>OW386289.2:173720672-178953130 GCA_936432065.2 Rutpela maculata
ATATAATATATAATATATAATATATAATATATAGTTGTGCATAAATACCGTCCTTGTATATTGTTTATGAAGTAAAGATATTCTTGTTGTCAAACTTCGACAAACTTAATAATCATTACTTCAAGGATAATTACCAACTTCCTCCATCTCGACATTCGACAGACCAAACTAATACAACTATCTCGACCTGTCAATGATTACTAACCGATTTACACTTCCCAGCAACGTCGAATTTCTGTTAAGCTTCGCTCTAACGTAACGTTAGTGGTCGGGAAGCACCCTATAATACATATTAGATCAGTTCGGCCCAGCCTGGTTAAATGCAGTGAGTGAAGCGGCAAATAATTTACGTTATCACTAGCGCTGCAGCGCTGGAGAGTACAAAAACGTGTTGTTTCGCTGCATGGAGCAGGGACTGCATCGGGAACCAAATGCCAGACGTCCTTTAAATTTTAATGATGAAACTTTACGCTTTAGAAATCGTCGACGTATTATTTTCATTCAATGTGGAAGGTTATTATTCTGCGAACGTTGGCCACGCAGGGTGAATATAGTTTTTCATTACACAGGGTCTAATTAAGATTTTTCGAGCTTACTTCTAGACAAATTACTCTTATAATCAGGTCATTTCCCAAAACAACTCTGACAAAGAAAAATGATATAACAATACAACTGGAATATTTGCCAAGCAGCTAGAAGTTTTAATAAATACAGTTCATTAAATGTGTAAATACAGAGTGATCCATTGAAAACGAAACAGGCTGGTTTCTTTTAGTTCAAACTATTTTTTTAAAACACTCTGAACCGACTGAAAAAATATTTTGATAAGCTTTTAGAGGAAACCTGATAGAATGATACCGGAACATTGAAGTCAACAAAAAAAATTTGTTTTGATTTTCGCACAGAAATATTTTTTTTATTTAGTTTTCAATAGTGTAGTAAGTACCATTTTATAATGTTGTCTCTAAGAGCCTATCAAAAAATTTTTTGAATCGGCTTGGGGATATAGGAGAAATTGTTGAATTACGTTCACGGCACTGCTCACCTTAACAAAAAAATATTTAAATTTTTGATAATCAGCTCACCAGCTAAATGATTTTTTAAAGAGTGGTCGCAAAAAAGTCCTAAAATTCGCCTGTTTTTGCATAGTAGATAGCGGGCTAAGGGAAAGAGCAAAATAAATCCTATAGGGCTCAAATTAGACTTTGAGAAATTTTAAGATGAGCATACTTTTTTCTAAAAATGAAAAATCTCCCCTATTTAAGGGTAGAAAATATTTAAAAAAGGCAGTATACAGTGTGTCCCAGGATAGATGTAACAAGAAGGGTAAAGGACCAAAAATTTTGGAATTTTTGAATAGTATTTGGGGATTGAATCCTGCTTGTAAAACTAAGGTATACCAAAAATGACTTGATTTGGTGTTCTACAGAGTGTTTTATAAACAAAGTTGTAAAAATCATCACTAATAAAGTATCTTTATTTTTCAAAATATGAAAAATTCCACTAAGAAAAGTTATGTAGAATGCAATTTTATACCTCTATATCAAATTTCAGGAATATAAAATTATTTTTTTGAAACTTCCCATTTTTTGCGAATTGAGAGTTGAAATAATATTTAAAGTTGTGTAGGAGCAAATGTTAATCATCTCAAAAAGTAGGCTATTGGTAAATAAAAAATTGAATATACGAGATGTAAGAAGGTATAATATTAATCGAACTAATTGTAAAACAAGAAACAATTACTAACAGAAGATTGATGAGGTTTGAAAATTATAACAAGTAATAAATGTCAAAAACAACAGATTCACAAACAAATTAATTATTGACCAATACAAAACAATGTTTACATTTTTTTTATTATTCGACGTAGCTACCACCCACATCCACACACATTTCGATCCTTCGCCTGAAGTCCTTAAAACTTTTTCGAATATGATCTAACGGTATGGAGTTTACGGCATTTGTAATTCTCTGCTTCAATACTGCTACATCGTTAGGAAGTGGTTCAGCGTAAACCAACTGCTTGAGGCGACCCCATAAAAAGAAATTCAATATTGATAGGTCTGGGGATCTCGCCGGCCACTTGATCGGTCCATTCCTGGTAATCCAATTTTCTCCAAAATTTAAATTCAACCACCTTTTAACCATTTCTGTGGAGTGGCCAGGGCAACCACCATGTTGAAAATGAACTAAAGGCATATCTCTTAAAATATTTAAATGTTCTTCAGAAAATCTTTCAAGGAGCTGTAAATAAGTGTGCTGGTTTAACCTTTCCTCAATGAAATAAGGTCCAATAACTCCAACGTGATAAGAAACGGCACACCACACATTCACTTTTTTATAATATTGTCTTCTACAATGAATTCTAAAATTTGGATTTTCAGAAGCACAAAACCGACAATTCTGAGATGAAACAACACCATTGGTTGTGAATGTGGATTCATCTGAGAAAATTATGAAATGATGAAAACATCTCTATTCCATGATTTTTTCTCCAATGGTCAAACAAAAATCCAACCTACGGCCGCCATCTCCCTCTTCAAGCGTATGTTTATAATTTGCTTTATATGCCCTAATTTTGTAAATTCTTTGGAGTTCAGACTTGCTAATATTAATAAGAGCTGATCTCTCTCTTAGTGGCATCCTAGGATTTTCTATAACAGAAGCATGAGCTATAATAGCCCCAACATTGTCTTCGTCATATGCTTTTATTTTTCTTTTCATGTTAAGAACACTACCAGTAGCCAGAAACTTTTTAATTATTCTCATAGCCTGAGTACGTGACAAAGCAGTGTTTGGAAATTTCAGATTAAATTGGCTTATCACTTCTCTTAGCGAGTTTTCACCGCCAATTCCGCAGCATTGCACAATATAAATCTTTTCACGCACTGTGAGTACCATTTTCACTTAATTTTTTTATGCTTGGTTCGTTAATTTGAAACAGAAATTAAGGATAATATTGACTACGTTTGACAGGTATGTCAATAATAAATGATAAATGTGTATCCACTGCTTTGCCCATAGCCTACTTTTAACTTCTACATAACTTTAAATATTAATTCACAAAAAATAATTTCTATGCAGTTTTAATTGAATGGTTCAAAATAAAATACTAATTTATTGAAAAAATGGGGAGTTTCAAAAAAATAATTTTATATCCCTGAAATTTGGTATAGAGGTATAAAATTGCATTCTAAATAACTTTTCTTAGTGGAATTTTTTCATATTTTGAAAAATAAAGGTACTTTATTAGTGGTGATTTTTACATCTTTGCTTGTAAAACACCCTATAGAACACAAATCAAGTCATTTTTGGTATACTTTAGTTTTACAACAAGCAGGACTCAATTCCCAAATACCATCCCAAAATTCCAACATTTTTGGTCCATTGCACCTCTTGTTACATCTATCCTGGCACACACTGTATAATATATATTTTAAAAAATAAAGCAACTGTTATTACTCAGATTTTATACTGTATGAATTATTTACGGATTATATCATATCGATTTTCGGGGGGTTGTTTTCTTATTATTACAAGGGTGGTAGCTCAATTTCCCTGTAGATATGGCAAAAACAGGCGAATTTTGCGGTTACTCTTTTGATAACAAATAAAACTGCTAATAGTTCGAAATGGTTGTTAAATTTCGCGTTTGGAATGGTAGAAACTAAAAATAAGAGACATTTTCAAAACTGTTTCAAATTTAAGTTAGCTCCGTTTTGCGAAATCAGTGATACACCGTCAGATAAAAATATTAAATAAACTGAAATAGGTTTTTTTTAACAGTTTCGTGATAATATCAGCTAAAATTCGCCGCTACGTTGTTGACTTGTGCAATAAACACGCGATGGTCAAGTTTCAATGTTTTCTATGGTGATTAAATACACAGAGATATTGCTTAACATGACATAATTTCAAGCACGCACAATGTCTTCTAGCGGGCACTATTCATAATGCTTTGGTTTATTTTACATTCTAATAAGTTTGAACAACATTCTGAGATATATACTATTGCGGAAAGTAAACAAGCAAGATATTTCAAGTAATGGTGGATGCGCAAGTAATAAAATTACACACGCCTACAAAAATATTTTTTGGGATTTGAATTATTTTGTGTAAATATGTTCAGTATGTTCAGACATGCCCCTGAATAAGGATTAAGAGTTTTCCAGAAGAAAATCTGGTCCCAATTTGTTTAGACTAATTTTTTTATACAAATTGCAAAAATCCCCTTTTTGACCCGAATGGGATCATTCTATACACGGCCATGTCCCGTACGTGAAAATTCAAAAAAATCGAATGGGAAAATGTTTTCATACGAGGGTGAGGTTCTCGCCTTGTCTATCTATCCAAAACCTATTTCTCGATGCTCATTTCCATTTTTCGTTAAATGATTGCTTTTTTTGGATTTTTAGTATGACCAAGTTCTATATCTTGCTGTAAATTCCATCAGTAACCTGCCATCATATTACATTCCACCGACCTTGATGGCATATTTCCCTGTGTGTTATATGTTAGTGGAACCTTTCACCTTACTCCTCACTGACTGTACTCAGATTTTCGGGGAAGTAATCCAAATGAGAGAATACAAGATGAATTTTGAACTCATGTTACAACTTAAGTTCTAAAATGTTTTCATATACCCCACAAGTCTCGTAATCGAGACTTTTGTAATTGCTACTCTACATTCTAACCACGTAGTTAAAAAATCGTATATTAGATGTAGGGAACACCATTGTTAAGTTTTAAAGTATTAAGGTAGTATGTTAATGCAAAAAGCTTAGGAAAAAAAATATTTTCTATTTATGAAGTTATTTAATTAATCGTCAATGATGATGAAAAATGTAATTACTAGTGTTTAATATTGTATTATTCAAAGTATTTTTTTTTATTACAATATGCAAGTATGAAAAATGTACAAATTTGGTTATTATTTCTAAACTAGTTGAAAACAAAACAAAAAAAGAATTTGGTTAGCAAATAATTTAAGTTTTGATACATTTTATTCTTTGGAATATGCATATATAGTATTCGGTGCATTAGTTGGTTATTACGCTAGCGGAAAATTATCAAATATTGTTCAAAATTAATTAAATCGTTTCAGCTTTAATATACATCATTTAGCGTAAATTATTATTAATGCATTTATGAACCGCAGATCCTTGCAGAATATTTAGAGCGAAGTATGAGAATCTAGAGTAGTAAACATTGTATTTTATGTACCTTTTCGATTTATAGCCATGTAAACAGCAAAAACTTACAATTTAAATTCGGCGAGTTCCTCTCGAGACAAACATAAAACCTATATTTCAACTCCATGGTCACCATAGGTTAGTTCTATTACACATTTTTATTGCACCTTCCAATTCTTTATGCCTGAACGTTGTTCGGGGTTAAGCATTAAACTTATGTAATATCAGACGGAACTGTACCTATTTATGTGAAGTTTAATAAAGGTACAAAGTTTCTCTTGGACTAAATTGGACGAATTTATTTATTGATTTTTATTTATTGTCTTAAAATTTTATATAAAGCAATAAGGTGCAACAAAGATACACTACTACACATATATACAAATATTAGTATGAACATCTTATGCAGTGTGTCCCAGGATAGATGTAACAAGAGGTGTAATGGACCAAAAATTTTGGAATTTTGGAATGGTATTTGGGGATTGAGTCCTGCTTGTTATAAAACTAAAGTATACCAAAAATGACTTGATTTGGTGTTCTACAGGGTGTTTTATAAGCAAAGTTGTAAAAATCACCACTAATAAAGTACGTTTATTTTTCAAAATATGAAAAAATTCCACTAAGAAAAGTTATTTAGAATGCAATGTTATACCTTTACACCAAATTTCAGGAATATAAAATTATTTTTTTGAAACTTCCCATTTTTTGCGAATTAAGAGTTGAATTCATATTTAAAGTTGTGTAGGAGCAAATGTTAATCATCTCAAATAGTAGGCTATTAGTAAATAAAAAATTGAATATACGAGATGTAAGAAAGTATAATGTTAATCGAACTAGTTGTAAAACAAGAAACAATTACTAACAGAAGATTAATGAGGTTTAAAAATTATAACAAGTAATAAATGTCAAAAACATAACAGATTCACAAACAAATTAATTATTGACCAATACAAAACAATGTTTACAATTTTTTTATTATTCGACGTAGCTACCACTCACATCCACACACATTTCGATCCTTCGCCTGAAGTCCTTAAAACTGTTTCGAATATGATCTAACGGTATGAAGTTTACGGGATTTTTAATTCTCTGCTTCAATACTGCTACATCGTCAGGAAGTGGTTCAGCGTAAACCAACTGCTTGAGGCGACCCCATAAAAAGAACTCCAATATTGATAGGTCTGGGAATCTGGCCGGCCACTTGATCGGTCCACTCCTGGCAATCCAATTTTCTCCAAAATTTAAATTCAACCACCGATTAACCATTTCTGTGGAGTGGCCAGGGCAACCATCATGTTGAAAATGAACTAAAGGCATATCTCTTAAAATATTTAAATGTTCTTCAGAAAATCTTTCAAGAAGCTGTAAATAAGTGTGCTGGTTTAACCTTCCCTCAATGAAATAAGGTCCAATAACTCCAACGTGATAAGAAAGGGCACACCACACATTCACTTTTTTATAATATTATCTTCTAAAATGAATTCTAAAATTTAAATTTTCAGAAGCCCAAAACCGACAATTCTGAGATGAAACAACACCCATTGGTTGTGAATGTGGATTCATCTGAGAAAATTATGAAATGATGAAAAAATCTCTCTTCCATGATTTTTTCTCCAATGGTCAAACAAAAGTTCAACCTACGGCCGTCATCTTCCTCTTCAAGCGTATGTTTATAATTTGCTTTATATGCCCTAATTTGCTTTGCCTTGTAAATTCTTTGGAGTTCAGACTTGCTAATATTAATAAGAGCTGATCTCTCTCTTAGTGGCATCCTAGGATTTTCTATAACAGAGGCATGAGCTATAATAGCCCCAACATTGTCTTCATCATATGCTTTTATTTTTCTTTTCATGTTAAGAACACTACCAGTAGCCAGAAACTTTTTAATTATTCTCATAACCTGAGTACGTGACAAAGCAGTGTTTGGAAATTTCAAATTAAATTGGCTTACCACTTCTCTTAGCGAGTTTTCACCTCCAATTCCGTAGCATTGCACAATATAAATTTTTTCACGCACTGTGAGTACCATTTTCACTTAATTTTTTATGCTTGGTTCGTTAATTTGAAACAGAAATTAAAGACAGTATTGACTACGTTTGACAGATATGTCAATAATAAATGATAAATGTGTATCCACTGCTTTTCTCATAGCCTACTTTTAGCTTCTACATAACTTTAAATACTAATTCACAAAAAATAATTTCTATGCAGTTTTAATTGAATGGTTCAAAATAAAATACTAATTTATTGAAAAAAATGGGAAGTTTCAAAAAAATAATTTTATATTCTTCAAATTTGGTATAGAGGTATAAAATTGCATTCTAAATAACTTTTCTTAGTGGAATTTTTTCATATTTTGAAAAATAAAGGTACTTTATTAGTGGTGATTTTTACAACTTTGCTTATAAAACACCCTGTGGAACACCAAATCAAGTCATTTTTGGTAAACTTTAGTTTTACAACAAGCAGGACTCAATCCCCGAATACCATTCCAAAATTCCAAAGTTTTTGGTCCATTACATTTCTTGTTACATCTATCCTGGGACACATTGTATACAATTCTGGAAAATTGGGATAATCAAATTACAGTCTCAATGTTTCATTTCCACAGCAGAAGCAATATACGGGGCTCTGGAATTTATTTATTCATCTAATGCAGATACCTCCATAATGTTATCAGATTACCTACCAGTTTTATTTCCTCATTAGAAAACAGGCTTTCCTTCACCTGCAAAACCAACTCTTATAGTTTAAAAATAAGTAAACTGCTACACAACGTTTCAGCTATAAGATAAGAGGTTTATTTTGTAGGGGTAAAATCACGCATTGGCACAAAAGTAATTAAATTGTTAACTTTCTAGCCAAGTAAAGCATCAACTCGGGATTTCTATTAGAACTAAAAATATCTGTATGTCTAGCACCTTCAACATTTTAAAATCCTGGTTTAGAAGTAGATAAGAATAATAGATAGAAATAGAGTTATGACGGGAGATCTGCTATTCCAATCCCACAAGATTACACTTATTCACAGACTCAGCTTGTACATATAACAGTTCTGCGAATTTAAAACATTGGAGAATATAAGTTCAAATCGTCAGCAAAAAATGTTGCTACCGGTTAAAATTTGTAAAAGATCATTAATGAAAATTATGAATAACAGTGGTCTTAAGTTTGACCCTTGCGGGACCCTACATATTGCAACACACCATATAGATTTAAACACATTATATAGGATATATATTGTCGAGAAGAGGAAAACATAAAAGCCATTATACTAATACCTTATATATCGAATATGTCGAATATGTTTAAGAGAGTTGAAATATAAATTCAGTCAAATGCCTTGTTATATTTGCTATAATTTTTTACTGATTTTCGGAATCAAAATACATTTTCCCCTAAAAGCTCATTATATCCATGTCGCTTAATTAATTACGTTATTGTTTTCAGTTTAATTAAGATGGATTACTCGACTGGTACAATTAATTTTTCATTGAATAGATTGAATTCGTTGACTCGTGAAGACGAATTATCGGAGAAATAAATAATCGTTACTTTGTGCCGAAAATTCAAGGACACTGATCTCGTCCAATATTCTGAGCATGTCCTCAATGTTTATATACTTCCAATTATTGTTGTGACATATCTGTGACGTATCTTCTTACTTGTTTTATATTGTTATACAAAAATGGTTAAAAGTAAGGTCACCACTTATCACTCCTCTTAATACAAAACTTTCATTTGCAAGCTTGTCATTTGAGTAGACTTTTAGATCGCGCAAGCCAAGTCAAATGATTTACTAATAAAATATTGTTAACGGGTGAAAGCGGAAAAGAAATCCAAGGAAAAAATCCAAAGGGAAAAAATGCCGCAGAAAAAAATCTGATGGAAAATGTTTGATGTGGAAGAAAAAGCTGCTCCACAGAAAATAAGGTTTTTCCGCTTCGACGAATATTTTTCGATATAGTTGATAGTTTATTGTGTTCAAGTGTTTTGTGTAAAGTAGTTTTTTATCCGCGACCTTTTGACCCTTCGAATTTTTTTCCCAGGACTTTTTACTGGGTTTTTTTCACGTTTTTTTTTATTAGATTCATAAATAGAACTGCAATTAGTTTTAGCTTCAGAAGAACTCCTGGGTGACTAAAAATTTGAGAATATATATTCTTGAAATGGGTAGAAATTGTTCTAGTTGATTAAAAAATGGTTTAAAATTTTTTTAAAAGTTGCATCGAGGCTTGCCGAATACACTGAATCATGTTCCGTACAAAAATATTAACAATTGTCAATTTGACAGTGAAATATGACAAAGTGCCATAATTTCGTTATTTTTAAACAAAACTTTTTTGTTAAACTACGTGTTTTTTGCCAGGAATACTATGATTTTAATTGTAACAGTCCTCAGTGGAAAATGGCCAGGAAAATCGATTTTTCTTTTTTTTTAAATGGATTTTTGCGCAAATAATAGGTTTATTTCTGCAGGAAATCACAAACTAGTCAGATCCAATAAGATCTGTCTAACGTGGTCAGCTGACCAATCAGGAATTGTTTTCAAGCAGTCGACTAGTCCGTGATTGCTGCAGAAACAGACTTAATATTTTAATGATATTTGAAAAAAAATCTAGAGTTTAGATACGTTGTAGCGCTGATAATAATCTACAATTTAAATTTTTATTCGTCAAAATTAGTTAATTCTCTAATCGTTTATGGACGTTCAGAGTTACGGCCTTAAATTGTTTGTTGCCCCGAATGGTCATCTTCACAATATTTTAGTGAAATCTTTCTATAAAATAACTACATTTGAGAATTTTGAAAAATAAGTAACATAGTTTTTTTACACATTTTAACCCCTGTACATATTTTGACTTTCTATAAATACGTTAATGCTTATTTGCTTAATAAAGAACCTCTATCCAATCGTCTCTCTATCTGTCTATCCTTATGTCTGTCTACAATACATCTGAAAATTCTTTTCGCTTGTTAATCAAATATGATAATTAAAAAGTCTAGTAACATTGCAGATGATACAGTAAATTCCGTGTATGTAGTGACACCAGATGTGTTTAATTTCATTGTAAGCAATTCATAATTTTTTATTTAAAATGTGGAACGATTCGCTAACACAAGCTTGTTTTCAGTAAAATGAACAAGTTTAATTATCCCAAACACTTTGTAACAAACAGAATTACTACAATTCCCTGGAGCGCGGTCACAAGGGCCTCCAGATTATCTAGCACCTGCGGGACCACCTCGCCTGTGGCACCCTTCCTAATGCAAATTCTAAATGCACCTTACAACTTTCTAAACCACCCAAAATGTTGCTATATTTGAACTGCTTACAACTAGCCCAGTAAATGAAGACATTTCGACTGGAAAAAATTACGAGAAAGCTGGTTTTTTGTGGAGACCTTCATTGAGGTGCCCTTAGTACATCCTGAGCAGTTCGTTTTTTTTGGAGGAGGTTAAAGGAGAAATTTTCAGTTTTTTGCCATTATCTCGAAAAGTATCACATCATTTTCGACAAAAATAGTTATAAGCTAAAATTTTATTATAAAATTCTAGGTAATTACACTTTTTTTCGTAGGATCAATCATTTTTGAGTAAAAGTTACGGAAATATAACATGTCTGTATTTTTTTAACAATAACAAACAGTAGGCCTAATCCACATCTGACACTCAAAACAACCCTTTGCATAAATCATTCGTTCTCTTCTAGCAGATCTAATTCCGTGTCAACTTCATCGTCCTCTTCATAAAGAGCTTCGTCAATTGGCTGATCAGTTGATGATATCGTATCTTCAACTATATCTTCATCTTTAGCCACATTTGATAATAATGATATGTATTAAAATAGGTTTAGCACTGTTTCTGAAGCTCTGCTATTATACTGTACATGCAAATAGTTTACATAATAAAAATATTCAATTAACTCTATTTTAAATGATCGGATTATTTTGATACTAATGACAGCTTACATATAATACATACCTACTTTTGTATCCATATTTCTTTTGTAACCTTAATGAAAGTTCATGCGTTAAGAGACAAATAAATTAAAAAAAAAGTTGTCTAGCTTGTTTCTCTTTATTTTAAGAACAAATACAGTTTTAACATTTCTTTTATTGCTTTTTTTATTATCGTGCAATATTTAAATGACTGAATGAAATTCCACCCTCTTTTAACATATAATATTGCTGTTTGGGAATTATATACGAACACAAATAGAATATTTATAAAGCAAAACAACAGTAGAAACAGTAGAAACTAGAACTAATTTATCTGCAACCTGCTATTTGTTTTTCTGCTACTTCTACTATTTATTTATTACTGGCTTTCTACTGCTTGATGACTTCTAACCATTTTTTAAATCGATTAATTTTCTTGGATTTGGGAATCGATGTCTTTGTGAAACATTGTCCTCACAATTAGACACACAACATTTTATGTACGTACTGTACGTACGTACTGTATATCTTTGAAACGATTGATCCTACGAAAAAAAGTGTAACGACCCTTTTTATGTAGAATTTTATAAGAAATATTTTTTCTCATAACTATTTTTGTCGAAAAAGTGATACTTTTAGAGATATGGCAAATACTGAAAATTGCCCCTTTAACCCCCCCTCCCAAGGGCATCTCAATGAAGGTCTCCACAAAAAACCGGCTTTCTCGTAATTTTTTCCTATTTTGGCCTCAAATTTGTCTTTATTTACCGAGTAAACTTTCAAACGGTCTAAATTGTTTTAACTATTTTGCGTTTGTTTTTGTTGTTTTGTTTTTTTTTTTTTTTTTGGTGGCAGGAGTTTGGTCTAAGAGGAATTTTGTTCCAACACTGTTATTAAAATGTATAGAGAGTTTCTTAATGGCTAAGATCTTTTTGGTAACTTGTAAGTTTTTGTGTGGGCTGAATATAATTTTACTTAAATATGGAGATATACCAATTTTACTTATTGAACACGATAACTTCTGTTAAACTTTTTTTTCAAATCTGGAAAATATGTAAATTATACGCGATGAATTATATACTACCTACTAAAACTGGGCAATATGTTTCCTACAAAATGATCACCAAAGGGGTGTAAACTAGCATGTTTTATATAAACAATGTTTCCAGCACTCAGCGTCAAATTTAAGAACCAAAAAGTTGCAAAAATTGTTTGCTTGTGAAACAATTTGGTTGTGACTGTGATTTCGTGCTTTTGAGTGTGTATATCTCAGTAATTGGTAGAGATATCCAACTACACCATTCGATTTCTCGTTAGATTTTTTACATATCATATATACCATTTATTTATGCTAACCTGGATGACTCTCGAGTCGTAGACATTATTGAAGTTCTCAGCAAAGACATCAAAGTGCTGTTCTTCTGTAAGCTTGAGAAGATCCCCTGGTATATTATCTGGCCCAGATGCTGTTGTTTTTCGATAGAGTTCATGATTTTCTCTTTGGTGATTGGCGATCCGGTACTGCAATTAGTTGCTACTAGATTTTCACGTCTTCATTAAACAATTTTTACATATAATCCTTCTTCCGTTTCATCGTACCTCGAATCTCCCATATTGCCACCCATTCACTGTTGGTAAATTGTTTTTTAACGAAACATTAACCCCAAATTTAAAAAATAATAATAATTTGACCAATGAACTAATGTTATATGCAGAGTACTTCTTGTATAAAACACTTACAGCAGTGCAGTTTTGGTTTGACCAACAATTCAATAATATTGCCTGCTTTAGTTACTGATTTTCCAAACGATACTTAATATGCTTATAATTACACAATTTGCTGTCCAATATTATAGGCCCTCGTTGTGTGTGCTATACCAGCAACAGCCAAGAGATACACGATGCACCTTTAATTCGGAGCATCCTCTCTAACTTGCTCGCTTTGATCACAAATTTAGTTACATTTCTAATTAAAGTCCAACTCGAGTTTCAATTAGTAAAGTTGCAGCAAATGTAATTCTGATCATTGTTTTGCCTCAAGTTGTCTGTAATTTCGTTCACTCGAATTACTTTTTCGCAGCCCGTGAATGAGAAATGACAAATTTATTAAATAACCATTTCACCGAGTCTATTATTTTTTTAATTAAAAGGTTTTTACACGATGGCATCGCCGTCGGCGGCCCCAAAGTCTAATTAAATTAATGAAAACCTTTTAATTCTGGATTTTCTTTCGGTTTTCCTGCCACCGTGCGTCACTAAAACAAAGAGTTTAATTTTAAAATTAAACTCGCTCATTACGAGTGAATTACGACTACTCGTAGCTTCTTTGTTTACTTTTGCAGCGAGATAAATAAAATTATTTTATTGAAAGGAGTCAGTTTTCACAACTCATAAGTGATGATGGTTTTTATCTAACTACGCTTTTTTGGTTACACACTAATCGAGGTGCAGTTGTTTACAGTTTTAATCAGCCCGTGATAATGCTAACTTGGTTAGTAAAATACACCTTATCGTTAACTTAGGAAATATTATGCACACAAGTATTATTGTATACAGTGTATCCCACTTTTCACAAAAAAACCTCGTAGCTCAGTTATTAATCAGCCAATTTGAACCAAACAAAGCTTATCTCAGTCATTGGCGTGCATTCTTATTGAGAAAAAAAGGGTCAATTTTTCGAGAAGTCATATTAGGCATTTTTTTGAATATTTATCAGTTATAAGAAGGTGGGGGTGCTAGGGGGTGAATATCAGAGACATCGTAATCGCTGTATCACATTAGCGAAAATCCTGTAGCGAGGGTTTTTCAAGAGTGCTGTCATGGCCTCGTGATTCTTTCTCATCGCTCTAGAGAAATTCACGGGGGTTAGAGGGTGGAAATCTGAGCAATTTTACAATCATTATATTGTATCGAAAAAAATTCTGACATAAAGATAAGTATGCCTTTCCCGAACGCCATAGTTTAGAGGTCCGTTTTAAATCCTCAAGTGGATTTTATAAGGGAGTAAGGGTGCGAAGGGATGAATATCAGAACAATTTCGTAATCGCTGCATTACATAAAAAAAAAATACTGATGTAGCGGTTTCTCTTATGTCAGGGCCTCTTGACTCCTTTTCATCCTCCAAATGAACCTGACGGGGGTCAGGGGGTGAAAACCCACTAATAAGTTTTCGTCCCTTTCTCTTACCCCATTGTAGGTAGGTCATAAAATAGTTACAAAAATTCTAGTTGTCGTCCCACATTCAAAATGGGATATCTGGTACATTCACTATTTTTCCCTGATTCAAGTTCATAATTCAAGATGAGGGGTAGTATTTTACCCTGTAATGGATTGTTTTCGTGTACTAGGTCCTAACAAATTTATGGTTCTTTCCTATTAATAAAACTTAGAGCTTTTTCGCCAGTTATTGGAGCTTTGTGCAGTTTAATATATAATTGGGGTAGTTTTTATCCCCTTCAGCCAATAGACTTATATTATATTTCTGTTCATGGAAGCTCTATAACTCAATAGCATCATTTTTTCCTATTTTCATCTTTACATAGGGGATGTTTTTGGCTCTTGTGAATTAATCAAAGGATATACGGATTTTGCGATTTTAGGTTTGAATTCTGCGTCAAAACATTCTAAGAATATATTGATTGCTCTGTCATAGCTGATGAGTATTCATTTTTTTTGTATTTTTTTATATACTCCTATAGTGCATCACGCATATCACAACTTCAATCCTCATATCTCAAAATTCAAACATATGCTCATCATGAAATTTTGTATTCAGGATGTTGTTATTATTAACAATAATTTAGCACTTAGTTTAAAACAGAATTTGAGGGCGAGAAAATGGGCGATTTATGGCCTATATTTGGGGTCACACTTTGGGGTAAAAATGGCTGTGTATATATTTAAGAAACATGAGGTATGTATGTACCTTCCAGGCTTAGAATATGGCAACCTCATGTTTTTTAGAGCTCCTATCATGCTATTTTCGCTACAAGATGGTTTCATTCATGTATCTTATGAGGTAAGGTTTTTTGCAGCCGCCACTGAGTCTATGTCATCCAAACTTTCAAATTCGGCAATCCTCAATGTTGCTGATGAATAATGTGATTATTACGTACAAACAAAAAATTTACAATTGTAATTTTTAACGATTCATTAGAAAATTTTCCCAAAATACATTATTTTAAAAGAGAGATTACAAGTATATAGTTATCATTCCGTTATATTACACACTGTACTCACAAGATTTACTAGAAAATAATATACCTTTGGGGTCTAATTGCTTAAGTGACATTGTTAAGAGTCTTGTGTCCTACCAAATTTTTTAAAACATTTCTAAGCTGAGAAAGTCCTATCGAGATGCTCCTGGCCCAGACTGACTTTGTAAAGCATAAACGAACGAGGAGCAACAACTCTCAACCGTGATGTTCTGTGTTTTTTCACATGCCGTGCTTTGACAGTTTTAAAAAATATGTTTATACACTTAAATAAATACATTTAACGTAATGATATACGCCCATGCAAACATGTTGTGACTAGCAGATGTAAATACAGCGATTTTTTACAGTTTGCTATCAACAAGTAGCTACGAATTGAAATGCTGCCAAGGCTTCCTGTGTCCTCGGGAAGGTATACGAGTGTTTAAATGGCATATTCTATATTATATCACGCGCTTCAGGAAGGCAAACATTAAATACTTTTAAGAGAATATCCACCAACAATCCCAAAAACTTATATATTATTTACGAAGATCCTGTCCTACTTATAGAAGAAATAAGATAAATCAGAAGATGTGGGTGGCTTCGTCGGTGTATTATAGTATTTTATATAACAAGTGGCTAAAATCGTGTTTTATTTACAAGTGGGGCGTTTATAAACCACACGAGTAAAAAAAATATTTTTAGTCTCGAGTTATATACAAAATTTTTTGTATCGCCATTCGAAATTAGAAAGCGATATAATTTTATAAAAATAGACTAAATTATATTGCTGTTTCCATAGAAACCAATAAGTTTTATTTCATACTGTGAAATAAAACTTCTTTTTCTTCAAGCGTATTAAAATGTTTAAATTATGTCACCAAAAACAGAAGTAGAAGTAGGACATTGTTTTACTAGTAACAAAATGTTAGTACCGAACGCCACCGTAGTGGACATTGTTTTACTAGTAACATAATGTTAGTTCCGAAAGCGCCACCGCAGTGGGTATTGTTTTACTAGTAACATAATGTTAATACCGAAAGCCACCGGTGGCGCGCTATCCACTAGCCACTTGTCATATTGTGTCAACATGTAAGACTGTAGTTTGAATATTTGTACATTTATGATAAATAAATGAATTTTTGCATTTTAATACGCTTGAAGAAAAAATAGTATATATTACACGGAGTAGAACGCCTTTTTTTGTGTTTCGCCCAGTTTGCGGCTTCGGCTTCGCCTCAACCGCAAATCCTGGGCTCAACACAAAAAAAGAGTGCGTTTTACTCCTAGTAATATAATATACTATTATTTCACTTTTTTTTCTTTATTTTACACTTGTCAATAATGACATTGTTTTGATTCATTGAAACTGTCAAATAAATGTCATTTTAGGATATGGCGTTACAAAAAAATTTTTATACTATTGATTAACAAATTGATACTCTTCGCGGTTTCTAAAAATGAATTAATGTTATAGGTATAATTGCTATAACTTTAATTTTAATAATCTCCCGATGATGCTAGCTTCGTGGGTTACCAATTTTTTTTTCTTTAAATAGTTTTGTAAATATAACGCTAACAGACAGACACCAAACCGTCAGAGAGAAGTACTGATGGCATTGAATGACCTTAATTTTAAAAAGTTACAATGAAAATGAAAATTCGAAAAAATCTCGAAGTAATTTTTGCTAGTGCAATACTACCCTTCGAGAAACAGAAGTAAAACTCGTAATGAATATATCGCGACCCACTGATGATCACTAGTACATGTTCTATATTTTATATCACCCTTTCATTTAAAAGTTGCGAGATAATTAAATAATTCAACTACTGAAAAACCTCAACTAGTTCATTTTCTGCACTGTCATGAAAACGTACGAATAAAAATATTAAAGGAGTAAATTTTTTAAAAGCTCGCGTTTGGATTACGGCCAAATCTCTAGTATTGAAAGGATTAAAGGATCTACCTATTCCCAGTCACACTCGACTTGATCCTCTTTGTCCGAGGCGAGATGATACTTTCAAATAAATTGGCCTATTAATTCTACTATATGCGGAATATCGAGAGGGTACTTCCACTTCCATTCTTGTAATAAATTGAAGATTATAAAGCGTTCTCAAAGGGAGCTAAAAAATATTTATATTCATTGTCTTTCACGTCGCGCCTCGTGGACGGAAAATAGGAGAATGATGCAGAAACATATTTTGAAAACATTTCAGTCAAGAAATTTTTTTTCTGTATATTGTTGCCCTAGGGCAACAATATACAGAAAGAAGGTATTTTCATAATAAATAAAAAAGTGTGTAAGTTGTGATTTGCATAATACCTAAATAATATTCTCTAATAATGTTTTTACTTTCTTCGCTTACCAAAGGGAAGTATTGTAATCGTAAAAGAATCACCCTCTCAGATTTCCTCGTTTTTTCACGTTTCAGACTATGTAGATTACAAAAATTAGAGACTGTCCATCTGTTTGTTCGTCCGTCCACCCGCTATATAATATTCAACGTTTAAACAAATCATATACCGTTGTTATCAGTGACAAAAGTTTTAATGAATTTCAGTAATAAAATATGCATTGTACTTAAAATAAGAGGGTGGTCATACAACAGTAAAAATAATTAATAAATGGAAATGCGAAGTTTTGTGTAAAATACCTTTACAAATTTTTTTTTTCATCATATATTTACATGCATAGGTGAAAATGGATTTAATAACTCAAAACAACTTATTAGTCTAACAATTATAAAAATTTCCATCACAAAAAATGTTATCTGAGATTTTCCTTTAGTAACTGTTAGTGGAGGGGATATACATCACAAAACCACAAAAATCCGTTCTGGGGGTGCCGCGCAACACCCCAAAAAACCACCCCTTCGGTGAAGAAGCCTTATTTTACTGATAACTCGTTAACCGTTGAAGATATAAAAAAATGGCTCAACATAAAAAAAAGCTTGACTAACTTCCTAAAAAAAAGTCTTATTGTAATTTTGTTGTATATGCCATGGTTTTCGAGAAAATCGCTATTGAAAAAAATTCTAAAAATTGTATTTTTAATGCGCGCGAATTTTCGTTTATTTGAAATTTTTTGCGCATGGCCTATAGAGAAAATTGAATTGCTCGAAAACCATACAAGCTAGGAAGAAAAATCAAAATTGGTTTTAAAGGGGATATAAAATACTCTCTTCTGTTGCCATTTTTGATGGCTATTGATATTTATTAGTATATAAAAACAACAATATAATATAGTTATCTCACAGGCTATATCACAGGCCCATAAAAAATAGCTGACTTTAATATAAGTTATAAATGCATTATCTTTTAGTTCAAGGTAGTACTTCAATGCAGAAAAAGTTAGGAACAAAAATATTCACATTTACGAATTTACCAGCATGTTGAAGTTAGCCAAATTGTGGCCAATTTTTTATTGGTTCCTAAAAGTAAAAAGGAGGACCCAAACATCTTGAAAATTTAACTCAAAATTTGTTTTTGAGTTTATATATCAAATAACTATTGTTTCTAATCCTTTAATAGTTACAAAATTGCATAAAAAAAATATCAAAATATTGAATATGCAGCGTTTTTTGGATTTTTTTTTTAAATTAATCTGGCGTCTTTGTATTTTAATATTTTTGAATGTACCCGGTCTAAAAATAAAGATAAGACTTCATATTAATTGATCATACCATTTAAAATTATACTATATTTCTGGGGTATCGATTTTTTACCAGGTAAATTTTTTTTGGACAAAAACCTGTTTTCCCATGAAAATTATTTGAGAATTAAGGGCATGGAAAAATCGCGGCACGAAGTGGAGCGATTTTTCCTATGTCCCTTAATTCGAGCATAATTTTCATGGAAAACAGGTTTGAGTCACTCAAAAAAAAATTTACCCAAGTAGAAAATCAACCTCGTGTGTATTACAGAAGATTAATATATGATTAAAAAATATCTAAAATAATTATTAAAACAACAAAACTGTTTATTTAATGTTTTAAAAATAACGATTTATAATAAAAAATAAAAACATTAGAAAATGTTCTTTATCATGTTATAACCCCAGTCAGTCAAAATATTTGCAAGTTCATCATAGTAGTCGTATCTTTTTCGAGGGAATAATACTCTTTGCAAAAAGCTTTAAATTGTTTCCATATAGAACTTTTAGTGTTTCTCGTTTTAACTGGGACATTTTCATTCATAGCTTCGTTAATATTTTAGTGTGAAACATCACCAAATCGCTTTTTCTAATTCATTTTGTGTACAGAAATAAAGATGAAAACGTGAAATGTCAGATTTTAATAATTTCAATGACTTTTTTAGTTTGACACATGGCTACTACGAAAAAAGTAACATACATTTTTCTCGATTTTTTCCACTTATCGGTAGCCGTTTTTCTCACTTTAAACAAATCCTATTGGTCGATTTTTTTGAAAATGTACGTTTTGATTGGTTAATAAAGTAAGAATATATTAATCAGGAAAAAAAAATGCTATTGTTAGTGTTTTATTTTATTACTTTTGACATAATCTCAAAATTAGTAAAAATATAGTGATTTTATAATTTTTTGTGATAACATGTCAACAATTGGCAAAGATCTACTTAAAAAAATTTGAAAAAAGAAATTTTTACTTACACAATCTCCAAATTACAAAACATATAGGGACTTTTATTACTTTTTATGGTTACAAAATAAAGTTATTAAATGAATGTATTTCATATCTGATTCTATTTTTTATAATATGTTAACAATTGGTAAATATATATTAAAAAAAATCGGGAAAAAAATCAATTGTTACTAACACGACTTTAAAAACCCTAGAAATCTAGTTACTTTTATAATTTTCTATGGTGAAAAATTGAAGTTTATAAAAATATCTTTCATTTGCTTACTTATTTAATTGGCGAAGATATTAACGATTATATAACGCATTTTCTAAAAATTCAATTTTTATCATATTTTCAATATCGATTTTCTCGAAAACTATGGCATATACAAAAAAACCGCTGCCCAAGGAATCACTACTTCCACATCCGGATTTTCTATCCAAGTCACACAACGAAAAAATTTTGTATCTGGAAATAATTGTTTATGGAACTTTAATAATATAATATTTGAAATCCTCTACCCCAAAAACCCATAAAACGATACCCCACATCGGTAGTGGGGTGGGGGTGGTGACAGGGGGTGGGAGTGGAGGTAGATAAAGTAAAAAAATATTTTGAGGTTTCTGGTTCTTGTACATACACTAAATCACATTTTTTTCATCCCCTTTAATAATGGGGTGGGGGTGGTAATGGGGGTGGCTAATACCAAAATTTTTTTTGAGACCTTAGCTTCTCTTGTCTATACTAAATATCAATTGTATGAACTCTTACCTGCTTGATTTACCTATTTACTCCAAATTTACCCCAATTTACCCCCCAACCCTTCGACGGAACAGGATGAAAATGTAATCTAGTTCTAGATCTCGTTAAAGTACATATGTGTACCAAATTTCAAGTCAATATCTCAAACGGTTCCAGAGTAAACGTGCGCACAAAAAAAGTTACAGACCGACAGACAGACAGACAGAAAATTTTTTTCGCTCAAACTTGAAATCTCGACGTTTCATGACATTCTAAGCCTATTTGAACAATAAAAATTTTTCAAAATTTTGTTGTCGTTACTATACTTCCACTGGATGTGGAAGTAAAATTACACAAGGACTTTTTTTAGGAAATTAGCCAAGCTTTCTATTTATAATGAGCAATTTTTTTATATTAATGGTTAACGAGTTATCAGCAAAATAAGGCTTTTTTCAGCGAAAGGGTGGTTTTTTGGGGGAGTTGCACGGCACCTCTAGAACGGATTTTTGTGGTTTTGTGATGTATAACTGAAGGAAAATCTCAGATAACATTTTTTGTGAGCTTTTGGTGAATTTTTTACTTTATCGACTGGACTATATTATTTGTTTTTCATTATGATATATAAATAGTATAAATGATTTTTAAAGTAAGCCATGAAAAACAAAAATTCTTGAAAGTCTTGGAAAGTCGTATTTAAACTGAGGTGGTGCTGCAGGGTGGGGTGCCATTTGCCATTTGAAAAAAAATACTGTTTTTCCATTATTCTTTGTCATTTATCATGATGTAAAGTTAATCGCAGCACTGTAGTTTAAAAAAACTCACCAAAGTAGTTAAAACTTATTCAGAATTTTCCCAGCATTCTGAAAATGCAATAATATACAGGGTGTTCCATTTAAAAATCAAGAATTGGTGTCACTTCCGGCTAAGTCCGAAAATATCTTCAAATACGTCAACGTGTATCATTTTATGTATATATTAACTATGCCGAGTTTGTATTCTTGAAAAGCAAAAGGCAAAACAGGTGCTAGAAACGACGTGGGCACCCGGTATATTCAACTTGAGTTTGTGACAGGGCCGGGCCCAAGGGGGGGCAGGGGGGGGAGCCTCCCCCCAAAGTTCGGGTAGTTGGTTCCAAACGCGGTTGGCAAAGTCTAACTAATCATCACATACAAAATATATAATATGAATTTTATACTAACTACAATCGCGAAATTAACACAATAATAAAATTTTTAAGCGATTGGCAACCCTCTAAATATTTTATTTTATCAGTAGCGTGTTTTCCATTGAAGCTAGGGAAGCAATTTTTAATATTAATTTATTATACATAAATTCATTTACTAGAAATTCTAGAACTAGCAATGATTTTTAAATAGAATCTATATGTTTCTACTTTCTACTACTGATCTAATATAATATTATCAGGTATACATACCTATTAGTTTTGTTTGGTAGTGTCTTGATATTGTGATATTAGACGAAACAAAGACTAACTTGGTATTTACGGAACTTTTTCCTGTTTCCACCTATTGTAATGATTTTTTATTGTATTGACGACTTTGGTCAATCATTTCGACATGTGACACACACTAAGTTACTGTATGGTCTCTTGGACATTAACATTTATTATTATTATGCTTTTTTCTTCTTCTATTTTTAATATGATCAAAGATCTGTTTTTGTTTAACAGTTCCTATATTTTTATTTTATTAAACCAAGGATTTTTTAAATTTCTTTTAAGTACTAAGTATTAGGTTTAGGTACATGAAGATAAAACAAAGATTGAACAAGGCCAAAAATTATCATAACCGAAAACAAATAAATTGAAAACAAAAGAGTTATGACACAAAAGTAAAGGGTTTGGGCTCATATGGAAAACCTGAAGAGCATGGAAATTTCAGGGAATTTTAAAAATCCTTAAGAAAATCATGGAAATCTCAGTGAATTACTTCCACATCCAGGGGAAGTATAGTAACGACCAAAAAATTAAAAAAATTTTTTTTTTTCAAATAGGCTTAGAATGTCATGAAACTTCGAGATTTTACTGTCTGTCGCTCTGTCGGTCTGTCTGTAACTTTTTTTGTACGCACGTTTACTCTGGAACCGTTTAAGATATTGACTTGAAATTTGGTATACATATGTACTTTAACGAGATCTGGAACTAGATTATATTTTCATCTTCTTCCGTCGAAAGGTTGGGGGGTAAATTGGGGTAAATTTGGAGTAAATAGCTAAATCAAGCAGGTAAGAGTCCAGATGGTATCTAGTATATACAAGAGAAGTCTCAAAAAATTTTTGGCATTAGCCACCCCCATTACCACCCCCACCCCATTATTAAAGTGGATGAAAAAAAATTGTGATTTAGTGTGTGTACAAGAACCAGAAACCTCAAAATATTTTTTTACTTCATCCACCACCACCCCCTATCTCACCACCGATGTGGGGTATCGTTTTATAGGTTTTTGGGGTAGAGGATTTCAAATATTATATTATTAAAGTTGCATAAGCAATTATTTCCACATACAAAATTTTTTCGTTGTGAGTGACTTGGATAGAAAATCTGGATGTGGAAGTAGTGATTCCTTGGTCAGCGGTTTTTTAAATATTTCGCAAAAATCATGAAATTTTGAGTCACAATATGAAAAACAATAAACTACTTACGAGTTCCTACTGTTATTTTAAATTATTTTTAAATTGCAACCTTCATTCGCTTAAAGACGATTTTATAAAACAATTTTTTTTATATAAAATCGAAAATTAAAGTAAAAATTATTTGATTATCTAAAATCACTTTTAACATATTAATAATTATTATTATTTGTCATTGAAAAACATTTTTTTTGTCATGGAAAACCTGGAAAATTCAGGGAATTTTTTCAGCTATGTGAAGTCTGAACCATGAAATGAAATGGCATATTTTATATTCGTTTTTTCATTATAACTTTTGGATTCGGCGGAAAAAATACATCAAATGATAATCTTAGTTTTTGTTATAAACGTTTCTATCGCCGGAAAAATATCCTTGTTCCGTCTTGGTTAGAGCACCCTGTACATTGTACATAGTGAATTTGAATTCGATTTAAATTTTTTAGTTTTAGTAGCTTTTCCCATAAAAAGTTTTTATTTTATTGAAATTAATCAATGTAAAGGTACGAGTTGGTTTTTTTCATCTTCTCCTCCCCCCGCCCAAAGTAGTAGGTTTCGGTACAGCCCTGTGTGAACCAGGATGACATCTAAATATCTTACTTTCCTAGAGAAGTAATTCTATGCTATGTCCATCCATTTTTAAAAATGAACAATAAGCAACTAATTTTTCTAGTTACAGTTTGAGCACTCAATTAAATTAATAACGACAACATTAGAAGTTACAGGTTATAAAAACTGTCTATGCCAACTAATCTTTTATTTTTAGACTGTTTAACTACCTATAAGTGTCATGAAACTTTTTTATTTGGTAATTTAGATTATATAATTTAACGTTCTAAACGTAATATTGATTATATGATCAATATATTTGGGTGGCGGTTTATTCAGTTTGTTAAAAACATCTTATATTTTTATAGATATAAATACCTAGTCTATTATTTACGCAGATTTTTAAAGTAATTTAAATTTAGATTATATAAACAGAATTTGAAATTAATCTACTCGATGAAAAAATTGTACGATATCATGGTTCCTAAAAAAATAGTAGGTGTGTAATAATTCTTAATTTTATCTAAATATTCTGGGAAATAAAATAAAATTGATATCTCTGTTTGTTGCGATGTATCACTAGCTTACTCGTAAAAATTTCCACTATGACCCAGGCACCAAATCAACAAACTGGAAAGGTTGGCAGGATATTTTCTCGTCTAATTATCAAACTTTGTAAAATTGAAATACTTATAATATAATAATCATATAATTGTTTTAAATATATTTTTTCTTCAAGCGTATTAAAATGTTTAAATTATGTCACCAAAAACAGAAGTAGAAGTAGGACATTGTTTTACTAGTAACAAAATGTTAGTACCGAACGCCACCGTAGTGGACATTGTTTTAATAATAATAATAATAATAATAATTTTATTAATCAAACAGTAACACCGTAGTGTTTTGACAAGTCAAATAAAAATAGTACAAAAAATATAAATAAAAAACACGTAAGACTAAAATATATCATATGACATTAGGATAGAGTCCTAATATAGTCAAAGAGAGCACATAACATATAAATAATTAACATATATATACATACATAAAACACAAGTATATAACAAACATTAGGATATGATGTGAATCTAGTCAACACATAACATAACAACATAAATATCATATAATAACACAAATTTACATATAATTAAAATCTGTTAGATTATAGTAAGCATTGGCTAAAAGATGCAGTTTTAATTTTATTTTAAACTGTCTAATGGGCAATTCCTTAACAGTATTTGGAAGTGAATTAAATAATTCAATTCCAAAATTAATTCTTTTTGTGTAAGTCTTTTTGTGTAAGTCTTTTTGTGTAAGTCAGTCTCTCTTTACTAGTAACATAATGTTAGTTCCGAAAGCGCCACCGCAGTGGGTATTGTTTTACTAGTAACATAATGTTAATACCGAAAGCCACCGGTGGCGCGCTATCCACTAGCCACTTGTCATATTGTGTCAATATGTAAGACACTGTAGTTTGAATATTTGTATATTTATGATAAATAAATGAATTTTTGCATTTTAATACGCTTGAAGAAAAAATAGTATATATTACACGGAATAGAACGCCTTTTTTGTGTTTCGCCCAGTTTGCGGCTTCGGCTTCGCCTCAGCCGCAAATCCTGAGCTCAACACAAAAAAAGAGTGCGTTCTACTCCTAGTAATATAATATACTATTATGTTAAACTTACTAAAGTAAGCTTAAAACTTAAACTTATTAAAGTAAGGCTAACATTAAAGATACTGAAAACAATGATATGATTATTATATTATAGGTATTTAATTTTTACAAAGTTTGGGAATTGGACAAGTTGGTCAACATGTTCAATGCTTTTAGTGATACCAGTCTAGTTTCCGCCATCAAACTTTATAACGTGAACTAGGTCAATTAAAACAATAAAATCTCTGCATAGTTCAGTAAATAGGATTTTTTTGCTTTACAAAAATGGTATAAAAGTTGGATTTTGGCATGGACAGAATTGGCCTAAAAACAATAATCCGTCGAGTCCCCTTGAATCCGCTGGGAGCTTTCGCTGCCATACCCCAAAAATGGTTGAAAATTAGCTGTGTCTTAATTTAATCAAAATTATCTTGAGTACCATTAGATATATTAAAATTTTACAAGAGTAGCTTTTTATTAATAGTAAAATTCTGCTTCTTGAAGTATTACATGATGCATTTTCACATACAGGGTGTGTCCGGATGAGGCTATCTATACCACAAATGGACCTAAAGTTTAATTTTTCGCATAATATTATGAATAAAAAGCTACTCATGTAAAAGATAAGTTTGATTAGATTAAAAAACAGCTGATTTTCAGCCGTTTTTTGGACATGGTAGGGAAAGCTCATAGAGGATTCTTGGGCACTCTGTGGATTATCATTCCTAGGCCCATTAGGAACATATATAACAAAAATCAGCTTAATACCATTTTTGTCCCACGATGAGTCATTTTAGAATCCCTATTTACTACACACAACAGTTCCGTTCAAAATTTATTTAGACTCCATTAGAAATATAAATGCAGTTTGTCTCAGATTTGATTTTGATTTTTTATTGACGAAAGAAAAGATAATGGGGATTGTAATGGCAACTTCGATTTTGTTTTCAAAAGCATTATACAATATAATTTTCGTAAACAAAATGAAAATGTGTGTTGTTTTGGTAAGAAATATATTAAATTATTTTTATCATAACCACCTTATTTGATTATGTATTGGTTGGAAATATTTTGCCATATTAATAAATAACACAGTCCCACAAAAAAAAAATAAAAGTTTAAAGCAGCGAACCAGACCCATGTATCCCTATGTATTTTCGGTCGCTGAATTCGAAACCGGGGTCAAAAAAAAATCATACACCCCCAAAATCATTAGCTAGAGCCAAAAAACACCCCTGAAATGGGATAAAAAGAAGATTAAGCTACCAGAATAGTTGTTACTTCTTAATCAATCGAATTATACAAATTAAGGTTAAACAGCAGCGTACATACAATAGATATGAAACACACCCCCAGGGAGGGACGAAAACTAGCCCCCATATATAAAAAAATCGATCCAAAACAGCAATGACTGCTGAAAAATCTCGAAATGTCTAAGTTTTGTTAACGTATTAAGAAACTACATCAGGTCAGACGTAACCTTCATAAACTGCCCCTATAAGGTTGAGAACAACCACTCTCAAGTTCAAAGGACACGAGAAAAACAAGAAAAAACGTAAAATCCGACAGGATTTCGATTTTCATGGATGTTATGATTGGCTGAAATTGCGTAGTACTCTAAAATAGAATCAGAAACTTACGTACCATCAACATCCTACACTGTCAACCCTCAGAGGGTGTGAAAACTACCCCCTATGTAAGATGTAACTATAAAAAGTTACAGTGACTTCTATAAAAATTCGAAACACCTGCGTTGTGTGGAAGAGAGAAGAAACTAGACTATGTCCGACGATGTGATTGAAAACCACCCCCACGGGGTTGCGAGATACTCCCCTATATCTGTAGGATGCTGGAAAAACAGAGAGAAACTAACCGGATTTACATTTTTATGGATGCTATGATTGGCAAAAATCGCGTTGCACACTTAGAGTTTGAAACTCATGTCCTATAAATGTTATTAAGTAACACCCCCAGAAAGGATGTAAACTACCGTAATTCAAGATGTAACAAAAAAGCTATACTGTTGCTTATTCGTTTCATTTCCATAGTTTTTTTTTTATAATAATAGGCTGACGCTCAGGGATTTACAGGGGTGGCGTCTCTCAACCCCGTGGGGGTGGTTTTCAAGTACAGCGCCGAACATAGTCTGGTTTCTTCTCTCTTCCACACAACGCAGGTGTTTCGAATTTTTATAGAAGTCGCTGTAACTTTTTATAGTCAAACCTTACATAGTAGGGATTGCATTACCGGTTAACCGGTTAACCGGTTAACCGGTTATTAGGACAAAAAATACATGATGATAATTACCGGTAATTTTAATTTTTTACCGGTTATTTCGGTAAATTCTGAACTTACGATATGTCACGTATTCAACGTTTCTATTTATGTCAGTGACTAGTATTCACTAAATACAGAGTGACTGTCCCAACACCGAGCACTTCTAACAATAAATAAATAATATTATAAAAAGTAAACTCCAAACACCAAGCCCTAAGAAATACAAGAGAGACATTGACAATATTTTACGACAGAAAATTGAATATTTCACTACCGCAAATATCCGTGGAATACATTTAGAAGTATGTTATTACCAATTCTTATTAACTTATCGACCCACCAATACCGATTGAGGAAGGGCATTTTCAGCTGATGGTATTCTATGCACAAATATCAGACGACTAACATATATAGCTTTGAAAAACTAACCGTTTTAACAGGCTATTTTTAAAAAATATTGTATTTTGAGATTAGGTATTCAGTAAATGCCCTATTTGAGTTTATGTTTATAATTTTTGTTATTTAAGTGGATATTTTTGTTATTTACAGAATAATTAGTTATTTAAATTTATTTCATTTATATTTTTTCTTTTTAATAAATTAACTCCTATATAAAAAAGTCACATTTTTGTCACTTTGACAGCAATAAAAAAGGTGCATCGTTTTTTATCACCAATAAAAATGCCTGTTCCTCAAAAGCAGAGTAGTCGCACGTCACTTTGAAATCTGTACTGTCAGCTATAATTTTTAAGTATTGTGGAAACTATACTGTACGATATGAGTCGTTTTGGGAAAATTATAATTATTTTTAATAAATTATTGTTGTTCGTTCACATTCATATTCTGTCGTTAATTTATCTTGCCGAGCTTTTCTTTTATGGATAAATTTCTTTTTAACTCAAAATTTTGCCAATCAGTAATTTTGCTCGAAAAACTGACATTTGACAAAATCATTCGACCTCCGATCTCGCGATTTTTTCATGTCAGTTCTTCTTATAAAATCACTGATTGGCAAAATGATTTTATTACAAAGAGAAATTTATCCAATGAAAAAAAGCTCTCGTGATTTTACTGTTGATAAAAAACCTTTTGTTTGTTCATTATATCACATATAAGTACGTATATAAAAATGTTTTTGTTAAATTTAGATAATTTTGTATATGAAAAAAGACAATTGCCATTTTCGCCGCCCTAATCATCCATTCTAAAAATTACCGGTAAATACCGGTTAACCGGTTATTTACATTTTTATTTACCGATTTACCGGTTATTAAAACTTCCGGTAAATTGCAATCCCTATTACATAGGGGGTAGTTTTCACACACTCTGAGGGTTGACACTGTAGAATGTTGATGGTACGTAAGTTTCTAATTCTATTTTAGAGTACTACGCAATTTCAGCCAATCATAGCATCCATGAAAATAGAAATCCTGTGGCATTTTACGTTTTTTCTTGTTTTTCTCGTGTCCTTTAAACTTTTGGGTGGTTGTTCTCAACTCTATAGGGGCAGTTTATGAAGATTACGTCAGACCTGATGCAGTTTCTTATCACTTTAACAAAACCTTGTCATTTTGAGCTTTTTCAGCAGTCATTGCTGTTCTGGATCGATTTTTTTATATATGGGGGCTAGTTTTCGCCCCTCCCTGGGGGTGTGTTTTATATCTATTGTATGTACGCTGCTATTTAACCTTAATTTGTATAATTCGATTGATTAAGATGTACCAACTATTCTCGTAGCTTAATATTTTTTTACCCCATATCAGGGGTGTTTTTTGGGTCTAGCTAATGATTTTGATTCCGGATTCGGATTCAGCGACCGAAAATACATAGGAATACATGGGTCTGGTTCGCTGCTTTGAACTTTTTTTTTTTTTTGTGGAGCTGTGTAATGTGTCACAATCCCACCATTTTCTAAGTCATAATAAAAAAAATATTTTTACCAAAGATAAACGTATTTGGTAGGCTTTTCAAAATTTGGACAAACCATACGTTCGTACATGTAAGTTAAATGATTCAAACCATTGAGAAGGAAAGAAACCTTTTCAATCTTCTAGTTCTACCAGACCAAACAGAAAGACAACTGAGGACGACAAATTTTGATTTGACGAAACGTCCCAACAATGATAATACAGCGCGTATAAACACCCAGTACATTTTGTCCTCTCAGAAAAAATATTATTGACAACAATTCGTTCACTTATATTGAAATATTAGATACAACTCTGCGTTGTAAGTAACAGATCAATTTTTAATACTTTAACTTATCCGACGAATTTCCATCCGCAATGTTTCCCTTTCAGCTCGAGACGTCCCAATTGGATTACGTTTTCGTCGCCCACTCAATCGGTAATCTTTCACTTCATAAAAAAATCCTGCAAGTCCTGCTGAATCAATATACCGAAAGTAGTGCAAGTGCCTCGCTTCGGAGCGCTTTCTGTTAGGTTGCGCCATCTCTGCGGAAATAGCGTAGTTAAATTGTAGTAGACTCCCACTCTCGAGTTGATTATTTGCTGGAATTAGTTTCGGGTTGGTCCCAATAGAGGGAGACTCAGTTATATTGCTGTATTGATTTGACGGTATTGACTTAATTTGTAAAATGTTTCTACAGGGTGTGTGGATTCTGTGCAATGATGTTGGGGCAAGAATTATAAAAAGGAATATATTGTTTCTTTAATTTTTTGCTACCGTGAACAAATAAAGTATTGTTAAAAAAATTGTAAAAAATGGTACCTAACTAAAAACATGAAACAAAATTTCTCCATGTCACCCAGTTAACTGGACCTTGTTATCTAATATCAATATTGAGGTTGCTGTAAAAATTGCCAGTTGTGGCAGCCATTTTGAATTTTTTAGTTTTGATAGCAGATGAAAAAACTTACAATGGGACCATCGCTGAGCAATAATACCCAATTATTTGTAAATAATTATCATTGTAAATGAATAACTAAATAATTGTTAATTCAGATCACTGACGAATCTACTAACGTGGAAGCAGACTACGCAATAATAGAAGTGAGAGGATGACGGAGAAAAGCATTAGATAGAGACTGCTGGAAGCAGATCGTAGAGGAGCATTAAGTATCATGGATGGTGATGCTGTTCTCTCAATTATTGTTATATTCATGTGTAGTATGATGTCCCTATTTCTAGTACATATTCCCAGTACTTCAGTATGCGTATATTTCTATCCTTTTATGCACTATGCAGAAAGTTTTTCTCCATCTTTTTTAGTTTTTGTATTAAATGACAAAAACAATATTTGCAATTTTTTTTTAAACGGACGCCATTTTGAAAGTGCAGCCAATTTTTTTTTTGGGAACATGTCTAAAATTGTTCCTTAGACTTTAATCTTTATGAAAAACATTGTCCCCAAGGATCGGGGGTGCACGGACAGTTAAGGTGGCTCTCGTAGCACCTATTACGTTTTATATTGAATTTTATATTTTATTTTGAAAGCTGAATCATTTATCTGGAAAATGGTAACTCCTATCCAAATATTGTATAGGAACAAAATTGTAGAAAATTTTATGCACTTTGTTTTTTGTGCAGAAAGTTTTTCTCCAAACTTTTTAGTTTTTGTATTAAATGACAAAAACAATATTTGCAATTTTTTTTAAAACGGACGCCATTTTGAAAGTGCAGCCAAATTTTTTTTTTTGACAAGTCTAAAATTCGGTGTTTTCACAAATTTTAAAGTATTATTGCCTCTGAAGGTAATACTTAATTATAACTAAAAACATTTGAATTTTCACAACCAGTTGAGATGCATCCAAAAAAAAGTATTTTTAAATTTGAATTAAAATTTTACACCTAACCTCACAAATACATATCTTTTAAAAATTTCCGAGTAATATGTCACTATTATGAAAATTTCCGCTTGGTTCTCGTACTATCAACTAAAATCTTGTTCAGTGTAATGTTTTTAAAGTTTTAAATATCTTCTCCCAATAAAATAAGGCGATTTTTGTAGGTTAGAAATCCAACCTATAATTAGCAGCCCATTTTTAGTAATCAACAATATTGAGACATCATTTGCGTCAATTTTTAAATGTTTGCTTGGAGCCATACTGATTTCAAACGAGAAGTGCGGATACAATCATTAAAAATGACAATAAACTTAAAAAACCTAAAAGTTGAGGTTATGTTGGTTATATTAATGCAACCGATGATGTCACATCCCGTTTTGTATAATACCCGTTCAGTTATTCAGTTTTGTTATTTATTTGTTGAAATTTTAAATTGATAGATGAAAGAATGGTGTTAAATATTGGTAAGTGCTTTAACGTATGGAGTACTTCATTTTAATAATATCAAAAAAGCAAATTTGCATACAGTGAAAACACCCAATTGTTCCTTAGGCTTTAACCTTTATGAAAAACATTGTCCCTAAGGATCGGTGGGGGGGACACTCAGGATGGGCTCCCGTAGTATTTGTGTTATTATTTTTCCTACTATTAATGTCGACGTTTTCTAGCGTTGTTTTTAGTAGAGTAAAATCTGGAAGTAAAGTCGCTTAGTTTTCGAGAAAAAAAAAACCGGCGTAGAACCAAACCAGACTTAGTGGGATTCTTTAGTAAGATAATAGTGTATACGAAATCGTTTTTTACGACATTTTTCGGTGGTCGAGAACTTTTTTATTTCGAAAAAACTCAAAAAAATAGATTTTTAATGAAATATGTTTTTTAACGTCTCCACCGCTATATCTCTGAAACTATTTGTGCTATCAAGCTATTTCTTTTTTTTAGATTAAAGTAGACACAATAGCGCTTCGAAAAACGTCCCACGTGAACCCGATTTATTTTTTTTTATGTTGGTAAAATAATAGGAAACTCAAACTTGTTATTTTCAGTAGCGTAATTTTAGGCAATCGAGAAAAAAGTTTATTTATGAAAATTTGTATATACATGCTGCGTACAAATTGAAGCCAATAGTTGAAAAAAGTATTTAGGATAAAAATTTTTCATGTCCCGTTCATAGTATTGAGTCAGCGATTTTTTTTAACGGGCCAAAGTCATATTCTTGCGCGCTCGGCTGTAGCAAGCCTGCCGACTGCAACGATCTGACGATCCCGGTCGGGGTGTATATAATAGTTTAACTTATATCAATAGGTACAAAACCAGTAGTGATCAAAAGCATCTAGGGGATCAATATTATTGTTCGATATTTCATATATTGTACAGCAGTATTGATCATATGTTGTTAATATTAAGAAATTGTATAATAAATATTAAATAGACTCCTTTTAATAATAAAAAGACAGGTGGTAGTAGTACAGTACCTAGAGGTAAAAAATATGCAAAACTTCGAAGTAATGTCATATTAAACGGATTTCGTTCATTTTTGGCAGTATAATAGTAAATGTTTCACAGAAAAGTTTCTATATTGAGCGGGGGCCTGTTAATTTATAGGGGGTGGATGCCACCCCCTTTGAGGGGATGGCACTTAAAAAATATATGAAGTACAATCATATTCTAAGAAGAAAAGGTTCTATGCAATTTTTCATATAAATTAATAGTTTTTAAGTTATAACGACTTGCGATTTTAGCTTAAAAAAAGGTATTTCTAAACGGCTTTCGTCAAGTATCTCAAAAAGTATTACTTTATCGAAAAAATGTTATAGACCAATTACAGAAAGTACAAACTGGGAATTAATTATATTTTTTGTTTATTGATGTAGGATTAATAATTTCGGAGATATTTAAGTTTACATTTGGCATCCAAGTGTTCGTAAGATAACTATTTAGAGTGAGAGTTAAATATCTCAGAAACTGTGACACCTACGCCAAGGATACTAATAGATACAACAATAGGTTATTAATTAAGCTCTTAACTATTTTTTTATTTGTTTATGTAGCATAAAAAACAAAGAAGTTATGACCGAAGCAATGTTCGTATACACATTATTTTAATAACAACGTCGCCATTTTGCTACTGAAATTAGCCAGTAATTAAAAAAAAAATTAATTTCTCATTAATATGCAGCATGACGCAGTTGCTCAAATTTTTTGGTTCGTATACAGCACTTGCTTTAGAAAAAATACAGTTTAAACTATAAAGGTATTTTCGATAAAACGCATTTTTTTTCCTATTCCAAATATCTCGATAAATATTAGTTTTGTTCAAAAATGTGTAGAGACCAAAAATAAAGCTCATAAACTAATAATGAATTTCGCTTGTTTATTTATTTACATAGATTTAATAGTTTTGGAGATATGAGTTTACAAATGGCATCCGAACGTTCATAAGACGAAAAATGCAGTTTAAATGTTAAATATTTCAGAAATTGTGACTCATGCTAAGAAAGGAAATTAAAGACAATTAATTGCGCTTTCAAATTATTTTTTACTCGTTTTGTTACTCTAATTAGCCAATAATTTAAAAAAATTATCTCAAATACAGTTTTTCGTTAAAATGTAGCATTACCTAAATGCTCAAATTCTTTTTTGGTCATTTAAAGCACTTGCTTTAGAAAAAAATGCATTTTAAACTTTAAAAGGTAATTTCGAAACCCTTGGATACCAAATATAAACTTAAATATTTCCGAAATTATTAATCCTACATCAATAAACAAAAAATATAATTAATTCCCAGTTTGTAGGGTGCTTTCTGTAATTGGTCTATAACGTTTTTTCGATAAAGTAATACTTTTCGAGATACTTGACGAAAGCCGTTTGAAAATACCTTTTTTAAAAGCTTTTATTTTAAGCTAAAATCGCAATTTTGAAGTCGTTATAACTTAAAAACTATCAATTTATGTGAAAAATTGCATGGAACCTTTCCTTCTTAAAATTTGATTCTATTTCAGCTCCAATAAATATATATATTTTTTAAGTGCCACCCCCTGAGAGGGGGTGGCACATTTTTTCTGAATGATATCTAATTTTTTAGATGACAGTAAGCAACTCCACCCCAACCTAGAATGCCATATATTAATCTATATTCAACTAACGCTACTTTACGCGACTAATCTGACCAACCCTGTATGCGAGGTGTATTAATTGCGTCCCAATGTCGCGTTTAGCGCTGATAAAAAAAATCGCTGTTGCCAAACGGTACACTTTAGGAAAAAACATATTGTTTCAAAAACTTTTGTGATTATTAGGCTTTATTTTCTCCGCTGCATGTATGCAAATATTTTAAAAAATAAAACAGTTTATCGATTGGTGAAGATTTCAATACACAAAATAGGTATTTTTAGTTTATTTGATTTTTAAAGAAATGAAAGTGCGAATTGTGCCCAAACCGTTTATATTGGTAAAAGCGCTACAGTGTGTGCTTTAATTTGACACAAAACAAATTTCGGTACCTTTAATAGTTTTAAAGATATGGCGGTGGAAACAAAAAAAAACAATTTTCTTTAAAAATACATTTTTTTCACTTTTTATTGATTTAAAAAGTTCGAGACCACAAAAAAATGTCGTAAAATATGATTTCATATGCCCGGTGACATACTCAAAGGAACCTAATATGTTTGACCTGGTTCTACGCCAAAAAAAAAAAAACGACACGATAGACTTACGAAATCGCTGCTCTATTTGGTCCTGTTGTATTTGCGAGTAGTTGGACGATGTCTCTTTCAGCTCTGCTCAGTCTTCTTTAGACTTTTGGTATAGTACATATGTTAAAAATAGTAATTTTCGTGACTTCTTAAAAGTATTGTATCTAGTATATTCTATATTGTAAGCATTTTAAAATATATCTTTATCTGTCGTGAGTCAACGAATTCTATCAGATTAGGTATTTTTAAGGTGGTCTTATACATTAGCAACAACAAGATTATGCTGATGAACAAACTAGTAAAGTAATTATATTAATTAGTAACAATTTTTTCCTTTCCATCATACTAGTAGAGACACAACCACCATGATTGTAATCATGATGAAAGTAGCTTTCCAGTTACGAGCAGGATAGGTGGATAAATGGAAAATATCTCGGTGATGATTTCACGGTCAACAAATTTGTACGAACTATTTTATTATTTATTTAAATGCACTACCCTATACGGGTTAACAAAAACCCAATTACAGGACAGAAGGGTTAAAATATAATACAAACATTATTTAATAATACAAATAATATAGATAAGAAAATGTAAACATCAAATATATAGAACATAGAGTTTAACATAGGTTTATTTACAATAAATAAAAGATTGTTCTATTAGGCGAATGTGTGATATTATCTTTGAATCTATTAAAATTGCAACTAAGTATATCAAAGTTATAGCAACTGTTGCAGTTGTTGAACTTGCTATATACAGAAGAGAACTTTAAGATTTGTGCGTGGTTGCGGTAAGTAAAAGCTATAATTCTCTGGAAAATATACGCCCAATACAACAATTAATTTTCTCTAAAATAGTGGGACTGTCGACCACATTATTAATGACTTTGTAAAGAAGCAAAAAATATACACCATCGTTATGCACATCATACCCGGGACATCAAATAACTGCTCCATATTCCAGTTTTGATGTAATAAATGAGTAAAACAAGATAATGAACGTATTGGTATTTCAAAAGTCATGGCTACTGCGTACGATAAACTCATGTCTTATTATATTCACTCACAGTGATTTCAACGTGATAAGCAAAGACGGAAAGTTTCTATCAAGATCGCGAAATGTATCATGTCTTTCTAAAATCGTATCTCCAAGCCGATAATCAAATATTACTAAAGAATTTTTTTGTAGAAGAGAGTATTACTTGTCACTTAGAAACATTTAAATGAAGATTGTTTAAAGTGCTTCACTCTGACAATCTATCTAAATTATTTTGAAGGCGCAAACAAGTCAACAAGATAATAACAATTGTTATTATTTTTCATTCATCGTTTTAAAATATTGAATTTTTTGGACATATCAACTTAACAAATTTTGTATAACATAACGTTACTTATTATTTTATTTAAGAAACATACATTATTTAAAATTTTGTTTTTAGAAACTCATTAACTAAATACAAATATGGTCAAATATTTCTTCAGTTTAACTTAAGCTTTTTTTTCTTCTATTTTTCTATAATGAATTTATTTTCCTTAGAATCTAGACAGTAAACATTATTTACTTTTATCAAAATGGCTTAAACAATAATTAATTATAAATCAGTGAAGTGTCTGAGTAACTCTGTGCCAATAAAAAAAGTGATGTACGGACAACAGTTGGTAAAACTATGCCCCCACTTAATGACAGTTCGGAGATAATGTGCTCTCTGTGTCCGAGGAAGAAAGCCCCTCCGAAGAAAGCAGTAAGATTTGATTCTATTATCGATACGTTCTCGATATCTGACACCACCTCTCAGCATAGGGTAAGTTAATAATAATAATAATAATATTGGAGTATTTCAGAAGACTATAAAAGTAGTCTGCTTCCAGCTAACATACAACATTGACTTTTCTCATTATTTTTTAACCATGTTATTTTTCTTTTAAATGCAAAAATACAACCATTTGAACAAAATTAAAAATGGTTGAAATAAACAAAAAAATTTATTTCGTTAAGACCAGTCGAAAACATCTTTTAAATGGACATATTACTAAAGCTGTGTTAAATTGTTTAAATAAGCTAAATATTGTCTTTTCATTTCTTTTTAAGATTCAGCACACATTTATTAGAGACATTGTCTAAATGTTGGTTGTGGCTTTTTCTTAATTTTTCCGTGTTGTTGGAATTTTCTGTCAAAGAGTATGAGCGGGTAGCAATGTAAAAAGTGCCCCCGCACCTACCGAACTAAAGATGTCTCGTATGCTGACTGTCTTGTGTACAAAGTTTTAAGCTCGTGGACTCTGCATGGGGTGGAAAAAAAAAATTTACCCCTAAATGTTTTATTTTTTTCTCATCTCCTATTTGATGAATCGCTTTGTAATTTGGCACAAATAATATTAGTGTTAGGAGGGTTTATTTTAAAAAATATTACTCTTCTACGATGATTTTATGGATTAAAAAAAATTAATACATTTTTTCAATGGCCTGAAGGGTGACTACCCTGTTTGACACTATTGCCATATTTTGATATAATATGTATTTAAACTATAACTATAACATATAACAGTTACAGTTTTATTAATGCGGTGGAACAGGATAAAAATAAATAAAAATTATCTGAACTTGCAATATTACGAGTGTATTATTTAATATTTAGATAGGTAATCATATAATTAATTCAGACAAGAGTAACTGAGTGATGCAGAAATTGGACCCATATTACGAGCAAAGGAAAAAGGAACCCGACCAGAATGGAAGGATGTCTCAAACAAAGGAGTAGGATTGAAGGCTTTGTGATCGCAATGGGATTCACTTAGGGCATTAGACGGGCTGTTATTATTATTACATACGAACATCTATAAGACTTATTTTATTAACCATTAGGAACATGATAACTCATAAAAAACAAAATTATTTATCCTCATCTAACTGTCGCAGTAAAGAAAGTTTTATTGGTTGATTCGATTATAGTACCTCCTATTTTTTTACGTATACATTGTTACTGTTTTTGCATTTTAAATTAAATGAGCTGATTTTGCTCTCAGAACTATTGCTATCAGTTGTAGAACTTTTCATTTCGTGCATAACACTAACTACTATCTAAGTTTTTTAAAAAGGGAAAAATTAAGTATTAGGTACAATACAAATAACATAAGAAAACCACGAGTACGATACACACACTTAAAATTCCGGAGATAAAATAATACTATATATGAGAACGTAACAGTATGAGATGGAGCTACGGAGATTTGTAAGACAGATGCGGCTGCGGCAGAGCCGGGGCGTGAGTAGCCAGCGGTCCGGCAGCCAATTGAAAAATTACTTATTTTGTATTTTTAGTGCCTCTTCAACTGTCACAGCACGCACTTCTGACCGCGAGGTGTCTTTAAAGGCAGCTTCTACTTCGAGGGCACGCACCAAAGCCTCGCTAATACTTTGATGCCGCGATATTCTAAGAATTCGCCTGACCTCTTCAGCTCTGATGCCATCTAAAAAGGCTCCCACGGCTAGTTGTTCCTGAAATTCTCTTGGTGCACTCGGATATGCCAGGTGTGCCAGTCTCTCTATCGCAGCTTCGAATTCTTGTAAGCTTTCCCCAACCTTTTGCTGAGCCTGGTATACTTGGGCAAGGTGTTGGTCGCCATATCTCAAGTCTAATGCAGCTTCCAAGACTTTGAAGTCCCTTTGTTTCTCCACCGGGATGGTCTGAAGTAACTCTGAGGCTTGGCCCCTTAGCGCCAGAAATAATGCCATAGCCTTTTCCTCGTTATCCCAGTTATATGCATTAGCAGCCGCCTCAAATTGTATCTTGTACGTTGTCCATGAGCTTTAGCCATCAAATGAGGGAGGTTTTAAACGAGAACCTGATGATGCTACCAGCTCGCCTCCTTTCTCTCTCAATTATCGTTTAAGGCGCTCCACTTCTCCTTCGATCTCACTCATCTTTTCTTTGATGTCACTTACTTCCCCTTTGACTTGACTGACTTCTGATTTGACCGCACCTACTTTATCTTCGACCTTGTTTATCTCTTCTTTGATTTCGTTAGTGATTGAATTCATAGCGTCTTGTTGGATGTTCATTTGATCGCTCAGGATTTTCCTCAGTTCTTCCTGGTGTCTTTCTTGTTCCTCTTTTTCTTCCTGGCGTTGTCTTACTTGTTCTTCTTTCTCCTCTTGACGCCTTATTTCCAGGTCTTCCATTATTTCCTTCAATTCGTGTCTTTCTTCTTGAGGCCGCCTTTCTTCCTCTTGACGTCTTCTTTCTTACTCTTCTTTTTCTTCTTAACGTCGCTTTTCTTATTCTTCTTTTTCTTTGCGATGTCTTATTTGAAGTGAAATAACTAAACATGAATGAATTATATGATTACCTATCTAAATATTAAATAATATACTCGTAATATTGCAAGTTCAGATAATTTTGATTTATTTTTATCCTGTTCCACCGCATTAATAAAATTGTAACTGTTATGTGTGATAGTTATAGTTTAAATACATATTATATCAAAATATGGTAATAGTGTCAAACAGGGTAGTCACCCTTCAGGCCATTGAAAAAATATATTAATTTTTTTTTAATCCATAAAATCATCGTAGAAGAGTAATATTTTTTTAAATAAACTATCCTAACACTAATATTATTTATGCCAAATTACAAAGCGATCCGTCAAATAGGAGGTGAGAAAAAAAATAAAACATTTAGGGGTGAATTATTTTTTTTCCACCCCATGCAGAGTCCACGAGCTTAAAACTTTGTACACAAGACAGTCAGCATACGAGACTCTGATGGACGTCATTTTAGTTCGGTTGGTGCGGGGGCACTTTTTACATTGCTACCCGCTCATACTCTTTGAATTATTTTGTAGATTTCACGAAGAAACACAGGAAAATAAAGGATCTTGTCGGGGCGAGCCTAGATGCTTCTTCACTGTGTATGAATTATAATAAATTTTGTTTTTTTTTTTTTGTTTTTGTATGTATCGTCGATACTCCAAGTGAAGCAACGTGCAGCGCGGTTAGTACTTGGATGGGTGACCCACCTATCTTGGGAAACTCAGCGATCTCGTCCCACCTTCTAGCGGCTTGTATATCAGTGTATACGTGGAAGCTATGTAATTTCAAGACGAGGATTACGTAGTGGATATACCATCCTTCGGAGGGGATGTAAAGCAGGCGGTCTCTTGTCTATTAAATGTTAGGCAAGTAAAAGATCTTACTCTTCTTACGAGAAGAGGTTCGGCAAACTTTCCAGGTTGGGGGTAGCTCGTCTCCTGGCGCCGGTGATAGGCCCTGGTAGCGGAAATAGGTCGACGTTAAATAAATAGATAAAAAAAAGGATCTTGTCTATTGCAAACAATCCCCATTTTTTATTTTTGCAAAACGACCAATACGAGTGGAGATATTTGCAAAAAAAACGAGGAAAATGACATTTTATGATTTAGATTCTTTAAACGAATATATTTCCTACCTCGCCCGAAGTCCGAAACTTACAGTCATACTTTTTAATGTTTACTATAGTTTCTAGCAAAAAAAATCCTTTCCTCGGACTCTTTTTTCATTTCGATTTTTAGCTTTATTTTTACTCCAGAATAAATTTGCCTTATTTATCATTTTTATCCGCAAAAATTATGAGTTAAAGCGAACAATGCGACTGGACTTTTCCTCTTAAACTCATAACGGCTCATTTTTTCTTTGAAAACAGCCCTACGCCCAATTTATTTGCCAAAATAATGGCCTGTAATTAAGAGAGCAACTAAAAATTGTATACAAAGGAGCATTTATTACTGGTTTTTGCCATTATCGTTGTGAATAGCATGATAAGGGTTATTTCCCGTTTCCTCTCTTAATAGGCATTTTGTGCAAAGGGGTCACTTAATGAGTGGTTGGCGTAACACATTAACCTACAAGTAATTTACAATTCGTAATTTATTTCCACAATATTTGGTTTGTAGAACATAGAATGCCTAGTTAACACCATCGATATATCATTGAAGAGGAAAATCTTAAAATTTTGATTAATTCTAAAAATGCTAACTAATATGAGAATATAAGTCATATGTCACGTGACATTATTTGCTCCAATTAAAATCCCTCTTTACTTGGTAGCAAATAAGACACGGTACAACAGTGTTGTATTGTCACTGTCACTGTGGCACACGCATTCCTATGATAGCGAGATAAACTTCTTTCGAACATCATTGCCATTTAATATTCAAAATTGCAATAATTTTAATAATTAGCTAGTTTTTAATGTGTTCCAATGTTGTTTATGTTTGTTAAAATGTTTAACAAAAGTCGCTTCGCACTCGTATTTTCGTTACGTTTTTATTTTAAAAAAATACTAATTCGGTTTTTCTTGAAACAGTTTTCTGGCATTCCCGAAAGCTTATACTTTTACCACATGCAATTTTAAAAGTTGTTTTACTTCACAGCTTTTATATAGTACAACTGATCCCTCTATTTCATAAATATAAATGAGTTGAGATTCTATTATACATCTTTATGAATATTAATAAAAACAAAAATTAAGTCTATTTATATTTTCGTATATTTCTTACAATGTAGTAATGCCATATTTATTATCAATAGTTCTCAAGCTATATACATTCAAAACCCCATTTTTTCTTCAATAATGATATCACCAATATAAAATCTGTATGAAATTATCAAATTCTTCATTATAGCCGATTGGTTTTTGAGGCCGCCACAGTTACTACACTAGTTTGTAATTTTACAAAATTTATTAAAATGTGTCTATTTTTGCAGGTAAGTTCATCCGCTGCAGAACAAGTGGTGAGTTGTATTATATGTGCAAATGTTTAAGTCATTTGATTTGATATACTAATTATTTTAACTGTATGCTGATGATGTTAACATTTTTTAAATTAAGAACCGTAAATTTCAAATACTCAGAACCAAAATCGTTAGTAAAACCAAAAGTACAAACCCGGTAAGTTATTGATATTACTTCCACATCCAGTGGAAGTATAGTAGCGACAAAAAATTTTTAAAATTTTTTTATTGTTCAAATAGGCTTAGAATGTCATGAAACGAAATTTTAAGTTTCAGCAAAAAGAAAATTCTGTCTTTTGTTCGGTCGGTCTGTCCGTAACTTTTTTTGTGCGCACAATTACTCTAGAACCGTTTAAGATATTGACTTGAAATTTGGTACGCATATGTATTTTAACAAGATCTGGAACTAGATTATATTTTCATATTATTCCGTTGAAGGGTTGTGGGGTAAATTGGGTAAATAGGTAAATCAAGCAGGCAAGGATCCATAAAATTGGTATTTAGTATACACAAGAGAAGCTACTGTCTCAGAAAAAAATTTGGCATTAAACACCCCCTTTACTACCCCCACCTCATTATAAAAGGGGGTGGAAAAAAAATTGTGATTTGGTGTGTGTACAAGAACCAAAGGCCTCAAAATATTTTTTTACTTCATCCACCCCCGCTACCACCCCCAATCACCGCCCCCAGCCCACTACCGATGTCGGATATCGTTTTATGGTTTTTTTTGGTAGACGATTTCAAATATTATATTATTAAAGTTCCATAAACAATTATTTCCACAAACAAGTTTTGTTCGTTTTTTTCGCTGATTGAAATCTGGATGTGGAAGTAGTGATTCCTTGGGCAGTGGTTTTAATTTATTGTTAATTTTTTGTTATAAAGGAGTGACACTATTGGAAATATGTAGATAGATTATTAAACAATATCAATATTGGTATTAATTGATGGGACTATCGTCAGATAAAAAGGCTCACAATAAAAATTTTACAATTTGTGAGCAGCTATAATTTAAATACATTTTTTTTAAATTATTTTATATTATTATAGTTTACTCTTTCAAAAGCTGTCATGTATTTGTTTTATTGCATCTATCGCACTTTTGAAGTGAGACTACTATAAAAATAATAAATTCTTTTGTTCCGCTTTTTTATTTTTACGTGAAAATTATTGTGTGTTTTAAAAAATCATGTTTAATTCCTTACCATCTATGTTAGTGTTTCAATAATTTCTATATCACTAAATATCTCAAAAATAGCACAATAACAATCATTTAAAAAAAACTATATGATTTCAAAATTTGAATTAAAAATTATAGTTTTTTAATTTAACTTTTTACGAATATCACATTTGTTATAATAGAATATTGATTTTATTGCAACTGCTCTTTTAAATTGGAGTTTTAGATTAAATCAACAGGCTTTTTCAGCATACTGCAGTTTCACGTTGACGACGCTGATCATTATACTGTTATCTCGTGCCCAAAGATAACGTTATACAAGCTTATTAGAGACTACAGCTTAACAATTTGACATGCACTTCATTTATGTATAACATTGTTTGCCGTAATTATAGTTTCAGTTACAGAGAAACTATAATTACAACTAACAATCCTTGGTATTCGCTATCTTGACACCTCTAATACCCCGTGACAACTACTGTGTAATTTGAAACTTAGCAGCAATTCTCTATATCTGGCTTCTAAACCTTAGTTAGCTGGTCCTTTTTGTGCTCCTTTTGGATGCCTTATTTTGCTGCCAGGAATGTTTTTGTTTTATATGAAACGAGTATGAAGTTCTAGTCATGAGAACAAAAAAATTAGTAAACACTCATGTATTGTGAAAACTGCGCAGCTTTAAAGCTCGCATTTTAAGGCCTTCATTAGTTTTAACGCTTAGATTACAAATATGAAAATTGTGCGGTGAATAGAATATCATTGCGGCTAAAGACTTATAGTTCTGTAATTATAAGTTTAGTATCTATTTTAATATTTTTTACTTAGCATTAGATAAATACTGGGTACCATAAGTATAACTAAGCAATTGCCGTTGGTCAGTAATTTTATTCCACTCATTTCTGTGCTGTTATAGTTGAGCCAAAGTCTGTTGTAAAGACCAAATTTTAAAAAATGAGTGTCTTTGGCCCCTCCATGGTAAAATGTGGAAACCATCTTTTTTACTAATTTTGAGGTGCTGAAAACGAATCTGTCAACAGAATTGGCTAAAAACAACCCTTATTTGGGGGGTGGAATTAAAATTGATATTAGAACTTGCAACAAAAAGTTCTTTAGTGCAGGAAATTCTTTCGAAATACTCAGTTTCGTTGGGTAAGTAGAAGAAGAAGCAAAAATACTAAATACGCCCCTCCTCCCCTCGTTTCCCTCATCCTTTACCACCTATAAGAACGATGTAAGTTACAATATCTAATATACGGTTATTTATTTATTTAAAAAAAACCAAAACTCCTCGTTAAATGGCTATTATCAGGTTTTACTAATCACCCAGTTTGATGTTCTTTTATTATAATAAGGTGATTTAGTCAATTCAGATGAATATTTCTCACACTTTTGGGGTTGCAGTGTACGGTATGCATATCGCTATCCAGAAAAGATTACTTGTTTTTTATATTAAAAAATTCTTTAATTGTTTAAATGACTTTTGGCGAGGAGGGTTGAAAGGGTGAATTTGGTTTTTTACTTCTTTTTCTACTTAGTTATCTAAACTTAGCATTTTAAGAGAATTCCCTGCAAAAGAATAACCTCTTGTAGTTCTAATTTTAGTGGTAAGTTCTAATATCAATTCTAAATAAGGGTTGTTTTTTAATATGTTCCCGAGATTTTTCGCCGAAACGGGTGACGTATTCGTTTTTAGCGCTCCAAAATTAGTAAAAAAAAGATGGCTTTCACACTTTACTACGGCCTTTTTTTTAACATTGTTCCTTGTGGGCGTGCAAAGGAAATTTGTTCAAAATATTGCAATTATCCTGTTCCTAATATTGCAAAATTTTTTGTTCCCGATCAAAAGTAAACTGGATGGAAATATTAAATTCTTCGCAGCTTTATTGAAGTTTGTATAAAACTGTTGAATATTCTATGGGATATTCTTGGCATTTCTTTGAAAATACGTTGATTCCTTTAGCCGCTTTGCTATATTTTTAATTTGAATCATCTCCCGATGGTGTCAGAGTGGTTGGCGAAACTCTTGTCAGTACAATATGCAAACTATTTTTGTTTTTGCAGAATTTATCAAATTTATCTTTATGGAAATTTCTTGAAATAAAACGTTTAATAACGTTTATAATTACTAACGGATGATTTTCAGAAATGTAAGATTCCATACTAATTTCCTGTCCAAATTTCAACTCAGTCGGACTTTTCCTTAAGTTATTTTAGTGGCCTCCTATCTAGCCTCTACATGGTAAAAGAAAACATCCATCATTTTGAATTTTTAAGCCCTAACATCTTACTCGTTCCGCACACTTTCTCATATAAGTATTTTAGACATTGCACTAAAACTATGCAATTTATTTGTCTTTAATTTAAAGAAATGAACTGGTTAGGTAAGTGGTCTCGGACTAACATGGGTCGGGGATGTTTTTTTTAAACGATACATCGATAGGCCATTAAATGGAACCTACCAATATTATCATAGCAGGACGGAGATACAAAGAATAATGTACAATTAATATAGTATTTCTGTCTTATACAAACATATTATTTTAAGACAATAAAAAAATAATAAACTAATGAATAAATATTAAATAAAGAAGAAAATGAATACAAAATTATTACAGCTTTTTTACGTATAGTACAGTACCGAGAGGTAAAAAATATGCAAAACTTCGGAATAATGTCATATTAAACGGATTTTGTTCATTTGTAAATGCTTCACAGAAAAGTTTCTATATTGAAAAAGAATCCAATTTTAAGAAGAAAAGAGTTAGAGAAAGGTTATAATGACTTGCGAACTAACGAATTGCGATTTTAGCTTAAAAAAAAGGTATTTCCACACGGCTTTCGTCAAGTATCTCGAAAAGTATTGCTTTATCGAAAAAATGTTACAGACCAATTACAGAAAGTACAAACTGAGAATCGATTATGTTTTTTGTTTATTAATGTAGGATTAATAATTTCGGAGATATTTAAGTTTATATTTGGCATCCAAGTGTTCATAAGATAATTATTTAGAGTGAGAGTTAAATATCTCAGAAACTGTGACACCTACGCCAATAATGCTAATAGGTAGAATAATAGGTTATTAATTAAGCTTTCAACTGTTTTTGTAGCATGAAAAACAAAGAAGTTATGACCGAAGCAATGTGCGTCGTCACATTTTTTTAATAACAAAGTCGCCATTTTGTTACTGTAATTAGCCAGTAAATAAAAAAAGGAATTTCAAACACTGTTTCTCATTAATATACAGCATGACGTAGATGCTCAAATTTTTTCGTTTGTATACAGCACTTACAAAAATACAGTTTAAACTATAAAGGTATTTTCGATAATGTGTAATTTTTTTTTCTTTTCCAAATATCTCAATAAATATTAGTTTTATTGAAAAATGGGCAGAGATAAAAATAAAGCTCATAAACTGATAATGAAATTCGGTTTTTTATTTATTTACATAGATTTAATAGTTTCGGAGATATGAAAATGTTAAATATCTCAGAAATTGTGACATCTACGTCACGCATGCTAAGAAATGAATTTAAAGACAATTAATTGCTCTTTCAAATTATTTTTACTCGTTTCTGTAGCATAAGAGTTAAAAAAATTATGACGGAAAAATGTGCGTATTTATATTTTTTTATATAAAAAGGTCGCCATTTTGTTACTCTAATTAGCTAGTAATTTAAAAAAATAATCTCAAAAATATATTAGTTAGAATTATTATATCAGTCTCTTATAAATGCAGGTATATTGTCAAGCTCCGAAGTAGTTTTAGGTTTTAATATTTTGATGCAATCATAATATACTTCTGATTCCGTAAAGCCTTCGACAGGAAATTAAGCCTTGTCCATTCTTTTGTATGGCAGAGAAGGTTAATAAATATATTATTATATTATAGTCCTAATTGAATTTTAACGTAAAAAAATTAAATTATGCGCGAGCCTATACCATTACGATACAACGGTAGGTAAGTTTCAGCGTGCGCCGTGACAGACGTCTCGGCGCCCAACGTGCCCAGCATCCCTTCTGCTTTTCAAGCTCAGTTTTCGGTGACCTCGTTGCACTCAACACGTCCGTGGCAGGAGTGAAACCCGGAAAACCACGCGGCCCACGCGGATGTAACACGCTTCTAAAATATGAAGTGATTAGGGAAATCTTCAACATGACAAAGCTGTAATCGACTTGATTCTTGTTGAGAAAGTCTTGGTAATAATTTTCTAGTTGTGCTCGGAAAAAATTATGTTCTGTTTGCATTGTTGGATAATAGAAATAAAAATTGAAACAAATGTATTTACCATAAAAACTGTTAAAAGAACAGAAAAAGGTTTCGTCAGTTATTCGGAAAAAAACATACACCTAAAACTAATAAATTACAAAAAAGGCTTAAAGATTACATACATACAAAAATGATTTAAAGATAGTGAGTGCCTCACTGTTAAATTTGAAGATTAATTTGCTAAGAGATTTAAAAAATTATTAATAACCACTTGTTTATTAATGTTACAACTCATGCCATTTAATTTAAGTAACTAAATGTACAGTACTCCTATTAAAACGTAAAGTATATTTGCTAAGTAAAATGAAGGTTCTGCAAGATAATAGATATTAAGTAAGTAAGAATAATAAATGCATAATAAAAATAATAAACATACAGTAAATACTTAATAACATAAATACATGTCCAGTATAATAATAGATGCTTATTCAAAGTCGTGAACAGCAAAAAAACAAAAACCGTTCAGTAAACCAACATATTTTGTGTATAAAGAATTATTGTTCAATAATAAAATTAATATACAAATTTAAAGACCTCCGATGCAAAAATATTGACCGAATAGCTAAATAAACATAAAAAATTGGTTTCATTTAGTCTGATCAATATTAATTTTGATTTCTTATACGAACTTTACGATTTACATTTTTTATGTTCTCGAGATTTGCCTTCTTGTAAGCGTGAATATATCGGGGGTATCATAACATACAGGGTGCTACATTTGAAAAAAAAATGAGAGAAAGTAGATTTGGCATTTCCTAACTCACTCGATATAAAATGTCCGGTGTTGTTAGATCTGATAACAGAACCGTAAACTCGAAGTTTTTTGACAATTTTTTACACAAACTAGATTGCATAATTTCGCCCCATTACGTCAAAATGAGCTCATAATGCTTTTGGTATAAAAAGTCTCGCCGGTTCAGTATGTGGTATGTGGTTTTATATTTTACATTTTTTTTTTGTATCCCTGTTACATCATTTAGTATATAAAAAAAATTATCTAATTGCTGGGTGTTGTTTTTATAGAGTGACACCTACCAAAAAAATCTGTATTATTTAACACCAACATAATTATCCTTTGTAAAAATTACTGTAAGATCAGATTGGTGGAAGGTGCTTAAAAATATATAAACTTAGGTAAAGAAGAATAATCACAGGCACATAAGAAGAAAAAGAATTAAGTGCGAAGATCTAATCCGCTAAATTCCTACTCATTTGGATGCTAATAATCGAAAAAATATACTACTAGTTTTAGCTTGGCCCTCAATTTTTTTTTTTTTTTTTTTTTAGTAACAAGTATTGATTTTATTAGACAATATGGTTAGACCATTTTAATTAATTCAGAGTAATATATCCTCAGAAAGGGATACTAGCGAAAAATGTTTCAAATAAAAGTTGTTCCGCTCAGAGGGGGGCATCTTTTGGCCAGAACATTTTTCCATCCCCCACTCCTGATGAGCTGGGTGGGGCTAACTTTTGAATTTATAATGGCACCCTTCATTTTTTATCTTGTATTCTGATTCTACGGAAAGAATTAGATAACTTTTGTACCAAATATTTTTTTCTCCTCCCCACCTTGATGAGCGAATTTTCAAAAACCTACAGAGAAGATCTCTGAACTAAGGAATTTTTAGGAAATATGTTTCAAACAAAAGTTGTCCTTTTTTATATTAAGTTAAAAGCCCAAAAAAAAATGTTTTGGCAAATCGTTTGAATCATCTTTAATAGGAGAATTGGAAATATATAATAATATATTCGAGTGTTCCATTAAAAGAAAACAAGTTTATGACGTACGTGCTTAAATGGATCACCCTGTATATTTCAAAATATTTTAACTGTACACCACTGGACTTACAGGCGGTAATGTCTATAATATAATATGTCTACTCTGAGAGTTGGCTATTATATTACTATCTATTAGTAAAATATATAAATGAATAATGATGGGAAATAACATTTAACAATATTTCTGTGCTAAAGATAAGAACTAAGAAAATTATTATTTCCAATTTAAATGATTAATAACTTTTTTATTTGGAAATCGATTTTGTTAAAGCCCAATAGCGTTTGTCCTCCACCTGACACTAACTTACTGTCCAAATTTCAATAGAATCAGAATTTTTTTTCCTTGTTTATCGTGCTTACAAGAAACGAACAATTTTTATAAATAATAATCTTTATTCATTGTCCTCATTCTCTACTTCATTCATTGATACTACTGGTATCGCATTCAAGCAACAATTATTAATTTTTTTTTTCCGATTTTTTCAAAATAAATATTTTACTAAAATCTAAATTTCACATTGTTTCATTTGGACAATTTTTTAACGTTAATGACTACTTTTTAATCGAGTTATATATATTTTTTGAGACGTTATATTCGCCATTTTGTATCAGCAATTTTTAATTTTGATTTCTTGAACATAGATTCCTACTCAGTAGTCCCAAAAACCATAAAAATCATATTGTTTGCCTATTGCATTTATATAATTGTAAATAAATTTATATTTCAACATTAATTTTTTCATATCATTTTTTTCCAAAAATCTTTGGATTTTTTTTGAAAAGTATATCTTTTTTGTATTTCTGTGACCAATTAAGAAAGGAAATGAAAAATAATCAATTTTACTGCGAATAATATGAATATTCATTCAATAATTAAGAATTATGTGTTTACATAAATAAGTAATTATTAGCAATATTTTTTTAATGTAAAAGTTTAAAGTTTCATGAAAATCCATTCACTATAGACGGCTTCGAGATAAAAATCTAACTACTACACTCGACTAACAATACAGAAAAAATGTTTAAATAAAAGTTGTAGCTATGTCTATTTTAAACAATATCGATAATACTTACTTGTAGAATAGAACAGGGTCGGAGATTGAGAGACACCTATTTTGACCGTAATTTTTTCAACATGGCGGCCGTAGCGAAAACGATACTTTTATGGAAAATATTAATTGATGATTGTGGTAACCCTCTACATTATACAAACAAAAAATTCCTTGTAGGAATTATTCACGTGTGCCCCCTCCCTTTGCTCTACAGACCGTATTATGTAAGGACGTTTGTACTAATTTATCATGTAAGTACAAAACTACATGATTATTCGATTACTCATTTACACAGGTCGAAGGTTAAACTCAAACTCACTCGGGTCATGTCCAAGCCCTTATAAAGCCGGTCCTGTTGTAATTTGTACATATTGCGGAAATAAAGTAAAAATAACTCAGCTTTTACAAACGAGAAGTTTGGTACATCATGCTGAACAAAAAATGACAGTGAGGAATGCCTTGGAGCAGCAAAAAATTGTCTAATTTATTGCTCATTTTCTCCCTCTTGAATCTTCGTGTAAGGAAGCTCACCTTTTAACAATGGGTCCCAAATTTAATGTCATTAAAATACTGTATTTTTATGATAAACTGCCTTTCTTGTGTATAACTTATAATTAATTGCAGGGAAGCTCTTTCCATCTCCAGCATAATTTAACGCCATCCCAGGGGAGCCTACATTTTTGCTTATCCTCTCTATTATGTGTAGAAGAATCAGCGTGTATAATTATGCAAAATACGATTTAAAAAATTTTAAGTATTAAGAATTAAACGTCTATTACTAACGTTTATTAATAAATGTATGATATTTGTTAATGGTTCGACATTTTTCAATATAAATCTGGACGAAATTATAGGAAGGTTAGTTAGAACAGGCTTTATCTTATTGTCAGGAGATAAACTAGGAGCATGCTAAAGTCCTTAGATCTATTTAATTTGTTCCATATAACTACCCTAATTGTAGCCTTCAGCCCTTCTTTTCATTTAAAGAAAATGAAAGTAAAAAATAGCAAACCCATGGATTACTAGAGCAATTAAAACACCAAGAAAGAATTTACGTTCCTTGCATCACATAGGAAAATCATTTTACGAGTATTTACTTATAAATACAGAATTATATATATGAAGGTGATCAGACCAGACAATATTATTGTAAAACCAAATTCACTAAGACAATGGAGAGGCCACTATTGATGACGTAAGAGATAGAAACAGTCAAACTCCACCACAATTTAAACTAGATCCTAACTAGACTAATAACTACTACTGTACTATCGGAGAAAAATTAACAAACAATACTGTGGAAGCGAATGACTTTCATTTATCTTGGTGATATTACTGTGCTCATAAGTTTTTACTTATCACCTACACAGATACAGTAGAATTAGAAGAAATTATTTTAGAAATAAAAGAGCAAATTATCTGGTGTAGAAGATCTATGTATTAAAGTTTCTAAAAACGTGCCAGACATTTTAGTCAATCTCATAAATGACGTCTTTGGAACCTGTACATTCTTTCTCTGCCTAAAACCTTCCATTTTTATACTAATTACAAAGGCGGAAGTATTGAGGAATCCTCAAATTTTCGTCCAATTTCTTTAGTTAGTTAGAAAAAGGATCTTAAATTTACATAAAATTTTTAATGATAACCAACTTGGATTTCAAATCAATAATAGCATCAGCAACGCTATTTTTGCCCTTTTTTGCCCATTCGACTGCATAAATCATGATTGCTGCAAGAACAGTGTTATAGATTCAGAGGTAGGACCTCATCTTAAGGACCACGCTCAAATGATAAAATCTTCAGGGAAGTTAAGTTGCGGAGTTTAACAAGGGTCTGTTCATGGCCTAATTTTATTTTTGATGTATATAAATGACTTGGTAACTATCATTATATCGGAAACTTTTATGATTTTTCACGATGACATCACCATTTTGCGGCATAATTAAAATTTGAGGATATTATATGAGGAAAGTTGTTCCGATATCTCGGTAGTAAAAAAATGGAAGTCATTCAAATTTTTCCATGTTAAATATCCCTAAAACTAGCGAGAGATATCTTTCTGTTGCAACTTGGAGGAACTTTTCCTTGGAAATCACATTGTGGCAATTAAAACTCATACAATGTTTCTTGGCAACACATTAAATTTTCAAGAACATATAGGAATCTAAATAATAAAGGAGCCTCGGGATGTTATGTTATTTTTGTGTAATATGCATACTCTACGACAAACAGCTTACTATTCTCTAATACATCTAAGGAATGGTATAATAAGTAAAACGCGTTTGAGAGACTTTTGCAAACCTCTATTTGTTGGTCACCGGATACTCATAGTAATATCCATTTTAATCTCCCCACAACATTGTGGGAGGTTGCTAAAATTGGTCCAAAATCGAAAATTGAGATAACATCAAATCTTTACGTATTGAGGTCCCAGGAACCCAAAAAAAGTGGTTTTTGAAAAATGTCTGTGTGTGGGTATGTGTGTGTGCATGTGTGGTAGCACGATAGCGCAAAACTACTAAACAGATTTGGATGAAACTTTACATGAGAGTTTCTTTAGTGCTCCAGAAGATCTGAAAAGGTTTTGGTTCAGATCGGATTACGTTTAATGCTGATTTGGCACAACAAATTGTTTATTTTATGATTACTTACTTACAATTTGTAACCATTGAAAAGTAGTAATAATTGTGATTTCAACGATATATCACATACTTGCACCCTTTCGATTTGGTTTCCCTAAAAAAAAAAAATTATAAAAAACAGAACCAGTTGAGATCGGATTACATTTAGTGCCGTTATGGCACACAATTTAGTGCTCTTTTCGGCTTTAAAGATCCACCGGATGGGAAGGTTTCAGCCGCTTCCAGTAGCTGCCAGTTTTTTTATCCACTATACCATGTGATTTACACATACCGTCGCGGCGTCCAGCTTTACAATAAAGTCCCTAATTTACAACAGTAAAATCTCCCCATAACATTTAAAAATATCTCTTCCGATAAACAATTTAGGAAAGCCGCAAAAAAATTCTTAATTGACATACCAGAGTTCGGACTCTCATGGAAAACATGAAGAATCTGTAAAATTCTAGGAATTTTAAAGACCGTAAAAAGATCATGGAAATCTCAGGGAATTTAACAAAAATCGTTTAAATTAGGGAAATTCGAGTCACAATATGGAATACAATAAACAAATTACGAGTGTCCACTGTTATTTTAAATTATTTTGAATATCTGACTTTAAATTTAACAAAAATATATATTACAAGAAGTCATCTATGCCACTAAAAATTATTTGATTATCTAAAACCGTATTTAATATAATAATAATTATTGTTATGTGTCATTGAAAAACACTTTTTTTGTCGTGGAGAACCTGTAAAATTCAGAGAATTTTTCGATCTGCGAAAGTCTGAACCCTGCAAACCCTGTTATAATTTGCAGGAGTACTATGACGATACATTTTAATATATTTAGATTATTATCATATAGTTTCTAAAATATACAACTTTGTCGAATTTTTGTAATTTTTTGTATTATTTGCAAAATTTAAATAAACACTGTTTCATGTTATATTAAGTAAACAATTTTTTCTCTGGACATTAAAGTTATTTATCTATCTAAAGGTATATATATCATCAAGCAATATCGGATCGTAATAAATTGTGAAAAATATAAATATAAGTATTTCGCATGCAACAATTCTCTCTAATGCTTCGCAAAATATATAGCCTGACAAAATGTAAAATATTGTTGCGAATTATTATTTATTTGCTTGTAGCTCTAAATTACTGGGCTTGGTGTAGCGTGTCTCAAAATTTTTGTGCCTGGTACGGTAACATTTCCAATTAAGGTTGGAAGAAAAACAGAAATATGCTTGAAATATTTATTATTTTTCGACTGTCGTGATATCTCTCCTGACAGTCATAACGATACAAGGTGACGAAGAAAATCTCGACTATCAGCACGGAAAATAAATCATGCACAATTTTGGACCTTCGGGAAATTTAGTTTTTGATAAAAATTTTGTTACAAATCGTAAACTCTCTGCGTAACAGGAATTCAGATAAGAGTTGAATGTGCTGCATAACACAGTAGCTACAGGAGATTTTTTCATGCGATATTTTCATGGTAAAAGATGTCTTTCTCAATAATTATATGAACCCGATCCTTGCTTTTACCTCCAAGATGTGGAAACCACCTTCAAATCGAAAAAGTTAATATTTGAAAAGTATTAGTGATTTATTTTTTAAATGTAGTGTTTAAATTTGGAATTTTTTATGGAAGTGCTTTAAATGGGCAAGAAATTGGGCATTTAGGTAATGACGCTATCGTTGAGAAATTTCAAGTAGACATGATACTGATTTTTCCAAGGCCGTTGACAGAATTGACTATGATATTGGTACTATTAAATAAACTGATTAATTTTGGTTTCTTTGAAGATTTTTTTAAATCCTAATTCTTTTTAAAATCCTACTTTTCAAACAGAATGAAATATGTAGCCCATCGTGGTTACAATTCTGTTGAAATATCTACTTCTGACATTCCCCAGGGATCCATTATAGGACCACTTTTCTTTATTTTATTTCTTAATGGTATCAGTTGACGTGTATATAAAAAATAATTTAACTTTAATTATCCAGAAATTTAGCACAGTCCACCAAAAAATCCTTGATGCACTTCATTCTCTTGATAATAGCACATTCTCGACACCTGATACTTTCTGTGATTTGGAAATTATCTTTGACAAAAGTTGCCCTTTGACATTCTCATTACATACAGTGTGTGTAGTGGCGGGTTAGGCATAGGGAGTGAGAATTACAATATCGCGTGTGGCAGCTGGCTGAAATGAAATAACTAAGAGCAGGGATGCTTCGCCGACGGGCGAGTTTGCTGCTGCTGTGTTGTCATATCTCTCGCGCTACATGAATATACATGCCTAATGGGCAATTGGACGCACTGTATATTGCCACAAAGACCAACACAGTTTTAGGATTTATTATCAAACTGCCGTAATATTCATACACTGAAACTAGTTTATAGCATCTTTGTCTGCCCTAATTCAAAATATGCTTCAACCGTATGGTGTTCTAATTACATAACATATATATTGATAATATAAAAGGAATTAAGCGTAGATTTTTAAAATATGCCAAGTTTATACATAGAGTGAAATAATGTTTCTTTTTCAATTGACGTTATATCCTGCAATATCCCGTCACATAAAAAGTTTAATTGGACCTACTTCTTCGCTTCATTTTGTTAGTTATTTTGTATTCTTCTTCTAAATTTTACATTTATATTTAATATTTATCTTTTATTGATTGAATAAATGCGTTTTTTGTATTTTTTTTATTTTGTAATTGCCTCTGTCGACCTGTAGGATAGCTTCAATAAATGAAAAAATAAAATAACAAAATTAAGTAATGTATTATATATTATATTATTATATTTTACTTTTAAGTTATCAAAAAAAAAAACAAATTTGATTCATATGACAATCTTTCAAAATTAAAATGTGTAGTTACTATACTATTAGTAGAGATAACCGACAGTCCGGACCACCCCCTCTCCAATTTGTGCAAACTACCACCATTTAACTTTACTTAACGCATTGAAAAATAATTTAACAATAATTCTTGTTAATTGGTAGTTATTCACATAAGCAATACTAGAGATGCGTTTTCAGAAGAGAGAAATTAAATTTGTAACTTATTTTTTTCTTACCCCGATACATTTTGAAAATTCTGGAATAATTCCACCCCACCTCGACCTACCGCCTTATCCCCGCATTCCTCAGCTTAACAGTATGTTAGACATGTCATGCATTTGCCATAAATCCAACATAAGCAAACAGCAACATGATTAGAATTCCGCATAGCTCGTGTGATAAAGTGGTCTTAAACATAGTGATTTAATTAAAGCTCACACCTCCAGAATGTGTCCCACGTCTAACCGCAACGTATATCCGATAAATTTGCCGACGTAACACTGTATCACAAGCAGAACACGCCGAATTTATGATCTTCATCAAGCCACCCTCGAGAAATATGGGTTTTAACGACAGGAAACTCAGGAGACTGCGACGTTTTCGCTTCTTCGGACGGGCCAAGGTCTATCTTATGGTGCGGTGGCCGATGCTGGTATGTAAAGTTATTTTATTATTTTTTCAGGGGCGGACTGAGGGCTTGTTTTGTAGACAGTACGTTAACGTACATGTACGGAGTTTGAATGGATTCCATTCAAAACTTTCTCATAATACTCCAATGCAATTAGGTTTATACCTCGGAACCCAGCTATAGTGAATAAACTTGAATGATTTTTTTTTGTTATATTTTTAATGCCATAAACTAAAAAGTTCACCCATTGGAAATTACGGCAATTTCGAGAATCCGTAAATTAAAAAAAAAAAAAAATTTTAGAAATCTCAACAGAAAATACAACTGTCGGAATTTTTAAATATTTCTTTTAAGAAAATAATGATTGTTATAGTTTTCGAGGTTGTTTATAAAGAATTTGTAAAAAATGAAACTTTAATCTGTAATTTTTAAAATCTATATTGTCGCATTACCAGCTTTTTAAACCCTAAAAACTGAAAAATTAATTACTCTTCTAATTTTACGAATAAATTAACGAAAATACATAGACTTATGTTTTTTAGGTCGCTGAATATGACTGTGAGATCAAAACTTATGAGACGAAAATATTAAGGGTTAAAATCATTCTTAAATACTGAAGAATTAATAATTCTTCTAATGTTACAAATAAATTCACAAAAATCCATATACTTATGATTTTCAGGTCGCTGAATATGATTATGAGGTCTAAAATAAAAAAAAATGGTGGATTAAAAATGGCCACAAAAGAGTATAGTGATATGTATGTCTAATTTTATTAAAAATACAGATTGTTATAAATAAATCAAATTAATACAATTAAGTAAGCTAATTAAATAAATTTTTTAATCTGCACTCTAAACATGCTAAAGAGCGATGCAACCCGCTGTTTTTGCGTATTCTTCGAATAGGCAGTTATTGCTCGTTTCTCTATCTACTGTAGACATTTAAAATGCGCATACAAACTGAAAAGTTTCAACATTATTTCAAACTGTCATACCTCTGGAACAGTTTGTCGTAGGAAAAAAATAAAAACCCAAACTCTTCGTTTTTTATAAGCTTCCTTTCATTCTTATATCATGATTTTATCAATTCTATAGTTTTTGAGATATTTCAATTTTAAATACATAATTTTCTTGCGTATGCGCTCGGGCGCCATCTTTAAATCTTTATATCTCTGGAACAGTTTGTCATAGGAAAGTAAAAAAAAACAAACTATGTTTTTTTATAAGCTTTGTACTCTTACCATTTTTTATAAAAAAAATAATTTCTAAGCAATTTTCAAAAAGCCGATTTTTTTCAAAAAATTATGAAAATTTTAATTATTGAAAAATAATTAAGTATTTTAAATATTCTAAAAAAATTGAGCATGTTAGTAATAATATGAATTAACAATATATAGAAGGATTTGATAAAAAATTGAATTAATAAGAAATTAGGGTAATAAGACTAAAAAAAAATGACGCCTAAATTTTTAAACGCGCTACTTTTTTGTTTGTAACTTTTTTAGTTTTCAGTATAAAAGGTCATAATACGTCTCAATCGAAAGAAAATTTTAATTTTTATAAGAGTAACAATTTTTCTCATAGTTGTAGATTTTGTGTAATTTTAGATTTTAACGTCGTATATTTTTTCTGAACGTTTCGGCGAAATTTTGAAAATGCAATATTTCCAAAACTAAACATCGGAGAAAAAAAAGAACAAATCATTTGATTTGTTTTCGTAAAAGCTTTAATTTTGTACCCTTGCATTTTTTTAAGTCCACATTTTTCGAGTAATTAAAAATAAACGTCTAGGAATACTGATTTTAGGGGGTGAAAAATGCAATTTTCAGTTCGCAATATCTCGAAAAATATGCATTTTAGAAAAAAAGTGGATAAGACCTTTGTTTCTTACAATTTGATTCTTTATCAGATTATGTGTATTTTTTTTTTTTTTTTTTGTGACAACCCTAACCAAAAAGCTGGAAAAATGACAATATAGATTCTTACATACATACTTCACGAAGCATGTTTAAGAAAAAAATTTGGAAATTCATTACATTACAATTTTCGGGCTAGGATTTAAAAGCTTCACTTAGTGTACTATTCATTTATTTCTCTTTTTGGAGCTTCTGCCATCTTCAAATTAATTTTAAAAAGTTTAATTTTTTTACAAATTCTTTATAAACAACCTCGAAAACTATAACAATCATTATTTTCTTTAAAATAATATTAAAAAATTTCGATAATTGCATTTTTCGTTGGGATTTCTAAAAATTTTATTTATTTATTTTTTTTAATTTAGGGATTTTCGAAATTGCGCTAATTTTCAATTTCAATTTCCCTATTAGTATAACGGCAACACGGAAGAAAGCGGTGAAACAATTTTCTAATATGGCCTATAGTCGAGCAGATAAGTAGTGTAACCTTGCATGTTTATTATTTTCTGCAGATTATTATCGGAATAGTATAACAGACTGTTAGCGAAGAATTCAGACTCTGAAGAGGTAAGAATTTTTATCTGCAAGACCTTTGTAAAGTACTGGAGCCATGCTGACCACAACCATTGCAATGATCTTTTCCGAACAGTAAGACTGATTAACACGTACATTTAAGCCAAAAACGACGTCTAACTTCTCTAAGTCAGAATGTCAGAAAGTGTCCATTTTGTGGACTTGGGCCCATGAGAACTTTCGATCAGGAAGTCAAGATCTACAACATAGTGAATTTTCAGCTTAATTCGATCAAGAAGTCAAGATTTACAACATAGCGAATTTTCAGCTTAATGAGCAAGATGCATGAATTTTAAAAATGCATTAATTTATTATTTTTTCATTATACATATTATATAAGCCGAGTATATAATAAAAGGAAACTATAAAAAAAGTTGTTTTGTAAAAAAAAATCATTTTAAAATTCAAATTTTATCGGAACAAAACCACGTGACTATAAACGGTACTGATGTCATCTGGCATAACGTTTTAGTTTCATCCATAGACCGCAGATTTCGAAATTCACCGGTGGAGCGCATCAGTAAGAAATAACATTATATGATTGGCTAATTTGAAAAACACAGCCAATCAGCTTCGTATTTTATCCACCCAGCGGTAAATTTAGAAAAGTACGGAGACAAGTGACAAGTTTGATAGCTTTGACAGTTTACATCTGCTAGTGCTAAAATATTAAATTGTGTGTTAATTAAATGTTAAATTTTAGTCTGCTGACCTTTAAATATCGATTTGTTTATTTTTGTAAAAATTATTAGTGTATTAATTTATCTAAGTGGTAAAAATGACGAACAGCGACTTTGTGCAAGCTCAAAGTGACAATTTGCCGAAAATCGACGTGTTTATGATGAGCAATTTTTTGGTAATAATACCGATTATATCAGTGCAGAAATTGGAGGTGGAAAAGCGACAAGGATGCATCATTCATTGTTCGTAACAATAAATTTGTTTACGCTCACTTTTATCCTTTTACTGCAGTTAGATTTAGATACCTAACCTCAGAATATGTAAACATAATGCATTATTTTAATATTTTTATCAACGTTAACTATTGTTTTTCGTCTCAGATTATATAACTTTTTTATATTAAATAGTTTGCCACCACTAAGTACATAGATTAAATATCTGTTGAAAATAATACTAATAAACATTGCCAATGCTAAATGCCGGATGACGTCACACGCAAATGGCGGGAAACTTGCTTCGTTTGAACGTGTCTAAATTATCAGCGAAACTAAATTATTTTTTTATCCTTTAATTCCGATAAAAAAAATAAAAAATACATAGAAAATAACGCTTTTTAGTGATCTATTATTCGGTGATGTCAAAAAAATTTATGCATTTTGCTCATTCACAGAAACCTATTCTCCATAAGGTTGGTGTGGGGTTCTTTGTTGATGACACCACTTTAGTTTTAGCAAGCGAAGGTGAACTCATACACTTGTTGGACAGGCTTCAGACAATAAACTCTGATTATGATCTAAGTGTAAGTTACAGTGGGTAATCCGGAAATTTTAGAGAATCTACTTAATTTAATAAACTTAGATTCGGAATCAGCCAGTCTACTTTTAATATGATACAACCCCACCATCCAACATACGAAATTAGGTCTAGATAATATATTAAGGTACATAATTTTGTAAACATATTCCGTGACACTTTTTTTGTAGTATTTATAACTCGACTTTGTGTCATAACAGTAAGTGTTTTATTAAATTAGTTTTGTCATGTCATGGATAAATAGGACAAAAAATTACAAACATTGTTTAGAACCTCTGATCCTATTAATTTTGGTTTGTGGCGCTGTTTTTAGAAAAGGAAATACGACCATTTATAACCTCAACTACAGACATATATATATTCCGAATTACCCATAGCGCCAACTATTTGCAACTAATTTGCAATTTCATAAATCTCTTCCATAATTTTGTAACTTTAGAACTACTTTGTTATTAATGACATCCATTACTGAAAGCTGAAATCAACTATTTCAGTAATTCAATTATATTTCCGTTTTCACGCCATATTTCATCTACTAATTTCAAATTCAGTGACTATTGAGACATTCAATGGGTTATTCGGGCGATAAATTAAGCCCTTGTGCTAGAGAAAGATGATTAAATTTGTCAGTTTAATAATGATCCACCGGTGAAACCCTCGAGTTGTTATTTTAGTTTGGTGTGATGCGAATATTTTCCTTCTTTGTTACATCAGCACATGTGACCACAAAGTGAATTCTAGATGGCCACGCAATCCATCATCTTTGGCCTAATAAAATGCTCCCTGAACGCTGGAAGTTTTCAATTCTTGTAGGCCGTAAAATATTAGGACACATAAAATGCTATACCTCCATAACTCCATAACATCTTGGATTTATGAAATCACGTACATAAAAAATGCCAGATTCGGCGTTATAAGTTTACGTAATAATCAAAAAATAAATTAAAAAAAATGTAGATATATTTATCGGCCTGAAATTGTCGAGACCGATATGATTATATACATCTGTTTATTTTTTTTACTATTTTCATAATTAAGGTCTGAATACTTTGAATATTAGAGGTAAAACGGGTAAAAAGAATATGTAAAATTAAGGAATAAAAGGAAGCTCGATTATACAGTGTGTCTCACTTCTCGTGAAGACACATAAATGCCGCCTAGATCTAAAACGCCGGCCTACTGCGATAAAAAGAAAATCGCAATTTTCGAGAAATCATAGTAGGCTTAGAGATAGACAAAAATTTTGTTAATAAAAGTTGTTCGGAATTACTTGATATGCCCCCCTGCAAAATTTGTAAAAATTTTCAAAAAAAAAATTTGTTTCACTTCTCGTGTATCTTTTTTATTTGTGGCCGAATTAATTTCAATTTTTATCAGCCATACAACTCCATAGGGCGATTTTATCTGACACTTAAAGATAACTTTTTCCAACGAATGAAAATTGTGAACAAAAATCGGCATTCAATAAAACGCTAAAGGGGACACTTTTTATTATTACACATCAACTTAAATGTAACATCGTTTTCTTTTTTTCAATGGTTTTATAATACTTGGAAATCTGTATGTATGTATGTATGTATGTATTATGAATGAATTAATCAAATTTACCCACCTCCCGTTATCCAATCGAACTGACATTTTGCATACACGTGTAATTAAATAATAAATAATTTGTATGACTTTCATTTGCTGTAAAAAGTTCTCTTTATTTGTTAGAATCGTCTCATGGAGTTCTATAGCTGATGAAAATTTGAAATGAATTCGGCCACAAGTAAAAAAGATACAAGGGTGTCTTTACGGGAAGTGAAACAATTTTTTTTTATATAGCTGATGAAAATTTGAACTGAATTCGGCCAAAAATAAAAAAGATACAAGGGTGTCTTTACGAGAAGTGAAAGAAATTTTTTTGTTAAATATTCCGATTTTCGCAAAATTTTACAGGGGGGCATATGTAGTGATTCTGAACAACTTTTAGTAACAACATTTTTGTCTATGTCTAAGCCTACTATGATTTCTCGAAAATAGCGATTTTCTTTTTATCGCAGTAGGCTGGCGTTTTAGATTTAGAAGGCATTTATGTGTTGAGTAAAGTGATCTTATGGAGTTGTATGGCTGATAAAAATGTGAAATGAATTCGATCACAAATAAAGAAGATACAGGGGTCTTCACGAGAAGTGAAATAATTTTTTTTTTGAAGATATTCCGATTTTTGCAAAATTTTACAGGGGCGCATATCAATTGATTCCGAACAACTTTTATTAAGAAAATGTTTGTCTATCTCTAAGCCTACTATGATTTCTCGAAAACTGCGGTTTTCTTTTTATCGCAGTAGGCCGGCGTTTTAGATCTAGGCGGCACTTATGTGTTGAATAAAGTCGTCTTATGGAGTTGTATGGCTGATAAAAATTTGAAATAAATGGGGTCACAAATAAAAAAGATACAGGCCGAGAAGTGAAACACACTGTATACAAATATGAACAAATATTTTCTTAACAATAATTATAATATAATTTATTAATTCTGTCGATCATAAGTGCATTATATAGGATAAATAAATTACGTATCATAGTTTAGCTATAAACAGAATATGACAAATATATACACAAGTAATCTAGGTCATTTACATGATAAAGAAATGTATAAAACTATACATATATGGAAAAAATACCTGAAGACAAGAGGTAAAATTGCAAATGTATACATCCTAACTAGTACAGTCACTTAGTGTCAAACTTCGGACCCATTCTAAAGAGGCTTGGAATTTCTTTTTTGCGGATTCTTAAACTTTAAGATATTAACTTCAAATAATTAACGAAGTACTGAGAATAAATTAATGAAACTTAATTATTTATGTTTTGGGATCCGCTGATCACGAATATGAAGTCAGAAATTAAAAATTTTATGGCCGATATAAAAGGTTTAAAATGGATGAATTAATTATTTTTTGTTTATTTTGAAAAATTAGGACTTTCTTAGCAGATTGTTTAGTTTTGAGACATAAAACTTATCCCCTAATAATAAAAATAATTGCTGTTACCCCCAAGAGGGTAAAAATTAAAATTAAAAAAATAAATATAAAGGAAGTACTGGGAATTTAATAAAAAAACTAGTATTATTTATGATTTTGGGGTTGTTTTCCAATTTTATTAACTATATACAGATTTAATCTTTTAAAATAATTATTCATCTTCATCAATGTTTGAGTCATTTTCATCTTTATACATATTTACACAAACACATACATGCATGCGATGTCCAACGACTTAAGAAATATGCGTGAATATCAAAAAAGAATAAAGCTATAATTATTCCTTTGTAATTGAAAATATTGTGAGATTTTACTGCCAAATGAGCAATATCGTAATTTGCCAAAACGAGGCACGCTCCTTATTTCGCTCATATCTACTTTGCAATTAACGCTAAAAATCATAAAAAAAAAATTTTGAAGGTCTCTTAATCCTCTTTAAGGTCAGGTAGGTCAAAACAGTACAGAGGTTGCTAGTTTTTCTATATTCATTTTAAATACGCCAATTAAAAAAAACGTTAATAATAGTTAACTTCAAACACTTGTATCTCCTAAACTATTATCTTTATCAAAAAAGTAAAAAAGCTACGTTTTCCTTAATTTTTTGCCATAATTTCTTGTCTCTAGGAACATTCAGCTAAGATGCTTCCCTGCTAAGTTATTTACCTTTAATACCAAACAAATTCATTTCTTCAAAAATTCTCAAAATACATTTAGTGTAGAATCTTTTAGATAATGCATCCATCATGATCAAAAATTTGAGCGCATACATAATAGTTAGGACTAACAAATAATACGATTTGGATTTTTTTTTAATTTGGAATTTACTGGAACTAAAGAAAACGGACACTCGAACAAAGCTTCTCGAACTCGAAAAGACCGACCTAGGGCTGATCACAGGCCTTCTAAGTGGCTATTACCCCTTGAGATATCAACTCAAGAACATGGGCATGGCAGAAGATGACAAATGTAGATACTGTGAATCTGCTACTGGCTAAAGTACCTAGAACAGGCGAACTTAACTCCTGAAGACATAGGGAAATTAGCTCTCAGGAAAATCACTTGGCAAAAGGTCTTGGAATCCTGGGCAACAACTAGTTGTAGATCTTTTAGGTCGAGGTGAAGTAAGGCCAACTCAAGGCCAAGCGACCCCTTAAATAATCCACATGCTAATGGTTTAAGACTGATCATGATCAGTAAGAAATCTCCCGTACGAGGCATCTTATCAAGTATCTCTAGAGCTAGAGGATACCTCATCTTGATATAACAAATGTTTATTTAATATCATTTTACACGCTTGTTGCACTAATAACTATTTTGCAATTACCTAAACCTAGTAGATCTAGATTTCTCTAAGTAAAGAAGGCGGGGCTCTACAGCGTAGAGTGGAATCCGAACCATTTTTTAGGAATAATTTATAATAAAAACTTCCCATTACGCACAAATCTAATACGCTAAGCACAGAATTACCGTCCTCAATAATAAATGTACTTTCAATTCGACATGTTTATTGAAGGCAAAGCATTATATTTCGATTTTCCTGACCACTTGATGTATAAAGAACATTATTTACCATAGACAAAGGGGATAATAAAACGTCACATTAACTATCAATTTGTAGACCTTACATTATATGAGGAATCCAGTTTTATTACCAGAACTGAGTTATTTCTGTCTGTTGCTAAAACTTAAGAAGTTCTGGAGAAATACTGGCTGAAAATATATCTAACTAGGAATCAAAAGAGCATCTACAAATCAAATTACGTGCCCCATTTTTGATGATATATCGCAAGACTTAGGAAGAGCACAAACGGGTAGTATTATTATTGTAAATCCTTTGCGAAATTGCATCTTACACTACTCCAATAATAACTTATGCAGTTAGTTCCTAGTTTACGAGCTTCATAGCGAATCCAAAGATATTCAACTGCTTGAATTAATGGAGACGTGTGGTGGAGGCGCTTCGGTTTAGATGGTGTAGGAATAGGAGAAGTTGTGTACATTGAGAACGGTGCAAACTGGTGTAGATTATTTTATACACAAGTGTCAATTTATCTGTGATTGCAACCCTGTTTATCCTTATTTTTAACGGACATCAAAAAGGAGGGTTCTAAAGTATATTAATATGTGTATTGTGTATATTTGTATATATATTTATAATTTCAAAACTATCGGTCGATTTGAATAAGGCTTTCAACGTGAGGAGTATAAGTCAGAGAAAGTTATAGGGTACTTCATTATAAACACAAAATAAAGGAAACAGGAATAAAAATTCTGAAATGGTTTTTGAAATCCTGGATCCTTCGTCTACAAACACAAGGTATCTACCGTATACGTACAATATTTTGCACAACGACGAAGGAAGTAAAAAATCCTCGAACTCGAATCTATTTTATATTTAAAACTAATTAGATGCAGGCAGTATTTTTAGTGTAGATACTACAACTATAAACATAAGACGGAAGAGACAAGTATAACGTTTTCACTTGTCGTGGCACTGATAAGGGTTTCACAGTGTTGCAACTTTGTCATTTAAAATTAATAAAACAGTTTTACTTTTACCTTGTTTAATCAGTTCTTCATTGACATTTAATGTTACGTCACTCATTGTCATTTAATCACTTTTTAACAGATATGGCAACTATTCTACTAGTCATAGGTGTTATTACAAAAATTAGGCCGTTCGAATCGATTTTTTGAAGGTCTTTGTATCTTTATTGAAAAAATGTCATTGATGTCAGTATTTTGGAGTTTGTGAAGAAGAACGATATTTTAGGGGTGAATTAAACATAAAAATTAGGCGCCATGGAGACTGTTGAAAATTGCTTTCATTTGCACGTATGTGTGCTGCACTGTGAAGTAACCTGTTCCCACAAACAGGTGGAAGAACTTCTAGGTCTTCTTGTTCTTTTTCCGCATCTGCAAAAATACGACGAGGAAGTTATTCCTCGTATACTTCAGTGTTGTAAACTAAAGGTATCATATGATCCCAGAAGCAGAAATTCAATGGATTCAGGTCAGGAAATCGCGGTGGCCAACCATTTATTCTTACCTAACATCCCGGAAAACGTGCACTTAAATAGTCACGCACATTTATAGTAAAATAAAGTATGTTTCGTCTTGCATAAATCATATATTTGATCTCTTATTTAACAAAACATCATCTAGGAGTCATGACACCACATTTTGAAGAAAATGGGTAAGTAAAAGTCCCCGCCAAATTCCTATGGAACTTGGGTTTCGGCCAATTTTTTTCTGAAACTTTGTGAAGGGGCAGTTTAAGTGATGCTGAGAGATCTCATGGCCAAACCCTCTAAAATCTAGTCTGCGACCTCCATGGGGCAGGGAAGGTCAACAGATGGACGTATCTGTTGACCTTCCCTTCCATTTACTACAATTTCTTTATCACTACAGGTCTGAAATAAATAAATATTGATATGGAAGAAAAATAAATAACAAAGAATAACGTAACCGAACGTACTTATCTGATTTTATTATCAATATTAGGTTATAAGGTTCAATTAATTATAATTTATAACATAATTTTTAATGTAGTTTTCTTGAAGACAATATGTCCAAAGCAAAAAATGTAAGAAAATTTAAGCGAACGCTTTAGGCAATATTTTGTTAAAGTTTAGTTAAAAGTTTTTGAAAAGTAGTTCCAACCTCTCATTCGGTCTTTATTTTATGTTGAATAATTATTACAGTAATAATGTATATTTTTTATTGTAATACGCAGTTAACTCTCGTTCCCTGTAAAAGTCCATACATCCGTAAAAGTCATGCAAATGCAATTTTGTATCAATCTCTAAGATTTTACTTGGTCTAGAATCATCTCCAAGGTTTTATAAAAGAACATTTCATCTACGCTTACGTCAAGATCGATTATTTTTTTAGTTTAAGACCCATCGCCCTGCCCTGGTAACTAGTTCAAAACAACTTCGAGCGGATAACAGAATGTCACTTCATTATTCTTTAGAAATAAAATAGCAACGGCGACGGGAAGTTTTAAAACAGTTCTCCCTTAATTAAGCAACTTTCCGATAAAAGTGACCCAGCTCCATCAATCACCGGGTAAAACGAAATATCGGCTTATGCCGAAATTCTTATTTTTAACTATTGTAGCGGAAAATATCGTCTCGGGAAATCTTAATTTATTGCTTCAATAGGCTGCAAAATGCTTCTCGAAATACAGTAAGCGAATGTTCCAATTTGTGTAAGGATTTGGTAGACTTGCGGATGAATTATCGTATGGTAAATTAAATTGTATACAATAATTTATAATTCATTGAATTGTAATTTATATTACAAAGTGGGACAAGTAAATGATTATTATCATAGGATGTAATACCCACATGACAATATAACATTTCAAAAGCAGATAGAAATTAATATAAACTCATTTTTATACTTGAAGTTAAATTTTAAAAAATCACTATAGAGCAGAATAGTTCAATAAATACAAATATATCCATCATTTTACTTATAGACTACAAGCCCATCGTAATTTTTTAATTATATTCAGTACGATGCTGGTATATGAAACCATAACTTTAGGCACTATGCTGTTACTTTTGGACGGTACAGGTGAGTACACAGGTAAATTGAATTTTCCGTCCAAAGTGCGTTCCTCAGACAAAATATTCTTGTACGGCATTCCTCATGTTTGATAGTTCATAAAAAAATAATCGCCTAGAACCCACTGCCGTACAAAAACAAGGGGACTGGAAGCCAGAAGAATTTTTGATTTTTCGAAAATTTTCCCAGCCAAGTAAGTGATATTATACTGTACGGCGTTTGTACGGCATAGTGACTTAAGTTACCAGTTACCAGTTACCATATACCAGCATCGTACTGAATATAATTCATGCTGGGTCACTTGACCCCTTAAAAATTACGATGGGCTTGTAGTCTGTTATAGAGTAAACCAAATCGACAATTTAAAATTTGATTACTGTCTAAGTAATTTGCAAGTCTTTTTTTCAGAACAATTTCTATGATTTTAAAAAAACATGGGGTTGACGGAGACAGGATGGTGGCTCTCGATAACATTAATGTTTCCTTTCTTAAAAGAGGTAAAATTTTGGTAACTTTTAATCCGGAAGGTGTCCCTCGCTAATGCAGGCATTAATAAGAACAGTAAGTGGGTGTATAATTATATCAATGGTATTAAACTATTTATAGCATATATATCAGTAAAACTACAATTTTTTAAGCTATTAACTGCTTACCTAACTCAATAGAGGTTACCGGTTCAAGGAAAAAGGTGGTCTTCGGGCTGCAGAAAGTTTGACCAAAATGGATCTAAAAACGAGTTTCACAGAATGTAGAGTAAAAAAAAATGCAAACCGGAAAATCCTAGCTGATCTTAGCTGATCCCCTACAGATATGCTGAAAACATTCTGTGAAATACGTTTTTAAATCCATTTTGATTAAACTTTCTGCAGCTTGAAGACCACTGTGGTCAAAGGATAAAGTCAAACAGATCAACTCGGATAAAGCAGGAGACATGCATCTGAAATTTATACTAAAATCTCCAGTCAGTATAATTTTGTTATATTTAATTGAGCAGTGTATTAACAGCTGTTCAAGGACAAGTCATAGTCAGTTCACCAATGGTGTTAAATGTAATACAATATAAGAATTTGGTAAAACGCGGCATTGTACTTACTTAATACGCCTACAATGATACTACCATTACATTACACTACGTTACATTAATTAATACTTTTGGTGGTATCACTGTCGGCGTACTAAGTTTGTGCATACAACATCGATTTTTACCCGATTCTTCGTAAATTACAGCAAGATATCGAACAAGTTCCAATGTTGTTACAAAGCAATTTACATTTCGATCCTTTATTAATTCAAAATACTTTATTTTAATTACTTTACGCGATCTAAAAGGAAATCATCTTAATTCTCAGTGAAGTAAATCAAGAAGTTAGGACAAACCGAAAATTGAATTTCTGATAGAAAGTTATACGATTCCTTGAGGCAAGTAAATTGAATACTAAAATATTCATGCTCAGGTCAGAAGTTCTCTTCTTACTTGGAAAATTAAATTGATATTATTTACATTGGCACAAAAGACGTTCCATATTTAAAACTTGGGGATGGAAATTGAATTAGTAATGTCTCGTGTTTCCCTGTCGAAAAGTGGAAGGGAATCTTCAAGATGATGACTTGGCGTGCAAATGATTTTTTAAAACGTTTTTTTGTAGGCCTGTCAAGCATTATTGTAGTTCTTATCATCAATTTGCACTCTTAAATTATTTATCGTCTGAGTTCTAAACGTTTTTACTTGGTTTACGATGTTTATCTCGGTACATTTTTCAAAGTTTATAGCTTTATTATATACACAAGATCACAAGTGCACTTCAGATTGTAGTTCGGGAGTACGGGGAGGTACATAATAAATAGAACTAAATGTAAACATTGTAATTTTCGCCGATCTGTTGAAATTATTATATATTTGCCGAATATTCTATGGGATACTTTTCGCAGGTCGTTGATTACGAATCTGGTTTTCATAAAATTAATAAATAAAGTGGTAGCTTCAAAATGATCGAATTTAAGCCTAAAATTATGAAGAGTTATTTAAATATTAATAAATAGTTTATATCAAAGTTAAAAAATAATAAATTAATACATAGTTTAAAAAAATTAAAAAACATGCTTTTATAAATAGTGCACTAAAAAGCAAAAAATAATTATTTTCTCTGTCTAATTGCCTGCCTTAAGTCCAAAATCACACAATATTCGATAAATTAAGGAAAAAATGTACGTTTCATAAGTAATTTTGAATATTCAATTAATAAAATTCAAATACTAATATGAGAAGGTTTGTAGGGTATGCCTTTAGAGAGCAGAATATTTATTAGCGAAATATTTTTGTCAAACTCCTTTGTACGTTTCCTTAAATATATAAGGAATAGAAAACTAGACTATTTTAATTTTCCAATTCCATTTTCCTCCTTGAAGCGGCAGGGTTAGGGGCGGGGACTTTTAGTATATTTACCTCCTAACTACCCCCGACACATTCCTGAAAAAGAAAATTCTGCCCCCTCCATGTCCTCTACCATCCCCTTTTGGGCATTCATTGATTGAATTAAAATTATTTGAAGTGTAATTTAACATGATCGTGCAGAAAACAATGTTATTCTTCTTTAAATAAATAGAAATTTCTTTATTTTTGTCGAATAACATAGGTATACGTTATATTAATTTTACTTACCGTCAGTCGTCGGTAAGTAAATTACTTACCGACGTGTTAGGCCTAGCAATCAATAAACATAACGTACCGTGTTGGCAACAGATATTATAAATAAACAAAAATGCTCGATCGTGCAAAAAATAATACTATTACATTAAACCTGTATTCATTTATTTAAATAAATGCCGGATGCGCCGGTCACACCTAAAATTCGTCTGTCTGAAAACTTCGCAAAGTTCGACCTTTCAAAAACGCCCGTCAATACAAAAACAAGCAATACCTTCAACAATTAACAATATCAGGTGCATTGAAAAGAGCTCGAACTGAACTTATTGACACAACGTTTTCAAACGGCGCCTCTGCTTGGCACATAAAGATAACAATAACTGATGCTATTCATATTCAAATGACTTATCGCATATTCTACTGGGATGAGGAGTGTTCATTTTCATTATAATTAACACTGCTCTTGACTCAATTGAAGAGAGAGATAGTTTCGAACAGCTGACGTTTTGTTTCAGATTCCATCTTGCTCTAGCCAGGCCTTTGCAGATGTAGGGCGAGAACTGAGTTAATTAATATTTGTTTTAATGTCTCTGCAAGAAATTAATTTTTCTAGAATCCCCATTTGTTTCCGTTTATCTCTCATGTATAAAACAGATGCATTTTTTAAAATAAAATACAAAGATTTAAACAACATTTTATGTGAAATAAATATAAAACTGTTCAACTATTTATTTTATTAACATGTAAAAAAAAGAAATTTAGTCTATATAACAATCTATTCTTAGTTATACGTGCCTCACGGTGTGGTAAATGAGGAGGTAATAGCAACAATTAGTCCATCACACAAAAGGCAATGCAATCAGTATTGCTATATATTACCGACTGTCCATAGAAAGCACTCTCAATTAACCACCCAACAATAATTAATTACCAACAGCTAAGGAATGCGCGTTTGGAGACTTCCGCTTGCCAAATTTATCGTTCGGAGTAAGTAAGTACTATTTGTTTTGGAAAACGTTAATGGCAATAATAAATATAAATTATTTTTACCATAAAAATAGTTTATAAAAGCAATATTAACAATAAATATAAATACACACAAAAAAAATGTTTTAGAACAAATAAATATTATTCAAGTCAAGCAAATGATAACTTCGTATATAAGCAAAAGCATCATCGAGTTATAATAAGAGAAATATTTGTTTGAAATTATTTTTAATATAACTATTCAGTAAAGTTAATTTAAATATAAGTATATTTAAAGTAACACACTGTCAGATTTAAAAACAAATATTACATTTACTTGCTGATATACACTGTAAATATTTCTATTGAGATTACCATTTACTTTAATTAATGAAATATTTGCATTATTTTAAACATATCTTAGATTATTTCTGAATATATGGTTTATTTATTTGAAAATATGATATACACCAGATTAAACTTTTTTTAACATCGATCCAAATATATTAGTTATCATTTTAAATAGAAGCTCTTCTCACAATAAATAGGCCCAATGTCGATCCAAACATATCAGGTTGTTAGTTCAAATATATATTTTTCTCGTAATAAATCAGCCTCATGTTGGTTCAAGCACATTATGTTATTAATTTGAATACTTGGTTTTCTTTATAATAAATCAGCCCTATATTTATATTAATTGAAAATCACGATTACTTCACTCAAGTTAAACAGTTACTTTTCTTAAGTTTTTCAATAAGGACATAAATAAACAAAGAATTCTATTATTTATTTCAAATATATGTAATTTTATTCTAAGGCTAATACATTTTTAACTTGAAACTATGCATAGTTTTCAGTGAAGAATATGGATGTCTCTACTTGATTATACTCTATTAAAGTTAAATATATGATATCTCAATTTTTTAATCATATGCATATATTCAAAAGAATTACATTCTTGTTTGAAATGTATATAATACTTGTTCCAAGAGTAATGCATTTTTAAGTTGAAAATATTCATCATTTTCTATTCAGAATGTGAATGTTTTGATCTGATTATCTCCATCTCAAATTAAATAAATTTATCAAGATTTTGCTTTAGTTTTCCCAAATAATTGTATTGTTTCAAACCAAGAAAAACGTCTTATTTTAAGCAAATATTACATTCAAAATCCTGAACAAATAGATATATTCAAAACAAGAATTTTTTTTTTCTGTGTAAGGTAAAGTTAAACTAATGATGCTCAGAGACCTTATGGCAATTTAGGTTCATTTAAGAACCTGTCTACAGGCAATTCACATTTAATTAATTGATTTAAATTAAAATTAATTATTATTATTCTGTTATATTTAGTTTCAGAAAGTATCCAATTTTGTAACTTTCTCGTAAATAAGTTTTTGGAATTTATATTCTGCATACTTGGGCCTATATACACAAAATATCTTTGGCCAACAGATTTATTAGCTCATGTTGTGATGGATATTTCAAAGGTTTTTTTTGTATTTGATTTTTTAGAAGTCGTCTTTATCCAATGGCAGGTTTTTCTTATCCCTCCCCAACCAATGATTCCATACTGAAGTATGCATTCAATGAGGGAATGGGAAAATTTTTTAATTGTGGGATTGAAGAGAAATTACGAAAGCCGAAAATCTAAAAATCATACCTCTTAGTCTCTTAAGAACAGACTACAAGTGAGCGTCACATCTTAAAAGACAATGAGGTAAATCTAAAAAAAAGTATTTTAAGGGGACACAATCTGTTTTCATGCCATTTAATGTGATGTTGTTACACTCTGGCAAGTAATTTTCATAGTAAGCATTTCATTAATATATATATATATATATATATAATGAACATCAGCGGTCCTAATACAGTACCTTGTGGTATTCCACAAATCACTGTTTCTTCATTGCCCAGAACATCATATATTGCTACTCTTCGTTTACGATTTTGTAAATAACCTTTAAAAAAATTGTGGGCAATTCCGCGACCTTCTAAGTATTCCAATTTATTCAACAGTCTCAAAAGTTTTTACTAGAACAGTAAAAATACTCAGGCATGCCTTTATTGTCTCAACGTTGAATTGTATAATGAGTTTTAATTATTTTTCTAACGTACGAAATAACACATATGTTTTCTGACATGATAAATGATAAATGATAAATGTACATCACTAATATGGAGCATGAATTATAATAGTCCTAATGCCGAACCTTGAGGAATACCAAGTATAGCATTATGTATATTTTCATTGTTGTCATACTAATGACAGGAGTTTGCTTGTTTATTATATAATTCATGTAAGTTGTCGGGCCTAACCCTAGGTATTTGGTTATTATATGCTATAATGCAATAATATCATTTTCCATTGTACGGCGCTGGGTTTGACCAAACGTTTATCCCTAGCGTTAGTCGTTACAATGATCCCTTTGCACGCGAAACATAATGGATGCGTTTAAACAGATCTGCCTGAAATTATTTCACTATTTGTAAGGTAATTCATCACTGAGTAAGCCGTCCACGCCATATATCATCTTCAAAGCGACGCCACCTGGGGATTTTATTGACGTTTCCGTTTTACATCAACAAGTAAGACTAATGGGTATGTGTTTGTGTACTTGTTCGTCTAAATTGAAAACAATATTAGTGCAGCAGCAGCGTGAAATAATTTTTCTCTAAACATTATCTTCTTCAGATGTGAGTAAAAGACTTCTTGCAACTAAAACTAGTGGACCTTAAATACATAAAAGTTTATGACCTGAGAAATGTTTTCTACAGCCTGACCTAAATTAATAATATAGTACTGGGAAATGGAATTAAAATAAGTTTACAAGAGGTTAATTATTTAAGTTTATAAGAGGTTAATTATTTACGTATGTTTGATGCTTAAGTAAAATGTTAGATTTTTTATATCTATTAATTTCTAAGTACGCAAGCAACGTACGTTTTGGTCCATTAGTAGCCGCATGAGGCATATTAAAAAACCGCTGCCCAAGGAATCACTACTTCCACATCCAGATTCTCTATCCAAGTCACTCACAACGAAAAAACTTTGCATGTGAAAATAATTGTTTATGGAACTTTAATAATATAATATTTGAAATCCTCTACCCCAAAAACCCATAAAACGATACCCCACATCGGTAGTGGGGTGGGAGTGGTGATAGGGGGGTGGTAGTGGGGGGTGGATGAAGTAAAAAAATATTTTGAGGTTTCTGGTTCCTGTACAGACACTAAATCACAATTTTTTTTCATCCCCTTTAATAAGGAGGTGGGGATGGTAATGGGGGTGGCTAATGCCAAAAATTTTTTTGAGACCTTAGCTTCTCTTGTATATACTAAATACCAATTTCATGGACTCTTACCTGCTTGAGTTACCCATTTACCCCAAATTTACCCCAATTTACCCCCCATCCCTTCAACGGAACAAGATGAAAATATAATCTAGTTCTAGATCTCGTTAAAGTACATATGTGTACCAAATTTCAAGTCAATATCTTAAACGGTTCCAGAGTAAACGTGCGCACAAAAAAAAGTTACAGACAGACAGACCGACAGACAGACAGACAGACAGACAGACAGACAGAATTTTTTTTTTCGCTCAAACTTAAAATCTCGACGTTTCATAACATTTTGAGCCTATTTGGACAATAAAAATTTTTTAAAATTTTTTTGTCGTTACTATACTTCCACTGGACGTGGAAGTAATTATCGTTTTACCTCAAACTGTCACATACAGATATCACAATTAACTAGATCTCAACCTATCCCACACAACATAAATATGCAGCATGTCACAGTATCATACATAGATAAAATTAAACATTTCGTTATCAGATTATGATTTTAACAAGGAATTAAACATAACTAAACGAATTGCCACGAATAGTGGTTTCCATGTCTCCTTAGTAGATAGCATACACAAAAAACAGTATAAGAATGCTATTAAAGCTATATTACCGATTCTGAAAGATAATGATTCAAAATTTAGGTTTTTAACTTACATTGGAGAGCCATTTGACAAAATCACGTTGTTTTTAAGGAAGTAAGGTCTGAATGTAGCTTATAAGACTAACAGAAACTGAAGTTCATATATATTAAAAATAATAAAGATATGTCGGGAGTATATAAACTTACTTGCGAAACTTACCTTAAGATATGTTGGATAAACAAGTAGAAAATTTAAAAAACGTATAGAAGAACACAAAAATAGTTTCTTTAAAAATAAGAATACATCGATATTTACTAACTATTTATTAGTGAATAAACACTCATTTAACTATAGTTTTGATATCCTTCATACGGCCAAGGATCAAAACTCATGTTGCTTAAGAACTTAGAAATTAATACATGCACTGTTATAACATACTCAAAAATTTTACATTTGTAGGGGCTGGTGATATGTTGTTTGGTGTGAGTTGTTTAGTGTGAGATTGGGATTAACTACAAGTCTTTTGTTAATTGTGAAAACGTAAATAGTAAATTTTATCGTTATTAGTATATAAGGAGGTGCTCGATCACCATATATTTAGATTAGAAATAATACCACTGTATAGCACTTCCAGACTAATATCATATTTGCAAGGATATATATATCATAGTCAAGTTTGGATTTGATACTACATCATTAATATAGACCTTGAAAAGTACAGGGTCTATAACAGAGCCCCGAGTTAGTCCTATTTAAATATTCTTGGCTTCAGACTGCTAAACGCGTTTGGGGCTGTCAGTAATGTAAGTAAGTTAAATTAATATACTGAGTCTATTTAAATAACAGTTTATCTAGTTTAAAAATGAACTTTCGATGCCACATGTACTTAATTTTACCAAAAGTAAACTGTGATCAACACATAAAGTTAGTGTTTATTAATTTTGAAATTGAAATACAACAGATTAGTAATTTCGTTGATTTATTGTTACTCTGCTATAATTTTACATGCTTTAATTTGGCACTTTGACAAAATTAGAAAGGCAAGCTACATTATAGTGTTTGCAATTTATCACAAACTAAAGGGTTCCTGGAATGTGTTCCAAACAATTTAGAGTTTAAAGCTTAAATTTTGGTATTGTTACATTCGCAGATGCTCAGATGTTTAACTGCTGGTTTCCAGCATATTAATTTTAAGTTAATTATTTAGTTTAGGTCATGCAGTCGAAGCAGGAGACAACTGAAAGTTGGTGTGCTATGCGAATGAAGCACGACCTAAAGTAATGTTTCTGTTTTTGTCAGTTCACGAGGAATTGTGTAGACAAGATATGTTTGTTTATGAAAATTATTGATATTATTTTCGAAGGATCTAAAAATGAGACAAAAAGGGAAACGTAGCTGTTTGTTTTTACTCTTTCAGGAACCGAATTTTTATTCTACTTCAAAATCATATAATAATAATTTTTATTGATCTTTTAGGTCATTATATCGTGTGTATCATTATATAAAAACCCATGTATGTATTTAACATGTGAAATGATGTAAGTAAATGTATAAATAATAGTCAATAATGAATTGAAAAAAATATTAAATAAATAAGTAAAAATTTACATATAGCTAACAGTTGTATATAAATATACCTACAGGCGTTTTAGATAATCTACTACATATATAAAAATAAATACTATACTTCCACTCTACTACGTGGAGATGGAAGTAAAGTACAAATACAAGTAGACAAATATGAAAAAACCAGTAAACCTAAATGTATCTATTTAGGAAGGCATCAACGCTATAAAATACATGGTATGATAATGTACTTCTGGTTTTAAGTTTATGTGAGTTAAAATTGCTATTGCCTTTGCGTTTAGAAAAATCTTGTTACCAATTTTGTTCATTTTACAGGTCGGACTGAGAACCTTATTCTTTTTAAAACTATTTAAATTCGAATAAAAATACAACCCAAGTAACAAATTAAGTTTTATCACAATCTACAAGAGGTTATTAAGTCTATATAATAAAACTGATCGTAAAACTGTTTATACTAGATAACCTCTTAAAAGCTACAATAAACCCGGCATAAAACCAAAAAAGACCTTTTATAAAGGTTATAAATATTTTCCTTAAAACTATCAATAAAACCAACAGTACTTTAGAACCCAAATCTGCAAGATGTTTTCAACTGTACCATAAAACCTTTTACAAAATCTTCTTAAAACCGATAGTACTTGCAATCAAATTTTAAGCCTGCTTTGAGAACATCTTAAATAATTGTGTCTTTAATAATTCTTTGTCGAAATCTTGTCTGTCTAAATCAGAAAATGTCGCCAAGTAATAAAATATGTCTGCCTCGATTGAAATATCTGCATGTGCTAACGTTTTAAAATTTGATATCAATAAACAACCTAGTATCAAAAAATTGTCAACGCAGACCACTTTATTGATAAAGTATATCAAAAAACTTTTTAAAAAAATTTAGGGTTTTATATGACATAATTAATACATTTGCAGGCTAAATGTAAACAGTAAGAATAAGAAAAATATAACTAAACACTGTTGTCCCAACTTTGTTCAAACATGTCTGCCACAGTTAACAGAAAAAAACATGGCTGAAAAATTAATAAAACCGTTTATTTTAATAGAATACCCCATTAAGAGTTTGTGGCTTTAGGAAATATTTTTAAAACAAAAGGTTTTGTTAAATTTCAATTGCTCCACTTTATTACTATTTTAAAGCCTGTAAGACTTTACCCAGCCTTACTACTCTTCTTTAAAACCCTTAAGATTTGTCTCTGATAATCTCTAATCCAAATGTACTTAGCTTAGATAACATAACCTAAAAAAAACATTATTTATTTCGTGTTTTTGAGTGTGCGATCATTAATTACTTGTTATTTCTATAAGTGGGGGAACCAAAGGATTTATAAGTACTTTATAAAAACCAAAAAGTTTTAACGTAGCTTAATAAAGCTACCAAAGAACTATTAGGTTTTAAAGAACCTTTACCAATTATCGTTAAAAGCAAATAGTATTTATGATAACATATATTAAGGGTAAGACTACTTAAGAGTTATTAGTTTTATTGCTTGATCGTAAGGAGTAGCTAAAGACCATGTTTTAAAACTCCCATCTATAAAGATTTATAGATGTCTACCACAAAACTTAAAATATTTAAAATCCACTATAAAACTTAATGAGATTATTGTGGTTTTGAATAATGCAGCAATTAAGTGGCTATAAAACCAATAGGTCTTAGAAAGCAAAGAGGTTTAACAAATTGCTTTAAAGATAACTTGAAGGCCTTTTTTAAGTACATATTATCTGCAGATAAATTGGTATGAACAAAAGAAATAATTCGGTTTATTTACCTTCTTAAATCTGTGATAAAACCCGATAAATACTTGTTGGCTTTAAATTGTTACTTGGGAAATATTAGACAATATTTTAACACTGATTCTTTCTTTCAGGGAAACGATAGTTGGCAAGGGAACGACAGTGACCAGGTAAGTGTCTACTGTTTACTGCATTTTTAGAGGAAACAAACTGTTCTAAATATTGCCACCTTAACTATATTTTAAAGATATTCTTAATATTTTTCATCAAGTTTATTCCATAAAAGAATAGAATTTTCCCCGAGAAAATTTGATAAAAATAACGATGATGTAGTGTTCACGATTATCAAGGCACTGAACACTGTACTCGACGAAAGTTTCACCACCCATGTTGGTATCACCAGGAGATGATTGAAAATTTTTTAACAGACTTCAAAATTAATTTTTCATTGCTAAAATGTCTCATACTCAAAACTTACACAACAAATATATTTTTCGTTTGCGGGTGCAGATCTCATATACGCCTCTTTCAGGATTTTCTTTAGAAAATACGTGTCTCAAAAATATCCAGTAAGCAGCCGAGTGAGCGAAGCTCATAAAGTAAATCGTCCATACTCCATATATACGTACATTTTTAAGAAATAAATGCATTCACACCAACCACATCAGTCACTATAATGGGTTCTACGTTCTGCCTTGCGTATAGGCAACCAACAATACCGCGGCGCTAATAAGCTGTATTGTGCTCAGGAAAGCGATTTCTCAAGCACAGATAAAGCTATTCATAACATATATTAAAATATGAATCGCTTTTTTTGTTTTTTTTTCTTTCTGAAAAGACGATAGATACGATTTAACGATAGCAATATGTTACTGTAATCCTGTATATGTATGGTATTTTCTGATATAAATATGTTTATTATTTGACAATAAAATTGAATCTAATAATAATTTTGAAATTGTTTCGTCTCTAAAACAGATGCCATTTAAAACGCTTTAATTTTATAAAATTTCAATAGCTTTTGTGCATCTATAACTATAATACATTTTATATTGTTGAATATTGAATATAGAAGTTGGATATTGGATCCTATTGAATATACATATAATTTTACGTATAAATAAAATAAATACCTTTGTTTCTTTTATAAATATATGATTTATATTTATTTGCGAATTTCATGATTTTATCCATTTTACAGGCTGTACAGAAAACAGCAAATTTACATAAGGGAGTAGAAAAACATTTATAGTAGGCGCATCTTTTGCGTTTGCTAGCACAGTTACGTTTTGTAGCTCGCATCAATTGCCGCTTTTCAAGTGATCATAAACAGCATTATTTTAAAACAAATTTATCGGAAAGGACCTCTCACTTTTTGTTATATAAAATGGTTCTTGGTTAAATTTTCTGAATTTTTAGTATGTTATAGATCTCGATCTCCTGATTAAAAGTAACATGGTCCCAATCTAATTCTATCACTAGTTTTTGACATACAGGGTGTTAAAGTTAAAAAGTGGCTATTTTTATAAAATACAGTGTGTCCCAGAATAGATGTAACAAGAGGTGTAATGGACCAAAAATTTTGGAGTTTTGGAATGATATTTGGGGATTGAGTCGTGCTTGTTGTAAAACTAAAGTATACCAAAAATGACTTAATATGGTGTTCTACAGGGTGTTTTATAAGCAAAGTTGTAAAAATCGACACTAATAAAGTACATTTATTTTTCAAAATATGAAAAAATTCCACTAAGAAAAGTTATTTAGAATGCAATTTTATACCTCTATACCAAAGTTCAGGAATATAAAATTATTTTTTTGAAACTTCCCATTTTTTCAATAAATTAGTATTTTATTTTGAACCATTCAATTAAAACTGCATAGAAATTATTTTTTGTGAATTAATATTTAAAGTTATGTAGAAGCTAAAAGTAGGCTATGAGAAAAGCAGTGGATACACATTTATCATTTATTATTGATATATCTGTCAAACGTAGTCAATATTATCCTTAATTTCTGTTTCAAATTAACGAACCAAGCATAAAAAATTAAGTGAAAATGGTACTCACAGTGCCTGAAAAAAATTATAATGTGCAATGCTACGGAATTGGCGGTGAAAACTCGCTAAGAGAAGTGGTAAGCCAATTTAATTTGAAATTTCCAAACACTGCTTTGTCACGTACTCAGGCTATGAGAATAATTAAAAAGTTTCTGGCTACTGGTAGTGTTCTTAACATGAAAAGAAAAATAAAAGCATATGATGAAGACAATGTTGGGGCTATTATGGCTCATGCCTCTGTTATAGAAATTACTAGGATGCCACTAAGAGAGAGATCAGCTCTTATTAATATTAGCAAGTCTGAACTCCAAAGAATTTACAAGGCAAAGAAAATTAGGGCATATAAAGCAAATTATAAACATACGCTTGAAGAGGAAGATAACGGCCGTAGTTGGATTTTTGTTTGACCATTGGAGAAAAAATCATGGAAGAGAGATTTTTTCATAATTTCATAATTTTCTCAGATGAATCCACATTCACAACCAATGGTGTTGTTTCATTTCAGAATTGTCGGTTTTGGGCTTCTGAAAATCCAAATTTTAGAATTCATTGTAGAAGACAATATTATAAAAAATTGAATGTGTGGGGTGCCGTTTCTTATCACGTTGGAGTTATTGGACCTTATTTCATTGAGGGAAGGTTAAACCAGCACACTTATTTACAGCTTCTTGAACGATTTTCTGAAGAACATTTAAATATTTTAAGAGATATGCCGTTAGTTCATTTTCAACATGATGGTTGCCCTGGCCACTCCACAAAATTGGTTAATCGGTGGTTGAATTTAAAATTTGGAGAAAACTGGATTGCCAAGAATGGACCGATCAAGTGGCCGGCGAGATCCCCAGACCTATCAATATTGGATTTCTTTTTATGGGGTCGCCTCAAGCAGTTGGTTTACGCTGAACCACTTCCTAACGATGTAGCAGTATCGAAGCAGAGAATTACAAATGCCGTAAACTCCATACTGTTAGATCATATTCGAAACAGTTTTAAGGACTTCAGGCGAAGGATCGAAATGTGTGTGGATGTGGGTGGTAGCTCGTCGAATAATTAAAAAATTGTAAACATTGTTTTGTATTGGTCAATAATTAATTTGTTTGTGAATCTGTTATGTTTTTGACATTTATTATTTGTTATAATTTTTAAACCTCATTAATCTTCTGTTAGTAATTGTTTCTTGTTTTACAATTAGTCCGATAAACATTATACCTTCTTACATCTCGTATATTCAATTTTTTATTTACCAACAGCCTACTTTTTGAGATGATTAACATTTGCTCCTACACAACTTTAAATATGAATTCAACTCTTAATTCGCAAAAAATGGGAAGTTTCAAAAAAATAATTTTATATTCCTGAAATTTGGTATAAAGGTATAAAATTGCATTCTAAATGACTTTTCTTAGTGGAATTTTTTCATATTTTGAAACTATCCTGGGACACACTGTATATTCACGGCATTTGAAGGATTCGATTAATTTTTTTTTTTTTCGCGAATATCATTCCTGTAACTTCAGATAATATATATGCGCTTATATACAGGGCGAGCCACCAATAACACGAAGTGAATTTTTAAAATCGATGTGTTTATGCTGAAACAAGAAAATTTTGAGAAAATTATTTTTAAAATGAAATGTACTGTTTCATAATTACTGAAATTCCAAATTTGTACATTTTATACAGGGCGAGTAAAAAATATGGAAACACGTGTGGCTCATTCTAATATATATTTTAATATATATTGATTGTTCATTGACAGCTGATTCCAAATATATACAATTTTAGATGGGCCCACAGGGTGATACAAAAGATAAAACGCAAGAAATTTAATTTCTTAAAATCAATATTTTGGCTACTAGGAATATAGCATAGTGGATTAGGCCTAACGGGGATACCACTGTAAAAAAAACGCGTCGAGAACTCTACCTCTGTGGTGATGAGGAAACGAGTTTACTCTTTGAATTACTTCTAACTTACTTGCATATTGTAGTTTATTAAATCTGCAACACAAGGACACCTATAGAAGTGTTAGTGGAAACCGAGTTTAATACCGTCTCGTCCGATGTACCCTCCATTTTCCGAGCATTATTAGAGTACATTGAATACTATAGTCATTTTACTTGTAGTCGGTATGTTAGTTTATTTCATATTTACATCACTTTCCACTATTTAACCGAAAACTTGTATTCGGTGATGAATTAGATATAAACATAATAAACAAGCTTTATTCCTTAGGCTTACGTACTGTCGTGAGCAAAAAAAAATAGGACAACTATTTTTTTCTAATGTAAATCTGTCTCTATTTGAATATGTAATGACAAATAACTGACAATGTCACAAAAATTAAAGTTAGATGTACACAATTAGATTTTAGCAAAAATACGTTATAAGACTTGTCCCATTTGCGCACGACAGTACTTACTTGGTAAATTCGCTTTAAATCTTAAGAACTAGTCGTAATAAGATTTTGAACATTAAGACATCTTATTAGACTAAACTTAACGTCAGGCCTGTAGCTAGAAAGTGCTTTCAGGGCGGGCAAACAATTTTTCAGGACGGGCCCGTAAAAAAAGTCCGAAAAATTTTTTGATGAGCGGGGGGGAGAAATACAAAAAAATTTTAATCCAAAAAAAACTTTTTAATCCGAAAAATTTAGACAATTTTTACCCAATCTCTTTCAAAATATTAAAAAGACAGTTAAAATTGCCCCCATTACGATCACCGTAGGTCGGGCGAAACTTATTCCAGGACGGGCATTGCCCGTCCTGCCCCCTCCCCCCTAGCTACAGGCCTGCTTAACGTACATCTACTTTTTGCATATCTAAGTGATCTTGTGTTACTTGCTAGTTGCGCCTTTTACCTGACCCATTCCAATTTAGAAAAAAAATTATGTCATAACAGAAAAGGTCATCTTACATCACAATGAAATTCTGAAATACAATGCTATATCACCATTGCATTTAAATAAACGTTTTTAATTCTTACACTTTTCCCCCAAAGTTAATGGTATAAGAGTAAAAGATTCTTGACAGTCTAAAATGATGGAAATTGTTTAGTTTTCTCCAAAACTGTTCATTATTTGAGGTCGTGCCTATAGAGACTTTTATTTAGGAGGTCAAAATCCACAACAAATCAAATTTTCAGCCAATTCCACAGAAACCCAATTAGGAAGTTTCCTATTTTAGAAATATCATGTACATTCAACCTTATTTAGTAGTCTTTCAGATAACTAGTCAAACAAAAAAAAATTATCTCGATATCTGAACAACTCACGAACTTATTCAATTTCTTATTTGAGTACTTCGCCTCGGCTGAAGTCCACCGTGACGTCACAATACACAACGCGCTGACTTGCCATGCCGGCGGCGCGCTGTATGTTCCCTTTATTTAGTGTATGTGCTCGATTTTCTGAAATGTCACAAAATGTCACTTTTGATTCGTTCGTGCCAAGCCGAATTTTCGAATTTCGCTGTGCAATTTACGATCAGGTTTATCTGGAAGACTTCCTCTTTACGTCGCGACATCATACGGCCGTCCCAATGGTGTTTTTCGAAAAATATGAACGTGCCAAAATTGCATGTTTTAGCAATTTTTTCGGCTCTCAAATGCAAGTTGGCTATAAACTGCCGGTGCCTGCCAGCGAGTATAAAGGCACATTAGAGAAAAGACCAGTAGTGCGCATCTACTATTTGTATCCCACGCGCATTTCGTCGACAGTGGCGACTGTTCAGAAACGTAAACGTAAACGTAAACAAAAATAAACATACGCCCCACCCTGTATCATCACTGCCGTCCACTGTCGTCGTGCCGTCCACTGCTCATCGAATAGTTTAAGCTCACGCGCATCGCATGCGCACTGAAAATCTTATAGAACTGTTCCGGCTGAGTCGGACTACTTGTCTTTTCTCTACTGTGATAAAGGTGCCCGCGCCCGCTCGCTGTTGGCGGAATCATGTATTCTTACATAATCGAGCTCAGCCCAGATGATCGCGGCATTTTAAACTTGGAAGGACCATAACTTTTTTATTTATAGAGATAATTTAAAAAAAAAATACAGATATTTTTTAGATTTTTACGACTATTTATTACGAGAAAATGAGAAAAATGGAAACTTCCTAATTAGTCCAATAAATATATCATTTTTCAAAACAATTTCTCCCGGCAAGCTGATTTTTTCAGGGTCGATGGAGGGGTGTCTCCCGAGTATTCGACCAAAAAGTCACAGTCCACACCCCTTGTAGGGTGTTGCAATAGGGGTGGTTTCTTATTTTTTGTTTTTTTTTTAAATTTTCCAGCTTGTACATAGTAATATTCTCTACAACTTTGCCTAATAAATTTTTTTTGTAACTTTGATTTTTGACGGTCCAGCGCCCATTATATGGGAAAACATTCACCATATTTATTTACTATGGTTCAGGAAACATACAAAGAAAAGTCTGAATAGCTGGTTTTTGCAGGGTTGATTGAGAACTGTCTCCTGAATCTCCAACAATTTTTTTTTTTTTTAGACTCAGGAGACAGTTCTCAATCAACCCTGCAAAAACCAGCTATTCAGCCTTTTGTTTGTATGTTTCCTGAACCATAGTAAATAAATATGGTGAATGTTTTCCCATATAATGGGCGCTGGACCGTCAAAAATCAAAGTTACAAAAAAATTTTATTAGGCAAAGTTGTATAAAATATTACTATGTACAAGCTGGAAAAAGAAGATTTCAAAAAAAAACAAAAAATAAGAAACCACCCCTATTGCAACACCCTACAAGTGGTGTGGACTGTGACTTTTTGGTCGGATACTCGGGAGACACCTCTCCATCGACCCTGAAAAAATCAGCTTGCCGGGAATTATTTGTGAGCACCTCCTATAGAGGTCGACTTTTACTGTACTAAATTTCTATAAGAACTATGCGAGGTCCTTTCACCAAGAACAAGATGCATTTGAATGGATCTGTTTTAAAAATTTTGTAATTAAAATATAATTTCTTTAGACAATATGGTCTACGGCTCGCAAATGCTCATATTTTTTTCCCAACCTAAACACGGTCGGTTTTAAATATACACTTTGAAGATTCCGATCAGTGAGGATATTTCTCAGATCATAGATAATATCGATATTACCTAAACATTAATCGTTATAATGATCTGATAAAAAAACTAATCACGAATGCATATGCTGTTGAAATATTATTCATTTTTCAAGCTCAATGTTCACTAGCTTGTTTTTTTTGATAAAAAAAAGACCGAAAATAGTAGTTACTTTCCATTGGGATTTCTCTCTTTAAACATATTAGGTATCATAATATAGAATAGCTTTTAAAAATATATTCATTAAACTGTGGTAATGTCATACGGACTAATCTACTTAGAACTAAACTGTTAATGAATTTAAACGTAATAAATGTAGTAACATAATATAATAGAAAACGTGCTAATTAAAAAAAAATTAATCACTTGTTACGCCAGTGAGTAACGATAATAGCTCTGCGACGGGGACTATACACAATCTACCTTTAAATGACTTCTCCGTTGTATCCGTTTTGTGTCGACTTGCACTATCCCACATTTACAGGGACGGACTCGATGCACTTTCAATGCATTTGATGTATAAATAAATAATAATAGGTATAAATAGTCCGGTAAACTCTAATGTGGCGTATGTATGAGTTGTTAAAACGACGTACGATTTGATATGCAATGCGCATAACGCTATTGCAGTGACATAAAGATGAACTAGTTGCGTATGTCTTATTCTCTTAGTTTATATGATGAAGCGACCTTTGGACGGGCCAGCTTAGAGTTTACTCGACTATATAGTTTCTTCCATCAGTCGCGCCTATAGGATGGAGATAATAATATTAATAATAAAATAATAATAATTTATTGGCCAAAATTAGATACAAATATGTATATACGGCAAGTCAAAATAAAATTTCAATAATAATAATAACAATAAAAAAAAACAAATCATAGCTATAATACTGAATAAATACATTCATATAACCATATATAAGAAAAGTAGTAGTAGTATGAAGTAAAAAAAATATTTTGAGGTTTCTGGTTCTTGTACACACACTAAATCACAATTTCTTTTCATCCCCTTTAATAATGGGATGGGGGTGGTAATGGGGGTGGCTAATGCCAAAATTTTTTTTGAGACCTTACCTTCTCTTGTATATACTAAATACCAATTTTATGGACTCTTACCTGCTTGATTTATCTATTTACCCTAAATTTACCCCAATTTACCCTCCAACCTCTAGTTCTAGATCTCGTTAAAGTACATATGTGTACCAAATTTCAAGTCAATATCTCAAACGGTTCCAGAGTAAACGTACGTAATTAACCAGTAATTAAAAAAAAAAGATTCTTAAATATTATTTCGTTAATATATAGCAATACCTACTTGTTCATTTTTTCCGATTAAAACATTTGTTTTAGAAAAAATCTCATCCGCCACATTGGAGTTCCTTTTTTGAATATTTTGATTTTGAACTCATATTCGTAATCAGCAACCTCAAAAACATAAACACGCATTTCAAAAATATATCGGGGGTGCATTTTTAAATATTATTTTTTTTTCACTTTCCCCTTGAGGATAAGAGTAGGTGTCGGGGCCATATAGAAACTGAAGTAAAAAGTATCTTCTTTTACTACAAAAATTACCCATAAAAAATTATCATTATATATTATATTCCTTCTTCTGTTTGCACCTTTTTCATCTCGATAACTTCAATGTTTGTTTTATTTTTGTTATTTGTTTTTTAGAGTTACTCAGGTTGTTAAGGCTTTGGACAGCCATGTTGGAGCCGCCATCTTGAATTTTCAGTTATTGACCTCAAATTGGAAATCAGCATTCTCAAAAACCTGAAGTGTAGTACGTTACCTTTATTAATGTACTAAATTGAAAAAGCTGCAAATTTTGTCTAACATAAATGATTTATTTTTAATTGTTTATAACAAAAACGCTACAGGCTGAACACGTAAATTTTATGGTTTTTAGTATAAGAAACGCGTAGCAAAAGTTTTTTAATACCTCATCCTTGCAGACCGGGATCCGAGTTTGTGTTGTTTTCAGACCCTCATTGACTCTACTGGCAATAATTTTGCCGATTTTTATTCTTGCGGCAGCAATTTAGTTAGTAAGTTTGCAAAATTACATTTAGACAAAAAAAATGCGTGTACTAGCTGATGTTCACCAGTGTTAATGATTAGACTGAACTTCCCAGAAGACAGAAGGTCCTATCTCAGAGTTCTTTTAGTGGAATAATAATTAAACTAAAGCTTTTTTCAGGCTTAATCTATTTCGAAGAAGGTTATATTTACTGTGTAAAACTGCATAATCGGTAGCTCGTCGTCCCGAGACGCCATTTTAAGAATATTGCAGTCAGTATAGATTATTCGTAAATATCTAGACAACTATGAGACTTGTAAAAAGTTTAGATTCTAAAACTAATATTTTTTTCACGTGTGTGTGATTAAAATTGACAAAGACCTACCAAATAAGTAAACATAATTTTGCAATTTGACAGACACTTCTAGAGAGTTTTTTTTTGCAAGCTAAAAATACCTCATCAAAAAATTGAAAGCTGATTATATAGTTGGTTTATAATTGTGCTAAGCAAAAATCAGTTGAACTGTTTTCAACAATTACTGTCAATGATTTCTAGATATAGACAGGCCCTGTGAAGGGGGGGTGCAGTGGGGGGCGGCAAGCGCCAAAGCTTTAATCGTTTTAACTAACCGTTCAATCTTGGAATGCTAGCTCTCGAAGCGCAGTTAGCACACACAATTAATTTCAAAACTGTCATTAAAAATTTTGCCGCTAGGAAAGCTCGGAAGGCTATTACATGTTCAGGCAGATGCCGATATTTAATATTTTAAAAGGAAAATACATTTTTTTTGTCATAATAAATAATTGATTTTTAATTTCAAAGGGGGTGGGGACCCGCAATGTTTTATACCCGGGTCCCGATCTGGCTCCCGCCGGGCCTGCATATATATTTGTTGTTAATTTCCGAGTGAAAAATATTATCAAACGAAAGAGTTGCAGTCAACGAAAGAGTTGTAGAGACATGGAGGGGGGGAGAATTTTCCTCTTCAGGAATGTGTGGGGGTAGTTAGGAGGTAAACATACTAAAAGTCCTCGCCTCTAGCCCCGCCGCTTTAGGGGAGGGGGGTGGATAGGTCCCTTTTTTTCGATTCTTTGCTTATAACTCAGAAATGATACGTCGTACGTAAAAAGGTAATCTATGCAAAATCAAACATAATTAAATTTCCTACAAGAATGTATATATTCATTTTCTTCCTATGTGTTACAGTTTCAGAGATATTCGCCAGTGAAAATAATGGATAATATAAATAGATTAATTAGATACATGAAATTTTTCTATCAAAGCGGTCTGCTAATAAATCACAGTCACGAAACAATTTTTATTTTACAACACTCGACGTATTTACTAACATAATATTTTGTTGAAATCTATACATTTCTTTAAATATACAGTGTGACTCACTTATAACTTTTTTATTTTGTTTCCGATTAGAATCAAATTTTACTGAAGTATAGAACAAATTAGAATCTACCCAGCTAGCAAGGGTACGTTATAATGACGTCAAAATCTGGTGATTCTGGTCAAAAAGACGTCAGGGCACTAAAAATCGACGACAGAATGACGTCTTATAAATGACATTAAAATGACGTGCTACACATCACGTCATATTGTCGTCTTTTTTCGGTGTTAAATTTATTTATATTTTATCGGATTACAAACTTTAAAACTCGCTAATGGCATTTTGTTATCGTAAGCAGAGTGTAAAGTTAAAAAAAAGAAACCGTGTCGTGAGGGATAATTATTGGCGTTTTTATTCGAGGATAATGTTTTTTAACAATATCCAAAATAATTTATATTCGAAAGAGTTTGCAAAGATTCGGCAGTTTATTTGTGCAGGTTTCGAGTTCTTTTAATAATAAAATTATAGATTAAAATATATTAAAAACAAAATCTAGCCGTCGCTGTTCAACTGTAAAGCCTTTAAGTAAGCATTCTCAAAGAGCTCGGTGGTCGAGTGTGTTAAGGAGTCGTCTTATAAGTCACTAGGTCGGCGGTTCGACCCCTGCTCATTCCATTTTTTTTTTTTTTTTTAAATAATTGCGAAAAAAATTTTAGTTGTTTTTTTAAGGTAATAATTGCTTATAAAACCGATGTACGAATGTACTTTTTTTCAATTTTAGGTCTGTTTTAGACCATTAAATATTCTATGTTGTAAATGTCGATATTATACCTTTACTGTTTTTTCTCCAACACGTTTCCCAGGTTTGTATAAGTACCTCATTTTTAAAATAGTTGACTCCTGACTTCCCCTTCGAGATCTGGGAAAAACATTTTTTTTACGAACCGCCACTGAATAAATGTAATAATTACGTTGTTCAACAAGTACTCGTACTTCTCAGGTGTCACTGGTGACAGTTTAATTAAATTAAATATAAGTTCTTCTTAATAATTATAAATAAATAAAAATACTAGTAACTCGAAAAATTCAGGTTTGGGAACACGTAAAAAAATAGAAAAGAAAAAAGAGAATCTGAAAGATTTTCATATATTTTAAATAAGGCAAGAAATTCAATTTCACATAATAAAGACTTCATTCACCACAATAAATACTGCTTTTAGCATCCGAAATAGCGGTCGCCAAGCTAGCTCAGTTGGTTGAAGCGTCAGTACTGTAATCGGACAACGGGAAACATGTTGGTTCGAATCCTACGCTCCGCAATTGGTAAAGGTAAGTAAAAATGAATTTAATAACTTAATAAACATTATAATTTGCAGGCAACCCTTGTGAGAAAAACTTGGAGTGATGGTAAACAATATTAGATATGTTAATGTAAATAAAATTACGGATGGCTAACAAACAAATTCATTAGGACAAAACTTATTTATGCATTAATTATTTTATTTTTATCAAGTAGATTACTAACTAGTATGTAGTTTTATATGTTCCTATTACTAAAAACCTGTGTATAACCTGAAAAAGACGTCATTCGTCTGAGACATTAGGAAGTCATTTTCACGTTTCATTTACGTCATCTAACTCGTCATTTCTCGTCACCCCGGACCATTTTTTCACGTCATTTTCACGTGCCTTTGCTACCTGGGTACTTATGACCAGAAGAAAATTCGCCTGCTACAAAGGCAAAGCCACCAGCGGTTCCAGAATATGCGGAAAAACAAAAACATTTTGATGTTAGAAATTCTAAAAAAATGTAGCGGATCGGCGCCAAAAACGTACATACACAAAAAATTGATTTAGTTTTTGATGGGGGATTTTTCATACATAAGCTCGTCTGGAAAAGGGAATCCTCAGTGTGCGCAACTTGTGGTGGATACGTGAAATTCGTCAAGACCCACTAATATGATTTTTTATTTTTTTCCGCATATTTTGGTACCACAAGTGGCTTTGCGAATGTTTTTCTGGTCATAAGTAGTTCCTAATTTGTTTTATACTTCAGTAAAATTTGATTCAAATCGGAAACAAAATAAAAAAGTTATGTTGAAAAAATATATTAAATACCATCATGGCATCTAAATTCCTCTGATATGTCTTGCGCCAAGCCGGATCTGCCCTCACACGTTGCGGTACCTCTGCGTGACGTAGCACCGTATCTCCGACGCCGCCATGCAGGCAACTGGGCAAACTGCCAGCGGTGACTTGACCAAGCCACAAGTGGTTGAAAATCGGATTTTGACGTTTTTACCGGTACCATGTTTTTGTTTTATCGAATTTTCGGTGACCGCGTAGACATTTCGCCTTGCCGGATAATCCAAGCGACAGTTACGGTGCTAAAATATCGCGTGTGAATCTAATATAAAGTGCAGTTTCATTTAAAACTAGTTTGTTATTGTTGCTGTGCCGATGTTTGGAGTTAACAATATTGTTTCTAAGGTAAATTCCACACCTGACTACTAGTGTGGCTGTTTTATGTGCATTGGTAGGGAAATAATGGTTCAAATAGTTGTTTTAAAGTTGTTTGTGGCTGTTGTAAAATAACCTAACCTCAAAATTCCTCAAGTCAGGTAGGCATTTGGCAGGTTTTTGGGTTGTGTAATTTACCTACGCCTACTACTTGTTTTTTTCATAAAACCTGAGCAATAATTTTAAGTTTATTTAAATATTGCGTACGTACATAGCTAAGTAAGGCGTGTACATGAATAATTTTATGTGTTCCTTATCATTTACGGGTAGTTTTACGACTTTTCAATTAAGCTCGATAAGATAGTGTTCACATTTATATTTTATACGGTGTTTTAGCTTTGCCTTACAACTCACAACTTTATCAGGTACCTACTAATGCATATTTAAACAGTTTTGGTATAACTGTACCAACGTGGTATAAAGGTTATTGCCCATGGTGTGGAGCATCATGACATCTTGGGCTAGATGAGCGAGTATATACACTGTTAAAATAAATATCAGCAAATGTTCAAAACGAAAGATGTTTAGGGCTCGTGAATGTATTATTTTTATAGACAGAAAAACAATGCATGTGTCAGTGGATCTTCCTGCGAACAGGTGATATGGGTTATCCCCTCTATTTTTAGCGCTATCGTTTATTTTTAATGCTATTACACGAGGCATGTTTTATTATTATTTATTTGCGAATTGTTTATAACTTACTAGGTAGGTAGGAGGTGTGGGGTAACGTGGGAAAGTACTTCAGTTATTTATAGTATGGGGTTTTGTCATAATAGTATTGCTGGTTCGATTGGAACAAGCAGATAAGGATATTTTTATCTAGTGGGTGAGGTCTGATGAAATTTTATCGGTCATAGTCACGATCTAGGTATTCCAAGTTGTAGGTAGGTATGTCTAGTTTTCACATTCTAGTAAAGATTTGTCCGATAGTAGTGTCTACTGGGCTAGCCAGGTATTTAATCAAAGCAAACACGATATATGCAGCAGTTTTCTTTATGTTTTTTCATTGATTGAACAAAAAGCTGATTTCGAGGCTGCTTTAACCATTTTATTTGATGTTTTTACTTGTAGCTCGATATCTCGCCGTAGAAAGTTTAGCCCGAGGTTTAGCCACTATAGCCATATTTTGTTTTTTGGTACACTCAAAGAAAATGATAAGGTAAATTCAACCAAAAAGAGCATATGAAATCGCGCCTATCTAGTTTCATAGTTAAATCAATCAGTAAAGAATAGTCATACAACTTTATTTGTTTTCGTAAACAAATAGTAGTTTAATAATCATATTTTCTTGTAACAAATTAAATAGTACAATGACATTTTTTATGTTCACTAACCATTTTCAATTTGGTCTACAATTAAATAGTACAACGACTTTGTTTTTTGTTCACCAACTAATTTTTAGGTTGATCTACACTTGATTGTATGATGAAGTTTTTTTGGTTAGCCAAAATCTCAGTATTGAGACATCAGACCACCCAAACCAAAGATTAGAGATCGTTTATAAGATCCATCCAAATATATCGATGATCCCTGAGAGAATTTGAACACTGCAATCATGTTATTAATTTTCTATAAATTCATAAGAGTGCAAGATAATGCATGATGGATTATTGTCAGTGATTTGTATGTGGCGTCATCTGGAAATAATTTCTGTAATAGACTACGTGGTAAGCAAGCAAATTTTATGGTAATTCTTTTAGAACTTCTAGAAGACGACAATAATATTGGTTTGTCTACCAAGTACAATAGTACAGCGAACTAATACTGGGTTAGAATTACAATTCGATAATAGTTAAAAATAAAATATACTATTATCTAGTTTAGGGATGGGACGGATGTGCTTTTGGTCGCATAACCGGATACAGTATATCCGACCAGATCAAAATCCGGTCCGGCCGGATAATCCGGCCGGATATCCTGCCTTTTCAAGCAGTCGCTTTATCTACGAGCAGGCCGCGATATTTACAATTAAATTCCAGTCGCACCCGCATTGTCCTGTCAGAACAGAACTAATAATAACATAGGTCTACAAAAAAAAAAAAAATTCTGCTCCAAGGACTAAACCTATCATGTCTTAAGTATTTTTGTGTGCTGAATCCGAATTTTCAATTAAAAACATTTTCTACCGCGTAGATTTCGAGTAAATCCTGGTTTCTATGGTCAAAAAACCGTATTTTGTCAATAAAAACCGGGATTTACTCGAAATCTAGACGGAAGAAAATTTTTTTTAATTGAAAATTTGGATTCAGCACGCAAAAATATTTAAGGCATGATAAGTTTAGTCCAGAAATTTTTTTTTGTAGACCAGTGCACAAGATGCGCATCTGTGCACAAGTCTACAAAAAAAAATCTGCTCCAACGACTAAACCTATCACGCCTTAAGCATTTTTGTGTGCTGAATCCGAATTTTCAATTTAAAAACTTATTTAACGCGTAAATCCCGGTTTTTATCGTCAAAATACGGTTTTTTGACAATTTTTGACGTTTACTCGAAATCTACACGGTAGAAAATTTTTTTAATTGATAATTCGGATTCAGCACACAAAAATACTTAAGGCATGATAGGTTTAGTCCTTGGAGCAGATTTTTTTTGTAGACCTGTGTAATTATTAATAAATATTTATACAGGGTGTCTCAGAATTGAGTTCCCGGACGGGAACCTGTGATTCCTGAGTTCATATTGGGCCCATATAGCCCAACTTATCTTAGTCCAAAAATGCATCCCTGAGGAAGTACATCCTCTTAAAGTGAGACAGAAAAACATTTTTTTTCCAATAACGTTATATAGAACATAACATTTTCAAATTTTGATGGGAGCTGTATCTCTATAAGTACTCTATGTAAACTTGATAACAACCAAATATGTTTTGTTTCTCATTTTTTTTTTTTTTTCATAATAATTAATACTTGACTGGCTGTAATTTTTTAATCATCCTGTAAAATTACGGGATACTTGAACATTTTTATACAGCATTGAAAGGGCTGCAAAAAAGGTACTCTTAAAAATTTTTGTAATATCAATCAAAATACAAAAAATTATCGTTTTTTCGTCTATTTGTATTTAACATTTATACTCAGTTCTAGAACAAATTTTCTAATAGTAGAAAAGTACAGTTTATTTTAAAAACTCCATTCATAACAAATACTCCACATGACGTCCACCTGTTTCAGTACACAAATCAATACCTTTAAATTTTTTTGTAATATCAACCAAAAATCAAGAATTATCGTTTTTTCTCTGTAGGTCATAAGTGCTCATGAAACATGAAACAGAAACCTGACAAAACTTAATTAGTAACGTCAAAAAATAGCAAGTATAAGATTAATTTAACTGAAGAGAATTGATTTGTATACCTACTGAAACAGGTGGAGGCGGAGCCGGATATCCGGTTTGGAAGCCGGATTGGCCGGATGCAGTAGCCGGACCGGATATCCGTCCCATCCCTAATCTAGTTTAATTTGACAGAATTCAACAAAATAATAGTCAGACGAACAAAATAATAGTCTTATTCATCTATTTTTTAAGTTAATGTTTGTTTTGTTGTACGACAACGTTTTATTAATTAAAATAACAATCACCTCTTGTTTAAAAATACCATCAATATAGTTTGGTTTAACAAAATTAACGATATTGTTAGTTAACCATTTTTTTTTGTTGAATTTACCCATACTATTTCTTTGAGTGTAGAGTCTGTAGTTGAGTGCATTTAGATTTTTACTGATAAGTAAATCGATGCTTAAAATTTTATTCCAAAAAAACTGTCGTTTTTTTGAAATCGATCAAGAATGTTTACTTTCTCGGTGCAATTTCAGATCCTAAAATACGCTATTCTAGTTTTTGGTTTCTTTGAAAATTATCTGCTAAATACCTATAGTCCTGTCAATGAAGGTCAAGGCTGTGTTTGGACTAGTCAACATACCAAAAGTCCGCGAACTAGGTGGTGCGGGGGGTGCAGGGGGGCACGAAGGTTTTTCGCTCATATCTCGAAAATGGTTAGCCCTAACCAAAAAGGCTACATGCAAAATTAAAGCTGACTAAAGGACCCCGCACATTTTTTATGGGAAGTGGCCCTTGATGAAAATGGCTGAAATTAAAATATGTTGTTCCTCTTGACCTGTATATCAAAAGTTCTCATAGGCACAAAGTCTGAAAATGGACAGTTTGCGAGATACAAGGGGGTGAAAAGACGATTTTTCACCCCCTTGTATCCCATGAGAACTTTTGATGTACAGGTCAAGAGGAACAACATATTTTAATTTCAGCCATTTTCACCAAGGGCCACTTCCTATAAGAAACCATAAAATTCTGTAAAATCGTTTTTTCACCCCCTTGTATCTCGAAAACTGTCCATTTTCAGACTTTGTGCCCATGAGAACTTTTGATGTACAGGTCAAGAGGAACAACATATTTTAATTTCAGCCATTTTCACCAAGGGCCACTTCCCATAAGAAATGTGCTGGGTCCTTTTCTACAAAAGTGTTTCTATTAATTTTTTTCGTATCTGTTATAGTTTTCAGGTCATCAAATTCCCAAATTCTTGAAAAATTTTTTTTTGCCTCACGTTTTAAATCTTATACCTACTTCACATTTTTGTATGCTTAATCAAAAACTTTAGTAACGTTTTGCTCTAAAATTAAAATAAAACCTATTTTACTTACAAGTGAGAGTTTGCAGGCCTCTGGTGGTCTCCATGTATTACAGATATGGCCCAATTTCAATAGGGATTATTCTACTTTGCTGTTTTACATATGTTCCAAATTGTAATTATGTATTTTAAGTCTAACAGAAGTTATCGTGTTTGCAAGACACGGTATACACACACATACATATACACACACATATATACAGACACATTGAGTTCAGTCTGTTATGAAAGAGATTTCTGTACAAGAAAAATGGTTTGCTACGATGATTATTAAAAAATTTTGTCCAGTTAGGTATAATAAAGTTAGAATAAAGAGAAAAAATATAAAAGCCATTACTAAACGATAACGGATACAAAAAAAAATTAATAGACATTATTGTGGGAAATTTTGTCAGCTTCAATTTTAAACATAACCACTTTTTGGCTAGGGTTAACCGTTCTCGAGATATGAGCGAAAAACAAAAAACCGGAACTTTCTTCATGTCGTGCCTCCCTGCACCCCCCGCACCTCCTATCTTTGGAGACTGTTGGTATGTTTCCCTCCTAACTAGTCCAAACACAGCCCTCATGTAAAAAAATTGGGATCTTGGCATTTCCCTCTAGAACCCCTTCTTGACGTTTATTGACAGGGCTACTACCCAAAAATATTTTTAGTATTGAGTTTAAATTACGTTGTGACACAATATTTATTTAAATCGAGATTAAACTTTTTTGTAGCTTTTCAAATAATAAATCAAGTGGCATCTATTAATTTCCTTAAAAGTAGGTACTTAAATGATAATTTAAAAAAATATTTTGGGAGAAACGATTTTTTATCCCAATTTATTATAAACAATGATCATTAAACAAACATGTATTACAATTTTTTGTTTGTAAAATCAAGTTTATTCAATTATCTTTCAAATAGCATTCCATTTGAAAGATAATTGAGCTGCGTTCGATTATCTTAATTACTATCGTCGCTTGAATCTGGTAAAAATTATAAAGAAAAAAACAAAACTTTATAATTATTCCCAGCATTTTTTTTTAAATCGTACAAGAAAAAAGTTAATATAGTTCCATTAAGTATAGTATTATGGCTAAATGATCGCGGATGGATTTTCTTTTTTACCATCTAGTTTTTTTGCTACACGTAGGTATTTGAAAATAACTTTTTTTTGGAAAATTTAGGTAATTTTGCAAAATTCTAAATTTTTCCATATACCTAATATATGTCTTAGGAATGTTGGCTATTATACCTACCTACCTTAATTGAAGCAGATAGAATCATCTTGAATTGCTTCTTGTTACGTCTCGATCGGATGTGACTAAATTAGACAAAACCAGAGCCGAGGGGTAAGTTGCGATCTCAGGGCAATGTAATCCAGAGGCGATTCGAGGCAGTTCATGGGCAACTTGAGGCAATACTGGGCGATCTGGGGTAATCTGGAGCTGGAGGCGATGAGATATTGATTATAGAGGCGAGATTTCGTCCCCAAGTTAGCTTCCTGATACGAACCTGAGTACGAACCATTTTATGTTTGAAATTGGCCATATACTTAATCACCTCCTGAATTTTCCTAAGGACCCTGTATACTTCGTGGAAACGTACTGACCCTGCCAGCTGCATTTTTAAAACTTTACATCCCAATATCTTGGAAACCTTGACTTTAGGGGGTTGGACCCATTAATCAGCATGTTTTGAAGTACAACATAGGTATTCCAGTTTTATGACATTTGACTGAAACCACTTTTTACATGGGTTCAGATAGGGGGTCCTCATTTTATAATATTTTAACTTTATTAATTGAATAGGTACCTAAGTACTTCCTTCGAATATCAAATTTCGCAAATTTTTGCCCTAATTTATCGAAAGTAGAATGATTTTGGTTCGGCCATTTTAGGGGCGAGCGTAGAGGCGAGTTGACTGTGCTGTTTTTCGATACTCCAGTGAAGCAACGTTCAGCACGGTTAGTACTTGGATGGGCCAAATCCATCCTGGGAAACACAGCGATCTCATCCCACCTTCTAGCGGCTTGTATATCAGCCGAGGGGTCTGCCACTGTGAACAATACTTGGATGTTTTTGTGTACAGTACCTAAACAGTACCCGCACAGTACTAGACAGTACCTGTACATTACTACAATAGCTAAACGAAAATTTTTATTCTGTTTATTACGATAGCGGTTGGTGTATATTGGCAGTTTTATATAGACGCCTCGAAGTCTACTTTAAAATGTTTATCCTCGAATTTGGACTTTTCCTGGCCGAGGCTTGAAAATCGTTGAAAATGGGGTGGAAAGGTTCCTTTTCTCGATTCTTCGCTTATAACTCGGAAACGATGCGTCGTACGGGAAAAGGTAATCTATGCAAAATTAAACAATTAAATTTTCTACAAGAATGTCTATAATCATTTTCTTCCTATGCGTTATAGTTTACGAGATATTCGCCAGCCAAAATAGATAATTAATAAATTAATTAATTAGGTACCTGAAATTTGCCTATCAAACCGGTTTACCGTAGTCTGCTAATAAATCAGTCACAAAACAATCTTTATTTTACAACACTGGACGTATTTACTAACGTAATATTTTGCCGAAATCTATACATTTCCTTAAATATACAGTGTGACTCACTTAAAATGAAGACACCCTCATAACTTTTTTATTTTGTTTCCGATTTGAATCAAGTTCTACTCAAGTATAGAACAAATTAGGATCCACTTATGACCAGAAAAATATTCATCTGCTACAAAGGCAAAGCCACCTGCGGTACCAAAATATGCGGAAAAAAATAAAAACATTTTGAATGTTAAAAATTCTAAAAAAATGCATCGGATCAGCGCCACAAACGTACATACACCAACATTTGAGTTGGTTGAGATGAGAATTTCTCATACATACGCTCATCTGACAAAGGGAATTTTCCGAAATTTGTGGTGGATACGTGAAATTCTTCAATTCAAGACCCACTAATATGATTTTTAATTTTTTTCAGCATATTTTGGAACCGCAGATGGCTTTGCCTTTGTAGCTGACAAATATTTTTCTGGCCATAAGTAGATCATAATTTGTTTTATACTTGAGTAAAATTTGATTCAAATCGGATACAAAAGAAAAAAATTATAAGGGTGTTTTCATTTTAAGTGAGTCACATTGTATATTTAAGGAAATGTATAGATTTCGACAAAATATGACGTTAGTAAATACGTCGAGTCTTTTAAAATAATGATTGTTTTGTGACTGTGATTTATTAGCAGACCGCGGTAAACCGCTTTGATAGAAATATTCAAGGTACCTAATTAATTTATTTATTCATTATTTATTTTGGCTGGCGAATATCTCAAAAACACATAGGAAGAAAGTGAATATGGATATTCTTGTAGGAAATTTAATTATGTTTAATTTTGCATAGATTACCTTTTTCTGTAAGAGGCATCATTTCCGAGTTATAAGCGGAGAATTGAACAAAGGAACATCCCCCGCTCCTGAAACTGCGGGGCTATGGGCGGGGACTTTTAGTATGTTTACCTCCTAACTACCCCCAACACATTCCTGAAGTGGAAAATTCTCTCTTTCTCCCTGTCTTCTACAACTCTTTCGTTGACTGGACATATACAGAATCGGAAAGCGTTTGTTTTGGTATTGCACTAGTTTCAACGATTTAACCGACCACCCACAATAAAGACGTCTACCAGTAGGTACTCTAGCAGCGATAAACAGTGACACGCCCATCAAGAGAAGCAAGTACACGATTGCATGCTTCGCTCTCGCTTGCTCTTATTGCCATCCCAAAACCAACACTTTTCGATACTATATATTATTAAACTAATAGAATTACTGTTACTTACTATTACTTCTATAACGTTTTAAATTAGATTGATAATTACCTTGGTAAAGTTAATTAACGATGGAATATAACCGAATTTTTTCTTTACTTTCGTATATTATATCAAATTTGAAGTCAAATTTAACGTTCATTTATATGTCTATTAATAAAATAAAGTTATTGGAAAAATACTGTAAATTTTATTTATCATGCCTAGAAGTACATTAATAATGGAAAAGCCGAGAAAAAAGTTTACAAAGATACCTACTTAAGAATACTGCCATTATAATATTTAATTAAAATTGTCTTTGTCCATTAAAATTTGAAGATAAAGTTGATTTTTAAATTTGAGTTTCCAAATTCAAACAGCTACTTAGAGCAAATTATTAAATAAAACAGTTATATTCAAAACTGTTTGAGGCTCGATTTGGTTTACATAGAAAATTCTGTAGTGCAACATTGTCCACTACAATACAGTACTTGCACATTACCATACACTACTGAGACAGTACCGTACAGTACATGGACAGTACCACACAGTTCTTGGATAGTACCGTAAAGTACTTGATCAGTACCATACAGTACTCTACAGTACAAGCAATATTGCCAACAGTAGCAACAGTACTGGTAACTTATGCAATATTATGCAATATTGTACAATACTTGTACATTTATTTACTAGTGGCTGACCCCTCGATATCAGCGTATTCGCGGAAGCTATGTAATTTCAAGACGAGGATTACGTAGTGGGTATACCATCCTTCGAAGGAGATGCAAAACAGGCGGTCCCTTGTCTATTAAATGTTAAGCAAGTAAGATCCCTACTCTTCTCAAGAGGAGAGGTTCGGCAAAATTTCCAGGTTGGGGTAGCTCGTCTACTAGCATCGGTAATAGGTCCTGGTAGGGGAAATAGGCCGACGTTAAATAAATAGTTAAAAAAAAGTTTGGCCATTTTGGTTCCCTTATATTCCATTTGTATTTTTTAACGTTACTTTAGTTGTTAAAAGCTTTAAAAGGTCATAAGTATGGTATTTATAATATTTGAACTTTGATTAAATATTTATAGAATTTTACATGATTTTGATTTTGGTTTTATATTCGGCCATTTTCAAGCCGCCGCACCGTTTTATTTTTGATTTTGGTTCGTAATCAGAAACCTCGATAACCTTTAGGTGAATATTTTCTGGCAAAAATACCTACCCGAAACTTTTCGAGTTAAGTACTAATAACATTTTAAAAATAATTTTTCATAACAAAACGTTTAAAAAGTTAAGTAAAAAGAAATTTGCATCCAAAAGAAGTGGTAGTAGACTTCATTTATGATTAGAGAAAGCCATTAATAAAGTTTTTAAGCAAATCCATTCAGGTTCCATCGAATTCCTAAGTAATAACTTACTTTTTTCATCTAAGTGCACTCCGCCACTTGTTGAAGGTCCCTTTTCCTTGTTATTAACGTTTTTCCAAAGTTACTTAAGCGGAAGAACACGATATGTAAAATATCGTGGTTTCTAATCTGTCCAAATTTAGGATATCTCTGGAGTTCCGTAGGATTCCATTCTGAGCCCCTTTCGTTTTATGCATCAGCGATATAGTGGATAACTTGGATGTTGACATCGTACGATGATGCAAAAAATTTTGCCGCAATAAATTCAGTTGTTACCGAGGTTGTTACTGACCGTGGAAAGTTACAGAATAATCTACTGACAGTAGAAAAGTGGAGTGATAAAAATAGCCTCCTCCTTAGTGTAGATAAATGCAGTAGGAGTGTTTTGACTCTGGCTGCTGCATCTAAACTCGACGCCACGCTGAGTTTGTACCTTAGATTCTGTGGGTATCCCAATAACATCTTTCTTGAGTTGCTGATATTTCTCTTTACAAGAATACGACTAATTGTTTCTTTTTTTTTTTGTTAGGTTTAAAGACGAAATTGTGTGTTGTGTTCCATGGATTGTGCGCATGCCGTTAATTGTTTTTAAATCGCGAGTGGTCGTGTCTTAATATGTTTTCGATCGTTTCAAATGTGTTGTTATGAATTGTGGAGTAAAGTGCAAATTTTAGTGTAGTTTGTAGAAGTCGAGTACCTACCTAGCTGTAAAAAAATGACAACTCGGAGGAAAAAGAGCAAGCAGGAAAAGGACGGTTTTATGAAAAAGGTGTCGTCGCTTTTTAATCTGGATACGGTGAGCTTCTTTTTGTGAATATTAGTTTTAATCTACAGCTTGTCTCAATTTGGACTGCACATTAGGCGTGGCTAAGTACGTCACTATGCTATAAATGTACTTCAGTCCGTCGTGTAGCAGTGACCGTACTGTTTAAAGCATGTATCAATTGCCGTTCGACGTTCAAACTAGCGTCTAGTCCCTGATTGGCTACTTGTGTCACGCGCGCGCATGGCGCAAATTCAACCGCTTGCCAGCAGCACGTCGAACAGCTGTTTTCTAACACAACCTCACGTCACAATTCCTCAAGAATAGGTTAGGTTAGGTTAATAGCTATTTTAATTATAAACCAATCATTATAGTTGTTAAATACCCCTACTTGCTGGTGTAGGTACATAGCCCCGTACATAGCCATAGGTTAAAAAATTGTTAATTGAAATATTTACTGAAAATCATGTAACATATTGTTTGATGCGAGGTTTGGTGGTTATTTAAAGGCTTTTATAATGTCTTGATAGATTCAAGTAACTTTATATACAATGGCAAAGGAATGATTTTACTGATTTTCAAAAAGTTTGTCCAGAACATGCAAATAAAAAACGATTTTAAGATAAGAGCTTGTATATATTTTAATTATAAAGCAAAAATTAAATACCTAGCTATAACCTGAAATAATTTTCATAGAACTACATAAGGTGGAGTGGGGTAAGTGGGGACTAAAAATTTAAAAGGTTGACTTTGAAGTCACGTAACTTTATGGAAAATTGAGATACATTGGTATGCTTTGAACAAGAAATAGTATGTTATACTCACAAAATACCCATATATTATTTTTATTAATTCAACGGTGTTCTAAAAAAAAAAAATCTGTTCTGTAAGTTCACCTGTAGTACCCACTTGCCCCGGTGACTGGGGCAAGTGGGTTTTTCATCTCTACTTTTCATATGAATAGTTATATTCTCAATTGGGGCAAGTGGATTACTCTGCACGATTTTAGCTACAAAACGTTTTTTTCAAATCTAAAATATTCCCAAAATTATGGGAGTTTCGAACTTAAGTTAAGTTAAGGTATTTTTCTGGAGTAAAATAGTAAAATGCTATTAAACTATTTTATTGCAAAAACAGAACGAAATGATTTAAATTAAAGTTTTGTACAAAGAAAAAGTTCATTGGGCACGTTTAGGGAATGCAACCGCTGAGAATAATCACTCAACCTGATAGTCCACAGTACATCGCCCTTTTTTTTTAATGATTAGTAACAGGCTGAATTTTCGTGAGTAGCTTCGTTTTGACGAGACGCCCAACTTTTCTCTCTGCAAAAATTCTCGGTAGTGGTAGCTAATAGCAAAAATTATTTTTTCTATTTCACACGAATTAGACAATTCGACAACCTGTCAAATTATGTTGTTGTGGACAAACACGAGGCTTATTATAATTAACTCGCGCAAACGTAACCAAGGCAATCGAAAAACAAACTCTTTAACGAATGAAAAATATATTGCCAAAATAATTTGGCAGATTGTCGAATTGTCTAATTCGTGTGAAATAGAAAAAATAATTTTTGCTATTAGCTACCACTACCGAGAATTTTCGCAGAGAGAAAAGTTGGGTGTCTCGTCAAAACGAAGCTACTCACGAAAATTCAGCCTGTTACTAATCACTAAAAAAAAAAAGGGCGATGTACTGTGGACTATGATTACTTTTTGATTCAAGTCAATTGTTGTGAGTTTGCTAAACGATGTAAAGCAAGTTTATAATAAATGTCACTGCAAGTGAGTTAAGTCTCACCGATGACTAAACTTAGCGTGAATTTTTGTTGTGGTATAAAGCACTCAACAGTTGACGATTAGCATATTTTCAGCATTGTCGTTTAGGGAACCGTTGCGTTCCCTAAACGTATTCATTTTATAACAAAATAAAAATAAAAAATTGGAAAAGGGGCAAGTGGGGACTAATCCCCACTTTCCCTTAAGGACTAGTCCCCACTTGCCCCGCCAACAAAAATAGCGGGGCAAGTGGGAACTATGGGGCTAAACTTGGGAAACAGGGAATAAAATTTTTTAAAAATTGCAAGAAGTAACATTAGTGACATACTTCATCAGCAGTCTTGAAAGTTTGACATATTATAGTCTGCTTTCATAGATAAAAAATTTTGAATTTTTTGAAGACAACTTGAAAATCTCGATCAAATGTAGACAATTTCCAAATGAACAAATTTATGCCTTAAAAATGTTCCAAAATCTATACCCAATACGTTGCAGCTGCATGGAGATCTGAAGAACAATCTACTGTGAGTTAAATTTGCAAATAGGATTTTTCTCACAAATTATAATAAAAATACCCACTTGCCCCAGATCCCCACTTGCCCCACTCCACCTTAACTGTATCTCAGTCAATTCAATTTCTATGGAAGAGAAACAAGAAAAAGCAAATTAAAAATAATTTTATTACCTGCAAAAAGCGCCATTTACATTTTTTGTAAAAATTAATATTTAAAGATACCTATATTTAATAAAAAGCGCGCAGTGTCCCTATCCCCCTCTCACTTACGTCTGTCATGTAGCTGATTCAGTTAAAACATTTTTTTTTGTCAAGCTAGATATTTTTGATATAATTGAAAACTATTTTTCCCGTACTACAAACTTAATTAGGTAACCACTTGAACTAGCTATCGAAATACGAGTGTAACAATGCAGAACACTGAAGCAAAACACAGTAAATACTTATGCAACAATAGAATTGTCAGCATCTTATGGCCATAACATAATTATTTATAGTAGAGTTAGTTTTGTTGTGCTATCATTTCAAACCGCATAGCAGCATTATAAAACAATGTAAATGTCTCCAGCGAGGTCTCCTGCTAAAGAACAAACAGTACACGATATTAGATCATAACATAAATCAGAGCTAACGTTCACTAGAAATCTCCGTTTAGAAATGCCGCTCTGGTTGGATTGCATGTCCCAGTAACGTTACACAGTAGTGGCTTTCATAACGAGTTTTTGCCTAATAATTTTAATATGCGCTCAAGCTTTAGAAAACTCATTTCTATACAAATGTTTACTATTTAGCTAGATGAAATAGTGTAACTGAAGGTCTTTGCGGTGGTAATACATTGCCATTGCCAAATTAACTTGTATAATTTTATTATACCTACTCCACATTATTCAAGAAAACACATACCTAATGAGATTGTAGAGGGCTAAAAAATAGAATAGGAAAGACATGTTGGTGACTACCCCAAATATACTCACTGGACAAAAATACTCTAAGTAATGGGATTAATACTGTGTGTACCTATCTCATTCCAATTTTGCACTGATGAGGAAAAAAATTCCGAAACGCTGTTCTCCTTTCAAATTTCAAGTCAGTCTTAATCGGTTCCAGAGTAATCATGCGCACAAAAAAAAAAGTTACAGACCGAACGACAGACAGACAGACTGGGCGAAACACAAAAAAAGGCGTTCTACTCCGTGTAATATATACTATTTTTTCTTCAAGCGTATTAAAATGCAAAAATTCATTTATTTATCATAAATGTACAAATATTCAAACTACAGTCTTACATGTTGACACAATATGACAAGTGGCTAGTGGATAGCGCGCCACCGGTGGCTTTCGGTATTAACATTATGTTACTAGTAAAACAATACCCACTGCGGTGGCGCTTTCGGAACTAACATTATGTTACTAGTAAAACAATGTCCACTACGGTGGCGTTTGGTACTAACATTTTGTTACTAGTAAAACAATGTCCTACTTCTACTTCTGTTTTTGGTGACATAATTTAAACATTTTAATACGCTTGAAGAAAAATTAAATTTTGTCATGGAAAACTAAGAAAATTCAGGAAATCTTTTAAAAGTACTAAGTAATTCGATTATTAACTTTAAAAATAATGCATAAAAATCTCAGATAACTCTGGGTATGTAAGACTTCATCATTTAAGAGTAAAAGAATACTAAAACTCTTGTTAAATAATTTCTCAAAACAGAAAAAGTTCTATATATTTTACTACTGTAAAACAATCTCCGGATAACTCGTGAAAAGTGCTATTTCTACATAATCCTTCCTCCTAGCAAAATATGAGGCTATTCGAAATGCAACAGTTTAATTAAAAATGTCATAATTATATTCTCATAATCATCATCGTTGTGTAAATAACTCGAGGTTTTGCTTCTTTTATTTGTGTCAGTATAAAAGGTACCCATTTCCATCAAATAGTTGACTGTATATACGGATGGAAGAATTTAAAATTGCAGGATTTCCAGGTCGATGCTCACCCGAGAACATCAAGATTTTATTAAAAATAGCCCTAAATAAGTATGTTGTTTTAATGTCTAAGACGGAATCCTCTTAACTGTAACACAAATACAGACATGCATGACGAGAAGCTTCTTATAATAATTATAACAGTGTAATGCATACGTGCTAATTAACATTCTTCTATTTAAAGGGAATTTTAATCAAACATTGACTTTAAAGGCACATCAGTCTAAGCTGACTGTAATTTCGTTGATTACTATCTAATTTTTAATAAAATTAACCTATCATATACTTACCCAAAATATAAAGTAGAGGACACTGTGAAAAATACAAATTAAGGTTTAAGAAAAGTGGGCGATAAAAATTACCCACTTGGGACTTAAAATAGAAAAATAAATCTTGATATAAAGAAAATCATAAGACATGTTCATATTGAATAGATTTGTTTTCAATTTAGTATTTACTTATATTTATAGTTGTTTAATTTTTTTTTAATTGGAATTTTTGTTACTTAGTTTGTAATACCTGGATTCCAAGATTTCTTTTTTAATTTCATTTTTTTTATGAACCCACAAAGAGATTCGTGGGAGTAAGGTCCGGTAATCTCGGTGGCCATCTAAAGAAACTATGAGTTTTATTTCAATTTTGTAGAAATCTAATATTAAAATATTCCTAACAGCCCTTGTATTATGGACTGGAACACACCCCATGTTGTTGGAACCAAATGTTTTTCTTAACAGCGAATGGAAGATCGAAGAAATCTTCTGAATGTTTACTGAAAGATTTCAAATAACGTTCAGGTTCAATATGATTTGCTTTTCTTTAAAAAGCAGTTAAGCCACATTTTGCTTATTATATAAGTATACTTCTTTTGTTTGTTCAGAACCATCTTAAATAATGCCAATTGATTAAAATTGTTGAAACATCTAGAAAACAGACAGATACTGTAATAGTTGAAGAAAAGAAGTGAGGTATATACAAATCTGGATTAAGAAAATGCAGTAAAAAGCATATTCAGTACCTAGTTCAGTATAATCAAAACCACTTGAATTTCTAATCACGAAACCCAAGTTTTATAAGCAGACAGAACAATATTTTCAATATATTTTTGTCTCGAAGAGAACACCCAAATTATTAAATGCATCTGATCTATTCAAGATAGTACCGTTCAACTGATAATTAAATAAAAGACGGAACGTTACATACAGTTGGTGATGTTTAAGGGTAGATTATTTTCGAAGGGTTAGTCATGGGGCGATTTTTCGTTCCTTACTGAGATGATCCAGGGCGATCTAAGTTCGATCCGGAGCGCATTGTAATAAGGTAATAGGGGACGATCGGAGGTAATCCAGAAGCGATCCAAGGTGATCCACGGGCGATCTCAGGCGATCCGAAGGGCGATACTTCCTCCAGCAGTTTTCGGGTGAGTTGCCCCTCGATTATTTCGAACACACCATCAATTTTTTCGGAGTGGCATGTCCGTAGTAACAATACAAAACAATTCAATATCAGTTGACAGTTGACTTGAATTCAAGTTACTACCATTAATTAATAAGATAAATAATGGCCCCAGTATTGAGCCTTGAGACAATCCAGAGGTAGCTAGAAGTTGATCAGACTTATAACTACAGTATTCAACGTATTGATTCCCTCCAGTTATAGAAGAGGAAGGTGAAAATCATATTTCGATATTTGAATATTACTTATATTATTATGAAATGTAGATTAGTAAAATATACAAATAGGTAATGCTAGGAAATAACATTTCGCAAGATTTCAATTTAATTACAATATATAAAAACTAAGAAGACAATTTTTGAAAATTTAAATGACTAATAACTTTTTTATACACTGATCGATTTTGAGAGAAGTAACACAATGGTATGATTTTTTTTTCTATGAGTGACATTTACGGTTTATAAATGCAATACGTACTTTTCGTTTTCGTATTTCGTTTTCGCGAAGAGTATAATAACGTATGCCATAAATAAATGATTTTTATAAATATTATTTTAATAACTCTATTAAATCACATTAACGAACTACATTAAGTTATTCTGCTGCTAACATGATAATGTTAACAACCATCTAACTCAATTACGTATGTAATTAAATTGTCAGCGTTTGAAATTAACGAACTGGACGGTGCCTAGGAATTTATGTATTTATTTTTTAATAAAATGGATTGGAAGTGCATACCTCGATGTTCACTATGGTCAGAAAAAATAACGAAATGATTTTAGTTCCTTTTCATTAATTTTACGCAAAACATATAAATTTCTATCGTTGATTAAACAATTAAGTAGTGAGTAATATGTAAATAACAACAGAAGCACAGAAACAAGCAGCTACGGACACTGGAGTTTCGAAATTATTGTTCCTCATCAGTGCTACGTTTGTTGTCGGACGTTTTATGGGACACACTGTTAAGTTATACTCCTTAGTAAAATGACAGAATATCTACGTGTATATCAAGTCAAAATATGTCGATACTTAACTTACTTAAGTGTAAGTCACCGCCACTCGTTTAGGTAAGAAATAAACATTCATTATTTTTACACCTACCCGATATTTCACATAAAAAACAAATTAAGTTTCTCCGAGAATTTCTCATAAAAAATGAACGTGCTTGAATAATTTCGTTGACATCTCGCTGTCTAGACTGGCAAGTCCTGAACTTCTCGTTCTTCCATCTTTTTTTTTTTAGGTGTAATAGGTTCTGGATAATGAATGGACAGTAAAATGACATGATTCACCGTGATGACATGACATGATGACTATGTAACGTAACGGTTGAAACGTGTCTCCTAGAATGCGAATGTAGCCATGCTCCGATGGACTCCGATGTTAAAAGTGTCATGTTACAAGGTATCCAACACGACTAGTGTATTTTATACAACTGGATTTTAATTATTGTAATATATCTCAACTTACTAGCATGTAAAAGAATTAATACAGAGATGAGTTTCTCTAGATATACCTATATAAATAAATTTAAAAGTCATTTAAATCTATAATATACCTTAACTACATACGTAGGCATTCGAAAACTACGATAAATAGGTTTAAATTATTGAATTACCTACTGTTGTGCATATTTTCAAAGTCGTCATTAGCACGTGGCACCGAGTTTTTTTATTTATCAACCAATGGCTTGCAATTATAGTTGTGCTTGAAGATGTCTAATATTCTTTCTAATCGTTCTCTTTATGTTGTGATTGAGTCTCGTCAGAAATAGTCAATGCCAACTTCAGTGTTCTCCAGGGATCTATTTTAGGGCCAATTTCGTTACCTTTGTATATTAGCGACTTGCTGCCTGCAACATCTAAAAGCTTTTAAACTGCGTTCAAAAAACTCAATTTAACACCAATATGTGCACAAAACAACAACAATTTTAACTAAACGGACTAAAATTGTAAAATGAGGTTTAAAATAATCTTAACTTCATTTCATCCAATATGCTATAATACCGTTCTTCTTCTTTTAGGGGGCGACAAAAAGTCGACGCACTCAGGCCTTATGGCCCATTGTGCTATCGGTACGAAAATATGTATGAAGAGAATCAAGAGAATACAGCCCTTATAAACTGCCATTCGTATTTGATCATAATTGAAATAAGATAAATGGTCATTTACTTACAGTAAGTCCAGGAAAATTGATGTATTCACTCATGAAAGTTACATAAACAATTTCTATAATTAGGTATCAGATTTTTAGCAGCCAAGAAGTCAAATTCACATCTCTATTTGACAAACTGAACACATTGACCATAACGTATTTTGTCGACGAAAGCTTGTTCTGCAGTCTAACTGCACTCACTAATTTATAACTACTTAATCAAATTCTCTCGGTAGTTAACGAAGTTAGGATTTCAGAGAGTCAGATTCACTCTCATTTTTATAAACTACTCTGTAGTTAATTCAACCAGCCAGCGGCTGTACCGCTCTCTTGAGCTGGGACCGCCAAAGCGGTCTCGTCGACGACTTGTCCCAGACTAACACATTCTTTACTTCCCTCGCAAATGCAATAAACGGTCTTATGCGCAGAAGTAAAATTCTTTCGTAGAAACTCTACTACTACAGGATCGAACTTAAAATATTTTTGTGACGGAAAATATGTTAAAAGTAATACATACGATAATTTGAACTAGTAGAGGTCAAAAATGAACCGTTACAACTAGAATGTAAGCCAGTCTTTGATACTCAAGATCGAAGTCCAAGTGGTACAAAATGTGTTTGATATCTTATAGCGGAAAAGAGGGCCTAAAATAACTATTTGATCACTGATATAAACTTGTATGTTATAATTTTAGGAAAAGTTTTTTGAAAACATTTCAGGATAATGTCTTGCTGCCCCTCTTGATACAAAACCTTCACTGTAACCTCATTGTATGACCTGATCCTAGAAAACTGTACGTACAACTGTTTTAGGCAAACATACTTTATCTAAGATCTAGCATTACGATTTATTAGTCATAATAGAAAACCTAGTGTCACTGGAAACTGTCTTCCTCGTAACACAAAGAAAAGTTCTGATAAAAAATAACCGTCTTTGTATACTCCTGCTGTCAAATTTTCGTATTCGACCTCCGGTTCGAACTCTAAAAAGAGCGTGGACAGGGACTTCGGGCTTACCGTTCGCCCGATCTGAAACCCATGGATCTTATTACATCGATTTGTATGCAGATATGCCAAAAATTATCGATAGATAGATAGAAAACATTATAACACAAACTGGCTCGATCTACCCCCAATGGAGTCAACTATCTCGATATACATGCAGATTGCAGATGTATCAAAAATTATCGACAAAACATCTTAGAAAGCAATAGTACACAAATTGGCCCAATTTTATAGGCCCATATCCGAAATCACCAACATTAAAAAATTGACAACACGCCATAGAAAGCAGTGGAACAGAAATTAGACCCAAATCGATCTGTTTCCATTGACTCATATGCGAAATCACCATGTTTTAAGAGATTATCGTTAAAACACAATAGAAAGCAGTCGAACACTAACTGACCTGATTTGTCTCCAATCGAATAGTGTCAAATACTTGAGGATATGTGACTTTTGCATGGGCTTTATAGTCCCACTGAAAAAAACTACCGAGAAAATCGAACATCGAAAATCTACCTCCGTTATATAAATTGTCTGAATTTTTCTCATCCCGTAATTTTTGTTATTGTGTAGTGGTGTAAATAAATAAATAAATGCCAGTACAGTATTAACGATTTGGAGGCATAAAAACTTGTATACAAATAGCTTATTAATTATTAGTTAATGTTTGTTTTTGCTATATAGCATGTAACCAGAATTGCGGGATTATCTGATCTACACAAAGCAAACATCGACACACGTCGGTCAATAATAACGAACCCCATTAAACTTATAAGCAAACAATTTTCGTACTCAGGCGAGCGCGAGAGCGACAGGAGTTTACATTGACACCAGTGCCGGTGGTCAACATGCCCGTGTAATAATATGACCTACGTGGAACATGCTATATGTATGTACAATGTACATAGGAAGCCTCTCCACATGGGAGTGGTGGACTGAATTCATTATTAGCTACTAAAATTAGTTTATACATATATAGTGTGTGTCTGTGTACCTGTACGCTGCGGACTAAAAGGCATGCCGATAATGAAAGTGTTTTGTTTAAATTAAAAAGGGAAGGTAATAGAATAATAATGTAACATAGTGGACTAAACTGAATGTAATTGACATCATATCGCTGGACAAGAATTTTGCAGTTCTGTTTCTGATTCTCCAGAATATTCAAATTCTGGATTGAACAGGAAAAGCAGCAGGCTTATTAAAAATAGGAAGTTTTTTGATTTTTTAAATTTTTTATACATTCAGTTGATTCCGGATCGTGGCTCGATCTCGGTACTTCATTTAGATATTACTCTTGACATACCCATGCTAAGAACAAGTATTGCTTGAATTTGTCTACTTTGTTCTACACTGTCCTATTTTACATTATACTTTTAATATATTTGGTACATTTAGCTATACCATTGTACGCATTGCGTATATGTGCCATCTATACGCTAAATAAGGAAATAAATACATTATTTTATTTTCCTTACATATTTCATAATATACACAAACTGTAATACATCCTTCGTTTTTCTAACAGCATTTCTCTTTATTTCATGTGGAAGATGCGAAAACAATATGAGATATATAAGAAAAGCTTTCGTCGAACGCAGGAGCTTATATAAAAAAGACATTTGGTAATGGAATATCCACAAATGACAGAAAAATTTGTCTTTGTGGTTGATTGATTGCATTGTCTGCTGTTTCACATCCACAAAGTGAGATTGTTCTGAGTTGATGCACAACAGAATTGTCATTTGAGTAATGGAATGGATAGTTGTTTCAAATTAGGGAAGACAAAAATGTTTTCACAATTCCTTAAAAGACGAAAATGAGAAAAAACATAATTTGATTATTATTCTTATTTAGATAGTAATAAAGTATAAGCTCTCCAAAGATCGTTAACTGAACAATTAGTGTTTATACTTGATAATGGACGGCCTCGTATTTAGGCTTAAAATCAAATGAAAATGGTTGACCTCGGTTTCTCTAAATTTTCAAGTATATTTCGAAGTAAATAAAGTGTCCAGATTTACAGACACCAAAATCAGAATGACATTCAAGTACGCCTATGAATAAATCTACCACGTATTTATTGTCTCTACTGATGTTGTCTCACTTGACAGCAACAACGGAATTTTGAATTCTCAACTTAGTTCCCAACAATAAGCCTTGAAGTTGTCATCGCTTGAGGAGACAAACGCCAACTTTAAACCATACTTTCCACTTTTGCCCCCGTTTCCGTCGAAACTCTAACTCCTGTAAATCCCCTCGACGCCAATCGAGATCGCGTAATGTAAAATAAATGATGTGGCAACGGAGCCCCTTATTGGAGTGCAAATAGTTATCTAAACAATTCATCACACAAGTTGATGAGGTTGTCATTATGAGGACACCTACAGGGCCATTTACTATAAAAAATAATAAATATTAATTATAGCAATGAATATGGCACAAGAAAAATGAATTTTATAAGAGATTTCTTATTATTTATATAAAAGGGTAAAACTAAGACTAGGGCAGTTCTACAAAGCATGGTCGATTTCACATTGACAATGTTAAAAAATAAAATGTCAGGAATCTATTGATGGCATAGATTTTTCAAATGGTTAAAGTGTCCACTTTTCAGGTATGCCTTGTGGGCACCAGCATTTTTCCCGTGACTAAAATGTTACAGCTGTTTTTCCTTAGTGAAACGTATAACAAAACACACGACCGTCACATTTATATTTGTGCTGTGTATTAATATAAATATGCTAAATGGATTATGAAAAAGTTGATTCTTTGAAGTGAAAAATATGTTCTACAAGATATTAGAGAAAATTTTGGTCGTAATAATACCCATGAATAAAATAAAAAGTGATATAAGTAACTGGAAGTATCTGTTTCTTTCTTATTTGAGCCTAATACTTTCGAAATTCAGTTAACTGTATTGACTCAAATTACCTTTTTGTGTCTAAATTTTGTTACCGATAACCAGTTTTGTTCATAATTTAAAGGACAATGTTCCTAACGAGATAAATAATATTTATGACACCATTGCGAATGAGGTACTGTGAGTTACGCGTGACGGTCGTGAGTGGCATGAGATGGTTGTGAGATTCGTAAAACGGTCGTGTAATTACTGGCTGAGGTTGTGCCAAATTTTTTAAAATAAAAATAATATTTGAGGGAGTAGGAACCAAATATGAAAAAACATACAAGTTGTCCCATTTAAAAAATTTGATTTTCACGTCATTTGCCTCGAAACCGGAAGTCAGAAGTTGGTTTTTTACATCATATAATTGGAAATTTCACCCCACATCACTACACCAAATTTGAAAAAAATCCATTCAATCATTCAAAAGTTACAAGAGTGAAGGAGAGTACTGCCAATGAAATTTCTCAAGACCATCACACTCAAATTTGTGCCTTGTGACGGTCGTGAGGGCCGCTAGACAAAAATGACTAAGAATTATATTCACCCTAAGCTATTATTAAAGTAAGGTTAGGAGAAGACAGTGTACTGCATGGATACCTCAAAATAAAAACGTATTTGGGTATTAATAAGTTCATAAATGCTAAAATACACAACGTGACGGTCATAAAAGAGAGCACAGGGCCATATATTAGACTTACCATATAAATTACTGGAAATTCAAAATGTTTTGGAAAACAGCACTTGGTTATTGTATCTCACATGATTTCACAACGAAAACTAAATTTCGATGTGTTTCTGAGTCGCTGGTAGTCCTAGCATTCAACTCATTAACTAATAATGAGCGCTGTGACGGTCGTGAGTATTAACCAAGTTACGCGACTTTAATAGTTTATATATTAAATCCTAGACTTTAAAACATGAAAGTTGTATAGTTGTATCTTGCCAACAAATTTGGGATATTTTGTAATAATTATAGCAGAGATGGACACTAACCATTTCTCTGGTAACAAAATTGCAGCCAAAACAAGTGTCAATCTGTATGGAGTTACGCGTGACGGTCTTGAGTTTTAGGAGTAAAAACAGCCAATATTTTATTTTTGTCGTAATTTAGCTCAAGTTTTTTATTATAACAAGGTGCGGTTAGACTCATCTAAGCGAATATTGGATACGGGTTGTAGCTTAAACCAATTTTTGATCAGCAAGTCACTAATATCACGAATCGACCATGCTTTGTAGAACTGCCCACTAAATTACCTAAAAAGAAATTGTGTCTCGAAAGACATTTGTTTAAACAGAAGAATGTTCAGAATAGTGTTTTTCGCAGTTTTTCTAAAATAGCTCTAGGTGTGTAGTTCCGGGTGTAGCTAATATTTCAATGAAGAAAAAAATAGATTGTTCATAATGAAATTGTGAAGAAAATTAGGTTTGTGCAATACTTTTTGATTAATTTATTAAGTTGCAAAAAATATAAAACTATTCAGAGTGGCCGTTTTTTTAACAATTGATGGTAACTTAAACAATAATGCGAGAAATCTGTAAAAATAAATGCACATTCGAACTGACTAAAACCTTTCCTCCCAGGGCTCGCTTATAAAGTATCCCGAGGGCACTGCAGCCTACTGAGCTTATTGTGCCCCTCTCCGTCTTAATTTACTCTGTCCATTTTAGTACTGCAAGGTGATACAGGTCTGGAAATGGGCGAGTTTCCAGGTCTGTTTGTGTTTGCCCGTAGATACGATATCTTCTACGGCCCAGCGGCTTACAGTCGTATATAATTTGCTCCACAGTTTTTGGTGTCTTACCGCACAGTCTGCAGTTAAGGTAATCAGCGATCTTTCTCTGTTCCGCTCATCCAGAACTTTGAGCTCTTGGTGGCAGTCCCAAATCAGTCTGGAAGACATCTTATTAGAGGCCACTGCCGTTAGTGTTGCCTGACGCTCTGATGCAATTGAGATCGGCTTGTTCACAAATCGTCGTTTGACATTCTTGCTTACACATTCGAGTATAGCCAGAATTTCTATCTGAAACACAGTGGAGTACTGTCCAAGAGAGAAAGTTATACTCGCCTTTAGCCTTTCACCATGTATTTCTGCTCCAACTTCTGTTTCCATCCTGGATCTGTCAGTGTACCAGGTCAGGCTTTTGTGTAATGTATTAGGAGCCCCTCTCCTCCGGTCCTTCCTATTTCCAATGGTAACAGTGAACGGCTTTGTTGAATGTAATTTTTGGTACCATGTAGTCTGTCCTCATGCTCAATAGAGGATTTACTACAATGTTAATTATGATCATGTGTCCCGAATTACCTCCGAAAGGAGTCGGATTAAGTATAATGTTCACTCTAGATCTCTTATTTACACTGCAGAAATATATTCATTCCACTGTATTGAATTTAACGACCTTAATGAATACCAGGTTCATAACTTCAAGAAGGAATCATTGCGACGTCCCTGCCGCGCCGCGTACGCTATTGTGACACGGCAGTCACGTTTCCTTATCACAATTAACAAGCGATAATGACTTGCCTTGCTCTTCCAAGGAAATGAGATACAAACGACCCTGCCTTTTAGTCAAACAAGTCTCTCATCCCTTTCGTACAATTTCCTTATGCCTGATTAATTTTGAGATAATCGCTTTTGAGGGCGCAGCTTTTATGTGGGGTTGTAGGCCATTGGGGGTAGTTGAATAGAAATCTGAGACGTGTCGCTTAACTGCGACTATAAATCATCGCAGAGATAACATTACTAAATTGAATAAAAGATTTTGCTATAATTTAAGGTGTTCGTTGTGTCTTATTCGGAGTTTTGGGTGTCTTTAAAACATGGAATAAAAGATATGAACACAAGCAGGACACAGTATTGTCTCAAAAATGCGAAATATGTCACCCTCAAAAATAATTAATAATTAATAAAATAATTAATTAAGAAACGGCGGAAGAGAATAATAAGAATAGGAATATTGTTAACGCAGTTCCCAAGGAAAAAAACTTATATAGTTTTAGTGAAGAAATACAGGGAGGTAACACAACAGAAAAATAAAAGGTCGCCTGGTAGGAACCCAAGGAACAGTTTAAAAGTCATTTGGACTTGAGGAGGATTTAAGAAAGGTTTGTCAGGGTTAGGAAATAGTCATGTGCTTTATTGATGTTGTAGTTAAGGCCTTTTAGGCTTCAAGTATACTTGCTCTTAATAGTAAGTTTTAAAGTATTCTGTAAGACCTAATTATAAAGCTAATTTGCTTCTAGGATAATATGTATTTTTAATGGATTTATCATAACCTACATAAAACTCTCCATAAAGCTAATTAGTTTTATGAACGTCTTAAATTCCATTTAGATTTAAAGAGGCTTTAAATTATTCTTTATGGTTTTAACATATTTGCAATAAATGCATTTTAAATCTTTTTTAAAACTAGACATTTTTAATGCCTATTAGTACTTATTAAAGGCCCTTACAAAACTAGACTCTTAAAACATCCTTGATGAATGTTGTGATGAAACAGTTATGAACAAAAAAAAGGCCTCTATAAATCTAAAAGGAAAATTTTAATTCCATAAAACACTTTCCAAAACCTCAATAAAACATTTAAGTATTATAAAAATAATAAACAATATGTCTGCCTGAAGTGTCGTTGATGCATGTGTGTGTGTGTGTGTGTGTGTGTGTGTGTGTGTGTGTGTGTGTGTGTGTGTGTTAATTAAAAGCATTTCACGACTTACTGATGTGTAATTAAGTCTTTTTTGGAAAGGTGGAAGAAAATAAAAAAGAGTGGCCATTTTAAAAGGACTGTTAAAACACACACACATATAAATTATTTTGAGGTTAAGTTTTTTGTATCAAATGTCAACGTCCCAAACGTTTTATTACAGCTTTTATCAAGTCCATGTGATCTTCGCCAAGTGCATTTGCATTTTTGTAAGGAAGGGATTATTTGTGATAGTATACAAAAAGACTAAAAGGGCTTCATTTAGAGTAAATGTTCTAGGTCATTACCATTGTTAGAATATATAGTTTAATGAGAGGACCAGTGTTGCCAGATCACAATTTTAAAAGTTATCAGACGACGCTTTAAAAAGTTACTAAATCTTACTAAAATTTCATTAGATTTGAAATTAAAGCTCTCATCTTTAATTTTCAAAAGTTGCAGTGTCTGTAGGACACGTAATTTTCTTGAGCTCTCTGAGCACAGCATAGCTTTGAGCGTCCTCTATCTGATTATTTTGTTGCCAGACTTCGTACTCTGTATTGTATTAAATGGTTTGTAACTAGAAAGTACTATTTGTCTAGGAGACGCTAGAGGGCAACGAGCCCAGGCTATTCGATTGTAGCGATTCACGGTCAATAAACTATACGGTTACCTCAATTAGCAGCTTTTAGACGAGAGAGACGCGCGGAGCGGGGAATCGAATGAAAGATATTCTGTTAGGGTCTACAGCCTACGTCAGCAGTAGACACTACTGTGTCTTTTGCATGGAAATCAGATATGTCTGTCTCTTTCAATCGATTCCCCGCTCCGCGCGTCTCGTCTAAGAGCTGCTGATCGAGGTAACCGTAGAGTTTACGGACCGTGGTAGCGATTAACGTGAACAGTTCTGTATTAAATGAATCGCAACTCGAATTTAATGTTTGTCTACCTACCAGTAGAGGGCAATAAATTGGATGATTCAAAAATCATTAAAAATGGGCATTTTCATAAAAGTTTTCACTAAATCACTAGATTTAAAAAAAAATCACCAAATCTAGTGAAATTTCACTAGCCCTGGCAACACTGGAGAGGACTGTAAAATGACAATTAGGTTTTTAGTTGGCCGGCCATGTTTTTCTTGTTATATAAAAATATTCAAGGTCAATCTCACAATTATAATTATCAATAATTATCACTTTTTCGTTAGCAAATTAAGGTAGAATTACAAGAAACGACTGAAAATTACCGTGGGAACCGAGAAGCAGCCCACTTTTTTAAATTTGCTGATTACGTGTGTCTATGCAAATTTTGTATGGATATTAAAATCATTATTATTTCTGAGGGGCTCTTGTTTTTTGGGCCTTTCTTATGTAGTTTTAACGATAAACTGCCGTTGGTTTTAATTTTTTTGTCATACCTGATGGCTTTTTATTACCTTTTAAATCGGCCTTAGAGAGGTTATAGTGCTCTACGCTTTATACATTTCAAATTCCATTTTATCTTTAATAAGTCTGATGGTGTGTTTGCTTAAATCAGTTTAGAAAAAATAAAAGCAATAATAAAATTATTTGGATTCCTTCGTGGACATTCTTATAGCTAAACCTAAACCTAAAATGGTTTTAAAAACCAGTTTTAAGGTAGCCTTCTAGGTGTTTTCTAGAAATGCAGGATTCTAATAGAATAGCTTCTGACAGCTTTAAAATAGGTTTTAAGAAAGGTTTTAAAACGGCCCGAACAAGGTTTTCAAGAGCAGCACTATGCCTCACTAAGGAGTTTTATGATGGAATTTAAAAAGGCCTTAACAACCTTCATAAGGGTGGGCCCTTTTAGTCTACAAGTCGCTTTATGATGGTATTAAGGATATTGTTACAGCAAAATAGATTTTTCAAGGCATTTTATAAATAGTTTTATAGCCCCCTTGTATACATTTAAGAAACTAAAATTGTTCCTTGGGAAGTTTTGTGTAAATACATTTTCAGACTTTTAAAAAAATGCATTTATTTTAGTACTATTTCAATATATTTTTCTGGCTAGACGAACTTGTATAACATTTAACGAACGAACTGTAGAAAGAAATGGTGAAATAAATTAACGTATTTATTTTTTCCAAACGCGATTCGTGTGGACTATATTTCATCTGCCATCGTATAAATGATTAGCGTCATTATTCTCAAAATCAATGTTCGAATGCCTGTGTAGGAAGCTAGTGTAGAAATATACTTAAATTAACGTTTTACTTTGCTCTCGAGTCCAGAGAGAAATTTTTCGACCATTCTGTAAAAAACAATGTTAGTGACGCCAGATAAAAGTTACTAAATTGTTTTATAATTTCCTTGATGGCAGTGAATATATCTGGCACCTTGCCACCTTTAAATCGTTAATTTATTATGTAGTATGACGAGGTAGGTACATTACAAATTTATACTTATGTAAGCATAAGTTGTGACTGCTATTACGTAGACATGGTTGTTATAAAATGGAACTAATAAAAGTCACTGTCGATCATAAATAGTTATTTTTTGTCATTTCAATACTTGTAATATTTATTTTTAACCTACTTTTAACAAATTACTTCCACGTCCAGTGGAAGTATAGTAACGACAAAAAAATTTTTAAAAATTTTTATTGTCCAAATAGGCTTAAAATGTCATGAAACGTCGAGATTTTAAGTTTGAGCGAAAAAAATTCTGTCTGTCGGTCCGTCTGTCTGTCTGTAACTTTTTTTTGTGCGCACGTTTACTCTGGAACCGTTTAAGATATTGACTTGGTACACATATGTACTTTAACGAGATCTAGAACTAGATTATATTTTCATCTTGTTCCGTCGAAGGGTTGGGGGGTAAATTGGGGTAAATAGGTCAATCAAGCAGGTAATAGTCCATAAAATTGGTATTTAGTATATACAAGAGAAGCTAAGGTCTCAAAAAATGTTTGGCATTAGCCACCCCTATTACCACCCCCACCCTCTTATTAAAGGGGATGAAAAAAAAATGTGATTTAGTGTACTTATGTACAGGAACCAGAAACCTCAAAATATTTTTTTACTTCATCCACCCCCCACCCCCCCACCCCAACTACCGATGTGGGGTATCGGTTTTTGGGTTTTTGGGGTAGAGGACTTCAAATATTATATTATTAAAGTTCCATAAACAGTTATTTTCACATACAAATTTTTTTTCGTTGTGAGTGACTTGGATAGAGAATCTGGATGTGGAAGTAGTGATTCCTTGGGCAGCGGTTTTTTAACAGGGGGAAGGAATTCGGCCCTTATGTTTTTTTAATGTTCAAGTTTTTCTTTGGAATGGCGACTTCTATGAAATCTTTTGCAAACTGCAGTATGACTCAGGGATAGTCCCATTTAGTGATGGGCGATATCGTGATTTTTCAATCACAACGTAAATCGTTACTGTGATTTTCCTATATCAGTGAATTTAAAACGTGATGTGATCACGACTTTCATAATACGACGTACGGGAGAAATTGTTAATTATTTTATTGGTCTTGGTTGAATCACGGCAAGGGAACGAAATACGGAAGGAAAGTCGTGATCACATCACGCTTTTCCGCCAACTTTACTAACAGTCGTTACCTGTGGTTTCTTAATATCAGTGATTAAATCACAGTTCGTGATATATCGCCCATCACTAGTCCCATTATGGTTTCACGTCTAGTGTAAGGTGAGCAAAAATTGGAAAGCTTTTGAATTCGCGAATGCGCCGCCACTGACAAAATTCAAATTTCGTCGCAATTGTATCAAAGTGGCAGTCAGTTATTTTCAGAACCGAATGTCAAAAGTTAAACATTCTAAATTGCAAATCCAGTATGGCCAAGATTTACACGCTATTTGATATATGGAGATCAGGATTCTCTGATCTCCTCTGACAATATAAAAGTTCAAAACGACGGAATTTTTTTTACTATTACTACGGGAGCCCATCCTATTTGTGGGAGTGAAATTAACTGATATTATTAAATTACACTACCCTGTTTACAATTTAGGTGTCTATTCTGTTTGAGAGCACACAACAGACACCTAAAATGCAAATAGTGTGGTGCAATTTAATAGTACTAGTTAATGTAAGTAATTCAAATTCATTGCTATAAGAAAATGGCACATAAAAAAAAATCTTTCTTTTGCATATTTTGTAGTTCTCTGATGATGGTTGAATAAACCAAAACGTAAGGGAATTTGTAATTTTTATTATAAAGGCCGAAAATCCCAAGATATACATCAGCTAATTTGATATTAAAGGTCAAGAAAATAAAAACATCTATACATAGTGCAATTAAAAATTGAAAACTGGTGAAAAACGTTAGAACAGAGTCAATTTCTTTACTGATCTTAAGCAGATGTTTTTGATTGACTTTAAATGAAAAAAAAAATGCCAACTGAACGCACATATTTTGAAAAATGCCATAAGTTAGAAATATTTGGTATACACTATTCGAATTAGTCGAAACTTAACTCTCTTACCTCAAAAAAAAAAAATCTCATGGCCAGTTGATGCTGATTTTTTAAATTGTTTAGTTTTCTGGATTAATAAAAAAGGTCAACAAATTTTTACAACTTTGAAGAATACATTCTATGGCAAATGTTTATAAATAAAACTCCACCTATTTTCTTACAACCTGTATATGTAAACTGAGTTTATCGCTTCCTTTCCACTGCCACCTTCATATAAAATGCACTTTATATGTATTAGGTCGGCAACATTTTTAATGCTTATAGGTAGAAGCAGAAGCAGACGGGCGAGTTTATGTGCAAACGATATGTGCCTGGGAAAATTGATGAGAATTATACCGTGACCGCGTGACGTAATGGGGTATAAGTTCCGGAAGAGATACGGCCAGATTATGATAATTTTATTACATGTTGGGAATAACCGGGAACTTTAACTTTAAAGAGCACCACGTTAGATTTTTCAAGTAATATACGGATATGAATCACTCTGGTTGAAAATTTCGCCGGTGGATTTAGACGAGATATAGAAACATTCGTATTACTCCAGTCAAATGGGAAAAATTGGAGGGACAAAACCGATAAAGTTTTAAAACTTGGCAGAGGTGTTGATTAAGGCCCACATACTAAAAGTCCCCAACTCTATTTCTTGTGCTCGCGCCGCCATCTTGAAAAAATGGCACTCCGTTTCAGTTTTTTAATTATATCTCTCTAACCATTAGCGACATCGAAATTATGTTTATCTAAAAAATAAAGCTTATAAAATTCTCGACAGAAAATGTTATATGCAACTTTTTCGCACCTATCTATTATTATACATTCTCGTAGCTTAATCTTCTTTTTACCCCATTCCAGGGGTGTTTTTTGGCTCTAGCCAATGATTTTGGGGTGTACGATTTTTTTTGACCTCGGGTTCGGATTCAGCGACCGAAAATAGATTGAGATATATGTTTGGTTCGCTGGTCTGAATTTTTTTTGAGGCTGTGTTATCGATAAAACACTAGAATGCAATGGAATCCAAATTGCCTCTCGATTTCATCCCAATCGATTTATTTTCATTGGCCCATATCCAAAATCATTATTTTCGATAAAATACATACCCGCATACTGTCCCGATTTGACTCTAATCGATTTATTTCCAAGGACCTATATTCGAACTACCATAATTCAAAAAATTATCGACAAAACCACTGCAACACGAACTGACCCGATTTGACCCCAAGCTTCTTTGATTGTGTTCAACTCTATGTTATAAGTTTTTCATTCCGATATCATCCATTCCAATGCGAAGTGATTGAGACACTATAAATTCCAGCCAGCAACATCCATAGAAACCCCAATGGTTCCCCTATACCATCGTAATCCCTGTCGAATTAAAATATATGTGCGTTTAAGCGATTTCCCTGGAGGCGCTGCGTGAGGGATATGCCGAGCACGTCGAAACGCTGTTGCGGTTAAATTGGAGATCGAAATGAAACATCAAACAGAAATAAGTTGCGTTATGTGATTCGTGACGGTTGGACAGGACCTGCCTCATTTATTTCTTTGAACATTTTAAGTATATATTCTCTAATATACAAGATGTTTTTGAATGAGGTTCACAAAACTTCATCCATATATCGAATTGAACAAAAACTACGTTAGTCTTGGTTTTCACTTTATTAATATGACAATTGTTTCGCTACACAGTGGGTTCTTCGGATGTTGAGTACTACTATACTACTATACAATATCCGATGAAGCAACTGTGTGACGAAACAATTGTCATGTTTTATTTATTTTTATTTATTTATTTGGTACACTATTCAACAGGTGAAACCCAATTACAGAATAGGAAAATACAAAATAATTCAATACTTATCTAAATTATGAACAAAAATATATATACATATTATTTATATATCTGAATTAAACTAATAAACTAAACTAAATTAAACTAATACAATGCATTTGTCATATATAAAACAAAGTGAACATCAGATGTATACTCTAAATTGAGTCTAATAGTAGGCAAGTCAACAAGGAAGAACAAAAATATATTTAAGCTAAAGACAATTTTTTTATGTTGAAAATATCTAAAGAAGTATCCAAATTATTATATATATTACACATTTGCTGAATACAAGAAAATTTCTTTACATTTGTTCTTGAAAATGGCAAGTAAAATAAATTGTTGTGCCTAGAGGCCGCCCTAGGAATTTGGAAATTAAGCATACTTAAAATTTCTCCACAGTCAATGTTACCATATAAAATTTTATATAAGAAAATTAATTGTGATCGGTGTCTACGGTTTTCTAGACTGTCTAGGGAAAATTTAGAGAGTAATTCTTGATGTGGGTAACCAATAGCAGGATAGGTCCCATCAGTCTTAAAAGACACATATTTCAAAAATCGACGTTGAAGCCTTTCCAAATTTTGTATGTGTACATTATAAACAGGACACCATACTATTGAAGCATACTCAAGATGTGGTCTAACAAGAGTAGTGTATAGTTGTTTTAATGTATTTATGTTGTTAAAATGTGCGGAGTTTCTAATGACAAAACCCAGCGTTCTATAACTTTTATTGACAGTAAGTTCGATGTGGTTTACAAACGTTAATTTTCTATCAAATGTCACACCCAAGTCACAAAAAGTGTCAGGACGGGAATGTGTGTGATTGTTCAATTGGTAATCAAAAACAATAACATTATGTTTTGTTGTAAATGTCATAGTGTTACATTTTGCTTCATTTAAAGGTAATTTATTTATTATACACCATGTATTAATACGATCAATATTATTTTGCAATTCAAGGCAATCATATTCACACGCGACATTGCAAAATAGTTTTAGATCATCCGCATATAGAAGGCAGTTAACAGTGATATTATCTACTATGTCGTTAATAAACAAATTAAAGAAAAGTGGCCCTAAATTTGAACCTTGGGGGACCCCCGACGTAGCTAAGACTTCAATAGATCTAACACCATGATATACAACATATTGTCTTCTATCAGTTAGGTAGGATCTAAAAAGTGTAATAAGGTTATCCGAAAATCCAAAAATTTCAAATTTTTCTAAGAGGATATCATGGTCCAGTCTATCAAATGCCTTTGAAAAGTCAGTATATATAACGTCTGTTTGTATACCCTTATCAATAGAGTCAGAAATAAACTCTGTAATATTAATTAAATTCGTAACTGTTGAACGGCCTTTGAAGAATCCGTGTTGAGCTGTTGATATTTGATGCCTTACATGATTAAAAATAAAATGGTGTAAGATAATTTCAAATGCTTTAGCAAAATTATTTATTATTACTATCGGACGGTAGTTACAAATATCAGATCTATCACCCTTCTTAAAGACTGGAATTATTTTCGATAATTTCCACTGTAGTGACAAGTTAAATAATACAGTAAGGGGGCTAGCAAAAATAGCAGCACAGTCACGTAATATGAATGCGGGGATCCCATCAGGCCCAGAGGTTAATTTAGGTTTAATTTTCTTTAATGCTGTAAATACTTCGTCTTCCGTAAAACAGGTTATATTTAAATATGAGCTACTCTCAACAAAATTTTTAGGATTATGCGTGATATTTTCAGTTTCAGAATAAGATTGCTGAAAAAAATTAGCAAAAGAATTAGTAATCTGTTGAGGGTCAGATAGATATTCATTATTGTAATTCATAAAGTTTGGTAGGTCAGATGAACTACGTTTATAATTAATAAATTGCCAAAACGAGGACGGATCATTAATTATATTTTCCTCAACATGATTACAATACATTTTATAAGAATTATCAGAATCAATTTTTACTTTTCGCCTTAATCTTTTAAATTCGTTCTGATAAGTTACATCACCTGTTTGCTTGTATTTATTTAACGCTTTATGCTTTTCTTTGATAGATTTAATTAACGGATAGTCAAACCAGGGTGGATATGTTCTTTTTGAAGTTTTAGATTGAGGTACAGTATTAATAAATATTGAGTTTAATTTGGAATAGAACCGATCACTAGCTTCGTCTACAGTTTCAGAATTATTTAAAAATTCCCAATCTGTATCAGCTAATGTTTGATAAAGGATGTGGAAGTTAGCTCTCTTAAAGTTAAATTTATAATTAGAATTAGATTTGATTTTATGATTTTCGTGATTTTTTATGATACTAAATGTCGAAATAAGAGCAGGATGATGGTCGTCCTCTGCAATGAGAATATCAATAGCCCTCTCGAGTTGACAGGTTTCATTGGATAAAACTAGGTCTAGTAATCGGTTATTTGTATTTTTTACTCCATTAAATTGCTTTAGGTTAAGAAAGTTTTGAAAGTTTACTAGCGCCTGAAGAGTCAATGAGGAAGGTCTATTAGATGTAAGGGTGCAGTACTCCGGTATATTGAAATCACCTAGTATTAAAATAGCAGAATTATAAATAAAGTTGAGAGAGCAAAAAGCATCAAACAGATCATGATACATCTCAACAGAGGTTCTGGGAGGAATATAAATAGTAAATATATAAAAAGAGTAGTGATTTATAATTATTTTAACTCCAACGATATCAATAGGGTGTAAATTTTTAAACAAAGTGCCACCTAATTTCAGATCAACAACCATTAGTGCAGAGCTAACCGCCAACATAACTCCACCTCCCCCTTCACGATGGGTTTCTAACAAATTTCGATCCGCTCTAAAAATTCTAAACTGCTCTTCATTTAGTATATCTGTATTTTGTATGTTTGATTGTAAATTAGTTTCGGTAAGAGCTAATACACTGTAATTAGTGATTGATGCATTGTTATAAAGGACACCAAGCTTTGTATTCAAACCACGCACATTCTGATAATAGATAGATAAAACAACTGTTTGTGGGTATACGAGACATATTATTAGTAGAGATGTCAGGTAAAAGTGGAGACTCTAGTTGCTATTGATGACCCAAGTCTGATTTTAATTTCGAAACCGCTTTCAAATATGCAGAACAATTACTATAATCCCAAGCGGCATGGTCCGTGGAAATATCTAAATGTTTGTTTTCTTTTAATGAAGTGCAATTAGTGCATTTTAAGATATCTGCATTACAATTTTCTAAACTGTGATTTTCAGCACATCTCGGGCAGTTTACATCTTTTTTGCAGGTATTTTTTGAGTGATTTAAACCATTACATTTAAAGCATCGCAAAATACTCACAGCATCATATACCTTACATACGTCAAGACCTATAAATAAAAATTCATTGTGCATTACCTTAGTATACGTCGATCTATCTAGCTGCAGAGTAGCTTGATACATGTTTTTGTTCTTTTTTGTTGGCATTATATTAATTATTTTGCATTCAGCATTACCACTAAACAGATCACTATTTTGTTTGAAAACATATTCACGAAGTGTGTCTGCGTTAAAATTTTCGGACATACCAACAACTCGTATTCTTGGAAGTACTGCTCTGATTTCGCGGATTTCATAATTAGATGATAGTTTTTCTTGCGCCAGTTTTTTAAATTTCGATGTTTCCTCTGTGCTACTGCAACTAACTATTAATCCGCCATCCTTTATATGTTTAACTTTGTTAAAATTAGTATCGGATTTAACTGGATTAAAATTCATAAGAATGTCAGTTTTGGTCTGTTGATTAGTCTGCGTAATTTTTGGTTTCACTATAACAGCTGGTTGAGAAGTGTTACGCAAAACAGATGCATACAATGGTTTGTTATCAGTACTGCTAGTGATAGTAGATGATATCGAAGCATTATTAACATTAGTTAAACCACCAGCCATCTCAGACAGTTTACTTTTCGCCATATCCATAAATTGGGTTTTTAAATTATCCAGCATAGAGTTAAATCCATTTAGAAAAGAATCTACCTTATCTTGAAATATGCACTGTAGTTTACTGTCGTCGAAGAAAGATTCATTTAGGTTAAGGCAAGGGTCACATCTCCACTTGAGGCCAGGTACATCCTTCATATGCTGCACTATGTCAGTTGACGCTCCGATACATGATAAGTATTGCTTTTTACAAGGGCCGCTGCAAGAAATACTTGGATGCGTTTTCCCTTTAACTGAATTATTACAACTACCACAGCGAGACATTTTAATTACATAACTAGTTTTACACTAACAATTAGTCATTAGAAATTATTACACTAGAACATATAACTTTTCCGGTTACAGTCACTTAAAATTTATAATTTTTAACAGCAATTTAACCACTTAAAATTTAGTATTTACACGACGGCACACATGGGCACATCCGAACGCTAGGACTTTCGTATAATAATGTTGACAAAATAAAGTGAAAATCAAGACTAACGTAATTTTTGTTCAATTTGTTATTATGGATTTTCATCAAGTAACGGCCCAATATCTTCAATATTTATCCAAGGCCCGGTTCTTTCATCTATAGATAGTGATATTTAATCTGCAGAATAAGGTTTATCCCGGAGATAAGCGAAAAATCGGTACTTTCACCTACCAATAGTTATATCCGCCAGATAAATATGCCTTATCCCTGGGATAACCTATCCGATGCCTAGACCTTCGGATAGCGCTTTTATCTACCGGATAAAAATAGCCACGCCCACGCGGTTCCGCTGTGATTGACAGAATTGCTGTTTTATCTTCTAACCTAACTTTTTAAAAAAAATTTTGTTTTTTATTGTGTTTTACCCTTAAATTTATAAATAGATACAAATAATCATATTTAATAAAAAACATTTATAAAATAATATCATAGACTACTTATATTGTAATATGCATATTTTAAATACTTTGTCCTAACAAAATAAGACTATTTTTTTGGGTTGGAAATCTAACCTATAATTAGCAGTCTATTTTATTGGTCATCAATATTGAAAAATTCTTTGAGTGGATTTTTAAATGTTCGCCTGGAGCCGGTATATGGCTACAAGCTAAATGTGCGATACAAACGTTAAAAATTGAAAATAAACTTGAAAAACTTAAAATTTCAGGTTATGTTAGTTATATGATGCACAACTGTTTCAAACAATATGATAAACAATCATGAAAAGGACGCAGATGTCGTAAACCGACAACAAACCACAGTAGGAAGATCTTTTCTATATCTATTTGAAGCATAAAACTTCCTTACTTTACAGTGTCTTAAGTTGGCAACACTTTAGGAAGTATCTAAAGTCATATCTATCGAATAGTTAACCAAGGGTATATTAGGAATGAAAGTACGCATGCAAGTTATCGTGCGGTTATCTTATGTGTCAGATAGTTACTCACCGGTTAAAGTCTATTTATACTTCAGTGAAAGTGAGAGTTTCTTCACGTAAAATATTTTTTGATAGCCTTTCCGATTCTATGAAGTTTTAGAAAATTAATTTTTATTTCGTTTATATGTATGTACAAAATTTCGATATGATCTACTATTGAAATGAATGAAATTTACATTTGGTGGTGGTGAATTTTCATCGCCTTGGGGTTAACGTCACACGATCGAACTGAAATTGTGTACGTGTGATTTTTTAAATAATTGAAACCACTTTAGAGGGTAAGAAAAAATTTTAAGAAAAAAATATCAAGTATACTAACTATGGATCAAACTAGCTCCCCCGTCCCATTTTAGTTTACAAATTAAGAGACGATTCAACCAAAGATTTCATAGTCATCGGTTTGGAAATGACGCTACAATAAAATGACCCCTTAGATTCCCAGATTTAAATCCAATGGATTTTTATTTATAAAAAATGTATATTCCTCAGAAGTTTTGGCGGCAATTTGATAAGAAGGCTACAAATATGTATTTAAATTCGCGGTTGCTTTTTCGGTCAACTGTTGTAATGTTAATAATTTACGTTTTTTTCACTTTGTCTTTTTCCCAAACGACAGCCAACTAACTATAAGTATGTTTTTCGTTGAAAACGCAGTCCTTTGAGAATAGATATTTGCATTTTAATTTTTTACTCGAAGTCTGGGGAATTTTTGATATAATTTTCTATGAATAACGATGTATTTCAAGAAATAATTTGTATAACAAAATTATGATTAGTTAAATGTTTTTATATAATCGTTGATACAAGCAAATATTCATAAAAAAATATATATATATATAAAAACTCCCTTTAATTTTCTCTAAGTAATGTAGCTGAAGTTTGTGACCTTCTTCAAAAACATCCTGTATACAGTGTGACCCATTTCAAGTGGAAACACCTTCATAACTCAGTTATTAGTCATCCAGTTTCAATCAAATTTGGATCGGTGTCAAAGACCTTTACTATATCCTTTTTGAGCAAAATAAAACTTATTTCAGTCATTGGCGTACATTTTTATTAAGAAAAAAAGGGTCGATTTTTCGAGAAGTCATATTAGGTATTTTTTTTGTTGAAAAACTAATGCAAGATTATTGATCAGCATGCTGTAGAACCGCCATATCCAGAATTTAACAACATTTTGATTTTTGGTTTTCGAATTACGGTCCCCTTAAAATTACCTATTTTAAACATTAAATAACTCGTTAAATAATTAATAAATTGGTTACGAAATTTTTTTCGACAAAGTCATTCTTCATTTTCTCTTTAAATTCTTTCTGCTATCCCATATCATTTCGAATTTCGAATTTTCATTGAAAAATTGCTAAAAAATTCAGACCTCTAAATTATTCAAGCATTACGGATTACCGAATTTCAAAGTATCGATGATATGGGGTGGTAGAAAAAATGAATTTAAGGAGAAAATAAAGAACGACTTTCTTTCGACAAAAAAAAATCGTTACCAATTTATTATTTAATGTTTAAAATAGGTAATTTTAAGTGGACCGTAATTCGAAAATCAAAAATCAAAATGTCGTTAAATTTTGAATATCATGCTGATCAATAATATTGCATTCGTTTTTCAACAAAAAAATGACTAATATGATTTCTCGAAAAATCGACCCTTTTTCTCTTAATAAAAATGCACGCCAATGATTGAAATAAGTATTGTTTTACTCAAAAAGGATATAGTAAAGATCTTTGATACCGACCCAAATTTGGGTGAAATTGGATGACCAATAACTGAGTTACAAAGGCGTTTCCACTTGAAATGGGCCACACTGTATATACGATGTTTCAGTTTGCATCGTCTCATAAGAACTAAGTTATCAATCAGCACGTAGAAATTGGTATTTGCTTTGGCTTGCGACATTCTACGGCAGGTTTTCGTTTATCTTCATCCCTCTTTTTGTGTTGGTTGTTGATAAAAAAGATTTGATCTTTTAAAACTCTCATAACTCCGTTCTGAGCTGCTACTACTTGAGATCTTTGTTTGGCAGTTTTTAATAAAAGTACATCTGTGGGGATCGCAGCAGTGATGATGTATATTATAGGGTTGGAAAATTCTAGTACTGATTGTTCCGTTCTGCAATTTCAATTCGGCTGTGACATACATGGTAAATGCAAACAAAAATAAATCAATGTAGGGTAGTAACTAAGCTTAGAAATTAATAACACATGTATGGAAATAAAATTCACAATCGAGTTCACAATACATAAACAAGAAATATAAAGTAATGCAACAATATAAAACAATGCACATATTTTATAAATATCTACTTAATACACAAAGGGAAGTAAAGTTGGAGGATTAGCCACTTTCATAAGAAGTTTACTATATGCCATAAATTGATACTATTTGCTTACCACAATGATGTAAAAATAACTTTTCGATCAATACCTATGAAAACCATAAATATCGATATTTCCCCTATATACTGCAAAGAATACGTATATAAATATTTCTACTTTCCTAAAATATTCCATCATTGCTTCACACACAACGGGACTTTTGCTATTCACGTTTATATCCATTTATAAAAATTTATATATCAAAAGAATATACGTTTCCATACGCCATTTTGCATCTGTTAGATCTTTATTATACATCAACATAACATCAATTCCTGTCAATAAATTCAAGGGTTCTGTGCAAGATATTTACGTCCGAATATACAAGTAATGTAATTGAATTTCGCACCCATTTTCACACCCACTATTTTTATATGCTCGTGTTTAGAAATGTCACACACAGAGAACGGAAAGAGGCTTTGTGTGAGTCCACACGAGATTGGAAAGGCTAATTTGAATCCCGAGGGGTTATTAGCAATCAATTTGTAGGGCAATTTGCTTGTGTAAATAACACATTCGGTTTTCGGTGACAATGTTCAAGTTTGATTACGGTCTTTAGGCACAATTTGTAGGCAATCTGTAAGCGGAACTATATAAAATTCTTTGTGGGCGGGTTTTTAAAGCACGTTTGTCAGAAATATTGAACCAAGAAATCATCACGTCAAATATTGTCCGAAATAAATAGATGCGGCACTGAGAGAGACGGAAGTACATTGTAAGACAAGGATTACCCTCATCCCAGTTAAAGGGTCCTTCGTGGAAATTCGTGGTCTCGACACGTCCCGATGTTTACGTGTTTCGGAAAGGATACATGTTAAGATTGATATTTCGGTGTCATGAAGAGATGTATACAGTTAATGTATTATTACTCAGTATAATTAAAATAATTGTAATTTGCAGCTTATTTAGAGAATGTTGCATCGTAAGGATATTTGAATAAGATTAAATTAAGACTTTTCAAAAGAAAAAACCGCTGCCCAAGGAATCACTACTTCCACATCCAGATTCTCTATTCAAGTCACTCACTAGGAAAAAACTTTGTATGTGGAAATAATTGTTTATGGAATTTTAATAATATAATATTTGAAATCCTCTACCCCAAAAACCCATAAAACGATACCCCACATCGGTAGTGGGGTGGGGGTGGTGATAGGGGGGTGGTAGTGGGGTGGATGAAGTAAAAAAAATATTTTGAGGTTTCTGGTTTTTGTACATACACTAAATCACAATTTTGTTTCATCCCCTTTAATAATAGGGTGGGGGTGGTAATGGCAAAAATTTTTTTGAGACCTTAGCTTCTCTTGTATATACTAAATACCAATTTTATGGACTCTTATCTGCTTGATTTACCCATTTATCCCAAATTTACCCCAATTTACCACCCCACCCTTCGACGGAACAGGATGAAAATATCTAATTCCAGATCTCATTAAAGTACATATGTGAACCAAATTTCAAGCCAATATCTTAAACGGAGTACACGTGAGCACAAAAAAGTTAGACAGACCGACAGACAGAAATTTTTTTAAAAATTTTTTGTCGTTACTATACTTCCACTGGATGTGGAAGTAAAAACCGCTGCCCAAGGAATCACTACTTCCACATCCAGATTCTCTATCCAAGTCACTCACAACGAAAAAACTTTGTATGTGGAAATAATTGTTTATGGAACTTCAATAATATAATATTTGAAATCCTCTACCCCAAAAACCCATAAAACGATACCCCACATCGGTAATAGGGTGGGGGTGGTGATAGGGGGTGGTAGTGGGGGTGGATGAAGTAAAAAAATATTTTGAGGTTTCTGGTTCTTGTACATACACTAAATCACATTTTTTTTTCATCCCCTTTAATAAGGGGAGGTGGCTAATGCCAAGACCTTAGCTTCTCTTGTATATACTAAATACTAATTTTATCGACTCTTACCTGCTTGATTTACCCATTTACCCCAAATTTACCCCAATTTACTCCCCAACCCTTCGTCGGAACAACATGAAAATATAATCTAGTTCCAGATCTCGCTAAAGTACATACGTGTACCAAATTTCAAGTCAATATCTTAAACGGTTCCAGAGTAAACGTGCGCACAAGAAAAAGTTACAGACAGAAATTTTTTTTTCGCTCAAACTTAAAATCTCGACGTTTCATGACATTCTAAGCCTATTTGAACAATAAATGTTTTTAAATTTTTTTTTGTCGTTACTATACTTCCACTGGATGTGGAAGTAAAATAGACATACCTGGGCTAATCTCAGTTACGAGATTAACCGAGGCACGCCGAGGATAGTCAATCTTAACATAAACATGTTGACTATTTCAATATTATTTACTAAACTGTATTCTGATTGTGTTGTGCGATTATAGTGTTTATTTGTGTTTTGAGTGAAAAAAAATTAATTGTATGTACAAAGACTGTAAAAGCAATTAACGAATGTGTAAGAAAGAAAATAAGAGACAGGATTTGCATTTTTTTCGGTTCACTAAGGAAGAAAATCTGTAAGAAATAACTGTCTAGATCAGTACCTTCTTACAGGGTTGGCATATTTAAAACAAAATGTTTTAAACAAAGTGTTTAAAACATGTTTAAAACATTGCACTTTGTTTTAAACAAATGTTTAAAACATATTTAAAATACAATGCGATGTTTTAAACAACTGTTTAAAACACAGTTTAAAACATAGTACGATGTTTTAAATAAATGTATTATTTTGGAGTTTGTGGAAAAGCAGGAAAAGTACCGATGATGGTCCATTCCGATAAAAAATTCCGATATAGTGGTCACATGCACTAAACTGAGCATTTTATTTGCAGAGTGCTATAAAATCCATTTAAGAGCGCCATCTGACATCAAGTAGTAGTGGCAGACATAGTGTGGCTGGCACCAATTAATTTTAGTTGAATATAGTTTTAAACGTTTTAAACCTGTTTTAAACATGTTTTAAACATACCATTTAAAACTTAAAAAAAAACATGTTTTAAACAAAAAAACCGTTCAAAATAAAAAAAACTGTTTTTTTGTTTAAAATGAAAAAAAACTGTTTTTTTTTCCAACCCCGCCTTCTTATATACTCATCTATCCCTCTTTTAAAATTGTTTAAAAGAAAATGAGGGTTTGTAAAAATTTTTTTGTAAAAAACTGTAATAGAAAGGTTTTTTTTGTTTTTTTCTCACACTTTCAACATTTCTCGATGTTTAATGTATAAAAAAATCGATTTAAGCAATAATATTTCTCCTTTAAAAAAATTCTTTATTAAAACACATATTTAGTAAGTTATAAATTGGCAACATCTCTTTTCTGAAATTGCCAGTATTACTGCACAGTCTGGCAACTTTGTGTGCATCCCAAGGTTATTGGCGGCATTTCTGATAGATCAAAGAAGTGACGAATCTGGTATATATCTGAGACCATACACTAATAATGAAATTAGGAACTATTTTCATTGTCAAACTGCGATATTCGAGTAAAACAGAAATTTGCAATAAAAAAAATATAGTTGTATTCGATAGAATAATAGCAATTATTTAAAACAGTTTTAAGGATTATGCTATGTTTGGTTTTTTAATTATTTATATTAAACTGAAAATAAACGCATATTTCCCTCTCACTCTGCAAAATCCTATCCTCAAGTTTGTTCCAAATAAATTTATCTCATAAATAATAAAATAATAACAGCTAATACGACTTATAATGACGGAATATGCAATTCCGCAGTCTACTTAAGATTACTTTTGCGTTAAGTCGTCTCGAGATAGAAATGACCGATCTTACTTCTGGTACAAATCGTATTGAAAATGAAAGACTAAAAACAAACTGAACTGTGATATTTCAGATTCGGTGATGCGAAAGGTTCAGTAAACCGTTAAAAAGATTGCTGACCCAAAAACAGAAATAACCTGTTGACGACCTAAATATTGGCACGAATTTTCCAACTCGAGTAACTGTAGAAAAAGCGAAAAACTGCAGAGTATACTAATTAGATGGATAAGTGGTATGTAACTCTAAGTAAAACAAGAATTGGAAATGCAATTAATTTCAGCGGAGTTCTGGGCCGGGGCCAACAAAACGTTTAGATATATGCATTGGCGTCGCTGAAGGGTGATGCGATAGGGTTTGGTTGTAATTTATTGCAAACTGTAGTCGTTTTGATTATCGAATAAATATTTGTGTGTATTTATGTATTGATGATTTTTATCCAGTTTAATATAAAAAAATTATAACTCGCCAAGTTTCGACGTTAAGTGTACCAGAACGTTTCTTAAAAACAAATATTGGTGTCAATATCACTGTCACCTTTTATAGCTACAGCAAGAACAGCGCAAAGTCTGCAGAAATGGAATATTATTCCTATGAAATTTTAATCTACGAAAAAGGAGGAAATTTTATCTGAAACCTCTCAAATTTTTTAACGTGCAACCTCTAGAAAAATTACTTATCTATCTTCTCTTACATAATTACTTCCACATCCAGTGGTATAGTGACGACAAAACAATTTTTGAAAATTTTTATTGTTCAAATAGGCTTAGAATGTCATGAAACGTCGAGATTTTAAATTTGAGCGAAAAAAAATTTCTGTCTGTCGGTCTGTAACTTTTTTTGTGAGCACGTTTACTCTGGAACCGTTTAAGATATTGACTTGAAATTTGGTACACGTATGTATTTTAACGGGATCTGGAACTAGATTATATTTTGATCTTATTCCGTCGAAAGGTTGGAGGGTAAAATGGGATACATGGGGATTAAACAGGTAAATCAAGCAGATAAGAGTCCATAACATTGGTATTTAGTGTATAAACATAAACACACCACAGATAGTAGACAACCCCTAAATCCAAAGCCAAGGCTGTCCGGTATACAAGAGAAGATAAGGTTTCAAAAAAAAATTGGCATTAGCCACCCCCCCCTCGCCCCTCTACCGTGTGGGATATCGTTTTATGGGTTTTTGGGGTAGACGATTTCAAATATTATATTATTATCTATAAACCATTATTTCCACATTCCAAATGTTTTCGTTATGAGAGACTTGGATAGAAAATCTGGACGGGGAAGTAGTGATTCCTTGGGCAGCGGTTTTTTAAGATGTGATTACATGTTAAGCTTATTTAAACTTACCAAGCGTGATAATAACAAAGTGGATGTAGAACAATTGCTAAGGTTCAAAATATTGAAATCATGGACGCATTGACTTGTGCATTTCCCCGGTAGTTTTAGTATTTTAAGATTTTCCTTCTACTTTATCCCGAACGCGACAATTCGATTTATCAGAAAGGAGGTGCCCATTCGTTTCGCAGTTAAATTCTACACGTATGAAATGTTGATGTGAAGCTTTCACAGTCTGCATTTTAAAACTAGAAAATAGTTGAAAACGCTTTCTTGCCTTGTTTGTGAATAATGGTTAAGGAACACATCGATAACATTCTCAACAAATCTCGATCGGTTATTGTGAATTTCTCACGTCTAGCGTATTTTTTATTTAACGTAACGTAAAATGGAACTGGAAGTAAGGTGGCAGTTTTTCCACTTTTTATCAATATAACATTCAAAATTACAAACGAAGGAGCAAGTGTGAATAGAAAAGATAGCATTGGAATATACTTTCTGCTCTAAATCTTGAAGATACTGAATATTGTAAAGTTTCTATGCATGTATAGCATCGGATTTATAAGGACTGACGAAAAAACAGCTATAAAGTCTTATTGGTATACCTAATGAGCCCAAAAAGATATTTATTTAAGGGCAGACAGACATAAAAAGTTCTTATATACAATCAACATTTAAAGTAGTTTTTTTTTGCTCAAGTTTTGAAAGCGCAAAGTGGACGTTTGCCAAGGAGCTGTGAATAATGTCACTTTGCCGCATGAAAAAGAGTTTCGAAGTACTTTTACGCTTGCTCGAGTGCACCTGTCCTTACACAAGTTTGGTCGGAACTTTGACATTATATTTTTATGAAATAATAATGCCCCAAAACTGTTGTTAATAATGAGAGTTGACGTAAGAGTAACGATTAATTACCTAATTTATTTATACGAAAATACGAGCTTTATGATAATTAATAAAACTTAAATAAACTGACAGCGATTTTGTTTTGTTCGTCTGTTTATTTTGATCACATATGCAGTTCATACTCATAATATTCATCTTAATTATTCCTTTTATTTTGTTTTTACTGTCTTTTACCAGGACCAGATTAAATTATCATTATAACTGCAGGTATACTGGAAGTATAGTCTATCTGTTAAACTGTATTTAATGAATACGAAATGATTTATTTAACAATAATGGAAATCTAAGGTATACAGGGTGCGCCACTTAAAACTTCCCAGGCTTGTAACTTTCTTATTTTTTAAGCGACGACCATGTTGGGCACATCAAATTGTAGATATTTTTAAGGCATTTAAAAATGTATACAGAGTGATATAAAAAAAAAAATGAAAAAATTGTTAAGAAAGAAAATTTAATTTCCTTGAATATTTTTTTACCTCACCCTGTACACGAACTGCGTTAATGCTTTCTTATAAAGGTTTTAATTAGCTTCAATTTATGCCATTACGTCATATTCGAAATTCTTTTTGGTTTTAGGGAAAGAAATTAAAAACACTCTCCGATTCCAAACTGATTTTTTTAAAATAACTTTAAAAAAATGTAAATAATAATTTTTTGTAACGCCATGTCCTAAAATGGCATTTATTTGACACTTTCCATGAATCAAAACAATGTCATTATTGACAAGTGTAAAATAAAGAAAAAAGGGTGAAATAAAGACATTTTATTTCACAGTGTGATATAAAACTATTGGTTTCTATGGAAACAGCAATAGAATTTAATCTATTTTTACAAAATTATATTGTTTTCTGATTTCGAATGGCGATACAAAAAATTTTGTATACAACTCGAGACTAAAATGTGTTTTTTTTTACTCGTATGGTTTATAGCACTCGCCTTCGTCTCGTACTATAAATGCCCCTTTCGTAAAAAAACACCATTTTAGCCACTTGTTATATAAAATACTATTATGCTTTATTTGTAAAAAACATATCACAAACAATATTCAAGTAACGAAACAATAACAAGAAACAAAAGAAATAAATATTTTTAAAAACAAACTTAGATTCAAATGTACTAAATAGGAAATTGCAAAATTTTTATTTTTTAAAATTTTTTATTTTAATAACATACATTGAAGCTAATTAAAACCTTTATAAGAAAACATTAACACAGTTCATCTACAGGGTGAGGTAAAAAAATATTCAAAGAAATTAAGTTTCCTTTCTTAACAATTAAAAAAAAATTAATCACTGTATACATGTATAAAGGCTTTAAAAATGTCTAAAATGTGATGTGCCCAACATGGTCATCGCTTCAAAAATAAAAAAGTTACAAGTCTGGGGAGTTTTAAGTAGCGCACCCTGTATATCCTGAATTACTAATTCAACTGTACAACTATAGTGGTTATCAAAGATAATCGCTATAGTTATACCTACACTTGTTCAACAATATTGATGCGAATTGTCAAACACAATAAATGTGAATAGTGTTACTGTTACCATCTACCAACTGTTGGTTGAATCTTCTCTCGACTTTTTCGAGGAAATTTATCCTAGAATACAGGAAAAACAACAAAATCGAGATTACTCATTTTGCTGTATTCATTTCTGACGTACCAAATTAATTATGTGGCCCACTGTGCCCTGCGGTGTCCGATCCTGTTTACTCTTGTAAATATATGAGCGTATCTCGTCGGCCTGTAAATTACCTTAGACATCTTTGCCAGGGTCTTGTTCATGTTTCTCGTATCGCTGTATCCTTGCGGTTACCCATTTGCCATAAGTTCAAAGAGGAATATCAAAATGTGATATATCACTCCCCCCGATCATAAACAGCACGTTATTGACACGATTCCTCAGCCACTAACGCTACAACATCATAACATGCCGCTTGCATCTTCCGCCGAGGACGTTTATCTCGACTGCCAGCCGGCTCTCAGACTTCCAAATACTCCCCAATAAACATATCAAATTGTCTCATAAAGCCATGAAGCAAGCCTGTTATAGCAACGGCGTAAACTTGATAAGATGCATGCACGTTACATGACAGTCTGGGAGTAATAGTCCAGTTTGTACATGGTTTTAATGTAGGAATCCTATTGTAGTGAATGGATTTTATTGAAACCTTTTTTGTATTGTCTTTGTTTTTGCTCAAAGAAAGTTAAAAAAGTTATAATGGCCGCTTTTAATTTTTCAATTGCTTAAATAAAGAATTAAAAGGTTTATAGATTAACGATTGTGCTGAACACGGCTTCTTACACTAATGCAATTTTTTTAAATTAGCTCCAGAATTGCAACCGATCTTTTAATTCACCACTCGTTTCACCACTGAATTTCTTAAGTTCGATTTTCGATTTTTTCAATTTTCGCCGGGAGGAACTGGAGAATTTCAAGGACTACCTAAACAGCTTACATCATAAGATCAAATTCACCATGGAAATAGGAACACATAGCAAACTCCCATTTCTGGACGTCCTCGTGTTCAAAAAGATCAATGGAGGATTAGGACTCAAGGTATACAGAAAACCGATGCACACCGACAGATACCTACAGACCTACACGCTAATTCTCACCACCACCCAGCACAAACATAGACCATTGGCGTCGTTAGCGCACTAGTACATAGAGCAAATCAAATTTGCGAGACAGAACATCTCTATCTCCTTAAAAACATCACTACTGAAAAATGGATACAAACCGAAGGACATAGACAACGCAATAAAGAGGCAAGATACAACTAGAATCGAAGAAGAAAAGAAATACACGGCAACAGCTTTCCTACTATATACAGTAGTGGCATTTTGAAATATTGAGTCGATGCCAATGTAAGGTAGAAGAGAAGAGAAATGGACAAATAATATGCTGAAAAGAAAGAGATTTAACCTACGCGGTTGCCACTTTTCTCTCTAGCTACTTTTAGTCGTCGAGATAATCCTTCCTCTTTTATTGAATTTTGTTTGTGATACATTTGCGTCAACTCATTCTGTTTCTGTCATTTCTTCATAATTAGACAAAGACTATATTTTGAGGACATGGATGAACTATGGATAAAAAAAACGACACGCCCATATTTGTCTGCCTGTTTAATTTAGACATCCGAACGGGTGGCGCACGTGTAGACTGTGGGGGGAGCTTCTGACCTGTTGCCGGAAAAGCATGCCGAGATTTGACACTGGGGGAGATTGGGGAACGTAAATTATTTTATGCCATGTTATAATACGCACATAAATCTAAATAAATTTAACAAATCATGATGTTTCTATAAACTACTGTTAATTAAATTATTTTAACAAAAAACCAATTGCAAATAAAGCCGCATTAATCAATAATTGGATTTCATTCGATTTCGCATTTTCTTTTTACCCCACTTTATCCCATCACTGCAGAGTATTCGCTCGACATCCCCACCTAAAATGACTGTGATCTGGAAAGGGGAGAAATCAGAAAGACAAGTACAACTGTTGTTTTCATCATAAACGTCTCAAGCTGTAGGAGGACAATAAGAGGGGATAGAGGGCGGAACTCTTAACATACACAAGTGCCTGGCATCGTTGTTATTATATCGCTGTCTTTCGCGTACATTATTTTGCTCTTTATATTTCACTCTATCTTATTATGGGGGTCGACCCATGAACTCTGGCTGCCACTACTGTATACAAGGATGTACGGATAAAATCGGAAGAGTTTTGAAGAAAAAGAACGTCAAAGTAATATACAGGGTGATTCTTTTAAGGCGGCCATTAGAATATTTCCCACTTGCAGATGAGATAGAGATTTGAGATTTGGTACCCTACCATAGTCGACCATTGCGGGTCCGAAAATAATAATTTCAAGATGGCGGCACTTCCGGAAATACCGGAGGTCGATACCAACTTGCTTATTTTAAATGGAACACCCTATATATTTTCGACTTTTCAAAATGATCATAAAATTCTGAGTCAAAGCATGTAGCACACCCTATACCTAAACCGAGCAGTTTCGGATATATTTGACATTTTATAAAAAATTTGACAGGTGCAACGGTTTGCAAGAACCGGTATAACTTTCTTCGTGTAGAAGATCCTTATTTGCTCTTTGGTACGTAGAAAGAACATAAGATGAGCTACTCTCTACAAAAAAAAAAATAGATTCCAAAATAGTATACCAAGTGTTTTATTTTTCTCGTTACATTTTGTCAAATTCAAACCTCAAAAACTTTTTTATTTCAAATGGAACACCCTGTATTTTTTGACTTTTGACTCAGAATTTTATAATCATTTCGAAAAGTCGAAAATATATAAGTTGTTTCATTTAAAATAAGCAAGTTGGTATCGACTTCCGGTATTTCCGGAAGTGCCGCCACCTTGAAATTATTATTTTCGGACCCGCAATGGTCGACTATGGTAGGGTACCAAATCTCAAATCTCTATCTCATCTGCAAGTGGGAAATATTCTAATGGCCGCCTTAAAAGAATCACCCTGTATAATGCGAAACAGGAGGTGGCACAACATTTTCCCAAATACCATGGTCCAGAAAAACTAGAAACACCAGGAGCATATAGCATTCCATGTTCCTGCGGACAAGTTTACATCGGAGAGACTAAACGACAGACTCAGAGAACACATTAGCAATACAAAGAAGGAAAATTCTGCAAAATCAGCAGTTGCCGAACGCTCAGAAGAAACCGGCCGTTTGATAAAATTCGACATTACTGTCTTCCCGATGTTTTTACTCAGTACAATTACGAGTACAATTTATTCGAGTACTGCCCAGCTCTGATGGGTATCAAATGAATGATGAGTAGAATATGATAAACTATGACAAAGACTAAAAAGTTAGAAATAAATAAGTTAAAAAAAAAACTTTAACAACAATGGTTTTCTTTTAAAACCAAATTGCTCTAAAAAGTAGAAAATAATTTCAACTTTGTAAATAGAAAGTCATTGGGCTCTCATAAAATGTAAACGTAAATCAAAATGATTAGACGAAGTAATATTTTATGAGTGCCTAATGATTTTCTATTTATGAAGTTAAAATTATTTTCTTTTTAGTACTATTTGGTTTTAAAATTGAAATTTATTTTTCGCTTGTATCTTAAAAGCGCACGGATAAAAAATGCTTACCTATATAACTTTTTAAATACATTATGTTTCGTTTGAGTGGTCAACCCGAGGGTCAACCGTTTCATTATCTATAAAAATAACGAAGTTATGATGAATTGTTTATAAGAAAAGTCGGGTGCGTGAAAATCGATAAACATTAAACATGTATTTTAAGTAGTCTTTGTTAATAGAATTATATGTGACTTTTTATTACTATTATTAAAGGTTCATAAAAACTTAGCTATTTTCGGCCATTATATTATTGTTTAAATAATTAATATCAATATTTGTCAGTTGGATATGAAATTGCATTTACTTTTTTTACTGTTTTTTTATAGCCATTTAATCAAGGATTTTATTGTTTATTTCTGAGCTGTAAATTATTTTTTTAAAATCACTATTTATTTTTTAAATATAACATAGCACCTTCATGTTCAAATTATTTCAGTTTTTTTATTAAGATTATACTTAATATTAAAAAACTAGTTTGAAAAGTGCTTTTTTTCAAAAATTTTCTAAAAAAAAGATGTGTATTTATTTAATTTTCTAAAATTTACTTAAAAACAGTGCAACGTATGATGAAATCTCATAGGACATAAATTAAAATTTTCTCAGAAACCAGGTACTTCAAATATTTTTTTATGTATTTTTAATATCATTATCAATGCGTGAAAATGTAAATTTTTTAAAAGTTCACACTAATGTGACAAGCGCAACTTCAACAAAAACATATTTGCAAATTAAAAAAAATAAATGAAAATTTAACCATCAGCAAGTTGAAAATGTCGCCTTTGAAAGAACAATAAACAGTGTTACTGTTTGTCGCGTACATTTTCTTCTTAGTAAGTTGCTGAAATAGAAAATTCAAATTTCGAGCCTCTGGTCCCGCTTCGTCCAGCCCTTCAACTGCCACGGCGGCACGTGCCGTGGATGTTTGGCTGGCCCCGGGACGGATGCCAGGAGAACCCTGCAATTTTAAAGTCCTTTTGATTCAATTTAACGATAGATTTGCATGTTCGAAGTAGCTAGTTGGAACCCCATAGCTTATATTCCTTGAAAGGTTCGTTTGATTCGTTAATTTAAAAACACATGTATATTTTGCTACCACACGTAGAGTGTTCCTATGGCTTTCGTGTAGGTATTTATTTTTCTAAAGCTTATAAACATTCCATTCTAAAAGCACGCCTATTGTTTGACGCGCAAGTGCAAAACGTTCTGCCTCACGTTAAAATTTCTCCCAGTATCAATACCTCCTAAATTCTTTGAAAATTCCTACGCTTTGTAGGCTACAATTCCTCGTTTTTTACATCTATTATAGTTTCAGAGTTATATGATTATCAATTTGTCTGTTTTTTAATTTTTTACTTAAACAATTGAAAAATTAAAAACGCACACTTTGACTTTTTTAACTTTCATGTTTGAGAAAAAAATCTAGATGATACAAAAGGTTTCAAACCTATTCACTATATTTCGAGAACCCTCTCTTTGAGCGTTTTAGACTGGACTATGATGTACTTAGAGTAGATTAGTGTCGGCTAGAAGTAGAGCGTATCTGAGTGATGTTTCCTTCTGTTTCAGGCACACTCGCCTCTTCTGGGCTCCGGAGACAAACCTGTGAGTATAGTTCAGCTCGAAATGTAGAAATATGCATAGAAATTCGTTTTATAAAGTCGATGTATAGATCGTATCTTTGATTTTAAAGTACTTAGATTGGCCACCAATGTAAACACTTTTTCGACAACTTTTGGAGGTGAATACCAGATGGAGCGCTTTTAACCGCGGTATGAATTATATTCGACATACGTTGCAATTCTCCATCCAATTAAAGGCATGTCATGACTTACTTCAGTCTTTGTTAAAAGGCGGAACCACATACGGTCAGTAAACTACACGGTTGCATCATCCAGCAGCTTTTAGACGAAGGAGCGCGCGGGGGGGAGTAACCGAAAATGACGTAGCCTCTAGACCCAGCCAGGGCCGGCACTAAACATTTTGCTACTCACTCAATTAATAAACATTGATATAAACGAATAGTATACACTGGGACGACAGCAAACTAGTTTATTACACCGGACAGTGACAGTACGACGTGCGACAAACAATATAAAAATAAACACACTGTCGTTGTAGTATGTAAGACAAATTGAAAACATGACAGGACACGCGTTATAGTTTAATGACCGTGGGAACCACATACCTATGTAAGCGGAACCGTTAGTGATGCCTTTGATTTAAAATCAATGAAGCGCGCAAATAAATCGATTCAAATTTCCTTGGACAATATTCCGAGGATTAAAAAACAATTTTTACTCGGCAATTACTTTTAAATCGTAAATATTACTTATTTGTAATTTATTTTTCTAAAATAGAAAAATATGACGTTTAAAATGAAATAAATAATATAATATATATTTTTTAATTATATCTGATTATTATATATACTTTTGTGAAATTTTATATTTATTAAAAGCTTTTATTTAACTTGCAATGTTTGTATGCATGTATGAATGTATGTTAGTTTGTTTGTTAAGGGGAAATTTTGCAAGCTGAATTTCGACTAGTTCTAATTAAGCTAGAACTTTGAAATTTGGCACACGTGTAAAGGTCCGGTGACAAGGCAACATAGTATAGCCACTATCGGTCTAAATCCAATATGGCGGACATCCCAAGATGACGGATCGGCTTTTTAGTCACAACCCCCTTGATATGGGTATCAAATGACAAGTAAAATACGATAAACAATGTGACGTCATTCTAAATTCAATATGGCGGATGTCCCAAGCTGGCAGATCGCCTTTTTTTCTTTACAACCCTCTTGATATGGGTATCAAAGGAAAGGGTTTGATGAGTAAAATACGATAAACTATGTAACGTCATTTTAAATTCATTATGGCGAACGCGGGAGAGGTGGGAAGAGGTCTAAAGAAGTGGGGAGAGATGGGGAAGAGGTGGGGATGGGGTGGAAAAAGGTGGGAAGAGATGGGAAAGGGGAGGGGAAGGGGTGGGAAGAAGTGGGAAGAGAGGGAAGGGGCAAATGAAAGGGTTTTGTCTGTCTGTCTGTAAAATGAGTAGACTAAAATGTAAAAAATAAAATTATATAAAAAAAATATTTTTAAGAAAAAGCTACTAAAAAGTAAAAATTTTTTTTTTAAATTCATACACCTGGAAATCAAAAGCTTTGGGGGGGTCAATTGAGCAAAGTAACTATGCAATAGCGCTATATGACCGTCCCCAAAGCTTTTGGTTTCCAGGTGTATGAATTTAAAAAAAAATTTTTGCTTTTTAGTTGTTTTTTCAAATAAAAGCTTTTTCTTAAAAATATGTTTTTTATATATAATTTTATTCTTGTTCTGAATATATAATAAATGAACATTTTATTTTTTTATTTTTTTTTGGTAAAAAGTTACTTCTCCACGGAGGTCACGTGACGTGAAGAAAGACATACGTGTAGAATTTCTTCACGCGATGATGTAAAAAGTACACGTCATTGAATAAATGTCGTGCAGACCTTCTCCACAGAAGATCACGAGACATTTTTTTACACCACGCAATAGGAAATATAAGAGTGAATCTACTAGGTTTACTATATTTTTACAAGCTTTTATTTAACTTGCAATGTTTGTATGTTAGTTTGTTTGTTTAGGTCAAATCTTGCAAGCTAAATTTAACCACTTCCACATGTCCGATCGATTTGATATTTTGTATAGATATATAGTTCCGGTGACAATGCATGTTAACACTTTTATATGTATAACAAAAAATCAAGATGGCGGCTTCAAAATTACGGATCAATTATGTAATTTATGGTCCGATTCGACTCAAATTCGACATCTGGGGGTTTTCGGTGTCGCGGATTACAAATTTTAGGTCAAATTTTAAAAATTCAAGATGTCGGACAAATTTTATCATTTCTGGTCCGATTCGACTCAAAGTCGACACCTTGGGTTTTCGGGATCACAGATTACAAATATTTGATCAAAATTCAGAAATCAAAATGGCGGCGCCAAGATTGACAAATTTTATCATAACTAAAAATGTGTAAATAAATTAAATAGTTTAAAAAAACTAAAATACAAAGTTTTATTTGTGTACTGCACTAAAATGTAAAACGATAAATTCAGTGAGCCCTCGAAGCTTTTAGTAATAGTCACATATATGTGGCTCAGGGAAACAAATTATTTTATACTTCTTAGTTCACGTAACTTGTGTTGTCACGTAGCTTGTTTTAAAAAAATTTATTTATTATTAAAAAATGAACAAAGTTAAGACATGTCAGTTTTATTTGGTGATGTGCTTTTTATAACAAAGGTACTTATAGTCCTTATATCTAACTTATGTATGTATAAACTTCTATACACTATCCGCCGAAGACATATAGTAAAGCGACTACACCATTTTAACTTATATTTGCTTGTAACAATAACCAATCATAGGCGCCGACTTCTTGAGTGCTCCGGGGCTGGAGCCCCCGGCCAAAAATATTGTGTGTATTTATATTTTTTACTCCAAAACTAACAGAACTAGGCTCCGTAGTAGTTAAAATCATGACTTATCTTTAATCCTTATTATAATAATCGCAGGTATTGCGGAAGAATTGTTGGGCCCCCTGCCAAAATTTCAAAAGTCGGCGCCCATGATGACCATAGATCAGATTTGGCACTGAAAACGATTTGAGCTTAGAGCTTGCATTACCTCTATTAGTTAGTTGTATTATGGGTTTTAAAAATTCAACTAAAAAAACATTATATTCAAATATATCAAACATTTGTGGTGTAGTCGCTTTACTATATGCGTTTGGCGGCTAGACCATAGAGATTCAAACATTCTGCAGTACTCTGAGTTTGGGATTAAGTTTATTATCTCTATTTTGTTTTAAATATCTATTTCCAGGAAGACGCTGCGTTTTTGATTCCCATAAAACTTGTTTTTGCAACCTTACCAAAATTATATATTCTATTATATAACTGGTATGTTTCCTACACCTCTCAAACCACAATGGAAACTGCTGTTTTAGGCTGAATTTTACATGATCAGCAATTGTTTTAACCACCTTTTTTTTATATTTAAGTAAGGGATAAATTCGCGAAAAGCATTTTAATACATAATGCACAACATCAGAAAATTCGACTGTTGGAATTAATAGTGAGGCATTTATTTGATCATATTTTTTGTTTCGAATGAAACCATTGTTGCGTCCATCGCAATTTTTTTGCGTAAACGTCGACAAACAATTTTTGCAACTGAACTTTTTTGCAACGCTTCTTACAATAAATCCAGCTGTATAGTTTACAGCACCTGATTCTACTTTCTCTGTATATGGGAATTGAAGTTTCTGTAGCAGCTTATTATCCAAGTCTGAAAAGAAAATTATATATTTTTCTTTCATATTTTTGTAAAAGGTATTAAAAAATTATTACCGGCTGAATCAAATCTTTTTGACTTGTGCTCTTCAGTTTCAAGTGATAATTCCAGGCCAGTCATTGGGGTGAGAAAAATATCTGCATCCTCTTCACAGTTACCGTTTATATCGGCACTTCTTAAATTTGACAAAAAAATATGCCGCATATTATTATTAAAGGAAAAAGCAGTGGGATTGCGATCATAACCACCTCTTCTACGCATAATCGAAAAAAAATTTTCCAGTGAATCTTGGTTCATCCGTCTGGTCAGCAAATAATTTAGCGTTTTTTCCTGAGTTACTAATTCATCGAACAGTAATAGTACTACCCTAGCAGACAGTTTCAGTGAATGGAAACAGGGGGCTAATTGTACCTCTGTAGCTTTTGTTTTTGTCTTTTTCTTCCCTTTTTTATCATTGGCATTTGCTGATGGAGGGGCTATCTGGTCGTCCGTACGTCGTTTAATAGAGTCCACCCATCTTTCAACTGACTTTAGGGTGTCAATTATCCAATAATTCGTACTGCTTACTCCACTACGTGTTTTTTTTTTGAATAGAGGGTCGCGCTGTTTAAGGCGTCAAAAATTTCATCAACTTTCGAAATAAAATTTGCAGTGTTTAACGCAGTGTCTGATTTCAGCCTACCCTCTTCCGAAAAGGTTTTAATCGTTGCTGCTACTGTACTGCTTAATACTTGAATTGCTAGGCGACAATTCATTTTTTGAAAACAATTCGGATTAAGATGAGACAAACCAAGTTTTGGCATATGTCTCGCTGTTTCAAGTTCCGAGTCGATTTTAAATGCCATTTCAATATCTGTCCATGATATCCTTTTTTCATCTACGAAAATGTCGTTGTGTTTTCTTGCCTGATTTCTAATACACTTTATTATATGGGGATCATCATATTTAAAATATACCTTCTCATTATTATATTTATAAAACGGTTCCATATATGTGATTCCCATATGTTTAAATGTGGACTGATTGTTGGTGCCTTGGTCAGAAACCACAAGTTTTAATACTAAGCCGGCCTCAAATAATTTTGGAATTATCTTTTTTAGCAAGGTTGCTTGGTTGGCTCCCTTTGTGGAAGCTGCTGATATAAAAAATGAAATTGGAATTTTCCAGGGCTCTGCCAAACCTCTTACCATGAAGGTTAAGGCATGTGTCCCATATAATTCAGTTCTTCCCAACTCTCCTAAGTCCTGCAAATTAAATCTTAAAATTAGGTGATACAAAATATTACAGAAAAACTAACCTCAAATCCGTCGATGCAATCATTTGATTTATTGTAGTCTAATCCCTTCTTGATGCTCATCTCATCAAATAATAATACTGCCAATCTCCTAGCTATCGGCCAATTCTCTGTTATTGCTTTCAACTTCAAAAAAACATGCTCGCTAAACCCTGGTTGCAAAGCAATTTTTCCAATCCATCTTCTAATAGTTCGGACCCCGGGCAAATTTAAACCTTCCCTCAACAGATACTTATAAGTTGAAGGAGAATTGTAATATATTCCGAGAGCAAATTGTTTATCTTCAGGTGCCCATTTCTGTCTTTGTCCATGTTTTTGCATTTTACAGATGACGTGGATGTCTGCTGCTTTATTTTTGGTATCCATGGTAAAAAGCTTTTTACGACAGCCCTGTAGTTTTTGTTTAAGTTTTTTTATTTTTGTGGCATATTTTTTTACATAGCTAGCTAATTTTCTTTTACGTGGTGTATTTACCTCATTTAAAAGAACTGACAGACACTTATTTGCTCTTTTCATTGTTGCTTCGGCGGCTGATGTAGGGCCTCCCAACTCGCGTTGCGCCTTTTCTTTGGTTGGTGACGAAAATGAGTTGTCAATAAAATAATTTTGCGGGACAGCCGAATGTATAAGTCGTCGGTGCTCTTGATTAACGAAATCAGCTTCTAGGAAGTGATCTTCGCATATTTCTTTTTTTCTATACTTGGATGGGGACAGTTCTTGTTGGTTACCTAACAAAAAAATTTTATTTCATTTTTAAGTCAGTTTAGACCAGTAGGTTTTTTTTTAAGAGGAATGTCCCTAGTGGTTTCCCTTCAAAGTCTCAAGAATTATGTAAAGGACATATACGCTGGTAGTGCCAATACTTTTTTGAAAAAAAAAAATTAATTACAGGCAAGAACTAGTCGGAAAATTTATAATTTATAATTAAGAGAAAAAACAAAAATTAAACACGAAATAAAGTGAAATGGTGAAATGGGGGTGCTGTTTAGGGGTTGAAAGTAGTTATTTGCGATTTTCGGCGAAACGTGACCTCCTAGCGAAAAATGTATTTGCAAAAGTTGTAGGCGCCAACTAAGTGTATGTACACTAATGTCCCTAAATCGTCACTAATGTCCCCAAAATGTCAACTAATTCCCTCAAAATCTTCACTAATAATGTCCTCATCTTTAACCATTACTCCCTTAATTTTGTACCGGTGTATTATAATTATAATGATTATAATTAATAATTATAGGACACTATTTTACAAAAAAAAAAGTAATCAATATTTTCATCTGAGATTTTTAAGGTATGTTCTTTTAACGGGTTTTTACAATATTGCCCGGCTACTTTGACAAAATATTCTTTTAATACATAAAAAAAATTTAATAGGAAAAATTTTTCATTGTTTATTATTAAATAGTTTTTTCCGTAAGGCATGAAATTAAAAACAGCATAAATATCATAAAATCCATTTAATAAGGTAAAAAAACCGCTGCCCAAGGAATCACTACTTCCACATCCAGATTTTTCAGCCAAGTCGCTCACAACGAAAAAATTTTGTATGTGGAAATAATTATTTATGGAACTTTAATAATATAATATTTGAAATCCTCTACCCCAAAACCCACAAAACGATACCCCACATCGGTAGTGGGGTGGGGTGGTGATAGGAGGTGGTAGTGGGGGTGGATGAAGTAAAAAAATATTTTGAGGTTTCTGGTTCTTGTACATACACTAAAGCACAATTTTTTTCATCCCCTTTAATAATGGGGTGGGTGTGGTTATGGGGGAGGCTAATGCCAAAATTTTTTTTGAGACCTTAGCTTCTCTTGTATATGCTAAATACCAATTTTATGGACTCTTACTTGCTTGATTTACCTATTTACCCCAATTTACGCTTCGACGGAACAAGATGGAAATATAATCTAGTTCTAGATCTCGTTAAAGTGCATACCTATATGTGTACCAAATTTCAAGTCAATATCTTAAACGGTTCCAGAGTAAACGTGCGCACAAAAAAAGTTACAGAAAGATCGACAATCCGAGACAGACAGACGGACAGACAGACAGAATTTCTTTTTTTCGCTCAAATTTAAAATCTCGACGTTCCATGACATTCTAAGCCTATTTGAACAATAAAAATTTTTAAAAATTACACTTCCACTGGATGTGGAAGTAATAAGCAAATGATAAAAAAGTAACATAAAACTTTATATTTCTAAAGAGATAAATTTTGGCAATTATTATGAATGCATTTACAGAGAGAGATACAGATTAAGTTATTTTTTTTTACAAGAACAGGACATGATTTTACAGTTTGTATTACATTTACAAGGCTTAATTATTTTTTTAAGGTATAGAAAAAATTAAAAAAATAAATAAAATATTAAATATTAATCTAATTGACAAACTGAATGTATAAGAAAAAAGTCAATTTTTCGTATTAAAAAAATTTTTTTTTAATGCTTTAAAAAATATATTTTGTCAAAGTAGTTGGGCAATATAGTAAAACACCGTTAAAAGAACATGCCTTAAAAATTTCAGATGAAAATATGAATTACTATTTATTTTATAATGCATTTTAAGACGCTCAGATTGCGCGCACACCAAATGACCGTTATCATTAAAGCCAAACATGTGACCAATATGAGTTAAATTTGAATTTTATGACATTAATGCTGTTTTTGATTTCATACCTCACTGAAAAAAACTATTTAATAATTATAAAAAACGTTTACTTCATCGCTACAGCGATTTAATCAATAATTTAATTTTAATGTGGGTGAAAACAGCAAAAATCCATGAAATTTTGTTAGGCCACTTCCACTTTCAGAATTTCATTATTTACATATTTGTTAACGTAAATCATAAACCCGAATGAATCCAACAGATGTTTCTTGGGGCCAGCTCTAGTTTACGAAAAGGAAATATTGGAGTTTTAATAAAATAATTTTAATTTTTAATAAAACAAAAATAACGAAACTATACCCATTATATGGCAATAAATTATATGGATATGAGTATTAAAAAATAATCAAACATAAAAACGAGCACACAAATAAACCAATGTTTATGAAAAGAATTCCTGTTAAATTTTAAAGAGCATTTAATTAGGTACTCACCTGTATGGACAATCCACTTTTCACACCGTTCTCTATCTTTAACTGGAAAAGTAAACATCCCTAATCCGGGATTTAACCTCCTACTTTTGCCACAATTCCGATATTGGCACTTGTTTCCACTCATAATTCAAAAAAAAAATGCCACAAAGTTAGAGGAAGCTTACGAATTTAAATTTAAACGTAGCCCGAACTTTTATATTAATATTACAGTACTGTAAAATCTTTAAAATCGAAGGTAAAATCACAGTTAATACTGAGCTAGTCTATTAGGAAAGAGACAGACACGTGAGGTTTGAGTGCGCACCAGTTTGGCGATATGTCAAAGAATGATTCTATCAACATTGCACTGCAGCGGGGAGTGGCCGTTCATATAAAGTTTCACAACGACACCGCCCACAATATTAATCTGGCCGACTGTAATAATTTGCTTAGTTGACTCTTGCGCTCTCTAGGAGTGGCATCCAAAAGTAAAATTTGTTGCCACGGGTTCCCCTATTCCGTGGCCAATCTAAGTACTTTAAAATCAAAGATCGTATATTGCGTAATAAGAATCAGTAGTGGCTCGTCGTTAGGGTTACTCTACAAAAGAATTTTAAAAATCACTTGAATTATTATTTTAATCCCACCGTTAAATGCCCAAGCGATTTTTGCACACATCGCAGGGCATGTGCCCTATTCTCTCTCAGCGTGCCAGTGCTCAGATTTGCTGATAAAAGTCATTTTTAGTCGGTTAATTATGCAAGAAATCAATTTTAATCTGACTGCTGGTTTCCAGGTCTTCTTCCCCGTAGACTTGGTTGAGTGCTTGACGTTTCGACCATCTTGTCGTGGTCTTCTTCTTCTTCTCACTTCGCTCCAGAAGAAGACTACGACAAGATGGTCGAAACGTCAAGCACTCAACCAAGTCTACGCGGAAGAAGACCCGGAAACCAGCAGCCAGATCACCAGCTTCGCGAAAGCCTTAGCACCAAGATAATCAATTTTAATTATAGTTTTTTTGAAAGGAGAAGATTCAGCTCTAAAAAATTGTACAATTTTTAGATTTATTTACTTAAACCGAGATTTGAACTTTTATTACGGTCTAAAATTGCTACTGAAAATTGCTACTGAAAATTGCCGTACGTCTTCGTCAGTTGGTCTGTACATATAGGAACGTTTGACAGGTCAAAATATCCTTGACAGATCCACTTAATTTTTTTTTTTTAATAACTTTTAATAACTTCGTCCACTGTCAGACCAGAACCCTATTGAATTTCATGGTTCATCGTGTAGTTCAATTATTATAAATAATTATTTAACACCGTCACAAGTTTTCGCTGACTATTTTTCTCGCTCTCGGCGTCTGTTGGAAAAATTATTAAAAATCGATTAAAACATAAAACAATTATTTTTTCGTTTAATTCTTTCTAACTCAAAAATGGAACAATGAATTAGTCTTATTGTCGTGGTATCGCTACATACTTGTTAACAAAATGTTTTAAATGAAGGTAAGATTTTAAAATATATTTTTTTCTAAGTTTGTGTCGGTAAATTGAAAAAATTTGCAGGGATAAGATTAGAAAGCTGGAAACTTTTTTATCTTTCGTAATAGATACCAAGTATATTGAGGACATATGAAGATAAAAGATGGAGTTAACTTTTTTATTTGAAACTTTTTTCTAGGATTAACAATTTTCGAGAGAATTGTAATTAAGAGGGAGCAAGGCGATCAAATCAGAGGGGAGCAGGCGGCAATGAGCCAATGTGAAGAGGGATCTTCGTAATAAACAAATTTTAGCTAAAAACTTTCTTCAATAGTGTAGTATTCATTTACTTACAAGAATATCTTTTTTTCAGTTTAATAACGCCAGCCGTTTGGCTAAAAACTGCTTTCTCCCATTCAAAATTTTTAGTTCAGTGCTTTTTAATAGATGGTGCCACCGTCTGCTCTACAATAGGGCATCTGCATCATGTAACCAACATAACTTTTAATTTTAACTTTTTCAAGTTTATTCTCATTTTTAATGTTTGTATACCAGCAGTCTATTTTTAATCAACAATACTGAAAAATTATTTACGTGAATTTTTAAATAATTTTTCAATATTGTTGATTAATAAAAATAGACTGCTAATTACATGTTAGATTTCCAACCTACAAAAAGAGTCCTATTTTATTAGGACAAAGTATTTAGAACTTCATAACTTCAGAAATTTTAATAATAGCTGCGTAATACTCTTAAATCTTAAGAAACACATATTTTTGAGGTTAGCTGTCACGTCACGTGCAGATGCCCTATAATAGCCACACTGTCTACCCTTCGCCCCACTTCAGCTTTAGCTTTACCGATGAAACTTTGTGATTGGCGTTGTCTCCTCTTAAGTATACGGAAACGCCCTCGCGGCCAAAACAGCGCAGAGAATGATGTAAAAACTATGTACATACGTTAGAGTGCTGTTTAATGAAATTGAATTCAGATTCTCTTACAGTGTTAAAAAATGAATTGAGCAAATCACTGGAGAGTCATTAAATATTTGTAATAATTAGATGAGAGAACACATTGATATATCCCGCGCTATTGAAGTCGAAAACGCTATTTTACAGATGCAAAATGTAATTTCTTAACAGAAACATTAAACAATCCGGCAATTTATCTCCAAGAAAAATTTTTAAAATTGCTAAATAATAGAATATATATTTTTCATTCTTGGCTATTTATCTATTTTCCTAAATAACGTTAGGCAAATTGCAGTGTTTCATAATAAAATTAATTAAAGTGATATATTATTTACTGCTACTATTTATCGTATGTAATATCACTAGTGCTTAAAATTTTATCGAAAATTTTTTCGAAAGCGTGTTGCCTGGTAATATAAAGAGTGCAAATTGACAGTTTATTATCTGATTAAATCCCGACCGCTTTAGGGGGAGGGATTTAATCTTTGATAATAAACTGCCAATTTGCACGAGTTATATTAACTAGGGGAAACTTAGCTTGAGAAAAAATTTTTAGATAAAATTTAAAGCACGAGTGGTATTTGTGGAGAATATTTCACGAATAAATAATTCATTAAGTATGTCTTCAATATTATGTTCAGTAATTAATTGCCTTCAGACGTTTCCTTGTTGCTTTTTAGAGATTACTCACCTTTATCTTCAATTTCATCATTTACGTCACATAAAAATGCATTTCCAAAGCGACTAATCTAATAAAAAACAAAGTAGGTTTAAATTATGACAATCAAGAAAAACAATATACGTTAAACCATAGGTACTGTAACTTATAAGGCTAGTCATCACAACAAAGCATGCTTCGACCAATCACATTACGGGTGAAATCACACAAATTGCATATTACCAATCTATTCCTTTTACGTTCTAAGGCTGCCGGCACAGATGGTATGGTACCGCCATCTAGTAACGCTAGCTTAACTTGTTTACTAGCCTAAAAAGTGAATTGAATTATTATATTAAAGTGTTTATTAATATATATTTATGTATTTAATCCTTGTTTCTAATTTGAGAAGTTTGATAGTTAAGTTAAGGTTTACTTGTTTAAGTAGAGAGACTTTAAGTACAACGAATTATAATGTATATAGTGATACTGCAGAGTTTTGATTTTCCAAATAAGTATTAGCTGCTTTGTAATGATTGATGAATTACCGTAAGTAAGTACCTACATTTTTTTATTTATCATGAAATAACTGATTTGTCTGCTTCGTAGATTGTCATATTTAATTTTAGTTGGGAAAATTATTTTGTAATTATGTTAGGTATTAAGCCATTGAAAGCTGTGTACCTATAACTTGTCCCGAACCTATATAAGTTCCACACAGCATTGGCTTTTTAGGTTATTAATACAGTACTATAATTTACAATTTACGTTAGCAATTAGTAATAAGCTAGAGAAGATATTTATAGATAACATTTAAAAGCACGATTTGTCCTATTTGCCGAAAACATGTCACGACACAAAACGTCAACAAATTTTCGCAATATTTGCCGCTGCAGCGACCTAAAAAATTAGAGCGATAAATTTTGCATGTTGGTCCTGTCAAAAGCAGCTCTAGCTTGAATTACCACTAATAATGACGTTTGATTGGTGTAATGTTGTGAAAAATGTTTTTATTTTTGTTGGGTCACTCTTTCAGCTTTCTAGGTCTTATGATTTTCGATGTACTTTAGGCAGACAACGGACGCGACTGCCGCTGACTCGATTTGAAAATGACTAGTGAATGACGCTATTTATTTCCTATATTTCATAATATCATGGTGACGCACTGTCTATACACATATAACGCTTATCAAGTATGGACAGCTCTGTTTGAAATCCTTTTCGGAAGCAGAATAAGTAGGTAGCACTTAACAAAACAATAGCCGGCCATAGCCGGTGAAATGGATTGCTTTGTTTAGTTTTCACGATTGGGAAACATGAAATTCAGTTTATATGGTGACCGGAGATGTTGATATATCGGTTTGGGCCATTCCACTGAATTAATCGGTACGAAATAAGAGAAATTCACTTGTTATTTACAGTTTTCTGTGCACGGGAATTAATGTATTACGCGCGGCCTTACTTTGCAGCATTAAAACGTTTGCCATAAATTCAACTGGAAAAGGCCACGTACACCGATAAATTTCATATCGATTACGGGGGATATACCAAATTTAGCCCATGTGCTCATGGAGAGGTGATTGGTTTTTAGATATTTGTAATTAATGTTGAAATTTAAATATTTATTTAAAGTGGCGACTCAGTGGCGCATTGCTTACGGTGTTAGGCTTGCGACCGCGGGGTCCCGGGTTCGAATCCTGGCTGGGGTAGTGGCGTTTTTCATGTGTTACCGAGACGGTGGCGTGGACAAAACCGCGGTTGTGTGAGAGACAACACGGTTAGTCGCTCTCCTCTTCTAAGTTCGAGTCTCAGCTGCGGCAGATGGTAATGTCGTAGAGAATAGGTGTTGTGGTCTGTGTGTACGTGTCCTAGTTGAGTGGTGGAATAACCTGCGGCTAAACTCCGCCACGACGTAAATATAAATAAGACGTTAAAAAAAAGTACTGTGAATACGCGGGCAAGATTGCTACGACATTGAATGTCACGTAATTCTTTCTCATTGGCTTAGAATGATGGAGCGCACAAACTCGTTTCTGCGCATATTTTTTGCTGTCATCTTCTCATAGTAATACTACTTTATCCAATAAATTAAAACCTTGACCGTTTCTGATGTTAGATAAATATTTAGTTAGTATTTTAGGTCTTTTATTTAAAATGGATCGTTCAAGTTTTCAGTGTGTTCCCAATGCAAAGCTAAATTATTTAGAGTGAAAATAAATAACATATATTTTTGATAATAAAATGATAATTTTTTACCAATTAAAATTTGATCAAATAACGACGCGACGCTACTTTGACATTTGTCGTCATTGCCTTCTTAATAAAAACATAAAATGCTATTTAAAAATTTGGTAAACGATTTCTTTGGCTGTTTGTTCCTTAAGGAAGATGATTGTGAATAAAATAGTATACAAACCTTATATAGTATAATAGTATACCATCCTGAATAAAAAAAAAGTGTTAGTCGCCTTACCCACTGGGCTATCTATCGACTAAAGTCCGGTTTGTAAGAACATAATATAACATTTAGACATATTTGGTGATTTTCGGATCTCCAACAAAATCGCTAAAGACGGGCCTCTATAGAGTATCTTTAACAATTGTAGATTTGAATTATTTTCAAGTAGCAGAGACAAAATAATGGACATTGGAGAATTACTAGTCCAAATTTCAATAAGAAATATCAATTTGTTTATTTATAAGTGACCTAAACGTAAAAACTAATGTATCTCACTCCAAACAAACAACACTCCAAATGCAAGTAGAGCATTAAACAAGAGAGTTATTTGAATCTATTTATAACTACAATTTCGAAAATTATAAACAGCTGCAATAAAAAGGGTAAATTAAAAAAAACAAGAGTAGCTAAGGCGTCAAAAAAAATTTTGGCGTTAACCGCACCTATTACCATCCCCACCCCATTATTAAAGGAAATGAAAAAAAATTGCAATTTAGTGTGTGTACAAGAACCAGAAACCTCAAAATGTTTTTTTACTTCATCCACCCCCACTACCACCCCCTATCACCACCCCCACCCCGCTACCGATGTGGGGTATCGTTTTATGGGTTTTTGGGGTAGAGGATTTCAAATATTATATTATTAAAGTTCCATAAACAATTATTTCCACGTACAAAATTTTTTCGTTGTGAGTGACTTGGATAAAAAAATCTGGATGTGGAAGTAGTGATTCCTTGGGCAGCGGTTTTTTAAACTAATTCTCTGGCAGGATTGAACAAAATTCTGCTCTACTAAAAAGACGTCAAATCCCCTTTCGGATAGCCAAAATTAAGCCCTACGAGATGCTCAAGGTCCCATTAAGTTATGCCTTCCAATAAAAAAAACTACCAGAAATAAGCGAGATGGCGGAGTAATTTTACTCAACTGTAATAAATGTCCAATGCTTCATGAGAGGTAAATCACACACTATTCAACTTTTTTCCTGGGGTCATATGAACTGGTATAATTTAATTAGTGATTGTTCTAAATCGCTGCAAAAATTAGTAACAATTAGCCGTGAATATTGTTACGGTCTGAGAAGTAAAGCATCGTGTGAAATTCACTTTTCATTACGTTCAGTTCAGTTTACAGTATAAATCTTGACATTGAACCTTGCCACGGCATATGTACCGTTGATTGTGGCTTATTTAAAGAGATTGCGTTTTATTTAAAGGATTTGGCTACGCGATAGGCGACATGTGTTTCGAATTTTAGTGTGATCAAAATTTTGAAAATATCTTTCCAACGTAGGTAATTAATATTAGGGTATATACAGGGTGAGTCAGTGGTATGCGGACGGCCAATATTTCCTCGACCGATTTAAATTTAAAAAATGTCTCGGATAAAAATTGTGGGAGATCTAAAATTATTTTGAAACCTACTCACACAGTGGTGAAAAGTTACTACTGGGATTTTTAAATGTTTGTATTTGGCTCTTAATTCTCTATCCAAACATATGTTATTTGAACTTCCGCTGCGGCGTTGCCACGTTATTCCATTTTTAAGAAAAGAAAAAAGTGTATCTCTCCTCAGAATTTAAAACCTTTTTTGTTGTATTAGTAAATAATCTAGTTCCAGATCTTGTGAAAATACATACGAGTACCAAATTTCAAGTCAATATCTTAAACGGTTCCAGAGCAATCGTGCGCACAAAAGAACTTAAGACAGACCGACACAGAATTTTTTTTTTTGCTCATACTTAATCTCGACGCTTCATGGCATTCTAAGACTATTTGAACAATAAGAATTTTTAATTTTTTTGCATTGCTAAACTTTCACTGGATGTGGAAGTAAAAGTTTGCGCCACCCAATACATAATTGGTCACAACTGGTCAATTTAAATTGCCTTCAAAAACAACCCCCCAGCAACCTCGCATCTACATTCCCATCATTTTAAGGGAAAATGTGAGCCGCTGTAGCTTGGTAATGTTTTTTAAGACATTTGCAGATAACCATTTCTCGGCTTAATTTTCCCTGTTTATTGTTAGTGTTTAGGTTGTTTAAATCTCTATCAGTACAAATTGAGGTTGCATCACTCACGAATAATAAACAAGGGTCAGGAAAAGATATGTGAATATATCGTTGATATAAGCAACAGAGCAGAGGTCTCAGGACAGAGCCTTGGGGTACATCATGTCTAACTAGTATTTGAATGTTTTACTCTTGATCGCTGCAAATCCATTTTTTTGTTTTCGGAAAAGTGAAATAACGTGGCAACGCAGCAGTGCGGGTTCAAAAATATATAGTTATGCCTTTTTTTTTTCTCGATATAGCATTAAGAGCCAAATATAATTATAGTATTAAATTGCCACCACTATGTAAAACCCTGTTTTGAAAATAATTTTAGAATATCACCACTCTAGATTTCCCACAAGTTTTATCTCAGACCTTTTTTCAAATGTCAAACAATTGAGGAGTATTGACCGTCCACACACACACTATTGATATTATAAGATATACTTATTGAAAAAGTAAAATTGAGAAATTAAAAATAAAAAAATAGTAGGAAGTTTTCCATGGTGTACGTCTTTCATTACAATTTTTAAAGATATTGTTCCAATTTAAAATACGTATTGGCCAGTGCTGTGTTGTTATAAATAGACATCGTATAATTTATATAAGTCGATAAAAAATAAACTACAAGATTTTCACCGTTAAATTAAATGTTTTCTCGTAAACACCGGCCCGTGGACTTATGTAACGTGGTGAGGCATATCGTAAACAAAATTAGAAACTTAAATTTAAACAATAAAGATAGAAATTAATTTTAAATGACCTTTAATTTAAGTTTACCATGAATAGCCGTAAAAATAGTTAATACTTTTGCAGACCTGCCAACTAGAAAATGTAATGTGTGCTGTTTCAGTGCCACGGTTTTCTAGCAGAACGGATGGGATAATCATATTATTTAGCATGAGGAACGTATGTTATTATTACGGAACGTTATGCCCGGCACCTACACCATTATAATTATTTCATAAATCAGAAAAACTATGGAATTTTCCGTTGAATTGTAAGCACAATCCTTATTACATGGGTATCCTCAAGGAAAAAGTTTGACCACAGCATAGAAATGTGGTTAAAACATGACGAGAATAGCGAAAAATCGACGTCATGTTTTAACTATGGGCACAACGTTGATACACTTTCATATTTACATATTTTATTAATCCCTTAATAACACATAACATATATCAGTAACAAAGTGTTGGCACGATTGATTGATTTTCAGGGAAATTTTTCTTATATTGTGGATTCTCATCCTTTGAACTAAAATGATGAAGATAGAATTCCAGCGTTTACTATAAGAGATTGTGCTCTTCTGCCGTTAGCAAACCGCTCTGCATTATTTTTAATTTAATATTGAAAACGGCGACTTCTCCCGACGAATGGAAAGAGTCAAGAATTTAGCCGGTATTTAAAAAGGGCAATAAGCTTGCCATTGGGAACCATCGCCCTATTACTATTTTATGCAATTTCGCAAAAATATTTGGAATTTTAATATACGATTTTATTTCTTTCCATACTAAGAACTCAGTTATAGTAGAGCAGCACGGATTCATGCAAGGGAGGTCCACTGTATCGAACCTTGTGTGGAAAACACAGTATAATGCTGAAGCTTTAGATCAGAAAGGTTAGGTTGATGTCATCTACACTGACTTTTCTAAAGCATTTGACAGATTGGACCACGGTATATTATTAAACAAATCGCAAAACTTTCGATTCAGTAACTCTTATTCATTTGTTTATTTCTTATTTAACTTGTCGGACTTTGTCGTTTGTTCAATATCGTGGCTTCCAATCTCTATTATTTAAACAAACGTCAGAAGTTCCGCAAGGTTCCATACTTGGCCCTCTATTTTTTGTAATGATATTATTGACAACCTTGACGTATGCTATTTACTTCACGCTGACCATCTCAAGTTATATATTTGCATTAAATCCAAGGACGACTGCTTAAGGCTTCAGAATAGTCTAGACTCACTTACCAACTCCCTTTAAACGCTGCCAAATGTAACGTGATGTCTTTTTTGCGCAAGTCTGACCCTATTATTTTTAATTATAATTTGGATAATTGCGTCTTAGATAGACCTGAGTTTGTGAAGGACTTAGAAGTTGTCTTCGACTCAAAACTTACTTTCTCCAGACATTTTGAGGAATGCGTTGCTGGAACTTATAGATCCCTAGGTTTTATTCTGCTTAATAGTAGGGACTTTCAAAGCTTGTCTACTCTTCGTCTATTATTTATAACATTTGTTATATCCAAATTGGAATACGCCTCCATTGTTTGGAGTCCCAGTTGTAATGTCTATATCACCTCACTTGTGAAAGTACAGACGTTTCTTCAAATCGGCAACATTTATCCTGGAAGGTAACTATCCAACTAGGGGTACACCTCAGGAATTATTTTTTAACAAATTTGATATGTGTAGTCTACTTAGTAGACGGGTAATGTGTACTATAATTTTCTTATATAAAATTATCAACAACGAAATCAACTGTCCTCCTATTACCTCACTTACTAAATATCTCGCTCCTAGATTGTCCGCTAGAACAAATAACATACTGTAATATGTTGCAACCCCCTAAGATTTAAGGTTATGTTAGTTGCACTGAAAAGTAGGCACAGAATTCAGTAGTTCGGATGTCTGAATGTGGAAAGAACTTACTAGAAGGTCTAGAGTGATGACATATCTGTTCTGGAACTGTCTAGAGTATGGTGACGTCATCAGAGAAGCTTCTAGATCTGTCATCTTTAGGTATATAAGGCATGGAGTAAACCAAAAGGGGAGAAGTTAGTGCAGTACTAATTGTCAGTTGAAATGGTCAGAGAGCAAACACAGTGATAGCAAGAGTAGTAAGATCAGAAGAGAGTAATGTGATCAAGTAGTACACAGTGTGTTATTAGCCAAGTAGTTATTGTTGTAATTAAGTAAGTTAATAAATTAGTGTTTAGTGTTACCCTGGTTGTTATAATTTCCGAACCTACGATACAGGGTGTTTACAAAAAGGGTGTAAGCACGTCACAATACTTATCACACCTACACCTCGGACTAACATCTTAAGCTTATTTCCGTTACATCAAATGTTTAAACTACATAGAGGAAAGGTTGGATATTTTCAACTGCAATATTTCTGATATAAAACGAACTTAACGCAAGTGTTTAACAATTATTTCTCCCTTGTTATCTTGCTTGTTTCACTGTGTATATTATGTGCAAACATTGTATTGTGTATATTTTTTATGTTGTATGAATTGTCATTTACACATTTAATTGTTCTGAACGTTTTATATTGTTGTTCTGATAACCCATTTTTCACTTTAGTTTTGTTATTTATCATGTAACTGGGTTTTACCCGCTGGATAAATTATAATTGTTCCAAATGCAGAAGTATCACTATAAAATTAATAGAAACTTCAAGTCAAGTTTGGCACTCACTCATCAGCATCAAGTGGCTATTTTCCAAAATTTTCTCATCGGTGCATGTGAGCCTAACATATGACCTTTAGTGAAGTTAATGTCGGCACGTTTCATGCTACCTACGCAAGGTGAAATCCACCATACGTATTGCCGGTAATTCATCTTTAAGTTGTACCAAAAGTGAAGCAAATTCCATTTACGTAAACTATTCACAAGACAGACGGTGCGTAATGTTGTCGCAACCAAGTCGTATTATGGAAGAGTTTACCTAACCTAACCACAAAATGAATTAACACGCATTTTGATATATATAGCAAAAAAAATATTGTTTGCAATTCGTACGGTTGATTTGCTTATTAGAACAAATTTGTTTATCCACCATTACGAAGTGTGTCTAATATAGAAATATAAGACATAATTGGATAATATAATAGAGAATAGTTTCTAGTTTCTAATAGTTTATTAGAGAATAGAAAGAAGAATTGGAATGCCAATTTCACCAATTTATTTTAGCCACTTGAAAATAATCATACTATGCAAACAATTTATAGATTTATACCAAAAGGGTTCAAGGTTATCAGTTTCTAGAATCTTTTTTCCAATTTAATTTATACTACTATCTAAAGAAGAAAATCTGAATATGAACACGTAGGAGTCATTCCGGATTCATACACTTTACTCCAAACTATAAGAACTTAAACATTTTCCACGATTTATGGGCATTTATTGACCTTTTTTATATAGGGGTAGTTTCTACCCCATTATGGGGGGTAATTTCTGGTCATGACTGAGAGTGGCGCTTGAATCACTTCAGATTCATGTATCGTACTCTACACTTTGAACTTCAACATTCCCCACGATTTATTACCATTTATATACTTTATTTGTATATAGGAATAGTTTCTACCCCATTATGGGGGTGATTTTCGTTTAGTATTTGAGAAGTTGATCGCTGAATACAGAAATTGTACGTTATTCACGTTCTCCACAATGTATTTGTATCCATTCACTCGATCCTGATGCATTTTAGGGGTTATTTTGACCGTAGCGCAAAAATTTGGGGGTGTACGGCTTTTTTATTCGGATTCAGCGTCGAAAAATACATGGGAATATTACGGACGCGTTGAGGGATCTGAACTTTTTTTCTTGTAGGGCTGTGTATTTATCTGACGTGTTCCCTCAACCAAGAGTCATCTTGATTGGCGAAAGGCGAAAGTTGTGTAAACTGCAACGTACAGTGTCTTGGTCTTATATCTACAGAAAAATGTAGACAGCCAGTCCAGACTGTTAAATCATTACCAAATATGATAACCTTGTAGGCACTAGATAATGAATTTATTATCGTCCCAACTATTGTGGCCCACCTCGTACACATTCATGGGACCATACGAATATAGCGGGACTAGAAAAGTAGGCTAAGATTTTGATTTTAGTTCGCATTCGTTAACGGTCGTGCATATGTCTATTTTTCCCTACTGACGATTGAGGCAATACGCGCGCTATTATATATTGTACTCCGCCTGTCTATATTTAAAAAACGGCGTGACCTTGCGCGAGGCATAGTTTTAAAATAGAGTTTCTAAAAATGAATTAATAGTAGTTATTACCTATTGTTATTATAACACCTAGTGATATCAGATAATTATTGTTTTGTGCCGTGCAGTGATTGGTTTTTTTTGTAGTTTTGTGACAAAACATAAATGGGTTGTGGAGTGAAAACGAAACATTATGATTCGAGTTCTCCGCAGGCGGTGGGTTTTAATTTTGCTGTTTATCGCTTTCGTCTTTATCTTTATTAGCTTTTTAATATCGCATAAAAGGGAAAAATTTAATTCAGTGCTGAAAGAGCGACCTCCATTGTGTGCTTTTGCCAGAATTACACAATGTTACTACAGTGTACTGTGTTTACAGCTGAAAATGCCTATATTGAACTAAAACATATTTATTGGATATGCACAATGCACAAAATCATTGCAAACAAATGCAAATGGAATGCAACATTCAAATAATGTAAAGAATTATTATTTGTAATTGTAAAGTACGTTCAAAAACCTACAATTAAAAAAAGTCTTAGTGTGACCAAATGGTTTTTATGAGACTCCAAAATCTCGTTGTTTTAGAGAAAATAATAGTATTTTTATATGATATTTTCCATGATAGTTTACATAGTTTGGATTCATAATATCACGAAAATTTATCAAAAAAGATATACTTATTAGTTTTTTTGTAATTTTGGTTTATGTAAAATTAGAAATTTCAGCGGTTCGGTAGAACCTGAAATATTAAAAAAAAAAACAAATAGACGTTTATCAAAATTACAACTTAATTTCCAAAAAATGCTGCCATATAGTAGAGACAGCCCCCCCGCATCAAATCATGGGCCCCGGTACCAAATTCACTGCTGGGCCCCCGCGCCTAATAATTGATGGGCGGGAATTTTTTTTTTGTCAAAATCTCTGGCGGGCCCTCGCTACGGGCCCCTCGGAAGCCAACGAGTCCCCGCGCCGCGATTTGAAAAAAAATATTGCCAAAATCTCTGGCGGGCTACGGGCCCTTGCGCATAATAATTGATGAGCGGGGGGGAAATTTGAAAACAAAATTTTGTCAAGATCTCTGGCGGGCCTCCGCTACGGGCCCCTCGAAAGCCCGGCCCCTAAACTCAGTACGCAATACGGGGGCCCTGAGTAAAGATGGCAATTTTCCTAAAAATGTTTTTTTTCCTGGGGGAGCTAAAATCCATTTTTGACTTTGCCGCCAATTCACCTATGGTTCGTGCGTCACACTTCCCATTCGTTGAAAATGATCCTCGTTATGCACTTGTTGCAAAAATTACTGTTTTGATGCTTAGTTTTACTCGAGTACTATTTAGACATTGATGTGACATATCTGTCAATTAGAGCTCGACCGATGGATCAGCATTAGTCCAATAAAGATATCATTTTTCAAAAAAATTTCTCCCGGCAAGCTGATTTTTTCAGGGTCGATGGAGGGGTGTCTCCCGAGTATCCGACCAAAAAGTCACAGTCCACACCTCTTGTAGGGTGTTGCAATAGAGGTGGTTTCTTATTTTTTGGTTTTTTTGAAATTTTCTTTTTCCAGCTTTTTCCAGTAATATTCTCTACAACTTTGCCTAATAAAATTTGTTTGTAACTTTGATTTTTGACGGTCCAGCGCCCATTATATGGGAAAACATTCACCATATTTATTTACTATGATTCAGGAAACATACAAACAAAAGGCTGAATAGCTGGTTTTTGCAGGGTTGATTGAGAACTGTCTCCTGAGTCTCCAACAAGAAAAAAAAATTGGTTGGAGATTCAGGAGACAGTTCTCAATCAACCCTGCAAAAACCAGCTATTCAGTCTTTTGTTTCTATGTTTCCTGAACCATAGTAAATAAATATGGTGAATATTTTCCCATATAATGGGCGCTGGACCGTCAAAAATCAAAGTTACAAACAAATTTTATTAGGCAAAGTTGTAGAGAATATTACTATGTACAAGCTGGAAAAAGAAAATTTCAAAAAAACCAAAAAATAAGAAACCACCTCTATTGCAACACCCTACAAGGGATGTGGACTGTGACTTTTTGGTCGAATACTCGGGAGACACCCCTCCATCGACCCTGAAAAAATCAGCTTGCCGGGAATTATTTGTGAACACCCCCTATAGAGAAGGTCGACTTTTACTGTACTACATCGGCATCTTCGCCGATGGTACAAAATTTCACCCATCGGCATCGGCCGTCTATAAAATATAAGGCCGATAGTGTCGTGCCGATGGATTTTCTTACGGGTTGCATACTTAAAGTCTCTGTTGGGAATGAAATATTTTTTGTTTAGATTTAGAATGAATCAAGTGTGCGTTAAGGGGTCTATAGACGATTCAACCAAGCAACCATTGTCTAAGTTCAAAATTCAAACATCGGCCATCGGCATCGGCCCATCGGCAAAATTCTGCCATCGATCGAGCCCTACTGTCAATGCATAGAAATTACGTCAGTATTTCTACGAACTAATCGTATTTTTATATAATTTGGCGAAGGTGACAATACTCCAATAACCTGTTTAACTCTAATAATTTTTTAATTCTTGCTTTCAAAGGATATGTAATAAATTCTTTTGAATGAACTAATCCTAGTAGTTCTTGCGAGTCTGGAGTGTTTTCCTCTCAATCCAGTGTGATAGCTGTTTCCCCTTTCTTGGCAAAGAAAATCGGCAATTTCATTGCTTTCCATGCCAAGGTGGCCCGGTACCCAGACCAGAGTCAATTTGTTGTTTCTGTCCAATCGAGTTAGATCCTTCTGCAGTTTCAAACCATTCTAGAATTGCAACAATAAGATCTAAGAACTTTCAGAGCTGCTTGGCTGTTTGAGAATATTTTTATGGATCTGATTCTAGGATCACTCTGTTCCAGCCGCCAATCTGGAAGAGAGTCGCATTACTACGCAGGCTTGAAGTTATTCTTACCTTTGAATTGCAACCGTATGCTCCGGCTCCAGTTCCTTGGCCGTCTTAGCCGTCTGTGAACATAAATCTGGCCTTTGCAGGTCATTTTTATTCTAATGCCAGAAAACAGGATGTTAAAAGGCAGCTCGTTGTTGATCATGGTAGACATCACATCTGAAATCATTCTCAGGGTGCTATAACTATGTATGTCATCTGACAGCCTGTTGCGTTTCATGGTGCTAGCTGCGGCGTATTTATAACCGCTTGTTGAAGTCTGTATGTTACCCACCGGGCCTTTCTCTCCATGTAGATGTGCAGAGGAGGTAGATCCAGGAGAATTTTCAGAGCAGCTGACGGCATGGTACTTATTACATCAGATATTGCCAGGCTTACTTGTCTCTGTAATCCAGAGAGTTTGAATTTGGTTGTTTGTTGTAGCCCCTTTGGCCACCAAATTATGGAGGGATTGATCTTAGACCGTAAGACGTCCAATATATTTGCTGATGACCAGTGATCAGAATGATGACTAGATTATCCGCATATGCTTGAGTCTCGACATTCCGCAACGACTAGGCAAGCAATCTTACTGGTATATTGATATTTCCTGAATTCATTGTAAGCCTTTCCCTATGACGTTTCTTTAATTCCATATCCCTCTGCATGTATTATTATAATATTATATTATTACACATATTACTTCCACATTCAGTGGAAGTATAGTAACGCAAAACAAAACAAAAAAATTATTGTTCAGATAGGCTTAGAATGTCATAAAACGTCGAGATTTAAATTTTGAGCAAAAAAATTTCTGTCTGTCGTTCTGTCGGTCTATGCGCACGATTACTCTGGAACCGTTTAAGATATTGACTTGAAATTTGGTACACTATGTAATTTAACGAGATCTGGAACTAGATTATAATTTGATCTTATTCCGTTGAAGGGTTGGGGGGTAAATATGGGTAAATAGTAAATTTACCTTTACCATTTTATATGTATTTTATTCTGTATGTTTAATTGTATTATGCTTAAGCATATTAGCTGAGATTTTTGACGCACTCCTGAGTTACTTGTATAGTTATTAATTAATTGTACTTGTGATTGGGAAATAAAGGTTATTATTATTGTTATTATTATTAATTAAGCAAGTAAGGGTCCATAAACTTGGTATTTAGTATATATATAAGAGAAGTTAAGGTCCCAAAAAAATTTTTGGCATTAGCCACCCCCATTACCACCCCCACCCCATTATTAAAGGAGATAAAAAAATAAAATTGCGATTTATTGTGTATACAAGAACCAAGGGCTTCACTTTTTTTTTACTTCATCCACCCCCACTACCCCCCCCCCCCCACCCTCCCACTACCGATGTGGTAGATCGTTTTATGGATTTTTGGGGTAGGCGATTTCAAATATTATATTATTAAAGCTCCATAAACAATTTTCCACCTACAAAATTTTATTTCCACATCCAGTGGAAGTATAAGTAGTAACGACAAAACATTTTTTTTTAATTTTTATTGTTCAAATAGGCTCCGATCACCACCCCCACCCCACTACTGCTGTGGGGTGTCGTTTTGTGGGTTTTTGGTGTAGGGGATTTCAAATATTGTATTATTAAAGTTCCATAAACAATTATTTCCACATGCAGAATTTTTTCGTTGTGAGTGACTTGGATATAAAATCTGGATGTGGAAGTAGTGATTCCTTGGGCAGCGGTTTTTTTCGTTGTGAGAGATTTGGATAGAAAATCTGGATGTGAAAGTATTGATTCCTTGGGCAGCGGTTTTTTTTGCCTAGTCGACAGCGTTTGCAAATTTAAGATCACAAGTTTTTTCAGTTCCCAAAGTGAATAAAAAGCCTCTTACTGTACTGGGAATTTTGTCACTTCGGCAAAATATTAAAAAAAAATGAATGAAAGAAATGAAATCAACTTTTTAAAATAAAATTTTTCGGCAACTATAAGCGTTCGGCAGCGATAAGCGTAGCTAATTTCAGGCTTCATTTTTAGCTATGAGCACGTGGTCTGATACTAATGTGTGTAAATCAGTATTTAATTTGAAACTATACATCAACTTTGCTCAAAAATAGCATTTTCTGAGAAATCATTTGTTTCAAACTGTTTATATCATGTTGTACATTAGCATTACATTATTTTGTCAGTCCTGAAAGTATAAATAAAAATGATCCACATTCTAGTTTCGAAACGGAAAACGTATCACTTCAACACCTCTAATTCTATGGGAATATTATATATTTACGCTTAACACAGGCTGTCAAGCAAAAGTGTTAATAGTTATTTATACCAATCTTATCTATATTTAGCACCTACTACAACTCCTGTTAATGTGCAATCTTTATTTATTTTAATATTTCGAAATAATTATAAAAATGTGTAATACTTTACCACCTGTTTTTTGTTTTCTTTTGTTCGAGCGTTCATTTCGTTAAATAGTATTTATAGTCCAGGAGCTTTAGGGTTAATCTGCCGAAGAAAAAAGTGAGCTGGATTTTTGTATACAGCTTGATTTCGACGTTTTAAAGAACGCACGAAAGTCCCAGTCGATATCGTGCCACCGTCGCAAGTTATTTTGGGTCAAAGGTCGCGAATATCTTTCTTCTTATTGGTCGGAGGTTAGTTGATGTTATTATAGGTTGTAGATCTTAAAATTCTCTACAAAATAGGTTCTATACATTTTTCACGTATAACCAACAGTTTAGAGAATCACGCGCTGCTAGACTCTCGGACAAAGGACACACTCCACTCTGTACAGTCTATACAACTACTAACTTCAAACCACAAAATATTCACTCAAGTATCTGAGTAAAAAAAAATAGTTTTCTTTTTATTTGTAAATAATAATAGTAATTTTGATTCCAATAATTATGTACCACTCTAACGGTCTATTTTTGATCTCTAGAAATTGCTAGTTCAAATTGCCAAACGTATTACTTTTTATATATTTCCCGCCCTAAAAATATTTTAAGTCCGACCCTGCGCGCTCAGTGTAAAAGTAAATAATATTTTAGTCCTCGCCATAAGCATCGTATAGAATTCGAGTGTTTTCAGCCGGCACAGCCGCAGGGCTTGCTGGTTGAGTTTATAAAAATGAGAGTGAATTGATTTTCTGAAATCACAACTTTGTTAACTACCTCTAGGATTTGATTATGTAGTTATAAAATCGGGAGTGCATTTGGATTTTCAGCACAAGCTTTCGACGACAGTATACCTTGTTTAGTAACTGGGTTTAGTTTGCCAAATAATGGTGTAAATTTGACTTCCTGGCTGCTAAAAACTTGATACCTACCTATAGAATTTGAATATGTAGCTATCATAAGTGCCTAGGTCGATTTTCTTGTAATTACTGTAAGTAAATGTACATTTATCTTATTTCAGTTGTGGTCATCTACGAATGGCACTTTATAAGGGCTATGTTCCCTTAATTTTCTTCATACGTATTTGTTGTTTACGGCGTTTCGACGTCGTACACTTCTGTGCATTAAAATCTCGTACACCTATTTGTCGCTATATTAAATCATTCTTTATTTATTTGTTAGTGTCAGTGTCATATTTTCGCAATGCTAAAATTAAATATGAAAAAATTTTAATTCTTTCTAAAATTGAGGAGAGATGGTCTATCAGAGCAGTTGCTAACCATTATCAATTGAATAAAAGCACTATTATGAGTGTGAAGAAAAGTGGGAGGAGGAAGGTAGCGTAAAGAGAAAAGACGGTTCAAGCCGATCGAGAAGCTCAAATCTCGTTCAAGATGAAGCACTCCTTGGCTATTTGAGGAAAAATCCGTTTCAAACAGCAGGAGACGCTGTGTTCATGACAAATTTTCCAGCATCGAGGTCAACAGCTAGCCGAAGGATAGGAAAATCGGAAATAAAAAAACTGTACAAGTGCCAAGAAGACTATATTAACAGAAGAACAGAAGCAAGCCCGCATTATGTTTTATTTAAATTGTGTCTATCGCCCATTGGAGTTTTGGAACAATGTTGTGTTTACCGATGAAAAAGTTTTTCAGTCTTGTAATGACGGAAATATGTACAAAATATTAAGTTACATTATTTACACAATAAATACAAACGCAGTTATGTGCAGTCGTATCTGTGAATTTTTCAACGTCAATTTTTACATTTGTTATAAATCGAAATCATTCCCATCGAATGATGTAATTAAGTAAAAAAAAAACAAAAATACTTATGTTTTTTCTGGATTAATATTATTCAAATACATTACTTTTGACGTTTCACAATCAATGTCAGTTTTTTATAACCTATATGATAATAAAAAAAAACTGAATTCCAAAAAGACTGATTCACACCGCTTAATATTAGTGAAAACTCGATTACTTGATTTTTCAAGTGTACGGGATTTTATTGCACAGAGGAGTAAGTGAAGTGCGGTTTTCCACTTGTTGTGAGATTGTTATAACTTGCATACCTGTCCTCTGTTTGAACAAGTAAAAGAATTTCTTTCGTGAGTCGTCGTACTTTTCCCTAAAAAACTTATATAGATATTTTCTGGTGTAACACATGTACAGTGTTAGTATGTGCACAAGCACATCATTTTTGTGTATATAAATTTTAGTTAAATATGGTACTATGCATTTAATTTCCTTTGTAAGTACCTTTGTTTATTCATAAAAAGTTGTTTATTGATTTAAAAATATAAAAAAAATGTTGTTTGTCAGTAATATTTTGCTGAATGTTTTCTTTGATTGATATTGAAGTTGGTCAACTAATTATTCATTTTTTTGTAATATTATGCCTTACAGTTTTTTTATGTATTGTGGCCTTTTGTCAGCTATTATCGCATTACATTTTTTAGATTACCTTGTACAATTTTTTTTTATGTCTGTCTATTTCTCGCATTGTACTATGCATTTTTGATAAATTGTTTTGTAGAAATATATAATCGAAAGTACCGTTTTATTTGCTCACACTGAGATGTCTCATTGCACTACCTATGTATTTATATTTACAATAAATTTGTTATTGTTAGGTAGTGACTTTTATTTAGACTTTTATTGGACATCAGTTATTACAAAAAATTAATATTTCTACATTAAGAATATATCTATTGTAATTAAATATATAATTATACTAGCTGCCCCAGCAGACGTTGTTTTTGCCATATAAATTATAAATTTTTGTCCAAAAAATAAAAATAAAATTTCTGGATAGGGCCACCCTTATCACCTAGGGGTATAAAAAGCCTACGACCTATTCTCAGACCTACCAAATATACACCAAAAATTTCATAAAAATCGGTCAAGCCGTTTCGGAGGAGTTCGATAACAAACACTGTGACACGAGATTTTTATATATTAGATTATTTAATGTATCTCGCTAGTAATCCAAGAGGTTGATGCGATATTTGCCAAATAGAAAAAAATCTAGCTCACTTTGTTTCTCTAGATTATCCGTTTTTATGCCTAAAATTACTGGGCTATTAACGGTTTGTCGTTTCTCTTTCTACGGCGACTTATTCTTAGCCCGTGACCAACTGTCGAACCATTTCCATCTATCTATTAATAGCCCTTGGGGGGTTAGCGCATTTTTATATAGAACATGAAAGGTTTCGTATTGTAGAAAAATAATTATCGAGGTGTAGTGCTTTTTAATGGTACTAGAAATAGAACTTTGCTTCCTAATCTGACGCACGTACAGTTCTGGGTATTTGCCTTGGTATGAGGGAACTTTAATACTCTGCTTTGTTGCGTAAGAGGATTGTTTCGGAAATAATTCAAGTTGAAGGTTCTTTATTTATGTTCTCGTTGCAGTTGAACCGAACGGACTTCTGAAACGCCACGGGCTATGTGACAGCGCGATGACGTTTTGTTGTCTTTTAATTGCCTTGTATCGCTAAAAAAAACTGTTTTACCGTTGCTGTTTGCAATTAACGGAAGCGATCGGCTATGTCCTCGCATATTTGTTGAGCAAACAAATTGTAGATGATTATAATAAAAATACGCTATGTAGAGAAATAATTCTTGTTTGTTTGGTAGCTCATTCTATTCGCAGAAATCGTAAGAAAAGTTCCTATACAAATTGGGTCCGGAAATGTTTCCTACGTCCCACCAAGGATTATGTTATGGAGATTAGAGATTAGTTAGTAGCAAGTAGCAAGCTGTTGCTCTAACTAAGTAAGCAAACTAAAAAGTGGTCAGCATTTAACTTTCCCAACGTAAGCAAACTCGTTCGGGTTGTCAATAATTTTGTACAATTTTTTTTAGCAATAATGGGAGGGTAATTTGATAATTTGGTGGTCTAATTTGCGTGGTTTCTTTTTTGGTTTGGCGGGGTGGTAAACTCCGAAATGATCGGTAATTTACTTTCTTCACATGAGCATGAACACGACGGATTGCCCGGTAATCATCACCGTGCACTTAGAACACAGTCCGTTGATAACTTTTTAGGAAGGTGGGCACTAACTTTTGAAAAACCCTGTATGTTAAATTTATTGGGGTTTTTATTTGATGAGTAAAAATAAATTTGAGACCAAAAGAATTATTTATTCTAACACTTCACTTGAAGTAATATTTTTTTGGAATTAATTAAATAAAATGTTACTAATTACAACAATAATTTTTGTGAAAATTTGGCTGTTGCATTTTTAAGAGTATTACAGATTATTGCATATTTCTACGATGTGAAAACTGCAGAAAAGAATGGAGACATTTTTAGTGAAAGAGTATTGTTATAAATAGTGTGATTATTTTTGTACATCGCTTGCTTGTTTTCCGCTGCCGTTTTAAGTTTATAAGTGCACGTTTTTAGCGATCAGTGACTTGCATCATAATATACAATCAACTTTGCTACAATTACAGGTCTCGTTATATTTTTAAATTATACTTACAAAATACAATCAACTTATAATCATATCTTTTACAACAATAAATGAATATTTTTAATGTTTTGTAGTTTACACTGGTCTTTTCGGGTACGCTATATTTAAACAATTTCTGTTTGTAAACAACGATTTTGAGAAAAATTTGGCAGCATCTGAATCTAGAAAGAATAAGCTTCCATTGCAATTCTGCTAGCAGTTTATAAATTCTAGGAAACTTCCTCCAATTGTTACTTAAAAAATTGGTGAAGAAAATGAAACCATTGTAAGGTGTTATGTAATCACTTTTTTGTCCTTGTTTACACTACTAAGTATGATTATTATTTACTCATTTCAGCGGTAAATTTTGCGTAAATGCGTAATTCTCTTTAATGATAAAAAGCGTCCTTAGAAATACTAGGAGTAATTATAACATAAATAGTGACCGTGAAATCGCTTCGAATCGGTGAATTTATTTTTGTTGTATAAATAAAGTACATTCAGCTGGTTTTGTGGAATTTGTGTCTTCATACCACTAAATATCCCTTAGTTTTACAAATTCATATTTAATCCAATCAATAGGTACGGGAAATGTGAAAGAGTTGGGACAATTTTCACAAATTAATTTTTAAAATTTTTATTTTTGAAAATTTAAAAAAATTAAAAACAATAATATACCTTCATATATATATTGGACCACTTCTTGCAAATATTAGTTAAATTCACTGAGTAAATAGCGGTATGGAAAAATATTTTCTAGTGTCAGGTAATTAAATCTTCACAAAGGCGTGAAAACACTTTGTGTGACAGAAGTCATTTTGTAGAACTAATATTTTACGGGCTACAGCCCGTCAAAGTTTTAAAAAATAGTTTTTTGAAAATATCTCCTGACCTATTCATCGTATTTGAAATATTTATTTTTTATTTTATTTTATTTATTTATTACGATATCCAACAGGCACAAGGCATACCGTGCGTGTACTTTCCCATTAGGCATGTACATTCACGTAGCGCGAGAGATTTGACAACACCGTCAGCCGTAAATTCGTCCGTCGATGGAGCATTCCAGCTCTGTTATTTCATTTCAGCCAGCTGGCACGCGCGATGTTGTAATTCTTCTCCCCATGCCTAGCCCGCGACTACACACACGGTATGTTATTATCAATTTCGTAGAGCATTAAATTCTCTACAATTTAGTCCTCTACAAGTTTGCAGTTACTTATTTTCATATCCGATTAATAGTTGACGAGATGTTTTGAAAAAAATATTTTTTATAATTTTTGCAATAATGTTTTAAATCAAAATCGTAGAGAATTTAATATTCTACAAGTTTGTAACTACATATTTTTATATCTAACCAATAGTTAACAAAAAAAGTGTGAATGACTAAATTTGAATAAATGATTTAACTATTTTCGATATATTTTTTGCTTTAAAATTCCAAAAATCCTATCATGTAATTCAATACTTCGTCAGTATTAACTAGAAGAGTAGTTGTTTTGATTGATTCTCCAATAACGAGTGTTTTAAAGTATCTACCTAACTAGAGTCTAGTCATCACATCATGATGAGCACGAAGATAGCCGATGTCTTCCGTGCATGTTTATTCTTAGGATGTAATTGGCGGGAACTTACATTTATAGTACTTTGTGTGTACTGTGTTTGCTAACGTACTTAATTTAATTATACCTATTGTTGTACATTTACTTTTAGTGTCACATCTTTAGATTTAACTGTGTACCTACGTTTTCATCTGGTACGTACATTATTATTTAATAGCTTCACAATGTAAAACAAAATTTATCTTGATAGGATAGAAATTGGTCGTTTTCTGAGGTTTCTGGTTCTTGTACACACACTAAATCACAATTTTTTTTCATCCCCTTTAATAATGGGGTGGGGGTGGTAATGGGAGTGGCTAATGCCAATTTTTTTTTTTTTGATACCTTAGCTTCTCTTGTATATACTAAATACCAATTTTATGGATTCTTACCTGCTGGATTTACCTATTTACCCCAAATTTACCCCAATTTATCCCTCAACCCTTCGACGGAACAAGATTAAAATATAATCTAGTTCTAGATCTCGTTAAAGTACATATCTGTACCAAATTACAAGTCAATATCTCAAACGGTTCCAGAGTAAACGTGCGCACAAAAAAAAGTTACAGACCAACAGACAGACAGAAATTTTTTTTCGCTCAAACTTAAAATCTCGACGTTTCATGACATTCTAAGCCTATTTGAACAATAAAAATTTAAAAAAATTTTTTTTGTCGTTACTAAGTATAGTTCCACTGGATGTGGAAATAATTAAAATTCAATTTTTGATTTTGAGTATGCAGTACGCAGTTCAACTTTTACTGTACCTTCGCTCACAAGTCCATACCAAGCTGTTATGTCACAAAAACACGTTATTGAGTAATTTAACTCGAAAGTTTTTAGGCGAGAACTTTTTTGTTATAACGACTATATACCTTGCATTTTGCGATGATATTGACATTTGATGTACTTTTCAGAGACAAATAACTAAAGTTGTCAGTTGTCATTATTTTCGAAAATTTAAAAAAATTAATGTACTTAACACCTTTATCCGTTCATAAGTTTCTCTGAAATGAATAAGGAATTAGTGAATAAAAGTGTTAAGAAATTAAACATATTTTATTATTATTAAAACATTGTACAATTTTTAGGTAGTCGGACAGTTCTACGGTTTTGGGCTACAGTTTGGTCATTTCCAAGTATGTTGTGATAATACGGCCTTACCATTCATTTATGAATGGTATTGTTCTTTAAGATTGGCCAGTTTTCCTACACTTAGGCTGCCCTTGTTTTCATTAAACACCGTTAGAGCAATACAGTCGGAATTTATCTTATGCATATTCCTTTTCTTTAAAATATCGACTTTGTAAAATAGAGTCATTTCATCTAGTGATGTAATAGTAGCACCCATAGGTGCCATTTTATACCGCCGTGAAAATAAACCTTTCCATTGTTCAAGTTTTTCTTCCTGTTGCACAAATTGAGTTTTGAGGCAATTCCATCAATATCCTTGAAATGATTCTTCATATCTATGACAACGGCGTCTTTGGGAGTTCTTAAAATTTCTCGATACTGGTTCGGAACGTAGATGTTTTGATGTTTCCTTAAAATTTTCTCGACTCTGCCAAAGTCTCTGTCTGAATCTAAATATGAGTGTCCCACCTCCGAAAATTTATGGTCGATAACTTTAAATTCTCTCTTTAAAATCAACAACTGGTAAAGTGTAATGACACAGACTAAAACAAATCAGATGTTTCACTCAATAGTATTCCCTATGTTACCAGTTTCATTTTTTGTGATGTGACGTATACCTGCCAGGATTCTGCGCAGGAGACATAAACAGAGAAATCTTGCGGTTGACATGGAAGTTAAGACCAGCGAGTATAATCTCACAGGAGGGAGTATTTAGTACTGAAATCTCAGAGACGGAAGTCGTCAACAGCTCCACTGGTGATATTAATTATTTTGGAATGTGGTGTATTGTATTGAAGGTTAGAGTTGTTATTGTTATACATTTAAGTGGTTTTTTGAGTATTTATTAGGCCACTTTTAATTATTGTTATGCATCATAAGGTCCTTCCTGTGACTATACTCGCTGGTTAAGACTGATTGGACAATGCGCAGATCACGGCACAAATTGGTACCTGCCTGGAGTTGATTTATTATCTAAACCATGATACGTCATAAGTGAAATATCTGATTTGTTTCTAATCTGTGGTAATGATATTGAAGTTTTTATTTTGTCCACCAAAGGAGTCGGGCCATATTATAATGTGATCGATCTTTTCTTGGAAATATTCATTGTAAATTTGTGAAAAGGTATGTAAGCAACTAGCAATTTCTAGGCTTTCACGGCTGGCCATATCTTCAGTCCATGTGAAAAAGAACGTTTTTTTTTTTTCAGTATTCCTCAATGTATGTATGCCAAGGTTGTAAAACCACATTTGACGAAGGTAAAATGCTTTCGATGTACTTAATTTTGGCAGCGGTATGGTTTGTTGAAGATCTAAAGTAAGAAAGCAAATCGTTCTATCTACTGTAACTTTTGCTCCGTCACGTTTTTGTTGTTCAAAAGCTAGTTTGTAATTTTCTCCGCATTCTTTGGTATTATTTATTTTATTTTTATTTTTTTTTTTTTTAACCCAATAGATGTAAGCATAGCGATCCCTTTAATTCTTAAACGATAACCTTACAAACCCAAATGACGTTTGACTTGATTGGCGTAATTATCATACTTATTATTTTTTCCGCAAGAATTTCGGAATTCACCAGATTTGCCTTAAACAATTTAATGCTCTTTCAAAATATTGGGTGGGCACAAGCCATACCAGATATCAGTTTTGCTCTTGTCATAAAAATTTCTACGGTCCAGCCCTCTTCTACTTGTCAGCATAAACTAGTCCCCTAGCAATATTGACAGCGCATAATCGGCAGCTCCTCATGGTCTGACGACTAGACTCTTGTGTATATTTGCGTGCCCAGATTAGGGCAACAATATACAGAAAGTAGGTATTTTCATAATAAATAAAAAAGTGTGTAAGTTGCGATTTGCATAATACCTGAATAATTAGTGTTCTTTAAGATTCGCTGGGAATTTTTCCGTACATTTGACATTTTTTTGTCTAATTTCAGTGGAAGGTAAGAAGAATTGGCCGTAGACCTCATAATATTAGGTAATGAGTTTCAGTTCGTTGTTTACCTTGTGCCTTCCACTCATAGGTATTTGTAATACTGAGTAAAATTTAATTTCTTAATTTATATACACGATCCAGCGGCAGGGAGCCAGCCTTGTCGGCATGCTTTGAACTTATTCGTAAAAGTGAACTGGTCTGCTAGAATTCCAATTATCTTCAAAGCGTACCGACAATGTCGGGTCCCAGCAGCTGGATCGTCTTTAGTAATCATTTTTATTTTTTTTGGAGAAAGTTCAATTTTTTTAAACAATATTTTGCTATGTTTAACCGACAATGGCAACTAAAAACATTTCTTCACTGTGAAATCATCCCATCGACATCTACGCTGTCAGCCCGCCAGCAATGACATACTTTATTTTATATGTTACAAGTTACAATATAAAAGCGTAAATATAGAACATTTTATATAACTCATTCCGTCGTGTAATAGTTTTAAAATAAAGATGGAATATTTAGTAATTTCCCCGCGCATAAGTCTCGATTTCAGATAAACAGACGATCGACAAAAAAGATTGAATAATAATAAACTGATTTTAATTTAATGATTTTTTATTGTCTAATCTCGCATAAATATTTTGGTTAAAAAGCCTTTGATCCTTATAAATATATTTTATTTTTGGAAAATCGTGGTATGCTGGTGTCTAAACTGAACTTTTAATAATTATATAATAAGAAATTATTTCACCAAGGTTGAAAGAATGTAATTAATAGTTCAGTGTTTGACGGTTTTTCGCTCAGAATTCTTTCGGACAAAACATATTGACGTGAAATTTGAACAGTAATTAGGGAATGGCACAAAGAACCAAAGTTATATAGTATCGGAAAGTCCTTCGTTTGGCATTGCGGTATTAACCGACCGCCCACAATAAAGACATCTACCAGTACTATAGCAGAAGCAAACAGTGGCACACCTCTTCAAGAGTTGCTGCTCTCGCTTGCTCTTATTGCCATACCCAAAAGAAACACTTTCCGATACTGTATAGTGCCGATGTGTGCTTTTACCCTGGGGGTGGATGCCGTCTCTTCTCGGGGGTGGAAATTATTACATTCAAAATAATCGATAGGGGAATAAATTCTAAGCAAAAAATGTTCTATAAAGTTTTTTCGATGAGTCAATACTTTTTGAGTTAATCGTGATTGAAAATGTTGATTTTTCATTTAAAAAATGCATGTTTTAGAACGATTTTTCGCGAATAACTCGAAAACCTTACGTTTTATCAAAAAAATTATTATAAGCAAAAATGAAGCTTATTAAATAACAAAACGATTGTTTCATTTTTATTTCTGTAGATGTAATACGAACCGAGTTATGCCTCGTTGAAGGTGACTTTTTGTTCGCCAAAAACTGAATTCGAACTTTTCAACGTTAAATAACCGAAACACGGAAAATTTTTGGAGGAATACATATAAGACATTTTTAAAAGTACGTAAAGAGACCTTTAAAATGAGTAAAAATGGTAAATGTCGTTAGCATAAAAACTAACGGAGTTATGATGAAAATAAAATGGTTGTCTAGCTTTTTTCGGAGAAAAAATCAGCAATAAAACCAATGGGTTCACCGCAAGAATTGAAATTGAACGTAATCCATTTATAATTTAGTTTATTTAAGTACTAACAATATGTTCTAGAAGTTTGATCGTTTTGGGATGCCTAGGTTTGAGAAAAAGTTTGATTCAAATTTGAAATGATTTTTGAAATTTCTTAAAAAATTTTCATTTTTTCACAATAATTCAAAAACTAAAGAAAATACGTAAAAATACTAGAGTACAAAAATTAAGTTTTTCTTGCTGAAGTTTTTTTTATTATTTCTCTAGGATAAAAATTAATTGAGATATCACCATTAAGTCTGCATTTGAGTGCAAGCATCACCTTCCCCGAGCCCTTTAAACTCAAAAATCTCAAATACGATGGGCTCAAGGAAGTTCAACTTTACATACTTTACATACGTGTGACTTAGTAAATCATGATATACTCTTAAATAAAATGTATAGATACGGTGTTAGAGGACAGGCGTTAAAGTGGTTTCAAAGTTATTTGGGAAATCGGTCTCATTATGTCAATATTGGTCATGTAAACTCCGAACCCCTCATCACACAAATAGGCGTACCTCAGGGATCCGTTTTAGGGCCTTTATTATTTATTATTTATATTAACGACCTCAATGCAGATAACATTTTAATGTTCGCAGATGATACGTCGATTATTATTGGCAACAAAGACCTTGAAACCAGTGTAGGTTACTGTAATAAACAATTGCAAGATATTTACACTTGGCTTATTGATAGCAAGCTAATACTAAACACTAATAAATCAGTTTTCATCAGATTTAACTATTCTTCTGCAAACTATGATCGAAGTTTATACATAAGCACTTCAAAAGGTACTTTAAAACAAGTACAGTCCACGAAATTTTTGGGTATTTATATATCTGAAGACTGTAAATGGACTACACATATCGATATGATTTGTAGAAGAATAGCTCCTGTGTGTTATTGTTTAAAACAGTTAAGACTTACAGTGGATACAGATGTTCTAAAAATATATTACTTTGCCCATTTTCATTCAATCATTTCGTATGGCATTACTGCATGGGGTTCTTCTAGTGAATGTACACGGATCTTCAGACTTCAAAAAAAAGCGATCAGATATATAGTGGGTGCAAATGCCAGAGAAAATTGCAAAGAATACTTTAAGAGCCTAAATATTCTAACATTACCTTGTATCTTTATAATGAGTCTAGTAATCTATGCAAAAAATAATAACTTTCAGATGATAAACCACTATCATTCATACTCTACAAGAAATTCTAATTTATTAGAGGTACCACTTCATCGAACAGCAACATTTGAGCGTAGTCCAAAGTTTTTAGCTATTAAAGCATTCAATAAATTTCCCGCTGAATACAAAACTTTAAATTTAAATTTATTTAAAAAACGCGTTAAAGAATTTTTAATTACCAAATGTTATTATTCTTTAAATGAATATCTTGATGATAGAATATAAAATTTGCAGTCTACTTATTCATTGACTTGCTCTGTATGTTATTTTTATTTCAGTCATCCATAGCCTGATTTTTGCTTTTTGTATTTTGTTTCAATCAATGCTAAATTTCCGTATCACTTCTAATTACTATGTATATTAATTACACACACCATGTTTAATGTTCCTTATTTTAACAAATTTTGATTGTATGTATGTATGTGTATATATGTGTGTATTTATGTTTATATGCGTATGTGTGTATATATATATATGTAATATATATATTTTTTATGTCTCATGTATGTTACTTATACTCGTATGTTTTTTTTATTATTTTACAGTTTTATGACTTATCCTATATTATTTGTAATAATCTACTGGATGAATAAACATTATTATTATTATTATTATTATTATACCTTGTAGCTCTTAAAATTCTCTGCAAATGATTTTTGGAGCGATTGAATAGCTTTTCGGAGCATGTAAATTGTTTTATTCTCGACATTTTTTTTATAAATACATGTAAACACATATGCCTGTATCTATAAATTTTAGAAGCAGGTAGGTACTGCACAATATACTACCAATCAAAATTTTGGATATGCCTGCACCGGGAGAACTCAAAATGATATTTAGTAATTGCAAAAAAGGATGCGGTGGAGCTTGTAGCTTCCGAAAAATTGGATTTTTTTGTAACGCAACATGCGGAACATACTCCGCTGACAACTGTCAGAATTGTCCTCCAATTATAGTATATTCTACAAATAATTCAGCGATATAAAAAAGCTCGCAAAAAGCATAAAGGACGCCGACCGCTTCTAGTTAGTGTAGCGCCTGCCGGTCCACTTTGACAACGCTAATCCACGTTGACCACATACTTTATTCCAACCTATCATAATTCCGGTAGAGAAAATTTCAACCAATTATATTCAGTGGAAGTGGCCTACATTTTTGTAAGAAAATGTGTGACCATTTTTTTGTAATGATAATAAAGAAGCCGAACACTTTTATGTAAAGGGGTCTACACACGATCCAGCGGCAGGGACCCGACATTGTCGGTACGCTTTGAAGTTAATTGGAATTCCAGCGGACCAGTTCACTTTTACGAATGAGTTCAAAGCATGCCGACATGGCTGACTCCCTGCCGCTGGATCGTGTGTAGACCCCTTAAATAGACTAAAATTGATACACGGTTGGAATCCTTTACGTTTTTTGCGAGCTTTTTTATATCGCTGGATTACCGGTGGTACAAACTATACAAACCAAGAGTTCAGCGCAACTGAACTCCGCCGTCTTTTTTAAATTTGTAAATTTAAAAAAATAAAATCAATTTATTATTATTATTATTATTAAAGAGGAGGAGGTCGATAATGATGTTAGTGATAGTTCTTCTGATGACCCATAGATTTTCAGTAATAAAACATGCTATTATAATGTAAATAAAATTTTTATTTTTCCCCTTTAAATTCATTCAATAATTTTAGTTTTTAATTTTAAGTAAATATGGTAGTTAATTTTATCACGAGGGCGGTTTGTAATGGATGAAACGTTGCAATAAATCATAAACTGTATTATAAACAGTCAGTGACGGGATTTTAATTCATTATAAGTGCACCATTAAAACATTTCAAGCTGTTGAAAACTAATTTCTTAGAAAATTTCGTCATAGGGGTGGTTTTAAAGGGTTGAAACGTTGTAACACATCATAAATTTATATTCCAGGACATGAAATAATGTGTATTCTACATATTTAAACATGATTTCAATCTATGTAACGCTTAAATCTATATTTTTAAATTTTTTCTCAGTTTTCACCCTCAAAAAATAAAAAGCACATATCAGGAACATATAACTTTTGAAAAGGAAAGTTAGATGAGCTTAATTACAAATTTTCATCAAAATCGATTTTGTCCGAAAGAATTCAGAGGTAATACCCTATTTTTACCGTCAAACACTGGACTATAAGTAATACCAGAGAATTTTTTTGAGAATATGGAAATAAATTCAAAACCGGTACGCAAACCTTTTTTAGTAGTACGTAAGTAAGTATAACTTGTTAATTGAATTTCTTCAGCATTTGAGATAGTGTAATAGGGTGTTTCATTTTGTAAGGCAAAAAATAAAATGTAAAATTTTTACAGACTTTGTTTAGGTCCCGAGTCTCAGTGATGTAAAAGATATATATGTCAAATTTCAATAAGATTGGATAATATTGATCAGTTTTACCTGAGACTAGTGAAATTTCTAATAGTGAAGTGCTTTGTAGTTCTAATGGGCTTCTCATGTATTTTTTGCAGGTAATTGAACTTTAAAATGGGAACCAAAAGAGGAATTTGGCTGCTAGAAAATGTGCCTAGTGGTGAGTTTTTAGGAGCTCGGCTCCCGTCAAAGGAACAAATACTTTTAGTTTTTATTTACCATTACAAGGAAATGAAAGAAACACTTTCGGATGCTGCTAAATCTGTGTAATCTGTAAGTGTGAAGGAAAGGCTTTCCTCCACACTTCCTGTAGTTTAGTATTGGTAGATTTGGCAGCATCCGAAAGTGTTTCTTTCATTTCCCTGTGGTGGTAAATAAAAACTAAAAGTGCTTGTACCTTTGAAGGGAGCCGAGCTCCTAAAAACTCACCACTAGGTACCTTTTCTAGCAGCCAAATTCCTCTTTTGGTTCCTATTTTAAAGTTCAATTACCTGCGAAAGATGAAAGAAATACATGAGAAGCCCATTAGTACAAACCACTTCAATATTAGAAATTTTACTAGTTTCAGATAAAAGTGATCAATATTATCCAATCTTCTTGAAATTTGGCATATATATCTTTTACGTCACTGAGACTCGGGGCGTAAACAGGGTCATATGAAAATCACATCTTTGGAAAAATGAAACACCCTATTGTGTAAGCATAGCTTACTAGCTAAACATGTTCATATAAGATGTATAATTTTAATCGAGTGGTGACCTATCGGGATTTACTTATATAAGTATGTCTGATTTTAATCTGGTTGTAACCTGCTAAGTTTTATTTTTATTTAGAATGGTGTCTGTCCAATTTGACGTATCTATAAAATGTATGTTTTCTAAAGATAAATAAACTATTATTATTATTATTATTATTATTATCGCCCAGTATGTGTTTCAGTAAAAACGATGTATTATTATAGTTATTATTTGAACAATTTCCTTTCTTTCAGGTAAACGGTGACGATGAGTGGGAGTACGAGGAGATCATCCTGGAGCGAGGCGGGGCCGGTTTGGGCTTCAGCATCGCGGGCGGTACGGACAATCCTCATATCGGCGACGATACCGCCATCTACATCACAAAACTCATACCCGGTGGAGCGGCGGCGACGGACGGCAGATTAAGAGTTAACGATTCGATACTCTCCGTAAACGATGTGCCCGTAGTAGACGTCCCCCATGCCTTAGCCGTAGAGGCGCTCAAGAAGGCCGGAAACACAGTCAAATTGGTAAGTAAAAAGTTCACAAAGTTATTGTTGCCTGTTGCTTTGATAGCTCTGAGTAGGATTCGAAATTGATGTGATAGAAATATACTAGGGCTCGAAATAGGTCCCTGTGGTATGTCTAAAAGCTTATGAGATGATAATTTTCTAATCTTTAAGGGCTCACGATTTTGTTACAAATGAAATAAAATACATTTTTTCTATAATTGTTAAAATAACTGCCCTTTTTTTCATTATTTTTAGTGCGTAAAACATTTGTTTATGGTAAAGTAAAAAAAAGTAAAAAGCGTTAAAAATAGTATATTGTGTATCTAGTAGTGAGAGCAATACATTCTCGGACGACGACGTAAATTGTTGACCGAGGCGTTAGCCGAGGTCCGGTACCGCGGCCTCCTCGATCTCCTGATCTAAATCCATTATTTTTTTCTTTTGGGGTCGTCCCAATTTAGTGTATACAATACCGGTACAAACAAGGTAAGATAAGTTAGAAAGAGTCACTACCAAATGGCATAACCCCGGAATGCTATTTCAGGTTCAGCGATCAAACTTATCTCGCCTCCGAGAATGTATTCATGTACGTACAGGGTGCTCATATCGAGCATTTGTAGTAGTTATGTAGTATATAGTTATTTGTTGACGAAGATGTTAGTCTTTGTCCTTTATCAGTAATTTTTTTTTTTTCAAAAGGGGATAGCTTTATCGATATCAAACAAGAATATCTTTTTTTTAGAAAATGGTTTAAAGAATTTGAAAATGTCATCCTATCTTTCAAAAATTTAAATCAACATTTAGGGGTGAAAGCATTAGAAGTGCTCCATATCTGGCTTTTTAAATAAGATACGAAGAGTGCCATATTTCTGAAATCAAAGGTACTTACTTGCTATGTATATTGTTCAAATTTTATTAAAATCGATGGAGAATTTTGAAGTTGCGAGCAAATAACCTTTTTCAGTATGTAACCTTTAGTGGTGAATATCTCCGAAAGAAGGAAATTTTTTTTTTTTTACTTTTAGTGTTATTTTGACCAAAGCTATATGCTTCCGGAGTATTGTCCCATACTCCCGGGACACCTTGTATTTCGCCTCGTACAACTACTGGAAGATTGTGTCATCAAATTGGTTCATCAAGTTTCATATCATACGCTAAAATTCATATCAAATTATAGCTCGCAAATGGGGATCTCGGTGGTATAGATTTAGCACATCTGAAATTTCATAGCCGATATGTAGTAATTCGAGAACGTTCGTCCATGAACCGACGCGGAATCACACATCTTCAACACAAGGTTACCACCGGATTATTAAATACAGCTCTGCATTCTCTTCGCCCAGAGGTTTATGCACTTCATTTTAATTCTTGGCAACACGTAAGGTTACAGGAAACCAAAAGCTTCCAAACATCGCGTGCAAGACTTCGTATGACATTCAGACACTTGTATTATTTTACACAAATGAGGATAACGTTGCTGGAAAAATGCAATTTGCTGCATGGGGAGGTTGACAATTCGACTAGACCTCGAGTCGGGAAAGACGATGTTTTCTCATGGGTATTGTATTTCGGTCAAATTAGCTAAATTCATAATATGCTGTTGATTTCGACATTTTCATTAAAAGCTATCATAGTCCTAACTTACGTCTGGTTTCTGAAATACAGCTCAAAACATTTACAAGCGATCACGTTAAAAAATTTCCAAATGTATTATTGCTTTTAAGATATTTTATATTCTGGTAATCTAATAGTTTTTCAAATAAAAATATTTTGTAGTAATAAGATTTTTCGTTTTAATAAAATAGTCTAGAAAAAATTAAATTTGAAAAATATTGGCGAAGGCGGCAGAAAATTTGGTCTAAAAATAACAAGTCAAAAAAAATCGGTTAAATAGCTAAAACTTTTTTACATAAACTTTGCGTCTTCCTGATCAAAAACTGAAAACTAAATTGAAAAATTTGGTTCTTTTGACCTCTAATATTAAGATCTCACCACCATTCGACTGAAGGATGTGACACTGTTTATTTGTTAAGGTCGCCAGTTGACTCAGGGTGGTAGTAAGGTTCTGTCCCCACCTTCTTACCATGCACTTATCACTAATCTCTAGTCACTGCTTATTGATCTATCACTTCTTAATTTCCTAATTACTTTTATAGAATTCATCCCTTCAGGTTTTGTGATCTGATCAATGTCCTGAATAACAGACTCGTGGGCCGTTTGAAGGTTCCATACTTTCAGTTATGGAACTGACACACAAAATCTCCCGAGAGGTTAAACCTAAAGTTAATCATTGAATCAAGAAAATGAGTTCAAATAATACCATTTATTTATTAAGTAAGTGAAAGTGTACAGTAAATATGTGCAAGAACCTATCTATGAATATGTAAGAATGTGCCTACCAAACGTAGCAAGTGCGGACGCTTCCCTGAAATAACGTGTATCTCAACCACCATACAATGGAGAGTATGTAGTGACAATAAACTTGGCACAAAACAACTCCCTAGAAGAGTGCGAGTGCAATTTGACTTATTAGATTATCATTATATTTAAAATATTACTAAAAATTTCGGTTCGCTCGTGGCTAGCTTTATAGTTCGTAATAGTGATTATATCATTCATAAGATCTCGTCGACTGAAAGGCGTAAAATACTAAAACTAACGGCATATAACACAACAAGGGTAGCTTACTTCGGCTTCGTTTCCGAGCTACTTCTATGTAGTTTGGCATAAATACTTCAATGGGATAATCAGCATTTTCGCTAAAATTCAAAGTTTGCCTTCCGGCAAAAAACTATACTTTTCTAATAGCCTTTTGGTGTTCCTGTCCCGTGGTCAAGTCTCTGGATGCAAATATTTTGCTTTTATGGTAATTTACATAAATGTCGGCCGAATTTTTTTTTCACGTGGTACTTTTAGGGCGTTACATTTGGTGATGTATAAGGGCACATTATTTCAAAGACACCAACCATTTACATGTTGTTTGCGGTAGTCCACAATTGTCGTTAGTACCAACACTTAAAAACAATCTCATATCATCTCAAATGCATCATCATCAGACAGTTGAAACTAACAGAAATGACTGTATCATTAATAAACAAGCTCAAAACGTACTCTTCTCCTGTTCACTGAACTTTTTATATAATTGTTACACATTCTATAGGATACTGTTCGCAGTTTTTTGTAAATAATGTTAGTTTTAGACATTTCTAATTTTATAGTACGAACTTAGTTGGTAAAATAAAATAAAAGTTATAAAATAAATTTAAAACAAAAAAACTATACCATACCCCATTTGGGTTTCGAACCCGGGACCGTTGGATTTCGAGTCAAACGCGTAAGAACTACACCACCACCTCACACGTAAAAAAATGCAATTTTTACATTACAAGGCACGAGCTAAAATCATATTTTTACGGTTGTATATTAAATTATGAAATGTATATTTGTAAAATATATAAATATTTAGATATTAAAATGAAATATCATTTCACCAGATTTCTATTCAATTACAAAAACATAAAAATCAAAAAATTTTTTTTTCAAATTTAAATCATTAGTAACATTTTTATTTACCGATCGATTTTGTTCAAAACAATAGGGTTCTTCCTCTAGCTAACTATTTACTGTCCAGATTTCAGTACAATCGGAATTTTCTTTCTTGAGTTATCGTGCTTACAAGAAACGTGACGGACGGACAGACGGACATTTTGAAAGTTGTTCAGAATTCGTTCACTAACACAGTGATATGAAAATTTTTTGTCTGCGAGCGATATTTACGGTTTTAGAAATGTACCGATCAAATGCAATATACTCTTCGTTTTTGTATTTGCGAAGAGTATAATATGGTTATTAAGGTACCAAGAGTGTTATAAGGATAATAACGCACCGAGGTCGGCAGTGTACTTCCCGAGGGCCTCTGGCCCGAGGCAATGTACATCGACCGAGGGCGTCATTATCCTATAACACCCGTGGTGCCTTCAACGTTTAATATCCTACAAGTCTGTTATTTAATTCGATTTTTTTTGACATTTACGATTTATTAATTTGACATCTATTATGTTCAGAACGATTTGATTTAAAATTGTTTGTAAACGCCGCCATTGCATAGCAACGCATTTTGTTTGTCAATAACGCTATCATAATTTGCTTTTTTTGGGTTGTATTATAATTTTATAATGCCCTAGGGCGTTATCGATATGCATAACGCCCTAGGGCGTTATTTTTCATTTAATGTATCTCAAAATAGGGTGGTTATTGTAAAATAACAGACTTGTAGGACCTTAAGATAATTAATAGAGGCCAGTATAGAACCTTGAGGCACTCCAGATGTAGCTAGGAATTGATCAGATTTAAAGCCGCGGAATTCCAGGTATGGATTCCTTCCAGTTAAAAAAGAGAACAGTGGGGAAGTCTGAAAAAGTGTTAAGGTTTGTAAAGTGCGTAAATTATTTTCCAAATTGTACCGAACCGTGTGGAATTTTTTTTTTTTTCGAAATTTTAAGGGAGAGAGGTGCAAATTGGTATAGAGGTAAGTCAAGTTAAATTGTCATAATTTGACATGATGTGCATATCGTATAGGTCCACTTATTTACGAAATGCCCTTTATAAGTATTCGTCCTCGGGGGAATTAACCACAGCCCACCTAATTACCATGCAACTGTGTCTCATTCAGTTCATTTGGTAGTTCGCATTTTCCTATCGTGCACAGGAACACAAAGTTTCAAACTGTACTCGATTGTTCGTTAAATTATGTCATTGTGTTAACCTACTCGATCGGAATTTTGTGCGATTAAAGTTGTCGCGAATCCCGGAGATGTCTGTGTTTTACTTGCCCGAAACGTCGAAATTCGCTTTGCTAACCAAAGAAAACGTGTTAGGTGGAGACACGAGTCTGACAGGAATTGTGGTGTTGGCGAGATTCCGCAGAAAGGACCAGAATCGGTGGCATGTGCCGACGCAGTCCACAGTAATTATCTAATTTTTTAAATAGCGGCTATAAGAGTAGATTTGGTCTTGTGCTTCATGTTTTAACATGCAGTTATCAAAATGTTCGAGGTGTAAATACAAAATATGTATGCTTCTACAAGTCAAGATGAATTCGATATAACTGCACTTAGCCAATGTCCAACTATTCCGGTATATCTAATGTACTTAGATGTGATCGTCAGTTGACAAATACCTCACTTGGTGAAGCTGTATTGTTAGCTTTAAAAATTATATAGAAGTAGAAAGATTAAAAATGGATTTTGTTAATAATTTTCCTTCCGTTGACATATTAGGTTGTAAATGTACAGTTGATTCCCTAGTGTTTTACAACTTTGCCTTCTATACCGGGTGATTCAGTTTGGTATTCGCACTCCTGTATATTTTTTATTTTAACAGAAAACTACAATAAACCATATATATTTGTAAATCGTTTGTCAAGCTCTATCGAATGACGTCCTTAAATCATCTCTTTGATCACACATGCCAAAATAACGATAGTCAACTTTTTTTTTCAAATGGTATGCTATACATTTCTTTGCCGATTGTTGTTGAGCTTCTCTTTCTGCATTCAACCATGTGAAAAAAGTATACACTTCCATAAGGAAAATTTCGAGAAAATTAATACAATACGAAAAAACTTCATTTAAAGGTTTTGTTTCTGATTCAACATAGTTAGCCATGGAAACAATTGAATTTTGTCATTGTTAGTAATGTCAAATTGAAAATACTGTTATTTGTGACTGTTATTCGTTTTCGTTTTATGTTATACTTCTAAATAGATTTACACAATGGTATCTTACACTAATGAAGAAAAATTGGACATGATGTTAATTTATGGAGATTGCGGAAAAAATAGTAAAGCAGCCAAACGTTTATATCAAGATCGCTTTCGAAATAGGCCGGTACCATCAGACAAAATGTTTGCAAAATTGGCAAGAAATATGAGCGAAAGTGGAAGTTTTGAGAAAAAAAGAAACGTTTTTAAGCCCAGAACCGCACGAGATGAAGAACATGCAGTTGCAGTTTTAGCCCGTGTTTTCGTAGACCCGCATATTTCTATTCGTCAGTTAGCGACAGAAACTGATATTTCATATTCTTCAATTCAAAGAATTCTGAGAGACAATAAACTGCGACCATATAAAATACATTTACATCGGGGCTTGCTTCCAGGAGATTACGAGAGACGTCTAAATTTTGTAGCGTGGTTGGCAGTTGCTCAAGAAATGACTATATTAGATCGCATCATGTGGTCAGATGAATCCCGTTTTCATAATAATGGAATTGTCAATAGACATAACTGCCATTATTGGTCGCAGGATAATCCTCACTGGCTTCGGGAAACTAATTTCCAAAATATCTGGGGAATTAATGTATGGTCTGGAATTCTCAACGGACAAATTATAAGACCAAAGTTTTACGAAGGCACGCTTACTGGAGAAAGATATCTACAGTTTTTAAGAGAAGAGTTGTTAAATTTCATAGAAGACGTTCCATTACATATTAGACATAACATGATATTACAACAAGATGGGGCACCGCCACATAATGCTATAATTGTAACGAATTATTTAAATGCAGCTTATCCAGGTAGATGGATCGGAAATCGTAGTGAGGGAGTCAAGTGGCCTGCCAGATCACCGGATCTCACACCGTTAGATTTTTTTCTTTGGCCATATCTAAAAGAAAGAATGTATTTTACACCTCTAAATGATGTCGAAGATCTTAAAAATAGAATACAAACTGAATGCCGCAGATTAAATGTTGAAATTCTTCAACATGTATGTACCCAAGGCGTGATAAACAGAGGACGATTATGTTTAGAAGCGAACGGAGGACTCTTCGAACATATGAAGCAATAAATAATGTTTTTATTTTCTTAATTGTTAGTTAGTTTTCAAGTATTTTTAGTTTTTTTATTGATAATTGTTATTTATTATTAGTTGTTATTTTAATATTATTGTTTGGAGTGTTATTATCATTAATTAACTAAAGATACGACATTAAATGTTATATAAAAATGAATTACATAATTATTGAAAAACAGAACTTTGTTTGGTCAAAACACTAAACTTTGTTTCGAAATTTTTACGCGTCATCAGTGCCGTACACAATCCTCGTACAAATCCCTCTCTTTCGAATCTGATTGGCCTAGTTGGTACTAGTTACATTACTTACAATGTCAAAATTCAATTGCTTCCTTGGCTAACTGTGCTGATTCAGAAAAAACCTTTGAATGACGTTTTATCATATTTTATTAATTTTCTCGAAATTTTCCTTGTGTTGAAGAATAAATTTTAACATTTAATCTGCGGCATTCAATTCGTATTCTAGTTCTAAGATCTCCGATGTCATTTAGAGGTGTAAACTTTTTCTTTTAAATAGAACCAAAGGAAGAAATCTAACGGTGTTTAAAAACGTTTCTTTTTTTCTCAAAACTTCCACTTTCGCTCATATTTCTTGCCAATTTTGCAAACATTTTGTCTGATGGTACCGGCCTATTTCGAAAGCGATCTTGATATAAACGTTTGGCTGTTTTACTGTTTTTTCCTCACTCTCCATAAATTAATATCATGTTCAATTTTTCTTCATTAGTGTAAGATACCATTGTGTAAATCTATTTAGAAGTATAACATAAAACAGAAACGAATAACACAGTCACAAATAACAGTATTTTCAATTTGACATTACTAACAATGACAAAATTCAATTGTTTCCATGGCTAACTCTGTTGAATCAGAAACAAAACCTTTAAATGAAGTTTTTTCGTATTTTATTAATTTTCTCGAAATTTTCCTTATGGAAGTGTATACTTTTTTCACATGGTTGAATGCAGAAAGAGAAGCTCTACAACAATCGGCAAAAAAATGTATAGCATACCATTTGAAAAAAAAAAGTTGACTATCGTTATATTGGCATATGTGATCAAAGAGATGATTTAAGGACGTCATTCGATAGAGCTTGGCAAACGATTTACAAATATATATGGTTTATTGTAGTTTTATGTTAAAATAAAAAACCGCTGCCCAAGGAATCACTACTTCCACATCCAGATTCTCTATCCAAGTCACTCACAACGAAAAAACTTTGTGTGTGAAAATAATTGTTTATGGAACTTTAATAATATAATATTTGAAATCCTCTACCCCAAAAACCCATAAAACGATACCCCACATCGGTAGTGGGGTGGGGGGTGGTGATAGAGGGGTAAGAGTGGGGGGTGGATGAAGTAAAAAAATATTTTGAGGTTTCTGGTTCCTGTACATACACTAAATCACAATTTTTTTTCATCCCCTTTAATAAGGGGGTAGGGGTGGTAATGGGGGTGGCAAATGCCAAAAATTTTTTTGAGACCTTAGCTTCTCTTGTATATACTAAATACCAATTTTATGGACTCTTACCTGCTTGATTGACCTATTTACCCCAAATTTACCCCAATTTACCCCCCAACCCTTCGACGGAACAAGATGAAAATATAATCTAGTTCTAGATCTCGTTAAAGTACATATGTGTACCAAATTTCAAGTCAATATCTTAAACGGTTCCAGAGTAAACGTGCGCACAAAAAAAAGTTACAGACAGACCTACAGACAGACCGACAGAAATTTTTTTTTCGCTCAAACTTAAAATCTCGACGTTTCATGACATTTTAAGCCTATTTGGACAATAAAAATTTTTAAAATTTTTTTTGTCGTTACCATACTTCCAGTGGACGTGGAAGTAAAAGATACAGGGGGGCGAATACCAAACTGAATCACCCGGTATACCAACAGACATCGACCAAATTTGTTCTCTGAAAAAATCGAACTGTTATATACAGTGTGACCCATTTAAGATTGCATCACCTCTGCATACCCGTTAATTGATGCTTGATTAACTTTAAACTTTGGTGGTAAGAAGACAATTGTATTAGATCTTGTTTTTTCCAACAACAAAAGCGTGATATTGTATATGATCAGTGGTCATCCACCAGTGGTAAACGAAGATTCGGCCAGCACTATTATTAATTTCTAATATCATCGAATTATACTAGCCTTCACGGCAATAAATTTTAGAAACTATAATTTCAAAAAGCTTACTATCCGGCACTGCGGCACCGTATAATATTTTGTTTTAGATGCTCAAGAAACTATAAAAGAACCTATCCTAAATGATTCACTTCCGAAATAATAAAAAATATTCGTAAAAAATCCAAACATTTTGAAAGATATAAAAAAAAACATTTAAGTCTCTTCTCCATTTTCAGAAATATAATTATAAGCTTTTATATATCAAATATTCAGGTGTCCATTGCGACTGGTGGAGGTTAGGAAGCCAAAGAGGGGTCATCTATTTGCTGCAGCGACGAAACCTACTTATTCCCCGTTTTTGAGGGTGCTGAATCCAAAAAAAATAGTGGGAGATGTTTTTAACCATTAAACAGTAAAAAAAAACACCCTTTTTTTGCCATTTTTCGATGGTGGGATGATTATGGATATTTGGGAAGGAAATTTCATTGCAGTTTTTAAGAAGGTTTATTGGCAAGGGGAGTTCTGAGGCAAGGTGAAGAGCGGTAGCGTCCCCTGGGGGTTGTTACAAACCTTCCAAGGGGTGGGAAATTGATCTTTTTCTCTATTAGTTTTAATACTTACCTCCCGTTTTCGAGGGCGCTGAATTCGAAAAAAATGGTCAATTACGTATTCAGCTCTTCCACCTACCTCAAATGGGCAAAAACCAAAAAGTTTCCAATTCGTATAAAAAACAATAGAAATACAATACAATTCACGCGGGTCCTCAGTAACCGAGTGGAGACACGATCTCTCCACACAGCTTCCACGGCGCATACACCAAGAATCGAGGTAAGAAAATTGTACCTCAGAGGATGAAGATGATAACTTATGTACAGAATCGAACGCGCCTGATGATGCTAATGATGGGCTGATCTACTTATGCCACCAAGGTATTCACAGCTCAAAAACAAATAATAAGAACCATTGTTGGTGTTAATAGTAGACATTCCTGCAGACCGCTGTTTTGTGAACTAGAAATTTTAATTGTGCATTTATATATTTAAGCATCAATGAAAATTTCCTAGAAACTGATATCCATAATTCGAATACCAGAGAAAGAGCTAACTTTCATATTCCTTTCGCTAAATACAACACATCATACAAATCACCTGATGTGCTCGGATTAGTAATATTTAATAAGTTCTCTGCTCGTATTAAATCTGCTACATGTTTTCGATTATCAAGGGGTTTACAGATAATCCAACTTGCTGAAGCCAACCTTGTCGGTCCGCTTTGAAGATTGCTGGAATTCCAGCAGACCAGCTCACTTTTACGAATGAGCATGCCGACAATGTTGACTCCAGCAAGTTGAATCGTCTGTAGACGCTTTTAGAGCCCAGATCAAAGAATTTTTAATAAAAAAAAGTGACTACCATGTGGAAAATTTTCTGCACTGATAGATAGATAGTTTGTGTAGTTCAACTAAAATTTATTTATTATTTTGCCTGTTAATTGTTGTGTCATTATTGTAATAATTTCTATGTAAATAATTATTTACCATAGTTTGTAAGTGATTTTATGACGATTCCTATACATTGTAATATGTCGAAAGTAAAAAGAGCATTTACATTATATTACAAAATAGCGATATTTTTATTTTCTGTTGAAACAATAGAACAAAGTTCAGTATCCATTTCGGATATAAATTTTTCTTGTTAGTATTGCACATTTATTGTCATTCTTAGCCATTTCATTTGCGTACAGATTGATGTAACACACGATTTATCGATAAAGAAATCACTTTTTTGTTCTGACAATGTTTTTCTGTTTTTCAGTGCGTACGGCGCAGGCGACAGCCGCGAAACATGAGGCTGATGGAAATCGAGCTGGTGAAAGGGAACAAAGGCCTGGGCTTTAGCATCGCCGGTGGCATAGGCAACCAACATATCCCCGGTGATAATGGTATTTACGTTACCAAAGTCATGGACGGCGGTGCGGCGCAGGTCGACGGGCGCCTGCTTGTAGGTGATAAACTGGTCGCGGTGCGAGACGCGGTGGTAAGTAAATATTGTTTTTAAAAAAATTCATTTTGTATGTTTTTCTGACTCCCTTCAAAAACGGAAAATTAGGAAATAAGATTTTGTCATCGCGTCGCCAGGTTAATTGAACTTTATTAGAACAGAATGCAAAATGCTTTATTTCAGAAATTTAGTCTCCACACATACATATAGAAAGATGAAAATAGTGTCAAAAATTAAAATAGGCCACAACTCTATATAATTATTAGTAAATGTAAAAGTACAATGCGTAATGAAATACTCGATAACATGTGATAGCCCGTCGGGCAGAGCGCGAAAAGCCTTCTCTTTCTTGACCTACCCAATACTGAAGTATAACCAGATGGGACCTTCACTAATTATTAAAGCATGTTATTTTACATAGGAAATCAAAATTGACGACACTCTCCATTGTTCGAGACCGAAGATATAAAAAAAAAACTAAAAAAAAAAGAAATTTAGAAATTTAATATTTAATCAAATATAACTTTAGAACTAAAACAGATAAAAATAAAATTTTTGTCTGGTTTTGACAAGTAAACATTGCTGTTTAATTTGAAGTATAATTTATTGCAATAATTAAAAAATTAACATAAAAAAACTGGCAAAATTCAAAAGGATACACAAATCAGCAACATTTTTCAAATTCTTAACTCGCCATAACTCGCTTATATAACGAGCTATTCAATTTTTTCTTTCACCAAAAACTGACAAATTTAATAGGCTTCATTTTGCCTCGATTCATGCCAGATCTAATTTTTTAACTAAAAGCGCTACAGCCCTTGAAACACAACGAAGCACACTACGACGACGAAGACACGAGGCTTCCTCTCTCGCCCCCGCTACGCTCTCGGCCCATCAAGAAACGTATAGGCTGCTGGCCTCATTATTGTCTGGATAAGTATTAATATAAGTATATATTATTTTATTTACATTTAGGCTATTACAGTTTATGCATATTGTAGATACATTATCAATGAAAAAAACTGCATGTTACTTTTGCGAAACTGCTGAAAGCAGAGAACATCTAATGGTAAAAAACCAACTGTACTGGCATCAGGTCTGTTATACATTGTGCAAATGAAAGAAAAAATTTTTATAAAATAAAGTGGTGGCACTTATTTGCACACTCTTCGGTACTGATTTCATTATTCTTGTCGGACATATTTTTGTAATAAGAATGATATTAGTAGAGACAAGACATATTGCCTGTGATATTAGTAAAGTGATTAAAAATGTAAGTGAGCCTTCATATGGTTATAATGAAGATAAAAATCAGATTAAAATAATATAGCATTGTCTGATCTGTGGAAAATCCAGAAAAAATAAGAATAAATTAAAAACATTTTTAAGAAGCAATTTGTACAGGAACGGGTGCGGAAACTAGAAAAAAATATATATTCAAGCTGCAGTGACGCATTGTGATATAGAAATAAAAGACAGGTTTTACTTTTATTCAGATTTATTTGGGGATGACGGAAATTATCATAAAATTTGTTATGCAAAATATATTAGCAAAAAAAAATTAAATGTGTACAAACTAAACCACTGAAAGGAAAAATGAATTTAAGGTAGCGTTAAACATTTTATTTAGGGAGGTTGAACTTGCTGTTTTGCAAAAAAGAATCCTTAACTTTAATATTTCTAAAAACACTCCTTAATGATATATTTGAAGAAATCACGGAAGAAGAATTAGATTATTATAGCAGCGGAAATATAAGAAAGAGACTAGAAAGCATTTAAACAAACAAAGTGTTTTGGGAACACAAAGGAAATACAACAGTTCATTCAAGTGATAACAAAGCTAAAAAGACTAACGAATTTTTGTTGTCAGACACAAGTGCTGCCAGTATCTTAAATGAAGCTATAGGTGGACATTTTAAAACTGTAAAAAAACACGACTACTGTTCAGAATAATGATCAATGTAAACAAGAAGCTTCAGATTTGTTATAAATATTTATGCCGTGGATACTAAATATGTCGGCACAGACAAATTTGATTTAAACGGTATTTCTATAGTAATGCAATTTATATTAATAATTATGAAAAAAAAAAACAACCAGCATAGACCACTTTTTTAATACTTTACATATAATTACATGTGTATCGTGCCGTCAGAAGAAAAAAACTTATTGATATGCTTTATTCTTTTGGCTATGGTTATTCCTACGATGAAATACGGATATTTAACATATTTAGCTAGTCGCGTATTAGTAAAAACTACGACATTTTTATTCCACCTGGAGTTCCTCCAGTAAGTTCTGAAGAAAACAATTACATTCATCGACATCGACAATTTTGATCAAAACTAAGACAGGCTAGATGGTAAAAATCCCACTCCCATTACTGCTTGGAATGGTATTATTTAAAAAAAGATCGGCCTATTTACACAAGAATATCTATCCAATAAATTTTAACTGATTTTAACCCTTCCAGTTTACATGAAAACAAAAATATAAATGTACAAAAATCCAACTAATCGTTCAGATCCTCTACGAGTTAGTGAAAGCATGCCAAATAACTGTTTTGATTATGTGGTTACCTCTGACACTTTATGGAAAATATTAAAATTTACGAAACAAAGTAGAAACTTTACTAGCTGGCATGAGTTTAACAATGATGTATCTGAAAATCAGTTATCTCTGTCTGATACCTTATTTTCCATTTTTTAATACACCGCCGACTCCATATATAGCGGATTATTACAATTAATACCATATTATTCAATTTGATTTATTAATTTTATCATCTTACAATAAAGGAAGATTATTGTAAAGCTTTTGTTACGGCCGCTGATTATAGCCTTGCGCGGTTTATGGCGAACGCGGGATGTACCGGGAACGAGAGGGAAAGCCTTGCGACTCCGTCGCTGAAGTGCGCTTCGTTGTGTTTAAAAGGCTGTACCTCATTTATTTACAGAGCTAGACCCAGCATTAATTGAGACAAAATGAAGTCTATGAAATTTGGCAGTTTTTGGTGAAAAAAACATTCAAATAGCTCAATACATAAGCGAGTTACAACGAGTTAGAGCTTTTAAAAAAATTGACAATTTGTGTAACATCTAAATTAACGTCAATTTTCTAGTGTTAAAGTTATTATTTTTGTAATAAATTATACATCAAATTAAAGAGAATCGTTTATACTATAAAACTAAAAAAAATATATAATTCTATCTTTTTTCGTTTGAAAGTTATTCGTGGTTGAATTTCAATTTTGTTATTTTCATTTTTTTTTGTTTTTTTCTTGTAACTTCAGTCTCGTCCAATGGAGAGTGTCGTCAAAAATAATTTCCTATGTAAAAAAACCTGCTGAATAAAATGAAATAGGTTTTGTTTGGTTATACCTCGGTATTGGGTTAGTGAACGCTAGAGCCTCCCATCCGACGTACTATGAACATACCAGTAATATAAACATCTTTAACAAGTTTAAAATCTAGTGCAAAAACTAAATCCAGTGCAGACGTAACAATGTCAGTACGTTGCGTTTCAGTTGTGATATTCTTTAAGAACTTTCCACATAAATATATAAGTAGGTCATCTACATAGAGCCTTGCCTATAGTTCTTAATTTTATCGGTAATATCATTAACAGTAATAAAAATTACGTGACGCTAATCAGGAATCCTTGTGGTATTCTATTTTCCTGTAATCGGTTTTGTCGAGATAGTATATTCTATATTAACTGAAAATTTCTATGTACTAGTCAACCATTCTAAGTTGGCAAGTACCCGCGCAGAGAGAGAAGAAATATCGTCACTGTTGGACATAGACAAACAAGCTTTTTAAGCTTCTTAAGCTAGCTAGCTGAAAAAGCTTCTTTGTCTCTGTCCAACAGTGACGGTATTTCTTCTCTCTCTGCTCGGCTACTTACCGCCAACAAGTTTCTTCAACTAGCTAGCTTAAGAAGCTTAAAAAGCTTGTTTGTCTCCGTCGAACAGTGACGATATTTCTTCTCTCTCTCTGCGCGGCTACTTACCAACTTAGGATAGTTGACTAGTAGGAGAAAACTTTGAATAAGTGGGCAGTTCTACAAAGCATGGTCGATTCATGATATTAGTGACTTACTTATCAAAAATTGGTCCAAGCTACAACCCGTGTCCAATATTCGCTTAGATGAGTCTTACCGCACCTTGTTATAATAAAAAATCTTGAGCTAAATTACGACACAAATAAAATATTGGCTGTTTTTACTCCTAAAACTCAAGACCGTCACGCGTAACTCCATACAGATTGACACTTGTTTTGGCTGGAATTTTGTTACCAGAGAAATGGTTAGTGTCCATCTCTGCTATAATTATTACAAAACATCCAAAATTTGTTGGCAAGATACAACTTTCATGTTTTAAAGTCTAGGATTGAATATATAAACTATTAAAGTCGCGTAACTTGGTTAATACTCACGACCGTCACAGCGCTCATTATTAGTTAATAAGTTGAATGCTAAGACTACCAGCGACTCAGAAACACATCGAAATTTAGTTTTCGTCGTGAAATCATGTGAGATTTTATATGGTAAGTCTAATACCGTGCGTGTAATTTCCCATTAGGCATGTACATTCACGTAGCGCGAGAGATATGACAACACAGCTTACACAGCGCAGTAAATTCGCCCGTCGTCGACGAAGCATCCCAGCTCTCAGTTATTTCATTTCAGCCAGTTGGCACACGCGATGTTGTAATTCTTACTCCCTATGCCTAGCCAGCGACTACACGCACTGTATATGACCCTGTGCTCTCTTTCATGGCCGTCACGTTGTGTATTTTAGCATTTATCAACTTATTAATATCCAAATACGTTTTTATTTTGAAGTATCCAGTACACTGTCTTCTCTTAACCTTACTTTAATAATAGCTTAGGGTGAATATAATTCTTAGTCATTTTTGTCTAGCGGCCCTCACGACCGTCACACTCATGACCGTTACATGGCACAAATTTGAGTGTGATGGTCTTGAGACTCTAGTGACGGTCATGAGAAATTTCATTGGCATTACTCTCCTTCACTCTTGTAACTTTTGAATGGTTGAATGGATTTTTTTCAAATTTGGTGTAGTGATATGGGATGAAATTTCCAATTATATGATGTAAAAAACCAACTTCTGACTTCCGGTTTCGAGGCAAATGACGTGAAAATCAAATTTTTTAAATGGGACAACTTGTATATTTTTTCACTTGGTTCCTACTAGCCAAAATACATATGATCTGACCCTCAAATACTGTTTTTATTTTCAAAAATTTGGCACAACCTCAGCCAGCAATTACACGACCGTTTTACGAATCTCACAACCATCTCATGCCACTCACGACCGTCACGCGTAACTCACAGTACCTCATTCACAATGGCGTCATAAATATTATTTATCTCGTTAGAACCATTGTCCTTTAAGTTATGAACAAAACTGGTTGTCGGTAACAAAATTTAGACACAAAAAGGTAATTTGAGTCAATACAGTTAACTGAATTCTGAAAGTATTAGGCTCAAATAAGAAAGAAACACATACTTTTAGTTATCTATCACTTTTTATTTTATTCATGGGTATTATTGCGACCAAAATTTTCTCTGATATCTTGTAGGATATATTTTTCACTTCAAAGTATCAACTTTTTCATAATCCATTTAGCATATTTATATTAATACACAGCACAAATATACGGTGACGGTCGTGTGTTTTGTTATACGTTTCACTAAGGAAAAACAGCTGTAACATTTTAGTCCCGGGAAAAAAGCTGGTGCCACAAGGCATACCTGAAAACACTTTAACCATTTCAAAAATATATGCCATCAATAGATTCCTGACATTTTATTTTTGAACATTGTCAATGTGAAATCGAACTGCCCAAATATAGGTAGATTGCCTCTAAGAACCTAATCTATAGGTTTTCGATAATATGAAATTTCCAGGTTGTGTCATAAGCCTTTTCCAAATAAAAAAATATCAGTCATATGTCCTCACTCTTGAAAAATTTGAATGGCATCTTGTAGATGCATTGATCTGTCGTTGAACGAAACCTCTGATAGATGGAGGTTAACTCTTTTTTTTTTCTAGGAACTATACCAGTCTACTATTGGCCATTTTTTCCAAAATTTTGCTTAAACATAAAGTAACCGAAATTGGTTTATAGTTGGGCGATTCGAGGGGATTCTGGTTGACTTTTAAAATGGGAATCACAATTGCAGTTCTCCATACGTCAATGATATACTCCTTCTTTTCAAACATTGTTAAACATTTCTAAGATTTCTTATTTGCTTATTCTCCATCAAGTGTGTATCTTATCAAGGCGAGATGTTTCTTCTAAATTTTTAAGGGCATTTTCGAATCCATTCCTGTTAAAAGGTGCATTATATAAAAGGTTTTCATCAGTATCAAATACATGTTTTTCAGTTTGTTCTTTGTATGTTTGGAAGTTTGGGGTATGATTTAAGGAACTACTAGCCATTTGAAAATGTATCGTCAATGTTTCAGTAATTTCAGATATATTTTTTGGAATTTGTTCTCCCATTTTAATTGATTAAATCGTCCTGTATCGAGTTTTTTCAAAAATGGCTTTTACCTTTTTCTATAACTCCGTAATTGGTAGTTCTGTAGTGGTAAATTATATATAATTTTCCCAAGAGTTTTCTTTTCCTTCCAAAGGACGCCGCACGTTTTATATGTAATTTGGGTTTCACTCCCAGGAGCTGAAACTTTGTACAGTGGTAGTTTATGACATGTCGATCAAAACTCTCCACGGGCAAAAATAATTATTTTAACGACAGGGTTTCGAGATTTTGGCCAAAGAAGGTCATAATTTAACCATTTTTTTAACTAAAAATAATTTTTATCTTTAAAACGGATTCTCAAATGAAAAAATGTATTCTTCATTTTTTGTTCAGAATAATGTATTGTACTAGTTTGAAGTGATTTTACAACAAAATTATTATTTAAAAATTCTAATTCATTTATTTTATTTTTTGCCGTATTAAATAAATACATAATTATTTTGTTGTAAAATCAATTTAAACTAGTACAACACATTATTCTGAACAAAAAATGAAGAATACATTTTTTTCATTTGAGAATCCGTTTTACATATAAAAATTATTTTTAGTTAAAGTTATGACCTTCTTTGGCCAATATTTCGATTAAAATTTTTTGTGCCCGTAAAAACTTTTGATCCATATGTCATGTTCATGTCTGAGTTTCAGCTCCCGAGAATGAAAGCCAAATTACATATAAAGGTTGCGGGGTCCTTTGCTCTATGTGTAATTGCTCTCATTTTCCTGAAATTGATTATATTTACTAACTTAATATTTTGTTGAACTCCTCTATACATTTAATTATATAAGGAATAAAAGACCAGACTGCACCCAACAGCTATTCACCGGACTGAAGCCCCGCCGAGCGCTGGATTACAAATTACAAGCCTGGCCGCGTTAAGTACAATACCTATATATTGCCACGAAACGCTATATTTTCGATTGCAACTAGTGATGCACGAGTAGTAATCATTCGTTACTTTTGTATTCGTTACTCGCTAATATCCGAAGTGCCAGTGATTACCTGAAAAGTATTCGTTTCTTTGATTCCATCCGGAATTTTTTTTCCGTCGTGTTTCTGTTTACAAGAATTCTTGAGGCAATCAATTTGCAATGTGTCTGCTAGTTTTTTCCCTTCGATTCTCTAAGAAAATATGACATTTAAGAAAAACGCCTGCACAGAATGTCAATCCGAGCTCTTCATATTATATTTTGAATTAGCAAGATATTCTTATGACTATGCAACTTCCTGATCATTTCATTTAATACCCAGAACTTTCTCCCATCTAAATTGTACAAACAGTCGCTACTTCTCCAGATAATTGCATCGAACTAAACTACCGCGTAGTCGTAGTTTATCAGGCAAAAACAAACCTGAAATACTTTTAATACGAGAACTTCCGCGAAGTTCGTACACTCCTCTAATGTGCATAAAAACAATTATCTCAAGAGCTCCTGCTATAGTTGCATCGAGTCGGGGATCGTTCATTAAATTATTAATTCTGAGCAACAGAAACTTCCAAAGCGGAAGTAGAAGAACGAGAAATTTAGCGCGCTTCTTCCCGGTTCGTTCAAATTTCATGACGGCCCATATTTTAAAAGCACAATGCTTTTTCACGTCGCTGTGCTACTACGTAGGAGATCGGGCTGGGTCTCTGAGGAAAAATAGCTGGGGCATAGGCGTAGATGAATAAATGATTCTGGAAGATATGTTTCAGGAAGGATATATAGTCATAAGGCTTATGTGTTTAAAATACGGGAGTCGTAGTAGGCTGGAATGAGGAAAACAAGCGACTTATTTCATCTGATAGGGAGTCTAATATATAACCGAGTATAAAACGCTTCAGTCACTTTGTAGCATTTATTTTTGCTACTTTACGTTTGCTAGGAGATCAAGAAATGAATAACAATAAACGTAAATTAATTAACTACCACAAGTACAATGATGTATTTTAAGCTATTAGTTTTGATGCTTTAGAGAATAAATTGAAAATTTTTGAAAATTGTGGTGAGCAGTGTATACGACGACCAAGATGTTAGTTTTTGTCTAAGTGTAATGTGAGGAATGCGGTTATCGTTTTCTTCAGTTGGTTGATCATTACTATTTTTTCGTGAATAGATTTTTGTTTGGCATAAAGTGATTAGAGAATATTATTTGGGTATTAAGCAAATCAAAACACTTTTCTGTTTATTATGAAATTACTTTCTTTCTGTATATTGTTGCCCTAATCTGAATACGGTAATATAGTAATTAGGTAAATACTTTAAAACACTCATTATTGCAGGACCAATCAAAACAACTACTCTTCTAGCAAATACTGACAAAGTATTGAATTACGTGATGGGATTCTTAGCATTTTAAAGCAAAAATAAATATATTAAAGATACTTAAATCATTATTTAAGTTATTCCCACTTTTTTAATTTAATATGAAATTATCTACTTTCTGTATGTTGGTACCTTAATCTGGTCACGCTAATACATTACTTAGGAAAACACTTTAAAACACTCATCATTGGAGAACCAATCAAAAAAACTACTCTTCTAGCTAATATTGACGAAGTATTGAATTACATGATAGGATTCCTAGCATTTTAAGGCAAAAAAATATATTGAAAATACTTGTATCATTTATTGAAATTCAGTCATTCACAACAATTATTGAACCTTCTATTCTATTTTAACTCTAGAAGAGTATATGGTATATTTTCAACTTTTTTAAGAATATTAATATTTGCCTCCCAGCATTTCCATTGGTATTTTACGCCATATTATGCATTGCCATCTCCTTCAGAAATAAATGCTGACAACTTTACTCTCAATTCCTGATTGTCTTCCAAATAGACTGCATCTCTCAACCTCCCTTCAGCTGTTAGACCAGTGCCAAACCGGTTTCCAGAGGCCGAAAGTCTGAAAAATTCTTAGCAGTATATAAATGGTGGGAAAGTTTAGGATTAATGGTATATAATTGGAGAAAAATCGATTGGACCGCAACAGATAACCGGAAGTGGGGTGGGGGTGTGAAATGGTGTGTTTAGGGCTAAAACGTGGTTTTTTACGATTTCTGGCAAAAGTAGACCTCCTATCGAAAAAAGTTTAATACAAAAGTTGTAGATAATTGAGAGATCTACAACTTTTATTTGAACCATTTTTTTACATAACCACAATAATTTTGAGAAAACGCGAAACGAAACGAAAAACCACTTTTTTGTTTTTTTATTTTTATCTTCCACAAAAATAATTTAATTTTGATGAAATTCGGTGAAAATGTACATTGGTATGCATAAAAAAAGCTGTAATTTTTTTGAGGCGTAATATTCATTTTTTGATTTTTTTGCGAATTTAATTTGAAAAAAAAAAGCCTAATTTTCAATCAAAAAAGTTGATTAACAAAGTTTTGATTTTTGAAAATTTCAGGACGGTATTTTTTTCATTAAAACCTTTACTTTAAAATAGTGTAAAATAATCATACTGTTACTCTGGAAAAACATTGTCAGAAATGGAAAAAACCAAAAACATACTTTTTTCAAGATCGATTGTACCGTAAATGTCACTAATTCTTCATTGTTCATTTAAATGAAGTGTTGTAAGTTGTGCAAAACGGTAATTTCAATGTTATATGTAATAAGGGAACTTTAATTAACCGTTTAAGGTTCGGACTCCTGAAACTTTTTTCGATAGAAGGTCTACTTTTGCCAGAAATCGTAAAAAACCACGTTTTACCCCTAAACACACACCTTTTCGCACCCCCACCCCACTTCCGATTATCTGTTGCGGTCCAATCGATTTTTCCCCAGTTATATACCATTAATCCTAAATTTTCCCACCACCTATATACTGCTAAGATTTTTTTTTTATCAAAAACTATTGGTCTATGTAGTATATTTTTTCACAATATTATTGCTCTATTGTCACAAATATCTATTTAATAACTTCCAAGCCCCTTTTTTACCTTTTAAGTACGCCAATGCGCGAGCTGACAGTTTCACCTGCAATTATCTTTCGGCAACAAATTCGAGAGGAATTCCCATAGAACATTTAACACATTCATAACCCTTGGTAGTTTAATGATGTAACTGGCACAGATGTGTTGAATGGGAAAGCTCGAGAATTTCATCTAAACCGGAATTTGTCCCATTTGGATTTTATGTTTCAACTCTAAGGAAATTAGGAATAAGGTATTACATTTTAAAGTAGTGGTTTTTCTAGTATGAGGAATAACTGGCAAGAGTTATGACTCGTTATATTTTATTTCCTGAAGCTCTGCTTACTTGTTCAAATAAATAATAGAAATATGTGAAGGTTTCATTTTGAAACCTCGGTTGAACCATACCGTCACTCCTAACAAAAAAAATAAAATCTCCAAGGTAAAGATCATAAACCGAGGAACAATTTACTGTTTCTAAAATCTCTGTAACTTTTTGTTTTTTCGGAGATATGGGGGTTTAAAAATGGCGTCAAACATTTTTAAGTCTTTAAAAGTTAAATATCTCAGAAACTATAGCATTTGCGCCAAAAATGTTAAGAAACCAAATTAAAGATTTCCGATTAAGCTAAAAGTCTTTTTTAAAATTTTTCTCCTACAAGTGCAAATTCCTGTTGAGTACTCGTAGAAAAAGTAGGGAAAGTTGGTACCGTGGGAGAATTGGGAAGTGACTTTTTATACCGATTGGTTGGTGGTTTGATATTGTGTGTCATACAGGTTATGTATATTTGTGAGAGAAGTAAATAAACTGCCGTATTTCGCTCGTGTGTTGTGTACTTCAAATCTCAGGTAATTTTAACTGTTTTGTGTACTGAAAAGTAACTTTTTTTTTATTCAAATTATCCAATTCATTGCTTTGTGGGTGCAAGTGTTGCTGGAGAGTTATTTTACATGTAACGACCGACGTTATAGCTATTAAATATTGCTGTCATTTCATGATTCACTTTCACCTAAAAATAAATCTGGTCACTTTTAATGACACCGTGCAGTGAGGGAAAGTTGGGACGTTATTTCAAGGGAGAGTTGACCCATCCTATGTCTCCCCCATTCCATGTAGGAATTCATTTTCTTATATTATTTGGATCATTTTTAGGTATGCTGTTACGCTACAAGAAAAAAAAACAATTCTGTCCTTCCAAAAAATATGGTCAAATTTCCACGTAAATATTTTTGCATATTAGCGATTTTTTTAGCGAAAATTTGTTATCGTTTGTTTTTGTTTGTTTTTCTTCTGAGCATTTGTCAGATTTTTTAATTAATTTTATTCTTTCTCGTTGTTCGTTGTTTGTTATTTTTTGCCGAGTTATGTTCTGTCGAATATCAGATTTGAATAAATTGACGCTAAATTAAAAAGGTTTTTAAATGATGGTTTATGCCTATCTGGGTAGCGACGGCCGTACAATTTTTGGACTTGGAGTGAAGTTAAATGAAGGGTTAGCCACATGATTTTTAAATTTTTTTTTAAGGACGTTGAATACGTCAAATTCCACTATATGTATTTTTATTTTTGCAGAAAGGAGAAGTGAATCTGGAGAACGTAACGCACGAGGATGCCGTCGCAACGCTGAAAACAACACAAGATCGTGTCGTCCTTGTAGTAGCCAAACCAGAGAGTGCCTTTAATGCCCCAGCATCGGATACCTCCTATTCGCCGCAGCTATGTAAGTCAAATAACAATATATCATCTGTTAAGGTGGGCGGTTTCGTGAACGTAATTCGAGGATTTCTCCTGCATCCCTGAACCGATTGAAAAAATTTTTTGATATTTTAGGGACAGCTTTATAGAATGGTACTAGGCTATTTAAAACTAAAACAAAAAACATTTTTTTTACTTGTGCGAAAATCAAAAAAAAATTTTTTTGACTTTTCAATAGTCTGGTCTATAATGTTGTCTCTAAAGGCCTATCAAAAAATTTTCTGAATCGGTTCAGGGATGTAAGAGAAATTCTCGAACTATGAAATCATTTTCTTAAGCACGGCACCGGCACCCAAAGCAGGCATTCTTACCTTATTATGCGACGCAAAGGAGGTAATATGTCTCATATGTTGGAAGGAGATAGATAAATTTTGAGTTTTGTACTTCTAGTTTCGTGGCGATTATTTAGTCAATTATTCGACCTGGAAAAACCTTCCAATAGTCCTGGAAAACCTGAAAAAGTGAGAGAATTTAAGTTGGAAAAATTGCTATTAAATGTTTCTACTTCAACTAGATGTGATTTGGACCCCACAATTAACTGTAGGCTACAAAATCCTAGATTACCACATGATATATCGGTGATTTGGGAGAAGATATCTATGCATATTTTTTAAGTGATAATTTCTCGAATCAATGTGTATAATAACAGAATATAAACGGCTTAGTCCTGCGAGTATACACGTATACACGTTCAGTTATAATTATCTTGCAATAAGTGATAAAATCTCTTTACTAAATTACATTGACTGAAGTTACCATATTTGCATACCTGAAGCTGATTGTCCTTCTAAAAATACGTACAATGGCGGACAGGGCATAGGCCTAGTGAATCATAATAAAACTCAGGTGGACAGCACCCCCCCCCCCCCCTCAAGCCGTCTTCCAAGAACCAAGAAATAAAAAAGCATCTCTATCAGTACAAAGCAGTATCCAAAATATCCCTCTTCAAATAAATATTTTGTAATTAATGCCAATATTATCTAGTAGAGGGATCTAGACAAATCCATTTTCAACCATTTTTCCTCATCCTCCGGTTTTATTGCCCCTCCTCCCCCCAGATTAATTTTCTGGCCGCGCCACTAATAAAACTGGACTATGAATAGTTTAGGAGAAATCTATTTTGGCATTTTTAAATAATTATTGTTACTTGGACAACACGTCCCTTATTTTTAAGAAAACCACCTGGTAAAAATCAGGTCGAATTGTGATTGCAGCAATTGCGAAGCTGTTATACAGGGTCCGCCACTTAAAACTCCCCAGACTCGTAACTTTCTTATTTTTTAAGTTACGACCATGTTCGGCACATCAAATTGTCGGTATTTTTAAGGACTTCAAATATGCATATAGAGTGATTTTAAAAAAAAAATTTGAAAAAAAATTAATTTCCTTGAATATTTTTTCCCTCACCTTGTACACGAACTGTGTTAATGTTTTCTTATAAAGATTTTAATTAGTTTCAATTTACGGTTAAAAAAATTTTTTTTTTTTTTGAAAAATTTTGAAATTTCCTATTAGTACATTTTAGTAAACTTTATTTTTAAAAGTATTTATTTCTTTTGTTTCTTGTTGCTGTTTTGTTACGTTGAGGATTGTTTGTGATATGTCTTTTACAAATAAAGCGTAAAATTATTATTTACATTTTTTCAGTTATTTAAAAAAAAATCACTTTGGAATCGGAAGGAGTGTTTTTAATTTCTTTCTCTAAAACCAAAAAGAATTTCGAATATGATGTAATAACATAAATTGAAGCTAATTAAAACCTTTATAAGAAAACATTAACACAGTTCATGTACAGGGTGAGGGAAAAAAATGTTGAAGGAAATTAATTTTTTTTTCGTAATAATTTTTTCAAAAATTTTTTCACTCTGTATGCATATTTAAAGGCTTTAAAAATATCTACAATTTGATGTGCCGAACATGGTCGTAGCTTAAAAAATAAGGAAGTTGCGAGTCTGGGGAGTTTTAAGTGGCGGACCATGTATACAACTAATTGTTTGTTATATTGTTTTCAGCTACGAAAGCGTCCCACGGATACGCAGACTCCGTGCACTCAGTACATTCTTCTAACCTCGCGTTGCACCATCCCCCATCCACCCCTCGAGCCATCAGCGCTGAAGACGTCTCAAGGTAAGTACCACAAACGAACAATAAGTTTCTATTACGATGATGCTGTTAGAAAACGAAGTACTCCATGGCACATTCATTTCATAAAGCGTCTGTTATTATCGTGAAATTATCTCGATATTGATGAGAAGGTATCAGGGGTCCAAAATTGTCCTTTGTGGGATTCCAGATATATCAGTCGGCGATGATAATATAGCTGACAACGTCGTACAAGTCACGCCATTTTGGAGCCCAATCTTTGTAGAAGCAAATGTTCGATATATTTTATCTCTATTTTTGTCTTGTTTTGCTTCTTGGGATCCGATTTGACATATAGGAACCTATGTGTGACGTAATCAACATGGCGTCAAATTAGGTGCTGTTTTAATATTACAAAATATTTGTCGATGTGCCTTTCTCTGAGAAGTTTGACAGACCAAGAAAGAATTGTGTACGAAAAACATATTTTGGTTTATTTTATTTTACTTATTTGACACACTCTTCAATAGGTAAAACCTAAAGAGTAGAAAGTACAGACCAATTTAATTGCTTGACTGTCATCAGTAATATACTAGTATATACTAGATTACTCATACGTTGAGGAGTTGTATTTGTTAATATCAATGTGTTCTGTTTTTTAAATCTAGTATAGCAAAGGAAAACTCACCTAAATAGTCCTGAGGATGTCAATAAATTTTGACGAAACGTCGACTACTTAAAAAAGTGTTTTCCTAACACCGTTTTAGTCTATACCCGTTAACCGTTAACAACAAACGCAATAATGTTTATGGCAAGTTTTAGTTTTTATATTGCAGACAAACTGAGTTTTCACAAAATCGATAAAAATTCTCTCCCGTTTTAATGAAATTAATTTTAACAAAAGTCGCACCAGTGACGAATGTTTAATCTGAATAAGCTTCTATTCACTCTTTTAGCGTAATTGCTACGGTTGTACATAGAGCGCAGCTCTGCATATTGCGTTAATTAAAATGTCTAGTATACGTTGAGTTTGTTAAATGCAAGCTTCATGTTACTCTTATTTTAAATTCGACCGATGTTTACTTTTGTAATTTCCCATCTATCGGAGCAAATATCAAATTTCGCTCTAGTTAGTTCTCTTTGTGGAAATTTCGCTTGAAAATACTTTATTTTAATTCAGTAGAACCACGCTTTGGTTCATTTAATTTTCATACACGCTGAATCATTTTTACCAAATCGTAGAATTTTAAGTGACTGGAATTAAATTTCTTAATTTATATGAACTGGAAAACTATAACTCTACTTTGTGTGTTAACAGAATTGTTTCTTTTAGGCATAATAATAATAAAAGGCTCATTAGTCTCTATATATGTATGCTATTAAAGACATAAAGAATATCGATTATAAGATACAATAAATAAAATAATAGAAAGTATATGATGCAACAGTTAATTCTCCTATAAAATTATCAAAGGGTCTGACATGACAACCATACGAATTGTTCCCCTAGAACCGAATATGACAACTACTATTTTGCAAAGATGGGTAAGGGAAAGTTTCCATTTGAAAGTTTCCAGAACGGATAAACGAAAGTTTCCAATAAAATATTTGAATATTTGAAAGTTTTCAAAATTCGGGCATAGTTTCCTTTGGAAACTTTCAGAATATTCAAATATTTTATTGGAAACTTTGGAAAAAATCTTAAAATCGGGCAACGTTTCACATTAACAGGTTGTTACGGTAGTAAATAGCACCCACTATAGATATACTTAACAAAATATATATTTATTGCCTCTTTTATATTCACACATATATTTAACTTCAATTTGGGCTACTGCTATTAATTCTGGTATTAGACCTTTAGGAAACAGAAAATAAAGCCATAAAATATACCGTGCGTGTAGCGGAGAGCTAGGCATAGGGAGTAAAATTACAACATCGCGCGTGCCAGTTGGCTGAAATGAAATAACAGAGCTGGGATGCTCCGCCCGACGGAGGAATTTACGGCAGCTGTGTTGTCAGATCTCTCGCGCTACGTGAATGTACATGCCTAATGGGAAATTACACGTACGGTATCTATATTTCCTTTATTTGGACCCGTCAGCTAATTTATATAAGCTAAATAATCTTCTTGATATTAGCTCGAGATGCACACTAATTTTGTGTTTTTATTTATTCTATAGTAAGAAAGTGTTATTCAAATATCTGCGTAATTGCATGTTATTTGCATTTCCTTTTTTTTTTTTTTAATTTTTAGTCCGGTTCTGGAAAGAATGCCTATCCCCAAACGGGCGATTGTCGTTCAAATCAGCCCATATTTGTAAAGGGTGATTAATTATGCAGTCTGTGACATATCCGGTTAAAAGAAATTCGCGAAAACTGAATACGGCTTTATAGAAATGTCAATCGATGTTAATAAATCCATTGTTATTAAGTTTAACATATTTACCTCGATATTCGTTGCATTTTTTATCGTTAGCAATAAAAGGGAGGTGTTCTTATAGATTTTTCAGTTGTGTAGATTTTTCTGAACCGAACGAATCGAATTTTTAAGAAAAAGTTCTGTTCGGCCTGGAAATTTGTTTCCTAAGAACGCGAAAATCATTCTATATATCAAATAAAACTCTGTAGGTTCTTTAGAATTACATCTAGAATATTCTTGTTATATCTTGCTATAGGGCGTATAAAATTCACGGGTGGCATAGTTTGTGTCTAGTACTGGCACCTTCGCCAATTCATAGAAAATAAATTCAAATTTTACGGTCAGCCTAGTAATACAGTAAGTTTTATACCTGACGTCAAATCAGGTGTCTATGATTTTTTAATATGGCGTAAAGGATTACAAATTAATGTTAAATCCAAGTTTACGACCTCGGCAGACCTCCAGGTCTTGGTCAAAAATCCAAAACACTGTGAGATTTTTGTTTTTTTTTTTTTTTCGATTTTGTCACCTAAGGCCTACTTTTTTTGGTAAAAATAATTTAGTACTTTTTAAAAGTAGACTAAATTTGCTACAAATTGGCACCAAAACGGACTCTGTACACCAAATAATATCCGAGACAAAGTTTTGCAAAGTTTTCATATTCCGACATTTTTAACAATTTTTAACTTAAAAATCTGTGAAATACGTACTACTACTATAACTAGGTTCATTTTACCCCGTGTCCAAACCCCAAATAGGGTCAGAGGGTGCCAAAAAATGTAATAATTCCCTCTTTTTCAAATGTGGTTTTTAATAAGCCGTTAAAAGGAATTCTATTGTTTTCATTAGGTAAAAACTTTTCTTGTGAAATTTGTGTAATAGTTGTTTCGTCAAAGATGACGTCGGGTGATATATTTGCCTTAACTCGGCGAACACGCTCCGAGCTCTTCGTACACTTTTGTGAAACGTTTGTTGGGTAGCCGTCGAAAACTACAGCTACTTTTGGACCAAAATGTGAAACGAGGTATTTGATGTATACCTGGCAGCTATCGATCCAAATGAGGAGTTTGAAGGCTACACAACTTTGTGAAGTAGATGACTACCATCTACTACAACAAATTTAGTTTTTTCTTACATTTCATCCATATTTATTGGCTGGAATGCTGCATAGAAAGATTTCGTACCTTTCCGTATTCCCTCTTTAGTGAATATTGACATTGGAAAAGGTGACAGTTCGTACGTAAAATTTTTTTTCAAATCTTTATCTGACTGTTTTAAAAAGCATAAAAGCATAACCTGTGAAACAGCCTGAGTGCTTGATAGTCACTTTTTGGTCACGAACATTTACAGATTTCATTGAAGAAGAAAGGGACCAATAGTGTTGCCACACAACGAGATTTAGACCACGTTTGAGATCATTGGTACACAACCGGCCTTAGTTGACCGTCAATGAAAAAAAAAAAAAAAAAAAAGAAACTGAAAAATGTCAAAATATAAAAACTTTGCAAAACTTTGAACAGCTGTATCTCTGATATTATTTGATTTACAGAGTCCGCTCTGGTACTAACTTGCAGCAAATTTAGTCTACTTTTGAAAAATACTAATTGTAGACTAAGTAGGCCTTAGGTGCCAAAATCGACAAAAACTGAAAAAAAAAACAAAAATCTCGCAGTTTTTTGGATTTTTGACAAAGACCCGGAGGTCTGCCGAGCTCGTAAACTTAGATTTAGCATTAATTTTTAATCCTATACAACATATTAAAAAAGCATAGATACCCGATTTGACGTCTTTTTGATGACAAGGTTACTGGATTATAGAAAAACACAGTTTAAAATGTATGTGTTAGTGGATATTTATTTATTATAATAACGTCGTTACTCGGATTTGCCTGAATGACTCGGAAATTCAAGAATTCCTCATATACGAAATCACTCGCGTCTAGAGCAATTATACAGTGTGTCCCCGGATTGTGTTTGCGATAGGTGTAATATACCAAAAAAAATTAGTACGGCTTTCATTTTCAAATCAAATTTCAGTTAAAATGGGATCTACTCGCGGAGTTAATCTAAGAAGAAAATAAAGGAAAATAAATCATTGCAGGTAATCTGGTCTTTCTGTTAATTTTACGGAAAAACTCTATTTGGCTAAAATATGGCATTGAAAGTTAGAGCGATATGCCAACTTTCATTGCATTTGAACAAAAAATAATAATAATAATAATAACACCTCTTGAAGAAATTAGAAGTTACAAAGAATTAAAAGAAGGGTGGAATTATGTAGTAATTTAGGTGGGGTATTTGAATAGGTTTCTAGTTTAATTCGTTGAAATTGTTAATTGTATTAAAAAATAAAAAGCTATTTACTTTAAGTAGTATTTTTTTTTTTGTTCAAATGCAATGAAAGTTGGCTTATGGATCTAACTTTCAATGCCAAATATTTTATCCAAATAGAATTTTTCAGTAAAATTAACAAAAAGACCAGTTTACCTACAATGATTTATTTTCTTCTTAGATTAACTTCGCGAGTTAGATACCATTTTAACTGAAATTTGGTAAAAATTCATTCTACGTCAAGCAAACCGGACAAAATTTACACGTATTTTAAAATCTGCATAATTTATTCTTACGAAAAAAAAAAAAAGATATTCAATTTATATATCTCATATTAGGCTCCAATCAGTAAGCAACAAAAAGTGTGTTCGTAATGCAAAAATAGCGTAAATCAGTTTTTTTATATAGTGTTTGGGGTTCATTCTGAATATTTTGTCAAGTTGGCCAAAAAAAATTGAACGATCTTTGCTACTCCGTGTTAAGGCGAATTTCCATCAATTTTACCTGTACTATTGTTATTAAATCAAATCGCCTGCAACGTTACTATTTTTGTATCTCCCGAGAGTCCCACGAGAAGCGGGACACCTAGTCATTCAACCAACATAGGAAAAAACGCCGCTATTTAGCTTGAATAATAATAAGATCTGGCCATATATCATTGACTATAATTTTCACGTCCGCGTGTACAGTAGATCATCTAAAGGCTTCAGGTAGCCATAAATCAATCCTAGCCGGCATACAGGTACGTTCATATTATTATGTATTTAAATTCGTTTAGTACAGCGTTGAAACCGAAGATGATTGTCGCATGTGTCACTCATTAGAATTGCGTTTAAGTTCGTTGGAGTCCATTTTGAGGTGTTTGAAAGGGAATGTGGTGTCTTCAGTAGTCGCTTGAGCGACTGTACAAGTAGTATGAAAACAAATAATTATATGTATAGGTGTTTAGTTCTTTTGTAGTGCGTGTGGATTACAGAATGAGTGAGGCCTGTGAAAATTGCCCGAAGTGAAGAGTTGAGTTTGTGTAGCGGCTGGAGATTTTTCTGTGTTGGATTTAATTTATTAAGATCATGTTCAGGTATGTTGGTTTAGTGCGATAAGACCACAAATGGGTCGTTCGTAGGAAATTCATGTTTAAAGTATGATACCTATTTTATATATGAGTATAACGATAATAATAACCTTTATTACCCAATCACAAGCACAATTAATTAATAACCATACAAGTAACTCAGAGTGCGTAAAAAATCTGAGCTAATATGCATAAGCATAATACAATTCAAAGTATAGCATAAAATACATGTAAAATTTTATAAGAGGTAACACGTTGTACATAATAACAAACTACAAAATTATATAAACACGCAATAAATAAATAAACACATAATTATATAAATAGTCGGACTAAGTCAAGCACTTTTCAAATAGTAAATTTTTTATCCTCATTTTAAAAGTAATAGGCTCTTACAATTTTTCAAATCAATCAGCAAATGTTTACAAATTTTACATCCTTTGTAAAACACACTTTTTTGATATATTGTTTTATACTGATGGGGAATCAGCTGATCTTTAAATCTTCTTTGATGATTGTGTGTTTGGTTTGTAAGAAAAATTGATTTGTTTTTAAAAACATAACATATTTCATAAATATATATACTAGGCAGAGTTAGTATTTTTAAGGCTCTAAAGGGTTGTCTGCACGATTCTCGGGGATGTAAACTCTTCATAATCTTAATGACATGCTTTTGCAGAATAAATGCCCGATGAACATAGATAGTACTCAAGCCCCACAGCATAGATGGGAATGTATGATAGGGTAATAAAATGTCAATAAAAAACCATTACCGCAGTGATTTTTTAAGTTGCGCATACCGTAACAACCTTTACCGAGCTTCACACACAAACTTCTATGTGAGCAGCCCATGACAAATTTCGGTCGAACATGACAGCCAAGATTTTAGCACAATCTGTTACTAAAAATTCGTCGTTAGCGTTTTGCTCGATGTTGTACCTAAATGATACAGTAGTTGTTTTTTCTTTATTAAATGTAAACCAGTTTTTGTCTGACCAAATTATAACGTCTCTGTATAGATCTTTCGATATATTTTTTACTGAGTCAGGACTTTTTTGAACAACTAAAAAATTAATGTCATCAGCGTAACAATACAAACGTTGTATTTGCCTTGAATGTATAACGCAAGATCGTTGGCAAAGACAAGGTAAATAAATGGCCCCAGTATGGAGCCTTGTGATACATTGACATGTATTAGATATTTATTGCTCTTTGTTCCATTCACATAGACTACTTGCGCACGGTTTTTAATATAACTGGATAGCTGGATATATGCTATTATATGCATTTGTCAATTCCAAGACCTAGGGTCTAGAATATACTGTCATGATGTCATCACTATCTCTATATATTCCCAGAAATCTCTTTACAACTTCCAAGCTCTGACACCGCGCGCCATCTCTGAGCCGATTGCTGAACCAACCAATTGAATATTGTGTTGCTTACATGTTTATCTGGGGGTATAAACATATAACAATATAATAAATATAATATTTTGAACCATCAAACTTTTTGTACATTTATTTAGTAAGAGTAATTTAGGTTAGGATATAGAATAAATTATTTCTCAGGTCATATACTTTTAAGTATTTAAAGTCCACTAGTTTTAATTGTAATAGTGATCTTGTACTTTCATCTGAAGCAGTTAATGTTTAGCAAAACAATTGTCATGTTGACATATGGGAGTGAAAATTTAAAAACATTTGTGTTTTTTTATTAAACTACATTGTTTTAAAAAATGTAGATGCTAGAGCGTGTTTTTGTTCATCATGTATATTGTCGATATTTGGTGGTGAAAAACGTACCGGCACCAAACATCATATATCGTTATCGTCTTTAGTAAAATTCATATCGAGACTTTGTAAGTAATTAATAATGTATGGCTTGACATCCTGTGTATGCTATGCAACAGGAGATCGTGGCCTGTTGAACTGGTTGCATAACATTTACATGTTAATAGCTTATTTTCTCTCCATACAGATTCTAATAATAATCAATTAAGTATGAATCGTAGACCGGTAATATTAGATAAATTTCTCCCAGGAAGCGAAAATAGTTTGTTATAGGTGGGAACATTAACGAATCGCTAGTGCTGGTGAGCCGTAATAGCAAAAATTCTCCATTTGCATGTTATTATAAAGCAAGAAACTTTGGAATCTTGGTTCTTTAATAATTTCACAGCTGATAACGAAGACAATGAAACTACGCATAGTCACATTTATAATAGAGCAGTGATTTCGTAAGTCTATCGTGTCGGTTTTTTTTTTTTTTTGGCGTAGGTCAGACATGTTAGGTTCCTTTGAGTATGTCACCGGGCATATGAAATCATATTTTACGACATTTTTTTGTGGTCTCGAACTTTTTAAATCAATAAAAACTGAAAAAAATGTATTTTTAAAGAAAATTGTTTTTTTTTGTTTCCACCTTAAAACTATTAAAGGTACCGAAATTTGTTTTGGGTCAAATTAAAGCACACACTGTAGCGCTTTTACCAATATAAACGGTTTGGGTACAGTTCGCATTTTCATTTCTCTAAAAATCAGATAAACTAAAAATATATATTTTGTGTATTGAAATCTTCACCAATCGATAAACTTTTTTATTTTTGAAAATATTTACATACATGCAGCAAAGAAAATAAAGCCTAATAATCACAAAAGTTTTTGAAACAATATATTTTTTCCTAAAGTGTACCGTTTGGCAACAGCGATTTTTTTTATCAGCGCTAAATGCGACATTGTGACGCAATTAATACACCTCGCATGCAGGGGGTTGGTCAGATTAGCCGCGTGGCGGTTGTCGAAATTCATTAAGTATTCATTGTTCGGATAAAAATTGTGACAATCGAAAATGTGCTTGTTTTAAGGAAGGCCTAAAATGTTGCAACGAGTGCAAATGTCCTTCCTGTAACAACATTATTAAATATTTCGAGGCAGATAGGAACGAATTAGAATGCTATTAATGTAGGGCCTACGTAAACTACATACTACATATTTATCTATCCAAATAGAAAATTTATTTCAACAATAAAACTCATTTTATGCGTACGTTTTTACTTTCATTCGTTTAAAAATGTCTAGTAAACTTACTAATTAGGTGGGTAGTTAGTAACACTGATTGATATTTATAGATTAGGTATTTACATCTACCTACCTGTCTTTTTATTATTAAAAGGAGACTATTTAATATTTATTGTACAATGTCTTAATATTAACAACATATGATCAATACTACTGTACAATATATGAAATATTGAACAATAATATTGATATGAGATTCAAATAAAATAATAAATTTATACAAAATGATAGAGAATATAAGAAAAATAGTTTATTGATCTTTTGGTTTATTACAAACATTAGATAATGCAAGTAATCGTGAATAATTTTTAGAGATACCTATTTTTCATAATATTTATTTCGATTCGAAAATTTATGGGGCCATCAGCAGAAGGACAGAGAAGAATATCTGTCTTTTTATTATTAAAAGGAGACTATTTAATATTTATTGTATAATTTCTTAATATTAACAACTTATGATCAATACTACTGTACAATATATGAAATATTGAACAATAATATTGATCCCTAGATGCTTTTGATCACTACTGGTTTTGTACCTATTGATATAAGTTAAACTACTACATACACCCCGACCGGGACCGTCAGATCGTTGCAGTCGGCAGGCTTGCTACAGCCGAGCGCGCAAGAATATGACTTTGGCCCGTTAAAAGAAAATCGCTGGCTCAATACTATGAACGGGACATGAAAAATTTTTATCCTAAAACCATTTTTCAACTATTGGCTTCAATTTGTACGCAGCATGTATATACAAATTTTCATAAATACATTTTTTTCTCGATTGTCTAAAATTACGCTACTGAAAATAACAAGTTTGAGTTTCCTATTATTTTACCAACTTAAAAAAAAATAACGTAGGACGCTGTTCGAAGCGCTATTGTGTCTACTTTAATCTAAAAAAAAAAAAATAGCTTGATAGCACAAATATTTTCAGAGATATAGCGGTGGAGACGTTAAAAAACATATTTCATTAAAAATCTATTTTTTGAGTTTTTCCGAAATAAAAAAGTTCTCGATCACCAAAAAATGCCGTAAAAAATGATTTCGTGTACACGATTATCTTACTAAAGAATCCCACTAAGTCTGGTTTGGTTCTACGCCGTTTTTTTTTTTCTCGAAAACTAAGCGACTTTACTTCCAGATTTTACTCTGCTATAAAGCATTAAATGTTCACTTAAAAAAAGTCGAGGATGGGTTTCGCGCATGGATTAATAATAAAAGGGCACGTAAGAATGTCGTTTTTGGTGATAAGAATCCCATTCTAACAACCTTCCATGTAACGTTGCCAATACGTAATAGAAGTTACATATCATCAGTATGCTCAGATTAACAATTTTTAGTCAAAATTCTGAAACTTATGAAATTGATCTGTAATGAGCTCGTTATTATAGGAAAAAATAATTTAAAAAATCCACATTGCGGTGGTTTTTAGGAAGTGGAAATCAAAATAACTAAAAAAAATTTGAAATTTCGGCCCCCTGACCCACTGTGCAAGCACTGTGAGACAAAAGGGCCGAAATCCCAAAAAGTTGCCCACAATCTGATTATGCTTTCAATGACTCAGAAATTACCCGCGTATTACGAGAAAAGTCATTTAAAAAATTTAAGCACATGGAGTGTTTTTTTTTTAAAATGTGGCAATGTGTTACAAAAGTTACAAAATACGAGAAAAGTTATGAGTTATGAAACAAAATTCAAGCTCAGGGGGTTGTTAATTTAGCAAAGTGGAATTTTTTTTCGCGAATTACTTTTTTTTAAATTCCATGAAAAATATGAAAAAAGTAATTTTAAAGAAAATCAAGCGCTAGAATGGGCCTTTAAGATGGTTGTTTTGAAAAAAAATGGCAAAAACTGCATTTTTTCGCGATGAGTCTCTTCAAGAATAATATAAAATAGATAGGTAGAACAATATAAATAATTATTTCTTTCACGTTTAAACAATTATATAACATTTATACAAATTTCGTCTAATGCAGCATCACTTTCACTCTCATCTGAGACGTTTTCTCGGCTTCTGATGTGACAGGAAAAACAGAAGCGGATGGGATGGGTCTTCTGATGATACCTCGTGAGAAATAGAGAAGCCTGTTTTTGAGGGTTTCACATAAAATATGAAGGAGTTGTCTTCTTGTCAACATGTAGTCCAGGGAAATGAGTAAAAAAAGTACCGTGTTCGGGACTGTGACTCATCCAGGCAGAGACCACGATTTTTAGGTAGTATAGGTGTCAATAAATGAAACCTATATAAAATCTGCGGTCGATTTTCTGCATATGTTTATTTATAGCCATTTTAATGCAAAAAAATGGAAAAAACGTGTTTTTTCACACTTTTTCACCTGCCAGTAAAAAGTAAACTATCTTACAGATAAATCAAATGAATCACCTTGTAGGAAATTAAAAAAGCTTTAAAATGGCGGTTGTTAAATGTCGATATAGTTAATTGTTGCTAAGATAATTGCAAAATGCGAAATTTTATTCAATAAACAATATCTTGTGTAAAAAACAATCTACTGTTTTGTCCTTGCGTAAATAGTTGACTCATAGTGCTTAATATCTGGTAAAAATTTCAAATCGATTCGTCAAATAGTTTTTGCAAAATTGCATTAATTTATCCCAGAGACCTTTTTTTTGCAACCCCACCACGTCCAGAGAAATCAAAATACAATGATTCTACGGCCTCCACCTGAAAGGGTAAGACTTGATTTACCAAAATGCTTTGTTAGATATCGAAAAAATTAATTTTCAGACCTGCAAAATGACGTTGCAAAAGAACTCAGATTTTTACCTTATAAACAAATAGAATAATTTTTTAACAATTGATTGTAGAGCATCGGTTTTTCGATATTTGAAAAGCTGATATTTTTACACGAATTTTGAAAAAAAAAGAAGGTCCTAGGTCAATTTGGGGCAAAGTTAGCAATTTTCAAAAATTCATAGCCCCTTTGTTTATAATAATTAAGAAACGTAACAAGCGCCATTTTAAAGGGGAAGAGTTCAACTTTTAGTGTAAAAAATTTGAAAATGATTGTGAAATTAATTGTAATGACGACGATGATGATATTGAGAATATTAATTTAATGTTAGATAACTTTGATCATTCTAATGTTGATGATAATGAGCCGATCCTAAAAAAAATACGAGTTGATTGATTTTACCTTATTAGAATGTGTATAGGTATATTATTAAGTAAATTTATATGTGAATCGACAAATATTCTGTATTATAATAAATTACAGCGTTATTTATGTCGAACAATGTGTTTCTTTTCACACTTTACAAATTCTATTGTTTATAACTTAATATAACAGTAATTTATATATTTAATTGTACACAAACCTTTCCTATAATTTTCAATAAGAATAATACAAAAATTTTGATAATGTATAAAAATATTTTTTTGTAAAATGTTTAAACAAATTACAGGTAATTATTACTCTCTTATTATTTTGGAGCAGATGTGTTGAACCATAGAAAGTTTCTACTGTATCATACAAACCATTATACATGACAAACGCTGTTACTACATGTACATTCACACGCGTGTTGTATACTTCTACGAAGGAAGTAATGGTTTGTTTTATTATTTATTAATAATTAATAATACGCAAATTAATAAGAGCACTTTTCATAAATTGTATGGTAATTCTGCATTTGAAAAATATCTTAAAAATGTAAATTATATCGAATAGAGTGTTTTTATTTTATAAATTTGAAAAATTCAATTGTTTATAACAATAAGATATATATTTACGTGTACATAAGCCTTTTTTACAACTTTCAACAAGAACAAAACAAAAAATTTTGATATTTTGCAAAAAAAAAATTTTTTTAAATGTTTAAACAAATTACATTGTTAATATTAATGTTAATAGTTTAACAGATTGAATATTATTAACGTACGCAAAAAGGTACCCCAAATTGAAAAAAGAAACATCAAAATCGGTTAACAAACACCAAAGTTATGACTTATGTGGTCAGTTTGAAGATGCTGTTTCAATTTTTGAATGCGAATGCAACTTCAGAGCTAAGTTGATTCGAGCCTCATTTTAGAAGCTTTGCCAACAGTTTTGAGAAAGTGCAATCATTTTCAAATTTTTTGCACTAAAAGTTGAACTCTTCCCCTTTAAAATGGCGCTTGTTACGTTTCTTAATTATTATAAACAAAGGAGCTATGAATTTTTGAAAAAAAATTGCTAACTTTGCCCCAAATTGACCTAGGACCTTCTCTTTTTTTTCCAAATTCGTGTAAAAATATCAGCTTTTCAAATATCGAAAAACCGATGCTCTACAATCAATTGTTAAAAAATTATTCTATTTGTTTATAAGGTAAAAATCTGAGTTCTTTTGCAACGTCATTTTGCAGGTCTGAAAATTAATTTTTTCGATATCTAACAAAGCATTTTGGTAAATCAAGTCTTTCCCTTTCAGGTGGAGGCCGTAGAATCATTGTATTTTGATTTCTCTGGACGTGGTGGGGTTGCAAAAAAAAAGGTCTCTGGGATAAATTAATGCAATTTTGCAAAAACTATTTGACGAATCGATTTGAAATTTTTACCAGATATTAAACACTATGAGAGTCAACTATTTACGCAAGGACAAAACAGTAGATTGTTTTTTACACAAGATATTGTTTATTGAATAAAATTCAGCATTTTGCAATTATCTTAGCAGCAATTAACTATATCGACATTTAACAACCGCCATTTTAAAGCTTTTTTAATTTCCTACAAGGTGATTCATTTAATTTATCTGTAAGATAGTTTACTTTTTACTGGCAGGTGAAAAAGTGTGAAAAAACACGTTTTTTCCATTTGTTTGCATTAAAATGGCTGTAAATAAACATATGCAGAAAATCGACCGCAGATTTTATATAGGTTTCATTTATTGACACCTATACTACCTAAAAATCGTGGTCTCTGCCTGGATGAGTCACAGTCCCGGTCAAAACCTCATTTCCCTGGATTAATGTTCATTTTATTGGTTTTAAAAAGAAAATAATTATTACTCTTAACAGATAATAGTACACACTTCCGAATAAAATACATTTTTTCACTTTACACAAATGTAAATTAGATACAATCACTAGACGATAGATATTGATAACTCATAAGCTGAACTATCGGTAAATAAGCTTCAAGCGAACGGCCACGCTTGGATCCTTTTGGTAAGTAGAAATTTTGGTTGATCCGAGTGACAATCCAGGAAAGGATTTATTGACAATAACTTTAGGTACTTGTGCAATTTCGCGGCATTTTTATTACTTTAAGAAATATCGATTTTTGTACGCTTTTGTCCCTCTGTACGCTACCTGGATTTGAGGACATTAGTATTTTCGTTAATTCGTTAATTATCAAATATGTCAAGTCTGTACTTTCCACTAATTTGTTGAGTAAGTTAATGTTTTATTATATACTAAAAATCCTCTACTAATATAAAATCAACCTTTTATAGCTTTTCCTGGCGAATTAACTTCGTAATAAATCTCTTCTCTATTCAACTATCCGACTAGGTATAATTATTTAACAATAAACAAAAGCAATATAATTTACAACAATTAAGCCCATCCAACGTCTATAATTAAAATTAGTAGACCATAAAATTTGTCTATTGCCACTTATTCTACAATAAAATGATGGCCACATTAGCACTGCATGACCGAGTGTTTGGTTATGAAAGCCTATTAGCGAGAGAAGCCAGATTTTTTATTTTGTGTTTAATTTATGATAAATTTTTTTATATGTAAAATATATGTTAAGTATGTTATAATATAACGGTCTGGTCCGGTTTAATATCGGGGGCCCAGTTTGGCTAAATCCAAGACGTGACATCTGTAAAATAATAGAGCCCCTTGGCAACTATCAAAAGTAATAAGATTTTTACGGTACAATGCACAGGAATATTAGCCTCATATCTGTATGGAAATCTTGCAAATTTGAAACTAAGCACAATGGGGTCGTTGCACGTATTTTTTTTATTGCATATTCTGAAAATATAATGAAAAATATTAGACCCGTGTTTTTTGTTTTTTTTTTGCATGCGTTTTAAGGGTGTAAATTAGCATAAAAGTTGAAATGATGACGTAGCGCGGGCAACGCCGAATGCCTCCGAAAATAGTCGGAACTTACCGATCCATCCGTGCCCGTCCCTGTCATTCAAGCGCTAGAGATGGGTCCGGTTCCTTTAGTGGTTTCGGTCCGTTTGGAACCGTTCCGCTTGTGGATTCGTTCCATCGGATCCGCTTCAAAATGTTTACGCAATTAGGTAGGAAACTAAAAATTGTCCATCACTTTTTTCTATTATATTTATACAGGTATCTACTATCTATCAATATCAAGTCAATGGATGTTTTTGTTCTTTTTTTGTTGCATGCGTTTTAAGAGTGTAAATTAGCATCAAAGTTGACGTAGGCGGGCAACGCCGAATGCCTCCGAAATTCGTCGGAACTTACCGATCTATCCGTGCCCGTCCCTGTCATTTATAACAAAACAAAATGTTTGTGTTGGTTTGACAGTTTGATATTGTGCATGTTAATTTTAAAAGGTCCTCTGGACACGTCACTCTCGCGCAAGAATTTTATTGGCTCCTGGAGTTATCAGGCAACCTGTCTCTTTTACAAATCTTGACCTAAGCCTATGTGTCGATCAATAATCCGACGCAAGAGCATCATCGTTTTCAATTTGGTGGTTTAAATTTCGGACAGTAGTTTGGTCAATTCATGTAACACAGGGCATTAACAAACCCACAGTTACATTTTCCATACAAAATCACACTCAATTTCGATATGGTGCAACGACCCCAGTACACACATATCATACCAGATCAATGGACCGCAGACACGGTTCGATCGACATCGTGGATTCGTTCGGACCATTCCACCTCCGGATTCGTTCACTTGAAACGGGTCCGCCCGGACCGCCCATCTCTATCAAGCGCATCAGCGTTTTCATGACGTAGCAAGGGCACAGGAATTGTGCTGATGGCGCCATTTATTTTAAAGTGGTGTAGTTCAAATTTTGCGCAATAGTTTGGTCAATGTATGTAACACAGGGCATTAACAAACCCACAGTTACATTTTCCATACAAAATCAGACTCAATTTCGATATAGTGCAACGACCCCATTGTCTTTTAACAAATAGTGGAAGACCAGACCCTCTGAATTCGACACCCTCTATACAACTCGCGAACACCCACCTAAAAATCTGATGTAAAATAACCTGCTAAACTTGATTTTTGAATTCGCCCATTGATTTGAGATTGCCAAAATGACCAAATTGGCAATTTTCTAAAAAAAATACAAATTATGTGTTATTTTTTGTTTTTCATATAACACGTCATATATTTTTTATTTTACTTCAGAATTTTTTCATTTTTTTACATAATATTCTCTAACTATTCTTTGATATGTTGAAAGTAAAAAACTTTACCTAAAAAATAATTAGTTGGCAAAGAAAAATAACAACTTTTCTTTGACGCAAAATCTTTAAAATTTGCAGAGTGAAATGTCCGATCGAGGTATCTTTTTTATTTTCAAAGTAAGGTGCCTACTATAATCGAAGAAAATGAACTAAAGAAAATCTTTTATAAGAAGTTTTTTTTGAAATTTTGCTCCCTTATCGAAATATTCATTGTTTGTTTCAGCGTCCAAACGAATGCGCGCTACTATGAATCGGCCGCAATCGCATCTAGAGCTAAACGCAGGCACCGGGTGATTATTATTTCCAGGGTCCATTTATGTTAAGTTGAAAGTGCTTTTTGTCTCAGTCCAGTGGCGCAGCCAGAAAATTCATCTGGGGGGGGGCCAATAGAACCGGCCTCCCCAGAGGTTGAGAAAAACTTTTCGCTGTTTTATGGAAAATCTTCCCACAGTATGAGACCTGTAAGAAGTTAAGTATTTGGGTTGTCTAATCATGATTTTCACCCCCCGCATTTCTAAAAAAGGGTGGTTTTTGAGAAATATATACATATATATGAATTTTAGCGTTTTTTCGTCCTCTTCTGAGGAAAAACCATGCATTTTGGTGAAAAATATCTAGAGAGCAAAGTTGTAGAGCATAAAATTTCCTATAAACGTTGTCTCTACCATTTTTTTTTTCGAATTCCGCTTAGTTTCGCTGCTAGAGGGCACGAAAAAATATACATATGGACTTTTGCGCCTTTTTTTAGATTATGCATTTTTATGAAAAATTAAGTGAGATCAAAGTTGTAGAACATAAAATATATATATTTTTATGGAAAAAAAAAACTAGAAAACACCATGTAATTTTGTAAATTATAATTAATTAAAGTAAATAATTTGTAATTTTTCATAAAAATGCATAATTTTGGTTCAAAATATAAAAAAAGGCGCAAAAGTCTATATGTATATTTATTTCTTTCGCGCCCTCTAGCGGCGAAACTAAGCGGAATTCGAAAAAAATGTAGAGACAAAATTTATAGGAAATTTTATGCACTACTACCTTGCTCTCTTGATACTTTTCACCAAAATGCATAGGTTTTCCTCAATATAGAGAAAAAGACGAAAAAACGCTAAAATTGATATATATGTATATATTTCTCAAAAACCACCCTTTTCTAGAACTGCGGAGGGTGAAAGTCATGTTTAGACAACCCAAATACTTCACTTTTTATAGGCCTCATAATTGTGGGAAAATTTTCTTAAATATTTCCTAATTTGAAGGGACTATTTGTACTAATAGTGATTATGCTTCTTTATTTTTTGGTTCATGGAAGACGGCTTGGGGGGGGCCCGGGCCCGATGCCCCCCCCCCCCCCTGGATGCGCGCCTGTCTCAGTCCTTATATTTAGTGTGTTATAAACACATAGTTTGGCATAAATTATAATTACTCGGATAGGAAATCAAAGGAAACAAGCTAAAAACGTACTCTTCGCCTGTTCACTGGATTTTTATATAATTGTTATACATTCAATAGGATACTTTTCGCAGTTTTTTGTAAATAATGTTACTTTTAGACATTTTTAATTTTATAGTACGATCTTAGTTGGTAAAAGACTTGGTAAAAAACTATACCAAACTCCATTTGGGTTTCGATCCCGTCACCCTTGGATTCCGAGTCAAAAGAACTACACCACCACCTGACACGTAAAAGAATGTAAATTTTTACATTATAAGACACGAGCTAAAATCATATTTTCACGGTTGTATATTACATTATGAAATGTATATTTGTAAAATATATAAATATTTAGATATTAAAATGAAATATCATTTCACCAGATTTCTATTCAATTACAAAAACATAAAAATTAAAAATTTTTTTTTTCAAATTTACATCATTAATAACATTTTTATTTACCGATCGATTTTGTTCAAATAGGGTTCTTCCTCTAGCTAACACTAATTTACTGTCCAAATTTCAGTACAATCGGAATTTTCTTTCTTGAGTTATAGTGCTTACAAGAAACGTGACGGACAGACGGACAGACGGACATTTTGAAAGTTGTTCAGAATTCGTTCACTAACACAATGGTATGAAAATTTTTTGTCTGCGAGCGATATTTACGGTTTTAGAAATGTACCGATCAAATGCAAAATCCGATGACATTTCTGTGGCTCTAAGACAATATTTAGAACAGAAAAATTTATTTTTATCACTAAATCCAGTTTTACCATGTACAGTGTAGAAGATCGTATACCCGAACTGCTTATAAAAAAAAAATCAGAAATTGTAAATCCTAGTACAAAGAATACAAGTAAAAAGGGCATTTCTGCAATGTGCTATTTACAAGACAGCCTATCAAATTAAGCCCAGAACTCCAAACTCCAGAATTCCAAATGTTTTAGATTTTGGATGGTACCTAAAGGAGGAAATCTTATTTCCAAAAATGATTTCAAAAAGCCCAAAACCCAATTTTATTGAGTTAACTCCATTTTGTATATGTAAATTATATAACTGTACTACAAGCTGCAAGTGTAGCAAAGCAAACGTGCAATGTAACATAAGTTGTTTATGCGAAGGAAAATGTAATCTTTAGTACCCACTTGCTGTTATAATTAATGAAAACATATTTTTTAATGTGTATGTTTCGAGATTGTCTACATAATTTTATAACATTTAATTGCAAATAGAAACTAAATAATCCGTAGACTCACTTGATCGCTTAAACGACACCACAGATGGGCGACGTTAACAGAAGTTATGCTTTAAATTAATGCGGACGAGTTGCGCGGCCGCATTCAACAGCGTCATCTCGTTACATGAGCCGAATTTCAAAAAAATCTCTTTATAAAAAAGTTTGTTTAAAGTATATGGAACATTTTTCTCGTTTATACTATAACTCTCTCTTTAAAAATAAAAAAGTTTCCTCGATCGGGTATTTTTGAATGCAAATTTTAAAAAACCGCGACAATAGAGGGTAATTATATTTTTTTTAGGCACTATATTATTAGTTACACTATATTCTTTGCCGTCAGCCTGTCCAAGAATATTAGAGGGATAATGTGTAAAATATTGGTCTAAATCGGCATTAAAATAAAAAAGATATGATGTGTTATGTGCAAAACAAAAATTAATACATAATTTTAAAATTTTCCAAAAAATTTGCGAATTGACCGATTTGGCAATCTCAAATTAACGGGCGAACTCAAAAATCAAATCTAGAAGGTCATTTTACATAATATCATCTGTTTTTTAGGTGGGTGTTCGCGAGTTGTATAGACTACTTTTAAAATGCTTCCTACAGATTGGCTGCTCTCCGACTAAAATGCAGTGCCTCTTTAATAGAACTAGTCCAGTCAGCCAGAAACAAAACATTAATGGTAGGACCAATACTTAGTAAAAAAGACCACGCACACAATACATGGGATTTCATACAACCGTCGATTTGGCTGAAAGGTCGTCGAGTTCAAACAATTTTTTGGCATTAGCCATCCCCATTAACAACCCCCACCTTATTATTACATTTTGGCAGTTACACATTAAATATGTTACATTCGATGTTGCAATTCGCATAAACTTGGCGGAAATAAATTCAGTTTGGCAAGATGTGCTGGGTAACATCTATGTCTAAATTCTAGTTTAATGCCAAAACTAGAATTCCGTAATTGTATTTGCTAGAAGATTACTAAGACAGTTTGGAAGGTGAAAAGGGTATGATACATAGCGGCTCAAAAAATCTAAAATCTTTTAAATTTTATCTATAAATTTTTTGTTGCCAAAAGTAACAATTTCTGTAAATTGACAAACTGTCAATTTGCAGAAATTGTTAAAATTGAGCTAGAACTGCTTAATTTTGGTCTCGATCTGTGTGTTTTGCTTTCCCCGCCGACTTATTGTTTGTCTCTTACTCAGAAACAGCAAACTAACGTAATTAGTTGTTCTTTTTCTTGTCTTATGCCCTACTCCTTTGGCGTTTGATACGTGATAAGATGCATCTGAAGCGAAGACAAGTATTTATTTATCACTGAGAAAGTATTCCCTAATAAAATTATACTATACAGGGTGATTTACCACAACATGCATTCCTCTCCGTCTTTATCAGACTTGGGACTGACAGTAAAGCTAGCGGGGTGGAAGTGACTTTTTGGATTTAATCACACTACAATAATAGAAAAAATCAAAATAATTTTTATAGAACACAGCACAGCACAAAACTTAAAAGTAATGAAAAGTCAAAGCAAATATTCAAATGCATTAGATTTAATGCACTGTTCTAAGCGTAGAATGGCACATTGAACGGTGTCGATCTACGAATACAATTTGAAATTTAACGGTACGCTCTAACTGGAAGTGGGGAAGATAGTAAAGACACCGACCCTATGCCAGTGAACTCTTATACTATGTACAAAGATTAGAGAATTAATTCTCTGATTTTTGCTACGTACCTGCAACGGATTCCATTGTTGTCGAAGTTCGTAATAAGATGGCTGGCCAAATTCGATTTGCCTTAATTTTATTTGAAGGACGGATCAATTCCAGGTGCGTAGTACATTGCCTTTACACTGACCATAGACAAATAACAGTGGCGTATCATTGCAAGTTTTAATGCAAGGAAATATACTAAATTACCTCGGATCATTCTAAAATTTTGCAAAGGTTTTCCCATATAGAAGACTAGTACACCATGTTATTTTACGCATGTTGTGATAAATCACCCTGTATATATTTCCTCAACTTATAGATATATGGGCAAAATATTATAAGTTACGTGAACAGATTCGAAGATTCGCCGTGCCTGTCGGTCCACTGTACATACATTCGCAACTTGTGAGATCTAAAAAAGATGTATACTCTACGTAAAGCATAGTAGTTTATTCCAGAGTAAATTATTTGGCTGTAAAAATTGCCTTTTGTACACCTAGTGATTCTCAATTGCATAGAACATTGGTTTCTCTTCCACTCCACACATAGAATAGGACCGTCCTTCAATTGTATGTTAGTGCTTGTTCAGAGGACAGTGTCCTGTTATCAGGCCTACCGTCTCTGTCAAGCACAAGCAGTCACTTTACGTCAGTTGAAGAGTCAGTCAAGACTCCTTTACATGAAGTCGTGAGTGCTTCATTCCAGGTGCTTGGATCTAAATTGTTGAACTGTGCCATATAGTATAGTTAATAGTATTTTCCATAAGTGAAGCTATCTCAAACTGAAAATTTCAACGTTGAACTACTTTCATTAATGTACTTTTAGCTACGTCTAAGTCAGAAACTGAAATTGAAGAAGCCATTAGCAACAATTTTAAGAATCTAAGGATATAAACAGTCGATCTTAATAGTCTGCTCCACTTCGAATTATATAGTGTATAAAATGGATTGTTAATATCTTCAGCAACTACTAAAGAAACTATCTTGCACTCATGTCTTCTCAATGGTCTGTATTAATTGGCCTTCAAGAATCTAACTTTATCCAGTTTGAACCACTTTTTCAAGAATTATTAAGAAGTTAAACCTCTAGGCAAACAATCTTTGATACTGTTTTCCCATTTACATGGAACCACGGATTAGAATCTGTTAAGGACTGAATCTAACCACCGAAAAAACCCTGAAATAGTCATTTCAAATAGGCCTTTTATAATGGTAAATTGACTGCTTTGCTTTTGCATAGAAGCCCGCTTCGTTCAATTCGATTAATATAATAATTCTGGTTGACATATGGGTGATTTATCACGTATTTGACAGAATATGTGAAAAGACCTGTTCCAGTAATATGCGAGTGATTGTACTCTTCTCTTGGTATATACACTTTCAAAATTTTTTATACGCGAGGAAAATATGTCACCGTGCTTTGTCATGTATTTGATTTATTGCGACACGCTCCTGTTTCTCTTTATTACTCTGGACATCGATTATCACTATTTAAATTCTAATGATGTTAACAGTTAATATAAGGAGGCATTAAAGAATGTACGGTAAAAGTAGTAGAGAATTCACCAAATAAACAATATTTATAACTGATTTTTTTTCACACACTTCTAAAATACTCTTCAAGAAATCGATCAATCAGATGTTGCTTTATAAGTTAAAAGTGGGGTAATATCTACTAAAATGTTTTTTTTTTGAAAATATCTTAAGAAATATATCAGCAAAAACATTTGAAAATTCTTAAAGCTTATAGAAAAATAATTTGTTTTCTTTTGTTGCTATCTGATCAAAATTGACCAAGATAAAAAAAATTCAAGGTGCGGCATTTTTTTCTTGTAGCTGTTATTAAATGTTAAAGATAAAAAAAAAACTCGAAAAACCCAATAGATATCAATCATTTGGACTTAGTAAAAGGAAATTTTTTAGTTATTATTCTCAAAAGAGTCATTATTTTCAAAAGTTTGGGTCATTAAGTTATTATTTTTTAGTAAGGTCTACGCTGAGATCCCTGGTAGTAGGAAGGAGACAATTTTTCAGACGCTTCTCTTCACTTCTGTGCCAAGTACCATCCTGGACATTTGAAACTCTACGCAACTCCTTCTTGCGTATGAACCCAAATATTACGCATAATTTGCCACCAAATATGTGGGTACTATTTCACAATTAACTGAAACATATGTGGTCATGGCAATCATTATAATTTCGTCATATCTTTGACGTGTAAATAATCATAAACTAGCCATGGGCAGACATGAGCGTACACCCTGCTGGCCCATGCCGATTTTCGCTTGTTCAACAGCAGGGATTTTGGTCACGAAAACGTTAGAGATTTTTGCATACGATTGTCCTGTAGATTTGTACGTCACGTGGATATGTTTGAGTATTAATAAATAGACTTTATTATGTCTTTAACATAAGACTTATTATCTTGTAGGATAACCAATGGCTATAACTATGCTACAACTGTTCAACTAATTAAATAATGAATAAAACCCGTGGGAATCGATGGTTAATGAGGTCCTAAATCGGTGACAGAAACGCAGCACTTATTTTATTTGTTGTTTGAAATAAACACTGTCGTAATAGTACAGGGGAAAAAAATGAAACGCGTTCAAAAAAAGGTCACTAAAAATTATTAATATCGACGTTGAACTCGGTTAAAAATACGTTTGAATTACTCATTTGTTCATTTTTACACCGGTGAAATTTTACAGGAAAAAGATGTTTGCATGTGAACGAAAGTTCAGATATGAAGTTTTAACGTTGTATCTAAAAGTAGACATTTTTGCTATAATTATGAAGGTTGTCATGCACATATGCACTATGAGTTAGAAACTGGCTAGATAGGCATTTCCATTATAAAAGGATTAGGCGTTTGGTCCTATAAGATGACCTGCACGCTCCCCCCATATTACCTCACTTGATTTTTTTTATGGAGACACCTAAAGCAAAAATTTTATGAGCATGACTCCTTTTAATCGAGAAAGTTATAGAAGCAATAGCCGATATAAATGAGGAGCATTCATTTAATGTACGAAAAATTTAGAAAAAAGATTGAAAAATACGTAGCAGTAAGAGGACAACATAATTTTTCAATGTATGTTTTATTATGGTGTTACGTGATAAATTATGCACTTTGATTGAATTTGTACGTACCTAATTACTTTAATCATAGCTATGGCAATAATATTAACCTTGAGATACAATGCTAACATTTCATATCTGAACTTTCATTGACATAGGAACATCTTTTTCCTGTAACATTTTTAATTTTTTCTTCAAAGACGTATACTTTACTTTTGCCCCATTTTTTTAAATGCTATTTAAAAAATGCTTACATAGCCCAAGTAACAATTTAAATGCCAACAAGTATTTATCGGGTTTTATCACAGATTTAAGAAGGTAAATAAACCGAACTGGGTTTTATTATTTCTTTTGTAAATAAATTTATCTGCAGATAATATGTACTTAAAAAAAGGCCTTCAAGTTATCTTTAAAGCAATATTTAAACCTCTTTGCTCTTTAAGACCTATTGGTTTTATAGCCACTTAATGCATTATTCAAAACCACAATAAACTCATTCAGTTTTATAGTGTATTTTAAATATTTTAAGTTTTGTGGTAGACATCTGTAAATCTTTATGGATGGGAGTTTTAAAGCTACATTAAAACTTTTTGGTTTTTATAAAGCACTTATAAATCCTTTGGTTCCCCCACTTACAGAAATAGCGAGAAAATAATGATCTCACACTCAAAAAACACGAAATAAATAATGCTTTTTTAGGTTACGTTATCTAAGCTAAGTACATTTGGATTAGAGATTGTCAGAGACACATTTTAAGGATTTTAAAGAAGAGTAGTAAACCTGGGTAAAGTCTTACAGGCTTTAAAATAGTAATAAAGTGGAGCAATTAAAATTTAACAAAACCTTTTGTTTTATAAAAATATTTCCTAAAGCCACAAACTCTTAATAGGGTATTCTATTAAAATAAACGGTTTTATTAATTTTTCAGCCATGTTTTTTCTGTTAACTATGGCAGATATTTTTGAACAAAGTTGGGGCAACAGTGTTTAGTTATGTTTTTCTTATTCTTACTGTTTACATTTAGCCTGCGACCATCTAAAATGTGTTAATATGTCATATAAACCCCTAAAAAGCCCAAAATCATACCGAGTAAGCTAAAACTAGAGTTACTATTATTTTTATTAATTGTAAATAATAATTAATAAGCTGACAAATGAAAGGCGTGTGATTTTTTTAAAAGTCTTTTGATATACTTTATCAATAAAGTGGTCTGCGTTGACAATTTTTTGATACTAGGCTGTTTATTAATATCAAATTTTAAAACGTTAGCACATGCAGATATTTCAATCGAGGCAGACATATTTTATTACTTGGCGACATTTTCTGATGTAGACAGTTTAAGTGCAACAAGTTTTCGACAAAGAATTATTAAAGACACAATTATTTATGATGTTCTCAAAGCAGGCCTAAAATTTGATTGAAAGTACTAACGGTCTTAAGAAGATTTTATAAAAGGTTTTATGGTAGACTTGAAAACATCTTGCAGATTTGTGTTCTAAAGTACTGTTGGTTTTATTGATAGTTTCAAGGAAGATATTTGTAACCTGTATACAAGGTCTTGGTTGGTTTTATGCCGGGTTTATTGTAACTTTTAAGAGGTTTTATTATATAGACTTAATAACCTCTTGTAGATTGTGATAACACTTAAATTGTTACTTGGGAGGTCACGCCATATAACAGTGAAGGTTGTTTTTTAAATGGAAAATCCAATATGTTTTTACATATGAGTGATTAGATCTTTTCCTCGCTTTCAAATATATATAAAAAAATTAAAATAATGATAAAATAATTAAATAATCCGGTAGACTAATTCCATGGCCAGCAAACAGCCCTGATTTAACATCTTTATTTTTGTGGGAGTATTTAAAGGACAAAGTGAAATGTAACCATAGAATAATTATAAAATATTGTTCATCTCAGGATTTTATTTCTATTATAATATATCAAACTTTTAATGTCTGATATGTCAAGAAATATTACAACTAGACCTATCAGCGCTTATATATTTGAAATTGTAACTCACAGTGCATTTAATGTATCACTGTAGTCAAAACCTATCTAATATTTATAGAAATTTTAGAAAAAAGTATCGTGTGAACCTCTACGCAGTCGGCGCATGGAAAAATGTAGCCTGCGAGATTTTTTTCTTATTTTGGGAAATTGACAAAGACTAGATCGTACGAAATTACAAGAAAACGCCAATATTATTTTTAGTGATTGATTCATATTGATACCTTGGGTGAAACGGAAGATATGATTTTTTTAACGAACACCCTTAATAATGCTTCCTGTGTAAATTTTGCATTTATGTATGTCAATGTTGTTATATTTTGTAATTATATCTGTCAGCTCAACAGACATCACAATCACTACTATATAAATGCCAGCATTTAACTCTTACAGTTGATTTAATCAATTACTTTCTCTTAAAAATCGGAAACGAACCATTCGGTACGTTAAATTGATAAAATGATTTAAAAAACGAGGTGTGTAAATATCACGACGATAAGAATCATGCAAATAAATTGCCGTCCTTTGTCTTCAACATCCCGGTCTCCAATTCCGTTCGATAGTATCTACAACTTGTGATCGCTATCCAACGATCCGACAAAAAATTGACAGTTATATGTTTTACGTAATTTATTCTAACCGCATAGTGGCCATTTACTATCGCCAATATAATATTAGATCAGTACGTAAGTATTAAGTTGTCTATATATAGCGAAATAGTGTACATTTTTGCGATAACTTATAATGTTCACGTCCTACTTTCCTTTTGTACATGTAATACGAGCCTGTTGAGCCGTTTATCTAATACGATAGGAAATGTGGGGCAGGAATGGCCGACGAGACAAAAAATAATGGAATAGATAGCAAATTTAATTATAATTATTAATTATTGTTTTTAGATTTTTACAAAACACTGTTTACATTCGATTAGGGTCAATACCGGTTGCCACATAAATCGCAGGATTGCCTGACAGTATTTCCCACTGAAATAAATTTATTTGCAGTACCAATTACTAGCCCAATTATATACAGGGTAAGGTACAAGGATACGATAATTATATGTATTACAGCTTTTAAGTAGGCTCCAAAAATATACGTGTCCTGCTATACAGTACCGGAAAGCGTTTGATTTGGTACGGCAATAAGAGCAAGCCAGACCGAAGCAACTAGGCTATTCTTTTTTATCGTATAACACATCCTACAATCGTGCCACCTGCGTTCCCCACCACATGTGCGTGGGCAGCTCTGTCTGCGGAATTTCAATTTTTTCCGCCTTGATGGGGCGTGTCACTATTTGCCTCTCTGCTAGAGCACTGGTAGACGCCTTTATTGTGGGCGGTCGGTTAAGTCGTTGAAAGTATGCAATACCTAAACCAGGACTTTCCGATACTGTATGTGATATTTGTGCCGATTGAGTTGTCAAAAAGTCGAAGTTAAATGGCGGTTCATTTTTTTCAATTTTTTTTTTACATTTTAAAGGTTATAAAATATTATGAGGATTTTTAACATCGAGATGCTCAAAAAACATTGGAGCTGAAAGAGAATTAAGTTTTAAGAGCAAAAGGTTCTATGCAATTTTTCATATAAATTGGTAGTCTTTAAGTTATAACGACTAAGAAATTGGGATTTTAGCTTGAAAAAAAAAGGTATTTCAAATAGGTTTTCGTCAAATAACTCGAAAATTATTACTTTGAACAAAAACGCGCTAAAGACAAATAAGAAAACTATTAAATTGAAGATGAATTTCGTTTTTTTTAATGGTTTCGGAGATCTGGAAATATATAGGTGGCGTCCGAACGTCGATAAGACGAAGTATTTAGTATAAATGTTAAATATCTTAGAGACTATAGCTCTTACTAAATGCTAACAATCAAAATGAAAGTCCATTAAATAGGCTTTCGAATTATTTTTTGGTTATTCCTATGGCATAGAATACAAAAAAGGTTATGACTGAAACAATTTTTTAATAAAATCGTCGCCATTTCGTTAATGTAAGCAGTCAATAATTAAAAAAATATATTCCCATATACTGTTTTTCGTTAATATATAGTATGATCTAGACGCCCAAATTTTTTCGCTTGCTTTAGAAAAAAATTGCATTTTAATCTGTAAAGGAATTTTGGAAAAAACGTAATATTTTTGTTTCTCTGGAAATATCTCCATAAATATTAGTTTTAGAGAAAATATGGTGGACATCAAAATTGAAACTTATAAACTGGGAATGAATTTACTTTGTTTAAATATTTGTGTAGGGTTGATAGTTTCGGAGATATTTAATTTTATAGATGGCATTCCACCGTTTTTAGGATGAATTATTAAGTATAAAATGTTGAATATCTTAGAAACTATGACACTTCCGTCGACAATTCCAAGGAACAAAATTAAAGATAATTAATCAGTCTTTAAAATGACTTTTTGTTTGTTTCTATGTCAAAATAAAGAAGTTATGGCCTATACAATGTGCGTTTTCACATTTTTTCTAACAAAATGTCACCATTGTAATTCATTGTAATTGCTTAGTAATATATTTTTTTTTTCTTCAGAAATGCTGTTTTTCGGTAATTAATAGCATCCCCTAGAAGCTCATTTTTTTTTGTCCGTTTAAAACACTTGTTTTAAAAAAAATCCACCCGCCATATTAAAGGCGCCATTTTGACTTCAGATTCGTAATCAGTGATCCCAAAAACATAACTATTCTAGTTTCAAAAATAAATTAGTAATATTTTTTCAAATATTAAATGTTAACTTTTACCCCTTGAGGGTAAAAGAAAGTATCCGGACCATATAGAAACTGAAGATGATACCTTTTAGTACAATAATAACCTGTAAAGAAAAATTATCATTTAATATGAAATTATTCCGAAATTTTACATTTTTTTCACCTGTAGGTACTGTACTATAGGCTCTTCTACTAAACTATTTAACAAAGAATAAGTACATTTTTGCGACATACCGGGTAAGTTGTGGTATGTATTATTAGCTTACCGCTTCATTTTCGCGAGAAGCGGTTTAATAGGGGAGTACGGTTTCACGTGACTCTTGATATGTCAAAACACTAACCGCAGCTTACCCAGCTCTCGACGTAGGTTAGAAGCGGTATGTATCGCTGTCCTTGTTTACTGTCAAGCCCGCAAATTGACCTCTTTTTGAATTTGTAAGAAATAATTTAAAGTAACTATCTATATTTTCGCGACACCGGTTTGCAAATATATAATAATGTGGTGGGGGTTTAACCACTACATACCACTTTTATTTAACCCGGTATGTCGCAAAAATGTACCTAATGATGAATGTCATATAAATGACGTAATTTATTAAAATTTTGACGTTTAACACGTATAGAGACGATTTCAATATGATGTTCGTTCTGGCTATTTTACATCTAATCGTTAGATTTTACCTCATGTTAATTCTAAGTACATTAAAATTAATATCACGAAGTAAACCCGGACAGTAATAAATCATATCTAACAAAAACTAAAAAAGATGGAGAAAAAACTTTCTGCACAAAAAACAAAGTGCATAAAATTTTCTACAATTTTGTTCCTATACAATATTTGGATAGGAGTTACCATTTTCCAGATTCCATTGTTACCGTTTTCGAGATAAATGTGCAAATTATAATATTATTATTATTATTGATTTTTTTCAGTTTATTTTATTTTTTGTTATGTTAATAATATAATAGTATATTGTGTATTTAGGTGTGAAAGCAATACATTCCCGGACGACGATGCAAATTGAATCCGGGAATGTGCTTCCACACCGAAGTACACATACTATTTTTTCTGAAATCACAATCGATATTATTATAAATTAAGGTATTTGTATTAATGCATAACATTTCTTCATTACAATCTAACTGCTTACTAATAAATGCAATTTTAATGTGAGTTGTTTTGTTTGCGTGTATTTATTTACTGTCTAAAATATATATAAAAAACCGTACGGGAATGTTACTTTCCCGGCCTAGGCCGTGAAAGTAACATTCCCGTACGGTTTTGTTGATCGTTGCTTGGCAACGGATCTTTTCCGGTCTGTTTTCTGATAGTTTCTTAGCAACGGACTAAAATACTGAAATTTTTCACTTTTCGATCTGAAATCGCGCTGAAAATGTAGACATTGCCGATCGATTTCAGAAAAAGTTATATTATACGCCTTACAATAATTGTCACAGTTATTTCCTCTAAGTGATTTACCAATATATGAATTTCCATGTTTTCTTAATTTTGGACTCATTTATCTGGAAAATGGTAACTCCTATCAAAAAACCGCTGCCCAAGGAATCACTACTTCCACATCCACACATTTTTTATCCAAGTCACAACGAAAAAATTTTGTATGTGGAAATAATTGTTTATGGAACTTTAATAATATAATATTTGAAATCCTCTACCCCAAAAACCCATAAAACGATACCCCACACCAGTATCGGGGTGGGGGTGTTGATAGGGGGTGGTAGTGGGGGTGGATGAAGAAAAAAAACGTTTTGAGGCTTCTGGTTCTTGTACACACACTGAATCACATTTTTTTTTCATCCCCTTTAATAATGGGGTGGGGGTGGTAATGGGGGGTGGCTAATGCCAAAATTTTTTTTGAGACCTTAGCCTTCTCTTGTATATACTAAATACCAATTTTATGGACTCTTACCTGCTTGATTTACCTATTTTCCCCAAATTTACCCCAATTTACCCCCAAACCCTTCGACGGAACAAGATGAAAATATAATCTAGTTCTAGATCTCGTTAAAGTACATATGTGTACCAAATTTCAAGTCAATATCTCAAACGGTTCCAGAGTAAACGTGCGCACAAAAAAAGTTACAGACAGACCGACAGACAGTAATTTTTTTTCGCTCAAACTTAAAATCTCGACGTTTCGTGACATTCTAAGCCTATTTGAACAATAAAAATTTTTAAAAATTGTTTTGTCGTTACTATGCTTCCACTGGATGTGGAAGTAATATAGTATAGGAACAAAATTGTAGAAAATTTTATGCACGTTGTTTTTTGTGAAAAACGTTTTTGTCCATCTTTTTTAGTTTTTGTGTTAAATGACAAAAACAACATTGGCAACAGTTTTTTTAACATATGGCCGCCATTTTGAAAGTACAGCCAGTTTTTTAAGGACATGTCTTAAATCGTTCCTTAGGCTTTAATCTTTATGAAAAACATTATCCTCAAGGATCGGGGGGTTGCACGTACAGCTAGGGACTAATACGTATAATAGATCTGTAAAGTTGGCGTGCCTGTACATTGAAAATATTTGCAAAAACTGATCTGAGGGAATGTAAGATGAGTATTAGAAGATATTAGGATATTTTTTGGAATTTTTGTCTGTCTGAACGCGTATCACGCAGAAACTACTGAACCAATTTGAATGGGGTTTTCAGAGGTAAATTCATCTAAGCTTGAAGTAACATTTAGTTTTTATTTCGTCGAAATTGGCTTACTCTAAGCCAAGTTTTATGAAAATCAGTTTAGTTATCAGTTATTATTGCAAGTTACGTCTGAAAGTATGTGCCAATTGATGTCTTCTAAATTATTAATAAATAAAAGAAACAGAAGAGGGCCAAGGTTAGACCCTTGAGAGACACCAGAGGTAACACAATGAGAGGACTTGAAACCAGTACGTGACATATTGCTGTTCCTTACATAAATAGCTTTCTTGGTGTTTTTTCATGTTTATCTACCTTTTTTATTTTTCCAATTTCATCATGTGTGTCACTTAAAGAAGAACAAACGTGGGTGAAGAAACTTAAACTCCACGGAGTTTTAAATGTATTGACAACCAGAAACAAAATAGCACGTGAAACTATAGCTATTGTAGTAATACATAGACTGGAATCTTTATTGCTAAGAATTTTCGCTCACGATTCGACCAATCACATGACGAATAAAGACAGAGAGCACTACTACATTGACCAACATTCCCACTATAGTAACCATGAATGCACGCTGTTGTTCAAAAAAAATTTTTTATTTTTTTATTTTATACAAGTAAACTATTTTATAAAATAAAATATTACTATTTAAATTTTTGGGGAGGGAATCATTATTTTACACTAGTTTTATACCCTCACGAAACCAAAAGAGAAAGTATTTCAAATTGGTAACTACATACATCTTGTAAAAATAAAAATTACATTTAATGGCAAAATTATTTGCTAATTCTGTGCAAATGTGGTTTTATATTTCATAACGATTGATCGTGAGAAAACGTTTTGACAAGTCTATACCAACTATGGTTAAAAACCTTGTCGGATCTCTATCACCATATTAGTTGGCTAATTTGGATTGGTTTAAAAACATATCCGCTCCTATTGGAGTTTGTGAACTTATCAAATAAAATTCAACTTCTACTTGTTTATACCACTCTAATTATTATATAGTTATGGATGTTGTTAAAACGTACAATTTATATTTGATTATTATACTATTGCGGTTATAGACAACACAACTCACTTGTTGATGTTTAGCTAGTATATAGTAAATAATTTTTGTAAAGTTATTTTATTCTCAGGCAAAAAAAAGGAAACAAAATATGCGTTGCTGTTAGATAGTCTTATATATGTTCAATATAGAAAATAATGTATGGTGTGAGAGAGAGAATTCTTGTAAAGTCTTTCTAACGAACTTCTGTAATCATATTTACTTTCTTGTGGTTTTAGAACTAGATTTTAAATTTCCTGTGGTTATAATTTGTTATTATTATCGGTTTGTTAATGATAATGTAATATTGTAATAAAAAAATATATAAACAATGAAAAACTATTTAAAAATATCTCCATAATACATTGTCAATACCTACTTGTAAACTTCAGAAGTGTTAAAAATCTGCAATAATAGTTGAAAGCAATCCTTTTTTATATGTACGGGTTTTTTAGAATAAGGTGGGACCTTCCGAGTTTCAAACAGTATCGAATTAACAGCATTCGCAGTGATATACAGCGTGCCCCATCTTGATTTCAACCAAATTAGGATCGGTAACAGAGACCTTAATTGTGTCCTTTTGAGTAAAACAAAACTTATTTCAGCCATTGGCGTGCATTTTTATTAAGAAAAGTTGGGTCGATTTTCCGAGGTGTCATATTAGGCATTTTTTGCCTTTCATTACATATCCTAAGTACCTACTGGGACTGCTCGGAAGCGCGCAGTTCTTTCGCTGTGTAAACGCTCTAACTCGTTCAGTTGATGTGAGTACACTTTTTTTGATTCGTCTTGTTGTGATCTATTCTCCTGTACTCGTTTCCTTGATTTTCATTGTATTTATTGCGCATATATTATTGCAACCTTATGAAAAACAAAACAAAAATTTTTGGAAATACTACACAAATCTTACTAATTGTTATTTTTTAAATAAAGTTTTTTTTTTCGTTTGACACTAAATTTATTGCAGTCGGACAACTCATTCGCTTACGACGCTTATTTGAAAGTGGCTGGATGATGAAATCCAAACGTAGCTTGAGAAGCGCGTGGGGAGCGGCCGAAAGAAGTGGAAAATTCGAAACTGGTTTCACACAAATCTCACATTATTCATCTTTAAAAAATATACAATTTGTTTGGCTAACGTTTAATTTTCATGTTTAAATTTACAACTGAAGCCTATCGTGAATTCGTTTCATCGAAATTTCGTGCGTACACCTCTACTCTTATGACGATTTATTCACGTCACGTCAAAAAAAATATTTTTCTTAGTCAATTGATTTGTTTGATGAATTTTATTCGTACATTTTTTTAATAATAGTGACAATATTTATAAAGGGATTATGTAAAGATAATGACACAACATAATGATAACAACACCTAGTTTTTACGTATTCAATTGCATTGAGATACAGTTGGTTCACCCTGTATTCCTCTAAAAACGAATTAAATGTTCATCACAGGCCACCAACTTTGATGCAATTAACAGATTCAATTCCGAATAGTCCTTGAATATTAAACACCAGTCTTAAATTAACCCAGACAAAAAGGAAGTATATAAATGCCATGGTCAGATTGTCGATATATAAAATATTCAATTTTATTATTTTGGTTGTACCCCCTTTGTAATTCAGCCCTTCCAAAGCACGCCTATGCGTAAAATACAATGATAAATATATAATAACAACAATATTGCTCAGGTGTAGTATTGCTGTGCCAAATTGCCTTGATGTAACCCCCTGCTTTGCACCCTGTGACAGCCTAACGAAATATCCGTTAGGGGTGAACCGCATATATCACCTCTGCCATGGTAAGCGATTGAAATCTCTATGGCACTATTGGGGATGGCTTCAAATCGCATGCTAATGTTTTAACACGACTCCGAACTTGGGCTACTTTGGAAGGTCGCCGGGCAGGGTTGGAATAAGGAGCGCTAAACCCATTAAAATGTATAGGTTGTTGTTTCGAAAACATTGTGTGCTATTGCTATATTCATCGATTTTTTGCTTGCTAATTGGATACAAATTTGGACAGATTCTGATTCAAACTTAATAGAGGGAAGCACTTGTTGAATTTTCTTTATCGTTCAGAAATGTAGGCCTATTTTCTTCAATAAAGTTTTCAACCTAGGTATCTGTGATTCTAGCCATATAGAGAAGGCACGCATAGGTTTGGTTAGATTGATATACGAGTGGCATACTATGCGACCATCTGGTTTATTGTGACTCGCGAAATAAAGCCGACTATCTTATTGGGTGAGAAATTGTCCAGGTCCTTTGGCAGCAATTACTCTTTGCCAAAAAGTGAGAACCTGGTTCTTTCTGCAGCATGACAAGTACATAGAACGTGCGCTGCAACCGTTTCATGGTTCTGCAAACACAGTCGGCATTCAGCGTTGTCCGCTATTCCAGGTCTGTGTAGGTGGTGATTTAGTCTGCAGTGCTCGGTATATAGGCCAACTAGAGTTCTCATGTGTAACTTATGTAACTCTAATAGTTTTTTCAGTTCTTGATTTCAAAGGATAGTAATAAATTCCTTTGATTGAACTAATCCTGGTAGTTCTTGCCAGTACTGGAGGATTTTCCTCGTATCCCAGGCCAAGATGGTTGTTTTTGCAGTGCTTGCCGATATGCCAAGCATTGGATTTAAGCTCGTGAGGGATCGTTTAGAAATTTTTTAAGGAAAATTAAAAAAAAAATTATTTGCATTGGTCAACTTTGATAGGCTCTAGGCGTTTTTGGGACTACTAACTACGAAGAGCTCCAATATGTGTCGTGACTATCTATGTCATCTGATCTGTTGCGTTCTATGATGCTAGCCCCCCCCCCCCAAATAAATATGGAGAAGGGGTAGATCCAGGAGGGTTTCCAGAAGGCACGCATAAGTAGTAGGTCATTCCTGTTTTTCTGTCGTTTTTCTCCGGTTATTGATAATTCGTTGTATATCTGTTTATTCGTACCCATTTTTCTCTAGAGCTTGTTGGACGTTCCTGAGTTCTTCTGGTTTGCTTTCGTTGTCTCACATATTATAATATATAATAATCAATATAAATATGTGACGGCGACACCGGAACGGATTTCCCGCAAAGCTGAATACTTTACACCGTCCTGGCCCTAAACCACTGTCAACTGAGTGCGACCATGTGAATAATTGTGGAACCATGAGTACAACACATTTGATATACCGTAGAATTTTAGCTTAGTTAAGAGACAAAAATATCTTTGAGGATTTTTGTAAATGAAAATAATACCGCCTTCTATTAGGGTATTCCCAGGAATTTGGGTGACATAATATTTGAATACGTTATGAAAAAACAAATGACATATTTTTTTATTTTTCTCAAATACACAGTAGCATCCTGTACAAAATCAAATGAAATTAAAACTCCTAATATGAGATACTAACCATTTTTGTTTTATTTGAAAATCGAAAACTAAATATAAATATAAGGGGCTCGTGTTTTTTCTTTCTTTGTTTTGTTCTCTTTTAAACTAAAATAGTTTCGGAGTCGTAGATGTTATTGATTGACAATTACGATGAGTGAAAAAAGCACTATTTTACTTCCACATCTAGTGGAAGTATAGGAACGACAAAAAAATTTTTAAAAAGTTTTATTGTTCAAATAGGCCTAGAATGTCATGAAACGTCGAGATTTTAAGTTTGAGCGAAAAAAAAATTTCTGTCTGTCGGTCTGTCTGTAACTTTTTTTGTGCGCACGTTTACTCTGGAACCGTTTGAGATATTGACTTGAAATTTGGTACACATATGTATTTTAATGAGATCTGGAACTAGATTATATTTTCATCTTGTTCCGTCGAAGGGTTGTGGGTATATTGGGGTAAATTTGGGGTAAATACATAAATCAAGCAGGTAAGAGTCCATAAAATTGCTATTTAGTATGTACAAGGGAAGCTAAGGTCCCAAAAAAATTTTTGGCATTAGTCACCCCCACTACGTGACTGATAGTCTTCTTTCACGTGCTGAGCGAGAATAGAGCACATGTCCAGCGGGGTGTGCACAAAAAAATTCAAATAAAAGTTGGTCTAAGTCAATATGATTGTCAATGTATAATGACGAGTGTTTTAAATAAATCTTATCTTTTGACCTTTAAACTATATATGCTATATGCGTGAAATTTGTGCTAATTATGTAACATAATGACCCAAGATCATAGCCTCTGCTATTTTGTAATAAAAAATCAGAAGTGGCTCCAGTATACAGCGTACCCCACTTAAGTGTAACATCCTTATAAACTTTTTTCGTTTTTATCCAATTTGAACCAAATTTTACTCAAATATTAATCAAAATAGCATCTACTTGCGGCTAAAAAAGCAATCGCCCCATTTAAATGCAAAGCCACCTGTGATACTAAGATTTAAAAAAAATCATAATATGCTTTTTTTTATCAGAAAATTTTACTAGTAAATCGAATTGCTCAAAAAGTTTGAATTCAAAGTTTGGTCAAATTAAAAAGATATTGAAATTTTATTTAAAACAATTTTTGAAAATATAAAAAGGCCGAATTATCACTTTAATGAGCTTTAAGTTGTCAGTTAACTTCATAGTTATTTTAATAAAACATTCATGATCAGAAGAGAGATCATATTTCTCGAAAATGGTTGGTCTTATAGTATTACGAGGTAAGCTTTCTTCTGTATTTTTGACCAATGAATCATATTCTGGTCACAATAAATACACATAAAAAGGTATGGAGGAGGAGAAGGAAGACACCGCCCCCTTCCCTCCCACGATTGAATTTACTCTTGAAGGACAACATAAAATATTGACTTTTATTGATATCAGAACACGTGCAAAAATTGGTCAATATAGCGCAAAGGATTCTTGAGATATTAAGTAAAATCCCAATTTTGGGTGCCCACTTCAGGAGGCCCTAGCTGTCTCAATAGGTATTTCCGAACCCATGTTTATAGGAATTTTTTTTAAATATTTTTAACATTGAATCATTAATTAATTATTCCGTGCTCGAAACACCCTGTATAAAGTAGAGATAGAGAAGAAATCGTATATCTACGTGTCATATATAGTTGAAAAGAGCCGTTTGAGTAGAGGTTTTTTTTTTTATTTAACATTTGAAATATGCGCTCGTGGTAAAGCAAAATGTGTGTAATTGAAGCTGTCCCCTCTCTATTTTCCAAACATGAACACGAACAAAATTTGGAAAAAAATCGCAACAGTGGAACTTTTTGAGCTCGACAACCACAGATAAGTTTGATTTGAATATGTCAAACTGTTTAGAAATTGCCACATTTTTATGGTATAAATTTGTTTATTTATTTGGTTTAAACTATACTACTTTTCCTACAGAACCCTCTGCGCTGGAACGGAGTCGCGCTTGACCCAGTTTCCATTTTGTTAACTCTTACTATTAATATATTTGCCGTAGTGACAATAAAAAAAGCCCATTAGACAATAATTACACAAACCCATTTATGGGCACATGCCTCCTTTCGATGCTTTCTCAAATTTCTCGCCCGCCCTTCCATCCTTCCGGTATGCCTTTGGGCGAGTCCGACCCTACCACCCAATCCTAAAGCTGCAATTCAAATAAATGAACGCCGGGCAGCCTGCTTATACTATAGTAAGTTTGTAGTAGAGGTAGTCGGCAATGGAATAGTGCCGAGGCTATTCATGTGTTTGAAACTTGTGAGTCATGATGTGTGAAGTTTCGTCGACGAAGAGGATATTTTGACGAACTTCTCAGTGTTTTGTTACGGCCCATGTTTATGTTTGTGTCAAAAGTTTGCCCGGTTGTACTGTTTACGTTGCGGGATTACAAAGGTGCCTGATTTGGGAGCGTGATGGTAAATATAAAGCTTCATTTTCACTTGGTTTGTTGTTGGTGCCTTCGATTTGGAGAAAATATGAATATATTTAACGGGTCTGTTAACTAGAGCGTTTGTTTTTTATCGTAAACACGATTAGGGTAAATATTGATGAGATTTACATAGGGTTTTGTAGTTGCTGCAAGGTTATTCGGTTGTTTAACTTATAATTTTGAATGTACAGCGACGTTATTATGGAATTTTGTGTAACTACCGAGATAGTTATTTAAATTTTCTCAAAGTCACACAAGCATGTGCATTTTTTCTTTTATATTTAAAATGAAAGATTAATATTATCTTTAAGTTAGTTTGGATACGACAATCTGTTAGATACACCAAATAGTATATTGAAGTTATGTTGAAAAATAGGGAATAAAAGAAAGAATCAATCATGTTTTGAAATGGTAACATGTTTAAACGGCGAGCTTCATCATCTACCCCCCTAAAAAGGTGTACTTTTGCGCGAAACGCCAGTGAGATTAAACTTAAAGTTAATCAATCATCAATCAAAAAAATGCAAGAATTCAGTAATACCATTTATTGTGTAAAGTTCAACAGTGTGCAAATAAATGTGGTAAAGAGCCTATCAAGTTAATCCATATCATGACCAAACATGGCAAGGGCAGACGCCTCCCTCAAAGGGCTACAGGCAATGGAGAATAATAGTATGAGTCAACTGGCACAAATAGATTGACAATTTCGGAAATGTGTATGTTTGGCTATTTGAGTTGTTCGAGATTAAATGTTATAAAGAAAAATACAAACTTAATTAGTAAAAATTTTCATTTGCAAGAATAAAATTTTAAAAAGCCTTTGATTTAAAGGCTTAAAACATTAAGGATAGGTAGTGAGGAAAATAACGCCATACATCTCAAAGAGGAAACACGAAGCAGCTACGGACACGTCTTTCGGAATTATTGTTCCTCATCAGAGTAGCGTAGCGACAAAAAGTCTGGAAAGGACCGATGGGAACAATAATTGAAGGTTGAAAGCACAGTACACAGTATTCTTATTTGTGCATTCATATCTAGATGGGCCTATTTAAGACCTTCACCGACAGTCGGCACATAGAGCCCTGTGTGGACTGCCCAGTTTCAACCTGGCGAGTCAAATAAAATAGGAAGGAATTGGTAGGGTCAAAAACAAATAGTGAGGAAAATATCTCCATACACCTTAAAGAGGAAACACAAAGCAGCCACGGACACGTGTTTCGGAATTATTGTTCCTATCTGTCCTTTCCAGATCCTTTTTGTTGTTATGCTATGCTGATGAGGAAAAATAATTCCGAAACACGTGTCCGTGGCTGCTTTGTGTTTCCTCTTTGGGGTGTATGTCGCTATTTCCCTCACTATTTGTTTTTGACCCTACCCTTCCTATTTTATTTGACTCGCCAGGTTGAAATCGGGCAGTCCACATAGGGCTCTATGTGCCGACTGTCGGTGAAGGTCTTAAATAGGCCGATTTAGATATGAATGCACAAATAAGAGTACTGTGTACTGTGCTTTCAACCTTCAATTATTATTGTTCCTATATGTCCTTTCCAGATCCTTTTTGTTGCTGCGCTACGCTGATGAGGAACAATAATTCCGAAACACGTGCCCATAGCTGCTTTTTTGGGGTGTATGGCGCTATTTTCCTCACTATTTGTTTTTGATCCTACTAATTCCCTCCTATTTTATTAAGGATAGGATTTTGCAGAGTGAGAGGGAAATATGCGTTTATAATCGGTTCATTATAAATATTTAAAAAATCATAAATGGTACAATCTCTAAAATAGTTTCAGATACTTCCCATTGCTCTAAGGAATAAAACCATATACAGTTTTTATCATAATTTTGTATATACACTCAAAGAAAATGATAGGTAAATTCAACCAAAAAGAGCATATGAAATCGCGCCTATCTAGTTTCATAGTTAAATCAATCAGAAAAGAATAGTCATACAACTTTATTTGTTTTCGTAAACAAATAGTAGTTTAATAATCATATCTTCTTGTAACAAATTAAATAGTACAATGACATTTTTTTATGTTCACTAACCATTTTCAATTTGGTCTACAATTAAATATAGTACAACGACTTTGTTTTTTGTTCACCAACTAATTTTTAGGTTGATCTACACTTTATTGTATGATGAAGTTTTTTTTGGTTAGCCAAAATCTCAGTATTGAGACATCAGACCACCCAAACCAAAGATTAGAGATCGTTTATAAGATCCATCCAAATATATCGATGATCCCTGAGAGAATTTGAACATTGCAATCATGTTATTAATTTTCTATAAATTCATAAGAATATAAGATAATGCATGATTGATTATTGTCAGTGATTTGTATGTGGCGTCATCTGGGAATAATTTCTGTAATAGACTACGTGGTAAGCAAGCAAATTTTATGGTAATTCTTTTAGAACTTCTAGAAGACGACAATTATATTGGTTTGTCTACCAAGTACAATAATACAGCGAACTAATACTGAGTTAGAATTACAATTCGATAATAGTTAAAAATAAAATATACTATTATCTGGTTTAATTTGACAGAATTCAACAAAATAATAGTCAGACGAACAAAATAATAGTCTTATTCATCTATTTTTTTAAGTTAATGTTTGTTTTGTGGTACAACAACTTTTTATTAATTAAAATAACAATCACCTCTTGTTTAAAGATACCATCAATATAGTTTGGTTTAAAAAAATTAACGATATTGTTAGTTAACCATTTTTTTTTGTTGAATTTACCCATACTATTTCTTTGAGTGTAGTTAAATTGCCATACTCTAATAATGAAATTAGGAACTATTTTCATTGACAAACTACGACATTCAAGTACAACAGAAATTTACAATAAAAAATGTATAAGTTGTATTCTTTAGAACAATAACAATTATTTAAAACAGTTTTAAAGATTATATTATGTTTGGTTTTTTATTTATTAAAAATAAATCGAAAATATACGCATATTTCCCTCTCACTCTGCAAAATTGTATCCTTCACGTAACAAACATTTGAACATATAGAAATAAAAATATATATATTTTTCAAAACAGTACAAAACAAGATAGATTAAGTATTATAATGTTTAAAGAGAAATATTAATTTAGATGCTTTTTCATTGCCCAATCTATTCCTAATATCTGAATGAACGTCCATATGAAAAAAACATTCTTTCCACGTCTGCAGAAGAAGCAACGGCACACAGAAAGGGAATTATCAGATCCATTACTTTGTGGAATGTTTTTGGGATTTCCACTGCACTAGGTTAACATTTTGTAATATTTCTTCTGAAAACATTGTTTCTTGGAACGGATGGATTTTGCTTCCACTTACTTAATTATTAACGGTAATAACTTTATGCCAGAAAAATATTGGGAAACTGTATCCAAAGCAGCTTTTTTTTTCTTCTTTAGACAGTGGGTATTTGTTTTTATTTCTGATAGGATCCAGCAAATGCCAAAAAGTGAAATGGCGTTAAAGCTTGATCATATCTCCTTTCAAATATCTGACATTGCTTTAAATTTCTGTCTTCAATTCAAAACTATAAAAAGCACTTAATTTTTTCCATTCCTCAACTGCAAGAGACAAACTAGTACCTTTCTGCTGAATTCTCTCAAATGCTACAGAAATTGATTTTAGCAATATTAAAAACTCTTTGGCCATTCTTTTAATTGTAATATTCGACACTTTTTCAAAAACCAATGAATCAATGTCATCTTTGTGTTCTTCACAGATTTGCAACAACTTGGGCGATTCAGTGACAAAAACCTCCAGGCAGTCGGAAACTGTATTCCATCTAACATCTTGTGGTAATGTTAGTTTCTTGCCCCATTTTTCTTTTTGTACCAAGCATTCGGCAGGTGTGTTTTGCAAATATATTTTACAATTTAAACTACGTGTGATTTTACTTTTGTAACTTCCAAATCTTTGGAATGCAAATTCAGTATATGGGCAGAACACCCGTATGTTATAATGAGGTAATCCTGGGCCTCAGCAATTTTTCCCTGTTTGTTCATGTTTGTCGCATTGTCCAACCATCAAGAGACATACAAACTGATTGGCCTGATAAATTTTCAAAGCACATTGATTTCTCTTCAAATATATATTTTAAAAGGGTTGATGATAACTGAAACCTAGAAGGCGGGACATAACCTGGTCTTAACTTGGTTAGCAGCTTTCCGGACTTCTGTATGTCAATGGCTGCAAAAATGGCTCTGGCTACCTGTTTGTCTAATTCTTTCTTTTTGTCTTGACATGTTCTTACAACAAAGGAGCTTAAACTAGTGCTACTACAACTACTACCACTCAAATTCCCGCTTGTTGTTGGTTGAGAATTTCCACTTTGGCTTGTGCTGGGCTTGGCACTCATTAATTTTTTCACCTTCACTTGACTGATTTTGACAGGTTTCCCAGCGGTTTTTAAGCCTGTCGACAGGACCCTGAATTTCCTTATTACATTTTTTTACAAATTGCAACCCTCTCCTCTTCTTAGATAAAAATAAATCAGTGACTTTTTGTTATTTTTTTTAAATTATGATTTTAATCAACACTGGTTACAGACAAATAAAGAAAGAGACACCTAACAATACAGATAATAAATCCAATATTATCCTTTAAAACTTAATTTCATTAGCGTGCTAGTGGGCAATTTGCATCATATTGTACATCATTAGAATCGACTGGACTTCTATAACAGAAGAAATTTAAACACGCCTTAGCACGCCAACATTTTGCCGAATTGATATTTCCCCTAAAAAAGAAAATAATTAAAACAGTTTACATAATGAAAATAATTAAAAATCCCTTAATACAAAGACCTCCTTATCCCTTAAATGCCTCTTTATTTTCTGAAAGAATTCGTCGAAATAATATACAAAAAGTGATGTTTCTTGTAAACATAATTCACCGTAAATGACGACGTTGTAGAGTTTTACCCTCGCTTCGTAATCCCTTTGTACAAATAAGGTGGGTCATTATAACATGGCCATTATGAGGGGTGGTTTTAACATTCTTCAGGCCTAGACGATTGATATAACGATTAAGTTTTACAATGTGGTGCTTGTCTTGTTTTTAATAACGTAAAGCTTGTTCAGGTCTGTATCCGTTTGTACGGAATGGCCAGGGTTTACCACGAAATTAACGAAATTTAATCAATTTTTTTGTATTAAAAATAACAATAATTGATGTTGATTGTTGATTTTATAATACAATAATTCAGTCTAAAAACGGTTATTTATTTATATCCTTGCTTGCACCCAATATTTGGTAAGAGTATTATTTTGTATAAAACCAAATTGTGCCTTTTCTACGGCCACTGAAACAGTAAACACACACAAAAAAATAGCCAGTCGAACGATAAGTGGTAACATGCACTAAACTGGTTATTTTATTTGTAGAGTGGTGTGAATTCCGTTTAAGAGCGCCATCTGGTATCAAGTAGTAGCAGCAGACACAATAACTTGGCACCAGTAAATTTTGGTTGAATAGAGTTTTAAACCTATTTAAACATACCATTTTTAAAACATTGAAATAAAACTGTTTTAAACAAAAAAATTGGTTAAAACAAAAAAACAGTTTTTTTTTGTTTAAAATGAAAAAAACTGTTCTTTTCCAACCCTGAATAAACTGAAATTCGCTCAAATTGAAACATTATTTCATTTCCATCCCCAACGCGCTGCCACTGCCTCCAAGACACAACAAAGTTGTACGTACATACGTTGTACCTAATCAAACTCGTGATATATTCCTCCATGATCCACGCGTGTTATTAAAAACAATAAACCGCAGTGACTAACGCCGGAATAGGTGCCTGCATATTGAAAACAATGAGAAATGTTTCTAAAATTTTCGACTTGCTACGTGTTTTATTGTATTGCACATGCACGGGTTCTAATCAATATTTGTTGCATGTCTCATGACTCCGTGTTGTTGCCTCGAGGTTATATCCCTGTTATTGCACGATTTCTTTTCACAACCATTCCAAATATTCGCTAGAAAACATATTGAAAAAGGAATCCTTTTAATATATATATGGCATAGGCGTAATTAATATGAGTTAATGGGCTTGGCCTAGTTCAGTTACGGAAATCTTTGGAGCGTGGAATCGAATGTGGATGGATCAAGGTAATTTTACGGTAGGAGTTGATAGAAAGAGAAAATTTATAATTTTGCCTGGTTCTTGCGTCGGTTTTTAATAGAGCAAAAAGTTTCGGAATAAATCTAAGGTTTTAAAGACATTTGTTTAAACAAAAATGATCCTTAACAGGGGTTTTCTGTCAGTTTTCTTAAATATCTCTTATGTAGCTCGTTTCGAACAGCAGTCCTAGACTTATGTTGTTTATTCCGAATATGTTTTTAACTAGAGTGAATAACCCGGCATCGCTCATGAAAAAAAGTTTTGCAGCCAATTACATAAAAATTACAGTTTAAGTGCAATATATGTGCCTCGCCGGATCCTAGCCCGAAGCCAGCCAGACAACCACAGCGAACATCGCCGAGGTGGGTGTGAGGCTGGGCAAGGTAGGTCCTGTTCGACTTGGAAGTAAATTCGAGGGGGAGGCTAGAAGCTCCTGTCTGCCACAGGCAGACTTAAAAACTAGATTAGAATTTTTGATGTGTCCACATGGACCTAAAAGTAACTTAAAAGTCAACACAAAATCGTTGGCGAAGCGTATTTCGTAATTTTTATTGTTGATACGGGGAACACAACTAAATGAAAAAAACCGTTCGAACAAACGACGAACTTATGATCTGATCGCCGACAAGGAAGGTAGGGTGGAAATAAAATTGTGGTTTAAAAAATTAGGATTTAGGTAAGTTTTCGGCCTAGGGGGGGATTTAGACAAAAAAGGAACAATAATAACAAAAAGGATAAAAGAACAAAATTGTACAAACATAAAAGGGGGGAAAGAGGGATTGGAAAGACGTAATGTTGATGAAAGATAAGAGTAAGGGTAGGGGTAAGTTATCGTAGAAGGAAGTGTGGCTAGGGGAGTTGCCGGAAGATAGACAACGCCTGGTATGATAGGGGGTGTCTTATATCAAAAAGTATGGCATTGTGTTATCTGATTCGGGTAATGTTGCGGGTAAGCCGACTACCGTCTCAGTTTGAACTGCCACAATTTTTGACACGTTTCTTGGACGTAGTCCGCTAGTGGGGTTATGTCGTGGCAACGTTCATAGAGATCTCTGAGGGAGGTATACCTACCGGAGTCTGAAATGAGGCGCATGAATTTGTGTTTGTTTTCTTGGATAACTACCTCCTTGTCGAAATAATAAATCAGAGGTGTCGAGTTTGCGTCACCCTCTACGAGAACCGTCCCAGATAATTTTTAATGTAACAAAGTGTACCGTGGGCAGTGGAGTGAGTGACTTTCAAGGAAATGCCAATTGTGACGATATACTTGACCACTCATTATTTTGCAGTTAGTGTTATGAATAGTGTAATTGTTTTCGTCTGAGATTCTTGTACACGAATGCGAATGATGATGTGTAGGTTTTGTAAATAATTTGGTTATTTTCCTGCATAGTCCAGTCATGTCCTTGATCCTGGTATTTAGGTATACAAGCATCTTTTGCATTTTTATTATCTTTATAAATGTTTAATTTTTATTAATATTGTTGTTGCACCTCCTGTGACCAGATATATTATATTATTTTTCAGTTCTTTTTTAGCTTTACCTCTGGCTTTGCCCAGTTCAATTCTTCAATGGCTACGGCGACCGGCGTCGTGGATGTCTGACTGGCACTAGTGTCTGAGGAGAGCAACATGTTATAATTTAATATATATATTTTTTAATTTTAATTATTTTTTATTGTTCCTTGCGTAAAATGGAAAATATAAGGACATAATGGTTATTTACTTGCCCTAATGGGCGTTGAAGTAAAATATAGTCTAAACTAAATAAAAATAAACTGTATTATGACATCGAAATGCACAAATGTTAAAACGATTCTATTAATATGTGAAAATGGTGTCTAACACAAGAACCAACCATTTTACATATTTTAATGAAACGTTAAAAAATACTTTTATTGCAGATATTGACATTTACCGGTTCGATGAAAATCCCACGTATTGGAATAAGTTATAAAGTCACACAATCGCGTTTCCTATTGTCATTGAGCACACAGTTAACTCCCAGATTATATCAGATCTCAACTACATTAATTATATAACAGTACTAATATAATTAGGCGTTTCCTACATGCCTGATCCTTTCCAAACATATCAATTTGTTTTGTTAAAATAGATTTATTAATTATGGTTCGCTAATTGGCTCGATGGCTTAATTGAAATGTCAACATCAATATGCTTTTTGTAGCTTTGAATATAAGAAAATATATTAATGGTGCGACCAAAGAATATAGTATAATAATGTTCCCATTTTCTAATCAATATTCAAGAATGTTGTTGTTTTCATACAACCATCTCAGTTAAAATGAGTAGAAGTTATAGTCGGCCGTGGCCGATTGCAAATGCTTATTTGATTGATACTTTACTCAGTTCGTTCTAACCTGAGTCACAGTGTATATTACGGTTTCCTGTACAATGTACGTGTTCGTATTTTTATGTGCTTAATAGTTTTTTATATCGGTCTATAGATGATTATAAATTTTACAGCTGCCATAAAGGATACTTTTTTTATATAATGCTGTTGTGTACTGGTGAGGAATTAACTGATCTGTAAATCTTGTTTGATAATAATTGTGATTTGTTTGGTTTTAAAGGAAAGTAGGTTTAATTTCAAAAATAGCAACGAATTTCAAAGATATGTAGTTAATATTTTCAAAGTCTTAAAAGTTTCTCTGCACAACGAGTGGTGTAAACTATTCATAATCCTATTAACACGCTTCAACAAAATAAATGCCCGAGGAGCATAGTAGGATAATCCCATACATAGGAATATACATTAGTGTAGGAAAATGTCAATAAACCATCTTTTTTACAGTGAAGTTCACATGCACACTGCCTCCTTCACTAGCCCACATTCAGCCCCAGTCGAACACGACTCCCAACAATATATGATGAAAAGTTTATCGTTAAGATTCGTCACTATGTTGTACCTAAATGACGCAGTAGCTGTTTTTCCTTATTAAATCAAATTCTGTTTTTCTCTTACTAAATTATAGTTGTCTTTGTATAGATCTTTCGTTACGTTTATTACTGTATCAAGATTTTTCTGAACAACTAAAATAATTGTGTCATCGACGTATCCATGCAATATTTTGTATTTTCTTTATACGTATAAGAAGAAATCGTTAACGAATACAAGGTAAATAAATGGCCCTGATATGGACCCCTGTAGTACACCTGCATTTATGAATTATTTATTGTCCTCTGTTCCATTCACTACTCATGAACAGTTTTTAATATAGATTCATTAGAAATTTAACGCAGGGCCCCTAATACTATATTTAAACAGCTTCGCAATAAGTAAATCATAATCCGTGGAGTTAGAAGCACGTGATTAATCTGTGAAGAGACCAAAATAAGCCTTTATCAAAGACGTCCAGTACCGAGTTGCAGTTTACATTTCTTTGATGATCATCCTGTATGACAGATAAGGCCTAATTTCAATAGGAATATTCTATTATATTTTACATATGTACCAAAGAAATACAAATTTTAAGTCACGTGCGTTCATACCCACAGACATTTTTTAATATTTGAGCTCAGCGTGTTATAACATTTACACTCTTTCATCGTAGACAATTCCCGATTTAAAGCTAAGGCTGTTTGGAAGAGAGTTATACGTTTGAAAACTTAGACGACAGCAATTAGCCACAAAATGTTTTAAACAACATGTTTAAAACATCGTACCATGTTTTAAATAAATGTTTAAACATATTTAATACATAATGCGATGTTTTAAACAAATGTTTTAAACACCGTTTAAAACACAGTGCGTTGTTTTAAACAAATGTATTATTTTAGAGATTGTGGAAAAGCAGGAAAAGTGCCGATGATGGTCCATTCCGATAAATAATTCCAGTATTTATCGTAAACACACTCACAAAAAAATAGCCTCTGTAGTCTTACTCTTATGAGTCAAATGGTCAGTGGTCACTTGCACTAAACTGAACGTTTTATTTGTAGAGTGCTGTAAAATCCGTTTAAGAGCGTCATCTGGCATAAAATAGTAGTAAAAGACACAGCAACTTGGCACCATTTAATTCTAGTTTAATGCAATTTTAAATCTGTTTTTAACACTTTTTAAACATACCATTTAAAACATTGAAAATAACTGTTTAAAAGAAAATAAACTGTATAAAACAAAAAGACTGTTTAAATAAGAAAAACAGTTTTTTTGTTAAAAATGAAAAAAAAAACTGTTTTCTTTACTAAATAAATAGGCCTCGATTTGTTCTCCAAAAGGATTAGGCATAGAATTAGTAAATCAAATAAAAATAATTGTACGATTTTGCAAACAACAGAATAGTAATCTATGAAATGTTTTTTGATTTTTCATAAATACTTTTACTACTGTTTACGAAATCCTATAAAAAACTCTGCCTAAGGAATCACTCTTCCACGTCCACATTTTCTATCCCATTTACCACCCAACACTTCAACGAAATAGGATCAAAATATCATCTAGTTCTAGATCTCGTTAAAGTATATACGTATACCAAATTTCAAGTCAATATCTTAAACGGTTCCAGAGTAATCGTGCGCATAAAAAAATTACAGACCGACAAACAGACGGATTTTTTTTTCTCAATAATAATAATAATCAGTAATATCTTGCCGTCTCTCTCGGTTTATCCGAAAGGCTGACCTTTGCTCTTTTAAGGTCAGCCAGGCTGAAGGCTTCGATATTGAGGGATTTATAACGGCGCGGCGTGCCAGGATGGTGTATTCAACACACTCGTCTATCGAAGTCGTGTCATGGGTATAGATGTTCCGAATGTCAGCTGAAGGACCTATCGTAGGGCAACGGATACATTAATGCATTTGCTGTCGGCTTGCGCAGCATATGCAGTCTCGGCCTATATACAGAGGCATGACGCAGCATTACGAGTGCTTTATTACCAGTGCCGGTTTTACATATGTATTGCCCCTAGGCCCAGGTCAATTTTGCGCCCCCCTCCCGCTTGATATTAGTTTATGGGCAGGGTACAAAAATTTTTGAAGAGCGAGGGGGGGGGGAGAAATCCGAGAAAAACTTTTTTATAAGGCCTAGTCACAAAACCGGGCCTGTTTATTACCACTTAAGGCACTCGTATGCGATAGACGAGACACCAGTACTGCCTTACACTATTCGATATTGAGTCCGTTGTGGGAAACGAGAAATGCCTAATTTATTGGAACTACTCTTTTCCCACCGTCAGGCAAATACAAGCCAACAAGCCTGACGTAGTCCTCTTCAACCACCACCTCAAGACAATGTTCGTCGTGGAGTTCTCGGCTCCCGCAGTGAATAACGTTGTCTTGAAGGGGGAGGAAAAACGGGGAGGTCCTGATCTAAGGAGCCCTCGATGTAACGAGGCGCACACTGCTTTCAGAGCTAAAGATCATCCCGGCATCGGCATGCCGAAACTCGACAGAGATCTTAGCCGGAAAAATGCAGAACGCCTTCATCATCGGTTCAATACGTCTGCCCAAGGTACATGATTCTCGGACCTATTAGTCACTAACCCCAAGGGCGTGGGGAGTGGCTGCCGGTATCACTAGCTCCCCTTTGTGAGTGTCGGAGTCACAACGAAGGGTGACTGGCTTTATACAAAAAAAGAAAAATATATAATAATAATTATAATAAATGTCTTTGTTAAAGCAATAAAATAAGTACAGTTTCAGGAGCGAAGCTTAGCATAGCCAATTGACCCCACAAATATGTTTGCTCTGTAATTTTTATAATTAATGATTTTGACTTGTGCAAATACTTTTGCACATTAACACGAATATATTATTATATTATATAGTCACCCTCAACTATATGAGACACGTAAAAAATCTCAAAGCTTTGCCGCCAAGCCCCTTAGGATAAAGTGGGGCATGCTTTATTCTTCTACAGCATATTAAATAATAAATATGATGTATTACTTAATACATAAAACATCATTATTCTCGTGTAAAGTATGTTCTGGCATGATTAAAATAAGAAATTAACAGAAACACGCCTGTATCAATTATGATTTCAAATTATTTTGATATAATTACGCAACTCCCTCCTAAAATATTTGACGACCTAACGCTGGTTATAGTTGCTATATTAACCGTTAGGAGGGAGTTGCGTAATTATATCAAAATAATTTGAAATTATAATTGATAAAGTGGTTTGTTTCCGTTAATTTTTTGTTTTCATCATACCAGAACATACTTTATATGAGAATAATGATGTTTTATGTATTACGTAATACATTATATTTATTATTTAATATGCTGTAGAAAAATAAGGCATGCCCCGCTCTATCCTAAGGGGATTCGCGGCAAAGCTTTGTGATTTTTTACGTGTCTTATAACATTCTGGGCAACTATAACTGTTTCATTCATAACCATATTTATAGGAAATCCCCCAATTTCTTATGTTAACCATCACTTAAGCATTTATCCGGGCAGTCGTGTCTCACAATTATTATATCGTCGTGTACAGGTAATTCCTGAGTGAGTAATCCTCCGGATTAATTAATGATAATGAAGTAAAGGTGAGGTCTAATATAACTAGCCAATGTTGCGACAAAGTTGCCATCATGGCCAGTACCCACTTTGTTTGCTCGATTAGAATATTAGAAAGTCATATTTTGTTATTTATCTTTCGTAAATATTATTAATATTGCATAAAAATTGCACGAGCGAAATCATTTAGAACTAACGAGGCGTGATGCATGTTTTGTAAAATAAGAAATATGTTTCTGTAACATTGTATTATGATAAGTAATACCACTAGGCACGAGTGATTCAGAATCGTTGGAATGATTTGTATTTATGAAAACTCCATTGCCTACTGATTTGACGAGATGAAACTAACTTAAAAAATCGCGAGTGGTTCTTTTGAATATTGTTATGATCGAGTCAAATTCAGCGCCGGCTCGTCAGGGATAGCGGGGTAGGCAGTGCCCACCCAATTATCTAAGTGTGCCAAGGCCAAGCGGTAGTTAGTCATAAAATGTTGCCGTTAATTAATTTTAATTTTAACATTATAAAATTACGTTAACTTTATTCATAATAATATTTTTATTATTTTACTACATATTAATCTGCCTCCGCCAAGTTCACTACGAATCCGCTTAATCTTAACACCGAGCCGCTTGCCGCTAATACTTTCAAATTTTGATTAGAAGTGTCATACGCATGCCTAGACTCTGACTACTGGTATCCAGGGTGCGCAGTGGACACTGAAATCATGTTATACTACCAAGATTTTTAGAGTATGAGGTTCCCTAATATACAGCTTTTAGTCGAGAAGTCAGTGCGGAGATGAAAAGTCAGACTGTCCTTGTTCTTCGAACGCGCAGTAGCGGCGAAGTTATCTCATTCTAGAAAAACCGTCCGTACTGGCCCGAAATATGGTCTGACGCAAAATGTTTTGTTAAATGATTAAGCATACAAAAATTGAAGATGTATAAGATTTATAAACCGCAATATACCGGGTGTATGTTGGGTTCAGACCAACTTTATTTAAATTAGATGATATATCAGTGTTATCCTAAAATTTGGAACATGGTATTTTTAATAAGATTATTATGAGTGATAGTTTGTAGGCCTCTAGTTATCACCATGTATTACAGATATGGCCCAATTTCAATAAGAATTATTGTACTATGCTGTTTAACATATGATGTTCCAATTTGCAATTAAATATTGTAAGTGTAACAGAAGTTATCGTGTTTACAAGAAACGGTATACACACACATGCATATACACGCACACGCACACTTACAGACACAAAGACATTTTTTATTCGATATTTGAGTTCAGTCTGCTATGAAACGGATGTATCTGTACAACAAATTTTTTTCCACGATGATTATTATTATTATTTTTATTATTTTTTTTTTCAATTTATAATAAATTTATAATAAAGTTGGAATACAGTTAAAAGGATATACAATCCATTACTGAACCATAACAGATACGAAAAAAATTCATAGAAACGTTATTGTAGAAAATTTAGTCAGCTTTAATTTTGCATTTAGCCACTTTTGATTACTGCTAACCGTTTTCGAGATATGATTGAAAAACCAGGACCTTCTTCGTGCCCCCTGCACCTCCCATGTTCGGGGACTTTTGGTATGTTTAGCTCCTAAATAGTCCAAACACAGACTTCAAGTCAAAAATTGGGATCTCGGCATCTCCTTCTAGACCCTTATAGCATCTTAATCATTATTATTAATCCAGAAGGTTATTTTACTTTCTTGAGATTATCTCTTCATTATTATTAATTCAGGTTATCATCCATGTAGGTTATAAGCACGTTCGGGGTCACCAATATAGCATCTTAGGCTATTAAATAAATATAAATTTCGGTTTCAAAAGATTTTGATGTTATAGATTCGAAATATAATTTTTTGTTATATTGTTATTTTTTAATATCCGTAGGGATGGTTATAATATATCAATATGTAGATGAGTACGCTACAACCCTCTTATTCAATGTAAAATAGACAGACTATAATTTGACAATGAACTAACGTTATACGCATAACACTTATTGGATAAAACAGGGTGTAGCCTTTTGGTTTTATCGTATGTAATATCACTAGTGCTTAAAATTTTATCGAAAATTTTTTCGAAAGCGTGTTGCCTGGTAATATAAAGAGTGCAAATTGGCAGTTTATTATCTGATTAAATCCCGACCGCTTTAGCGGGAGGGATTTAATCTTTGATAATAAACTGCCAATTTGCACGAGTTATATTAACTAGGGGCGACTTAGCTTGAGAAAAAATTTTTAGATAAAATTTAAAGCACGAGTGGTATTTGAGGAGAATATTTCACGAATAAATAATTCATTAAGTACATCTTCAATATTATGTTTTCTCATTAACTGCCTTCAGACGTTTTCTTGTCACTTTTTGGAGTTTACTGACCTTTATTTTCAATTTCATCACTAATTTGATATACAGAAATATTTCCAAACCGACTCATATTGTCAAAACAGCAAATCTGAAACAAACGCAGTAGAAACAACGGAGATTCGCTATATTTTAAAATAATCTAGTGACGTTTCCATGGCAACTAGTAAATAAAACGAGTTGAAACCTTAGATATTATAATATATAGACTGGCTTAACACCTTTCAGGCGTTTCTGAGGTGCAATACGACGAGGAACGATAGAGAGAGCACTACTTTAGTACCGATGTCTCGCCCAAATAAAGTGTACACCCATGGTTCCAAGATTGACATAGAGAGCGCCATCTAGCGCTACAAGTTATATTCCATAATAAATAAATGTTCATCGACTCATATTTACGTATTTAATCCTTACTTTTAACTTACGAAGTTTATGAATTATGTTGAGGTTTGCTTTGTTAAGCAAAGAGAATTTTAAATACAACAAATTATAATGTTTGATGCACAGCTTTGATTCAACGAGTTATTTTTTGATAGATTACCATATGTAAGTACTATACATTTTTAGTTTGTTCCAGAGCGAATGTGTACTTGACATTTATAATAAATGATCTGCTTACCTTTGTAACTACGTTATTAAGCTATTGAAAGCTGTGCTTGACTTGTTCCTGTATTATGAGCTATATTAAGTACAATCTTTGTGTGTAATTGTTACCTGATTGAACACTAGGAAAACTGAAATAGTTACAGACAGGCAAAAGTTACAGCCTATATATTTCAGACAAGATTCGCTTTGGAATTGAGGTGCGTTTTTGTTTGCTACTACATAATACAATATTACAATTTACAAGGTAAGTACGTTACCAATTAATAATAAGCTAGAGAAGATATTTATAGATAAAACTTAAAAGCTCGAGTTGCCCTATTTGCCAAAAATATTTCACGACAAAAACGTCAAAAAATTTTCGCATATTTGCCGCTGCAGCGACCTAAAAAATTAGAGCGATAAATTTTGCATGTTGGTCCTGTCAAAAGCCGGTCTAGCTTGAATTACCACTAATAATGACGTTTGATTGGTGCAATGTTTTGAAAAAACGGGCTCTCATTGGCTATAGCGTTAATGAGTGAAATAATCAACGATATTTCCTATTTTTATCGAACTACTCCATATCATAAATAGTTATTTTAATAGTAGCATGTCTTGTGCAGTCTAAAGTACATATTACATTATTTATAAGTTCACCGTTAAAACTTTAATCAAACCGATATAAAAATAAACCCATATTCGGATAAACTTTGATTGGATAGCGTCGGTTATTAAGCAGACTTCGTAGCTATCTGCATAAATCGCCAAGTTTAGGGACCTTCTTAGAATATCTCGTAAATGAGCGAAAGGATTCAAGGCGCCACAAGACATTCCAAAATAATGTATTTATTTCCTTTTAAAGCTCGACCCCGCCGTAAAAGTTAGCCACATATTTCATAAACCTAGACAATTAGACAGGCGATGTTCATAGTTGAATATTCTAATTTAGGCAGAGCTTTTTGCGTGCTACTTCGAAGTGGAGTTACCAAAAGTTCAACGCCTCTTTAGCGATATGTAGATCAGGAAAAAAATGGCATACATTTTATATTACACGCTTTTAAAATTTAATTGAATGCCTTTCAAATATAAATTAGATGTTTTTTTAGAAAGGGTGGGCATATTACTCGAGTTGATGTATGATCTACTTGATGTGGATATTTTTCACAGTAAAAATTCAGATGTTTGGTTTAACGGCAGGTTTTATAAAAAAAATGTCAAGAATAAAAATGGGCAATCTTTTAGCAAACATTTTGTGCTTGAAACATTTTTTAAACGAGTCAGAAACAGAAAAACTATCATGACTTTTATTCCAATACCTTCCTAACCTCAAATAAAATCAATAACTGCTGCCGTTGGTGATTTTTCATTCTTTCTGAAATACTTTGGTCGAAACGAAAATTTTGAGAAATATACTTTTATGATCATAAATACGTATACCTTGGTTTTGACATACTGCAATGTATACAGTAAAAAATTGTACTTTTGTAAAAATATTGATTTGCCGGTAATATTTGAGCAAAGCAGTTTTATGTACTTTAAGATGATGTAAAAAGTGCAGGAAGAAAGGAATGAAAACCTGATATATGCTTTAGTTAAAAATAATACAGGATCATCCAGTAGAAAAATAATTAATAAATAAGAGAAGTTTTGTGTAAATATTTTTACAGATTTTTTTAGCACAAAAACGAACAAAAAAATCAAAAAAATATGTATAAAAATTTTGCTCTACAAGCTCTACGATGTTTTTTTTACGAAAATGCAATTTTTTGGCTGCACTCTATGATATCTCAAAATCAAATTTGGTACACGTATTTACGACTAAAAAGACTTAAAAAGGTACTTCCCAAAATTTTCGTTAAAATATAATTTTCTCGAATATTAACCACTTTTTCTTAGAGATAAGTATGATATATGATCGTTGGCTAGCTTATTTAAGTTATGATCGAATAATGAAATAATTTACAGGTTGTTCCATTTAATAAAACACAAGTTATGTCTATATCTCGAAAACTGAGGCAGGCATAATTTTCTTCTTATCAGCAACGGATTCTACTCAAGAAAGTGCCTTAAGAATGTGTTACTCGATTTTCGATTCGACATTTTTTAATTGAGATATAGAGGTCATCCAAAAATGCCTATTTTCCAAAAACATTCTGTAGCTCGGTAGTCGCGGTTTGCGCCATGTTTGTTTCTCGAAAATCGAGCTCAGGGCACCTAGATTGGTTTTTGTCTATCTGCCGTAGTTTTAGAGAAAACCCCAAATCCCATCTAATTTGGTCCACCCTGTACATGATTAAAAGAGATATTTGTTAAAAAAATACAGAACTGAAAGCGCAAAGAAATCACAATTTATAAAAAAATCGAAATAATGAGGCCTCCGGTCAACGCCAAAATTTTAGCAATAAACTCTAATGGCTAAAACACGTTAAAAAACGGACCTATTCCCAAATTTTTCCTAAGTCATAAGCATTTTCCCGTAATTACATGAACTCCACTAAACATGAATAGAGTATTTTTTTAAACTACGGTTAGCTTTCATTTTTTTTTGTTTTTAAATTCATAATGATACAAATTTTTTATAAATTGTAATTTTTATAAAATTCTCAAATATGTTTTTCAGAATACTATATGGGCGAGGCTGTGGATAACTACAATTTTAAATTCTGCCATTTTTTTGGGCTGTGCGCTGAGAATTTACAGACACCTTTAAAAGTACTCATTACACTTTTGGACAACATTTATTTAAGGATTAAAGAGTCATACCAACATAAAGACTAACTATGCTTGAGTCACAAGTTAAAAAGCTTTAAAAGCATCATGCGACAGGAAAAACCAATAATATAGTTCCCTCCCATTTCCGAAAATATCTCTCCCTAATATCAATGCCATTTATACCTTTAAAATATTCGAAGCCACTGAACTCAGCGTACCAACATTGTGCTTGAATACAGTACGTTTATAACATGCAGTCAGTTCCAGAATATATTGTATTTTAATAATATTTATTTTGGAGAACTTAAAGAACTTAAAAACACTTAATAATTGAGTAACATTTCTTGAAATACTGTAAGCAAGCAGAGCTGGGAGTAATTAATTACTAAAGTAATTAAATTACTAATTTAACTACTTTTTTAAAAAAAGTAATTGTAATTGAATTACATTTTTCAAAGCAGTAATTGTACTTAAAAAGTATTAATTCCTCAAGCGATACTCTGAAAATACCTTTGCAGAGTAATTAATTACTGATAGAAATTACTTCATGTAATTTAAATTACTTCAAGTAATTTAAATTACTTCTCAATAATTTCATATCTCTAGAATAATTTGAATACTGTAGAGTTTAATTGTTTTACCGTAATTAAATTATTTTAGAGTATTTATATTACTTTACATTCCTATTAAAAGGAAACATAAACAAATAATATTATTCATATTTCATAGTTTGTGTCATTTTACTTCCACATCCAGTGGAAGTATAGTAACGCAAACAAAACAATTAAAATTTTTTATTGTTCAAAAATGCTTAGAAAGTCATGAAACGTCGAGATTTTCAGTTTGAGCAAAAGAAAATGTCTGTCTGTCGGTCTGTTTGTCGATATGTAACTTTTTTTTGTGAGCACGATTACTGTGGAACCGTTTAAGATATTGACTTGAAATTTGGTACACGCATGTATTGCGTGGGTGGTGGATAGTGGGTGCGCGGTGAACATAATTCGACAATTTCTTCTACATCCCTGAACCGATTAACAAAAATTTTGTTGGGCTTTTAGAGACAACTTTATAGAATGGTACTAGGCTATTGAAAAGAAAAGAATAAAATTTTTTTTTCTCGTGCGAAAATAAAAAAAAATTTGTTGCTTTTAATAGTCTGGTATCATTCTATCAAGTTTTCTCTAAAGGCCTATCAAAGAATTTTTTCAAATCGTTCAGGGATATAGAAGAAATTGTCGAATTACGAAATCGTTTTCTTAAGCACGGCACCGCCACCCTTAACGAGATCTGGAATTAGATTATATTTTGATCTTATTCTGTTGAAGAGTTGGGGGATAAATTAGGGTAAATAGGTAAATCAAGCAAGTAAGAGTCCATAAAATTGGTATCTAGTATATATAAGAGAAACTATTAGCCCATTACCACCCCCACCGCATTATTAAAGGGAGTGAAAAAATAAAATTGTGATTTAGTGCGTATACAAGAACTAAAGGCCTCATTTGTTTTCTTCATCCACCCCCACTACCACCCTACAACCACCACTCCCATCCCCACTACCAATGTGGCATATCGTTTTATGGGTTTTTGGGGTATGCAATTTCAAATATTATATTACTAAAGTTCCATAAACAATTATTTCCACATACAAAATTTTTTTCGTTGTGAGAGAATTAGATAGAAAATCAGTATGTGAAAGTAGTGATTCTTTGGGCAGCGGTTTTTGTATTTGCTTTTAGTTATAGATTTTCATTCCTTTGCGATTACTGTCTTTACTGATTACTAAAAAATTTGTGTTATTCAGTATTTGTATATATTTATAATTATTTGTACACCAACAAATGATCTTATAATTTACTAAACATCTCCCATTTCCAATATAACAAATTTAGAAGCTCTAAAGTAATTATAAAAGTAATTTATTTATTCAATTACCATTACCAAATAATTAGTAATTTAATTACATTTTTTTAATAGTAATTTAATTACATGGTAATCAAATTACTTTTTAACATTAGTAATTTGTAATTTGTAATTAATTACTTTTTCAAAGTAATTTGCCCAGCTCTGTAAGCAAGCACATGATATTTAATAGATTATTTTATTTATGTATACAGAGTGATTGGTAAGTGGAGTCCCTTTTATACAGGGTTCATAGCTACCTGGAAAACCTGGAAAAACCAGGGCATTTGAAGTTGCCTAAAAAAGTTAGGGAAAAGTCAGTAAATTTGGATAATTTATGGAGAAATCAGAGAATTTAAGTAATTTTCATAAAAGGCAGAAATGTGATAGTTATCTGTTTAACTAAGCAGCAAACGAACATATAATTTTTTCGCCAATTGTTTAAATATATTTTATATTATTTAAGTTATTACGATTCCCATAATCTTTTTATTTTTCTTGTTATGATAATTTCAATAAGAAATAAGTAAAGTTTGACAAGTACCATGTTAAAAATGCGTTTTTTTTTTCTTGGAAATTTTCTGTAATTATGTTTCTTATTAAATATTACTTGCCAAAAAGTGTCAAATACTTAGTTGCCATGACAACCAACCTTGCTGCCTAGGCAGAAAAAGTGACACTTTGCTGATTGACATTAGTCAGCAAAGTTAGTATTTCGCTGTCCGTCGGCAAAAAAATGTGCGAATTATGCGTTCCAGCATTTCATTGAACAATAACGTGTCTCTTTATTAGACATGGAAGAAACTTCCAAGAGTCCTGGAAAATCTGGATAAGTCAGCACATCCTTGTCTTCAAAATGCAACGAACTTAGTAAAAAAGAGTTTCCAGACAAGAGTCATTTAAATATTTTATTTTGGCCGCCTTATATTGACGTTCCCAGTTGACGTCAATGGGCTTTAATTTTAAAGGTCACCATTTCCATACAGACTTTACCGCCGAATATTCATTTTAAAAATTCGATTAGCAATTTTAATATCGAGCATATTTAGTGCCGCGATGAAAGGTGGTCTGTTGCAAAAATAACAAACAATACGTTGTCGCTCTCTGAAGGTTTAATGAATTAATAAGTGAAGTTAATCAATTGGTATCGGTTTAAATCATGATAAAGTAAATAATTATCCATTGTATATGCTAATAAATCTTATATAATACCTACGTAAGATTTCGTTTTAAAGCAAGGCGTGGCTTTTTTTTTTCAAAAATACTAATTTGGTGGGGAATATTCAACGATATGGGGTGAATTATTTTAGTTATATAATCATACCGTGTTGTATTGCGGGCAGAACGAGTTTCTCTCATTTTCATAAATTCTTACCAGGGGCGTAGCCAGTTGATTCTACCGGAGGGGGCAATGTACACAGGGACGGTATAAAAAAAATTACAAATAGAAAATAAAATATACTTTTTTATTTACAGCAGCGACGCTACATAATGGGGCGGAGGGTAGTATGCCCCACTAATTACACTACGTAAATATTTGAAAAAAGGTCTAGGACTATTTTTTGATTGGTAGAATAAATTAATAATTTTTTTGCACTACTTTATGTTAGTTTATAGTTACAATACAAACGTTTCAGTTGCCAGTTAAATAAGGATTAAACCTCGAATTGAAAGTTGACAAGCTGAAAATGTGTATAGACCTTTGTTTTGACGTTCTAAAAACGGGATGAAAAGTCTCATAAGATCTTGTATCCGCTACTCAAGATATCATAGGTTAAAGGTCACGAAATTCGTTTTTTTTTGCAAATATCTCGCTTCCTATGCCTTCCTATTTCACTCTGAAATGTTTCATAGGATTTTGAATATCATACTATACGTGAAGTTTGTTTTAGCAATGTAATTTCAGTCAACATTATCCCGGCATATAAATTACTATTTAATAATATTATTCAGCATTTTTATGATCTATACTATTTATAATATATATTGTAGAATATAAATTTAACATAAATGAACTGGTGGCTACTAAATTATTACCAAAATCTAATATTTACGATGTTCACAAGAAGCGGTTTTAGACAAGTAGATGTAGATTTTTTCCAATACCCATTTGAGTTCAGAGTGCTGTAAAATTTATTTATATGTAAATACTTCTCTTCCACTACTTTTATTAACGATCTGTCGGTTTTAACTTCGTGAGATAACCAAAAAATTAAATTTATTCCTTCATCAACAGTTAAACAGCAATTTAACGATGACCGAGCTTCTAGAGGGTCCAAAGATGTTAAGTATTTATCATGTTGGTTTTGCTCCTCGAGTTTAAAGATGTAGATAGTCACAGCTAAATTAGACGTTTTATTACACTGCGTATAATTTCGACTGCAAAATTGTGTACAATTCAGAATCTTGTATCAGTTTTACCGCAATATCATTTGGCGGGAATTGTGTTAAAATAATTACTAACATTGTACAGTTATTGTTATTACAGGACATTTTTTCAAAGTGTCCATCTATTATTGAGTGTCCTTTGTTTTCACCATAACCCTATTAAATTGACAAAATTTACTGAACTAACATTAATAAACAATTTACCAACCCGTGGATTAGTGCTCGAGTGTTAGGCTTGAGACCAATCGGTCCCAGGTTCGAATCCTGGCTAGGGTATGGATGTTTAGTAACGTTCTTAATGTGTTACCGAGATGGTAGCAGTGGGAGATCACAGTTGATAGTCCACAGTACAGTGCCCTTTTTTTATGATTACTAACAGGCTGAATTTTCGTGAATAGCTTCGTTTTGACGAGACGCCCAACTTTTCTCTCTGCGAAAATTCTCGGTAGTGGTAGCTATATAAGCTGCGCTTGGGTGATTCTTCAAATTTTATTACTAACAGTTTTTTTGGTTAAATCTTTACATAATTTGATAAAAAACACGAAAAAACGTTTGTCCTACAAAATCGATGGTTTGACCGAAGCGTCCCCCACCCCTGACATGTCCAAATAACGAGGTCACAAAAACTACTTACTAACCAGCTGATTTTGTTTTACTATTGATTAATAAATGTTTAAAATTAAATGGCCACATTCTCCTACAAATTGAATGGTATATCTTTCCAGTCCTACGCTCGGAAATTGTCAGTTTATTAAAATACCACAATTTATTTATTTTTGTGATTTTGACATTTTAAATCGAGAAAAAACTATAACTAATTAAAAAGTCTGAATTAATTTAAAAAATATGACTTTTTACTTTATAAAAATCATTACTTATAGTCCCTTGAGGTAAACCAGAAAAAGGCAAAAACCCCAAAAGTTTTGGACTGCAAGAAATCTTTCCCCCCGTTTTCGAGGGCGGGGAATACAATGGTGACAATAGTTTTCGATCTACCCTTCAAGAACCCCTAAACCGAAAAAACCATCCCTTTTCCGATTTTCCGATGCTAGGCATTTTTTTATCGGAAAATTTTATTAACGAAAGTGGTTCAGAATTATCCAAAATTTCATCAAAATTAAAAAATATTGAAATTTAAAAAAAAAAAAATGTCCAGGTCCAAAAATATCATTTAAATGGGTTTTTTTGTTTAAAAAATTCATGACAATTTTGTTTGAAATTAAACCAAGCTGTCAGGTAGTTGTCAAGTAATTATTAGCTCTTTATATTTTTTAAATCTGTCATTTTTTTAATTTTTCAATTTTTTTATTTTGATGAAATATTGGGCTTACGGTTTTTGAAAAATTCTGAACAACTCTCATTAATAAAATTTTCCGATAAAAAAATGCCGAGCACCGGAAACTCGGAAAAGGGGGTGGTTTTTTCGGTTTAGGGGTAGTTCTTGAAGGGTAAGTCGGAAAATATTGTCACCATCGTGTTCCCCGCCCTCGAAAACGGGGGGCCAGGTCTTGCTGTCCGGTCGCAGAACTTTGGGCATTTTGGGGTAAAAGCTTTACCCAAAGGGACTATTTCAATCCTGCAATGTATGTTTTGTCGTATGGTAGAGACAGGACTTTTATGGCATCACGAAATTATCATAAAAATAATTTGGTGACGAACTATGCAGGATTCCTGAAAACTGTGTCCATATAACGTCAATATTTCTCAAAGCTTGTCATAAAACTAACAGGTAAATGTTTGCCTTAGATTAATTTCACAGAAACGGTACATTAAAAAAATTTCCGCCCTCGCTGCATAACCATTTAAAATGTACCACCTAAATCAGCGCAATCAAATATTTAATTAATTTTAATGAGCCATAAACTTCCTAAAAAGTAATAAAAACGTCACATATTGTTCAATAAAGCTAGCGATGCTTCAACAGCGACATTAAATGTTTTTTATTTCTGCCATTAAACCTGCAACATGTTAAACCTATTTAGCGGGTTATTATAATAATCTGTTATATAATTGCTAATTGAAGGCTGCGGTGTTACGCAACGTAGATAATTGTGATACACAATCTATTGCAATGATCACACGGTTCTGAGAGGTTGTTTGTCGCGTCACTTGGTAAAAGGAGAGACGACCGCGAAGACTTTAGGAATTTAAAATGTAACAGTTTGAATGTTCAGTTTATAATAATGACAATATTATTTTTGGAAAAAGTTGAGTAGTAACAGTAACTATACTCCATTTGGTAAAGACAGAGACTCAGGCAAAGAGTGACCATGGGCGTACTACTTTTTCTTCAACATTTATGGGAGGTATACGTCTGTTTGAATTATCCAATTATTTCCAGTTCTTAATCTCGCTCCTGTTACGCGGCGGTTATGATGTTTGTAAATACTTTGTAGGCAGGTACATGGGAGATATTAAAGATACAGTTTATTCAAATTTATTATAGCACCCTAACTACGCTTTTGGAATAGAATAGAATAGAATACGATAGATTGTATAATCTACCCCTACAAAAAAAAAATAAAAGTTCAAAGCAGCAAACCAGACCCATGTATCCCTATGTATTTTCGATGGCTTGCTAATTTATAGGGGGGTAGATGCCTCTTTCAAGAAGTGGCATCCAAAAAAGTTAGCATTGGAACTGAAAGAGATCCAAATTTTGAAAAAATAAAGGTTCTATGCAATTTTTTATGTAAATTATGCAAATTGATAGCGTTTAAGTAATAGCGGTTTAAAAATTGCGATTTTAGCTTGAGAGACGGCATCTCAAAAAGTTTTCGTCATATAAGTCGAAAAGTATCACATTTCTCAAAAAATCCTAGAGATCGGTGATTTATGTAGCATAAAAAACAAAGAAGCCATGACCAAAACAATCTTTTTAATAAAAATCATTACTCTAATTGGCCAATAATTAGAGAAAATTCTCAAAAACTGTTTTTTGTTAATATATATTATATAATTACAATTAATTATTTTTTATTTATTTGCTTTCATCATGATTAGAGAATATTATTTAGGTATTAAGCAAATCACAACATTCACATTTTTTTAATTAATATGAAAATATCTACTTTCTGTATATTGGTACCTTAATCTGGTCACCCCAATATACTACTTAGGAAAACACTTTAAAACACTCATCATTGGAGAACCATCAAAACAACTACTCTTCTAGCTAATACTGACGAAGTATTGAATTACATGATAGGCTTCCTAGTAGATATTACACTCTGATGATTCGACGATACGCCGAATTTAAATAATGTTCCTTTTTTCGCTCTTTTTACTTTTTTCGCCATTACCATAAACCTACGTTTTATGCACAAGAAAGAATGTAAAAAAATACAGTTTTTTTAACAGTCGTAAAAAGAAATATTTTACAAAATGTGGCCCCACTAAATTGGAAAACCCTTTCGAATAATCAAAATTAAGCACTACAAGATGGTGAAGATACCATTTAGTTACACCTTCGAATAAAAAACTACCAGAAATAAGCGGGACAAGAGATTTTACTCCACTATAATAAGCGTTAAAAAAAATACACCGTGCTCAATTCCTATCAGACCTAGATTCAACCTAAACCTATAAATTTCTATTCTATTATTGAATAGTATAGTTTGGAGTTACTGACTGATTAAAGTCCATACGAGATGTAATTCGATAAGTTGAACCATTCATCATCAGCCGAACGGGATGATTCGATTTGAGAAGTTGCTTGCTAAACCATAATCGTGTGCTAATATTAACGTAGGTAATATGCAGTTAGTCGTGCATTATACCAGTTAATTGATTGTATTCCGAGTTTGCCGTGCTATTTTTCTCAATGGAATTGAATAGAAGGCGGGGGCGTGGCGTGCGCCATATCAGGTTACTCTTTTTAATTAGCTGGCATGACTAACGACTACAAATTTTCATACAAGGAACGCGAACGTGCGGAAACTATCGATAATGTCTGCTAACACGGGTGGCTCGCTAAAGCCCGACTACATCAGTATGTGTAACTGTTTGGCGTATACTCTTGATTTTCATTAATCTTTATGTTCTGAAATTCTATTTCCAAAATTCCTTCTTGTCTGTCCAATATGCAACAATTCAGGGTATGTCCCACAGTCATTATTGAAAAAATAGTGGCAACGGATTGAAGGGGGTTCGAAACATAGATAGATAAATAGTCTTTATTTCTAAAATACATTATAAGTGAACGTCGCGTCGTGGGCAAATCAAACGGGAAGATTTTCCTCAAATATTAAAATAGTATTATATATTTGACATGATAACAGCATCATTATTGGTAACAGCAATAGAATTTAGTCATTACAAAATTATATTGTTTTCTAATTTCGAATGGCGACACAAAAATTTTGTATATAACTTGAGACTAAAATGTGTTTTTTTTACTGGTGTGATTTATAGCACTCGCCTTCGGCTCGTACTATAAACGCCCCACTTGCAAAAAAAACACCATTTTAGCCACTTATTATATAAAATATTATTATATAACGAGTGGCTAAAATGGTGTTTTTTTACAAGTGGGGCTATAAACCACAGGAGTAAAAAAAAACACATTTTAGTCTCGAGTTATATACAAAATTTTTTGTATCGCCATTCGAAATTAGAAAACAATATAATTTTGTAAAAATAGACTAAATTCTATTTCCATAGAAACCAATAAGTTTTATTTCGCACTGTTAAATAAAATTTCCTTATTTCACCCTTTTTTCTTTATTTTACACTTGTCGATAATGACATTGTTTCGATTCATTGAAATTGTCAAATAGATGTCGTTCTAGGGTATGGCGTTACAAAAAGACACTTTCGGGTCTAATATAAAAAAAAGATATAAATATAAATAAATTACATGTCGTGACAGCAGTTAGTAAATTTGTCAACAGTGTAAAAACTTTGTTGAAATAGAACATTTTTGAGTGTAATAATGATTATTTTTCTCAGAAACAGTGGTGTCATCTGCGAACATTGTTGTTACAATGTTGTCATTGGCAGATCGTTTATAAAGAGTAGAAACAGTAACGGGCCCAAGATACTTCCTTGTGGTATCCAAATTGTTTCTCGCACAATATGTTGCTAGATGTTATAAAGTTCAGAATTCGATTGTGAAATTAGTCTGTCAAAGATTTTTTAAATAACTGGCTGCACCATTTTGTAAATAGGTATAATTGTTAGTTTTAATTTGTCAGAGGATAGTGTTTTTGTTTCAAAACTAGTCACTTTGAGTAACTCTTGGTTTGAAGTAGGCACGATTTTAATTACGATTTCGAGCGGGGAAATCTTAAAATTACTGTTGATTGAATTTCTTGTTCCACCTCTTTGCCCCAGCTACCTCAGCCTTGGAATTTGAAATGGCGCCCCTTATTTTCAGACACTTGGAAAAATCCAAGACATATAAATCTGGAAATCTTGCGGGCTATTCAGTTTTGGGAATTTTTTTATACTTTTTTGCAGCCTTGTCCTCCACATTTAGAGCCACACGGTCATTCCAGATAACGCACAGTGGTTCGGATGAGTAATCTGGCATGACAAAATTATTTTCCTTGCCAATTATAATTCAAATTAGTAAATAAATTCTTTAAAGAATAATTTCAGTGTAATTTTTTGCGTACCTTCTTTTTTGCATAATATTATGAGGAAAAATTAGGCAATTATTTAAAAACGATTTATTTCCTATATTCAAAAATTTATACCTTTTGGGCAATCAGATTAGTCATCCAAACCATTGTGTGACGTACGTATTTTTTCAAAATTGTCTTCGAGCGCACACCCTATCATCGAATTGTGGCTTTTGATTCTCTGCTATAACTTGAGACACGAATTCGAAATGTCAGTAGGTAGCACAAAAACCCGAATGTAAACTTCGCGTTTATCTCTAGAGAAAGGTGTAAAGTGTACGGGTTGGGCGCCTCATTTTGAAAAGAAAACACAAATAAACTGCAAATAATTACAATCGTGTTTTAACGAAACCTAGAAAGTAGCCAAGGTCACGTCGGCATCGTGTGAATAGCGAAGGTAATAGCTGATTTATGTAGATACCGAAGATCATATAACCGAAAACGCTTGTTTCAATTAATTAACATATATTTTTTTACGAGGTATCATGATGTTTTTGGACGTTTTGATTTAATTAACTGCGGAATGTTCATGTGAAGAGCTATGAATATGTAGGCCAAACGATTTGATCTTGTCAATATCAATTAGTTCGATAATTAGTTTTGTTAATTTATTATCGATTTTAGACTAGTTTGAAACACTTTAGGTGTGTTTATTGGCGTTGGGGCCTGAACTTTCTCAAAATTAAGAGAGCATGCACAGCTTAATTCTAGGTAGATTCCACTATGTGCGACGGTGAACGTTTATTGGTAGTTTGAATGTATTTTTAGAATGTTTTGTTGTTTTTGGAAAATGTTAAGGAAAAGAAATTGTGGGCAAATGTTACCTCTAAATAATATTTAAGTAATAACTTAAACTTAATTACCTATTACTTAATAACTATTTTGAGTTTATTAGATTTAAGTTTAAGTGCTTTAAGTTTGTCGTTGAGTCGTTGAATTTTTGTTTTTAGCAAAAAAGTTGCTTTATATAATATTTTTCACATTTTTTCATTAAAAAGTTTTGTGGGGAGGGTTTTAGGGTTTTTGTTGGACGGGTTTTTGTTAAAAAGTTTTTATCAAAAACCCTCCCGGGTTTTAGTTGTTTGGGTTTTGGTGTGCCAACTCTGACTTTTTTAGTTTTTATCCGATTTGAACCAACTTTTGCTCAATGATAGAATATTTATAGCCGCCCCCCCCCCCCCCTCTTTAAATGCAAAGCCACCTGCAAGGCAAATGGAAAAAATTAAGAATCATATTAGACATTTTTTACCGATAGATATTATCTAGAATTGCCCAAAGAGCTTAAATCCAAAAATTGATGACAATTTTAATGAATTGAAATTTTGTTAAAAACTTATATTTCCGTAAATGTGATTTTAATGAGGTGTGCGTTTTGAAGCACCTGCTGTGAGTTATTAATGTTTTATTAATAATAGCTATTATTAATAATAGCTATGAAATTAACTGACAACTATACAACTAGAAATCTAATAATATTTACACATTTTTTAAACTTTTCTTAACAAAATTTAAATACTTTAAAAATTTTTACTTTAGATTTAAGCTTTTTGAACCATTCTGAACAACTTTATTAGCAAAATTTTCCGATAAAAAATGCTTAATATGACTTTTATTTTTACATTAATTTTGATATTGCAGGCGGCTTTGCATTTGAAGGGAGGATTGTTTTTTTTTTGGCCATAAGTAGACACTAATGTCTTCTATCTTTCATTAAAATCAGATAGAAACTAAAAAAGTTATAAGGATATTACAGTCCAGGGTTTCCACCAACTTGGAAAAACCTGAAAACCTGGAAAAATCTGAAAAATCCAAGTGGTCCTGGGGACCTTGTAAAGACAGGGAATCTAAGGATTTTGAGTAAAATCCTGGAATTTTAGTTACCGTTTATAAAATACTTTGATTTTCTACTGTACAAAACTTATAAAACTATCTAAATAAATTCTGATAAAGAATGTAATGAAATAAATTACTTAATTAGTTTCCAATATTTTTCCCCATGCTCATGTGAAACAAATTTTGGTAAGTACATTAATACTGATTTGTATAGGTACAGGCTTTATTAGAATGTGATAATATTGATCCTGGAAAATGATAATTTTGCTCCTGAGAATTCAGCGAACTCTTAGATGAAAATTATGTATAAATTGCATACTATGCAAAAAACCGTGGAATCCACTTCAATAACTTTAGATATGCGTATTAATAATGTGTACATAAAATTCAGCTTTCATAAAAGAGTCCTTCACTAAACCAAATCCAAGGGCGAAAGCAACCGTACTTAAATTTACATACCTCGAGCTTTTTCAGCGGCTGAAAAAATCGCTTTTCAGCACATACGCCGCTCGGATGACGAACCTTTTTCAACCCTTAATTACGTTTAAACGTTGACATTAAACGTATACAACGGAAGTTTTATTCCGCATATATCTCCTCGCCTAAAAGGAAATATGGTATATAATTTCATATCATACTCTCATCATATCATCGTTACGTTTTTAATGCCGTGCCATAATAAAATTTTAATCGTACTCGTTTAACTTGGAGAGTAGCTATGATATCGTTTAATATGTTCGCTAAAATTGGGTCACGAAGTAAAACTGGAAAGAAACTATTACATGCCGTGATTATATTCACCTGAGGAAATTTTATGCGTGTGATATCAGTCTAATATACCACTTACATCGTCCTCTATACACTTAGACTCATGGCGAAATATTTCTTTTCGTGCAAAAAGTATGCTATTATTTACTATTTTCGTATGTAATAATATTTTACTTACTATTTTCGTATGTAATATTACTAGTGCTTAGAATTTTATCGGTAAACTAGCTGACCCAGCAAACGTTGCTTTGCCATATGAATTATAAATTTTTGTCCAAAAAATAAAAAGAAAATTTCTGGATAGGACCACCCTTATCACCTAGGGGTATAAAGCGTACGATCTATTCTCAGAGCTACCAAATATACACCAAAAATTTCATAAAAATCGGTCAAGCCGTTTCGGAGGAGTTCGAAAACAAACACCGTGACACGAGATTTTTATATATTAGATATTCCGTCATTTTATGGCAGTTCAAATGTAAATTTTAATTTGAAGTATTAATATTAAAAATTTTAAGATCTTCATTGCGTGTAACTTCTTTCTTTCTCTCTTTCTGCAAGCAGCGTTACAGATATCCTCCTGAAGCATTGACCCGTGTATAATAATAATAGTAAAAATGATAATTTCTTGTTCCTTTGGATCACACTCTCCAAGTTTTCTAAACTTAAATATGTATAATTTCATAAGAAACTTTGACAGGCAGCTTAGATAAAACATTTTCCAATTCTATAATATAATTAATTTTAAAAAACCTTTTGTGAAGTATTGGCTAGAATGAATATTATAATTAACACAGACACACAAAAAAAAGTTCTGTGCGGCGGACCAAATTATATGGATTTGTGTATTTTTCGTTGCTGAATCCGAATCCATAGTCCAAAAAAGGATCTATCGTGTCAGTTTTGTTTTTTAGTCAAAAACATCCCTTAAAATGGTGTAAAATCATAGAAATAATGTAGTGTGAAAAATGGTAGATGTTTTGTAGTCGAGAGTAGAGAATATAAATTCGAGCCACAGTAAGCTATTTCTATAAATTAAACCGAAATTCGCCCTTATCACAGTGGGCCGAAAATTTCAAAAAGTGGCCAAAAATCTAAATTTGGCATAGGCCGATTAACAATCACATACGTAATGGGGAAAAAATAATTTAAAAAATAAATGTCAAGGGGTCTTTTTTATGAAAAATTGTATATTTCAGCTTTTTAGGGAGCCGTTTGAATAAGACCGAAAAACTAATTAAAAATATATTTACCATCGGGGGTTGTTAGTGTAGACATTGGCATATTAATTATTTTTTTCAGATTAACGTTATCGAAAACCGCTTAACTAACCCATAAAAAAAATGAAAAAATATTTACCCCCAGGGGCGACTTTCAGGGGTTGTAACAGTATATAGAATGAAACGAAATAAATAAATAAGTAAATAACTATAGAACTGATTTTTTTTCGAAAAATTCCTTGAACAGGTCAAATTTTATTGATACATAATAAATATTAATTATAACTTCAAAGGATATTATAAAGATAAAAACTACCCCCACAGACGGACGGATTTCATTACTTCTAATATCCTGGAACAAAAATTCAGGTATTTGTAGTTTTAGGCAGGGTAGGCAAATATGGAGTAAATTCATAATACATTAAGCATTAACCAGTTGTGTTTTATTTATTATACCATATCTGCTTATTCAACTCTTTATCTTAACATTTATCTTTTAATATGTGTAAAGCTATTCTTTTTCCTATTCATATCATACTTTCGACCATCAATCCAAATACTTTCTTTTCTTATGAGTTTTCTCTCTTATCTTCAAAGTATCTTTTCCGTGGTTTTCTTTTTCTTTTTTTTTTTTTAGTCAGATATAGGATATATCTCTTCAGTGACCATTTTTTTCTATCTATATAAGCTATATACCTAAATTAACCAAATTTCCGTCCCTATGTGGGGGTAGTTTTTACCCCCCCCCCCCAAATGGAGGTGATTTTCAACCTTATTAAAAAGATTGGGTGGTTATCGTACCAGATTTGTATATTTGGCATAATGAGCTACAAGTATTTGACCTTTTCCGAATTTTAATAGCACCCTTATGTAACATCTGAGCATGGGGTTAAGGGTAGTTTCTAGTCATCTTGTTGGAACGAATTTACTGCGTATTTGTTCACTCTGCCTAAAACTACAAAAGAATGAATTTTTTTCCCGTTTTGAAACCTATGATGTAAATTAAATTCAACAGCAGCTTGTCTAAATGATCGGGCAGTATCTCCAACTAAACAAATCAACTCCACTTTTTCTCACATTGTTAAACGCCTAACACTACACGAAAATTTACACTTCACTTATTATCCAACATTAAACCAGCATTCATATGAATTTTTTACTGATTAACTAACTTATTTACGTTAAACAGTGAATTGATACTTGCAATAACTTTTCTTTTCATGGCATACTTAAGTCTTTATTGAAGATTATTTGTTAGAAAAATGGTACGAATGTACGAATTAGAATTTTTGCCTTATTAAATAAATAATTATTTTGTTGTAAATCAATTCAAACTAGTACAATACATTATTCTGAACAAAAAATGAAGAATACATTTTTTTTGATTTGAGAATCCGTTCTTTCAGATAAAAATTATTTTTCGTTGAAAATTTTTTGGTGTCCCCTATCTCAAACACCTTTGAACTCTCCACGATGTAATCTTGTACAAAGGGATTTCTAAGAGGTGCTCATTAAGAATATCTTACTAATTCTTTTGTAAAAAAATCTCTAATACTTTTTTTTTGAAAATCGATGCCTTTTTCCTTCCTAGAATCGGACGCCTCTGACTAAAATCAAATGTGGTTACGTCTAAAGACTCACTTTATAGGTATATATTCAGCATCAAGATTTCAAAATATTCGGATATCAGATGAGCGAGATATGAGTGGGACACACTGTATATGTTTTTTTAAAATTTGTACAATCATTACTCTGAATTGGCCTAAGCGATTTCTTTCTCAAGCTGCAAGGTACCTATGGCTCTGCGGTGATCCCATAGTAATTTCATTAAGAAAAAATTGAAAATAAGTAAAAATTTTTTAGTCGACAATATGCCGAATATGCCGGTTACTTAATACAAGACACGAAATGTTATTGTTATTAATGTTTTTTTTTTGTCATTAATTCACAGATAAATTGAATGTTTTTCTCTTTTTAGGGTATTTAGTATTTAGGGTATTTTAGGGTATTTTTATAACAGGATGTTTTCCTCTAAAAGTCCTTTGGAATAATTTAAATAAACTAACGATATTAACTGTTATTGTTGTTGTGCAAAAACTGGAATATGTTAAAAGTTGTTTTTACGTTACCAAATTTATACTTAACAAGGTTATTGACTTTTTTAAACATGTAATTTAGTGACAGAATAAATTTTAGATAATTTTCTATCATCATGAATTAATTCTCATTCGAAAAAACTCCGTAAACACCGGCTAAAATTATTGTTCAATTCGAGTTCTTAAATATGTTTCATTATAGTTATTATTCGAGGTATGCTTTTGCAAATCATGTTGACGTTAAATCAAAAAGAAACTAAGAAACTGTTTTTTATTAAACATGTTATCAATTTTAGGAAAACTTAATGTCATTTGTTTTTTATGATTTTAAATCGAAACAATGTCGTATATCAATCAATCAATGATTAATGATAATAATAAATTATTTTATTTGATGTATCAAGTGTTGAATAATACATTTAATTAAAGAAAAAAATAGAAGAGGGAAAAACGCTAACGCTTCCGGGTGATTGTGGCTAAAATAAACATTTAAAATACATTTCCAGCAAGTTACTTACGTTTTATAATAAAAAACAATAAATACAGTAGGTAATTCTTTCCATATTTTTTTTATGGTAGACTGCTGAAAGTAAATGTAAGGTAGTGACAATTGAGTACTCGAATGTTGATTAGGTTTAGTAATATTATTATTACTTTAATTATATATCTGTTAAGTCAAGTACATGAAGTACCACTTAAAAAATTAGTCTTGTTAATACATTACCTAAATTGATTATAGTTTATAAAAGTTTAAATTAATTAAGTATGCAAATTTCACACGGCTTTGTACCTTGCTTGATCAAAGCTCGCTAAAAACGTACATTATTAAAATGCGTAATTAATAAAGAGGTCAGAAGTACTACAGTCCAGTAAATTATGCAAATTGCTGTATTAAAACCGTCTTTTAACTTTGTCGAGTACAGGAATAGTGAACTAAATTCTCTGGTTTGGCGTAAATACGTAGGAAATTCAGTTCTTTTATCAAAAGAAAACATAAATGTTATAAAAAATTCCAAACTACTCACAATTTTCGCCTTTATGAATTTTTAAACTACTTTATGAATACTATAGCTTGCATATTTTAATATAATTCTTGTCAAAAATGTACATACAATATCTACCTATACAGTGTGTTCCCAGATGGGGTACCACACTCTTGTAAAGAGAAAAGTGAATTTGTTAAAAAAAAAATCAACAAATTAAGAAAAAAATGATTTAAAAATTAAAAAAAAATTCTTACTATCACTGAGAAGAAGATAAAAGAAGCTACAATCTAAAAAAAAAATGTTTGCTATGCGACTTAATGCACATAAACAATCGACGATTCAATTTTCGACTTTGTTTTTATTTTTTAGGCGTTGTTGTCAACATGCCAACTTGGAATTTGGTATGACGATTTAGCTCCAATAGAGGCATCGTTTCCTAAAATTTCTTCAAAATAGTTACATCATTGTTTAAATTATCATCAATTGTTTAAAAATTGCTGCTCTTTAATGTTCTTATTTATTGCAACTTACAAATTAACCAAAAACGTTTGGATGAATCTAGTTTTCCTCGGAATTTTATTATGAACAATCTCTATTTTTATTTATTGCGATACGAGCTGTACAACCAGAGATATTTAAGAAAAACTATGAAAGAACAAAATTTTCAACATTCTTTTGTTTAAACAAATGACTTGCGGGACAAAGATTTAATCCAAAACTTTTTGCTACACACCTTGTAATGTAAAGTCCCGGCAAAAAATTGCTATTGTAAAACAATACCCTACAAATTTTAATTTTACTCCACTAAATGAATAAGCTCCCAGTCTTATCATTTTTTCAGGGTTCTGATAGCAATTCCTCACTTTAGTGTAATCATTGAGCAAGAGGCTGTGAAATGCAATTGAAAAAATAATCAACTTTCCTGAACATTAATTTAGAATAAATGAACAACCTCTTCCGAAGAGATTACATCCCGCCCTCCCTTACAAACCCTTTTCCAAAGGTCTTTTAGCTCAACACAACAGAAGCAATAACCGTGGGCTTGACCAGTACAGTGTGCGGGAGGAGATAAAATAAAACACTCACTTAAACATTATGACCCAATGGCTTAAGAGACGAAAACTACCTGTGTCTATGTAATCATTGAGCAAGAGATTGTGAAATATAATTGACTAATTATCTTGCGTATCATCATCTAAATATATACTGGACAGTTATTTATTTTATTGGTCAACGTTTGCTGGAAAAAGTTGAACAAAAAATGCCGTGTTTTACGTAAAAATCACTCCTTGTTGTCTTATCTTTGAAATGCACATGCTTTCCTTGAAAGTGGAACGTACATTTATAATTAATGCACTTGCACTTTTATGAAATTTTTGACCCTCATGCTTTAAGGATGTGAGATAGCGAATGGTAGCTTTTTAATTTCGAAACCTCCGTTTTGTGTATTTGCTTACATTCACTAATTATAATTAAATCTGATAAAGTTATTACTTTCTTATGTACCGCTAACTGAGAGTACAGTCTCTTGTTGGAAAATGACGAAATAATAAAAGTGTCGCTTATTGCGATTATGAGTTATTATGCGAACAAAAAATGTTATTGGCACTAAATCCGCGAAAGTTGTATTTCTCGATGTTTTTAGTACCTATGTGTAAAGGTTCAACACGTCAAGCTGGACGACATGTAGGTGAAAGTGTAAAAAACATGCGTTTATTATTTAATAAGCGTGCACGTATTTTCAATGTTGGTAATTGCTGTAACCGAACTTTGGTTTATTATGAAGCGGCCGCAAGCACATATGACAGACTGTCCTGAAATCGTTTTGGCACCCAATTTGTCATCACACCATAGGAAATAATTACAATTACTATTGAACTGAAACCGCAGACAGCCTCATGCTGAGGTAACTCTAGACTTATTTAGTATTGCTATTTCAGCTAGGCGTGTGTTCCTTAAATCTATTTATAATTGCTGGTCTGGTTTGTCCAATGTATTTTGTATTCCATTAATTCCGTAATTTTTCTGATAATAACGTATTTATCATTCAGTGGATTTTGCACCTCTTTTTCTCTGTTTTCTTTTTGTATTGGGAAGACCAACTTCTTCTTAAACATCTTTTGGAGTGAAAGTTTTAATAGATGTTGTGTTTTATGCAATGGTAGAAAGATTTTTTTTTATTCTTGATCAGGTTCCGAAAAGCAAAAAACTTCCTAAGCTCCAGCAAAAGATTTTCTAAGATTTTCTCGGATTTCCTTAAGCGGTTTGCTCCTCGGTGCGGAGGGATGGGGTGGAGTAGGGATTGGGCCTTTTGCAAAATTAAAATTGACAGTTTACATCGGATTTTTAATTCAATTTTTTGCTGTCCATTTAATACATGTTTTAAGAAGCCCTAAAAAATCCAAGAATGCCCTTCACAGCACTTTCCGTGGTCAGGTCTGGCGTCCAGGTCCAACTTTCGGAATTTCCCTATAATAATTATGGAACGTTTCAATAGAAAAAGTGTACCTGAGGAGGGACACAACCTTGACAAAATACTGCATAATATACTTTAGTACAAAAATTTGGCCAACCAAGCTGGCACACCATCGAGGGGTGATTAAAAATATAGTAACTACACCTAAAAAATTGCTTAGTATTCTATAAACTGTTTAACAATTATATAAAAACCTCGATAAACCGGTGAAAAGTATAATGTTTCGATCTAGTTTTTACTATTACTATATTAGCCCCAATACTGCCATGTGTATATACACATTAGAAAATATCTCCGTTACATGTTTACATGTGTCCTTTTAAAAACGCCTCGAAGTGCATAAACACACATTCGGATTCCGGATATGGTTTTACTAGTTTTACCTAATTTGTCTGATTCATACGGGCCGCCACACATACATAGGATAACAATCGAGGCCATCGGCGATACATTGACCAACATTTTCACGCTCGCTCGGAAGATATTGAAACAAGAGACTCGTATATTAACCTAGAGGCGGACAAGACAAAAGATAATCTAGTTCTCATGCAGTTTAATACTTGAATTAGACTTTGTAATATACGGGGTACGCATTGCATTTTAATGATCTATATTCGATTGAAAAATCAAGTGGCACCAAATACTATAGCAAGGTTTCGCGCTACTTACACACAGAATGCACACATGTAAAATAGATGTCGGATAGTTTAGTTGTCGATTCGGGAGTTCCTCGGGGCTCAATACTTGGACCAATTCTATTTCTTTATGTCTGGCATATTTGCCGAAAGTTATAAAACACTGTAAAAAACATTCCTATGTGGATAGCGCACCAATACATTTTTCGTATCGTTCTACATCCGTTGAAGAATCCGTGGCAAAAAATAATGAAGATCTTTTTAATATGTCCATATGGTTAGATAGACAGAGTTTAAAACTTAACTGCAATGATGCCGTTGCTGTAACTTTCAGATCTGCTAGAAATTTGGGCAATTATCTGTAGACGATGAGCAAATGGATGCTAAAAATTTACCAGTTAACTTTCAGAGAATTATCTTCAGAATTAATTTCAAGCTTCATTTTATTTACGTATGTACTTGTAATGGCTCCATTTTTAATGTTTTCTCTTTTTTTATCTTTTAAGTATTCTTTTTAATATTCAAGTAATATCATATTTAATTTTCTTTGAATTCTTATCCTATGGAGACTATAATGATTGTGATTAATCAATTATCTGATGAGTTTTGTAAGATAATGTACTGGCCCTGGTTGGCATTTACAGCAGTTTTGCGAGCTATGACACACCGCCAAGTTAAATAAAGACATTTTTTTTTGAGAATCTGAATCGTGTTGTGCTTCAAGGATATGTTTTGAGGCCTTCTTGCATTTATTATAATTATATACGACTCAAAAATCTAATTATACTAAAAAGTATAACTGTAGAAAACTCGCATTTGTGGACTTTGCGGAATCAGTTTTGGTGCTTTATCTTCTAAACTAGCTATTGCATTAAATTGAACCTGTGGTAATTTTCTTCGTTATATAGTCTGCTTGCTAAACTCATTTATGTTTCCATGCGTAGTGTTAACTAGATCACAAAGCAGTGTATTGTTTGTTTTAAGGGATCTCTAACGCTAGGTATACCATGAGTTCTATGGATCGTAAAGGCCAGAACAGAACAGAATTTTGCTTATATGTAATTTGTTTCGGTTAAAAATGTATACAGGTATAGTTGAGGAAATACATATAGTAAAACGAAGGAGCGAGGAGAGTAGCAGTAGCCTTTGTTGGTCGCTTTTGTCGGTTTTGGCTGCTTTATCAGCAAGCTTTTCGACGACCCGCCTTACCCCTCTGGCCCCTCCACAATATTTGTTGTCTCTACTATATTTTTAATCTAGTTACCATTGCTGCTATAAGCGGACACTTGAAAAAAGACACCATTGGCTTCTGTGTGCTATAAGCATTTCTGAAAACTCAGATTAGATTTGTTTGGCCCCAAAACTAAAATTCTTGGAGGAAAGGGAAGTACAATATACCGCCCTTTCTTGAGAAGGTTATGACGCAGGAAGCCTAATTTTCATAGTTGACTTGTATAACTGCTTGCTGGAGAGACAAGCACACTTGGTTCCCATGCTGGGGTCCCGAGTTCGATTCTCGGTCGTGGCAATGGGATTTTTCGGGAATCAGAAATTGGTCCTAGTATACTCGGATACTGGGTCTCCAAAATATCAGCACAAAGTCAGTTGGAACGTTCAGGGATAAAAGGGTTTTATTATTATTAACTCACTTATCGACTTGCCCCGTTTACCAATATTTCATTGGCCCATAACTATTATGAAGTGACATACCGTTTCATCATTTATAACCCTTCCGAGGGTCATTAGTTTCGTTGTCTGTTGCACAAACAAAATGGTAAAATTATAAGAGTTTCAGACGCGAACTCGTGACCGATTATAGGTTGTATTTCATAAAATTATGGTTTGGCGAGCGTATTAAGAAATCGTGACCGTATAAATTGTACCTTTTAATGCAAATGTTTCTGAATGAGACGACCTAAAAGGTAAATAACAATTATGCATTTGAAAGTGGTCGAGATGCAAGATAATAGCGTTGTACGTCGAGGAATATTTGCTGTCGTTTGCATCTGTTTGTCGTATGATGTAATAGGCATGGCCACAAAACAAATTAATATGCACATGATTTCAACCAGCCTGACTCCAGTGATGTAGAAGAATTACTTAAATTCGACCTAGGTACTAATAAGTCAAAATATTTGGTTTACAAAATCATCGACAATTGGTGCAGAGGGTATTGTATACTTGAATTAGAAAAATCCCTGCCTACCCTGTATATTTTGAATAGTTTCCTAGATTTGCTTTCTTTATTGTTGCCTTAAGTGCTGAGCATTTTAGCTGCGAAGTGCCTAAATTGTATTTGCATATTCCGATCGAACACCATGCCTAAACATTAAATTATTTATCTAAGCACATCTCATCTAAACATAGTGCACGAAGCATTTGGATTTTTAACTAAGTTATTATAAATTCTGTGAACTTGTAAATGGTAGTAGGTATATGAACGCAGGTAGAATTTGTAATATTTCTGTACGCCAGCCTATACACATTCCACAAATAGTTTCTGGTTCGGAATAATAAACAAATACCAGATTTGAGTCAAGTATAGTTTGCTTTAGCTCAGAAGTTATTAGCTTGGTATATTCGCGGAGCTTCAATAGAATTTTATGGACTATTTACCTGTAAGTGTAAACGAAGACGAAGACTTTCGTTACAAACTTCAATTTATTATTAACAACAGTCGTAAAATATCATGGTACTTCAAATAATACCTGCTTTGTATGTACTTCTAGTTTAGTAAATCTGTGGAGTCAAATCGCTTAAGAATAGTTAGGAAGCCGTGGGCTAAAAGTGCGATAAAAAGCTATGTTTTCCGCTTTTCTGAGGTGAAAGTACATACCTCAAAGACGCCAAATCTAAAATATTTTTGAATTTGGCCAGGGTGTGTCCAAGAACGAAGGCAAGATATTTTTAAAAATTTTAGGGTTATATATATGTCTTCCACTTGGATAATCTGTAGTAAAAAGTAATTAGTTATCGTCTGACAAAGCGGAAGAAATTTTGGTCACGGGCGCATTTGCAAAAAAAAATTGAAAATTTGTTGTCAAAACTGAAAAAAAAACCGCTGCCCAAGAAATCACTACTTCCACATCCGGATTTTCTAGTTACACAACGAAAAAATTTTGTATCTGGAAATAATTGTTTATGGAACATTAATAATATAATATTTGAAATCCTCTACCCCAAAAACCCATAAAACGATACCCGACATCGATAGTGGGGTGGGGGGTGGTGACAGGGGGTGGGAGTGGGGGGTGGATAAAGTAAAAAATATTTTGAGGTTTCTGGTTCTTGTACATTATTTATTGTGAAAAAGTGCCTGTAACTCGGAAAATTGGCAAGTTCCAAAAAAATTCATCAACAATCTTATTTTGGGCCAAAAAAGGTAAATACATTGTTTTCTTTTTCATTTTTGACTTAATTCTACAAGTTACGGAACCCGTGATAAAAGGGGTGTTTTCTGGTGTTTTCTACCCCTTCCGATCTTTCCTACTATAATATTTTTTTAACTTTTTTATTAACGTCATTACAAACACATTGCACAAGGTTTCATCAAAATTCATTCATTAGCACTCAAGTTAGAGGTGAAACCCCCCCGTTGACTGGACTAGAGGGTCTTCTTTATAAAAATATTTAATATCGGAGAATCTCAAAAGTTAGCAACTCTCTTTGAAAAATGTGAGTTTGTACATGTAGGTATATAAATATATAAGTATTATATAAGTAAATTTTCTAGGGTCGGGGGGTGATTTTTTTTTGTAAATTATTTATATAAAATACAGAGAATGCGTGACATCATCGAAGTTTACATTTATTTATCTTCATTTATCTACTCTACACGTGTAATTTTTTTATGCTAAATTTTCTATTTGACTTCATTAAAAAGAACAACCCTTTTGTAAGGAGTTGAAATTGATTATTTTACTTCCACATCCAGTGGTTAGTAACGACAAAAAAAAATTTCAAAATTTTTATTATTCAAATAGGCTTAGAATGTCATGAAACGTCGAGTTTTTGAGTTTGAGCGAAAAAAAATTTCTGTCTGTCGGTCTAACATTTTTGTGCTCACGTTTACTCTGGAACAGTTTTTGACTTGAAATTTGGTACACATATGTACTTTAACACGAGATCTGTACTTTACTGTACTTTAACGAGACTCGATTATATTTTCATCTTGTTCCGTCAAAGGGTTGGGGGGTAAATTGTGGCAAATTTGGGGTAAATACGTAAATTAAGCAGGTAAGAGTTCATAAAATTGAAATTTAGTACATACAAGAGAAGCTAAGGTCTCAAAAAAATTTTTGGCATTAGCCACCCCCATTACTACCCTCACATCATTATTAAAGGGGATGAAAAAAAAAATGTGATTTAGTGTGTGTACAGAACCTTCTGGTTCTTGTACACACACTAAATATCAATTTGTTTTGAGGTTTCTACCTCAAAATATTTTTTACTTCATCCACCCCCGCTACCACCCCCTATCACCACCCCCACCCCACTACCGATGTGGTGTATCGTTTTATGGGTTTTTGGGGTAGAGAATTTCAAATATTATATTATTAAAGTTCCATAAACAATTATTTCTACATACAAAATTTTTTCGTTTTGAGTGACTTGGATAGACAATCTGGATGTGGAAGTAGTGATTTATTGGGCAGCGGTTTTTCTTATTAACTAACAGTCAGGCTAACTTTATTCACTTAGGGCCGGTACTTTCGATCCCGATTAAGCGTTAACGGTGGGTCAAACCAATTCAGTTACCATGGAAACAATTGTACTTTTAATGATTTGGCAGACGGTTAAAGTTTAATCGGGACCGAAAGTAACGGCCCTTAAATATGGAAAAAAAGAAATTGTTAAATGATAAATAGTACAGTAAATAACTATAAAAAGGACTATAATTGAAAAGTAAGGGATGTAAAGTTGGCTAAAACTTCTTTCCTCGTAAATTTAGTTTTGTTGTTCCCTAAATAAGCCTCATACAAAATTTCAAAGCTTAAAAGTAACCCCCAGTACACTTATTTACGTATTTTTAAATATAGCCGCACGCGCAAGTTTTTCAAGTGGTTACTTTGTGACTGCTCCGTGCCCAAAAAGTCTTCCACCTCAATTTCGTTTGTATGAGGACCATAATAAAGTAAAAGAACTTAACAGTAAGCATATATAAGACGTATTTTATATTTTTTTGGCAAAAATTTTTTTTTTTTTTTGCAAATGCGCCGTCACCAAAATTTCTTCCGCTTTGTCGGACGATAACTGATCACTTTTTACTACAGATTATCCAAGTGGAAGACATATATATATAACGCTAAAAATTTTTAAAATTTCTTGCTTTGTTCTTGAACGCCGCCGTGTCCAAATTCAAAAATACTTTATATTTGGCGTCCTTAAGGTATGTACTTTCACCTCAGAAAACGGAAGACAGATAGCTCTTATCGCGTTTCCGAACCCGCGGCTCTCTAGCTAGAAGGGATTATTAGATAGCAATTTTTTGCTGGAACTTGTAGACAATACACTGAAAAAAATACGTTCATAATATTAATGAATCAGTTCACCGGCTGAAAATTGATGAACCTATTTATTATACTCTTCGCAAAAACGAAGAATATATTGTATTTGATCGGCACATTTTTAAAATCGTAAATATCGCTCGTAGAGAAAAAATGTTCATATCATTGGGTTAGTGAACGAATTCTGAACAACTTTCAAAATGTCCGTCTCTCCGTCCGTCCGTCACGTTTCTTGTAAGCACGATAACTTAAGAAAGAAAAGTCCGATTGTATTGAAATTTAGAAAGTAAGTTAGTGTTAGCTAGAGGAAGAACCCTATTGTTTTTGAAGAAAATCGATCAGTAAATAAAAAAGTTATTAATTGTTTAATTAAAAAAAAATCTCTTAATTTTTATCGCTTGTACTGAAATGGAAATCTTGCGAAATATTATTTCCACAATATATTTTTTTTTTTTTTAAATAAATATCTTGTATTTCTGCTTACATCATTGTTATAAAATATTATTTTGGGTATTCAGCAGATAACTTTCAAAGAAATCATTCGTTCCTTTCATATATTATTGATCTAAATCTGATCAAGCTAGAATATCAACGAGTAGTCCTCTTACAAACAAACTTGTCAATTTCTTTATACATTTACTATGTCTAACATTCAATATGAAAAACAAGAAAATAACCATTCTTTCTATATATTGAAGATCTAAGTCTGATCATTCCAATATATTGTCAGAAATCCACCCTTAAGAGGAAATCTTTCAAGCATCTCTAGCCCTACCTAGAGGATACTCCATTCAATACGATAAACAAGAAAATAACCATTCTTTCTATATATTGAAGATCTAAGTCTGATATGCCAATATATTATCAGAAATCCACCCTTGCGAGGAAATCTTTCAAGCATCTCTAGCCCTACCTAGAGGATACTACATCACAAACAAACATTAGTTACATTTCAAAGCCAAGAACTACTGAAAAGCACAATGAAATATATGAATAAAATTTCACTTACATGTCATAATAAATAAAATATTTCAATCAATGTTTGATTGACCAAAACTCTGTAAAAATTGCGCAACCTTTTTCATTCTCTTTAGAACTCATCAAATAATATTTTATAACAATGATGTAAGCAGAAATACAAGATATTTATTTTTTTAAAAACTACACGAGCTATGGGGCTCTAAAAAAGAGTGATTCTTTTTTATTTTTGATATGTGTCAACTAAATAAATATTTCCTGTCATTTTTTACAAGAAAATGTTTTCCTATTTTTTTTATAGTAATTATGTTTTTGAATTGAACATATATCTCTGCTGATGAGTTCTAAAGAGAATGAAAAAGGTTGCGCAATTTTTACAGAGTTTTGGTCAATCAAACATTGATTGAAATATTTTATTTATTATGACATGTAAGTGAAATTTTATTCATATATTTCATTGTGCTTTTCAGTAGTTCTTGGCTTTGAAATGTAACTAATGTTTGTTTGTGATGTAGTATCCTCTAGGTAGGGCTAGAGATGCTTGAAAGATTTCCTCGCAAGGGTGGATTTCTGATAATATATTGGCATATCAGACTTAGATCTTCAATATATAGAAAGAATGGTTATTTTCTTGTTTATCGTATTGAATGGAGTATCCTCTAGGTAGGGCTAGAGATGCTTGAAAGATTTCCTCTTAAGGGTGGATTTCTGACAATATATTGGAATGATCAGACTTAGATCTTCAATATATAGAAAGAATGGTTATTTTCTTGTTTTTCATATTGAATGTTAGACATAGTAAATGTATAAAGAAATTGACAAGTTTGTTTGTAAGAGGACTACTCGTTGATATTCTAGCTTGATCAGATTTAGATCAATAATATATGAAAGGAACGAATGATTTCTTTGAAAGTTATCTGCTGAATACCCAAAATAATATTTTATAATATTTTTTTTTGTTTATGAATTTTACTAATATATATTTCATAGAAGTACGAGTTGAAATATGTATAAATGTCGAAAGATATATATCACGGACAATCAATTTTCGCAGCAATGGCTGGTGGCGCGGCGGCTAAAGCTTTGCGTTTGCAATCCAAAGGTCCCGTGTTCGAATCCCGCACAGGTTGGATATTTTTTTTTTTCATATAATTTTTTTCACAACAAAGATGGTATCACAAAATTTAGGATGTCCAAAAACTAACATTATTTACAAGAAAACTGCGAAGAGTATCCTATAGAATGTGTAACAATTATATATAAAAAGCTCAGTAAATTGGCGAAGAGTACGTTTTTACCTTGTTTATATATATACATTTAAGTACATAGTATTAATAAATGTGTATGTACATTGTATTAATGAACGTGCATTATATCAATAAACAGATTCATAAATTCTCAGCTAATGAAACTTTATTCGTTAATATTACGAAAATATTTTTTTCAGGGTACAGGAAGTGTAGCAAAATGTTTTGGAAGGCATTTGCTGAAACAAAGGAATGTTGAATATGGGGCTTTTGTGCCCAAATAGTTTTGGTTGTATTACTCTCACTGCAGTAATAAAAAAAAGATTGTTCGTTGTGAAGAAAACTAGATCTATATACGAGCCTTTCTGGAATTTGTTAAGTTGCGCAAAATTATTTGAGATTGACCTTTATAAACAATTGATAATAACTTAAATAATAATGTATGCATTATTTTAAGGAAACTTTGGAAAAATATTCTTCTGGTGGAGGTACACATCATGATGCCAAAAGTCTAAATGTTTGTACAAAATTAAATCTATAAGGAAATATTTCTAAATTAAAATCTCCAGTTACCGTACTAGTAAGTTTCAAAAAATGTACTACTCGAGTCCCAGTGGCACCGATCTAACATTTTTAGCGTAAAACTCCTAGTTTTTCTGTTTTTTGACTTATTTCGCCAAAAAATACAAGTCATTAATTTTTTCTGGCAAAATATGTCGTAATTTTGCAACAATTATTTATTTAAAAAAATAATTATGAATACACGTAAAACCACCCCCTTACAAATTTTAGTTTGACTCCACTGTTCTTGCATCAAAAAATCTATAAACAAAGCATGTATATTTTTATTTTCGAAAACTTTTGTTACACTACTTGTTACCGATTTTGCTTAAATACCAAACTCATTAATACTTGATAATGATATCCCCGTTTTTTGTTAAAGATTTATTAATAATTAATAATTTATTAATGCTAATTAAAGACTAAATAAAGAAAACATTTGGTGTATGCATAATAATAACAATATATTAAGCCTGATAATAATGTTTATGATATCATAATTTTATTAATAATCACTGATTTGCGAATTCCAACGCTCTGGAATTCTTAAAACTGTCAGTAGAATCCTGTTGATTATTAACTGTTTTTAATTATAGATGAGAACTATTTTAATTTTCGATTTTACTAAAAGATGTGGTCTATTTTTATCAACCATGGAATTATACTCCTGAATCTTTTAGCATATTCTTAGTATGTTAGATATAGCTAATTTAACTATAGCCCAGCAAACACTAGCCTAAAATATACGTTCCAGCGTTTTAAAAATAATTTTAGTATAATAACTATAGTAAAAAACCGCTGCCCAAGGAATCACTACTTCCACATCCAGATTTTCTATCCAAGTCACTCACAACGATAAAATTCTGTATGTGGAAATAATTGTTTATGGAACTTTAATAATATGATATTTGAAATCCTCTACCCCAAAAACCCATAAAACGATACCCCACATCGGTAGTGAGGTGGGGGTGATAGTGGGGTGGATGAAGTAAAAAAATATATTGAGGTTTCTGGTTCTTGTACACACACTAAATCACTTTTTTTTCATCCCCTTTAATAATGAGGTGGGGGTGGTAATGGGGGTGGCTAATGCCAAAAATTTTTTTGAGACCTTGGCGTCTCTTGTATATACTAAATACCAATTTTATGGACTCTTATCTGCTTGATTTACGTATTTACCCCAAATTTACAGAACAAGATGAAAATATAATCTGGTTCCAGATCTCATTAAAGTACATACGTTTCAAGTCAATATCTTAAACGGTTCCAGAGTAAACGTGCGCACAAAAAAGTTACAGACCGACAGACAGACAGAATTTTTTTTTTCGCTCAAACTCAAAATCTCGACGTTTCACGACATTCTAAGCTTATTTAAACAATAAACATTTTTAAAAAAATTTTGTCGTTACTACACTTCCACTGGATGTGCAAAAAAAAACGTACGAGAACTGGTGGTCTCCCTGACACTAGGAAAATGTGGTGGAAAAAGGATAGGATAGAAATTATTCACGGATGTCTCCAATTTTTTGCTCCACAGACTACCTTGCACATCCATTTCTTGTCTTGGAATCGTTTAGAACCCATACAGAGTCATATAAATTTAATTAGGTATAAAATACCAATAATTGAAAATTTTCCACAACAGGTTTTTTTATCAACAGTAAAATCACAAGAGCTTTTTTTTATCGGATAAATTTCTCTTTGTAACGAAATAATTTTGCCAATCAGTGATTTTATGAGAAAAACTGACATGAAAAAATCGCGAGACCGGAGGTCGAGCGATTTTGTCAAATGTCAGTTTTTCGAGCAAAATTACTGATTGGCAAAATTTTGAGTTAAAAAGAAATTTATCCATAAAAGAAAAGCTCGAGTGATTTTTGGCAAGATAAATTAACGACAGTATATGTGAACGACCAACAACAATTAAAAATAATTATAATTTTCTCAAAACGACTCATATCGTACAGTATAGTTTCCACAAGGCTTAAAAATTATAGCCGACAGTACGGATTTTAAAATGACGTGCGACTACTAGATATACTCTGCTTTTGAGGAACAGGCATTTTTATCGTGATAAAAAACGATGCACCTTTTTTATCGCTGTCAAAGTGGCCAAATGTGACTGTCAAATAGACTTTTTTATATGGGAGTTAATTTATCTAGAAGAAAACCTAATTGGGGATCCCAGTAGCCCCACGTACGAGCGTCGCAACTCACTGAATCGCCCTGTACATCCGAACGCACTTTTTCTTTCATTCATACAGCAGCCTTGGATCGCTGCAGGTCGGTCGGCTCGTGATAGTACCGCGGCCCGTTGACATTGTGTTAGCCTTAAAAACTTTACAACCTGTATTTGTTTTATTGCTACAAACAAACACGGCAGCCTTGCGGACACACATCGTCTCGTAAACTGTTTATAATTATTCATATTTTCTCCAAACTTCGACGGTGACTCATCTAGTTATTAACATGTATACTTATTTAGTGAACATTTCAGCTGGTGTCTAGGCGGAACTTGGTGGCAGTTAAGTGAAAAATCAGAAGAAAAAAGTTCTTCAGAAGTGTACTTGTGTTTTTAAAACGCCCGAAATCCGTTTGTGTGGAGTTAGTAAAGGACTAGTACCTGACAGTGACTGATTCAGATGGACGTTTTAGAAAGGACGATTAAGTGTAAATGTCCTGTTTTAAAATGACGAAGAATAAGCAGCATAGGTTTCCTATTAGGGCCAGTTTTGCCACGCTCAGTCGCAGGTTTAAGAACAAGGAGAAGCTCAAAAGGTATTTTAACAACCTAGACCTAGTTTTTGTGGAGGTATCGGGTAATGACTTGGTGTGAAGGATTTGATAGTACTTTATACAAGGTGGACTAGTCTCAAGTTCATTTCGGTAATTTTTACCCAGACTTCCAAGATCATCGTTGAACAAACGAAAACGTGATCACGGATTATTTCAGTCAGTCTATTCTATATATTCCAAGAGAAATTGCTGGACCATAAGACAACTTGGGTCCCAGTGGATTTTTCCCAAATTTGTATGTACAATTTATCACTTAGAAACACTCATATGTAATGCTATTTTGGTGAGACTACAGAATATCCTAGAAAACCTATTCACAGTTGCTATCACATGGGTTCCGGCATGTTAAACAAAATTCTTTTGATTTAAATCAATTTTTAATTTTCAATTTGTTCAAGAATTTATTGTATTTAAAATGGATAGATACGAATACGGGAATTAGAACTACAAATATCTTTAGAAACTTATAATTTTACAACTTTCGTACAAAATTTTTAACAGTAAACAATTTAATATCTTTATCTAACCCCGTTATGAAAAGTCAAATTTTAAATGCATTTTTGACGTTACGAAACGTCACATTTTTCATAACTGTCATTTTCATTACATAACTAGTTATGTAAAAAAATTTTTACGTAACTGATTATTGAACCTATTTGTTGACACCAATTTTCTAATTTCTTATATACTTCTTCATACCTGCTTTTTGATTTATTTACCAGGTGTTACTGAATTTACTGCTAAAGCCGATTTTTTAAGTATATCAAATGGAATATCCACATCTGAATCAATCAATTTCAAACTAATTTGCTTCAAAAAATTCAGCAGATTGACAAGTAAAGTTTGTTTATACAAACGTCAATCCCTACTAACGCTCAGGTAAAGCGATAAACACAGAATTTATTTGTACGGCTGCAAGCGGTAGCTATGATGGGAGCCGTAAAATAGTATTTAAAATAAATTGTCAAATTGTCATTTCTTTTCTAATTTAGAGCGGGATTAGATAAAATTTTGTACTTAACATGTTATGAAAACAGTAATTTTACTTGTCTCATGTAATTTGCAAAACTCGCTCGCTTCGCTCGCTCGTTTTGGCAAATATTACATTCGTCATGTAAAATTACTCTTTTCATAACTGGTTACGTAAATAACTATTAATGTCCTACAAGTCTGTTATTTTACAATAACCACCCTATTTTGAGATACGTTAAATGAAAAATAACGCATTATAAAATTATAACATAACCCAAAACAAGCAAATTATGAGAGCGTTATTGACAAATAAAATGCGTTGCTATGCAACGGCGGCGTTTACAAACACTTTAGATTTTTACTCTCTTTTAAATCAAATCGTTCTGAACATAATAGATATCAAATTAATAAATCGTAAATGTCAAAAAAAAATCGAATTAAATAACAGACTTGTCGGACATTAAACGTTGAAGGCACCACGGGTGTTATAGGATAATGACGCCCTCGGTCGACGTACATTCCCTCGGGCCAGAGGCCCTCGGGGAGTACACTGCCGACTTCGGTGTGTTATTATCCTTATAACACCGTTGGTACCTTAATGACTATAAAAAATTGTAAAATAAAATAGATAAATAATTCCTTATTCTATTGATACAATAAATTATTGTATGTAAGTTAATAAAAAATGTTTTCATTAGTTTAATTTCATTAGATAATTAAAGTTTTTAAACCTGATATTTTTACACAATAATTTACTTCATTTTTATTTTCCAACATCACTTTTTTAACTTAGTACCTTCCCTTGTTATAAATATATATAAAAAAAACATTTTTAGTATAAAATAAGAATTAATAGAAAAATTATAAGCTTTTATTTATTTGGTTTGTTTAATTAATTGTTATATATTTTATTCAGTAATAAACAATCACAACCCCCTTTTTTTTAATAATAATAATATGATATTGTCCATAAATAGCTACATCAATATGTTCAATTGTAGAGTCCTGTAGAGTTATTTTGTTATAAAATCAATTCAGTCTAGTACAATGCATTATTCTGAACAAAAAATGAAGAATAGATTTTTTTGATTTGGGAATCCGTTTTACAAATAAAAATTACTTTTGGTTAAAAAAATTGTATTTTTGACAGCCATTATCTCAAACACCTTTGTACCCACTACGATGCAATCTTGTGCAAAGAGGGTTCTAAAGGTGCTGATTAAGAATACCTTAGTATTTTTTTTCTAAAAAAATCCCTAATACTTTTTTTTGAAAAATCGGCTTTTGAAACCCCCTTAAAATCGCACGCTACTGACATATATGACATATTACCAAGTTCAAAGAATCACCTTATCGATCTTTTCCTACCACCAAAATTTGAAGTTAATCAAGCATCAATTAACGGGTATACAGGGGTGTTGCGATCTTAAGTGGGTCACACTGTATTTCTATAATTTTTTATTTGTAGCATATTCATATTAAGAACCAACCCTCTCTGTGATTCATTTAGCGCAGAGGTATCTTTCATTAAATATTTAGTTTTGTCCACTTTTTGAGGGTCTGGCCCACTGTACACTACACGTAGCTTGCTACTTCAATGCCGCCACCGAACAGCAATTTCCTGTAGTTATAAAAATTCACAGGGCCACAAAATATTTTTGCGAGGTGCGCCGAACCAGACCGAGTGTAGCATATGTTTTTGGGGTCGCTGAAACCGAATCTGAAAGTTATTTGGCCCCATAACGTCAGGATTTTTTTTAAATTAAGAACAATTTTTTTAACCGACATATGAGAACATTCGAAGATTTGGCGGATTCGCCGGTATTATCAATTAATTCATAAACAGGGTATTATTTTTGTAGTAGCATTCATATGGTACACAACATAAATTTCACAATAGTTCCCTTCACTATGTAGAAGTTAAAAAAATAAGAGAAGCTACTAAAAGGGTTGAAAAAATATTTTTTTTAAAACGAACCTTCTAATATTCAAAAAATATCTCTAAAAACTAAGAAATATTTCACTCAATTTTACAAATATCTGTCTACCTATTAGTGGAAAGTAGCAAGGAACTGTACCTTATTACCTAATATCGATTTGAAATATGCCGGACCAGACCCAGTGTAGCATGTTTTTGGGGTGGCTGAAACGGAATCAGAAACTTATTTTGCCCCATTACGTCAGTGTTTGCAAATGGAGAAAAACAAACTCATTGCACGGCACTGCAAGGAAGCAGGGTGGAGATTTTTGCATACAAGAGCTCAATTTCAGGCGACAGGGCTCAATGACCCTCTCAATTTTCAAAATTTATAAATAGAAAATTACATTTAAATATTAAGATAAGTTGTTATATCCCTACTTTACAAATTTTTCGACTGTCTGCAACTCGGAAACGGCGGATTTTCAGACCCAGGTTACATATGAAAGTTTGACCGGGACCACGAGAGCTCCCTTTCCCAAAGTTACAAAACTTTTCCCATGCATTTGGTGCGGGGTATTTTTGGGACAAATATTTTACAAGATACATATCTTTCTAAAACGATATATTCGAGTCATGGATTTGACAATTTAATAGCCTTTTTTGAGAAGCTAGATTCCCGATTATACAGTTTGCGAAAAATTTCACAGATATTGCTTAACCTAAACGAGTATAATACCTGAACAAACATTCAGGTCGAATTGTGGACCCTCCTTCTTTTTTTAAAAGTCTTGACGTCGCGCGTTGTTTAAAAAACGAAATTGATTCGCGATGAAAAACTGCCCTCAGACTAAATAGCGTCCAGCTGCGATTCGTATCAAATGTGGCATTAGAAAATTGCTTGTATATTTATGATAAACTATTTATAACCTTCGTTAACATAATACAGTCATTCACCTAGTGCAAGTTTACCGAACCTGACATGCTAAACCTAAACATTCTAAATGGAAACAAAGTTTTTTTTTGAAAACGTATAATGTATGCAGTGTGCAGTTGCGGATGTCTGTTATTAATAACTAAACTCATCAGAAAAGCGAAGGCAGCTTAGAAAACTCATCGACAAATTGAATGATTACATCTGTTTGCGCAGTGTCGAAGGCGATGGTCATCTTAGTGCTCTTTAATTAAAGTATTTAGTAATGTGAATAGATTAAAGGGTCTCTGATGTATCAAATCTAAATGAAGGATAATTTGACAGGTGGAAGAAAAAATGATACACAACAAATAAATCGACCCACTTCTCGTTTTTAGTTCCTGAAACATTAAATAAAAGCCTACTCTAAGGCTCCGCCTTCGAAGGGTCCTTGCTCCCTTAGGAAGTATTTACGGACATGTTTATACGAACTTATTTAATATTTTTGTATTTAGAATCTGCACCAGATTTTTATTACCTTGTAGTAGTACCAGTCTACTACCAGATACCGTGGTAAGCATTACCACAGCAACGGCTGGAGTACCTAACTTCACAACTAAGCGAATGCCCACCATGGGAGTAGTACCATTGGGTAGTGGTAACTATGACGACCGTTGCCATGGAAATCATTTTGACATAACACATTTCCGGTAAATCAAACTTCACCCCAGCGACCTTGTCTATAGGTCAAAAAAAGCCTTTTTCTGAACAATCACGTGGTCGTAAAGACATGTAGTCTCTTTTCAGCTTCAAACTGTTCATTTCGTCTTCGTCAACAATGGTAAAAACGCGCTTTTTATCGGTTTTTGACTTGTCTCTGGTACATTTACCACGAAAAATGATTTTCTGTCTTCTACGTGAGTAATTAGCATATTCACAAGTTCTTGTCGTCGACATCCACCAAATACACCAGATATTAATGCAATTTTGTTCATTAAAAACATCTCATTCGGTGCCTCATGAATAAATTTTAAAACGTCTTCTCTAGACAGAACTTTAGACTTTTTGGCTGGTATCCTGTTGACTGTTGCTTCAAATATTTGCTTATCTTATGGTAATTAGCGATGTTAATATTCTTATTTACCATTAAAGTCTTGTTTACCATTGAATATTTGGACCATAAGGAAGTCGAAGAAAATGTTTCAGTGAGATCGCCGAAGTATGCAAGCAGCACAGTTTCATCAATATATTCTACACAGTTTTCTGCCATCCGAATTACTAATTTGTCACATTCTCTGTTGTAGGCGTCTCTCGATTTATTCGGCAGCGAGTTTTATGTTGCTTTTTCTACTTTTTTTGCAGTTTCGTCAGGAATTTCAAAACGTTCCTGCATTTTGACTTTTAAGTTTGACAGCTAGCATAATTTGTTTATTCAACAAATAAATAAAGCATTTCCCTAGAAACGATATGATAAAATGAAAATGTTATAATCAAATTGAATTTTCGGATTTTTTTAAATAATATTGTGGATGCAATAACGAACTAGTATGACAAAAGTTTGTATGCACCGCGGGAATTAATATATGTTTATGCACTCGGGTGACTTAAAACCCTCGGGCCAGAGGCCCTCGGGTTTGTAAAGTCGTCGCCCTCAGGGCATTAACATCTACTTAATTCCCTTGATACATAAATAACTATTTTGTAACGCCATATCCTAAAATGACGTTTATTTGACAGTTCCAGTGAATCAAAACTAGAATTTAGTCTATTTTTACAAAATTATATTGTTTTCTAATTTCGAACGGCGATACAAAAAATTTTGTATATAACTCGAGACTAAAATGTGTTTTTTTTTACTCGTGTGGTTTATAGCACTCGCCTTCGGCTCATACTATAAACGCCCCACTTGTAAAAAAAAATACCATTTTAGTCACTTGTTATATAAAATATTATTTTCTTCAAACGTCAGAAAAACATGCCTATTTTTAACTCATTTCATTACATTAAAGTTTGACTTTTTAGACGGCTGTGCATTGCCATTAACAACGGAAGTAATAGTTATTTATATACCAAGGCTTGTAAGTGTATTTTACAAATCGAGAACACAGTTCAAACCCAAACCCGTAGGGCTGAGCAATATTACAGTTTACTTTTTTCCCTAGGGCATAAAAGTAAATGTTGTGCTCTTTGGCTAGGGGCTGTAAGTGACACTTACAGAGCTAGTAGTACGAAAAAGTACTTTTTCTGACGGGCAGAAAAAGTAATATCCATAGCAACGCGTATTTTATTTTATTTAATACGCCGGTCATGCGATATTAACATAATGCGTTTTTGGTGGTGAAATTCGAGATTTTTTATCTTAATTTTTTTTATAGCTAAGCGACGTTTGGAGAAAAAATGGCATGTTTTATTCGGAGTAAAAGCCACTTGTTGTGACTCGTCTGTATAATTGCTGGACTAATTCGTTCGTCCGGCTAACCTACAGATTCGTCAGAAAAGAATCACTTTTACTGCCGATAAAACAACATACTATTAGTAGAATACCGCGCCTACTCTAAAACCGTAATGAACTGAACGAACATCTTCCTTGTGTGAAATAGACTCGTTAAGTTTACGACTCTAAACAGATAAAAACGACAACAATCATCTTTGCGATAGAAATATATAAATATTGGTACTCTCCAATTTCAAATGCGTTTTTGTTTGTACAAATGCGAAAATATCTCCGTCTATTCTTAAAGGAGAAATAACATATTCCTCATGCTGCATTTAGCGTGACACATCTGCAATATATTTGCGTACGTACGTATGTACTTTCATATATTTATAGCGTTCAAAGAACTTATTTCTCTTATACTTTTTGGTAAGTTGACATTTTCTACAGACAAAACGTGGCTCGCATTTAATACATTTTCTGGTTTCTTGCCGCCTTAGATGATGTGAGTCTAATAAATCGTGTTGAGAATGTCTCTAAAACATGCGTATTTTTTAGTGATGCAGCGAATAGTGATTTTACCGAATGCCGAATATTCAGGGCCCCTACTGATAGTGTAAGAGCCAGACTCAAAACAATTCTCTGAATTTACTAAGCCTGGTTTTTTGCCAGCTCATTACAGTAGTTGTGTACACTAACATACTGCGAAATCGAGAACAGGTGTCTCAGGTACGCCATCAAAGGTGCCATCATTACGGAGGTAATAAAATGAATTTACTAAGGCTGAAAATCGTTATGCAAATTAGATATTGAATATAAATAACAGTTATGTCAGTCAGTCAGTTGAATGTGGGGACGGGGCTGGTCAGTCAGCCTCAATGTATGTACAAAAAATAAATAACGTGCAATTCATTTACTAAACTCTTTGTAAAGGTATTAAATGATATATTAATCATAAATAACATGGTCAGTCAGCCATTTTGTGGGACAACGCCCGTCAGTCAGCGAAATAAAAAAAAATCGCGCGCGTGATCGGTGTGGCAGGCGGCGGCTCGCTCTTTTCCTTATTATTACTTAACGAACTATTAACTAACTTTATTTTAAAGTGTAATTGACAGCAATATTAATAATATACATTTTGTAAATAATTCAATTTCTCCTAATTACATTGAATAGACCATAGAAATATTGAAAAATGTATACACACACACAATATTATATTTAACATATATTATTATTATAAAAAGACTATTACAACACTATTACAACTATTACAACAAGATAAATCAATAAAATATTTGTAAAATAAAAAATTTAAAAAAAAACGGTTAGAATAATCACAAACTATATAGAGACGACGCGACGTGAGGCAAAAATGTATTGAACTGCAAATTCTAACATTCCCCTCACTTTACATATTTCATTGCTTAATATATATCTATAAAAACATACACTCTTATAAAAAACAAGAGGAAATTCATAACTACAATACCAGGAATCTAAGTAATATTGCAATTGATTTTAATAGATTAAAATATAGTGACTGTAGTTTTAATTGTTACGGCCCCAAATTTTATAATAAAATTCGGAGATCAAATAATTTTACTATGTATTTTACTATTATGTCAATGTAATTAGGACAAATTTAATTATTTACAAAATGTATATTATTAACATTGCTGTCAATTACACTTTAAAATAAAGTTAGTTAATAGTTCGTTAAGTAATAATAAGGAAAAGAGCGAGTCGCCGCCTGCCACAAAGATCGCGGGAGCGAATTTTTTTTTTATTTCGCTGACTGACGGGCGTTGTCCCACAAAATGGTTGACTGACCGTTTTATTTATGATTAATATATCAATTAATACCTTTACAAAGATTTTGAAGTTTAGTAAATTAATTGCACGTTATTTATTTTTTGTACATACATTGGGGCTGACTGACCAACTCCGTCCCCACATTCAACTGACTGACTGACATAACTGTTATTTATATTCAATATCTATTTTGCATAACGATTTTCAGCCTTAGTAAATTCATTTTATTACCTCCGTAATTATGACACCTTTGATGGCATACCTGAGACACCTGTTCTCGATTTCGCTTGACTGACCGCAGTATGTTAGTGTACACAACTACTGTAATCAACTGGCAAAAAACCAGGCTTAGTAAATTCAGAGAATTGTTTTGGGTCCGATGCCGCACAGTGTGAAATTAATGAGTTTTCATTTTCAAAATTCCACTCCACGCTCAATTTTTGATCAATTTGGATGAAACTAGGTGCAAAATGTTTGTGAACACTGGCTTTTTATCATATAACTGCAGGTTTTACAATTAAGGTATTATGTGCCAACTGTCAGCTGCCAAAGCCCCGCGAAAATTATAAACATTTTAAAATCTTTATAATTTGTGTACTCTAAGCTTTTTTTAAACGGATTTTTATGACTTATATGAATGTTTTTTTATTAAATTAGCAAAAAAACACCCCATTTAAATACATGTTTTCGGAATATTCCTACTGCGAGTCTTAAATTATCATATAAACATATTTTTTGACTAGTAATTTGAAAATTCATTAGGTTTGATTATAATCTAGCAAAATTTTAATACAATTACAAGCGGTAAAAACTATCCCCAAATTTAAAAAAAATGAAAATTACATGATATAATTTTTTTTTAATTTTTGCCCTTAAACCAATTAGCTGATGAAATTTTGACGCATTTAAATTTATTCAGCTCCTTACTGTAACAATTAACATGAAAAATAAGTTCAGAACGGGTTTTCAGTATTATTTTATGATTTTGGATGTCAGCTTACAAAAACTTTAGAAACTGAATTTCACCCTACCAAGGCTTGAAACCACCCTTAGTTAAGCGTAAACATTTATAGGAAGGATAACTAGGGAGGGTTAAAACTACCCCTAAATAAAGAAAAATGAGAAAACAAGATATAATTTTTTTAACTGTTTGTTTTTGAATTGAGTAACGAATCCCATTTTTATTTAAAAAAAAATACGTTCACATCCTTCACATCCTCCAAAATAGCTTTTTATTAATTATATTAAGGAGGTTCAGGAGAAAAATTTAGCAGGGAATTTTCTGAAATTTTAATATTATTCTTGAAGTAAAAGTACATTTACCTTTTTTGCACTCAACTTTTTGCCATATTTTTTATCTTTATTTGTTCGAAGAAATAAAGAAATGCCCATATATTACAAATACAAACATACACATCACAAATTGTATAACTAACAAACAATTGTTTGACATTATAAAAAGCTATTTTTTTGAAGTTATTTAAATTTAACAACGGCAATTAATAATTAAAAGTGTAATCTACATTCTTTATTTAGACTAAATGATGGTAAATAACTAATTGGGACAAAAATATTTGTTCTTTTTCTTTGGAATAGGTAATTTTGAAGGTAGAACTCTAGGTGCTGTAGTACTCAATGTTACAAAGAACAAGGGGCTGATTTGCATTATTTTCAGAGATTAAAAAAATAGAAATGTATAAGTCTTAACTATAATACCATCTTAGATAATAATAATAAGGATGTGAAAATAATTTTTTTACATAAAAATGTAATTCGTTACTCAATTCAAAAACAAACAGTTAAAAAAAAATTATATCATGTTTTTTTAATTTTAGTTATCTAGTTATCCTTCCTATAAATGTTTACGCTCAACTAAGGGTGGTTTCAACCCTTGGTAGGGTTTTGTTCTAAAATCAGAGAAAAGAGAAAAAATAAAATAAAATTTATTTATGGTCATAAACATCATTTAAACTAAACTCAGTAGTGAAAAATATTTTTAAATAGTCTTCTTCACTTCACAAAAGGTTGATATGCTTGGATTATATAAACTAATTGTTTATTTATTCTAAACCCCGACACAAAAAGGAGGGATGTTATAAGTTTGACACATTTGTTTGTATAGACTAGTCGAAATAGTTTTTTTATGCGAAATGTCGTTTATCCGCATTTTTTTTTAAGTATAGTTTGGGACGTCCAGAAAAATATGACAACTATCCGCAAGCGTGACGGGTGGGTCAACACACTTTAAAATTCAAAAATCGTCAATTTCTTGCCATTGGTCGCTTTATTTTGCAATATAACTCGTAAATAAAGCATTGTTCGAAAATATATCAAGAAATAGAAAAGTTGAGAAAATTGATTTTGAACATTTTATTATTCTTGACATTTTCTGAGAAAATTCTTCGTTTAAGAGCTACAGACGAAAGAACAATGCTACTTTTTTATCTTTTTTTTTTTAAGTGAATATGATAGTACATTGCTTGATTGTATACATAGTCATACAAAATTTTAATTTTACTTGTTTAAAACAATTCGAAGCTTTATAATAGTCATTTTAATTTGGAAATATCATATTCAATATTCACCAATATTTTAAAATGATATTCTTGACGTTAACGAAAAAGTATTAGATACTCACGTCAAAACGACGTTTTTTAAACTCATTAACTACCTACCCTTAGAAACGTGCTAATCGCTCAACAAGTAACACACACTACTATTTTTTTCCTTTGCAAGAACATTAAATATTGATATTACAAGTGACACAAGCTCGGGCGTTGTTTATAACAGGTCGCAATCAACTCAAAATTAAACCGACAACGTTCATTAAAAGAGTACAACGTCCATAAAAAGAGTACAACGTCCATATTGTCCCCTAAATGTGGAGAAAAAGTAATCACCTGTTATTGATTGGATCTAGAGGAACCCGAGAGGAAGGATCACATACAAAGGACGTGACGCGCGCGCTCCACATTTCCAAACAGAGTTTCGTTACAGATGCAGATTGGCACAGGTCAGGGTTGACTCTACAAGTTTCCTCTTGCGTAAATATCTAACACCAGGTCGAGTTCTTCGCGAGGTGTAGTATTACTAGCGTGTCCACGTGTCGCTACTATGTTCTTTGAAAATGTCCTGCGAAAGAATACGACTGAAGGAGTGAGTATATCGATGTTGTGTTCGGATAACAAGCTGTTTTCATTAATTATCCAATAAGAGACGGTCAGGTTTATTTAAAACCCTTTTGGTGTACGTACAGTGAATTTTCCAGAATGTTTTATTATATCCGCATTTTAGGTGCTGATTCTACTGCAAGAATAGTAAGAAAGCTTCCTATAAACATGTAGCCGGAAATGCCCTAACAGCCCTCCGAGGATGTCGCCTAAATATTGATTATTTCGGAAATATCTTGGAATAACTAACTGTGCAAACATAATACGAACAGTTTCTGTAAACGTGTGTTATTTAAATTGATACATGTCGTAGCCTTCTTCATAATCATAACGTGCATTACCAAACGAATCTTAAGCCATCTTTCCTCAAAAAGTTTGTCGTACTGCTAATTGTCAAAAGGGTATTTTTTTAAGTAATTTCGGCCAGGGAATCATAATTAAGTCTAAACTACTAAAAATGTGCACTAGAAAAAAGAATTAGAAACGTTTCTCCGCCTATGGATACAATTAATTTTGGTTAGAACTACAAAAATAAGCCATAATAATGCAAATTCGTGAATCAAGTCTCATAAAGTTGTCCCAAAGTATTCTCGAGATAATCAATAAAAACGGATATTTAGGCGCCATTTTCGGAGGGCTGTAGTAGCTCCCTCAAAAATCACAATATATTATATTTACATATGAATATTTCTTCGAATGAAGTTTTTTCTTAAGATAATTTGGTACAGAAGTAACAAAAACTCTATGAACAAACATCAGCAAATTATATTTATAGGTTTTTTTAATATGAAGCCATCAAAGTCGGTCATGTTATAATACTATGAAAGAGAGATAAGCTCTCGCGCAGTTCCCCATCCCAGTCTCCGCTGTTACATGACTTACTGATCATCTAGTTCAGAGGTCATTTTTTTTAAATGTAAACTAAAATCATCTTAACTGAATTGTTTAGGAGCTTATTCTTCGGTGAAATAAAAAATTACGACTCTTTTGGTTGGTCGAGACAAAACGGAGCCAAAAACATGAAAATTGTAAAATATTAGAAATAATTATTTTTTCGTTTCACTCGCTCTAACTCAAAAACGGGACAATGAATTAATCTCAAATTACCGTATTATCACTCCATATTTGTTAACAAAATGTGTTAATATGAAGGTCAAATTTTAATAACTGTAGAAAATATGATTTTTTTTCTAAGGCTATGTCCATAAACTGTGAAAATTTACAGGGGCGAATATAACAAGCGAGAAACTTTTTTACCTTTCAGAATAGTATGAGGACGTATGAAGATAAAGGATGAAGCAAACTTTTTTCTAGGATTAACAGTTTTCGAGAAAATCGCAATTAAGTATAACGGACAAAACAGTTCAGAGAATGATGTAAAAACTATGTGCGTTAGAGTGTTTGATTTTCTCGCGGTGTTCAAAAATGAATGGGATTTTTGAGTCATTAAATATTTGTAATAATTAGATGAGAGAACACATTGATATGTCTCGCGCTTTTGAATTAAGTCGAAAACGCTATTTTACAGATGCATAATGGTATTTTCTTAACAGAAACATTAAAGAATCCGGCAATTTATCTCTAAGAAAAATTGTTAAAATGACTAAATAATAGAATATATATTTTTCATTCTTGACTGTTTGCATCAGTTATTTTGGAGGTGTTTTCACCAACATTTAAACCCACAGCGATCTTATTGCAAAATGAAAAAATGCTGACAAATGAAGTCTTTAAATTTTATGATATTAAAAAGTAAAATGTATGCCTGCAAATTTCAGCTTTCTAGGTCTTATGGTTTTCGATGTATCTTTAGGCAGACATCGGACACGCGGCTGCCGCGGGTTCGATTTGAAAATGACTAGGGAGTGATACTATGCGCACAGCAGGTCAAAAGCTGGTACTCCGAACGTATCTCCTATTTCATACTATTATGCAAGTTGGTAACGTTATTTTCAAGCAGTTGGAATTTTTTTAATCCAAAAATATACTGAATACAGGTATTCCGAATTTTCTGAAACGATTTAATGTAGCTTTATCTAGAAATGAAAAATATGCAATAATACCATAATTAAGAATAGGTAAAACTAAGGATTCACAGTTTTTTCCTTAGTTTATAATTAATGATGTGTACATTGGCATAAAGAAGTTTGAGTACAACGTATATTTTTTCTACCAATTTATTATTTATTATACTCTTCGCAAAAACGAAGAGTATATTGTATTTGATCGACACATTTCTAAAATCGTAAATATCGCTCGTAGAGAAAAAATTTTTATATCATTGTGTCAGTGAACGAATTCTAAACAACTTTCAAAATGTCTGTCCGTCCGTCACGTTTCTTGTAAGCACGATAACTCAAAAAGGAAAAGTCCAATTGTACTGCTATTTGGACAGTAAGTTAGTGTTAGCTAGGGGAAGAACCATATTCTTTTTTGAACAAAATCGATCAGTAAATAAAAATATTATTAATGATTTAAATTTGAGATTTTTTTTTGATTTTTATGTTTTTGTAAAAATTTACATTTTTTTACGTAGTTCTTATGCTTTTGACTCGGAATCCAAGGGTCCCAGGTTCGAAACCCACATGTGGTATGGTATAGTTTTTTTTAATTTTTACTTTATTTTATACTGAGTCTTTCACCAACTAAGTTCGTACTATAAAATTAAAAATGTCAAAACTAACATTATTTACAAAAAACTGCGAAGAGTATCCTATAGAATGTGTAACAGTTATATAAAAGTTTAGTAAACCGGCGAAGAGTACGTTTTTAGCTTGTTATTATGTATTATAAGTCTAAGTTCGAATTCAAAAATACCTAAATATTTTGAATTTTCCACTATTCTGAGCTTACGATTATCTAACAAATTATTTACATTGTCACCCAGCAGTTGGTGATGCATATTTTGACTGAAAATCATTAGTGTCGATTTATTTTGGTTTATTTTTAAATTATATTTTGCAGCAAAATTGTAATTGTAAGTCATTGTTAATTAAGTTTGTTAATTGTTAGGATCGAGTGATAAATAAAGTTGTGTATCGTCAGCATATGCTTGCACAGAACAGTGCTGTATATTTACAAGCAGATCTGCTATGTAGACGAGATAAATCAGAGGCCCCAATACGGAGCCTTGAATCACACCTGATGATATTAATTGTATTTCGAGATTAATTATTTTCAACGAAAACTCTTCGACTGCGACCCACAATATAAGACTTGACAAATTTTACAGCTTTGTTTGAAAAACCAAAATAGTGTAATTTTGCTCATAGAAGTTTAGATTGATTTAGTCGAAAACTTTTGTGAAATCAAGCAGAAATAAAACTATAGCTTGTTAATAATCCAGAGCTCTAAATATATTGTCAGTTATAGTTGAAGTAATCTTAATAGTGAGCCGTTATGAGGGGCGAGAGGAATGAAATAGGCGGCAACTAGATCCCCCGTCTTTACTCCACTTTTACATTAAGTGAGAGAGAAGATACCGGCCATTCGATGTCGGCTATCTGACGTGGCCTGTGGGCGTAAACTTATGAGTATGTTGTTTAACCCAGCACCGCAATTAGAGACACCGCAGTGGAGCTTATATTGTCGGATATAACTCGATAATTACTTTATATTCCTTTATTTTGTAATGTGTTTTTGAAAACAATTTTAGTAAGTTTTGTTACCAATTCATAGCAGTGCTTTGGGGAATGTTGTAAGTGTAATATTATAAAAAATAAACGAGCGAACAATATAGTTAAATCCGGCTCTGCGTTCTGCACCTCTTACCTCTCAACGTCGCTCACAAATGCGATTTCTTCTACTATACAGTGACTAAAACAGGAGTTGCACTATGACCCACAGTCAAAGTATATTTCGGTTAAAAACATCATAGATAATTGTTGCTGAACAGCGCAAACTAATTTGACAAAAAACATGATGAGATAAAGCGCGAGAGCGACCATGCCGGTAGAGTTTCGTCAATTCCCGCATGGTCGCGATGAATCTTAACACTTTGATCGCTGATTAACACCCAAAAAACAATCCGTCCGATATTCTGCATTACATCCTATTAATCTCACCCCTTTTTGTTACAGAGAAGTCCGCACGGTGGTGTTGCAAAAGGGTGCCTCTGGATTAGGGTTCAACATCGTAGGCGGGGAGGACGGAGAGGGAATTTTCATATCTTTTATTCTTGCCGGCGGACCGGCCGACCTGAGCGGCGAGCTGCGGAGAGGGGATCAAATACTCAGCGTTAACGGGGTTAACCTGAGAAATGCTACCCACGAGGAGGCGGCGCAGGCCCTCAAGGTAAGAAGTGTTTGTTGTGGAATGGGGTTGCGGGATCTATTTTTAAAAAGTATACTTCTATAGTTGTTCAAATGCTGTACGACCTAGTTTCCTAGTTTCAACATTGTTTTCAGTAAGTACAGGAAGGGCAGGGCGATTTATATAAAATTTAAAAAAATAAGTGGCCCACAACTTATCGAATATTTCATGATAAATTTTGTCCGTGCGGCTTTAAAGGTGACCGAAGTGATCATGATTTTGTATTTAGAAAGCTGGCGAATAATTTGTTCAAAATTGTTTATACAGATATTTTTCATAGCAGAAATAGGCATCGACCGTCTGGCTGGGCCATCCCGGCCCCTAATTTATTTAAAATTGCATAAAATAAAACTGAAGAAAATGAAGCATACCTCTTGAAATATATTAATACAAGACTTTTTTTATTTGCAACTTTTCTGTAAAGTGCGTTTTCCTCGAGTTTTTCCGGAAAAACATGAAAAACTACCGCTTTCTTTAAAAATATGTAATTTAAAATTTTGAAAAAATTCAGATGTATGCATTGAGGCCTTCTAAATATTTTTTGTCTCTTGGTATTAATTTTTTTGTAACTTGCTAATTTTCCGAGTTACAGGCAGTTTTTCACGATAAATAATGTAGTACATTTCTTTTCTCAATTTCAATTTAAAAATTATATTGAACCTTTTAAAATTGTATAACTATATAGGTTTCATATTTTTTTATAATAATATATATAAATCACGCTCATTTTTCGAATTTTTATGTATTAATGTGCAAAGAATGTGGTATATTATTTACTCGGAAAATTAGCAAGTTACAAAAAATTCCAAGAGAAAAAATGTTTAGAAGGCTTTAATGACGTTTTGAGTTTTTTCAAGAATTTTTAAATTACATATTTTTTAAGCGCTACAATTCTAAAAAAGCGGTAGTTTTTCATGATTTTCCGAAAAACTCGGTGAAAACGCACTTTACAGAAAAGTTGAAATAAAAAAGTCTCGTATTTCAATGATACATTCACTTGAATTTTTTCAGATTTTTTTTTTCAACTTTTGCATTTCTCCTCCCCCACTTTTAGGAATTTTAGAGTGACCATTTCTCGAAAAATATGCAATTTTCGAAAAAATTCGCAAGAATAAAAACACCTTATTTTGGGCCAAAAGAGGTAAATATATTGTTTTTTTTTTTTGTTAATTTTTGACCTAATTCTACAAGTTACGGAACCCGTGATAAAAGTTTTCAACCCCTTCCGATTATTTCCTAATCTATTTTTTTTTTCAGCTTTTTAATGAAACATCGTGATCATTAAAATTCATTCATTAGTACTCAAATTAGAGTCCGTTGACTGGACTATAATACACAAAATTGCCTTTTTAAATGATAAAAAAATGCTAGACGTTCTGGTTTGCTCCGACTTGTAGACAGACGACTACAACATTACAATCTTTGGGGTGGTATTTAAATTATTTTATGCTTACAGCTTATAGTCTAGTAGCATATAGGCCACCCTGTGGTGATGATGAATTTATATTAAATCTTCATCAGACACTATAAATATCGCAAATAATATGTCATGTAACATTATATTGTGTGGAGGTTTTAACATCTTTGCAATAAAACAATGTCACAATACCAAAGTTTTATTCGACGTTTTCAGTTCATTTCAATTAAATCTTAGGTACTTCTGTAGCTCCTACGCGTATATTTACAAACGTGCGTGGTCATACCTCCTCCAGTTGCATTGACTATATGGTTCCTAATATTACCACTAAATTGTACAACCCTAATATTGTCGACCATTTCGCACATATCTTAAATATAAATATCATAAACGCGGAAAAAGACACCCACCCACCCCACCCTAATAAATGTTCAAAGGCGCAGCCTTTTAATATTAAAATTTTTTTCTTCGAGTTTAATAAAGAGGACTACCACACGGTATAATGTTGCATGATAGTACTGTGTTTTCTCATAATACGAAATTGAGCAGGTATGTTCACATCTTTATACGGCCTACTTTGCTATATTGCAAATGCAAAGTTCTTTGGATGAAGTTAGTGGGCATATATTATGCTCTTGCTCAGCCAGGCGGTCAATACCTTTTTCCAAATAAAATATATTCTGTTAATTAAATAATGTGTGGCGCCAGTTTTTGGTATAAAGATACCCCTCTGAATATACGTCTGTATTTATAACTCATATATTCTATTTATTTTTTTGATGTTCTAAAGCAGACTGTTTATTTATATTTGATGTTCCTATAATCTTGGAGAAAAGTTGTTGATCCACAAATTCACTACGAAGAAATAATTACTGATGTTTCAAGCTAAGTGGCGTGTTCATAGATTTCTTTTTGCTCTCATATGATCTAAAAAATGAGGGCTATTTTTATAAACATTCAGATGTGCTCCACTCGACCTACTTTAATGATTTTTAATTATTTCTGCAATGTGTACGTGTTTAATTTTAAGTCATCTTAAATACTTCGACTATACTACATCTGTGAAAGGAGGATAGTAATAAAAACACGTAATCAGTGTGTGCAACTGATCCCATTGACGTTTGAATTTGGATGAGTTGTAATTCACAATAAGGCTAATCAAATCAGCATTGCTCTGTTACATGTGCCTCTTGTTAAGCTAATCACTATCCTTCTGTTATGGACTCAGTATAGTAATAATAGTCCGACTTCCATAAGCATCATATAAAAAAACAAATCTCTTACTGATATTAATGATACAATGTTAATGCTTTTTGGAAGCGTTTAATTTTCAAATTTAAATAATCAACCAAAGCTCCGACGCTTACTATCAAAACATTTAATCGAATCAATTAAAATATACTGTATCTCCTTTAAAAAAATATATTAATTGGTTTCAGAGTTGTCTCTCTACTAGTAGTACCGAAATTGTAAGTTAATAAATTATCACATAATGATGCAACTTGTCTGCTACTTGTATTAATAAATGTGTTCCACCAGGATCTGTTTTGGGGCCTATTGTTTTGGCTTTACATAATGCTTATTTATCATCTTTGACATAGTTTTACAATAAGACTTTTTCCTTTTTGAACTAATGTTTTGTATTTTAATATTCCAGGGTCTATAACTATCCGCAATATTTCAATTGTTTGGTTTTCTATTTACATAATTTCAGCAGATGTATAAAGGCTCATGTTTTTTGTCAGCGTTTTAACATCTGAACTATTAGGGTTTTAATAGGTAGTAAATCAAATCAATAAATAACGTAACTACCATAACGGAAATATGCGAAAGTGGCGCAGTAGATAGTAACATGTTCTCCATTTTTATAATCGTCGATAAAAGATAAACTCGACAGATCACCATTAATTGCGTATATTTATCGACCCAATTTTTTTTGTGACGTTTTTATCTGTAAAGTCAGGGTTGGGATCTGTTGTCTATCGTTCTAGCCCGCGTAAGATATAAGTTATTTTCATACAATTGTGTGTATGCATATTTTATTTTTAGGGCACCAGTCAAACTGTTAATGTAGTAGTTCAATATAGACCTGAAGAATATAATAGATTCGAAGCCAAAATCCATGACCTCAAACAACAAATGGCCCATCCCGTAACGGGTGGGACGCTACTCAGGACATCTCAAAAAAGATCTCTCTATGTTAGGTAAGTAATGTATGCTCCTGCGCCCAGTAATATATTTGTGCTCCTTGAATCTAGACTGAGATGGTTGTCTCGTCTGTCCAATATATTCCTTAAAATTAATTTCGGTCATTTTGCAATGACACCTGAGTAAAATATGTTAGTTAAGTATTTGTCTATGACCCGTGTTGTTTTTGCAGGGCGTTATTTGACTACGACCCTATGAAAGACGACGGCCTTCCTAGCCGAGGTCTGGCCTTCCATTACGGTGATATTCTTCACGTCACGAACGCTAGTGACGATGAATGGTGGCAAGCCAGGCGTGTACTTAATACTGGAGATGAACAGGGTATGGGAATCGTCCCATCAAAGAGGCGTTGGGAAAGGAAGCAACGTGCCAGAGATAGATCGGTTAAATTTCAAGGCCACATGCCTAACATACTCGAAAAGGTGAGTGCTGACAATTCAGAAAGCTATAATAAAGAATATATAGTTGGGTCAAAATGCGAAGACAAAGTCGGAAATAAAACGTTAGACAGGGAAGGACATATTTTATGCCTTGATATACCAAATAATAGAGTGGAAGCAGTTAGGAAATCGCCTTCACATTTTTACTCAACTTTATACATTTTTCATATCCAAAGTAGTCCTGACATTGATGATGTAGTTTCAATAATTTTGGACAGAACTGGAGGTCCTTCTTTACAAATTACTGAATTATTCAAGGCCTCTAATTCTTGGTTAAAAATTGAAATATTGAATTGAACACAATGTATTGAATTTCCTTTAAATAGTATTTTATTAATTGGTTTCAGAGTTGTCTTTCTACTAGTAATACCGAAATTGTAAGTTAATTTTCAGAATGATGCTAATTGTCAGCTAGTTGTTTTAGGGTCAATTGTATCGATGATGTGATCTCTGTTTAGAATCTGCGTTTACGATTGTAATCTTGGATTTTAAACCAAGTTTGGTCGACCTTGGTTGAAACATGTCGATATAACCGACCCTTAATGTGTGCCACCATGATCAATTTTGGGGCCTATTGTTTCTGCGTTTTATTGGTCTATAAAAAATCGTGTTTTTGGATAGCTTTTAGTTGAATTTCTTGTGCTAATTTGGTTTATTTAAAGTTTTGTTTTGCTTTGCTATGAATGACATTATATACATAATATTACTCATTGGCCGGAGCTGGGCAGAGCACCCTGTAAAATAAAATCTAATTGTGAGAACTGTGAATTAATCCAATTCTAAGAGTCGTAGAATGATCAGATATAGTCTATCCACATTAAGAATGAACTGCTGACACCGATTTACACTGTCCCAAAGAGTCGGCTATAGTGTGAACTCGCCTAGCATTTGGCCAATGAAAAGCTGGGAAAGAGCTCACTATCTAAAACTAACGCTTCATTCTTAAAATGAATAGACTATAGTTCCGTTACTCATATAAACATCGCGCGCTCGGCTATGCTTGGAAAAATTGGCTATCGAAGTGGTGCTGAATTTACACAGGTACAGGGTACAATGTATCTGTTGAGGTTCTTTGTAGCTTCAGAATTTCGAATATATTCACGTATTGTTTGTTATGACTCACGCCCGTGTCTTTAGTAATGCTCTTAAGATCATGGTTGCTTAGCATATACAGTTAGGTCACAATACGGTTTCCAACTGAAGCAGTCGTTGCGTACATTTTACCTGTATATCTTCTAAAATATTTTGATAATACAAACTTCTGTCCTAATTTAAGCTAGTGATCATATTTTATGTACAAGTTATTATGATGATTTATTGTTTGATAAGTATCAGCGTCTAGGTGGCATGTCTAGGGAGCGTCAAATCGAAAGAATGCCGGCCGAATCAAAGGAATATTAATCTATTCAGGTTGGAAACTTTTTTGTGACCACGACTGTACGTCTGTGTAAAATATGGTAAAAACAAGGCAAACAAATCGCTTGTGGTACAAACCGATATATAAAGACTCGCTACATTGCTCCAAATACTTTTGAAAGCGGTGTTCAGCTCCGTGTAAGCTTATTAAAAGAAAACAAAATTATTATTTTTTTATTATGGCTCTGAATGTTTTTAATATCAGGTTTTTATTGAAAGAATAACTAGAAAACCTGTGCAGTGTGAAACTACTTATGGAGTAAACCCTCATTAAGAAGACGTGCGCTTAACATAACAGCTTGAACATTGATGAAGTCGCAATCAAAAGAAGCGTGTTCGATAGGTAGTTTCCGCACTGTATTTGTCGAATATTTAAAAAATGTATGTTTAATATCTAAGAATAATTTGTTTTCAGCAATCAACTTTAGATAGGAAAAAGAAAAACTTCTCGTTCAGTAGGAAATTCCCATTTATGAAAAGCAAAGATGACAAATCAGAAGATGGTTCAGACCAAGAACGTAAGTACCTAGTTTTTCGTATAATTACATGAAATTTCCCATTCCTTTTCTGTTAGTCCTCTTTAATTTTCCAAACAATAATTTTTCTTGGTTGTATACTTGTATCTGTTTGGTTATATTAATTTTTCGTACTTATAACATTAATTTTGTGAGTGTGTTCTGTAAGAGAAAAGTTGAAAATAAATTTTGTTTCCTGCAGGCGTTTATCCAAGTTATTACCTGGTGCCCATTAAACCAGCTTAATAAATGAAAACAATACAGAAAAAATAGTATAACAGTCTGTGAAAAAATAATAGGTTACGAATTTTGTTCAAATATTTATTTTACTTTTTAAAATTGATTCTTCTGCAAATAAGTAGATGTTACAATGTTGTAGAAATTATAAAAATTCGACTGATCTAAAATGTAACTTTGTTATATATTTTTGTGATAAAAACAATTAAGGACCCAAAATAGACTTTTCTCTTTATTGTTAATATTTTGCATCCCTTATCGGTTTTCGTAACAATCTGGAATGGAGCCTTTTTCTTCCGAATTTTTAACAAAATAACAACTCCTTGTGCGCCTAAACTATTACAGAACATACTCTGGATGTTTTTTAGTTCTGACTTTATTTTTATTTTTTACCTTTAGAATCCCCCTCCGACCAACAAATCTCTGCTAACGATAAAGAAAAAGCTCCTCAATGTAAGTACTTGCTACTTTACAATTTCATACGTCATAATGCATTATGGAACTTATTTATCCATTTTGGACTATCGTATTTCAATTGGCACTAAGAAATCTTGTATATTGATAATTTTATTTTTTTTTTATTTAAATTAGCACCTCTGTCGTCTAATTTACTAACTGTTTTGCTTGGCCTCTACTAACTCCACTTAATAAAAGTTGAAATAGTTTGGATACCTACCTTAGAAGTAAACATATATTAACATCTTTAGTGGTACATTTGGGTTAAGTTTACAGATAAAAAATTTCAATTTCAAAATTTCCTTACGTCGTAAAATACGCTACAAAGTTCAATTTATACATTGCAGTCACGATTTAGTTTTGCGTCAACAGTGTGATAACAAATAAAATGTGATATATGAAGCAGATTAATAATTTTTGTACTGAAACGAACTATACTAGGTGGGCCATTGAAAACGAAACACATGGGTTTTTGCCTAGTTCAAATTGATTTTCTTTTAAATATTTTAATCAACTGTGGGACCATTTGAAGAGCAACCGGAGTCTCTGAAAGAGATGCTATGTACCATTGTTGAAGAATGCCGTCAAATAATTCCAAAAATGCTTCAAAATGTACATTTTGAACAAAATTTGTATTCTTGTTTGGAAGCTAGTGGCACACAGTTTAAACATCTTATTGACTGGTAAAGTTTCTTCTAACGTTTGGCAGTTGTACTATCTGAACGTTTTTATTTGAATAAATAGAGAGCTTTTGCAACTTGAATTTTGAATATATTGAAAACGAATCGATAATTGAAAATTTTTGTTGTATTATCCAAGAGACATTTGAAATATAGTATCATATACTCAATCATGCTCACTACTCGAAAATCTATCTGTTTCATATTCACTGGCCCTACCTGTATCTATTCTTAAATAACTTAAAGAAGACTCGTATAAGCTATACTCACTCGTCCGTTCGGAAAACAGTAATTCCGCCATATCTACCAAAATGTATTTTTTTAATTAGATCATTTTGTATTACAGCTTTCATGCTCTGCTACACGCAAGAGGATACGAACGCAGAAGGTACAGTATTGATTTTTCCTTGAAATACTTTAACTATCTTATTAAATACCGCATTGATTTTGGTTTACTACATAATTTTTTCTTTTTTGGCTTCTTTCTGTGTTTCATAGTACAGGTGAAATATTATATCGGGTTGAGCTACCGTATATGGAAGAAATTACTCTAATTTATTTGGAAGATAATGACAATTTAGCCGATTTTAGTAAGTGTTAGTGTTGTGGATGCATGGCGAAAAAGCGAACGCGACCCTTATACTGCACTGATTTGACTCCAGCGTGTTTTTTTTCGATTATCATGTTAATTCAGTATCTCATGGCATTTTTCCCTGTAACACGGGCTGCTTGGACATGCAATAAGCACGACCTAAATTTAAAAATGGTCCGAACTACAGCCAAAGGTTCTCTTTCAGTAGTTTGTCGAAATTTGAAAGAGAACTACTAGCTGTTATTTAGACAGTTTGTTAATTGCGTTTTCTTTAGATGGTTTAAAATATGTCTACAAACAGTATAGAGTTAATCCACGAATTGTAAAAGAAATGGATACTTAAACTCATCCTACCTAGACTTAACAGCACATTTGTGTATTTTTTTAATATCACTTTAGCAATAATGACTAATAGAAAACAATGTAATTTGTCTGCCCCTGTTACAGGAAATATGTGTAAGCTTCACACATAATATTTTTCAGTGCCATAACCATCTACTCACAGGTTTATCCAGAATACAAATATTCAATATTTAGTTATTTTTTATTTGTAGCTAAATGAATTATTTTTTGTTCTTTACTCTTAATTGTCGATTAATCATCTTTTGAGCGACTAATGAAACGAGCGACGTCACTTAATGCGTGAACTCGGCGCTAAAGGATATTTAATTCAGTTCTTTAAAATGGCAAATATCTGGATAAACTTTCTGCTTCGCCTCATTCACAATCTCATGTCTAATAAAAGAAACACTAAATACAACGGTGGTAATTTTTTTGTAATTTGTTTGTCTTAACACAATATCCGGCACTAATACGATATATAAACCAAAGATACATTAACCATTGTTAACAAACTTCATCACCATGTCTTTCTTCATGTCATGTATAAGCTTAAAATAATGTGACTTAAACTTTAGAAATTGTTGTGTATTGTTAAGATGTGTGGTCGGCTTGTTTATTTGCAGTAATGTACATAAACCAATTGTAATTTGTAATAATCTTGTAATTTGTTGTTACTTAACATTTCATGAATTATTTATTTAAATTAAATTAAGTATAATTTCTTGCTATCGTTTCTGGTCATATTTATTGATAAAGCAGAAGCGTTAATTGGTACAGGTCAATGAAAAGGCGCAGAATGTAGAACGAACAGTTTTTTCTTGTGAATATTATTTATTATAGTTTAATATTTGTGGGTTACTTCTGGTTTTTACAAAATACACGATCAACCTCGGACTACAGTTTTAGGATAGGCCTGCTTGAGATGCCATTTTGAAAAAATAGCCGGAAATTTTTGCTAATATTTTAAAAGGCACAAAAAGTGATGCAAATTATGTTTAAAAATTATCTACAATTGGTTGTTTTCCATTTCTTTGTGATATAAATTGAACTAGGACCTTTAGAAAAATAACATTGCAATTTTGTACTATGCAAAATGGTCTGTGTGCGATTTTGCTCCATTTTCACCATTTCCGCGGCGTTCATGCAACCATACATTGACAATGTTGTCCAACCGACTACGTGACCTTGAATCGCCAAGCTAAATCGACCTGTATTAGGAATACTCTTTTTGCGTCTAGATATTACCTTTCGTAAAATGAACGAAATGAACTCTCAACAAGTCCTTGAATAGAAAAATTGTGTCTAACTATATTGTTTTACTTAATGAATTATTTTCTCTGATATGTTTTTAATACAATTTTCCACGTGGCAACATTTTGAAATGTAAAAAGTCGATTTTTGGTCTATTAAAATGGCTTCAAGTTACACACTTTTGCTTTAGGCTTATTAGAGTAAATATACGCAATACACTCAAAATACAATAACTGAAGCGCCAGATACAAAGAAATTATATTATTTCTGTACATACTAATTAACAGTTTGAGAAAAACTTGTAATGCTTGTTAGACATTTTCTTACGTAATTTTAACTGTAGCATTTTGTCACATTATTTAAAGTAGCAAAATAGGAACTAGTAAGCTTAGAGTGAGAACTGACCAGAGGGATCGTTTAAACAGAGGGGTTTTATATTATTTATTGTTGCAAGTATATCAACTGTGTAATGGAAACGGCAATTAATTTATGAACTACCTTATGCTTGCTGATATGCCACTTTCCACCTTCTCAGGACATTTTCCCCAGTTTGCCATCATCTTCCCTCAGCTTTCCCCACCTTTCCTACATCTCTAATGTCTTCCCCTACATTCCCCCTCCTCCTAGATAATGTAGCCTGTTAACTAAGTTGGAAAGAGGTCTGCTCATGTACAAAATTGAGCTGTCTTTCAGGAACAAACATTCAGACAGATAGACAAACAAAAACCTTGAAAATAAATTTTCTGGCTTTGGTATCGAAATTACGGAAATTACCAAGAAAAAGAAATTACAAAAATACCTTTACACAGTTATTAGTACATAAGTATTGGTCCATCCAAATGTGAACGTAGATGCAATATGCCCAGTTGACTTTCGTCTGCTGATAGAAGTCGCTTGTGTTCAATTCTGATTGCTTTTAATGGACAAGCGTCAATTGGTATAGTTTCTTCATATATGAGGTGTTCACGATGTTGGCATTATGATGGGGCGATCTGTATAGATAGAATATGAGCTAATTAAATTAACATTAAGAGAAAAAATAGTGGTTGTAGTATTAAATTATGTCAATAAGGAAGGCAACTCTGGTTTTTTCGATAATTCTGTGTCGAGTGCGAACAGGGCCAAATTTTTAGATAATTTTAAATATTGAGACATCTGGATAAATACGGACGTACATTTGTACCCATTTTGAAAATGTCCAAATCGAGTAAAAGATATAAAATGTGCTTACAAGAAATAATAAAGGCCCTAGATGAGAACCTTGTGGTAAACCTGATTTAGCAAAAATTGGAGGCCAAATGTTTATTTTCACATGTTACAGTCTATGAATTAAATAATTATATAATCAAGTGGTGAAATATGCAGGAAAATTTGTGTATTCCGAGTTTGTCAATTAATGACTCGTGAAGAAGAAATTCATGTAGACTTAATTAATATTGACATATGTATCTGTTTACTTAGGATACACCATATAATAACTTACGCCCATTAAAGTGGATGGAACATTTATAAATAGACAATTATAAGCAGTTATATCTAACACAGACAAGAAAGTTCAAAACTGAACATATTTTCAGAAGAATTGTTAAAATTCCAAAGTGTGCTGGTATGATAATTAATTAATTAGTGATTAAAATATGTATGGAACAGAGCATAAAATTGTTTAAAAATATATTACATTTAGATGTACTCATAAATCTAACACAGAAATATTCCAAAGTATAAACATATGATAATTAATCTGCGATTAAAAATATGTATAAAACAAAGAAGCATAAAATTGTTTAAAATATATAAATATACATTGAAATACATACACCTAAATAAACACTATGCAATATTACCCGTATTTTAAATGATAAAGGCGTGGGAGGGAGGGTAGTTTTCACCTTCTTAAGGGTGTGTCTCAATTACTTTGTGTAAGCCCCAGTCAACACTTTCGTTCATGCATTCACCCAATAGACTTATACTATATTTCTGTTCATGGAAGCTCTATAACTCAATACCATAATTTTTCTCTATTTTCATCCTTATATAGAGGATGTTTTTGGCCCTTCTAAATTAATCAATGGATATGCGGATTCGCCGATATTAGATATGAATTCTGCGTCGAAAAATACTAAGAATATCTTGATTGCTCTGCTATAGCTGATGAGTATTCAATTTTTGTGAGGCTGCGTATTTTTTGATAGCATCACGCATATCGCAACTTCAATCTCTCATATCTCAAAAACCAAACATATGCTCATCTTGAAATTTTGTATTCAGAATGTTCTCATTATTAACAATAAACAAAATTCGAGAAGGAAATTTTAGCAATCACTTTTTAGCATTTTCAATGGAGTCATTCCAAATATCCATAGTACCAAATTAAACTTGCATATTCTACTTTAGATCGTTAATAATAGTACACATAATACTTGTCTTTAAAGTCTTATGAATTAATCCCTAGTAACAGAACCAAGATGCTAATACGATGTTTTCGATATGCTTTGAAAATAATTAACATATGGTCAAATGTCACTCCTAGATCACATTATCCAGTTTTGAGGACATTCAAGAATTGTCTTGTTCAAATGATAAGCAAAACCAAAAGTTTTTTCCTATGGTAAGGGACATCCTTGCACTTATCAGCATTTAGTGACAGAGTATTACTGATGCACCACTCCAGAAGCTTATTTATGTTATTTTGAATTTTCTCACAATCATCAAAATGGACTATACGTCGCGAGATTTTTAGATCATCAGCTTATATCGAGTCAACAATATCATTAATGAAGATAACAAATAGTAGAGGACGTAGCCTTAGGGTACACCAGAAGCGGTCAACATGTCAAAGAGCTTATGACTACAGTATTCAACATACTGGTCTTCTCATACAGAGATGATATTTAAAAAATATAAGAAGTGAGGACGTCAACCCCACATTGTTTAATTTATTTAAAGATAAAGATAAAGATAATTTATTGCCCAAGTTACATATACATATTTAAGGTTGTCAGTGGTTATAATGCTAGTATCTAAGGTATAAATGAGTGTATGAGTGTATAATAACAACACAATAAAAAAAAGTACATAAGTTTGTAAAAATAAACCTACACAATACATATATATACAAATTTACCACAAAGAAAACACAGAAATATCACATCTTATAATTAAATTGAAGAATTTAACTGAAAGTCATAACTGAGAAATTCAGCAGTACTATAAAAAGGATGTGCAATTAATATTTTCTTAAGAGATGAGTTTAATGCCCTGATCGACTTATCCTTCAAATAATGTGGTAGCTTGTTATATAATTTTATAGCTAAGTAGTTAATAGGTTGTTGAGTCCTACATAAGCGGTGATAGGGTATGGTTACATCGTCCTTATTTCTCGTATTATAATTATGATAGGTAGAGTTTGTAGGGAGGGAGTTATTTTCTTTAATATACATTATACAATGCAGTATAAATACACCAGGTAGTGTTATAATATTAAAATGTTTGAATAAGGGTCTACAATGTTCCCTATTGCCTGCAGAGGCCAATATTCTAATCATTCTCTTTTGTATCTTAAAGATTCTGTCAAATTCTGTAGAGTCTCCCCAAATTAAAATGCCATAGCTAATTAAGCTGTAGAAGTTACTATAATAAAAGGTGATAGCTGTTTCGAGGGTAGTTAATTCGATAAGTTTCCTCGTTTGGTAAAGTACCTTATTTAATTTTTTGGCTAAATAATCGATATGAGTGTTCCATTTTAGCTGGGAGTCTATGTAAACACCCAATAATTTTACAGAAGAAATTTCCATTTTTGGAGAAAATATTATTGTTTGGGTTTTATCGGAATTATTTTTTAATTTATTGGGTACAAACCAGCTAATAGCATCTGTTACAGCTGTGGAGCTTTTAATTTTTACGTCATCTACATTTGATGCAGAAGTAACGAAAGTAGCATCATCGGCATAAAGTGTTATGCCTTCTGATCGTACATTCACTGGTAAGTCATTAATAAAAACTAAGAAGAAAATTGGTCCCAATATTGACCCCTGTGGTACCCCAATATTTACCGGTAGTGTATTTGATGTGTCACCTGTTGGCAAGGCTACTGCTTGACGTCTATTGTGTAGATATGATCTAATCAGATTCAAAGCACTTCCTCTAATGCCATAATAATCAAGCTTTTGTAAGAGATATTCATGAGTTACACAGTCGAAAGCTTTGCTTAGATCTAAAAGCGTTGCACATGGCACAAGATTTTGGTCGATTGCTTCTAGTAATTTTTCAATTATATTGACAATAGCTTTTAAGGTAGATTTGTTTTCCCTGTAACCATACTGATTTTGAACAAACAGGTTGTTAGCTTCGAAAAATTGTACAATTCTATTTTTTATTAAAATTTCAAAAATTTTCGATATGATAGGTAGAACAGAGATGGGCCTAAAATTATTCATATCTTCCACGTCTCCATTCTTGGGAAAGGGGACCACTTTTGCTATTTTCAGTACGTCAGGAAACGTCTGTTGCTCTATACATTTATTAAATATTTCAGTTAAAATAGGCACCAAGTTATCTTTAATGTATTTTATAACTTTTGAATTAAATCCATAAATGTCCCTGCTATTTGAATTTTTTAAATTTATAATTATGTTATTGATTTCATGGATGTCAGTAGGAGACATATAAAAGGAGAAAGATGGAGATATATGGTTTTTATTTAGGAAGTGCTTAAAATCTGTATTAGAGTAAAAGAGTGACATGGTCTAGTTTGTCGATAGCCTTTTAGAAGTCAAGTCAACTTGAACATTAGCATCTACACTAGGGTGGTCCAAAAATAACTTAATCTGTTTCCAAATCCGAAAAAAGTAAGTATGTGGTTTTCAAAATTTTGATTTTAAATGGTGCCCATTTAAATTGCATGGGGAAAATCAGATTTTGGGATTTTTTGAATAATTGTTCAGGGTTAGGGACAATCTTGCATTATAGGACTTGGAGGGGACTATCCAACGAAGAATTTGATGTATATACATATGGGTTTGTCGACCCTAACACACCTCCACGGTGTCCCAAAATCTACCTGAAGAATTTACATGTTTTAATTTAAAGGTAGATTTCAGGACACCGTGGAGGTGTGTTAGGGGCAACAAACCCATATGCATATACATCAAATTCTTCGTTGGAGAGTCCTTTTCAAGTTATAAGTCCTTTTTTTCAGATTTGGAAACAAATTGGGGGGATCGAAACCCTCTATATAAAATTAAGTCATTTTTGGATCACCCTAATCTACACATTGGAAGATATGTTGTGTTATACAACAGAGGTTTGTCACTGTTGATCTTCTATGTACAAAACTGTGTTGACTCCTGATCTTTTATGTGAGAATAAAGTGGTTAATGTAAGGCTATATCAAACACTGGCAAAACTTCAGATGATAGTTATTCAATTTTGTTCTTTTCATCTTTATTTATTTTTTTTTGTATACAGAAAAGTTCGGAAAAATACCAAACTTAGAGAATTAGGTTTAAGTCTCTTGAGCACCTTGATTATATCATCAAATATGTTTATTTATTTATTTATTTATTTATTTATTTATTTATTTATTTATTTATTTATTTATTTATTTATTTATTATACGGCAGAGCCATTTTACATTTTATAATTCAATAAATGAGAGTATAATTACATAGAAATAAGAAAAATAAAAAACATTTTTACAAATACAATAAAATTTAGCTACACCATGTTTTAATTAATTATTTACTTATACAATGTTTAACTTGGTTTTTGAATGAATATAATGACGAGCCAAAGAGTTCTATATCTTTATGGAATGAGTTTGCTGTTCTGAGTAACCTGCTTATGGGCTCGTTTAGACCATAATTTGTAGGATGAAAAGGTATTTTAAAGAGTTCTGAATTTCTTGTCCTTCGATCGTTCAAATTAAAGCTAATCAACTGCAGTATCTCTAGACAGTTCGTATTACAATTAATTAATTTATGCAAAAAGCATAAATCAAGTTGTACTCTTCTCCGCTCAAGCGATAGAAGGTTGAGTTCGCGTAAAATATCACTATAGGAATATTCACCTATTGGATGACCCATCATGAATGCACATTGTCTAAGGAATTTTGTGTGGACATTCTCAATGGATTCTTTATCGACGTTATATGCTGGATTCCATATCACACTGCCATATTCTAGTAGACTCCTTACCAGAGAACAGTAGAGCAATTTGTATATTTTAATAGAAAAAAAGGTAGAGTCCCTATTGATGCAACCTAACACTTTCAGTGCTTGTGATGTGATTTTTGATATATGAGGTTTGAATGTCATCTTGAAATCGAATATTACCCCAAGATCTTTTATAGAATTTACCCCGTTTAAGATAACATTATTGAGATGGTAGTCGAATATTACAGGATTATTGCTTCTCGTGAAAGAAATTTGATTACACTTAGCAGGGTTAAGTTTTAATAGATTGATGTCACACCATCGAACTAAATTATCGATATCACTTTGCAAAAGAGAGGCATCATAAGAGTTGTCAACGATTCTGAAAAGCTTTAAATCGTCAGCAAACATTAAGTAATTACTATTAATGAGTACCTAGCTAATATCATTAACAAACAGGTTAAATAATAATGGACCGATATGCGATCCTTGAGGAACGCCAGAAGTAACTGTAATAGAGGATGATACGGCTCCTGAGCATCTGACAAACTGAGTGCGGTTATATAAATAACTATGAATCCATTCAAGCGTGCAACCTTCGACACCCAAAGCCCTTAGTTTGGCTATGAGTGACACGTGATCAACACGATCAAATGCCTTCGTGAAATCAGTGTAAATTGAATCCACTTGTGATTGATGTTCAAAAGCATTGAGGATAAAATTTTCATAAAGAAGTAAATTAGTTGAGGTGCTCTTTTTACGCATAAAACAGTGCTGCTCATTGTTAATAATATGTGCAGTATCCCATGACATTTTTGTCGTGATCAAGCAATCAAGAAACTTGGGTATCTCAGATTGGATGCAAATGGCTCGATAGTTCTTGACGTCATTTCTTGGACCAGACTTGTGGATCGGTGTTAAAAAGCTATTTTTCCAGAAGTCAGGGAAAATGCCGGTGTGCAGTGACAAGTTATAGATTTTATGTAGTGGTATCACTAATGTAAATACACATTTTTTTAAAACGTACATTGGAATGCCATCAGGCCCAAATGATAATTTATAGGGTGCTTGGAGAAGTCTATCAATTATTTCAGTTAAGGTGATTGTGTAACAGGTAATGCCAACGTGATTCTGTAAGTGGCCGTAATTAGGAATTTGATTTACTTGCTCGATGCCATAAACTGAGGAGAAAAAAGATGCAAACAAATTAACAATATCATTAGTATTATCAGCAGATACGTCATCATAGCGCATAACTGTAGGTAGATTATTCTGATTCCTTTTGTTTTTGAAGTAGGTCCAGAAATATTTAGGGTTATTAACGAGATTGTTTTCGGTTCTGGCTATATGGCTATTAAAACAAATGTCTTTTAATCTAGAGCACTCTGCTCTTAAGTGACAAAAATTATAATAGTGGTGAATATCACCAGTCGATTTAAACTGTCTATGTACTCTTTTTTTCTCACTAATAGTTTTTTTAAGTTCAGTACTGAACCAGCGGGGATAGCTAGATGTCTTAAATTTTTTGATGGGAATGAACATGTGAAGACCATCATAAAATATGTTGTAAAATTGTTCCACTGCTGAGTTTACATCAGATTTATTAAGAGCAACTTCCCAATCAATATTAGCTAGAAAATTATTTAATTCAAAGTAATTACCATTGCGGAAGTCAAAATAATACTCTTCATAGTGGAGATAGTTGTCCAAGTTCAATTTTAAATCAAAACTTACTGAAGTGTGGTGCATACTATTCAATAGCAGTGGATCAATGGATTCATGCACATATATGTCTCTAAAGCTAGAAAAAATGAGATCCAAGTAGATTCCTCTACTATTTGGTATGGTGTTTATTTGGTATATGTCTCTCCAAAATACTGACAATTTTTGTCAGTACCAAAAATTTGCCTGTTGATATTCACTAGTAAAACCTGTTGCTTATAAATTATTTGTTTATTCAGTGCCAAGAAAGAAGTACTAATGGGGCAATAATTTATAAAAGATACTCTTCATACAAAAGGTGTGCAAATGTGTTAGAGTCTAAATTACATTTCTACCAACCACTTGCACTTTGACAAGAATTATAAAAAAATTTTTTTGACATTCTTGAAAAGTAAACAAATAGATATCTGTTGCTTATTACGTATTAATATTACTTTATCTCAACTATCTCTGACTTAAAATGCCTTAGGCGTTTGTGGATGGACTATGCTTAGTTGGATTCGTAAAAAAATTCGCGAAATTGCATTTTGTAATTGGTCAGTTCTCCACTTGAGCGTACCAGTTATCACGTAGGACGAATGTGCATATTGGAATAGCTCCTATAAGAGACTAGTGAATTCTGCATTAATAATAGACTTTAGACGTACTTTTATGTACGAAAGTAGGTGGATTTTGTCGTATTTCGTTTTATTTGCCAATTTGCAATTTATTTATTTTTTATGTGACACTGTCTCTCGTTTTTTCCGATTTTTATCTACTTAATGTATTTTTAGAAGTTTAACATGTTTTTTAGCTTTTTTTTAGGGTGAGATTTCAATCTACTTGTGAATGTTTGTCAAAAGTTTTAGTAGTAACTTCTTTGAATAGCTCAAAGTTACATTAGCTTTTAGAGTAGTGGACAATTTTTACTAAGAAAACACAATTTTGATTTTTTTAGACATGTTAACTTTGAAAAATTAGGAGTACCGTCAACATTTCGAATCGAGCAGTAATTTTCATGTTTTTATTTCAGGCAATGAAGAGAATGTTCTGTCGTACGAACCGGTGCAACAAATGCATATTAATTACACAAGACCCGTGATTATATTGGGGCCACTTAAAGACCGCATAAATGACGATTTAATATCGGAGTTTCCCGAAAAATTCGGGAGCTGTGTACCACGTAAGTATTATCAGGAATTTTAAAAGAAACAATTCGAATTGATACGTTCACTGCCTATGACCAACCCGTGTTGTTATCCGACTTTGCAATGATTTTTTTTTGTGTAATGCCGATGACGACACCCGTGCGTCATAGCTCAAAAACATTAGAGAAATTATAAAAACAATGTTAGAATGCAAGCATGGTTTCTGAAATGTTGTATCAAATAGAGTTTTAAAAATCGACCATCAGTTTTTTGAGATCGATTATGGTTTCCTGCTGGCAGTAAATGTGGTAGTAAAAAAATGAATGTAGCAAATTTTGGTGAGCGAAAGCGAAGAAGCCATAGTTGGAAATCATTTATAATCATTAAGTTATTGAAAATTTAATAAACGTTAGTATTAATGGAGTAAGTGCTCCAGCATTTATTCAATGAAATGGCAAAAAATTAATTCATAACAAAAATCTAAATTGTCAATTTGAACACTTGTTGTTCTTCTTGTTCACAACGTCTCTCTAGACATTTTGTGATTTATACATTCAGTAGCCTCCTATCCAATATATCTTACACGTGTTCTATAGGACTAAGGTCTGGGGACTATGCAGGCCATGGCAAAACGATATAGTAGGAGAGAGAGCAACACATTTACTTAAGCTATATTAGCAGTAATAATGAGTAGGCATACCCTTCTTAACACTCTAGACACAGAATGGAAGGTCTGACACCCAGACACAGCCGGCTGTAGTAACCACTTCAAATTCAATTTTTTTTCCATTCTCAACCTAAAAATTACTAAGTGACGCAGGCTGTCAAATTTAAACCTTTCCGTTTCAAAGACCTTTTCCCCGAACGGTTTGGTTGAAACCGGTCGAGGCCTCAAATTTTTCCCAAATTTTTATGAAAGACTATAGACCAGTGCCAAACCGGTTTCCAAAGGCCAACACTCTGAAAATTTCTTAGCAGTATATGGATGGTGGGAAAATTTAGGATTAATGGTATATAATTGGGGAAAAATCGATTGGACCGCAACAGATAACCGGAAGTGGGGTGGGGGTGTGAAAAGGTGTGTTTAGTGGTGAAACGTGGTTTTTTACAATTTCTGGCAAAAGTAGACCTATCGAAAAAAGTTTAATGTAAAAGTTGTAGATAATTGAGATCTGCAACTTTTATTTGAACCATTTTTTTACATAACCTCAAAAATATTGAGAAAAACGCGAAACGAAACGAAAAACCAATTTTTTATTTTTTTATTTTTATCTTCCACAAAAATAATTTAATTTTGATGAAATTCGGTGAAAATGTACATTGTTAAGCATCAAAAAAGGTGTAATTTTTTTGAGGCGTAATATTCATTTTTTGATTTTTTTGCGAATTCAATTTGAAAAAAAGGCCTAATTTTCAATCAAAAAAGTTGATTAACAAAGTTTTGATTTTTGAAAATTTCAGGACGGTATTTTTTTCGTTAAAACCTCTACTTTAAGATGGTGTAAAAAATCATACTGTTACTATGGAAAAACATTGTCAAAAATTGAAAAAACCAAAAAAACACTTTTTTCAAGATCGATTTTTCCGTAAATGTCACTAATTCTTCATTGTTCACTTAAATGAAGTGTTTTAAGTGGTGCAAAATGGTAATTTCAATGTAATACGTAATAAGGGAACTTTAATTAACTGTTTATTGCTCGGACTGCTGAAAACCGAAATGTTTAAACAATAATTTTACCTAAGAAATTGCTAAAAATAACCATTTATAGGCAAGAAAAAACTTTTTTATGCTTTATGGGCACACATAGATTGAAACAATTTTATTGATATACATATTTCAAAATATTCAAAGTTGAAAAATTGAATTATGGCGGGGCAGTTTTACTACTACGTGCTCTCGAGTGCGCGCGCACTTCTTTTTCGTTCTTTTCTTCCAGCTCGCTTGCAACCCACCTGTCCTTGCCTTTTCACGCGTTCACAACTGGCACGTCGTTGTTTACACCGTTATTCATCGTAATTTTCAATATTAACTTCTGTGTTTCTCCTCACATATAATTTGCTTTATATGATATGAAAAAGTATTTGGAGTATGAGCTTGCTCCATTTCCATTGTCAGTATTTACAGAAAATGGCCTCAGAAAAAACGTGAAATCGCATGTTTACGATGAATTTACGAGCATTGATGCATTGCCGATCTCCAGTAATACTGTACACGTTGTTGATGACTACACAAAGTAGTTTGGCAAAAAATGATACGATTGATGAAATCGTTAATAAGTATTTGGATTACGTACAGAGCCACTAAGCAGCAAACAGTTACGTTGTATTTGATGGATATCCCGAAGCTGATGTGACAATTGTAAAATCATTACTGGCTAACCAAAATTTATCAAAGCTCACAAATTTTTTATCGGAGAAATGTTGACGAACAAACAATAGCCGAAAAAGGATTGAAGCTAATAGCGTCTATTTGTAAATGTAAGAAAAAGGATATGTCACTGAACGAATTGAGGTTTGAAATATATCAAACCGCTACGGTAAGGACTTCATTTAATTTAGAAAAACTACCATCAACTGAGGGAGCAGCTGGCAGAGACAAACCCAGCTATTTTTTTTGGGGGGGGAAGCTACAACTAATTTGCCAACTGCCCATTTTTTTTACTACTTATATTTCCTTATGTTTTTTTTTATTTCAGACTTAATCTATAAGTAGCCTAGCGATACAAATATTATGCAAAAGAAGTTTAACTAAACTACATGATGTAGGCGCTAGACCTAAGTTGACCTCGCGCTCTCCTTCGTCTAAAAGCTAAGCTAAGCTAAGACTGTAGACCGATAATAGGGTCGACATGGCTGGGTCCCTGCCGCTGGATCGTGTGTAGACCCCTTAATCCAGCGATATAAAAAAGTTCGCAAAAAAACGTAAAGGGTACCGACCTGTATCAATTTCGGTCTATTTACATAAAAGGCCATAAAAGTGTTCGGCTTCTTTATTATCATCACAAAAAAAATGGTCACATATTTCCGAACAAAAATGTAGGCCACTCCCACTGAATATAATTGGTTTAAATTTTCTCTACCGGAATTATGATAGGTTGGTGGTCAACGTGGACTAGCGTTGTCAAATTGGACCGGCGGGCGGTACACTAACTAGAAGCGGTCGGCATCCTTTATGCTTTTTCGCGAGCATTTTTGTATCGATGAAATATTTGTGGAATACACTATACAATACGATTACGCGCAAGTCGGGGCGCAAGCTCGTGAACGTCCGCGCTAGTACGGCTACCGGCCACTTCCCACTTCACATTGTGATACGCAATAGGTAGCATTAAGGGGTCTACACACGATCCAGCGGCAGGGAGCCAGCCTTGTCGGCATACTTTGAACTCATTCGTAAAAGTTAACTGGTCCGCTGGAATTCCAATTATCTTCAAAGCGTACCAACAATGTCGGGTCCCAGCAGCTGGATCGTCTGTGGTTAATAGTCCCAGATTCTGATTCAGTGTCCTCTAAGAATTTAATATTTTAACAATTTCTGACCGACAACAATTTGTTATTATTATTATCTCTCGTTGAGAGGTTGGTAACTGATATCTGTGATACTCAGTATAAACCAACAACAAACGACTTTATAGCTAGGACAAAGCATTGTATTGATAAAGGCAAAAAGGAGTAATATTCTAATATTTCTAATGTAAGACAGTCTTTGAGAATTGTATGCTCTAGCCGTGCCGTCTACTGGGTCGAACGTCGAATTTCCGCGAGTTGACGAGTTTATTTTGTTGGCCCGTCGCATAGGCCCGTCGGCGTTGTGCGTTGTCCGTCGACTATTCTGTGGCTCTCACATCAGTCACATCTAGTCATAAATAATATCAATTAAAATTATTTATAAAAAAATGGTCATCGTGACAGTGTCATTTAATTTTTATCAACTCATTATTCGTTTTTTTGCAATTATACCCAATAAAGATTTTTTTTACATTTTTGGTGATTTTCCCAACTCAATCAACATTGGGGGGGGAGCGTACCCCCCATAACCCCCCGTGGGTTCGTCTCTGGCAGCTGGACAACACTGCTACAGGGCTTATTTTCAAATTCAAACTTGGCTTGGTAACAAACTTACAGCTACGGATTGAGGATGGAAACACCATCTAACCGGAATAATGCCTAAATTGACAGAAAAAGAATTAATTCCTGAAAGTTTGCTGAAATCTATCTGCTGCAGCTGTGAAACTGGTTGTGGTAGTAAAAGATGCGGCTGTCGAAAGCATGGAGTAAAATGCTTTATTCTATTCTCGAATTGTCACGGGGCTGAAAATCGTTTGAACTCTGAAATACAACCATTAGAAGAAATCAGCGATTCGGAGATGTGTGACGAAACAAATGTTCAAAATAATATTGAAAATAAAGATCTAGATGAACTTGAGGACCTTGACGAAGTCGAAGACCTTATCGAAGTTCCTGAAGAAACCGAACAGTGTGTTGAGTCTGATGATGTAGAGCAGCTTCCCAGAAAATTGAAATTATTATAAATTTTGATTATGTATTTCTACTTTGTAATTGATTTAATGTAAAATACGTAATAAACTTATTTTTAATGTGAGAGTACCCATAAAGCATAAAAAAGTTTTTTTCTTGCCTAAAAATGGTCATTTTTAGCAATTTCTTAGGTAAAATTATTGTTTAAAAAACATTTCGGTTTTCAGCAGACCGAATCTTAAAAGGTTAATTAAAGTTCCCTTATTACGTATAACATTGAAATTACCGTTTTGCACAACTTACAACACTTCATTTAAATGAACAATGGAGAATTAGTGACATTTACGGAAAAATCGATCTTAAAAAAAGTGTTTTTTTTTGTTTTTTTTTAATTTTTGACAATGTTTTCCCACAGTAACAGTATGATTTTTTTACACCATCCCAAAGTAGAGGTTTTAACGAAAAAAATACCGTCCTGAAATTTTCAAAAATCAAAACTTTGTTAATCAACTTTTTTGATTGAAAATTAGGCCTTTTTTTCAAATTAAATTCGCAATAAAATCAAAAAATGAATATTACGCCTCAAAAAAATTACACCTTTTTTGATGCTTAACAATGTACATTTTCAGCGAATTTCATCAAAATTAAATTATTTTTGTGGAAGATAAAAATAAAAAAACAAAAAATTGGTTTTTCGTTTCGTTTCGCGTTTTTCTCAAAATTTTTGAGGTTATGTAAAAAAATGGTTCATATAAAAGTTGTAGATCTCTCAATTACCTACAACTTTTACATTAAACTTTTTTCGATAGGAGGTCTGGTCTACTCTTGTCAGAAATCGCAAAAAAACACGTTTTACCTCTAAACACACACCCCCACCCCACTTCCGGTTATCTGTTGCGGTCCAATCGATTTTTCCCCAATTAAATACCATTAATCCTAAATTTTCCCACCACCCATATACTGCTAAGAATTTTTTTTATCAAAAACTATTGGCACTGGTCTACTATTAAAATATAAGAGAGTGTAACGGAACAAAATCAATATGCAGTGTCAATAGTCGTAGAATGTTTTTTCTCTTTTAGAAGTGCCGCATAATAAACCACAGATAATACATTTTGTTTATCAGAGTTAGGTGCTTGGTAGTATTTATAATTATTGTTTTAATTTGACAGACACTACGAGGCCAAAAAGAGAATACGAAGTGGACGGCCGAGATTACCACTTTGTGTCTTCAAGGGAACAAATGGAGAAAGATATACAGAATCATCTCTTCATAGAAGCTGGGCAATATAATGATAACTTATACGGCACATCAGTGGCTTCTGTACGGGAAGTGGCCGATAAGGTAGGTGTTTTTTTTTTTTCATTTTCGTATCCTAATTGGTCCCATTTCGAAAACAATCTGTTGTTAAGCTGTTAAGAATAATATTTTATTTATCTTTTTAGGGTAAACATTGTATACTAGACGTTAGCGGGAATGCAATAAAACGATTGCAAGTAGCGCAATTGTATCCTATTGCTGTTTTTATAAAACCGAAATCAGTAGAATCTATCATGTAAGTATACCACGTCCTTTTGCTAAGTTCTTATCGAATTTCTCCAATTACATTGTACGTTTTTTTACCAGGGAAATGAACAAGAGGATGACGGAGGAACAAGCCAAGAAAACTTACGAGAGGGCACTGAAAATGGAGCAGGAATTTGGCGAATACTTTACAGGTACTACTCATAATGTTTTTCTTCTTGATTTAAAACATTTATCCGGTTTTTGCCAATAATACAGTCCGTAAGGCAAAACATGGGGGTATAGTAGGGCCTACATTTAATACAGCGATATAAAAAAGCTCGCAAAAAAACGTAAGTGGTACCGACCATGTATCAATTTCAGTCTATTTACATAAAAAGGCCATAAAAGTGTTCGGCTTCTTTTATTATGATCACAAAAAAATGGTCACGTATTTTGTAACGACAATGTGGGGCACTCCCACTGAATATAATTGGTTGAAATTTTCTCTACCGGAATTATGATAGGTTGGAATAATATATGTGGTCAACGTGGACTAGCGATAGATAACTTGGACAGGCGGGCGGTACATTAATCAAAGGCGGTCGGTACCTTTTACGTTTTGCGACCATTTTTATATCGCTGGATTACCGATGGGCCAAACTATACCTGTGAATAATTCCTATAAGAATTTTTTTTATATATGATGTAGGGGAGGTTGTCAGAATCATTAAATAAAGTTTTCCACAAAAATATCGTTGGCGTTGTCTTATTTTACTAATAACTTGTTAACCGTTGAAGATTTCAAATTCAAATTCAATTTATTTATCCAAGAAATCATTTACATGATATAGGACACGTCAGATAAAATATAATAATACACAATAAAACACATATAAAATATACAACATATAGGTAAAATCAGTTGGTATACCATAATAAGATTAAGTTTTACGAAATATAATGTTAACAACCTATTATTAAGTTAGGGGTAAAAAAAATCAATGAATTCATTTATGTTGTAAAATGCATTTTCAATCAATATTTCTTTTAAGTATTGCGGAAGAATATTGAATAATTTAATTGCAGTATGATTTATTGGTTGTTGTGTTATATGTGTGATAAACTGAATTTTTTGGGTAGTGTTTACTCTCTTTCGTATATATTAAACACTGATAAATAAATATGCAGGTCAATGTTAAAATTTTTAGGTTCTTATATAAAGGTTTACAGTGTTCTCTGTATTGTGCTGAGGCTAATATTCTAACTGCTCTTTTTTGAATTTCAAAAATTGCTCATCATAAGAAAGAAAGCTCGACTAATTTTCTAAAAAAAAGTCCTATTGTAATTTTCTTGTACATGCCATGGTTTTCGAGAAAATCGATGTTGAGAAAAATTCCAAAATTTGTGTTTTTAATGCGCGCGAATTTTCGTTTATTTGACATTTTTTGCGCGCGGCCTATAGAAAAAATTGAATTGCTCGAACACCATACAAGCTAGGAAGAAAAATCAAAATGGGTTTTAAAGGGGATATAAAATACTCTCTTGTGTTGCCATTTTTGATGGCTATTGATATTTATTAGTATATAAAAATAACAATATAATATAGTTATCTCTTAATTTTTTGCGTCTCTAACTATTCACAGGCCCATAAAAAACAAGCTAAAAACGTACTCTTCGCCGGTTTACTAAACGTTTTATATAATTGTTACACATTCTATAGGATACTCTTTGCAGTTTTTTGTAAATAATGTTAGTTTTAAAATTTTTTAATTTTATAGAACAAACTTAGTTGGTGAAAGACTCAGTGCAAAATAAAGTAAAAATTAAAAAAAAAACATGCCATACCCCATGTGGGTTTCGAACCTAGGACCCTTGAATTCCGAGTCAAAAACGTAAGAACCACCTAACACGTAAAAAAATGTAAAAAATGTAAATTTTTATAAAAACATAAAAATCAAAACAAAAATTCTCAAATTTAAACCATTAATAACATTTTTATTTACTGATCGATTTTGTTCAAAAACAATAGGGTTCTTCCCGTAGCTAACACTAACTTAGTGTCCAAATTTCAGTACAATCGGATTTTTCTTTGTTAAGTTACCGTGCTTACAAGAAACGTGACGGACGGACAGACGGACATTTTGAAAGTTGTTCAGAATTCGTTCACTAACACAATGATATGATGAAATTTTTTCTCTACGAGCGATATTTACGATTTTAGAAATGTGCCGATCAAATACAATATACTCTTCGTTTTTGCGAAGAGTATAATAACTGACTTTAATATAAGTTATAAATGCATTATGTTTTAGTTCAAGGTAGTACTTCAATGCAGAAAAAGTTAGGAATAAAAATATTCACATTTACAAATTTACCAGCATGTTGAAGTTAGCCAAATTTTGGCCAATTTATTGCTTCCTAAAAATAAAAAACCCAAAAATCTCGAAAGTTTAGCTCCAAAAAATGTTTTTTTGAGTTTATATAAATCATATAACTATTGTTTCTAATCATTTAATAGTTAAAAAATTGCATAAAAAAAAATATCAAAAAATTGAATATGCAGCCTTTTTTCGGATTTTTTTTTTAAATTAATCTAGCGTCCTTGTATTTTAATATTTTTGAATGTACCTGGTTTAAAAATAAAGGTAATACTTCATATTAATTGATCATATCTTTCAAAATTATACTATATTTCTCAGGAAAAAAAATGTTATTGAAAGGGAAAGAATTTTAACGCACAGTGACGCTCCGTTTAGAATGGATGGAAAAGGTGCTCGCATCCCTGTGCATTGAATAGTATACTACTACCTACACAAACAACTCAAAGAAATATTCTTCTGCTATGTGCATCGTTTTACAGCCACGTGTTTTTTCGAAATATTATCCTAATAAATTTTATTAAATAAAATTAGTTAAATTTCAAGTGAAAAATAACTGGATTTACAATAATTTTGTTTAATAATACAAATTTAAATACGTATTTCTGTCTGTCGTTCGGTCGGTAACGTTTTTTTTGCGCATGTTTTCACAGCAACGGTTTGAGATATTGATTTGAAATTTGGTACATATATGTACATGATGAGATATGGAACTAGATTATATTTTGCACTAATTCCGGTGAAGGGTTGGGGGTTAAATGGGGGTAAATATGAGAAAATAAATAAAGCAAGCTGGTATAGTTGACCTAAACTTTATGAGACATGTAAAAAATCTCAAAGCTTTGCCGCCAAGCCCCTTAGGATAGAGCATATTAAATAATAAATATAATGTATTACTTAATACATAAAACATCATTATTCTCATGTAAAGTATGTTCTGGCATGATTAAAACAAGCTAAAAACGTACTCTTCGCCATTTACTGAGCTTTTTATATATAATTGTTACACATTCTATACGATACTCTTCGCAGTTTTCTTGTAAATAATGTTAGTTTTTGGACATCCTAAATTTTGTGATATAAAACTTTGTTGTGAAAAAAATTGTATGAAAAAAAAAATGAAAAAAAAAATCCAACCTGTGGGATTCGAACACGGGACCCTTGGATTGCAACGAAAAGCTTTAGCCGCTGCGCCACCACCTGTTGCTAGGAAAATTGATTGTCTGTAATATATATCTTTCGACATTCATACATATTTCACTTCTAAGAAATATTAGTAAACTTCATACACAAAAAAAAATTTGTTATGGAAATAATATCTCGCGATTTCCATTTTAGTACAAGCCACAAAAATTAACAAAAAAATTTTTTTTTTAAATTAAATAATTAATAACTTTTTTATTTACTGATCGATTTTCTTCAAAAACAATAGGGTTCTTCCTCTAGCTAACACTAACTTATTTTCTAAATTTCAATACAATCGGACTTTTCTTTCTTAAGTTATCGTGCTTACAAGAAACGTGACGGACGGACAGACAGAAGGACGGACGGACAGACGGACATTTTGAAAGTTGTTCAGAATTCGTTCACTAACACAATGATATGAAAATTTTTTCTCTACAAGCGATATTTACGATTCTAGAAATGTGCCGATTAAATACAATATACTCTTCGTTTTTGCGAAGAGTATAATAAGAAGTTAACAGAAACACGCCTGTATCAATCATGGGCGGATCCAGGAGCTTCCTAGAGGGGGGGCACTTGCACAAATTGACAAATATTGAAAAGTACTTGATAAAAAAACCCAAGTAGCAAAATAAATAATTTATTTTATAGTAGTTTATACAACCTTTATAAAATTATTTTGCTACTTGGGGGAACGGTGTAAAAAGACATATGCTGATGGGTGATATCTTTCATTTGCTTACTTATTTTCTGTGAAGATATTAACGATTATATAACGCATTTTCCAAAAATTCAATTTTTCTTATATTTTCAATATCGATATTCTCGAAAACTATGGAATACACAAAAAAAAATTACAGAAGGACTTTTTTTAAGGAAATTAGCCAAGCTTTCTTCCTATAATGAGCAATTTTTTTATATCTTCAACGGTTAATGAGTTATCGGTAAAATAAGGCTTTTTTCACCGAATGGGTGTTTTTTTGGGGGGGTTGCGCGGCACCCCCAGAACGGATTTTTGTGGTTTTGTGATAACCCCTCCACTAACAGTTACTGAAGGAAAATCTCAGATAACATTTTTTGCAAGCTTCTGGTGTATTTTTTACTTTACCGACTGGCCTATTACTCAGATACGAAAAATAACTTTTCTCTGTTAATATTCACTTAAAAGATGAACAAAAATATTAATTCCCTTCTATAGTTTTTGTTCTTGTAGTGTGTAATTAGGGTTATGGCACTGGCCGGTGTCGGATGGGGTAGGGTAAACCGGCCCGGTCCTGTTTTGTTACACTACCAAGAAACAGGTGTTTTCCCAATATATTAACACCGGCCATATTAACTATCTAGTAGAATCGGAGCGGCCCCAAAGCCACCGGCCTTTCGGCAATTCTCTTGTCCTCCCAGCCGGACCACCGTTAACCCTTTTTTACATTCTCACCAAACCGATAATCACATGACATGTGTCAAAATGTATTTTTTGGTTGTCATATATGTTGAAACAATAGAGTTTTTTAGAAATCTCAATAATACAAATTTTTCCCATTGTAGCTAACTTTATGGTGGACACTATAATGTTCAGTTTGTTTTTGGCAAAATGTTGTGCTCTACGCCAATGCCTTGTTTGCCTAATGGGGAATGCGACTCTGCCACATTATAAAAAACAACAACAAAAAATGTTAATAAAGCTCTAGACCAGAGATTGGTAAAATAAACTTTCCAATAAACGTTTCCAGGAAATTTTCGGGAGTTTCCGGAACGAAACTTTGATAAAAATGAAAGTTTTCAGTAAAATATTTGAATATTCTGGAAACTTTCCCGAAATTTTGGAATACCTCCAAATTTTCCAATATCTTATTGAAAACTTTCATTTTGATTAAAATTTCATTCCGGGAACTTTTTAATGGAAAGTTTCCTTTACCCATCTCTGCTCTAGACTTCAAAAATCCCCTTCCTACAGCCGTGCCGTGTGTTGATTTTTTTGTTTCTTGCAGCCGTGGTACAAGGCGACACCCCGGAGGACATCTACGGCCAAGTGAAGGAAGTGATCAATGAGCAATCAGGCCCCAACATCTGGGTGCCGGCCAAGGAGAAACTGTGACCTTTAGCCCCCCCGGTGTGGACATTACCCTCGAGGTCCCAAAGGCTGCACTGAAAAGTGGCGAGAGGTCTCGTACGAGATTACGTTGTTGATTTGTGCGGTGCCTATTACCTGCGTGCTTGCGAAAACCAGCTCATTAATAACTTATTCATTTGTTATCTTAGGATATATTATCGTCAGGACGGACATGTCCCTTGGATTAATCGAAGCATACTCTTTGGTCTTGTGCTTTTTGCTTGTACGGGTGAGATTATCGGATAATACTCGAATCGAATTCACTGAAGTTTGTTCAGAGGAATTTTATTTGAATGGGGAAGAGTAGAATTCCTTCGGTTTTAAACATATCGACGAATTTCATCACGGCAAGTTGTTTGGAAATAGCAATTTTTAAACAGATCGATATTTTTAGCTTAAGTACATATTTATTTGAAATTAATTCGTTTTTAAATTGATAAATTTAGCGATTTTTTATCCTTTATCAAAAGTATTATTTTTGTCAGTATTAAATACTATCCACGTGGTGTATAGTTTTTGGTAAGGACATCGTGAAAAAACTGTTGGTCTGATTGACCTACTTTGGTGTCGGATGTAAGGTTGATGTAAATAACGCAAAGTTCCTATAACAATGACTCAGTGTGCTGAATTTTTCTCTCGAAATTCCGAGCATGAGGTATGGACAGTTTTTACTTAGAAAAAATCGGAAAAAAATATTTTCTATAACAAACGGTGCATATTTCTATCTATTATAGTTTAGATGTTAGACGCGTGGTATCAAGGTCACTTACAGATTTTTCTTTACTTTAAATTTCAGCGTAGTAGCTTGGTAAAGAACAATATTTATGAACTGAAATATATGGAGCCTTTCTATGTGTACGTATGTTAATTTTTCGCATGAAGCCCATTAAATGTGATTTCTGAAGCCAGAGTTACCAGCTGTCGAAAATAGGACTAGATTTTGATTGAAGTCTTTCTTACACTACCTACCGGCTGCGCCATTTTTGTTTGATAAATTATGTGTTATTAATCTGAAGGTATTATGATTAACAATTATTATAAAGAATTTTAAGATTTTACAGACGGGTGAGTGAATTTGTATCCTGACTACTCATATTTCGATACGAAAAGTGAAGCTTCTAGCAGCTTGTATGGAATTGTTGAATTTCTATCCCTCAGGCTGGGAAGAAAGTCACTACTTATTTTCGAATTACTGTTTAAAATTGAAAAGAAAGTGAATTACGAACAAACGAAGCAGTTTATACTAAATATTTAGGCTGAATACATGTGGAGAATAACCACTGTACTACTAGTAGTGAATTCACTACTAGTAGATAATGGTTATTCTAGATTAGAAGGTTAGCATCCATAACCGGCAGCACTTGTTCGACCAGTAACGAATTTTATTAAAAATTTCGTACTTATAGGTTGTCCAGGTAAATAGAATCACTTCACAAATTTAGTAAACAGTGTGACAAATGAAATTCTAATCAGTTATCGTCAGATACTATGAAATTAATGGGAGGAAAATTATATCAGCTGGTAAAGTTCACCATGCCATGCCATTCACACACTTCTTGCTTCTTCGGCGTCCTCTCGTTCAATCTCGAATTCCCCCCAATTCTTTATGTAGGCACTTTATGCGTCGAATTATTACTTAATCTTTAATCTGAAAATCCGGAAGATATACAGGGTGTTTCAAAAAGATTGGGACAATGTTTAGCCGTAGATACTTGACATCAAAACAAGTCGATTTGACTCAGAAAGTAGTGATCTAACTCTTTTCGTTTTCAAGATACAGGGTGGCAAAGTAAAAAAATTGTATTCGTAATTTGTCTCTATCTTGGAGACTATTATACGTATCTACTTCAAAGTTGGTAACAATATGTTTTTCAGGTTGCTAATTACAATGGTGATATTTCCGATGCCATATTTTATAGATGGCGCTAGTTACAGGACTTTTACGTGATACTTTAAGCCATAACTTTTTTGAGGTTAGATTTTGGACATCGTCTTTACTATGATGTTGTCTATGTGTGAGTGTCTGTCCTGGTAGAGTGGAAGATCAGCCTGCGGCTGAACTCCATCAGGACATTAATATAAATAAGGCTAATAATAATAATAATAATCGAAACACACTTTGGTTTCCTGAAGAAAAGGTGTACTTGTTTAAACGCGATAAAATGCACCCATTCAGAGAAAAAAGCGATGTACAACTTTGTCATACACCAGTTCGAAGAAATTCAACACCCCGGGTGTTTTGAAAAGATTGGGACAACGCTTAGCGTAGAGTCTTGACATCAAAACAAGTTGATTTAACCCAAAAGGTAGTGGTCTAACTCTTTTCGTTTTCAAGATACAGAGTGGTATAGTAAAAAAATTGTTTTCATATTTTGTTTCTATTTTGGAGAATATTGTTACACAGCTGGGCCTGATACGTCCACGCTGGGTTGGACTAAGGTCATGCTTGTTGCCAGCAGCGAGAGCCACATGGCGCATGGTAAAGGAACATGGGATGGGAGGTGTAGGTATTTATGAGATGCGTTACCGCATTGTGTCGTGAGGGAGCGGTTAAGCTCCCTTTTTTGTGTTTTTGGTTCTGGGCATCTGCCTCTTCTGAATCTTCGTGTGAAATATGTGCTGTGTCTTGATATGGAGTGTTTATGCTCCTCTTTTTGTGTTTCTGCAACAAACACTATTGACGACTTCAAGACATCATATTTGACGTACACCTTCTAGATAAGAAAATCGCTTTTAAATTTCCTCGAACTGGTGTGTGATAAAGTTGTAAATCGCGTATTTCTCTGAATGGGTGCATTTTATCGCGTTTAAACAAGTACACCTTTTCTTTAGGAAACTGAATTGCGTTTCGATTATAGTAGAAGACGATGTCCAAAACCTAACCTCAAAAAAGTTATGGCTTAAAGTGTCACGTAAAAGTCCGGTAACTAGCGCCATCTATAAAATATGGCATCGGTAATAGCACCATTGTAATTAGCGACCTGAAAAACATGACGTTACCATCTTTGAAGTAGATACGTATAATAGTCTCTACGATAGAGACAAATTACGAATACAATTTTTTTTACTTTGCCACCCTGTATCTTAAAAACGAAAAGAGTTAGACGACTACTTTTTGAGTTAAAACGACTTTTATTGATGTCAAGAATATACGGCTAGGCGTTGTCCCAATCTTTTCGAAACACCCTGTATAATATCCAGAGATGTGCCGAGGAAACTTTCCATATTTGATAAAAGTCTGTAAAAGTCATGTAAATAATATAATTGTATGCACTTATTTGGTATCAAAATGAAGCTTGCATAATCATGAATCAGATTTCACCATAAAATAGCTAATCAATATACCCAATGGAAAGTTAGAAGGAAAACTTCCTGGAAACTTTCCGTTTTGAAAACTCCGAAAGTTTCCAGGAAGTTTTCCTTCTAACTTTCCATTGGGTATATTAATAGTCTATTTTATGGCGAAATCTGATTCGTGATGATGCAAGCTTCATTTTGATACTAAATAAGTGCATACAATTATATTATTTACATGACTTTTACAGACTTTTATTAAATATGGAAAGTTTCCTCAGCACATCTATGATAATATCGTAACCTTACATGCAGTGCTCCAGCATGTACCATTGGCAATGAACATACAGTGTCGCCGTAAGGTACTTTTATCGAGGAAAAATATGAAATGTTCAGGGTGTATACTTTCAGGAAAACAGGGAAAACCTGAAAAAGTCATGGCATTTATAAATTTATTAAAAAAAATCAGAGAAAATATATTAAAACTATTTATCCAAAGTTGTTCTCAATCTTGTGCCCCCCGCCCGTCAAAAAATGTTTTCAATCAATTTTTTTTTGAATTTTTATTGAAAAAGTCCTGGAAAACCTGGAAAAGTCAGGGAATTTCAAAATTGTGAATTGGTATACACCTTGAATGTTGTAAATTAGGTCAAATAAGTAATTTTTAGTCATTGACTAAAAATGGGTAGTTTCATTCGAACTTTATCTAAGTAAAATGTTTTCATATCTCATACGTTACTTTGAGCATTTCGACTGAGAGGTCCCGGTGCGCTTTCTCTCCGTTATTTAAATTATTTTTTACCATACCATGGGAACTTTTGCTTATTCATATTAGTAAGTAACAGGATTGGCCTACGTGGGCAAATTTCCTCTCTTGATTTTTGGCAAAACATCCAACCGAATAAATTTTAGCATGTAGATCCGTTGGCAGTCGTGCCTGCCTTGACCATGATGTATTCTAAGTTTGTTATTGACAAATACACAAGTAGACTTAAGGAAATAATCTTGTTAGCGTTTGGCGGGGCGTTCCCGTCCCGCCGTACCCGTATAAGCTTGTATAGATGTGGATAACCTCCGAGCCCCTTGTTTTGATGATTGCACTTGTGTTATTTAACAAATTAATATATTATATTATAAATAAATATAGTCAAATTTTGAAACCTTTATAATATTCAATTGTTATTTGACATATAGGTAGTTTTATCAATGTTTTTTGTAGTGTATGTATATTTACATTTGAGGATTGCCCCCCGCGAATAATTTAAAATAATAATTAAAAAATTGTATATACACAAATTATCTATGTGTAGTATGTAACAGGAATCTGTTATTGTTATTTGAAAAAAGTTGTCACCTAACTTATTTGAGTTAATAAAACAAATTTTACTAAAGTGGTTGTGTTTCACTCGCCCCGATTGACCCTCGACGTTCTAACTTCAACCGACAAATGCCACTTTATAATGTATAGTTGACGAAATACATATATAGTCAGTAATATAGCGATTTATATCGGACAAAATTCAGAAAGTTTTGAAAATTGGTGGAAATGTTAAGGATAGCGTAAGAATTAGTAAACCGAAACGTCCCCACCCCTAAACAGTGTGCTTCGTCCCTTAGATGTTTCCACCTCCATTTTGAGGTTTTCTAGATTATCTCGGGAACGGTGCACTTTTTGACAAAAACAAAACAAAAACAAAATTATTCCTTATAAAATTCTCTATAGAAAACGTCTCTACACTTTTTTTCCTAAAATTAATAGTACCGTGGCAAATAAGGCGCACACATTAAGGGTTGGTTTCAGTTAACACAAAAAAATCGTAATCTTTACTATAATCTACTTTAAAGTTCAACGCTTAAAGCAAAAGCAGTAGCTACTAAACTCCACTTAAAATTGTAATAAATGTAGCGCTTCCACCCTCTCGCCCCTAAAAAATATCGCAATTTTTAAAGAAGAAGAAGAATAGTGTACATTGTACTTGTTGCCATGCCATCACAAAGGTAAAGTAATTGGCGCGGTTTTTTTACGTGGTGTCCCCTTTATAATAATATTAATAATGTTTATTCATCCAGTAGATTATTACAAATAATATAGGATAAGTCATAAAACTGTAAAATAATTAAAAAAAAAACATACGAGTATAAGTAACATACATGTGACATAAAAAATATATATTACATATATATATATATATATATATATATATATATATATATATATATATATACATATATACATATATATATATATATATATATATACATATATACATATATATATATATATATATATATATATATATATATATATATATATATATATATATATATAAATACACACATATATACACATACATACAATCAAAATTTGTTAAAATAAGGAACATTAAACATGGTGTGTAATTAATATACATAGTAATTAGAAGTGATATGGAAATTTAGCATTGATTGAAACAAAACACAAAAAGCAAAAATCAGGCAATGGATGATAGGCTAGTAGATGGTGACAGAAAATCAGAACTGATAGCCTACCGTCTGCAAGTAATTTGGCCAGTATTATCTATACAATAAAGCTCAATTTTTGGTACTTTCAAGGTTTGCCCGCATGCACGGGATGTAGGAAACGATTTGCGGTTTGCATAAAAAAACAATATTTTCAACTGATACACTACCGTCTGCAAAGTTCATAATTCGAAATTAAAGGAATAAAAATATGTCGCAAGCGCTTTTGCAGACAGTTCTGTCATGCACCAAACCTTATACAGGGTACTCCAAAATGTATCAAATTTAAGTAAAAAAAAAAATGATAATTTACCGTCCGCAAATAGTACAAAATGATGATTCTGGTTCATGAAGACGAGTAGGGGAAAGGTTCAGACGTTTACGATATGCACGTCACCATATCGTGTGCATGTCAACTTATTTTTTTTTATAATTTTGAACAATTGTTTACCGTCTGCAGCTAAAAAGAAAACATGTTTTAAAAATAGAGCTTCGATAAAGAATTATTTGCAGATAGATTAAATGTGTACAAAGCACTTGCCGCTTAACGCATTTGTGTAAAAAAATGGGGGTAACTTTTACCAATTATTTACTGTCTGCAACTTGGTAAAAAAAAAGATTATTGATTCAAATATGCAATTATTTAGTTTGCAGACAATGCGCACATGCACGAGAGTCGCAATAAAGTGTCAAAAATATTGAGCAACGCATCTTTGCCTAAGCATCAAGCTTAAAAGTTGAGGAGTATGGCTGGTGCAAATCGGAGGACTGTTTGATAGAAATGAAATGCCACAAACTACAACGGTACGAAAATACCGTAGTTTTCTTGTTAATTCCAATGAATTTCAAATGCTGATTAATTTTTAAAATTACAGTCGCAATTACCAGTAACAGTGTGGTTGAGGAGGATAACGAACAAATAATGCTCACCGACAACAATGCTGATAATGATTCAGATGAAGAAAACTTGTTTTTAGAACATATCAGTCAGTGACAGCGAGGGAAATATGTATCATTTCACTGAGGATTATCGGAAAACGTTCCAGGAGTTAGTGGTTGAGAATGATGATGTTGAAGAAGAAACAGACAGCGAACAAAATTTTTTATAAATAATTATTATTATTATGATAATATGTATAAGATTTTTGTTACAACTTTAATAAAACAATATTTTTTCAATTGAATTTAACTACGACACGAATTATCGATCAACTTTATCGAATACCAACACTAATTCTGGTCCGTGTGCATCTGCATGTTGTCTGCCCATCTGAAAAAAATATACTTGCATAAGTTAGCTTACACAATTTTGTGTTGCATAAAGTAAAGAGTTGTTTTTGGTGCATATCGCACACGAAGAGATATCAAACGGAATTCGCCGAGTTTTGACTCTATTGTGGCTCTCGTGCATGTGGGCATTATCTGCAAATTGAATAATTGCGTATTTAGCCTTTCTTTGTACCAAGTTGCAGACGGTATAGATAGTTGTTTTTGGTACATATCTGTGATTTTAGTGCATGTGCGAATTGTCTGCAAATTAAATAATTGCGTAATCGAATCAATAACCTTTCTTTATACCAAGTTGCAGACAGTTAATAATAGGTAAAAGTTACCCCCGTTTTCTTACAAGTTTATAGAATTCAATGGACAACCGTGCATATTGGATTCGTCTGAAAACATTGTTTACAATAGTTTTGCAACCTAAATATTCTAATAAAACTATAATTAAACGGTGAACAATTGTTCAAAGTTATAAAAAAAAATAAGTTGACATGCGCACAATATGGTGATATGCATATCGTAAACGTCTGCACCTTTCCCCTACTCGTTTTCATGAACCAGAATCATCATTTTGTATTGTTTGGAGACGATAAATTATCATTTTTTTTTTTACTAAAATTTGATACATTTTGGAGTACCCTGTATAAGGTTTGGTGCATGACAGAACTGTCTGCAAAAGCGCTTCCGACACATTTTTATTCCTTTAATTTCGAATTATGAACTTTGCAGATGGTAGTGTATCAGTTGAAAACATTGTTTTTTTATGCAAACCGGAAATCGTTTCCTACATCCCGTGCATGCGGGCAAACCTTGAAAGTACCAAAAATTGAGCTTTATTGTATACATAATACTGACTAAATTACTTGCAGACGGTAGCTTATCAGTTTTGATTTTCTGTCACCATCTACTAGTCTATGACTGAAATAAAAATAACATACAGAGCAAGTCAATGAATAAGTCAGTTGTGACCAAAAATGACGTCAAAAGGAAAAAATAACGTCACAGCGACGTCTCAACGTGACGTCATAATTTCATTACAATATGACGTTACTGAGACGTCATTTTTCGTCTCCTGACGTCGGCGACCAATGTTTATCATATCCTGTCAATTTGGGTGATGAAAGCGAATCAATTGACGAGGCATTCAACATTTTGGAGTTTTTGAAATTTGTTTTACATCTTACTTACTTACTCTCATAAAAGGTATTGCTATAGTTTATTTCTTCTTGACAGTTGCCGAACGTTCCAAGTTCCAAATTTTAAATAAAATCATGGGATCCTCGTGGAAAGGACAATAAAACAATTAAAAAATGATTGTGATTCACTTTATTTGCGATAACAATTTATTTTATTTGTGATTATCAACTTATTTTTATATTTTTATTTAAATAACATTAGAATGTAATAAGATACAACTTGTATAAAATCAAATACATACAACAACCTACTTAATAGTTTTAGTACTTACAGTTAAGTCAGGATTAACGTATTACTTTGTTAAAATATAAATGAAAATAAACATTAAAATTATACACTTATTTCTGCATATTCAAAGATCGCGCATATACTAATAATAGTAGTAATAATAAAAATATACAACGGATATATCTACATCTCATCTAAGCCACAAATACATTTAAATGTAACATAAAAACGAGTGAGCACAATTGGGAATCCCATTTCCATAAAAAATTGCTAAAATACAAATAAACTAAATCTATTAGGCTAGTTTGCCTACTTCCAATTTCACCAAAAGCACGTCATTTTTGGAGATTACGCTTTGGCAACAGCATAGAAGGTTATTTTTCTAAAATAGCATTATTTTTTACTAATTTTAATACTTGCAGTACTCGTTCTGGCTATTCCAGAAGTACTGCATTTATGGTCCATTTCTAATAGACCAAATAGAATATTTTACCTATACAGGGCGTTAATAAACGCCAGGCATCACTCTCAGAATAAATTTCCCCCTCCTCCCATTAAAATAAGAGAAAATTTTATATAAATACGGACCCGGAAACACATCAGTATACAGGGCGTTAAATTTTTTAAAGGTATTTCAAAAACCGCATGAAATATAAAAATTTATATAATTACAAAAAATCTGAATTTCTGCCCACTGTGCTCCATCCCAAAAAGCTGGCTACGGCACTGAATGCCAAGAGGACGTTACTGCTCAAAAGGAATGAACATAGCCTAAATTTCATTTAAAGATCTCAAAATGTTTATACGATATTTTTAATAAACGGAATAAAATTTTTTTAACGCCCTCTATCTCAGTGGGATGCATTTCTGCATTCATATTTATATGTGATTCCCAGCAATTAATGAACACCTAGTATAACTGTTTCTTACTATATCTCTCTATTTCCGGTTCAGGCGGAAATTGGCCCCTCGCACTTCCCCAATTTTAAGCATCACACGGGATTCCCAACTTGCCCACCGCAGAATAAAACAAGTAAATCTTTGAATACTTAAGAAACGCTCACGAATCACCAATATAAAATACAACAAAACGGTTTTCATTTATGGGACTTCTTAAAATAGTTGCCTAAGTCTAGGAAATAAAACGGTGCACCATAAATGAAACACTCTGTATTAATTAATTTGCAACACTGTGACTATTAATAGCACTCAAAGGGAATGTCTTAATTACTTAAGTTTGTAGAAAATGCTTACGTCTAGGTAGATAAAATGAAGAAAAATATATTAACAGGGCGTGATTGAAGTGGCGTCCTCGGATTTGGCAGAGGCGATTTCACGAGGGTTCTATCGATAATTAGGGTTGGATATCTAGAGGTTAGCGTTACAGTAAAGTAAATGCACTGGAAAAATTACAAATCGACGTGGAGGTGTCGCAGTTTTAGATTAAAATTTTTGCTTGAATTCCAAGATGAACTGCCAAAATTTTGTTTAGTCCAAGAAATAAGTGGGATTTAATAGATCTTGAGGTGCTGATTTTTAGGTCATGTTTTGCTACTAAATTTTTTTGCTAGAATTGAAAAAAAGCGAAAAAGTGCAAAAAACTGTATTTTTGCAAATATGTTCCTTCTGGTACACTTTTTGAAAAATATCTTGATACTATAATCTTGAGGGATGAACAGTTTCGCCATAAATTGGGTAAATTTTTCAAATTTATAAAAAATTTACAAATTAACGCAAAAATATTACCCATAACTTTAATTCTGCTATTTTTCCCAACATATACGATTATTTTTAGCACTTAACTTTTTTCTTGCGCAAACAGAAGTATTGTGCAATTTTGAACACAAATGAGTTGTACAGTGGTATTGTCAAAGTATCAATGGTGTATTTTAACAGTGTAAAAAGTCACAGGGTGATTAAGAATGTCTAAACAGGTAGAAAAAAAGCCCTCTTCTCCCTTTAGACTAGTTCACAAGTTCAAAGCTGTGTTAATGCTTGATAAAGCTCCTCAAAATATGAGTGAGGGCTAATTGGATTCGGAATGGCGTCTAGAAAAATGTGCAAAAATTTCAAACCCGCACATAAACAATTGCAAAAGTTAAACAAATCAAGATTGAAAAAATAACGAGTTTTGTTTTTGCAAATAACTCGAAAACTATTAATATTTAAGAAATTTTAAAGAAGGATTCTTAAAGAGGAAGAAATTTCCAATAAAAAAAGTCCCAACTCCCGAAACTCTATCTCTATTATTAATAATTTTAATTTAATGTTGAAAATAGAGCTCCACGCCGGTGAACACTAAGCCGTTACGATGCTCTGCAACCGGCCGTAATAAGTAAAAATATTTTTTTATGTTATTTTAAATATTAATTTAAAAATTTTAAAAAATTTTGGTATTATTTAGACACTTAAAGGAACAATATCTCGTTGGAAAAAAATTGTTTCACCGATTTTTCATAAAAATGAGCCTATTGTTAATTAACATTTTTTTTTAGAGTTTGCGTTTATATTTCAATCCAGATAATTGTTAAACAAAAGCCACTAAAATTATTTCACTTTGTGGAGACCTTATGTCAACTATACTTTATGGGATTATGACATTGCGATATTTTTAATTGTTATAGTCTATTAGTTATTAATTATTTAACCTAACAAAAAACTAAAAAATGAAAAGAGAAGTTGAATTTTTTTTTTATTAATTTTAATTATTACTGTTTTTATATTCAAAAATACTATAAGATTACACCAACTTTAAATTTTTATTGCTATTTGTTTAAACAAATTTTATAAACAAATAGATATATTACGTATTTTTGAAAAAAAAATTCCATTATACTTGTTATAAAATATTATTTAAACACATTATTAAGAAAAAATTTTATAAAATTTTCTTCAAATTTATTTTTTGCAAGGTGGAAAAAAGAAAAAAAAATTTTGTTGTTTATTTATTTGTTTATTTAATAAACAATTTGTTATTAACAGTCGGCGAATGTGTTTATATTTTTTTAGGTAAAAAAAAATAACAAAAACCACCATATACATAATGTCAAAAAAAACATTTTTAATATTTTTTATAGAATTTTAAATTTAATTTTTTTTTGGCATGTTTATGTATACGGTTGTTTTTGTTTTTTTTTTCTATCTAAAAAGAATATAAACACATTCGGCGATTGTTAATAACAAATTGTTTATTCAATAAACAAATAAATTAACAACAAAAACAAATTTTCTTTTTTCCATCTTGTAGAGAATTGCAAATAATAAATTTTAAGAATACATTTTTTTCTTAATAATTTGTTTAAATAATGAAGAAAAGGAAAAAAACAATTATAAACAATTAAAAAAATTTTTCTTAAAAAAATTTTTTTTTAAATCATATAACGGCAAAAAAAATTTTAAAAATAGGTAACTTATCTATTTGTTTATAAAATTTGTTTAAACAAATAGCAATAGAAATTTAAAGTTTATGTAATCTTATAGTATTTTTGAATATAAAAACAGTAATAACAATTAAAATTAATTAAAAAAAATTTTCAACCTTCTTTTTTTTTATTTTTTAGTTTTTTGTTGGGTTAAATAATTACTGACTAATAGACTATAACAATTAAAAACATGTCATAATCCCATAAAGTATAGTTGACATAAGGTCTCCACGAAGCGAAATAATTTTAGTGGCTTTTGTTTAACAATTATCCGACTTGAAATATAAACGCAAACTCTAAAAAAAATTGTTAATTAACAATAGGCTCATTTTTTTTCCAACGGGATATTGTTCCTTTAAGTGTCTAAATGATTCAATAGTTTTTAAAAAATTTTAAATTAATATTTAATAACATAAAAAAATATTTTTACTTATTACGGCCGGTTGCAGAGCATCGTAACGGCGTAGTGTTCGCCGGCGTGAAGTTCTATTTTCAATATTCAATTAAAATTATTAATAATAGAGATAGAGTTTCGGTAGTCCTGACTTTTTTATTGGAAATTTCTTCCTCTTTAAGAATCCTTCTTTAAAATTTATTAAATATTAATAGTTTTCGAGTTATTTGCAAAAACAAAACTCGTTATTTCTTCAATCTTCATTTGTTTATAACTTTTGCAATTGTTTATGTGTGGGTTTGAAATTTTTGCACATTTTTCTAGACGTCATTCCGAATCCAATGAGCCCTCACTCATATTTTTACGAGCTTTATCAAGCATTAACACGACTTTGAACTTGTGAACTAGTCTACTTATAGAACTGTTGAAGATCCAGTTTAAAGCTGAAAACTTGTAATCAAACAGTCCATGGAAGACGCATTACGCAATAAGCATGTCATCTGAATTTGATTCCATGATAATTATCTGTGTAGATCTTGTCCTCTTAACAGCCCTATCAAAATGTAACTATGTATACTTCCTCAAACCTACATCCTGATTTTAGAAGCATTCAGTTGCTGTGATACCACATCAGCCTTCTTTAACCAGGAAAAAATTAAATTGTGCAACATACTCCGGAAAAAATAATTACCCTCAACAATAAATAGACATCACTGCTTTGTAAAATCAGCCAGAAAAGTAGGCTCAACATCGTTTCTCTACCACTAAATGAGGTATAGGCACGTGGGCATTCTCTACAGATATAGGGAGGGAGGACTGGGTGCTTCTGAGGATAAGACTTGCATTGATATATTTATACAAAACATAATTAGATAGTCTTGAAATGTTAGAAAGTGAAACGATCAATAAATGTCTAAAAGATCACCTTCCACTAGAAAGTATACGGCTTTAGGGCATAATCCCACAGATGGTAGCTTCGCTCTAGCGCCCGCTCGAGCGAGTGCATGAACCAAATATCCGTACTAAATCTGTCTAAACCCAGGTCACGTTCCGTATTGTATTCAAAACCTGAAAAAATTCACACAAAAAATATCATCAGGTCCAGAGCTGGTATGGAACCTCAAAAAATTTACAGGAATGGGGACGGAAAAAAGCAAAGATGAGTCAGTTCCTGTTCCCACCCTCCAGGCTCCTGGTAGTCTGCCAAAACTAATTTCTTGCAAATGCAAGAAGGGATGTTGGGAGACATGTGAATGCATAAAAGCCGGCTTTAAGTGCTCCGTTATTTATACGAATGGTAAGAAATGAAGATAGAAACTGGTTCAGTGCGCGAGATGGCGAAGAAAACAGATATTGAGGAGTATGTGACCAACCAGTCTGATTTCTACAAAATAGAAATAAAAGTGCACTGGAACGGAGATATTTGCAAAAATTATTCTTTTGCACGTTTTTTGAGGTATTTTTCGAAGTTCCAATTGCCAAAACACCCGCAAAACTTTCTTTCGAAATCCACTTAATTGCTGGGTTAGTTCTCGATATGTTGAATGTCGAATATAACTTTCGATTTGGCTTAAAATGTCGATGGCCAACCTGTGCTCCGCCCCTTCTTAATATCTTCAACTATGACGATTTTTTTTCTGTAAAACCGATGACGACACCCGTGCGTCATAGCCGAAAAACGACCAAGAAATAAAAGAAAACGGTTTAAATTGGAGACTGACTTCTTTTTTGTTTGCAGTGAAACTGTTAAATTCTGTGATAATTCTATGGATATTCAAAGGGGTTTTCGTTTAGGACTGCAATCTGCAGGAATTGCCACTCCCAAGTTGATTAGGGTTTAATTCCTACATCCAACATCGAATATCTTGGCTTATTAGTTCATCTTGAAATTTTTTTGCGAATCTAGTACATTCTCAGCAACAAACAACAGTGCTGTAGCGCACTAGCCTACATATTTGAAAACTCTGTTGCTATAGTTAAAATAATAACAAGTTATAATTATCATCAACTGTTAATTTTTATCTTTTAAAAAAATATATTTATTTTACAAGTTTAAACATAAAATTTTATTTTATGGAATAATTTCCACAAATTGGTGACCCCGACGTAGGGAATATATACTTCCAAGTCGACCAATTTGGACTCGTCTGGAATATCAGGAGCTTTGTTGTTGTTTTAATCTTCCAGGTTTTTTAGGAGAGATTTCTTGCTTGATCTGAATAGATGTAATCCATAGCTTATTCAAATTTGCGCCAACACAGCTCTTGCTTTTTAAATATCCTCCAACTTTCTCAGAGCTTCTTCTGGATTCGTTTTTTGGAGTTCTTCAGTTTTTGTTTAATTTTCTTTCGTCTAAGAATTCTGTGATATTTCTTACTGTTTATTTTGTTCTGTCGTCTTGCTTTTGCTTTCTTATAATTCAGATGAGCCTGTAATTTTGCTGCCTGTTTTCGTTGTTCCTTAAGTTCTTCCAATGTTAGAGAAAATTTTTGCTTATTTTCTGTATCTATTATGTATTCTTCGACTTTTGGCTTTAACTTATTCAATTGTTGAGCGTCGGGTTCGGGTTCAGCTTCGGGGTCACCAATTTATGGAAATTATTCCATAAAATAAAATTTTATGTTTAAACTTGTAAAATAAATATATTTTTTTAAAAGATAAAAATTAACAGTTGATAATTATAACTTGTTATTCTATATTATTTTTTGTTATTATTTTAACTATAGCAACAGAGTTTTCAAATATGTAGGCAGGTGCGCTACAGTGCCATTTATTAGCAAGAATCTCACGTATAATAGTAAGTGATCCAGGGGAAGTACCCAACCAAAATTATCACGCAGTCATTATCATAAAAAGTGGTTCCATCGCTCACCCTGTATAGAAACATACAACAACTTCGAGTTATTCACGCTAAAAATGTTTTTTTTAATCTTTCAAACTTAACATTATCTTATATAGATAAAGCAACGATCTAAGTTCATCAACTATATTATTTAAATATATATATTTTTTTGTATAGATGCTGTCATTTTATGAAAAAATAAACAAAGGCTTTTGCGGTCGGCAATTGTTCTAACATATTCAGTTGGCACACACAACTTAGCACTAGTCAAAAATATATTGCAACTTATCACTTGGGGATACAATTAATACTAGAGTCATTACAGAGACGCTGGCGAGTCGTCGGTCCAGTTGCGTTCAGTTTTATGTCGGCGCCCCTGGCTGGAAGTACCTTAGGCCATTTATCTGAAAACATTCACATATCCTTATTTATTTAAGTAAAAATAGGAAATGTAAAGGGAAGATTTGGGGTGAAATGAACTATTAAAAATTGAAAATAATTCATTAATTAATTTTATCGAAACTTTTAATAGTGCGTACAGGTCAACGATTTCTTGGTTGAACGATTATTTTAAGTCTGCGTTTATCTGCCTGCAAAAAGTGAGCTGCCCCTTTTTGCTCTTTTATTATGTATTGTAATATTTATACCGTTGCACATACCACAACAGGGAAAAAACTATTCTAGTAGCTGTTAAATTTTATAAAATGGTTAAAACAACTTCTTAAGTCTTACTTCATTTGATTGTACTGTTTGTGGTATAGGGAGATATGGCCAAAAATAGATTCAGTAGACAGCAGATATCTGAATTTTGGTATGAGGCAATTCTAAATCAATCTGATAAAATCCAATATGTACAGGGCGACTATTTTTTCAAAGGAAATGCGTCTTTCTTGTGAACTATTTAAGAAAATTATATTCTGTACAAAGTGTTATATTCCTATTGCCTGTCTCTCCAAATTAGGGTAGAAAAAAAATTAAAATATGCATGATGGTGTATGACGCGACGCTTTGAACATTTTTTTCTAACAACACACCAGTTTCATTACATTATTGAAAATGTTTTTTTATTTTTGTAAATACCATTCCTTTCTGCTTATTTTTTAAAAAGTTATGACCTAATTTATGTTATTATAAGTACTAGTTTTTAAAATATTTTTATTGGAGTCGTTTCTTTTCTTATAAAAAGCTAAACCACATATTATTCTATGAGATAAAGTAGGCTTCGAAAAAATGTCGTTAACTTTTTTAATGTAAGGCATATCTATCTAAATAGTACAGTGAATGAAGGTAAAAATCAACTATTACCTCCGATTTCGGTGAACCTCCATCGATTTGCATGAAAATTTGGGATTGAGTATATTTTACCCTTAACTTCAAAAGTGACATATGCTCGACTTGCGCTTTTTGCATTTTAGAGGTGAAATCCACCCCGTTTGTTAAAAATGGGAAAAAATGCAGATTTAAGCATTCTGGCGTAAGTAATCTCGTTTAATTAGATAAAATAAATATTTTTCAACACTTATATGCATGATTTATGATTTTAATTAATTTTTCAATCCTTTTAGCAACCACCCCTTAAATCGAAAATCATGAAAAAATCATTTTTTGTATTTCTGAAATATGAAATCGCATATTAACATTACACAAACGGTTTGTTTAATATTTATGATACAATTTTTGATTGACTGTGAAATTTCAACCCTTAAAAACCACCCCCTTAATGCAGAATCATTGAAAAAATTGGTTTCAAGAAACTTTAATCATTTGAATAATACATTACTGAATTGAAATCTCATTTACTGAGTATTAAAGTAATTATTTATTTATTGCGAAATTTTCCACCCTTAAAAACTACCACTTGTCATAAAAATAATGGAAATTTTTTTGTATCAGCTTTAATAGCTTTAATTATTTAGAATCTTTTTTATTACTAGAAAGCCCCACTATGTTTTCGAGCAGATGTTCAGAATTCCTTTCACTTTTTCTATCTTCAAAAGAAACATACACACACTCACACATGTATATTTTGTTAGCATGTACCTATCGACACGTCTAACTACTTCTTACTATCTGTCTTTTTTCCTATATATGCATACAAAACCTCTGCTCTCCAAAAAAATGTTATTGGTTTTTTTACAATAACTCCGTTAATTTTTATATCAGCTTCATTCAAAAACTATTTGAAAGGTAATTTCAAGGGCTATAAGATCGTATTAAATTTAATCTTTTAAAACCCTTATTTTTAAAAAGATAAAAGGTTAAAGGGCCCCGGTTACATGGTTCTCGCAGTAAAATTTAGGCTTTAAACGTTTCTATCTCGGTTATTTTTTATCCTACAAAAATAAAAAAAACTAAAATCTTTGTTAAAAAAAAAACTCAAATTTCGTTCTCTATTATTTTTTACATATATCGAGTATTTTTGGAATTATTATCAAAAGAAAATGAAATTTACGAAAATTTGAAAAATTCTGATTTTTTTAAATCAGATTTTTTTTCAAAAATATGCATTCTAAACCGGTCAAAATTTTTAAAGTCATTACTTATGCTAAAATAAAGAAAGTCTTATAGGGATTACTATAAATTTTAATTTTTGTGGAAATGGCGTAGGTTTTATTTTTCACTTTTTCCTAAAAAATTCGAAAGGGTCCTCTTATTTTCATCATAACTTGCTTAATTTTGATGCTATCAACTTCTTCTACAGCTCATTTGATAGGTATTTCTGAGTACTTTGAAAAGTGTTCAGTAAGTATATTTTATAAAGTGCATCGTTTTCCCGTTATTTAAGCTTGAATACTTAGATTTGAGTACTCGCCGAAAAAAAATATACATTCAATTACTTATAGCTCACTTTGAATTAATATTAAAAGGTTTTTTTAAGGAAGGAATTTATTCGTTTTTTTATTAGCTTCAATTTTGGTAATGACAACTTTTTTGTAAAAACTTATAGTTTTTGAGTTATTTATGAAAAACCGCTTTAAAACATGCATTTTTTTCACGAAAAATCAAAATCTTTGATCTTTAATAACTCAAAAAGTATTGATTTATTTTAATAACTTTATATAACAAATTTTGCTTAGAATTGGTCCCTCTATCGACTCCTGGGGTTATTTTTCATAAAATAATTTCCACCCCCGAGAAGGGGGTGGATGCCACCCCCAGGGTAAAAGCGCAAGTTGGCACTATGTCACTTTTGTTTCTTGAGGTATCCTCTAACTACTCACAAATTTTCATGAAAATCGATGGAGGTTCAACGAAATCGGAGGTGAAAACCTTCAGTGACTGTACTAATATACTATACTGATCAAGGGCGCTGTGTCGAGACGTGTCGTGTCGCAAGATATCAGTTTAAATGAATTTGAATGAGTGTTGCAATTTCATTCAATTAATCTCGTAAAAACCATGAAATTAACAATTAGTACGCAAATCAGACAAACGAGCGTGAAAATGTAAATGAATATAAAAAAAGCTACTTACGGTCATGTCATATTCTGTGATGAAAGCTGGGATTTCAAGCTGATCCGGCGACATCACAGCATAAAGGTACTCGACGCCAGGTAGGCTGTGAACTTTCTGTTTTATTGCTGGTGCCATGAAAGTTGTGAACCACCACGTCATCATCTGAAACCAAAAAAAAATAAATGTGGTAGAGGGAAACCTAAGTTTGAATACTGGCTTTAAATATATACACGAACATTTGTAGAAGAAGATACAACATTGAGCTCATTCCATTTTTATATTGCACATAAAAAAACTCAAGGCTGCCAACCGAGCTAATATAAGGGAAGACCGGGGCATGTTTTATTTTTCTACACTATATTGAATAATAAATATAATGTATTACTTAATAGATAAAACAACATTACTCTTATGTAAAGTATGTTCTGGCATGATTAAAATAAGAAATAAACAGAGAATTAAGATTTCTAACTCTTGTGACATAGTTACGCGAATCACTAGAAAGTCGCGGAGTTTATTGTCGGCGTTAATACCAGGGTAACAGATAAACACTTTGAATTTATCTGTCAATGTCGCGAAGGATGGGCAATGTATTCACCACTGCATAAGATATTGTAATATGTTGCAACCCCTTAAAATTTAAGGTTATGTTGGTTACTAAAAAGTAATAGTATTTGCACCTACTCGAGAAACCTACCAGAAGTTAGTTCTGGTGACATCTGGAATTATCTAGAGAATGGTGGCGTCATCACAGAAAAATCGAGATCTGTCATTTTTAGGTATAAAAGACCGACCGCATTCTCAGCGAGTAGTTCAGAAAGTATAGAAAGTGAGGTTAAGACTTCAAAGATAAACAAAGTGATAAACATTGTGATTTTTAGTCAGTAAAGTGTAAATAATAGTATTGTGAAGTATCCAGTAAATATTTAATAAAGTGTGTTAGTGGACATCTCTTGTTATAATTTTTGGAACCCACGGAATTTGCAAGGGGTAGTTTCCTAAGGGTGAAAACACGTTACAATATTTTACCCTAACACAAACAAAACATAGTAACATTTTTTTTTTATTTTCCAGAAACTCTCTCTAGTATTATTTTGTTCATTCGCAAAATTTTGAAGTACGGCCCTGTAGTCTCTTGTCAGCATGTAATAGCGCCCATTTTTATATACTTATGGGCACTTTTTTGCTGCCTTTTTTATTTGCAGTATAAATATGTTATGAACTTATATATTCATTTTATGTTTAGTGGAAAGTATATTTCCAGATGCACTAAAATTAAGTGTGGTACCGCCGATCTTTAAAAAGGCATAAAATGTTTGAACTATGAACCTATATCTGCACAAAACAATATTGGTAAAATATTAGAAATGTGTTTTAAATTCAACTCAGTACTTTTAAACAGCAACTAGAATACGGTACACCTCAAGGAACCGTTCTACGGACAATATTGTTTTTAATTTACATAAATAAACTAGATACAGAATGCAAAATTATAACTTATGCTGAAGACATTATTTTAATGAAAGATAATAATTGGGTTGAAGTAAAAAAAAAATAACCATTGAAGAATTTTCAAAAGTACAACATTGGTTTTCTGAAAACCTTTTGACAATCAATATGGAAAAAAATCCATTTACACAACTATAATTGCATTCTTGATAAACTTCAGGATAATTGCTGATGTACACAAGTGATAACAGCTGTATGAAACATAAAATTGTTTATATTTCATTTACTGTGCCAAGTTTATTTTTCATTTTCAATTCCTTGGGCAACCTATGGAAAGTTTCTTAATGGCATCATACCATTTTTTCTGCCAATCAGAAATAGTGACTCATAAACTTTATTCTTTTGACATTAATTACTTTTTAAAGACTTGCGAACTCGCAAAAGTGAGCTGGTCTGCTGGAGCCAACATTGTTGGTTTGAAGACGCTGAAATTCCAGCAGACCAGCTCACTTTTACGAGTGTCATGGCAATTTTCAAAGTGTACCGAGAAGGTTGGTTGGTTGGATCGTCTGTAGACCCTTTTATGCTTTATTAAATTATTTCTTGTTTAATTAGTGTTTACCTTTTAAAAATATTTTTATTATTATTATGAAATAAAATCATTAAAAAATGATTAAAAGCAAAAAAGTTTATGAGTCATCATTTCTGATTAACAATAAAATAGTAAGGTCCATTAGGAAAATTTCCGGCGAGAAACTTTAAGGAAGTGAAAACGGAAAGTAAAGTTTTTTTGAGAAAAATATTTTACTGAACTTATTAGTAATTCATATACCTATTTTCTTCCTTACCATAGCCTACTTAGTAATTTCACTTTCATTTGATACAGCCATTGTCAAAAATTCCGTTGTTTCTTGAAATTTTTATGATCGGAAAAAACCGAGAATTTTATACTTATACTAGCTGACCCAGCAAACATTGTTTTGCCATATACATTATAAATTTTTGTCCAAAAAATAAAAAAAAAAAAATCTGGATAGAAAAATAGCCTACGACCTATTCTCAGACCTACCAAATATACACCGAAAATTTCATAAAAATCGGTCAAGCCGTTTCGGAGGAGTTCGATAACAAACACTGTGACACGAGATTTTTATATATTAGAAGAAGAAGAAACCATACAAAATATATCAAATCTATTTAACACAAAAAGTTGATGTCACACAAATTTCATGTTCACATACACATGTAAATTGAGTTTACTATCGTAACAATTAAAAAAAAAAAATTGGATCGCTCTATATGCACATTTAGAACTTAAAACATCGCCGTTCCATAAAAACTAAAGAAAAACAACCTAAAAACGTACTCTTCGCCGATTTACTAAACTTTGTATATAATTATTGTCTAAACGTTGGTTGTGGCATTTTCTTAATTTTTTCTCTTTTCTTATTGTGGCAGAGCATCCCAAAAAGAAAAGAGAAAAAAAATTTATATAATTGGGTTGTTGCACTAAGTTAAAATTTGAGGAGAATCTATGTTAAACAATAACAATTATTCGTGAAAAATCATTAGAAACATGTAGAAGTTGAAAAGAAAGTCTTATATATTCATAATATTAATTACAAAAATACATGCATTTAAAACGGAGATGACATAATAACGGCAGTCTGTAGAGAAGTTAGTTATAAAACGACGAGAAACGGGTACTAATTTAGAAACTCGCTGATAGCGACGGAGAAAAAAGACAATCACGACAGTTTAATCTGACATTATATTTAACGTCAAATTCAACTGACGTTCATAGGTTACAATTCGGTATAGTTTAACAGCATCAGGGCGTCAAGACAAGAAAATATTTATTGATTTTTTTTTTTTAAATAAGTAATATTTTTTTGTTACGTTAAAACTACTTTTCTTCTGTGGTTATCCGCGAACCACACTAACATGCTTTTGGAACTCTCAGCACCCGTTCCCAGGGGAACTTTTAAAACTAGGCCAATTAGTTATTTAATACTTTTCTAGCTTTTCAAATAAAAATCTGCAAATATTATGTTTCCTAACTTCTAATTATCAGACCTTGTTAATTATCAAGGATTTTTGTGTGCATATCGTATGATTCATGTAGCGCGCGACCAACCAAAGTATCATTACTCATTAATGAAATAAAATCAATGTGGGAATAATATGTAATATTGATCGAAGAAGGATACAGCTGTAATGGAATGTAATAAAAGTTGTATAGATATATTATTTATTTACTTACTAGAACATATTTATTTTATTTTCAATCGTTTCCAAATAAAATTGTTGAACGTTGATTCTTACTGGAGTAAAATAATGAATTCTAGCTACAGGTACAGGAAGCGGGTTCGAAGTGATATCTTACCTTAGTCCAAAACGTCGGGTGAACCACATAAAAGGCTTTCAAATTTTTCTTGTATTTGTAGGGAAGGACATTATACACCTCCTTCAGCCAGGAGAACGAGGGATAATTATTACTCGACGTTAAGGTGTGGAAGTATGCAATAACGTAATCGCCCTTGACTATGGGGTCGAGAAGGGTTATTAGGTACAACAAAGCCTGAAACAAGAGAAAAACAGAAATTATAACAAAATCAAGGTTGGAAAAAAACAGTTCTTTTCAATGTTTTAAATGGTATGTTTAAAATAAGTTTAAAACGTTGAAAACTCTGTTCAACTAAAATTAAATGGTGCCAAGTTACTGTGTCTGTTAAAAAATATTATTTTGGGTAATCAGCAGATAACTTTCAAAGAAACCATTCGTTACTTTTATTTGAAAGTTATCTGCTGGATATCCAAAATAATATTTCTTAACAATAATGTAAGCAGAAATAAAAGATATTTATTTTAATAACTGTGTCTGCTATTACTACAGATGGCGCACTGAAACGGATTTTACAGCACTCTACAAATAATATGCTTTAGTGCATGTGACCACTGACCATTTGACTCGTCATTGTGAATGTGTTTACTGCTTATATCGGAATTACTTATCGGATTGGACCATCATCGGCACTTTTCCTGCGTCTGAAAACTATTTCATAAGCAAGCAGTGTCACATCAAAAGATCTAAGCCTATCAGGGAATCATCAATTGGACTTAAATTTGGACTGCTAGTTGGCCATTTCGGCGGAATAATTCTTAATATTGTTCTTTTAAATATTACATGCTCTTACGTGCTAGTGACAAAGCTAAAAGAAGTAATTGTCATTTAGCGCCTTCATTATCACGTATTTGTTGCCAAACCTTACAATAAAAGTATGAATAAATGTTAATATTAATTGCAGTGATATTGTGCGTAGTTTTTGAAACCAACACCGGTTTTGCATATACATAAACACATATACAGTTAATCGAATACGACGAATCTGTCTCGAGTCCAAATTTCCTAAATAAACACAAATGTGTCTCTTTACTTGTATTCTAATAAGTAAATTTGCCACTAATAATTACATTTCTACCTGTTTAAACATAAATGATCAAGTAATAGTTTATTATTAGGAAAATTATGGCGAAATAGTAACTATTATGATTGTTTCCCAACTGTTCTACTTTGCTAGTATTAAACCAAATATGGAAATGATTATATTATTTGAATAAAGTTGATATTATTTCGTGGCCTCGCTGCCTCGATTTTGTAGAAATGTATTTTATATAGCGGGTGGAATAATTAAGACTTTCAACCTCTCTTTTTCCTATTCTATGCATTTTTGAGTAAAAATTGTCGATTTCATTTCGAGGAGGAAAAAAGTTTATTGAGAAAAAAGTGAAATTTAAATAAACCTGAAAGTACTGTGACAATCGAACTAATAGTTATATATTTGTATTTATTTTTTATACAATACGAACCAGATAATAGAATGTCTTACGATTCTAAATTAAGAAGTACGCGTAGTCTCTGCCTAGATCCCAATTTAGAGTGCATCCACATAGCATTTTATTTTTTGTATTAAATATTTGCCTTCATCTGCGACGATGGGTAAATACCAAGCGAAATGTCAATTTAAAGTCACGGCAACATATTTTCCAATCAATAATTTCTCAAGTCCATTACACGAAAAGCGACATCACTTTTTATTAACCGAGGACAAATCAAACTTTTATGCGGTTCATCAAATTATAATATTTACTTACTTTTATTTAAGCATATCGAGACTATGTTTATTTTTGAAAAAATAAGATATTTACAGTGTGTCCCACTTTTCACAGTAACACCTACGTAGCTGTTATTGGTCATCCAATTTCAACCACATTTGGATCGGTATCAAAGATCTTTAATATTTCTTTTTTGAGTAAAACAAAACTTATTTCAGTCATTGGCGTGCATTTTTATTAAGAAAAAAAGGGTCGATTTTTCGAGAAATCATATTAGGCATTTTTTTGTTGAAAAACGAACGCAATATTATTGATCAGCATGCTGTAGAACCCCTATATTCAGAATTTAACAACATTTTGATTTTTGGTTTTTAAATTACGGCCCATTTAAAATTGCCTATTTTAATATTAAATAATCAATAAATTGGAAACGAAGCTTTTTTTTCGAAAGAAAGTCATTCTTTATTTTCTCTTTAAATTCATTTTTTCTATCACCCAATGTCATCAATACTTTCAAATTCGGTAATCCTTAATGCCCGAATAATTTACAGTTCTGATGACCCAAAATTTTTCAATGAAAATTCTTGGCCTTGAAAATTTGAAAGTTTAGATGATGGAATAGTAGAAAAAGTGAATTTAAAGAGAAAATGAAGAGTGACTTTTTTTCGAAAAAAAATTCATTACCAATTTATTGATTATTTAATGTTTAAAATAGGTAATTTTAAGGGGACCGTAATTCGAAAACCAAAAATCAAAATGTTGTTAAATTCTGAATATGGGGGTTCTACAGCATGCTGATCAATAATATTGCATTAGTTTTTCAACAAAAAAATGCCTAATATGATTTCTCGAAAAATCGACCCTTTTTTTCCTTAATAAAAATGCACGTCACTGACTGAATTAAGTTTTGTTTTACTCAAAAAAGAAATATTAAAGATCTTTGATACCGATCCAAATTTGGTTGAAATTGGATGACAAATAACTGAGCTACGTAGGTGTTACCGTGAAAAGTGGGACACACTGTACAGATAGAAAAGAAGTTTTGCTGACATTCTGATAATTATTATAAGGAGGTTCGGATTTTTAATATATTTATAGGGCCGGTTCAGGGCCGTACTCAGACCGGTTTTCTCGGGTCATTTGTCCGAGGCCCGGCCCTATAAGGGGCCCCCCTGAGGCCTACAAAAAAATTAAAAATTAGTCCTTTCTATTTTTTAAATCCTTTCCAAAATAAGGGGGACTGGAAGATTTACTTTGCCCGGGGCCCGCCAACGCTGGGTACGGCCCTGGGCCGGTTTTATAGTGCCGTTTAACTTAGATATGATAGTTAACTTTAAGTTGTGACGAAAAGTACGTTTTATATCCATCAGTAACTGTCAATCTTAAAAACACCAAATGGTGGACAGGGTACCGCTTAAACTACAAACTTAGGTTTACGCATGCTTACGTTGAACTGAATGTTTTCACTATACAGGGTGTCTCGAAACTCCCGCCTCCCCCTTTAGGTGCTAATTCTCCATGCAAAAATAGTAAGAAAAGTTCCTAAAAACATGTGTCCGGAAATGCTTCCTAAGGGAGTTACGGCCCTCTAAGGATGGCGCAAAAATAGGTGTTTTTACTAATTTTCTCGGAAATGGTTTGGGACAATTTTATGAAACTTGGTTAACTTTTTTCGATTAATAAAGGTTATTGTTTTACGCCTATGTGGGATTAAATACTAAAAATGTCAAATGGAAAAATTAATATGTAGAAACAAAGAACACCGACTCCTCGATTCTCCGCCCCTGGATAAAATTAATTTTGGCTAATACTGTAAAACAATCTAGTTCTAGATCTCGTTAAAGTACATATGTGTACCAAATTTCAAGTCAATATCTTAAACGGTTCCAGAGTAAACGTGCGCACAAAAAAAAGTTACAGACAGACCGACAAATTTTTTTTTTGCTCAAACTTAAAATCTCGACGTTTCATGACATTTTAAGCCCATTTGGACAATAAAAATTTTTTAAAATTTTTTTGTCGTTACTATACTTCCACTGAACGTGGAAGTAATAATGTTTGTAATACATGCCAGTTTATTTTTTTTTGTAAAAACAAAATACCATAAGGAAAAGTTAATAATAATTATCAAAAGCGACTTTTCCTTTGCGAATAACTGATAGATAAACATATTATTATAAAAGTGTGCATATTGACAGGTTATGTCAAGTTGGATACTAAATATTATCCTAGCGCAAATGTGCAGCACAATTGTAATTATCACAACCCATTCTACATATATTATTGTACTTATCCACTAATTTTTGTTAAATTATTCTGAATATAAAACCGCTGCCCAAGGAATCACTACTTCCACATCCAGATTTTTTATCCAAGTCACTCACAACGAAAAAATTTTGTATGTGGAAATAATTGTTTATGGAACTTTAATAATATAATATTTGAAATCCTCAACCCCAAAAACCCATAAAACGATACCCCATATCGGTAGCGGGGTGGGGGTGGTTATAGGGGGTGGTAGTGGGGGTGGATGAAGTAAAAAAATATTTTGAGGTTTCTGGTTCTTGTACACACACTAAATCACAATTTGTTTTCATCCCCTATAATGGGGGTGGTAATGGGGGTAGCTAATGCCAAAATTTTTTTTGAGACCTTAGTTTCTCTTGTATATACTAAATACCAATTTTATGGACTCTTACCTGCTTGATTTACCTATTTACCCCAATTTACTCCAATTTACCCCCCCAACCCTTCGACGGAACAAGATGAAAATATAATCTAGTTGTAGATCTCGTTAAAGTACATATGTGTACCAAAATTCAAGTCAATATCGCAAACGGTTCCAGAGTAAACGTGTGCACAAAAAAAGTTACAGACAGACTGACAGACAGAAATTTTGTTTTCGCTCAAATTTAAAATCTCGACGTTTCGTGACATTCTAAGCCTATTTGAACAATAAAAATTTTTGTCGTTACTATACTTCCACTGGATGTGGAAGGAAAAGGTAAAAACGAAACGCAAACAAACGATACACATAAAAAATAAATCATCAGTATGTACATGTACCTAGATGAACACTGGTTGAATATTCAACCTCTTTCTGCATAACTCTAACGCATGACGACCGCCGTTGAATCTCCGACCGATGTCCGCCTGTACAATACTACAAGAGTCATCTGGTTAAATGTGCCACCAGTATCAGTTTGATACAAATATTTTTTCGGCTTGGTTGAAATAGCGACCAGTACCATATAAAGAGTACTTTCCAACATTTAAACATCATTCTATCATCTATCAATTCAAAATTTCAACAAATAAATAACATAAAATTTTAAATTTCTTAAGTTTATTCTCACGTTGAATGCTTAAATTCGCACTTTTCGCTTGGAGCCATATGGCTCCAAGCCAACGTTTTAAAATTCACGCAATTGATGGCCCAATATTGTTGATTAATGTTCTGTTTTCTTAAAATGTTTTCTTAACCGCTTCTCAAGTCACCGAAGTAACTCCTTGAAAATCCAGAATGATTTTGTGTTAGGTAAAGAGAAACGAGGCCCTACAGCTTATAGTGGAGTCCGAACCACTTCTTGGGGATAATTTTATAATTAAAATTATTTCGCGATGAGCAGGGATTGAACCTGCTTCGCTAGGTACGCCAGTATGCAAGCTCCAAAACACTAAAAGCTACATTTAAACCTCAGTAAAACTTCAGTTTCAATTTCGGTTTAATTTTTACCTATAAAACCGGCCCATCGAGTGACAGGAATTTACATTACACATTTTGTAACCACATGATACAGCAGCCTCATATCGTTTAGCAAAGTTTTTATCAGTAGCGAATGACCAACGGGGGCTATCGCATTATCTAAATCGAACATAACAGTTAACACAAACGTTAACTTCTGTTTGATTTCTGCTATCTCCACGGAGGCTCTATTGTCGGAGCTACTCTTCTCAATGCCATTGTATCCTAACAATGTGGCAGATTTCATAATAGGAACCAGCGGCATTTGTTTGAATCAATAATGCATTATGATGGATATTATATATTTATTCACTTAGTTTTGTGTGAAAGTACCAAAGTGGAGGGAACTGGGGCGTTATTCGAGCAGAAAAAGAATTCATAACTAAGAGCTTCCTTTCTACTCCCATTATTGATACACACTTCACCAGTTCCACCAGAAAATTAATTTGGTTGTTCAGTTGAACAAATGTTCGTTGAAACGAACTTTTATAGTTTTTTTTTTTCAGTTTGACTGTTGATATAAAAAAAATATATCTAATTACATCCTTACAAAATATCAGCAATTATTTTATGCAATGCAATGTTCATTGTTCAATGACGATTTTTTGACATTTTTACTTCCACATCCACCTATAGTCCAGTCAATAAAAGAGTTGTAGAGAACATTGAGGACGGGAGAACTTTTCTCTTCAGGAATGTGATGGAGGTAGTTAGGAGGTAAACATATAAAAGTCCGCTCCCCTAGCCCCGTCGATTTAGGGGGAGGGGGGGTGTGGGTGTGGAAAGGTTGCTTTTTTCGATTCTTCGCTTATAACTCGGAAATGATGCGTGGTACGGAAAAAGGTAATTTATGCAAAATTAAACGTAATTAAATTTCGCACAAGAATGTTTATATTCATTTTCTTCCTAGGTGTTATAATTTATGAGGTATTCGCCAGCGAAAATCGATAATTAAAAAAAATCAATTATGTACCTTGAATATTTCTATCAAAGCGGTTTACCGTGGTCTGCTAATAAATCACAGTCACAAAACAATCTTTATTTTACAACACTCGACGTATTTACTAACGTAATATTTTGTCGAAATCTATACATTTCCTTAAATATACAGTGTGACTCACTTGACGTGACCCCCCCCCCCCCCCGAAGCGGCGGGGCTAGGGGTATGCTTACATCCTAACTACCCCCAACACATCCCTGAAGAGGAAAATTCTCCCCTCCTAAATGTTCTCTACAATCAGCAATTATTTTGTGCATTCATTGATTGGACTATAGTGAAGTGGTAGTATAGTTAGTTACGGTAAAAATTTTGAATTTATGTTCAAATAGGCTTAGAATGAATGAATCTAGCTACGCCGTTGACTTTGTGTCTAGAGCTAAGTAAGTCGTAATGTCCTGGACGGCCTCTCATAATTTTGAAGGAATTTTTAAGATACAGAAAACAGTCGTTAGGAATATGGTGGAGCAACAAGAAATACTTAATCTCGGAACTTATTTTAAGAGATAAAAAATTTATCCTTAGTATGCATATACATACTAAAAAAAATAATAGGCTTGTTTCAGCGAGAGGAATCACAAACGGTCACAGTCGATAAGCTCCGTCTAACGTGGTCACCTGACCAATCAGGAATTATTTTCAACCAATCGTATTATGTCTGACTAGTCCGTGATTGGTGCAGAAACAGAACTAATAACAACAGAACAAACTTATTTAAAAATTCAGTCGATATCAGTCATCCAGTCACCCTTCTCTGTGGCTCCGACCCTCACAGAGGGGAGCTGGTAGTACCGGCAGCCACTCCCCACACCCGTGGGGTAAGTGACTACTGGGTCCGAGAATCGTGTGCCCTGAGCAGACGTAATGAACCGAGGATGACGGCCTTCTGCATTCTGCCGGCTAGGACCTCTGCCGAATTTCGGCATGCCGGTATGATCTTAAGTTCTGGAAGCAGTGTGTGTCTCGTTCTACCGAGAGTGTACCACTATCTTAACAGTAGAATCTGCGGAGTTCGAAGAGCAAATCTCGATATTTTGTCCATTTTTCCTCCTCCTTCAAGACAATGTTGTTTTCCGCGGGAGCCGAGAACTCCACGACGAACTCTTGAGTTGGTGGTCGAGGAGGACTACGTCAGGCTTGTTGGCTTGTATTTGCCTGACGGTGGGAAACGAGTAGTTCCAATAAATTAGACATTTCTCATTTCCCACAACTGACTCAATCAATTTTAATATTATTTTTATTATTATTGTTATTATAATTAATGCAATTAAAAGTACATCAGGAGTAGTTTAAGGAATATTTAGATGATTCACTTGCCACCATTTACCACATAAAAAATTGTTTAAATGCTGTGAGATAATTGTTATTGAAATAAAGATACACAATCATCGTTAATTAATTGTGTGAAATTGTCTATAGTTCCTGAACATGTAGTATCACCACTGCTGTCCTTGATTGTTTTTATGTGCACATGTTTTTGAGATAAGATTTTTTTATTATTATGTATAACGCGCTAGATAGTAAGCCATGTGAGCGCTGTGTAATTTGCTTAAACACCTGTTGTAGTACTTGCTACTTAAATAAATTTCCGAATGAAAACTGTTAAACAAGAAAAATACTAATCTATCTTCTACACACTCAGTAGAGAAAAATTTTACCCTTACTAAATGTAGTAACAGACGCAATGGTTCAGCGCTCACACGTTAGGCTTGAGATCATGGGGTCCCGGGTTCGAATACTGGATAGGATATGGATGTTTAGTGGCGTATTTACAGAGGCGGTAGCAATGGGCTTGACCGCGGTTGAGTGGGGCAACAGAGCTAGTCACTATTATCACTCCTAAATTCCAATCTCAGCTGCGGCAGATGGCAATGACGCAGAGAATGGTTCATGTGTTGTCTGTCAATGCGTGTCCTGGTTGCGTGGGAGAATAACTATGGCTAAACTCCGCCAGGACGGTAAAATAAATAACAAGAAAATGTGTTTGGCTTCTACGTGCAGACGTGAATATTTTGCAAGCGCGGATTTATGGGGGGGGGGGGGGTAATAACCTCCCCCCAAGATTCTGTAAACCACCAACTTTCGTTTTAAAATGTCATAATTTTATTTTATATTTTTGAATAAATATTCTATTTAGTTGTGTTTATAATTTTCTACCCCCCGCCGCTCATCAATTTCAGTTTTCGAGGAAAAACATTTTGTTATTTTCAGCATGCGGCTGTGTTAATCCAGCACAATTCTTGTATATGACTCTAAATGTACCTTAATTCTAAGTGATCAACAAATAAATAATAAACAAATGGTAATTGAATTAGAAACAAAGTCGTTTAGGACATGAACGTTTCTTTCTAAAATAAACTCACAGTGCAACGTGATTTCGAAGTTTAAATTTTAATCATCGACTAATTTAGAACGGCACCACAGCAAAAAATATGCACCACGCTAATACAAAGCCCTCCGGCCTCCACTGCACTACCCCCGTTTCGATGTACGACTCACCTTATCTAAATTGATTTTATTGAAGGGAAACCATTTTCCGACGAAGACAACGACAGGCCTCCCCAGCCTGTCAACTCCACTCTGGTAGAGACATCCGATACCTGACACTTCCGTCAAATCCTCGGTTTTCGCGCGCCTTAAAAGCCTCTCGTATCTGCAACAATAAAAAGACAATTAGTAGTACGGTCGTTGCGAGATAGGGAACGGTTGTCAGTGAGGCTAGTGAACGGCTTCCGCCGAAAGTAAATCGTTAATGAGGTTGTTTCTAATATTTTTCTCGGGTCGTCATACAGGACGTAGCGTAGAATAACAGATAAACAGCATGAATTTTAGTTGTTGTCAACTTCAGATATGTAATTTGTATTGTTCTCTAAAGGCATCTCTATCATTAAATCACAACATCACATCACAAAATCCATAAATATAAATAATGTTAGCATATTCCTTATTTGTAAAATTATTAGGCATGATAATTTGCAGATTAAAGTAAAAATTAAGCACACCAATTATAATGCTTTTGACAACAAAATATAGAAATGTCAAATTTCTAGCCCCATCATAATAAGAAGAAAAAACTGTATTACTATATAATACATATTCCACATAAGCTTCGAGAAAATATTAACACCAAAAATGTAAATATGAATTTTAAACAAACTAGGCATCATGATACATTCTTTATAAATCATGTCTGAATATACTGTGTATAATACCATAATGGGATTTAAAAAATTTAATTCTGCTGGCACTGATTCAATTTCCTCCAATTTATTAAAATCTGCTGTACACTACATAACTTATCCGTTAACTTATCTTTTTTATCACTAGAAAAAGGAATTTTTCCAGAGGTATACTTTCTATAGTATATTTCATTTTATTTCAATGAAAATTTCGTGAAAACAGAGGGTCAAAGAAAATGCATTTTTCAATAAAAAAAAATCGAACTTATCCTCTTAAAGTACCTAAATGAACCTACAATCAAAAGGAAAAAAAAGTGACGCACAATGCCTTTTTGATATTCGACGAAGAATTTTTTTTTAACTATTTAACGTCGGCCTATTTCCGCTACCAGAGCCTATTACCGACGCCAGGAGACGAGCTACCCCCAACCTGGAAATTTTGCCGAACCTCTTCCCTTAAGAAGAGTAGGGATCTTTTACTTGCCTAACATTTAATCGACAAGGGACCGCCTGCTTTACATCCCCTCCGAAGGATGGTATATCCACTACGTAATCCTCGTCTGAAATTACGTAACTTCCGTGTATACACTGATATACAAGCCGCTAGAAGGTGGGACGAGAACGCTTTATTTCCCAAGATTTTCCAAGTACTAACCGCGCTCGACGTTGCTTCAACGGAATATCGACTGACATTGACATTGAAGTTGCCTCTACGCTCGCCCCTTTGGAAAAAAATATTTTCTATAACTTCGAGGCATTTACAATAGGTAAAAATTGCAACCGTGTTGGATTTAATTATTTACAAAAAATTTGTGAAGTTTGAATAAGTATTTTGTATCCACAATTTGCTATGGGGTTGTTATAATTATTAGCCGCGAATTCATATAGTGTGTCGATAAAAGACCATTGGATACATTTTTACGACTTGTTTTTTAATTTTCGTTTTTTTTTTCTATGTTTGGAACTTCAAAAATCTATTCACATACTTTTATTTGTTGAATGGAATTTTATAATTTGCCATTGAAGGTTGAGAAAAATGTATTTAGGGTGATCTTTTTGCATAAATAAGAAAAATCAATTTAAAAGAGTCCAGATCTGGACTTTTTAAATATTAAGAAATCAACTGTGATAGATACACAAACTCTGATGAATAGTAAGGAAGTTCGGAAATGTCTATGCAGTTTATGAACCTGTATGTTAGTAATTAAGCGTTGTATAGCCGTTCGTAAACAGGAAAAGGGTTTTCTATCACCCTTAGAAGTATTTACAGTTCGTCATGAAACACTCTGTATATGTTATTAATTCAGAACGGAAAACTTTTCGAATTAAGCAAGTGTTTTATAAATGCTTAGTTTTATATCTCTAATTTGATGTATTTTTGCAAACAAATATGAAACAATACAGTATTAATCGCTATGGCATTCTAAACACCGTTTATGCAAGTAAAATTGAAATTTTTTCAGAACTCCCGAGCAGGTTCTACAATCATCTCATAATACACTATCATATAATAACAACCACATTGATATCGGTTGCCTTCTGGAGAAGATTATCTCTTAAATATGTTTCATTTTAGTCGGGGATCTTTTTTATTCTGTTTTCCATAATGAGACTTCAGACAGCCTAAGACTCCATGGTCCATTGACTGTAATACTGCCGTAACATTTGATGACAAAAACACCCGACTCAATACATTTGAAGTTATCTATTTTGAAGTCAGCAGGGCAATCGCCCATCAAGAATAAAATCTTCCCTTTTGGCCGATTAGGTCTTTATGTTACTCTATTAATATTTTTTCACAGGTTTATTTTGATAATATTTAAAACGCCTTGGTGATCAAAAATAAACCTGTCTCGTTACCACTGAAGATATTATAATCTTTATATTACCTTAGGTTAGATCAAATACTAGTAAACTACTTAATGTTTTATAGTCGAGGCCAGAGATATACTGGAGGGACCATGAGAGTCTCGAAAAACTTGCCGACAAAGCAGCCAAAGTCGATAAGAGACCGACAAGGGCTACCGCTACAAGAGAATACAACCTCAAGCACCAGGCCCTTCGTGCCCTTTCCAAGTTTCATCATGTTTCCCAATTCATCTGCTTTGGTTTGCAGGATAAAACCAGATGTAGGAACATTCTGGCCTCATTTAAAAAAAACACTTGTCGTAATTCGATGATTCAAACATTTCTTTTGTTACAGATGAACTAAGATGACGTGCAGCCAAAGTTGATTTTGGAAACTTACTTTCTCTACAGATTTGAGCATCTACTGCTGCAGTTTTAGACGTAAAAAGTTCAACGGGTATTTATTATAAATTAGAAAAAAAAGTATTGTACATTTTTTTAATATTACATTGTTTTCGATTTATAACTCAAAAAAGTGAAAGAATGACCTATGTATTGCCATTTTCAATTGCTTTCCATCTCGAATCGGTTTATGTCTAGATACCTAGATCTAGATATCTAGATACATTTTATTTAATACACCTGAAAACGCAGAAAACCCCAATCACAAAACAATTCTTATTTAAATCCTTCAAAGACTAGCCTATGTATTCGATATATCAATAAAGAAATAAAAACGCTATTGCAAATAAAGCAACAATAAAAAGGACGATTCAATCAATACTGATTCTATTTTCGGTCGAGGGAATGATGATTTAACTTAGTCTACTTTTAATCCATAATTCAAGGACACCGCAGGCTAATTCGCGAATGGCCACCACACCTAAGATGTTAACACAACACTACTGGTATGGCTAATCGATTGCTTTCAGCATATCCCAGCCAATTTCACCTATATGTATAATGGGGCCAGACACCATTTAACGACCACTTATAATTTAGTGTTTTCCTAATAATATCACGCGTTAATGTAAATGTTAGAAAATAGACCGGCAGTTGGTGACAGATTTTTTATTGTGATTTTACTCAGCTGATTTGAAAACCAACATTTTAATGAAGTCTTCCGACTGGTTTAACGCGGATAAATTATGTCTGAATACTAAAAAAACACATGAATTACTTTTTTCCACCAAGATAAGCAACCTCGAACCGTAAAATTCCTAGGATTTACATTGGATACCCTCACACCGTGTGTGTAGTCGCGGGCTAGGCATGGGGAGAAGAATTACAACATCGCGCGTGCCAGCTGGCTGAAATGAAATAACAGAGCTGGAATGCTCCATCGACGGACGAATTTACGGCTGACGGTGTTGTCAAGTCTCTCGCGCTACGTGAATGTACATGCCTAGTGGGAAATTACACGCACGGTATAAATGAGTTGTCAATTAAACTCTCTACAAATGAAAAATAAAGTTAATATAGACGCGGCGCGTATTACATACCACGCTTTGTTTCATACCGTAAAGATATATGGTTTGTTGAAGTGGGGCACATCAAACCATATACAAACTATCTTCACTATTCAAAAGAGAGCGATTAGAGCAGCTTTCGCGGGTTTGAGTCAGCATGAAAGTTGTAAGTCATCGTTTATAAAATTTAACATATTAACGTTGTCATCAGAAATTATTTTCTGTAATTTAGTAAACAGAAGGGAATATTTAGATGAATATGCAAGGAATGGTATAAATCATGAATACAACACTCGAAATCGTAACGATATACAGACACCACATCAGAGATTAGAGTCAACGAGTCAACAAAAAGAAATAACTTTCGTATTGCTTTGCTCTACCAAATAGTTTAAAATCTTTACCAAATAAACAATTTGAAGTAAAGTTAAAAAAGCATCTTTTAGCCAATGCTTACTACAATATAACAGATTTTAAATATGTGTAATTTTAGGTTAATGTTTGTTTTTTTCCTGATGTTTGTTCGGTATTGTTGATCATACTAGGGACCATTTCCTAGTGGTCCATACATTTTTTATCTTTTGTTTGTTATTTACATTTGTATGTTTTGTTTGCCATCTACATTCTCTTTTCCATGACGTGTCAAAACACCACGGTGTATTTTTTTATGACCAATAAAATTATTATTATTATTATTATTATTATTATTATTATTATTATTATTATTATTATGCCTTTCGGAGGGCATTAAGATGCGTATATTCTTATGACGACGAGACATGAATCAGAGTCATCCAGGGTTATACATATGGAAAAGTGAGTTTTCATTTGTTCGCAAACGTTTTGGTATGATTTTAGTCATTTTAAAATGAAGTTCAAAGTAAAAAAAGTGTGGGTGGATAAAGTAAAAATATTTTGAGGTTTTTGGTTCTTGTACACACACTAAATCATAATTTTTTTCACTCCTTTCAATAATGGGGTGGGATGGAAAATGCCAAAAAAATTTTTAAGACCTTTTAGCTTCTTTTGTATATACTAAATACCAATTTCATGGACTTTTATCTGCTTGATTTATCTATTTACCCCCATTTACCTCAATCTACCCCCCAACTCTTCAACGGAATAAGATGAAAATATAATCTAGTTCCAGATAACGTTAAAATACATACGTGTACCAAATTTCAAGTCAATATCTTAAACGATTCCAAAATAATCGGTCTGTCTAACTAACAGACCCGACAGACAGACATTTTTTCGCTCAAACTTAAAATCTCGACGTTTCATGACATTCTAAGCCTATTTGAAAAATAAAAATTTTCAAAATTTTTCTTGTTACTATACTTCCACCGGATGTGGGAGTAATAAACAATTAAGAAGCAAACTCATTTGTGGTAATTCAAGTAGGACATTAGTTATTAATGTTATTATTAAAATAATACCAGCAACCTTTTAAATGAATAATAAAATAACTAATTTGCGCAATTTCAAACTGCGAAGCAAGCTAGTGGGATTACATGGAGGCTCTCGAATAAACTTAAACTTTTTATATACCTAAATAGTTTTAATTTTCCCTGACTTTCTTTTTAATAAATATATAAATTCCCTGTCTTTTCTAGGTTTTCCATGTTTTCTAGAAAGTATACACCCTGGTTTTGGTGAAACCGCTGGTTCATTTTTTAAACAGTTCTTAACTGGACGCACCCAAATAATTGTCCTTAATAATAGCCAATCGGCCTCCAGCAATGTTACGAGCGGTGTTCCTCGGGGGTCAATACTTAGTCCATTACTCTACATACTGATTTATATAAATCTCTAGTCGCTCTAATAGCCATTTTTATGCTGATGACAGCCAAGTTTACTACAGTTTCTATCCGGAGTATGCTGACCATGTCAGTACTCTCATAAATGCTGATCTAAATAAACTGATTCATATTTCCAAACACAACTTAAATCATAGTTACACGTTTTTGGCAATCGGTGCTTTAAATCCAAAGTATTATGCAGAATATTAAGATCAAAATATTAGATATAGTACTTCCAATAACTCCATATGCAAAAAACTTATTAGTTGACTCTAAATTAAAATTATCGGAACACGTGAGCAAGTGCTTACAAGGAGCATACTGCTCGCTGAAACTATTATACACAAATCGGTTCATCTTTGATCAAAACTTAAAACAGACTTTGTGCGAGCAACTTGTGCTTTCACATTTTAATTACTGTGATGTAGTATATGGTATTGATTCCTTTGATGTCTACAGAGTGCAAAGGAAAATACCTGTGTCGACTCTTTTAAATTTAATGAAATATGATCATGTCTCGAGAGAAATATGAAAAACCGTCGTTTATTGCATACCGCTACGTTACTTCACAAAGTCGTTAAAAATAAATCCCCCTTATTTGTTAAATAATCTATAATACCGTGATGTGTTGCGTAATGCTAATGTTCGTAACCCATACGCATTACATATCCCCAGCATACAACAAAAAAGTTTCAGCAAACCTCTTATCAAGCACCGCATATTTACAATACCATCGATGATCACCTAAAACTGCTCTCTATAAACTCTTTTTTTTTTCAATCTATTTATTTAACGTCGGCCTATTTCCGCTACCAGGGCCTATCACCGACCCAAGGAGACGAGCTACCCCCAACCTGGAAATTTTGCCGAACATCTCGTAAGAAGAGTAGGGATCTTTTACTTGCCTAACATTTAATAGACAAGGGACCGCCTGCTTTACATCCCCTCCGAAGAATGGTATATCCACTACGTAAGCCTCGTCTTGAAGCTACATAGCTTCCGCGTATACACTGATATACAAGCCGCTATAAGGTGGGACGAGATCGCTGTTTCATTTAAACTAAACTAAAAAAAAAAGTCTTCTCGTTAAGGTGGGCGATGAAGGTAATTCGGCAATTTCTCCTACATCCCTGAACCGAATCAAACATTTTTTTGAGGCAACTGAGGCAACTTTATAGAATGGTAATGAGCTACTGAAAACTAAAGAAGGAAAACATTTTTTTTCTCGTGTGAAGATCAAGAAAAAAAATTGTTGATTTAAATACTCTGGTATCATGTTTTCTCTAAAATATTGGTAATAGCAAAAATATATCGTCACTTGGATGTATATAAATCGATCACGTATCAAGGCATAGGCCTGTTCTAAGAATTGTTTTTGCTTACACCACAAAATGAAATAATGAAATCATAGTTAGGTTATAATAAAATCATTATTAAGCCAACTTCTGTGTTGTAAGGTTGTGTGCTGTTTTTCTATTAAATATTCGTAAATCCATATAAGTGTAAGTTATTTATCACAAATAAACCCTTAACTATGCCTATATAAAACTATCAAAAAATTTTTTCAATCGGTTCAGGGATATAGGAGAAATTGTCGAATTATGAAATTATAACCACTGCACCGTCACCCTTAAACAAAGTGATGTAATTATCGTTAAATTTACATTAATTATATATCTATATAACATGGTATTTAACATCTATCGTTATCTTCATAGCTTACTCTCGCAGTTCTTAATGTATAGTAATATTATATGATCCATTTTGTTATTATGTTTGAACTATTGTTATTTGGGTCAAAGTGTAAGAAAAGTTTGCAACCAAACTTTCCCATAATAAATAAAGTCCATTTATTATTATTATTATTATTATTATTATTATTATTATTATTATTATTATTATTATGTACTGCAGTACAAATAAAGTACGGACTGCAGATTAGATATATAGCTACAGTAATCGTTAGCACCGTACATGAACAGAATATAGCCCTGCTCATTCAATATTTATTTTGACTGAAAGGAAAACCACTTTTTGATTTTCATCACGAGTTCACAAAGACCAGTTGAACAACCCGGTTTTTTTTCCAATGTGATTTTCTTCTGCCAACCTTGTCTTAAGGATGTAGGTACCTAACCAATGAAAAATGGCTCTACGTTACACGATTTCGAATTTATGAGAGTATATAGTTTGAATTTGATGAAATTTAGTGGGTCATCTCATTAATCTTCAGTGTACCTATTACAAACATCGCGAAAGTTAAACATAATGACTAATTTTAAAAATTTATGGTTTAATGTTTATGTGTGTATCATATGTTAACATGCACGTTTAAATTTAGCAGTGCTAAAATGCGTTACGGGTGTCAAATTCAAGGATTATCCAGCTAGGAAGTTTTAATTTATTATTTATTATGGTTAATTTTCAGTATGAAAACTAAATGTAATCATAATGATGTATGACGAAACCGTAAGGAGTCATAAACATGCATATCACAATAATTTATGCCCAACGGGGATATACTGGCGAACGACGTTTTGTTCGATATTTTACTGATTAGCATTATAGTCTAAGAGCCAGTGCATTTCTTTGGTACTAATTTTTCCAATCAACGAACATCGATAGGATTGTTCAATTAGTGATTCTAAGTAAAAAAAAAATCGTATATTATGTATAGGGGTTTCTGGATAGGCTGAGTCAGAAAATGCCTTGGAAAATACAAAAGCATTCTACTTTTTGTAGTAATGAAAATGGTTCTACTGAGTTGTACACTAATATCAATTAAAAAACATCTGCCGGTTTGGTAGGCATAGCAAATATGTCTGGCACGTGAAAAACTGAAAAATTTTCAAAAATAATTGCCCTTATTTTAGTAGTCCTAAAAATTTGTCAGATGACAGTTTAGCTTAAAATACAATTTGGCCATAATGCGAGATCACCAAAGCCTTGCCAGATACAGACGATTGGTGTTGTACCTTCTCATACATGTTCTCTTATAATTTAGAGCATTACAAAAGCAAGTGCATACTTTTGGGTTTCTTATGTAAGATCTATTTATTTATGTTGATATTTGTAAGCTCTTAATTAGATAATTTTAATAACAATATATTTATTCTGCAACACTCCTACATTTATAACTATATTTTGTGTGGAATCTAACTTAGCTCACACTAAACTAAACTATCAATCTATATCTGGCCTCCTAGCTTAAAAAAAAATATAAACATATTACTAATGTTCGATAACAGTTTCTTATTCTTGTTTATAATAAACTCACGTACCTGGAGAGGCCCCAATCAGGAAAAATACCTTAAGGCAGCTACTCACACGCCTGCCGCAGGGGCAATCTAGGTTGCAGGGCGGACGGGGCAATCTAGGAGGCTTCTCTACACACATACCTGCCGTTCAGTGTTACAGTGAATGTCAGACGTGTCGCTTGAATCCGTGAAGATGGCCCCAACACTTTTAAAAAATCAAAAGATTGGCATTGCCTTGGCTGTTTCCGTAGTGGTAACGTAAAAAAAAGGAAGTACTGGGTGAAGAAGTGATTACAAAAACGAAAAGAATTGTGTCACATGAACGTTATGCTGGAGCTGATTTGGGAAGCTAGGAAGGTCCGGCGCGGTCTGCCGCCCAGCAAAGGAGACAATCTAGGAAATTGCCACTGCTTGCCTACACACGTCACAAACGAGGAGGCAATTAAGGGTCAACCCCACTTCTACACCCTAGATTGCCCCTGCGGCAGGCGTGTGAGTAGCTGCCTTAACACTTAGCTGAAGATCTAAATTTGTTTTAATGAAGTGTACAAATCCTTCTGAAAAATTATCTTCACGAAATCTTGTAAAATCATCTTTTCCCATTTTTCGATAAGGGCAGTAATTTTTTATTTCTGCAAATTTCGAGGTGCCGCCAGACTCATTTGCTAATTTCATAAATCAGTCAGACTTGTTTTTAACTATATTTCATGATAATATTAATTTATATAATAAGTTTCAAACCTGTAAAAATGAAGGTAACGTATCCGAGAAATCGATCTAATTTTCCGATCAGCGGATTGATTGAAACACTTCAGCCAGACTTACTTTGTTCAACTGAAGATAAGCCAGATTGCTTTTTCGGTAAGTTTTACGATCTACTTTAACAATTCTAAAAGATTCATAATAGGAAAAATAGGTTCAACTCATTTGAATTCTCCACACCGGAACCCACCGGAAATTTTTTGCCAGACTCAGAATTTGTTGATTAGCGTCACTGACAGAACAATCCTATCGACATTCACCAAATGGAAAAATAAGTTTTAAACAAATTCAATAGCTCTTAGACTATTATCACACCCGATCGAAAAAGATTATTAAGAACATAAGCGTTACAGTGGCAGAAAAACCAAAAATACATTGACCCCAAAGTAACTTGTGCAATAAATTCGCATTGTGCATAGTTCCTAATGTAATAATATATACGATACGCAATTATTTCACGATCAGTTGTGACATTTCATATGAGGTCAAAAAATCAGAAATATAAAACCGTGAAACTATATTCCCTATAACTGAGTGTACGTATGAAAATCTCTTATCTCGATATGTGTAGTAGTAACTTCACACAAAAGGATAGTTTATGGGTGGATAAAAATAGAAAAAAAATGAATCGGCTTCAAAAAGGTATAGCTAAAAATCATTTAATAGTATTTCACCATCGCGTCGCACACTGGTCCGATTAATGTATGCAAAGAGGATAAAACTCATGGAATTTATTGAAATTACCGAGAATCAGGTAGTGGAGTGGTTGAATTGACTTTGCTCAGAGGTACTGAAAGTTAGGTAAAATCTTCAAACGTAATTGTAGGTTTACTCAGTACTTAGTTTTACTATCTATAAATAAATGTTTTACTTCCACTTCCAGTGGAAGTATAGTAACGACAAAAAAAATTTTATTGTTCAAATAGGCTTAGAATGTCATGAAACATCGAGATTTTAAGTTTGAGCGAAAAAAATTTTCTGTCTGTCTGTCGGTCTGTCTGTAACTTTTTTTGTGCGCATGTTTACTCTGGAAGTCTGGAACCGTTTAGGATATTGACTTGAAATTTGGTACACATATGTACTTTAACGAGATCTGGAACTAGATTATATTTTCATCTTGTTCCGTCGAAGGGTTGGGGGGTAAATTTGGGGTAAATAGTAAATCAAGCAGGTAAGAGCCCAGAAAATTGGTATTTAGTATATACAAGAGAAGCTAAGGTCTCAAAAAAAATGTTGGCATTAGCCACCTCCATTACCCCCCCCCCCCCCATTATTAAAGGGGATGAAAAAATTGTGATTTAGTGTGTACAAGAACCAGAAACCTCAAAATATTTTTTTACTTCATCTACCACTGCCCACTACCACCCCCACCCACTACCGATGTGGGGTATCGTTTTATAGGTTTTTAAGGATTTCAAATATTATATTCTTAAAGTTCCATAAGCAATGATTCCCACATACAAAATTTTTTCGTTGTGAGTGACTTGGATAGAAAATCTGGATGTTGAAGTAGTGATTCCTTGGGCAGCGGTTTTTCTAGTGCTTTGAACTCATTCGTAAAAGTGAACTGGTCCGCTGGAATTCCAATTATTTTCAAAGCGTACCGAGAATGTCGGGTCCCTACCGCTGGATCGTGTGTAGACCCCTTAAAAAGTTAAAAAGTTACCAGTATATTAAAGTTTTATTGCTAAATCGGGTAGGTATATAAAAAAACATACATACAGGTCAAATTGAGAACCTTTTTTGAGTTTTTTGTTGAAAACAATCAGAAATTAACAGGAGATGGGCAAATTCAAAAATCAAATATGGGACAGAAAACGACTGACTTCACGCCAGATATTTTTTGTAATCTCTGTGTAATAAATAACAAAGCGACAATAAATCCTTCATCTGACCACATCAAACGAATCAGTTAGGAACTACACTACTATTAAATTTAACAACTGTAATTAACGATTTATAACTAGATTCGTAAAAATTTCCATTATAGGCTATATTAAATTTTAATAATAACGTAACAAGAAAAAATATAACAACGTTTTATCGATACACATTAATTTGTAGTTGAATAGAATGGTTTAATCATTAGTAATACAAACCTTATCGTTCGTCTTTTATAACAACTTATTTTAGTGTTAGTAAACGGATGCCTTAGTAATAGAAATAAAACGTTTCACGACGGAATCTTTTCGGAAAAAACCTGTCGTCAAGGAAGTAATGTTTTTTTTTCTTTGATAATAATTCTCTTGATAGCATGGAAGAAATTCTCCTTAAACATAAAATCGGTCAGCAAATGAATAACTCAAACTTTGATTATATCGAAAGTGTGGCCATGGAGCATCTATTATTTACTACCAACTAGGTACTTGTACTGTGCGTACGATTTGAACAAAATTTACCAATTGTAAGTATTCTTTCTTTTCTTCTCAACCAACGAGGGAACACCACCGTTTGTGAATAAAAAACACATATACCTAAATAGGCATATGAAAAACCCTTTCTTTGTGACCACATGGCCTTAATTAGTATTATTGTCGAGTAATATAACTTGTTATACATTTATCTATATTTGTCCTTGACCCCCTAAAAAAAATTCTTTTATGTGCGTTAACTATTTTTCCTTATTTTTTCGCGGAAAAACAACGTGAAAAATTGGTGGCGTTCATCAAATAGTATATTGTGTATTTAGGTGTGAAAGCAATACATGTGTGTATTTATTTACTGTCTAAAATATACATAAAACACCGTATACGGTAGGCCGGGAAAGTAACATTCCCGTAGAGTTTTGTTGATCATTGCTTGGCAACGGATCTTTTCCAATATTCCAGTCTGTTTTCTGATAGTTTCTTAGCAACGGACTAAAATACTGTGCATTTTTCGATCTGAAATCGCGCCGAAAATGTAGACATTGCCGATCGATTTCAGAAAAAATATTGTACAGTTTCTCTCCCTTTTGGGTACCAATTAATTTACTTGTTCCACTTAATTGATAAGATCAATATAACTACCAATTTCTACCACTCCCTGAAATATCTCTTGCTTTGGATATTTAAAAAAAAGTAAAATTTGTTATAATTTGAAACCCATAAAGTTTTAAGAGAGTTTCATTCATTTGATTTTTGTACGAACTTCTCTCCCAGTTTCAAGATATGTATTAAAAAAAGTTAAGAACAAAAATTGTTATTTTTCCATTGCATCTCTGTATATTCAAGACCTAAATCTGACTGTGAGCACGTGAGCTTGAAGTTGAAAAATATTAATGTTTTTTCCGAACTTAAGAAAATCTTTTATATATTTACTACCTGTTCACCGTCACGTCAGTCATTCGACTGAAGTTTTAAAATGTGTATTAGCACTAGGGGATACACATCACAATGACATGGCTGACATGTCACTCAAAAAACAAAGCAGGTACATATTGAACGTGCAGCATACAACGACAAGCTCGAAGATACCAGAACAAATAGATGTTTCTATACCAAAAATGGCATTGTAAATATTACGGAACAAAATATCTGAAAACAAGACGTAGCAGGAAAAATAGTTAGTGATTCGGTAGCTTCAAATATAACGTCGTTATAGAGACGTTTACGTTTTAAAATATATTTTTGCAAACAACTTAAATAATAATAATAATAATAATAAATCGCCTTTATTTATATTTCTATCTAGTCCAGTCAACGAAAGAGTTGTAGAGGACATTGAGTGGGGAGAATTTTCCTCTTCAGAATGTGTTGGGAGTAGTTAGGAGGTACACATACTAAAAGTCCCCGCCCCTATCCCCGCCGCTTCAGGGGGGAGGGGGTAGAAAGGCCCCCTTTTTCGACCCTTCGCTTATAACTCGGTTATAACTTATAACTCGGAAACTCGGAAAATATTTTATTACATGTAATAAAATTACATGGGAATTTTACACGCAACTATGGTAAATTTACATCATTTTTTACAGTGTATGGAAAAGTGATCTATGTAAAATTAAATACAATTAAATTTTCTACAAGAATGTCTATATTCACTTTTGTCGATAATTAATGAATAAATTAATTAGGTACATGAAATTTTTCTATCAAAGCGGTTTACCGTGGTCTTCTAATAAATCACAGTCACAAAACAATCTTTATTTTACAACACTCAACGTATTTACTGACGTAATATTTTGTCCAAATCTATACATTTCCTTAAATATACAGTGTGACTGACTTAAAATGAAGACACCCTTATAACTTTTTTATTTTGTTTCCGATTTGAATCAAATTTTACTGAAGTATAGAACAAATTAGGATCTATTTATGACCTGAAAAACATTAGCCTGCTACAAAGGCAAAGCCACCAGCGGTACCAAAATATACGGAAAAAATAAAAACATTTATATTATTTATATATTTATTTATTTCATAATAAATCTCGATAATGTGTTGAACATTATCGAGAAGCGGGGTTAATAATTTTAGAGATTGATGTGATAAAATATTCATTAACTCTGTTACAATCGCAATGTTAACAATATTTTTAGTGGAGTAAAATGTTCAAATGTTATTGTCAACAATGCGTTAAAAATTTATAAGATAAACAGTTTAATTTATGAAAATTTAAAATGCGTTTTACCTAACGAATCTATAATAATATTGATTTTTTTGCAATTTAAAGTCAGTATTCTAATTTTCCACGCGTGGTCACCAGAAACTTGTCCAAATATCCCACAACACAAAGAAAACTTACAGAATTTCATCCAAGTCTGAGAAGTCGGGCACTATCGTCATTTCCATATTCAAACCGTGCAGGAAATATACCGAAAGAAAATTGAACAGCTGTTCCCGATTGGACAACGATCTACGGCGACTTTGTTCTTCAATGTACTGAAAACAGTTCACTTTTTGACGTCTCGTGACATCATTCACCCAATCTCATAAATAAAGGCACGGCGTTGTAAACCAAAACGTATTTTTAGATCATACATGCGTAAGAGACGTCATCATAACATTTATAACTATTTTTTTATAATTAAATGTGGAAAACAAAACACGCCGAGGGAAATTGGTTCGCGCGTTATAGGAAACATGACATGATTCCTGCCGAGGTATAATAAGGACTAAAGATTCGGGTGTGGAACGGGGCCGCGCCTATTTGAGGATATAAAAATTATATACCTACCTATATATAGTTTTATATATACACAGAGAAAAGTGTGCGTAACATTATACCCAATTGTAAAAAGTTGCACTCTAAATTGGTCATATAAAAATTGACAGCAACAATTTGTGCTAAAAAATAATATATAATTTCTGAGTAGAATCCGTTGCTGATAAGATGAAAATTATGCATGCCTCAGTTTTCGATATATAGAAATAACTTGTGTTTTTTAAATGCAATACCCTGTAAATTATTTCATTATCCGGTCACGACTTAAATTAGCTATCCAACGATATAGCATATGTCATATTTATCTTTAGAAAAAGTGGTTAATTTTCGCAAAATTTAATATATTTGTGACGAGGCCATGGAATTTTTAAGAACAACAACACTTCTTATAACATAAAATAATTTTGCCACAAATAGGAAAAACTAAACTACAATAAATGTTTGAATTGTCTTCCATTGATCACATATGCCAAAATAACGATAGTCAACTTTTTTTTTTCAAATGGTATGTTATACATTTTTTGCCGATTATTGTAGAGCTTCTCTTTCTGCATTCAACCATGTGAAAAATGTATACACTTCCATAAGGAAAATTTCGAGAAAATTAATAAAATACGAAAAAACTTCATTTAAAGGTTTTGTTTCTGATTCAACATAGTTAGCCATGGAAACAATTGAATTTTGTCATTGTTAGTAATGTCAAATTGAAAATACTGTTATTTGTGACTGTTATTCGTTTTCGTTTTATGTCATACTTCTAAATAGATTTACACAATGGTATCTTACACTAATGAAGAAAAATTGGACATGATATTAATTTATGGAGAGTGTGGAAAAAACAGTAAAGCAGCCAAACGTTTATATCAAGATCGCTTTCGAAATAGGCCGGTACCATCAGACAAAATGTTTGCAAAATTGGCAAGAAATATAAGCGAAAGTGGAAGTTTTGAGAAAAAAAGAAACGTTTTTAAGCCCAGAACCGCACGAGATGAGGAACATACAGTTGCAGTTTTAGCCCGTGTTTTCGTAGACCCGCATATTTCTATTCGTCAGTTAGCGACAGAAACTGATATTTCATATTCTTCAATTCAAAGAATTCTGAGAGACAATAAACTGCGACCATATAAAATACATTTACATCAGGGCTTGCTTCCAGGAGATTACGAGAGACGTCTAAAGTTTGTAGCGTGGTTGGCAGTTGCTCAAGAAATGATTATATTAGATCGCATCATGTGGTCAGATGAATCCCGTTTCCATAATAATGGAATTGTCAATAGACATAACTGCCATTATTGGTCGCAGGATAATCCTCACTGGCTTCGGGAAACTAATTTCCAAAATATCTGGAGAATTAATGTATGGTGTGGAATTTTCAACGGACAAATTATAGGACCAAAGTATTACGAAGGCACGCTTACTGGAGAAAGATATCTACAGTTTTTAAGAGAAGAGTTGTTAAATTTCATAGAAGACGTTCCATTACATATTAGACATAACATGATATTACGATAAGATGGGGCACCGCCACATAATACTATATTTGTAACGAATTATTTAAATGCAGCTTATCCAGGTAGATGGATCGGAAATCGTACTGAGGGAGTCAAGTGGCCTGCCAGATCACCGGATCTCACACCGTTAGATTTTTTCTTTGGCCATATCTAAAAGAAAGAGTGTATTTTACACCTCTAAATGATGTCGAAGATCTTAAAATTAGAATACAAACTGAATTAAATTAACTATGATTAAATGTTGAAATTCTTCAACATGTATGTACCCAAGGCGTGATAAACAGAGGACGAGTATGTTTAGAAGCGAACGGAGGACTCTTCGAACATATGAAGCAATAAATAATGTTTTTATTTTCTTAATTGTTAGTTAGTTTTCAAGTATTTTTAGTTTTTTTATTGGTAATTGTTATTTATTATTAGTGGTTATTTTAATATTATTGTTTGAGTGTTATTATCATTAATTAACTAAAGATACGACATTAAATGTTATATAAAAATGAATTACATAATTATTTAAAAACAGAACTTGTTTGGTCAAAACACTAAACTTTGTTTCGAAATTTTTACGCCTCATCAGTGCCGTACACAATCCTCGTACAAATCCCTCTCTTTCGAATCTGATTGGCCTAGTTGGTACTAGTTACATTACTTACAATGTCAAAATTCAATTGCTTTCTTGGCTAACTGTGCTGATTTAAAAAAAAACCTTTGAATGACGTTTTATCACATTTTATTAATTTTCTCGAAATTTTCCTTGTGTTGGAGAATGAATTTCAACATTTAATCTGCAGCATTCAATTCGTATTCTAGTTTTAAGATCTCCGACGTCATTTAGAGGTGTAAACTTTTTCTTTTAAATAGAACCAAAGGAAGGAATCTAACGGTGTTTAAAAACGTTTCTTTTTTTCTCAAAACTTCCACTTTCGCTCATATTTCTTGCCAATTTTGCAAACATTTTGTCTGATGGTACCGGCCTATTTCGAAAGCGATCTTGATATAAACGTTTGGCTGCTTTACTGTTTTTTCCGCACTCTCCATAAATTAATCATCAAATTTTTCTTCATTAGTGTAAGATACCATTGTGTAAATCTATTTATAAGTATAACATAAAACGAAAACGAATAACAGTCACAAATAACAGCATTTTCAATTTGACATTACTAACAATGACAAAATTCAATTGTTTCCATGGCTAACTATGTTGAATCAGAAACAAAACCTTTAAATGGAGTTTTTTCGTATTTTATTAATTTTCTCGAAATTTTCCTTATGGAAGTGTATACTTTTTTCACATGGTTGAATGCAGAAAGAGAAGCTCTACAACAATCGGCAAAAAAATGTATAGCATACCATTTGAAAAAAAAAAGTTGACTATCGTTATTTTAGCATATGTGACCAAAGAGATGAGATGATTTAAGGACGTCATTCGAGAGAGCTTGACAAACTATTTACAAATATATATGGTTTATTGTAGTTTTCTGTTAGAATAAAAAAGATACAGGGGGGGCGAATACCAAACTGAATCCCCCGGTATATATAATATGATTAAGTGTTTTACAGAATGTGGAGAAGACTCAAAATTAGGTTCCGAGCTTTATTTTAATAGGTAAGTTATAGACAGCAAAACTTTGTGCCAAAAGTGCCACCTAAACAATATTTTTAGATATCCAGAAAAGAGACAGCCAGACATAAAAATATTCAAAAGGCTACAACAAAATTTAAAAGAGTTTGGATCATTCGTAAAACCTCCAGCAAAAAAATATATAATAAAGTAGGTAGAGAAGCTGTAGAAAATATTGTTTCAGAAACTAAGAGAAGAAAATCTTGATATATGTTTCGCGAAATACAGGAAAATTTAGGAATCCTAAAAACAACTTGCTGAAAAAAAAAATAAATTCAAACCCTACTATTTAAATCATTTCAACCAACTTCTCTGCACGAGAAATCTTGCCTTTCTTCCCCAAACATTGGTTTATTTTGTGGATCGATACATTTAGTCACTTGACTCGTGTCATGACTAATAATAGTATAGTAAATTCGATATTGATCTAAATAACCACATAAGTTCCCGTTAATTTTCAGGGTAATTAATAATTATTGCACTTTTATCGCCAAATGATGTAAATATGGTTATCAGTTGGGTTCCTGTGATTTTATTTTGTTGAATACACGAAGACCTGCCAGAAGCACGTGTGCAACGCAGAATCTATTTTCGCTAAATTGTTCTAAATATAATTCTATCGACGGACGTCTAGCGCATTTGCCTACATCGTAAACCTTAAGAATGGGAAATTAGAGTTGAACTTTACGGGGTGTAACTTAAATACGTTAAAATATATCAGGGTGATATTAGCTAATTTCAAGAATAAAGTCTGTATTGTAATATGTTGCAATAGAATGTAGGCACAGAATTCAATTAGTTCGGATGTCTTTCTGTAGATTTGCACCCACTAGAAAAAGAACCTACTAGAAGCTCTAGTGGTCCACGGTCAATAAACGGTACGGTTACCTCAATCAGCAGCTTTCGGACGAGAGAGGCGCGGGGGGCGGGAAATCGAATGAAAGAGACAGACGTGCAAAAGACAGAGACAAAGATGCCTGTAGTGTCTACAGGAGATGTAGGCTGTAGACCCTACCGGAATCTTTGTCTCTGTCTATTGCACGGAAATCAGATATGTCTGTCTCTTTCATTCGATTTCCCGCCCCCCGCGTCTCTCTCGTCCTAAAGCTACTGATTGATGTAACCGTACCGTTTATTGACCGTGCTAGTGATCTGGAGAATGGTGACGTCATCACAGAAATATCGAGAACTGTCATCTTTAGGTATATAAAGCATGGAGTAAAGCAGAGTGAACAGTTTACCCGCCCTGCACGAGGCTGGTCCCCGGTCTACAGCGATGTATTGGGGTAAAGGGCAATAGTCCTGCCCGACCCCAGTCATCCGAGACCGACATCTTTAGCCAAGAATATTGGCGAGAGTGAACAGTTTAAGTTTGGATAGCAAGTCAGTAAGATCAGAAGAGAGTAAAGTGATCAACACTCAAAGAAATAGTATGGGTAAATTCAACAAAAAAAAAATGGTTAACTAACAATATCGTTAATTTTGTTAAACTAACTTATATTGAGGTATTTTTAAACAAGAGGTGATTGTTATTTTAATTAATAAAAAGTTGTCGTACAACAAAACAAACAATAACTTAAAAAATAGATGAATAAGACTATTATTTTTTTCGTCTGACTATTATTTTGTTGAATTCTGTCAAATTAAACTAGATAATAGTATATTTTATTTTTAACTATTGTCGAATTGTAATTGTAAACCCAGTAGCAGTTTGCTCTACTATTATAGTTGACAGATAAACCAATATTATTGTAGAGTTAACCCGCAGTTCTGTTTACATAAACATAACATCGTTCTGCCATCCACTTTGATGAATTAAGACGTCGCATCAGCGCTTTTGTTTACAAATAGTATGGGTTAAATCAATCAAAAAAATAGTATATATATTGTTCATTTTGTTAAACTGAAGTATATTTAATAGTATTTTTAAACAAAAGGTGATTGTCACACAACAAAATAAACATTAATTTAAAAAATAGGTGCATAAGACTATAACTTATTCATCTTACTAATAATTTGTTGAATTTTGTCAAATGAAACTAGATAAATAGTAGACTTTATTTTTAAGTATTATCGAATTGTAATTCTAACCCAGTATTAGTTCGCTGTATTATTGTACTTGGTAGACAAACCAATATTATTGTCGTCTTCTAGAAGTTCTAAAAGAATTACCATAAAATGTGCTTGCTTACCATGTAGTTTATTACAGAAATTATTCCTAGATGACGCCACATACAAATCACTGACAATAATCAATCATGCATTATCTTATGCCCTTATGAATTTATAGAAAATTAATAACATGATTGCAATGTTCAAATTCTCTTAGGGATCATCGATATATTTGGATGGATATTATAAACGATCTCTAATCTTTGGTTTGGGTGGTCTGATGTCTCAATTCTGAGATTTTGGCTAACCAAAAAAAAACTTCATCATACAATAAAGTGTAGATCAACCTAAAAATTAGTTGGTGAACAAAAAACAAAGTCGTTGTACTATTTAATTTGTTACAAGAAGATATGATTATTAAACTACTATTTGTTTACGAAAACAAATAAAGTTGTATGACTATTCTTTTCTGATCGATTTAACTATGAAACTAGATAGGCGCGATTTCATATGCTCTTTTTGGTTGAATTTACCTATCATTTTCTTTGAGTGAAGTAGTGAATAATTTAGTATTTAGTAGTATATCAGTGAAGTAATTATTTATTGTAATTAGTAAGTTAATAAATTGGGGATGAATGGTGTTATAATTTCAGGATCACAGGGTGTTTGCAAAAAGGGTGTAAACATGTCACAGTATAGACATGTGCGCAAACATTATTCGTTTTGGAAATGTTTTGGGGCGTTGAAATTTCCAAAAAAATATCGACAAAAAAATATGTTTGTAACCTCACAGTATCGTTTTAGATAAAAAAAAGTGACCCAATATTGGGTTTTACCGAGTGGATCACTGAATGTTTTGAAAAACACGAGAACTTGGTGACCAACTTTTGTGACCTCAGCAAAGCCTTTGACTGTGCTCAACACGATCTATTAATTATTAGGAAGCTTAAAGAGTACAATTTTGATCTGGGGTCAATTTCAGGTCTTTTATTCTTCTTAATTTATGTTAACCAGTTATCAATCAATGTACCATTCACTGATTTTATATTTTTTGCAGATGACACCACAATGTATAATACTGACAGTACTGAATGGGGTCATTGATGAGGGTCATGTTGCCCAGTCCATAGCTAAGCAATGGTTTTCTCATAATAGGCTTAATTTAAATTTATCTAAAATATAAACAATGATTTTGTCCTCGAGAAGGTGAACATTTGATAATTCTGAACAGTTAAATTTCTCAGTGTAACCACTGACCTCAGTCTTAGCTGGAATTATCACATTGGTTAAGTGGCAAGTAAATTGTCTAGTAATATCTACCTACTAAGCCTATTAGGTAGCTGTGTCTCTAAACCTCCACTAAAAATGGTTTATCATGCTCTGTGCCACACCGGAATGTCATATGGCTTCTAGGCAAGGAAATACTCATCCTCACGGCACCGGATTAAAAAATTAAGATGGAATTAAACATATCTTTCCCGGCATGTTTATACTTGAATATGTAATGTATGTTAAGAATAATATGAGCAAATATATGATATACAAACTAGAACATACGGAAAAATAATATGTTACCCCATAACACCGTCGACTGTTCAAAAGTAAAAAAAATCTGAACTTCATTGCTCCAACATTTTATAATTTGTTGCCCCTCAAATTTAAATGTTGCCCTCTAGTCAGTTTAAGAATACAGAAAAAAATATTCTATTAAGTAAGGCATTTTACTTCTATGATAAGTATACAAATTACACATTAAACAAAAGTGTGCCAATAATTTGATGTATAATATTATTGTATTTGTCTATTACATATTTAAGTGACCAATGATATGATATGATTATAACAAAATTTCAACATATTTTTAGAAATTTTAACACCTCTATCTTCAAAGCGAAGAATACCCTGAAATATTGTAACGCGCTTAAGTTACACCCTGTATATTGCTTTTTCTCACAATCAGAAATATCAACATTGTAACGGTCCACTTTTAGGTACCTACTGTCAGCAGTTTAATTAATTTAACTAATTTACCATATTTTATATTTTTCCGTAAAATTTCTTAGTCCGACGGTTGACGGGTATATACCGGAAAGGTGTAAGGAAAAGAACTTTTTTAAATAGTCGACGTTTCGTCACAATTTATTGACATCCTCAGGACTTTGTCACATTGGATTCAAATAATAAAACAAAACACATTGATACAAACAAATACAACAAAACTCCTCAACGTATGAGTCTCTTTTTCGTACTTTGTACATTGATAAATAATCCAGTAAAATGAATATCAACTGTATGTATTATTTTATTTATCGACCCCCCTCCCCTAGAAGTAATTAAAAATAAGCAATTCAAAGTAACTATTAAATATTAAATGCTTAACAAGAATTTGATGTTAAAAGTTTTAATCTAAATATTTATTATAAGCTTACCACTAGTTAAAATCTATTAGTTACAACACAACATAGACTTCTAAATGTTTTAAATGAACAAAATCGGTTTGTCTTTTCGACCTTTTTTATATATTTTAAGAACAAAATCAGTTATATTATCAGCAATCAATTGTTTTATTTACGTACCGTTTAGTTATGCATTCTGCAAGAATCATTTAAAGATAACAAGCACATTATTTCGCGATTGTTCATATCACCAAGAAAGCTTAAAGTAATGAAAGTTTGTTCTAAATGCCTAATCATTGTAATTTTTATTATAATTCAATAATTAAGTGTTTATGTACGCGAATCTCTTTTAAAAAGTGCTATTAACATTCCACTATTATCATATTGTTTAGTATAAACTCACTAGTCCGTGTCATCGTCTTCTGAGTATGGAAAATTTTTGGATTCGTGTTTAGGAAGAACCACTAACTCTGAAAGTGCTTGTCGATGAAAAACCCAGTCCTGTATAATTTAAATCAAAATTTTATTGATTTTTTCCAAACAACAATTTTTTCATATATCCTGGTCAAATTCCAACGAAAGTCATACTTTCTTTTGTGAAGTTAATGGTGCTTAAATGATAAATATGGACAAGTAAAATATATTAAAATTCGCGTAAAATTTTAATTAATTTGGCATTTGATTGCTGTACGATAAAATTGGCCCAGAACAGCGAATTTATTCCACTATGGGCGGAATTATGATTTTTTGCATTTTACTCGGAAAATCCGCATTAAATAAAAAACTATTTAAAAAAAAACCGTTTGTTAATATCAAAAATTATATCCTATTAGTTCGTGCATTTACAAGATGTGATACTACTGATACTATGAAACTTCTAGAACAAGAACCGCCACGGTTGACAGATGTCACTAACAAGTTTAGTAACGAAAAATCCACAGATACTGACATTAAAAAGGCTGGCCTCGAGGCTGGCAAAACTTTATTTTTATACGACGTGAAAAAATCTTTCAATGAGTGCAGATTTGAACGGTATGAAGATTCTGTAAGACACCAAAACTGGAAACATTTGATGAAAATGCACCTCATTCACTGAGTTTATTACCAAGTCCAAACGTGGCGTGGCAATAAAAAAATCCACGAGATTGGAGATGGAAAGAAGTTAACAAAGTGCTTCTGTCAGTGCAAATTTCAAGAAAAATTAATGTATTTATTAATAAGCGACTGGAATAAAAACTAACGTATCTACAAATGCAAGTTCCATTCTCTTCTTTTTTGGATGATGGTTTCTGTATCTATTTTCATAATTGAAGACACAAGTGGATGAAGGGTCTATGTGACATTTTCGGAAAAAACGAGTTTTTTATATGAATCAAGGCTATAAGTACACAAAATTCCCCCAGGTACATTACATTTGATTCTAATGCAAAAATATCTCATTTATGAATTTATAAAGGATCTATGTACTGTTAAAGTTGGTAGGTTGTTAAAAACTTTGAGATCAATTATCTCAAAATCACTTTGTTTTACATAAATCCTTCATCCACTTGCGTCTTCAATTCATTTATCACTTTTAGTTCCGTAAAAAATCCACATCACACACAATTGTAGCTTTGGATTACCTTCAAATAGCAGAAACAAAATAATGAGCATTGGAGAATAACCAGCCCAAAGTTGGCTCTTTTAATCTACTTTCATTGCTCGTTTACCGTTTTTGATTTCATAAAAAAAGCCAGAGAGTTACTTGAATTTGTTTATAACTAATATTTCGAAAATCATAAACAACTGCAATAAAAAGGGTTTTAATTTTGAAAAAAATTATGTTTTTCTCCGTGATCTTAAAGTACTTATAGAATGCTACGATTTGAGACAACGTACACATTTCTTGGTCTTGATGGCAGAATTTCACTAGGGTGGAAAATTTTAGCAATAATTGTATATTTGAGTCGTTTTTTAGAAATTATTTTCATTTGAAATTTTAAGGTACTTTATAAGAGCTATATTTTTCCAAAATTTCATTGAATATTATCTATTATTTTTGAAAGAACAGTGAATTGTTTAAAAACGCATAATTTTGCGAGTTCAATATTTTTTAAATAATAATAACCATTGGAATGAATGATAGTTTATGTACTTTTATTGTACAGCTCAAAACGAACATTTTCCTTCTTTTTATTGTTTTCCATAGGACTTATAGATTTCGAGATATTCAAGGAAATCTAAAAAATTAAATTGTTTAAATAAACAATATGCCGACCTCGTAGAAACTGCAAAACTGAGCTGTGAACTTAAGTTGACCCCCTGAACACGTTAAAACAGAAAAACTGCCCTGACCAGACAATTCACATTGAAATCCCAATTTGACTCCACTATGTGTAGCAAATTAGAAACCTTGTAAATCAATTTTCAAAATAACTTTTTCGAAATTTTAAAAACTTCGCATAGAGGTTAAGTTAGGGTGCAATAGTCATATTTTGCCTGATCCCCATGTAGTTGCTTCATTTCCATTTATACTATATCTTGTATGTTAAAAAGTAGCAGCAGTTTCCAACAGGCACACGAAAATTTTAAGAGAAAAAAATACATAAAACATTACCGGTCCTCATCATCCACCTCCACACTAGTCCAACCCAACAAATTAGCGACACTTGAAAACAAACCGGGAGAATCAGCCACCGCTTCAACCATTATCGTCCTTGTTATCCTCAAAAAAGATCAAACAACTATTTAGCAATTCCCGTCATACAACGCGCGTGTCGAGGCGCGCTTTCACCAATCCACCGGCGATACTATTTCGCGTCGACGAGAAGAAACAACTGCACGTCAACCGGCTAGCAATGTTCGACACACATGGCCAACGCTAATATGGTTGCACTACTGACAGCTGAGCTGAGAGCGCGCTAGAATTTTTTAGTTTGCAAATTACTCCTCACTTTAGTCCAGGCTATCAGCGCTCAAAAAAGGGGCTCGCGTAGTAATTTAAGCATAGTGAATGAATTTGAATGGTATCTTTTGTATCGTCTTTGTTTTTGCTTAAATATGAAAGACAAAAAAAAAATCTTGAAATCACTATTCAACAAAGGCCATGGCAGGGTAAGATTAGTGTCCGTGCCTTTGCAACGTTTTTGCGTGTGGTTCCTTCCAGTGATGTATCTTTGCGTAAGATACTACCACAAAAAAAATTTGACCTCATAAATTTCATATCTGGGAAAAAAAATTTTTTTTCTTCAAGCGTATTAAAATGTTTAAATTATGTCACCAAAAACAGAAGTAGAAGTAGGACATTGTTTTACTAGTAACAAAATGTTAGTACCGGACACCACCGTAGTGGACATTGTTTTACTAGTAACATAATGTTAGTTCCGAAAGCGCCACCGCAGTGCATAATGTTAATACCGAAAGCCACCGGTGGCGCGCTATCCACTAGCCACTTGTCATATTGTGTCAACATGTAAGACTGTAGTTTGAATATTTGTACATTTATGATAAATAAATGAATTTTTGCATTTTAATACGCTTGAAGAAAAAATAGTATATATTACACGGAGTAGAACGCCTTTTTTTGTGTTTCGCCCAGTTTGCGGCTTTGGCTTCGCCTTAGCCGCAAATCCTGGGCTCAACACAAAAAAAGAGTGCGTTCTACTCCTAGTAATATAATATACTATTCTTAATCAAGTGAACCAATTTGTTTGTATTTCACTTATATTGTAAATTTACTCGTGGCAATTTATTAATGATATTTTCAGGACATCTTTTCATGAAGAAAAGAAAATTTGATGCTTCTGAATTTTAAAAAAATTTAAATACGTACTTACACGTTAGAGACACCCATCATTTTTTTAATTATACACCATACAATAAGCTACAGCATATAGTTTTCACAAAACTCTATGAAGGGGTAACGTAGTCGAAATAGAAAAAATAATGTCAGGAACATAAAAGGATTTTAATGCCATGGGCGTATAAAGAACTTTATGAAGCTTTTAGCTTTAATTTAGTCTCCAAGGTTTAATGTGGAATATAGAAGAGGGGGATTTGCAATAATTTTTTTAGCTGAATATGCTAGAATTTTATTTAAAAAATATTTTGACGTTTTATTTTGTTCAATTTTCGGTTCTGAATTATTTTTTTAACATTGGACAAAAGGAATTTATGGAACCGAAATTAGAGGTTTTGCCGGAGGTGCCGCGTATAAGATGTCTAATTTTCATATTTTGAAGTTCATGATATATTATGGGGCCATTTAAAAAATACATTCGCTTTCCGAGGGGAGGGGGAAATGTGACAAATTGAACGGTAGGAGGGTATATGAAAAGTTCTCACAAAAAAAATAAATTTAAAAGTTCTTCATACGCCCATGTCATTAAAATTCTTTTCTGTTCCTGACATTATTTTTTCCAATTTGACTAAGTTACCCCTTCGACGAGACTGCTCAAAAATTCTTACTATAGAAACCTCTTAACTCTGGCTTAACGCGTGACCTGACATTATAAGAAGACACGACAATATTCCAGACGTCGACAAACTTCTATATAACCGACTACCACTCTACGATTTACCCTGAAATGACTGACGTAACTTCCCCACCTAAAAACCCACCTCCCATAAACACATAAATCCAACAAATACAATTCCAAATCCACTTCCCATTTCCTGATACCCCCTCGCTGAAATTCTCTAATTTCTTCTATGACAAAATAACAAAAGTTCTCATTTTCATAATTCAACATCAAAAATAAAATACAAGCGATCTGTATAGAAACTTGCTAATTGTCTCTATTTTTATCATGTATGGAATATTTCTGCCACAACATCTGGCCGCCGCGTGACATCGCGCGGTTTTCGCGTATGTTGTTACGTAGCTCTTTCATATATTGTTAATAATAATGAATAAATGCAATACTTTTTTGACACGTACCGATAGTTAAATAAAATATAAGATATGTAAATTGGAAAAAAAATTGGTGTTGCAAATCAAAACCGCGACCAGTTTGATAACCGTGGTGCGCATTTATCGAGTTAAAGTTGAATCGATTATTTTCTAACAATTTCAAAATTTTAAAAATATATAAACATGGTAGAGTAAACATATTTTGTTGCTTAAATGTCATTTTACAATATATTCATTCTATTATTATAAATAAGCAACTGTGTAATTCGGAAATTATAATAGATACGAAAAAACTGTGAACTATTTTGTAGCTTATGCTACAGCAAAAATGTATCGAGTTATGATTGTTTAAGGTACACGAATTTTTCGGCAAAAAAATGCTTATATAACTTTTTAAAATAGATTTAATTACTATCAACAGTTCTCTTCTTTAAAAATAACAAGTCACGACGAATCAGGGTGGGAAAAAAATCTGATTTCTGTTACAAGAATCATTAATTCGTACAAAAAAAAAAAAAATGTATCCTTGTTCGCTATAAATATAGCAAATTATTTATCACAACACGCTATCTCGAGTCCGTTCTAACTTTTATCATAATTTTTATAAATATTACGATGAAAATGCATAAATTCAAGTTATACCGTAACAAAGTTTTATTGTTTGTTTCTTGAAATGTTCATTTATTTAATTTTCATTTTATAAAATGTTTAAAAAAAAAAAAAGGTCGAGCTTGATAAAAAGTGTGATATTATTTTAAAATTTAAGATGAAATAGATCGGGATTTAAATAAATTTATTTAACTCAAGCCAACTCTGTGACGAATTGATTATAAAAAACTCGGCTATGTAAAACATATGATTAACAGATTTTGTAAATAATGCATTTAAATAATGAAATTGTTGCTATGCCTATATATAACGTTTTTGAATTGCTAATTATGAATATAATGTTCAAAATTTGCCAAAAAATGAAAGGGCAGCGAATATAAAATGGCAGCTTCCAAGCAGAAAAACAGCAGACAATTACTTATAAATTAAACGAATTTTAATAATAGTCAAATAATGACTTTCAAATACTGCTTAAATTAAACAATTATTTGAACAACTGTTATTAACAATTTCATAATAACAATTCCTTATTACGCCAAATTGTTCGTTATTTTATTCTCTTTAAAAGTTGTCTTTCGATAATCTCGCAAAGTTCAAAAGTTACTGCCGGAAAAGTGCTTGTTACACCAATCATTGGGAAAACCGTTTTCCAAAAGCACGGATGACTTTAACTTTGGTTTTCTCTTTCAGCGACTTAATTTGCATGAAAAAATGCTATAAAAAACACCACTATTAAAAATACTTTGAAAAAACTGAAGAAAATGTGCACACTACTCAATATATATACGATTACGCCTAGAACGCCAGAAACTTGTTTGTTTTTTGTAAAAAAAAAAAAAAAAAGGTTCGAATCGTGTTGTTTTTATAAGGGTGTTATATGTGACTTAAACGAAATTTTACCAGCTTTCTGATGGCGTATTTTTTATTTATTTTCAAAATATATGTTTTTTCCAATCCAATTGCTCTTTCATGCTTCCATAACATTAACAAGCTTCGATTTATGGCCTATGAAAAATTAATTTCCTTTTGTTACAATCCTGATAAAAAATGAAATAATTTGAACATAAAGGTACTGTGGTATATGAAAAAAAAAAAATGATTTACAGCTAAATGAACAATAACTATATTACTTCCACATAGTGAAAGTATAGTAATGGTAACAAATGGTCGACTTTTTTTTGTTCAAATAGGCTAGAATGTCATGGAACATCGAGATTTTAAATTTGAGCGAAAAAAAATGTACTGTCTGTCTGTCGGTCTGGCTATCTGTCTAACTTTTTCTAATGGGCACAATTATTTTGAAACGGTTTATGATATTGATTTGAAATTTGGTACACCTGTGTATTATAACGAGATCTGCTACTAGATTATATTTTGATCTTATTCCGTTGAAGGGTTAAAGGGTTGAAGGATTCCGTTAAAGCAAGCGACTAAGCGCCCATAAATTTGGAAAATGTAGAAGTTAAGGTCTCAAAATGTTTTTGACATCAGACACTCCCACCCCACCTTCACTGTCACCCCCCACGCTATTATTAAAGAGGGTAAAAAAAAACAAAATTGTGATTTAGTGTTTGTACAAGAATCGAATGCTTCAAAATTTCTTTTGGCACCAGCCACTCCCACCACAACCCCCAATGTGGTATATCGTTTTATAGGTTTTTGGGGTAGACGATTTAAAATATAAAAGTTCTAATTTTTTTCGTTGTAAGAGACTTGGATACGAAATCCGGATGTGGAAGTAGTGATTTCTTAGGCAGTAGTCTTTTTAAGATACACCAACCAGAGAAATTAAAGAAAAAGTTCTTCAAGGTTTTTTTTGGGTCTATTATAGTTTCGGAGTTATATAATTATTCTCTTATTAACCCCCGACCCCAAAAGAGAGGTGTTATAAGTTTGACGCATATGTTTGTTTGTTTGTCTGTCTGTCTGTCTGTAGCTTCATATCTCTTCAACGGGTGATCCGATTTCGATGCAGTTTTTTTATTTGAAAGAGTATTTTGTCGAGAAGGTTATAGGCCATATTAGATTAGATGTTTGGTCGCCATCTTGAATTCGCCATGTTGAACTTCTCTAGAAATTGTCCGATTGAAATAAAATTGAAAATGTGCAGACAATTATGGTAGCCGAACATGATTTAGGCCTTATTTTGATTCGTTCATATGAAACTGGTACGATTAAATACACTGATCGGGGGTTTTTAAAAATTTTCAATTTTACTTGTCAATTGCTGAATTGTTTATTTAAGCAGTTAAAAAATTAAAAGCGTACACTTCAACTTTTTCAACTGTCACCTTTGAGCAAAAACGAAGACAGTATAAAAGATCTCATTTAAATTTATTTACTCTATAATTGAATTTCTACGTAAAAATCGACTGGACTATTACTCTTCACTTGTCACTCGTGATGTTTTACTGCTGTAAATTAAACGGGCGTTTATGGTTGCCAATATAAAAATTAGGAAACTACTATTACAGCTGTAAAAAATAAGGTAATACGGTTATCTTTATAATATGCACATATTTAAATCGGTGATAACGAAGGTGAAGAAAATAAAATACATTATTTAAATGTAGTACGTAATAACTTGATTATTGCATCCTAATAAATTCGACTTATAATTCGCTAAAAATAAGGTTGTATTTGCGTAATGTGTATTTTGGGATTGTAGGCAGTGTGGAGGTAGATAATTAATTGAATAAGGGTCGTGAAGACGCAGGGCACAGGCGTAAGAAGCAGGGTATGTTAAATGTGTCTAACAAATGTCTAACTCTTGGAAGACGATACAATAGAGAACTTGCCCATTTTTTAAATTTCATTAAAGTGTGTGTTTATCTATAAAAATACGCTATACCGAATACCAGCTCTTAAATCGCAGTATGTTCTTAGTTTGTAATAAATAATTAAAATTGAAATCCACGCGAGCCTCCATCTTGAAGTAATGGTGCAAAAAAAATGTTTTTTAAAATAATTCGACAACGCTCGATCCTACGAGAAAAATGTTCAAGACAAAATTGAAGAAGACAAAATTTCCTACATTTTTTGTACGTACATTTTTATTTAAGTCTAATGTTTAAAGAGATACAGCGCCAGAAAGATGGATTTAAGAAGAAACAAATTTTTTTATTAAAAGATGTACGTTTACAACACAACTTATTACGGGACATCCTGTATACAGGGTGTTTCGAAAAGATTGGGACAACGCTTAGCCGTAGATACTCTCTAATGTTTCAATCGATATCTATGCTCTTTGTATGATAGCACATTACGAGATGATTATAAGACATGATCGGAGGTTTTTAAAAATTTTAAATTTTATTTTTAGCTAACGTAATGGCAAAACTGCACTGGTTCATCAAACTTACGAGCTATGCTTAATAAATGACTATAAAAAATCTTATTAGGGTAATGAAAGATTATACAACATATATAAAACGTAACAAAGCAATAACATTAACAAATATTTTGAGGATTGTATTTTATTATTATTACTAAAGAAGTAATTCTGAGTTTATATTTTGCGTATAATGCATAGTTTAACATCGTAGTTTAAACTTTATTGTTAACTATTTTATTCGTACATGAATCATCCGAATAGTGTAATGGTGTTAATAGTGACTTACATATGAATAATGTTAACAATGTGTATTTCGAAAACAACATGTTCAAATTAGTTTTCCTCGGGTATAAAACATAGAAAGCACTATTTTTTTTTACTATTGTCTAAAAGTAAACGACACGCTCATAAAATATGGTCTTAAATAAATTATGTATAGTGACTTCATGGAGCAGTGGGTCATTCAAACAGACCTGTATTGAATAAATTAAATTAAATTAAACTACAAAGGGTCTCGCCGGTTAAGTATATGGAATTGGGCCCAGCGGCTTATTGGGCTATTCATTCACATTAATGTTGCTTATGACTAGGAATGCTCAATAAAATATATAATAAACCTCTATCCCCTAAATTACCAGAATTATGGGAGTTACAACTTCAAAATTAATTTTCTTCAGAACTATTGAAGATAATTAAATGAATAATAGGGAACGTTGATATAAAATAGCTTTATTTTAATTTTTTTTTACATTCCTATTACGTCATTTAGTATATAAAAAAAATAATTTAATTTTTGAGGGTGCTGTTTTTATATCAACCCCTTGATATATTATTTAACACTAACATAATTACCGTGTGTAAAAATTACTTCAAGGTCAGATTGGTGGAAAATGTTTGAAAATATAAACCTAGGTAATGAACACAAGCGCATAAAAAAATTTTTTTAAATTTTTTTATCGTTACTATACTTCCACTGGATGTGGAAGTAAAATTAAGTGCGAAGACCTAGACCACTTAATTCCTACTCATTTGGAAGCTAATAATCGAATGCTACTACTTTTAGCTTGGCTCTCATTTTTTTTTGCTTAAGAAGTATTGATTTTATTAGACAATATGGTAAGGCAATTTTAATTAATCCACAATAATATCTCCTCAGGAAGGGACACTAGCGAAAAATGTTTCAGAGAAAAATTGTTCCGTTCTGAGGGGGGCATCTTTTGGGCAGAACAATTTTCCACCCCCTACCCCTACCCCTGATGAGCGGGGGAGCTATCTTTTGAATTTTTAATGGCACTCTCCATTTTTGATCACGAATTTTGATTCTACGAAAAACACTACATAACTTTTGTACCAAACATTTTTTTCTCTCACTCTGATGAGCGGGGACGAGGGTGTAATTTTTGAATTTTCAAAAACCTGCAGGCGAACCTTTTTGGCATTCTTAGGAAAAATGTTTCAAACAAAAGACGTCCCTCTCTGAACAAAACAACTTTTGTTTGAAACATTTTTCCTAAAAATGCCCTAGTTCAGAGATGTAGGTTTTTGAAAATTCAAAAGTTAGCTAATTTTTTCCGTAGAATCAGAATATAATTTAATTTTACCCCATAATTCTGGTAATATAGGGGATAGAGGTTTATCATATATTTTATTGAGCATTCCCAGTCATAAGCAACATGCATGTGAATGAATAGCCAAACAAGCCGCTGGGCCCAATTCCATATACTTAACCGGTGACACTTTTTAAAAAACCTTTGATACAATTAACTCTTTTTCGGCGATGTGCAGTACTCTAAGGGTTTAACTGGATGAAACTTTGCTAAAACTCTTCTCGACAAAATACTCTTTAAGTAAAGAAAACCGCATCGAAATCGGCTACCATGAAGGTTTACGTGTTTGTAATCCTGCTGCCGTTAATCTTCTGCCTTTCTAAAAGCTCTGCGGGGTACTGGCATCCAACCTTAATAATCTGTTCTCTGCCCGTTCCTAGCATATACTTCTCACACATCTTGCAGATAAGAATCTTATCTCTTATCTCGTAAAAGGCAATACACAAGTAGTCAACATTTTAGAAAAAAAAAAAAGATAAGTTGAAAAAAAAAAAGCATATTGAAATTGTGTTAGATGGGAGGTAAAAACACACTAAGCAAAATGCCTAAAATGCCTTCTTAATTTGCTTGTCGAGTCTACTCTCTTCTGTACCCATTTCGGACGCGAGGAATATGCCTCATACATACATATGAGTCTTGATTTCAGGTTTATCACCCTTTATAGTGGATTGTGTGAGTTGGGAAAAAAACGAAAAACCCGACTATTGCCTGATGCATCCAAAGTAGTCCCCCCCCCCCCCCCTTCTAGTTGGTGTGACCCACCCCACTGTTGGGAAATTCCGGATTTTACTAACCATCAGATCAGGATAATTTTTTTTTAAATTAAAGGTAATTAAATTTCCTACACATCAAATGCAAATTTTTAGATGACTCGGTCAACTTTTTATTAATGACATAATAAACTGTCAAAAAACTGTAAAAAATGAATGAACCAATATCGCTATATTCATATGAAAATTATATTTTTTTTGTCTACACATAGTAACATTTAATGAGTATATAAAAAATTTAAGCTAGGGTATCTTAAGACAGGGTAATTAATAAAAATTGACCGAGTCACTTAAAAATTTGCCTCGACAGATGTATAGGGAATTTAATTACCTTTAATTTAAAAAAAAAGTTATCCCGATCCGATGAATATTAAGGTCTCTAGAGATTTTTGAACAGTAAAATCCGGAATTTCCCCACAGTGCACCCCTGCAATCGGCCAAAAACCATCCCCCAAAGGCGTATTGATCATGATCACGGACTCTAACTTATTGATTTCCCGTTTTCGAGCATGCCAATTATGGGATAACCCTGGGACACGTGGCTGACACCCGCCCACCCCCTCAACGGCCAATAACCACCTTCCAAAGCGGCGAAAGAACGCCCTCATCATATCACTGGACAAAAAGGTTTCCTCCCATTTTTAAGCATGCCAAACACGGAGAGGACCACGAATCGAGTACTTGACACCCTCAGTGGCAAAAAACACCACTTCAATAAAAATAGTTTATATAATACATTATAATTAAATAAATCAGATGTTTCTATCATTATATAAACCTATTTTTTCCAAAAAATATGTACAAAAAATATACATACATCTTTTTTCAGCTCCACAGTAAATGAAGATGACTACTTTGTTGAAGAAATCGAGATGACATCTTAATGTTTTCTTTTTCTGTGGTAGCATCCTCAAAAGTGGGGGGGGGACTTTGCCCGGGGGTATGCTGAGAACGCACTCGGGGTTAATATTGGCCATTTACCATCACCACGGTGTTCAGCATCCTCGAAAACGGAGGATCACAAAGTAAGAGTACAACAATTATAATACGCGTTTGGGCCGTTTACGGGGGTAACCCCCAACGAGAAATTCTGTCACTACCACGATGTTCAGCATCCTTGGGGGGCGGGGGGGACTAATCTGGTTGCATCAGACAATAGTCGGTTTTCGTCCGACTCACATAATTCACTAATAAGCAAGATACTACTTAGTCAATGTATTTTGATATTGGGAATATTGGCCGACTTTTGTCTCACAAGGCAGGCCATGTTAATTGTGTAGCAAGCGTATTGTTGGAGGGTTAACATTTTCCTAATAAAAGCGGACGCTATTGATTTGATATTGTGACTATCTCTGTGTGAAGTTATGTGCGAATTTTTAGACGTATAAAAAATACATACACATATATTTTCTACCAGCCAAATTTACAGCTTTCGAATTGTCTATAAAATTATCTACTAATTAGTTAGCCTGTTTGCTTATGCGTATATAATTGAATTCCTATGTTTCAGCAGGTTGGTTCATAATTTGATCAGTTTCGGTAACTCTCTAGACAATTAGATTATTTGTAGTGTACATCGGTTAAACAACATTACTGCAATTGCATTATCATCGAATCAGCGCGATTCGTCGATAAATTAAACGTATTATGTATCAAAAATTTAAAAAAAAGTGATTCAAAATTCGACCCGCATATTCGTGTTTTTGTTGGTTCATTCATGAATCTAAATTGGCTCCACATCCAGTGGAAATATAGTAACGACAAAAAAATTTTTAAAAATTTTTATTGTTCAAATAGGCTTAGAATGTCATGAAACGTCGAGATTTTAAGTTTGAGCGAAAAAAACTTCTGTCTGTCTGTCTGTCGGTCTGTCTGTCTGTCGGTCTGTCTGTCTATCTGTCGGTCTGTCCGTCTGTCTGTAACTTTTTTTGTGCGCACGTTTACTCTGGAACCGTTTGAGATATTCACTTGAAATTTGGTACACTTATGTACTTTAACGAAATCTAGAACTAGATTATATTTTCATCTTGTTCCATCGAAGGGTTGAGGGGGTAAATGGGGTAAATTTGGGGTAAATAGGTAGATCAAGCAGGTAAGAGCCTATAAAATTGGTATTTAGTATATACAAGAGAAGCTAAGGTCTCAAAAAAAAATTTGACATTAGCCACCCCCATTACCACCCCCACCCTATTATTAAACGGGATGAAAAAAAATGTGATTTAGTCTGTGTACAAGAACCAGAAACCTCAAAATATTTTTTTTACTTCATCCACCCCCACTACCACCCCCCCATCACCACCCCCACCCCACTACCGATGTGGGGTATCGTTTTATGGGTTTTTGGGGTAGAGGATTTCAAATATTATATTATTAAAGTTCTATAAACAATTATTTCCACATTATTTTGTGAGTGACTTGGATAGAAAATCTGGATGTGGAAGTAGTGATTCCTTGGGCAGCGGTTTTTTAATTCTGTTTGATTTTTGTAAACATAATCCAAGCACAAGTTTTATTTGCCACTGATTCGTTAATTGCTCCATCATACTTTTTAAAAGCTTTTATTCAACTTGCAATGTTTGTATGTGTGTTTGTTAGTTTAGGTCAAATCTTGCAAGCTGAATTTCGACTAGTTCTAATTAAGCCAGAGCTTTGAAATTTGGCACACGTGTATAAGTCCGGTGACAATGCAACATAGTATAGCCATTATCGGTCTAAATCCAATATGGCGGACGTCCCAAGATGGCGGATCGGCTTTTTAGTCACAACCCCCTTGATATGGGTATCAAATGAAAGGGTTTGACGAGTAAAATACGATAAACGATGTGACGTCATTCTAAATCCAATATGGCGGACGTCCCAAGATGGCGGATCGGCTTTTTAATCACAACCCCCTTGATATGGGTGTCGAATGAAAGGGTTTGAGGAGTAAAATACGATAAACAATGTGACGTCACTCTAAATCCAATATGGCGGACGTCCCAAGATGGCGGTTCGGCTTTTTAGTCACAACCCCCTTGATATGGGTATCAAATTAAAGGGTTTGACGAGTAGAATACGATAAAGTGTGTAACGTCATTCTAAATTCAATATGGCGGACGTGGGAGAGGTGGGAAAGGGGTGAAAAGAGGTGGGGAAGGCATGGGACGAGATGGGGAAGGGGTGGGACGAGGTGTTAAAGGGGTGGGCAGAGGTGGGAAATGGGTGGGAAGAGGTGGGAGGGAGTGGAAAGAGATGGGAAGGGGTGGGATGAGGTGAGAAAGGGGTGGGAAGATATGGGAAAGGGGTGGGAAGAGTGGAAAAGGGGTGGGGAGAGGTGGGAAGTAGTGTTAGTGTGAGTGTGAGAAGATGGGAGAGGGAAGGGGTGGATGGCGATGGCAAACGAAAAGGTTTTGTCTGTTTGTTTGTAAAATAAGTAGACTAAAAAGTAAAAAATAAAATTATAAAAAAAAATATTTTTAAGAAAAAGCTTTTATTTGAAAAAACTACTAAAAAGTAAAAATAATTTTTTAAAATGTATACACCTGGAAACCAAAAGCTTTGGGGGCGGTCAATTGAGCAAAGTAACCATACAATAGTGCTATATGACCGCCCCCAAAGCTTTTGGTTTCCAGGTATATAAATTTTAAAAAATTATTTTTACTTTTTAGTAGTTTTTTCAAATAAAAGCTTTTTCTTAAAAATATTTTTTTTAATAATTTTATTATCTTTATAATAAATTTTGTTATTGTTAATTAGTCTACACTTTTGCTGATGTTTACCTTTAAATATAATGTCTTATACAATAGCCGGGCAATGCTTTTTGTCTCTTTTTGAGAACTTTGATAAAGCTAATTTCCTTTTAGAAAATAAGAACGTTATACATCAAGAATAAAATAACACACTGTGTGTACTCGACCTATATAAAACCATTTAGACGATACCTCCCATTCAATCACTTGAAACAATAACATCATTGTGTACATTTCAGGACGTCAACTGTTCGATTTATTCCACACAAAAAAGTAGCTATTAACACGTTGACATTTGGAGGTAACCTACGCACACTGCTAGTTACAGTCCGCTAGACCTCTGTTTTGTGTTCAAGAGTGTCATTTTTTATTTCATCCCTTTTCACATCAGTTTTATTCTATTCAAAGCAATATTGGTCGGGCCGCTGAAATATTTGTTTTATTTCATACATTCAAATGGATCTACAGTGTACACTATACACAACATTTTGAAATATGCGTAATCCTTGACTCAATTGCTCAGTTCAATATAAGCCCGAAAATTTAATTTATAATAAAATGTATCCCAAAGTAAGATTGAAGACGAGCCATACCTTGCAGTTTGAAAAAAAATTTAACCGCCTTCAAAAAGATCGCTAAACATTATGAAATAAAATTTCAATGTCGCCCAATTAATAGAAACTTAATATTGATATTAAAGTCAGTTAAAAATACTCCTTAATTAACTTCTACACAGTAAACTATCACGTCCATCATGTTAAAGTTTTAAGCTTTAAAGCTTTAGTTAGCATCGGGCTCGTTATCAGAGAATCCTGAAATCTCCATATATCAAAGAACAACGTTAAAAAATAGACATTTTTGCCCATCCTGACAAAAGTGCAGAAACAGTGTTTTTCGACTTATTTTTGGTCGCTGAACACAATTCTGGAATAAAAATTTATCGAAAATGATGGGAACATGGTCAAATTGGCAGTTTTTAACTGTCAATGAGTCTATCCGGTAATCGATTATTGCCTAATATTAGAGTAAGTGGAATCCAGACAGCAGGCCCAGGGGGTTGATTAAACTCTCCCGAGGGTGGAAAACCATTTTTTTTTCAAATGATTCGATTCAAACGCTTATCCCCTCGTTTTTGAGGTCGCTGATCACGAGAAAAATATTCATTCTTACCTCCAACCCTTCTTCATCCCTCAAACAGGCAGAAATCACCCCTCACTCACCAGAAAACATGCTATCCAGAGAGTAAGTGAGCTGCCACACACTCCTTGGAAGGGTTGAAGCAACCCACGAGATCGCTATCACCTTCTCTTCCGTGAAAAATGAAGGGATATGCACAGGAATAACGATCATGTGCCGAAAACCTGTAAATCCTGGGTAGCATGTTTTCTGGTGAGTGCCCGTTTGAGGTATGAGAAGGGGTTGGAGCTAGAAATAAATATTTTTCCCGTAATCAGCGACCCCGAAAACGGGAGGATACGCGTTTGAATCGAATCATTTGAAAAAAAAAAGATTTTCCACTCCTCGGGAGGGTTTATCAACCCCCTAGGCCTGCTGTCTGGATTCCACTTACTGTATAACCCCTTCCATGTTATTTTAAATATATATAACCCGTCGATAAATCACTCCCCAGACCCGTTTATATATGAAAACATAAGGGATCCATAAAAGGGGTGGTTTTTGCCGTTTCAGGGGGTTGCGGCGGTCAAAAACTTCTCCCACACCTGCATCGTGTCCAGCACCCTCGAAAACGTAAGGGGGGGGGGAGGTAATCTCGTCTTTGCATGAAAGATTTACACTATTTCTGCCTTCATTACATAGACTATAATATTGTTTCTTCCACTTGTCCAAGATTTTTGTATGTTACTTTGATAACTGATTTTTAAACCGCTCAAACGGGGCATTATTATAGTTGCCTTATTCATCAATATAAAGTTAAGAAAAATTCGGCATATGTCTCTCATGATTACTACACTAGATGCAGAGAAATGGGTTATTTAAAAACGGAAGGAAAGGTGAAAACAATAGAATTGATACACAGAGGTTTCAAGCTTCAGAGAGTTTCAGGCGTTAAATCTTAAAAATTCACAATGACAGATAATTTTTACTGTGGGAAGCTAAATAGAGAAAACATAAACAAAAATTTTTGAAATGAAATTAAATGAAAAGAAAAATTGAACCGCCTTTAAAAAAGTATCTAAAAACTGAAACGCACAGTGGCAAGAATCGCACATTTTTCGTTCAAAATTATCTAGAGCACTTGTTTCACAACCGATCGGGATAATTTTTTTTTAAATACTCGTTATTTAATTTCCAGAAAACGTGAGACAGCCGATTTTTGAATTATGCTAACCAACATTATTGAGCTTACATAAATATTGTTGCTCGGAGGTTTTTGAGGTCGCTGATTACGAATCTGATCTCCAAATTTTTATAAATTAACGTGCAAGATGGCGGAATCAATGGCGGCTATAAAATGCTAAAAAATGAAATATTTTTGTTAAAGTTTATGCCGAGAAGTTTTGAATATTTCTGAAAAGGGCTTTTAAGTTAAAATAGACTAAATTTTAAGTTCCAGGAAGAAATTCAAGATGGCGGTTCCAATATGGCGGCAGTGAGATGATAAAACTAACTTAAAAATAAAGTAGATGCCTTAAACTAAATAGGTTATTCCTAAGAATTATTAAAAAATTCAAAAAGGAACCAAATTTTCTGAAATTTTCAAATATATCCAATATGGCTGCCATTCATTAATTATCAACAACGTAACGTAAGGCAAGAGTTTTACACCATGAACACCAAGAGTTTTACACCATGTTAGGTTTAGGGTTCATACTATAAGGTTTTTTTGTGTAATGGTATTGCTATAAATTTCTTGCCTCAGGTTATGTTAGGTATAGAGTTCTTGGTTTAAGGTTCTATAAGGCTTAGGTTATGTTAGGATTAATATTCTTATTTTAAAATCCTTGGTGTTAGGTATTTATTTTAGCAGATAAAAAAAAAGAAATATTAATATGACCTACTTATGTTATGTTCAAAATTAATGGAGGACTGAATCGCAAATTTATGATTGATAAATTAATGTATGGCAGCCATATTGGATACATTTGAAAATTTCAGAAAATTTGTTCCTTTTTACATTTTTAAATAATTCTTAAGAATAGCCTATTTAGTTTAAGGCATTTAATTTACTTCTAAGTTAGTATTATCATCTTACTGCCGCTATATTGGAACCGCCATCTTGAATTTCTTCCTGGAACTTAAAATTTAGTCTATTTTAACTTAAAAGTACTTATGAGAAGTATTCAAAACTTCTCGGCATAAACTTTAACAAAAATATTTCATTTTTCATAATTTTTTAGCATTTTATAGCCATTGATTCCGCCATCTTGCAGGTTGGTTTATGAAATTTGGATATCAGATTCGTAATCAGCGACCTCAAAAACCTCCGACAAATAAGATTTATGTAAATTGGATAAGAAAAGTTTTGTTTTGTAAGATTTAAATAAAAATGGCCATTTCTGCTATAATTTTGGTTAGCACAATTCAAAAATCGACTCTCTTACGTTTTTTGGAAATTAAATAACGAGTATTTAAAAAAAAATTATCCCGATCGATTGCGAAATAAGTATTCTAGATAATTTTTAACGAAAAATGTGCGATTAGTGCCACTGCGCGTCGCCCAATTAATTGTGCCTTATTGTCTAATATCGAGATGAGGTAGATGAAAAAATGAACAAATAACGAATTAAAACTTATTTTTAACCGACTTTAATATAGATATCAGGTAACAAATCAACCAGGACGGTGACATTATATTTCATAATTTCCAGCCACCTTTCTTGAAAGCGTTCAATTTTTTTTTCTACGCAACCTGAGAACACACAATGTATATTCAAAAATAAATTAGTAACTGTTTTCTCTCTGCCGAACTTTACAAAACTGAAAAGTGAAAAACTATCCATCTAATTCAAGAGTGGTGTTAGTAGCACTGAACTCTTACCTTGCCTTCCCCATCCACACGTAGAACGCGGTCTTAAAAGACATCCCCAACGGCTTACAGACGACTTTCTGTTCCTCGCTCATCGCAAAAGTTCGCAAATTCAAAATATTCGACAATTAGAAAACCAAGCTGTACCAGCACCGAAGCTTAATGCGTTCTACACAGAACAAGGCGGCGTAGTTCTATTACTGAAACAGTTGAGCATCATGGAACATCTGACATTCAACTGCTTGACAATGAGCAACGTTGCTGAGGAGAATGAATAAAATATGACATACGTTTAACCTGAAAACCTAATATCGAATCAATAATGGGGAGACAATTATGGTACGTATCGCTCGGAATAGTGAAAGATAATGATAGTTTTATTTTTATACACGTGGACTATTATACGCAGAGCTGACACGCAACTTTTGGAGATTTGAAGATAGTCAGATTTTATCGGTTGAAGGTCTAAGTCGTTTGAATAAGTTTTCTAGTTTATGCCCCCATTTCGTTGGCAGCGATATTCCTAATGAGAAATATCGTACCGTTGAGAAGCGTACATGTGTTTTTCATTTATTGAACGCAGCTCACGAGGCTTCGTTGTCGGTGCGAAGTAAGGCAGAGGAAGAAAAATTGATGTAAAATATTGTAAAAAAAAAGATTTATATTTCTTTCAAAGTTTGTTAATCGGTAAAAAAAGAATGGATATAAAAAAATAGTATATTGTGTATTTAGGTGTGAAAGCAATACATTCCCGGACGACGATGTAAATTGTCAGCATCGAAGTCCGGGAATGTGCTTTCACATCGAAGTACACATACTATCTTTTTCTGAAATCACAATCAATATTTTTATAAATTAAGGAATTTGTATTAATGCATAACATTTCTTCATTAAAATCTAACTGCTTACTAATAAATGCAATTACTTCCACATCCAGTGGAAGTATAGTAACGACACAAAATTTTTTATTCAAATAGGCTTAGAATGTCATGAAACGTCGAGATTTTAAGTTTGAGCGAAAAAAATTCTGTCTGACTTCGGTCTGTAACTTCTTTTTGTGCGCACGTTTACTCTGGAACCGTTTGAGATATTGACTTGAAATTTGGTACACATATGTACTTTAACGACATCTAGAACTAGATTATATTTTCATCTTGTTCCGTCGAAGGGTTGGAAGATAAATTGGGGTAAATTTGGGGTAAATAGGTAAATCAAGCAGATAACAGTCCATAAAATGGGTATTTAGCATATACAAGAGAAGCTAGGTCTCAAAAAAAAATTTGGCATTAACCACCCCCACCCCATTATTAAAGGGGATGAAAAAAAATTGTGATTTAGTGTGTGTACAAGAACCAGAAACCACAAAATATTTTTTTACTTCATCCACCCCCACTACCACCCCCTATCACCACCCCCACCCCACTACCGATGTGGGGTATCGTCTTATGGGTTTTTGGGGTAGAGGATTTCAAATATTATATTATTAAAGTTCCATAAATAATTATTTCCTCATACAAAATTTTTTCGTTGTGAGTGACTTGGATGAAGTAAAAAAGTATTTTGAGGTTTCTGATTCTTGTACACACACTAAATCACATTTTTTTTTTCATCCCCTTTAATAATGCCAAATTTTTGTTGAGACCTTAGCTTCTCTTGTATATACTAAATACCAATTTTATGGACTCTTACCTGCTTGATTTACCTATTTACCCCAATACCCCCCAACCTTTCGACGAAACAAGATGAAAATATAATCTAGTTCTAGATCTCGTTAAAGTACATATTATGTGTACCAAATTTCAAGTCAATATCTCAAACGGTTCCAAAGTAAACGTGCGCACAAACAGACCGACAGACCGACCGACCGACAGACAGACAGAAAATTTTTTTCGCTCAAACTTAAAATCTCGACGTTTCATGACATTCTAAGCCTATTTGAACAATAAAAAAATTTTGTCGTTACTCTACTTCCACTGGATGTGGAAGTAAAATACCAATAGATGTCAAGTATGAGAGAAAATCAAGTGGATCCGTTAAGAATTTCAATTTTCAGTGGCAATTTTAGAACAAAATAATAATTCAAAATCAATCTAAAAACGGTTATCATTTTTTTAGAGCAGCATCTCCCCTTTCCACAAAGCTATAATTGAAATCTATTATTTGCAGAATTAATCAAGTAAAAATACTTTTATCGGCGAAACTAGGTGCTAGCGCGCTGAGCGAGAATAGAGCACATGCCCAGCGGGTGCGCAACAACCAGCCATTTGGTGTCGGTCGCCATTTTTATAAAATATTTCATATTAATGCAACTAACAGAAATCCTAACACTATTAATGACGCATTTTTTACATCTAAATGGTAACATTTGTTGACTAAATTATTCCTAGAGGAGGGTTAGAATAAAGTAGTCACAGAAACAGCAAAGCATTTGAACATTATACTCGAATACTATAATAGACGAGCGTTTCGTCAGCCATGTTGGCATCATCTGGAGATCAACAAAAATGACTAAGTTATGAAATGTCAACTCGAATTTAAGCCATCCATTTTCAGAAAGTTCAGAAGATATGCATTTATTTATATACAGATTTCAAATGGTAACGCATACTCAAAATTATGTAGGCAAAAAGTCTTAGTTCAGTGACGCATTTATAAGCTATTCAAATGTCCTTGTTAATATTACAATCACACTCCTCCTCTAGTAATAAAAGTTTTCAAAAAGTATGAATTATTTAGAGATCTAATTATTGGCGCAGTCGGTAGGATTAGCAAAACACCATATAAAGCGAGCTTAGAGGGAAAAAAAGTCAAGCGCGAGTCGAATAGGCGCATCGAGTGTTCCGCACTGTGAATATAGATAGATAGGTTGCACTGCAACAACTAAAATTGTCAACTGCCTTAAAAACAACTTAAAAGCTTTTTAGAACATTTATATGGAATACTATAACCCGCAATCAACACCTGGGTCCATTATACCATAGCAAAATCAAGACTAATGGATGCGTCTCGCTGTTTTAATTTGAGAAGATCTTAACAGTTGTCACCAAATGGCTATGAGATTTTTTTTGGTATAAAGATGACTGAGAGAGATCATAAAAAAAGAAAAATGAAAACTCATATTTTCATAAATTTCGAAATAATAGCATTTTCGAAATGCGTTCAATCCATATTTTGTTCATTTTCAAGTCAATAGAAATTATGACCAGTAAAAAAATAACTTCGTTTCCACGTTTTTCTTCTATTTTAAAATTTGAAATGGTCTAATTAAACATTAGTACAGTGCGCGTAAACTTCAAAGTACATTTTTGCCTAAACCGTTCATTGTACATAAAAAATGGAAGAGATCATTTTTGTGCGCAATTTCATTATCTTTCATTTTCATTATCTTTCATTTTCATAATAACCTCAATTGATCTCCAAGCCATAGAAAGCGCGATATTAGCAAATAACCGTTTTTTGTGAACTTTGACCTTGAATAATTTTTTATGCCGCAGTGATCTCGTTGTCGATTTTTAATATTTTCATTAAAACACCAAAATAAATCGATTTAAAAAAAATGAAGGATATAATTTGTTAGATCAGAAAAGTCTAATAGTCACTGGACTATAAACCGATTTTTGATCCATCCAGACAAATCCATTAATACCTTAATGGATTTGTCGTGAAAATTACTATCTAAATAGGTACTGGGTATCTAAAAGATGTTGCCATTTGACTGATTTGAGCACATTCACTGTACTCTAGATGCAAAAATAAAAATAGCCCTAAAAAATCAAGTAGTCTCAAAAAAATTTTAAAACACCGCAGTCGTACTTAAAATCGTTTCTGAAATCCAAAAATGTAAAAATATACAGGGTGTTCCATTTAAAATTTCAAAGTTAAATGCCAAATTTAAGACATATCTTGAACACTCTGTAAACTATGACTTGTCTAATAATTCCGTTGAAACCCGGTATGTATACAAATTTATTTAATTAGAAAAATTGAAATTGGTACAAAGACACGTTGTCTTTCTATTTAACACCCACAAACACTTAAAGCAACTTAAAAACGGGCACAATTAAATAAAAATTAAAACCCGAAAGTAAACAACCTCGATTTTCACTTTCATCTAGCACTAATCACAATCAATGGGGCACATACCTCTCTTGGTGCTGGATCTCCTTGACCATAATATCCGCCAGCGGGTCATTGAAGGGCCTCTCGCCGAGCAGCCTCTGCTGGTCCAGGTCGCCCTGCATCTGACTGAAGGCATGTTCGCCGACGGTGATAGACGTCTCCAGCTGCGAAGACAAATCTATGGACTCCTCGTCGGCTGAAACGAAATCGATGATGCATCGTTAATTATTTAGGAGTGTGTCGGAACAATTTTAGTCAACGCCAATCGATACTACATTAGTAAAGCGTGTACAGAAACTTTCCGTAACTGCTGCCACAGTCTCTATTTGTTATATTCGTCGCAAGTATAAAAACGAAGAATATATTTAAAAAAAAAAGTCATATTGTGAATTCTGAACAATTTTCAAAATGTCCGTCTGCCCGTCCTTCTCGGTTTTTGCAAGCACAATTTGAAGTTTCCTAAAATTAAAGTTGTGCTACGGCCTACATCAAAGGTTATATACAGGGTGTTATTAAAAAGTATGTCAATCACTTAACCACGGAATCAATGCGTCAAAAAAAGTTGATTCAGCCTAATTTAACTCTATCTAAAATCGCACCCTATGAAGATACAGTGGTGCGATAGGGAATTTTTTTTTAAATATTTTACAAATGGCTATTGATATTTTTTGCCAAAGGGTAATAATTTAAAGTAAAAACTTTTTAAAATCAAGTTTTCTAAGAGGCTGATTTACGGGTAACTCCCTTCTCTCCTACCCTCTTTTTTTAGTGGTACGCCTATGACTTTTTTGGAATACACAATTTTATATAAAATTTAATTATAAGTACAGCTTTTTCTTATCTTGTGTTTTTTTCGTTTAAGTAACCATTTTCAATTGAAACTGGAAATACTAAAAACATTGCAAAGCCTGGTAATTAAACAGTGAAATAATAAAAATCGAGAAATAGTATATTAAAGTATAAGTGGATATTATAGTTATTAAGGTACCAAGGGTGTTATAAGGATAATAACGCACCGAGGTCGGCAGTGTACTAGCCGAGGGCCTCTGGCCCGAGGGAATGTACGTCGACCGAGGGCGTCATTATCCTATAACACCCGTGGTGCCTTCAACGTTAAACACTCTGAGGCGTACTTTTTTTTTTTAACTGTTTAACGTCGGCCTATTTCCGCTACCAGGGCCTATCACCGACGCCAGGAGACGAGCTACCCCCAACCTGGAAATTTTTCCGAGCCTCTTCCCTTAAGAAGAGTAGGGATCTTTTACTTGCCTAACATTTAATAGACAAGGGACCGCCTGCTTTACATCCCCTCCGAAGGATGGTATATCCACTACGTAATCCTCGTCTGAAATTACGTAACTTCCGAGTATACACTGATATACAAGCCTCTAGAAGGTGGGACGAGAACGCTGTATTTCCCAAGATGGGAGCCCATCCAAGTACTAACCGCGCTCGACGTTGCTTCAACGGAATATCGACTGATATTCACATTGAAGTCGCCTCTACGCTCGCCCCGAGGCGTACTTTAAATAAGCAAAATAGGGCACCAATAAAAAAAATTATATTTTGACCTAAAAGTAAGTACAAGGTACTTGTAAATAATTTTTGGAACTGAAATTAAGATGTAACTGATAAAACAAAATTTTTCTCGATTTTTATTATTTCACTGTTTAATTACCAGGCTTTGCAATGTTTTTAGTTTTTCCAGTTTCAATTGAAAATGGTTACTCAAACGAAAAAAACACAAGATAAGAAAAAGCTGTATATTTTTTACAATTAATTATTTTTTATTTATTTGCTTTTATCATGATTAGAGAATATTATTTAGGTATTATGCAAATCACAACTTACACACTTTTTTATTTATTATGAAAATACCTACTTTCTGTATATTGTTGCCCTAATCTGGGCACGCTAATATACAAGTTAGGTAAATACTTTAAAACACTCATTTTTGGAGAACCAATCAAAACAACTACTCTTCTAGCTAATATTGACGAAGTATTGAATTACATGATGGGATTCTTAGCATTTTAAAGAAAAAAATATTGAAAATACTTAGATCATTTATTTACACTTAGTCATTCACACTTTTTTTTATTTAATATGGAATTATCTATTTTCTGTATATTGGTACCTTAATCGGGTCACGCTAATATACTACTTAGGAACACTTTAAAACACTCATTATTGGAAAACCAATCAAAACAACTACTCTTCTAGCTAATACTGACGAAGTATTGAATTACATGATAAGATTCCTGGCATTTTAAGGCAAAAAAATATATTGAAGATACTTAAATTATTTATTGAAATTCAGTTATTCACAAGAATTATTGAACCTTACATTCTATTTTAACTCTAGAAAAGTTGTACAAGTTTTTTCTCATCAGTAGAGTATAGAAACATTCATTCATTATCTACAAGCCTATTCTTGATTTATTTTTTACAATTAATTATTTTTTATTTATTTGCTTTTAATAATATTTTCTAAAAAGCTGTATAATTAAATATTCTATAAAATACAGTATACCAAAAAAGTCATATGCGTACCACTAAAAAAAGAGGGTAGGAGAGAAGGGAGTTTACCCGTAAATCAGCCTCTTAGAAAACTTGATTTTAAAAAATTTTTACTTTAAACTATTACCCTTTGGCATACATTTCAATGTACCGAAATTGAAAAAAATATCAACTGCCATTTGTAAAATATTAAAAAAAAATAAATAAAAAAAAAATATATTTCCAACTTCATAGCGATTTTGGATAGAGGTAAATTATCAACTTTTTTTGACGCACTGATTCCGTTGTTAAGTGACTGACATACTTTTTAATAACACCCTGTATAAGCACTTCGAATGGTACTTTAAAACAAGTAGAGTCCACGAAATTTTTGGGTATTTATATATCTGACGACTGTAAATGGACTACACACATCGATACGATTTTTTGAAGAACAGCTCCTGTGTGTTATTGTTTAAAACAGCTAAGACTTACACTGCCCTCCTAAGCCAAAAAGACGCATCTCAAGGTTTCACTGTATTGAGATATAAGGCATGTTTTGAATTTTCGAAATCGCGTCAATATTTTCAAATATTTACTAATATATTTTTTTTGTAGTTGTACTAATGTAGAGGTTAATAGTGGTGTAGTTATGAATTTATATTAATTAGGTAACTAGTTTTTTTTTACAATGAGATACGTCTAATTGGCTAAATCGCTTAGGTTTTCTCATTTTTTTTAGATACGTCAAACTTTGTTAGCACTTTAAAAATACTTAACGACTGAAATAGGTTTATTTCGCTATGGAAATATATAGAAAATAGCTCCAGCTATCCCAAGGTATAAAAATATGCATTTCGGCCAAAACTTGAGATACGTCTTTTTGGCTTAGGACGGCAGTACAGTCGTTACAGATATTCTAAAAATATATTACTTTGCTCATTTTCATTTAGTCATTTCATATGGCATTACGCAATGGGATCCTCTGGTAAATGCAATTATTTAAGAATTCGAATTATAGGATTGTTAAAGTACCACCTTATTGGCTGTGATGTACTATCTTGATTGTTTGCATCCTGTATTGTTATGATTGTATGTGTTCTTTGAAATTATATATACTACCTAACCTAAAACATTTAACCGCCTTTAAGTTAAATAATTTTGAGGTTAAAACTATCAATAAACAGCGAGTAAACACACGTTGAATTGGTATATATAAACTGTGACGTCACTAATCTTCTTTCGCGGTAAATATTTAATTTGAATTTATGTCTGTTTTAAAATGATCATAAAATATGTTTTCCAAAAAAAACTATATATACCGCACCGCAAGTGGTATTCGTTTTTCGACTTCTAAAAACATTTGAAAGCAACCTATTGGATCTCTTAATTCGATTAGCAAAGCGTTTATCAAATGGAACGATCACAAATATACAAAATTCATTAAGTACTTACAAGAGGAAAACTCGAAAGATTCATTGATCATGCTTCTTAACTTCGTAGTTTTAATACAATTATGACGACAGTAAATAATATTAAAATGTGGATTTTCTTATCTTAATTATTCACGGTTGATTACCCCTATTAACTTGCTGCATGTATATACATCTGTTATATGAATAAAAACACACAGTAACTTGTACTGACGAACTGAAAACTTCGATCTTTACAAATTACAAAGTTTTGAACAAAATAAATTATAGTTTAAAAAACTAAAAAACACGCTTTTTAAAAATAATTATTAGGTAATTAAAGCACCCCGCACTTATCTTATGGAAAAGTGGTTCTGGCTGAATTTTTAATATGTTGTTGATTAGAGGTCAAAGGAGCAATTTCCGAAAGTTTCGCAATTAAAGTTTTTTGATCAGGTAGACACACACTCTCTGTAAAAAATGTTTTAGCTAATTTGACCGAATATTTTTTTCACTTGTTATTTTTATATAGATTTCCCTTCGCCAACATTTTTGAAACTTTATTTTTTTTCTACGCTATTTTTATCAAAACAACAAATGTTTTGGTGCAAGATATTATAAATGGCTATTGAACGTATCACAATATAAAATGTATGAAAAAAATCATAAATTCGATTTTTTGTTTGTACTGCACTCAAGGTTGTATTTTTTACATTTTCAAGACTGTTTGCAATTTTTCTTGCAACCACAGAATAAAATATTTAAAATTAAATCAGGGGCACACTTTTGTACTGTTTTTATTAGTTCCAGATAACCGTTTTTCCAACCCCAATTCTCTGGATTAAGATTGTCGCCTAACCAGACTTGAATTTGCCAATACACTCTATAAGTATGATATTTAGTGGCATCGGATGTTGGTGGAAGAACTGTTAGATCGAAGTGCTGGAAAATATTTTGCAGAGGCAAAAATCTCATTATTCCTAACGAACCTGTAATCATTTAAACTATTAGTTTTTTAACTGCCATACCATCTTAAAATAAATTCTTCCCCAATTACTGCAAGCTGATTTGCTTCAGAAAAACTTTTGAAAATTAATCAGTATTATTTTCTAAAACTGAAAATACTGTTTTTTGCCATTTTTATAGAATACAGAGGTGGTATCGCATCCGAATATGGCATGTGCAAATAGAGTATTTTTTAGTACATTTTCACTTAGTTCTGAACGTAACTTGCAGATAATCGTTTTTTTTTTAACTATTTAACGTCGGCCTATTTCCGCTACCAGGGCCTATCACCGACGCCAGGAGACGAGCTACCCCCAACCTGGAAATTTTGCCGAACCTCTTCCCTTAAGAAGAGTAGGGATCTTTCTTTCACTTGCCTAACATTTAATAGACAAGGGACCGCCTGCTTTACATCCCCTCCGAAGGATGGTGTATCCACTACGTAATCCTCGTCTGAAATTACGTTGCTTCCGCGTATACACTGATATACAAGCCGCTAGAAGGTGGGACGAGAACGCTGTATTTCCCTAGATGGGTCACCCATCCAAGTACTAACCGCGCTCGACGTTGCTTCAACGGAATATCGACTAATATTCAATCAATCAATCAATCAACAGTATTTATTCAGTATATAGAGTACAATATGTGCCTCCTCGGAGCCCAACCCGGAGCCAGCCACACGACCAGGACAGGTGACGTCGAGGTGGGTGTGGGGCTGGGCGGGGTGGTCCCGACTCAGCCTTGAGATAGTTCGAGTGGGGGGTAGAAGTTCCTGTCCACCGCAGGTGGACTTAAAAACTAGGTTAAAATATTTTATTGTCCATATGGACCTAAAAGTAAATTAAAAATAAACACAACACTAAAAACATTGGCGAATGCGCACTACACAATTTTGGTTATTGACACGGGAAAACTGAACGAAAAAACCCGTTCGAACAAATGACGGCCTTGCGGTCTGATCGTCGACAAGGAATGTACGATGGAAAGATAAAAGCTGTGGTTTAAAAAATTAGGATTTGGATAAGTTTCGGCCTGAAGGGGATTTAGGGACAAAAAATTACAAAAAACAACAAAAAGGATAAAAGAACAAAATTGCAAAAACATGAAAGGGAGAGAGAAAGGGGTTGAAAGATAAAGATATGGGAAAGGTAGGTTATCGTAGGAGAGAGTGTGGCTAAGGGAGTTGCCGGAAGATAGGCAACGCCTGGTATGGTAGGGGGTGTTTTATATTGAAAAGTATGGCATTATGCTGTCTGATTCGAGTGATGTTGCGGGTAAGCGGGCTACCGTCCAGTTTGAACTGATAGCATTTTTGAGAAGTTTCTTGGACGTAGTCCGCTAGTGGAGTTATGTCGTGGCAACGTGCATAGAGATCTCTGAGGGAGGTGTACCTATCAGAGGCTGAAATGAGGCGCATAAATTTGTGTTCTAGTAGTTTTAATTTTCGCATTGTCGTGGCCGGGATGCTGCACCACACCGGCGCCGCGTATGTAATAGCCGGCCTGATTACCATCGTATACAACAACTTTTTATTGGTCCTGTTGAGTCCGCTACCCCGCGCCAGGAGCGGATACAGACTCCTGGACATGAAGTAGACCTTGCGAATCGTCGCGTTAATGTGAATGTTGAATGTCAGTCGTTTGTCTAGGTTCACCCCCAGATATTTCAGGCACCGCTTAATTGGAATTTCTCTTCCCCCCTATCGAAAGTGGCCTTAAAATACGGTTTTCAGTGAAGCGGCGCGTGAATAGGATCGATTCCGACTTCTCGGCGTTTATCCGAATCTTCCACTTGTCGTAATAAGCCGTGGCACGAGCCACGTGCGCCTTCAGCAGCATATTGGCTGCCCCAATATTCACATTGAAGTCGCCTCTACGCTCGCCCCCAGATAATCGTTATTTTATCAGATTTACCTCAATCACCGGGTCTCATCATGTATACATTTTTTGTTTTGCAATGCTCAGTAAGTAACGTTATTAAGTCTGTATCTTGAGCAACAACTATAACAGGGTTACACATATCAGCTGAGGAATCAATAGCAGTTTTTACAATTAAATAAATCAGCATCTGCATCCGCACATTTGACTGTGATATTATTTTGATTGAAATTTGATGTTAGAAGTTTAATTAACTGATCTTTATTAGACATTGATGCTAAAAATTCGTTTTGAGATATCTCTACTACTTTTTTGTGGGTCAATATTAATTTCTTCCTGAAATGCATTTTTAGCTCTTCTTTGATATTTTGTAAATTTAACGAAGTGCTTTCATTAGAATAGCCATCGAAAATAATAATACAATTTAAACCATAATGATAACGAACAAATGAAACACACTGATGAACAATATCTTTACATTGAGCCGGGCGTTGCCACACAACTTTTCTAAGGAGAAACCCTCCGTCTATTACAAATTGTTTAGCACTTTCAGGCAAAGTTGGACTTGGTGTAAGTTTTTTATCAAAATAAGAAAAAAAGAGATGATTTTTTTGTTTTTCGGAATGAAATATCGTCAAATAAACTGACCGGTATATGTTTTATTTCATATTTAAATAAACCATGTTAAATTAGTATCACCAACAAAAGTTTTTGTTGACTATTGTTACATTCTTACGATGATAAAATACAAAAAATACCCTTTTTTGAAAAGAATTTGTCATTCTGACAATAATATTTAACCGATTTATACCATATTGAAGCTTAAAAGTGCCTAATTTCAACATGGCGGCGCATTTTTTCTTCATTTCTGCACGGCGGATTTTTTGGGATTTTCAGTCAGAGACTCCTGGATAGCCACAGAATACAATCCCGAAGAAATTAGCTTGTTAAAAATTTGTTCCGGGTTTGGTCCAAACTTAATTTTTTTTTACTGAAATATTTATAGAATGTGACATTTGAGAATTTAATCTTATCAGAATCGCTCAATTTTCGATAGACATTTTAAGAAAGTAGTACACGACATCGACCACCAGAAATTCGAGAATAGCCGTCCAGGTGTATTACGGGACAAATCATTAGGATGCGTCACTTTCGTGGAGGATTAACCTATACGTGGTTTCATTTGGAAGTCCCAGAAGCTAATCGCTTGTCCTCGCTCCATCGAGTATTCAAGCAATCGAGTTGCTAAACGCAACCTTGCAATCGGTCAAGGAAGACGTGTGCGATTTTACGAACAGCCTGGCAAAGAAATCTATTCACAGCTCAGCTCAACCACCCCGACGGCGGTTTCATTCTACTTGAGTAAACACCGACACACAGTAACTTTCAGCTCGGGGCTCTACGGTATCAATCATCAATTTCAAGTATCATAGTCGAGTAAAGTGTGTGTACCTAATCAATTAAATGCCGTCGAAGCTCTTGCAAGTATCATAGACGACCTAAACTTAACATGTCAAGAAGCTAGCGAAGTGCGAAGAAATTAGCTATGTGGAAAATACAAGGTGTCCCATGGGGCAAAAACTCGGGAACCAATAATTCGCATGAAAGTAACGCTAAAAGAATGTGTAATTTTTTTTCTAGGACGACCTCATTCGGAACTATTCACCCTTGAAAGTTATGATCATAACTTCCAAACAATTGTGTCGAGTGCAATAAAATATGGACAGTATACACTAGTCAAAATAAATCTCCACAATGCCATGAAAAGAAAATACGTTCTCGCGTAAAAATCCCCTTACCGTAGTCTCCGGCGTAACGTCACTTGCAGTGGAGTCAAATTAGGATTTTAATGTGAATTGTCTGGTCAGGGCAGTTTTTCTGTTTTGACATGTTCAGGGGGTCAACTTAAGTTCACAGCTCAGTTTTGCAGTTTCTGTGAGGTCGGCGTATTGTTTATTTAAACAATTTAATTTTTTAGACCGTTTCCCCATCGTCTTTGGATATCTCGAAATCTGTAAGTCCTATGGAAAACAATAACAAGAAGGCAAATGGTCATTTTGAGCTATACAACAAAAGGACATAAACTATTATTCATTCCAATTGTTATTATTTAAAGAAAATTGAACATTGCAAAAGTATGTAAAATTTTAAACAACGCAGTGTTCTTTCATAAATAATGGATAATATTCAATGAAATTTTGGAAAAATAAGGTTCTTAAAAAGAACAATCACCATTTAAAATTTCAAATCAAAATGATTACTAAAACGGCTCAAATATACAATTGCACCCTTGCACTTTGCGCCCTTGTGAAATCCTACCATCAAGACCAAGAAATGTGTACGATGGCTCAACTTGTAGCATTCTATATGTACTTTAAGATCACGGAGAAAAACATTTTTTTTTTTCAAAATTTAAACCCGTTTTATCGCAGTTGTTTATAATTTTAGAAATTTTAATTATAAACAAATTCAAGTCTCTCTGGCATTTTTATGAAATCAAAAACGGTAAACGAGTAATGAAAGTAGATTAAGAAAAAGCTAACTTTTGAAAAGAAAAATTAATGCTCTACTTGCATTTGGAGCTGAGATACTTTAGTTTTTACGTTTAGGTCACTTTTAAATAAACAAATCGATATTTCTTCTCGAAATTTGAGCTTATTATTTTGTTTCTGCTATTTGAAGATAATCCAAAGCTACCATTGGTAAAATAACTTTGAGAACATAATGCACATTTTCAATTTTGTTACAACTTTTTTAATTTTTGTCACGAAAATGATAAACTTTAACTTTTAATATTACTGATACGATAAAAAAATTATTTCGCGAACATGATTTGAACCCGAAACGTTCGCATCCTGAATAAAAACTTCTAGTCGCCTTACTCACTGGGCTATCTAGCGGCCAAAGTCCGATTTGTAAAAACATAATATAACATTGAGACATATTTGGTGATTTTCGGATCTCTAACAAAATCGCTAAAGACCCCACTTTCGGGCCTCTATACAGTATCTTTTAACAATTGTAGCTTTGGATTATTTTCAAGTAGCGGAGATAAAATAATTGGAGAATTACCAGTCCAAATTTCAATAAGGAATATCGATTTGTTTATTTATAAGTGACCTAAACGTAAAAACTAACGTATCTGAGCTCCAAATGCAAGTAGAGCATTTATTTTTTTTAAGTTGGCTTTTTTAATTTACTTTCATCACTCCTTTACCGTTTTGGATTTCATATTTGAATTTGTTTATAACCACAATTTCGAAAATTATAAACAACTGCAATAAAAAGGGTTTACATTTTGAAAAAAAAAAAAATTATTTCTCCGTGATCTTAAAGTACTTATAAAAAGCTACAATTTGAGCCATCGTACATATTTCTTGGTTTTGGTGGCAGGATTTCACAAGGGTGCAAAGTTTTAGCAACCATTGTATATCTGAGCCGTTTTAATAATCATTTTAATTTGAAATTTTAAGTGGTGATTGTACTTTATAAGAGCTGTATTTCTCCAATATTTCATTGAATATTATCCATTATTTTTGAAAGAACAGTGATTTGTTTAGACACACATAATTTTGCAATATTCATTTTTTTTTAACAAAAAAGCTGCGCTAACCAGATAATTCACATTACGAATTTTTTTAGTCCTAATTTGACTCCACTATTGTTAGTGTAATTAGTGGAGCAGTCAGCATAAGAAAATTTGAGGTATAACGAAACTTAAATACTTTTCTTTGTTTTTTTTATCACTAATTTATTATAACTGAACGTTACTGCAGTTTCGACAACTTAGCGTGTCATTTTCAAACGGCTGATTTACAAATACTGAATGATAGAATAAGAGTCTACCATCCAACTAGATCGTTTAATGTACCAGAAGACAGAAGACCATATCACTTTAGAAGAACATAGTGAGGTGCGGACACCATTATGGAAGACCAAGAAAATCAGCCGTCATCGCCGAAGCGAAGAAAGATAGAATAAACTTAAACTGATATAATGGAGTAAGCCTATAAGAGATTATCACTGGAAAAAAACACGCCATGTACTCTACTACAAGGTGGTGTGGATACAAGTAAAGCAACAATAAGTCATGTGTTATTGAAAGGTTCCATTATTATCATTTACTTAATATTTAATCATAGTTAGGGAACCTTTTTGTTTTTTCTGTTTTTGATAAGATTAACTTTTAGGAAAGAAGTACTAAGGACCTTTCCTATAGAGAACTTAATGAGGATTACTATTGGTAAATAAGTGTCTCTGGCAAAAAGTTCATATTTTAGGAGATATTTGAGAAAAACTAAATTTCGGGGCCATTTTGTCAATACGACCGACTTCGTGCGAGTGGGAAAACTACTACGGTTAGCGGGAGATGTAATTAAAGCGATTAAAACAAATTCCAGATTTCCTGGAATTATTTCCTTATTGGACCTTTTTTACTCCTTGACATTTGTCCTAAGTATATTGAAAACTGGCTATTTTTATTTAATTTTTACATTTTAATTTTCGCTGCCGGTCATTGTATTGGTGTTTTTCATTTGATAGTAGATTTACAATGATTAAATGAAATTTCGTAAGTTCCCTAAGGATGTAAAAATATTAAAATTTCTCAAGTAAATCATCATAAATCATGAAATTGCCTGCATCAATAAGTCTCGTTGAGTTTTCTTAACTGCTTACTTCGATTTTATGTCTTTCTCATTTGCGTTAAATACATAAAACATTAAAAGGAATGGTTTCCATTAAAATTAAGCATTAAAAAAAATCAATCAATCCATTATAATAACGTATAATTACGCTTCTATATTTAACAAGTGGAACTGTATATAATTTTCATATTATGTAAAATTAAATAAACTACTCGTTACTGATAACAATCAATAAATAGGTTGGATATTTTACGTCAATATACGAGCTACGAATTCCTTGGATTTTACAAAAAAGACGTCCCCTAAAACGACTCTTCAGCAATGCATTCTCTCGAATCCTGTAATTTCTTGGCTACGTCAACCGGAGTGAAGACAATATAGAACGATTGATACTTCAGGGAAAACCACAAGACAAGTGTTAGAGAGGATGCTCTCCAAAACGCTGATGTCACCAAAACGCTGATGGGAAAGGGTTTTGGTGTGACCGCGCGCGAGAAAATCCTGACAGGTGGAGTGTTGCTGTCAGGCGTGCCATACAGCAAAGTGAGGCCAACTGGAATAATGCACGCCACAAAGGAGCTTACGGAAAAGAACTCTGGTAAAACTGTGCGCCTAACAAGCAACGGCGACGGATGATGCTATCCATAACGCAGGTTTACAAAAAAAAAAAAAAGTTTTGATCTGGGAATGGGATATCATGCCTTAAGTATTTTTGTGTGCTGAATCCGAATTTTCAATTAAAAAAATTTTCCACCGAGTAGATTTCGAGTAAACGTCACAAATTGTCAAAAAAAAACGCATTTTGACGATAAAAACCGGGATTTACTCGAAATTTACGCGGAAAATTTTTTTTAAATTGAAAATTCGGATTCAGCACACAAACATACATAAGGTATGATAGGTTTAGTCCTGGAAACAACAATTTTTTTTTGTAGATCTGTGCACAGGTCTACAAAAAAAAATTCTGTTCCATTAAAAAAAAAACACAAGTTATGTCTATATCTCGAAAACTGAGGCATGCATAATTTTCTTCCTATCAGCAACGGATTCTACTCAAAAAAGTGCCTTAAGAATGTGTTACTCGATTTTCGATTCAACACTTGGTAATTAAGATAGAGGTCATCCAAAAATGCCAATGTTCCAAAAACACTCTGTGGCTTGATAGTCGAAAAAGACAGACGATCGCGGTTTACGCCATTGTTTGTTTCTCGAAAATCGAGCTCAGGACACCTATATTGGTTTTTACCTATCTGCCATAGTTTTAGAGAAAACCCCAAATCCATCTAATTAGGTCCACCCTGTATTCTTACCAGTTTCGAAAAAACAAATAGTTCAAAGTCGTGGCGATACACCTCGTATGTGCGGAAGTATACCTATATATCTTCTTTTCATGCATGTGTTGTTTTGTTGGCATATATGTGAATTTCGCCCATATCTATATGTTATCATGTCCAAATAAAATAAGAACAGACCTTGTTTACTAATTGCTAACTATCAGTTGAAGTAACAATTGTTCGAATGTTTTTATTATCGCTAACATGGAAAATATGTTTTAACTAGAATAATAATAATTCCTATGTTGTGTTGTTAAATCATAACATCTGTGTATTGTAATTACATCAGTAACAGCGTTATCTTGACTGAAATCAATGTTTGGAAAATTCGAGTATGAGATTTGTTATTCTGTAAGTAAACTAACAAAATAATAAAAAACCACGTGGTTTAATCGACTTTAAACGTTTGTTTATATGAGAGTGTATGTATGTATGTGTGTATGTCCATGACACCAAAACTACTATTTGAATGCGGTTTCACTAATGTGAAGGGTATATAATAAATAATCCATGAAAAGGATAACCCGCTCCTCCACCATTTTATATAGAATTGAAAAGACGTCTAGTTACTTGAAATCGAAACTTTCACTAATTGAATCTTGCAGCCACGGGCAGGGTGTATTAAATAGATGATGCGACGACAACCCTCACAGTGGCTTCATAAGTGCTTACTTCATACATAATGTAATAGATGGCAGGACCAATAAGTTCTCTCATTACTTACGCATAGATAGATAATTTTACATAATCTGTACATACGTGCATACAGTGTTGTGTTTCATACATTCCCGGCCTTTGGTTTTTGTTTAGTGAAACAAGAGTCCAGTGACATATGACATTAAGTAGCTAAATTAAGACATTAAACGAATATATGCAACACTACATGCAGCATTGCACGTGTCGCCACAGCTAACCTCAAAAACATATAATTCTTAAGATTTACAAGTATTACGTAGCTATTATTAAAATTTCTGCCTGGTTCCTGTACTTTCAACCAAAGTCAAGTTCAACGTAATGTGTATGAAGTTTTAAATAGTTTGTCACAATAAAATAACACACTTTTGCAGGTTAGGAATCTAACCTATAATTAGCAGTCTATCTTTATTAATCAACAATATTGAAAAATTATTTGCGTGAATTTTTAAATATTTGCTTGGAGTCAGTATGGCTCCAAGCTAAAAATGCCTATACAAACATTAAAAATGAGAATAAACGAAAAAACCTTAAAATTTGAGGTTATGTTAGTTATACGATGCACATGCCCAGGTAATTGTAGGACCTTATTGCTCGCGCCATCTACTAAAGTAAATAGAAACCATGGACTTATGAAGCCATTATTATAATAGGAAAGTGCCGTACGTCGGACCACCTATTTAATTCACCGTGGCCACGGGAAGCTTCTAGGCATAGTACAGTAAAATTAAAAGTTGTCCAGGAACAAATTTGTAACAAGCTGATTTCTTCAGGATTGTATTCTATGGTTATCAAGGAGTCTCTGACTGAAAATCCCAAAAAATCCGCCGTGCAAAAATAAGGAAAAAATGCGCCGCCATGTTGAAATTAGGCACGTTTTTCATTTAATCGGTAATAACCCGCACGAATGACACTTTAGGAAAAAAATAAAGAGGCAAAATTTTGAGAGAAAGAGCTAAGTTTTAATATGATGTTTTTTCAATCGGTTAAATATTAGCAAAGTTACGGTTGTCAAAATGAGATTTGTATAAAAAAAGAATACTTCTTGTATTTTATACCATAAAATGCAACAAAAGGCAACAACAATTATTACTGGTAATACTGATGAATTAAAGTAATACATTCGTAAAATAAAATCCATTCTAAAAACAAAAGAACGTAACAACAAATCCAATAACAGAACTCATAGTGAAAAAATAAACTATAAACTCTTTGAAAAGCATGAATAAATTAAACAAGCTAAAAACGTACTCTTCGCCAATTTACTAAGCTTTTTATATATAATTGTTACACATTCTATAGGATACTCTTCGCAGTTTTCTTGTAAATAATGTTAGTGTTTGGACATCCTAAATTTTGTGATACCATCTTTGTTGTGAAAAAAATTGTATGAAAAAAATATCCAAGCTGTGGGATTCGAACACGGGACCTTCGGATTGCAACGCAAAGCTTTAGCCGTTGCGCCACCACCTATTGCTACAAAAATTGATTGTCTGTGATATATATCTTTCAACATTCATACATATTTCACTTCTATGAAATATTAGTAAACTTCATAAACAAAAAAAAAAAATTATGGAAATAATATCTTGCAAGATTTCCATTTTAGTACAAGCCACAAAAATTAAGAGAATTCTTTTTTAGTTAAATAATTAATAACTTTTTTATTTACTGATCGATTTTCTTCAAAAACAATAGGGTTCTTCCTCTAGCTAACATTAACTTACTTTCTAAATTTCAATCTCCGATTAAAGAACTTATATCTAGATACATAACAGGCTATCTTTTCATTATATACCTTGTTTGCTCCTAACATAGTCACATTATATGTCCATTAAAATGGATAGATGAACATCACATCCCATAGGCAACAGTGGCGTTGTGTGTGTAGAAAATGTGTAGAGTGGTAAATATTTTCACTTATAATATCCCTAGAGCTTAAATTATTTCCGGAAATTTTTTCGAGGTCATGAATATTTTGAAAATTAATAATTTTTCTTAAAATATTCATGAACGAGGAAAAATTTCCGGATATTAATTTAAGCTCGTGGGATATTCGGTAAGAAAATTTCACACCATTATTTTATAAATATTATGCCAAAATTGAACATTTTTATTACGAATGACACAAATTCATTCATTATAGTGAGCCATGGAATAACAACTGGTGGTTAATAAAATACGAAATTTCTTAGTGAAATAACATACCATTCTCCAAGTTTAGTTACATGAACTTTTTATAAATAACTTAAAAACATATTATATTTCTGTTTTTTATTAACTTTGGTCTACTAAAATTGGTGGAACATCATTTATTTTTGATAATTATTCTGAAGTACCCACCTACTTCAAGATTAATATGTTTAATAAAATACGAAATTTCTTAGTGAAATAATATACCATTCTCCAAGTTTAGTTACATGAACTTTTTATAAGTAACTTAAAAACATATTATATTTCCGTTTTTTATTTACTTTGATCTACTAAAATTGGTGGAACATCATTTATTTCTGATATTACTTAAATGCGAGCACAGGGAATGTATTCATTCTTGTCGCAGAGACAATAATTAACAACTTCTAGGCGGCCATGGGATAATGAAAGGTAACAAGATAGTAATGGCTGCCGCACTTACAGACGTCAATTAGATTAATTTTTACATTTTAATCATAACAAAATTTGATTATCAGCCATAAGAATAAAGTGCATGAGCATATAGCACAAAAATGGCTCCAGGTTATAAAACATATTAATTTGTGTACTTATAATATCCTCGTGAATATCCTCTTTTGCGTCGCCAAATAAATTTAATTCTAAAAGCACTCCAACTCCCGCGTCTTTACTTTGACATTTTAATTGACAGAAAAATTTCCACTTATTAATTTGACAGAATGTAAAAAATTTCAGGAAATTTTTTGGGTTGACATGGTAACTTAACAAAAAACAAGCCTATGATTGGTTAAAAAATGTGGTGTGAGATTTTCATTAAAATGAATTATTGCAATTCCTGCATTACCGGCTCTTTATATAACGTGATGCAGGCATACGATATTACAGTAAGATAAAACAGTAAGATAAATATGTATTGAAAAGATATTAAAATTTAATTGCTATTTACTTTATAACTGTAAACTGAACTTCATCATGTTACGACTATGGAACGATCGATTTTCTTCTTTTCTAAACTGCTTTCTGCAAACGGCACAGCACCACTATTTATATTTACAAAATATATTGTCACTAAACTGTGTAAATATGAATAGAGAATATTATTTAGGTATTAAGCAAATCACAACTTAAAATAAAATTACTTTTTCACCAGTTTTTGGTCGGAGAACACGAAAAACATTTATTGACATTAATGGCCGAACTGTCAACTGAGATGATATGATAATCGAACTGAAGCCGATCGTGCACGAGCGGCCGCGAATACGCCGATGGGCCAATCAGCAACTTATGGGAAGAAGTGCCTTAGATTGTGAGTCTTTCAGCGACAAATAAATCAATGCCATTATGTATCTAGATATAAGTTCTTTAATCGGAGATTTCAATACAATCGGACTTTTCTTTCTTAAGTTATCGTGCTTAAAAGAAACGTGACGGACGGACAGACGGACGGACGGACGGACGGACAGACGGACATTTTGAAAATTGTTCAGAGAATTTTTTTTTAGTTAAATAATTAATAACTTTTTTATTTACTGGTCGATTTTCTTCAAAAACAATAGGGTTCTTCCTCTAGCTAACACTAACTTACTTTCTAAATTTCAATACAATCGGACTTTTCTTTCTTAAGTTATCGTGCTTAAAAGAAACGTGACGGACGGACAGACGGACGGACGGACAGACGGACGGACGGACAGACGGACATTTTGAAAATTGTTCAGAGAATTTTTTTTTAGTTAAATAATTAATAACTTTTTTATTTACTGGTCGATTTTCTTCAAAAACAATAGGGTTCTTCCTCTAGCTAACACTAACTTACTTTCTAAATTTCAATACAATCGGACTTTTCTTTCTTAAGTTATCGTGCTTAAAAGAAACGTGACGGACGGACAGACGGACGGACGGACATTTTGAAAATTGTTCAGAGAATTTTTTTTTAGTTAAATAATTAATAACTTTTTTATTTACTGGTCGATTTTCTTCAAAAACAATAGGGTTCTTCCTCTAGCTAACACTAACTTACTTTCTAAATTTCAATACAATCGGACTTTTCTTTCTTAAGTTATCGTGCTTAAAAGAAACGTGACAGACGGACGGACGGACGGACAGACGGACAGACGGACATTTTGAAAGTTGTTCAGAATTCGTTCACTAACACAATGATATGAAATTTTTTTTTCTACGAGCGATATTTACGATTTTAGAAATGTGCCGATCAAATACAATATACTCTTCGTTTTTGCGAAGAGTATAATAAGCATAAAAAACTCTCAAATACGAACTCATTATTAGAAAGTAACACGTCTGACGCATTATCACACCTGTCCAATGCAATTTACACAGCTGGTACTGCTTAAGTGCAGTGCATATTTTTTACATTTTCAAGACTGTTTGCAATTTTTCTTACAACCACAGAATAAAATATTCAAAATGAAATCAGGGGCACACTTTTGTACTGTTTTTATTGGTTCTAGATAACCGCTGTTTTCCCAACCCCAGTTCTCTGGATTAAGATTGTCGCCTAATCAGACTTGAATTTGTCAATACATTCTATAAGTATGATATTTAGTGGCATCGGATGTTGGCGGATGAACTGTTAGATCGAAGTGCTGGAAAATATTTTGCCTAGCAAAAATCTGATTATTCCTAACGAACCTATGATCATTTAAACTATTAGTTTTTTTACTGCCATACCATCTTAAAATAAATTCTTCCCCAATTACTGCAAACTGATTTGCTTCAGCAAAACTTTTGAAAATTAATAGGCTGTTACTTAGTTCAGTATTACTTTCTAAAACTGAAAATACTGTTTTTTGCCATTTTTATAGAATGCAGAGGTGGTATCGTATCCGAATATGCCATGTGCAAACAGATTTTTTTTTAGTACATTTTCACTTAGTTCTGAACGAGACTTGCAGATATTCGTTATCTTATCAGATATACCTCATCATGTATACATTTTTTGTTTTGCAATGCTCATTAAGTCTGTATCTTGACCGACAACTATAACAGGGTTACACATATCAGCTGAGCAATCAATAGCAGCTTTTACAATTAAATAATCAGCATCTGCATCCGCACATTTGACTGTGATATTATTTTGATTGAAATTCGATGTTAGACGTTTAATTAACTGATCTTTATTTGACATTGATGCTAAAAATTCGTTTTGAGATATCTCTACTACTTTTTTTGGGTCAATATTAATTTCTTTCTGAAATGCATTTTGAGCTCTTCTTTGATATTCTGTAAATTTAACGAAGTGTTTTCATTAGAATGGCCATCGAAAATAATAATACAATTTAAACTATAATGATAACGAACAAATGAAACACACTGATGAACAATATCTTTACATTGAGCCGGGCGTTGTCACACAACTTTTCTAAGGAGAAACCCCCCCCCGTCTATTACAAATTGTTTAGCACTTTCAGGCAAAGGTGGACTTGGTGTAAGTTTTTTATCAAAATAAGAAAAAAAGATATGATTTTGTTGTTTTTCGAAAGAAATATCGTCAAATAAACTAACCGGTATATGTTTTATTTCAAATTTAAATAAACCATATGTTAATTTAGGGTGGCCCATCTTTTTCGAAATCGAAATTTTTTATTTCTCACCCCTGCAAATGGTTCCATTTGAAGAAAAAACAGTCCCCTCAAAATATTATTGAGGCAAATTGAAGGCAAGAGGTGCCGCAGAATGCATTATTATGCAATAATAAAAGTAAATGGAATTATTTACATTCTTTGGTTGATGCATTGTTTTTTTTTTAATCAGCAACATTTATCTTTAGAATGACTAATCAAGTCATACAAATATCAAAGACATTATCTGTTGTGACTATGACATGTGTCATACTACTGTAAATTCGTAGTCTAAGAAAACTAGACTAGAAGTTTTTGAAATAAAACTCTCGTTTTATCTTTGTGTATTTTATTATGAAACGATTTTTTCATACATAGTACCAAATATTATCCTAAATCTACAAGTCATATAGTAATAAAAACAATATTTTTTGCACTAGGCCAAAGCATGCGACAGGGTTTCTTTTTTTACATTTGGAAACTGTGATTTATAGTCATTTACAACTTGGAGTAAAAACTGTTTCTGGTCTTCATTTTTTGTTAAAATGTCATTATAGTCAGTAATAAGTTTGATTCCTCTCTCAGTGGCATCATTTACAACTTTAATTTTGTTTACAATATTGAAACATCGGGTATAACTTTCATTTTCCCTCCATGTTGTTGGATCATTTTCCAAAAATTCCATAGACAAACCTAATTTTTGAAAAAACTGTTTAGTGTTCTCGCATATGAAGTCCTGAATTTCCTTGTTTTCAACGTCAGTAATGTTACTAATCATAAGTCGTTTAATACCCTCTTGATTTGGTGCTTTCCTATTCAAAGCTTTAACCATATCTCTTTTAGTGGTAACTGAAATATCGTCATCAAAGAAAGATAAGCCAACATTTACTGAATTAAGGTACCACAAATGGTTCACTATTTTCCTACTTGCGGCTTGAGATATTTCTTTGTCAATATTTTGATAATTAATGAGTTCTTTGCAAAAGTCTAAGTCATGAAGCGGTGCTTTACTAGCAAATGACGCTGTAAACCAGGCCTTTACATAAACCTTTACAATAAAGAGACATATATCTTCAATACCTATTTTTCTTTTTTAGTTAGTTGGAACTTATCTTGGAAAAAAAATATTTTTAGACAGTAAATGGCTTTGACCATCCAACGTGCACGATGAAATGCCCCTGCTTGATAGAATGTCGTGTGAGTGGGCTCTTCTTCAACAAAAAGTTTAGAAAGCATTAAAAATTCTTTATAATCATCACGAGGCTGTTGCAAAGTTAAAGCTGCATTTAGAAACTTTACAATTTCGGCTTTAACTGGTTGTAAAATGTGTTTAATTTTTGATACCTGAAATCCAGTTTTTAGTTTATTTTGATCTATTTTAGGCCAAAATTCCCTAAAACGTTTAAATAGTGGCACATTTGGACCAGATGAGGAAGGCATTTTTGTGTCAAACACACTTCTCAAAACCACTTCAAAAATATGATGTCTACAAGGAAAATATAGAATATCTCTTTCTAATTTTTGTTGCAATAGTGTGGCTGCCCCATTTATATAACCCATATTTGATGCTGTTGTATCACAACACAAAGCTATTACCTTTTCGTCTAAATTCCATTCACAAAGCACATCATAAACTGCTTCAGTCTGTTCTCTTCCAGTTGAATTGGGCAAAGCTGGTACTCCAAGTAGTTGTTCAATATCTCCACTAGTAACTAAGATAGCAAGTCTATCGATATTTCCCATTCCAGTGAGAGAAGGTAAAAGTTTTCCATCCCAATGGATGACTGGGGCCGGCAATTCAGAATTACCGAAGGCAGTTTTTAATATTTCAGCTCTTTCTTCGCGGATGCGTTGTCTAGAGCGCTGAAGTGTGGTTCTGCTGATGGACAAAGATGTGGTGTCATGTCCTAGTGCTTCTGCTACTGCCGTCAAAATATGGACTCCATACCTGTCGCTTATTTTGCAAGCATCAAATGCAGCGGCTATTTTTGGTGTGATGATGTTACATGTTCCATACAATCTCCTCTTTTTTGGCTATGATGGGCCAGGCTGGTCTTGTAACAACTCTTCTTGGGCTTCGATTATTTCATCTTCATTTTCGTTGGAGTCGGCTGAATTACTACTTGATGATGGACAGGTGACTGTTTCCTCTAATCTAGCTTTTTCTTGTTGACTTCGTTGCATTCGTTCGGATAATTTCTGTAATTTCTCCTCAGCTGATTTTTCTTGAGAAGCAAGTTGGTAATCAATACCATGCATAAATCCAGGACGTCCCTTTTTTCTTTGGTTAATTGAAAACTGCTTATCTTCATCTATTTTCATCAACTCCAATGCATTTGCATGAGAAATGTCAAAAAGATCGTCCAATTTTTCAACGAAATTTTCTTCTTTACCTCCCGCACTGGCCCTTTTAGCCGATTTTTGTAAGTTCCTCCACTCTGCATAAAGTTTATCTAGTTGTTTAACACAATGAAAATCCTGACGTGTCGGAATGCGAGCTTTATGACTGACACTGACACCTCTTTTATTGTTAATTTAGCACTTTCATGTACACTTAGCTTCACTTCACGAATGTTATAAAAGAGCACTTGTAATACTTGTCTATTAGACGGCAATTTATTGCCAATGATTTGTGACGAATAGTGTCCAACTAAGTAAATGAAAGTATCCTTTCGTAAGGATCTAACATCAGCCATCGTTAAATGTTTTTCAAAAAGGAACGTATGCTAGAACTTATAATGTCACCACTGTAAAACACAATTGCAAACTGACATAAAAACCTACCGTAGGTGCATTATATTTCCAAACTTCCAAAACAAATAATTTCTAGGAAATAATTACACCAATAAAACGTTATGAGAAAAGAGGTAGATATTTGTATTTTAAGTAAAATTTAAGTGTATTACCGTAATAAAATCTTATCTACAAATTTCTACCTGAATGCGGCACGGGTTACCGTAATAAAATCTTATCTACAAATTTCTACCTGAATGCGGCACGGGTTACCGTTCACCGAATTATCTGAAACTTTGACATAAATTATTCCTAGGATAATAGTATATTTTCGTGGGGTGAGACTTAAAAAATACGCAAAAAAAATTCACCCCCTATAGAGATGGGCCACCCTAATCCTTATGTATTTGGTAAGGATATACTGGTATGGTCCGCCGGGCAGACCACTTTTTTTTGTTTTGGGGGTGTGTTTTGGGGTTGACGGTGAAAAACGAGCCAATTTTGCAATTCTGACTTCAGATTCGGTTTCAGCGGATTTAAATACATAAGGAAAGGATACATTGGTATGGTCTGCCGGACAGATCATTTTTTTGGGAGGTGTTTTTCGGGATTGGGGGTGAAAAACGAGCCAATCTGTCAATTCCAACTTCGAATCCGGATTCAGCAGGTCGGGGGGTCGGGGGTGAAAAACGAGCTAATCTGACAATTCCGCCTTCGGATTCGGTTTCAGCGGGTCCAAATACATATGGATACACTGGTCTAGTCCGTCGGACAGACCACTTTTTTTGCCGTTAACATTTCGGTAAAAACAAAATTCAAATATAAAATACTTACGGTGCAGTGTGTGTTGTGGATTGTCAATAATTCTAATCTGTCTGTCGGGCATGATGGGCTCTCCGTCTGGGCCCCCAATATCGCTCGGCAACTGGTATCTAGCGGCCTCTTCTTCGAATTTCGATCGCGGGAAATACAACGGTAACAGAACTTCGTAAATTCCTAAATCTACTTTATCAACAGCGAATATCACAGTGTCTAGTGAACTACCGTGATGCTCGAGAAACCTTCGCACTGTACCTAAAAAGCAAGAAACACAAAATCAGAATAATATAAACACTCCAGTTTGCTGTTATCGCGATTATCAGTATTGATTGGTAGTAACAAGTGTGAAAGTGCAAAAAGTACGTCATGTTTTATATGTCAAATTCTGTAAATATAACAATTATATTGTCTGTAGATTTATATTTGTCTTAAGGCGTTTATGGGCGGGTGACCGGAAGAAATATAGAAATAAGAGTGCATTCACGATAAATTTTAAATTGAATTGTTTTACTGCAGCGACTGTATCGCTTTAATTTGTTTTAGGAGTGGCAATAAGTGCAATGAGAAGCTTTAGTCCATTGTTTCATAAAAAGTTTAAACAAATTTGCAAATGCTAAACTGACAATTAAAACAACAAAATCGCTACAGCAAGATAATTTCTTATAGACCTTCTTTAACCGACTCCACAAAAATTTTAAAAAGGAGGAAAGTTTCAATTCGACCCGTATGTATACAGAGTGATTTACCACGACTTGAGAAAAATAAATAAAATAAAATAATTTCTGTTGCATTATAACTTGCAAAGACACTCTACTGGTACTTGTCTGTGGTCAGTGATAGGGTAAGGAATTTAGCTGAGAAAGAATACATAGGTATGTTTACATTTCCTTAATTGGCTCAAAAAGTTAAGCTGGCGCGTCCTCAAAGTGCCGCATTTTCTGTTTTCGATCGAACGCCGTGGCAGGTACAAAGTACCGCAGAGTTTGGTGTTTTCTGTTATCGACGGGTTTAAATAAATATCCATCCTATTTGTTATTGTAGAGTTCGCTGGCATAGGGTTAATGTGTCGAAAGACAACGATCCTATTAAAATTAAATTTTAAATTATATTCGTAGATCGATGTTCAATACGCCATTCGGCGCTTGGACCAGTGCATTTAATGTAACATTTCCTTTGACTTTCCATTACTTTTACGTGTTTGTGCTGTATTTTAATTTTTGCTATTTTTGTAGTGTGATTAAAACCAAAAAGTCACTTCTACCCTCTCCAGCTTTGCTGTGAGTCCCAAGTCTGATAAAGCGGGAGGGGAAGTGACATGGTTGGACTGCATTGCGTCAGATTTGTTAGTCATAGGCGGCGCATTCCTACAAAAAAAAACCGCTGCCCAAGGAATCACTACTTCCACATCCAGATTCTTTTCCAAGTCACTCACAACGAAAAAATTTATGTATGTGGAAATAATTGTTTATGGAACTTTAATAATATAATATTTGAAATCCTCTACCCCAAAAGCCCATAAAACGATACCCCACATCGGTAGCGGGGTGGGGGTGGTAGTGGGGGTGGATGAAGTAAAAAAACATTTTAAGGTTTCTGGTTCTTGTACACACACTAAATCACAATTTTTTTTCATCCCCTTTAATAATGGGGTGGGGGTGGGGTGGGGGTGGGGTGGTGGTGGTGGTAAGGGGGGTGGCTAATGCCAAAATTTTTTTTGAGACCTTAGTTTCTCTTGTATATACTAAATACCAATTTTATGGACTCTTACCTGCTTGATTTACCTATTTTCCCCAAATTTACCCCAATTTACCTTCGACGGAACAAGATGAAAATATAATCTAGTTCTAGATCTCGTTAAAGTACATATGTGTACCAATTTTCAAGTCAATATCTCAAACGGTTCCAGAGTAAACGTGCGCACAAAAAAAGTTACAGACAGACAGACCGACTGACAGACCGACAGAGAGAAATTTTTTCTCGCTCAAACTTAAAATCTCGACGTTTCGTGACATTCTAAGCCTATTTGAACAATAAAAATTTTAAATTTTTTTTTTGTCGTTACTATACTTCCACTGGATGTGGAAGTAATAAGGTAACTTTTTTGGTTACATTTTTTTAATTTTTCATTTTTTTAACTCCTTTCGGTGGGGATAACCTACTGATAAATTTTCCGCATGTCGAGGTAAATCACCCTGTATTTCTTTTTCTATATTTGTTCAATCATCACTTATAGATTCGCTTAAGAGATTTTTGTGAAATCTTCTCAATATGGCTCAGCGGTGGTCTCATAATAATTTCGTCAAGCTACGTTCAGTGTAAGGCGAACAAAATAAGGAAAATAAGATTTTTTTTAGACGAATGCCCCACTATTAAGAAAAATGTAATATTGCGATAAAAAAATCAAATTTCGGCGGAATGGGGAAGTTGCACGATTTATCTTATAATGAACATCGATAAAGCATAAAAAAATTATAAAAATATAAAATTTACGATTTTTTTTAATGTTTTTTGCAAATATCTTGAAAACTACGAATTTCGTCAAAAGTGGTAAAATATAACAAATCAAACCGTTTACTGACATTAGAAAAAAATATTTGTAGCACGTGAAAAAATACAAATACAGAGTGACCTATTTAAAAGCTGAACACCTCTCGAAAATTTTTATTTATTGTGCGATATGAATCAAATTTTACTCAAGTATAGAACAAATTAAGATCTAATTATGACCAGAAAAACATTCGCCTCCTGCAAATGCAAAGCCACCTGCGGTACCAAAATATGCGGAAAAAACAAAGAATCATATTAGGTATTTCTTTATCAGAAAATTTTGTTAATGAAACTTTGAAAATTGTCCAAAAACCTTAAGTCCAAAATTTAATCAAAATTTAAAAAATTTTTAAAATAATTATTTTAAAAAAACTGCAAATTATTTTCCAACTACCTGGCAGCTTGGGTTTAATTTCAAACAAAATTGTCATAGTACAGTTTTCTAAATGAAAAAAAACCATTAAAATGTTATTTTCGGACTTGGACATTATTTTACTTTTGATTAAATTTTGACTTAAGTTTTTGGACAATTCTGAACAAGTTTCATTAACAAAATTTTCTGATAAAAAAAATGCCTAAGTAATATGATTTTTTTGTTTTTTTTTTTTTCGCATACTTTGGTACCGCTTTGTATTTGTAGAAGGCGAATATTTTTCTAGTCATAATTAGATCCTAATTTGTTCTATACCTGAGTAAAATTTGATACAATTCGCATAATAAATAATAATTTTAGAGAGGTGTTCAGCTTTTAAATGGATCACTCTGTATATGAGGAAAAAACAAAATTTTATAATTATTGTCAAAAAATAATTTTAAGACGTACAAAAAAAAATTAATATAGTTTCTTTAAGTATCTATTTAAACGATGACCGATGAATTTTCTTTTTTACCATTTAGTTTTTTTGCCACAGGTGTTTGAAAATCGCTTTTTTGGAAAAATAGGAATGTAAAAAAAATGTAAAATATAAAGCTATTTTATATCAATATCTCCTATTAATTTCATTTAATTATCTTCAATAGTTTTGAAGAAAAATAATTTTAAAGTTGTTACCCCCATAACTCTGGTAATATAGGGGATAAAGGTTTATTATATATTTTATTGAGCATTCTTAGTCATAAGCAACATTTATGTAAGTCAATAAGTCGCTGGGCCCAATTCCATATACCGGCGAAACTCTTTTTCGAGTTATAACATGTTTAAAATAATTTTCCTTAACAAAACAGGTTTTTTTGGAGTTAAAAAAATTAACTAGCAAAAAAGTAGTAGAATCTTCATTTATGACAATATGTAGAAAACCCTTAAAAAAATTTTAGGCAGATATATAAATAAAATAAAGATAAAAATTAATAGACGTCATAACCAATTCACTAATTAGTTCATCTGATTTATTTATTTAAGATATTCTTTCTCTAAGATAGTTAAATTAATGCAGGTAATCAATTTTAGCACAAGTTAGGTGTGAATCACATTGTTTTTATAACGAAAATAACAAGGAACATGTATCATATAATTGATAGAATCAATGCCGACGCATTTAAAATATACGCGGCACTTCAGATAATGGCGAGTAAAACGTAGATTTTCATATAGAGTTGGGCAAATGTGAAACCGGATTTCTGGCTCGCATACGTGGGATAAAAAAAATAAAAATAAATCTAGTGGGTTTTAGAAAAAGTGAATTTAAATAAAAAAGGAAGAATGATTTTTTTTAATGCAATTTTTTCCAAGTAAATTATTTAATATTTGAAAAATGTAATTGTAAGGGGGCCGTAATTCGAAAACCATAAATCAAAATGTCGTTAAATTTGGGATATAAGAGTTCTAAAGCTTGTTGAACAATAATATTGCATTAGTTTTACTTCCACATCCACTGGACGTATAGTAACGAAAAAAAAAAATTGAAAATGCTTATTGTTCAAATAGGATTAGAGTGTCATGAAACGTCGAGATTTTAGGTTTGAGCGAAAAAAATTCTGACTGTCTGTCGGTCTCTCTGTAACCTTTTTTTGTGCGCACGATTACTCTGGAGCCGATTAAGATAATGACTTGACGTATGTATTTTAACAAGATTTGAAACTAGATTATATTTTGATCTTATTCCGTTGAAGGGTTGGGGGGTAAATGAGGGTAAATAGGTAAATCAAGCAAGAGTCCATAAAACTGGTATTTAGTATATAACAAATTTTTTGGCATTAGCCACCCCCATTACCATCTCCACCCTATTATTAAAGGGTGTGAAAAAAAATTGTAAATTGGTGTATGCACAAGAACCAAAGGCCTCAAAATATTTTTTTACTTCATCCACCCTCACTACCATCCCTCTATCATCACCCCCAGCTCACTACCGTTTTTGATGTAGACGATTTCAAATATTATATTATTAAAGTTCCATAAACAATGATTTCCACAATTTTTCAACAAAATATTCCCAATATTAGTTCTCTAAAAATCTTATTAAAAATGCAGGCCAATGACCGAAATAAGTTTAGTTTTACTCAAAAACGATACAATAAAGGTCTTTGATACCGATCCAAATAAAAAATAATGTAAAATTAAATTGTAACCATATCCTTTCTCACCAAAGCAGATAACCAAATTTGGGACATACCTCACGAAATCACAGTTTTCCACTATCATCAAACATTTTCATGGCAAATTCCTTTATTTATATTATTCCAGGAATCTTAAAAAAATAAGGATGAATCACGACGATTGATTAATATTTCTATAACCGCGTAACTAAAATAAATGTATCATATCTTAACCACGGAAGCGGAAAACGATAAAATGTCCCGTACTTTTTATAATACTTAAGAATGCATTTGAATATTAAGGAAAAGTGCATTTTTTGTCTTTCTCTAAGTAAACTGTGACGTAAGCGGCCCTATAAAGGGATTATATTTATATGTGACCTTCCACACTGTTTTTCAATGGTTTCATTATTATTTAATAGCCCAATTCATTGATCACTCAAGGTATATTGTCGGTCTGTTACTTACGCACGTATTCGTAGAATATTCGGATCAATTATATACCCTACATTTTTTAAAAGGGAACACTATTTTAAGGACTGGTTCTTATTCTTCCAAATGGCAAATGCCTCCTCCTCTTCCCAAAATGTTCCCTTAAGTTCCAACTAGAACTACAAAGCTGCAACCCATGTCCAAAAAGTGCAGTATACAGTGCCTGCCAAAAGTCTGCACCATATGGGAAACTCTGTTGTTATTGACTTTGTGAAAGTTAGTGCATGATCTCAAACAAAAAATGGGCTGCACAAATTTGTGTTAGTCCTGGAGCTTAGCTCGAAAAATTATTTTTTTGAAAATTGGGTCAAAAGTAGGGTTTCCAATCCCAGGACGAAATTAGGATTTCGGTATTATCGGGATTATAAATTCCAAATCCCGGGATTACAAACTTCCAGGCTCAAAATACATTGTCAAATATTAACATAAAATTAAAACTAACAATTTTTAAATGTTTTATTTATTGGAATGAGATAGTAACAGATAACAAAAACGAACAGTTTGAAATTTATTTTTAAAAAAGGATCTTAGACAAGCCCGGATTTGTGGGGGGGGGGGGGGGGGGGGGTAACAGGGTAATTAACCCCCAAGATTTTGTAAACCAACAACTTTCGTTTTAAAATTTCATAATAGTTATTATTTTATTTTATATTTTTGAATATATATTCTATTTAGTTCTGTTTTGTGATTTTCTTTCAGCCCAAGTAATGAATTAAAATCCACTTTGAAGAAGTTTTAGCAGTACTTTTTTGATCAAATAAATATTTTGGGAAAAAATGCTGAATTTCTTGGTGCATAAGTTGTTCTCTTTTTTTTCAATGTTACCTTTTTCGAATTTTTTTAATACAGATCGCTTAAAAAGAGTTTCATTTAACTTAAACAATGTTAAAAATAAGAAAAAACGTTTTCCAAAAATAAATTTTTCAAAAGCTTATGTTCATGAAAGCATAATAGGCATAAATCCTACTTCTTTCTCTTTGTTCTGTAAGTTAGTGACTTTTTCCCCGTTATTTAGCTATAGAGCTAAATGAAACTTTTTTAAAGCGATTTCTACTAAAAAAATTCGAAAAAATTAACACTGGAAAAAAAAAGAAATTCAGCATTTTTTTCCAAAATATTTATTTGATCAAAAAAGTACTGCTAAAACTTCTTCAACGTGGATTTTAATTCGTAAAAAAGTGGAAAATTTTTATTTTTAAAATAGAATCAAATTTGATATCTGGATATAACATCATATTATAAGCATGTTCTGAAAATAACATTTTTCGATATCATCAAAAATACTCTCGAGCCAATTTCAATAAAATTAATTTTTGGACCTAAGCGCCAGGACTAACACAAATTTGTGCAGCTCCTTTTTTGTTTGAGAACATGCACTAACTTTTATCAAGAATAGAATTTTTCAGAAAGTCAGTAACAACAGTTTTCCATATGGTGCAGACTTTTTGGCGGGCATTGTATATTCCCACGACGCTTCTGCTACCAGCAAAGATTTTGCATTTAAATTAATTAAAAACCATTATTAAAATTTTTGTAGCCTGGTTCTTTTGTGTTTAATACCGTGTAATTTGTAAATTAAAGAGCCTAGGACACATGTCCAGTTCGATCCGGTTGGTTAATATTTATGCCGAGTTGGAATTACTATTTTAGTACTATACTATAAATCTATAATTTGTATACTATTATTTGTCGCTAGGTGAATGAAATTGAAATATTATTAATGGATTTCTTATAATGTATAAAAATCATAATGCTTTTTGGTTTTGCACAGATGGATAGATTTGAGCTGAAAGTTAATACAGATGGGCCTTATTTTCGATTATAAAATTAGTGTAAAGTTCATGTAAATTTTCGTGATATTGAAATTAACTTAAATTGGAGTAGAGTATCAGAAATTTCCTTTCCTGCCTCTCTAAGTACCTTTCCTACATCTAATATAACAACTAAGAAAAAAAATAGTGGTTGAAGCAATACATGGATTTGGTAAGATTTTTATATTATTTTAGATTAGATTACAATCCATAAGATATTTCATTTAGTTTGAAATCAGCGCAGATTTGCAACATTTTCTTTGGTCCTTCGAGCCGGATCCGGTTCTGAAAATGATTTTAAGGGGCAGAGGGATGTTTACGCCGAGTTGGCAATTATAATTTTATTTTAAATTCTCTGGCATTCTGGTTCAAACACAACTCTTTTTTAGATATTTTTGTGAAATCATACATTGTTTACTTAAGACTGGTTTATTCAAATTTAATCACACACAAGGAAAAAGTGTATATTCCTAAAAACGTTTACAAAAACTTCGGACGGGATTCTGCACAATCAATATCTATTATAATAATAATAATAAACATACGCACAATATGTATACTATTGTCAGTCACACATGTCAATATAGGTAATGGTGAAGTGTATTTCATGGCTGCCATACAAATTTACTGCTTGAACTATACTGTGCATGCGTAACCAATGACGTCACGGCTTTTAGCATTTAAAATTATTTAACATCCATAAAAAAATTGCCGTTACATATACTTAGTTATTACTAGTCCTAGAATGCCAATTCAATATAAATACAAATTATGAAATAACCCCATTATTGTTCCCTTATTTTAGGGTAATTTTAATTTCTAGTTTTAAAAATTGTGAATAATGGTCTGCAGTGCCGGTTTTAGATATAAATTGCCCTTAGGCCCAGATCCCCCCCGGAATAGGAACAAGTTAAATGTTTTGTATTATAATATCTATGCTTGTAGTCGGGGAGCCCTCCCTAGCTGTACATGCACCCCCCTCCTTGGGGACAATGTTTTTCATAAAGATTAAAGCATAAAGAACAATTTAAGACATGTCCCAAAAAACAACACTGGCTGTACTTTCAAAATGGCGGCATATGTTAAAAAAAAATGTTGCCAATGTTGTTTTTGACATTTAACACAAAAACTAAAAAATATGGACAAAAACTTTCCTCACAAAAAACAACGTGCATAAAATTTTCTACAATTTTGTAGGTATACAATATTTTGATAGGAGTTACCATTTTCCAGATAAATGAGTCCAAAATTAAGAAAACATGAAAATTCATATATCGGTAAATCACTTAAAAGAAATAACTGTGACAATTATTGTAAGGCGTATAATATAACTTTATATTATTAACATAAAAATTAAATAAAATAAACTAAAAAAAAATTAATAATAATATAATTTGCAGGCATTTATCTCGAAAACGGTAACAGTGGTATCTGGAAAACGGTAACTCCTATCCAAATATTGTATAGGTACAAAATTGTAGAAAATTTTATGCACTTTGTGTTTTGTGTAGAAAGTTTTTCTCCATCTCTTTTAGTTTTTGTGTTAAATGACCAAAACAATATTTGCAAGTTTTTTTTTAAACGGACGCCATTTTGAAAGTACAGCCAGTTTTTCTTTTTGGGGACATATCTTAAATTGTTCCTTAGGCTTTTTAATCTTTATGAAAAACATTGTCCCCAAGGAATGGGGGGGAGGTGCACGGGCACTCAGGGTGGGCTCCCATAGTATTGCTATCAGTTTAAGGGCACTAACCACTAAGATGAAAGGTAAATGCGCCCCCCAAAGAGTGGCGTCCCTAGGCCCGGGCCTATGAGGCCTAGTCAGAAAACCGGCCCTAATGATCTGATACACATAAATGAACTATATTAGAAGTACAAGAATTGGCTAAAAAATTATTAACATGTCTTAAATAAATTTGTTCATCTTGTTGAAGTTTTCACATTCATAAGGCTTATTCAGACAGCTGCGAAACGCAAATTTTTCGTGCGAATTTGTGTAGAATTTGTTCGCAAACCATTTAATTTTGTCGCAGCTAGATATTCGCAGCATAATTCATTATTTAGTTTTAACTAGAAGTTAAATAGACAAATGGAGTTTTCCCAGGATCAATATCGTAAATTTTAAAAGGATTTCCGCACGAAATATTCGCATTCTCAACCGACTGAATGCAAGGATATGAACCTGTATTTATATTAGAGAGCAATAAATCAATAAAGTTGACGCACAGCATATGCAACCAACAATACACCTAGCAATATTTCAGAAAGCATAACTACAGTTCATCAGTATACAGCATACAGCACTTTCACAAATTAATTGAAACAATTCAAATACACGAACAATTTCTGTCTATATTAGTAAGAAATGTTACCACCTGTAATCATTAATGACATCAGTGAGACTATTTGGCATTGAATTTACCAATGTGTCCTGCTAACATTCTTTCGATTTCATCATTATAACACCATATTCAAAATAAGCACAGTCGTCGAAATCAACCCCCTTTTATTTATGAAGTCTGTTTTTCATAGTTTTACTTTTGTCATTCTATCCGCGATAGCCCACAAATTTTCTATTGGACTGAAATCTGGTGAGTTGTCAGGTCATTCCAGCACAGTAATTTGCTGGTTTTTGCAATGAGCTTTGAAGCATAACACGGCTAATAAGTCTTATTGAAACATTTTAGAATGCAGTTATCACAGTAGTCCAGGAATTAGATGGCTTTCTTGACACCTCATCGTTTTATGTTCTATAAATTATTTTTATTAATTTATGAATGATAATGATCGATTTATGGCTAGGTACCCCAGTCCAGTACATCACAATCTCCGTTTAAGAATCAGTGTGTGTCATCGTGAGGCCAGAATGGGTGCACACAGGCTTGGCTACAGGAAATTCAGGACACATGAGGATAATTAACATTGTAGAGACCCTCTATTGGGCATAAGGTCAGACTACATGGTACCAAAAATTACATTCAACAAGCCCTTCACTTATGCAGACATTATAGTGCACTGATGGAAACAGGAGCTGGAGCAGGACAGGGGCGGACTGGCAAAGGAACAAAGGAAAGGCCCAGTGGGACTTCGGAGGTCGGAGGCCCGGCAGGAGCGTGCTGGGATGTTTTAAAGGGCCCGAGAAAATTCCTCGAAAATGAAAATTGATGAGCGGGGGAGGGGCGGGCTTGTGGAGGGCCCGGTGGGACTTTGCCTCCCTGCCCCTCAGCCAGTCCGCCCCTGAGCAGATTACTTACGTCACCATTATAAAACACTTTTCGCATAACTTTTGTTTTCTCAAAAAATTGATAATTATTTTCACAAAAGTATGTATTGGAAGGCTTGTTTATATATATTCTATGATATTATTCAACAAAATAAAAATAGGAAAATACCCCATTTACCCCAATAATGCAATCGATATGAAGTTCATTTATTCAGTATTATTTTACAATATTAATAATGATACAAACAGCGAGAGAATAACTGCATGACTAATGTGTTGGAGGTATAAAATGTGTCAATTTAATCGAATTCTGAGCCTTACGAATACAGATCTTTCTCTAAAAAAAATATTTTTCAGTTTATTGACTATCTCAAAACTGAAAAAACTGAAACATGGTATAATGTTCTTATTGAAAATAATATAGAAAATAAATTTAAACTTTTTTATGAAACACTATTATACTATTATGATGTCAGCTTTAAAATAGTAACAAAAAATTTTAATCATTCACCCGACAATAAAAATTGGTTGACAACAGGAATAAAAATTTCATCTAAACATTTAAAGGATTTATTTAAATTGCAAAAATTAGGTATAATTGAAAAAACCTACTACTTAAATTACAAGACCGTTTATAACCGTGTCATAAGGCATGCAAAGAAAATGTATTTTGATAATATCTTACTGAATTCTGAAAATAAAATAATATTATTAATACATCTATTGAAGGATCAAATAAGCAAATAAAAAAGGACACATCTACCATGATCAAAAATAATGTAGAAACAGACAATAACATTCTCATTGCCAATGAATTTAATTCATATTTTATAAACCTCCCTAAATCTATTATAAAATCTATTGTTGATGAATCAATAGTCCTGCATGATGTTACTGAGTCTGAAATTAGTAATGTAATAAATAATCTGAAAAATTCAAACTCAACTGGACATGACAATTTTTCTATAAAAATTATTAAACAATGTGCCAAATTTCTTGCAAAAACCTTATGTAACGTTATAAATCATTAAGGTTATTTTCCAGATTTGCTTAAAACATCGAAAGTAATATGTCTTTTTAAGAAAGGAGATTCCAAACAAAGGACCCCGCACAAAAGCAATGGCAAACGTCTACCTGTCGATTTGACTGAAACTTTTAGAAAATGTTTTTCTAGGCATCCCGAACAAAAGTCTCCATGGGCACAACAAAATTCTATGATTAGTTTTCGAGTTATGGGACGTTGAAGTTCCAGATTTTACGGGATCCTAGGAGTGCAAGTAGCATAGGGTAGGTATAATACTGCTGATAATTGAGTTATTATTAATTCCAAACGCAATGAAAGTTATATTGCAAAACTTTTCTCTGAAAACCAAGCGTGAAAAAGTCGGAAAATGTTGAAAAACCCCGGAAAATTCATGCGAAATCCACGATTTTAAATACATTACGTTGAAACGCGTACAAGTATCTAAGACTCAAATAGATCGATACAAAGTATGTACCACAAGATTTCCAGGATTTTCCAAGGTTTTCCACATCGCTAAATCTGAGTTATAAGTGAAAAATATTGTGGTACATACTTTGTATGGATCTATTTGAGTCTTAGATACTTGTACGCGTTTCAACGTAATGTATTTAAAATCGTGGATTTCGCATGAATTTTCCGGGGTTTTCTAACATTTTCCGACTTTGAAAAGTCTTGCAATATAACTTTCGTTGCATGTGGAATTAATAATAACTCAATTATCAGCAGTATTATACCTACCCTATGCTACTTGCACTCCTAGGATCCCGTAAAATCTGGGACTTCAACGTCCCATAACTCGAAAACTAATCATAGAATTTTGTTGTGCCCATGGAGACTTTTGTTTGGGATGCCGAGAAGAACATTTTCTAAAAGTTTCAGTCAAATCGGCGGGTAGTCTTTTTCCATTGCTTTTGTGCGGGGTCCTTTGTAATTACCATCCCATTTCTCTGTTATCAGTTTTTTCTAAAATAATCGAAAAATTACTTGCAAACAGAATATTATTTTTAGAATCTAATAATTTATTATCACCAAATCAGCATGGATTTAGAGTAAACCGCTCTACAATATCTGCTGTACTAAGTTTTTTAAATCATATTTACAAAAATCTTGACGAGGGTAACAAAGTCAGGGCCTTATTTGTTGATTTGTCGAAGGCATTTGATTGCGTAGACCATGATACTCTACTTAAAAAAGTGGAGTGATATGGATTGCGTGGTCAGTGCAATAAGATATTACGATCCTATTTGACGAACAGAAAGCAATTTGTTGAATATTGTGGCAAGCGATCGCAGGATATGAATGTTAATATTGGAGTTCCCCAGGGCAGTGTTTTGGGCCCACTCCCATTTCTCTTATATATTAATGATATAGAAGACTTTATTTTCACTTTTCACTGTGCTTTTGCTGATGATATGACTCTTCTATCATGCAATCAAGATGTATATATAATGTCTGAACTTCTGCAGGATAACTTGATTTCCCTCTTCAATTATTTCACTTCAAACAACCTGGCAATGAATCAGGAAACAACGGTTTCAATGCAGTTTCATCCTGTTGGCGCCAATTATATATCTAGTCCACTAATTAAACTTCAGCATAAAACAATTGAACAAGTAAAAGACTTTAAGCTTCTAGGTATTTATGCAGATATGTCACTAAACTGGAAATCTCATATAGATTATGTATGCAAGAAGTGTTCAAGTATTTGTTTTGCCTTAAAAAGATTATCAAAAATGTAGTGAAAATATTTTATCATTCAAATTTTGAGTCAACAATTAGGTACGGAGTGATTTGATGGTAATGCTAGTACAGCTAGTCCACTGAACTCTACTATATAAATGGGAGGTCAATATCTATACCAATTTTTACGTGAAATTGAACCTCGCACAAGTATGGCGACCTTAAAGCGGAGCCCAATCGCACTACAAAATACGCCAGGGCCGGTCTTATTGTTACTGCAACTGTTTAAAACCCGGGACTTTCCAACGATTCTTGCAACACAGTACCATACAAGATTGCACCATATTGTCTCAATTAACTGTTTATAACAGTCACAAAATATATTTCACAAAATAATCAATTTATAACAACTTTACATAAATGACAGAAATAAACAAAGAATAAAATGAGTGACACCGACTCTGGAAATTACATCTAATCCAAGACTTACGTTACGGAATCTATGGGAAACGAATAAAACACAGAATCGCGTCAGCGCATAACTTCCGTAGACAGCCGTTTGGTTCAAGCACAGACATCAATTTCTCTACTGCGTGGACGCGTGGCTTTATATTTTGAGTTTTAATCTGTGGCATAATTGCCGTATTTTGTTCACGCGCATATACCAATATTGGCCTTCCATTTATAATAGTAGAGTTCAGTGAGCTAGTCGTGTATTTGTGCTGCAGAAAAGAACCTTATGTTCTATGTATGGATTGCAGTATCGTGAATCTTGTAAACAGACCTTTATTTCTCAAAAAATTTTAAGTTTACCGTGTTTGTATATCCTTGAAATTTTAACTTTTGTCAAAAAAAATTTGAACACATTCACGTTTCAGAATATATCACATGAATATAATACACGACATGGAGAAAATTTGCAGCACTCACTTCACAGATTAGAACTTTATAAATCTAATCCTTACTATGTCGGTACGGTTCTATATAATAAATTAGATATAAGCATAAAATGTTGTATTTTAAAGAAATTTTTATCCGCTGTTAAAAACATGTTGCTCACTAATGCCTTTTATAGCGTAGATGAATATTTAGCTTTTTAAATTAAACAAAAAAAAATTATTATGTGTAAATGATTACTTATTAATGTATTCTCTTTTTGACCTGTCCTATATCAACATTGTTTGATCAATTGGATCAATAAAGTATTATTATTATTGTTATTATTATTATTATTATTATTATAGTTATTTCAGAAAATCATCTTCATCTTCATAATCATCTTCGTCTTCATCTTCACTATCAAGCCTCTCATCGTAACTTGAGTAAATACTAATATTTTTTCACTATCATCATTGCAAATCACACAAGTTAACGTAGAGGAAGCCATGATTCACACATTACTCCATTCACAAACTCTCTTTGACTGTCGTGGCTTGCACTTTGTGACATAGTTTACTGAATTTTTTGCCGACTTTGCACGCTTGCCACTCACATAGTCCCCAGAAGCCAACTGTCAGACTGTCATTTTATACATTGCGAATCACACTAGAACACTAGAAAATAAGAAATTTATATTTGGAAGTCACGTAGGGTAAACGGTCACTAGCTGTTAGTCTAAGTCAAACTACCCTGGGTGTCGGGGGATACCAGTATAGAGGTCAACGAAAAAGCTGAGGCTTTCCCCTCCTCAATAAAAAAAAATGTCATCTGTTATAACGCTCATTTTTTTGTGTACGTACATTTTTTATGCCTAAAACAAGTAAAATAAGAAATTTCTAGAAAGTGTTAGACATTAGGAGCAGTCAGGAAGGTAAAAGTTATAAAAAAAAAATTAATTATGAGGATGATCAGCATAAGCTTTTTTTCTAATATACAGAGTGACCCATTTCAAAGCTGAACACTTCTCTGAAATTTTTATTTATTGTGCGATTTGAATCAAATTTTACTCAAGTATAGAACAGATTAGGATCTAATTATGACCGGAAAAACATTCGCCTCCCACAAATACAAAGCCACCTGCGGTACCAAAATATGCGGAAAAAATCAAAAAATCATATTAGGCATTTTTTTATCGGAAAATTTTGTTAATGAAACTTATTCAGAATTGTCCAAAAATTCAAAATTTAATCAAAATAAAAAAATTGAAATTTAAAAAAAAATTATTAACAAAAAAAACTGCAAATTACTTGACAACTATACCTAGAAGCTTGGGTTTAATTTCAAACAAAATTGTCATAGTACAGTTTTCTAAATAAAGAAACTCATTAAAATGATATTTTCGGACTTGGATATTATTTTAATCAAAATTTCAATATTTTTTATTTTGATTAAATTTTACATTGAAGGTTTTTGGATAATTCCAAACAAGTTTCATTAACAAAATTTTTCGATAAAAAACTGCCTAATATGATTTTTTGATTTTTTCCGCATATTTGGGTACCGCAGGTGGCTTTGCATTTGTAGGAGGCGAATGCCTTTCTAGTCATAATTGGATTCTAATTTGTTCTATATGTGAGTAAAATTTGATTCAAATCGCACAATAAATAAAAATTTTAGAGAGCTAGTTCAGCTTTTAAATGGGTCACTCTGTATATTTAAACATTTTCAACACAGAAAACTATTCCCAGAATAAAAATTCAGTATATTTTATTTCAGAGCTCTTAAATCATTGTTACAAGTTCTTTCTCTTTTTTAAATATAAGCACTATTAACAACAAAACAACCTTCCCAGCATATAGACTGTTAAAAAAAATACCACACACCCTTAAGAGGAGGCAATGCCAATTACAAAGCTGAAGTGGGGTGAAGGCAGTGAGGCTATTATTGGGCATCTGAACGTGACGTCACAGCTAACCTCAAAAAGATGTGTTTCTTAAGATTTAAGAGTATTATGCAGCTGTTATTAAAATTTCTACCTGGTTCCCGTATTTTCAACTAAAATCTAGATCAGTGTAATGTTTATGAAGTCCTAATAAAATAGGACTCTTTTTGTAGGTTGGAAATCTAACCTGTAATTAGCAGTCTATTTTTTTATTAATCAACAAAAGTTATTTACGTGAATTTTTAAATATTTGCTTGGAGCCAGTACGACTTCAAGCTAAAAATGCGTATACAAACATTAAAAATAAGAATAAACCTGAAAAACTTAAAATTTAAGGTTAAGTTGGTTATATTAAAAAGCACTGTACTAAAAATCTTGACTGGGAAAAAGCAATTTTTAACCAAACGGCTAGCGTTATTGAACGGAAAAAAAAGATATTCCTGTAAGTAAATGAATATTACACTTCTATTGCAGAACATTTTTAGCTAAAACTTGGTTATTAGGAAGATCTCTCTTCACATTGGCTAATAAACAAATTTTAGCTAAAAATGTTCTTCAATAGAAGTGTAATATTCATTTACTTACAGGAATATCTTTTGATCAGAGTAATAACATGAGCAATGCTTTTTGCTGGAAATTTTTTTTAGTACAATGCTGTTTTAGTAGATGGAGTCACTTCGAAGGGGGTAGAAGAGGTATGTACAAGTGGGGGAAGATTCCGTTTGGGGTAAAATCAATTAAATTTTGATTCTGACATAAGCATTTGAGCTGTCTGCATGTATTAGTGGGTCCTCTCTACTTAGGTCCCACGATTCTGATATCTACAGTCACTAAAGCCACAGACGAGGGGAGTGGTTGCAGTTAATTTGCAGGTACTCTTCCTGGGTGGCATAGGCTAGGAAAACTGTCCAACGTGAAAAACCGTAAAAAAATAGGATTGATTGCAAGGTTAATGTTATGGAGACGGAATTAGAGGTCGTAAAAATATTGGTTAAATGTTATTGATAAGCCTCTCAAAAAGCATTTAAGAAGTTTGGAAATCAAAAGGAAGTAAACCAATATGAGGTGGGTATCAGTGTTAGTATGTAGTTGGTAGAAAGTGTCATAAATAAAATAGAAATTAAAAAAAAATCGATGTATATCCTGGAAACGTCCAGACATCAAGAGTAAATATATCTTACGTAGTGCGATGTGAGCTCCCTCATCCGGTGGGTAATTCCTTTTTACAGAGTTGATTACACATAATGCTATCGAATGAAGACCCATTTCTTTCGCTTTTTGGAGTACATTTCTGCAATAAAAACAAGCATTATTATTCCAGAATGCTGTAACAAAACACATCAACTGCAAGGAGGTTTAAAGAAGCAGCAGATAGGATGGATGGTTGAGGAGAGGGGAGAGGGGAGGAGTCGACCGTTGGAAAAAAATTTGTACACCATATTACATACTTCAAGTATTCTCAAGTATTTCAGACCACTTCGAGCAACACCACCTAGAGATTAAAGCCACACAACCAGCTGGTGACGTCATTGAAGGAAGGTTTTAGATATTGAGATACATAATACATTTGGACGTAATTAGAACAATAAAAATCACTTCTAATTTGCTTCTACTAATTCTTATAAAGTAAAAAGGTACCTAATTAAATTCTGAGGCAAAACTAACTAACGAAAAGCGTATTTGGTCACTCAAATAAGTGAAAACCTAGCCTCAATTTTAGTTTCGTTTGATTTAGACTACGAGACTTAAAAATAATAACTCACCACAGAGTGCATAGAAATTTTAAAGTTTTCTCGATCAATAGCTTTAATCCATTTGTTTCTGAGTTTCTCATCTTTGGGAAATTTAAAAACGTGTACCTTTTCCCCGGTGGCATAATTACCAGTACAGCGAGGAAGCAGCATTTGTTTACCCTTTTGCACGGCAATTAAATATTTTATAACTATCACTGGAATGTATTATTTGTTGTCTGTTTTATTAAAGTGGGTTTTAGATCACATTTACACGTTTAAAACAGAATCAGTGTTGCGAGCAGGTCTCGTTTTTTCGTACTAGATGTCGTTGTAAATTCGTAATAGATTTCAACTTTTCGTAATCACATACCTAGAGGAGAGTAGGAGAACGCCATGGGCGAAATTTTTCTTGAAGGTCATCGTGAGTTTTTAGAGTATCTTCATGTAATGTATACTTATTAAGGCTCTTTTTCATAGTCGCGAAATTCGCAAGTTTTTAGCGAATTTCGGTTTTTAACATATTTTTTATTTTGTCCCGTACTCACACAATGCGAAATTCGCTTTAACGCATTTGCGATGTCGCAAAAAAGTTGAACTATTTTCAACTTTTTCACGATAAAATCTAACATTCTAACCTAACAAAACTTGAATTTTGTCCTCTTTGTGATATATTTTAGTCCCACTTTTTGCAAAAGTATTTCAAATTGATATGAAGTCATTCTCATATAATTTAGATATTTGGGTGCATCACTCACACGCATTTCTATTATTAAATTGTGGAAGTCCCCTTGTTCCTTTCTTTGCAAAAATATTTTTGTCACTCAAAATGCCTTTTTCTTATACACTTTCACTCTTTTTTTGTGGCGTAAATGCCAAATATATAACATGCAGAGCTTTATATATAAGGAATATGAATAATTTTATATTTCAAAGCAATATCTTTGATCAACATCCATCTTTTTTTAATTTATGAATCTCCAAGCTTCTCGCCGCAATAAAGTTAAGATTTCCCGCCGCGAATATATTTGAATTAGTTTTTATAACATTTCGCTTAAAAGTAGCGAATTTCGCGACTGTGAAAAAGAACCTTTACATCGAAATCAACGAGGTCTAAAGTATAGAGGGGCAATACCAATTCAGTATACGTATGGTTTGTTTGGACATATAATAAATGCTCGAGGGACGCAGTGGGGGTGCATTTGTTGGCCCTAGTTGCCAAGATTTGCAGTGGAGTACTGCTTTGAGGGATACAATTAATGAATAAATATTGTTTTTTATTACCGTTCTATTATTAGTTGAGCTGAAATCTATTAGTCAAATTACTGTAGAAGTAGTAATAAATTATATCATATTTATAAACGGAGTAAATGCTGCTCTATACATTTTTAAAATATTCGCAAATTCCATTACGTTAAGTTAAAGTGACGCCCATGCGGACTAGTTGCTTGAATATGTTCTGGCCATGTGCCACGCCTACTTTTCCAGTCTCTCCTTATTATGTCGCTGATCGAAATGAATAAATTGAATATATTTTAATGTTTCCATAGTGGCTCCACCTGCTATTGAATGGCGAAAATTTTTATTATAAAGTCAAATAGAGGCTTTCTTCTTCTTCCTGCATAAAATTACCGTTAACAAGTCATGACTTTTAAGAGTCTTTAGCGATTTCGTTTCACTGTCAACACCGACTACCAGTTCTGCTGGTAGCAATCATCGGTATAAATATATAACGACATAACAAAAAAAAAGTAATAGATGTTCGTTGCGGCGTAATAGCGTAATAGGGAGCGTTTAATAGTAATAGATCTATTACAAAAGTAATAGTGCTCGCAACACTGAACAGAATAAACAATAAGATACAATACTACTAAAATTCAAATACAACGATTTGTTTTATTTGACACTAGTAGAGGTGGGTAGTACTCGTACAGTGGTACGAATTAGAGATGGTACGAAAGAACCGAACCTGTTCTTTCGGAACAGGTCCGAGCCAACAGTTCCGCGGAACAGTTTTCAGATTTAGAAAATACCAGTTCCGACTCCGCTGGACTGTCATCCGTTTGAGCGGAGCACTGAGCACATGATAACGTTGTACCTTCGGACACGGAACCGGAGTGGAGTGAGCAGATCAGATTTGCGGACTTTTTGGTATTGGTGGTAGTGGTAGTACTTGTGTGGGATGTATATAATAATAATAAATTCTGTTTAATTAGTGTTAAGTATTACAAAAATGTAGCTATAGCATTTTTTAATTCGAGGTGAAGCATTAGGTGAATATTTTGACTTATTTCCATGCATGTATATAACAATAAAATGAATTGAAGAAATGGAAAAACTTAGAAATGAAATACTCACAGTTCTAAATCGCATTACAAAACAAATTAAAAGTATACTAATTTATAAGACACATCATCGACACCCTCTACTCTTATTCAGAGTTCAAATACTAGTTCATATCGGTTTTGGTATACAGGACGTATTTTGTATTGACCGCTTTCTTTTCAAGAGCTCAAAACTGTGAATGGAGCATAATTGACATGTCAGTTTTTAACTTTCATCAACCAATCAGCATTCTTGTTTAAAAAAAATCAGGACTCAAAGCACTTGAAAAGAAAGCGGTGTCATTATGGAGCATATGGAGCTGCGAGTGCGAAAGAACGGGCAATCACTAATGTCGGACTCGGAGCAGGTCGGAATCGGAACAGGTTTTTGGAACAGGTATACTTTTTTACCCGGAACAGTTCCGACCTGTTCCGAGAAAAATCCACTCAGTACTATCTCTAGTACGAATGGTATGAATCCCACAAAAATAAAAGATTCGTACATTTCGTATCACCGATACGATTGGTACGAATATGGAATTTCGGTACCGGTATTGCGATGCGATACTGGGCCAGTTGTATAAGGTTAAACTTCAAACGGTGGATGGGGACCGCGTGTTTAAACTGGAGATTTCAGATTTTAAAATACTCATAATCTTATAATTGAAAAAATTCCCTGTTTTTATACGTAATATGATACAAATATGTATATAATATGGTTAAATAAACGCTATCATCTATCTTTTTACTGATATCTAATGACGACGACGAAATTATTAATGAAATCGAAGGTGCTCGAAGTTCTAAAAGTTTACACTGTATGGTTAATATAACATTATAATACTCTGGCCCTAACTAACACCACATATAATATTCTATAATCTATGCTGAACACTGATGTGGAGTGGAAGTGTGGGTACGAATAGTACGAATGGTACGAATCAGTACATGATACTGTTTCGTATCATGGAATCAGTGGTACGAAACATACGAATAGTACGAATGGTACGAATCAGTACATGATACTGTTTAGTATCATGAAATCAGTGATACGAAGTGGTACGAATCGTACGAATCTTGTCTTGATACGGATTCATTTGGTACGAATCCTTAAAAAGAGTCGAATTGCCCAACTCTAGACACTACACTTGACAGCCGTTGAAGCGTGGCGTCATGTCAGTTGGTTGTCTGGCTTTAATCTCTAGGTGGTGTTGCTTCGAGTCTTTTATTGTCTTGTTTCTGTGGTGTTTTTTATGATTCTGTCCCTTTTTCGAAAGTCACAGGCGTAGAGGTCATTTTCCAGTAAAATACTGGATACTTGTATTATTTTGTAGATTTCATGGACATTGTTAAGAAGAAAATACATGTGGCAGGGCATCCCACATAGAAAATTAAGAAAATTCCACAACCAACATTTAGACAATAGCTATAGGAATTATCAAATACATTAATTAGTTTTTAAATATACTTTATATTGATTCCAGTGCAGTTCGAGAATCTTGGGGATAATACCATTGTTATATCTAGTTAAGAAGAGATGGATCTAATTGTACAGTTAGAGGAAAGACTTCTCCTGAACTTAAGGTATGAAGCAAGGCATATTCCGTTACATTAAATTAATTATTTAAGATGGCGGTTAGTTCGTATTTTACGGAATCGTCTCAGGATGTTAGGTACACGTAAAAAGTAGCTACAATCGAATTAAATCCTTATATGTTGAGAAAAGAAGACTTATTACAAAAAATATTGATGTATTTCCAAATATTACACATGAGGATATTGTGAACTGATTTTTGAGCGAAGTTCATTAACAAAAGGATGAGCTCAAGGTATTTAAAAGTCTCGAAGAAGTCTGTTGGTTGAGTGAAAGAAATACTCTCCATGAAAACAGGATAAAAGCTGAAGGACTGAAGTACTGTAAACTATTTAAAATATGTAATAATACGTACACAATTTCTTCGAGCGGTGAAGTTTTCGTCTATGATACATATCTATTAATTGGACTGAGAACCTTTTTTTCGTATCTTGTCAATGTTATATAAGATGTCTAACATGTATTTTATTATTTCATGTAGGCCAATTGTTAACTATGCCTTGTATTTTATTAAATATTCCCTTTTTATTGTGTTTTATTTAACATAACTAATGCTGCTATACTATACCGAATTATAAGCTATAACGTCAATTGAATTTGACATTAAATATAATAGGCCGTTGGAATTAATAAAAATAAGGCAATTTTCAAAAAGTTTTATCTCCAAAAGATTTTATGGCATAAAATGCATCTTTTAGGTATAAAAACTAGAAAAATCATAGTCCGTACGCACCGAATGACGGGGAAAGTATCTGAAAATGCATAATTATGCAAAAAAGTGAATTTTTTGCTGTTTTCGTGCATTTTTCAAGGGTTCTTCAAAGATATTCATTTAAGATTCATAAAAATTTGAGAAAAATGGTTTGTTTTAGTATTATACAAGCCTTAAGTAACATATTGGGTCATTTAAGACCCTTTATGGGCCGATTGTAGCCATTAAACGCATCCTAAAGTGCATAATTTGCATCCGTTTAAAAAAAATTTTAATAATTGCTCTAAAATTAATAAAATATCGTCAAAATTTTATACTCGGGGGGTTTTCGAAGTCACTAACTACGAATTCGAAGAGAAAATCGGAAAATTCAAAATGGCTGACTGATAATGGCGCGAAATTCAATTTTAAAAGTTCATTTTTTTTTCCTTTTTTTTCACATAAAATGTATACAAAGCAAATAAAAAAAATGAATTTTTTTAACTAAATTTTCAATTTTTATTTTTTTTTGCATTTTCCCCTCCCCCCCTCCTATATCTTATATGAAATTATATGATCTTATATGAAAATTGATAGAAAGAAAAGTGCATATCTTATTTTTTAACGCGTTGGCATTGAATATGAAAATTGATAAAAAGAAAAATGCATAAAAAATTTATGCACTTTTCTTTTTATCAATTTTCATATTCAATACCAACGCGTTAAAAAATAAGATATCGGAGGGGGGGGGGATGCAAAAAACAATAATAAAAATTGAAAATTTAGTTAAAAAAAGACGTAAATTCATTTTTTTTATTTGCTTTGTATACATTTTATGTGAAAAAAAGAGAAAAAATGTACTTTTAAAATTGAATTTTGCGCCATTATCAGTCAGCCATTTTGAATTTTCCGATTTTCTCTTCAAATTCGTAATTAGTGACCTCGAAAACCCCCGAGTATAAAATTTTGACGATATTTTAATAATTTTTGAGCAACTATTAAACATTTTTTTAAACGGATGCAAATTATGCACTTTAGGATGCGACTTAAGGCTTGTATAATACTAAAACAAACCATTTATGAATCATGAATATCTTTGAAAAACCCTTGAAAAATGCACAATAACAGCAAAAAATGCACTTTTTTTGCATAATTATGCATTTTTAGGTACTTTCCCCGATATTCTGTGCGTACGAACTATGATTTTTCAAGTTTTTATACCTAAAAGATGCATTTTGTGCAATAAAATCTTTTGGAGATAAAACTTATATAACCCAATTATCCAGACATATCTTGAATTTTTATTAATAATAATATCAACCATATATGACGATTCAACTGTTGTTCCACTTATCTTTTGATTGTTTGTTTTTTTTTACAAAATAATTTGCACATAAGCGAGAAGGGGCTCTAAACTTTAAAAGTAGGTTCCTACAGACCAGTCCGACCCTGCCCATCAACTATTACAATCTTTCTTTCCACCCCAAGAACACCCCAGAAAAAAAGTTTTACTCACCTATAACAAATGTGAAGGGTATTTTCTGATGCAGATTGGTACTTTATATTATATTTGGGTCCTACAGTATGAATTATATATCGGGCTGGCAGTGCGTGTCCTTGAGTTATCCTTACTTCACCAGTCCTACATTCTAGAGACAAAACAGACAGAATTAGTTATAATTAGGCAAACAAGTAAACACCACAAACAGGTTTTAAGAGATTTAATTTCAAATAGCCATTAACGATAATTTAACGCAAATACTTATATAACTACAAATTTTAACATGTAAGTAAAAAACGCAAAATTTTAACACAAACATTCTTCTAACCAGGAACGGTACGTAAATAAATATATAGTTGTTTTAAAAAAGTTACAATACAGGATGTTTGCGAACGTATGGCATTAAATTAAATGGGTAATAAATAGTCCATAACCAAACATAACGGTCTTAATAAAAGTTTAAGATTGACTAATGGCTGACTAAAATGGCTGATGAATTTAAGATAAAAATGCACTTATAGTCAATAAAAACAAGACTATTTCAACCAAAGACTAATAATATAATATAAATCAGACACGATACTCGAAAAGAGAACCTCTTCCTGAAAGACAGACGAAATTAAACGTCTCGTCGCGTCGTTCTTTTACGCATGCGTCAGCAGGTTAGCATTTCTGGGCCCCTATAGACCATTTTAGGATGACGTCACGATAAGTCGGCCATATTGCCTGAGGGGCAACCAAACTTTTTATTTCATTGTAAACAAAGAAGTAATCACAGTTTTAAACGTGAAATAAAAATAAAATGCCATCCTTTTGTGCGATAAGGTGCGATTGTGAGACAAGGTTTATTTTGAATGTAAAAAACCTTAGGAGAAAAGTAAAGAAATCACTTTCTGGCAGAGTCTATTGAATACTACATACGCATAATACCGTGCGTGTAATTTCCCATTAGGCATGTACATCCACGGCGCGATAGATATGACAACATAGCTGCCGTAAATTCCTCCGTCGAGCGGAGCATTCCAGTCTGTTATTTCATTTCAGCCAGCTGGCACGCGCGATGTTGTAATTTTACTCCCTATGCCTAGCGTTCGGCTACACGGTATAACAAGCTTATCACTGAAATCTAGCTCTTAGTTATTTAAATGTAAACTTGTCTTCCCCATAACAATTAATACATTTGAGTTTATCTTTCTTGCACAAATTCAGCCTCATAAGATGTATATGCTTGTAAAGATTTGTATGCTTTTAACTGCTGGCCTGTGTAGAAGCTGTGAGTCAAAACTAACTAATTTACCATATCAAATACGGATACACAAGGTAAAATAGACAAATCTGCAGAAAGGTCTCCAGTCTCCACTCCAAGGGTCAATATTGTCTATTATTTTGATTTTCTCATCGTAGCGACACTTTACATCACCACTACATGACATTATTACGAAAACACACGCAGTTTCTCAAGAAAAACTAGAAAAAAATATATAAAACCACTCAAATTGCGTTTGGTAGTCCCTCAAGCAAAATGTCAAAATTGTCAAAACCACGTGACCTAAAATGGTCTATTGTAGTGATGTAGGTGGCACCATCTATTAAAAAGCACTACTGAAAAACTTTTGTCTCAAACTTTTTTGATTGGACGTCATGGGAAAGCGTCACATTAAAAAATTACAAAGGTTTACAAAAAAAAAAAAAAAAAAATGTGCGACCAAGGGGATTCCATTACCGTACCCCAAAGGTTTTTGATGCAGCAGGCATCGTGTTCAGCACGTCAAAAACCTTCGGGGGTACGGTAATGGAATACTTCTGTGTCGCTGCAACCCGGATTGCTATGACCGACTACACACGTTCAGAGAATGACTTGATAAGCATTCCCACCAATTTTTGACTCTCCAGCTTGTGTTCCATTTTTGTCGGTGGGTTCTCGTGCTACCATATTTCCTTATACCTACAATACGTAGTGCTATTTGTACAAGATAATATGTATATTGGGTCATACATATTTCTCAAGGGAGAATTATCATTGGGGTTGGAAAATTTTTAGGAACTATCTCATGCAAGGGATATGCACACGCCTCCTCGTTGAGATGTTTACAATTCAATGGAGATAATTTCGATCACTTACTCTGAGCCAGAGGTCCCAAAGATGGTAAAAAAAGTAAATTTGTCTGTTTTAAGTTATGTCTATTTTCAACTAATGCAGTTATTTTTAACCATTTAATTTGTATAACCTACCATTTAACTTAATACCATAGATTCATAAGCACCCTGTCAATTTATATTGAAAAATTTGAGAACCTCTGGTAAAGTGTAGCATGATTACCGGTCGATGGTTCTAGATAATTTTAATCTCGATAATTTTTTTTTTTAAAACAATTTGATTTATGCATTTGTAGTAATGATACTGGTAAATTATTGTTGACTGCCGATGTAGAACTTGCAGCAAATCGTTATTTAATTTTATGTCATTACTATGGATAATGGGTTATTTAGTAATGAGTCTTTTTACCACTAACACGCAATTTCTTATATCACTTATCTAACTGTCCACCAAGTAACTTAGTAGTTAATAACATATAAAAAAAAAGTATATTTTAATAGTTAATGGCCTGTTTTAATTCTGACGCTAAAAGTTGATGGGTATAGGCCAATAGGAATAAAGAAAACAACTTTTTTAAACAATCGACATTTGGAAAAATTCTGCAAAAACGCTCCTCACAAAATGAGGACCTCCATTGTTAGTGTTATTCAGAATTCGATAACACAATATAATATGATTTTTTTTTCTTTATGAGCGATATTTACAACCTTAGAACAATGCCTTCTTTACTGAGAAGAACATAAATAAGCAAGTTTCAAATAATACTGATATTTACTATTTATTTGCAGTATATTTTTTTTAATTGAAAAAAAGTTGTTTTGTATCCTATATAATTTATAAACGTAAAATGACACATTTAAAGCATGCTCTTACCTCTTACATCTAAATTAATTTCTTCTTTTAATTCCGATCCAGCTCTTTGGAAAATTCTATCACTAACTGGATTGCTATCACTCATTGATTCATTAGTAGAATTGACAATGGCATCTACTTGTAATGAAGAAATATCACCAGACCTATTAAATAACGAAACAATTAAAATTCCACTTGTATCTAAACGGCGGGCATATCATCAAGAATTTTCTTACTTTAAAAGTATTGAAAACTAATTTAGTTATCTCGTATTTATCACGCTGGTGTGTTTAAAGGCGTTATCAGTTGAATTCAACTTCTTTAAAATGTATCGTTTAAGAACACTTTTATATTTAAATACTACGAGTGCGATTAAGAAAAAACTAGAAAGTAAAAGTTTAATTTGAAATGTTCATAGTATTGTTGAAATACTAGTCAACCATCCTAGGATGGCCAGTGTCGCGCAGAGAGAGGAGAAATATCGTCACTGTTGGATAGAGACAAACAAGCTTCTTAAGCTAGCTAGCTCACTATAATTTAATGAAAAAAACAAATCTACGCGCTACGCGCTCAGTTAGGTACGCTCTGAAGTTCATAAAAACTTTTTGGGCACCTAGGCCAATACGTTAAACTAGTGGAATCTGGTACTGCCAAAATATAAACATGCAAATAGTACCCAAAATAGAGAGAAAATAGTATATTATTCAAATAACTCACGCAGATGAAGTTTAAAGCACGAGTCGCAGGCGAGTAACTCATCAAGAGAGTTATTACCATTGCCGCAAGTTTGTTTAAATTACTCAGTTTGTTTATTAATAAAATTAACTGTAAAATTTAATTTTTGTACAAACTTTTATATTTGTTCTGCGATTTTTCGGGTAATAAATTATGTATTGTATCATTAGCTACTTGTTTTCATTCTACTAGTGTACATATTAGTTCATTTTCACTAACCGAATTCATCATTTTTGGCACAATTATTGAATTATTACTTAACTTGATTTGAAAACGTCGAAACTATTCAAACATGATAAATCACCTTCCTCCCCTCAATAATAATGAACCGTTCTATTTCAAAATATTTAGCGACTTTTTGGAAAGTGGCTTAATATTTTTTCACTTTTTTATTAATGGTCTCTTTATTTAGATTTACGAAAATATCCGTGTTTTGAATTTTTAAGCTATAACGCCAGGCTTGTCATCAGAGAATCCTGAAATCTCCATTTACCAAATTATATGTAAATATACAAAAATATTGAAATTATGGCAGCTATATTGGATTCGCCGTTTTGAATTCTTAAATACTTTTTTAATTTTTTGAGGTCGATTAATAACAAACGAAGAAACGGCCATTTTGCAAGCATTACCCTCAAATCAGGCACATTATCAGTCGGAACTTCTCAATTTTGTGAAGAGTAAGTATTCTTAAACACGTTTACATGTTTTCAAGAATATGACATTTCCTCATTAGAGCAGTTTTGGTGCTAATTCTACTGAATTATATTGACGTTATGAGCAACAAAATAAATTTTACATTTAATCTTATCGTGATTTTATTTACAATACTTGTAAACTATGATTTTTTTTCTTCGTACTGCTATTTCTGTATACATATTCTTTATGCTCACAGCATATTAACGATCATTTTATATAATTCCAAACAGGACAAACCAGATTTCTCTGGCATTTTAAGTATTAATTACATCAAGCAAATATTTTATCGATGATATTTATTAAGGTAAAGTTTAATTAGCTCTGCATATAGACCTTATCTTAGATGCTATTTATACGTCTTGATTGAATGCAGGATAGATACTAATTACTTTTATTTTCTAATTTGGCGTTAAATCAAGACACCTACGCACTCATAAATAAACATAATGCAGTATTGAGTATCTAGCAATGAACTATGTTGTTCAGAAAATGTCTTGCCACAATATGAAAATAATTTTTCTAAAATCGATCAAGAATGTCTACTTTTTCGGCGCAATTTCAGATCCCAAAATACGCGATACTAGTATTTTAGTCTGTTGCTATCAGAAAGCAGTTCGGGAAAGTTACTTTTTCGGCCTAAGCCGGAAATTAACTAAAATATTTATAACGGCATTTAAAGAACACAGTACCAGCATTATGATAATTATTAATGATGATTATTGATCATAGATGCATGATTTGAGAGAACAACACCGTTAATAAACATAATGAACAAAAGTGGGCCCAGATTAGATTCCTGTGGGACATCTGAAGGTTGCTAAAATTTCGACGTACCGATGGCCCCAGTTAAAAGCATATTAGCTTTTGTTGTCAAGGTAGGATGAACAATAATTAATAAGTTGATGTGAAAATCCGAAAATGTACAACAATTTTTGCAACAGAATACTATGCCCTAGTCTAGCGAAGGCCTTGAAAAACCTGTATAGATTATATCGACTTGACAAATCATCAATCGCATCGGATACAGATCTTTTTAAACAGAACTGTAACTCTAGATCGACGTTTATAAAAACCGTGTTGGAATTTTTGTATTTGATTTTTTACACTGCAAAATATATGTTTATATACAATAACATTTCAAAATACAATGGACCTATAATTATTTGACTGATAGATTTCTATTTTACATGTATAAAAACTCTTTCTAATTATAAAATGGTCTGGGCAGGAATAATTTATGATCTGTGAAAATTTCGTAATATAGCTATCATTACCGTTGAGGTACAGACAGGCGGACGGACGGACAACTGAGCGAGAACAGTTTGAACCTGTCCAGGTACGGAACACAAAAAAAGGTCGTCTTCCTCTAGATTTACTCTTTAAACAATTCGGAGTCCCTCAGGGATCAGATCTCAGACCCTTTGTGGATTTACTATTTACAAACGATCATCGCTGAGCAACAGTATACAGTATATCGGAGGTTATAGGACTTGCTTGCTTTGCAATTGAGTAGATTCTTTCTAAAAGATATTCTCGTGACTTCAACAAAAACTAAATGTACATATTCTACTGTTCACTATCTCATGTGATAAAGAAGAACAAAAATTGCTTACCATAAAATAATTTTATGGTTAATTTCAGGGTCATAAGGGAAGGGGGATGTGTTGTGCTTAGTTTCTCCAATGGCACTGTAGTCAGTCAAATAGTGCGCAGAGTTTATATCACTCCATCTCACTAAGTCTTGTGGCAGTACTATGTCGGGTGCCACCCCTAGGGGTTCCTGGTTCATTATGATCCGCATCAAGTACACCTGAAAACAAAATACTTGTGAAAATCCGATCATTCTGAAGTATTTATAAAAAATCACATAATATAAAGAGCGTTAAAGTCGCTCATGCAAACGTAAACGAAGGGCGTAGATTGACGGGTATTTATTTATTTATTTATTTATTTCAATAATTTATCCAACGGGTAAAACCCAGTTACAGGATAAATAACAACACAATTACAAGATTAAAAAACAAAATAACAAATGAATATAATAAAAACACCAAAGTGAAAAGTAGGTTATCAGATCAATATAAAACGTTCAGGACAAATAAATGTGTAAATGACAATTCATACAACATAAAAATATACATAATACAACGTTAGCATATAATATACATAGAGAAACAAGCAAGATAAGAAGGGAGAAATAATTGTTAAACACTTGCGTAAGTTCGTTTTATGTCAGAAATATTGCAGTTGAAAATATCCAATCTTTGCTCAATGTTACTGTAGTTTTATGTTATTTAAATCGTCCTCTCACTCTACTGGAGGTTTATTGCAATTAAAGTTGGAAACGTTAAGCGCTAAGCTGGAAGATATGGAACTTTCATAGTATTCATTACTATTATGTAAATATTCTCTTCCATTTTTGGATTTTTATATTTGAATATATTTGCCGAGTTCGGTTTCTTATAACTAACTTTGATTGCAATAAACTTCCAAAGGACTGAGCCAACTTATATCTATTCCAAAGTGACTTAGGCTAGGGGATATAAGACCTTCAGTATTTACTCATATATTTTTTATTTAAAATATAAGTTATATTTAACGTTTTCGATTTCACTTGGTTATTTTTCTGGGACAACCTCTACACGACTATAAACCACACCGCCCCGATAAAATAATTTGACATGAATTCAGTCAGGCTAGCTTAACGTTATCGATAAAAAGTTTGAATACATTTTCCTTTCTTAGTAAACCTAGTTCCTAATTTGTTATAAAGTATTTGGAATAATGACTTTTGTAAAGGAAATTGATTTTTCTATATATAGAAAATCCGTATTATAGGCAATGCATAAAGGCAAGAGACATTTTTAATTAGAATTTTTCCTCAAAAAGGATATGAAGTGACGCCGAGGTTATTTTTTGTTTGGACGCTCTTTGATACTGTTGTTTGGTTTGCAGCTCTTTTTAGAATGAAATGAATGTAAAACGACGAGTTAAAACGGGGTTTATAGTTGGGAGGAGGGTGTTTAAAGTATGTGAATGTATATTTTTTTATAGATTGAAATAACATTTCAGAAGACCATGAATGGGTGTATTTGTTAGTCGAATGTATACAATGAAAAGAATAAAAATTAACAAAAAATTACAAATAAGCAACGACACCCATTATTTTACTCTTGCTTGAAATTAAAATAGAGTTCAAATGTACTGAACTCTCACTTTAACTGTGAATATCTCAAAAACGGGGAAATGGGAAAAAAATTATTTGTCTATGTAAACCACTGACTGAAATTTCAATAACAATAAGTTAAAACATTATGGAGGTTATTTAATTTTACACCGAATAATGTATTTTTAACAAAATTCTCGTCACATTAATATTTTTCGAAAATCACAAAAATTATTATGTAAAATTTCATAGAATTATGAACGAGTATCCTATTTATATATGGTACTTTTCTCAATTATTTTTGTCCAAATTTCGGGCATTAAATTTTAACCAAATAAAGTTATTTCGAAAAAAAAAATATATATATCAACGGTTAATTAATTACATTTGTAACAAGTAAAAAAAAAAGAAATAATTTGCTCCTAGAAAGTAAAGCAACGTCGAAGGGGAGGGAATGCTTATAGCCTCTATCCAGGGCGGAACTTAAAAAACCGTACGTATTTATATTTGTTAATATAGCAACTATAACAGGTTATTGTTTCTTTTTGGTACTTTTCTATAAAACGTAATACAAAAAATACCAAAGTCATTAATAAATCGGTTGAAATGTTATAAAAATTTTATGTTTACACAAATTCTTATCAGTTTTTATTTAATAAGATAATATATCAAATTTTGTGGAAAAATATTCTGCAGGAAAGGTGTGTAACCGTAACAAAAAATGTTTTGTTTGCATTGTATTTGGTCGTTTTTTGTTTCCAAGAATGAGCAAATAAAAAAATATTAAAACATTCATACGTCAAAATCACCAACTGCGACACTATACGAACAGTCAAATGATCTGTCTGGATGTTTTTTTCACATTCGTGATACATATTATACATGCCAAGTGGATTAGTAGTTTTTCGGATTTTTTTTTACACTCAAAGAAAACGATAGGTAAATTCAACCAAAAAGAGCATATGAAATCGCGCCTATCTAGTTTCATAGTTAAATCAATCAGAAAAGAATAGTCATACAACTTTATTTGTTTTCGTAAACAAATAGTTTAATAATCATATCTTCTTGTAACAAATTAAATAGTACAATGACATTTTTTTATGTTCACTAACCATTTTCAATTTGGTCTACAATTAAATAGTACAACGACTTTGTTTTTTGTTCACCAACTAATTTTTAGGTTGATCTACACTTTATTGTATGATGAAGTTTTTTTTGGTTAGCCAAAATCTCAGTATTGAGAATCAGACCACCCAAACCAAAGATTAGAGATCGTTTATAAGATTCATCCAAATATATCGATGATCCTTGACAGAATTTGAACATTTCAATCATGTTATTAATTTTCTATAAATTCATAAGAGTATAAGATAATGCATGATTGATTATTGTCTGTGATTTGTATGTGGCGTCATCTGGGAATAATTTCTGTAATAGACTACGTGGTAAGCAAGCAAATTTTATGGTAATTCTTTTAGAACTTCTAGAAGACGACAATAATATTAGTTTGTCTACCAAGTACAATAATACAGCGAACTAATACTGGGTTAGAATTACAATTCGATAATAGTTAAAAATAAAATATACTATTATCTAGTTTAATTTGACAGAATTCAACAAAATAATAGTCTTATTCATCTATTTTTTAAGTTAATGTTTGTTTTGTTGTACGACAACTTTTTATTAATTAAAATAACAATCACCTCTTGTTTAAAAATACCATCAATATAGTTTGGTTTAACAAAATTAACGATATTGTTAGTTAACCATTTTTTTTTGTTGAATTTACCCATACTATTTCTTTGAGTGTATGAACACGTCTAGATCTACATCTTATCAAACCATGAATTATAAAAAAATTCTTTTTGACAAATCAGTGAGAGCTCGATGATGAAATTGTGTATCGATATAAATTAGCATATGTTGACCACTTTCTGACGTAGGCAATTTGGGAGTATTACGAGTGATTAAGAATGGAGTATTTTTCAGTTTTACCATTTATCTCAATACATTTGAATAACATTTGCTGAGGCCGAATTGAGTGCGGCCCTGGAAATATTTATGAATTACTTCGCTATCTGCAGTTGATCTTTCTCTCCCCCCCCCCCCCTTTCTCTCTCGCGTTAATATTACCTGTTGTGCTTGAACTAACATAAATTAATATTTTATATATCAGAAATCTTTTTTTTGAAAATTTATACACATATAATACATATAATCAATCATTTCATCAAAAATGTTTTAAATACCTTTTTTCTACACCTATTTAATTATATGATAATTATTAACATTTTTTTGGTGAAAAATCGTACTCATAATTCACTGCATCCGGCCAATCACAAATACAAATTCGAAAATCATTGTTTCGCTGATTCAATGATATTTGAAATCGACCGCGATCAACTCTTGCTGCTGCGGCTGACAATCACAACTCGCGTGACAGTGACAAGTGTACCGCCATACCGCCATATTGTTTGTTTACGTTTTCGACTTATTACGAATAGGTACCGATTAATGCTATCAATTTTCAGTCTAATTTATTTGTTTAATAGGTGTAGAAAAAGCGTATTACATTCGCGATTATGGCCATTATTCACTCAGATGATTTGCGCCACTCGCCTACGGCTCGTGGGCTCAAACGTCATCTTCGTGAATAATGGCTATCATAATCGCTCATATAATAATATACTATAAAACTAACGGAATAAATATGAGACCACGTTCTTGACAATGAGTAAAATTTTAAGATAAAAAACTTATGAAAATACTTCATCGTACAGAAATAGCTGTGTTTTTTTTGATATCTAAAATATTATTCACATAGTATGCTCATTTCCCGAAGTACAACTGATTTAAAGCTAGTATAGTCAAAATCTCCTAAAAAAGTAGAACATTTTCAATATAGCTTGGCAGTTTTTCAAACCTGTTCAACGTACAAATGCAATCACAAAAGTTTATATCATTGTCACGACAACTGGCGTAGATTTTGTTGATTTCTTTTAGCTCAACAAGAATTTCAGTTGGGAGGTCAACTAATCATGGTATTTCAATAAAAAAACTAACTAAATTATTTTTGCTAATTTGTCTACAGATCATCATAATGTAATATATGTGTTTCTTTGCATTTTCAGAATCAAAGAAATTTTTTTAAATTACAAAGCTTTCTGTATTAGGGATTGCAATTTACCGGAAGTTTTAATAACCAGTAAATCGGTAAATAAAAATGTAAATAACCGGTTAACCGGTATTTACCGGTAATTTTTAGAATGAATGATTAAGGTGGCGAAAATGGCAATTGTCTTTTTCCATGTACAAAATTATCTAAATTTAACAAAAAACATTTTTATATACGTATATTTAATATAATGAACAAACAAAAGGTTTTTTATCAAAAGGAAAAAATATAAATTAAATAAATTTAAATAAATAATTATTCTGTAAATAACAAAAATATCAACTTAAATAATAGACTGGCGGTACACGACATGGATGATTTTGATTTTGGATTTTTTTTTCACGGCTTTTCATTTGGCACTATTGGCATCCATTTTAAAATAAAAAAAAACAAAAAAAAACAAAAAAATCGATTTGCACACCCTTCTGCACGCGAAGACTGCCTAAAATTTGCGTTTCTGGCATATTCATGGTAATTACATTCATATATATGATTGTCATGCATTTTAAAAACGTTGCACCTGACTGGTCATGTACCGCCGGTCTATAACAAAAATTATAAACATAAATTCAAATAGGGCATTTACTGAATACCTAATCTAAAAATACAATATTTTAAAAAATAGCTTGTTAAAAGGGTTAGTTTTTCAAAGCTATATCTGTTAGTCGTCTGATATTTGAGCATAAGATACCACCAGCTGAAGATGTCCTTCCTCAATCGATATTGGTGGGTCGATAAGTTAATAAGAATTGGTAATAACATACTTCTAAATGTATTCCACGGATATTTGCGGCAGTGAAATATTCAATGTCAATGTCTCTCTTGTATTTCTTAAGGCATGGTGTTTGGATTTTACTTTTATAATATTATTTATTTATTGTTAAAAGTGCTCAGAGTTGGGACAGTCACTCTGTATTTAGTGAATACTACTCACTGACATAAATGGAAACGTTGAATACGTGACATATCGTAAGTTTAGAATTTACCGAAGTAACCGGTAAAAAATGAAAATAACCGGTAATTATCGTCATGTGTTTTTTGTCCTCATAACCGGTTAACCGGTATTGCAATCCCTATTCTGTATATACCTTTTATACAACATTGTCTGTCCTAGACGGATGCCATGGTTAAACTAGTTTGTTCCAGAAAATCTCGAGATAGCCACGATAACTTTTTCAAAAAAATTAAAGATTTCCCTAAAAATTTACAAATAAGTTTCGAGTGCTAGCAGTGTATATAAATATTCTACATTTATTAGAGCAGTATAAGGTATTAGTTAACACATTATTTATGCTCATTTAAACTTTCATTGTCAACAATGTCAACGAATCACGTTTCCTTATTAACAACCTAGCAACCAGTAGCGTAGTTTCATAAACATATAGTTTTATTTAAAGTTTAGCATAGTAATATACAACATTTTGTACTTACTAATGAGTCTTAGATCTTTCTCCGTCACACAACAAACTAACTTTGTTATATTTTGTACGTCGCAAATACTGTTATTTGCAACAATAAGTAAATGATTCTCAAAATTGAACAAAAACAAGCACAATCAACAATCAACGGATTTTTATCTGCGTGTTAAAGAAAGGAAAGAGCACAATGAATCACAACCAACTTCTCGAGAGATAGATAATTATTGTTTAAATGTTTATTTTATGGACAAACCACGGTGCGATTTGTTAAACGAACTAAAACAAATTCAGCTCATTTTACAGTCTCTTTATTTACTTAAATAATAATTGACAAAAGCGGTGGATGACTCATCGACACACCTTGTAGGTACAATACGTCAATCCATTGTTATCAGCGTTTAAGCAGATGAATTAATATTCTGGGTGTTCCGTGATTGATTTACTTTTTTGTAAATTTCGTGACAATCCTGTGGTGTTTTTAGAAAATTATATGAACCGGCAATTGATTTAATGTAGAAACTTTGAAATAAAAATATCTCTGGTCGTTTCTCAAAATAGAATGCTCAAATTTCTTGTCAAAACGCTGTTCTTGTCTAGTCTGTTCTGGAAATCTTGGAGAAAATGACAAATCTTCATTTTTTTTAAAAAAGATGTCGCCCATTCTTCTCACAAAAAAGTTAATGGGATTAATGTCATGCGACTTAGCTGGTTCTGGTGACAATTTTTTCAAGAAATAATGTTCTCACCGCCTCCATGTACCCCGCAGAACGCAGTGACTTTATCGGAGCGGTGATTCCTGTGAGCATAAGTGAGCACCAAACATAACTGTAGAACATTTGATGCTTCTCCTATGGATTCTCTGGAGACCTATGACGACAATCTGCTTTTTTACAGTGCCACCAAAGAGAAAGAAGGTCTTGTCACAGAAAATAATGTTACCTACTCCGTGTCCATCCTTGTCATGCTTGGTATGAAGATCTGATAGTTCTTATGTATAATTAGATAGGCGTTTACCATTATTCACAAGTATACCTATGGAACTTTTATACAATAAATGATATTATTTGCTCTGTCCTTTAGGCGTACGTTGACGAGTTCTACAAAAAGACTCTGAGCAATTTTTTTTTGTCAAAGATACTAAGGATCTTACTAATGCACCAATATAATAAACTATACTGTTAGGACTGGACTGTCAGCATGTAGATTAGAACCAACCCAGTAACTCTCACCCAATTTCTTTCCATAAAAAATAACACATTTCGTCCTAATAGCCCCCAACTGACATAAACTAAACTTTTTTGCCCGTGTTCCACCAATTAGGCTTTACTACATCGAGAAGTAGGCCGCACTTATTTCCAGTACATAAATCAAATATTACAGCAACATTTTTATAACAAGCAGCTCAGCAGACTTCAATGTAATGCTTATTAGGGACGTTATATTTTCCTGTGTACATTCCAGCCCTCCTTTAAATATCAAAGCGTTATAATAGATACGAGTTTTCCGGTAAAATGAGAATTGTATTGCATATTAGCCTGACATTAAAGCGGCCTGTTTACTTTGACATTTAAAACAGCAGCGCCCTTAGCAAAATGTAATACTTTTACACAAGTTACATTTTATTATCTATCCCCACGGCAGTTTTCCCTCATTCAAATTGTCTCCAACTGCAGGCCACTCTTTAAGAAATTTAAATATAAAATGTTTCAGAACCGTTATTTGCATTTCAGGGTGTATTTAGATCCAAAAAAAGTTTATCTAGTTTTGCGGATACAAATTCATTCAGTTTTCGCGCTATAGCTCGAAAATTCTCCCTTTCGGTCGGTATCATAATATGGTTTATACCGAAAACACGTAACACTTAAATAAATCACTCTGTATATTTGAAAATATTTTTAAACTATACATCTTAGTACCCCATTCTACCAGGTTTTTTAAAATTTACGATATATACCTACATTACGGGGGAGGCAGGATATTTGGACAACGCGAGATACCCTGTATAATGTAAGTACTGCAAGTAGTAATAGCAATTGGATTTTCTCGTTTATCTAGAATTATTGTACAACCTACAACAAACATTTCCATTTTTTTTGTTCCAATCAGACTGATAGAAAAGGATATAAACAGGGTACACCACTTAAAACTTGTAACTTTTTTATTTTTGAAGCGATCACCATGTTGGGCACATCAAATTGTAGACATTTTTAAAGCCTTTAAATATGCATACAGAGTGATTTAAACATTTTTTTTTTAATTGTTAAGAAAGGAATCTTAATTTCTTTGAATATTTCTTTTACCTCACCTTGTACATGAAATGTGTTAATGTTTGCTTATAAAGGTTTTAATTAGCTTCAATTTATGTTATTAAAATAAAAAATTTTAGAAAATGAAAATTTTGCAATTTCCTATTTAGTACATTTTAATATAAGTTTGTTTTTAAAAATATTTATTTCTTTTGTTTCTTGTTGCTGTTTTGTTACGTTGAATATTGTTTGCGATATGTTTTTTACAAATAAAGCATAAAATTGTTATTTACATTCTTTTCAAAGTTATTTAAAAAAAAAATCAGTTTGGAATCGGAAAGAGTATTTTTAATTTCTATCTCCAAAACCAAAAAGAATTTCGAATATGACGTAATGACATAAATTGAAGCTAATTAAAACCTTTATAAGAAAATATTAAAACAGTTCATGTACAGGGTGAGGTAAAAACGTATTTAAGGAAATTAAGTTTTCTTCCTTAACAATTTTTTCAAAAAATTTTGTTTTAAATTGCTCTGTACACATGTTTAAATGCCTTAAAAATATCTAGAATTTGATGTGCCCAACATGATCGTCGCTTAAAAAATAAGAAAGTCTGGGGAGTTTTAAGTGGCGCACCCTGTATATAAAAGAACGATAAAAAACACATTTTGCAACTAAAATTTAATGAAATGAATAACCTTGATTTTGGGTAACTGCAAAATTTAAACGTCAACTTAACAAGCTAAATCCTGAACAAGTTAAAACAAACAAATTTCCCTCCCCGATACACGGCTGCGCATAAAGAGGTCATGAATGTTGTTGGGCAGCTGAGGGTCATTTCCGAAGTAATTTTTCCCGCTGAATCCGAATCTGGCCTCAGAATTATCCAATCACGTCAGGATTTTGAAATATTTGAGGTTAAGAACTTAAAAATGGCTTTTTTGCCACTTTTGAGGTTATGTATAGAACACAAAAAAATTTCAGCTTATTTTTAATGAATGTATCATTTAGTACCATACTCCATCTTTCAAATGGCCATCTATGATGTTTCCTCGCAAAGTTATAGCCATTTTAAGGAGACATGAATTTGAAACCATGATTGCTGTAAAAAGTTATCTTTATGTGTTAGATAAAATCGTCTCATGGAGTTCTATAGCTGAACCAATTTTGAAATGAATTCGGCCATAAATAAAAAAAGATATAGGCAGGGGTGGGGTGTCTTCACGAGAAGTGAAACAAAATTTTTTTTTTTTAAATATTCCGATTTCACAAAATTTTCAGGGGAGCATATCAAACGATTCCGAACAACTTTCATTAACAAAATTTTTGTCTATTCCTAAGCCTACTATGATTTCTCGAAAATTGCGATTTTCTTTTTATCACAGTAGGTCAACGTTTTAGATCTAGGGGAATTTAATGTGATGAGTAAAGTCGTCTTATGGAGTTGTATGGTTGATAAAAATTTGAAATACATTCGGACACAAATAAAAGTGAAACGAGAAGAGAAACACACTGTATATTACAGCACTTATTTATAATTTTAATGGATTAAGTTAATTAAAGGCCATGGCAGGTTAAGATAAGTGTCCGTGCCTTTGCAACCTTTTTGCGTGTGGTTCCTTCCAGTGATGTATCTTTGCGTAAGATACTACCACAAAAAGTTTTGACCTAAAAAACTTCATAATATCTTTTTTTTCTTAATCAAGTGAACCAGTTTGTTTGTATTTCACATATATTGTAAATATACTCAAAACATTTTATTACTGATATTTTCATGAAGAAAACAAAAATTGATGCTTTTGAATTTTTTGAAAAATTTGTATACGTACGTACACGTATTTTTTTTATTAATTATACACCATACAATAAGCTATAACATATATTTTTTACAAGACTCTATCGAAGGGGTAACGTAGTCAAATTGGCAAAGATAATGTTGCTTGCTTACACCCCTTCTTAGTAAACACCCTGTATCGTGGGTTCGGAAATTATAACACCAGGGTAACACTAAACAATAATGTATTTACTTACGTACTAATTACAACAAATAAAGAAAAAGAGTATAAATTGGTCAGAAACTCGATATATTAATAAATATATAAATGAACAACAACTGCTTGGATTACACATATTGAAAATTTTTTGGAGCAGCCTACGTATTTTTTTGAAATAACGAGATGTATTTTTCACAATACATATATTTTCTACAAAGCTCCATCGAAACGGTAATACATAAAAAAAAATTTGTGTTCACCGCGGTTGTCTGGCTGGCTCCGGGCTAGGATCCGATGAGGCATATATTTGTATTAAAACATTGAATAAAATATTAATCTTGTGCAGACTATAAATTTAACACTCAAGTTCTTAGGTCCAAATCCCACCGAACGTAAGACTTTTTTTTCTGTTTTAATATGAAAAAAATATTTCAACTTAATAAATATATTAAATGAGATCATATTTTTTAGTGCTCTTTTCGACTTCAAAGATTCACCGGGTGGGGAGATTCTAGTAGCTGCCGATTTTTTTTTACTAATTTTGGGGTGCTGAAAACGAATCCGTCACCCGTTTTGTCGAAAAATCTCCGGAACACATTAAAAAGCCACCCTTATTTGGGGGTGACATTGGAATTTTGCAGGAAGTTCTCTTAAAATACTAAGTTTCGATAACTAAGTAGAAAAAGAAGTAAAAATATCAAATTCACCCCTTCGACCCTGTTCTGAGAGAACTCAGGACCTCAAGTTTTACAATATACTGCAATTCCGGGCAAGTTGACCTAAAACAAGTTTCCGTGAGGGATGTGCGGGATCCTTAGATTTTATAATTTTTAGCGGTCTACTTTGAAGGCTCATTGTTTTCAATTTTTTTTTAAATTTGACTCCACTTAATATTGTCTACTTCAGAACCACCACTACTACGCAGACACACTACTACATGTGGAAAAGAACCATGTATAAGAAATTACTCCGGTAAGCAAATATAATTACATACAACTATAAACAGTACGAAAACGCTTTTCCTTTATCATGCATATCCGGCGCACAGCCTTAAATAATAAAACATGACCTTCTAATAATAAAAATAAATCGATAGGTATATGAAAATCCTCTTGAAATGTGGGGCATGCATTCATTAGTACTCAATAGGATAAACATATAAAGGCGGTGAGGGACAAGTCACAATTGTCGCCCTACGGTAATCTGTACATTCAGTCCATAATGAAAATAGCTCGAATTGATTTTCGCCTATTAGACGGGGTTACACGGTGTGCACGCTGAAGGAGATAATGTGGTGTATCATGCCTCGTTATCTTTTATATCCAGGGCAAATCTCATGACAGTCGTTTATTTCTTTTGCTATGATTTAAGCACCTTTCGATAGATTAGTGTTGACATAAAAAAACCGCTGCCCAAGGAATCACTACTTCCACATCCAGATTCTCTATCCAAGTCACTCACAATGAATAAACTTTGTATGTGAAAATAATTGTTTATGGAACTTTAATAATATAATATTTGAACTCTTCTACCCCAAAAACCCATAAAACGATACCCCACATCGGTAGTGGGGTGGGGGTGGGGGTGGTGATAGGGGGGTGGTAGTAAGAGGTGGATGAAGTAAAAAAATATTTTGAGGTTTCTGGTTCCTGTACATACACTAAATCACAATTTTTTTTCATCCCCTTTAATAAGGGGGTGGGGGTGGTAATGGGGGTGGCTAATGCCAAATTTTTTTTTTGAGACCTTAGCTTCTCTTGTATATACTAAATACCAATTTCGTGGACTCTTACCTGCTTGATTTACCCATTTACCCCAAATTTACCCCAATTTACACCCCAACCCTTCGAAGGAACAAGATGAAAATATAATCTAGTTCTAGATTTCGTTAAAGTACATATATGTACCAAATTTCAAGTCAATATCTTAAACGGTTCCAGAGTAAACGTGCGCACAAAAAAAAAAGTTACAGACAGACAGACCGACAGACAGACAGAATTTTTTTTCGCTCAAACTTAAAATCTCGACGTTTCATGACATTTTAAGCCTATTTGGACAATAAAAATTTTTAAAAATTTTTTTGTCGTTACTATACTTCCACTGGACGTGGAAGTAATAAAAAATTGGAACGCATCTAGAAACTAAGAGAAGTCATTACAAACTATCAAACAAAATTCCAGTTACTTTTACAGATGCCTGCCCACTTATTAGTGTCCCTTTTCTGGAATGAATACATAAATAAAAGTAAATAATTGGGGAACAGCGTGATTATATATCTGTGTTATATATCTTTCTACTGATAATAAATATAAAGAAAAAATCTTTGGTAAAAAATAGCTCCATACATTCCTATGATACACGAACCAAAGATAATTTACATCAACCATTTTCTAGGCTCTCTGTTGGTCAGCATTGTCACATTTATAGAGGTATAAACTGTTACAATAAATTTGTAAATCGTTATGGCACTAGCGACAATTTTAATAATTTTAAATCAAGGTTATACGATTTCCTTTTAAACAACTCCTTTTATAGCTATGAAGAGTTTTTAAATTTTAAATGATTGTATGTGTTTTAGAATGTTGTATGTTATACGATGGTTTACATTAGTTTTAAGTTTGACTGGTCCAATAACTGATGCATTTTTTGTATTATGTTGAGTGATGAATAAATTATTATTATTATTATTATTATTATTATTATTATTGCGCCATTGAAATCCTTTTGCCAAAACTTAAATGCTCCAACATTCAGGGGGTAAATTTGGTTTGTCTCTTTTCTGTGACACATACAGTATGTTTGAATAGTTCAAAAAAGCAAATCCCTTCAACAAATGTTCAATTCTAACAAAGTTGACGTACAGGTGGGGGTACCACAGGATTCAGTCCTAGGTCCTATGTTATTTCTACTGTACGTCAATGACCTTTCTGACTTTCTAAATCACATAGGGAATGTTCTGTAAAATTTTATTAAACGAAATAAATTGGTTTAGCACTAACGAACTATATTTAAATTTAAATAAAACAGGATATGCACGTTTCCATACCACACAAAATTCTAATACTTTTAAAATTGACATAAACGCTAGACATCTATTTAAATAGATTAAACTCTATAACTTTTCTTGGTCTTTCGATTGGTGAATGCCTCTCATGGAATGTGCAGGGTCAAAATTTAATTTCAAAACCAAACTCTATTTGTTATTGAATTTGTAATTTAAAAAAGGTGGCTGATAAACACGCATTAGTCAAAATTAGTTTTGAGATAATGCAAAAAAAAGTGCAAAAAATTTCAATTTATAGTTCACTTCACTAATTAGTAACTCAATCGGAGGACACACTGTATATTATTTGACTAATTAAAATAGTTATTACATATTTAACGAATTTGATGGAAAAGATTTTTTTATCTTAAAAATAGGCATAACTTGTTCCCTCGGTAAGTAAAAGTTCATGGAAAACTTTATTTTTAAGAGAATCAGAAGCTGCATTGATTTCAAATTTGCTAAATGCCTTAGCACAATCAACTAATAGAAGTCGAGTGTAGTGGACACTTCAAAATGCTAACGAACTGTGCAGCTTAGTATGCATGACGACGAGCGTAATAATAATGTTAAATTTTCAACAAGTTTCCGGCTTACGTACTCTTTGAACTGCAACAAAAACAGTTTAACATAGCCAATGCCGATTACCAGGCACGTAATTTACATACACAAACTTAACTCCTAGCTAAAATAAATACTAGTAGGTAGCGCGAATGTTTTATAAAATGGCTACAATAGGCGTGTAGGTATTAACTGTAAATATATAAAAAATATTTATTTTATTCGCACCATTCACTATCTAGGGTGTTATCTAGCGTATAGAAAAATTTTCCTTCATTGCTACTATCGCCACTTTTAAAAAAATTATTTATTAAAATAATACTGTATATATTTTTTATAAAAATATTCTTTTTGTTGCTACGCTACGCTGATGAGGAACAATAATTCCGAAACACGTGTCCTACATTAAAAAAAAGTAACTAAACATAAAATAAAATTTCCATCGGTTAATTGGACCTTAAGTTACATACATACATACATACATAGATACTGAAGACGGTTAAAAATTCATTTGAATTCGTCGTTTGTTCATTTTTACACCGGTGATATTACATAATTTTTAGTTACCTTTTTCTTAATGTGTTTTATTTTTCTCACTTTTTAGTGGACACTTATTTAACTTCCACATAGTGAAAAAAAATCTGAGATAATAATACCGGCTGGCTTAGCCGATAGAGACACTTGCAATTTTTTAATGGGCGAATGGATTTTTCTTGTAGAGATATGGGATGAAATTTCCAATTATATGACGTAAAAAAGAGCAAAATAGCCGACTTTTTAAATGGGACAACCTGTATATTTTTGCATATTTGGATCCTGCTGGTCAAAATATATATGATCTGACCCAATATTATTTTGATTTTCAAAAAATATAGATTCTTTAATTTTGTTTTTATAAATTTAGTACAAAGAGAAGGTAGACATTATGCATATCATTTTTTTCGTAATTTAAAGATCCAATTAAATAATAGATTGTCCCACAGGAGCTCCGTTAAAAAAAAATAGTTTTCGATGAAAAATCAATATCGTTTAACTTAATGAAGAAAAAATTGTGTTTAATATTAGTATATGAAGATATTGCATTTTAAAGGTGCTTGCAGGCCGATTTTTAGTAATTTTGACAAATTCGTGGCCTTCTATGATTAAAACTAAAAATTAAAAATCTATATTTTAAAGAAATTGTATTGATTTATTATTATTATTATTATTAAGCCGCCCCTTTCTGCGCAACTTTACATTAAACATTTTTTTGCAAAATATTTTGTTAGTTCAAATATCTTTCGTTCTACTATACTTAAATTTATATAAAACGATGCTTGCTAGTGCATATTTTTAACTTCCAAGCTCCTACACTATCACTGGAATATTTCGGTCACGAAACATTAAATTAAATACAATTTCTTAAGTAGTGCAAAGTTGTCAGACACAATAAGTTAAATGTTTTGATTTATCGCCCAATTTGGTATGCGTCTGAATGCGGAATGGCGAAAACGAGGTTTGATCAATATCGAGGTAGACAGAAAACAACTGAAAATTTAATAGATACACTTAATTTGGCCCAAAATCATTACATGGATAGGCAGTCATAAATTATTGGTAGTTAAATATTTAAATTGGACAGCTCGAGAACAAACAGAAACACAAAATAAATGAGAAATGAGTGAAGGAATAGTTTACTTTAAATATAAAACTGATGGTCTATAATAATAAAATACTGCACAATATACAACTTATTAATTACTGTTAAGTACTTAGATGATACATTTTTCTCTCTATCTCTGAATTATTTTTTCTGAAACGCGCTTTCATCAATTATTTAAATTTAATTTAAAAAGTGAAGGCGAGTGGTATTGAATAGTACATACCGTCTTTGAATATCTTAAGTCATAAATGATTCATATTGTTTTGCATTCAATAACCCCCCCCCCCCCCCAAACAAAAACACCATACAGTATCAACGAATGGATAAGGACGTTGTCAGAGATTTAGAATTTATTGCAGACATCTTTACATAAATAAATTTGTAAAAGCAAGATTATTGTACTGCATTCGATTTTAAGGATTAATCAATCTTAGGTATTAAATTTACCTTATTGACCTTACAAACAGGTGTTTTAGTCAAAACCTGGCGCCATCTCATTAATAGGACTGTTATGTCAGTGTAAATATTAGTTAGATTATAATTATCTGCGAAAATTATTAACAATGACTCTAATATTGCGTTACTAGGTCATTCATTCGGATAAATTATAATGTATGGTGCAGATCTGACCCCTGTAGTACTCCAAATTTAACACGAAGAAGATTGATACCATTTGATTATAAATAAAATAGCGGTTCGTTTAGCAAAGGTGAAACTGTAGTAAAGTTTGATATTACTATATTTTGGTTGTCCAAGAAACGGAGATTAGCTGATTTCCAAGTAATATTTGACAACGAGTAGTTTCCACAAACCAAAACATTTGAACATTACAATCGAATGCTATCACTAGACGCAAGTTTCGCCAACCATGCTGGTATCATCTGCAGATTACTAAAACTGTTTAAACTACCGTCGTTGTTAGACCAAAGGCTCCGATCCCCTCAAGCAGTGGCGGCTGGTGAAATTTCAATATTTTTTTTCTCGTCTGTGGCGCATGGGACCCATACGAAACTTGGGAAATAACATCTAGAGAAGCACTTCTCTAATGACCCCTAAAAAATTTTGAAAAAGCAGTTTGCGAAAAAATTTTTGAAAATTCGCTAGCCTCCCCTGGGTCTAGGGACCCCTGTTTACTTTTATTTTTTTTTGTCATATGCACTTGACTTTTCATAAAAATGCATCGACAGATTTTGGAGTTTGTGAAAATATTTTCATTACTAACTGAGATACAACGAATTGAAATATTGTAATTTGTTAAATTGTAAATTACAAAATTTCAGTTCATTGTATTTCAGTTAGTAATGAAAATATTTTCACAAACTCTAAAATCTGTCGATGCATTTTTATGAAAAGTCAAATGCATATGACAAAAAAAAATAAAAGTAAACAGGGGTCCCTAGACCCAGGGGAGGCTAGCAAATTTTCAAAAATTTTTTCGCAAACTGCTTTTTCAAAATTTTTTAGGGGTCATTAGAGAAGTGCTTCTCTAGATGTTATTTCCCAAATTTCGTATGGGTCCCATGCGCCACAGACGAGAAAAAAAATATTGAAATTTCACCAGCCGCCGCTGCAAGGATATAATGCATTAAAAATCACGTAAAACAACGACCAAATGTCACGTATTCCCGTACGTTCCAGAAACCCCAAAACACTTGAACATTGTACTCGAATATTATCACTTGTGTTTCGCCAGCTTTAGCATCCTTTATTTTTTATTATTTATTATACTTGGAACATTATGATTTAATAAACCAATAACATAAATTTGGAAATTTTGATTTGTCATAAAGCTTAAACCAATGAATTCATAACTTTTCCTATTTATAAACTAAAGTTTTGGTGCGTGCAGTAGAAAATATCCATTTGTTTCTACTTCAATAAATTAAAGTTTTCAAATTGTTTTTTATAAACATATCATATTTAAGCTAAAATTAATGTCGACATTAATGGAAATAGGGCGAAATAGGAATGAGGATAAATATACAGGGGGCAATAACTTCAATATTAATAACAACAGTCAGTTCGCCAGTTTTTCTTAATTTCCTCGTTGTTCCCGACCTTTCAGATTTTTTCAGAATTTTTGGTCTAATACTTTCGGAAATAACAGGGAAAGGCATAGTAAAAATGTCCATTTTTAATGAACATATGTCGACTTGCCACCCCTACACACAAAATTATCCCTCGAAAACACACTATGTTCACTTATATCGCCCTTAAACATCGACAGTCTCATAAAAATAGCCAAAATTCCTCCCCTATTACCACCCCAGTAATCGTCTATCCTCTGAACCACTTTCATGCGACGCGGAAAGGTCCAACCTACACAACGATACCAAAAGCACTCCGATCGGACCACCCCTGCGCCCAGTTGGCAAAAATAAAACTCATTTATGGTCAAATATAATGTCGTCACTTTTTTTTCGATTGTACGTTATTTTATGTACTTTTAGGGGAGAGTTAATTTTTTTTACAATTTTCAAAAATGTATTTTCTTTAACTCTCCTTTTTTTCACCCAATTTTCATCGAAACAACATGAAATATACTATATTAGTTTAATTACCGTCATATACCATAATTCATTTTACTTTTCGATGTTGGATTATTTACAGTAATCTCCCCATTTTCATACGTGGAGAAGTTAAGATGCATAAATACTTTTAATGCTATTTTGACCCACGTTCCTGGCACACCCTGTACATTGTTTCCACCAGCAGTTGTTCAAGTTCATGAGCTGACCTCTTTTGTTATCTGGCTGATGCTATTTATTTATCACTGTACATTTGATATCACTCTCTGGTTACTGTCAATGATTCCACCACGTTATCGTAACGAAAACAAATCCCGACAGGTAAAAGATGTCGCAAAAATCAACGAATTCTTGAACATATATTTGTCATCGATAAGAGGAAAAATACAATAACAATGTCTTGACTGGATTTGTTAAACCACCATTGCCCGGAACACTTCCAATCGGAAAGGAAAAAATTTATTTTTGACATTATCAAATGCGTCGTTGCATTATGGAACAAACACAACTTTCATGTCTCAAAAGTTTGTAACAGTTTTATTTGTTGATATAGGCATGTGGAATTTGGTAGATGTTTAAAGAAAGGTATGTTTGTTATAGTTGTATACTAGTTTCATTTTGTAAGGCAAAAAATAAAATGTAAAATTTTTGCAGACTACTTACGCCCCAACTCTCAGTGATGTAAAAGATATATATGCCAAATTTCAAGAAGATTCGATAATATTGATCACTTTTATCTGAAACTAGTGGAATTTCTAATATTGAAGTGCTTTGTACTATTGGGCTTCTCATGTATTTCTTTCATCTTTTGCAGTTAATTGAACTTTAAAATGGGAACCAAAAGAGGAATTTGGCTACTAGAAAAGGTGCCTAGTGGTCAGTTTTTAAGAGCTGGGCTCCCTTCAAAGGAACAAGTACGTTTAGTTTTTATTTACCATCACAAGGAAATGAAAGAAACACTTTCGGATGCTGCTAAATCCACCAGTACTAAACTACAGGAAATGTGGAGGAAAGGCTTTCTGTAGTTTAGTACTGGTAGATTTAGCAGCATCCGAAAGTGATGGTAAATAAAAACTAAAAGTACTTGTTCCTTTGAAGGGAGCCGAGCTCTTAAAAACTGACCACTAGACACCTTTTCTAGCAGCCAAATTCCTCTTTTGGTTCCCATTTTAAAGTTCAATTAACTACAAAAGGAAATATATGAAAAGCCCAATAGTACAAAGCACTTCAATATTAGAAATTCCACTAGTTTCAGATAAAAGTGATCAATATTATCGAATCTTCTTGAAATTTGGCATATATATCTTTTACATCACCGAGACTCGGGGCGCAAACAAAGTCATATGAAAATCACATCTTTGAAAAAATGAAACACCCTAATAGCACTGTTAACTTGTTTTTATTAATCGAGAAAACTAAACAATTTTTAAAATTCTGCACCCGAGTCCCTTATGCCATAGCAAAATCAAAACAAACTTTAATTTGGAAAAACCGTAACACATATAAAACATGTGGATGGTTTGTCATCAAATAGCTATGAGATTTTTAGGAGGTGATGATGACACGATGTCATAAAGAAGTGACATATCTAATGATCTAATGAAAACTTTATATTTTAATAAATAGTATAATACCAAGTAATAACGTTTTTGAGATGTGTATGTTCAATCCGCGTTTTATTTTTATTTTAAAGAAATAATTAAATAATTTATTCATGTTAAGAACCAATGGTTTTACATAAGTCAAAATTACAAATATTGTATATAACATCAGACAGAAGTACAAATATTGTATATTACAACATAAGTGATAAACAAACATTGAAAATAATTTAACACATAGTATAACATCACATAAATACTCATCAAATGAATAGTATGTTCCCTTCAGCAAAATTTGTATAATATTATAATGGAACTTATTTTCTGGCAACATCCTGATACTGAGTGGCAACTTGTAAAAGAATTTGTTCATTTAGACTTTTTTCTAACCTAGTAAAATCTAAACGAACCTCACTTCTCTGCCTAGTATCTGTTTATGAATTTCACCATGTGAAACATAGTCATTTAAATTTTTTTAACATGCATAAGAAATGCGAGAATGAAACAAATAGGAGCAGTCAAGATATTCAACTCGCTAAAATTTTGTTTGACGCCCTCTCTAAATGGTAAACATTACTCTCACAACACGTCTTTGAAGTGAAAATTTTCTGCTCAGATGAGCTGAGTGTCCGTCCCCAAGTTATTATGGCATTGGAAAAAACACTTTGAAATAGCGAGAAATAAACCGTTTTTATCACACTCAGTTCTTAGACTCATAACCAGATAAGTTACCTTCGACAATTTACTAGCCAGATAGTCAAATGTTGATCCCAGCATAGTTACAGACCACAATTACTCCTAAAAACTCGATATTATCGGGATTATCAAAATGATCTAATCTCCGAGTTGAGAAAACCATACTTTGTGTTCTAATTCATTTAAATTTAATTTCTCTGAACCAATCAGAAGCCTGCAACTGTGAGCGCTGCATATCATGTTGTAGATCATTAAAATTTTGATTGATGTTTATCATGGTCGTATCATCAGCAAATAGTAAGTACAACCGAAGTGTCCTTAACGTAGTTAGGCAAATCATTTACGTAAATTAAGAATAATAGTGGTCCTAATACGGAACCCTGTGGAACTCCAATTCTTACTTTTACCGATGATGACGCCATTCCATCGGGTACAGTTATCTGATCCCTGCCACTCAAATATTCTGCTTAGGACCAATCAAAAAATTAACTTTATTTCAACGTTTTTAAACAACTGAAGGATTAGCTGCATAACATTTTCCGAATTCCGTTATTGAAAATTAGCTCCAATTTATTTTTACCGAACGTCTCGATTCGAAATTCTCTAATTTAATACAATCTACGTTTAAAAAAATAAACTTTCTGAAATATTAAAGTTTAGTCTATTGGCTATTATAAAATAAATGTTTCTGATCGTAGTTCAGGTTTTCATATTTGTCATTTTTGGGACGGTACTGTGGTCCTCGCTCCATAGTGCGATGTGCTACAAATTCCACACTGTTAAAAATACATTGTATTTATTTTATTTTAACTATGTAATCAAGTTGTCGCTATCTTATAACTGGAACACATTGTTTATTTTAGGTATATTATTCCTAAACTAATCGGTTATATTATCAAAACAGACAGATTATTTTGTTACAATGTAACAAACTAACTAATAAATCTTCTTATCGTCATTATTTGTTACCATTACTACTTGAGCACTGAGCTATTATTACACAGAAAAATAAATTTTGAATCAAGGCTCCGTTTTTCATACGTACACAAAGAATAGTAGATTATTCAGCAAGCGTATAATGATGGCTATTACTCGTGAGGGCGATGCTTACGACACAAGCCGAAGGCAAGTGTCGTAAATCATCCAAGCGTGTAGTAGCCATTATACACGAGCAGAATACTATACTTTATCCACGACTACTGAATATTTTATGTGTTTTAATCGTTTAAAAGGGGGAAAAAATCAAGTTAATTCACAGTAAAACTTTGTTTGACGTTTTAAACGTCAAACCCGAAAACAAACTTTCCCTTGAAAAAAACGGACTCGCCCGTTTATGAAAACTGCTAGTTCCTGATTGGTCAAAGGTGCGGTAGAATGAGATTATGTTCATTATACCTACGTTAGAATGGAATAATGACTATCATCGTTTCTCAATTGTTAAATGTAGAATGCAATGATTATACGATAGACGTGGATAAATAAAATTCTTCATATAAAACAAATGCTTTTGTTTTAAAAAATAATTGAAATAAAAAAATGATTTAGAAGCCTTTTTATTTCTTGAAACACATGTATTTCTTTACACGAAGAATATATTTCTTGGTGTATATATCAGAAAACGAACTCTTGATTCAAAACCCTTTTCTGTATATGTATAATGAACGTTCAAAAAAAAAGAGATAGTGGTCCATCCAAATAAAAACGTGAAGCTTAGATTAAAGCGTTAGAGAATCGCCACACTGTCACTGTCAGATAGCTTTTAGAATTTGTAATGGTATTTTCTGAAAAGGATCGCAACATTTTCATGCTCAAGATGTACTTCTAATGCAATGGACGAAAGGCTGGTGAAGGACAATAGGTTTCTTGCACAAAATATAATTCTAGCATTTTTAGAATCTTTACTTAATATAAAACACAGTGTGTAAACTTTTTTATTTTTGAAAATTTTCACATACATGCATCGAGGAGATTGAAGCCAAGATACAAGAGAAGTTTTTGAAAAAAAAAAATTCATTGCATTTCATCAAGTTATAAGTTCTTGAAAACTGTATCTGGTTGTATTCCTTAGAGCAATGGGAAGTACCTGAAAATATTTTAAAGATTATACCATTTATTTAAGCGCGGCATCAGATTTACAAAAATATTCTAACGAGGTCAAAAAATACATGCAAATATAGTGTTAAAATATTATCATTCATTTGATAGTAAAATCAAAATTTACAACTAAAGCAAAAGCATTTATACTCGTGACACGTTCAACAAATGTATTTATATACACGGTTAGATAAAACTCCAATATAAATATTAGACTATAAAATAAAATCTAAATTTAAATATATTTACATACCTGGTTCTAATATAAATGTACTTTCTCATATTATATATAGATATAAAAAAGATAAATGAATTTTTAAATATAACTCCACGAAACTGTATTGTAATTCCTCCACAGTACAACGGAGAAATAACATGGGGAATAAAATAAATCAACTGAACTAAAAGTAAAAACAGATCCTTGATTATGAAATTAACTCTTAAGGATCATGATTAAACATTATGTTGGACAAACGAAACCTTCAGTCAGAACTGGATTTAATAAGCATAATGCTCATGGAAGAACTAGTGTTGCCCCACATGTACATTTTGTTGTCAAAATTATGCTCCAGGAAGGATCAAATAAGTAATACGGATAAAATTTTCTACACTTTTGTATATAAATAGTTTCTATGTTATCTAATTTCTTACCGTCATTGATTAATCAAACGCTTCTAAATTATTAAGAGATAACACGGTGACCTGCTTCGAGCCTCGCTCAAGCATATCATTTGTACACCCACACATCAATGTCTATTCTGTTGAACTTCAAAGGAGTACCTAATTATTTCTTTTTGCTTCAGTTTCGTGACAAAAATTATTAAGCTCGCATTATTAAGCTCGCTATGAACAGTTAAAGTATGAAACAAATTCATTAAAATTTAAACATTTTTTTAAAATCCTGGGCCAGGTCGATTTTATTTTATAAAATAGTTATTTATGCAACAAGTGTGTAAAGTCATACTTTTCTCACGAATGGAAATTTCTTATGAGTGAAAAAAACACTACATGTGAATTGCATGCAATATTTTTTCTAATACTGAAATCGTTACCAAAAAATATACGCATATATAGTTTCTTAGACTATTTTTTAGTGTAGTACAGCAAAGTACGATTTACGTAGTCTTTCACATATTCTTCCAGAAAGGTCGTGCTATATGTGGGATGTAGAATTTTTCCGTCAATATGTAAAAGATAATCGCCCGGAGATAGTAGTGTCGACATCATCATATATTCATAACGTTACAATATTACCTTGAAGCATTCCCTTTGCTCATTATAAAGCATTACCATACATTTTTCGTACATCCATCTAACTCTCATATGGCAATGGCGACATCTTCGAGGTTTGTTGATTTTTTTAAAGTGGCCCACAGGATCATCTAATATACTTTTTGGTAGTAAACCAAACGGCAGACGCGGACTGGCTAGGGGGCAAGGAGGCAAAGTCTCGCCGGGCTTAGACCTACCAGGGCTCAGAAGCGTGCTGCTGCCCAACCCCCTCCCCCTCAAGGAAAATTTTTCTAACCTTGTCGGTTTGGTAGAGGTTCTTCTTTGAATAGTTTTGTTGAAGGATCGAAGATAATGGCGTACAATACTTCGTTGAAACAATAGCAAATCCATTTTGTCATCTTTGTAAGTTATTCTATCGAGTTTCCACGCATTTACAACTACCACATTTACCATGTGTGTGAAGTGAACCCACCACCACTTTTTCCCATGAATGAACAATTGGACAATTATAGGATCTGAAGCTGTGGTTGGGGTGCAGCTATTTTTTCCTTCTCTTTCGCAGACCAACGCTTCTTTTGTTGGTTTCTTAGTGGTTGCCTGTTTCTTCTTTGATGATGCTTTACTTGATCGTTTTCTCTTGATCTGATTACTTATATTCTGTATTTTCTCCGCTTCGACAATGACACATCATCCTCAGAATCAGAGTTATCCTTGTCTTCAAAGTCATCGCCTTTGATCAGAAACAGAATGGTTTTGGTTTTTTAATTATCGTGATAACGCGATATTATCCTTATCCTCAGAATCATCGACGTCTTCATCGACATTATCTTCGTAGTCATTTTCTTCTTCGGACAGGTCATTCATAATAACTTCTATTTATCCAAGAACATCGTTTGGAAGTTCGGTTGTTATTAAGTCGTCATTGTCAAACTCCTCCACATCCGTTTGATAATCGACATTTGGTGGAATTATAACAAAGTTTACTTCTGACTTTTTGGTAATTTTTGCATTGTCAACATCATCAATAGCTGCTGCGAGCGTCTCAAAAAAGTGCAGTCTGTTTTGTTTATGTATGTTACAATGAGACTAAATAATTGACGAATATTCCAATCTGGATCGAACAAAAGACTGATATAGTAGTTTCAGTGTGGTAATAGTGGCGTTAAAATCATGAGAGTCTATACTGCCACTCTGTAACCCTTTTCGCAGCTTTCAAATATTTTCTCTGGTTTCGAAGGTTTTAGTCTATGTAGTTTTAGGTGAAACACCCAGTACATACAGTTAGGCAGAATATTTATAACAATTTTCGAATCGTTTAATATGTAATCAAATAACAGCAGAAAATCCACGCAAATTAGTCCCGAAAAAGGCAACCCACAGTATCTTGTGATATACCATGCATAATTAATCACTAACTGATGGTAAAGTATGTACATAACTATAAAATTTTATACATATTTAATTGACAAACAAGCTACACGACCTCAGTTTTACTTTATTATTTTTGTGCCGGTCGAGTTCGGTGACCTTTTCTTGTATACTCTGAGGCGCCTGATAACGTCGGTCGGCTGAAAGCATTTACCATTTCGCTAAGGGCGCTTCGCGGATCACTAATTTTATGATTATATTGTTACTTAAATCCTTGAAAATATCTTAAACGATAATTAACAAAATATGTTTTTTGGTTGACAATAAACAACGCAGATTTACAGTCAACATAAAACTATTTGGGAAATTTTATAGTAGAGTGCTCGGCGCCCAGATATACGCATAAAAATAAGTTATGTGGGGGTTTCGTTGTTACAAGCTGATTTTTATATAAAATCAATGATTGTATACTGAGGTTTCAAAATCCCAAAAAGGCATTAAAGTCAAAAAACGAGAGAAGCATATGGTGAGCGGAGAAAAATTGGTATATTTTTCATAAAAGGTTTTGTAGAGGAAATATTTTATAATAATTTTCAAATATTATGTTATACAATCGATCTTACAAGAGAACGAAACTTAAAACCGCAATATCTCGGTTTGAAATGTCTCAAAATTTAATTCAATTTAGTCAACTTTTGAATCTCCATCGCATTATCTCGAAATGAAAGCTCAAATCAGAATTTTGTACTTTTAAGAAAAATGTGCTTTATCCTTTCCGATCGTAATGGCGTATGATTTATAATCTTCCCACATCCTTCTGCGCCTTCCTGTTTCCCACTCATCGAGGGATCTTCTTTACCTGCTTAAGGGTTGGTCTTGCTGTGCAAACTCAATACCGTTGGCAGATTTCTCTTCTCTCAGATTGAAAAACTCCAGAGTGCATCTTTCCAGTCTTAAGTTTTTCGTTTTCTTGTGAATTTTGGGGTGGTTTCCACCCCTCAGACGGGTACGGGCAAAGCAGTTGAGGGCTGTTCTGCACAGTGCACTGCGACCACTGCGCAGTAAAAACAAGAAAAAGTTGCTCTCCCACATCTTGTTACGTTTTCGCTCCTCCCGATGTTGTTGGGTGGAGTGAACGCCTGTTTGGAGCCTTCAGGTTCCCTCGCTATCCCCGGGACAAGTCCCAAGAACGACGTGACAACCAGAAGAACCCCGGCTCTCGGCTAGCTACTTGTTTAGAGATAAGCGTGAGTTTTCTTACCTTTAGGTCGACCTTGTGGCTCTTATTTTATTTAGGGGAAAGTACACTACACACTTTTTATTTGACACCTGTCACACAATTCGTGTCTGGTAAAAGGAGGGCTTAAAAATGAATTTAATCTGGGGCGCCACCTGCAGCCTTATTAGAGATTACTGACCCCCTTTTACCAGGACGAAAACTCCTACAGGTAAATTTAGAAAGGATAAACTTTTGTTCAAGAAAAAAAATAAAGATTGAAAAAAAATAATTATGAGATAAAATTTATTATAAAAGTATTCAGGTCGATGTTAAAATTTACGTGAGCAAATTACATAATCATTAAATGTAAAAAAAAATAATAGCAATTTCAAATGTTCAGCAAAGTTACGATCAAAAATAGTTATAACTAATAAAATGTTCCAAATTTCAAAAAGAGATGAAATGATAATCTTAATTATATAGAAATGTACAGCAATAAAACAAGAACGAAATTTATGCTGATCAAGAACCTCATGGCCTGCATAAAAATATATGTAACACCAGGTGGATGTTAATAATTCACCAATAAAATTTAACACTACACAAAACTCTCACCGTGTCCTAAGGTGTCTCGTTAGACCTGGTGGACCACGTCGTCGTCTCGATGCTTACAGCGTAAAGACGTTGGCAAGAAATTTCAACCTGTGTTTGATTGTCGAAATAGTTCGGCTTAGTTGAGTAAATTTAATTTTACGAAAATGAATCTCTAGGAAATGAAGTTTAATTGGCTTCTTTACAATAGGAAATGTTTCCCTCCTGACACGTGCTCCGTGTGGAAGAATATACCAAATGAATCCAAGAATTTCTTTTTATTGAATCTTCACAATTTGATTGATAGAAAAACTAAATTCTCCTTATGGACTGAATTCCAGATAAACATTGTTTAATTTGTTTCGGCAAATTAAACCATCCAGAAGTTTTTAATTTCATAAATCCTTCTGTTTAAACAAATGTAACTTCATCAAAAATTTGAGTACTAATTTTATTTTAGTACTTATTTTATTTTACTAATTATTTTAATTTAGTAATTTTAATTAATAATTTTACTTAATAATTTTTACTAAATAATTTTTACTAAATAATTTTTACTTAATAATTTTTTTTTTACTTTTACTTCAGCTGCCAGAACTATAACGCCATCATAGGAAAGAAGGAAACCAAAATTATATTTTACAAATACTCACATGGTCAATTGAACAAAAAAATATATAGCACAGAAGGTGCCTATATGTTATAAAAGAATAATAATAAAACTAATTTACCTCAAAATCTATTGATGCACTAGGTAATTGACGATACAACAGAATTAGAGAAAGTCTTGGAGATATCGCAATTGAGTCGCACAACTTTCATTGACAGTTCAGAATAGTAAAATGAATACCAATTAAGTTTCAATTACAAGGAAAGCTAGTATGGTTTAAAAAACAACAGTTCTGTCAAGCGCTTTACGCCATCTGGATTTTGGTAGTATTATTAATATTTAAAGTAATAGATTAGTAATGGAAACTGATGTATTGTTTGACCACGAGTAAATGTAGATCCATAAAGAAATCTATGGTAACCTTGTTTCTTAATTAGTACAATAAATATTTAAAAAAAAGGGTGCTGTATTGTAGAAATATTTAAGTATACAAAATGAGAAGTTTTTGTGATGTGTTTTACAATAGTACTTATTATTAAATGAACGGTAAAATTTTGTAACTTACTGAGTGATACTCAAAATATGGTCGGAAATAAAATAGGATTTTTGACTAAGGCAAAAATTGTAACAGGTATGTTACAATCTTTCTCCACCCCCGTCCAGCAGAGGGTAGGGAGTTGGTTTTTTGGCTTTGTTCACCCTCCACCATACCTCCCTTGCATTCTCAAGAGCTTGTAAGCTAGAAGCTTTCATGACGCAGATCTATGTCCGGAAGGGTATAGACAGAATTTTTTTTTCGCCCAAACTTAAAATCTCGACGTTTCATGACATTCTAAGCCTATTTGAACAATAAAATTTTTAAAAAACTTTTTTGTCGTTTCTATACTTCCACTGGATGTGGAAGTAATTACCATTTATTTACCATAAAAACTGTTATAAGATTAGAACAGGTTTCGTCAATTATACAAAAACCCCTACATAAAGAACGAATACATTACAAAAAATGCAACAAATATATAAAAAACCGCTGCTTAAGAAATCACTTAATCATTATAGAGCGGGAGCTAGGTGGCTTTTTCGGCAGCTCATCATTTTATGAACTTTGAGATATTTTTATGGTTTAATGGATGATAACGATTCATAAAATCGACTTCTGGCGGGGCACCTCCTGTCAGGAGCGTCACGAACACTGTTTAAAAATCAGTGAAATCATGTCATCGTTACAAGGCTCATTTTTTGTGTGGGTACACCTTTTATGTTTAAAATGAATAAAATAAGATCGCCAGAAAGTGTGGGCCGTCAGGAGGCGCAGCCAGAAAGGTAATAATGATACAATACATCTGAGGCACGGTACGGAGTCAAGTTAGCCGAAAGTGTTAAATTCCTGTATATTTAAGAGCCCATGGTACTTTTGTTGACACTAAGAACTTTACGGGGAGGCTATTCTATTGTCGAAGGAGCTTATATTTACGTTTTAAAAAGGAGCCAGAACTTGTAACGATGAGTTTAGAGTTCTGAGATGAAATATGCGAAAAAAAATCCAATTTTCTTCAAAAATTCTAAACATTTTCTTTCTGGCTAGCCTTACTGACGGGAGTTTCTTTCTGGGAATTTTTTTTTGTGTTCAAAACATAAAACATGCTCAACCTTAAAAAAGTTTGTAACGATGATGTTATATAACTCCGTTTTTTTACCTCTTTGGCCTTTCTGGTTGCGCCCCTGATGGCCCACATTTTCTGGCGATCTTATTTTATTCATTCTAAACATAAAATGTGTACACACAAACAAAGATGGCTTTGTAACGATGATATAATTTCACTGATTTTTATATCTTGAACCATGCCCAACTCGACGCGCTGACATATGCCAGAAGTCTATTTTGTCGTTATTTAAGTTCGATAGAATTAATCAGCGCATAGAAAATGCTTGTAACAATGAGTGTCCGAAAAAGCCACTTAGCTCCCGCACCATTACTTCTACCCAAGTTTCTTACAACAAAAATTTTGATACTATATTTACACTCCACTAGTGGCAATAATTGTTCATAGAATTCATAGATTTGAAATCAAAAATCCATAAAATGATATGATACATCGGTAGTGGGGTGGCCGATGCCAAAAATTTTTTTCAGGCCCTTAGTTCTTGTTCACACTCTAAATTACAATTTTATTTTTTTACCCCCTTTAATAACTGGGTGGAGTGGTAATGGGGGTGACAGTTGAGATGACCGATGCCAAGAAAATGTTGAGATCTCCCAATTTTATGGACTATTGCTTGCTTTACCTATCCCATTTACCCTTCAACGGAATAAGATCAAAATATAATTTAACTTCAGATCTCGTTATAATACTTGTAGTCCACTCAAATTAGGAAAAAATCGGAGAAAAACTCTGAACAGCAGTTTCTCTGCATAGATAGTAAGTATTTAACTTTTAGAACAAGATTTTACTTTTTTTTTTTTGAGGGGGAACCGCCACAATCTGGAGCTCTCGTGCCAGCCACTCCACACCACTGAAGTGGCTGGCACGAGAGCTCCTTTGAGTAGGAATAAATCTTTCGACTGGTGTCTGTTGCAATTGAAACTTTAGCGTTTTGTGGCAATACATAGTTATTGCACTTAACGCGGCCAGGCTTATAATTCGTAATTCAGCGCTCGGCGGGGCATTAGTCCGCAGAATAGCTGTTGGTTGCAGTCTGTTTTTTTATTCCTTATATATTTAAGGAAAGGTATAGAGGAGTTCGACAAAAATATTTCACTAGTAAATATTCTGCCCTCTAAAAGCATACCTACTAAAAGGAATGATTCCTGTATTTGCTCCCACTCTAGTAGACTAGTATATATTATTTGAGGCGAAGCGTCAAGTGTTGCAATGTGGGTGCAAGCAAGGCAACGAAGCATAAACTATATTCTTCTCTGTCTAGCATTTTATTGTCGACTTCGCCATCGCATCTTGACCTAACTTTGCATAGTCTACAAAGATGTCCAGTTATTAAACTTTTTTTTATTGTATACTAACAGTTGTTATTTTTTAACAGCAAGCGGCAGTAAAAAAAATATTTTCAATTATGAATCACATTAGTGTTACCGAACCAAACAAATTAAGGTCAATTTCGTGGTTATTACCCTTAGAAAAAAGAGTTTTCCAGCACAGATCCATCGATCATTCGATTTGTCATACTTGACATTGAAATCTATTATTAAAGCTAACTTTAAGCCTTGCGGATATTTAATTATCTCGATCTATTTTTAGGATATAAGAGGATTAAATAATATATATCGAACAAATTGTATGTGTGTCAAAAGGTATACAGATTTTTTTACATTTCGTTTATCCATGTCAATAATACTGAAGCGGTTCTTTTAAAAGTCATATACAGTGATCGCGGAATATAGGTAGGAACGGTTTTAAAAACACTTAAATTGTAAATATTTTAAGCATTATTTACTTTATTAACTACTTTGCATATTAAGTTACTTACTTAAGGATATTAGCGATATTAGCAACTAATCTCGATACCGAGAGGTACTAAAAGTTATTTATAAAAATAAGACTTCGCACAGTATTTTTCGTAATAATTTGCTTACCATCTTGCTTACCATCTATAGATAATTGAACAAGATTAACTTTGAGAGTACTCCTGGCTCCTGTCAGATCTGAAAGTTATATCAACGGTTTTACTGCAGTTAAATTTTAAACCCTTCCTATCTAACTATCGGTGCTATTACCAGTTCAGTCGATAAAATTATCGACCCTATTTACCCATTTTATCTACTCGTCTGTAGAAACCCCATTACGAGTGTATGGCATCGGTAAAAACCGCTGCCCAAGGAATCACTACTTCCACATCCAGATTTTCTATCCAAGTCACTCACAACGAAAAAATTTTGTATGTGGAAATAATTGCTTATGGAACTTTAATAATATAATATTTGAAATCCTCTACCCCAAAAACCTATAAAACGATACCCCACATCGGTAGTGGGGTGGGGGTGGTGCTAGGGGGTGGTAGTGGGGGTGGATGAAGTAAAAAAATATTTTGAGGTTTCTGGTTCTTGTACACACATACTGAATCACATTTTTTTTTCATCCCCTTTAATAATGGGGTGGGGGTGGTAATGGAGGTGGATAATGCCAAGAATTTTTTTGAGACCTTAGCTTCTCTTTAATATACTAAATACCAATTTTCTGGACTCTTACCTGCTTAATTTACCTATTTACCCCAAATTTACCCCAATTTACCCCCAACCCTTTGATGGAACAAGATGAAAATATAATCTAGTTCCAGATCACGTTAAAATACATACGTGTACCAAATTTCAAGTCAATATCTTAAACGGTTCCAGAGTAAACGTGCGCACAAAAAAAAGTTACAGACCGACAGACAGAAATTTTTTTTTCGCTCAAACTTAAAATCTCGACATTTCATAACATTCTAAGCCTATTTGAACAATAAAAATTTTTAAAAAATTTTTTGTCGTTACTATACTTCCACTGGATGTGGAAGTAAAATAACTCTTTTTACATATTATTTTGAGCTAAGTTCACTCAATTATTATCGAATAGATATAAATTAATCGCTCTCGGTGGAATTTATCGATGTTGGTTCTGTAATTGACTTTTAGGATAAACTCGATAAAAAAAATTATCTACATTAAAGTTATCGATGGTCGATATTTTTAGCGATGGAGACTGGTAATAGCACTGATTATGGATTATTATGGATGTATTAAAAAGATCTTCATTACTGTTTCCCACGGATCCTCCAATGATTATAGAACGACACGAACAATATACTTGGGTGTCATCCGCATAGGAATGTAGTTTACAGTGTTTCATAACATTCGGCAAACTGATAGGTATAGTTAAGGAAAACAGTACTGGTCCAAACATTGAGCCCCGAGGTACTCCGAATTGACAACTAAACTACCTGACATTTGCAAGTTACGTTTGTTAACTTTTGCATTCGGTGTGATGATATTTTGTTATGTTTTTGAGAAAGTCTTTTTCTGTTTGAATATCTTACGTTATTTTTGCGAATAAAAATTATAACGTTAGCTTGTATTTCATTTTTTAACAACATAGTCTTTTAATTAAAATCGGACTCTAATCATGATTTAAATCAGGTCAGCCTGAGATTAATACCATACATTTTTAAAATCCTTAAATATACTCACGTCGGAAGTATTGACATTTTATTTCCGTAGACAAATTCTGACAGAAGCGACCAATGGACATCGATGCAACCCGTTATATTGTTAAAACGTAAACATTTCTTAAATAAAAACTATTGTTTTTTATCAAATTCATAATTTCTCAATACAATTAAGCTCATTTACCAGTATTCCCCCCATCTCAACACACGTGCCGTCTCCACAGTCAGTGGTTTAAATTTCGATCGATTTTTCTTGTTTTTGTTTAAGACAGTTAATACCGAATTAGCTGAAATAGGTCGGCGCTCTGACGTCACATTTGCGTGACGTATTACCTCGGGATGAATAAGGGAAAATTTCATTCTGATCCGGATTGACCCACTTTTAAAATTACAAACTCTATCTCAGGCCATTCACCACTGAGATGGAGATTCTAGAGGTGGGAGGCAAAAGGATTGGCTACAGAATATTCGACTCGCTGGAACAACTTGTATGTTCATCGAATATAAATTTAACTGACGGATTTTATCATTAATTAATAATTCATTGGGTGTTGAAGACTTATAAAATAAATATGAGTATGCTGATGGGGTGAGGAACATGGGAGCCGTGGGACGCTGAATTTTTTGTCACTTAATTTATCGTAGTCGCATTCAATGCAAAATCGATCATAGAGTCTGGCTTTTCTAGCCGTAAGACAAACCACGAATAATTGAACAAAGTAGAAACTCGGAAAAAGGGACATAATTTCTTATCTGCGTTTATTTTTCTGATAACTCAAATGTAAGATTATGTTAGGAAATAAAAAGCAACTCTTAACATTAATTTATTTACATTGAGAACTGTTTAATAAAATATTTTGGACCGTTAATAACATTTTTTTTTAAATGTACATACTATAGAGTCTGTGGTATTTAATACCACAACGTCAACCCCTTGTTATTTTGGAACGCGTTGCCCGATTAAAAAAAAATTGAGACATACTGGATAAGCTCTATTTTGAAAATTTTGTAATTTTCATATTTTCAAGGCCTACTAACTCCCCTAAATGGGTTTAAATTTCGAGATCGACTAGGCAATTTTTTATCGGCAAATTAGATAGTCAATTGTCTCAAATATCTATACAAAATTTTAGCTCGATACCTCATTAGGTTTACTGAAAAGGTAAAGCCGTCAATCGACTTAAGATCAGATACTAAATGAGAAAGAAAAAAAAGTTACTTTTTAACCAAATAGTGCTTCTATAGGTTATTCGGTTGTTGAGGTTAGTAGGCTCGATGAAAATTTTCCGAATAAATAGATTGGACGGAAGAGCCCTTCTTTTCATTGGCCCCCACATTCACCAGATCTAACACCTTTAGATTTTTCTGTGGGGAAATTCAAAAGCAGAGATGGGTCGAGGAAGCTTTCCATATTTGACAAAAGTCATGTAGATAATATAATTGTATTATTCTAGGAGCTAGTGTCTAAAAGCAAAAAATTTATCAAACCACTAACCGAAGTGGTTTGATGATAGTATTCGTCCAAACAAGCAAACTTGTCTCTTGTGAATATGGGCCTTAAGGGCCGGCAATTTATATTGCGGGCCTGTGAAAAATTGAACGCATTTCATCGTAATCAAACCACTAGGTTCTTCGGTTTGACTGTAGTTGTAAGTGAAAGGATTGCATTGATACAGTCGACGAGAGTTTTCTCATTGAGCGTTGCGGTGTGCGCACTCAGAAAAAAAACCCGAATCGCATTGTAATCAAACCGGCCAAAGTTTGTGGCAAATGTTTTCAATTGTCCAAAAAATGAAAAAAATACAGTTGGCGGGAATTTTGAAAGAGGGGAGGAAGGGTTATTGGGGCAATTATGAGCATAAAATCCAGGTTTACACTGTAAATGTCAAACAAGGAATTCAAGCTAAAAGCTATCGCCTAAATTTTTAGATATCCAAACACCCTATAAAACAATATATTATCATCGGCGAGAATTTTTATTAAAATCAACGTCTCCAAAACTACTCCATTGGGGGTGAATCGTAGTAACGTTAACTATATTGCCGTCTACTGCAATTTCGAGCTTTTTTTTGAGCAGAAATCTCTAGTGTCATTTTATTCTTGATTATTCAACGGTACTTACCCTCAAAAAACGCTGAAACCACCCCTACAAGAGGTGAAAACGAGAATCTTCACTGCAAACTGATTGATTTTAATCAAAATAACATTCGTCCTGTAGATTAGTTTATGATTACATGTTTTTGAAGACATGATGATGCAACGGTTATCATCCCTTTCTTCTACACAGGGGGTGGGGGTGAGGGGTAAATTCGCCACTTAAATTTTAATAAAAGTTAATTTCGGATAAAACCGAAAATTTTTTTCTACAGCGATGGGAACGAATATGTACAAAGAAGGATTTTGACTCCCTCGAAACCACTCTTTTCATCCCCATTTTATTGGGGGGAGGGGGGAAGGGGGAGTACTATCCAACAAATTTTAGATATTCCGATTTTTTTTCCATAAAATTGCCAATATCTCATAAAATATGCGTTTTGAAGTAAAACATCAAATAGGTAAAAAGAAAAATCGAGAAAATTTTCTAGTCCGATACTCTCATATTTTCCATTCAATTGTTTTCTTTAAGGTGATGTAACGTGATAGCATACACGCGTTTACTTTTTTTTTTTCACTGGTTTATCAGGAAAGAAGCAATTTCTCAAATTTTTGATATCTTCCTTATTTTATAAGATATCGATTTTTTTCTAAAAACTTGTCATTTTTCCCATTTTTTGCCTTTAGGCCTTATTGTGTTTCGTAGGAGCCGATCGTTGTGGGTTATTATAATACTTTATGACGGCTCCTTTAAAATAGTAATAATAATAATAGGTATATTTTTGTACTTTCATTTCATGGTGAATAAATATATTGTTTCTCCATAATAGACATTTTATTATTATTGCTCCATTAATAATAAAAATTTTGGTTCTTCTCTTTTATATAATAAGTAATAGTGCTTATAAAAATAGATAAATACATATTTTTTTCTTATTGTTTATTTAGATTCCATTTTGTTCCATTAAAAAAATATACGTACAATTTTTCGTGTATTCTTGTATTTTTTGTGTGAAAAATACATCAACAAAATTTGAAAAAAAAATTTTTTTTTACAGGTAAAGCTATTTAGTCCCTTTACAATATGCCATATTTCAACTTGATATCTTTACCCGTTCTGGAGATAAGTGGGATTCCGTTTTTCATATTTTGATGTAGAAAACCCAAAAAAGTTCCCCCAATCCGTGAACGTATACCGATTTTGGATACTCCACTGATTACCATGCAAAAAATGTACTTATTTTTATAATTTTGAAGGAGCTACTATAAGGTATTATAATAACCTAAAACGATCGACTCTTACAAAACACATCAAGGTCTAACGGCAAAAAAATTAAATACTGGCAGGATTTTAGAAAAAAATTAGTACATATCTTATAAAATAAAAGATATAAAAAAATTGAGAAACTGCTTCTTTCTTTTTTTCCATAAACCAGTGACAAAAAAAATAAATAAAGAAGCTACTGAACTGGACGAAAAATAGTGTGTAGAGTCAATATCTCCTCAACAGATAAAAATTGTGGGAGATCAAGACATATTCTAAAATTATTTTCAAATCTACAAGGTCTTTCACACATTGGTGACAAGCTAATACTACGATTTTTTAAATAAAACACGGAATATTTTTTTATATACAAGGTGTCTCAAATTGCATAGGCCAAACTTCACTAAGCAATACAACTTTGCAAAATAAGAAAGAAGTTCCTATAAACATGGGTCGGGAAGTGCTTAGTTTCCGAGATACAGGGTGTTCAAGTAATTCTCCTGAAAATGTTGTTTTATGAATATTTTCGAAACGTCTAAAGATAGACAAATGATAATTTACACAGGAATTTATCTTTTTATGCTTTTTAAGACAAAATGACAACTATGTACGAAAATCATTCAGGAGCGGGTGAAACTGGAGGGGGCCTAGGTATAAATTAGCCTCAACTTTATTGTGACACTTTTACATTAATTTATGATGAACTTAAAAATTTGAAGTTTTCTACACAAAAAAAGTCTCTTGTGTTTTTTCTCTAAAATTATCAGTTTTCGAATAAATCTTATCTGAACTTTATTAATTAGTAACCATTATTCCAGCATTCCTGGTATGCAGGAGTGTGCCATGATTGTAATGTTTGTAACAAATGAAAAATAATATAGCATGCAATGCCAGAAATGACAATAATGACATTGCTGTTTTTTGTGTTTTCTGTAGTTCATTGTTCTGTAGTTCTATTATTTTCTTTTGGAAAAAGTGTTCTATTGAAAAGTAAAAAATGGTCATGTTTAGTAATGTGGAGTACGCGGATATATTCATTTTATTTATGGATATTGTAATGGAAACGCGAATGCCGCGGTACGCGAATATCGCAGAAGATTTCCTAATAGAAGGAAACCATCTAAAGACTACAGAAAAGCTTTTCGAATGCAGCCAGTCCAAAGCCTTCAACCAGGTGATCTCGAAAGGTGTATCAATTTCTGTAATTGGTTTATAAATGCCATGGAACAAGATCCCGATTTCGGAAGTAAAATTATTTGGACTGATGAAGCTACCTTTAACCGTAATGGATCGGTTAATTTTAATAATTTAAGAATCTGGGCTCATCGGAATCCTCATATAATTCGCCCTAGGACATTTCAACAGGAATTTAGCGTTAATGTATGGTGTGGTGTTATAAACGGGACTTTTTGTGGGCCCCACAACCTTCCTCCCCTTTTAAATGGACCATTATTTAATGATTTTTAAATAACCATTTTTTTCAATATCTCGAGGATATTCCTCTTAATTTAAGAAATGAATGCTGGTTTCAAATGGACGGAGCTCCTGCACATTTTGCTGTTGAGAACCGTTTGTGGGTAAACAATAATTATCCTGAACGGTGGATCGGTCGATTAGGTGCAAGAGCCTGGCCACCCCGTTCACCGGATTTAACTCCAGTTGATTTTTTTGTCTGGGGCTATTTAAAGGACAAAGTCTACGCAAACCCTGTAAACACAAGAGAAGAGTTAATAGAAAGAATTATCGAAGAATGTGAAAATTTGCGGGCTAATCCTGATTTCATTCGTAAAGCTACACACTCTGTACGGCGCAGATGTCAGAAATGTGTTGATGTTGTCGGAATGCCCTTTGAACAACTCTAGTAATTTGTAATTTACCTTACTTTAATCTAATTAATTGTTGTCTAATAAAAAATAATGTAATCAAATTTTGTTTTACTGTCATTGTTTTTTCTGTTCTGCTAAAATATTCATAAAAAACTATTCCCGAATAAAGTTCAGATAAGATTTACTCAAAAACTGATAATTTCAGAGAAAAAACACAACAGACTTTTTTGTGTAGAAAACTTTAAGTTTTAAAGTTCTGCTCATAAATTAATGTAAAAGTGTCACATAATAAAGTTGGGGCTAAATTATACCTAGGCCCCTCCAGTTTCACCCGCTCCTAAATGATTTTCGTACATAGTTGTCATTTTGTCTTAAAATGCATAAAAAGTTAAATTCCTGTGTAAATTATCATTTGTTTATCTTTAGACGTTTCGAAAATATTCATAAAAAACATTTTCAGGAGAATTACTTGAACACCCTGTATCTCGGAAACTAAGCACTTCCCGACCCATGTTTATAGGAACTTTTTTTCTTATTTTAAAAAGTTGTATTGCTTACTGAAGTTTGGTCTATGCAATTCGGGACACCCTGTATAAATCTATTGTCAGATGGATTGGAGATTTGAGGTCTTGAAGAGGGTATAAAACCTGTTTTCTGGCTTTTTAGATGGCCACTGATTTTTGTAAAAAATTGACAAATTACAAAAATGTTTATTTCATTCTTAATTGTAAAACATATATTATAACTCTCTCTGATTCCAAAAAATCTTGCATTATTATACGTAAGTATAGTGTTGGAACCTTATATAGGTGCGTATAGGGTGGACCAAATTAGATGAGATTTGGGGTTTTCTCTAAAACTATAACAGACAGACAAGAACCAATATAGGTGTCCTTATCTCGAGAAACAAGCAATGGCGCACTTAGTTGTGTAAACCAACTTTAATGTTTCTGACACTGTCATTTACTTGTCAAAATATATTTCAAGTGTGCAAATAGAGGTAAATTTACACTAGAAAAAAAATTGTTCCATTTTCTTATTGTCCACGCCAGTACAAACAGTGAACTGTTAAGCTAAGCATTGAAATTGTTCTCTGACTTTATTTCTGACCAAAAACACTCAACGATCAGAAAACTATGAATAAACGACTAAATGGTAATATCAATAGTTTTATCTCAAGGCAAATGTCATGATAATGTTAATGACCCTGTGAACGAAGTCTGTATCTGAGAGGTTACTAAAAGAAACTAAAGTTTAAAAGTATTTTATGCCAAATATTATGCTTAAAATTTGGTTTGAGCTCTCAGTTGTCAGACATAAGAAGAAATTCTGATTAAACTACGTTTAAATTGTAATTTACATGACTTAAAGCTCACCTTTGCATGTCAAAAAGGTGCCTGGTAAATGTAAAAAGAAGTAATAGCAGTAGGAAAAAAAATAGTGTCGATTTAACTTAAATAATTCGACATTTTACCATTTTTAAAAGCACCCTCTTATTAGTGGAGTAAAATTAGGACTAAGAAATTCGCAATGCGAATTGTCTGGTCAGGGCAGTTTTTTTGTTTTAACGTGTTCAAGAGATCAACTTAACTTCACAGTTCAGTTTTGCAGTTTCTGCGAGGTCGGCGTATTGTTTATTTAACCAATTTAATTTTTTAGGCCGTGTCTTCCATCGGTTTTCTTTGAATATCTCGAAATCTATAAGTCCTATAGAAAACAACAAAGAAAAGGAAAATGTTCGTTATGAGCTGTACAATAAAAGTACATAAACTATAAAGAATTCCAATTTTTATTATTATTTTAAAAAAATTGAATATTGCAAAATTATGCGTTTTTAAACATAATTTCAAAAATAATGGATAATACTCAATGAAACTTTGAAGAAATATAGCTCTTATAAAGTACAATCACCACTTACAATTTCAAATCAAAATGATTATTAAAACGGTTCAAATATACCATTGTTGTTAAAACTTTGCACCCTTGTGAAATCCTGCCATCAAAACCAAGAAAAGTGTACGATGACTAACATTGTAGCTTTTTATAAGTATTTTAAGATCACGGAGAGACTTTTTTTTTAATTTAAACTCTTCTTATTGTAGTTGTTTATAATTTTCAAAATCACTCTCTGGTTTTTGTATGACATCAAAAACGGTAAAGAAATGAAAGTAAATTAAAAAAGTCAATCAAAAAAAAATGTAATGCTCTGCTTGCATTTGGAGCTGAGATACGTTAGTTTTTACGTTTAGGTCACTTATAAATAAACAAATTGATATTTCTTATTGAAATTCTCTAATGTCTATTATTTTGTCTCTGCTAGGTACTTGAAAATAACCCAAAGCTACAGTTGTTAAAAGATACTGTATAGAGGTTTGAAAGCGGGGTCTTTAGCGATTTTATTAGAGATCCGAAAATCACCAAATATGTTTAAATGTTTTATTGTTTTTACAAACCAGATTTTAGTCGCTAGATGGCCCAGTGGGTAAGGCGACTAGCACTTTTTATTTAGAAGGCGGACGTGTCGGGTTCAAATCCTACTCACGAATTTCTTTTTTTTATTGTAACAGTAATATTAAAAGTTTTACAAAGCTGTATACATTAACATACATAAGGGTAGTTGTTCAAGTTCGGTTGGTTTACCTTCTCATGACAAATTAAAAAAGTTATAGAAAAATTGAAAATGTGCATTATGTTCTCAAAGCCGCTTTATTCGATGTTATTTTAACAAATGTAGCTTTGGATTATCTTCAAATAGCAGTAACAAAATGATAAAGCATTGGAGAATAACCAGCCCAAATTTAAAGAAGAAATATCGATTTGTTTATTTATAAGTGACTTAAACGTAAAAACTAAAAGTAGGGCATTAATTTTTTTTTTTAAAGTTGGCTTTGTTAATCTACTTTCATGACTCGTTTATCGTTTTTGATTTCATAAAAAAAAACAGAGAGTTACTTAAATTTGTTTCTAACAAAAATTTCGAAAACTATAACAACTGGAATAAAGAAAAATGTTTTTCTCCGTGATCTTGACGTACTTATAGAATGCTACAATTTGAGCCATAGTACACATTTCTTGGTTTTGATGGGAGGATTTCACAAGGGTGCAAAGTTTTAGCAACAATTCTATATTTGAGCCGTTTTAGTAATCATTGTGATTAGAAATTTTAAGTGGTGATGGTACTTTATAAGAGCTATATTTTTCCAAAATTTCATTGAATAGGTATTATTATCCATTATTTTTTAAAGAACAGTGATTTGTTTAAAAATGCATAATTTTGCAATGTTCAATTTTTTTAAAATAATAATGATAATTGGAATGAATTATAATAGTAATAGTAATAATATATTTAATAATTAATAATATATTTATTGACCTTTTCTGCCATATAAAAGAATGGATAAGGTAAGTCAGTAATTGTATTGTATAAAAAATACATGAATATATAAAAACAAAATATAGTAAAAAACAAACAAATGATAACATAATACAAAACATGATAAAAAAAACACAAAATATCAATACGCAAAATATACATACAAACATAAAAAGAAACATATAGTGATAACTAGCAGATAGTACAGGAAATCACCACATAAGTTTTCACACGTCTTGTGTCATGTTGCAACCGGTAATGAACTCGTCCAGTGTGTAAAAACAACCTTTGACTAAAAACGATTTAAACTTTCTCTTAAACTCTGCAAAACAATGTGATGATTTTATTGCAGACGGCAAAAAAACTACAGCCTGCGTAGACTTCTTATATTTCTCGTGAGAGATTTTGCCAAGACAGAACATGTCTTTATTTCTAGTGGGGTAATCATGAAAGTCGACATTTTTTTAAAATTTACTTTGATTTAAAAATATGAAACATAGTGTTTTAAGTAAATAAATTGATATAAAAGTCAATATACCTTTTTTCTTAAAAGTCATACGGCATGATTCCCTGTAATCTAGATTAAACATTAGTCTTAATATGCGCTTTTGTGTTATAAAAACGCGAGTAGCTTCTGTAGATTGTCCCTATATTGTGACATTATAGCTCATTGCTGAGTATACTTGGGCGTAATACAATGACAACAAGGAATCCTCATTTAAATCATTTTTCAACGATGACAGCGCAAAAAAAGACTTGTTCAACCTAGAGCATACCTGGCTAACTTGATCGGTATAATTAAGGTTTTCATCCACCTGGATTCCTAAAAATGTAGTTTTAGTAGTAGTTTTGATTTGGTTATCGCCTAAAGAAAAGTGTATACCTGGTACGTTGCGATTCCCATAGGAAAATTTCATACACTCAGTCTTATTTAAATTTATAATTAACTTATTTCTGTTGCACCAAATCTTAAAAACTTCTAATATAACGCTGACTTTGTCCACAGCATCTAAAAAGTTTACACCCGATACTACAATGGTGGTATCATCAGCATACATAAATAATCCTCCATGTTGCAGAACATATTCTGGTAAATCATTCACAAACAAGAGAAATAATAGAGGTCCCAATATACTGCCTTGAGGAGTTCCTAGGTTTGTATTAAATAATTGGGAATCCGCCTCGCCTACTCTAACAACAAGAGATCTGTCGGTCATGTATGATTTTATCCAATTATTAATTGGCCCTCTGATACCTATTGCTGATAATTTATCTGATAAAAAGTCCGGATTTATAGTGTCAAAAGCCCGGGACAGGTCAAAAAACACACCCAAAACATGCTCGCCTGGATCAATTTTATCATGGATGTATTGTACAAAATCAATCGAAGCGGTTTCAGTCGAAAGACCAACTCTAAAACCAAGCTGGCAAGTCGTCAATATTTTGTTTGTATTTAAAAAGGAATATATACTATTATAAACTGCCCTTTCGATTAAAATTACTTAAAATTGATATAGCTCTGTAGTTAGAAATGTCATGACAGTGGCCTTTTTTAAACACAGGTACAACTTTGGCTGTTTTTAGTAAACTAGGAAATTGTCCGAGATGTACAGAATTATTTATTATAATGGTTATATAGTGTGCAAATTCGTGGCACCACTCTTTAAGTAATTTTGTGGGGACTTCGTCAATTCCTGTAGATTTCTTATTAGGTAGTTGATATATAAGCTCTACTACTGTTTCTTCCAACACTGGAATAAAGTACATCGAGTTCTCGCTTACTTTCTTTGATTTTGTACAATTACTATTCCGAGATGAAAAATGTTGTTCCATCAGCGTTGTTACTGAGTTCGCAAAATATTCCCCAAAGGCATTTGAAATCTTCAATATTTCATCATTTGATACTATATTTTTGGGAATGGTTTGCTTACCGACGTTTCCCAGGTTGTTGTTGATTATTTTCCACATAGTTTTAGTTTTATTAACTGAGCTGTTTATGGTTTGAGAGTAATGATTTATTTTTTCATTTTTAATTGCTTTATTTACATCTTTTTTTAACTGTTTATATTGACTATCAATTTGTGGATTATTAGCATTTTTCCTCAACCAGTTTAGCGATTTAAGATCGTCTACACTCTTTTTTAATTCTGATGAAAATAAAATTTTTCTTTTGTTAATTTCATTTTTAAGCTTACTTTTTTTTGGGAAATGCCGCGTTAAAGCACCATTCAAAATGATCCCAAAAGATCTGAAACGCCTCATCTATATTGTCATAGTGGGAAATATCAAGGTACACAGAGTTAAATAAGATTTTAAATTCTGAAATTGCTGTGTCGGTATAGGATCTCCTTAAACTATAAGTAGGTAAATCATTGTTAGAGCAGGGAGACATTTTCCAAGTAATAATCTGAGCAGTATGGTCAGATAGGCCAGGATCAAATACTTGCCATTTTAGTAAATTAATAGGTAAATTAGATATTAAGCGATCAATTGCTCTGCACGTAATACTGCTTTTTTGTTTAGATAAGCGGGTTGGTACATTCAATAAGAATGTGACCTGAAAACATTCAAGTACATCATTTAATTTATTTAACTCTGGACTATTTACTAAATTATCTATGTTTAAATCTCCGCAGACTATAGTTTTCTCAGCATTTTTATTTATGAATGATAACAGGTTAGTTAGCTGATCTAAAAAGACACCAAAATTTCCCACTGTTGACCTATATATTACAGCAAAGCAAATACTGCTATTAAAATTCAAAGCAGAACATTCAAAATCAACTTCAATACAGAGGCTATTTACATAAGATAAGTTTTTACATGTGTGGGCCTGATCACTTTTAACAAAAATTACTACACCTCCATGTATATGAGACTTTCTAGAGTAGTCAGCAAATAGCCCAGTAAATAAATAGTGTCTATTTTTTCCTGACACATCCAGTGTTCAGTCATGCACAAAAAAATAGGTTAAATCTTATCACATAAAATATCAACAAGGTTTATCTTGTTTGATAGGCACCGTATGTTAATATGACACAAACTGTACTCATTCTCGTCTGTTGAAATGTGTTTTTTTTTTATTGTAAGGCCCTCGAAGGTCTCGAAAGGGCTGTTTATTTCTAAACATAAATTCCGAGACTTCAATACCCTTCGGCCACATTTCAGGTTCAAGTAAAGTATTGTGCAAATCATCGTCAACTGCAATTTTGAAAGAATTAAAGGTTCCTCAGTTATTGTTTACTTGGGAGCAGATAAAGGTACGATCGGGATATTTATATAGTTCATATACTTTTATTGTACAGCTCAAAACGAACATCATTTTCCTTCTTTTTATTGCTTTCCATAGGACTTATTGATTTCGAGATACCTATTCAAAGAAAACCGATCGAAAATACGGTCTAAAAAATCAAATTGTTTAAATAAATACGCCGACCTCGCAGAAACTGCAAAACTGAGCTGTGAACTTAAGTTGACCTCCTGAACACGTTAAAACAGAAAAACTGCCCTGACCAGGCAATTCACATCAAAATCCTAATTTGACTCCAGTCTTTTACAACAATACCTATACCTACAATAAGATACGATAAGTATGTAAATACACCTACCTAGTTTTGGTCGATTTCTACTTCGATTTTCTTATTAATATTTTTCCACTCAGCATTTGTATCGAGATTTGTATTTTTCAATACGAGTTTAACGTCCACAGCAACATTTAAAACACACATAATCGAATGAATTTATATTGCTTCGGTTTTGTTGTAAAACACAAACTCCCGTAACATTAAAATATTATATGTACACGTACAAATCACTCGGTACTAGCCGGCAACTAAAACTATTACATCGCCAAGAGTATGCGGCCGTCACAAGACAGAGAAGATATCTTATTGTCTTCGCCCTGTATATTTCGCAGCGACTTCTTAATACAAAGATAACATTGTGTTGTAAATAATGCAAATACAATATAAGCCATAATTCTCACAGCACACTATAATAAATCATCTACCACTGTATTATTTATTTAAAACATGTTTACGACCACGTAAATCATAAACAAAGAGCTACTTGATTGTAAAGTAAGCTGATATTCTTACCTAACAGAACACCAGTGATACAAACACATCTTTTCGCGTCAAATTCTTCACAAACACCTTATAATTTATTTTTTCCTTCGGGCTTTCATGTCTTTCTAGTCGAGATGAATAAAATCAACCAGCCGTCTTGCCTTTTTAATAAAAAGGAAAACAAGCAAGGCAAGGGCAAGGTCAGTAGAAATTGAATTTAAATTAAGTTTGGAACGCACACAAAAATCAAGTCGCCTTAAAAATAATGGCATAAATTCGTTCGCTTACCCAGTACGAAAGGCTCTAGTTGTTATTTTCCTCGTTTTTCATACAATTCATGACAACTTTTCCAGCACGAACAACAGAACACACACCTACACGGAACTGTCAAATACAACAGTAGCAGTGACGTTTACTGATTCGGTTTTGTTTTGCGCATCAACGTGTGGCCGCGCTAACTTGTTTCGCTGGATCGAAGTGAGCACTAGAATTTGGTTCGGGCGCTTGGTTTGCCGGCAGGTGCTGCCCCTAGTCGAGGAACTGGAAGGTTTGACTTACCATGAACGTTCATAGATGGGGCAAGTATATCTAACAGCAAATTGTAATCATTTTAGAAGTTGAAAAATAAATCAAGTCAAAACGAATCATTCACTGGTGTAAACAACACTAAGTCAAATATACAGAACCATTCACAACGCAATACAATTTGTAATAAAGTATAAAGTAAGGTAGGTAACAAATACACACAGTCACACAAAAATAGTGATAAAATTAATCCAATTATCACAGTCACTGTTTAATATAAAAACCGCTGCCCAAGGAATCACTACTTCCACATCCAGATTTTCTATCCAAGTCACTCACAACGAAAAAACTTTATATGTGAAAATAATTGTTTAGGGAACTTTAATAATATAATATTTGAAATCCTCTACCCCAAAAACCCATAAAACGATACCCCACATCGGTAGTGGGGTGGGGGGTGGTGATGGGGGGTGATAGTGGGGGGGTGGATGAAGCACAAAAATATTTTGAGGTTTCTGGTTCCTGTACATACACTAAATCACATTTTTTTTTCATCCCCTTTAATAAGGGGGGGGGGGTAATGGGGGTGTCTAATGCCAAAATTTTTTTTGAGACGTTAGCTTCTCTTGTATATACTAAATACCAATTTTATGGACTCTTACCTGCTTGATTGACTTATTTACTCCAAATTTACCCCAATTTACCCCCCAACCCTTCGACGGAACAAGATGAAAATATAATCTAGTTCTAGATCTCGTTAAAGTACATATGTATACCAAATTTCAAGTCAATATCTTAAACGGTTCCAGAGTAAACGTGCGCACAAAAAAAAGTTACAGACAGACCGACAGACAGAAATTTTTTTTTCGCTCAAACTTAAAATCTCGACGTTTCATGACATTTTAAGCCTATTTGGACAATAAAAATTTTTAAAATTTTTTTTGTCGTTACTATACTTCCACTGGACGTGGAATTAAAAATACATAGGTACAACAGACTTCTTAAAAGTTACCTAAATACCTACCTATCACAATTTGTCAGAATGCAGACATTACAATGTAAAAATTCGTTGATGTCATAAAAAGACTCCTTCTTTAGGAAACCCTTTATTATATGTTTGTATACTTATATCTCACCTCTGGGAAATTTTTGAAATTTAAAGGAAGCTTGGTACATAAACTATGACCAAAATACTTGTAAACCTAATTACTTGACTAAATCGCATTTTTTTCTCACTCCCCTTTTATAATGAGGTCAGGGTGGTAATAGGGCTACTGCCAAATTTTTTTTGAGACATCAGCTTCTCTTGTATGTACTAAACACCAATTTTATGGACTCTTACCTGCTTGATTTACCTATTTACCCCCATTTATTCCAATTTACCCCATAGCTCTTCAACGGAATAAGATGAAAATATAATCTAATTCCAGATCTCGTTAAAATACATAAGTGTACCAAATTTCAAGTCAATATCTTAAACGGTTTCAGAGTAAGTAATCGTGCGCACAAAAAAGTTACAGACAGACAAATTTTTTTTTGGTCGAACTTAAAATCTCCACATTTCATTACATTCTAAGCCTATTTGAAAAAAAAAAATGTCGTTACTATACTTCCACTGGATGTAGAAGTAAAACTAACCTAATCTGAATAACTAACCTAAGTCAGGGAACAAAACTTTTTAAAACTTTTAATAGCACTACTTAATATAATAAAAAAAAGTTGCAGCCGTCAATGTCAACATCTTAAAGTAACGCAAAAATGACATCATTTTCGTTTCTTTAATTGCTAAAATACAAATACCATTTCAAATTTTGAGAGACAAAAATGCCTGTTGATTTTGCCCCATTACTGAGGTACAACCTTAATAAAATTATATAAAAAAAATATTTCTAAGAAAAAGCTTTTATTTGAAACAACTACTAAAAAGTAAAAATAATTTTTTTAAAATTCATACACCTGGAAACCAAAAGCTTTGGGAGCGGTCATATAGCGCTATTGCATAGTCAATTTGCTCAATTGACCGCTCCCAAAGCTTTTGGTTTCCAGGTGTATGAATTTTAAAAAATTATTTTTACTTTTTAGTAGTTTTTTCAAATAAAAGCCTTTTCTTAAAAATATTTTTTTTATATAATTTTATTTTTCACTTTTTAGTCTACTTATTTTACAGACAAAACCCTTTAATTTGCCGCCGCCATCCACCCCTTCCCTCTCCCGTCTTCTCACCTATCTAACACTACTTCCCACCCCTTTCCCACCTCTCCTCACTCCTTCCCACCACATTCCCACCTCTTCTCATCCCTTACCACCCCTAAGTCGCCTTAAAAATAATGGCATAAATTCATTCGCTTACCCAATACGAAAGGCTCTAGTTGTTATTTTCCTCGTTTTTCATACAATTCATGACAACTTTTCCAGCACGAACAACAGAACACACACCTACACGGAACTGTCAAATACAACAGTAGCAGTGACGTTTACTGATTCGGTTTTGTTTTGCGCATCAACGTGTGGTCGCGCTAACTTGTTTCGCTGGATCGAAGTGAGCACTAGAATTTGGTTCGGGCGCTTTCAAATAAAAGCTTTTTCTTAAAAAATATTTTTTTTATATAATTTGATTTTTTACTTTTTAGTCTACTTATTTTACAGACAAAACCCTTTAATTTGCCGCCGCCATCCACCCCTTCCCTCTCCCGTCTTCTCACCTATCTAACACTACTTCCCACCCCTTTCCCACCTCTTCCCACCCCTTTCCCACCTCTCCTCACTCCTTCCCACCACATTCCCACCTCTTCTCATCCCTTACCACCCCTTTTCCCACCCCTCGTCCACCTCTTACCACCGACCCACCCACCCTTTCCCATTTCTTCCCACCTCTTTCCCACCTCTTCCCACCCCTTCCCCACCTATTTACACCTCTCCCACGTCCGCCATATTGAATTTAGAATGACGTTACATACTTTATCGTATTTTAAGGGGGTTGTGACTAAAAACCCTATCCGCCATCTTGGGACGTCCGCCATATTGGATTTAGACCGATAATGGCTATACTATGTTGCATTGTCACCGGACTTATACACGTGTGCCAAATTTCAAAGCTCTAGCTTAATTAGAACTAGTCGAAATTCAGCTCGCAAGATTTGACCTAAACTAACAAACATACAAACACACATACAGACATTGCATGTTAAACAAAAGCTTTTAAAAACTGGGGAGACCCATTCTTATTGACAGTTGCTTACCTTTAATTTCCCATTTTATAGTTTTGGTAAATAATATACCATTTTCTATGAAAAAACTATTTTTTTACATTGCGTACAAGCGTGGCCTACGTAAATGATTTATCAGGCCTACGCATTGGATTTCAATGGCGGCCGTCGGAGTCCTAGCATTCCGGTGCATACTGAAACCCTCAACGCTTTCTTGAATATTTCTAATAAAATTATATGAACTAATACAACAAAGAATGCTTAAAAATGATTTACTTTATATAATTAATAATAAAATATATTATAAACACATAAATAGTTTTCTAAAAATAAATAAATAATATGTAAATGATTAAGAATCAGTATTATTGTACTATTAAATAAAATATATCTATAAAACTAAAATACACACTTGATACCTTATTGATTCAGAATAAAATAAACACTTCTAATAATAGTTGAAAACAAAACAAAAAATAATTATTTCTTTAATCTCTAAATGAATAAATTGTGGATAACAAAAATTTAAAATGCCTCTCTAATAATAAGTTACAACAGTTATTGTAATAAATATTAAAAGATCGGTACATACACGAGTATGTACAACATATTTATTTTAAATTTAATTCCTATCACAGAGATTGCAACTTTTCAACTTTTCTTTTACTTCCACATCCAGTGGAAGTATAGTAACGACAAAAAAATTTTTAAAAATTTTTATTGTTCAAATAGGCTTAGAATATCATGAAACGTCGAGATTCTAAGTTTGAGCGAAAAAAAATTTCTGTCTGTCGGTCTGTAACTTCTTTTTTGCGCAAGTTTACTCTGGAACCATTTAAGATATTGACTTGAAATTTGGTACACAAAATATGTACTTTAACGAAATCTGGTACTAGATTATATTTTCATCTTGTTCCGTCGAAGGGTTAAGGGGTAAATTGGGATAAATTTGGGATAAATAGGTAAATCAAGCAGGTAAGAGTCCATAAAATTGGTATTTAGGATATACAAGAGAAGCTAAGGTTTCAAAAAAATTTTTGGGAATAGCCACCCCATTACCACCCTCACCTCATTATTAAAGGGGATGAAAAAGAATTGTGATTTAGTGTGTGTACAAGGACCAGAAACCTCAAAATATTTTTTTACTTCATCCACCCCCACTACCACCGCCTATCACCATCCCCACCCCTCTACCGATGTGGGTTATCGTTTTATGGGTTTTTGGGGTAGAAGATTTCAAATATTATATTATTAAAGTTCCATAAACAATTATTTCCACATACAATGTTTTTTTGTTGTGAGTGACTTGGACAAAAAATTTAAATGTGGAAGTAATGATTCCTTGGGCAGCGGCTTCTTTATCAGACTTTATTTTAAACTCTTCATTGCTAGTCATTTTTTTTCTTATTACACCTCATTTTTTTCCTCACTGATACGATTGTTTTTCACTTTAGAATAATTGTTCAACAATATATTAGAAAAGTATATCAAGTCTCTCACAACGAAAAAATTTTGTACGTGGAAATAATTGTTTATGGAACTTTAATTAATATTTGAAATCATCTACCTCCAAAAACCCACAAAACGATATCCCACATCGGTAGTGGGGTGGGGGTAGTGAAGGGGGGTGGTATTGGGGATGGATGAAGTAAAAAAATATTTTGAGGTCTTTGGTTCTTGTACACACATTAAATAACAATTTCTTTTCACCGTAGTAAGGAGGGGGTGTGGCTAATGGCAAATTTTTTTTGAGACATTAGCTTCTCTTATATATACTAAATATCAATTTTTTTGGACTCTTACCTGCTTGATTTACCTCTTTACCCCCATTTACTCAAATTTACCCTTCAACGGAATAAGATGAAAATATAATCTAGTTCCAGATCTCGTTAAAATACATACGTGTACCAAATTTTCAGTCAATATCTTAAACGATTGCAGAGTAACTGTGCGCACAAAGAAAGTGACAGACACACAGAATTTTTTTGCTCAAACTTAAAATCTCGACGTTTCATGACATTCTAAATCTAAATGAACAATAAATTTTTTTTTAAATTTTTTTGTCGTTACAAGACTTGTGATTAACGCAGATTACTGAATTTTTATTCGAGATAAAATGTGTGAATGCTGTGAGACCATTTTTTGCCAGGTTCTTGTCCGACGGAAAACGAAACAGTAGTATATCGTTGTTTATTGTAATTTGATTTGCACTGGCACACAACATCGACGCCATCGACGGGACATTCTTTTAATTGAAATTCATTAATTAAGGGCGTTTTCATAATGTTCACAGTATAAAGATACAGTAATAAATCAATATCTAATTTCAGTATTAGGAGGCTGAATCATTTATTTCTAGTATTTCTCACGATCTATTTTGTGAATTATTACTGTGTTAGGCACATTAAATATTTAAGTAATTCCCTTTTCATTCGACTCCAGTACAAATTGAAATCCAATTAGTTGGCACTAATCCATACTCAACTTAATACTAAACAAATTATACGAAGAAATAAAATATTAATCTTGCAAAAGAGCGCTAAATCCACCCGTAGCCGCAGTAACTTTGTAAAGTCGTAGGACTCCTTTCGTGACGTCACACGCGGACTCGAGTGCAATGCGGAGGCCTGATAAAATCATTTACGTAGGCTACGGTACAAGCGTTGATTGAAGAGTCTACCTTTTCACTCAACGGTACAAGGTACATTGTTCTGAAAAGTCCTTCTTACATTGTGAACACATCCGAATGGGTCGAAATTTAAGATGTTTTTAGTGTTTACATTGATAGAGAGTTCGTGTTATGGCAGATTTGAAAAGAAATTTTTTTGAAAAACTATGCATTTACATTGAAGACTAATTTCAAATTCGTAGTCTGACTCTAAATTTGCGTGTTCTAAAGAATATTTCGCGAAAATTCCAATGCCCCGCCAATCTTGTTAGGATTGGATTTGATTACAGGATTATTATTTTCAAGATAGATGGAACCCCCCCCCCCCCCCATGTTAATTTTAAAAAACCGGCGCTTATGACTACAAAGTGCATTATTTGCGTTCCTGTGGATTACATAAAGCCCTTTAATTTAAATCATAATTGTTTACAGTTGTAAATAAATTTCTCTAAAATAATAGTTAATAACAATACAAATTATAGCTCATCAATTACTTTTAAGTAAATGGTATTTGTCTAAAAAAATTTATGCGCAATTATCTGTTAATTTGTTATCGTAATCGGCAATTTGTTTTCTCTTACAGGAGAAAATTGCTATAAACAATACCACACACTTACAGGGTTAATTAACGTCATGGATAGACACTTCTTGTTTCATTCCTAGATGTTTTCACACGTTGACGCAACTCGGAAAAAACTTGTTTCTCCCATGGCGCCGAATATTCACTTTTATTTTTTATATACAGAGTGTCTAGAAAATAATAAGACATCGAAGTCAAATTGGACCAATGCACTGATAATTTTGAATGTATATAAAACTATTAGTTGGAAATTCATTTAGCCAACTACAAGTCCCTATCTAAATCTCTTAGACTTCCAATTATGGGACTATATATACGTCTGATCAGCAGATCTTAAACTTCGAAAATAAAGCTAAAGATGGCTGGAGATGGATAAACTATGCACGAAGCAAAAAACGTTCTTCTAACATTGATCAAACTTTAACAGAAAGTGATTTCAATAATTACTTTAATATTCATCATGGCTTATAGTTAAGAAAAGTTATGGTATTTTGGCATAAGAGCTCTATTGAAATACCTAAACAATAGGACACAATGTGTTTCTGTAAACAATACAAACTCAGCTTTTAGTGACGTTAAACATAACACCCCACAAGGATCTGTCTTGGGCCCACTGTCGTTTATATTGTTTATAAATGATATCGAAAATTCTTTTTGTCCTTCCACGTATATTATTTTTGCTGACGACACAACCTTAATTACTTCTAACTTAAATTATTCTAATTTATTAAATTGTTTATACGATTGAAATGAAACAACAAATAATCAAAAATATGTTTTTTTTTTATTATTATTATTTTTTACTACTGCAACTTTTCTTCGCAAATCTTGCTCAGTTGGGGCAATTGGGTTTAAATCAGGATATTTCGCTTGCCACTTTCTTCAATACATTTTCATTAATTATTCTGTAGTTTTGGTTAATTTTATTCGTTTAGTTTTTCAAACTCTTCATGAATGATGACTATTTAAAAACCGCTGCCCAAGGAATCACTACTTCCACATCCAGATTTTCTGTCCAAGTCACTCACAACGAAAAATTTTGTATGTGGAAATAATTGTTTATGGAACTTTAATAACATAACATTTGAAATCCTCTACCCCAAAAACCCATAAAACGATACCACACATCGGTAGTGAGATGGGGGTGGTGACGGGGGTTGGTAGTGGGGGTGGATAAAATAAAAAATATTTTGAGGTTTCTGGTTCTTGTACACACACTAAATTACATTTTTTTTTCATCCCCTTTAATAATGTGGTGGGGGTGGTATTGGGGTGGCTAATGCCAAAATTTTTTTTGAGACCTTAGCTCCTCTTGTATATACTAAATACCAATTTTATGAACTCTTACCTGCTTGATTTACCTATTTACCCCAAATTTACCCCCCAACCCTTCGACGGAACAAGATCTCATTAAAGTACATATGTGTATCAAATTTCAAGTCAATATCTCAAACGGTTGCAGAGTAAACGTGCGCACAAAAAAAAGTTACATACAGACCGACAGACAGACAGAAAATTTGTTTTCGCTCAAACTTAAAATCTCGACGTTTCATGACATTCTAAGCCTATCTGGACAATAAAAATTTTAAAAATTTTTTTTGTCGTTACTATACTTCCACTGGATGTGGAAGTAAAATGTTACAATGGCTATACGAATTTGAATTTTATTTTATGAAATTCAGTCAACCGACGAATTTTGTAGGAGATGATTCAAAAAGCGGTACTTACGTAGCGTAACATTAATTTTGATATCTCCTGTATATAACTATGTTTTCTTGCAAAATTCTTAATTGATATTGCAAAATAATAATACACATTAAAACAATGTCTTTTATTAGTATTGTACTAAACAAAACCAATCATTAAATATAAATGTAAATTACTTTTTAATCGACAAAATAATATAATATACCTACGGTCTTTTATGCTATACCTATAATTTAATGCCCAAGGAATCACTACTTCCACATCCAGATTTTCTACCCAAGTCTCTCATAAAGAAAAAATTTTGTATGTGGAAATAATTGGTTATAGAACTTTAATAATATAATATTTGAAAGAGTCTACCCCAAAAACCCATAAATCGATATTCTACACGGTAGTGGGATGAAGTAAAAAAATATTTTGAGGCTTTTGGTTTTTGTACACACACTAAATCACAATTATTTTTCCATCCCCTTTAATAATGGGGGTGTCAATGGGGATGGCTAATGCCAAAAAATTGTTTGAAACCTTAGCTTCTTTTGTATACACTAAGTACCAATTTTATAGACTCTTACCTGCTTGATTTACCTATTTACCCCCCATTTACCCCAATTTACCCCCCATTTACTCTTCGACGGAATAAGATGAAAATATAATCCAGACCAGATCCCATTAAAGTACATACGTGTACCAAATTTCAAGTCAATATCTTAAACGGTTCCAGAGTAAACGTGCGCACAAAAAAGTTACAGACCGACAGACAGTCAGACAGATTTTTTTTCTCTCAAATTTAAAATCTCGACGTTTCATGACAATAAAAATTTTCAAAAATGTTTTTGTCGTTACTGTACTTCCACTGGATGTGGAAGTAAAACTATTATAATAACGCCTCAACTACTCAAAGTTACTGTGGTTTTGCGTATAACGGCGGCATAATGATAATATATAGTAGATACAAAATAAAAAGCGTTGCACGTCATCGTTGGCGCCATAAATCCAGTGTAGTCATACCACTACATTAAAGTTAAAAAAAAGAAACCTAATATTAAATTGTTAATGATTTTAAATTTCGAACCTGTTTTGAGGTTGGTGGCATTGGTCCGATGGATTCGACGTTGCCGATGATCGATTAACAATATTGACATTGATTTGTTATGATCGGTGGTTTCCCGTACGTTTACTTTCGTGTCTTGTCTGTTTGGGGTTCTAACGTTTTATTAGAAAAAAGTTCTCTTCAGAACTCTCTCTCAGTGTAATAATAATTGTAATAATTCTTGTTGGGTTTATGTTTGCATTTACAAAATGCCAAAACAGCTAAGTAGCCGCTGCCAAGAGCTAGTATCATCTTTGATACCCTATTTTGAACAAGAACGAGAAAATAATGGCCCATTGCTACCTTTAACCGCTGTAAGAGAGGTAAGTTATAGTAGTTTATGCATTAAAAAACCTTATGTCTTTAAAACGTTGTTATCATACAATTATTTATTTAATAAGAAATAAAATAAATTATTATCATTTCTCCAAAGGCCGATACTTTTCTGACAATCTGGCAACTATGTAGTCGAATGCTGGATCAACGGTTTGATGACGTGCAACGCTTTTTAATTTGTATTCACTATACCTGCCTATTGTATGATGTATTCCATATTGTAACAAATACCACATTATTAATATTTGAGTATTTTAAATAAATTATTATTTATTTTTGTTATTTACGTTATTAAATATGCACACTGATATTATTTATCATCAGTGGAAAATGTCTGCACTTTTACATGCGGAAAGAAGATAGAGTAGAGGGTGATTTCAGCAGTAGCTGATGTAACTGTGTCTACAGTGTACTGTCAAGTCACACCTAGAGCACTTCTCCTCAGCAGGCGGTTCACCTCGGCCACCAACTGGCCGTGGTTACCTCTCACTTGCAACCTGTTAGCAAGATATAGTTGTTCGCTGTTTTCCTGTAGTCTCGTTGCTGCTACTGCATTGAGATGCACATTTCTCGTGGCCCCTTTCTACATCCCAAGCACAGCTATAGACATAACATCATTAGAGTCGAAAATATTGTGATCGGAGTTCTTCTTGGATGTGACTCTTTTTCATTGAGAAAATTGCAAACGTTAAATACCTCAGCAGCCGTTTCTGAATTTTCGAACGGCCCAGAATTATCATCAAACTTATCAGTTTCTCACTGAGGATTTTAATTTTGGACGGCATTTCATGACAATATTCAGTAAGCTTTATACAATGTCTTAATGTCCTTTCAAAATCTCTGATAAACAAAAACTGGAGAAATCAAGAAAGAAATTGCTTGTTCTTTAAGATACAGTGGGTTAAAAAACTATTTCTTCGCCACCTTTATCCGAAACTAACATTTTCTACTAGCGAAAATAAACGTTTGGTTCCCGTCAATCAGTTTCCAATTGCAATGGAAAATACAACATATAATAACACCGGTTGTCATTAAAGACAGGAACCAACATGGTTAAACAAGAAACCAAAATGACAATATTTTGAAAATGGCATCATCACCTATTGTTTTTAATTTTGTTGGTCGTCGGGTTTTTTATCCGCCGGAACAAATGCCGATTTACCACGGCCCGGCCCTGCCGGCCCCATAACCATCAGCCCGACGGGCATTTGCCCGTTTTCCCCCCTGTCCCATCCACTCCTGAAGAGGGTAGTATTGTCGAATTTGTACCATTTCATTTATGAATAAATGTATTTATTATTTTTATTATTATTATTATTATTATTATTATTATTATTATTATTATTATTATAAATGTATGTACGAGAAAGTCTCAAATATTTTTTTGGCATCTGCCATACCCACCATCACCCCCATTTCCACCCACAACTCATTATTAATGGGACTAAAAAAAATAGAGATTTGGTGGGTGTACAAGAATCAAAGTCCTCAAACATTTATTTAGCATCAGATAAATCATCATTAATAAAATTCTATGAATAGTTATTTCCACATAGTGAAGTGCAAAGAGGGTATCATTTTTTTTTCGTTATAAGGGACTTGGATAGGAAATCTGTATGTGGAAGTAGTGATTCCTTAGGCAGCGATTTTTTAAATCATCCACAATAAAGTAGCCGACACTTTCGAGATACTTTGTTTACATTAGTCATTTTGTGTGTAATTACTTCCACGTCCAGTGGAAGTATAGTAAAGACAAAAAAAAATTTAAAAATTTTTATTGTCCAAATAGGCTTAAAATGTCATGAAACGTCGAGATTTTAAGTTTGAGCGAAAAAAAAATTTCTGTCTGTCGGTCTGTCTGTCGGTCTGTCTGTCGGTCTGTCTGTCGGTCTGTCTGTCGGTCTGTCTGTCGGTCTGTCTGTCGGTCTGTCTGTCGGTCTGTCTGTCGGTCTGTCTGTCTGTCTGTAACTTTCTTTTGTGCGCACGTTTACTCTGGAACCGTTTAAGATATTGACTTGAAATTTGGTACACATATGTACTTTAACGAGTTCTAGAACTAGATTATATTTTCATCTTGTTCCGTCGAAGGGTTGGGGGGTAAATTGGGGTAAATTTGGGGTAAATGGGTAAATTAAGCAGGTAAGAGTCCATGAAATTGGTATATAGTATATACAAGAAAAGCTAAGGTCTCAAAAAAATTTTTGGCATTAGCCACCCCATTACCACCCCCACCTCCTTATTAAAGGGGATGAAAAAAAAATTGTGATTTAGTGTATGTACAGGAACCAGAAATCTCAAAATATTTTTTTACTTCATCCACCCCCCACTACCACCCCCCTATCACCACCCCCACCCCACTACCGATGTGGGGTATCGTTTTATAGGTTTTTGGGGTAGAGGATTTCAAATATTATATTATTAAAGTTCCATAAACAATTATTTTCACATACAAAGTTTTTTCGTTGTGAGTGACTTGGATAGAGAATCTGGATGTGGAAGTAGTGATTCCTTGGGCAGCGGTTTTTTTTGTGAGTTCAATTATCCTTCATTATATTATCAGTTAAGAGTTCAACTTCAAGTTCTGGTCTTGGGATTTTTCGCCAAAATAACTATTCTAACATGAATATGTGCCGTGTGTCGTGAGCCGTGTGCAGTGTGCCGTACCGTGCGCCGCGCCGTGTGCAATACTTTATGGATTTACTGTATATACACACGGAAAGAAATAAGTTTTCTTATACGCAAAAATGAAATTCTCAATGAAAAACAAATACTTTTGATTCAAGAAGTCAAAAGTTATTTCAATATTGTTATTTCTTGAAACAAAAGTATCTGTTTTATGTGAAGCTGTTAATTTATTTGCGTATATATAAGAAAACGTACTCTTGGTTTAAAACTTATTTTTTACCCTACATATGTCCCAATTTACAAGGTAAAATTTTACTCTGTGTTGTACGGGTTTAGCAAATCGCTCAAGATAAGGTCTTATTGTCATCAAAGCTAACAAAATAATCATACGGTATTATATTTAATTATGAATACATTATAATAATTAAGTTTTAATTATTATTATCACCATATGAGCAACAGTAATTAATACATACATTATAATTACTGCAATAATATATTGAATGATTCACTTGGCAAAAACATGCGTAGGTGAAACAATTTTAGAATGTGCAATACGTTTTCTCTCCGTACAATGACATTTACAATAAAAATTCGGCAAGGTCTTGTCCCAAATCTTTTTTTTGTGGAATGTAAATATACAATATATGAACATTTTTTCTTTTGTCGAATTAAATTTTATCTAGGTATCTATTTGTTAAACATTTTTTAAATTTATTCTAATTCTGAATGGATACATTCCTGTAAGGTCTATTAAATCTAGGGGGAAAAAATGTTCCTTCGCATTAAAAATAATGGACAACTCTCCATCACTAACGAAAAATTAATTACAAATACTGCCAAGAGTGCCAAGACCCATTAATAACTAAAATACATAGAAATTCTGATAATACTTTAATAACCATTAATTTAATAAGTTATTTATTTCATATTTTATTTTTTGACTCTTTTCGTAATATAATTTTTATTAAAAGTAATGTAATTCTGTACTATTAGTACAATGTATCCAAAGAATGTGGAGAACTTCTGTAGGTACATATTTTTAAAATGAAAGCTGGAAAGTTTAATAAATATGGAACTCATAAAAATAATATATTTGGAAGATAATCTTATTATAGTCCTAAAACTGTTATGTTTGTAATGACATCATTCTTTCCTTGAAATAAAAAAAGAAAAAAAAAATGTCGCCCAACGTGGGGCTCGAACCCACGACCCTGAGATTAAGAGTCTCATGCTCTACCGACTGAGCTAGCCGGGCTTGCTAAATTCCTTGTCACCGGAGGTATATAAGCAGCGCGTCTATGTTCATTGATATTAATGTTTTAAATTTGTTTTACGTTTTATTTTACAATTTCATATTCATAACAATGATATAAAATTTAAATTTGCAGATGAGCTAGTTTCTAATTTGTTACTATGTACCTAAAACTAATTCGGATAAATTTTTAGTCAAATCGGTTAATATGTAGCCGGCGCCCCACGTGCTTGAAAATGAAAGAATAGGCCAATTTTTCGATTTTTAACATTTTTCAAATTGACATTTGAATTTTTTTAATTACTCTTTATTAATGTCTAAACTCGTGTAGCAAAAAAAAATTTTGCAAATATTGTTTTTGTCATTTAACACAAAAACTAAAAAAAATGGAGAAAAACTTTCCGCATAAAAAACAAAGTGGATTCACTATCGCTGTCTCCGATAGATACATCGAACGTTTCTTCCAAGTCTTCTTCCTCTATTGCTTCATTTATGATATCGTTATCATCCTCACTTTCGTTTATTATGATTTGATTTGGAATCATCTCCTGAAGAATTTCGGTGTGATTGAGGCCAGTGGTGCAGCCAGAAAATTTATCCGGGGGCGGGGGGGGGGGGGGGGGGCGGGCAATAGAACAGGCCTCTCCAGAGGATGAGGAAAACTTTTCAGAAAATTGTTGTAAACGGATGTGTATAGATTCCTAATATTGGCATTAATTGGGGGGGCATCGCTCCCCCCCTGGCTGCGCCCTTGATTGAGGCAGCATTTTATCTGCTCAACACCAAAGAGGTTCTCCATTTTCTTGCCATCCATAATCATTCCAAGGCTTGGGAGTATTGTGAATACCTTCGTCGGCAAATCGCCAAATACGCGTTTGGTAAACAATCCTTTTAATATGCTCGATAAGATAAATATCTGCAAATTATAATATTATTATTATTAATTTTTTCAGTTTATTTTATTTTTGTTATGTTAATAATATAAAGTTATATTATACGCCTTACAATAATTGTCAAAGTTATTCCTCTAAAGGATTTACAGACATATGAATGTCCATGTTTCCTTAATTGTGGACTCATTTATCTGGAAAATGGTAACTCCCTATCAAAATATTGTATAGGAACAAAATTGAAGAAAATCTTATGCGCGTTGTTTTTTGTGAAAAATGTTTTTGTCCATCTTTTTTAGTTTTTGTGTTAAATGACAAAAACAACATTGGTAACAGTTTTTTTTGGAACAATTTTGCTTTAATCTTTATGAAAAACATTGTCCCCTAGGATCGGTGGGGTGCAAGTGCAGCTAGTAGGCTTAGGATGTCATGAAACGTGGAGCTTTTAAGTTTGAACAAAAAAGTTCTGTCTGTCGTTCTGTCGGTTTGTCTAACTTTTTTTTGTGCACACGATTACTCTGAAACCGTTGAAGACATTGACTTAAAATTGGGTACACGTAATTATTTTAACTAGATCTGGGATTAGATTATATTTTGATCTCATTCCGTTGAAGTTTTGGGGAGTAAATGAGGGGTAAATCAAGCAAGTAACAGTACATAAAATTGGTATTTGGTATAAGAGATGTTAAGGTTTCAAACATTTAATTTTTTGTATTAGCCACCCCCCTTACCACCCCCACCCCATTATTAAAAGGGGTGAAAAATATAAAATTGATTTAGTGTGTATACAAGTAATCGAAGGCCTCTAAATTTTCTTTTTACTTCATCCACCTCCACTACCACCCCCTTCCCTACCATCATCCCCATCCCCACTACCGGTGTGGCATATCATTTTATAGGTTTTTGGGGTAGGCGATTTCAAATATTATGTTATTAAAATTCCATAAACAATTATTTCCATAGTGGAACTTGGATAAAATCTGGATGTAGAAGTAGTGATTCCTTGGGCAACAGTTTTTCAAATAATATACCTAACTTCATTCGTCCTTATTTTGTTCCAAGATTGAAGCCACTGGTAAATTGAATACGTTTGAGCTATATCGAGACAGATATCGTGAAACCTGTTGACTAAATGTGACACGCTCTATAGGTCTTTTAAAAATTTTATTGCCCCATCCAAACGTCACCGTAAACTATCGTTGCAAATCGATAAAGTGTATGTTACTTCACGTGTTGTTGCAGCTACGCGCGACTTTAACGGTTTAACATGCATAGCTGAGGAGTCGCGTAATGAGAGCATTTCGAATGATATATACAGATATGTTGACAGCTGGAACGACATAAATGTAGGGTTCAGCTCCTACATATTAGCGATATTGTGATTAATGCATCTGTTGGCGGTGGGAAATATCAATTTATTTGGTGTTTCGAAATTTGATATCATTTAGATATTAATGCGGAAAATACTAATCATACTTTATGGAGAAGAATCGTCACTGAATCTAAAATTAGAAATTATTACCTTGCACAGTGGGCCAGGAACATCGGTCTCCGGTCAAAACTTTGAAACTTTCTGTGCAATTAGAATATAGAAACTAACGTAAAAAATACTAAAGAATATCGTAATCTTTACGGGGGTGATATTTAGGGAATGAAAGAAAAGATGTTCATAAAATATTTGAAAGGAGGCCCTTTATCCCCCCCCCCCCCCCTTAATTTTTTTCATTTTCATTTTGTTTTTATTTAAGGTTTACAAATATGTATAGTGTCAGCCAATATTAAAGGTGAATACTTCATTAACATGTAATAGACATAAAGTAACAAAATATAATTATTATTATTGTATTTCTCAGTTTTATTTTTACAAATTAAACTTATATGTGGTGTGTAGATATATTATCGCATTATTATTATTATACAGAGTCTTCTTCTTCTTGATCCGACCATCCAGCTGCAGCATCTTCCACGAAATATTCGTAATGGATGGAGTATTTTATTTCCTGACTTTCTAAATGCCTATAATGACTAGGGAACCACTATACTGAAGCAATATGAGCACAACATCCAACAACACGTGCTCCAACCTTACACTGGCAATACCAAGGTGTCACTTCCAAATTTCAACTTTAAAGCTAAAGGAAAAAGGTAGGTGTAAGGTGTATCATGAAACTGTTACACGCGGTATATAACAATGTCAATAATAAGGATAGTTTGTATATAATGTTACAAGCTCTGTACCCCATCAGTAACAGAAAACTAAGTTAGTTAGTTTGGCAATCGTTCCAGAGATGGTGCGCGCAGAAACGTTGAGAAAAGTGCTGACATCTTCTGGAACATTATAGAAAGATGTGAAAATATCCAGAATCAATTACCTTGGAGTATAAATAGAAAGCGAGTTGTCGCACGAGTGGTACAGTTCAGAAGACAGTTAAGTTGGAGTTCAGTGAAGTTCAGAAAGAGAAAAGAAGTAAGCAAAGTGATTAAGTAACGGAATTATTGAATTATGGTACTCAGTGTAATATTAATGAAGTAATTATTTGTTGTAATTAGTACGTAAGTTATTAAATTAGTGTTTAGTGTTACCCTGGTGTTATAATTCCCGGATCCATCGTCGTTTTTTAATTATATTTCATATCAGTAGTACACTCAAAGAAATAGTATGGGTAAATTTAACAAAAAAAAATGGTTAACTAACAATATCGTTAATTTTGTTAAACTAAACTATATTGATGGTATTTTTAAACAAGAGGTGATTGTTATTTTAATTAATAAAAAGTTGTCGTACAACAAAACAAACATTAACTTAAAAACTAGATGAATAAGACTATTATTTTTTTCGTCTGACTATTATTTTGTTGAATTCTGTCAAATTAAACTAGATAATAGTATATTTTATTTTTAACTATTATCGAATTGTAATTCTAACCCAGTATTAGTTCGCTGTATTATTGTACTTGGTAGACAAATCAATATTATTGTCGTCTTCTAGAAGTTCTAAAAGAATTACCATAAAATTTGCTTGCTTACCACATAGTCTATTACAGAAATTATTTCCAGATGACGCCACATACAAATCACTGACAATAATCAATCATGCATTATCTTATACTCTTATGAATTTATAGAAAATTAATAACATGATTGCAATGTTCAAATTCTCTCATAAACGAGATCTAATCTTTGGTTTGGGTGGTCTGATGTCTCAATAATGAGATTTTGGCTAACCAAAAAAAAACTTCATCATACAATAAAGTGTAGATCAACCTAAAAATTAGTTGGTGAACAAAAAACGTTGTACTATTTAATTGTAGACCAAACTGAAAATGGTTAGTGAACATACAAAAATGTCATTGTACTATTTAATTTGTTACAAGAAGATATGATTATTAAACTACTATTTGTTTACGAAAACAAATAAAGTTGTATGACTATTCTTTTCTGATTGATTTAACTATGAAACTAGATAGGCGCGATTTCATATGCTCTTTTTGGTTGAATTTACCTATCATTTTCTTTGAGTGTATAAAAAATATCGATTTTATGTAAGTGACAAAACGAAAAATGAGGAAATTCTACACAAAAAATTTGTGCTGTGTTTTAAGCTTACATGAAAATATTGACGACATGTGACAATTCTGGCCTCGGATTCGGTTTCAGCGCCCCAAAATAAGTACATTACCTTTTTGTTTTTTTGTGTGCCTGTGTAATCATCGAATTGAGCTTTCAGCTTTTCAATTAATTTATTGCTTAACAGTTACCCTTGATTTATTTTATTGAAAATTTAATGTAAAAATTAATGTTGTATTCGTAAACTTCTTTGCCCATTATATATTTTGAGTAAAGTGCCACGAAAAGAAATCCTTGTAGGATTATTTAATTTATACATTTATTTATGAAATGCCATAATGCAGAAAATCGAGTATACACGGTGGAGTGTTAATCTTAACAAAAGACAACTTAGATTTGGAAAATATAAATAACCTGCGGACTGAAACAAAAGAAAAAGAGTTTGAATACGTTGCAACTGTAAGTAAAAGTTTAAAAATGATAATAATCTGCATGTACAGGTCCTCAACTTGTCAGGGTAAGTCATATAATGTTTTCTTCGATCTTTTTTTCGCTTTATTATCAGAAATAAATGAAATATATCCAAATTATGTGCTGGTAATATGTGGTGATTTTAATATACACTTTGAAAAAGATAGTTTACAGACAAACGAATTTGTAACGTTACTAAAGGTATTTAATTTATCCACCACCATCAACACTCCAACAAGGGTTGTAAACAACTCAAGCTCTCTAGTAGACAACATACTGATCAATGATACAGAAATACTTCTAAATACTTCAAATGACGATTACGGTCTTAGCGATCATTATGGGCAAAAAATTACTCTTCAAAAGTCCTGAACCCCTAAAAACAGAAAAAAGAATATTCAGTCCTAGAAATAAAATCCTTTTCAAAAACTTAATTTCTGAAATAGACTGGAGTACACTCTACACAGAAACTGATGTAAATCTAGCTTGCGATGTTTTTTATGATTATTTCAACAGCTGTTTTAATGTGGCTTTTCCAGTTAAATATATCAAGATCAATCATGAAAATAAATGTCCGGGATGGATTACAGAGGGGATAAAAACATCATGCCGTAATAAACGCTCTTTATTATATATTAAAAAAATTTTTACCACAAATATATTCTTCAAAAATTACGTGCGCAACTATTGTAAAACACTGGAAAAACTCGTAATCATTGCAAAACAAATTTATGCAAATAATTATATAACAAACTCATCAAACAAAATAAGATCCACTTGGAAATTAATTGATTCAAACATAAAACAAAAAGCGGCTAAGACACAGAATGACATTAATATCCTAAATCAAGAAAATGAAATAATCAGGAATCCACTCGCAGTGGCATCAGAATTTCAAAAATTTTACTTAAACGTGGGAGAGGAACTAACAAAAAACATAACCAGCAAAAGAGAAGCTATGGCTTACGTAACGACAGTAAAATCGTATAAGTATAACTCATTTTTCTTTTCACCAATGACAGAAGCAGAAATAAAACGACTGATAAAAAATTTTAAACAAAAAAACAGTACAGGCTCAGACGATATCCCAATAACAATAATAAGCGAAGTAGTAGACTACCTTATAAAACCAATAACTTACATAATTAACTTATCTCTAATTACAGGAACTTTTCCAAGTTGCCTTAAACATGCAGTAATTAAACCACTATTTAAAAAAGGTGAGAAAACCGAAATATCGAACTACAGACCAATTTCACTTTTATCAGTTATCTCTAAAATTCTGGAAGCTGCAGTTAAGGAGCAAATTACCAAATATTTTGAAAAAAATAAAACATTCTCAGATAGACAATACGGCTTTAGAAGTGGGAAAAATACAACGGCAGCTACTCTCGACTTAATCGGTAATGTAAATGAAATACTAGAAAATAAAGACATACCAATTACTGTCTTCTGCGATTTATCGAAGGCTTTCGATTGCGTCGACCACAAAATTCTGCTGGACAAGATGGAGTATTATGGAATACGGGGCATTGTTCATGATTGGTTTAAATCTTACTTAAGTGATCGCACCATGTCTGTGAAAATAACATCAATCGAGGGGGAGCGAGTAAACAAAGTATCCACAAACCCGGGCTACATAAAGTGTGGGGTTCCGCAAGGTTCTATCCTGGGACCAACTTTATTCTTAATATACGTAAATGACGTAGCAGCAAATTTCCCACTCGCGAAATTCTCACAATTTGCTGACGACACAAGCATCACGCTACAGCACAAAAATTTAGACGATCTAATCGGTATAACAAAGACTTTATTAGAGGATTTATGCGATTGGTTCGCAGCCAATAAGCTGGTTTTAAATGTCAATAAAACTTTTAATATTCTATTCCAACCAAACAAAACACAACCTCATACTGTTATCTCAACAAATGGTGGAGATGTCATCCCCACGTCTACCACTAAATTTTTAGGTGTTCATTTGGACCAACAGCTTGACTGGAAAACTCACATTATAGAATTAAATAAAAAATTAAGCCATGCAGTTTATGCCATAAATACAATCAGACAAAACATCGGTTTCAATGTTGGTAAAACAGTCTATTATGCATACTTCTACTTTATTATGCAATATGGAGTAGAATTTTGGGGAAATTCAACCAATGCTAAGACAACATTTTTAGTACAAAAAAAAGCCATAAGAGCACTATTTAGTCTAAATACGCGGGACTCGTGTAGAGATTACTTTAAAAAGCACAGAATATTTACCTTAACGAATTTGTACATATATAAAATCAGTATAATAATTTACAAAGAACAAAAAAGGCTTTCCACACCATCTGATATCCACAATTATGATACACGATACAGAAACATGTACTGAACTCACTCCCTCATACAATTTGGATGTAAACAGAAGAGGACCCGTATATGCAGGTGTAAAAATATTTAATCATCTTCCAGAAAGAGTTCAGCAAAAACCGTCCTTAAATCTATTTAAAAAGGAATTGAAAAATATTCTAAAAACCAATGTTTTCTATAACTTAAACGAATTTTTTGAGGATGATCTCAACTAAAACAACAGGTCATTTGTATTTTCGGAATCCGAGTAGCCACAACAAATATGAATGGCACTATACACCTACATCATATCATTTGCTTAGATTTTATTAAATATCATTGAATTTCATTGAATATCATTTAAAATTTGCAGGTCTCAGCCTGCTAGCTTAAATACGTACCATTTATTATTGTTGCTATTACTATTCTTACATTATTGTAGTATGTTATCTATAATGTAGTATATTATCTGAGATAGACAATTATTCTATAAACCACAGTCAAACTAGGCGATATTTTCTCTAAGGCTCGGAAAGAGCCAGAAGTATGTATCTAGTTCTAACAATACATGTGTACACCATAACAATCATTGTAGTTTGTAAGATACATATTGTGGGAAATAAAATATTTCTATCTATCTATCTATCTATCTAATGTAAACAGGCAGACAGACAGATGGAATTGAAAGTCCTTAATTCTCGAAATCCACGTAATCTAAAACGTGAGAATACGAGGGAACCGAGAATACAATAGTTCCCTTCGGTAAGCAAGGAAAGTAACGGTTTTCTTGTCCACCTAGTCATTTTTCGCATAAGAAACGTTAATGCCGCAAAGTCCGCCTCACTTTTACTGCATCGAATGGCCATACTAAAATAAATTTGTCCTGCCGTATCGATTCAGGTTTTCTGGTGCGCGAAAAGCTATTAGAATACAAATTTCACCAAACGCAGGGTGCTTACATAAACGCGTACCTAATTCGAATTAACATAATTAGAAATATTTCCTTGCAAATAGGTATGCATCGCTGTATGTTCGCTAATGGTCTATGATTGTTGATGTGCTCCAAGCGTCGGTAATGGGCATTTGACGTTGAGGTCAGAGGTGAATAGAAAGCCAAGCCTGGTACTCGCGGAAGCTGTCGCTGAGATGACAGACATCTCTGAATGTATTTATTATTTTTGTGCATTCAGCATGTCCTGTGAATATCCTCGGTACATGTCTTGGAAAGGGGAAATCGAATTAGTTTTTATTTTCAAATGACTATATAGTATGAACGTAAAGTATTGGCGGTAGCTAGACTGTCGGCGTTATGCAGTAGCGTCCCTCTGGATAGTTTTGTATATTATGAATACGGCCTTTTATTGCTTATATACAAAAATTAGAAGCAAGCTGCGCTCACTTGCATATATATAAAATAATAAAAATTATTTTATAAAATATGAATATTAATTCATAAAACTTTTATTCTTTTAAAAAGCCTTTTAATAATAGACGTATTATTTTAACAGTGGAGTACGAAATCTATCAGCAGTAAAATAGTATTTTTGTCGTAGGTAGATCACGTCCACAAATTTCAGCTTTAAGCCCCTTTATTATACTCTTCGCAAAAACGCATTTGATCGGCACATTTCTAAAACCGGAAATATCGCTCGTAGAGAAAAAAATTTCATAACATTGTGTTAGTGAACGAATTCTGAATAACTTTCAAAATGTCCGTCTGTCCGTCTGTCACGCTTCTTGTAAGGACGATAACTTAAGAAAGAAAAGTCCGATTGTATTGAAATTTGGAAAGTAAATTAGTGTTAGCTAGGGGAAGAACCCTATTGTTTTTGAAGAAAATCAATCAGTAAATAAGAAAATTATTAATCATTTAATTGTTTATGCTTGTTTGAGCAGCAGTTATTATTATCATAAGCACTTTCAGTTTCATGAGTGTTAAGTTATATCCCGAGAGAATGCCCAACTTGATGTATCATGATGGTCTTTTCCTACAACATAAACCCACGTTAAAAATCAAATTCTTACATTAATATGCAACAACGTGCCACTAATAAAATCCTTGGAAGGCTCTCGTAAAATCATCTCTTTTAATTGTTTGAAATCAGTTGCAGTCTTTTAATCCCTGACTTTTTCTGGTAGTAAATTGAGGTTATTTTATAAAAATTGGCATTGCTCCGGATTGTCACATTTCCACAATTAATAATAAACCAAAAACTTGTCATTTTGTATGTATAATACACATAAAAACAATAATATTACGAAAAGTTCAATTCGTTGCCATTTGACGGTTAAAAAATTTCAGTTTGTTTTTTCCAAGGTCTGAGATCTGTGACGTCACGAGCACGAGATCCGTAGCTGGATGACGTCATCGGCTGTAATCTATAAATACATGTTATTTTGCAAAGTCAACGTTATATAATGGAAAATAAGTGGTGTTTTGTGCCGGGATGCAAAAATACATCCAAGAACCCACTGGAAAATTTTTGGTGGTACCAGTAGGTACCAAAACAAAAACCACGTAAAATAAACTAAAAACTTAGGTACTCTTCGCCAATTTACTGAGCTTTTTATATAATTGTTACACATTCTATAGGATACTCTTCGCATTTGTTTTGTAAATAATGCTAAAAAAAATCTATAAGGAAATACTTCTTGTCACTAAGTAGTGAATATGTTTTGTCTAGACTAGCAATACATTCACAGTAAGTACTAGTCAACCATCCTAGGATGGCAAGTAGCCGCACTGAGAAAGAAGAAATAGAGACAAACAAGCTTCTTAAGCTAGCTAGTTTAAGAAGCTTGCGAAGCTTAAAAAGCTTGTTTGTCTATGTCCAACAGTGACGATATTTCTTCTCTCTATGTGCGACTACTTGCCATCCTAGGATGGTTGACTAGTACTAAGGAACCATCTGAATCTGCAATAGTCCAAGGAGTCAATGGCTTTTATTCATAATGCTAAGAGTTCATAACCTGAAAAATGAATTATTTATAAAGCAACATTTCATTAGGCAAGTATATATGAAAAGAATGGTTGATCATTGATAATAATTCTCACCTTTGCAATAAGCTTTTATTCTGTAAATTTCGTGCAGAGTACTTCTTTCATCTAACCACAAACACCTTCCAGACTTTCGCATGCTTTGAACTCATCCTTCTCTCTATGCATTTCTCTCAAAAACCAAGTAATTCGCAGTATCCCCGTGTGCAATATTTGGAAATACATCAATATTTATACAAAACCATTTTTTTTCTCAAAATATAAGGATTTAATTCGATGGCAGCAGTATACCTAACCTCTACATCATGAGACAATTCTGCATAATACGAACTAACTGTCATCTTGACAAACAAAATTGAGAAAAGTATTGAAAATACTTGCAGATGTGAAATAGTCCAACATTAAGCTTTTAAATGGCACAAACGCAGCAAAATTTACTTTAAAGAAAAACATGGAATGGGGGGGGGATGATTCAATGACAGCTGCTTGTTTTTCCTAAAGTCTGAAAATCTGTGACGTCAGCGCACGTGACCCATTAATGACATACTGTTTTTGGCGGCAAAATGATTAATTAACTAATTGTGGAAATTCAAGTGTTTTTTTAATTATAATTAAGTGTGATTTTCACAGTCAAAGAGATTTTAAAATTCGTGAAAACACCGAATTCAAGAGGATTAATCTCGAGATGCTGCAGGGTTAATTGAACAACATTGAATCACAATCGAGAGTCATTTCGTCTACTACATATTATATTTTTTAATATATTACGCAAAAAACTTTGCATAAACCATGCTGATGAGGAGTAATAACTCTGAAACACATGTTGGTAGCTGCATCTTTGTTTCTTTTTGAAGTAAATGGCAAACAATCCTGTTTTTCTTTAATATTTAATGTTTTATTATTTTAAAGTTGAAAACATACCAAAGTAAATGGTTCACAGTTTGGTACAGTTTTCAGAAAGTGTTTATTAAATTATTTACAAATAATACGGACTATACATAACGATCAATACGAAATTCGTAGAAACTTAGTATTTAGTTTGTCTAGGTGATGATAACGTATTAGTGAAATGATCTGTCTAGTTTAGAAAGTTCATGTCAAGCAACCTGAAACTCTTGGGGCTCGTTTCAGGAAAGTACCTGCAGTGATCCTGAAAAGCCTCAGTCTTAGTTTGTGGACGTTGACAAATTACCAACTTAGTCAAACTTCTTGTGGTAATTTATTTTTTCAAACTAATTTAATAGAGATTTTTACGTATACATAACTTTGTTTGGATAAATTTCTAACGAGAATTAATGCACAGTTCGCTAAAAAATAATTCATGCTCCTTTTAAAACTTAACACTTTAATAATAATAATGCATTTATTTTCCTTAAGACAAAAAAAATCATGTAATGTATAACAACATTTCTCTACTAAAAATAATCTGAGCTTTTAAAACTGTTTAAATTTTTAGCCTGTTTTACGTTATTTGCTAAATGATTACATACTTTTAATCCTGAACAACTGGGTGTATTTATTGAAACATTAAATTTGCAGAAGGGCACATGATATTTGTATATATTTGTCTTTTTGTCTAGTATTTTACACATACAATTTTTTTTTTTTTAGTGCAAATACGACCTTATTGCTATAAACATTTACACAGAACATAAATTAAAATACTTACAATAGTTAAAACTTTAAATTCTTTGAAAACTTTTCTACATCAACAGGTTCTGCAAAGGCCTGCCATGTTTCTTAATATGTGTTTTTGTATAACCAAAACCTGCGATGATAAGGTGTGTTAATTAATAACTCATCATCTATGAAGGATTCCAGAAATATAGACTACTTGTTATTGGACAAATTCTGAACAAAAGCATTTTTTGCAGGAATATTATTAACTATTTCTACAGGTGCATTTATGAATTACTGACTAAAAATAGAAGCTATATATTATTTCTTTTGTTTATTCGAAAAATACATCAACATTTGACGAAAATACCGGTTTTTGTTGTGTTAATAAAAAACAAAAACTAGCTCTACCAGAAAAATATGTAATAATTACTCTTAATACCTAGCAGCTTCTTCTGGGAATTTTATAAATGCTTCACATAATACGAGCAATAAACCTATAATCATTTAATTATCTGTAATTAAATACACATAAAATAATTTATATCTTTTGCATAACCACAATTAATAGGGTTATGTCACAGTTTTAACAGTTTTCTAAGTGCTCTCTATAGAAAAATGTTAACAACACTGTACTTCCTTATCAGAATTAAAGAATTATCATCAGAACAATACTGCTAGAATCAGTTTTTTGCAAACATAATTTATCTAATGCTTATAGTCCACAGTACATCGCCCTTTTTTTTAATGATTAGTAACAGGCTGAATTTTCGTGAGTAGCTTCGTTTTGACGAGACGCCCAACTTTTCTCTCTGCGAAAATTATGTTTTTGTGGACAAACACGGGGCTTTATAATTAACTCGCGCAAACGTAACCAAGGCAATCGAAAAACAAACTCTTTAACAAACGTTTAATGAATGAAAAATATATTGCCAAAATAATTTGACAGGTTATCGAATTGTCTAATTCGTGTGAAATAGAAAAAATAATTTTTGCTATTAGCTACCACTACCGAGAATTTTCGCAGAGAGAGAAGTTGGGCGTCTCGTCAAAACGAAGCTACTCACGAAAATTCAGCTTGTTACTAATCATTAAAAAAATGGGCAATGTACTGTGGACTATTAGAATTTCATTTGAAAAATTTTTCAAGCGCGTAGTTGCTAATATAAAAATACACAGTTTATTATCTGATTAGTTCCTGAGTCACTTTGAATTTTGCAAGTTTTTTTTGGAATTTCTGAAGGTCCTTCCTACCTTTATGCCAAATTTCAAGTTCATAGCTCAACGGGAAGTACCCAAACTCATAGACATAAGTACATAGCTATAATCTGCTTCTATATACTCTACAGAGTGTCCCGCTTTTAATGACCCCTGTCCATATCTCCGCTATTGGTCATCCGTTTTCAACCAAATTTGAATCGGTGTCGAAGACCTTTATTATGTCTTTGTCTTCTTTCAGTAAAACAAAACTTATTTTAGTCATGGGGTGCAAAGAAAGGGTCGATTTTTCTTAGAAGTCATATTGGCCATTTTTACTAAAAAATCAATGCAATATTATTGATAGCATGCCTTAGAGCCCCTATAATGACAATTTAACAATATTTCAATTTTTGATTTTTGAATTACGGGCCCCTTAAAATAAAATTTTTCAAATCTTAAATAAGTAATAACTTGAAAACAAATTGTTGTTTGAAAAAAATCATTCTTCATTTTCTATTTAAATTCGTTTTTCTACCACTCAATCCTATCAATACTTTTAAATTTATAGTCCAGTCGATAAAGTGAAAATTACACCAGAAGAAGCTCGCAAAAAATTTTATCTGAGATTTTCCTTCAGTAACTGTTAATAAAAATCAGTTCTGGGGCTGCTTCGCAACCCCCCCAAAAACCACCCCTTCGGTGAAAAAAGCCTTATTTTACTGATAACTCGTTAACCGTTGAAGATATAAAAAAATTGCTCATCATAAAAAAGAAAGCTTGACTAATTTCCTCAAAATGTTGTAATTTTCTTGTATATGCCATGGTTTTCGAGAAAATCGGTAGTGAAAAAAATTGCAAGACTTGTATTTTTAATGAGCGCGAATTTTCGTTTATTTGAAATGTTTTGCGCGCGGCCTATAGAAAAAATTGAATTGCTCGAAAACCAAACAAGCTAGGAAGAAAAATCAAAATGAGTTTTAGAGAGGATATAAAATACTCTATTGTGTTGGAATTACTTCCACATCCAGTGGAAGTATAGTAACGGCAAAAAAAATTTTTTAAATTTTTATTGTTCAGATAGGCTTAGAATGTCACGAAACATCGAGATTTTAAGTTTGAGCGAAAAAAAATCTGTCTGTCTGTCGGTCGGTCTGTCTGTAACTTTTTTGTGCGCACGTTTACTCTGGAACCGTTTGAGATATTGACTTGAAATTTGGTACACATTAGGGTAAAAAATTTAAATTAGGATAAAAAAATTTTTTCTTAATTTTCTTTGGGGTCCTGCCATTTTGATCTACTCTATTAAAAAGAATTACTGTAATTTTTTGGGATTTTTAACTCAGTTTTGGGGGTCGCTACCGCCCCGTAAAGTTTCAAAATTAAAAAAAAAATAGTTAGAAATTAATAATTAAATTCAGTTACAAAAGAAATTATGTTTATTAAACATGTAATTAATATGTACATTGTACAGCAATTACAATGTTATATATATATAAAATAATATAAATGAAAAAGTTGTTAATAAAATACTGTTAAGTTGAGATGAAAATGGGGGACAATGCTCTGTCCTATGTTATTAATTTAATTGATGATCAATGTCATTTTGATGTTCATTTGATTTATTTTGATAAAAATGTTGCAAAAATTCTCTATTATCTTGAAAATTCAAGGCTTGGTAGCGACCCCTAAAACATTATTTAAAAATCTGAATTTTTTATGGAAGTCTTTTTTCATATCATAGAACAAAATAAGAGGGTGCCCCGGGTAAATTTTAAAAGTTAGTTTTTTAGGACCACCTTAGCACAAATATGTACTTTGACGAGATCTAGAACTAGATTATATTTTCATCTTGTTCCGTCGAAGGGTTGGGGGTAAATTGGGGTAAATTTGGGGAAAATAGGTAAATCATTTTGTGGAAACTTTTATAATTATTGGACTATTAGCAATTCTAAATAAAATAAAAGTAATAACTAAGTGGTTCAAAATTTTTCATATTTCAATGAAAATTGTTGGCCTACGCAATTTAAGCCAAGCACACTGAACTATTTATTACAGATAATTAAAAAGGTGTGAATATTTTTACTTTTTTCATTACCTATGTTACTATTAACACATCAATTGATGGTAACTCTGACAGAGTTTACCCAATTAGAACTTCATTCTACTGCCAATTTTTTAACACCGTTGCTTTTTGTGAGTTACTTATTATCCAGACAACGCTTACACATTGATTACACATTATTAATAATACATTATGCTTTTAAAATGATTATACAATATGTAGTTATGTCTCATGGGTTTTTCTAGCTGTCAAGCTGGAACGCAAAAGATGTTGAAGAGTCGTAAAATTCGAACGACGCAAAACAATCAAATGATAAAACAAAGAACCTGATGAAAACTAGCACTCTTCTATTTCTGCCAGTTATGTAAATCTTATTTAATAGTGGTAAACAAGGCTTGCTATGCTATAAATAATAAAATGCGAAACTGCACACTGCACCTCTAGAAAGTTCAAGGCCTCTTCAACAACCTTGGATTAATATATCTACCTGTGGCTGTTTGAATTACAAAAACGATCCGGCAATTAACTTTATATGAAAATATAGGATAAATATGAAAGCAACATTCGCGAGCAGGTTTATTAAAGATCAATGTAAAAAAGACACTGCTAATTATTTCATTTTTTTAAACTGAACAACAGTTTCAGTTCGTTGTATAAGATAGTGAAATTAATAAATTGTGTGAAAAAGCTTCACCCGGTTAATAATAATAGCTTTTGACTTAATCTTAACATATTAAAATCTGTTAATTTTGCTATCTCACTCACATCTGACTTATGCCATTATATTGTGGGGCAATTCATCACAGTCTACAAAAAATTTTCGACAACAAAAAAAGGTGATCAGAATTTTAGCCAGGGCAGATAGATTGGATTGAAACCATGTCAGCTTTGATTTATATCACTTACCACCTTTATATATTTACTCCAGTCTCCTTGAGATACACAATAATAAACAAAATTTTGACACCCATTCAAATTTTCATGATTATAATACTAGAGCCTCTGATTTACTTAAACTACAGCGTTTCAAATTCACAAGTTCGGCTAAAAATTTACTTAATCTTAACTTATTCAATATTTTGCCTTCCCATGTCACGCAACTTAATAATAATACATTTAAAACTAGTATCAAAGATTTTTTCTACGCTACTGCTTTTATTTCTTAGACGAATATTTTAACACCCCTTAAACATTACATTGTATCTAAGATTTTTGTTTTATATACTAGCAGTGCCATTTTGCCGCATCGTTTTTCTAAGACTGTCTTTGTTTTTATCTATCAGTTTTTATGTCGGTTTTTATCTTAAATGTGTAAATGTAACTTTGTTGTTTATTATTGATTTTTTAATGTCAATTTTAATGTGTTTTTTCTTGATACTAAAACATAATCTTTCAAATTGTGAGATTGTTTGTTTAATTTCAATAATCATTATTTATGTTGTATGTTATATCATCCTTTATTCATTTATTCACGTATTTATACTTGTGACTTGCTACAAAAATATATCTTGTATTTAAAGTGGTTAAATAAACGGTATCTATCTATCTATGATACTTCCACTTTAGGGTAAAAGCAAATCCTTTTAATTATGCATAGGACAAGTTAAAATAAGTAGATTTTCGAACAGACTCACCTCGAGATATCAGAAAACTTTAGAGAATTAAATAATTTAAAAAAAAACGCTGAATGATATATAAATAAACAATATAACACAAAAAAGAAACAATATAGAAAAAACGTTGTCAAACATAAGCAAACACAAAATATGAAAAAAATTGAAATTCTAAAAATAAAACAAGACCGTTGTGGCAAATTGTGAACTCAAATCTAAATAAAATCCTATAATAAAGAAGTTTTGAATCAAGGTACTAAAATAATAGATAACAGTAAGGAGACAGCCGATCTATTTGGTAAACATTTTTCAAATATGGTTAAAGATAAATTAGCAAATCATTTTACAGAACTGTCAAGGAATGCACGAGCCCAGAGTTGAACACTAACATGCTAATTCAGTTCAGTAACAGAAGAGGAGGTAAGAGATGCTATTTTGCAATTAACTGATAAAAGATCAACTGGTATTGATGAGATTCCTGTCAAATTAATAAAAGACTATATACACCAATTTGCACTATGTTTTACCTATATCATTAACAAGTCTATTTTGATAGGTAAATTCCCAAATAGGCTAAAAACTTTCCTAATTATACCATACCTGTATTTAAAAATGGAAATGAAGACGAAATTAACAGTTATAGACCCATCTCACTTTTAAGTATTTTTTTCTAAGAGAATTGAAAAGTAATCGCAACTGGAATTGTTTCATTCCTAAACGACCTATTAACATCGTCTCAGCATGACCTTAGGAGTAATTTTTCTACAGAAGCTGCTACAAATGAGTTAATTCAAAACGTATATGAAGAACTAGATGCAAAAAATTATGTAATGGGAGTTTTCTTCGAATTGCAAATGTTTTTGACATTTTAGATTTGTTTTTTGCTTCACACAAACTAAATATGTTAGGTATTAGAGACAATCTAAATAAGTCAATAATTGTATCATACCTCACTGATAGAAAAATAGAAAATTCTCTCCCATATGGACAAGGGCTACTATGGATAATATAAAAAACCGCTGCCCAAGGAATCACTACTTCCACATCCGGATTTTCTATCCAAGTCACACAACGAAAAAATTTTGTATCTGGAAATAATTGTTTATGGAACATTAATAATATAATATTTGAAATTCTCTACCCCAAAAACCCATAAAACGATACCCCACATCGGTAGTGGGGTTGGGGTGGTGACAGGGGGTGGGAGTGGGTGGTAGATAAAGTAAAAAAATATTTTGAGGTTTCTGGTTCTTGTACATACACTAAATCACATTTTTTTTCATCCCCTTTAATAATGGGGTGGGGGTGGTAATGGGGTGGCTAATACCAAATTTTTTTTTGAGACCTTAGCTTCTCTTGTCTATAATAAATATCAATTTTATGAACTCTTACCTGCTTGATTTACCTATTTACTCCAAATTTACCCCAATTTACCCCCCAACCCTTCGATGGAACAGGATGAACATATAATCTAGTTCTAGATCTCGTTAAAGTACATATGTGTACCAAATTTTAAGTCAATATCTCAAACGGTTCCAGAGTAAACGTGCGCACAAAAAAAGTTACAGACCGACAGACAGACCGACAGACAGACAGAAATTTTTTTTCGCTCAAACTTGAAATCTCGACGTTTCATGACATTCTAACCCTATTTGAACAATAAAAATTTTTAAAAAATTTTTTGTCGTTACTATACTTCCACTGGATGTGGAAGTAAAAGAACAAAAAAATAACAGAAAAAATATAACGTCAAGAAATTTTTATATTTACAAAATAATGATATTGATAATCAACTTTTAATTTTAATATACAAACTTCGAGATTATTTTATTATGGTACATTAGTGCTACACTAAACGCTGGGGCACCCCAGGGTAGTGTACTGGGTCCTCGGATATTCCTGCTATATGTGAATGATTGACCACATCATTTACAGTTACGGCAAAAATTCCTGAACTAATAGAGAGAAATGTAAACAATATTTTACATTTATTTAACGATTGGTGCTTTAGAAATAGGCTTATGATAGATTATGGCAAAACAATTTGCATTCATTTTACAAGAAAACAAAAAAAAAAAGAAGACATAGCCATTCTATATCGCCTCAACCAGAAATAAAGTTTCTGGGAACTATAATTGATGCGAATCTCAGCTTTGCAAGTCAGGTGATCCTGATTCGCTACCACAAATTTAAAAAATAGAGTGGACCAAAAATCGCTCTCAAATATCTATTATGTCCTAGTATACTCTGAAATTCCCTATAACATAATTTCATATGGAACCAATACAGCAAAGCAAAAAATATTTATAATGCAAAAAAGAATAATAACTTTGCAAGTTATTATTACCATTATCAAAGTCACCAAACTTTTTAGGAAACCCCTTATTACCATTACTGTTTTTGATAAGTTGCCATACCTTATTTCGTATTTTAATTTCATTCTGTATAGGGTGAAAGTCAAACGATGCGACGCAATTCCGTGTACTGTTTTCCCTATTTATTGCGTTTACTGGATTTACTTCACCATTACTATTAGTATTCTTTTGCCATCCGATAATTTGAATTTTAACTTGAATATAGACTGTAATAGATCTAAAATCATTGCGATGTTACATCACTGATCTGCATAGGTTACTGTTTATTCGCAAGAAGCATATAAATTACTATTTATTTTAGGACTTGGAGAAATATTTTAATAAATTATAATCAATTACTGGCGCCGATGCAATATTTTGTTTTGCTATGTTTTCTATCGCGCAGTAATCTGTTAACATCCAACATCAAAGACGGTTACCTTGAGATTTTATTTATGGTCATGATTGAAAAATGTTTTAACCGCTCAATCACAGATCTCAGTGCACAACAAGGCAAAAATGTGTAATACTATTAGTCCGATTACTCTTGTTTGTAGATTTATGATAATGACAATGTTGAAAATCAAGAGTGCTTAACATTCACTAGGATGAAATCCATGCACTAAGACTAGGTTTCCGAAACATCAGCAAGATTAGGTTGAAGGGGACTCTGATTGAAATTACCGTTACTTGGCGGATAAAAGCATCAAATTTGGTATGAAGGTACCTTAGGGTATACTAATAAATGTTAGCCTAGGAGCCCTCTGGAATTTCTAAAAATGTTCATATGCAGCGCTAAAATCTAAAATGGCCGAAAAATACGACAAAATATCACATGTGAGTCTTTCTTTTCGAGGCACCATTACTGCAAAATCCATAAAAAGTGGGATTCTCTTGCACTCCTCAAGAGACCAAAGCATAAAAAGACATCTCAGCAGGGGAAGAAGCAGAAAGTGCTTCAGAACAATGTGGAACTATTTACCCAACTATATGTAATATATATCTATGCAGAACCGGACATCTATTTTGGATGAGTTTTTTGCGCATGAGGTAAGTCATTCCCTCCTTCCATTTCAGACTTTGGTAAGCTTCATTTACCAACCAACAAGGCTGGAATACTGCAATGTTTTGAGCAGCTAGGTCAATCAGATTCCCCTTCAACCTATGACTCCAGATTTTGACGGTTCCGTCATCGTCCACTGCTTGCCCACTACTAGTGTCGACACCTTTAATCAGTATTCTGATAAGTATGTTCTACCTTACCTTCATAAGCAGCTGAGGAATGCCCAAAGGTTAGATGCTGTTTGGTACACCTACATTCCAGACAGTTTAAAGGAGTCTACCCGGGAAAAATGAGATGAGGGGATTTGAATGAAAATATCTGGCAACACCAAACTGCCACGAAATTGAATGGACTTTCTCCGTGACTCAGTAAACAAGAAGGAATTGTTCAGCTTTTTGACTTCCAAGGTTGTAGAGTTCAACTGGCCACCAGGCAAAGATGTATATGTCACAACAGGGAAAGCAGTTACACAAATTGGTTCGAATAATTCAATCATGCACAGGCAGAACAAGGTATACTAATAATCATGTACTCCATTCACTACAGAAAGGGGCAAAGAGGAACACTACCTGCGTTTCACTCATTCTCTGGTTGCGACACAACCTCCACCTTCAAAGGTAAGAGTAAGAAGTCCATTTGGGAAGCATGGCAAGAATTTCAAGACATCACTGATACATCTGTGTATTTGGCCACTCATCCATTCCAACTGCTGAAAGCCGATTCAAAAACTTCAAGAAGCTGGAACGACTGACTGTTGTTCTATATGGTAAAACCACTCCTTTCAGCAGTATAGACCAGATAGGAAAGGAGCTTCTTCCACATATCCAAAAGGCAGTTTATCAAGCAGGTATTTGGACGACCAGCACACGAACACAGCAAGTGATTCCTTCTCCACAGGATTTTGAATAAGGTTTCAGAGTCATGGGTACCAGTTTGGATGACAATTTCAGAGGTTTCCCGATCATGCAGGAAATTGATTAAATGTTCCCGAAAAGAAGACTGCAAAAACTGCAAATGTGGGAAAGCCAATCTGGACTGCTCACCACTTTGCAAGTGCAGGTGTATAATTTGCAAGTGTAATTTATGTATTTATAACTGTTGTATACTGAATTCCATTGAATGAATAACTATAACTATTTTTTTGTTATTGGGAACTCTTATTAGCGTTATATTTGGACTTATATATTAGTGTAATAAATGATATGGATATATTTTATTGTATTTTATTTAATATGTAGACCACCCTAAGTTAGGTGTCTAGTGTACTTATTTGGGTTAAAGCTGTAATTCAAAATTAACAGTATAATATATTGTGTTAAGTGATATTTTGTAGTATTTGTCGGCCATTTTGGATTTTAGTGCTGTACATGAAAATTTCTAGAAATTCCAGAGAGCGCTTTTATCCGCCAAGTAACGGTAATCTTGAAATACAATCTAAGCCATCTCACTAGATACATTACTTTTATATTTTTACTCTCATATCATTCTCTACCAGTTCCTTTGACGTAAAAGAAAGAAAAATAGAAAAACTGTACTTACTTATTTGTATTATAAGATGCTTTAATGTTAAGAAGTGACTTGGATTACGTTTTTCAACTAACTCGCCTCAGAAAAAGATTTTTAATTATAATTTACCCACGCGTCACGGCAGAAATTTCCACGCAAAATCAATTTAGGAACAATCCATGTCTTCATTTGCCGAGACCTTTAAAGGTAATAATGTAAATAAATAAATCAAGTTGACAGTATCGTTTGTTATTTGAAACAGAATTAGATTAAGGTATTGCGTTTGGGGATTTACTTGTCGACGAGAAATGACGTCCTTGTTTCATTACAAAAAAAACGAAGCCTAACCAGAGATTATTAAAGCGATAATTCGTTGACAGTTGGCGTAAAATATTAACAGCTCCTTTCGTCTTTGTTATGCAAATGTCACGTCGCAAGTGATTTATCAAAATTATTTTTAAATATGGAACGTTTGGGAATATCAGTAAATTATTGTTAGCACCTTATCACTTGGGATTTTTAATTCTTGGAGGATACAATTTATTTATTTATTTATTTTTATAGCAGGTACATTATAGGTACATACTTATATTTGAGGTCCTTTGTTGTAACAACACGTCAAGACATAAAGAAATAATTAGATGAGTAGGTAAGCAGAGCCATTTTTGCAACAAATTTTTCTTTTTAGGGCCAAGGTATGTCCCGCCTTCTAGGTTTCAGTTATTATCGACCCTTTTAAACAAAATATTTGAAGGGGAGAAATCAAAGTGCTTTGAAAATTTGTCGGGTAAATCAGTTCGTATATCTCTTGATGGTTGGTCAAATGTTAATAATGAATCGATAATATGAGCAGTTTTGATACTAGGAAATGGAAACAATTTTCTTCTGGAAAGTATCAGGACATCCACACACTGGTGATTACCTTGCAAACTTGGCCATTGACTTAATAAATAAGTGCAAAAATGAGTATAACTGCAAAGTTACTAGTTGTAAAATAGTATTTTTGGTTAAACGTTATAGTACTTAATTTTTATTTTTTTGAAAAATATATATTTTTGTTTTTACATCTTCATATCTTTGTTAAGTTAATGTTTTAAGCCTTTAAATTAAAGGCTTTTTAAAGTTTTGTATTTGCACTAATAAAGTTTGTATTTTCTCTTTATAACATTTAAACTTGAAAAGAAAAATATGGCAATTTTTTAAAATAAAAATCGCTTGAATCATCGTGATTTTAATGAAATGATTTAGATCAGCTCGACCCTGCCAACATCGTTATATTCGTTGGAGATTTTCTTCTGAACAACTCAACTCTGTAGATAATAGATATTGGAGCTAGTAACACAATAATTATTACCGTATTATGACATCGAGTTGGAAGTAATCTACACCAGCTATTGACAAGCGACAAAATGCTAGATGTCCCTTTATCTCTTTGTCGAGTCCGCTCATCTATGTCAAATTGTGGTTTCTGCGTGCGTTCCCATCCGTAAATCACAGGTCCCGTTTGTCAAATTGAACTGACAGATGTGACCCAGCAGACAATTCTAAGCACTGCTCTAAAACTAGAAATGCTGAACGTTGTCTAACATTTAACAATAGTTACTCACTGGGCACATTGAAAAACTTTATTCCCCACCGTCGACCGACGGGTTAATTAAAGAGAAGACTGGGATTTTGTGTTTAATGAAAATGGTAAAAAATTTCTATTCAAAGTTTATCTGAGGCACTTTTACAAATTTTCTGAATCGGATAAAATAATGAACAGTTCTTTGATGATGCCATGATGATAATGCTAGGTGCATCTATTTTTTTTTAATGGAACCCCCATGGGACAACCTGTTATTTAATTAGATCTTTAAATTGCAAAGAAAATGATATGCATAATGTCTACCTTCTCTTTGTACCAAAATAATTAAAAGAAAAAATGTTTTGATATTTTCTTTTAATTTTCTTTGACAATCAAAATAATATCTGAGGGTCAGATCATATGTATTTTGAGCAGCAGGATCCAAATATGCAAAAATATGCAGGTTGTCCCATTTAAAAATTTGTTACAAGAGCGTCCTTATCGGCTGAGTCATCAAAATCCAACTCCGTTGCTTACCTTCCGGTTGAGAGCCCCTCCCTACGGAGCAACATCTTCTTAACTATACTATTTGAAGTTCAACGTACCATTTCTCAGAACACTCAGAAGTCAAAATATTTGAAGAAAAAACTAAACAAAGAAGTAAAGAACATTCAACCAAGTGTCCTGAAAATGCTCAAGAAGAACATCGCAAAATGTATATTGTGGAAATATTAGAATCGGAAGATCTTCATCCAACACCAAATGTAGCAGGAACCTTTGGAACCAGACAATGATAGTTCTATTGGTTTTGATATTGAGGACTATTCATTTGAAAGTTCTGAGTCATTACGCGAAGATGACGTAGAGACAGATGATTTACTTAGTTGACAGTTAAGGTTCAATATCTGAACAATCAGAAAGTAATGTTTCTGTTTTCGTTCACAGTTTATTTAGTAGATTATTTAGCATTGTTGGATTGTCTATTGAATCAGCCCAAGGAACAATTTTAGTTTCATTTTATAAATAGCACCCTTGTAGGTTGTTAAGGCCTTTTTAAATTCCATCATAAAACTCCTTAGGGAGGCATAGTGCTGCTCTTGAAAACCTTGTTCGGGCCGTTTTAAAACTTGCTTCCTGCATTTCTAGAAAACACCTAGAAGGCTACCTTAAAACTGGTTTTTAAAACTCTTATAAGTCCATATTAGAACTGAGAAGCTATAAGAATGTCCACGAAGGAATCCAAATAATTTTATTATTGCATTTATTTTTTCTAAACTGATTTAATCAAACACACCATCAGACTTATTGAAGATACAATGGAATTTGAAATGTATAAAGCGTAGAGCACTATAACCTCTCTAAGGCCGATTTAAAAGGTAATAAAAAGCCATCAGGTATGACAAAAAAATTAAAACCAATGGCAGTTTATCGTTAAAACTACATAAGAAAGGCCAAAAAAACAAGAGCCCCTCAGAAATAATAATGATTTTAATATCCATACAAAATTTGCATATAGACACGTAATCAGCAGATTTAAAAAAGTGGGCTACTTCTCGGTTCCCACGGTAATTTTCAGTCGTTTCTTGTAATTCTACCTTAATTTGCTAACGAAAGAGTGATAATTATTGATAATTATAATTGTGAGATTGACCTTGAATATTTTTATATAACAAGAAAAACATGGCCGGCCAACTAAAAACCTAATTGTCGTTTTACAGTCATCTCCAGTGTTGCCAAGTCTAGTGAAATTTCACTAGATCTGGTGATTTTTTTTAAATCTAGTGATTTAGTGAAAACTTTTATGAAAATGCCCATTTTTAATGATTTTTTAATCATCCAATTTATTGCCCTCTACTGGTAGGTAGACAAACATTAAATTCGAGTTGCGATCCATTTAATACAAAACTGTTCACGTTAATCGCTACCACGATCAGTAAACTCTACGGTTACCTCGATCAGCAGCTCTTTGACGACAGAGACGCGCGAAGCGGGGAATCGAATGAAAGAGACAGACATATCTGATTTCCGTGCAAAAGACACAGACAAAGATGCCTGTAGTGTCTACAGCTGACGTAGGCTGTAGACCCTAACAGAATCTCTTTCATGGGATTCCCCGCTCCGCACGTCTCTCTCGTCTAAAAGCTGCTAATTGAGGTAACCGAATAGTTTATTGACCATGAATCGCTATAATCGAATAGCCTGGGCTCGTTGCCCTCTAGCGGCTCGTAGACAAACAGTACATTCTAGTTACAATACAGAGTACGAAGTCTGGCATCTTAATAATCAGATAGAGGACGCTCAAAGCTATGCTGTGCTCAGAGAGCTTAAGAAAATTACGTGTCCTACAGACACTGCAACTTTTGAAAATTAAAGATGAGAGCTTTAATTTCAAATCTAGTGAAATTTTAATAAGATTTAGTAACTTTTTAAAGCGTCGTCTGATAACTTTTAAAATTTTGATCTGGCAACACTGGTCCTCTCATTAAACTATATATTCTAATAATGGTAATGACCTAAAACATTTACTCTAAATGAAGCCCTTTTAGTCTTTTTGTATACTATCAAAAATAATCCCTTCCTTACAAAAATGCAAATGCACTTGGCGAAGATCACATGCACTTGATAAAAGCTGTAATAAAACGTTTGGGACGTTGACATTTGATACAAAAAACTTAAAACTTAACCTCAAAATAATTTGTATGTGTGTGTGTTTTAAAATGGCCACTCTTTTTTATGTTCTTCCACCTCCAAAAAAGACCTAATTACACATCAGTAAGTCGTGAAATGCTTTTAATTAACACACACACACACACACATGCATCAACGACACTTCAGGCAGACATATTGTTTAATATTTTTATAATAAATGTTTTATTGTGGTTTTGGAAAGTGTTTTATGGAATTAAAATTTGCCTTTTAGATTTATAGAGGCCTTTTTTCTTCATAACGGTTTCGTCACAACATTTATCAAGGATGTTTCAAGAGTCTAGTTTTGTAATGGCCTTTAATAAGTACTAATAGGCATTGAAAATGTCTAGTTTTAAAAAGGATTTAAAATGCATTTATTGTAAATATGTTAAAACCATAAAGAATAATTTAAAGCCTCTTTAAATCTAAATGGAATTTAAGACGTTCATAAAACTAATTAGCTTTATGGAGAGTTTTATGTAGGTTATGATAAATCCATTACAAATACATATTATCTTAGAAGCAAATTAGCTTTATAATTAGGTCTTACAGAATGCTTTAAAACTAACTATATAAGAGCAAGTATACTTGAAACCTAAAAGGCCTTAACTACAACATCAATAAAGCACATGACTATTTCCTAACCCCGACAAACCTTTCTTAAAACCTCCTCAAGTCCAAATGACTTTTAAATTGTTCCTTGGGCTGTTTCATCTATCTAATAAATATAAATATTATTAGAAACAAATATTTTATTTGATTAGATGTTCTCGTATTTATTGACGTGAGCTTTGCAATCATGCATGATAGGGTGTAGTGCAGATAAGTGAATACATCTTGAAATATTGTAATATAAAATGTAATATTACAATGTTGCATGTAACAATACCGTGTAACAATACATAAAAATAAGTTACATGTAATTTTACATCCCTGTTCTACAATATGTAGATAAACATTAGTAAAACAAGGAAATTTTGTTCCATAATTTTTTTATTTGTTTTAAGTAGGAAGTTATATTGAAAAGAAGATTAGTTTGATATTAAAAAATTATCCATCAAACATATTCAGCCATTAATTTGCAGGAGGGCTCGTGCTATATACGACCGTTTATTACAACTATTAAACCAAAACTTGTTCGGGGATCCGCGCTTGGGTAGTAATAAACGAGTGCCCCTGCGCGCCCATGGAGCGTGGTGCGGCACACGTATGAGCCCACAGCGCACATTTACCACGATTACACAACGGAATACGGCCACCTGCTCTTTCGACACTAACTACAACCAATATTTAGCTTTCGCCGATCACCAGTGCTTTACAAATTTCATAAAAATACTTAATCAGGTTACTTGACAACCACACAAAGAAATTTTCTAGGCACGTAATCTCTATATGTACCGTATCGACCTGCAGTTCACTATTTCTCGTATTATGCCAACTTTCAATAATTCTGTTCAATTTTAATGCTTATATAAATTACCGGTTACGTGAATTTTATTTTAAAGCGTTATTTACTGCAACATTACAACAATTATGAAACTGATAGAGGCTGAGACCGTTGCGATACGAACGGGGGAAGCTGCGCCACATATCAATCTGCGTCTTGAATTGTGCGACGGGTCGACATTGGGGTATTTGCATATTTGACAATCGGAAAATCGATATGTTGTACAACCTCGCGTATCTGAAGGCTTTCTTCGTGTAATTGTTTGTGCAGGAAGATGCTTGAAATGTCTCTCAGATAATACAAAGATGGCAAGAGTAAAAAAAAATAGTTTCATATCTGCAAGTAATATTAATTACAGAGGCCCACAAAAAAAGCCGTCTGTGATGGTGTACTGACCATACCTTCCCTTGTATTTTGACCCGCTGAACACGAATCTGACCTTAGTTTTTCCCCAGCATGTCAGATTTTTTTTAACACCAAAAAAGTGGATTGTATTGTTGCTTACCCATTTAAATCAGACTCCAAAAGTGATTCAACTTTAAAACTTCACCCTAATAACATTGTGGTATTTTAGTATTGATCTCTTAACTAAAAGAAACGGTAAAACCCCATAATTCATTTACCCCTTACCTCCCAACTCCATAACCCTGTGAATCCGATTAAAATAGTGGGGAACCTTGATTGGGGAGTAATGAGATTGTGACCCTGGATTCTTGCATTTGACTGTCATACATCCACAACCTCATGATCCCTTAACTCCGTAACCCGTTAACTCTGAAGATCCAAAGGAATAAATGGAGATCCTAAGTAGGGAAACTCGTGACATTGTGACATTAGAATCTTGGAAGCTCCCTATGGTGCCATAGCTCTTCGACGGAAATACCTTTATCCTCATGGGATTCAATGGAAAAAATAGGAGGCTCTCGATTAGGGAATCAATTACAGTAACCCCGTAAACCCATAACTGCATAACTCTGGGAATATAAAAGAAGATTGCGAAGAATCTGAACAGGGGAATTTATGAGATTGTGTTCTCGGAATCTTGAAATCAAGTTGACCATGACCTATTAGCTCTTGAACAGCACAACTTAACCCAACTACCAATTTTTAAGCAATTCTGAAGGAATTTGAATTTTTTATCACACAATTAAATATTATATTAAATTACCACCGGCGAACTTCGCCACATTCTCGAATAAATAAATCTTGTTTTCAATTTTTGCTCACCTTATCTAGGAGGGACCACCGCTGAGCCACTTCTTACAGTTTGAGATTTCATAGAAATCGTTTAAATAATTATTACACAAATAAAACTGTATAAAAAAATATTTTTAAGAAAAAGCTTTTATTTGAAAAAAGCTACTAAAAAGTAAAAATAATTTTTAAAAAATTCATACACCTGGAAACCAAAAGCTTTGGGGGCGGTCATATAGCGCTATTGCATAGTTACTTTGCTCAACTGACCGCCCCCAAAGCTTTTGGTTTCCAGGTGTATGAATTTAAAAAAAAATTATTTTTACTTTTTAGTAGTTTCTTCAAATAAAAGTTTTTACTTCTTAGTCTATTTATTTTAAAAACAGACAGACAAAACCCTCTAATTTGCCACCGCCATCCACCCCTTCCCTCTCCCGTCTTCTCACCTCTTTAACACTACTTCCCACCCCTTCCCCACGTCGTCCCACCCTTTTCCCACATCTTCCCACCCCTTCCCACCTCTTTCCACCCATTCCCCATCTCTTCCCACCCCTTTCCCACCTCTTCCCACCCATTCCCCATCTCTTCCCACCTCTCCCCACCCCTTTCCCACCACTTCCCACCCCTTCCACACCCCTTCCCCACCTCTTCCCACCCCTTCCCCACCTCTCACACGTCCGCCAAATTGAATTTAGAATGACGTCACACACTTTATCTTATTTTACTCATTTGATACCCATATCAGAGGGGCTGTGACCAAAAAGCCAATCCGCCATCTTGGGACGTCCGCCACATTGTTTATCGTATTTTACTCGTCAAACAAGGAGGTTGTGACTTAAAAGCCGACCCGCCATCTTGGGACGTCCGCCTTATTGGATTTAGAATGACGTCACATTGTTTATCGTATTTTACTCGTCAAACCCTTTCGTTTGATACCCATATCAAGGGGGTTGTGACTAAATAGCCGAACCGCCATCTTGGGACGTCCGCCATATTGGATTTAGACCGATAATGGCTATACTATGTTGCATTGTTACCGGACTTATACACGTGTACCAAATTTCAAAGCTCTAGCTTAATTAGTACTAGTCGAAATTCAGCTTGCAAGATTTGACCTAAACTAACAAACAAACAAACACAAACGTTGCAAGTTAAATAAAAGCTTTTAACAAACAAAAAAAACATACGTACGAGTCAAATTGAGAGTGGGTTAAAAAAAGAAACAGATTTTGTTTTTGAAGTATCAGCAAAATACACTATTTCTGTATTTTCATTCTTATTTATACCATCTATCAAAAAAAAACACTCTCTAACTGTTCCTTTGACGCAAAAGTTACAGACGTAGAGGTTATTCTTCAATAATAGAATATAATAGAATAGAATTTATTTGTATGCTCATTAATTAAATAAATAATTGCAAAAGAAAACATAATAAAAAACCGCTGCCCAAGGAATCCCAATTTCCACACCCTCTTTAATAATGGGGAGGGTGGTAATGGGGGTGGCTAATGTCAGAGAGACAGAAATTTTTTTCGCTCAAACTTAAAATCTCGACGTTTCATGACATTCTAAGCCTATTTGAACAATAAAAATTTTTAAAAATTTTATTGTCGTTACTATACTTCAACTGGATGTGGAAGTAACATGTTGAACTTATAGGTATATGTGAAGCAATTTATAACCTTGTAAAATCTACGTAAGAAACAAATCGAAGATTATACTGTATAATATACACTGTATAACTATATTATTTTGTAGATTCTACGGACATTACTTTTAGAAGAGAATACGTATGTGGCAGAAAATCCTAGAAAGAAAAACAGAAAAATTAAGGGAACTGACGTTTAAACAATATGTTAATCGTATTAACACGTCGCTTTACATTATGCGTACAGGAATTATGTTAGACTCAGCCAACTGAGGATAAGGATGTAGAAATTAACAACCTGTCCATCACAATTCCCCGAAGAGCAGACGGGTTTAATAATAGATTCGGTAAAGACTGGAGTATACAGTAGCCGCTGATAATACGTGGAAAAGAAATAAAGAACGCGATCGTGGTATATCGACTGCGGTCCAATATTCAGGCCAAGGATTCGCGTCAGATCATGCCCTTTCCTAACTCTGTATATCGGTTTTTCATGCGGTTCAGCCTGCAGCTAATTTCGCTACGGCCGGACTGAACATTATTGGGGCCCTGAGGCAGTCAATAGACATTTTAAAGATTGGTCTTTCTGTATGCATTCATTAATTTTTTAGTCTATAAAATTAAAAAAATACTTTTGCCAAAATTTTTAATGATAAATGGATTTCAAATTTAAGTTAAGAGGTAAACCAAAGTTGTTATTGATTTATAAAAGTACAGTCTCAAACAGGAAGATCACTTATATTAGTTTGAAGTTGTTAATCTACTTTGAATCACTTCTTTCACGTCAAATACTTTAGAGAGGCAGATGTATCTGAAAGATGGATAGCCCTAAGCATGGGCAAATCTGACCACGCTACCTGGCATTATGGTGCTGTGAGCAACAAGGCGGTTCTCCCAGGGCGAGGCCTTTTCAATTGCACTGAGGTTGGGCCTCTGACCTCTGCGATTGTCCCTAATACGGATAACTCGCTCACATAATTGTGGTAGCCGGGACTGCATAAGCGCTTTATAGGTGGTTTATAGAATGTCACATAAAATGTTAAAAAAAAAGTTGTCCATGAAACATTTATTATTATTATTCTGTGAATGATTCTCATTCTCACCCTCCCTAACTAACTTAAGCGCCTATATAGTGATATTGTCAAACCCAGCCGCTTTGCCTGACTTTAGTTTTTGTATGACTACCTCCACTTCTGATCTCAATATTGAAGATTCATGTTCGTAGTCCTGCTGTCAGTCACCTTCTATCTCAGAATGGTCATTTTCGAAAAGCTTGCGACCATGATTGCATGCAATATAATTCCTAACATTTAAATTAGCGACACATAATGGTGCACACATAATACCGTGAGAGCTACCGGTCCAATCAAATTTTTCAGTCAGCTGGTCTTCTTCCGGAGCAGGTCCAGACCTGCCGATTGCCCAATCAGTCGTAGCTGGTGTGTTAAATGCAGTAGATCTATATTTATCCCCCGTTCCCACGTACCAACCGCATTGGTATCCACCGTATCGAGTATCGTACGCGACAAAGCCTATCAGATATACATCATGCATGGATACTGGCGATTTTCTATTAATTTATTCTTTAATGATCCTATTAAAACTGCATTTTATGAAAGTGCACGACCTTCATTCTAAGTACGGAAACAATATCGTAACTGTTTTCCAACACTTTCAAAATAACGGCATTATTGGTGAAATGTGGTTTTGGGTATTTCTAAAAACTCATCAAGCACGTCATACAGTGTGGCGAAACGGTCAAAAATCACTCTGAGAGTCAATTATTGAGCTATCAAAGTTTTTTTTTAAATACTTGCGAAGGAGTCTGGTAGTCACTTCCGCTTTGACATAAAAAATTATTACTTCCACGTCCAGTGGAAGTATAGTAACGACAAAAAAAATTTTAAAAATGTTTATTGTCCAAATAGGCTTAAAATGTTATGAAACGTCGAGATTTTAAGTTTGAGCGAAAACAAAATTTCTGTCTGTCTGTCGGTCTGTCTGTCTGTAACTTTTTTTTTGCGCACGTTTACTCTGGAACCGTTTAAGATATTGACTTGAAATTTGGTACACATATGTACTTTAACGAGATCTAGAACTAGATTATATTTTCATCTTGTTCCGTCGAAGGGTTGGGGGGTAAATTGGGGTAAATTTGGGGTAAATGGGTAAATCAAGCAGGTAAGAGTCCATGAAATTGGTATTTAGTATATATAAGAGAAGCCAAGGTCTCAAATTTTTGGCATTAGCCACCCCCATTACCACCCCCACCTCCTTATTAAAGGGGACGAAAAAAATTGTGATTTAGTGTATGTACAGGAACCAGAAACCTCAAAATATTTTTTTTACTTCATCCACCTCCCATTACCACCCCCCTATCACCACCCCCACCCCACTACCGATGTGGGGTATCGTTTTATGGGTTTTTAGGGTAGAGGATTTCAAATATTATATTATTAAAGTTCCATAAACAATTATTTTCACATACAAAGTTTTTTCGTTGTGAGTGACTTGGATAGAGAATCTGGATGTGGAAGTAGTGATTCCTTGGGCAGCGGTTTTTTTAGTTGAGTTGACGACCTTTATCTCAAACACCACCGACCCACTATTCGGTGTAATCTCCTGTGCAAAGGGGTTTCTAAAGGTACTGATTAAGAATTTCTTACTAGTTATCTTCTTAAAAAAGTCGCTAATACATTTTTTTTAAATCAACCCCCTTTTTCCACCCTAAAATCGGAAAGATGTTGTAAAACTATGAAATCTACTCTAAGGAAACTACCCTTTTTTGACATTATTGTCGAAAATTTTATTTAACAAAGTTTTTTTAATTACTTGAAGAAAAGCTTAAATGTGGAGAGTTTAGTTGCAAAATAAGGAAATAACAAATTTCAAACAAAACTGCATTTTATTCAACTAAATGGAAAACTATTCCACATGTAGACCTGCTACATAATTAAATAAAATTTTCAATACAAAAAAAAGGTAGTTCGCTTAAAGTCGATTTTATATTTTCTAATTTTTAGAATACCCTCTACAATTTATCTTGTTTGACAACTGCGTATGACTTTCTAAGACAAGCAAAACTTTTTATAAAGCATGACTTTTTCTGGGTAAATCAAAAATAAAAAAGTTTATAATAGTGCCGGGAACACACTCTACATATAGTTACAGTAAAATTGAACACTTAAAAAAGCTTTATTAATAAGTGTTTGAAAATGCTTATTGACGTGAAATGTAGGTAAAACATATTTTCGAAACGTTGGAGGCCACCTTCTGAACTTAGAATATCGAATGAGTCACAAAACATCTGCCAAGACGTATGAAGAAGAAGAAAAAGAAGAAGAGATGAATAGGATAGAATAGGCTAACATAGCATAGGATAGAATAGGACAAGATAGGATAAATTTTTTGTGCTAAGAAGTTTACAAAAGTGTATACGAATAGACAATTTACTCACATGAACCTAGAAAAAGGTTTATTTGTGACTTATATTTACAATTTATTAAAATTAAAAATTAAATTTGAAAACAAAATTTTATTTAGGTAACGCAGTGGTTTAGGGGCGAGCGTAGAGGCGACTTCAATGTGAATGTCAGTCGATATTCCGTTGAAGCAACGTCGAGCGCGGTTAGTACTTGGATGGGTGACCCATCTTGGGAAATACAGCGTTCTCGTCCCACCTTCTAGCGGCTTGTATATCAGTGTATACGCGGAAGTTACGTAATTTCAGACGAGGATTACGTAGTGGATTTCGGAGGGGATGTAAAGCAGGCGGTCCCTTGTCTATTAAATGTTAGGCAAGTAAAAAATCCCTACTCTTGTTAAGGGAAGAGGTTCGGCAAAATTTCCAGGTTGGAGGTAGCTCGTCTCCTGGCGTCGGTGATAGGCCCTGGTAGCGGAAATAGGCCGACGTTAAATAGTTAAAAAAAAAATAACGCAGTGGTTTTCTCGGAATGGTTTTTATAATTATTTTCTGACAAATAAATACTTTATTCAGATTAGTTTTAAGTTCCACCCCAGGACAGAATATCATGCCACATTTCTAAGTTAGATATGTGACCATACGTGTGGTACCGGGCATGGTAACAATTCCTAATCAGCTTAGTACCAAGGACATCACTTAGACTTTTAAATATGAACATTCATTTTTTATGGTTTTGTTAAACACTTAATATGTTCATGCTATCTAAGAGGCTGATCAATGATTACGTCGAGGTATTTGATGTTCATCACTTTACTCTATATATGAGGTCCAATTACATGCAATTCTACTTCAGGATCTCCTGATGTAAAATTAAGTGATTTAAATAGGCTGTTTTACAAAGTGAAAACGTGTGTATATTCAACGGTATTGTTGTAAATTGTCATGCGTGTTCAAATTTTAATCGAACATCCTCCCAAGAATCACAGCTAACGTGAGTAACTGCATCATCGACATAAGCAAACATACTCACACCATCAGTCTCAGTAATTATAATAAAATAATTTACATAAATTATAAAAAGTACAAGGACAAGAACTGTGCCTTGTGGTACACCAAATGTCACTGTTTATTCTCTGCTCCTTTCATTATTTGTTACAACATATTGTTGTCTGTTAGTAAAATGACTTTTTAAGTCATAGGAAATCAGGTTCCATACATCTCTTATTTTTCCTGAAGCCTTTCATGGCTGATAGTGTCAAATGCCTTTGCTAGATCTAGAAACATGGCAGCTATTGCTATACTTCTATTTACTTAAAAATGAATATGTTGTATTTCTGCTAATATTATTATTAAAAATCATTATTTTGGGTACCAATACTAATGTAATCATACTTGGATTAATAAAATATGAGAACAAATGATTTCTTTGAAATATTTCTGCTAAATACTCCCAAAGTAATGTTTTTTAATACTTCTATTTACATCACTATATATTTCTATTGTCAAGGCCATAATAACATCCTGGGTACATTTATTTGGTCTGAATCTGAATTGGACTATTTGAAAAAAATGTTGTATTTCTCGAAATATTTATATAATCGAGCGGTTATTGCTTTCTCAAAAAGCGTTGCTATATTTGATATGGGAGTGATTGAACGACAGTTTGATATCTGATTATATCTGTTTTTTAAAACATGGTTTTTGGAGTCCCCGGGTTGAGAAACGTAAAAAAACCGCTGCTCAAGGAATCACTACTTCCACATCCAGATTTTCTGTCGAAGTCACTCACAACGAAAAAATTTTGTATGTGGAAATAATTGTTTGTGGAACTTTAATAATATAATATTTGAAATCCTCTACCCCAAAAACCCAGAAAACGATACCCCACATCGGTAGTGGCGTGGGGGTGGATGAAGTAATAAAATATTTTGAGGTTTCTGGTTCTTGTACACACACACACACTAAATCACAATTTGTTCTCATCCCCTTTAATAATGGGGTGGGGTAATGGGGGTGGCTAATGCCAACATTTTTTTTGAGACCTTAGCTTCTCTTGTATATACTAAATACCAATTTTATGGACTCTTACCTGCTTGATTTACCTATTTACCCCAAATTTACCCCAATTTACCCCCCAACCCTTCGACGGAACAAGATGAAAATATAATCTAGTTCTAGATCTCGTTAAAGTACATATGTGTACCAAATTTCAAGTCAATATTTCAAACGGTTCCAGAGTAAACGTGCGCCCAAAAAAAGTTACAGACAGACAGGCAGAATTTTTTTTTCGCTCAAACTTAGAATCTCGACGTTTCCATGATATTCTAAGCCCATTTGAACAATAAAAATTTAAAAAAAAATTTTTGTCGTTACTATGCTTCCACTGGATGTGGAAGTAATATGGAAATTAATTTTCCTTAGAGAGGGTAGAAGAGTGTTGTACATACTTCTAATATGTTGATTGAGCCCTCTCCTCTGACAAGAATTCCAAATCCCTTTGTTGCCTCGTCTACCGCGCCATTTTTCCTATTTTGACCAGTTCATTTCTCCTACTGAAGAAAAGTAAAAATAGTAATAATGTACGAGTACATATTTGGAAGATTACAAAGAACGTCTCGATTATGCAAAAGGTGAATACGGAAGACCGCGTTTCGGCAGCTGATACAAGTGAAAGTCCACACATTCTGCGCATTTATAGCAAAGCCTTGTTAAGAGGTATGACTTCCATCGATACAAATTTGTTTTACAACACCATCACTATTTACTATTCTCTAAACATGGTGGAATGTGAGAGTATTTTATATTGGAGATTTACACATGTTAGTTATTGCTGGTCTCGTAGCAAGTCTTCCTCAATTAGAATAGGTATTAACTTTTCTACTGGCGATCTTACCATTACAAACCCATGTTATTTTCTAATTAGTAATGCAGACACTCGCGTTTCCCATTTCTGTAACATTAAGGAAAATTCCTAAACAAGTATCAGATTTACTGGTGTTCTTCAAGATCTATTTCATAACATTTTGAAATAAAAATACCCAGGCTGATTATTACGCAACCACATAAATACAAACATTAAAGTTTAGCTTGTTGCTTTATTCGTTTCGTGGAATTCATCTTATATGCAAATACTTAAAATAATTAATAATACTTTAGCATTAGCTGGAACTGCTAGAAAATTACATATTTCAATTAATTATACAAGTATATTTTAAAGTGTTAACTTTTGTTTATCTTTACATAGGCTGAATGCTAGTGTGCGTAAATTAAAACGACAGTACAAAAGGCTTGTCAATTTTTAGAATTATAATTTAAATATGTTTGAAAGACAATATTTTTCTATTTCTGTTCCAGTCTCTTAAAACGAAAAATATTTTGATCCTATACTTGCACTCCAATATGTGGAAATAAATAATCATAGAGATTTAGTAATATAATATTTGAAATCGTCTATCCCAAGAGACCTTAAAACGATATAGCACACGGTAGTGGGAGTGGTAGAGGGGAAGGCTGGTACTTGAGATCTTTGGTTCTTGTACACACTTAAATAAAAACTTTATTTTTATCCTTTTAATAATAGGATGGGGTTAGTAATAGGAATGATAGAGGGAGGGTGGCTGATGCCAAAAAATTGAGGCCTTGGTTCTTGTACACACACTAAATCACAATTTTGTTTCTTTAATAATGGGGTGGGGTGGCAATATGGGTGAAAGTGAGCTTCAGCGGCCTGTTTTTTCTTTTTACCAATGTTCCTTAGACTTCAATAAACAATTTGCAAAAAAAATTAGGCCGATTAATCCTTTGCCAGAAAACTTCTCTGAAATTATCTATGACGTGACTAATTACATATAAAGAAAAAAAGGAGCAAAGGAGAAGAAGTCATTCGGCATTATAACATTTAGAAAGCATTTGCAGACATATGTTTATATGAACTTTTTTTCATATTTTGACATGTATCATAAGTTTGTAACAGGTATTTCCAGTATTACATAATTAAAAAAAAACTTTCGCGTCTTTCATTGAAAATCCATTTATATTGTGAGAAAAACTACTCAAAGTCGACAGATGCAACCGGCGTATACTTTCTGATATACGAAAGAAATTCGAAATTGTTTTTTAAGACAGTTTAGAATTTTATAATGTCTTCAAATTATTGAAAAATGTATTTATTACCTCAACTGTAATAAATTTTGATATTTTCGGCCTACTTTGAGCTTAGAGCTCGGGTATGGCTAGAAGAATTTATGAAATATTTCCGGGTATGGATTGGTGTATAGTTAGGAGGTAAACTTACTAATGGTTCCCGCCCCTAGCCCTGCCGCTTCAGGGGAGGGAAAGGTTCCTTTTTACGATTCTTGGCGGAAACGATGCGTCGTACGGAAAAAGTATTCCATGCTAAATTAACCATAATTAAATTTTCCACAAATTCCATCCCCATCCCCCCTGAAACGGCAGGGCTATGAGCGGGGACTTTCTCCCCTCTCCATGTCCTCTATTACTCCTTCGTTGACTGGACTATGTGAAATAGCTAGATTCGATTAGTGTAATTGCACATACATTTTTTTTGGTATTATATGCCCCTGGTCTTTGAGAAGCATGCAAAAAAACTAAAAGCCATTAAATACGTCACTGTCTTTAACCTTACTAACCGAAACGACCTTTAAATGAAAATATCCCTAGGGATACACGAATTATATTTATGTATTTGATTTTATAAAATGGTTTTTCCGTGAACACAGAAATTACATTTTTATTCTGGAATTGAAAGGAACCCCTCAGGACTACAAGCAACCAAGGATTATCAGTATCTACATCAAACCTTTACAAGACAACATATTATACAATTTATATTGGATTCAGATTTCCAGGCATAATTTTATCATATATTTTTCTGACAGAAATTCAAATGTATTTACAGCTCCCTTTATTTGATTGATTTTCTCTACCTCTCTCTGAATTTTTTTTCCAATTGTCACATGTTTATTAATCTTTTTTCGTTCCATAAATATTCTCCCGTTTGCAGTCTACAGACTGAGACCGAACGCAGAGAGACAGTTTTGTTTAATAATTATCGAGTTAAGACCGCTACCTTACTGTATATAACAACAAAAATATGCGGATGTTATTCATCTCTTTTACTACTGAGTATTTGTACTCGTTATTTACATCCTTTAACAGAACATTTAAATAAAATCGATGACAATTTCGTTTGCATAATAAAGTGTGTATAAAAGTGTACGACACAATAGAAAATGCCAAAGTTACAAAAACCCCAAAAGTGCAAGGGTTGCGACCAAACGAGGCTACTCCCCTATTTTCGAGGCAGCCAACACGATGGTGATAGTCGCGTAGTCCCTACCCCCCTCAAACTACCCCTAAACGCAAAAAATCACCTCTGTTTCCCATTTTTCGTTGTCAGGCATGCGAGGACTTTTGTTGGATCGGGGTTTTTTTGAGGAAACTCAATATGTCCTGTAAAATTTAGCAGCCCGACATCCTAACGGCCCCCAGGGGTTGAAACCACCCCCTCCGTTAATTCTGGAGTGTACCTCAAAGAGAAAGTTTTCAAGGGTGGAGAACACGATCGTAGCATCACTTTCTCTCTTAGTCCTCAAAAACTACCCCTGCATGCCCAAAACCATGAATTTTTCTTATAGTGAGATCACGAGCGCTCATTGGATCAGGTTTGCGCATGTATATTTAGTCTTGTATGTGCATAGTCAACTTCTTTATTATATACTTATTTCCACATTATGTACATATAACTTTACTCTTATTGTAGGTATTGGAAAACCCCTGATCCAACAAGTTCTCGCATGCCTGATAACGAATAATGGGAATAAGTTTTATGCATTTAGGGGTAGTTGATTAGGGGTGGGAAGCTAAATAATATCAGCATCGTGTCCCCGCCCTTGAAACCGTGTAGAAAGGTATTCAGGGAGGGGGTGATTTCAATCCCCCGGGGGTTGTTAGGATGTCTAGTTGCGAAATTTTACAGGGCATATTGAGTTTCCTCAAAAAAGCCCGACCCAACAACTCCTTGCATGCCTGACAACGAAAAATGGGAAACGGGGGTGGTTTTTTGCAATTATTAGTAGTTCGAAGGGGGTAGGGACCGTATGACAATCACCATCGTGTTGGCCACCCTAGACCACGGGGGTAGCCATGTTTGGTCGCTACCTTCTTGCAACTTTGGTATGGATTAATTCTAGCCACAGTGGGGCTAAAAAAATTTAGTATACGTTGTCTAAACATGTTTTTCTGAAGAGCTATCACATCTCTTGAAAATTGCAACAGAAAAACAAAAAATGCGCATTAAATCAGGACGACGATTGATGCTTTTTTAAGGGCGGTGGAACGCCTTGTTAATAGAAAAGAGCTTTGGTGGGGCCGTGCGCCCAACAGGTAACCGCGACATATGACGTGATGCTGTCGGACGTACCATACAGCAAAGGGAGGCCAACTAGGATAAAGTAAATACCTGCCAAGATGTAGCGAATAAGAAGAAGGGCCTCCTTACGAGAAAAACGTTTATTGTTTTGAAAAGTTTAACCGCTTATAAGTAAGGCTGAAACCAAGCATTTTGTATTTCCTTTATTATTCTCGTAGGAGTAGCAATTTCAGTTCTGCCTAGGGAATCACTACATCTACATCCAGGACTTTCTGTATAAGTCTCTTATGGCAAAAATAATGTTGATACTATATTTGCACTTCACTATGTGGAAATAATCGATCATAGAACTTTAATAACATAATATTTGAAATCGTGGTGACGGGGAGTAGTAGTGGGAGTGGCTGATGTAAAAAAATAAGGCCTTTGGTTCTTATACATGCTCTAATTTACAATTTTAATTTGTTACAACTTTTAATAGTGGTGGTAACTGATGGTAAAAAAGTTTTTGAGCTTCTTGTATATATAGTAAATTTTATGGACTCTTGCTTTACCTATTTATCCCCCAGCCCTTCAACGGAATAAGATTAAAATATAATCTAGTTCCAGATCTCGTTATACATACGTGTACATACATATTTCAAGTCAGTATCATAAACAGTTCCAGAGTAATCATGCGCACAAAAAAAAGTTAGACATACAGACCGAAATTTTCTTTTTATTCAAACATAAAATCTAGACGTTTTATGATATTCTTAGCCTATTTGAACAAAAAATAATTTCAAATTATATTTCACCGTCACTATACTTCAACGATGTGAAAAAAAATGTTTTACTTAAAAAAAAAACGTTTTTATACAACGTTAAAATAACTGATGCCTTCAGCTTATTAAAATACACTGACATTCTAAATCTACAGGTGAAATGACGATGATGACGTTTTGTACTCGTCTATATTGTTACATGTTCTACCCCCAGAGACTATTGAGTATACTACAAGTTTTATTAGTAACAGAAAATAAGCTAGTTAGTTATTTCGGCAATTAGCCCAGAGATGGCGTGCGATGTCTTGTGCATTCATCAACATGGCGGCTCATTCTGAAAGCCATCATACATTGGAAAATGGAGACCTCCTAGAGCCTGTTTAATTTCGTTTAATTAACGTGCATAATTAGTGAATATTTAACGTTATTTAAACCTTTCATAAAACGTTTATATTCTACGTTTAATATCGTTTTGTAAACGTTGAAAATTATCGAATGTTTATCGGTTTTTTAGTAGTTCTGTATGATGTTATTTAATCGTTATCTATAATGTTTAAAAAACGTTCATATTTGGTTAATAATGTTATTTTTTAGTTGAATCAACGCGTTTCTAAAACCCCTATAACAACGTGTTGTTCAATCCTGTTTTAACGTTTTTTACACGTAAGTGTGTATATACAAAGACCATATAAGGAACCATATAAGTTGCGCAATATTTGACGATAATGCATTCTATTTTTTTGATAGAATTAATAATATAGTATGACTTTCAAATTGTCCACGAATATCGCTAGATAAGCCACTGTCTTATTTCTTCACAGATTTCCGACTTGGTGTGTGGTTCGTGTAAAGCTATAAAATATTCGAACATTAATCGGCACCGACACGCATTTGTTATGCCGTATTTTAATAACTATCGCTGTTCAAGGAATTGACATCAGATATTCAACGGACAATAATTAGTTTTTATTCGTACTTTCCTCTGAAACATTAGCAGCAAAATTGTTAATTATAAGGCTATTAAGAAACTGAATAGTAATCTGTTAAATTAATAAACGTAAAACCAGTGTTATGGCGATGATATACAATTGTCTCATCATTTTCCTTCTGAAAATAATATAAATGCTTGTGATTTAATAGACCAGTGGGATAGTTTTTTGTGCGAAATGTCGTTTACCCGCAAGTTTGGGATGTCCAGAAAAATATGCCAACTATCCGCACGCGTGACAGGTGGGGCAACACACTTAAAAATTCAAAAATCGTCAATTTTTTGCAATTTCTCACTTTATTTGCAATATAACTCGTAAATGAAGCATTGTTCGAAAATATATCAAGAGATAGAAAGGTGGAGAAAATTGATTTTGAACATTTTATTATTCTTGACATTTTCTCAGAAAATTCTTCGTTTAAGAGCTACAAACGAAAGAACAATGCTACTTTTTTATCTTTTGATTTTTTTTTTACAGTGAATATAATAAATATTAATACGAAATACATCATCGGTACACTGTAAATTATGTTAAAATGTCCAATTTACAGTTGAAATAAAATATATTTACAGACCCAGATATATAATTTACGTGTTAAACAGAAAAAACATGCGTTTCATGTATACTTAATAAAATAGAATAGAATATAAGTTTATTTAACAAATTGTTCTACTACAATGTAATTGTTAAAAACTGAAACATTATGATAAATGAACTAAGCCCCCACATTAAGTACATATTTATTATTTTGTGTACCCAATGCACGCTCAAGTGCTATAAATAGCACTATGTGGGGGCTTAGTTTATGTATCATGATGTTTCAGTTTTTACCAATTATATTGTAGTAGAACAATTTGTTAAATAAACTTATTCTATTCTGTTATACATGAAACGCATATGCACTGTTAGTCCGGTCGAATTATCACGAATAGTATTAAAACGAGGGGGCAACCGCTGGCGAAATTTTGTACACCTAATACCTATTCTAGAAAAATACCCTTTGTTTCCCCTTTAATTCCCCCAATTCCTCAAATACCTTTATTTCCTCCTAATACCTTAATATTTTCTAGATTATCTCGGGAACGGTGCACTTTTTGATAAAAATACCTATATACAAAATTGTTCCTTATAAAATTTTCTACCAAAAATGTCTACACTTTTTTCCTAAAATTAATAGTACCGTGGGAAATAAGGCGCACACCAAGGGTTGGTTCCGGTCAACAGAATAAATTGTAATCTTTACTATAATCTACTTTAAAGTTCAATACTTAACGCTAAAGCAGTAGCTACTAAAGTCCGCCTAAAATTATAATAAATTCCTCTCACCCCCATAAAATAACGCGATTTTTGATGAAGCGAGAATATTGTATACCGGGTCGCTCAGCCGATAGGGACACTGTTGTAACTTTTGAATGGGCGAATGGATTTTTTTCAAATTTGGTGTAGTGATATGGGATATAATTTCCAATTGTATATTGTAAAAAACCAAAATGGCCGACTTCCGGTTTCGATTTTACCCGAAAGTGGGTTTAAAATACCCGGTTTTTGCGTAAATTCCCGCACATTGGCAGCCCTGAACAGTAACAACGTTTACAGTACGCTGTTACTGAGATGTAGTGGGAGAAATTGAAATTTTTTACATTGTGGTGGTGTATAGATATTTATGCTTTTTTCGCGTAAGGACAGCTTTGGAAATAGCCTTACGGATATTCAGCGAATTATATGACCTGCGCTGATTACATTTGTGCCTCATTTACCAAAGTACTATTAATTTTAGGAAAAAAGTTTAGAGAAGTTCTTTATAGATAATTTTAAAAGGAATAATTCTGTATATAGGTTTTTTTATGGAAAAATGCACTGTTCCAGAAATAATCTAGAAAACCTCAAAATGGGGGTGGAAACAACGTCCTCTAGGGGATGAAGCACGCAATTTTTGAAACTTTATGAATTTTGTCTAATATATTACAATTTTAACTGTTATATTACTGAAGTATTACAAGACATCGTGCAAAGTTTTAATAATGAAAAAGCTAGTCATGGAGAAATTGTAGACGTAGGAGAGCGACTTGTTCTAGCTTTATACAACTCTACCTCCGCAGAAAAAAGTCTAGAGGTATACAGATTCATGACTTTTAACAAACTTGTTGGTACAGCGAACAATACTGTAATATTATCAAAACTACCAACAACTTCTGCTGCTGCTTGGCAACACTCATATCGCGTTTTTTACCAAATTCAAACATGGAAAAACGTTGCGCTAGATTGGGGACTGATTGGGGACGGAAAAAAGTTGGCGATATATTAACCTGAACTATGACAACAAAAGAACCGGCTCCCGAATCTGTTATAGCACTAATTTCTTGTTCGTGCAAATTAGGATGCGAAAACAGGTGCAGTTGCAGAAGAGCAGGCTTACGTTGCTCCACAATGTGTTACCATTACCACGGACAAGCATGCATGAATGTCGAATCTATGGAAGACGATGAAGATTAATTAACGTAGGTAACCTTTTGATAATTAGTGGATTCGGCCTACAGGAGACACCACACGCCAAGTACTTTACCTCTAGGGTGGCGTGGAAACAAGTACAATATACAATATTCTCGCTTCTTTAAAAATCGCGTTATTTTCTAGAGGTGAGAGGGTGGAAGTGGTACATTTATTATAATTTTAGGTGGAGGAGTTTAGTAGCTACTGCTTTAGCGTTAAGCATTGAACTTTAAAGTAGATTATAGTAAAGATTACAATTTATTGTGTTGACCGGAACCAACCCTTATGTGTGCGCCTTATTTCCCGCGGTACTATTAATTTTAGGAAAAAAAGTGTAGAAACGTTTTTTTATAGAGAATTTTATAAGGAATAATTGATCAAAAAGTGCACCGCTCTCGAGATAATCTAGAAAACCTCAAAATGAGGGTGGAAACGGCCTAGGGGATGAAGCACACTATTTAGGGGTGGGAACTTTTCGGTTTAGTAATTTTTATGTTATCCTTAACATTTCTACCAATTTTCAAAACTTTATGAATTTTGTCCGATATAAATCGATATAAATCGTTATATTACTGAACTAGAAGTCCATAGTATCATCGGTAGTTTAATTAAGAGTATAATCTGCGGTCAGTGAAATGAAGAAACGAATTATTCGGCTTATTTTTGAAGATAGAAACTTCAAATTTTGTACTTATGTATTAAAATATATATTCTAGTTCGTCACGTTTTTATTTTTTTGTTTTAGTCAAAAACACGTGATCAACGAAAAAATGGACGTCGAAAAATTGGAATTTACAAAAAACGAAATCGTGACGACCTAGATAGTCCATAATTAATTACGTGGATAAAATATAACCTCTTAATTTTCAAACATAGATTCAATAAATAGTTTCCAATTTTGCCGTCAATAGATGGCACTCGCCTCGGCATTCGCATAGCTTTACACGCTCTCAGACTTTAGGGAGGAACTTGTTGTCATGGAGACCTGACGCGAATGAATGCTTGCCAGGGAAGCATTTAGGAGTTCTGGTAATATCTTAAATTTATTTATAAATTATTTTATCTTACAGGAATTACTTAATAGATGAAATTCTTGAAAATGTTAATACATAAATAAAAGGTGCCAAATAGAGAGGACCGGTTTTGTATAAACACTCCTACAAATTTTATTATGAAAATTTGAATGCGGTTTTTAGTTAGGTCAGAAATCAATTTATTCGAAATTATTACCAAGCAAAATGTACAGGGTGTCCCAGTCAACGCGCTATGCTGGGTTTTCTCGGTAGTTTCTGAGATAAGTTTATGGTTCAAAATCCAATCTGACGTAGGTTTTCCGAGGAATCTCATACTGCTAAGATATTTAGGAATCCAAAATGACGGACGAATTTCGTCATCTACGATCCTATTCGACTGAAAATCGATATCTGGGGGTTTTCGGGGATGCGGTTTACGAATTTTTGGTCAAAATTTAGGAATCCAAGATGGCGGACGAATTTCGTCATCTATGGACCTATTCGACTGAAAATCGATATCTGGGGGTTTTCGGGGATGCGGGTTATGAATTTTTGATCAAAATTTAGGACTCCAAGATGGCGGACGAATTTCGTCATCTATGGTCCTATTTGACTAAAAATCGATATCGGAGGGTTTTCGGGGATGCGGGTTACGAATTTTTGGTCAAAATTTAGGAATCCAAGATGGCGGACGAATTTCGTCATCTATGGACCTATTCGACTGAAAATCGATATCTGGGGGTTTTCGGGGATGCGGGTTATGAATTTTTGATCAAAATTTAGGACTCCAAGATGGCGGACGAATTTCGTCATCTATGGTCCTATTTGACTAAAAATCGATATCGGAGGGTTTTCGGGGATGCGGGTTACGAATTTTTGGTCAAAATTTAGGAATCTAAGATGGCGGACGAATTTCGTGATCTATAGTCCTATTCGACTGAAAATCGATATCTGGGGGTTTTCGGGGATGCGGGTTACGAATTTTTGATCAAAATTTAGGACTCCAAGATGGCGGACGAATTTCGTCATCTATGGTCCTATTTGGCTGAAAATCGATATCTGGGGGTTTTCGGGGATGCGGGTTACGAATTTTTGATCAAAATTTAGGACTCCAAGATGGCGGACGAATTTCGTCATCTATGGTCCTATTTGGCTGAAAATCGATATCTGGGGGTTTTCGGGGATGCGGGTTACGAATTTTTTATCAAAATTTAGGACTCCAAGATGGCGGACGAATTTCGTCATCTATGGTCCTATTTGGCTGAAAATCGATGTCTGGGGGTTTTCGGGGATGCGGGTTACGAATTTTCGGTCAAAATTTAGAAAACCAAGATGGCGGATGAATTTTGTCATCTGTGATCCTATTCGAATGAAAATCGATATCTGGGGATTTTCGGGAAGCGGGTTACGAATTTTTGGTAAAAATTTAGGAATCCAAGACAGCGGACGAATTATAACTATATTTTGACCCCCTTTATTTATGTTATTATTGGACACAAAAAAAAGTTTCGTATAAGAGTTGTAAGGTTGTATACATATTTTTTTAAATGCAATTAAAAAACAATTGCTTGGATATGTCACGTGATATAACAATGAAGGTTGCTTTTTAAATGAAAAACCCTGTATATTTTTACATATTCTTTTAGATCCTTTATCCCTGATTTCAAACATATAAGGATCTAGCTGTAATATTTTTTGATATATCGGACATTAAATATGCTCCAAACATGCATATAGGTATTTTAGGGTTTCTGACGGAGCGCAGTCAGTGGCGGATTTAGGGGGGGGGGGGGGGGGCTATAGGGTAAAATCCGAGCGCGGCAATTTTTTTGAAAAACACCAAAGACATAAAAACAAAAAATTATTATTATTAATATGTTCTATCAGAACATGTTTAATTTATTTGAGAACGTGTTTTTTATAATAACTAGACTAAAGTTCCTTATTATAGTCAACAGTACAGGGTGGTTGTGCAAACGTTAGAACCTCATTTAACTTCTTTATTTTTGGAGTTACGTAAATACGTTCAAAAATAAAAGTTATGAGATATCACATGTATTTTCCAAACATCATTTCAGCAAAACAATTCAAACAAGTCGAATTTCGGAGATCTGAGCTTTACCTTGGTTTTACTTCCACATCCAGTGGAAGTATAGTAACGACAAAAAAATTTTTTTAAATTTTTATTGTTCAAATAGGCTCAGAATGTCATGAAACGTCGAGATTTTAAGTTTGAGCGAAAAAAAAATTTCTGTCTGTCGGTCTGTAACTTTTTTGTGCGCACGTTTACTCTGTAACCGTTTAAGATATTGACTTGAAATTTGGTACACAAATGTACTTTAACGAGATCTGGAACTAGATTATATTTTCATTTTGTTCCGTCAGAGGGTTGGGGGGTAAATTGGGGTAAATTTGGGGTAACCAGCTAAATCAAGCAGCTAATAGTCCAGAAAATTGGTATTTAGTATATACAAGAGAAGCTAAGGTCTCAAAAAATGTTTGGCATTAGCCACCCCCACCCCATTACTAAATTTTTTCGTTGTGAATGAGTTGGATCGAAAATCTGGATGCGGAAGTAATGATTCCTTGGGCAGCGGTTTTTTTAAATAGAACACCCCCATATATTTTTACACTATTTGAAAGGCCATAGAAAAATCTTTTCAATGATATATGACCCAGTATTTTTCTTAAAAACTATAGTAGATATTAAGTTTTATATTTTCTTACATTAAGTCATGGTAGTCCGAAAAATATATACAGTCTGTTTCACTTTTTAAATTTTTTTTCCGATTTGAATCTAATTTTACTTATGGAACAAATTAGGATCTACTTATTACCAGAAAAAAATTCACGTCCTACAAATGCAAAGCCACCTGCGGTACCAAAATATGCGGATAAAATAAAAAAATCATATTAGGCATATTTTTATTGGAAAATTTTGTTAATGAAAGAATTGTTCAGAAACCTTAAGTCCAAAATTTAATCAAAAAAAATATATAAATTTTTATTAAAATAATGTCCAAGTCCGAAAATATCATTTGAATGGGTTTTTTCGTTTAGAAAACTGTACTATGACAATTTTGTTTGAAATTAAACCCAAGCTGCAGGTAGTTGTAAAACAGTTTTTTTTTAAATACCTAATTATTTTCAAAATTTTTTAAATTTCAAGTTTTTCATTTTTTAATTTTGATTAAATTTTGGCCATTTTGGACAATTCTGAACAAGTTTTATTAACAAAATTTTCCGATAAAAAAATGCTTAATATGATTTTCCGATTTTCTCCACATATTTTGGTACCGCAGGTGGCTTTGGTACCGTAGGAGGCGAATGTTTTTCTGATCATAAGTAGATACTAGTTTGTTCTATGCTTAAGTAAAATGCGATTCAAATCGGAAAAAAAATAAAGTTATTGGGGTGTTACCATTTCAAGTGAAACACACTGTATCAATTATTGAAATTCTCCATTTTATTTAAAATAAAGTGAAATTAGACAGAACTAACATATTGTTTATTTTAATTTACATACTTTTGTTTTCCATGGCTAATTTGATAAATTGTAAATTTATAGTAAATTAGACAAAATTTGTTTAAGATAAGTACCATGTATTATATTATAAATACAAAGCTTTTTTTATGGCGTTTCAAATGGTACATATATGGAGTGTTCCTTTAAAAAAAAGCAAAGTAAAGTTCATATCTCCGAAATGCGACTTTCAATAGGCATGTCCACAAAATTTTAATTTCAATTGGGAATGATAGAATTATCGATATTATACACTAATTTAACAATAAAAAAAACCGCTGCCCAACTTCCACATCCAGATTTTCTATCCAAGTCACTCCCAACGAAAAAATGTTGTATGTGGAAATAATTGTTTAATAATATAATATTTGAAATTCTCTACCTCAAAAACCCATAAAACGATACCCCACATCGGTAATGGAGTGAGGGTGGTGATAGAGGGTAGTAATGGGGGTGGATAAGGTAAAAAAATATTTTGAGGTTTCTAGTTCTTGTACACACACTAAATTAATTTTTTTTTCATCCCCTTTAATAATGGGGTGGGGGCTAATGCCAAAATTTTTTTTGAGACCTTAGCTTCTCTTGTATATAGTAAATACCAATTTTATGAACTCTTACCTGCTTGATTTACCTATTTACCCCAAATTTACCCCAATTTACCCCCAACTCTTCGACGGAACAAGATGAAAATATAATCTAGTTCTAGATCTCGTTAAAGTACATACGTGTACTAAATTTCAAGTCAGTATCTCAAACGGTTCCAGAGTAAACGTGCGCCCAAAAAAAAAGTTAGACCGACAGACAGACAGAATTTTTTTTGCTCAAACTTAAAATCTCGACGTTTCATGACATTCTAAGCCTATTTGAACAATAAAAATTTTAAAAAAATTTTTTTGTCGTTACTATACTTCCACTGGATGTTGAAGTAATATATGTATCCTTATTTTGCCAGTTATTCGTAATAGGCATCGCCCCAACATAACGAGGATTTTTGGTAATTTTTCAATAAAAATTCTTGGCCTATGGTAAAAAAATATTTTGAGGTTTTTGGTTCTTGTACATACACTAAATCACACTTTTTTTTCGTCCCCTTAAAAAGTGGGGTAGGGGTGGTAATGGGGGTAGCTAATGTCAAAAATTTTTTCGAGACCCTAGCTTCTCTTATATATACTAAATACCAATTTTACGGACTCTTACCTGCTTGATTTACCTGTTTACCTCCCCATTTACCCCAATTTACAACCCAACCCTTCGATGGAATAAGATGAAAATATAATCTAGTTCCAGATCCCGTTAAAGTACATAAGTGTACCAAATTTCAAGTCAATATCTTAAACGGTTCCAGAGTAATCGTGCGCACAAAAAAGTTAGACAGACAGGCAGAATTTTTTTTTTGCTCAAACTTAAAATGTCGACCTTTCATGACAGTCTAAGCCTATTTGAACAATAAAAACATTAAAAAATGTTTGTTACTATACTACCACTGGATGTGGAAGTAATCAATATTCTATTTTCAAGAAAAAGAACGCCATTGCCATGTAAACCGGAAGTGATATTTAAAATTTACATGCCTTTTTTTACTTTCCTTTAATGCTTTAATAGTCAATTAAGAACATAAATAATCCGATCAATTCTTCTTTGATGTTCAATTATATGTTTCTTAGCGGCATAGATTCCCCGAAAAAAAAAAATACTTATCTCAAAAACTACCGAGAAAATCGGACATAACACGTTAACTAGGACACCCTGTACACTGTAAATATACATTATGTACCTACAGATAGTTTTTTCTTTTAATTAAAAACCACTGCCTAAGGAATCACTACAACCGCATTCAGTTTTCCTACTCAAATTACTTTAAATAAAAATTCTTGTGCACCCAACGCGAAATTCGACTCTGTACGACAGAAATATATTTGAACTATTTCTCTTATATATTACACAATATGTTATTCTCCGCCTTTTTACTTGGTCGGCATATTTCATTGGTCAAAGGTGCACGCCCACCCGTATATACCTTTTTCATATATATCAATGAAAATATGTTTTGTCTTACCGCAGATTGTCCTCTTAAATTAAATATTTTTTCTTTACTAGATATTTTTAGTGCTAATCTCTGCGCTAATGTTTTTACAACACTGACGTCGTTTATATAAGAATTGGTATGTAATTCTTCAAGATAAACATTCCATTTCAATATTTTTACGCCCTAATTCCCTCCTAATACCTTTTATTTCCTCTTAATTCCCTTCTAATACCTCTTAATAATATTTATTTCTTCCAAATTATCCTGTAATTCCCTTAATACCTAATAATTCCTTCCGAAATACCTTCAATTCCTTTCTAAATTAGGAAACCTAATTCATTTGTACACTATTTCTCCTCAGTGGTTGCCCCCTCGTATTAAAATGTGGCGAAAATACATAACCACGATTTTATTGTTTTAAGTTGATGGGTTGGACATCCAAAACAAGCAAGTATTTTGAGCAGCTGAAGCCAATTTTGGACAAAAAAATTTCTATCGCGTCAGTTTTTCATTCCCTAAAGAGGGCAAAAAAAAAGATGAAGGTTAATATCTAATTTTTCTGAAGTATTTTGACGCGCTGAAGCTAATTTTGGACAAAAAAAAATTCGCTCACCCCTTTTATCCCCTAAAAAACTGACATGATAGATTCGCATTATATGGAAATTTTTTATTTTTGTTTTGTACGTATTGAATAAAGGTTATTTTTACAAATTTTACTTGTTAATTAACGCCCCTCCGGAAGCCTACTCTGAAAAGTCGGTTTTTCGCGTTTAAATAGAAGGCTGATAATCCGAGAGGAAAGTTCAAATGGGAAAGTTATAGGATTGAAAAAAACCTATAAAATGAGTCCCCGAACATTAAGATAGCTTTATTAGATCAGGAGTAAATTCAAAAAAACCGAAATTTTGAAAACAATTTTTAATTTCAGCAATATTTTAGAACATTTTTTAAAATTTTACTAAAGTATGTGCAATATAGAAGGGAACATCTCATAAAAATTTCAGATCGATATCTGCATTCTTTTTTGATACATTCAATTTTTTTGAAAAAAAAAGTTCTTAGAAAAATCATCCTTATATTCACCACATATTTTAAAACATTTTTTTTTGGAAATAACCAAATTCATGGCCTCAATTTGCAAAAGAAGGAGGGTAGCTAAGGTCGGTTTTAGGCCTATTTTATTTTTGGATTTAAATTTAAAAAAATAATTTTTGTATCATCTGTCATCAATATTTAATTGATTTCGCTCCAAACGGAACCTCCGCCCCCCCGCACATATCTCTTCTACCCTTTTTAAGTATTGGATAACCGGAATCCAGGAACGGCATCGCTAATTTTTTTGCATTTATAAAGTGTTGAGAACTCTCCAAGTTTTTTCAAGAAAGTTCTTCCCCACTGATCTCTTTCCCCCACCACTCCTACTTACCCACCCACACCTTTATCTTATAACTCGACTTTATAAACATACAGTTTATAATGGAACTTCAAGGATTCTTTATTTTTATCACAAAAAAATGATTTTTTACACCCACTCCTATCTTCTCTTTCCCCCACCACGCCCACCTATGTAAGAGGAAAGGGATTAGTGGGGAAGATAGTCCATATGAACTTTTTTGAAAAAAAAGCCTTTTGGAGAGTTCTAAACACTTTTTAAATGCAAGAAAATTTTAGCGATACCGTCCCTGGTTATCTAATACTTAAAAGGGGTAGAAGAGATATGTGCGAGGGGAGGAGAAGGTTCAGTTTGGGGTGAAATCAATTAAATATTGATGACAGATGATACAAAAATGATGTTTTTAAATTTAAATCCAAAAATAAAATAGGCCTAAAACCGGCCTTATCTACAATATTAATAATAATAGACTAGTAGATGGTGACAGAAAATCAGAACTGATAGCCTACCGTCTGCAAGTAATTTAGTCAGTATTATCTATACAATAAAGCTCAATTTTTGGTACTTTCAAGGTTTGCCCGCATGCACCGGATGTAGGAAACGATTTCCGGTTTGCATAAAAAAACAATGTTTTCAACTGATACACTACCGTCTGCAAAGTTCATAATTCGAAATTAAAGGAATAAAAATATGTCGGAAGCGCTTTTGCAGACAGTTCTGTCATGCACCAAACCTTATACAGGGTACTCCAAAATGTATCAAATTTTAGTAAAAAAAAAAATGATAATTTACCGTCTGCAAACAGTACAAAATGATGATTCTGGTTCATGAAGACGAGTAGGGGAAAGGTTCAGACGTTTACGATATGCACGTCACCATATCGTGCGCATGTCAACTTGTTATTTTTTTTTACAACTTTGAACAATTGTTTACCGTCTGCAGCTAAAAAGAAAACATGATTTAAAAATAGAGCTTCGATAAAGAATTATTTGCGGATAGATTAAATGTGTACAAAGCACTTGCCGCTTAACGTATTTGTGTAAAAAATGGGGGTAACTTTTACCAATTATTTACTGTCTGCAACTTGGTAAAAAGAAAGATTATTGATTCAAATATGCAATTATTTAGTTTGCAGACAATGCGCACATGCACGAGAGTCACAATAAAGTGTCAAAAATATTGAGCAACGCATCTTTGCCTAAGCATCAAGCTTAAAAATTGAGGAGTATGGCTGGTGCAAATCGGAGGACTGTTTGATAGAGATGAAATGCCACAAACCGTCAAGAAATTTTTGTAGGTGATAACGACAACGGTACGAAAATACCGTAGTTTTCTTGTTAATTCCAATGAATTTCAAATGCTGATTAATTTTTAAAATACAGTCGCAATTACCAGTAATAGTGTGGTCGAGGAGAATAACGAACAAATAATGCTCACCGACAACAATGCTGATAATGATTCAGATGAAGAAAACTTGTTTTTAGAACATATCAGTGACACCGAGGAAGATATGTTTCATTTCACTGAGGATTATCGGAAAACGTTCCAGGAGTCAGTGTTTGAGAATGATGATGTTGAAGAAGAAACAGACGGCGAACAAAATTTTTTATAAATAATAATTATTATTATAAAAATATGTATACGATTTTTGTTACAACTTTAATAAAATAATATTTTTTCAACTGAATTTAACTACGACGCGAATTATCGATCAACTTTATCGAATATCAGCACTAATTCTGGTCCGTGTGCATCTGCATGTTGTCTGCCCATCTGAAAAAAATATACTTGCATAAATTAGCTTACACAATTTTGTGTTGCAGAAGGTAAAGAAATGTTTTTGGTGCATATCGCACACGAAGAGATATCAAACGGAATTCGCCGAGTTTTGGCTCTATTGTGGCTCTCGTGCATGTGGGCGTTATCTGCAAATTGAATAATTGCGTATTTAACCCAGTAACCTTTCTTTGTACCAAGTTGCAGACGGTATAGATAGTTGTTTTTGGTACATATCTGTGGTTTTAGTGCATGTGCGCAATGTCTGCAAATTAAATAATTGCGTAATCGAATCAATAACCTTTCTTTGTACCAAGTTGCAGACAGTTAATAATCGGTAAAAGTTACCCCCATTTTCTTACAAGTTTTGTAGAATTCAATGGACAACCGTGCATATTGGATTCGTCTGAAAACATTGTTTACAATAGTTTTGCAACCTAAATTTTCTAATAAAACTATAATTAAACAGTAAACAATTGTTCAAAGTTATAAAAAAAAATGACAAGTTGACATGCGCACAGGTGATCTGCATATCGTAAACGTCTGCACCTTTCCCCTACTCGTCTTCATGAACCAGAATCATCATTTTGTATTGTTTGCAGACGGTAAATTATCTTTTTTTTTTTTTTACTAAAATTTGATACATTTTGGAGTACCCTGTATAAGGTTTGGTGCATGACAGAACTGTCTGCAAAAGCGCTTCCGACATATTTTTATTCCTTTAATTTCGAATTATGAACTTTGCAGACGGTATTGTATCAGTTGAAAACATTGTTTTTTTAGGCAAATCGGAAATCGTTTCCTACAATCCCGTGCATGCCGGCAAACCTTGAAAGTACCAAAAATTGAGCTTCATTGTATACATAATACTGACTAAATTACTTGCAGACGGTAGGCTATCAGTTTTAATTTTCTGTCACCATCTACTAGTCTTATTTTTAAGGAAAGTAATATATGCCACTCCACTACTAATATTATTTATTTTATAAATACCTCTAGCAAATTTCACATTTTTGTAATGCATTTTTTCATATTTTAACATATTTAACATTCAGCTTCACCAACAGATATAAAGGGGAATAACTGTGAGAAATGCTTTCAGAAATATACTGTGAATATTAAATAAACGAATAAGAGAGGAAAATTCAATTAGAGGGTTAACTAAATGTTATTCTTTGTATCCTTTGGCGCCTCTAGTCCTGCGGAGTGGGGATGGAAGACAATGGGATATTATCCTTTTAAGAGCAAAACACATAATATATTTGCTCCAAAGATGTTTTCACTTAATCATAATAACAGTTATTTTAATGTGAATGTTAGTCAAGGGTTTTTTAATCCACGAAAAGAAAATTGGACATATTCTACTAAACATTAAAACATTAATAATATTAGTGACAACAATAATAAATGGTTTTATTGGAAAAGTGTAAATATAAAAAAATAAGCACGAGCGATTTACAAGGCGAAAATTAGTTACATGGCTTTTCTTACACTTAAGGATAGGATTTTGAAGAGTGAGAGGGAACTATGCATTTATTTTCGGTTTATTCTAAATATTTAAAAAACTATAAATAGTATAATCTTTAAAATAGTTTCAGATACTTCCCATTGCTCTAAGGAATACAACCATAGTTTTTATCATAAATTTTGTATATACAGTATGTCCCAGGATAGATGTAACAAGAGGTGTAATGGACCAAACATTTTGGAATGGTATTTGGGGATTGAGTCCTGCTTGTTGTAAAACTAAAGTATACCAAACCCGAGTTGATTTGATGTTCTACAGGATGTTTTATAAGCAAAGTTGTAAAAATCACCACTAATAAAGTACCTTTATTTTTCAAAATATGAAAAAATTCCACGAAGAAAAGTTATTTAGAATGCAATTTTATACCTCTATACCAAAGTTCAGGAATATAAAATTATTTTTTTGAAACTTCCCATTTTTTCAATAAATTAGTATTTTGAACCATTCAATAAAAACTGCATAGAATAGTTATTTTTATACCAAGGCAGCGAAATTCCTTTTTACGTACCGAGAGAAAAATTATCGCCAAGGCCACTTGCGGCCGTGGCAAGATAATCTCGAGGACGCTAAAAAATTTCGCGGCCATGGTATAAACACTATTTTTTGTGCAACCGTAAATTATAGTTAGTATAGATGGTAAAAATGACACCACCGTTTATGCTATATTTTGCTAAATAAACGCGGTGGCCTTAACGTCAGAGCGTTTCTATGGAAACGGTATTTTGAATGTATACTTCTTGACAGTTCTCGAATAATCGTAAAAATTAAATAATTTATGTATTTGTTGTGAATTTGGAAATAATTATGTACTAATTCTGTTTAATAAGGTATAACAATTTTTGTTTGTCATATTTTAGAAGTATCAATTTTGAAGTGACTTAAACGTCAATTATTATGAAAGTGACTTTTAGTTTTTCGGCCGTTACTAAGGGTAACGGCCGTGAAATTGAATTTCACGGACTGTTTTGAGAACGCGAAATACTCACTTCACGTACGGCTGCACAAAAAATATTTTTTGTGAATTAATATTATTATTTAAAGTTATGTAGAACCTAAAAGTAGGCTATGAGAAAAGCAGTGGATACACATTTATCATTTATTATTGACATATCTGTCAAACGTAGTCAATATTATCCTTAATTTTTGTTTCAAATTAACGAACCAAGCATAAGAAATTAAGTGAAAATGGTACTCACAGTGAGTGAAAAAATTTATATTGTGCAATGCTACGAAATTGGCGGTGAAAACTCGCTAAGAGAAGTGGTAAGCCAATTTGAATTTGAAATTTCCAAACACTGCTTTGTCACGTACTCAGGCTATGAGAATAATTAAAAAGTTTCTGGCTACTGGTAGTGTTCTTAACATGAAAAGAAAATAAAAGCATATGATGAAGACAATGTTGGGGCTATTATAGCTCATGCTTCTGTTATAGAAAATCCTAGGATGCCACTAAGACAGAGATCAGCTCTTATTAATATTAGCAAGTCTGAACTCCAAAGAATTTACAAGGCAAAGAAAATTAGGGCATATAAAGCAAATTATAAACATACGCTTGAAGAGGGAGATGACGGCCGTAGGTTGGATTTTTGTTTGACCACTGGAGAAAAAAATCATCATTTCATAATTTTCTCAGATGAATCCACATTCACAACCAATGGTGTTGTTTCATCTCAGAATTGTCGGTTTTGGGCTTCTGAAAATCCAAATTTTAGAATTCATTGTAGAAGACAATATTATAAAAAAGTGAATGTGTGGTGTGCCGTTTCTTATCACGTTGGAGTTATTGGACTTTATTTCATTGAGGGAAGGTTGAACCAGCACACTTATTTACAGCTTCTTGAAAGATTTTCTGAAGAACATTTAAATATTTTAAGAGATATGCCTTTAGTTCATTTTCAACATAATGGTTGCCCTGGCCAGAAATGGTTAATCGGTGGTTGAATTTAAATTTTGGAGAAAATTGGATTGCCAGGAATGGACCGATCAAGTGGCCGGCGAGATCCCCAGACCTATCAATATTGGATTTCTTTTTATGGGGTCGTCTCAAGCAGTTGGTTTACGCTGAACCACTTCCTAACGATGTAGCAGTATTGAAGCAGAGAATTACAAATGCCGTAAACTCCATACCGTTAGATCATATTCGAAACAGTTTTAAGGACTTCAGGCGAAGGATCGAAATGTGTGTAGATGTGGGTGGTAGCTACGTCGAATAATAAAAAAATTGTAAACATTGTTTTGTGTTGGTCAATAATTAATTTGTTAATCTGTTACGTTTTTGACATTTATTACTTGTTATAATTTTTAAACCTCATTAATCTTCTGTTAGTAATTGTTTCTTGTTTTACAATTAGTTCGATTAACATATTATACCTTCTTACATCTCGTATATTCAATTTTTTATTTACCAATAGCCTACTTTTTGAGATGATTAACATTTGCTCCTACACAACTTTAAATATGAATTCAACTCTTAATTCGGAAAAAATGGGAAGTTTCAAAAAAATAATTTTATATTCCTGAAATTTGGTATAGAGGTATAAAATTGTATTCTAAATAACTTTTCATAGTGGAATTTTTTCATATTTTGAAAAATAAAGGTACTTTATTAGAGGTGATTTTTACAGCTTTGCTTATAAAACACCCTGTAGAACACCAAATCAAGTCATTTTTGCTATACTTTAGTTTTACAACAAGCAGAACTCAATCCCCAAATACCATTCCAAAATTCCAAAATTTTTGGTCCATTACACCTCTTGTTACATCTATCCTGAAACACACTGTAGTTAAATGCCATTCTCCAATAATGAAATTAGGAACTATTTTCATTGACAAACTACGATATTCAATACAACAGAAATTTATAATAAAAAATATATATAAATATAGTTGTATTCCTTAGAACAATAGAAGTTTTAAAGATTATATCATGTTTGGTTTTTTAATTATTTAAAATAAATCGAAAATAAACCCATATTTCTCTGCAAAATTTTATCCTTAATCTTTTAAATCACTTGTACGTAGAATTACATAAAGAACATAAATTACAAGTCAAACAAAAAAAAACATACACTTTATAAAACATATTTTATTTAAAGTACAACCACAAAAAAATTAATACTATTACTAGATGCAGGTCTTTTCAACCATATTGGCATCACCTGAAGGCGATTAAGACTAAAAGACAACTAAAAACGGTCCTGTATTTATACTAAAATAATGTCGTAGTTGACGCACTCAACCAATTATGTCGTCCCCACCCAAACTCTGTTTCAGTTCAACAAACCGTAACCTAATAACCAATAAAGCGGACTCTTTGGAATAGAATCACGTTTTTTTTTTCGGGAGCCGCCGGACTTTTGTTTCTGGAATCACTGCAGCCGCTTGGGCTTATTGTGATATTTTCCCATTTGCTTTATGATACCCATTCCAGAACTCTGGCCCCTTGTACTAGCTTGTACAGCTCCATCGCTGGTTTCGTTCCATATTCTTCTGAACTCAGTCTTGATTGTCCATATATTGCCTGTCTTCTGTAATCCAGAGCCTTACAGTCGCACAGGATGTGGTAGGGTGTCTCCGTTGCCCTATTGCATTGTCTGCATCTTAGGTCCCCGTTGAACATTCCCATTCTGTGTAGGTGTCCTTTCAGGGCACAATGCCCTGTTAGGGAGCTAGTAATTATGTGGAACTGATTCCTCTTAGTAACAGCAGTTCTTCAGTCTTCTTTCGAAATAACCCTTTGATAAAGGTTTTTCCATGTTAATTACGAAATTAGAGAAAAAACATTTATTTGCAAAACTGGAAAAAATATAAAAATATTTTATGTCACAATATTTTATTATTGTGTTTTTATTGCTTAGTTACCATAACTACATAATATACCCTTGCGGGCAGAAAGTTCATTTTAAGACCCGCGCGGGTATAAAGACAAAAAAAACATTTTTTTGATTAACTTATTAATAAACTTTATTAATTACAAAATATGGAATTAAAGTATTATGTAAACAATCTACTTTACTTTACTTAGTCGAATTCACATTAAACTGGCAATTCTCGAAGGATCCGGTGATAGTTAGATTGCCTGCAGCAAATGTTGATTCATGTTTCATTGTCTGGGTATCAAGTTTCTCTAAGGAAAAGCCAGATCCAGAAGGTATGCCTGCCAGCATCCTTGAAACCGCATTTTTTGAAGATACACTGTCCTCTAAATATCCTTCAGCAACCGACGTACTCTTCCATCCACCATGGCGCTTCAACTGGCTCCAGCCTCTGACAGAAGAGTTGCAGTGTCCTGTATACTTATCAGGATCGCTCAAGCCCAGATATTTCGCAATGATGAACAGGATTTTTCCAAATGTGTTTTTTCCAATTGGCTGTACAGTACAGCGACTTTGTCTATAGGTCAGAAAAAGTCTTCTTTCTGAACAACCACGTGGTCGTAAAGACATGTAGTCTCTTATTGGCTTCAAACTGTTCATTTCGTCTTCGTCAACAATGGTAAAAACGCGTTTTTTATCGGTTTTTGTCTCTGGTACATTTACCACGAAAACTGATTTTCTATCTTCTACGTGAGTAACTAGCATATTCACAAGTTCTTGTAGTCGACATCCACCAAATACACCAAATATTAATGCAATTTTGTTCATTAAAAACATCTCATTCGGTGCCTCATGAATAAATTTTAAAACATCTTCTCTAGACAGAACTTTAGACTTTTTTGGAGAACATCTACTTAATTCCCTTGATGCATAAATAACTATTATTAGAGATATCGATAAATATTTTTTCAACCGTTTTCTTAGCTATAACCAAACGGGAAGCTATTTCTGTACGATATATTTTTTACAAAAAATATAATAACCTGTACATGTTGAAAAAAAATTGTAAAATAAAAATCGCCGTAAACCTAACATATAATATTACCAAGTAAAACATTTGTTATTGAACATTAATAAATATCGCACTGGCCTTTGACAATAAATAAATTATTTAGTTGCTAATTCTCTACATCACATCACATGAAGGAACTTCGCTAAAGAATAGTTCCGTTGCTCGGTCTAGACAACACAGACCAAAGCCATAGCCATAGCGTACCAACAACAGTAACCCACTTTATCGATAGTACTTTTACTTACTCTTACATCTACAAGGACGTCCTTGCTGTGGCCTGAATAGCTTAAAGTCACACACCAACAAAGTGTTTGATGTAAGCGGATATTGTACCGATTTTTTTTCGTTCAATTAAATTGAACATAATTATATTCCAATTCGATACAGGGTGACTCCAACCGTGGAAACTTGTTTTGAAGAGTGAGAGTGTAAATTGCTTTTCATAAATCGATCGATGTTCTTTATTTAGCAAAAATAAAATCTTAGGTAATTAAAATTAATGTATATTCAACTGTGTTATTACTGACAGAGAAATCACTAAATTATTATTTTTTTAAATTAATTATACAGGTGCCTAAATATGTCAATTTTCCTTTGGAGGGACTCGTATGAAAGAAGAGAATTAGAACCGACAGGATAACACAAAGATTAGATCCTATTTTTATAAGTTTTACTTCCACATACAGTGGAAGTATAGTAACGACAAAAAAATTTAAAAAAATTTGTATTGTTCAAATAGGCTTAGAATGTCATGAAAGGTCGAGATTATAAGTTTGAGCGAAAAAAAAATATCTGTCTGTCGGTCTGTCTGTCTGTAACTTTTTTTTGTGCGCACGTTTACTCTGGAACCGTTTGAGATATTGACTTGAAATTTTGTACACATATGTACTTTAACGAGATCGAGAACTAGATTTTCATCTCGTTACGTCGAAGGGTTGGGGGGTAAATTTGAGGTAAATAGATGAATCAAGTAGGTATGAGTCAATAAAATTGGTATTTAGTATATACAAGAGAAGCTAAGGTCTCACAAAAAAATTTTGGCATTAGCCACCCCCATTACCACCCCCACCCCATTATTAAAGGGGATGAATAAAAAATGTGATTTAGTGTGTGTACAAGAACCAGAAACCTTGAAATATTTTTTTACTTCATCCACCCCCACTACCACCCCCCACCCCACTACCGCTGTGGGGTATCGTTTTATGGGTTTTTGGGGTAGAGGATTTCAAATATTATATTATTAGATAATTATTTCCACATACAAAATTTTTTCGTTGTGAGTGATAGAAAATCCTGATGTGGAAGTAGTGATTCCTTGGGCAGCGGTTTTTCTGATGTTACCATATCAGGCGTTGCCTATCTTTCGGCAACCTCCCTAGCCATACTTTTCTATATCATAATTCTTCCTTTTCACCACCTTTTACCTCAAACCGCTTTCTATCCCCTCTATTCACCTCCCTTTTTCTTAATTTTTATTAGTTTTTGTTCTTTTGTCCTTTTTTGTCTCCTTTTCAAAATCCCCCCTCGGCCAATAACTTCTTGTAAAATCCAAACTTTTTAAACTACAACATCCCCTCACCCTACCTTCCTGGAGGCGGTACGACCACCAGGACGAAAGATGTCATTAGTTCGAACGGGTTTTTTCATTGAGTTTTCCCCGTATCAGTAACCGAAACTTTAAACAGTGCAGTGCGCCCTAACAATAAGTTTAATTTTAAGTTTCTAAAAGCTTTCTCCTATACAGAGTCATATTGTTAGATTTAAGTCTTACCAATTTCTTAAGACAGGAGCACTAACGCTCCGCTTCAACTTATCGTTCTAGCTGAACCGGACCCGCTCCGCCCAGCCACACACAAACCACGACGTCACGCGCTGTGGTTGTGCGGCTGGCTCCGGACCGGAATCCGGATAGGCGCATATACATGTAACTAAAATGTTAAATAAATTGTTATTGAATTGAATTGGTTTTTCTGATGTAGTATATAAATGAGGAACAGTAAACACTGATTTTCTTAATGATCACAAACTTTCCCTCTGCATTATAAATTTCCTTTACTTTAGAAATACTCAGATATTTATTCCATAATCTATAAACCGAGCACCAACATGGTATACCCCAAATTTTTCTTTATTTTTGTCAGGCCTGTAGCTAGAAAGTGCTTTCAGGGCGGGCAAATAATTTTTCAGGGGGGCTGGGCCAAAAATTTTTTTTTAATCCGAAAAATTTTTTGATGAGCGGGAGCAAGAAATCTAAAAAAAATGTTTGCGAAGATAACTGAAATTGCCCCCCTTGCCATCGCCGTAGGTCGGGCGAAAATTATTCCAGGACGGGCATAGCCGGTCCTGCCCCCCCCCCCCTAGCTACAGGCCTGATTTTTGTAAATAAATTATTCAACCTTAGTACATAGCCTGCACTTGATAAACTTTACTTTTTGACATAAATTAATGAAACATAAATAAATAAATTAATTTTAAATTAACTTTTGGTTCTCAATAGAACACCCTCTATATTATTACATTTTTGTATTCTACCTGATTTGCAGAATACTATACCACATAAGTTACATTTCAAATGTCAATTTTTTTTTTTAATTTCAATTACTTCCACATCCAGTGGAAGTATAGTAACGCAAAAAAAAATTAAAAATTTTTATTGTTCAAACAGGCTTAGAACGTCATTTTCAGCTTGAGCAAAAAATAATTGTCTTATGATCTTATTCCGTCGAAGGGTGGGTAAATTGTTAAGATTTCAGAAAATGTTTTGACATTAGCCACCCCCATCCATTATTGAAGGGGGTGAAAAAAAAATAAAATTGTGGTTTAGTGTGTAACTTTATACAGGGTGTTCTAATTGAAAATCAAAAGTTCCGCTGAAACCGGAAGTAGAAAAAAATTTATTTATGCGCCAAAAAGTGACGTTTATCAAGTACAGACGAGGTAGGTACCAAGTTTTAATAATTTATTTGTAAAAATAAAGAAAAAAATTGGGGTATGCCACACGTTCGTATTACACCCGGTAAACCAATAAAAAAAAATGTAAGAATATTTGTTTCTATCTGTCCATTAAATCGACTGGATACTTTCTCGATGAGCTAGGACCTTGCAATTTGGCATGAAGGTGGAGAGTATCTTTCCCACCACCAGAAAATTCAAAAACTTGCAAAATTCAAAACGGCGTAAAAACTGCAGTGAAACACAAATTTTCACCTTTCTGGTCACTATAAATCGTAAAGTATTAACAATAGATAAAAATCATTCAAACAAATATTGTAGCTTTCTTTATTCCCTACAACCCTGATAGCACACGATGTCCGCCGGATGTCATTTTTATGTCCATTTAATGTACTGACGTCCATGAACATAAATTGGACGTCCACCGGACGTCTTTCATAGGATTTACTTTGAAATTGTACGGAATGGACGTCCTTTGAATGTCCATTTTATGTACGGGAAGTAAGTATATATTAGGTCCATATAGGGACAGGAGATGGACGTCCATTTCGTGTCCGTTGATTTAAATATTTTATTTTTCTAATAATTGATATCTTCATACCGCTTTCTCTCCAACGCATTTCCGAGATATGTATACATACTAGCGAATATCACACTGAACGTACATCATATGTGCCACAACGGACGTCCTCTGGATGTTCAATTTATGTGCGGCAAGGACACACACATTTTAGATCCCTATAGGGACAGCAGCAGGACGTCTATTTAATATTCTATTTATGTTGTAGATGACGGACGATAATATTCCTTTATAATTTTTTTTCCAACACGTTTCCTAGGTTTGTATAAGTACCTCAACCACAAACCTTTAATTCTTAAAATAGTTGACCCCCTTTATACTCTTCAATTTTGAGATCTGAGAAAAATAATGTTTTTAAACGAACCGCCCCCCGCCCCAAAAAGCTGGGTCCGCCACTGAATTAATGTAATGTAATGTCACATTGTTCAACAACTACTCGTACTGCTCAGGTGACACTGGTGACAGTTCGATTACAATATCACAGTTTTTTAGTTAGTAATTAAATAAGTTCTTCTTAATAATTATAAACAAATACAAATGCTAGTAACGGGAAAAAATCAGGTTTGGAAACGCAAATAAAAAATGGAAAAAAGAGAACCTGAACGATTTTCACATATTTTAAATCAGGCTAGAAATTCAATGTCACATAATAAAGACTAACCATTACTGATTACCTCATTAAATACATTTCCCACACATTTCTATACTACTTTTAGCATTCAAAATAACGGACACAGGATAGCCCAGTGGGTAAGTCAGTAGAATTGTTACAGATGTAATGCAGGTTCGATCCCTACCGACGGCAATTGGTAAAACGGTAAATAAGTAAAATAAAATGAATTTAATAAACATTATAATTTGCAGGCAACTCTTGTGATAATAAATTGGAGTTACGGTAAACAATATTAGGTATGTTAATGTAAATAAAATATACGGATGCTAACAAAGAAATTCATCGGACGTCCTCAATCTCCGCTGAGGATGTCTTTCGGATATCTATAGGACAATGTTTATGCACTTCATTTTTATCAAGTAAAGTATTTACAAGTTGTACTTTTTCGAAAAGCATCCTGAATAATATATCTATATAAAAAAAGTAGGATGTCCATATATCGTACTTTATGGACATCCGTATGATATCCCTCAGGGATGTACAAATATTGTTCAATGTTGTGATATTTGGACGTACCTCGTTGTGTGTAGGATGTACTTTGAACCAAAAATGAACGTTCACTGGATGTCCTGTATGTCCCGCGAGGACGTCCTTCAGATATCCATAGGACAATGTTGTGCTATTAGGGAATATCGATAATAACTAATTTTAAAGTAGAACTAACCGGAAACGAGATAATCGAGAAAAAAGGATTTGAATTATTCCTGGGAGAATATGGCAGCCTTGGAATTTCTAGGCATTATTTCCCAATTTATCATTAAATACACGTTTAAAAACGTAAATCCCCTGCCTAAACTACTATATATGTCTCCATTTCCAAATTAATGACCGACCCTCTTCAAACGAACACGATTTATAAACGTTTACGTTAGCAACAAGATATATTTGACGTAATACATATCCATATCACTTTAAAAATCCATTGAAATATGAGAATACAAATAAGGACTTATAACGACACTTTGGTCTCCGTCACACCTATTTTAAGATTTTTAATTCACATCGTTTGGCGTGGAATTTACGGTATATTTCGCAAAAACCGGTCTGGAGAAAATAATAATGGTCAACTTTCCTTAACAGAATAAAATTCATCTAAAAACATGAAACTTCACTAAGGAAAAAGTAGGTACTGGCAATTACATCGATTGTTGTTTTAAAGTAATGTACTTATTATGTATAATGTTTATGATAATATATTTTTTCTACGACTGTTAAAAGAACTCCTCTTTTTTTTTTTCATTATTTTTAGTGCGTAAAATATATGTTTATGGTAATAGTGAAAAAAAGTAAAAAAGAAACGTTAAAAAATAGTATGTTTATTGTTTTATTCGGAGTAAGAAATAATAACTCTCCAGAAAACACAAAAATAATGTACCCACTACAGAACGTAGGAACGAAGACACATCAGCTACTGGTACAAAACATTGACGGCGACGGGAACTGTCTATATGGAGCACTGAGCCATCAGTTAGAAGGAGAAAACATAACAACCCGTTTTTTACCAGCCTTTTTATGTGACATCACTTGGGCTGGAAACAGGGTGTAAAAGATATAAGTTTGAGCTGTCAGGTGAGTGATGGGTGTTTGAAATATCTGGGGGCGTGCGATTGGCGATTTTGTGAGTAGTGATTGATTTCGTACATAATCCAGAAATAGGTACAGTGGTTTTGGTGTAATGCAACAGAACAAATCAAAAAGGGAAAGGAATAGAAAGAACAGATAAGTGTTGTTGATCTTTGACTTTTTGTTTGTGTCTGTTTTAATAGGAGTGTGCTTTATGGTATTGCATGTTTTAGCGCTGTGGGTGTTATAATATAGTGTTTACTCAAACAGCTTTCTTAGAGGATAGTCTGAGAAGTGTTTATACATCCAAGCTCTTGAAAGTGTCGACCGCTATCATCATGAACTTGTGGTGGGCAGTAAATTATTAATTAAAATGTGGCCATGATATTACTGTGTAGACCCGCAAAGTTATATATCTTTTTATCATATTAACATAACAACAATTAAGTAACTTAACTAATATTTAAATAATATGGGTCACCATAAAGTACTTAAAGAAATAGAAAAACAACTGACAGGAGAAGAATTAGACTGAATATAAGTGGGTAATCAAAACTAAAAATTGCGACAAGAAAAACGACAAAAAGGGACAGGTCAGCTGTCGATGAGCCCGACATGAAAAAGAAAGTACAAATAGCTAAAAAATCGCCTCAGGACTCATCTGGAGTGAAAACAAACTTCAAGAAAAGCCTAATAATGGAGCGAGACCCGCCAACAAAAGAGAGTTTAACCAGCGGAGAGGAACACAAAATATATGAATAATACCCTCTAAGAACAATGAACAAACTGAAGTACCTAGGAACAGACCTGACGAACCAACTGGAATGGAGAGAATCAAAACGGCATACAGAGTCACAAGGGCAATCATACCGTTCACTAAGAAAAATAAACTATCAGGGACCTTACTAAATGTATGTACATAGCTGTCAAAACAATGACATATGGAGCCAAATCACGCGGCAATAACAAATGCCAACAGAAGAAGTTTTTTGAGAACAGCAGAAAGGGACATCGTCTTACTCCATAAAAAAAAAGGGAGCTTCAACGCTCCCTCACGACACAATGCGGTAACGTATCTCACAAATACCTACACCTCCCATCCCACCTTCCTTTACCATGCGCCATGTGGCCCATGTGTACCTTAGTCCTACCCAGCGTGGACGTAGCAGACCCAGCTGTATACCTGGGAGTGGCAGCAATTCCTACCGCACGCAGGTAAATTAATCAATCAAACTTTTCGAATACGAAAAGAAACGTGTAACTTGTCAAAATCGCAATGATATTTAATTTAGAACAATGAATTTACTGAAAACATACTTCTTTTTCAATGCAAACTCCCCATTTCACCATCTATATATAAATCTATAGTAAACAAAGGGCGTAAATTACATTTTTCATACCCCATTAACCAAAACGTTCTCTTATGTACGAAAACATTTAAAATGTAACGACGATGAATATATGAAATGGACGTACGTCGTAATAGGTAGGGAATCAATACTGTGCCCCAGCATTGTTGAGGAATCCTCAAGTGGGATCGCAGTTCCTGCCGGCCAGCATATTTTAGAGACGGATTAATTCTGAAGCCCTAATCTGACTTCGCATCCTACAAAGCACCTTTCCGTTCGGACCGTACTTTAAAAGCACTCAGAATGAAAAGTCTTCGCTGCAAAAAAGGGTATCTTATTGTGAACTGAAACTGAAACATTTCTCAGGAGGTTATAAACGCTAAATGGAACTACAAGTGAAGTAAGTTCTTTGACGTTAGGCTGAATCACTTGTTATTGACTTACGTATTTATAAAACTTAAAAATTTTTACGATTAATATCGTAGAATCGAATGCTTGTTTCAAGAGTGAACGTACTTGCTTCACTAGTTAGGATTTCTTTCAGAAGATGTGTTTGCTAATCATTCATAATGATGACAATAAAAGGAAAATTGCATATGAGCCGCTGGCATTTTTTTTATTTTTCAAGGTCAAACGGTCTAAAATAGACAATAATATTTTAAAAAATGGGTTTTGTATTTTTTTGAATAATGTTCGTCTATCTCACGGCAGGTACATATACAATTAATTATGATCGAATTTTTTGCATATTCAAGTCTAATTTTGCACAAATTATTTCCTTAGCCAGTGGTACAAATTGTGCTCTTAAAGCACTTTTTTTGTCTGAAATAACTAAGGACTATCTTAGTATGTACTGTCTGTTGTCTACAAATGCTAGTTCCATTTGGAGAAAGAACGAAATTCCTTTGGATTCTTTATGTGCTCTTCACCATTTCATGTCTTTTATAAATCAGTTACAGTGAACAACGAGCCGCCACTGAACTTTATGGATAATTTTTCCTTTACCAGTAAATTTCCAAACTACCTTGACTATCGGAAACGCTTAAAATTAGTTAGGTAAACAAAAACAATGCCAGCGCAGCGCCAGTTCTAACTTTCACTCTTATTTATAAAATAATGTAATATGTAGGTAGGTATTTTGATTTATATTTATCCTCTTTTTTATATAAATATTTTAAGGGGCCGTCTTGCAAAACCGCTTTTAATGTATTTGTTATGTATTACATCACAGTTCATTCTATTAGACGTAGAACTGGCGAAACAATTGTATACAATGGTATAGAAGTTTTGACAAATGAAAATAAATATTAAGAAATAGTAGCTACTATATTTAATTTATTAACAGAACTAAACTGATCGGGAAAAGGATCATATAGAGTTTCCGCTTGTTTTTTCATAAATGAGTTAAAAAAAAACAAAAATCAGGAGGTAGATAAAATAATGATACTAAAGGACCATGAAGCATATTAAAAAACAAACCTGTGTCATTGTATTATTTTGTTTAATTTGTAAAATAAAAATTTTATTATTTAGTTGTAAGATAGCTGAACTGCAGTCTTCCGATTTGTATACTTCCAAGGTGTTCATTTCTGATATATTTCTTAATGAAACTATTTTACATTTGACAAATCTTGATATTACCCATTTTATTAAGAATACATTGGATAGTGGTGGTGAGCATGGGCACAGCCAGGGAGGGAGCCATGCCCCCCCCCAAGCCGTCTTCCATGAGCCAAAAAATAAAGAAGCAGTACAAAGCAGTATCTAAATTATCCCTTGAAATAAATATTTTGTAATTAATGCCAATATTAGCTAATAGAGGAATCTACATACACATCCGTTTTCAACCATTTTCTGAAAAATTTTCCTATTGACCTCCCCCCCCCCCCAGATGAATTTTCTGGATGCGCCACTGGTGGTGAGATAGAGGTAATTTATACAGACTTGTCAAAAACAGTTGAAGGCTCGATCATATACGGTAAAAAATTTCAAAATTTGGATTTACTTCGAATTATTTAAACTTGTTTGAATCTTGGAAATAATTTTGCATTATTAAGGCCTTTTATCTATTGATACGTTAGCAGTAACAGGAGTTCCACAGGGTTCTGTTCTGGGACCACTGTTATTTATTCTAGTTGTCAATGATTTTGCAAAGTAATGTTCTTCTATATGTTGATCCTAAATTGTTTTACATCTGATTGTCGTCATTTACAACATAACCTCTCAAAAATTTATTTTGTAAATCTAATAGGTTAACAGAAATAATCCTTAGCTTTTTCATATAAAATAGACTATGAAATGGCTAATAGATTCAGGCCCTTTAAAGATCTGTCTTTTCTTTATTCAAAATTAACATTTGTTGCCTATATAATAGCTATTTATTATACAAGGGAAAAAAGTATTTGATTTTAGCTCGAGGTTGTGTTTGTCCGACGCGAAGCGGAGGGAGACGAAACACCGAGAGTTAAAATCTAATATTTTTACCAGTGTATAATACATTATTTTTTTCTGTGACGGGAAAAACGACGATTTAATATTGAAAAAACATATTATTACAATATATTAAAGTCAGAAAAACTTTGAAGTTTTAAACTGGTAGGCTGTTGTATTTATAGCGACATTGGATCTGCATTGTTAAGGAAACCTTTAAAGTAATCAAACATCTGTCAATTTAATTCTGTGATCTGGTTTAAAAATTTGCGAAATTAGTTAGCGAAGTTATTTATTACACATTTTGAATATTCAAAGTTCAAAAATGGACATTTCTGATTCAGAGTTTTCTCTTTCACCACCGGAATTAGTAGAAGCAGCGAAAGTAGCATCACTAAAATTATTGCCAGCTAAATCGCGGAAAATTTACGAAACCGCGTATTCAAGATTTATGGAATGGAAGGTGAAAGACATGCAGTTCTTTCTCGTGTTATTGGCATATTTCTCGGAATTGGCGCAACAACAAAAACCATCAACAGTGTGGTCCAATTATTCAATGATTAAAAGTACGTTACAATCCAATAATAATGTAGACATTTCAAAATATTGCAAACTAATTACATTTTTGAAGCAAAATGGGAAAGGTTACATGCCCAAGAAATCTTCGATTTTTACAAGTACACATATTAGTGATTTTTTTGAATAATGTTCCTGATGAAGTTTATTTAATGGCCAAGGTTGTTGTTGTATTTGGGATTGCAGAAGCTTGTCGAATTTGTGAAATCAGCCAGGTAACATTAGATGATATTGATGATTCTGGAACGTTATTAATTGTGAAACTTAAGCAAACAAAGAATGATGTAAACAGGAGATTTGTAGTTACTGAAAAATATATTAAATTTTACAGAATGTACATAGACCTTCGTCCAGCAGCAGCAAAGGATCGCCGCCTGTTTTATGCATATCGCAATGGAAAGTGTATCAATCAGGTTGTTGGTAAAAATCAATTGTATAAGATACCTGAAACAGTAGCCAATTATCTTCTACTTGAAAATGCTAAGTCATATACAGGTCATGCATTTCCAAGATCGTCTGCTACACTTTTAGTGGAATCTGGAGGAGACTTGATGACACTAAAGAAACATGGTGGTTGGAAGTCACCAACGGTAGCTGAAGGGTATGTTGAGGAATCGGTGGCGCTTAGGACAGAAATATCTAATAAAGTGTTTAGAACACGTGGCAGTGCATTAGCTGGAATAAGACCCAATTTGCGATCAGGACCATCAACGGCAGTTGTGTCAATGGCAGAAAATATGATTTCAACTCAAGAGAATTCCACAGACATTCCCAATCGTTCGTTCTTTCATGCAATGCATATTTAACAACTGTACTTTTGACATTAAGGAAATGTAAGTTTTGTATAATAAGATATTCTAAAATTAAATAACTCCGTGTTCTTATGTGTACATATCCGGGAAAAAAGTTCATTTTTTTCCCGGGGAAAAAGTAATTTAATAAAAAGTGACATTTTGTTACCTGTCAAGAGAGATAAAATATCAAACTTTTTTCCCGTCACAGAAAAAATAACATTACCGCTAATTCTTTTGTCAAAAATCAGTTTTGAAGGTACTTTCTAATCCAACATTTATTTTTTGGTAAAGTCAGTTTTTCGAAGTCGAATTTTAAACAAGGTTGCCACAGAAATTTCAATTCCCGACTTTCCCTGACCAATTTTAAAAAATTTCTGTATAGAACTAAATGCTAAAAGTGAAAAATACAGGTTATTAATTTAACTTTTAATAAAGGAACAAAATACCAAACTTTCCCGTCACACTGATTCACTGTAGCTCTATATTTCAATAAAATGTTTTGACTGAACTTAAAAAAAATTAAGAACCTAACTACTTACCTTAGTTGTTCATTGTAAAAAACTAACTGCAATAAACCGATTTCTTCAAAACCAAAAAAACAAAACAATCTTGCAGTTGCACAACTTTTCATTGCGTGCGGATGTTTATAAAATAATTTTTCCCTGACTTTCTTAGATTTGTTGCTGTTTTTCCTGACTTTCGGCCTAAATTCAAATCTTCCGTGACACTCCAAGTCTGTAGCAACCCTGTTAAAGCACTGTCTTAAACTACTATTGGGCAACATGTCGTTGGGCGACATACCATTTTATGAGACTGAAATAGTATATTGTGTATTTAGGTGTGAAAGCAATACATTCCCGGACGACGATGCAAATTGTTGGCCGAGGCGCTAGCCGAGGCCAACAAGCATCGAAATTCGGGAATGTGCTTTCACACCGAAGAACACATAGTCGGAGAGCAGCCAATCTGTAGGAAGCATTTTAAAAGTAGTCTATACAACTCGCGAACACCCACCTAAAAAACAGATGATATTATGTAAAATGACCTTCTGGATTTGATTTTTGAGTTCGCCCATTAATTTGAGATTGCCAAATCGGTCAATTCGCAAATTTTTTGAAAAATTTTAAAATTATGTGTTAATTTTTGTTTTGCACATAACACATCATATCTTTTTTATTTTAATTCCGATTTTGACCAATATTTTACACATTATCCCTCCAATATTCTTAGACAGGCTGACGGCAAAGAATATAGTGTAACTAATAATATAGTGCCTAAAAAATATATAATTACCCTCTATTGTCGCGGTTTTTTAAAATTTGCGTTGAAAAATACCCGATCGAGGTAACTTTTTTATTTTTAAAGAGAGAGTTATAGTATAAACGAGAAAAATGTTCCATATACTTTAAACAAACTTTTTTATAAAGATATTTTTTGGAAATTCGGCTCATGTAACGAGATGACGCTGTTGGAAGCGGCCGCGCAACTCGTCCGCATTAATTTAAAGCATAACTTCTGTTAACGTCGCCCATCTGTGGTGTCGTTTAAGCGATCAAGTGAGTCTACGGATTATTTAGTTTCTATTTGCAATTAAATGTTATAAAATTATGTAGATAATCTCGAAACATACACATTAAAAAATATATTTTCATTAATTATAACAGCAAGTGGGTACTAAAGATTACATTTTCCTTCGCATAAACAACTTATGTTACATTGCGCGTTTGCTTTGCTACACTTGCAGCTTGTAGTACAGTTATATAATTTACATTTACAAAATGGAGTTAACTCAATAAAATTGGGTTTTGGGCTTTTTGAAATCATCTTTGGAAATAAGATTTCCTCCTTTAGGTACCATCCAAAATCTAAAACATTTGAAATTCTGGGCTTAATTTGGTAGGCTGTCTTGTAAATAGCACATTGCAGAAATGCCCTTTTTGCTTGTATTCTCTGTACTGGGATTTACAATTTCTGATTTTCTTTTATAAGCAGTTCGGGTATACGATCTTCTACATTGTGCATGGTAAACTGGATTTAGTGATAAAAATAAATTTTTCTGTTCTAAATATTGTTTTAGAGCAACAGAAATGTCATCGGATTTTGCATTTGATCGGTACATTTCTAAAGCCGTAAATATCGCTCGCAGACAAAAAATTTTCATACCATTGTGTTAGTGAACGAATTCTGAACAACTTTCAAAATGTCCGTCTGTCTGTCCGTCCGTCACGTTTCTTGTAAGCACGATAACTGAAGAAAGAAAATTCCGATTGTACTGAAATTTGGACAGTAAATTAGTGTTAGCTAGAAGAAGAACCCTATTTGAACAAAATCGATCGATAAATAAAAATGTTATTACTTAATGATTTAAATTTGATAAATCCTATATAAAAAAGTCTATTTGACAGTCACATTTTGTCACTTTGACAGTGATAAAAAAGGTGCATCGTTTCTTATCACGATAAAAATACCTGTTCCTCAAAAGCAGAGTATATCTAGTAGTCGCACGTCATTTTAAAATCTGTACTGTCGGCTATAATTACTTCCACGTCCAGTGGAAGTATAGTAACGACAAAAATTTTTTTTTAAATTTTTATTGTCCAAATAGGCTTAAAATGTCATGAAACGTCGAGATTTTAAGTTTGAGCGAAAAAAAAATTTCTGTCTGTCGATCTGTCTGTCGGTCTGTCTGTCTGTAGATCTGTCTGTCGGTCTGTCTGTCTGTCTGTCTGTAACTTTTTTTTTCTGCCCACGGTTACTCTGGAACCGTTTGAGATATTGACTTGAAATTTGGTACACATATGTACTTTAACGAGATCTAGAACTAGATTATATTTCCATCTTGTTCCGTCTAGGGATTGCAATTTACCGGAAGTTTTAATAACCGGTAAATCGGTAAATAAAAATGTAAATAACCGGTTAACCGGTAATTACCGGTAAATTTTAGAATGAATAATTAGGGTGGAGCAAATGGCAATTGTCTTTTTCCATGTACAAAATTATCTAAATTTAACAAAAAACATTTTTATTTTATATACATATATTTAATATAATGAACAAACAAAAGGTTTAGAGAATATTATTTAGGTATTATGCAAATCACAACTTACACACTTTTTATTTATTATGAAAATCTACTACTGTCTGTATATTGTTGCCCTAATCTGGGCACGCTAATATACTAGTTAGGTAAATACTTTATTATTGGAGAATCAAACAAAACTACTCTTCTAGCTAATACTGACGAGGTATTGAATTACATGATAGGATTTTTAGCATTTAAAGCAAAAAAAATATGTTGAAAATACTTAAATCATTTAATCAAATTTAGTTATTCATACTTCGTCAGTATTAGCTAGAACAATAGTTGTTTTGATTGATTCTCAAATAATGAGTCTTTTAAAGTATTTCTTAACTAGTATATTAGCGTGCCTTAGGGCAACAATATACAGAAAGTAGGTATTTTCATAATAAATAAAAACTGTGTAAGTTGTGATTTGCATAATACCTAAATAATATTCTCTAATCATGATAAAAGCAAATAAATTAAAAAAAATAATTGTAACAACAAAAGGTTTTTTATCAAAAGGAAAAAATATAAATGAAATAAATTTAAATAAATAATTATTCAGTAAATAACAAAAATATCAACTTAAATAACAAAAATTATAAACATAAACTCAAATAGGCAATTACTGAATACCTAATCTAAAAATACAATATTTTTTAAAACTAGCCCGTTAAAGGGGTTAGTTTTTCAAAGCTGTTAGTCGTCTGATATTTGTACATAGAATACCACCAGCTGAAGATGCCCTTCTTCAATCGGCATTGGTGGGTCGATAAGTTAATAAAAATTGGTAATAACATACTTCTAAATGTATCCCACGGATATTTGCGGCAGCGAAATATTCAATTTCCTGTAGCAAGATATTGTCAATGTCTCTCTTGTATTTCTTAGTTTTGGTGTTTGGATTTTACTTTTTATAATATTATTTATTTATTGTTAAAAGTGCTCAGTGTTGGAACAGTCACTCTGTATTTAGTGAATACTAGTCACTGACATAAATAGAAACGTTGAATACGTGACATATCGTAAGTTCAGAATTTACCGAAATAACCGGTAAAAAATTAAAATAACCGGTAATTATCTTCATGTGTTTTTTGTCCTGATAACCGGTTAACCGGTTAACCGGTATTGCAATCCCTAGTTCCGTCGAAGGGTTGGGGGGTAAATTGGGGTAAATTTGGGGTAAACGGGCAAATCAAGCAGGTAAGAGTCCATGAAATTGGTATTTAGTATATACAAGAGAAGCTGAGGTCTCAAAAAAAATTTTGGCATTAGCCACCCCCATTACCACCTCCACCTCCTTATTAAAGGGGATGAAAAAAAAATGTGATTTAGTGCATGTGCAGGAACCAGAAACCTCAAAATATTTTTTTACTTCATCTGCTCCCCCACTACCACCCCCCTATCACCACCCCCACCCCACTACCGATGTGGGGTATCGTTTTATGGGTTTTTGGGGTAGAGGATTTCAAATATTATATTATTAAAGTTCCATAAACAATTATTTTCACATACAAAGTTTTTTCGTTGTGAGTGACTTGGATAGAGAATCTGGATATGGAAGTAGTGATTCCTTGGGCAGCGGTTTTTTTAAGTCTTGTGGAAATTATACTGTACGATATGAGTCGTTTTGAGAAAATTATAATTATTTTTAATTGTTGTTCGTTCACATATTCTGTCGTTAATTTATCTTGCCAAAAATCACTCGAGCTTTTCTTTTATGGATAAATTTCTTTTTAACTCAATATTTTGTCAATCAGTAATTTTGCTCGAAAAACTGACATTTGACAAAATCGCTCGATCTCCGGTCTCGCGATTTTTTCATGTCAGTTTTTCTCATAAAAGCTCTTGTGATTTTACTGTTGAAAAATTTTTTTTTTAATTTTTATGTTTTTGTAATTGAATAGAAATCGGGTGAAATATTTCATTTTAATATTTCTAATTATTTATATATTTTACAAATATACATTTCATAATGTAATATACAACCGTGAAAATATGATTTTATAGCTCGTGTCTTATAATGTAAAAATTTACATTCTTCTACGTGTAAGGTGGTGGTGTAGTTCTTTTGACTCGGAATCGAAACCCAAATGGGGTTTGGTATAGTTTTTTTACCAAGTCTTTTACCAACTAAGATCGTACTATAAAATTAAAAATGTCTAAAAGTAACATTATTTACAAAAAACTGCGAAAAGTATCCTATTGAATGTATAACAATTATATAAAAATCCAGTTAACAGGCGAAGAGTACGTTTTTCGCTTGTTTCCTTTGATTTCCTATCCGAGTAATTATAATTTATTATGCCAAACTATGTGTTTATAACGCACTAAGTATAAGGACTGAGACAAAAAGCACTTTCAACTTAACATAAATGGATACTAGAAAATAATAATCACCCGGCACGGCACGTGTCTGCGTTTAGCTCTAGATGCGATTGCGGCCGATTCATAGTAGCGCGCATTCGTTCGGACGCTGAAACAATTAATGAATATTTCGATAAGGGAGCAAAATTTAAAAAAAAACTTCTTATAAAAGATTTTATTTAGTTCATTCGGAACATTTTCTTCGATTATAGTAGGCACCTAACTTTAAAAATAAAAAAGATACCTCGATCGGACATTTTACTCTGCAAATTTTAAAGATTTTGCGTCAAAGAAAAGTTGTTATTTTTTTTTGCCAACTAATTATTTTTTAGGTAAAGTTTTTTACTTTCAACATATCAAAGAATAGTTAGAGAATATTATGTAAAAAAATTAAAAAATTCTGAAGTAAAATAAAAAATATATGACGTGTTATATGAAAAACAAAAAATAAGACATAATTTTTATTTTTTTTAGAAAATTGCCAATTTGGTCATTTTGGCAATCTCAAATCAATGGGCGAATTCAAAAATCAAGTTTAGCGGGTTATTTTACATCAGATTACCTATTTTTTAGGTGGGTGTTCGCGAGTTGTATAGAGGGTGTCGAATTCAGAGGGTCTGGTCTTCCACTAACATACTATTTTTTCTGAAATTACAATCAATATTATTATAAATTAAGGAATTTGTATTAATGCATAACATTTTTTCATTACAATCTAACTGCTTACTAATAAATGCAATTTTAATGTGAGTTGGTTTGTTTGCGTGTATTTATTTACTGTCTAAAATATACATGAAAAACCGTACGGGAATGTTACTTTCCCGGCCTAGGCCGGGAATAGTATATTGTGTATCTAGGTGTGAAAGCGATACATTCCCGGACGACGATGCAATTGTCTGGGAATGTGCTTTCACACCGAAGTACACATACTATTTTTTCTGAAATCACAATAAATACTATTTTAAACGTATAAAAATCAAAAATATAAACATTTAAAAAATTTTTTTTCTGAAATCACAATCAATACGATTTTAAACGTATAAAAATCAAAAATATTAACATATTAAAATATATATAAAAAACCGTACGGGAATGTTACTTCCCGGCCTAGGCCGGGAAGTAACATTCCCGTACAGCTTTGTTGATCGTTGCTTGGTAACGGATCTTTTCCGGTCTGTTTTCTGATAGTTTCTTAGCAACGGACTAAAATACTGGAATTGTGCATTTTTCGCACTGAAATCGTGCCGAAAATGTAGACATTTCCGATCGATTTCAGAAAAAGTAACATTCCCGTACGGTTTTGTTGATCGTTGCTTGGCAACGAATTTTTTCCGGTCTGTTTTCTGATAGTTTCTTAGCAACGGACTAAAATACTGGAATTGTGCATTTTTCGATCTGAAATCGCGCCGAAAATGTAGACATTGCCGATCGATTTCAGAAAAACTATTATTAAGTCGATTTTTAGAGTAGTTTGGAAAATTACCATTTTTATTATTTTAATCAATTTTGGGTTTTACTTTTACATTACCATCACGAGCATTACAAAGATCCTTAGGAAGCTTTGGCGGATTTTTTTTTCAATGAGAAAATCCTAACAACATTTAGAACATGTTTGGAACCGTTATTTGTTAAGACAGACAGCTATTTGTAACAAAGTGATAATAATGAAGCCTAATATTTGTTTTTAAAAAATCTAAATGTGCTTTAAAACAAATCAAACAAGCGGATTGTGTAAAGCAACTTAACTAACTGCGTAAATATTTGAAGATGATTGAGTTTGAACATGTCAACATTAATCACGGTGGCAGAAGGCAGAAACGAGAAAATTTCAGATGGATGGATTCAGATATTTATACACTTTATGCGACTACGATATTAACTAACACTACTAACAGTAATACAAATGCCTATAGGTGCTTCCTCAAGGAAGATTAGGTGGTATGACAATCAACAATACACCGCAAGATTCCCTGTGAATGGCGGAAATGATTAATGAATTATGTGAACAATATTATTCGGTTCCATGATAGATATCAATAAAAATACATATTTTTCATGAATTAAAAGGATATCCTTTCAGAGATTCCCATCGGTTAAATCTGATTAAAATAACAACTTATTTAACGGCTTCTTTTTCTTATTCGAGAATCGAGTAGGATTAGTGGCACAACGTTTTGAATTGTTTTTTCACCATCTTCAGACCTATATTCAAAACTACATGGAATGTAATTTATTGCATTTCAGCATATTATTACATGCTTTGAGCGACACTAAATTTGAAAAACTTGTGTTGCTTAAAAGCAACACATTCTTTCTATGCCGCCAGGTAATTATATAACAAAAATACTGATGTACTTACCTATTGTATTAATAATGACCAACTGCTTGAAATAAGCTACCAGTAGATGGAGTTACTCACCTTCTTATGCTCAAATTTACCGGCCTCCAAAACGTAAATAGGTCATAAAATTTATGAAACAAAAGAAAAGTTTTACAAATGCCTACCCATTTATTCTGAAAGGTATGAAGAAATTCGAATTTTTTTTTTATGTCTATGATTGTAATAAATTTCAACTGATAGACTCTGAATTATGCCCTTCACTTTTATAATTTGACAATTCTCCACTGTTTAGTTTTATTGGAGAAGACAAATGGCTTCTTTCACAATTTTTCAACCTAGGGCAACAGGGTAAGAGCAGCATAAATAGCAACCGGCGTGTGACTTAAATCGATGAAGATTCCATTGTTTTGGGGGCAAACAAAAAGTAGACACCAATGTGAATTTTTGCAAAATACAAGTGCTTCAAAAGTCATTTAGTGCAATTTACATTATGTACATACATAATGGCAGCATGTTCAGCATATTGTAGCGAAAACAAAATGACAGGAGTAACGTTCCGTAGGTAAAAAATTAAATGAAATTCTTCTAACCATATTAGCTGTACGATGTATATTTACATAATTGTCCCTGTACACGCAGTGATAATGTAGAAGAACGCACTACCGGGCGTCAAAATGACGCGACACCAATTTATTTCTCAGGGGGCGCCAGTCGCGTATTACCCCGTTCTTCTACCTCCCAGGCGGGTTCGAGATAAGATGCACTTCGGTAGCCGAGTAATGGGACCAAGGCGGCACTACCACAGATCGGAAACTACGCTCTCTCTGGACCCGAATTCTCTCGTTAGGGGTTTAGGCACCTCTTAATTTCCTGAATTTTTGCATAAAAAAAATCCCAACCGAAGAATTTCTCTGCGGAGGGATTAGTTTTGGTACGCGAAAATCACGTTTTGGTCCATTAATAACGGAATATATTTCTCAAAAAACGCATAAAAAAATCCCTATCAAACCTTCGTAAAGCAACCAGAAGGTCGAACGTTAATGCGAATTAACTCGACACATCCGGCTTTCTATACGAAAGTTCCAGGGATTATAGACCGTCAACAGGCCTCAAGATCAATTAAGAAATATTAGTTCAAGGAATCCGTTTATTTAACAGAATTGGTTATACAAAATTCTCAAGAAAGAATCGTGCCTTCCCCAATCAAGGTAGTGACTTTCAGACCATACAAGCGAGAGCGCTCACGCTAACGATCGATTAGGTAGAAAAGATTCATACGTACCTTCTCAGAATCAAAATGTGAGCTTTTAGAATCATTTCAGACTCTGGGTAAATGAATAATTAAGGCTGACTGAAATTAACTTAAAAAAGTTTTACTAAATGAATTTAGTTTCGCTAGAGACTACTTAGCTTTAAAGTTCTTGTATCGTGGAGATTCACGTACTCAAACACATTCAGAGGACTTATTACTGCATAAGTTGAGTGGCGTTCGATCAGTCCACGACTTACTAACCCTTATCACAGTCGATTAATAATATCGATTTGGCAGCGTCTCACCTTCGAGCGACTATTAGGCAAAATTGAATTTTTGGATTTTTATGCACAAGGCGTTTTCCTCTATAACTTTGTCATTTGAAAAGCCCCGTTATTGGCTTTTCTACCATCGCTTTGTCTGGACTACTCAACGCGCTCGACCAAATTGCGAGCCGCTGAGTCAATCCAAACTCTTTCCATGCGAGAAACCGGCCTTGTACATGTGCATTGATTTTTATCAATTTTTGCTTATCGGCACTACGCCGGCTTTGACAAAATCTTCTATTTTGCCTTTTGGATGCAGTGCATCGTTAAAATTTTATGCTCATACTTTAGAATTGTGCTTTCAATGACTGTACCTCAAAGGTCAATGTCTTTGGTTGAGGAATAAAAAATAAAAAATAATTTAAAGTATATTTTCGTGGTACTTTTTAAACTGACTTCGTGGTACTTTTGAAAAATCCATTTTAAGACCAATTTTAGCGTACTTTTGAAAAATCGATTTTCGAGCCAAATTTCAAGGTACTTTTGAAAAACTAATCTGCGGGTGAAATTTTGGCGTACTTTTGAAAAATCGATTTTCAAGCCAAATTTCAAGGTACTTTTGAAAAATTAGTCTGCAAGTGAAACTTTGGCGTACTTTCGATAAATCGATTTTTGGGCCAAATTTTGACGCCCTTCCAAAAATATTATTTTTCAAAGTCCAATTTATGGTACCTTTGAAAAAGTATATTATTCATAAATCTTTGTCATTATATACTTCTACTCTGATATTCTGAACCAAAAACATTTTTCCTAAGTGAAAATTCGGTGTTTCTTCGAATTTTCGCCTGGTCATTTCCAACGCCTTATAGAACCCAAAACGGTCCTTGTGGACTGATCTGCGCCTCTGCAGACTCCCGAAAATGTCTTTCAATAAAATTTTTGCCTAAGTCGAATTTTGATTATGTCTTCAACTTAGGACGATTTTGGAGAGTTCTACAACAATAACAATAAGCATAAGCTATCATTTTTTTATACGCAATTTTTCCATGGGTTCAGGTAAACACGTGATGGTATTGTTTACTCTGTTGCGCAGAATATATTCTGTATACGAGTAATTATTGTAGGTACCCATTCTATGTTTGAGTAATTCGAACATTTTTTTAATTGAAGGTAGAAATCTAGACTTCCAAAAGTTTAAATGTAGCAATAAATAAATGAATATGTTCCTAGGTAATAATAAGGCTATTGCATGTTTTTGAAAATAAAATTGTTTTGTTGTATTTGCAATCTACGGGGTTCCCCTAATATTGGCATTTTGAATTTCGTGAAATTCCAAGAACAAAATTTTAATTTTCCAGGACCAAAATATGAATATGTTTTCATATTCGAATAAAACCTGTATACGGCTCAATATACCTTTCAAAATTTACTTCAGATGGGCATGGAAAAAATATTGGAAACTAGGTATTAGTAGTAATTTTTTTAATTAATAAGAGTTTATTTGAAATACTGAATTAAATGTGTTTTAAAAAAAATCCCTCGTAGTTTCGGAACTGTTTGCACATTTTATTTATTTTTATTGGTTTTTTTTAACAGTTTATTTTTATTGGGTTTTTTAACGTAGCTGTAGGAGCACATTCTCGAACTTCAATGCTTATTACAATTTGCATCGCCGTCCGGGAATGTATTGCTTTTACGACTAGGTACGTAATGTACTATTTTTCTGATGTTTGACATTTTTTCCGATAGTTTCTTATGAATTAATGATATTACTACTCAAAAAACGACAGTGAACCTTTTAATTTGAAAGATTGTTATGCGAATTAAATTTCGTTTTTTTTTTAATTTAATATAAATGCATCAAATAAAAGTTTCTATATTACCAGTAGGAGATGGCATGACTAGTAGTTTAAAAAATGAATACATTTCTTTATTTAAAAATAGCACTAAAGATTTTGACTAAAAAAACATGAATACTCCCTTAGTAAAGATGAGAAGACATCATCAGTTCTTCCTAAAATCTGCACGATGGAAAGTTGTGCTGTGTATTGGAAACTTGGTGGTATCAGACCGCGTATTTTTTAATTTTTTGCTTAAACATTCAAATTTTATACCAATGGCGGCTCGTGATATTGTCTGCAGAGGAAGCTTGATATTTTTAAAGACAATTAGAGAAATTTCTACAAGTAAAAGATATTAATTTGGAAGATTGGAAGATATACTGCTACTTCCAAAGGGCGGCTCAGCCTCCCCTGACGAGCCGTCGCTGTTTTATAGATCCTTATTTCTTCTAAAAATTTCTGAAGTCAGCAACAAAGTTCGACGAAATTTTAGACCACGAAATCGTGGTCTCAGGAACGGGAAGGGTGTTTAAAAAAAAGTCCCTCGTAGTTTCGGAAATGTTTGCACATTTTATTTATTTTTATTGGGTTTTTTAACATTTTTCTATATCTTATGGGCTATGGAACAATAAAAATATACAGATCAAGCCCTTAATAACATACATATATTCAATCAAAATAGACATTTCTTTATTTATTTATTATCTATGTTATAATATAACTTAAAGAGCAGAATCCATGCTAAGGACTCAACATAATTATTTATACGAGGCCAACCGGAAAGTGGATTTAATGCGGGACCCGCTAGGATCCCTCTTCCGGCTGACCCACCCTCAGTCATTCACCCTCGGCTCGGTCAAGTTTGGCCCACCCCCATGAGCAATCGGATCCAATGAAGATCATAATTTTGCACTATTTTGCACACCCTCTTTCGAGTGATACACTCCCCTAACTCTGGAAATAGTAGAGCAAATTAGGTGGGGGGTGCAAATTCGACGCTTACCTCTCCCACTTGGTCCAACTGAATTGATTTTCTCACCTAATTTTGCATACATTTCAAATTTTGCAGTCACCCATAAATTTTCTCCGGTTCCCCTGGTTTCCAAAATTCCCATTACTTTTGTGTTAGCTTGAGTGCTCACTTTTGCACACTGTATTTTCAATTTTGCATACATTCACATTAGCACCCACGGCGTCTCGAGAAATCTCTTTCAGTCACTCCTCAGTCCTCACTACCAAAATTGTTATTATTTTCTGTTTTTTTAATCAGTCCAATTTTGCACATGCCCAGCTTAATGTTCATGACTTTCTGTTCTGATTACTCCAGAATTTCTCCAATTTTGTGAGCCTTCTTAGTAGTAAGTAGTTGAGACTTAGCATAGTATATTTCTATCAAATCGTATTTCATTTTGTTTTATCCTCCATTCGAATTAAACTCTTTGAAGCTGAAATTTTTAACAGTAACGTGGTTCCAGAAATACATTTCCTTCAATTTCTTGGTTCCTATCAAAGTAATGAGTTTTAGTAGCGAGGAAAAATTGAAAGATTTTTTAAAAGGCTTGGGCGCCAATATGAATGTGCAAAATTGGGTTAACCCAAAGCAATAGTAATTTTGGTAGTGAGGAGGCTGAAGTGCAAAATTAGGCAACAATGATGACGGAAAAATCAATTTAATTGGAGCAAGTGGAGGTAAGCGTCAAGTTCTCACCCCTCCCTTAATTTTACCTACCATTTCGAAAGTTGGGAGGTGCAAAATGTGAGAGAGGGTGTGCAAAATGATGATACATAGTTGAAACACCCATTGCTCGAGAATGTGGGGCAAACCTGATCGACCCTTCACCCTCGCTAATAAGTACTTATAGGCATATTTTGTGGAGGTCACTGATACCAGTCTATATGACGGAATTAAGCTGAGATTCTAAAATATTTTGTTGTGATACGATTCGTGTTCCCGTTTTTCTCAGCCTAACTCGAGTATTTTTAGCTACTAAAGTCGTTTAACCTAAAAAATACAAGTCCTTTTATTTCGACCTACAGTTACTTATTAATGACAATGTGTTTACATTCTTCTGAAAATATGGAAGTTTTATATTTCTTTACACGATATTTTTTATACTAATACTTATTGCGATCGGGCGACGAAAAACTGAAACAACAAATAAATATATGTTACCCGCAGCCTGAAGGCCCATTTTCCATGTATAAAAAACCCAGACTTATCCAATGAGCGACAAACATTTTTTTTTGTATAGGTATAAAAATGGCATAAAAAATAATTACAACTAAATTATGTTTCTCTCAAAACGAAATCACCAAAAAAATATTCACTGGCAAGTTACCTTATCTACCAAAAACGGTGTAATAATGATTATTTTCCTTGTACAGGGAATCTTTCAAAGGTCTGCACAAAACACCACACATTCCTCAGACCAACATTTCTAGTTCAGGAATGTGGACGCGTTTTGTACAAACCTTTGAGATGCCCTGTATATACGGTGAGAAGTGTCTGCTTAAATCAGTTCTTTGGGATTAATACCTTAAACTACGATTTTGTCTTTTAGGATCTAGTTAAGTACAAACGATGTATCAATGAGGTATATACAAGCTAACTTCTTTTTTTTACTTTGTCATTTGGGTAAAATTAGTATGTAAATCTCATATTTTCACGCGCACCGTTGGTTCTATTTTTTAATCTAACTGTTACGGTATAACATGATAGGTGAAACATGTGAAACTTATATTTAAAACCTGAATATAAACCTTCCACTCTGAATTTCATGAAAAATTTAAAAGGTGCGTCAACTTTTGTTGTTTACTGGTCTTCCGAGATATTGTGGTAGCAGTAAATATCTTTCCAGTACTCTTTTCAAATTTAAACCGGTTTCAGTAACAGAAGCAAAATGGCATATTTTAGTTTCTTCACACCCAGTCGAAAAATCAGAATTTGGAATATATGTACATTTTTTGCTCAAGTCTAGCTTGGGATTTTTTCACCGCTAAGAAAAAAATCTGGCTATTAGTATGCATAAAAATATGCATTTTGTAGGTACTGGGGCACTTAAGGACGCCTCTCCCTAGCCTGGCTAGGGCGCAGCTTATAAGTGCCGTGGTGGGCGGCTCAGTACCTACCTACTGCATTTTTACACCAAAACTACCCAAAATTTTACCAGCAGAAACTAAGGTATCATCGACACTCGTTTGTGTACTTACATACGCACTCGCTAACTCGTTTTTTTTAATAGCCTTACTATATAATCAAAAATGCATGATATGTTCTTGTTTTAACGTGTATCTACACGTATATCCACGACAAAATTAATATAAGTGAATATTTTTTATTAAAATAAATCAGATAACTAGATACATACGTCTAAACACTACTCTAAGTTAAAACACAAAATTTGTTTAAAATATATTATTTTGTGTTTTTAATATTTTAAGCAATTTATAAAATTTATTTTTTCTTGCTAATTAATAAAATATGTTAAATATTAACAACTTATCGTATTTAAATCGACAAATTTAAATAGTATAAAGTTAGGATGAAGGGGTAAAAGTTGGGAGTAGTGCGGTTCCCCTTCCCACAAATAAATCTTAAAAAAGCTAATTTTTCCATCAGCGAACGTCTTGTTTCTCGGCAATTTCGTCAAATGAAGCATTAAAATAATTTTGCACACGAGAAACAAGATAAAGAAAAAATGGTTCAACCTTAGGTAAAAACTATTTTACCGCTAAAGAGTACACCATACACTTGAACTACACGTACCTATCTAAAATTGTTAAAAAATCTACGTCTCTACGTCCGAACTAGACTTAAGCGACATTATGTCGAAGCAGGTCTCCGGATTGTTCTCCACAAAACAACTCCTCACGATTAGTCACCGGCCAGTTTTCGACACAGTCGACCTTCTTCAATATTAACAGCTAGTTAAGAATTATTTTACGCCCAAAAGAGGAGTTAGTCTTGCGAAACAATTCGATAAGCTGCTTGGCATTTTCTTTACGTGAGGGAGCGTGAATTCGTTTCATTGAGCGTGATGGGCACTTCAGGCTGCTTCTAAAAAATCGCTCCATAATCGCTAAAAAACATCTCATACACAACCCAATATAAATGTGTTTTCTCACAGCCACACACACCAAAATAATGCGTCATATTTTAAGAACTGTCAGCCTCATGTTACAAAAGAAAATCGTACGGGAGCCATCTTGAAATCGTTGGGAATCTGGTGAATCAAAGGAACCGCCATCTTACGTTGTGGTGACTTTTCAAATAAAATAATTTTTAATAAAAAGGTTTTTTTTACTTTGTCCATAATCTCGAATTATCATAATTTTGCAACTAGGACAGCAAAGAATATGTGATAAGCTGTATCACAAATACTACACTGTGAAAACATATTATGTGCTGCTAAAGACTAAACTAATAAATATGTGATCAAATATAACCGTCTGCATTTGATACTATTTTTTAAGGCATGCTGTCCAGCAGTAATACGGCTTCGACGCACTTAAAGCTGCGTGTGGAGCGGTACGGACAATCATTTTCGATCACCCTCTAAAGTCGAAATACTTGAGAAAAATATCGCTTAACAAAAGAAGATCCTGGTTAAGACGTGAGAGAATCTGCCACGCTTAGCCAGGAGACTTTCCTATAGAGCCTTACGAATGAACAACCACGCGTCATTTATATATTATATAAGCCTTTGCACCTTTAATAAATGTTCAGCTTGTTTTTTGTTTATAAACACCATGTATCGTTGCTTTCAACAGATGACGCTGCCTTCGTAATATTATTTTAAGCTTGACAAATCTAGCTAAAAGTAATAGCTGTAAGGGTAACACTGATGCTGATATGAAAAGTATGGCACACTTTTTCATTAAGTGAATTAGAAAAATCTCTGAATTAGTAATCTTTTGAGGTTAGGATAAAAATAATCCTGTCGTTGCCTTTTTGTTGCAAATTTTAGGATGCTAACTGGTCAGTATAGCGTGGCAAATAATGTAAACAAGTAGTCGTTAAACTTTTAGAACCAACTACACATTTGCAAGCACTTTTTAATTTGCCGAGTTGGCCAACAGCCGTTATATTACGAGTAGTATAAACACATCCGTTTTTAAATTAAGTACTCTTTGCTTTTACAATTGAACGTAATTAATTAGGTCGATCAAATGTTTCCATGATTTTAATTTGATTGAAATCAAACAACTGTCTCGTTTATGTATATCTGACTGACTCTTTTCATAAAAAAATCCAACTCTGGTAAATTAACTAAAAACGCTTGAGAATGCTCCACTGAAATCAATCAAAACGACTGCCACTCCCAACGAACACTATAAATTATTGGATCAAATGATGCAGCAATTTACTTAAAATGCTGTATCACACAGTCCAATAACTCCGTAGTATTAGCTAGAAATAGTAGTTCTTCCGATTGAATGTTCAATAATATGTATTTTATTTGTCAGCGGCTAAAGTTGGTCAAATCTAGACAAATACCTGGCAATTATTTGATTCCGCATGGAATAGAAGGCCGTCGGAATTGAAGGCAGCTAAATCAGGTCATTTGCTAGCGTAACGTTAGCGAACGACCTGAATTAGCCTATTTCTTTGTATAGTCCTTCCACTAGTTCGAAATGCGTACCTATTTATTATTAAAGTAAAAAGCTTCTTCGTAAAACCAAACTGCAACTAAAATTTTTGTGTAAAACATTTTTTGATAAAATCTGGGAATAAAATTTAGATATTTAGTAATTTGGAAGAATTTCGCTTATTTTTGATTTTCTTCAAACATATGTTGAATTAATTTTTGTTTAGAATAAAAATCTTAACTGAATTAAAAACCATCATGAAAATTGTATCAGGCACATTACGGAGATAGATTGCTATCAGTTTGACACATAATTCAAGATCGCGGACGATGCCAGCGATTCAAAGAGTGTACCCCCGTTTTGACGTCTTAAAATGATATTTAACAATGTCCTCAGGACAAATATTGGGTACATCTTATACCATCATTTTGGAGCTAGAGGAAGGACTGTTACTATTTTAGCTTCTATGAGAGAAGACTGTCAGTGTAAGAAACTGTCGATGTCTAGACTACTTAATTAAGAAAACGTCAAATGTCCGACATAGATCACATTTTAACGAAAAAAAATTTTGCGCGAACACTAGAATGTATATTTCTCTCTTAATGTTTACTAAGACTTTGGGCACATACAGAGGTAATGTAACAGCTTATTTGTTGTTTCAACTCTTTGAAGAGAAAGTAAGTAGTTAATATAGTGTCCGCATCCGGTGTCGAAGGAAATGCATCAAGAATAAAATATATTTTTGCACATAACTATCCCCTAATATAACAATTGCATTGTAAGAACAGTAACTGTGTACAGGTATTCAATTTTACGGAAAATCATTGGCAAAATTTTGAAAAATTTGATTTGTTAATTTGACCTTTGACCGAAGAGATGCAAGATTATTTGGGCAAAGCAACTGAAGTTGAAGCTGTATGATATTTTGACCCAAATTATTTACTCCAACATGCAAAAATATAGAATATTCCGATTTTAATGCGGAAAACCTAGCATAATTTCCCACGAACTCGGAAGCAAACATAAAAGAATTGTACAGAGAAATATAACAATTAAAATTTTCAATATAGAGGACAGTTAATCTTTTGAATAAGAATTTTGAAACTCACAAAACGAGGAATACACTTTAAATAAACAATAATGGCTTAAAATTTTAATGTTCCGTTGTAGTCCGGTGCAAGTTCTTGCGTTACTTTCCCGGTATGCCAAAAAAATTTTTTTTGTGTTATTCGATTTAGCTCGGTGGGAGTAGTACTTATGAATATTTTAAGGCCTTTCAATTTGTTTGAACAATTAGAAAAAAAATGTCGAAATTTCGAGGATGGTGTTTTTTGATCTTCCACCGCTTACGTAGCGAGATCGGCAATAGATACGACCACAACGCCCCGTACTTTTTTGTAGAGCATCCAATGTTATACAAAAAAGTCCGTGACACTATATTCTTATCTATTATAGTTTACGAGATACCGGCCCCAGAGTGCAAACATAAAAATGACTATTTCTCGCGCTACTCTTCAAAAGGTCCGAATTCGCCTTAAAAATTTGAAAAAATTCATGGAGCTTCTATCGGAGACTTCCTACATTTTTATTTTCCATTGTTAATTAAATCGGCGCGCCCGGGCCGCTTACAGAGTAGCGCGAAAAACTGGCATTTTTTACGTTTGCGCGCGGGGGCCTGTAGCTCTCAAACTACAATAGATAAAAATATACTAGCCCGTACTTTTTTGTAGAAAATTCGATGCTCTACAAAAAAGGCTCAGTGCATTTTTGTCGTATCTGTTACCGTTCACACTACATATGCGGCGAAAAGTCAAAAAACATCTTCCCCGAATTTTGTTTTCTAACCAAATTGGGATTCCTTAAAAGTACTCACAAGTGTTACTGGATAAATCGAATGACATAAGAAATATTTTCTCCAAGTACTGGGAAATAAATGCAAGTGATTTTGGGAATCGCACTGCAATATTGTTAATTTGCCTAAATATTTAACCAACCGATGGACAGATCGTAAGGACTAGGGATTTTGGTTCCTTCTAAACGGAAAACCGATTGTCAAGCAATAACCCAATCCCAAGATGGCCCCCCGTAAGGTTACATCATAATTTCGGAATGATTTGTTTTTACAGTGACGCGTGAAGCTTGCGTTACGTAACGGGTTCTCGAAGTGAACCTCAGTCAGTAGTCTGTACGAGGAGTGGTTTTAAGAGTTCAAGTGTTTTTTTTTTCGCACGCGACAGCCGCTGAATCTACTTCTAGACTTGGCGCTGTCGGCCTCGGTGTCGACATTGTACTCGCACAGACTTACGCACATCACGAACAGCATTGCATCCAGGATGGGTTGCACGTGCAGTAGCAGTTGGTCTGGATGATGGGGGCGTACACGATGCCGTTGGCGTACATCAGGGGAGGCGGTTGCTGGGTCATCATGCGCTGCTGGTCCTGGTAGAGGACCTGCCACGCCAGGCTCTTGATCAGCTGGAGGGTCTGGCGCCTCTCGTGGCCCATCAGGCATACGGTGGATTCTTCCACTACGTCGTGAAGAAGCATCAGGTACTGGTGTCGGAGCGCCTCTTCGTCGGGCTCGACGAAGTGGTTCCACAGGTAATTCTCCAACTTGGCTTTCTGCTGCGTGATGTCCGGGAAGTCGATGAAAAATCGTGAGCACATGTATCTGCAATAAAAATAGCGTAATTAAAATAAAATGAATCTACTGGGCGACAAATGAATATAGAGTTCCGCAGGGTTCTGTTTTGGGCCCCTTTATTTAGTACTATCATAAATATGCTTGGCGAAACGCGTGTCGAATACAGTATTCTAGTGTTCAATGTTTTTGTATTTGTCGGCATCAAACGGAGGCCAACTGGAATAATAAAATAAATTTGATGAACGAAAAATTAAGAACAAAATTATCTACATCAAGTGCAAAATTGCAAAACTAAAATTGGAAAAAGGTGATTTTTCTCAATTATCCTTAAATATTTAAAATTCATAAAACTTTAATGAACTATTCCCAAAGAATCTCGTAAAGAATAGAAACGTTTGTTTTTAAGTTTGAATATCTATTGTATAAAACCCGCTGTCTAAGGAATCACTACGTCCACTTTCAGATTTCCTATCCGTATTTCGCAGTGAAAAAAAAATTGATACTCTATTTGCACTATGTGGCAATTGTTCATAGAACTTTAATAATATATTTGAAATCTATCCCAAAAACTTATAAAACGATATGCCATACGGTTGTGAGGGTGGCAGACGCGGGGCGGCTGATGCTAAAAAAATATATAGAGGTTTTTGGTTCTTGTACACACACTAAATCACATTTTTTTTACCTCCTATGTCTAAAATTCCTAGATTAACAGAATACTGAAAAATCTCCCATAGCATAATCGGTATTTAAAAATGTAGATGCGGAAATAATAAAGTCTTGTCGCCATAAACACTACAATTTTAACGCCACAAGCTTTTTAGTTTTCAATTATATTATGTAGTAGCATTTCTAACGCGAAGCTCAGTTATGTCGTTATGTCAAACGTTTACCTAAGTGAATGCAGAAACTGCAGCGAGCTCCGAGGTGAAACAGATGCAGATATACAATATGTAATGATTACTATTCATATTACGTATAACGTAATGGAATGTTGAAACCTTAGTTCACGGTGCATTGTGCACACAACAATAACTTAGCTGAAGTACTATTAATAATACGAGAGTTTACTAAGTAGTTGTTTATATACTAATATTACCATGATATTGTTGCCGTTATGTTGTATTCAATGGTTGATTTTGCTGTTGGTACTATTTTTAATATAACGTGTTTCGTATAGATCTAAGGAAACTGTATATATTTATGTTGTGTGATGATTCAGACGGATGAGAGCTGGTCATCTTGTTTGTCCCAACATACTTTGAACTGTAGTTGTACATGCAGATTGTAGAATCCAGATGACAAAATTATAACAAACTTTCATTTTTGTCATTTATTTGGCTAATAAGTTTATGTGTATTTATGCGTAAATCATAAAAATTCATCTAGGCATCCCAGGATAAGAGTCACATGTGTTTTATTCCTGCTTTATTAATCTATTTTTTTTTAAACCTCATAAAGTTAAGAGAATATCGATTAAGATAATGAGTGAAGAGACATTTGAATTAAGAAATCATGATTTTCGACCCTGTTTAACTCAAATTATGTTGTCTTGATTAATGTTTTAAGAGTCACTTTAGGAACACCACGCCAAAATGGATAGATAAACACGATGAAAAACATGTTTACCGACATCATCTTTATAATATCAAGGTTTTATATTGGGGAAGTAAATAATTGTAATCACCATTTGACCGACATCTAATTTTATTGACTGCAAAGCCGGCTAACAAAACGCACAGGAAGCAATAGTGGTCATCGGACTGGAAGTGGTTTGTTAAAATTTTGTGGCTGTTTACAAAGCATTGTGGTGGTTCTCGATTCACTGTACAAATTGTTTCGATTGAGATTTTTTTAATTATATGACTGCATTAATTCATCCGAATTCGTATTTATGGAGTAGTCCTCATCGAATTATATATCAGATTAGATAGTTTATTGGTCGAGTTATTGTTTTGAATAAAAATTAAATTTGGAAAATAATATTCAAAAACTTAAGCTAATATCATTGAAAAATGATACAAAGAAAATATTTTTCAATTTCTTGTATTAAATGTAAGTTATTAAAGTCTGCATAATTTAAGCTATTCTTGTTATGTGCCGTCGTTAACTGTGACGTCAACTAATCTGACATATGCCATATGACTATGAGATAACTATTACAACGTATTTGATATTTGTGTCTTTACAAATATTGTGTGCTAATTTATTAAGTCTTTAGAAGTATAAATATTGTTTCAAAATGACTGATAAAGGTTTTTTAAAAGGACTATCGGACAATTTACCCACTATGGATATGTTTAGGGATGGGACGGATATCCGGTCCGGCTACTGCATCCGGCCAATCCGGCTTCCAAACCGGATATCCGGCTCCGGCCGGATATGAAAAAATATCCGGTCAACATCCGGCCAAATAAAAACTGTTCAAAATGCATGAAACTTAAATGTTATTTATTAATTGTCAGTTATATATCAAAATATTTATAAAATTAATAATGAACTAAAAACTACAATCAAAATAAATACCTAACAAATATAAAAAAATAAGTCTTAAATTCTTAAATAGGTCTACATATCGATAATATGGATATATAATAATATATTAAATAACATTGAAAACAAAAAAACAAAAAATCAAAAAAATCGTAGGCATAGTTTGACCTCGCTCTGTACAAAGACCGGGTGCAAGAAAATATATTACTGGACTAAGACCAAATTTTTCGCGAATACAATAGTGGTGGTAGAGATATGTATAGCTATTTTTCTCCATTGTATTGCTAATGTTTAATTTGATGTGTAATTACACAAAATGCATGTAATTTCAAAAGACAGATTCCGGTTGCTGGTTATTCTGAGAATGAAGTTCCTTAGAAAATCATAATATTAACAAGTTAAAAACGTACTCTTCGTCTGTTCACTGAACTTTTTATATAATTGTTACACATTCTATAGGATACTCTGTATATTTTTGTAAATAATGTTAGTTTTAGACATTTTAAATATTACGAACCAACGAAGTTGGTAAGACAGTATAAAATAAAGTAAAAATTAAAAAAAAAGAACCTTTCCAAACCCCATTTGGGTTTCGAACCCGTTTGGATTCCGAATCAAAAGCGTAAGAACTACACACCACCACCTTACACGTAAAAAATGTAAATTTTTACATTAGAAGACACGAGCTAAAATCATATTTTCACGGTTGTATATTACATTATGAAATGTATATTTGTAAAATATATAAATATTTAGATATTAAAATGAAATATCATTTCACCAGATTTATATTCAATTCCAAAAACTAAAAAATTTTTTTTTTTCAAATTTAAACCATTAATAACATTTTTATTTACCGATAGATTGTTCAAAAGCAATAAGGTACTTCCTCTAGCTAACACTAACTTACTCTCCAAATTTCAGTAGAATCGGATTTTTCTTTCTTGAGTTATCGTGCTTACAAGAAACGTGATAGACGGACATTTTGAAAGTTGTTTAGAATTTGTTCACAAACACAATGATATGAAAATTTTTTGTCTGCGAGCGATATTTACGGTTTTAGAAATGTGCCGATCGAATGCAATATACTCTTTGTTTTTAGTATTTGCGAAGAGTATAATAAATACAAAAACACCATAACTGTGGATAGAACCAAGTACACACATATAAATATTTATTATTAATTATTATTAGTTCTGTTCTGGTGTACCATGCGCATTTCGTGTAATTACAATTACTTGCAGCAATGGGCAAGATTGGCAGGACAGGACAATACGGGTGCGAATTGAATTTAATTGTAAATATCGCGACCTGCTCGTAGATAAAGCGACTGCTTGAAAAAGCAAGATATCCGGTCGGACCGGATTTTGAACTGGCCGGATATACTGTATCCGGTTATCCGGCCAAAAGCACATCCGTCCCATCCCTAGATATGTTTATGGCGGCATCCCCGCTGGCATTTATAAAAAAAACACGGAAAATAAGATCAAAATATAATCTAGTTCCAGAACTCGTTATAATACACAAGTGTACCAATAAATTTTTGTTGCTTCAAACAATTTTGTTCGGAGCAACAAAAATTTATTAACATCAACCCAGAAATTGCTTTGTATATACGCAACAAAATTTTTGTTTGCTCCAAACAATTTTTTTTAGTGTGTAGTAACAAAAATTTTGAAAATTTTTATTGTTCAAAAAGGCTTAGAATGTCATGAAACGTCGAGATTTTAAGTTTGTGCAAAAAAAATTCTGTATATCGGTCTGTCTGTAACTTTTTTGTGCGCACGATTACTCTGGAACCGTTTAAGATATTGACTTGAAATTTAGTAGGTACACGTATATACTTTAACGGGATCTCGAACTAGATTATATTTTCATCTTATTCCCTCGAAGGGTAAATAGGTAAATCAAGCAGGTAAGAGTCCATAAAATTGGCATTTAGTATATACAAGAGAAGCTAAGGTCCAAAAAATTTTTTGGCATTAGCCACCCCCATTACCACCCCCACCCCATTATTTAAGATGAAGAAAAAAATTGTGAATTAGTGTATGTACAAGAACCAAAAACCTCAAAATATTTTTTTTATTTCATCCACCCCCATTACTACCATAAATTTGAGTTTGTAACGAATAAGAATATCTTCGTCCATTTTGCTGCAGTTTCGTAAGTACAGAAACATTTACATTTCCACCTTGTGTTTAATGGCAACTGGTAACAGCCCCTGGCGAAGTTCTTGCAACTTTCTTTTTACATCGTAATAAACGACGCCTATACGGTGCGACTTTTTGTGTTTTGTGCGGATATTTCATTGTTTGTTTTGGCAAACTACATTATTTTCGCGAGTATACGTATCGTAAAGACTGTAAATAAGATTTCTTGTTTAATACCTGTAAACAATATTCTGTACAATATGTTTTTTGTATGAATCTTGTAGCTTAAAATGCTACTATGTATTTCATTTCCTATGTTATTACCTTCATTTACGTTTAGAGATTTGTTTACGATATAAAATATCAAAATTTGTTTATTAGTAAAATGTCATTTAATCTTTTCATTTAGTAATAAGTACGTTGGCCAACTAATAATTTAGTTATCTATCTTTTTGAAGTATTTATAGTAGTTTTTGTGTATTGTGGCCTTCTGCCAATAATTATGGATTTACCTTTTTTTTAGTAAGATAAATCTGCCTTCTCTCGGTACATCTTTAATTCTGTTTGACCTTTGTAAACGTAATCAAAGCACATATTTTATTTGTCCACCCCTGATTTGTCAATTGCACTACCATACCTTTTATATTTACAATAAATTTTGTTATTGTTAATTATTTATTGTTTATTTCAAAAGTTCCTTAGTTTATTTACGAATTTTACCTTATTATATCCTGAACTGGGATAGTTTTTGGTTTTTGATTAATAGACTCACTTTTTCTCATTTTTACCTTTAAAATATAGTTTTACTTCCACATCCAGTGGAAGTATAGTAACGACAAAAAATTTTTTAAAAAATTTTATTGTTCAAATAGGCATAAAATGTCATGAAACATCGAGATTTTAAGTTTGAGCGAAAAAAATTTTCTGTCTGTCGGTCTGTCTGTCTAACTTTTTTTTGTGCGCACGTTTACTCTGGGACCGTTTAAGATATTGACTTGAAATTTGGTACACGTATGTACTTTAACGAGATCTGGAACTAGATTATATTTTCATGTTGTTCCGACGAAGGGTTGGGGGTAAATTGGGGTAAATTTGGGGTAAATTTGGGGTAAATGTGTAAATCAAGCAGGTAAGAGTCGATAAAATTAGTATTTAATATATACAAGAGAAGCTAGGGTCTCAAAAAAATGTTTGGCATTAGCCACCCCCATTACCACCCCCACCTCCTTATTAAAGGGGATGAAAAGAAATTGTGATTTAGTGTATGTACAAGAACCAGAAATCTCAAAATATTTTTTTACTTCATCCACCCCCACTACCACCCCTATCATCACCCTCACCCCACTACCACCCCTATCATCACCCTCACCCCACTACCGATGTGGGGTATCGTTTTATGGGTTTTTGGGGTACAGGATTTCAAATATTATATTATTAAAGCTCTATAAACAATTATTTCCACATCCAAAGTTTTTTCGTTGTGAGTGACTTGGATACAGAATCTGGATGTGGAAGTAGTGATTCCTTGGGCAGCGGTTTTTTTATAAAATTGTCGGGCTCTACTTTTTGTCTATTTTTTTGAGACTTTAATAAAGATAATTCCCTTTTAGAAAATAACGACGTTATAGTTGCAAGTGCTAAATAACAGTGATATGAATGTGAATAGTAGACAGCACGCTACGCCAACTAGCGGCGGATCCTCGAGATGCCGCGGCTAGGTAATAAGAAGAACATTGCTGAATGACATGAGATTTGTCAACAACTAAACAACTGGAAATATTTTTACGTCTCAAACCGCGTATATTATTAAAGATTCACGTATTATCGGTCGCCTTGATATTCCTGGATCATTCCGTGTATAAAAATTCACACATTCATAGATTGATTTGAAGCCGAATGTACTTCCCATCTGGCCCCACATCTCTTAAAAGATAATCGTAATTTTAGTTGGTAAATCTAAGTTGTACTCGACCTTCCTCATTTGTTAAGGTTACGTAAGCACTAAGCGGTTTTATATTAGAACTAATTAAATAACACATGTGGGTTTTCCACAGTAGCGAAAAACCTGCGAAATCGATTCAGTCTGAATGGAATCGTCGTAGGTATATTCCGGTTGGGGTGTAATTCACCTTGGCTCTGAGAATTAAGAAAATTTCAGGCCATTATCCCTCATTAACCAAATAATAAATTTATAAGGGGATGAAATATTTAGCAGGGGAAACAACAAAATGGGCTAGGAATTAATAAGTCTGGAAACGAGAACAGACGGTATGAAATATTCATCGCAGTTTCCTTAGACAAAAAAATGTAAAAGGCGGATACGAGTGGATACTTTTTTAAAAGGAAATTAATGAAAATACTTCGCCTTACATGTTTCCTTAATTATGAACAGCATTTAAACAAATTTTCTTGTCTTATGTTTGTTTGTCTTGCATTAGTTCGATAAAAGTAGAAAATATGTATACAAAATTAAGGGTTTAATAAAACTTCGCATACCTACTTCCTTTTACACGAACCAATTGTCTAAGTCAGGGTCATTTTTCTTTCTTTCTTTTTTTTTTTTTAGGGGTGGAAATGAGATTCTTGTAAATATTTCGAAAAAATAGTGTTTCAACGAAAAAGAGATGGTAAAAATTATTTTAAATAGGATTTCGCAAACGGTAGAAAAACTAATACATGAAAAATCAAAAAAAGATATCTATGAAAATATTAATTTCTAATCTTTGCAAAAAAAATATTTATTTAGGACACATCATCGACATCCTACAGCTTACGGCAATTAAGGGATTAGGACATTTACAAAGAAATAAATTAAGCAATTAAATCTAACGCAGATAAGAAAGTGTAAAATTGAACATATTTTCAGAAGAATTGTTGAAAATCCAGAGTGTAGACATATGATGACTAATTAGTGATTAAAATATGTGTTAAAATATGTATAGAACAAAGAAGTTTAGAATTGTTTAAAATATATAAATATGCATTGAGATGTATACATAAATTTAACGCACAACAAATTTCAGAATGTTCAGAATGTAAACATATACCTACACCTAATTGCTTGCTGGTTAAAAAATATGTATGGAACAAAGATGCCTAAATTCAAAAATATACATTGAATTATATGCAAAGTATGTGCAATATTGTGTAATATGTGTGTATTGTGCAATATTTTTAGCGGGCGTGTAATACATGATACACAATGCGTATGAGTAGACAAAGCGCGTGACTAAGCTTGTGTTTATGCACTTATTCATGTAAATTTGAAGCCAAATTTCCACTACAGCCACTGTACAAAAAAAATTAAATGCAATTTTGTCAGCTTTCATTTATTTATCTGGGTTTAGAAACTTCAAATTTTGCATAGAGGTTCCTCGAATGACGTAGGGAAGGGATTTTTCGAAATTCGACCCCCAAGAGGGTGAAAAAGAGGGTTGAAATTTTTAAGCTTTTTCGGAAATGGTTAAATCTAGATGCGTGAAATTTGGCAGAAACATTTTTTGTTGAAATCCATTAGATATACGTGTAAGACGAAATTTCGATGTTCACTTTTTGAAGGGGTGAAAAACGGGGGTGGTAGATGGTTTAAAGCGCACCAGTATTTTTGAAATCGTGTAAGTCAGATTATTCAAGCGATGGTCTCTTCTGAGGAAATAAGAAGACACGTATTCGACGGTTTTCAAAAAGAGACCCCCGAACAGGTGAACGGGAAGGGGCAGAATTTTAAGCTTTTCGGAAACGGGTAGGCCTAGAAACGTGAAATTTGGCAGAAATACTGTTTATTGGAATCTCCGATTATAGAACTTATATCTAGATACATAATGGCTATCTTTTCTTCATATACCTTATTTGCTCCTAACATAGTCACATTATATGTCCATTAAAATGGATAGATGAACATCACATCCCATAGGCAACAGTGGCGGGTATGTGTAGAAGGGAAAATATACAATATTGTACATATTTTATGTAATAATTATTGGTTAACCTCTATGAACATAACCGCGGATTTAAAAAATATAATTTAGGTAGAGATGTTTTATTCAAGGGAAATATGTATTGAAAGGATATTATTAATATTATTATTACAACTGTAAACTGAATACCATCATGTTACGACTATGACCTACTTACTTATGAAACGACCGATTTTCTTCTTTTCTAAACTGCATTCTGCAAACGGCACAGCACTTCAACATGTAGCATTAAATTTTCACTAAACTGTGTAAATATGAATAGAGAATATTACTTAGGTATTAAGCAAATCACAACTTAAAATAAAATTACTTTTTCATCACTTTTTGATCGGATAACACGAAAAACATTTATTGACATTAATGGCGGACACTGTCAAACTGAGATCATGATAATCAAACTGAACCGATCGTGTAGAAAACATCTGCGAATAGGCCGATGGGCCAATCAGAAACTTATGGGAAGAAGTGCCTTAGATTGTGAGTCTTTCAGCAACAAATAAATCGATGCCATTATGTATCTAGATATAAGTTCTTTAATCGGAGATTGGAATCTATTAGACACGAGTGAGACGAAATTTCGATTTTTACTTTTTGAAGGAGAGGGTACGGTTTTCAAAAAGAGACACCCCCTCCCCCCGAACGGGTAAACAGGGAGAAAGGTGTTTTTAAGCATGCAATTTGACACATATCCACGAATGTGCCTCTATTGCCTATTTTTTCGTTTAAGAATAATGAATTGTTATCAAATTTCGTGCACAGTGGGTTTCCCCAAGTACTATTGATACGCAATGGATTTCCTCGAGCACAATGGATGCGCAGTGGATTTCCTCGCGCACAATGGATGCGCAGTGTGTTTCCTCGAGTGCAATGGATGCGCAGTGTGTTTCCTCGAGTGCAGTGGATGCGCAGTGGGTTTTCTTGAATGCAATGGATGTGCGGTGGGTTTCCCCGGGTACCATGAATACGCAGTGGGTTCCATCGAATATATTTCCTGAGTACTAAAAGAGTACTCAGTGAGTATGCAATACCTCTTTATAGGCATAAGTTAGTATGTCAATGTTCTTAACTCCACGTTTACGAAGTAGCGAGCATCAGCTAGTTTCTTGATATTTTACTTTTTACGTTTGGATTTGTCTCGGTAAAGGTTATTTTATTGGGAAATAATTATGTATAAACACAGTACTGCATGTATTTAACTATAGAAATCAACTAAGTCAACCGGGGTTAATGTGATACACCCAAAAATATGATGCCATGTTCATGTTACAGATTAAAAACAAAGTTTCAGCGGAAAAAAAAATATAGCTTGCGTCATGTGATTTTGTGCTCCAAAAACTTTTTTTTTCTTTGATAAAACTTTTACTCTGGAAAAGTTTCACGACTGTTATTCTGATGTTTTTGTACAGAAAATTATCAAGGGTGCTTCCAACAATATTTTGATGGATAATCTTTTAACATTACTCTTTGTTGATAGTGTTATACGAGCTATCAAAGTTCAGGGGCTATTATGATACATTTTCAGGGGCTATTGTGAAGCTAATATGATACACGAAATGATGAATGTTATATGATTATAACTTATGTAACACCTATATTCATCGTGTTTTTATTGCAGTGGGTTTCTCTTTGTTGCAGGTACCTAGTGTCGAAGTTATAAAATCAAAATTTAATAAATCCGAAGCCGTAAGTTTAAGGGGTCTACACACGATCCAGCGGCAGGGAGCCAGCCTTGTCGGTATGCTTTGAACTCATTCGTGAAAGTGAACTGGTCCGCTGGAATTCCAATTATCTTCAAAGCGTACCGACAAGGCTGGCTCCCTGCCGCTGGACCGTGTGTAGACCCCTTTAGAGCTTAAAATGATTCGTAAAATATAAGAAAAAAAAGAAATTATTCAGCAGACTGAAAAAACATGCTAATATAAAGTAGCTAATATCTCAAAAACTATTATAGCCACAAAAACCAAATTTTTATAGCTGATAGATAAAGGACACCTATGTATCATACCAGCCCCGCTAATCCAAATTCTATCTGCAAATGACACAGTACCGTAATAGCCCCAAACATTTTGATACGATATTTTGATACAGAAATTTCATTTTTTTTTTGTTGGTCTAATCTTTATTTTAGTAAAATTTCTGCACTGTAATCTTAAAAAGACAGTAATTTAACACACAACAGTATTTTTTAAAAAACGTCTAGGATAAAAAACAAAATTTCATTTGAAAAGTTTTGATTTTTGTATCATATTAGCCCCGGTTGACCCTAGTAGATTTATTCATTATCATTGTTTTGTTTTTCTTATTAAATTCATTCGATCACGTCACTTTATTTACGATAACTTATTTTTGTTAAATGTAATAGTATTGTTCCCTATTCATTTTGTTTACTCTGGCTATTGCTTTTGATAGATACATTGCGTAATAAGTATAAGCTATTTGTTTCAGTTCCCGTAATTTCAATTTAGAAACAAACACATTTTTGTCAATTTCAAGCCAGACATTTAAATGTTTATTCTCTAAAATAGGCAATTCACGACATAATTAAAAAAAAAAGGTATTTCTCGGTGTAAAACGATATGCCGTATCAGTAGTGGGGATGACCGATGCCAAAACAATTTTCAGGCGTTTGGTTCTTGTATACACACTAAATCTCAATTTTACGGACTCTTATTATTTGCTTGCTCTGGCAATTTACCATCCCATCCCTTCAACGGAATAAAATCAAAATATAATTCAGTTCCAGATCTCGTTATAATACAAATGTGTACTAAATTTCAAGTCAATATCATAAACCGTTCGAGAGTAATCAATCGTGCGCAAAAGAAAAGTTACGGACAGATCGACAAACAGACATTTTTTGCTCAAACAAAAAATTTCGAAATTTCATTCTAAGCCTATTTGAACAAAACAAAAAAAAATGTTTACCGTTAATACATTTCCACTCCACTAAGTGCATTATGAACTCTTATTTTCTGAGTGAATAACAGCTTTTTTTCTATCACCGTACATCGTATGACGATCATAATATGACATACTTTTTATCCACCAATGCTTCACACATGACTCAATTTTTATGCCCCTATAAATCAAGATTTGCACTCAGACCCGGTACCCATAAAAGTAAAAACAGCAAAGCAGCCAACTCTGCACTTTCCTATACTTAAATCGAAAAACCATTTGTACAATTGCTTTTAACGATACGACTACTTCTCAACAATACTAAACTTCCTAAGCGTTTTGCCATTTTTCCTTCGCAGTCTCTAATTTTCTCCCAAGGTTAAGGCTATTACGCGAACATTTTCCGGTAACTTCGAATGCCGAGTTTCTGCAGTAAATTACATAGTAGAAGAACCAGGAACTATTATTTCAAAAGTGCTACAGAAGTACATGTATTTTAAAGAACGCTTTGTTGTTTGCTTCTCTAGACCTCGCAATAATTACGAGACGGGAGGAGTTCTGAAGTGAACGGCATTCAGCTAGGAAGGACTTAGGAAACAAAATTAAGGATAGGATTTTGCAAAGTGAGAGGGAAATACGCGTTTATTTTCGGTTTATTATAAATATTCAAAAAACTATAAATGTTATAATCTTTAAATAGATTCAAATACTTTCCATTGCTCTAAATACAATCATACAGTTTTTATTGTAAATTTTTTATATACCTAGTTCAATTCTATGCTCTAATGAAATTACTATTTTCATTGACAAACTGCAATACTCAAGCACAACAGAAATTTACGATAAAAAATATACATAGTTGTATTCGTTAGAACTATAGCAAGTATCTAAAACAAAGATTATACTATAATTGATTTTCAAAATATTAATAATAAACCGAATGTTTGTTTGTCGATCTGGAAAAAAAAACAGTTTTTTTTTTCATTTTAGACAAAAAAACAGTTTTTTTTTTGTTTTGAACAGTTTTTTTCTGTTTAAAACATGTTTTTTTAAAAGTTTTAAATGGTATGTTTAAAACAGGTTTAAAACGTTTAAAACTATATTCAACTAAAATTAAATGGTGCCAGGCCACTATGTCTGCCACTACTAATTGATGTCAGATGGCGCTCTTAAACGGATTTTACAGCACTCTGCAAATAAAATGCTCAGTTTAGTGCATGTGGCCACTATATAGGATTTTTTTATCGGAATGGACCATCATCGGCACTTTTCTTGCTTTTCCACAATCTCCAAAATAATACATTTATTTAAAACATCGTACTGTGTTTTAAACTGTGTTTTAAACAGTTGTTTAAAACATCGCATTGTGTATTAAATATGTTTTAAACATTTGTTTAAAACACAGTGCAATGTTTTAAACACTTTGTTTTAAACATGCCAACTCTGCCACATAACTTAGTGTCATTTTCGTTATTAAAATACATTTATGAGATTTATTAACTTTCAATTTAAGGTATGTTTTGGTCCTTCGAACCAGATATTTCGTTTACTGGCATTACTATACAGACCAAAGATAATATTTGAAATCTATGAAAAGGGTTACGGAATGACTTTATATAAGTCATTATTTACGGCATAAATGATAGAGTAATCTTTTGCAGTTTTGGGGTCGTCATATTGAGGGATAATTTTTCGATGACAGAAACTTTGAAATTTCAATAACTGTAGGTATTTCTAATTCTGAACATTTTTATAGAACACATATCATTTAATTGAACACTTTTTGAGTTATTTCACTTCTGAGTTAGCAATATTTGATAAACTAATTCTTATAGCGTACGATATAAGCAGTAGCGGAAAGAAATGGCCGCACAATGAACTGCAAATGATTCCCGGCCGCGCTCTCAAACACACCAATCATAGACGCGTCAGTTGAAGGTTAAACAACAAGGTTAAAATCATAAAAATATTCGTTTGAGTCGCTAGATTATTCACGAACAAAATTATGACCTGAATTCTGTCATTCATGAATAAATTAAATCAAAGGGGCCCAAATTTGATCCCTGGAAAACCCTAGATGTAACTAATATTATAAAATGTTTTTCCTAATAGTGGAGTCAAACTAAAATTTGTACGAAGTTGTTTTACAATTGTAATTTTTTGCTGGAACTTGTAAACACTACAAGTGAAGCAAAAATTTTTGAGTTTTTGCGTATATTAAGATTCCCTCTGAATGATCAGCGATAATTTTCATTCGCTCCCTCCATTTTAGAAAAACAATTGATTGGCTGACATTAAATTATATTATTAATTATATTTTGAAATTTAGATATTCACACTCAAAGAAATAGTATGGGTAAATTCAACAAAAAAAAATGGTTAACTATCAATATCGTTAATTTTGTTAAACTAAATTATATTGATGGTATTTTTAAACAAGAGGTGATTGTTATTTTAATTAATAAAAAGTTATCGTACAACAAAACAAACATTAACTTAAAAAATAGATGAATAAGACTATTATTTTTTTCGTCTGACTATTATTTTGTTGAATTCTGTCAAATTAAACTAGATAATAGTATATTTTATTTTTAACTATTATCGAATTGTAATTCTAACCCAGTATTAGTTCGCTGTATTATTGTACTTGGTAGACAAACCAATATTATTGTCGTCTTCTAGAAGTTCTAAAAGAATTACCATAAAATTTGCTTGCTTACCACGTAGTCTATTACAGAAATTATTCCCAGATGACGCCACATACAAATCACTGACAACAATCAATCATGCATTATCTTATACTCTTATGAATTTATAGAAAATTAATAACATGATTGCAATGTTCAAATTCTCTCAGGGATCATCGATATATTTGGATGGATCTTATAAACGATCTCTAATCTTTGGTTTGGGTGGTCTGATGTCTCAATACTGAGATTTTGGTTAACAAAAAAAAACTTCATCATACAATAAATTGTAGATCAACCTAAAAATTAGTTGGTGAACAAAAAACAAAGTCGTTGTACTATTTAATTGTAGACCAAATTGAAAATGGTTAGTGAACATAAAAAAATGTCATTGTACTATTTTATTTGTTACAAGAAGATATGATTATTAAACTACTATTTGTTTACGAAAACAAATAAAGTTGTATGACTATTATTTTCTGATTGATTTAACTATGAAACTAGATAGGCGCGATTTCATATGCTCTTTTTGGTTGAATTTACCTGTCATTTTCTTTGAGTGCACAAACACACATTGAAACTGATTATTTTTATGCAAAAATTTGTTATTTAAATGTTAGAAAAAACATATAAACATATGTAAAATATATTAGAAATCAAGAAGTATAAAAGATGGGAGAATATTTCAGACAGGCAGCAGCTGCAAAAGAATCTATAGTTTATATAATAAACTGTATGTAGGTTATTTTGCAGCTGCTGTTCCTTTGCAATAAAGGAACCTATAGTTTATATTATAAATTGCAGGTTTCTTTGCAGCTGCTGTCTGACCTTGAAACATTTTCCAATCTTTTGTCGGCAGGATTCCATTATTTGTATAAACGCATTTTTAGCTGTATGGATCTGTTTGCTTGTGGCTTTATAAAATTTTCAGATTTCTAATGTATTTTATCCGGTAATTTTCGCAGCTACAATTTTTATTCCAAACATTTTTTCATGATTCGGAAAGATTTTTAGTTATTTACGAAAAATCTTTTTGCCTCCCTTCTCATCCCCTCTTGTTGAGTGGGATTGGGTGGTAAACTATTTTACGTGTTCTTTGATATCTAATAAACAGTTGTGCCAAATTTCAAAGGGGGCCAATTTTTTCTTAATTAAAGTGCTCTATATTGTACTAGATATTAGATATGGCAAAAGAAAAGCGAGTGCTTACCTTTGTAATCCCTTTATGTAATCAGGGCGTGCCGGTTTGTAATTCTTGACTAGCAGGTTGCAATACTTTAAAAGCCCGCCCCCGCGTATTTCCTCGGGGTGTCTGGTTGAGATCAGCTTTTTCTGCAGGTGATAGAGGGCCTCTTGGAAGTCGCCATACACGGACTCCCCAACCACCGTCGGGTAGAAATTCTCACTTATCGGCAACTCACTGCATTTATAGAACAACAGTAGGGAATCCAGAATGATCTGGAACGAGTCGACGGAGAACTCGAACTGTCTGCGCATACAGTCCACGAACTTCAACTCGACGCCACGTCCGCGCGAGTTTCCAAGAGATATGAGCGACCACCGGTCACCCCCGGTGTTACTATTCACTTTAACCATCTTACTGACGTAGGCTTCTTTGAGGCTGCAAGTAGAGATACGTTTTCTGCTAACGCCATCAGGTAGCATTTCGTAGAGAGAACTTAGAACCGCGGACTTGACTCGGTCGAAGTTCCGCATCGTCGACAACTCCACTCCGAAGATGAGATCCAAATCGTTATATGGCTGGGTTTCGGTGGCGAGGACGTGAGAGGCTGCGCCACCGTTGAGGCGGATGTCACGGACGCGCATCCCGGCGCCGCCGGAGGCTGTGTCCGCCTCCAGCTTCTCCCTGACTACGTTCACCAGGTCGCGGAGGCGGACCTCCAACGTGGGGAAGTTGCCGCGGCCGTGGATGCTGACCACCTCGTCCATGACGTCGTTCAAGCGGCATACCTGCTCGAAACTCAGGACAGCCAGTCGTTGTTGAGATTCCAGGTTCTTCGCATCTAGCCTTGTGGTGGTGTTGATGACGTATTCGTTCAAAGTTAGGTTCTTCATTGCGCCTATTTCTTCCTCGTCGGAGTCATCCTCGATGCCGCACTGTAACAAAAATAGACGAATTAATAAGTGAATAAAATCGATGTGTATAAACAATGCAAATACATTTGACAGGCGGACATCCAATTAAAAAAATTAAAATTATTATTATTATATAAGAATTAATTTAAACAGTCTGTGCAAATAATAAACATGCAGAGCAGATACTGAGAGCCAATATCAGAAATAAAGTTTTAAGTTGGATCTTGTTACGTTACAATCTTATAAAATCATATACAAATATATAATTTGTGCAGATAGTTAGACTAATGCTCGACGCTATGTTATATATGGTTGCGTAAACCATAGTTCCAAGCACAGTAATGAAAATCGTTAAACGTTTTGTGATTTCCCGAGTAGAAGCTTTATATACTTATAACTTTAGATTTTCTAATCTTTTTTGAATTCCATCTTGGTAACAGAAAATTGAATGTTCAGTGTCAAGGCTTCTCATCTATTGATATGTAGGAAACATCGGGAGTTCTACAAGGTTCCATTCTCAGACCGCTGTTATTTAATCTCTTTATCAACGATATTTGCAGGGATGTTCTTTTATATTATGACGACGATCTTAAACTGTTTGCATCTATTAACCCTGATGAAGATTGTCGTCATATGTTAACATAATCTCTCAAAAATTTAATTTATGGTGTGAATCTAACAGATTACCTGAATATATAAAATGCAATACCACGACTTTTACTAAGAGAAATACATTTTTCATATAAAGTAGACAACGAAACGGTCAATAGATGCAGCCAATTTAAAGATCTCGGAGTCATTTTTTATTCTAAATTAACCTTTGTTGCCAATATAAATAACATTACCGCTAATGTCCATAAAAATCTAGGCTTTATTATGAGAAATTCAAGGCATTTTACGGTTATTTCCATGCTTTATCTTCTGTTTAATGCTTTTGCGAGGTCAAAATTTGAATATGCTAGTATTGTCTAGAATCCGTAATGCGATATCCATATTTTTAATTTGGAACGAATTTAGAGAAGCTATATTAAAATATCTTTCCATTAAAGCTGACGGTATTTAATACATAATAAGGGTAATCCACAATCTGATTTGTTAGCTGGATTTGACTTAAACGATTTAACATCACGGCTAGTCTATTTTTCTGTATTATTTTTCATAAATCTCTAACAAATCGGACGGACTGCTGATGTTCTCAGTTCTACACATTTATATTCCGTCTTTTCAGACTCGCTCATATGCTATTTAGTTACTCCAAGAATGAATTTATTAAAATATACAGATATTTGTAGCATGTGTTTAAACTATTTAGATTATCAGTCAAACCTTGATATTGTAATGTTAATAACATAAAACAATGTATTTTGAGTCACCCTTGATACATTTTAGTACAGAAAATACTGTTTATTTATTTATATGTTTATATTCATTTGTAAACTTTTTGTTTTGTTCGAATTATTAAGTTCTAGTCCGGGAGGTAGCGACATTTTGGAGCTAGTCATTTCAGCATGGCTAGTTTTCTCTGAAATTATAGTTTATTACGTGTACATACACGAAACCGAGGTCAGCTGACGCGTCCGCGGGGGAGGCAGATGCTGGAAAGCCTCCCACGCGTTATAAATTTATGAAAATAAAATAATACCAGCAGACTTGAAATTCTTTACAGTATTCTATTAGATTGTAACATGATAAAAAAATATATTCAGCTGCTGAAATGGGGGTGGAAAGTACGTCCGCTGCTCGGATGAACGTTCGAACGATACGTAAAAATTCAAGTCAATTCAGCAAGCTTGAAACTTCATTAAAAAATGATTTATTCTATACATTTCACGAAAAATATAGTCAGCTGTCGATCAGCTGGTGGAAAAGTCGTCAGCTGACACCGTAAACATTGCGGCTTGAGTTCAGTGCCCGGCGTGCTGTTTGTGTACATTAAGCGTCGCGCGTTATTTTCAAAACAAACTTATACTTGCTGTTCTTCATGACAGGTATACTAGAGTTTATTATTAATTAGTTATTTAAATAATGTCTTATTAATCTTGCATAAATAAACAATACTCATGATTAATAATATCAAACACAATGATTTTATTTAATTTTTTAAGCATTATTTTTAGTTGAAAAAAATCTCTCCAGATTATTATAATATAATTATTCATCGGAACTTTCACAGTCTCTGTCTCCGTAATCTTCTTGCTCGCTAGCTTCATCAGAGTTGAGCGCATCTATCATCTGCAATTAAAAATGATAAATCATGAGAAATAAGTGTTGGTTAATTAATGTTTTATAATTTCTTATGCGTCGATAAGAAGCAAAAATAACTGATTTTTTACAAAGAAAAAACGTAGATTTTTTTTTGTATTACAAATATTTGTTTCGTGAATATTATATAATATAAAATACTCCAGTAGTATTTTACCTTCATCATTATCTGCAACTGGATCTAGAGTGATTTCTGATATAGTTGATGGCAACTGATCTCCTTCAAACCATTTGTACATAAATTTATTATCTATTTCCTCCCAACTGTATTCATTTGGTACAACTTCACTTGGAATTTTGCAGAGCGCATGAGCCCAGAGATCTGATATATAAAAAGTTCGCAATAAATGCTGCCGTAACTCTGATTGGCAAGGTGGTAGTAAGGAACCGTCGATATTATTGTTTGGCAGAGACTGTATTTATTTTATACTATAAATTTAAGCTATTATCAATCATGAATATTGTGTATTTACAACAGCAAAAGTGAAAGTTTGTTTTGAAAATAACGCGCGACGCTTAATGTACACAAACAGCACGCCGGGCACTGAACTCGAGCCGCAATGTTTACGGTGTCGGCTGACGACTTTTCCACCAGCTGATCGTCAGCTGACTATTTTTCGTGAAATGCATAGAATAAATCATTTTTTAATGAAGTTTCAAGCTTGCTGAATCGACTTGAATTTTTACGTATCGTCCGAACGTTCATCCGAGCAGCGGACGTACTTTCCACCGCTATTTCAGCAGCTGAATATTTTTTTTTTATCATGTTACAATCTAATAGAATACTGTAAAAAATTTCAAGTCTGCTGGTATTATTTTATTTTCATAAATTTATAACGCGTGGGAGGCTTTCCAGCATCCGCCTCCACCGCGTATGCGCCAGCTGACCTCGGTTTTGTGTTTGTACACGTAATAAACTAACATTTTAGAGAAAACAAAACATGCTGAAATGAGTGACTAAAATGTGTCGCTACCTCCCGGACTATTCGTATTGCTTATAGTATATACAATTACTTGTATGTTTCCTGCCCTTTAATTGGATGCTTATCTGTATTCTTAAACAGGATAAAAATAAAAATAAATATAAAAAGTATATATAAATAAAAAACTAAATTAACTAATCATGGAAATCAAAAGAGCGTTGCACAAGCAAAGCAGCGATAAATAAATCGATCAAATTTAATTAATTAAGCACTTTAGACACCTCGTTTAATACCTTGCAAGTGATGTGCTGATACTTTAGATACTTCAGCTTTAATTTCACCATATTGGTGTGGTGGATAGAAGTGTCGTTTGAAAGCTCTTTTTGCTATCCGTTGTTATGGGACTAATGTTCCTATTATTTCTAAGTGAGTCATTATTAAGAATATAATAAGATGAACGGCAACAAGGAATGACCTTCTCAACAATATTTATGACTTGTGACCTTGGTCTATCGGGTTTGGAGATAACTGTTAAATTTCAAATATTGTTTTATGGCTCTCATTAAGTGAACGATTAAAAATATAGTTAAATCGGTAATAATTATTGTTATCACTTATCTGCTATTTTTAAATAAAATATTACTACTCCGTGTCTGGTAGGTAGATACTATTAATCTCCGTTAATATCTATTTATAACATTACACCGCGTAGCAACTGCATCAACATTTTTCAGCAAAAATAATAGAAGATAAATTATTTAATAGAAAGTGAAGTTTTTTAGGTTAAATTCTATGGGTTTTATTCCAAAAATAATTCGCTACGTAAATTGGTGCATACAAGTAATATTTTATATAAAGAAGAGGACAAGAAATACAGTAGTAATTTATGTGCCCGACGTAAGTATAAAAAATTACGGTGTAAGAAAGCGTCAGTTGTTTTTTTTTCTTTTTTCGGATCGGAATTTTTCAATTTCGAGTTTCTCTTATTATACTCTTCGCAAAAACGAAGAGTATATTGCATTTGATCGGTACGTTTTATCATTGTGCTAGTGAACGAATTCTGAACAACTTTCAAAATGTCCGTCTGTCCGTCCGTCCGTCACGTTTCTTGTAAGCACGATAACTAAAGAAAGAAATATCTTATTGTACTGAAATTTGGACAGTAAGTTAGTGTTAGCTAGAAGAAGAACCCTATTGTTTTTGAAGAAAATCAATCAATAAATAAGAAAGTTATTAATCATTTAATTTAAAAAAATATATATTTTCTTAATTTTTGTCGCTTGTACTAAATAGATATCTTGCGAAATGTTATCTCTATAATATATTTTTTTTGTTTATGCATTTTACTAATATATATTTTATAATACATGTCGGCGCCACCGAAAATAATTTGTCCACGCCTATGGTTCTTCGGGACCAGCACTAGTTGTGACTGTTTGTTATTTTTGTTAACATAAACATTTTTATCTATGCCCTAACAAATTATAGTTTAAGTTTATGAACATGGGAACACGCTGAGGGGTTCCGAAGTGAACGGAACGAGACCAGCTAGCCCAAGGAGAGAAGGGCACTGTTTGATAACCCATTCCAGAGTTAACATTAAAAATTAATGTGAAGGGCTAGCGGGTCGCGGATCGTTAAGCTTCCTTGTTTATCGAAATTGTTTGGTGTTGTATAATTGTATTGTTAAATTTAATTTGTGCAAACTGATTGTGAACTATTTGTGACTATAAATTTGTTATTAAAATTAGTGTTTAGACGATATCAGTGTCGTACCTACTGGTACTTGTTAATATGTCCAAGCAGTCTAACCCTAAATAAGCCGCCCCCTTTAGTTTCTGACATACATATATCTAATGCGTTGAAATGATTCTCGAAAGATATATAGTACAGATATTTAATTTTTCTAGTAATATGTGATGGTCCAGTGGCTAAAGTTTTGCTTTGCAATCCAAAGTTCCTAGGTTCGAATCCCAGACAGGTTGGGCGTTTTTTTTTTCATTTTTTTTTTCACAACAAAGTTGGTAACACAAAATTTAGGATGTCCAAAAATTTATTTACAAGAAAAATGAGAAGAATATCCTATAGAATGTGTAACAATTATATAAAAAGCTCAGTAAATTGGCGAAGAGTACCATCGTTTTTAGCTTGTTTTATTTGGATTATGAATAAATAATTGTAATAAAATTAAGTATAGAGGTATTTCGTACGTAATTGTGTGGAACAAGTTGCTTGAAAATTAAATATAAACTGTGCATTGTACATATGTTGAGTTTGAGGGTTATATTATTATTTTAACAAGGAACTCGTACAGTTTTTGAACTATCAATTTTACCAAAAGTAAGTACGATATATCTATATAAAGAAAATACTTTTTACCTTAAAAAAACACCATTTCCAGCTAAATAAACATTTATATTAAAGAAGTTTGTTAATGCAAAAAGGAAATTTTTATTTTGTATTTGTAAGGCCATTTAATTTATTGTCGATGATGAAGATGAAGAGTGTTATTACTAAGGTTTAACTTGTATTATTTAAACTATTTTTTTTTATTACAACATAGAGGCCAATAAATACGTTTGTTTTTAGAAAGTGAGGTTATGAAGAGGGAGAGGGGGTCATAAAAATTGAACATTCTGACAAAAAAAACATTGGCTGGAAAATAGCTATATTTAACATTTTCAGTTTGTACTTTCATAGCAAACTAGTCAATAAAATATTTCAAAAATATATATTCTAGTATGGAGGGAGCGGGAGGAGCTGGTGTTTGCAAACGAACTTTAGATTAAGGGGGGTTCACAAATGTGACAAGGGGGAGGGGGTTAAAATAGCCCATTTTTGCGAATGAATTTGTTGAACTGCCCCCATAGAGAATATAAAAATGTACAATTTTTATTATTAATTTCAATGGTCCGTTAAACCATTTTCCCAAAATACATTATTTTAAAAGTTATTTACGAAAAAAGTGCCACTTGGTCCGTACTGCCCCATTATTATGGCGACTTTCACGTTGAACTCGGTAGTATACCCTTACAAACTTTTTTTTTTTTTCATTACACACCCTAAGTACTAGCCGAAGACAAAAATACTTTTGTTAGCTAATTTTTTTTCCTTTTGATGAATTTTATTCTTTGGAAATGATCAACAGTTTAATAAATAATGTAAGTCTTGTTTCTTTTTGTTTTTCTTCTAAAATGCTAAGAATTCCATTATCACAGAAAAATAACTTAGTGCTGTGATTTGCCATATCTACATATCTCTATCTAATTTTGACAATTAAATTATTATTATTATTATTATAAAAATTGTTTTATTTAAAAACCGTAAATTAAATTGAAGCGAGCAAAAAAATTTAGTTTTTTGTTTGGACGAGCCCTCGTACGTACAACCAAATAAAACTATTTGCATAACAACAAAACTATCTGCGTACCATTTCCAACTGCTCGTAAAACTCGCGCGCAATGCTCCCTGCGTGCAGATCGCGCTTCTCGTCGATCATGAATACGTAGCGTACACTTCACTACACCACAACAATCCAAGAGAGACGTAATAAATAGACCCTGAATCGCGATCAACCGCCGACCGAAGAGGAGAATGGGTACCGTCTACGCAGATAGGACACTGGCACTCGGTTGCTAGGTGACACGCGTCTGGATGAAGAGACTCGGATGAGGATGGAGCGGACGGGGTGGCGGCGCCGCGAAACCGAGTGACGTCACTGGATTCGCGTGGGTGGACTGAATGGAAAGCGTGGGCGAGGGTGCAGATAGGATACGCGTTGGACGCCCACGCGACGAAGGAAACCCAGGCCCCAAATACTAGGTATCGATTGTTGCAGTTGCTTCTAGATGGACGCGTCGCGGGCGATTGTTTTAGGGCACTTTCACTTTTATGTGACGACGTAAAAAGTAGGCCGTTTTGAAGCTTCTTTTTTGAGGTTGTTTGGTAAAAGGGTGATTTTCTGTCTTTCAGACGAGGATTCTGTATACGATACAGAATTGAGGTAGGAAATTATTGGGCCACTGTATGGCCCTTCAATTCAGTTAAGTGCTAAAACAATCGCAGTGCAGTGCCAGTTATAGATATGCTGTGATGTATTTTAAATTTAACAAAAAAGTAAAAAGAAATACTATGTGAGTCAGTAATGACTGTCGAACTAAACCAAGTTCAAGGTTTTTTGCGACCTTTATCTCCTTGCATGAATAATAAGAAATAAACAAGGGAAAAAAACGCCAGATAAATACCACCCTACTAAGCCTTTTGCCTACTAAGAATTCCCGCCTAGTAGTGACGTACTATACCAGGGTTCAAATTTAATTGGTGGGTAGTTCTACAAAGCATGGTCGATTTCACATTGACAATGTTAAAAAATAAAATGTCAGGAATCTATGATGGCATACATTTTCGAAATGGTTAAAGTGTCTACTTTTCAGGTATGCCTTGTGGCACCAGCTTTTTTCCCGTGACTAAAATGTTACAGCTGTTTTTCTTAGTGAAACGTATAACAAAACACACGACCGTCACATTTATATTTGTGCTGTGTATTAATATAAATATGCTAAATGGATTATGAAAAAGTTGATTCTTTGAAGTGAAAAATATATCCTACAAGATATTAGAGAAAATTTTGGTCGTAATAATACCTAGCTGGAAGTATCTGTTTCTTTCTTGTTTGAGCCTAATACTTTCGAAATTCAGTTAACTATATTGACTCAAATTACCTTTTTGTGTCTAAATTTTGTTACCGATAACCAGTTTTGTTCATAATTTAAAGGAGAATGGTCCTAACGAGATAAATAATATTTGACACCATTGTGAATGAGGTACTGTGAGTTACGCGTGACGGTCGTGAGTAGCAAGAGATGGTTGTGAGATTCGGAAAACGGTCGTGTAATTGCTGGCTGAGGTTGTGCCAAATTTTTGAAAATAAAAATAATATTTGAGGGTCAGATCATATGTATTTTGGTTAGTAGGAACCAAATATGAAAAAATATACAAGTTGTCCCATTTAAAAAATTTGATTTTTACGTCATTTGCCTCGAAACCGGAAGTCAGAAGTTGGTTTTTTACATCATATAATTGGAAATTTCATCCCATATCACTACACCAAATTTGAAAAAAATCCATTCAACCATTCAAAAGTTACAAGAGTGAAGGAGAGTAATGCCAATGAAATTTCTCATGACCGTCACTAGAGTCTCAAGACCATCACACTCAAATTTGTGCCATGTGACGGTCATGAGTGTGACGGTCGTGAGGGCCGCTAGACAAAAATTACTAAGAATTATATTCACCCTAAGCTATTATTAAAGTAAGGTTAGAAGAAGGCAGTGTACTGGATACCTTAAAATAAAAACGTATTTGGATATTAATAAGTTGATAAATGCTAAAATACACAACGTGACGGTCATGAAAGAGAGCACAGGGTCATATATTAGACTTACCATATAAATTACTGGAAATTTAAAATGTTTTGGAAAACAGCACTTGGTTATTGTATCTCGCATGATTTCACAACGAAAACTAAATTTCGATGTGTCGTTGGTAGTCCAAGCATTCAACTTATTAACTAATAATGAGCGCTGTGACGGTCTTGAGTATTAACCAAGTTACGCGACTTTAATAGTTTATCTCTGGAAACAAAATTTCAGCCAAAACTAGTGTCAATCTGTATGGAGTTACGCGTGACGGTCTTGAGTTTTAGGAGTAAAAACAGCCAATATTTTATTTTTGTCTTAATTTAGCTCAATGTTTTTATTATAACAAGGTGCGGTAAGACTCATCCAAGCGAATATTGGACACGGGTTGTAGCTTGGACCAATTTTTGATCAGTAAGTCACTAATATCATGAATCGACCATGCTTTGTAGAACTGTCCTGGTTTTACTCAAGCTCGTGGGGCACCCCCATGTCCCTCATTCATTGTAGGGGAAATCGGCGTTGCCAATATTCGCTCATTTTACTCCAATTAAGGAAATTTGCAAATAGTAATCAATATATCTCAATTTTTGGAATTCTATATCATTAATTTATTAACTATAAATAAAGGAAACAAAAGCGGTTTCTTGTATAGAAGAATGCTAAATAATGCTTTTGTGTTTGCTCACTGTACTTGACGACTTGTGATTGGCAACTGGTATTTGGCAAACTAAAACGACCAATCGGATGTCGACGTGTGAAACACGATATCTTGCATGTCACCATCACCAGTGCTTTAATTCGTGAAATGATGGGATCGAGGGGAACGCATCACAGAACTCAAGTGCTGATTGACCAATCAAATGGCGTAGGTGAGAAATTACGTCATGTTAAGAATTTAAACTTGTTTTAATTTCTACGGGCTTCTACAGTGTATTTGAGAAAAATGAAAAAACACGTGCCTTTATTTTTTCATTAAGTATATAAATACGGTATCAAATTTGTGAGAACAGCCTATTAAAGATCGCGTAGGCAGTCACTTGGCCCAGGTTGGAGGTAGTGACATGTTAACGAAGTTATTTTGAAATAGCTGATAAAGTGCATTATTTCCTCGTAATATGCTTAAGAAAACCGTTACGTTCATAAAACCAAACACTTTTTAAATTACTTAATGTATAAAAATTTTTGAGTCGGTTAGTGATAACGACCTGACGATCCTAACTGTTTGATCTTTATTGCCATGGTGTTTGTTTGTTTACAGTGATTAATGGCCACCAAGACTGGTTAGTGCCTGAAGGCACGGAGTAAAAACGTTTTAATCTCAGCTAGAGGTAGTCGAACTGTGATTTATTTGTGTCCAAGAGCATTCGCAACAACGGTAAATTTCTCTCTATAAAATTGAATAACTTACTTAGGTAATATATGACATTGTAATTCTCTAATAAACAAAATGCAGAGAATATACCGAGACGTCGTCAAAAACAATTGGTTATCGATAAAGTGAACTCGGCACCCCACAAGGTGCTGTAGTTGGGCCTCTTGACTATTATTTACATGTCAACGACTCGACTGTTCATTTCAGTTAGCTTAGTTCAAATGAATAGACGAAAGGACAAAGCTGGTTAGTGAAAAGTGTATGGCACGTCTGGAAGTTCAACTAAACATTGAATTACAAAATGACTCCGATATGATTGGTTTGTGAATATGGATGGAATTATAAAAAAACCCAATGCCTTTATAACATGAGAAATAAACCATTTGCTGCGGATAGTTGCGGATGAAAAGATTACGATGTATATGAGTCGGATCATAGACTTTTGAGACATAGACTGCACTACTGCATTGATCAAATACCCCATAGTATCAATGGTAGTGCTATCAGAAATATAAATGGAGTATGGATCTAATAGTCCCATCTAGTAGCGCTACTAGAATCATAATCCAGACCGCTCCAGACATTATGCATGCCAACGAATGACGCATGAAAGAATCTTATTTTATTCAAGTGTTTATTGATTTTTAATTTATGAAGTTTAAAAACACCCCTTTTTACGATTTGGTTTTTTAAAATAGCCTACCAATAAATGTCAGTTTAATGGGCTACCCTACAAGTTTCTGAATTTTGGTTCTCGCTAGGTTTCTAAAAGAAACTATTGACCCCACTGTGTGTTGGTATGAAGACAAATAACGATCAAGATTTAGCGGATATAGTTTTTTTATATAATTTTAGATAATATTTGCTTTTCGTGTATATATTTTTTACTTTTTTCGGATAAATAAACGATTAATGATAAATCCACTAAATACTACTTTATAGCGTTGTATATTAAAAAGTTCAAAAGCAATTTCAAAGCTAAGCGATTTGTGCGACTGTTTTCAAATGGTTTCACGTAATTTTTCTTGTTTGAACAAGGAAAGCGGCGTTTTTATTCCCCAATTACATTTTTATCCGTGCTTGCGGCGCAATATATTTAACCCGGATTTTCTGAATAAATCTGAAAGTGGACGTATCCCCGTGGGCAGCCTATCTATTATTATAATTGGGCTCCGACTGAACTTCATATGATATTTGGTCGCGCAACAAGTAAATCCTGCGGATCCACAGGAGTGCTAATAAATTCAGTTAAAAGGATAAGCCAGAGGCGAGGATATTGGAAAATGAAAAGCCCAGATTAAAAAGTTTGGATATTTTTACATTCTCTCTCGCGGGAAGCTTTCCTACAGCTTTATTTTTAACGAGTAGAGTCGAAGTCGGGGCAGAAAATGACGAATTACAAGACTTTAACATCTTCTTGAGAGTGTCTTTTTAATAATAAAATTATTAAAGGGCATCGGAACAGTACATTTGTCTTACGAAGACATCGCTGACAATTAAAAATTGGTATGACGGATTATAAAAAAAATTAAGTATGCAGATACATAAGTCCGCCATCTTGGATTACGTGTCAAACTGACAGATCCGTATACTTATCTTCAAAATGGCTAATCTGGAATATCTTTTAATTCGATTCCAATTTTCATTTCGCACAAAAAATAACCACGCAATTTTGGGAAAAATACAAAATAAGCGAGATACATGCCATTTACTACCAATTCAAAATTAGACTTGCCATCTAATATTCACTTTCGCTAGAATTTAGTCCCTTGGGCATCGCTAGCAAAGGTCACACGACTCGCATAATTGATTTATAAGTCAATTAGGCCGCATTAGAATGGATTTCCCTCGTCTTTGTTCGCTTTATTTCCTTTCGGTGCACGTGTGGAAATTGAGACGTCAAGTTGCATCTACTTGCAACAAGTATTCGTCCCATATAAAGAGAACGAGTTCGGCAAACATAATAAAAATTAATTAAAGCGAAGCAGTTAAATTCACAGCTGAATCTCACAAGGTCGCACTCCAAATACAATCGGGGCAATGCGTCACACATTATAGACAAGGAGCAGGTGGTGAGGTTTTGTCTGGCATTTTTACAAATTTTATTTTATTTTATTCTTAATTACAATATCCAACTAATTACAGGATAAGATTACATCCAAAAAAAGTAAAAAAGTACAACACGGTATTAATATCTACAGGGATTATACATAAATATATAAATGTACAACTAAATTGTGGCAAAAAATTGTCCAGGCTCATAATTGATAAGCGGAGGAGAAGAAATATGTCTCATGATTGATGAGAATGTGATTTTTGATTTACTTGGCGAGGGAGGGGGGTGAAAATTTATTTTTACCTGCTTGATTTACCTATTTACCCCAAATTTACCCCAATTTACCCCCCCTCCTTCGACGGAACAAGATGAAAATATAATCTAGTTCTAGATCTCATTAAAGTACATATGTGTACCAAATTTCAAGTCAATATCTCAAACGGTTCCAGAGTAAACGTGAGCACAAAAAACGTTACAGACAGACCGACAGACAGATTTTTCTTTCATTCAAACTTAAAATCTCGACGTTTCATGACATTCTAAGCCTATTTGAACAATAAAAATTTTTTAAAATTATTTTGTCGTTACTATCCTTCCACTGGATGTGGAAGTAAAACCAAACAAGATAATCTTCAAAACTGTTGCTCTAACGAATACCTAATTTTTTTTTATTGTACTGTTGTACTTGAATATTGTAATCTGTCAATAAAAATAATTTCCTAATTTAATTATCAGTCCATGTCATTTAACTACATACAAAATTTATGATGAAAATTGTATAAGGTTGTATTCCGTTGAGCAATGGGAAGTATTAAACTATTTTAAAGATTATACCATTTATGATTTTTTAAATATTTATAATAAACAGAAAATAAACTCATATTTCCCTCTCACTCTGCAATATCCTATCCTTAATGATAAAATTTGGTGTGAAATGAGTCACAATTGAAGTTGCACAACATGTACCTAGATAACCAGTTATTAAAAAAGTTATCACGGTGTATTTTTAATTCCTATCAAGATATACTGTGACAAATACTTTGGCTTTAAAGTGGTCCTAAGATGGAAAAAACCGTCTCAAATAGGAAACGTTTCCAAACCATTGTTATTTAGCGTTTTTTGGTGCTTATGGACAAATGTGTACTTAGGTGTTGCAGAAACTTGCAGTTACTTGTCGCGCGTCGGAAGTCGTCGTATCTCGAATCGGCTCCTGCCAGCGGACGAGAGTCATTTCGACATAGTGTATCTATGTTCGTATTTTGATGGACCGATCTGTAGACGTTTTTAAGTGTTACACATACATTTGAAACATGGTGAATTTGTAATTGTAAGTGAATGACTTAAGGTATCATTCAAATAAAGATAACTTATTTTTAACAGTTAGCATTGAACTTAATCTAATTAAATAAATAAACAGGTACTTGATAATTACCACTTAAAAAATGGTGTTATCAAAATCTGATTAATCCTCTAATAAGCCGAGTGTCACTAAGGATATTGCACGGCGCCTACTTATCCTCTGCATTTGGCGATATATTTTTAAAACCAAGGTATCACCCCACTTTCGTATTACCTCATTTTCTAGGGCAATATTTTGATCCCAAACGGAAGTAACGATTTTTTCTTTATTTTTCCATCGTATACGGTGTCCAAAAATTGCTGTCGTTAACTTTAAATGATGATAGTTTATGCAAAAATATGACGTGCTCGGAAATGCTTCCTAATCGAGCTAGGGTACTTTCAAGGTGGTGTTCTGGAGTAGGTTTTTATTTATTTAATATTTTAGGAACCTTTTTTGTTAGTGCGGGGAAATTAGATGCGTTATTTAATATTAATAAAAGCTATTATTTCACGGTATTGACCAAAATAAAAAACAATCAGGGGCGTTTTAATAAATCTTAAATAAACAATTAAACAAAATTCAGCAACGGTTACGTAATGTCTAGAAAAATAACTTACTATAGGACAAGCATGTACTTATTTATAAAACATTAATTCTATTATTCTTTATTCCGTGATTAAAAGCAGCACTAATTCGAGCTGTTAGTTTTCACATTAAATTATTAAATTTCAAATACTTTTATTGTTTCCTTAACCCTCCGACGGGGGGGGGGGGGCTCCTTTATATTCCAATTCATTTGTTCCATTAAAAAAAAATGTTACCCTCGTTGGTACCAGAATATGGTTTCCCGATCAAATTTGCCCAAAAAGGTCCTTTTTGTTAAACACCGTCGGACGAAGTGTTTTTTATAAGCTGGATTAAAGAGTTATTTTGTGGCAACCTATTCTAAATTAGTTTTAATAAAAAACTGATTGATTCTAAGGTGTATATCAAAAATGTCCTTTTGCGATCGTGGAAAAAATAGATTTTGAATTTTGATTAATTTTTATATCACCTGAACCAGAAAAACCGCTGGGGGTGGCTCATGCCAAAATTTTTTTTGAGACATTAGCTTCTCCTGTATATACTAAATACCAATTTTATGGACTCTTACCTGCTTGATTTACCTATTCACCCCAAATTTACCCCCAACCCTTCGACGGAACAAGATGAAAATACAATCTAGTTCTAGATCTCGTTAAAGTACATATAGGTATAGGATTTCAAGTCAATATCTCAAACTATTCCAGAGTAAACGTGCGCACAAAAAAGTTACAGACAGACAGACCAACAGACGGACGGACGGACAGAATTTTTTTCTTCGCTTAAAATTTCTACGTTTCATGACATTCTAAGCCTATTTGAACAATAAAAATGTTTAAAAATTTGTTTGTCGTTACTATACTTCCACTGGATGTGGAAGTAAAAGGGGTTTTAAATAAATGTCTGTCTGTCGTGTGAACTGAAAGCAGGATAGAAAGAAAACCTGCATGAGAACTTTCCAGATTTTTGGACAAAATTTATAATAGCCTTGGGCCAGCATTATCATGCGCTTACCTCGAGACATTGTTAGCCTGTTTCATCGACTGTAAAATGTAAATGAAATTACTGAACTTTCAAATCAAATAGTACTGTGAACTGGCTAGCACTGATTTTCTGCCAATTCAGTAATAGTCGAGCATTATGAATTACTGCGCTTGAAAAAATTGATGCGGAAACCAAAATGACCCAGTCATTGAGAGATTACCGCTAATAACCGTGTAATGTTAAATTGGCCGTAACAAAAACACATCAATGCAACGTTGGAGATTTAAGAACTACGCAAAATATGGATTTGCACTTTACAGTCATTGTCGTACCCAACGATTTAATTAGTTAAATACCATGGTAACAGTTCTTTGTAATTTAAAGGAAAATATGAGGGAATCAATGAAACTGCGTTTAGATGTTCATTACTTCTTATTCTTTCAGAAACCGGCGAGTCTACTTTAAGATCTAGAGCAAGTTCTTTTTAGAGTGGTGGGAAGAGGAGTCAATGCATTTTTATGGTATTTTCGAAAAATAAGCGTCCACTTTAGGATAAAAATTGTCAAAATATGCCCATTAATTCTCAAAAAATAACTCGATTATAATACATCTAATAAAAAAAATGAATAGCTTTTCGATTATTTTCGGTTGCTGTACGTAGGTGGTTTAATGAAATTTGTTTAAACAAATGGATTAGACATAATAGCCCTCTTATTCATTGGCCTAAGAATCACCCGATCTTAAATTTTTTTCTGTGGAGAAATTTAAAATGTAAAAGGAACCACAAACTGTTAACGAATTAAGAGATTAAGGATTGAATGCGTTATGAAAAATACATAAAGTATGAAGGGAGTTATATGGAAAACACAAAAATTTGAAATGCTTTGTTAAATTTTTGTTATTCCGCATGTTTGTTAACCGACTTCCATTTTATGAAATGTTTTTCAGTCGTTGTGTCCATTCATTTTTAAAGTAGTGTTAAAAATGGCGAAAAATTTACGTTTTTTGAATTGCAAAGTGTGTTGCCCCACCTGTCACGTGCGCACATAGTTGGCATATGTTTCTGGACATCCTCCCAAACTATACTTTAAAAAAATAAAATTACGGATAAACGACATTTCGTAAAATGACCCTTTTTCCATCCTTCCGATATTGTAACTGTAAGTATTTAAACGATTGTTTCTCTGAAAATGCATTTATTGAATACCGGCCTGTTTGATATACACGAATTCGGCATTAGAAACAAGACAGCTTCTCCCCGGCCGTTCCTAAAAAAGCCTTGTAAAATAATCACACCCTGAGATTCTCATTACCGGTAGGGTGTCGTCCATATTTAACCATTATCTGAAAAAGTTCCGAGAGCTTCCAGGCCTTAATTATACCTTTAAATTAACGATAATTGCAAATTGTAGACAGCGACCTCCCTCCATCGTAGCACCTCGAACAGTTTCATATAAAACAAGAAAATGACGGTGTTATAAATTTCATAATAGCGGTTTTTGTTTTGGTTTGCGCAAAGCCTGTTAATGAGGAACTTGGAGTGCAGGTAGAATTGCAACTAGCATGCTCTGTTTCCAACAACCTACAGATTCCTTCGCGCTAAGATAGTAGTACAGTGGCGTTGTCGTGGAACCACATTGTACTCAACTTTCTAAACGTGCATGATATTTTGTAGTTCGATAAAAAAGGAAATATGAAGAAAAAAACAGGATTAATGAAACTTTGAATGTGTTCATTTTGCTTGTACAAGATGGTCGCGCGACCGTCAGAACCTCATTTAACTTCAGAATTTTTAGTTACGTAAAAAAGTTATAGAAAATCACATGAATTTTCCAAAAATCATGCCAGAGAAACAATTAAAGTCGCATTTCGGAGTTAAACTTTGTTTTACTTCCACATCCAGTGGAAGTATAGTAACGACAAAAAAATTTTTTAAAATTTTTATTGTTCAAATAGGCTTAGAATGTCACGAAACGTCGAGATTTCAAGTTTGAACGAAAAAAAAATTTCTTTTTTTTGTGCGCACGTTTACTCTGGAACCGTTTGAGATATTGACTTGAAATTTGGTACACATATGTACTTTAATGAGATCTAGAACTAGATTATATTTTCATCTTGTTCCGTCGAAGGGTTGGGGGGTAAATTGGGGTAAATTTGGAGTAAATAGGTAAATCAAGCAGGTAAGAGTTCATAAAATTGATATTTAGTATAGACAAGAGAAGCTAAGGTCTCAAAAAAAATTTTGGCATTAGCCACCCCATCCCATTATTAAAGGGGATGAAAAAAAATGTGATTTAGTGTGTGTACAAGAACCAGAAACCTCAAAATATTTTTTACTTTATCCACCCACCACTCCCACCCCCTGTCACCACCCCCACCCCACTACCGATGTGGGGTATCGTTTTATGGGTTTGTGGGGTAGAGGATTTCAAATATTATATTATTAAAGTTCCATAAACAATTATTTCCAGATACAAAATTTTTTCGTTGTATGACTTGGATAGAAAATCCGGATGTGGAAGTAGTGATTTCTTGGGCAGCGGTTTTTTGTAATGGAATACCTAGTATATCTTAACACCATCTGAAAGGCCATACAGAAAGCTTTTTAACGATATAAAATTGAATATCAAGGTTATTATTATTAATACTATGTTTTACACATCATTAAAAAGCTCTTTTTAGGGCCTTTCAGATATAATACAGAATCGGAAAGTGTTGGTTTTGGTATGGCAACAAGAGCAATAAGAGCAAGCGAGAGCGAAGCAAACAATGGTGTACATGATTCTCTCGAGATGGGGCGTATCACTCTTTGCCTCTGCTAGAGTACTGGTAGAAGCTTTTATTTTGGGCGGTCGGTTAAGTCGTTGAAACTATGCACTACCAAAACCAACACTTTTCGAATCTGTATACGTGTATTCCATTACAAAACACCCAAGTAAAGGTCCATTATTTCCAAAATGCAACTTTCAATTGTTTTTCTAAAATTATTATTTATTATACCCGATCACTCTTACTCTTTCAAGAATCGATGATGCATCTACCTCAGGATAGGGTGCAATTACTTCCACATACAGTGGAAGTATAGTAACGACAAAAAATTTTTTAAAAATTTTTATTGTTCAAATAGGCTTAAAATGTCATGAAACGTCGAGATTTTAAGTTTGAGCGAAAAAAAATTTCTGTCTGTCTGTCGGTCTGTAACTTTTTTTTTGTGCGCACGTTTACTCTGGAACCGTTTAAGATATTGACTTGAAATTTGGTACACGTATGTATTTTAACGTGAACTGGAACTAGATTATATTTTCATCTTGTTCCATCGAAGGGTTGGGGGTAAATTGGGGTAAATTTGGGGTAAATAGGTAAATTAAGCAGGTAAGAGTCCAGAAAATTGGTATTTAGTATATTAAAGAGAAGCTGACGTCTCAAAAAAATTTTTGACATTAGCCACCCCCACCCCATTATTAAAGGGAATGAAAAAAAATTGTGATTTAGTGTGTGTGTACAAGAACCAGAAACCTCAAAACATTTTTTTACTTCATCCACCCCCACTACCACCCCCTAGCACCACCCCCACCCCACTACCAATGTGGGGTATCGTTTTATAGGTTTTTGGGGTAGAGGATTTCAAATATTATATTATTAAAGTTCCATAAGCAATTATTTCCACATACAAATTTTTTTCGTTGTGAGTGACTCGGATAGAAAATCTGGATGTGGAAGTAGTGATTCCTTGGGCAGCGGTTTTTTTTTTAAACGAGTAGAAGAAATAGCATGTTATGTTACCAGGAGTAGAAGGCGAACATTATATGTTCAATTTTAGCAAAAAAAAAAGAAGAAAATATAGGTAATACTAACCATTTTATATATTAATTAAACAAAACCTGACAGTACTATAACAGTACTTTATTTACGAATTGACATAGGTAAAAATTTTTTTTAAATGGAATTAAAAATTGTAACATTTTTAGTACTTAAACATAAAAATCTAAATAGGAATATTCACGAACATTGTCACTGATGAATTTGTAATTTTAAGTAATTCTGGTGGTGTGCACAGCATTTCTTCAGTCATTTTACTTCCACAAGTATAGTAATGACAAAAAATTTTTTTAAAATTTTTATTGTCCAAATAGGCTTAAAATGCCATGAAACGTCGAGATTTTAAGTTTGAGCGAAAAAAAATTTCTGTCTGTAGCTTTTTTTTGTGCGCACGTTTACTCCGGAACCGTTTAAGATATTGACTTGAAATTTGGTACACATGCAAATTTTAAAGATTTTGCGTCAAAGAAAAGTTGTTATTTTTTTTTTGCCAACTAATTTTTTTTAGGTAAAGTTTTTTACTTTCAACATATCAAAGAATAGTTAGAGAATATTATGTAAAAAAATTTAAAAATTTTGAAGTAAAATAAAAAATATATGAAGGGTTATATGAAAAATAAAAAATAACACACAATTTTTATTTTTTTTAGAAAATTGCCAATTTGGTATTTTGGCAATCTCAAATCAATAGGCGAATTTAAAAATCAAGTTCAGCAGGTTATTTTACATCAGATTACCTATTTTTTAGGAGGGTGTTCGCGAGTTGTATAGAGGGTGTCGAATTCAGAGGGTCTGGTCTTCCACTATATTAGAACTCCAAAAAATTTTTCACCTCGTGCGGAGAAAAAAAAATGTCGCCTTGACAAACTAACGAATACTTTTCTCTGGGGGGGGGGCAATTGCCCTATAATATATTTCCCTCCCACTCTGCAAAATCCTATCCTTTACCACAATTGTTAAAACAATGAATTTAAAAAATATCGAATTCTTTATACTTTATCAAACCAAATATCTTAGGTATTTCTTTCAAATAGTACTAACCTGAACAATTTTCTCCGTCAAAGTCATAATTCACAACCACGAGGACACACCTGATAGCACTACCGCGGCCGTGTAACTAAACTCACGTTTATGACATTTCAACCTTATCTTTCTGATAAGATGATTCTTATCTAAATATTTTTTATGAATATTTATTATCGCAGTTAAAATTCCCGAATCTAGATATCGAACAAATAATTTCGAGTGCGAGTACCGACATGAAAAAACATTTAGACGGCAACAAACACCTACACCAAAACTTTCCTCGCGATAGCTGGTGTCACGTGGTACGGTTATAGTCCAGTCCGAAATGGTCAAAAAGGGGGTTGACGTAGGAATCCAAGTACAGTGAATGGATTTGAATGGAACATTTTGTGTCGCTTATATCTTACAAATTATGACATGGGCAAACAAAAAATGTTTATATAACTTTTTAAAGTACAATTAATTATCTTTCGTTTGAGAGGCCAACTGGTTCATTATCTTTAAAATAACTAAGTTATGATAAATACAAAATAAATGCAAATAAAAATACATATATTTTTTATCTCATGAGCTACAAAATTTGTAGTTAAGTCAATAGAACTAGAGTGAAACAATAATTACGTACATAAAAAAAAACAAAACTGTAAAGGGACATTACAATAATCAATTAAAATGTTTAAAACTAAATATCACTAATTTATTTACAGAAAATTCTGTAGCCTGTACGGTTCAAGATTACATATTTAATCAAAGGTATGATTTTTAAATTTTTACACTCTTTCATGTGTTGGGGAAGGGCATTATAGAATTTCAGACACTGATACAGCGAACAATTTTCAAAAAGTGTTAGACTATGAATGGGTAATGCATAGGATATTACAGGCGTGATGTTCGTGCTCTTGAAACTGGTCGCTGTGTTTTTTACATGTAAAATACATTAATAAATAAATAAACTCGATATAGTTAGTAAATTGTTACCTTTGTAAACTCGTCTGCAGGAAGCTAAAGGTCCAGCGGCAAGGACTCGACATTGTCGGTACGCTTTGAAGATAATTGGAATTCCAGCAGACCAGTTCACTTTTACGAATGAGTTCAAAGCATGCCGACATGGCTGTGTCCCTGCCACTGGATCGTGTGTAGACCCCCCCAAAAAATCCATTTTATATATGGTTCTAATTGCTCTCTTTTATATAGTATAAATTTCCACAAGATTAGAAGAACCACCCCAAAAAATTTATTCCATATTTAGTTTTGCCGTAAAAGTTTGATAACATATGGTTTTAAGCACTAATGTATCAAAAGACCTTGAAACTACTCTTAGTGCATAGCAAACGTGTCTAAAATTGTTCCTTAAGCTTTAATCTTTATGAAAAACATTGGCCCCATGGACAGGGTGGGCTCCTGTAGTATTGTAGTTTTATAGTATGAGCGGTAAAAATTCACACTCCCCGATTTCTTATGAAAATTATTAAAATTCCATGAATTCTCAATAAATTTTCCAAATTCCCCTGACTTTTCCCTGACATTTTTGGACAATTTCAAATTCCCAGATTTTTTCAGGTTCTTCAGGTAGATATGGGGCCTGTTTAAAATATACTGTATTAATATTGAAGTGATATTTTTTAATAAAATTAACATTTTTTTCTCTTGTAAACTCGATCTAGGGGCATACTGTATAATAGTTGTTTTATCAGTTTTTTAATTGTTTATTTATGCAATTCAAAAATAAAAATCGGACATTGTATTCCCACGTGAAAGCCATTTTCAGACTGGATTATTATGAACAGATATCGAATTGGGGCTGATTACTTGTTCACGCCTCCATTTTTCCTTCGTTTATTCGTCAATTATCGCTTCGCGATTCGGTTCTCAGCTCCCAACTACAGCACCTAAACTATATTTCAACTGCACCGTTAATATTATTCTTGAATGGATCTTTATTTACTACGCCGCTAAGGTCATGTGTTGTAAATATTCCATAGAAAAACACAAGCCCATTATTTAACGCGTAGAACCAAACCAAATGGAAATATGATACTGTTGCCAGCTACATACGCTCCTAACAATGATAGTAATTAGGTTTTTTTTACCAAGAAATACATTATGTACAGGAAAAAACAACGGCGAACTGTCTCAGATTTGGTATTAGTATTACTAGTGACATTGCTGCCAAGGTTGTTTGTTAAATACGTTAAGTTTCTGTAGTTTTGCTTTCTCTTTCTATCTCAGCGGATCATATTGCTCTCTATATGTGTCAGTCGATTTTTAATTATGTAATCGACAGAGTCGGCACTGAGTGCGGAAGATGTAATCATCTTTTTAACACATACCTATATAATTTGTTGCAAATATTCATTACTAGAGTTCCAGGGGGTTCCAATCTAGGGCCCTTATTATCCACTTAAATGTATCAATGACTTATAATTTATAGGGTGGCAGAGAAATTGATCTCAAAGAGTCATTGTTCGATGTGTTTTTCGGCATTGCAATTGTAGGTTCGTGGGTTGGAATGATGAAAGCACCTTTTCATTTGATAAGGGGTCTAATATACAACATTAAGTCACTTTTGGCCATTCCAAATACGTGTTGTTCACCCCCAACATCCCTTCGAATGAAAAATTTTGGTTCGAATAACTTTTGTAACACACTGACAGGGCCGGACTAAGGATTGGCGCACCCCTACGCTAATCATGTATTTGCGTCCTCTTCTTCAAATAGAAAAAAAAATGATGAGCGGAGGGAGGGGGCGCAGGAACCTGAAAAAAACATTCAAAATTGACGAGAGGGAGAGAAACCTAAAAAAAATCTTTATCACAATTGAGAAGCAGGGAGAAGGAAATGAAAAAAAATTCTCGAAAACAAAAATTGATTGCGGGCGCCCCTTCACGCACTGTCGCCTCTAAGCTAAAGCCTAGTTAGCCTTATGGATAATCCAGCCCTTCACACTGATAGTTTCAGATTAGAAAGAAAAAACTTGCGCAATTTTTTGGTGGTTTGAAGTTGGAGTTGGCAGTAGAAGGAAATATTTTATTTATTAAGACATGCATGAGGTAAAGAGGTAAGAAAATTCTGAAATATTTCAGAAGACTCACAAATTTTCTTGAATGTTCCAGAATGATTTCGAATTTTCTGGAATATTACAGAATATTCTGGAATATTTCAGAAAGTTCACAAATTTTCTGGAATGTTCCAGAGTGCTCCCGAATTTCCGAGAACATTACAGAAAATTCTGGAATATTTCAGAAGGTTCTCAAATTTTCTGGAATCTTCCAGAGATCAAGCTGCATCTCCGGTTTTACTAAACCGATTTTCATAAAACTTGGCTTGAAGTAGGTCGATTTCGATGAAATAAAAACTAAATGTTACAAAAATTTCAAAAACTATCTTAATAATAATAATAAATTGCCTTTATTTCAGTATTATACATTAATACAATACCTAGGGCGAAGTCTAGCCGAAGCTACTCTAATTCTATTACTCAGCTTCATCCCCCAGTTCAATTTTTTGCAAATATTTTCAATGTACAGACACGCCAACTTTACAGAATTATTACATGTATAGATAAAACTGAAAGACTCACTGTATACTACATGGCAGTGTACGTATCATGTACAGGGTTATTCATTATATTTAGGACACCCTTTATTATAGTTATTATTGGAGATAGAATAAAAAGTTTCGGACGAAAGTTGTAGGGCTGTAACTGAACCCCTACAATAAATTAATGGAAGCACAGTGGCGTGCAGAAATTAGGGTACAAGAGGCAATAATATTTTTTTGTATTCTTGAATTTTTGAATTATTCTTCTTTTTTTTCTGATTTCAAAAATATATACATATGATAGTCCTATCTACAACCGTTTTCGAGTTATTAAACATTGAAGATCGTATTAAGCTATTTATTATATGAAGGGAAATTACAATTATTAAAGTAGTCTATGAAAATGACAAGTATTCTGTTATTATATGAAACGCTGACAAATCTAATAACAGAATACTTGTAATTTTCATAGACTACTTTAATAATTGTAATTTCCGTTCGTATAATAAACAGCTTAAATACGATTTTCAGGGTTCACTAACTCGAAAATGGTTAAAGATAGGACCATCATGTCATATTTTTGAAATCAGAAAAAAAAGGGTAATTCAAAAATTCGACAATATGTGTGTTCTATTAAAAAATATATGATTGCTTCTCGTATCCCTCAATTTCTGCATGCCACTGTGCTTCCATTAACTTATTAAAGGGTGGCCTAAATATAATGAATAACCCTGTACATATTTTTGCATATTTTTTATGTTTTTAAACAAAAATATTTGGAACATTTTGCTCTAAAATTATAATAAAACATAGCCTATATAAAAGATGAGGGTTTATACACCTCTGACGACCGCCGTGTTTGACGGCGAAGAAACAAAATTTTAAACGGTCTAAATTTTACAACGGTCTACATGCACACATTTCTTTTTCCGTCATTTTAATCCATCCTGTTATGATGCGGATATCCGTACAAAATTTTTTTCTACGTTGATTATTAAAAAAATTTGTCCGGTTATAACAACCGTGTAATAACGAACCGAATCTCATCGCTGTAGCACAAAAGGATTCACAACAAGCAAAATTTAAATGTTATGCAACTGTTTTGTTTTATTGCAATTTTATAAATGTAATAAAACAGCAATAAAAAAAATTGTTGTAGAAATGACAATTATAAAACAAGTTTGTTATTGGGTTCCGAAATATTAAATAAAAATTTATTCTAATGCCCCACCTTCAAGGTGTCCTAGCTCCCTTAGGAAGCATTTCCGGGCACACCTTAATTTCCGGACGCCGTGTATTGAGAGATTTACTGTTTTTAAACTTTCACATTTCAATAAATTCGGTTGATTAGTTTCAGAAATTAAAAATAATAATACATAACAATACAATTAAGGACTGAAATCTTTTAAAACAAACACAACATGGTATCATCATCAGAACTGTGAACGTCAGCGTGAAGCAACTACAATAATCGTAAAATGTTTTGACGCCGGCCCTGTCCAAACATCTGGTAGTGCTTTTTATTTGGGTTGTTATTTAATTATTAGCGTTATTTCATTTGTTTACAACAAGTTATGCAATCTGGTGAACATATATGAGTATTCGGCTTTTCCTGTTATAACTTGTATTTTCTTTTATCTAACGCAGGCACCTCTGAAAATTATTTATAATTAATGTTAGGCTGGAAAAATCAATGACTAATCTAGAATTTTCTAAAGTGTGGAAATATCACGACCTTGATCTGATCGCAGTGATATCAACTTAGGAACCCAATGGATTTTTTTTTATTAAATATTAACGTTTTTACTACTATTCTATCGACTTTCGACGAAGTTTTAATTTACAGATTGTGTGGTTTACGTTTCTTTCATGCCAAACTATTTCCAACAAGCTGTGTATAGCGCTGACCCCGGCACCTCCACTACTCGAATGTTAAAATGGCAACCCAACCAGGTCGATAGTCTGCTGAAAAGCTTACTGAAGATGTAATTTACACATAACTACTTCTACTTCATGAATACAAATTCTTTGGATATAATGCCTCAGACGACTGGAACAATGACGTTTTTAAAGTACAATTACCAAGGAAAAAATAAGTTCTGCATCATTCAACAGTTTTTAGACTGGTATTTGTTCATGAAAGTAAACTTTTCATGATAACAAACAATCTTTAAAATCGAAATCAAATTTCAGAAGATTTTTCTCTTGCTTGTCAAAGATTAAGCAGAATTTTATATTATTAAAAGAAACATTTTATTAAGACATAAAAGTAATTGAAAAAAACAATATTTTTACCGGCTTATGTAACACATTAACTAAGGAATTATACTAAGAAATCTTTGCGGCAATTCAAGTAGGATACTACTTGTTATGAAAAAATGTTTAAATAAATAATAGCTAGTTTGTGCAATTTCAAATTACATTTACATGATGGCTCGGGTGGAAAGCAAGATAGTTAAGTTACATGGTAGGTCTCCAATAAACTTAAACTTTTGATATAAGTAGCTTTAAACTAATTTTCCCTGGCTTTTTCATAAATCAATAGATTCCCTGACTTTTCCCTGCTTCTAGAGTTAAAATCTAATTCTCTGATTTTTTTCAGGTTTCCCTGTTTTCCAGAAAGTATACATCGCCTTTCAGGGAACAGTGGAACAGATTGATGTTTGACATTACCTATTACACTGCTTTGAGTCTTTTGACTCTCGGAACTCCAAGAGATCGTTGCTACCTTCGACTAAAAAGGACACGGCCTTGGTCTAAACCCAGCTAAGTTCCCTATTTCTTTTTTAGACGTATTTTTCTCATTTTATTGCTTGGTAGGTATCTACACATTATTTAGATATTACGCAAGGGAAACATTCATACTCATAAGAAATTACCTAGTTTTACTTCCACATCCAGTGAAAGTATAGTAACGACAAAAAAAATTATTGTGCAAATAGGCTTAGAAAAAAAAATTCTGTCGGTCTGTCTGTAAATTTTTTTGTGCGCACGATTACTCTGGAACTAATTATATTTTCATCTTATTCCGTTGAAGAGCTGGTGGTAAATTGGGGTAAATAGGTAAATCAAGCAGTTAAGAGTCCATAAAATTGGTATTTAGTATATACATTGAGATATGCGCGGTTAAAGAGAGGACTCTACATTTGAATTGTGTATTAGTTATATAAACAAGCCCATTTACCTCACAGAAATCTGGTTTCCAATTTCCAACAGAATGCGTTTTCGAAAATAATTATATAGCATTTTTATGTATTTATGTACGGTTTACAATACTAATCGATAGTTATTAACAGACGTGTGACTTTTTAATGGTCCGAACATGGAATAATTTGAAATAATTTTAATAATTGTATATGCGCACTGTAGGCAAAATTCTGAATGACAAATTATTTAAATAAACATACGTAATTATGAAATAGCGCATGTTTGGAACGGAAATGACCTCAGGCATATTATTATAAAATCATATACTATCAATTGAGGAAACAACAATCTTTGGATCTTTACTTCAATTAAAATGAATGAATTGCTAGCTTGTTTATTGATTGATGCAAAATTTATTATAAAAAATGTATTTGGTAATTGATGCCACAGAAAGTTGAATTTTAATTAAACTTTAATGTCAGTGTACAATATTTATGAATTTGTTCATTGAAATTTAGATTATTTTCGGATTTTCGATCCCCGACCGGGCGCGAGCGCGACTGACGAATCTCACCATGACGTCGCTCTATTTGTTGATGTTTGCCATTAATATGTAAACGTTATTTACGTGTACATTTCGAGCTAAGATTTGGGTGTTAATGTTAATATTTCATACCCACGAAGCATTTTGTATCAGAATTATGTAAAGTAGACTTCATTTTGGTCTCGTTCACACGTTGAACATAACCTAATTTACTTAGAATTTACGTAAAATATAGGTAAACAGGGAATGAGGACGACGACAGTAATACGTTTTAAATAAGACTGCTCAGTTAGTTATAAAACACATTTCCATGAACAGATAATTTAAACATTACGTTTAGTTGTGGTCGTTAATGTGTAATATCAAACCAGTTATCTTCTTTTAATTGCAGTCTATTTTTCTCAAAAATAACTAATAAGTTCTACTTGAGGCGTTATCTACAATAAAGATTTTATAAGCCATAAGACGTAACTACAATCCAGACATTTATTATAAAATGAAGTACCTAGGAATGCATCTTATAATTAAACAAGAGATTTTTGGGGGACATGGCAGAGACGGATTTGAAATATAATGCTATGTATGTTTCAGCAGCAATCACGGACTAGTACTATTATCTAGAGGAAAAACAATGAAAAAATTCCATTGTTTTTGATATAAATCGATCAGCAGATATAAAAGTTATAAAACATTTTGAGGAAAAAATACAGATCAATAGTGTGTTTCATTTTATATAATTATTTATGATAAGATTTTACAAGCACAATGGTACCGCATATTATACCGATAAGCGATTTGCTAATCAACATGGCATCATCAGAATTAAAAAATATTACAGATATATTACAAATATTGCAGTTATAACTAAAAAAAACCGCTGCCCAAGGAATCACTACTTCCACATCCAGATTCTCTATCCAAGTCACTCACAACGAAAAAACTTTGTGGAAATAATTGTTTATGGAACTCAATATTATATTTGAAATCCTCTACCCCAAAAACCCATAAAACGATACCCCACATCGGTAGTGGGGTGGGGGTGGTGACAGGGGGTGGTAGTGGGGGTGGACGAAGTAAAACAATATTTTGAGGTTTCTGGTTCTTGTACATACACTAAATCACTTTTTTTTCATCCCCTTTAATAATGGGGTGGGAGTGGTATTGGGGGTGGCTAATGCCAAAAATTTTTTTGAGACCTTAGCTTCTCTTGTGTATACTAAATACCAATTTTATAGACTCTTACCTGCTTGATTTATCCATTTACCCCAATTTGCCCCCAACCCTTCGGCGGAACAAGATTAAAATATAATCTAGTTCCAGATCTCGTTCATATGTAGTAAGTACATATGTGTACCAAATTTCAAGTCAATATCTTAAACGGTTCCAGAGTAAACGTGCGCACAAAAAAGTTACAGACAGACAGAAAATTTTTTTTCGCTCAAACTAAAATCTCGACGTTTCATGACATTTTAAGCCTATTTGAACAATAAAAATTTTGTCGTTACTATACTTCCACTGGATGTGGAAGTAATTAACTTATTTTCAAAAAACTGGAAATACTATACTATAGAAGGTTCAACAATTACATACTTATTTATTCTATATTTTCTGTTTACTGTGGTGCAGTAATTAATGTAAAAATTACATGGCTGTCCGCATCTTCAAAAACAGTGATATCGTATCTTACATATCTTTTGATGGTGTGAAACTGTTATGTAAAGTGTGCGATGTTAGGCTGTCATATACACGTAAATACACTGCGGTAAAACGTATTATCGAAAAAACACTAAACGTTAATTAGCGGAAACAAACAAAGGCAGTTGGAAAATGAAAACAAATGTTTATTAATCATTGCAGATGCCGCACTATAGGAACAAATCCCGAAAAGCTAGACAACTTCATAACATTCGGTAGGTACACTAAAATTAATATCTGGTAAGTTATTGGACTCGTTGATTACGAATCTAATGTTGACATTTGAACAAAAATGGTTCATATATTTGGTTAAGAATCTGATATGATAATTTTCAAATTTAAAATACCAGCTTCATTCCTTTCAAGTACCTACTTGGAGCCTTGGAGTTTAGTGATGCAAATTCCCGTTACATTGGTAATGGACCCGTTTAGTAGTGACGTCAAATATTATGCAACCAACAATACAAGTGGGATAACGAAATTTACAGTTAATATTTTCGCTCTTATGCACCTTGCTATTAAGGATGACAAAAATTGCTGTTAACAATTTTGTGTTATTACTCAATTATATGGCATATCTAAGACAATTCAATTCATAGGCCATATTCTTAAAATACGTTAGATTCGTTCTACATATAATTTACTCAATTAAATTAATATGTGTTTTAACCAAATAAAATTAGAGGCCCTGATCAACAGCCATATTTTTAACCCTTAAATGTATCGTACATAAGGCTCAAAATCTTTAGCAACACACACTTGTATTGTTGGTTGCCTAGAATCTGACGTCACACTAAACGGGTCCATTGTTACTTTTCATAGAATACTCGTTACTAAATACTGGTTAATGATTTCCAAATGATTACTTTATTTATGGGAAAGAATTTTGATGAGCGGAGAAGGAAATTTTTTTTTTCGATGAGCAGGGGGGGGGGAATTTTGAGGATGTAATCAAAGTAACGAATACTTTTCAGGTAATCACTCGCACTTCGGGTATTAACGAGTAACGATTACAAAAGTAACCGAGCATCACTACTGGAGGTTTCAAAATCAAAATTGTGATGATGCATAATTGACATCAGTTACTTATCAGTTTCTTCATCAGCATATTGTTTTAAAAAACTCGGGGAATCGCACAGCTGAAAGAAAAATACACTAGATCTGATCAACGACTATTAGGTATTTAATTCAACCCATTTATTTGTGAAGTATTACAAGACCTTTGAAGCAGTTAAGACAATGAAAACGTAATTTTGCCTTCCAAGGAAGATACTTTTTCCCATTTTTAAGTAAAAATAACTTCCAGGACATTTTATGAAGTAATATTTATCTTAAGGTCAAACACATATGCTTGGAAAGTAGGGCAGGTAAATTAAGGTAAATTGTACCTAATATTTTAACTAGTTGTGATCATAAGGTTAAAGTTTTAACCGAAACCTGACTCCAAGTCAAGACAAAACTCAGGTTATAATTACGTTAAAAATTGGTAATTTTCCTGTTTCTATTCAGACAAAAACTAACAACTCCAACGTTGAGTCTAAAATTAATATAACATGTACCTTTTATTGTGGTTTCGTCACAGATTTTCGCGCAGAAGTCTGATTTTGAATAAACCTCTCTCGGATAAAGGCAAAAAGTATAACCAATGAATTTTAAAACCAGAAAGTAATAAACATTGGCCCGACATATGGCCTAATCGCAATCCCATCGACAATATTTGCGAATTTCTAAAACAAATTTGTTATTTAGATGACGTTATCAACATCAATATAAAAGCGCTTGAACGCGTTTAGCCACCAACCATGTTGCCATTAACTGAGGATGATTAAAATTGTTTTATCAACTCCTGATGTTGCCAACATGGTTGGCGAAACGATGTTTATAAATTCTAACCCATTGCCCTGTATTACAAAAGATAATTTAATCAGTGTGGTGTACTTGCTGGTATTTTGAAGGGAGTATTATACTAGATCATCTATCATCTAGTCACTTTGGCATTCCTTATCAAATACTTTAAGTGTTTTTTTTTGCTTTTTGCGTTTATTACTATCATTATCGTGTGAATGACGCAAAGAAATATGCATTAGTTACATACCCCTCAATATTATCATATTGAAAGCATTCTAAAAATGAAGTTTGAGTTCTAGGTACTGTTTGCTTCCGAGTTTTCTACGTTTATACATTTTTGTCATTTAAATACCATGAAATGCCTGCTCCGTACTGATGAAAAAGGTAGTTATTACGTAAAGTTTCTCTGATTTAAGATGGTATAGTTCCATTTCGTTCTCGTTTGTTTATAAATTAATTTTTTTGGCGCTTAAATTTAAACAATTTTTTAATTACAAAAAATGTAAAATTGTAATACAACTTTGAAAACTACCTAAAAAGAAATTTAGAGGTTTTGACACGAAACTTACTACTTAAAATTATGTAACAAACAGTCTTAAATATAACAAATATATGATAACTGACACTAAACACTAAAACCGCTACCCAAGGAATCACTACTTCCACATCCAGATTCTCTATCCAAGTCACTCACAACGAAAAAACTTTATATGTGAAAATAATTGTTTATGGAACTTTAATAATATAATATTTGAAATCCTCTACCCCAAAAACCCATAAAACGATACCCCACATCGGTAGTGGGGCGGGGGTGGTGATAGGGGGGTGGTAGTGGGGGGTGGATGAAGCAAAAAAATATTTTGAGGTTTCTGGTTCCTGTACATGCACTAAATAACATATTTTTCTCATCCCCTTTAATAAGGAGGTGGGGGTGGTAATGGGGGTGGCTAATGCCAAAAAATTTTTTGAGACCTCAGCTTCTCTTGTATATACTAAATACCAATTTCATTGACTCTAAACCTGCTTGATTTACCCATTTACCCCAAATTTACCCCAATTTACCCCCCAACCCTTCGACGGAACAAGATGAAAATATAATCTAGTTCTAGATCTCGTTAAAGTACATATGTGTACCAAATTTCAAGTCAATATCTCAAACGGTTCCAGAGTAAACGTGCGCACAAAAAAAGTTACAGACAGACAGACAGACAGACCGACAGACAGACCAGACCGACAGACAGAATTTTTTTTTCGCTCAAATTTAAAATCTCGACGTTTCATGACATTTTAAGCCTATTTGGGCAATAAAAATTTTTAAAAATTTTTTTGTCGTTACTATACTTCCACTGGACGTGGAAGTAAAAATATTGTTTTTATTCAGTAAACGAATATATCAATGATTCTGTATAAATATTACTAAATTTTCTTTATCTTTGACCTTGTCAAATTTCATTAGTTTATTATTTTTAAATCATATATTAAATACATGCAGTATTCTTTTGTCACTAAGGTATTTAAGTTATTTTATCTATTTTAATTTTTATCTGTTTGTCGTTCTATTTATGTACCTGGTGTACTTTATTAAAACTGTTTTTTTTTTCAGAAGAAATTATTACTGTGATAGTTAACTGAATATAGTAGGTTTGCGAGATGTATTTACAATACATATTAATCTATAAAATAGCAGACAGTGAAATTTTTTTGTTTACTGTTTCATACCACTTCGCAATACCCAAACATTCTGTCAGTGATATTCCATGAAATTGTATGTCAATTATCATTATCACTTCAAACAAAAATTAGCCAGTATTCTATGATTCACTTTATTCTTCGAATGTTTCATGTCCTTACTCTTCTGGCAGTGTCTTAGCAACGTTAATATTTTGGCAGTGACAATTTTTTTTTAACATTAGTTAAACCACTTATGAATGTGCAGACGTTGAAGGCCCATCTAACTACCAACCTAGATCGTTAATCCACACGTTATTAGAAATTATTGAAGAAATTGACAATCAATTTGGATTTCATAAAAACACTAAGATATATATCTGCCTGGCCCTAAGCAAATTGCTAGAAATCCAAATAATTCTGATAAACTTAATATAAAGGTTCTATTCTAGGCCCAATTTTATTTTTATGATATATTAATGACCTAACTACGGTTGATATTACAGGCCAGTTGACTCTATTTGCCGAGGATACCACCATATTGTGGCATAACAAAGACAATATCCTCCAGGCAACTATATGCTTTGACATAAACAAATTCGAGGATTTATGAGACTCGAACCTTGTTATCATTTAACATGTAAAACACCTGTAATAGGTTACTCAGTGCAAAAGCTGAATATTGAATCACATTTGAGATATGGGACTGTTTTCTGGAGTGTAAGTGGTGATTATTCATGTAAACAATTAATAGTCATACTACGATAGCGTGTCATTCGATATTTATGCAAATCTAGGGCTTGCGAATTGAAAATGTGTATACAGGGTGATCTACCATGCCATGCGGAAAATTTATCAGTACCTAGGTTGTCCCCACCGAAAGGAATTAAAAAAATGAAAAATTAAAAAAAAAATGACTAAAAAAAATTTCCTTATTTTTTTTGTAAAAATGCCGCCAATGACTTTAACCGATCTGACGTAACGCGGTACAACCATATCACTTTATCAAACTTGGTATTGACACTATTGACAGCAAAGCTGGAGAGGGTAGAAGTGACTTTTTGGTTTTAATCAAATCACATTACAAAAATAGCGAAATAAATCGAAAAGACATTGATCCTATGCTAGTGAACTCTGCAGTAACAAGTAGATATAAGAGATATTTACTTAAACCAGTCAATAACACGCCGGTGATCTAATTGTTCGACCGAAAGCAAAAAACGCGGCACTTTGACCGCACTCGCCTGCTTCACTTTTTATATGTTCTTTCACAAGTAAGTTCGTCGCCCTATTACTGACCTAGACGACAACAGTAGTGTATCTTCGTAAGTTTTAACCATTTTTAATATACTAAATTACCTCGGAGCACTCTAAAATTTTGCAGGGGTTTTTCCACCTTGAAGACTAGTACACCATTTTATTTTCCGCATATCATGGTAAATCATGTTGTATACTTGGTCTCTTAGTTTCATTTGTATTTATTGTTCTTAATATACAGTGTTAGAAAATGTTTCATTTGGGTCGGCAATGAGAGCAGGCGAGAGCGAAGCAACTAGGCTATTCTTTTTTATCGTTTAACACATCCTACTCGTGCCACCTGCTTTCCCCACCACATGTGCGTGGGCAACTCTGCTTGCGCAATTTCAATTTGTTTCCGTCTGGTACCCTTCATTTCTCGTTTAGCCTAATAAGCAAATTTTTTATTTTATTTCATGTTTCATATTTTACGAATCAAATTTTTGTTTGTGCCTAACGGCTTAAAATATTTTAATAGCACGGAAATGTAAAGAATTATTTGACTCATTTTGGAAGTAAAACGGGTTAAATAATTTCAGTTATTAAAGCACGTAATAATATTACCTATACTGAACAGGGCCAACTACATCCTTCCTTTGAATAAATGTTACTGAAATTTTTAATAGCAATGATGTACGTGTTTTCTTGATAGCGCGTCATTATTTGCTCCCTCTACTAGAGCACTGGTACATGCCTTTATTGTAGGCGGTCTTGTCAAGCCGTTGAAACTATGCCTGCCACCCAAATCCAAAATCTTCCGATACTATATATTATGAACTATTGTTTCGAATTAGAAAAGTATCATAGGATATTTAATTTGGTAACATTGGTCACAAAAAGCTGGATTTCGCTCTACAGTCCTATCAATTATCCTTCAATTAAAGTTTTCAACTGCCCCAGAAAACTAAAAAAATGAAATTTAGTTAATTCTTTGCCAACAGTGAACCCTGTCGAAAATATCACGTGAATTATCAGTTATTATCATCACATCACCGATGAAGTGTTTACCACTTTGAAGATGTTCATGAAGAAAAAAACAAATTTGTCCTCTTATTTATAAAAAACACAGCTAATTTTAGCAGTTGTATTTTTAAGCGAAAACAGTCAACAACTTTATTTTCGTAAGAAAAATAAGAAGTGTTTACAGCGATACGGTTTATTCGTTTATAGTCGGATTATCTCACTGGTTATTGACAACAAATTACATTGCAGTCTGGGTCATTCAAAATTGTCGGATGTCATCATTTGCAGACAGAAAAAGTTAACTTGAGAAATAAGCTTATTTATCATGGATGTATAATACACAAGAAGAGGTCTTATTTAATATAATATCGTTTATTGCCTTGTCGATTATAAATTTCTTGTAATAATCTTTGCTAGTACATAATAAATGGTATAGTATAGTAGCGTCGAATTTATATGGACTGGCGAGAAAAACAGCCATAAAATTGCATTGGAATATGAGCGCAAAAAATTGTTTAAGGAAAGGCATACAAAAAGCTTTTGTATATAAAGAGGTCTACAGACGACCGAACCAGCCAACCAACCAACCTTCTCGGTACACTTTGAAAATTGCCATGACAACTCGTAAAAGTAAGCTGGTCTGCTGGAATTCCAGTGTCTTCAAAGCGTACCGACAATGTTGGGTCCAGCAGTTTTACGAGTTCGCATGGCAAACTTTAAAGTGTACCGCGTAGTTCGGTTGGTTGGTTGGACCCCTTAGAGGGGTCTACAGACGATCCAACCAACCAACCAACCGACCTTCTCGGTACACTTTGAAGATTGCCATGCGAACTCGTAAAATTGCTAAAGCCAACATTGTCGGTATGCTTTGAAGACGCTGAAATTCCAGCAGACCAGCTCACTTTTACGAGGTGTCATGGCAATTTTCCAAAGTGTACCGAGAAGGTTGACTGGTTGGGTCATCTGTAGACTCTTAACAGTTGTCTTACCTGGGCCGGTTTGTATCAGCCTTTCCATTAAATATGTGTTGTATTTTATGTAACTATTTTGGTTATATTTTATAATTATACCCATATTAACAATTCTTGTTTTTTTTTTTTAATTATTATTAGACCTCACTCACTCTGTTATTCTTTTTTTTTTTTACTTTTATTAGGTGGAAACAGTGCAGTATACAGGGTGATTCTTTTAAGGCGGCCATTAGAATATTTCCCACTTGCAGATGAGATAGCCGTTTGAGATTTGGTACCCTACCCTAGTCGACCATTGCGAGTCCGAAAATAATAATTTCAAAATGGCGGCATCATGTAGCATACCTAAACCGAGCAGTTTTAAGAAAATCGCCAATATTTCGAAAAGTCGTAACTTTAACCCCTACAATGCTTATACTAGAAAAAAGGGAATTTAATTTAACATAATTTGATATAAAAAAATACAGGGTGTTCCATTTGAATTAAAAAAGTTTTTGAGGTTTGAATTTGACAAAATGTAACGTGAAAAATAAAACATTTGGTACACTATTATGGAATCTATTTTTGTTTGTAGAGAGTAGCCCATCTTGTGTTCTTTCTACGTACCAAAGAGCAAATAAGGATCTTCTACACGAAGAAAGTTATAACGGTTCTTGCAAACCGTTGCACCTGTCAAATATCTCCGAAACTGCTCGGTTTAGGTATAGGGTGTGCTACATGTTTTGACTCAGAATTTTATGATCATTTCGAAAAGTAAAAAATATATAGGGTGTTCCATTTAAAATAAGCAAGTTGGTATCGACTTCCGGTATTTCCGGAAGTGCCGCCATTTTAAAATTATTATTTTCGGACTCACAATGGTTGACTATGTCTATCTCATCTGCAAGTGGGAAATATTCTAATGGCCGCCTTAAAAGAATCACCCTGTATATAGAGCTCTATAATGTACTGACTGCTGCCGTTGAATCCTTAAATATACGAGTAGAGTACTGCGAACTGTACTTTTCAACCTTTGACAGTTTTCTTCCTGATCTATAAAAATATTATCTACGTTACGCTGCACTGATGAGGAACCAGAACTCCGAAACGCGTGTCCGTAACTACATTGTTGTTTCTTCTTGGCATATACCGCAACTAATCCTGTTTTTTTTTATTAAGATTTTGCCAAATAAAATATACCACGCGTGAAACAGTCTGCAATGAAGTGCTGGAAGTTGCAAAATTTATTACAAGGGTGCATCTAGTTACTATAACTGATATACCCTTATCAGTGACGTAATTCAATATGAATAATAAATATGTACACGAAAATACTCGTGCTAGATTCTAATGTACTTACAGTAGTGACATCGTGACGTAAATACCTACCAGCGTGAATAATACAAGTTGAACTATTTACGTAATCAAATCATCAAATTCACCAGTACGTCCCAGCTTGCCCCACTGCATAATGACAAAAATAATGCACCCAAATGGGCCCCTATCGCATATTAATTGAAATATTAATTATTTCTTATTGATACGTACTTGATACTGTTGTCAGAAAAAAAATCAGATAACTCATTTCGTGTAGGTACTTTTGTTCCCAATCGTATGATTATTGACAATAATAACGGACGAATATTATTGAAATCCTACTTGATTTTTTGGGTTTTATTGGAATACGTTTATAGATAGGGTTCAAATTACGTTTCTTTGGTCTATATCATTAAATGATAACCTTTCGCATATTAATTGATATTTAAATTTCCTCGAAAATGTCGAACATTAATGAGAATTTTTTTAAAAAATGAGTCGTAGAGCAACGTTCCAAAATGGATAATCGAGGGTTTTGTCGTTAATAGATTCAATATTGGATTCCACTGAAAATAGATGATGCACTTTTAGAGGGCAGAAACTAGTAAATTTTTAACGCCGTTAAAGAAAATGATATGAAAGGCAATATTTATTTGTCATATGGATTGGTGGGGATAAAATTGATAACTTTTGTACCAAACATTTTTTTCTCTCCCCCCTGGGGGTGTAACTTTTGAATTTTCAAAAACCTGCAAGGGAACATCTTTGAAGTAGGACATTTTTAGGAAAAATGTTGTTTAGTTCATAGAGGGACATCTTTTGTTTGAAACATTTTTTCTAAAAATGCCCGGCGAGACCCTTTTAAGGTAACATATAGGTATACCATTTTCATTCGCTTGATATTCTGTGGAAAGGCTCCACAGGTTTCCGCTGTCTTTAATGAAAATTAAGTTTATTTTTCTAGGGATAATTAATTAATTAGAAAACATTATCGACCAACCGTACAAAATAAAATAATAACAATTAATATTAAGATAAATATAATAAGCAATAAAACAATAATTGGATAAAATGTTGACAATCGCGAGAAAGTGTTGTTTTTACTTATATTTGCATGTATTTCTAACATACTTATCTTTTGAAAAAAACAAACACGGCAATAAATATGCTGCCCCTTACTATCTAAACTTTCGCGATAACACGGTAATATGCATTAGGCCGATGTGGTATATCATTCAGAGACGTCCATACACATTTGTTACTGGGGGAGGGGGGGGGGGGCAATTTTATATTATGCCGAAGACTAGATTAAATGTACGATTCGTGTAGCGAGACTATGTCCCTTATAGTTAGAATTGTAGGCAACAAGAATAATGTTGGATGACAAATGCCTGCCAACACGTAAATACGAAGAAGAAATAATTACATATATTGAAAAAAACAACTTAGAATAAAAAAAATATGTCTCTCTCTTGAATATTAACCTTGAGTCTCAAGTACGTTATTTTTACTATTATATTTATTAGTATCGTAAGAATTTATAAGTGTTGATATCTTAAGTAGTATTTTAAGGACAGCTATTTAAAACATCTTAGGTACTACTTAATGAACTTCTTGCTGTCCAAATTCTGTTACCAGTCAATCAGAGACGTCTTGAGATTAGCTCAACAGATTTTTTGATAACCTAGAAATTCTGCCAAATCACCTAGTCATTGGACAGGGACCTTATCTTACCAATTTTAGCAATAATTTAATCATGCCACACCACCAAAAGTGTTTACTGTTTATGAGAAAACCGCCATAATCTGATTGCAGTCACCTAAAGGTTTAAAAATAAACTGTTGTTGTACTTTAAATAAAAAAATAACAGCGCGGAACCGATAACGACAGTAGTAGTCATCTTCAAAATTCCCAAAGAATTACGACGAATTACTCATGTCAAGAAGTGCGGCTTTTAATGGATTTCCTGTTCTGCTTTAACAAATGGTCTTTGCGCAACAAGTCCACGTAAAAGTTGAAAGGGAATTTTTCTTTAGATAAAAAACTGCATTTCGTTATCACGAGGAGTATGTCAAGTTGAGTAAATGGATTCGAGGACAGTAGCGCCAACCGAATGTTTTTGTCGATATTCTGAATAAACCAAAAAACAGGTAAATAATTAAAATATGCTGTTTGTCATGTTTTGAAAGGCAGTGAAGTAATTAATTATGGTCTAACTTTAAAAAAGTAAGTAGCAGTTGTACTCCCATTTTGAAAGCGTAAATTTAACGTTTGCCGAATAGCTGTGAATAATGTCACTTTGTCCCACGTCTCCCATGGCAACGTGCGTCCAAGTACACACCACAGTGCATCTGCACTTAAACAAGCTTGATTGGAGCATTGACAATGTATTTTTATGAAATAACGCCCCAGAACTGTTTTTAATACAATGAGAGTTGATGTAAGAGTAACAGTTAATTGCGTAATTTATTTATACGAAGAATACGAACTTTATAATAATTAATAAAACAACTGACAGCGATTGTGTTTTGTTTCCACGTTATTGGCGTCGTTAAAAAAAATGTTGAATGTTTTTTCCTTATATAATCCCAATACCTCTTTCCTGATCTTGGGGAACTTGTCTAGACAAAGTAATTAAAAATAGTTTTTTTAACGACGCTAGATATAATTAAAGAAATGTCAGCGCTTAATTTAATAAACAAATTCTTAAAATATCTAATAGAATCTTGGCTTTACAGTCAGTGTCGCGTACACGATAATTACATGCAACGCCCCCGTATCTAATTGACATTGTGTGTACCCACGACAGACTATCCATCGTTAGCAATTATTTTTCTTTTTGCTGGATATTCCCGAAGGAGTATAAATCGAGCGGACCTTACAAAACAGCAACCACGGAAATAGCTGCTTAACGATCCATTGTAGAACGCGAAATTAATGTCGTGTTTGCCAAACGGAACTAACGTCTAGGTACGTCACTCATCGTATCAACTACAATCGAGTGCTCATTCAAGTTCGTCGTTTGCCTCCTACGGCAGATGACGTCATAGTTATTCGATTATTTCATATCTAGCTTAAGCTTATGCTTATTTTGCCCCCCATACATGGAAATGAGGTTTTGCAGCGAAAGTACCTGCCGCCTACTTAAAATTGTAATTCTTATATAGATCTTTTTGTGCATTATGCCTTCGGGCTAAGTCACGTATCTTTCATAGTCCAGAAAAATTAGTGTTTTTCTGCTAAGCTGAATTTGTGTATGGATAAACTTCATCGTTTTAAACAATATGTCAAAAGTCTCCATCGACATACCCTGCTAAAATTTTTTACAGGGGGTCAAATATTTCGTCATCTATGATCTATGACCTATGTCAAAATAGTTATTAATCTACCAAGGCTTATAAGTGTAAATTACAGGTCGAGAACACAGTGCAAACCGAAACCCGTAGGGCTGAGGTGCATACGACGTTTTTCGTACTACTAGCAATATTATAATTTTTAGGAAAATTCATTCAAAATTATTATATTTCAAGATTTGTCGAACTCTAATTGGAGTGTTTGCTATACTTATACTGGATGCCAACGAGATTACTTTCCGGGCGCCATTTATTTATGTGTCTGTCAAGTTTCTGCGACTTCCGGTTTCACCCAAGATTTGTAGAGTCTAAGGTTCTCTCGTATTCAGCTTTTAGGCGAGAAGTGAGTGCGGGGATGAAAAGTCAGACTATCCATGTTCTTCGAACGCGCGGTAGCGGTGCAGTTATCTCTTTCTAGAAGGACGGTCCGTACTGGCCCGAAATATGGCCAGACGTATATTATGACCTGCAGTGCTATATTCTACAACTTATCCTGATTACCACCATGCAAAACGGTGACTCAAAATACGAGGTAATTACTCCATCTCAGGCGGGTCAATGCGAGCTCGTTCCAGTTACGAGTTCCTTGCTTAATTATTAACATTACACAAATTCTTACAATATTTTGAATCAGGCTCTGCATCTGGTGTGATTTCACACCAGCTGCTCATTGGCTAATGACTTTTTTTGGTGGGGATCGTGAGTTACGAGGCCACCTTATACTCTACCAATTTTGGGTTTCACCTACTTTCGATTTTTAAGTCGGTCCCCTCATATATTTTTGCATTCTTAGACTTTAAAAATAATTCCTCTTGTTGGGAATTTTTCACTAGATTTGCCATATTTGTCTAATTTCCCTGTAATATTAGTTATAACTTTCTTCAAGACGATCCAATAAAAATTGACCTTGGCTCATATCAGCCATTCCTTTTCAAAGATCGGAAGTTGGAAAGTTTCTCAGGCATTTTCATAACTTTCGCAACTCTTAAACGAATGCCTCTCTGTTAACTTTATCTCGGATGAGTTTTTATTTTGCCATTATTTGTTTCTTTATCTGCCATATAAATACCAGAAGTCCTTGTTCTGGAGACTGAACAACAAACAACTTGTGCATTCTTAAAGTCTCGGGGGAAAAGGTAATTCCGATGAAAAATGACAATAAGACAAAAGGCATGTTACGATAGGACGTGAAAAGTATCAAGACTTACGGAAAGCAGTCAATATTATTATGAACACTAAGAAATGGGACTTGAAAGTAATGGCCACTTGACGATAGTCAAGGGAACTGCAAATATGTAACTTCACCATGAAGTAAATTTCACCTTCAAGTTCAGAATACTGACCATAAGATAAGAAACGTATATGTTGATACAACAAACCTAACCTATACAGTTATATTTATTACAAAGCACCGAATGGCACTGTTGCGTCAATTTAAGTTCCCGCAAAGTTGTAAGCACCACAATTTGCCTGTTTAAAGTTCCCGCTGGCATTTCATAGTTACATTTTTCCCAACGTTGATTCTGAACGCGCCTCTAATTGTAACTTCTGTCTAACTTCTAACAAATTTTCCATTTATAGACCTTCCACCTGTCGCATATTGTTTTTTGTTTTGTTGCCTGTATTGTGTTTTTTTATAAAATCTAGAAGAAAAGTGGGTGTAATAATAATAAATATGTGTATAGGTTAGGTTTGTTGTATCAACATACATTTCTTATCTGTGGTCAATATTGGGAACTAGATGGTGAAATTTACTTAATGGTGAAGTTACCACGCACTTTATGGTAGTCGTGCACAATGAAGTTCAGTTCTGCAGGTAACAATAACAACATTAACACTAATAAAGTTCCACGACGGATAGTGAAGATTCCCAAAACGTCGTAGCAACTACCAAAGCTACTTTTCTCTTGACAAACCAAACGAATTGTAATTTTTTATTTCATCGAAGGACAGATAAGCTTCTTAATATCTCGGTTAAATTGATTTTAGTTTACATCTAAAAAAAAAAATGACCGCTGAACTAGTTGACCAGTAAGTGACGTAACAGCGGAGACTGCGGTAAGGGGAACTCGACAGAGTATCTCTCTTTCAGAGTATCATATAAAGTAATCATAAGTGGTAGAAACTACGAAGCAGCGACTGTAAGTTTGTCAAATGAGTTATTTATACATCAAAGTGATAAATTAATAATAATAATAACATTTATTGGTCAAAGGATACACGAGGTATATATGGCATGTCAGTACAGAAATAGTAAATATGGATATAAAGACAATGGAAAACATATATACATTATTAACAAACAATTATATATTATTCTCATCCTTATTAGGTTACTAAAAATTCACGTGTGCTATAAAAGCCTCCATTTATTAACATGGGTTTTATTTTGTTTTTAAACATATTTGGGTTTTTGATATTTTTCATGTCAGCTGACAATTTGTTGTACAAAATAATACAGTTATAGGCAGGTGAGTTTTTATAAGTTGACGTCTTCTGAGGGGGAATTCTTAATAGGTGACCGTGCCTAGTGTCATGGTTATGCGTGGATGAGCTAGATATGAAAAGGTGCTCGTTTTTTTTAAACAAATATCAGACATCTAAGAATAAAAACACAGGGAGTGGTCAGAATTTTTTTATTTATAAACACTTGTCTACAACTTTCCCCGTACTCCATGTTGAAAATTAATCCAATTAATCTTTTTTTTTTAAATGAACACCCTTTGTATTTCGCGAGCACAGCCCCAACTGATTATGTTTAAAGATATGTGAGAGTATGCCAGAGCATAATAGATGTTTAACAAGCCTGGATTATCAAGACAATCTTTCATTTGCCTTATGGCATAGTATGCCTTACTTAGCACAGATACTTTCAATTTGAACATCATAGGTAAGTCTGTTGTCTATATGGGTGCCTAGAAATTTTACATTTGCATTGAAATCAATATCCTGCAATAGAAAGGTATCGTTTGTTATACCTTTCCTAATGAAATAACTGATGGCTGTACTTTTAGATTCATTGAGTACTAGTCTGTTGCGTTGACACCAGGTGCTAAATTCGCTCATTATGTTAGCAACTGCAAATTCTAATTCTTGCGGAGCATTGGCTGCTACAGTGATGGTAAATCATTTATATACACTAAAAACAAGAGGGGACCCAGGACAGAACCTTGAGGGTCTCGAAGTTTAACATCGTGTGCTTCAGATCTAGCCCCATTAACATTAATGATCAATTTAATGGCGCTTACGTAATGGTTACCCATTCGAGGTTCCTATCTTAGTGACTGCTACTTTAGTGCTAACTGGGATATTATTACACTAAATTTTTAAGTTTATTACCTGTACTAATATTTAAATTCAAAATTGGAGCACGCTTAATCCTTCCAGCATTTAGCATTTAGTACTTAGTGTTCTGTCAGCGATCAATATGCCCTGTCTCTCTGTACTTTCCGCTGTTCCAATATTCTTTAAAACTCAATTCCGTCGTCGAGATACTTTGTATTTAAAATGTAAATTTGATATCGTCGCTTTAAAATTTGTATTCCCTTGTTAATTGTGCTCGGGGTTTGCTGAAAGATTATTCCAGAATTAATTACTTTAATTTCAAGTTATTTAAAAGAAAAGGAAAGTTATATTGCGTTTTTAATTATACGACACAGAGAAACGCGAAATATTATTAAAAAGTTTAGAAGATTTCCACTTTAACATCTGCCGTGGCCCATTTATATTAAGCCGGCGTGGTAGGTATTCATAAATAGCTCATTACTACTAATTCTTTCGGAAATTTTAAAACTTCGCTTTGCAATTATTCCTAAAGAATAAACAGTAATTAATTTTTATCACCTCTCACCTTCACCCTTTTGTTGCTTTTCAAGTCACATTAATTTCAGACGGAGCGCTATCCTGTTAATAAAACGTGTTAAGGCAATTAATTTTATATGAACGTTTATATAGAAATCAGAGAAGTTCTGGCTTTGATAAATCGCCTGGAATATGAAAATTGCGTGAATTGTTGTAAAGACATGTCATACATGAAATGAACGAATGACTAATAATAGCGGAAGCATTTTGTTTGCAAGAAATATCAATTTTCATTCATTGTCGGTTACTTTTGTACGGAAAAATGTTATAATCATCAAGTGACAAAAATTCAAACCGGTTTTTTAAAGTTTGGCGTTGTTTAATCTTAAATAGTCCAATAATTATAAAAATTTCCATCACAAAAAATGTTATCTGAGATTTTCCTTCAGTAACTGTTAGCGGAGGGATTATACATCACAAAACCGCAAGTCCGTTCTGGAGGTGCAGCGCAACCCCCAAAAAACCACCCCTTCGGTGAAAAAAGCGGCACCCCCAGAATGGATTTTTGTGGTTTTGTGATGTATAATCCCTCCACTAACAGTTACTGAAGGAAAATCTCAGATAACATTTTTTGCTTCTGGTGTATTTTTTACTTTACCGACTGGACTATAATCCATGTTTAGTTACATTTTGTTTTATCTGAGCTGCATTGAGCAACACTCGTTGTTATGTGCAATCTAGGAATTCTCATTATTGCTTTCGTTTTCGAGTGTACACACTCATACAGAAAAAATGTCTCAAAATGGTTAACTTTCCTTCCGTTATTAATTTTGTGGGAGGCACACCCACGCCTCTGTTTCATGAGCCACACTTCATTAAAGTCGTACAATTACCAAATATGTTCACAAAAGAAAAAATGTATTTATTACCCGAAACAACTTCAATTTGTATTGTACAATAATGAAAAAACGCTATAAGACTTTGTTCAAATAAAAATTTTAATTAGTAACTAATTACTGTTACTGAAATTAATAGCAATAAAACGACTAGCCATTACTGAATCCATAGAGTCCATAAAATTGGTATTTAGTGTATACAAGACAAGCTAAGGTTTCAAAAAATTTTTGGCATTAGCCACTCCCATTACCACCCCTACCTCATTATTAAAGGGGATGGAAAAAAAATTATGATTTAGTATGTGTGCAAGAACCAAAAATATTTTTTTACTTCATCCGCCCCAACTACCAACCCTCTACCACCACCCCCCACCCCCACTACCGATGTGGCATATCGTTTTATAGGTTTTTGGGGTAGACGATTTCAAATATTATGTTGTTAAAGTTACGTCGAGTAGTATGGATGCGCAGTGGCTTTCCTCGAATACTATGGATGCGCAGTAGGTTTCCCTAAGTATTATGGATGCGCAGTGGATTTCCTTGAGTATTTTGGATGCGCGGTGACTTTTCTCGAGTATTATAGATCGCAGTAGGTTACCTCAAGTAGTATGGATGCGTAGTAGATTTCCCCGAAGAAAATGCTTGAAGTGGAGGCTTTACTTCTATCGTGTAGTTTACGGCACACAACGATTTTTTATATCTTTGTCATGCCATTTTCTGCTATTATTTCCACATTCAGTTGAAGTATATTAACGCAAAAAAATTTTGGAAATTTTCATTGTTTAAATAGGCTTAGAAAATCATGAAACGTCAATATTTTAAGTCTGAGCAAAATAAATTTGTATGTCGCGTCGGTCTGTCTGTTAGTCTTGTATCTTTTTGGTGCTCACGATTACTCTGGAACCGTTTAAGATATTCACTTAAAATATGGCACACGTATGCATTTTAACGAGATCTGGAACTAGATTATATTTTGATCTTATTCCGTTGCAGAGTTGAAGGGTAAATTGGGGTAAATAGGTAAATCGAGCAAGTAAGAGTCCATGAAATTGGTATTTAGTAAATATAAGAGGAGCAGGGGTCTCAAAAAAAAAATTGGCATTAGCCACCTCCATTACCACCCCCACCCCATTATTAAAGGTGGCGAGAAAATAGTGTGATTTATTGTGTGTACAAGAGCCAAAAGTCATCAAGAATTTTTTTCACGTCATTCACCCCCACCACCACCCCACCTCCATTACCGATGTGACATATAATTTTATGGGTTTTTGGGGTACTTACATGATTTTATACTATAAAAGTTCCGTAAACAACTATTTCCACATAGTGGAAATATAGTATTTTGTTGCAAGATACTTGGATGTGGAAGTAGTGATTCCTTGCGCAGCGGTTTTTTTGTAGTGATCTCTGTTGGTCCAGTGACTCAATTTTTGCTTCGCAATCCAAAGATACCCTGTTCGAATCCTAGTCAGGTTGGATGTTTTTTTTTAAATTTTTTTTCATATATTTTTTTCACAACAAAGTTGGTATCACACAATTTAGGATGTCCAAAAACTAACATTATTTACAAAAAAACTAAGCTCAGTAAATTGGCGAAGAGTACCTACGCTTTTAGCTTGTTTATTTTTGAATAGCACGAGCAAGATACACTTCAAGGGGTAGTAGAACTGCGAGTGAATTGACCAGTCACACGTTGACCATTTATTAAAAAAACGTATTCACACGGTACAGTAAGGGAACAAATAATGTGAACTAGATGATATTGATATAGATCTTCAAAAAATGAAATATTATATGTTCTCGATTCGGTTCCGGAAAATTTTTTTTTACAATTTGAAGATTGTTGTCAATGTCAGTTTTAAATAGTATATTATATTACTAGGAGTAGAACGCACTCTTTTTTTGTGTTGAGCCCAGGATTTGCGGCTGAGGCGAAGCCGAAGCCGCAAACTGGGCGAAACACAAAAAAAGGCGTTCTACTCCGTGTAATATATACTATTTTTTCTTCAAGCGTATTAAAATGCAAAAATTCATTTATTTATCGTAAATGTACAAATATTCAAACTACAGTCTTACATGTCGACACAATATGACAAGTGGCTAGTGGATAGCGCGCCACCGGTGGCCTTCGGTATTAACATTATGTTACTAGTAAAACAATACCCACTGCGGTGGCGCTTTCGGAACTAACATTATGTTACTAGTAAAACAATGTCCACTACGGTGGCGTTCGGTACTAACATTTTGTTACTAGTAAAACAATGTCCTACTTCTACTTCTGTTTTTGGTGACATAATTTAAACATTTTAATACGCTTGAAGAAAAAATAAATTAAATTGTGTCCGACTGAGAATTATCATTTATAAATATAAACGTAAATAATTTTTTTAGATCCAACTAGAGAACATTATCTAAATCTTGCGGTTTTTTTGCTAAATCCCACGAAATAATAATATAAAGCGTAATAAATCAAGTACAGCTAAAGGTTATTACGTGACGAAAGCATCGTAAATCATTGAATTGAATAGAACTACAATGCAAAAGTGTTTTAACAACCTTTGACCCGCGTTAAAGCGGAACTCAATTTTATAAACAATTATTAGTATGTGCATGAAAAAAGTATGTAATTTGTGACTTTACTATTATTAATTAAATGACGACAGCTCTCGTTTCGTTGATTTTGTTATTTCTTTGTGTTGAATTAATTTTTTGTTTCTCTTTTGAACATTTAATTTAGGGTACTTGTACGGCTTTATGGGGGTGGCTGGTGAAGGGGAAGAGTGGGTGGCAAGCCTCACTATGTAAGTACAGACACAAAAGATAAATAACCACTGTAAATTAAATTTTCCTACATACGGGTACAGTCTAGAAAGAAAACGTATGCGATATATTCAAACAGCTTGAACTGGTTAAAGTTCTGGCAACTAGTGCAAGTACCAAGCAGTTTATTATAATCTAGTGAAGTTGCACTCTGATATTGTCGATACCATGAAAAAAAGAGGATATCACCATTCACCATAGTCTCACGTAATCGAAAATAAAGTGAACTGCTTTACAAATATTTTCCTCCTATTTAGACAACAGAACACAAATTGTAAAACCGCTGCCCAAGGAATCACTACTTCCACATCCAGATTCTCTATCCAAGTCACTCACAACGAAAAAACTTTGTATGTGAAAATAATTGTTTATGGAACTTTTATAATATAATATTTGAAATCCTCTACCCCAAAAACCCATAAAACGATACCCCACATCGGTAGTGGGGTGGGGGTGGTGATAGGGGGGTGGTAGTGGGGGGTGGATGAAGTAAAAAAATATTTTGAGGTTTCTGGTTCCTGTACATGCACTAAATCACATTTTTTTTTCATCCCCTTTAATAAGGAGGTGGGGGTGGTAATGGGGGTGGCTAATGCCAAAAATTTTTTTGAGACCTCAGCTTCTCTTGTATATACTAAATACCAGTTTCATGGACTCTTACCTGCTTGATTTACCCATTTACCCCAAATTTACCCCAATTTACCCTCCAACCCTTCGACGGAACAAGATGAAAATATAATCTAGTTCTAGATCTCGTTAAAGTACATATGCGTACCAAATTTCAAGTCAATATCTCAAACGGTTCCAGAGTAAACATGCGCACAAAAAAAAGTTACAGACAGACAGAAATTTTTTTTTCGCTCAAACTTAAAATCTCTACGTTTCATGACATTTTAAGCCTATTTGGGCAATAAAAATTTTTAAAAATTTTTGTGTCGTTACTATATTTCCACTGGACGTGGAAGTAAAAATGGCGGGTGGAGTTGAAAGTAATATTTGTGATATTAAACAAGGAGTTCCACAGGGGTCAATTTTGGGTCCACTTTTATATATAATATTTGCTAACGATGTGGTTAGCCATCTACAAAAAATACCGGATGTTCATGTGATCTGTTATGCTGATGATACAAATATTCTAGTTACCGGCAACAACCTAACCGAAGCAAAAGAAACCCCTGAAAGAGTTTATGAAGAAACCATACATTGGTCTCACAATAATAACCTAATTCTTAATAAAACAAAGACAGTTTCAATACAATTTTCACTGAATAATAATTCCGAGAGCCTAACACTTTTTAATGGTACTGACTGGGAAAGAAAAACTTGTGTTGATAGTATACTCTTAGGTGTTACTTTTGATAAACACTCAACATATCGAAAAATTATGTATAAAGCTAAGAACAAGTTGCTTTGCTCTAAAATTTATGTCTAAACATTGTAGCCAGAATATTCTTAAAGTACTCCATTATGCTAATTTTCATTCGCATCTTAGGTACGGAATTGTAAACTGGGGTAATAGTTGTAATGTGACTGTGGTATTTTTATTACAGAAATATGCAATTCGTATTTTATTAAATTTAAATTACAGAGTTGCCGTGATGCCTTTAAAAATCAAAAAATTTTGACAGTTGCTGATCTATACATTCTTGAGATGTGCTCATATGTTCATAAACATAAGTCAATCTTTTTAAGAAATCAAGTGAGTCATTTACATGACACTAGATCAAAGAATTTTCTACTGCCTGATTCTCATAGAACTGCTATGTACCAGAAAAGTTTTTTTTACCAAGGGTGTAAGCTTTATAATTCATTAGATGAAGATGTTAGGTCTTTGGGTAGCATACATATTTTCAAACGTAAATTAAAAAAAATATATTACTAGACAAAAACTGCTACACGATACGTGAATTTTTGTTATTGAATCTTTTAATATTAGAAAGCTAGAAAGTTATGACATGCAATGTTAAAAAAGTTTGTTAATAGACATAGACATATTCCTATATATTAGTTTACATACATAAATACACAAAAATACATACATATACACTCATAAGTACTACAAATATAACATTTTAGGAAGAAAACATGTGAAGACATAAACATACGCCAAAATTGTCATAGAATACAGATAAAGGTAAGAAACGATTTTAGGTACCTAGGCAGTTATGAGACCATAATTGCCCGTGTGTACCATATATTTAAACTGTTTAGGTTAAAAAAGAATACGTAATAGAGATTATGATTTAGATAATGAAAACGACGTGAGAGGTGTTTTGTAATTTAATATATTTGTTTTATTTGACCAATTACAAAATGTCTTGTATGTTCATGTGTTTTATATATTTGATTGTATTGTTTTTCTCTGTAACCGTTTGTTAATTTTTCTTGTGACGTTTTCTAGATTGATTTTATTGTATACTTTTATTTGTATATAATTTTTTTGCACTGGAGAAATAAAGACTATTATTATTATTATTATTATTATTATTAATTATATGTATAGATATTATCTATGGAACTCCACGGAATTTAACTCGTCACCTTGCTCCAAATGTATTAGCCATAAATAACCGCATCAATGTATCGCTGCTATATTGGATTAAAAAAAATAAGATTCCATATCAAATTTCAAATGGCTGGAGAGACAGATCAAGAGCAAATGGATGGATTTATGACCGTGTGCCGCAAGCAAATTCCTCAGAAGTGATAGTACAGATTTAAGCAGAATAAATAAATATATCACCATATACAAGTTAAAAAAGTCAACAAGTAATACATTTTTAATAAGTTTGTTTATTGCATAAATTGTTAAATCGTAAAACAGTACGTTGGATGTTAATACGAGTTTTAATGCTTGTTTTTTTATAATCGGTTATGAAGAAATATAATGACAGTAAACAAAAATGTAATTATTTGACTAATTTAATCAATCAGCTTGGAAGAAGATAAGTTTCCAGAAAAAAGTTCCCAGATACATACATAAACTCTTGCATTTAAATCTTCATCATAAATAGTCAGACAGATATTTATTTAACTATGTTGTTGTATACAGAAATGTATATTTCAACTCGTGTAACAAATAAATTATACTTGAAAGTGGATTTTTCCTAATAATAATTTTGTCATCTAAATCAATGCCTAAAAATAGCTTTGCACTTTCTCCCTTACTGATAGCATGATTTAATGACAGAACAACTGTCTGTGGTATATCATCGTTTAATTTGTAATAAATCATTTATTGGCAGTTTTTTCAATTTCCTCTGAATAATTTAAGAAATTATAATTTGTGTTCGGGTTGTGTTACCAGCAAAAAAAAAACACTTGGATGAATAAAGAAAATATCATTTATAAATATAAACAGTAGTATCAAGATAGATCCCTGTGACCACCAAGTGCTGAGTTTATATTGTTTACAGAGACACCATTATTTTCTATTGTTTAGGTACGGTATTAATAGAGCTACTCGGAGGCCTTGGAGAGATCCCATAATACAAAGGCTAGTATATTTCCCTCCCTCAAAACTCTCGATTGTATCTTCCACAACCCGTTGAAAAGTTTGAGTGGTAGAAAACATAACAGTGAAAAACAAACTGAGAATTTTATATTACAGCATTTGGTTCAAAAAACTTGGTCAGCAACCACCTTAACAGAATATCTATTAATTTCCCAAAAACAGGAATAATTGAGATAGAGCGGTGGTTGTCTAATTCTCCCATGTCTACCTTTGAAAAAGCGAATCACTCTTATAATTTCAAATGAATGAGGAAAATTTCCATCGTGAAAACATCTATTAGTATGGTAAGTATAGTTGAAGTATTCTTAATAGTGAGGGGTTATGACTTATGCGGGGCGAGACGAATGAATAGATGGCAAAGTGAGGTGAGGTACGGTACCGGTTTCAGTGACTGGACTCGATCGGCGAAGTTAAGCACGGCCGGGCGAGTTCATCACTTGGATGGGTGACCGTAACTTACCTCGCCGTCCTGGTTAAATGGTAGAGTAGCATTAGCTAAACTTCGCCAGGACGTTGATATAAATAAGGCATTAAAAAAAATAGATCTCCCGTCTTTACTCCACTTTTACCACAGCTTTTACATTAAGTGAGAGAGAAGGTACTAGTCATCTGACATGGCGTGTAGGAAGGTGTAGATTCTGCGCTCTGCAGCCAATGTGTATCAACGACACCGCCTACATAGGCGATCCGTCGATCACTATTGCGATTACTTGCACTATCGATACAGAATTGTATCAATAGTTTCCTGAATTATTTTACTATTTACTTAAATGATATACGACAATACGGAGAGAAGTTTTCAATATATTAACCGCACCTAAAACGTCATACGTGAGGAGTGGCCTTATATAGAAAGAGTCTGCTGTAGCCAAGGGCGGATCTGGACCTTGAGCTTGGGGGGGTAACACTGAACCCAAAAATTTTTTGGTGAGCGGGGGGGGGGGGGTTTGAAGAGCGGGTGGGAGAAATACAAAAAATTATTTTTCGCCCTGAAATTTTTTTGAAGAGCGGGAGGAGAAATCCAAAAAAATATTTTTCGCCCTAAATTTTTTTTGAAGAACGGGGGGCAGAAATCCAAAAAAAAATTTTTCGTCTCAAAATTTTTTCATCCTAAAAAATTTAAAATGAAAATTTCTTGGGGGGGGTAATTATCCTATTAAAAATTTTTTTCTTCCCAAAATAAACAAAAATCATACCATTTTAAAACAAAAATTGATAATTTACAGAATCTTGGGGGGGGGGTAATTACCCCGTTACCCCCCCCATAAATCCGCGCCTGGCTGTAGCAAGTATTTTTTTGCAATGTATCATTTAAATGTATATCGCTCTTTGGTAATGAAGCAAGAATATTCTCAGCTATAGTAGTAAGATAACTAAAATCATTTCTTGTTAAAGCTTGGTCAATTTTAGAAGAACGTTTTTCGTTGCGTTGATGGTTTATTAATTTCCAGTCATCTCTAGCTTAATTTTTGGAGTTTAAGACGTACTAATTAATCATAGGCAACTTTTCTGTCTTCATTTGTGGAAGTTTTATATTCTCTAAGAAAATCTTTGTTTCTATCTGATTTTTGATTCGAGTTTTTAATTCAATTAGGACAAAGCTTACGCAAATACTACCTCCGCAATCATCCATGCGCGTTTTTAGAAGATATCTGACAACTACACTGAAAATGACTGAATAAATTACCGCCACACAATTTGCTGTAATTATTTATTTATTCTTGCCCGTCCTTCACTCTCCCCATAATTATAACGCCGCGACAGTTTAATTGAGCAGTTTTTTTTTATTCGAGTTGATCGTGATCGACGTCGTGTACAGTGACTGGCGCCATACGAGATCAAACAGGCGTCGGGACGCTTCGCGCTTTCGCCTCCCGGATACAAGTGGAACCGGACGCGCATAGTAACATGGATAAGCAGACTAGGTCGCTGGATGGAAATAAAATCACTTGATATATATGTAATGTCTGGGTCTGGGAAAGAAATTGTGCTGTCACAGACCAGTGAACTGTTTCAACACGTTAGATATTCAGTCGCTGGGCGGCTGCTTGTGGACATGTAATATACCGAGTGTTTATTTAATACAAGCCGTAATATACACTTTTATTACCGATAAAATTAGGGTTCACACTAATTATGGCAGTTTTCGTTATTAGTCTCATTGAAATATGGCATCTGACAAAATTGAATGCAATTTTATACATGCGGTAAAACGGTTTTGACGTAAAAATTATCACGAGCAATATATTCTGACAGACCATTTATTTATGCTCGGCAAAGCGGGGAAATTTTCCGAATGGGTCGCATGCACGTGACGTCACAGATCTCAGACCTTAGGAAAAACAAACCGAAATTTTTTTAAGTTGTCAAATGGCGACTGATTGAATTTTCGTAATATTAGTATTTTTCTGTACATTATATCATAAAAATATATAGTCTATTATTAATTGTGGAAGTGTGGTAATCCTAAGCAAAGCCCACATTTTATAAAATAATCTCAATTTACAACCACATGAAGTTAGGGCTAAGTAAAAGACTCCAACTGATTACAAGCAATAGGAATGATTTTGCGGGGGTTTTATATTGGTTTGTCAGTATTTTTAATAATCATTTCTTGCTTAAATTTTAGTTGAGTGAAGGTTGAGCTCTACTAAAGGAGAAAACAGTGCAAATGGAGAAATTGTTTTAAATGAGGTACACTCCAAGAGGAACATTTGCAGGCTCCTTAAAGATATTTGATGAAATACATAAATGAAGAAAAGATTCAAAGTACAGTTGTCAATAAGTGTTGTTTCAAAACATATTAGGTCTATTCCTTTGCAATAAAAGTGTGGCACTGAGCTACACCAATGCAATTTTGTCTCTCATTAACTTATGATATCCATACTGATACCATCTCTGTCACTCAAAATTAGTGTCACACTTCTCGTGCAAAGGAATGGGCCTATTGTGTGGTATTTAAAAACTCAATGTTGGATTATTTACCACTCGATTTACCATTAAAAAAACTATGAAATTAAATCTTTGATAGTGGCCTACGATCAGTGAATACAAACTGATGAAAGCATTGAATTATATCTATAAATACCCTTCCGGTTATATACGTTATAAACGTTACTTATTGTTTAATAGATATTAATATAAAGAATATTATGTTATAATAATTAATATTCTGTTACAATAAATCTTTCTTTACATCTCTTGTTTTACAAAAATAAGATGGAGGATCCAATATGATGAACTGAAACTTTAAAAAACTATCTAAACAAATATGAAAAAAAATTGTTCAATGACCTTATTTCAATAGGTAAGAACCTGATATCTGTTTTAAATTAGATTTTCAGCTTCCTTCTTTTATGCACACGCGTCTGTCTTTCTAGTACAGTGAGGTACCTGAGGGTAGACTCCAACCTGTCGTGGAAGGGCCACGTGAAAGATTAAAACGTTAATCATATATTAGTGGTTTTTGTATATACGCTTTCAAAATAGTGTCAACTAAAAAAAATATAACGTAAGTAGATACAAAATAATTATCACTTCAACTGCTCAAGTAGTGAAAATCTCCACTGAAGATTGGGAATATATATTTTTGAATCAAGGTTAATAATAATGTTTATAATACCCAAAATAAAATTCTGAATGGCACATAGAAGCGTCTTCGTCATAACCAGGTGTCGACAGGAACATCATTAATCTTTTCGCAATAAAACAATATTACAATAAGTTGTTATGAATGAATCAACGCAATATAATACGGTTATAAAACGTACAATGAATTTTATAGCCGTTGAATTTGCTTTATCATCATACTCCATGAAGAATATTTTTTATTATTTAAAATATACAGGGTGTTTTGGGATACGTCCATATATTCACATATCCGAAGACTGGTATACGCTAAATTATTTATCTATGAAAATGCCCAAAAATAAATTCTGAATATAGTAAACAATTATACAGTACGTCCATGTTGTGGTGATCTTTCAGCATCTAACCCTGAAATTGTGACGCATTGTTTTGCGCTGGTGACAACTGCAACAGGTAAACAGCAGCTCCAAGTGTCATAGTGTAGCCAAAATATGAACTTGTAGTTGCATGTACAGGGTTATTCAGTATACTTTACCCTTTATTATCGTTATTATTGAAGATAGAACAAAAGGTAACTGAACTGAACCTTTAATAAGTAAATGGAACGCCCTGTGTATTGTTAAATTTTTGAATTACTCTTTTTTTTCTGATTTCAAAAATATGACATGATATCTTTAACCGTTTTCAAGTTATTGAACATTGAAAATCGTATTTAAGCTATTTATTATACGGAGGGAAATTAAGGGGCGAGCGTAGAGGCGACTTCAATGTGAATATCAGTCGATATTCCGTTGAAGCACCGTCGAGCGCGGTTAGTACTTGGATGGGTGACCCATCTTGGGAAATACAGCGTTCTCGTCCCACCTTCTAGCGGCTTGTATATCAGTGTATACGCGGAAGTTACGTAATTTCAGACGAGGATTACGTAGTGGATATACCATCCTTCGGAGGGGATGTAAAGCAGGCGGTCCCTTGTCTATTAAATGTTAGGCAAGTAAAAAATCCCTACTCTTCTTAAGGGAAGAGGTTCGGCAAAATTTCCAGGTTGGGGGTAGCTCGTCTCCTGGCGTCGGTGATAGGCCCTGGTAGCGGAAATAGGCCGACGTTAAATAAATAGATTAAAAAAAAAACGAAGATAAATTACGATTATTAAAGTAGTCTATGAAAATAACAAGTATTAATATTTTTCATTTTCATAGACTACTTTAATAATTGTAATTTCCGTAGCTTAAATACGATTTTCAATGTTCAATAACTCGAAAACGGTTAAAGATAGGACTATCATATGTCATATTTTTGAAATCAGTAAAAAAAAAGAGTATTTCAAAAATATTATTGCTTCTTGTACTTCTCAATTTCTGCACGCCACTGTGCTTCGATTAACTTATTAAAGGGGTTCAGTTACAGTCCTACAACTTTCGTTCGAAACTTTTTTTTCTGTCTCTAATAATAACGATAATAGAGGGTGGCCTAAATATAATGAATAACCCTATACATAGTAATCGTGATTTATTGTTTATTCATTCATTCATTGAATTGTTAATTCCATAATGTAAGCATATGACAAATAATTAGTGAATAAGATATGTATGGAACAAAGAAACAAAATTATTTAAAATATATAAATATACATTAAAATATGCAGATTAATCTAACACATAAACGAATGCGCAGTGCTTACATAGGATACCTAATTGGTGATTACAAATATGTTTGGAACAAAGGTGCCTAAATTTGTTTAAATATATATACACATACATACATACATACATATATAATAATATAGAAGTATACATTGATATATGCACACCTAAATAAACGCTATACAATGTTCCCCACATTATAAATTATAGATACTATACAATTAATGTAAATTAATTAATTTAAATAAAATATCAACCCTGAGTGATATGTGTTTTAATCATAACTTGACGGTTTCGTGCTGTAACGCTGTAATAAGTGACCAACTTACGTTGGGTGGGTCGAGATTGGAGTAATAAAAGTGAGTAATTTTTTTTATTTTTAAATTAAAAAATGCCATTGATCTTCACATTACATAAGGACTTACAGATTGAAAAATATGGATCTATTTTGGAAATACCCTGTATAATATTAATAAAACAATAAAACGCGCAAAGGTGTTAAATAAATGAATTCAATGTATTTAATATAAATGTGTTATAGTTCATAATTCAATCATATGCACTCAGCACGTCCCTATCATCGTATATAAAGTGATAATAACTACGTACGTTATGCACAAATGATTTTTATCACGCCAGGCTGGGAATATCGCGTCTATCATTTAATAACTTCCTCCAGATAATATTAATATTGTTTTCTCTGCTATTATAAAATTTCGTCAGCGTCAAAATTAGTTGCTGTGCGAAAATATAATAAACAGTTTATTTCGCCCTGTAAGAGGACATAAAAAATGTTATCGTAACTCGAGAATTTTATTACTTTTTTATTTTTAAGTGTTAGTATTAATTTTATTACCCTCGATATTATCGGACACTTAGTGGGCGATTATTAAAAACAAAAGCTTTATTTCCAATAAATATGAGCGTCAGTTTTCTCCCACGTGCTAAATAGATTTTTAATAATGATGATCATCACTTTATTGGTTTAAACTGTTGTCTTAATTTTTCCCTTATAAATTGTTTTGATTTTTTTTTAAACACTGAAGATGCATGTGATAATGATCCAATAAGAAAAAAACGCAGATATATAAAATATTGATTCTTTTTCGAAAATGATGTACACTCAAAAAAATAGTTTTTGTAAAACTATTATCCGTATTCATAGTACTTCCTTAGTTACAAAACTATAAATTACTTACTTTCATATTGAAAAAATCGCTGCCTAAGGAATCACTATTTTTACTAGACACCAAACAAATGAGGAGGCTATAAGGCCGGTTTTCGGCCTAATTAATTTTTGAACAAAAAAAAGCTGAAAAATCATGTTTTTATTGTTTACTATCAATGTTAGAGTTGAAAAAAAAACTTTTTTTTTATTATAAACAGTTTTTTAAGCTATTGCATAGCTTCTATCGCGGGCCTTGAGCGCGGGGACCGAATCCAGAAATTCCGTAACGAAAAAACCTCACGCTCCCCACTCCGACGGGCAAGGAGGTGTGGCTTGAAGGCCGTGCATCGTCTAACGTCGTTTCAGTTTGGCAGTCTTCGACACGGCGTTGTGTGCGTGCGATTAGACGTATTGTACGACTCTACGAAACTCGCACGAATCGAGACGAGCTGCTCCGAAATCGGACGAATACATAAGCAGCTGTTTATGAGAAAGTATATAGGTGTATAGGTATTTATGTACAACAGTGAATAGCTGTACTTGTAAAATTTGTGTATAAAGTGTTTTGAATATGAATGAACAAAGTGCATTTATTATTAATGAAGAAAGTCATTATTTAATAATAGAAAAATTTGTTTTCTTATCGGTCACCACGCTCAAAAAGTGTAACTTGAATTAATATCAAAGAAAAAGAAAAAGCAATACTGCATGAATAAAATAAATAAATAAAATTATAATTGCATAAGTTGATACAAAATGCTATGCAATAGCTTTACCGCGGCAGTCCCCGAGTGCCACACGTCTTTTTTTATTATAAACAGTTTTTTCAATATTTTAATTGCTATGTTTAAAACAGGTTTAGAACATTTAAAACTCTATTAAACTAAAATTATTAAATGGTGCCAAGTTACTGTGTCTGCTACTACTACTTGATGCCAGATGACGCTCTTAAACGGATTTTGCAGCACTCTACAAATAAAACGTTCAGTTTAGTGCAAGTGACCACTGACCATTTGACTCATAAGAGTAAGGACTACAGAAGCTATTTTTTTGTGAGTGTGTTTACTGTTTATATTGGAATTATTTATTGGAATGGACCATCATCGGCACTTTTCCACAATCTCCAAAATAATACATTTGTTTAAAACATCGCATTGTGTATTAAATATGTTTTAAACATCTTGTTTAAAACATGCCAATCCCGATCAATATCGAATTAATTCCACCCCAAACGAAACATTCCCGCACTGACCTCCCCTATTTATACTCCCCTAAACTATTAAATAATCAGCATTCAGTTGATTTTTTGCAGATCATTGAAAAATTTTAACATGACTGTTGCTGAATAAGGGTATTTTTGGCTTTGTACGTGTATTTTCGTCATTTCTGAAGAGGTAGGAGGGGGGGGGGGGTAAAAAAGGAGGGTGAGGGGAAGTTTCGTTTGGGGTGGAATCGATTAAATATTGTTAGTAGATATTAAAAAAACGTTTTTCGAGTTTTTTCCTCAAGAAATAAATTAGGCCGAACACCGGCCTTAGAGACCATCCTCCTTTGAGGCCTTTATAGATTTGTTTAAAGACAATGTTGGTAGAGAACGCATAAAATTGAATCAAAACAAAATGCCGCAGTTGTGAAATTCGTACAACTCTTTGAAAAAAAGGAATTTTTGTTTTGTTAAAAAGTTTTAAAAAATTTAACAGAAAATTCTCATAATAGAACTAATAACGGGCATTTTTTTCCAGTGTAAGTTTTTTTATTTCTTTTGACTTGTATATTACCGTACTAATAGTGAAGGTATTTCTGTACTTTCTTAATATCGTGTTGAACAAAGTGAATTTCAAATAAAAATTTAGTTCTCTACTGTAATAGCCCTCATTAAAGTCTGAAATATATTTCTCGAAGGGCTGTCTGCATGCGCATATCGACCGTACGAGGTCTGGCATTGCTTTCGAATTTTTTGAAGCGTGGCGAGTTCCTATGGCGCCTTGATATTTAGAGTACACTCCAGGTGAACATTGCCAATAACGTTTTCCTGCGGCATACCTTGCTTATTACTACTATCTTTTAAATATTCTCGTGTTCTTATGAGCACAAAAATCATTTTGTTTATTTGGCGATTTTTTTCTGTATATTAACTACTTATCGTAAATATTGCAGGAAAACTAATAATGTAACTACAATATGCGTGTATATATATTATTTTTTAGTTTATTGTGTTGATTATGAGCTATTTGTCGTTTATTGTGTAAAGTTACGCTCTAGCCACTCCACTTAATTTTCTATTGTAAGTGAAGTAAGAAAATACGAAATATTATTTTACGAAAAGTGACCAACCGTACAAGGTATGCGCACATTGCAAATTTTAAGAAAAATGCTTGGGATTTTAATTTCTTTCCCTAGTAATTCAAAACAGTCAGGTTCTAAGGAGTTTCTTAATTGTAAAACAATTATTATTTTAATATCAGGTGGCGCAAGTCTCGAGGGGTAGGTATTTTTAGTTTAAAAAAATGTAAAAAATGTTTCCTTTAACAAAATTTACAAAATATAGTTATATGATCAAAAAGTATATACAGAATCGGATAGTTTTGCTTTTGGGATTGCATAGTTTCAACGACTTAACCGACCGCCCATAATAAAGGCGTCTACCAGTACCCTAGCAGAGGCAAAGTGTGACACGCCCCTTAATGTACATCATTGCTTGTTTCGCTCTCGCTTGCTCTTATTGCCGTACCAAATCGAACACTTTCCGATACTGTATTAAATAAACATTTTATATATCATATTAAAAAAAGCTCTAATTACCACATGCAAGAACAAATTGGTTTTGAAAATAAAAAGGCGGTAAATAATGACATATAATGAGAATTCAATTCTAGAGAATTTTCATGTTTTCATTTATCATCTTGGTGGTAGTGATCTGTTGATTGTTGTTTACGTTTACATTGTGTGTTTAATATTTGTTTATAATGGAACCTAATTTTGTGAAAGGTACTTGAGAGAATTTACCCATAGCGGATTTTTATATGGTACACGAGTTTTATGTAGACGATTTGAACTATTTAAGTACCGAATTCCGAAATGTTAAAAAATTGAGGTTAGTATTTCTTTAAAATAATTTGACAATGACTCACATCGATACTAACACTAACAGCAAATGAGCAAAGCAGACGACGCCCGTCGATTATTCGTTTATCTAACTGCGCATGCTCTCACATCTGACGTGGCGATGGGCGCGAATTCAAAATTTCTTAATTTAAATAATAAATTTTCATTATTAAAATGACTTCAGATTGTAAAATAAAAAATACGGGTCAAATAAAATTTAATAAAGTACTTGAATATAAAATTTTTAATACATTTGACTTTTTTTAACGTGACCCTCACCCAATTAAGTTATAAGAGAAACTTTCGAAAATGTTTGCAAGATTGTCCCTTCTAGATATTTTATTTATATATTTTTTAATAGATACTTTCACAGCCTCTATATACTTCATTCTTATGTTTTGGAAAAAGCTATATACTTTATTGTGCATGATTGTTTTTGTTTATAACTGGATGACGCGCAACATCATGGTGTATGATATGACGTATTCTGATAAGAATTAAACTCTGAGAACCGCCTAATAAACTATACACTGGGCAATGATACTATTGATTAAAATTATTTTTAATTTTCAGTTTTTCAAAGTTATTTTTTAATACATTCTAATATGTTTTTTGTTACATTCTGTCTAAGAATTTTCCGCACGATGTATTTTGTCGCTTTTGTGATTTTTTTGGTGGATAATTCACACTAACTCTGGTTGCATATTTTTTCTAACAGAATTCTGAATACTACACACCAGAATATGTTATGTAGGTATACCTCTTGTTCCATTTTGGAGAAACAATCCCACGATTTGTAATAAGTATAATATTAAAGTTAGATATATGCAGTTTACGTCACTATCGCCGAGTAACAATTACTTTTAAGTAGCATTTTTTAGTGAAAACGACTTCAATGTGAATTTTTCTGAAATAAGCTATTTTGAAGGCCAAAACTTACAATGCCATTATCACAAAACATGAACCATAACTTAAAAAATTAATTTATCATAATTTATTCAACAAATATAAACAAATTAATAGATAAAAATGAATTTCAAGTTCCAAAGAACAATAAAAAATAGCTTTCAGCATCTAGGGTCATATTCTCACATGATGTTTAATATTTTAAATATAATATTTTAATTAAAAAATGCAAATTATAAAAATGTGTCCTCAGATTTGGATCATTACGTTTGACAAAATTAGCCTGGGAAAGGTGGATGGTGCGACAAGATCCTATTGGCGTTTTTTGGAGGGGGCATAATTCAAAATAAGTTTTAGAAGGGCTTATCAAATCAACGTCGCTTAATGACATGAACCGCTTGACACTATTGACAGTCCAATTCTATTCTCCTTTCCCGACTAATATATAGCATTCTATTGGGTTTCTGAGTAAGGGAAATGAACAAGAATCATGTAGGAATGAAACATCGGTATAATAATATCAATTGCAAGACAAAGCGGCAAGCGGTAACATTGATTTGCGAAAGTGAGGGGTGGCAAAGTTCTCTGAAAGTAGCTGCTTCTACGCCACAACGTCGTCGCAGCTACGCAACCACAACGTAACTGGAACGTTGCGGTCACCGAAAAATATTCCATACTTCGTTCGTACGCGCGTAATGGGAATGTTCCTATTACGTAGAAAACACTTTAAAGTACCTACAATCGCCGTCGCTGCATTCTAGCAACTAATTGTGTCAGTTGGATAATGGATTAGCCAATTAGAACTCCGATCACAATCCAATTGAATATATCCGGGATGAGGAGAAATTAAATCGCCCATAAACCTTATAACGGAACTCTAAGACCTTTTTGTAGTGGAACATGATCAATATGTATTAAAAAAAATGTATTTTTTTCAATTATTGAATTGAGTAATTTATATCATTATACAACGGGATTCCATCCTGTAATATCAGAATACTTCAAATATTTAATATCCGTCAACTACAAAAAATGCTATTTTTAACGGATTTTTTAAATGCCTTGCGATCGTCGTGTCGATAAACAGTTAAAAATAGCATCCGTAATGTCTGATGTGAATAATTTCGAATTGGCACGAATATATTATGCGTGAGTAAACACAACAGAAGTATTAATTGAAATTTTATTATTTAACACCTACAGTGTGTATTGTGACTCACGCGAGACTGGTCGTCCTACAGACTGCGATTACGCTTTTATTAAGCACTGACAATGGACGACTTGAAAAAAATTAAGTATATAATATATACTTGTTAACGTTAAAACGTAAAATTTAAAAAATATATTGTTTATGCGATATAAGAGCAGAGAAAGGTTTATTTCGTCTCTTACATCATCATTGATTTTGACAAGTTTTCGATTTTGAAGTGCCACGAATGCCATAACTGATAACTCACGCATTTAGGAGCTTTTCATGGATTCCTGTAGGATTATGACTTCCCATATCCATGTTTAGAAGAAAAAAAAATCATTTACGACATCGTAACTAAAAAAAGTTAAAAAACACAAAGCAATCGATTTTTCTCTTGCCTCATAATTTTTACTCTCTAAAAAAATTCTTTTCTTTTATTATTTAATATTGTACACCGACAGTAATTAACGGGCGGGCAGTTCAAACACCTGAAAGGATGCTCCGAATATTTTTTCAGTATTCCCGCAATTGTTTACCGATTGATGTATCATAGCTTGAATCACGCCACGTTCCTAATTTGCATTTTTCACAGATTGTATGAGTTTTTTATTCATGCATGACCACTTCGTTTAAACGTTGCGTGAGAATTTTCCAGGTTACTAAACTCGATATCGCTAAAAAAATTCCCAGAGGGACAAGATTAAAGGTCCACATACACGAGCCATCTTCAATCAATTTCTCTAAATTATAATAAAATCTGTCAGTATTGTAAAATAAATAATTCAACAAATGAATTTCAAAGTGGTTTTAGAAAAGGTACAGCTACTGTCCTAGCTAATTTAACTGATGATCTTTTATTTGTTGTGATAAGGCATGGTAGGTGTACTTGTACTGCTTTTCCCGACTTTCTGAATCCAGCTCTAAAATTATTTACTCCTCATTTAAGTAATCGATGGCAGACCGTACGTTATAGCGGTAGATTTTCATCCAAATTAGAGATTTTATCAGGAGTACCTCAAGGTTCCATCTTAGGTCTACTTCTTTTATCAAATACACCGTAGATATATTAACGTCTATCAAAACTTGTAATGTTCAAGCTCGTACGGAACAATGGGAACTTGATCGTGCCCAATGTGCTAGCAAAGCACCCTAAGAGCTAAGGATGACACTTCATGAGCGGGACATGCTGAGAGTATGTGTGTTAGAGTTTCAGGATGTGAATTGCAGGCCCTACATGTAGTTTGGATATTTTCCTTTAGAATAACACTGGGGTGTAGCCAGATATATATATATTATTACACTCTGACACGCCAATACAAAACCCGCGGTCTCCAACTTAAGTCCGCCAACCTAAGGAAAGCAAACGTCAAGTCATTATACATTTCCTAATCTTGCAGCTCCTTATAAAAGGAGTGTTTATCCATGTGCCGTTCAGCAGGTTTTCAGAGCTTCGCGATTTTAGCAAGTTGACTTCTACCTTCCTCAGGCCTTAGAAGAGTACCTGCTTGCATAGGATCAGATGTGATTCTGGTAGGTCCAATTTACTTGAGGCTCTTAGAGCGGCTCTAACACTCGCTAACGCTTCTTTGTTGTCCTTTTCTTACGTCGTAATAATTTGTGAATCGAATAGTTGTATTCAGTGTTAGTTTGTGTTATAGACATTTCAAACGAATAAGATCTGCTCGATCTTGGATGCCGGCTTCGACATATTCTTATGTTTTCTGGATTTTCTATCTAGCGCTTGCATCTTATTTACCGTCTAGCGAAAGACACCAAATGAGTACGGCATAATAGGGATGGTCAGCATATTTGTCGCAGAAATGTGCTTACCTTATTATTATTTCTAATATTATTATTATCATTAAATAAAAATTGACTAACCACGCGTCTATAAATTTAAATATTACGTAACAAATTACCTCATTATCTATTTAGACCTGTTTTTAATTCAATTTTATAACGATTATAATAATTTAGTAGTGCTATTAACACTATTGCTCCACATAATTCAGATGTTAGTAATTTGTCGAAAATAGAACCGCGACAACAAGGTCAGTATTTCAATGATTCGAAAATTTATCTGTGCGTCCAGAAATACATTTATTGGGCAAGGCAAAACGGCTGACTCTTTGCCGTTGTCATAAATATTTGTTATACATTCTTCTACATATTGTTGATTAATGCAAGGTCTATGATAGAGAAGACCTGTTGTTAATTATTATTTTTCTACTTATCTTAATGTTATTGATAGTGTAGTGCACTTAAATTTTGAGTTGGAAATCGATGCGTCCTGATTTTTTTTCAAGAAAAATGTTGTCTAGGGTCTCATAAACATATTAAAAAAAATTTTCTATCTTTTTCGACTGCCGAGGTACAGAGCGTTTTTGGAAAATTGGCATTTTTGGATAACTATAATCTCAATTACCAAGTGTCGAATCGAAAATCGAGTAACACATTCTTAAGGCACTTTTTTGGGTAAAATTTGTTGCTGATAAGAAGAACATTATGCGTGCCTCAGTTTTCGAGATATTATATAGACATAACTTGTGTTTCGTGGAAAAAAAAAATGTGTTTTTATCCGTTATTATAAACAATCATCTTTAAACTTAAACTAAAACAAATTTCTGTTGTGAAATAAATGTTATTATCTTTCAAATGGGACTAGAGCCACTTGATCTGGTGTAAATCATGAAAAAAAAAAAAAAATAAATTTCAAAGCATACAAAAACAAGGAAATGTTACTTTAAGTATACTATTATATATAGCTAAATGATCACGGATGGATTTTCTTTTTTATCATTTAGTTTTTTGCTACATGTGTTTGAAAAACACTTTTTTTCGAACGATTTTGTGGTTTATTTACAACATTTGAACTTTGATATGAAATATTTATTAATGCTTAAAGAATTTGACATGATTTTTGGTCTTAAATTCGGCCATTTTAGAGACGCCGTTTTATTTATCAATTTTTTTAACACCAGATTCGAAATCAACGACCTCGAAAACATCGAAGTGAATATTTTTAGGACAAAATATAACAGACATCTCTTGAGGTATAGCATTAAAAGTAATTTGTCGCAACAAAAAGTTTTTTTTGGAGTTAAAAAATAGCCGACAAAAGATGTGAAAAAAAAACATTTGTGATCATAGAATAATAAAAAAAAAATAGACAAACCCATTCACTCACTGCATTCCACTATGAGTTTTACAAAATTTACATATATTACCCGGGTAGATGGGTTGACGTACCTGAAAAAAAGAAAAAAGTTATAGTAATAATATAATAGATCAATTTTTACTTCCACATCCAGTGGAAGTAGAGTAACGACAAAACATTTTTTTAAAAATTTCATTGTTCAAATAGGCTTAGAATGTCATGAAACGTCGAGATTTTAAGTTTGAGCAAAAAAAATTTTTGTCTGTCGGTCTGTCTGTAACTTTTTTTGTGCGCACGTTTACTCTGGAACCGTTTGAGATATTGACTTGAAATTTGGTACACATATGTACTTTAACGAGATCTAGAACTAGATTATATCTTCATCTTGTTCCGTCGAAGGGTTGGGGGTAAATTTGGGGTAAATAGGTAAATCAAGCAGGTAGAGTCCATAAAATTGGTATTTAGTATATACCAGAGAAGCTAAGGTCCCAAAAAATTTTGGCATTAGCCACCCCCACCCTATTATTAAAGGGGATGAAAAAAAATGTGATTTAGTGTGTGTACAAGAACCAGAAACCTCAAAATATTTTTTTCTTCATCCACCCTACTACCACCCCCACCCCACTACCGATGTGGGGTATCGTTTTGTGGGTCTTTGGGGTAGAGGACTTCAAATATTATATTATTAAAGTTCCATAAACAATTATTTCCACATACAAAATTTTTTCGTTGTGAGTGACTTGAATAGAAAATCTGGATGTGGAAGTAGTGATTCCTTGGGCAGCGGTTTTTTTTTGTTATTTTAAAAACTAATATTAACGAGTAAAGTTGCAGTCGGGCATAGCCTACTGCGAATATCTATTTGAGTAACAGTTTGCTTGAATACTGCACAATTCTCTTTTGCGTGGTGCCACTGAGATTAAGTAGACAGCCAATGCCTTTTTTATTTTTATTGCTTGAGGTCAAAACGCCTGTCAGAAACAACTTTCACTCGTCTCATAACCCAACACACACCAGTTTCTTAATTTAAATTAAATGACTAAATAACCAGGTTTACCCCTAGCTCCATTAAAATTGTACTTAAACAATAGAAAACAGTGTATTTCTACTCAATATAAACTCTGCTCTTAGTAATATTAAACACGGCGTCCCACAAGAATCTCAATTGGGACCCAAGTTGTTTGCACTGTTATTATAAATGATTTTTAATATTTTCCTTCCAAGTGTGTTTTTTTTTGCTGAAGACGCAACCTTACCGCTTCAACCGGAAACTTACTAAACTGTTTAGCGATCAAATTGAAAAAGCTGTCCGTAAATGCAAATGGCTTAAACTAAACCACAAAAATTCATCAATTCAGGTTCTCAGTAAAGGAGAAAGTGTAAAGTTATTTTGTTGGCTTGGTCAAGTTGATAATTTGGAAAAATCACTTTCGAGTGTAATTTAGTTATTACGTCAGTTGAGGTTAGTAGAAGAAGACAATACTTTGCTCCGATTATATTTTGCCTTGTTTCATTCCCGTATTTCATCTCATACCAAAAAAAAATATTGTACGGTTTCAAGAGAACGGTCAGAACACTTGCTAGAATTATTGATAGTAGAGAACATTGTAAACCATTATTTATGAAGCTTGGAATAATGACTTGACCCGCTTTATACATTTTTTTATTCTCTAATTGAATACCTAAAAGTATAAGTAATTTCAATACCCACTTAGATAATCACAACTATAATACAAGATCTGTCAATTTGTTAAGGACGCCTCGTTTAAGGTTAAAGGTGGGGGGCATAGTGGGCAGTATGATGAGAAGGTGGGGGGTATGATGGGAAGGTGGAAGGCATGATGTAAAGGTGACGGGGTATGATGGGAAGGTGGGAATAGAGAAAAAGATAGTGGGAGACGAGAGTGTAACCACGGGTATAATCTAGTTTTATAAAACTTGACATTATGTCATCATACAACCTAAAAACATAAACGTAGGGAACTTACAAATAAAAATGTGTGTCTCATTATTAAGAGATTAAGTAAACAGCCATACTGTTAATTGACACACTTCACCACTATATTTCTTGTTGATAATTATTTGGTAACATCCAAACACTGAGGCTTATATAAAAATTAGGCAGATTTTGGTCTTCCCACAAAAAGAAGATAATGAATAAACTCATTTGCTCGAATATATTCAACCAAAGTTAAGTTCACGTAAGCGAGTGAATAATCTATTAATTTAGTCTCATATCAAATACCTAACAGGTCGATAAATTATTTCCACTTGAAAGAGGTGTTTCTTTATTGTACACTTACATAATTACAGTTGTACTCGACACAATAGACTAATAGACAATTAGATAATACAACTGGAATTAACACTAATAACAATAATACTCGGATAATAGTCATGGCTTCTGTTGAAATATTTTACTACACATCTACAGTCAGTGCCGGTTTTAGATATAAATTGCCCCTAGGCCCAGGTCACTTTTTCTAGAATCACAACCAAATTTTCTTGAGCAAAATTTAAATCAACATTCAACGTCTTAAATATCAGTACCTCTTTTCTTAATTATTTGAACAATTTACCCGTCGAATAAATTGTACATCCAACAAGATAAATGTCCACCTTATTTCACTCTCATTGCCCGTCAAAAAAATAATCAATTTGGGGATAAACGGACCGGAAGATACGGACCGATACCTTGGCCACCTAACAGTCCTGATCTCACGATTATAGACTTTTATTTGTTAAACAAAAAGTGTATGTACACTAAGCTATTGCAGATATACCACCAGATTTAGTAGAAATCTACTTTTACTTCCACATCCAGTGGAAGTATAGTAACGACAAAAAAATTTTTAAAAATTTTTATTGTTCAAATAGGCTTAGAATGTCATGAAACGTCGAGATTTCAAGTTTGAGCGAAAAAAAAATTCTCTCTGTCGATTTGTAACTTTTTTGTACGCACGTTTACTCTGGAACCGTTTGAGATACTGACTTAAAATTTGGTACTTTAACGAGATCTAGAACTAGATTATATTTTCATTTTGTTCTGTCGAAGGGTTGGGGGGTAAATTGGGAGTAAATAGGTAAATCAAGCAGGTAAGAATTCATAAAATTGATATTTAGTATAGATAAGAGAAGCTAAGGTCTCAAAAAAAATTTTTCGCATTAGCCACCCCCATTACCACCCCCACCCCATTATTAAAGGGGATGAAAAAAAAATGTGATTTAGTGTGTGTACAAGAACCAGAAACCTCAAAATATTTTTTTACTTTATCCATACTTTCCAACTTTTGATATGTAAGACAATTTGATTATGTCTGTATGATTGTGAATAAAATATATTATTCAACTGCATAAATTGTATCTGTTACTATTTTAAGACTAATATGGAGAAGTACTTTTTACGAGATAAAATGTTACAATCATTTTTCTCTGCGTACATTTAAAGTCTCTGGTGAATGTTCTCTAGATTAAGTGTATGGTGTAACAATAAAGAGGATTATTTAGCTCAGCGAAGCTTTTGCAAATGATTTCACTCGTATACTAGTAGCACAGATATTGTTTAAACGCGGTTGTTTGCCGGTAGCGCTAAAGACCGACTTAACTAGATTGGAATATGCATGAACGAAAACGGCAAATCACGCATTGTTGAGCATTGTCCCAGTTCATTAATTACTAAATCGTATTATACAACTAAGCATTTTTCGTATTTGAATATGCACGACTATTTTTAGAGTGAATTATAGAAAGTACGCGCATCGGCGAATTGCTATGTTTGTAATTTAACAAACATATGACGAGCAGGCTGTACGTTGCATGCCAGCGCGTTACGTAATCATGATTTAAACAACAGCTATCATTTTTCTAATTAACTATTTACAAAGCGGTCGCCAGGGGGCGCGGAGAAGGTCCTTGTTTTTGGTTATTGCTCATATCTTGAAAACGGTTAGCCATAAATAGGCCAGTCGGAATAGTTTTTTGCGAAATGTCGTTTACCCGCAATTTTTTTTCTTAAAGTATAGTTTGGGATGTAGAGAAACATATGCCAACTATCCGCACGCGTGACAGGTGGGGCAACACACTATAAAATTCAAAAATCGTAAATTTTTTGCCAGTTTTCCTTTATTTGCAATATATCTCGTAAATGAAGCATTTTTTGAAAATATATCAAGAGGTAAAAAAGTTGAAAAAATTGATTTTAAACATTTCTTGACATTTTCCCAGAAAATTCTTTGATTAAGAGCTACAGACGAAAGAAAAATGTTTTTGTCTATTTTTTGATTTTTTTTAAGCGATTATAAGAAATATTAATACGAAATATATCATCGGTGTAATGTAAATTATGTTTAAATATCCAATTTACAGTTTAAATAAAATATATTTACAGAACTATTTATAATTTACATGTTAAACAGGAAAAAAAAATAATACAACTTTTCAGGTATTGAGGTATTAAAATGGTGGGAAAATAAATAAACAAACATATATTTTCACAAACAGACAATTTATTTTATGCATAGTACAGCGTACGTGCGTTTCATGCATACCTTAATAGAATAGAGTAAGTTTATTAAACAAATTGATCTACTCCAATATAATTGTTAAAAACTGAAACATTATGATAAATAAAAATTTTTTATCCACTGAAATTAAAAATATAAAATCAGTTCATAAATTTAAAATAGTTTCCACCAAACAATTTGTAATGAGAACTGATGAAAAAAAAAAATTAATGATTTAATAGATTTAAAAAATAATATAATTAATTCACAGTAGACGATCATTTTAATCACCTGAAATTTAGCAGTATATGCTTATCTTATGTCTTATATTGTATATCATTATTAAAGTACTTAGTGTTATATTTATTTTCTTTTTTTATAATGTATAACATTTTAGCAATTTTAGTGTTGTTAAGGTATTATTATGTTATATAAAATGTGTTGTGTATATACATATTATATTTATTTTTTTGTGTGTCCAATGCACGCTCAAGAGCTCTAAATAGCACTTAATGTGGGGGGCTTAGTTTATTTATCATAATGTTTCAGTTTTAAACAATTACATTGTAGTATATCAATTTGTTAAATAAACTTATTCTATTCTATTAAGTTATACATGAAACGCATGTACGCTGTACTATGCATAAAATAAATAGTCTGTTTGTAAAAATATATATTTATTTGTTTATTTATTTTCCCATCATTTTAATACCTCAATACCTGAAAAGTTTTATTGTTCTTTTTCTCTTTAACATGTAAATTATATATAGTTCTGTAAATATATTGTATTTAAACTGTATTTTGGACATTTAAATATAATTTACATTATACCGATGATATATTCCGTATTAATATTATAATCACTAAAAAAAATCAAAAAATAGAAAAGTAGCATTTTTCTTTCGCCTGTAGCTCTTAAACGAAGAATTTTCTGGGAAAATGTCAAGAAAAATAAAATGTTCAAAATCGATTTTCCCAACTTTTCTATATCTTGATATATTTTCAATAAATGCCTCTTACACGAGGTATATTGCAATAAAGCGAAAAGTGGCAAAAAATTGACGATTCTTCAATTTTAAAGTGTGTTGCCGCATCCCAAACTAGACTTTATGAAAAAAAATTGCGGGTAAACATTTCGCAAAATGATCCTTTTTCAATTTATTCCGACTGGCCTATAATCAAAAAGTGGCTACATGCAAAATTAAAACTGACTAAATTTTCTACAATAATGTTTCTATTATTTTTTATCGTATCTGTTCGTATGATTGAGTAATGGATTGTATATCTTTTAACTGTATTCCAACTTTATTATAAATTGAAAAAAAAATTTAATAATCATCGTGGAAAAAGATTTGTTGTACAGATATATCCGTTTCATAGCAGACTGAACTCAAATATCGAATAAAAAATGTCTTTGTGTCTGTAAGTGTGTGTGTGTGTGCGTGTACATATGTATGTGTGTGTACCATTTTTTGTAAACACGTTAACTTCTGTTAGACTCAAAATATTTAATTACAATTTGGAACATATCTATGTGGAACAGCATAATACAGTAATCCCTATTGAAATTGGGCCATATCTGTAATACGCAGTCATAACCAGAGGCCTACAAACTCTGACTCTTAATAAAATGGGGTTTATTTTAATTTTAGAACAAAATGCGTTTTTTTTATTAAGGATACAAAAATATGAAGATGCCCTACAAACACAAAAGATTGGCCCTTCAGCGGGCCATCACTGGACCATAAATGAAACTTCTGGCCCAGTGATGGGCCGATCTTTGGTGTTTGTTGGGTGTATAAGATATATCAACCGCAATATACCGGGTGTATGTTAGGTGTAAACAGAAACCTTAGTAACATTTTGCTCTGAAATTAAAATAAAACCTATTTTACGTAAGAGTGAGAGTTTGCAGACCTCTGGTTATCACCATCTGCTAACTGTACAAAAAATTTTTTTCTACAATGATTATTAAAAATTTTTTTTCAATTTATAATAAAGATAGAATACAGTTAAAAGATATACAATCCATTACTGAACCATAACTGATACGAAACATATTAATAGAAAATTTAGTCAGCTTTAATTTTGGATATAGCCACTTTTTGATTATGGCTAACAGTTTTCGAGATATGTGCGAAAAATCAAAAACCGGGACCTACTTCGTGTCCCCCCTGCACCACACTTCCTGTGTTCGGGGACTTTTGGTATGTTTACCTCCTAAATAGTCCAAACACAGCCTTCAAGTAAAAAATTGTGATCTCGGCATTTCCCTCAAGAAACTATTCATTGGCAGGACTATAGGTGTTTTGTAATATTATGAATATGGGAAAAATAAATTTAAAAAAACCTTTTAAAAATAATATTTTATTTTTTTTAAACCAAATTGCACTAAAAAGTAGAAAATAATTTTTAACTTTGTAAATAGAAAACCATTGGACGCTCAAAATGTAAACATAAATCAAAATGATTAGACGAAGTAATATTTTACGAGCGCCCAATGGTTTTCTAGTTACAAAGTTCAAAATTATTTTTCTCTTTTTAGTGCCATTTGGTTTTAAAAGGAATAAAACCATTGACTTTTTTTATTTAAATTGCTGCGTTGTCCTAAGTTGTAACAGATATTTAGGTATATTTTAAAAAATTTGTTATTTTAGGGTATTTTATTATAAAAAATAATAACTGTGATAATTGCAATGACTTCATTCGATTTATGGCAATTTATAGTACCTGAATCAAAATAATTGTTTTTTACTCTCATGGCCCTAAAGTTCACTTCTGCGAATGATCCAACTGTCGGGAGCAAACATTGTCGATACGCTTTGAAGATTATTGGAATTCTAGCAGACCAGTTCACTTTTGCAAATGAGTTCAAAGGATGCACACAATGTTGGTTCCCGACAGTTGGATCGTCTACACTTTGAAGTTTGCCATGTGAACTCGTAAAATTGATGGTGCCAACATTGTCGGTACGCTTTGAAGGCGCCGGAATTCCAGCAGACCAGCTCGTTTTTACGAGTTGTCATGGCAATTTTCAAAGTGTACCGAGAAGGTTGGCTGGTTGGTTGGTTGGGTCGTCTGTAGACCCCCTATAAGACTTCACATTTTTCACTAATAATAAAACAAATCTATATTGAATAATTCGTAGATTCGGTGGTTGTAACTCTATATCTAAGTATGCAATAAGGAAAATAAAAAGCATGGACTGCAATAATACTGAAATAGGTTTCAACATTACTTTGTTATAGAATCGATAAGAAAGTTTCGATCCTATTGTTAATACATTTTTAATTACACCAGTAATTATTGTATTACTTTATTTTCGTTTTTTACCACAGAGAGAATATCAGTTATTTGCAGTTCCTCCAGAGCTATAATTTAACTCGTTATTCAATGTTTGTAGTCTGGTGTGCATAAATAACTAATGTAAGAATTATACTTCGTCGTTTTATTGAAGTTTTTACATAATTGTTACTCATGTAGTATTAACATAATACATTATATAATGTACCTTTGCCGTTTATTGAAAATAACTTATATTTTTTAAGTACTGCTAATACTGCTATATTTGCAATTTTAATAATCTGCTGATGATGCCATCTTGATTGACGAAACGCTCGTCAGTATACTACGTGATTTTGTAGAACCTTTTCAAAAGTGGGAACATTCCATATAAAAGTTTTCCTCTTAAAATGTTTCATAACTTTTATATTTACAGATATATGTCTTTCAAAAACAGTAGGGTTCTTCCTCTAGCTAATATTAACTTTCTGTGCTTTCAGTACAATAAGACTTCCCTTCTTAAGTTATCCCGCTCATAAGAAATGCAAGTAATGGACAGAGACATATAGCTTAAAAAAATGACGTCTTAGTTCTGTCATTCGCGTACAATTTCATTAGTTTGACATTTTGACAGGACTAATACGTCACCAAAGCACACGTTATATAGCTAATATTTAATTAATGTGGGTGATTAGAATATCTCAGTCCATAACAAGTGAAAAGTGGAGAATAACTCGAGAGCCTCTAGGAAACCATAAATCAATCAACGCTAAGGCTAAAGATAAGTCTACACTCGAATATACCACTTTACTTAAATTTATACCTATATGCTTTAAATGCTTGATAGTTCCTAGACAATAAATTAAAATAAGGGCACTAAATATTTTTCTTTCAGCAAAAATATACAAACCAAACTATTACAAAAATACAAATAATAATTAATAGCCAAAACCGAATTTCTTTCAGCCAATCAAGAGTATTACGCACGATATAATAATGATGATAATAATAACCCGAAATAATTAGTAATGCATCGCTATTAAAGTGTGATTATACAGATTTCCTGTGTGAACCTTCAAGTGTATTTTCTCATAATTACTAAAAATATTCAAACAAATTTAATCAAAATTGAACGAGTTTAATTTGGATTAGATCAGAAATAATCAATGGGGCACTGTCGGTGTGTAGCGTTCAGACTGAATTCTTATGGCACCTCAATGTATGTATATGCGATACAGGTTTCTCTCAGGAAAATGAGTTCCAAGAAAATACGCACAGAAAAGAGCAATCTTGATACCTAGAGCAGCGGAAACTCAGCTCAATAAATAGATCATATTCTGGTAGGCAGGGAGATGACTTATAGTGTTCTGTCACCAATGGATACCCATAAAAGCTTGAAAAAGTTAAATGCAAAGTGACAACGTATAGAAGTTATATTTAAGTTTGTATAAGTGAATGTGTTTGTAAAATAATTTATACCTCGGAATATTTTCAGCTTGATAAGAAATACTAGTTAGTGTTTAATTTTCCACAGTGCTTCCCTCTAACGCAGTAAATCATAGCATATACGTAGTGCAGTGAAATCGTGTACCTGGAGACATTATTGCACATATACTCCACACATGGTCACGCGAAAATGGAAACGCGCTGAAAAACCTAGCACACATATTTGACTTAACAATAAGAAATACATGGAGTAAAAGTCAAACATGCACTGACACCTGAAGTAATCGAAGCTCAATCACACAAATAGACCATATTCTGGTAAGCAAACAGATAAGGGAAAGGATCAAGAAGGTTAAAGCAAAAAGGACAGCAGAAAACCTACTGAAGAAAACGCTAACACTGAACAGCACCCAACTAAAAATAGGGAGACCATGTTACACGTGGAAAACAACAATCGAGAGGATCATAAACAAACTGGGAAAGAAAAGCGAGGGGAAGAATAAAAAAAAACCATGCGTCATGTGGCTCTCGCTGCTGACAACAAGCATGACTCAAATCCAACCTAGCATCGGAAATCGAGGAATCAGAAGACTCAGAAAAAGAAGATTCGAAGAAGCAGAAACAAAAAAGAGGAGCATAAACAGTAATAAACACTCCATATTAAGACACAACACATATTTTACACGAAGATTCGCGACACAATGCGGTAACGCATCTCACAAATACCTACACCTCCCAACCCATATTCCTTTACCATGCGCCATGTGGCACTCCCTGCTGGCAACAAGCATGACCTTAGTCCAACCGAGCGTGAACGTAGCAGGCCCAGCTGTATACCTGGGAGTGGCAGCAATGCCTACCGCACGCTGGTAAAATCAATCAATCAATCAAAGAATTCTTTAAATCTTTGCGGCAGTTTTCTCGAAAACGGTTGAAATTATCAAGTTCTATCAAGTGTACTTTTTACGTAGAAATGACTCCTGCAGGAGATTTTCTAGTCAAAAGTGCCACAACGTTTCGTAAAAAAAAAAGAGAGAAAATATTCATCATCAGGTATAGCTCTCATGAGGCGCCCTCCATGGCTAGCGTGATGTGATACATAAATTATTGTTTCTTATCTTAAAAAATGTTTCCTTACCAAATTGGGAGCAGATCGGTCAAGAGGTTGAGATATTGCAAAAAAAGAAAAAAAATTACAATTTTGACACCCTGTATCTTTTTCCACAGTAACAAATTACTAAAGCATGTTTGGTTATATCCTCATAATTTGATCCAAAGAACCTACCTACCTATGAATAAACTGCTTTTATTGGATAGGCTTGCTTCCATGGAGTCCCGGGTTCGAATCCTGGCTACGATGTTTAGTGGCGTTTTTCACGTGCTGCCGAGACGGTAGCAGTGTGAGAGAAAACACAGCTAGTCGTTCTCTTCTTCTGAGTTCGAGCCTCAGCTGAGAAAAACGTGAAATGCGTTCATGTTAATATTTAACTCACGAAGCCATAGTTGAAGAATTTAATTTAATAATAATACAAGCTCGAGGTGAGGATTAGTTTATAAATTACAATAATTAACATTTCCTATTATTTATGATTGCGAACTATCTATAAAGACGGTAACATTAAGTTGTGAATATTTTCACGGAGATAATGATTAAGGTGTGATAATGCACACAAATATGTGGCGAAAGGTCTACGACATTATTTCGTTAGTTTTTATTTAACAGTTTTTACGTTGCATTTAGTTTAAAACAAATATCAGTGAGGGGCAAAGACCTTCGATTTAATGTTTGTATTTGACATACCAGCATGTTGTGCAAGAGGTAGATATTTAGCAGTTAATTTAATCCTAGTTAATTTCCAAGCACATCAAAGCGTGTCGTCGTGTTGAAATATCGAATAATTAATGCAACCCCTAAGATATAGCTTTTAACGATTTGCAGTTGCTAGGAAGGAAACTAAAGATCTTCCTTTTGGAATCTGACAGCTACTTCTGCTTACTCTAATCAAGGGAAACTTTTATATTGCATGTTCTCTTCGTACTACTGTAAATTTCATTGCATCTTTTAAGTAATCGCATTTAACCATTGGTCAACGAAAATAACTATTCTAACAGTTATCCCACAAGGGTCCGTCTTGGGGCCTATTCCTTTTCTTTATTTACATACCAGACATATTTAACTCGGTAAAGTTCTGTCGTATGCAATGCTATGCAGACGATTCGCAGCTGGAATAGTTTTAAATCTGAAGATGTAAGTAAGAAATGCCTGTGGAGATATTATATACTGTGGTTTGAACTTTTGTTTATTTTAAACAGTTTTTTTGTCATAAACATTTTTTTTTTCAATGATATGTTTAAAACATGTTTAAAACAGGTTTATTAAGCTAAAATTAAATGGTGCCAAGTTGCTGTGTCTGCTACTACTTGATGATAGATGGCGCTCTTAAACGGATTTTACAGCACTGTACAAATAAAACGTTCAGTTTAGTGACCATTTGACTCATAAGAGTAAAACTACAGAGGCTTTGTGAATGTGTTTTTAATGTTTATATTGGAATTATTTATCTGAATGGACCATCATTAGTCCAGTCAATGAAAGAGTTGTAGAGAACATTTTGGAGGGGAGAATTTTTCTCTTCAGGAATGTGTTGGGGGTAGTCAGGAGGTAAACATACTAAAAGTCCCCGCCTCTAGCCCCGCCGCTTCAGTAGGAGAGGGGGATGGAAAGGTCTCTTTTTTCGATTCTTCGCTTATAACTCGGAAACGATGCGTCGTACGAAAAAAGGTAATCTATGCAAAATTAAACGTAATTAAATTTCCCACAAGAATGTTTATATTCATTTTCTTCCTATGTGTTATATTTTACGAGATATTCGCCAGCGAAAATTGATAATTAATAAAAAAAAAATCAATTGTGTACCTTGAATATTTCTATCAAAGCGGTTTACCGTGGTCTGCTAATAAATCACAGTCACAAAACAATCTTTATTTTACAACACTCGACGTATTTACTAACGTAATATTTTGTCGAAGTCTAGACATTTCCTTAAATATACAGTGTGACTCACGTAAAATGAAGATACCCTTATAACTTTTTCATTTTGTTTCTGATTTGAATCAAATTTTACTCAAGTATAGAACAAATTAGGATCTACTTATGACCAGAAAATCATTCACCTGCTATAAAGGCAAAACTACCTGCGGTACCAAAATATGAGGAAAAAGATTAAAAATCATATTAATTTTTAATCTTACGAATGATGAATTTTACGTAGCCACCACAAATTGCGGAAGCTGAGGACCCCCTTTGCCAGATGAGCTTATGTATGAAATATCCCCCATCAATAATCAAATCAAATTTTGGTGTATGTACGTTTGTGGCGCCGATTGGATGCATTTTTTAGAATTTCTAACATTCAAAATGTTTTATTTTTTTTCAGCATATTTTGGTACCGCAGGTGGCTTTGCCTTTATAGCAGGTGAATGATTTTCTTGTCATAAGTAGATCCTAATTTGTTCTATACTTAAGTAAAATTTGATTCAAATCGGAAACAAAATGAAAAAGTTATAAGTGTATCTTCATTTTAAGTGAGTCACACTGTATATTTAAGGAAATGTCTAGACTTCGACAAAACATTACGTTAGTAAATACGTCGAGTGTTGTAAAATAAAGATTGTTTTGTGACTGTGATTTATTAGCAGACCACGGTAAACCGCTTTGATAGAAATATTCAAGGTACACAATTGATTTTTTTTTTTATTAATTATCGATTTTCGCTGGCGAATATCTCGAAAAATATAACACATAGGAAGAAAATGAATATAAACCTTCTTGTGGGAAATTTAATTACGTTTAATTTTGCACAGATTACCTTTTCCCATACGACGCATCGTTTCCGAGTTATAAGCGAAGAATCGAAAAAAGGAACCTTTCCACCCCGCTCCCCCCTGAAGCGGCGGGGCTAGGGGCGGGGACTTTTAGTATGTTTACCTCCTGACTACCCCCAACACATCCCTGAAGAGAAAAATTCTCCCCTCCAAAATGTTCTCTACAATCCCTTTTTGGGCATTCATTGATTGGACTACATCGGCACTTTCCTGCTTTTCTACAATCTCCAAAATAATACATTTGTTTACAACATCTCACTGTGTTTTAAACAGTTATCGCATTGTGTATTAAATATGTTTTAAACATTTATTTAAAACATGGTGCGATGTCTTAAACAGCTTGTTTAAAACATTTTGTTTTAAACATGCTATAATTTTAGCACATTAGGCCTTTTATATATGTCAGACAGTATATCTGTTTTTTGAAGTCTTATATCCCACCATTCAAACATTTAAAAACGAACAGCTTAGTTGGAATGAAAAGTCCTGACAGTAGATTCATGAACGTGCGGCTTTAAGGGTTTCGCAATTAAAAGTAGTTTGATAAGACGGGTTATGCGCATGTATATATAGAACATGTATGTGGATAGTCGACTTTTTTAGTATATATTTATTTCCACATTATGTAAATGATTTTTACAGGACATAGAGTTTCCTCAAAAAAAAATCCGATTCAACAAGTCCTCGCATGCCTGACAACGAAAAATGGAAAAAAGGGGGTGATTTTTTGCGTTTAGGGGTAGTTCGAGGGGGGTAGGGACCACGCGACTATCACCATCGTGTTAGCCGTCCTCGAAAATGGGTGGAGTAGTCATATTTCGTCACTACCCTTTGCACTTTTGGGGTTTTAATGAATGAATGTTTCTATAGTCTACTGATGAGAACTAACGAGTTCGAAAAACTTGTACAACTTTTCTAGAGTTGAAATAGAATGTAAGGTTCAATAATTCTTGTGAATGACTGAATTTCAATAAATAATTTAAGTATCTTCAATATATTTTTTTTTCATTAAAATGCCAGGAATCCTATCATGTAATTCAATACTTCGTCAGTATTAGCTAGAAGAGTAGTTGTTTTGATTGGTTCTCCAATAATGAGTATATTAGCGTGCCCAGATTAGGGCAACCATATACAAGAAGTAGTAGGTATTTTTATAATAAACAAAAAAGTGTGTAAGTTGTGATTTGCATAATACCTAAATATTCTCTAATCATGATAAAAGCAAATAAATAAAAAATAATTAATTGTAAATATATAATATGTATTATAAAACAGTGGGCTGGGTTTAATTTTGTCGCCTTATTATAACAACTGATTCAACAGAAATGTATTAGTTTGACGAAAATGCAAAAAATATACAATTCCTTTTATTATTATTATAATTATTATTCGAATTTAATATAATTTTTCAATTGCAAAAAAAGTTTTGTCGCATTTTGGATGTCAACGGTACCACTGCGCATTGTCAACACTTTATGCGCTTACTATATATTTCATTTAAGAATTTCAAAAACCCTCCAGAGACGCCTATGCTTAAATGTCATTATGGCAAAATGTCAATGACTAGCTCACAGCTTATGAATAAAACATGAACATTTTTAGAGTATGGAGACAAACTGTATTCATAAAAGAAGACCTACAAGATATGAGAGAACGTAATGTTTTGCTTTGTCACCCATGCCCGTCTTGATTTTTAAACGTCATTTAATTGACCCGAACCCACAACACTAAATCTCCACATCCTTGAAAAATGTGTGTTTCCTCAAGAAGTAACATATTAATTGATCAAATTAGCAAATCATGCGAACCGCCTGCAATGCGGTGTAGGTTAAAAAGCACATGGTTTTGCCGGCGTTTAACTCGCGTTACGTCACCGTGGAGAGCTCGGCTATTTTTACGCGCATTTCGTGTACTAGAGTTACCGTTTGAATGGCCTGTTGCTACGGGCCAGACATTCATTTCGATCTATTATTAACCGGTCCAAATGATCGTGTCTTAGCCAACTGTTATTTCACTTTCGTTTTTCGTCGATTGTCAATCTTCGGAAGCGTCTGCCTCGAGGAGTCTTTGTTGGGATTTAGGTCGCTAATGTGAATAACAAAGACCTATTGTAAAGATAGATGCTCGCTGTTGGTCATCGATTTGCATCGGTGCCGGGTGCATTGACACGTCAAATCCTCAAATTTATAATTAGTGCGGGAAGATAACGTCATTGTGCACGTTAAGACAAACAAATCTTAATTTAGACTAACGGAGTTTTTGGACACGAGCCACAGTAATTGTTGATTATAATGGCTCTGGGCGAATTTAATTTCTCTTTGCTTCAACATCGGTTTGCTTTTTAGGCTATTGACTATGTACAAAAAAAGAGGAAGGGTTTTTATTGTTTCATTTCAAGGCCTTCGATACTGTGTGTCACAATGTTTGACTTGAGAGACTTGAAAATATGGGTATTAGAGGAGTGACTTTACAACTATTTACAAATTGTTTATCAAACAGGCAACAAAAAGTAAAAATAAAAAATGAAGTAACTAGCAATTATGAAGTAATTACAACGGGAGTACCTCGGGGAGCCGTTCTGGGGCCCATAGTTAACGAGGACTAGTTAATGCTATTGGAAAAATGAATATATTCTTATACGGTACTCCTGATGCAGATGATTTAGAAGACATAAATTCAAAATTAAATACTCTTATGGGGAATCAATATTCTTTAACTAAACTCAACTAAATCTAAGAACCTCTCTGTATCCACAACTAATTGCTTGGCGTACTATAAAAATTTAAATAAACTATTTATCCCATCACTCCTTGCTAAATGTCTATATATTAGATCATCTTGTAATAGTAATTTACGTTATAAGTCCGGTAGGTGACTTATTACAGTACGAGTTGTTTTACGGACGAGGCGACGTAGGAGCCGAGTCCGGAATATAAACCAGTACTGTAATGAAACCTACCGGACGTGTATCGTATAATATTTTATTTCATACTGTCTTTATAATCCTTTTAAAATGAATAAAAAGTTATAGTTATTGAAATTTAAAAAATATTCGTTCGTAATCTAACAATCGCATCACCTTAATGATGTTATAGCCATTGTTTCCATAGATAATTATGACTGTCTTTAGCTTGTCACTGTCAAATAAATAAAACCATAATTACTTCCACATCCAGTGGAAGTATAGTAACGACAAAAATTTTTTTATTGTTCAAATAGGCTTAGAATGTCATGAAACGTCGAGATTTTAAGTTTGGGCGAAAAAAATTTCTGTCTGTCGGTCTGTCTGTAACTGTTTGTGTGCGCACGTTTACTCTGGAAACGTTTAAGATATTGGCTTGAAATTTGGTACACATATGTACCTTAACGAGATCTGGAACTAGATTATATTTTCATCTTGTTCTGTCGAAGGGTTGGGGAGTAAATTTGGTGTAAATAGCTAAATCAAGCAGGTAAGGGTCCAGAAAATTGGTATTTAGTATATACAAGAGAAGCTAAGGTCTCAAAAAAATTTTTGGCATTAGCCACCCCCAACCCATTATTAAAGGAGATAAAAAAAATTGTGATTTAGTGTGTGTCTAAGAACCAGAAACGTCAAAATATTTTTTTACTTCATCCACCCCCATTACCACCACCCTCACCCCACTACCGATGTGGGGTATCGTTTTATAGGTTTTTAGGATAGAGGATTTCAAATATTATATTATTAAAGTTCCATAAGTAATTATTTCCACATACAAAATTTTTTCGTTGTGAGTGACTTGGATAGAAAATCTGGATGTGGAAGTAGTGATTCCTTGGGCAGCGATTTTTTTGCATTGTTTTGTATTATGGAGATTTCGGAGGAGGTTATAAATAAATCTGTGGAAGCAACGGGAAAATTAATCCCGAAAAAATTATCAGACAGATATCAAAAAGAATATGGATTGTTTTGTCAATGGAAACAAATATATAATATATGATAGTGTTGCTAGGTAACACATTACAGTATCAGATACTGTAATGTTCAATTTACCGTCCGCAAATGAGTCCGGGAAATAGTCTTTACCGGATAGTATGATTACACCACACCGTCTAAACGCGGTTATATTTAGAGGCCCCCCCGACACATGTTTACATAGAGGATGGTTCCTCTTTATTGTTTTAGTATTTTATATAAAACAAATTTTCATTTGTACCACTTTTCTGGTAATATTTGCTGGCAACGATAATACGTTGCCAACAAATATTACCAGAAAAATTGTACGCCTAAATCGATTAATTGGAAATTTTCATATGAAATTCGTTCAAGTGAACGTTCGAAACTTCAAGTACATAAATATTTTAACAAAGGAAATAGCAGGATAAGCATGGAAAATCTGCCCCCAAACAATATTTTGTTTGTTATCAACTATTTGAAGGGGCTTACCTTAAATATGATTTTCCCATGATTTCAAGCCGGCAGCCGCCATATTGGAGGAGTGGTGGGGGGTTTTTTGATTTTCGTTTTTTTAAATTTTCTCGGATACCGTTGTACGAAAAAATCCGAAAAAATTCACAGTTGTTACTTACATGTTGACTATTTACCCATTTTTTTTCATAATTTTTAAATACAAATTTCGTATGCAAATCTTTGCATACAATTTTTTGGCACTTTCAGAAAGAAGGCCGCTCTGGATTTTTCAACGTAAATTACTTATCTATCAAGGCCCATTCTCGATTTTTTTTCATATTTCGGCAACGAGGGCCCAATTAGCTTTTTCTATGGATGATTATGGTTACCCTCTATGTCATTAAAGCATGTTCATTTCCTCGTGAAACACCCTGCATATTGGATATACATCAAAATATCCAACATTTTGATATTTATATAAATATCATGCTATTATCGAACCCTATACACAAAAAAGAAATACAGTTTTATTTCTTTTTAGTTTCAACTTTACAAGATATTTGGCTGCACACAGTATGCAGATGCCCTGAAGTAGCCCGTTACGCACATGATTACAAAGTATGACTGTGAAATGTGGGTGTTATAATTATATTCATTGAAGGCCGAATTGCACGCAATTGCTTGGCGCTTGGCGAGACGAAATGCGACAGTAAAGTCCAAGTTGTCCGAGTCATCCGAATGAAATAATTCGAATGTCATTTCGATTATCAAAATCACTCGGTTACCAAGTGTTTCATTTTTTAAATCAATCGATTATTCCCATTACTAAACAAGTGAAATACAGACTTTAAAGAAACCCGATCAATAAATCTACCAATATGAAGGATCCAAGATGGTGGCTAGATATCAAAATCTAATATGTCCTATAGTCAACTCGATGTACTAAGGCTCTTCCGGGGTAGACAGAGAGAACAGGTTGAATGATTATTTTTTTTGTTTGCAGTATTTATAAAAACGTTTTAGTTTTCAAATTTTTAATTTATTTTTAATACCTATCTCAAATTGTAATTATGAAGTCATATTACAAAGAGGCAGTTTTTGCTAAAATGGCTAAGATAGTTCTGTAATGGACTATATACTTTTTTTTTAAGCTAACACTATGCGCGACGAGTATTGCGTCAACCAAGGGCATTATGACAAGTAAATATTAACTAAACCACCCTCTGGTAGTTCATTTATGCATGGAAGTGTTGTAACTGAACTACTATGACCTACTACCTCAGCTCATTGCCATTACATTTCCAAGTTTTCAAAGACGCCCACCCACTGTTACCTTTAACACCCCTAATAACATCAAGTTAATTTTTCTCAAACACCGCTAGGTACCTACACTAAATAGTCCAGTCAAAGGAGCGCTAAAATGACCAAAATCTCTAACTTGAATGCTAATGAATGGATTTTGATGAAACCTTATGCAATGTGTTTGTAATGACGTTAATAAAAAAGTTAAAAAAAAAAGATTAGTAGGAAATGATCGAAATAATCTCGAAAAAAATATGCATTTTTCGAAAAAATTCACAAGAGTAAAAACATCTTATTTTGGGCCAAAAAAAGGTAAATACATTGCTTTTTTCATTTTTGACCTAATTCTATAAGTTATGGAACCCCCTTCCGATCATTTCCTATTCTAACCTTTTTTTTTTAATCTTTTTTATTGTCATTATAAACACATTGCACAAGGTTTCATCAAAATCCATTCATTAGCACTCAAGTTGAAAGGAAGTTGACTGGACTAAAATTCATCAATTCTTCCATATTTCAACTAAGCCATATGCTTGTTAAATAAGAAAAAAATTACTAGTTTTTACAAGGTTAAGACGTCAAATTGAATTGATTTGAATCCAATCGATTTCTCGTGTAAGGTTGCTATAAAAAGGTACTGTATGCCAACAAATATCAAAGCAAAAGAGAATTGGTCAACAAATACAAGAAGCCGAAAATACAATTCGTTTAAATGAGCTCCAAAAAGGAGTTTTTCAAGATTGCATTGAAAGTCGGTAGATATTCTGAAAATCTAAATACATGTAATGAAGTCGATGAGACAATCTGAAATTATTTTTTACACACCTTTCAAAATATGTTTGCTACAAATAAAACTTCAACCAGCAACCAGAAAACAGAGAAACGAGCTAACTAAACTATTCATGTTTAAAACGAGCAAATAAAACATAAATGTCCAATAAAACAAGTTAAATTTAACGACAACAGTATTGTAATCACGCAAGTATACATCAAGAAGCCATGTCCAATTAATCGCTTATAAAACCCATACAGTATAAAACCGACGATGCATAATATATACGACAATAATAACCAGCTATTAATCAAATGATTTATTATTTCCAATTTAATTACACGTATATCTAACCTATGCATGACTAGTTTCAGAGAATAGTAAAGGAGAATCAATACATTTAACGCACATTTTCAATTAATTCGTAAGATTTTGGTGAGTAGTCACAAGATTGCAAAGAACTTTTTTTTACCAAATATTGTTTGTAGAAAAACATATACCACGGTGTATGGAAATTGCTGCCGGAGAATGACGTAACTGGGTATGAAAAAATGTTCTTGCACCATCTGGAATAGTATATTATTCAACGAGTGGTAATGTAGGTAATAACTCACGCAGATGAAGTTTACAGCACGAGCCTTCGGCGGGAAAAGTCAGGGAATTTTATTTTGGTCAGGGAAAAGTCAGGGAATTTATAAATGTATAAAAAAAGTCTGGGAACATTTATTAAAACTGCTTGTATCCAATGTTGTTCCCATCTTGCACACCCCTAACTCAAAAAATAAAATAAAACGTGGTGGCCAGTGGGATTTTCTTTTTTTTTTACCAATGCGGCAGCCAACGTGCTAACAACGAGGGGGCAATCACTTGAAATTATGTGTCCCACAATGGGGAACTTGCCCATTTTTTTTAATTTCATTAAAGTGTGTATTTATGTATAAAAACACGCCACACCGAATATCAGCTCTTAAATCGCAGTACTTACTTTGCAATAAATAATTAAAGTTGAAATTCTCGCCACTCCTCACGAAAAGCACTGTGACGTCACCGGATGAAAACTAGTCTCGCGTGGTATTAACAGATGGCGTACTTTAGCCATTCACCCTAATTAATAGACCGGGCGGCGGTTAGTTTTGAGACGTCCGCATATTCGGTCATAAGTCTTGTTTTTTATGTTAGAGAAAAAATAAAAAGTATCGGAAAGCTCAATTAATTCTCTTTACATAAGCTGTCTACAAATTTTTCGAAAAAACCGATAATTATTGAGATATTCGAGGAAATGTAGGAAATTACACGTTTCCCTATAGAGTGTATGTAAATCTTAAAAAAACATTTTTTCTCAGAAACCTTTGTTTCGAAGGACCGAGATTAACGGAGCGTCAAAATAGGACATGATATTGAGTGAACATCGTAAATGAGATCGATTTCAGTTAATTACCGATTAATTACGGTGACAAAATGGAGAAATTTTACCGAAAAAAAAAAAAAGTCCCAAATCCCGCACCCTCTAATTCTTTAATTTTTGTCGGAATTCAAAAAATAAAAAAATGAGTTTTAGCAGATTTAATTAAGTTTATTAGCTAGAGTAGTGTTTTGGCGTAGGAGCCAAGATTAAAAAGTTGCCAACTGTAGAAGCTCAAAATTTGCAATTTTTTGCCGTACGTGGCCGACATTTCTGTAGATATCTCCGAAACGAAAAAAAAAAAATCAAAAGTCTGGTGATAGCAAAAGATTCGTAGTGGAAAATACTCGTTTGACCTTATTTTTTATTTCGAGCTAACTTCCACCGTTTCGGAGATATCTGCGAAAAATAGCAAAAAACAGCTTACATTTCGAAGCCGAAAAAATTGCAAAAACATGCAATCTTGACACGTTGACACGTTCATATTTTTCGAAAAACACTATTGGGACGGCCGTACGATGTCGCGACATAAAGAGAAAGTCTTTCAGATAAACCTGATCGTAAATTGCACGGCGAAATTGGAAAATTCGGCTCGGCACGAACGAATCAAAAGTGACATTTTGTGACATTTCAGAATATTGAAGACGTTTTTCCAACGAATTTTAGGTTAGATTGTGTTCACTGCTAGTTGTTTCTGACAAATGAGCATGCGAAAGCAGAATCGGTGTCGCTTGACGCCGTCATCAGACTTTCACCCTCTGACGTCACGTTTCAGGAGTGGGTAAAATCCTGCAGATTTTAATCGTATGTAATATCACTAGTGCTTGAAATTTTATCGGTAAAATTTTTTCGAAAGCGTTGTTGCCTGGTGCAAATTGACAGTTTATTATCTGATTAAATCCCGACCGCATTAGCGGGAGGGATTTAATCTTTGATAATAAACTGTCAATTTGCACGAGTTATATTAACCTTATGGCAACTTGGCTTGAGAAAAAATTTATAGATAAAATTTAGAAGCACGAGTGGTATTTGTGGAGAATATTTCACGAATAAATAATTCATTAAGTACATCTTCAATATTATGTTCAGTAATTAATTGCGTTCAGACGTTTCCTGGTTACTTTTTAGAGATTACTCACCTTTATGTTCAATTTCATCATTTACGTCACATAAAAATGCATTTCCAAAGCGACTCATCTAATAAAAAACAAAGTAGGTTTAAATTATGACAATCAAGAAAAACAATATACGTTAAACCATAGGTACTGTAACTTATAAGACTAGTCATCCCAACAAAGCACGCTTCGACCAATCACATTACGGGATAAACGACACAAATTGCATATTACCAATCTATCGCTTTTACGTTCTAAGGCTGCCGACTCAGATGGTATGGTACTGCCATCTAGTAAGGCTAGCTTAACTTAACTGCTGGCCTAAATAGTGAATTGAATTATTATATTAAAGTGTTTATTAATATATATTTATGTATTTAATCCTTGTTTCTAATTTGAGAAGTTTAATAGTTAAGTTAAGGTTTGCTTGTTTAAGTAGAGAGACTTTAAGTACAACGAATTATAATATATATAGTGATACTGCAGAATTTTGATTTTCCGAATAAGTGTTTGCTGCTTTGTGATGATTGATGAATTACCATACGTGAGTACCTACATTCGTGTATTTATCATGAAATAACTGATTTGTCTGCTTCGTGGATATTTATATTTAATTTTAGTTGAGAAAATTATTTTGTAATTACGTTAGGTATTAAGCCATTGAAAGCTGTGTATAACTTGTCCCCAACCTATATAAGTTCCACAGAGCATTGGCTTTTTAGGTTATTAATACAATACTACAATTTACGTTAACAATTAGTAATAAGCTACAGAAGATATTTATAGATAACATTTAAAAGCACGATTTGTCCTATTTGCCGAAAACATTTGACGACACAAAACGTCAAAAAATTTTCGCAATATTTGCCGCTGCAGCAACCTAAAAAATTAGAGCGATAAATTTTGCATGTTGGTACTGTCAAAAGCCGATCTAGCTTGAATTATCACTAATAATGACGTTTGATTGGTGCAATGTTGTGGAAAAACGGGCTCTCATTGGCTATAGCGTTAATGAGTGAAATAATCGCTTATATTTCGGGAGGATTTTTTTTTTATTTTTTTGTTGTCTATGGGGTTTTTAATGATGTTAGTTTACGATTTTGAGTATTTTAATTCAATTTTATTTTTTGGGCAAGTTCCCTATTGCAATATTGCACACATAATGCATACATATTGCACACATATTGCACTATATTGCACATATTGCTAAGTGATTACCCCTCGACTAACAAATATGGTGGTTTTAAAACTAGAATTAATTAATACCCTTTTCGAAACTTTACGTTTTACAAATTTTTTTAGACACGAGTTCTTTTATTGCTAATTACCTCAAAACTGAATTTATGTGAACTTTACCGAACCTCGCGACTCAAAAAAAATGTTTAAAAATTTAAAGCCTACACAGTGTTGTTGAAACAAAAAGTAAGCAACATTTCTACCGACATGTGTTCAAGTTTTTCTAATATATATCGCAGTTCATAGTCAAAAATATTTTTTTATAATTCTACAAGTTCAGCACATATGAATGAAACTCTTATCGCAATTTCCGTAAAACTTGCGCTATGCCTAAGATAAATCATTGCTTGCATCGACAATAAATAGATCGGAAAAATGCTATTGCGATTCATTAATAAATCAAAACAAAAGTCGGTTTTACTATTTCAGTCTTGCATTTGCTCGTTTATAAATATTAATTTGGGTTATCTGGAATTACATAGTTGTAGATAATGATATGAATGAAATTCAATGCCGTCACAATTTAGCTGAACAAACGGAAACATGCAAATATTTACGGCAAATTATTTTTATTTCCCTACAATATTAAACAAGTAACGTCATCTTGAATGATATAGAGTTATTAATTACATTAGACAAGTACACATGTGTCATTTACCAAGGAGCAGACCTTCATAGCCGTATTTTGACGAGCTGAATTTGACGTTAGAATTGCTCCATGATGTCACGTTTTTTTTCTAACCTCAAAAATAGCCAAAAATCCGCTATTTTTTGAGGTTATAAAAAAACAAGATCACTGACTGACAAGATTACTGTCCAAAGTGGATCAGTAAAGTCTGCCCTACACACGTGAACGATCGAACGCAATTACCCATCATAATATTGCACAAGTTTGCACACCCCCTCCCCAAATTTTGCACCTCTTAACTTTCGAAATGAGGCTGTGGACTGGTGGAAATTTTTCGGGGCACCGTGGGCGCTAATGAGAGTATGTGCAAAATTTTAAATAAGGTGTGCAAAATTGTGCAAAGGCCATGGAAGGTTAAGATAAATGTCCGTGTCTTTGCAATGTTTTTGAGTGTGGTTCCTTCCAGTGATGTATCTTTGTATAAGATACTATCACAAAAATTTTGTCCTCAAAAACTTCATATCTGGGAAAAACTTTTTCTTGAAAATCCGAAAAAAATGTTTTCTTAATCATGTGAACCAATTTATTTGTATTTCACATATATTGTAAATCTACCCAAGACAATTTATTATCAGATGTGTGTTACAATAAATGGGGACAGTGATGAAGACGACTAATATTATTATATATCATTAGCATAACATGTCTTTTTATTATGTATTCTTATTATTAAACACATTTTTTTTATGTATTACCGTTTCGATGGAGCTTTGTAGAAAATATATATATTGTGAAATTTAAAAACATCAATTTTTGTTTTCTTCATGAAAAGATTTCATGAAAATTTCATTAATAAATTGTCTTTAGTAGATTTACAATATATGTGAAATACAAATTGGTTCACCTGATTAAGAGAAAAAATTTTTTTTCGGATTTTCGAAAAAAAAAAAATTTCCCAGATATTATGAAGTCTTTGAGGTCAAAACATCTTGTGGCAGTATCTTACGCAAAGATACATCACTGGAAGGAACCACACGTAAAAAGGTTGCAAAGGCACGGACACTTATCTTAACTTTTAATCGATTAAGGTAGCATAAAAATAATAGAAGTTTTGGTAATGCGGAGAGCTGGAGGAATTCCTTCGAAGTGCTGTGGGCGCTAATGAAAGAATGTGCAAAATTTGAAATAAGGTATTCAAAATTGTGCAAAATTAGGCGGTCATGAAAACGGAAAAGTTTATTTATTGGAGCAAGGGGGTCAAGCTTAATTTTCTATACCATTTTTAAAATCAAAGGTGCAAAACTGTGCAAAATTAGGGTCCGATCGTTCACGTGGGTGGGGCAAACTTGACCGGCCCATCCAAAGATATGCTTAATGTTTGAAATTAGTACTTTATCAGTTAGCAACTCAACAATTAACGATATATTTTATATTTACACAACTTGACTTAGCTCATATAAAGATCATTTGTGCAAAAAAAAAGACTTTTATATTATTCCATGCTTGAGAGAGAGAGACAGTGTTCATAACTTCCTGAAACGCGTGACCCTGTATAAAAAAGTTTGTATAGTCTTGATGATTGTGGATTTGATTGTGTTCTGTGACCGTTATCAGATCATTTATAAAAATTATAATAAAGAGTGGTCCCAGAACACTTCCATGAAGAACTAAATAATTAATATTTAAAACATCAGATTCATGCTTTGTTATTCATGTTTTCTTCCATCTATTTCGTAAATACAAACTGAACCATTTAAGACCAGTTCCCCGAACCCCAGATCCCTCCAGTATATTAAGCAAGTGCTAATGATTTAACGTATCAAATACCTTGGATAGGTTCAGAAACAACCTGCAGGCAATTTCTTGACCATTTCTCAGTTATCCACTTTTAGCATTTTTTTATTTTTAGCAGTAAATCTTTTTTGCATGGATATTTCATTAAATCAAAGAGGTACCTATAATAATATTAGTCCAAGAACTAAAGTTTCTAACTGTTTTTTTTTTAATTCCTTTTACCTAAATAAAAAAATGTGGTAATTATGATTTGTTTTCGGCAAGATTCTAAATTGACCTTCACTGAATCCAGATATTTTTATTCCATATTATCGTCCAATATCCTTGCTTCTACGTATTTTTTTCATCAAAACATATTCCTCAACATTTGCAAATAAATCTGGAAAAGTTATTTTTTTTTATTATGAAAAAGTCTCTTTGAAATAGAAGTCCCAAGGCAAATTATTCTAACCATTATCGAAATCCCCGGAGATTTTACCTCTGCACAACCAACCTGTCAAGACATTTGATATTTTATATCCTTTTCATATGTAGTTCCGAACCGGTGGGCATCCGTTCTTTGTTATAGATTTCTGTAAAAGGGTCGTTTTCTTTTTAAACTTTACTAGACCGACTGAATGACTTGGCCTAGAGGGTTTTTTAAGCGATTTCTACGAAATCCTCCTCACATTGCATCAAAATGGTTACAGTAAAAAATATTTTTTGTAGGGTTTTCATGCTAGTGGGAAACTGCAATTTTTATACGGTAATCTTGCTTAGTTCCTTTAAATTCGAATTGCCTTTTTCTCACTCGAGTTTTTTATTTGTTTAAATTATTTAATTTATGTCACTAATATCATCACAAAGAGAAAGTAACAGCTGTGGCCCGGAACTATTTCAATTTGGCAAAAAATTGTTTTTGTCCTTCCCACTTTCGATCGAAAATTGTAAATATTTCCCAGCAAGTTTCCCTCTCTTGGGCTTTTGAATATGACAACTTTTATACTTTGTTTGTTTTGGTTTATGTAAGTGGTATAAGTCCCTTAGTTAATTCGTCTCGTGAAGTCTTATACGAAGTAATTAGATTAAGACCAAAATACGTCAGTGAGGAGGTTCTGTACAGTTTTATTTAAAATTAGAATCGTACCCTCGCAAAGTCGGTAAGTTTTATTTTAAAACCCACCATTTGATGTGAATTAACAACCTGAGAGCAAGTAAAATTGACTTTATGTCGTTGTCCAGCCAAATGAAAGAAGAGTTTATGGCGTTTATTAGAGGATGCGAGAAGTTTTATTGAATCTTTTTTTTTTATTTTTAATTAAAATTTGGATATAAATTCAATATAAAATTAAAAATGACTAAAACTAACATTATTTACAAACAACTGCGAAGAGTATCCTATAGAATGTGTAACAATTATATAAAAAGTTCAGTGAACACGCGAAGAGTACGTTTTTAGCTTGTTACTTACATACATACATACATAGATAGTTAGTTACAGGTCAATCTAATAAAAACGACTATCGACTATCACAGTTGCAAAATTTTTAATTTCGCGCGGATGTTTATTAAATAATTTTTCCCTGTGTGGCAACCCTGTAATAAGAATTCAATTTATGTGATTTCTGAGACTGTACAATAATTTCAAATGCTAATGCATACACTGTGTAAGATCGTTACTCCAAAAATATATTATTTATTTGCAAACATTGTTCCTGTCACTTTTTAAGAACAATTTGGGGCGTCATTTTTTACAATTGGCATAAAATGTTACATACACTTTTCTCTGTGTTATCATATAATTTTTGAGTGCCATTAAATATGTGAAATATCCGGATATTTCCACGCATTACGGTCGGGTCAAGTTATCTGATCGCGTTTCTTCACGGTAGAAATTATTAGTTTTCCGGTTTCATAAATTTCGTGGAACTTAATAAACAACCTACATGCGTGGGCTTGCAATGAAAGGTCATTTAAGTCATTTAATATATACCAACATTTTTACACCTTTCTTTAATAACAGTTGTAAACGTTTTACGAGTATACAAGGTTGGATTCCGAAAACGAACCGTTCTTAGGATCGATCGAAAAAGATTATTGTCAAAAACGATTATTTTTATAAATCATATAATTAATCTATGCCGTCAAAATTTTCGGCAGAAGGTTGGGGAAGAAATAGAAAATAGGAAATGCCTTGAACTCGATCACAAAAATTTTAAAAAGGTCCATAGTATAAAAAAAACCGCTGCCTAAGGAATCACTACATCCACATCCGGATTTTCTATCCAAGTCACACAACGAAAAAATTTTGTATCTGGAAATAATTGTTTATGGAACTTTAATAATGTAATATTTGAAATCCTCTACCCCAAAAAACCATAAAACAATACCCCACATCGGTAGTGGGGTGGGGGTGGTGACAGGGGGTGAGAGTGGGGGGTGGATAAAGTAAAAAATATTTTGAGGTTTCTGGTTCTTGTACACACACTAAATCACATTTTTTTTTTCATCCCCTTTAATAATGGGGTGGGGGTGGTAATGGGGGTGGCTAATGCCAAAATTTTTTTTGAGACCTTAGCTTCTCTTGTCTATACTAAATATCAATTTTATGAACTCTTACCTGCTTGATTTACCTATTTACTCCAAATTTACCCCAATTTACCCCCCAACCCTTCGACGGAACAAGATGAAAATATAATCTAGTTCTAGATATCGTTAAAGTACATATGTGTACCAAATTTCAAGTCAATATCTCAAACGGTTCCAGAGTAAACGTGCGCACAAAAAAAGTTACAGACCGACAGACAGAAATTTTTTTTTCGCTCAAACTTGAAATCTCGACGTTTCATGACATTCTAAGCCTATTTGAACAATAAAAATTTTTAAAATTTTTTTTGTCGTTACTATACTTCCACTGGATGTGGAAGTAATAATATTCTATTGCATCAAAATAACTGTAACAATGCATATTGTCTTTAAAAATTCCTAGAAGTCTCATTTCGTCACCCTGTATCTTTATGTCACTATTAATAAAATCATTTGTATAAATATCAGAAATTTACTTCACTCACAATATTTCACCGTATTTCACAATTCTCTTCTTTATGATTACGTTACACATGCAGTTTTCAACTTCTGCTATAAAACTCTTAAACATTCCTCCAATGAAGCTTTCTATTATTGGATTCACAGGTCTACTATAAAATTTTTTGCGTGAAATCTGTTAGGACATATACAATAAATGTTTTTGAGGCCGATCGGAAGATACCATACAATGTTTTAAAATGATACACTCTATTACTATTTCGGTAAATGTGGAAGTCTGCTGTACATATATTTATTTGTTACGGGTCAATTTTGTAGAGAAAGAGTTACACTCAGAGTTACATTTATTTGCAGAACAGTTAGGAAAAATTATAAGGAAACAAAATACATGTTAAAGTACAATATTACCTATAGGAAATAAGACTATCATAAATAACAGAAAATTAATAAAAGGAAGAGAGTTTGTCTTCATCACTGTCGGAATCAATAACTTTGTTCATTATTTATCAAACGACAGATATTATCAACAACAATAAAACCTGCAGCAATTTTAACTTAATGCTTTCGATAAGAAATCTACAACTTCAGTAATGAAGAATAAAAATTATTTTCTTTTGTTAATTCTCTAATATTTATGATAATCTAATGAGAGAGAATATAAAACAGCGATAAATTAGATAAAGCTGTCTATGATCAGTACAACTTAATTCCAAAAATAAAACTAGAAGATGGCTGGAGATTAATAAATTATCACAAAGAAAATCCTTCACATAAAATTGATGAAACTAGCAGAAATTTATTTTAATAATTATTTGGCTATTGTAATTATTAGAAAAAAACGATAAATATTTAAACGATATATTGCAAAAAACATATTTTACAGTAGACACTTTTCTATACAAAGTGTCCCATAAGTCATGGATAAAACGAAGGGGGATGATAGATGAGGTCATTTCTAACCAAAATAACTATATATGTTGTTATTCAATTTTTGATGGTTCAAAAGTTATATCAACTTTTGTATTTTTGTCCCAAATCGCCTAGTATGTTTAGTAAGAAAGTGGTACAAAAGCTTTTGCTTTTTTTTTCTTAAATAAACTACTGAAGGTTGTACCTTTCTGATGGAGGCATTTTATGAAGTCTAGTTAGCAATTGTCAATTATAAAAAAAGATGTTATGTTCGTAAAAACATACCTTACTTGGTAAAAACGGAAATAAAAAAAAATTGTTAATAAAAAGTGTATGAATTATACCTTGTTAGAATCTACATAAATTGCACTCGTTTTTATTATTACGGGAAATATTTTTGTAGTTATTTTTTTTTTCTACGAGGATCATTTTAAAATTCAAATAATTTCTGATGAACCGAACAATGATCGTAACATTTTTTATTATAATTGACAGTTGCTAACTAGACTTGACACCCTGTATAAGACCAACCTTAACTTCTGAAGTTCTGGATGCCTTAAATACATTTTAAAAAATTAATCATTTTCACTGTCCTCTTCAATAGTAACAGTTGTATCATCATACTTAAATAGTTTAGTTAGAGTTTCAGCAGATCTTATTATTTTTGATAAATATCTTGCATAACATAAATAATATATGATCGCTGCCAAATGGGAGCAACATCCAACTGTTCTCATACCATTATGATATTCGCAATAATTCCAGAAACACCAGAACTATGTGGGTTATACTCCAAAAATCAACGGTATGTTTTTCTTGCAATGTGACGTGATGGAACTTGGACTTTTAAATTATTAGACTTGTCTTTAATAAAGTATATATCTATAGAGCCGTATTCCTTCATCATTTCAGCCAGATATTGCTTGTCGATATTGGTAAGTACCCGTGAAGAGTACTTGGAGTTTTGGAAAATAGAAGATTCAAAGTATTAATGCCAGACTTGAAAGGACAACAAAACCAATTAACTGTCAAACCAACGAATGCTTCCCGATTTGTAACCAAAATCCGTTGGACGTTGAGTCTGTACACGGAAGAATTAAAAAAAAGTTTCAACTTCTGGACAACATTCTAGATAATAAAATGCTGCCAGATGTGAAAAGCTAGTACCGAAAAAATTGTAATTTCCCTCCGAGTATAAGATATTTTTTTAAATGTTTAAAATATTTCCGCTATTATTTCCCAGACTTCCTGCAAAGCAGTAAACATCTACAACTAGAAGTTGATATTAAGCATGTCTCAATTTCACTTAAAAAGCAACCTTCGAGACAAAAATCGATGCAAAGGCCGATTCCCCATAGCTACCCGGTTAAGGCCTTTAACGAGTTCCCTCATTCAGGACGGATTCTAACCCAAAGGCCAAAATTCTTCTTCCTATGGGGCATCCTTTATTTTCTCCAGCACCGGAAAACCAATGCCAAAGTGTCTGTGCCTCAAGCTCATGAGATGTTGTCTTAGTACGTTTTTATGCTCTGCCTTCGAGATTTTAGCCTTAAGGGCCATTACTTTCGATCCCGATTAAACGTTAACGGTGGGTCAAACTAATTCAGTTACCATGGAAACAATTGTACTTTCAATGATTTGGCCGACGGCTAAAGTCTAATCGGGACCGAAAGTAACGGCCCTTAGTCTTCTATCTTCCTCAGCTTAATTACACAAAATTATTGAATTTAAATCCTAAGCGATAAAAACAAAATCAGCAAAATCAGTTATTAAATTGAAAACACTACTTTCTGTGGGCAACCTTGTAAGTATGAATTGTTATAAAAATAAAAAACGTACCCACTCACACCCAACTGTAAAATGTCGTCGCCTTAAAAATACCTCTTACTGACATTTGCGAAGAACTGGTTTAGCTGTTTGGTAATTAAAAAAACAGGACAGTGATTTTCATTAATTAGGGAGACGAGAGCCTTGACGACAAATTTGAATAAAGCGATAAATAAACTGTTAAAAACAAACCAAACAAACTGCATATGAAGCAACATTTTGTTGGTACATGGATGTGTGTACTTGTGGAAAATTACTATTAGTAAGTAATGGTTTTTTTAACTCTTGATTTATGATAATTGTTATTCAAATAAAAGTTTAATTAGGAAAGGCGGTAATAAAACTATTTTTTTAATTACTTGGCACCAATACGAGATGATTTTGAATGCTAGGTCTATTATGTTAAAGAGACCCATCCAATCCTCAAATAAACTGATAAAAATTAGTGGAAAATTACACTCTTTTGACAGTTATTTATTGGTAAAAATAATTTTTGTATCCTTCAATTTCTGGTCAATTTGCTTAACTTTCTTGAAAGTTTACTCTACCATAGCTGCCTAGAATAACAAAAAATATGATTTCTGGCAATTTTGACTGAAAATCTGAGGTTCTTTGCCGTTACAACACATCTCCTCATGGATGTCATTCTCGTGTTCACAATGAGAACTGAAAACTATGAAAAATTTAATAAAAAAATATTATCCAGATATAAAGAAAAATAATTTAGAGAAGTTTAACATTGTCATTATGGTGGTTCTAATAAAGGAGCTGTGAGTTAAGGTTTAATTTATTTTTATCTTACTTTTTGTCTTACATTATAGCGTGACAACGTTTTTTTCTCAACTGTCGTAAGTCATAACTGTTATAAGAAAGTTGCTGTGGGTATAAAGACAAGTTTTTATTTTATGCATAACTTTTGTTTTACATTATTTATTGATGGGGCGTGGCGTTATGTTCTTCTGAAGAGTCCAGAACAAGGGCTATAAACGTTTCAAGGGCTAACTATTTCTAAGACAGAATGACAAATTAGCTTCAAGGCGAGTCCTTTTGAATACATATAAAAGTTAGAGATGGTTTTATAAATAAATTCATTTAGAACTCTTTGTCTTTACCACAACCAGATGTAGATTCTCAGAGAATTACAATGCAATTGTAATGATTAAACATTGATACTTTAACTGTTGTGTAAATAAATTCATTTTAGATTGTTTTAATCTCTAGTATAACCAGAAAGAATGTAAGTTATCAAAAATAGAAATCCTATAGAAAATATATCTTACTTAGAGTACTACTTATGGTTCTGCTGTGACGACTCTTATTTTAGTGGCATTAAAACATACCTTATGGTCAACATTTGGTAGATTATTACTCTTGGGTTAACGAAATCTTTTTTACGCATTTTTTAGTAAAAAAAAAAATCGAAATATTGTTATATTGTCTTTAGAATGTCAAGAATAATTGCGAAATCTCAGCAGGAAACGTGCACGTAACCAATGATAACACATACATGACAAATATCAACAAATACAATGACGTCACTGTGAGAAAATAATTTAAATTTCAACGAACGAATACATAAATATAGAGTACTTCCTGAAATTCAACTTCTTATAGCATCACTATTTTTCGTGATCTATTATCGATCAACCAAAGTCATTTTTACATCTTCTGATCATGTGAATCAGTGAATCTGAACTGTATATTGCTTTCAGTATCACGCAACACTGCTTAAAGATACTGTTAACATCGGAATTACAATTAGAAGAACTATTAATAGTCACTCCAAGTTTTTATCATATTTAATGAATTTAATGACATTATTTAGTAAGTCTGGTATAATTGTCAATATTAAATTGATTTTTTAATTTCTCATTTCCTATGTAAGGCAACGACCTCCAAAACCGAAACATGCCTCGTCGGAAACCTCGTTCAGTATTATTTATTTATTTACCAAAGTCCAATTACACAATAAGGTGGGGGCAAATAATACATACATAAAGAATAAACGGTAAAACTTAAGTATTAACACAAATATGAAAAACCTCTGCCTAAGGAATCACTATTTCCACATCCATCCATCCGTCTCTTCGTGGGGGTGGCTGATCCCAACAAAATTTTGAGGCCTTTGATTCTTCTACACGCTAAATTACTATTTTATTTTTTCGTTTTGCAGAGTAATCGTGCGCACAAAAAAGTTAGACAGACCAACACAGACAGAATTTTGTTTTGCCCAAACTGAAAATTTCGACGTTTCATGATATTCTAAGCCTATTTGAGCAAAAGAAAAAAAAAATTCTTTTAACCGTTACTATACTACGTCCACGATGTGGAAGTAAAAGTAACAGTCACAGAGTTGAACCTTGTGAAACTCCTGATGATTGCTCTAAAGTTGTTCATATTTGACACCACGATATTGAACAAACTGCGATCTATCATTAAGATCTAAGGATATTGAGTAAACTCGGATATACCGAATGTTGCCAATTTTGGTAGCAACAACACGTGATCAAGGCGGTCAAATATTAAAGACTATTTAAGACTATTAGTCCAGTCAATGAAAGAGTTGTAGAGAACATTTTGGAGGGGAGAATTTTTCTCTTCAGGAATGTGTGGGGGGTAGTCAGGAGGTAAACATACTAAAAGTCCCCGCCCCTAGCCCCGACGCTTCAGTAGGAGAGGGGGGTGGAAAGGTTCCTTTTTTCGATTCATCGCTTATAACTCGGAAACGATGCGTCGTACGAAAAAAGGTAATCTATGCAAAATTAAACGTAATTAAATTTCCCACAAGAATGTTTATATTCATTTTCTTCCTATGTCTTATATTTTACGAGATATTCGCCAGCGAAAATTGGTAATTAAAAAAAAAAATCAATTGTGTACCTTCAATATTTCTATCAAAGCGGTTTACCGTGGTCTGCTAATAAATCACAGTCACAAAACAGTCTTTATTTTACAACACTCGACGTATTTACTAACGTAATATTTTGTCGAAGTCTAGACATTTCCTTAAATATACAGTGTGACTCACTTAAAATGAAGATACCCTTATAACTTTTTCATTTTGTTTCCGATTTGAATCAAATTTTACTCAAGTATATAACAAATTAGGATCTACTTATGATCAGAAAATCATTCACCTGCTATAAAGGCAAAGCTACCTGCGGTACCAAAATATGGGGGAAAAGATTAAAAATCATATTGATTTTTAATCTTACGAACGATGAATTTTACGTAGCCACCACAAATTGCGGAAGCTGAGGACCCCCTTTGCCAGATGAGCTTATGTGTGAAATATTCCCCATCAATAATCAAATCAAATTTTGGTGTATGTACGTTTGTGGTGCCGATTGGATGCATTTTTTAGAATTTCTAACATTCAAAATGTTTTATTTTTTTCAGCATATTTTGGTACCGCAGGTGGCTTTGCCTTTATAGCAGGTGAATGATTTTCTGGTCATAAGTAGATCCTAATTTGTTCTATATTTAAGTAAAATTTGATTCAAATCGGAAACAAAATGAAAAAGTTATAAGTGTATCTTCATTTTAAGTGAGTCACACTGTATATTTAAGGAAATGTCTAGACTTCGACAAAATATTACGTTAGTGTTGTAAAATAAAGATTGTTTTGTGACTGTGATTTATTAGCAGACCACGGTAAACCGCTTTGATAGAAATATTCAAGGTACACAATTGATTTTTTTTATTAATTATCGATTTTCGTTGGCGAATATCTCGTAAAATATAACACATAGGAAGAAAATGAATATAAACTTTCCTGTGGGAAATTTAATTACGTTCAATTTTGCACAGATTACCTTTTCCCATACGACGCATCGTTTCCGAGTTATAAGCGAAGAATCGAAAAAAGGAACCTTTCCACCCCTCTCCCCCCTGAAGCGGCGGGGCTAGGGGCGGGGACTTTTAGTATGTTTACCTCCTGACTACCCCCAACACATCCCTGAAGAGAAAAATTCTCCCCTCCAAAATGTTCTCTACAATCCCTTTTTGGGCATTCATTGATTGGACTATATTTAATACTGTTTCTTTGTCCAATTCCTTGGAAAAAATCATTAAAATGTTGTTTGGACATTTTCTTTGTCATATAGTATATATAAACACTCTGTGTTACATATTAATATTTGCATGTTGTTATAGTTTTCTCCATGGACTACCAGAAATCAAGAAAATCAATATATTTACAACAATTCCATGCACGCACAGTTCAGCATGGCATGTCGAAATAATACTTAGCATGCCCCACAAAAAGAATATTAACCTCCATTTCTCGGTTAATTTAACATGCATACACCTGCGGGACGAATTTAAAAATAAAGCTTAATTACATTTTTCTATGTTTTTCTCCACGATTTATTGCTTTATTTTCAATTCGTTGTTACCGACCCGACCCGGCTTTGTCTAAATGAACTTAAAAATGCCGTCTGGAAATAGAGTTCTATTTTAATGTATTTTCCAGCATGAAGGACGTAAAAATAGACAGGCATTTGGAAGTGGGCCCAGTATGATATTGCATTTCTCTATTCTATCTTTAATGTGACTCCTATTCAGTTTCATTTTTCGATTTCGTGATGCAAGGAGAGGTTAAAAATAAACGGGTCATAATACTTGTTACTGTGTCGCTCCAATAAAAACGAACAAGGCTGCAGTAAGAGTGGTAGACAGATCGGTAATTGTTAATTGGTCAGTTCTCGCCTCAGGTATTTACCAAGGAAAAAATTCGACATGACATTTTTATTTGCACAGTTGTATTTTTTTATCACGATTTAAAAAATCGGTAAAAGCGTTTACATAAAAAAGCTTCGTTTCGTATTTAGCGCCTTTTAGTTATTAATCAGGAGAAGGAGGGGGTGCTTTAATTATGCTTTTTTGACATAGTTGTCATTTTTTCTTCGGTCTGCTTACCGTGACAATTTGGTCATATATTTTGGAACACCCTGTATGCGTAAAATTATCTTTATTTCAGTTTTGCCACTTATTTACATATTTAACCTCTCCTTTGCTTACAAGGAATATTGATTTCGAAACGTACAACTCACGAGGTTATGTTCGTGTCAAAGATACATTAACGACGACGCCTTGCCGTAGCAGCTTAATGTTGTTGAGATTTTTCTTTCCTTGCAAAGGTAATTTACCTGTATAACGAGTTAACGATTTCGAAAAGTTCGAGTTATTACTGTTTATTACTCCAGAAATAAGGTAGACTGTACAGGGTAGAGCGTAAATAACGACGGGGTTTACAATTTCATCATCTTTTTCTTGGTTAATACTTGCAAAATTAATAATACAACTTCAACAAATCGTCAAAATCGTCAAAATTTCGTGTACAAAACTAATACGCAGGGATATCTGCAACAAAGTTTTGCAACTGAAGTCAGGAGATTCACAGGGGCGGCTTAGCACATATAGTACTTTTTAAAAATTTGGCCAGAATAAAAGTAAAGTACACTGTAAAAAATGATGTAAATTTACCATCGTTGCGTGTAAAATTCCCATGTAATTTTACCCGCAAAGAGACAGGAAAATTTCCATTGACCATGGAGGATTGAGGATTATCCCAAAATATAAGGTAAATAAAAATTTTCCACTCTCTTTGCGGGTAAAATTCCATTACTATTGGGGGTAAATTTACTATGGAAAAAAAATCCTGTCTGGATAAGGGGCAATTTTATTACATGTAATAAAATTGCCCCTTATCCAGACAGGTGGAAAATTTTTATTTATCTTATATTTTGGGGAATCCTCCATGGTCAATGGAAATTTTCCTGTCTCTTTGCGGGTAAAATTACATGGGAATTTTACACGCAACGATGGTAAATTTACATCATTTTTTACAGTGTCGGTGACGTCGAATTAGACACATCAGCTTTCCCACTAAAAATGGCGCAGTCAATCGAAGAAATTGAAACAGGAAACTAGGAGTACTAAGCTGGGTGTGTGCAAAAAGTAGAACGTGTAAAACTGAACCGAGGGGCAACTCACGCGAAAACTGCGGGACTAAATATCGTTTCTCTCTATGGTCAATATCTCCCGAATCGCCCTTAAGGCGCGTTTGCACGCATCCAGTAATTTAGTCGAGTCGTTTATTAATTAAATGCGGACAGCGTGTTTTAGTCGAGTAATTTAGTGGAAAGCAATTACTAAATTACTCGACCGTCTCTCTACTCGACTAAATTACTGGATGCGTGCAAACGCGCCTTTACAATAGTCCAGTCAACGGAGCGCTAAAATTACCAAAATCTCTAACTTGAGTGCTAATGAATGGATTTTGATGAAACCTTGTGCAATGGACTAAACTAGTAAGAAAAATAGTAAAAATTTTGGTAATGAGGAGGGATTGGAAGAAACGTCGTGGGCGTTGATGTGACTGTATGCAAAATTATAAGTACAGTGTGCAAAACCTAGCGATTAACAGCACAAAAGTAATAGGAATTTTAATAACGCTGGAGAAAATTTTTCGAGACACTGGTCGCTAATATGAGTGTGCAAACATGTGCAAAATCAAGAGATTATGATAATGAGAAAATAAATTTAATTGGAGTAAGTGGGGAGCAAGACTCAAGTTTGAAAATTCCACCTAATGTTCTCTACCATTTCTAAAGTTGAGGCTGCAAAATTCGAGAGGGGCTGTGCAAAATTATGATGCATAATTGAGTTCTACTGCTCACGGGGGTGGGGCAAACTTGACCGACCCAATATCTTTTATATAGGTTAAACTGGGCCGTATAAGATTAGATATCTTGAACACTTACGTTCTTTTCTTGATTTAAAAAACGGTTTCAATTATTTCAAATCAATTCTTTGAGAATCAGTTCACTCTTTTCCAAATTTAGAAACCACAAATATATTACACATACAATCTACATCATACACATACATCTAAAAGAGGTACACTACCTCTTTTAGATGTATTTAAACCATAATCACCCATTGATGTAAAATTTTCGTGAACCCCTTGTCAGTGAATTATTTCTATTAATGTCCTATGTTAATATTTGTAGATAAATTTGCAAATTTCCTTTTGTAAATTAGATCAGAGATCCTGCTTAGGTAAATAGCTTTAAATACTGTAACACACCTTGTTTGCTCATTAACTTATAAACGTTGAAAATGACACGCGAGTGTCGAAACTGCAGTAACGTTTTGGTAACAAAACTTAGCGATAAAAAACAACATAAAAAGTGTTTTTATACGTCATAAGATAACATATAGTTACGTTAGTCATTATATTCTGTATACTTTTTGTTTATGATGTACATTACTAATTTTGTCTGACGGTGGTGGCAAAAGGAACGTCTGACTGCTTATTCGACGACAGCCTCTACACAAGTTCTGAGACACAGATTTTCTAATTAAGTAAATTATGATATTTTCAAGTGATGGTGATGATGATACGCGTGTTGACATTATATATTAATTTTATAGGTCAGATAATAAACCCATTTCGTTGTAAACAATCTAGGCATGTTTTTCCCAAAGTGCGTGGGTGGTGTTTATCAGATATTCGGGATATTAAGTAAATTTTCCACGAATCTGCAAGTGAAACAGCTACAATAGAATAATAAATTACCAGTTTTTATGTCGAATTCGAGGAAGTACGAATTGATGAAATGTAAAACGACAGTCTTGACTATTTACATACATGAAAAAATTAAAACATTACAAAATAAATGCATATGTGTCTATCATACAGGGTATCCCAGAAAAACAGTCAATTTTCTCAACAATACTTTTTATGATTTGAAGAAGGCTTTTAACTGTCTCACACCATGTGCTGCCAGAAAAAAAAAAGTATCTCAATGTTAAATTCTCGGTTGAATTAGTTGTGAACTAATTAATCAGATCATAAGCGGTGTACGAGTGTAAATGATATGAATACCGATCTCGTAGATGTGAAAAGTGGAGTGCCACAGGGATCGGTATTAGGACCCACTTTATTTCTAATTTATGTAAACGACCTTAGGCATGCCGCAATGGAGGTTAACCTCGTATTATCTGTATATGACATCACGTTGTTAAGTTCTGATAGAACATTAAATGCACTTCAACAGCATATGGAGGATATACTTTCACGTGCAACCAGATGGTTTTCTTGCAATAAATCGTCCTTAAACCAAAATAAAACAACAATAGTATATTGTAGTACAAGTGTGATAAGGGCTTCATTGCAAAACGATGTATGAAACTCACTGCGCTCGTGTTCCTACCATACGAGTTTTGCACTGAAGCTTGCCACATGTATTTTTTCTACGGTTGTGCAGCTATTTCCTTTAAAGTCTTTCCAAAATTATAAATTTACTGCTTGTCAAATTTTATTTAAAGTGACATTTTCCGCAGTCATTTTGAAGTTAAAAAATTTGACTCTGTAATTGCAATTCATGTGTAATTAATGTACATTTATAGAATTTAATTATTACCAGTTAAATAATATAAAATTCTTTAAGGTAAACACACTCTTTTATTCCGGTGTGTGAAGGTGTAATCGAGGCGTGTGGCAAATTCTTTTCGTCTCAGTTCGAGAGGGACTCATCCCCAGAGTGACGCCTAGCATTAGTAACACTTTATATAGTATGTTTCGAATTTCATCTGAAATTTTCAATTGCAAAATGTACACATTTTGCCTACTAAATTAAAGACTTACTGTAATTCATGCACCGACCACAGTAACACAGATTATTATAAATAAAATACTTTTTTACATTTTCTCAATGTAAAAAAGACTTCAGCCCCTCGCCGTACCTTCTAAATGGCAAGAAGGGTCAAGCGACACATCTTGTGAAAGGTCTTTCAATTACCTATCTACACCGCCATTAAAATTGTTTGAGTGACCACTTAAATTAAAAAGTCGACTGGCAAAAACTATAAAGGTTAACAACGTGACCCACATTCAAGATTGCATCAATGCAACAAGTAGTGGTCTGATTTTATTTGTGGTTGAACAATATTCTCATTATGTTTTATTTGTTTCATCCATATCAAAATTAGTTTGACCTTTTAACTTAATCGTGATCATATGTTCAATTTAATGTGTAGACATGAAAAACAGGGAACGCTGATACTTTTATCAATCTTAATCGTGCATTTCTACTTATTTCGAGCTGAGATAATTAGAAGTATTTTCAATTTTTCTTTGGACATTTAGCTACTGTTCCGCAAAGTATTTAAACACTTTAAAGAAAAAAACTTAGAAAAAAATTAGTTTTTGAAAATTATAAAATATTTCTTATGCAAAAACTGACAAAAAAATGATTTTTAAATACTAGATGGCAGGGTTGGAAAAAAAACAGTTTTTTTTCATTTTAAACAAAAAAACAGTTTTTTTTGTTTAAAACAGGTTTTTTTAAAATTTTTGAAGGTATGTTTAAAACATGTTTAAAACAGGTTTAAAACGTTTAAAACTATATTCAACTAAAATTAAATGGTGTCAGGCACACTATGTTACTACTAGTTGATATCAGATGGCGCTCTTAAACGGATTTTACAGCACTCTGCAAATAAAATGCTCATTTTAGTGCACGTAACCACTATATCGGAATTATTTATCGGAATGGACCATCATCGGCATTTTTCCTGCTTTTCCACAAACTCCAAAATAATACATTTATTTAAAACATCGCACTGTGTTTTAAACTGTGTTTTAAACACTTGTTTAAAACATAATTTTGGTTAGAGTTTTATTTTGTTTTTTAATATTTTTTGGCTTTGACATGTAACAAATGTTCATTTATGATGGACGAGATGATGCAGTATTTTCTAGGTAGGGCTAGAAATATTACCAGGCTTGATAAAAATTTGTATTTACTTCGTTTCTGAGATTTGACAATGAGCTATCATAAAAATCGGTTGTATAATAGGAATAGGCCATACATTTATCCCCATTTCATAAAATAACGGATTCCTTAGATTCCTTTGATTCTCCCTAGTTTAAATTTGCTTCATTCGAAGATATTATTTTAGCTCTATCATTAAACATTTTACAACACCTTAACATTAATGCTGATTAAAATTAAAATACCTGTTAATGTTTATTATATATAAACACTGTGCCAATCCTTTATAAAAATATTTAAAAAATAATTTTACTTTTGAACCGAATCGATAAGTTTTTCGTCAGTGCGTTTTAAGGGTATATTTAAATGATCCTTAGTCTAAGATCATATTGCAAAACCATCATCAACATATAACCACCAATAATAGATGTATAAATTAAGTTATTCAACATTATTTATTATTTTATTAAAAATTGTTCATTAAAATTGAATGATAGTGAAGAATCAATGGCTTATGGGCTACAGCGAACTGTTGTTGGTAGAAGTGATTAAGTAATTGAAAGTAGGTCATTTTAATAGAAAGAGTAAGTGATTCCATTATTGTTTCTATGCTAAACAAATTCATCTCATTTTGCAGTTGCAATTAGACAAATTAATTATTTTAACAGGTTTTCCAGGATGATTTTGCAATTTTTAACAGAAGACTGCTTGTAATCTGAAAAGAATAATGTAATTATAACATACTGGCTCACGTGTCTACGGTGAGACAAAACATTGTCATGTTTGACATAAAGCCTCGCATAAAATAGTTTTAAATTTCCATTTTTAAATATATATAATATGTATCTTATTTAACAATCATGTTTCATGAATGTTTACGTTTTTAAGTATGATTAACATTCTGTAATACGTCAAGAAAAAAAAAATTCAAAAACTAATTTCAGTTTAATTCTATTGGCCCAGAGGTTACTTTCATTAAAATGTTAAAGAACTAATAATAAAATCAAAATATATAAAATGAGATTAAAAAGGCCGAATTTTTCCGTTGCGACTCTGGTAGCACTCCCCAGATTATACTTTTATGGCAGATAAGATTTATTCTGTGTCGAGTAAACCCATAAATTCACGTCAATGAGGGCCCGATATCACTGCTGCAGTTCAAGGCCACCGTGAACACATCCCAGTACAAGTTTATAGCAGATATGTCTAAAAAGGCAATACCTACCTATACCCGAAGAAAATTACCTGCGAACTGTAATAAGGGGGTCTGCACACGACACTAGCAACAGCCAATATGTACACTCAAATAGTATGGGTAAATTCAACAAAAAAAAAATGGTTAACTAACAATATCGTTAATTTTGTTAAACCAGACTATATTGATGGTATTTTTAAACAAGAGGTGATTGTTATTTTAATTAATAAAAAGTTGTCGTACAACAAAACAAACATTAACTTAAAAAATAGATGAATAAGACTATTATTTTGTTCGTCTGACTATTATTTTGTTGAATTCTGTCAAATTAAACTAGATAATAGTATATTTTATTTTTAACTATTATCGAATTGTAATTCTAACCCAGTATTAGTTCGCTGTACTATTGTACTTGGTAGACAAACCAATATTATTGTCGTCTTCTAGAAGTTCTAAAAGAATTGCCATAAAATTTGCTTGCTTACCACGTAGTCTATTACAGAAATTATTCCCAGATGACGCCACATACAAATCACTGACAATAATCAATCATGCATTATCTTATACTTTTATGAATTTATAGAAAATTAATAACATAATTGCAATGTTCAAATTCTCTCAGGGATCATCAATATATTTGGATGGATCTTATAAACGATCTTTAGTTTGGGTGGTCTGATGTCTCAATACTGAGATTTTGGCTAACCAAAAAAAACTTCATCATACAATAAAGTGTAGATCAACCTAAAAATTAGTTGGTGAACAAAAAACAAAGTCGTTGTACTATTTAATTGTAAACCAAATTGAAAATGGTTAGTGAACATAAAAAAATGTCATTGTACTATTTAATTTGTTACAAGAAGATATGATTATTAAACTACTATTTGTTTACGAAAACAAATAAAGTTGTATGACTATTCTTTTCTGATTGATTTAACTATGAAACTAGATAGGCGCGATTTCATATGCTCTTTTTGGTTGAATTTACCTATCATTTTCTTTGAGTGTAGGAATTCTAGTAGATTAGCTCGCATGCAGGCTAATTGTAACAATTTACAGTGGATAATTTTCCTGCATACACTAAAATTAATATCTGCCAGTTTTTGGACTCACTGATTACGAATCCGGTGCTACAATTTGCAAAAACAAAATGGTAGACACAATACAGCACACAGCAATTTTAAAAATATATCTAGAATATCTGAAAAAAAAATGGTTCTATCCCTTCAATTGACTAGATTTTTTTCTAACACTTTTCCTGTGCTAACCTTCATAAATTTGACAACAATCGAGAACTTCATTCAGATTTTTTGAATTCAATGCCATCCTTTATCCCAGTAACTGATTTTATTTTAATTTTTCAGAATTGTTCTTATTAGTATTACCAGTTCATCCCGTAAGTTTCATAATTTTAGCCAGGTTGTCAGATTCTTGTCCCACTGGGTTCAGTGCTGAAAACTGTATCGTGTGTGGACTCCTTTAAAGTAACAAACTATCTGCGGCCAGCTGTTTACTCTCACAACATACTGCGCCCGATATCGCAACAAGTTTTTAGTAACGAAGGATCGAAGTTTTTATCTGGATTCCGTTTTGCCGGCCATGCCCACAGACCGATTTGTTTCCTTTCACTAGTCGAAACAGGTTCCGAACAAAATAAAAGACGCTTGAAGTTGATACAGCATTGGCAAATGGCAAAGTTTAATGTTTTAACCGTGTGCTCTACCCAGGTTTTTATAATCCCAGAATCCCAGTAGGTATGGAGATTTTGATTCGAATTAGTTCCATAATTTGAAGGAAAACATAAGTAGGGTCAACCGCGGTTAATGTGATACAAACAAAAATATGGGGCTATTGTCATACAACAAAAAAAAATGTATATCTGCAACAAAATTGTATGAAAAAAATAGGTTAGATTGATATAATATGATGCCATATTCATATTACGGATTAAAAATAAAGTTTCAACGGAAAGAAAATATAGCTTGCGTCATGTGATTTTGTGTTCCAAAACTTTTTTTCTTTAATAAAACTTTTACTGGAAAAGTTTCAAGACCGTTATTCTGATGTTTTTGTCCAGTAAATTATCAAGGGTGCCTCCAACAGTATTTTGAAGTATCATTTGTTAACATTACTCTTTGTTGATGGTGTCATAAGAGCATCAAAGTTCAGGGTGGGCTAATATGATACATTTTCAGGGGCTATTGTGAAGCTAATATGATACACGAAATGATGAATCTTATATGGTTATAACTTATGTAACACCTATATTCATCGTGTTTTTATTGGAGTGGGTCTCTCTTTGTTGCAGGTACCTAGTGTCGAAGTCATAAAATCAAAATTTTATAAATTCGAAGCCGTAAGTTTAGAGCTTAAAATGGTTCGTAAATATAAGAAAAAAGAAGCGCTCAAGAACCTTTAAGAACTCCATTTTTAAATGTTAGATTATTTTTTACGTTCTAAAGTAATTTTTTGTTGATTTAAATCACTTATTTTTTTTCGGAATTTTATCATAAAAAATTATTCAGGAGACTGAAAAAACACGCTAATATCGAGGCTAAAAGTCACTAATATCAAAAACTGTTATAGCCACAAAAACCAAATCTTTACAGCTGATAGATAAAGGATACCTATATATCATACTAGCCCAGCTGATCCAAATTCTAACTACACGACATTACAGTACTGTATCTGAATAGCCCCACGGTTATCAATAATAGTCCAAACGGGGGGCTATTTTGATACAGAAATTTCATTTTTTTGTTGGTCCAATCCTTATTTTAGTAAAATTTCTGCACTGTAATCTCAAAAAGAAAGTAATTTAGCACACAACAGTATTTTTTTAAAACGTCTAGGATAAAAAACAAAATTTTATTTAATAAGTTTTGATTTTTGTATCATATTAGCCCCGGTTGATCAATGAAGCTTGGTATATAGATGTAAACCGAGATATAAAGTTTTAATTCTACAATTTCTTTTTTGCAAACAAAAAAATATATGTAAAAAAGATAGATATGTTAAGGGGTCTACACACGATCCAGCGGCAGGAACCCGACATTGTCGGTACGCTTTGAAGATAATTGGAATTCCAGCGGACCAGTTCACTTTTACGAATAAGGTCAAAGCATGCCGACATGGCTGCGTCACTGCCGCTGAATCGTGTTGAAGACCCCTTTACCCTCCCATCAAAGACGCCGACATTTTTCATACGCAGAATAAGTGTGCAGTCAACTATAAAAAAAATTTCAGTGTGCTAGTACTAACTAGTAGTAAAATGCAATGAAATGTGACGTAAGAGGTGGTATCTTGGGCAATTTGGCTATAGAAATTGTTTCGAAATTAGATTTTCATAGTCCAAAGTTCGAAGAAAAACAACCTAAGCATGTCTATGAGAGAATTTCGTTTGTTTCTCGTGCTCACATGTTTGGATTTGATAATCTGGTCGTAAAACATCATGTTGCATCTTTCTAATTTGATTTGACTTATGAAAATAGTTATCGATATCAAAATAGTTAACTATATTAGCAGATAATTGTACGTTGTTTTAAACCTATTATGAATATGTAGAACTATGGAAAACACAAGGAATTTAAAGAAAACGGTATCCTAGCTATTAATTAGATAGAGAATGTACTTTCAGTTTCAACATAGTTTGATGCTACCTTCTATCTTATTTAAACGTGATTACCTATGTTTTCATTACATTAAGAGCGTATATAGTACAGTACCTAGAGGTAGAAAATATGCAAAATTTCGGAATAATGTCATACTGAATAATATTTTTTTATGGGTGATTCTTGTAGTAAAAGGTATCATCTTCAGTTTCTATATGGTCCAGGTGCTTGCTCTTACCCCCCGATTTGATTTACAGAACAAAATAAAAAAATTAATATATGGAAAAGTATTGATTATTAATTTTTGAAATGCAGTATATTTACGTTTTTGGGATCGCTGATTACGAATTTGAAGTCAAAATAAAAAAAATCAAAATGGCGGCTTCAATATGGCGGACGGAAATGAGGCAAAATGTAAAAAATTGCTTGATTTCGCATTCTAATTCTTGCTAATCACGAATATGAAGTCAAAATTAAAAAATTGAAAATAGTGGCTCCAACATGGCGGAGGGAAACGGGGCAAATGTAACAAATTGCTTAATTTCCCGTTTTAATTTATGTATATAGGTTTATGTGGTCGCTAATTATGAATATGAAGTCAAAATTAGAAAATTATTGTGTGTATTTTCATGTATTGATGTCACTTTTAGCCATTGTCCATTGATCTATATATCTGTCAATTTCATTACTTTTTTATATTATCTATGTTTATGAAGCTTTCTTTTTGAATTATCTGATTTACCATTTATACATACACTTCTCTGAAATGGTTAATAAACAACTGTTGCTATTATTATTACTATCACTATAACTACTACTATTACTATTACTATGATTATTACTAATAGCATAACAATTTTATTTTAATTTTCTTCATCTTCTTCTTCTACTAGATCTTCTAATATATCTGCATCTTTGTCTTGCAGTACTTAGGTTGGTACAGGAATTTTGCGAACAGAAGCCTCATCCTATTGTACATAATAATCCCGATTTAAAAATTTTTTTAATTTACTGGCAAATTAGAGTAATAAAATGGCGAACTTTTTATTTAAAAAAATATAAATACGCACATAACTTATGCCACAGAACGAGTAAAAAACAATTTGAAAGGGCAATTAATTGTCTTAAATTTCATTTCTTAGCATGTGACAATTTCTGAGATATTTAACATCTAAACTTTTCGTCTTATAAACGTTCGGATGCCATTTGTAAACTTTCATATCTCCGAAACTATTAAATCTATGTAAATAATTAAAAAAGAGAAATTCATTATCAGGTTATCAGCTTTATTTTTGGTCTCTATCCATTTTTCACTAAAACTAATATTCATTGAGATATTTGGAAAAGGAAAAAAAATACGTTTTTATCTAACATACCTACCTTTATAGTTTAAATTTTAATTTTTTCTAAAGCAAGTGCCTCTATACAAACGAAAAAATTTGAGCATCTACGTCATATATATTATTGGGAAATAGTGTTTGAAATTCCTTTTTTTTAATTACTGGCTAATTACATTAACAAAATGGCGACGTTATTAAAAAAATGTGAAGATGCACATTGCTTCGGTCACAACTTCTTTGTTTTTTATGCTAAGTACAGAAACAAATAAAAAAACAGTCGAAAGCGCATTTTTGACGTAGGTATCACAGTTTCTGAGATATTTAACTCTCACTCTAAATAATTATCTTATTAACACTTGGATCCCAAATATAAATTTAAATATCTCCGAAATCATTAATCCTACATCAATAAACAAAAAATATAATTAATTCCCAGTTTGTACTTTCTGTAATTGGTCTGTAATATTTGTTCGATAAAGTAATACTTTTCGAGATACTTGACGAAAGCCATTTGGAAATACATTTTTTTAAAGCTAAAATCGCAATTTTGAAGTAGAACTTAAAAACTATCAATCATGTGAAAAATTGCATAGAACCTTTTCTTCTTAAAATATGATTCTTTTTCATCTCCAATAAATATATATATTTTTTAAGCGTCACCCCCTCTATAAATTAGCAAGCCCCCGCACAACATAGAAACTTTTCTGTGAAGCATTTACTATACTGCCAAAAATGAACGAAATCCGTTCAATATGACATTATTCCGAAGTTAAAATCTCTAGTTACTGTACTAATATATATCAAGGGGTAACCACTTAAGCAATATCGAAAGCCATTTGGAAATACATTTTTTTAAAGCTAAAATCGCAATTTTGAAGTAGAACTTAAAAACTATCAATTCATGTGAAAAATTGCATAGAACCTTTTCTTCTTAAAATATGATTCTTTTTCATCTCCAATAAATATATATATTTTTTAAGCGTCACAACCTCTATAAATTAGCAAGCCCCCGCACAACATAGAAACTTTTCTGTGAAGCATTTACTATACTGCCAAAAATGAACGAAATCCGTTCAATATGACATTATTCCGAAGTTAAAATCTCTAGTTACTGTACTAATATATATCAAGGGGTAATCACTTAAGCAATATGTGCGATGGTGTGCAATATCGTGCAATATGTATGCAATATTGCATATGTGGGACACATAATTTCATGTGATTGCCCCCTCGATATATATATTCGTGTTAATATCGAGATTGATATGGCATAATTTAGGTTTTTTCGAAAAGTACTGTTATGAGGAAAACAAACATACACTCTCCTTTCTTTTAGACTACTTGCGTAGCGTCATACTTTTTTGTACTAGGATAAACAGGTTAGAATAAGGGATCTACAGACGATTCAACTACCCAACCAACCAACCTTCTCGGTACACTTTGAGGATTGCCATGCGAACTCGTAAAACTGCTGGAACCAACATCGTCGATACGCTTTGAAGACGCTGGAATTCCAGCAGACCAGCTCACTTTTACGAGTTGTCGCAATTTTCAAAGTGTACCAAGTGTTCCGAGAAGGTTGGTTTAGTAGAGCTAGGGCATAATAAAAAAATTATAATCTACTTAATTGTTTGCGGAATGTGTCGAAAATTACTCAAATCCGCGACTTTTTTATTCACTTGGTTGAAGAACGTATTTCTCACGGGCAACGTTGACTATTCGGTCCAGTTAAGAATATAATTAGAATAAATATATATAGGTGGGAAGCCTAGGACGGTGTTCCAATGGAATTGTTTTAACTGTACTCAATAAGTAGCAGATACACTACAAACTTGCTTGCTCAACAAATAACCTTGAGATAAGTAAGACACTGTTATCTTTTTTTTATTGTAGTAAACACAAATATGTGCCGGTTTTTAAATCATTTTAGTATAAATTTTGAATGGTAATTATTTCAAGCTTACAAAGAATGGCCTGTATAAATTTCGAGTCATAAAAATCTCTAGGATGTTGAAATTTTTGCTTGACGTTTTTCTTTGTCGTAAATCGCCTTGTTCGTGTCGATTATTAGGTTGTCAGTTATAGTTAAAGTAACAAAGGAAGCGTGATTAGATTTTGGCATGTTTGTGGGGCTTCAAACCGCGCTATTTTTAGAAACAAAAGCTTATTAAAGAATGTTCTACGTACCTACAATAAATACTTTTATCATAAGAAATGCTATTGGCGTTGTTGCCATAGTGCCCCATGTCGAGTTTGATTTGAAATATTTTATTTAGTAAAGTTAAATTAGCCTCAAATTTGCAATACCTACAAAAGAAAAAAATTGGAGATCAATGACACTTCGCTTAGATTGGAAATATCTATTAAAAAATTACGGTTTTAGGAAAAAAATTTAAAAATATTTCTTACCAAGACCATTTTCGATAAAATTCGATCCGAGATTTGATCGAAATGCACAGCCTTTTGAAATAATGGCCTTCACTCCTTTGAAAAGATCAAACTGTTTCGCTGGAATTTTGCAATTTACTCAAAGCTCACAGCAAATGCGTCCATGTCAAAAGTACTGCATATAAAGTTGAAGCTTATTGAATTATGTTTACTTTCGATCTACCACGTCATTTTAAGAAATAAAATTAGCCAAGATACGACTAAGTGTCCGAGAAGAAGTGTATACAAGTACAGAATACACCACCGTTTGATGTAATAATTTCTATTTTTGCTCACTTTGCAAAATTTTGTTAAGTACTGCTCACTTATAATGTTTACTAGGTAGGGTACACAAAATGGAATTGTTTACTGAAGAGATTATTACTACTCATTAAAATCTAGTTTAAATTGCATAATTTGCGTTCTGCAAAAAAAAATGTAGGCTAAAGAGAAGATATTGGACCGTACATTCCATTTCTCCCTTGCTGGCTGTTAAGACATGCCTTTTAAATTCTGTGCATTAGGGTCATAGGGTCTAAATTTTACGTTGAAAATAATGTATTCAACGAAAACTGTACATTTTGGATTTTTAAACAAATCTTTGGATTTAAACAACTTCGACAAATTATAAAAACAAAAGAACTCTTATACCTACCTATAAAAGTTTAGTGGGGTCCATAATAAGATATGACAACAAAAAAGCTATTTAATAAAACGAAATTATACTGTTAATACTGTTATTGTTAGTACTGTACTGTTAATAATCTTAATGTTGCATCTGATGAAAAACGAAAACCCTCGCGAAAACCACTATACATTCACGAAACCAGATTATGAAACAAAAATCTTCAAAAAGTAAAAAAATTAAAAAGACAAGGACAAAGTTATTGTGGGTACACTTAGCTCCAGAATGTGTTGCCAACAGCCATACGAAATATGCCAAATATAAATAAGTTTAAAAAAGAAATAACAATATGGACAAAATCACAAGATATGTTTGTTCAGCATGTTTTAACTAAAAATAATAATAATACTGTCATGTTATTTTACAATAAGTATTTGAGTAAGTGTAATAAGATGCCTAAGTAAAATCCTATAATACCTATTGTGTGTTGTGAGAATAAATGTAATAGGTACCTACATTTTTTATGGATGAGAAATTATGAAAACGTTGTGTATGAACCCTCATTTGTATAGGTACTTAGGTAATTATATTTTTTCCATTTCTATTCTATGTAAAACTTATTTTAAAATTGAGTATTAATATAGGTAATATTGTAATTTTTACACATTTATATTACTTTCATAACGTTTATCATTCTTGAAATATCGAATATGAATATAAATGCAAATACCTACCTAATTATCGCATTACGCGACTCGGTTTTCATTTATACTTATCAGTATAATGTATATATTCATCGTACATTATATAAAAGTTTTATTACAAGTAGACGTATTTTGCTCGATATGAATAAATTATTATTAATAAATATTACACAAGTAATAATTCAAATGCGTTTCCATAATGTACCTACGTAGCTGTAAAACCGAGCTTCGAGTGCATATATTTAACTACCTGCTTCATTTAAATGTATACTTTTTATGTTTGCATAAAAAGAAATGTAGAATTAAATATAGTTACTGGGCAAATATTTTGGTAAAATAATTTTGTGTACCTATTGTGTATTGTTAAACAGTATTTCAAAACTGCCAGAACTTATAGATAAATGTGTGATAAAGTGATAACTTGGTTGGAATTAAAAATGACTTGATTTCGCTCCCGCGAATCTCGTTTGTTAAAGATTGCTCAATTTAATTGTTTTTTTAGCAAATCACACACATCACTTTTAACTGGGGAATCTGTAAGCACATTATAGCGACTAACGGCATTTTATGCATTAATATCGGGTTGTAATTTCGCCTCCTGAGACTTTCCTCGGCACATTTTCGCTTGCATCCAGTGACAAGAACCCACCCCAGCTCCATTAACAAAACAACCACCCCAAAGTACGCATGTGTAGGGCCTCCAGAGAACGTAAATTAACACCCGTGCCGTGCCATACGGTAAGCAAAGTTTTTACCAACCTGTAGAATATGCGAATCGTTCTCTCCTTCCAAATCTGACACCTGGACACCATCCCCATCAAAATCAGTCTGATCTGATGGTCCACTAAAATCAGATACAACACTGCTCCCACAACTGTTGCCAGAGTCTTCCATATTCACATCAACATGCTTGAATGCTGTACCCATAATCACTTGAACTATTAGTTAAAGTTAAAAAGATTTGTTATAACTTGAGTGGAGTCGCACTTGGTATAAAACTTTCGGTAAGGTGGACGGTTAGTCGCTACACACTTCACAGTATTTTTTCACGGTTGATAAGATTGTTGTGAATTAAGATAACTTTAGCCCAACCGCACTCTCCACTAGTTCACGCCACACTGGGAAGAGGTAGAGGTAGGGCAGACCGTAGAACTTGCGATCGCGACTCGCGGACACAGTTCGGCGGGGCGCTTGCGTCTGAGGATTTGTGGCGAACGAAACTCGCTCGCTTCGAGCGTTTTCTGGAAATGAAATGGAAAACTCCAGCAAAATGCGGCCATGGATGGCGTGCTTTTTGTTTCGTTTGTGATGCGTTTCGCAGATTTTTTTAACTTTATTTTGTTCGTTTGTGATCTGCTTTGCTCTGTTATTTTTTAATGAGTCTACGCTTAAAAATGTCGATTTTGCTAGATCATCTTTCGAGTTCGAAATTTATCTCTTTGCAGATCATTACGCCCAGGGTGAGATGCATTGTAAAAGCATTAATTTAAAAAATTATATTACCTTCTAAGATTTAGGTGACGATGACATCGTAGCAGCGGCGTATATCTTAGTATGCCGGTAAAATTAGTGCATATATATAATAATAATAATAATAATAATAATGATAATAATCAGAGCCGGTTTTAAGCAGTTTTTATGAGGTGAAATTGTTATAATGCCGAATGACTTCTTTTCCTTTCCTTCTTTATTTTCTTTATATATGATTAGTCGCGTCAAGTTAGATATTTTCTGAGTTTTCTAACAAATGATTAATACACCTATTTTTTTTGCAAATTGTTTATTGAAGTCTAAACGATCCAGCGGCAGTGACCCGACATTGTCGATACGCTTTAAAGATAATTGGAATTCCAGCGGACCAGTTCACTTTTACGAATGAGGTCAAAGCATGCCGACATGGCTGGGTCCCCTTGGGGGTCTAAGGGGTAAAATATTTTGAGGTTTCTGGTTCTTGTACATACACTAAATCACATTTTTTTTTGTCCCCTTTAATAAGGGGATGGGGGTGGTAATGGGGGTGGCTAATGCCAAAATTTTTTTTGGGACCTTGGTTTCTCTTGTATATACTAAATACCAACTTTATGGACTCTTACCTGCTTGATTTACCCATTTACCCCAAATTTACCCCAATTTACTCCCCAACCCTCCGACGGAACAAGATGAAAATATAATCTAGTTCCAGATCTCGTTAAAATACATACGTGTACCAAATTTAAAGTCAATATCTTAAACGGTTCCAGAGTAAATGTGCGCACAAAAAAAGTTACAGACCCACAGACAGACAGAATTTTTTTTCGCTCAAACTTACAATCTCGACGTTTTATGACATTTTAAGCCTATTTGAACAATAAAAAATTAAAATAAAAAATTTGTCTTTACTATACTTCCACTGGATGTGAAAGTAATACGTTCACCAGTGGCGGCTCGTGATATTATCTGCAGAGGAGGCTTGATATTTTGAACGACAATTAACTTGCAATATGATTACAATTTGTACATTTCCCCATCACCCCCGAGGTAGTAAAAGATATTAATTTGTAAGATTGGAAGATATGCTGCTTCTTCCAAAGGGAGGCTCAGCCTCCCCTGCCTCCCCTGACGAGCCGCCACTGACGTTCACCTACTCCAAAAACCTATAAAACCATATGCAACATCGGTAGTGGTGCTGGGGGTGGTGGTAGTAAGGGGTGGATGAAGTAAAAATAATTTGGAAGCCTTTGCTTCTTGTATACACACTAAATCACAATTTTATTTTTTTCATTCCCTTTAATAATGGGGTGGGGGTAGTAATGGGGGTGGCTGATGCTAAAAAAAATTTTGAGACCTTAGCTTCTGTTATATATACTAAATACCAATTCCACGGACTCTCACTTGCTTGATTTACCTATTTACCCCCCAACCCTTCAACGGAATAAGATCAAAATATAATCTAGTTCCAGATCTCGTTAAAATACATACGTGTACCAAATTCCATGTCAATATCTTAAACAGTTTCAGAGTAATAGTGCGCACAAAAAAGTTATAGGCAGACAGAACGACTGACAAATTTTTTTTGCTCAAACTTAAAATCTCGACGTTTCATGACATTCTAAGCCTGTTTGAACAATAAAAATTTTCAATTCTTTTTTGCGTTACTATACTTCCACTGGATGTGGAAGTAAAACGTAGACAATATTCACTACCAACATTGACAGTGTCGGAGCTGGAAATTGAACATGATAGACAGTGTAATTAAGCGTGCTCGCCACAGAACACGCTCTAGTCCGCTCCGCTACCGAGGAAGAAACCTATAGTTAAAGAAAGACAGCTGATCACGGGGTGGTCACTTTAAAATAATTAGAAAACAACGGATAAAAATAATATTTGAAATGTTACTGTCATTATTGAAAGGAAGAAAATCTGATATACTTTTAGTTAATAAAAATATACAGGGTGATCATCCAACAGAAAAAATCTTTAACAAACAAAATATGCCAAATAATGAAGGGGTTTTTGTGTAAATACCTTCACATACCTTTTTAATATAAAAATATTTACTGAGAGATCACCAAGGAGTAAATCGAATACACTGAATCGAACGATCGACAGACCTACCCTTCTATAGCGCCATTTCTTAACAACTTCGCCACGTGTTGCTCGGTTCCTTCCAAATTCGGACAAGTGAGAAGTCACGCTCTGATGACCAAAGAAAAAGATGAATATAACAGTACAAATTCGGGCCATTTTATCTCTACTGGAGAAAGGTCCTCTCACCTCTATATTAATTTTTTTAAAGTTTATTACTCCTCATGTTCTCTACAGTCTGGAACTATTTTTGCAGGATAAAATCCTTCGAATATGTATACCAAGCCAGATTTGCTTGATTTTATGGGTAAAGAGGGGTATTCTATGAATATAGAGGAAAGATAGGGGAATCTGTTAACATGGGGACTAAGGGGAATCTTTACAGATGTGTTATTTGATTTACAGTGAGCTCAACTCTAGTTGGGCTACAACTATCTAGTCCAGCTAGTTGCCACAATAACCCTTGATTTCACCTATTTAAGTTACATCCTTGATTCCACATTAGTCAGACACACGATGCAATATTCGACCCCCGTGTATTTTACTAAATTAATTAATCGTTAATTTATTTACCGTGTTTATTTTACTACATAAGTACGCACAAAAAGTAGCGTGAATAATCGTCTGTCACCGCAAAACTGTAAACAATATTCACAATAATTCCAATTGCACGAGGTTTCGGAGAAGACATTTGTCAACTGAAATATATAAAATAACCGCAAAACACTTGTTAGTTTCTGACGCCGTTTCATAAATGTATGTCACTGTTGCGTTTGTTAGGAAACTTCTTGTTTTGTAATCATTACTATGGGTAGAGAGCGGAATTTCGCCTCTGACATAAGAAGTCTACAGAAGGACATAAGGGTCGGCTAGCCTGGCTTTGGACACTACCATAAAAAAAGTAGGTTGTGGTTTTCGAGAACTGAAAACTACTCACTATTATTCGACATGTTAAAAAATATTGTTGAATTATTGCTATCAATTATTATTATTATCATCAATCATCATCATTACGACAGTCAACACGAAGTAGTAGAGGAATCTTCCTTCCAGTCCTATCCTAAATAATGGAAATATGAAATAGTGGCCCAGCTCCGTGTTGGCGCCTCTCAAAACGCGATTCGTATAACTTCACAACACGGAGTGAGCACAGGCATTTGATATGTTCCCACATTTGGATTTTGGAATCCCTGAAAACTTACTGCGGGTGCCCTACAATAACAGATTCCGTGGAAACCACAATGAAGGGATGGAAAACGGAAATGGCTCTACCACTTAAAAGGTCTCATAAGAACAATGAACGTGCAGATTAAAAGAGGAATTTTCCATTTTATCTTCTCTTTGCTGCTTTGCCTCATCTCAAGCAAACTAAACAAACAGAGAGTTGGCTTCGAAATCAGTGCCAACAATAGAGTAAACCACCTCTTCTAGATAGACGATCTGAATGAAACTCAACTAAAACAACAGCTGGACATCGCCAAATCGTTAGTGATAACATCAAGGTGGAATTTGGCTTAGACAAATACACCACAGTGGTCCTCCAACGAGATACATAATGTAAAACGTCAGAACACCCAGGGTCGGATTAAGGATTGGCACGCCCCTAGCCTAATCATGTATTTGTGCCCTCTTATTCATAAAGGAAAAAAAAATTGATGAGCGGTAGGGAGAAATCGGAAAGATACAATTTTTTCCAGATTCAACATTGATGAGCGGGGGAGAAACATGACAAAAATTGGGAGAAATCTAAAAAATAATTTTTAATCAGGGAGAAGGAAATGGAAAAAAAAATTTTTCTCGAAAACGAAAATTGATTAGCGTTAGCCTTATGGATGTCCGGCCCTGAGAACATCTTTCTGTTGCGAGGGAATAGTATCGTCACTCTTAAGACCGAACTAAACGCCAAGAGCAAAATTGCAGCAATAAACACTATTGCTGTCCCCGTAATTCCCTACATTTGAAATTGTCGGTTGGCTTTGAAGCGACATCGCGAAAATGGACAGGAAAACCAAGAAAAATTGTAACAATGGGCACAATTCAATATCCGACAGCATACGTGGGTAAGTTTACAAGTTAAAAAGAAAGACGGCAGCCGTGGGTCAATAGACCTAGAATCTAAGTATGACTCCTCTATCATGCGAGTGAGCTCGTATATCCGACAGGTGAAGGACAAATTTAAAAGGTTAGTTAAAGAGCTCGATAACGACAAAAACTTGTACTCAATCCAGAAGAAAACACGCAAGTTCCAGGAAGAATATCTGGGAAACGAAACCACTAACAAGCATGCCAAGAGAAAAATTAAAATCAGCACCGAAAAGAGGAAAATAGAAGTATTCTGCGCAAAGCCGATGCATGGACAAGTCTTCGGCCATCTCGATCGACCAGCAGTTGATAAAAGAGCGTCTACGAATTGGTTGAACGGCTCGTACCTAAAGGGAGAAACGGAAAGTTTAATAATAGGTCGAAGAATACCAGCAACACCAGATACCACCAGAGGATAATCTTGAAAAAGTCTGCTGACAGCAAGTGTAGGATCTGCATTGTGCATCCTGGAAGAAGAACATGTCAGTCAGATGGTGGCGTACTACGTTGGTACCATCTGAGTACAGTCACCGACACAACAGAGTGGTCAGATATCTGCACTGGATCATGTGCAAGTACTTCGATATACCAGTACCGCAAAAATACTATGAATATACCCCCTCAAAAAGTTGTCAACACCAATGATGTCACACTTATGTGAGACGTGTCGATTCTAACTGACAGGGAAATTCACACCAATCAACCAGACATCGTCGTACATAATAAAAAGGGAGAAATCCTGCCTGCTGATCGATGTACTCATCCTGAATGACGCCAACGTGATGCTTAAGGAAACTGAGAAGTTGAGCAAGTAAAAAAACCTCCAAAGAGAAGTTAGCAGACAAAGATCACAGTCGCGCCAGTAATTATAGGAACCCTCGGAACTGTTAAGAATGGCCACGATCGGCCACTTCCTGGTCAACCGAACCCACAAGAAGTGCTGAAGATGGCACTATTGGGAACAGCCCATATTTTAAGGAAAGTCTTGCAGTAAGAGTCTTTGTGACCCCTTGTTGGAGGTATAGACCCTAAACTGAGCGGACATCACGAACCCCGCCTAGAGGGTCCAAAAACCTGGAACGGGCTCCACCAGAGCCGAATCCTAAACTTGCGCGAGGGATCGGCGAATAGCCCTCCTGAGAAAGATAGAAGGCCTAAAGCTAGAATCGCTAAGGCCTAAAGGGAATGAAAGTCTGTTGAATTGGCATATGGGCAAGCAGATAGGTACACTTTTATAAAGAGCTACGAGATCAGGAAATGTCTAATGACTTAACGTTTGCTTTCGTCAAGTTGACAGGCTTAAGGTCGAGAACCACGGATTTTGTATGGCATGTCAGAATGCATGACGATTGACCATACATGTTACTCTAAAGGAACATGTCAAGACTACATGCAGGGCCTGTAATTCACATCCTGAGACCTTGTCACACATACTCTCGGCATGTCACATTCATGAAGTGTCACCAATACCACAACGCAGCTCTTAGGGTGTTCTACTACCATAATAGGCACGCTTATGGGCATCAGACAAGATTCGAATTTGGTACCCAGGTTTTATAATTGAATTAGTGGTCTTCGGATATTAGTTAGCGGCCCATCCTTTGAAGAAGTACAATGAGAGCGTTTAATTGTGATAAATTTAAACTACTTTCGTAGTTTATAGTTCTTCTGATTTAATAACAGATATTTTCCACACCTCTCCTCTCGTGCAATGGATTTTAACTGTCTTAGGAAACATTTAGGGTAAATGTTGGATTGATGCTCCATTTTTCTCAACAAGGAATTGTCTTCCGTTTGGCTGCAATATTTAGGACCACCTTGTACAAATCACAGCCCGAATTTGTATTTATGTGGACCAGTGGGACAAAGCCCACCAACGAAACCAAAAGTTTCCTACTCTGTATGCAGATTTTATCGAGTCCGACAAAATTAACACACGCGACCTTGACATTTCAAGTTCATCGCCATTCCTACAGTGCGTACCTACACGTAAAATCGAAGATAATTTTTATCTTTGGCTTGCTTTGTATCCCAGAGCGCACTCCACTCCGGATCGTGCCACAATTTAGCGTATCTTTACTCTCGGTCAGATGCAAAATACCCTGTCAAAATAATTGAAGTGACACTCTATCATTTTAAAGATTAGTAGGATGTTTTTCAGTGTTATTTATTAGCTTAATTTATTTTATCAGCGACCACAATAACAAATAACAAATTAATATTGTATACAGAGTAACGTTATGCAGGCGAACCCTGACACCAAAGTTTGACTTTTCAGGTTTAAATGTTAAACATATCTGTTACAAACATTATACTTATAAGTCAACGAGTTGATTAACATTAATTTAGATGGATCGGTTTGATAACTATATTACTCCGGTATTTATTTGATATATTGGAGGATGTCGGCAGAGGAAAGTTCAGCTAATATACAGGGTTTATCGACAGTATTGAAACAAGCTGTTGTCGCCGTTGGGGTGGTTTTTGTTGCTTAATTTTTTATTCTAAATTTAATTTTTTAACCCTGTATAACGAAATGAGATCTCTAATTAAACAATCAGAACAATTAATCTAACCTATAAACTTGTTTAAAAAAGGTTATATATTTCTATTCTTTAAACTGCTTTTACAAAACTTTCAAAGATAACTGAATGTGTATCCTATAAATTACATTATTTTTGTTAGATAAACTTGTTTTACAATTATTGCAGTTTGTATGTTATGTTTTTTACAACCTTAAAGTTGGCCCCTATATTCAGTCTTGCAGCTTATTTGAATGTGTCTTTGCAAGAGAGTTTCTAACAAAACTCTCTTGCAAATATATATATATAATTATCTCAGTACAAAAAACATTCAAATAATTGCATATTTGGAACTTAATTATTTTTATTTCACTCTCCGTAGCTACCAAGTATATTGAGAAAAAATAAGAATAAAGGATGAAGGCAACTTTTTTACATCAAACCTTTTCTTCTAGGATGAGCTGTGTCTACACAACTCAGTCAAATTCATATGGGTGACAGAACAGCATGGTGGACGGCAACGAAGAAACGGACTTTTTGCTCCTTCGGCCTGTCAAGAAGCTTGATTCAATCAAAACTTCTGGGCTACGGCACAGTTTAACAACTAGCTCAGACCCCCCGAATGATATGGGCTCATATAAGACTCATATAAGACAAAATCCTCAGAACAACATTTGCTAAAACATAACATCAATGCCAACATGTAACTATATCCTAGATTATAACGGAGTTTGGGCTGGCAATACACACTTTCATAGTCATTCACTCATTTAGGATTGTTCATCACTAACATGATTCCATAAAATAATTGAATCAGAAAAATGTTCCATACTCATTTATACGCCGCTATGTGCTGCTTTATGAGGAATAAGGATACATCGTAGTTATATACTTTTATAGAAAAACCAATATTATCTCTATTATATTTACGAATTCTGGGGTACCAGGCAAGTTTTTATGTGCATCGATTTTTGTATCAAAATAACTATGGTATATTATACAAAACTGTTTCCTACGACGTTCAGAAATTCATTGAGGTGTGTCAAAGGTCGAAGGGTCCATAAATTACTGATACTGCGTATTTATATTTTGAATAATTTAATGTCGGATACTTCACTTTCACTGACAATCTTTAGAGTTCTCGAAGCAGGTTCCCAAACGTTTATCTTGCATTACAATGTTATCATTTCTGTCGCAGCTTTATTGCTAGGAATTTCTTCTGTTTAATGATTTTAATAACTACTAAAGTAGTTTTTAACTTTATTTGCTAGTTGGTTATAGTTGTCTATGCGAATAAAAAAAGCCATAAAAATATCAAAGTCGGCACTAGTATATGCCGACAAGAGTACTACAGAGCTGTACTTCAAATTTTTGCATATTAGAATGAACAAAATAATAATAGAGATTTAAAAATTGTGTCTTCGGTGGAAACATGATGGCATTTCTACTGAATAAAAAATCATACTCTGGGTTAAATCCTACCCTAACATTCCAACAGTTCTCAAACAATATTACTAAGAATTTTCGAAATCTTTAAATATTTTTTTCCCCGAAACGATGGGCTTTAGACCCCATGTTGTATAAGGTTTTTTGGTTTGTCTAGTCGTTCCCCACTACCAGTTTTGGGTATTTTTTAATGTCACGAAACTAATTACACCCTGTATATGTATGTGTCAAAAGTTACTGAAATTTCACCCACTTCCCGTTATACACTGTGTGTAGTGGCGGGCTGAGCATAGGGAGTGAGAATTGCAACATCGCATGTGCCACATGGCTGAAATGAAATAACTGAGAACTGGAATGCTTCAGTAATCTAGCGCCGACTCTTTAATCTATGCCGCCGACGGGCGAGTTTGCTTGTTGCTGGGTTGTCATATCTCTCGCGCTACGTGAATGTACATGGCCAATCGGCAATTACACGCACTGTATAATCGAGCTGAAATTTTGCACACAGCTTTGGTTCTGAGAAAAATTACAATATAGTGTAACTAATATCGTTCTAAATCCAATATGGCGGACGATCCAAGATAGCGGATTACCTTTTCTTCATAACCCCCCTAACATGGGTATCAAATGAAAGGGTTTGACGAGAATACGATAAGCCACGTGACGTCCGAGGCAACGTCATTTTAAGTCCAATAAGATGGACGCTCTAAGATGGCGGATTACCTTTTTCTTCACAACCCCCTTGACATGGGTATCAAATTTGATGAGCAGAATACGATAAGCTATGAACTCAAGATTTAGGACTTGGTTGGATTTTATATTTTTTGTAAAATGAAATAATGTATTTTTCCAATTGTATCAAATTAAAATAGTTAAAATAGTAGAAAACCATTGTTTTTAAAAAGTTTTTTTTAATTTATTTTTAACTTTATAGTCTTAATTAGACTATAAAGTTAAAAATAAATAAAAAAAAAACTTTTTAAAAACAATGGTTTTCTTTTAAAACCCAATTGCACTAAAAACTAGAAAATAATTTTCTTCAATGATTATAGGCTGATCAGAATAATTTTCAACTTTGTAAATAGAAAATTATTGGACGTTCATAAAATGTAAACATAAATCAAAATGATTAGACGAAGTAATATTTTATGAGCGCCAATGGTTTTCTATTTACAAAGTTGAAAATTATTCTGATCAGGTTATAATCATCGAAAAAAAATGCTTTCTACTTTTTAATCCAATTTGATTTTAAACGAAAACCATTATATTCAAAATAAACGTTTTTTTTATTTATTTATTTTCAGGATGTTGAGAAACAGATTCCCGTGAATATTCTTTTTTGTATAGAATTGTAGCTGGTTCTTGAACTTCGATTAAATCAAATTAACACCACAACTCTAGTACTCCTCGTAACTTATATCCATTTACATAACTTGGTTTAGTTAAACAGGATTACAACTGGATTAGTTCAATTGCGTCTTCATGGAAATTACCCAACAATTGTGTCAAAAGTCTGCTGGAGGTATCGCCATATCAGGAAAGAAGACCTAAGAGAGTATTTTGTAATTCATAGCGCCTTTTTTGAATAGTCGATATAGGCATAGTTAATTATTAACACATGCGGTTAGTCTGTTATCTGTTAATGATGGGCGATATCGTGATTTTTCCGTCACGCCGTGAATCGTTATTGTGATTTTTCCAGTGATCTTTCAGTCACGTGTCAAACTTTAAAGCATAAAACGATTTGCTTTGCCTGTTAATACATACATATAGTCGAAAGCAAAAGTGGACTCGAAGGGTCTAAGCTGTGTTTATGTAATATACAAAGTATATTGATCAAAGCAATGGAAAGTCGTGATCACATCACAATTCTCTAACAACTTTAGTAACAGTCGTTATAAAATCACTGATTTTATAAAATTAAGATGTGTGACAGTCTAGGTTTTTTTTTTTTTAGTCGTTATGTATTGTGAATCTCGACAGGAGAACAGAAGTTGGAAAGGGTTAACGCATAAAACGTATCTACCGATACGAAATCGAACCGCATTGTTCGCATTAGGTCAGTATACACTAGATACGAATACGAAACCGTATCCATTGTAAAGATTCGTACCATACGTATCATCGGAAAGAGTCGTATTATTATACGATTCATAGAAATACGACACATCACTACAGTACATTCCTTAACGCCGAGACGTGAACTGTATAGAGTGATCGGTCTTTTAAAATGTCTGAGCCTAGACGTTCAGAGTAAATTTGTAGATTCGTGATATACCGTAATTGCAAAGAAAATTCCGTCTCGTCGTTTTGAAGTTTTAAGCTTTAATATCAAACTCGTTTTCAGAGAATCCTGAAATCTCCATGTATCAAATTACATGTTAATCTGTTAAATTTTTGCAATTTTGGCAGCCATATTGGATTCGCCATTTTGAATTTTTTACTTTTGACCTCAGATTTATCCGAAAATACCTAATTATCAATTTTAATGCAAAGCAATATTAGTATAACAACTTTAAGGATTGATCTATTACAGAAAGTAGGGAGAGAAACACTAAACAATACCTGGAACATTATCTTACTATAGCGTGAAGAATTTCAGAAAAAAGTCCACGAGGAAGAAGAAGAAGTAGTAATAGGAGAAAAACTAGATTGAATAGAAACATTCTAAAAAGAGAAAGTCATGTATGACCCAAATGAGAAAAAACAAAAAAGAAATATGAACAGTAAAAGAGATGAATGCTACAGATAAACAACAATGGATATGGAACATCAATCAAAGACTAAAGAAAAAAAGAGAGGTGGAGAGAAGCCCTGGCTAGTCTATTCCGAGATCTTGCAAAGGTTTTCGACTTTGTTGATCATAAACAGTTGTTGGAAGCTTTGCAAGATATGGGCTTTATCAGGAATGCATTTAAACTAACGGTAAGCTATTTAACTAACCGTAAACAATCCATTGAAATAAACTGAATAAATAGTGACGAGATAACAGTAACGTGTGCTGTGCCACAGGGAACTGTTCTAGGCCCTATTCTTTTTATAATCTATGTAAATAATTTATTATCAATTGATTGTGAAGGAAAAGTTATTAGTTTTGCCGACGACACCACCGTTTTCTATTCAGATGCAACCTGGGTGGGCCTTAAACAAAAAGTTGAAAATAATGTAAATAATCTCATCGATTGGTTTATCCAAAATTTTTTTTTAATGCCTTTGTCTATGTTAACGTCCTGGCGAAGTTTAGCTAATGCTACTCTACCACTTAACCAGAACGGCGAGATGAGATACGGTCACCAATCCAAGTGACAGACTCGCCCAGCCGTGCTTAACTTCGCCGATCCAGTCACTGAAATCTGTACCGTACTTCACCCCACCTTTTAACAATTAATTTTTAAAAAACTCTGTTCATACCATTTGGAAGCTACAAAGATTCTCTACCTAGTTACAACAAAGAGATTGTTATATTGAGTATGTAACTTAAACTCTAAGAAGTATTTCATATAAATTTAAATATTTTAAATCATTTTTAGATATACCACATTTATTACAATCACGTACATCTAATGGAATACTTGGATGCTAATAGTTACCTAAATAAATTAGAAATTTTACAAAAGAAATTTTTAAAGATATATCAAAAAAGAAATACTTACTCTCCAATTCACTGTATCAAGATGCTAGAATTTTGAACTGGCGACAAATAATGTTCTTTTCAAAAACCACATTTACCACTGAAAATACAAACATCAATTAGTTTTAATTGACTATACATATAAAACTAGAAATAAAATAAAGGGCCAAGCGAAAACGCCTGGTTCTGTTGGTCAAAAAAGCTTAGCTTTCTTAGCTCCTAGACTATATAATAAATTGCCAACTGATACAAGGGACTTACGTTTCTTAAATCAATTTTTTTTGTGTGTATGTATGTTATTGATTAGGTATGTTGAAATAATATAATGTATGGAGTGCTAATGAACAAGAAACTATTGCCACTTACATGTTCCACTTTTGTGGTACTTTATTTTGTTTATTTATTTCTTTATGTCATACATGAACCTTTAATATGTGTTATAATGTATGAAGTTATCATGTATTGTGTAGTAGCCTACGTAATTTATGTAACTAAACAAATAATTATTTTTATTATTGTTATTAACATAAGGAGGATGACTTTTTTAGATAAGTTTGATAATTTCTCCTGGCTATGTTTATGCTACTTCTTAAATATATTTTTTTATTTAACGTCGGCCTATTTCCACTACCAAGGCCTATCACCTGCGCCAAGAGACGAGCTACCCCAGACCTGGAAATTTTGCCGAACTTCTTCCCTGTCGAGTAGTAGGGATCTTTTAATTGCCTAACATTTAACAGATAACGAACCGACTGTTTTACATCCCCTTCGAAGGATGGTATATCCGCCACGTAAATCCTCACCTACATAGCTTCTACTTATACGCTGATATACGAGCCGCTAGAAGGTGGGTCGAGGTCTCCGTGTCTTCTTCGACGGTTCACCCATCTAAGTGTCAACCGTGATGAATGTTGTAACTTGTATCGAAATATGTGTTTAATCAATACGCCCCCACGCTCGCCCCATGTTTAAACTATTGTGGCATTCTTACCACCAGAGACATCTATGAGCGTTCCCTCTAAGTTTAAAAGGTAGACAGTAAACAAAAAACAATTCAGTTGGTTGGTTCGGCAATCATCCCAGAGATGGCGCGTGCGGTGTTATAATCTGGACTTCTGGAAATGTCATCATAACAGAATATTCTGGATCCCTCATCTTTGGGTACATAAAAGCATGGAGAAGCCTAGAATGGACAGTCTAGTTTAGTTGATGAACAGTTCAGATGGTCAGAGAGTGAACAGAGTAGTTCAGAGGAAGTAAAGAAAGTGATCAAGTGACTGAATAATTGAAGTATTATAGTACTCAGTGTAATATTAGTAAAGCAATTGTTTGTTGTAATTGGTACTAAGTTAATAAATTAGTGTTTAGTGCTACCCTGGTGTTATAATTTTCGGATCCACGATACAGGGTAAGGTTTGTAAACACACTATTTTATTTTATACAAGTCTCACTGCAACTAAAGCTTTGACCCGACTGCATTTATCTATTCATTTTTTGTAATGCACGATATTTTTTTATACGTATTTCCTTTTATTGACTGCATTTACATTATAGTCTCCCTATTTTCTTTTATATTATATAAGCTATGTATGATGCGTATGATCCTACTTACATAAAATGATTTTCTGTGGGGCTGCGAATATTCTTAAGAGCGGCCCTGTAGAACAAAGGGCCATATCCGTTGTACATCAGGTTATTATATATAAGGTAAAAACTAAAACAATACAAATGACTTTCCGAGGTAAATTAAGCAATTCTCCATGTTGGGGTTGAGCTTTTTCGCAGTTTTACCCCTATTTGGCTTTCCATTCAACGAGCAGAATTAATTTTCAGGCTGTTCTGCAACATTACATAATCGCACGCTTACTTGTCCGCATAAGACAATTTTGCTATTCCACAAAAGTCCAACAGCAGTTCTACTTTCATTTTAATCATAAACCTTGAGACAAAAATTCGCTGCTTGTATCTATATAATGATTGCAAGAAGGCCGATTATAAGGTCGCTGAAAGGTGGAAAATATATGAAATAATTACGTATTTGTCTTAATCGCGTTAACAACTATCGAGTCTTTTCTCGGTCTCAATTACACACCATGTGAAACAACTAGCGATTAATTTTATTAATTGCTTCAAGTTAACTAATAGAAAAAAATGCGTTGGTATATTCAGACCAATTTAACATATCATTAGATATGGTTCAGTGTCCCCAAAAATCGAGAAAATAAAGTCTCCTGTATTAATCCAAATAAATAAAGAATGCTACAATTTTTATTTAAACAAATTTTCCCTGTTATTATACTCTTCGCAAATACGAAAACGAAGACTATATTGAATTTGGTCAGTACATTTCTAAAACCGTAAATGTCGTCAGAAGAGAAAAAATATTCGTATCATTGTTAGTGAACGAATTATGAACAATTTTCAAAATGTCCGTCCATCCGTCGGTCCGTCACGTTCCTTGTAAGCACGACAACTTAAGGCAGAAAAGCCCGATTGTATTTAAATTTGGACAATGAGTTAGTGTTACCCTATTGGTTTTTAACAAAATCGATCAGTAAATAAAAATAAAATATTGTTTTAACTTTTTTTTTGTATCCAACAGTCGAGATATGAATTTCAATCCAAATATTGTATAGAAACAAAATTGTAGAAAACTTTATCCATCCACTTTGTTCTTTGTGCAGAAAGTTTTCTCCATCTCTTTTGAATAAACATGGACGCCAGTTTTTTTGGGGGGGGGGCATGTCTAAAATTATTGCTTAAGCTTTTAACTTTATAAAAACCATTGTCACTAAGGATCGGGGGGGGGGGGGGTTGTACCGTTAGAGTGGGCTCCCGTAGTAAGAGTATTCTACAGAAAATAATATAACAATTAGGTATATGAACAGTCTAACAAATCAGCGAAGAGTACAATAGTTAATACTGTTACGATTTACAGCGGCCAGAGGGGTGAAAATGTGTGCTTCACCGTAGTCTTTTTGCAATATTACTAAGTTGAAACTTGGCAAGAGTAAAGCTTTGATTAAGAATACACTATTTTTTTTAATTTAATTATTTTCAATTTGTATTGTTTCATTTTATAGCCTTATTTAATTTACCGTCCTGGCGAAGTTTACCCATGGCTAATGCACCCCTCAGCCACGATACGCAACACATAACCATTCCCTGCGAGATTGTTATCTGTCGTAGTTAAAACTCGAACTCAGAAGAGATAACCGCGACTAACCATGTTGACTCACTCAACAGTTGACTAGTCCACTGTTACCATCTCGGTAAAATATATTAAAAACACCACTAAACATCCATACCCTAGACAGGATTCGAACTTGGGATCCATTGATCTCAAGCCTAACATTAACCATTAACAATTAAAATCGCTAGGCGTGAAGCTCCTTGAGTGCCGCTGGTAGGCGCGGATTTCAAACAATTAAAAGGAATGATTTCACAGGAGTCTTCCAAGAATTTTATTAGTGTACGTTGTTGAATATTAATGTAAGAATTTGATTTTTAACGTGAGGTTATGTTGTAGGAAAAACGTCGTATTACAATACCATGATGATACATTCAGTTGGGCATCCTCTCTTAATAAGGAATATAATTTAAAACCCATATGTGAAACTGAAAGTGATTATGATAATAATAACTACTGCTCAAACAAGTAATAAACAATTCATGGTAAACAAAATTAACCATTTATATTGCTTTGTTAATATTTTTAATAATCATTTCTTGTTTAAATTTTAGTTGAGTGAAAGTGGAGCTGTACTCAGGGAGAGAAAAGTGCAATGGTAGAAATTGTTTTAAATAATGTTTGTTTTTCCGAAGGTCTCAAAATCTGTGTAGTCAGCGCATGCGACCCACTGAAGCGCTCGAACTCATGTTATACTATGACGTCACGCGAGTCATGTAGTCTGCGCTCATAAAATTTGGTGCCCTCAACTTTGAAATTCTATATCTCGGCCATTTTTCAAGATATTCAAAAATAAATAAAGCATTTTTTACGATTTTCAAACTTTTTTTAGACAACCACAAAAATACGTTTTCTTCTCCATCATATCTCTGTCCCGTTGCCTTTATATAATAATTAGCTATTATCCAGATTGTAGATTGTAAAATATCGTAAAACTTTTATTGAAACGATTTTCCTCCACGGCCAACTGTTCTGATTTAAAAACACCACCGAAACGATTAGTAATTTAAAAAAGCTTGTAATAAGAAAATATTAACAACACCAGAAAACTTTGTATTGTTTTATTCACGTTTTTACCCCTTCTTAGCTACAATGAAACAAAACATCTCTGAAAATGTCGACAAAATTGCTTAAAAGTTCTTAAGTTTCGCTTCTTATGCAAATCAGAATATAAACTATATTTAGTTATTACGCGCCATCCAAATTTCATTTTTAATGTGAGAACTTTTAAGAATTTACAGCACGACTTTTCCCTGTGCATGATATACAACTTTACCAATAGGTATGCGTGTCTTTGCTGTCAAAATGTACATCATAATCATTAGCAAACCATAGCCGACTCCAGTTGAAATGTTCCTGAACTCACGCTAACGGGGTGTTCGATTTCCTGCTTCTAATCGGAGCATCTACAATAAAGTCCTGCTTTATGCAAATGGCGTCTTAGAATTCCGTTTGATGTCTGCGAATTACTAGCGCTTCGTAAACCGTGGAATATTTATTAAGCACAGTTCGACAATTTCCGGACTTTTAAATAGATCTTATGTGGTATCAACGTTTTCAAAACGATCATAAAAGATCATTCAAAAACGTACACGTTATAAAACACAATATTGAGTAAATTAAAGCGTACAAAAGTATCAGTTCCATATGAACGCTGGTTTATCCACGTTCTTTGTAAATTTTAAAGTAACTATGATAATGAAAACTAAAAGAATATTATTATAGCTGTCTACAACTGTATAGAGCACATAAAAAACTCAAAGCTGCCGATCGAGTTAATATAATGGGGAGACCGGGGCATGCTTTATTTTTCTACACTATTAAGTAATAAATATAATGTATTATATACGTAGGTATTTTATGATAATTTACACATTTACACAGTATGCACAGTATTTTATTCTTGGATTGCTTTGACGATGAAGCGTCAAGTTCTTCATCTACAGTGTTTCACTTCAAAACGCATATTTTATGAGATATTGGCAATTTTATAAAAAAAAATCGGAATATATAAAATTTTTTGGATAGTACTCCCCCTCCCCCCCCCCCACCAATAAAATGGGGATGAAAAGAGTAGTTTCGAGGGAGTCAAAATCCTTCTTTGTACATATTCGTTCCCATCGCTGTAGAAAAAATTTTTCGGTTTTATCCGAAATTAACTTTTAGTAAAATTTAAGGAGCGAATTTACCCCTCACCTCCACCCCCTGTGTAGAAGAAAGGGATGAATAACCGTTGCATCATCATGTCTTTAAAAACATGTAATCATAAATAAATTTACAGGTCGAATGTTATTTTGATTAAAATCAATCAGTTTGCAGTGAAGATTCTCGTTTTCACCACTTGTAGGGCGTTTCAGCGTTTTTGAGGGTAAGTACCGTTGAATAATCAAGAATAAAATGACACTAGAAATTTCTATAAACACTGTCAATATTTTTTACCAACACAGAGAACACAAGTTTAAATAAACATAAAAATTACCGGGCCATAAATAGAACCCTGAGGAACTCAAATATACAACCAGTATATTACAAGTTTTGTTATTTCATTTTACATAAATTCGCTTAGGCCGAACACATAACGATTTATAATAGCTTCGTGTACGGATCGTAAATTTTTCTGAAGCCTATTGTCTGACAACCATTATATAACTTGCGTTACGATCATCGATCCTCGTAAATCCGGCATACGAATTCGTGAAATATAAATCGCCATGAAGCTAAATACGGGGAGCTCGCGGAAATGCATTCGTCGGGTAACTATTTAAATGACCCACTTTTTAATGTATTGCAATCTAATGCTTAAGAAAGAAGTTACAAATCATCCGCATTCATTCCAGTATATCTGCGATCAGTATTGCGCTCCGTGATAGAGAAAGTTGAGTGTTGTCGATCTTCGGCACGAACTACGCCAACACTAATATTCTTCAGTTCTCCGAGGGTTTTTCTTTGTTGTGTTGCCCAATCCTTTGTTTATAGACCGTTATGAATTATGTATATATCGCAATTGAGTGCTGTGTCATGAACAAGTGTCAGTAGCACTGATGAATAATGAAGAGAGTGTTTAACAAAGACGACGTTAAGTTGTCTAGGCAAACAAAAAAAATTTTTTGAAAGAAAGTGAACCGGCAAAAAAAGGTCATTAAAAATAATTAAATAACAATTCTTCATCGCCCGGTAATTGAACTTCTTATTACTTAATATCAATGTTGAAGTAATAATAATAATTATTATTCAGACAAATACAATACTTGTTTTCGCAGAATAATATCAATTTTTCATACATTTCGTTTATTTCATACACTGTCCAACAGGTACTAGATCCAACTATAGAGTAGGAAATATCTCACAGATTTGGTAAATGTAAACAAAAATTGTAAATACAAAAGAATATAACTCAAGATAAATAGTAACTAAACTTAGAAATTAAGAACATATATACAAAAATAAATTCAGAGTACATAAACAAAAAAATCTAAAGCAACAGTAGAGACAAGGCATGTAGGTATTTTATAAATATCCAATTCCAATTCCAATTAAAAATCTTTATTCAGTTTTATAAGTTTACATTTCATAAAGTATTTCATTTATTTCATTAACGTGTGTATAAAATTACAATATATGATCTGTAGGCGCTAGCAGCCTCGAGGACCTGATGCGCCCACAAACGGGCTGGTGGTGACCCCAAAATAAATGCACAACTTTTTATCATTAAGTGGATATGGCGTACTTTCCAGGTTAATACGCATTTATTTATTTATGCCAGGGCTTAAGAAACAATGTAAAGTGAATTGGAAGTGAACGATGTTTTATCTCTCATGCAGGAAAACAGAGTATAAAAACCTGCTTTAAAAATTAGTCAGCTAAATAAAATAAAATAAAACTAGTAAGGCAATGGGTATATGTGGAATTATTAGTTATGCTTAAATTAGTAAGCTTTACAGCATCTCTTACACTTTGTGCGTTCCTAGTGCAGGATTCCCCAGAGAGTGGTAGTTTTAGGGGTAGGATGTAAGGGGGGGGAGGGATGTTTGAGGGGGAAAATAGAGGTTATTCCCTCCTGAGGGAATAGAGCTCAAGTTTTTGGTGGATGAGTTTGTGGGTATGCGTGGGGTTATCATATTCTCTCAGGTGGGCTATGTCTCTGGTTAATTCAGAGACGCCAACCCTTAACGAGAAAAACTTCTGGGAAGTTTCCCTTATATAGTCCTTGGTTCTGGCCATTGAGGTTATTCTGTGGAGCTCCTCAATAGTAATGTACCTGGGTGAATTGGTCAACAGGCGGAGTATTTTATTCTGTGTGACTTGAATTCTGTTTAATTGTGTATCCGAGGCACCATTCCATGCTTCACACCCATACATGAGAATGGGCCTGAATATCACCTTATAAAGTATTAATTTGTTGTGTGTGGTCAATTTACTCCGTCTGTTGACCAGGGGGTAGAGTCTACTGAGGGCTCCATAAGTTGAGTTAATAGCACGCGTGATTTGCGGGCCGAAACACAGTCTCTTGTCCAGAGTAACTCCCAGAAATTTGACCGTTTTTTGTTCAGCAACTTCCTGCTCAGCAATTTTTATTTTATTAAATATTTTAATATTGGTGAATTTACGGTTGAAATTAATAAGTTCAGTCTTGTGTGGGTTAATTTTAATTTTCCATTGTTTATAAAAGTTATTCAGTTTTTGTAAATGGTATTTTATTTTTTGTACTGCCGTTTGAGCATGAAAGCTGCTGGCATACAGGGTGACATCATCCGCATATAAAAGGAGTGAGGTGTTTGGGTAAGTGGGAATATCAGAGGTAAAAAGGTTGTATAAAATAGGGGAGAGGGATGATCCCTGGGGAACTCCTGCGGAGAGCCTTGTTTTGTTAGATATAGAATTATTCACTCTGACGTGAATATATCTGTCAGATAAGAAAGACATAATTAGAGTGGTTATGTACTTAGGGATCTTGTGAATTTTGTCTAGTTTATAAATTAGACCATTCCTCCACGTGGAGTCGAACGCTTTCTCAACGTCTATAAGCAGGACAACATTGCACTGTTTCTTGTTGAAAGCGTGCAACGAGTCCTGCACTAATCTGCAGACAGCATGAATAGTCGTATGTCCCGGCCTAAAACCGAACTGTTGGGATGGAATCAGTCGTTTTTTCCCCACGAGCCTATTTATATGTGCTAAGATTACCTTTTCTGCTAACTTAGATAAGGTATTAAGTAATGAGATGGGTCTGTAACTACCAGGCTCGTATGGGGGTTTATTCGGTTTCAGAACCGGGACAACGATTGCAATTTTCCATTTCGGGGGGAAATATTGCAGTTTAATTATCGCGTTTATTATAAATATCGAAGATATACTTAAATTTGCATAAGTGGCTGGCATGTGTTTGGAAAATAATACATATCTCGGGACATTTTCAGTAATTTTATAAGAAATATTAGTGTAATAAAAACCAAATCTTTCCACAGTATTTCTAGTATAACGCAATAAATCATAGTATAGTGCAGTGACATCGTCTATCTACTGGTAAGAACAAAGACAAGAAATTAGTGCAAATACCCGAAAAGGAAAACGCAAACATGAAAGGTTAAGTTTTAACCATTTTATTTGATTAATGACGAAACTCATATATTGTAATTCGCTTTATAATATTGAAATACTAGTTCCTATTGAAAGAGCGCCTAAAAATAAATAAGAATAGATAAATAAACACTGACTTGTTTATATTATCGGCAGCGGCAGATGGCAGTGTCGCAGGCAATGGATGTTGTGATGTTACGCGTGTGTGCGTGTCCTGGTTCAGTGGGGAAATAGCTATGGCTAAACTCCGCCAGGACGTTAAAAAATTAAAATTAAACCAAATAGATTAAACTGGAAACTCTTCTCCAACATGATATATATTGCGAGTTCAATATATTTCGTCCACTTTTTTGAGGTTATGTTCAATGTTCGCGAAATTTTGGGAGTAATTTTAAGAAAATAACAGAAATTCTTGATGGAAATCACGAATTCGTCGCAAATATAATCATTGGGTATTAATTAGTCTAAATGTAAAAAACTAATTCCTTCTAAAAGAATCCAAGAGGCGAGTAAATGATGTAAAGCAAGCTGTACATTATGTATAGCTAGATTTAGTAATATTAAATAAAGCCGATAGATATTTGTTGAACTTTAGAGGGCTGAGGTATTTGCGGTACCTTGAGATCGTCACGATCGACCTGTCGACAATCCTGCTCTGCTCAGACATAAAGGAAAATGGGAGGAACAGTTCTTATTCAATTCCATTTTACAGGGCTTTATACACCCTCAATTCAGCTATTTTTCAAAATGAATAATTCATGTGGTAGAACGCCACATGGCTCGTTTCCTATAATGATCAAACATGTATTTAAAACTGTTCTAACAAATATCTAAAAATAACTTCATTGATCAGCATGACAATTAAATTTCATTTTATTTATATAACGTACACGGTAATACAGAAAACACGACTTTTTGGTTTTTGATTTTAACTCCACTATTTATACCGAATATAACCGAACATGGAGAATTACCTACAGTGAAAGGAAATAGCTTTCGTTATTTTTTTTAAAGGCTTCATTTAGATTAACGTCCTGACGGAGTTTGCCCATAACTGTTCCACCACTCGACCAGGACACACATCCACACAGGCAATTACTCAGCAACCATTCCCAGCACCATTGCTACCTGTCGCAGCTGAGACTCTATTTTCGCAATTTGTTTAAAAACGCATAGACATCTTACGTCAAAAATCTTCTATATAGAGTTGAAAGAAAAATAAACAATTGATTGACATCCTAAGTCATATGTTACTCGGTGTCCCCCAGGGTTTCATGTTAGGTCCCCTCTTACCTTTGGTTTTTGATGATCTCCCTGAAGTAACAAACTCTGTAAGTAGTTTCATTATGTTTGCAGATGATAACACTTCTTGTGTGAGGATCTAACCCTAGTAGTTGTTTCTAATTTGAAAATAATCGTTAATAAATTTTACCCACCCCCACTATCGATGTGGCATTATGGGTTTTTGGTTTTTTATTTCAAATATTATATGATTAAAGTTCCATAAACAATTATTTCCACATAGTGGAGTACAAATATGGTATCAAAATTTTTTTCGTTGTGACAGACTTGGATAAAAATCTGGATGAGGAGGTAGCGATTCCTTAGACAACGTCTTTTATTAATGGTTGCATTATAAATTAATTAAATTGAATTTTCATAAACTTGCACTTTTTGGGAACTCTTGATCGCATTTTAGCTAATTTCTATTGTAGAGAAACATGGCAGGTTTCAAATTATAGACAATTAAAAAAGCTTTTCCATTTTATATAGATATTTTTGGCGTAAGACAGTGTATTTGAGTGAATTGCAAAAATAGGGCGTAAAAATTTTATTCCTTAAATGGCTGATATAACTTCAAGACGGTATATCTAGGTCAATTTTGATAGAAAATTGACATGTCTCATATTAATGAAAATGTCATAAACTTTGAAAAAAATCTCTTGACATGTTTCGTTAAAATGCTCAACTTAACTGAGATATATCTCTGAAACCTCTGTAATTTGTATTTAGCATATTATCTTCGTAGCCTGTAAGTACAACTGCAGTTAAAATATGTTGCATCACACCAACTTTACATATGTTATACGCAAGTAACTAGAGTACACCCATTAAATTAACATAACAACATTTGCATATAGTTTCCATATAATATGCATTCATTTTGGCATAATGAAGTGTACGTATTATCGTTACCAACAAAATTAATATTAAAAATTTCATTTCACATTCACATATATGTAAATGGGTTGCACTTTTATGTTCCTAGATAAAAACAATAATTATTCGATACAGCTTATCGTGGTTAACCAAAACTGTTCAAAATATATTTGTCTGATAACGGGTCGTCGTATACAAACAGGAAATTATTAGAGATATCGGGAACATCTGCATATTTTCGAAATGACTTGACGGATTTGGGTCAGGTAAGCTTTGTTTTCGTTGCTTTATGGATTATAATGCGTATTATCTTTTAATACGCAATGCAACAAAATTTACAATATATCTAGTGATAATGATAGTAATCCTTTTCCAATATCTCAGCTATATTTAGGGAAAAAAAAATGAAATCTGGTAATATAATTTGTTACATAAGCCATATTTTACATTTCATAGATGGAAAAATTTTCTGTACCTGTCTGTACCTGGTTCAGGTGGTATGAGGGGTTCAAGTTCAAATAGGCTTAGAATGTCTTGATATGTCCAGAAATTTGAGAAAAAAATCTGTTTGTCCGTCTGTAACTTTTTTTTTGTGCGCACGGTTTACGTATTGACTTGAAATTTGGTACACCCATGTATCATAACAAGACCCAAAACTAGATTATACTTGAAATTATTCCGTTGAAGGGTTGATGGATAAATGAGGGCAAATAGGTAAATCAAGAGTCTATACAATTAGGATTTCGAGAATGGACAAGAAGTGAAGGTGTCAAAATGTTTTTTGGCATCAGCCACCCCTACTATGGGGATGGGGGTGGTAGTATGAGACTTGAATAGGAAAACTGGATACTGGATGTGAAAGTATAGTGATTCCTTAGGCAACAGTTTTTAGCCTGCAGATTGCCGAGACGAAATGAAAATACAAAATACGAATGCCATAAAATTGTGTTGTGTCAAAAAGCTGTGTATATCAGACTGCATCATATGTAAAACAAGTGATTATAGTTTGATAGGTACTGAAAATGGTAGGGAAAAATCAGGCCCTTCGCGAAAATGCAAAATGACATAGTTACTAATAGGTTAAAATCCCCTTTAATCCCCTGGAAAGTGTCAAGGAAAGATTAGAAAATGATAATAAATAAATAAAGGGACCACTTCTCTCACAATTTTTCTCAAAAATGTAAACTTAAGCCACAAAATCTCATTTTTAAACTTCATAGCCGCCATTTTGGGTTAGCCATCTTGCATTTCGTAATTTTCAAAATTGTAATCAGCGACCTCAAAATCTTCCGAGTATACATTTTCAGTTGGTTTTCTCAAATAGTTTCCGATTAGCAAATTTAATTAATTCGTTTAGTGCTTAAAATTGCTTGTTTATTCATAACAAAATGAAAAAAGTCCCAGCAGCCTGTTCCAATGTTCCTTAGACTTCAATAAACAATTTGCAAAAAAATTAGGCTTTAGGATTAAACCTTTGCCAGAAAACTTCTCAGAAAATGTCTGTCTTGATGCAACTAATCATATACAGATTTGGGAAGTGTTGGTTTTGGTATTGCATTAGTTTGAACGACTTAACCGACCGCCCACAATAAAGAGAAGCAAAGAGTGACACGCCCCATCAAGAGAATCGTATACATCATTGCTTGCTTCGCTCTTGTTTGCTCTTACTGCCATACCAAAACCAACACTTTCCGATTCTGTATAAAGAAAATAAAATAGAAAAGGAGAAGACGTCATTTGGCATTATAACAATTTTGCACCCCCCCCATAAAAACTGCTTAAAACCGGCCCTGCCAAGAAGTAATCTTTTGCAAAATGAAACGAAACAGACATGGCTACTGCTAACTCCATTAATACTAACCAAGATGGAAATATTTTTTTGTTCATTCTCGTTCTCAAAAATAAATTTTCTAGAACTGCATCACAACGTACATCCATAATGTTAATTTAATCAGTATACAACACTTTTTATGTATAATTATATGAATCAATGCGTGATTATACACGGTAATGATATAATATACTATTGATTTCAGAGACAATCATTAACAGGAAATTCCAGAGATAATATAACCCGCAATTGAAACGTTATTAACGTTAATTGGAGGGCAGCAATAATAATTAGTCAATTAATAATTTAAAATTGAATATTTCCAATTGCGGATAATTATAGTTAGTTTACGGGTCAAGAAGTATTCAATCGCGTTATTGTGAGAACCGTATGAGACAAGGTCGAAAATTCGTTATTTACCTACTAGAGCTGCAACCTTCGAGAGTGGGAGAAAATATAGATTGTCTACAGCTATCTGTGGATCGTATTTTAAAACATCCTGTATAAATTATATATCAATAAATTAAAATATAAACTTCACCAAGATTTAAGCGAAGTGTAGCTTAAAATAAACATTTATACGATTTGGGGTACTGTATATTAACGGATCTACGAAATAATGGTATAATAGATAGGCACCTAATATTCTTTTGCTTTCTCGATTAAGTGTGGTGTATTCAGAATGTGTTCTCTAGTATCGTCTTTTCACAAAGCCATCTTGCTTAAGTTATTTTTGGCAAAGCAGATGGTGCTAAAGTCGGTGATTTTCCAAATGAACTTGCACGTCAAAACACAAATTCATAATTTTAGGTTTCCAAAGCGAATATATTGAATAACTTCAATTGTTTTCAATGCACTTATAGGCCAGTGGAATTAGCAAATATGCATATTGTAATTCGTTTCAGGATGCCACGTGGATTAAACGATAGTTTTATTGATTACGAACATGACCCTGAATTTGGTCCACTTTTTGACCGCCGGAACATTGTTTATTTAACGATTTATTGTTGAAAAATTCCAAAAAATTGACTTTTTTAAACATAACTCAAAGACCTTTGACGATAGGTTTTTCAATTTGTAGATACTGTTAGAACTTTGAAAAACGGTTAATTTGAGAGGTGTTTTGTTTAAAACGTTTGAAAATTTGTTTAAATAGTTGCAAAAAACCGAGAAAAAATTTTCGCAATTTGCAAATATTTTTCCTTCTTTAACACTTTAGTGCTTGAAACTTTGACAAAATATGTCTTTTATCACCCCAAAGTTACCTCTAAAATTTCATCAAAAAATTTTAATTAGTTTACGAGATATTCAATTTGTTTATTAAAAACACGAATAATGTAAAATGCAAATTCACCTAGTTCCCGTTGTCGAAGAGGGTTAATCTGGACATCATTTTTTTTGCTGAGACTTAAACTTAACACTCAATTTATAAACTTGACGTTACCGTTCCCGTTCGACGTTCGACGATGAAACATAAAAAACAATTGAGGACGTGCACGTGACGTCACACCTAACCTGGAAAATATATATTTCTTAAAATTTACAAATATTTCGTAGCTATTGTTAAAATTTCTGCCTGATTCCCGTACTTTAAAATAAAATCTAGTTTAATGTAATGTTTAAAAAGTTTTAAATAGTTTGTTCCAATAAAATAAGACACTTTTTGTAGGTTGGAAATCTAACCTATAATTAGCTGTCTATTTTTATTAATCAACAGCTTTGAAAAAAATTTTGCCTGTATTTTTAAATATTCGTTTGGAGCCAGTATGGCCCCAAGCTAAAATTGCGGATACAAATATTAAAGATGAGAATAAACTTCAAAAACTTGAAATTTGAGGTTATGTTAGTTACATAATGCAATTAGGCAATCCAACGACCTGTCAAAATTATTTTTCAATATGGCGCTGAGGGCAAACATGGGGTTTATTTTAATTAACTCGCAGAAACGTAGCCAAGGCAACCGAAAAAAAACTCATTTAACGAATGAAAATAAAGGATTGCCGGATGTTTGCCCTCAGCGCCATGTTGGAAGTCACGTGGTTTGGATTGCCTAATTCATCAATGAAAGTCATTAATATTGACGTTGGCATCGTTTCTCACTGTATCAAAAGTTGCCGTCAGTTTGAGATGCCCAACATTTTCCGTTCCCGTTGGGCGTTTCCGTCGCCGTTCAAAGATGAAACATACAAAATACTGATTGTTATTTATATCCTAAGTTGGCGTTGATGTTTCCCACAGGATCAAAAGTTGCCGTCCGTCCGAGATGAACAAATTTCATGTTTTTAACGTTACCGTTGCGGGATCTCCAATGAAATTGAAGCGTTTTGTCACGTGAATGAGTGTTAAAGTTTCATTCAATTCCATGTCAACTATATTGTCCTAAGTGCTTTAGAGTAAATTCGATTATATCTACATAGTACACGCAAATTAGATTTAAAAACACTGAATAGGAGAAATAATTTATAAAGTAATAATATTTTTGAGATGCGTACTCTAGAAAAATCTACTTTTCTATATCGGATATCTACCCGAAAAGTTCCCCGTCTATGTATGGGGTTGAATGTATCTTTTTTTTGCAAAAAACCACCCCTAATGGGGACTTAAAGCTGGTTTTTCTATTATGTTGTAAACCGTTCATCGGAAGAGAAAAAAGTATAGAAAATAAAAAAAATGTTAAATTCCGCATAAAAAATGTCCCATTAATCTTATAGCTTATCCTTACCTAATTCACGCTAACAGCATCCGAACAGAGAGGTAATAGTACTAATAGTTTGGAGTGCACAGGTAAAAATCAATCCTATTCGAAGTTTCACAGCGAATATCTAATCTCTGCAGAGATCAGACATGTATGATATTTTCAATAAATAAAAAAAGTAAATAAAAAAAAATAAATAAAAAAAATAAAAAAAAAAAAATTTTTTAAATTCATTCCATTTTTTTCGTTAAAGTAACCTGATTTAAGATATTCGCTATGAAACTTCGAATAGGAACTTTTTTGCTAAACTCAAAATGGCGGCTCCAATAAGGCGGCCAATCTATATATATGGAAGGCTATACCCACATTAAAATGAAGACGCTACCAATATGGTAAGAGACATAAGAACATTGTAGAGAAGAAAGTTATTGTAGATAATTAAATTTTCTACAAAAAAATAAGTTTTCAACTTTTATAGTATAAACAGGAAGTGTGCAAAGTGCGACGTCGTGCTGATTTATCACGTTTAAACGCATATATTGCCAAAACAATAAAATATGCATATATGTCGCTACTCACTTTTTTTATGTGAAATTTTATTCTCCACAACTTTGTTCCTATAGTTTTTTTGCAGCTTTTACCATTTTGGCAAAGTCTTCATTTTAATGTGGGTATTACCTTCTATACAAACATTGGCCGGCATATTAAAGTTGCCATTTCGAGTTTTGCAAGTTTTGGAATTTTCGGCTTATCGAGAATGTAGTCGCCCCACCTCCATGCCAAAGTTCCCAATTCATCGGGAAGCATCCAAATAATAGAAGCCCCTCAAACTCAATGGGAATATTTTAATAAAATGCCGTTTTATGCAAACTATTCCAAGCCAAGAGAGCAAGATGGAGCAATTAGATATCCTTCAATTGTTCTAATTTTATTCTTTTCGTAGAAGAGCCACAGCGATTCCAAAATCGAGCGACCATAGTCGTTCTACTCTTTACATATGCTTTTGTTTGTTTTAAATCACATCTTTGTACAAGGATTCTTTACAAATTATCATTATCAAGTTCATAATCATAAAACATCGGATACTTAACGTCAGCAGAATATTCAGTTTAAATTAAACAAACATTATTCAAAAATAAAGTAAATTTTGCAAAAATACAATCTTTCAGTTTGACATTTTACGTAAAAAATGCAAACGTACGAACGACGAACGTCAAAGTTTATAAATGGACCATTTTTGTGAACGTCGAACGTCGAACGGGAACGGGAACGTCGAACGGCAACGTCGAACGGGAACGGGAACGTCGAACGGCAACGTCGAACGGCAACGTCGAAGTTTATAAATTGAGTCTTATGTTTTCATTAATGGTAAATCAAATTTGCATTATTTTCAACTTCAAAATGACGTTTGAAAAAGTGTCACATTTTGAGATTAGGTTTTTTGCTAATAACTTTTAAACAAATGAAGATTTTGCAATATCGTTCTGATATCTTTATTGCTGAGGTTTTTTCACACATTTTCAAAAAAAAATGACTGTAGCCTTACTAGAAGCCGAGATGATTTTCTTTTTTAATAAATTCGTAATTGGTTTATTAATAAACATTAACAGCTGAAACTTGGCGAACAACTAGTTTAATAGTCTATCTTTGTAATAGAGCTGAGTTTAGGGGAAAAAATTCAATTTGCAACGATAACAATAATTCATTTTGAATCAGCGTCAGAACAGGAGTGAGAAGCATGAGTCATATCTGTAACACGTTCATAAAATGATCGAGACGAGTTCGAATCCGTCAACCAAAGATTTACCGTTTCTTCGATTTTGACTTTTTTTTTAATTTGGGGTGGCGTGATAATATCTGTCATGTCGATTTTTTCCTAATTAAACAATAATTTGTTATAAACAATTATGTTTTGTTAAAATTTTTTTTACAATTTTATTAAAAAAAAATCATTTCGGCTTCTAATAAGGCTACAGAGTCATTTTTTTTTTGAAAATGTGTGAAAAGACCGCAGTAACAAAGATATGAAAACGATATTGCAAAATCTTCGTTTGTTTAAAAGTTATTAGCAAAAAACCTAACCTCGAAATGTGACACTTTTTCAAACGCCATTTTGAAGTTGAAAATAATGCAAATTTGATTTGCCATTAATGAAAACATAAAGTTTAAGTCTCAACAAAAAAAAAGATGTCCAGATCAACCCTCTACGACAACGGGAACTGGGTGAATTTGCATTTTACATTATTTATGTTTTTAATAAACATATTGAATATCTCTTAAACTAATTAAAATTTTTTGATGAAATTTTAGGGATAACTTTGGGGTAATAAAAGACATATTTCTTCAAAGTTTCAAGCACTAAAGTGTTTTTGTTAAAGAATGAAAAATATTTGCAAATTGCTAAAATTTTCGCGGTTTTTTGCAATTATTTAAACAAATTTTCAAGCGTTTCAAACGAAACATCTCTCAAATTAACCGTTTTTCAAAGTTCTAACAGTATCTACAAATTGAAAAACCTATCGTCAAAGGTCTTTGAGTTATCTTTAAAATAGTCGATTTTTTTGAATTTTTCAACAATAAATCGTTAAATAAACAATGTTCCGGCGGTCAAAAAGTGGACCAAATTCAGGGTCATGTTCGTAATCAATAAAACTATCGTTTACCACGTGGCATCCTGAAACGAATTACAATAAATTTCAGTCTTTTTTTTCTAATTCTACTGGACTATTATAGATCCAGCTATACATAAGAGTGTTACTTTTTTTAATACGGGCACTAAATAACCTCGAAATTATTAAAATGCTAGAAATAGTCATAATAGTCCAAGATCCCAGAGCTGCCAGACCTACGTCATTTTAGCAAAGCTAATATTTTGACAACAAATAGTGTAATATCTAATTAAGAACGTATGCGTATTTGCTAGTTTGAAAGCGGGGCCCTTTTGCAGAAAACAGGTACAAAAGGTACATACAAATTTTACTCAGTACGTTAAAATATGATAGCTGGTTTATTTTCCACGTGACACACTAACGACGTGGTGTAAGCGTCAACCCCCGAATCTTAAGGTCCGAGGTTCGATCCTGAGCGTTCTCAGCTTTTTTTTTTCAACAAATATTAACTTAAAGTGGCGATTACCAAGAAAGAGACAACCGATAGGGAAATATTTATTATTTTTGGCCAATTTTTTTTCTTAGTACGTATATTTGAAAAAAAAAAACTGAGAACGCTCAGGGATCGAACCTCGGACCTTAAGTTTCGGAGGTTGATCAATCAATAACAAGTTTATTAAAATTAGAGGTACATGAATGTGCCTCCCCGGAATCTGGCCCGGAGCCAGCCAGACAACCACGACGCGCAGCGTCGTGGTGGGTGTCGGGCTGGACGGGGCAGGTCCGGTTTGGCTAAATCTGAATATAAAAGGTTAAAACTCCTGCCTAAGAATAAAGCTTAAAATTAACAATTTAGATCAATGATAGTACACAAAAATACTTAAAAAATAATTAAAATTAGCACTTTAAAAACTAGCGGTTTCGCGCACAGACGAACACTTTGGAATTTTGATTGCTGACACGGGAAAACAGAACTCAACGAAAAAACCCGTTCGAAGTAATTCCACCCTGGTCTTCCTTCCAGGAAAGTGTGGTGGATAAAAGGTGTGGTTTAAAATATTTGGATTTTTAGGGAATTTTCCGGCCTAGACGGAATTTAGAAACAAAATGGACAAAAGAACAAAAAGGACAAAAAGGAGAAGAACAAAACTGAACAGAAATAAGAAGAGAGGGTTGTAAAGTTATACAGTTGAGGAAAGGTAAAGAGTAGGGTAGAGATAAGTTATGGTAGAGGAAAGTTTGGCTAAGGGAGTTGCCGGAAAATAGGCAACGCCTGGTATGGTAGAGGGTGTCTGATATCGAAAAGTATTGCATTATGCTGTCTGATTCGAGTTATGTTGCGGGTTAGCGGACTATCGCCCAGTTTGAATTGATAGAATTTTTGTGAAATTTCTTGGACGTAGTCCGCTAGTGGGGTTATGTCGTGGTAATTTGCGTATAGATCTCTGAGGGAGGTTGATGCTGACACCATGTAGTTAGCGTGTCACTGTAAAATAATCCAGCTATCATAATTTAACGTACTAAGTAAAATTTGTATGTACCTTTTATACTTGTTTTCTGCAAAAGGGCCCCGCTTTCAAACTAGCAAATACGCATACGTTTTTAACTACATATTACACTATTTATTGTCAAAATATTAGCTTTGCTAAAATGACGTAGGTCTGGCGGCTCTGGGATCTCACTCTATAAGTAATCCAATATTGCACGATTTCTTGTAGTTGGCGGAGGTGACAGATAAACGTCAACATGATTTTTTCATTTCTTCAAATTATTCACATTTGACATTTAAATAATTATGTCATTTCTTAATGCCACTTAATAGTTATTATTTCACTCTTTTTTCTTTACTTTACACTTGTCAATAATGACATTGTTTTGATTCATTGAAACTGTCAAATAAATGCCATTTTAGGATATGGCGTTACAAAAAAATTATTTAAAAAGTAGAGTTAGTGGAGTCATATCACAGTAGAGAAAAGCCCAGTAGTCCGACTCAGCAGGAACAGTTGTATAAGATTTTCAGTGCGCATGCGATGCGCGTGGGCTTAAACTATTCGATGCGCAGTGGACGGCAGTGATGATATAGGGTGGGGCGGATGTTTATTTTTGTTTACGTTTACGTTTCTGAACAGTCCCCACTATCGACGAAATGCGCGTGGGATACAAACAGTAGATGCGCAGTGGATTAAAAAAAATAAAATCGAGTACAACAAATATCAAAGGGACCGCTGCGAGTGAAACTACTGGTCTGTTCTCTACTGTGGTCATATTAAGCAAAAATATTTGAAAACGGATGTAGCTGAAAGAAGCGATTTTTTTTATTAAGTCATTAGGTTACGACAATTCTATCACTGTGGTCGGAATAATATTAAATATTCAATAATATATTTTTTAAGTTAAAATTATATAGAAAATGTTTAAAAGTTAAATAAGCAGTTGTATTTTTTTTAGGTTAAATAACTGAATTCCATCCAGGAGTTTTGAGGTTTCAACTAAAGGTGAGTTGAAAAAAATCTACATTCAAGCCAAGGCCAGTGCAGTATGTATATATTTGGGCCACTAAGTGTCACAGAGAAAATGTTACAATTTCAAATTTGTTACTCAACAAGCCTCGTTTAACAACTTCTTACACACGCGAAGAACATTTTCGTTAGCTATTAAAATTGCAACCACCTTAATTCAGCCACGGGATATTGCTCCGTATACTTTATTCATCATTAAATTAAAACTGCCTGTCTGCCTGCTGATGTAAACTATATACTTGCTTCATTAAATTCGTTCGTAATATCAAGCAATGCAATAAAATGCCCATAGGGTGTACAATATTATATCCCCGTTACCGCTTACGTAATTTTATTTTTATAAAACAGTTTTATCCACACCAATATATAAAGACGTAAAGGATCCCGCACTAATCAAGTGGTCCCGGCCAAATTGACGATTTGCACGAAAGAAAGTTTGGTAAAAAGTGTCATGGCGCACATATTTATAATGGTACCACAGTCAGTAAACTATACGGTTGCATCATCCAGCAGCTTTTAGACGAAGGAGCAAGGAGCGCGCAGGGGGAGTAACCGAAAATGACGTAGCCTCTAGACCCAGCCAGGACCGGCACTAGACATTTTGCTACTCACTCAATTAATAAACACTGATATAAACGAATAGTATACACTGGGACGACAGCAAACTAGTTTATTACACCGGACAGTGACAGTGCGACAAACAATATAAAAATAAACACACTGTCGTTGTAGTATGCCAGACAAATTGAAAACACGACACGCGGCAACTAGTGCCGGCTCTGGATCTACCTAGATTTTGACCTTGATCTGAATAATTAAACAAATAAAGCGTGCAAGAGAGACAGATATCCTATTCCCATGCAAAAGATAGAGACAAAGATATCGGTGGCTACATGACGTAGCGCTAGACCCAAGTTCCCCTCCCGCGCGCTCCTTCGTCCAGAAGCTACTGTATGTGGTAACCGTTATAGTTTAATGACCGTGTAATGGTACCACTGTAATTCACTGCACATGTTGACCAACTCCTCTAATGGACCCGTTTAGTAGTGACGTCAAATATTATGCAACCAACAATACAAGTGGGATAACGAAATTTACAGTTATTATTTTCGCTCTTATGCACCTTGCTATTAAGGATGACAAAAATTGCTGTTAACAATTTTGTGTTATTACTCAATTATATGGCATATCTAAGACAATTCAATTCTATGAATGGCCTATGGGCCATATTCTTAAGATACGTTAGATTCGTTCTACATATAATTTACTCAATTAAATTAATATGTGTTTTAACCAAATAAAATTAGAGGCCCTGATCAACAGCCATATTTTTAGCCCTTAAATGTATAGTACATAAGGCTCAAAATCTTTAGCAACACACACTTGTATTGTTGGTTGCCTAGAATCTGACGTCACACTAAACGGGTCCATTTCCAAACTTTGCAACAATTAAATACTTAAAATATAATAATCATAACATTGTTTTCATTATCTTTAATGTTAAACCTACTTCCATTGAACATAAATCATCTTTATTAGGTTGTTTCGTAGTCTACAATATTTAAAAAATGTCGAATTATGCAATTTGTCAAACACTGTTTCCAACTCTCAGTTTAGAAGAGTTGGCAGCAGTGACAACCACTCTTCTAACTAATACTGACGAAGTATTGAATGACATGATAGGATTCCTAGTATTTTTAGTATTTTCAATATATTTTTTGCTTTACCATGCTAGGAATCCTATCATGTAATTCAATACTTCGTCAGTATTAGCTAGAAGAGTAGCTGTTTTTTATTGGTTCTGTGATTTGCTTAAAACCTAAATAATATTCTCTAATGATGATGATTATAAAACGCCAATAAAACTTAAATAAACTCAAAAGGCATTTAAATTGTTACATGAGAGAGAAACAAATGGTCAGTAAAATGTTACACTTCTAGATTTTGTTCTGCATGTTCCAATTTAAAACGTCCCACGGCAAATATCAATAAAACAATAACTGTAGTGGACAAATAATAAATTCTCGGCTGATTTAGAATTACAATTAACATTTACAAGTAATGACTATTCGACACCAGGAAGCGTGTACTACAACTAATAAATTATTTATTCGCAATTAGTAAATGTGATTGAAGTTATAAAAACAGGTGTAATTAAAACATGCAGTAATCATCACCCGCAATTAACTATAATTAAAAATTATCCTCTTCGTGGGTGCTAAATTATTTCTTCAAAGCGTTTTATGCAACGATGGGAGGAGCGGTTTAATAAATCACCGTTAATGATTTTGTGCGAGATTACCTCGGAAAAAACACAGCTCGTGGCGTCGAAAAAAATGTTTACAATTAGATTTAACTGCGGTTTTTTATCGTTGGAATTCACGCAAATATTAAAGGGTAGTAATAAACTGTTCAGTAAATAATTCCATTTCGTCGTTGAGTGATGAAGACCCAACGATTTCCTTTAGTAAAAAATTATATCAACAGTATTTAAAAAAAAATTGGAATATGAACAAATAGAAATGATCAATGAAATAATACTGTTACACGGTTAAAAACAGTCGAACAACTATTGCTTGTCAGAATTTTTTTTTACTGGGCGCTTCTCGCTTACTACCACGTTCATCTATGAATCTATAATTCTTTAAAGCTTGTATTATTTAATTGATTATTAATCCGGTGATTTTAGCTTCCAAAAATAACGAAAAAACTTTCCGTAAAGTTTTTTACTAGCCAAAAATTAGTCTGTCTGTAACTTTTTTGTGCGGCCAGATTACTCTGGAACCGTTTAAGATATTGACTTTAAATTTGGTACACGCATGTATTTTAACGAGATCTATTTTGAACTTATTCCGTTGAAAGGTTGGGGAGTAAATAGGTAAATTAAGCACGTAAAAGTCCATAAAATTGGTATTTGGTATATATAAGAGAAGCCAAGGTCCCAAAAAAATTTTTAGCACTAGCCACCCCCACAACCACCCCTACCATCACCCCCACCCCCACTACCGATGTGGCATATCGTTTTATGGATTTTTGGAGTAGGCGATTTCAAATATTATATTTTTAAAGTTCCATAAACAATTTTCCACATACAAAATTTTTTTCCTTGTGAGAGACCTGGATAGAAAATCTGGATGTGGAAGTAGTGATTCCTCGGGCAGCGGTTTTTAATAATGATGTAAGCAGAAATACAAGATATTTATTTTTAAATCCCAGGATGCTTACACATCAAGCATATCTGATAGGACATGAATTACTTTCTTGCAACTGTTACATACTTTAAAAATTATTTTCTAAATTAAAGATAAATATCTTCAATCTCGAAGATCACTAACTGACTTTCTATTTCATTACAGGCTATGAATTACCGGCCACCAGAGGACAAGCAAATTGCCTGAATTAATCTCTTATTAATCTATCTATACGACTTCGCAATAGTTTCAGTGAGTTGGTGGTCAGCGAGAGGTATATTTTTGTTCCAAACTATCAAAATAAAGAACAAAGAATATAATAACTCAGACAATTGCATAAATTATGCAGTGCCTACCTCTGAACTTTCAAATTAATTACACATTACACTGTTTCGATTGATTGACCTCACTTCCTGGTCTCGCTTTGATTTTCTATGGAGATTAATAGATGATGGCTGGAGTAGGAATGTGGAGAAAGGAATTGTGTGTGAATTTTTTCATAGTGAAAATGAAAACGTTAAACGCATCAGAGGAATTGATGATAAAACTTTTGATAGTGAATGTTTATAATGTTCATTTGATTCTTGATTTATTGTTTATGGTAGTTATTTTACTTCGACATCCTCGTAGTGGATTGGGAGTAGAGTAACGGTAAAAAAAATGTTTTTTGTACAAATAGGCTTAGATTGTTATGAGATTGTTTTGTTTCCTAATCAACATGATCATGACCTGTCTGGACACAACTTACCATATCAGCAAGCAATGCCGGATATAGAGGAGGGGGGGGGGGTCACATCCTCTCAACTTTGAAGCCGATTCGGCAAATACGTTACCATTCGGCACTTTCGGTATTTGGAAATTATGTACATAAAATCATAGAAAAACTCAAAACAATGAAAACTCAATACCATAAATAATTATTACTTTTCGAGCAACCCCTGCCTTGTATTTGAATTAAATCATCCTGGCTGGCAACAGCATGGCCAAATCTGCTTGTTCTAGCCTCTAGCACTGAGCGCTGTATGTATCTGAGTATATGTATATCTACAGTGCCCTGTCATAATTTCTGGAAACGTAAACAGGACACTTCGATTCATCAAAAGTCTTCAATCAGATTTACATTTTTTTTGTATCCCAAAAATTAAATGATCATCTAGTCGCGTCAATATACAAAAGTTAAAAATTGAGATGTTTTCTGGCAAAGGACCAATCGGAATATTTTTTTTGCAAATTGTTTATTGAGGTCTAAGGAACATTGGTAAAAAGAAAAACAGGCTGTTGCAGGGGCGGACTGGCCCACCGGGACGCCGGGACGATTCCCGGTGGGCCGCACCAATATTGCGCCGCTGGCGCCGGCTGCTTTGCAAGTTGACCAGCTAATAAAGCAATAAGTGGCCTGCGAGTTCTAAGATCCAGCGCCGCTAAACTGTTGTCAGTCCGCCCCTGGGCTGTTGGGACTTTTCTATTAATAAATTTTCAAGCACTAAACAAATTAAGTAAATTTGTTAATTTCCTACCTTAATATATATTCGGGGGTTTTCGAGGTAGCTGATTATACTATTTTGAAGTGAAAATGGAAAAATTCAAGACTGACGGCTATAACGTATAAAAACGGATTTTTTTTTTTAATATATTATTTCATATATCTTTAAGGTAATTATTATTATTTTAATTTAATATAATTAACAAATCTAATTAACTTGTTTAGTGCTTAATACTGTTTGTTTATTTATAACAAAATGAAAATGTTCCAGCGGCCTGGTTTTCTTTTTACCAATGTAACTTAGACTTCAATAAACAATTTGCAAAAAAAATTAGGCCGATTAATCCTTTGCCTGAAAACTCAGGAAATATCTATCTTGACACGACTAATCATATATAAAGAAAATAAAGGAGCAAAGAAATAGAAGTAATTCGGCATTATAACAATTTCGCAATTTATGGATTAGTCGATGGTGACAAATTAAGTGGCCAGCTATATGTACAGGTCTAACCCCACTAGACTATTTTTATGTCGTCGCATAAGCGGTAAATTTTGAAAACAGTCCAAACAATTTAGATGGAATGAAAAACACGGCAGTACGGCAAAGTACAATGTTCAACGGAATTTATAGTTTTTTAATTCAGATCAGTTGAAAGCAAAACTAAGTATTAACCGGCATTCCATATGCATCAGACCACTGCCACCTGCACTAAGAAAAAACAGACAACGGTAACTGTAACATTTTAATATGCTACTACATGCATATTTATAATTATTTATTGAATATATTATATATAAGATCTCGTTCTAATTACTGGTTGTGGTCTAATTGGATTGTTTTGTTTAGCAATGTATTATGAAATACATAAATATATTATAGTTGGGACTCTGGAATACCAAATTCGATCACAGGGTGTGCATGTGCGTGGGCAACTCTGCTTGCGGAATTTCAATTTGTTTCCGTCTTCCACTTGCAATGTAAAGAATTATTTGACTCGTTTTGAAAGTAAAACGGGTTAAATAATTTCAGTTATTAAAGCACGTAATAATATTACCTATACTGAACAGAGCCAACTACATCCTTCCTTTGAATAAATGGTACTGAAATTTTTAATAGCAATAATGATGTATGTACGTGTTTTCTTGATAGCGCGTCATTATTTGCTCCCTCTACTAGAGCACTGGTACACGCCTTTATTGTAGGCGGGTCTGTCAGGCCGTTGAAACTATGCGTGCCACCCAAATCCAACATTTTCCGAATGTGTATAGTTCGTTATAAGGTGTTAAAAAAATGTTTACGAAAATTTTTGTATACTATTTCAAAACTCTGACTTCGAGTGCACACCCTGACATTTTACGAGCACATTTTTCGAGAAGCTAGGTTTGCTGATATTATTAAAAATTAATATAAACCATCGTCTTGGAATTTCTGCGGGAACTATAAATTCTTTGTTTCATTCGCAGTCACGATTGCCTGAAGATTTTCAATCATTCCTAATTTAGCAAACTTCGTATTACGATTTCACGGATTTCGTTTCAGGGCTAGAATTCGCATCGACATCCATGAATCTATCATTGTGTATGTTAAATAGCATTAAAGGTAAGCCTTCAACTTCCTCCATTCCTCGACCTAAACAATAGCTAGGTCGTTTTTTATGCATTCAACATTTAAAATTTTTTTATTCGGTACCTCTTGGTTTTATTGAATGAACTTGTTTGTTTGAGTGTTTATTAGGTAAGTTGTATTTTTTAAACTCGGCGGGACAAGATTCGTATGAGATGTTATGAGTTTGGCTGCATGTAACTGTCACAGCAGTAAAAATTATATTATTAACAGTAGAAAGAGAAAGGGGCAAGGAACATGGTCCTTCTTCAAAATACTCGCACGTTATGTTATCTTAATAATGAATAAAATAACAATAAAGTTAAATTTTCTATGGATAACGATGCTGGTTTTAGATATAAATTGCCCCTAGGTTCAGGTCAATTTTGACCCCTCCCAGGAATAGGAACAAGTTAAATGCCTCGTATTATAATCTCTATACTTGCTGTCAATTTATGGGCACCTGGGCACCAACCACTAAGATGAAAGGCAAAGGCGCCCCTAGGCCCGGGCCTAGAGGCCTAGTCAGAAAACCGTCCCTGGATGTAACGGTTTTGTTAGACCTAGAACGAGCCTTTTTTATAACAAATATCGGAAAAACATTAAAAAAAAAGCAAAGTAATCAATGGCCACGGTACTTGGTAGTGCACCAAATTATCTACTATTAGTAAAAGGGACAGACATCCACTTTGCCTTGACGTGAGTATCCTCATTACGAAAAACTACCTATATGAATATGAAAAATATTTAGAGCAAGTAATATTACAACAGATCTGTATGATTTTAGTCTACACGTTTTTTTGAATAAAGAACAAATAGCGAGTTATTTAACAATCTCGAAAACAACCAAACTACCCTATTCAGGTGGTAGAATCGTATTCACCGGTTTAAATACTAAAAAATAGGAAACAGGGTGACTAAAATGAATCAAAATCTACTCCAGTTTAGGGATGACAGGCACTTTATAAAATAATATTAAAAAAAAAGATTTTCATTTTATGAAATATATAGAATCATAATAAAATATTATATCAACACTTATACTGATTACTTAATAGTATCCCTATAAAGAAAAACTGCCGTTATTTAGAGATGTTAGAACAGCATCTAGTACAGAATATTTATAGAGCAAAATAAAATAAAATGAAAGATTTCTATTGGTTCCTATGTCTGCATTTAATGGATAGATGATGGCTAATCACTGTAAGGGGTTGAAAATAATATTAGTTTATTCTCTGTTATATTATTCCATGTAAAGATACTTCTGGGTAAGCTATAGAACTTCCTTTGTTGGAGAAAAGGGTACAGTAAATATGCAAATGGAGACTTACAAAGGAGGATCATTTTTGGCCACTTATTGTGTTTTCCAGAATTCACCACGAGGTGGCGATCTTTTTTACATTCCGAGTTTTTTTAATCACCTTGGTACCTATTTTTTTAATATTACGTGTATGGCATTCCACTCCTCCTTTCCACCTAATAGTGTGTGAATAGGGGTAGTTTTTATCCTTTTGTTATCTCCATTGAATCGATACCTAATAGTTATAAAATAAATATAATTTTCATATTCAGTATAAGCCATTATTCAAACAATTTCAGGGGCTGCTTTTATGTTTTAGAGGTGAATAGAACTTTCCCCAACCTTTTGATACCACGAAGATGTATTTTTATTAATTTTGAGCCTTTTCAAACCATTTTCTCTGGGCCTTATGCGTTTCGTGATGGGGGCCAAAAGCTATTACTTCCACATCCAGTGGAAGTATAGTAACGACAAAAAAATTTTTAAAAATTTTTATTGTTCAAATAGGCTTAAAATGTCATGAAACGTCGAGATTTTAAGTTTGAGCGAAAAAAAAAATTTCTGTCTGTAACTTTCTTTTGTGCGCACGTTTACTCTGGAACCGTTTAAGATATTGACTTGAAATTTGGTACACATATGTACTTTAACGAGATCTAGAACTAGATTATATTTTCATCTTGTTCCGTCGAAGGGTTGGGGAGTAAATTGGGGTAAATTTGGGGTAAATGGGTAAATCAAGCAGGTAAGAGTCCATAAAATTGGTATTTAGTATGTATAAGAGAAGCTAAGGTCTCAAAAAAATTTTTGGCATTAGCCACTCCCATTAGCAACCCCCTTATTAAAGGGGATGAAAAATATGTGATTTAGTGTATGTACAAGAACCAGAAACCTCAAAATACTTTTTTACTTCAACCACCCCCTCTACCACCCCCTATCACCAACCCACCCCACTACCGATGTGGGGTATCGTTTTATGGGTTTTTGAGGTAGAGAATTTCAAATATTATGTTATTAAAGTTCATAAACAATTATTTTCACACACAAAGTTTTTTCGTTGTGAGTGACTTGGATAGAGAATCTGGAGGTGGAAGTAGTGATTCCTTGGGCAGCGATTTTTTTAACAAATTTTTAACATTGTCCTTTCAAGAGTGTTAGAAACAAAGTTACGGGATGACAGATATAAAACACTGTATGTCCGAGAAATTTCATGAAAAAGTGGAAAAGCGCAATTTTACCGATTTTGCAATTCCGAATCGAACCGTGACCTCCACATTCAAATTTAGAAGGTTATTTTATACAAGAATATGTCTTCAGTTTTTGTATATTCATTTGTAAGTTGCATACGTTACTTTTATTCTCCGACTAAAAATTTTATGCGAAAATTCAATGGGGAAAAGTGGCAGGCAGTTTTTTGTAGTAAGTTTTCTGGGCTTTAAGGTGATATACATTTCATTCTCATTTGCATATAAAATGATTTTTTACTAGTTCTAACTGTACGTAAAACTCCATATGTTAGCAATAATAAATTATTTCTTTATTTATCGGGGAGATTTTTTTTAATGCAAACAATCTCATTTAATCCACACGCCCGAGAACAATAACCCCGTTACCTCCATTACGCTCCGAGTTATATTTCATCCCGGAGTTCAACGGCGATTTTTCTCCACATATCAACATACTGCGGCATATATAAATCTCAATTTGACGCCGAGACATGCACCCCCAGAGCTCCCGAGATGATGTATGTATGCCACTTTTGCTACTTTGTTCACACACACAAGTTGACTTTCACTCTCGATACATAGCGGGGCAAACCGGAGCTAAGCAGAGCTGAGCCGGAGCCGCGAGACTGTCGGATCGAGCAGTCCTTGACATTTTCCCGTCGCACGTTCAGAGCGACAATCACCGCTGCAGAACATGACACTTGCATAAATATATTCGTATGTTTTATGAGAAAACCGAGAGCTAATTGTTGTTTTGCTGTCCGCTACAGAGGGAGCAAAATGATGAGGTCTCCTAGGTCGTTCAACAGGTCTAACTTCCCCTTTGAAGTTGGTACAATCTACCGAAGAAATGAGTAAATTTTATATGAGTAAGTGTAAAGGTAAATATATTTTTTTATTTACCGGTACAGATGCACAGTAAAAAAGGGACAAAAAAAATTGGCACATATGCCCGTTATTCCATTTAGTAGAGTAAAATCTGGAAGTAAAGTCGCTTAGTTTTCGAGAAAAAAAAAACCGGCGTAGAACCAAACCAGACTTAGTGGGATTCTTTAGTAAGATAATCGTGTACACGAAATCATTTTTTACATTTTTTGGTGGTCGAGAACTTTTTGATTTCGGAAAAACTCAAAAAAACAGATTCTTAATGAAATATGTTTTTTAACGTCTCCACCGCTATATCTCTGAAAATATTTGTGCTATCAAGCTATTTTTTTTTAGATTAAAGTAGACACAATAGCGCTTCGAATAACGTCCCACGTGAACCCGATTTATTTTTTTTTTAAGTTGGTAAAATAATAGGAAACTCAAACTTGTTATTTTCAGTAGCGTAATTTTAGGCAATCGAGAAAAAAAATTATTTATGAAAATTTGTATATACATGCTGCGTACAAATTGAAGCCATTAGTTGGAAAAAGTTTTTAAGATAAAAATTTTTCATGTCCCGTTCATAGTATTGAGTCAGCGATTTTTTTTTAACGGGCCAAAGTCATATTCTTACGCTCTCGGTTGTAGCAACCCTGCCGACTGCAACGATCTAACGGTCCCGGTCAGGGTGTATGTAGTAGTTTAACTTATATCAATAGGTACAAAACCAGTAGTGATCAAAAGCATCTAGAGGATCAATATTATTGTTCAATATTTCATATATTGTACAGTAGTATTGATCATACCGTGCGTGTAATTTCCCATTAGGCATGTACATTCACGTAGCGCGAGAGATCTGACAACACAGCTACCGTAAATTCCTCGGTCGGGCGGAGCATCCCCCAGCTATGTTATTTCATTTCAGCCAGCTGGCACGCGCGATGTTGTAATTTTACTCCATATGCCTAGCGCTACGCTACACGCACGGTATGTTGTTAATATTAAGAAATTGTACAATAAATATTAAATAGTCCCCTTTTAATAATAAAAAGACAGGTAGGTAGATATAAATACCTAATCTATAAATATCAATCAGTGTTACTAACTACCCACCTAATTAGTAAGTTTATTAGACATTTTTAAATGAATGAAAGTAAAAACGTACGCATAAAATGAGTTTTATTGTTGAAATAAATTTTCTATTTGGATAGATAAATTAACTCCTATATAAAAAAGTCAATCTGACAATCACATTTTGTCACTTTGACAGCGATAAAAAAAAAAGGTGCATCGTTTTTTATCACGATAAAAATGCCTGTTCCTCAAAAGCAGAGTATATCTAGTAGTCGCACGTCATTTTAAAATCTGTACTGTCGGCTATAATTTTTAAGTCTTGTGGAAACTATACTGTACGATATAAGTCGTTTTGAGAAAATTATAATTATTACTTCCACATCCAGTGGAAGTATAGTAACGACAAAAAAATTTTTAAAAATTTTTATTGTTCAAATAGGCTTAGAATATCACGAAACGTCGAGATTTTAAGTTTGAACAAAAAAAAATTTCTGTCTGTCTGTCGGTCTGTCTGTCTGTAACTTTTTTGTGCGCACGTTTACTCTGGAACCGTTTGAGATATTGACTTAAAATTTGGCACACATATGTACTTTAACGAGGTCTAGAACTAGATTATATTTTCATCTTGTTCCGTCGAAGGGTTGGGGGGTAAATTGGGGTAAATTTGGGGAAAATAGGTAAATCAAGCAGGTAAGAGTCCATAAAATTGGTATTTAGTATATACAAGAGAAGCTAAGGTCCCAAAAAAAGTTTTGGCATTAGCCACCCCCATTACCACCCCCACCCCATTATTAAAGGGGATGAAAGAAAATTGTGATTTAGTGTGTGTACAAGAACCAGAAACCTCAAAATATTTTTTTACTTCATCCACCCCCACTACCACCCCCCATCACCACCCCCACCTCGCTACCGATGTGGGGTATCGTTTTATGGGTTTTTGGGGTAGAGGATTTCAAATATTATATTATTAAAGTTTCATAAACAATTATTTCCACATACAAATTTTTTTCGTTGTGAGTGACTTGGATAAAAAATTTGGATGTGGAAGTAGTGATTCCTTGGGCAGCGGTTTTTTTAATTGTTGTTCGTTCACATATTCTGTCGTTAATTTATCTTGCCAAAAATCACTCGAGCTTTTCTGTTATGGATAAATTTCTTTTTAACTCAAAATTTTGCCAATCAGTAATTTTGCTCGAAAAACTGACATTTGACAAAATCGCTCGATCTCCGGTCTCGCGATTTTTTCATATCAGGTTTTCTCATAAAATCACTGATTGGCAAAATTATTTCGTTACAAAGAGAAATTTATCCGATAAAAAAAAGCTCTTGTGATTTGACTGTTGATAAATATGTAGTATGTAGTTTATGTAGGCCCTACATTAATAGCATTCTAATTCGTTCATATCTGCCTCGAAATCTTTAATAATGTTGTTACAGGAACGACATTTGCACTCGTTGCAACATTTTAGGCCTTCCTTAAAACAAGCACATTTTCGATTGTCACAATTTTTATCCGTACACTGAATGATTTTCGACAACCGCCACTTCTACGCGACTAATCTGACCAACCCTGCATGCGAGGTGTATTAATTGCGTCCCAATGTCGCATTTAGCGATGATAAAAAAAATCGCTGTTGCCAAACGGTACACTTTAGGAAAAAATATATTGTTCCAAAAACTTTTGTGATTATTAGGCTTTATTTTCTTCGCTGCATGTATGTAAATATTTTCAAAAATAAAAAAGTTTATCGATTGGGGAAGATTTCAATACATAAAATATATATTTTTAGTTTATCTGATTTTTAGAGAAATGAAAGTGCGAATTATGCCCAAACCGTTTATATTAGTAAAAGCGCTACAGTGTTTGCTTTAATTTGACATGAAACAAACTTCGGTACCTTTAACAGTTTTAAAGATATGGTGGAAACAAAAAAAAACAATTTTCTTTAAAAATACATTTTTTTCACTTTTTATTGATTTAAAAGGTTCGAGACCACAAAAAAATGTCGTAAAATATGATTTTATATGCCCGGTGACATACTCAAAGGAACCTAACATGTTTGACCTGGTTCTACGCCAAAAAAAAAAACGACACGATAGACTTACGAAATCGCTGCTCTAATTTGCTACATAGAGTGCGTTTTACTTGAAATGGTAACATCCCAATAACTTTTTAATTTTTTTTCCGATTTGAATCAAATTTCGCTTAAGTATAGAACAAATTAGGATCTACTTTTGATCAGAAAGACATTCGACTCCTACAAATGCAAAGCCACCTGCGGTACTTACCAAAATGTGCGGGGAAAATCAAAAAATTATATTAGGCATTTTTTTATCGAAAAATTTTCTTAATGAAACTTGTTCAGAATTGTCCAAAAACTTTATACCCAAAATTTAATCAAAATTAAAAAATTGAAAAATTAAAATTTTAAAAATATTAAAAATAATTATTACAAAAAACTGTAAAGCTTGACAACTACCTGGCAGCTTGGGTTTAATTTCAAACAAAATTGTCATGGTACAGTTTTCTAAACAAAAGAACCCCTTAAAATGATATTTTCGGCCTTGGACATTATTTTAATCAAAATTTATATATTTTTTTATTTTGATTAAATTTTGGACTTAAGGTTTTTGGACAATTCTGTACAAGTTATCAAAATTATTCGACAAAAATATGCCATATATGATTTTTTTATTTTCTCTGCATATTTTGGTACCGCAGGTGGCTTTGTATTTGTAGGAGGCGAATGTTTTTCTGGTCATAAGTAAATCCTAAGTAAAATTTGATTCAAGTCTGAAAAAAAATGAAAAAGTTATTGGGGTGTAACCATTTCAAGTGAAACACACTGTATATACGAGGTGCCATAAAACGAAATGATTTTGGAAAAATTGCAGTTTTATGGTGCTTTATCAAAAAATTGTCTATAATTCTTAGCATTATAACCACAAAGGACCCCGCCGAGGACCCCGGAAAAAAAAATTTCCTGGTTATACTGAACAAAAGTTCTCACGGCCACAATGCTCAAAACTCAATAATTCGGGTGCCAGTGACCTTTGAAGTCTGAAAATATAAAGTTTTTAACTGCATTTTTCATTATAGGTTGAGGTCATTGAGGTAAAGATTGAGGTCATTGAGGCAAAGATTTGACCTCTGTGACTGGATCGCAGGACATCCATTTTCGAAGGCGGGGAACACGATGGTGGCAATATTTACCTTTCACCCACTAAACCGGAAAAACCATCGATTTTCTGGCGCTAGTCTTGCGAGGGCTTGTTGTATAGAATTTTTTCTCGTCATTTCGAATAAAATAAGTAAACCTCGATCAGACGAGACTCCAATCAACCCGGGGGTTCAAGCAACCTTTACGCGATGTGAACTTTTCCTTCACTGGTTTGTAGGGAATTGATTGAGTCGGGTCATTGGTATATATAAGTATTTTTGTTTTTTCATTGATTTTACATGTAAAAACATTATCGTCTTCAATCATTCAATGATCATATAATATTTGCTAACGATGTGGTAAGTCATCTACAAAAAATACCAAATGTTCATCTGATCTGTTATACTGACGATACAAACATTCTCAACCTAATTGAACTTAATTGAAAGCAAAAGAAACCACTGAAAGAGTTTATACATATTACTAGACAAAAATTGCTACACGATAAATGAATTTTTGTAATTTAATATATTTGTTTTATGTGGCCAACTATACAAGATGTCTTGTATGTTCATCTGATATATATATTTTATTGTATTGTTTTTGTTAACTGTTTGTTAATTTTTCTTGTGACATTTTCTACATTGATTTTATTGTATACCTACTTTTATTTGTATATAATTTATTTGCAATGGAGAAATAAAGACTATTATTATTATTCATTACATCTGGTTCATCATGTACAACTTTACATTATATGCTCTTAGATCTTTCGACACTTACAATTATAATCACACTGTTCGTCCGAGTCGAAATGGACGACACAGTCACAGAAGGAAAGTTCACTTTGTGTAAAGGTTGCTTGAACTCCCGGGTTGGTTGGGGTCTCGTCTGATCGAGGTTTGCTTATTTTATTCGAATTGAGGAGGAAAAAGCCTATCCGACAAGCCCTCCCAAACCTAGCACCGAAAAATCGGAAAGGGGAGTGGTTTTTTCGGTAGGGGTAGTGAGTGAAAGGTAGGCCGGGAAATATTGTCATCAATGTGTTATTGTAAATTTCTGTTGAACTTGAATAAATAAATGTGTGTTTAAAATGTGTTTTAACCGCCTTCCATGTCACCTCAATGACCCTCTTAAGTCTAGAAGATCTAGATTTGTCTGAGTAAAGCAGACGGGGCTTACAGTTTATGGTGGAATCCGAACCACTTCTTGGGGAAAATTTCCTATGAAAAATTTTTTCGCTCTGTGGGGCTCGAACCCACTTCGCTAGATACGCTCAGAGTGCAAGCTAGACGCATTAGCATTAGCATTAAAATATCTTTATTTAGCTGTTTTAAAATAAGTATGTACAGGTCATTTTATTTCACATATGGTGTACAATATTTATATTATTACGAGGTTACAACCGCGATGAGTCGCGCGAAACCTCATAATAGCCAGGTGTTGCGGCAGGAGAAATGTGAACACTGCAGTTGATATTTCATTAAGCGATCTTTCCATAGTTTAAACGCATTATTTTTGTTTACGTGTATGCACACTTAAATTCAATTTTATTTGTTTTTGTTTTGTTGTCATATAAGATGATCTTGTAGGGAAAATTTACAAAAACCCTACTTCTGATAGTCAATCAATAAAAATTTTGTTACACTTGCGTGCCTGAATTTGATGGGTATTTATCTCGGCAGGAGGTCAAAGAGGGTTGAGGGAATGTGGGTTGGGAGTTGTGGTGTTGATGGGTTGGGTTTTGTCTGTCACGTGGGTTGTATGGTTTTTACAAGCTAGACGCGCTAACACACTGTGCTACCGACCCCCTCTAGTTTATCAATGAAAATAATTCCTAATTTCACTATTAAAGTATGGCATTTAACTAAATACAAAATTTATGATAAAAACTGTACACGGTTGTATTCCTTATTAAGGGGTCTACGCAGGATCCAGCGGCAGGGACCCGACATTGTCAGTACGCTTTGTAGATAATTGGAATTCCAGCGGACCAGTTCACTTTTACGAATGAGTTCAAAGCATGCCGACATGGCTGGGCCCCTGCCGCTGGATCGTGTGTAAACCCCTTTAGAGCAATGGGAAGTACCTGAAACTATTTTAAAGATTTTACCATTTATGATTTTTTAAATATTAATAATAAACGCATATTTCCCTCTCACTCTGCAAAATCCTAACCTTAAAGGCCACTGACGGCCGAACTCCGAACTATTGAATTTTGAGCATTGTGCCCATGAGAACTTTTGTTTAGTATAACCAGGAGAACTTTTTCCAAAATTTCAAAAAATTTACTGAACGGGCTTTTCCTAAACTTTTGTGCTGGGTCCTTTGGGTAACCAATTTGGCATGTAACTAAATAATTTGATTCTCTTGTACTTAATACTCTTCAAATGAATGTCTGCATATTTAACAACCTACAATATTTCATATTTAATTAATATTTTAAATTCATGTAAATAAGGTGATAATGGTTTCTGTATGGAATATTTAAATGAATTATAAAATAGTTCTGTACTTTTTGAACTGCATTTTTCATTAGAGAAGTCATAGTAGTATTTCCATATACAACTTTACCGTAATTAAATAGAGATATAAGCAACGCATTGCAAAATGTGAAGTTAAAATATTTTTTAAATTATACAATTTCTTTAGTCGAAAAGGAGGATGGTCCATAATGGCGGTTTTCGGCCCTATCAGAAAATGGACCAAAACATGGAATAAGTTTCTTGAATCCGTAGAAACAATATTCAGTTGATTCCAGCCTAAATGGATGCAACTCCACGCGCGCCCCCCTCACCCCCACCAAAATGTACATAAAAATTTCATATAAAAAATATGAGAATATTGTACTGTGCCAGTTGGTGAGTCTAGGGCATTATATCTGTGCTTACACCATGTACACTGTAGCAACCCAGTGTCCCCGAGTTCATTGTCATATTTTTGGTATTTCTAGTTGTATATTTTGGTGGGGTATAGGGGGGGCGTGGCTTCCGTTTGGGCTGGAATCAATAGAATATGGTTTCTACTGACCCAAGAAACTTATTTCATGTGTTTTAGTCCATTTTCTGATAGGACTGAAACCGTCCTTATTAACCCTACTTCTTTGAAAGCTAACGTTATTAATAATGAAGTTTTCGAAATTCGAAAAGAAGAGAATGATTTTCCCACCCTCTAAAGGGAGTTGAAAGAAGTGCGGGGGTGTTGTATAGTAAGTTCAGTGTACACTACGTCTTTTCCTTCATATTGATCATGATATTGATGCACACAGTGTCGGGCTGTACATTTTTTTTTCGTCAATAATTCCTATTGTCTATACAATAGGAATTATTGACGAAAAAAAATGTTCGCTTATATCTATATATAAGCGAATTTTTCACCCCCTTATAAGGACTGAAAAGAGTGGAAAGGAGTCTTATAATATGTAGGGCATATATCCTTTAAGCATTAGAGCCCCTAGCCTACAGCCCAGTTAATCCGGCCCTGTTGATATACACAATAGCCAATATCTTTTAGTTGACTTTGAATCCTCTAGGATTGACATACAAACTGACAGATGCACTGTTGTACCAATTGCATTAATTATACATTCTCTTAAATAGTTTTGTAGTTGGAAAGTGGAGCTACACAAAAATTGACGTACCAAAAATCATAAAGTCTACATACTCTAATCAATATAAATTAATAAAGAAAAAAATTGTAGACCTATGATATCGCGACCTATGATATGAGAGGATTATGATAATATCGGCAATACAACACTCACTTAATCTTCTGTTTCAAATGGCGAAGGATTTTTGCATAAAATATAATACCTAGTTACCGAAATAAGAATTGGATTTGTGATCAGTCAGAAGCGAAATTGCTATTTCTCAAAATGGAATACCTACTATTTCTTATTTTATTTTAAAAAAAGACACATTATGTTTAATGTCGTAAATAATTTTTCACTAATTTCTAAAATCTGTGACTCTCTAATAGTCTATGTATGTATTACTTTCAATGAAAGTATTCCGGCAACACAGCCCTACACTGTGAGGTAAAATATAAGATGTATTTTGGTGCAAATATTGCTCACACATACATCTTTAATCTAAAGTTACATAGCCACAGCCACACTTAAACTTAAAAAACATTTTGATAACCTACCTACTGCGATTTCACATCAAGGGTACAATAACTGCAGGTCTGCAGAGTGTACATCTTCATCACAAACTAATACCCTGTGCCCTGTGCCTTCACCATTTTGTTAAGTTATCATCAGCAACACACTTTCAAAGCACTATTTTAATTTCCAGAAAATGTACAGTTACAGTGTTCACTGGCACGCACGACAAAACGTGCATGTAAAATGAATCTATAAATTCCATGGGGTAAATTTTGTTTTAAAATTCACACTATCCTGCGCGTATAACAATCACTAACTATTTTTTCCATTCTAGTGCTTGCAATATACGAATGTATTAAATATAAAACGCTTATTTAATACACAATACACTGTTTGAATTAAAATATAAACTTCATAGGTTACGTCCAGCCAAACAGTTGATAGACAAGCGCGGGAAAACAATTGACGGTGCAAACGCGAGGGAGAAGACCACGGTCATTAAACCATACGGTTGTCTCAATCAGCAGCATGATGGCGAGAGAGACGCGGGGGGAGGGAAATAGAATGAAAGAGACAGACATATCTGATTTCCGTGCAAAAGACAGAGACAAAAATACTTGTAGTGTCTACAGGTGACGTAGGCTGTAGACCCTACCGGAATCTCTGTCTCTGTCTTCTGCACGGAAATCAGATATGTCTGTCTCTTTCATTCGATTTCCCGCCCCCCGCGTCTCTCTCGTCCTAAAGCTGCTGATTGATGTAACCGTATCGTTTATTGACCGTGGGAGAAGACAATGCAATATGCAATCATCATTGCTCTGTTGTTTTTGTTTGGTTGGTAATGTTATATCACTGTGCGGGTAAAGTAAACTTTAATGATGGTGTCTATTAATTATGTATAACGTTAAGAACAAAACTTTTAAATATGAGATTTGAAGTCGCGTTGAGCCGTGAATAAAAATATGTTAAAACGTGTGAGTTTGTAGGCATTTTTTCGCGAGCTTACCACAATTAACTGTAGTAAGGTGTAAAAGAGGTGGCTATATATAATAATTAAGATGTGGATTGTTTATGTATGTATAGCCATCTCTTTTACACCTTACTATAGTTAGTTGTGCTAGCGAAAAAATGCTTTGTGTCTATGATTCCTGACCATGCAACTGAGCGCCAAAGTAAGTGTATATCTACTAACTACACAAATTACGTATGTGATAATAGATTTGGACCTACCATACTGTTTGTTAGTTAAGATTTAAAAAAAACTAATTAAAAACTTAGTACTTTCCTACAGAATTTCCCTTGGTTTAGCCTTCCGTGAAAACGTTGGTTCCTTCATAAAATATAGAATATAGACAAGATATTGTCACGGAAAATTCTCCGAATTACAATGAAACTTAATCTATTTTGGGAATGTCACGTTTAGATTTTATACAAATACCTAGATACCTGCTTCATCGATATTTTATAAGAAAATAACTAGAAATAAAAACTTAATAATACTGTTATTATACACATAGAGTTGTTTAGGTAATTACTTTGTTTACTTTTTAGGCAGGGGCAGGGCCGCACTCAGTCCGGCAGGGAGCCATTTGTTTAGGTAAGTTTTTTATTTTTATGTTTTAAATACTAGGTATTACATGGTTGTCTTCTAATTGGACAATTTTTTAGAAGTAATAAAGCGAATAGACTTTGTAAATTGTATTTTAAAAAAAATGAACCGTATTATAGTATATATTAAAAAATAAAATGCATTCATATGCTTGAATTCATTTTATCTTTTAAATCGAAAACCGTCCGCTCGACGAAAAAAGTCAAGGGATCATTTTTATGACAAGATAAACAGCAAATATGAAAATAATATTTATTTAAAAAAAAAAGTGGCGTATCATTTTTTTATTAAAAATATTGCAGGGCATGTTGACAGGGACGCCACTGATGAAAATCTAAAAAACATTTATCCTGGAAAATATGTATTTTTATGCGTACTTTTTGCATGTACCAAAATTGAAAAAAAACGGTTTTAGAGATATTGGGGAAAGACTGATTTTTTTGTTAAATTTCAACACCCTGTATCTCAGAAATAAAGCGGTCGCGGACCTATGTTCATATAAAGAATCTTAAAATCATCCAAGGATTATCGCCCTTTAGGATCAGCATTCAATTATGAAACACCCTGTATTTGAAACACAAAGATGGAAAAGTACGTCCTGTTTCTGGCTTGCCTTGTACATTTTATAGAAACATAAAAAGCCTACCTCTACTTTATAAGTTCGAAAACGTTGTTGACATTGCAGAAATATTGAAAATATGTATGTACATATTCCTAAATGTTAAAGAGACGGGTTTTCGTTTTTTGCTGCATATTTACTACGCGATGGTGCTTTTTATCTTTTTGAGAACCACTACGGAATAAAATTATTGCCGAGTTTATTGTTTACTTTATCCTTGTACCACGTTCTGCTGGTATTTGTGGCGTGTACCGTATTTACATAAGACCAGAAAGAAAATGAATATGGATGGTTATGCCTTATATAGGAAGTCTGTAATTAATTGGAGCAGGATGTAAAATGTAAAAGAGCTCGAAAATATTTTCACTTTTATCGGTCTGTAAAAAAGTTACTTTATTTACTGTGATTTATAAATTATAAAATACAGGGCACCGGTACAAGAGGGATCCTAGGTCTCAGTGGATTTTTCTGATTTGTATGTACAATTACAATTGATTATCACTTACGGAAAAACTCGAGAAAACACATCCAAAGTTTCCATCATCTGGGTTCTGATATGTTTAAAAACTATAATTTTTGTAATTTGAATCAATTTCAAGTTTCAATTGGTACCAGAATTGTTTAATTAATAGTATAAAGTCTGCAGGAGATAATGAGCATTCTAGGAACATTTTTAAAAATATGAAAACATTGACTCTTGGTCGGTTGGAATTATCATGTTCTATCAAGTGTACCTTTTTTACGTAGAAATGACCACTGCATGAGCTTTTCAAATCAAAAGTGCCACAACGTTTTGTAACAAAAAAAAGACAAAAAATATTCATCATACACAGCTGATACATAAATGATTGTTTCTTAGCTTAAAAATGTTTCCTTACCAAATTAGGAGAACATCGGTCAAGAGGTAATTGAGATATTACAAAAAAAAGAAAAAGAAATTACAATTTTGACACCCTGTATCTTTTTCCACAGCAACAATTCACTAAAGCATGTTTGGTTATATATATTTTGATCTAAAGAATCTACCCTTGAACTATGGTCTGTTATTAATGGCCCACCCTGTTTAATGGACGACAATTATATAAAAATTTCAATAAATCGGAGAAGATGGATAATGTTAACTCTAGTTTATTCGAAGACACAATTTGATTAGAGTATTGTTTGTTAACATGTCTTCTCATAGAAGTGACAGAAAGAGTAATCCTATTTGGCAACATTTTATTGAAAAGTTCAGTAGACTTGATGAAAAAACTGGAAGCAGGGCTACCTGAAAAAAAATGTGATTTCGAAATACAGGAGCTTGAGCAACGATTGAAAATCCTCTGGGAAAACCCTCTGCCAAAACTGCTAAAACAGCATTAAGTGTAGAACTGGAAATGTCTCTACCTCGGGATCAGCTTCAAACGTAAGGACAATATTGTCCTTATTGTATTAAACCCAATAAAACATGAAACTTTTTAAGTAGTTTAAGAAGACATTTTAATGTACTAAGTAAATTATAGGTAATTATATAACTTATACATACATAATAAATACCAGAAATAATAGACTAACTTCTTACTTATTTAACTACTATTAGTTTATATTGATTGTATTGCCGCTGCGCTGGCTGTATTAATTTCTCTTATAAACAATTCCTTTCGAACAAAAGTTTTCCTCTCTTTTTTAAAAACTTCACTAGTTATACCAATTTATATAGGTGGAGACGTAGAAGACTTATCTAACTACCGACCTATATCATTAATTCCTACGTTAACAAAAATTATTTAGAAACTGGTAGTTGTGAAGTTTTCATTATCTGGAAATTTGTTAAGTGACAGTCAAATTGCATTTTAACGTAATAAAATAATGCAATGTTTTCTTTTCTAAATAAAATGTACACTGAAATCAATAAAATGCTATATTATGTGATTTGTCTAAAGCTTTTATTGTGCCCAACATGGAATATATCTGCAGAAATTGGTACACTACGGTCTCAGAGGCATTACTTTAAAATGATTTTACTCGTATCTGTCCGGCAGCAAATTGTTAAAAATCCAAATAATTTTGATAAACGTAATATAAACTGTGGGGTACCTCAAGGTTTTGTTATTGGCCCAATTCTATTTTTACCGTATATTAACGACCTAACTATGATTACTATTAAAGGACAGATAATTCTATTCGCCAACGATACCACCGTATTGTGACATAACAGAGATTAAAATATCCTTCTGGAAACTATATTCTCTAACATAAACAAAATTAAGAACCTGTATGATTCGAACCTATCATCTTTTAGTATAGGGAAAACAAATGCAATAGCTTTCATATATAGTTTGCAGGATATTTATCTAGTAATAATGCGCTTGAAAACAAAATATGAATTTTTGAGATCGAATATTAACTAACACTAAAATGTAAAGAACATATTATATGGATGCTATACAGTCAGGGCGTGTCGCCACCCAAGTAACAATTTAAATGCCAACAAGTATTTATCGGGTTTTATCACAGATTTAAGAAGGTAAATAAACCAAACTGGGTTTTATTATTTCTTTTGTGAATACCAATCTATCTGCAGATAATATGTACTTAAAAAAAAGGCCATCAAGTTATCTTTAAAGCAATTTGTTAAACCTATTTGCTCTTTAATCCAGCACGATCCAGCGGCAGGGAGCCAGCCATGTTGGCATGCTTTGAACTCATTCGTAAAAGTGAACTGGTCCGCTGGAATTCCAATTATCTTCAAAGCGTACCGACAATGTCGGGTCCCTGCCGCTGGATCGTGTGTAGGCCCCTTATGACCTCTTGGTTTTATAGCCACTTAATTGCTGCATTATTTAAAACCACAATAAACCCATTAAGTTTTATAGTGGATTTTAAATATTTTAAGTTTTGTGGTAGACATCTATAAATCTTTACGTTTTATGGGAGTTTTAAAATATGGTCTTTAAGTACTCCTTATGATAAAGCAATAAAACTAATAACTCTTAAGTAGTCTTACCCTTAATATATGTTATCATAAATACTATTTGCTTTTAACGATACTTGGTAAAGGTCCTTAAAACCTAATAGTTTTTTGGTAGCTTTATTAAGCTACGTTAAAACTTTTTGGTTTTTATAAAGCACTTATAAATCCTTTGGTTCCCCCACTTACGCCTTTAAACTTTGAGAGAGGGGGCATAGAACGCATAGTAAACGCTATTTTGTGATTGCTGATTCTAGTTTAAACAGCGCAAAAAAACATTACACTCATGTATTCAAAGGATATTATAAGGAAACTGTTTAAAATCTACTTACTTACGTAGTTTTTCACTTTTTCTTGCTCAATTAACGCTATAATCACAGAAATAACGAGAAATTAATGATCGCACACTCAAAAACACACGAAATAAATAATGTTTTTTTATTTATTTTTTTTTATGTTATCTAAGCTAAGTACATTTGGATTAGACATTGTCAGAGACAAATCTTAAAGATTTTAAAGAAGAGTAGTAAGGCTGGGTACAGTCTTACAGACTTTAAAATAGTAATAAAGTGGAGCAATTAGAATTTAACCAAACCTTTTGTTTTATAAAAATATTTCCTAAAGCCACAAACTCTTAATAGGGTATTCTATTAAAATAAACGGTTTTATTAATTTTTCAGCCATGTTTTTTTCCGTTAACTATGGCAGACATGTTTGAAGAAAGTTGGGACAACAGTGTTTAGCTATATTTTTTTTATTCTTACTGTTTACATTTAGTCTGCAACTATCTAAAATGTGTTAATATGTCATATAAACCCCTAAAAAGCCCAGGGTTACTATTTTTTTTATTAATTGTAAATAATAATTAATAAGCTGACAAATGAAAGGCGCGTGATTTTTTTAAAAGTTTTTTGATATACTTTATCAATAAAAAAGTGGTCTGCGTTGACAATTTTTTGATACTAGGTTGTTTATTAATATCAAATTTTAAAACGTTAGCACATGCAGATATTTCAATCGAGGCAGACATATTTGATTGCAAGTACTAACGGTTTTAAGATTTTATAAAAGGTTTTATGGTAGACTTGAAAACATCTTGCAGATTTGAATTCTAAAGTACTGTTGGTTTTATTGCTAGTTTTAAGGAAGATATTTATAACCTTTATGAAAGATCTTTTTTTGGTTTTATGCCGGGTTTATTGTAGCTTTTAAGAGGTTATCTAGTATAAACAGTTTTACGATCAGTTTTATTATATAGACTTAATAACCTCATTGTGATAAAACTGAAATTGTTACTTGGTTACTTGGGTAGGGTTTTTTTTTTGGGGGGGGGGGTAATAATTCCCAACTCCTTAAAAAAATTTCCTTCGAAAATAGAAATTGATAGGGGGGGGGGGGTGAAATTTTTCCCGAATTCACTCAACTTCAAGCTTGAATTTCCCAACTCGACCTCGGTATGGGGGAGGGGGCGCGTCCCTCCTCACCCCCCCCCCCATAGCGACACCTCTGTATACAGCCGGGGTGGTTTCTAATGAATTAGGATACTCAGCCGTAAAGACAGTATATTTCTCACTTACTGAATCACCTCCGAGATTTGGAATTACTTTCTGGAGTGTATATAGTAATTTTAATACAATGTTGTTTAATTATATCAACCGGCAAGTTGGCAATGTTACCTTACCAATTCTATGGTCCACACTTTTCAAGGATTTTATTGTCTACAATGGTCTTAAAATGCATAATCATCTTCCGAACCATATTAAAAACATAATCTCCAATCGTAAATTTACTTATTGTCAAACTCTGTTATAATTTCCAAGAATTCTTTGATGCCACATTTTAATGTATAATATACATGTTGTGAAAATTTCATTTAATCTGACTAATACTATGATGTTCAATTACTAATTATAAACTAAAAACTTGTTTCTTGGTTGTGCTATGCATAATTGGAGAAAGAAACATGCCGTTTTACTTATGATTTTGGCCTATAATTTTTCAATAATGGATAGCTTAGTTTACTAGATATGGTGTGATAATTCTTTACCCCACAATCGAATGTTCGGGTAGTTGGAGCTGACGCATCAATAAAAATCTTCTCAAACAGCCAAGCAGCTTTTAAAGGTCTTGAATCCTATTGCTGTAATCCTAGAACGGTTTGGAACTACCAGAAGGCTCTAATCCGATTGGGTCAAGTCCGAATTGGCTTCAGAACCAACACTCGGCAAAACTTTTGGTCTCCCAAAACAGTTTTCTTGGATTACGTTGTTACCTGAGAAATCACGACATATATAAAAGAATACCCTGACTGATTCACTGATCTATCAATGCACAGCTCAAACCGTTGGGTCTAGATACTTCAAATTTTGCATAGAGGTTCCTCGAATGACGTAGGCATCCACTAAGAAGGGATTTTTCGAAATTCGACCCCGGTGAAAAAGCGGGTTGAAAATTTAGGCATTTTCGGAAATGATCAGATCTAGATGCCTGAAATTTGGTAGAAATATTTCTTGTTGAAATCTATTAGATACGTGTAGACAAAATTTCGATTTTTGCTTTTTGAAGGGGTCAAAACGGGGGTGGTAGATGGTTTGAGCACATGCGGTGCAAACGGCCGTCAGTCCGATCATTTTGACACGTATTATTATGTTTCATATATGGTGTTATCATTTCCAATGTCTCCAATGGTTGCAAGGATTGGGAAATCTGTGAATTTTTACTTTTTTAACGAAATGGCTAAAGAAAATCTAAGTATTAATGGAGAAGTTGTACAACATACTGTTGTCCCAATTGTAGGTGACGGAGTCTGTTTATTCCGTTTCCATTCATTCTTAATGTACGGCTCACAAGAAAGAGCGTTGGAGGTTGGTAAACAAATAGTCAGCTTTGTGTAAGACAATTGGAATTGGAATTTTTAATTATGTCCCATAATAGTGAGGGCTACAATTACTCCACATGAGCTGAGGTATCCGTATCTCTGAAATCGCGTAAGTCAGAAACGTGATATTGCAGTGACGGGATCTTCTGAGGAAATAAGGAGACATGTATTCGACGATTTTTAAAAAGTGACCCCCCCCCCCTCCCCCGAACGGGTGAACAGGGAGAGGGATGTTTTTAAGCATGAAATTTGACATATACCCACCCATGTGCTCTATTGTCAATTAAAATAATTATTTTTTTCGATGGGAAGACGGCTTCCTTAAATGCAATGAATGTGCAGTGGGTTAGTATCTCAAAGTTCTTAATTCCACGCAGACGAAGTTCCACCCGAAAGAAGTTCCATGCGGACGAAGTCGCGGGCATAAACTAATCTCAAATAAATCAATAAGTATGGAATGAATTAGAAATAATTTACAAGTTGGTTCTTGCAAAGGAATTGTCCAGTTAAGACTAAATCCATCACAAATGGGGAAACATACCTTATCAATTTTTTTGAAATTTAATTTTAAATTGAGGTTGAGTTGAAGCAGGCAACAGAATACTGAATAAATTGATATTCAAATAGTTTTGTTTTAATTTGTTTTTACCTATTCGTGTTCAATTGAATTTATTAAAAATTTGCATTTTATCTCTGGTTTTCTTTCGTGTTGAGTATTTTTTTAAGGAATAACTTCCTAAATTTTTAAACATTCCGAGGGAAATTGCGACGTTTTGAATAGATTATATATTGTATTTTACTATCTCTTATTAATCTTCCAATGTACTGTATCCATCTCATTAGTAACTTTTCATCGCAAATAACAAACAGACAAACATTTTCAACTAATCCCAACATCATTTAACACCTTATACGCTACAATCTGAAGCTCAATTTGTGAAATTAGACTGGGAAAGCTCCAGAGAGCTTAGTTCAGTATTGAGTTTCCCTAGTGCCATGTGGAAATATGGAACAAAAAGACAGACGCTGAGGGAGTCCCTCAAGGGGCATTTGGCCCCATTTCAGTGCATTCAACTAGTAGGTACTACGACTTAGGACAAAGGAGGGAAAACAAAGAAGTAAGAATAGGATAGAAGGAGCGGCTCTAGCCTGGAGTAACTGAGTTATATGTTGTACAAAGAAACTAGTAGGCTTATCGGTGGGTTAATTGTTTGTTTTAAATAATGAAAAAAATATGGATGGTTAGATAGATAGATAGTTTTTATTTTACCACTATATGTACATAAACGAACATTTGCAGCAAGTTAGGGAAGAAGCTGGTAAACAGCAAATTATAATATACAAAGTTTATAACACACAAAAACATATAAACGTGTCAATAAAAACAATAAATTTATAAAATACAAAAAACATATAGTATATGTATATAACATTTCACATTGATATGGAAAGATATAAATAAGTATAAAATGCAAAAATATGTAGAGTATCAGAGCATTCTGTAAATATGAGCATTTAAATACTCGAGTGTGACACCATCGGGTGTCCTAAAAAATTCGTCAACCGAGTAAAAACAGGACTTTAGAATGAAATTTTTTACATTCTTTTTAAAGGACAGTAAGTTTAATTGCTTTATATGACATGGTAAATGATTACACAAATTTAGGTTGGAGAATTTTTAGCCCTTAGAATTAACCTGTAGCAAGGTACTCTAAGAAGTCCAGCGGCACGTGTGTTATGCTGAAGGTAATCAGACTAGATGGAGAGACTGGACGCACTCCCGTGAATCTCTACAAGACTATAATAAACAGGGTGGATGGGACAGGGGGGGGCAAACGGTCAAATGCCCGTCGGGCCGGTGGTTCTGGGGCCGGCGGGGCATTTGTTCCGGCAGATCAAAAACCCGACGGCCAAAAAAAATAAAACGGCAGCTATTTTCCCTCCGTAGCCCTTACTTAGAATAAAATAAATCCCAGATGTGATTTTCATGCTGCTATCTTAAAAACTCGGCCACTAACATAAATGTCATTTATAAAAAGTTAACCTAATTTTGCATGTTCGTCCCAAATTCTGCAAAATAGATCGACATTGACAGACGGTAGCAGTCTGCTTTAGACCATGGTTGAGTCAGACTACGTGTTAATATTTTGAACCTTTAAATAACTTTGGCAATTACATTAAAAAAAAAAGGAAAACTCGTTTGACGAAAACTCGAATTTCTAACTTTTCATTTTAGAACGTTTGACATTGAAAAATACAAAATTTTCGCCTGCGGCGCATTTTTTCCCACTAACCCTTAGCCCACAAAAAGAATAGATCCTACTCTGGACCACCCAAATTTGAGGTTCTAGTTCCATGCCTGATTGGGCCGTTTCCCTAAAATTGCCAGAGCCGGTTAGACTAACTCCATCCACCCCTGATAATAAATAAGCAGTGATGGGAGGAGCGTAATGTCCAGTATAATGAAAATAAGTTGACAGTGTCCCGTAAACTTAGCACTAACGAGTATTCTTATGGCCTTCTTTTGTTGTCGTGGCGGGAGTTACCCCACAAGACCACTGCGTAAGAAAGTCTAGAGTGGAAAAGGGAAAATAAGTATTTTTTAAGATGTCGAATTCTTGAGAGCCTTCTAATTAACCAGCTTAGGGTAATAATCTAGATATATACCTAGTTTAACGTGCTCACCTTGATACGTTTTTGTTAGTTGATATTATAAGTCTCTGAGTTTTTTCTTGATTGAGTGTTGACTTATTTAAGGTGAACCAGTTTTTTGCCTGGAGTTCTATGTCGGAGCTTAGTTGGATCAGATTGGCAATGTTGCGGTCAGAGCACAAAAGAGTGGCATCATCAGCAGACAAAGTTGATTTGCTGGGCAACATAAATTGTGGAAAGTCACTAATATAGATCAGAAATAACAGTGGCTCCAGGACAGAGCCTTGGAATACACCATGATTAATATCTAGAAAATCTGACATGTCATTTCTTATGACTACACATTGCTGATGCTTTAGTAAATAGGAATTAAAAAGAGAGATCTATATACAATAATCGGTGGTGAAACTAAAAGTGCACATCCCGCAACTTGTTTTTCCCAATAATAATACAGTTTTTAGAGCAAAAAACCGTAAATAACTCCTACGGGGAATTTTTTTGTTTATCTATTGCCATAATAATTAATTACTGTTTTTCATAAAAATATCGTTGCCGTCACGGCCGCCATCTTGAAGAAATGACGGTGAAAGCAAGTGTTTCTCGATTATCTCCTTTCCTGTCAGTTCTGTCCTAAAAGTAGGTATTGCCAATATTATAGGGCATAAAAAAATCTTTATTTAAACAATTTGTCTTTATTGTTAATACTTTACAATTTACAGCCGCCAGAAAGTTTATGCTTCACTGAATATTCCTGTCCCCGTCATTCCTACGTAGTAATTAGTATTATCAAGCCGATGGCCTGGCAATGTCTTTTAAGGAAAGCATCAAGCTTTATGGACTCTTATCTGCTTGATTTACCTATTTATCCCCTATTTACCCCAATTTATCCCCCAATTCTTGACGGAATAACATGACAGTTCCAGATCCCGTTAATGTACATACGTCTACCAAATTTCAAGTCAATATCTTAAACGGTTCCAGAGTAATCGTGCGCACAAAAACCGTTACAGACCGACAAATATAGACAGACAGAATTTATTTTTTTCGCTCAAACTTAAAATCTCCACGTTTCATGACATTCTAAGCCTATTTGAACAATAAAAATTTTCAAACATTTTTTTTGTCGTTACTACTTCCACTGGATGTGGAAGTAAAATAACAATTTTACCAATGAACTAATGTTACACGCATAGCATTTATTAATAAAACAACTTGCGTGGTGTGTACTTTTGGTTTTACCAACGAGCTACGTCTTTAATGATGATATACAGTTAAACACTCATCGTCCTTCAGTGTCGCATTGATATTTCAGTAACAGAATTTAAACTTGTAGATTTACTCTGAGTTGTCGATCGATAATGAACCGAGGAAGACGTAGTGAGATTGATGCCTTAAAACTTTACGAAGTTGGAAACCTATATGGCCTAAAGTACTATATAAGATTAGAGTTTTCATTCAGGTAATTTAAGTAAATGCCGGAAAGTTTGTTTAAGAACAAGTCAGGTCTCTACGAAAAGCGAAATTATCTTGCCTAGAGGCATCTTGATATTACTTTTTATCATTCCGTATTCTAAACATTTTTTAAAACATTTTAAAACGTTTTATATCCTCATCTACCCATTAATTAAATAATAACGTCGTCGTAAGAAAATTTAGTGTGTTTAATTTCAGATTTATCCATCTTAAACCAAAAGTTAGGACAAATTTACAAAGGAGTAAACACTGAAATCACTCATTGTGTCACGCCGTTGTCAAGAATAAACGAAGGGTCTGACGTCACTATATGTCGACTGTAAAAATTGTGACGTCAAACCCGTCTTACTGTGTGTATAAAATTGCACTCGTTTAAATTCAAATGTACGTCAAATATAACATATTTCAATGAGATTAATAGTCCAAACGTTATTATAACAGAGAGGTAATCGTTAAGAGTATAATATGTAAAAAACATATTTTCTCACATTTGACCATAGTTTTACTTCCACATCCAGTGGAAGTATAGTAACGACAAAAAAATTTAAAAAAAATTTTATTGTTCAAATAGGCTTAGAATGTCATGAAATGTCGAGATTTCAAGTTTGAGCGAAAAAAAAAATTCTGTCTGTCGGTCTGTGTCTGTCGGTCTGTCTGTCGGTCTGTAACTTTTTTGTGCGCACGTTTCCTCTGGAACCGTTTGAGATATTGACTTGAAATTTAGTACACATATGTACTTTAACGAGATCTAGAACTAGATTATATTTTCATCTTGTTCCGTCGAAGGGTTGGGGGGTAAATTGGTGTAAATTTGGAGTAAATAGGTAAATCAAGCAGGTAAGAGTTCATAAAATCGATATTTAGTATAGACAAGAGAAGCTAAGATCTCAAAAAAAAAATTGGCAATTGCCACCCCCATTACCACCCCCATCCCTTTATTAAAGGGGATGAAAAAAAATGTGATTTAGTGTGTGTACAAGAACCAGAAACCTCAAAATATTTTTTTACTTTATCCTTATTTGGTACACATATGTGCTTTAACGGGATCTGGAACTAGATTATATTTTCATCTCATTCCGTCGAAGGGTCGGAGGGTAAAATGAGGTAAATAGGGGATAAATAGGTAAATCAAGTAGGTAAGAGTCCATGAAATTGGCATTTAGTGTATACCAGAGAAGCTAAGGTTTCAAAAAATTTGCCAATCATTTCAAAGTTGGTTGAATAATTAATTTTCGAGAGATTAATAAATGAAAATGAAAATTACCATTTTAAAGATGAAATCAAAAAATTTGCTGGTAGATATGAGGCCAGACTTCATCTACATGTTAATGCAGCTCTTCAGCTACTGGACAACCAAAATCTTGTCCGAAGACTGAAAGGCCCAAACCATTTGAGTTAGTGAAGTGTTGTGCGTAAAAGCAGAACATAAATTGTTAGATAAGATAGCAATCTCAAGAACTTCGTTGGATGAACTTTAGTTAATAAGTATTTAGTTTATAAGATTATTATAGGAAAAGTAATGGTTGGTCACTGTTGCGTATGTTTTTTCTTTGACTGTAACTTTACCTTATACATTAACCTGTATTTATTAATTTTTTTCGCGGTATAAAATTGCAATAAAATGTGCATCTTACCTTTATCTTTTTTGTCTAGGTAAATCAATAAGACCAAATGAACTATTAATTTCGCTCATTCCTTGAAAAGGAATGCTCGGGCTACTGCGAATTAGTAATTACCTTGTTTCCAATTTGGAATACTGTATGTTTTATTAAGTTGTTTAAAATTATACTAATTTTTCTCCAGAACTCTCTGTGTGATAACGGAGTCGCGCACGACTAAGTTCTTATTTTTTTGGAAACAGTTCAAATCTTATATTAATTTATCGGAGTCTACACTATCATGATGTTCGCCAAATTATCATAACAAGGTGCTGAATTAGTATGGATGTCACAACGATTGGGTTCCCAACTCGCTACTCACTACGCCTCGTGCCTTGCTACTATACGTTTTTAATAACAACAGGACAGAATTATCAACAACAAACCTAACGTAACATTCCGTTATATAATTTTGTTTATTTATAAAAAAATCTTGTAACAAAATTTATACGAATTAAACCAAAACATTATTAAATGATTGGCTAAACGTTAAACGTTATGAAAGAATTTGAAAGTTAACTAATTTATGCAACTGGCAATTGCACAAAGCAAAATAATTGTAGAAATAATAAATTATCTCAGAAATTCATTACTGCATTTTTCACAGTTTTGTGTGTCACTGTCTCATGGCATTCCTTTTTAACACTGCTAAACCTTATAATTTCTGCGCCTAGTTGCGACATAACTTATAGTAATGGCTTAATATGAATAACAAATTATGGCACCGATGTAATTGTGCAGAAACTAATTGGCAATATCGGATAGTAATTAAGGAATCTTAAGTGTATGTATACGTACGCTGCTTATATTTCATTTAATTACTAAATTTCAAAGTATAATTACTAGTTATGATGTATGAATATTTATTACGCAGACAATGGTGATGAATCTGATGAATAATCCGTCCGTTTCATTTCTGTCAAAGTCAGTCTCATGTGTAACTGCGTCAAAACAAAATCGTTGAATATTTTTACTTCCTTATACACAGGGTTCCAGAAATGGTGTACCGAGCTGAAAGAAGATTTTTGTTTAGATTGGTCAGCAACAACACCGGAGATGCTCTGCAAAACTTGTAGTCCATTGATATTAGACCTACAATCGACGAATATAAATTATAATATTTTGCCTTTTGGGGATTATACGCCTCGGGGGTTGATTTACCCTCGAAAATACATCCTAACATGCTCCTCCAATGTTTTAAGCATTTCTCCGCGAATCATTGCTCCCCAAAGTAATCGTTTTCGAGTCATTAACTATTAATCACATTAGAAAATTGCAAAAATAGTCTTAATTTATAAAGAGAAAAGAGCTAGCGCACTCTCTGGGGCCGTACTATAGATATAGATAGTTTGGAGGGTGGGGGCGGGAGGTGACAATAGCACACTAACCCTTAATTAGTTATTAGATATCAAAGCCTCAATTTGATGTAACCAAAAGATATCCTGTAGAGGTACTGGTAGTTGACAAAATTGCAGAGCAACTACCTCCTGCCCAGGTTGAATTAGGTACTCTTTCTCATTTAATTTCACCGCCCTTGGCTGATAGTGATTTTTATTTTCCGCAAAAAATTGATGGAGTAAGTCCCCCAAATACTCTAGAAGCAATTGAAACCACTTTAAGATTTGTTGTAATGGGCTCAGCTTCTATTTTATCTCCATCTATTACTACCCATAGTTTTTGTATTAGTTTAGAACCCTCTATCGAAAAGGTAGTTAGAAAATTCTGGGAAGTTGAAGATTTACCAAATTCGGTCATAGTAGATCCCGACGATGCGGAATGTGAGAAAATCTTTAAAAGTACTTGTAGCCGGGACATTTCTGGAAAGTATACAGTAGCACTAGTAGTACCTTACAAAATTGTAGTATAGTATATGAATCTCCTAAGAGATTCATATAGCTCTTTTTGTTATTAGAAAAAAGGTTACTTACTTATCCCACTCTTAGAAAGCAATATGCAGAAATAATCCGAGATTATCTAATCCAAAGTCACATATGCAAAGTCGTAGAAAATTGTAGTTCTCCGACACAATATTTCATTCCTCACCACGCAGTCTTTAAAAAAGATTCTCTTACAACTCCAGTCCAGATTGTCTTCGAGGTTCGTGTAAGACGGACTCTCTTTATTCATTGGATGATTTACTATACACTGGTCCAAAATTACAAGCGGATGTTTGCATGATATTTTTAAGTTTTAGGTTATTTAAAGTAACTTTCACTGCGGACATTCGACAGATGTATAGACAAATCCATTTAAGGGAAGACCATCGGAGATTTCAAAGAATTCTTTGGAGATTCTCTCAAATGAGCCCATAGAAATTTCTCAATTGAATATTGTTTCATTTGGAGTCAAAACCTCACCATTTCCAGCACTGCATACGCCAATTAGCCGACGATGAAAAAATCTCATTCCCTCTAGCTTCTGAAGTATTAAATGTATGTAGATGATCTTGTATCGAGTGTATCTTCAGATGGCTTAGCTATTGTTTTGATTGGTTTAATTATCTCGTAACGGAGGTTTTCAACTAGTTAAATGGGCGACCAATTCACAGTTACTAGAAGAAATTCCGGTAGAGGCTCGAACCACTGAGGTAGTGAACTTTGAAACCTATACCTTTAAATCACTAGGTTTACAATGGCATCCGAGTTCTGATTCGTTGTCATTTTCTTTTGATTTAATTGATAAACTTTGTACCAAACGCAATATTTTGTCAACTGTTGCTCGTTGTTATGATCCTTTAGTATTGCTAGCCCCTGTTACCTTGTTAGCAAAAATTTTGATTAAAGATTGCTGAATATCTGAGCTAGACTGGGATGAGTCATGTCCTCCCGATATAGTAACTGGTTGAAATTAATTACTTCCACATCCAGTGGAAGTATAGTAACGACAAGAAAATGTTTAAAAATTTTTATTTTTCAAATAGGCTTAGAATGCCATGAAACGTCGAGGTTTTAAGTTTGAGCGAAAAAAAATTTCTGCCTGTCTGTCTGTCGGTGTGTCTGTCGGTCTGTAACTTTTTTGTGCGCGCATTTACTCTGGAACCGTTTGAGATATTGACTTGAAATTTGGTACACATATGTACTTTAACGAGATCTAGAACTAGATTATATTTTCATCTTGTTCCGTCGAAGGGTTGGCGGGTAAATTGGGGTAAATTTGGGGTAAATAGGTAAATCAAGCAGGATAGAGTCCATAAAACTGGTATTTAGTATATACAAGAGAAGCTAAGGTCTCAAAAAAATTTTGCCATTAGCCACCCCCACCGTATTATTAAAGGGGATGAAAAAAATTGCGATTTATTGTGTGTACAAGAACCAGAAACCTCAAAATATTTTTTTACTTCATTCACCCCCACCCCACTACCGATGTGGGGTATCGTTTTATGGGTTTTTGGGGTAGAGGATTTCAAATGTTATATTATTAAAGTTTTATAAACAGTTATTTTCACATACAAAATTTTTTCGTTGTGAGTGACTTGGATAGAAAATCTGGATGTGGAAGTAGTGATTCCTTGGGCAGCGGTTTTTCTATTGGATTACCTCATCTTTTAGAATTTACTCTCCCTCGACATATAGGTGTTGCATTGAAACAGCCTATAGTTTTAGCAGGTTTCATAGACTTCCTAGGGCGCACAGTGGGATAAATATGCCCTTTTTGGATAAAAATCTGCCGACAGTAGAGATTTCAATCAAGTTAAATAAAAAAAAATGGCAAATACCTTTAAGACATTGTACTTTAGAGTAGTGCCGCGGCAAAGTGGCCTTGGGTTAACCTAACCTAAAAATCGCAGATTACTTCCATATCCAGTGGAAGTATAGAAACGACAAAAATTTTTTAAAAATTTTTATTGTTCAAATAGGCTTAAAATGTCATGAAACGTCGAGATTCTAAGTTTGAGCAACAAAAAAATGTGTCTGTTAGCTTTTTAAACTACTAATTTTGTTTTGTAACTTTTTAATCTTAAATAAACTTAGAGTTTTGCCCATATTAAGGAGGTTATAAAGAAAAAGTAGTCCGCCATCTTGGCGACAGACGCCATTTTGAATTTTTGATGATGTAATATAGCCTGTGTTGCAATGTCACCTAAGTGACAGGCGTATGTAAAATTTCAAACCTCTGACTTACCAAGAAGTGGGTATGTGCGTTTTAGATGAAACCCCCTGTATATATAGCAACGTTACATAGCTTATTGTATTTTACTCACCAAGCTCTTTCATCTGATATCCATGTCAAGGAGGTTATAAAGAAAAAGTAGTCCGCCATCTTGACGACAGCCGCCATTTTGAATTTTTGATGATGTAATATGGCCTATGTTGCATTGTCAATTAACGTATGATGCCATAAATATGAATTTGGTACCCAATATACATGAACACTACTTCTTTTGTTTGTGACTCTCGACCAATGAGGAAAACGACGAATAACTTTTAGGTTAGGTTAACCCAAGGCCACTTTGCCGCAACACTACTCTAAAGTACGATGTCTTAAGGGTATTTGCCATTTTTTAAATTTAATTTGATTGAAATATCTACTGTCGGCAGATTTTAGTCCAAAAAAGGGCATGTTTTTCCCTGTGCGGCGTTGTCGTCTATCCTCGTAGTACAAATTCAAGTGGGGAAGTTCACTTCCATCTTCTCTGTGCTAAGTCAAAGGTTTCTCCGAAGGAAGTTATTTATATTCCTAGACTAGAGTATTATGTGCGGCTCACTTGCTCGCCAAACTGCTCGATTTTATTGTAAATTGTTATGGATCTCGTTTAAATATTACCATTATTTTTGCATGATCCGATTCTACTGTCACACTTAATTGGATCGCATCCCATTCATCCAAATTATAAACTTTCGTATCAAAATCGGGTGGCCCAAATCCAGCCCTTCACCGGTTCTGTGGACGTATGTTCATATGAAATTTTCTTCATAAAATGACCTAGAAGTCACTCTCTGAAATATTACCACGTCAATAAGGAACACCCTGTATATATTTTTTTAAACTAGTCTATCAGGTATGATGAGCAAACGTTTTTGCATTTTTGTATTTGCCTTTGACACGTTTTCAGCTTCAACGAGAAGGTGCACAAAGAGCAACTTTTGGTCTGTACCAGTGCAGTGCAGCATCATGTAAAGTTCTCCAGAGCGTTAATATTGCCTAATAAATCTCTGCCCTTTAACGGTAAACTTAAATCTTCTTTCAGTATTTGATTGAGTTCATTGTTTTATGAGACGGAGTTCTGTGCAAGGATTTTTTATTAATGAACAGTTGGGTAATCGTTTTTCCTCAATTTGCACGTTCGTGTCTGAAAGTAAAAATTGTGTAATTTAATTGTTTAAACAAATCCAAATCGTTAATTAATTCACTCCTACTGAATATATACCCTTGTTGTGGCCTTAATACAGATAAAATGTGGTGGAATTTCATAGTATGAGGATGATAATTCGGTGTAATTGGGTTTGGCGGTATCGCTGCGTACTCGGGCCTAGTTAATAATTCACCCGCCGGAGCTGTTAACGCAAATGAATAAACTATTTGCGATGCTAAATCGATACTCGCTGAAAAGCTCGTTATGCCTCTCTTATCTGGCACCTTTTAATTATCGCAACTCACAACTCACTCAATGCACTTCAGCGGCGTCAAGTTATAGCCTGTTTCTTATTAAGAGAGAGCAATAAGTGTTCATTAATAATGCAGTTGTTTCCGTGATACGCAAGGGGGTGGTGTAGGATGGTTTGAAGGGCGGAGAGGGCAGCATTTTTTGGAGACGCTGCTTTTAAAAGAAAGACCGTTGTGAATACAAAAATAATAAAAAAAAAGGACTTTGAAACACTACATAATGATATATTATTCTTATTTATTCTTATTATAAATATGACAAAAATGTTCACGGTGCTAATCCTCTGTTTAAAGTTTTTAAATGTATCTATAGGGAACTCTTTCAATTAATATATTTTTTTTGACAACTTCGACTCTCTGTATCTTGAATTGTTAAATTACACAACATATCTTCTGCATTTGTACTTCTAGTTAAGTTTTTATTACCTTTATCCAGCTAATACTTCACGCGCCTTGCTCACTAGAAACCAGAATTGTTAAAAAAAATTATATATAATTTATATAGGTTTGGAAAAGTCGAGATCATATCACTACTTATCATTTATGGCAATAACTCACAGTAAACGTAAGAATTCTTTATTTTGTTTTAAGAACTTTGATTCAGAAAGAAAATATATCACTAACATTTCGTATTATACAGAAAGGGGTGCCAAGTTTATAGGGGTGGAGGAAGTGAGTGCCCTCTGGCCACCGCGATGCTGCGCTACTGAGGCAATAAGTATTTCAAAGCTTATCTGAAAAACTTCAGATATGTGTTCTTCAATGGAAATTTATACTGTGGATGTTCCTACCACCTTATGTCTGAAGGACGCAACAAAAATGTATATGATAAGGGCGCCAGTTGTACCTTCCTCAACGTTAGTTGATTTTTTCACTTTCAGGGAGATTCACTACTTCCACATCCAGATTTTCCATCCAAGTCTCTCAGAACGAAAAAGTTTTGTATGTGGAAATAATTGTTTATGGAACTTTAATAATATAATATTTGAAATCGTCTACCCCAAAAACCCATAATATGATATCCCACATAGTGGGGTGGTGGGTGGTGATAGTAGGAAAAATATTTTGAGGTTTTTGGGTCTTATACACATACTGAATTACATTTTTTTCACCCTCTTTGATAATGGGGTGGGGGTGGCTAATCCGAAAAACTTTTTTGAGACCTTATAGCTTCTCTGGTATATACTAAATACCAAATTTATGGACTCTTACATGCTTTGAATAAGATGAAAATATAATCTAGTTTCAGATCACTTTAAAATACATAGGTGTACCAAATTTTCAATCAATACCTTAAACGGTGCGCACAAAAAAAAAGTTACAGACAGACCGACAGACAGAATTTTTTTCGCTCAAATTTAAAATCTCGACGTTTCATGATATTCTAAGCCTATATGAACAATAAAAATTTTCAATTTTTTTTCTTGTCGTTACTATACTTTCACTGGATGCAGAAGTAAATCCGCTGCCCAATGAATCACTACTTCCACATCCAGATTTTCCATCCAAGTCACTAACAACGAAAAAATTTCGTATGTGGAAATAATTGTTTATGGAACTTTAATAACATAATATTTGAAATCCTCTACCCCAAAAACCCATAAAACAATACCCCACATCGGTAGTGGGGTGAGGGTGGTGATATGGGGGTGGTAGTGGGGGTGGATGTAGTAAAAAATATGTTTCTGGTTCTTATACACACACTAAATCAATTTTTTTTTCATCCCCTATTAATAATGGGGTGGGGATGGTAATGGGGGTGGCTAATGCCAAAAATTTTTTGACACCTTAGCTTCTCTTGTATATACTAAATACCAACTTTATGGACTTTTGCCTACTTGATTTACCTATTTAACCAAATTTACCCCCCAACCCTTCGACGGAACAAGATGAAAATATATTCTAGTTCCAGATCCCGTTAAAGTACATGTGTACCAAATTTCAAGTCAATATCTTAAACGGTTCCAGAGTAAACGTGCGCACAAAAATGTTACAGACAGACAGAAATTTGTTTTTCGCTCAAACTTAAAATCTCGACGTTTCATGACATTCTAAGTCTATTTGAACAATAAAAATTTAAAAAAAATTTTTGTCGTTACTATACTTCCACTGGATGTGGAAGTAATTAGCTCCCTATTATTATACTCTTCGCAAAAACGAAGAGTATATTGTATTTGATCGGCACATTTCTAAAGCAGTAAGTATCGCTCGTAGAGAAAAAATTTTCATACCATTATATTAGTGAACGAATTCTGAACAACTTTCAAAATGTCCGTCTGTCCGTCTGTCTGTCCGTCTGTCTGTCTGTCCGTCTGTCCGTCTGTCCGTCTGTCCATCTGTCCGTCTGTCCATCTGTCCGTCTGTCCGTCCGTCACGTTTCTTGTAAGCACGATAACTCAAGAAAGAAAAATCCGATTGTACTGAAATTTGGACAGTAAGTTAGTGTTGGCTAGAGGAGGAACCCTATTGTTTTTGAACAAAATCGATCAGTAAATAAAAATGTTATTAATGATTTAAATTTGAAAAAAAAAATGTTTTGATTTTTATATTTTTGTAATTGAACAGAAATCTGGTGAAATGATATTTCATTTTAATAGCTAAATATTTATATATTTTACAAATATACATTTCATAATGTAAGATGCAACCGTGGAAATATGATTTTAGCTCCTCTTATAATGTAAAAATTTACATTTTTTTACGTGTTGGGTGGTGGTGTAGTTCTTAACCTTTTGACTCGGAATCCAAGAGTCCCGGGTTCGAAACCCAAAATGGGGTATGGTATAGTTTTCTTTTTATTTTTACTTTATTTTACACTGAGTCTTTTACCAACTAAGTTCATACTATAAAATTAATGTCTAAAACTAACATTATTTACAGAAAACTGCGAAGAGTATCCTATAGAATGTGTAACAATTATATAAAAAGTTCAGTGAACAGGCGAAGAGTACGCTTTTAGCTTGTTTTTTTTGCCTTTGGGCAAAATATTGCATAGATTGACTGGGTATACTCGCGGACTCCATAGTGGAAATCTAAAAAATTAAAGTTACCGAATGCCTATTTAAAAAAAATACATTAAATTGTGCCTTTTCGAGCAAGTTGATCAAATAGGTACTGGCAGCTGGCCACACCCGACAGCAACCTCTACTCTTTAATTATGCCGTTTGGAATAATATATCCTAATGAAATTCGTGAAAGGTGTATTTTATTTTTATTCAGATCTTGACCTTACCTAATAATAATGCGTTAAAAAAATATGCAGTAAAATAAATCCATCGTGGGCCGGCCACCAAAGGTTAACAAGTCATAGTTTTCAATTTTTGGAAAACAGATTTACATATTTGATTGCTGCAACAAAAAATAATGGAAATATGTAAATTATTACTTAATTTATTATAACATGATAATTATCTTTATTGCCTCATATGAAGAATAGTCTAGGAATGTTAAGTAGATGAGCAGATTGAAACAATATGCATATCAGAACGAGCCACATTTTACAACTGACATACTCCGACTATTACCTAGTTGCATCTGTTAGTTCCGGTAGGTTTAATTAAAGTACTTAGTAATTATTGTTATTTGAAATCCTTAACGTCGTGCCTTAATTAATGAACAACATAGTGCACAAGGATATTAAAATCCTTCAGTATCACCTCTAAAAGATACAGTCCCGAAATTCCGCAATCAGAAATTTGTATTGCAATTCCCCTCCAAATCGCATATGGGAGAGGAGGACTCACAACCTTAACTGGTAAAAATTAAATAGTGGCACCAAGTGCATATCGCAATGTATATTGTAACGTCGGGTGTAACCCAAGGCCCAAATTTGGGCCCATTCTTATTTCCGCTAAGTATAAATAATTCAGTGGAGAAGCTAATTTCCGATAACTTCCTCCTTTTTTCTAATGAATTTAAAAAGGTATGCATCAAGTACAACGCTTGATGATTGCAGATAATTTTTGCAACTATCTGTCATTGGTGGCTGATGCCTCGACAATAAGCTATCTATATAAACTTTTCTATTTTCTCTTTTCTCAATAGAGCATAGTGCTACAAACTGATTCTTGAATTGATTGAATTTATGAAACATCAGGTCTTTGTTTTTGTTAGCAACAGATGAACATTGGGACAACAATTATACGGCATGTCCTTTAAATAACATATAATATGAAATAACTGCAAACACGAATGAAGTCGATGAAGTAAAAAAAAAATTTGAGGCCTTTTGTTCTTGTACACACACTAAATTAGAATTTTATTTTTTTCACTCCTTTTAATAATGGAGGGGGGGGGGGTAATGGGGGTGGTTAATCCAAACAAAATTTTTGAGACCTTAGCTTCTCTTACATATACTAAATACCAATTGTATGGACTCTTACTTGCTTGATTTACCTATTTACCAATTTACCCCATCGGAATAAGATCGAAATATAATCTAGTTCCATATTTCGTTAAAATACATATGTGTACCAAATTTCAAGCCAATACCTTCAACGCTTCCAGAGTAATCGTGCGCACAAAAAAGTTACAGACAGACAGACCGACAGACATAAATGTTTTTTTTTGCTCAAACTTAAAATCTCGACGTTTCATGACATTCTAAACCTATTTGAACAATAAAAATTTTCAATTTTTTTTTTTGCGTTACTATACTTCCACTGGATGTGGAAGTAAAACTAATTGAAATCTTTAGCCAAGGATCGACAAAAATGTCTAAATAATATGGCAATCAAAAGGAAAAATTATTATATTTAGAGAATTCCAGTCGATGAGTGTTACGTTATTCAAATATGAATGAATATTCAATTTTGTAATCTACATAATTAAGCAAATCACATTACATGATTTCAGTCACGTAAAGTGTCCTGTCAAAGTAAAAATATGTATGTTACAACATATCACATCCCGCGTACTATTCGTTGTTAATTTATTATTAATTATCATTATTAAAATAATTTTCTTTGCCTGGTTTTGTCATAAAATTAATGTAAGGTTTATAATTTATAATTTCATATACTAGATAATATTTTTAGTGTATGTAGTTCAGATTCTATTATACTCCTACACTAAATCACACAGGTTGTTGGATAAATGACCATTTTTGCTGCCATCCGAGACACACTAGAAATATACGATATTATATATTATCCTCATGGCCCTTGTCTACAGAGAACACTCGAACGAGCCACATTTTACAACTGACATACTCCGACTATTACCTAGTTGCATCTGTTAGTTCCGGTAGGTTTAATTAAAGTACTTAGTAATTATTGTTATTTGAAATCCTTAACGTCGTGCCTTAATTAATGAACAACATAGTGCACAAGGATATTAAAAGACACACTAGAAATATACGATATTATATATTATCCTCATGGCCCTTGTCTACAGAGAACACTCGACTACTATGCAAGTTCACCAATAAATTTTTATGCCAGGCATTTTCTTTTATAGTGTGCTTACGAGTACGAGATGAAACATCATCCAGACCGAATAGAAAGTAAAATGAAAAATCTGCTATGAAACAAACAACAGAATACTTTTGTGAAGATTGCACGTGAATGATTTCTTTAGAGACACTCGAAATATTATTTCAATAGTAAATGTTCAATAGTCGCCTCATATTAAATAATACCTTTGCACTGATTTTTTAGCAAAGTTAGGCGCAGGTATTTGTAACATTTTTGTAAATAAGTTCTTTCATTGTACGTCATACACCGAAATCCAAAGGATTAAAATCTGGACTAAGAGGCTGCGAAGAAAGGCTACCACGACCCATCCAGCGTTCATCAAAATGGCTGTTTAAATAAGTATGTACTTGATTGTTAAAATGTGGTGGGGCACCATCCTGCAATAACAACATAGTTTGGCTCAAATACAATGGTAATGCATCCAGCATATCAATACAAAATGTAAATATATTAGTAGATCTACCGTTTTTTGGTTTTCTTCCCAGTTTTTAGTCCGACCTGCTAAATTTACAGTTTTTTTGCATATGGATCAATTATTTTATTAAGGTGGTTTACCTGAATTTTTTAAAGTCCACCAAAAATGAAAAATGTCGCACCCACTGGAATAATTGTAGATACATCCCTGACGATTTCTAAGTAGGTTTCGTAATAGTCGCTAGATGCCGCTAGCGCTATAGCCACTTGTAAAATCCACACTCTAGTTTGGAAACTCTTTCGATGATTACGCAGTCTTGTTCGAACTCGTTGTTTATGACCAGTGAAACCCAGGCCGATATACTGTTTTAATTCGAATATATTTTATCGTTTAGTTCTTATAAAATATTGATCATTATGAGCAGTGATTCTAATTCCGATAATATAGCGTCTACTAGTCATAGTACATCTAAAAAAATATATATAAAAAATATGAAGAAGAGTTTATTGATTTGTGGCTAAATGACGAAAGATTTAGTGGATGGTTAAAAAAGAGTGGGAAAGGTACAAACTACTTTCATTGTTCTGCTTGTAATTGTGATATAAAATGTGGTATACAGGACATAGAAATAAATTAACAACACATTTCTCTCAGTGTAGATGCAATTGGTACACAAGGTCACAGAAATCGAGCCATCAGAACTCAAAAGTGCCGTCAAAGCTTTCCCTCTGTGTGGTTACTGCACTCTATGATTTAATATATAATAAAAAAAAACAGTAGATTAACAGTTTCACTAAAATAAACTCCCAGTTTTCTACAGTTTTTTTTTTGCTTATCTACAGTTTCCTCGTCTAACAGATTTGGCAACAGTGATGAGGATTTTCAACTTCCCACAAATGATTATTTCTTAAATAGAAGATCGGCGGATAAATATAGCTTCATCCCTAAATAATATTCTGTTGATGAATGGTCAATATTTTGTTCCAAATATCTCTTGCAAATTGATATTTTAATAGAAAATCGGCAGGCAATAAATTTTGCACAGGTTTAAAATGGTATTTTTCTGCAAGCAACAAGAAATAAAAAACCAGACTCCAATCAACAGCTATTCTCCGGACTAATGCCCCGCTGAAGGCTGGATTACAAATTATAAGCCTGGTCGCGTTAAGTACAATAACTATGCATTGCCACAAACCGCTAAAGTTCCGATTGCAACAAACACCAGTCGAAAGACTTATTCCTACTCCAAGGAGCTTTATTGCCAGCCACTCCACACCACTTGCAGACTGCAGTATACTTGCTCTTATATAGTAAGTTTTAAAGCATTCTGTAAGACCTAATTATAAAGCTAATTTGCTTCTAGGATAATATGTATTTGTAATGGATTTATCATAACCTACATAAAACTCTCCATAAAGCTAATTATTTTTATGAACGTCTTAAATTCCATTTAGATTTAAAGAGGCTTTAAATTATTCTTTATGGTTTTAACATATTTGCAATAAATGCATTTTAAATCCTTTTTAAAACTAGACATTTTCAATGCCTATTAGTACTTATTAAAGGCCATTACAAAACTAGACTCTTAAAACATTTTTGATAAATGTTGTGATGAAACCGTTATGAAGAAAAAAAGGCCTCTATAAATCTAAAAGGCAAATTTTAATTCAATAAAACACTTTCCAACACCTCAATAAAACATTTATTATAAAAATAATAAACAATATGTCCGCCTGAAGTGTCGTTGTTGCATGTGTGTGTGTGTGTGTGTGTGTGTGTGTGTGTTAATTAAAAGCATTTCACGACTTACTGATGTGTGATTAAGTCATTTTTGGAAAGGTGGAAGAAAATAAAAAAGAGTGGCCATTCTAAAAGGACTGTTAAAACACACACACACACACATGCAAATTATTTTGAGGTTAAGTTTTAAGTTTTTTGTATCAAAGGATTTATTACAGCTTTTATCAAGTCCATGTGATCTTCGCCAAGTGCATTTGCATTTTTGTAAGGAAGGGATTATTTGTGATAGTACACAAAAAGACTAAAAGGGCTTCATTTAGAGTAAATGTTCTAGGTCGTTACCATTATTAGAATATATAGTTTAATGAGAGGACCAGTGTTGCCAGATCAAAATTTTAAAAGTTATCAGACGACGCTTTAAAAAGTTACTAAATCTTACTAAAATTTCACTAGATTTGAAATTAAAGCTCTCATCTTTAATTTTCAAAAGTTGCAGTGTCTGTAGGACACGTAATTTTCTTGAGCTCTCTGAGCACAGCATAGCTTTGAGCGTCCTCTATCTGATTATTTCGTTGCCAGCTTCGTACTCTGTATTGTATTAAATGGTTTGTAACTAGAAAGTACTGTTTGTCTACGAGCCGCTAGAGGGCAACGAGCCCAGGCTATTCAATTGTAGCGATTCACGGTCAATAAACTATACGGTTATCTTAATTAGCAGCTTTTAGACGAGAGAGACGCGCGGAGCGGAGAATCGAATGAAAGAGATTCTGCTAGGGTCTACAGCCTACGTCAGCTGTAGACACTACAGGCATCTTTGTCTGTGTCTTTTGCACGGAAATCAGATATGTCTGTCTCTTTCATTCGATTCCCCGCTCCGCGCGTCTCTCTCGTCTAAGAGCTGCTGTTCGAGGTAACCTTAGAGTTTACTGACCGTGGTAGCGATTAACGTGAACAGTTTTGTATTAAATGGATCACAACTCGAATTTAATGTTTTTCTACCTACCAGTAGAGGGCAATAAATTGGATGATTCAAAAATCATTAAAAATTGGCATTTTCATAAAAGTTTTCACTAAATCACTAGATTTAAAAAAAATCACCAGATCTAGTGAAATTTCACTAGACCTGGCAACACTGGAGAGGACTGTAAAATGACAATTAGGTTTTTAGTTGACCGGCCATGTTTTTCTTGTATATAAAAATATTCAAAGTCAATCTCACAATTATAATTATCAATAATTATCAATTTTTCGTTGGCAAATTAAGGTAGAATTACAAGAAACGACTGAAAATTACCGTGGGAACCGAGAAGCTGCCCACTTTTTTAAATTTGCTGATTACGTGTCTATGCAAATTTTGTATGGATATTAAAATCATTATTATTTCTGAGGGGCTCTTGTTTTTTGGGCCCTCCTTATGTAGTTTTAACGATAAACTGCCGTTGGTTTTAATTTTTTTGTCATACCTGATGGCTTTTTATTACCTTTTAAATCGGCCTTAGAGAGGTTATAGTGCTCTACGCTTTATACATTTCAAATTCCATTTTATCTTCAATAAGTCTGATGGTGTGTTTGCTTAAATCAGTTTAGAAAAATACATGCAATAATAAAATTATTTAATAAATAATAATAATAATAATAATATGTTTATTAGACCATAGTAAAAATAATACATTTTACTTAAATGTACAATGGTAAACAAACATGGAAAGTTGCTCACTTAGGTAATAACCCTGCATGTGAGATTAGAACTTTAGTAAAATAATAATAATAATAATTTGTTTGTATACTAAATACCTGGAAAATTACAATAAAACTTAAATTCTATATTTGTAGTAAAATAGGATACGTTTAACAGAAAATAATAAAAATATAAGAAATATAAGAGATTATTTTTGAAGGGCTGTAAATTGAGGTTACTAGTAACATATAATCAAGTATTAACCACTTCACTTGATAATAATCCATACATCAGAGCCATAAGGGATTTGGATTCCTTCTTGGACATTCTTATAGCTTCTCAGTTCTAATATAAGAGTTTTAAAAACCAGTTTTAAGGTAGCCTTCTAGGCGTTTTCTAGAAATGCAGGAAGCCAATAGAAAAGGTTCTGACAGCTTTAAAATAGGTTTTAAGAAAGGTTTTAAAACGGCCCTAACAAGGTTTTCAAGAGCAGCCTCACTAAAGAGTTTTATGATGGAATTTAAAAAGGCCTTAACAACCTTCATAAGTATGGGCCCTTTTAGTCTACAAGTCGCTTTATGATGGTATCAAGGATATTGTTACAGCAAAATAGATTTTTCAAGGCATTTTATAAATAGTTTTATAGCACCCTTGTATACATTTAAGAAACTAAAATTGTTCCTTGGGAGGTATGCTTTTATAGGGCAGAATATTTACTTACCTAATATTTTGCCTCACTCCTCTATACATTTCTTTAAATATATAAGGAATAAAATGATATTAACCAACAGCAGCGTAACTAGGGGGGCACTTTGTGTGAGATAATTAAAAATATAATATTGTCTTTAACACCCGATATCTCTGTTAATATCAACTTTTGGACTAAGATAAGTTTAGCTTAAGCAAGAAATCCACTGATGCTCTGTAGGCCATTATTTACTGACCACCCTGTGTATATGGCACGTTAAGCAGATAGTAGAATAAAAGTGGCCATATTCACGTTACAGCAATAAAAGAGTACAGTATATAGGTATATTATAACGGTGTCCCTTAGGCAATATGAACAAAGGATTAAAACAGACTAAGAATGACACGTGATAAAAAAAATTAGCAGAAAGAATAGATAAATAGTCTGTAGGAGGACACATTAATTGGTTGCATGTTCCTATTTAGAAACCAGAAGAAGTAAAAGTGTGTGCACCTTGCCAAATACTTACCTCTAAAAACAGCAAGGTTTACAGGGTTGGTCAGAAAAACCACGTAAGTGGACTAGCGACGGCAGTGTAAAAACATTCTTTTACCTACTCTTATTAGATTATATACTAATTAATGAACTGCTTTTGAACAATTAATAGTATCCATAAACAAATAGTTTGAGTTATAATATTTCACTTGTGAGTTATTATAAACCATTAGGTACAGTGCGAATCTCCTTTACCTGCATGCCTAGCCCGTCCAATCTATGTAATGCGCCACATGAACATGGCTCTGTCCGAGATAAATTCTTTTCCGATACGGTGAAATAGAACGGCCCATTATTATTAAGGGGAGGGGGGTGATTTAACATATTCGAAGAGTTTCGACGTTTTCAAATCAAGTTAGGGAATAATTGTGCCAAAAATAATGAATTCGGTTAGTGAACATGAACTATTATGTACACAGCCAGAATTAAGGCAAGTAGCTAATAATATAATACGTAATTTTATTATCCGAAAACTAGTAGAACAAATAATATAAAAGGGCGTATAAAAATTAAATTTCACAGTTAATTTTATTAATGAACAAACTTAGTAATTTAAACAAAGTTTTTTCAATTTAATATTTATTGTTAATAATCATAGATAAAGTATAATATTCAACTTGCTATAATGGTAATAACTCACTTGTAAACTTCATCTGCGTGAGTTATTACCTACATAACCGCTCGTTGAATAATATACTATTAATTTGGAGTCTAAGGAAGTTATAATAGGGTCATTTAGTGATATGGCAGTTTCCTACTTTTCTTCCTCATTTTAAAGTATAACAAACCAATAGCCTCAGAAAAAAATTTCAGCTCAATTGAATCAATAGCCACAGAGATATTCCCATTTGAATAGAAACACGCTCGGCCGGCCAACATTCCGTAGAGAGACGTCACTTGGCGTGCGATAACTATATTAATCTGGAAGTCGCTTAGTTTTCGAGAAAAAAAAAACCGGCCTAGAACCAAACAAGACTTAGTGGGATTCTTTGGTAAGATAATCGTGTACACGAAATCATTTTTTACATTTTTTGGTGGTCGAGAACTTTTTTATTTCGGAAAAACTCAAAAAAATAGATTTTTAATGAAATATGTTTTTTAACGTCTCCACCGCTATATCTCTGAAAATATTTGTGCTATCAAGCTATTTTTTTTAGATTAAAGTAGACACAATAGCGCTTCGAACAACGTCCCACGTGAACCCGATTAATTTTTTTTTAAGTTGGAAAAATAATAGAAAACTCAAACTTGTTATTTTCAGTAGCGTAATTTTAGACAATCGAGAAAAAAATTTATTTATGAAAATTTGTATATACATGCTGCGTACAAATTGAAGCCAATAGTTGAAAAAAGTTTTTAGGATAAAAATTTTTCATGTCCCATTCATAGTATTGAGTCAGCGATTTTCTTTAACGGGCCAAAGTCATAAACGATCTGACGGTCCCGGTCGGGGTGTATGTAGTAGTTTAACTTATATCAATAGATACAAAACCAGTAGTGATCAAAAGCATCTAGGAGATCAATATTATTGTTCAATATTTCATATATTGTACAGTAGTATTGATCATATGTTGTTAATATTAAGAAATTTTACAATAAATATAAAATAGTCTCCTTTTAATACTAAAAAGACAGGTAGGTAGATATAAATACCTAATCTATAAATATCAATCAGTGTTACTAACTACCCACCTAATTAGTAAGTTTATTAGACATTTTTAAATTAATGAAAGTAAAAACGTACGCATAAAATGAGTTTTATTGTTGAAATAAATTTTCTATTTGGATAGATAAATATGTAGTATGTAGTTTATGTAGGCCCTACATTAATAATAGCATTCTAATTCGTTCATATCTGCCTCGAAATCTTTAATAATGTTGTTACAGGAACGACATTTGCACTCGTTGCAACATTTTAGGCCTTCCTTAAAACAAGCACATTTTCGATTATCACAATTTTTATCCGAACAATGAATACTTAATGATTTTCGACAACCGCCACTTCTACGCGACTAATCTGACCATGCGAGGTGTATTAATTGCGTCCCAATGTCACATTTAGTACTGATAAAAAAAATCGCTGTTGCCAAACGGTACATTTTAGGAAAAAATACATTGTTTCAAAAACTTTTGTGATTATTAAGCTTTATTTTCTTCGCTGCATGTATGTAAATATTTTCAAAAATAAAAAAGTTTATCAATTGGTGAAGATTTCAATACATAAAAGATATATTTTTAGTTTATCTGATTTTTAGAGAAATGAAAGTGCGAATTGTGCCCAAATCGTTTATATTGGTAAAAGCGCTACAGTGTGTGCTTTAATTTGACACAAAACAAATTTCGATACCTTTAATAGTTTCAAAGATATGGCGGTGGAAAAAAAAACAATTTTCTTTAAAAATACATTTTTATTGATTTAAAAAGTTCGAGACCACAAAAAATGTCGTAAAATATGATTTCATATACCCGGTGACATACTCAAAGGAAACTGTTTGACCTGGTTCTACGCCAAATGAAAAAACGACACGTTAGACTTACGAAATCGCTGCTCTACAGAACGAGTTAGCCACTTGCTTTCACAGCCGTGTTCACTGGGCGGTTCAGCCATCTGACGTCACAACTCGACTACATGGTTATCCCGAGCGTTTTTAAGCGCGCCGTCTTTAATAATTTTTTTATACATGAAGGCGGCGTCAGTAAATTCTATTTTTTGGCATACTTACTATACTCTCCAAGCTCTTTCAGAATATGTAATAATAAAAAATTGTTAAATGAGCCTATTTGGCAATATTATTGAATTTGATACCCGGTACATTATATAACTTAATTTCTAAGTGGATCTGCTTCCAAATTATTTTTTCTACTAAACTGACAACGATGCAGCATTTGATCGACGGTGCCGAACCAGTTCAATTAACTATCTTGGGCTTAATAACATAGATAGTGTATAAATAAAAGTCGCTCTCAGTTGTAGCTGTATAAATAAACATTTTTCCACGTCGTTTAGCAAAGTTTAGAAATCGATCCGTCTGTATATAAACCGCACAGCGTGTAATCGGAATAAGAGTGGAGTCGGCCTTCAAAAGTTGTAGTAAAGGTAGCAGAGGTGAGTGCCACAACCCGCAGATAAATATCAAATACAAAATATGCGTGTAACTGTGCACGACTGTGTTACATTATCAACAATAGAAACATAACATTAACAATCACATACTATTATGCACCCATTTTTATGCGGCAATTATATTAGCCCGTTGTGTGATATGTCCATAAAGGTTTCGAATCTCTTTATCATTTGCTACTTTGTTGCTGGTGATTATCGATAATTTTGCATAATGCTGAAGTTTATACAGAGTTGGGGGAATTCGTAAGAACACGTGGTTTCTGGCTAAAGTGGGACTAATTAAAATAACCCTAATGACAATTTTCCTAGTTTTTTTAATGTATCGAATTTATGTGCTTTGAATATTAAAAATAATAATCTTGCTCGTATACCTTCTGAATTGTGATGTGTGTCTAAGGTCAACAATTTATTATGTCAGTATTTACCACAATTACAATGATTTTTTGACAGCATTAATGATTATATTAAATAATGAGTTTAACTGTTAACTTCTGTCTAGGAATATTTTTCAAAATCATGGAAGCAAGCTCTGGGCCTGCCTATTACTAAAACCCCTTATACTCTAATGCAACATCCTGAATGTTTTGCGTCCAACAAACTTATTAACATTTTTGTCAAACATTTTTAGAAAAAGTCGTATACGACCAAAAAAAGGTTTTTTATCTACCACTACATTGCTTCTATAATTACTAACTATAATTTACGCCTTGAATTAAAAACACTAGTTACAACTTTAATCCTATTAGATTTCACCAACGCCTTTGATATAACAAATCATGATTTACTTGTAGCTGAATGAAAATACTTCGGCTTCGCTAACATTCTCTTACTTTTTTGACAAACTATGAACACAGAAAGTCATACTAAATAATTACGTTTCTTCAGCTGGAAATATTACTTCTGGTGTGCCTCACGGCTCAGTCATGGGACCAATTCTTTTCTTTACGTATAGTCCAGATCTACACAAAAAAGTTAATTTTACACAGGTTCAGTTCTTTGATAACGTTACACAACTTTACTACCACTTCAATGCTGAAAATTCACAAAATATGTTACAATTGGGTTGTTGCACTAAGTTAAAATTTGAGGAGAATCTATGTTAAACAATAACAATTATTCATAAAAAATCATTAGAAACATGTAGAAGTTGATAAGAAAGTCTTATAATATTATAATATTAATTACAAAAGTACATGCATTTAAAACGGAGATGACATAATAACGGCAGTCTGTAGAGAAGTTAGTTATAAAACGACGAGAAACGCGTACTAATTTAGAAGCGGCGACGGAGAAAAAAGACAATCACGACAGTTTAATCTGACATTATATTTAACGTCAAATTCAACTGACGTTCATAGGTTACAATTCGGTATAGTTTAACAGCATCTAGTTATGGATAAATATAAGTACAGATAGTGTTTTCTGCCGTACTGTGTAAATAATACCACCAATTCACCAGAAAAACTGTTGTGTTCCAATAATAAACGCTGAACGTAATAATGAATGATTCAAAGCCACCAGAGAAAGACCAAGTCTTCTTATTGTGGAGACCATTTCAATGTCAAGTAAAGTAACAAATTACAATGTATTCTAAGCGTTTTATTTGTGGTAAGTTGCATCTTAATGTAGGAATTTGATTTTTAATATGGGTTTATGTTGTAGGAAAAACGGCCGCATTACAAGACTTGTGTGGCGTTCTAGCTGTTACAAATTTAAATTACCCGCCAAACTGGTGGATAAAACAGGGTGTACTACTGTATTTTTAACGGCTCTAGATTAGAATGTTATTCATGCTTTGACTTCCCAAAAGAAGGAAAATTGCTTTAATCTGCTTTTATGTATTTTATCTAGTTTATGTTGGAATAAAGTGCAGTTGTTTTTGTTAGCTATTGATTATTTATTTATGAAGCTCCCTAGACGCCCCATAATACTAGGATGATCAATAAATTAAGAAAGGAAATTTAAAAACTCGCCGTTGAAAAACTATATGAAACAAACTGTGAAAGTCGTCTAAAGTCGGTGAACACAATCAGTCGGAAATGGCTACGAATGCGTTGGATTATAGTTATAAATGACCTTTGAATTATGTGTGTTATAAATATACATATCATTGTTTATTGCTTAGATAGATACTAGCATAAAGTACTTACCTATTTATTATTTTTTGTTATATTTATTTTTATTTTTTGTTATATTTTGATATCTTCGTAAGTCTCATTCTCTTCTTAGAAGTGAGTATCAGTGGATAATAAATAATTTCTTTAGTAGATAAACTTATTTTGTTGTTTTCAGTTAGATAGGCATGTATATAGTTAATAGGAAATAAAACAATGAAAAGGAAATATTTAATAAAATACAAAGTATAGTTAACAAATTCATCTAAATTAAATAATAAAATACATATTAGACATAAGTATTATGTAATATTAATAAGATAAGATAAAGGAAGTTCTTGCAGAAATTACAATAGTTTGTACTGTCTATAGCAACTGTAACGTAAGTACCTACCTTGCAGCTTTTGCACTTCCAACCATTGCAATGTCAAAACGATCGTCTCTTTTTAAAAATTCGCTGACCATAAATATATCTACCGCAAGTAGAATGTCAGAATTAGCTTTTACAGATATACTGCCTTAGTGGTTTTGTAAAAAAATATTAACAATAACTGCAAACATCAATCACTGCTAGCTAAACGTCAAATTTACTTTTGACATATGAGGTTATTTTCTTTCTTGTCAGCAATGTCAACTTATTCGTCATCTGTTCTGCTTATAAGTTCACATCTAACTGCCGTTATGATGTCACTACCGTTTTCGCGGCACATTCAAATAGTCGAAGTTTAACAATTTTTTAAAATACGTTGCGCTAAGAATTTTTCTTCCAAATTAAATATATAACTAAATTAAGTCCTCCACTACCATATTTCACCATTTTTTAAAATTCGTCAACAACCCAATTATTAACAAAACGAACTTGCTCTTATCAGCAACTATGCTAACCGGGATAGTTTGCATCTAAATGCTATGAAATCTAAGGCAATGTTGTTCTGTTCTAACAAAGATATGTACTAAAAAGAACGATACGGATATTCTAGCAAATGATGAATATATTCCTTTGGGGATTCAGTAAAAAAATGTCAGGTTATATAACTTAAGTCACTATATTCAAACAGACAAATATTAAACTACAGCATCAAGAAAGATTATGAAGAAAGCTTAGTACTATCCATGTTAACTCATTGTAACATAGTTTATTACCAGTATTTAGACAATATATATAATCACCTCCATACGCTAACAAAAAAAAAACCGCTGCCCAAGGAATTACTACTTCCACATCCAGATTTTCCATCTAAATCTCTCACAACGAAAAAATTTTGAGACCTTACAGCTTCTCTTGTGTATATTAAATACCAATTTTATGGACTTTTATCTGCTTGATTTATTTACCCCAATTAACCCTCTAACCCTTCAGCGGATAAAATAAACATATAATCTAGTTCCAGATCACGTTAAAATACATACGTGTACCAAATTTCAAGTCAATATCTTAAACGGTTTCAAACTAATCGTGCGCACAAAAAAAAGTTACAGACAGACTGACAGACAGAAAATTTTTTTCGCTCAAACTTAAAATCTCGACGTTTCATGACATTCTAAGCCTATTTGAACAATAAAAATTTTTTAAAATTTTTTTGTTGTTACTGTTCTTCCACTGGATGTGGAAGTAATACAAAACACATGTTGTAGACTAATAAGAATAATCTCAGAAAACATGGATCGCATAATGTTGATAATTTGTTTAATCTATTGCTTCGCCTTTTGTCTCGACTAGTAATACCTGTGTTCCTACGTAACTAAGAGAGAAAAGAGAGAAAACTTGCCCAACGTTGACATCGGGCAGGCACCATGCCCAGAGGCACAACAGCCACGTTTCAGTGATGATTTTCGTACAATGCCGTAAAATTTTAATGAGGTTACAGATTGACAAAAGAATCCATATTATCACTGACAGCCAAGCAGCTCTCAAAGTCCTGGATTCCGTAAAGATATGTTCCAAAATGGTGAAAGACTTCCTTAATTCCCTGGCGAAACTAGTGAAACTACTTTTTTACCATTTACATTTCTATAAAAATATTTGTATCTTTCAGCACGGTAAGAGGGGTGAAAATCACTTTCACTGCTGCACAGTGATATCTTTCTGAAAAAAAAAAAAATATAATAATAATAATAATAAACATCTTTATTGAACAATGAAAAATACAAAGTTTCATGGGCGAAGTTCAGCTTAGGCTATTCTGCCACTTGACCCCATTAAGACCAAAAATAAACACAGAAAAATATATTACTTATACATAAATAAGGAATATATGAAAAATATACATACTAAATTGACAATCTAAAAGTAGGTAACTAACATTTAAATTTAACTGTACAGGATACATGAATTATAATTTATTATCGACAAATACCATAATTTGTTATGCAACACAAAATGCAAGGTAATTACCACAACAATTGTGAGAATCATTAAAGTGGATGTATAGTAAAAATTTAATATTAAAGCGATAAGATAAATTTTGAAAAATGTAAAATTTGTATATATGGAACTGCCCAGTTGAGCTGCAGGCTTCAAAAGATGGTGTAGCAATTATTATGAGCTACCCCATAACACTTTTGCACCCCTTACGGAGGATGAAAATGGCTTTCACCTCTGCACAGTGGTATCTTTCTGGCAACGACTCAGATGAGTACTACAGATGAGTACTACTCAAAAAAGAGATGTAGCAATTACTATGAACCGCTCCTTAACCCTTTTGTTCCCCTTGCGAGGGAAAAAGTAACTAGAAGAACTTCTATTCAGATATATTTTCATCGTTGCACGCATACATCGCAGAACAGTCGTACTTGTGCTCAATCACGCTTCCAATATTTTGCGATCTTCATCGAGGTGAGAAGAAAACATATAAAATAACGGCCACTCCAGGGAGTGACAACAGCAATTAAAAAGATACAGAAGTATTGTTTCATTGAAAATAATTCAATAATTTCAATGTTCAGAGAATCATACATTTTAGCTATCTTCCTTATATTTCCTAGGATGTTTATCTTTTTGCATCGCCTACAGGAATAAAATCTCAGGAAATATAACAAATATTTTACTGACCATTGATATACTTATTATTTTTTAAATAAGACAATACTTTACGGTTAACTTTTTAAGTATTCGTAAATCTTTATTAAAATCCTTTAAATTACATTATTTTATATCTTCGTAACAAAAATTTTGTTAGTTTTACTAAGAGCGAGATTTAACGCCGGCCCTGTCGGACGGTAATTGTTCACGAATTAGCATTCCAGAATTTCCATAAAATAAGCGGGTAAAATAGCCGCGCGGGAACTATTCCTCCAATGGCAAGTACGGATATGATATAATGCCTGTGTTGCCCTTGGTTACAGCTCCCCGAAAATAGTTCGTTAAGACGTGAATATAAAAACGCAAATTAATGTTATATACTCACTCTCTTTTGGATCTCAAGGCCTGGAAGTCGTCAAAATTATGCCTGGAATTTGAGCCATTTAAGTGTTTATTAATTTTGAGATTTAACTTATTTCGTGAATTTTACCGAGTAGTTAGAAGTTAACACCAAAATCTGTTCAGTATAGTGGTCCTGAATTAAAGTAGCATTTAATAAGTGTAATGCTAGCTGCTTTAAGTGAGTTAATAAGACAGTTAAGTTTAAAGTCAGTGTTAAATATATCTATAATGGGTATAATTATGCAGTTTGTTGAGTACAACTGGTACTGACCTCTACATTTGCGTTTGTAACGAATAACAGTATTTTCATACATTTTGCTGCAGTTCTGTAAGTACAGAAACATTTACATTTCTCCCTTGTGTGTACCGGCAACTGATAATAGCGCCGGACTACATTCCACCTACTTTCGTTTTACACTGTGGCTAAATTCTGGCTAATTGGTTTAACCAAAGCCATAATTGAAACACACACACACACACTGTGGCTAAAGACGCCAATTTGGTGCGATATTTCAATTAAGTTTTATATGTATGTTGTAGCTTAAAATGCTACTATGTATTTCATTTCTTATGTTATTATTTTTATTTACGTTTAGAGATTTGTTTATGATATAAAATATCAGAATATGTTTGTTAGTAAAATGTCATTTAATCTTTTCATTTAGTAATAACTACGTTGGCCAACTAATAATTTAGTTATCTATCTTTTTGAAGTATTTACAGTAGTTTTTATATATTGTGGCCTTCTGCTAATAATTATGGATTAATCTTTGTAAGTTACCGTATATATTTTCCTTTTCTAATATATGATAGATCTGTGTGTCTCTCTGTACATTTTTCATTCTGTTTGATCTTTTTAACCGTAATCTAAGCATATGTTTTATTTGCTCATCCCTGATTTGTCAATTTCTCTACCATACCTTTCATATTTAAAATAAATTTTGTTATTTTTAATTAGTCATTTTTTTTATTTCAAAAGTCCCTTAGTTTATTTACGAATTTTTTATATCCTAGGACTGGGATTTATTCTCTTTCTTTGAAGAAATAAGATAGGTTTTTGATTTAAATCAATAGATTCACTTTTGCTTATTTTTATCTTTAAAATATAGTTTTTTATAAAATAGGTTGGAAAATGGTAATTGATTTGTTCAGAGTCTTTTTTTGAGATGTATTACTCATCTGAATGGTTCGATAATTTTTTTTGGAACAAAGATACCTCTGTAAAACGAACGAAAAGGGTGGAAGGGTGTCTAAATGTACGTCAGATCCTTCGACTGATCTTTTTTACCGTGCTGAAAGATACAAATATTTTTTTAAGGAAATGTGGAGTAGAAGGGTGTGTTTTTGGGACTCGTGCCATTGAGACTTTTGATGTACTGGACCAGCACAGCAACATATCAAAAATTGGAGAAATTTAACAGATACCGGATTTCCATATGTGGTGTGCGGGGTCCTTTTATAGCAAATACATTTATTATTGAATTTTCTTCTTTTCCATAATTTAATAAGTCTTATATTTCGGTTCCTTTATTCTGCCTCACTGACCCTTGAACAACATCAAGTTCTAGAGTACCATCGATAAAAAAATACGGTACTTCCCCCGATTCCGCGAACAATATAAATTAAAAGCGTCACAATTGAGCAATTTCCTGCAGCTTCATTGACTTTAATTACGGTCAAAGATGATCACAAACAAAACAAATTCATTTAATAATCGCGCGTACGAGATCAATACCCAACAGGTTATTACGTAAAGAGAGAGAACGGCGTGGGAGTCGCGATACCATTCAAGTTGAGCGGTCTGACGTTGGTGAGGAGCCGATAAGAGAACAGATTTTTCACTCACCTACTTAAAATATCGTCTGCTGGTCGAAATTTATGCCTTTGGGGATATGGACGAAATCGATACGAAATATGTCTGGATAGCCATTAATAAAACAAAGACGGACGGACCTTAATTGGAAATGGTAAGTCGTACAAGCAAGCCGGGGACGGTTTAATTGATTTGATTCAGAATGTATTGGAATAGAATAGAACGTTATTTATTAACCATCTAGCTTATAGTGCTTATAGTTACAAGAACAGTATTGGTTTTGTTACCGTTTATAGTGTGGTGGCTTAAAACAAATACTAGCCAGAATCGTGACCTGCTGGACTAAAGCGCCAAATTATGCAGAGTTCTTATATACACTCAGTACTATCAAGTCAAGGGAGAGTGCCCGATTTCAGTGTCCGTCATCTTGAAATACGACGCTCTCTTTGTTTTCTTTGGACCGTAACTATAAATTTTCGACTTTTATTTGGTTTTAATTAAATATCTCCCCAACTTCTGGGTTTGTAGCAAAAAGGATTTAATTTAAACTAAATTTGCTACAATTTGACACCAGAGCCGCTTTTGTAACTTCAGTATTTTGCGAGATACAAGCTTCCAGAGTTTTGGACTTTTTCAGGTTATTACGAAAATCGGTTGGGTTTACAGCAATACTATTCGAATCAGTTTTAATCTAGACTAAATTTGTTACAATTTTAGACTAGATCTGCTTTTGTAACTTTAATATTTTGCGAGATACAAGCATCCAGACTTTCTAAATACGATGCGATCACATTTTTCTTCCTGTGTTTCTGGCAGTGGTATTTTTTTTTTTTTTTTTCATTAGGATTGCCTACGAATCGATGTTGTATGAGACATATACAACTTATACAAACCAGATAGTCTGAAGGAACACGTGCGAAGAAAGGAGAAGGAAGAAAGGAGAAAAGTCACAAGGCAAACCACACTCCCTAAAAACTTTGTTACATTCCTGAAGAATTCAGAGAACAAGACAGAACTGTTTACCTTACCAAGTGATGCAGTCGCAGCTTATGACGTACAAGAAGTAAAGAAATATACATTGTAAATCCGTTATTTCAAAATAATAGCAGTGCACCGATGTCCGAAATTGACCACGAAGAAGCTGATACTAGAATGTGTCTTCAAATATTGGATGCATTACAAAAGGGTGCAATCAACATCCTTATAAGTACAGTTGACACAGATGTTATTGTAGTACTTGTAGGCCTCTTTTTCGAGCTACAAACCTAATATTCAACTTTGGATTGCATTTGGTAAGGATAAACACTTCTGATATTATTATATTCGACGCCATCTGCCAAAAGCTCGGAGAAAATATGTCACAAGCATTACCCTTTTTGCAAAGTCTACCGCCCACACAGGATGCCCTCATTCAACACACTAGTCGTTGCATTTACGAATCTAGCATTTGGTTAACCAGTTTGAAATCACTCCAAAAGGCGCCCTACTTCGGCTAACTTTGGATGGAAAAGAAACGAAGAGACATAACAACCAATTTGGCTGTCTATACCTGAAACAAGCAAAAGCTGTAGGAAATTAATCAAGTGCGGATGTAAGACTGAACCTCTGTGCTTTAAGAATTGCGTTTGTAACAAGGCTGCACTTGCCTGATAGATACCCCCTTTATTGTTTCAATTTTTTCATAGGTTTCTACGTTTTTTTGGATAAATTGTAATTTTCAACAAAAACTTGCGAAAAATTTAAAGTACATGTGTTAGATATAGGACATGCTGATATAAGTCCACCTCAGATTTAATTCTACATCGATTGCCATAAAAAAATTTAGCACGCGACATTTGACAGAGCCAAAAATTCTGAAATTATCCAATATGCGGTTTACAGTGGATGGTGGACGGTTTCTGTTCTTGTGGGTATCGAGTAGCAAATGTGTTATATGTTCTTGGTATTACTTTATCACATTCTCTATAAATAATAAACAAACCTAAGTCTTCGTGGGTGTAATTTAAACGTGTTGGTGTTTTTTAACATGAAATAATGACTGGTATTAATGATTGTTTCTAATCATGGGTAAGTTGATGGCAATTTTTATTAAATATTTTTGGACATTTAAGAAAATCGCCAATATTTCGAAAAGTTGTAACTTTAACCCCTACAATGCTTATACTAGAAAAAAGGGAATTTAATTTAACATAATTTGATGTAAAAAAATACAGGGTGTTCCATTTGAAATAAAAAAGTTTTTGAGGTTTGAATTTGACAAAATGTAACGTGAAAAATAAAACACTTGGTATATTATTTTAGAATCTATTTTTTTTGTAAAGAGTAGCTCATCTTGTGTTCTTTCTACGTACCAAGGAGCAAATAAGGATCTCCTTACACGAAGAAAGTTATAACGGTTCTTGCAAACTGTTGCACCTGTCAAATTTTTTATAAAATGTCAAATATCTCCGAAACTGCTCGGTTTAGGTATAGGGTGTGCCACATGTCTTGACTCAAATTTTTATGATCATTTCGAAGAATCGAAAATATATAGGGTAGTCCATTTAAAATAAGCAAGTTGGTATCGACTTTCGGTATTTCCGGAAGTGCCGCCACCTTGAAATTATTATTTTCGGACCCGCAATGGTCGACTATGGTAGGGTACCAAATCTCAAATCTCTATTTCATCTGCAAGTGGGAAATATTCTAATGGCCGCCTTAAAAGAATCACCCTGTATATGTATATAATAGTGCAGTTGAATTAATTTTTTTCGGCGACAACATTCCACTTGAAATTTTATTGTTGATTATGACCTCCTGATTACGAAAAAAGTATTTGCGACCAAAAATTCCTTGTGCGTCAAAAGTTATATGCACTTTTTCACAGGCTTTCACGGATTTTCAACTTATCTGCTTAATATATCTTGTACTAGTAATCGGATGGGAATTTTAAAAATACTGGCTTATTTGAAATAAAATTCCTAAAAATATAGAAAACACCAAAATAGAAAACACCAAGAATAGTCGAAAAAATCAAAATTGAATATCTTTGTTATAAGAAAGAGTAATTTCACCAAAGTTGGCAAAAATAAAACTCGTTTATGGTCAAATATGCACCATGCCCGGACACCGTATGTCAAATAAAAAGGTCAAAGATGGCAGACGAAATAAAATTTTTAATTCTTCGTCAATTATCAAGAAGGCACTGTACGTCACTTTTTTTCAATTGTATGTTATTTTATGTACTTTTAGGAGATAGAGTTAATTTTTTTTATTTTCAAAAACGTATTTTCTTTGACCCTCCTTTTTTCACCCAATTTTCATCGAAACAAAATGAAATAAACTCTAGGAAGTCTCGTATAACTTCAAAAATTTAATACAAAATGAAACTTCATTAATTTGAAAAGGAAAGTTATTAAGTATACTCATGGTAATAATATTAATATATGATCAATAATCAGAATCAAGCAGTCAAGACTAGAGTAGTATACAGGTGGAATGTTGTCGCCGAAAAAAAAAAAAATAATAATAAATTAAATCAGTCAACTGTACTATAATATAAAGTTGGGCAAATATGTCGGGACACCCGATTTCTTTCGAAATGTAAATAGGTTTAAAAAATGACCAAAATAAAAAGTTTTTACAGATTATTGCTCACTCCGCTGAGTGTGTGCTATATAAATGGGAAACTGTTTTGTTTCCAAATTGATACCAAAATTATTGAGAACAAATAAAGATAAAAGATGGAGGCAACTCTTTTATTTGTAATTTTTTTTTCTAGGATTAGCAGTACTCGCTTGTGAGGCGATTTTATAGATTTCCAACTAACTTTATAAATACTTTAAATATGATATTGCAGTAGTAGTTCCTTGTTCGTCATTAGTCCAATAATCTCAACCCACGTTTTATATTTTTCGAACAATTTAAAATCCTCGAAAAAAAATTATACAATTTTATATAAATCAATAAACCAGTAACAAATACAATTGTGGCACCCAATTTTCCCGTCCAATTCGCGTTGAAATGCGTTAATTTATGTGCATACGTTGTACTTTGAATAAATCAAACGGTAATTACAATATCCACTATATTATTTCAGTAATCACATGAATAATTTTGCAACTAATTTTGAAACTGCAATTTATTTCAACTGAATATTATCTAGATTATTATCAAAATAGATGGGGAATAATAATACGAATAAAAAATAACATAATTAGGCCAAATTCTATACGCTATGCAAATTTAAATGTAAATCTATACACCTACTGGCTCCATAAACTCGACATTTATGCAGTTAGTAAACATTATGTTGAATTAAGTGATACATACTGTCTGTGACAATTCTTACAAGATTATTTTCACATATCATGCAGAGAGCATTGCTCAATCAAGTTTTGGAAAGTGTTGGAAAAATTACGGCCAAAACAGGTTTTCCTCGATTATTTAATTGTTTGCAAGTTTTAGCTTAAAATTAATTATTACCAAGATTGTAGGTACACTCAAAGAAATAGTATGGGTAAATTCAACAAAAAAAAAAATGGTTAACTAACAATATCGTTAATTTTGTTAAACTAAATTATATTGATGGTATTTTTAAACAAGAAGTGATTGTTATTTTAATTAATAAAAAGTTGTCGTACAACAAAACAAACATTAACTTAAAAAATAGATGAATAAGACTATTATTTTTTCGTCTGACTATTATTTTGTTGAATTTTGTCAAATTAAACTAGATAATAGTATATTTTATTTTTAACTATTATCGAATTGTAATTCTAACCCAGTATTAGTTCGGTGTATTATTGTACTTGGTAGACAAACCAATATTATTGTCGTCTTCTAGAAGTTCTAAAAGAATTACCATAAAATTTGCTTGCTTACCACATCCATTATAGAAATTATTCCCAGATGACGCCACATACAAATCACTGACAATAATCAATCATGCATTATCTTATACTCTTATGAATTTATAGAAAATTAATAACATGATTGCAATGTTCGAATTCTCTCAGGGATCATCGATATATTTGGATGGATCTTATAAACGATCTCTAATTTTTGGTTTGGGTGGTCTGATGTCTCAATACTGAGATTTTGGCTAACCAAAAAAAACTTCATCATACAATAAAGTGTAGATCAACCTAAAAATTAGTTGATGAACAAAAAACAAAGTCGTTGTACTATTTAATTGTAGACCAAATTGAAAATGGTTAGTGAACATAAAAAAATGTCATTGTACTATTCAATTTGTTAGAAGATATGATTATTAAACTACTATTTGTTTACGAAAACAAATAAAGTTGTATGACTATTCTTTTCTGATTGATTTTACTATGAAACTAGATAGGCGCGATGTCATATGCTCTTTTTGGTTAAATTCACCTATCATTTTCTTTGAGTGTAGTAAGTAAAAAGAGCTACAAGTATTATTTAAAAAAAAATTTCTCTATTGTTAATACTTTGTGATTTACAGTGTTCAGAAAGGTGAACATTTTTGCTATGTACTTTAACGAGATCTAGAACTAGATTATATTTTCATCTTGTTCCGTCGAAGGGTTGGGGGGTAAATTGGGGTAAATTTGGGGTAAATAGGTCAATCAAGCAGGTAAGAGTCCATAAAATTGGTATTTAATATATACAAGAGAAACTATGGTCTCAAAAAAATGTTTGGCATTAGCCACCCCCATTACCACCCCCACCCCCTTATTAAAGGGGATGAAAAAAAAATGTGATTTAGTGTATGTACAGGAACCAGAAACCTCAAAATATTTTTTACTTCATCTACCCCCCACTATCACCCCCCATCACCACCCCCCACCCTACTACCGATGTGGGGTATCGTTTTATGGGTTTTTGGGGTAGAGGATTTCAAATATTATATTATTAAAGTTCCATAAACAATTATTTTCACATATAAAGTTTTTTCATTGTGAGTGACTTGGATAGAGAACCTGGATGTGGAAGTAGTGATTCCTTGGGCAGCGGTTTTTCAATTATTATTTATTAATTATTGAATGTCTAAACAATTTACATTATGATGTAGTTAGATATTTTCAAACATAAACAATCTGACAATAACACTTTTGGGTGTAAAACTGACACCCGCGTGTACCATATTTTTATTTTATTTTACAAGCGCAATGCGTAATAGAATTGTATATTTACTTGTTTCGTGTTTTGTCAAAGTTCCCTTTCAGGCATTATTTCTCACAGAAACAATCACTGACTGTTTACTCAATGTTATTTGCGCCATCCGATGATACCCGGGACACACCTGCTTTTGTTATGTACCTTTCCAGGCAATTACGTATTTGTTTTTGCTCGTATTTCGAGTTTAATTCAGTATGAATATAGGCATTAATTTTAATCAATTGGAGTTCCCACCACACATTCAGTAACAGGAGGAATTTGCCACGTAAAATAAACAATAGAGTATTATTTGATCAGGAAAAAGACTAATTGGTATTATATTCATTAAGGTTTTAATTGCTCTCTATAGTAGGGTAGGTCGGTACTCGCAAATATTAGTGTAGTGAATCAAGAAAGATAAAAAAAAATAGAAGAATATGGGTTTCAATAAGATTAAAACAGGAATTCTTATCATATACCCGAAAAGGAAACAAGATGCAGTTATGGACACGCGTTCCCGAGTAGTTGCTCTTCATAGTTTAGGCGTTTTTGTAGGTTAGGAGCAAAACTAACGAAGGGTGGAAAGTACAGTACGCCATTTCTAAAGAAATACTTATTATTATTAAAAGCTGGTTGTAAAATACGAAATTTGGCGAACGCGTTAAGAATCATGGAAAGTTTTTTTTACATCCCCATTATTGTTCTTTAAGCGCCTGTCTTTACTGCTTGTTTTAAAAGCAAATAATGAAGGAAACTATTTTGACCTCTTTATATTGGGCACCATGTGAATGTTACCAGGAAAATAATACCTTGTTGTTTGTGAATTAATTTAAATTACGGTGTATAGCTACGCCTCTGAATGGAACACATTTTGTTTATTATTAGGCTAATATTTAATTGACGATTTGCACGAAAGAAAGTTTGGTAAAAAGTGTCTAGATTGGTATCACTGTAATTCACCGCACATGTTGACCAACTCATCTAATTTTTAAACTTTGCAACAATTAAATACCTATAATATAATAATCATAACATTGTTTTCATTATCCTTAATGTTAAACCTACTTCCATTGAATATAAATCATCTTTTTCTTCAAGCGTATTAAAATGTTTAAATTATGTCACCAAAAACAGAAGTAGAAGTAGGACATTGTTTTACTAGTAACAAAATGTTAGTACCGAACGCCACCGTAGTGGACATTGTTTTACTAGTAACATAATGTTAGTTCCGAAAGCGCCACCGCAGTGGGTATTGTTTTACTAGTAACATAATGTTAATACCGAAAGCCACCGGTGGCGCGCTATCCACTAGCCACTTGTCATATTGTGTCAACATGTAAGACTGTAGTTTGAATATTTGTACATTTATGATAAATAAATGAATTTTTGCATTTTAATGCGCTTGAAGAAAAAATAGTATATATTACACGGAGTAGAACGCCTTTTTTTGTGTTTCGCCCAGTTTGCAAATCCTGGGCTCAACACAAAAAAAGAGTGCGTTCTACTCCTAGTAATATAATATACTATTATTAGGTTGTTTCGTAGTCTACAATATTTAAAAAATGTCGAATTATGCAATTTGTCAAACACTGTTTCCAACTACTCTCAGTATAGAAGAGTTGGCAGCAGTGAATTGACAAAATGCATAATTCGACATTTTTTAAATATTGTAGACTACGAAACAACCTAACAAAGATGATTTATATTCAATGGAAGTAGGTTTAACATTAAAGATAATGAAAACAATGTTATGATTATTATATTATAGTTATTTAATTATTGCAAAGTTTGGAAATTAGACGAGTTGGTCAACATGTGCAGTGAATTACAGTGATACCAATCTAGACACTTTTTACCAAACTTTCTTTCGTGCAAATCGTCAATTGAAATGATGTCACAAACAAATCCTCTAGTATTTTCGAATATGTTATTTTCATCTCGTCTCGTAACCATTTTTGCTTTTTAAAAATTTAGCACTTGTTCTCACTGACAATGAAATAAGTATTCTTTTTGGTGTTCGAAAAAACGTTTCTGCAATAAGCAATATTTAGAGTATTTTATCACAGATTTATCCATCTTAAAACAAAAGTTAGAACGAATTTACAAAAGAATAAGCTCTGAAAACACCATTTTATCACTTCGCTGTTAAGAGTGAATAAAGATTCTGACGTCACTATATGTTGACCGGGAAAATCTTGTCGTCAAACCCGTTTTACTGCTTTTCTAAAATTTTATTGTTTCAGATTCAGTTTAATGCCTAATGCAACATATTTCATTGAAGTTAATAATCAAAACTGTTAGCTATTATAACAAAAAGAGAATCTAATTTTGTCGATATTAAAATTTGTACACGTTCCCTATAACAGTTAAGGTTATTTTTCGAAACATCCAATACTTTATTTATTGCCAGAATAATTAAAGGCAAAAACCACTGTTTGATGAATGAAAACGGGAGTACAACTCGTTACAACTTTTCAAGGATTAGTTGTTTATTTTGGTACGGAATAAATTTGGGTAATTAATTTTTTAATTAACTCAGTTTTGGAGACAAAACACGGCTCGAATATCATCAGCAAATTAACTAATTATTTGTCATTTTATGTGTTTCGTGTCATTTAACGCTTGTACTATAATGAAATGCGGGTGACTATTTAAAACAAGAGGAAGTGTAGAACACTGTAGGATTATTCAATTATCAAAATTGTGTATATAGGGTATTTTCATATTTTTAAAGTCTATTTTTTCTTATTCACACTGTCTTAGCAGTCGCTGTAATTTATTCTAGTTGGCCATCCTTTGTTGTATGGGACGTCTGACAGCATCAAGCCTTCTGTCATCGTTGCCTGTTAGGCGCACAGCCTTTTTAAAGTACTAATCAACAATTCAGAAGGTGACTCATGGAAAAAATCCATATGAACATTTAGAAATGCGTTTATTTTAATATTTTTTTAGCTTCTTATTCTATTAGTTAATTAGTTCAATGGAAAGAGTCACAGTTACAAATTCAAATGAGCTGTTCCATTGGTTTTATTTAACTGTTTGACTTCTAATAATAAGAAAGAAGAGTTGCGGTCATAGCCCTTATGGCCCTTGTGATTGTGATCAATATACATAATGATGGCCACTCTTTGAGACCTATTGTTCGTTGACAGTTGGACCAAGTTTTCGTGGTGAAGGCTCGTCTACCAGTTCTGCGGATAACTAGTGTCTTTATATTATACTCTTCGCAAATACTAGGAATATTTTGAACTTTTAAACTAAGAATATTTTCATCGACACATTTCCGAAACAATCGTTCGTAGAGAATAAAATTCATATTATGTTGATAGTGATTGAATTCTGAACAAATTTTATTAAAATGTTCGTCTGTCCATCCATCCGGCCACCCCACCCCACCCTTACGTCACGTTCCTGTAAATACTATAACTTGTTAATATTAACTAGAGAAAGAACTCTATTGTTTTTTAACAAAATCGGCAAATAAAAAAGTTATTGATCACTGGAATTTGAAGAAACTGACTTCTAAATTTTTTTTTATATTTTTTAACTGAATAGAAATCTTATGAACTGTTGTTTCCTATTGTTGTTTATTTATGTTTTAGTAATATACATTTCGTAATACTATAGTATCAACCGTCGAAATATAATTTTCAGATAGACACATTATATTATAGACACTAACACTTGTAAAAGTAAAAATTGGTAGTCAGTGGTTGCTCTTGAGACTCAACCACCAAAAAATAAAGTAACTTTTGAAAACATATCAGTACAATTTCTAGGAAGAACAGTTATTGCAAGAGTATATAATAGACCAAGCAACAATATTAAAAGCCATTTATTACATAAAATGATTTAACAAGAATTACAGAGCATACATTTTTATATCGTCGTGTCGAGGAAAAAAATATTAATAAACCTAACAGTCATTAAATCACAAATACAATTAAGCAAAAAGAGTATAATGAACTTATCTTTTGCAAAAAGGTGGAAATGAAAAAAAATTCTCCTCTTAACTCAAGTCCTTCACTGAAATACATAACTTTCCAAGTAACCGCAAAATTATCACAGACAGGGTACTTTCGACAAGCCAAAATTGTACATCAAAATAGCAGCAATAAGAAACCTCTATTACTACTTCCACATCCCGATTTTCCATCCAAATTTCACAGTGAGAAAAATTTGTTCAGGGAACTTTAATAATATATTATTTGAAATCGTCTACCCCAAAAACCCATAAAACGATATGCCACATCGGTAGTGGGGATGAGGGTGGATGAAGTAAAAAAAAAGAGAGAGAGACCTTTGATTCTTGTACACACATTAAATTACAATTTTATTTTTTCACCCCTTTCAATAATAGGTGGGGGTGGTAATGGGGGTGGCTAATGCCAAACATTTTTTTGAGACCTTAGCTTCTCTTATATATACTAAATACCAATTTTGTGAACTCTTACTTGCTCAATTTTTACCTATTTACCCCCATTTACCTCAATTTGCCCCCAACTCTCCAACAGAATAAGATAAAAATATAATCTAGTCCAGATCTCGTTAAAATACATAAGTGTACCAAATTTCAAGTCAATATCTTAACGGTTTCAGAGTAATCGTGCGCACAAAAAAAAGTTACAGACCGACAGACAGACTGACATTTTTTTCCTCAAACTTAAAACCTCGACGTTTCATAGCATTCTAAGTCTATTTGAACAATAAAAATTTTCAAGAATTTTTTTGTCGTTACTACTGTACATCCATTGGATGTGGGAGTAATTGAAATGTCCTTGTATAAATATTCCAAAATAAAAAGTTATTAACGTTTGGTGTTGTTCTTTTATCCCCGTCTGCAAATTAATTATTACAACAAAAAATATAACCTTGAACACAAGCACATGTCCGTCAATGAAAAATATAAAAGAAATTAGAACTTACTCATATTTTTCTGGACGACAGCTTGCTAATTAAATCTGATAATATAAAATCGATAACCGTTAGATAATCCAAAATATTAATTGACTACGATGTTAAATGTACTGGAAATCCGGTATCCTATACCAAGTAGCCAAGTTTTACTTTTTAAAAGACTTCAAAAAATGTAAAAAAGGATTTTTTTAAAAACTTTCATTCAACTTGGTGTGTCTGTTTGTTAGTATGTTTAATCGGACTTTTGCAAGTCAATTTTGAACCACTTAACGACGTCCAATCGAGCTGCAATTTTTCATATAGACGTGTAGTTCATATGACAATACAATATTATGGTACCGTGGTACCATATTATGGAACCCAACAATAATATAATGGAACCTCTTCGAGGTACAATGTCCAATCGATCTGAAATTGTATTATAGTTCTGATGGCAATATATATCATGGTACTGTGGTACAATATTATGGAACCCAACAATGATATAATGAAACCCCTTCGAGATACGACGTCCGATTGAGCTGAAATTTTGCATACGTGTGTAGTTCTGATGACAACACAACATTATGGTACCATGGTACCATATTATGGAACCCAGCAATAATATAATGGAACCCCTTCTAGATACGGCGTCCGATTGTGCTGAAATTTTGTATACACGTTGGCTTGTATGTATGTTAGGATGTTCAGTTCAAATATTGCAAGTCAATTTTGAACCACTTAACAGACTTTTATACAGGGCCAGTCGAAAAGTGAGTAATTGAGAGATTGAGTAACAAACACCCTTTATTAGATGTGCTTCGAAATTGTTAATCTTGTTTTGGCAGGGGGGCTGTCTCACTGTACAGTCCTCTTTATTTCAGAATTGCGACCTGTTCAAACATCGAATCACAAGACCTTTTAAAACACTTTGCAAATGTACCTTTTTTTTGTTTATTTAAAAGTAACAGATCAACGAATTAATGTTATATATGGTAGTGTGCAGTAAGACAGTACATAACAATTAAAAAAAAAGAACAGAAACAAATATTTGGCTTAACATAATAATAGAATATTGATAGTAATGTCATTCGGAATCGCTGCTGGAAAGTAAAATATCTTGCAGTAGTCATTTTCTTAACCTATTATTACGAGTCTTTTCACTTAGGCTTACATTTCTGGCACTGGCACAGTTGTCTATAGTTTGGAAAAGGTTTTTGCACATGATTTTATGAAGTCTTCAATTTGTGGCACGTCAAGCTCTCGATGGATTTGACTGTTTCTTACAAACCAATGGGCATTTATAGCAATTCTTAATACTTTATTTTGGAATGTTTGCACCTTTTTAATATCAGTTTTGCCAGCAGTTTCCCATATGACATCCGTAAGTTACCAATGGTCTTAAGATCGATTTATATATTAATGTCTGAATTTCGATTTTCTGTTAATAATGTGATATAGCATTGATAACTGGACCAAATTTACCTTAAAAGCACACCTCCTAGACGTTGAGTCGTCCTTCAAATGGATCCAATAATTTCCATTCATTAAAATTATTGCCTTCAATTAATAAGAAACAAAAGTATCTTTGAAACTGGTTTGATTACAAAAACTCAGTCATTATCATTATCCGAATCCAAGTTACTATACGGGAGCGAGCGAAAACCCGTTAATGCGAGGCAATGGAAAAATGCAGGCGTGCACAAAAACTGAGCTGGTGTCCTTGTGAATACGCCCATTCTGCAACTCGATTCGATCTGTTCAACTTTCCGTCACTCTGTGCTCTCTTCCACCCGTGGTTGTAAGGGATTCTGCCCAAACGAGTTGGCGAGATTAAACAAGCTTGTCACCACACAAGAAAAGGTCAAGGTCGGGGAAAAAACTGCATTTATTATAATTTATAATACAGGTGTTTGTGTTTTGACATAAAGCCACTTTTTTAATGAAGGCCGCTAGATAAGAAATTAATATTAAAATTTATGAGTTGGTCCACTTCATATTTGGTATTCATTGCTGGTGCATTCGAACTAGATTCAAATTAGTGTTAGTGATAGTTTCCAATTCTAATAATTGCCTGAGGTCAAAAATGTTTTTATAAGAGTGTCAAATCGTTGAGTGAAAAGTGTCAAATGAAAACCTCACACTTTTTATTTTCGAGCGACACAAGGAATGAAGAAACTATTATAATCGTTCAAAAATTCTACTGTTGCTTAGCGTCGTAACATTTTCTATTATATAGTACGTCGGATGGCTGGCTCTAGCGTTCACTAACCCAATACCGAGGTATAACCAAATAAAACCTATTTCATTTTATTCAGCAGGTTTTTTTACATAGGAAATCACGTTTGACGACACTCTCCATTGGTCGAGACTGAAGTTACAAGAAAAAAACAAAAAAAAATGAAAATAACAAAATTCAAGGGGGTGGGAGTGGGGGGTGGATAAAGTAAAAAAATATTTTGAGGTTTCTGGTTCTGGTACACACACTAAATCACATTTTTTTTCATCCCCTTTAATAATGGGGTGGGGGTGGTAATGCGGGTGGCTAATGCCAAAATTTTTTTTGAGACCTTAGCTTCTCTTGTCTATACTAAATATCAATTTTATGAACTCTTATGTGCTTGATTTACCTATTTACTCCAAATTTACCCCAATTTATCCCTAAACCCTTCGACGGAACAAGATGAAAATATAATCTAGTTCTACATATGTGTACCAAATTTCAAGTCAGGACGTTAATATAAATAAGGCATTTAAAATAAAATAAAAAAAAAAAATATCTCAAACGGTTCCAGAGTAAACGTGCGCACAAAAAAAGGTACAGACCGACAGACAGACAGAATTTTTTTTTCGCTCAAACTTGAAATCTCGACGTTTCATGACATTCTAAGCCTATTTGAACAATAAAAATTTTTAAAATTTTTTTTGTCGTTACTATACTTCCACTGGATGTGGAAGTAAAATCATGCCAGCTAGTAAAGTTTTTACTTTGCTTCGTATATTTTAATATTTTTCATAAAATGTCAGAGGTAACCACATAATCAAAACAATTATTTGCCATGCTTTCACTAACTCGTAGAGGCTCTGAACGATTAGTTGGATTTTTGTACATAACTATATTTTTGTTTTCATGTAAACTGGAAGGGTTAAAATCGGTTAAAATTGGATAGACGATCTAAATATGCTTGTGTAAATAGGCTGTTCTTTTTTTTAAATAATACTATTCCTAGTGGGATTTTTACCATCTAGCCTGTTTTCGTTTTGATCAAAATTATCGCTGCGATAAATGTAATTGTTTTCTTCAGAACTTACTGGAGGAACTCCAGGTGGTATAAAAATGTCGTCACCAGTTTTTACTAATACGTGACTAGCTAAAGACGTTAAAAATGTACGTATTTCATCGTAGGAATAACCATAGCCAAAAGAATAAAGCATAGCATTAAGTTCTTTTTCTTCTGACGGCACGAAACACATGTAGTGATATGTAAAGGATTAAAAAAAATGACCTAAGCCTAAGTATTAATATGAATTCCATTACTATAGAAATAACGTTTAAATCAAATTTGTCTGTCCTGACATATTTAGTATCCACGACATAAATGTTTATAACAAATCTGAAACTTCTTGTTTACATTTATGTTCATTCAGATTAGTAGTCGTGTTTTTTTTATAGTTTTAAAACATCCAGCTATAGCTTCTCTTAAGATACCGGCAGCTTTATCAGGAATTGTCAATTCATTCTCATGAACCAAGTTTTCTTCGCCTGATTCACTTGTGACTGACAACAAAAATCCTTTTAGCTTTATTATCACTTGAATGAACTGTTGTTGTATTTTCTTTGTGTTCACAAAACACTTTGTTTGCTTAAATGCTGTTCTAATCTCTTTCTTATATTTCCACTGCTATAATAATCTAATTTTTCTTCCGTCATTTCTTCAAATATATCATTAAGGCGTGTTTTTAGAAATACTAGAGTTAACAATTCTTTTTTGCAAAACAGAAAGATAAACCTCCTTAAATAAAATATTTAACGCTATTTTAAATTCATTTTTCCTTTCAGTTGTTTAGTTTGTACACATTTAATTACTTCCACGTCCAGTGGAAGTATAGTAACGACAAAAAAATTTTTAAAAATTTTTATTGTCCAAATAGGCTTAAAATGTCATGAAACGTCGAGATTTTAAGTTTGAGCGAAAAAAAAATTTCTGTCTGTCTGTCGGTCTGTCTGTAACTTTTTTTGTGCGCACGTTTACTCTGGAACCGTGTAAGGTATTGACTTGAAATTTGGTACACATATGTACTTTAACGAGATCTAGAACTAGATTATATTTTCATCTTGTTCCGTCGAAGGGTTGGGGGGTAAATTGGGGTAAATTTGGGGTAAATGGATAAATCAAGCAGGTAAGAGTCCATGAAATTGGTATTTAGTATATACAAGAGAAGCTAAGGTCTCAAAAAAATTTTTGGCATTAGCCACCCCCATTACCACCCTCACCTCCTTATTAAAGGGGATGAAAAAAAATTGTGATTTAGTGTATGTACAGGAACCAGAAACCTCAAAATATTTTTTTACTTCATCCACCCCCCACTACCACCCCCCTATCACCACCCCCACCCCACTACCGATGTGGGGTATCGTTTTATGGGTTTTTGGGGTAGAGGATTTCAAATATTATATTATTAAAGTTCCATAAACAATTATTTTCACATGCAAAGTTTTTTCGTTGGGAGTGACGTGGATAGAGAATCTGGATGTGGAAGTAGTGATTCCTTGGGCAGCGGTTTTTTTTTTGCTAATATATTTTGCGTAATAAATTTTATGATAATTTCCATTAGCCTAAATAAATCTGAATAAATGTGTAACCTGCCTTGTATTTCTGTATCACAATGCGACACTGCAGCTTTAATATATATATTTTTCTAGTTTCCGCACCCGTTCCTGTACAAACTGGTACTTAAAGATGTTCTTAATTTATTCTTAATTTTTCTGGATTTTCCACAAATCAGACAATGCCATTTTATTTTAAACTGATTTTTTTTCTTTATTATAACTACATGAAGGCTCACTTGCATTTTTTTATCGCGTTACTAATATCAGAGACAATACGTATTATGTTTGCTAATGTTATTTATTACAAAAAGATGTCAGACAAGAATAATGAAATCGGTATCGAAGGGTGTGCAAATAAGTGCCACCACTTTGTTTTATAAAAAATTTAATGAAATTGCATATTTTCTTTCATTTGCACAATTAATAATAGACCTGATGCCAGTAACAGTTGGTTTTTTACCATTAGATTTTCACTGCTTTCAGCAGTTTCGTAAAACAAACATGTAGTTTTTCTCCATTGATAAAAATGAATCTACAATATACATAAACTGTAATAGCCTACATGTAAGTAAAATAGTATATACTTATTAATATTTATCCAGACAATAATGAGGCCAGTAGCCGATACGTTTCTTGATGGGCCGAGAAAGTAGCGGGGGCGGGAAAGGAAGCCTCGCGTCTTCGTCGCCGTACTGTGCTTCGTTGTGTTTCAAGGGCTGTAGCGCTTTTAGTTAAGAAATTAGATCCAGTAATCGAGACAAAATGAAGCCTATTAAATTTGTCAGTTTTTGGTGAAAGAAAAAATTGAATACCTCGTTATATAAGCGAGTTATGGCGAGTTAAGAATTAGAAAAATGTTGCTGATTTGTGTATCTTTTTGAATTTTGCTAGTTTTTTTATGTTAATTTTTTAATGATTGCAATAAATTATACTTCAAATTAAAAAGCAATGTTTATTTGTCAAAACCAAAAAAAAAACTGTATTTTTATCTGTTTTAGTTCTAAAGTTATATTTGATTAAATCTTAAATTTCTAAATTTCTTTTTTTTTAGTTTTTTTCTTATATCTTCGGTCACGACCAATGGAGAGTGTCGTCAATTTTGATTTCCTATGTAAAATAACATGCTTTAATAAGTAGTGAAGGTCCCATCTGGTTATACTTCAGTATTGGGTAGGTCAAGAAAGAGAAGGCTTTTCGCGCTCTGCCCGGCGGGCTAAATGGAGAGTTATAAGCAAGAAAATGAATCGGAGCACCATTTCAATATGGTGCGGCGGCTCGAGCGCATCAGTTTGTGTTCAGGACTTTTAGTATATTTAATAGTAGGCTTGAACGAACATCTTTGCTAAATTTCAAAACTTTATCTGCAGTATAAGGCCAAATATGGGATTTGTTTGCTTCATTAAATAAAACAGCTGTTAGATTATTTATAATATAATTAAAATTTTATGGTTAATGTAATACCTGACAAAAAGACATTAAATTATGGTCTTGGAGAAATTGTTTATTGTTAGGGAAAAGAACTGCGGCCACCTAAGTGGAAGAAGAGATATAATAGATTTAATTATATATTGAACAATAATTAATAATTATATAATTAAATTTCATGTAAATTTTTTTTTTTAAACAAATTTAAGATTCGAAAATATGATTTCGTAGTCATAAAACTCCTTTAAACTGTAGAAACGATTTTTGCAGAGGAAAGAGAATGGCTTTTTATAACCGTTAAAATTCTCCATCTATTTTATATTTCTAGGAAGATGGTTATAAATGTGGTAACACAATTTTTTGCTTTAATAAATCTAAGTCGTCTTCGAAACCATTTGCGTATACTTTTTGCTTTAAATAACCCCATAAGAAGTAGTCCAACGTGGTTAAATCTGGCGAATGGGCTGGCCATGCTGTTGGTCCATAGCGGCCAATCCACCTGTCATGGATGTGATTGTCTACCTAGAATTGTAGAATTTGCTGGGCATCCATCTTGCTGAAAAATTATTTTTCTTCTAAATTCTAAATTCACATTGTCAGTTCGCCCAAAACAAAATTATTCAAAATTTTTAAATAAGTATTTTGATTCATTTGTGGTGCATTATGCCGCACCAAACATTTACTTTTTTAAACTTTTGACTATTAGTGGTAATTCTTAAATTAGGATTTTCCTGAGCCTAGTACCTACAATTTTGAGACTACCCCCATTAGTCGTAAAAGTAGATTCGCCCGTGATAAAATGTTTCGATGAAATGATCCATCGGTAAAAATTTTCACACTCATAGTTAAACAAGAGTCCCACGGACGTATCCAGGCAAGGGGGCAATTGCCCCCCACCCCCCCCCTCAGAGCTACAACTTTCTGATTATTAATTATCACTTCGAGTTTAAGAAGACTGAAAACTTACCTCAGAAATATAACAATCACAAGTCGCCTTAGTGGCCTGGCCCTACTAAATATTCACCAAGAGATTCCTGTAACATGCGATGAAGTGTGTTAGGAGCTCGCAAAAGTCAAGGCTAGACTAAATATTTAGTAATATATGTTTTGTTTCTCTTATTCTGTTTCATTTTATAAGAGAATTTAGTTTCGTTAATTACCAATTAACGCTCTTTGCTAATTTGCATTGGTAACTAGAATAATTCTTGATTTCTTGAAAAAGAAGCTTTTTGCATTTGGCGTTGGCGCACATCCAAATGCAGATATGCACAGCACAGCATCAGCCCAATGAGTCAGTAAGTTGACGTAACAGGCAGGCCTGTCGAGAGGGGGAGGGGGGCGTAAAGGGTGATCGCACCGGGCCAAAAATAAAAAAATAAAAATTAGGTCAGTCAGATCAGTTTGCCCCTCCCAGGATTAATTTCAGGGTACGCCACTGAAGGGTCCAAACGACGAGCATCTGCAACTTGAAGTTTGTGACAAAATTTAGGTCTCAATGCATAAAATTTGTTGGTGACTAAAATCCTCCTCCTGAATATGAGATTTGTTAATACTTAAATTTATTGATCTTTTCCTTAACGACCATCTTGAGTGTTCTTGTACAGAGCCTAAAACTACGAAGGTATCAGTGTCATTTATTTAATTGTTTTTTGTTTTTTTTTTAATACATCCCCAGTGAAATCAAATTTATAGATTAATTTATGTATTGCTTTGCGAGTCACTTTAACATCTGGTTACTCATTAAAAACTTCTATTGCCTTTTGATAAGAAACATTTCTGATTCTATAACATTTGACCAAGTAAATTCGTTGTTCCATGGTTGACATAATTCAATAATCAGTAATTAATACTTTTATGGAAAATACAAAAACCATTAAACATCTATTACACTGACATTGAAATTCATCCATTGTATTACTTGATGTAATCTCATCTGTCTATGAAGAATTTAGAATAAATTAATAGGTTAAAAAACTAAAAAAACACGCTTTTATAAATACTGCACTGAAAAGCAAAAAATAATCATCGAACCTGTCCTCTCTGTCCTTAGTGTAAGCGGTGTTTGTAATTGAGTATAAAAGCGTGGGGCGTTTTTCGAACGCTATTTCGAACAGGTTGGATAATAGGGAACTTGCCCAAAAAATAAAATTGAATTAAAATACTCAAAATCGTAAACTAACATCATTAAAAACCCCATACACAACAAAAAATTTAAAAAAAAAATCCTCCAGAAATATAAGCGATTAAAATCTGCCGGATTTTACCCACTCCTGAAACGTGACGTCAGAGGGTGAAAGTCGGATGACGGCGTCAAGCGACACCGATTCTACTTTCGCATACTCATTTGTCAGAAACAGCTAGTAGTGGACACAACCTAACCTAAAATTCGTTGGAAAAACATCATCTTCAATATTCTGAAATGTCACAAAATGCTACTTTTGATTCGTTCGTGCCGAGTCGAATTTTCGAATTTCGCCGTCCAATTTACGATCAGGTTTATCTGGAAGACTTCTTCTTTACGTCGCGACATTGTACGGCCGTCCCGATGGTGTTTTTCGAAAAACATGAACGTGTCAAGATTGCATGTTTTTGCAATTTTTTCGGCTCCGAAATGTAAGCTGTTTTTTGCTATTTTTCGCAGATATTTCCAAAACGGTGGGAGTTAGCTCGAAATAAAAAATGAGGTCAAACGAATATTTTCCACTACGAATCTTTTGCTATCACCAGACTTTTGATTTTTTTTTCGTTTCGGAGATAACTACAGAAATGTCGGCCACGTGAGGCAAAAAATCGCAAATTTTGAGCTTCTACAGTTGGCAACTTTTTAATCTTTGCTCCTACGCCAAAACACTACTCTAGCTAATTTACATATAATTAAATTTGCTAAAATTCCTTTTTTTTTTTGAATTCCGACAAAAATTAAGGAATTAGAGGGGGCGGGATTTGGGACTTTTTTTTTTTTTTTTTTTCGGTAAAATTTCTTCATATTGTCACCGGAATTAATCGGTAATTAACTGAAATCGATCTCATTTACGATGTTCACTTAATATCATGTACTATTTTGACGCTCCGTTAATCTCGGCCCTTCGAAACAAAGGTTTCTGAGAAAAATTATTTTTTTAAGATTTACATACAGTTTATAGGAAAACGTGTAATTTCCTACATTTCCTCGAATATCTCGATAATTATCGTTTTTTTTCGAAAAATTTGTAGACAGCTTATGTAAAGAGAATTAATTGAGCTTTCCGAAACTTTTTTCTTTTTTCTCTAACATAAAAAACAGTTGCCAAGTTTCATGATAATACAACAATTAGAAGTGGGTAAAATTCAGTTTCTTAGACCTTATTACTTACATACATACATACAGACATACATAGATAGATAGTTAGTCAATAAAAGCGTGTTAAAAAGATCAGAAAAATACAACGTACGTACAACGGTGGTCTACATGTGGAATAGTTTTCAACTTTATTGAATAAAATGTTTTTTTTTTTGAAAATTTATCAAAGTAGATTTCATATTTTCCAATTTTTAGAATACCCTGTATAATTTATCTTAAGTTTGACAAATGACTTCCTAAGACGAGCAAAACTTTTTATAAAAAATGACTTTTACTCGGCAAACCAAAAATAAGAAAATTTAGAAGAGTGCGATACCCCATCCAGATACACTCCACTGCGGGAATGAAATGCGCTTTTTTAGAAAGTCGTTACTTATATTTTTTAAGTGTGTATCATATCATTTGAAGAACGATTGCAGAAGAAAGAAAATAAACTCCCTGGAGTGGGAGGTCAGCGGTCAGCCGTGCTCAAGTGGGAAACCGATAGATTTATCTTGACTTGCCAGGATCAAACGCCATCCTAGTAGGCCTTATCAACACCTCGGTCTATCGAATATCAAATGCAGGAGCTCCGCGGTCAATCGTTGAATCGCTCATGCATTTATACTGTGCGTGACTTATTTATGCGATTTCGACCTAGATCCTTAGTTATGTAAGATTATAATTCTGATTTACTTAATATACAAAGTGACAAAAAATAGAACATTCAGAACTATTTTCTAGTAACTACTCGATTTTAATAGTTTTTAGCATGCATAAATGCCACTAATGTAAAATTTGCAAATGGTATTATACAGTGTGTCCCAGGATAGATGTAACAAGAGGTTAATGGACCAAAAATTTTGGAATTTTGGAATGATATTTGGGGATTGAGTCCTGCTTGTTGTAAAACTAAAGTATACCAAAAATGACTTGATTTGGTGTTCTACAGGGTGTTTTATAAGCAAAGTTGTAAAAATCACCACTAATAAAGTACCTTTATTTTTCAAAATATGAAAAAATTACACTAAGAAAAGTTATTTAGAATGCAATTTTATACCTCTATACCAAATTTCAGGAATATAAAATTATTTTTTTGAAACTTCCCATTTTTTTAATAAATTAGTATTTTATTTTGAACCATTCAATTAAAACTGCATAGAAATTATTTTTTGCGAATTAATATTTAAAGTTAGGTAGAAGCTAAAAGTAGGCTATGAGAAAAACAGTGGATACATATTTATCATTTATTATTGACATATCTGTCAAACGTAGTCAATATTATCCTTAATTTCTGTTTCAAATTAACGAACCAAGCATAAAAAATTAAGTGAAAATGGTACTCACAGTGCGTGCAAAAATTTATATTGTGTAATGCTACGGAATTGGCGGTGAAAACTCGCTAAGAGAAGTGGTAAGCCAATTTAATTTAAAATTTCCAAACACTGCTTTGTCACGTACTCAGACTATGAGAATAATTAAAAAGTTTCTGGCTACTGGTAGTGTTCTTAACATGAAAAGAAAAATAAAAGCATATGATGAAGACAATGTTGGGGCTATTATAGCTCATGCCTCTCTTATAGAAAATCCTAGGATGCCACTAAGAGAGAGATCAGCTCTTATTAATATTAGCAAGTCTGAACTCCAAAGAATTAACAAGGCAAAGAAAATTAGGGCATATAAAGCAAATTATAAACATACGCTTGAAGAGGGAGATGACGGCCGTAGGTTGGATTTTTGTTTGACCATTGGAGAAAAAATCATGGAACAGAGATTTTTTCATCATTTCATAATTTTCTTAGATGAATCCACATTCACAACCAATGGTGTTGTTTCATCTCAGAATTGTCGGTTTTGGGCTTCTGAAAATCCAAATTTTAGAATTCATTGTAGAAGACAATATTATAAAAAAGTGAATGTCTGGTGTGCCGTTTCTTATCACGTTGGAGTTATTGGACCTTATTTCATTGAGGGAAGGTTAAACCAGCACACTTATTTACAGCTTCTTCAAAGATTTTCTGAAGAACATTTAAATATTTTAAGAGACATGCCTTTAGTTCATTTTCAACATGCCCTGGCCACTCCACAGAAATGGTTAATCGGTGGTTGAATTTAAATTTTGGAGAAAATTGGATTGCCTGGAATGGACCGACCAAGTGGCCGGCGAGATCCCCAGACCTATCAATATTGGATTTCTTTTTATGGGGTCGCCTCAAGCAGTTGGTTTATGCTTAACCACTTCCTAACGATGTAGCAGTATTGAAGCAGAGAATTACAAATGCCGTAAACTTCATACCGTTAGGTCATATTCGATACAGTTTTAAGGACTTCAGGCGAAGGATCGAAATGTGTGTGGATGTGGGTGGTAGCTACGTCGAATATAAAAAAATTGTAAACATTGTTTTGTATTGGTCAATAATTAATTTGTTTGTGAATCTGTTATGTTTTTGACATTTATTACTTGTTATAATTTTTAAACCTCATTAATCTTGTGTTAGTAATTGTTTCTTGTTTTACAATTAGTTCGATTAACATTATACCTTCTTACATCTCGTATATTCATTTTTTTATTTACCAATAGCCTACTTTTTGAGATGATTAACATTTGCTCCTACACAACTTTAAATAAGAATTCAACTTTTAATTCGCAAAAAATGGGAAGTTTCAAAAAAATAATTTTATATTCCTGAAATTTGGTATAGAGGTATAAAATTGCATTCTAAATAACTTTTCTTAGTGGAATTTTTTCATATTTTGAAAAATAAAGGTACTTTATTAGTGGTGATTTTTACAACTTTGCTTATAAAACACCCTGTAGAACACCAAATCAAGTCATTTTTGGTACACTTTAGTTTTACAACAAGCAGGACTCAATCCCCAAATACCATTCCAAAATTCCAAAATTTTTGGTCCATTACACCTCTTGTTACATCTATCCTGGGACACACTGTACATATATCATACAGATATATTATAAAATTATCTTTTTTTTTTTCATGTACGTAATAATTTTTTATTTTTTTGTGAACAAATCATTTTATGATTAGTTTTGTATTTCGATTGATATACGATATAACATTAAATATATAATATGTAGTTAAAGTGGAAGTGATAATAACAATATGAAATTATTATTGGTTACCTCGTTTACTCTCATTACAAGGGAATTTAATTAACAGGCTTTCACACTAGTTTATTAACAATAAACTTTCGCAAGTTATTTCCTATTTATGTTCGTATTCTGCTCTGAAAATATGAAAAGTACCTATATGTAGTACAGTAAGTGAAGCTTTTAAATCCCAACCCGAAAACAATGGAATGAATTTCCATATTTTCTTCTTCAACATACTTCATAAAGCATGTACAGAGGGTTATTAATTATATTTAGGCCACCCTTTATTATCATTATTATTGGAGATAGAATAAAAAATTTTGAACGAAAGTTGTAGAGCTATAACTGAACCCCCCCTTAATGTACATGCAACATATTTATGAAGTGCATGTACAATGGTAGACCCATCACATATTTTGGCATCAAAGTTTGGTACATAGTGGTCTTTAACTGAAGATAGGCAGGACAGTAACTCTGATTTATCGTCAGTCAGTCGTAAATCCCCGTGATTACTCAAAGCAAGCATGGTTCTCGTGTGAAAAGAACTCCGAAAGATCGCTTTGGCGTTCTTGACATGCTATGAAGAGTTGGCCGAAGAGTGCATAGTCACTTTTCAACTCATCCTTGCGTACAAATTTACTCTTTCGGGTCCCATGTCAAATGATTCGAATAGTGTTGTTGTAAACTCAACCAATTTTCGTAATAACCTGAAAAAAGTCCAAAACTTTGGAAGTTTGTATCTCGCAAAATATTAAAGTTACAAAAACGGCTCTGGTCTCAAATTGTAGCAAATTTAGTTTAAATTAAATCATTTTTGCTACAAACCCAGAAGTTGGGGAGATATTTATTAAAAACCAAATAAAAGTCGAAAATTTACAGTTACAGTCCAAAGAAAACAAAGATACCGTCATATTTCAAGAACTCTGCAAAATTTGTCGCTTTAATCCAGCAGGTCTGCCTAGTATTTGCTCTAAGCCATCACACTAATGTTCTACACCTTTGTGTTGTCCTATCCGTGGACTTATTTTGTATGTTAGAGTACGAACATGTCGAAGATGTCACGCCGCTAGAAGTTCAGCTCGCAAGTTTCAGTCAATTAATGCCGCGATACTGGGTGCACATGCCGAAGAAGTTTATCAATCAGTTCACCAGTTCAGTGTTTTGTTCAGTCTCTCGGGGGATTGACCTGCTTTTATCTCATGTAAATAATATTTTTATTTCTGCAGTGTGTTTGCCTTTTGTTTGGAATCATCACCATAAAACATGTATTTTAGGTCCGATTGGGGGCTTGTTTTAACGTAGATCTCTGAAAAGTTCATTCTTGTGATACATTAAATTTTATATAACGAAAAAGGTCGACCTACTGCGTTTGTTATTGTGAGTGGAAAATTATGAAATGTAATGAAAGTTGCATGGCAATAATTATTATTGCAATCAGAAATTAAAATAATTAAAACTTAACACAAATTGACAATTAAAGTGGATTTTAATTGGCAATTTCATAATTTTTTATTTATTTCAGGAAAAATCCAAAAATAGGTTTTTTTTTCACGAAATTTTGACTTGAAATTTGGTACACATATGTACTTTAACGGAATAAGGAACTGGACTATATTTTCATCTTATTCCATCGAAGGGTTGGGGGGTAGATTGGGGGTAAATCAAGCAGATAAGAGTCCATAAAATTAGTATTTAGTGTATACAAGAGAAGCTAAGGTTCCAAAATATTTTTTGGCATTAGCCACCCCCATTACCACCCCCACCATGTTATTAAAGGGGATAAAAAAAATGTGATTTAGTGTGTGTACAAGAACCAAAAGCCTCAAAATATTTTTGCACTTCTTCCACCCCCACTACCACCCCCCTATCACACGACAATGAAAAAATAAATATTGAAGATCAACAAAGGAGAAAAAACCGCTGCCCAAGGAATCACTACTTCCACATCCAGATTTTCTATCCAAGTCACTCACAACGAAAAAAATTTGTATGTAGAAATAATTATGTAATAATGTAATATTTGAAATCCTCTACCCCAAAAACCCATAAAAGGATACCCCACATCGGTAGTGGGGGTGGATGAAGTAAAAAAATATTTTGAGGTTTCTGGTTCTTGTACACACACTAAATCACCATTTTTTTCATCTCCTTTAATAATGGGGTGGAGGTGGTAATGGGGATGGCTAATGCCAACATTTTTTTTGAGACCTTGGCTTCTCTTGTATATACTAAATACCAATTTTATGGACTCTTACCCGCTTGATTTTCCTATTTACCTCAAATTTACCCCAATTTACCCCCCCAACCCTTCGACGAAACAAGATGAAAGTATAATCTAATTCTAGATCTCGTTAAAGTACATGTGTACCAAATTTCATGTCAACATCTCAAACGGTTCCAGAGTAAACGTGCGCACAAAAAAAATTACAGACCGACAGACAGAAATTTTTTTTTTTCGCTCAAATTTAAAATCTCGACGTTTCATGACATTCTAAACCTATTTGAACAATAAAAATTTAAAAAAAATTTTTGTCGTTACTATACTTCCACTGGATGTGGAATTAAAACAGGGACACACGCTTCTCGTCCTGGGGTCTATCAGGGCATTTATTTTTTTAAACACAAACAAAATTAGAGGACCACTATAAATTAAGGGATGCAACACATTGTGAAATTTTTCACTAAATTGTTGAAGAACGTAACGGTATGAACTCCCATCGTCTCCATAGTACTCTATTAAAATAATTCTTTGCTCGACAGTTAACATTTAAAAAAAATTTTAATGCAGATATGTCATGATATGTAGACGTAATTAGGTAACAACGCACCTAACAATCAAATAGAACATTACGAAAATTATAGAAGATGTTCATAAAATAGGATTCCAAATTTCTACGGCTTGTAGTATTTGTCAAAATAAAATAAAAGTAAGCAAAAAAAATTGACAAAATCCAACAAGTATTTTAATAGAAATTCACTCATTTCGAAACATTGCAATATTCAAGTGAAATTTTGAATTTGGACAGACCATATAATTTGAAACAACTTTTTTATTTTACATTTTATTCCAAAATAAAAAATATAACCAGTTTACTCTTGGAATTATAAGTTTTGTAATTTTTGCGCACCACGTATAAAAAATATAATTTTTCTCAAAGTCATTACTATTTTTTAGACAAGGAAAAACTTTTATAAAGAATAACATTTTCTCGAAAAGTAAAAAAAAATTGCGATTACGCCTATTGTAAACCCCATCCGCGGACATACTGTATATTTTAATTATAAAGCAATAATTAAGGTTGTTGACTATAACTTAAAAAAATGTGTATAGAAATATTTATTCAAAATCTGGTAAATATTTGCCACCAGCGAAGTCTACCTCTCTACTACCATGTAAAAACAAACTATTTTGTTTCGAGGTGAACATGCTGGTAGACTTCGGAAGTAAACTGCTCTGGTAGCATCCTCGATATGTGCGGTCACATTTAAATGTATAGGTTTGTTTTACAAATGGACGACTTCGATGCATAGACTGAATTTGTGGGCTGAACTTCTAGCTGCGAGGCAACTCCGGGATCTCCGTACCTCACACCAAATATTTAAAATTATGAATGGCCAGCTACCGTGGTGACTTCCATGTAAACTGCTAGAATGAACTGCTGCAAGCATCCTCGGCATATGCGGTCCCATTTAAATGTACAGGTTTGTTCTAAAAATTGATGGCGGCTATCGTAGTGAACTACACACTGAACTACTAAGCATCTTCGGCATGTCCGTACCCTTAGAAAAATGCCCTGAACTAGACGAGAAGTTTGTGATCTATGTGCATCCTTCGTTTTGTTTCTGATAATACGTCGTGTAATTTATTGGTTAGATTAGATGTAAGTTTGCAAATTTCTCTTCTGTGGCTAGCTGTATGGCTTTGGCCTTTATGCAAAAAAAAATCCTTGGGTACTGCACTATGTGTAAGAACGACTATTTAATTTTTTTATTAACCTATATATCTCATAAACAGCAAGGATGTTTTAACAGGATGCAGACGCTTCAGACTAATCCTTGCATGCTTTTGACAGCAAACAAATGCAACAATTAGTTACATATTGACTAATCTCCATTTCTGGCACTCTTAATGGCTCTTTACGGTTGTAATTAGCATATCCTCCAAATAAATTTAAAAAAACAAAAACATCGCACTCATAAAAGTTTAATTTAAGAGTACCTTGATATTTATAAATACCAAGAAGTAATATATAGACGTGTTAACATTATTTAAGCCTAATTGTATAGGAGAGAGTGCACATAATTTGACTAATGGAATTTACAACCTAAATAGCTGTTTCATTCAAATCCTCAACTCATTCCGGCGAGAGATACATCACGCGAATGATTACTAAAAAATCTAAGGTCGCGAAAATTACAGGGTTATTTATTTTAATGTGCACAATGAATAGTGTGTGTTCATTTCCGGATTATTTGTAATTTTCGTATGTAAATTCAAAGAATGACGTCACGTGAACTCGGTGGTGCAACCAGGAAGTGATTGGAGGGTTTGAAAATTATACTACCTCCTTTTATGAAGTAATGTACCGAGGTTCTCAAATAAGTTGGAACAATGGACTTTTGTGTCTACGTCACTCATTGACCTTGTTTTGCTCATGTGACGTTAAGGGCATTTTTCTTGTGCCAGTGACGAAAGTCTTATATCTTCCTAGTCCAGTTGTCAAAGGTTTTAACCTTGGAAAAGAGAAGTACGGCTGGAATTCGGCATACGGTACATTTTGCATCTCCACAGGGGGCGCTTCACTGAAAAAATTGAGTTTCAACTGAAAATTCCATTCTTTTTAAACATCTCGGGAAATATTGATCGGTCAAGAGAAAGTTAAAATGTAATTTAAATCCCTACAACTTGGCCCTTAGTACAACGCTCTACGATAGGAATTAGTCAAGTTATATCTGTTTGTTAAAAAAGTATGCTTTTAGGAAAACCGCTGCCCAAGGAATCACTACTTCCACATCCAGATTCTCTATCCAAGTCACTCACAACGAAAAACTTTGTATGTGGAAATAATTGTTTATGGAACTTTAATAATATAATATTTGAAATCTTCTACCCCAAAAACCCATAAAACGATACCCCACATCGGTAGTGGGGTGGGGGTGGTGATAGGGGGGGTTGTAGTGGGGGTGGATGAAGAAAAAAAATATTTTGAGGTTTCTGGTTCTTGTACATACACTAAATCACAATTTTTTTTATCCCCTTTAATAATGGGGTGGGGGTGGTAAGGGGGGTGGCTAATGCCAAAATTTTTTTTAAGACCTTAGCTTCTCTTGTATATACTAAATACCAATTTTATGGACTCTTACCTGCTTGATTTACCCATTTACCCCAAATTTACCCCAATTTACCCCCCAACCCTTCGACGGAACAAGATGAAAATCTAATCTAATTCTAGATCTCGTAAAAGTACATATATGTACCAAATTTCAAGTCAATATCTTAAACGGTTTCAAAGTAAACGTGCGCACAAAAAAAAGTTACAGACAGACAGACCGACAGATAGAATTTTTTTTCGCTCAAACTTAAAATCTCGACGTTGCATGACATTTTAAGCCTATTTGAACAATAAAAACTTTTTAAAAATTTTTTGTCGTTATTATACTTCCACTGGATGTGGAAGTAAAATTGTACTTATTGAAAAGTATGCTTTGGTGACGTCTTAGTTCTGTCATTTACGTATAATTTCATTAGTTTGACATTTTGAGAGTATTTTAAAAAACTGCTATGCCTTTTGCTCGAAACTCCAAGTAAATAATTCTAATCATTATATCAATATTCAGATGAATTTCATTTAAATTATACCCGAAATAATCAGTAACGTATTGTTCGTAAGGCATGGTCATATACATTTCTTATATGATCATTATAATTCGTTTTTGATAATTATTAAAAATACTCAAACGAATTTAATATAAATTAAACCCGTGATAATCAAATGCATTACTCTTAAAGTATGACCATGACACTTTCTTAAACATTTTCAAGTGAGGTTTTTCATAATTATTAAAAGTATTCAAACGAATTTAATTTAAATGAACCTGAAATAGTCAATGAGGCATTGTTGATATACTGCGCCAAAAATGAATTCTCACAGCATTTCAAGAAAAATTGTATTTTCTAAGAAAACATGCACATACGCCGATGATCTAATCGCCGCAGGACACATCTGGACTGAAAACAAACTTCAAGAAAAGCCTAATAATGGAGCGAGACCCGTCAACAAAAGAGAGTTGGACCAGCGGAGAGGAACACAAAATATATGAATACTCCCTAAGAACAACGAACAAATTGAAGTACCTAGAAACAGACATGACGAACTAACTGGAAAGAGAGAAACGATAAAGGAGAGAATCAAAACGGCATACAGAGTCACAAGGGCAATCATACCGTTCACTGAGAAAAATAAACTATCATGGGACCTTACCAAATGTATGTACATAGCCGTCATACGGGCAACGATGATATATGGAGTCAAAAACGCGGCAACAACAAAAGCCAACAGAAGAAGTTTTTGAGTAGAACAGAAAGGTGCATCGTCCAACTACTCGCAAAAACAACAAGACGAAAAAAGCGACATAAAACATCAACACTATTAGGAGGAAAGACAATTAAAAAAAAGGATAGAAATGTACGCAATGAAGTACTAGGGACACGCCCAAGGAAGGGACTGCTGAAGAAAGCGCTAGCACCGAACTTGAACAAACTAAAAATAGGGAGACCATGCTACAGTGGAGAACAACAACTGAGAGGATCATGATCAAAAAATGAACACCACAAAGAAATCACAACCATACATCACCACAATCGGAAACCGAGGAATCAGAATATTCGAAGAAGCAGAAACACAAAAAGAGGAGTATAAACATTCCATATTACGACACAACGCGGCAACCTATTTCACAAGAAGAATCAGAAAAGGCAGAAGTCCAAAAACATAAAAAGGGAGCTTAAACGCTCCCTCACGACACAATGCGGTAACGAAAAAAGCGACATAAAACATCAACACTATTAGGAGGAAAGACAATTAAAAAAAAGGATATAAATGTACGCAATGAAGTACTAGGGACATACCCAAGGAAGGGACTGCTGAAGAAAGCGCTAGCACCGAACTTGAACAAACTAAAAATAGGGAGACCATGCTACAGTGGAGAACAACAACTGAGAGGATCATGATCAAAAAATGAACACCACAAAGAAATCACAACTATACATCACCACAATCGGAAACCGAGGAATCAGAATATTCGAAGAAGCAGAAACACAAAAAGAGGAGTATAAACACTCCATATTACGACACAACGCGGCAACCTATTTCACAAGAAGAATCAGAAAAGGCAGAAGTCCAAAAACATAAAAAGGGAGCTTAAATGCTCCCTCACGACACAATGCGGTAACGCATTTCACAAATGCCTACACCTTCCATCCCATATTTCTTTACCATACGCCATGTGCTGCTGGCAACAAGCATGAACTTAGTCCAACCCAGCGTGGACGTAGCAGCTGTATAACCCTGGGAGTGGCAGCAATGCCTACCGCACGCTGGTAAATCAATCAATTGTGAGAGACGTCCAGAAACACTGGAAGATAGTATGGTTCCAGAACGTCCACAGTTGCAACCGCCATGTCACATCGATCGATGCCCGTGTGTTCGTATGTGAAAATAATTGAACAAGAACAGACATGTGACATTTCGAGCTTAAAGTGCAAATGTATGCAAACAAGAACAGCAATACGTCACGCAGATAACAGTAATATTTTCTGTAAAGCGCCTTCGTCGCAATAATAATAATAGTTAACTTTAACGGATTACAGTCACGCCTACCACGATGTGAATAAACATTTGCAATAATCATTTAAAAGATATTTATCTCAGTTTTACGGGATTAATAAATACATTTTAATACTCTTTATCCTTATATAGCTTTATAAGAACTTGAAGGAAAGGAAATGAATGACCATTAAAACTGAATAGAGCCTAAGTTAAAAGAAAATTTGTGTTTCCTTTCAAGAAATTAAGCGTTAAAATACATGGAACAATTCGCGTCATTTAGAATTAATATCCCACCGTATTTCTTGTAATTTACCAAGGACATAATAGTGTATAAATAATATTGAATATATTTAAGTCAAAGCAAAACAAGTAATAAGTTCTGTTTGAAAGCCATATAATTCTACAGTAATAAGCTTAGATTTCGTGCCAAAGTAAACTTAAAGACAAAGTTAAACCGCCTCCAAAACTAATTAAATGGTAAACTGCTCCCTGAAGCCGACAGTTTCCATAGAAATGTTATTCCATTCATCCATGTCAATGCTGGTCTTCCTCTCTTTCTTCTATTTGTTGGGACATACTCCATAGCTTTTTTTGGCCATCTATTCTCTTCTATTATATTACTAAGGATATAATAATAACAACTGAATTAAAAATTATATTTTCGAATCTAAAAATTAAAATATTTTGAAACCTAAATTTATATTTTATTTAATAGCATTACTTTATTTATGCTATATTGGTGACTCCGATTCTACACGCGTTAAATGCTTCCTGATGATATACAAGAGTTAGAGGCAGAAATGAAAAATGTATAGCCAAAAATTCAAAGAGGAAAAACGCGATTGAAACACATGTTATGTTAGTGAAACTGAAAAGCTATAAGGCGTATTATGGGTGAAAATTTAACATTTAAAATTGCAAATGATGTTTTTAGGCAGTGTTTGACAGAAGTCCGCTGACTTGATATTTGCACATCATCTTCTGGAGATCATTAATTTGAAAATATGTAACCTGATAGTGTTGCAATGAAGATTTGTATTTGATGTGTCCCTATTTATATTATACTCCCTGCAGTATTAGATCATCTTATCAATGTATCAATGTATCAATTATTTACTATTTTGACAATTAATTTATGATTAGCGAAAGACGCTATATGAAAAATATTCATTTATCAAATTAATGATTTCCATTGTGTTAAAGTATTATATGAATATAATTATTATTATGAATTGTTATTATGGATTAATTATTATTTGTAACTGAATAAAAGAATTATTATTATGGATTAATTATTTGGATTTACCATAAGAAAAAAAAACAAAATTATAATAACATCGAGAGCAACTTCTTCATAATCACACAAGAATTGTAAATAAAGAGCATCAGTTAAAGGATTGTCAAGAATGAAAGGGCCCATAAGTACTCGGTTCGCAATTCCAGCCCACACATTTACTGAAAATGTTGTTGGAAAGGAGGAGGGTCTATAAGACCGGTTTTCGGCCCTTTTTATTTTTGGTCAAAAAATTTCAAATTTTTTTTTATCATATATATTCAATATCTAATATATTCCACCCGAACAGAACTTCCTCCAACCCATTCCCATTAATGTAACCCCATTAAATTATTATAGAACCAATTTACATTACCACGCATACTTAGATGTTTTTGAACTTGAGAATCATATTTCCTTTGTATAAACTGCACCCTAAGCTCCCCCTATTACTATACGTACCCCACACCCCCAACCTTCAATGACAAGCACCCTCTCCTCCCACAACATAAACCTTTATGCAGCTACCAGACATGAAATAGTTTTAAAGTGACTTTTTATTTACATTATTAATAGAATGCCAATTTATCTTATCCCCCCAACACTCTCCCGAACCATTCTGTTGTATAAAGAGGTTTAGGTTAGAATTCTTTTTTTGTTTTTTTTTTGTTGATTTAGAGCTTATAGTATATATGTACTATTGTCTGATTTTTTCAAAACTTATAGCTTAACTATCTTTGTTGGTATTTTTGTTGCTTTGGACGTAGGGAGAGGGAGGAAAACGGGCGCAAGGTTATATCTTTCTGCCGCTAAAAAAAAGTATAAGAAAAGTCTTCGTTATACCATTTTCAAGCTTGTAGCATTATGATGATTCGGGAGAGTGGGTGTTGGGGGGGGGGGGGTAAGAGAAATTGGCATTTTATTAATAATGCAAATAAAAAAATCCTTTTAAACTATTTTATATCTCTGGTAGGAGCATAAAGGTTTATGTTAATGGGGGGAGAGGGTTCTTGTTGTTGGGGGTTGGGAGTGTTGGGATGTTGTATAGTAGTAGGGGGACTCCGGGTGTAGTTTTTTCAAAGGAAATATGATGAATATGATTTTCAAGTTGAAAAACATCTAAGCATAATATGCTTAGATGTACATATTACGTATTAATGTAAACTGGTTCTTTAATAATTTAAGGGAGATACATGGAGGGAGAGGGTTGGGGAAAGTTCAGTTTGGGGTGGAATAGATTACGTATTGAATATACATGATAAAAAAAATTCGAAATTTTTTAACCAAAAATAAAAAGGGCCGAAAACCGGCCTTATAGGCCCTCCTCCTTTGTTCGTCGAGTGGGCATGGGGATTTTCCAATGCCCAATAATGCATTGTCCCATTTTCCTAATATTGTGAATAACCGTTTCTTGTGAAAATTGCCTCATCCATAACTAAAACTCATGGTTAAGTTTGGGTTTAATTGATGCTGGTGTAACAACCACTCACAAAAGTTCACTCGAATTGGAAGATCCTTTGCGACTGATCTAAAGCCACTGAGGAATCTTTACTGCAAAGAATTCTTTCGCCCACTTCAACCAATCACATGATGACACTACTACATTAATCAATAGTATCCATGGCCTCATAAATTGGAATGAGAACCATATTCCAGTTAGTATGCACACCAGTGAGTGATGTAGAAAAGAATTAATATTATGGCAAAGGATGTATTGATATATATTTAACTAATTAACCCTTATTTTTAATGAAAAAAGTTTTTAAAAAATTATGGTTGTTTTTTTAAGCAAAAAGTTCGCTGAGAGGTTGAAGAAGTTCTATGAATTGTAATGACAGCGCATTATTTTGATTTCCCGAATTATTAACGCGTTGTTACTTTGTGGTAAATTACTGCCAGAAGTACATTTCTTCCTTGTATCTTTCCAGAACGAGTGTGTTTAACTTTCCTTTATATATAGCAGTCATGTTAATTATGTCGTAAAGAAACTACGTTGTATATTGTACAGATTTAGGTATCTTAAAAGATTCTTCAATCAACGGTACCTAAAAGTAATTTATCACGCCCTAATAGAATTATGGTATCTTAGGTTGGGATGGTGTCCTAAATGTTCATGCTTTAAACTTAGAAATTATGCAGAAGAAATTTATAAAAATTATGCTTGATAAAAAACCAACTTACCCAAGTGAAAAATTATTTAGAGAAGCGAAAGTTGGATCTGAGACAGCTGTTTTTTCTAAAAGTAAATATAAGCCAGAATCTAAATAATAAATTCCTGTTAGTCAATCATCCATACAATACACGACAACAACAAAATTCTTATGTAACGCCCAAAGCGAAAAAAACTATAGGCCAAAGATGCTACAGCTATTTAGGCACAAGGCTGTATAATAGTCTCCCTCAAAATATCCGATCCGAAAAGTCATCTAGAGTATTTCAAAGAAAACTAAAGAACTATATATTACAAACTCCTGATCTATCATCCACAGGGCAATAGATGTAAAAAATAATTAAACATTTTACAAAACTGTTATTGTATATTGAACATAGTATTGTGTATTAAGTTGGTACAATATACGTGGACATGAATAATGCATAGTTATGTAATAGATTGCTCTATACGTGTCCTTCTAAATTTGTCTTTTTTTTTATTTTTATAGGGTAATTATTTGGTTAATAATGGAGCAACTGCATCAGACGCTGTGTTGGTCTTCGCCATCGGGACAGTACTGATCCATGAAGGTTAGTGGTCCTCGGTGGGGAGGGTTGCGTAGTTTCTGGCTTTAATGTATCCTAAATTATTTTATTAGATATGTGAAATTATTATTATTATTACTGTTAGGGAGTTGTTGCGCGGTCGGAATGGCGTGGCGTTGTCGGGATGCGGTGACTTTATCTCATTGAGTTAGATTGAGATGGCGTTGCGTTGTTTTTGATTGCTTAACAGCTCTCTATTGTCTACTCATGCACAAATACTTTAAACGGTATTTCAATGAGTTATTTGTTTATTTACTCGTTAGTGTTATTCTCTATAATTGTAAATGTTACTAATGGATCTTTGTAATAATGTATTTCCCTACTTCGTACGCATTTCTATTTAATATTAGTTATCGCAGTGACAGTTATATTGTAACTAGGTTTTTAAGCCATTGAAGACTGAAGAAATATCTCATCACGAGCAACCAACGTTCAAAATATCGTTGGCAGCTCAGTCGAGACGCACTGACTTTACTTGCACACATTGAAAATATCCTCATTCATTTTATTACAACATCGTAATGTCTGCATTAAAGCAACACCGGTCGTGCTGAAATAGTGTTAATAGTCCTATTTTTATTGTCCAGTGTTAGAGGCGTAGGAGTCGACTGTAGTGGAATGGACCTAGAAAAGTCACTCACTGATAATTTGTTACGTGAAAGTTATATAACTATTTATGCAGTCGAGGTTGGCTCGAGCGAAAGGCATTTCTGAAAACACCGTTAATTTTTTTAAAATGGAATATTTAACTGACTGGATTTAATGGATCATTTTGTAATAGAACTTGAGAGGATTGAAGAAGCTCTTAATTAATTAATTAACGTTTGTTGGCAAGGGCGATTGAAAGATATTTCACAGTCCTCTATCGATGTGGACATTTGTTAAAATTCATTGATTGGTTTTTGTACAGGATTTGTTTGGTTGAAGATACTGAGTTATCAGCCAAAACTATACTGTGCATCACACATTTAAGAATGACATGCTTTTTGACCACAGATGCGAAGTAATTTGTTACTTTTTCAACTTGTGATCTCTTTTCGCAATTGTCTTTATTCGGCACAATTTCTCAAAATCTAAATAAAGAAGGCAGTTCAAGTTTTGCATTTTTTTTTCAATGACCTTTTTTACCTATATCGTAACAAAGAACCCAGCATAAAACCTATGAAAAATGCCTTCCTGTCAAAATGTCTGCAACTTTGGCTAAGGTTTTTTTACGTACGGGTTGCAATGCCAGAACTCTGCTGTACTTAAGCTTAAGCTTATTGCACCCCATAGTCAATGGTAGCTCTAGCTATCTGATCCAGGTCACAAATGGTCCCCGAAGTAAGAATGCATTCTAACCACCAAAACTGGTCATTCACATAATATATGATGAGGAGTTTCTTCATCCTCACCACACATCCTGTATTGTCTTTCACTCCTATATTGGTTAGGTGTTTGTTTAATGTGCAATGTCCTGCTAGAAGCCCACTGTACATCTCAGCTTTTGCAATTCGTTGGTCTTAATTGTAGATGGTTCATCAGGGATGAACATACGTGTCTATCTCATCCCTAGCACCTAAGTCCAAGACAAATTATGTTTCTGACTTAATAGTTCCTTTATATCAATCCTCTTGCGGTATAATATGATATCCCGCAGGTTGGATTGGGTCCCATCAAGGCTGTTTCTGCGCCCTTTCTGGCCAGCTTATCTGCTTTTTCATTATTTTCATTGCTCTGGTGTCCTCGCGTCCACTCCACTTGTACGTTGTTGTGTTCCGCCAGTTTCGCCAGGTATTAGGGCAGTTTTTTACAGTTTTGGAACATACCTCTATTGCATGCAGAGCATTGAGAGCTGTGATGATACAGATTCTCTTGTCAGTGTAGTGGGTGAAGTTAGTTCAAGTAATGCTGATCAAAAGTCTCAGTGGGCATAAGGCTCGAGAATGCACCTTCAGGTCTATCTCCACCGTAAACGCAAATAAGGCGGGGCGCCAAATTGGCGGATTTTCAAACAGAGAACATGCACACAGCTATCAACAGTATTTCGACTTATGTAGGAACTTGATAAAAATATCGCCAGCTCTTAGAATAAATGAAGCATCAAAATTTAAAACGATTCTTTGTTTGTTTCTTTATCATAAAAGATAAAGAAGTTATGGTAGAAGCAATGTATGTCTTCACATTTTTTTTTATTAAAAATGTCGACATTTTGTATAACGTTTAAATTTTGCTCGTTGGGTAATCAGCAATCCCAAAAACATAAATATTCTACGTTTCAAAAATAAAGTAGCAACACTATTTCAAATATTAAATATTTAAATTTAGGAGGTGGCCAAAAAGAAAATGCACCCATTTCTGGCCCACCGGGTATACGTGATCTAGTCCGAACCTGGTCACCACTGATGCACCTCATGCCCTGACAAGCAGTAGGTCTTACCTAAAATGGCAATAAAGTGAATACCATACAGAAATGACTCTTTTTTGTCTCAGCAACATAAAGGAATTCCAAAGATTATCATATTCATATTATACGTCACCTTGTCATGCCTTATGAAATACAGTCATTTATTTCATAGTGTCGTTGACACAGTCCTGTTAGATACCTTTACAAACCATTTAGTACCATTTGCGTGGCATAATTTAATTCATGATAATAGCGACGCGACGTACCTACTGGACAGTTATCTTGGTTTAGTAATGCTCGCATGTATGTCATGGCCACCAAATTAAAGAACCATTGAACTTGACGAAATGCTTTGATGAAAACGAAAGTGGATGAGCGCTTGCCATTTTAATTTGACCAGGCCACGCGGAGGTCCTCAATTAAAAGTGAACTTGACCAAGTAAATTCTTTTGTCTCACAGACGAGCTCTAGAAGACGATTTTGTTCCATTTTGTCTGGAGAGCATTATTATTTAGAAATCTCTCTCTTGTTACGCAAGAATTAAACTTATACTACACTGCGAATGAATTCTTGGTGTTGAGGATGGGATTTTGCAGAGTGAGAGGGAAATATTCGTTTATTTTCGGTTTATTATAAATATTTAAAAAATCATAAATGGTATAATCTTTAAAATAGTTTCAGATACTTCCCATTGCTTTAAGGAATACAACCATGTACAGTTTTTATCCTAAATTTTGTACATAGTTAATAATGAAATTACGAATTATTTTCATTGACAAACTACAAAATTCAAGTACAAGAGAAATTTACAGTAAAAAACCGCTGCCCAAGGAATCACTACTTCTACATCCAGATTTTTTTTATCTAAGTCACTCACAACGAAAAAATTTTGTATGTGAAAATAATTGTTTATGGAACTTTAATAATATAATATTTGAAATCCTCTACCCCAAAAATCCAAAAACCCATAAAACGATACCCCACAGCGGTAGCGGGGTGTGGGTGGTGATAGAGGGTGGTAGTGGGGATGGATGAAGTAAAAAAACATTTTGAGGTTTCTGGTTCTTATACACACCATAAATCACAATATTTTTTTCATCCCCTTTAATAATGGGATGGGGGTGGTAATAGAGGTGGTTAATGCCAAAATTTTTTTTGAGACCTCAGCTTCTCTTGTATATACTAAATACCAATTTTATGGATCCTTACCTGCTTGATTTACCTATTTTCCCCAAGTTTACTCCAATTTACCCCCCATCCCTTCGACGGAACAAGATGAAAATATAATCTAGTTCTAGATCTCGTTAAAGTACATATGTGAACCAAATTTCAAGTCAATATCTCAAACGGTTCCAGAGTAAACGTGCGCACAAAAAAAGTTACAGACAGACCGACAGACAGAAATTTTTTTTTTCGCTCAAACTTAAAATCTCGACGTTTCGTGACATTCTAAGCCTATTTGAACAATAAAAATTTTTAAAAATTTTTTTGTCGTTACTATACTTCCACTGGATGTGGAAGTAAAATATATATAGTTGTTTTCGTTAGAACAATAGTAAGTACCTAAGCAGTTTTAAAGATTATTCTATGTTTGGTTTTTTAAATATTTATAATAAATTGAAAATAAACGCATATTTCCCTCTCACTCTGCAAAGTCATATCCTTAAATGTGAATGACTGCAGTATAATCTTATTTTACAATTTATTTATTAAAAACCGCTGCTCAAGGAATCACTACTTCCACATCCAGATTCTCTATCCAAGTCACTCACAACGAAAAAACTTTGTATGTGAAAATAATTGTTTATGGAACTTTAATAATATAATATTTGAAATCCTCTACCCCAAAAACCCATAAAACGATACCCCACATCGGCAGTGGGGGGGTGGGTGGTGATGGGGGGTGGATGAAGTAAAAAAATATTTTGAGGTTTCTGGTTCCTGTACATACACTAAATCACATTTTTTTTTCATCCCCTTTAATAAGGAGGTGGGGGTGGTAATGGGTGGTTAATGCCAAAAATTTTTTTGAGACCTTAGCTTCTCTTGTATATACTAAATACCAATTTCATGGACTCTTACCTGCTTGATTTACCCATTTACCCCAAATTTACCCCAATTTACCCCCCAACCCTTCGACGGAACAAGATGAAAATATAATCTAGTTCTAGATCTCGTTAAAGTACATACGTGTACCAAATTTCAAGTCAACATCTTAAACGGTTCCAGAGTAAACGTGCGCACAAAAAAAGTTACAGACAGACCGACAGGTCGACAGACAGACGGACAGACCGACAGACAGACAGAAATTTTTTTTTCGCTCAAACTTAAAATCTCGACATTTCATGACATTTTAAGCCTATTTGGACAATAAAAATTTTTAAAAATTTTTTTGTCGTTACTATACTTCCACTGGACGTGGAAGTAATTAAAAATAGATGAATAAGACTATTATTTTGTTCGTCTGACTATTATTTTGTTGAATTCTGTCAAATTAAACTAGATAATAGTATATTTTATTTTTAACTATTATCGAATTGTAATTCTAACCCAGTATTAGAGAGAGAGCGAGAGATATATACTTTATTGTCCAAAGAAATAATTCTCATTGACAAAGTTTAAGTATAACACAAACAATATTTGTTTAGTCGGTTTACAAACAATATAAAACAAAAACAGAAAAAATACAAGTTCACTGAATTATTGTACTTGGTAGACAAACCAATATTATTGTCGTCTTCTAGAAATTCTAAAAGAATTACCATAAAAATTTGCTTGCTTACCACGTAGTCTATTACAGAAATTATTCCCAGATGACGCCACATATAAATCACTGAAGATAATCAATCATGCATTGTCTTATACTCTTATGAATTTATAGAAAATTAATAACATGATTGCAATGTTCAAATTCTCTCAGGGATCATCGATATATTTGGATGGATCTCATAAACGATCTCTAATCTTCGGTTTAAGTGGTCTGATGTCTCAATACTGAGATTTTGGCTAACCAAAAAAAACTGCATCATACAATAAAGTGTAGATCAACCTAAAAATTAGTTGGTGAACAAAAAACAAAGTCGTTGTACTATTTAATTTTAGACCAAATTGAAAATGGTTAGTGAACATAAAAAGATGTCATTGTACTATTTAATTTGTTACAAGAAGATCTGATTATTAAACTACTATTTGTTTACGAAAACAAATAAAGTTGTATGACAATTCTTTTCTGATTGATTTAACTATGAAACTAGATAGGCGCGATTTCATATGCTCTTTTTGGTTGAATTTACCTATCATTTTCGTTGAGTGTACACAAACCTAGAAATAGAGAAATCAGTAGAAACACGTTTGTTTCCAAGCGAATTTTAACTGTATCCTGTGCTTATACACAATGTGGAAAGTTTAACTTTAACAGATTCTGTAACTTGAATATACAATATTTCTGTAAAAAATCTTGTAACATCAATTTGAATTTTTCGCTGGCTACATTTCATGGGTAATGATCTTAATAGTGTTTGTTTATCTTCACATGGAGAGATGCAAACCATTCTTATTATTAGAAACGCGAGCATATCCGCAGTACCCAATCGGCCCATTGTACATTCGCGACATGTTCCTAGAAATTCCCTAGAAAAAAACAGTGCTTTCGTTTCATTTCGGGGTTTAAAAGTAAGAGGTTCCATTAAAAAAAATCTACTTGACCTTCAAATGATCTTTAAGGTCATAGTCAAGGTCAAATCCAAGGTCACCGTCAGATAGCCAGGGAAATTTACTACAAGTTTTTTCTAGGATTTGTATTTTTCAAGTTATCCTGCTTTTCCCATACTTTTATGCTACCCTGTATATATTATCACGCCCGAACTCAATCGTCGCAATTTTATAGAAAAAAGTAAAAGCCCTTCAAAAAAATTCTTTCTTCATTGAGAACTGTTGAAAAGTATGTACACTTCATGATTATTATGGTTTATTAAGTTGTAGTAACGTGAATTCAAAAAAAAAATACCTACATCTCAAATTATTTTAATTTCCTTGCTTTATGATTTTTTTGATAAATATATATATATGGGAGGCTGTAACTTGTCGAGAAATTGACCCAATGGAAAAAACAACGTTTGAATGTTCAAACACAAATTCGTTTACTTGTATGCATTTTTTCGAAAATATGATCAATCCCATCATGATCAGAAATAGCGATTTTCACGATCTTATCCTTATAAACCTCTATAGTTTTGAATATAATTTGAATATAAATTCTGGAACTTTTCCAATACATTATCAAATATATAAGGAATTTCTTGGATATAGTTGAAACGTGGAAGAAAGAGAAAAAAGCTTTATTATTTCCACATCCAGTGGAAGTATAGTAACGACAAAAAAATTTTTAAAAATTTTTATTGTTCAAATAGGCTTAGAATGCCATGAAACGTCGAGATTTAAAGTTTGAGCGAAAAAAAATTTCTGTCTGTCTGTCTGTAACTTTTTTTGTGCGCACGTTTACTCAGGAACCGTTTGAGATATTGACTTGAAATTTGGTACACATATGTACTTTAACGAGATCTAGAACTAGATTATATTTTCATCTGGTTCCGTCGAAGGGTTGGGTGTAAATTGGGGTAAATTTGGGGTAAATAGGTAAATCAAGTAGGTGAGAGTCCATAAAATTGGTATTTAGTATATATAAGAGAAGCTAAGGTCTCAAAAAAAATTTTGACATTAGGCACCCCCATTACCACCTGCACCCCATTATTAAAAGGGATGAAAAAAAATTGTGATTTAGTGTGTGTACAAGAACCAAACACCTCAAAATATTTTTTTACTTCATTCACCCTCACTACCACCCCCTATCGCCACCCTCGCTCCACTACCGCTGTGGGGTGTGGTTTTATGGGTTTTTGGGGTAGAGGATTTCAAATATTATATTATTAAAGTTTCATAAATAATTATTTCCACATACAAAATTTTTTCGTTGTGAGTAACTTGGATAGAAAATCTGGATGTGGAAGTAGTGATTCTTTGGGCAGCGGTTTTTTACTCGTTAAGACAACTAAGGTTCTATAGTATGCATTTAACCGTGCGCTTGGCCGCGCTGAGTGATAAAGTTACTTCACTATTTTTTTCCAGGAATACCGTGGCTCTAACGATAAATTTTATTCGGACATTTTTTGTTCAGAAACACGTGGTCTATCCACCTGTATTTTTTATTTTTCCTACCCTGACTTAAATCTAAAATTTTGAAAAAATAAATAAAAAAAAATTTTTCGTTCACTATTTTTTCATGTTCTGCATCCGAACGGAATGTAAACTTTTCAGGATGTTATTCTATACACTTTCACGAACTCAACGAACTTAAAAAAAAATTATTCATTTTGAAATTTTTTGTAGATTTCACTATAAATGTTCTCTGTCGTCTGGGCTATATCGACAATTGCTATTGAACAACTTGATTTGCTAAAGTCATAATCCAGTGAGATAGTTCGATGTATGATGTATGTAATTTAGTACCATCCCATGACCTCAGCATTTCCAATTTAAATATTTGTCTACGGTTGAAGACGCGAGGCTCCTTTTTCGTTACTATTTATAAGGTGGCTTTCTTATTACTTTTAACTTAATCGAGATTTGCATACAAGACAAAGAAGAATTCGAACTTATGTAATAGACTATATTTAGCATATCCTGTACATGTATACGCCTGATTGTTGTGCAAGGTTAGTAACTGTTACAACAAAGAGTTTAATGGACTAAATCGAACCCGTTCAATTTATTTAATAATACTGTATTAATATTGAATAATATTTATCTCAATTACTTGTACTGGCTGTGCTGTAATGGGGGGATTGGACATGGGTTGTTTAATAAAAAGATAAATGTCAATGAGATTATCAATCTAGAATAATTGTTGTTACTTTTGACCCATTTCAAAAAGGTTATTGTGAAGATTCTTTTTAAACTGGACCGAAGGACGGAATCATGTTAGTCAGGTCGTGGTTAATAGCTAGAGGAAACTTGGTTCTAACGTCAATCAAATTAAATACAAACTGACATTTTCAGGATGTCTGAACAGTGGCGTAGTATGGACTATGAAGTACGAAGGAACGGCATTTGAAAACTTCCTTGCAATTTTAAATTTATGTATTTCTGTTTGTAACCTAAGATTTAAATTTTTGTTATTGTGCAAATGGAAGAAGAGCTGCATGGTTCAATTTCTGCTGTTTTTACTTTTGAGTAAAATAAATGTGTTATAGACTTTGCAGGCGGCACACTCTTTCTTTCTATCTGTTCTTATAGGAGCATCTGGTTCTTATTTGATCCACAGAGCTTTCTCATTGTGAGTCACTTCGTCTTCCAAGATTCCTCAAGTCTGACGTGTTGCTGTGAAGGCGGTGACTCTACTTCGAGCTGTTGAGCGTTAATTTCTTGGTGTTCTCCTCAAAGAGCTTCTTTGTGGTGTAAATATTCCCTTTTTATATTCTTCGAGAATCGATATCGAGATTTGGATTCTTCAGTTTTTCCTGCAATCACCGCTGCAGTTGATGTTTCTAATTACTGTAGCGGATCTGGCGAGAAAAATAGGAGTTTTGAAACCAACTTTTTTTATTTTTTTTTATAATTCGGTTACACACGTTCTCTTTTATGATGTCATCAAGTTAGTTCAGCCTAATCGCACGGGGTGGGGGAGGAATTCGCCTTTAAAATTCGCAAAAACACGTTTTTCCACAATAACTTTAACTAAGGGATTATTTGTGGTAGTATACAAAAAGACTAAAAGAGTAAATGTTCTAGCTCATTACCATTATTAGAATAAGTTTAATGAGAGGACCAGTGTTACCAGATCAAAATTTTAAAAGTTATCAGACGACGCTTTAAAAAGTTACTAAATCTTACTAAAATTTCACTAGATTTGAAATTAAAGCTCTCATCTTTAATTTTCAAAAGTTGCAGTGTCTGTAGGACATGTAATTTTCTTGAGCTCTTTGAGCACAGCATAGTTTTGAGCGTCCTCTATCTGATTATTTCGTTGCCAGACTTCATACTCTGTATTGTATTAAATGGTTTGTAACTAGAAAGTACTGTTTGTCTACGAGACGCTAGAAGGCAACGAGCCCAGGTTATTCGATTGTAGCGATTATCGGTCAATAAACTATACGGTTACCTCAATTAGCAGCTTTTAAAGGAGAGAGACGTGCGGAGCGGGGAATCGAATGAAAGATATTCTGTTAGGGTCTACAGCCTACGTCAGCTGTAGACACTACAGGCATCTTTGTCTGTGTCTTTTGCACGGAAATCAGATATGTCTGTCTCTTTCATTCGATTCCCCGCTCCGCGCGTCTCTCTCGTCTAAGAGCTGTTGATCGAGGTAATCGTAGAGTTTACTGACCGTGGTAGCGATTAACGTGAACAGTTCTGTATTAAATGGATCGCAACTCGAATTTAATGTTTGCCTACCTACCAGTAGAGGGCAATAAATTGGATTAATAATAATGTAATAATAAATAATAAAATAATGATTCAAAAATCATTCAAAATGGGCATTTTCATAAAAGTTTTCACTAAATCACTAGATTTTACAAAAATCACCGGATCTAGTGAAATTTCACTAGACCTGGCAACACTGGAGAGGGCTGTAAAATGACAATTAGGTTTTTAGTTGGCCAGCCATGTTTTTCTTGTTATATAAAAATATTCAAGGTCAATCTCACAATTATAATTATCAATAATTATCACTTTTTCGTTAGCAAATTAAGGTAGAATTACAAGAAACGACTGAAAATTACCGTGGGAACCGAGAAGCAGCCCACTTTTTTAAATTTGCTGATTACGTCTGTCTATGCAAATTTTGTATGGATATTAAAATCATTATTATTTCTGAGGGGCTCTTGTTTTTTGGGCCTTTCTTATGTAGTTTTAACGATAAACTGCCGTTGGTTTTAATTTTTTTGTCATACCTGATGGTTCTTTATTACCTTTTAAATCGGTCTTAGAGAGGTTATAGTGCTCTACGCTTTATACATTTCAAATTCCATTTTATCTTCAATAAGTCTGATGGTGTGTTTGCTTAAATCAGTTTAGAAAAAATAAATGCAATAATAAAATTATTTGGATTCCTTCGTGGACATTCTTATAGCTTCTCAGTTCTAATATGGTTTTAAAAACTAGTTTTAAGGTAGCCTTCTAGGTGTTTTCTAGAAATGCAGGAAGCTAATAGAACAAATTTTTTTGAGGTAGGTGACATAGATAAGAATTGATGAAGCCGGAGGATGGGGGTGGTGGGCCAATTAGGGGAGGAAGGAGAGGTAGGAAAAGAAAAATTATTCAACCCCCTATAACTTTTTTCCGTGTCGTGCGATTTTGAAAAACCAAAATGGAATTTGTTTGCTATTACCTCTAGTATTTGACTGATTAGCTTTTTACATTTTTTTGAAATAAACAAAATTGTTTTTTAAATGCGTTTTTGAGTATGAAAGAAAGGGTTCAGATGAGAATTTTTTCTACATGTAAGTGAGGATTCGTTTGTCTTTAATTTAAAAAAAATTATCGCAATCCAGGCAATAGGAAGGGCGAGAGGGGGCATAATACATTTGCGGGAATAAAGGGTTAAGGAAATGGGTAGGGACTTCGGATCTTGATATTCGGCAATATAAATCTTCAAATGGCCAAAAATCACCTCCAAACGGGGTCAAACGCGTATTATAATTGTTTGAGGGACTCTTACTCGGTGATCCCCCATTTTCGAGGATGCTCAAAACCGTGATGATGGTGGAATTGCTCCCCGGGGTGACCCGCCCCCGTAAATGTCCGTAAAAACCCTCCAATAGTGCATTCTCCGACCCCCCTTTTGAGGATGCTACACAGGAAAAAACATTAAGATGTTACCTCGACCTCGTCAACAAAGTAGTCATCTTCATTTACTATGGAGTTGAAAAAAGATGAATGTATATTTTTTGTACATATTTTTTTGGGAAAAACAGGTTTATATAAAATTATTGAAACATCTGATTTATTTAATTATAATATATTATATAAAATATTTTTTATTATGCAAACAATTACTGCATACATTGTTACGCTGGCTTTTCTTGCATTATAAAATACTATGACTCAAAAAAAAATTAAAACAATAAATTTATCTATTTACCTATTTATTTATTTTAAATTTATTTTTTACTTCCTTTAAACCCGTACATTTACACTTATTTTGAAAATGTGAAGGGGTATTTTTTGACATTGAGAGATGAGGGGGTGTCAAGCATTCGATTCGTGGTCCTCACCGTGCTCGAAAATGGTAGGGAAAGCTTTTTGTCCAGTGGTATGATGAGAGCGCTCTCTCACCCCTTTGGAGGGTGGTTATTGGCTGTTGAGGGGGTGGTCGGGTGTCAGGCACGCGTCCCAGGGTCCTCCCCATAATTGGCATGCTCGAAAACGGGGGATCAATAAGTTAGATTCCGTGGAACATGATCAAGACGCGTTTGGGGTTGGTTTTTGGCCGTTTGCGGGGGTGGGTCACTCCAACGAGAAATTCTGCCACCACCAAGGCGTTCAGCATCCTCGAAAACAGAGGAGAGAACTAACCTCATTGAATCAGACAATAGTCGGGTTTTTCGTGTTATTTTCCAACTCACATAATCCACTATTATAATTATTATTACTTAAGTTACCTTCAACTGTTTTTAAAGAGTGATCTTGATGTTTTTTATTTTCTTACAAGTGAGCAAATTGACACAGAGTATTTTAATATGTACCATCTTTCTGTATTGCCAACAATTTCGTTATTTATATAATATGTATACTATATTTACAAAAAAAATAAAATACTTTTACTTATATGAAGCAATGTGTTTGTAGTGATATTGTTACCTTCTCAATGCAAAAATATAAATGCATAAATGCAATTTATTAACTTTCGACCCACTTTATATGGAATTTTTACCAACTAGCTTATTAACTTCACTTAATAACGAAATGAGGTTACTAAATATCCTCGTAGATACATTTTTACGTGAAATAAAATTAGCATGGCTTAATAAGCTTCTATTGGAGAAGTTGTATTTTGTATAATGAACCTAATTATTTAATTGCAAGGTGTTCAACGATAATTGATTTGAATGATATTTGATTTTTCATTTCAGATGTCAGATTTATTACCACTCGCTAACTAGAAATTGTTTATGACATATTTATCATATTTATCAATGACATGACAATTGGGTTGTTGACGAATTTTCAAAAATGGTGAAATATGGTAGTGGAGGACTTAATTTAGTTATATATTTAATTTGGAAGAAAAATTCTTAGCGCAACATATTTTAAAAAATTGTTAAACTTCGACTATTTGAATGTGCCGCGAAAACGGTAGTGACATCATAACGGCAGTTAGATGTGAACTTATAAGCAGAACAGATGAAGACGAATTAGTTGACATTGCTGACAAGAAAGAAAATAACCTCATATGTCAAAAGTAAATTTGACGTTTAGCTAGCAGTGATTGATGATTGCAGTTATTGTTAATGTTTTTTTACAAAACGACTAAAGCAGTATATCTGTAAAAGCTAATTCTGACATTCTACTTGCGGTAGATATATTTATGGTCAGCGAATTTTTAAAAAGAGACGATCGTTTTGACATTGCAATGGTTGAAAGTGCAAAAGCTGCAAGGTAGGTACCTACTTACGTTACAACTGCTATAGACAGTACAAACTATTGTAATTTCTGCAAGAACTTCCTTTATCTTATCTTATTAATATTACATAATATGTCTAATATGCATTTTATTATTTAATTTAGATGAATTTGTTAACTATGCTTTGTATTTTATTAAATATTTCCTTTTCATTGTTTTATTTCCTATTAACTATATGTATGTATATGCGTATCTAACTGAAAACAACAAAATAAGTTTATCTACTAAAGAAATTATTTATTACCTATCCATTGATACTCACTTCTTAGAAGAGTCAGAATGAGACTTACGAAGATATCAAGAAAGGTCTGTATTATAACAAAAAATAATAAATAGGTAAGTACTTTATGCTAGTATCTATCTAAGCAATAAACAATGATATGTATTTATAACACACATAATTTAAAGGGCATTTATAACTACAATCCAACGCATTCGTAGCCATTTCCGACTGATTGTGTTCACCGACTTTGGACAACTTTCACAGTTTGTTTCATATATTTTTTCAACGGCGAGTTTTTAAATTTCCTTTCTTAATTTATTGATCATCCTAGTATCCCTGATTTATTTAGTTAATTGTATTTTGTTAATAAATAATACAAAATCTGTATACATGATTTTCACACACAAATTCTCTATTATTTTTTCTAAACTTTTTAATTCGTAGTTGAAATGTCTTCTGTCGAGCTCATAACAAGGACGAAAAACATTTCAAAGATTAAGCTTAGTAGAATAATAGTTCAATTGTTCTGAAGTAGGTTATCAAAAGAATATAAAAATTTGAAATTAACATTTTCTTAGATCTCTTTTTGATTTTTCATGTATTATTCTCTCTGTTGTTTGCGAAATTCTAAAAAAAATATTCTTTGCTGTAACTATAAGCAACTAAAAATAATTTACTTTAGAACTATCCAAAACATTAATTTTTTTTTGTAACATTTAATTGAGACTTTGGAGGGCTTATATCTTCTCAGAGGTGCAACTCGGTATTGAGTTAAGTTATTAATCCAGGGAAATGAGGTTTTGGCCGGGACTGTGACTCATCCAGGCAGAGACCACGATTTTTAGGTAGTATAGGTGTCAATAAATGAAACCTATATAAAATCTGCGGTCGATTTTCTGCATATGTTTATTTACAGCCATTTTAATGCAAAAAAATGGAAAAAACGTGTTTTTTCACACTTTTTCACCTGCCAGTAAAAAGTAAAAATGAATCACCTTGTAGGAAATTAAAAAAGCTTTAAAATGGCGGTTGTTAAATGTCGATATAGTTAATTGTTGCTAAGATAATTGCAAAATGCGGAATTCTATTCAATAAACAATATCTTGTGTAAAAAACAATCTACTGTTTTGTCCTTGCGTAAATAGTTGACTCTCATAGTACTTAATATCTGGTAAAAATTTCAAATCGATTCGTCAAATAGTTTTTGCAAAATTGCATTAATTTATCCCAGAGACCTTTTTTTTGCAACCCCACCACGTCCAGAGAAATCAAAATACAATGATTCTACGGCCTCCACCTGAAAGGGAAAGACTTGATTTACCAAAATGCTTTGTTAGATATCGAAAAAATTAATTTTCAGACCTGCAAAATGACGTTGCAAAAGAACTCAGATTTTTACCTTATAAACAAATAGAATAATTTTTTAACAATTGATTGTAGAGCATCGGTTTTTCGATATTTGAAAAGCTGATATTTTTACACGAATTTTGAAAAAAAAAAGAAGGTCCTAGGTCAATTTGGGGCAAAGTTAGCAATTTTTTTTCAAAAATTCATAGCTGCTTTGTTTATAATAATTAAGAAACGTAACAAGCGCCATTTTAAAGGGGAAGAGTTCAACTTTTAGTGTAAAAAATTTGAAAATGATTGCACTTTCTCAAAACTGTTGGCAAAGCTTCTAAAATGAGGCTCGAATCAACTTAGCTCGGAGGTTGTGGAGGGGGAACCCTCAAATCCGCGCATTCAAAAATTGAAACAGCATCTTCATACTGACCACATAAGTCATAACTTTGGTGTTTGTCAGTGACGTAGCCAGGATTTTTATTCGGGGGGGGGGGGGTCCGAAATTTTTTTTGTAAGTATATTATGTAGGTATTGTTATGTAGCTTTCGCACAATTCTTATGTAAATTGGCGTACAGTCAAATTGCTTGAATTTTTAATATGTTGTAGATTTCGACTTTCTGATCAAAAACTCTCCTGGGCCTAACTCGATCCTATGTCTAGTTTCCGAGATACTACTGCTCAAGAAATGTACAAGAATTTTGTACAATTTAAATAATTTCGAATTCATGATTTTTTTCATACATTTTATATTGTGGTGCGTGATTCGTTCTAATAGCCCTTTATAATATTTTGCACTAAAAACATTTGTTGTTTTACTTAATAAAAATAGCGTAGAAAAAAATTAAAGTTTGAAAAATGTTGGCGAAGGCGCCGGGAAATCTGTAGAAAAATAACAAGTGAAAATAATATTTGGTCATATTGGCTAAAACATTTTTTACATAAAGTAAGTAAGTAAGTAAGTAAGTAAGTATGTGTCTTCCTGATCAAAGAACTTTAATTGAAAAACTTTCGGAAATTGCTTCTTTGACCTCTAACAACAAACACCCCATCAATAAATTAAAAGTTCGACAAGATATACAGAATTTTACAAGAATTTACTTATAGTTGTATCTCGAATACTAGACGAGACTAGACTATATAGATCGAGATGGGTCCATGAGGGTTTTTGATCGGAAATAAGTCACATACATATACAATATATTAAAAATTCAGCCAATTTGACTGTTGTAGGTACGTCAATTTGCATAAGAATTGTGCGGGGCCCTTTAGTTGAACTATTCAACAACTTATATTCCAAGTAACTGATAGCGACTATGCGCAATGTAACGTGGATTTCGCTTGGCTAGTAATAAAAATAAATCGAATTTACTCATGATTCCACAAGGTTTTATACATTTGACTGAATTGCGGCAGTAAATTGAAGGAAATTACGATTTGCGACGGGACTGGTTGCATGGAATGAAGATTTGTAATCAGCCAAAAAAAAATTTTTGACTAAAACCGAAAATAAAATCAACATAATAATTTTATATAAATATCAGGTCTATCAATTATATAAATGTCAATACATTTCGGGGGGGATCCGGACCCACAGGACCCCCCCCTGGCTACGTCACTGTGTTTGTTAACCGATTTTGATGTTTCTTTTTTCAATTTGGGGTACCTTTTTGCGTACGTTAATAATATTCAATCTGTTAAACTATTAACATTAATATTAACAATGTAATTTGTTTAAACATTTAAAAAAAATTTTTTTTTTTGCAAAATATCAAGATTTTTTGTTTTGTTCTTGTTGAAAGTTTTAGAAAAGGCTTATGTACACGTAAATATATATCTTATTGTTATAAACAACTGAATTTTTCAAATTTATAAAATAAAAACACTCTATTCGATATAATTTACATTTTTAAGATATTTTTCAAATGCAAAATTACCATATAATTTATGAAAAGTGCTCTTATTAATTTGCGTATTATTAATTATTAATAAATAATAAGACAAACCATTACTTCCTTCGTAGAAGTATACAACACGCGTGTGAATGTACATGTAGTGACAGCGTTTGTCATGTATAATGGTTTGTATGATACAGTAGAAACTTTCTATGGTTCAACACATCTGCTCCAAAATAATAAGAGAGTAATAATTACCTGTAATTTGTTTAAACATTTTAGAAAAAAATGTTTTTATACATTATCAAAATTTTTGTATTATTCTTATTGAAAATTATAGGAAAGGTTTGTGTACAATTAAATATATAAATTACTGTTATATTAAGTTGTAAACAATAGAATTTGTAAAGTGTGAAAAGAAACACATTGTTCGATATAAATAACGCTGTAATTTATAATAATACAGAATATTTGTCGATTCACATATAAATTTACTTAATAATATACCTATACACATTCTAATAAGGTAAAATCAATCAACTCGTATTTTTTTTAGGATCGGCTCATTATCATCAACATTAGAATGATCAAAGTTATCTGACATTAAATTAATATTCTCAATATCATCATCGTCGTCATTACAATTAATTTCACAATCATTTTCAAATTTTTTACACTAAAAGTTGAACTCTTCCCCTTTAAAATGGCGCTTATTACGTTTTTTAATTATTATAAAGACAGGAGCTATGAATTTTTGAAAAAAAATTGCTAACTTTGCCCCAAATTGACCTAGGACCTTCTTTTTTTTTTCAAAATTCGTATAAAAATATCAGCTTTTCAAATATCCGATGCTCTACAATCAATTGTTAAAAAATTATTCTATTTGTTTATAAGGTAAAAATCTGAGTTCTTTTGCAACGTCATTTTGCAGGTCTGAAAATTAATTTCTTCAATATCTAACAAAGCATTTTGGTAAATCAAGTCTTTCCCTTTCAGGTGGAGGCCGTAGAATCATTGTATTTTGATTTCTCTGGACGTTGTGGGGTTGCAAAAAAAAAAAGGTCTCTGGGATAAATTAATGCAATTTTGCAAAAACTATTTGACGAATCGATTTGAAATTTTTACCAGATATTAAGCACTATGAGAGTCAACTATTTACGCAAGGACAAAACAGTAGATTGTTTTTTACACAAGATATTGTTTATTGAATAGAATTCCGCATTTTGCAATTATCTTAGCAACAATTAACTATATCGACATTTAACAACCGCCATTTTAAAGCTTTTTTAATTTCCTACAAGGTGATTCATTTGATTTATCTGTAAGATAGTTTACTTTTTACTGGCAGGTGAAAAAGTGTGAAAAAACACGTTTTTTCCATTTTTTTGCATTAAAATGGCTGTAAATAAACTTATGCAGAAAATCGACCGCAGATTTTATATAGGTTTCATTTATTGACACCTATACTACCTAAAAATCGTGGTCTCTGCCTGGATGAGTCACAGTCCCGAACATTGTACTTTTTTTACTCATTTCCCTGGACTATATCGTCATATTTTGACGATAACTTGTCCAGTTATTTACGGGACGTAGATACTGTATATTTATTTTTATTCCTGTTACAAATTATCTTTGAAAGTTTCAAGTTAAAAAACGGATTACAAATACTTTAAATCAGAATACCAACAACCTTGTTATTTAGTGCATAATAAAAATGTGAATAATTTATTAATGATACAAATATCACTGTATTACATGGTGAATTCCACACAGGTTATCTAGTTAGAAAATATAAATAAAAAAAAGCAATTAACAGTGCACACAATCAATAAGAAGTCGCGAACGGGAGATTAAAGACACAAAATGTAAAGTACTGTCAGCTCGTTTTATGTCGTTTAGAGATAATTCGTAGAGTGGAAATTTTCTTTTATTAAAGAAAGTAAAGCAGATATAGATTCGACAGCCGCCAATCGAATGGACTTATTATGTAGAAGATATTGCTATCCAAAGAGCTTCAATCTCAGAAAATTAAAGAAATTAAAATTTATAAATTAAAGAGGTTCCACCCCGAAGAGGCAAACTTTAGCACTACTCTTACAACAGGGATATTTTTGCTATTTTTCGAATTTTAAGTAAAACATACCTCCCTTATTTTTTGCAAAAATAGGTTCGAAAGAAAAATAATACTTAAAAAATGTCCTATACAAATTTATTTTTATCGTATTTTCGATAGGCAGACTCTGTTTCATTTCCAGACCACCATTGAAGTATGGCATTTGGCGTAGATGGAATCACGGCAACGACAGAGCTGTTAAAGAATGGAGGACAGGAATCATGGAAAAGAATTTATATCTCAACAACTCTAATATGGACACGATAGAAAATTCCCGAAGAATAATATAGTTGAAGCAATGGCTCTTTGAACTGACATCATCATTCTCCTTCGCCTGAACTAATTCATTGAAGTTTTTTTCATTGAAGAAATTTTTATTAAGATGCGCATTGGAAATTAATATGTAATAATAATATTAACAATTGTAAATCGAACTAGACTATAATATTGGGCATTGTCAGTAGATTCATTGAGTAAATATAATAAATCAAGCATGTAAAATCTAAAAAGTTATAAAAACTTTACATACATTTGTATTATCTTTTCACAATATTTCAATTTTAATTTATACTTTCATTTACATGAGATATTCATGAAATAAAATATTAATTTTTGAAAATGTTTATTCATTCATATATACAGTGTGTCCCATTCTGCTTGGAACCACCCCCATAAAAAGTGTATTTTAGGTCCGACTTACATCGTTTTATTTAACGTGGATCTCTGAGAAGTGCATTCTTGTGATATATTACATTTTATAAAACATAAAAGCTCTGTCTACTGCGGTTTTTTTACGGGGTGGAAAATTAAGAAATCTTATTAGCGATTTTTTTAATTTCTAATCTGAGTACTCCACTGGATTTGGCAACCCATCAAATGGATTTGTACCAAATTTCGTGAAAAAATACCTATTTTTGGATTTTTCCTGTAAGAAATAAGAATTCTGAAATTGCCAATGAAAATCCACTTCTGCACGGGATTGTGTATTTAAAAGATTGCCTTGACTCAAACAACTGACAAAGGAATGTTTTATCTAAAAATACTAACTCTCATTGAAAAGGTGAATTTTTATTCTCTTTGGATTTCCTGAAAAATTCGGACCTTTTGGCAGCAATATTTGTCTACTCCAATAAAGCTCAGCTGTTGTCATCTTTTTTAAACTTACATCTCAGAGTAGAAGGAGTGTTCGTAAACTACCATACCTTATATCAACAATATAGTTAGTACGGAGTTCTTTTTGCAAGGTTTTTAATGTAACGGACCTTTCTAGAATTTCTCTAGAATTTTTTTTTATAAAACACCCCACATATAGTAGAAAACCTCCAAATTCAAAGCCAAGGTTGTCCGGAAGGGGGTATATTTTATTTTAGCAGGTAAGTGTTTGTTTTCTTACTTTCTTCATGCATCGTATATATATCCCAAGGAACAATTTAAAAGTCATTTGGACTTGAGGAGGTTTTAAGAAAGGTTTGTCAGGGTTAGGAAATAGTCATGTGCTTTATTGATGTTGTAGTTAAGGCCTTTTAGGCTTCAAGTATACTTGCTCTTAATAGTAAGTTTTAAAGCATTCTATAAGACCTAATTATAAAGCTAATTTGCTTCTAGGATAATATGTATTTGTAATGGATTTATCATAACCTACATAAAACTCTCCATAAAGCTAATTAGTTTTATGAACGTCTTAAATTCCATTTAGATTTAAAGAGGCTTTAAATTATGCTTTATGGTTTTAACATATTTGCAATAAATGCATTTTAAATCCTTTTCAATGCCTATTAGTACTTATTAAAGGCCATTACAAAACTAGACTCTTAAAACATCCTTGATAAATGTTGTGATGAAACCGTTATGAAGAAAAAAAGGCCTCTATAAATCTAAAAGGCAAATTTTAATTCCATAAAACACTTTCCAAAACCTCAATAAAACATTTATTATAAGATAATAAACAATATGTCTGCCTGAAGTGTCGTTGATGCATGTGTGTGTGTTAATTAAAAGCATTTCAAGACTTACTGATGTGTAATTAAGTCTTTTTTGGAAAGGTGGAAGAAAATAAAAAAGAGTGGCCATTTTAAAAGGACTGTTAAAACACACACACATACAAATTATTTTGAGGTTAAGTTTTAAGTTTTTTGTATCAAATGTCAACGTCCCAAACGTATTATTACAGCTTTTATCAAGCCCATGTGATCTTCGCCAAGTGCATTTGCATTTCTGTAAGGAAGGGATTATTTGTGATAGTATACAAAAAGACCAAAAAGGCTTCATTTAGAGTAAATGTTGTAGGTCATTACCATTATTAGAATATATAGTTTAATGAGAGGACCAGTGTTGCCAGATCAAAATTTTAAAAGTTATCAGACGACGCTTTAAAAAGTTACTAAATCTTACTAAAATTTCACTAGATTTGAAATTAAAGCTCTCATCTTTAATTTTCAAAAGTTGCAGTGTCTGTAGGACACGTAATTTCCTTGAGCTCTCTGTGCACAGCATAGCTTTGAGCGTCCTCTATCTGATTATTTCGTTGCCAGACTTCGTACTCTGTATTGTATTAAATGGTTTGTAACTAGAAAATACTGTTTGTCTACAAGACGCTAGAGGGCAACGAGCCCAGGCTATTCGATTGTAGCGATTCACGGTCAATAAACTATACGGTTACCTCAATTAGCAGCTTTTAGACGAGAGAGACGCGCGGAGCGGGGAAGGGTCTACAGCTTACGTCAGCTGTAGACACTACAGGCATCTTTGTCTGTGTCTTTTGCACGGAAATCAGATATGTCTGTCTCTTTCATTCGATTTCCCGCTCCGCACGTCTCTCTCGTTAAAGAGCTGCTGATCGAGGTAACCGTAGAGTTTACTGACCGTGGTAGCGATTAACGTGAACAGTTCTGTATTAAATGGATCGCAACTCGAATTTAATATTTGTCTACCTACCAGTAGAGGGTAATAAATTGGATGATAAAAAAATCATTAAAAATGGGCATTTTCATAAAAGTTTTCACTAAATCACTAGATTTAAAAAAAATCACCAGATCTAGTGAAATTTCACTAGACCTGACAACACTGGAGAGGACTGTAAAGTGACAATTAGGTTTTTAGTTGGCCGGCCATGTTTTTCTTGTTATATAAAAATATTCAAGGTCAATCTCACAATTATAATTATCAATAATTATCACTTTTTCATACCTTATGGCATTTTATTACCTTTTAAATCGGCCTTAGAGAGGTTATAGTGCTCTACGCTTTATACATTTCAAATTCCATTTTATCTTCAATAAGTCTGATGGTGTGTTTGCTTAAATCAGTTTAGAAAAAATAAATGCAATAATAAAATTATTTGGATTCCTTCGTGGACATTCTTATAGCTTCTCAGTTCTAATATGCTAATAGAAAAGCTTCTGACAGCTTTAAAATAGGTTTTAAGAAAGGTTTTAAAACGGCCCGAACAAGGTTTTCAAGAGCAGCACTATGCCTCACTAAGGAGTTTTATGATGGAATTTAAAAAGGCCTAACAACCTTGATAAGGGTGGGCCCTTTTAGTCTACAAGTCGCTTTATGATGGTATTAAGGATATTGTTACAGTAAAATAGATTTTTCAAGGCATTTTATAAATAGTTTTATGCACCCTTGTATACATTTAAGAAACTAAAATTGTTCCTTGGGATTGTATTGCGAATTTCACATTTTCTTACTTCGTCTAAATCTCTTGTCAAGGCTTTTTTCGAGGTCGAGAATTCCTGGAGTGCTGAGTGACTTATTTCTCTCCATTTGTATTTTTATATTAGATACAGTATGTAGACTAATCTTCAAAGCACTAGCTACTCGCTAAAATAATTTATATTTATTTATAAGTAAAGAGAAATATAAAATATCATTGGATAATTGTCGTGAAAGGCTGCATTCTACTGATAAGAAACATGTACATTAAATCCAAATAACTACCTCTCCGACAGCGTTGACAGAAATCAGTGGAGCCTTATTTGCTTTTTCTAATATAAAATACGATATTAAATTAGCTACCAGATTTCTAGCTTCCGTATTTAAACGTTTTCCAGGCATAATGAATTAGATGAATTCATTGCGTTACGAAAAGTAAACAATATTTGCGCCACTGACGATAGATACACGAGACTGATGCGCTTCTATGTAGTCTAGACGTACGATTACTCTCAAATCTAACGCGCAGCGCGTAGGATAAGCATACGTAGGTCGTAGACTGTGCAAGACACACATCTTTACGTCCATTTCATACAGTTCGATTGTAAGAAGTGAGACGCCAACATACAAACGAGAGTCTTCTGAGGCCTTCGATAAATAATCACTTTGCTTGCTTCCCGCGTTAGTGACGTCCGTTCAAAGATAAATTGCTTCGACTACAACCAAACTGTAAGCAGGGTGATGAATTACAGTGTGGAAATTAAGTTAGATTTCTTAAGTTTAGCTCAGTTTACTGGTAAGAAGAAAGCAACTACTAATCTGGTTCACAGAAAATCAATAAACATAAAAAAATTACGGAACTGAAAGTTTGTTTCTTTTCGGTCAACGTTGGAACTATCATTTGCGACAACACCTGCAAGACAAAAGGATAATCACCTCCGTCACTCCTTTACGACGGTGAGTGACCGGCACAAGTGAGACAATTGGATAATATTACAATATGAGATAAATATCTAGTGGTAAGTGTGACGTGCAAGTCGTCTTTTGTTTGCTAATTAATTACAGGAAATATGCAAAATTAAGTTGTTGAACTTAAACGGTGTGATTTATGAAGTACTCAGATGGGTTTTTTTTGCAAAAAGAACTTTGTATTCATCGACGCTGTATTTTAGCAAAAACATCTATTGCTCTTGTCTTAGTGTTGAAATTTCTATTTTAATACTAGCTGACGCAGCAAACGTTGTTTTGCCATATAAATTATAAATTTTTGTCCACAAAATAAAAAGAAATACCAAATACCAAATATACACCAAAAATATCATAAAAATCGGTCAAGCCGTTTTGGAGGAGTTCGATAACAAACACTGTGACACGAGATTTTTATATATTAGAAGATTACATCAGCTGTTGTAAATAACAACTCTGAACAAATTTCAGCCTTAAGAGGGCTGATAGGCCCAGAGGCGTAGCGAACCAATTTTTTTGGGGGGTTATTTTTTAAATTTGCCATCTTCATAAACTTAAAAGCCAACTCTGTAAATAAATAATAATTCCTCCTAAATAATTAATGCGGGAGGGGGTAGAAATAAAAAAAATCCACCTAAATTAAAATTGCTAACTTATATCTCAAATTTCCAACTTTTGCCAAGTCTGACAAACATACCTCCCCTTCGCTACGCCTCTGAATAGGTCGTCCGATAGTAGCAATAAATAATTTTGCTAAAGCATTTGAAATTCTCTTACACCGTCTTTTAACCCTGTAGGGCAAGAAATATCAATAGTTCAACAGGATTCTTCAAGGCCGATCAACAGTTATCAATATTACAGAGTTTATTTTTAATTCTATTGGTAAAGGTAATATGCAAACAGACATCATATATACCGAGTTTTCTAACCACGGTATCCTCTTGGACAAATTTGAATTTTGTAGCTTTTTGAATAATCTCATCGCACCTTTTAAATCATATCTAACGCGAAAATATATTGCATAACATGGCATTAGATCCACCGAAGTTTTAGCTACGTCAGGAGTTCCCCAAGGTCAGTATGATAAACCAATAATCTTTAAGGGCCGGTTTTATAGGTTCAAATTAAACTAGAGTTTAACTAGAAGTTTCACCTTTTCATCTTTTTGGCATATTTTTGTGCTCCTTGTTGTGCCTTATTTTTCTGTGAGCGTGTATGAGTCCTTTTCTGCCAGCCACCGGCGCTGATGCCTTAAATATGTTATGCTCTAAATTAATTGTCTTTTGATAATTTTTTCCTAAGTCGAAGTTTTTATTTATTTTTCTACTTAGGTCGATTCTGGGAGGTTCTATAACAATAACACTGACGATATTTCACAAAGCACTAAAATCTACAATTTAAACCTCTAGGTGAAGTTAAACTTTGATTTAATCTGAACCTATAAAACCGGCCCTAAATAAACCAACATGTAATGTTTTGACATTTACAACAAAACAAAATGTTTTTTTTTATCTATTTATTTAACGTCGGCCTATTTCCGCTACCAGGACCTATCACCGACGCCAGGAGACGAGCTACCCCCAACCTGGAAATTTTGCCGAACCTCTTCCCTTATGAAGAGTAGGGATCTTTTACTTGCCTAACATTTAATAGACAAGGGACCGCCTGCTTTACATCCCCTCCGAAGGATGGTATATCCACTACGGAATCCTCGTCTGAAATTACGGAGCTTCCGCGTATACACTGATATACAAGCCGCTAGAAGGTGGGACGAGAACGCTGTATTTCCCAAGATGGGTCACCCATCCAAGTACTAACCGCGCTCGACGTTACTTCAACGGAATATCGACTGACATTCACATTGAAGTCGCCTCAAAAACAAAATGTTATTCTATTCGATTACGAATTGAAAAATCCTACACTTTTCTGTCCTGGCACTTTTTGTGATTTGGGTGTGACGTTTGATAGAAAATTAACTTTTGTAAACCACATCGAACTTACTGTGAGTAAAAGTTATAGAATGGTAGATTTTGTCATTAGAAACTCCGCTTAAATAATACTACTTTTCCTGTATCTAAATCTTTTAAATACTTAGGAATTATACTTGATACTAAACTACTGTGGAAAAATCAAATAGAAAATGTTGTGAATTGATGCGAAAAAGGAATCAACATGTTGAAACAGGTTTGTAGTTTTTCCTGGGGAGCAAATCAGAATATAGCCCCACTTTTTTACAGATCCTTTATAAGATCTATAATCGACTATGGTAGTATATTATATGGCTCGTCCTGTAACTCACATCTCAAAAAAATCGATAGAATTCAGTTTAAAGCTATTAACACATGTCTGGGACTCATGAGTTCATCCCCTAACTAAGCGGTATTAGTGGAAGCATTGGAGCAGCCCCTAATGTACCAGAGAGAATAATTAGCGTCAAAATATATCTTAAAAAATAAATGCAATGGGCTTATTATGGGAAAAATTCATAATATTTTTGTTAAAATTCTTATCGCCTACTGGGCGAAAAAAAAATTCCCCACAACTATACAATGCATATGGGCTTTGTCACTATGTCGATCTTCTGGCTGCAAACTCCACCAAAGAAAAAAATATTTCAATTTAGCGTCAAAATATACCTTAAAAAATAAATGCAATTGGCTTATTATGGGAAAAATTCATAATATTTTTCTTAAAAGTCTTATCGACCTCCTACTGGGCGAAAAAACTCCCCACCACTATGCAATGCATATGGGCTTTGTCACGAACTCCACCAAAGAAAAAAGTATTTTTGAAATGAAATATAATACCCTCTTCTTTAAGCCAAATATTCATATACCTACCCTAAAGATGATGATATGTCTGTTTATAAAACTTTCTGTGAGATTCTGTCAAACTTTCCAACTAACTCTATCAAAATTTATACTGACGGCTCGAAAATTGCAGATATGTTAAGTGTAGCTTTCTATGTTCCTTCCATTCAATTCGAATATTCCTTCATTCTAAATTCCGTACTCAGTATTTTTTCGGCAGAGGCAGCAGCTATTTCTGGTGCTGTAGAATGAGCAATCTCTAAACAATATAACCAAGTCGTCATTTGCACCAATTATAAATCAGTTTTAAAAAAGTTAAATAATTTTCCTGGAGTTATCTGCATTTGCCCCAGTCATTTTATTATAAATATGGAAAAATTGGCTATGGCATCGACTCAAAATATCAAATTTCATTTTTTGTGGGTAAAAGCCCATTCAAATATAACAAAAAATAACAAAGCTGATAATATAGCAAGGCACACCAACGTTACTATGGCTGAAAAGGACACTTCTACAGTCTTCTCTGATTCTTATCCTGTCGTCAAAAAAAACTCTTGGAACCTTCAATGGCAAGAATATGGAAAACTATCCAATACGTATTACTTTAAAATCCATCCATCCGTCTTCACATTGCTTTAAAAATCGTCACCTTAGTAAAAAAAACTATCTCTACTATTAGCAGAATTAAACTTAACCATGACAGATTCCCCGCCCATTTGCATAAAATCGGAATACCAGAACCTCCTACAAAACCTTTGTTTTTCTCCTACTGTTTATTAATCCCTCTGAACCGTGTATCCACCTTGTATGTTTATAAAAAATTGCGAGAAGCGTGTCCTCGTCTAATTCCCTATTACTAATCTGAGTGAGTGAGTATGAATGACGTTTCAGTTGTGTGTTGTGGGTATAGTCATAAATTCTTTCTTTTTTTTTTTTAGCTTTTTAATGTTCGTGGCCAAAACACTGAGCTTGTAAGGCCATATATAGAGAGAAAAAGGAAAAAAAAAGAAACTCCGCACATTTTAAATACATTAATGCAACTATGCACTGTTTGTTAGACTACATCTTCAATAATACTGTTCCTAGTGTATGATGTACATACACAAAATTTGGAAAAGGCTCAACACCGTTTCTTAAAAATATGCGTCTTTTAAAGCTGACGGGACTTATCCTGCTATTGGTTACCCACATCAAGAACTGCTCTCTAAGTTTTCCTTAGATTGTCTAGAAATTGGTAGACACTGATCACATTAAATTGTCTTATACAAGATTTTACATGATAACATTGACTGTGGAAATATTTTAAGTATGTTAGTTTTCTATAAATAGATAACCAATCAATCAATGAAATCAAATCAAATAAATAAACAAATGCACGAAGGGCTACTGAACATGGTATCCTGCAAGGGCTAATATTAGGGCCCTTGCTCTTTCATATACACATGAACGATAAAACTAGTAGACACTTATAAAACGTTATCGTGTTGTATGGTAGTTTAATTAAACGTATAAATATAATTGATACATCTGTATACATGTCATCATTGTCATCACTGTTCTGGATCCCTGGGCGGAGAGATCCGAAATGTGGTGGTACTTTTGATATTTAAGCGCTCACTAAAAGACGATTTACTGAAATTCTTATACGATTAGGTTAAAATTGGGCTTGAAAATTTCGCCAGCACGAGGTCATATAAAGTCAACATCTCGAAGTTCATAACCTTCCTATAAGAAAAGTCATGTTAGACTAGTTTTGCAATATTAGGATGGAATATAGATTTGTTTTGTAGATACTCTATTTTCTCTTCGTTCTTCACAGCGTGCCAAACAACTACATAACTATCGCTTGGATTTGCCGACAAATCCAGATGGCTTCCATCCTGGGTTCCATTCGTCTCTTTAACGCACACAAAGAGTTGGAAGGAAAACTAGATTTATATGCACGCACGTCGCTATGTGCTTTTTTTGAATCCTACGTATAGTGAATATATGGACCTGCAGGCAGAATTAGAGGCTCTAGTAAAATTTTACGCTGTTTACGTGCATTTTATACATAATTATGAACATAGTGTCCTTTTCTTATAAGTTGTCGATACTTTTTGTCAGATTTAACATTTCTTAACAACTTCCATTGTGGGCCAACAATCTTTGTCTTGGAGCCACATGGCACTTCTCTATCTATTCCATCTGTGCACACGATTCGGGAATCAACAGTCAGCATTTCTGCAGAATATGGGCGCTGACTCTCACCTTTGCAGTCTGGAAATGTCGGCCTCTGGAGAATAAGATTTGTGACAGTTGTGACATTTAAAAAAAATTATATTTCCGTAGGTATATACATTGTGATGCTTGCAGATGATAAATGTTAATGGGATGTTTCGTCTTCATTTTTAAATTTATTGTTTAAGGTGTTGTTATAACCTTTCGATGCAGTTATTAAAATTTATTATTTAAAATTTATGGTGTTTATTCATCTTTTCCTGATTTATAATTGGCTCCTAATATCTGTGAATTATTTATACAGGTAAACGATACATGTATAGCCATGCGGACATTAATAAATTATTAATTATTATGTACATATTTATGCGAGAGTGATCATAAAGATTCAGTTCTTTGCCACTCGCACACTTTCGTAAAAACAAGGACAGTGATGAAGTTAAAGTTAAATTGCAAATTCAAAAAACCCCGACACAAAAACATTGGCTAAATAACTAAAAAACATGTCTTTAAAATTTATGAAGTAGTATGGAATATCATTCTTAATATGAACAAGATTGGTTTCCTTTAGTTTGAATTAGCAATGATTGTAGACGTACCTCAAGGTTCTATTTTGGGCCGGTATTATTCTGAATGCTTATTAATGACTTGACTTCAGGTACTAACAAAGAGGTACTGGGGAAGAAGGCATTTTGGGTGAGACTTCGCCAATTCATTCGATTATATAAAAATGTAATTAATTTTTTATATTTTCTTTGGAATGAATAAAGACGTTTTATTATTATTATTATTATTATTATTACAGAGGATATCCAAAGATTGGTTTGATGCAAATAAATTGTACCTATATTCTGCAAAAAGAGAACACATGGTTTTTTCTTTAAAACACTTGGAAGACTCGGCCTCTACCAAGTCTAGACTTCTCTATAAGGTGGGAAGTACATACAACTAATTTGGCTTCAAAGATATGCGGTAATATTTATTTATTAAACACTTTTCAAATGTAGTGTCCACAAATGTGTTAAAATCAGTATATTTTGAGTAATCGTGTTTTTGGTCTTCAGCGTAGATGCATCAGAATTATTTCTCGATTAGGTTTCCGAGATGTGTTCTATAGAATCATGACATTTCCATGTATATTTGTGTAATTTTGTAAAAACATGTCAGGTTAATTTCACGTCTCATAAGAATATTTTATTTAAACTATGGGGTCTAATTTATTACTACTCGTATTTTAATTTAGGCACGTCCATACGACATTTTAAACTTAGAACAACCAAAACAGATTATTCATTAAAGTGTGTCAATTTCGGGTTGTCTAGCTGCCAGCACAATCATAATATTTGATGATAATAAACCTTGGTGACCACTTTTTTAGCCGCTTAAAATTCTAAGTTTAAGGTCAAGAATTAAAAATTCACTGAATAAATCAAACAGCTTTTTACGCATTGCGGTGATGAAATAAAATTACAAAATATGCAAATCGACAAAAACCTGATGAACTTTTAATTCGAAAAGTCATTAACAAATTAAATAAGCTTAAAATTAAATTTACCATTTGATGAAAATATGCATCTTTGCAGTTGCTTAGAAAAATTACACGGCGTATTATGCATGTAAATGCGAAAAAAACGAGTGAAATACTTGTAAAATTAGGACTGCGGGCAATTGCAAATGTCAGACTAAATAGCTCCGAAGAGAATTCGATTATTTCAAGGATTATATAGAGGCTTATAAAGCAATTAACCCAGATTCATGAAAGATGTTTCGTTTTGCAACAAATATTTTCGAAATGTTAGTCCGGCCGTCAGCCGAGTAAGTGCGTCTCGCGCTTTTGCCAATTATACTTCATGAATACCGACGTTGCAAAATGCAAGTAATTATTTAAAATATATGGCATTATTAGAGGATAAAAAACGATTCTGTTAATTAAGGTTTATATTGTCGTTTTGTTGTTCTTGACATCTTGATTGGTTATAAAAAAAAGTTGTTTTCGATATTGACTATTATACAGTGTGTGCTATTTAATACCGCAACAACCTATTATTGTGGAACGCGTTGTCCGAATTTTGTTTGTCTTTCTCATTTAGTACCTATCTGATGTGCCGAATGACTACTTTACCTTTTTAGTAAACCTAACAGGCATTTACGCGAAGGCACTCGAAAGGTGAACAATTTTAAAATTTGGCCATTGAATAACAAACACTACACAGCTAAAAACGTACTCTTCGCTAGTTTACTAAACTTTTTATATAATTGTTACATATTCTATAGGATACTCTTCTCAGTTATTTATAAATCATGTTAGTTCTAAACATTTTGGGTTTTGAACCCGGGAGCCTTGGATTCCGAGTCAAAAGCGTAAGAACTACACCATCACCTTAACACATAAAAAAATTTTAATTTCTACATTATAAGAGACGAGCTAAAATCATATTTCCACTGTCGTATATTACATTATGGAATGTACATTTGTAAAATATATAAATACTTAGATATTAAAATGAAATATCATTTCACCAGATTTCTGTTCAATTACAAAATCATAAAAACCAAAAATAAAAATTTCGGTGAATGTTTACGACATCCACTTATCGTATTTTGCCATTTTTTGTGTGTGACGTGTTCTACGTTGTTGTAGGAAGCATTTGTGACTTATGAAAATTTGTGTAAATTTGGTTTTTTTTAATCGTTTGGGGGGGGGGATGTGAATGAAAATCTGTCTATTAAAATATCAATTTCTAATCTTCGAATTTTTCTGATTAGCCCAGTCAACGAATGAGTATAGAGGACATGGAGGGTGGCAGAATTTTCCTCTTCAGGAATATGTTGGGTAGTTAGGAGGTAAACATACTAAAAGTCCCCGCCCTCAGCCGTGCCGCTTCAGGGGGGAGGAAGGTGGAAAGGTCCCTTTTTTCGATTTTTCGCTTATAACTCGGAAAAGTCGTACGCGGAAAATTTTTCTATGCCAAATTAAATTATATTAAATTTTCACAGTCACAAAACAATCTTTATTTTACAACACTCGACGAATTTACTAACTAATATTTTGTCGATGTCTATACATTTCCTTAAATATACAGTGTGACTCACTTAAAATGAAGATACCCTTATAACTTTTTTATTTTATTTGCGATTTAAATCAAATTTTACTCAAGTATAAAACAAATTAGGATCTACTTATGACCATCCGCCTGCTACAAATGCAAATCCACCTGCGGTACCAAAATATACGGAAAAAAATAAAAAATTATATTAGGCATTTTCTTATGGCAGTGATGTTTACTGCAATATTGTATTCCTAAAACCTGGCAGAGGAAAAGTTCAAACCAATGTTTACTCCACCCCCCCCCCTCCCCCGGATTAATTCATTTATGTTGAAATACTTTTTGGAAGACGAAATTAATCTGCTTGATGAAAGAATGTGAGGTTAAGTTTCACTGCTGACTACACTCAGCGTGAATTTTGCCGCTGACTAAAACATCCAACAGTTGACAATTGGCACATTTTCAGCGCTGTCGTTTAGAGAACCGCTGCTTCCAACAGGTGGTCCGTGGACGATGTCTTGGGGGCCCGCGAAATGTCACTGAGATATTCAATTGTTTTGTATTTTACTTGACTTGCAGTGGTAGATTCTACATAATCTTCATGAGGGGGTCCTTGAAAAAATCTTGTTGGGAACCACTGCATTAAACAATATGAAAAAACGATGTGTGATTTAACATCCAGTATACAAACCCTTAGATAAGAGCGAAGCAGCCTCGGTGGTCTTTTATCGAGCTTGCCAAGGCATTTGACACCGTATAAGCTGCTCAAAGAACTTTATGCTATTGGTATCAGGGGACAGGTTCTTAATTTCTAAAAATTATCTAGAAACTGGAACAAATTATGTTTCAACATAAAATACATACATAATTCCAAAATAGTCAGGTATGGAGTACCACAGGAAACCGTACTGGGACCTTCGCTATTTCCAGTTTACATTAACGATCTATTAATTAATCCGGCTACTAGTTTTCGGATCTTCTTCCGCGTTGGCTTTGTTGAGTGCTTGACGTTTCAACCATCTTGCCGTGACTTCTCAAGCGAAGTAAGGTCTGCTGGACTGAGCTCCTTTTTTTATGCAGGTTATCAGGAGGCGTGTTCCAGGTCGTTGCTCATGCGGAACATTGACTTCAACCTCGACTTCAACGTTATTAGTAATTGTAGTCCCGTATCGCGATTATAGTTATTCTATTTTATTTATTTTTATGGCTTCTCTGTACCTTCTTGGCCTATAATCCTTTGTGTTGGCTAATCTCTTTGTCTCGTCGAATTTTACCCAATGCATGGCCGGTTTCTTCTGAATGTTCGGCAACCGCTGATTTTGTAGAATTTCCAGTCTTTATATGGCTGATGTGTTCTTTGGGTCTGGTGTTTATATGTCGTCTGGTCTCTCCGATGTAAACTTGTCCGCGGGAACATATAATGCTATAATACACTGCTGATGTTTCTAGTTCTTCTGAACCTTGGTATTTGGGAAAATGTTGTGCAACCTTGTTGTACAACTTTAAAAATGTGTTTATAGCGTGACTGAATTTTTAACTGGCCAACATTTTTAAGAAATTTTATTATGTGTTGTTTTAGTAGGCTAGACTTTTTAAAGTATATCTGTAGTGGTAAGATAATTTTTCACACAATTATTTTTTGACTAGTCCGATATCACACTTTTTGGAGGTCATTTATGTATTATGGACAATAAAGATTATTATTATTATTATTAACCAATAAAAAATTGCTTTCACGAGAAAACTGAGCGCTAGCGCGCTGAGCGAGACTAGAACACACACCGAGAGATGTATAATAATTACTTCCACATCTACGTAGTGGAGTGGAATGGTGCAAAAAATATATTTTTTTAAATGTTTCATGAAATGTTAAAAATTTAAGTTTGACCAAAAAAATGCTGTCTCTCTGTCTGTCTGTAACTTTTTTTTATGCACATAATTACTCTGGAACGGTTTATGATATTGACTTGAAAGTTAGTACACCTATGAGGTCTGGAACTGGATTATATTTCGATCTTATTCCGTTGAAATGTTGGGAGGTAAATGGGGGTGTACATAGGTAAAGAAAGATTTTGTGTATGTGAGAGAAGACAAGGTCTGAACATTTTTTTGGCATTAGCCACCCCACTATCACTCTTATTTTCACCCCACCCTATTATTAAAAGAGGTTAAAAAAATAAAATTGTGATTTAATGTATGTATAAGAATCAAAGGCCTCAATTTAAATACTCAAAGCTCTACCATTTAATAAAAGTGCAAGTTGTTTTCTAATTCGTTACCGAGTAAATTAATTTATCTATTTGACAGTGCAGCGCGCAATATTGCACACGGGCTGGATATAATTCAACTTTATACTGTAAAGTGACTATTTTACACAGTGGAGATAAAAACAACATAAAAATATTTTTCACACAATTTTCGTTTTCAATTAGATTATTCGAACATAATTTTGCACTTTTTGTTCGAAAAAATAATTGTTTCAATAAAATAATATATTTTATTAATAAATACTACATTAATAATTTATTTAATTTAACGTGAATCAAATGTACTCTTAAAATATTTTTCCCATATCAAAAACAAAACGAAAAAAATACCCAGAGTTTAAGTACCTGATAACGGTACGTTTAAAAATATTACAAAAACATTACGCTTTGTAATATGTTTACTAATTATAGCACTTTCAATCACATGTAGATGACCTTTTAATAAAACAGTGCAAGAAACTAATGATTAATTTACAATGTAATTGATGGCCATTAATGAACTGTTTTTTCGGACTGCTGTAATTAGTTTTAATTCACTTCTCCATATCATGTTTAAATTCTGTTTAATTACGAATATAAATTAACCGCCTATTCAAAGTAAAAGGTTGCAAATAATATTCCTTAATTTTGCGAGCAATTTCCGCGAGGTCATAATTCGATCATTTTTCATCAGAGACCCGGAACCGGTCTATATCGACCCATTTGTAACCGGAAGTACACAAACATTACCAAACAAAACAGTTGAAATGTATGTTTCGAGAACTGTAAAAATCGTTATATCAAAAAAAAAACCGCTGCCCAAGGAATCACTACTTCCACATCCAGATTTTCTATCCAAGTCACTCACAACGAAAAAATTTTGTATGTGGAAATAATTGTTTATGGAACTTTAATAATATAATATTTGAAATCCTCTACCCCAAAAACCCATAAAACGATACTTCACATCGATAGTGGGGTTGGGGGTGGTGATAGGGGGTGGTAGTGGGTGGTAGAAAAATATTTTGAGGTTTCTGGTTCTTGCACACACACTAAATCACATTTTTCTTCATCCTCTTTAATAATGGGGCGGGGCTGGTAATGGGGGTGGCTAATGCCAACATTTTTTTTTTGAGACCTTAGCTTCTCTTGTATATACTAAATACCAATTTTATGGACTCTTACCTGCTTGATTTACCTATTTACCCCAAATTTACCCCAATTTACCCCCCAACCCTTCGACGGAACAAGATGAAAATGTAATCTAGTTCTAGATCTCGTTAAAGTACATATGTGTACCAAATTTCAAGTCAATATCTCAAACGGTTCCGGAGTAAACGTGCGCACAAAAAAGTTACAGAAAGATCGACAGACAGAAATTTTTTTTTCGCTCAAACTTAAAATCTCGACGTTTCATGACTTTCTAAGCCTATTTGAACAATAAAAATTTTTAAAATTTTTTTGTCGTTACTATACTTCCACTGGATGTGGAAGTAAAATTTAATACACAAACACCAAAACTTGTTGTTCTTTTAATATAGTTATTTTGTTTTACTTTCAGTTAAATATATGCACCTATATACAAGTTCAACGTAATTAACTATTATTTCAATCTGTTGCTAATGATAGCAGTAGTAGTGATAAATAAAACTGAAATAATAAAAATGGAAAATTTAATAAAATACAAGACATAGTTAACAATTGACCTACATGAAATAATAAAATACATCTTAGACATATATAATAATATGATGACAAAATAAAGTTCTTACCAATCTATAGATATATTATAGACGAGGGGTTAACAGCTGGAAGAAATTGTGTTTGTCTTATTTTATTACATAGTTTAAATAGTTTACAGTACGTCAGTCCATTATTGTTAAATTTATATGGTGTCTTTTTCACAAAATTTATAGCGGTTAACCCCTCAAGCATAGCCATGTTTATTGCTAAGAAACTAAAAGAAAATATTTCCTGTCACTGTGTGGTGAACATGTTTTGTCTAGACTAGCAACACAATCACTAAGGAACCATCTGAATCTGCAATAGTCCAAGGTGTCAATGGCTTTTGTTCATGATGCTAAGTGTTCATAACCTGGAAAATAAATTTGTACATTAGCGATTTAGTACAGTATCTAGAGGTAAAAATATGCAAAACTTCGGAATAATGTCATGTTGAACGGATTTCGTTCATTTTTGGCAGTATAATAGTAAATGCTTCACAGAAAAGTTTCTATATTGTGCGGGGGCTGGCTTATTTATAGGGGGTGGATGCCACCCCCTCTCAGGGGGTGGCTCTTAAAAAATATATATATTTATTGGAGCTGAAGTAGAATCAAATTTTAAGAAGAAAAGGTTCTATGCAATTTTTCACATAAATTGATAGTTTTTAACTTATAATGATTTTAAAATTGCAATTTTAGTTTAAAAAAAAAGGTATTTCCAAACGGCTTTCGTCAAGTATCTCGAAAAGTATTACTTTATCAAAAAAATGTTACAGACCAATTACAGAAAGTACAAACTGGGAATTAATTATATTTTTTGTTTATTGATGTAGGATTAATAATTTCGGAGATATTTAAGTTTACATTTGGCATCCAAGTGTTCATAAGATAATTATTTAGAGTGAGAGTTAAATATCTCAGAAACTGTGACACCTACGTCAAGGATGCTATTAGGTAGAATAATGGGTTATTAATTAAGCTTTCAACTGCTTTTTATTTGTTTTTGTCTCGTAAAAACCAAAGTAGTTCTGGTCGAAGCAATGTGCATCCACACATTTTTTTAATAACAACGTCGCCATTTTGTTACTGTAATTAGCCAGTAATTAAAAAAAAAGGGATTTCAAACACTGTTTCTCATTAATATATAGCATGACGTAGATGCTCAAATTTTTTGGTTTGTATACAGCACTTGTTTTGTAAGTTTTTTTTTCCTTTTCCAAATATCTCAATAAATATTAGTTTTATTGAAAAATGGGTAGAGACCAAAAATAAAGCTCATAAACTGATAATGAATTTCGCTTGTTTATTTATTTACATAGATTTAATAGTTTCGGAGATATGAAAGTTTTCAAATGGCGTCCGAAGGTTTATAAGACGAAAAATGCAGTTTAAATGTTAAATATCTCAGAAATTGTGACACCTACGTCACGCATGCTAAGAAATGAAATTGAAGACAATTAATTGCGCTTTCAAATTATTTTTTATTCGTTCCTGTAGCATAAGAAATAAAGAAGTTATGACGGAAAAATATGCGTATTTATATTTTTTATATAAAAAGGTCGCCATTTTGTTACTCTAATTAACCAGTAATTAAAAAAAATTATCTCAAATATAGTTTTTCGTTAAGATGTAGCATTACCTAGATGCTCAATTTTTTTTGCTCATTTAAAGCACCTGCTTTAGAAAAAAATGCATTTTAAACTTTAAAGGTAATTTCAAAACACTTTGTTACCAAATATAAACTTAAATATCTCCGAAATTATTATTCCTACATCAATAAACAAAAAATATAATTAATTCTCAGTTTGTACTTTCTGTAATTGGTCTATAACATTTTTTCGATAAAGTAATACTTTTCGAGAACTTGACGAAAACCGTTTGGAAATACCTTTTTTTTAAGCTAAAATCACAATTTTGAAGTTGTTATTACTCAAAAACTATCAATTTATGTGAAAAATTGCATAGAACCTTTTCTTCTTAAAATTTGATTCTACTTCAGCTCCAATGAATATATATATTCTTTAAGTGCCACCCCTGAGAGGGGTGGCATCCACCCCCTATAAATTAGCAAGCCCCCGCACAATATAGAAACTTTTCTGTGAAGCATTTACTATAACACTGCCAAGAATGAACGAAATAACGTTCAATATGACATTATTCTGAAGTTAGAACCTCTAGTTACTGTACTAATTATTTATAAAGCAACATTTAATTAGGCAAGCATATATGAAGAAAATGGTTCATCATTTGAACCAATTCTTACCATTGCAATAGGCTTTTATCCTGTAAATTTCTTGCAGAACACTGCCTTCACCTAACCACAAACAGCTTCAAGACTTTTGAATGTCTTAAATTCATTCTTCTGTCTAAGTAATTCTCTCAAAAACTGAGTAATTCGCAATATCTCTATGTGTAATATTTGGAAATACATACAGAAAATATTTGTACTAAAGTATTTTTTTTCTCAAAATATAAGGATTTAATTCGATGACAGCAGTATACCTAACCTCTACATCATGAGACAATTCTGCAAAATACGAACTACCAGTCATCCTGACGAGCAAAAAAAATTATTGATATAATAGTACTAAGAACAGTTGTAGATTAAATAATCCAACATTAAGTTTTTAAATGGCATAAACACAGCACTTTAAGGAAACACGTTTAATCGGCCGATGACTTATAACAGCTATTTGTTTTTCCTAAGGTCTCAAAATCTGTGGCGTCAGCGCAGCGTCACTGTATATTCCTTGCATACAAGAAGATAAAAAACTGAGGCATTGAAAAAAAATCGATTTAAACAAGAATTAATTTAAATTTTGGATTAAGAAAGTAATTATAGGCAACTTTTTCAAATGGAGTTTTCATTAACAATGAAAAATAAAGGTAAATAGTTTACTTTTAGGTAAAATTCATATTTTTGAAGTTTTTGAGCGCCCTGTATAAAAAAAATCCTTAACACTAATCGTGTTTTTTTAGCAAGCAAAATTTTTCATCAAGACTGACTTTTTGTAAATATTATGTTTATTTTTTTTTAATATTTCGGGAGGCTCTAATCTGCAAGATACCTGTTCATCATTTAAAATTTTAGGTGGATTTTTTTACTAGATGTAAACAAATTGACCTATGATTAGTGCCTTCACTAACATATTAAAAAAATGTATATTGTGTAAGAAAGTGTTTACTGGGTATTTGTAAAATTTACTACCATAAGATTATGTGAGTTTAAAAAGCAGAATAATTTTTAGAGCGTCATTCTCCACCCGCTTGAACAAGTTGCAATTGTTGATTTTAAATCCATTCTAAAAGTTAAATTTCAGTTAAAATTGAAATATAAAATCACATTCCCAACTCCCAGGTCGCATTCAAATTCAATTTTATTCAAAATCTGTTTGAAACCACTAAAATGCAAAATTACGATGAATAATTTGCTGGAAATTTCGTTATTATTAACAAAATCAACTCGACACGGGTAAATTAAAATTTACGCCATTTGGAATTTGCGGGGAATTGAATGAACGTTTGAACTTTTGCATCACGTAGTTATTGATTTCGGACTGACAGTTATTTACGCGTATGCACACGGGAATTAAGCTACTGCAATTTTAGATATTCTCCGTGTTTTCCTTTGCAATTACTTTTATATTCTGGATCGGACAATGTATTAAATATAAAAAAGAAACGTTTCTTTCCAATAACAACTACAAAAGTAAATTTATTTACACCTATCTCAAAAATTGAAAGCTGCCTTAATTGCACGTACTCTTTCTAATAAAATAATTTATTTTCTTAACCCAGAAATTAAAAAAAAGTGAAGTATTTTTACACACAATCACTGGGTACGACACCACATAAGCTTTATTTAAGCAAGCCACTCACTAGGGAGCATGTTGAACAACATGCTTGTCAACATACTTGTCAACAAAACTGGTCGAGTTCACACATCAGCAAACATGTTGATGTTGAGCAACTTCAGTTGATAACACGCGAGCTAACGAGTGGGTTAATATGAAAGTGCTGTCAAAGCAAGAAAAAATCTTGCAATTGCAGTAGGCTTGACAATAGCCATGGAAAATAAGAGAAGGAAAAGAAGAGTATGGGTAAAGGAATGGCTTTTAAGACGCAAAAAGACTCTCATACAGATTGCAACTCATCTATTGCGAGAGTTGAAAACTAAAGAACTAAAAGACATTCAGAATTATTTAAGAATGGAGATACAGCATTTGCCACTTTGTTAAAAATGAGGTTAAACTGAATAAACAGCTCGTCAACTTGTACGTGGAACCACACACCCAGGCAACATGCTCGGCTCACGTCGCGGCTCTTCGGTTCTCGCCCTGGAAGCCAGCAACTTAGCAGCATGTTGACCAACTAACACACACACTAGGAAACTTGTTGACGACAACTCCGTTGGCCAACATGTTGCCCAACATGCACCCTAGTGAGTGGCCTGCTTTAATAAAAGTAAAGCGAAGGTTTTAAAAATATTAGAAAACCCTAACGATCTAAGAAATTCCACAGAGTTTTTTAAAATAAAGGAATGTCTCACCCAGGTCTTATCCAGGTATATCAGTAGATACATTCAGATATTATTGTTTTGCTAAATCAACGCAACTTAATAAGGCGGTGAAATTTTCTACTCTTCCATCAGCATTTAGTGTAACCTGAACTTAATCCTGAAGACTGGAGATGGATATTGAGCCGATGAAGTGACATTTTGAAGCAGATTGCAACTCATCTGCTCCAGACATGTACGATTTATGTGTAATTTTACCTGTCTTAGTCGATATAACCTAATTTCGACGTCGTCTTATTCTCCACTTATGTCGATTCCACGTGGCGTCAACGTAAATTTTACCAAAACATGGGTAATTTTAATTTTGCGACTAAATTTATTATACATAATTTAGGTAGTTTTGACGTCAAATAATACCTAAATGTTTGCTGGGGGTTCATTTAAATTGTAGCTTTTTGATGCTTTTTGTTTTAAACAATACAAGCAAAGGATGGATGGGAATAATATACTTATATACATATTATCACTCTCGAACTCAATCGTCGCAATAAAAAAATATAGAAAAAATAAAAGCCCTTCAAAAAAATTCTTTCTTCATTGAGAACTGTTAAAAAGTATATCTTGTTATGGTTTATTAAGTTGTAGTAACGTGGATTCAAAAAAAGTACATCTCAAATCATTTTAATTTCCTTTCTTGATGATTTTCTTGATAAATGTATATATTGGAGGCTGTAACTTACCGAGAACTTGAAACATTGGAAAAAAATAAAATATCACTATTTAGGAAAAAATGCATACTTTTCGAAAACACAAATTCGTTTACTTATATGCACTTTTTCGAAAATATGATATATTAGATCATGATAAGAAATTGCCATTTTCACGATTTTATCCTTATAACTATGAAAATATCTTTCATTGTTTTGAATATAAATTCTGGAACTTTTCCAATACATTAACAAATGTATAAGGAATCCATTGCATATAGCTGAAATGTGGATATGTGTGTGTGGTGTCTGTGTATGCGTTCATAATTATGTATTTCCCTCCATACTCACTATTTATCCTCTTACTTACTAAGAAAAATGTTAAAAATGTGTAATCAGAAAGAGAAAAAAGTTTTATTAAAAGCTTTTATTTAACTTGCAATGTTTGTATGTATGTATGTTTGTTTAGGTCAAATCTTGGAAGCTGAATTTCGACTAGTTCTAACTAAGCTAGAGCTTTGAAATTTGGCATACGTGTATAATTCTTTGACAATGCAACATAGTATAGCCATTATCGGTCTAAATCCAATATGGCGGACGTCTCAAGATGGCGGATCGGCTTTTTAGTCACAACCCCCTTGATATGGGTATCAAATGAAAGGGTTTGACGAGTAAAATACTATAAACTATGTCATTCTAATTTCAATATGGCGGACGTCCCAAGATGGCGGATCGGCTTTTTAGTCACAACCCCCTTGATTTGGGTATCAAATGAAAGGGTTTGACGAGGAAAATACGATAAACTATGTGACGTCATTCTAAATTCAATATGGCGGACGTCCCAAGATGGCGGATTGGCTTTTTAATCACAACCCCCTTGATATGGGTATCAAATGACGAGTAAAATACGACAAACTATGTAACATCATTATAAATTCAATATGACGGTCGTGGAAGAGGTGGGAAGAGATGGGGAAGGGGTGGGAAAAGGTTGGGAAGGGATGGGAAGAGGTGGGAAAAGGGTGGGAAGAGGTGGGGAGAGGTGGGGAAGGAATGGGATGAGGTGGGAATAGGTGGGAAAGGTGGGAAGAGATTTGAAAGGGGAGGGGAAGGGAAGCGGTGGGAAGTGGGAAGCAGTGTTAGAGAAGACGGGAGAGGGAAGGGGTGGATGGCGGTGGCACATAAAGGGTTTTGTCTGTGTGTCTGTAAAATAGGTAGACTAAAAAGTAGAAAATAAAATTATATAAAAAAAATATTTTTAAGAAAAAGCTTTTATTTGAAAAAACTACTAAAGAGTAAAATTTTTTTTTTTTAATTCATACACATGGAAACCAAAAGCTTTGGGGGCGGTGAATTGAGCAAAGTAGCTATGCCATAGCGCTATATGACCGTCCCCAAAGCTTTTGGTTTCCAGGTGTATGAATTTAAAAAAAAATTTTTGCTTTTTAGTAGTTTTTTCAAATAAAAGCTTTTTCTTAAAAATATTTTTTTTATATAACTTTATTTTACTCGTTAGAACTGCTAAGAATTTTTAGAGCTTTCATAGTATGCATTCAACCGTGCGCTTGGCCGCGCAGAGTTACAAAGTTACCTCACTATTTTTTTCCAAGAATACTGTGGCTTTAACTATAAATTTTATTAGGACATTTTTTGTTCAGAAGCACGTGGTCTATCCACCTGTATTTTTTATTTTTTCCTATCCTGACTTAATTTCAAAATTTTGAAAAAGTGGATGGAAGAAAATTTTTTTTTCACTTTTTTTTATGTTCTGCATCCAAGCGGAATGTAAACTTTTCAGGATATTATTCTATACACTTTCACGAACTCATTAAAAAAAATTATTCAGTTTGCAATTTTTTGTGGGTTTCACTCTAAAATGTTGTCTGTCGTCTGGTCTGTTTAGGCTTATTGGGGACACTGCATTAAAAAAAACGCCTAGTCTAATCCGAGGTGGTGTGGAAAGGAGTGCCATATTCCACAGAAGTATGAATGTTGAAACTTTGTAAACCGTACTACACGAAAAAACTTTTTCCTATGTCTATTTTCCAAGATACACATCAAGAAATGTACAAGAATGACCCCTTGTACAATTAAAACATTTTCGGTTTCATGATTTTTCTCATACAGTTTATATTGTGATACGTCCTAGTAGCCCTTTATAACATGTTGCACTAAAAATATTTGTTATTTTAATAAAAATAGCTTAAAAAAAATTAAGTTTGAAAAATTTTTGCGAAGGTGCCGGAAATTCTACATAAAAATAAATGAAAAAAATATTCGATCAAATTGGCTAAAACATTAGATGAAGTATTCAAAAAACTTTAATTGAAAAACTTTCAGAAATTGCTCTTTTGGCTTTCAATACCCCATCAATAAATTAAAAGTTCGTGAAGATACAGAATTTTACAATAATTTATAGCTGTATCCAGGCCCCCCACTATGGGGGGCTATTGGATACTGAGTTTAGGGGCCCGGGCTTCCGAGGGTCCCGTTTGTCGACAACTCTGGGATGGGGGGGGAGGGGCTGCTGGAGATGTTGACAATTTTTTTTTTACACTTCTTTCGAAACTACTAATCTTAATGAAAATTTTGAGCTACGAAACATTTTTCTCTGATGCTCTTATTTCTTTTCCGCTCATCATCTTATTTTGGTGTGAAAGATTCCGGTTGACATGGAATATCCCATACATACGCATCGATTTGAGAACCTTTTTTAACCGACTTAGAAAAAATGTGTGAAATTTTATTTCATAATTTTTAAGGTGGTTCAACTTTTTTCAATTTTATTTTTGAAGTCGCAAAGGTTAATAAAAGAGCACACGTCGACTTATGCTTCACGTAGTGTGGGGTATGCAAAAAATATAGATATAATGTTTAACGCGTAAATTTTGTTATCTGATCCTGAAGAAAAGTAATAATTTTTAAATTATTTTACAACTTATCAAATAACAAATTACAATATAAATAAATAGCGATGATCATGATTCCTTGCTCTTAATTGCGATTTAGTTGTGTCACCGTGGGAGTACACCTAGTTGTCAAGCGGATGTCGCGTCGAGCCGAGCTACTTTTGACCAGCCGAAGAAAAAAGACGACGGGTGGCCTTTGCAAAGTAATAAATTCCTTCTCGACTTGGAATTTTAGATCCGGGTACGCATAACAACAATAAATAAGTAAATACACATAAAAAACCAATTGTAACAATTAAGTTGTTTACAATGGTTAAAAATAGTTCAGAGTTCCAGTTCAAGAACGCGTAGTTGGATTTTAAATCATTGTTATTAAATTTTACCACCAGCTGGACCACTGCTTTGCATGTCCTGCAAATGGCATACAATTAATAACAATAAATCTGTATGCAATTTTTAATATTTAATTCAGATAAAAAAGTGCTCCTATGAATATTTAAATGGATTAAAGGCGTATTATTATACCTGTTTGATTTAATAAAATAAATATATTATAATTCTTTTTTAATAACATCGTGGAAAAACATATTTTTTGTACAACTATGAAAAGAGTAATTTTTTTTATGATAATTTTTGGTTGTCAAAATATTGCTTTTTACTTCCCTTACTTACCGAAAGGAAGTATTGTAATCAGGAAAGAATCGTTTTCAACATTTTTTCGAATTTTCATGTTTCAGACTATACCCTGTTTGGTAAAGACAGAGTAATAAATCACTAAGGCAAAGACCTGCCATGGGCGTTCTACAATATTCGAAATATTGTTGTCACTACTGCCGGCAATAAAACCTGATATACTTTTACTTTTCTCAATTCTTGAATTTTTTCATTCCCGGAATCCAGAATTTAAAGAAATTTATTCCCTGGGATTCTCGGAAACTAGGAATTTAATAAAATATGTATTTGGAGACTTAAAAGTTTAAACACGCCGTATTTTATATTTATGTCTAAAAACAAGGTTTAGCTATTATTGTCTAAATAAATGAAGTGGAAAAAACATATTCCGTTTCTTTTATTTATCAAACAGTACATATTTATATATTTTCATGTTCAAGACCAACGTTACCAACTCTTATAACGAATAACACAAACCCATAACCAATTATTACTTTCACGTCCAGTGGAAGTATAGTAACGACAAAAAAATTAAAAAAAAATTTTATTGTTCAAATAGGCTTAGAATGTCGTGAAACGTCGAGATTTTAAGTTTGAGCGAAAAAAAATTTCTGTCTGTCTGTCGGTCTGTAACTTTTTTTGTGCGCATGTTTACTCTGGAACCGTTTAAGATATTGACTTGAAATTTGGTACACGTATGTATTTTAACGTGATCTGGAACTAGATTATATTTTTATCTTGTTCCATCGAAGGGTTGGGGGTAAATTGGGGTACATTTGGGGCAAATAGGTAAATTAAGCAGGTAAGAGTCCAGAAAATTGGTATTTAGTATATTAAAGAGAAGCTAAGGTCTCAAAAAAATTTTTGGCATTAGCCACCCCCATTACCACCCCCACCTCATTATTAAAGGGGATGAAAAAAAATTGTGCTTTAGTGTGTGTGTGTACAAGAACCAGAAACCTCAAAATATTTTTTTACTTCATCCACCCCACTACCACCCCCTAGAACCACCCCCACCCCTAGCACCACCCCCACTACCGATGTGGGGTATCGTTTTATAGGTTTTTGGGGTAGAGGATTTCAAATATTATATTATTAAAGTTCCATAAGCAATTATTTCCACATACAAAATTTTTTCGTTGTGAGTGACTTGGATAGAAAATCTGGATGTGGAAGTAGTGATTCCTTGGGCAGCGGTTTTATATAAATATTAATTATTGAAACAATTAAATATTAAAATAAAAACATTTCACATGAATTTTTATTGAAAAATAAAAAGAAATAAAACATTTGAAAAAAGAAAAGAAAGATTTATTCTTATTTTTGAGCAAAGTAGGATTTTAAGCATATTCAGGCGCATAACGATTTATCAGCCTGTTTCTGATTTTTGTGGCGAAATTACCAGCCATGGTGAAAACTAGTTCACTTTCGGTAGATGTTAGGAAAATCTTTTGTTTATTTTTACTTCCACATCCAGTGGAAGTATAGTAACGACAAAAATTTTTTAAAAATTTTTATTGTTCAAATAGGCTTAGAATATCACGAAACGTCGAGATTTTAAGTTTGAACGAAAAAAAAATTTTTGTCTGTCGGTCTGTCTGTCTGTAACTTTTTTTGTGCGCACGTTTACTCTGGAACCGTTTGAGATATTGACTTGAAATTTGGCACACATATGTACTTTAACGAGATCTAGAACTAGATTATATTTTCACCTTGTTCCGTCGAAGGTTTGGGGGGTAAATTGCGGTAAATTTGGGGAAAATAGGTAAATCAAGCAGGTAAGAGTCCATAAAATTGGTATTTAGTATATACAAGAGAAGCTAAGGTCCCAAAAAAAGTTTTGGCATTAGCCACCCCCATTACCACCCCCACCCCATTATTAAAAGGGATGAAAAATTTGTGATTTAGTGTGTGTACAAGAACCAGAAACCTCAAAATATTTTTTTACTTCATCCACCCCCACTACCACTCCCCATCACCACCCCCACCCCGCTACCGATATGGGGTATCGTTTTATGGGTTTTTGGGGTAGAAGATTTAAAATATTATATTATTAAAGTTCCATAAACAATTATTTCCACATACAAATTTTTTTCGTTGTGAGTGACTTGGATAAAAAATTTGGATGTGGAAGTAGTGATTCCTTGGGCAGCGGTTTTAATAAACGCACATGCTTTTTTGACACTTCTCTGTGAGCATTAGTTATTGCCTCAATTCATTCTTAAAAGTTTTCTGACTCGACATTTGTCTTATTTCCATCAAAATGAATAGTTTAATTGATTTGAATGATTTTTGGCATCACAATCCGAGTCTAGCTTTTCTCGAATTTCGGGAATTCCCGACTCAAATCGGGGGAGGAATGGGAACAAAACTTTTTTCCGGAAATTCCCGGAACCGGAATCCCGGCGAATGGGAAATACCTTTACACATTTTTTTCATTGGGACTGTTTTTTTTTATGGTCGCCGCCTAACAGCGTAAAAAAAAAGTATTTTGCACACGGTTACAACAATATTTTGCGCACGGTATGTGAATTCACCTTGAAAACTCCAAAATCAAACAAAACACAGCTTTATTTGAATTTGCTTCTTTAGCCATATCTGGAGGCTTACAAGATAAATAATATTGACTTTCACTATCAATTTTTTAAATCTGTAAGTGTTAAAGAAAATTGTCACAGGATACAACCCTGTCTGACGCCTTTGCCAGCTTTACATTTGTCGGAGTTAGTGTTGTTTATTTTCACCATAAGCAGTGTGTGTAGACCATTTCTTGTTAACACGATAACTTCTGTTAGTCTTAACATTATTATTTCTTTAGTACATATCTAAGATAGCATGGAAGAATACTTCCTACTGAAGTTAGGCCATATCTATCATACAGAATGAACGCCAGAGGCTTGTAAGGGTTAGGTTTTATGTAAACTATGTTGTATTCTATAGAGAACAAACTGATTGCAAGGCTTTTGATTAAGCTCATGTTCAAATATAATTTTAGGTAGAAAGAAAAAATTACTTTAAAATGTTATTAAGGTATTTTAATAAGATTATTACGAAAAAATAAGACACAAAATTTCAATATGCCACCAATATATACCGGAATATTTTCTTTTTTTTTTCTTTTTTTAAAAAACCTGACACATATTGCATAAGTTGCCGAGATCTTCGAAAATACTGAAAATATTGCCTTCAATTCAAAATTGGGCCATATGAGATATCTGTTCTTCTCAAACTTTTAAATTCAACGTAAACAGGTAACTCCCCCAGTCCCCCTAGAGTAAAAGTAAAAACTGTCCGTTAATAAAAAGGAATGAAAATACATGTTTCCACCATCTGCAGACTTTAAACACGAGTTTTGTCTATATTATATTCTTTCCTATTCCTATTCAACGTCTTGGCAGACGTTTTGTGATCCACGCATTATCCCAATTGCCTTTGTGCTGTCTGGCACGTCTGGCAGCATTACGCCGTCTGTCTGGCACAATTGAATGTTCGTAAAATATATTTATTGACAATTATTTTGTAAGCTATTTTGTTGCAGTTAAAAATTTGATTATATATTCTTTATACCAACTCGTCGCAACAATTCACTTTTACGTGGTGCCACTGAGATTAAGCAAACAGCCAATATATTTTTTATTTTTATTATTGAAACAGGTGTTCGCAGTCGACGGCACTCGACTAAAATTTTCACTCGCTTAATATTGCTATAATCTTGTATGTGATGCAGCTGCTACAGAAAAATATTTATGTAATAATATATTATTTTGTAGTTGGTACAGTTAATTTAAAAACACCATTAAAATTAGGCACTATGTCATCTCCCGAGATATCCATTTTATATTTTTTATTACTTATAATAAATGTGAATAAAAGGATTATGGTGTATACATCATACTACATTGTTTTTTTATTAATCAGTAATGATTACATAGAAAATAGGACTGGCTCTTCTTAACAAGATCTGACATAAAATGTTTTTTTTTTGAGATCGATAGTGACCTTCCAAAGGGGAATTCTCTTGATAATCCTTTCCAGACACTGATGTATTATATTTTCAGACTAATGTCATTAATTAGCTTTTTTTGTATAGTAGCGTGCTCAAAATTAGATCAACACTATACAGGGTCCGCCACTTAAAACTCCCCAGGCTTGTAACTTTCTTATTTTTTAAGCGACAATTATGTTGGGCACATCAAATTGTAGATATTTTGAGGGCATTTAAACATGTGTACAGAGTGATTTAAAAAAAATTTTTTGAAGAAATTGTTAAGAAAGAAAACTTAATTTCCTCGAATATTTTTTTACCTCATCCTGTACATGAACTGCGTTAATGTGTTCTTATAAAGGTTTTAATTAGCTTCAATTTATGTTATTACGTACGTATGTACGTCATATTCAAAATTCTTTTTGATTTTAGAGAAAGAAATTAAAAACACTCCTTCCAATTACAAACTGATTTTTTAAAAATAACTGAAAAAATGTAAATAATAATTTTATGCTTTATTTGTAAAAGACATATCACAAACAATCCTCAACGTAACAAAACAGCAACAAGAAACAAAAGAAATAAATATTTAAAAACAAAGTTTATTAAAATGTACTAAATAATAGGAAATTGCAAAATTTTTATATATATTTTTTTTAATAACATAAATTGAAGCTAATTAAAACTTTTATAAGAAAACATTAATACATTTCATGTACAAGGTGATGTAAAAAAATATTCAAAGAAATTAAGTTTCCTTTCTTCATAATTTTTTCAAAAAAATTTTTTTAACCCAATCTCTTTCAAAATATTGGGAAGGTAGTTGAAATTGCCCCCCCTTGCGGTCACCGTAGGTCGGGCGAAAATTATTCCAGGACGGGCTTGGCCCGTCCTGACCCCCCCCCCCCCTAGCTACAGGCCTGCATGGTCATCGCTTTAAAAATAAAAAAGTCACAAGTCTGGGGAGTTTTAAGTGGAGGACCCTGTATTATATGTATGAAGAAAAGGTAATTTTTTGTGCGCTTTTAATAGTGGGGATAGTACTAGGAACTTGAATAGGAACTGGGTAGGAAATCTGGATGTGGAGGCAGCGGTTTTTAAACTTAATTTCGAATGCGGAGTAAATTTGTTGACTTTTAATTTTTTATGCGTAGTGAATTGTAAATGTTATAATATTCGAAATGTTTACCACTCTGGTGTTAACTGGTTATATTATCTAATTAAATTAAGAAGTTGTTAAGAAGATTAGGTTAAGTAGTGAATACTCGAGATTTAGAATTTCCCCTAAGAAATCAATAAGTCCTCAAGTAAGTTGTTATCGTTTTCAAGTACCTGTTGTTGAACGTTCAGTGGCACTCTGGAGATCAAGATATATTTCGCCTAATCAGTTTACCGGGTATGTAAAGTTATTGAAAAATGAAAACTCGAAGTTAGAAGGGCAAATATTTGAAAAAGAACAAACTCCTTCGTATTCCTCTATGAAAGCCGCTGCCTAAGGAATCACTACTTCCACATCCTTTCATATTTTCTTCCTGTCCATGCCCCCACTACCACCCCCATAGTATTAAGGGGGTGGTTGATGCAAAAAAAAATTGAGGCTTCTCGAACATACACTAAATACCAATTTTATAAACTCTTACCTACCGGTTTTCCTCCATTTACCCCTTCAACGGAATAAGATCAAAATATAATCTAGTTCCAGATCTCGCTATAATACATATGTACCAAATTTCAAGTCATAATCTGTTCCAGAGTAATCGGCACAAAAAAGATACAGCCAGACATATTTTTTTTATATATTGGTCAAACTTAAACTGCGGATGCGGATGACCTCGCAATCTTCTATGCTGGTAACAAACGAAACACTACATGATATTATTATATAAGCAGACATTGTCAACATATCTCAGGGGCGTAGCGAGGGGGGTATGGGGGTACGCTACCTCCGTAATCTTGTCAGACTTGGCAAAAGTTAGAAATTTGAGATATAAGTTGTCAATTTTTATTTCGGTGTAAAAAATTTTCTCCCCACGCTCATCAATTTTTGGAGGAACTATTATTTTTTTATTGACAGAGTTGGCTTCTTAAGTTTATGAAGTTGGAAAATTTGAAAAATAACCCCCAAAGAAGTTGGCTCGCTACGCCACTGACATAACTAACTGGTCCAACCAAAATCTACTGAAAATAAATTTAAAAAGGTGTGTACATGTATTGATTTCAAAAAGTTACAAAAATAGTGATAATGTAAGTGATAATAACGAGACGAAAGTGAAAATTAATGACATAATAAAGAAATGTGACTGTAGAGTATCTTGTAATAACTCTTGATAGTAGAATGCCATGGTCTGAACACATACGAAACCTAACTAGAAAAATATATTGTATAATGGCACTGCTACATAAAAGTTCGTTGACAAGACAAAAATAATGTTTTATAATGCCCATGTAAATTCGCACAACATATTTGGCCCCATTCTATGGTTCAGGCAACGAAACAGATATTAACAACTTCCAAGTTGCGTAGAATAAATTATTGAAAACGTTATACAATATGTCTCCCAGAACAAACTCCACTACTCTACTGCTGTATAATAGCTTGCATTATTTGAATGTCTGTAAAATTTTCCAGCATGAACGTCTAAAACTAGTATATAAAGTAAAAACCGCTGCCCAAGGAATCACTACTTCCACATCCGGATTTTCTATCCAAGTCACTCACAACGAAAAAATTTTGTATGTGGAAATAATTGTTTATGGAACTTTAATAATATAATATTTGAAATCCTCTACCCCAAAAACCCATAAAACGATACCCCACATCGGTAGTGGGGTGGGGGTGGTGATAGGGGGTGATAGTGGGGATGGATAAAGTAAAAAAATATTTTTACGTTTCTGGTTCTTGTACACACACTAAATCACATTTTTTTTCATCCCCTTTAATAATGGGGTGGGGGTGGTAATGGGGTGGCTGATGCCAAAATTTTTTTTGAGACCTTAGTTTCTCTTGTATATACTAAATACTAATTTTATGAACTCTTACCTGCTTGATTTACCTATTTACCTCAAATTTACCCCCCAACCCTTCGACGGAACAAGATGAAAATATAATCTAGTTCTAGATCTCGTTAAAGTACATGTATGTACCAAATTTCAAATCAATATCTCAAACGGTTCGAGAGTAAGCGTGCGCACAAAAAGTTACAGACCGACAGACAGACAGAAAATTTTTTTCGCTCAAACTTAAAATCTCGACGTTTCATGACATTCTAAGCCTATTTGAACAATAAAAATTTTTAAATTTTTTTTTGTCGTTACTATACTTCCACTGGATGTGAAAGTAAAAATGACCTAATTCAAACAGATGTCACACCACAAATTAACTCAGACTATCATACACATAATACACGAGCAGCAAAAGACTAAAATCGCATATAAAGCATTTAAGCTATTTAACAATCTACCTCTGCATATAAAAGTGCCCCGTGTTTGAATGTATTCAAGAGAGACAGTAAAAAATACAGGGGTTTCATGTTTAAACCCTTTTCTGAACCTAAACAATGTGATAGTTCAGTGTTTGTAGTTTTCTTATATTGTTTCTTATTTTTTTAATATCAAACTTACTGTATACTTCTCTTGCATGTACAATATACTTTGATGTATTTTACTAATTTAGTATTTTTATGATCATAAAATCAGTGGCGGATTGGGGGGGGGGGGTGCGTTGGGGGCGATCGCCCTCCCTCTAAGCCGAAAAATATGCTTTATGTTAAGGGTTCTTAACTTTTTTTTCAGAAATTTTCTCCTGTTAAGTACATTTTCTCATTTTTATTCATAAATTCGGCTAAATCGTAGTTTTTTAAATGGGTTTCAAATAGAAAAGTATAGTGCAATTTGCAATTTTAGTACATATTTTGCATTTTTAATCCCGAATTCGCCCCCCCCCCCCCCCCCTCAGGAAAGAGTCAAAGCCGCCCCTGCATATAAGTAATACAAATATTTTGTACATTACCTATTGTAGGCTCTGTGTGGCCTTTTAAGGTTTGAATTTTAAATACAAAAAAACTCTCGACATTTTATGGCATTCTACGCCTATTTGAACAAAAAAAATGTGTTGTCGTTATTATACTCCCACTCCACTACGTGGATGTGGAGGTAAAATAGTTGTTATTGATGCAGATAAAGAGATCGCAATACTTAGTAGGTATGCTTTTAGAGGGCAGAATATTTACTAGTGAAATATTTTTGTCGAACTCCTCTATACGTTTCCTTAAATATATAAGGAATAAAAACCAGACTGCAACCAACAGCTATTCTCCGGACTAATGCCCCGCCGAGCGCTGAATTACGAATTACAAGCCGGAGAATAGCTGTTGGCTGCAGTCTGGTTTTTATTCCTTATACCGTGCGTGTAATTTCCCATTAGGTATGTACATTCACGTAGCGCGAGAGATTTGACAACACCGTCAGCCGTAAATTCGTCCGACGATGGAGCATTCCAGCTCTGTTATTTCATTTCAGCCAGCTGGCACGCGCGATGTTGTAATTCTTCTCCCCATGCCTAGCCCGCGACTACACACACGGTATATTTAAGGAAACGTATAGAGGAGTTCGACAAAAGTATTTCACTAGTAAAAAAAAAAAAAGATCGCAATACTGCTTGATCTAAGGTTTTCCATGCGGGAAAACAAGTCCATTATTGCCAAAGTTACATGTATAGAACTTCTAATTATCCAAATGAATTATATTAGGGAATTGCAATTAAAAACAGGTCTGATAAATTAATACTGGAGTAGAGTGCCTCAAGGGTGCATACTTGATCTGATTTTATTTTCTATAGTTATTATTGATATTCCAAAGTGTAACTTTGATCTTTATACCAATGACGTACAAAAATGTAAGAATAGCACTTTGTATTGTTGATGTGTCCTTTTGCGACAAAGGGTAGAAATTGGGACGCACTGTGTATATTAAATTAATTGACCGCTAATATGATAAGTTATTTTAGAAACATGATTTTGTATCTCATGTTGAATGAACTTAACGTCGATAAACGAATTTATGGTTGTTTTTTTAGAATAATCAATGTAATGTCGAGTATGTATATTCTTATCTCTGGCTTACTTATTAATTGCACTGATTCATTTATTACGAAATTGCTAGTCTTTCAGTAGACGTTGAACTTAATTTAAATTAAATAATGAGAACTTTAATTTCATCTCCAACGTTAATAATAAAAGAAACAATAATAGATTTTGTCTCATTTCACTGTATCATATATACAGGATGTTTCATAATGAACTGTACGTACCTCTAATGCTGATAGAGGACGTATATTCACGAACGGCTATAGAAATTTGTCTGTAACGCTTAATTGCTGATATATACGGTGCTAAACTACTAGTGGCAAACATTTCTTTTAGCCAGAACTTTCTTACTATTCATCAGAAAAATAGTTTATATAAACTTAACATAGAAATATAAATACAAGTTTCTAGGCCTCTGGTTATGGCCATATATTACAGATATGGCCCAATTTCAATATACTACGGTAGCCCACCCTAAGTGTCCTCCGAATCCTTGGGGGGAACAATTTTAGACGTGTCCTCAAAAAAAAAATTGGCTGCACTTTCAAAATGGGGTCCGTTTAAAAAAAAATTTGCAAATATTATTTTTGTCATTTAACACAAAAACTAAAAAAGATGGAGAAAAACTTTCTGCACAAAAAACAAAGTGGACGTACAGCTAGGGAGGGCTCCCTGACTAATAGAGATTATTGTACTATGCTGTGTTACATATGTTCCAAATTGTAATTAAATATTTTAAGTCTAACAGAAGTTATCGTGTTCACAATAAACGGTATATACGCACATACATATACGCGCACACACACACTTACAGACACAAAGACATTTTTTATTCGATATTTGAGTTCAGTCTGCTATGAAACGGATATCTGTACAACAAATTTTTTTCCACGATGATTAAGATTTTTTCTTTCAATTTATAATAAATTTATAATAAAGTTGGATTGCAGTTAAAAGCTATACAGTCCATTACAGAACCATAACAGATACGACAAAAATGAATAGAAACATTATTGTAGAAAATTTAGTCAGTTTTAATTTTGCATATAGCCACTTTTTGATTATGGCTAACCGTTTTCGAGATATGAGCGAAAAACCAGAAACTGGGAACTTCTTCGCGCCTCCCTGCACCCCTGCACCCCCGCACCTCCTATGTTCGGGGACTTTTGGTATGTTTATCTCCTAAATAGTCCAAACACAGCCCCCAAGTCAAAAACTGTGATCTCGGCATTTCCCTCTAGACCTCTTATTGAACGTTCATTGACAGAGCTAAAACGTCAATATCTTGTGCTTAATAAAATAAGCACGACACTCACCTCTCTATAGTTTATATTATCTATAATTCGTATTGCTCTTCATTGCTAAAGACTCTGGACCAACATCCTGAAGATCCCTGGACTAATAGTGCATATGTCATAATAGATTGATAGAGAGCTTAATATGCGGTTTTTAATACTGACGGAGAAACATATTCACCAGGTAAGTGTAGGACATATATATTGCTGCTTATCTTATTTGGCACTTTCGAGCCATGTTTGTGGTTACGCCCAAAAATTTGATCTCTTCACTTTTGTTTGGTAATTCAATTTTCCTCAATGAAAAAATCATTCTTTAGATTTTATTTACATTTAAGTTTAAAACGTTACAAAATTCAGTAAGTACTTAGTTGGGCTTCTTGAATTGCATTGACAGCATTAATAAAATTATGGGAAAAATTTGACATGGAGGTATCATAACCAGCAAAAAATAGGAAATCAGTTATATCTACATTTATTACGAGCCAAAAAGAGCAAGGGTCCCTGAACAGATCCTTGATGGACCCTGAGGGTCTCCAGTATTTACACTACACACTTACATTATTTTCTTCGGAAAATTGATTATTTTACTTAACTATTCCTGTTCTGTAAATAAGACATAATTAAATTTAAGCTGTTGTTATCAAAATTATATCTTACAGGTTTTTGTATTAATAAATTATGTTGGACACAATCTTAAACGCCGTGCTAATCGCAAAATGTAACCAAATACTCTCCTTTCTTAAAATAAACAATAGCATTACTGATACTCCTGTTTCTTCTAGAACTGTACTGCGTTGAAACAAATAAATTATTTTTTGCAAAATATGCTGCCATTTTTATTTTTAAAACTCCCCCGTAGATTTTGGACAATATCAGTAGTAGAGAGGTATATTGTTCACCCTTTTTGTAAATAGGTATAACCAGTGCGTTGGGGAAAATCACTTTTTAGCTAGATTGATACAATGACCAAGGAGTTATGTGACATCAAGTATGGAGTTCCCAAGGGATCTGTTTTGGATCCTTTGTTTTTAAATATTTCTGTAAATGATTTAATAACGTATTTGAATAAAATGTCAAATAATCACTCACTGATGTGTTTGTTATGCGGATGAAACAAATATTACTTCCACAACCAGTGGAAGTATAGTAACGACAAAAAATTTTAAAAAACTTGTATTGTTCAAATAGGCTTAGAATGTCACGAAACGTCGAGATTTTAAGTTTGAGCGAAAACAAAATTTCTATCTGTCGGTCTGTCTAACTTTTTTTATGCGCACGTTTACTCTGGAATCGTTTGAGATATTGACTTGAAATTTGGTACACATATGTACTTCAACGAGATCTAGAACTAGATTATATTTTCATCTTGTTCCGTCGAAGGGTTGGGGGGTAAATTTGGGGAAAATAGGTAAATCAAGCAGGTAAGAGTCCATAAAATTGGTATTTAGTATGTATATACAAGAGAAGCTAAGGTCTCAAAAACAATTTTGCCACCCCCACCCCGCTACCGATGTGGGGTATCGTTTTATGGGTTCCATAAACAATTATTTCCTCATACAAAATTTTTTCGTTGAGTGACTTAGATAAAAAATCTGGATGTGGAGGTAGTGGCAGCAGCGGTTTTTTAATCTATGACGATGACTTAAATGTTATTAAAAACACCGCAAAGTTGATGTATTCTCATGTAGTTCATTGGTCTGAGGAAAACAAATATGCTATTGTTTGTTCTACAGAGAAACCGAGACATGTCAATGGTGGAAGTGACGCTGATACTGCATTATGTGAATGAGTTAAAGTATAAAATTTGATAGATACTTCGACGGGGAAAATCATATAGATAATCTATGTGATAAATTACAAATTTGTACAAAAGTATGCTATACGAATTATTGCAGGTATAGGTTTTCGTGAGAGCTCTCGTACTATTTTTAAAAGTTTAAAAACTACTAACTATGGCCATGTCTTCTTGCGTGAAATTCATTTTTGGTAAATAACTTTCCAGATTTAATAAAATTACACAAATAATTAAAACAAAATTTAAAAACTAATTCCCTACTTAAACTTTATAAGCATGTTCTTGTTTTCAAAACAGCTTGCTTTGTATAGAGTAATACTATTCCTGTCTGTAATTAATTAACAGTTCTTGGGATGTTAAGCCATTTTGGCAAAGTTCAACCACGGAGATTTACTGCGGCTTTTAGTACATTATTCGGGGTACATATCCTGCATATTTCAGCCGGTTTCCAATTCGTTTGAAGTTGAAACCCATTTACTGGAGTAGGACTAAATAACAATGTGAAACAAATTCCTACAAATACAAATTGATAGTAATGTCCCGTAACATATTAAAAACATTATTGTGCAAAAAACTATTTGCCTAAAATCAAAATATAGTGAGGGCCTTACTAAAATAATTTTTTGATATAAATAAAATATTTGTTTTGTAAATAATACTGATAACTAAGTGAAAAATGTGTCCAGTAGTTTTCTAGTTTTTTATAATTTTGAAATAGATGAAATATATGTTTCATAAGTAGTGCAGTAGAAATAAATGTCTTCAAAAAGTGTTTGGGAATCTGAAGTTTTGAACTAGGGGCGAGGTCGAGAAATAGAATTCACTTTATCATAAAAAATATAAATTTCTGCTTTTCTGCTGTTTGAGAATGTCTCAGTAGATGTTTACCATATAATATTGTCTGCATTAAAACCGTTACTGGAGCTGGATACCTACCGTAGACTTTTATTATGACTCACCTTGTACATAGTTTCAAATTCGAACCGCCTCTAGAAAAATGCACTAAAAATTATTAGATAACATTAAATGACTAATAACTTTTTTGGAAGCAGTCAATTTTAAGAAAAAAATTATTCTCTGCAAAATCGAGTAATTTTATTAGAATTTCAGGACGCCCTGTGCAAACCGCATTGTATATGATATATGTCCTATTCTGGATAGTGTCGTAATGTTAATTAGGGAGAATCAGCGATTAATTATAGAGCACAAACAACATAATTAGCTATTTAATAACAAATTTAAACATTCCCTTGTAATCGGGTTACGAGATGATTTGAAAGTAATCCGTACGGTTAATAACATCATTGAAGAAGATGCTTCGAGGTCGTTCGAGACATGCCGATTGCATTACACATTTGGTGATTGTCAGGGAGCTGTTGCTCAACTCTAACCAGTGCATCGCATCGTTTTAACATGATTTGCGCTATTTAGCACGTAGGATTTTGTTAATAGTTCGGGCAAAATTAGTATAATAGTAAATACGACAAAAATTACTCACAACTAGAAGTAACTACCACGAGTTTCCAGTCTTATACAAAAACAAAATATAAAAAATAAATAAAAAAAATTTAACCGCCTTCAAAAAGAATTGCTAAAAATTATAACATATTTGACCGTCGCTCGCTCAATTAATTGAACCTTATTGCCTAATATCAGCATTAGGTAATAAGGTTCAATTAACTGGGCGACACTGAAATTTTATTTTATAATTAGAGCAGCGATTTCTTAAGTCTATCGTGTTGTTTTTTTTTTTGGCGTAGAACCAGTTCAAACATATTAGGTTCCTTTGAGTACGTCACCGGGCATATGAAATCATATTTTACATTTTTTTGTGGTCTCGAACTTTTTAAATCAATAAAAAGTGAAAAAAATGTGTTTTTAAAGAAAATTGTTTTTTTTTGTTTCCACCGCCATATCTTTAAAACTATTAAAGGTACCGAAATTTGTTTTGTATCAAATTAAAGCACACACTGTAGCGCTTTTACCAATATAAACCGTTTGGGCACAATTCGCACTTTCATTTCTCTAAAAATCAAATAAACTAAAAATACATATTTTGTGTATTGAAATCTTCACCAATCGATACAATTTTTTATTTTTGAAAATATTTGCATACATGCAGCGAAGAAAATAAAGCCTAATAATCACAAAAGTTTTTGAAAAAATATGTTTTTGCCTAAAGTGTACCGTTTGGCAACAGCGATTTTTTTTATCAGCGCTAAACGCGACATTGGGACGCAATTAATACACCTCGCATGCAGGTTGGTTAGATTAGTCGCGTAGAAGTAGCGTTAGTTGAATCTAGACTAATATATGGCATTCTAGGTTGGGGTGGAGTTGCTTACTGTCATCTAAAAAATTAGATATCATTCAGAAAAAATGTGCCACCCCCTCTCAAGGGGTGGCACTTAAAAAATATATATATTTATTGGAGCTGAAATAGAATCAAATTTTAAGAAGAAAAAGTTCCATGCAATTTTTTACATAAATTGATAGTTTTTAAGTTATAACGACTTCAAAATTGCGATTTTAGCTTAAAATAAAAGCTTTTAAAAAAGGTATTTTCAAACGGCTTTCGTCAAGTATCTCGAAAAGTATTACTTTATCAAAAAAATGTTATAGACCAATTACAGAAAGCACCCTGCAAACTGGGAATTAATTATATTTTTTGTTTATTGATGTAGGATTAATAATTTCGGAAATATTTAAGTTTATATTTGGTATCCAAGGGTTTCGAAATTACCTTTAAAGTTTAAAATGCAATTTTTTCTAAAGCAAGTGCTTTAAATGAGCAAAAAAGAATTTGAGCATTTAGGAAATGCTACATTTTAACGAAAAACTGTATTTGAGATAATTTTTTTAGATTATTGGCTAATTAGAGTAACAAAACGAGTAAAAAATAATTTGAAAGCGCAATTAATTGTCTTTAATTTCCTTTCTTAGCATGCGTCACAATTTCTGAGGTATTTAACATTTAAAACTGCATTTTTCGTCTTATGAACGTTCGGATGCCATTTGTAAACTCATATCTCCGAAACTATTAAATCTATGTAAATAAATAAACAAGCGAAATTCATTATTATTAGTTTATGAGCTTTATTTTTGGTCTCTACACATTTTTGAACAAAACTAATATTTATTGAGATATTTGGAATAGGAAAAAAAAATACGTTTTATCGAAAATACCTTTATAGTTTAAACTGTATTTTTTCTAAAGCAAGTGCTGTATACGAACCAAAAAATTTGAGCATCTACGTCATGCTGTATATTAATGAGAAACCGTGTTTGAAATTAATTTTTTTTTAATTACTGGCTGATTACAGTAACAAAATGGCGACGTTGTTATTAAAATAATGTGTAGACGGACATTGCTTCGGTCATAACTTCTTTGTTTTTTATGCTACATAAACAAATAAAAAAATAGTTAAGAGCTTAATTAATAACCTATTATTGTATCTATTAGTATCCTTGGCGTAGGTGTCACAGTTTCTGAGATATTTAACTATCACTCTAAATAGTTATCTTACGAACACTTGGATGCCAAATGTAAACTTAAATATCTCCGAAATTATTAATCCTACATCAATAAACAAAAAATATAATTAATTCCCAGTTTGTACTTCCTGTAATTGGTCTATAACGTTTTTTCGATAAAGTAATACTTTTTGAGATACTTGACGAAAGCCGTTTAGAAATACCTTTTTTTAAGCTAAAGTCGCAATTTTGAAGTCGTTATAACTTAAAAACTTCAATTTATGTGAAAAATTGCATAGAACCTTTTCTTTTTAAAATATGATTGTACTTCATATATTTTTTTTTTAAGTGCCGCCCCCTCAAAGGGGGTGGCATCCACGCCCTATAAATTAACAAGCCCCCGCTCAATATAGAAACTTTTCTGTGAAACATTTACTATTATACTGCCAAAAATGAACAAAATCCGTTCAATATGACATTACTTCGAAGTTTTTTTTTACCTCTAGGTACTGTACTACTACCACCTGTCTTTTTATTATTAAAAGGAGACTATTTAATATTTATTATACAATTTCTTAATATTAACAACATATGATCAATACTACTGTACAATATATGAAATATTGAACAATAATATTGATCCCCTAGATGCTTTTGATCACTACTGGTTTTGTAACTATTGATATAAGTTAAACTATTATATACATACACCCCCCGACCGGGATCGTCAGATCGTTACATGTAAATACAAATTTTCATAAATAAACTTTTTTCTTGATTGCCTAAAATTACGTTACTGAAAATAACAAGTTTGAGTTTCCTATTATTTTACCAACTTAAAAAAAAATAAATCGGATTCACGTGAGACGTTGTTCGAAGCGCTATTGTGTCTACTTTAATCTAAAAAAAAAAATAGCTTGATAGCACAAATATTTTCAGAGATATAGCGGTGGAGACGTTAAAAAACATATTTCATTAAAAATCTAATTTATTGAGTTTTTCCGAAATAAAAAAGTTCTCGACCACCGAAAAATGTCGTAAAAAATGATTTTGTGTACACGATTATCTTACTAAAGAATCCCACCAAGTCTGGTTTGGTTCTACGCCGGTTTTTTTTTTCTCGAAAACTAAGCGACTTTACTTCCAGATTTTACTCTACTAAATTTTTAGCGACGTTTTTTGAAGGCGGTTATATTTTTGTTCTCACCCTTTTTAGCGACCGCCTTATTTATTTTACGGCCAGCCACCAATACGCAGTATGGATTCACACAAAAAATAAAAAATACTTACAGGGTTTTCTTAAAACGGAATAGGAATATCCTTTTTTCAATGTCCATTAAATGTGTACTTTTACAATAAATCTGTACTGATCAATAGGAATTTAGATATGACTAACTGTACTTACTTCTGTAAAAGCTTGTTCCTTGTCAGCTACTTAACTGCAGCACTCGCTCCATCACAGGTTAATTTAACGAAACCTGTCTTATTTAGTCGACAGTGTTTCGTGTTGAGTAACACCAAATGCACAGAGAAATCAATTAATAACTCTAAGAGGCTTATTCCTTCTTACCAAAAAATTTAACAGTTAAGTCCTGGAACTTACAAAGGTGATCTTCCTTTTAGAGAAACCATGTTGACAAGCTGATAGCAAATAAATCTTTTTTATACAAAAAAGAAAACAGCTGATCCTTGAGAGCGAGCTGAAATAGTTTAGAAAATTGCAAAGCAAGCTAATGGATCTGTAGTTCCCTTAGTCATTGGGATTACCTTTCTTCTACAAATGCTGGACAATAGATAGCTTGAATATGTTTGGAAAAGTTTATTTATAATCTAACCCTACCTGTGTGACAAATGACGGACATGCAAAGGGTTTTAAAAAACAAAAAGCCCTAGTGCAAGCCGGGTCATTCGAATTAAAAAGAACTAAACAAGATTGCCGTTAATACGAGTATATAATGTTCAATAACCTCAATCTGACGAGCACTGATAGTTGAGCATCAAGCTCATCTCTTCATCTCGACCTAAGGAAGATCTCTTGTGAATGCCTTTTGATCTATAGGTCCGTTCCTGCAAGCAACGACCTCCTGTCGCCAGGAACCAACGCATAACGATTCTGCACGATCACCGCACGCAGACTACTTGTCCCAAGTCTTGTACTTTTTGGCAGAGCAGGAAATTGCATGAACAAAGTATATGTTCCGCTGTTTCAGTTGCAAAAGAGACACATTTCATCCTCGACTTTGTTCATTTTCTTGGTATGTAATGGGCAATGACCTGGCTTTAATTCTGGTTCGCTGAGAGACTAGCTCTTTTGTTCTTTCTTGCGAATAGCTTATGAAGTTTTTCGTTTGTCTTTAACCTGGAATTAGACTCCTGTAGGAGAACACAGAACGGCTCCCGTCCGATGAATGACTATTCAGCGCCTAGTTTTGTAAGGTCATTCACAATCTCATTTTCTTTTCTTCCTTCACCCACAACAAGGTAACCTTGTTGTTCCTTGTCAGCTACTTAACTGCGTAGACATTCTCAGGTAATTTTTGACTAAAAAGTAAATGAGCTTGGGGCGTAAAGTGCTGCCTGGCTGTCTGAAGGTATATAAATTCTTGCTCCTTGCGTACCTTTCTTTTGCATTCTCGAGCACAAAGATCTCTGGCCTAAATCTCCGTCTGCAACTCCATCCATCTTAGTTCCACCTGAGTACTGTTTTAAGTTGCGGTTCTCCAGAACTCTATACCTGGCGGTCAGAAATTATCATTACAAAGGTTCGCTGACTGATGTGGAGACTGTGGGTTTTACTATTGACCATTTAAAACAGTGAGATGACCAACCAGGTCCTGGTTTTACTTTCATATTAGAAGCAGTCTGCAAGCGCTGAAAGCTGTATGCTTCTTCACTTGAGCGCTTCCATGCTGCTGTTGGACCAATTATTCCATTTGTTGCAATTTCGGCAACTTGTTCTGTACCGCTTTCTCTTTTGTTTTTGTCCGCCATACCAGTGAAGGTGACAACCTTTAAGTACTACCAGTAGACTATTATTCTTAGTTTAAAACCGCAAGTTTTACCAAAAAACTTGTGACATGTCCAGAGTACTGTTGTTGTTCTTTTGGTGACCTTTGTCAAGTGGCCATTTCAACGAGTTTTTGATCCAGGGTTACACCTAGATATTTCTCACTCAAGCACCCTTTCTTAATGAGATTGAGAGCAATTTGCACTAGGTCTGACATCATCCTATCATTCTTGACTAGGTCATCGGCGTAACCTTGGGCATCAAATTCATTATTACGGATAGTTTACCCACTATATACCAACTACCGTGCCATTCTTGCTGAGAAATAGACGATTTTGTGTACTTGCTTATTTACTTCATCTGCTTTGCACTGATGATGATGACAAATGGCCAAGTAGTGATGAGTTCCTTAATATGGATACGTTCAATTCTTATTATTTGAACTGTAACAACAAATTATATAGAATGCCGTCTTCATAGCTAAAGCAATTGAATGGACACTCAGATTTTCTATTCTCTGTTTTGTTAATAATTTCACTGTCATATTTCCTGTAGGATAAGAAATAAACAACAATATGTAAATTTCCATTAAGGCATATAAATAAATATCCATTATGTCTGTGTCTGGGTGTATAACTGCATTATGATATATAAAATTTATTGCAGAAATTTATCTTTGTAGAATAATAAACCTGAGTTACGTGAGTAAGAAAAACATTATTATATGGCAATATGCAAACGCATTTCTTACGATGTCGTAAAAAGTGCATGACGTGCATTCACTGTATACACTGTAACCGGTATACGCGTTGTTTTGACTTAAATTATAGTGGACTTATAAAAATCTTTCAAAAAATACATTAGCGTGTATCGATAATAAGTAGGTAAAAAATATACGATTTGGCTATCTTAGTGGTAATTGAAGTTAAAGCATTACACATTTAAATATTTATAGTTTTAAAATCCTTATTGTCACGCGACGGGTTCATGAACACCAGGTCAGTGGCGGAGGTAAGATACAAAATATTTTGTAGTTTATTATGGAGACTGTATGTAACGGTTAAAATTTGGTTGAAGGTTATTAAAGTTTTAATAATGTCCTGATGATGCTAACTTGCTTGATGAACCACGAAGTAGACAACTTTTTTTTAAAGGACAAAAGTAGAAGATGATATAATTTAAAAGATGTGTACACTCGCGGTGGGAGTCATAGTAAACATTTTTTTTTGTAGTTCAAGGATTTATGATTTTTAAGTATCTCAAAATTTCTGTAACATAACAATCGTTGACTTTAAGACAAATAATTGGAATACAATACAGTTGAAATGGGTACAGAAAAATATAAAAATTAGTCCTCTAGAAATGAATAGAAAACAAATATGCTACAATCGCCCCCCCCCCAATCTCAGGGAAGGTCTAGATCAGCTCCTACAATAATTAATATACTATTTGGTACATTTAATTGAAATTGGGCATCCCGACATTGTCCCTCCTCCTCCCAAAAATGTGATCAATTTGCAATATGCGGATACAAAATACAAATCTAAAGTTGTTTGAATGTTAGGTGTAAGTTTAAATGTAACTGTTAAAACTGAGAGAGCATGACTAAAATAGATGAAATAACATAGCACTTTCAGCTAGCGTTTGTGTGGCCTTTGAACTAAGGATTTTGCATCATGCTGGAACGACCTGGGTTCAAATCTAGGACGCGGCAGCTGTTTTTTCTTACCGAACCGAATTTTGAAGGTGTTTAGTGAACATTAAAAATTGTAGAGAAAAAATTTAGATTTGAACCCAGCTCGTCTCTGTAAAAACCAAGAACACTAACTCCTAGACCAAAGCATCATTCACAGAATTAGAGCTTCCAATCTTCTAGTAATACAGTCGTCAAGAAAAAAAAGGGGGTATCCAAATAATTAATAGAAGAACTATTTTTTATAAGATAGGGGAGTTTCCATAATCACTAATTAATGTTTCTACTGCGACCACCATGTCAAAATAGGTTTTTCTCGATTATCACCTTTTTCTTTTCTTTATTTCTCCCTTTGGTGGTTCACTGCAGCTCTTTGAAATAATTTCTGTCCCAGTTCTTCCTTCGTAATATCTAGTTATTAGCAATATTGTAAATTATAAAAGGACCCCGCACCATTAGCATTGGAAAAATCATTTCATTTCAAAATCATTGTCTTCAAACTTTGGGAATGAATAGTTCAAGGGCTTTCGAACAAAAAATGTCTTATGAAATAATTGATTTACATGATTTTTAATTTTTTTAAATTTTTTTCAAGGATTTTTAATTTCCAGTCACTGTAATTCTGCAGCGAAGGCATTAAATCAATTTTTTCATATGGCATTTTTTGTTCGGAAGCCCTTGAACTACCTATTCCCATAGTTTGAAGAAAATTCCACTGAAATGATTTTTCCAATGCTAATGGTGCGGGGTCCTTTCCTAGAACTAGAAATAATCTTCATCCACTGGCATGTTTTAAAATTACAGCAGCTTGAAACACCTACTTAATATTCTGCCATTCTTTATTTTCGTTATAACGGTTAACAGTGAGCATGCCGTACACCTCCCATCCCATATTCCTTTACTATGCGCCATATGGCTCTCGCTGCTGGCAACAAGCATGACTCTAATCCAACCCAGCGTGGACGTAACAGGCCCAGCTGTATACCTGGGAGTGGCAGCAATGCATACCGCACGCTGGTAAATCAGTCAACAGTGAGCATGCTTTAACACAACATTTTCGAAAAATTTATCTCTGAATATCGCAGGTATCCCCGTTAGATTTATGTATTCAAGAACAGTTGTTAGTATAGTTCACAAATAATATCGGGCCCAATACGGGATCTTGAGGTTTTTTGTCGTCTAAATCTCCCGTATCGAATTTTGAAACGCTGATTCATAAAAAAATAATCATCAATGGTTATCTGTACATCTAAGAGGCAGAACATCAAGTATTATTTATATTTTCCAGCTGTGTATGAACCCAGCACTGATGGCGTGACGACGTCTATGTATGAATCGATTAATTTGTGCTCTTACAAAAATGTGCAAACTGGTTATTTACCTCACATGTTATTAATTTTTTTGCAATATTTAAAATCGGTAACAGGCAACAAAAACTATAAATTGCAGTCTTATAAAAGTTACAGGAAAAATCTGTGATATGCAGAGTCCTTAATTACAATTATTTTATTACTAAGATCGATTACGTCCATGTTGCTTTAGTTCAGTAATATTTTCGAGTGACATGGCGGGATAGCGAAAGGTACTTTCTTATCAATTTCATTGCCATTCTCTCCATAGGTAGATTCCAGGTTTCAAACAAAAGTTAAATAATATACGAATATTGCTTTTACCGTGACTCTTATGTAGATGATATTTTTGAGATTTTAAATATTGGTTGACAGATGTAGGTTATTTTATTTATTTATGGTCACGAAGCTTTCAATTATATTTCTTGAACTTTTGTAACTACCAAGGTTACATAGTACAGTTTCAGCTCCCCAAAATACATATAGGTAAAGTGGTTAACTCGTTGAGGCTTTTAATTTATTTTAAACCTCAGTTTTGGCTGGTTTTTACCTGTTTTTTTGAGGTTATGTCAAAATTGTGACGTGGTCGATCAATCCTGACCTCGAATTCGGTTTCAGCGACCCAAAATAGTAGTCTGTTGGGTGGTACAAAACTTTTTTTTTGTTTTGTGTGTTTTGTTTTGGGTTGGGATTTCTAGTGTTTCCATACATATGTAGCCCAGACGATAAAGAACAATTTATAGTGAAATCTACAAAAACTTGCAAACTGAATATATTTTTTTATGAGTTCGTGAAAGTGTATAGAATAATATTTTTTCCTAGCTTTCAAGATTTTGAAAAAATGGAGGAACATTTTTTTTTCACTTTTTTTTTTATGTTCTGCATCCGAGTGAAATGTAAACCTTTCAGGATATTATTCTATACACTTTCACGAACTTATAAAAAAAATATTATTCAGTTTGCAAATTTTTGTAGGTAAATACCTTCATCGACTGGGCTAATGTTCGAACGTACAGACCAATGGAGACGTATTACAATTTGCAATAACAATTTTAGAAATTAATAGGATAGATGTTTTATAAATAACTTCACTGCGAAATTAGTAAATATTTTTTTATTTCATTCTGCGTATAAAAAATAATAATAATTCAAAAATTACTTTTGTTGATTTAATGCCATTATAACACCTCCAGGCAAAATTTCTGTGAATCGTCTGTAGGTTACCCTTTCCAATTTGATTTATTGCACTTTGCATCGTTGCGTAAAAAGTCGTTGCTTGTTTCAGATTTACAATTCTTTATGAGTTTTTTTTTGCGTGTCAATAAGGTCACATTACAAGAAAACTTGTACAGAATGTAACTTTCTAATTAATGACTAAAATAAATAATAGTGTGACCGACCATAATTTTTTTTAATTTATAAAAAATTTTATGGCGATGAATTTAAAAAAGGTCATATTAGATAATCACCGATATTATATTTATTTTCTTTGATTAATGGTTTTAGTGTGGGTGTGATTGACACCGGTTATAACATAAGAAAAAAGAACCTTCGCCTTTAACAAGTGTAGAAGAAACTTACAGAAGTTAAATAGTGACAGCTATCCCTGGTGCGACAAATGTCATATCCTATAGGAAGTCCATAATTTTGTGAGAAGTTGAAGTTGTTCAGTTTTGTTATCATTTGCAAGAAAAAGTGTACAAAAACCGTTAAACTGTACCATTATAAAAAAACCATTGCCCAAGGAATCACTACTTCCACATCCAGATTTTTCGAGAGATTTTTTATCCAAGTCACTCACAACGAAAAAATTTTGTATGTGGAAATAATTGTTTATGGAACTTTAATAATATAATATTTGAAATCCCCTACCCCAAAAACCCATAAAACGATACCCCACATCGGTAGCGGGGTGGGGGTGGTTATAGGGGGTGGTAGTGGGGGTGGATGAAGTAAAAATATATTTTGAGGTTTCTGGTTCTTGTATACACACTAAATCACAATTTTTTTTCATCCCCTTTAATAATGGGGTAGGGGTGGTAATGGGGGTGGCTAATGCCAAAAATTTTTTTGAGACCTTAGCTTCTCTTGTATATACTAAATACCAATTTTATGGACTCTTACCTGCTTGATTTACGTATTTACCCCAAACTTACCCCAATTTACCCCCTAACCCTTCGCCGGAACAAGATGAAAATATAATCTAGTTCTATATCTCGTTAAAGTACATATGTGTACCAAATTTCAAGTCAATATCTTAAACGGTTCCAGAGTAAACGTGCGCACAAAAAAAGTTACAGACAGACAGACCGACAGATGGAAATTTTTTTCTCTCAAACTTAAAATCTCGACGTTTCATGACATTCTAAGCCTATTTGAACAATAAAAATTTTTAAAAAATTTTCAAACATATTTTTGTCGTTACTATACTTCCACTGGATGTGGAAGTAATACCAAAAAAAATTTGACCGCATAAAAAAAATGTAAATGTATTTACACAAAGCTTCCCTCGTTATTTGGCACCTTTTTTTATTAATTATTTTTTTCTGTTAAATAACCACAGACATATTGTGATTTTGAATTGGCAGATTATTAACAATACTCAGATTTCCCCTCGGATATTGGCCTTGAGCTCCTGGATAATCCCTAGATTGTTCACGGAAACCCTTTCCTTCAGATACCCCCAAAGAAAGTAGACTGCGGTTGTTAAATCCGGTGAATGAGAAGGCCAAAGGTTTTCCTCAATAGTGTCATTCTTAGTCGGGCAGTGTGAGGAGTGGCTCCAACTTCTTTCGGCTTCAAAAATCCACCGAATGGGGAGGTTCCAGCCGCTTTCTTTAGCTGCCGATTTTTTTAAAAGGTGTCCACCCTATGCATTTTTCACAAAAGTATATTCCACGTCTTCGTTTGCAATATTATCAATTGCCTACCAAATATTATTTTTCTAGAGAAATATAAGGAATCGAACGCATAATTGAAAATATAAAAAAAATTGGATATGAATTACTTAGAAGCTTACTGTGCTTTGCGTACAACACTATGCATTGTTACTTTAGTTTTAGTCGTCCCCAGATGATGTCCTCGTGGTTGGTGAAAGCTGCGTCTAGTGTACTGCTTAAGTATTTTGGAGTTTGTGGAAACTACTTTATAGGGAGAAAATATAAATAAGTTCCTCGAAGGATAGGAAAAAATCAGAAACTCAAGCACATAGTTGAAATTAGGAAACATTCGACATGTGATTAAAGACTTAAAACGTTTAACGCTTTGTGTCTAATAATACCACAGAAAGATCGAATACAAGAAGATCCTTGACAGAAGAACATCCTGGTTCAAAATTAATAGCTATGGTCTGGAGAAATGACAGGAAATGCTTTTAATAAGATTGTAAAGTCGACATGATATCCAACTTAAAAAAGTTTCCTTATATCTTTTCATCGTGTAACTTTTCTCTGTTAATTATATTAAGCACTTTCAACACATCAACATATAATGTTAAGATAATTGATAATATTAGGAGATGTTAACCTTGATTTAGTTTTTCAACCTACATAGATTATTTTTAAAGACGTACAATATTGACATATTCCAGTAGTAAATTTATTAAATACCTGTCCAAAAATCCCCACAAACATGGCATGTTATTAATCAATCCGGATTATGGACTAACATTATTAATCGATTGATTCCAATAACAGATGACTGCGGTAACATTTGGGAAATATTACAAAATATCACATTGCAATTAAAATCGCTTTAACCTTGTCCAGATAAATTGTTTTGATTATATTAACCTTTTCCTTGTATTTGCAATATTCGGAACAACAAAAACTGAATCATTTACCTACTTCCGTCCTATCATTGCGAAATGAACATTAATCACACTCTGAGTACCTGGTAAATAATTGGAAAAAAAAATTGAACGATTTAGCAGACCATTTTTGGATGATTAATGTAATTCAGTAATGAGCTAGGTTATTTTTTCAATCAGAAGGGAAATGTCGTAATTAAAAAATGTTTTGTTTGATGCATATAGCACAGTGATGTCCGAAAATTCTGTTAAAAATGCGCATTTTTTAAGATATTTGTAAAAAAAAATGAAAATGTTGCAAAATCACACAATTTTTCCAAAAACACTTGTAGCAAAAAACTAAATGGTAACGAAGAAAACCTACCCGTGATCGTTTAGCTGTAACAGTATACTTAATATACTCAAAGAAATCATATTAACTTTTTTTGTACGCCTTTAGAATTTTTTTACATCAAATTACTTCCACATCCAGTGGAAGTATAGTAACGACAAAAATTTTTTTTTAAATTCTTGTTGTTCAAATAGGCTTAGAATGTCATGAAACATTGAGATTCTAAGTTTCAGCAAAAAAAAAAAAATTCTGTCTGTCTGTCGGTCTGGCTGTAACTTTTTTGTGCGCACGTTTATTCTGGAACCGTTTGAGATATTGACTTGAAATTTGGTACACATATGTACTTTAACGAGATCTAGAACTAGATTATATTTTCATCTTGTTCCATCGAAGGGTTGGGGGGTAAATTGGGGTAAATTTGGGGTAAGTAGGTAAATCAAGCAGGTAAGAGTCCATAAAATTGGTATTTAGTATACAAGAGAAGCTAAGGTCTCAAAAAAAAATTTTGGCATTAGACTACTAGATTAAAAAAAAACTTTTGAAAGCCTTCAACAAATCAATTCGCTTCTCTCAGCATAAGTGTATTAATCGAAATTCTGGCGAGAACGTTTACGTTGTTCCTGAAATGATCTAATTTGCTGTTGACATGTGTTGAAATTTCCAAAACTTTATGCTAAAAGTACTTACATTTAAAAACCCTGACTCAAAAAACCATTAAATTACTTTGACCCTGACATGATTGAGCTCCAAGTGAGTGAAGCCAACGCCCGTGATTTGCGCCGAACTCATATCCCTATTCTGCCCCAACTCACTTGCGGTGGGCATGCGCCATCTATCGAGTACTCAAGGTACTCTCTACTTTCATGTTCACTCTGCTTCTGCAACTATACTTAAAGGCCAGTCTTTGCGTTCCACAGAATTTATGTGGTGAATATAAGCTCGTCAACTTTCACAGAAAAAAATAAGTAGGTGATTCACTGAGTTAAATATATTTGCACTGAGATAGCCGAAGAATCTTCATGTGCAGCTAAAGCTGGCGGACGAATGTCGGCTTGAAATGACCTCAGAATGACCTTGAAATGACCTCTGAATGCCTTTTAAGGGTAAGCGAACACCGAATTCGGACTCAGCGATCCCAAACCTATGTGTGAATTTTATCAGATTTCTTCAACCACCTTTCCTTAGAATGACCTTGAAACTGACGTGGTAGAAGTCAACCGGCATCGGATACAGACTCAGCGACCCTAAAAACCTATATATAAATTTTTTTTAGATTTTTTTACAGCTTCCTCTCTGTTTTTCTCAAATTAATCTTCAAATGATCTCCGGATACCTTTTAAGGCTAAGCGAACACCGGATTCGACCTCAGCGACCCCAAAAACCCATGTGTGAATTTTTTCAAATTTTTTCAACCACCTTTTCTTAGTTTGACCTTCAAATGACCTTGAACCTGACGTGATAGAGCTTAACCGGAATCAGCGACCCCAAAACCCCTGGATACCTAGGTAGAGTCCGGTGTATTTTTTCAAACTAAATGTTGACCTGTGATTAAAGTTCCATAGACAATTATTTCCACATACAAAATTTTTTCGTTGTGAGTGATTTGGATAGAAAATTTGGATATGGAAGCAGTGATTCCTTGGGCAGCGGTTTTTTTCCATATTTTTACCAGAAGCAAGTGGTCATAGAAGACGCAGTAATTAAAATAAAAAAAACACGGTTGTTCCATTTGAAAGGAACGTGTCGCATCGACTTCCAAGTCAAAATCTAAGTGCACTTCACTCTAATATTTAATATGGCTACAATAATCGCTTACGTACGTATCTATGCAATTACGAGACAAAGAACCGAACCGGAGTACGGCGCCCTTCACGAGGTCTCCGCGGTGAAAGGCAGGCACCGCAAGACGTCGAACGAAATTCTTCAACTTTGCAATAAAAAAATCGAATCCACGCGATTACTTAAACGGCGAAGGACGTTTGCGAGTCTGCAGAGCGGATTTTTGACAAGGTTCTTTTTTATAACCAGAACTAGACCGACGGATAATGAATAAAACCCACGAAGCTCCTCGTCCAACGCTCGATTATGTATCCCATCTTGCGGATTGTAGCCGGAGAACGAGAGCCTCGAAATATGCAAAATAAAAGTGGCCTATGCAACATGCGAATATACAAATATTGAATTCATATTGAAAGAAATTTTCTAATTTATTGATCAAAACTTACTTATTTTGAGACTGAAATAATTACGTTCAAAATTAAACATTGCAAGATAATGAAAAATATTTCATTCGGATTTTAGCTTAAATCCTTAAATTAACTCGTTTTTATAAATACAAAACTGTAAACGCAAGCGATAGAGAACTGCAGTGTAATGTAATAGAGCAAGAGCTAGGTGGGTTTTTCGGCACATCATCGTTTTATGAACTTTGAGATATTATGGTTTAATGGATGATAACGATTCATAAAATCGACTTCTGGTGGGGCACCTCCTGTCAGGTACGTCACGAACACAGTCTAAAAATTAGTGACAAGGCTCATTTTATGTTTAGAATGAATAAAATAAGATCTCTAGAAAGTGTGGGCCGTCAGGAGGCGCAGCCAGAAAGGTAATAATGATACAATACATCTGATGAATGGTAGGAAGTCAAATTAGCCGAAAGTGTTAAATTCCTATATATTTAAGAGCCTATGGTACTTTTGTTGACACTAATAACTTTCTGGGGAGGCTATTCTATTATTGAAGGAGCTTATATTTAAGTTTTAAAAAGGAGCCAGAACTTGTAACGATGAGTTTAGAGTTCTAAGATGAAATATGCGAAAAAAATCCAATTTTCTTCAAAAATCCTAAACATTTTCTTTCTGGCTAGCCTTACTGACGGGAGTTTCTTTTTGGGAATTTGTTTCTGTGTTCAAAACATATAAATAAACATGCTCAGCCTAAAAAAACGCTTATAACGATCATGTTTTTTTACATATTTGACCTTTCTGGCTGCGCCCCTGATGGCCTACATTTTCTGGCGATTTTAGTTTATTCATTCTAAACATAAAATGTGTACACACAAAAAAAATAACCTTCTAACGATGATATAATTTCACTGATTTTTATATCTTGGCCAACTCGACGGGCTGACAGAAGTCTATTTTGTCGTTATTTCAGTTCGATAGAATTAATCAACGCATAGAAAATGTTTATAACGATGAGTTTCCGAAAAAGCCACGTAGCTCCCGCACCATAACTAGGATTCAAATCCATTGCTAATAGGTGATTTAGATAAGCACCACTTAATTTAAGCATCTTGAGAACCGGAGTAGAATTCGTGGACGGCTATGTGCTAACTTTCTTGCTAATTTTTGATTTCACGTATCATATTTTCTTCACTAATCGGCTGCGAAGATCCGTATAAAGACGCATGGATTTTGATTTGATTATTCTCAGACCAACTTCAAGACCAAGGATTATAAACAATATATAGAAGAGGCTAACTTATTGCCTATACTACAACGTTAACCACCATCCGAAGGTTAACGGTCAGTCAGTGACGTCAGCACTGGTGCTTAACTGTCTGTTCTTCTTTTTTAAAATTTTTTTTTTTATTTATTCATCCTTTAAAAATATAACATTTTTTTGGACATGTCAATCAAATTAAATTATTATATATAATTACAGCATTGTAATTAGTTGTATAATGTACCTAGTATGTCACAAACAATATAAAACATTTTAGAGGCCGTGTATTTTCTTGAATATTTGAGTCTGTTTGTTGTATTTTTTAAGTGCTTTTGAGGTTTTTAAACACAGTGTATTATAAAGTAGGATTTTGTGAACCAGATTTTTCCAGAGTTTTCAAGAAATAAGTTTTAAATTTGGCAGAAGTAATATATACCAAAAACGACAAATTTTTCATAATTTGACACTTTTCCATCACTTCCGGTTTCCCCGGAAATGGCCCCAACTTTGAAATTTTATATTCCGGAGACGATTTTAAGTATGACTGCGTAGTTTTAAAAAAATTTTGAGACTACTTGATTTGTTAGGGCTATTTTACTTCTACATCCAGTGGAAGTATAGTAACGACAAAAAAATTTTAAAACATTTTTATTGTTCAAATAGGCTTAGAATATCACGAAACGTCGAGATTTTAAGTTTGAACGAAAAAAAAAAATTCTGTCTGTCGGTCTGTCGGTCTGTCGGTCTGTCGGTCTGTCGGTCTGTCGGTCTGTCGGTCTGTCGGTCTGTCTGTCGGTCTGTCTGTCTGTCGGTCTGTCTGTCTGTCTGTAACTTTTTTTGTGCGCACGTTTACTCTGGAACCGTTTGAGATATTGACTTGAAATTTGGCACACATATGTACTTTAACGAGATCTAGAACTAGATTATATTTTCATCTTGTTCCGTCGAAGTGTTGGGGGTAAATTGGGGTAAATTTGGGGAAAATAGGTAAATCAAGCAGGTAAGAGTCCATAAAATTGGTATTTAGTATATACAAGAGAAGCTAAGGTCCCAAAAAAAGTTTTGGCATTAGCCACTTCCACTACCACTCCCACCCCATTCTTAAAGGGGATGAAAAAAAATTGTGATTTAGTGTGTGTACAAGAACCAGAAACCTCAAAATATTTTTTTACTTCATCCACCCCCACTACCACCCCCCATCACCACTCCCACCCCGCTACCGATGTGGGGTATCGTTTTATGGGTTTTTGGGGTAGAGGATTTCAAATATTATATTATTAAAGTTCCATAAACAATTATTTCCACATACAAATTTTTTTCGTTGTGAGTGACTTGGATAAAAAATTTGGATGTGGAAGTAGTGATTCCTTGGGCAGCGGTTTTTATTTTTGCATCTAGAGTACAGTGAATGAACTCAAATCAATCAAATGGATCAAAACAATAAGAGAAAAATGTAAACGTGAGATTTTTCGAATTGGTTTAGTAGCTACGACAAACCAAAATTTCCGAAATTACTAATTACTTCCACATCCAGTGGAAGTATAGTAACGGCAAAAAATTTTTTCAAAATTTGTATTGTTCAAATAGGCTTAGAATGTCATGAAACGTCGAGATTTTAAGTTTGAGCGAAAAAAAATTTTCTGTCTGTCTGTCTAACTTTTTTGTGCTCACGATTACTCTGGAACCGTTTAAGATATTGACTTAAAATTTGGTACACGTATGTACTCTAACGGGATCTGGAACTAGATTATATTTTCATCTTATTCCGTCGAAGGGTTGGGGGATAAATCGGTGTAAATAAGGGGTAAATAGGTAAATCAAGCAGGTAAGAGTCCATAAAATTGGTATTTAGTATATACAAGAGAAGCTAAGGTCTGAAAAAAATTTTTGGCATTAGTCATTACCACCCCGACCCCACTGTTAAAGGGGTTGAAAAAAATTGTGATTTAGTGTGTGTACCAGAACCAAAAACCTCAAAATATTTTTTTTACTTCATCCACTCCCACTACCACCCCCCAATCGCCACTCCCACCCCCCCCTACCGACGTCGTTTTATGGTTTTTGGGGTAGACGATTTCAAACATTATATTCCATAAACAATTATTTCCACATACAACATTTTTTCGTTGTGAGAGACTTGGATAGAAAATCTGGATGTGGAAGTAGTGATTCCTTGGGCAGCGGTTTTGTAATTATGTCAATTTTTTCTAACGGCAACATCTTTTAGACCCAGTAGTTACATACTAATTTTCACGACAAATCCATTGATACCTTCAAATCGAAAATCGTTTTGATATTAACCCAAATAGACAAGTTCTTTGGTGGATAATAATAATTAAAATATCGAGAAAGTATGCTTATCAAGTAAGTATGCCGTGGAAACTGAATAAAACTAGATTCAAAACATTCATTTTATCAATAAAACAACGCTGCAAATAATAGAGGTGTGCTGTGGAAACATAAAGAAGTTTGACGGATAGTAATACGTGTGTATTTTTAACTTAATAAGTTTGCTCTTTACTTTAAATTTGTTGTTGTTTGTTAATTATTGTTATTATTGTTCAGGCGCGTGCTGGCCCACCGGGATACCGGGAGTTTCCCGGTGGGCCCTCGATAAAGGGGCCCTTCATAAAGGGCCTTCCTTGTTGAATAATTTGTATTTTGTTTTTAAATCAATTTTCCAAGTAATATTTTTTTTTTGAAGAAAAAGTATTTTTTCTTCAAGCGTATTAAAATGTTTAAATTATGTTACCAAAAACAGAAGTAGAAGTAGGACATTGTTTTACTAGTAACAAAATGTTAGTACCGAACGCCACCGTAGTGGACATTGTTTTACTAGTAACATAATGTTAGTTCCGAAAGCGCCACCGCAGTGGGTATTGTTTTACTAGTAACATAATGTTAATACCGAAAGCCACCGGTGGCGCCCTATCCACTAGCCCTAGCCACTTGTCATATTGTGTCAACATGTAAGACTGTAGTTTGCATATTTGTACATTTATGATAAATAAATTAATTTTTGCATTTTAATACGCTTGAAGAAAAAATAGTATATATTACACGGAGTAGAACGCCTTTACTCCTAGTAATATAATATACTATTCTTCTACTTTCGACTGATTCAACTTCCCCCCTAAGGAAGATTGTAATACTAAAATATCAAGTTTTTACGGCAACGAATGACAGAAATGTGAAAAAAATATTTTTCGTAAGAAAAATGAAAAAGTGCGATTTTTTTCAAATGTCGCAATTTCAAATCGTGACCTATATGTCTTGTGAGGTTTTCATAAGAATCAACTTTTTGTTTGTGTATGTTCGAGAGTAACATATCATGTGTTGAATTGGGGGTCTCATTCTTCAACTATTAGCTGTTAAGTTTTCGTTGTCGTTTTTGTTGATTCACAAGTCATGCAGTTTGTTTGGACAAAAGTGAAATGAGGAACTAAGTCGACGTAAAAACGCTGATTAATATGAATTGATAGTTTAAAATGCTCGATTCAATGTAGATTCTATCGCAGCAGTGGCGTTTCTTTTTTATGCACGTACTCTGAAACCTTAGGCGGAAAAAAACTGTTGTGATAGGTAATGAGTTTGAAAATAAAAAAAATCTTGGGTTGGTTCGGGTTTCTTTCACTTGTAGGATGTTAGTAGCAACATCCTGTTTCCGCATAAGGTAACTGATACTACAATAAAATAGCAAAATTTAATGGAGGTAATTGATGAACTGAATTTTGAATATGGTGTTCTTTAATAAATTAACTTTTGCATTATGAGTTTTGTTGATACATCAAGGTACAAAGTAAATATTTAATAAATATTCTTAATGATAATCTAACCTATACTATCGGGGGTTCGCTAATTATAACCCTAAATCTAATCTATATAGATAGGGAGCTGGTACAATTTAGGTGTATAATCTGTTTGTCGTTGGGAATAATAGGTAGGTAATAGTTTTTGTGGATGTGAATAGGAAAATCAAGGTTATGAGATTGGATGTCGCTGATTTTTCGAAAAAATTATTTTAAAAATTGCAAAAAAGAAGCTCCCCTATTAGTCCAGTCAACTGAGCGCTAAAATGACCAAAATCTCTAATTTGAGTGCTAATGAATGGATTTTGATGAAACCTTGTGCAATGTGTTTGTTATGACGTTAATAAAAAAGTTGAAAAAGAAATAGAGTAGGAAATGATTGGAAGAGGTAGAAAACACTCCTTTTATCACGGGTTCCGTAACTTGTAGAATTAGGTCAAAAAATGAAAAAAAAAAAAATTTATCTACCTTTTTTGGTCCAAAATAAGATGTTTTTACTCTTGTCGATTTTTTCGAAAAATGCATATTTTTCGAGATATGGCCACTCGAAAATTCCTAAAAGTGGGGGAGGGGAAATGTAAAAGTTGAAAAAAAAATCTGAAAAAGTTCCCGTGAATGTATCATCGAAATACAAGAGGTTTTTTTTATTTGCAACTTTTCGGTAAAGTGCGTTTTCACCGAGTTTTTTCGGAAAAACATAAAAAACTACCTCTTCTTTGAAATTGTAGTGCTTTAAAAATATGTAATTTAAAAATTTGAAAAATCCAGATGTGTGCATTGAGGCCTTCTAAATATTTTTTGTCTCTTAGAATTTTTTTGTAACTTGCTAATTTTCTGAGTTACAGGTAGTTTTTCACGATAAATAATGTACTACATTTTTTTGCACATTAAAAAATACATGAAAATTCGAAAAACGGACGTGATTTATATATATTATTATAAAAAATATGAAGCTTATATCATTTTTAAAGGTTCAATATAATTTTTAAACTGAAAATGTGCAAAAAATGTAGTACATTATTTATCGTGAAAATCGGCCTGGAAAATTAGCAAGTTTCAAAAAAAAATTCAAGAGACAATCTGATAATTAAATAATAATTATTATTAAAAAATATTTTTTTACAAAAAATATGAAAAATAATAATTATTTGTAATTGTGGAAAAAATGGAGCTGAATTGAAAGGAAAAATCTATATATTTAAAAACACAAGGCGTTTTCTCTTCCTGCTTCCCAGCGGCTCCCACTGGACCGATATCGACGATTCTTTCCTTAAAATTAAGCTCTTTATCCACAGATGTGTCATCACCAATTTTTATTTTCTTAAATTGTTATTTTCATACATAAAAACGAAATAGAAGTTGAAATAACTAAATGAATTTCAGCGCTCGAACTATAACGTACTGATGGCCCCTACTACATCAAACTGCGCATGTAGAGGTCGTAGTTGACAGAAAAAATCCGAGTAAATCAGTCAGAGCCAGTGATTGCCAGCATATGTCTATCGCGAAATAAAAAACAGAATATTCTAGGATCTCTATAGACTTTAAAATTAATCAAGAATATCGACGTTGCTTGACGTCATTTACTCTCACTTGCATTTTCATTCCCCTCTTTTTAACACTTATATGCTGCAGACTCGTGTTAAAATACTCCAATAGTCTCCAAATCACCATAATCAAAATCAGGCAGATTAAACAAGCGCCATCTCAGTTTTTCTTGTAGATCTCAAATAGAATTAAATGAAGTGGAACAGCCTACAAGCAAAACGTGATTAATTAATAATAGATTTATTAGAATTCAACTGTGTACTTAGAAATTAATGGTTATTCAAAGAAACGCTTGTAGCAAATATAACTGATAATCAAGGAAGCTGGGTCGAAGTCAGTGTAGTTAAATTGAAAGCGAGGAGCGAGGGCGAGTAGTAACATGGGCATTATTCGATCATGAAGGACAAATCTTAAACTTTAAAGTATTCAAAAAGGAGTCACAAAGAATTCTGATGTAAAAAAATAATACTTTCTTTAAATAAAGTAAAACACTTTAAACGGTTACTACAAGATGAGAGGTGGGAATTTGTATTACAGGAAAATGATGAATATAACGTCTATAATAAATTTGATTATAATATCGTAAACCATGCTCTTAAGATTATTTTTTTCTTTCAAAAATATAAAAGCATCCAATCACATTCCAAAATCATGGTTAACTAAAGGAATACTTTCCTTAAGAAGAAAACACTTTTTGTATACAGAAAATATTCGAAAATTCTAAAAAAAATTAATATAAACTGCAAAATAACTATCTCACAAACACTATGTGAAATCTACCCACAATAAAGGCAAAGCTCATTGTCAAAAAATATACGATTAACAATAATTTAAAATCGGAATCTATTCAAAAAAATATACAGTATGAAAATCCCAGACGTATTAAACCATGTAAATAATAATTTCGTTAACCAATGCCATATCAATTGAACCATATTGTGAGTTTTTTTTATCTATCTATTTAACGTCGGCCTATTTCCGCTACCAGGACCTATCACCGACGCCAGGAGACGAGCTACTCCCAACCTGGAAATTCTTCACTACTTCCACATCCAGATTTTCTATCCAAGTCACTCACAACGAAAAAATTTTATATGTGCGGAAATAATTGTTTATGGAACTTTAATAATATAATATTTGAAATTCTCTACCCCAAAAACCCATAAAACGATACCCCACACCGGTAGAGGGGTGGGGGTGGTGATAGGGTGGATGAAGTAAAAAATATTTTGAGGTTTCTAGTTCTTGTACACACACTAAATCACAATTTTTTTTTCATCCCCTTTAATAATGGGGTGGGAGTGGCTAATGCCAAGCATTTTTTTGACACCTTAGCTTCTCTTAAATATACTAAATAGCAATTTTATGGACTCTTACTTGCTTGATTTACCTATTTACCCCAAATTTACCTCAATTTACCCCCCAACCCTTCGACGGAACAAGATAAAAATATAATATAGTTCCAGATCTCGTTAAAGTACATGTGAGTACAGACAGGCAGACCGACAGACCGACAGACAGAAATCTTTTTTTCGCTCAAACTTAAAATCTCGACGTTTCATGACATTCTAAGCCTATTTGAACAATAAAAATTTAAAAAAAAATTTTTGTCGTTACTATACTTCCACGGGATGTGGAAGTATAGTAATCTTATTTAACAAAAAGACATCAACAACTAGAAGAGTCAAATCGAACAAAGAATTAATCAAAAGAGGTATACCGCAGGGCTCAACTCTCGGGCCCTTGCTATGCAAACTGTACACAATTGATCTACCACAAGTTATTAATCATAGTATGGTTCTTATTTGCAGATGATACATCTTTATTATTGTCACGATTTTAAAAACAGTCAAGAAAAAAAATATCCTTGATGCGGCAATCACACACACGGTAGTCACACTACAAAATTGGTTCACAGCAATCTGAAATTAAATGTTCAAAAAGCCAAATAATAACATTTTCGTACTTTGCCCAAAATGATGAAACAACACTTACCTACAATGACATAAATGTCCCGGTCAGTAAATTTCTTAGGAATCAATTTGGATCAAGGCTTGACTGGAGGCTCTATATTGACAGCCTGGCTGAGGATATACCGTGCGTGTAATTTCCCATTAGGCATGTACATTCACGTAGCGCGAGAAATATGACAACACCGGCAACCGTAAATTCGTCCATCGGTGGAGCATTCCTGCTCTGTTATTTCATTTCAGCCAGCTGGCACACGCGATGTTGCAATTCTACTTCCCATGCCTAGCCCGCGACTACACACACGGTATCACGGTATTGTTATACACTTACAGTAGTGGCACGTTTTGTAAGCGTGGAAACTGCCATGAGTGAATATCATGCATATGTGCAGTCACGTGTCAGATATGAAGTGATATTGTGGGCAGATTCTGCAAATGCACATAGAATCCTCATAATGCAAAAAATATGTTTGGGACAAATATTTAATATGAAACCTACAGATAATTGCAAATCGGTATTTATAAACAAAGGCATACTAACACTCACAACGTTATATATTTATGAAGCAGCAATATTTGTAAAAGAAAACGTCATGCTATGACACAAGAAACAAAAACAAATTATCAACCAACCAATATACTTGCACCAAAATTACTGTTGGTTTGGCATTGATCTTTAGGGAGATTATAGGATCAGTGACAGCTCTATATCAGAGGATAAATATGCAGGGTAGTAATTATAGAAAAATAATTATTTAAAAAACTACGAAGGAAAATAATATTTAGAACGTTGTTTATTCACAGTGCCAGGAAGATTACCGGATATACTTTTAGTTAAAAATATGTATAGTATACAAGAGAAAAAATCAGAAATAATACATTCCAAACAGAGAGCAATGTCTTGTTTAAACACTTTTACAGATGTTTTTTTAAGTATGGTTAGAAAAAATTATAGAAAAATACTGCTCTATAAATTTCTGGCCACTATTCGAAATTCCGTTACTGAATTTGGCAAAAAGATTTGTCCATAAATACTAAATGAAAACCTCCTTTAATAATCAAGATAATCCGCAAACCCGTTTCCTTGTGTTCTCATCAGTCAAAGTCGGCGATTGTGCTTGTGCAGAATTAATTATGACATTTTACGCTGTACGATCAATATTGATACGATCTTGTTTTGTTTCTACTGACCTGCTGCCCGTCTTAAAACGACGCAGTTGAAATACAAAATCTAATTTCCGTCTCTGATTTTTCAATAAAAAACTGATTAGAAGTTCGAGAAGTTTTAACAATACCAACTAAACTTGCTTTGTCTGGTTGGTGAATTTTTAGTGGTCACTGAATTATTTATTTATGTAAAATTCGTGTTTTTGTTTATTTATGTGCGTCGTTACATAATATTATAATTGCTCCGAAATAAATCCGCGAATATTAACAATGCAGGTCATGGATATATTTTAAATCGCTTCTTATGATATATCGTACACAGAATGTAGGGGAAAGTGAAGAAATAATTCGATTAAAAACAAATACAGGGAAAGTACATCCAGATCAAAAAGAATACATTTTGCGACCAAAACTGTGAAAAGGGTGGTGGGGTAAAGTATGAAAATAAGAAGTAATAATAAATGTGAATCCTATAAGACAATGAATTAAAATAACCATAGTAAATAAACTTGTAAAAGCATTTACGTAAAACTCCCTTCTCCATTTGGCGCCTTTTATTTTTTCTTTTTTTCTGTTGGATGACCACCCTGTGTATCGAGTTTTCTTTCTGACAATAGTGACAAGTACATTTCAAATATTGTTTTACTCCGTCGATTTTTAATTAAATACATATTTTTAGGGTGACCACCCTGTATATATACGTATTCAGGTTTCCTCATTGGTAACAGTGCCAACTACATTTCAAATATTATTTTTCACCATTCTTTCTTAATTAATTATTTTTATGGTGAGCACTCTGTATATTTTTCACTAAAAATATATCCCATTTCTTCCTTTTAGCATCCTGCTAATAGGAAACGTGAGCTGGGTTTATACCATCGCCATGAGACAGGTTAGTTTAACCCTACTGATGACACGTTGTTGCGATAATAATCCTGCTCAGTACAAGAGGAACCACAGGTTTGGACATTTGATTCACGCCCTCGCTCGAGCGGGTAGTGGTTCCAAGCTACCATCCGTGGCCTGAACGCCTCTAAGGCCGTATCCTTTCTAGTCGAAGATGGTAATGATATCTCTTGGAGTTCCGAGAGTCGAAAGACTCAAAACTATATGACTTTACTAGGTGGTCGCGGTTAAATATATAAGGGATAAAAAACCAAATGGCAACCAACAGATATTCTCCAAACTAACGCCCCGCCGAGCCTAGCCGCGTTAAGTGGAATAACTATGTATTGTCACAAAACGCTAAAACTTCGATTGTAACAAACACCAGTCGAAAAACTTATTCCTACTCAAAGGAGCTCTCGTGCCAGACATTCCACACCACATGCATACTGCAGTTTCGAGTTCTTGGCTCTTGTCAGTGCAAGGTAGGATCGGAATGGTTCTAACCCACTTGCAATGCAACTTGCCCGGCTGAACGAACCTAATTTACCTCAACCTGCCTATAACTCAACCTAAATCCCCCAATTTAGCTAAACAAATTTAGGCGTCGTCTAATCCAATGAAAGAACTATTTATATCTAAAATAAGCAACAAGGGCCCCAGTACAGAGCCCCGAGGCACCCCGTGTTTGTTAAAAGTTCGGAATTTACGTTATCAATAACAGCACATTGCTATAAGAGCTTAGTTTGTCCACAAGAAACTTATGTGAGACAGTCGAAGGTCTTAGAGAAATCACATAAGCTGACAGCCACATGCTTAGCATCTTCAAGGGTCCCAATTTTGATGGTCAAATATACCTAGTTTTGATGGAACTGCTTCTGAAATACTGAAATTGTGCAAATATTATTACCGTGGTAAACGTAAATTTAACATATACGTTATAAGAACCGTTCTTTTTCAGCATTTTATGGGCTTTCGATTGAAAACAAAGCAGTTAGAATGGTTTTGAACCATGAGATACGGGCCATTATCTAAATGCCCAATTTCTGACCTTTTTTCAAAATGGACAGTTACACACGTACATGGTATTAACTCGCATGTGATAGAGGATGAAAATAGTTTTCCATCGAAACCTTAGCACTTTCAGCACTCACCTATAAGCTCAGTACTCATTCTACTAGTCTATTTATGTATTGACAAAAGATTTATCAGTAATAGATTTCACACCGTTAATACACACATACATAAACCATTCATCTGTGTAAATGCAGCCTTTCGACAGTCCCGTTGGTATACGGCTAGCTGTTACGCTCTCGTGTTACCTCACTCCCCCCAATTTAATCCAACAAAATTAACATATCGAACGGAATTGATTCGAACGAAAACAAGTTAAAAAATGGCCAAGGACTTTTCCTCTAGCCATGGGTGTGGCTACTGTACAAATAACGATAGATTCATGTTTTAGATTTCTGTTTACCTGTTTCTTTATAGTCAACACATTTAAAATTAATTTAATGATTTTGTACCTTGTGCAAACAACAATCTCTTAAATTGCATATCTTGCATAACTTGAGTATATACGACTTATTATTAGTCTTCCGTATGGACTGGGCTTAGGTGTTAGACTAGGAGCATTTTTTACAAAAATATCCGTTAAATAGATCAAGAAGTAAATGATTAACAGCTGAATATTTGCCGTTTTCCCCTTATTTCCACATTACTGAATACAAAAATGCTTTGGAATATTAGTTTGACATTTCTCAAAACAGTCAACTTTACTATAATCAAGTGATATTTTTCTTAATTTGTGGTTACTTGTTAGTAACCACCAGTGCTGTTTTCATTTTAATTGTTAATATTTAAATATGGTTGATCACACGTTCTCTGATAAATTAAAAAAATAATAATATTTTTTAACAATGATGTAAGCAGAAATACAAGACATTTATTTTTAAAAACGTTCTCTGAATTAACAGACGTACTTTTTTTATTGTCTTATTTACATTAATGTCCTGGCGAAGTTTAGCTAATGCTACTCTACCACTTAACCAGGGCGGCGAGATGAGATACGGTTACCCAACCAAGTGCCGGACTCGCGCGGCTTGCCTTGACTTCGCCGATTGCGTCTCGCCACTGAAACTGGTACCTCATCTCACCTCACCTAATTTGGAGAATGGAAGAATGTTTCAGCAATGCTGCTGCAGCTGAGATGTTATAAGGATATGGAAACATTCCTTGACAATATTAATAGATAGCACATAGTGATAGTGAGGTGTCAGAGCCAATGCTTCGCTGTTTGATGCCTTCCATTTTATTCCCGTATTATTTAGACTTTATGCTGTAACTACACTATTTCTGTTCCATGCACTTAATATTACACACTACTCTAAAATTTATAAACTTGTAAATATAAATAAACACCTAAAAATTTTGCAGTAGATATTATATCAGTAAAAATTTTGAAATTGCAACGCATATCTTGTGATTTGGTATTATTACAAATCAGATTATTAGAAATAAACTATTGTTCAGTTTTTTACTGAATATCACTTTTTACACTTCGTATAAATTATCAGATCTAATGGAAATTGTGGTATCGTCTGCGTACAAAATGTATTTCAGATTTTTTGCCAGGGTATATCGTTAATAAAAATGAAAAACAGTAAGAGCCCTAATATAGAGCCCTGAGGTCCTTAAAAGGGTTTAGCCGGGTAAGCATGACGAGTCGCTCCCCAAATGGCAACCTATATCGAAACTTATGTTTTAATATCGACTTGATGTATGAACGCGATTTATATGTGTTTTGCCGCCGTACTCCGCTTTGACCTTGAGATATGGAAAAAAATGAACGCATGCATGACTATCGTTCAAAGAGACATATCTCAGGTAACCTTAATGAGTATATTCAGTATTTTTTTTGAATTTCTAGAATAATTACGCACATCATTAAAAATAAATAAAAAATAAAATAATTAATATTTCCGTGTTCTCTGTGACTGAAATAATATATGTTGTAATACTTTATATGCACTATTACTCATAAAAGTTGCGTTAGAAAAAAGTTGGTGCAACACTTCGAAAAAAAAATAAAATTCGACGCGCACTACAGACTTGACTTGACATGGGACACACATAAATATTTTATGAATTGGAATTATTGTTAGAAGAGAAATTGAATGAAAATATAAATAACTGTCACGTAAATATCTATTTCATACGGCACAGTGGCACAAATCGTAATTTTTTCTTTCAAAATTATTTAGAGCACTTTGCAACCGATTGGGATAATTTTTTTTTAAATACTCGTTATTTAATTCCAAAAAAAACGTAAGAGAGTCGATTTTTTAATTATGCTAACCAAAATTGTTGAGCTTCGCCAAAATGTCCATTTTGTATGTAAATCTTAATAAAACTTACAAAAAAAATTTTTGTTCTTATCCAATTTACATAAATCTTGTTACTCCGGGGGTTTTTGAGGTCGCTGATTACGAATCTGATATCCAAATTGTCATAAACCAACCTGCAAAAGGGCGGCTATAAAATGCTAAAAAATTATGAAAAATTAAATATTTTTGTTAAAGTTTATGCCGAGAAGTTTTGAATATTTCTTATAAGTACTTTTAAGTTAAAATAGACTAAATTTTAAGTTCCAGGAAGAAATTCAAGATGGCGGATCCAATATGGCGGCAATAAGATGATAAAACTAACTTAAAAATAAATGACGAAACATTTTTGCACTAAGTTAGGTTTAAAGTTCATGGTTTAAAACTCTTGCCTTAGGTTATGTTAGGTATAGAGTTCTTGGTTTAAGATTCTATTAGGCTTAGGTTATGTTAGGTTTAATATTCTTGTTTTAAAGTTCTTGGTGTTAGGTGTTTATTATATTATTAGCAGATAAAAAAAATAAATATTAATATGACCTACTTGGGGTTATGTTTAAAATTAATGGAGGACTGAATTTCAGAAAATTTGTTCCTTCTTAAATATTTTAATAATTCTTAGGAATAGACTTTTTAGTTTAATGCGTTTAATTTAATTTTAAGTTAGTTTTATCATCTTATTGCCGCCATATTGGATCTGCCATCTTGAATTTCTTCCTGGAACTTGTACTTATAAAAAAATATTCAAAACTTCTCGGCATAAACTTTAACGAAAATATTTAATTTTTCGTAATTTTTTAGCATTTTATTTCCGCCATTGATTCCCCCATCTTGTTTATGACAATTTGGATATCAGATTCGTAATCAGCGTAATCAGCGACCTAAAAACTCCCCGAGTAACAAGATTTATGTAAATTGGTTTAGAGAAAAAAAAAATCCTTAAATTTTATTAAGATTTAAATAAAAAATGGACATTTTGGTTAAGCTCAATAATTTTGGTTAGCATAATTCAAAAATCGGCTCTCTTACGTTTTTTTGAAATTAAGTAACGAGTATTTAAAAAAAAAATTATCCCAATCGGTTGCGAAGTGCTCTAGATAATTTTGAACGAAAAAACTACAGCTCGTGCCACTGTGCGCCGTATGAAATAGATATTTACGTGACAATTATTTATATTTTCATTCAATTTCTCTTCTAACAATAATTCCAATTCATAAAATATTTATGTGTGTCCCATGTCAAGTTTGTATTCTTATATGATGTAGTGCGCGTCGAATTTTATTTTTTTTCGAAGTGTTGCACCAACTTTTTTCTAACGCAAATTTTATTAGTAATAGTGCATATAAAGTATTACAACATATATTATTTCAGTGATTGTAAGTTACAGAAAACACGGAAATATTAATTATTATATTTTTCATTTATTTTTTAATGATGTGCGTAATTATTCTAAAAATTCAAAAAAAATACTAAATATACTCTTTAAGGTTACCTGAAACCTCCCGTTGGATTTACCTCTCTAGCTCAATTAGTTTTCGAGATATGTCTCTTTGAACGATAGTCATGCATGCGCTCATTTTTTTCCATATCTCAAGGTCAAAGCGGATTACGGCGGCAAAACAGATATAAATCACGTTCATACATCAAGTCGATGTTAAAACATAAGTTTCGATATAGGTTGCCATTTGGGGGCCAACTCGTCATGCTTATCCGGCTAAACCCTTTCTTTACTTGACATTATGTTGTTAAATTTAACAATTTGACTACGATTATATAAGTAGAATTTCGTTATTTTTATATTTACACTGATTTTATATTTTAGTAACAATACACACACAATTGTTACATTTAATGCCCCTAGAATGCCCGATATTGGAAAATACTACTAGTCTATATCAGAAAAGAAAAAAAAAACTGGGAACTGCATTGTATATGATTTGGATGATTGGTCACACTGTTGGCAAACTTCGTTTATCTTGTATTATTGATCTGACAATAGGAGGAAAGCAAAAGTGTGTTTCAAAAAAGGTTATGTAACTGTCCGTAATATGTGCTATTTTGTTATAATCTGTTGAGCACAATAGATAAAATTACAGAAATTAAATTTGTTTTTTTCCTATACAGAGCCAGCCCGTTGAAATAGAAAATGAAAGTAATATGTTAGCTGTTATCAGGGGCGCATCTAGGCACTACGCTTTGTGTATCTCAGGGCCCCGGTCCCCTAATTTTGTTATAAGTTTTCTGAAATGAAAATAATGTATAGGTAAGTAAATGTAAATTGTCATCTAATGGGCTACTAAAGTATCTCCGTTTTTAATCGACTAAAAAATTATAAAAAGGAGAAGGTTCTCAATTCTTATATACACTGTGTTCTACTTAAGAGCGAAACACTCTTATAATTTTTTTTAATCTTGAGCTGGGTTTTTAGTTGTCAAATAATTTCTTAGTTGTTTTTAATAAAGCACTAATCATTCACAGTATACCTTTGAAAGCGCAAACACCAATTAAAGTTATATTTTCGAGCTTGGAAAATTCCAATATTTCTAAACGTTGATCAAATTTTATATTTAAGGTTTTATTAGTAAAATTTTCCGATAAAAAGATGTCTAATATTACTTTTTGATTTTCTCCATTTATTTTGGAATCGCAGGTCGTTTTGGAATTGAAGAGATCGGTCATAAATAGACCCCATGTTTTCTGTCTTTGAGGAAAATTTGATTCATATCGAATAAAAACTAAAATAGTTATAACGGTGTTACACTCTTGAGGATTTATATATTAATTTTTTTTTTGAACTATTTATTTTTTATTTTACTATTATTGCCAGACGATAGTCTCATTGTAGATTTTTCATCAAGCTACGACCAGTGCACAGAGGGTCAGACTCTCAAAAACTAGAAAATATTAAAATTTCGGCATAATTTCACTAAAATTGGTAATTAGGTATTTTTAGCGTAGCTGATAACGAATATGACGTCAAAAGCTGAATATTCAAAATTGCGGTTCCATTATATTATTGTTGGGTTTCATAATATTGTACCATTATTATTATGGTACCATAATATTGCATTGTCTTCAGAACTACACGTGTATGCAAAATTTCAGCTCAATTGGACGTCGTATCTCAAAAGGGTTCCATTATGAGAAAAAACTCGAATACCGGAAGCTTTCACATAATAATTTACAAGATCTAAACTGGTTCTTAAGTAATGTCAGTTTCTCAGAAATCTATAAGAGCATAGATACTAATCTAGCATTCAATAAATTCATGGAAATACGAACTTGGTCGATTAATAGCACCTGTCCTCTACAGTATGTAACAAAAAATCGTGGGTAACAAGTGAAATAATTGAAAAAAGTAAAAACTTAAAAAATTTATTCTGGTTACAAAAAAATGCTAATTACATAAATGTTATCAAAAGTTACAAAAATGAAAAAAGAAATATAAAACATTAATTAAAAAAACTAAAAAAGAATATTATGATAACGCCATTAACGAGCAAACAGGCAGAAATAAGAAAAATGAAATTACTCTTAAAAACGAAAGCCAACACATAACAGACCCTGTAAAAGTAGCTGACACTTTTGTACTTTTTCAGCTGCCAATTCAAATTCATTCTTTTTCACACCTACTGATAGAGAGTAAATTCTAAAAATCATTTCTCAATTGAAAAATAATAATAGTGTAGGCGTAGACGGTATTCTAACTAAATTAATTAAAACTGTTGCCGAAAACATTGTTAACCCACTTGTTTACATTATAAATTTATCTTTTGAACAGGGACAATTTCCCTCATTGTTGAAAATAGCATCAGTAATTCCAGTTTACAAAAACAAAGGTGATCCTAATAACGTAGATAGTTATAGGCCTATTGCAATTTTAGATTTGCTCTCAAAAATTTTTGAACGACTTATTTATAACAGATTAACAGCCTTCTTAAAGAATCAAAATATCTTAACTGACTACCAGCATGGTTTTTGGATGAATAGGTCAACGGAAACTGCAGCTTACCAGCTCATGAAATATGTTTATAAAAATTTAGATGAGGGGCAATGGGTAGCTGGAGTATTCTTTGATCTGTCAAAAGCATTTGACTGTATTGATCACTCTTTTCTTAAACAAAAACTTTATACCTTAGGAGTAAGAGGCTGCATTTTATCATAGATATTGTCCTACCTTGAGGACCGAAAAATATGTATCAAAATTCAAGAAAGTACTTCAAATTATTATAGTATACACAGAGGTGTACCTCGGGGGTCGGTGCTGGGCCCATTACTATTTATTTTGTATATCAACGAATTGCCAAATTTTATTACATCTACATGTGTTACAATGTTCGCAGACGACACAACAGTGGTGGTTTCAGCACTGACCGCTGAGGACTTGAATAAATCTATAATTAGAGTTATACATGATTTTCAAAGTTGGTGTAAAAAAATAACCTCATTTTAAATGTAAATAAAACTGTATACCTTAACTTTTATAACGAAAAGCAACACCCCATCAAGAAAATTGTTGACAACAATATCAGTTTAAAAGAGAGCTCGGTAACAGCGTTACCACATTTGGTAGATTTTTATTTCTTTTTAGTAGAATTTTAAGGATTTTTGTAAAGTTTGGTAGGTAAAATTTGCTGGTAGATTTCTGATAATAATTATTAGAAATCTGCCAGCAAATTTTACCTACCAAACTTTACAAAAATCCTTAAAATTCTACTAAAAAGAAATAAAAATCTACCAAATGTGGTAACGCTGCTCGGAAACCAAGTTTTTAGGGGTCTTTTTAAATGATAATTTAACATGGTCAGCCCATATAAGCCATGTCAGTAAAACGATCAGTAGATCATATTATGCAATCCTAAAAATAAAAGATCTGCTTTCTACACATTGTCTGTTAAATGTTTATTATTCGCGAGTCTACAGCCATCTTTCATACAATATAGTGCTTTGAGGTAATGCACCAGAAAGCATAAGAATTTTTATAATGCAAAAGAAGATTTTGAGGCTTATATTCAATATGCGGAGCACAGAATCATGTAAACCTGTTTTTGCTGACAATAAAATTATGACTGTGCCGTGCATATACATTTTTAAACTTGTTCTGTACATAAAAAAAATATTCATTTGTATGTTAATACATACAAAACAAGTTAAATAAAAGCTTGTAATCAAATAAATCAAATCATTGATATGAAAAATGAAATTGAAAATCTAGAATAATGTAGATATATTATAACATTTTCTAATTTAAATTATTTTCAGCGAGAGTGGGAATCAAGAGATCCCTGCGAGCCCTCTTTGTTCTATGGCGCTACTCTTAAAGCGTTTTGAGATATCCGTAAATCCACCCCTGGCTGTTATTCTTGTTATATAAATCTTTACTTTGCTGTCATAAAGCTTTAGAGGCTTTAGATTCTATGTCGTGCTTTCTAAATCAAAATAGAGTGGAAATAATTTTTGAATTAAAGATTGGAGGGGTGGAGGTCCTTTATTATCTGATTTGTAAATACACTATGTTAGCCAATCAAATGAAATGTGCAATGCTATATAATTGACAACAGAAGCAGACTAAGTCACACATATGGAAAGAATTAGAAACTCTTTAAAAAATTATGTGTGCGAAACCCTGCAAAAAACGTGAAAGTTATGAAAAAAAAAGACATAAACAAAGCATTTCTGTCTTGAAGAATTTTTGCATAGCAAAAGTTACTCTGATAGAATCCCTTTCTACTTTTTTACAATTAATTATTTTTTATTTATTTGCTGTCATCATGTTTAGAGAATATTATTTAGATGTTAAGCAAATCACAACTTACACACTTTTTTATTTATTATAAAATTACCTACTTTCTGTATATTGTTGCCCTAATCCGAGCACGCTAATATATAGTTAGGTAAATACTTTAAAACACTCATTATTGGAGAACCAACTCTTCTAGCTAATGCTGACGAAGTATTGAATTACATGATAAGATTCCAATGATTATGATGAGAGTGTTTTAAAGTGTTTTCCTAAGTAGTATATTGGCGTGACTCGATTAAGGTACCAATATTTAGAAAGTAGATAATTTCATATTAAATAAAAAAAGTGTGAATGAATTTAAATCACGGACCGAAACCAAAATTAATTTCGGTTAATTTCGGTTAGGGTTAAATAACGTATACCATTTTCAGTTTTCATAGCAGCGACAAATTATTTTTCATATACGGTTTCGGTAGTCAAGGCAGCAACAATTCGGTTCTCGGTTATGATTTCGGTTTACAGATTCGCGGCAATTCGGTTTCTGTTAGAAAAAACCGCTGCCCAAGGAATCACTACTTCCACATCCAGATTTTCTATCCAAGTCACTCACAACGAAAAAATTTTGTATGTGGAAATAATTGTTTAATAATATAATATTTGAAATCCTCTACCCCAAAAACCCATAAAACGATACCCCACATCGGTAGTGGGGTGGGGGTGGTGATAGAGGGTGGTAGTGATAAGGTAAAAAAATATTTTGAGGTTTCTGGTTCTTGTACACACACTAAATCACATTTTTTTTCATCCCCTTTAATAATGGGGTGGGGGTGGCTAATGCCAAAATTTTTTTTGAGACCTTAGCTTCTCTTGTATATAGTAAATACCAATTTTGTGAACTCTTACCTGCTTGATTTACCTATTTACCCCAAATTTACCCCCCAACCCTTTGACGGAACAAGATGAAAATATAATCTAGTTCTAGATCTCGTTAAAGTACATATGCGCACCAAATTTCAAGTCAATATCTCAAACGGTTCCAGAGTAAACGTGCGCACAAAAAAAAGTTGCAGACCGACAGACAGACCGAGAGACAGACAGAAATTTTTTTCTCGCTCAAACTTAAATTCTCGATGTTTCATGACATTCTAAGCCTATTTGAACAATAAAAATTTATAAAAAATTTTTGTCGTTACTATACTTCCACTGGATGTGGAAGTAAAATTAGTAACTACGACTTTAAAGTTCCAAAAATATGGTTTGATTTCAACCATATTTTTGGAACTTTAAAGTCGTAAATACGGTTTCGGTCCCTGATTTAAATAAATGATTTAATTATTTTCAATATATTTTTTTGCTTTAAAATGCTAGGAACTCTATCATGTATCATGTAATTCAATACTTCGTCAGTATTAGCTAGAAGATTAGTTGTTTTGATTGATTCTCCAATAATGAGTGTTTTAAAGTATTTACCTAACTAATATATTAGCGTGCCCAGATTAGGCCAACATATACAGAAACTAGGTAATTTCTAATAAATAAAAAATTGTGTGAGTTGTGATTTGCTTAATACCTAAATAATATACCCTTTCTACTCATATATAAAACACCTTTTCCGTTTGTTTGTTTGGGCCAAATCTAGTGATCGATTTTTTACCCACTTTGCGTCTACCTAGAGCCTTAAAATTTGGTACAATGATGTATTCAGGATACAAAACAAAATAGAGTAACAGAATAATTTGTTTACAACATTATGATGTACAGGTGTATTACATATAATATGAATTCATTATTTTCAATTCTTAACTTGTGACAGATTCGGTATCGGCTACTCCTAAAGTACCTAACTACCAATTCTTCTTCTTAAAAATTCTGAAAAATGCCGCGGCCCAAAGTCGAACCCAGGACTCCAGGCTGAGAGTCAAGTGTTCTTGCCTCTTCACAATATTTTTTATATTGTTGATCGCTGATGTTGAGCGGCCATATGCGGTGAAATTTTTGAAAATTATTTTGAAATTTAAGTTATCAAATATGCTATTATATATGAACTATATAAAAACATGCATATTTTAGATTTTTTAAAATATTGTGCAAAAACAGGACAAATCTAGTTCGAACTGTCAAATGTATATTTGGTCCTTCGAGCCGAACGTGAATTAGATACCCATGTTTCACAAATAGAATCTGCCAAGTTAGGAGCATACAATTTTAGCAAATAAATAAAAATAGAATAAAATTTTTCTAACATAAGCCTGTAAAGGTATTTACACAAAACTTCCCTCACTGTTCGGCACCTTTTATTAATTATTTTTAATGACTATATATATTTTTTTTTACTAAAATTATATCAAGTTTTCTTCTCGATAATAGTGACAAGTACGTTCCCAGTGTTATTTTCCTTCGTCATTTCTTACTTCATTATATTTTAATGTGGCCGCTCCCTTTAGTTTTCAGTAAAAGTTTTTCAAGATTTTTTCCTTGACAATTATATTAACTACATACCAAATATTATTATCCTCCGTCACATTTTTTCCTTAATTACTTTTCAGTGTGGGCACCCTTAAAAATGTACAATAGTAGACACTATAGCAAAAACACTTAATGACAAAAAAAATAGGACATATAATATGAATATACAGAATGGACACGATAAAAAATAATTAATGAAAAAAATATAAGGGTCAGTAATATTTGGCATGAGTTATGGAGAAATCTGCTACCTTTTAATGAAAAAATACAAGGTGGTCACTCTAAAAAAATAATTAAAGTACGACAAAAGCAAATAATATTTGGAATGTAGTTGACACATTACTTTTAATAAAAGAAATATATTAGTTGACCACCCAAAATAAAAAAAATATTAATAAACAAAATGTGCCTAATAGACAAGATTTTTTTTTGTAAATACTTTCACAGATTTTTTTTTAATGTGCCACTTTGCCGCTTTCGTTGCAATTTTTTAGAAATAATCAACATTATTAACCATACTGCCCCCCTTTACATCCGCCCCTGTTCGATCATTGTAATTAAACTCACGGTTCAGTTAGTCTTGACTGACACAATATTTTATTATTTATGCACCATTATTAACGTTAATTTAAGAATCATTCTCAAGGTTGCCCTGTCAAATATCAGCTCACGTTAAAAACATATCATTACGTTACATTTTGGTACACGTTGATATGTTAATATATTTTTTAAATTGTAAAATAACTATCTGATAATAATTGGTATGCAAGAGGTGTTTCAAATAATGGTGTACCATGTACACAAAACTGCGAGAGTTAAGAAAGATTGTTTAATGTTGTTGATTTGAAATGATACATACAATGTGTTAGAAGTCATAATTACTTCCACATCCAGTGGAAGTATAGTAACGACAAAAAATTTTTAAAAAAATGTTATTGTTCAAATTAGAATGTCATGAAACGTCGAGATTTTAAGTTTGAGCAAAAAAAAAAAAATTTCTGTCTGTCTGTCGGTCTGTAACTTTTTTGTGCGCACGTTTACTCTGGAACCGTTTGAGATATTGACTTGAAATTTGGTACACATATGTACTTTAACGAGATCTAGAACTAGATTATATTTTCATCTTGTTCCGTCGAAGGGTTGGGGGTAAATTGGGGTAAATTTGGGGTAAAGAGGTAAATCAAGCAGGTAAGAGTCCATAAAATTGGTATTTAGTATATACAAGAGAAGCTAAAGTCGCAAAAAAAATTTTGGCATTAGCCACCCCCATTACCACCCCCACACCATTATTAAAGGGGATGAAAAAAATGTGATTTAGTGTGTGTACAAGAACCAGAAACCTCAAAATATTTTTTTTCTTCATCCACCCCCACTACCACCCCCTATCACCACCGCCACTCCATGTGGGGTATCGTTTTGTGGGTTTTTGGGGTAGAGGACTTCAAATATTATATAATTAAAGTTCCATAAACAATTATTTCCGCATACAAAATTTTTTCGTTGTGAGTGACTTGGACAGAAAATCTGGATGTGGAAGTAGTGATTCCTTGGGCAGCGGTTTTTTATCAGGTGATGTATCGAGCATAAGGAAATAAAATAGTCTTATACAATTGGTAACACGTGCGGCGTGACGTCACGACGGAGATACTTTGTCACGTGTCAGGCAATATTTACATAGGCCTCCATAGAATAGGTTGTTCTCGTGAAGTTTTAAACAGTTTTACATTGCATTTCTTAGTGTTTTGCTATTTGCTGATTAATAAGTAAATATTGTTGGATTGTTAACTAACTTACTAACTTCGCAAACAATGTGAATATGGCAATTACACAACTGACCTTAGCGGGGCTGATAATATGTAGATATGCATATACTTTAATAATAAACTTGAAAAGACCACTTTGTCTTACGAGAAAAGGTGTAAACAATACATTTTAACCCCGGAATAACGTCCATTTCGTAGTTGGCATCGCGAATATTAGCAAAATGTCTGTGTTCTACTAGGGTTTGTTAAGGTAACTAAAAATAATGAATAAACATAAACACATCACATATAGTAGGCAACCTCCAAATTCAAAGCCAAGGCTGTGCGAAAAGGAGTTACACATTTGAAAAAACGCAGACATACATCCATTCCTCCCTGCATCGTCAATACCGGGGGTGGGGCTCGAACCCAGTACGCCATAGACAGTACGACCAGCGTATTCGCCACACAATACCCCTTAGCCGGCTGAGCTACCGGTTAACTTCCCCTATACAATTTTTATTAAATAAAAACCAAACTATTCAAATAATGACCATCTATGAATTATCCAAGTTTGGAAGTCCCAAAAAATTCCCTTCTTCACTTTGTCCTCGACACTACAAAATAGATGGTGAAAATTGTCGTACGTAATATCACTAGTGCTTAAAATTTTATCGAAATTTTTTTCGAAAGCGTGTTGCCTGGTAATATAAAGAGTGCAAATTGGCAGTTTATTATCTGATTAAATCCCGACCGCTTTAGCGGGAGGGATTTAATCTTTGATAATAAACTGCCAATTTGCACGAGTTATATTAACTAGGGGCAACTTAGCTTGAAAAAAAATTTTTAGATGAAATTTAAAGCACGAGTGGTATTTGTGAAGAATATTTCACGAATAAATAATTCATTAAGTATATCTTCAATATTATGTTCAGTAATTAATTGCCTTCAGACGTTTCCTTGTTGCTTTTTAGAGATTACTCACCTTTATCTTCAATTTCATCATTTACGTCACATAAAAATGCATTTCCAAAGTGACTCATCTAATAAAAAACAAAGTAGGTTTAAATTATGACAATCAAGAAAAACAATATACGTTAAACCATAGGTACTGTAACTTATAAGACTAGTCATCACAACAAAGCACGCTTCGACCAATCACATTACCGGTGAAATCACACAAATTGAATATTACCATTACCAATCTATCCCTTTTACGTTCTAAGGCTGCCGGCTCAGATGGTATGGTACCGCCATCTAGTAACGCTAGCTTAACTTAGTTACTAGCCTAAACAGTGAATTGAATTATTATATTAAAGTGTTTATTAATATATATTTAGGTATTTAATCCTTGTTTCTAATTTGAGAAATTTGATAGTTAAGGTTTACTTGTTTAAGTAGAGAGACTTTAAGTACAACGAATTATAATGTATATAGTGATACTGCAGAGTTTTGATTTTCCAAATAAGTGTTAACTGCTTTGTAATGATTGATGAATTACCATAGGTAAGTACCTACATTTGTGTATTTATCATGAAATAACTGATTTGTCTACTTCGTAGATATTCATATTTAATTTTAGTTGTGAAAATTATTTTGTAATTATGTTAGGTATTAAGCCATTGAAAGCTGTGTACCTATAACTTGTCCCGAATCTATATAAGTTCCACACAGCATTGGCTTTTTAGGTTATTAATACAATACTACAATTTGCAATTTACGTTAACAATTAGTAATAAGCTAGAGAAGATATTTATAGATAACATTTAAAAGCACGATTTGTCCTATTTGCCGAAAACATATCACGACACAGAACGTCAAAAAATTTTCGCAATATTTGCCGCTGCAGCGACCTAAAAGATTAGAGCGATAAATTTTGCATGTTGGTCCTGTCAAAAGCAGATCTAGCTTGAATTACCACTAATAATGACGTTTGATTGGTGCAATGTTGTGAAAAAACGGGCTCCCATTGGCTATAGCGTTAATGAGTGAAATAATCATTATTATTATTCGTGCATCACACTTCCTCGCTGTGGAGTGGTGTTAAAAGCAAGGACTCATCGTTCCTGGGACAAGATAGTCTTGTTGGGGGATGTATTAAAGATATTCGTAGTTATCCTCAATTTACTTGTGTCCAGTGGACACATTTTGTTAATAATAAACAAACAATTTTAAGCACTAAACAAATTAATTAATAATAATAATAATAATAATAATTATAATAACAATAACGTTTATTGTAGTCCATATAAATAGGTGCATATTATCGATAATAAATTAACATTTGAACTTAAATATAGCTACAAGGGACTCAAAAACAATACAATTATTGATCAAAGTTTCAGCCCCAGATTAAAGTTTCAGCCCCAATTAAATTTGTTAATTTGCTATCTCGGAAACTATTTGGAAAAAACGACTGAAAATGTATACTCGGGGGATTTTGAGGTCGCTGATTACAATTTAGAAAATTGGAAAATTCAAGATGACTGACCCAAAATGGCGCTATGAATTATAAAAGTGAGATTTTCTGGCTTAAGGTTACATTTTTTAGAAAAATTACAAGAATAAAAAAGTGTTTATAATGCCATTTTGCGCCTGAATATACGATTTATGAGTAACTCTCCTTCACCCCCAATTGGGTAGTTTATTTAAATAAAGTAACAATTTTTTAAAATATTCGGAAAAATCACTCCAAATTTTTTTAGTTAAAATATTTTAAATAGATGTAATTTAATTATTGAATTAATTTTACTGTTACAGCGCGCTTTCTTGATCCCGGGACTTACTTACTTAGGTACTCCTTAGTACCTCTTTAATATTAGTACCAAACTTTTCAATAGGAAGAGATGAGATTTATCTCAATAATATTATTTTACGATAATGAAGTCGACGATGTTCAAGAAGAAAGAAATGAAGATGAAGAACAAGAGGAGCAATATTTTCATTTATAAACAATTCAAATGAAATTAAAAAAATATATATTAAAGAATGGTGTTTTTATATATTTTTTAAGTAAACAATTTTTATAATTGTGTAGAAATAAATAAATAATAAAAAAAAAATTTTACTTAATTACTTCCACGTCCAGTGGAAGTATAGTAACGACAAAAAAATTTTAAAAATTTTTTATTGTCCAAATAGGCTTAAAATGTCATGAAACGTCGAGATTTTAAGTTTCAGCGAAAAAAAAATTTCTGTCTGTCTGTCGGTCTGTCTGTCTGTCGGTCTGTCGGCAGCGTTACTACATTTGGTAGATTTTTATTTCTTTTTAGTAGAATTTTAAGGATTTTTTTAAAGTTTGGTAGGTAAAATTTGCTGGTAGATTTCTGATAATAATTATCAGAAATCTGCAAGCAAATTTTACCTACCAAACTTTACAAAAATCCTTAAAATTCTACTAAAAAGAAATAAAAATCTACCAAATGTGGTAACGCTGTCTGTCGGTCTGTCTGTAACTTTTTTTTGTGCGCACGTTTACTCTGGAACCGTTTAAGATATTGACTTGAAATTTGGTACACATATGTACTTTAACGAGATCTAGAACTAGATTATATTTTCATCTAGTTCCGTCGAAGGGTTGGGGGTAAATTGGGGTCAATTTGGGGTAAATAGGTCAATCAAGCAGGTAAGAGTCCATAAAATTGGTATTTAGTATATACAAGAGAAGCTAAGATCTCAAAAAAATTTTTGGCATTAGCCACCCCCATTACCACCCCCACCCCTTATTAAAAGGGATGAAAAAAAATTGTGATTTAGTGTTTGTACAGGAACCAGAAACCTCAAAATATTTTTTTACTTCATCCACCCCCCCACTATCACCCCCCTATCACTACCCCCCACCCCCTCTACCGATGTGGGGTATCGTTTTATGGGTTTTTGGGGTAGAGGATTTCAAATATTATATTATTAAAGTTCCATAAACAATTATTTTCACATACAAAGTTTTTTCGTTGTGAGTGACTTGGATAGAGAATCTGGATGTGGAAGTAGTGATTCCTTGGGCAGCGGTTTTTTTTTTAAATTCTTTCCTTGGAATATTAAAACACTTTTTACTTTTGTAATTTCCACTTAAAATACACGTAAAGAAAGTTTAAATTGTATAATAAACATATACTATATAACTATTATATATACTGTAATATGTTGCACCTCTTAAAATTTAAGGTTATGTTACTAAAAAGTAGGCAGACTTCAACAGATCGAATGTCTGAATGAATGTAGTGTATTTGCACCTACTCGAAAAAGAACCTACCAGAAGATTCCAAAGTGACATCTGGAATTCTCTAGAGAATGGTGGCGTCATCACAGAACAATCGAGATCTGTCATTTTTAGGTATAAAAGACCAACCGCATTCTCGGCGAGTAGTTCAGAAAGTTCAGAAAGTATAGAAAGTGAGGTTAAGACTTCCAAGATAAACAAAGTGATAAACATTGTGATTTTAGTCAGTAAAGTGTATTTAAATTAATAATAGTATTGTGAAGTATCCAGTAAATATTTAATAAAGTGTGTTAGTGGACATCTCTTGTTATAATTTTTGGAACCCACGGAATTTGCGAGGGTGGTTTCCTAAGGGTGGAAACACGCGACAATACTATATAATAGTTACTATTTTAAGACCATTATTTTCAATTTTAAAAATTACATATTAAATTAAAACAATAATAATTGCCTTAAAAAATATATTAAATAATATATTAAAAAATATATCACGTTTTTATACTTTATAGCCGCCGATCTTGAATTTTCCGATTTTAACTTCAAAATCAGCGACATTGAAAACCCCCCCAGTATACATTTTCAGTCGGTTTTCTTAAATACTTGCCGAGATAGCAAATTAACAAATTTAAGGTATAAATGTACGTGCAATCACTCTTACCGTTTGGAAAAGATTCTTGCTATTATTATTGTGGTCAGCATGTGACTCCACATCTTTACAGACATCTCAGAGATATGAATACGTAAGATAAGTATCCTAAGTTGGTACAATAAATGTAAATCCTCGGGGTGCAATCTTACAGAAATATTTACATTTTCACAATTATCCTGTATAGTTTATATATGAAATTTTGAATAAGCTACTTCTGGAAGAGTCAATAATTTGCAAAAATTTATCGCAGGACGCGAAAGGACGTCTCGCTTTACTCGTTCCAATTTCACGTAAATTACCTATCACGAAAATCCCCATTATTAATTTTTTATAACATGATAACCAAGGTTAACACGATAATTGCTTTTATACCTCCATAATTTGAATTATGAAATTGAAAGTAGAATTTGATTTGAAAAGATTCCAGCCAAATGTAGAATAATAGTTATAATGCGCATAGGAGTTAGGACGATATTTCATGTTGCTTAAGATAATAATTAACTTGTTAATATATAGTCAGTGTTACAATATGTCCATTTTAGGGCATCCTCAATTTATTTTGTCTTGTTATATATAATATATCAATGTAATTAAAATTACCTAAGAGTAAATGGAAAATGCCTTCTCTTTTAATTTACTGGCGATGATACTGTAATAAAAATGGTGACGCTTTATAAAGAAACTTCATTTCTATCTCAGATTGAAACACAGTGATGAAATATCTTTCAAGTTATTATATAATAGTAGTTTGTGCAACAAGAGTGGATATGATATCCATATCGCACGATAAAAAGTTTGAACACGACGCCGTAGGCGGAGTGCTTAATCTTTCGAGTGCGATATGGATAATCCACTAGAGTTGTACAGTATACTTTTTCTACGGCCAGCAAAAAAAAAACTATAAAATTTATTAAACATTAATATATTACACAAATACACACTGACAATTACTTTGCCAGCTTATACACTAAATTGAATTTAAAACGAATATTTCCCTATGTACTTAATACACGAACTGTGATTGGACGGTTTCATATCATATCCATCCTAGATAGTATCTGAAATATATCCGTTCAGTTAACTGGAATTGCCTACTTATCCATTCTACAGACTACAGAAAACAGCAAATTTACAGAGGGGAGTAGAAAAAATACATTGTATTAGCATTGATGTGGAATAAAACCGAAATATTTTGAGAAGTTTTTATTAAAACAACATGACAACTAAGTGTTTAGTTTCTCTTTGTAGTGATTTTATATCCCATTTCTGAACCTCATATCTCCGGAGGATCTTTCTACCTAGCAGGACAAGCCAGATTTAAATGAGTTAACCGATTTTAGCATCGTTGGAAATCAAGTACCACAGATATGGGTCAGTGCTGCTGCATTCACTCCAAATACTGGGGACTGAGAATAATATTTCTTGGGAACAAACTATGGATCAGAATAAAAGTGAAAACAAAAGAACAAAATGAAATAATAATAATACTTTATTTTAGGCAGTGTCTAGCCTTAGCTACTCAACTCAATCTGTTAGACTTTTTTTACAACTTATAATATATAACAAATTTTAGGCATATTTTAGGAAGACAAATATTTTAGATACTATTACCATTTATTTATTAACCACTTTACAAACATTAAAAGTACATTTGGAGTCACATACTGAATGCTATTATCTAGAATTAGTAAAAAATAGATAATCATTTACAGTGTAAAAACATTCCACTATTAGAAAATTCATATTTGTGATGTTAGTGTTCTTAAAATAATTTAAAAAATTGTTATATAATACAACATTCAATGTATTATTCCAAGGGATGCAAATCCTAGAATACTCTTATACTAGTTTTTCTGCGTTTCTAGTATTATAAGAGTGCATATCAGAATATTTTGGAAACTTTTTTAACTGCCGGTGAATTTGCAATAACGCGCCGAAGATGTAAGCACAAGGAAAAACCTCAATGCTATATTTTTTAAAAGTACCTCACACGAAGTAGGTACCATAAGCAGTAGCACGAACAGCTGCTTTTTGCAGAACAAATAATTTTTCTACTGTACACCTAGTACACCATAAGGTAATATCGTGGTTAGGTGACTATCTATTATCGCAAAATACACAATACATAGTGTATCAGAAGGTAAATATCGTTTTAACTCATATATGTAGAAGTTTGAGATGAAATTTTCGAAGAGAGATAGTCCACTTGGGATGACCAATTTAAGTTACTGTCCTAAGCAATTTAGGTTCAGATTTTTGCACCCATTTTTGAGCTGAAAAGGATATTTGAAGTCTTCGATTCGAAGGCAGTATCATCTTTGAATTAGAGTGGTGTCATCTACATGTACATGAGTCCTGACCGACAGCGAAAGGCAGACCATTAATGTAGATGAAGAATAAAATAGGCCCCAGAATAGCTCTCCGCAGAACACCATTTTTAATATGTAGTAATCCCAACTCGTTATTGTTAAAACTTACGTATTAGTGACTATTGAATAAATATGAAGACAGCAATTTAAACATATTTTGCCTTATGCCGTAGTATTCTAATTTGTGCAGCAGTATTTCTTGGTGGGGTCGCACAAAACTCTTGACTACATATTCAATCATTGATAGTAAAGCTGTAACGGCAGATTTTTCATATAAGATATAGTAGCTGACAAGTATATAAAAGGCCTAATGTGATAACGTTATCAAAACTAAGAGAGTACAAATTGAACATTTTTACCTAAACGTGAACCATATGGATGAAAACACTTAAGATTACTAAAATAAAAAACCGCTGCCCAAGGAATCACTACTTCCACATTCAGATTTCTATTCAAGTCACTCACAACGAAAAAATTTTGTATGTGGAAATAATAGTTTATGGAACTTTAATAATATAATATTTGAAATCCTCTACCCCAAAAACCTATAAAACGATACCCCACATCGGTAGCGGGGTGGGGGTGGTGATAGGGGATGGTAGTGGGGGTGGATGAAGAAAAAAAACATTTTGAGGTTTTTGGTTCTTGTACACACACTAAATCACAATTTTTTTCATCTCCTTTAATAATGGGGTGGGGGTGGTAATGGGGGTGGCTAATGCCAAAATTTTTTTTGAGACCTTAGCTTCTCTTGTATATACTAAATACCAATTTTGTGGACTCTTACCTGCTTGATTTACCTATTTTCCCCAAACCTTCGACGGAACAAGATGAAAATATAATCTAGTTCTAGATCCCGTTAAAGTACATACGTGTACCAAATTTCAAGTCAATATCTCAAACGGTTCCAGAGTAAACGTGCGCGCAAAAAAAGTTACAGACCGACAGACCGACAGACAGACAGAATTTTTTTTTTGCTCAAACTTAAAGTCTCGACGTTTCGTGACATTCTAAGCCTATTTGAACAATAAAATTTTTTTTAAATTTTTTTGTCGTTACTATACTTCCACTGGATGTGGAAGTAATTAGGTATAAAGCGTATTTAAATAATATTTCGCTGTAACAAAAAATAAACCTTAACGTTGTAACGAAAGCTATCTACAGGAATATTTCAATTTCAATTTAATATTAATATTATTGCAGATAGACAGAGTTATAAGAAAGACAGCGTCGAAAATGGCAGTATAATATTGAGGAGGAGATAGTAAATTCTTCGTATTTTTTTGCACTCTGCAAATTGTGCCTAGAAGTAAGAATTAGTTTCTCACGAAGGTAAGGAGGGGATGAAGTCAATAAGAGATTATGGATAAAAAGTGACAAATTATATTGTTTGGGGCAAGAGATTTTTGGGACACCCTGTATATATAATTCAGAGCATTGTAAGAATAAAGGACGATACACCCTCAACAGGAAGCCATCATGCTTCGATTAACAATTTTATTTTTGTTTTCGGTCAATGCTTAGCCAATATGTTAATTTTTATTTATAATAGTTGGGAAATAAATGCATTGGAGAGATAAAATGACAACAGAGATATTTCAGGTTCACGGCTGCACACAAAAGGGTAGAAGAGGTCAGTGATGTTTGTTGCAGTAAAATTTAATTCGTATTTTTAGCTGCAACGAACTTTTTGTTTGGCTAAAAATCTCTAATTTGTCCCAAGTTTGCAATTTTTAACCGACTTCAAGAAATTTAAAAAAGGAGGAAGTGGATGAATACGAAGAGTATATTGGTATTTGGTTAGCACATTTTTAAAATCGTAAATATTGTTAACGCAAAAAAAATCATATCACTCTGTTAGTAATTAAATTCTAAACAACTTTTAAAATGTTTGCCTGTCTATCTATCCTTCTCTCTGCCAGTCTAGCGTTAGCTAGAGGGGAAAAACTTTATTTATAAAAAATCGATCAGTAAATATAAAAGCTATGAAACGTTTCGCCAATCAATATGGCATCATCGGGAGATGAATAAAACTACAATCGTGGCAATTATACCTAAAAAATTAAATTATTTTCAAAAATTTAAGAAGAGTATACTTATAGAATGTTCTGCAGTTATATAGAAAATTCAATATTCTGACGAAGGGTATAATGTTTACATGTAGTTTTATTTATTTTATTAACAAACACCAATGTGCCACAGTGAGTAATGAACTGAGCGAACCACATGTTGTGAAATATGGAGTGCCGCAGGGTACAGCCTCAGACCTCATACTTGTTAACCAGTATATTAATGGTCTGTACTCATTACAGAGTAGACGGGAGATAACTGGGCCCTCATAATAGATTGGTTTGATCACAAATTATTAGCTGTAAATTTTGAAGACTTATTATGTGTTTTTTCGTGCCAATAGTCAAAACTTCCGTCCATTATCCATTAAGCAAACCAGAGTCGCCAATCAGGGAAAATAATGTATAATTTCTGCAAAATTTGAAATAAAATAATTGTTCTAACAGATTATTACTTGGTATTATGGAAAAATTATAGCTTACTATATCTAAAAAACATTCTTCAATCCGAACTAAGAATGCTCTAACGCGCCTTAGTGGACTAACACTTAGTATATGGCATATTAGTATGGGGAAATGTACTAAAAACTTAGCTCGCGTTCCTTGATGCTATGCAGAAACGATTTCTGAAAATAATAATGGATAAATGCATACAATATCCATCTGACCTTATATTTTCAGACGCTGCAGAACAATTTTATGTAAGCTAAATATATTATTTTAATATTAACATAAAACATTATCGCTGTAAACACCGTGCCATATTTTCATCGCATCATTATAGCACACGACAAAGGCATAATTAATTTAGTTTCTCAAATGGCAAAAATCCTCGGTCCAAGATCACATAACTTTATTAGTTCTATAGACTTGTAAAATATAAATAGCTTGCCGATATCTAAAAGAAATTTTAGATTTTATATACTTACAAATCCTAAAAAAAATTAACCAAAGGACCCCTCACGCAGAGGGGGTATGGGGGCTGCGTTATCCCCCCCAACTTTGTCAGACTTGCTAAAAGTTGGAAATTTGAGACAGTTGGCAAGGGGAGGAATATTTTTTAGATTTTCTCTCCCCCACGCCCTCATCAATTCTTTGGAGGAACTATTATTTATTTACAGGGTTGGCTTCTTAAGTTTATGAAGCTGGCAAATTTGAAAAATAGCCCCCCTAAAAAAGTTGCCTCACTACAGCTCTACATGCACGTTTTAAATTGAAAATCGCTCCTATTCGATTTGTGTCTGATTGCAGTTCGAGTCGTGCTGATCAAAAGTTCTTCTAGACACAACTCTCGAAAATAGCCCAATTACGATCTACAGGGGCTAGAAGATGATAAAATTAGGTAAGCTATAATGAAAGCTAATTAATAATCTACTCAAATTAGGAAAAAAGTGGGGAAAAATTTTGAACAGCAGTTTCTCTGCACAGAAAGTAAGTACCTAAAGTATTCAACTTTTAGAACAATGTTCTGCTTATGCGCAGAAAAAAAAGACATGCTTTTTAAGATATATACGTATATATATTGTCCAAGCCGCTTTCCTGAACAAACCAATAGGATAATCGAAAAAATGTATAAAAACTATTTTGTAGGAAATCGCAATCACAATCCCAATCTAAACAAGTTTACCTATGTCAGTTTAGCATTTAAAACGCGTAGTTTTCGAGATATTTACGTCCAAAGGAAAAAAAAACACGTTTCTGTTTTATAGATACGAGCTATAATAATATGTATTGATTTTAAACAGCATCATTACTATATCTAACCCAATGTATGTGTCTCAAAACAAGTATTTAGTCACTTATTGAGTATTATTTAAATTTTTTCGTTGTTAGTACCTATTGCAAATTTTTTGTTTTTTGTAAATAAATATTATTATTACTGTTATCAAATTGTGGGTAAGTGCATATTTCACCGGGCTATTTATTCACTTAATATGTGCACGCGAACAACACAAAGATGAAGACATCAGATAGAATTATACGGCTAATAGCACTTTCTTCTCGAGAACGATAAATAACGATCTCTACTTATCTGTCACTAGATCGGCTTGGCGCAACTCACCATGCGTTATCTCCACAGCCATCTTAACGTTAATCAATCAAACGATCATGAAGCAGAAGAACAAATAAATAAGGATTCCAGCGATCTCAACTCGTGAAGGAAAGAGTGAAGTCGTGCTGGCCCACTCCTGATCTGTTTAGTAATAATGAGATTGCACCTGTGGGTTGGTGGAATCTGGAGAAGATAGGCCATCGGCGATGTCCTCTCATATGGCCCGTGGTTGCTTAGGAATGTTGTGTTAATTATTAATCTGGGTGTAGAAACACTTGCAGAATCGAGTCACTTGTATGTTTACGACGCAATTTTAGTTCTAGAATATTGCTAAGAGTTATCTTAATCAAGAAACAAGAGCTGATGATCTGTTTGATAGGATAGGATTTTAGTAAATATTTTTCATGTTTTTAAATTGATTTAAAATCGAATACACAATAGCCCAGTAGAACTAGACTTTTGCCTAAAACGTTTCTCTGCTGCAAAGTGTAATATGATGTTTATTTAATTAACCTATCCGTTTGTGACACACTGATATAATTTTTCCCAGCCAAAACGCTCCTCAGTGCCACACGGTAGAGAAAGAACGAAAATATAAACGCTTCAACCAATACTCCATAACCTTTCTGTGGAGTGTGACCACTAGGCACTAATGGTGCCATCTATGCAAGATGGTAAAGATTGTTTAGAAGTAAATATAATGAGCTTCAACCAGCTCTCCTGATATTTGTAATTCTATGGTTTGATACACTTCAAGGTGTAGAGTATAACCCATAACTATTAACATTTGGGCACTTCGCTTGGATTGTTTCAGAAGTTAGTAATCTGCATTCGCAGTTATTGTGATGACTTTAAATAGTCGAACTTTGTAAAACATTTACTTCTGAAGAATCTTTACCGTCCTGCATAGATGGCACCGTTAGTGCCTAGTGGTCACACTCCACAGGAAAGTTATTTTTTGCTAAATACGCTATTTACTTTTATTTCGGACCTCAACAGAATCTTCTAGTTAAACTTAGGTTTAAACTAAAACTGGCCCTTAAAGGTGTAGAGTATAAACCAGACTGAAAAAAGTCTAGTGCGCCATCTATGGTACGCTAAGATGAACTATATTTCTACATTTCATATCAAGAATAATTATATGTTTTGTCTTGAACTCGTTTGGTTAAACTCAATGAAAATTATTCTAAGAGTCAGTTTCACAATCGTTTCTGCGCATATTTTTTGCTGCCATTAATAGTAATACTACTGTACACAGCAGCGACCTACCGGACACCTTGATTTTACTCAACATTCTCAACACACTCAAAAAGCCACTGATGATTTTAAGATGTAAATAAAATTCGTGAAAATCAAGCAAGTACACTTGTTTTTGTGTTCAATAATTGTAACGTGGATTTTCATCAAGTAAAGTCGAACCCATCAACCAAATTCAAGGAGGTTTTTGGCAGGCACCGCATGCCTGACGACAGGGGGGCAGGCGGGGCTGCAGCCCCAGGGCCCGGGCCCGAAAGGGCCCGGCACCTTCACTGTTAAATACATTTTTGTGTTGATTGTATTTCAAATTATGTATTGAAAATTAGTATTTTTGATTTGTCCCAGCCGACGGGGGTCCGATAATTTGATTTTGCCCCTGGGCTCGTACTGGCTCTTCACGGGCTTGCAGGCACGCCAATGTTTTCCACTAACCTGTTAGTTAAACATACTATATTAATGCAATTGCGTAAAAATAAAATGGATAAATAAATGTAAATTATCTTGTATACGACAATTTTTCACGTTTTACCCGCTGTTTACGATTTAATACCAACAGGTTAATGAATGACCTTCCAAGATAATTAATCAGGAATTCATTGGAAAACGAATTTGGAAAGGATATAGTTATTAAAAGTGTTTACTTTATGATTTACATGTGATACAAAGCGCTTATTTATGTATATACACGAGGTTTCATCGAATAATAGACACTTCTGGAAGCACTCTTGGCGGACGATTCAGGAGGGTTAGTGTTAAATCCCTCTCCATGTTTTTTTATTTTCTCTATCGTTGAAAAACGAAACCCTTTTAAAGAAGATTTCAACATGGTAAACAAAAAAGTCACACGGTGTCAGGTCTGACGAATACAGTGGATGCGATAAGGCTTTGTTAAAAACGTGCAGATGGGAAGAGAAGTGACTGCTTTGTACATTTATAAAACTTCCCTATTTCTGCAATACGCACACAAAAAATGATGATATATGAAGGTGATTATTATGAAATGCTAGATAACCTGTCTCATAATAATCTTAGGAAAATCCATTACCAAAAATGATCAGTGTTGTTGAGAATAGTATCCCTGGTCGTTTGAGTTTATTTTCTGGAATAGTATATTGTGTATTTAGGTGTGAAAGCAATACATTCCCGGACGACGATGCAAATAAGCATCGAAGTCCGGGAATGTGCTTTCACACCGAAGTACACATACTATTTTTTCTGAAATCACAATCAATATTATTATAAAAAAAACCAAAAACCAAGGAACCACTACTTCCACATCCAGATTTTTTATTCAAATCACTCACAACGAAAAAATTGGATGTGTGGAAATAATTGTTTATGGAAGTTTAATAATATAGTATTTGAAATCCTCTACCCCAAAAACTCCGATACCCCACATCGGTAGCAGGGTGGGGGTGGTGATAGGGGGTGGTAGTGGGGGTGGATGAAGTAAAAAACATTTTGAGGTTTCTGGTTCTTGTACACACACTAAATCACAATTTTTTTTCATCTCCTTTAATAATGGGGTGGGGGTGGTAATGGGTGGCTAATGCCAAATTTTTTTTGAGACCTTAGCTTCTCTTGTATATACTAAATACCAATTTTATGGACTCTTACCTGCTTGATTGACCTATTTTCCCCAAGTTTACCCCTCAACCCTTCGGCGGAACAAGATGAAAATATAATCTAGTTCTAGATATCGTTAAAGTACATATGTGTACCAAATTTTAAGTCAATATCTCAAATGGTTCCAGAGTAAACGTGCGCACAAAAAAGTTACAGACAGACCGACAGACAGAATTTTTTTTGCTCAAACTTAAAATCTCGACGCTTCGTGACATTCTAAGCCTATTTGAACAATAAAAATTTTAAAAAAATTTTTTGTCGTTACTATACTTCCACTGGATGTGGAAGTAATAAGGAATTTGTATTAATGCATAACATTTCTTCATTACAATCTAACTGCTTACTAATAAATGCAATTTTAATGTAAGTTGGTTTGTCTGCGTGTATTTATTTACTGTATAAAATATACATAAAAAACCGTACGGGAATTAAATGTTACTTTCCCGGCCAAAATTTAGGATGTTCAAAAACTAACATTATTTACAAGAAAACTGTGAAGAGTATCATCCTGTAGAATGTGTAATAATTATATAAAAAGCGCAGTAAATTGGCGAAGAGTTCGTTTTTAGCTTGTTGGTTTTGTAATTAAAATAGCTATTAACCTAACTTAACCAAATTTTGAGAAATTGTGAGGTGTACCCGCGAGTGTTAAAAAACAGCTGTTTGACGTGCTGCTGGCAAATGGCAAGCGGTTGAATTTGCGCATGCGCGCGTCGGTCACAAGTAGTAATATATCAGGGGCTAGACGCTAGTAAAAAATATAAATTTGGCTAAATTTAGCTTAAGCTAAGCTTCCAATTCAGTAAAACTTTCTTCGAACAGTATGAAGGTGCTATAATAGGAAACTCTTTATCACCTTTCATCATTAGTCTCCTCATGATCTGGTTCGAAACGAAGATAAAGGGCGAAACTGAGTATTTCCCTAGGACATAAACGAGGTATGTAAACTGTATATTTGTAATAATTGGAGCAATATTTATAGATATAGACAATTTTGGTACTAAAGATATTTTTTAATTACAATTGCTAGGGATGGGTTTTGTGTGTAAAGTATCAAAACAAAACCCATATTTTTCCATCGACGAATATCACTTGAAATCCACCCAATATAATTTTAAGATATCAAATTAATTTGTTCAAATTCACATATTTTCTACGCATTGTTTAACAATTAACTTGCTGTTGCGATGTACTCAGGGGACGACACTGGCCTAGCAGCAGCGCTAAGCTGGTGTTAAGATATGCAATTTCGTAGTTTTGCTTTAATGTTGTAACAATTCAGAATGTTTGGCCTCAGAAAGTTAGAATTAGAAATCGAATGTGAATTGCTTGTTACAAGCAGCCTGGAACGGCCGGGGGGACGCGAGGGGGATCAACCGCCCGCACTAACGTCCTTGTCAAGGATATCAACTACCGTTTACATTCAACTGTGAGCTACTCAACCATAAGCACCCAAACGGAAAGGACGGAGCGGGGACCCTGCTTTTTGTGATTGATAAAACTAAGCATTAACGTAATTATTAATTATATTATGAACAGACTGATCGTTGCGATTATTTGTGGTATTTTTGATTGTTATGAAACATGCAGTAACGTAGCATCCGACGAAATATCCTTCAATTAGATGTACAGGGTATCAAACGAAATGAACTCGTGAAAGGATATAAATCTTTATTTGTATATTATTTTTTTAAATAATATGCAACATTTTACCAAGATCACTTTTCCATTGGTCCACCGACAATGATAAAAATTAATGGAAATTCCGAACTACCTGTATGATTATATGTTATTGCATTTTAAAATAATAAATATGCAGACTAACCTAGTATTTATAACAAGAACATACTATCAATTAGTTAGGTTTCATGCCGGTTGTCCTCTAAAACGTTTCATTTTGACAAAACTGGTCCAAAACAACAACTTTGGAACAAAATAATAATTATTACGGTATTAATTGAGGCCCCCCCAGCCCCATTTGCAGCATTTAATACATAAGTTAATAAACCATATGATGGGTATTTCACTGCTTGCTGGTGTCTCGCATAACCTGAGTACCATATTACACTAGCAACATGAGCACAGACACCAAGAGTGATCAAGCTGGACATCATCAATTGGAGGAAGCAAATATGATATTAAAAGACTATGTTTTACAGCTTGAGTAAATCTAGAAAATATTTTTGCTCTTAACAATCCAGGTTCAAACTGTTGAAGTTGGAAAATAAACTCGTTATTTGCTTCTCTTTCCGCGGTGTCTTGAATGTATGCTGGAGCTAGTTTTACCTGGGGATCCAGTCCAATAATTCCAAGTGGTACTCTACTTCTAATTCATGTGTTTATGATCATATTTAACCATAATTGAACAAATGATTTGTAATTGACATGATGAAAAGGTGGAATGAACGTTAAATTATTAAATGAAGTACGTAACTTAGTAATAAAATAAGGAATATCCGGACAAGTATATGTTTCAATAAAAAATTCACCTGGTAATCGCAAAGTTTGACCAAAAACAAGTTCAGCGGAGGAACATTGCAAATCGTCTTTGGGGATGGTCCTGAGAGCTAAAAGTATGATAGGAATTTCATCCACCCAATGTGGTGTGGAAGCTTTAGCTCTTAAAGCGGTTTTAAGAGTTTTGTTAAACCTTTCTATCATGCCATTGCTACTCGGGTGATATGCGGTCGTACGAATCCTATGAAATCCTAAAAATTTTGAAAATTCTTGGAATAATTTAGATTCAAATCGAACTCCCTGATCCGTTGTCACTGTGACGGGGACACCGAATCGGCAAACGTAATTTTGAAATAACGTACGCGCTACAGTTTCTGCAGTAATATAATGAAGTGGATAAGCTTCGGGCCATCTAGTAAAACGTTCGATCACAGTTAGAATATAAGACCAACCTTTAGAAGGAGGTATTAAATCTATATGTATGTGGTCGAAGCGTCCTTTAGGAATATCGAAGTTAGCTATCGGACTTTTGGTATGTCGTGTCACTTTATTATTTTGACAGCTGACGTTATCATTTCAAATAATAAACGTCGTCTTTTTATATTTGATAATGTAAGTAACTTAAATTTTCTCATTGACACAGGCGCCGATTTGTCGATAGTACCTCGGAATTTTTTACAGATCTTAAGAAAAACCCTGATATAGTACTGACAGCCGCTAATGGATCAATTATTAATACATTTCCACAGTTCCTTGCTACTTTCCACTAATAAGTAGACAGGTATTTGTAAAACTGAGTGAAATTTTATTTTCTCACTTTTTAGAGATTTTTTTGAGGGGAGGTACGATTTTTTTTATTTTTTCACATTTACACTTAGAAAGTTAGTAAATATGGAGAAGTGCAGTTTTATTTAATTTAAATAACATCTGTTTGGAACTGTAATTTTTTAACGGAAATATAAATATGTTTTTATTGTTTAATGATTTCCATTTAGAATATCATGTAGGTAAGTACATAATATTAAATTTAATTTATTTATGCAATTATTACAAAGGTTATAATTTAAGCAATATTTGGAATTCATTATTCGACTTGTATTAAAGATTGTTTAATTTATAAGTAATTTTATGTTTTTCTGCTTGGAAGCGGCCACTTTATATTCGCCATCCTTTTCTATTGCAAATTTTGAACCTCATTTCATAACAATCAATTCAAAAAACATTATAGGTCACAATGTTATTATTTAAATATGTTATTTACAAAAGCTAATCGTAATAAGTTTCACATATCCGACTTTCATAGCTTGTTACTTTTAAGATAATGAAATGGTTAAAGTCTCAAATGAATGATATAATTAAATGTACTTTAAAAAGATGTATATACATATTTTGTCTAAACGTTATAGTTTTTAAGATATAAAGGAAAAATGAGCGCGACTTGCGCTCGTCAAAGTGTGCCGAAATTTGCATAAACTTGAAACAATCATAACAGCCAATTTTTAAAATGCAGCGACAGCAAGCAAGGGCTTAAATTAAGGTCCTATTATAACAGTTACATTACAATTTTTTGTAATCTGTTATAGTTTCTAAATTATACAATTGTCAATTTATAAATGTTTTAATTCTTTATGTAAGCGTTTGCAGGCTGGACTACACGAAGCATAAATTATTTACAAAGAAGAGGTTGGGAAATTCCTACCAGAAGCCCCCGAAGATTTCTTGTACCTATATAAAGGTATACCGGATGCCAACGGAATCGTTAGACAAGCCGACAAGCCATAGTTTCCAGAGTTTTTAAAACATAACTCTTAAAAACGACAAATTTTTCATAATTTGACATCACTTCCGGTTTCTCCGGAAATTACCCTAACTTTGAAATTTTAAATGGAATTTTTGTGGCATTCTCCAAAAATTAATAACATGTCCACTTTTTTGTCCCTTGTATACATGTTAAACAATAATAACAATAATTAACAAACCACAACAAAAGATAAACAGCAAACTTATTAAGTTAATAATACACACGTATTATTATCTGTCAAACTTCTTTTTGTTTCCACAGTATACTTCTTTAATTTGCAGCGTTGTTTTGTTGAGAAAATGAATGTTTTGAATCTAGTTTTATTCAATTTCCACGGCTTGATAAGCGTATTTTCTCGATATTTTAATTATTATCCACCAAGGGGGGGGGGGGGAGTCGGTAGCTCAGTGGGTTAGCGAGTCTAGCTTGCACTCTGAGCGTACCTAGTGAAGTGGGTTCGAGCCCCACAGCGAAAAAATTTGTCATTGGAAATTTTCCCCAAGAAGTGGTTCGGATTCCACCATAAACTGTAGGGCCCCGTCTCCTATACTCGGGCAAATCTAGATCTACTAGACTTAAGAGGGTTACTGCGGTGACATGGAAGGCGGTTAAAACACATTTTAAAACACATTTTAATTTTAATCGATTTTCGATTTGAAGATATCAATGGATTTGTCGTGAAAATTAGTATTTAACTATTGGGTGTCTAAAAGATGTTGCAATTTGAAGTAGTTGACATAATTACAAATTACTGATTTCGGAATTTTGGTTTGTCGTAGCTACTCGAAAAATTTCACGTTTACATTTTTCTCTTATTGTTTTGGTCCATTTGATTGATGTGAGTGTACTCTAGATGCAAAAACATAAATAGCCCTAAAAAAATCAAGTAGTCTCAAAAAATTTTTAAAACTGCGCAGTCGTACTTAAAATATCCCGGAAATTAAAAATGTAAAAATATACAGCGTGTCCATTTAAAAATTCAAAGTTGGGATCATTTCCGGGGATAGCGGAAGTGATGGAAAAGTGCCAAATTATGAAAAACTTGCCGTTTTTGGTGTATATTATCTTTTAAGACTTCTATCTTGAAAACTCTAGAAACTATGGCTTGTCTAATGATTCCGTTGACACCCGGTATACCTCAGACATGTTTTCTCTAAAATTCCTAGACGAGTCCTGTAAAAGAAGATTCTTCAGAGTAGCCCTCTAAAGGAGTACTTCTTGGCCTAAAAATTGTCTAACAATGATTTTCAGTACGGGTGTCTAAAAATGAATTTAAGGGTCATCGTTTGATCATATTGACCAATAAACATTTTGCAACTTGTAAATTGAAATTTTTACGAGAAGAATAATTGTCTAAGACGGTTAAGGTGTGACCGTTTAACTTTCGTCTGATTGATGCAACAAACTAGAGCGTAAAATAAAAATAATATGATTGCATTATCGCAATTCATTTAAATATTCGCCAATGCACACACCTTGCAATTTATTAAAGACTCTCAACTATTTCGCAATGACGTTTGAACGCGGAAAAAATTGGAGCGATCGCTTGAAAACACCTTGAAGGCTGCGACATCAGCTTATAGTTGGAGTGCAAGACCGTCGAAATATGCAAAATAAAGTGGCCTACGCAACTCGCAATATACAAAAACTGAAGTCATATTATTTTGTAAAATGACCTGCCAACTGCGATTCTGGAGGCCGCGATTGGATTCGGAATTACGAAATCGAAAAAAATCACACTTTCATTTTTTGTGAAGTTTCTCGAAAATGCAGTATTTTATATTTCTCTTCCCATAACTTTATTTCTAACCATTGAAAGTTTAGACACATATACTATGAAGCATGATGAATCGATTGCCATACACCATTTGTTGTCTAAAAAGCCGCTGGGCCAGGGTCCACGTACTTAACCGGCTAGACCCTTTATGTATGGCAATTAATTCATCATGTTCATGTTTTGTAATACTTACTTCGTAATTTTTGGCCATCAAAATGGCACATTTTGAGAAATAATCACTTTGAAGTCGCTTTCACTAAGAAAGCGACTTGAAAGTAATTGCTACTTGATGATAGTGACGGGAACTGCGAATATGTAACTTTAAAGTTATATTTATTACAAAGCATCGAATGGGACTATAGCTTTACTTTGTAGTGTCAGCCATATTATGACTACCACAAATTGTCTGTTCAAAGTAGACGCTGCCACTTTATAGTTACATTTTCCCTACGTTGATTCTGAACTCGGTATGTAGATCACCGTTCGTCCAACGTCTAATCTGAACGCACCCCCAATTTTAACTATGGTCTACTATCGAACTAACTTCACATTTATAGACCTATCGCCTCTAGCATTCTATTTTGATTTGTTGTATGTACAGTTTTTATAGTTTAAGTTTGTTGTATCAACATATATATTTCTTATCTATGGTCAACATACATAACTAGATGGTGAAATTTACTTCATGGTGGATATAAAAGGTGACTGACACTTTGTAGTAGCCGGGCACAATGAAGTTCAGTTCTGCAGATAGAAGTAACGCTATTAACACTCGAAGGTGGATGTCGTCAGTCCAACCGGCCCTGGCAATTTTAGGGAATTGGCCCAATCAAGCACGGAACTAGAACCTCAAATCTGAGTAGGTAAGGGAAGAATTTTTTTTTTTTTGGTGGGTCAAGGCGTAAGAGGAAAAATTTTGTATTTTTCAAGGTCAAACGCTCTAAAATAAAAAGCTAGAAATTCAGCACCATTTTTTGCAAGGGCATCAGCTAATTCGTTTCCTTCTATTCCCTCATGCCCTGGCACCCACATCAAGGTAACCTTGTTGTTTTTTGCCAGTTGCTTCAGGGATTGTCTGCTCTCCCAGGCAATTTTAGACTCAAAGATATAGGCAGCCTTTAACGCTGCCTGGCTGTCTGAGAGTATATAGATCTTTGCCCTTCGAATGCATTTTTTTATGCATTCCTGGGCACATAGACCTATAGCATAGATTTAGCTTGGAAGATGGTTGGGGTCTTGCCTAGGGCTCTGGATAGCCTGCAGCCATCTTCGATCCATCTGTGTACCAGATGAAGACTTCGACTTTGTTCGTCTGACGGCTCTCGATTAGCAGATCAAACGGGCAGTCAAAGTCCCGCTTAATTGCCATAGAGTAGGTGAGTCTGGTCACGGATTCCAGTTAAATTGTTTCTAGGTAGCCAACCAGGTCTCCTGGTTTGAAAGAGAGCACCTGCTACAGCCTTCCCAGGGAACAATTTAAAAGTCATTTGGACTTGAGGAGGTTTTAAGAAAGGTTTGTCAGGGTTAGGAAATAGTCATGTGCTTTATTGATGTTGTAGTTAAGGCCTTTTAGGCTTCAAGTATACTTGCTCTTATATAGTAAGTTTTAAAGCATTCTGTAAGACCTAATTATAAAGCTAATTTGCTTCTAGGATAATACGTATTTGTAATGGATTTATCATAACCTACATAAAACTCTCCATAAAGCTAATTAGTTTTATGAACGTCTTAAATTCCATTTAGATTTAAAGAGGCTTTAAATTATTATTTATGGTTTTAACATATTTGCAATAAATGCATTTTAAATCCTTTTTAAAACTAGACATTTTCAATGCCTATTAGTACTTATTAAAGGCCATTACAAAACTAGACTCTTAAAACATCCTTGATAAATGTTGTGATGAAACCGTTATAAAAAAAAAAGGCCTCTATAAATCTAAAAGGCAAATTTTAATTCAATAAAACACTTTCCAAAACCTCAATAAAACATTTATTGTAAAAATAATAAACAATATGTCTGCCTGAAGTGTCGTTGATGCATGTGTGTGTGTGTGTGTGTGTGTGTGTAGATGTGTGTGTGTGTGTGTGTGTGTGTGTGTGTGTGTGTGTGTGTGTGTGTGTGTGTTAATTAAACGACTTACGACTTACGTCACAACTTACTGATGTGTAATTAAGTCTTTTTTGGAAAGGTGGAAGAAAATAAAAAAGAGTGGCCATTTTAAAAGGACTGTTAAAACACACACACATACAAATTATTTTGAGGTTAAGTTTTAAGTTTTTTGTATCAAATGTCAATGTCCCAAACGTTTTATTACAGCTTTTATCAAGTCCATGTGATCTTCGCCAAGTGCATTTACATTTTTGTAAGGAAGGGATTATTTGTGATAGTATACAAAAAGACTAAAAGGGCTTCATTCAGTGGCGGATGGTGAAATTTCAATAATTTTTTTCTCGTCTCTGGCACATGGGACCCATACGAAATATGGGAATTAACATCTAGAGAAGCACTCCTCTAACGACCCGTAAAAAATTTTGAAAAAGCAGTTTGCGAAAAATTTTTTCAAAATTCGGTTGCCCCCCCTAGGTCTAGGGACTCCTGTTGAAAATTATTTTTTTTTGTCATATACATTTTACTTTTCATAAAAATACAATAATACGTTTTGGAGTTTATGAAAATATTTTCATTACTAACTGAAGTACAACGAATGGAAATTTTATAATTTGTTAAATTGTAAATTACAAAATTTCAGTTCATTGTATTTCAGTTAATAATGAAAATATTTTCATAAACTCCAGAACCTATTGTCGCACTTTTATGAAAAGTAAAATGTATATGACAAAAAAAAATAATTTTCAACAGGAGTTCCTAGACCTAGGGGGGGCAACCGAATTTTGAAAAAATTTTTCGCAAACTGCTTTTTCAAAATTTTTTACGGGTCGTTAGAGGAGTGGTTCTGTAGATGTTAGTTCCCATATTTCGTATGGGTCCCATGCGCCAGAGACGAGAAAAAAATTATTGAAATTTCACCAGCCGCCACTGGCTTCATTTAGAGTAAATGTTCTAGGTCATTACCATTATTAGAATATATAGTTTAATGAGAGGATCAGTGTTGCCAGTGTTGTTTAAAGTTATCAGACGACGCATTAAAAAGTTACTAAATCTTACTAAAATTTCACTAGATTTGAAATTAAAGCTCTCATCTTTAATTTTCAAAAGTTACAGTGTCTGTAGGACACGTAATTTTCTTGAGCTCTCTGAGCACAGCATAGCTTTGAGCGTCCTCTATCTGATTATTTCGTTGCCAGACTTCGTACTCTGTATTGTATTAAATGGTTTGTAACTAGAAAATACTGTTTGTCTATGAGCTGCTAGAGGGCAACGAGCCCAGGCTATTCGATTGTAGCGATTCACGGTCAATAAACTATACGGTTACCTCAATTAGCAGCTTTTAGACGAGAGAGGCGCGCGGAGCGGGGAATCGAATGAAAGAGATTCTGTTAGGGTCTACAGCCTACGTCAGCTGTAGACACTACAGACATCTTTGTCTGTGCCTTTTGCACGGAAATTAGATATGTCTGTCTCTTTCATTCGATTTCCCGTTCCGCGCGTCTCTCTCGTCTAAGAGCTGCTGATCGAGGTAACCGTAGAGTTTACGGACCGTGGTAGCGATTAACGTGAACAGTTTTGTATTAAATGGATCGCAATCGCAACTCGAATTTAATGTTTGTCTACCTACCAGTAGAAGGCAATAAATTGGATGATTCAAAAATCAGTAAAAATGGGCATTTTCATAAAAGTTTTCACTAAATCACTAGATTTAAAAAAAATCACCAGATCTAGTGAAATTTCACTAGACCTGGCAACACTGGAGAGGACTGTAAAATGACAATTAGGTTTTTAGTTGGCCGGCCATGTTTTTCTTGTTATATAAAAATATTCAAGGTCAATCTCATAATTATAATTATCAATAATTATCACTTTTTCGTTAGCAAATTAAGGTAGAATTACAAGAAACGACTGAAAATTACCGTGGGAACCGAGAAGCAGCCCACTTTTTTAAATTTGCTGATTACGTGTCTATGAAAATTTTGTATGGATATTAAAATCATTATTATTTCTGAGGGCCTCTTGTTTTTTGGGCCTTTCTTATGTAGTTTTAACGATAAACTGCCGTTGGTTTTAATTTTTTTGTCATACCTGGTGGCTTTTTATTACCTTTTAAATCAGCCTTAGAGAGGTTATAGTGCTCTACGCTTTATACATTTCAAATTCCATTTTATCTTCAATAAGTCTGATGGTGTGTTTGCTTAAATCAGTTTAGAAAAAATAAATGCAATAATAAAATTATTTGGATTCCTTCGTGGACATTCTTATAGCTTCTCAGTTCTAACATGGACTTATAAGAGTTTTAAAAATCAGTTTTAAGGTAGCCTTCTAGGTGTTTTCTAGAAATGCAGGAAGCTAATAGACAAGCTTCTGACAGCTTTAAAATAGGTTTTAAGAAAAGTTTTAAAACGGCCCGAACAAGGTTTTCAAGAGCAGCACTATGCCTCACTAAGGAGTTTTATAATGGAATTTAAAAAGGCCTTAACAACCTTCATAAGGGTGGGCCCTTTTAGTATACAAGTCGCTTTATGATGGTATTAAGGATATTGTTACAGCAAAATAGATTTTTCAAGGCATTTTATATATAGTTTTATAGCACCCTTGTATACATTTAAGAAACTAAAATTGTTCCTTGGGTTAGGCCCAAGTGCTGCCTCTTTCCTTACATGCAGATGTAGAGGAAGCAGGTCTAGCATTGCCTCCGTAGCTGCTGTGGGACAAGAATACATTGCTCCTGTAATCGCTAAGAAGGCAAGGCAATTTCTACAACTTTCCTTGTGTTAATTTTTCTTCAGTTTTTGGCCACCACACTCACAACCGATAGGTAGGACCAGTAGATCTTCGGTTTTAGACCCCAAGCGTTGCGTATACTGTTAATCATAAACCAGTTGAAAATACAACTATCCATGTTTTTAATTATAACAATATTCACAACAATATATCCTAAAAAATTAACAGTAGTCAACTAAACATTCCGACTCCATATTCACATAGAATCTCGCACAGAATGTAAGAATAAAAAAAATGAAAGAATGCAATTTTTTTCCAATATCGCATTTCCAAATTAAATCGCCAGGAATTCAGGGGCTCGTTCTCTGGCTATTATAAAATATATTGCATCTATTCCATCGTCGCGTCATCGTCACCTCGGCTATATTTTTATTCTCATTAAAATTAGGTAACAGTGAATGTTGGTACTGGCGGAAGAGTGTTATTAAAATGGGCGCTCGCCATCAAACATTCTCTTGGCATTTCAAGATACGCGTGTACATAGAAAAAGTCACTTTCACGGCGTATTCGATAATTCAATTCAATATTTTCAGTTTTTTAGGCGGTTTCTTATCTTCATATTACAAAATATTAACAATAACAGGAGTTAATTAAAACTCCGTTTTTATTCCGATACGACATGGGTCAATAGGATTATATAACAGTCCGGGCAGACTTTTTCACTTTGTTTCGAATGTGGTTACCTAATTCTGATAGGAGTGAAATTGTTTTTTCTTTTGTTTATGAGAAGTGTGCCATTATACAGGGTATTTTCGATGCGGTTGCCTTCATTTCAACTATGAATGTCACGAATGCAAGAAAGTATTTTTCGGTATTTTGTGTACTATAAAGAAAAGCCTAATTTTATGGTTTTAGACGCGGCTTTAACTGTTATATCTGGCATTAAGAACGATATCTTGAAAATAAGTTAGAAATAATACCATTGTTGAATTGAACTAATACTGAGCATCTAAAGCTACAAGTATTACCAAGTTTTTTGAACATAATTTATTCAACAATTCTCACTTTAGTTTCAGAAAGGATAAAAGTACATTCATTATATATTGACCTCCCCCCTTTATTATACTCTTCGCAAAAACGAAGAGTATATTGTAATATGTTGCACCCCTTAAAATTTAAGGTTATGTTACTAAAAAGTAGGCAGACTTCAACAGATCGAATGTCTGAATGAATGTAGTGTATTTGCACCTACTCGAAAAAGAACCTACCAGAAGATTCCAAAGTGACATCTGGAATTCTCTAGAGAATGGTGGCGTCATCACAGAACAATCGAGATCTGTCATTTTTAGGTATAAAAGACCAACCGCATTCTCGGCGAGTAGTTCAGAAAGTTCAGAAAGTTCAGAAAGTTCAGAAAGTATAGAAAGTGAGGTTAAGAGTTCAAAGATAAACAAAGTAATAAACATTGTGATTTTAGTCAGTAAAGTGTATTTAAATTAATAATAGTATTGTGAAGTATCCAGTAAATATTTAATAAAGTGTGTTAGTGGACATCTCTTGTTATAATTTTTGGAACCCACGGAATTTGCAAGGGGTAGTTTCCTAAGGGTGGAAACACGTTACAAATTGGTGTCAGAAGCGGAATTTTATGACAAGAGGAGCTCTGAAGTTGTGCTGGAGTGTTCGAGAAGGATTCTCGAGGATTAGTGCTAACACAGGACTAATTTACTGGACATTGTTCGAGGGTTATTTTCGAACAGGAAAATAGTGTTAAGTGCATTTTTGAGACATTGAAGAACATTTTATTAGGACATTAGTGTGATAATTAATTCCTTTGAACTGAGAAGTGATAGAGACACTGAAAAAGACTCATTTAGTGCGTGAAAATTTCTAGAACTTTTCTATTTGGACATTAGTGGAGATTAGTAAATTCTCTAAACTGGATAGTGACAGAAGACTCTGAATAAGACTTTTTCGTGCTATTTCGAGATTTGTCTGGAAAGTTCCATTACCGATATTGACGTGACAGTTAAATTTATTTTATTTTAATTTCATCGTATGCCCGTAACAACAAGAAGTATGGCATCCGATAAACAAATACAGGACTTATTCGAACAATTCCAAAAAATGATGGCGCAGCAACGGCAGGAAGACAAAGAAGAACAGGAGAAAAAACGTCAGGAAGAAAAAGAACAGCAAGAAAGAAGACGCCAAGAGGAGGAAAAACGGCGTCAAGAAGAAAGGGACGAATTAAAGAAAATGATGGAAGATCAGGAAACAAGACGTCAGAAAGAAAAAGAGGATGAAGAAAGAAGACGTCAAGAAGAGAAAGACGAATTGAGACAAATTATGGAAGACCTGAAGATACGACAGCAAGAGGAGAAAGAAGAACAAGAAAGACGACATCAAGAGGAAAAACAGGAGCAAGAAAGACGCCAGGAAGAATTAAGGAAAATTCTAAATGAACAAATCAAAATACAACAGGACGCTATAATTTCTGCCAATGAAGTACTAAAATGTGAAGTCAAAGAAGAGATAAACAAGGTCAAGAGTGCGAGCTGTGACTCTCGAAGAATCACAACCAGAAATGAACCAGAACCCCATGTTGACAGAAATACAGAAAATGTTCACCAAATTATGTGATAAATTGGATGGCCTCGGGAAGCAAGAAAAACAACAAAATAGAGGAAAGCCGAGCGGAGGTATTAAATGTTTCAACTGCGGCAAGGTAGGACATATGAAACGGGACTGTCGACAGCAGAACTCGGAGAGTCGAGTAAATGCTGTGAATGTAGAAGAGAAGCAGGAAAACTAAAGATAGCCAGCACCAAGGGGGCTGTGCTGGCTAAGGAATGCGGTGCCCCCAGAGAAGTAAAGATTTCCCAGCTCCAAAGAATTCCAAGTAGTCTGCTGTTGCAAGGATATGTGAATGGAAGAAAATGCGTGTTTACGATAGACACCGGTGCTACGTCATCAATAGTGCGGCCAGGGTTTATATCAGGCTTGCAGATTGACAAGAAGCAAAATGGAGTAATCGTCCGGACAGCTACGGGGGACAGGGCTACGGTTCATGGAGAAGTAGACCTGGGTTTGCAGATTGGACAGTTAAGGTTCGACCACAGGGTCATCGTGGCTGACATTACGGATGACTTCATTTTGGGACTGGACATTATGGAACAGTACGGGTTTATCGTTGACGTAGGAAAGCGAGTCTTAAGGATTGGGAGCAAACAATTTATTCTGTCAAAAGTGAACGACCAATGCGAGAAAACCAGGCTGTTGACAACGCAGGCAGTCAAAACTCCTGCATTATCCAGAAAACCAGACAAGGAAGATTGCAAGCGCTACCCTCAGGTGAGAAAATTGCCGAACATGGTTGAAGTGAACACTGTCAAGGTCGATCTTCCAGACAGTTGGTCAACGAAAATTCTGAGGAGAGAGCAATTGCGCGATGTAGAAATCGGACCTATGTTGCGAGCAAAAGAAGAGGGAACGCGTCCAGCATGGAAGGATGTTTCCAACAAAGAAGTGGGGCTGAAGGCTTTATGGTCACAATGGGATTCACTTACGGTCGTAGATGGGCTTTTGAGGAGAGCATGGGAAAGCCCAGATGGGAAGCAGGTTGCCATGCGTCTAGTGATTCCCAGGTGTCGTGTACCAGAAGTACTCCAGGAAGCACATAATGAAATGTCCAGCAGACACTTCGGCATAAACAAGACATTGAGTAGAGCACGGGAACAGTTCTATTGGGTTAATAGTCGCCAGGATGTGAAGGCCTGGTGTCACAAGTGTAAAAATTGTGCTGCCCGTGGAGAACCATTTTCGATGAGCAACTACAGGAATGGAAGTCGAGAACAGCCAAAGAATGATCAAGAGCAGATGAACAGAACTAGTAACCGCTTGAAGGCCGGTTATGATCAGAATGCCAGTACAGGGGGATTCAAGGTGGGGGATCTGGTTTGGCTGTACAACCCACACCGGAAGGAATGGAGACCCCCGAAATTTCAACCTCCTTGGGATGGACCGTACACTGTTATTACCCGAATTAATGATGTCGTCTATCGTATTCAACGAAACAAAAAGTCCAAGATGAAGATCGTATACTTGGATAGACTGGCGAAGTATGTGAAAGAGGCTGAATTGCCTGACCGGGACGTTCAGGCTTAAGGAGGGGGCAGTGTAATATGTTGCACCCCTTAAAATTTAAGGTTATGTTACTAAAAAGTAGGCAGACTTCAACAGATCGAATGTCTGAATGAATGTAGTGTATTTGCACCTACTCGAAAAAGAACCTACCAGAAGATTCCAAAGTGACATCTGGAATTCTCTAGAGAATGGTGGCGTCATCACAGAACAATCGAGATCTGTCATTTTTAGGTATAAAAGACCAACCGCATTCTCGGCGAGTAGTTCAGAAAGTTCAGAAAGTTCAGAAAGTATAGAAAGTGAGGTTAAGAGTTCAAAGATAAACAAAGTAATAAACATTGTGATTTTAGTCAGTAAAGTGTATTTAAATTAATAATAGTATTGTGAAGTATCCAGTAAATATTTAATAAAGTGTGTTAGTGGACATCTCTTGTTATAATTTTTGGAACCCACGGAATTTGCAAGGGGTAGTTTCCTAAGGGTGGAAACACGCGACAATATTGTATTTGATCGGCACATATCTAAAATCGTAAATATCGCTCGTAGAGAAAAAATTTTCATATCATTGTGTTAGTGAGCGAATTCTGAACAACTTTCAAAATGTCCGTCTGTCCGTCCGTCCGTCCGTCCGTCCGTCCGTCCGTCTGTCTGTCTGTCCGTCTGTCCGTCCGTCACGTTTCTTGTAAGCACGATAACTTAAGAAAGAAAAGTCCGATTGTATTGAAATTTAGAAAGTAAGTTAGTGTTAGCTAGAGGAAGAACCCTATTGTTTTTGAAGAAAATCGATTGGTAAATAAAAGAGTTATTAATTATTTAATTAAAAAAATATATTCTCTTAATTTTTGTCGCTTTTACTAAAATGGAAATATTGCGAAATATTATTTCCATAATATGTTTTTTTTTTGTTTATGAATTTTACTAGTATATATTTCATAGAAGTACGAGTTGAAATATGTATGATTGTCGAAAGATATATAAGTATCACACGCAGTCAATTTTCTTAGCAAGATGTGGTGGCGCAGCGGCTAAAGCTTTGAAAATCGGATTCTAACACCACTTTCGATCGGGGGTCGCCAAATTCCAATTAAACGGTGCGTGAAGTATCTAGGGGTGAACTTGGACAAGAGACTGACGTTCAACATTCACATAAACGAGACAGTACGCAAGGTCTACTCCATGTCCAGGAGTCTGTATCCGCTCCTGGCAAGGGGTAGCGGACTCAACAGGACAAATAAAAAATTGTTGTATACGATGGTGATCAGGCCGGCCATCACATATGTGGCGCCGGTGTGGTGCAGCATACCGACCACGACAATGAGAAAACTCCGAGTTCTCGAACACAAATTTATGCGCCTCATCTCTGATCCGGGTAGATACACCTCCCTCAGAGATCTATATAATCGTTGCCACGACATAACGCCACTAGCGGACTACGTCCAAAACATCTCCCAAAAATTCTATCAATTCAAGCTGGGCGATAGTCCGCTAACCCGCAACATAACACGAATCAGACAGCATAATGCGATCCTTTTCGATATCCGACACCCCCTACCATACCAGGCGTTGCCTATCTTTCGGCAACCTCTCTAACCACACTTTCCTCTACGACAACTTCTCCTTTCCCCACCTTTAATCCTCACCAAAACCTACAACCAACCCCTCTCTACTCAATCTATTTGTTTTTACCTTTTTTTTTTGTTCCTTGCCCATTTTTTGTCTCTAAATTCAGTCTCGACCAATAAATTCTTAACAAACAACAATTTCACATAACATTACACACTTTTAACTATCCATGACACTTTCCTGGCGTCAGGAAGACTACCAGGGTGGAATTGTCTCAAACGGGTTTTTTCGTTGAGTTTTGTTTTCCCGTGCCAGCAATCAAAATTTTTAAGTGTTCGCGTGTGCGCGAAATCGATAGTTTTACAGTTTTAATTTTAATTATTTTTAAGTACCCTCGTGGACTACGTTACACGATACTGTTAAATTTAAGCCTTTCCCTATTGGGCAGGAGTTTTAACTCACAATTAATTTTCGTCATCGCCAAACCGGACCCTCCCCGCCCAACCTCACACCCACCTCGGCGATGTTCGCCGTGGTTGTCTGGCTGGCTCCGGGCCGGACTCTGGAATGACGCATTATTGTATGTGAATATTAATAAATGCTTGTTGTTGTTGTTGTTTTCGTTGCAATCCAGAGGTCCGGTGTTCAAATCTCAAACAGGTTGGATATTTTTTTTCATTTTTTTTTTCATATAATTTTTTTCACAACAAAAATGGTATCATAAAATTTAGGATGTCCAAAAACTAACATTATTTACAAAAAAACTGCGAAGAGTATCCTATAGAATGTGTAACAATTATATATAAAAAGCTCAGTAAATTGGCGAAGAGTACGTTTATAGCTTGTTTCTCTTATTATTGCAAATAAAAATTTTTCAGCGCAGCACTCTTAGGCCAGTGGGCAGTAGTAAGTAACTTATATTACAAACTCGGAAAGGCCCCAAAAATGCATGCTTTACCAATAAAAACGAAATTAATTCTAGTCTCCCAGTAAACACACTCACGTTTATTAAACGCCGATATAACGTTGTAAGCGTTGATATAAAGTTGGTCGTTGAAATAAATCAACGTTGATTATTGGTCATAAATAGATGCTTGTTTTTCGACGTTAATATAACTAATGTAATGAATATTGTAACCATTAGTTTAATTACAACATTTTTTCAACGTAGTTATGGCATATTGAATTCACTTATAAAAGCGACGTTGATCCTCACATATCCTCGACCTGTTTTGCAACTCTCCGTTGTTACATATTATTTAATAAACTTTTATTAAACGTAACATTATGACGTAAAAAATGCATACTCTTTGACGATGAAGAAACATTGATATAATAGAGAAAATCAACCATATATTGATTTCAGGTGGTTTATTTTATATCCGATAAACGTAGTATTATAACAATGAAAAAGAGCAACAAAACTACGTTGACACAACATTGACGTACTACAGAAATGTTACCGTTTAGAATTAGATTACTCTGAAGGAGCGGGCGATTGGCCTTCCCCCACTGCGACCTATGAGGTCTATTGTAGTACTCCTTTTTTGTGTGCCTCAGGGCTCCCCATCCAAACATGGTCTTCCTAGACTTCGAGTCTGTTGATAAGGGCCCCCAGGCACGGTTATCAGCCTCTGTCTTTCTCTCGTTACCGTTTAAATTCGACGTCGATTAAACGTTGATGTAAGAAAATATATTAACTATTAGGTTTAGTCGTAAGTTTAATTCAACGTGTTTTTAAAACGTTTATATTTTAGATCAATATGACGTTGAACAATATGTACTCTGTGCATGTTTTATAACCACATATTAACATGTAGTAATTTTTTTTTATCTATTTATTTAACGTCGGCCTATTTCCACTGCCAGGGCCTATCACCGACGCCAGGAGACGAGCCAACCTGGAAATTTTACCGAACCTCTTCCCTTAAAAAGAGTAGGGATCTTTTACTTGCCTAACATTTAATAGACAAGGGACCGCCTGCTTTACATCCCCTCCGAAGGATGGTATATCCACTACGTAATACTCGTCTTGAAATTACATAGCTTCCGCGTATACACTGATATACAAGCCGCTAGAAGGTGGGACGAGAACGCAACATGTAGTAATTATTAACGTAGTTATGACACGTTAAAATTACTTATAAAAGCGACGTTGATCCTCACATGTCCTAGACCCGTTTTACAACTATCCGTTATTAGATATTATTTAATAAACATTTATTAAACATAATATTATAACGTAAAAAAGGGACAATATTTGACGTTGAAGAAACATTGATATAATAAAGAAAATCAACCATATATTAATTATAGGTGGTTTATTTAATATCCGATAAACGTAGTATTATGACGAATAATAAAAGCGTGAAAATAACTTAGTTAACTAACGTTGATTAGTAGTCCATTTAATACCCAATAGGCACACTTATGTTTAATAAATATATTTAATACGGCGATTCAAACGTTTTATTTAAAGAAAAATAATACGTACTTTTTACAACGTTAACATAACTTTTGTTTCCAACTTACTAATTGTAAGGGAATTTTAAATCCATGTGTGAAATAGATGGTAGAAGGTTACGTTTTTTAAACGGATCTGTATCAACGCATAAAATTCGGTTGTAAAATAGTAAATTTAAATAAAATCTGTAAATACGTTACTCCTACACACATTCCCAACCAGTAGTGGAAGGGATTACTGAACTATAACATATTGATCGGAACGTTTATTTTACTGATATATTAACGTATAGTACACGTTCATATAATGAGAACTTGTAACAACCCGTTAAATGTAACGTTTGTGAAACGAAAAAATTTAACGTGCTTTATTGAATTAATATAATATAGTAATTTTATTTAAAGGAAAGAGACGTTTCTAAACAACGTTAAAATAATTGATGCTTTCACTTATTAAAATGCAGACATTCTAAATCTACAGGTGAAATAAATGGTAGATGACGACGTTTTTTTAACGTTTTTCTACTCATCTACATTAATGCATAAAATTTGCTTGCTTACCACGTACTTTGTTGCAGAAACTATTTCTAGATGGCGCCACATACAAACCACCTAACAATAATCAGTCAAGCTTTATATTATACTCTTAAAATAAGTAATATAGAATGCAATGTTCAGATTCTTTCAGGGAACATCGATTTGTTTGGATGGATCTTATATCAGGTTAAAGATCATTATTCTATGGCTGAGCCGAGATAGCATAAACATTTTATGGTATCCGTTTATAAGGTTTTAATCACCCACTGGTTTTGTGATAAAACCAGTGGGTGTTTACCTATTAATTGTCTAGATGGCTCATTCGTTTCTTCGCGCGACATTTTTTCGTTGAATCAACTCGTTTCTAAAAACCCTATAACAACGCGTGGCTTTCAATTCTATTTTAACGTTTTTTAAACGTATTTGTGCCCACTGGGTAGTGGAAAACTCTGTGGATCTCGGCGACATTTTTGCGTTTATTATTCACGTTTATATAAAATGATTTTAAAATGTTTTTACAACGTATATTGGTTTACTATAAAACAGGTAAATGATATTACGTGTTTTTCACCAATAAGGAAAACGTTAAAACAGCTTGATTAACTAACGTTGATTAGTGGTCTATTTAATAATGGAAAACCCTGTGGATCTCGGCGACATTTTTGCGTTTATTCAGCGAATATTATTCACGTTTATATAAAGTGATTTTAAAATGTCTTTCTGACGTATGTTGGTTTACTATAAAACAAGTAAATAATATTACGTGTTCTCCTTCCACCAATAATAAAAACGTTAAAATACCTGAATTGATTGATTAGTTGTCTATTTAAGAGTGGAAAGCTCCGTGGATCTCGGCGACATTTTTGCGTTTATTCAACGAATATTAGTTACGTTTATGTAACGTTCGGTTATCGTCGTTTTCATACGTTTTTTTTTTTAACGTGTGTGTGTGTGTGTGTTTACTGGGTTGTACTTGATTTCAGGGCAATGAAAGTTTACAGGTATTTTTAATATTGTTTAGACTCAAACTAGAGGTGCTCGAAGTAATACATCATAGTCCCGAAACACACTGTGTAGCAATATTTGTATTTGAGAATTTTAATCTGGGCATTGTACATACATAATATGTTTGGCGTATATTTTGTGCAAAAACATTCCGAATATTTTTCTATTGGGTGTTAAATTCTAGCTAACTGTTCAAAGATGAAATAAAAAAACAAGCCAGTCGTAATAAAACTTTTATTTAATAATCTAATAAGCGGCGAACAGCTTCTAGACAACGCCACTTATCCGGCAAGTAGAAGGGTTCAAAAACGTGCGGGAACGGCGTGTCGAAGCCCGTGACTCGAGCTATGGGGGCCTCTAGATGTAGAAAACATTCCTCCTGCAACAGACAAGCGTTGTTTCGTTAATGTTCTTATATTACCTCAGATTTATGTATTAGTTTCTTATACATTTGTGGCTGGAAAAACAAGTCAATTACTGTAAAAGATAGTGTAAGTTATTTTTAGACTATGCATAATGATTAATGTCTGTGGAGAGAAAACTTATTATAGCGTTTGCAGGCAAAAAATAAATCGCATAAAGAAAATGAGTAGGACTGGACGAGATATATTCATAAATGCAGTTGCCTAATTCATTTAGAATCAGATATGGCATAGTATAGTATAGTATATAGAATAACAGCGCCAGCGTTACTCATTCTTTGCGCAGGATATTATTGTTTTTTTTTATAAATAAATTTTGTAATATTCTATATTTATTTTGATATTATAAGCTACACGTGATATCCCAAATGCATCATTCTCGAACGACGTAGTAACATCGATTTTCATTTACACTATCAGTAAACACGACATATTTATTGAATTACATCTGACTATTCAATAAAATTTCATGAAACATATACGATTTATGAGGGTAGTTTAAAATCCCATCGCAATAAAAATGCATTCATTCGCTTTTACGACGCTTTAACACAGGCCATACATTTTACACACTGAGAAAAGTGAACAAGGTAAGGGCGATAGATAGTTCACTTTATTTATAATGTGGTGTGTGAGTTAGTTTATCAGTGGCGGAGTGGTTCTAAAAAAACATAAAATATAAACACACCACATATAGTAGATATATAAAACTATCATTTAATTTTTCTAAGATTATATTATGTCTAAGGGGACCTACCTCATCAGGGGCCCACAGGGCTCACTTGCCATCGGGCAAGCTAACACCATAGGCCAGTCCGCCGCTGAAGCCTATCATCAGGCGAGACATTTTATGATACTGTCCACTCATAAACCTTTATAGAGTAAGAGTTAGTGAACATTTCGCGTCATTACACGAGTAGGCTAAAAATTTGCCAAAAGGTTACCATGGAGGTAATGAGTTGCCATCTCGAACGTTTCGACTTGGAGGTGGGCAGCAGGGGGTGTAAGAACACTCCAAAGTCCTAAAATAGTAGTCGAAATTTTCATTATTGCAAGTTGGTTGAAACTTCGTATTTTGCTTGAATTAAGGTATATGAATAACCATACAAATTGTCAGACAAAAATTTCAGGGTGTGCTGGGCCGAATTTTTGTCTGGCAATTAAATTACACGGTCAAAAAGGTCTCTAGAATAATATATTCAATTGTCAGACGGGAGCAAATAATAAAAATTTAACGTAAAAAAATACATGTTTGGGGTGTTCTTACACCCCCTACTGCCTGAAATTTATGTCTGGTTATTCATATACCTTAATTCAAGCAAATTCGAAGTTTCAACCAACTTGCAACAATGAAAATTTCGACTATTTTACGACTTTGGGTGTTCTTACACCCCCTGCTGCCTGAAATTCTTGTCTGATAATTTGTATGGTTATTCATACACCTTAATTCAAGCAAAATATGAAGTTTCAACCAACTTGCAATAATGAAAACTTCGACTACTATTTTTCATTACCCCCATGGCAACCTTTTGGCAAAATTTTAGATTACTTCGAGTGATGAAAGAAAAATGTTCACTAGCTCTTAGACTATTAATAGAGTTTGAAAAATTGATCTATTTAAGCATACTGACCAAACATTTAAGGAAATTGAACGTCGTTAATGGAATGAGTATTTAAAAAAAAATTACCTGTATGGTGGCTGCCAGTTCTGCTCCAAATCCCCCAGTCAGAGGTGCTTCGTGTGCGATGAGGACTCTCTTAGTTTTCTTAATAGACTAGAAAACATAAACAAATCATTAATATAGCTGATCCATGACTTTTTAAGCCTATTTAAAATGAAGTAAGTGTTTTGAATACTAATATTGTGCAGTTTTGCCGTGGGTAGCATCCGTATACTGCAGTTTCTGGCTTCTTGGCCGTCGTCAGTACAGATTAGGTAGTAACATCATACAAGTAAGTCTTTTTCTCCTCATGCCAGTTAAGCGAATACATTCAAACAGCTTGCATGGCGGTAAGAAATGAAATAGGATTTTCCGGAAGATCCTGACGTGTAAAGGGAAAACTGACGTCGGATTCGTGATCTTAGCGATCCACAAATCGTCGAAATCGGTTTCAGAATTCCGGGAAAGTTTCCTTTGGAAACTTTCGAAATATTCAAATATTTTATTGGGAACTTTCATTTTTATCAACTGAAAACTTTCATATGGAACCCATCCCATCTCTGCTTTTTATCAAAACTTCCTGGAAACTTTTACTCATCTCTGGAAAAAGCTTACCATTTTGGAAAATACAATTTTTAGCCTCATCACAAATTCGTAACGTTACACCTCCTTCCATCATCTTCCAGCAACATAGCCAAAACTCTTTCTCTTCAATTAACTAAAGTTGGATCAAAATGCGAAGGCGAAGTGGACGACAAAATTGGACATTGAAGGATGTTTTAAGCTGCACTTGCAAAGAAAATATATAGTTTTAATAACAAACTAAGCGGTATGGCACTGCCTCTCGCTTTCGCTGAATATTTTGAAGTTTGTATTTTGATTGATACATTTTTTCACGGCATCCAAGTGACTTCATTTACACATCTTTTTATCTATATACAAATTGTTTTCAGTTCTCTTTTGAACACGTTTATAGTTATATTGTTTTATTAATTTGCTGCCAACTGATTAAAACTATTATTGTTTTCTAATTACAACCCGGCCCTTCCTCATCCGTCATTCAACTGCCACGGCATTTTGCACCGTGAACGTCTGGCTTGCTCCGGTACGGGTGCTTGGGAAGGCTAATTGTTGTACTTTTAATTTATATTGATTTTTTTATTGTGATTAATAAGCGTGAACGTTTTGGGTCCAAATCCTGATGGCGTGAATTGTTTTGTTGAATTATTTATATTCAAAGTTTTAAAAAGCTGTGTGCGTTAAGGTTAGTTGTTCAGGTTCATTGGTTTTCGTTTTTTTAGTGTATTGGTTATATTACATTTGGAAGGTTCTTGGGGTGACTAATAAAACAGTGGTTGCATGTAGATAATGCTTATATCCGTCCTGAAATATATCGCTTTTCTTAGTAAATACCCACACAAGTACATTTTCTATAAACTACTTTGTCTGTTTATATTTAGTAGCGACATCGCACTGGGCAAATAAATAATGTAATGATATAAATAAACAAACGACCGTAAAGTTTCCAATCTCGCTAATGAATTCAAGGCGAACTATTAAATCATAAACTTAATAACACAATGGCTGATGAATTTACCTTACATACTGTGTCCCTGTCCCAGGGTAGAATCGAGACAAGGTCTATCACTTCGCAAAACACTTTAAATTTGCTCTGGGCTAATTGTGCCACTTCTTTTAATACGTGCACTTGGGTGCCCCATCCTATAAGCGTTACGTCACCTCCTGAAAAGTGAATATGATCAATTAGAAAAGTCATCGTTATTCGAAATTTATACAGATTCTATCGTAAGTAATTTGGAATCAATGAATGATTCTCTTTAAGTTATTAATATATCTTCTATAGTTGTTCTCAAAGGCGTACCGAACAAAGCGAAACATCAGTTCTTGTATTGGATATAAACTATGTGCTCCTTAAATCCAATTCTAATGAAAATATTCGTTTGCCCAACATTCCCTTTTTCATTCTCAAGGACCTTTTAAGTAGATTTATTGTCTGATTGTCAAGGATTTTTTCCTTGAATTAGCAGATATTTCAACATCCTCTATATTAATACATTTTGACTTTGCAGTATAACTAAATCTTAGTATATTATGTTGCTTATTATAGAGAAGCGAAAACAATTATAGTATATCACTTTTACCGCATTGATGTGAAAGAGGGAACACTTAATTAAATTAATTGCCTAAACCGCGAGTTCAAACGATTTGATTAATAGAGGGAAAATTAGTTCTCACTTATAAGAGGCGCATATCTAAGATACTTTACACAGCAAAACTCGTTCTAACTTTAATATGTTCCCATTAAACACCTTGTCAAAGACTTTGGGTTAAATCGCTCCTTTTATTAGATACGAAAATAACAAAACTGAACAAAATGTATCTAAAAAAATGTTAACAAAAGAGAGCTGCACGCTGACCATATCTTTGCAAGTCGTAGTATATTTTCCAAACAGAAAGGTAAGTTATATATACAGACATTCTCCTTGTATATAAAAGTAAAAATTCTACGTCTTACCAACGTTGGTTGCTCTTGGTAATCCGACGTCGGATTTTGATGGATCCATAACGATATTCCAACCTATATGTGCACTAATTTAGTCAATAAAATTACAGTTGTTTCAACGTTGGAATCCACCATAATTTTGGTTGAATTGAAGTACTATGATGATTCGAAGTGAACTCCAAGACAACTTTCTGATTACTTTTTCTATGCGCCTTTAACTGTGCATACTTATACTAAAATTTACTAGTTCTAGAATTTTCGTGATGTATACCCGAATAAAACAGAAAAGATCTCGGCGTGACATGATTCGAACAATAGCATGGGCGGAGAACGGAAATATTTCTGATTTATTTTAAAATTTAAAATAAAATATTTAATCAATTTTGGGACGGTTAATATTTTGTGAATGGAATGTATTGCTTACTTACTAAATTTTGATTATTAAATTGTTCAAAAATAAACGATTTTCAAAAGGGCCTTCGACAACGTCAGGTCAACACCGTCCAATTGAGAAATAAGGGCTCCTCCATATTTGGTTAGTTACCTGGGTTGAACGAACGCGTTCTAACCATACCAGGTATTATTATAATAGATTACCAACGTCTAACAAACGTTAATCGATTACTAAAATTAGCCTAACAATTTTGCGAAGTTGCAACAACGTCGTCCCATGGATTTAACACTACTTATGTGTTTAAGTCATAGTCCGACCGCCTTTTGCACTAATGTTGACGTTGCAATTAGTGCAAATATAGTCGGACATAGAAAAAATGTTACTGGAAATGTAAAGAAAAAAATTAAAGAAAGCAAGTTTAGAAGTTTATTAGTGACACTTCGAAATCGGCTTTAAACCGCCGACCCACTAAAAGTGCTTGAAATTTCATTAAACCCACAAATACCATGAACTTGTTAAACAGATCATATCTCACCTGTCGTAAGTACGTCGGCCCTACCAATGGGCAGTTGATAATCTTCTACGGGCACTTCTTCTACGGCCGCTCGGTATAAAGTTTTCGGTTCGAATATGATACAAGGGTCGGGATCCCTAATACAACTTAGTAATAATCCTTTGGCTTTTATAGGCCCTCGAGGAACCACTACCTGAAAAAACACACTGGATACGAAAAAAATGTATTTTATTTTTTAATAAGTACTGTAACTGGAGATTTTAATTTAGAAAGATTGTCTTATAGATTATTATCGTTTAAAAAAAACATTATTTTTTATATTAGATAAACGAATTTTGAGGAAAGAATCTTCTATATCAGGGATTCCCAACAGGTGGTCCGCGAAATGCCACTGAGATATTCAATTGTTTTGTATTTTACTTGACTTGCAGTGGTAGATTCTACATAATCTTCATTTTAAGAAGAATTTAAATTTTGAGGGGATTTATGGGGGGGGGGGAATTACCTCCCCCAAGATTCTGTAAATCATCAACTTTTGTTTTAAAATGTTATGATTTTTGTTAATTTTGGGAAGAAAAAAAATTTTAATGGGGTAATTACCCCCTCCAAGATTGTGAGTTAATAACTTTTATTTTCTAATTTTAGGATGAAAAATTTCTTTCGGATCTCTCCCTCGCTCTTCAAAAAAATTTTGTGACGAAAAAATTTTTTTTCGGATTTCTCCCCCCCCCCGCTTTTTCAGAAAAATTTCGGGCCGAAAAAATTTTTTTTCGGATCTCTCCCCCCGCTCTTCAAAAAAATTAATTTTTTTTCAATCCCCTCCCGCTCATCAAAAAATTTTGAGTTCAGTGTTACCCCGCCCCCCCAAGCTCAAGGTCCAGATCCGCCCCTGAAGGGGTCCTTGTCAGTATAGCGACCGATGAGGGGGTCCTTCAAAAAATCTTGTTGGGAATCCCTGTTCTATACGATTTATCTCATAAATTGATAGCTTTTAAGCTATAACTACTTGAAAATTGCCATTTTAACTTGAGAAGACAGGCACCTCAAAACATCGAATGTCTCAAAAAGTAGCACATTTATCGAAAAAAAAATGCTAGACACCAACTACAAGAGCTACCGACCTTGAATTATTTTTTTTTTTAATTTCTGTAGGATTAAAAGTTTCGGAGACATTGAAATATAAAAATAATGTTCGAACATTTATAAGACGATTTTAAAATATTTTTTGTTTCCACAGCATAAAATCAAATACTTCAGTCAAATAGGGAAAATTACAGGGAAAAACTGATAAAGTTTCGAAATTTGGCAGAGATGTTCATTAAGGCCTATTGTTAAACATACTAAAAGTCCCCAACTCTATCTTTTACGTTTGCGCCGCCATCTTGGAAAAATGGCACTCGGTTTAAGTTTTTCGCTTTTATCTCTCTAATCATTAGTGACATCGAAATTATGTTTATATGATAACTTAAAAGAGACAAGTCCCATTTTATTGAAATTAATTTGGACAATAAATTAGTGTCAGCTAGAAGAAGAACCCCAGTATTTTTGAAACAATGTGCGTTTTGACATTTTTTAAATAAGAAGAATATTTAAAAAGAAATTGTTACTGTGATTCAAATACCGTTTATCGTTAATATATGGTATTCCCAGAGCCGGTTTTCTGATTAGGCCTCATAGGCCCGAGCTAGGGGCGCCACTCTGCGGGGGGGCGCCATTGCCTTTCGTCTTACTGGTTAGTGTCCATAAACAGTTTTTTTTTTATTCCTTTTCTTCGCCTATCAAAAAAATTAGTTTTTCTCGGATTGTTCCCCCTACTCTGTTTATGTTTATGTTTATGTTTTAATACAAGACATTTAACTTGTTCCTATTCCTGTCGGAGGAGGGGGGCGCAAAATTGACCTGGGCCTAGGGGCCATTTATATCTAAAACCGGCACTGAGTATTCCTTAGATGCTCAACTATTTAGGCCCATTGAAAGCTTTTGTTTAGAAAAAAAAATCATCTGTCATATTGGAGCCGCCACATTTTATTTAAGTTTTGCATATTTTTCATCTCTAGGAACTGGCATCTCTAGGTACTGTAATTAATTTCATGCTATTATAAAAAACTGGTAATGAGAACGACCAGAGAAATTAAAAACCTATATAACTTTTTCTTCTAAGGACACTTTGGAAAAATTGACCTAGGTCAACAGATTACAGTATTTCCTACAAAAAGTTTGAGAACTTCTGCCTTTTGTGGCTCAATGAATGTTAGTTACAGAAAAGAGGGTTCCTTATTCTGTGGTATAGTTGTCAAGTAACATATGCGAGTTTAAACTTCTCTAATTTGCACCAAAAATTGAGCAAGCCAGTCAATGCCATTATTGCGCAAAGGCAAAACATTTTTACGCCATATATGGAATTTCTCCCCTTGGTGTTACAAAACTGAAGGAACCGCGAAACATTAGACATAATGTACATAAAAAGAAATATATTACCTACCTTTAGTCCGGGCGTATGCGCAAAATAGGCTTCTGGACTCTGTGAATGATAAAGAGCTCCATGTCCGACTGCGCCACAAGGAGCCCTGACGGTTAATTTTCCACAGTCGAATTGGCCTCCGCTTCGATATCTAAATTTCGCTGCCTCGTTTACCAACTATTGCAAAGAGATAATTAATTAATACGTGTGCTAGAAAAAGCGCCAAATGGCTTATATAAATGAAGATGCTTAATATCGTACAAAAAACTGAAAAATATTGTTTTTAGAGCTGCTCAAATATTTCCACCAGTGAATTAATTATAGCATTATATATCTAAAATGAAAAAGAAAAAAAATATCGCAAATGCCTACATTTTACTTCTACATCCAGTGGAAGTATAGTAACGCCAAAAACATTTTTAAAAATTTTTATTGTTCAAATAGGCTTAGAATGTCATGAAACGTCGAGATTTTAAGTTTGAAAAAAACATTTCTGTCTGTCGGTCTGTCTGTAACTTTTTTTGTGAGCACGTTTACTCTGGAACCGTTTAAGATATCGACTTGAAATTTGGTACATATATGTACTTTAACGAGATCTAGAACTAGATTATATTTTCATCTTGTTCCGTCGAAGGGTTGGGGGGTAAACCGGAGTAAATTAGGGGTAAATAGGTAAATCAAGCAGGTAAGAGTCCATAAAATTAGTATTTAGTATATACAAGAGAAGTTAAGGTCTCAAAAAAATTTTTGGAATTAGCCACCCCCATTACCACCCATTATTAAAGGGGATGAAAAAAAATGTGATTTAGTGTGTGTACAAGAACCAGAAACCTCAAAATATTTTTTACTTCATCCACCCCCACTACCACCCCCTATCACTACCCCCACCCCACTATCGATGTGGGGATCGTTTTATGGGTTCTTGGGGTAGAGGATTTCAAATATTATATTATTAAAGTTCCATAAACAATTATTTCCATATACAAAATGTTTTCGTTATGAGTGACTTTGATAGAAAATCTGGATGTGGAAGTAGTGATTTTTTTCTTTGAAGACAAATTCTTGTGAACTACGCAAACTGTGGTTCTGTTTCTAAAGTGTCCGCTAAGCCTCTAAGCATCCACCAAAATTTTCGCAGGGGCCATTTAGTAAATAAGTCCGTTTTTGGTGGCGGGGGGGACTGAAAATGTGAAAAAATGAACGATGTGAGAGGACGGTTTTCATAAAAAGTGAAGTGAATATAAAGTGTAATATGGAAGGGGCAGTTTATAAACGAACGATCGGATAAGGGGGCTTCATAAATGTTACAGGGTGTTACAAAGTGGGCGAGGGAGTTAAAAAGTTTTGGAGTAATTTTTCAGGCTTGTCTTTAATTATTTTGTTGGAAAGTCCTTTCACCCCATTCGAGCAATAGAAGAAGAGGTATTTTCTAATATATTGTACCGGAGTTAAAATATTTTGTCTTGTAATTTAAAAAAATGAGATGTGTACGTCAATCTGTTATGTCATTACTTAATAAAACGCTTTTATACTTTTAATTAAGTGTTCTCAAATAACAGCGTTCGCGTCCAGAGTTCGCGCGACAAAAAAATGATTTTTTTTTGGAACAACACACGGTCGGACAATCAAAACAACTCGAATAACTATTACATACTTCTCCTTAATTATTATATTAAGAAGTTTTCATGTATTAGCGAATTAACAGGATTTCCTAATCGATCTAGACTCGCATATGCAGTTGGTAGATAAATTTATATACACCATAGTGTATTTCATGTTGCCTAATCTATACTAGTCTTGCAGCAAACAATAATCAACCAAACAAAACCATATAAACTACAATTTATAAAAGAATTACATTATTTTATTTAACGTAGAATACATCTGCCAAATAAAAATAATAAATGACCAATAAAACTAATAAAAATTCAGCAAGGTAGTAGATGTTAAAAATAAAAAGAATAAACCCCCAGTAACAATAAAATAAATATAAATGCCTTAGTAACATAATCGGTGTCCAGTAAAATAGTAAATGTTCAGTAAAATGATATATGTTCAATACAAAAATAGTAAATGGTCACATTAGTAAATGTTGAATAAAGTGATAGTATATACTCAGCAAACACACAATAAGTGGCAAAGCAATGGAACATTAGATTTATGACTGGTAAGGTGTTGACAACTTTTGCCAATACCTAAAAAGTTAATACTATTTAACATTATATCATCTGTCCTGTAGTGATAAGTTGATGGCCCTATGTATTTAATACGTCTTTTTGTTATTACATACTTGGAATTATTTCACCATTGTTGGTACGTTAGATATAAAAACACTCCTTTCTCAGTACCAAAATAGCTAATACAAAGCACTGTTTAACCATTATAGCTCCCTTGTTGTAATCGTAAATTGATGGCCCCATGTGTTTAAGGCGCCCTTTTGTTATTGTGTATTCTATATCTAGTAAAATGTGGTCACATTTTAACTCACTACAGTTTACAGTAGAACCAGAGTGTATTAAATAGGTGGTCCGACATACGTCACTTTCCTATGAAAATAATGGCTTCATAAGTGCATGCTTTCTATTTAATTTAGTAGATGGCGCGAGCTATAAGGTACTACAAAATCCTGTATATAGATAGATGAATTTGCTTTGCTGCATGTAGTGTTGCATATATTCTTTCAATGTTTTTAATTTAGCTACACAAACAAAACGCTGGGAATGTATGCAACACTATATGCATGCATGCACAGAAAATGTAAAATTATCTTTCTATGCATAAATAATAACAGAACTTATTTCTCCTGCCATCTGTTATATTATATTCAAAGTAAGCACCACTCATCTACAAAGATGCATAAGCTATGTTGATTCTAAAATAGTACATTAGTATAGGTATTACGTGGTGGATACATTCATCATTCTCTGCATCTATCCTGCAATCCCCGTATATCAGTTTATTACCATATAATATCAAGGCAATAGTTAAAAAATCATACTTTTCGTTAAAGGCACGTGAAAAATAAGTTAATGCTAAAAATCCGGTATACCATCATTATTATTGGCAAAGTGTGTGATGGCCAAGCGTTGGCCGGTGTTTCATTTTATTCAATAATTTAGCGCTCCTTGCCAGTACTTACCCAATGATGAAGTAAAGGCATGTAGGCAGTTTATTAATGATGGGCCAATTATGTATGTTTGCTGGGTATATGGTCTATAATGGCCTGCAGATAGCCTGAGTTGCGTAAAATTATAAAAATAGGTGACAAATTGGCGAAAAATTAAAGTTAGATGTAATACAAAGGTTCATTTTTATCATAAAGTATCCAAAATAAAACTCGTTTTTATTGAACGTTTATTATTTTTACTGGACAAATTGGAATAAAATACTATGTATCTGAAATTTCTTTACCTCATACTGTACAAAATTTAATAAAATACTATGTATGAGTTACTGATCATTTTCACTTTTTAACCGTGCAACATGTATGTATTTACTAATCATTTCTATGTTTACTTTGCAAAAGTTTGTTAAATACTCTTCACTTATAATTTTTTACTAAACTAAATGAAGAGCTAAGTGGATAGGTGTTATGTGACATTTTTGAAAATTTTGAGATTTCTACACAGACAACTATTTTAACTTACAATCTATCATTTCAATAAGTTTTTGGGATAATAAACCTTTCCTAAATGCGTTTTAATGTTTGATAAAGGTGTTATGTACATATGGTTTGTATATAATTTAATGAATAAAGGTGTCATGATCACATACCACCTTTATCCATCACTGTGCGATATTAAATTGTTTTAATCCAAAACACTTTGCTTTTAAAGTTATGTTATATTGACAGTAATGTGACAAGTTGTGTTTTTCTTACTATTATAGTGAAAATGGCCAGTCGTAGTAAACTGATATTACAAATGGCAATGAATAAACGATTTCATGAATCATGTAAGATGTTTATAAATTGGCTGATATTTGGAAATAGTGTTTTTCTGAAATCGATCGGGAATGTCTACATTTTCGGCGCGATTTTAGAGCGAAAAATGCACAATTTCAGTATTTTAGTCCGTTGCTAGGAAACTATCAGAAAACAGACCGGAAAAGATCCGTTGCCAAGCAACGATCAACAAAGCCGTACGGGAATGTTACTTCTCGGCCTAGGCCGGGAAGTAACATTCCCGTACGGTTTTTTATATATATTTTAATATGTTAATATTTTTGATTTTGATACGTTTAAAATAGTATTGATTGTGATTTCAGAATTTTTTTTTTTTAAATGTTTATATTTTTGATTTTTATACGTTTAAAATAGTATTTATTGTGATTTCAGAAAAAAATAGTATGTGTACTTCGGTGTGAAAGCACATTCCCAGACTTCGATGCTTGTTGGCCTCGGCTAGCGCCTCGGCCAACAATTGCATCGTCGTCCGGGAATGTATCGCTTTCACACCTAGATACACAATATACCATTTTAGTGTTTTAATCCATATATTCATTTCGTTCAATTTCGAAATGGTATGAGATGGTACAACAGTCGAGATGGTACTTGAGTATCTAATTGCTGTAAACACATTTATACCTTTTGGCAATTCAGCAGAAATCAGTCACATAGTGGCAATTTCTTCCCAGGCAAGTTTTAATAATGTTTTAAAAACAAAACACTATCAGTATAAAATGCAATAATAAAATACGAATTTACCAAAGTATTCTAGCAAATTAGTCTGTAAATCAGAAATACTGGAAAGTGACGCTTTGCAGTGTTGATTTTTGTACAAACATTTTTATGCTGACAAGTAGAAGAGGGCTGGACTCCCAAAGACGCCGTTGTCATAGATATGAAGAATCGTTTCAAGGATATTGATGGAATTGCCTCAAAACTCAATTTGTACAACACGAAGAAAAACTTAAACATTGAAAAATAGTATATTATATTACTAGGAGTAGAACGCACTCTTTTTTTGTGGTGAGCCCAGGCCGAAGCCGCAAACTGGGCGAAACACAAAAAAGGCGTTCTACTCCGTGTAATATATACTATTTTTTCTTCAAGCGTATTAAAATGCAAACATTCATTTATTATTATAAATGTACAAATATTCAAACTACAGTCTTACATGTTGACACAATATGACAAGTGGCTAGTGGATAGCGCGCCACCGGTGGCTTTCGGTATTAACATTATGTTATTAGTAAAACAATACCCACTGCGGTGGCGCTTTCGGAACTAACATTATGTTACTAGTAAAACAATGTCCACTACGGTGGCGTTCGGTACTAACATTTTGTTACTAGTAAAACAATGTCCTACTTCTACTTCTGTTTTTGGTGACATAATTTAAACATTTTAATACGCTTGAAGAAAAAGGTTTATTTTCACGACGGTATAAAATGGCACCTATGGGTGCTACTATTACATCACTAGATGAAATGACTCCATTTTACAAAGTCGATATTTTAAAGAAAAGGAATATGCATAAGATAAATTCCGACTGTATTGCTCTAACGGTGTTTAATGAAAACAAGGGCAGCCTAAGTGTAGGAAAACTGGCCAATCTTAAAGAACAATTACCATTCATAAATGAATGGTAAGGCCGTAGTATCACAACATACTTGGAAATGACCAAACTGTGGCTCAAAGCCGTAGAACTGTCCGACTACCTAAAAATTGTACAATGTTTTAATAATAATAAAATATGTTTAATTTCTTAACACTTTTATTCCCTAATTCCATATTCATTTCAGAGAAACTTATGAACGGATAAAGATGTTATGTACATTAATTATATAAAATTTTCGAAAATAATGACAACTGACAACTTTAGTTATTTGTCTCTGAAAAGTACATCAAATGTCAATATGATCGCAAAATGCAAGCTATATAGTCGTTATAACAAAAAAGTTCTCGCCTAAAAACTTTCGAGTTAAATTACTCAATAACGTGTTTTTGTGACATAACACCTTTATCCACTTAGCTCTTCAAATGGAATTGCATATTACTAAACATTTATAAATCTTGTAAAATATTATTATTTTTTATTTAAAATTAAATTTGAAATTTGTCAGTGCTTATTGGTTACTTATATTTGAAATTATACCAACCTGATCGAATGCCGGAAATATATAATCGGCAAATTGAATCTCCGCGATGGCAGTCGATCCCATCGCAGCGGCTCCAATCCCAAATCCTACAATTCCCTGCTCGCACAGTGGAGTGTTAAATACCCTGGATTTGCCGTACTTTTTCTGCAGACCCACCGTACACCGAAACACTCCACCAAATCCCACGTCTTCTCCGAAAATAAGGGCGCTTTCGTCTTTCCCTAAGGCTATATCTAGAGCGTTGTTTATCGCTTGAAACATGTTCATCTTCGCCTTTTCCCCTAAAAAAATAAAAGAATAAACTGAAACGTTAGAACATATTCACTGTTTTTATCCGGTAGTATGGAAATTTGGTTTCGAGGCAGCTACTTTTGATGCTTTGATGCTTAAATTCATACCTCAGTAAATGTAACTTTAAAGAAAGGATATTTTTATGTTATTCCATAAAAGAAGTATTACACAGCCACAAAAATAAGTTCTGTGCAGTGGACCAAATTAAAAAAAAAATCTATCGTGTCAGTTTTGTTTTTTAGTCAAAAACATCCCCTAAATTGGTGTAAAATCATAGAAATAATGTAATAAGTCTTAATGAAGTGTGAAAAATGGTAGATGTTTTGTAGTCGAGAGTAGAGAATATAAATTCGAGCCACAGTAAGCTATTTCTATAAATTAAACCATTATGTTAGTGAACTTATTCTGCACAACTTTTAAAATGTCCATCTGTTAATCTGTTCACCCGTTACGTTATTGTAAGCACGATAACTTAAGAAAAAAACATCTGATTATATTGATTCTATTTAGTGTTAGCTAGAAGAAGAACTCTATTGCTTTTTAACAAAATCGAACACTATATAAAAGAGATATCAATCGTCTTTAAAAAAACTCGTCCTAATTTTTATGTTTTATAATTGATTAAAAATCTTGTGAAATGTTACTACCTATCATTATTTATTTTTGTATTTTACTAATATTCATTTCATAATAATGTGACTTCCACCGTTGAAATATAATTACACATTATATTATAGACATTAACGCCTATAAAAGTGACTAATGACAGACTAGTGATTATACTAAAACATAAATTCATAATCAAGAAGAAAACAATATAATAAAAAAGAGAAATGCTCTGCGATAGAAGAAAAGAGCACGAAACAGATCTTTTCAAGTTATAAAGAGTGAAATTGATGACACTCCATTTGCCGCCGCCTACGCCTACGCCTTTTGTAACGTCCGCGGAGTAAAATAAGTTTTACAATGAAATACACCTAAAAACTTGATATGTAAATATAGAGTACTCAAATAAAATACTTTTAAAAGTTAAAGGTTTAAGCCAAAATCAAGGGTCGCGAGTTCGAGAGACAAATATGTTGAATGTAGTAGTAGTAGTAGTTTTACTTCCACATCCAGTGGAAGTATAGTAACGACAAAAAAAATTTTTAAAACTTTTATTGTTCAAGTAGGCTTAGAATGTCAGAAAACGTCGAGATTTTAAGTTTGAGCGAAAAAAAAATTTCTGTCTGTCTGTCGGTCTGTCTGTCTGTCGGTCTGTCTGTCGGTCTGTCTGTCGGTCTGTCTGTCTGTAACTTTTTTTTGTGCGCACGTTTACTCTGGAACCGTTTGAGATATTGACTTGAAATTTGGTACACATATGTACTTTAACAAGATCTAGAACTAGTATATTACCTTGCCCAGATTAGGGCAACAATATAAAGAAAGTAGGTAATTTCCTAATAAATAAAAAAAATGTGTAAGTTGTGATTCGCTTATTACACTCAAAGAAATAGTATGGGTAAATTCAACAAAAAAAATAGTTAACTAACAATATCGTTAATTTTGTTAAACCAAACTATATTGAAGGTATTTTTAAACAAGAGGTGATTGTTATTTTAATTAATAAAAAGTTGTCGTACAACAAAACAAACATTAACTTGAAAAATAGATGAATAAGACTATTATTTTGTTCGTCTGACTATTATTTTGTTGAATTCTGTCAAATTAAACTAGATAATAGTATATTTTATTTTTAACTATTATCGAATTGTAATTCTAACCCAGTATTAGTTCGCTGTACTATTGTACTTGGTAGACAAACCAATATTATTGTCGTCTTCTAGAAGTTCTAAAAGAATTACCGTAAAATTTGCTTGCTTACCACGTAGTCTATTACAGAAATTTTTCTCAGATGACGCCACATACAAATCACTAACAATAATCCATCATGCATTATCTTGCACTCTTATGAATTTATAGAAAATTAATAACATGATTGCAGTGTTCAAATTCTCTCAGGGATCATCGATATATTTGGATGGATCTTATAAACGATCTCTAATCTTTGGTTTGGGTGGTCTGATGTCTTAATACTGAGATTTTGGCTAACCAAAAAAAACTTCATCATACAATAAAGTGTAGATCAACCTGAAGAATTAGTTGGTGAACAAAAAACAAAGTCGTTGTACTATTTAATTGTAGACCAAATTGAAAATGGTTAGTGAATATAAAAAAATGTCATTGTATTATTTAATTTGTTACAAGAAGATATGATTATTAAACTACTATTTGTTTACGAAAACAAATAAAGTTGTATGACTATTCTTTACTGATTGATTTAACTATGAAATTAGATAAGCGCGATTTCATATGCTCTTTTTGGTTGAATTTACCTATCATTTTCTTTGAGTGTACCTAAATAATATTCTTTAATCATGAAAAAGCAAATAAATAAAAAATAATTAATTGTAATATCCCATAGATTGTACTACTTACTCCATTATTAACGGGGGTAAGGAAATAAAATTGTGATTTAGTGTGCGTACGAGAACCAAGGGCTTCAACAATTTCTTTGACATCAGCCACACCAACTACCGTGTGGCATATCGTTTTATGGGCTTTTAGGGTAGATGATTTCAAATATTGTATTATTAAAGTTCTATGAAGAATTGCTTCCACATAATGTAGTACAAATAGAGTTTCAACATTTTAACATTGACATTGTTTTAAGTTTCCTATATGGGGCCTGAATTCGTGAAAAGGGCTTGTGGCATTTGCAGCATGACGTAGACAAGGTTGCTAAAGCTATAATAGGTCGCCTGGTAACGGCTAAAAAAGTCTAACTTCATCATTTTCAATATCTCCTCCAGTGATTCCCAAGTAACACACATGGTACCAAATCCTTTCGGTTTCGGTTTTGCTACGAAGCCTTAGTTCCTGGGTACAGCCTGGTACTAATATTATTGGGTAAGGCTACCACACCGATACCATTTATTGGAACTGTAAACACCCAAAGTCAAAGTAACATTCGGGGAACTAGGAAGTATCATTTTATTGTTACTCTATAGTGGCAAAAACTATATAGTACCAGTGAATCAGTTACTGCCACCCACCAGTGCCACTAAGATGCCTAAATAAAGTAACTGGGTACATAGGGAGGCAATCTAGGTTCCAGAATAGTTCCAGTGATCATCACTTGGAACTTTAAAATATTGTGGCATTTTAGTGGCAACATGGGTAGCGAAATAGTTCCTGTTGGTACTTTACAGTTCCAAAATAGAATCTGATACTATAGTTGCTATTGGGTCACCAAAGTCACAGATCTTTTAGAGGTAAAATCAGGTAGTCCCCTATACTTTATGGTGGAGGGCCTAACTTTATAGTACCTTTTTTAAAATCGGTCATTATTAGTTAAAATTTTTAGAAAAAAATAGGTTTTAATCAAAAATTAGACAATGGTTATGTTAATATCTTATCATAAAGTTTTGCGAAAAATGATTTTGAAAGTATTCCAAATGTTTCCCTAATAAATATTTAAACTTTTTAATCTTGCGTTTTTGAATTATTTTGTCAAAAAATTACAAAAAAAAGGTTATTTTGTGGGCGCGTTGAAATTTTATCATTTACCTAATATGTCAACTTATATCAAAAAAGTAACTTGCGTTTGAAAAAATGGCTAAAGAAGTACTTTAAACACGCGCTAAAGTACACATATTTTTGGTATAATATTATTTCACTGCGCCATTATTATAAAAGAAAAAAAACAAAGAGGTCGCTAAAAGATAAACATCATTTTAAAAAGTGATAGTGGCAGTTACTAGGCAGCCACGTAGCGGTTACTAGGCCGCCGAGTCGCAGAGTAGTACCCGCTACTACCCCGATCCTTTATAGTAACTAAACATAGTCACATCTATAGAGGCCGGGACTACTCGAAACACTACCCGGCGACTAAAAATGTTTCCCCAGTTTAGTGGCGGCTACGTAGCTGCCACGTAGCAGGGACGTGGCAGCCTATGGTAGCGGTCCACTTTATCATGGCTTTTATAGTCGTCGATACGTTTCCGCGACTTTATGTGTTACTTGGGATTCCTTGGGCAGTGAAATTTCTTGTATGTCATTACGCGAATTAACACTCAATTTATAAACTTGACGCTGCAGTTCCTATTTCACGTTTCTGTTGTACTTTAAAGATGAGGCATAAAACCACAAAACTCTGATTGTTATTTAAGGGGATTTGCAATATATGCTCAAGGTGTTTTAAGCGTAGGGCCCTAGAGCAAAAGGGGCCTAGAAGAGACCTCTCTTGTACTATTTGCACTGAAAATACCACTAATTGTTTATGGTGTGTTTATGTTAATTGATGTTTTACACTATTTCAATTTACATAGGCTACTTGAAATAATGTAATTTTAACGCTATATTATTTTAATCAAAGTTAAATATAATATAAAAATTGAATATTAATATTATGACATCGATAAAAACAACTGTAAACTGGCGTTTGACGTGTATGTGTTGTTATTTTAAGTGATAATTGTTACTTATGAAACAAGTTATTTATACTCATTTTAATTGTAAAACAGCTGTAGGATTATTATGTAGATAATATTAAAGATAAAAATTATATCATAATATTGTATATGCTCGGTTTGTGCAAATTCATTGTAGCAGATTTCTTTTATGCCTTTTAATTTCTTTAAGATTAACAACACATTATTTAAATTATCTTTAAGCGTTTATTGCTTTAAATTAAGCTAAACAGTATTTCTTTCTACTGGTCTTGCTTAAATTTGTTAAAATGGTATGTTGCAGATTTTTACCTGCTTGTAACACCTCCATAGTGGCGACATTAAAGAATGAACAGTATTTGGGATACAGATTGTTACAATTACCCCCCCCCCTTATCTACGCCCTTGGATTGTTAAAACTAGAAAATTTGCGTCATTTTATTTATGGAAAATGTGTAAGAGTTTAAAAGTCTTTATTTATGACCAATAGTGATTTCTTAAGAATTTTGTATCAACAAAATATATAAATTGATGCATTTTTTTAATGAAACCTAAAAGTTGATGAAAACTGAAAAAAATTTTGTATGATTACTGCATTTAGAGTAATGTATTTTGGGAATTTTTTTTTAATGAATCGTTAGAAATTATACCTAATAAAAATTGTAATTTTTTAAAATGTGTATATTGTAATCAAAAAATTAGTTAAAACAATGCAATATTAAACGTTAGTGATCACATTCTTCATCATCATCGACGATTAATTAAATATCCTTGTGACTAAAAAAATTCCTAGGCTTTTTGCATTAATATAAATATTTATTTAGCCTGATAAAGGTGTTTTTCATATCTAATACATGATTTTTTTTAACAGGTAAATGTACTTTATGTAGATATATTGTACTTATTACTTCCACATCCAGTGGAAGTATAGTAACGACAAAAACATTTTAAAAATCTTTATTGTTCAAATAGGCTTAGAATGTCATGAAACGTCCAAATTTTTCATATCGATTTTTTCCTAATTAAACAATAATTTGGTATAAACAATTATTTTTGTTAAAAAAATTTTTTTCTTTATCTCGAAAAATATATTTTTTGCGAGCAATTTTTCGTGTTCGTAATCAATAAAACTATCGTTTAATCCACGTGGCATCCTGAAACGAATTACAATATGCATATTTGCTAATTCCACTGGACTAATATCCCGCTCAAGGTACTTGAAAATCGCATAAAATCTAGTTCGTAGACAACATTTCCTTGAGCGCCCATAGATGGCGTGGCAAAACTATGACAAAATTTGGAAAATATTTGACACCATTATTCCTTTATGACAGTTGTTTACTAATTTTGACATTACGAATATAATATAACTTTCATATGGTTCGTTTGTATTGATGAACATAATACATGAAAAATATACCATGATAAAATTTTGCCCGTTTTGTGCAAATCTACTGTTTGTGGAGGAGATCCAGCTTGGTAAACTTCAGTTCGCTTGCAGCATCTGTCCAGTAGCTTTCCCAGTAAAAAAAGTGATATCTTGCAGGACCTACTGCAAGCTAAAAGAAATAGACGGGGAATTAAACAGTGAGGAAGCCTGGAAAAACGTGGACTCAACAGAGGAACGTTGCCCAGAGTGCGGTCACGGGCGAGCATACTTCATGCAGCTGCAGACAAGATCAGCAGATGAACCTATGACCACATTTTATCGCTGTTGTAATTCAGATTGTAATCACAACTGGCGAGATTAAATTTTCCAAATGGTTTTACTTAACAAACTAATGCAATCCATGAGTCAAGGTAAGGTGGCGGCTAACTATATGCCATTCTTGTCTAGACACATTCCTGTTACAAATCCATCTGCGGAAGTAATCGCTGTCGAATATCTGAGGACTGGAGCTGTGATAGCTTTACCAACAGATACAGTATACGGTTTAGCTTGTGACGGTACCAATACATCTGCCATAAACAGTTTATATGCTATTAAACGTAGAGTGGTCACTAAACCTCTGGCTATTTGCCTTGGAGAAACTAGACTAGTTAAAGCTTGGGCAAACGTAAAGCATTTACCACGCGATCTTCTAAATACCCTGTTCCCAGGACCAGTGACTTTAATTTTAGACAGTGTAAATAATAATTTAGATACATCATTGACCCCAAATGGAAAAATAGCTATAAGAATACCAGACTATACGTTCGTACAACATTTAGCTTGTCGTTTGGGATTGCCTATAGCTCTCTCTAGTGCTAACTTCAGTAATGAACCAAGTACTGTGGAACTGGCAGGATTTGCGTCTCTCTGGGATATGATTCCTGCAATATTCGATGGTGGTAAATTAAAAAAGTCATGGTGTTTCTTCTATTGTGGATGTTTCAGAACCAGGATTGTACCGAATTTTGCGTGAGGGAGTAGCTCTTATGGAAACAACCAATGTTTTAAGGAAGTTTGGTTTAGAGCTTGCCCAGGAAAATTGTGGATGATGTAGATAGACGATTATAGGCTAGTTGTTTGCTTGATTATTTATGTAATTAATTATAATGATTATTTTGTACATTTTTTCATTAATTCGATTAATTTTTCGATTAGATAATAAAGTTGAATTGACTGGGCGAGGCGACAGCGAAATTTTGTTTCATAATTTTTAACGACCTTTTTTGAAGGTGGTTCAACTTTTTCCCCTTTTCCTTCTTTTGCCCTTTTATGCACTGTGGAAAATTATACGTACAACGGATTGCCGGGAACTTTTGAAACGTTGGTGTTGTTTAGAATGACGAAATTAAAAGTGCAGAAAATGCAGCTATCATAGACTTTTTCTTTAAACGACTTTTTTCATTAATTAAATGAACTATGAGCATTGTATTGAAAATAAATAAATAAATAAAATCATGTTTTTGGGTCGCATTGGCGGGGGGTATACTCCACCAGATATTTTGCCTTCATTAATTTCGTTACTTTTATTTGTGTTTAATAAAAAATGAATCTATTAAAATGTTCATTCGTTCACCCCAAACACCTGTTAGTATACTCTTCGCAAATACGAAAACGAAGAGTATATTGTATTTGATCGGCACATTTCTAAAACCGTAAATATCGCTCGCAGACAAAAAATTTTCATATCATTGTGTTAGTGAACGAATCCTGAAAAATTTTCAAAATGTCCGTCTGTCCGTCCGTCTGTCACGTTTCTTGTAAGCACGATAACTCAAGAAAGAAAAATCCGATTGTATTGAAATTTGGACAGTAAGTTAGTGTTAGCTAGGGAATGAACCCTATTGTCTTTGAATAAAATCGATTGGTAAATAAAAATGTTATTAATGATTTAAATCTGAAATTTTTTTTTTGATTTTTATGTTTTTGTAATTGAAGAGAAATCTGGTGGAATGATTTTTCATTTTAATATCTAAATATTTATATATTTTACAAATATACAGTTCATAATCGAAATATGATTTTAATCCGTCTCTTATAATGTAAAAATTTACAGTTTTTTACGTGTTAAGTGGTGGTGTAATTCTTACGCTTTTGACTCGAAATCTGAGGGTCCCTCGAAACCCACATGGGGTATGGTTAGTCTATTTTTTACTTCTACTTTATTTTACATTGAGTCTTTCACCCACTAAGTTCGTACTATAAAATTAAAAATGTTTAAAACTAACATTATTTACAAAAAACTGCGAAGAATATCCTATAGAATGTGTAACAATTATATAAAAAGTTCAGTAAATCGGCGAAGAGTACATTTTTAGCTTGTTTTACTTGCCTTTGACCGGTGTGTTTACATCAGGCGTATAAACAAAATGGTTCCTTTTCTGAACTACACCACTTAAAATTTTAACCTCGTTATTAATTCCTCGCAAACAAGTCCTGCACACATTTAAAGCCATTTTAACGAAATACTAAAGTTTATAATACCATATCACCGCACGATATCGGATTCACTTACTCGACTACAATAAATAATACCAGCGTTGATATTACAAAACACAGAAATATGTAAACCGTATGTTCTCGACCTTGTGAACTTAGTTATCACTCCGTTTTAAATTTTTAATCACTGTACAAATATAATCCGGTAAAAATAGTAACTGACCGTGGTGAACTTATCTACAAACGTAATCTCAATGTAAAATATAGAGTCGGTCTGTTAGATTTTTTTCATTTCAAATAAACAGATTGTTCTATTTTGAGATAAATTCAAAAAAATTAGATCTAGTTCGTCAGGTCGCATATATTTAAAAAAAAAATGTACATCTGCCAAGCGAAGGAACCAACGCGACGAAAGGGGGAAGATAGTCAGCTGATGTCATTCCCCTCTACTTCATTGTGTCGCTAACGGGGGAGGATGGGGAGGACGCCCCTCCCCCAATATCGTGGTTGAGTTGGGAAATTCAAGCTTCAAGTTGGGAGGATTTGGAAAAAATTTCACCCCCTTCTCATCAATTTTCATTTTGGAGAAATATTTTTTGAGGAGTTGGGAAAATTCCTGTAATGAGAGTTGGGAATTATTAACCTCCCCCCCCCCCCCAAAAAAAAACCTAGCGACACCCCTATATGGCTGATGTAAACATGTTAATATTTCCTCAAGACCAAAGATAACGTCTAAATGTTGGTTGTGGCATTTCCTTAATTTTTGAAAACCACCCCTAAATATTACTGATTTATTTTTGAAACATAGGATATTTATATTTTTGGGATCGCCTTATGAATCTGAAGTCAAAATTAAAGACGTCAAAATGGCGGACGGAAATTTATTCTAAAGTGTCTTAAACGAACAAAAAAATATGCAAACAAACAGCATTTTTGAAAAGAAAATTATTTACTGGGCAATGGCAATAACAAAATGGCGACATTCTGTTAAAAATAGTGTGAAAAGGCACATTGTTCCGCTCATAACTTCTTTATTTCTTATGGTGCAGAAACAAACTAAAAATCACTTTAAAGATTGATTCATTTTTAATTTTGCTCCTTAGAATTTTTTATGGAAGAGTCATAGTCTCTAAGATATTCAGCATTTAAACTAAATACGTCATCCTACAAATGTTCGGATGCCATCTATAAACATAAATATCTCCGAAACTAGTAGTTCTACTTAAATATAAAAGAGAGACAAATTAATTCTCAGTTTATCAGTTTTATTTTTTACATCTAGTATTTTTTCATTAAATTCCTTTAAAATGCAATTTTTTCTGTGCTGTAGACGAACAAAAAAAATTAAGCGTCTTGGTCATACTATACGTTAACGAAAAACAGTATATGAGACATATTTTTTTAATTAAACAAAATAGCGATTTTAATAAAAAAATGTGAAGAAGCAAATTGTTTCTGTCATAACTTTTGTTTTTTATGCTATAGAAATAGTCAGAAAATTATTTGAAAGCATAATAATTAATGGCCTTTCATTTTGGTCGTTAGCATATTTGACTAGGTGCCATAGTTTCTGAAATATTTAACATTTATACTAAATACTTCGTCTTATAAACGTTCCGACGCCATCTTTATACTTCATTAAAGAAAAACGAAATTTATCCCCAATCAATTGATATGAAAAGATGCATAGAACATTTTCTTCTCAAAATTTGATTCTCTTTCAGCTCCAATGTCGTTTCTTTTTTTTTAGGTGCCACTTTTAATGTATGTACTAGTAAGTTGCCAAGAATTAACATAATCTAATTCATATGATATTATTTCGAAGTTAAAAACTTTAGTTTCTGTAATAATTGGTATTGACAACGTACGACACTTTAGTTCTTTTTGCTACATTATGGTGGAGGGGCGGGGCTTAAATGTCTACTGTCACCTTTTTTATATTAAGGACCAGTTTATCAGTGCGCGGTTAAGCACTTTATCCTACAGCTAAATTAACTAGAAGTTTAGAATGTGCTTCTATTAAGGGCCGGTTTTATAGGTACAGTTTAAACCTAAGTAATTTCCTATTTGATGAATGTGCCTAATATACACTTTGCTAAATACGCTATTTACTTTTATTTCGAACCTCAACAGAATCTTCTAGTTAAACTTAGGTTTAAACTGTACCTATAAAACCGGCCCTAAATATTGAAACTTCACATTCTAAACTTCTAGTTAATTTAGGATAAAGTGCTTAACCGCGCACTGATAAACCGGTCCTTAATCCATTTAGCGGTGTTATGTGCTGCGAGTGCAAACTTATTGTCGCCCAGAAGCTGTCGTATGTTATGAAAAACAGGGTTTTGATAAAATAAGCCTTTTCGTCCAGTAAATTTCATTATTATTCTTTAAAAAAGTTTATTCTTATAAATTCTAAGTTACATGTATAAAATTATAAATACTCGATTATTCTTTATAAATCGGAACTGTCTTCTGACTCCTCAGGAATTGGGTCGATTCCAACCTCCTTCTGACTTCTCAACTCTTTTATCTGAAAATATACATTTACCTTTATTTTCTAATTGACAAACTAATCAAGTGACCTTAAAATAAAATAAATCCGGAAATTGAATTATGGATTGTTTAAGTGCATCAAGTCGTAAGACATTTTTTTAGACTGTAGTTTCTTTATATACTTTTCACTGATACTAACAAGAAAATTACATTTTTATTTATTTTTTTTAATTTGTTTTGAACAAATGTATTTTTCTCATCAATATTTTGCATGTATCAAACGTATATAAAAAAAGAAACAATTAAATAAAACCTGCTTTGTCTATGTTAATTCGGAACATAAATATGAAAGTGTTAGCATTTTAGCCATTTATAAACAAACTGACATAGTGACTTGAAATGTGTATTGAATATTTCCTAATGTTTAAAACTCTTCTGATACATTTTTTTTATCACATAAATTGTTGGAAAATTATCGATTTGAAATAAATACTGCTTTTGCCGTTCTCGCTTTGTAAGCCGTGAAAGAACAAATACACCATCCTTAAAATTTCAACATTTTTTTAATATTGTTCAATCAAAATGAGGGCTTTAAAGGTACTCACTATTCCCATGGAACTGATCGAATGGCACCAAAAAATAATGTTTTAGAGCACCGGAAATTTAATGCAAGTGATTACTTGGGAGACCGTCTAATAGGCAGGTTCGACTTTTTTTTTGTTTTGATTTAAATCAACTGTACTAGTACATCCACTAAAACACATTCAAAATTTTTTGTGACTGTTCCGATAGCCCTTAAAAGAAGAGGAAAGTGGTTTGCAACAGTTCGAAGGAATGTTAAAGAAGTATCGCCTACATCAGCCGTGTATTTCTTACTGAATGCATTGCTAATGATAGAATACATATAGAGAAACGTATTCGAAATCTTCAACTTTTAAGTCCCCGTGCTGTAATCAGCACAGAAATGTTCAAAAACTTGCAAGTGCCATGAAAATCGTATGCGCTAAAATAAACCTGCAACAATCTTTAATTAACCAGTGAAATTAAATGTCTATATTGCTTCAATTATTATACAGGTAGATGATGAATAAGGTAGTTGTAATTTTCACCACGTGCACGTGCACGTATACATGTGGTAAGTTACGCGAGCCCACTTTCTGAGGTCCCATCCACATTCATTGCAAAACGATGTATCATACGAGTTTTGCAATGAAGCTTGCCACATGTGTGTTACATACTATTTTTTCTACGGTTGTGAAGTTATTTCCCTTTTTTAAAGTCTTTCCAAAATTTTAAATTTGCTGCCTGTCAGATTTTATTTAAAGTGACATTTTCCGCAGTCATTCTGAAGTTAGAAAATTTGACTCCATAATTGCAATTCATGTGTAATTAATGTACATTTATAGAATTTAATTGTTATTACCAGTAAGTAATATAAATTTTTTTAAGGTAAACACACTATTTTATTCCGGTGTGTGAAGATGTAGTCAAGGCGTGTGGCAAATTCTTTGCCGCACGGCGTGCAGTAAAGTGTTATTTTCTGCAGTCATTTTGAAGTTAGAAAATTTGACTTTCAGCACAATCGTAGAAAAATTTATTTTCAGGTGATTTAGAATCTTAATTTTGCTCCACTATACTATAGCTGTAAACTGCCATACTTATATCCGAATATTTTAGAACCCAGGCAACAACACGTCAACGGGTATCGCTTCCCGCACCACAGTAACCGCAATAGAATCTACGGTAACTGAAACAAAGCAACCTGTTTACCTCCTGCATAAGCGCCTTTTCCTTCGCGGCAGCTCTGTGCAATAATACTTTGACTTTATCCAACAAATGGGTCTTTTGTTCCAATTGCTCCTTTACGACGGAAAGTTCATCCGCTAGACCAACACAGCCGTCGTTGTCGGGCTTGTTTGAGATACTCTTCATTTTATTCCTCGCCGCGGTCAATTCTTGCTCTAACTGTCCAACTTTTTGTAAGCTCTCTCCGTATTGTTCCTTTAACCGAGCGTAATCTCTTTTAAGTTTATCGGCAGATGCCTGGAAGAGAAGATAGGTTTTAATTGTTTTCCATGTGCAACACTATATACAGGGTGATCCATTAATAATGCCCCATAGTTCAAGGGTACATAGATACTTTGGACCAAAATATGAGGATATAACCAAATATACCAATATACCAAATATAAGTGGTAATTTCATGAATTGAATTAAATCATACATGAATAACAGAAAGATCAGGGTGAAACTGAAAAACCACCTTACACAACCAAAAGACGTAACACTTGGTGTTCCTCGGGGGGTCAGTGTTGGGTCCACTCTTATTTATGCTTTATGTTAACGATTTGCCTGACTTCATTAGTAGAGGTTGTGTTACTATGTTTGCTGATGATACTACCTTTACGGTCTCTGGTAGTAGTTCTGAGATACTCTTAGAGAATATCAGAGTTGTTTCTGAGGAATTCAATATCTGGTGCCGGCGAAATCGTCTGATCTTGAATAACACCAAGACAGATTACTTACACTTCCACAAACGTAGGACAGTTAGCAACATTGATAATATCCAGTTTTCTCATATCCAGTTAAATTCTGAATACAGCATACGGATCAATAACATTGCACTGGTTTATCAACAAAAAAATGCCTAATACGACTTCTCGAAAAATCGTCCTTTCTGTTCTTAATAAAAATGCACGTCAATGACTGAAACAAGTTTTGTTTTACTCAAAAAAGATATCATAAAGGTCTTTGATACCGATCCCAATTTGGTTGAAATTGGATGACCAATAACTGAGTTATGAAGGTGTGTTCACTTGAAATGGGTCACATTGTATGTGTGGGTACATACATATTTCGTTATCATGTTTTTTTTTCTTGTATTTGACTACAAAAATATTGTATTTTTTTATGCTTCTGTTTATTAATTTTATTATTATCTATGTTTGTTTGAGTAACCATAATGTACATTTAATGTATCTATCTATCTATCTATCTATGCTTTAGTAAATTATTGCTGTAGAAAAATATACAGGTGTCAAAGTTGATTTTGTTTGTTTCTTGCAATAACTCAACAATCTCTTGGACGATCTTCTCCAAATTTGGGAAAGAAACATTTTTTTAAGCTAAAGATCAATAATGTTTGTATCACATCACGGTAGGCCATAGACGCCGCACAGTGGCGAGAAATGCCAGCGTTCCACCCAAATTACTCTAGAGGTCGTAAACTTTAAGTTATTGAGACATTCTTTTTTTTAAAATGTTCGTCTTGAATTTACCTATCGATCCCTCTAGCTGGATTTTGAAATTTCATTTTTCGTTTTTTTTAATTTTTAATAGAGAATCATATTTTTACAGAAAAATACTGTTTTTTCTATTAAATTTATTCTAACGGGCCGTAAACTTGAGTTTTCGTAACAATTTTTTTTTTCAAATCTTCGTCCTTTAATCAGCTATTGAACTGTCTAGATGAATTTTTGATTTAGTTGTTGACAACTGTCAAAATTACTGTCAAATATAAAAAAATACGATTTTTAGATAAATAATTCATACAATAACAGGTTGGTGTTCAGAAAAATATATATAGTGTTTTCAATGTACTTGGTTCCGAAGTTGACAGGAAATTATGTATTTCTAAATTTGGCAGCTGCCATAATTGTTGTCAAATTTCCAAAGATAGATGTAAGAGCTTATTAATTTTAAAAATACCCTGAAAATGTATAGAAAAATAGATATATATTGTTTTTGATCTGTTTGATTTAGTAATTGACAGGAAAATATGAGTTTTAAATTTGGCAGCTGTCATAATTGCTGTCAATTTTCAAAATACAGTACTTATTAATTTTAAAAATGCACTATAAATGTATAGAAAAATAGATATATATTGTTTTTAAACCATATTTAGTAGTTGACAGGGAAATATGGTTTTTAAATTTGGCAGCTACCGTCAAATTTCAAAAAATAGAAGTTAGAGCTTATTAACTTTAAAAATACCCTATGAATATATAGCAAGACAGATACAAATTGTTTTTAATGTACCTGGTTCCGAAGTTGACAGGAAAATGTGATATCTAAATGTGGCAGCTGCCAAATTTAAAAATAATATTTTCCTGTCCGTTCATAAATCAGGAAGATAAAAAATAATATATATCTATTTGTCTATACATTCAAAGGGTATTTTTGAAATTAATAACTTCTAATCTGCACACCTTAAAACTTGACAGCAATTATAGCAACTACCAAATTTAAAAACTATATCTTCCTATTACTTACGAAACCAGATAGATCAAAAATAATGTACATCAATTTTTCTATACATTTATAAGGTATTTTTAAAGTTAATAAGCTCTTACCTCCATGTTTTGAAATTTGACAGCAATTATGTCAGCTGCCAAATTTAAAAATGATATTTTCCATCAGTTACGAAATCAGACAGATCAAAAATAATATATATCTATTTTTCTACACATTTATAGAGTGTTTTTAAAATTTATAAGCTCTCACTATATTTTGAGACAGCAATTATGACAGCTGCCAAATTTAGAAATCATATTTTCCTGTCAACTTCGGAACCAGGTACATTAGAAACAATTTGTATCAGTTTTGCTATATATTCACAGGGTATTTTTAAAGTTAATAAGCTCTAACTTCTATTTTTTGCAATTTGACAGAAATTATGGTAGCTGCCAAATTTAAAAATCATATTTCCCTGTCAACTACTAAATCTGGCAGTTTAAAAACAATATATGTCTATTTTTCTATATATTTATAGTGCATTTTTAAAATTAATAAGGCGTTACCTCCATATTTTGAAAATTGACAGCAATTATGACAGCTGCCAAATTTAAAATTCATGTTTTCCTGTTAATTACTAAATCAAACGGATCAAAAACAATATATATCTATTTTTCTATACATTTACAGGGTATTTTTAAAATTAATAAGCTCTTCCATCTATCTTTGGAAATTTGACAACAATTATGGCAGCTGCCAAATTTAGAAATACATATTTTCCTGTCAACTTCGGAACCAGATACACTGAAAACACTATATATATTTTTCTGAACACCAACCTGTTATTGTATGAATTATTTATCTAAAAATCGTATTTTTTTATATTTGACAGTCATTTTGACAGTTGTCAACAACTAAATCAAAAATTCATGTAGACAGATCAATAGCTGATTAAAAGACGAAGATTTAAAAAAAAAAATTGTTACGAAAACTCAAATTTACGGCCCGTTAGAATAAATTTAATAGAAGAAACAGTATTTTTCTGTAAAAATATGATTTTCTATTAGAAATTAAAAAAAATGAAAAATGAAATTTCAAAATCCGGCTAGAGGGATCGATAGGTGATTTCAAGACGAACATTTAAAAAAAAAGAATGTCTCAATAACTTAAAATTTACGACCTCTAGAGTAATTTGGGTGGAACACTGACATTTCTCGCCACTGTGCGCCGCCCGCCACATGGGCAGTATCTGATGATGAATAATTATCCCACTTTTTTTGACGAAACATTGTGGTATTTTTGACTAGTTTTCAAAGAATTACTGACATCTTTTACGGAAATTCTCTCGAAAACGATTGGAAATATCTAGTTCTATCAAGTGTGCCTTTTTTACGTAGAAATGACACCCGCATAAGAATTTCTAGTCAAAAATACCACAACGTTTCGTCGAAAAAATTGAAAAAATATTCATCATCAGGTATATCTGGTGTGGCGCACTCTACGGGCTACCATGTTGTGATATATAAATTATTGTTCCTTAGTTTAAAAAATGTTTCTTTACCAAATTTGGAAAAGATCGGTTGAAAGGTTGAGTTATTGCAAAAAAACAGAAGAAAAAAAATCAGTTTTAACATCCTGTATCTTTCTCCACAGCTATGTGGATCATTTCTAGAAAGGTTGCGTTATTTCGGCCGCTATATTGCCAAAGATGTAAGGTTTCAGATGTGGTAAAAAGAACCATTTTTTTAACGTTGCTATAGTTTCACTTCACCACATGGATGTGGGAGTAATAACTACAACATTGCTCACCGTGCGGTCCGACAATGGCCTTTTTCCCGTGAGAAAGCGTTTATTCTCAGCTTGTAGTTTCTCAACGACTCTCTTCAGAATAAAAACAGTTCTTTCCAATTCTGCCACCTTTTTAGAATCGGCGTTTGGTGTTGGAGCTGAAGGATTGTCCAGTTCTTTCCTGGTGCTCTCATTTTTGAGCACATCGATGTAACTACAACAATAACACATCGATTTTGGAAAATGCATTTTGCTATGGTATACCTCTTACGTTTCTAAATGTTGAATTTGCTGGTGCAGATGTGGAAGTTCCTTGTTAGATTTCTCCAGGTCTAATTTGAAGTCCAAATTCTCTGCTTCGAGGCATAAATTTCTCTTCTGTAAACTGGAAATTGTGTCCTGCAACCGCTCCATTTCGGCACGTACCTCAGTTGTACCCTGCAATATATAATAATATAATAATAATTATTTATTTACCAACGAGAGCATAAAAACATAACTCCTTATTCATAAAGTTTTGCCGGACGTTTTGTGATTCACGAAAATTATTCTAGTTGGCCACCTCTTGTTGTATAGCACTATGTTTACATATTCTATAGGTTTCTTACTTTCGATTAGTGTTAAATTTTTTTGGTTAGAAGATCGGTGAAGGTATGGAAAAAAATAATCATTAAATTTTCAATTAAACATAGCCTTGAACATATTTCGTTAGGCAACCTATCACCGTTACTTTTGTTAGCATATTTTTTTTCATAAAAAATAGATTTTATTCGGTTACCTGGATCGGTGAAGGTCGACCTGAGTACGGATCCTGTACTATTATGGATATGTTGTTTAGGTTTATCATGAATTCATTTTTTAATTCTATTCTTGAATAAATTCAACTAATGTAATTTTTTTAAGCATGCAGGCATTTATATAATCGAGGGAATAAAAATAAATAGCACCTTTGGCCATTTTTTTTTTTTAGAACTTTTAATACAATTCTGTTTATGCCTGGTTTCATATTTGTGCTTAATGTGCTTATTTTTAAAATACAAGATTTCTGTTTGTGCTGGTTAATCAAAATAATTGACGCAAATTAAACAGTTTTTTGTCGTTATATAAGTCATCTGAAGGATATAATTCAAGTTTGTTATATTTGATATTAATTATTCGTTTTTGTACGGTTTCCAGTATTCTTAAATATATTTTGTGACATCGTCCCATGTTCATATATCATACGTTTGGTGTCCATAATACAAAATTTTGTATTGTTTTATATCACATTTTTCTTAAATGCTTAAATATGAGTAGAAGGCTTCACAACTTTTTGTAACGTTTACTAATTTGATTGTTCAATCTCATGTGACGATCAGTGACTCCGTTTCTCTACAAACATTACTTTCAAGTTGTTAGTCATATTGCATGAAAATTGTGTTATATATAAACAATGTCTGTGGATAACTTAAAAATGGTATAATCTATGTTTTATGTTGATTTATAGTGCATAAGTATTTTGTATCAAAAAAATGTTTTATAATTTTAAATTCTTTTCATCCTTTTGCTTCCTTGACGAATCCTTCTAGAAGATCGCCGTATTAACGATATCTCCCAAACTAGCGGAGTGATTAACATACAGCGTAAATAATATAGGTCTCAAGACCGTGCCTTGTGGTACTCCATTTTTACAATTTTCTTTTCACTAACAGTGTCATGTAGTTTTACATCTCTAACTCTTTTAGAGGTGGTAAGTCCACGGAACCCCATTTTTTTCCATGTATCCAATGTGTATTAAGTTTTGTGACAAACACTGTCACCAGATCAACAAACATGCACAGAGCAGGTTGCTCTCATCTCCTGTCTCATAAATTTTTTATGTTAAATATGCTATGACACTTTATGTTGACCTCTAAAATGTCGGAATTCGTTCGATTCACGTAGCCTGTGAATAACTTGGACATTGCGAATGTCTGAGAATAGGGCCCCAAGTCTCTCTAAACCGAATTGTTTTTTTTTAGAAATGATCGAATTAATTATAAACATTTGTTAAATATTCCTGAAACACAAGTGTTTGTTAGTAACAATTTATCGAAATAACTGATGAACGAATCAACATTTGAACTCACTTCGTTAGGTTTGGAAGCACATAATAGTAACCAGTATCATATAGGTGTATCACCTAGAGGGATATGCATTGCGGTTCTTTTTTACCTCCCTACTGATGAATTGATTTCACCTTTTTTTGAGGAGAAAATGAACGGAAAATAGTGTAGTAAGATATTTCGAATGGTACAATAAAAAATGGATATTATGTGGAAAAATAAGAAAGTCTATATGCTAAAAGGGTACTAAACGTCATCATCATCATCATCATCATCACCATCACCTTTTCAGCTCTTGTACGGTACTAATATTACCCTCGTGTCTTTCATGAGCATCGATTCACTAGTTTAGGCGATATGTCCATGCATACACGTATACACAACCTTTTTCTGAGGCCTCCACAAATCAGATTTATCTCAATTTTCGATTATGGATCAATTGCAGTTAGTTCAAACCTTTAAAAAAATGCCTCACTAAAATAAAAGAGCCACCAAATATTGTTTCTTAATAATCCCATATTGAAGTTATTGTAAGAGCAAATATATTTTTATTTGTTTTAGATCACACTTTGAAGAAGTAAAAAAATATATATTAACGTACACAGAACCATAAACTATATTGATGTGAGTTTGAGAATAACACAATAAAAATCTGAAATTTTTCAAGATGTTTTAATTAAAAGTTATAGTATTGTATTTATTTTGGTTAATACCAAAACATTAAATTGATAATTAAGAAGTTTCCATTTTTCTCATTTTCTCGTAATAAATAGTCGAAAAAATCTAAAAAATATCTGTAATTTTTTTTTAATTATCTCTAAATAAAAAAGTTAGCGCTCATCTGGGCTGAGGCTCGATGACGTCACAGTACATGATTCCGTCAACAGCGAGCGGACGCGGGCACCAGTGTTATTCTTCCCGGACACACCGTAAGATATTTTTGTAGTTGGGCTTGTTTAACATTTTAATTGTTTGAAGAGTAAGTTATGCCTAAAATAACAGCGAGTTGTGTGCTGTGACGTCACAGTCTAGCTTGAAGTATTCAAATAAGAAATTAAATAAGTTCGTGAGTTTTTTAGATATCGAGTTGATTTTTTTTTGTTTGACTAGTTAACTGAAAGACTACTAAATGAGGTTGAATGTACATGATATTTCTAAAATAGGAAACTTCCTAATTCTTGCCATGACGTTAAGATAACCAATCACAACTTTTTATTCGCAAAATTCACTCTCAATTTTTAAATGGTAACATGAATTAAGTCGTTTTTGATGATATCGATCGATTGAACAGTCGAAAAAAAAAGTAACATGGTAGTAAAAAAACTATAATTCATAGTCATTTGGTGTTTAAAGACCTAACAGCGTTAGTTTAAAATTGTAAGAACAATGAATATTCTAATTAATTACAATTTAGTTTCATCTTGTATTCTTGAACTAGGTCACTAGTCCTCGACATCAAGAAGGCACCGTTTCTTAGCTCCGAGTGAGACCAGAAAATAACTGTAACCGTACCGTATAGTGTGTGGTTTCTTCAAAGATGAAACCTGGCGTTAGTATTCTTTAATCGGATAATGTTGTAGTCTGTATGTGTTTTTTTAAATTAATTGTTTTGTGGTGTCTGATTAAAATAAAACTCTAAAGTAAGTCTTTTTATGTTGATGTAAATATTGAGACTAATTAACACCTTTGTTAAGTTGACCAAACGATCAGAAAATAAATAGGTAAATAGTTGTTTACAATTGTAAGGTTTATAGAGCTTATTAATTTAAATATAGATAGGAAGTTACTTCAAGATTTAAGTTACCTACATCAAAATTATATAATATACTATATTATTTATTATACAGTGTGTGCTATTTAATTCCATTATTTTGGAACGCGTTGGCCGATTTAAAAAATTTTTTTTTTGAGATGTACAGTGTGTTTCAGTTAACATTCCCACAGCCGATATTTCGGAAACTAAGAAATATATTTTTATTCTGTAAACGGTAATGGATTTCTATGGTTAATGCCTTATTCAGGAAGTACAATTTACTATTATAGCATTATCACCAGAGATGGCGCTGCAGTTTAAAAATATTTTCTTCAAGGAAGATCTGAAACATACACCATTTGATTAAGAATTAAATTTTAAACAAAATTGTTCTTATTCCAAAAAGTCAGATCTGCAGTAGTTTTTGAGTTATTTTAATTTTATTGTCTAATTCTTGAGTGTTATTTTTTTTTTTTAATTGCTGTAACTTTTTTAATTTTGATATTCGGATGTAGGTTCTTAATAATTTTTTTGCCTACTATGAGAGAATTATTTACTTGTGGGATTTTTTTTAATAGCACTTACGATTTTACCGGAAATTACTTTAAAGTGAGAAATTTAAATGGAAAAACAATAAACAAGGTAATTTTATTTTTGAACAGTACATCTTGCCAACAATATTTAAAACAGATGCAATGTCATATTTCCTAATTATAGGATGCAAGGTGTTTCCCAAAAAATCACAGTACATATCACCATTTAAATTTCCAGGAAAAAAATGGTATCTAACAAACTGATTTCCTAGAGATGCTGTCCATACATTTATTTTGAAAGTATGCTGAAAATGGGTCTGTATTGGAAGTTTCCTCAGCCCAGAAATGCATATTCCGACGCCTTATCGTATGAATGTAACTTCGTCTGTAAAAATAATTTGTAGTATTTTGCGTTATTGCGTTCGTTCAAAGAACAGTTCACAAAAATCTGCGCTCTTATTGGCGTATCTTCAGGTAATTCCTAATGTAAAGTACTGACAGCCACTCCCCAAAGCTACCCCATAAGCAGAGGAGAGAGTTTGACTATTATTCACTTTGTAAACTGGTGTCCAGACCGGCTGTCTTTTAAAATATGAATTTTATATTTTAAGGCGGTCGGAAATAATTTTATGTAACTGTACCTTTATTTCTTGATGGACTATCAACCACAAAAATATTGGACGACAATTTTAAACCACCACATTGTAGTATTAAATTGCAAAAAACTGCAAATAAACGTCAATTTTAAACTATAATTTTGATAGGGAGGGACAACAGAACTATGCATTCTATTATAATGACTGCTGGTAAGACTTTTGCAGAATATATTGTACTCTACAAAACTTTTATAACTTTTAGTCGTATTTTACATAACTTTACAGACATTTAGCTGGAAAACGCGTTTTTATCGCTACTACGTCAATTATTTATTCCACTCATCAGATAGGCTACATTTTTTGCGTCATTTAGGGCCGTATTCTTTAATTTCTAATTAGTTGAAGGGTCAATTAATTCTTCTATTATACGGAAATGCGCTTTTAGTGAATAATTCTTTGTTTTTGGCCTACAATACTTTTTCGATCGATCACGCCTCCCATTTTTCTTGAAATGGCTTCATTATGAGTTTGGCATCCACAGTAATTCTACTCAAGAATAAAAAATAACTTGTATTCTTATTTTCAAATAAAAGCAATTATGTAAAATCATAGCATATTTTTTGTTCTTCTCTTGATGTAAAAATAAATCGCTACGATATTGTAAAACCATACTTTTGCGTAATTTACGTTAATATATGCCATTTTTTCACCGTTAGGCAATTAACCTTAGCACTCGCCCAGTAACTGCTCTTCCGGATGCCATAATGGTTCATTTGAACTGTTAAAGTAGGAAGCAAATTTAAGATTTAAAATTGCAAATTAGTGCAAGCCTTTATTCGACGTGAGTCATTTAATAGCCTCCACTTTATATTCATAAATAATGTATAGTTCTTATTAATAAAAATTACAGGAATGCTGTCGTTAGCTGTGATACCCGCTATTTTGGACGATGTGTTAATTTTATACATTGAAGTTGCCTGCTTTGCCGGTTGTTAGTCACGAGTTGGTGTTAAGTGATAATTGAATCTTGTTTATAGAAAAAAAATTAAGCGATGAAAATTCATATATGATTGGAATGGGGTTGCTACTACTGTTGTAAAATGTTGCATACTTTCAACTATTGATCCTCTATGTTATACAGGGTGTTTCATTGAGGACGAACCAGCCAGCGCAGGATGATAAAGGACCTTAATACGCATCGATCTGACCTTCATATATGTTATGCGACATTTATTAATTTAGGATTTGTTTAGGCTTTCGTGAATTTTTAGCTAAACTGCGGTGTTGCTTAGAATGTGGTTTTTGCACGATGAGGCGTCCCTCATTTTCGTCTTAAAGTTCTCTGTCAAAGATGACAGGTAAACATTGATGTATTAGATGGCCTGCCTGTTCACCAGATTTATATCCACTTGATTATTTTTATAGTTTATCGTTCGATAGCGAAATTAACTATCTACAAGAACTAAATGAGAGAAACAATGTTGCCAGGAACACAATCCAGCAATAGGGTAATTCTCATGACGCCCATAACTTCGAGCAGTTTTTATAAATGCCTCCCAATTAACCATTACAATTCGGCTTCTTTAAGGATCAATAAACATAGTCTGTAGTCCGTTTATTCCTAGGATAGCAAATTGTGCTCTTATTTTAAAACGTCATGTACAACATAGTTCAGTTTTTTCCATAAACGTCTTGCATAATTGTTATTTTTTTCTTGCCTAATGTTCGTAAATATTATAAATAACTGTTCTACTTGCAATAGAGATAGAAAGTGCAACCGGGTGCGAACAATTTAGTTATTCGCCCATTCCTAGTTTCTTAACTCAAAAGATTACATATTTTATTTTCCAAAATATTGTGGGTCAAATCAGGAGGTACTCATTAACAAGCATAAACGAGCACAGCGACCACATTAAATAAAATAGACCTGATAAGTTAACACCAGATGAATATTAAGACTTTAGAGCTCGCAACTTTGTGCGGAGAATGTTCATGAACCGCCCCTCGATAGATTGGTTATCAAGATACGTTGCATATCACAGTGCTCTCAAAAAGACCTAAAATACACCTGTAGTCCAGTTAAAATGATGGAAAAATAGTTTTTTATGATTTCAGATCACCAAAGGCAAAAACAATGGCGGTAATATCAGACAACATCTTCACTGCGCTTCTAGCTATTCTATCAATCCTCATATACGTCTACTTCAAATATGCTCACACTTATTGGCAGAAGATGGGGGTGCCGCAGCTTGACCCTTCCTTCCCATTCGGCGACATGGCATCGGTGATATTCCGGAAGCAAAATATGGGTGACAAAATCAAAGAAATATACGACAAGATGAAAGGTCACAAATACGTGGGATTGTATTTTTTCAGTAGGAGGGCTTTCTTGCCACTGGATCCCGTGCTGATAAAGAACATATTGAGTAAAGATTTTCAGCATTTCTACGACAGAGGTATATACTACGATGAGGACAACGATCCCTTGAGTGCCCATTTGTTTTCCATAGCAGGTGAGTATTGCTTTTACCAAAGCGAAGAATACAAGATGCTAGAGAATTTTGAAATGACCTACTTTCTGTATATTGTTGGCACGCTAATATACTAGTTAGGTAAATACTTTAAATTTAAATAATTAATTGTAAAAATGTAGGTAATGTATGTAAAATAAATAGTAAGTAGTAATTATCTGCTAAATACCCAAAATAACATTTTATATATAGGACCCAAATGGAAGCACCTGCGTGCCAAGCTGACGCCAGCCTACTCCCCCGGAAAATTAAAATACATGTTTAATACAATCGTAGAGTGCGGTCACCAGATGACCACCATCCTCAAAGAAATCTCCCTGCCAGAACGCACCGTCGAGATCAAAGAGATATTAGCCAGATACACCACAGACGTCATCGGTTCCTGCGCTTTCGGACTCGAGTGCAATTGCATGCGGAATCCCGAGGCGGAATTCCGGCTCATGGGGAAAAGGGCCTTCACGCAGACCGTCGGCGATGTCTTAAAAATGGTAAGTTGGCATTAAAGAAGCATACCCAACATGTGAGTTCTTCTTCTTTAGCCTACTGTCATTTACTGCTGAACATAGACCTCCTCCATGATTCTCCACAGACGACTTTTTGTTCTTTCCTTGATGACCTCGTTTCTAACTCGGTCCCGCATATTCTAGCATTGCTCGTTCCATTGCTCGTTGGCAAACCCATGGTGTGTCTTGTTCTGTGTTAAGGATGAGGTCTCAAGTATTCAAGCGTCGACAACTTTCCGCTCAGATTATTGGGGATGTCCGGTTTCCTGAGTATGTGGCCAAGTTTTTCGAAAAGCACCCACGTAAGACTAACTCGCTTAGTGATTTCTGCGGTCAGGTTGTCCTTGTGAAGCTTGATATTGTGGCCGAGGTACACGTACTTTTTAACTACTTCAAGCATGCGAATATCCAGTATGACCTGAATGTTGTCGTGACTCATGATTTTGGTTTTCAGGAGTTAACGCTTGGTAAATTTGTCTTCACGATTTTACCAAGTACAAACACAAAACAAAATTATGCAATCACAGTCGAAGTAATGGGCGTATATAGGGGCACTAACATCCCAAGCAACAATTCTACATATATACACTAATTTTGCCAATAAAATTAATGTTGGTTCTACGTTGGAATCTACCCTATTTTTGGAAAAGAAGAAAGTAGAAGAAACTCCCTTAAACATTACGTTATATTTATTTATTTATTTATTTATCGAACAATATCCAAACGGGCCTGATTGGCCTAATTACAAGGATAGTATATTTGGATAACAATTGAGTAAGTAAATTACTGATTACATAATACAGAAAAATAATACATTATTCATATACATTGTACAGTATCACAATTATATATACAAATTACTATTGGTTAGAAGACTTTTATGTGCTGGCATTATGTTTAAGTTGAAGTTTCTGTAGAGAGGCGTACTCGTCTTTCATTATGTCGCTGGTACTCATAGATTCATTGTGGTTACGTTTATAGTTTATTCGAATTATTATTTATTTTTTGAATAATGGTAGGGGACGATACTTGGTTAATTACAGAGGTTTGATCAACGTTTTCTAACATTACCAATTATGACTAGTAATCAACCAACGCCTAACAAATGTTGATACTATTTTTTAAATTTCAAGGTATATTTTCGTTTGGGTTACAGATAGTCATAAGAAGTTTCCCTTCGCTAGCGAAAATTCTAGGCTTAGGAGTTTTCTCAGGCACTGTTACTAATTTCTTTAACCGCGTTGTCAGGGAAACTATAGAATATCGAGAGAAGAACGGTGTAACCAGAAAGGACTTCCTCCAACTTCTAATTCAGCTAAGGAGGGATGGACAAATTGAAGATGATCATCAAGATAACGAAAACAGGGTAAGTTTATAGACAGGGTTTTAGTTTATAGCCAATTGATTTATATAGAATTTTCGTCGAGGTGAGCTGGGTTATGACGACAACAAATAAAAATATATTCAATAAGGTCTCCTGGGTGGAAAAATGCCTGCTGTATACACAGTTCTGATGCCATCAAGATGGCCGCCTTCGTTCTCGATGACGCCATAGCTACGTACTCCATACAATTTTTCCCACTCAGGAGACCCTATCGAATATGTTTTTGTCGTTATAAACCAACACTGTCGGACGAGAATAGTTATTTTATTTTGGTTTCCCTACTAATAATTCCAGAGGCCAAACTAATCTAAAAAAAATTTTTAAGTCGTCAATTGGCACTGCTTTAACGATGGAAGAAGCTGCCGCTCAAGCCTTTATTTTCTTCTTGGCCGGTTTCGAGACAACATCGACTACTATAAGTTTCGCTTTGTTCGAGATGGCTCAAAACAACAAAATCCAGAGTAAAGCAAGAGAAGAAGTTGATAGAATTTTCGAAAAATATAATGGTCTAAATTACGAAGCTGTTATGGACATGCATTATTTAGACACTGTCATTTTTGGTAAGTCATAATTTTATAAACTGGAAGAAAGCAATTAATAGTATAGCACATTAAATCATTATTAACTGCAATCGTTCCTTCAATATTTATGCCATCTAAACTAAACCCCGAATGGAATAGCCTATTAAGATATTAAAACTGACCGTGGTTGTCTAATTATTTGGGCTCTTACCAGTACTTTTACTTTTATTCCTCGGAACGAAATAATCTTTGAACTAATTTTATAATACTACTCTTCTGTTATAATAATAAAAGCTGAGATCGATAATATTATGAGACAAGAAATTAATACACTGGACATTGATGAGAAAATTAATTATTTGAACGAAATTATCTTTCTGGAGAGGACATTTTGCGATTAAGCATACCGAGGCTACCGCTCTCTTCGTTCTTTCGTTCTACTAGTTGTATTTCCTCAATTATATTTAAAATATTCCACGAGGTAAAAATACTTTGTACTGGAAACTTACAGTTAGAATTACATAATTACTTTAACTATTTTTTAAAGTACTGAAAATAAAATATGAATTTTAGACTAGTACTTCTATTGGATCCAGAGAGTACTTTTTATGGTACTTATCTCAACTGTGGCCCTTACAGACTCTTAAGAATCCTCGCAGTACCACATTCATCTAGTTTATTTACTATCATTAATAATATTGTTTTAGAAACTATGAGGAAATATCCCCCCGCCCCGGTATTTCTCAGAAAGTGCACCAAAACCTACCAGGTACCCGACACAGACGTGTACATTGAGGAAGGATTATCAGTTCTGATACCATGCTATGGTTTACACAGAGACCCTGAATACTTCCCAGATCCTGAACTGTTCGATCCCGATCGGTTTAATGAGGAAAACAAGTCGAAAATTTGGGATTACACATACATTCCTTTTGGCGACGGGCCCAGAAATTGCATTGGTAAGAGCAAATCTTATCTAATGACATTGGGTGTAATTAGTTTCATATCATTAAAACAAATCTATAATATGAAGTAGGTCAGCAACGGATGTAGAACTAAACCAAGCTCAAGGTGTTTTGAGACTTATATCTTCCTTTTTAATGATCATTGTGTTGATAGTAAGAAATAAACAATGGAAAAAACACCAAATAAATGTCATCCGACCTTTTTGAATACTGCAGTCATCTTTTAGGCATAGGAGTTTATTGTGTAAAGATCACCGACTAATTAGCGAAATGTAAACCACTCGTATATGTTCCCTCACAACAAACGACAGAGGTTCTCAAACTTTTCATAGGTAACTGTTTAAATTTGTTCATTCTCCCTAAAGTAAAAAGTTATATAGGCTTTTTAGTTTGTCAGGTCGTTCCCCCTACTATCAGTGTTTTTAAATGACATGCAACAAATTACACCCTCTACATCAATTGAATTATAAATGTATTATTAGGTATGAGGTTTGCGATGATACAAGCCAAAATTGCCTTGTCATTGACGCTGAAAAATTTCAAGTTCAGCTTGAGTAACAGGACGAAGCTACCATTGAAGATGGAAACCAAGGGCATTATTTTGACTCCGATTGGAGGACTATGGATAGACTTTGAGCCGACATCTAATACTTAGTGAAAATGTTTGGGTAAGCATTATCTGATTTCAGTAGATACGAGGTACTAGTTCAATTTGTAAAACCATGATGTATCGTTTAGACAGATATCTAACGTAATCTCAAAAAATCCGCCTATCGGACCTCTCGACATTATTTTTAACAATTGTGCTTCTGGACTGTTTCGAAGTATTGAAGAATAATCAGTCCAAATTTTAAAAACTGACGTATCTCGGCGTTGAATACAAGTAGATCGTTATATATTTTTTAGAAAATATTAGATATTTCATCTATGTTCATGATTCGTTTGCCGTTTTTGGTTTAATAAAATATCGACAGATATTTGAATTTATTTTAAACTACAATTTTAAAATTATAAACAAAACATTCTTAACATCGTAAAATACATGTAAAAATCTACATTAAAAAAGAGTCCTCTTACGAGTCCATGCACTTAAATAATTGAATTGAAATTTCAAAGGAACATAATTTCACCAACCTTCATTAAAAATTGATGCATTATTATATTACATTTCTTAAATTATCCAAAAAGGGCAATTTTGAGTAACAATAAAATTACTGCAGTTAGAGAGTATTTCTCATTTATCTATTTTGAAGCTTAATTTGACTCCACTTTAATTGAGCGTAAGAACACTTACATAATGACCAACATTCACAAAAAGAAATTAGCGAAGTTCGAGCTGAGGTCGGCTTTATACCGTTACCAGGCTGTAACCTTTTATTTCAGTATTTTTGCGGCTTTTTTTGAAGGTGTAGGCTTTTTTTTCAAAATTGCCTTATAACTTTGAAATTAACAACTGACAAATCTTTACAAACACTATATTTTTATAATTCCTCTTACCTTTGCTGTTAACTCCAATATAGCGATCTTCCTCTCCTGCCCTTCCAGTTTTTCCTGCATCATCGCGGCTCCAAGACCACCGGAATGATGCTGCTGCATCTCCAGCCGGGAACTCATCGCCTCCAAATCCGCTAACAGCTTCATATTCTCGATCTTAAGTATCTCTATCTCTCTACTGTTAACGACGTTGAGGTTGGTGCTCTTCAAACTCTTTATTCTATTTTCGAGGTTGTGCTTCTCCCTCTCCAACCTTTCAATAAGCAACCTGTAACCGGCGCAGGTTTGCTGTAGCTTCTCGAATTCATTGTCTCTCTCCTTCAGCTTGTTCTTCAGTTTCTCTGAGCTCTGCTGCCAGTGCTTCATTTTCTTCCACTTGTCGAAGTCCTCGGAGGCCTGTACTCTATGTGCGTCGTTGATTGAAATCTGCTCGGATAAGCTTTGTTTTAGATCTGCTATTTCGTTTTCAAGCGATGATACTTTCCGTTGGAGCTGGTCTTTTATGGACTTTTCTGTTTTATCGGTTCTGGCGGCATTGGGTCTAAAAGTGCTACGTATATACAAGTAATACTAGGATAATACTACTGATAGAAAAACGAAAATAAAGGTTAGCTAAACTGATCAAATAAAGGAGGGAATAGAAAAAAGATTAAAAGGAAGTATCTACAGATTCACTACAAGCATCGTACTTTCTCAGAAGTTGTGCTTTCAGGTCTCGAATTTCCTCTCTGGCACTCCTTTCTTTATTCAGCATTTGCTCGTATCTCTTCTTGAGAAGGTCATTTTCTTTTAGCAATAATTCCTTTGAGGCTTCTAAATCACTGAGTTTCGGAGACAAATCTGAGTCGTTTTCGGCGACTGCAATTCGTTTTGCTTCAATCTGCAAACATATATTATTATTTTGTTACTATGTGCATTATTAATGTGCAACTTTGCTGCTATAGTTATTGTTATGTTATGTTGTTGTTTTAGGAGTCTTTAATAAATGAGAGGAATGAAATAGATTTTTTATAGTGTCCTTTAGTATTTATTTTTTTATTTATTTTACCCCCTCACAAAATTTGGTAATTAAAACATAATAATTATTGTTGAAAAAAAAATAAATGCCTAATTTAATTGTGGAAGCATTTTTTTCGAGTATCATCATTCATCGATATTTTTTCAAGTGTCTTATTGCATTATTTAGTGGAATTTATTTCAGAGGCGGCAAAAAAATTAATAAATCAATTTTGTTTCGTTTTTTATGTACTTTTCCAATTTAATATTGAAATTTAAAAAAACATATACAGGTATTGTTTTCTTGAAGAACAAGAACATTTTTATTCAAGTCCGGACCTGGATTATTTGTCTGTGTGCGGTACAGGATCACTGGTATTATTATATGTGCCAGATATGAACTTATTATTCAATTCCTTTACAAAGTAACGACCAACAGAAACTTTGGAAAAAAATACAAAAAACACCCTTGTAGCGACGCCTTATTTAATTCCCCTATGTGAAGCGGGCTTAACGCTTGCCCAGTGTAAGCGTTACCGATCAGCCGTGAACGGCAGCTCTGTTTAAGTGAGTAGACGCGCGGGACAATGTAATACGTGCTAGATATTCTTTCCTAATTTCACCTATGTTTTTCTTGTATTCATTACACTAATTAATTAAAGTATGTTTGGGTGTAATTAGTGTTTTATTAATTATCATCCTACACCCTGTATTTCAGCAACGAGGACCCAATCAAAGTGACGGACTCGCCCGGGCGTGCTTAACTTCGCCGATCGAGGTCCAGTCACTGAAACTGGTACCGTACCTCACTGGGGATGACTATGATTACCCTCGGTGTCCTGTATCTTCCATTAAAGCATGTCCGTTTCCTCGTGAGACACCCTGTTTACAGTAAAATTTTAATTATTTGTACTAATTATTTATGTTTTCTCTCAAGATATGTCTATGAGTCTAGTGCTGTAAACAGATACCTAATAATATAAATAATGAAATAATATTTAGCTATATCTATGAATAAAGCACTTAATGCAGATAAAAAATCGAGTTCAATAGATATTATGCTTTACCAGAAAAATAGGTTTCTTCTCTCACACATCATTGAAATTCCCTAACTCGACTAGTTATGCTCCATGGTGAGAAATTTGAATTGAAACCCTTCACTCACTTTTAATTGAGCCAGACACTTAACACACTATCATAACCTGAAACCTGCCGAATTTTGCTGCTGCAGAATAAAGACGACACCACAAAGACTATTCAGTGGAACTAGAATTGTTGAGGCTATGTAGTGGCATTATTTGTTTTTGTTTACTTTAAATTTGGCCTGTACTAGAAATAGCTGTCAGTACTATGGTCTGGCCGGCAATTTGCGTAACACTCGCCAGATGTGGGAGTGGGGAAGTAGGTAGACAAGATATTGTAGAATAAGGGTAGTTTTTAAGAGTCACACACTAGCTTTAGAACATATCAGTTTACAATATATTATACAAGTACAAGTCCGAGATTACAGTAAAGCACAAGTGTTCTAAAATTACAAGTTTCTATCATTTCTATCCTTTACCGTAATTAAAACAGTGGTACTATAATACAGTCCATACAAGTGGTCTTTCGAAGTACAGGCCCTACATAATGGTCCTAGCGAGCCGCGATTCTACCAGTAATCAATATTAACGATATTTCAAGAACCATCATAATGGTCCTTGCGAGCCGCGATCCTACCAGCATACAATAATTAACAAGATTTTCAAGAAAATCATTATGGTTTCTGCGAGCCGCGATCCAACCAGCATTCAATAATAATTAACGAGAATTTCAAGAAATCAAAGTGATTCATGCAAGCTGCGATTGTGCCAAGAAAGAATTCGAGTTCTCAAGTCCGAGTGCAAGTGCAAGTCAGTAAACGACGTTGTATCAAAACAATCAAGTTCCAGTGTATAAGAATTCGAGTTCACAAGTCCGAGTGCAAAGGGAAGCAAGAAAATCAATTTCTAGTCTTACAAGTCCGAGTGCAAAGTGCAATTCAGTATACAGGATATACCTACAAGTACACCTGTACCTATACCTATACAAGTAAATAAAGGAAATACAAGTAGGCGACGAAAACTGTCGAACGAGTTCAAGATACCGAGGACACCAAGGGTGAGTTCGTTCCAAAATATCCATTTTATTTTCGTAAAAATTTCCTATTAAGTTTAAGTATAACTTTAATCTGAGTTTTCGCCATGTCCGAAGAACTTAAAGATTTAAAATATCAGCGAGGTCAAGTTAAATCTAAATTAACGAGAGCAAAGAGGTTTTACGAGTCAATTGACAAATCAAATATTGATGATGTTACATTTGAACAAGTTGAGTCGCGATTAGAACGATTTAATCCTATTTTAGACGAGTTTTCTGAAGTTCAGATATTAATTGATAGGCACGAAGGTTCTAACTTAGAATTAGAGGAAAAAGAGCGCGAAGAATTTGAAAATTCATTCTTTCTTTTGCAAGCTCAATTTAAAGCATTGCGTTCAGCTTACAGTAAAAAAGAACAGTTAGAAATAGGTTCAGGGCAAGGTTCAATATCAAGTTCGCGTCACAGTGAAAACCAGTCATCTATTTATGCAATAAATAATGCATCGAGAGTCAAATTACCGACAATTAATTTACCCAAGTTTGATGGCAATTACATGCAGTGGTTAGATTTTAAGGAAGCTTTTGTTGGTTTAATTCACGACAATCAATCGCTTAGCGATTACGAAAAATTTGTGTACCTGCGGTCCTCATTAGAAGGGGATGCGTGTAAGCGTATAGACCATTTGAAAACATCGGCTGCACTGTATGCTACGGCATGGCAGAGGTTAACCGATCGTTATGATAATGACGATAAAATAATTACGCATCAGTTAAAGGCTATATTTGAACAAGCAGCTCTTGAAAAAGAGTCACATATCCAGTTACGCAATCTATATGAAAATATGACACAAAATCTACGAGCGCTTGAACTATTAGGGGAGCCTACAAATCAGTGGGATACCTTTGTCATATATTTAATAGCTAGCAAACTAGACTCCACTTCACTACAAGAATGGGAAATATACAAGTGTAAGGTTTTACAAGTAGACGAAAATCAGTCGGTTACGACAGAGACGGAAGTAAAGGCAAGAAAGAAAGCAACGTTAAAAATTATGAGCGAGTTTCTAGAACAACGTTGTCAAATTCTTGAAAATGTGCATGACAAGAGGGATAAATCGAGTAGTTCTAGAGATAATAAAATAAGTGAAAGGAATTATTATTCAAACAGAAACAAACAGGCACGTCACAAATCATCTCTTCTTCAGTCCAAGTCTAATTCTTATGTATCGGTCAATAGTCAATTTAGTTGTTTCTATTGTGGAAAGCATCACACAATATATCAATGTCACAATTTTCTAAAGCTAAAGCCTAGTGAACGACATAATGAAGCGAAGCAGCGCCGGTTATGTATAAATTGTTTACGCCCAGGCCATGTAGCTGAAAGTTGTAAATTATCTAGATGTAGAAAATGTGGTAAAAATCACAACACCCTATTACATATTGACAGTGTACTTAACTATAACATAAACCCTAGTTCTTCAAGTGGTTCCCTGAACCATATTTCTCAAGTTTCACAGCCAAGTACTAGTGCTGTTGAAAATACATTTGCAAGTCCCGAGAACAATCAATCACATTGCACTATCGCAAGGGATATGTCAATGTTTTTAGCAATTTTATCAACCGCTGTCGTAAAAGTTAAGGGTCGAGATGGCAATTGGCATGAGTTTCGTGCGTTATTAGATTGCGGTGCACAAAATTCATTTGTCACCAAACGTTTATGCCAAAAATTAAATTTACAGTGCAATAAAGCAAATTTCTCAATCATTGGAGTTAGTCAGGTTAAGACGCAAGTGGAATTTTCTACAAACATTTCATTATTTTCACGCAAGTTAAATTATAATCAAACAATCGATTGTTTAGTTTTACCTGAGATTACGGGCAATTTACCTACGGTGTCATTCGATGCAACACAAATAAAAATTCCAGACAATATAAAGTTCAATTTAGCCGATCCTAAATTTAATATATCAGGTCCGATTGATATTTTACTAGGTGCTAACGTGTTTTGGGAACTTTTATGTGTAGGACAGATTAAATTGGGCTCTTCAAGTGTGATATTGCAAAACACGCGGTTAGGTTGGGTATTGGCAGGAAATATGAACAATTTTAATGCTGTTAATTCGCCCGTGAACGTATCTATAAATTGTTTACAATCAGGTTTGATAAGCGATTCATTGGATAGTTCAATTCAAAAATTCTGGCAAGTCGAGGAAATCGAATTTAAACCTAAAATGTCTAAGTCTGAACAATATTGCGAAGACCATTTTTTGACAAATTTTAAGAGAGACAATGAAGGCCGATTTACTGTAGCAATTCCATTCAAATCTAATTATAATCAGTTAGGCAATTCTAGGGAATTCGCATTGCAGAGGCTATTTGCACAAGAAAAACGGTTACTAAAAAATCCCGAATTGTATTCAGAATACAAAAAAATAATGTCAGAATACGAGGAACTAGGTCACATGACCGAAATACAAGAAATAAATGACAATTTAGCGAACTATTATATGCCACATCATCCCGTGCTAAAGGATACAAGTTTAACTACACGGGTGCGTATTGTCTACGATGCAGCAATGAAATCTGACAACGGCCTCTCATTAAACGACGTACATTATAGCGGCCCAGTCATTCAGAATGATTTAATTTCAATTATTTTGCGATTTAGGAAACATGAATATGTCATGACCGCGGACATATCTAAAATGTACAGAATGATTTTCGTTCAAGAAAGCGATAGACGATTTCAAAGGGTGTGATGTAAAATGTTATGAGATGAATAGAGTAGTTTTCGGAACAGCATCAGCGCCTTATCTCGCGGTAAGGTGTCTGCATCAATTGGGGGTAGAGCACGAGCAGTCACATCCCGAGGCTAGTCGGGCAATTAAAAATGACTTTTATGTCGATGACTGTTTAACAGGTTGTAATTCCGAGTCAGAATTACTGAAGCTACAACAAGATTTATCAACAATTCTATGTAGCGGCGGGTTTCCGTTGCGCAAGTGGTTATGTACTAAACCAAATTTATGTCAATCATTTCAAGTAGATGACAATCTGGAATCTAATATTTTTCAAATCGGGGAATTTGAAGCAAATAACACGTTGGGAATAATGTGGAATGCTTCACTTGATACAATTCAGTATTCAATCTCTGAGTCTGTGAGACAGAAAACAATAAGTAAACGAACCATTCTATCACAAATTTCGCAAGTATTCGACCCACTGGGGTTGTTAGGCCCTATAATTATAGTAGCCAAATTACTAGTTCAAACATTGTGGCAAGAAAAAATAGGTTGGGATTCTCCATTACCTCAAAGTTTACACACAAAGTGGACACAATACCGATATGATTTATTACTGTTAAATCAAATGAAGGTCCCTAGGCAGGTAGTAATTTCTAAATACAAGTCTATAGAATTGCATGGGTTTTCGGACAGCAGTGAAAGGGCTTACGGCGCCTGTGTTTATCTCCGTTCTTTAGATGAATGGAAAAATGTGCACTCTAGATTATTATGTGCGAAGTCGAGAGTCGCACCAATAAAACAATTAACTTTACCGCGATTAGAGTTGTGCAGCGCTTTTCTACTAGCACAATTAGTTAGTAAGGTACTTAGTTCAATGCAAATCGAATTCGATAGAGTTTTTTTGTGGTCCGATTCGACAATTACTTTATCGTGGATACAAGCATGTCCCAGCAAATGGAAAACATTTGTCGCAAATCGTGTGAGCGAGATACAGCGTTTAACAGAGCAGTCAAACTGGCACCATGTCAGATCTGAGGATAACCCGGCTGATCTTATTTCACGCGGTATAACTGCTACAGAAATATTAAACTCAAGTTTGTGGTGGTCAGGGCCGGACTGGCTCACAAGTAATGACCCTTTACCAATTGAAAATTTAGAAATGGTCGACGATTTGCCCGAACAGCGAAGGGTTGCCTGTGCGACATTAGTTGACAATTTTAATATATTTAACAAGTTCTCATCTTTGAGAAAGCTTCAACGAGTAGTTGCATATATTTTAAGATTTTCTAGAAATTGTAAGTTACCGAAAGAAAGGAGAAATTTTCAAGTGCTTTCAGTAGCAGAACTTCAATGGTCACCTAAACACGCTAGTATCTCTAGCCCAAAGAGAATGTTTTGCACAAGAATATTCTGATTTAAGTAAGAAAAGGCCGATTAATAGGAAAAGCAAGTTACTATCTTTAAATCCCTTTATTGATGAATCTAATTTAATAAGAGTTGGGGGCAGATTACAAAACTCAAGTCAAAACTACAACAAAAAATTTCCGATCATTCTGCCGCCTAACCACAAATTAACAAATTTAATTCTAGTAAATGAGCATCGTAGGCTCCTGCACTGTGGACCTACAATGTTACTGGCGTCAATTCGTGAAAGATTTTGGCCTATTTCAGGTCGCAACTTGACTAAGCGGATTGTACACAATTGCGTGATTTGCTTTAAGGTTAATCCTAATACAGAAAACTATCAAATGGGAAATTTACCGGAATACAGAGTTAACCAAAGCCTGCCTTTTCAAAACACTGGTCTCGATTATGCGGGTCCAATTCTAGTGAAGGACCGCAGTACCAGAGGTGCAAAATTAACAAAGGCTTATATATGTTTATTCATATGTATGTCAGTTAAGGCAGTACACTTAGAAGTTGTCAGCAATTTAACCACTGAATGTTTTCTTGCCGCGTTGAAACGATTCATTAGTAGACGAGGTAAGCCACTAAACCTATTCTCTGACAATGCAAAGACATTCGTGGGAGCTCAAGCTGAACTACAAGACATGTTTCAATTCTTAAAATCAGAGTCCGATAAAATAAGTAATAATCTAGCAGAGGATAATATAAGTTGGAAATTTATCCCTGCACGAGCTCCAAATTTTGGAGGTTTATGGGAAGCAGGAATTAAGAGTGCAAAGTTTCATTTGAAACGTATTCTAGGAAACTCTCACTTAACGTTTGAAGGGCTCTATACGGTGTTAACTCAGGTTGAAGCAATTCTTAATTCGCGACCTTTATGTCCTTTCAATACCGATCCAGATCAAATCAGTCCCTTAACCCCTGCTCATTTCTTGGTGGGAAAAACCTTGACTTCAATCCCAGAACAAAGTTTACTTCACGTGCCCGAAAACAGACTAAAGTATTACCAAAGGTTGCAACAAATGACGCAACATTTCTGGAAAAGGTGGCATTCTGAATATCTTTCAGAATTGCAAACTAGAGTCAAGTGGCGAGATGAATCTAGTAATAGAGTTAAGGTTGGTATGGTTGTCTTAGTCAAGGAAATCAACGTACCTCCGCTAAAATGGAATATGGGACGCATTCTAGAACTCCACCCTGGGCAAGATGGTGTTGTGAGAGTGGTAACTCTAAAGTTGAATGGTTCGGTAGTGAAGCGTCCAGTGACTAAATTATGTGTATTTCCATTTGAAATTGACAATGCGAACAATAGAGAATGACTATATTTTAGTGATCTAGCGTAGTAATTATTTAGTTTATAAGGTTGTCAAGTTTCTATTGAAAATAACTATTGTTCAATAATCTAATATAAGTATATAGCAGTAATTTTAATCTGCCTAATTGTCGATTTCGAGTCAGAAGCAATTGTATTATACTAGTTTAGCATATTTGAATTTGTTGAAAATGCATAGACATCCATATTTCAAGGTGGGCATGTTGAGGCTATGTAGTGGCATTATTTGTTTTTGTTTACTTTAAATTTGGCCCGTACTAGAAATAGCTGTCAGTACTATGGTCTGGCCGGCAATTTGCGTAACACTCGCCAGATGTGGGAGTGGGGAAGTAGGTAGACAAGATATTGTAGAATAGGGGTAGTTTTTAAGAGTCACACACTAGCTTTAGAACATATCAGTTTACAATATATTATACAAGTACAAGTCCGAGATTACAGTAAAGCACAAGTGTTCTAAAATTACAAGTTTCTATCATTTCTATCCTTTACCGTAATTAAAACAGTGGTACTATAATACAGTCCATACAAGTGGTCCTTCGAAGTACAGGCCCTACAAGAATTTAGATTAGGATACTTGTGTTACTTTCATCAAATCTGACTAATCAAATTATAAAATTTCCAAAGCTGGAATAAACTGAGGGGGGGAGTGTGAATTCATTTTTCAAAGGGCTGTAATGGAAGTGTTAGAAAAAGAAAATATTTATACTCATAATTTATAACTTTCAAATGTAGATTAGAATTTTTAGAATGGTTGTCACCGAACTTTCCATTATACTAAAGAAAATTATAAATTATCTATTTTAACAGGGCTGGTGGGGTTCAGAGAGTGACTAAGAATGACATAAAATTGCAAATTTCAAAGTCACAAATTTTAAAAATTTAGGAGTTGGTCTATGACAACATTTTGGCAATCAATATGAATAACACAACATAACACATCACAGGTAATACAACTCCCTTTATACCTGAAAGCCTGAAGTTACACATTTCACGACGAGGATCAGAAGAGTGAAATAAAACCGAGAGGTACAGGGAATTCTCTTACAATAGCCGATTTCTTACTGGAATTTACTGGAATTTATCACGAGAAGAGTAACGAACAAGTTCTGAATAAATCCGAGTTCCAGAAGACTTTTGTTTAAACAAAACAATTTTAAAAATAAAGTTTTTTGCGCCTTTTTCTTATATATCTCTGGATGTACAGCTTAAACCCTTAGTTTTACTCCATTATGTCTTACCTTTACTTGACGTAATTTAATTGTTAATTCATGAATTTTGTCGTCTTTCTCCTTGACCAATCTCTCAATATCAACATCCAAATGGTCGCTACATCCAGTCGTGTGTTTGGTAATGAGCTGCTTCAACTTGTTTTTTTCATCGTTGCCAAGCTCCTTCAATTTTTGGGAATCAGTCTTATAAATCGATAGTTCATTTTCGTGCTGCTCTTCCAAACTAGAAGCAACAATTTGCCAAATATACCAACAAGAAGAAGTTGAAGTTTTTCATGTTTTTTACCTTTTTCTCAGCTCTTCCATAGCGGCTAGCCTGTCGTTCGCCAAAGACCTCCACCTCACCGCCTCTTGCCTGCAGGATTGTAGCTGAGCTTCCAAACTAGTAACTTTGGTATGTAATTCTGCGGTGTGTTTTTCAAGAGCGTGCACTTGTATCATGTATTGTTCTATAGCGGCCCTATTTGGTCTCGATTTGGAAAAATTTTCTTCCATACTAAAATACAAATTTGTAAATTTCAACAATTAATTATGGATTTATATATTCACCTCAAAGATTTCTGTTTCTCTTCTGACAAGGCCTTTTGTAGAATCTGCAACTCCTCTTGCAGCCTTGCCGCCGCAAGACTGTGTTTGTCTCTGTCTACTTTCAGTAGTGTCTGATACTTTATGATTTCTTCTTCTCTGCCCTTCAAATTATCTTGAAGAGCCTTCAATGAATTCTAGTAACAAATAATCCATTTAGTTCATGAATCTGTACTGGGGCCTTTTATTTTCAAGAGCTGTGTAATTACTGATATACAGAGCAAAAAGTAGAGGTAGGAGAGAGAAGTGAATAATTCCTACAAGAATTTTTTTGTATACAATTTTGTTACATAGCAGTCAACATATTAGGGAATAAAAAAAACTACTCTTATTTAAATAATTCTTCTTATTATATTTGTTAATACTTTACCATTTACAGCAACTTGGTATAATATTTACATTATAAAAAAGAAAATTTCTTATAGGAATTATTCACGGATAGAATGAGAGATGGGCTGTATTATAAATGGTTTTTACCTTTAGAGCCATAATTTCTTCATTATTGTTATTTGTTTCTAATCCTTCAACGGCAGTATCACCACCTGCTCCCCCTGGACGCCCTTCCTCTTTCTTACTCTGCAACTCGAGAATATGCCTCTCGTAAAACATGATCTGACTCTGCTTGTCCCCGATTTGTTTCCTGAACAAACTTATAGTCATCTCTAACTCGGTTATTTTACTCTTCAGTTGGCTTATGCTCCTCTGTCTCTCCTCTGTTTCTTCGCGAGTTTTCAGCAGCTCAGATTTTAGGCTGGAAATTTGATTTGCTTCGTCAGACCTTACCTCCGGTACCTTTAAAACAATTTCGGCGGTTTGCACTTCGACTGACTTGGTTATTTTGAGAACAGGAGGAGGGGATTTTACGATTTCTTTTGTTTCTTGAATTGGTCTTTCTTTAGGTGGCGCTGCATCTGCGTCGAAACTTTTCTGCCACAGCAGCAGTTCTTCATCGAGCTTCGATATTTGTTCGTCTTGCATTTTTACTCGCTCCATAAAATGTTGAAGTTGGATTTCTTTGAACTCTGATTGCCTCCTATGTCTTAGTTCCTGAAGTAACAGATGTTTAGGATTTGAGATTTGTATTTTTGTAATACTAGTCGAATAAGATTGAGCATCACAAATACGATTTCAACGATTGTTTGGTGGGGGCAATTTTTTTTTGGGAAAGTTACAGTAGCAAAGTTTTATCCAATTTGGGAGGTGAGCGTTTTTTTGGAAATTAAATTTTAATTTTGAAAAACATGTTTTTATCTAATTTTTTAATATCTCGAGTTCTGTTCATCGAATCAGGCCAAACAAAACATAAAAATGTTAGTAAATAAGTTATGAATAATGCTACATAGGTCCAAATTCGATCCGCCATTTTGTTTTTCTGCAAAAAAAATAATAACAGAGAAAATTTCTGATTTTACATAAACTGAAATTACTAAAAAAGTAATTAATTTTTTTTAATGAAACTCGGTGAAACCATAGGACAGATTGGACAAAATCTTATTGTAACTTCCTGATATTATACAGATTGCATTTCTACAAAAAAAGTGCCCCTCCCCCAAAGAACTGATGAAAAAAGCAGTTTTATTCGCATGCTTACACTCAGTTGCAAAGTCTTCTTCTCTTGCATCCAATTCAAAACTTTCTTGAATTCCTCTTTGTCCCCTTCGGCGATTATTTGCTTTTGGTTCGCCAGGTTTTGCAGCTCAGTTTCCAGCTGTTCCTTTAATATTTCGACCTCGTTTTCCACTAGCTTTGCCTTGTGTAAATTAAAGAATGTTTCGTGCTTTTCTTTATTCATTGCTCTTAAGTTGTTGAGGTATACTTCTTCACTACACAATGGAGCACATCCTAGGTACTGCTGCTTCTGCTTGGTGAGCAAATTTCGCAAAATACTACACGAAATAAAATATTATTAAATGGGATTCATCCAGGTTACATCAATTCAAATCGGAATATACTTTATTGCCAGGCGAAAACTATTCCTCGTAGCCAACGCAAAGGAAAAGTATGTTCCCAAGTGGTATTATCATATTTGCTATGTCACGAAATAGCAGTGTCATAATAAGGTGAACTTTTCATTAGTACAATTTCAGTCATGTCGTTAATATTTATCAAAAATAGAATTGGGCCAAGAACAGAACCTTGAGGCATCCCATGATTCATATTTCAGTTGATGGAATAGGTTGAATTCTTAATTATTTCGCTACGATTTGACAAATAAGACCAACTAGTGCAAGGTAATGCCTCTGAAACCATTGGTGTTCAAGCTTCTGTAACAATATTTCATGCTGGACGCGATCAAAGGCTTTTGCCAAATTACAGAATATTGCTGCAGTAGATTCTCCACCGATTTCAGCGTAAAACGTCTTTAAAAATGAGAACATAGCATCATTAGTATCATTACTTGTTTGGAAACCAAATAGGTGAATATTTAATAACTTGCACGAGGCTAAAAATTAAACAACCCTGTTTTTCTTACTAATTTTTAAATATTTTTGGCTAATGTGAGTATTAGCGATATGGAACAAAAGTTAAATGAATCATCTAAATCATCCTTGTAAAGCGAAATCACTGTATTTGTTCTTTATATTTCATTCGTGTAACTCAAGGGATCGTTTGGAGGAATTATGTTTTAGTTATGTTATTATGTGTTAGTCTACCTGCAATTAAGCAATAATAGTTGTTTATAGGATTTACAGAGGTTGTAACACAGATTTGACATTTGACCCTAAGCTCGTTCATGATTGCACCAAGGGCGGATTCAGGGGCAATTGCCCCCCCCCCCCCGAGGGCCCCGAGAAGAATAGGATCTAATATTATTTATTATTGAATACTGAAAATGTCGATATAATTATTGATCGTTCGGCAGTTTTATCTTATCCTTATTGATTGATAGCTAAAATAAATAACTGAATTTAAAAACTGAAATACATCTTCCAATTCTCTACATTACAAAAAAATTATTAGTTTTAAATAAAATGTTAAAATTAGAACAACACTTACCGAACTTTGTCATTGAGCTGAGACTCTCTTTCCATAGCTTCCAATTTTTCCTGCTGGTACTTGCTAGTACTACTCTCACTCGTCTCCTTGGCTAATCTCAGTTCTTCAACTGCCACTTCTAATTGCGTCTTACAAAGATTTTCAGATTGTCTACAATGCAGCAAATCCGAGTTTAACTGTGCTATTATCATTTTTTCGTCCGAGACCGAGGCCAAGTCCACTATCTGATGTTTTAAATGCAAAAATTCCTGCTCTTTGCAGTTATTCCACGACTGCAGATTATTAAAACTTTCCTTCGCCAACTTTAGATCCTCTTCTAACTTACTTTTAACCGTTTCCAACTTCTCATTCTGCTTCAACAAGTCATTATTAGTCGTCTGAAGCTGTTTATATAAGCCTCTGTCGACGTAGTTGCAGAGATTGTCCTCTGCTTCCTTCAGTTGTTCCTGAAGGATTAAATTCTTCTTCAGTAAGTCCTCGTTGTACTTGGTATATTCCTGAAACCGCTCCTCTGACTTGTTCAGTTGTTCTTTAACCAGCGCATACAGATTGTTAGTGTGGTTTGCTCTCTGCCTTTCCGTGATTTCACTAACCTCGCACTCTGCCAACTTCTGCGAGAGCTTTCCCGCTTTATCATCCACATTTTCCACACTTTGAAGCGCCACTTTCGACAAAGCTTCACAGAGCTTATTTTTTAATTCGGCCTTGTCCTTTTCTAAGATTTTTTGCGACTCCTGCATCATCCTGATTTCAGTGTCTTTGTCTTCGTTTTCTCTCTTAATACTCGAAGCTAGTTCCCTGAATTTGATGGTCATATCGTCCAAGTTCTTCTGTGTTTCTTTGAACGTCTCGAAGTCGACCGAAATGTCATTTAGATTTTTCAACATTCTTATGTTGTTTTCCAAGGTTTTGTTAGCTCTAGTGAGCTCGCCCATGTGTTTGGTGTACGTTGTTTGAGAGATACTCACGTCGTTGTTTAGAATCTCTATTTTTGTACTTAGTCTGTCGATCTCGGTTTGTAAGAATTTCACTTTTCTATTCAGCAGGACGTTGTTTGAGACAGTATCTTCTATTTTTTTAAGCTTATCTTGGCCAGTTTCATTTCCTGCGAATACGTTCAACTTAGCCTCGGACATTTCACATTTCTCTTCTAGATCCTTCAAACTCTCTTCTTTGGATTTCACTTCCTCTTCCAGTTTTTCCTTGTCACTCGACAGCTTATTGAATGATATGACGATTTGTTGTTGCACGACATTGAGTTCTTTCTCAAAATGTAAGATTAAAGCTTCTTTTTCCGATATTAATCTAGATCTTTCAAAGACACTCTTAAACAACTGTTTCAAAGCCTCCTCAATATTATCTTGGTCGATGAGATCTTCTGGTAGTGACTCAATAGCTACAATTTGATTTTCCAAATTATTTTCTTCAGCAATATCTGGCTGATCTGCTTTAACCTCTGCGTCGACCTCAGTTGTTTTTTCTAAATTGTCCACTTGCTCTGTTTTGTCTTCAATCGATCTATAAGTTTGAATTTCCACTTTGGTCTCCCTCAATTGTTCTCTCAATTCGGTATTAATGCCCTCCAAGTTGTGGAGCTCGGCTTGCAATCTCATAGCTGGATGATACCAGCCTGATATGTGCTTGACGTCTAATGCTCTCAGCAGCTGTTCAAAGGTCTCAGATTTGATCTCGTTCAAGCTGGAACCTTTCCTAACGTTTATACTGTTCAATATTTCGTGCATGCCCTTCCTTAGAGCTTCGTTTTCCTCCGCGAGGGCTTTGTTATCGTTTTTAATACTCGAATCGATATCTCTTTCTATATTAAAGTTGTCATAGACTGGTTTCTGACCAAGATCCAAGATCTGGTTGGTCAATGAAGAGATTATCTGATGAAGTTTGTGAACTTCTGATTTCAGCGCTAATTTCTCTTCCTCCATCTTGCTTGATCGTTTTTTCAGTGCTTCTAGCTCTCGCTTTTGTTTCTTTTGCCTCGAGGTGAAACCGCCTAAGGTTAGTTGTTCGTCTTCAGAAATGCCCAGTTTTTCCCTAACACGAAAAGAGTCACGATTATAGTTTCTGGGGATTGGCTGATTAAATTGCTATACTTACCTCAACAGCATGTTTTCTTTTTCGAGCAAATCGTAGTTGTCTTGCAACTTGTTCGTAGTTTTTACAAGGTTAATGATTTGCTTTTCTTTAATCCTGTTGTCCGATCTTAAGTCTTGCAGTTCCTCTATTTTCACGACCAGGTCAACCTGCCCATTTTCTCTCAATGTACTCAAAATTTCCTTCAGCTAAAAATGAGATTTGAAAGAAAGTAGTTTTAAAAAGCACTATGTTTTGATTGCTGAACAAATACTTAACCATGTGCATATTACACAAGCTGGGGGTCTTTTCATACAATGAACGACCCCCACACAAGGCGGAAGTTTGATTCATATCACATCATAAAGAATTTGTATAGATGTAAAGTGGAAGGAAATCGCGAAAATTTTCATGAAAAAGTAAGTGTCTTGAAATAGCTAGATTTTTTTGAAAAAAAAGCTTTTATTTCTTATTCCTGCTTTGCCTTTTCACGTTGTATTGATCGGAGTCAAAAACCAAATTGTATTGGACAAATTTTACTATACAGAGCTCCGATCGTGCATTTTTATTACATTTGTTCAGTAACCAGAGTATACAGGTTCATTCTGACAATTGCGAAACGCGAATTCTTCGTACAGAATTTGTTTTAAAATTTAAAAGCTCATCTCGGGGATTTATCTCGGGCTAACTTAATTTGGGAATTTAACTTCTAGTTAAAGCTATTCAAGTTATTCTACGAATACTTCACCGTGACTGCAACAAAATTAAGCCACATGAAAACAAATTTAACATAATCTGCACGAAAAATTGACATTTCGCAATTATCTGAATGAACATTAATCTTACCTCGACTTCCTTGCTCGTCGCGCACTTCTCTGAATACGCCACCTCGTCTTGCAAGTTTTGGCAACGCTCATGCGCCCTCTTCACCTGTTTTTTCAGATCTTTCACGCTGTCGTTCAGCTCTTTGATCTTCTTAATATCACGATCTCTCTCGGACATGAGCTTCTTCAGAATCTCCGTGTTCTCTTCCATCTCCCTCGTGGCTATTTGCAACTGGGCCTGAACCTCCCTCAGTTGGTTTTCTCGTTCTGAAAGTGTCCTTTGTAAGACATTAATGTGCGATTTTTCCAAATCGTCGTTCGGTAGGCTCGATAATGAGGAGTTAACGCTCGTTTGGTGAATGCCGGATTTCAACTCTCTAATTTCTGCGTCTTTTTCGTCCAATATTTTCTGGTTTACAAACGATAATGAAAAGGCAGGAACTATAAATGTTATAACTGACTAGGTGCATGAAATGTAACAATTAGGTATCTGTTGTTTTCTCCCTATTTTGGCCCTGCTAAATATAAATATCACAGATGCTTCAGTGAATTCATTAGAAGCTTGATATTCCAGTTAGCTGCAAATTTTGGAGCATTTAAAAAAAATGTTCGTATCTCAAAAAATATAACGGATATTGAAAAAATGCAAGAGGCCAAATTTGTAGAGCATGAAAATATACATCGAAAATTGTATTACCCTAAAAAAAACCGCTGCCCAAGGAATCACTACTTCCACATCCAGATTCTCTATCCAAGTCACTCACAACGAAAAAACTTTGTATGTGAAAATAATTGTTTATGGAACTTTAATAATATAATATTTGGAATCCTCTACCCCAAAAACCCATAAAACGATACCCCACATCGGTAGTGGGGTGGGGGTGGTGATAGGGGGGTGGTAGTGGGGGGTGGATGAAGTAAAAAAATATTTTGAAGTTTCTGGTTCCTGTACATAAACTAAATCACATTTTTTTTCATCCCCTTTAATAAGGAGGTGGGGGTGGTAATGGGGGTGGCTAATGCCAAAAATTTTTTTGAGACCTTAGCTTCTCTTGTATGTACTAAATACCAATTTCATGGACTCTTACCTGCTTGATTTACCCATTTACCCCAAATTTACCCCAATTTACCCCCCAACCCTTTGACGGAACAAGATGAAAATATAATCTAGTTCTAGATCTCGTTAAAGTACATATGTGTACCAAATTTCAAATCAATATCTTAAGCGGTTCCAGAGTAAACGTGCGCACAAAAAAAAGTTACAGACAGACCGACAGACAGACAGAAAATTTTTTTTCGCTCAAACTTAAAATCTCGACGTTTCATGACATTTTAAGCCTATTTGGACAATAAAAATTTTTAAAAATTTTTTTGTCGTTACTATACTTCCACTGGACGTGGAAGTAATTGTACCACTCGCGTGCTGTTAGGGGGGAAATTACTATCCTGATTTACGGTGCAATTTTCCATGCTCCTAAAACTCAAAAGTTTGCACTTTTTAAAGTAGTTTTTTTAGGAGAAGAGAATCGCCTTATAGACCAGGGTCGATAATTTTGAAAATGGTAAAAAGTGAAAAAAAATTATAGTAGGATGAAACCCATTGGAAAAGGTAGAGAATATAACAAAAATGAAAGGAAAAATAATTTACGGGCGATCTGAGGTCGGGAAGGGGAAGGGAGTGAGTTTTTAAGGGTAAAAAACGGTTTATCTCGATTTCCGGCAAAACTACAAGTCCTATGAAAAAAAGTTAAATGGCAAAGCTGTAGGTAATAAAAAGATCTACAACTTTTGTTTTTACACTTTTTTCACATAACCTCAAAATTTATGTGAAAAATTCAAATAACCAAGTTTTTGATTTTTTATTTTTATCTTTTGCAAAAAAATTTATTTTTTCACGAAATTTGGTGAAAACTTACCTTTTTATGTCCCAAACACCCAGTAATTTTTTTGATTTAAAATATTCATTTTTTCACCTTATTTTGACTTAATATCGAAAAAGCACCCTAATTTTCAATCTAAAATTCTCACGTCAAAATATCTGCTTTTTTAAAAAAGTCGGTGGGCTTTTTGTTCATTGAAATCTCTACTTTCTGATGGTATAAGAAAATATATACATTACTATGGTAAATGTTCTCAGAAAATGCAAATAAACGAAAAAAAACTCGAATCCGAAAATTTTATTAACTTATTTGGTTGTTAATTATAGTAGTATATTTCGATTAGCAATTTTTTTGTTTATCAATGTAACATGAAATCTTACGTTTTTCGAGTAACTAAAGTGTAAATTTTAATAAATAGCTCAAAATTGTACATAATGATTCAAAAAAAAATTTAAATATTTATTTAAATTATTTTTCCTTTCATTTTTGTTATATTCTCTAGCTTTTCCAATGGGTTTCATCCTACTATAATTTTTTTTTAGTCTCAAAAATTATCGACCCTGGTCTATTAGTAATATTACTAAAAAATATATTGTAATCAGTGGCGTCCTTATTTTATGTCATATAAAATTACGAAATAATTTTCTTAAGCACGGCACCACCACCCTTAACATTAAAAATATTAAAAACAATATGATTATTATGTTTTACAAAGTTTGGGAATTAGACAGTTGGCCAACATGTGCAGTGACTTTTCACTAGTTTTAGTGATACTGTTGTAGAACTCTCCAAAATCGTCCTAAGTTGAAGACATAATCAAAATTCGACTTAGGCAAAAATTTCATTTAAAGACATTTTTGGGAGTCTGCAGAGGCGCAGATCAGTCCACAAGGACCGTTTTGGGTTCTATAAGGCGTTGGAAATGACCAGGCGAAAATTCGAAGAAACACCGAATTTTCACTTAGGAAAAATGTTTTTGGTTCAGAAAATCAGAGTAGAAGTATATAATGACAAAGATTTATGAATAATATACTTTTTCAAAGGTACCATAAATTGGACTTTGAAAAATAATATTTTTGGAAGGGCGTCAAAATTTGGCCCAAGAATCGATTTATCGAAAGTACGCCAAAGTTTCACTTGCAGACTAATTTTTCAAAACTGCGTTGAAATTTGGCTTGAAGATCGATTTTTCAAAAGTACGCCAAAATTTCACCCGCAGATTAACTTTTCAAAAGTACCTTGAAATTTGGCTTGAAAATCAATTTTTCAAAAGTACGCCAAAATTTCACCCGCGGATTAACTTTTCAAAAGTACCTTGAAATTTGGCTTGAAAATCAATTTTTCAAAAGTACGCCAAAATTTCACCCGCGGATTAACTTTTCAAAAGTACCTTGAAATTTGGCTTGAAAATCAATTTTTCAAAAGTACGCCAAAATTTCACCCGCGGATTAACTTTTCAAAAGTACCTTGAAATTTGGCTTGAAAATTGATTTTTCAAAAGTACGCTAAAATTGGTCTTAAACTGGATTTTTCAAAAGTACCACGAAGTCAGTTTAAAAAGTACCACGAAAATATACTTTAAATTATTTTTTATTTTTTATTCCTCAACCAAAGACATTGACCTTTGAGGTACGATCATTGAAAGCCCAATTCTAAAGTATGAGCATAAAATTTTAACGATGCACTGCATCCAAAAGGCAAAATAGAAGATTTTGTCAAAGCCGGCGTAGTGCCGATAAGCAAAAATTGATAAAAATCAATGCACATGTACAAGGCCGGTTTCTCGCATGGAAAGAGTTTGGATTGACCCAGCGGCTCGCAATTTGGTCGAGCGCGTTGAGTAGTCCAGACAAAGCGATGGTAGAAAAGCCAATAACGGGGCTTTTCAAATGACAAAGTTATAGAGGAAAACGCCTTGTGCATAAAAATCCAAAAATTCAATTTTGCCTAATAGTCGCTCGAAGGTGAGACGCTGCCAAATCGATATTATTAATCGACTGTGATAAGGGTTAGTAAGTCGTGGACTGATCGAACGCCACTCAACTTATGCAGTAATAAGTCCTCAGAATGTGTTTGAGTACGTGAATTTCCACGATACAAGAACTTTAAAGCTAGGTAGTCTCTAGCGAAACTAAATTCATTTAGTAAAACTTTTTTAAGTTAATTTCAGTCAGCCTTAATTATTCATTTACCCAGAGTCTGAAATGATTCTAAAAGCTCGCATTTTGATTCTGAGAAGGTACGTATGAATCTTTTCTACCTAATCGATCGTTAGCGCGAGCGCTCTCGCTTGTATGGTCTGAAAGTCACTACCTTGATTGGGGAAGGCACGATTCTTTCTTGAGAATTTTGTATAACCAATTCTGTTAAATAAACGGATTCTTTGAACTAATATTTCTTAATTGATCTTGAGGCCTGTTGACGGTCTATAATCCCTGGAACTTTCGTATAGAAAACCGGATGTGTCGAGTTAATTCGCATTAACGTTCGACCTTCTGGTTGTTGTACGGAGGTTCGATAGGGATTTTTTTATGCGTTTTTTGAGAAATATATTCCGTTATTAATGGACCAAAACGCGATTTTCGCGTACCAAAACTAATCCCTCCGCAGAGAAATTCTTCGGTTGGGATTTTTTTATGCAAAAATTCAGGAAATTAAGAGGTGCCTAAACCCCTAACGAGGGAATTCGGGTCCAGAGAGAGCGTAGTTTCCGATCTGTGGTAGTGCAGCCTTGGTCCCGCTTTTCGGCTACCGAAGTCATCTTATCTCGAACCCGCCTGGGAGGTAGAAGAACGGGGTAATACGCGACTGGCGCCCCCTGAGAAATAAATTGGTGTCGCGTCATTTTGACGCCCGGTAGTGCGTTCTTCTACATGGCGCCCAACGTGGGGCGTTGTTAGTCAGCAGGGCTTTCTGGAAAGGATATGGATGAATCAACGCCTTTCCAGTTTTACGACGAGCCGACATCTGTGATGGACAACGTCTCTAGAGGGTTAGAGAGGCCGTGCGCGGAGGATGTACTGGGTAGTTCGGGGGTTGGCCCGAGTACCACTGAAGGAGTCATACAGCCCTCCTCAGAACAAGTGTTCGCCCAAATGGCAGCAGGTCTTGCCAAAGCTCTAAGCGAAGCCACGCACGAGCATAAGTATCGGTCGAAGCATCCAAATGCGGAATTTCATGGCTTCGAACACGAAGACCCTGAAACCTTCATTTATCAAATGGAGGAATTTTTCGTCCGAGTACGAATTACGCAGGATAACGACCGACTATATAAAATATCAGAACAGCTCAAAGATGATGCTAAGAAATGGTTCGAACAATATCGAACCCTAATTACCACGTATCCTCTATTCCTCGAGCGGTTCAGAAGCCGTTATGATTCAGGTGAAGTACTCACCGAAGCAGTAGCTAATTTATATGGCAAGAAACAAGATGCCGAGGAAAATACGTCAGTATTTATTTCAAGGAAGGTATGCCTCTTCAAGAGGATCGATCCGTTTAAGCCGGAGGCGATGAAGGCGGCTACCATCTTCAATCAGTTGAGACCTGATATGAAAATGCTCCTAAAGAGTGCCGTCATACTAGATACAAATACACTAGTGACGATGACCGAACAAATGGCCAAAATCATGGATGAGAATAAAGAATTCGAGATTCTGCAAAATGCAAAGAAAAGCAAAGACCGAGAAGCGTCCACCTCTACCGCTTCAGCTCAAGGGAATCAGCAATCGAGCAGTAACTGGAGAACGGAACCCTCCGCATTAGCGAAGCCGTCCTCCAGTTCCTTTGGTGCATCTAGGACACCATTCAATGGATCTCAAAGAAGAGATAATCCGCCAGCACCAAGGGTGCATTTTGCAAATAATATTTCCTCGCTGCCTAGAGGGGATATACCGAGAAGGGGTACTGGAGACGTAAGGAACTCCCGAGTCCCGTATCGCCCTTGCAGATATTGCCCAACGGAGCAGTGGCATTTTCATGCAGAATGCCCAAACAATCCCTATCGTAATATGAATACGGGAAACCAAGCGGGGGTCAGAGGCGATGGCCCAGGCCGAACTGTACCAGCCCCGCCTACCAGGCCCCAGCAGGCTCGAAGCGACCCTCGAGGAAGCTCCGAAGCAAGAAGTTTAAATTAAAAAACTTCGATGACCTTCCTGACCTTAATTACCTGTTTAAGGATCAAGAAGTCAACCTATCTCCCCACCGATTCACTCCATTAGAATCTATCAATCAAACTAACGACGCTTTCCCTCTGCCTCGCATTAAGATTATAATTAATAATCGAGCGGTTAACGCTTTATTGGATACAGGTTCGACAAGGAATATTATCCAACCGAAATTTTTGAACGACATTGATCAACTTACAGCTCCCCAAACTTTTGTTATGGCTTGTGGCGATGGTTTAGTAGAATCCCTCGGGACTACGACCATAAACGTTAATGTACTAGATGTACCCTTTCAGACCACGTTTCAGGTCATTCAAAATTTAAATGAAGAGCTCATTCTGGGAGCCCCGTTTTTATATGCTCACAATGTCGTATTCGATTATCAACGTAAATGTGTCTACGTCGGCACTGAAGAGCGAATAACCGTCTTCTGGAATCAAGCAGCACATCAAGCAAGGAAGCAATGCCGGCTTCCCGAAGAACTGATCATCGGAAACGATAATTTAAAACCTCTATTCGAGGAATTCGCTGAATTGTTCACCGCGGTGCCTACCCAAGCTACCACGGTGACAACGAAACATAAAATAAAAATTAAAGATGACCGCCCGTTCAATATCAAACCCTACCCCATGTCTCCTTCTAAGAAAAAAGTTATGTACGATCAAATTGAAGAGATGCTGAAAGCCGGGGTAATAGAACCGAGTACCGCTCAGTACAGTTCGCCTCCTATAATAATTGAAAGGCCCGGCAAGAAGCCTCGCTTTTGCATTGATTATCGTCACTTAAATGAAGTAACGGAAGACGAAGCATCCGTCTTACCAAAGATATACGAGAGTATAAAGGATCTAGGAAACGCCAACTTATTTACGGTGTTGGACCTCAAGAGTGGATATTGGCAAATCCCTCTTGAGGAGTCGTCAAAAAACTATTCTACGTTTACAACATTAGATGGAGCATCTTACCGATTTAACGTGATGCCTTTCGGATTGAAGACCGCTCCATGTACATTCCAAAAATTTATGGCAAGAGACGTATTGACCGGCTACTTGCATCATTTCTGCAAAGTATATCTCGATGATATTATCATCTACAGCGAAAATATAGAACAGCATGTAAACCATCTGAGAGCCGTCTTTGAACGCCTGCGTTTGCATAATTTAAAGGTGTCACCGGAAAAATGTGTGGTAGCCACGTCAAGCATAACCTATCTCGGGCATCAAATAAATGCCAACACCACTCAACCATTAGAAAAACACATATTACAGATACAAAATTATCCGGCCCCTACGACAAGGCGCCAGCTTCAGAGTTTCCTTGGTCTGTGTAATTGGGTACGTGAATATATCCCTAATGTTGCAATAATTACAAAGCCCTTGACCCGACTACTCTCGAAAGACTGGCGCTTCAAGTGGAATCCGGAAGCCCAAGAAGCCTTTATTTTACTAAAAGAAGTATTGAATAAACCTCTAGGACTGCACCGGCCAGATTTCAATAAAATGTTCATACTGCAGACGGACGCATCCTTAATAGGATTATCTGCAGTATTATATCAATTGGGGGATAATGACCAGAAGCACATCGTCTCTTATGCTAGTAATACGTTATCTCCGACGGAGAGAAAATACCATATTAATGAATTGGAATGTTTGAGCGTCGTTAATTATATAAGGAAATACAAAATATATTTGGCAGACCGTCCATTTATAGTCAAAACCGACAATCGAGCTTTACTATGGTTAAATAAGCATAAGGACGAGAAAACGAAATTTACTCGTTGGTCATTATTACTTCAGGAATACAGCTTCACCATAGAACATTGTCCCGGCAAGGAAAATATATTGGCTGACTATCTTAGCAGGAATCCTCAAGGCCCAAACGTCGAAGCAGACGACGAAGAGGAGAGAATGTACCCACCAAAATTCTCGTACAAGGAACGAATATCAGTGATTACCACATTGGAATTAAACGATCAGGTCAGAGAAGCGCAAACGCACTCCAGAGATATCCAAGACCAAATTGAACGATGGAATACTCTAGTGCGACAAGCAGATAAAACCGAGGCAGAGGTGAAATTCGTCAATACAAGACAAGTGATAGGCGGCACACTTTGGACGAGAGGCGAAAATGTTATAGAAAAATTATACGTACCAAAACGTATGGTCATGAGAGTAATATCTCATTTTCACGACCGACCGGAAGTAGGTCACCCCGGCCGCGATGAAACTGTTAGAATCATCTCGGGCCGCTATTATTTTAATAATTTGTCGAGACTAGTTAACAAATATTTAAATGAGTGCATTATTTGTAATTCCGTAAAAAGCAGACAGTCACAACCGAAGGCTCCTCTCAGAAGCCATGCTCCATCGCATCCGTTCGAAGTTCTAAGCGTCGATGTAATCGGACCGCTTCAGCGAACCAAAGATGCAGATAACCGATATATATTAATGGTAGAGGATGTATTTAGTAAGTGGGTCGAAGCCAAGGCGTTCACCCAAGTCAGTGGAAAAACAATAGCACAATTTATCGAAGAGGAACTAGTGGCGAGATATGGCGTTCCGAGGGTCATCATTTCCGACCAGGGAGGCCACTTCAATTCCGGCTTTTACGATACGTTCTGTACACGTAACAATATTGAAAGATTCTTCACAGCAGCTTACCACCAACAGGCCAATCCAATAGAAAGGAGGGTGCAAGAAGCTAAGAAGATCTTAAAAACCTTATTATATGGTTCACCCAACGACGAGTGGGATCGACATGTTAGTCAGATGGCATATATCTTGAGAACAAGAAAAAACGCCGCTACGGGGCATACGCCCAGTTTCGTAGTACTCGGCTATGAATTACCGCAGATTGGTGATTGGAATATGTTCGCTTATAGACAAGAGCGTCGTAATCAAGCGGACGTTCCCCGCCTTGAAAGAGTCAAGGAGATTCGTAAAAATCAAACAAATTACCAATGGCGTTACGCGCCCAAAGTGGCGGTAACGCCGGTCGTATATAAAGTGGGAGATATGGTAATGACTAAAAGGATCAGGAAGGATCATACCTTCACACCGTCGTGGAGTGGGCCACACAAGGTTTTAAAGAGATTGTCTAATGAAGTTTACCTCATTCACAAGGGGGTAACTTCGACGAGGTTACATGTCGATGCCATCAGGCCGGCACCTAAGGGAGACCCCGATGTTGAATTGGAATTGTCTGAAGAATCAGAAGATAGTCCGGATGAAACTCATCTTAGTGACGACGCTTCCTCATCAGACAATGAGATCGCGCCCAGGTCAGAGCGACGTAGCGATACCACACTAGTTCAAATCAATGTTCCCGCAAGTGCTCAAGATGAGCCGGATGTAATAAGTCGAGATCCCGAAGATGCTCGAGATGAGCCAGATATAGAAGAGTCACCTCTAGATATTTCTGAGGTCGACCACGGCTAATAGCCGTTTTCGCTTTTTTTTATATTTTTTCTCAAAATTCTAAGTAGCGATTTTGACCTATATGCGGTCGAATCGAAAATTTAAAGTCTACTCCATGAGCAGACATGGAAAGACGGCGAACCCGACGCAAGAGCGCGATCCGGTAAGCCTAGCTTCTCAAGAGCGAGAGCCGCCAAGTTCGAGTAATGGACGTAGGCATAAGTACGAATCAGTACGAGTTTCGGAAGCTGTTTTTCTTATGCAAGAAGACAACTTCAATTTTAATCATTTTAAGTCAACAAAATTAACGTATACCCCAAATGGAAACTACGAGTTTCAGAAGCCGTTCTTCACTCAAGAAGACGCTTCAATTTTTTTTTTTTTACTTTTTTTACAAGTCGTGATGACCGCACGAGTATCGTAAGCCGATTTAATCTACCTTACGAAGGAGAAACTACGAGACGAGTTTCAGAAGCCGTCCTTCGCTCAAGAAGACGCTTCAATTTTTTTTTATACTTTTTTCACAAGTCGTGATGACCGCACGAGTATCGTAAGCCGATTTAATCTACCTTACGAAGGAGAAACTACGAGACGAGTTTCAGAAGCCGTCCTTCGCTCAAGAAGACGCTTCAATTTTTTTTTTATACTTTTTTCACAAGTCGTGATGACCGCACGAGTATCGTAAGCCGATTTAATCTACCTTACGAAGGAGAAACTACGAGACGAGTTTCAGAAGCCGTTCTTCGCTCAAGAAGACGCTTCAATTTTTTTTTTATACTTTTTTCACAAAGTAGTGATGACCGCACGAGTATCGTAAGCCGATTCAATCTACCTTACGAAGAACCAATTTCTAACCATTATAAGTTAACAAAATTCATGTTAGAAAAATATTTCATTAAAAACAACACATTGTGTTTGTTAGTCGACGCGTTCCAGTCGACGACTTGCTAAAAAGTCAATCTAGTTGCAGAACTGCATTTTCCATGTGCAAAAATGGAAAGATGACCCAGCCTGTCGCAAGGGCGCGGCATGGTGAAGTCTGGAACTCAAAGGCGAGGACCGTCCAAGCTGCGGCATGGAGATATAGACAGCCTCTTCTAGAAAGGACCGAAGTTAAGCAAGAGCGAGACCAGGGCAAAAAAGCGAGTGCAACGAGTTAGTGAGAGTGGACGCTAATCAAAATTGTGCTACGCTTCGCTTCGCTTCGCTTCGCACCTCGACGCGGGTGTAATTAAGTTGATGAAAATGTTGTATCAACTTGTCGTATTGTTTAAAAAATGTATTTATTTTAAGTTAGATAGGCGAATCAGCCGTCTGCCCCAATTAAGGCCGTTATTTTTAAAACATCTGTACCATAGGTCAGACCGTCAAATGAAGGCATACAGACATACAAGTGAATATGGAAATTAAAGGCAATCGATGAGTAGAAAAGATTCAACCAAAGGAGGGGAGTGTTGTAGAACTCTCCAAAATCGTCCTAAGTTGAAGACATAATCAAAATTCGACTTAGGCAAAAATTTCATTTAAAGACATTTTTGGGAGTCTGCAGAGGCGCAGATCAGTCCACAAGGACCGTTTTGGGTTCTATAAGGCGTTGGAAATGACCAGGCGAAAATTCGAAGAAACACCGAATTTTCACTTAGGAAAAATGTTTTTGGTTCAGAAAATCAGAGTAGAAGTATATAATGACAAAGATTTATGAATAATATACTTTTTCAAAGGTACCATAAATTGGACTTTGAAAAATAATATTTTTGGAAGGGCGTCAAAATTTGGCCCAAGAATCGATTTATCGAAAGTACGCCAAAGTTTCACTTGCAGACTAATTTTTCAAAACTGCGTTGAAATTTGGCTTGAAGATCGATTTTTCAAAAGTACGCCAAAATTTCACCCGCAGATTAACTTTTCAAAAGTACCTTGAAATTTGGCTTGAAAATCAATTTTTCAAAAGTACGCCAAAATTTCACCCGCGGATTAACTTTTCAAAAGTACCTTGAAATTTGGCTTGAAAATCAATTTTTCAAAAGTACGCCAAAATTTCACCCGCGGATTAACTTTTCAAAAGTACCTTGAAATTTGGCTTGAAAATCAATTTTTCAAAAGTACGCCAAAATTTCACCCGCGGATTAACTTTTCAAAAGTACCTTGAAATTTGGCTTGAAAATTGATTTTTCAAAAGTACGCTAAAATTGGTCTTAAACTGGATTTTTCAAAAGTACCACGAAGTCAGTTTAAAAAGTACCACGAAAATATACTTTAAATTATTTTTTATTTTTTATTCCTCAACCAAAGACATTGACCTTTGAGGTACGATCATTGAAAGCCCAATTCTAAAGTATGAGCATAAAATTTTAACGATGCACTGCATCCAAAAGGCAAAATAGAAGATTTTGTCAAAGCCGGCGTAGTGCCGATAAGCAAAAATTGATAAAAATCAATGCACATGTACAAGGCCGGTTTCTCGCATGGAAAGAGTTTGGATTGACCCAGCGGCTCGCAATTTGGTCGAGCGCGTTGAGTAGTCCAGACAAAGCGATGGTAGAAAAGCCAATAACGGGGCTTTTCAAATGACAAAGTTATAGAGGAAAACGCCTTGTGCATAAAAATCCAAAAATTCAATTTTGCCTAATAGTCGCTCGAAGGTGAGACGCTGCCAAATCGATATTATTAATCGACTGTGATAAGGGTTAGTAAGTCGTGGACTGATCGAACGCCACTCAACTTATGCAGTAATAAGTCCTCAGAATGTGTTTGAGTACGTGAATTTCCACGATACAAGAACTTTAAAGCTAGGTAGTCTCTAGCGAAACTAAATTCATTTAGTAAAACTTTTTTAAGTTAATTTCAGTCAGCCTTAATTATTCATTTACCCAGAGTCTGAAATGATTCTAAAAGCTCGCATTTTGATTCTGAGAAGGTACGTATGAATCTTTTCTACCTAATCGATCGTTAGCGCGAGCGCTCTCGCTTGTATGGTCTGAAAGTCACTACCTTGATTGGGGAAGGCACGATTCTTTCTTGAGAATTTTGTATAACCAATTCTGTTAAATAAACGGATTCTTTGAACTAATATTTCTTAATTGATCTTGAGGCCTGTTGACGGTCTATAATCCCTGGAACTTTCGTATAGAAAACCGGATGTGTCGAGTTAATTCGCATTAACGTTCGACCTTCTGGTTGTTGTACGGAGGTTCGATAGGGATTTTTTTATGCGTTTTTTGAGAAATATATTCCGTTATTAATGGACCAAAACGCGATTTTCGCGTACCAAAACTAATCCCTCCGCAGAGAAATTCTTCGGTTGGGATTTTTTTATGCAAAAATTCAGGAAATTAAGAGGTGCCTAAACCCCTAACGAGGGAATTCGGGTCCAGAGAGAGCGTAGTTTCCGATCTGTGGTAGTGCAGCCTTGGTCCCGCTTTTCGGCTACCGAAGTCATCTTATCTCGAACCCGCCTGGGAGGTAGAAGAACGGGGTAATACGCGACTGGCGCCCCCTGAGAAATAAATTGGTGTCGCGTCATTTTGACGCCCGGTAGTGCGTTCTTCTACAATACCAACCTAGTTTTCACCATGGCATTTTGGACCAAACGTGATGTATTTTATGCTCTACACAGTTTCTTTTTTGCATTCTTCTCGTATCTACTATATTTTTCGAGACGCGAGCATTTTCTTGACAGAAAGTGTACAAATTGGGACAATTTTTTTTAAATGTCGACCTTCCTGTGGAGAATTTGATCTGGCCTTCATCATTTTCGTATTCAGCAAGGTCGCAATATGGAGAAAATACTAGATAGACAATTTTTACATTATTAGGATCTGCTTTTATAGAAAATGCTCCATAGGTGTTGATATTTATTGTACATCACTTACTTTCCATTGATCAACCCTTGCGTCTATTTCTCCAGCAAATTCTTTCATTTCCTGTTCTAGGTTTTTCTTTGCCTGTTGTACTTCTTCCAACTCGTCTTGTAGTGATTCATATTGGTCAGTTACTTTTTTAAGTGATTCTAAAAACAGTCAAGTTTAGGCGTAAAATGAACGGCAATATTTCAATAGCTACCTTCATTCTCTTCTAATGCGGCGTTTTTTGCCTTCAAAATCTCGGTCATAGTAACTATCTCCTTGGTAGCTGTGGATAGTTCGTCTCTAACGTCCGATAATTTATTGCGTAGAATAAAATTTTCTTTTTCCACTGTCTGTAAATGATAAATATTATTTTATATTTTTCTCATTGAGACGGATTTGCTCGCTGCTCTCTAAATTTCGGAATTGTACAAGAAATATGATAAGACAGACAATACAAAACTCAGTGTCGATTTGGAGCAAAACTAGGTACCGAAAGTTCAAAAAAACTTACGACTCCCCAGACCCGTACTTTTTAAATTTTTTAAGCAACAACCATCAAATTATGGAAAACACTCCTTTTATCACGGGTTCCGTAACTTGTATAATTAGGTCAAAAATGAAAAAATATATTACCTTTTTTGGCCCAAAATAAGAAGTTTTTACTCTTGTGAATTTTTTCTAAAAATGCATATTTTTCGAGATATGACCACTAGAAAATTCCTAAAAGTGGGGGAGGGGAAATGTAAAAGTTGAAAAAAAAATCTGAAAAAATTTAGGGGAATGTATCATCGAAATACAAGACTTTCTTTTATTTGCAATTTTTCTGTAAAGTACGTTTTCATCGAGTTTTTCCGGAAAAACATGAAAAACTTTCTTTGAAATTGTAACGATTTAAAAATATTTAATTTAAAAATTTGAAGAAATTCAGACGAATGCATTGAGACCTTCTAAACATTTTTTGTCTCTTGTAATTCTTTTGTAACTTGCTAATTTTTCGAGTTACAGGCAGTTTTTCACGATAAATTATGTATTACATTCGCACATTAAAAAATATATGAAAATTCGAAAAATGAATGTGAATTATACAGATTGTCTATTTTACGAGGGCCACACCAAATATCTCGCTTAATATCTATTGTAGAAGAATGAAGTTTTAGAAACAGTTATCCCATTTTTTGTGAGCTATATTTCAGTAAAAAGAAATTTGAAATCCATAGCCTACTTTATGAGATATATTACAAAAACCTGAAAAATAGGAAAACCACAAACGGTTATAGCTTCCTTATTTGAGGAGATACGAAAAAAGTTAAAGGAATGAAAGTTGACGGCAAAGACAATAAGAATAATAACGTGTAACAGAAAAATCGAAAAATGACATACGCTCTTGTGCAAAAATGAAAAATACAAATCTCAAAGTAGGCCATGACGCCATTAATTCCGTTATTTTTTTCTCTTTCCAACGATATAAAACATGTCACAGAAATTTTAACCGATAGTGTCAATATTTAATATTTTACGAATACCACAATTCATATAATTGAATCGTAACAATCAGCTGTGCCATAATAGTAAAAATTCACTTTATAATAATTATAATTCCGTAATTATTTATTACAATTTAATACAAACCAACAAATATCTCATAAATAAAAATACAAGTACAAAACGAACATCCAAAGAAAAAAACGAAAAACTAGGTATAACAGCACTACCTACTACTATATTGAAAAGAAATTGTGTGTATTTATTTTTCTAACTACAAATGCTCAAATTGTGCACCATGCATTGCTCTACGAGACACGTCACGCATTACATTTTGGAGCATTTCAGGAGTAATTGCCTCACATGCGTTTCGAATTCTGGTTTTGATGTCCTCAATATTTTCAGGGGCAGTTTGAAATACCTTGTCTTTAATGTAACCCCAGACGAAAAAATCCAAGGGAGTAATATCTGGTGATCGAGCTGGCCATAGAATGGGTCTATAGGTGCCTATCCAGCTATCTGGCATAACTTGATTTAAATAATTTGTACATATTACAGCAGTATGAGGTGGAGCCCCATCTTGTTGAAAATATGAATAATTTAATCTTTCTGCCAATGTTAATTCATAAAGAAAATCTTGAAATTCGGTTTGCAGGAAATTAAAGTATCTACGAGCGGTTAATTTGTCATCATAAAAATAAGGTCCAATTACTTTAGTCCCTAAAAGACCCAACCAAACATTCGTAGAAAATCTTTCTTGGAAAGCAGTCTCTCTGCACCAATGTGTATTTTCTCGTGTCCACTTATAATGCATATTTCTATTGAAAAATCCATTATTAGAAAAATTTGATTCGTCCGACCAAAGAATTTTGCTACATATCAGCGCGTCATTCCTTTTTTTATTTAATAACCATCTACAAAATCTTACTCTCCTTGGCTTATCTCCCTCATTTAAATGTTGAACTTTCCTCATTTTGTAGCATCGAAATCCGTTTTTTTTCAATATTTTTCTTGCACTGTCTTTTTTTATGCGACAGTTTCTCTGAATTTGTCTCAAAGAGGTTTCCTCATTTTGGTTAACATAATTCAATACTCTATTCACTTTTCTTACATTATCCGCAACATGCGCTCGCCTTACTACTTTTTTTGAAAATGAACCGTGCGTTTTTAGATTTTGAACTAACTTCCTAAACAAAGTTCGATTTGGCTGCGGAGCATCTGGAAATCTATCTCCGTAAACCGTGAGTGCCATCTCAGCGTCAAAATTGCACTGACAATAAATGCTAATCATATCGAATTTGTTATTATTGGTGTACACCATAATTACTGTTATAAAATTTGTCTTAGAACTCGACAACGCAACATACAACATACAACATACAACAGTGACAATCTGTCAAATTTGTTAATAACTGTATACATTGTTTTTCACTAATTATGGCACAGCTGATTGTTACGATTCAATTATATGAATTGTGGTATTCGTAAAATATTAAATATTGACACTATCGGTTAAAATTTCTGTGACATGTTTTATATCATTGGAAAGAGAAAAAAATAACGGAATTAATGGCGTCATGGCCTACTTTGAGATTTGTATTTTTCATTTTTGCACAAGAGCGTATGTCAAAGCCAACTGCATTTTTCGATTTTTCTGTTACACGTTATTATTCTTATTGTCTTTGCCGTCAACTTTCATTCCTTTAACTTTTTTCGTATCTCCTCAAATAAGGAAGCTATAACCGTTTGTGGTTTTCCTATTTTTCAGGTTTTTGTAATATATCTCATAAAGTAGGCTATGGATTTCAAATTTCTTTTTACTGAAATATAGCTCACAAAAAATGGGATAACTTTCTAAAACTTTATTCTTCTACAATAGATATTAAGCGAGATATTTGGTGTGGCCCTCGTAAAATAGACAGTCTGTATATATAATTTAAAAAAATATGAAACCTATATATATACCATTTTTAAACGTTCAATATAATTTTTAAATTAAAAATGTGCCAAAAATGTAATATTTATCGTGAAAAACTGCCTGTAACTCGGAAAATTAGCAAGTTATAAAAAAATTCCAAGAGACAAAAAATGTTTAGAAGGCCTCAATGCATACGTCTGAAATAAATTTTTAAATTAAATATTTTTAAAGCCTACACTTTCAAAGAAAGAGGTAGTCATGTTTTTTCGGAAAAACTCGGAGAAAACGCACTTTACAAAAAATTTGCAAATAAAAAAAGTCTTGTATTTCGACGATACATTCACCTGAATTTTTTCAGATTTTTTTTTCAACTTTTACATTTCCCCTCCTCTGCCACTTTTAGGAATGTTCGAGTGGCCGTATCTCGAAAAATCACATTTTTCGAAAAAATTCACAAGAGTAAAAACTTCTTATCTTGGGCCAAGAAAGGTAAATATATATATATTTTTTAATTTTTGACCTAATTATAAAAGTTACGCAACCCGTGATAAAGGGGGTGCTTTCTTCCCCTTCCGATCATTTCTTACTCTAATCTTTTTTTAACTTTTTTACTAACATCATTACAAACACATTGCACAAAGTTTCATGAAAACTCATTCATTAGCACTCAAATTAGACTGGATTATATGTCTAAAAGATTTGGCATCACTGTCCGACCCTGTCGCCACAGAATTGACCAGTGCTGTTGGTGAGAGCAGATATAAATACTAGAGATTGAATTACACTTACCTCGATGTCCTGAAGAAGATCTGATATTTGTTTGTTCTTGTTGTGAACGGTATCCACGAGTTCCCTCTGCTGATCCCTGATTGTTTCCGATACATCCGATTCACTACCTGCCTCCTGGGGCCTCGAGTCTATTTCGTTTTGTAATCGTCTGTTTTCTTGTTCCAAACTTCGTACCTTATTGTTTAACTAAAAAAACGATTTTGCGTTGTTTATTTTTAATCACACAGAAATGTCGATCCGGTTCGGTTGAATCAAACTGGAATTGGTTTTCATGTATCTAAATTTGTGTACAATTGTTAAACTTTTGTGTATTTGGATGGATGGAAGCAATTCGCTATAAAATACATAAATTATTTGCTTATTGACGAAATATGTAAAAAAAATACAGTCCGAGATATGAGCTGAACTGTTTTGTTTATTTTTCGTTTTTTCTTTGTGGTAGGTTTAAATCAAAACTGAAATGCCTATAATCGATTATAGTCATGTACTCAATTTGTAGAGACTGAAATAGAAAATGGCGTCATCGTCAATTTTTAAAACCAGCTGACATTTTAATTTAGGCGAGTTAGGAAAAATTATGAAAAGACGAGGTAACAAAGGGAATTTTGTAGAAAATTATCAGATGACGGATCCCAACCAAATAAAAATGCCGCTACCCACCCCTCTGCTATTTGTTTATCACACATATAAAAAATTCTGTAACGGTTTTTACATAAAACTTCCCTCTCTGTTTGGTATCTACTCTTTATTTATGAATTAATTTTTCCTCTTGTATATTGTTTTTGACTAAAATTATATCAAATTTTCTTTCTGGGAATAGTGACAACTACCTTTCAGATATTATTTCCCTCTATCGTTTCCTCAGGGCTGGCTCCAGGTATTTTGCCGCCCCGGGCACAGTTTCATTTTGCCGCCCCTATCTTATATAAATAACTAGGGTCAGGCGGGGTAAAAATGAAACAAAATGACATCTTTCAATTTTTAGGTTGCTTAGAATCGAGTCATATTTAATGAAAGATTGGTATCATATGTAAAAATGACAGGAAAAATTATATTTCTATGTATTTTTTTACTAAAAAGTACCGTTCATTGATAAACAAAAATAAACAGTGTCTCCAAATGGGGTAAAAAAGAGACAGTGGAGGGCAAATGAAAGACATGTGATTTATTCCCATTCGTATTGACGTCGTACAAATGGAAGTGCAAAAATGAGACAGAGGAGGGTTTTTTCTTTTATGTGTAATTTATTCAGATTTTTTACTAAACAAGAAGGTGCTTGCAGAAGATTTAGCTTCTCCTAAATTAGGAAGCTGAAATGTGCCTACTTCAGTCTGCCCATTTGGTCTCTTTGTTCTCTTTTTTACCCCGCTTTTAAGTTTTTCGTTAAAATCAAATTTTTCATGATTTAAAACTAGTAGATTAATAAACTTGGATCACAAAATGTGAAGTATGACACTTCTAGTTGACGTCTGCCAGATACGGACAATGCAAATAGAGAAACTATAAAATCCCCAAACAAGTAATAAGGTGCGTTCACACATTTTTTAAAAGTGAATTAAAGAGTTTACTGAATAATATTTTTCCCGCATTAACAGTAGGCATAGGACCTGATTGGATAAAATAAAACAGTTCTGAATGTACAAAGCAAACTTGAATAAAAAATTAAGTTTAATTTATTTCAATTTGGGTTAGATATCACCTTGTCTTTTATTTACCTCGCTACCTGTCTGTCTCATTTTTACCCCCACTTTTTCAGTCCGTTATATTTTATAACATTTTAAGAGTGAATACATATTCTTGATGGTTTGTTTTTTAGTTATAAGGTTTACAGCAATTTTTGGATTTTCAGCAATATGATAACTGTATTTAAAAGGGTAAAATAAAATAATTGAAAAAATTAACCGTATTGAAACTTAAAAAAAATACCACACCACAGAAATTAGACAAGAAATAAAATCACATATAAGAAATGTATGCATGTAACCTACTTTATATACAAAAAACTAACAATAACAAATTATTTATATAAAGTTAACATTACTATTACTATATTAGTGAAACAATTGTTTCCTAGTAGCTTTTTTATATTTTTTGATAACTGTAGATTTGAAGAATTTGCCGCCCCTAGAATTTTGCCGCCCGGGGCAGCCACCCGCTTCGCCCAGCCCTGCGTTTCCTTATTAATTAAGTTTTTAAAGTGACCACCCTGTATATTTTCAACTAAAAGTATATCAGGTTAGCTTCTCGGCAATACTGTCAACTACATTCCAAATATTAGTTCCACCATAGCTTCTTAATTAATATGGAATTAATAACTATATTAGTAACGTTGAGGGTTGTAAATGTTGTTTTTTACAATAAAACGTTTTTATCTAACCCCGCTATGAAAAGTCAAATTTTAAATGCATTTTTGACGTTACGAAACGTCACATTTTTCATAACTGTCATTTTCATTACATAACTAGTATTTTACGTAACTGATTATTGAACCTATTTGTTGACACCAATTTTCTAATTTCTTATATACTTCTTCATACCTGCTTTTTGATTTACCAGGTGTTATTGAATTTACTGCTAAAGCCGATTGTTTTAAGTATATCAGATGGAATATCCATATCTGAATCAATCAATTTCAACTTAATTTGCTTCAAAAAATTCAGCAGATTGACAAGTAAAGTTTGTTTATACAAACGTCAATCCGTACTAACGCTCAGGTAAAGTGATAAACACATAATTTATTTGTACGGCAGCAAGCGGTAGCTATGATGGGAACCGTAAATTAGGATTCAAAATAAATTGTCATTTCTTTTCTAATTTAGAGCGGGATTAGATAACATTTTGTACTTAACATGTTATGAAAACAGTAATTTTACTTGACTCATGTAATTTGCAAAACTCGCTCGCTTCGCTCGCTCGTTTTGGCAAATATTACATTCGTCAAGTAAAATTGCTCTTTTCATAACTGGTTACGTAAATAACTTTTAAATATTAGCAATTAAATATCTGCCACTTACCTTATCTATTTCCGCAGCATTCTTCTCATTATGTTTAGTAACTTTCTTATATTTTATTTTTAATTCTGTATATTTCTGCTCCAAATCTGAAATTTCAATTTTTCAATGCCACATTCAAAATTAATTACAAAAAAAATTCATGCGATTTTGGAAGTATACACTATGCTCTAAACATATGTAATGTTTAGATAAATATAACAAAATTTCAAATATCAGGTGGCTCAACTGATAGGGACACTCTTGTTGATTTTTTTCAAATTTGGTGCAGTGATATGGGATGAAGTTTTCAATTATATAATGAAAAGAACGAAAATGGCCGACTCCCGATTTCGATGTAATTTACATGAAAATGAAATTTTTAAATGGAACAACCTGCATATTTTTGCATATTTGGATCCTGCTGCCCAAAATACATATGATCTGACCTTCAAATATTATTTTGATTTTCAAAAAAAAAAAAAATATATCAAAATATTTTTTCTTTTAATTATACATTTAGTACAAAGAGAAAGTAGACATTAGGCATACCATTTTCTTCGTAATTTAAAGATCTAATTAAATAACAGGTTGTCCCATAGAGGTTCAATTTAAAAAAAAATAGTTTTTGTTGGAAAACCACTATCGTTGAACTTAATGAAGAATAAATCGTGTTTAATGTTATTATCTGAAGATATAATACTTCAAAGCTGCTTGCAAACCGATTTTTAACAATTCTGACACAACCGCAGCTTTCTATTATTAAACCTAAAAATTAAAAAAAATACATTTTTTGAAAATCCAAATAATATTTAAAGGTCAGATCATATATATCTTGGCCAGCAGGATCCAAATATGTAAAAAAATACAGATCGTCCCATTTAAAAATTTGATTTTCTTGTCAATTACAACCAAACCGGAAGTCGGCCATTTTGGTTCTTTGCATCATATATATGAAAATTCCATCCCATATCACTGCATTAAGTTTGAAAATAATCCATTCACCCATTCAAGAGTTAGTTACTCGAGTGTTCCTATCGGCTGAACCACCCGGTATTCTTAAAATAGGCCGGCAAAAGAAGGGGGGCTGTTCTTTTGATCAGAACCATCTTATCCTATGTTTTTTGACAAACTGAAACCGATTCTCATATTAAAAAAACATCTGCCTTATCAGTTTTTGTCTACCTCTGAAAACGGCAAAAAAAGGTCGTGTTCTAAGGTTCTATTTAACTTTTCTGAAGTAATTTGACGCTCTGAAGCCAATAAAAAATTTCCATAATGTCGGTTTCCTTCTACAACTCATTTTATCTCCTAGAAGTGGCAGAGGGAAACTGACACGATAGAATTTTTTGTGCCCAAAATTAGCTTCAGCACATCAAAATACTTCAGAAAAGCTAGCTCAGAACCTTTTTTTACCCCTTTTAGCCTTTACCTTTGGCCTTTTATTAGTAAAAAAAATATTTTGAGGTTCCTGGTTCTTGTACACACATTAAATCACAATTTTTTTTCATCCCCTTTAATAATGGGGTGGGGGTGGTAATGGGTAATTTTACCCCCCAACCCTTCAACGGAATAAGATGAAAATATAATCTAGTTCCAGATCTCGTAAAAGTACATATGTGTACCAAATTTCAAGTCAATATCTTAACGGTTCCAGAGTAAACGTGCGCACAAAAAAGTTAGACAGACAGACCGACAGACAGAATTTTTTTTTCGCTCAAACTTAAAATCTCGGCGTTTTATGACATTCTAAGCCTATTTGAACAATAAACATTTTTAAAAATTTTTTTGTCGTTACTATACTTCTACTGGATGTGAGAGTAAAATTATTCAGTTTGCAAGTTTTTGTGGGTTTCACTATAAAAAAATATTCTCTGTCGTCTGGGCTATTATGTATTTAAGTATAAAAACCGCTGCCCAAGGAATCACTACTTCCACATCCAGATTTTCTATCCAAGTCACTCACAACGAAAAAAATTTGTATGTGGAAATAATTGTTTATGGAACTTTACCTAATAATATAATATTTGAAATTATCTACCCCAAAAACCCATAAAACGATACCCCACATCGGTAGTGGGGTGGGGTGGTGATAGGGGATGGTAGTGTGGGTGGATGAAGTAAAAAAATATTTTGAGGTTTCTGGTTCTTGTACACACACTAAATCGCAATTTTTTTTCATCCCCTTTAATAATGGGCTGGGGGTGGTAATAGGGGTGGCTAATGCCAAAATTTTTTTTGAGACCTTAGCCTCTCTTGTATATACTAAATACCAATTTTATGGACTCTTACCCACTTGATTTTTACCTATTTATCCCAAATTTACTCCAGTTTACCCCAACCCTTCGACGAAACAAGATGAAAATATAATCTAGTTCTAGATCACGTTAAAGTACATGTGTGTACCAAATTTCAAGTCAATATCTCAAGCGGTTCCGGAGTAAACGTGCGCACAAAAAAGTTACAGACCGACAGACAGAAATTTTTTTTTCACTCAAATTTAAAATCTCGACGTTTCATGACATTCTAAGCCTATTTGAACAATAAAAATTTTTTTAAATTTTTTAGTCGTTACTATACTTCCAGTGGATGTGGAAGTAAAATAGAAGAGGTTTAATAGAAATTAGTAGAAAAATGTAAATAACACTTTTATTTTAATTACAAAAAGAGTGATTAGGAAAAAATAGGAAGTAAAATTTTAGTTTGAAATGTTCACAGTACTGTTAAAGTTGTCTTCAAATTTAGCAGTAAAACTAAAATTTACAAGAAAAAACAATTGATTAATAAGACAAAAACATCGATTCGATGGAATTGAAAGAAACTGTTTCTCCTATTTTTGTTCAGAAATCAAGAAATTTCAAAAGAAAAATTTATATTCGCAATGACAACATTAATACATATCCTGTGTGTTTATAAAATTCCGACAAAAATCTAGACATTATAGCGATTGCATTATTTGCATTACTTGCTTATATTTTCGCTCGTGTTACTTATTTTTTTATTTTTATTTTACTCACTTTCATATTCAATAGTACTCGACTTCCTAGACCTAGAACTTCTTGCATCCGTATCATACTCCAACCTCCTCGCTTCCTCTTCCCCCTGTCGTATCGCAACCTCCTCAAGTTCGTGTAGCAACGTCTCCACTTGCTCCCCTTTGTATTTCAAAATCTCCTGACTCACCCTCAGCAAGGCTTTGCATTGTTTTAAATTAATTTCTTCGCTGTCACTCTCGAACCAAGTAACCGTGTTGTAGAGCTCATCTTTTTGATCGTCGTTTAAATCTTCGGGCATAAGAGAGAGGATATACTTCCAATCCATGACGTATCACTTTTTAAGAAAAAAATGGTGTAGGTATATGCCTTACAGTCTGTCGTGTCTGACAATAAACTAAACGTTGGGAACAGCTGTCTTAGCAATTGTTTGGCGTGGTCGTTACTTAGCAACGAGGTTCCACCAAAGTGTATTGACAATACAAACAAGGTATCCGTCAAGTTAGTTTTGACTTGATACTCTTGTGGGGTAGTTGACAGAAATTTACAACATGTTTTTCTATGTTAAATATATCGGTAAAATATAGACCGGGAGTTAGCGAGCACGCAATCAGAAGCATAGGTACCACAGCTTTGAATTAATTCACGAAAAACTATTTATATAAGGATATTTATATTATTTTTCACCGCACGATATAAGGATATACTAGTGCAACTTATAAGTAAAAACCTCAAATACAGAAAAGACTGGTTCGATAATCATCTTACGAATAAATAGAAAAGACAAAATATCTGCCATATTGTTCTGATGAAACCATCTTCCACAGTTACAAACATCCCCATCGGAGGAACAGATCTGAAAATTCAAAGCTCGAAACCTACAAATTATCTTGAAATTACTCTTGACAGCCACCTAAAATGGAACTTTCATGCAGAAAGCGTATGTAAGAAACTAAGAAACTATCTTATCTATACATTCAAACGATTAAAAAATATATTAACGGAAAAATAATTAAAAACTGATTATTATGGGTTTATCCAGTCGCAATTAAACTACAGTATTCTAGTCTAGGACGGGATAAATAAAACACATGGTCATATAATTTTCATCTAATATTGATGCATTGATGTATCTGAGATCTAATGGTCCTAAAAATGCCGCAACTTCACTACTGCAGACCAACCTAACCTCAAAAAGTTGCCAAAATTTCTTCTAACGGTTCATTTCGTGGAATAAATAATAATAATAATAATAAAATAATTTATTGAAAAGCATACATGAAAAATATACATAATCAAAAGGAGAAGGCATTGCCATAGACATTTTTCAGCCTCCCCTATAACCTACAGCTATGTTATGTCTGAATAAGAGTACAAAAAATGTGTATAGAGACACAGAACAAAACAACAAAATGAACAAACATAAATAGTAAACACAAGTATTACAAGGCACTTTGTTTAACAAATGTGAATCGGATTGATGCAATATATCCGAATAAAATTATTTCACCCTTCCATGGTGACTATGTATATAAAATGGTATTTTACTTGATTTCAGATGTGAAATCAAACCTAACAAGGTAAAGATCTGGTAAAATCTTGAACCGCTGGTTTAATGGGGTTCTACATATATAATATCTGAACCCCGTAGATCAAGAAACTATTCATCCGCTTTTATGCTAGGTTATTCCACTCCCGACAGTTGAGAAAAATGTTTCTAAGGTTTAATTTTGATCAACAGATGTGAATCTGATCAATGGCATGTATTTGAATAAAAAATTTCACGTATTTCTGCGATATTTGACCAAATATAGATGAAATTCCATGATCTGAAGCTTAATATCTCCTGGGCCTATATAAACATCCATACTCATTCGCAATAGTCAGAGATGTTTTCTTTCCAGCCAGGTTCTCAAAATATACTAGAAAAACCATCGGTTAATCCTATAAAAGTACTGCTCCCAACTCTGCATATTAAACTAGGTCTAATGAAACAACATGTTAACGCTTTGGATAAAGATGGAAAATGCTTTGCGTCTCTCAAGGAACGATTTCCAAAACTTGGTTATGCCATGGCATACGCGACATTTTTTTTATTTTAAATCGTCTTTTGTGATTGCTCCACAACTGTTGAGTAATGAAAATTAACTCTTGTGATTGGTTCTAGCCCATTGAGTAATGAATCATTACCCACGGCTGTGAGTATTGTAATTACTTGTTCAGAAACATATCTATGATAAATGAATTATTCAATAGTCATCGTGCATCTGTCTTTACACAAGTTTGGTCAGAAAATTTACAATGTATTTTTATGAAATAATAATGCCATATGCCATAAAGCTGTTGTTAATATAATCAAGCTGGTGTAAGATTAACAATTAAATAATGTATTCATAAGAAAGATACTAATTTGATCATAAATGAACTGAAATAAATTGACAGCGATTGTGTTTGGCTTGTTCGTTTATTTTGATCACATATGCAAGACCTACTCAAGATGTAGGTGGATCGCTGTTTCCAGCCAAAATTTAACTTAAATATTTCTTTCATTTTGATATTTTCAAATGATTGTAGATAAAAATCGTGCACTTTACGATCTTAATACACAAGTAACTATTAATGCACTCTACTATAAATAGTTTTTCGTGAATCAATGCAAACCTTATGGATCTATGTTCTGGTTGCATGTGCGCTAACTCTCGGTCTGTCAAACATAAGTAATTGATGAAACTACATAGTTATTTGTAGACTATGAAGACTTTCAAAAAACTGAGGAGTTGGAAAGTATGGCGTCTGAGTTGACCGGCGTTTTTCCAGCAGGGAATAAATTATTACTGGTGAATCCTGATTGCTTCATAGGAATAATTCTGGATTATGTGTTCGACACTGCCGGGATAGATGAAGACCTAAGAAGTATAATACTTACTAAGAAGTCCGATCTGCGAACGCTCAAATTAATTTTAAAAAGTTTAATTTCTTTACAAATTCTTTATAAACAACCTCGAAAACTATGACAATCATTATTTTCTTAAAAGAAATATTAAAATATTCCGATAATTGTATTTTTCGTTGAGATTTCTAAAAATTATAATTTTTTTTAAAATTTTCGTTTTTTCGAAATTGCAATAATTTTCAATGGGTAAACTTTTTAGTTTATGGCATTAGAAATCCAACAAAAGAAAGCATTCAAATCTATTTATTATCACTGGGTTCCGTCATTTTTCATTTATAATGACTAACTGCACTGGACTAAAGACGATACAAAAGATTTCATTCAAATCCGTTCACTAGAATTGTTTACAGATTGGACCTGCTGCAAGTGGTTTACTAAAATATAGTTTTTTAGGTGCTTTCGATTTATCAACTGCAAAAGGAAAACTTCTAAACGTGCATGCCTATGCGCCCAATGAAAATGCGTTAGAAATTTTTATAGAGGGAGCTACTTACTATATCGTGTATTGTGACAGTAAGGAATTTTGTGCGTGAAAAGGTCGAAATGAATAATGGAGATTTATTTTAGAGCAGCCGGAGCGAGTGAGGCCTCTACTTAATATATCGACTAAGGAGTACTCGTCATTTATCGAGAACCAAAAGAGAAGGTCTACAATGACGGTTCGTCCAAGAAAATATATTTTCTCATATAGTACAGTAACTAGAAGTTTCAACTTTGGAATAAAGTCATATTGAACGGATTTCGTTCATTTTTGGCAGTATTATAGTAAATGCTTCACAGAAAAGTTTCTGTATTGTACGGGGGCTTGCTAATTTATAGGGGGTGGATGCCACCCCTTCTCAAGGGGTGGCACTTAAAAAATATAATATATTTATTGGAGCTGAAAAGGAATCTTTTAAGAAGAATAGGTTCTATGCAATTTTTCACATAAATTGATAGTTTTTAAGTTATAACGACTTAAAATTGCGATTTTAGCTTAAAAAAAAAGGTATTTCCAAACTCCTTTCGTCAAGTATCTCGAAAAGTATTGCTTTATCGAAAAAATGTTACAGACCAATTACAGAAAGCACAAACTGGGAATTAATTATATTTTTTGTTTATTGATGTAGGATTAATAATTTCGGAGATATTTAAGTTTATATTTTGCATCCAAGTGTTTCGAAATTACCTTTAAAGTTTAAAATGCATTTTTTTTAAGCAAGTGCTTTAAATGAGCAAAAAAAATTGAGCATCTAGATAATGCTACATTTTAACGAAAAACTGTATTTGAAATTATTTTTTTTAAATTACTAGCTAATTAGAGTAACAAAATTTTTTATATAAAAAAATATAAATACGCATATTTTTCCATTATAACTTCTTTACCTCTTATGCTACAGAAACGAGTAAAAAATTATTTGAAAGCGCAATTAATTGTCTTTAATTTAATTTCTTAGCATGCTTGACGTAGGTGTCACAATTTCTGAGATATTTAACATTTAAACTGCATTTTTCGTCTCATAAACGTTCGGACGCCATTTGTAAACTTTCATATATCTCCGAAACTATTAAATCTATGTAAATAAATAACAAGCTAAAAACGTACTTTTCGCCAATTTACTCAGCTTTTTATATATAATTGTTACACATTCTATAGGATACTCTTCGCAGTTTTCTTGTAAATAATGTTAGTTTTTGGACATCCTAAATTTTGTGATACCATCTTTGTTGTGAAAAAAATTATTTGAAAAAAAAAATGAAAAAAATGTCCAACCTGTGTGGGATTCAAACACGGGACCTTTGGATTGCAACGCAAAGCTTTAGCCGCTGCGCCACCACATATTGCTAGGAAAATTGATTGTCTATGATATACCTATATCTTTCGACAATCATACATATTTCAACTCGTACTTTTATGAAATATGTATTAGTAAAATTCATAAACAAAAAAAAATATATTATGGAAATAATATTTCGCAAGATTTCCATTTTAGTACAAGCGAAAAAAATTAAGAGAATATATATTTTTTAATTAAATAATTAATAACTTTTTTATTTACCGATCGATTGTCTTCAAAAACAATAGGGTTCTTCCTCTAGCTAACACTAACTTACTTTTTAAATTGCAATACAATCGGACTTTTCTTTCTTAAGTTATGGTGCTTACAAGAAACGTGACGGACGGACAGACGGACATTTTGAAAGTTGTTCAGAATTCGTTCACTAACACAATGATATGAAAATTTTTTCTCTACGAGCGATATTTACGATTTTAGAAATGTGCCGATCAAATACAATATACTCTTCGTTTTTGCGAAGAGTAAAAAAAATCGAAATTCATTATCAGTTTATGAGCTTTATTTTTGGTCTCTACCCATTTCTCAATAAAACTAATATTTATTGAGATATTTGGAAAAGGAAAAAAAAATTACGTTTTATCGAAAATACCTTTAGAGTTTAAACTGTAATTTTTTCTAAAGCAAGTGCTGTATACAAACGAAAAATTTGAGCATCTACGTCATGCTATATATTAATGAGAAACAGTGTTTGAAATTCCTTTTTTTTATTTACTGGCTAATTACAGTAACAAAATGGCGACTAATATGATGTAGAAAAATAAGGCATGCCCCGCTCTATCCTAAGGGGGTTCGCAGCAAAGCTTTGTGATTTTTTACGTGTCTTATAACATTCTGGGCAACTATATATTAGGCATATACCAGAGTCCACCATAAAATTGGGTACATATGGGAAAAATTTGTATTATTGAGATTTCTAAAAAACTGTATCGTGGGTTCATTTCTGCATGTCCATGAACTAAAAAATACATTTTGATCACCGGTTTTGCGGGAATATAAAAAATAGTTGAAGGTGGTACCAAAAAAATGAAGATATCAAAGCATTTTTTTAAGAAAAAATGCTTAGAATTCAACGTGGATCCCATATATCTGAGAAAAAATACAAACTTTTACCCATACCATTACTATGAAAAATCATAAATTATTTTTTTACTTGGAAAATGCTTTCTTCAACTAAATAACATAAGTTTTGTGTCAAACCTAATCAAATATTTGTGAAATAGACACTTTGCTGAAATAAATAAAAGAAACGGTCTGGTCATGTCGCTATCTGTAGCCAACTTTATGACGGACACTGTATATGCATATGTTTATTTATCAATATAAGCTGATATTGTTTTACCATTTCTACGCATTGGGTCAAATTGTACATAAAATGTTGGGTAATTTTAAATACCTATTAATTTATATTTGAATACAATAAAATATTATATTATGTAGTGTTTCAATGTTTTCAATGAAGTTTAACCAAATATTGATTCGTTTAGTGAAAAGTTTGCATTTATTATTGGTTCAATATTGGATGTATCGAACCAACATATTCAGAATATTAAACCAATACTAGTATATTATTAATGTTCTACCCAGGTATCTCTATCTATCTATATTTCTTTCTTTCAGAGAGTACGAAGCCAAAGTAAAGCCAGCCGCCATTCATTAATGAAAGGAAGACAGAGCAGTAAAAGCTTAAAATCCAGTCAATCGAAATCAAAACCACAAATATAATTACCGTATTTATTTTACTAAAATGTTTGTACACTTATTATACAATTAAATAATGTTAAAAATGTTACAATTTACTTTTTGGAGTTGCTATTATAGCATCTTGACTGAATTCCTTCTCCCATTCACAAATATTTTTCTCTGTTAAATTGTAAGCCTTCCCATGTCGTCCTATGCCTGAAATAAATCTTTTGGCTCCTTTGATAGCGTCCGTTATTAAGATTTTCTTGCTGTTCTTCTGCTCGTACTTCAGGAGATCCTCGTATGCTTTGTTGTAAGCTGCGTTGTAGGTGGAGTCTCTATCAACCTTGAGACAATCCTGGGGAAACTTCACTAGAGACGAGGCTAGGTTTATCGCTTGGCCCAAAGCTGGAAAAAATAATTCAAATTATCTTAACCAATATTGCATAAAATATTTTAAGACGTGTGTATTTGAATTACTGATAGATAACCAAAGACTTGGAAAAGTGAATTTGGGATTGTAAAAAAATGCAATCACTCACATATTGTGTTAATTTTTAAATAATTCTACAAACAGAAGTTTATCACAGTCAATAAATTTGGAAAGATCATCAGTAAATAACAGAAACAAGAATGGTCCAAGATTGGATTCTCGTGGAACACCTTCAGTGTTGCCTAGATGATCGAAAATTAGTAAGTTTTTTCCCTAAACTTACTAAAAAAATAAAAATAAAAATTTTAAAGGAACTTTAGAAACGGTTAGTAAAAATATATAGATTTGATTCTGAATTTCCCTAATTCGTGACATCCCAAGTAGCAAAATGGAATCCTAAAGAAACTGAATTATTTTATAGTTATTGTCTAGCGCCGTTTGAAGAACAGTTTTATTTCTTAGAGTATCCAATTAAAACAATTTTATCGTATAAGAGAACGTTTCTATAATATTGTTGTGTAAATGTTCTTATAGATCATATTATAGGACAAAATCTTATTGTACTACTCACAAATTTTATAACATTTGTATAACATTTTATACAACCATCTATAAAAATATTTTAAAAGAATTGTATAAAAATTATATTACAATTGTATACCTATTCTTACAACTTTTAATTTCTGTATTAAAAAATAGTTGAATGGAAGTTGTATAAAAAGCTGTATTAAAGTTCTTTAAGCTTATTTATAAAACTGTTCTTACAGTAGCAGTATACAATAGGCATAAACTGTTTGCACATAACCCCATTTTGCCATAAAAATTAAACTAATTTTACTAGTCAGTTTTAAAAAATATATCGAGCAATATCTCAGTGGATGAAAATTAAAGAAGTGGATTTTTTAAAAGAACAGTTAAAAAAAATTACCATCAAATTCTTGGGAGTTACTAATAATTTATCTAACTGCAACCATGGGGCTAATTTAGAAATAAAAACAGTATTATCTACCACTGCCAGGCATCATAAAAATGATACTCCAGTAGAAGAGCTGCCAATCAACATTTTTTCTTGTTATTTTGTGCAATTACAATATGCTCCTCAAAAATGTATACATTTGTTTTTGCTTTTAACCGCATCGATATATGAAAACGATGTTGTGATGTATAGGGATTTTTATGGTGAAGATATAACAAGTAATGTACACCTACACAATCTCTCACACTTAACTCACGAAGTAAAAAAAAATTGGAGTGCTATCAACATTTAACGCATATCCTTTTGAAAACAGACCTTTTTATATTAAAAATTTACTTAGAAATGGAAATTGTCATCTGCCATAAATAGCTAAAAGATTAGGTGAAAGGCTAGAAGTTGATAGATACCAAGTTCCAAGGGCACAAAAGTTTCCAAATTAAAAAAAATGCTGAATTAACAACTAACAACAAAACATACCAACTAAATGTGTTCAATTTTGTAAGTTAGGTTACTAATGTCTAAGTACTCTATACTGGAGTTGATTGCAACAGAACAGAACAGAATAATTGTTTAGTGCAATATATACATAGGTTACGTGATACATTTGTTTTGTAACGTGGTTTGCGGACAAACTACAGGATAACCACGAAAGTTAACACGGGGTTGCCACGTTATGCAAAAATTGGATAAAATTAGGGAAAACTATGTTTGGCCAATTAATTACATTTTCTTCTTCTTCTACATGGTATTCAATCCGAGAACTTTAGCAGGCCCACACACAAATTGTCGTGCTAAGGGTATCACTCAATATTTTACATGTTTTCAATCACTATTCTTTACTAGTTTGTAGATTGATTTATTTATTGTTTGTAATGGATTTATCACCCACACTTTATATCTCTCAAACTATTGCCAGAGAAATGGAAAAAATATTACAGACTGCTAAACAGGATTTAAATCTTATTGGTGTAAATAACCCTCAAATGCATAACAATATATTGGATCAATCAATAGCATTTCAATCAGCTGTTAATGTGCTAAATTTTAACTATAAAAAATAATGACAATTGGTAGCAAACTCACATTTTCATAAAATGTTGGTTAATTCGTGTACTATAAACTCGAAATTAGAGGAAAATAAATTTGACTATATCTCTGCAATTACTTAAATTGTCGTACTCTATAAAAAATGTGTGAGAAAATAGTTTAATATATTTTGAAATCTGGCAACTCTAAAATTTATCAAAGTTCAACTTGTTGGTTTATTTCGAGAATATTTTTATAGCGCCTATAGAAACAACATTATAGGATTTTAATATCCTATAGAATTTCGAATAACACAAAAGCGTTGTATAACGTTTCATATGGGACAAAATTATCGTATTATATTACGCCATATTTACTTAAGGATTTAGCTGTTCATCAATTGCAGCCATTATGCAGAATTCTCATAGAAATGTATAAATGCCTATTAAAAATTAATTTTTCAGAAAGGCAAAGATTATTTTCTTATTAATTTAATCAATATTTTGTTTAAACCGAAAATTCAACCATTTTAAATTTAATAAAATATATTTTTTTAATCTTTAATAAACCAAACGCGTATGCTAAACTGAGGCCCTTCAGTTTTTTGCTAAAAATATATACATATTTTGTCAGAAAATTTCGCCGCGCAAAAGAATTTTCTTGCTACTAGCGTGTTAATTATACTGCTTAATAACGGGATTTTACCATGTTTAATGGATCTTGAGCGCCATTATTGAGGTTGTTATTTGAAATAATAACTACACAACATGTTTGCGTTATATAACCATTCTTGCAATAATTTTGTTCTGAATTTCCTCACTAGAAAATAAAATGATTGTATAAATTTTTGTTAGTGAGATACCGTCTACATTATAACTCACTTATACAATTACTAAACAATAATTTTATAGCAGTTGCCAAGTGCATATGTAAATATGTTGTATAAGTAATCCTGAGGATATACTTATAGGACAGTTTTATAATCATCACGTAAAATAGTTTTATAATGGTTGTATGGTTTTCTAATAGAATTCCTATAATACCAAAATGTTGTATAAAAGTGGGCCCTTTTTAGTTGTATAGACATTGTATAATAGTATTTAACTGCGTTATACAATTTACATGTTTCTATAAAATATGTTGTATAGCAGTTCTAACAACCTTTATAAAAGTTATTTTGCGACTTGGGATGTTTCCAACAAAATCTTTATATTGGGTAAATAAAATGTACAACTAAAATGTATATAACGTATATAATGTTTTTGAAATCTTATAATTGTAAAAAAAATGTAATAAAACCTTGTGCAAAATTTCCCCAAAACGATGTATATCTGTGTAATGAATATACATTGCTACCAAAATTTCCTTTTACCTGTTCCACAAGCGACTATCCTATTGACAACTCCCCATTCGAATGCTTCCTTGGCATTAAGAGATCTGCCGGTCAGTATCATGTCTAGTGCTCTGGAAAGGCCTACCATTGCTTGAAGTCTTACTGTAGCTCCATCTGCTAGAGGTATGCCTAAAATTAAAAATACATTTTCATCAACGTGAAGATAAATAACATTCTTAAAATGAGAAACTGATAAGACATTTTTTCTTTTTTGGGGATTTGTGGATAATCTAAAGTCTACAAGATTTTTTATAGTATATAACATTACCTAAAGTGAAAGTAATTTCCGATTAGGTACAGAGCCAATCACCTTTATCTTCATGCGTAGCCTGTCCAATTGACGCAAAGCACCACATGAAGGTGGCTCAGTCTGAGAGAAATTCTTTTCTGATACAGTCCATTATTATTGTAGGCTAGTAGATGGTGACAGAAAATCAGAACTGATAGCCTACCGTCTGCAAGTAATTTAGTCAGTATTATGTATACAGTAAACAGGGTTGCCAATCTGCGGGGAATTCCCCAAACTACGGGGAATTTGAAGCTCATTGGGGAATATTTGGGGAGAGCCGTTGTGAGGGGAAAATGCGGGGATTTTCGAATAAATACCATCAACTTAAGGCAAGACATATGCGCGTTTGTCGAGGAAAAATATATACCAGCGGCAGCATCGAATCGCGCGTGAGTCCTTGCCTTGTGTGCATGGGTGTAGGCGTGGGCCGTCCCGTGACTGCGAATGCGTATGCCCTTGACAGCTTAATTTTACAGTTGCAGTGTTGCGAGATGCTCGTTGCTCGTATTTCTTACTCTTCTTAACAGTCTTAACCGAGTTATGATATGATAATATAATATGACAAGAAAAGATTTATGTAGCATATGCATGAGACAAATCGGAACTTGTAGTTGTGATTCAAGCTAATTATTTTTGTATCATTCGTTCCAATTAGGAGGACTTTTAGTGTAAAAGTGAACCTATTGTACTTAGTTTTAAATAAGAAATAACTCTTTTTTTTATATTTTTCTTAATAAAAATTGTACTATGTCTGCTTTTTATTTGATTTCTCTTTTATTATTTGTGGGGAAAACTGTGGGGAATAGGTTACTAAAATTCCCCGACTTTGGGGAATCTTGGCAACGTCTGTGGGTATTTTCGAACGCAGCCATTGGCAACCCTGACAGTAAAGCTCAATTTTTGGTACTTTCAAGGTTTGCCCGCATGCACGGGATGTAGCAAACGATTTCCGGTTTGCATAAAAAAACAATGTTTTCAACTGATACACTACCGTCTGCAAAGTTCATAATTCGAAATTAAAGGAATAAAAATATGTCGGAAGCGCTTTTGCAGACAGTTCTGTCATGCACCAAACCTTATACAGGGTACTCCAAAATGTATCAAATTTAAGTAAAAAAAAAAATGATAATTTACCGTCTGCAAACAGTACAAAATGATGATTCTGGTTCATGAAGACGAGTAGGGGAAAGGTTTAGACGTTTACGATATGCACGTCACCATATCGTGCGCATGTCAACTTGTTATTTTTTTTTACAACTTTGAACAATTGTTTACCGTCTGCGGCTAAAAAGAAAACATGATTTAAAAATAGAGCTTCGATAAAGAATTATTTGCAGATAGATTAAATGTGTACAAAGCACTTGCCGCTTAACGTATTTGTGTAAAAAAAATGGGGGTAACTTTTACCAATTATTTACTGTCTGCAACTTGGTAAAAAGAAAGATTATTGATGCAATTATTTAGTTTGCAGACAATGCGCACATGCACGAGAGTCACAATAAAGTGTCAAAAATATTGAGCAACGCATCTTTGCCTAAGCATCAAATTTAAAAGTTGAGGAGTATGGCTGGTGCAAATTGGAGGTCTGTTTGATAGAGATGAAATGCCACAAACCGTCAAAGAAATTTTTGTAGCTGATAACGACAACGGTACGAAAATACCATAGTTTTCTTGTTAATTCCAATGAATTTCAAATGCTGATTAATTTTTAAAATTACAGTCACAATTACCAGTAACAGTGTGGTCGAGGAGGATAACGAACAAATAATGCTCACCGACAACAATGCTGATAATGATTCAGATGAAGAAAACTTGTTTTTAGAACATATCAGTGACAGCGAGGAAGATATGTATCATTTCACTGAGATTATCGGAAAACGTTCCAGGAGTCAGTGGTTGAGAATGACGATGTTGAAGAAGAAACAGACGAAAAAATTTTTTTATAAATAATAATAATTATTATGATAATATGTATAAGATTTTTGTTACAACTTTAACAAAATAATATTTTTTCAATTGAATTTAACTACGACGCGAATTATCGATCAACTTTATCGAATACCAGCACTAATTCTGGTCCGTGTGCATCTGCATGTTGTCTGCCCATCCAAAAAAAATATACTTGCATAAGTTAGCTTTCACAATTTTGTGTTGCAGAAGGTAAAGAGTTGTTTTTGGTGCATATCGCACACGAAGAGATACAGATAGATAGATAGATAGATAGATAGATAGATAGATTTATTGGTGTTTTAACATATGATAATGTTTTACACAAGTCAATTTGTTACAAATAATAAATATGGACATATCACATTTGTATACTTCTATATCTATGTAAATAGTCTACAACTATCACATTTATTATACTAGTATCACAGTTACTTTTAAATCACATGTCTGTAGTATCGTAGTTTATAAACTCTTGTATATTGTAAAAGGCATTTTTTATTAAGAAATTTTTTATCCTATGTTGATATTTCAACTTTGGGAGATTTCTTACGTAAATAGGGAGCTTATTGAAGAATACTGGGCCAAAATAGTTACTGCCCGAGTCACTAGACTTTAGTCTGTTATAATTAATTTTTATGTTTTGGTCATTTCGAGTATGGTATTTATGATTATTTCCTTTTCTCTATGTGTATCAAACGGAATTCGCAGAGTTTTGACTCTATTGTGGCTCTCGTGCATGTGGGCATTATCTGCAAATTGAATAATTGCGTATTTAACCCAGTAGCCTTTCTTTGTACCAAGTTGCAGACGGTATAGATAGTTGTTTTTGGTACATATCTGTGGTTTTAGTGCATGTGCGCATTGTCTACAAATTAAATAATTGCGTAATCGAATCAATAACCTTTCTTTGTACCAAGTTGCAGACAGTTAATAATCGGTAAAAGTTACCCCCATTTTTTTACAAGTTTATAGAATTCAATGGACAACCGAGCATATTGCATTCGTCTGACATTGTTTACAATACCTTTGCAACCTAAATTTTCTAATAAAACTATAATTAAACGGTAAATAATTGTTCAAAGTTATAAAAAAAAATAACAAGTTGACATGCACACAATATGGTGATATGCATATCGTAAACGTCTGCACCTTTCCCCTACTCGTCTTCATGAACCAGAATCATCATTTTGTATTGTTTGCAGACGGTAAATTATCATTTTTTTTTTTTTTTATTAAAATTTGATACATTTTGGAGTACCCTGTATAAGGTTTGGTGCATGACAGAACTGTCTGCAAAAGCGCTTCCGACATATTTTTATTCCTTTAATTTCGAATTATGAACTTTGCAGACGGTAGTGCATCAGTTGAAAACATTGCTTTTTTATGCAAACCGGAAATCGTTTCCTACATCCCGTGCATGCGGGCAAATCTTGAAAGTACCAAAAATTGAGCTTTATTGTATACATAATACTGACTAAATTACTTGCAGACGGTAGGCTATCAGTTTTGATTTTCTGTCACCATCTACTAGTCTATTGAGGGGGGAAGGTGATTTATCATATTTGAATAGTTTCGACGTTTTCAAATCAAGTTAAGTAATAATTGTGTCAAAGATGATGAATTCGGTTAGTGAAGATGAACTAATATGTACACCACCAGAATGAAGACAAGTAGCTAATGATACAATACATAAAAAATTAATATTTATTGTTATAATCATAGATTGCGGTAATGGTAATAACTCTCTTGATGAATTACAGCACTTGCCTATGGCTCGTGCTGCAAACTTCAACTGCGTGAGTTATTACCTACATTACCGCTCGTTGAATAACATACTATTATTTCACTCTTTTTTCTTTATTTTACACCTGTCAATAATGACATTGTTTTGATTCATTGAAACTGTCAAATAAATGCATTTTAGGATATGGCGTTACAAAAAAATGTTTTTTTGCACAGAAAAAGCACTTTTACCTCCGTTGTTAGTCGCAAGGCGTAAAATGTCAAACTTTAATGTCAAGAAATGTCATGTTTTTGTGACGTTTGAAGAAAAAGCATTTTTTGCATTTAATAAGTGAAATTTTGAGTGCCAGCTTGTGTAACAGTTCTGTCAGTTTTCATTGCTAACGTAGCTCAATTAAACGACTATCTAAAATTAAATTTGGTTACCTACCCCTTTTTAGATACCTACATATTTTCAAAACATTTGGATATCAGATACGCAATATATATGAGTGGCTCCATGAAAAATGAAATATGGTGTATACCAAACGTTTAAATTTTTGGAGTAATTTATACAATGATTACCCACCGAACCTTCGCCCATACAATCCCACAACTGCCGTGTCCTCCATAACCCTGAGATCACACATCAAGGCAAGTTCGAGACCCTCCGCAACAGCATAACCATTAATAGCGGCAACCATCGGCTTCTTTACATATTTCATCGACAGCCCCTACAAAGTTAACTGCCGTTATATACTCTTTTCTGTAGGCTCAGTTTTAATAGCAAAACTAACCGTCAATCCGTTTTCAAAAAAATTCTCCCGTTCAGATTCCTTATCTAAATCGGATAATTCCTTCAAGTCAAATCCAGAGCAAAAATTTCCTCCAGTGCCATAAAGTACAGCTGCGTAGGAAGTGCTGTCTTCCTCGAATTGTGCAATGGCATCCTTGATTTGTGTTGCCGTATTAAAATCCACGCAGTTTCGCTTTTCTGGCCTGTTTATGCCTATTGTTGTGATTTTTCCAACTTTGTCTATTAAGACACCTTAAAAATATGTACTGCTTACTTCTGTACACTTGAAAAGCTCTGTACTTACTGTTGGGAGATGTAGAAGTCATATTTCTTAATATCGTTCTTGGGAAGAATAAATAATATAGTTTACTTTTAAACATACTGATGTACGTAACATTTTTTACGTATAATTAATCATAATAATTATATACAATTATAATTTATAATAAATAAATACGAATATAAAAAATTGTAGGTTAGGACTTCGAAGTTCAGAAATTTAAATCGAGTGTCGTAGCTCAGATTTACTGTAACGCCGAAATGACATTTCTCTGACAAAGATAAAAGGAAGATGTACAGAAGTGACAATTATATTCCGTATATTATGCATTTTATCCAAAATGAAAAGGATTATCTGATTGATTAAATAAGTTTATTATTGCAAGTAAAACCATCACGGGTTCCGAGAAACCAGATCAGAGCTTTATCTGGCCAATGAGCCTCATCTACAGTACAGTATGGACACAGGAAATCACATATTATTTTTTCTGAAATAGATCGGGAATGTCTACATTTTCGGCGCGATTTTAGAGCGAAAAATGCACAATTCCAGTATTTTAGTCCGTTGCTAGGAAACTATCAGAAAACAGACCGGAAAAGATCCGTTGCCAAGCAACGATCAACAAAGCCGTACGGGAATGTTACTTCTCGGCCTAGGCCGGGAAATAACATTCCCGTACGGTTTTTTATATATATTTTAATATGTTAATATTTTTGATTTTTATACGTTTAAAACAGTATTGATTGTAATTTCAGAAAATTTTTTTTTAAAATGTTTATATTTTTGATTTTTATACGTTCAAAATAGTATTTATTGTGATTTCAGAAAAAATAGTATGTGTACTTCGGTGTGGAAGCACATTCCCAGACTTCGATGCTTGACAATTGCATCGTCGTCCGGGAATGTATCGCTTTCACACCTAGATACACAATATACTATTTACTTCCACATCCAGTGGAAGTTAACGTCAAAAAAAATTTTTTTTTTAATTTTTATTGTTGAAATAGGCTTAGAATGTCATGAAACGTCGAGATTTTAAGATTGAGCGAAAAAGAAATTTCTGTCTGTCTAACTTCTTTTGTGCGCACGTTTACTCTGGAACCGTTTGAGATATTGACTTGAAATTTAGTACACATATGTACTTTAACTAGGTCTAGAACTAGATTATATTTTCATCTTGTTCCGTCGCAGGGTTGGGGGGTAAATTTGGGGTAAATAGGTAAATCAAGCAGGTAAGAGTCCATAAAATTGGTATTTAGTATATACAAGAGAAGCTAAGGTCTCAAAAAAAAAAATTAGCATTAGCCACCCCCATTACCACCCCCCAACCCATTATTAAAGGGGATGAAAAAAATTGTGATTTAGTGTGTGTACAAGAACCAGAAACCTCAAAATGTTTTTACTTCATCCACCCCTACCCCACTACCGATGTGGGGTATCGTTTTATGGGTTTTTGGGGTAGAGGATTTCACATATTATATCATTAAAGTTCCATAAACAATTATTTCCACATACAAAATTTTTTCGTTGCGAGTGATTTGTATAGAAAATCTGGATGTGGAAGTAGTGATTACTTGGACAGCGGTTTTTGATACCACTGAACTACATATAATAAATTTTATTACGTAGTTCAGTGTTTGATACGCAAATTCCACGTGAAAATTTACTAATTCTCTGCTGGAGATATATGAAATTGGACCATATTTTTTCGAGTACAGCGCCCTCGAAAACGGGGGTAAGTTTTAAAACTGAAAGAGAAAAACATTCAATTTCTCACCCCTTGGAAGAGTTGTAACAACCTCCAGGAACTGTTACCGCCCTTCACCCTGCCTGAGACCTTTCCTTGTCAATAAATCTTCATAAGAACTTCAATGATTTCCTTCCTAAACACGCATAATCATCCCACAATCGAAAAACGGCGAGAAGAGGTGGTTCTTGGCCGTTTAAAGACATTTAAAAACATCTCACTATTTTTTTCGGATTCAGCACCTTCGAAAACGGTAATTTGTTTTCGCCGTTACAGCAAATACGACCAAAGACAGCAAAATTTGGCTTTCTGACCTCCACTATAACCACCAACCTCGATGTAATTCATATTTTTTTGTGTAAAAACCATGCATGTTTTTTTTTTAATAATTTGCAGTCTAGTTTTCATCACCCATGAATAATAGTTTAAGGTAATTATTGACTGCTGCTTGTAGGCTTAGTAAATCTTTACCGATACACTAAAACTGTGTCGTCTGCAAATGTGAAATGTCTACCTGCAAGTCCTGCGATTTGCAGGCTTTTTACATGTAGGGAAGTACAAAAAGGAATGACAATCGACACAAAGCTGTCTTACTGGGGCCAAATCCAGCACATGGCTGATAAGGCAGCAACGACGACAGCTTCACTTGCAGACTAATGGCAACTGTACCTCGTCCCAGTGCGAGCAAGCGTACGTTGTTAATGTCTACGACCCAATCTATCCTACTCTACAAAGCGGCGATCTGGGTAGATGCATTGCGGGAGAAATACCGAAAACGTCTCTGTGGTGCAGCGAAGAGGGGCGTTAAAAGTGGTGAGCGCCTACCGCACGGTATCGGAACCTGCGGTCTTGGTAATAGCCGGAACACCTCCGATCGATTTACTTGCACAAGGACGCAAGAGAATCTTCTCCAGGAAGGTAGAAATAGACAGCAACAGGGTGAAGAGAAGAAAGATCTCGCATCATGGATTAGTGGCAACGATGCTGGGATGCCGAATCCAGAGGTCGGTGGATAGCCAGATTAACAGGGCGGATAAATACATGGTTACGCCGTGGACACGGCAAGGTGAACTACCACTTAATGCAGTTCCTGACCGGATATGGTTTTTTCTGATCCTATCTATATAAGATGGGAAAAATGGAAAACCCAGGATGCGTCTACTGTGAGATGGAACCCGAAGACAATGCACACCACACGTTCTTCGAATGTAACAGATGGATTCGGAAAAGAACCCTGTTGGAAGTGACAGTGGGTGCCCAACTGACACCCGACATCGTGGATATGTTGCACAGCAAGCAAGCAATCAAAATTCGTAGAGACGGTGCTATTACAAAAGAAACGAGAGGAACAATAAACGTGGCAAACGTCATGCACAAGGCATTGAGACCTCACTCCTGAACCCCCTCCGATTAAAGAACATATAGATACATAATGGCATTGATTTATTTGTTGCTGAAAGACTCACAATCTAAGGCACTTCTTCCCATAAGTTGCTGATTGGCCCATCAGCCTATTCGCGACAGTTTTCTACACGATCGGTTCAGTTTGATTATCATAATCTCAGTTTGACAGTGTCCGCCATTAATGTCAATAAATGTTTTTCATGTTCTCCGACCAATTTATTTTCTATTCATATTTACACAGTTTAGTAAAAATTTAATGCTACATGTTGAAGTGCTGTGCCGTTTGCAGAAAGCATTTTAGAAAAGAAGAAAATCGGTCGTTTCATAAGTAGATCATAGTCGTAACATGATGGTGTTCAGTTTACAGTTGTAATAATAATATAAATAATATCCTTTCAATACATATTTCCCTTGAATAAAACATTATATTTTTTAAATCCGAGGTTATGTTCAAAGAGGTTAACCAACAATTATTACATAAAATATGAACAATATTGTACATTTTCCCTTCTATACATACCTGCCACTGTTGCCTATGGGATGTGATGTTCATCTATCCATTTTAATGGACATATAATGTGACTATGTTAGGAGCAAATAAGGTATATGAAGAAAAGATAGCCTGTTATGTATCTAAATATAAGTTCTTTAATCGGAGTGAACCTCTAATCACAGCAGTGGACGGGGGATGTAGGGAAATGGTGAGGATGGCAGATGGCATCACAACAAGGACAGCACGGATCAGACTGAAGTTATGCGAAAGCAGCTCCAGATCAGACTGAAGTTATGCGAAAGCAGCTCCGGTCTGGTCTCCCTTCGGGGATTTCAGAAGGGCCTCTTGTTCTGGTTAGCTAATGTGTCGGCAACGCCCTCCCAAAAGAACGATGACTCGTAGGGAATACAGTAAGGGCCCCAGGACCAATCCCTGAGGTACCTTGTAATTTGTATTTTTAAAGCTACTTCGAGCACCATTTATATAGGTAAATCATCCTAACAGGTATGTTTCTAATAGTTTTAGGACATATCACCCAATTCCCATCCTCTCCAGTTTGTTTAAAAGGATTGTGTGATCCACTATATCAAATGCTTTGCATAAGTCTATCAGAACTGATATATAATTTTTTTCGAATGCAGTTGTGGCACTTAATGTACTACTTTAGTACTTTGGTCTTGAAAACCATACTGATAATTGTCATATTGTATATATTCCCGTATAAAGTTAACCATACGTTTTTTAACCAATAACCAATAGTATTTTTAAAAGTTAAATATCTCAAAAACTATGACACTTGCTCCAAAAATGTCAAGAAACAAAATTAAAGATGATTGAATAAGCTAAAAGTCGTTTTTTAAAATTTTTTCTCCTGCTTAAAAAATAAAAAGTTATGACCGATATAATGTGCGTCTTAGCATTTTTCCATAAAAATCTCGCCATTTGCTACAATGATTTTTGGCAAATTTACCTGAAAGAGTGCAACTTCCTGTCGAGTAGTCGTAGAAAAAGTATAGTATTCTACTTGCGTGTAATAGCTACTACTCACTCGGATGAATTACGACACTCGAATTAAAAATGCACGTTAGTTTTACACTTACCAATACTTCCCTCTTCGAGTGAGTCTTCATAAATTGATGGTGTGACACATGCATGAACATTTTTACGCGGTGACAGATCATCATCATTTAATGCTCTAATTGTAACATGGACAGGCAGTGTAAAAAATTGGTATTAAGGATTTTTAATATCTTTATTTGGTAAAACACGTAATATTACCTATAACTAGACAAAATAAATCTCTAAAGTACTTTAACCTGTTGCTGCAATTTATAGAAACTTTCGAATTACTAACAACTAATACAGAGGTATTTTTGTCCTCTTATGATCATAAAAACTGATCCACCATAATAATTACATTGTGAAATAGTTTTAGAACTTACATTTTCACAAGGTAAGTATATCACAATCCTTATACATAATGAAAACAACTACGTAATAAGAATAATAAAACAACTGCTGATACGCATGCGTCAGTCCTAAATTAAAAATAAAATAATTATAGAAAAAGCAACCAATAAAAAAGTTGGAATGAGAAAAATCTTACAAATAAAATAAAATTTCATATCACAAATATGCACGCTGAAATACTGAATAATAAGTCGAAGATGTGGCTATTTCTGAGAAAAATTAACTCTCGAAAAAATTTTTGCTGCACACATCTTTGTAAAAAATACTCGCTTTAGCAAACTACAAGGCTCTTCAAGGATTTCATATCTCACTAAATAGTCGAGTCAATGAAGCCTAAAAATCGTCAAAACCTCTTGATTCTCAGCAATAGCTCCGATTTTGATCATTTTTTTTTTAAATGTGTTTTTTAATACTATTCAAAATCAGCAACATCCCAAGTGACGCAAATAATTATTTTTATTGTTTAAACAATAACAATATTTACAAAAAAATATATTTAAAAAAATTTTGTTCGCGATACTTATAAAACATCGAGTTGTTTTTATTGAAAATGTAAGTTCAAAAATGTTTCTTACAGTCGGGGTTGATAATTATTTATCTTGTTTAAACAATAGTAACAACTTTTAAAGGAAAAATCTATTTTTTTATGTATTTTTCCCAGGGCCGGCAGAAGAGGTGAGTACGGTGGGTAGTAGCTGAAAAATCTGTAGGTGGAGAATTACCCACCTGAAAACTTATTATTCTACACTTATAACATGTTTTTTTAAGAATTCTTCTGCACTACCCACCTGAATTGATCACGTTTTGCGGCCCTGATTTTTCCCGATATTCGTGAAAAAGTTAATTTAGTCCAGTGTTTGAAAGTTATATAGTGCCGATGTGTGCTTTCACCCTGGGGGTGGATGCCACCCCTTCTCAGGGGCGGAAACTATTATGTTCAAAGTAACTGCAGAAATTATAGAGCAATAAATGTGCTATGAAGTTTTTTCGATGAGTCAATATTTTTTGAGTTATTCTTGATTGAAAATGTTGATTTTTTCATCTAAAAAATGCATGTTTTAGAACGATTTTTCCACTAATAACTCGAAAACTTTACGTTTTCCCAAAAAAATTATCATAAGCAAAAATGAAGCCTATAAAATAACAAATCGATTGGATTTTTTTTTTATTTCTGTAGATCCAATACGAACCGAGTTATGGCTCGTTGAAGATGACTTTTTGTTCGCCGAAAACTGAATTCGATCCTTTCAACGTTAAATAATGGAAAAACGGAACATTTTTGGAGAAGAACATATAAGATATTTTTAAAAGTACTAGAAAAGACCTTTAAAATTAACTTTGGTAAAAGTCGTTAGCATACGAACTAACGGAGTTATGATGAAAATCAAATGGTTGTCTCTTTTTTTCGGAGAATAAATCAGCAATGAAACCAATGGCTTCACCGCAAGAATTGAAATTGAACGTAATCCATTTACAATTTACTTTATTTAAGTACTAACAATATGCTCCAGAAGTTTGACTGGTTTAGGATGCTTATATCCGAAAAAAAGTTTGATTCAAATTTGAAATGATTTTTGAAATTTCTTGAAAAATTTTCATTTTTTCACGATAATTCAAAGACTAAAGAAGATACGTCAAAAATGCTAGAATACAAATTTTAGAAGCCGGTAGGTACTGCGCAATATTACTGTATGGAGCTGCTAAAGAGATACAGTTTAAAAAAATTGACCCGTGTCGAAGACTTATCAGCGATTCTCGAGCGGATGCGCTATGATTGGATTTTCAATAATAACTTCCTTAATTTTAAGTTATTCAAGCGCTCCAAAAATCATTTAAGGAAATTTAAGGGGTACAAGGCATGTAAAGTTGAACTTCCTTGAACCTTTCGTTTTTGAGATTTTTGAGTTTAAAGGGTTCGGTGGTCATCGCACTCAAATGCAAACTTATAACAGTGATATCTAAATTAATTTTTATCCTAGAGAAATAAAAAAAAAACAACAAAATTTTCAGTAAAAAAAAACCTAAATTTTTGTACTGTGGCATTTTTTACGCATCTTCAGACTTTGAATTATTGTGAAAAAATGAAAATTTTTTTAAGAAATTTCAAAAATCATTTGAAATTCGTATCAAACTTTTTTTCAAATAGAGGGATCCTAGACCGGTCAAACTTCTGGAACATATTATTAGTACTTAAATAAAGTAAAATGTAAATGGATTACGTTCAATTTCAATTCTTGCGGTGAAGCCATTGGTTTCTTTGCTGATTTTTTCTCCGAAAAAAAAAAAAGAGACAACCATTTTATTTTCATCATAACCCCGTTAGTTTTTATGCTAACGACTTTTACCATAGTTCACTTTAAAGGTCTTTTCAAGTACTTTTAAAAATGTCTTATATATTTTCCTCCAAAAATTTTCCGTTTTTCCATTATTTAACGTTAAAAGGATAGAATTCAGTTCTATCCATCTACGAGCCATAACTCGGTTCGTATTGCATCTACAGAAATAAAAAAACCAATCGATTAATTATTTTATAGGCTTCATTTTTGCTTATATTTTTGTTTTGGTAAAACGTACAGTTTTCGAATTGTTAGTGAAAAATCGTTCTAAAACATGCATTTTTTAGATGAAAAATCAACATTTTCAATCAAGAATAATTCAAAAAGTATTGACTCATAAAATACATAAAAAATAGATTTTTCCTGTAAAAGTTGTTGTTATTGTTTAAACAATATAAATAATTATCAACCCCAACTGTGAAAAACATTTTTTAACTTAAATTTTCAATAAAAACCACTCAACGTTTTATAAATACCGCGAAAAAAATTTTTTAAATATATTTTTTTGTAAATATTGTTATTGCTTAAACAACATAAATAATTATTTGCTCCACTTGGGATGTTTCTGATTTTGAATAATATTAAAAAAGACATATTTCAAAAAAGAATGATCAAAATCGGAGCTGTTGCTGAGAATTAAGAAGTGAAAACCTTCATTGACCGACTAAAAATGGACAGTGCGTTTTATTAGACAATATTTTATATTATGTGGTGATCCACTGCGAGAAAGAAATGAATGATATTTCAGCAGAATTTGCTTTGCACTTCTTTTGTCAGTAATAAAAAGTGAGTAGCTCTAGTTAAAAATGGCAGACAGAACACGGAACACGACCCTCGCAGTGGAGAACCGCCAACAGCAACAAATGAAGTAGCTATAGGAAAAATGATTGGTGAAACCTCTGGTATGACTCTGATGGTGAGCAAGGTTTCACAGATATCAAAACACTGCACTCGAATACTATATTCGATCCATATTTCAACAACTACGTTGACTTTTAGAGAACCTGTCAGGTTGTCCAAAATTGACACCTCAAAAACGTTGCCATGTAAAAGTTTTTCGAGAAAGTAATCACCACATCTTCAACTTACCTCAATCAGTTAAAAACAACAATAGTTTAGAATACAATATATAGCAAGAATTTAACAAACTCATATCGACTTCATTGAAATCATACTTAACAAAACGCTAATTGCTTAAGTAAACAAAACTCAGTCTGCAATTAAACTGCCCAATAAAAATTCTATTCTAGATTAATGTGTAGGTGTACACATTTTTTATAATACTGATTTTCATTTACCAAAATTGCAAACAAATCTAAAAAAATCAATCCTAAATACAAAGGAACCCACGAGGGTCCATTCCCGGGCCTCTACTAGATCATACTTATAAAAAATGTGTAATTTGCTGACATTTACCGGCCCTTTTGGATGCAAGGTTTTTCTGTTAAATAATCTTTAGCTGCTAAACCTACAGTAGGTTCTGATCTAGTCTAAAAAAATTAGTTTGGCAAAATAACCACAGTAATAAAAGGCCGCTAAAAATATATAAAACAGTATAGTTGCTATACTGAAACTTAAAAATACTTTTTAAATCAAGTCATCGCCGACTTTGACGAAATTAAGTGCAAGCAGCTCGCGGGCGGTTGCCCTTTCCTTTGGGTCGTGTTTGAAACACATTTCCAGGAAGTCGAGTCCCTCGTCGATCATATCGTCGGGAGGGTCGGGGCTCTGTCCCATGCCCACTTTGAACATGATTTGGTAATTCGAATCGTACTGAGCCCATGGACGCTAAAAATGATCAATAATAATTAGAGACGTAAATATTTTAAGACATACGTCGACATTCGGAATAGGGCATTTGAAGTTCATTCAGATTTTGACTTGGACATAGACGATGCCCTAAAAAACGGTTTATAACAACTAAGAATTTTGTCAAAAAGAGTAGTAGAAAAGATTAATTTAAATTTCGGAAAATAAGTAATTAATTATTTAATATTTGAAAAATGTAATTTTAAGAGAGCCGTAATTCAAAAACCATAAATCAAAATGTCATTAAATTTTGGATATTGGGGTTTTAAAGCATGCTGTTCAATATTATTGCATTAGTTTTTCAGTAAAAAAATACCTAATATGACTCTTAGAAAAATCAACTACTATTTTCCTAATAGAAATGCATGCCAATGACTGAAATAAGTTTTATTTTACTCAAAAAATATATAGTAAAGGTCTTTGGTACTGATCAAATTTTGGTTGAAATTGGATGACTAATAACCAGTGATCGGAATTTGGTTGAGATTTCCATGTGCGTCGTTACAAGGATTTATTAAAATATGCATGCATTTTTAGTTCGGTGAAAAATAAATTAATTTTCATTTATTTTTCATATAATATGAATATAAACCAGAATCTTCGACCAAATATTTAGGAATATTACTAGACAATAAAATGAACTTCAATCTTCACACTACACAAGCGAACAAAATACAATATCAAGAGCTAAACACTTCAGCAGCTTATCATATAAAAAAAAGGGCATTAACACAGACACAGCCAGCAAGATATACAAACTCATATACAGACCCACCATTGAATATGGCCATATTCTGTTCCTAAACTGCAAAAACCAAGCTATAAAAAACTTAAAAGTTGCTGAAACACGCACGCTTAGATTGATCACAAAAATACGCCATCCTAACAACCCGATCCATAACCCTCCTAACAACCTGTTATACAACCTAACCCGCACTCAACCTATACAAGAAAGACTCAAGCAGCTATCCAAAAAATTCGCTCAACGGGAAGAAAATATAAATTTAATACAAAAGTTTTGCTTAAGGAGAAACAACAGAAGATCTCGTCATAAACACCCACAACACACACTATGGGAAAGAATAAATGAGCTACAATCGTATTCTACAATAACCATTTTGTTTCAACTAAATATATAGATATTTTAGATTTATCATACTATAAACATTTTTTATTGTTTTTTTTAATAGTCATATGTTGTAAATAGGCAGAAGGACCTCGGTCAATTGCCCTTTGAAATGTAAGGATTTCAATAAAGTTCTTGTATTATTATTTATTATTATGAATATAAATTATATGATCTGTTTATTAAAAAAAAATGCTATTCAAGTTAAAGAAACGGAGCGAGTAAACAAATGGGAAACACGTGAACACTACAATAATCAGGTTACCGCTTGATCAGGTGATTACGCATGTCTTCTGTGGCATAGTTTCTTGGCTGAGGGTTCAGTTTATAATTGTTCGTGAAAGAACCATGCCGGCGTCCGAGGAAAAGTACAGTCGAGAAGTGGATTAAGCCTTATGAAGAATTACATTTTGATGGTGAGAAAATAGTTTGTAATATTTGTGATGTCACATTAAGCTTACATTTAACTGCTGTTTTAAAACATGTAAATAGCTACACACACGAGTGTAACACAAAAAGGAAAAGGACGACTTTTATTTCAATTTGGCTCTTTTGTTAATCAGTTTAAATCTTCCATGGAGTGTACTAAATAACGCTCAGTTCATATGTTTTCTAAACAAATATTGCGTGGGGCAACACGTTCCAAGTGAAAGCCTGCTTCGTAAAAAAATTCTCAGTGAACCATACGAAAAAAAACTGGAAGATATTCGGAGTGATCTTTAAAATGGCTGGTTCTGGGTTTCAATAGACGAAACGGCAGACTTTTTAGGAAACAAAGTTGCCAATTTATTAGTTAGAAAATTACCTGGCAAGTGTCATTTAGTAGCTTCCAAGGTTTTAGAAACAGTTAATGGCGTGTCAGTGTTTAATTTTTTTGAAAACACTTTAAAATGGCTTTGGCAAGACTTGGCTGAAGAAAATTTAAAGAGAGTTGTTGTTTTTACTAGTGATTCAGTGTCGTATATGTTAAGTACTGGAAAAAAAATTAAAAAGAAATACCCGCAAGTATTACATGTTACTTGTTTTTCGCATGCGTTACACCACGTAGGAAAAAGTACGAGACTCTTTCACAAATGTTGACAAACTTATTGCTAATATGAAGAAAATTTTTCTAAAAGCTCCTAGTAGAATAAAATATTTCCAAGAAAAATGTCCTAATTTGCCGCTTCCTCCAAAACCAGTGATCACACGTTGGGGAACCTGGATCAACGCGGCATGCTACTACCATGGGAATTTCAATTTACTAAAAGAAGTTGTAGAAACCTTAAATGAAGATGCTACTGTGATTACGCATGCAAAGAATTTAATGAATATTCCGAATATTAAAAATGACTTAAAATTTATTTCCAATCATTTTCAAATAATCACAAGAATTATAGAAAATCTTCAATGTCCAAATTTGTCCTTGGAAGAAACATTTCAAAAGCTAGACACTGTTCAAAAAACAATTAACGAAATTCCAGGTGAAATTGGTGAGGTTATGTCAAAAAAGTGGGCTGCTGTTTTACGAAGAAATCCAGATTTGGCCGTTGTATTTGCCATTAGTAAAAAAATTATAACAGAACCAGATGCCTTCCTTGATCAGGTTCCTATGAATATCTTTAGATATGCTTCACTCACTTCTGTGGATTGCGAAAGATCATTTTCGACCTTAAAGTGGATTTTTACTGTTAAAAGAAATCATCTTTTACACGACAATTTAGAAAAAATACTTACTATATACTTTGAAACTATGAATACTCAATAAAAATATAAATTTTGAAACTTGAAAGTTCTGTGCGGTTTTATAACAATTTATTTGTGAAATATGTGTATATATGTTCTATTATGCCAAAATAAATGAGAAAGGTAGGTTCGTATTACATTTCATTTTGATTTAATTTTGTAAGAAAGAACAAACTTAAATTTAATTTTTTTTATGTAAAATTTTATACCTATATGTGCGCCACTGGAATCTCAACCAAATTCCGATCACTGCTAAAAACTGAGCTACAAAGGTGATACCATGAAAAGAGGGATTGTATATGACTAAAAATATATAACCAATCCGAGCTCTCTGAGATCAATAGGTCCCGAGATATGAAGTTACGAAGTGTTATTCTAATAAAATAAAATTTTATTCCATTCTAGATAGTTAATAAAACTCTGTATGACTTATTTTTATGAGGAAATATATATCTTACATTATACAGATTATAACTCAGGAAATTTAAGTTTAAATACAACCTACCTGTCCCGATGCCATTTCTACTACCACGCATCCTACAGACCAAATATCCGCTGCCCTTCCATGACCCACTGACATATTCTTGGTAAAAACTTCCGGTGCCATGTAAGCTAAAAACAACTAAGTGTTAGTTACGGTGATTTAACGTAGATATTTTTGTGTGTAAAATTATTTAAATTCACGATGATAATTTGAGGTTAGGTACGGCACTGGTTTCAGTGGCGAAACATCGATCGGCGAAGTTAAGGTACGCCGGTTGAGTCCAGTATTTGCAAGGGTGACCGTATCTCATCTCGCCGTCCTGGTTAAGTGGTGAAGTAGCATTAGCTAAACTTCGCCAGGACTAACATAAATAAGGCAATTAAAATAAAAAAATAGAATAAAAAACTTCAAAAAATTTTTATTCTTTTTTTTAAATTGTCAAAGAGGTGGTTGTCTACGGCTGACGATTCTGCTGTCCTAAGGAAAAGCTTCCTACCTACAAAAATTGAGTCTTTCAGGATTTCACATTTTCTGTCCTATACACTTTTTTCCTAATTAAAATGTCTAGTATGTAATAAGAAGAGGTTATTAGTTATAGATATTAGGTATTATTTTGTTTACATACACCTAACAGTAAATTTGTAACTTGATAGAGTCCCAGTAGCATTATCCTTGAATGTCTGACAGAACTCTTTTAAAAAGGAGGGTAAGATTCTGGAAAACACTCCCATTACTGGTATGGGCTGTGAATAATGAGGTATTTTCCTGTTTTTTTTTTTTTTTTTTATTGAATAATATCATAGCATATGTATAAACAAGCCTTCCAATACAGACTTCCGCGAAAATAATTATCAATTTTTTGAGAAAACAAAAGTATTTATTAAATCAATTTTAATATATTTATCCACGAAATTTAATTTTCTCATGTAAAAAATAATAACAGGCGTGAATTATTAAATATTTTAAACAATTTTTAATGCCAATTAGATTTTTAAAAACTTGTCTAGCAATATATGGCAACAATGTCAATGGCTAGTCAAATGACGGATGTGTTCTAACGTCCTGTTGATTTGAAGCATTTCAATTTCTTTTATCAAGGTATTTACTGCAATTTACAAATAATAGATAATGTCATTTAAAATATGTTTTATAAAAAGTTGTGGAAACATAAATATAAGTGCTCCTGAAAAATTTTTTTTAAATGTTCCGTAAAATATGGATATTCGTAGAACTTGGTGGCAAGCTGCCAATATTTCTGATCTCATCCTTCAGAAATCCAAATTTTGTTTATAGAAAGAATTTATCATGTCATAATCAAGTTCGGGCAAATTGGATGAATCTCATTTCACAAAATTCAACTCCATCTTAATAGTTTATTGGTGAAATATAAAATAATAAAATCAAACACCACATAAACAAACAAGAAATAAATCTAACCAATATGTCTCTCACTTGTATTGTGACAAGAAGTGACAACTGACAGCACGCAAGCAAAGTTGGAAGAGGGGGAGAGCCGTATTTATACAATGTTGCCACATAATCCTTGCCGTAAGTTTTGTTTACATTTTTAAGATAACTTCTAAATAATAACAAACATAAATACCTTTTAATTCCTTCTAAAAACATGTATATAATATTTATCAGTTTTTCAAGATATTGAGTAAAATAGAAGTTGTCTATTATTGGTTAAATTATTTCCCTCCAAATAAAATTATTTGAAATCTGTATCTAGACGGGCATATTCTTATTTCTTATTTTTATTTAAGAAATTATTGTTTTGGTTTAAATTGATTATGCAGTAATTGTTAAATTACCTGATAAATATCACCAAAACTGAAAAAAAAAAATGGAAAATACCCCTTTGCGGCTCACCGGCTACCTTAGGATTGCAACCACAAAAACAATAACAGATATTGATAAAATTACATTTTTTCTTCATTACCTTGCGTGCCAACGAAGCCCTTCAATTCCCCAGGCATCGTAGTGCTGCACTGTATCTTAGCTGCGCATCCGAAATCTCCGATTTTCAAACAGTTGCCCTCCTCAGTCAAAAAAATGTTAGCTGTCTTAATGTCCCTATGAACAATGCCGTGGGAGTGCAAACACTCCACACCCGACACCAACTGAAACGTGTACCTCCTGACCAGTAACTCAGGCAGGCCACGCTCCGTAGCCGCTATGAGGCTCTCTAAAGTTCCCTCGGCGCAGAACTCCATGAATATCAACATTTCATCCTAGTTGAAAAGAAAAATGTTAGCATATAAACTCGATTTTGAAAAATTGTGTTCATTATATTTAGATAAAAATCTCGTGTGTGATAACAGTTTGTACAACTTGAAATAAGCAAAATTTCTACCTGGGTCAAACTTATCCATATTTCTCACACAGACTAAAAGGTCACATAATGGGCTTATTTAGCCCCATTTTTTTATTGAGTATTCTGAAAGTTCGCACTGGGTTTAGCAGTGTGCAAAAACTTTTACTTGACAGGTATCGCCTTCATTTATAAAAAGATTTGTTAAAGTCTTTTGCTATTGTCCTTATGGACGGCGTGGCCCTGTGTATATGTTATGAGTGAATTTAACTAATAGAAATTTCTGATGTCACTTTAGTGAGTTCCGCCGGACAAAGCATTTTATTGTTCAGATACAAATATCTTTCTTAGTTTTCATTCAATTGACTTGACAATTTTTTGGAGCAGTTTGTGAAGGGGTATAGTTTATAAAAATGGAGAAAAAATAAGACAAATAATGTTTCTCTAAATGAGCCCATTGTCTGTGGTAATAATACCAAGTTTTCTACTCGAGGCAAACTTTTATACATTTCCTAAACAAACTAAAAGGTCAGATAATTGTTTTTGGTAAGATATCCATAACTTTACAAAATTTATACTTAGGTCAAACTTACAAACATTTCCTAAACAGACTAAAAGAACACATATTGGCCTAGTTACTAATGCAAGGGCGATGACCTCCCAAAGATATCCTAAAAATAATTAACAAATTGTCTTACCTTATGGACTTCCACTCCGTAGTAACGAACCAAATTCCGGTGGACGATGCCCTCCAAAATCTTCATTTCATCCGAGACTCTCTTTATAGTTGCATTGTCGTTATGCTGCAAGGCGATCTCCTTGACAGCCATCATGTCTCCTGTATTGTTATTGACGGCGGTGTAGACCTTACCAAAACGCCCTTGACCAATCTTAATGCCTCGTTGCCATGAAAATGTGACGTTTCTTCGGCGTACGTGAGATTTACTTTCGGTGGTGCAGGTCAGCACTTTTCCTATGAGGTTCTGATTGCGGAGCCGATTGTCCAGTTCGGCATCTAGAATTTCCACGGCCTCGCGGTAATGCTCTATATGCGTTTTTGGTGGGTAGATTATTCTGACGGTCGGGGATCCATTTCTCTCCTCCTTTTTTAAACTGTAACAACATCAGGGAGTAAATCGACAAGCTACAACCAAAATCAGAAGGGAATCCCAGGAAATACTTTCGGTAAGATAATGAATAAAAATATGGAAGATATATATGAATATGATACCGGGATATTCATTTTAAAAAAATGTTGCAAATTCTTTAACTGAACCATTAGATGATGTAACAAATCAGGCATCTTTCTTTCTAGAACAAAATTAATTCTTCCTATTTAAAAAAGGGGACACCTCTCAACCATAACACTGAAGAAATTGCCAGCTTTCTTCAAAATATTAGGAACACCAATATCCAATAGTAGCTCACTTAGAATTAGATAAAATATTAAGCATGCAGCAGTTTGGATTTAGAAAGGGTGTATGTAACAAGTTTTGATACAATCATATCATTAACAACTGCAGAGAACACCTGCAAGTTAAAAAAGAAGTTCACCAAGGCTCCGTTCTAGGGCCCACACTTTTTCTTGTCTATATTAATGATCTGCCACAAAGTATGAATAATTTGAGTGCTACATCTGTTATGTATGCAGATGAAGCGACTGTCATTATAATTATAGACAAGGAAAGTGATAATGTATGTTATATGTCGTTTAGTCTCTCCGATGTACGACATATAAACACCAGACTCAAACAACATATTGTCATACAAAAAAAGGAAATTCTACGAAATCATTTCATAAAATTCGACGAGACAAAGAAATTAGCCAACACCAAGAATTATTGGCCAAGAAGATACGGAGAAGCCATTGAAGAAAATAAACATCGGAATAACTATAATCGTGACGTGATACCAGATTACAATTATCAATAACGTGGAAGTCAATGTTCCGCATTACCAATGATCCAGAACACACCTTCTGATAACCTGTATAAATAGATGAGCTCAGTCTATCAGCTTCAAAAGAAGACAAAATGGTCGAAACGTCAAGCACTCAACAGATCACCAACTCCACGAAAATGTTAGAACAAAAATACAATTATTATTATTTACCTGTGAACATTCATATTGACCACATTGATAAAGTCAGTCACTGGGGACTGCTGCTCCACGCTGGTCTTCCGACTGGCCCCAGACCGTTGACTCTTATACGTCGGTCTGGGGCTCGGCGAAGATCCCCTTGACCTAGCCCTGATATGCTCCAAGCTGGACCTAGGAGAGGCGGAATGGAACCCGCTCTCGGGTGTAGAAGGTGCCGTAGTACCTATAACATGAGATATGCAGATGTCCATGTCCCTTTTCAGATTTTCAAATTTCTCTTCGGACAGGTGTTTGGTATTGGCCGGTTCGCAGACCGTCAGCAGGAACTCCATACCCTGGAACGCCCATCTCGGGCGCATGCCGCGGCCCCTCTCGCAACGTTCCGTCACGAATTTCATCCACAAGTTGGCGAAATCCACCATGCTGTGCACCAGGCGACCTCGGAATTCTGCGGGGGTGTTGTCGGCCATTTCCTTGTAAAACTGGTAATACAATTCAGGTTATTACCTTTCTAACAATTGCCTTATTGTTAATTATGACTTACTTCAAAACCAAACCGATAAACCTGCATCAAGATCTCTCTAATCCTGGAGTTCAAAGCGATCTTGTCCATCTCCTCGAGAGTAGTAATATTGATGTGTTCGAACAAACCTTGTACTTTGCCTATGGCGTCTGGAATTATGCACTTAAAAGCGATGATTGATTCCTAAAATTACATACAGACAGATAATTTACAGGTTCATGTAAAAAATAGTACATTACCCTGTGGGTGTTGAACAAGTCGAAAACATAGAAAAACACCAATACGAAGAGACATTAAGCACTCACCTTAAAAACTTTTATACAATTCGGGGGCAACGAATCGTATTTAAAGGCAGTTTTGGAGAACGCCATTGTTTTCAGGCTCATTTCACGCTCCTCGTTGAAAAGAGACTGGAGTTCCCGACACACAGAAAACAGCGTTTGCCTGAAAGTAAATAAATTAGAGTGCAATAAAATATGTAGCAAATAATGTTTCTAACTTATTTAAAAAAGTCATTTTAATTTGCAATAAAGTGTCTTAAATGAAAAGTTCATACAATCAAATACTGTTTAAATGGAATTTTAAAGTTTCTTAACCTGACTTTTCCTGAAAAATGTTAGTTAAGGTCCTTAACACTGGATAAAATTAGCTAATGGCACATCACGATTTTCTAATTTTATGACTAAAATTTTTAAAATTTTCTTCAATTAAAAAACGAAGTTTATGAAACTTTCATAAACATCGTTCTAATTAAATTCCTTTTAAGAACCTTTAACTACTTGAAATAGCCCTCGACTAAACTAGACTAGACTGAAAAAAAACTACAGTAGATCACAGTCGCAGTCGGAATGGATTACTTATATATTAACCTAACCTAGATTAGACTGAAAAACCAGTGGTGAACTGAACTCACTTGAGGTTGCTCTCGTCCTCCTTGGCGATTGCACACAGCACCTCCTCAATCCTCTTCATCAGCCTCTCGCCGATCCGTCTCAGAATCGACCCCAAAATATTTGACATTTTCCTGCTCAGCAGCTCCTTGCCGCCCGGCACAATACTAATGATGCTTAAAGAGAACTGATATTCCTCCTCTAACAAATTTTTCTGGAACGTGTGGTGGTGTAACAACGCCCACTGCTCCAGGTAGTCCAAATAGTCCACGAATACTTTGACGACGCAATCGTCAAACATCGTCAGTTTGTCTGTAAACATATCGATTTTCTCCTTAGTCCCAGTAGTTGCAACTTCAATGTACTGGCAGAATTTTTCACGTTCGATGGTGGCTAGTCGCAAGCCTTCCTTTAGTTCTCTCATCAGCTGTCGGACGCTGAGAGGGGAGGGATTTTCGGGTTTCTGTTCGAGACGCATGAGCAGATACTCGTGTACGACATCTAAAGGTATCGTGGCGACGAATAAGAACGTGGGAAGGTATGACGGGAGGTTTAGAGCCTTTGCTTCAGGGCTCCAAAAACCATAGCGGTGCAGTTCTTCCTCTTCCGAGTCACAACAGACCTAGAAACAATTTTTCCACTCTAGAATAAAAATGTAAGTATTGGAATATCAGAAAATTTCCTCTTTTGTTGCTGTCAAAAATCTGAACCTCAATTTTTAAATAAACATGATAACTGTAACCTTCATTAAAAAGTGTCATTCTTCTTGGTATAGAGAACTCTAAATAACTGATTACAAAACCCGTAATAGACCTAATAGACCAATAAAATGGCTTAACATTCAATCTTTACCCTATTTTCTCAACTTTCGATTAAGAAAAGAATATAAAATAGTTGAGTGGATCGTGAGATATAACTCGTTATCTAGATGATCGATTTACATCAGTTTGCCAAGATGGCGAGTTACACGTACATGGGATTTAGTGGGTAGTTAAAGTTGTGATAGAGGATGAAAAAGGCTTTTCATCAATGTATAGAAACCTTAGTTAGTAAAAACTTTAGGCACTTTTCCTCATTTGCCTGATTTAAAACTAGGTTATGTGAGAATTTGGATCAATTTAATTATTGTTCTCAGCCTGCTTGATATAGAGTTTACCTAAAATACAAAAAGAGTGGTCCGGATATCACAACTCACAACTATCTACTTCAACATGCCGGAAATCATCCAGCAGTTTGGAGAATATGCGCGGAAATTTGGGCATACGAATCATGATTCGATCGACTTCGTCATGATCCGGAATCGATTCATGTATTTAAGGTCACCCGGTCGGGTTCCCCCACCTCGCAGCCGCCGCGTGCGAGGCTCTAGGAAAAGAATCCTAAGGATTCCTTTCTCCTTTACCTACGTGTTTAAATATAAGTGAGAAATCGTGGGCTTTCAAAATGAGTTCCGACAGTGCTCAACAATCATCAAGTTTCGACGTAAGTGTTTCCACAATGAGTCTTGAACGTTGCCACCTCACGCCGTCACTGAACGCGTCGACCACATTCTTGCGAATGTATCATGGGGACTCGTACAAGTGCAAGTTTGTGGCAAGTCAAAATTTTCAATTGGTGCAAAATTCGTCAACGGTGGCTTGCATGGATACCGTGTTGTGCGAGACAGAAGTAAAATCGTGTAATCAATTCTTCACGGTCATCACAACTCACAACTATCTACTTCAACATGCCGGAAATCATCCAGCAGTTTGGAGAATATGCGCGGAAATTTGGGCATACGGGCCGGATTTTTTTAGAAATTTCTTTCTCGTTTTCAAACGAAAACAAAATCATCGTAAAACTGTCGGGACGTTCATAAATTTGCAATGTTAATTCAAATCATAGGCGTATATTTAAAAACTACATATACAGACTGTCTATTTTACGAGGGCCACATCAAATATCTCGCTTAATATCTATTGTAGAAGAATAAAGTTTTAGAAACAGTTATCCCATTTTTTGTGAGCTATATTTCAGTAAAAAGAAATTTGAAATCCATAGCCTACTTTATGAGATATATTACAAAAACCTGAAAAATAGGAAAACCACAAACGGTTATAGCTTCCTTATTTGAGGAGATACGAAAAAAGTTAAAGGAATGAAAGTTGACTGCAAAGACAATAAGAATAATAACGTGTAACAGAAAAATCGAAAAATGCAGTTGGCTTTGACATACGCTCTTGTGCAAAAATGAAAAATACAAATCTCAAAGTAGGCCATGACGCCATTAATTCCGTTATTTTTTTCTCTTTCCAACGATATAAAACATGTCACAGAAATTTTAACCGATAGTGTCAATATTTAATATTTTACGAATACCACAATTCATATAATTGAATCGTAACAATCAGCTGTGCCATAATTAGTGAAAAACAATGCATACAGTTATTAACAAATTTGACAGATTGTCACTGTTGTATGTTGTATGTTGCGTTGTCGAGTTCTAAGACAAATTTTATATCAGTAATTATGGTGTACACCAATAATAACAAATTCGATATGATTAGCATTTATTGTCAGTGCAATTTTGACGCTGAGATGGCAGTCACGGTTTACGGAGATAGATTTCCAGATGCTCCGCAGCCAAATCGAGCTATGTTTAGGAAGTTAGTTCAAAATCTAAAAACACACGGTTCATTTTCAAAAAAAGTAGTAAGGCGAGCGCATGTTGCGGATAATGTAAGAAAAGTGAATAGAGTATTGAATTATGTTAACCAAAATGAGGAAACCTCTTTGAGACAAATTCAGAGAAACTGTCGCATAAAAAAAGACAGTGCAAGAAAAATATTGAAAAAAAACGGATTTCGATGCTACAAAATGAGGAAAGTTCAACATTTAAATGAGGGAGATAAGCCAAGGAGAGTAAGATTTTGTAGATGGTTATTAAATAAAAAAAGGAATGACGCGCTGATATGTAGCAAAATTCTTTGGTCGGACGAATCAAATTTTTCTAATAATGGATTTTTCAATAGAAATATGCATTATAAGTGGACACGAGAAAATACACATTGGTGCAGAGAGACTGCTTTCCAAGAAAGATTTTCTACGAATGTTTGGTTGGGTCTTTTAGGGACTAAAGTAATTGGACCTTATTTTTATGATGGCAAATTAACCGCTCGTAGATACCTTAATTTCCTGCAAAACGAATTTCAAGATTTTCTTTATGAATTAACATTGGCAGAAAGATTAAATTATTCATATTTTCAACAAGATGGGGCTCCACCTCACACTGCTGTAATATGTACAAATTATTTAAATCAAGTTATGCCAGATAGCTGGATAGGCACCTATGGACCCATTCTATGGCCAGCTCGATCACCAGATATTACTCCCTTGGATTTTTTCGTCTGGGGTTACATTAAAGACAAGGTATTTCAAACTGCCCCTGAAAATATTGAGGACATCAAAACCAGAATTCGAAACGCATGTGAGGCAATTACTCCTGAAATGCTCCAAAACGTAATGCGTGACGGGTCTCGTAGAGCACGTTTATGTGTCAGAATGCATGGTGCACAATTTGAGCATTTGTAGTTAGAAAAATAAATACACACAATTTCTTTTCAATATAGTAGTAGGTAGTACTGTTATACATAGTTTTTCGTTTTTTTCTTTGGATGTTCGTTTTGTACTTGTATTTTTATTTATGAGATATTTGTTGGTTTGTATTAAATTGTAATAAATAATTACGGAATTATAATTAATATAAAGTGAATTTTTACTATTATGGCACAGCTGATTGTTACGATTCAATTATATGAATTGTGGTATTCGTAAAATATTAAATATTGACACTATCGGTTAAAATTTCTGTGACGTTTTATATCGTTGGAAAGAGAAAAAAATAACGGAATTAATGGCGTCATGGCCTACTTTGAGATTTGTATTTTTCATTTTTGCACAAGAGCTATAACCGTTTGTGGTTTTCCTATTTTTCAGGTTTTTGTAATATATCTCATAAAGTAGGCTATGGATTTCAAATTTCTTTTTACTGAAATATAGCTCACAAAAAATGGGATAACTGTTTCTAAAACTTTATTCTTCTACAATAGATATTAAGCGAGATATTTGGTGTGGCCCTCGTAAAATAGACAGTCTGTATATATATTTACCTTAGAAAATATTTCGTCATTTTCCGGCACTTCAAAAGTACACATCGCCTTCCTCAACACGTGCCGATGCAAACGATCCAAAAAGTGTAAACTCTTATCCAACCCCTTGGTCTTCAAGATATTCTCTATGTACCTTCTAAACGGCGACGTGTTATTTTCATCTTTTTTACTAATGAGAATGGCCAGAGGAGCGAGGTTAAAGCAATCTGTACATCTACTGTAGCTGCCGTCATTCGTCGATGAATTAGAACTGCTGTTGCTGTCCGAAGGGCTGCTCGAACTCACGTCGTCGCCCAGCAAGGGCCAATTCCCACACTTGTTCTCCAGCAACGTGAGCAATCGCCCCAGAATACTCAACTTAAGCCTGTGGTTCTTCGTCAAGTTGTACCAAAGGCACATCGCCTTCACCCTGCCTACGATCTCCGGGCTGCAGTACAGGGGGTAAAGCTCGGCAAAGGCTTTGCTCGAGGGAAACAAACTCTCGGCATCTTCTAGTCTTTTTAGTAGGTTCTCGACGTCCCGCAAGGCCTCGTTCTGGGACTCCACGCAGGATATGCAGTAGATCGACAGGCACCCGGGGCAATCGTCCTCTACTCCGCTGTCGCTGTTATACGTCGAATATCTGCGGGAGTGTCGTCGGAATCTGTAGTTCTGTATGTCATGTAAAAGAGGTTCGACAATCTCTCTGGCGGAGCAGAGGTAGGCGTCTTCCTCCGTGGGGGTGCGTTCTGCGTGGTAGGCTTGTAGTTCTAGCCAGATCACGTCTTTCAGTTCGTTCTGCCAGAGGGTCTCTTCACGGCTCATCTGTAAAAACCAAAAATGTTAGTTGTAACAGAGTAATATGGCATAGAATTTAGTGGGTTGTGTTAAGTTAATTATGTACAGACTGTCCAAGTGAATGCGTTACGCTCGATTTTCTCGGCAATTTTTCATACAAATTTATGGTTCAAATGCCTCTCTGATAGTTTTTTCCAAGAAGTAGACTCATAAATTCGATCATAGAGCACTTATTCTTATTTTCTTTTTGTCTCTTTCGACGAGAAGAAACACCCCCCAACGTTTATCATGACATAATTGAAACACCCTGTAAATCATAAATTGTTGTTACATTTTTTCTGAACAACATCGTGCTATACAATAAATAAAACCCAATCGTGACGCATATGCACGACAAAAAATAATATATCAACTTACATTATTATTTTGGTAATTGTTCAACTTTATTTAATAACTTTAATTAAAGATACAAATACTGATAAACATATTTGTATACCGCGCATAAGTGCACATAATAAGTATAGTACTCCAAACGATATTTGGTCCTATAAAAAATTGCTAAAAAAAAATATAATGCTTCACAAATTAATTACTACACTAAGGTTTTAATGCGTGGACAGGGGAGTATTCAGGATGCCAGTGCAGTTTCTATCGATCAAGCTTGATCACATAAACGGAAAAAAAAATAATTTAATTATTTCCAATCACGCCTTTCTACCATCTGATTTTAGGCTAACCGGTTATTTTTAAGTCTTCTAAAAAGGCCCATAGGTGTGGTTCATCGCCGATGTGCGGAATCCATTTTCCTTTATTCCTTCAAGCCTTAAAGTACAAACATTCTTTAAAAACCATAAGGCTTTTTTCCCACTTTGGTTTTTTGTCACAACTAACTACTCGTTTAACGTCAGCAATGCGCCCTCAAAGTTTAATTTGCCCTCAAGGTCCGGAAACAATGAAAAGCCCAACGGACGGATTAATCGTGGTAGACCAATATGATGGCCAGCTAGATTACCCGATCTGACCTCAATCGATTATTTATTAACAAACATGCACTTTTTCAGAAAATCTTTTGTTTTTAAAACATCTAGTAACTTTATTTATAAACCTTAAAAATACAGTTGTTTATGAACATGAACACAATTATTTAACCCATTACTGTATTAATGTAAACAATTAATATTAAATGAAATGAACTAGGTAATAATATAAAATAAATCAAATTTTAAAAATTAACAAAAATTGGTGATACTATACTAATAGTACAGTAACTAGAGGTTTTAACTTCGGAATAATGTCATATTGAAAGGATTTCGTTCATTTTTGGCAGTATCATAGTAAATGCTTCACAGAAAAGTTTCTATATTGTGCGGGGGCTTGCTATTTATAGGGGTGCCATCCCCTCTCAGGGGGTGGCACTTAAAAAATATATATATTTACTTATTGGAGCTGAAATAGAATCAAATTTTAAGAAGAAAAGGTTCTATGCAATTTCTCACATAAATTGATAGTTTTTAAGTTATAACGACTTCAAAATTGCGATTTTAGCTTAAAAAAAAGGTATTTCCAAACGACTTTCGCCAAGTATCTCGAAAAGTATTACTTTATCGAAAAAATGTTACAGACCAAGTACAGAAAGTACAAATTGTTAATTTATTATATTTTTGTTTATTGATGTAGGATTCATAATTTCGGAGATACCTATTTAAGTTTATATTTGATATCCAAGTGTTTCGAAATTAACTTTAAAGTTTAAAACGCATTTTTTTCTAAAGCAAGTGCTTTAAATGAGCAAAAAAAATTGAGCATCTAGGTAATGCTACATCTTAACGAAAAACTGTATTTGAGATAATTTTTTTAAATTACTGGCTAATTAGAATAACAAAATGGCGACCTTTTTATATAAAAAATATAAATACGCACATTTTTCCGTCATAACTTCTTTATTTCATATGTTACAGGAACGAGTAAAAATAATTTGAAAGCGCAATTAATTGTCTTTAATTTCATTTCTCAGCATGCGTGACGTAGGTGTCACAGTTTCTGATATATTTAACATTTAAACTGCATTTTTCTTCTTATAAACATTCGGACCCCATTTGTAAACTTTCATATCTCCGAAACTATTAAATCTATGTAAATAAATAAACAAGTGAAATTCATTATCATATTTATGAGCCTTATTTTTGGTCTCTACTCATTTTTCAATAAAACTAATATTTATTAAGATATTTGGAAAAGAAAAAAAAATTACATTTTATCGAAAATACCATTATAGTTTAAACTGTATTTTTTTCTAAAGCAAGTGCTGTATACAAACCAAAAAATTTGAGCATCTACGTCATGCTATATATTAATGAGAAATAGTGTTTGAAATTCCTTTTTTTTTAATTACTGGCTACAGTAGCAAAATGGTGACGTTGTTATTAAAAAAATGTGTAGGCGTACATTGCTTCGGTCATAACTTTTTTGTTTTTTATGCTACAGAAACAGATAAAAAAACAGTTGAAAACTTAATTAATAACCTATTATTCTACCTATTAGCATCCTTGACGCAGGTGTCACCGTTTCTGAGATATTTAACTTTCACTCTAAATAATTATCTTATGAACACTTGGATGCCAAATGTAAACTTAAATATCTCCGAAATTATTAATCCTACATCAATCAACAAAAAAATATAATTAATTCCCGGTTTGTACTTTCTGTAATTGGTCCGTAACATTTTTTCGATAAAGCAATACTTTTCGAGATACTTGACGAAAGCCGTTTGAAAATACCTTTTTTTTAAACCTAAAATCGCAATTTCGAAGTCGTTATAACTTAAAAACTATCAATTTATGTGAAAAATTGCATAAAACCTTGTGTTCTTAAAATTTGATTCTATTTCAGCCCCAATAAATATATATATATTTTTTAAGTGCCACCCCCTGAGAGGGGGTGGCACCCACCCCCTATAAATTAGCACGCCCCGCACAATATAGAAACTTTTCTGTGAAGCATTTACTATTATACTGCCAAAAATGAACGAAATCCGTTCAATATGACCTTATTCCGAAGTTTTGAATATTTTTTACCTCTAGGTAAGACTGTACTATAAGGCAAAATATTAATTTCATAATGTTAAAATGCGCGACTTCTGATTCCGCCTCTGTTTAACTACAGTAAACACCAATTATATCGGTATATCGCGCAAAATAAAGTAGTCGCCAATTTCGGCACCTTGTTTACATTAGGTAGTCCAATTATCTTTGGTTAGACTAAGTATATCACAAAAACTAAAACATGAAACCTATTATCGAGCCTAATATTCATAATTAACTGCAACTTGATATCAACAAAACAAACAGTATCCAAGTTGGTAAGCATTTTTTTGCGTTACCAATGTAATTTATTGGCCACGGTATTAACGTTATTATGTTGTAATAATAATAAGGGATATCAAAATTGGAATTATCGCCACTGTTTGTTTTCCTCGCTGTAACAAACATTCAATATCATAAAAATGTCGACAAATATACCCATTACACTGATTAAAATTCTGTTTTCCTGTAAGTACCTTTTTTTTTTATTTACAAAAGAAAGTATAAGAACACAATGACAATGTTAATGCCAAGGAGAAAACTTGATATACTTTTAGTGCAAAATATACAGAGTGGTCCACGAAAAATAACTACTTAAAAAATATTTTTTTAAAACGTGACAGGATAATAGTAAGTATTGGTATGTAGTAGGGTGGCCCATCTTTTTCGAAATCGAAATTTTTTATTTCTCACCCCTGCAAATGGTTCCATTTGAAGAAAAAACAGTCCCCTCAAAATATTATTGAGGCAAATTGAAGGCAAGGGGTGCCGCAGAATGCATTATTATGCAATAATAAAAGTAAATGGAATTATTTACATTCTTTGGTTGATGCATTGTTTTTTTTTATCAGCAACATGTATCTTTAGAATGACTAATCAAGTCATACAAATATCAAAGACATTATCTGTTGTGACTATGACATGTGTCATACTACTGTAAATTCGTAGTCTAAGAAAACTAGACTAGAAGTTTTTGAAATAAAACTCTCGTTTTATCTTTGTGTATTTTATTATGAAACGTTTTTTTTCATACATAGTACCAAATATTATCCTAAATCTACAAGACATATAGTAATAAAAACAATATTTTTTGCACTAGGCCAAAGCATGCGACAGGGTTTCTTTTTTTACATTTGGAAACTGTGATTTATAATCATTTACAACTTGGAGTAAAAACTGTTTTTGGTCTTCATTTTTTGTTAAAATGTCATTATAGTCAGTAATAAGTTTGATTCCTCTCTCAGCGGCATCATTTACAACTTTAATTTTGTTTACAATATTGAAACATCGGGTATAACTTTCATTTTCCCTCCATGTTGTTGGATCATTTTCCAAAAATTCCATAGACAAACCTAATTTTTGAAAAAACTGTTTAATGTTCTCGCATATGAAGTCCTGAATTTCCTTGTTTTCAACGTCAGTAGTGTTACTAATCATAAGTCGTTTAATACCCTCTTGATTTGGTGCTTTCCTATTCAAAGCTTTAACCATTTCTCTTTTAGTGGTAACTGAAATATCGTCATCAAAGAAAGATAAGCCAACATTTACTAATGGTTCACTATTTTCCTACTTGCGGCTTGAGATATTTCTTTGTCAATATTTTGATAATTAATGAGTTCTTTACAAAAGTCTAAGTCATGAAGCGGTGCTTTACTAGCAAATGACGCTGTAAACCAGGCCTTTACATAAACCTTTACAATAAAGAGACATATATTTTCAATACCTATTTTTTCTTTTTTAGTTAGTTGGAACTGATCTTGGAAAAAAAATATTTTTAGACAGTAAATGGCTTTGGCCATCCAACGTGCATGATGGAATGCCCCTGGTTGATAGAATGTCGTGTGAGTGGGCTCTTCTTCAACAAAAAGTTTAGAAAGCATTAAAAATTCTTTATAATCATCACGAGGCTTTTGCAAAGTTAAAGCTGCATTTAGAAATTTTACAATTTCTCGGCTTTAACTGGTTGTAAAATGTGTTTAATTTTTGATACCTGAAATCCAGTTTTTAGTTTATTTTGATCTATTCTGGCCAAAATTCCCCAAAACGTTTAAATAGTGGCACATTTGGACCAGATGAGGAAGGCATTTTTGTGTCAAACACACTTCTCAAAACCACTTCAAAAATATGATGTCTACAAGGAAAATATAGAATATCTCTTTCTAATTTTTGTTGCAATAGTGTGGCTGCCCCATTTATATAACCCATATTTGATGCTGTTGTATCACAACACAAAGCTATTACCTTTTCGTCCAAATTCCATTCACAAAGCACATCATAAACTGCTTCAGTCTGTTCTCTTCCAGTTGAATTGGGCAAAGCTGGTACTCCAAGTAGTTGTTCAATATCTCCACTAGTAACTAAGATAGCAAGTCTATCGATATTTCCCATTCCAGTGAGAGAAGGTAAAAGTTTTCCATCCCAATCGATGACTGGGGCCGGCAATTCAGAATTACCGAAGGCAGTTTTTAATATTTCAGCTCTTTCTTGGCGGATGCGTTGTCTAGAGCGCTGAAGTGTGGTTCTGCTGATGGTCAAAGATGTGGTGTCATGTCCTAGTGCTTCTGCTACTGCCGTCAAAATATGTACTCCATACCTGTCGCTTATTTTGCAAGCATCAAATGCAGCGGCTATTTTCGGTGTGATGATGTTACATGTTCCATACAATCTCCTCTTTTTTGGCTGTGACGGGCCAGGCTGGTCTTGTAACAACTCTTCTTGGTCTTCGATTATTTCATCTTTATTTTCGTTGGAGTCGGCTGAATTACTACTTGATGATGGACAGGTGACTGTTTCCTCTAATCTAGCTTTTTCTTGTTGACTTCGTTGCATTGGTTCGGATAATTTCTGTAATTTCTCCTCAGCTGATTTTTCTTGAGAAGCAAGTTGGTAATCAGTACCATGCATAAATCCAGGACGTCCCTTTTTTCTTTGGTTAATTAAAAACTGCTTATCTTCATCTATTTTCATCAACTCCAATGCATTTGCATGAGAAATGTCAAAGAGATCGTCCAATTTTTCAACGAAATTTTTTTCTTTACCTCCCGCACTGGCCCTTTTAGCCGATTTTTGTAAGTTCCGCCACTCTGCATAAAGTTTATCTAGTTGTGTAACACAATGAAAATCCTGACGTGTCGGAATGCGACCTTTATCCCAAAAAACTGACACCTCTTTTATTGTTAATTTAGCACTTTCATGTACACTTAGCTTCAGTTCACGAATGTTATAAAAGAGCACTTGTAATACTTGTCTATTAGACGGCAATTTATTGCCAATGATTTGTGACGAATAGTGTCCAACTAAGTAAATGAAAGTATCCTTTCGTAAGGATCTAACATCAGTCATCGTTAAATGTTTTTTCAAAAAGGAACGTATGCTAGAACTTATAATGTCACCACTGTAAAACACAATTGCAAACTGAACTAAAAACCTACCGTAGGTGCATTATATTTCCAAACTTCCAAAACAAATAATTTCTAGGAAATAATTACACCAATAAAACATTATGAGAAAAGAGGTAGATATTTGTATTTTAAGTAAAATTTAAGTGTATTACCGTAATAAAATCGTATCTACAAATTTCTACCTGAATGCGGCACGGGTTACCGTTCACCGAATTATCTGAAACTTTGACATAAATTATTCCTAGTATAATAGTATATTTTCGTGGGGTGAGACTTAAAAAATACGCAAAAAAAATTCACCCCCTATAGAGATGGGCCACCCAAGTATGTAGTTACCATATAAGAAACTTGCTAAATGTTTAGTGAAAAATGCAAGGAAAAATGTAAACCTAACAATATAATTCATACAAAAAACGACGGACGAAAATAATATTTGGCATGTAGTTGTCTCCAGGAAAAAAACGTGATATACTTTAAATAAAAAAATATACAATGGTCATTATAAAAATAATAATTAATAAAAAAACCGACGGTGGAAAATAGTTATAAAATTACTAACAATAAACACTGAAAACACTCATTTTATGCCGCCGCTGTCAAAAGTAAACAAGTGGTCTGACGCCACACTACATGTTTATCGTGACAATTAGTGACGTCAAACCTGCTTTATGGCGTATGTAAAATTTCACTCTTCCAAATTCAGTTTCATGCCAAATGAAACACATTTCAGCGTACGGCAAATTTTATAGACTAAAAATCGTCTGCGTTTGTTAAAATTTTTTCAGGATAGTTAAGGTTTATGAGAAAACAACAATAAAAATAGAAATGTACACCTGTAGGGCGAGGTGTAGTATAGGGGTAGCTTTGGGTTTGTTTTGGGGTAGTTTTCACCACCGTGAAAACTACGCTAAAGATCTGCGGGGTTTCCCAGAACGTAAAAGGCATCTATCGATTCTGTAATTCGTAGTTTGCTACTAACTTGCGGGAGTAGTATGATTTTGATATGTTGTTTAAGTCGAGGTCCTGATGAAAAATACAAGTTTTCAACCTTGGGTGGAGGAGGCGCGAGCCGCCATCTTGATTGAAAGGTGCAAAAAATCGTTTTCAAAATAATTCGGCAACGCTCGATCCTACGAGAAAAATGTTCCAGACAAAGTTAAAGAAGACAAGATTTCCTGCATTTTTTGTATGTACATTTTTATTGTAAATCTAATGAGTAACGAGATACAGTGGCAGCTCGAGCGGCAGAAAGATGGATTTGAGAAAAAAAAATTATTATATAACTAATGTACATTTACAACATATTTTATATTATTTATATTATAATAATTAAGATCTACTTGTATTGAAAGTAAAAAAAAACCGCTGCCCAAGGAATCACTACTTCCACATCTATTCTATCCAAGTCTCTCACAACGAAAAAATTTTGTATGTGGAAATAATAGTTTACGGAGCTTTAGTAATATAATATTTCAAATCGTCTATCCCAAAAACCCATAAAACGATAGTAAAGTAAAAAAATATTTTGAGGTTATTAGTTCTGGTACACACACTAAATCACATTTTTTCTCATCTCCTTTAATAATGGTGGGGGTGGTAATGGGGGTGGCTAATGCCAAAAATTTTTTTCAGACCTTAGCTTCTGTTGTATATATTAAATACCAATTTTATGGACTCTTACCTGCTTGATTTACCTGTGTACCCCCTATTTACCCCAATTTACCCTCAACCCTTCGACGGAATAAGATGAAAATATAATCTAGTTCCTGATCCCGTTAAAGTACATGCGTGTACCAAATTTCAAGTCAATATCTTAAACGGTTCCAGAGTAATCGTGCGCGCACAAAAAAGTTACAGACAGACCGGCAGACAGACAGAAAATTTTTTTTCGCTCAAACTTAAAATCTCGACGTTTCATGACATTCTAAGCCTATCTGAACAACAAAAATTTTCAAACATTTTTTTGCCGTTACTATTATACTTCCACTGGATGTGGAAGTAATATGAAATTGACGGGACAGTATTACAGTGGTTTACATCATACCTCGAAAGTGGGAAACGAATTATTAAATTTAATGACAGTTACCTATTCAGAAGAATTGGCTATAAAACATGGAATACCTTAAAGGTCGGTACTTGCTCCTATACTCTTATTATACGTTAACGGTATTTGTAATTGTTATAAGAATTGTAACTTCAAATTGTTTGCGGATGATACAATGTTACATGTGAAAGGTAAAGTAAAATATATTGAAATTAAATTAAATGAACATGTAAAAAGATATATACCTAAATAAATGGAAATGTAACAATGGTCTAAAGCTGAACTTGGATAAAACTAAATGCATGATTATAGCATCTAAAAGTAACTTAAAAAAAATAAAACAAAACTTTCAAATGTAAGTAATCATTAGCAAATCGAAAACACTGCCCACTAAGCTTGTGCGCATTAAAGCAGGACCGTAAGCGTGAGGAGGGGAATGCTACTGTGCTGCTATCTCTAAAGAGGGAGGCAAGAGACGTCCTTTTCGACCATTACAAAAGAAACAAAGAATGAAACTTGCAATTTACCGTGGCCATGGGTGCAGCCAGGGGGGGAGCCATGCCCCCCCCCCCAAGCCGTCTTCCATGAGCCAAAAAATAAAGAAGCAGTACAAAGCAGTATCTAAATTATCCCTTGAAATAAATATTTTGTGATTAATGCCAATATTATCTAATAGAGGAATCTACATATACACATCCGTTTTTAACCATTTTCTGAAAAATTTTCTTCATCCTCTGGGGAGGCCGGTTCTATTCCCCCCCCCCCCCCCCCCCCAAATGAATTTTCTGGCTGCGCCACTGACCGTGGCCGTAAGAAAATGTATAAGAAAAATCAGTGAAATTTGAAATAGTTTCCCTATATAATCTCATTGTGATGTGGAAAAACGTTAAAAATAATAAAATGTAATTTGTTCATAGATAATTTACAAACAAAAATGGAGTTTGACGTTGGAAAAAAATTCGTAAAAAATTCATTTTCCCACCGCTACCTCGTTACATAGGTATTAGACTTACAATAAAAATGTATACACAGAAAATGCAGGGAATTTTCTCCTCGAACATTTTTCTCGTAGTGTCCGAACTATCTTGAATTAAAATTAAAATTGAATTGAAAAAAATCAGATCGATAGCTCGATTAGATTTGAAGATATGGCAGTGTAAATGTTAAACACGATTTTTATAATCAATCAATTTCTCAAGTTTTTTCGAAATAAAAAATATCTGTACCACAAAAAAATATCGTAAATAGCCATTTCTTATGTAGAATTGTTCACTTTATAAAAACTATAAGGTCTGGTCTGGTTCTACGCTGATTTTTTTTTCTCGAGAACGGAGACTTATCAAGCTACTTCAAGGGCAACGTCCATAAATGGAATTAATTTAAAATGTACGCCAGCGCTGTGGCGACTCCTGTTATATGACGTCACGCGTTGTTTGCGCGCCTAACGGATTTATTCAAACTTTGATGTTGAATACCGTTTGTAAAAGAAAAAATAAGGAAAAATTTTTTACACACTGTGTTTTATATTAAGTAAAGATTCTAAATATACTAAAATTATATTTTGTGCACCTAATCGCAACCGAAAATCAAAATAAATTAAAAAAAAAACATTTCCTACTTACAACTCTCCTAGGATTCCGGTCGTGCATCTGCTTGTCCCGACAACCCATCCGAATGAGCGCCCTCAAGGTGTGATAAAATTCGACCCTAGACAAAGGACACTCATCACTAGCACTACCGACACTATTATCTTCACTAAACGTCACAGAATTGCCACTTTTTCCGTTAACACTCTGTCTGTGGCAGGGCACCGTTCGACAAGACAGGCTCATAAACCGATTGCAGCTCTCGATCTGGTAGCTGGGCGTTTTGGGGTACTCGAACTCCTGCTGGGGCACCCCGGGAGTTTTTTCGGCGGTGGCTGCCTGGGCGCTGGCGATGTCCAGCTTCAGATCCCTTTCGGAACCACGTAGCAGCTTCATTTGCCTCTTGTTGGACCTCTTGGAGGCTGAAAATGAATCGAGTCGGGTGATTAATTAGTCAGCTGGTTAATTAAAAAAAAATGTAAAATAGGTAAATGATTTGTCTTGGTGCTAAGGCTTTCGCGGAGCTGGTGATCTGGCTGCCTGGTTTCCGGGTCTTCTTCCGCGTAGACTTGGTTGAGTGCTTGACGTTTCGACCATCTTGTCGTGGTCTTCTTTTGAAGCGCAGAAGAAGACCACGACAAGATGGACGAAACGTCAAGCACTTAACCAAGTCTACGCGGAAGAAGACCCGGAAACCAGCAGCCAGACAGGTAAATGATTTATTCAACTCGTGAAGTCTCTCCGCTACAAATTAGTTCTGTAAATCTATTTAACGAGCGCTAAAAAATGAAATCGTAGGGCTTATTTAAACCATCCAACAGTGGACTAAAATTAAAAATCAACAACCGAAATCCAAAACTGTTAACTTATTTCTAATACTTCCTCGAAGACTTCCTTATCAGGTAGAGAACGTATCAATTATTCCAGGAAAAGGTATAGATTACTTAACTCTTCTGTTATAGAGGACGAAGTCGCGTTGGCGACTAGTGTTCAACGTTTGTTCTTGGCTAAGATGAGCATAAAAACGTGGATTCAATTGTATTTTATGTAATTACTCTCTATTTGCTATTAGTACAGTTCACTACACAATTCTTAAGCGAATGAAAAATGCCGGCGTCCTTGGCGGTGCAGTAAAGATCAAAGGCGCCGGCATTTACAGTATTTACACACCTAATAATTGCGTAGTCAACTTTACAATTGAACAAGAATTCAAATCTTTTAATTCATTGTTTGAAACTGAAAATACATTTTAAGTCCGGTCCTGTGTACTGCTCAATTTAACCTAACGACGGCGCGGCGGTGCACTAACCAAGAGCGGTCAGTGTCGTTTACGTTTTTTCCGAGCTTATTTATATCGCTGAATTATATACGGAACCTACTATACATAAATATCATTTGTTATATCGTGAAAAAGAAAACAAAAATTTAAAGACTAATTTACTTGTGAACAGAAATTACTATAGGGTTCCCACCAAATTAAATTATTCAAATTCCATGACTTTCCAGGTTTTCCATGACCAAAAAGACATGAAATTCCATGACTTTAGGAAGTTTAGTACAAAATCTGCACCTTAAATTCAGTTTTATTTAACAAAGTTAGTGTACAACATATTATTATGTTATTGCAATATAAAAATATTTCTATTTTTTTTTAGAAGTAGAAGCAGGGTAAGTAAAGCAATATTAAATATAAAAATATTAACAAAAACTTTCTAAGACAACAAACGCCATTTACTATTTTACTATTAGTCATTCTCTGTCCAACAGTTTCTTTTTTGTCTTTATATGTAAATCCGTATTGGAAAAAGATGGACTATTGAAATACTAAAGAGAAGAAAAGAAATAGCGAGATATTAATTAGCTTTACGTTCTTTATAATGTTGGTAATGCATCTGCTTAGTAGAGACGTGTTCAAAACTAGTACTTCAATAGTTGGGAGTGCGTTAGAGATTTAAGTTTAAGAATAGTTTAGTTGGCGCTAACCAAATTCCATGACTAAATAAAATTATTTTGTTAAATCCATGACTTTTTTTGAATGATCCTAAATTCCCTGACCTTTCCAGGATCTTCAGGTTTTCCAGGTTGGTGGGATCCAGTGGCGCAGCCAAAAAATTCAAATAATAAATAAATACCCATTTCGCGAATTCATTTAATATATCTTTATTAAATAGATGTATATAGATTCTTCTGCTAGATAACATTGGCATTAATTACAAAATATTCGTTTCAAAGGATAATTTGGATACTGCTTTGTACTGATAGAGATTATGCTTCTTTATTTTTTGGTTCATGGAAGACCGCTTGGGGGGGGGGGCTCGGCCCCGCTGCCCCCCTGGCTGCGCGCCTGGTGAGAACCCTGTATTACATTATAAATTATAACTTAAAATATTCATGAGATACAGAATACAACGTGCAGCTAAATAAACATAATGTACTTCTTAATAACAATAAAAAGCAACACTGCATTTTGAAAATCGAAATATATCCATTTAGCATGGATTCTTAAATCGAGAAAGAAAAGATTTCATTTAAAATCAAATATATTATATACATATATACATTTATCATGTACTGTTTGTTTCAATATTTATATGTGTACATTATGTTAATCCCTAACCATAAACTGTATATTTTTTACCATTAATTATTTTTATTTATTTGCTTTTATCATGATTAAAGAATATTATGTAGGTATTATGCAAATCACAACTTACACACTTTTTTATTTATTATGAAAATACCTACTTTCTGTATATTGTTGCCCTAATCTGGGCACGCTAATATACTAGTTAGGTAAATACTTTAAAACGCTCATTATTGGAGAACCAATCAAAACAACTACTCTTCTAGCTAATACTGACGAAGCATTGAATTAGGTACATGATAGGATTCTTAGCATTTTAAAGAAAAAAAATATATTGAAAATACTTAAATCATTCATATACTTAGTCATTCACACCTTTTTTTATTTAATATGAAATTATCCACCTTTTGTATATTGGTACCTTAATCGGGTCACGCTAATATACTACTTATGAAAACACTTTAAAACACTCATTGGAAAACCAATCAAAACAACTACTTTTCTTCATGTAATTCAATGCTTCGTCAGTATTAGCTAGAAGAGTAGTTGTTTTGATTGGTTCTCCAATAATGAGTGTTTTAAGGTATTTACCTAACTAGTATATTAGCGTGCCCAGATTAGGGCAACAATATACAGAAAGTAGGTATTTTCGTAATAAATAAAAAAGTGTGTAAGTTGTGATTTGCATAATACCTAAATAATATTCTCTAATCACAAACTGTATAGTTTCTTGGAAATAAAGTTATTATTATTATTATTTTTATTATTATATTTATTGAATTAAGTAATTCATCCAGTTTTATTTAAATAATAGAACTGTTGATGAAAATGAATCTAATCTTACATCAAGTGTTAAATATAACGCAATAATTTATACTTTTCAACTGAATAAATGAAATCTTAGATTAAGTATAAGTTAGTATTGAATATTGTTCGAAACCTTCTCTTAGCTGAAGTAGTCATTATTCTAGTCATTATGACTCTTAAAAATAATACTTATCTTGATGGAAAAAGTCTATTCCTGCGAATATATGAGAAGAATTAACTTTTTAATTTAAGAACAGTATTATTAAAAATAGTTTAGATTTGCTTCCGCGATACCAAATTCATTATTGTTGATTCGGTGTTGATCCTTTCGGAGATTATCCGATGACTGCCAGATCTTATCAGAGGACTGATGATTCAAGGTTCATCGTAGTGGCAAAACTTCAGAAACTTGATAGACTTAATACAGAATTTAATAATAATAAAAGGAAGTTCAGGAATAAACTCCATTTCTACTATTACTGTAAGTAAATTTTCGAACGAAGTGATCGTCCACACTGAACATGGCACATTTAATTTTGATCTCGATAAATACCTAACAGGAATTACAAACCAAAAACTACAGAAATACTTACTGGGTTTTTTCTTACCAACCACCATATCAAATTTCGTTGAGGTTAAAACTCCCGAATTTGCAGAAAGTCGATCTAAGATGAACGATGAAAATCAAGAACACCTACTTTAAAATGAAGAACCAAACACGCATGCACGGAAATTTAACCACCGCTACACTGGCATTGCACTGGCTACAGTTGAACTTTACAAAATTAAACATTGCCACGATTTCATAAATTTCAAAACGAAAAACAACTTCAGACTATTATTACAAGCAACTTATAACGTGCAATAATGCGACAACGTGCCTACAGCGACGGATAAGACTGACTGTGACTACTCGCAATCATATTTTTAAATTTTGAAGTGCGTCAATAAATTGTGAATAGATAGCGTCGTTAAAAATATAACTGTATTTACAGGATTATTACATTTTAGATGCAAGTAACAAAGCCTGAGGTAAGGTTGGCTGGGAAAAGTTTATTTCTGGAAAACGGTTCTTGATCAGCTCATAAGACGATGATCAGCGATGAAATAAATAATTTTCCGACGTATTACAATAACGTTTTAATTTGAATAAGTGTGTCAAAAGTGTTGATATGAATAATCTGTGCAATTATACTTATCTTTCCTGTTGTCTTATCTTCTATCTTGTGCTAAATAATAATATTTAATAAATAAACGGTCCCGGTCCGACACAACTTGGACTAACTTTCACATATCACAGATTTATGCAGATGTGCCAGTCAGACAGAGAAGCTAAAATTAAAGAGATGCCAAACTCTTCCAGTTTAAATGATTTAAATGTCCAGAGCACAGTACGCATGCTCTGATACATGTGCTTAGCCAAGATTTGTCAAACTCTACCAATCTTGGTGCTTCGCATGTGACGTGTTTTGTTTTGTTTGAACCGTGAACCGTTCCGCAAAATGTAATGACACAAGACGTGCTACAGAGAGCGCTAATAAAACAATGAGTTGCGACACAGCTCCCCCCGTGTTTTTTATTTATTTCCGCTAGCAAGACCTATCACCGACACCAGGAGACGAGCTACCTCCCAACCTGAAAATTTTAAAGAACCTCTTCTCTGCCAAAGAGAAGCCACTCGAAGGTGTTTTTCCCAAGATGATACTAACCGCGCTGAACGTTGCTCACTGTAAGTGAAATAAAAAAAAAATTAACGAAAAAAAAAAAAACAGTAGGGGATGGCGATGTTCATCGATGTTCCTGAAACATCGATGTTTTGCTTCCGATGTTTGATGTGTTCTCCATCGATATTACATTGTGAATTGCCCATAAAATATCAATATTATTATACCTATAACATCGGATAAGAATATGTAGGGTAAAAAATAACAAGCTAAAAACGTACACTCAAAGAAACAGTATGGGTAAATTCAACAAAAAAAAAATGGTTAATTAACAATATCGTTAATTTTGTTAAACCAAACTATATTGATGGTATTTTTAAACAAGAGGTGATTGTTATTTTAATTAATAAAAAGTTGTCGTACGACAAAACAAACATTAACTTAAAAAATAGATGAATAAGACTATTATTTTGTTCGTCTGACTATTATTTTGTTGAATTCTGTCAAATTAAACTAGATAATAGTATATTTTATTTTTAACTTTTATCGAATTGTAATTCTAACCCAGTATTAGTTCGCTGTATTATTGACTTGGTAGACAAACCTTCTAGAAGTTCTAAAAGAATTACCATAAAATTTGCTTGCTTACTACGTAGTCTATTACAGAAATTATTCCCAGATGACGCCACATACTAACATGATTGCCATGTTCAAATTCTCTCAGGGATCATCGATATATTTGGATGGATCTTATAAACGATCTCTAATCTTTGGTTTGGGTGGTCTGATGTCTTAATACTGAGATTTTGGCTAACTAAAAAAAACTTCATCATACAATAAAGTGTAGATCAACCTAAAAATTAGTTGGTGAACAAAAAACAAAGTCGTTGTACTATTTAATTGTAGACCAAATTGAAAATGGTTAGTGAACATAAAAAAATGTCATTGTACTATTTAATTTGTTACAAGAAGATATGATTATTAAACTACTATTTGTTTACGAAAACAAATAAAGTTATATTTATATGACTATTCTTTTCTGATTGATTTAACTATGAAACTAGATAGGCGCGATTTCATATGCTCTTTTTGGTTGAATTTACCTATCATTTTCTTTGAATGTGGAAATATTGAATCATCGAGTTTACGTAAACACTTTTTTAACGTATTTTATAATTATATAATACCTATATACACACTTTTTATGTGTTTCTTAATCATCATCCGTTCAGAGACAAAGACTTGATTTTCTTCTCCATGGATATATTTTTACCCGAGACAGTAAGCGCTTGGGATTAAGCTATATACGTCTTCTTATTCTTACCTTCTAACTTTGTAACGACCGAATTGATTTTCACCATATGATTTGGTAGTTTTACACTTTTACAGGAAGGTTCATAGATATGTAAATATTACAGTATTTGAATTTTGGTCGCCATATTGATTTTGCTATATTAAAATACCAAAAAATGATCTTATCTCGATGAAATTGAAAAAGTATTTGTTTTCTAGCACTTCAAACACAAACAGAGCGCCAAAAAACCATTACTAATTAGCACGCGTTTTCTGTTCACTTGATATTAGATAACCCCCCCCCACCATGAAACATTTTAATAAAGTCCTCTTTACACAACTAAAAAATCATTAAAACCAGCTCCAAGACATTACCCAATTTATATGGCTACGACTGTACTTAACTTATAGTTCAGTCGAATTGTAATTTGACACGGCAAAAATACATAACCACGATTTTATTGTTTTAAGTTGATGGGTTGGACATCCAAAACAAGCTCTTTTATGCAAAAAAATTTTCTATTTTTTCAAATTAAATTTTCACCACTTTTTTCTGAATAATGACCATATAGAAAAAAATTGTAAATATTGAACAACTCTCGAAGAATAGAATTTTTCTTGCCATAGCAAAATCTGACAGAAAATGAAGTACTTATAGCCATTTTTCGAAGACCTTTTTTTTCAAAAAAATTGAATATATCAAAAAATAATGCAGATATCGATCTGAAATTTTTATCAGATGTTCTCTCCTATATAGCCATACTTTAGTAAAATTTCAAAAATTTTTCTAAAATATTGCTGAAATTAATTTTTTTTTTTCAAAATTTCGGTTTTTTTGAATTTACTCCTGACCTAATAAAGCTATCTTAATGTTCGGGGGCTCATTTTACACTTTACTTTCCCATTTGAACTTTCCTCTCAGATTATTAGCCTTCTATTTAAACGCGAAAAACCGACTTTTCAACTTTACATCAGTTGGTAAACTATAAGGGCTTGTTTTGACCAACTCATCGACTTAAAACAACACATTTTAATACTATTCGTGATAATTCGACCGGACTATTAATAAGGTAACTTGTATTATGACATGACGAATATCATTTTCACAAGTTTCGGTTAACATTCGATCATTGAAATAATTATCAAATTAATTAATCATTTTCTTACTTTGTTCGTCGGTGTAGTCGGCCCTGGCGACCAGTTCGTCGTACATGGCGCTGACAGTATTCCTTCGGCTCAGAGGTGTTTTGGCTCTTATCACTTTCGGAGATGACATAGCTCCTCCACTGGAATACAAAACATATCATGAAACGACGAATAACATTCAAAATAACACTAAGACATTAACACAGGATGACACTGAAGTAGCCACCTTAAACATCGAAACACAGAACGCTAACTTGACGTTTAGCTAACCATTTAGAGTAGTTTAAAACGTTTCTTTTTGAAAATTGATCATTCTCTGAAGATGCCAACTTTTTTGGTGAAATACACAAGGGTGGGTTTGGCGTTTCGTAGCTTGTGAAAGCTACTTCAATATTATCAGAACAAAGGAATAAGAATTTTCATTCGACGCCATAATTATGATTCTATCGTAACATGAAATCGTTGGTACGCATAGCACTTTTGGTTTTACCAATAACTTTTTTTATTTATGCTGAATTGAAGATGTCTTATCCCCTATAATTATGGTCCTTGGGATCGGTTTTTCAGTTAACTACTGGTCGAGCTTTTGCTAATTTCAATAAAATTTCCTGAAACAGAGCAAAGGTTAAACTTGTTGACAAACCGTTAAATATCAGCTAGAACTTGGTAGAGATAACCATAAGTTAATGTAAAAATACAACAATAATAAATAATCCCAGTGGAATTTTCATTAAGAGAGATATATACATCATAGATCTGCCACCGTGGATGCCTGCCTCGGCGTCATGCTTATTTAATAGACTAGTTCACGGGTTCAAAGCCGTGTTAATTCTTGATAAAGCTCGTAAAAATACGAGTGAGGGCTCATTGGATTCGGAATGACGTCTCGAAAAATGTTCAAAATTTTCAAACCCGCACATAAACAATTGCAAAAGTTATAAACAAATGAAGATTGAAAAAATAACGAGTTTTGTTTTTTGTAAATAACTCGAAAACTATTAGTATTTAAGAAATTTTAAAGAAATATTCTTAAAGAGGAAGAAATTTCCAATAAAAAAGTCCCGACTCCCGAATCTATTATTAATAATTTTAATTTAATGTTGAAAATAGAGCTCCGTGCGGCGAACACTAAGCCGTTACGATGCTCTGAAACCGGCCGTAATAAGTAAAAATATTTTTTTATGTTATTAAATATTAATTTAAAAATTATGGTATTATTTAGACACTTAAAGAAACAATATCCCGTTGTAAAAAAAAAATTTCACCGATTTTTCATAAAATGAGCCTATTGTTAATTAACAATTTTTTTTAGAGTTTGCGTTTATAGTCGGATAATTGTTAAACAAAAGCCACTAAAATTATTTCGCTTCGTGAAGATCCTATGTAAACTATACTTTATGGGATTATGACATTGCGATGTTTTCAATTGTTATAATCTATTAGTTATTAGAATAGAATAGAATATAGAATAGAATTTATTAAGCCATTTTTTTGATACATAGATTATGTACATTTGGCACGTCTAAATAACAATATTTAGTTACAATAATTGATACAAATTGAAATAAACAATTTGTCTGTCTCATTACAGCAATAAAACTTAAAATAAAATACACAAATACACAAAAATACATATTAATAAAAGAACTTATAAATATGTATAAAAACAAACAAACCTCTTATAAGAGCTCTGTCCATACAAATGAAACACAACAGATTAAAAATAATAATAATAATATCAAATTTTATCTATTTAAAAATTCGTCAACACTATAAAATGCATTTTCTATTAATAGTTTTCTTATTTCTTTTTTAAATAAAGATAAGTTCAATTCTTTCATAGTTTTAGGAACGCTGTTAAATAAAATAATACAATTATAGTGCAGTGAGTTTTGAAATGTCGCTGTTTTATGCACTGGGATCAACAACAGATCTTTATGTCTTGTATTATATAAATGATTATCTCCGGAAGTGGAGAAGGTGTATAAATTTGTTTTTGCAAATACCAGACATTTGTAGATATAGATACTAGGAACTGTAAAAATATTATATTTTTTAAATAATTCCTTACAACTGGATCTATTACTTAGGTTAAAAATTAGTCTTAGTAATCTCTTCTGGGAAACAAATACTCGTTGTATATGACTTGAACGGCCCCAGACTAATATATTCAATGATAAATGTGGATAAGCTAAAGCATAATACACACTTATCAGGCCCGTCTGGGCAATTGTATCCTTTAGCTGTAGAACAGCGAAGTAGGCTTTATTAAGCAATTTACAAATGTGCTCTATATTATTAATTATCTAACCTAACAAAAACTAAAAAATGAAAAAGTGAGGTTAAATTTTTTTTTTATTAATTTTAATTATTATTACTGTTTTTATATCAAAAGTACTATAACATCACATAAAATTTAAATTTTCATTGCTAATTGTTAAACAAATTTTATAAACAAATAGATAAATTACGTATTTTTGAATTTTTTTCTTGCCATTTTATTGGTTATAAAATATTGATTAAAAGAAAAAAAATTAATTGTCTATAATCATTTTTTTCCTTTTTTCAATATTTAAACAAATTATTAAGAAAAAATTTTTATTCTTAAAATTTATTATTAGCATTTCTCTACAAGCTGGAAAAATAAAAAATTTCTTAATTTGTTTGTTTATTTAATAAACAATTTGTTATCAACAATCGCCGAATGTGTTTATAATTTTTTTAGATAGAAAAAAAAAATAACAAAAACATGTATACAATGTACATAAACAGGTCAAAAATTTTTAATATTTTTTATAGAATTTTAAATTTAATTTTTTTTTTGACATGTTTATGTATACGGTTGTTTTTATTTTTTTTTTTCTATCTAAAAAAAATATAAACAGATTCGGCGATTGTTAATAATAAATTGTTTACTAAATAAGCAAATAAATAAACAACAAAAAATTTTTCATTTTTCCAGCTTGTAGAGAATTGCAAATAATAAATTTTAAGAATAAAATTTTTTCTTAATAATTTGTTTAAATATTGAAAAAAGGAAAAAAATGATTATAGACAATTAAAAAAAATTTTTAAGATTTTTTTTTTCTTTTAAAAAAAATCTCAACCTCTCTTTTTCATTTTTTAGTTTTTTGTTAGGTTAAATAATTAATAACTAATAGACTATAACAATTAAAAACATCACAATGTCATAATCCCATAAAGTATAGTTGACATAGGGTCTCCACGAAGCGAAATAATTTTAGTGGCTTTTGTTTAACAATTATCCAACTTGAAATATAAACGCAAACTCTAAAAAAAATTTACAATAGGCTCATTCTATGAAAAATCGGTGAAAAATTTTTTTACAACGAGATATTGTTCCTTTAAGTGTCTAAATAGTACCACAATTTTTAAAAAAATTTAAATTAATATTTAACAACAGAAAAATATGTTTACTTATTACGGCCGGTTTCAGAGCATCGTAACGGCTTAGTGTTCGCCGCGCGGAGCTCTATTTTCAACATTAAATTAAAATTATTAATAATAGAGATAAGGTTTCGGCAGTCGGGACTTTTTTATTGGAAATTTCTTAATCTTTAAGAATCATTCTTTAAAATTTCTTAAATACTAATAGTTTTTGAGTTATTTACAAAAAACAAAACTCGTTATTTTTCAATCTTCATTTGTTTATAACTTTTGCAATTGTTTGTGTGCGGGTTTGAAAATTTTGAACATTTTTCTAGACGTCATTCCGAATCCAATGAGCCCTCACTCATATTTTTACGAGCTTTATCAAGCATTAACACGGCTTTGAACTTGTGAACTAGTGTATAAATTAAAAGTAACTACAATGGTATTTATATAAACAAACAGCTTACCGGTGAGAAAAGAAGCCATTTTTCTTAAGTAATGACTGCACACAATTTAGAATGGGCATTTAACTATAACCACAACACACCAACTAGAAACATTACATCAACTGACTCGCATATGAGAAAAATACACCTTGATAAAAATATCGGTATCAGTAAATAACCTGGTATTAGTTTTTATTCTCATCGTTCCTATAATTTGACGGATATGAATCACGTTTCCAGTAATGCTTAAAGAGATGAAACCTCGAGACTGAAATTAATAGGTGACAAGTGAGAAAATGGAAAATTTTTATTTTGGCATAACAACGTAAGAATCACAATGATAACGAGTGAAATTTAAAGTTTGAATACTGATGATTATAGTAACACACGCAGTAGCGGTACTAGGTTTTCGACATAGGAGGGACAGCAGAGCGTGTACATGTCTTGGAGGACATTTTGTAAACAAGACTCTTTTCGCTGTATGACAAGTCTGACAGCATCACGTCATTAAATTATTGGAATGATTCCATCTTAAAATGTATATTGCACACCGAGTTGCACACACTATCCAGCAAACACACATAATTGGCCCATCATTGATAAACTACCAACATGCCTTCACTTAATCATTGGGAAAGTACTAGCAAGGAGCTCTAAATTATTGAATAAAGTGCAACACCGATCAACGCTCGGCCATCACACACTTTGCCAATAATAATGGCGGTGTACTGAATTTTTAGCATTAACTTATTTTTCGTAATAATTAAATGCAAAAGCAATTTTTCACGTGCCGTTAATGAAAAGTATGATTATTTTACTATTGCCTTGATATATGGTAACATACTGATATACGGGAATTGCAGATATAGTTCGAGAAGGATAGATGCAGAGAATGACGAATGTATCCACTACGTAATACAGTAATGTACTATTTTCGAAAATTGTATCTACATAATTTATGCATCTGCGTAGACTTGAAATATGTGTGAACAGCCAGTCTTACTGTAAACCTATATAAAAGTCACAGAAAACAAAGACGTCTCATGAAATATCTAAATTTTAAGAACGGGTAATAGGATTTAATCTGAATATATTTTTTTGCAAAATTTTAAGATGTCAGTCATCAAAAGTAATCATTAGTAGTTAATACATTTATTGATTCAGTGAGTTAAAATTTGGCTTTGACAAGCATTCAAGAATATAATATCAATTTTATTAGATCTACTTTTCTAGCGAATGGAAACATGGATGTCTCCCATCTTGTCCTAAAGGTCTGAAGGAGGTTATAATGATTATAGGCAAGTAATTTGTATTCGCTTTTCAGGTATTGGCAAAAAATTGCTTTTATATATTTAATATACCAGTGATGGTTAAATATTACCAAATACACAATAACAAAAGAGCGTCTTAAACACATAGGGCCATCAATTTAGCATTACAACACGGGAGCTACAATGGTTAGACAGTACTTCAGCTTTTTTGGTATTGACAAAAGAGTGTTTGTATATATTTAATGTACCAACGATGGTGAAACAATTCCAAGCATTCAATAACAAAAGGGAGTATTAAACATATAGGACCATAAATTTACCATTACAGGACAGATAATATAATGTTAAACGTTAAACAGTACTTTATATTTACTTTTCAGGTATTGGCAAAAGTTGTCAACACTTTACCAGTCATAAATCTAATGGCCTATTGCTTTGCCATCTATAGTGCGTTTGCTGGGCGTGTATACCGGGTGTCAACGGAATTATTAGACAAGCCATAGTTTCCACATTTGGCACATCTAGCAGAGGTATATACAGTGTGTCCCCGGATGGAGTTGACAAGAGGAAAAAATCTCTATTATTGATTTTACGACGAAAAGTCATTCTTTATAAAAAATTGTGCTTGTCGAAAAAATGAATTTACCATATAAAAATCTTAGATCAGATGTACCGGGTGTTAATAAATTAAGAAATTATCAAAATGCCTCAAGAGAGAAGTACCTTTATTTATTATTTTGGACAAAATGTTTATAAGACAAAGTTGTTTATAATCCAAAATAAAGCCTAAATACAAATTATAAAGTCTGTATTTTGACTTTTATGTTTTTATGGTGTTTATTTTTTTACGTTGAATTTATTGATATGAATAAGAATTCAAATTAAGAAACAGAGTGTGATATCGATAATATTGAACTGACAAACGTCATTGTGACATTGTGTAGAATATTACTATCTTACATCTGCATTTATTAGTGTTCTGTTGATCATTAAAAATGTTTACCAAACAAGAAAGAATTTATTTGATCAAATGTTACGGGATTGGAGACGTCTCTTATCGTTATGCAAGTAACCTTTTCCACCAAAAAATTCAATGAAACTGGATCTGTATTGGATGTCAAAAAACCTAAGAAAAAGTACAATGAAGACGATGCGGCAACACTTTTGGCAATAAATTCAATAATAGAAAACCCGAAATTATCTTTACGGAAACGCTCACAAAGACTGGAAGTAAGTAAAAATCATTTATAGAGAATTTATATGGAAAACAAAGTTCGACCGTTTAAGCCAAGGTTCAGGCATACATTTGAAAATGGAGATGAAGAGAAGCGATTGGATTTTTGTTTATGGGTCGATGAGAATTACCTCGTAGATAGAAATTTTCACAGAATGTTTTTTTTTTTTACTGACGAAGCAACATTTTGTACCAATGGCCACGTTTCATCACAAAACGTTCATTATTGGGCTTTTGAAAATCCAAACAATGTCATTCACAAACGAAGTCAACGTTATAAAAAAGTGAATATATGGTGTGGGATTTTTTATGATCGTTGGTCCATATTTCTTAGAAGAAACTTTAAATCAGCATGTTTATTTGGACCTTTTGGAAAACTTTGTATTGCCATTTATAAACACTCTGTAACCGGAAGTAAGGCGTAACATTTTTTGGCAGCAAGACGGTTGCCCAGCTCATTCCTCAGTTTTAGTACGGCAGTGGTTGACAGATCACCTCGGAGCCAGATGGACGGGAAGATATGCTCCAATTAATTTTTCTGCAAGATCACCAGACCTTACACCAATGGATTTTTTCTGTGGGGTGTTTTAAAACAGAACGTTTTTGTAGATTATCTTCCGCATAATCGAGAAGAACTAAAAGCACGAATACAAGACGCGGTGAATGAAGTGAATGTACCGTCTACCATTCGTAAGGTCTATGGCGAGGTCTATGGTGAATTTATTAAAAGGATGGAGAAATGTGTTGAGGTTGGAGGAGGCTATGTAGAATAAATTGTTTTCCACAATCGTTGAAGTTAATGTTATGTTATGTTAATGTTTGAAAAAAATGTAAGTTGACATAAATGTAAAAGTCAAAATGTAGACTTCATAATTTGTATTTAGGCTTTATTATAAACAATTTTGTCCAAAATAATAAATAAAGGTACTTCTCTCTTGAGGCATTTTGTGTGTTTTCTTAATTTATTAACACCCGGTACATCTGATCTAAGATTTTTATATGGTAAATTTATTTTTTCGACAAGTAGAATTTTTATAAAGAATGACTTTTCGTCGTAAAATCAATAATAGAGATATTTTTCCTCTTGTCAACTCCATACGGGGACACACTGTATACAAAAAATTACCAATTTTTCATTATTTCACTTTTCCATCATTCCAACACTCTCTATATTTTTACATTTCTTGATTGTGTAGACGATTTTAAATACTATTGCACAGTTTTTAAAAAAATGTTTGAGACTATTTGATTTTTAGGACCATTTTTATTATTGCATCTAGAGTGCAGTGAATTCACTCAAAACAATCTAATGGACCAGACAATAAGATAAAAATGAAGAGGTGAGATTTTTCGAATTGGTGTAGTATCTACGACCAACCAAAATTTTCGAAATCACTTCTTTAAATGGCAGCATCCTTTAGACACTCAGTAGTTAAATACTAATTTTCATGACAAACCTTTGATATCCCAGGATGTCTGAGAATTCTTCTACTGTTAACTACGTTTTTTGAATTTAATGTCGTCAAATCGACATTGTTTTTGGCAAAACCGGAAACGAGAAACGTATTTTTTTCCCGCATAATCTACTTTTATTTATGTATGTAATGACTGTTCTGTAAGTAAGAAAAATAAATAGTACCTGAGTGAGTAACACTCGTTTAATAATCCGTTTTAATTTCGAGCCATTTGTAATTTGTTGTAATCAGTTAAAACTATTAATTTATTAAATTGTCATTCTCCTGGAATAACACTCGCTGTATTGTATAAAACGATACAATTATATAACTTACTATTAATATTTAAATGCGACCTTGATATCTCATTTTGATAACTACTTGCTATATATATGCGGTATACATATTTTGTGTATGTTATTTTAAAAATATATACTGTCTTGTTTTGTGAATTTAAATATATGTTTATACTCGTTGACATTGAGAATTGATATCTACAGATGTAGATAAAATTTAAAAAACACTTTGAACCATCTCCAAAAACTACATAATAATTGCCGGCAACGAAGGCTCCGTACTAGTATGATACACTTAGCAAACATACCCGTTCTTTAGACGGATTCAAGTATTTATAACCCTCTTTCGTCCTGACCCCATAGTTGGAGAGCAAGAAGAGAGCAAGAAATATGCAAAATAAAAGAGCCCTGCCTATATGCGCTTCGGGAACATACAAAAACTGCTAGAAAAACTAGAATAATTTTCATGAATCACAGAACGTCTGAAAAAAATTGCACTTTTCCATTTTTCAATGAAAGGACCTCGCACTATTCTGTATCTTCTCGAACTTTTAATTTATTATCAGAGGTCAAAGGAGTAATTTCCGAAAGTTTTTCAATTAAAGTTTTTTGATCAGGAAGACGCATAATTTATGTAAAAATGTTTTAGCCAATTTGACCGAAAAATTTCATTTGTTATTTTATATAGAATTCCCGGCGCCTTCACCAACATTTTTCAAACTTCAATTTTTTTCTACGCTATTTTTATTAAAACAAGAAATATTTTTGGTGCAAAATATTATAAAGAATTATTAGAACATATCATTATATAAAATGTATTAAAAAAATCATGATTTCGAAAAATTTTTAATCTACAAACATATTAAAAATTCAGCCGATTTGACCGGGACCACTTTCTGCAGGGTCATCAACAGTAATCATTAGTAGTTAATACATTGATTTAGTGAGTTAAAATGTGACCTCGAATGTGACTTTGGGTAAGCATTTAAGAAAATAATATAAAATTTACTAGATCTACTTTTCTATCGGATGGAAATATGGATGCCTCCCATCTTGTTCTAAAAGTCTGAAGGAGCTTATAATGATTATAGACAAGTAATTTGTATTCGCTTTTCAGATATTGGCAAAAAAGTGCTTTTATATCGGGTATAACAGCATCATGGTACACCCCCTTTTCTCCTTTCGTTTTGAAGATTTAGATTGATTGAAATTTGGGATATCCAATATCCATAATAAGCGGCACGTTTTGACATACAAGTGACTTTTTTTCATTTCCGGTTTCGCCGGAAGTGACACTGACTTTTGATTTTTAAATGGAACACCCTGTATATTATTGCATTTTTGAATTCTGCATAATTTTCTGAATCCAACGATACCAAATAAGTGACATTTCAAACGTCAATATTTTTTAAAATATAATTTTTAGTTTTCCATTTAAGTGGGCCACGACGGTTCCCATTTATTCTAAATGACCTGTGTAATGCTAGAAAAATCGAAATCTCGTCAAAAATACTAATTTACGTGATTTATGAGTAAGTAAAGTTCATCAAAATGGTTTCTGGGGCAAGACTCAATTTTTTCAAATGGAACCATATTGGTACCGTGGTACCATTTATTCCATTTATTAGTACTATTAATAAGGAATTTATTCACATGCCGTATTAAAATGTGCGATAAATACAAACAAAATTACAGCTAGAAGAAAATAAGAAAATACAACTTTGTTCTAATTAAATGTTTAACAAGTAACTAACTAAGGTGGCGTTGAAAACAATGAAATATTTAGCTTGTCAAACATTTGTTGGTTTACCGGTGTTTTTAGTGTGTCTTTAAAAATTGTTTAAAATTCTTGTTAATTGTGTTTAAAATGCCGCAAATTTATACAAGAGATGACAAAGTGGACATATTGCTTATTTATGTACAAAAAATGCCGTAGCGGCTAGACACCTTTATGCCGAACAATATTCTGATAAACAATGTACAGCGAGAAATTATTTTAAACGTCTCGAAAATCAATTCCGAAGAGAGCCCAACAATGATCCCGAAGAAAATTTCATTGTTGACGAAGAAACGGAAATTAATGTTTTGGCTCGAATAGAAGTTGATAAGATTGTTTCTTTAAGGTAAATTGGGTTTGAATTGGAAATCAGTCTCCAAACAGTAAACCGAATTCTGCACAAATACCACCATACATTTTTTAAATACCAATTGCATCAGCACTTGTACGAAAATGATTACGAACGTGCGTAGGATGGAATATTGCAATTAGATTTTGCAGAATAACGTGCAGCCAAACAATGATTTTATTTTCGGACGAGTCTAGGTTTACAAATTTGGGATTATTTAACCGAGAAAATACAAAATATTGATCACAAGAAAATCAAAATCTGTTACGGGAGGGTAACTAAGTGAGGTTCGGTTTCAATGTTTGGCTTGGAATAATCGGTAGTAGAATCATTGGTCCAATAATATTTGAAGTAAGTACCCCTGACTGGGCCAGATACTTGAGATTCCTGCAAAATGAGATTGAGGACATTTTAGATGAGTTACCTTTGGATTCAGGACAGTGAATGTATTTCCAACAAGGTGACGCTCCTCCCCATAATTCAAGAATAGTAATAGATTACCTTCAACGGATATTCGGAGAAAATGTAATTTCGACGAATGGTCCTGTGAGGTGGCATCCACGGTCACCTGATTTAACGGTTTTTTGCGATTTATAACTTAACTACGCATCCTATCAAAAAAAGTTAAATACAAATGTCGTAGGTAATAAAAATATCTACAACTTGTGTGGAGAGCATTTTTATCCTAACCTCAAAATTTTTTGAGATACACGCAAAAAACCCCTTTTCGGTTTTTTATTTTTTTCTTCCACAAAAATACTTCGATTCAGCTTAAACTTGGTGAAAGTATACCTTTTGGTGTCCCACATAAGCACTACTTTTTTGGAGCAAAATGTTTAACGGTTGTTGTTTAATTCAATTTAAAGAAAAAAAAAGTAAAATTTTCAACTGCGACTCCTCATAAAAGTACTTGTCCGATAGAGTTCGGACAGGCTCATTTTTTTTTGTTTTTATGTCTACTTTCAAAAAATAAAAAATATATATATATATATAGTGCAATGGAAAAAATTGCCGGAAAATCGAAAATTTCGAAAAAATGCCCTTTTTCGTTGTATGCTTTTTAATTATTGTCAATAATTTGTTATTATCTATTACAATTAATATAATTTTGTAATATCAATCTATGCTACAAACAATAAGTAAAATAATTAATAATTAATTACATTCCTCAACCACGTTTGAATTATTAAACAAACAAAAAAGTATGGTCTTGATTTCTTCTATTGTAACCGTATTGGTACGGCGTATACATAACCGAATTTCTATTTATTTGATAATCTACATATATTTACCTTTAATTTTGATTGTTAATAACTTTTAAATTGTAAAAATTGATAAAAATTGCTTTGTTAATTTTTATTATTAAGCATAATATAAATAATTTTTTGTAAAAATAATAAATGTACTTTTTAAAACTAAAGACTAAGAAAAGGTAAATATGTGTATATATACCCACATACACATATATCCGCACATATAAAACCAATTGCTATCTTATAAAATTTGGAGAAAGAGGAAATGAGATTTTATCGTTTTGCGAAATTTATTTACAGAAGTTGTTTTCAGTTGGTCATCTATATTATTGTAGATCGAGATTGCGTTATATACAAATGACTGTACTTTTTGAGTTTAAATACAAATCTGCAACAGCTACTTTGCATATTTTGCAAACGATATTGCGTAATCTTATCAAGACGTGGAAAGTATACTATATTGCAATAATTTAAAATGGGCACAAGATTTTCACACAATTTTTTTCTTACTTTAAAATTTAAAATACTTATATTAAAATATAACATTTTCAATAAGTAATATGCTTTTTTAAATAAAACTGCCACGTGCTCCGTGAAATGCATCTTATAGTCGAAAATAAGACCTAAATTTTTTGCTTCATTTAGAATGGGCAAGTATTGCCCATTGATAGCGATCTTTAGATTTGCCTTCGTGTATTCCCGTGTTTTATTAAAAGTAAAGCACAATACTGCACTTTTGGTGGCATTTAGTTTAATACTGTTTTGATTAGCATAATAATTATGAACAGAGTCTAAATTTATAAAACAATTGAGTATCATCGGCATAACATTGGACTTTACCATAATTGATATTGTTATGAATTTGTTAATTTAATTTTTTTTTTAAGATATACATTTATTAATTGACATAAACTCTACGCACATAAATTATTATAATGTAAAAGGTTAAGTTGAGTAGCTATTAAGCTAGACTTCGCCTTAGTTTAGAAATATGATGTAAATTTAATTATAAATAAAGCCATTTTATTATTATTATTATTAATTGTATGTTTACTACAAAATGTAATTATATTAGAATCATGTATTAAAAAGTACATTTATTATTGTTACAAAAAATTATTTACATTATGTTTAATAATTAAAATTAACAAAGCAAATTTTGTCAATTTTTACAATTTAAAAGTTATTAAGAATCAAAATTAAAAGCAAATATATTTAGATTATCAAATAAATAAAAATGCGGTCATTTATACGCCGTACCAATACCGTTACAATAGAAGGCATATAAATCAGGATCATACTTTTTTGTTTGTTTCATAATTCAAACGTGGTTGAGGAATGAAATTAATTATTAATTATTTTACTTATTGTTTGTAGCATACATTGATATTACAAAATTATATTAATTGTAATAAATAATAACAAATTATTGACAATAATTAAAAAGCATACAACGAAAAAGGGCATTTTTTCGAAATTTTCGATTTTCCGGCAATTTTTTCCATTGCACTATATATATTTTTTTTATTTTTTGAAAGTAGACTTAAAAACAAAAAAAAAATGAGCCCTGTCCGAACTCTATCGGACAAGTACTTTTATGAGGAATCGCAGTTGAAAATTTCACTTTTTTTTTTAAATTGAATTAAACAACAACCGTTAAATATTTTGCTTCAAAAAAAATAATGCTTATGTGGGACACCTAAAGGTATACTTTCACCAAGTTTGAGCTAAATCGAATTATTTTTGTGGAAGAAAAAAATAAAAAACCGAAAGGGGGTTTTTTTGCATGTATCTCGAAAAATTTTGAGGTTACTATAAAAATTCTCTCCACACAAGTTGTAGATTTCTTTATTACCTACAACTTTTGTAATCAACTTTTTTCGATAAAACGCGTAATTAACCCAGAAATGGCAAAACACCGTTTTTCACCCCTAAAAACCCACCCCATTTCACCCCAGATAACAGCAGGTGGTTCGGATTATTTTTTCTTCTTTAGTTGTGATATGTTCTAAAATATTCTGCTATCAGTTTGCTGTAACGAATTATTTTGTTGTTCAACCCTTATCTAGCCTGGCCTATTGCTCATAAATCACGTAATATAGTACTTTTGGCGGGATTTCGATTTCTCTAGCATTACACGGGTCATTTAGAATAAATCGGAACCGTCAGGGCACACTTAAATGGAAAACTAAAAATTATGTTATAAAAAATGTTGACGTTTGAAATGTCACTTATTTGGTATCGTTGCATTCAGAAAATTATGCAGAATTCAAAAATTGCAATACTATACAGGGTGTTCCATTTAAAAATCAAAAGTTAGTGTCACTTCCGGCAAAACCGGAAGTGAAAAAAAATCACTTGTATGTCAAAAAGTGCCGCTTATTATGTACATAGGATATCCCAAATTTCAATCAATTATCTTCAAAACTAAAGGCGCAGAAGGGGGTGTACCATGATCCTGTTATATAGGCGCAACGAAGGGGGTGGCACTGGGGCACGTGCCCCCAAAGCCCCAACCCTGTCCTGTCACTGATGATTTACGCAAAACAGTAGGTCAGCAGAGCAGCAGAGGCAGAGCTCAGTTCATTTCAACAGTGTGTGGATGTTGCTTGGTAACTTGGTTATTTCTTCTATATATATACCTACATATGTACTTGCAACAAATTATTTCAATGTGTTAGTACTTTGAACCTTTTTGCAATTACATAAAAAAGGAAACTTATTTTGACGAAACCTATTTTTCGAAGAAAATGTTTTTGCAACTCGAATTTCTAACTTTCCATTTTAGAGCGTTTGACCTTGAAAAATACCAAATTTTCGCCTGCGCCGCATTTTTCGCAATTACCCCCCTTAATGTATCCCGATATCATTTTCAAAAATTATGGCAATCCTACTTGTGCCCCTCCTGAATAAATCCTGGTTGCACCACTGGTTACAAACGGTATATTTAATATACCAATGATGGTTAAATATTTCCAAATACACAATAATAACAAAAGAGCATCTTAAACACATAGGGCCATCAATTCCAGAAAGTGGTAACCCTGATTTATACACTCAAAGAAAATGATAGGTAAATTCAACCAAAAAGAGCATATGAAATCGCGCCTATCTAGTTTCATAGTTAAATCAATCAGAAAAGAATAGTCATACAACTTTATTTGTTTTCGTAAACAAATAGTAGTTTAATAATCATATCTTCTTGTAACAAATTAAATAGTACAATGACATTTTTTTATGTTCACTAACCATTTTCAATTTGGTCTACAATTAAATAGTACAACGACTTTGTTTTTTGTTCACCAACTAATTTTTAGGTTGATCTACACTTTATTGTATGACGAAGTTTTTTTTGGTAAGCCAAAATCTCAGTATTGAGACATCAGACCACCCAAACCAAAGATTAGAGATCATTTATAAGATCCATCCAAATATAATATATTTAATATATCGATGATCCCTGAGAGAATTTGAACATTGCAATCATGTTATTAATTTTCTATAAATTCATAAGAGTATAAGATAATGCATGATTGATTATTGTCAGTGATTTGTATGTGGCGTCATCTGGGAATAATTTCTGTAATAGACTACGTGGTAAGCAAGCAAATTTTATGGTAATTCTTTTAGAACTTCTAGAAGACGACAATAATATTGGTTTGTCTACCAAGTACAATAATACAGCGAACTAATACTGGGTTAGAATTACAATTCGATAATAGTTAAAAATAAAATATACTATTATCTAGTTTAGTTTGACAGAATTCAACAAAATAATAGTCAGACGATAAGAATATTAGTCTCATTCATCTATTTTTTAAGTTAATGTTTGTTTTGTTGTACGACAACTTTTTATTAATTAAAATAACAATCACCTCTTGTTTAAAAATACCATCAATATAGGTTAGTTTAACAAAATTAACGATATTGTTAGTTAACCATTTTTTTTTTGTTGAATTTACCCATACTATTTCTTTGAGTGTAAGTACAATAAACGTGTTCTTGATATATTCACACTATTTTTATTTCGCAATATACATTTTTTTCAATCATTTGTGGGTTATACTTTCATTTTTGGTTGTGCTTAAAATTTCAAGCGCCCTGAGACCCGTCCTGGCACTTGACGGCCCTGGCCAAGGCCGATAACCAGATCTTGATATCAAGCCAAGTGCGCGAAATTACCAATGACAAAATATTCTCGGAAAATACACTTATAGCCGATCCTATATAATTTGGGTAGATAACTAATTATTTTTCTAAATTATATGATTCAGTCAAGCCTCTTTAGTCTTTAATTTAGCTAAGATCAAATCAAAGTTATCTTACTGAGATACTGTATAATGAAAATATAATTTGTTTTTTAAACTATGAAGAGCAGCCAGCGATAACCTGATCGGAATAGCCGATGATCAGGATGGCATGCCAAGAATGCGGAGGGCTTATAAACCAGACGACTAAAAAGAGAAAGACGACTGTAAAATAGGTAGGTATGAGCTATTTCTGAAACTTTATTCTGTAAATAATTTGAAAGGGCTTAAAAATAGTCTTATGGTTGGTGCAACACAAAAATAAATGAATATTGCTTTGGTTGAACATTTTGATTTTGTGAACAAATTACATAATATTGTATTGTTAGGTTTTTATTGTGAACGTAGGTAGGTTGAGAACAATTCAGTTGTTGACGAATTTTCAAAAATGATGAAATGTAGTAGTGGAGGCGTCAATTTTGTTATACAGGGTGATTCTTTTAAAGCGGCCATTAGAATATTTCCCACTTGCAGATGAGATAGACATTTGAGATTTGGTACCCACTACCATAGTCGACCATTGCGAGTCCGAAAATAATAATTTCAAAATGACGGCACTTCCGGAAATACCGGAAGTCGATACCAACATGCTTATTTTAAATGGAACACTATATATTTCCGACTTTTCAAAATGATCATAAAATTCTGAGTCAAAACATGTAGCACCTAAACCCAGAAGTTTCGGAGATGTTTGACATTTTATAAAAAATTTGACAGGTGCAACGGTTTGCAAGAACCGTTATAACTTTCTTCGTGTAGGAAATCCTTATTTACTCTTTGGTACGTAGAAAGAACACAAGATGAGCTACTCTCTACAAAAAAAAAAATAGATTCCATAATAGTATGCCAAGTGTTTTATTTTTCACGTTACATTTTGTCAAATTCAAACCTCAAAAACTTTTTTATTTCAAATGAAACATCCTGTATTTTTTTACATCAAATTAATTATGTTAAATTAAATTCCGGTTAAAGTTATACTATACTTGAGTAAAATTTGATTCAAATCGGAAACAAAATAAAAAATTATAAGGGTATCTTCATTTTAAGTGAGTCACACTGTATATTTAAGGAAATGTATAGATTTCGACAAAATATTACGTTAGTAAAAATACGTCGAGTGTTGTAAAATAAAGATTGTTTTGTGACTGTGATTTATTAGCAGACCACGGTAAACCGCTTTGATAAAAATATTCAAGGTACATAATTGATTTTTTTTTATTAATCATCGATTTTTGCTGGAGAGTATCTCGTAAACTATAACACATATGAAGAGAATGAATATAAACATTCTTGTGGAAAATTTAATTACGTTTAATTTTGCATAGATTACCTTTTTCCATACGATGCATCTTTTCAGAGTTATAAGCGAAGATTGGAAAAAAGGAACTTTTTCCACCTCCCTCCACCTCTGAAGCGGCGGGGACTTTTGGTATTTTTACCTCCTAATTACCCCCAACACATCCCTGAAGAGGAAAATTCTCCCCTCCTAAAATTTCTCTACAATCCCCTCAGGGCCGGTTTTCTGACTAGGCCTCATAGGCTCGGGCCTAGGGGCGCTTTTGCCTTTAATTTTAGTGGTTAGTGCCCATAAACTGATAGCAAGCATAGAGATTATAATACAAGACATTTAACTTGTTCCTATTTTGAGAGGGGAGTCAAAATTGACCTGGGCCTAGGGGCAATTTATATCTAAAACCGGCACTAAATCCCCTTTTGGGCATTCATTGTGATATCATAAAACTTATGTTCAACTTGTACATGTTTTTAAAGATTTTTTAAAGAAGAAATATTACTGTTTAACAGATTCTACTAAATTAACTTAGTAAAACAGAAGAAAAAAAATGTCTTTGTTATGTACATGTTTCAATTTTTTTTTTCACCGTTAATTGGTTATATTGAAGCTTTATTCAACACTAAATTTCTTATAAAACAATTTAGTGAAACAAGATTGCTGGTAAAATGTTCTCACAGTATAAATGTAAAGCTTTATGAAAGCATTTTATCTTGCTTTATTTTTACCTACTTCATAAAAGGCTTATTTAGTAAGATATTGTATACAGATACAAACCACGTAGATTTATAACAGCTGTATAAACCTTCAAGTAAAAAACATTAAATTCAACTGTTTTACAGCTTGGTCATTTTTCTATAATGGGTATATACCATTGGATTTAAAAGACTTTAAAGCAAAATTTTACAGCAATATAGTTATTTCTATGTCAGCCCTAATATAGATTACTTATAAAGACTTTTTGCAGGTAGTAGGAGTATTTTATAAACCATGTATGCAACTGAAATTCTCCTTTGGAGCCATGTAACTTCAATCTTCCACCTTTATAAAACCTTTTTACAACTAAACTTACTCTGCCTAAAAAAAGACTGCTAAGATAGTTTGAAGATGTTTCAGCCCTGATACACCAACTACTACTACTACTACTAGTTGGTACAATCAAAAAGATATAATGCTACTTAAGTTTTGTGTACCCATTACGGATCTTGGGGGGGGCTGTATAAACTGTGCCTATTTTGAATACATATATATACTTCATTAATACTGGAATATCGTTAACTTTTAATTATTCAGCATTAAGCATATTGTTAACGTTTTTAAAAAACAGTTTGTGCTACTTGGGAATGTTTTGAATACCCACGATTTTTAAAAAATGAGAGAACTTAGATCTGGGAATCGAGAAGGCTATAACTGCTATTTTCTCGACTACTCTAGTGACCACAATGTGCAGAATTCAGTGTTTTGGTGCTAACAGCTTAAATTCGAGTTTAATTTTAATCATCTTCAGATGGTTCCACCTTGGTTGGCGAAATTACACATCATGTGTAATGGCCAGTGTTTTGGTGTGAAAACTAATTCAGTGTGTCAGTGGTTCCAATCCTCCCCTCAGGATTCTTGAGGGTTTTCAATCGTATATCAACATAAATCAATGAAAAGAAAATATACCATAAACATACACTTAGATACTTAATTTACAACAAACCTATTATTATTATCATTATTCTCAAATCTGAGAAAAAATTATAATTCAAAATCCACGCACAAAAAGTGAAAAGATCACACAATCAGTTCTAAAAACTTCAAACAGGATTTCTTAAAAACTTTCTCCTTAATAAAATTACCAATAAATATAAACCAGTATCTTTTCACTGGCGAAAAAATGTTGAGCAATGTATCTCAGTCACATAAAGTGAAGAAGCAAGCAAACAAATTGAAAATTAACAAGTACCTACTATTTCTATTTGTGACAATCGTCTATTATAATGTAAAAAAATGCTGAATAATGATTGCAACATATTAATACATTTCCCAAAATTGTATCTAACATTTTTTTATTATTAATTTAAATCTTTCCAATCAACAAATTATTATTTTCATTGGTACCTAATTCATATTTCATTGGTACAGAAGCGATTTAAATAAAAAAAAAAATACATACCCTACTTGTTTTTCCCTCTGCTTTCTTTCACGATTCTTCCTCAATATTTTCGTTCTAGGGGGAGTCTTTCCATAAATATCATATTCACTCAGTTCATCGTTCTCCAATGGACTGTGATCATCCATATTTTCACTTTGGAAAGTTTGTCACTAGCTAATTACCCGGACAAGAATTTATCCACTTAGTTCAAAGTAGATCACAATAATCAAATCAGAAATTACCGTAAAAGGATTTTACTTAATATAGTATTATCTCGATAATACTAATTGCAAATACTTACAAACATTTTTATCACTGTTTACATAACCTCCCTTTCCACGGCGTACCTGAATAACCAGACCGCAGAGTCAATAACATTTTAATTAAACGATAAATAGCATAATTTGCCTAAAAGGGAAATTCACAACACATATCATATTATGGTGATTAATTGCTTCGATTTAATCGAGATAACAAAATACCTCTACGTGTTTCAGACTACGACGTCACGTCAAATGAAGTTTTTGACAGTCGCCGCTCTTGACATTTGACAGATGTTAATTGTCCTTGATTTGACTTTCGTTAGACACCTCGTCTCGGTCATATCCCCATCTATTGGCTAATAATAGATTTTCACCGAAAAAACATTTATAGAACTCTGTTATTAATTTGAGTCCAAATTATATTTCTAAGAAATTTGAAACGTTGATTCTAGCGCCAGCCAAATTACTAAAAATATAGTTATTTTTACCCATCTACAAATTTTAGAAACATTTTTATCCAATAAACAAAAAATTTGTAACTTGCTGTTAAAAATTAATTAACCCCCCTCCCCAGAATGGCTTATCTGCAGTTACAAATAAAAAAAATGTTTTCGCTATTTCATAACTTGCACTCATCAATTTTCAGAAAGGACAAAAAATGTTTGTTATTCCTCCCGCTAGACGAGAGCAAACAAACATATTTATTAGACCCCAGACAAAAAAGTTTTTTCCATTTCTCCCCTCCGCTCAAAAAAAATTTCCTCATAAATTGATTTATTTTTCATATCACCCCATCTACAAAAAAAATTATTTATGGCCTTGTATAAAAATCGATGTTTATTCACACTCTATTCTATGATAGATTTCACACAAGCTTCACTAATACAGCTAGAAAAAATACTTGGAACGTTTATTAGAAAGAAAAAATGCTACAATATCTCAGTAATTTATCCAGGTGGCCACTTCATTTGGCGTCCACCCAAAATATGAACGTGAAGATGATACACAGACTGGCAACCATCAGGGCCATTATTGATAACTAAACGATATCCATTTGGTAGACGTATCTGTGCTAGAGCTTTTGCAGTAAGAAGAATATGACCAAGTATCTAAAATGTATAAACATATAAAATGTACAAAATACACAAATTATTTTATTTAGAAAATTCTATCACCTCTCTATCGTTTTCAGTGCTGTCATCTAACGTAGCAATGCGCTTTTTTGGAATTACAAGAAAATGGGTTGGTGCTTGTGGGTTTATATCGTTAAAAGCCAAACACTTGTCGTCTTCGAATATGATATCTGCTGGTAATTGCTTGGATATGATCTTGTCAAAAAGGGTTTCTTTACTTTTATCATACTTAGCCTTTTGAGCTTTCTCTACTTCAGAAGACATCTAAAATGAGTTTCGGACACGAAATTATTAATTTATTTTTAAATTACTTACAGACCGTACCCCTAGAACAAATGTCTTATTGGAAAAACTTGTGACAGACGTACGACCTTTCTGTATTATGTTCCTAAAAATAAATGCCATTTCATTTGTTATTTTATTTGAACAGAAAATAAAAACATAACCTAACTAAATGCTGCACGAAAATAAGCTAAAGTAATTTTACTCGCACAGATTGCACGCAGACAGACAGCTTAGGTAACCAATCACGGGACAGTAAGTATGAGTATTAAATATTAGGGGTGCTACATATACATAATTAATGTGATTGGTGAAATTTTCACCAATCACATTAATTATGTGAACTCACCTTAAGTAACCTTCGACCATTAGTGAACGCTAAAAGCAACAGTTTAGATCCCGATTAAACGTTAACGGTGGGTCAAACCCAAGGTTTGTAGAGGACAGGTTGCCTGGTAACTAGGGAGCGCCATATTGCGCGTCATCCAGGGGACCCGCTTCTACAACTCACTTCACAGAAGTAAAAGATGCAAAAGTCGACCAGTGCATTCCTAACCTCGTTGATCTCGTCGTACTTTTTGTTTAATATATTTTATTTCTCCTTACACAGTTATTGAAAATATTATTTTGGATGTTCATATTTTAAGTAGATCATTTGTTGTGCATGTTAATTTTAAATGGTCCTCTGGACACGTCACTCCCGCGCAAGAATTTTATTGGCTCCTGAGTTACCAGGCAACCTGTCTCTTTTACAAATCTTGGGTCAAACCAATTCAGTTACAATGGAAACAATTGTACTTTCAATGATTTGGCAGACGGTTAAAGTTTAATCGGGACCAGCCGAAAGTAACGGCCCTTTAGTTAACCACGGTCAATAAGTTTATTGACCGTGCGTGTCTGTTTTGCTGCCATCTACCGTTGAATAGACTATTCAAGTTTTGTAGACTTCCATTTAAAGGTCAAAGTCTCATTCTACACGAAATAGATAAATCGCACATCCTGAAGAAAAGCGCAATAAGTAAAAAGTATCATGAGTAAAAAGTGCATTTTACAGGAGAATAAACACTATAGAACATAGTGTTTATTTTCCTGTGAAATATACTTTTGACTTATTGCGCTTTTCTTCGGGATGTGCGAAATAGGTATTCTATTTTGAACAGACTTCATAAAATTTAAAAAAATGAGGAGGTTCTCATTACATGATATATTAGGATTTCTTTACTTGATATACCTAGGTTTGCAGATGTCGTAAGGTTATTAGCATTTACTTTCAAAATAATTTATTTTTATTTATAAAATCCGCCAAGGGTCGTAAGCGAACTTGCCCAAAATATGTAGTTCATGAACTCGCGCGTGCGGTGTTGTCACATCTTTTCGGATTTCTTTATTTCGCGCATTTCAATGGGTTTTTCAATCATTTCCAGTTTTTATCTAGACAAGTATGTAGTCAGTAAATTGTGGAATTTTCAATGAGGTCTAGTTGAGCATCTTTCTAATTTGCCATCCCGGTTTTTTTTTACTAAACTCTTAAAGGACATTTTACAATGTGGTTGAAAGTGTGTTAATTTATTTGGCACGGGGCACGGGTAATATTATAATGTACCTGTACTTGTCCTTACCTATAATTTTGAAGATTAGCTTATTTTCTAATCGCGGTCAATAATTGCGAAAAATATATGTTTGTCTGTATAGGACGTTAAATAATAAGCAGTAATAATAAGAAAACAGTATTTTTTCTACCTACTTAGGTGGAAAATCAGTGGCAGAAAACTACCTAGGTATCTTAAATTCAAAGTCTTTTTGAGACACTTGGTTGCAAATCGAAAGACTTAATATCGTCTTCTTTCTGATTAAAATAAAAAAATGTAAACAAACAAGAATTACAGGAATCTCCAGAAACATTCTTGGGACTTGCCGCGCATGCGTAATCTATGTGGTAATGAGAAGCGCAAACGCATTGCGCCGCTCGCCCAAATGCGCCCAAGCATTCGATCGGCCATTTTGTATAATTTCCTTGATTGTTGAAGTGGGTATATAAAAGTGTTCTAACTAATTTTTAATTTCCATTGTGTAGAAAAGAAATAAAACCCCAACATGAAACACGACGATAAAGTAAGTATGAATATTTAATTATTTGGAATCAGATATGGAGAGTTTATCGTTTTGAAAGTATTTATTTAATGAAAAACGAACGCTGAAGATGACGCGTCACAGCTACAATTCGTCGTTTATTGATTATTGTTTGTGTTTTTCCTGTTATTTAAAATAGAACTAGACGTTTCAAATCTAACGTGCTTACATATTTGGGCATTTTTATACACAATTTTCGATTCAAAAATGTTTAAATTGCATCTGGCATAGTTTTACATGAGTTATTTATACTTTAGGGAGATAAATCAGAACCGGAACAATTCCGGAAGTTGTTTATCGGAGGACTGGACTTCAGAACAACGGACGACTCTTTGAAGAAACATTTTGAACAATGGGGCGAAATTGTAGATGTTGTCGTTATGAAGGATCCCACAACAAAACGTTCCCGGGGTTTTGGTTTCATCACATACTCAAAAGCACAAATGGTAGATGACGCCCAGAACGCCCGCCCACACAGGGTGGATGGCAGAGTCGTTGAGCCGAAGAGAGCTGTACCCAGGCAAGAAATTGGCAGACCCGAGGCTGGGGCAACCGTAAAAAAATTGTTCGTCGGTGGATTGAAAGAAGAAGTCGAAGAGGATGATTTGAAAGAGCATTTTGGACAGTATGGCAGTATCTTGTCTTGTACTATAGTGACGGATAAGGAAACTGGAAAGAAAAGGGGCTTCGGGTTCTTGGAATTCGAGGATTACGATTCCGTGGACAAGATCTGCTGTAAGTACTTCTAAACCAACTTCCGCATAAATAATATTGTAGATAAGTCTGCAGTTTAGTGTGGCATTGGAGCTGTCTTAATTTTTTTTTGTTTTTCTTGTAAAACAATGTCCCTGAGGTCTACGAAATAATACAAGTATCCAGTATTTTACTTGAAAATAACCTCTACACCTGTGACTGTTACATAAATTAGCAGTTAGTTGGCGTTTTTTTTGAAAAATGATGAATAAGAACCAAAAATAATGTAATTTGCTGACGTTTCAGAAACCGAATCTGTTTCCTTTCTCAAAGCTTTGTTACGAAAGTGTTTATGCGCTGTGTATATTAAATACACAGTACATCGCCCTTTTTTTTTAATGATTAGTAACAGGCTGAATTTTCGTGAGTAGCTTCGTTTTGACGAGATGCCCAACTTTTCTCTCTGGGAAAATTCTCGGTAGTGGTAGCTAATAGCAAAAATTATTTTTTCTATTTCACACGAATTAGACAATTCTACAACCTGTCAAATTATTTCGGCAATATGTTGTTGTGGACAAACACGGGGCTTATTATAATTAACTCACGCAAACGTAACCAAGACAGTCGAAAAACAAACTCTTTAACAAACGTTTAACGAATGAAAAATATATTGCCAAATTTTTGCTATTAGCTACCAGCTACCACTACCGAGAATTTTCGCAGAGAGAAAAGTTGGGCGTCTCGTCAAAACGAAGCTACTCACGAAAATTTAGCCTGTTACTAATCATTAAAAAAAAAGGGCGATGTACTGTAGACTAATATTTTATATTCCAGCATCCGTAATCCATAAACACTTACTGTCTACACAGAACTGTTGATGTAGTTCATATTTTTATTTTAAATAATGGTAAGTTTGTCTCTCAACATTGGTAACCAGGTCGTGCAAATATCTGCAGAACAATTCGACGCATGTTTGTCCTCATTCAACAATATTGATTCTGATTCTTTCATTTTTCTTGCTATTTCTCTTTTGTTAAAATTTTTTCCGAGTACCAATTTATTCTATGTCCGTTCTCCCAAGTGCTTTTGTGAATCTTCGATTTCTGAATATTCTTCCTAAAGTAATCCTCGTGCTCACTAAATCGTTTGGATGACTCGCCCATGTAATGTTTATTACACTCACGGGATACTATATATAATGCAGTTTTTTGAATTGTGCTCATGATTTAACAGTTTTATTTCTGTTGAAATAGATCTCAAAATATTGTCTGTTTGAAATATCGTCCTAATATCAAATTTATCGCCTATATGGCATAATAATAATAATAATCTTTATTGACCATTTCAGATACAAAAAAAAAATGTATATATGGTACGTCATTGGACAATCTATAACAAACACACAATAAATAGATATAAAATTATAGTAAATACACAATATTTATAACAATATCTACACGAACATAATTGATAAATAAAGATACAATATCACATAGCTTTTCAGATAATCTGTATACATAGAGAATTAACGTTGTGTACCTTTGTTTAGGTTTTTGTCGTACCCGATTGTTTTTTCCATATACGTGAAAGTTCTAACAACAAAGGCTTCAGGATATTGATTGTTTATAAGAACCTTTTTTATAATACGTTTCTCATTTTCTAATATTTCATCATTAAAAGAAATCATTTTGGCCTATCATACAAACATTTTATAACACCCCTTACCATGCATTGACTGACTTGAGTTAAATTCACTTATGGGCAGTTCTACAAAGCATGATCGATTCATGATATTAGTGACTTACTGATCAAAAATTGGTCCAAGCTACAACCCGTGTCCAATATTTGCTTAGATGAGTCTTACCGCACCTTGTTATAATAAAAAACTTGAGCTAAATTATGACAAAAATAAAATATTGGCTGTTTTTTTTTACTCCTGAAACTCAAGACCGTCACGCGTAACTCCATACAGATTGACACTTGTTTTGGCTGAAATTTTGTTACCAGAGAAATGGTTAGTGTCCATCTCTGCTATAATTATTACAAAATATCCAAAATTTGTTTGCAAGATACAACTTTCATGTTTTAATGTCTAGGATTTAATATATAAACTATTAAAGTCGCGTAACTTGGTTAATACTCACGACCGTCACAGCGTTCATTATTAGTTAATAAGTTGAATGCTAGGACTACCAGCGACTCAGAAACACATCGAAATTTAGTTTTCGTTGTGAAATCATGTGAGATACAATAACCAAGTGCTGTTTCCCAAAACATTTTGAATTTCCAGTAATTTATATGGTAAGTCTAATATACGGCCCTGTGCTCTCTTTCATGACCGTCACGTTGTGTAGTTTAGCATTTATCAACTTATTAATATCCAAATACGTTTTTATTTTGAGGTATCCAGTACACTGTCTTCTCCTAACCTTACTTTAATAATAGCTTAGGGTGAATATAATTTTCAGTCATTTTTGTCTAGCGGCCCTCACGACCGTCACATGGCACAAATTTGAGTGTGATGGTCTTGAGACTAGTGACGGTTATAAGAAATTTCATTGGCATTACTCTCCTTCACTCTTGTAACTTTTGAATGGTTGAATGGGTTTTATTCAAATTTGGTGTAGTGATATGGGATGAAATTTCCAATTATATGATGTAAAAAACCAACTTCTGACTTCCGGTTTCGAGGCAAATGACGTGAAAATCAAGTTTTCTAAATGGGACAACTTGTATATTTTTTCATATTTGGTTCCTACTAGCCAAAATACATATGATCTGACCCTCAAATATTATATAGTCTATCTAATGTCAATCGAAATGACGGTCTAACCAATTCCAAAGCGTCGACATTTAATCTGTGTCCCTGTCAAAGTGCCGCCGTGGTAAAGATCAACGTCGCTTTTTCAACCATACCTGTTGGTATGTGTTGGTTTTCTATAAACACTTGTTTCATATTATTTACTCTTAATTAAAACATCTAAAAATGGTAGTTTATTTCTAGTTTCTACTTCTAATTAATTAATAAGTAATTTTAATAGGTTTCCTTATTATTTACATTTTCTGAAAAATTTCGTCAACACATCTCCATCAGCTAACCGGTTTGTATATACAGTTTTCAACATGTCTAGGCTCAAAGTCCCCCATGAATATTTTACTTAAAATTGGTGACAATGGAGACCCCATTGCCATACCAAAATTCTGTTTATAAGGATAAAAATAATATAGGAAAATTGCAGTATTTTCTTTTTCGGGGTATTTATTCCCTTCCTTCCATATGTCAAGTTTCTAAGAGACTTTCCTCTAGTTATGCATTTTTTTTCTTTAAGAGTTTTGTGTGTGTTGGTTGAAATTACCCAAGTAATTGCCATCAGATTTATTTTTTAATATGTGTCCTTTAGTTATCGTTCTGTTCAAGTTGTTATTTAGCTACAGTTGAATGAATCGAGTTATTGTGAGAGAATAACACGGTATCGTGTGCAAATTGATGTACCTGAAGTTTCGAACGTTCATTTGAACACATTTTAAATGAAAAAGAAAAGTTAATAAAGACCACATATCAATTTAGGCGTAAAAACTTCATTGCCACATTTGCTGATAATAATATCCACAATTCTTAAGTTTTTACACCTAAATCGAAGTGTGATTTTATTAATTTTTCTTTTTCATATCAAATTCGTTCAGGTGAATGTTAGATTGTTACATCAAATTGGAGGATATAAGGGTCCTTTTTAAATGAATTTTTGTGAGCTTCGATCGTTGAGGGACTCCCTGTTGCCGTGAGAAATTGTTTGAATGTTTATTGTTAGTTTTAACTTGCAGGTTGCGATTATTTAAATAGTCTTATTAAATAAAGCAGTTATTTTGAAAAATCTAACGAATAAAGTTTATATAATGCCACACACTGTCGGAGGCCTTCTAATGTCGAAAATTTAAAAAAAAATGCAGCATTGTGTTGTTACTTCAACGTATTATTTTGCTTTTGGGTTTTGGTTTACTCAAAATTTTAACTTTGGTGGTTTTCGTTTATCAGAAATTCGCACTTCGGTTTCGAATTGGGTTAGAAAAAAATTAGTAATTACGGTTACAGTGTTGGTTTGGTTATGGTCCCCAATCCGGAAAAAATATCGTGAAAACTCTAATGCCCCGCTAAATCTCAGATTACCTAAACCAACTTTCGCGGTAAAAATTTAAACTCGCTTATCTTCTTCCAGTACAGCGCAACCACACAATCAAAGGTAAACACGTCGATGTCAAGAAGGCGCTTAGCAAAGCCGAAATGGAGCGAGCGAGCGGCGGCGGTGGCGGTTCGAGTGGCCAGGGCTCGAGAGGCGGCCGTGGTGGCGGCGGCGGCAGAGGCGGCAATTTCAACAGCGGTGGCGGCAATTGGAACAGCCGTGGTGGCCAAGGTGACTGGAACTCTCAAGGCGGTGGTCAGGGTGGCTACGGGGGCGGCCCCTGGTCGCAGGGCCCATGGGACAACTCCGCAGGAGGGAACTGGGGAGGACCCCAGACAGGCGGCTATGGCCAAGGGGGCGGTGGCGGCAGCTGGGGCCAGGGACAGGATAACTTTGGCAACAACTATCAGCAGGGCTATGGAGGCGGCGCCGTGAGGAACAACTACCAGCAACAGAGGCCAGCACCTTACAGTGAGTATAATTTGATTTCCTTATGTGTGCCATCTAATGATTGTGTTGTATGTTATGTTAAGAATCGTTAAAGCCAGTAGGTAGCAAGACACATTGAGGTGAGTTTTACTATAGTTTAGTATTTTGATTTGTTGAATGGGTGAAGGTGTTGGAGGTTTTTTTTTAATCGATTATTAGTTTTTTGCGGGCACGAGGCATATAGGTTGTTGCACGGATGAGCCAGATATGGTTGCCAAACTTGTTTTATTTCCTGGGCGAAAACGAAATGTCAGATGCTCAAAATTTTTGATAAAATTTGATAGATAGAAAAGTACACAGATAAAAATTATGTTTTTAATCAAGAATCCTTTGTTTCATTCAAGTCCACTTGAAACTCCTGGAACTATTAGTCTAAAAGCCAGACCCAAAACACTTCTCTGAATTTACTAAGCCTGGTTTTTTGCCAGTTGATTACAGTAGTTGGGTACACTAACATACTGCGGTCAGTCAAGCGAACTCGAGAAAATGAATATACTAAGGCTGAAAATCGTTATGCAAATTATATATTGCATATAAATAACAGTTGTCAGTCAATCAGTTGAATGTGGGGACGGAGCTGGTCAGTCAGCCCCAATGTATGTATGTACAGGGTTATTCACTATATTTTGACCCCCCCACCCCCCCCCCCCCCTTTATTTCTGTTATTATTGAAAATAGAAAAAAGTTTCGTATAAAAGTTGTAGGATTTTACCTACATTTTATTGAAACGTGATTAAAAAAAAATGTCATGTATAGGTCACGTGGTACGAAATAAATATATGTTTTTTTAAATGGAACACCCTATATATTATTGCATTTTCTCCTGATTTCAAATATATAACATTGTATAGGTCTATCTTAAATACTTTTTGACATATTTGACATTCAAAATGCAAATAAGCTGCTTTATTGCAAGATGATTGAGTCATGCGTGTCAAAACACGAGTGAAACAAAATAATGTTAATAATGTTATATATTTGAAATCAGGAGAAAAAGGCTTCTCAAAAATGCAATAAATAATATGTAGGGTGTTCCATTTAAAAAAACATATTTATTTCGTATCACGTGACCTTATATGATTTTTTTTTTTTTTTTTATTCAATAAAATATAGGTAAGATCCTACAACTTTTATACGAAACTTTTTTTTCTATTTTCAATAATAACAGAAATAAAGATTGGGTCAATATATAGTGAATCACCCTGTACATACATACATTGGGGCTGACTGACCAGCTCCGTCCCCACATTCAACTGACTGACTGACATAACTGTTATTTATATGCAATATATAATTTGCATAACGATTTTCAGCCTTAGTAAATCCATGTTGTTACCTCCGTAATTATGACACCTTTGATGGCGTACCTGAGACACCTGTTCTCGAGTTTGCTTGACTGACCGTAGTATGTTAGTGTACACAACTACTGTAATCAACTGGCAAAAAACCAGGCTTAGTAAATTCAGAGAAGTGTTTTGGGTCTGGCTCTCCGTCTATATTTTCTTGGTGTCAAATGGATTTTTAAATTATGTGACACCTCTCAAAATTAAAAAGTCATTTGTATATTCTGGTGAAAACCTTTTACAGAAGTCAAATTTTTTAGTAATCGAGAAAATGACACCAGGAATTTTAAGTGGAACATTCTGCATATGCAAATAAATAAATATCAAAGCATATAAGATTCAGTAGATCCAGTAAATTAATTTTAAATAGGGTTTATAGTGACCTGGAAGACCTATAAAAATCAGGGAATATTTTGAGTTTTGTATTTCTAGGTATGTGCCGATTATTTAGTGTCGTCGTCCACCCGCCCCCCCTCCTTCACTTATCAATTATTAGACCTGGAAATAACCTTCCAGTAGTCCTGAAAAAGTCAGGGAATTTAAGTTTGAAAGATTGCTATGAACCCTGTTAAAAAGTAACCACGTATTTTTTTAAGCCATCGCTCGTATTCTTAATATGTTGAATGATGTCACAATACATTAAATTAGTTGGCCTTATAAGTCATTTATAAAAGTAGTTAGAAACACTGGCCTTAGAATGGGCCCCTGAGGTGTTCAGATGTTTGATTTTCTTCGTCATGCTCATTACCTTTCTGACCCAAGAGACTTGAGAGTGGGTGTCATTAAAGATATAATAATACTGTAACTATTTCATTTTGCAAAAAACATCAAGGAAACCAACATCTCTGTAACTACCTGTATGCGTGATGGTAAACCTTCACCTTTTTTCACCATTAGATAATCAATTTACGTGCATGTTAGTTTATTAGTCCGAAGCAAATAAACGAAAAACTAATAATCTGTTATTAAACCAAGAGAAGAAATGTTTTATTCTGATTTTCGATTTTCATTATAATTATAAAAATTTTAATGTACCTCGGCATTTATGTATTACAAGGTATTTTATACTATTATAAGCAACACATATTTGGATGTTTGTTATTGTTTTGAATTAAGTTTAAAAATGTATTTCAAGTTTGTATAATTTTGCTCGACATGATGCTTTCGCCAGTAATTATGGTTACTATGTATGACCAATTTTGCGTTGGCAATTTTATACTAAGCTATGGTTTTATCATTTTTTAATAATGGCGCGTTTTTGGTAAATAATTATTGGTATCTTTTATCGTTTTAACGTGTGTAGCTACTCAGCAAAAATATACACTTTTTAAAATGTTTGTGAAACTCTTGCTTTAATTTAATTATCTTGTCTAGATAACTTACTCAATCTAGTCAGAATATTCTCTGGAAAAATTAGTATTAAAACTTTTGTATACAACATTTCATATCTCGTTTTAAAAATTGCCTGAGAACCAGAGGTTTATCGCCACTGCTTGAATCTCTTAAATAAACTTCATGAAAAGTCACGACGAGGTATGAAAGCTGGTATAATTTTCTGTTACCGGAGAAACAATTTCATTTGTTTGAATCGAAATATTGTATGAAGTCACACACGGCTCTTACCCGATTTATATGTTTGAATTATAACAACACTAAAATGTAATCATAAAACACATTATACAACCCTCTTTCCAAGTTCGAGAAGTATGCGCTAAAGAAAACATGGACACAACATTTCATTCCTTTCTGACGATGCCTTCTGCCAGGGCTGAGGTACGATGTTTGCCACACAACACGCTCTCATCTGAGCTACTGTAACCAGAAAAATAACAAGTAACTGTTCATAATTTCATATGATAGTTCGATTGAAACGTGTACATAATTTTGTTTCTCCGATACCTGAAGCAATAACTGTTCTCTTTAAAAAAAATATGTTTTATACTGTGGGATACATTTTCAGGATTGGTTAAACCAGTCCTAATCCTTTTACATTAAATTTGGCAATGGATATTTGACTTATAGTCCCGTCTGTATAGACGTAAAAAATTGAATATTGAGAAGTTTTCTGGCCAAGGACTAATCTGCCTATTTTTTTTTTTTTTTGTAAATTGTTTATTGAGGTCTAAGGAACATTGGTAAAAAGAAAAAACGGGCCGTTGGGACTGAAAATGTATACTCGGGGGTTTTTGAGGTCGCTGATTACGACTCTGAAGTGAAAATTGAAAAATTCAAGATGGCTGACTCAAAATGACGGCTATAAATTATAAAAACGTGATATATTTTTTAATATATTAATTTTTTTTTAAGGCAATTATTATTTCAATTTGATACATAATTTTTAAAATTGAAAATAATGGTCTTAAAATAGTAAATATTATAAAATTTAAACTTTGTTTACATGCATTTTACGTGGGAATTACAGAAGTAAAAAGTGTTCTATTGTAAGGAAAGAGTTGTTAAAAAATTAAGTATAATGGTTTACTTAAAACATGTTCAGAGAGACATTCATGAGACTTCCTCAATGCTAAATTTTAAAGTTAAAAATTTTTTACACAATGTAGGTTCGTCAAAAAAAATAAAATAAAATAATTGTTTTGAAAGAAAAGTTGTCTATTAAAAAAATGTAAATTGAATTCTAAAAAAATTCATAGCCGCCATTTTGAGTCAACCATCTTGAATTTTCCAATTTTCACTTCAAAATCATAATCAGCGACCTCAAATACACAATTTTCAGTCGTTTTTTTTTTTCAAGTACTTTCCTAGATAGCAAATTAACACATTTAATAATTAATTTGTATAGTGCTTAAAATCGTTAGTTAGTTGTTAGTATTAATAAAAAAAAAAATTAAAAAGTCCCAGGGCCTGTTTTTTTCTTGAGGTCGAATGGTCCTTTGCCAGAAGATATCTATCGACGCGACTAATAGGTATCTTACGATGTGTGCTAAAACTAATGAGAATAAGGTTATGTACTTTTATTTTAAGGTTAGAGTTTTCTTTATGCAAGTTTTCTACCACTAAATTAGGAAATTTGTTGTACTGTACATAGCTGTGCATATGCACGCGTGTTTTTTGGTTTGCCTGAAAACAATAATAGTATAGTAAACATCTTTATTACAATGAATATACAGGTACACAACTTATGTAGAGGGCAAAATTTAGCTAGTATGTCCACTCTCATGCATGCCAACTCTGTGAAGCACTGCGCAAAAAATGAAGAATTCTGCAGAATAGTTTTTGTGTAACATATTTTTGCGATTTTTTGAATACCAAACAGGAGAAAAAAATATGATTTTTATTCATTACTGTTGGGGCACAATGTTGTATAGTGACTAGTATAAGAATAATTTTCTGTGCAGCCGTACGTGAAATAAGTATTTCACGTTCTCAAAACAGGCTGAGAAATTAGTTAGTAACGGCCAAAAAACTAAAAGTCACTGTTGGAAAAATTGACGTTTAAGTCACTTCAAAAGTGACATTTCTAAAATATGACAAGCAAAAATTGTTATATTTTAACTCGCCGTAACATTTTTCGTATATCAGTTTGGATTTTTCTGGTATTACATCGGCAAGTGCCGAATTTATAATACTTTTTATCTCTGGGGGGGTACAAGAAATTGAAGTCTCATTATCGCTCTCAGACATTTTTACGATTATTCGAGAATTGTCAAGTATATATTCAAAATATACCGCTCTGACGTTAAGGCCACCGCGTAGCAAAATATAGCATAAACAGTGTTATTTTCACCATCCAACTAACTATAATTTACGGTTGCACAAAAAATAGTGTTTATACCATGTCCGCGAAATTTTTTAGCATCCTCGAGATTATCTTGGCTGCAAGTTGCCTCGGCAATAATTTTTCTCTCGGTATGTAAAAAGGAAGTTCACGGCCTTGGTATAAAAATAACTATATTAACACCTAAAGTGTGAAATAAAAGTAAATAATCACAAAATATAAGTAGAAAAAAAAGAATGACATAAAAATCATTATTATTATTACACAATTAAATATTGTACTAGGCAGGATTAAAAGAATTTATTTAAAAATATCCTATCAATTTGAATATACACTCAAAGAAATAGTATGGGTAAATTCAACAAAAAAAAAAATGGTTAACTAACAATATTGTTAATTTTGTTAAACTAAACTATATTGATGGTATTTTTAAACAAGAGGTGATTGTTATTTTAATTAATAAAAAGTTGTCGTACAACAAAACAAACATTAACTTAAAAATAAATGAATAAGGCTATTATTTTTTTCGTCTGACTATTATTTTGTTGAATTCTGTCAAATTAAACTAGATAATAGTATATTTTATTTTTAACTATTATCAAATTGTAATTCTAACCTAGTATTAGTTCGCTAAATTATTGTACTTGGTAGACAAACCAATATTATTGTCATCTTTTAGAAGTTCTAAAAGAATTACCATAAAATTTGCTTGCTTACCACGTAGTCTATTACAGAAATTATTCCCAGATGACGCCACATACAAACCACTGACAATCAATCATGCATTATCTTATACTCTTATGAATCTATAGAAAATTAATAACATGATTGCAATGTTCAAATTCTCTCAGGGATCATCAATATATTTGGATGGATCTTATAAACGATCTCTAATCTTTGGTTTGGGTGGTCTGATGTCTCAATACTGAGATTTTGGCTAACCAAAAAAAACTTCATCATACAATAAAGTGTAGATCAACCTAAAAATTAGTTGTGAACAAAAAACAAAGTCGTTGTACTATTTAATTGTAGACCAAATTGAAAATGGTTAGTGAACATAAAAAAATGTCATTGTACTATTTAATTTGTTACAAGAAGATATGATTATTAAACTACTATTTGTTTACGAAAACAAATAAAGTTGTATGACTATTCTTTTTTGATTGATTTAACTATGAAACTAGATAGACGCGATTTCATATGCTCTTTTTGGTTGAATTTACCTATCATTTTCTTTGAGTGTATACATTTGTAATATTTGCGGAACAACATTTTCGTGGTTTTAATTTTCACAGGAAAAGCAACCAGCATTCTACATTCTTGTAATGGCTTCTTCATATATGTAACGAATTAAATATGAAATTATTTAATTCGTTGCATATTATAGAAATTTGAATGCCGCTAGTAGTTTAACTCAAATTTTTCAATACAGTGTAAAGCAGGAAGTATTTTGTTTGGTTTATTTACATGCAATTCCCAGATATATTTATTGGCTATAAATGACTAGCTATTTATAGCAATACGACCTTGCAATATTAACAAAGATATCAAAGGAAATGTGAAACTTGCATACGATAATAATAAATACTGCAGCCTACTCTAATGTAATTGATCACTGGTGCATTTTTATACGAATTTGTTAAATTGGTTAGGAAATATCGATACAAATATTAGTCATATTTAATTCGTACTTTGAGGGGGAAGTGGTGGGCAACCTTAAAATTCGTCGTTTTGGCGAAAAAAAATATTTCTTAAAAATTAAACATTTTTCACGAATAATAAAAAATGAGCATTTGAAAATTTCCCTCACGGTGGTGGGGGGGAGGTGGTATTAAATTTAACACCATCTTCCGTAGAATTTTTTAGAAATTATGAAAAAAAATATTTTTGCAATTACAGCGCCATCTGTCACGAATCGAAAAAATAGGAGTACCCATTTAAGATTTTAAAGTTGCCCCCGCCCCACCCCAAGGGATGGGTATTGTTATCATTAGATAGCGCTTTTAAAATTATTAAGGACGTATTTTTTCTTTTTTGGATGCAATGTGTATTTCTCGAGATATTTGACCTTTCCAGACTTTTTGGACATCCTGTATATGTATTTAATGTTAATACGGTATGAGTACATTTATTTTTCATCAACATATGGTACCTCTGATTAAAGAACTTATATCTAGATACATAACAGGCTATCTTTTCACTATATACCTTGTTTGCTCCTAACATAGTCACATTATATGTCCATTAAAAAGAATAGATGAACATCACATCCTATAGGCAACAGTGGCGTTGTGTGTGTAGAAAATGTGTAGAATGGTAAATATTTTCATTAAAATGAATTATTGCAATTCCTGCATTACCGGCTCTTTATATAACGTGATGTAGGCATATGATATTACAGTAAGATAAATATGTACTGAAAGGATATTAAAATTTAATTGCTATTTACTTTATAACTGTAAACTGAACTTCATCATGTTACGACTATGGATATATCGATTTTCTTCTTTTCTAAACTGCTTTCTGCAAACGGCACAGCACTTCACTATTTATTTGCACTGAATATATTGTCACTAAACTGTGTAAATATGAATAGAAAATATTATTTAGGTATTGAGCAAATCACAACTTAAAATAAAAAGACTTCTTCACCACATTTTGATCGAAAAACACGAAAAACGCGTATTAACATTAATGGCGGATATACTGTCAAAAGTGTCAAACTGAGATTATGATAATCAAACTGAACCGATGGTGCCCGAATCGGTCGCGAACAGATCGACTAGCCAATCATGAACTTATGGGAAGAAGTGCCTTAGATTGTGAATCTTTCGGGATCACACAAAGTAATGCCATTATGTATCTAGATATAAGTTCTTTAATCGAAGTATGGCACACTATTGTTAAAGATGTAATTTAAATACCCATTAGAGGAGTGAAATTCCTTGCTTTGTAGAAAACTTGATTTTTTCTTAAACTGACTAGACAACATTTTAGAATTAGAGAACAACAAATTATAAAACTTTAGAGCAACGACGTTTAGATTTTTTTTGGCTTTTGGACAGTCTGCAATATTTTGGGAGTAACATTTTTCTATGCATTATAGTTACCTATGTATATGCGCAAAGTTAACTTTTTCAAATGGCAACATCTTTTAGACACCCAGTAGTTAAATGTTGATTTTCATGACAAATTCATTGATAACTTCGAATCGAAAATCGGTTTGATATTATCTTGCATACACAAGTTCTTCGGTGTAAAATACCCTTATCACATTGAATCAAACCAGATTCAAAACAGTCATTTTGTCTGCGAAACAGCACTGTAAATAAAAAATGTACTGTGGAAACAAAGAGAAGTTGACAAATAACGAGACTCCTGTGTGTTGTTAACTTAATAAGTGCTTACAGTTACAGCTAATTTTATTCTATTTCCACGACTTGATAAGGGTATTTTCTCGATTTTTTTTATTATAATTCGCCAAAGAAATTGTGTATTTGGGTCAATATCAAACCGAATTTCGATCTGAATTGCCAATGAATTTGTCTTGAAAATTAGTATTTAATAACTAAAAATGTTGCCCTTTTGAAAAAGTTGACTTATTACAATTAATGGTTTCGGAAATTTTGGTTGGTCGTAGGTACTGAACCAATTCGAAAAATCTCAAATCAATCCATCATAAATATGCTTTATTGTCTAAGAAGGCAAATTCTTATTGACGAAGCTATTATAATATGTATAAAATATAATACATGGCCATCAAAATTAAAATAAGATAAAATATATGACGTAAATAAATTAACAATCGCCCTTATTAACATTTATAATATAATACACAGAAGAATAGAAAAAAAAACAAAAGGAAATTTTATAATTCCCACGTTTACATTTTATTTTTTTATTTTTTTTTTCTTATAATTTGGACTCATCTAATTGTTTCGCATGCATTCACATTGAATAGTTTAGGATATTTTTAAAAAACTAGTAAAAACTATTTGATGAGCTCTAGCCCAAATTATTAGCCCGACAAAAAAGTGTCTGTAACAGAAATTGTAGAGAATTTAGAGTTTTATAAGATTTCTATTTCTCATTTGAATGTATGACTAACACTTTACGAAATATTTCGTAAAAACTATCGTTTGCAAACTTTGACACACTGTAAACCTTTAGCTCTATGAAAATGACCCTGTTAAGAAAGAATTGTAGAGAATTTAGAGTTAAACAAAAAAGGTCTTTATCATCTTTGTCATAGCTTCAATTGGTTTGCCAGATATTTACATTTAAATTTTTCGCAAAGATGACGGATAACCAACAACACTAGGGTGGGCCGAAAAACACAATGAATTTGCAAATGATACAGTTTATAATTTGTTGCTATGTATCTAAAACTAATTCGGCTAAATTTTTAGCAAAATCGGTTAATATCTAGCCGGCCCCCCCACGGCCTTGAAATTGAAGAAAAATGCCAATTGCTCGATTTTTAACATTTTTCAAATTGACGTTTGAAATTTTTCTATGACTTTATTAATGTCTAAACGTGTGTGGTAAGAGTTTGCCGAATAAAATATTTGTTGTACAATTATGTGTATTTTATCAAATTCTACTTTTTAGTGACAAATTTCTAATTTCCATGGAAGTAAAAGATGTTTTTGGAAAACTCTTGCCACACACGTTTAGACATTAATAAAGAGTCATAAAAAAATTCCAAATGTTGAAAATCGAAAAATCGGCCTTTTTCTTCATTTTCATGGCCGTGGGGGGCTAGATATTAACCGATTTTGCTAAAAACTTAGCCGAATTAGTTTTAGATACATAGCAACAAATTATAAACAATATCATTTGCAAATTCAAATTTTTATGTTTTTCGGCCCACCCTAACCCTTCCCGACCGCGCCAACTTGGCAAAATACTGGAATTAATTATTAGTCCCTTCAAATTAGTAAAAAAATCGCTGTTTTATGGAAAATCGTCCCGCAGTAAAGTTATGAGACCTGTAAGAAGTGAAGTATGTGGGTTGTCTAAACATGATTTTCACCCCCCCTCCCGCAGTTTAAAAAAATGTGGTTTTTGAGAAATATATACATATATATGAATTTTAGCGTTTTTTCGTCTTTTTCTCTGTTTTGAAGAAAAACTATGCATTTTGGTCAAAAATATCAGGAGAGCAAAGTTGTAGAGCATAAAATTTCGGCTCAAATTCTAAAAAAAAAGACGCAAAAGTCTATATGTATATTTATTTCTTTCATGCTCTCTAGCGGCGAAACTATGTGGAATTCAAAAAAAAAAAAAAAGATAGAGACAAAATTTATGGGAAATTTTATGCTCTACGAATTTGCTCTATTGATATTTTTCACCAAAATTGTTTAGTTTTTCCTCAAAATAGAGAAAAAGACGAAAAAACGCTAAAATTCATACAATATGTATATATTTCTCAAAAACCACCCTTTTTTAGAACTGCGGGGGGTGAAAATCATGTTTAGATAACCTAAATACTTTACTTTTTATAGATTTTTTTCCTAATTTGAAGGGACTATATCCAATAAAGAAGACCATATTCAACAAGTTTTAAATTATGATTTTGCCAGCACATTTTCCACATATCTTAACCGTAACGAGATACCATTGCCAAATTTAGTGAATAGGTTTAAAACTTTATTTAGGAGGAAATGTGTTGCCAAAGTTGGAATACAACGAATATTATGGTGTTTGTTCTGTTGTTGTAGATACTGGAGGATACGGCGGGTACCAGCAAAACGGCGGGAATCAAGGACCTAGGAGATATTAACATGTAAGTGCACTGATACATTGCCCAAAAGGCAGTGCCAGGTGTACATAATTCATATCCCAGCTCGGTACGGAGCATAGTTTAAATTTGTCTCACATACCCTAATATTCAACACAATTAATGGACCTAAAGCGGTTATCCGTGCTTGTATGTACAAAGTAACAAGGGAGTTTGCACAGGGTTTAACGTAAAAATAGAAAAATAGCTTATTGGATAATTTGGTTTGTGCGGAATTAGTTTTTTTATTTCACCCAATGATAAGCGACTACATAAGACTATGAAATCGTCCAAGTATTAATAAAGGTTAGTTAGTTGTGCAATATATAGTGTTTTGTGCAAAGCCCTGTTTCACCAAGTCGACACAATTATAAAAAATTCGATGTGTTTAATTAAGTTAGTGTTATGGCGTGACGACGTCACGATATTATTTACAATTTTTCATTTTAATTAATTTTTGACATTTCACGTTAGATATAGGTTGTAATGTAACTGTATTTTGAATAATTTATTAAAGATGATAAGATAGTATAATTTTAGTCTTTTTCGTCAAGTGGTAGGTGTAGGAGTGGAGGTTGTGAATAGGTTAAACAGGTCATCACAGGTAGGATATGTTTGTGTTTGACAGTTTGTTAGGCGAACTTTGGAGTGTTGAATAAGTTTGATGGGACAGAGAAAGACGAGAATTTCAAATAAATGTAATAATTTTATTAGTCAAAAAGAAATTACACCATTGTGTTTTGGCATGTCAAATAAAAGAGTATAAACAAATATAAATAAAAAAAGACCAACATATAACATTAGGATAGAGTCCTAATGTAGTCAAAGACTTAGATAGTAGGTACAGGGTGTCTACCAACCGGGAAAACCGGGAAAATGACGGGGATTTAGTCCAACCGGGAAAAAGACGGGAATTTCAAAAAGTAATCGGGAATTGCAAACGTCGGCTAATAACTATATATATATAGGTATATTTGCATTCACAAGATATGGTGTAGCTTATACTGTACTGTATTCCCCATATGTTTGTTTACATTACCCAGTAATACGAGAATATACAGTGTGTCCAACTAAGTCGGCACCATATGGGAAACTTTTTTATTATTGGTTTTATGAAAAAAAGTTATTCTTGATAAAACATTTTGCATGGCCTAAAACCCAAAATGAAATAATCAGATATCAGTTTTTTGCAGTCGTATACGAGGTTTGTCGAAAAATGTAAATTTTGCTCAAAAGTAAAATACCTTTATTTATTACAATATCGACAATCGTTATTAAGAAAAATTGATCCTAATTGAAAACTACGGTCAGATATTCAATATTATCCATCTACCATGAAAAAAACAGATATACCCAAAAATTATTAAAGATCAAAAGTTACGTTTATATTTTGTGGCAAGTCCAACTTGTCAAATATGATTGTTATACAATTAGATTATATGTTTCCAAGACATTTGGCAATATTGACAAACGAACCAACACATGTTATATTAATTTTACTTACCATTCAGACGTCCGTAAGTAAATTATTTAACGACGTGTTAGGCCTAGCAATCAGTAATAGTGAAGTGTAATTTAATTTCGATCTTTCAGCCCGTTGGCACTTTTAGAGTCAAATGTATGACCTTGCCAGATATGTGGCTTATATCCTGCAGATTAGGCATCCACTTGTCGTAAAAAGATCGTAATGAACATAAGGGCACTAATCAAAATTTTCTAACTAACCACACGACGTGATAGAGCCAACCATGAAGCATATTTTATCCAAAAATCATTAAATTCTCTGTAGAATTTCTATTTTGAAAATAAATAAACGAACTTTTACATGGGCTTATATGGCAGTAAAAAACAAAAATCCTCATTTTCTTCGTTCGACTACAGCTGAAGATTAATTATTTTTCAAACACTTTTTCTTTCCCACGACGATATCTCCCAAACTATTATATTTATCAAAAAAAAAAAATCTTTATAAAACGTTTGTTATATTTTTGAGATTACAATGGTTCTTAAATCAGATTTTTTGAGTATCTAATAACCAAGATATTTAATAATGTGTAGCGTGGTGTCAGTTGTCTCGAAGCTTATCGGTGGATTGAAATTGTCTGCGGCTCCGAGTCCCCACTCATTACTACTCTGCTTCAACAACCCCCTCTAATTCCGGGAGCACCCAAGTTCCACTTAGAATGAATACCTACAGGACCGGGACCTTTTCAGGTTAATTTATTTTACTTTTTCATCTATAGGTAGATTGACTTGTAAAAATCCAAATTTCAAATTACAACTAAATGGACTGAAATTTTAGACATGAGATGTGGGAGGTTTAAGGTAGAACGTTGTTGAATATTAATGCAATCGCTGTACCAGGGCGGCTCCAGGGAGAGCCTAAAAACAGTTTTTGTCGGATCTAAGAATATTTCAAATAAAAATTGTTTAGGATGGGACGTATCACTTTAAAGCGTATCTTTAGTGCACTCGGGAAGGAAGCGTTTACATATTTCAATTGATTTTCAAGTTTTATTAATTTTGCCAATTAAATATATACACTATTCACTTTCTTCATTTAATTCAAATACATTTTTATTGATATGTATGACTACACAATTCTTATGCGTGTAAAAAACATCGGCGTCTTTGATTTCTCCGCACCACCAAAAAGCCGACATTTTTTACAAAACTATCACCTGCCCTGTTTTCTTTTTTTTTTATTTCATCTATATTTTTGAAAATTTTATGCTCAGCAAAAAGTATTTTTTCTAAATGTTTAATAACGCACTAACGATTGAAAATGATTGATTTCGCATGACGTGTAACAAATCCTTAACGTACGCTAACAGAGTGTGAAATAGTTATTTTCTTAACAAGTGCGGAAAGTGGTATTTTTCCATGCGCAATTGCCGCGGTGTCGAGTGCGGAAAAGAGTGTTAGGAACATTTTTTCTGCGAGCGTGATGAAAATAAATAACTACATGAACATTTATTGTAATGAAAAAGAATCATCATCTAATATTATTTGTTATTATACAGGGTGTTATTAAAAAGTATGTCAATCACTTAACCACAGATTCAGCACCTTAAAAAAAGTTGATTTAACCTAATTTATCTCTATCCAAAATCGTACCCCCATGAAGATTCAGCCCTCTAAAGTTGGAAATAAATAAACATATTCTTTAAATATTGTACAAATGGCTACAGATATTTTTTTCAATACTGGTACGCTGTAACATGTCAGAGAGTAACAGATTAAAGTAAAAATATTTTAAAATAAAGTTTTAGAAATGGCTGATTTAAACAACACTTCCCCCCTACCCCCTTTTTAAGTGATGCACCTATGAATTTTGTGGTATATAGTATTTTATAGAAAATTTCATTCTACAACTTTTTTCCATCTTGTGTGTTTTCGTTTAAGTGATCATTTTTAAATGAAACTTAGAATACTAAAAACATTGTCATGTGTTTTAAAGGATGAAATGTTAAAAATATTGTCTAAACGTAGAGGTTATTTTCCAGTAAAATACTGGTTAATTGTATTATTTTGTAGATTTCAGACATTGTTTAGAAGAATACATGTGGCAGAGCATCCCAATAAGAATAGTGAGAAATGTTAAAAACTCTAGAAAAATAATTTATTTTATCAGTCACTCATTTCAGTTCTACATGTTCCTAGTATGAGTAAAAACAAAAATAAAATAAAAAAATTCATTATTTTTTTCCAGTTTTCAGCATTTTACCCTTTCAAACACATGGAAAAGTTTTTAGTATTCTAAGTTTCATTTAAAAATGATCACATAAACGAAAAAAACACAAGATGGAAAAAAGTTGTAGAATTAAATTTTCTATAAAATACAATATATCAAAAAAGTCATAGGCGAATCACTTAAAAAGGGGGTAGGGGGGAAGGGTTAAATCAGCCATTTCTAAAACTTTATTTTAAAATATTTTTACTTGAAACTGTTACCCTCTAACATATGTTACAGCGTACCAGTATTGAAAAAAATATCTGTAGCCATTTGTACAATATTTAAAGAATATGTTTTTTTGTTTCCAACTGTAGAGGGCTGTATCTTCATGGGGGTGCGATTTTGGATAGAGGTAAATTAGGTTCAATCAACTTTTTTTAAGGTGCTGAATCTGTGGTTAAGTGATTGGCATACTTTTTAATAACACCCTGTATAATAATGTTTATATTAAATGTACAGTTAGAGGCATTTTGCAAGTTAATAGTGGATGCTAACTGATTACTTGAGGGTGCAGTTAAAGGTGGATTAATTGAACATGTCTAACATGTAAATATAATTATTTTTCTGCACTAGTGTGGAAAAGTATACTTCCTCACTCATAGAAAAAATGTTATTCCTAACACGTGAGGAAAAGTCCACTTTTCGCACTCATTAGAAAAATAACTATTTCACACCCTCCTTATCTTACCATAAAAATGCATTGAGGTTGTTCCACGGTCAACTTCGAATTATAGATAATATTTTTATATTTGAGTTAATTCTGAAATTTATTTAAATATGGAAACTGGGGACAGTTGTAGAAAAAGTATAGTGTGCGACATGGTGTGAAAAGTGCAATTTTCAACACAATTTGCTATTACTCTAACTCGTTTTGTTTTCATGATGTTAATGAAAAAGCATAAAAATATCCCATTATTTTATTGCTATCATTATCGGTAACTTTTTAGTCCATGAAAAAAAGGGCACATACATCACAATAAGTATGGCACTCAAAAACAATTCATTTTTTTTCTACGGCAATCTGTGAAGACAAATATTTTATATGCTTGTCCTATTGAACCACGATGCGAGCAATAGAACTTGCCTCGATGAAATAAATTTTTTGTTAACCTTAACAAAAAAAAATATCGTTGAACTAGAGAACATTTTCTATCAATTTTTTTTTGTGGAAAATGTGTGAAAATGTTACTTTTTCACCATCCTATTCCATTTTGTTTCTAATGTTTTTAAAAAGTAGCAAATTGTGACTCTGTCGTCGATTGAAGTTCGTCTAACAAACTGTTGAACACCAAGGCAGATACACTCTGACAATTTCCTTAACTAAAATGGAGTTATTTAGGTCTGAATAGGATAATTATGTTAGGAAGATCAACCGTATTGTTTTAGTGTAGAGAGAGAGAAAACATAACAGTGATATAAGTCGAGGTTTATAGCGATAGCAATAGGTATGTATAGATTTAGTTTGTTAGGCTAACTGTTAAACACACTTGTATCTATTTAGCTCAGGTTTCTTTTGTGCTAGTTAACAAAAACTCGCTTGTGTAAAAATGTTTAGATTTAGGTGATACTCGGATTATTAGGTTATTTTGATAATTACTTTTTTTGATATGTAAGGTGAAACATGTATCAGTCAAATTACAGTATTATAAAGCGAACCTGGGTTAGGTAGGATTTAGGCAAGTTTTGTAGAAAGATAATAGCGAAAATTAACCCAAAATTTTTATTCATATTGTTGTCCACTAAGGTGTGGATGTTAAATTTGCAAAATGCGAAAGTTGGAAACAAATTTTATTTGTGCAAAGAAAAACTATTGGAAATATTCTTTATTAGAGGATTCGGTGTTTAGGGCATAAGGTGGAAAATGAGCTAAAAGCAGCTCTTTACGTTTTTCTTTTCTTGTTTTTTCCACTTAAAAATATATTAGCAATCGAATTACTCACAAGAGAGAGCTTATTTTACCTATTTAAAATCGTTTCAAAATAGTAAAAATGATTAATATTTTACATGTCATTAGAAAATATTAAGATATTCAGATAAGAAATAGTTTATATAAAAGATAACATGTAGGCTAATAGATCGCGACTAGGTTGCCTAGCCATATATTGACCCCCTGCCATTTAATTTAAAAATTGAAATTTTGTCTTTAAACATATATAGCAGCGAAACCATTAATCCTACAGGAATTTTTCAAGCAAGCAAATTCATCATCATTTTATTGTCTTTCTAATAGATCTCTACCAGTTTTTTCCTAGAACCAACGTTTATCTAGATATTCGCAAGAGATGAGAAAAAACACGTTTCCTTGGAAAATGTAAATTTCCAGTTGTATCTCTCCTAGCGTCTTTATTTTTTGTTATAGGGCAAAAATAGAAGATAGCTCGACTGTTGTAACAGGTTTTGAAGTAAAATTCTACACGTCTGTACCTCTACTCTTTCCGAATTTGCATTAACAGAGGCTTTTTTTAAACAAATCTGACGGGATCGCAACATGCTGGTAAATTTGTAATTGTGAATATTTTTATTCCTTTTTCTGCATTAAAGTACTATCTTGAACTAAAAGATAATGCATTTATAACTTATATTAAAGTCAGTTATTTTTGATGGACCTGTGAATAGTTAGAGGCGCAAAAAATTAAGATATAACTATATTATATTGTTATTTTTATATACTAATAAATATCAATAGCCATCAAAAATGGCAACACAAGAGATAGTCTGGGGAACAGTACGAAATCGCTCTAAATTCCAAGTAACCTGTTCCGACATGACGTACATTTTTCAACTTCAGATTTCCAAAAAAGTGTTATATAGGACACCAGAAATGACTTGTCGGATTCTTATCAGCTCTTGCATAACTTCTTAAATGATAAGAAAAGAGACGAAATGATAATTCCTAAAAAAATGTTTTTTAATACATAACACGTCTTGTAAAAGAAACTATGAGTGCTATCCATCTAATTTTTTTATAGTATACACTAAAGACATAAGCGCTTGGATGAGGCTCGATGGCACTGTTTAAATATGTTTAGTTTTTTGGGAAAAAAATATGAAATCTGTAACTATAAAATATTGTAGTAAGAATTTCAACATACGAGCAAGTATTTCAATTTTAAATTTTTTGTGTATAAACTATGCTAACAAACATACCCAATATATTGAAAATGTTTTTAAGATAAGAACTAAGTTGATATTGCATATAGTATTCGAGTTGTGAATTTTTAAAATGGGTGCATGATGCGGTGCATGTAATAAAGGCGATAGCTCTTCTAAAATTCATAAAGCGCATGAAAACAGTTTACAGTGGAATTAGCTGGTATGTTTATGTTTACTAGGCGTATGTACTTATGTATATAGTGTGAGGTTATTTGTCTTAACATTTTAACATGAGAACTATTTGTGTTTGATTGTTTAAATCGATTGATTATTGTTTGCGGTTCATATTTATTATTTACTATCTATGCCCATGTTACGTTCGCGTGGAATTTTGAAATTGACTAAAAAGCTTCTTTATAAACGACGTTTGAGGTAGAATCACCATTCTGGAATATTTCAGAAAACTCACAAATTTTCTGGAATATACCAGAGTACTCTCGAATTTTCTGGAATATTACAGAAGTTTAATCTTAAAAGTGTATCTCGTGCAAATACGCTTATTGTAGAGATCAAGCTGTATCTCCTGTTCTACTAGACCGATTTTCATAAAACTTGGCTTAGTCTAGGCCGATTTCGATGAAATAAGAACTAAATGTTACTCCAAGCTTAGATGAACCTCATTGGTTCAGTAGAGTCTGTGTGATGCACGTTCAAACAGACAAGCAGACAAACGGAGAAAAATTACAAAATCGGTCTTAATGTATTCCATTACTCATCTTACATCCCCCACATCAGTTTTTTGCAAATATTTTCAATATACATACACGTCAACTTTACAAATGTACTATATGTATACGTTTGAAAATTATTAAAAGGTAAAATAATTTAATAAAAGTGATTTACGCTCCCTCACACCGACGGAAGACGCTTTTCAACAACATGTTGCAAATATTACTTTTTTTTAAACAGTGTTGTGAACCGTCATTCAAATTACCTCTTGCACAAAATTTTGGATGCAGAATTGGAAATCAGGAGCTGGTACCGATAATGTCAACAAAAAAAAAGTTTATCTGAACTTAAATTAAAAAGTGCAACTGTAAAATAAAATGCAACACAAAATGTTCTTGTGAGGGTTATTCAGTTGCGTGCTCGTGTGCTGCTTTTCCTGAAAATTGTTTTAAGGGAAAAAGCAATATGCATCATTTTATAATGATAGTGATTCTGACTAAAATGTTAGAATAGTTATACACAAAAATTACATAATATGCAACATTAATGTTTTATTTAAAATATCTCCCTTTTCTGCCTTCTATTAAACATGCTAAATACCTAAAATAATATTTCTCACTAATGTTTTATTGCTTAAACAATATAAAAACTAGTAGAAGTTGTACTCGGGAATGGCCAATTGCGAATACCTATTTGATTAACATTTTGCTCGAACACACAATTCACTTTGTATCGATTATTATTTTTTTAAATGAATGGCTGCAATCGGCAACGCCCGACTACTATTTTCATTCATTTTGTTGTATTATTAACATAAAGTAATTCAAATTTGCAATTATATTTAACAATATAGTGCTTTACTGTTACAATGTACCAATTATCGTATAGACTATTTTTATTTTAATGCTGCATAATTACGCGCCTCATAAAAAAATCATAATCAAAAAACTATACGTTGTCAACAGGATCTTTTTTAAAAAAAACTTTTTCAATATATGGACTATATTTGGTAAGCAATTATATATAAGAATTTCATAAATTTAACATAATTGTCCGCATATCGAAATTTTTAGAACGTAAATATCAACCTTTTGATTTTAATTATTTCTTTCCAAAAAAAATGTTTTCAAAAATACCAGTAGCTTAGTTAGAATCACGTATATCTTTTGAGTATACATACCAAAAATCAGATCGGTAGGTTACATAGTTTTTGTTTTAACAGAATAACCATTGTAAAACATAATTTTGTAATTATCAATCCGCCATCTTTTTTGCGATTTCTGAAGTTGCGAAAGAGCAAAAATTAATCCGACAAGTGTTTCCTGCCCCAGGTAATACTCTTTTCATTACTTATATCAACATTTGTACGTCATGTCAGAACAGGTCATCTTGATTTTGGAGTGCGTGGACCCCGGACTAAGAGTATTTTCTATCCCCTTTAAAACCCATTTTGATTTTTCTTCCTAGCTTATATGGTTTTCGAGCAATTCAATTTTTTCTGTAGGACGCGCGCACTAAATTTCAAATAAACGAAAATTCGCGCCCATTAAAAATACAAATTTTGGAATTTTTTCAATAATCGATTTTCTCGAAAACTATGGCATATACAATAAAATTACAATATGACTTTTTTTTAGGAAATTAGCCAAGCTTTCTTTTTATAATGAGCAGTTTTTTTATATCTTCAACGGTTAACGAGTTATCAGTAAAATAAGGCCTTTTTCACCGAATCGGTGGTTTTTTGGGGAGGAGGGGTTGCGCAGCGCCCCCAGAACGGATTTTTGTGGTTTTGTGATGTATAGCCTGAAGGAAAACCTCAGGTAACATTTTTTGCGAGCTTCTGGTGTATTTTTTACTTTGGACTAATTTGAAAGATAATTTATTAAACTAGTAAAAAATATATATATTTTTTTATTGGATGCCTTATAAAGAAGAGTTACTCAATGACTTTTAATTTTCATGAACATGAACTTTTTGGTAACTTTTGGCCATAACTTGGATAATTTTTGTCATAGAGGATGTGATATGTCTCCAATTAAAGGTAATTGAATAATCTTCAACTGTATATAAAGTATTTTGGACGTAGGATGCAATGTTTTCATGAAAAATATGAAAATAAAGCGTGAAAATTTGATTCGAATGAAGGGATGAGAAATGCTGCGTCTCTGATAAGTTTTTATCAAATTATCGAAAATTTTATAATCTTCGAAAGGAGTCTCTTGACTTGTCGCTAAAATGCTAAAATTTTGTATGTATTTGTGAATCTTCAAAATAGCCATAAATTTAGTTTTTTTTTTAATCGAAGCATATTTTGGCGAAATTATTTATCATTTGATGATGTTCCATTCCTATTTTTGACTTCAAGAATACACAATTTTTAGGAATGCCACAAAAAACAATGGTATTCGCATATTTTGTACGACAGAAATTTCAAACCGATTTCATTAACATTCTTTTTAACATTATTCTTCTATTTCTGTGCTCTGAATAATGAAAACGGCTGTCTATCAGAGTACGCTTGAAACAAGACTCAACAGGAGTATCTTTAAAGCCTAGTTTTCATTAGTAGAGTTAGCGGTAGAGTATACTGGCATACTTTTTAACCAAACTACTCTACTCTATCGGATTTGGGAGAGTACCCGTTTTCACACACAAACTAAAATAGTGGTCGAGTCGTACAGTGCAAAATTGAATTCACAAAAATTAACATCAGTCAACTAGATACTTCACTATACCAAACCTGTTTTCATTAGTATAGCACCGGTCGAGTAGAGGAGAAGAAGGCGAGTGGGTGAGTGGGTGAGTTAGAGGGATAGTTAGTACTTGCCCATAATCTGTCAGTCTTTCAGTGACACTATTTTGAGATGCTCCTGTTAAGCGTTGTCCCACTACTTACGTGGCATACTCGCCATTCATCAACTAAGAGGACATATACTAATAAAAACAACTTTATAGTTGTCAACCAAAACTGTCGCTAGCTCCTGGTCAATAAAAAATAAGATTACATGTTAATGTTGAGCAGATACTTGTACCATTGCCACCGTTTTACACTTTATGCCCTATATGTTGCCCCAATTTATTATCGACAGTCTTAGAATAAGTACTACTTACAAACTGACCAAATTTACGAGGTGCATAAAAAACGTATAGATGTTATTTAATTACCCCACCTTGTCTAGAATGCATATAACATTTATGCATTACGTAAATTTGGACTATTAGCCGGGAAAAGAGGATAGAGATGAATTGAACTGCCAATAGTGTCAAGCTACACATATCAATGAGCAACATTTATTTGATAAGCCGAATAAGCCTAAATTATTTTGAATACGTCCAAATGCCAATAAGATCTTCTTTCCTGGCTAAAGTATAGCAGTACTTACTTTTACCAACATTAAAATATACATATTTCTTCAAAACATTGTCAGCTCTTAAAAGTTTCCAATAGTTTTACTTGGCATAATTTGCACATTATCAGAAAGTCAGTCACCACCCCCATTAGAACTGAAAAGTGTGCGTTCTCAATATCTAAATTCGTTTTTATTTCGTTCTCATTAATGTCATCACATTCAGAGTGACAGTTTTCGAAATCACTTATCTGAACAAATAGTTTTTCCGACAGGAACATACAATTCAAAACTAATCTTTTTTTTATTTTTTCGGGGCCAGTTTGAGTTAGCCACCGTCTGAGGAAAATATCTGGTGAGTATTGAAGTTTGACCAAGAAGGCTGTGAGTATAATTAAAACCATAGCGTACTTAATTTTTATCACACTGCATTGACACATGATATTAGGGACATTGTATTATATTCGACGTGTTACTAAGAGCAAGTGCGGGGGTATATATTATGTGAGAACAAATGTTTCAGTTATTATTCGTTTTGAATATGTCCTGAGCTCCGTGGTACCATGGGTAAAAATATATAGAGGGAGAAGAAAACTGAACAGATAATGATTTAAAAAGACAACTAAAAAATGTGTTGATGATTCAAGATTTTCGCAAAAATATCCAACTTCAGCAGCCTTTGATTTTGAAAACCAGAGCGCAAATTCTTCGAAAAATTAGTACGGCAACCCGTTACCAAAAACCCTTATCAAAACAGCGAGCTTTATCGCAGGGAAACTATAGATTATGAAATTCTAAAACACTTTCATATGACAAAAGTTCGAAAAACGATACGGGCGGCTGGCAAACGACTTTCCGTCTCGAAAAAAATGTCGTAATTTTTGTACCGCAGCGAGGCAGTTCTCGATTAATTCTCGTTAAAAATGATGAACAATACATGAATGAATCGAGAACTGTCATTTTTCATTGGCATAAGTTGTATCAAATTGGTGACTAAAATTATCAAAGCAGCGAGGCTGAAACTTTTTTCTATTTATAGAGTGGGGTGTATAAAACGATAAAAAAATGCAAACTGCCCTTTTCCGTTGGCAGTAGCCGTGCGATATTGAATGGAGTCGCATATACGTGCGCGGCGTGGCAGCGCGTGGAGTACATAGAAATGTTGGATGACTTCATTGCCTATGGCAACGACATGGGGTGTATCTGAAGCCATGTAGCATCTCCAGCAGAATGTATAGAACGCGTGTATACGTAAATAAAAGATGACAGCTGCTGGGACCGAGGATGCTGCGTTGTTATACAGAGATGGTATACTCCGTATAGTGCCAACGCAGCCTCCTCGGTTCGGGCAGCTCGTATCAGAGTTTCTTGCTATGTATATTAAAACAAATTCTCTGAGAGCTTGTACTTGCAAACAGCCTTAATTAGCTTTTTTTTTTTTGTCGTGACGGAAATCATTTTTCTCATGTGAACTGTGAAAAAGTTCAGTTCATATTTTTTTCGTCTTAATGATATTTGGAATAGACTAAAGTGGAGAAATGCCTACCACGATAACCTCAAAATTAAGCAACATGGGAATGTAATCAATCATAATTGAACTAGCAAAAAGTTCCGTTCAAACTTTCTTGTGGTCAAGAGACATCGAAATTACTCGATAATGAGAAAAACTGCCTCGCTACGTTGACCAGAATTTTGACTGGTGTCTATTTGTCATTATTTCGGTCTTTGTAACTCGGCGTCTCAATCAAAAGGGTAGTTCTCAATTTTCCCTCGTGATATTTACATCTCTCGACAAGAAGACAAAAGAAACTGCCTCGATGTGAAGACCGACATGACCGGTTTTTCTTTACATGTTTAAAGCTCGATTTGAACCCTTTAGGACAGGTAAAACGTTCCATCACCCTGAACTTGTCAACTCTCCCAGAACTGACACTGGAATTATCTTCGCTAAAGTAACTCGAAAATCTTGGTATCGGGCTGCCGTACTATATATAAACACAAAAGAAAATCAAAAGCCTCTAAGCAGAACATGATTAACTGTCATAAAATTTATTGTGACAACCTTTGCATGAACACACATAATCTGTTTCTGTTCTGTTTTCCATTAATTTTTCGTTGAATACCTCTCAACTTGACTAAAAGTTTTAATTGTTGATAACAACTGGAAAAAGTTGAAAATTTTAATTACATCTGCAGCACTCTGACGAATATAATAATAATAATAATAAATGCCCTTATTGTAAACGTTACAAATTGTAAAATTTACAAATGGCGAAGTTCAGAAATAGTTAAAGTAACGTTCTGCTGCTCCACTTAACCAGACAAGGTAGAAGTACAACACAGATTCACTACACCATCTAGGACTTTCTGGACCCTCTATGGATACAAAAATTGCTGTATATTGTGTTTTACCAACTCTTATATGTCTGTGAAGCTTGTTTTTCCTGCACCATACGTTTAGAGATGCTTGAATGTACACAGCAGATACTTCTTTGACAAAGTATATGATGGTTCCATTATACTTCAAACTATGTTTTTGGCAGAGTTAACTGCTCATCTAACAAAGTTCTAGTACCACGTTCACGTCTGCGGACATATCTACTGCATGGTAGACAACCGGTTTGAGAAGTGTGTGCTGTATGGTGAGCTATGTGAGGGGAATCGTAAGCAAGGAAAATATACAAGGATGTTGCCCATCAAACGAAAATTATTATTACCGCAGACAGATCGGAAGACAGTGCTGTAAATAGAAATGAGTCGAGAGAGGTAGTACCACGACCAACTTCCAAGCAGAAGAAATAACTACAATCCTTGGATTGTTAATTCTGAATTGTAATGTTTGGAAACCAAATGGGCTCATTTAGCATTTTTTTTGAATTCATATTTCGAAAGTACACCTTGTAGTTAGTAAATGTGCAAAATATTAGATTTTTCTTTCAGTTCCTCCCTCAAAATAAATAATGGGAATAGAGCTCGCGAAAACGCAGTGTGACGTCAAAACACTCCAGCGGTTGAGCGCTGCTCACCTGCTCCCATATAATTTTATAAGGCAAGCACAACAGACGTGCTATAACCACATGCGCATAACTCATAAAACCAGTCGAGCTGGTGGCGTGACATCATTCGTGACGTCGGACATTTTAAATATGCTATGAATTGGAAATCAAATATTACAGTTGATATTAACGCTAGCGGTCTGATTTTTTCACTAAATACTTAAAATGTAAAAGTAAATTGTAAATTAAATATCACTAAATGAGCTCATTATGGCTATTATTATTATACAGAGTGAAATTTATCAGTTGTTAATCACAGGTAATTTTTATTCAAGAAAGTCCACTGGAAAATAGATATTTAGTATTTTATGAAAATAGATATCTCAATCATCCACCTAAACTTTCTCTGGTTATAAATTGTACATAAAAAATTTTCCAACAACTGATCAAGTGGTGTAGTACGCGAGATTTTTTTATACTACTAAATAATAACTGAAATATTTGTTCTTGGGGGGACCTACTGAATGTGATTGTCAACACCATACCATTAGACTTCATTTTGTTAAGTTGTACAGATAAGGTATGCTATCCAACTGAGGTCTACTATTTAGAAAACTCGTCTTCTAGTTCTCTAAAAATTTCTTTGTAAGTTGAAAATAACGTTATTAAAAGTACGAGATACCTCGGCAGTCGTTTTGAAATTGCTGCTGTAGTAGAAACAACAGACACCGGTAGCTAAATATTTAACGAATTGTGAAAAACTCTCAAATTTTCATGTAACTCGGAAGTGTAAGAGTTCTGTTTTCATTAAATTAAGCGTTTATTTTTCATAAACACTGCTTTAGTTTGTTATTTATTTCACTATAATTAGCCTCAACATTTTGGGAACATTCCGACAAACCGAAATTATATTAAAATGAAGGAAGCCTCAACCAGCGTAAGAAAAATGAATGAATTATCTCTAAAGATGGCTCCAGATTATCGAACTGAGCTTCAAATCGAACTTTGTCTCTACGTGTGGACAATTTCTCAGCAAACCGGATGACATGCATTTGTGACCATGTGACTTGTCTATTATATAAAACGAATATAAAAGTTATATAATTTTTTCTCCCCAGTGCTCTTAGAGCCAGTTTATCAGTGCTTACAGTCAAAAGGGTTAGTTATCTGCCACTTGTGGATGTCTGATAGTAAAGTTGGTATCATTTATTATAGGTTATATCCCGAGAGCTCTGAATTTTATTGGATAAACTGCGGGTAGCTTTTTTTTGTAAAATTTTGCTTAGAAAATGTTCTAGATGTAATAATTTACCTTTAAAGCCCGAGACCGAAGGTCAAGGGCTTTTTGTGTAAATTGTTAAGTTGAGAACATTTGCTTACAAGTAAAATTTTGCAAAAAATGTAGCTACCCGCAGGTTGTGTGATAAGATTTAGAACTCTAGAGGTATAAGTCAAGATTATTTCCCAAATGAGCAAATTCCTTACGTAATTATATACTCAAGTTTTTATTTATACTTACATATACTTTTTATGCATAAGTTAAGTAACAATCATTATTATTATATTGACGGCGACGCGTTCTATAAACTAATTTTGTCTCATAGCCATGGAAACGGACGCGCTATATGCATATTTGACTTTTGTTACGCGATTGTGATTATAAATCTGACAGTTTGTGATAGTTTGATATTAAAAATATTTTTGTAAAATTGCATAAATACACCGTTGATACATAGTAATTATTAATAAATAATAATGCTTGAATTTGCAATATATTTTATTTTGTTTTTGTCCAGCTGAGAGTAATTTGAATCAATTATGTGCATTTAAAAACTACGTAATTTATTCGTTGGTAAATTTAAAAAAAAGCTAGCTTGCATGTATTGTGTAAAACTATTGTCATTGGTTGAATTTTAAAAATTCGCGAAATGTCATTGGTCTATAATTTATGAGGGAAATAATTAAGAATATTGGTTTTCGTTGCTCAGCAATTTGTTGGTTGAACTAATATTTCACCAAATGTTTGTGATTGGCTGGTTGCCTTCGTTTGATTCGAAAAAATAATCTCAAATTCAGCAGTTATTTGTTATATCTACCGCTCGATTTTTGAAATGGAAAGTGAAAAGAAAAAAGAACAGTGAGAGACAAAATTTAGAGCACATTACAAGTAAATATAAAAACATTTTTAATGTAAAATTCTAGATGAAATCTTACAAAAAAGTCGTTCATTTCATCAAAATTGTTAGGTGCCTCCCTCACTATACGATCTTTTCCACTCAATAAATTGATCATCATTGCTTAGATCAGTGGTTCCCAACAAGATTTTTTCAAGGACCCCCTCATCGGTCGCTATACTGACAAAGATCCCTTAAAAGCTTAAATTCTTCTTAAAATGAAGATTATGTAGAATCTACCACTGCAAGTCAAGTAAAATACAAAACAATTGAATATCTCAGTGATATTTCGCGGACCCCCAAGACATCGTCCGTAGACCACCTGTTGGGAATCCCTGGATTAGATAATACTAAATTGACCTAAGGGGGGACATAATGGAAAAAAATATCAGGTTTAATAATTGATGAGCGGGCATTTTTAGTGAAACCACGCGAATGGGGGACACTTCCATCAAAAAGGGGACTGCCCTCCCCTAATGGGGGACAAATGGTCACTTTAGAAACAGTATTGACACCTTCGGAAAATAAAATAATAAAAATGAATTTGGCTTTTGCTCTTATGTTATTTCCTTGGCATTTGATTAATTCGTTATCCATTACTTCCAAAGGTTGTAGTTGTTTTGTCCAGCATTTGACTACAACCTTTTTCTTAATTGAACATTGATAGACAAGTTAACCTGTAAATAATCACTATATACCTGATAACTAAACTTGACCAAATGTTGATAACCCGTCCTTAGAGAAGCTGTTCATTATATTTTTTACATACTTTTACTTCAATATCTAAAATCAACAACAATCTCAAGCCAGGCATTGTATTCGGATTTTTTGTTTATTGAAATTTAAATGCTGTGGATGTCCACTTCATACTTTAACACCTAAAACTAAATATAAATGCATAAAAATTCGAACTTCTGAGTCCTGTTATGTGCATGGTTGGAGTCTTGACACGCAATGAACTTCTTTTGGTGTTTCATCGAAATACCAACATTAGATGGTTCTTTACAAACCTCCATGCATGCCGAGATGAAGTTCTGCTCGTGCCTCTGTCATCAATTTAGACATGTCCTTGTCCGAGCTGACGACAGGTTCAGTTCGATAATCTAAAACCATCTTAAAGAGTGAATAATACCTGACGAAATACAGCGAGTTACACATCTTAGCCATAAGATTACCTTTATTTTTAAAAGATTTGGTTTTATTATATCTATTTCGTTACATACATACATATTAAATTTGTTAGAAATTACTGTAAGATTTATATTTTTAGCTTTTTAATATCACTTTCAGATGTCCAACATATTCTCAATAAAACTATTTTTTTACACTTCTGTGTTTTATTTTTATTTGGTACACTGTTCGTGTTGAATTGAAATATCGATGATTCAGAAGTGATTGTGAAAAATATTAATAAACAATAATATTTGAAGGTCAGTAAAAATTGCGAGCATATGAAGTTAGGCCATTTTTGAAATTGAAATATTTTTAGCTCATCAGTTTTTTTTGTTTCCTGGTTGCTTTAGGAATACTCCACTTTTTCTTTGTTGTAAATAATGATGAGTAGAGGCAATAACTGAGGGAACATGGGCCAGCAAATTGGGCATATGAAATTTAAAAAAATCAATAGAAAGATGGCTATTTTCAATGTCTGCCCCTTCTGTGGATAGATAGGTAGAAGTTTATTTAACTACTTTATATACAGCAAAGTATATTTTTGTAGCAAGTCAAAAACGGTAACTATTCTAGTCAATATAAAAATAATATATAGCAAAGTATATATACAGGGTGTTATTAAAAAGTATGTCAATCACTTAACCACAAATTCAGCACCTTAAGAAAAGTTGATTGAACCTAATTTACCTTTATTCAAAATCGCATCCCTATGAATACAGCCCTCTAAAATTGGAAATAAAAAAACATATTCTTTAAATATTGTACAAACGGCTACAGATATTTTTTTCAAAACGTACGCTGTAACGTCAGAGGGTAACAGTTTAAAGTAAAAATATTTTAAAATAAAGGGCATAGCCGGGTAAGCATGGTGTGACTGCCCCCAAGCTTCTGGCGCTTATATTTGTGCAGTAGGAAGCAATCTTGGAAAGTAGCAATTTCACAAAATATTAGCCCGAAAAAGGGACCGGTTTGGGGTGAGTAAGGGAGGGTTGATTTTAGCAAAACTATTTTTTTTCTAAGAAACGGCGCATTCAATCGTTTTGTATAAAATATATGTTAAAGACCTACTGAGAAAGTACTAAATAAAAAATCATGCTCAAATTCCGAAAACAGATACAGTAAAAAAAACATATATATTATTTTCAAATTTTTTTTAGGGTAACTTATCCCTGAGGTACCAGCCTGAATTTTTTTCTGTAGCATGTCTGGGGACTCACTTATGTTATGTTTTTTTCCCAGTCTTGTGCGAAGATTACGCCATACTTAAAAAAAATGCCGAAGTGTGCAGTGTCGTATGCATATTTTGTCAACAATTAACCCCTTGCACGTAAAGAAGGCCAAAACGCAAAGTAAATATGGATACCTGAGTAGTGTATACATACTAGTGATTAGTGATTATGGAAATGGTGAACGTTGTAAGAGAAACCAATATAACGCTGCAACGCTGACAGTTAATTAGGTGATCAATAGAGTTTAACTCTCTTGCGCCGCAAAAATCAGTTTATGGCCTGAATGTTAAATATCATTAAGGGTAAAAACTAAAGTCAGCGGTACTATCGATATTACCGTCGGCGGGGATAAGAGCTTGGTCTTAACAGTCATGTGTTGTTAATAATTTGCAGCACTAAATCGTAGCATTACTAACCTGTGATGGATATGGATGTTAATCTTCCTCACTGTCATCTGCAATCACTGCACTCATGCTATCCAGCCGCTACATGGGAACAACATCCAACAGTTCGATTCCCACTGGCACATTCAAAGAAATTGCAGAACTGCCTTTTGTAGATATTTCCAGCAAATATGTACTGGACTTCCCAGAAATGACGGATTTAAAACTGTTTTTTACCGAATCGTATCAATATAAACAAACGATTTCGTACCTCGAAGTCATAAATGAAGACTGAACACTTAATCTTCAGTACGCTAAGGACTAGTCCAATGTACTCAAAATACAAGTTTGTTCACGTCATATCAAAACGAAGGTTTACCGATGTTTCCTCGACTATATTCCCCACAGTGTCGGCGTTAGAAGACATTTCTGTGAATGTGCCAATGGGTATCAAACTGTTGGATGTTGTTCCCATGTAGCTGCTGTCATGTATTACCTTTCGTACGGATGATATCTAGCAAGCATACCTAAACCGGCAGAAGTTCTCTCCCTATTGTTCCAGAAGGATAGCATGAGTACAGTGATTGCAGATGACAGTGAGAAAGATTAACATCTATATCCTTCTCAGGTTAGTAATGCTACGATTTAGTGCTGCAAATTGTTAACAACCAAGCTCTTATCCCCGCCGACGGTAATATGTGAATAATGACAGTCTTTGACAAGGTACTCCATAGTACCGCTGACTTTAGGTTTTACCCTTAATGATATTTAACATTACGGCTATAAACTGATTTTTGCGGCGCAAGAGTCAACTCTACTGAGCACCTAATTAACTGTCAGCGTTGCAGCTTTATGTTGGTTTCTCTTACAACGTTCACCATCTCCATAATCACTAGTCACTAATATGTATACACTACTCAGATATCCATATTTACTTTGCAGTTTGGCCTTTTTTACTTGCAAGGAGTTAATTGTCCACAAAATATGCATACGGCACTGCACACTTCGGCATTTTTTTTAAGTGTGGCGTAATCTTCGCACAAGACTGGGAAAAAAATATAACATAAGTGAGTCCATAGACATGCTACAGAAAAAAATTCAGGCTGGTACCCCAGGGATAAGTTACCCTAAAAAAAATTTGAAAATAATATATATGTTTTTTTTACTGTATCTGTTTTCGGAATTTGAGCATGATTTTTTATTTAGTACTTTCTCAGTAGGTCTTTAACATATATTTTTTACAAAACGATTGAATGCGCCGTTTCTTAGAAAAAAAATAGTTTTGCTAAAATCAACCCTCCCTTACTCACCCCAAACCGGTCCCTTTTTCGGGCTAATATTTTGTGAAATTGCTACTTTCTAAGATTGCTTCCTACTGCACAAATATAAGCGCCAGACGCTTGGGGGCAGTCACACCATGCTTACCCGGCTATGCCCTTTTAGAAATGGCTGATTTGGGGTTAAACAACCCTACCCCCCTTTTTAAGTGGTACGCCTATGACTTCTTTGGTATATTGTGTTTTATAGAAAATTTAATTCGACAACTTTTTTCCATTTTGTGTTTTTTCATGTAAGTGATTTAAATGAAACTTAGAATACTCAAAACAATGTCATGCGTTTGAAAGGGTAAAATGCTGAAAACTGGAAAAAAAATGAATTTTAATTTTATTTTTTCTGTTTTTTGTTTTGTTTTTAATTTAATTTTGGATTTTTTTACTCATACTAGGTACATATAGACCTGAAATTAAGAAGTGACTTATAAAATAAATGATTTTTCTAGTTTTTATCATTTCATCCTTTAAAACACATGACAATGTTTTTAGTTTCATTTAAAAATAATCATTTAAACGAAAAAAACACAAGATGCAAAAAAGTTGTAGAATTAAATTTTTCATAAAATACAATATAACACCCTGTATAAGTAAATATCACATTATTGCTACAACTGTTATATGTCAAGTTAAAAAAAAACAAAATAAAACGGAAAAATAATTATAAAATTGAAATTAAGATCCATTGAAGTGGGTAAGATAGTTCTCCAAAAAGAGAAGATAAATGTGGCCCTATTACATGCTCTCAAAAAATACATCCCCAAACGTTTATAGACCATCTATGTTGGTTATCAACTTGACTGAAAAAGTGATGATAATGGAAATTGTGCTTGTTAACAAATCCATTTTTATGAAAAATTGCGTCATCGCCAGTGAATAAAATATTGAAGAAAACGACATCTTGCATTTTACCTCTGACCTGACCCAATTACAAAACTAGACGCCTTTTTTAGTGAAAACCACCCAAAAATCTCTAAGAATTAGTTATTATTTTAGTGTTCATATAACGTTTCCATCGCAGGCCCGTGATAATCCATCTGATGGATTAGAATCAGGTGATGCGAAATATGCGAATATTCCAAAACTGCGATTAAAAGAACTCCTCGGAGTTTTCTTTTCCGTCTGATTTGATATCTCAATCAGCGTTTCATATTCTCGAGGCATGCAGCACCGGCAATATCATCTATGGATATTTTATTGCGGTCTTAAACGAGAAAAGAAAATAGAAATTAAGTGAGGGTCAAGTCTTGAAAGCCCTGACGCGGGAACTTCCACCTGGATCGACGCGGTGCGGCTTTAATACGTTCTTTTGTTCGAAATCGGCACGCTCTGCTTGCTGCGATGATTGTTGAGCACGATATTTATATTAGGGCCCTAATCAAGACTGCTAATGCGACATTAAATAAAATAAATACCTATGGTAAATGATAATACAGATAAAATACACTAACATGCACGTGAGTTGCTAATAACGGTACATTTGATTGCAGAAAACACTGGGATAACACTTGTAAGCGAAATTCGCAATAATATATTTAGAAAGCCCCCCCCACAATAGTTGAATAAAACTAAACATTAAAGGGGGGGATTTAATGAAAGTGTTCCTAATTTGTTTTTGAGCTGATTAATTTACCAATTTGGGAGATAGGCTGTATAAAATTGAAGTTTACAGACTGGGATGAGAGAGCAAGGAAATCTACTTTACACATTGTCGAAAAAGAAACATGTTTAGTTCCTAACATTTATTAATTTTCATATGTACATAAAATATATAATAATTTAAAAATTACAAAACCGACTAGAATGCAAAATGAGATCAATCTGATAAAATATATACATAAAAATTTATATAATTTGCAATTTTGATTAATTCTTATATTTATTTTCCTAGTACCTGAATTAAAACAATTAGCACTTTAATTTGGTATTACTAATACATCAAAGATAGAGGATTTGAAAGATATTAACATAATCAGTGATAATTCTAATTATTTGACCAATAACTGGCTTTCAATACATAATAGCGGTTTGACGGAATTCCCACGGCAAAATGTATAAAACAAGCCTACATATAGTGTGTTTCACTTGTCGTGAAACACTATATGTTGTTTGTAGCCGAATTTATTTCAAATTTTTATAAGCCATGCAATTCCATAATACGACTTTGTAAAACGCCGGTCTACTGCGATAAAATAAAATTATAATAAAAGAAATTATATAATGTACATAAGAATTTTGTTAATAAAAGTTTTTCAGAATCTCGAGAAATAACTTCGTTAATAATTAATTGTGCATGACTTTCATTTGTTGGATAAAGCTCTCTCTATGTGTAAGATAAAATCGCCTTATGAAATTGTATAGCTGACAAAAATCTGAAATGAATTCGGCCACAAATGAAAAGGATACGAGAAGTAAAACAGAAAAAATGTTTTGAAGATATTCCGATTTTTACAAAATTTTACACAGGGGCATATCTCGTGGTTCTGAACAACTTTTGTTAGCAAAATTTTTGTCTGTCTCTAAGCCTGGTTACTATGCATGATTTCTCGAAAATTACGGATTTCTCTTTGTCGCAGTAGGCCGGCTTTTTAGATGTAGACGGCATTTTTATATTGGACAAAGTCACCTTAAGGAAGTCGTATAGCTGATAAAAATTTGAAATGAATTAGGTTACAAATAAAAAAAATACGGGGGTGTCTTCACGAGAAGTAAAACACACTGTATAACTCGCCGTATTGTTGATGTTCTATCACTCTTCTTTTTGACGTTATATAGCGGCTAATTTTTGGATCTGTTCTTATTTTTATGCCATTTAGGTGGTTAACAATAGCGGATTTAGCCACCCTCCCAAGAAGGCAGGTCTGGCTTATTCCAAACAGCTGCCCTGGTCAGATTTAAAATTAAGTATGATCAGATTAAAAAAATAAAATTTTATCTTGGTATAGTTCACTCAATTCTTATACTGCACTTAAAAAACTCAAAGCTGCCGGCCGACCTAATATGAGGGGAGACCGGGGCATGCCTTATTTCCAGAAACGCCATTATGTTTCTACCGAAGTAGTCCAGTCGACGGAGCGCTAAAATGACCAAAATCTCTAATTTTATGGATTTTGATGAAATCATGTGCAATGTGTTTGTAATGACGTCTATAAAAAAGTTGAAAAAAGATTAGAATAGGAAATGATCGGAAGAGGTAGAAAACACCCCAAATTAGAGGTGAAACCCCCACGTTGACTGGACTAAAGACATGATTTTTAAAACTCTAATATTGTTTTGTTCATTCTAAAAATTTGAAATGCGGCTCTGTAGTACTTTTGTCAGTATATTATTATATACGCTAACTTTGATATTTTTATGGCTTTTTTATGTGCCCTACACATTTGTAGACAACTATACTAAACTTTGCTCAAATCTGAAGAATTATATAGGTATTCATTTTGTTTACATCAGATCATACTTACACAATTTGATTTAAGTTTTTTTTTGTAAAAAATTAAATCGATTTCCTCCCTCCCCCCCTCTCATTATTCGGGGATAAAAATGAAGTAACTTATGAATCGCCCCCCAAAGATAAACTTCTACATCTGCCCTTGATGCATTTTAGGCCATACCAAACGATTACTCTGTGGCCTGCTGAGAAAGTACGACAGCTCGTAACACGAAATGAGTGTATAATTTTACTCATTTGGAAAACCACATAAAATTTTACTAAAAAAAATTCAGAGATCAAAAAAATTCAATTGCTTATCTGTACAAGGAGACAATAAATGCTTGTGCATTTTATTACACCATTTAATCCGAAAGTTATTTTAAGCGTTGCAAAAAGTTACCGGAAAGTAAGTGCCATACTATTGAATCTCTTTGTGCCAACGCCATCAGTTTAACTATTGCATATAGTATTAAACATCCTGACTTGGCATGCATGGTATGCAGATTTGATTTGTTTTATACATAATTAGTTCGGGTATGAATCATTTTACTTTATACAAATTGGAAGTTTAATCAACACATACGTTCGTATTATTTTACTTCCAGCCTTCTAATTGACTAATTAGCTTTAATCTGAACACCTCGTGTGAGTGTGTGTTGAATCGGCAACTGATTTCTAAGGACTTCCTCACGTCTGATGTTCAGGATCCCGATTACAGCACAAGAACTAATGAATTATGAGGTACCTAATTCTATAACAGTAATAATAATTATTAAAACATATCAGAAGAAAGTGCTTCAATTCGAGTAAATAAATCTGAAACTGGCATAATAGCAATCCAAGGTAAGTAGAAACTTTTCTTTCTCGTCTATCACATGACTCTAGTCCTAAATGGTCTTTTAAGAGTTGTAAGAAACCACCCTGAGAGTGGAAAGACACCGCGAGACGTTGCAGAAGGCATGACTCGTACCCTTAGCATATAAGTTCTTGTGTCCTCTGACCAACATACACATGTGTATGGCAGTTGGATTTCCTTGACCTCCGACATTTATATAGCAAGCTTATGTGGTTTCTCTACACGTATTTTGTGTTATGGACTCTCGTACTATCACCGTCATAAATAAAGTACCATCTTAATCTACTTATAAAATAAATAATTGGATATTTACACTACATTAATATCATTTTCTCTGTAATCACCATTGTCGTGAAAATTCGGGCTGTTAGACGTGCTAGGTTGAGGTAAGGAAAACTGAGATTGTATCAGAGAAGGAACATGGAAACACGGTCCTTCCACGCAGACTGGACACAAGTTTCCTGGGAAGGCTCCTAATAGTTTCCTGTAAAATTAAAGAGACAGGTAAGGAAACTAATTTTATTTTTATGTATTTTTATATACAGTGTGTCCCAAGTGTGTAAGATAGTATACTACACTTTTGGTCAGTTTTTGACAAACATTCTTAGTCTATTTAAACTAGCTATCTGTGTATTAAAACTCACTGACCTGAAAACCCAAAAAGTGGTTCTAGAAACCTGGAATTCCACTCATCCTTTATAAAATAACTTTAATTTTCTACTGTACAAAAATTATAAAAGAGTGACCCCAAAAATCGCCCATTTTCTCGCCCTCGTATTTTGTTTATTTATTTATTTATAATTATTGTTAATGATAAGAACATTCTGAATAAAAAATTTTAAGATGAGCATATAACAGATTTATGGTTCATTCCTATTAATAAACCTTAAAGGGTTCAAACTTTTTCAACAGTTATTGTAACTTTTGTACAGTTTGATATTGTATTGTGGTAGTTTTCACCTCCTTAAGGGCGTGTCTCGATTTCTTTGTGTGTGCTCTAGTCAACACCTTCGTTCATGTATTCAGTCAATAGTCTTATATTATATTTCTCTTCATGGAAGCTCTATAACTCATTTTTCCCTATTTTCATCCTTATATAGGGGATATTTTTGGCCCTTCTGAATTAATCTATGGATATACGGATTTTGCGATTTTAGATTTGAATTCTACGTCAAAAAATTCTAAGAATATCTTGATTGCTCTGCTATAGCTGATGAGTATTCATTTTTTGTGTGTGGCTGTGTATTTTTGATATGTTCCTATATTGCATCACACATATCACAACTTCAATCTCATATCTCAAAAACGAAACATATGCTCATCCTGGAATTTTGTATTCAAGATGTTCTCATTATTAACAATAATTTAGCACTTAGTTTAAAACAAAATTTGAGGGCGAGAAAATGGTCGATTTTTGGCCTATCTTTGGCCATACATATTTGTTTTGGTAAACATTTTCAACACCAACCTTGTCCAACACATATCTATTGTGTTCAGTTAGGTAATGTTTGGGTACGAAGATGCTATGCAGCTAGAAGTTCAGGCCGCAGTTTCAGTCGATGCATCGAAACCATCAATTTGTAAAACAAACCTGACTGCTGCTATGTGCTATGTGTATTAGCTTTTCTCATTTTTTTTTCTAGTTTAATGATTCATGAGCTTGACAAAAAAAATAATATGCATCGCGGATCATACAGTGCGATTTTTTGGTCTCAAATACTTGCAAACCTCGGCTCTACAGGTTTCGGATTGTAAACTGTATTTTCGACCAAAGAAAGTGCACTTACGACCCTTGGGACATGAATAACTATAATCGCCTAGCTAGAGGCATTTTAAACTTTCACCAATAATATGACTTTACAAAAAAGATAACTGGTGTGAAGGTTGTGTCACACTAATATTTTTAAATACTTGCATCATTTTTATACAGACCTAATGTTGCTATTTAACTCATCTCTCTGACAGGAGATACTGTTTTGTTATATCCGAAGGCTGTGATGATTTGCCAGTGCTATTTATTTTACAAAATTTAAACCATCAGTAGTCCAGTCAATGAAAGAGTTGTAGAGAACATTTTGGAGGGGAGAATTTTTCTCTTCAGAAATGTGTTGGGGGTAGTCAGGAGGTAAACATACTAAAAGTCCCCGCCCCTAACCCCGCCGCTTCAGTAGGAGAGGGGGGTGGAAAGGTTCCTTTTTTCGATTCTTCGCTTATAACTCGGAAACGATGCGTCGTACGAAAAAAGGTAGTCTATGCAAAATTAAACGTAATTAAATTTCCCACAAGAATGTTTATATTCATTTTCTTCCTATGTGTTATATTTTACGAGATATCTGCCAGTGAAAATCGATAATTAATAAAAAAAAAATCAATTGTGTACCTTGAATATTTCTATCAAAGCGGTTTACCGTGGTCTGCTAATAAATCACAGTCACAAAACAATCTTTATTTTACAACACTCGACGTATTTACTAACGTAATATTTTGTCGAAGTCTAGACATTTCCTTAAATATACAGTGTGACTCACTTAAAATGAAGATACCCTTATAACTTTTTCATTTTGTTTCCGATTTGAATCAAATTTTACTTAAGTATAGAACAAATTAGGATCTACTTATGACCAGAAAATCATTCACCTGCTATAAAGGCAAAGCCACCTGCGGTACCAGAATTATGAGGAAAAAGATTAAAAGTCATATTGATTTGTAATCTTACGAACGATGAATTTTACGTAGCCACCACAAATTGCGGAAGCTGAGGACCCCCTTTGACATATGAGCTTATTTATAAAATGTACCCCATCAATAATCAATTCAAATTTTGGTGTATGTACGTTTGTGGCGCCGATTGGATGCATTTTTTAGAATTTCTAACATTCAAAATGTTTTATTTTTTTCAGCATATTTCGGTACCGCAGGTGGCTTTGCCTTTATAGCAGGTGAATAATTTTCTGGTCATAAGTAGATCCTAATTTGTTCTATACTTAAGTAAAATTTGATTCAAATCGGAAACAAAATGAAAAAGTTATAAGTGTATCTTCATTTTAAGTGAGTCACACTGTATATTTAAGGAAATGTCTAGACTTCGACAAAACATTACGTTAGTCATTATGTCGAGTGTTGTAAAATAAAGATTGTTTTGTGACTGTGATTTATTAGCAGACCACGGTAAACCGCTTTGATAGAAATATTCAAGGTACGCAATTGATTTTTTTTTTAATTATCGATTTTCGCTGACGAATATCTCGTAAAATATAACACATAGGAAGAAAATGAATATAAACAATCTCAAGAATCGAAAAAAGGAACCTTTCCACCCCCCTCTCCTACTGAAGCGGCGGGGTTAGGGGCGGGGACTTTTAGTATGTTTACCTCCTGACTACCCCCAACACATCCCTGAAGAGAAAAATTCTCCCCTCCAAAATGTTCTCTACAATCCCTTTTTGGGCATTCATTGATTGGACTACAGGTAAGGTAATCAACACGTGTATTAGAACTTACAGTATTCGCTATTCTTTTCTAGCAACCCTTAAATTCGAACTAGAGGGTCATTTTAATTATCTAAAATCTCATCTTCAGATCTTCTAAACGATTTATCTGCCCTAATTTTATCACTAACCCTGCATGCATATTGTTGTCCTACTTCTGTAAATCCTCTTTATACGGATCGTTTAATTCATCTGTGCTTATACACACACGTATAAGTTTGTTTGTTTTTGTATGTTAAGCACCTAATTGTCACCCCACTTGGCAATAATAATAAATAGTAACAAGGGTCGTTATGTATTATTCGCATGAATTGCATGACAAGAAGTTGTAAGAATAACAATTATGAGTAAAATACAAATAACCTGCTTGATGAAATGTGAAATAATTATGGTGGGACAGGTGTTTTCGTTTGATATTTTTTATGGAGATGAAAACTTATTAGGGAAAATGCGATTGACCGAAGTATTATCACGAATTTCTGGAATATTTCAATATACAACATACCAAATGCACTATTGAAACTATTGAAAGGTAAAATTAAAGAAACCTGGAAATAGTTCTACCTTTTTGTTATGGTTCGATTCATAGTCCATTCAAATTAGGAAAAAAACGGAGAAAAATACTGAACAGCAGTTTCTCTACACAGGAAGTAAGTATTCAACTTTTAGAACAAGGTTTTGCTTATGCGCAGAAAAAAAAATATTTTTGAGATATATACATATCTATACGTTTTTTCGTGTTTTTTTTTTATTTAGACGTACATATCTCGAAAAGCACGCGTTTTAAGGCTAAACGTGTTCAGAATACGACTTCCTACAAAAAAGGTTCTATACATTTTTCCGATTATCCCATTGGCTTTTCCGGAAAAGCGACTTGAAAAATATATATGCGTTTTTTTCGCGTGTTTTTTATTTCGAATGCAAATATCTTGAAAATTGCGAGATTTTAGGGCCAAATGAACATAAGTTAACTTGTTCAGAATGAGATTTCCGGCAAAAAAGCTCCTATACATTTTCCCGATTATCTCATTTGTTTTTCCAGAAAAGCTTCCTGAAGAATATATTATATTTGCTTTTTCGTGTTTTTTTTTTTCATTTTGACGTATATATCTTTCAAATATATAGAACCTTTTTTTGTAGGAAATCACATTCTGAACAAGTTTAGTAATGTTCATTTAGCCTTAAAAATGCGTACTTCCCGAGGTATATACGTCCATATGAAAAGAAAATTACGAAAAAGCAAATATACAGGGTGTTTCAGCTAAAAGTCCCCGGGTCATTATCTCGTAAAATTTGTTAATCTCGGATAATTGACACAAAAAAGGCCTTAAATAACTGCAGTTAGAATTGCTCCTTCGCAGTGCATAAAGATGGAGTTGCGGTGAGAAATTTTTGATGGCTGGAACCTTGACACACGATTCATATGATTAATGAATAAATTGTGAATAATTTTGACTATGTAAAAAATTTTGTACATACAAACCGTTTTGGAGCTACATGAATTTTTTTCTCCATTTTTTTTTCCCGGTCCATTTTGAAAACTTCTGTAACTTTTCTGTTTATCATTTTAGAACACCAATTATTTAGAACTTTTATTTTATTAAATTCCATACTTCCTATATTATTACATATTTTGAAATTTTTTATAATTTTCAGAATTTTTCAAATGCAACTAATTTTTAAAATTTGAAATTAGTAAAAATTTTCAAAATATGTAATAATATAAGAAGTATGGAATATAATAAGATAAAAGTTCTAAATAATTGGTGTTCTAAAATGATAAACAGAAAAGTTACAGAAGTTTTCAAAATTTACAGACATGTAATGTCATTAGCCTGTTATATGTGAGTTTCGTTTAAACTTATCCTCACCTGTAATGGTGATCGATGTGTGCCTTCTCAATTCTCTTGTCTTTAGCTCTCCGGTTCTGGAACCAAATTTTGATTTGTGTTTCAGACAGTCTCAGAGCCTCCGCCAATTCGCATCGCCTCACTCGACTTATATATTCGGACCTTTGGTATTCTATCTCCAGGCGCAGGGTCTGATCGCCGCTAAAAGTCGTCCTCTGTCTTCGTGGTCTGCCCTCTTTGCGTCGACGCCTAGCCACTACAAAAATGCAATTATTATAAGTACTTTTTGACTACTTCACATTATGGGTTTCAAGTGAGGTGTTTCCGATAAAGGGAATTTATAAAATGGACTGCTAGATGTCCCGATCTAGCACCCTTCGATTTCTCTTTGTGGGGGAAATTTCAAACATAAGGTGTATGGAAACTGGTCAGTGAATTTTGGGGATTTGAATGCTCGCATAAGAGCCAAAATCGAGAAAATATCCCAAATAACTGCTTATAGTGAGGTGGCTTAGAGCTGTATGTCCAGATTACCGTTACTTGGCGGATAAAAGCACCAATTTTGGTATGCATGTACCTTAGGGTATACTAATAAATGTTAGCCTAGGAGCCCTCTGGAATTTCTGGAAATTTTCATGTGCAGCACTAAAATTTAAAATGACCGACAAATATGAAAAAATATCACTTAACACAATCTATGATACTTTTGAATTACAGCTTTAAGCCAACTAAGTACACTACACACCTAACTTAGTCTACATATTAAACAAAATATATCCATATCTTTTATCACAGTAATATATAAGTCCAAATATAACGTTAATAAGAGTTCCTGATAACAACAAATATTTATAGTTATATGGAATTCAGTATGCAACAGTTATAAATAAATTACACCTGCACTTGCAAAGTGGTGAGCAGTCCAGATTGGCTTTCCCACATTTGCAGTTTTTGCAGTCTTCTTTGCAGGAACATTTCATCGATTCCCTGCACGATCGGGAAACCTCTGGAATTGTCATCTAAACTGGTACCTGAAACCTTATTCCAAGCCAAATCCTCTGGAGAAAGAATCACTTGCTGTGTTTGTGTGCTGATCGTCTAAATACCTGCTTGATAAACTGCCCTTCAGATCTGTTGAAGAAGCTCCTTTCTTATCTGGTTGATACTGCTGAAAGGAGTGGTTTTATTATATAGAACAACAGTCAGTCTTTCCAGCTTCTTGTGTTCAGAGTCGGCTTTCAGCAGTTGAAATGGATGAGTGGCCAAATACACAAATGTATAGTGACGTCTTGAAATGCTTGCCATGCTTCCCAAATGGACTTCTTACTCTTACCTTTGAAGGCGGAGGTTGTGTCGCAACCAGAGAATGAGTGAGACACAGGTAGTGCTCCCCTTGCTGTAGTGAATGGAGTACATAAACCACAAGCCTTGTGTCTGCCCGTTAATGCAGTTTTCCATGGGTGTGTTCGAACTGATTTGTGCAACTGCTTTCCTTGTTGTGACATATACATCTTTGCCTGGTGGCCAGTTGAACTCTACAACCTTGGAAATCAAAAAGTCTCGTGGCAGTTTGGTGTTGCCAGATACTTTCCTTCGAATTCCCTAACCTCTGTTTTCCCTTTATACTGTCTGGAATGTAGGTGTCCCAAACAGCATCTAACCTTTGGGCATTCTTCAGCTGCTTATGCAGGTAAATTTGGTGCTTGTATCCGCCAAGTAATGGTAATTTCAATAAGCCACCTCACTATTAAGGAGTTGGCAAGATAGACTAGCAAGCTGCTTAAGAAGTATTTGTAGAAATGAGTGAAAGTTTATTTCATACTTTTACGATATCTTCTGGACTGTGATGAAGAATGGCTATGCTGATCACAATCTATTTGAGTATAATATGCTGTAAATTATTTTATTAAATAATAAACGTATTATTACTATTATCATTATTAAGATAAGCAACCAGAAGTAATAGAGGAATTTTAGCTTTCCAGTCTCATGCCAAACAGGAGCATATGGAAAATTTTGTTTTCCAGAGTGAGGTCTTATTATTTTCTTCACCTTTTGAAGGCGGCGGCGCCTTTAAAAAATATCAATTTTTTTGTTTATTTGTTTATTTCGTGCTAAAATATGTTATATCTTGTAAATAAAATACACTGGCACCCTTTAAACGCCTTTAAAAATAAATTGTTATCTCCTCTTTGTTAAAAAGTCTTGGAAAACTTCAGGCTCTCAAAGAAATAAGCTCTCCAGCCTAGAATCCACTCCCGCGTAATATCACAATAAAATACGAGTGTTATAAACTGTAAACTTCAGCTTTCAGAGAGGATTTGTCGGACGAAAAATAGATATTGCGGACTATTGTTATTGTCAAAGCTGCAGAGCTTTGCGTAATCGCATTACCAGATTCATTCAAAATCTGCGTGTTTGTAAACGGTCCAAATTCCATGTAATGCAACATCAATATACACGAATGTGTGTGTGACTACTGTGATGATTATTAATATGTATTGTTACGTGTTTACTTTACACCCTTTAGTAAACACCCTGTACTCTGGATTGGGAAAGTATAACACCAGGGTAACACTAAACACTAATTTATTAACTTACGAACTAATTACAACAAATAATTACTTCACTAACATAACACTGAATTCAGTCACTTTATTACTTTGTTTACTCCTTCTTGATCTGATCTGAACTCACTACTGAATTGAACTGTCCTCACTCGGCTTCTCCATTCCCTTATATACCGAAAGAAGAGGGCTCTAGAGTGTTCCCAAACATTCTGTAATGTTCTAGTAGGCTAAGAACAGCAGCGCCATCTCTTGGATTATTGACGGACTACTAACTTATTCACTTACTTATTTGAGCAGGTTTCTACTGAAGGAGGGTATATTACAGATATCTGTAAAATGGGGTAGAAATATGTAACAGTATCATATGTAGCCGTCCTAGGTGTTATCAGTTAGATAATCACTGCTCTGCTATTTATATTTTGGTGATGTTGAGAATTTGACATCTTCTTTGGTACATTAGAAGCCACATGTTGCATCCGTAACGAAACTCATCTTTAAAGTAAGTAATTTAGAACATGAGCAATAATGCCTTTTCCAGAGGAACATGTTTGTACAATTTGTAGCAATTGACACTAAATGCCCTCAAAATTAGAAACTCAAGAAATAAACTGTTAATAGTAGACCAAAAAAATAATGTCCCTCAGAGTCATTAAGTCATCAAGATTGTGGAAGATTATTTCTTCGTTCGTTCTATATAGAGGAATTTGATCTCGGTAGGAATTATGAAGTTCTATCAAGTGTGCCTTTTTTACGTATAAATGACTCCTGCATGAGATTTTCGAGTCAAAAGTGCCACAGCGTTTCGAGAAAAATATTCATCATCAGGTATAGCTTATGAGGTGCCCTCCATGGTCTAGCGTGATGCGATAAATTATTGTTTCATAGCTTAAGAAATGTTTCCTTACCACAAGGGCGGATCTGGACCTTGAGCTTGGGGGGGGTAACACTGAACCCAAAATTTTTTGGTGAACGGGGGGGGAATCCGAAAAAAATATTTTCGCCCTAAAATTTTTTTGAAAAGCGGGTGGGAGAAATCCGAAAAAAAATTTTTCGCCTCAAAATTTTTTTGAACAGCAGAGAAAAAATTTTTTCATCCTAAAAAATTTAAAATGAAAATTTCTTGGGGGGGGGGGGGTAATTACCCTATTAAAATTTTTCCGAAAAAAAATTTTTCGCCTCAAAATTTTTTTGAACAGCAGAGAAAAAATTTTTTCATCCTAAAAAATTTAAAATGAAAATTTCTTGGGGGGGGGGATTTACCCTATTAAAATTTTTTTTCTTCCTAAAATTAACAAAAATCATACTTTTAAAACAAAAATTGATGATTTACAGAATCTTGGGGGGTAATTACCCCGTTACCCCCCCCCATAAATCCGCGCCTACCTTACCAAATTGGGAGAAGATCGGTCAAGAGGTAGTTGAGATATTGCAAAAATATTTTTTATACGGGGTGCTCAAAAATTACAAAAACTTAAAATTCTGTAAGAGTAAACTGGCTGTATTGTAAATGCACCAGACATTAACTTTCCTTAAATATTGCCTTTCAGTAAAAATTCTAAATTCGGGGTTGGTCTCACTCCAATTCCTAACATGTTGTGAAGCTACAGTCCCATTTGTTGAAAACGTTGACTCGTTTTGAAGAACATGATGTTATAAAAATTCGTGTTGCCACTTAAAATTCCACTTCCAACCCATAAACAGAAATCTAGTCGTTTTGCATCTAAAGTATGGTTAAAATGAGGTTTGTATGGAAATATTTTATTCTCTCAAAATTTTTTGGATGCAAGTTTTTTAAACGTCCTCCAAATGTTGGGCTCGATTTCTTAACGAAAGTTGGGGATTTTCAGCAACAGATGCCAACACTAATATTGTAGCAGCGTCATTTTGATCATACATTTTTTTCTTTTTCTTTCTGTCAAGCACTGAACCAGCTTTTTAGATTTTTTGGACCAATTTATGAACAGACATTTTCGAAACATGCACATTGGGAAATTTCTCACTAAATTGTTGAAGAACATAACGGCATGAACTTCCACCGTCTCCATAGTATTCTATTAAAAAAAAATTTTGCTCGACACTTAACATTTTAAATTTTTTTAATGCAGATATGTCATGATATGTAGACGTAACTAGATAACAACGCACTTAACAATCAAATAGAACATTACAGAAATTATAGAAGATATCAAATAGGATTCCAAATTTCTTGTAGTATTTCAAAATAAAATAAAAGTAAAAAAAAAATTGACAAAACCCAACAAGAATTTTAATGAAAATTCACTCATTTCGAAACATTGTAATATCCAAGTGAAATTTTGAATTTGGACAGACCACATAATTTGAAACAACTTTTTTATTTTACATTTTGTTCCAAAATAAAAAATATAACCAGTACCAGTACTCTTACGGAATTTTGAGTTTTTGAAATTTTTAAGCACCCCGTATAAAAAATATAATTTTTCTCATCGTCATTACTATTTTTTAAGCAAGCAAAAACTTTTATAAAGAATAACATTTTCTCGAAAAGTTAAAAGATTTAGCTATTGTAAACCCCATCCGCAGACACATTGTATATAGGCATTACCTAGATGCTCAATTTTTTTGTTCGTTTAATACACTTGTTTTAGAGAAAAATTTCCATCCGTCCTATTAGAGCCGCCATTTTGAATGTTTTAATTTTGACTTCAGATTTGAAAACATAAATATCAGAGGCGGCTGGTGAAATTTCAATATTTTTTTTCTCGTCTGTGGCGCATGGGACCCATACGAAATTTGGGAAATAACATCTAGAGAAGCACTTCTCCAATGACCCCTAAAAAATTTTGAAAAAGCAGTTTGCGAAAAAATTTTTGAAAATTCGTTAGCCTCCTCTGGGTCTAGGAACTCCTGTTTATTTTTATTTTTTTTTGTCATATGCATTTGACTTTTCATAAAAATACAACAACAGATTTTGGAGTTTATGAAAATATTTTAATTATTAACTGAAATACAACGAATTGAAATATTGTAATTTGTTAAATTGTAAATTACAAAATTTCAATTCATTGTATTTCAGTTAGTAATGAAAATATTTTCACAAACTCCAAACTCTATTGTTGTATTCTTATGAAACGTCAAATACATATGACAAAAAAAAAATAAAAATAAACAGGAGTCCCTAGACCCAGGGGAGGCTAACGAATTTTCAAAAATTTTTTCGCAAACTGCTTTTTCAAAATTTTTTAGAGGTCATTAGAGAAGTGCTTCTCTGGATGTTATTTCCCAAATTTCGTATGGGTCCCATGCGCCACAGACGAGAAAAAAAAGATTGAAATTTCACCAGCCGCTACTGATAAATATCCCATTTTTCAAAAATAAGGGGGTAGTTTTCACCCCTTGAGGGTAAGAGCGAGTATCTGGACCATATAGAAACTGAAGACGATATACTACAGTAATAACCGATAAAGAAAAATTATCATTACATATGAAATTATACCTATATACATTTTACATCTTTTTACCTTTAGGTACTATACTAGTTTGTAAGTAGATATATAAATTTTTAGTTGCTTACCTGCTTTTATGTCGGTTAAATGTAGGGGAAACCTCTCACTATGTGTATACTCGATTATAGTTTGATGACCTTTAAATTATTAGATATAAATCATTATGATCACACAAGGGTCTTCGTTATAATTACTTTTACCTATTATTTGTCAACGTAAGGTACATCTGGACTTTCTCTCCGCCGCGCCGAGCGCTGTATTAACTATCTAACTCAAATTGGTATATTTTATTACTTCCACATTCAGTGGAAGTAGCGTAACGACAAAAAAATTTTTTAAAATTTTTATTGTTCAAATAGGCTTAAAATGTCATGAAACGTCGAGATTTTAAGTTTGAGTGAAAAAAAAAAATTTCTGTCGGTCTGTCTGTCTGTCTGTCGGTCTGTCTGTAACTTTTTCTTGTGTGCACGTTTACTCTGGAACCGTTTAAGATATTGACTTAAAATTTGGTACACGTATGTACTTTAACGGGATCTGGAACTAGATTATATTTTCATGTTGTTCCGACGAAGGGTTGAGGGGTAAATTGGGGTAAATTTGGGATAAATGGGTAAATCAAGCAGGTAAGAGTCGATAAAATTGGTATTTAGTAGATACAAGAGAAGCTAAGATCTCAAAAAAATTTTTGGCATTAGTCACCCCCATTACCACCCCCACCCCCTTGTTAAAGGGGATGAAAAAAAATGTGATTTAGTGTATGTACAAGAACCAGAAACCTCAAAATATTTTTTTACTTCATGCACCCGCCACTACCACTCCCTCTATCACCACCCCCACCCTACTATCGATGTGGGGTATCGTTTTATGGGTTTTTGGAGTAGAGGATTTCAAATATTATATTATTAAAGTTCCATAAACAATTATTTCCACATACAAAGTTTTTTCGTTGTGAGTGACTTGGATAGAGAATCTGGATGTGGAAGTAGTGATTCCTTGGGCAGCGGTTTTTTTATTAATTATTAGCGGAGTCAAAATTAAATTTGAGCGGAATTCTTTTGCTGTTTTAATTTGTTTTTGGGGTGGTAATGACAAGTACAATGTGAAGTTTTGGATTAAATCTGATCTGACCCTTGCTTCTCATAAAATTTAAACAATTTATTACATATATGTTCCCTTATTAGCATATTACTTCCTGTCCTATTAATCACATAAACCTTAATACCACATTTTAGAGCAGAATATTTATTTAAAAGGCTAAAAATCAAAAAAGGCTTCGAGATTTCAATCGCTTATGGTTTAAATGCATTGACTTGTATAATAATTCACTGCATTTAGGATTTTTCTTCAGACCAATTCATACAAAAGTAAATGTTGGTTTTCCAGGTAGGTTCGGTGTCCTTAATAAGCTCTCAAAATTCCCCGAAGTGGGAGTGTAAGGATAAAATTTGGCAACGCTGTAAAGGGCTAAAGTCGTGCTTGGAAACGAATTTTTCGAGATATCTCGGTTTTCATTGTCTCTATGACAAAAATACTTTAGGCTAAAAAGGAAGCTATGGAAATTCTCTATAAAAAAGATAGAGGGTCTTTTTTTCGTATACGCAATAGTTTTCTTGAAAATCTTGCATGGAATTTGAACTTATGGGATATTATGGATAATTTAAGTACTCTGTTCCACACCACCCTTGAGGCTGAGTACTTGGCCCCTTTTTTTATGTGGTTTCCCTGGTAGGCCTAATCCACAACTGTCATACTTATTAAAATGTTGTCAAGTTAATAATTTTCTTCTTGTCCGTTTTCTCCTTTAATAAATTCATCGATTCGTTCGAGGAAATCCGAGTCAATCTGAGAACTTTCAGTCACTGCTTCAGTGACGGCTTCTAGTTCTGACGAGTTTTCAATCGGTTCAGCATTCAAGCAAGATTTTCCATGACACTTGCCGCAAACTGGTGAGCAATTAAGTCCCAACCTCCGACAGCCACACAATGGTCCACAATCTTTCGTACAGTTGCAGAAAATCATCTTCAGAAGGCAATCAGGCGCAGGAAGTTGGGATGTTGTTTTTGGCCACAATATGGTATCTTTCAACATCCATCCACACTCTTTAGGATTCAATACATTACCCAACCATTTCTGTTCTTGAAAATAAACACGAAATAAATGCTGTTGAGCTGCGTCATGAGTGGGTGGTAATGAATTCATTTTCACTGGTTTGCTTTTGCTCACAGCTTTAATAAAGCAAGAATACCGATAGTTATCGATGGAAATTTCTTTAACTGGAGCGTTATAGATTGCGAGGAAAATTTTTATCCCATTCGAAGTAACTATGTCAGGAGAAGTACCAGTCTTGCTGAAAACTTCAGCTACAAGTTTCAAGTCCTGCCGTTTTTTCATCACTTTCAAAGCTGCAGTCTTGCCTTTATTAAACAAAGCAGATGTAGTGTCACACCCAGAGAATGCGTGCAGAAACAATATGTGATCTCGAATATCTTTATGGTGATCAAAGCTTCGTGAAGAATAAATTTTTCGTTGGACCTTCCCTCTGCCTGGTTTGAGGAGAAAAATTTCTTTATTAATAGATGTACGAGCAGTTAAATTATAACAATATCCACATCTTCCCGAACCACAACCGTAGTATTTTTTACATGATTCCTCAAGCGCTGTTTCGACTATCAAAATGTCAGCATCATCTTCAGCATGTCTAACAATATAATTTATTTCCCTCAAACTTTTCCGTCAACATCGAAATCAATCTGGTTTTATTTTTATTATTGGAAAGGAGCTTCTCTTGGTTTACAGTTGCAACCATCTGCTCATCAAAGTAAATGTCAACAGATGAAGCTTTTGAGGACTGGCGAAGCTTCTCTATAGCCTTCACACTGTTGCTAATATTTTCATAACTATCAAAAACGATAATGGAGTTCGAGCCAAAATGATTGCCCGAATATCCTTTTATGCATAGACGTATCCACGTAAAACTTACGGCTGTGTCAAGGATACAGCCAACCAGGATTTTTGTTTATGTTTTAACCCTCCGTGCAATAAAAACTGCCACAAACAATTTTTTTGATTTTAGGTATGACTTACTGGAATTTTTCAAGAAAACTATTGCGTATACGAAAAAAAGACCCTCTATATTTTTTATAGAGAATTTCCATAGCTTTCTTTTTGACCTGATGTGTTTTTGTCGTAGAGGCAATGAAAACCGAGATATCTCGAAAAATTCGTTTCCTAGCACGATTTTAGCCCTTTACAGCGTTGCCAAATTTTATCCTTACACTTCCACTTCGGGGACTTTTGAGACCTTATTAAGGACACCAGAACCTACCTGGAAAACCATTTGCTTTTGTATGAATTGGTCTGAAGATGCGGCTTATTTTTCACTAAATGCAGTGGATTATAAGAGGGCAATTAAAAGAAAATAGGTAGGTAGGCAAAATGCCACTATTTTGAAAATATATTCGTTGAATAGATCCTACCCAGTCATTAGAACTATAGCCAAATTTTCAGATCAATATTATTTTTTTTCCTCCATATACTTCTAATAGACGACCAAAATAAATCATCCTCTGTATAGTACACAAGACCGATAAATGCGATTATGATTATTATCCTTTTCTATTAAAAAAAAAGAAGACACTAATAAAATCATTTTATTAAAATATCTAATTCAGATGATTCTGCTTTGTGTAATCGTGACTGGGGTATCACAGCTCTCTTAAATAATTAAATACGTACAATTCGTAGAACAAGCTCGACCAAACGTGCACACCACTGTCCTATTTCATAACCATAACGCCCATATTACAGCACGGAAAGAACCCCGATTGTTCCAACGGATGAACAATCAATTACAAATTATCTCCAGTTAATTTAGCACATCGCGCATCCCTCAGGTGATACTAATAGGTTTCGTGTATCTGTAATAGTGTGAGTACGGACTCGACCATATGCCGGCAGGGCTCCTTGGGCTTCCCGTTTCCGTCAATCACGGTAGGAACGCATATGTCATCCTGCAGGACCAACAGTGGCCGAGTTCACACGGTCATTGTCTATCGTCCGATTTGGAGGACGGATCGTGTCGAATCAACTGTAATTCCTGAGTAGTAATTTTGCATCTCATGGCTCTGTGATGATGGTTAAACCAAATAACCACAAATGGAAATCTTAATTCCAAATCAATTGATAGGGAGCTACATCAGGAAAAGAGTAGGTTAAATAAACTTTGAATTTCTGAAATTTTAAAAAAGTCCCGACGCAAAAACATTTACTAAATAACTAAGAAATAAATAAATAAAGCTTTCAACCTCCTTCAAAAAAGATCGTTGAACTGAAAAATTTTGTTTCCAATTTTTTGTCACCTTGCACTAGACGTAGCTTGATGAAAAAAAAAAAAAAAATACTAGTCGAATTGAGAAATTTCTCCTTTTGCAATTTTTTTGGAGTGGGTTAAAGGGTAAACTATGTAACTAGAGTAAACATTATAGCGCGGGAGCTAGGTAGCTTTTTTTTGAAAACTCATCGTATTTTCTATGCGTTGATTAATTCTATCGAATTTTAATAACAACAAAATAGACTTCTGACAGAGCGCAGAACATTTATAGTTAAATATAATGAGGCTATGTCTGATATACATGATAGTATCCTAGGTGTTCCGCAAGGGTCGGTATTAGGGCCTCTATTATTCTCTATTTACATAAATGACCTTGCTTGTCATATAAGTAATGGAGAAACATTTATGTATGCGGACGACCCTACAGTCACTGTATCTGCTACTAATTGTAATGACTTACAAAAATTTGTTGAGGATGTTGTTGATGACATGAACAATTGGTGCAGTCGAAATAGACTGATTGTAAATGAAAGAAAAATTGTTTTTATATGCTTTAATAAAAAAACATCATTAAATACTGTTAAATTGAGCTCTTCTGCTAAATTTTTGGGTACATATATAGATAACTCATTGTCTTGGGAACAACAGGCAAATCAGGTGTGTAATAGACTAAACAAGGCATATTTCGCAATACTGCAATTGAAAGGCACACTGGATGAGGCAGAACTTGTTGATGTTTATTATGCACTTGCATACTCCCATTTGTCCTTTAATATCTGTTTATAAGGTAAGTCAATTGCAGAAAGTCTGTGTACTTCAAAAAGGATTATTAGACTCTTGTTTAATCTAAACTATACAGAAAGTTGCATGGAAATTTTTACCATAAAGAACATTGTATTTACATATATTATATACTCTGTATTTACATATACAAATGTTTAATATATGCGAAAACCAACAGAAATTTTATACTCTAGACAACAATCACACATACACTACTAGACATGGAGCGCTCTTGGTGATTCCTCGCCACAAAATAGCTAAATTTAAGGAATCGGTACAATATAACTCAATTATATTATTTAACAGCCTATCTGATAAGATTAGAAATCTTATCAAAATATAAAACTAAAATTAAAAAAATACGAGTTCAATATGCATATTACAGTATTGATGAATTTCTGAGCAGACCATAACAATAGATTATATTGTGTTATGTTTTTTTACTAATACTTATTGTATTTCCATACAACGAGAATTTTAAGTATTTATGTTTAAATGCGTTTGTAATTATTATTATGTTAATTTTAAACTACTTGTTATTATTATACTCTTCGCAAAAACGAAGAGTATATTGTATTTGATCGGCACATTTCTAAAATCGTAAATATCGCTCGTAGAGAAAAAATTTTCATATCATTGGGTTAGTGAACGAATTCTGAACAACTTTCAAAATGTCCGTCCGTCTGTCCGTCCGTCCGTCCGTCTGTCCGTCTGTCCGTCTGTCCGTCCGTCCGTCCGTCCGTCACGTTTCTTGTAAGCACGATAACTTAAGAAAGAAACATCCGATTGTACTGAAATTTAGACACTAAGTTAGTGTTAGCTAGGGGAAGAACCCTATTGTTTTTGAACAAAATCGATCAGTAAATAAAAATGTTATTAATGGTTTAAATTTGAGAATTTTTTTTTGATTTTTGTTTTTATAAAAATTTTCATTTTTTACATTTTTTTACGTGTTAGGTGGTTCTTACGTCTTTGACTCGGAATTCGAGGGTCCTAGGTTCGAAACCCACATGGGGTATGGCATGTTTTTTTTTTAATTTTTATTTTGCACCGAGTCTTCCACCAACTAAGTTTGTTCTATAAAATTAAAAATTTTTAAAACTAACATTATTTACAAAAAACTGCGAAGAGTATCTTATAGAATGCGTAACAATTATATAAAAAGTTTAGTAAACCGGCGAAGAGTACGTTTTTAGCTTGTTATTTTTTGACTTAATTTGTTAAGTGTGATGTGTATGTATAATACTGTTTTATTGACTTATTATGTATTAATAATATTAAACTGTAATTGATTACTGATTATTGTACCTGACTTACCATATGTACGTTATTTGTATCGAATATGGTAAAATAAATATTATTATTATTATTATTATTATTATATCAATCCGTCGATTTGGTCACGGTTCAACGTATAAAAAACAAAAAACTTATGTTATTGTTACGAGGCTTATTTTCGTGTACGTACACCTTTTATGCTTATAATCAATAAAATAGGATCGCCAGAAAGTGTGCGACGTCAGCTAGAAAGGTCGAAGTTTTAAAAAGACGGAGGTATAGCACATGATCGTTATAAACTTTTTTTTAGGTTGAGAACGTTTATTTCAATTTTTTAAACACAGAAGAAAAAATCCTAGAAAGAAAGTCCCGTCAATATAATTATCCAGAATAAAAATATTTAGAAATTTTGAAGGAAATTGGATTTTTTTCGCAGATTTCATCTCAGAACTGTAAACTCATCTTTACAAGTTCTGGCTCCTTTTTAAAACGTCACTGATGGAAAGATAAAATAACTTTTCTAACTAAAATATGTGGTTATATATCCTATTAACACATGCTAAAATTGAAAATAATATCTAAAGTACTTTCTGAAATTAAAAATTAACGATTTTTAAAAAAATTCAACACCCTGTAGCAAAAAATTTAAGCTGCACATCAATAAGGAACACCCTGTATGTGCATTTTCCTGTTGTATACATGTGATTGAGAATAAAAGAGTATTATTATTATTATTATTATTATTATTATTATTATTATTATTATTATTATTATTATTATTACACTATTACATACGTCACGCTCAGGATAAAAGCCGGCACTTTTGAAGAACACACATTTTACATATAGAACACCAAATAAGGGATCAATGTTCCAATTTATTAAATGACATATATACCAATTTAGTGACGTCAATATTTTTAAAAGCCAGTTTTTATTAAAGAAACCCAGTACTTTAGATGGCAATTGAACCATTTCATTAATATGCTACGTGAAGGAAAGTTTACTGTCAAAATTGATTCCTAGATCTTTATAATTTGTGCAAATTTCCAGAATGTTATCTATTTTGAAGATGAAAGCTACAGAATGATATGATCGTTCCTACGCCACCCCTTCAGCCCAATCTAGTTTACTTGTCACTATTGTTACCGAAGCAATATATGTGTAAACACGATAAATACGAAAGCAGCGTAATCATGGCAGTGTTTCCTTTCTCTAAATAATTGTTAAATCACAATCTGCTGGTCACTGTATTGCTTACTTCCTGTATCAAACCCCGCCCAATTATTTCATTTGAGGGGTGATATCGATGTTGACAACAAATCATTCAAAAATGTTAAAACGCTTAGAGCCTTCCAATTGTTATATACAGGGTGTATTAAATTCATGAAACGCAAATTTTCTGAAGGTTATTCAAATCTATTATTTCCTCAAAAAGTCAAAAAAGGTGGGAATGCCCTACTAAAATCAACATAGGAGTTTAGCTGTATTTTGTGTGGAATGAAATGCTACACTTGCATTTATTGTTAAAATTTCAGAAAGTTAAATTTTGTTTTTTTTATTTTTAACATCAGATTCGATATCAACTACTCCAAAAATACGTAACCCACCCATTTTAATTCAATTTGAGAATTTCGTCCATTGTACACCAGACAGAGCTTGATGAAAAAAATTACAATAGGACCATTGTAACTGTCAACTTTTTAAGTATTCTTAAATTTCTATTAAAATCCGCTGAATTACATTCAGGGCCGGATTATCCATGAGGCTAAATAGGCTATAGCCTAGGGGCGCCGAAACGCTAGGGGGCGCTTCGGCAAGTCAAAACTAATTGATTTTATTTCCCGACGGCCGACGGATGACATTTACTGTTTACCATTGACCTTTGGAAAATAAAATGTATTGTAGCGTCATAAGGGCTGGCGAAAAGAACAGCTACAAAATCGAGTTGGGATAATGAGCGTAAAGAATTATAAATTCCAAAATACCTAACTATTCATTTAGTTATATTTAATTTTAAGAGGTATCAGGTCAGGATTTGAGAGAGAAGTAAATAATACGAAATAGGAAATGCGATATAATTTTAAGTATAGTCCTGTTCATACGTTCAAAGTAATTATCGATATCTGAAGTTTTTATTGCCATAATCCTTCCGGGTATAGACTGAGGCCTTCCTTATATCGGTACTTTTTTTTATACACGAAAATTATTTATTTGTTGTTTGATTATTTTATCTTGATAAAATTGTCGAATTTATTACCTCTGTATTATGTTATATTTCAGAGAATGTTTACCTAAACCCGTGTATACAAAGAAACACCCGACGTGCGCTGCACTTTATATAGGAATCTACAGACGATCCAACCGACCAACCGACCTTCTCGGTACATACTGAATATTGTCATGAGAACTCGTAAAAGTGAGCTGGTCTGCTGGAGCCAACATTGTCGGTAAGCTTTGAAGACGCTGGAATTCCAGCAGACCAGCTCACTTTTACGAGTTATCATGGCAATTTTCAAAGTGTACCGAGAAGGTTGGTTGGTTGGGTGGTTGGATGTGTTATACGATAAAAAAGAATAGAATAGTTGTTTCGCTCTCGCTTGCTCTTATTGCCCGTACCAAAGCGAACATTTTCCGATAGTGATGTTCCTTTCCAACACTATATCAACATTTTACAGGATTATTCATAGGAAAATAGGAACGGAAAGAAATCAATCAATTTTGAAACCCGGACGAAAAAATATTTTTTTCATATTTCTCCCCTCCCCCGCTCGTAAATTTTGAATTTGTACAGAAAAATGTTTTCTCTAGATTTCTCCCCTCCGCTCATAATTTTTTTCATATTTCTACCCGCCCTCGTCAATTTTGAATCTGGACAAAACAATTTTTTTTTTCAAATTTTTCCCCCAGCTCATCAATTTTGAATCTGGATAAAAAATGTTTTTTCCTCCCGCTTATCAATTTTTTTTCCATTATGAATAAGAGGGCGCAAATACATGAGTAGCCTAAGGGCGCGTCAATCCTTAATCCGGCCCTGATTACATTATTTTATATCTCCATTCCAAAAATTACCCAATTTGTTATTTACGTTAAGAAATATTTAACGCCGGCCCTGGCAGACGGCTTTGTTGCTTACGAGGCGACATTTTTAACATTCTAGGTAATTTTTTTTTTACTTTACTTTATCAAGTGTCGAATCGAAAATCGAGTAACACATTCTTAAGACATTTTTTTGAGTAGAATCCGTGCTGATAAGATGAAAATTATGCCTGCCTCAGTTTTCGAGATATAGACGTGTTTTTTTTTTCATTTCATTATTCGATCACAACTTGAATTAGCTATCCCATGATATGTCATATGTCATATTTATCTCTACAAGTGGTTAATTTTCGAAAAATTTAATATATTTGTGAGAAGGCCATGGAAAACTATTAGCAACAACACTTCTTATAAATAAAATAATTTTGCCAAAAATAGGAAAAATTAAACTACAATAAATGCTTGAATTGTCTTCCATTGACATCTATGCATATTCATCGCCTTTCTACTATTTATTGAGAAGGCCATGAAAATCGAAATAATTGTAGATGTCAAAAACTAATTTGTGAGTTAATTGTGAATGAGCGTTGTTAAAAATGGTTCAATTTAGTAATGGTGAAAAATATGATAAGATTACGTGTTTTATAGAATGCGGAAAAGATTGAAATTTAGCTTCCGAGCTTTATTTTAAAAGGTAAGTTATAGACGGCAAAACTTTATGCCAAAAGTGCCATAGTTTTAGAGAAAACCTCGAATCCCATCTAATTTGGTCCACCCTGTACACTGCCTAAATATCGTAAAAATGTATTGGATCTAAAAACACAGCTGAACATAATTACTGACTTCTCATTTAATTTAATAACTTAAATTTACATTAAAAATAAACAAACGACAAAATGCCGAAATATTTGTTTTTCGGCCATCGAATACCGCTGGCGCTGTATCGAAACACAGGTTTTCCAACTTCATCAAGGCAACAAAGAAAAAGATTTTCACACCTCCGTAAATACAGCATGTTTTGTTGAGCAAGTTCTCACAGTTAGAGTGTCGAATTCAGAAAATAAGTCCAACACAATATGAAATGTAAAATATTATTATGATGAGATTACATCTGCACAGTTGAACAATTCTCAATGGCTCGAAGCTGCCGATGTGGTGGGGGTGGGACAAGACATGTGTCGTCCTTCGTTCTCGTCCTGATATCCTACTCTCCCACTCATTATCATCCCTGCTACAAATTAAAGTCACCGGTGGCGGTGGCTCCTGCAAGTCATATAGTTCGTCGAGGAACTAATATTGATGATTATTTTTTATTATTCCATAGGTGGAATTTGAATATCCACAATGCGTCATCGACATTACTAGTTCATCTTCTAGTTTTGAGAGTTGGCCGCTTTAACTCAATCCTGTTGTTATTTCTTAGTTAGATAACTTATTTAAACAAAATATAATTTTTACGTCCACATTAACATAGTGGAGTAGGAATATAGCAACGGTAAAAGAAAAAAGAAAATTCTTTCCTCAATAATAGGCTTAAACGTCATGAAACGTCGAGAGCTTAAGTTTGAGCAAAAAAATGTTCTGTCGGTCTGCCTGTGTCTTTTTTGTACACACAATTACTCTGGAACGGTTTACGATATTGACTTGAAATTTGGAACACCTAAAAGTATTACAACGATATGTGGAATTCGATTATATTTTGATTTATTTGTTACATTCTACATCTTATCCTGATTGCCACCATGCAAAACAGTGACTCAAAATATGAGGATAGTTACTCCCAACCTTAAGCGGGTGTCACTGCGAGCCTGTTCCAGTTAGGGAATTCTTTGTTAATTAACATTACGCAAATTCTTCCAATATTTTGAATAAGGCCCTGTGATCTCAGGGACGTCTTAAGGAATGGCCAAACTGGGCCATGGCCGGGGGCTTCGGCTTCCGAGGAGCCTCGTCGTACATGCCCATTTAAAGGTTATTTCTATTTTAATTTAATTACGACACACGTTGGATTGGATATTGAAAAACTAAGGGAAAAGGAAAAAGAAATGCGGAAAAAATAAAAAAACGTGAAAAAGAGAAATATACTGTTGCAGATGAAGATGAACTTATAGAAGAAAATGACTCGATTGGAATCAATGTACTATACTTACATCAACGAAAAAATTTTTACAGTGTTTCCAAACATTGAAATTATAATGAGAATTTTTTTGTCTATGATGGTCACCAACGCGAGCGGAGAGCGTTCATTTTCAAAATTAAAATTAGTGAAAAGTGAAATAAGAAATCGCATGACTCAATCACGCTTAAATAGTTTAAGTTTGATGAGTACTGACATTTTACAGATTATTAACTTTGACGACATAATTCATGATTTCGCCACCTTGAAATGTAGAAAACGACCTCTCTAGAATAAAATTATACACAATGTAGTTTATAGTTAATAACATATTAGTGATACTATATAAGTTAATTTTTTGATTGCAAACAAAATTATAAAAGGGGGGCCCTACATTTGCATATGGGGCCAAGGCCTCAAGAATGCTTGTGATCTCACACCAGCTGCTCATTAGGCAATCCAACAACCTGTCAAATTATTTTGGCAATATGGCGTGGTGGGCAAACACGGGTTTACTTTAATTAACTCGCAGAAACGTAGCCAAGGCAACCGAAAAACAAACTCTTTAACAAACGTTTAACGAATGAAAACAAACGTTAGCCAGTTGTTTGCCCACGACACCATGTTAAAAGTCACGTAGTTTGGATTGCTTAATTGGCTAATGACATTTTTTGGTGGGGATCGTGAGTGATTAGACAACCTTATACTTTACAAATCTTGCGAGAAGTCAAGGTCTGAATTTTCTTTGACATCAGGGGTGCTATTCTCAGGCAGTCATAATTTTCAAGGTTATTCGCAGACTACGCGAGTCGAACGAATTCCGATATTTCGCGCACTCACACGCCTTTGGTACTCGCAATAACAGCGAGCGGACTTTGGGTGGTCGTGACGAATTCGCGTGAACTACTGACAGTTGGTTTGTAGGTTAGGGTCCCGACATTGCAATTTTGGTTGTCATATATTCCATCAGAGCTCTTTTCTGTTTCTCGGCGATTTTTCTCGCCACTGCTTTTTTCGGGGAGAACTTTTGTAGACACTACTCGATTCATTGTTATTAATCGAATGCTATGTTTTGTGACGTTAAAGATAAACCAATCATATGTGAATGACACCTTTAGATAAAGTTGTCATATCGACCATTCACATTTCTCACATCGCATTACGAACATTCGTAATGCTATGTTCGACTAACAAAAAATGTTTGTAAATGTAAATATACACTTTTCTTTTAACAATTTCCACCAAAAGTTAGCTTTTGAATATGAAAAGTATATATTTTCGGGGGTACCCCCTGGGTACGGCTTTGTAAGTAGGTACCTACTTTACCATTTGCCTATTGAATGCAAAATATAGATGTGAAACTTTGAAAATAATTTTATTACTTACGAAACGCTGACAATCCAGCAGCTGCAGTTGCCAGTTGCGATTCGTGTCCGTGGGGCAACAGGAACGGCAAAGGTGTAGCTAGTATAGGAATAGGTGCTATCAGTTCGTTCTCGGATGAAGATTTTTCACCATTTCCAGCAGGTTTTTCGTCTTCGAGGTCACCGTAGATTTTCTGGAAAAACTCTCGCGGTGATGAGGGTTGATTCGCTTTGGGTTTTGTTGTGGTTGTGACGGTGCTAGAGGTCATTATATATTCCAGGTCGAAAATTATCTGGAATATTTAATTTTCGGAAGATCATTTTGTGTAAATAAAGACGTATATGCTAGAGATTCAGTTTATTATACCTATACGGTGATCTAAAATTGTCTCCCGACATTTCTGTGTCTGATGGTACATTAAAAAATAGATGTACTCTTTTATATAACATTATTTCCAAATATAGATAAAAAGGGAGAGATACACCTCTTTGAAGGGGAAAATAAATATTATCTTCCGATCGCCTTGAATTAAAAAATTCATATTTTAAATATAAATGTAACCCATCTGGGCGCCAGTTTATATAGTATCAGTTAAACTCTCTCTTCTGTCAGTATTTTATCATTAACTTCTTAATTTTTTACATATTTTTAAAAATTCTTATAAAAGAATAATTTTCAGATCATTAGAAATAAAAAAAGTATGTGCATTTCGCATGGGCCTCCTCAAGGAAAAAGATGTTTGTCTGAAATGGCGACGAAATCAGATTGCGCCGGAAGTTTAGGAATTGTTTCAAGTGTCCAAAGAAATATGACTAAAATCGGGACAAATCGTCTGCAGGTATTACCACATTTTTATGCAGGAATTAGAAAAATCATTTATTATAGGCATTTATGTTTCTCTGTATATTATACTAAATAAGCATTATTAGTATACCAGTCTCAGCCATACCCCAGGCCAACAATTGTGGACGTGGTGGTAATATGGCCCCTTAAAAAAAAAATAAAGTTTTAAACAAATGTAAACATGTAATGAATATACGGTGTGTGCTACTCTGATTTTTCCACAATCTATTAAGAGGCAGTGTCCTTTTCAGCTGTGGTCATGGGCGCAGCCAGGGGGGGAGCCATGCCCCCCCAAACTGTCTTCCATGAGCCAAAAAATAAAGAAGCATAATCTCTATCAGTACAAAGCAGTATCCAAATTATCCCTTGAAATAAATATTTTGTAATTAATGCCAATATTGTCTAGTAGAGGAATCTACTACTTATCCTCTGGGGAGACCGGTTCTATTGGTCCCTCCCAGATGAATTTTTTGGCTGCACCACAAAATGGTCAGGATTCATTACATTTTTACGCGTTACATGTTTCGCGTTACACGTTACACAACTTTAATTCTTTTTTGAGGCCAGAATATCAACACGTCCACGTTCGTTGGCCTTGAGTACAGTTGACAGTGGTATACCTACCAATAATGCTTATTGTATATAATATAAAAAGAAAAATAAATGCCACTAATTAGTAATTTTTTTGATTCCTGCATAAAAAAATGAAAAGAAAATCAAATATGAAACAGATGAACATTCAAGACATCTTGGTAACTTTTTTTATTTTGTGTTTGAAAATATGTATGCTACCCGAAGACCTAGTCATTTGACTCCGTGCTTTTGTTTGTAGTGAAACCATGTTGAGCATGAGACAGTGACATATTCTTATGTAAAAAATCTGACAATTGCTCCTTTAATTTATTGCTGTAAATCAAATTTGCATTATTTTCAGCTTTAAAATGGCGTTTGAAAAAGTGTCACATTTTGAGGTTAGGTTTTTTGCTAATAACGTTTAAACATGAAGATGAAGATTTTGCAATATCGTTCTGATATCTTTGTTGCTGGGGTTTTTTCACACATTTAAAAAAAAAATGACTGTAGCATTACTAGAAGCCGAGATGATTTTTTTTAATAAATTCGTAATTTGTTTATTAATAAACAGTAACAGCTGAAACTTGGCGAACAACTAGTTTAATAGTCTATCTTTGTAATAGAGCAGAATTTGGGGGGAAAAATTCAATTTGCAACGATAACAATAATTAATTTTAAATCAGCGTTAGAATGAGAGTGAAAAGCATGAGTCATATCTGTAACACGTTCATAAAATGATCGAGACGAGTTCAAATCCGTCAACCAAAAATTTGCCGTTTCTCCGATTTTGATTTTTTTTAAAATCTGGGGTAGCGTGATGAAATAATAATATCTGTCATGTCGATTTTTTCCTAATTAAACAATAATTTGTTATAAACAATTACTTTTTGTTAAAACAATTTTTACGAATTTATTAAAAAAAAACATCTCGGCTTCTGGTAAGGCTACAGTCATTTTCTTTTTGAAAATGTGTGAAAAGACCCCAGCAACAAAGATATGAGAACGATATTGCAAAATCTTCATTTGTTTAAAAGTTATTAGCAAAAAACCTAACCTCAAAATATGACACTTTTTCAAACGCCATTTTGAAGTTGAAAATAATGCAGATTTGCCATTAATGAAAACATAAAGTTTAAGTCTCAACAAAAAAAAAGGATGTCCGGATCAACCCTCTACGACAACGGGAACTGGGTGAATTTGCATTTTACATTATTTATGTTTTTAATAAACAAATTGAATGTCTCTTAAACTAATTAAAATTTTTTGATGAAATTTTAGGGATAACTTTGGGGTAATAAAAGATATATTTTTTCAAAGTTTCAAGCACTAAAGTGCTTTTGTTAAAGAATGAAAAATTTTTGCAAATTGCTAAAATTTTCGCAGTTTTCTGCAATTATTTAAACAAATTTTCAAGCGTTTTAAACGAAACACCTCTCAAATTAACCGTTTTTCAAAGTTCTAACAGTATCTACAAATTGAAAAACCTATCGTCAAAGGTCTTTGAGTTATCTTTAAAAAAGTTTATTTTTTGAAATTTTTCAACAATAAATCGTTAAATAAACAATGTTCCGGCGGTCAAAAAGTGGACCAAATTCAGTCATGTTCGTAATCAATAAAACTATCGTTTAATCCACGTGGCATCCTGAAACGAATTACAATAAATTTCAATCTTTTTTTTACTAATTCTACTGGACTAAAAGTCAAAATCTACAGTACCTATATTAAAAATTCAGCCAATTTGACCGGGACCACTTTTCCCTAAGATAACTGGATTGGCAGCTTTGAAGATAATTGGATTGGCAGAAACAGTCCAGTTTTATGGCCTGACTTGATAATTGCAGATATTTACTTGTGGGAGCATTTAAAACAAATTGGGGAAATATTGAAAAACCGTATAAAATATTATTGCGTCCTTAAGGATAGGATTTTGCAGAGTGAGAGAGAAATATGCGTTTATTTTCGATTTATTATAAAATATTTAGAGAACTAAACATAGTATAATCTTTAAAACTGTTTTAGATACTTGCTATTGATCTAACGAATACAACTATATATATTTTTTAATGCAAATTTCTGTTGTACTTGTAATATTATGTATGTTATGTATGTATGTATGTTATGTAATATAAAGCCATTGATTCCCCAAATAAATTTAACTCTTGTCTGAAAAAATGTCTTGCTGTTAACAGTTTCTACTCAGTTGAGGAATATCTAAATTATCAGCCACAGTAGTATTGCTGAAAAATACCTAAACAAAATCTGTGATGATTTTATTTTGTGACCACGTGTATCATGAAGCATGGCATTTAACTATATACAAAATTTATGACAGAAACTGTATATGGTTGACATGGTTGTATTCCTTAGAGCAATGGGAAGTATCTGAAACTATTTTAGCGATTATACCATGTACAATTTTTAAAATATTTATAATGAACCGAAAATAAACGCATACGTCCCTCTCACTCTGTAAAATCCTATCCTTAACAGTACAAGAAATCTGTAACAATTATAAGAAGCTCTGCGACATAGAATTGAATTATATGCTGAAAGGGGCAATAGGTATATGTTAATCGAATAATTTGAAATATTCTTGGATTAGTTTATTTATTATTTTGCTCTATTCTTCGATTTTAAAAACAGGCTGTATTAATATTGAAGCACTAATTAGAGGTTTGTCAATTTTAAGTCAAGCTATAGAATTTTTATTTCTTTGACAATTTTTTTAAAAATAAAAAATAAAAAAAATGCACTTGTAAACTCAATCCAGGAAGGTACCGTATATGGCAGGAGTTGCGAACAAACTTTTTCTAAATTTCTGTGACTAAATTAACTACATGTACATTTTTGCAAACTTTTTAGCACAAAATAAAACTTATGCTATTCTGGTAATTTTTTCTTCCTCACCTACCTTTATTATAGACGAAACATTTCACTTTTTTTAACAAGTAATTAAAAGAATCTTCTGTTCTAATCTCCAGATAAAGTAATAGTCTGTTACCAGTTACCACTAACAAAAATTAAATGTACACCGATCAACCACCATCCACAAACACTTGAACTCAGTAGGTAGTAAATTTAAAACCCCTAATGATAAAATGATGATCAGGACGCGTGCCATAGGGGCGGGTTTTACGAAGGGGCGTATCTTACGCTACCCAACCGCCGATCTCATTTGCGCCCTTTTAAAGCATTTATAGCTAATTTATCCCATTTACTTTGAAATATTCGACCTCCAATTAAACTAATATATTGTTTTATTATATAAGCCGGTCAATTGAAACGGAATATGCGAATTTTTAGGTTGAATAATCAAATTTTTTGAAAAGTAGAATAGATATCAATATGCCATTTTCAGGATTTTAGAGCCAATTTATTTGTGAGAACGCTATAGTCTTGCTCGATTTTTTTAGTTTGAAGCATACTACTGTTCACAGAGTTGCAGGGTGTGAAAGAAAGCATGTTTTTGTTCTTATAACTACCGAGATTCCACAAATTTTTTAAATATTTTTTTGATAGGACTTTTTTATTGTGACTGGTTTATGGGAAAAAAAACCAATATCTCAAAGAACAATGTTAAAAAAATGGCTTTTTTGGACCATCCGTGGTAAATTGTGGAAGCCATTTTTTCTTACTTTTGGGGTATGTACATATACCGGGTGATTTTTTTAGTTGGTACAGCACCTTTTCCTCGCTTATTATTAAAGATAGAGTTTTGAAATTTTGCAGGCATACTTAGTGACATTTTTTGCGTCTAATGCACTTTTTTAAATTTTTCTGCTGTTTCCCGTCTAACCGGAAGTGATGTCAACTTTCGATTTTCAAATGAAGCACTATAGTTTTTCTTTTGGATTTCAAAACTAGATTTTTTTCTCAGTTAGAATATGTAAAAAAAGTATTAGGTTAGAGAGGAAAGTTTTTGAGATTATGCGATTTTAAGATTTCAGGTGTTGAGAAGCACTAAAAATCGAGTTACCTATGGAATGATTTTGTGGCAGATTAAAATCGCCGTCAAAACCAATGGCGGCTCGTGATATTGTCTGCAGAGGAGGCTTGATATTTTGAACGACAATTAACTTGCAATATGATTACAATTTGTGCATTTCCCCACCACCCCCGAAGTAAAAGATATTAATTTGGAAGATTGGAAGATATTCTACTTCTTCCAAAGGGAGGCTCAGCCTCCCCTAACGAGCCGCCACTGGTCAAAACGCGTAGTATGCGCATGTCAAGTCAATAGAAGTTTGCGTAGTCTTCTTTGAATTTACCATTTCAAAGTTTTCTGGCATCAGTTCACAAAAAATTAGTGAAAAAAATGGAAAATGATTATACAAATGAAAATTTCTTTAACGATTTTTAACCAAAGTGGTCAAAGATATTTACCAACTTGTCGTAGTTTCAATGCGGAATATCCCGAGAAAAGAAGACTTGATCGTCGATTTAAAAAAAAATAATTACAAATTTAAGAACTTCAGGACAATTTAAAGTGAAACGAAACAGAACTTGCTATGTGACGAGGCAAAAGGATTATGAATTAAATATTCTATTGGCCGTTATGGAAAATTCAGGTATTTCAATTCGTCAACTAGAAGTGCAGTTTGACATCATATTCTTCCATCCAGAAAATATTGAAACGATATGGGCAGCATCCTTACAAATACTCGATTCATCAAAAGTTACTTCCTGGAGATTTTCCCAGACGAACTGTGTTCTGCATGATAAAAAAACAGGAAGATCCGGGGTTTTGGCGCAAAGTAATTTGGAGTGACGGGGCCAGTTTTACCAATAACGGCATTTTCAGTCGACAACGCACACTACTGGTCCACGGTTAACTTACACTTAACTAAATCCAGTAACTTTCAGATAGTTTGGAAGTTCAATGTTCGGGTTGGACTTGTTAACAACCAACTGATTGGACTTGTTTATGATCAAATTCTCAATGCAACGTTTTATTCTCAAAACATATTGCCTTTCTTGGAAGAAAATTATCTCGATAATTTACCTTTGGCAGCCCTTAGAGAATTTTTTTTTTTTTGCAAGACGGAGCCCCACTTCACAAAGCAAGGGTCGTAGACGGTCTTCTAACAGTTATTTTTGAGGACAGGTGGATCGGAACCTCCGGGCCGATTAGATGGCCAGCCTATGATCTCAATCCAGTGGATTTTTTTATGGGGTCACATTAAAGATAATGTTTATGAATTCGAACGTGAAACAAGAGCGGCTTTGGAAGGACGTGTTCGTGAAATCTGCCAAGAAATGAACCCCCAGTTTATTGAAAACACAGCAGAAAGTGTCAAGAGAAGAGTTGAAAAGTGTTTAGATCAAAATGGTGGCTTATTTGAAAAATATTTGTCATAATTTCCTTGTTGTTGCAGCTTCATGTTTAAATTTTTGTCACTGTTTGAAATAAAAATGTTTATTGTTTTGTTTGTTTTTTATTGTTTGAAATACTAAATTCAAAGACGACAATGCAAACTTCTATTGACGTGACATGCGCCTACTACGCGTTCTGATGGCATTTTTAATCTGCCACAAAATCATTCCGATTTTTAGTGCTTCTCAACACCTGAAACTTTAAAATCGCATTATCTCAAAAACTTTCCTCTCTAATCTAATACTTTTTTTACATATTCTAACTCAGAAAAAAATATAGTTTTGAAATCCAAAAGAAAAACTATAGTGTTTCATTTGAAAATCAAAAGTTGACGTCACTTCCGGTTAGACGAGAAACAGCAGAAAAATTTTAAAAAGTGCATTAGATGCAAAAAATGTCACTAAGTATGGCTGCAAAATTTCAAAACTTTATCTTTAATAATAAGCGAAGAAAAGGTGCTGTACCAACTAAAAAAATCACCCGGTACACTTCTGTGCAATAAAATCCCGTGCACCTATTTTTCGCTATATTAAATCATTCTTTATTTATTTGTCAGTGTCAGTGTCATATTTTCGAAATGCCGAAATTAACTGAGCATGAAAAAATTCTAATTTTCTCTAAAATTGAAGAGTGATGGTCTCCGACAAACAGAATTTTTGTTTCTCAAACTTAAAATCTCGACGTTTCATGACATTCTAAAGTTATTTGAACAATAAAAATTTTCAGTTTTTTTTTTGTCGTTCATGTATTTCCACTGTATGTGAAAATAAAATTATCACAGGCAGACACGTGCAGAACAGCCATGCAGAAAACCTCTGTTTAATGTTTTAGCTTTCAGAATCTGGCCTTACCTCGGACACAATTTTTCAACGTCAATTTTTACATTTGTTATAAATCGAAATCATTAAATCATTAACATTTTTCCAAATACCTTACTTATGACATTTCACAATCAATGTCACTTTTTTATAACCATGATAATAAAAAATCTTAATTCCAAAAAGATTGATTCACATCACTTAATATTAGTAAAAACTGGATTACTTGATTTTTCAAGTCTACGGGTTTTTATTGCACAGAAGTGTACTAAAAACGAATCCGTCACCCGTTTTGGCGAAAAATCTCGGGAACACATTAAAAAACTTATTTGGGAGTGACATTGTAATTGATATTAGAACTTGCCACTAGAATTAGAACTACAAGAGGTTATTCTTTTGCAGGATATTCTCTTAAAATACTAAGTTTCGATAACTAAATAGAAAAAGAAGAAGAAATTCACTCCTTCAACCCTCCTCGCCAAAAGTCATTTAACTGATTGAAGATTTTTTTAGTATAAAAAAACAAGTAATATTTTCTGGATAGTGATATGCACACCGTACACCCCACCCCAAAAGTGTGAGAAATATTCAGGGGTGAGAAATATTCATCTGAATTGACTGAATCACCTTTTATTTGATAAAAAAAAACATCAAAAACTGGATGATTAGGGATTTCTTTTGCAATTAAAACCAATAAAAACCCTAAAAAGATAAAATTCACCACCTTAATTGGTGGTAAGAGTATTCAGAAGTAATCACATTATAACCTGATAATATAGCCATTTAACGAGAAGTTTTGGTTTTTTTTTAATAAATAAATAACCGTGTATTAGATATTAGAACTTACACCGTTCTTATGGGTGGTGAAGGGTGAAGGAAGCGAGGGGGGGAGGGGAGGGGATGAATTTAGAATTTTTGCTTCTTTTTCTACTTATCCAAGGAAACTGAGTATTTTGAAAGAATTTCCTGCACTAAAGAATAACTTTTTGTAGCAAGTTCTAATATCAATTTCAATGCCACCCCCAAATCAGGCCTGTAGCTAGGGGTGGGTGGGAATAATTTTCGCCCGACCTACGGCGACCGCAGAAAATAATGAGGTAGCTATTTTTAAATGGAAAAAACGAAATGTTGTCCTACGGGTCCCCTCTGAAAAATTGTTTGCCCACCCTTAAAGCATTTTCTAGCTACAGGCCTGCCCCAAATAAGTTTGTTTTTACTGTCTCCCCGACATTTTTAGCCAATTCGGATGACAGATTCGTATTCAGCACCCAAGCAATATATGAATATTTTTACTTTTCGGACAGAAGGAAAGTACTTAAAGAATATATATATATATGGGGTAGTTCCATATGTATTTTATTTACAATACCATATCTAACATTGTTTACCAGACTCCAATTTACTCTCACAAATGCAAATTCATTATAAATCATTAAATTCATTAAAAATTAATTAAAGCAAATATTAAATTAAATTGAAAATCTATTCATTAAAAATTATAAATCATTAAATTCATTTTTACTTACCTTTTTCCCAATTGCTGCCGATAGGTACCGAAACTGCAACGCCTGCGTTATCTTAATAATTGTTCTAAAATTTACCCACTGGGCTATCCTGTATCCTTTATTTTGAATGCTAAAAGTGGTATAGTAATGTATGGTAAACTTATTTAATGAGATTATCAGTAACAACAAGTCGTTATTATGTGAAATTGAATTTCTATTACAACTTTTAACAAACATTTATACCTTATTTAAAATATGTGGAAATCGATCAAGTCTCTTTGTTCTATTTTTTATTTGTGTTCCCAAATCTAAATTTTTCCTGTTAGCATTTATATCTATTTATGATTATTAAGAGAAATTATTTAATTTCTTATAAAAAAGACTGTGATATTGTAATCGAACTGTCACCTGAGAAGTACGAGTAATTGTTGAACAATGAAATCCTGAAATCCCAATAAGCGCACTCTACAATGTTTTTATGACTATAGGCCTGGCAGTAATAATTGTGTAGCCAAAAAAAGATATGATGTATAATTTATTAATTAAAAATAGATACTTAACAAAAATAAAAACTTTAAGTGGTGTACAGCCTATTGCCAGTTTAGACACAGCTTTTCTTTATTTTAAGCGATTGGCGATTTAAAAAAATATAAGGCAAAAAGTAAATAACTAGAACCATAGAAATTTTAATTTACATGTTTTTATTTGAACTATCAAATTACAAATTATATTAAAGTTGTTATTTAAAGATAAAACACACGCACCACATACAGAATTGGAAAGTCCTGCGTTTGGCATTGCGCCATTAACCGACTGCCCACAATAAAGACGTCTACCAGTACTCTAGCAGAGGTAAAGAGTGGGCACGCCCATCAAGAGAAGCATGTACACCATTGCATGCTTCGCTCTCGCTTGCCGCTCTCGCTTGCTCTTATTGCCATTCTCTTTTCGTCAATTATTTCATATTCTTAGTAAGTAATTGCATGACGAAAATTTGCCGGTAAATTGTATATACTTACTTTGTTCATATGCTTTTTACAGTCATAAACGTATGTACAACTTTGCTACATATTTCAGCTTAGTTTGATGCGGTGTAATATAGTATATACTATTACCATATGAACAATGGCGGCTCGTCAGGGGAGGCAGGGCAGGCTGAGCCTCCCTTTGGAAGAAGCAGCATATCTTCCAATCTTCCAAATTAATCTTTTACTTGTAGAAATGTCTCTAAGTAATTGTGTCTTTCAAAATTAAATATCAAGCCTCTCCTCTGCAGACAATATCACGAGCCGCCACTGCATATGAAATACAATCACACCCAAAAAGTACGTATATTTTCTTTTAAAATAGTGTTAAACTAAATAATTTATGATTTTTATGAATAGGCCAGTCCAACACGCTGTCACTTTGCTTTGTTTATACTACAGCAACCATCTTTTTTTGTGGTGGGGTAGGGTCTTGGCCGGCCTAAAGGGAACCTTACACGTTCAGTAATAATATCATTCCAGAAGTTCGTTACAGAAACATCATTACTAAAAATTTTTCCGTCATTCCCTGTCATTATTTTCACACCTTACATGTCCATTATTTAAGAAAAAAGCATATCTAGCTATAATTATTGAATTAAGTATGATTGAAAAAACGCGAAAATTCAGGTAATGAGATTACTGAACGTGTATGGTGCCCTTTAGGCCTGTCGAAAACTCTAACTTACCCACAAAAGATGGCTGCTGTAGTATAAACCCACGGTCAATAAACGATACGGTTGCATCAATCAGCAGCTTTAGGACGAGAGAGACGCGGGGGGCGGGAAATCGAATGAAAGAGACAGGCATATCTGATTTCCGTGCAGAAGACAGAGACAGAGATTCCGGTAGGGTCTACAGCCTACGTCACCTGTAGACACTACAAGCATCTTTGTCTCTGTCTTTTGCACGGAAATCAGATATGTCTGTCTCTTTCATTCTATTTCCCTCCCCCCGCGTCTCTCTCGCCCAAAAGCTGCTGATTGAGACAACCGTCTGGTTTAATGACCGTGGTATAAACCAGGGTGTATTAAATAGGTGGTCCGACTAAGGCACTTTCCTATGATAATAATGGCTTCATAAGTGCATGCTTCCTATTTAATTTAGTAGATGGCGCGAGCTTTAGCGTCCAACAAAAACCTGTATATAGGTACATGAATTTGCTTTGCTGCATATAGTGTTGCATATATTCACAACTGAACAGCAATTTCAGTTACGTAAAGGAACAAATATTCACCAGTTTCAAATTTATTTGGGTATGGTAAGAAAATAAAATTTATGTAAAATATACAAATTTATTTACAACAGTACTGGGCGTAATGGGCTGCAATATTATAAGAACAAGATTTACATAATATGTTTACAAAGTTCCTTTCTCCAAAATTACTGAGCATTCTCTATGCTCCCAACATAAGTTGACTTTAATTGCACATCAGAATGAACACTTTGATAATAATATTTGTACTTGGTCCACCTAAGCAAGCGTTGTAGATTAAATTTTCAGAAAAATATGCTGCAATTCTTCTACAGTGATCGGTTTACTGATTGATGTTAACTTAATATCCTTATGCAAAAAATAACCTTTATTGTAGGACCAAACATGAGACAAAACCCAACCTGAAAATCAGCGGCGGCTGGTGAAATTTCAATATTTTTTTTCTCGTCTGTGGCGCATGGGACCCATACGAAATTTGGGAAATAACATCTAGAGAAGCACTTCTCTAATGACCACTAAAAAATTTTGAAAAAGCAATTTGCGAAAAATTTTTTGAAAATTCGTTAGCCTCCCCTGGGTCTAGGAGCTCCTGTTTATTTTTATTTTTTTTTGTCATATGCATTTGACTTTTCATAAAAATACAACAACAGATTTTGGAGTTTATGAAAATATTTTCATTACTAACTGAGATACAACGAATTGAAATATTGTAATTTGTTAAATTGTAAATTACAAAATTTCAGTTCATTGTATTTCAGTTAGTAATGAAAATATTTTCACAAACTCCAAAATCTGTTGTTGTATTTTTATGAAAAGTCAAATGCATATGACAATAAAAAATAAAAATAAACAGGAGCTCCTAGACCCAGGGGAGGCTAACGAATTTTCAAAAAATTTTTCGCAAACTGCTTTTTCAAAATTTTTTAGGGGTAATTAGAGAAGTGCTTCTCTAGATGTTATTTCCCAAATTTCGTATGGGTCCCATGCGCCATAGACGAGAAAAAAAATATTGAAATTTCACCAGCCGCCACTGCTGAAAATAGAAATTATACAAATAATTACTTGAAAAACTAAATTATCATTTGGAAACAAATACTATCTAAAAAGCACTTACCGTCTTAAAACATGTTGTAATTAATTTATCAAGCTGTTCTGCCTTATGTAAACACTAAGCTTCTACTTTCAATACATTTATGAATACTTCAATTCTTATTTGGTAATTTGACGACACATTCTTCAGACAAAATTAGTAAGTGTAAATACAAACTCTCAGAAATGAGGATAAATTATACTATCGTGAACATCACTCATTTAATAACTTCTTAATTTTCTTAGCGACAACATTTTCTGAAGAACAAGCATCTAATTTGCTTGGAAGTGCACCTTTCTTCAACCTTTTTCTTTAAAACTGCCGCTAAAAGCATAAAATATATTTAAAAAGACGTTTTTATATCTATAGGTTATGTTACAAATATTTATGTAAATTTAAAACTTACAGTGTATATAACAACTCCATTTTCAGACTGTGAAGTAAAATTACTTTTTATACTGCTGGAGCAAAAATGTTTTACACAAATATGTGGCTTTTTATTTCAAGTAGGTACTTTGTAAACTATCACATTTCTATCTCTTCAGTATTTTTTGGCACTAAGAAAAGTGATAATTTTTGGTCTTTATAGTCATAAGCATAAGTACACAAATAGGCACTCCATATTTTCTAACTGTCTTATGAAAATATAGCTGACTTTTTTATATTTAGCACTAGCGTATTGAATGTATTTCTTCCAGGTATTTGATGTCAAATGTCACTGATATTTTATTTGACTACAAGATTTTTGACTAAAAACGAAAGCCCGGGAATGTATGCAACACTGTATGCACGTATGTACAGAATCTGCAAAATTATCTTTCTATGCGTAAATAATGACGGACACTATTGCTCCTGCCATCTATTACATTATGTACAAAGTAAGCACTTATGAAGCCACTCAACGGGTCCTTGTCGCACCACCTATTTAATACACCCTGGTATAAACAAAGCAAAGTGACAACGTGTTGGACTGGCCTATTCAATGATTAATATATAATTGCCCCGTTCAAGCTAACAATAAGTCAATGTGGCTGCCACATTGAATGTCCTAATACGAACTCCATCACAATTTTCAATTACTATTTGATATAGTCGATAGCATTTTGTAAACGACGTACAGTAATTAATGACCCTAAAGACCAGAGAAAATGATTTCGATCCGGAATCGGATGTCTGATGCACCAGAACTCACCTCTAGTATACCCTCAGTAGTATTCTTGAACGCACTCCAGCTTTCTTCCAGTGCTACCATCTGCTAAATATCTACAGGCCGCAAGCCCAACACCAAAGTTACTAAGGTTTTGTTTATATTTGTGTCCGGTGTCCGATTACTTTGCTTGACAATCTGTGGCTTGACGCTCATTTAAAAAAGAAACAGTTGTTAATTAAAAGGTGAAACATGGTGAAGAGTAAGTTAAGCACACTAAATTTATGTTCCTTCTGTAAAAATACGTACAAATTTTATAGCTAGAGCAAAAGACGAACCACAAGAAACGCCGCCCACCCCGGCTACAGCCCCAGAAGAGTTTTCAGTAGAGAAAATATTGGACAAAAGAACTCGAAATGGTTCAATCGAGTATCTGTTAAAGTGGAAAGGATACAACGAGTAAGTAACAGTCACATTCCTCATAGCGATGTTTTACTCAGTATGGCAAATCTGTGGAAAAATTCTCAGCAAGCTAAATTTTTGCATGAACCTTTATTTCGTAGTTTTCAGCAATGTGTCAAAAGTCCCCATCTATGTGACTCCTGCTAAAAATTTTACAAAAGGTGAAAGTTAAAGAAGTTATTACGAGTTTTTCGTAAGAGTAACCGTTTTCATGTAGGACCTTCAGAGAAATAATGCACTCCCCAAGCAACAATTTTAGTTTTAGGATACCTACTCTATTCTAAAAGCTTATTTTTAAGACTACTTACAAACACAAATGGTAAAACTAGTTTAAAAAATACAGGCATCTACCCAGTGACAGTTCTAAGGATTTTTTATGGAGGGGCAAAATCTTTTGATGCCCTGATCCCTGAAAAACCGGTCAGTCAGTTTTATTTCGTTCAATAAATAAGCACAGGTGGCCGACATCAATTTTTATCGAAGTAAATATAGTTAATTTTTGAATTTTTTCCCCGCTCGCCTTGCCCTAAAACCGACACTGGACCTACATACCTCTTTTTAAAACTACTATTAAACCTTTCAGCTTGTAGATGGACTACTTATAAATGAGTAATTTTTTTTAAATCTGTCCAGCTGTTCAAAAGATATGTTATTTTCTATATTTTTATTATTTTTTATTACACCCAAAGGGTTAAAATTAAGATCTAGGACGAGGATTACGAAGTAAATATACCATCCTTCGGACAGGCAGCAGGCAGTCCCTCGTCTATTAAATGTTAGGCAAGTAAAAGATCCCTACTCTTAAGGGAAGAGGTTCTGCAAAATTTCCAGGTTGGGGGTAGCTCATCTCCTGGCGTCAGTGATAGGCCTTGGTAGCAGAAATAGGCTGACGTTAAATAAATGGTTAAAAAAAAAGATCTAATATGTGGGAAAATTGGAAGTGCCATAACAATGAATATAAAAATAATAGACATCAGCTTGATTTTATTCTGATACACTCTTTAGCTTGCTGCGATTTCTTCTGCAGAAATATCCTAGTATTTTTGGATTATTTACACAATATAGTTATTTGTAGAGAGGACAACACATGGGAACCCGAAGAAAATCTGGATTGCCCCGATTTGATAGCAGCATATGAATCTCAGTTTGAAATAACAACCCCCTCAAACTCAGAAGATCCCGATAAAGCGAAAAGAAAAAATATTACAGAAGATAACAGAGCTCGGGGTTTCGACCGGGGTCTGGAACCTGATAAGATCGTTGGAGCAACAGACGCTAGCGGTGAATTGATGTTCCTGATGATGTGGAAAAGTTGCAAGGAGGCAGATTTGGTTCCTGCAAATCAAGTAAATGTGCGTTGTCCAGAGATTGTAATAAATTACTATGAAAATAAGAAGCAGTGGTATTGTAAAGAAACTGTCATAGAGCTAGATTAAGAATAATTTTAATATTGTAAAATTTAAATATAAATTTATATAATATAGGCTTTAAAATAATCTAAGAGTTTTCGCTTTCTTTAAATTTACATTTCGTGCAAGTGTAGAAAACTGTTTGCCCCTCATCAGCAGATCGAAGTTGCAGGGTAGCGTAAGACATTCTTTCGTTTCCGCACTTTGGACACTTCCTTTCTACTATGGGGCCTTCTTCATCGTTTTTCTCGTCCTTTACCCTCTTTTTATCTGTTGTAAGCTTGTCCCTGGCCTCTATAGAATTAAAATGTATCGTGTATTGAATATGTGAATTGCTGCACACTACAAACAAAATGAGTATTTAAATCTACAAGAAAATTTTTCCTTAAAAATATCGCTACCTTTCAAATCTCCGCTGAATACTCTATTGCAGGTGTAACAAGTGACACCGCCTGTCATTTTCAGGGGTGGCAAAATTGATCCACAATCTGGGCAAAAACCAGGTATCTTTTCAAATGTATTGGACATGATGCATGATGCGAAGTTGTGAGGTTAGTTCTTTATCTGTATCCAAGTTCATTATTATTATCGTTCTTCTTCTTCTTCGTTGCTTGCTGCCACAGTCACTTAGTCACAGAACAAGTGTGGAACAAGCCAACAAGCTTCGAAAAGATGCATTGAGTGGTTGATGTTATACAAGATTTGTAGAGTATCTTGAATGTTATAAAACCACTGAACTACCAAAGATTAGACTCTAATCTTTGGAACTATTATGTAATTCGTTCATAAAACAAAGTTTTCCTATTGAATAATAGCTATTTTCTTTCGTGCTGAACAAAGTGAACACAATCAGTAGGTAAGCAACCAATAGAGATCAAGGATTTCGAAAATACCTCGATTTGATTGGCTGTTTAGTGATTGCAATCAGTTCCTTCAGCACGAAAGAAAACAGCTATTGACAGTGACATACAGTGTGTCCCAGGATAGATGTAACAAGAGGTGTAATGAACAAAAATTTTTGAAAGTTGAAATGAAACTTGAAGATTCAGCCCTGCTTGGTGTATAACTAACGTATATCAAAAATGGGTTGAATCGGTGTTATACGTATTTTATAAGCTTTGTAAAATTCATCATTAATAAACCACGGTCATTAAACTACAGTTTACTAACCGTGTTAATAAACTACCTTTATTTCTCAAGATATGCCAAATTCCACCAACAACAGTCGTTTAGAATGTTATTTTACGCCTCCTTGCCAAATTTCAGGAATATATATTTACTCTGTTGGAACTGCTCCTTTTTCAATAAATTAGTATTTTATTTTGAATGATGCAACAATCACTGTTTAAATGTTACTTTAGCAAGTTGAGAGTGCTCTGAAATCATATGAATAACCTTGTCAAATCATTTAAAACAGAATTCTAATTTATTGGAAAAAAAAACATGGGTATAGTGTTTTAACCTAAAATGTTGTAAAAAGGCATAATAGTATACAGTGTGCGTAGTGGCGGGCTGGGCATAGGGAGTAAGAATTGCAACATCGAGTGTGCCATCTGGTTGAAATGAAATAACTGAGAACGGGGATGCTTTAGTGGTCTAGCGCCGACTCTTTAATCTATGTCGCTGATGGGCGAGTTTGCTGTTACCTGGGCTGTCATATCTCTCGTGCTACGTGGAAGCACATGCCCAGTCCATAATTACACGCACTGTATTATGCAACGATCATTTAATCAGGCCCGTGGAGAGCCGGTACGTCCCAGGGGTAAAATCAAATTGGCGGGCCCCCCTAGTCTGGGACGCAACAAAAATACTAATTTTCAATACACATAATATTTCATTTGAAATACAATCAATACAAAAATGTATTTAACAGTGATGGTGCCGGGCCCGGGCCCCGGGACTGCAGCCCCGCCTGTCGTCAGTCCTGCATTTAATGATAGCTGTTAAAACACAAGCATAAGCATTATGACATGAGTCGTAGGCGAATGTCATAATGAATGTGTCTTAATAGCCATTAAATGATAAATAATGTGAGTTGCATACAATATTTTTTCTCCAACCAGTCATAATGAAATAGAAAATTAAAATTTTATTTCTGAAATTGCTAGGTAAACATGACATGACAGATGACTTGTCAAAATTTATAAATTTTAGATCTGTTAAATGTTCAAGGCAATAAAAATTAAAGATCATGTTCTGGATAGTTTACATAAGCCTCTAAAAATACAAACTTAAAGTAAAATTTCTTAAAAAAAATTCCAAAGTACAAAAAATTTTTTTAATAACTCCCAATGCACGACAGAGGTACTAACGTACATTTTTTCGTTGACCTTTACACAAAATTTAACACTAATTGTTCGAAGTAATGGTAGGCGGCCTTTGTAGAAGATGCTGGAAATATTCTTCTTCACTTAACAAATTTAACTTGGTGACACGTTTATTGTAATCATGGGGGTGACCTTTTGGAGCAATTACAGCGATAAAACCTAATCCTTTTGGGTCCTTTCTGATCAAATTGGGATTTTTCTTTATCAGTTCATTAATTTCAATTATCTTGCCATTAATTCCTGCTCTAACATTGTACTTTTTATCGTCGTCTTGGTATTTGACTTGACATAAGATCGTGTGAGGCTCGATACTTTTAGAACCAAATTTCTTTTTACCTTTTACGTGTATATTTGATCTATCAATATTGTTTACCATAAAATTAATATCTGAAATATCTCTTTGGCTTCGAACTATGTCGTTGCCACTAGCAAGAGATATTAACAACAGTTTGTTTGTATGAATTCTAATAATAACGTCACAGTAACTCTTTTCCTTAACACCAAAGTCAATGCAGTACTTATCATTGTAATACCTTGTGTTATAGAACTCAAAGTTCTTAATACTTTCTTCAGTAATTGATTCTAATATGGGGGTGCACAGTGCTTTAACTTCATTGATAAAAGCCTCATCGTCTTCTTTATAATTCTTAGGCATATTTCTTATACCAAGGTCGTAAGTGTAATTATTTTCATTCTCATTTTTGCATTTCTTAACAGGTGCATCTTTTTCTGATACAATTTCAGGCCCGATGTGGTCATTGTCATTTTCTTTATCCTGATGAGGTACACCACCAGAAATATGGTAAGGTACTTCTGGTTCAGATTTAATTTCAGGCCTGCTGCATGAAATTTTTTTAACGTCACCAGTTTCAATTTTTATAACAGTTGAATTAGTAGACGTCATACTGTGCCTAAAATCCTACAAACAACAATTGTAATTCATTAAAAAGAAATATGTGAACAAATTACCTAGTGTATACGAGCGTACGATTTATAGAATTTTAATTTATTATTTATTAACTTCGACCATAGGTAATATATGGTCGAAGTTTATTAATGCTGACTGAACTAACCTAACATATACGCGGCGGGAAAACAAACTAATGATGGGCGATATTTGTCGATGTTCCAAAAGCATTCATGTTTTTCTTTCGATGTTCGATGTTTTTTCCTTCGATATTACATTATGAAAACATCGATGAAATATCGATGTTATTATTTAATATCAGATAAAAATATAGGGTAAGAAATAATAACAAAAGATACCCGTACTGGTTTATCAACCTATAAAAATTAGGGAATGTGGAAATTTTTAATGTACATGTACATAATAATCATATTATAAAACTGCAAATTCCCTCCCACTCGCCGAAAATTTTTTTCATCATCGATGTTGGAAAAATATCGATGGATTGCATTCGATGTTTCGGGCATATCGATAGTCCCTTGTAATGTTATATAACATCGATGACCATCATAGATCTTTCAGTTCGATGTCATCGATGTTCGATGTTTTTACCATCGATGTTATTAATTCGATATATCGATAATTTTTGATGTTTTTGTTAAATATCGAAATGAACATCGAATATTTACTTATGTGGCGATTAGTAGGTAGCGGTAATTAGCGGGCGCTGTCGGAAATTCAGTGCTGAGTAGAATGTTTAATTTATCATTAGACGATTATTTTGTCTTAATTTACAAAAATTTTGTTTAGTGTTTACTCGGGAGTCATTCAGACAATTTAGGGAGGTATTAGGGAGTTATCGCAAAAGATAACGTATTTGCGTTAAACGTTATTTTTGACATTTAAGCAAGCGCATATTGGTTTTCATGTACAAAAACAAACATGCGCAAGCGTAGATGTCAAAGATAACGTTAAACGTACATACGTTATCATTCGCGATAACTCCCTATTCAGTTGATTGATGAAATTCGTAGAATACCTAGGTCTGTGTTCAACTGCTGAAAACTTTCAAACCTCTGGTTCTGGTTTTTATTTATGATTTTTGCACTTTGAAAAACGGTAAATCATTTGAGACACAAAATAAATAACTTGTATTGGTAATTCATGAACTAATTAGTGATTAAGGTACAGTGTATCGACCAAGGTGTATTAAATATTTAATATTTAATACACCGTGGTATCGACTAACACGATTTACAAAAATGAGTCCGCGAATAAAAAGCAAGCTGTGGCAATTTTTTAAAAAGGACTAAAAAATACAACTGACAAATATGTAATCTTATCCAATTTTTTGTCAACATCGATGTTTGGAAACATCGATGATTGTGATGCGATAATATCGCTACATCGATGTCTACAATTTGAACATCATTTGATAGTCAAACATCGTCAGTGGCCCCCCCAGAAGTGTGAAATATGCCGTGTTAAGGTGGCCATGTCCAAGAAAGAGACATCCATAACAAGAGTATTACTATGAATTTTCGTCCGGTGCCCCCCCAGAAGTCAATCCTCTGTATCCGCACCTGAACATCGTCCATCACTATGTAGCTGTGAATTATTTGTTATATTTAACGTTTGTGCTCAGATAAATAATTATTTATTTATTTATAGTGTCCATGGAGGTAGAATTATTATTCAACCTCCTTGATAGTATCTTTATGCCTGTTTTCAGCCATATTCAGTGTTGCCGTTTGCAGGAGATTGTCTACTAAATTAGTAGATTTTCAAGAAAAATGAGGGTGGGCAGTAGAATTTTAGTAGAATTAATTTAGTAGATTTTAGTAGATTTTCTGAATACCAGTTTAGAAACTATATTTTATCGCCATCTATGATAATTTAAGCTAGTAACCTAAGTGACATCTCATCGAATAGCACCGAACTCAATCAAATATCTATAGAGACAACTGCTACAGTCATTTAGGTAAGTTCAGTCTTTCTCCGATAGATGTCGAATCAGATATTTAGATTAAAAGTGCGACCTCCCCCTCAAGAATTGTTTAAATCCGCGCCTGATAAGTACAAGGTACTTAAGTATGAATTTTTCGTTCAAAATGTTTTAATATTTTTGTGTACTTCTTATTCTTATAAACGTTTCATTTTATTTTATATTTTATTTTCAGTTTTATTTGAATAAATGTTTAGTTTTCATTACTCTTATTTTTATTGTTTGTTAAATGTAATTCTGCTCCATCTAGCGCTAGCGGTGTTAACTCACAAACATTAATTTATAGGTTTCCACTAGGCAGGAATTAAATGTTTTATAAAATTTCCGCCCGACACCAGATAGCGGTAGTTTTTAGTAGAATTTAATTTTAGGTTAGTAGATTTTAGTAGATTCTGATCGGAATGTTTGTAGAATACGGTTAATTGAAAACGGTAACCCTGGCCATATTGTTAAATATTGTCTACAATGACGTCACAATCTTTATCTATGATTGATTGATTGATTGAACAGTTTTTCCTTTCCACCTCCTTGGATTCTGAGCATTGTCTAGAGAAACTTTTCCAAAAGAACAACTTTAAAATTCTATTTTTATAGCAAATGGGATTTGAATGTTTTAAGGGAATTTGCGATTTTGTTATTTGACATTAGTGACGTTTCTGTTCTGGCATGTCTGTATACCACCACCAGCTCAGTGGACGGTTTTTGCCAACTAAATGCTTCGTAGTTTAAGTTTTTTTTTAATTTTGAAAGTGTTTAGCGTTTATGTAGTTTAAAAAAAAGTTCTCTGAGAAACAATGCAGGAGAATCTTTGTCTTCAGTGTAAGAAGGTGTCGGCAGGTCCGTCAAGCCGACTAGTTCAAGACTCCTGTGGTCATAAAAAATGCCGAGTTTGTCTTCTCGAGGACGAAAATATGTGTAGACAGTGCGAAAATGAATACATCGGGAAAAATGGTGAGGTAAATGTGAACGATAAAAAAGGTGAAAAAAATAAAATTGGCGAAAATGGAGACTTGGAGCATGAAGAAATAAAAGATGTTATTATAAACAATCACACCGCAGTTATTCAACTGAACGGGAATGTTCCTAATATTGCAAAAGCAACTAAAAAAGAGGACAAGAAAATAAATCGTAGTGCTTCTTCTGTAGAAAAAACTGTAAGTTTCGCTGAAGATACAACCATCGAAAGTATCAAAAGAAATAGTGACAAAGCCGTAAAAATTACGAAGAAAAGGAAGCTGCTAATGAAAATCAAGAAACCCGATAAAGAAAAAAATAGAAGGGCATATAATTCGGTAGATATTCCAAAACATATTACTGTGACATTGGATCCTTTGTCTTATTATTGTGAGATCTGTAAGAAAAGTTTTGTTACGAAGGCTCATGTGAAATTTCACGTTTACTGTGCTGGAGGTAATTTTTTTTGTGGTCATGTTATGTAAAAAATCAATACTGGGTTAAGAATGTTTGACAGAATGCCCTAGTTTTGTTTTTTTCTTTTTTATTCATTGATTGATTCTTATACTTATAGAGGTACATAAGGAAATTGTAATTTCTTTGCTTTCTTAATATCAAATATCGCAGAGCTCGGAATTTAGTTATTTATGATGTCAAAACCAGGATTGGTTCTAGGTTATGCGTCAGCGTCAAAAACTTAATATAATATATTTGGAATCTCCATGTACTTAGACCCCGGATCGCAGTGATGAAGGCCGCCAAAATCAGAGTTGGTTCTAAGTGATATGTAATCGAGTAAAAAATTTTTATGCATGTATATTGTATGGCCCGATATATTACCTTGTAGTTTTTTTTAGTGAGTTCTTTAGTATACATATAAGTACCTAAACTTATTATTGTAACACTTTCTGGAGGGCTGGAAGTATTACTAAATGTATTTTTTTTTTTTTGTTCAAATGCAGTGTTGGCATATGGCTCTAACTTTCAATGCCAAATATTTTATCCAAATAGAATTTTTCCGTAAAATTAACAGAAAGACCAGTTTACCTACAATGATTTATTTTCTTCTTAGATTAACTCTGCGAGTTAGATCCCATTTTAACTGAAATTTGGTAAAACCCATTTTACGTCAAGCAGACCGAGACTAGAAAATATTAATTTTTTTTTTGGTATTTTAGACCAATCGCAAACACAATCCGGGGACACACTGTATATCTTTTGAGAATCATATTTCAAGGCATTAGATATATTATTATAAAATGTATATTAGTAAAATATGGGAGGTGTTTGTTTTTTTTTTAAATTTTATTTATAATATTTTTTTTTTCACAACAAAGTTGGTATCACAAAATTTAGAATGTCCAAAAACTAACATTAGTTAAAATGCGAAGAATAGAATGTGTAACAACTATATAAAAAGCTCAGTAAATCGGCAAAAAGTATAATGCGTCTACTAGTTTACTGATTGATTTTCTTCAAAAACAATAAGGTTCTTCCTCTAGCTAACACTAACGTACTTTCCAAATTTCAATACAATTGGACTTTTCTTTCTTAAGTTATCGTGCTTACAAGAAACGTGACGAACGGACAGACGGACATTTTGAAAATCGTTCAGAATTCGTTCACTAAGACAATGATATGAAATTTTTTTTTCTACGAGCGATATTTCCGCTTTTAGAAATGTGCCGATCAAATGTAATATACTCTTCGTTTTTGCGAAGAGTATAATAATAGAAGAAGAAAGGGTTTTATATTGTTATTATTTCTCGTTTTGTGACTATGTACGTCGCGGTGTTTATCAAACAAATGTTCGTTTTTCTTTATATATACAGTATGTCTGCGGATGGAGTTTACAATAGGTGCAATGGATGAAATTTTTAACTTTCGAGAAAATGTTATTCTTTATAAAAGTATTTGCTTGCCTAAAAAATAGTAATGACGTTGAGAAAAATTATATTTTTTATACGGGGTGCTCAAAAATTACAAAAACTTAAAATTCCGTAAGAGTAAACGGGTGTTATTTTTTATTTTGGAACAATATGTGAAATAAAAAAGTTGTTTCATATTATATGATCTATCCAAATTCAAAATTTCATTTGCATATTGCAATGTTCGAAATAATTTAATTTTTATTAAAATATTTGTCGGGTTTTATCAAATTTTAATTTTTTCTATTTTAGGAACATACTGTATAATTTCTGTAATGTTCTATTTGATTGTTAGGTGCGTTGTTACCTAGTTACGTCTACATATCATATATCTGCATTAAAAAATTATTTTTAAAATGTTAACTGTCAAGCAAAAAATTTTTTTAATAGAATGCTATGGGGTCAGTGGACGTTCGTAACGTTACGTTCTTCAAGAATTCAGTGAAAAATTTTAAAGCACCGTATTTCGGCAGCAGTAAATTTCCATTGAGGAAGTTAGAAGTAGTTTTCACAATATTCGGAGATGATTGAAACATGCATTCAATTTGAAACAGGAATTTTTGAATTGTGATATTTAATAAAGTCATAACCTACATATTTGAAGGTTGGTTTTATAAATTCAGAATTGTTTATCTGATGTTTACTCTCACCTTGTTCGAATACAATTAGCTAAATAAAAATTTAACAAAAACCGACAAGTATTTTACTAAAAATTTACTTATTTCGAAACATTGAAATATTCACATGAAATTTTGAATTTTGACAGACCATATAATTTGAAACAACTCTTTTATTTCACATTTTGTTCCAAAATAAAAAATATAACTAGTTTGCTCTTACGCCATTTTAAGTTTTTGTAATTTATGAGCACTCCGTATAAAAAATATAATTTTTTTTCAACTTCATCACTATTTGATAAGCAAATTTATAAAGAATAACATTTTCTCGAAAAGTTTAAACAGACATACCGTATAAGCATTCCAGTATGAAAATGCATGGTAGTGTATATTCAGATTTATGAATGCCTGCCTACAACAGTCTCCATATTTCAATTTGGCGATGATTCTGGTGCATCATCTTTGTATCCTGAAGATTTTAGTTGCGTGGGTTGAGTGCCCCCAATTCAGAACAGCATAGCCTTTGTTGGAATGAACGTAGTACGCTGACATAGTTCACCAGATTCCGTATAAGATAAATATTTTTAGAAATTTGTTTTGAGAGGAAATCTGCATTTCTCATGTCATCGCTGGGTCCAGGTGATAACTTTTCCAGGTAATAACTTGTTTGCAAGGTCGTTACTGGTATAATAGTTGTCAGTTATACGAGCATGTCCAGAATCCAAAAGTTTTTTGCTCAATTCTAGTTCTGACATATGAAAAGCATAGCGCGGTGTCCGCCGATTTATTTGTGTCCGCTAAGATGACCGCTATGGCCTAAAATATTAAACAATTTTATTTTGTCTGCTATGGCCTGGTGTGATAAGAAATATGCATTTTTTTGGTATACGGCCAAGTCAGACACCTTAGCTTGGCGTTGAATGTGTTAAAATTTTGTAGGCCTGTGTCATTAGTCTTTGACAGAACTGTACCTGCGTCCGAGTTCTGCATATCACCTATCTAAACTTAGCCGTACTATGTTTATGTTCACATTTTTGTGTATCTTTCAGCAGTTAAGCCCTACAAATGTGACGTTTGCCAGAAGGAATTCATCCTCAGGGCACAGCTTGATGTCCACTCATACAAACACAAAAACATCAAACCACACACTTGCACAGTGTGTAAGAAGTCCTTCTCGGAGCGCAGCAAGCTGACTCGTCACTCCGCTCTGCACTCTAACGTGAAGAGCCACATTTGCTCCGAGTGCGGCAATGCCTATAGAAGCAAGGAGTCTCTACGACTGCATTCCATTATCCATAAAGGAGAGAAACCTTATGTCTGTAAACTCTGCCCCTCCAGGTTCAATAATATTTCCAATCTGAATAAACATGTCATATCGCATTCGAGTAAGTAAAGGGAAACTGTTATTAATGGGCGGGGGCTGTGTTTTATTGTAACTCTTGCATTTTCTAGAGGAAAAGGCCCACATGTGTGATCAGTGCGGCAAGAGGTTTAAGCTCAAATGGGCCCTGTCGGTGCATCGCAAGTCCCATCTGAGGATCAGGCCACACAAGTGCAATATATGCTTGAAGACGTTCGTCAATAACAAGGATTTGCAGAGGCACAGTCTGATCCATGCTGGTAAGTGAATCTTGTGAAATTTTATCTTATTTGTGAATAGATAGTAAAATATATTAACAGAATGATATTGTTTTCCTGCTTGTCTAGAAAAAGAAACTTGCCTAAATCAGAATCGAACATTAACATTCAGCCAAATGCTTTTAATGAATTTTTCATCAATGTCGCCAAAGAAGTGACTTCTGGTCTTCCTAATCTAGATACTGACCCCTTACACTTTGTCAAACAGATTTATAATGCTGAAACTTTTTGTTTCCGTGAGGGCACATACATGAGGTAAGGGACATAATACGCTCCCTCAAGAATAGTAACAGTAAAGATATACAGTGTGTCCCAGGATAGATGTAACAAAAGGTGTAATGGGCCAAAAATTTTGGAATTTTGGAATGGTAGTTGGGGATTGAGTCCTGCTTGTTGTAAAACTAAAGTATACCAAAAATGACTTGATTTGGTGTTCTACAGGGTGTTTCATAAGCAAAGTTGTAAAAAACACCACTAATAAAGTACCTTTATTTTTCAAAATATGAAAAAATTCCACTAAGAAAAGTTATTTAGAATGCAATTTTATACCTCTATACCAAAGTTCAGGAATATTAAATTATTTTTTTGAAACTTCCCATTTTTTTCAATAAATTAATATTTTATTTTGAACCATTCAATTAAAACTGCATAGAAATTATTTTTTGTGAATTAATATTTAAAGTAGAAGCTAAAAGTAGGCTATGAGAAAAGCAGTGGATACACATTTATCATTTATTATTGACATATCTGTCAAACGTAGTCAATATTATCCTTAATTTCTGTTTCAAATTAACGAACCAAGCATAAAAAAATTAAGTGAAAATGGTACTCACAGTGAGTGAAAAAATTTATATTGTGCAATGCTACAGAATTGGCGGTAAAAACTCGCTAAGAGAAGTGGTAAGCCAATTTAATTTGAAATTTCCAAACACTGCTTTGTCACGTACTCAGGCTATGAGAATAATTAAAAAGTTTCTGGCTACTGGTAGTGTTCTTAACATGAAAAGGAAAATAAAAGCATATGATGAAGACAATGTTGGGGCTATTATAGCTCATGCCTCTGTTATAGAAAATCCTAGGATGCCACTAAGAGAGAGATCAGCTCTTAATAATATTAGCAAGTCTGAACTCCAAAGAATTTACAAGGTAAAGAAAATTAGGGCATATAAAGCAAATTATAAACATACGCTTGAAGAGGGAGATGACGGCCGTAGGTTGGATTTTTGTTTGACCATTGGAGAAAAAATCATGGAAGAGAAATTTTTTCATCATTTCATAATTTTCTCAGATGAACCCACATTCACAACCAATGGTGTTGGTTCATCTCAGAATTGTCGGTTTTGGGCTTCTGAAAATCCAAATTTTAGAATTCATTGTAGAAGACAATATTATAAAAAAGTGAATGTGTGGTGTGCCGTTTCTTATCACGTTGGAGTTATTGGACCTTATTTCATTAAGGGAAGGTTAAACCAGCACACTTATTTACAGCTTCTTGAGAGATTTTCTGAAGAACATTTAAATATTTTAAGAGATATGCCTTTAGTTCATTTTCAACATGATGGTTGCCCTGGCCACTCCACAGAAATGGTTAATCGATGGTTGAATTTAAATTTTGGAGAAAATTTTATGGGGTCGCCTCAAGCAGTTGGTGTATGCCGAACCACTTCCTAACGATGTAGCAGTATTGAAGCAGAGAATTACAAATGCCATAAACTCCATACCGTTAGATCATATTCGAAACAGTTTTAAGGACTTCAGGCGAAGGATCGAAATGTGTGTGGATGTGGGTGGTAGCTACGTCGAATAATAAAAAAATTGTAAACATTGTTTTGTATTGGTCAATGATTAATTTGTTTGTGAATCTGTTATGTATTTGACATTTATTACTTGTTATAATTCTTAAACCTCATTAATCTTCTGTTAGTAATTGTTTCTTGTTTTACAATTAGTTCGATTAACATTATACCTTCTTACATCTCGTATATTCAATTTTTTATTTACCAATAGCCTACTTTTTGAGATGATTAACATTTGCTCCTACACAACTTTAAATATGAATTCAACTCTTAATTGCAAAAAATGGGAAGTTTCAAAAAAATAATTTTATATTCCTGAAATTTGGTATAGAGGTATAAAATTGCATTCTAAATAACTTTTCTTAGTGGAATTTTTTCATATTTTGAAAAATAAAGGTACTTTATTAGTGGTGATTTTTACATCTTTGCTTATAAAACACCCTGTAGAACACCAAATCAAGTCATTTTTGGTATACTTTAGTTTTACAACAAGCAGGACTCAATCCCCAAATACCATTCCAAAATTCCAAAATTTTTGGTCCATGTCTTGTTACATCTATCCTGGGACACACTGTATATGGCTTAAACGTTGCCTTAATAAAAACTATAAAAAACCATATTGTTATACCCCCGACAAAAGTGATTAATAGTCTAAAGACTGGAACTTTTCCAGATGTACTTAAGATTGCGTCAGTTGTTCCAGTTTTCAAAAAAGACGATACAGGTGATCCACACAATTATAGGCCAATTTCCCTACTCCCTATTTTATCAAAAGAGATTCTCGCAATTGGTAGAATTTATAAATAAGTTTCCTTATCTTATTCGTCAAATAATCTACATGATTACTCCATTTTAGATGTTTATCAATAATTATACCCAAATACTTGATCTCATTTGTCTCCTTAATTTCGTCTTTCATACCTGTGATTTTTATACTAGTAAAGTCTGGTCTATTAGTTCCAGTTAATGTAATGTAACGAGTCTTATTTGCATTTAATGATAGATGATTCGCATTTAGCCAATTTTTAATTCTCTTTATACCTAACTGTACTATTTTCGTTTCAGTCCGTGAATTCTCACAAAAGATAGCAACCGTATCATCTGCATAGGATACAATTTTTGCTTGGGTTTTTAAGAACAATAGAGAATTTATATAAGCCAGGAAGAGTATCGGACCAAGAACTGTCCCCTGAGGTACCCCCATTATCACAGTCCTTGTTTCAAGAAGAATTCTTCTTAAGGGAAGAGGTTCGGCAAAATTTCCAGGTTGGGGGTAGCTCGTCTCCTGGCGTCGGTGATAGGCCCTGGTAGTGGAAATAGGCCGACGTTAAATAGTTAAAAAAAAAAAAAAAGAGAGTGTTTCATTTAGTTTCACAAATTGTGCTCTATTAAATAAATAACTGCGTAAGACATCTAACACTGTACCACGGATACCATAGCATTCCAGAATGTTTAGGAGTTTTTCATAGTTCACAGTGTCAAATGCGTTTGCAAGATCCAAGAAAACCGCGATGCATAAGAAACAATGTGTGCGTCGAAATTGTATTGCAACATGTTGTAAATTACTCCCATTTTGTATATGAGAACAGACACACTTTTTAGAAACGTTTGCAAAAATGTTGCTTAAAATGCTTCTTGGGTATATTAGTGCAGTCAATAAATAGTATTTATTATTATATCATCGTGATGAAATGAAACAATGAGTCTGTTTCCGTTGCCTTTTGCAGATACGAAGGGCTACACGTGCAGCATCTGTAACACGAGCTTCCGCAGAAAAGACAACCTGAGCCGCCACATGAAGAACACCCATCCAGGTAAGAAGGGCGAGGTTATTAAGAATGTCGTTAAACCTCCCGATTTGCCACCTAAAAAACCTGTCGATAATCCAAATGCCATAAATGTCATAACTGCTTCACCAGCATTTACTAAAAGTAAAGCTGAAGCAGTCTCTCCTGTTAAATCTGATTCCAGGACTGGGACCGTTATCAATGGACCTATCAAGCTTGCGTTTAAGACGCCGGCTTTTAAGAGCAACTACAATATTAACAGGTAAGATATCGATATCTTTATTTCGATTGTTAGTTTGCACAGTTTGTGGGAAATTTTGAAATGGATTCTGAATGTGAAATCCGCAAATAGGGTCATTTAGTGATATGGCAGTTTCCTACTTGTTCTTCCTCATTTTAAAGTATAACAAACCAATAGCCTCAGAAAAAAATTTCAGCTCAATTGAATCAATAGCCACAGAGATATTCGCATTTGAATAGAAAAACGCTCGGCAGGCCAACAGTCCGTAGAGTGACGTCACTTGGCGTGCGCCGATACCTATATTAGAGCAACGATTTCGTAAGTCTATCGTGTCGTTTTTTTTTTTGGCGTAGAACCATGTCAAACATGTTAGGTTCCTTTGAGTTTGTCACCGGACATATGAAATCATATTTTACGACATTTTCTTGTGGTCTCGAAATTTTTAAATCAATAAAAAGTGAAAAAAATGTATTTTTAAATAAAACTGTTTTTTTTTTGTTTCCACCGCCATATCTTTAAAGCTATTAAAGGTACCAAAATTTGTTTTGTGTCAAATTAAAGCACACACTGTAGCGCTTTTACCAATATAAACGGTTTGGGCACAATTCGCACTTTCATTTCTCTAAAAATCAGATAAACTAAAAATATATATTTTATGTATTGAAATCTTCACCAATCGATAAACTTTTATTTTTGAAAATATTTACATACATGCAGCGAAAAAAATAAAGCCTAATAATCACAAAAGTTTTTGAAACTATATATTTTTTCCTAAAGTGTACCGTTTGGCAAGAGCGATTTTTTTTATCAGCGCTAAATGCATATTGGGACGCTCGCATGCAGGGTTGGTCAGATTAGTCGCGTAGAAGTGGCGGTTGTCGAAAATCATTAAGTATTCCTTGTTCGGATAAAAATTGTGACAATCGAAAATGTGCTTGTTTTAAGGAAGGCCTAAAATGTTGCAACGAGTGCAAATGTCGTTCCTCTAACAACAGTTTTAAAGATTTCGAGGCAGATATGAACGAATTAGAATGCTATTAATGTAGGGCCTACATAAACTACATACTACAAATTTATCTATCCAAATAGAAAATTTATTTAAACAATAAAACTCATTTTATGCGTACGTTTTTACTTTCATTCATTTAAAAATGTCTAATAAACTTACTAATTAGGTGGGTAGTTACTAACACTGATTGACATTTATAGATTAGGTATTTACATCTACCTACCTGTCTTTTTATTATTAAAAGGAGACTATTTCATATTTATTGTACAATTTCTTAATATTAACAACATATGATCAATACTACTGTACAATATATGAAATATTGAACAATAATATTGATCCCCTAGATGCTTTTGATCACTACTGGTTTTTTATCTATTGATATAAGTTAAACTACTACATACACGCCGACCGGGACCGTCAGATCGTTGCAGTCGGCAGGCTTGCTACAGCCGAGCGTGCAAGAATATGACTTTGGCCCGTTAAAAAAAATCGCTGACTCAATACTATGAACGGAACATGAAAAATTTTTATCCTAAAAACTTTTTCAACTATTGGCTTCAATTTGTACGCAGCATGTATATACAAATTTTCATAAATAAATTTTTTTCTCGATTGTCTAAAATTACGCTACTGAAAATAACAAGTTTGAGTTTCCTATTATTTTTCCAACTTAAAAAATAAATAAATCGTGTTCACGTGGGACGTTGTTCGAAGCGCTATTGTGTCTACTTTAATCTAAAAAAAAAATAGCGCTTGATAGCACAAATATTTTCAGAGATATAGGGGTGGAGATGTTAAAAAACATATTTCATTAAAAATCTATTTTTTGAGTTTTTGCGAAATAAAAAAGTTCTCGAGCACCAAAAAATGTCGTAAAAAATGATTTGTGTACACGATTATCTTACTAAAGAATCCCACTAAGTCTGGTTTGGTTCTACGCCGGTTTTTTTTCTTGTAAACTAAGCAACTTTACTTCCAGATTTTACTCTACTAACTTGCATTCACAGCGTGTTCACTGGGCGGTTCAGCCATCTGACATCACAACTCGACTACATGGTTATCCCGAGCGTTTTTAAGCGCGCCGACTTTAATAATTTTTTTATACATGAAGGCGGCGTCAGTAAATTCTAATTTTTGGCATACTTACTATACTCACCAAGCTCTTTCAGAATATGTAATAATAAAAAATTGTTAAATGAGCCTATTGTATATTTACTATGGCAATATGCACACTTAATTCAAGGAAGCTGTTATTCAGTAACACGTTAACTGGTTAGTTTGGCACGCTCTGGAGTATTACAAATAACTCACTAAAGGTGTTTATAAAGTATCTGCATTGAATGTCAGAGAAAACTGTGTATTAAACTAGAAAACCCTGCATCAGCAAAGTATGGTCAGCCATCCACAGACTGATTTCGAGCTTTGTGGTTCTCTTCCATGTGAAATAGGCAGATGAAAGTCACCAATATGACCTCCATTCATTCTACCAGGCCGGACCTAAGGCAGCAATTTGAAAATCAAGTTGATAACTCCATCTAGTGTTATACATCGCAAATACTTTTGAAATCCCCAATTATGATAATCATCAGCTGATTATCTTTATGTGACACAAGTAAACTACTCATAACAGTGCATTCTTGATAAAAAATTTGTGAAACATTTAGATGGGTCATAGAAAAAATGTTTGATAAGCGGGGAAATAATTTTTTTTTGTAGCCGGTAGGTACTAAAAAAACCGCGCTCGCCCTCCAAACAAGGCTGGGTCCGGGGAGAATCATCCTGTCCTGTATTCTAGTTTTGTTGTGTTGGGCATGATGTAAAGAAATAAGGCCTTCAACATCAGCCAATAGTGTAACCCATCCCAATTGCGTCCATGTTTAATTTTTGGCGAACGAGATAGAAATATTAAATAGTGACAAATTTAAAATGCAGTGAAATTTGAGCAAATGGGCAATATATAAAATAAGTTATGCATCTTAAGGCCAATGGGGTATATTTTCCATTTTTTTTAAATTCAATTTGGGTGATATATATCAAGTAAAGTTATTATTTTAACAATTACTGCATAATCAATTTACACCAAAACAATAATTTCTTAAATAAAAACAGGGCCGGCGAAACGTGGGTAGTACTATCCACCGTCGGCCTGAAATGAATAAAAATAAGAAATAAGAATACGCCCATCTAGACACAGATTTCAAATGATTTTATTTGGCAGGAAATAATTTAACCAATCATAGACAACTTTCGCTTAGACTGTAACTAAAGTATATGAATGCCAAATTGTGTATTTACTTTACATTATTTTACCTGACACTTCTATTTTTCTCAATATCTTGAATATCCAATACACATGTATTTAGAAGGAATTAAAAGGTATTTATATTTGTTATTATGTAGAAGTTATCTTAAAAATGTAAACAAAACTTACGGCAAGGATTATGTGGCAACATTCCTTGTGTGCTGCCAGCTGACACTTCTTGTCACAATACAAGTGAAAGAGATATATTGGTTAGATTTATTTGTTGTTTATGTTGCGTTTGATTTTTACTTTATCAATAAACTATTAAAATCGAGTTGAATTTTGTGAAAGGAGATTTGTCCAATTTGCCCAAAGTTGATTATGACTTGATAGATTCTTTCTATAACAAAATTTGGATTTTTGAAGGGATGGGATCAAAAATATTGGAAGCTTGCCACCAAGTTCTTCAAATATCAATTTTTTTTGGAAGTTACAAATTTTTTTCCCAAGCACTTATATTTGTGTTTCTACAACTTTTATAAAATACCTTTTAAATGACATTATCTACTATTTGTAAATTACAGCAAATACCTCGATGAAAGAAACTGAAATGCTTCAAATCAACACGACGGCGACGTTAGAACACATCTGTCATTTGACTAGCCGTTGACATTGTTGTCATGTTTTTCCAAATATGTTTTTAAAAGTCTAATCGGCATTAAAAATTATTTAAAATATTTAATAATTCACGCTTATTATTATTTTTTACATAAGAAAATTAAATTTCGTGGATAAATATATTAAAATTGATTTAATAAATAAGCTTTATACTCCTGTTTTCTTCAGTTATCTTTGCTAGAACTAGAGAAGGAATTTCACCTTGGCAACACCACACTGTTTTGTAAAAACCATTCTACCGACAACTCCATACAGTCCAGCTACGTCATCGGCCAAACTACTTACCTCACCAATTTAAAACACCTGTTGTTCTACTTATTTTAACTTCTGTTTTCTCAAAAAATTGATAATCATTTTCGCGGAAATCTGATTGGAAGGCTTGTTTGTACATATTCTATATTATTCAATAAAAAATAAAATAGGAAAATACCCCATTAAGATCGATAATTTTAAGGTATAGAAATATCAAACATTTCTCAAAATTGTAAGGTTCACATGATTCCATGTCGAGCTCAAAGTCTGCCAATATCAATTTTAAAAAGTATATAAAAGAATTATGCACAAAGATATTAATAGGCATTACTTCCATATAGTTGCCCCCCTCCCTCCCTATTTTCCAGATTGAAACGTTTTTGAATGTAATGTAACGGTTGAAATTTGACTTGTCCTGTCATCCCGTGTGCTATGTCCCTTTTCAATTTAAAGCTTTAATTTCAAGGACCTGAAATGGAAACAAACAGGCTAGGTTATGACAAGTTCAAATTAATAAGCAATGAGTTTCAAAGAAATTTAGACAAGGGTTCTTAAAATGTTTCTGGCTTTACCTTCAGCTTATTTGAGGTAATTTAAACAAGTATATAATTTAAATAACTTTAGTGTTAAATTGCACTTTGTTTTGATATTGATTTGACATTTTAAAACAGGGATTTTTAAAATCTAAAGTAGCATGTTATAAGTTTTTTTGAGCAAAAAACCTGAGAGGCAAAAAAAGGTAACCATTTTGAAATCTAGAATTTCCTGGCATTTCTCTCCTGATTTGTGAAGTGTTAGGACCTTATAAGAACTAGGGTGAGTTGGTTGCTACTGATTCCATTTTCCTGCTAGATACTTACTGGAGAAATATTTAATTCCAGGTTCCTTTTCTACTCTCGAACTTAATTATTTCACTCATCTATAATTTTATGTCATTGAAATCAAGGCTGAAACTATTTTAAAAGCCTCCCTGGTAAAGTCTTCTGGCATTGAGAGCCTGAGCTATCTAAGGATCCCGCTAGGCATTGTTTCATCCACTGCGTGGAAACATTTTAAAAACATATTAATATTGTGAGACGCCTCCACATGGAAAGTTACCTGGTCCAGTAAGAACTGTTCATAACCTGCCGTTGTTTCTGGGTCATGTCCAGCAGCTCAACCAAGAAGCGCAACCGAATAAAGTGCAAGTAGGATTAACTCGCTCGGCGAGACGACTGTAAGTCCATCTTTTTTATAATATCCGTCTCAGCCCAAGGGGCCCACCTAAGTTAACACGACAGTGAGAAGTACCAGCCCGCAGCGAAAACCTGTCAACTCGTTAAAAGTCTCTTATTTTCTGTCGGTGCCTTATTTTTGTAAGACCTTGTAAACTCACTAAACAGCTGTTATTTGGGTATTAAATTTTTGTAGAAAACCTAAAACAAGACATAGTCTAGCTCTTATCAATGTTTAAGAATTGCACATTTATTTGACGTGCACTTTTGCATTTTTTTAAAACTTTGGGTAGTCACACACATTTAGCTTGTGCATTATTTCATGTTCTATTATTTTATTATTATAACCTACCTGTTGTTCAAGTGGGCAATCGCCAAAATAGCATATAGCATTTCCAGATGAATTAAATTTATCATTTACCATTATTAATTTCAAATTTCAACTTTTGTCATCGAGTTCTCAAATTTCTTAAAAGTAAGGTTGCTGTCAAACAGTAAATTCCTAATAGTAGGGACGCGTTCCGTATCTAATGTACGAAGACATTTAAATTTTCTTGGTAGGGCTGATGTCGCGATCACTTTAATTTTATTATCGTTCATTATTTATATTTACCTTTATATGTTAATACTGCTCAGAATTTACTTAGTCATTGTTTGTCATTTATTTTGTACCACGTACATATATTTATTATTAAATTATTATTATGATTATTCCTTGTGTTTAAAATTATTTTGCTTGTTTTGTCACTCCCCTCCCTTGTCGATCCCTAGCGATCGGCTGGCGCCCGCAAAGAAAATAGCTCGTGCATTTTTGGTAACCAACAAACAAGAACCAACGAATAAGTACATCGCCAAAGCAAAATCTTCTTAAGCGAACCCACCCCCGGCTACGACTGTAAGAGCTGTCGCGCGTGGTTGCTATTTAAAATTTCTAATCTGAAAGTAAGCGCCACAAAATGGCGCCCAACGTGGGGCGCCAATAGTTTGACTGTAATTGCCAATTTTTTCATTTGCTTGTTACCGCTTACAAAAAGGTTTGAAATTGATAGCGCCCTTCTGTTGATTTAAAAAATAATTTAACAGCCAATTCGTTTGCTTGCATCACAAAAGTGAATCCCCCTTTTTGCTATATTTTCTTCCTTGGGGAACCGAAAGTAACTAATATTACTATTTTTGGTGCTCCCGTTTCGATTTTTGCAACTTTTTACTGAACAACCAGGCATTTCCAACTACTTTGTAAATATAAATAAATAAATGACGACATACATAAATAAATGAAATATTAAATATGGAGGTGTTTGGGAAGGTGCAGTAAAGGACAAAAATGAAACCTTCATTTGCGCACACCTTATTTCCTTTACGTCATGGTATTAGGTACTTACAGTATTAAAAAAACATCTAGTGGAAGTTGTTTTTAAAAGGAAACTAATTATTTGTCTGTGAACTAATTTCCAGAAGAGCCAAAATACATGATCACTTTTATTTGACAGGCTTTCGCCAGCCATGTTGACATCATCTGGAGATAATTACTGTTATAAACAGTTTTAATAATCATAACCCAACATGGTTAGCGAAACTCGCTTCTGGTAATAATATTAGAGAGTATAGTCCAGTCAATGAAAGAGTTGTAGAGAACATTTTGGAGGGGAGAATTTTTCTCTTCAGGAATGTGTTGGGGGTAGTCAAGAGGTAAACATACTAAAAGTCCCCGCCCCTAGCCCCGCCGCTTCAGTAGGAGAGGGGGGTGGAAAGGTTCCTTTTTTCGATTCTTCGCTTATAACTCGGAAACGATGCGTCGTAAGAAAAAAGGTAATCTCTGCAAAATTAAAGGTAATTAAGTTTCCCACAAGAATGTTTATATTCATTTTCTTCCTATGTGTTATATTTTACGAGATATTCGCCAGCGAAAATCGATAGTTAATAAAATAAAATCAATTGTGTACCTTGAATATTTCTATCAAAGCGGTTTACCGTGGTCTGCTAATAAATCACAGTCACAAAACAATCTTTATTTTACAACACTCGACGTATTTACTAACGTAATATTTTGTCGAAGACTAGACATTTCCTTAAATATACAGTGTGACTCACTTAAAATGAAGATACCCTTATAACTTTTTCATTTTGTTTCCGATTTGAATCAAATTTTACTCAAGTATAGAACAAATTAGGATCTACTTATGACCAGAAAATCATTCACCTGCTATAATGGCAAAGCTACCTGCGGTACCAAAATATGAAGAAAAAGATTAAAAATCATATTGATTTTTAATCTTATGAACGACGAATTTTACGTAGCCACCACAAATTGCGGAAACTGAGGACCTCCTTTTGCCAGATGAGCTTATGTATGAGATATCCCCCATCAATAATCAAATCAAATTTTGGTGTATGTACGTTTGTGGCGCCGATTGGATGCATTTTTTAGAATTTCTAACATTCAAAATGTTTTATTTTTTTCAGCATATTTTGGTACCGTAGGTGGCTTTGCCTTTATAGCAGGTGAATGATTTTCTGGTCATAAGTAGATCCTAATTTGTTCTATACTTGAGTAAAATTTGATTTAAATCGGAAACAAAATGAAAAAGTTATAAGGGTATCTTCATTTTAAGTGAGTCACACTGTAAATTTAAGGAAATGTCTAGACTTCGACAAAATATTACGTTAGTAAATACGTCGAGTGTTGTAAAATAAAGATTGTTTTGTGACTGTGATTTATTAGCAGACCACGGTAAATCACTTTAATAGAAATATTCAAGGTACACAATTGATTTTTTTTTAATAAATTTTCGATTTTCGCTGGCGAATATCTCGTAAAATATAACACATAGTAAGAAAATGAATATAAACATTTTTGTGGGAAATTTAATTACGTTTAATTTTGCATAGATTATCTTTTCCCATACGACGCATCGTTTCTGAGTTATAAGCGAAGAATCGAAAAAAGGAACCTTTCCACCCCCCTCCCCCCTGAAGCGGCGGGGCTAGGGGCGGGGACTTTTAGTATGTTTGCCTCCTGACTACCTCCAACACATCCCTGGAGAGAAAAATTCTCCCCTCCAAAATGTTCTCTACAATCCTCTTTTGGGCATTCATTGATTGGACTAGTAGTGTTCTAGTATTTTGGTGTATGTGGAAATTGTACCGAACATATCAATCCCCTTCCAGAATTAATTATCTAATAACTTTTCAGAGATTTCAACTATGTACCACCTCCTCAAATTCAGAAGACCTACGACATGGCAGAGTCCGTAGACATTTGCCAGAAAATCCTCTCCCCGCATACGACGACGTTGCCGAGAACCATTATCCACAAGGCGACTACCTCGGAGGAGATTTTCCAAAAGATCCTGTCGCCGTACTCGACGCCGCCGATCCACTACGAGACGTCGTTCCAAAATAGAAAACACGCCATGATCAAGAACATTAAGTTTAAGGTGCCAATACAGTATACGAATAATTTTAAAGAGAACACCTGTCAGAGCGTCGCATCCGAACCCCCAGACAATGGGATCGTTTCCGATACTATTAATAACAATACTTATGCCGAATTGAAGCCTGTAGCGATGACGAGTGTTATAGTTAATAACAATACGAGTCAACCTAGTAGTATGCACTGGAGGAGGAGAACTTCCCAAAATCTTAATTTGAAAAATTAAAGACTGTGGCTTAAAAGACTGTTTAATCGTTCTTTAATATTTTTGTTATTTTTTATTATGAAAGTTTTAGAATAAGTTACGTTAATAAATGTGTTATTTATATGTCATTTGGCGTTTTATTTGTTTGGGAAGTGGGGACTGGAATGCCAAGAACACCGACTCGGTAATTGTTACTTTCAACTATACTCTAGTGGTAGCTAGAAATCTTGGGTCGATCCCTATAATAAGGTAAGAGTGAAACATAAATAGCAAAATAATGTACGTGAAAGAAAGCAATATATTAACGTTGATGCCAGCCACTTCAGCATGTTATAGACTGGCGGTACATGACCAGTCAGGTGCAACGTTTTAAAAATGCATGCCAATCATATATATGAATGAAATTACCATGAATATGCCAGAAACGCAAATTGTTTTTTTTTAATTTTAAAATGGATGCCAATAGTGCCAAACGAAAAGCCTTGAAAAAAAATCCAAAATCAAGAACACCAAAAATTTTTACGATTTAATGTGCGCATCAAAAGTTGTTTTGCGCGCGGAAATTTCATTTATATACAGTGTGTCCCAGGATAGATGTAACAAGAGGTGTAATGGACCAAAAATTTTGGAATTTTGGAATGGTATTTGGGGATTGAGTCCTGCTTGTTGTATACCAAAAATGACTTGATTTGGTGTTCTACAGGGTGTTTTATAAGCAAAGTTGTAAAAATCACCACTAATAAAGTATCTTTATTTTTCAAAATATGAAAAAATTCCACTAAGAAAAGTTATTTAGAATGCAATTTTATACCCCTATACCAAATTTCAGGAATATAAAATTATTTTTTTGAAACTTCTCATTTTTTCAATAAATTAGTATTTTATTTTGAACCATTCAATTAAAACTGCATAGAAATTATTTTTTGTGAATTAATATTTAAAGTTAATGTAGAAGCTAAAAGTAGGCTATGAGAAAAGCAGTGGATACACATTTATCATTTATTATTGACATATCTGTCAAACATAGTCAATATTATCCTTAATTTCTGTTTCAAATTAACGAACCGAGCATAAAAAATTAAGTGACAATGGTACTCACAGTGCGTGAAAAAATTTATATTGTGCAATGCTACGGAATTGGCGGTGAAAACTCGCTAAGAGAAGAGGTAAGCCAATTTAATTTGAAATTTCCAAACACTGCTTTGTCACGTACTCAAGCTATGAGAATAATTAAAAAGTGTCTGGCTACTGGTAGTGTTCTTAACATGAAAAGAAAAATAAAAGCATATGATGAAGACAATGTTGGGGCTATTATAGCTCATGCCTCTGTTATAGAAAATGCTAGGATGCCACTAAGAGAGAGATCAGCTCTTATTAATATTAGCAAGTCTGAACTCCAAAGAATTTACAAGGCAAAGAAAATTAGGGCATATAAAGCAAATTATAAACATACGCTTGAAGAGGGAGATGATGGCCGTAGGTTGGATTTTTGTTTGACCATTGGAGAAAAAATCATGGAAGAGATTTTTTCATCATTTCATAATTTTCTCAGATGAATCCACATTCACAACCAATGGTGTTGTTTCATCTCAGAATTGTCGGTTTTGAGCTTCTGAAAATCCAAATTTTAGAATTCATTGTAGAAGACAATATTATAAAAAAGTGAATGTGTGGTGTGCCGTTTCTTATCACGTCGGAGTTATTGGACCTTATTTCATTGAGGGAAGGTTAAACCAGCACACTTATTTACAGCTTCTTGAAAGATTTTCTGAAGATCATTTAAATATTTTAAGAGATATGCCTTTAGTTCACTCCACAGAAATGGTTAATCGGTGGTTGAATTTAAATTTTGGAGAAAATTGGATTGCCAGGAATGGACCGATCAAGTGGCCGGCGAGATCCCCAGACCTATCAATATTGGATTTCTTTTTATGCTTTTTACGCCTCAAGCAGTTGGTTTACGCTGAACCACTTCCTAACGATGTGGCAGTATTAAAGCAAAGAATTACAAATGCCGTAAACTCCATACCGTTAGATCATATTCTAAACAGTTTTAAGGACTTCAGGCGAAGGATCGAAATGTGGGTGGTAGCTATACGTCGAATAATAAAAAAATTGTAAACATTGTTTTATATTGGTCAATAATTAATTTGTTTGTGAATCTGTTATGTTCTTGACATTTATTACTTGTTATAATTTTTAAACCTCATTAATCTTCTATTAGTAATTATTTCTTGTTTTACAATTAGTTCGATTAACATTATACCTTAAAGAATATTATTTAGGTATTATACCTTCTTACATCTCGTATATTCAATTTTTTATTTACCAATAGCCTACTTTTTGAGATGATTAACGTTTGCTCCTACACAACTTTAAATATGAATTCAACTCTTAATTCGCAAAAAATGGGAAGTTTCAAAAAAATAATTTTATATTCCTGCAATTTCCCAAGCAACACACAGTAGTATATTTATGGTATAATATACGTATACTGGGTATATTTTTGGTATAAGTATATATATGCTATATACAATAACTATTTTTATACTTAATGTTTATCACATTCTTAAACCTTAATTGAAAATTACAACATTTATGCTGATTTTAAATAATGAAACCTACATTTTTGGTATTTAAATCAGGTTTCCAATCAATCTTAAAGCATTGTTACATGACATTTAGGGCAACGTTTAATATACATTTTATATACGTTATATTGATATTTAAAAAAAACGTATTCAATATGTATTCAATGTCACAATATAACTAATACTTCAAATATAATTTTAATACGTTTTTAATAACCTCTTTTATGCCAAATAAATTTTAGTAATTGATTTTCACAGTTTTAATTTTGTCATTTTTTCACCAGTATATCATATACCGGCAATATACGTTTATCGCGCGGACATTTTCACGTATATATAACGTATATTCAGAAAATCGCAACGATTTTTATACGTTTATTATACCAAACTGTGTTGCTTGGGTTGGTATAGAGGTATAAAATTGCATTCTAAATAACTTTTCTTAGTGGAATTTTTTCATATTTTGAAAAATAAAGGTACTTTATTGGTGGTGATTTTTACATCTTTGCTTATAAAACACCCTGTAGAACACCAAATGAAGTCATTTTTGGTATACTATAACAAGCAGGACTCAATCCCCAAATACCATTCCTAAATTTTTGGTCCATTACACCTCCCGTTACATCTATCTGGGACACACTGTATATGATTGGCATGCATTTTAAAAATGTTGCACCTGACTGGTCATGTACCGCCAGTCTATTAAGAGTTGCGCCTAAAGAGAGAAGTGGCAACAGCGTAGGTTAAATGTTTCTTTTCAGCACATTACTTGTCCATTTCTCTTCTATTCTACCTTATATCGGCATTGACTCAATATTTTAAAATGCCACTGCTGTATATAGTGTGTGCTATTTAATACCGCAACATCATGTTATTGTGGAAGGCATTGCCCGATTTGAATTTTGTTTCTTTTTGCTCGATTCTGCTCTATTTGACCTTTGAAAAAATTTGCAATTTTCGCATTTCCAAGGCCTATTAAGTTCTTCTAGAAAGATGGAAATTACAAGATCGACTGTTACGCAATTTTTTATGGGCAAAGAAAATAGGGTATTCAATTCTCGGGTGTCTCAAATACCTTTATGCAAAATTTTAGCTCGATACCTCATATAGGGTGTTATTCAATGACCAAAAATTTTCACTTTTGGAATATCACAGAGTAAAATTTGGTCGAATTAATTAATTTTCAACATACAGGGTGATCAAAAAATGCCCTGCACAAATTCAGGAGAATCTTTTCTTATGTCAAAACAGGAAAAAGTTCCCATGACTCATTTTTTACAGAAATTCTCTAAATGGTAAAAAATGTATGTTCCAGTTGAATATACAGGGTGTCCCACTTAAAACTCCTAGCGCCATTTTCTCGATAACCAAAAGCGATATTTGAATTCTGTAAAGAATAACTTCATTCCGAGTAAAAATGGTTATTTTACTCATTGAGATATAGATAGCGTTGCGATGCAAAGAAAATTTTCGATCCTAGGAACGATGAAATGAGTTGCATGAGATGGAGAATTATATTCTAAGCAATTTTTTTTAATATGAACCATTTTCGAAAAATCTGGTTTTCGAGATATTTGAACTTCAATGTAATTTTTCAAGTAACAAAAATCCCATTTTTTTTCATATGTCTACAATTTATGGTGTAAAATTTAGTAGAACATACGACATTAACATGACGCAAAAATTAGACAATACACAATAAACAGAAATGTCAAAATCTTTAATTTCTAAATAGCAGTTGCAGCCCCATCTTTGTTTTACTTGGAAAAAAAAATTATTTTGTGTTTTGAAATAAATGTTTCATTACCATCTAAATGAGCCTGATTCACTATGGAAAATGTCCCAAAGGACTTATTGTCTGAAATGTATTTTAAAAAAAGTTATGACGATTTTTATATTCAAAAAAATTATATTGTTAAGTTTAAATATCACGAGAACCAGTGATTTTTCGAAAATTGTTCGTATCATAAAAGTTGCTCAGAATATAATAAAATTTCTTTGCATTGCAACGCCATCTATACCTCAATGTGTAAAATATCCATTTTTATTCAAAACTGAAGTCATTTATATATTCTAGTAGATACCTTTTACCGAATTTACATATCGCTTTTGGTTATCGAGAAAATGGCGCCGGGAGTTTTAAGTGGGACACCCTGTATATTACTATTAAATAAATATTAAATTCTTGGATATTTCATCTTTGAATGAAAATGTTAAGTTACTCTTTGTTACAACCATATGCCACATACAATTCACTGCCCGCTGAATGCTGATGGCAGATCTTCCTCCAACAGTTTGTTAAAATGTTTTGTATATGTTTGCCATATTCTCATATTCTTTTAATCATCTTCCATTCCTTAACCTACCACTTATTTAAATTTTTTGTAAAAATTAATATTGAAATATTTTTATTAAAAAGAATAAATAAGCGTGCAAAAACCTATTTTTTTCACCCCCTGCGCCCAGCAGGTTGGTGACCCACTTAAACAATTTTTTTTTTAGAGTATACATTATTACCTAAATACGATTGCAAAATTTTAGCCAATCGTGCATTTTTATATACCTATACTTAATTGAAAATTATCTTTCTTGTAGATTTTAATTAATTTAGATGTCCGAAGCTTTTTAAATTACATCCATTGGTAAAAAAAAAAAAACCATCTTTTCTGTCCAGACTTCCATCCCGTTTTCCTAAATTATACAAAATACCTATAACAAAACTCAAGTAACGAATTTTTTTTTAGGTAAAGATTGTTGTAGCTGCAGTGCTAATATAGTAACAAATTATTTAAAACAAATAGTCTTTCTTTATTAATTCAATGTTAAAATTACATTAAAAATAACTTATAAATAATTACTTAATCAACCATATCAATTTCAAGCACAGATATCCTGGTAAACTGAACATCGGCATTAATAATATTGGTTATATTAGCGTTGAAATAGTCTTCTTTGGTGACATGTTTAATACCTCCGAAATAATCGAGCACATCTATTTGTATCGGATCAATTTTCGCCACGAAAAAGGAATGATCTGGAAATGGTAGGAACATTAAGAATTTATGAGATCAAAATAAACTGGTAGGAAATACCTGCTGGCCAAGTTTTCATTGTTGGATGTCTGTCAAACAAAAAGTTTTGTCCAACTTGGTACTCTGGAGATGTCTTATTTACCTGAAACAGAAACGAGTGAAAATTGGGTTGTTGACGAATTTTCAAAAATGGTGAAATATGGTAGTGGAGGACTTAATTTAGTTATATATTTAATTTGGAAGAAAAATTCTTAGCGCAACATATTTTAAAAAATTGTTAAACTTTGACTATTTGAATGTGCCGCGAAAACGGTAGTGACATCATAACGGCAGTTAGATGTGAACTTATAAGCAGAACAGATGAAGACGAATAAGTTGACATTGCTGACAAGAAAGAAAATAACCTCATATGTCAAAAGTAAATTTGACGTTTAGCTAGCAGTGATTGATGTTTGCAGTTATTGTTAATATTTTTTTACAAAACGAGTAAGGCAGTATATCTGTAAAAGCTAACTCCGACATTCTACTTGCGGTAGATATATTTATGGTCAGCGAATTTTTAAAAAGAGACGATCGTTTTCACATTGCAATGGTTGGAAGTACAAAAGCTGCAAGGTACTTATGTTACAGCTGCTATAGACAGTACAAACTATTGTAATTTCTGCAAGAACTTCCTTTATCTTATTAATATTACATAATATGTCTAATATGTATTTTATTATTTAATTTAGATGAATTTGTTAACTATATACTTTGTATTTTATTAAATATTTCCTTTTCATTGTTTTATTTCCTATTAACTATATACATGCGTATCTAACTGAAAACAACAAAATAAGTTTATCTACTAAAGAAATTATTTATTATCCATTGATACTCACTTCTAAGAAGAGTCAGAATGAGACTTACGAAGATATCAAGAAAGATCTGTATTATAACAAAAAATAATAAATAGGTAAGTACTTTATGCTAGTATCTATCTAAGCAATAAACAATGATATGTATTTATCACACACATAATTCAAAGGGCATTTATAACTACAATCCAACACATTCGTAGCCATTTCCGACTGATTGTGTTCACCGACTTTAGACGACTTTCACAGTTTGTTTCATATAGTTTTTCAACGGAGAGTTTTTAAATTTCCTTTCTTAATTTATTGATTATCCTAGTATTATGGGGCGTCTAGGAAGCTTCATAAATAATCAATAGCTAACAAAAACAACTGCACTTTATTCCAACATAAACTAGATAAAATACATAAAAGCAAATTAAAGACATTTCCCCCCTTTTAGGAAGTCAAAGCATGAACATTCTAATCTAGAACCGTTAAGAACACACCCTGTTTTATCCACCAGTTTGGCGGGTAATTTAAATTTGTAACAGCTAGAACGCCACACAAGTCTTGTAATGCGGCCGTTTTGCCTACAACATAAACCCATATTAAAAATAAAATTCCTACATTAAGATACAACTTACCACAAATAAAATGCTTAGAATACATTGTAATTTGTTACTTTACTTGACATTGAAATGGTCTCCACAATAAGAAGACTTGGTCCTTCTCTGGTGGCTTTGAATCATTCATTATTACGTTCAGCGTTTATTATTGGAACACAACAGTTTTTCTGGTGAATTGGTGGTATTATTTACACAGTACGGCAGAAAACACTATCTGTACTTATATTTATCCATAACTAGATGCTGTTAAACTATACCGAATTGTAACCTACGAACGTCAGTTGAATTTGACGTTAAATATAATGTCAGATTAAACTGTCGTGATTGTCTTTTTTCTCCATAAACCCATCGTTTTATAACTAACTTCTCTACAGACTGCCGTTATTATGTCATCTCCGTTTTAAATGCATGTATTTTTGTAATTAATATTATAATATTATAAGACTTTCTCTTCAACTTCTACATGTTTCTAATGATTTTTTATGAATAATTGTTATTGTTTAACATAGATTCTCCTCAAATTTTAACTTAGTGCAACAACCCAATTGCAAGTACAGGTAGGTAATGATAATAATTAGATGGCTTTTCTGATTTTCCTGACACTCAATAAAACAACACTGCGGATAGAATGTGTTTTTCATTAAATCTAAAATATGGTCAAAATTGGACATTTTTTCGCTAAAATCGATAAATAATATCTACCCTTATGCCTACGCTGCGCCATCGCGACAACCCGTCAAATCGACCTCAAATAATTTCATCAATAGAAAAACTCGTACCATCGGAAATCGAATCCATTAAAGCTGAGCTTACAACTTTTTCTACATCACGTATGTATGATGTCCGATCAGTTTTCCAAAATCTTTTGCGTGCAAATTTCTTGTGTGAATATGGAAAATCAAACCCCTAATCAGTTTTTTGAAGATTCACAAATTTACCGACAATATTATACTGTATCACTCCGCATAAAAAATCTAAAAAGCGCAACCCTTAAAGACCGTTACCTGTGTTTTAAAAACAACAGACCTTAATGTATGTTCCGGACATTATCAATTTGGCACATCTCGGATCCTGCGGATCAAAATTTTGCGTGCGACAATAGTCTGACTGAGCTAAAGTTGCCAATATCGTGACCCTCTTGTCTGTCTGTAAAACAAACAATGAAATATTTAGTCATGTGTGTTTAAAAATAAATCAGTGAATATCGTATCGTCAACAATGACACTTTACCTCTAGGTCATGTCCTGATACATCCATTTCAGTCATATACAGGTACGGTATTCCAGTGGAATTGGCTGCTGTTCCGTCGCTCAACGACTTCAAACCAACAAAAGGGTAGCCTTTGATCGAATCCTGGGTTGAAATCGTTGCTATCGACACCCAGTCTGTAAAATTCAAAAATTGAATGGGACCCGATTCTTATGTATTATAGCTTCCTGATTACGAAAAAGGTGTTTGCGCCCAAAAATTCCTGGTGCGTCAAAAGTTATATGCACTTTTTGGATTTCACGGATTTTCAACTTATCTGCTTAATATATCTTGTACTAGTAATCGGATGGGAATTTTAAAAATACTGGCTTATTTGAAATAAAATTCTTAAAAAATATAACAGACCCAGGCCCTGCGCACTCCCACTATATTTCAAAACAGCGTGTTTAGTTTGAACTTCCGTCGATCTGTCGCTACTTGTACTTGTCACACGGCGGCTGCGCAAATCTGAGGCATGTTTTTGCGCATAAGACGCTACAAACCGCGATAAGCGAAGCCATCCGAGCGAATAAACTGTGACGTCACGCTTAAAGTGGTATCGCGCGATCTCACTAGGGCGCTAGAAAATGTGTAAGCGGAAAATTGTGGGGATATGACATAAGAACGTTAGAGATGGTTAGAACTAAACTGTCAAAAAAAGCTAAAAAGACATTCATTTTTGCGGAGAAATATATGATGACGTAGCGCTTCAAGGCGCTTAAAGCATTGGGGTAAGACGCGAGATCGCAAAAATATGCCTTTGTCGCGCCATTATTGTTTACATGTCTGTGCTTTGTGTTTTCGACATTAAACTAATAATTATTAAATCCATAGTAGTGATGCAGATATTCGGATGATTTCGGTACTCGGATTACACGGAATCGGATGACAAGAATATTCGGATTAATCATCCGATGTCGAATTAAATTTTTACTATAGGTTTTAGTGATGTGATATCGCGATTTTTCAATCACTCTGTCAACAGTAATTGCGATCGTGGTTAAAGCGAATGTAAATGGCACTGATGTTAGTAATTTTTCTCCCCAGATCTCAGAATCGATGAGCGGGGGGAGAAATCTAAAAAACATTTTATCATCCAAGTGACAGTTGTTTTTTGTTTTGTACTTAAAATTAATCCGAGTATATTTTATTCGGATGAAATTTTAATACTCGGAATCAAGCGAGTATTTCGATACTCGGATTAACCGAGTATTTTAATTCGAATTCGCCCAACACTAATCCATAGAGCAGGAGTCCATTTGCTTATTTGTAAATAATGTGAGTTTCCAATGAAACTGATTAGAAAGGACGCTGTTCTGTTAAATATTAAAAACTGTAATGGGTTATAAGTGTTGTTTGTGTTCACGTCGTGTTGCGACTTCGAAAAATTCCAACATGCATAGGTATTATTGATTTGCAAAGAACGTGACTCCCAAGAAATTGACTAAAAACGAAAGACTGACGGGTTGTACACTTCTGTGCAATGAAATCCCGTACACCTATTTTTCGCCTTATTAAATCATTATTTATTTGTCAGTGTCATATTTTTGCAATTCCAAAATTAACTGAACATGAAAAAATTTTAATTCTCTTTAAAATTAAAGAGCAGTTGCTAACCATTATCAATTGAATAACAGTACTGTTATGAGTGTGAAGAAAAGTGGGAAGAGGAAGGTAGCGTAAAGAGAAAAGACGGTTCAGGCCTATCGAGAAGTTCAAATCTAGTTCAAGATGAAGCACTCCTTGGCTATTTGAGGCAAAATCCGTTTCAAACAGCAAGAGATGCTGTGTTCATGACACATTTTCTAGTGTCGAGGTTAGCAGCTAGCCGAAGGATAGGAAAATCGAAAGTAAAAAACTGTACAAGTGCCAAGAAGACCATATTAACAGGAGAACAAAAGCAAGCCCGCATTATGTTTTGTTTAAATTGTGTCTATCGCCCGTTGGAGTTTTGGACCAATGTTGTGTTTACCGATGAAAAAGTTTTTCAGTCTTGTAATGAAGGACATGTACAAAATTTTAGGTTACATTATTTACTTAATAAATACAATCGCAGCTATGTGCAGTTGCTGTGAATTTTTCAACATCAGTTTTTACATTTATTATAAATCGAAATCATTCCCATTGAATGGTGTAAAAAAGTAAAAAAAACAAAAATACGTATGTTTTTCTTCTGGATTAACATTATTCAAATACATTACTTATGACGTTTCACAATCAACGTCAGTTTTTTGTAACCTATATGATAATGAAAAATCTAAATTCCAAAAAGACTGATTCACACCACTTAATGTTAGTAAAGGACGTGAAAATGTATATTATAGCGGGTTTATACGTGCATGGATTTAGTGGCGCCAGTAGATATTGGCACGCTAGTAAAAAAATATTACACATATAAACAGTTACTGGCGAGCAAGCTTTTATCTTGCATGCATTGATGCATGCTCGCCAGTAACTGTTTATACGCGCAATATTTTTTTACTGGCGTGCCAATATCTAAAGGCGTCACTAAATCCATGCACGTATAAACCCGCTATTATTTAATTGTATTACAGGTATTTTGGTACATTAGTTACTTTAACATTTTACTTATTTCAAGGCAGTTTCAACATCTTAATACTTTTGTAATAATTTTACTTACGTTAGTTACTTTTTAAATGTATTTTTAAATATTATTGTATTTATTGTAATGATTTTCCGTTAAATTAATAAATGATCAATTTCTAGTTTTGAAATGACTTATTTAATTTTAAGGCCACTGTTAGACTATAAAAGTTCTTTGACAAAGATGTTTTATTAAAAGATATTTTATGAGTAATTTGATAAATATTTCATATCATAAAATATCTTTTATAAAAAATCTTTGTTAAAGAACTTTTGTAGTCTAATGATGGCCTAAGCAATTTGTTTGAAAATCATTTAAAATTCCCGCCTATGACAATCCCGCCTATATAAAAAAGGCGGGAATACAGCGCCACTCTCGACGTAAGTTTTGCTGTTCAAAAAATCCTTGAGAGTTGCCTATCTATAACATATAATATTCTTTAATCTATGAACAGACCTGTCCAATATGTATTTCCCTAATAGCACACGATGTCCGCCGGACGTCCGTTTTATGTCCATTTAATGTACTGACGTCCATGGACTTAAACTGGACTCCTACCGGACGTTTATCATCGGATTTACTTTGAAATTGTCCGGAATGGACGTCCTCTGTATGTCCATTTTATGTACGGGAAGTATGTACATTTTATGTCCATATAGGGACAGGAGATGGACGTCCTTTTCGTGTCCGTTGATTTAAATATTATATTTTTGCAATAAATGATAATATCTCCATACCGCTTTCTCTCCAACACGTTTCCGAAATATGTATACATACCAGCGAATAGCACACTTAACGTCCAACATATGTGCCGCAACGGACGTCCTTCGGCAAGTACGCACATTTTAGGTCCCTATAGGGACAGCAGCAGGACGTCTATTTAATAAAAAAACAACAAAACGTTAACAAAACCGGTTTTTCAATTTTACAATGTTTTTGTTTACATTTGACCGTTATTTCTGTAAAATTTGTAGTTTATTTTTTTATAGTAATTTGTAATTTATCATTAATAATTTAATTTTAATCTTTTTTGTAAATTATTAATGATATTATTTGATACTAAATATTTATTAAAACTTCTACATTTTGAAATAAATAGTTATATTAGTAAACTGTACAGTCTTTAAGTAAACACTAATAAGCCAAGTTGGTGGCCGAGTGAGAGAACATCGAGTTACAAATCACGAGATCGACGGTTCGATCCCTGCTCATTCCGGTTTTTCTTTTTTCTAAATAATTAGAATGTACAAATATTGTCCCAAGTTGTGACATTTGCACGTCCTTCGGCTGCCCGTCGGATGTACTTTGGACCAAAAACGAACGTCCATAGGATGTACTGTGTGTCCGTCGAGGACGTCCTTCAGATGTCCACAGGACAATGTTGTGTGCTATTAGGGATCCCATTACTAGTAAAAGATATGTTAAGGAGATAAGTTGAAAATCTGTGAAAGCGCGTCAAAAAGTGCGTATAACTTTTGACGCACAAGGAATTTTTGAGCGCAAATATCTTTTTCGTAATCAGGAGGCCATAATACATAAGAATCAATAATAAAATTTTAGGTGGAATGTTGTCGCCGAAAAAAAATCAATTCAACTGCACTAGACTGCCTTCATGTTATTGACGTGTTTTTTAGATGTTGTTTGATCAACTTCGTCATACGTCGGATAAATAACGTCTCTGAACGTTATCTTTTTACTAATAAGCTGTTTTTGGCAAATTAACTGAGGTTATTCTACTGGAGAAAATATTTTCTTGAAAAATAAATTAATATTACAGAAAAACAACTTGAAAGAAAGGAAATCGAAGAACATTTTTCTAGAAGCGTGTTAGTAGCGAGCATGCTTGGTCACACTGTCTACCGTGTATTGGGTTCGATCTCCGACACTGGCAATGTCGGTGTAATAGTCTGCGAGTTTTTAAATGTATGACTTTTCGTACAGCATTGGCTTTGGATTTGAGAGTTGTTTACTGTGTGGTGTGTTTATTTGGCGTATTTCCCCCCGCTCCCCACTGATTTAGTCACCTTGCTCACTCTTAAAACTAGACAAAACCCAGTCATCTCTTTGTTCCTCTTATCTTATTGTTCTTAATGTGTTTTTACAATAATTATATTTGTAATTTCGGTGGCGTTTTAGACCAAGTTTATCAAGTCTAAAATAAGATTTATCTTAAGTATGTATGATAAATACTATTTATTAATGTGAATTTGACCTCTAGTTGGTGTTCCCCGCCTGTTGGTTCCAATAACAAATACCTAAATAAATAATTGAACGTAATTTGAGACGTCACACTAGAAAAACAACAAGATTTACCATTTTTATCCTCACTTAAATGTCTTGAAGTGTCAAGTAATGGCCTGATCCAGGGCCGTAGTCAGGAGCAACTGACTACGGCTAGGCCCTGGCAAAAAAAACCCAAGCAAACGTTTTTCTAAATGCAAAATGTCAACTACGAATGTTAGTGTTGAACATGACAATGAAAGCACTCTGTCTAATATTCAATTCTGGATACGGCCCTGCTCCAATCACTTCTGCATTCACACTATCGTTTAATTTAAATATATGTTATTCAACCAATAGGTTAAAAAAATGGGTTCTCAATGAAAAAACAGCGCAAGTCCATTTTTACTTAAGTATTCAGGGTTGCCTCTTGAGTAATTTGTCTAGTTGGTGGGATCGGGAGGGGAGGGGGTGTTCGTTAGCTGCCATCTTGGTAAAAACACAGATAAAGAGTTCAAACGTAAATATCTCGCGAACGGTTGATAATATGATACTTTTTGTTCAGCACTATATATAATTCTCTAGAAATTTCTTCACAGCCTCATTTTCGTGGAACTAACGGTTCTCGAGTTACAGCGCGTCAAAGTTTGCAAAAAGTAGTTTTTTTTGCAAATTATTTCGTAAATTGTGGATCATAAATTAAAATGTCAAACGGCTGTAGACTGTCATTTTGTCATTCGTGAGGTATTTACATTTGAACTTTTCGCAGAGATGGCGACTGACGCACCTCCTGCTACCTTGTCAACTTGATAAATACTCGGAATACCTACTTTAAAAAAAATGGCATGCCATTTTTGCGTAAAAAGGAATCTATTGATTGTACTATGTACTATTGATAAATACTAAATATTATTGTAATTTAAACAGATACATTAAAGTGTTGTTAAAGGCCAAACCAATGAAATTGTTTTCAGCTTACCTTTCAAATTATGACATTGGGCCCAGAACCTATACAATAATAACGAACATTAATGAGCTTTTACATCGTGGGCAAGTAAATTAAACGTTACTGAGCGTTACTTTCTAATTTACACATCAATAAAGATAGAATATTATTTTTGGTAGTAGGCATATTGTTATATGTAAATATACCAAAGATACCAAAACTGACTTAAATAAGTAAACTCAAGTGTAGCAGCAACAAGCAGTTTACATCGTCCTCATCTTATATGACTAATTTTCCTCACCTGAGTTATGCATAATATATCTGGCCATCAACGCTGCTTGAAATGGTGGCGGAGGCGATTTAGGCACGATGAGACGTGCATTGCAAGAACCATAGAGAAATAGAGCAAGCACAATTTTTAAGTAAGTCATCTAAAAATAAAAATAATTACAACTAATGCAAAATAAGATTTTTATAGCCAAAGGGTAGGGTAGAAAGATTTTTTTTTCTACTACTTACAAAAACTGTACTTTTTGTCATTATATTTAGTGCGTTAAAATCTAAAGATATCTAGATGCCAATGACCATATATATCGATATTTGCATGACAAATTGAATTGAGTCAAAAAACTTTCCTTAGTGACAGTTTTTCATATCGTTAAAATTGAACATAGGTAGTTTACTCTTACATAATTTTCAGATTTTTTAATTTTTTGAACACTCTGTACATGACATGTTAACTTACTCCATGGCAATCATATTTTTAGCAAAAGCAAAACTTTTTATGAAGACTTAATTTTTCACGTAAAATGAGAAATACAAAAAGTTTACCCTCTTATCCACTCTTACCAGGGCCCGATCTTGAATCCTGCGAACTACGCGGTCGCAGGAGGCGCCAACTGAAAAGAGGCGCCAAACAGGGAAAGGGAAAGGCGCCAAACACTTGAGGAAACTATGGATATTGAAGAAAATTGCAACCCTAACAATTATTTGGAGAACTTTTCTCCATTACAGTATTATTGTCATTGAGATGGGGGGCGTCAAAATATCGTCCGATCGTCCGCTTACACTTGAAAAATATCTAGAACCGGCCCTGACTCTTACTATGGACAATGGACATATATATATATATATATATATATATATATATATATATATATATATATATATATATATATATATATATATATATATATATATATATATATATATATATATATATATATATATATATATATATATTTTAAGCTGAAATTGGCACTGCGCTTATTCTCTAATGTGTCAGAACTCTAGTGAATGCATAAAATAAATTTTAATCGTTAATATACCTAAAATTACCCAGATATACGCGCGCTCGTTCATCAAAACCGCGACTGCTACGACAAAAATATTTCCCCCACTCTCATTAAAAAGGGTTCTAGATTCTAAGAAAACGTACGGAGATGATATCTATTTATTCATCTAGAGTGCTCAGACAAAGTCGAACACGTTTCGCGAAACATCAAAAAATATCATTTTTTGTACGTTCCTGCTGGACCTAATTTTCAATTTGGAGTATGCAATTTAAAACGCTTTTTCAATAAAAATTATTTTTAGTTCAAAAAATTGTTTTTTTGACGGCCCCTATCTCAAACACCTTTGAACCCACTACGATGTAATATTGTACAAAGTGGTTTCTAAAAGTGCTGCTTAAGAATATCTTAGATTTTTTTTATAAAAAAATCGCGAATATATTTTCTTGAAAATCGACCCCCATTTTCTATCCTAGAATCGGACGCCTCTGACTAAAATATCAAATGTGGTTACGTCTAAAGATTCACTTTATAGGTACATATTCACCAACCAAAATCCAAACATTCGGATATGAGACGGCGAGATATGAGGGTGGCTCCATGAAAAATGGGACACATTGTATAATAATATTCCTACAAAATTTCGCACTATAGGCCTTACATATATCTTACTTCTTATAACTGTTCCGTTTTTGACAAAGACACAAAAATATATTCATTCCAGTGAATGACATGTTTGTGAAGCAAATTCGGCGTAACAAAAGCATTTCACGTGAATCATCGTTTAAGGGAATAATTAGGCTAAAAATAGCTGAGTAATTACTTAAAATCATCATTACTTACATCCATCGTTGAAGTTAACAGCCTGCAGATGCACCACCGTTCACAGTATTCTAGCAGAACTACTACCAAGTACCTACAACAACTTTTTAAAACTAACGTCGAGTTTGCGGCTTCTGATTCGCATGAATTAACCTGAGGTCAGGCTGGCAAGGGAATAATAAAACAAAGATTCATTCATTATCGGGTTTCTTTCAATATTTACGTTTTCGATTTGTTATCTAGAGAATTTTATAGATAATTGCTGAACAATAATTAATAACATCCCAGTCAGACTTGGGAGGCACTTAAATTAAATAATCTTTTTGTTTACAGTCAAAGATCAAGACGATTCTTTAAGGTCTTTCATTTGAGTGTGCTTATATAGGTATAGTGTGATCTAAATTTTCTTCTATACAGTGAGTCGGAGAAGTATGTTTAATAAAAAGTCAGAGGTAATCATTCCCATCACTATCTGCTGACGAAAATCTGAACTACTTCTGACTGCTTGTACCCAGGCCTCCCACATCAAATCATGGGCCCCGGTACCGAATTCACTGGCGGGTCCTCGCACCTAATAATTTATGAGCGGGGGGGGCGTAGAATAGTAAAAAAAAAAAATTTGTCAGGTCTCATAATTAATGACAAGGTTTGCGTTTACTTGTCTAACCGGGCCCATAGAATGGCCGGGCCCGGGTACCACGATACCTACGGACCCCCCCTTGTGGGGCCCTGCTTGTACCTAGCATACCTTTGGTTAAAAATTATCTCCACCATAGACAAAATGTTTCTCTAAAAACAAGTAAACGTAAAATTCGGTTTTAGCCCAGTGGCGGCTCGTGATATTTTCTGCAGAGGAGGCTTGATATTTTAAAAGACAATTAACTTGCAATATGATTACAATTTGTACATTTCCCCGCCAACCTCGAGGTAGTACAACGGCGCGTTACATTTTTTTGTCGTGGGTTGTTCGCCAGGATACCGATTCACGACTTGAGAGAATAGAACTAATAAAAGAATAGAAAGAAAAGGAAATAGAAAATATAATGAGACGAAAAAATCATTCTCATGAAATTTCCGTTCCTACGCCTCGAGTATCGGTATCCAAAGGAGCCCTACTATCCCACTTATAATTAAGTTATAACTTTTAATAAAAATCAAAATAGTTTTGGAAAAAAAATTAAAGTATTTTCCTACAAACAAAAATTGTATTCATTATCACTGCCAGAGTGTAAAATTATAACTTTTAATAAAAATTAAAATAGCTTTGAGAAAGAAGTTATATAAAAAAATATAACCGCGGAAGAATTAAAAAATATTTCCTAAAAAATAAATAACGCAAATAAATATTTTTTCTAAAATAACAACTATATTAATCTTTGGTGTAAAGCCTAAATATTTTTATAAATGAGTGGTAACCTGCGATTTTCGGAACTAGCAAAATGGTTGATTATTTCATCATAAAATGAATCGTGTTTCTTCAATTCTGACAAAAAACGTTTTTCTATTGAAATAAGCGATACATTTGAGAGGCGGTCTTGACTTATTTTGTTTCTAGTAAATGTTTTTATGCGTTTAAGTGCTGAAAATGATCGTTCTACAGAAGCTGAGGTTACCGGAATTGTTGACACTAATGATAAAAGTTTGTACAGTTCGGGTAGACAGCTTTTTAAATTATTATTATATATATAAGTAAGCATTTCTTGAGATGATTTTGGATTTGCTAAAAGTTGCTGGTCAGAATACAACACGCATAGTTAATTTTTTAACGAAATACGGTCAAAAAAAGGATAATGGTCCATTAATTTCTCCATTAGACTGGTAGGAAATGATTTAGAAAACGCTGTAAAATTATTAGGATTTACTAAATCGTAACATTGCAAAGTATTTAAATCAGAAAATCTAATTTCAATTTGGACTATAATGGTGTCTAAAATTTCTATAAAAATTTGTTTGTAATGTATATCTGCCCTGTCAAAGTTATATGTTGTCTTTCTTTTTTTAAATTGTGGCCCTGGCTCATCATCTACGTTTTCAGTATTTTCTAAAAAAATATTGTATAAAGTATTGAAATGTATTTCGTTATTGCGAAATTCTTTTAATTTAGATATAAGTGATTTAAGTCTATTTTTAGAATATGTTATAATCAGTTAGTTTATTCTGTAAAATTTGGAAAACAACATCAGTTTGCTCAAAAATCATGTTAAAAGCTTTTAGAAAAAATATGAAATTTTTATCCAACAATAACGATTTTAATCCGTAAGCTGCTCTTAAAGTCTGAGCGTCATTTAAAAATCTTCACTTTCCGAAATAAAATTAAAAACGTCAATAAGTTCTTTCCTGTATTTGTCAACAGTGAAAACAACTCTAGATGAAAAATTCCAACGAGTGGGAGCGTTTGTCGGAATTCTATGTTTCATATTAATTGTATTTAAAACATCAGTTCTTTTGGTAGATTTTGAAAAAAAATGACGAAAAACCAGTAATATTTGAAAAAAATATTCTAACTTCTTTAATTCCGTTACATGCTTTACTCAGAACTAAATTTAATTGGTGTGCATAACAGTGAATGAAGTAAGCTTGAGGAGCAATATCTTTTATTTTTGTTTGGAGTCCATTAAGATGCCCTGACATAACTGCAGCGCCGTCATAGGTTTGTGCTATTAATTTATTTTTCAAATCAAATTTACCAAATTCGTCGATTAATAATTTAAATAAACTCTCCGCGTTTCTTCCACTACTCACATCAAGAAAACCAACAAACCTTTCAATAACTTCGCCGTGCATTACATATCTAAAAATTACGGAAAGTTGAGATTTACAGGTAATGTCCGTCGTTTCGTCAATTTGCCACGAGAAAAATTCGCAATTATATAGTTCTTCATAAATTTTGCCTTTAATAATCGAGCTAACACTCTCAATTAGATCATTTTGAATTGATTTAAATGTTCCGGAAAAAATAGTGGCGTTATTCAAAAAGTTCTCTAATTTTGGATCATACATTTTTAAAAAATCTATTAGCTCTTTGAAATTTTCTTTATTGCACGAATCGCGTTTTTCGTCATGCCCTCGGAAAGAATTTTCTTGCGAAGATAAATATATAACGGCATCAACTAATCTCTTTAATATTTCCCTATTTTCACGGACCTTTTCATTAAAATTTTCTATTTCTCTCTTATGTGCAGATTCCAAATAATTTACAATATTTTGTTTACCAAATATTTCGAATTTAACGCAAGATGAAATGTGCTCCTGGGATTTTTCGTGCTTTTGTAAACCTCGCGACAAATTTTTCAAATTATTAAACCCGGTCCTGCCCCAAATTGAGGATTGATCATTAGTGAATAATAAACATCTCCAACAATATAATTTGTTTCTAACTGTTGATGCCGTTAACCACTCGATTTTTTTATAATTGTTATCACAAAACCCTCTGTTTTGTTTTCCACTTTTAAAAACTAACGAAGGCATTGCTGGTGTAGGCCTAGCAATTCTTTTAATTCTTACCTTTTCGTCGTAAGTAAGAGTAGAAAATCCATTTAATAACAAATAATCCACCACGTCTGGACAACAAGAGATGTTGTTGGGAATATTTTCACCTAGAGCACTCATTTCTAGCCCGCCTATCAAATGTTTTATGTATTTTAATGTCAAGTTGATCTTAACCGGCTAAACGACAAATTACCACTGACAGTTCGTTTTCCTGTGAATCACCTGAACCAAATAAAATCGAGTACAACAAATATCAAAGGGACCGCTGCGAGTGAAAGTACTTGTCTTCTCTATACTGTGCCTGAACTCCTGAACTGCACATGCGCTATAAAGAACTGAGGACTGAGGCTAGCGGCCTAGCTTGTCTTATTTGAAGTGTTGCTAGACAACGCAAAAGTAATGCAAGGTCATTTATGTTAAAACTAAATGCCTTGAAGTTGGAAGCTATTTCGTATAAGCCTCAAGCGAAGCGCTCTGTTCACTCAATGAAAGACCGGGTCGCCCGGGAAATATGCATAAAAAGACAATCCGGACTGTGACGTTATAGGTATGTTTGTGGAAAGGAAATGCAGAACTTTTTTATACACTGAAAATTAATTAATGAACTATAAACAATAAACAATATTGAAAATTGAGATATACCTAAGTAGAAATTTCTACAAGTAAAAGATATTAATTTGGAAGATTGCAAGATATGTTGCTTCTTCCAAAGGGAGGCTCAGCCTCCCCTGCCTCCCCTGACGAGCCGCCACTGTTTTAGCCTTTTACGGCAAAATATTTGAAGTCCTTTTCGATTAGATATGTCCTTGTTAATTCTTGTGCCATTCATACCAAGCGCGGATCTAGAAATTTCAATAATTTTTTTCTCGTCTGTGGCGCATGGGACCCATACGAAATATGGGAAATAACATCTCGAGAAGCACTTCTCTAACGACCCCTAAAAAATTTTGAAAAAGCAGTTTGCGAAAATTATCCGAGAGAGATCCGAGAGAAATTGTCCGAGACTCTCCATAATAAAATTATTGGTCTGTTCTTGTTTGAAGGCAATTAGAATAGATTTCAACTTTTGGATTTTCTGAGGAATGACTTTTCGGAATCACTATAGACAGTTTACCCATTCGTGGCCGCGGTAATTTAAAATTATTCATGGCCGCGGTAATTTATAATTCTAGTGAGATGGGTGTCCTGTACATAATGCAGTAATAGCGAGACAGTGGTTAAATAATAATTTTCGAAATCAGTGAATAGGTCCCAACAGCCCTCTAATTGAATTTCCGTCTAGGTCACCGGATTTAACACCAATGGACGTTCTTTACTATTAAGGAAAAAGTATATAAATCAAGACCCCAGGCTATTGAAGACCTCCGAGCTAGAATAAGGAATGCTTGCCTAGAAATTACCCCTATACAATTAAATAATATTAAAAAAAGATACGACAAATTTAATACAATGAACGGTGGTTTGGTGGAAGCTTTATAATCTTTATTTATCAGGGCCTGATTAAGGATTGGCTCGCCCCTATGCTTATCATGTATTTGCGCCCTCTTATTCATAATGGAAAAAAATATTATGAACGGAGAGGGAGAAATCTAAAAAAAAATTAAACCAAAATTGATAAGCCGGGAGAAGAAAATGGAAAAAAAAATTTTTCTCGAAAACAAAAATTGATTAGAGGTGGGGGCAAAATATTTTACACGCTCCCCTTTACGCATTGTCGTCCCGAGGAAAATTATTTTAGTGTTTAAATATTGCTTCCCTGTGATGTGATTTCTGCGCCGTGATTATTAACCTCATTGTTTTGTGTTTTCATTGCTCATTAGAATTAATGTTTTTTTTATGTTTATTCCATGGCTTACTATACTAATATTTTCATTTTTAAAATCTGCAAAAATTTTATTAATTCGTATTTGTTTATGAAATTTGATACATACTGGTGCAAGAAAAAACACAATTTTATTTGGTTCAAAATGTTTGTTAACCTTGTCATTCAAATATAGATTTTTTTAAAAAATATTTGTTTTCTCTTTTGGCCAAAAAAAATCTCGGACTGTTTTATGTTTTATTTATAATTAAAAATAAACAAACACGACAGGAAAGAACATAAATAGTCTTACGAACAAAAATAAAAAAAATGTAAAAATTAGAATTATTATTAGTCCAGTCAGTAAAGTAAAAAATACACCAGAAGCTCGCAAAAAATGTCATCTGAGATTTTCCTTCAGTAACTGTTATCACAAAACCACAAAAATCCGTTCTGGGAGTGCCGCGCAACCCCCCCAAAAAATCACCCATTCGGTGAAAAAAAGCCTTATTTTACTGATAATTCGTTAACCGTTGAAGATATAAAAAAATTGCTTAAAGAAAGCTTGGCTAATTTCCTAAAAAAAAAAGTAGTGTAATTTTTTTGTATATGCCATAGTTTTCGAGAAAATCGATATTGAAAATATAAAATTGAATTTTTAGAAAATGCGTTATATAATCGTTAATATCTTCGCCAATTGTCGACATATATCTAAGAAAATAAGTAAGCAAATGAAAGATATTTTTATAACCTTCAATTTTTCAGCATAGAAAATTATAAAAGTAACTAGATTTCTAGGGTTTTTAAGGTCGTGTCAGTAAAAATTGTTTTTTCCCGATTTTTTTGAATATATATTTAGACCAGGTACATTCAAAAATATTAAAATACAAGGAGGCTAGATTAATTTAAAAAAAAAATCCAAAAAAAGGCTGCATATTCAATTTTTTGATATTTTTTTTATGCAATTTTTTTAACTATTAAATGATTAGAAACAATAGTTATATGAATAAATACCTATTATTTCTGCTTACATCATTGTTAAAAAATATTATTTTGGGTATTCAGCAGATAACTTTCAAAGAAAACATTCGTTTCTTTCATATACCATTGGTGCAAGTCTGACCAAAAAAGAAAGATCAACAAGATCCCCCTACGGTGACGTGTCGACTTCTTTCATACACCTACCATATCTAAGATTCAGCATGAAAAGCAATAAAACAACCACTCTTTCTATATATTGATGATTCAAGTCTGATCATGCTAATATATATAATATTTAGTATCTCTAGCCCTACCTAGAGCTACTAAAGTATATCATATTTTCGATGGATTAATTTCTTTAAACATTGTACAATCTTTTTCAATTATTGGACATGCATGCGGTGAGCGAAATTTTATAACTATTTTCTTTGTGCTTTTTAGTATTTTCTTGACTTTGAAATGTAATAAACGTTTGATTGTGATATAGTATCCTCTAGGTAGGGCTAGAGATACTTAATATTATATATATTAGCATGATCAGACTTGAATCATCAATATATAGAAAGAGTGGTTGTTTTATTGCTTTTCATGCTGAATCTTACATATGGTAGGTGTATGAAAGAAGTCGACAAGTCACCGTAGGAGGGTCTTGTTGATCTTTCTTTTTTGGTCAGACTTGCACCAATGGTTTATGAAAGAAACGAATGTTTTCTTTGAAAGTTATCTGCTGAATACCCAAAATAATATTTTTTAATAATAGTTATATGATATATAAACTAAAAAAAATTTTTGTGAGCTAAATTTTCAAGATGTTTGGGTCTTTTTTTTTTATTTTTAGGAAGCAATAAAAAATTGGCCAAAATTTGGTTAACTTCAACATAAATTAATTGCAAATGTGAATATTTGTATTCCTAACTTTTTCTGCATTGAAGTACTACCTACCTTGAACTAAAATATAATGCATTTATAACTTATATTAAAGTCAGTTATTTTTTATGGGCCAGTGAATAGTTAGAGACGCAAAAAATTAAGAGATAATTATATTATATTGTTTTCATATACTAATAAATATCAATAGCCATCAAAAATGGCAACACAAGAGGGTATTTTATATCCCCTTTAAAACCCATTTTGATTTTTCTTCCTAGCTTGTATGGTTTTCGAGTAATTCAATTTTTTCTCAAATAAACGAAAATTCGCGCGCATTAAAAATACAAATTTTGGAATCTTTTTCAAAATCGATTTTCTCGAAAACCATGACATATGCAACAAAATTACAATAGGACTTTTTTTTAGGAAATTAGTCAAGCTTTCTTTTTTACGATGAGCAATTTTTTTATATCTTCAACAGTTAACGAGTTATCAGTGAAATAAGGCTTTTTTCATCGAAGGGATGGTTTTTTGGGGGGGTTGCACGGCAACTGCGGTTTTGTGATGTATAACCTCTCACTAACAGTTATTGGAGGAAAATCTCAGATAACATTTTTTGTGATGGAAATTTTCATAATTGTTGGACTATATGTATTATTATGTATTTAATATTCTTAGAACGTCTTTTTATTCTCGCGTGTCCGAGAAATCCCGACTGTTATTTCCCGTAAACGGAAACTATAAAAACTGTCATAATTCCCTGGACAGAAACCTTAGTACATACCAGTGGCGGCTCGTCAGTGGAGGCAGGGGAGGCTGAGCCTCCTCTAGCAGCCTATCCAGAGGTGGTGAGGAAATGTGCAAATTGTAATCATATTGCAAGTTAATTGTCTTTTAAATATCAAGCCTCCTCAGCACAAAATATCACGAGCTGCCACTGGTACATACCCATTCAGAAGGGTGCTGAGTACAGGGATGTATTCAGATGTTACATAAAAAATCGCTAATACGATTTCTTGAAATTAACCCCTACAAAAATCGTGGTAGGCCATGATTATTAAAAATAAAATATGGAGTTTCGTCCAAAAGTACAATTTTAATAAAAAACGGTTAAAATCGTTCAGTAAATACAACTTTTATGAGGCTGTTCAGATTTGAAATCGGTCACATTGTATAAGTAAAACAAATATAAGTTAAGTAAAAATAACAATACAATCAATGTCCCAATAGGGACAAAGTCAATTTAAAAGAAAAACAACAGATTAAAACAATAGGACAGATAAATATAAAGATAAGTTTAATATGCAAAATCAGTCTCAATAAATATCTATACAGGGTGGAACATTACTAATAGGCCATACTTCAAGGGTAGATTCTTTGGACCAAAATATGAGGATATAACCAAACATGCTTTAGTAAATTGTTGCTGTGGGAAAAGATACAAAGTGTCAAAATTGTCATTTTTTTTCTTTTGTTTTGCAATATCTCAACTACCACTTGACCGATCTTCCCCCAATTTGGTAAGGAAACATTTTTTACGCTAAGAAACAATAATTTATGTACTACATCACGCTAGCCCGTCTTTAACTCTTGTAAGATTTAAAATGTACTATAAACTTGCAATCAGTTTTAATCTAGATCGCGCCCAGCGGCGGCTCGTCAGGGGAGGCTGAGCCTCCCTTTGGAAGAAGCAGCGTATCTTCGAATCTTCCAAAAATCCGTTGTACTACCTCGGGGGTGGTGGGGAAATGTACAAATTGTAATCATATTGCAAGTTAATTGTCTTTCAAAATATCAAGCCTCCTCTGCAGATAATATCACGAGCCGCCACTGATCGCGCCATATTTTATATAAAATACAGACTCAGCCATGATGGACATTTTCAATAGCCAAAGAAACAAATATTATTATTGAAATATATGCGCCTTACATCCTCTTAAATAACTCCAAACATGCAATTTAATGAAAACATGCTTTAGATGTTTAGATGCAAAATAAAATTTGACGATATTTTTTAAATAATAAAAAAAACATTAAATTGATGGCGCTCGAGTTATGTAGAAGTATTTTATTACATTTTATCTTGGCAAATTGGAGACTTGCCGTTTTAACTATTTCACACATAAAAGTTGTCAGACTTTAGTAAACAAAATAAAACCCTTTTAGGATTCATTATAATTATTCTCAAGGTAATTTAGTCTGCTGCAAGTATATTTTAAATGCAAAACGTCAGTTAATAAGTTTTAATACATAAACTTAAAGTTGCCTTGAAGAACTCTTTAAGAATATAAAAAACCGCTGCCCAAGGAATCACTACTTCCACATCCAGATTCTCTATCCAAGTCAGTCACAACGAAAAAACTTTGTATGTGAAAATAATTGTTTATGGAACTTTAATAATATAATATTTGAAATCCTCTACCCCAAAAACCCATAAAACGATACCCCACATCGGTAGTGGGGTGAGGGTGGTGATAGGGGGGTGGTAGTGGGGAGTGGATGAAGTAAAAAAATATTTTGAGGTTTCTGGTTCCTGTACATGCACTAAATCACAATTTTTTTTTTCATCCCCTTTAATAAGGAGGTGGGGGTGGTAATGGGGGTGACTAATGCCAAAAATTTTTTTGAGACCTCAGCTTCTCTTGTATATACTAAATACCAATTTCATGGACTCTTACCAGCTTCATTTACCCATTTATCCCAAATTTACACCAATTTACCCCCCAACCCTTCGACGGAACAAGATGAAAATATAATCTAGTTCTAGATCTCGTTAAAGTACATATGTGTACCAAATTTCAAGTCAATATCTCAAACGGTTCCAGAGTAAACGTGCGCACAAAAAAAAAGTTACAGACAGACAGACCGACAGACGGACCGACAGACAGACAGAAATTTTTCTTTCGCTCAAATTTAAAATCTCGACGTTTCATGACATTTTAAGCCTATTTGGGCAATAAAAATTTTTTAAATTTTTTTTGTCGTTACTATACTTCCACTGGACGTGGAAGTAATTAAAACTAAATGGTTTTAAAATAGTTTTAAAACTTAGTCTTTTAGCATGGGCCCTTTTTGGCTAGAAGCTTCTTTATGGTGGTCCTAAGGCTGTCTTGAAGATCATTTGGTTTTATTCGAAGTTTTATTGTATAGTTTTAAAGCGACCTTGGAGATCGCAATAAGAGTATTAGTGTTACTTGGGATTATTAATGGTCCACCCCGTATTTCTCAATAAGGATGAGTAAGATCAGTAAGACCACTTAATAAAACAATAAGTTTAATGACCATTTTGGTTGTCCAAAAAATCAGTAATTGAATAAAAACCATTTTCCAGTAAAATTTCTCTTATTTCCGTTTTAAATATATCTAGAGGGAGGTCTCTTATGTCATATGGGCAGGGATCGACAGTTTATCACCTTGTCTTGTATTATATAGATGTCTGCAGTAGCGTAGCCAGAATTTTGGTTGGGGAGGCAAACAAAAAGTTCAAAGACTTAATAGAAATAATCGTATATTGTATTTAACATTTTGAGAACGACATCTCAATCAATTAGGACCTATGCTGACAATTTCCCATTTGCTCGCCAACACTCGTGGCGATCGCAGTACTTTATTGTAACAAGTTTATTTTCGCAAATTCAACATTTTTTATTTTTATTTTATGTTTGGCCCCCATCGCCCCTTCTCAAAAACCACCCCTAAAATGCTTATATATTCATATTTCAACTCCTTCAAATCCACCTCCTTAGTGCTTAATTTATTTTAAATATATTTGACGTATTTCGGACTTAATTGATTGATTGATTTACCAGCGTGGGGTAGGCATTGCTGCCACTCCCAGGGTTATACAGCTGGGCCTGCTACGTCCACGCTGGGTTGGACTAAGGTCATGCTTGTTGCCAGCAGCGAGGGCCACATGGCGCATGGTAAAGGAACATGGGATGGGAGGTGTAGGTATTTATGAGATGCGTTACCGCATTGTGTCGTGAGGGAGTGTTTAAGCTCCCTTTTTGTGTTTTTGGTTCTGGGCATCTGCCTCTTCTGAATCTTCGGTTGAACTATTTGCAGTGCCTTGATATGGAGTGTTTATGCTCCTCTTTTTGTGTTTCTGCTTCTTCAAATCATCTTTTGCTGAGTCTTCTGATTCCTCGGTTTCCGATGCTGGGTTGGATTTGGGTCATGCTTGTTGTCAGCAGCGAGAGCCACATGACGCATGTTTTTTCCTCGCTTTTCTTTCCTAGTTTTTTTTTTATCCTCTCTGTTGTTTTCCACGTTTAACATGGTCTCCCTATTTTTAGTTTGCTGCTGTTCAGTGTTAGCGCTTTCTTCTACTGTCCTTTTTGCTTTAACCTTCTTGATCCTTGCCCTTATCTCCGTTTACCAGAGTATGGTCTATTTGTGTGATTGAGCTTCCATTACTCCAGGTGTCAATGCAGGTTTGACTTTTGCTCCATGTATTTCTTATTGTTAAGTCAAACATGTGTGCTAAGTTTTTTAGCGCGTTTCCATTTTCGTTAGGCCATGTGTGGAGTATATGTGCATTAAAGTCTCCTAATAGTATAATGGACATTTTTCTTGATTTTTCATAGCGCTAGTGTGTGCCTGTTTTCTTTTTCTAATTGATGGCTTAGTGCTCCATATAGACAGTGCTCTCTTCGGTTATTACTGATTTCTTTCTCCTCTTTGCCGCCTGGCACGATTTCACTGCACTATATATACCATTATTTACTGCGTTACAGGGGAAGCACTGTGTAAAGTTTTGGTTTGTACACCTAATTAAACACTAACTAATATTTCTTATCAATTACTGAAAATGTTCCGAGATATGTATTATTTTACAAACACATCCACTTATACTTTTTTTAACTATAGTTTTTACACGTTGTCACTATTTAACTTTTATAAACTTTTATGGATATCCATTGCTGACAGAGCATTATAAAGCAGGTCTGGTCGCCTCGACAGCAAGATGACAAGTCCAATGTGTTGTCGCATTGTGTTCGTTATTTAATGTTTATGCTCCTCTTGTTGTGTTTCTGTTTCTACAAATTTTCTTCTTCTTCTGAGGTTTCTGATGCCTCGGTTTCTGGTTCTGGTAGGGTATATCGCTGCGATTTCTTTGTGGAGTTCATTTTTTCCACTCGCTTTCTTTTCCAGTATGTTTGGTCGCTTCTCAGTTTGTTCATGATCCTCTTAGTTGTTGTTTTCCACGTGTAACCCGGTTTCCCCATTTTTTTCTTTTTTCGTTTCTTCTGGTTTCTTGAGTCAGTTGCATGAATACCCTTCCTGCTGTCTTGTCTGATTGATCAATGATCAATGATCTTGATCATTTTGTATGATTGTCGTGGCTATGTTTTCGTTTATATTTTCCGTCCTTATTTCGATGGAGCTCTCTCGTCTGGTTACCTATGCAACTCCTCTACTGGCCTTTTCATAGTGTTGGCGTGTGCCGGGGTTGTTATGTTTTCTCCTTCTAACTGATGGCTTAGTGTTCGATTTTTGTACCAGTAGCTGATGTGTCTTCGTTGTTACGTTTTGTAGTGGATACATTATTTTTGTGTTCTCTGCAGAGTTATTATTTCTTGCTTACTTTTTGCGTATTCTTACGGACCTAAACGTTTTTAATAAAATTCCTTAACCTTACCAGAGCCGTACCAGATGTGAAGTGTAAACAGTCAGTATGTTCTTATAGCATGCATGAGATTTTTTAAATTTTAATGGCACTGAAACCAAGCTAATAATGGGCAACAATTTTATCCAAGTTTTTATTATTTTTGAATTGATTTAATTTGGCGCGGTGTACTGTTACTCTAATGGTCCGCCCCTGGTAGTATTTGCAGGAAGAGAATTGTTTATTAACTTATTTCTAATTTATTGCATTTCATGTCTGTTTATGAAATTCTTTAAGTTGTCGTACTTAAGACATAAATATTTTAAGGGTAAAGTGGACTTATCTTGATTGATTTATGGCCTTTCCTTCCTTCGGGTCGGGTACCTACTCGATATTTGTCGACTGTTTTTCACTTTTTTACGCTGCACTGAAAGATGTAATCACTCGTATTAATTAAATATTAGCACTGATCACTTAATTGTTGCTATTCGGACACTACCACCGCATGCACAATTTTTCACTTCACAACGAATGTACTTTTGACCTATTTGGGCCAGCTTATTACCGGTTTTTCTTCCGATTTAAAAGGAACGTTATCTAATAGGCGTCTATTCACCGTAACGTCTCTAGAGGGACTCCTTGACGTATTTCGGACTTAATATTATCAAATTCACAAAGTTTCATAATTTTAAAATATCATTTATTTTCCAACCGCCTCAAAAATTACTCCCTTGGTGTTTATATTTTTTGGTATATTGATAAGAATAATAGTATCCTATACTCACAAAGTTTGAGAACTTAAAAATTAGATTTATTTTTCAATCCCCTTAGTGCCTAAAATAATTTACAAGTTTTCTCCAACAAATAAAAGGCCATTTTCAAGTAAAATACGTTTTATTAGCACTTTAGCAAACTAACAGGTAAATCCTGCAACAATGACATTAACACAATGAACAGCTTCTGTATATGGAACTGTCACAAATATAAAAAATTAAAATAAACATTTTTTTTTATACAACAAACTTTATGAGATCTTTCAAAGTATATTTCTTAAAGTTAACAATAATTATCTAACATATAATCCTGGTAGCACAGTAATTTTTTTAATAACAATTCCATAACATACTTTCTTATTTTAACAATGCGCAATGAAAAATATGGCCACGGCAAAATTTGTCAACATCGGTTTTTTGGGCCACTTGGCTGGTGCCTGGCGTACTAGTAAAAATCGACAGTAGCGGTAAAACCAATACAGTTTTTTTGCCTCTACTTCATGGAAAAACACCCAGAACTTGAGGTATAGTATACCCACAATTATTTTGGAAAAATATTAACTTTTACTAGTACACCCTGCAACCTCTTTGTTTTGTTGTATGGAACATCTGCTGATTTAGGCAGAGATCTGGACATTGAAATGAATTTTTATCGCCGAATTGAAAATAAAAGAGTTATCTCACCTCAAAGTTTTTCATATTATTCTGCTCATATTTCTCTTTTTATTTATGTTACACCGAAAAGTTACTAATAAAAGTTGTGGAGAATTACATTATCTACAAATGCATTTAAAAATATTTCACTCACGGCTACTGAGAAATGAAAAAACTACTTACACCCTTATTTTGAAGATGGCGTCCGAATGACAACGCCCCCACGTGAGGAAACTCAGATTTACAGTCACCCTCGAAATTAAAAAAAATATCGCTACCCACTTAAAACGCACGGTCTCATACTCATATTGTAGTATAAGGAAGCAAAAAGAAATAAAAAATACTAACCCATCCTCAATCAGCAGGTGCCCCATAATTCCTTATATCTAATAAAATGGAAAATATGTCCTTAAAGTTCTACAAAATATGCTAGAAAAAATAATACAACATGATATGAGAGCAGAGACTAGAAGAAAATAAAAAGAAATATCGTTTCAAAATTTCATACAACTTTTGCGTACACCTGGTGTACGTTTGTACATAAATCGATAACTATTTCTGCCGTTGGGTGTACCCCAAAACTGTACAAACAGCTTTCTGGTAAATAAAATGAGGAAGATTTTGGTGTTTGTGCGCGTTAGTTTCATATAGAAAATTTAAAATCAACAAGGAAATCATAATTGTAATAATACATCAAAAAATAGGCACATAGACTCCCGTAAGGAGTTTTTTTCTGGGCTTTCGCAACTTGTTATAAACAAAGGTATAACAAGTGGAAGTCCCAATAAATAATCTTTGACAATTTTCAACAAACGTGAAATAATTTATTTAGAGCAACACTTTTTTAACTGTAGGTTTTTTTGTGTATTTTAAGATAGTAAAAAAAGTCTAAAAATTAAAAAATCATTGTTTTTTGTTTTTTTTTATGGAAAATCTTCCTATTTTTTCGTTTGTTACGAAAAAATATTTCCATTTCTGTAAATTTTAATTATTTCTAAAATCCATTAACGTCAAAAGGTACATTAAAGAACACATCCAATTTAAAAAGAAATTATTTTATTATAAAAATAGCGAAGATATCTTAATACTGATACGGTTACAAACAATCCAGGGAACATGATCATGTCAGTTTTATGTCACCATCATCAATGTGACGTTGCATATGACGTGAAGCATGACGGATAGGGTATTTTTGATTAAATGGTATAAATTTATATTTACGAAATATAGGGTGTTGTAAAAAGATTGGGACAACGCTTACCAGTAGATTCTTGACATCAAAAAAAGTAGTGGTCTAACTCTTTTCGTTTTCAAAATACAGCTATACAGGGTGGTAAAGTAAAAAAATTGTATTCGTATTTTGTCTGGATCAAACTCTAAGTTCCAAGCAAATCAATATTCGATGTTTTCACGATGATATTTGCAACAATTATTTGGCGTTTGTAAATTAATTAGAATATAATACAAAGTGTGACCGCTCATTATTAATAGTTTATATGTGAAGCCATCTAGAAATAACTTCTATAACTACTTTTAATTTTTGTTGTAAAATGTTTAAGCCAGTAGTATAATTTTCAGAATATATAGGGGCAGTTCTACAAAGCATGGTCGATTTCACATTGACAATGTTAAAAAATAAAATTTCAGGAATGTATTGATGGCATACATTTTTGAAATGGTTAAAGTGTCTACTTTTCAGGTATGCCTTGTGGCATCAGCTTTTTTACCGTGACTAAAATGTTACAGCTGTTTTTCCTTAGTGAAACGTATAACAAAACACACGACCGTCACATTTATATTTGTGCTGTGTATTAATATAAATATGCTAAATGGATTATGAAAAAGTTGATTCTTTGAAGTGAAAAATATGTCCTACAAGATATTAGAGAAAATTTTGTTCGTAATAATACCCATGAATAAAATAAAAAGTGATATAACTGGAAATATCTGTTTCTTTCTTATTTGAGTCTAATACTTTCGAAATTCAGTTAACTGTATTGACTCAAATTACCTTTTTGTGTCTAAATTTTGTTACCGACAACCAGCTTTGTTCATAATTTAAAGGACAATGGTAATAACGAGATAAATAATATTTATGACACCATTGTGAATGAGGTACTATGAGTTGACGGTCGTGAGTGACATGAGATGGTGTAAGATTCGTAAAACGGTCGTGTAATTGTTGGCTGAGGTTGTGCCAAATTTTTGAAAATAAAAAGAATATTTGAGGGTCAGATCGTATGTATTTTGGCTAGTAGGAACAAATATGAAAAAATATACAAGTTTTCCCATTTAAAAATTTGATTTTCACGTTATTTGCCTCGAAACCGGAAGTCAGAAGTTGGTATTTTACATCATATAATTGGAAATTTCATCCCATATCACTACACCAAATTTGAAAAAAATCCATTCAACCACTCAAAAGTTACAAGAGTGAAGGAGAGTAATGCCAATGAAATTTCTCATGACCGTCACTAGAGTCTCAAGACCATCACACTCAAATTTGTACCATGTGACGGTCATGAGTGTGACGGTCGTGAGGGCCGCTAGACAAACATGACTAAGAATTATATTCACCCTAAGCTATTATTAAAGTAAGGTTAGGAGAAGACAGTGTACTGGATACCTCAAAATAAAAACGTATTTGGATATTAATAAGTTGATAATGCTAAAATACACAACGTGACGGTCATGAAAGGGAGCACAGGGCCATATATTAGACTTACCATATAAATTACTGGAAATTCAAAATGTTTTGGGAAACAGCATTGGTTATTGTATCTCACATGATTTCACAACGAAAACTAAATTTCGATGTGTTTCTGAGTAGTCCTAGCATTCAACTTATTAACTAATAATGTGCGTTGTGACGGTCGTGAGTATTAACCAAGTTACGCGACTTTAATAGTTTATATATTAAATCCTAGACTTTAAAACATGAAAGTTGTATCTTGCCAACAAATTTTGGATATTTTGTAATAATTATAGCAGAGATGGACACTAACCATTTCTCTGGTAACAAAATTTCAGCCAAAACAAGTGTCAATCTGTATGGAGTTACGCGTGACGGTCTTGAGTTTTAGGAATAAAAACAGCCAATATTTTATTTTTGTCGTAATTTAGCTCAAGTTTTTTATTATAACAAGGTGCGGTAATACTCATATAAGCGAATATTGGACACGGGTTGTAGCTTGGACCAATTTTTGATCAGTAAGTCACTATCATGTATCGACCATGCTTTGTAGAACTGCCCATAGGTACTTCTAAAAATCGTCCTAGTCGTCTTCTTGTTCGTTGTTTATCTCAGAATTGTCTTCGCAATTTGTGCAGTTGGTACCGTTGTAATACCTGCATTTCAGGTAAACTTTAATGGTTTTTAGAAAAACTCAAAACAACGGAAAAAGTTTTCTTTGGTATAAACGAAAAAATAAATAAAATTGAATTTGTAGTTTTTTGTACAATCTTAAAGTAAAAAACCCAGTTTTAAAAAATGTTGCTCTACGATGTTTTGCACAAAAATGATGGGAAAGTTAATTTTTTTTTACGAACATGCAATTTTTGGCCATTCTTTGTAGTACTTGAAGACCTTTGGTACACGTATGACCATTAAAAGTATATTTCGGTAAATTTTCATTAAAACATAATGCATTAAATCCAAAGTATTTCAGAAAAAACAAAAAACCACCAATGGCGGCGATTTTTAATTTTTCTCTGGGTTGAAAAACTAATTAAAATAATTCCAACGTACACAGTTGTATAGAGACATTTACTATGAATAATTAGGATTTCCTTTGTCCCGATCCGATTTATAGAAACCGAGATAAAAAAAACTGACAGGAAACACGAAAAAATCTAAATAAATATCAATCAACACCGCACTCAAAGAAATAGTATGGGTAAATTCAACAAAAAAAAATGGTTAACTAACAATATCGTTAATTTTGTTAAACTAAATTATATTGATGGTATTTTTAAACAAAAGGTGATTGTTATTTTAATTAATAAAAAGTTGTCGTACAACAAAACAAACATTAACTTAAAAAAGAGATGAATAAGACTATTATTTTTTTCGTCTGACTATTATTTTGTTGAATTCTGTCAAATTAAACTAGACAATAGTGTATTTTATTTTTAACCATTGTCGAATTGTAATTGTAAACCCAGTAGCAGTTTGCTCTACTATTACAGTTGACAGATAAACCAATATTATTGTAGAGTTAACCCGCAGTTCTGTTTACATAAACATAACATCGTTCTGCCATCCACTTTGATGAATTAAGACGTCGCATCAGCGCTTTTGTTTGCAAATAGTATGGGTTAAATCAATCAAAAAAATAGTATATATACTGTTCATTTTGTTAAATTGAAGTATATTTAATAGTATTTTTAAACAAAAGGTGATTGTCACACAACAAAATAAACATTAACTTAAAAATAGGTGGTGCATAAGACTATAATTTATTCATCTTACTAATAATTTGTTGAATTTTGTCAAATGAAACTAGATAAATAGTAGACTTTATTTTTAAGTATTATCGAATTGTAATTCCAACCCAGTATTAGTTCGCTGTATTATTGTACTTTGTAGACAAACCAATATTATTGTTGTCTTCTGGAAGTTCTAAAAGGGAATTACTATAAAATTTACTTGCTTACCACGTAGTCTATTACAGAAATTATTCCTAGATGACGCCACATACAAATCACTGACAATAATCAATCATGCATTATCTTATACTCTTATGAATTTATAGAAAATTAATATGATTGCAATGTTCAAATTCTCTCAGGGATCATCGATATATTTGGATGGATCTTATAAACGATCTCTAATCTTTAGTTTGGGTGGTCTGATGTCTCAATACCGAGATTTTGGCTAACCAAAAAAAACTTCATCATACAATAAAATGTAGATCAACCTAAAAATTAGTTGGTGAACAAAAAACAAAGTCGTTGTACTATTTAATTGTAGACCAAATTGAAAATGGTTAGTGAACATAAAAAAATGTCATTGTACTATTTAATTTGTTGTTCTACAAGAAGATATGATTATTAAACTACTATTTGTTTACGGAAAAAAATAAAGTTGTTGTATGACTATTCTTTTCTGATTGATTTAACTATGAAACTAGATAGGCGCGATTTCATATGCTCTTTTTGGTTGAATTCATCTATCATTTTCTTTGAGTGCGGATGAAAATATCTAAGCCATAGAGTCTGATGTCCAAACTATACTAAAAAAAATTGACGTATTCCCAAATTTTTCTTAATTCATAAAAATTTTCTGACACACTATCAAACATTTTTCTTTCCTGGTCACGGGAGACTATGTACCTATCCTAAAGCAATGGGTGAATATTATACACATACAAGTAGATTGTTAAATACAAATAAAAGGTAATCTTGCAGAAAGTCATATATTAAAATGTATATAAGTATATATATATAACACAGCCGCCGCAAAAATATTTTATACAGAGTACTATTTATATTAATTTACAAATACATCTGGAATTACATCAAAATGCATTGACCTCAGTCGATGGATTTTAGTAAATTGTCAAGTAAAAATAACATCCTTGACAACGATATTTTCACTCCCGTCTATATACGTAATTTTATTTTGTTTTATTCATTTATTTTAGAAAATCATGTCAGTCTGAATACATTTTTGTCTATATTTAGGGCTAGTATTTTGCCGAGTGAGAGGGAAATATGCGTTTATGTTCGGTTTATTATATATAAGAAACCACAAATGGTATGACCTTTAAAACAGTTTCAAGCACTCCCCATTGTTCTAAGGAATACAACTATATACAGAGTGGACTAAATTATATGGGATTTGCTGTTTTCTCTAAAACTATGGGAAATAAACAAAAACCAATATAAATCGAGAACCGAGAAAATCTGCAACACATTCTTAAGGCACTTTTTTGAGTAGAATCCGTTGCAGATAAGAAGAAAATTATGCATGCCTCAGTTTTCGAGATATATGTACAGTAGTGGCAGCCAAAATTCTTGGGTCGATCCCCATAATAAGACAGAGTGAAATATAAAGAGCAAAATAATGTACACGAAAGAGAGCGATATAACAACAACGATGCCAGCACTTGTGTATGTTAAGAGTTCCGCCCTCTATCCCCTCTTATTTTCCCTCCTACAGCTTGAGACGTTTATGATGAAAACAACAGTTTCCTAAAGTACATTTCAAGATGAGTTGGGATGTACTACTCTTGTCAAAAATGATGTTACGCGTATTGGAGTTTGCTGGTTGGTAGTTATTTGATGCATTTTTTAATGCTCAAATAACTAAAATACTGTTTTATTTTTGCACATTTTTAGCCATGTGGCGTGAAAATTAAACTAGCATTCCCTAGGTACATAAATAAAATAAATAAAAATTCTTTAAATAAATAGGATTTCTCCCTTTTTCAGATCACAGTCATTTTAGGTGGAGTATTCGCTTAGCGAATACTCTGCAGTGATGGGATAAAGTGGGGTAAAAGGAAAATGCGAAATCGGATGAAATCCAATTATTGATTAATACGGCTTTATTTGCAATTGGGTTTCTTGTTAAAATAATTTAATTAACAGTAGTTCATAGAAACATCATGATTTGTTATCCTTATTTAGATTTATGCTGCGTATTTTAACATGGCGTAAAATAATTTACGTTCCCCAATCTCCCCCAATGTCAAATCTTGGTATGCTTTGCCGGCAACAGGTAAGAAGCTCCTCCCACAGTCTACACGTGCGCACCTCCCATTGGGATGTCTAAATTAAACAGGCAGGCAAATATGGGCGTGCCGTTTTTTTTTTTAACCATCGTTCACCCATATCCTCAAAACATAATCTTTGTCTAATTATGAAGAAATGACAGAAACAGAATGAGTTGACGCAAATGTATCACAAAGATAATTCAGTAAAAGAGGAAGGATTATCTTGACGACTAAAAGTAGCTAGAGAGAAAAGTGGCAACAGCGTAGGTTAAATCTCTTTCTTTTCAGCATATTATTTGTCCATTTCTCTTCTCTTCTACCTTACATTGGCATCGACTCAATATTTTAACATGCCACCAGTGTAGACATAACTTGTGTTTTTTTAAATGGAATACCCTGTATATTATTTCATTATTTGATCACAACTTAAATTAGCTATATAACGATATTAGACCGTGGGATAGTGACAGATTTTTTGAAACGTTTGGTTCCTATCTGGCCTTTTGGGAGGTTTTTGTGCCTGATTTATACTAACCATTTTCGTGTTTATCAAACGGTTATCCAGGGCCCCTCATCGGAAAACAGAAAAGAAAATTTCATGAAAATGAGCAATTTCAAACGTTTTGTTCCTATCTGGCGTCAAGTTAGACTTACGTTTTAAAGAAAAACATCCGACGGAAGCTTATTGCCAGACAAATTCCGTGGGCCCTAAGGCCCGAAATTTAAATTCGAAGTTGTAAGAAAAAGGGTCCAGAATCAAACGATTTGGTTCTTATCTGGGAATTGTATATATAGGTAAATAGATTATAATTATCACGATATAACAAACGCCAGACAAATTCCGAGGGCCCAACAGTGAAGAAATTATTGTTCAAGTTGTCAACTATTCCGCGAAAATCAAACGATTTACATTCGTCTGGCATTTGTTTTTTTGTTAATATTAGGCAATAAGTAGTTTCAATTTAAGAGTCCTAGACGAATTGGCTTGGTCCCCTGGATAGCCAGACAAAAAGAAAAGCACGAAAAAATGCCATTTTTCAAACGATTTATTTCTGTCTGGCATTTAGATTTTAAAAAGATATGCTAATAAATAAGCCATATTTCCAGTCCCAGATAAAAAGCTTGGGCCCAGACGTACATATTATGTTGAGCGAAAGTATTGGAAAATCAAAAAACAATCGTGTAAAAATCGATGCATTTTCAAACGATTTACACTCGTCTGGGATTTGTTTCTTTTTTAAAGATAAATGTTAATAAATAAACCATATTTCAAGTCCCAGACAAAAATCTGGGGCGCAGCTGTAGATATTTTGACCGAAACTATTGACAAATCGAAAAACAGTCGCGAAAAAATCGATTTCCAAACGATTCACACTCGTATGGCATTTGGTTTGTTGAAAAGGTATGTTTATAAAACGCTACTTATAAGCAACATTTTTACATATACAGTGCGTCCCAAAAGCTTTAGGAAAATCGGAAACTTCAATTTTGCAAAAATCGCTCGGACAGGTCAACTTTGTTTCCTTGGGGCATGAACTTTGGTAAAGTTCAGTTCTCAAAAATGTTATAGTGGCGGCAGAAGGGGGCGAAATTGTTTTTTCAAATAGCAACCACCTTTTTTTTGCACCGTATTAAAGCTTAGCTCTTTCTGATTCATTTGGTGCTGCAACATGTTGAGGAAAAGTTTCAAAGAGAATTTCGTAGTAAACGGGTTTTTCGATTTTTTTCTAAAATATTCATCACCAACCCACCACATTTTGCACACCAAATTAATCAGAAAGACCTAAGCTGTCTTAACTATGCAATAAAAAAAGGTAGTTGCTATTGGAAAAAACAACCTTGCCCCCTTCCTACGTCACTGGTCACACTAAAATTCACGCCCTAAGGAAACAAAATTGACATGCCGAAGAGATTTTCTCAAGATTTGTTTTCGAATTGCCGCACTGTACATTTGGGTATTGTTATTAATATATTATGATATTATCATAGAATTATATTATATTGATTCCAGTGATAAAGAAAATCAAATTCCAAATGAGTTTCAAGTGAGAAAAAAAACGGCATTTAGTGACGCGAAACAAATTTGTTTAAATGTGTATAATACTCTTTTACAATGACAAGCTCATGAAATGCGAGACGAGTGTAAGTCGTTTAAAAATGCATTGATTTTTACACGACTGTTTTTTGATTTTTCGATACTTTCACTCAACATATCTACGGCTGGGCCCAAGCTTTTTGTCTGGGACTTGAAAGATGGTTTATTTATCACTATATCTTTTTAAAATCCAAATGCCAGAGAGGAATAAATCGTTTGAAAAAATGGCTTTTTTTCGTGCACTTCTTTTAAGATTTAAAATATGTTTGGGCCACGCTTTTTGTCTGGGACTTGAAATATGGTTTATTTATTACCATATCTTTTTAAAATCCAAATGCCAGACAGGAATAAATCGTTTGAAAAAATGGCTATTTTTCGTGCATTTCTTTTAAGATTTAAAATATGTTTGGCCCACTAAAAATGTCTGTGAATGATACAATACATTTTCGTTTTGGTTAATTTTTACAAAAAAAATAATTTCACATGAGAACCAATCGTTTGATTTTCGCGGAATAGTTGACAACTTGAACAATAATTTTTTCACTGTTGGGCCCTCGCAATTTGTCTGGCGTTTGTTAAATCGCGATAATTACAATCTATTTACCTATATATACAATTCCCAGATAAGAACCAAATCGTTTGATTCTGGTTTTGGTTTCCATGTGTATGAATTTAAACAAAATTATTTTTACTTTTTAGTAGTTTTTTCAAATAAAAGCTTTTCCTTAAAAATATTGTTTTTATATAATTTTATTTTTTACTTTTTAGTCTACTTATTTTACAAACAGGCAGACAAAACCCTTTCATTTTCCACCGCCATCCACCCCTTCCCTCTCCCCTCTAACACTACTTCCCACCCCTTTCCCACCTCTTTCCACCCTATTCCCACTGCTTCCCCACCTCGTCGCATCCTATTCCCACCTCGTCCCTCCCTATTCCCACCTCTTCCCACCCCTTCCCTACCTCGTCCCATCCCTTCCCCACCTCTTCCCTATCTCTTCCCACCCCTTCCCCATCTCTTCCCTCCCCTTCCCCACCTTTTCCGCACAGAATGACGTCACATTTTTATCGTATTTTACTCGTCAAACCCTTCCATTTGATACCCATATCAGGGGGGTTGTGACTAAAAAGCCGATCCGCCATCTTGGGACGTCCGCCATATTGGATTTGGACCGATAATGGCTGTACTATGTTGCATTGTCACCGGACTTATACACGTGTGCCAAATTTCAAAGCTCTAGCTTAATTAGAACTAGTCGAAATTCAGCTTGCAAGATTTGACCTAAACCAACAAACATACAAACAACCATTGCAAGTTAAATAAAAGCTTTTAATAACATATGATATACCGTTGAATAGCTAACTTAAGCTGTGATCGAATAATGAAATAATTTACATGGTGTTTCATTAAAAAAAAACAAAAGTTATGTCTATATCTCGAAAACTGAGGCATGCATAATTTTTTTCTTATCAGCAACGGATTCTACTCAAAAAAGTGCCTTAAGAATGTGTTACTCGATTTTCGATTCGACACTTGGTAATTGAGATATAGAGGTCATCAAAAAATGCCAATTTTCCAAAAACGCTCGGCAGTCGAAAAAGATCGCCGTGCTTTATTAATGAAATAAGGAACTATTTTCATTAACAGCACGATATCCAAGTACAACTGAAATATACAATAAAAAATATATATAAGTAGTTGTATTATTTAGAACAATAGTAATAGCAAGTGCCTAAAACAGTTTTAAAGATTGTACTATGTACTAATTTTTAAAATACCAAAAACAAACGCGTATTTTCCTCTTCCTCTACATAATTCCAACCATACTTTTCTGCAAGATTCACAACGTTATCGATACACATTACTCCTACTTTCTTCTGTAAAAAAGGGTTACAATAGGGGCTTGGAACTACAATATTAACATAATGTACAGGACGCATTCAAGACTGTTTACTTAATTTTGGAGACTAGAGAAAGTCTCTAGCTCAGCTTCAGTCAGGTCTCAGAGCGAAAAACTGAGTGACAGGAAAGAAGCTAGATAGGGTTGTTTTTTCTTAAAGTGGTAGTTCAGAAATTAAATGTCATGCGTTCAGATTTTCGTTTATAATTATACAGCAATGGGAACATAATATCGAATTATAGAGGGGAAACTTTCTAATAACTGAGTAGAAGTACCTCTCTAAAATTAACAAATGAAGAGTGAGAGACACTCAAAAATGACTTAAAAAATGCTCAGCATTGGAATATAGACTACCACTTTATGGAAAAAAAAACTACCTATATAGATCGTCATTTCTTTGTTTAAATATCCTGAAACCCGCCCTAGCTAATTAATCGATGGTTCCAAATAGATTTTGAAAAATAATTTTTCGTGTACCCCTACTGGTAACATAGGGCTAGCCCTCCAAGGGGGAACTTTGATAATAGACCTAGTGATTGAGCGAAATTAAAAATCCAAACGAATTATGGCATTTTCTTCAGACGTTGAAAGGATGCCCTACAAATTATGTGAATATACATGCTAGTAGGACCACTACCCACAGATTTCTTATGTCAAAATAAGCTAAAATTTGGTGAAATCTATCTATTTTTATGTAGCTCTAAGTTCAGGAACTACTACAACAGTGTATTTCACTTCTCGTGAAGGCACCCCCGTGTCTTTTTTATTTGTAGCCGAATTCATTTCAAATTATTATCAGCCATACAACTCCATAAGACGATTTTATTCAACATATAAATGCCACCAAAATCTAAAACGCCGGCCTACTGCGATAAAAAGGAAATCGCAATTTTCGCGAAATCATAGTAGGCTTAGAGAAAACAAATTTTTTTTTTTTTAATATTCCGATTTTCACAAAAATTTACAGGGGGGCATATCTAGTGATTCTGAACAACTTTCAGTAACAAAATTTTTGTCTACCTATAAGCCTACTATGATTTCTCGAAAACTGCGATTTTCTTTTTATCGCAGTAGGCCGGCGTTTTAGATCTAGGCGGCATTTATGTGTTGAATAAAGTCGTCTTATGGAGTTGTATGGCTGATAAAAATTTGAAATGAATAGGGACATAAATATAAAAGATATAGGAGTGTCCTCACGAGAAGTGAAACACACTGTATACGGGGTAGGTTAAAAATTACAAATATTTGACCTTTTTTTTTTTTTTTAATTCAGTAGGTCTCGTAACGTTTTCGTTTTCGCCTTCTTGATGGCAAATTTTACGTTCCCGGGAAAACCATAAACGTGTTTGAATTTCTATATCCTAGTAACTAGTCCCTAAAATCAATAAGCCCTCTTAAACAGCTTTCGCCCAGTGCAGGACCATAGACCAGTCAAATAAGGCCGAGGAGAACTCACAGTTTCGCCACTTCAACCTCCAGCCTGACGTTAGGGGAATTTTCAATTGAGAATTGTATACTAAATATTGTTCATGTTCAATGTTGGATTTACATAAGGACACTTGGGGCACGTGCCCAGGGCCCCCACCCCCCACGTAATTGGGGCCCTCGAGGAAATGTAAAGCATTGTAAATGTAAACATCTTTTATAGCAAAAAATATTTCTAAATTGTAAAAAAAATGTTTTCCGGATTTCTCCCCCCCGCCCATCAAAAAATGTTGAGATCAAAAAAATTTTTTTCGGATTAGGATTAGGTATTAAAAAAATATTTTTTTTCCCTGGAGCCCCATGACGTCTAGTTACGCCATTGACATGTATATTTTAATTCTGTTAAAATTGGCCGCATAAATCCGGCCCTGTTCATATTTTACGCATATAAAAAAACTGTTATCGACATTGTACAAGTGAAGACATTTCTTGGCGTTTAGTGCAGGCTTTAGAAAATTACAATTCCACAAAGAGCACAACGATTTATGATGTTAACCACATAGAAAAATCGATAGAGGCTCTATGTTGGCTAGAAAAAAGACAAAGAAATTAAAAGAATTTTCAAATTTCCATGAATCAAATCTAGATATTATGTACTTCAAAATATATTTTTTTAACAATTTCTTCCAAAACCGCTCCACTATTAATATTCGCATTAACAAACCGTTTTAGGATATTCTGTTTTGAGGTTTTTGGTTTATCTTTGGGAAAGGAAGTCCCTTCCGCAGTTTGTAACAAAGTCAGGGCAACACCTTGTACAAAATAATGTAAAAAACAACGGAAGTGTGTGCATTAACCACCACGCTTGCCGGATTTTCCTCCACTTGATTCTTTAATTTTTTTTCTTTTCTATCGTTAGGACTTATTCATCTACTTATATTTTTTATGGGTGTCTCGAAGATAGTGTTGCAGGCAAAACAGTGCCTCAGCTTAAATTTCTCCTTGAAAAGAATGCGTCAAACTTTGACGTCGTATAGTAGGGCCCACATTTATAACAGCGATATAAAAAAGCTCGCAAAAAAAAACCGATCATGTATCAATTTCAGTCTATTTACATCAAAGGCCATAAAAGTGTTCGGCTTCTTTTATTATCATCACAAAAAAATGGTCAAATATTTGCTAACAACAATGTAGGGCACTCCCACTGAATATAATTGGTTGAAATATTCTCTACCGGAATTATGATAGGTTGGAATAAACTATGTGGACAACGTGGACTAGCGATAGTCAACGTGGAGCGGTACATTAATCAAAGGTGGGTCGGTACCCTTTACGTTTTTTGCGAGCTTTTTTATATCGCTGTAATACCCATGGGCCAAACTATAACTATACGCTATTTTTTCACGATGGCGTTCTGGTTTCATGTGACGGCGGCGGCTCGAAAATTTGATGTTTTTTATCGTAAAAAAATCTCCTCTGTACAGTCAGACCTTAGCAGTTTACTACCGTCTGGCTCGACTCCTATTTTGCTGGTCTATGATCGCAACTAAGACAATATTTGATTATATTATGACACAAGTTGTCAATCAATTTTTTACAGTAAAAGGCGTTGATACTATAACTATTTTGTGGTTTATTATAAAAGGACAACACAAAAATTGATCATTACTTCATTCTTGGCAACTGTGAGTTTATAAAACTTGCGATTCAAAGACAAGGTGAATATCTTGTCCTGTCAAATTTGGAGATAATGAAAAAAATAAACTTTTGGCATATACTTAGGTATGTAAATAAACATTTTCAAAGCGTAATCACAATATATTGTTTTTGGCCGCCTGTCAGCCAAAGCTACTTTTTCTCTTATTGTTGATCACATTCACAATTTTATAAAGGCGTAGACAACGCGGTGCTGCAAGAACGTCTAACTCCGTAGACTAGGATTTAAATTGAAATATTCAAAAACAAAAAAAAAAAACTAAGCCATTTTGATCTTGACAAGATTCTGACAATGAAATGTTACGTCCTTTCTACCATTTTCAACTGAGAACTTTTTTTGGGACACATTGTATGAAGGATAAATTGACAGTTTATTATCTGATTAAATCTCGAGCGCTTTAGTCAGGGTTCTTTTTTTCGGTGGGTAATAATTCCCAACTCCTCTTTTATACAGGGTCGGATTAAGGATTGACGAGGAAAAAAAATGAAAAAAAAAAAAACATTTTCTTCGAATTCTCCCAACTTGAACCTTGAATTTCCATATGTCGTTTATTATACTAAGAAATAATGTATACATCATCATTCCTGAACACAGATTAATTTTAGCTTTTATCTGTCTCATCGCAAAGATTTCTTGTTTTACTAATTTTCCTACTCTATGTGTCAACACTTAGCAGAGTTATTTAAATAGAGACTGCCATTTATTTTTGTTATCTGTCATTTCAATCACCTATTGGTAAAATACATCATATTGCACCTCATATCTTAATAATGCACGTCTGATATAAATAGATCACAACAGTAGTCTATTAATGACATTTCCATTTAAATAATTAGGCTGATGAGCACCAAAGAAATCGGAACTTGTCTGGGCACTTAAATGACCATACTGAGGAAAAATTAAAAAACAGCCATTCTAAAGTAATATTTGTTTGTATATAGGAGGTTTCATTTAAATGTGGACAAGCCTGATATACACAGATAAAAATAATGTTTTGAATCATGAATCAATACTGTGCGTGTAATGGCAAGTTAGACATAAGACGTAAGAATTGCAACATCGCGTGTGCCAGTTCACTAAAATGAAATAACAAAGCTGGGATATTTCAGTAGTCGAGTGCCGACAGGCGGGTTTTGCTGTTGCTGGGTTGTCATATCTCTCGCGTTACGTGGATGTACATGTCTAATCCGCAATTACACGCACTGTATAAAACAAATACTTTTGTGGCAAGAAATAAAAAGCTTGGAAATAAATTTATTTATATTACAAACTTATTATTTCTTGAAACAAATACATATTATTTGTTTTAAATATTTTCTATGAAATTTATGGACTCTTATCTGCCTGATTTACCTATTTACCCCACATTTACCATTTTACCCCCCAACCCTTCGACGGAATAAGATGAAAATATAATCTAGTTCCAGATCCCGTTAAAGTATACAGGGTGTCCCGAAACTCCCGCCTTTCCCTTTGGGTGCTAATTCTCCATGCAAAAATAGTGAGAAAAGTTCCTAAAAACATGTGTCCGGAAATGCTTCCTAAGGGAGCTACGGACCTCTGAGGATGGCGCAAAAACAGGTGTTTTTACTAATTATCTCGGAAATGATTTGGGACAACTTTATGAAGCTTGGTTAACTTTTTTCTATTAATAAAGGTTATTGTTTTACGCCTACTTTGAAAAATAAATAATGTGCATTTAGCAAACGAATACGCAATATTTCGTTTAGACCGCTTTTACTCGAAAACGGCTTGCCATATGGCTAATTGTAAAGAGGCCCTTTTTTATGCAGAATTAACCAGGGAATCATAATCAGGGATTAAAATACTAAAAATGTCAAATGGAAAAATTAATATGTAGGAACAAAGAACACCGACCCCTCGTTTCTCCGCCCCTGGATAAAATTAATTCTGGCTAATACTGTAAAACAATAACCTTTAATAATCGAAAAAAGTTAACCAAGTTTCATAAACTTGTCCCAAATCATTTCCGAGATAATTAGTAAAAACATCTATTTTTGCGCCATTCTTAGAGGGCCGTAGATCCCTTAGGAAGCATTTCCGGACACATGTTTATAGGAACTTTTCTTACTATTTTTGCATGGAGAATTAGCACCTAAAGGGGAAGGCGGGAGTTTCGGGACACCCTGTATACGTGTACCAAATTTCAAGTCAATATCTTAAACGGTTCCAGAGTAAACGTGCACACAAAAAAAGTTACAGACCGACAGACAGACAGGAATTTTTTTTTCGCTAATTTAAAATCTCGACGTTTCATGACATTCTAAGCCTATTTGACCAATAAAAATTTTTTTGTCGTTACTATACTTCCACTGGATGTGGAAGTAAAATGTATCTGTGTATGTACATATAAGAAACAAAAGGGTTTTTATTTAAAACATTATTTTTATTTGTGTTATTATGTACCTGAAGTTTCGAACGTTCACTTGAACGAATTTTAGATGAAAAAGAAAAGTTAATAAAAACCACACATCGATTTAGTCGTAAACAGCGTCGTAAACACTTCATTGCCACATTTGCTGACAATAATATCGACAATACTTAAGTTTTTACACCTAAATCAAAGTAAGGTTTTTATTGATTTTTCTTTTTCTTGTAAAATTCATTCAAGTGAACGTTCGAAACTTCAGGTACATGTGTAATTTTTCTTTTAGCAGATTTGCATAATTTTTGTGAAATGTAGAGCGATAAAATTCTATTTGTAGGTTACATAATTTTGTTTTGCGTTTTTTCTCTAAAAACCACTAAATCATATTAATTAAAAAAAAAAATGATTACATATTCTTCTTCAGCATCCTTCAAAATGTGTTGATATCAATTTTCATCAAAATCCTAAAATACTAAGGGTGTCCCGCTTAACGGTGTTTGAGCACATTTTAATTTTAAAAGATGCTGAAGAAAAATCAGTTTTTTGACAAAAAAAAAAATTATGTCACCTACAGATATAACTTTTACCACCCTACCTTAAAAAAAAATTACCTATTTATTCAAGTCTTCCAAAAAATAAAAAAGTAACAAGTTTGTTCCACATTTGAGTGAGGTACCCTGTATATTCCTAAAATAAACGAAGTTAGATGAAAAGACAAACCTGACAAAATTTGGGGCACCCTGTACTTTTGTTAAAATGCCATTATGTTTTGGTAAAAATTAGTTTTCCTAGGAATGCATGAATAGGAACCAAGGCTTAAAAAATAAACTCCTAAATTTTTGTTTTAATAAAATTTGTTTAATAATTTTATGCAAAAAATTTAACTAATAGCAAAGTCCTTAAAGGTTACTAAAGCACATTTTTTATAATCTCACATAAAGACAAGAATGCAACGATCCTGGAACTAATCTAACAGATATTCTTAAAAGTCACAGCATATCATGATCAAATTTATTTTCCAACTATACGTCGAAGGAAAGTAAACATCTAGTAAAAATACAGAATTAAAAACCTTACTGGTTGGCTATCGATCGTCATATACAGGTCACGAAATTTCAAACGAACTCAACTGAGTATTTTTTTCCGAGGATATTCCACTTTCCCCCCCCTAAGAACAAAGCCTAATAGTCGCGAAATAGGAAACAAACCCTAAAACAAAGACCTACAGTCCACGACAAATCACAATGTCCTCTCAATCTCAACCAGTAACAACTAAGGTATTTGTTGGGTGACTTGGACTTACGTTACGGGAACATCACATGGCACGATACGGCCCCTGCATCTTCAAGTACTGGATGACCAGGGACGGGCCCCCTGCCACTATCTCCACAGGGATCTGAGACAAGGGACAGTTCTCGATGCTCATAATCTGCAGATTGGAGCACAGCGCCAGCTCGAAGGGCAGATTGTGCAACGTCGGGTTGTCGTTTATGTATAACGACTCCAGGTTTTCCAGGGTGCCGATCTCCTCGGGCAGGTATGCCAGGTTATTCTCGCCAACGCTCAGGAAAATCAGGTTGGTGAGGTGGCCGATAGCTCTCGGCAGACAAGTGAGTTGGTTCGACTGGACGATCAACCGTTGTAGTTCCCTCAGGTAGCCCACTTCATTCGGTAGTTGCTCCAAGCGGTTTTCCTCCAAGTCTAGAACACGGAGCTTGCGTAAGTTGCCGATGCTGGGCGGAATCCTCCTTAACAGGTTGTTGGACAGCACCAAAACCTCCAAACTCTGCAGGCACTGGATATCGTCTGGTAGCTTACTCAACTGATTCGTCCCCAAGTTTAGTTCTACCATATTCGTCCACGTACCCACGTCTAGCGGTAGCGAAGTCAGCTGGTTCTCTTTCATGTTCAGTTTTGTCAAGTGTTTAGCTCGGGAGAAGATGCCATAGGGGATCTTATCTATCTGGTTGTGTTCTAAGTTAATAGAGTCAACATTAGTGAACTGTGACGGTCCTCCAGAAGGATACGCTGAGAAGTTGTTTCTCGACAAAGTTATACTCGTCAACTCGCTAAGACTGGACAACAAACCTTCCGGCAGCTGCGATATGGTGTTGCCTTCCACATTGAACTCGTCCATGTGCTTGCAATTGCTCAATGATGGAGGAATCTGCGTCAGTCTGTTATACCGCAAGCCCAACCTTGTCAGTTGCTGCAGCTGTCCGATGGAATCGGGTATATCCAAAAGCTCATTATGCTGTAGGTCCAATGTGGAGAGATTCACACACTGACCTATCTCCTCGGGGAGGTGCTCCAAGTGATTGTGTGACACGTCGAATGTTAACAGGTTGACTAGCTGACCTATCCCGGCTGGAAGCTCCTTGATTTTGTTCTCGCGTAAGCTGAGCATGGTAAGAGCAGTCAGAAACCTGATCTCCTCTCCGACATACCTTATCCTGTTGAACCTCAGGAATAAAGTCGTGAGCGAGGTTAGTTTATAAACTACATCCGGTATGTCGTTTAACTTGTTGTGCCTTAAATCTAGGACTTTAAGTGTGCGTAAATTTTCTAGGGAATCAGGCAGGCTAGTGAGTGAATTTTCACTTAAAGCTAACGTTTGGAGGCTGGTGAGGCAGCCGATCTCTGCGGGCAGATACACCAACTTGTTCCCGTACAAGTATAATTCTGCTAGGTGGTGCAGGTCCCTTACGGTCGGCGGTAGCAGGGTTATATTGGATTTGCTCAAGTCTAGACGTTTCAGCCCTTCGTCTCGACATCTTAAAAACTCTTTAGACACATCAAGGTCGGCTTGGATGGGTTGCTTGTTCTTCTTCGCTGTGGGTTTGAGTTTGTTGGATTCTGGGTGTTTTACGGTCACGACTTTGGGTCTGGTGACGTCTCCGCCCAGGGAGCCCGAGGAGAACTTCTTCTGCTTGGCGTGTTCCAGCACACCCGACGACTCTGCTTCTGGCATATCTGGATCTAGCAAATAACCACTACCAGAACCAGGCTGGGTCATTACGTTATTTTTAGCTTAAATTATATGACTAATTTAATTTGCCATGACTGCTTGAAGATTTCTCACTTGTTTACAACTTTTCAGACAGCTTCTCCCATCGTCATTGGCACTTTGCTCGGTTTATAAACATGTTCGCGGTGATTGCCGGCTTTATACTCACTGAACACAATGTTTTTGAGGCTTTTAATGATAATATTGCAGCTTTGCCCAAGCTTTTTCTTCTGTCTGAGCAAATGCACGACTCAAGGCCACACATACACCAAGTCAGGTGCAACAGACTACGATGGAAGAACAAAAATGCCCCCGCCCATAAACACTTGTCTTTAGCTTGTGGTAGAACCAACTGCATTCGGTATGTTGTTGGATAGTGCTGACATCTTCTACTATGTATTGAAAGACATCTTTGCTATTCTAGTCGCACGCTAACGTGCTGGATTCTCAGCAATATCCAGGTAAAAGTATTTTCTCCAAAGCCAACAGACAATATTTGAAATCAGTTGACTTACAGACAAGCGATATACCATCTAGAGACAAAGAGGAGGTTTTCTTTTAATTTAAATTTTATTTAGAACGAGATTCAACAAGTAGAAACCCAATTACAAAACATAGGAATGTGCAGATAATTAATAGTTCCCATAAGTAAAAAAAATAAACTTCATATGAAAACATTGTAAATGTGTGGAATTACCCAAAATGCTCCTTTGAATATCTGCATCTGTAACAGTGTTTATGAAACAAGCCAATACGAAAGTTGATGTCAAAATTAAAGAAAAAAGTCAATATTGGAACAAAAAAAAATAACTTTGCGCCAAGAAATGCTGCATTTTCTTCCAATAAATTATTTAGTCATTAAAGTATCGCTAAAAGTTAATTAAGGTGGGTTGTAATGTTAAAAAACCACTGCCAAAGAATCACTACCTCCACATCCAGATTTCCTACCTAAGTCTCTTAACGAAAACAATTTTTATACAAAATTTGCACTCCACTATGTGGAAATAATTGTTCGTAGAATTTAAATAATATAATATTTGAAGTCGTCTACCCTAAAATCCTATAAACTGATCTGCAACGTCGGTAGAGGGGTAAATAAGTTGATGCCAAAAAATTGAAATCTTGACTTCTCGTGCATACACTAAATCCCAATTTTATGGACTCTTACTTGCTTGCTATATTGCTATTTACTCCCATTTACCCCTTAACCCTTCAACGGAATAAAATTAAAATATAATCTAGTTCCAGATTTCGTTATAATACATAGGTGTACCAAATTTCAAGTCAATATCACAAACCGAGCGCACAAAGAAAGTTATAGACAGAACGACAGACAGACAGATTTTTTTTATTGCTCTAACTTTTACTTTGACATGTGCCTTTTTGAGGAAAAAAAAATTTTTGCCGCTACTATACTTCACTCCACCATCTGAATGTGGAAGCCGCAGAGCTGATGAAAAAGTAATTATCAATTACAATTTCCCTTTTTTTTCGTGTAATTGTAATTGTATTTAAGTACTTTTTTTATTAAAGTAATTTGGAATTGTAATTGCTGGAAAATTGTTTTAGGAATTGTAATTTGTAACTAAATTATTTGAACTATCTAATTACAAATTACTTCTATAAGTACAATTACTTTTTCCAATTACAATAACTTTAAGAACATACGTATGTCGTTTAACAAACAAGAACAGACTTGCAGACTTGCGTAAATTTCACTGGAAATCGCATCATCCCATTTGTTTCTATTTCATTTGAAGATAAAACATTCTAATAACGATTCTAACAAATGAAAACGCAATATTACACAACACTTTTAATTAAAACTTTGAACTTACCTTTTTGCCTGTTTGCATGGTCACTATAATTTACTTTATCATAAAAGTAATTAGAAAAGTAATTGCTAAATCCATTTTTCATGTAATTGTAATTAAATGAATGTAATTCCCTTTTTAAAAAAGTAATTTGTAATTGTAATTATTTTTAAATTAGAAGTAATTACACAGCTGTGGGAAGCAGTTATATAAAAACACACCAATATTGTTTTTGATATAACAACATTAAGAAAGAATCATTTGCAAACTCCCGCTTCTGTTATAGTTTTAAACATATCATTAGTTTGCTATTTGTGAAAAAGTTTAAACCGTTATATATTCTTGTAAGAACTTTCGCTTTTTATGAATAAATTTGTAGCTCAGTTCCCTTATTCACGGCAAGCATTTAATGATTTTTCTTTCCACTAATTATAGAACACCCCGTACATAATGCATGTCATGAATTAATATTTCAATGGAGTCCACGTCGTCGTGACTTTAGACACGTTGCTTTGCATCTGCGCCGCTCTGGCACCTAACGGCAGGACGTTGGAAGCGATCATTTGTGTTGGTACGTTTGAAAATAGTAGCACTTAGGGTTTTTTAGTTTACTAGTTGCGGGAGTGGTGCTGTTGCGAGTGGTGATGATCGGTAGACGTTGTTAAAACCCGTGTTTTGTTTAAAAATGTATATAAAGTGACAAATGAAGTGTATTTGTGTGTGTTAGTTTTACAATAATGAGTGGGGTTCTGAGTTAGCCGAAATGTTTCGTTGTATACCAATTTTCAAAGGCTGCAACAGACAAGTGGAATTTGTTGATAAGAGGCACTGTTCTTTACCTAATGTTCCTGAGGATATTTTACGCTACTCCAGGAGTTTGGAGGAGCTTCTTTTAGACGCTAACCACATCCGGGATCTTCCAAAGGTACTGCGATCAAAATAAAAAACATCAAGTATGTTAATCATTGTTTCTGTGTGTTTCAGAACTTTTTTCGATTGCACCGACTTCGAAAACTCGGGCTTAGTGATAATGAAATTCACAGGCTGCCCCCAGATATCCAGAATTTCGAGCATCTTGTCGAACTCGATGTATCTAGAAATGGTAAGTCGTAAAAATCACGAATATTCCTATTAAAAATAATCCCGTCCGACCGGTGGAAAACCAGTTTTTAAGTGCATTTTAAACTGTCACAATTGTTTTTATTTGCCGAGATGCCTTTGCAAAAGTAAAAGGATCGTTCAAATTTATCGCCTTTTTAATTCCTCGCCAACTAGATTTGATTCCTTGTTAAAACACGTTTGTCTACCTTCAAGAATTTAAACACTTAGACATTATTACTTAATTCCTAAGCACTGTTGGTACGTCATAATAAACGATTTAAATTTAAATAAGTAGGTAAATTTAAACCCAAAATGTAGGCACCCCCATTAAATAAATAATTTTCGTGCATCTGCCACATCTAGGTAATCCAAGAATGTCTTTTCTGTACGAACAGCCATTAAAGTCATTTGCATGAAATCAAAATAGTGCCTTAGCCAGAACAAGTATTCCGAGAACGCTGAGTATTTCGTTTCATTTAAGTTTAATGCAAGGCATTTACAGTCATAGAAAACGTAAAGCAGACGTGTTAATATTTATAATAGCCGTTTTCTAGATCGTATCCTGTAACACTTCTTTTGTCCCATGGCATTGTTTGAATAAAAGGTATTTAAACTCGAGATAAAAATATGCCTACATGGTGGTGGGTAATTACATATAATTTTTTTAAAAATGTGAAAAATATTAGCCTATTGTGCTGCGTTGCTTTATCTTGTTTTATTAATTTGTGTAGGTAAATACCTCGTTTTTATCACGTCATATTGTAAATAAAGTCAACAGATCGGAATGTGATACCCGCCCACCTTTTATAATATAATATACAACACAGTGTGCACACTGAGTAGTGTAGTACTTATATGTGAAATTATGATTGATCTATTATGGAAACTCTATAATAGTTTCTTACAGGGTTGGAACAAATTTTAAATTTTTGAAGCAGCAAATCACATGATATTTTTTCTTTTTAAAATGTCAATTTTTCGTCGTTATTTGAATACCTACCTAGATATAATACCTAGGTATTATAGTTGCCTATAAATGTGCAGGCATATAAAGAAGGCCATAAAAATATCAAAGTCGGCACTATTACATGCTCTCAAGGTAGTACAGAGCCGTACTTCAATTTTTTGCGTATTAAAATAAACAAAATAATACTAGAGATTTAAAAAGTGTGTTTTTGGTAGAAATGTAATGACATTTCTGCAGGGGCGGCTTTGACTCTTTCCTAAGGGGGGGGGGGGGGGGGGGCGAATTCGGGATTAAAAACGCAAAATATGTACTAAAATTGCAAATTGCACTATACTTTTCTATTTGAAATCCATTTAAAAAACTACAATTTAGACGAATTTATTAATAAAAATGAGAAAATGTGCAGGAGGAAATTTTCGAAAAAAAAAGTTAAGAACCCTTAACATAGAGCATATTTTTGGGCATAGAGCATATTTTTGAGCTTCCTGCTTCCATGGATTCCTAGAAAATTTGGTGATATATTATACTGTAAGTATATTGTTACTATAGGAACCAAACAAAATAACACCAATTTGAACTATTACTATTTTTACTAATATTTAATAGGAAAAAAATAATAAAATACCTACATAAATATAAAATTATAATAATTATAAAACAAAATCCAAATTTCGGTTGCGACTAGTTGGGAATCTATTTATAATATCGTTTACATATATACCTAGGTATGTAAATTTTTAAAACATTTTGGGGAGTGTCAAAATGTGCCAGAAGATAAAATTTTTTGATGTCCAAATTCTTGAATTTGGACATCAAAATCATGATCAGCGACCCAAAAAGACCCCTAGACCACTTCCGCAACACAATATATTCATATTTAAATTTCCACCCGAAAAAGTGTAATTTTCATTAAAAAAATGGCACGAATTCCATACTGGAATATGGAATTCCTCAGTTTGGACCTCGGATTCGTGATCGGCGACCCTCTATAGTTGAGCACCAAAGATTACGTAGATTCAGAACATCATTAAAACATTTTTACGTGTAATTTTCACATAAACAAGAATATTTTATATTATACTTCTCGTAAAGCAAACATAACCCTTTGACTAATTCTTATTAACAAGATATGGTTAAATTCACGAGACAAAAGACATAATAAATGTAGTATAATAAGGGTTTAGAAAGACTAAACCATTCTAACACTGGAACGATTACTTTTGTTCCTCAAATTCAAGTGAAAGATGATAAAATTTTGACCGTGGGCACGCTGGAACGAGAGCGGCCGTGGAAGTCCCCGCTCACAAAAAGAAGTTGCATTTATATCATCCTTCCTCGGGCAGACAAAAAGGCGCCAAAAAGGCAACACGAGTCTAATCTTCTCATTGGAGGAGACGTTCCACGTTAAAATATGTTTACAACGTATTGAAATCAAATGTTTTAAGTCTAACGGAAGTTATGTTTTTACAAGAAACGGTATGCTCGCACACATAGATATATACGCGCGCGCACACACACACTTACAGACGCAGAGACATTTTTTATTCGATATTTCAGTTCAGTCTGCTGTGAAACGAATATCTGTACAAGAAATTTTTTTCTACGATGATTATTAAAATTTATTTTCAATTTATAATAAATTTATAATAAAGTTAGGATACAGTCAAAAGATATACAATTCATTACTGAACCATAGCAGATACGAAAAAAATTAATAGAAACATTATTGTAGAAAATTTAGTCAGCTTTAATTTTGCATATAGCCACTTTTTGATTAGGGCTAACCGTTTTCGAGATGTGAGCGAAAAACAAAAAACCAGGGCCTTCTTCGTGCCCCCCTGCATCCCCCCACACCTCCTACGTTCGGGGACTTTTGGTATGTTTACCTCCTAAATAGTCCAAACACAGCCCTCTAGTCAAAAATTGTGATCTCAGCATTTCCCTCTAGAAACCATTCATTAACTGGACTAGTAATACACATTTATTATTTAAGTAATATAGTGTGGAAAGTTAAGGCATGCCCCGGTCTCCCCTTATATTAGCTCCTCGATTAACTCGGTCGGCAGCTTTGAGTTTTTTTATGTGGAAAATACAGATGTTACAATAAGAAATGTTTATTTCGTCAATTTATGTTTGTAAATTCATTCAGGATAGGTACTGCAGTTTTTTGAAAATAAGTTTTTTTTTTAATTATTAGGTAACTATTTTTAATTTGAATCATTACCCGATGATCCCAGTTTAATTGGCGAAACGCTTGTGAGTCTACTGTGCAATATTTTGTGTTTATCAAAGGTCTTCATGTACATTTTTCTTTTCTTGAACGTTTAATAAGTAATTCTTATATTTACCATGTATATTTACTGGCAGGTAATAAAACAAAATTATTCCTGTTTTACCGATTACGATTGTGAAAACAATACTTCCGGAAAAATCTACAGTGATTTCCTATTTCGGTATACTTACTTTTAAGGAATTTTCCGAATTTCTGACGTATTTCCAAAATATTTCCAGTATTTTCATAGTATTTCTCGAAGTATTTCTGGTATTTCCCAGTTTTATGGTGAATCATGTTGGTTTTAAATTTTTCTTATTGTTACTGCAATATGATTTTTTTTCAAATGTAGATTTAAACGGGGTTTACTAGTTCATAAGCCTGTTACCCTGCCAAAAATCGAGCTATGAACATAACAAACTACGAAAATCTGTCAAGCAAAGACCTCGGACATTTACTTATGGTGCGGGAGCTAAGTGGCTTTTTCGGACACTCATCGTTACAAGCATTTTCTATGCGCTGATTAATTTTATCGAACTTAAATAACGACAAAATAGACTTCTGGCATATGTCAGCCCGTCGAGTTGGCCATGGTTCAAGATATAAAAATCAGTGAAATTATATCATCGTTACAAAGCCAATTTTTTTTGTGTGTACACATTTTATGTTTAGAATGAATAAAATAAGATCGCCAGAAAGTGTGGGCCATCAGGGGCGCAACCAGAAAGGTCAAAGATGTAAAAAAACGAAATTATATAACATGATCGTTACAAACTTTTTTAAGGTTGAGCATGTTTATTCAAATGTTTTGAACACAGAAAAAAATTACCAGAAACAAACTCCCGTCAGTAAGGCTAGCCAGAAAGAAAATGTTTAGGATTTTTGAAGAAAATTGGATTTTTTTTTCGCATATTTTATCTCAGAACTCTAAACTCATCGTTACAAGTTCTGGCTCCTTTTTAAAACGTAAATATAAGCTCCTTCAATAATAGAATAGCCTCCCCGGAAAGTTCTTAGTATCAACAAAAGTACCATAGGCTCTTAAATATACAGGAATTTAACACTTTCGGCTAACTTGACTCCGTACCGTGCCTCATATGTATTGTATCATTATTACCTTTCTGGCTGCGCCTCCTGATGGCCCACACTTTCTGGCGATCTTATTTTGTTCATTCTAAACATAAAATGTGCACACACACAAAAATGAGCCTTGTAACGATGACATGATTTCACTGATTTTTTAACAGTGTTCGTGACGCTCCTGACAGGAGGTGCCCCGCCAGAAGTCGATTTTATGAATCGTTATCGTCCATTAAACCATAAGAATATCTCAAAGTTCATAAAACGATGAGCTGCAGAAAAAGCCACCTAGCTCCCGCTCTATTATGGGAAGTGGCCCTTGGTGAAAATGGCTGAAATTAAAAAATGTTGTTCCTCTTGACCTGTACATCAAAAGTTCTCATGGGCACAACGTCTGAAAATGGACAATTTTCGAGATACAAGGGGGTGAAAAGACGATAAGTATGATCAATACAAATGGCATACTTAGTATTTTTCGATTTCAGTATTAATTTTTGGGTCATTGACCTCATTTAAAGCCTGATCCAAATCCGAGGAATCCGAATCAAATGTTGAAATATCAAAATTTTCTGTTTCTGTTTCGCTGTTATCTTCATATATTTCGTCACATGATGTTTCCGAGGGTGTTTCACACAATTGACTTTGACATTCTCGAGTAACTGACTTTCGATTTCTTTATTTTGCCGTTTGTTTATTTAACTTTTTTACAATTTTTGTCACCCTTATAATATTCTTATTAATATTGGTTTAATCGGCTTTAGATGCCACTGCTCTAACCCGCAGTATTCAGTCACTGGATAAATGTCCTATATTCATAAATAACCAAGAAAGTGAGAATGTTTTCACTGTTGGGCAGTTCTACAAAGCATGGTCGATTCATGATATTAGTGACTTACTGATCCAAAAAGTGATCCAAGCTATATTCGCTTAGATGAGTCTTACCACACCTTGTTATAATGAAAAACTTGAGCTAAATTACGACAAAAATAAAATGTTGGCTGTTTTTACTCCTAAAACTCAAGACCGTCACGCGTAACTCCATACAGATTGACACTTGTTTTGGCTGAAATTTTGTTGCCAGAGAAATGGTTAGTGTCCATCTCTGCTATAATTATTACAAAATATCCAAAATTTGTTGGCAAGATACAACTTTCATGTTTTAAAGTCTAGGATTTAATATATAAACTATTAAAGTCGCGTAACTTGTTAATACTCACGACCGTCACAGCGCTCATTATTAGTTAATAAGCTGAATGCTAGGACTACCAGCGACTCAGAAACACATCGAAATTTAGTTTTCGTTGTGAAATCATGTGAGATACAATAACCAAGTGCTGTTTCCCAAAACATTTTGAATTTTTAGTAATTTATATGGTAAGTCTAATATGTGGCCCTGTGCTCTCTTTCATGACCGTCACGTTATGTATTTTAGGATTTATCAACTTATTAATATCCAAATACGTTTTTATTTTGAGGTATGCAGTACACTGTCTTCTCCTAACCTTACTTTAATAATAGCTTAGGGTGAATATAATTCTTAGTCATTTTTGTCTAGCGGCCCTCACGACCGTCACATGGCACAAATTTGAGTGTGATGATCTTGAGATTCTTGAGATTCTAGTGACGGTCATGAGAAATTTCATTGGCATTACTCACTCTTGTAACTTTTGAATGGTTGAATGGGTTTTTTTTCAAATTTGGTGTAGTGATATGGGATGAAATTTCCAATTATATGATGTAAAAAACCAACTTCTGACTTCCGGTTTCGAGGCAAATGACGTGAAAATCAAGTTTTTTAAATGGGACAACTTGTATATTTCAGTACCTCATTCACAATGGTGTCATAAATATTATTTATCTTGTTAAGACCATTGTCCTTTAAATTATGAACAAAACTGGTTATCAGTAACAAAATTTAGACACAAAAGGTAATTTGAGTCGTTAACTGAATTTCGAAAGTATTAGGCTCAAATAAGAAAGAAACATACTTCCAGTTATATCACTTTTTATTTTATTCATGGGTATTATTACGACCAAAATTTTCTCTAATATCTTGTAGGACATATTTTTCACTTCAAAGCATCAACTTTTTCATAATCCATTTACCATATTTATATTAATACACAGCACAAATATAAATGTGACGGTCGTGTGTTTTGGTATACGTTTCACTAAGGAAAAATAGCTGTAACATTTTAGTCACGCAAAAAAGCTGGTGCCACAAGGCATACCTGAAAAGTAGACATTTTAACCATTTCAAAAATGTATGCCATCAATATGTTCCTGACATTTTATTTTTTAACATTGTTAATGTGAAATCGACCATGCTTGCCCTGTTAATGCTTTTCCATTCACTGTTATTTTAAAGCACGATGTATTTTTACATTTTTTACGAGCTGTTGGGCTGGGTATTATGTTTAACACACCCTGTATATGGACTCCAGACCCATCCTTTTTAAAAAACACTCGTTCATTGTACATTCGTCCGATCACAACGTTGAAACCAAATAAATTTCTTAAACTTTTTCAAGTAGTTTCTTCCCACGATCTGTACGATCTTCTTCCTTGGCTGCAATTATAACACGACCCAATTAACCGCTTAAATCGTTTCTGAAATTGAATTTCACAGTGCAGGCAAGGAAGTGCAAATGCTTTTCCTAGATACAGTTAAGAATGCCAAGCCTGCCTAGTTGAGAGGCTGGCGATATGCCGCAAGTCAGTACCGAGCGGTGAGCCCATACCTAATCTACTATAAAAGATAACAGTAGGAGTTATTTTTTCTGAAAGTAATTGTACCTGTACACACCCGCTGGCTCTAACAATGTTGCAAATTCAATTCTAAAATGACAAGTACCCGGTGGGTTAGGTCGAGCTCTTTCGTCAAGGATATTATTGAGTCAGACGGATAGGAATGCCGATGGGGTTATGGTTAACATTTATAGATTGTCTGATGAATGGTTGTTTTATTTGAAGGCACACATTTTATAATTGTTTCTATAATTAGATTATTTCGAGAAGTGTAAAGGCTGAAGTGAATGCCATCGCAAAATGATTTTGTTTGAGGTGAATGCCACCACAAATGATTTTGTTATTTTAAGTTGTGGTCCATGTTGTTGGCGGTTGACATTCGATCACACTTTAAGGATAGGATTTTGCAGAGTGAGAGGGAAATAAGCGCTAATTTTTGAATTATTATAAATATTTAAAAATATATATAATAATCTTTAAAACTATTTTAGATATAGTAAGGCCCACATTTAAAAGGGTCTACACACGATCCAGCGGCAGGGACCCGACATTGTCGGTACGCTTTGAAGATAATTAGAATTCCAGCGGACCAGTTCACTTTTACGAATGAGTTCAAAGCATGCCGACATGGCTGGCTTCCTGCCGCTGGCGATATAAACAAGCTCGCAAAAAAACGTAAAAGGTACCGACCATATATCAATTTCAGTCTATTTACACACGATGCAGCGGCAGAGAGCCAGCCTTATCGGCATGCTTTGAACTCATTTGTAAAAGTGAACTGGTCGGCTGGAATTCCAATTATCTTCAAAGCGTACCGACAATGTTGGCTCCCTGCCGCTGGATCGTGTGTAGACCCCTTTACATCAAAGGCCATAAAAGTGTTCGGCTTCTTTTATTATGATCACAAAAAAAATGGTCACATATTTCCTAACAACAATGTAGGGCACTTCCACTGGACATAATTGGTTGAAATTTTCTCTACCGGAATTATGATAGGTTGGAATAAACTATGTGGTCAACGTGGACTATAGCGATAGTCAACGTGGACTAGCGGGCGGTACATTAATCAAAGGCGGTCGGTACCCTTTACGTTTTTTTGCGAGCTTTTTTATATCGCTGGATTACCGATGGGGGTGGATGAAGCAAAAAAATATTTTGAGGTTTTTGGTTCTTGTACACATCGAGGTACACACACTAAATCACATTTTTTTTTCATCCCCTTTAATATTGGGGTGGGGGTGGTAATGGGGGTGGCTAATTTTTTGAGACCTTAGCTTCTCTTGTATATAGCAAATACCAATTTTATGGACACTTACCTGCTTCATTTACCCCAAATTTACCCCCCCAACCCTTCGACGGAACAAGATGACAATATAATCTAGTTCTAGATCTCGTTAAAGTACATATGTGTACTAAATTTCAAGTCAATATCTTAAACGACTTCAGAGTAAACGTGCGCACAAAAAAGAGTTACAGACAGACAGAAGATTTTTTTTCGCTCAAACTTAAAATCTCGACGTTTCATGACATTCTAAGCCTATTTCGAGGCCTATTTGAACAGTAAAATTTTGCCGTTACTACCAACCACTGGATGTGGAAGTAAAATAAAAATTATCATTTTTTTTTTTCAAGTACCAAGTACCCATTTGGTCGCTTTAAAAAAAACCGCTGCCCAAGGAATCACTATACTTTCACATCCGGATTTTCTATCCAAGTCACACAACGAAAAAATTTTGTATCTGGAAATAATTGTTTATGGAACTTTAATAATATAATATTTGAAATCCTCTACCCCAAAAACCCATAAAACGATACCCCACATCGGTAGTGGGGTGGGGGTGGTGACAGGGGGTGGGAGTGGGGGGTGGATAAAGTAAAAAAATATTTTGAGGTTTCTGGTTCTTGTACACACACTAAATCACATTTTTTGTCATCCCCTTTAATAATGGGGTGGGGGTGGCTAATGCCAAAATTTTTTTTGAGACCTTAGCTTCTCTTGTCTATACTAAATATCAATTTTATGAACTCTTACCTGCTTGATTTACCTATTTACTCCAAATTTACCCCAATTTACCCCCCAACCCTTCGACGGAACAAGATGAAAATATAATCTAGTTCTAGATCTCGTTAAAGTACATATGTGTACCAAATTTCAAGTCAATATCTCAAATGGTTCCAGAGTAAACGTGCGCACAAAAAAAGTTACAGACCGACAGACAGAAATTTTTTCGCTCAAACTTGAAATCTCGACGTTTCATGACATTCTAAGCTTATTTGAACAATAAAAATTTTTAAAAATTTTTTTGTCGTTATTATACTTCCACTGGATGTGGAAGTAATTATGTGTAGTAAAAAAAACAAGATTGTACAAAAAAAATTTGATAGTTGTGCCGAAACTTAATAGGGGTTAAAAAAATCCAGAAAAATTCATGAATTTTTTTTTCAATGTTCCCGTTGTCAGTTTAAGTTCTGGTACTTAAGTAGTATCTATAAAATTTTATTTGAATGGATTTTGTCGTTCAATAGATAAAAATTATTTTCGAAAATTTTCGATTTTTTTTTTACTCGAAAACGGCTTACATCCGGTTTTACAATCGCTAGTTAACTGCCAGTCAGAGTTAACTTTCAGGTTATTATAGAAATTGGGTTTTACAATAGCTGGTCATTTTCAAGGTCGTAGTTATCTAGTAGTTAACTTTACTAGCGGATGAGGTGTGAGCAAACTAGAAGTTGGTAGTTTACTAGCAATTTATAACCTATAAAATAACTGTCACAAAATAATGTTTTGACAATTCTTTTAAAAATGGATATGTACGAAGTAAATGCAATGATGAGGAGTCAAGAAGGCCCAAGGTAATCCGGTATAGACCTAACTTTTTTGAAGAATACATTTTTTATTCTCTATGATATTTCTATATTTTTCTATTAAATTCTCATCGGCAGAAAAATTTGCGCACCTTTTATTATCCATGATGTAATACTTAAAATAAAACACATTTTTATTGTTAAAACGTTTCTATGTTTTGTAGTAGAATATAGAATAAATTATATAGATATTATTTATAAAAAAATGTAAACATTAAATACTACCTACATACCTACTTAATAATAAACCACTAACTCATAAATCGATTCTGACATTTATATTTGACACAAGGTGACGTGTGACTTCTACAGAAATTTATACATTTTATGCATTCAAAGAAAATGATAGGTGAATTCAACCAAAAAGAGCATATGAAATCGCGCCTATCTAGTTTCATAGTTAAATCAATCAGAAAAGAATAGTCATACAACAACTTTATTTGTTTTCGTAAACAAATAGTAGTTTAATAATCATCTTGTAACAAAATAAATAGTACAATGACATTTTTTTACGTTCACTAACCATTTTCAATTTGGTCTACAATTAAATAGTACAACGACTTTGTTTTTTGTTCACCAACTAATTTTTAGGTTGATCTACACTTTATTGTATGATGAAGTTTTTTTTTGTTAGCCAAAATCTCAGTATTGAGACATCCGACCACCCAAACCAAAGATTAGAGATCGTTTATAAGATCCATCCAAATATATCGATGATCCCTGAGAGAATTTGAACGTTGTAATCATGTTATTAATTTTCTATAAATTCATAAGAGTATAAGATAATGCATGATTGATTATTGTCAGTGATTTGTATGTGGCGTCATCTGGGAATAGTTTCTGTAATAAACTACGTGGTAAGCAAGCAAATTTTATGGTAATTCTTTTAGAACTTCTAGAAGACGACAATAATATTGGTTTGTCTACCAAGTACAATAATACAGCGAACTAATACTGGGTTAGATAAAATATACTATTATCTAGTTTAATTTGACAGAATTCAACAAAATAATAGTCAGACGAACAAAATAATAGTCTTATTCATCTATTTTTTAAGTTAATGTTTGTTTTGTTGTACGACAACTTTTTATTAATTAAAATAACAATCACCTCTTGTTTAAAAATACCATCAATATAATTTAGTTTAACAAAATTAACGATATTGTTAGTTAACCATTTTTTTTTGTTGAATTTACCCATACTATTTCTTTGAGTGTGTATATTGCCCATTTTTCTAGTACCAACATTATTAATTTTATTCACAACTTCTCGTTTACAAATCATCACTTTATATTGAAAAACGCAAGTGTCGGTAAAGTTGTAGTTAACCTGCAAGTAAGGGTCAACTAACATGAAAGTTAACTTGCGATTGTAAAACCGACTGTTAATATTAAGGGCTGAAATTTGGCAAAATTGTAAGTGATATTGATAACAATCCAAGTAAAAACAAGCACAATCCGTGCGGGGGTAAATTCAAACATCTTATTCTACTATAGTCTTTGATATGAAGATAGGAAGTACCTTCTCGACTCCCAAAAAGTTCAAAACTTTCAAAATTTAGAATGTCTTAATTTTTTTAAAATTTTATATGAACCAATGACCAGATTTTATCCAGCTCATTGCACTTCGGTTACACCGAAAACAAATTAACACAATAAAATTTATGCAGCAAGAGAATTCCTCATTTAACCGTTTTGATCCTCAGTTTGACCCCACTTTTTTGCCGTCTTTGTTTATTGACAGTGCAAATTAAAAAAAAAAATGTATCATTGTCTTTATGTGATCATCATCATGTTTCACATCTTGAGTCTAAAGCGAAACTTTGCTTTGATAGACTTTATCTCCATTTTACATTGTGTGCCGCTTTAAATGCCTACTTCTGTCACAGTAAGAGAAAGAACAGCTTTACGTTTATTATCGAAAATTGTTATGTAGCATTCCTTAATTGTAAATGAAGGTCTCGCGTGCATTTTGCATTGTGCTCGTCAAAGTCACACTGTCTTGGTTACGTTTCCGGTCGTGAGTTATTATGGTCATATTTTAGACTTTGTTTGTTTGTTTCATGTTCACGTTGGAAGGAGGCTATTTAGAGAACCGCTCTAAGAACCGTATCTAATTTATTGATAGTGGTTTCCGTCGGGGTTTGTTTTCAGAACGGAATTTTTGGAATTGTTCAATGGCCGATTATATTATGTATAATCTCGATAATGCCCAATACCTATAATACATTCACCTTAGTTTTGGAATTTTATATCCATCAGATGCGTATAGTTCGTTAAAAACAGAAAATATTTAACGAAAAAAAAAAATGAACGGTAACCACCTTAAAGCTGTGAAAATTTACTATGATTGTTTTACTTATTGGTATGGTTAATCAAAGACTTTTTGAGGTCATTGCAACAATTAAATGTCATTATCGAGGTCATTTTGTCATTTGACAAAATCGCTCGACCTCCGGTCTCGCGATTTTTTCATGTCAGTTTTTCTTATGAAATCACTGATTGGCAAAATTTTGAGTTAAAAAGAAATTTATCCATAAAGGAAAAGCTCGAGTGTTTTTTGGCAAGATAAATTAACTACAGAATATGTGAACAAACAACAATAATAATTATCTTTATTTATACAATTATTTGAAGGAACAGTTGTTATAAATGGTTTGGTGTACTGATTTCAATATCTCTTCTCTAGTTTCCACACATGTCGAATATTCGTAAATTATAGCTGACAGTACAGATTTTAAAGTGACGTGCGACTACTAGATGTACACTCAAAGAAATAGTATAGGTAAATTCAACAAAAAAAATGGTTAACTAACAATATCGTTAATTTTGTTAAACCAAACTATATTGATGGCATTTTTAAACAAGAGGTGATTGTTATTTTAATTAATAAAAAGTTGTCGTACAACAAAACAAACATTAACTTAAAAAATAGATGAATAAGACTATTATTTTGTTCGTCTGACTATTATTTTCTTGAATTCTGTCAAATTAAACTAGATAATAGTATATTTTATTTTTAACTATTACTGAATTGTAATTCTAACCCAGTATTAGTTCGCTGTATTATTGTACTTGGTAGACAAACCAATATTATTGTTTTTTAGAAGTTCTAAAAGAATTACCATAAAATTTGCTTGCTTGCTTGCTTACCACGTAGTCTATTACAGAAATTATTCCCAGATGACGCCACATACAAATCACTGACAATAATCAATCATGCATTATCTTATACTCTTATGAATTTATAGAAAATTAATAACATGATTGCAATGTTCAAATTCTCTCAGGGATCGTCGATATATTTGGATGGATCTTATAAACGATCTCTAATCTTTGGTTTGGGTGGTCTGATGTCTCAATACTGAGATTTTGGCTAACCAAAAAAAAACTTCATCATACAATAAAATGTAGATCAACCTAAAAATTAGTTGGTGAACAAAAAACAAAGTCGTTGTACTATTTAATTGTAGACCAAATTGAAAATGGTTAGTGAACATAAAAAAATGTCATTGTACTAGTTAATTTGTTACAAGAAGATATGATTATTAAACTACTATTTGTTTACGAAAACAAATAAAGTTCTATGACTATTCTTTTCTGATTGATTTAACTATGAAACTAGATATGCGCGATTTCATATATGCTCTTTTTGGTTGAATTTACCTATCATTTTCTTTGAGTGAAGCTACAATTTCCATCTTTTAAATGAACCAACACTCATATAGATTGAACAAATTCTGATTTAATGACATGTTATTCAGTGCGTATTCAAGCGCACGCACGCATGGATCTCGCTCCGAGTTATAACGTTACACTTGACTATTTTTTTCCGGAAAAACCGTGGCTTTAGCGATAAATTTTATTAGAACATTTTTTTGTTTAGTAACACGTGGTCTATCCACCTATATTTTTTATTTTTCCTACCTTGACTTAACTTCAAATTTTTGAAAAAATGTTTGAAAAAAATTTTTTTTTATGTTCTGCATCCGAGCGAAATGTAAACTTTTCAGGATATTATTCTATACACTTTCACAAACTCATTAAAAAAAATTATTTAGTTTGCAAGTTTTTGTAGTATAAAATACCTTCGCCGACTATAATATTACATATGAAAAACTACCTTTCAGTTTTTTAAATATTTTTTTAATTATTTTTTAAGATTATTAACGCTGTACAAGTTTTCCTCTGCAATAGTGAACTCGACAATGTTATTTGAAAAGGCTTCCTAATTTAGCTTCTACTTTAGAATGTATGTAACTAAGTTGCAAACTGAACGTTGGTTTCATGATTGCATAAACATCGATAATCATTTAATCGGACTTAATCATATGCTATCATGTTGGTATGTTGCACGTGTTTTATTTGACTCTATTATATAAGCATACCTTTTCGCATACGGGGTGTGCCAAAGATAGTGCAACATCTTTAAAAAATGATAAATTATTAAATATTTTTTTGGGCATTATGAAATCTTACCTGCGGGATGACATGCATCTTGCCACTTGCCACATGCCACATGCTACTTGACTAAGCATGTCAAAAAAATGAAATAGTTTAAACGCTTCTGTCAAAACTTCTCCCGCGCCTACCTTGACAGACAGTCATTTTCAATGTTTATGGCACAGAAATATTAGAATAATGTTACAAATAAATGTTGAATGAAATCAGCCAAATATTTGAGTTGCTAGCTTCCGGACTATAACTTCATAACCACTAATAAAAATGTGGAAATATTGATCAAGACGAAAGTTATTACACTTCTTGAGGAAAAAGTAGATAAAGATGTTTGTTATGCGCTCAGGCGGTAGGTATTGAAAACACCTAGTAGATATATCATTATGTCGATAATATTGGTAATTAATAACATATTTACGCGCCACCACCGATAGACGGGAGTTGGGGAATGAATTGCTGTCTGATACCGATTAATTTAAGTAGACAGATTATGAAATTCGTCGAAAGTTGTTTTTAATGAATTTCGAGATGGATTTTCACGTAGATATATAAGTACATTTATTGATTGTTGACAATAATAATCACTTCATAAATATCTGTAATGAAAGGTCCAAATACGTTTTTTTTAATAACTACTTTATTTTATTGGAATTATTATTATACTCTTCGCAAATACGAAAACGAAGAGTATATTGTATTTGATCGGCACATTTCTAAATCAGTAAATATCGCTCGCAGACAAAAAATGTTCATATCATCGTGTTAGTGAACGAATTCTGAACAACTTTCAAAATGTCCGTCTGTCTGTCCGCCTGTCTGTCCGTCTGTCCTTCTGTCCGTCCGTCCGTCCGTCCGTCCGTCCGTCTGTCTGTCCGTCCGTCCGTCTATCTGTCCGTCACGTTTCTTGTAAGCACGATAACTCAAGAAAGAGAAATCTGGTGGAATGATATTTCATTTTAATATCTAAATATTCATATATTTTACAAATATACATTTCATAATGTAATATATAACCGTGAAAATATGATTTTAGCTCGTGTCTCATAATGTAAAAATTTACATTTTTTTACGTCTAAGGAGGTGGTGTAGTTCTTACGCTTTTGACTCGGAATCCAAGGGTCCCGGGTTCGAAACCCCAATGGGTTTCGTATGATTTTTTTTATTTCAACTTTATTTTACACTGAGTCTTTTACTAACTAAGTTCGTACTATGAAATTGAAAATGTCTAAAACTAACCTTATTTACAAAAAACTACGAAGAGTATCCTATAGAATGTGTAACAATTATGTTGAATGCGAATCCCATGTCGAAATTCCCCCAGCAAATCACCAGAGTTTCCTAACCTCAAAAAACCGTTTAAAATCGTCAATATTGTGAAAAAAAGAAAAGAGACACTTATGGAAATGACTAAAATATTGTATTCCTATGAATTTTGAAGCGCTGAATATGAAATCAATGTCGGAATTCCTCTAGAACATTACCAGAATTTTCTAACCTCAAAAATGGCTTGAAATCTACAATATTGTAAAAAAAAAGAAAATAAATACCTATGAAAATGTCTAAAATATTGTATAGGCGTCTGAAAATAAGGAGTATGCCACCTGGTGGTCTATAGTTAAACTAATTATGGGCTTTTCTGTCATTGTCTCTTTAGTGTACGATGATATCAACAATAAGTAAATGATAAACTGATATGCTAAATTATTAAAAATATGATAGCATTTAAAGGGGCTACAATTGGCTAAAGCCAACCTAGTCGGTATCCTTTGTAGATTGCAGGGACAACTCGTGGAAGTTGAGTTGCACTGCAAAATGTTCAAAGCATACCCTCTTTAATGTAGACACCTTTAACCAGGCATTGAGAGGGGAAAAGCTGGTGCAAATAACCGTGGCCCGAGTAGCAATAATAATGTCCTAGACAATCACACATTGTACGTGAAATTTTTGAAATAAGTAAATATATGTAATTGCAATATATTTAAAAGTAATATATAACTATTGCACCATGCACTATTATGTCTTACCCCTGAATATTTCTGTTTCATATTTTACAAAATACTGTTTCATTTATTTTACTTAAAGAATTAATAAATATCTTTTCACTTATATTCAATGTACCACTAATTTCATGGGTATTTGAATCTGAGACACTTGTTTGTAAACATAGAGCATACACACTTTTAAGTTTTGTGTTGAATATGGGTTGTACCACACAAAATAATATGTCCTGCATTTAAAACATATTCCCCTTCATACACACACTTAGAATTTTTACATTTTTAGTGCTTCACAAATGGGTCATTCCATGCCAAATCAACCAATAAAAATAAAATTTTGAAACTTGACTTCTCCGATTTTGATAATTTTTGGTGACAACAACATGAAAATTTCAATTTTTTAATTTTTTTTTGATTATTGGTTCTTGAGTAATAAATCTTTGAAAATTGAAAGAAAGTCAGTAATTTTGGAAAATAGGGATTTTTAAATCACAATATCTCCAAAACGGTAAGAGATATAAGGGTGGGACAAACGTCAATTTATGGTGTTTAAGCAATATTTTTCTATTTGAAGTTAAAAAATGTTGTAACCTGAAATTTAAAGGTCGAGGTCAAGGTCACAAATATAAAAGTAATTTTTCTCAAAAAGTATATTTTTGAAAATTATTGAAAAAATTGTATTTGTCCCTGGTGGTCATATCTACCATTGCATACAATTTCAAAGTGGGGCAACAACGGGAACATTGTACAAAAAATATTATTTTAGGACAATGTGTACTTTCAAGACACTAATCGCAAAATTTAGTATTTTATTTTGCAGTTTATAATTTTGAATTTACATAATCAAAAGAGTTGTTATTATTAGTCTTGGAAATAGGTTTGTGTAACCACCCCCACCGCCACACCCACCCCCACGTTTCCCTGCCACAACCACTTTTGTCATACATGATAACACGATTGCGATAAAAAGCATAATTAAATACTAAATGGGTAATATAGAATGAAATATGTTGTACGCAAAAAAAAACATTTATTGCTGGTACCCATGGGGCCCGGACCCCCCCCCCCCCCCAAGCCGTCTTCCATGAGCCAAAAAATAAAGAAGCAGTACAAAGCAGTATCTAAATTATCCCTTGAAATAAATATTTTGTAATTAATGCCAATATTATCTAATAGAGGAATCTACATACACATCCGTTTTCAACCATTTTCTGAAAAATTTTCCTCATCCTCTGGGGAGGCCGGTTCTATTCTTTTAACAATTTCCATCAAAGGTTAGCTTTTGGATATGAAAAGTATATATTTTCTGAGCCCCGCTGACCCCCCCTAGGTACGGCCTTGAGTACACATCCTAGCCAGCAGAAATCATCATACATGGCAGTGACAAAGCCAGAATTTTCCTCAAATTCAATATTAGGTAAACCATCTCCAAGGTTAAATTCAGTACTCTTACTGCTATTTAAATAGAGTTTTCCTCTCAAAACCATATCTTTCTTAGGTATGAAACAATGGTATTGTTGAATTCCATGAACAGGTTTCACTTTGTCAAATCTGCTTTCAAGAGATAAAGTATAAAGTATTCTGCTGATGGTCATCATCTGTGCAACAAATAATATTAAAATTTTTTATGCTCTCAGTCACAAAGTTGTATAGCTGTCGAGGTGTTAAAATTTGATCAGAGTAAGGTCGTTATAGACTTGCTTTCGCCGCAAGTCGTTTTACAGTTCCACCTAGTCCATCACATACATTTTTGCCATGACTGGTAGCAAAAAAATGCCATTCTGCTTTTACGTTATAATAATCAGACTCACGAAAACACATATATTTAACATATTTTGTCGGTTTTTATCCATTGCTCTATTGATAATATTAAGTAATATAATTTAATTTGATTTAAAATGTTCAAAACCTGATAAATATACACCTAATTATGCACTATCCGCGGCAAACGACGCGCTAGTCGCGCGCCAGGTCTGAGCGACGCGGTTAGGCGATATTTTGTGCAGCGCATGTACCAACACTTTTATTATTTATTTACTTACTTATTTGTCGTCGCCCCACTTTCAATATTGGCACAGAGGTACAGGAAAGTTCAGTTAATATTATTTAATTTTTTGAGTTGAAAAAAAAAATTACTTTTTGAGATAATACCATTTGAGTATTTATGATCTTGAGAGTGACCTTGAGACAAAGAAATTATGTCCATTTTTTTAAATAGAAATAAACTTTAGTCCATAAGCTACAAAACGAGTGCTTACACAAAAAATTTCTTCTTCAGCATCCTGAGATAATAATTATTAAAAATACCCCTGTTGTAATAAAATGTGTTAATTTTTTATTCTTTTGAGTCCTATAGAAAAAAAACTACTCGTCAGAAAAATTTGAAATTCTGGATTTTTAATACTTTGGAGGGGTTAAACATGTGTACCAACATTCGTTAAAATCTGAGTGGTAATTTTTTTTGCTTGGTTGATTTGATATGGAATGACCCAAATGTTCCATACATTGCAATATGCTTAACCTAAATGTCACTCATGTTTCCTGAAAAAAAAAGTGATTTAAACTACAACTGTATATAAATTTAGAGAAATATTTAAGTTTATTAATATTTAACTGGCCAGACACCGTTTATGTCGAAGAAACTGTACTTTTCAAGGGAAAAACTAGATAACTTAAAAAAATATGAATTTTGCTGAATAATGCCATTAACATCTTGCAAATCACTTACCTACAACAAAATCTTGCAAACCTTTAGGTCATATATTATTAATGTTATTATTTTTAACGCCAAAAACAACAATAAACAGAACAAAATCAATATAAGTATTCGCCATATAAACAAACAAAAAGCCTATAATTAGTTCACGAGTTCTCCACTTTGGCGCTGGCATCTTAAATTCAGACGCCTATTGTGTTGTATATATGTAATTTGAGACGCTGATACGAACTTGATGTCAGATTTCCCCCCAAAAATCACCAGAATTTTCTAACCTCAATATAGTAGCTTTAAATCTACAATATTGCCAAAAAAAAAATGAAAGTCCTATGCAAACGACCACATCTTAACACTTAAAGTAGTAATTCAAGAAAGAAAAAGTACTACTCCCACCCTCGCTCCCACCACTTCATATCAAACTTGGTCTTATGAAACAGTTTGTGAAAGCTTTAAATAAGGAAGGAGAAACATTCAAATACATAGAAAAGAAATATCCAAATGTTTCATATTATGTAAAGTTAAAGGAAGGAATATTTGATGGACCTCAAATACGTACGATGCTCAGAGATGAAATTTTTATAACAAAAATGAATGATGCAGAAAAATCAGCTTGGCTTAGTTTTAAAGAAGTTACTAAAAATTTTCTTGGGAATCAAAAAAGTCATGACTACAGAGAAATTGTCACTAATCTGGTGAAAAATTATCGTAAGTTAGGTTGCAATGTGAATCTGAAGCTCCACTTCCTAGATTCTCATATTGATGACTTTCCTGAAAACCTTGGGGATTATAGTGAAGAACAGGGAGTCAACGTCTCAAATTACATGGATATACAATTTTTTAGACGTTTTCATAGGTGTTTATTTTCTTTTTTTACGATTCTGTAGATTTTAAGCTATTTTTTGAGGTTAGAAAATTCTGGTAATTCCGACATTGATTTCATATTCAGCGCTTCAAAATTCATACACAATATTTTATCCATTTGCATAAGTGTTTCTTTTCTTTTTTTCATAATATTGACGATTTTATGTGGTTTTTTGAGGTTAGAAAATTCTGGTGATTTGCTGGGAGAATTTCGACATCAGTTGCCAAAAATACACAGGCATACTATATTTTGGTCGTTTGCACAGCGCTTTTTTAAAATGTTGTGTAGCTGTGTCATTTAAGGTGTAATGTAATAACAAATTGATCTGTATGTCAAGATGTTGCGAATAATAAGATATTCCTGCTCTTTTGCGTACTTTTAATCTTCGTTTACGCTTTTAAGCTTGAAGGGATATTTAAAGGAATAGATCAGTTTGTGACGAATGGCGAGAAATAAATAAATGCAATAAACATGTATTGGATCAAATTAAAAAGAAACCGTCATGAGTGTAAAAACTTACATTTATATAAAGTCGTCGTGTTCAATGTCCTTTTGGCGATAAAAATAATGATATGTATATGTATGTATGTGTTTTGTGTCCTCATAACATCGAAATATATTACCTTCCATCAAAATTCCTGCGAAGGGAAAAGTATAAGAGAAAACATATTTACATATTGTAATGAAATGTTATGTTGTAAAGTTGTTTTTGTCGTTATTTAACATTTCAATTTACATCGCAAGTAAATGTGACTCTTCAAGGATTTGATATTATGAATAGGATACTTTCCATAAAGCGTCATATACGGGGTGGGGCATAGTAGTACACTCAAAGAAAATGATAGGTAAATTCAACCAAAAAGAGCATATGAAATCGCGCCTAGCTAGTTTCATAGTTAAATCAATCAGAAAAGAATAGTCATACAACTTTATTTGTTTGCGTAAACAAATAGTAGTTTAATAATCATGTCTTCTTGTAACAAATTAAATAGTACAATGACATTTTTTTATGTTCACTAACCATTTTCAATTTGGTCTACAATTAAATAGTACAACGACTTTGTTTTTTGTTCACCAACTAATTTTTAGGTTGATCTACACTTTATTGTATGATGAAGTTTTTTTTGTTTAGCCAAAATCTCAGTATTGAGACATCAGACCACCCAAACCAAAGATTAGAGATCGTTTATAAGATCCATCCAAATATATCGATGATCCCTGAGAGAATTTGAACATTGCAATCATGTTATTAATTTTCTATAAATTCATAAGAGTATAAGATAATGCATGATTGATTATTGTCAGTGATTTGTATGTGGCGTCATCTGGGAATAATTTCTGTAATAGACTACGTGGTAAGCAAGCAAATTTTATGGTAATTCTTTTAGAACTTCTAGAAGACGACAATAATATTGGTTTGTCTACCAAGTACAATAATACAGCGAACTAATACTGGGTTAGAATTACAATTCGATAATAGTTAAAAATAAAATATACTATTATCTAGTTTAATTTGACAGAATTCAACAAAATAATAGTCAGACGAACAAAATAATAGTCTTATTCATCTATTTTTTAAGTTAATGTTTGTTTTGTTGTACAACTTTTTATTAATTAAAATAACAATCACCTCTTGTTTAAAAATACCATCAATATAATTTAGTTTAACAAAATTAACGATATTGTTAGTTAACTTTTTTTTTTTTTGTTGAATTTACCCATACTATTTCTTTGAGTGTAGTACTCGCAATATTGGCTTCGATTTATTAATAAATAATTAGCTCAGCGCCATGTGGAAGTTAAGGTTGGGCGTTTAAACTGACAAATATATCTGTGACTTGGTGCTAAAAGGGCCAAAGTCATTAATAAATCAAATGTAACGTTGGCCCTTTTAGAACCAAGCACAGATATATTTCAGATGATTATGGTAACTAAAAATTATGAAATTAAATTTCACCGTTGTCATTCAGTTATTGTGTTATTATTACCTAATATCGATATCGAAGTTGATTGAAGATACGTTTGATTTCGGTATTTGTTTATTTTTACGTTTTGACGCTTTTTGATTTTGATGTTTCAACATCAGACTCGTTATAAGAGAATCCTGAAATCTGTATGTGCCGAATTTTATGCAAATTTGCTAAAATTTTGCAATTTTGGCAGCCATGTTTGATTCGCCATTTTGAATTTTTAACTTTTGGATCCAGATTTGGTATCAACTACTCCGAAAATATCATCAAGATTACCAATTTTAATGCAATTTCGAAGAAATTTGAATTTTGTCTAGTTTTTGATAGTCTCAAACCACTGTGCACTAGTCGTAGCTTGATGAAAAAATATAATATATAATAATACCCAGTAGTTTGTAAAAAAAATATATTTTTATTATGGATGGTTTACCAAAGGACCCCGCAGAAACCTTGTGGAAATTGGCTCTGTCACATTTTCTGAAATTGATATATGTTGTAGTTTGTGAGCTCCTGATCAAAAGTCCTCGTGGGTGCAATGGACAGTTTTGCAAAACGTGGGGGATGGAAAGTCACCAGTCGCCTTTTATGAGGCGACTAGACATGCATGAATAATAGCCGTCTGTGTGTTTGTCAATGCGTGCGTGCTTGGATAGGTCGATTTTTATTTTCAGTTACGCAATTTTTGGCGCAATTTGTAATTTTTAGTTTTACACTCCCCCATCCCCAGCCACCCCAAATAGCAACCTACCCTTTGTGATAAGGTGGAGTGGGGTAAGTGGGGACTAAAAATTTAAAAGGTTGACTTTGAAGTCACGTAACTTTATGGAAAATTGAGATACATTGGCGTGCTTTGAACAAGAAATAGTATGTTATACTCACAAAATACCCATATATTATTTTTATTAATTCAACGGTGCGTTCTAAAAAAAAAAAATCAGTTCTGTAAGTTCACCTGTAGTACCCACTTGCCCCGGTGACTGGGGCAAGTGGGTTTTTCATCTCTACTTTTCATATGAATAGTTATATTCTCAATTGGGGCAAGTGGATTAATCTGCACGATTTTAGCTACAAAACGTTTTTTTCAAATCTAAAATATTCCCAAAATTATGGGAGTTTCGAACTTAAGTTAAGTTAAGGTATTTTTCTGGAGTAAAATAGTAAAATGCTATTAAACTATTTTATTGCAAAAACAGAACGAAATGATTTAAATTAAAGTTTTGTACAAAGAAAAAGTTCATTGAGCACGTTTAGGGAATGCAACCGCTGAGAATAATCACTCAACCTGATAGTCCACAGTACATCGCCCCTTTTTTTAATGATTAGTAACAGGGTGAATTTTCGCGAGTAGCTTCGTTTCGACGAGACGCCCAACTTTTCTCTCTGCGAAAATTCTCGGTAGTGGTAGCTAATAGCAAAAATTATTTTTTCTATTTCACACGAATTAGACAATTCGACAACCTGTCAAATTATGTTGTTGTGGACAAACACTAGGCTTCTTATAATTAACTCGCGCAAACGTAACCAAGGCAATCGAAAAACAAACTCTTTAACGAATGAAAAATATATTGCCAAAATAATTTAACAGATTGTCGAATTGTCTAATTCGTGTGTAATAGAAAAAATAATTTTTGCTATTAGCTACCACTACCGAGAATTTTCGCAGAGAAAAGTTGGGCGTCTCGTCAAAACGAAGCTACTCACGAAAATTCAGCCTGTTACTAATCACTGAAAAAAACGGCGATGTACTGTGGACCATGATTACTTTTTGATTCAAGTCAATTGTTGTGAGTTTGCTAAACGATGTAAAACAAGTTTATAATAAATGTCACTGCAAGTGAGTTAAGTCTCACCGATGACTAAACTTAGCGTGAATTTTTGTTGTGGCATAAAACACTCAACAGTTGACGATTAACACATTTTCAGCATTGTCGTTTAGGGAACCGTTGCGTTCCCTAAACGTATCCATTTTATAACAAAAGAAAAATAAAAAATTGGAAAAGGGGCAAGTGGGGACTAATCCCCACTTTCCCTTAAGGACTAGCTCCCACTTGCCCCGCCAACAAAAATAGCGGGGCAAGTGGGAACTATGGGGCTAAACTTGGGAAACAGGGTAATAAAAATTTTTTAAAATTGCAAGAAGTAACATTAGTGACATACAACATTAGCAGTCTTGAAAGTTTGACATATTATAGTCTGCTTTCATAGATAAAAAAATTTTGAATTTTTTGAAGACAACTTGAAAATCTCGATCAAATGTAGACAATTTCCAAATGAACAAATTGATGCCTTAAAAATGTTCCAAAATCTATACCCAATACGTTGCAGTTGCATGGAGATCTGAAGAACAATCTGCTGTGAGTTAAATTTAGAAATAGGATTTTTCTCACAAATTATAATAAAAATACCCACTTGCCCCAGATCCCCACTTGCCCCACTCCACCTTACCTCAAAAGAAAGGTATATTATTAGGCTATTCAACGGCATAAGAAAAATCGAAATTCGTCAATCGAATAGCCAGCTAGATCTCCTGACCTTCACCCCTCGACTTTTTTAGGAGGTCATTTAAAGGCTTTCGTCTATTATAATAGGAAAATAATTTGAAAGAGTCTGAAAGATAGAATACGGGCGGAGATTGGTCGAATACACCCCAAACGGCATTCCATGTTTACGACACTTTCAACAGCGACTTGTACATTGCCTAGCTGTTAACGTTAACGGAGCTCAGTTTGAACATCTTATTAGACAATTTGTTAATTTTCTTTCAATAATAAAGTTTATTAATCTTTTTTTTTTTTTTCCTTAAATTTTTTTTTTTATTGTATGCGTTCGGGAAGCAAATTACATTGACGAATTTTGATTTTCTTTACGCTGTTGAATAGCCTATTAAAATACCTTTCGAGGCATCACAAAGGTTAGGTTGGGGTCCTTTGGGATTAAGAAAATTCGTTTCCAATTTTAAAAGTCAGAGTTGAAGTAAGGGGACAGTGTCATTTCAAAAACAAAAATCAGAATTTTGCCGTTGTTTCAGAATTTTTCTTAAAAATTGTCAATAACACCAAAACAAATTTATACGTTACATAATAACTCTCACTGTATATTAAGCTTTGATGAGATTGTGTACCTAACAGGCAACCACGACAGATGGCATGATGCTGTCAGACGTGGCTTGCAGCAAAGAGAAGCCAACTAGAATAATTCATGGATCACAAACCGTCTGCCGAGACGTTGTGAATAAGAAATATATTAATATCGAGAATAATATATAATATTAATGTATTAATTTTCTGCTACGTATAATAAAATTTTTGTTGTCCACATTTTACTATCGGTTTTCCCTGGAATATTACGGTTGATTAATGAATCACAATAAATGGATTTTTAATTAAATATCGCTATCTGTGAGCTGAAATCAAACAAAGGGATGTAATTTAATCCCATTGTTTCGTAAATTATTATTTTTTCATAAAATACATTTTTTTTTAACTTAATGAACTTTCCGTTATTTTCTATAGAGCGGGAGCCCATAACACAAAATATGTCTATGATAATATGAGTAGGGCTTATTAAGAGGAATGTTGAATGTAATATATACAGTGTGTGCTGTTTAATACCGCAACTCCCCATTATTTTGGAACGCGTTGGTCGATTTAATTTTTTTTTTTGAGATATAGTGTGAGATAGTGCTCGATGAGCTTTTTTTTGACTGTCTTGAAGAATTTGTGATTTTCATATGTTCAAGACCTACTAAGCTCCTCCAAAAGGGTCGAAATTTCGAGATCGACTATTAGGCAATTTTTTATCGGCAAATTGGATAGAGTATTCCGAGGCGTATTCGATTCACAGTTATCTCAAATACCACTATACAAAATTTTAGCCCGATACCTCATATAGGGTGTTTGCTATTCAATAGCCAAATTTAAAATTTCTCACATTTCGATTGGCCCTGTATAAAAGTCGGTTAGGTTTACTAAAAAAAGGTAAGGTAGTCATTCGACTTAAGGAACATCAGACACTAAATGAGGAAGCAAAAAGAAAACTTATTCTTTACATAAATAGTGCTTCTGGGCAGTTCTACAAAGCATGGTCGATTCATGATATTAGTGACTTACTGATAAAAAATTGGTCCAAGCTACAACCCGTGTTCGCTTAGAGTACCTCATTCACAATAGTGTCATAAATATTATTTATCTCGTTAGGACCATTGTCCTTTAAATTATGAACAAAACTGATTATCGGAAACAAAATTAAGACACAAAAAGGTAATTTGAGTCAATACAGTTAACTGAATTTCGAAAGTATTAGGCTCAAATAAGAAAGAAACAGATATTTCCAGTTATATCACTTTTCATTTTATTCATGGGTATTATTACGACCACAATTTTCTCTAATATCTTGTAGGACATATTTTTCACTTCAAAGAAGCAACTTTTTCATAATAATTATTTAGCATATTTATACTAATACACAGCACAAATATAAATGTGACGGTCGTGTGTTTTGTTATACGTTTCACTAAGGAAAAACAGCTGTAACATTTTAGTCACGGGAAAAAAGCTGGTGCCACAAGGCATACCTGAAAAGTAGACACTCAAAAATGTATGCCATCAATAAATTCCTGACATTTTATTTTTTAACATTGTCAATGTGAAATCGACCATGCTTTGTAGAACTGCCCTTCTATACATTATTCGGTTACTGTACGTAGGTGCCTTAATGAAGACTTTCCAGACAAATGGATTATACGGAATAGCTTTTCTTTTTTTCTTCCTTATTTAGTGACATCAACATCAGATACTATTTTGAATTATTAAATTTAGACCGGATAATGGGGAACTTGCCCATTTTTTTTAATTTCATTAAAGTGTGTATTTATGTATAAAAACACGCCACACCGAATATCAACTCTTAAATCGCAGTACTTACTTTGTAATAAATAATTAAAGTTGAAATCCTCGCCACTCCTCACGAAAAGCACTGTGACTTCACCGGGTGAAAACTAGCCTCGCGTGGTATTCAACAGATGGCGTTACTTTAGCCATTCACCCTAATTAATAGACTGGGCGGCGGTTCGCTTTGAGACGTCCGCATATTCGGTCATTAGTCTTTTGTTTTTTATGTTAGAGAAAAAATAAAAAAAGTGTCGGAAAGCTCAATTAATTCTCTTTACATAAGCTGTCTACAAATTTTTCTAAAAAACCGAGAATTATCGAGATATTCGAGGAAATGTAGGAACTTACACGTTTCCCTGTAGAGTGTATGTAAATCTTAAAAAAACAATTTTTCTCAGAAGCCTTTGTTTCGAAGGGCCGAGATTAACGGAGCGTCAAAATAGTACATGATATTAAGTGAACATCGTAAGTGAGATCGATTTCAGTTAATTACCGATTAATTACGGTGACAAAATGGAGAAATTTTACCGAAAAAAAAAAAAAATCCCAAATCCCGCCCCCTCTAATTCCTTAATTTTTGTCGGAATTCAAAAAATTAAAAAGAGAGTTTTAGCAAATTTAATTATGTTTAAATTAGCTAGAGTAGTGTTTTGGCGTAGGAGCCAAGATTAAAAAGTTGCCAACTGTAGAAGCTCAAAATTCGCGATTTTTTGCCGTACTTGGCCGACATTTCCAAAGTTATCTCCGAAACGAAAAAAAAATCAAAAGTCTGGTGATAGCAAAAAATTCGTAATGGAAAATACTCGTTTGACCTTATTTTTTATTTCGAGCTAACTCCCTCCGTTTCGGAGATATATGCGAAAAATTGCAAAAAACGGCTTACATTTCGGTGCCGAAAAAATTGCAAAAACGTGCAATCTTGACACGTTCATATTTTTCGAAAAACACCATTGGGACGGCCGTACGATGTCGCGACGTAAAGAGGAAGTCTTCCAGATAAACCTGATCGTAAATTGCACGGAGAAATTCGAAAATTCGGCTCGGCACGAACGAATCAAAAGTGACATTTTGTGACATTTCAGAATATTGAAGATGTTTTTCCAACGAATTTTGGGTTAGATTGTGTTCACTGCTACTTGTTTCTGACAAATGAGCATGCGAAAGCAGAATCAGTGTCGCTTGACGCCGTCAACACATTGATATCTTCTACGAATAATTCAGAGTTTTACTGATGATTTCGGAAAATTGTCGAGAAACCATGCGTATGATAAATTCATGAATAAGTAACAGAAAACTAAGTTATTTTTCTGTTACTTATACATGAACTAGCTGACCCAGCAAACGTTGTTTTGCCATATAAATTACAAATTTTGGTCCAAAAACAAAAAATAAAATTTCTGGATAGGGCCACCCTTATCACCTAGGGGTATAAAAAATAGCCTACGACCTATTCTCAGACCTACCAAATATACACCAAAAATTTGATAAAAATCGGTCAAGCCGTTTCGGAGGAGTTCGATAACAAACACTGTGACACGAGATTTTTATATATTAGATTTATCATATGCAAGGTATTTCGACGATATTCCGAAATCATCAGTAAAACTGTCCGAATTATTCGCAGAAGATATCGGTCTTACAATAAATGAGAACAGTGATGAAGACGACTAATATTATCATATATCATTAGCATAACATGTTTTTTTATTATGTATTCTTATTATTAACACGAATTTTTTTTATGTATTACCGTCTCGAAGGAGCTTTGTAGAAAATATACCTATATATATTGTGAAAAATACATCTCATTATTTCAAAAAAATACGTAGGCTGCTCCAAAAAATTTTCAATACGTGTAATCCAAGCAGTTGTTCATTTATATATTTATTAATATATGAAGTTTCAAACCAATTTATACACTTTTTCTTTATTTGTTGTAATTAGTACGTAAGGAAATACATTATTGTTTAGTGTTACTCTGGTGTTACAATTTCTGAACCCACGATGCAGGGTGTTTACTAAGGGGGGGGTGTAAGCACGTAACATTATCTTTGCCAATTTGACTACGTTACTCCTTCGATAGAGTTTTGTGAAAAACATATGTTATATCTTATTGTATGGTGTATAATTAGTAAAAAAAATGGTGGTGGTCGCTAACGTGTAAGTACGTATTTAAATTTTTCGAAAAATTCAAAAATATCAATGTTTGTTTTCTTCATGAAAAGATTTCCTGAAAATATCACTAATAAATTGTTTTGAGTAGATTTACATTATATGTGAAATACAAATTAGTTCACTTGATTAAGAAAAAAAATTTTTTTCCGGATTTTCGAAAAAAAAATGTTTCCCAGATATGAAGTTTTTGAGATCAAAACTTTTTGTGGTAGTATCTTACACAAAGATTCATCACTGGAAGGAATCACACGCAAAGAGGTTACAAAGGCACGGACACTTATCTTAACCTGCCATGGCCTTTATCAAGAATTAATCAGATGGTCGATGTTGTAGGGTTTCGTCAGGTTTCTCCTTCAAATCGATTGTCACACTTGTCTCAGGCACCCTGCCAATAAAAATAACATGAAACTCGACCTCATTGTCATCGAACAATAAACATTATTCTGTCCGGTGTTGTGCCTTCACTACCAATAAATTGTTATATTAATAATCGTTTACGGTCACAGCATTCGTGATCAGAATGTAAGAATAAGAAATCAACGTTAATAAAACAAAAATAGGCAGTGAATCATTGAGGAGCCGTTACGTAAGAGGATTTTAACTTTCTCATTTCGATCGGTGGCTTGTTCGTTAAGAATTCAAATGAAGAACTTGTTTCTTTAGTTGATGCACAGGTTGTAGGATTGCGATGGCATTTGTGATTAAATGCTTTTATAGACAATGGTGAATTACAAACGGTAATTGACAGGATATTCGATCTAAATCAGATGCACAATGTAGATGACAAAACCGTCATTAAGTCACACCAAAATAGTGACCCTTTACATATGAACATGAAGGAGGCATTGTCAGAAGCCCAGGAATGTTTCAGCAAACCAACTTGTCTTAAATAAATCCAAAACAGAAACAATGGTTTTAGGGAGATTTCAAAAAATTTAACGATTTTGGTTTAATATCGTTGAATACTAACCGCATAATAGGAATACGAAAAAAAAATCAGTAAAAACTATAACAGCGAAAAAATGCAGCAGAAATTCAAATATTCAACACCGCCGTCAAAACACGATCAGATTGGATTGACGTCACTAGTCCGCTAGTAGCCCCACCCACAGTCATTTAGTGCCTTATGTGATTTTTAAATAATGGAAGCGGGTTTTCTTCTTTTCTAGAAGACTGTTTTTCTGTTATCGAAGTCATAAAACGCGTGTATTACTGTCCAGATTTTTTTATATACACAACTGTTTTTGTTTGGGCACCCTGTATGTGCTTACAGAAATTACCATGTTCTCAGTTACGCCTGAGTGTTCATGTTTATTACTGAGTACACATCTGGTTATTCTGTATTTTAGGATTCCTGTTTACGGCTATAAATGTTGCTTACTGTAACGAGCGTTAAAAACAAGACATCAAGTTGCCTTGGAAAATGAAAATGCAGGGCTTTGATTGATCTCTACTAAATTTTTATACGTTACTTAGTTATGTCATTTCCTCGTTCATATCATTACACGACTTAATAAAATTTTATTAAATCCAAACACGTATGGTATTATATAATATTAGTGCTTAAAATTATATCATATTAGTGCTTAAAATTTTATCGAACATTTTTTTGAAAGCGTTGTTCCCTGGTAATATAAATTGCCAGTTTATTGTATGATTAAATCCCGAGCGCTTTAGCGGGAGGTGTTTAATCTTATATAATAAACTGCCAATTTACACGAGTTATATTACCATTTGGCAACTTAGTTCGGGAAAAAATTTTTAGATAAAATTTAAAAGCACAAGTGGTATTCGGGGAGAATATTTCACGAATAAATAATTCATTAAGTACATCTTCAATATTATATTTTGTAATTATTTGCCTTCAGACGTTTTATTGTCACTTTTTAAATTTTACTTTTATTTTCAATTTCATCATTTACGTCACATAAAAATGCATTTCCAAAGCGACTCATCTAATAAAAAACAAAGTAGGTATAAATGACAATGACAATCAAGAAAAACAATATTGGTTAAATTACGTTAAACCATGGGTATTGTAACTTATAGACTGGTCTTCGATATAAAAAGTCTACGAGTAGACAATATTGCATTTTACCAATCTCTCTCTTGGTACCGCCATCTAGTAACGCTAACTTAACTAATTTTTAAAGAATTATATTAAAGCGTTTATTAAAATATATTTAAACCTTATTTTTAATTTAAGAAGTTTAATAGTTGAGTTAAGGTTTGCTTGTTTAAGCAGAGAGAACTTTAAGTAGAACGAATTATATAGTGCTACTTAGTGCAGAGTTTTAATTTTCTGAATAAGATGTTACCTGCTTTGTGATGAATTACCATACGTAAGTAAGTACATTTGTGTATTTAACATGACATAATTGATTTGTCTGCTTCGTGGGCATTTGTATTTAATTTTAGTTGTGAAAATTATTTTGTAATTATTAGGTATTATAAGCCATTGAAAGCTGTGTATAACTTGTCCCGAACCTATATAGGTTCCACACAGCCTTCGCTTTGAAATTGGGAGTTGTCAACTTATGTGGTGTTTTTAGGTTATTTTTATATTATATTACTACATATATAATGCAATACACAATTTACAATTTACGTCAAAAAATTTTCGCAATATTTGTCGACGTGGCGACACAAAAAATTAGAGCGATAATTTTTTCATGTTGGTACTGTCAAAAGCCGATCTAGGTTGGATTACCACTAATAATGGACGTTTGATTGGTGCAATGTTGTGAACACGGGCTATCATTGGCTATCGCGTTAATGAGTGAAATAATCAGTTTAAATGCCGAGCACGAGTGGTTAGTGGAGTGGTATTTCGGAAGAATATTTCACGAATAAATTTATTTAATCCTTTGCAAAATATAAGGAACCTTTGCGGAACTACAAAGATAGCAGCACCATTGCCGCTATTTTTTTATGACACTAAATACTGAAGGCCCAAATGATCCCTATAAAAAACTTTATATAAATGAAGCATATCTTTGTTATTAAGTTTTCAACAGACAAAAATAACAAATTTAATGCAAGTAACAGTTTCTATGACAACCAACTGATAATATAAATTATAATAAAATAGTTTATATCAAATATGACGGTTTGCACGCCGCTGGCGATCACCTTGTTAGACGGATAAGGCCTAACTTCAATAGGGAATATTCTAAGGTGTTATTTTATCTCACAATTCTACCTAAATTTAACATTTCTTTTATATACAAGACACGGTCTACACACACACACTCACAGGCATTTTTTTTTTTTTCGATATTTGAGTTTAACATGTTTTAAAACGGATTTCTGTACATTTTCTACGATTATTACTAATGTATGTCCGGTTGTGATATGCCTATTTCATTAAATCAAATAGACAAGATAGCATTTTAATTTGGCCACTTCATTTTCATCTGCATGGGCCACGTGACATAGTTTTTTTTATATCGCTCGTGTTTTGATGTCTCTAAAAATGCCAAATACAAATTTTTCGAATATGTGTCATACACGTTGCTCCGTGTTTTAACACCACGAGGGAACAGAAAACGTGACCATTATAAAATATTTATATGCACCTTCTAGTTTACGTTTTTATCATAAAAGTGTTTTACGGAAAGTGAGAAAGTGAAATCGTTCAAGCGCTCAAACGTAGACATATTTATATAATATTCACCTCGGTTAGAAAATACGTTACACACCGAAACATATAACGGTCATCAGTGTTTACTTTGATATTTACTTTATTTACTCTTCTGTTTATATCGCTTTCACATATTTTGAAAGCTATCCTGCGCGCGAACAATATCCTGATAATACGGGATGATTCTTTCACAATTTGGTCTTTACATCTTGACAACAATATTTAAAATAGATACTCGAAATTACTTCCGTCTGCTTGAATACACATGTCAAAGCTATGTACAACTCCTCGTTACATGTCCTTAATAATGCATGTCTATTAATTGTACCAGCGCAAGCTTAGATTTTATTGTATAAATCTGCCATCTCTTCTATTGGCTCCTGATATACTTTACTTTTCAAATATCCCCACAAAAAAAAAGTCAAGTCCTGAGAACGTGCGGTCCTTAGATGCCAATCTAGCGCCTCGGAAACGTGTCATTCAAATAATTTACAATATTAGAGTTAGGGGGTGGGGCGCCATCTTGCTGATGAAACCAAATTTCAGTTCTGTGTGGTGAACATTTTGTAAAAGTCTTGGTAACTCATTTTCTAAAAATCTTAAATAACGCACACCGGTTAAATTTTCATGCTACAGAAACGGACCTATAATATAACCATTTAAGAAACCACACCATACATTTACGCTGTTTGGTTTCTTGTTCGAATCATCCATCTTGGGTTGTTTTCCGATCAATATCTACACTTATGTTTTGCAATTGTGCCGTTACTGTGAAACTCACTCACTCCATAGTACATTTTTAAGGAAATTACAATTTCCTTCATAAAGAACAGAAACCTCAGCAAGAGAGGTTAAGCGACGATCATAGTCCGTAAGGCAGTAAATGATATAATAAGTGTGGTTTATATGGAAAGTACTTATTTTCTTTTAAGATTCTTTGGCACAACGATGGTGATACATTGGTGGAGGCTCTTATTTGTCGCAATGATGAGTGGGGATCATTGTTACCGGTTTGTAAAACTAAAGCCGTATTCTCCTTGGTTCTTGCTGTTCGTATTCTTTCACGTTTCAACTTTTTAAAACTACCATATTGTAATAAGTTGTTACACAAATTGAAAAATTAAACTTCTGACAGTTAATAAATAAACAATTGCAAATTATTCAATTATTTTAATTTAAATTTCTCAATTTAAAGTAATTGCCGGTAAAATCGGAAGTGGTATTAAAAAAAAATTCCCAACAGTAAATAATTCTCTTATAGTAGGCAAAAAAATTACTAAGAACCTACATCCGAAAATCAAGATTAAAAATGTTACAGCAATTACAGAAAAAATATAACACTCAAATATTAGACAATATCTAAAATTAAAATAACTCAAAAACTACTGCAGATCTGACTTTTTGGAATAAGAACAATTTTGTTTAAAATTTAATTCTAAATCGAATAGCATATGTTTCAAACCTTCCTTGATCGAAAAATGTTTTTAAACTGCAGCGCCATCTCTGGTGACAATGTTATAATAGTAAATTTTACTTCTTGAAGAAGGCATTAACCATAGAGACCTATTACCGTTTACCGAATAAAAATATATTTCTTAGTTTCCGAAATATGGGCTGTGGGAATGTTAACTGAAACACACTGTATATATCAGGTTTTCTTGTCAATCTCTGCATTACATATACATATTGCACCATAGTTTCTTAATAATTTTATTTTTCAGAATGAACACCCTGTGTAGTTTTCACTGAAAGTATAGCAGGTTGTTTATTTCGTGATAACTTGATAATTATGTTAACTACATGTCAATATATTGTAAGTCCTTCGTCACATTTTTCTCATTATTTTTTTTTCTTTGGATTTTTCGCTAAAAATATACCTAATTTCCTCGTTGGCAATAACGTCAACTACACCAAATCTTATTTTTTTTTTTGTCAAAAAGTTTTGTAGATATAGCGCTAAGACAGACATATTGACCAAATTGAAAGACCTTCATTTTCGTAATCTACCTAGTTTGAAATGTGAAAATTCGACTCGATTGAAGAGTGATGTTTTTATTAATACAGCTTCCCTTCGGCAAGGCATGATAAGCAACAAGTAAAATTGAAATTTTTAAAAACTCCGGCCTCATTCCATAATCATTTCGTAGTGTCAAATAAACAAGAAAACCCCATCGATATCGGTTGAAATATAAGGGAGCTACAAGAAAATTAACTAAAAGTCTTTAGTAATGATTGATATAATATGTAGCTATCCGAATGTCTGGCGAGACAAAACCTTGCTAAAAAGGTTTTCGACAAAACACTCTTTCAAATGCGTTAAATTGCTAATAGAAAATGTCACGGTGCATGTAACGGTTCACAAACGAGTAATATCCCCGGCTGCTGGTGCAGGATAATTTTGTATTCATCGAATTCCTCCCAACCGAAACTCCGTAGCTGCAAGCCTGGGTATCACTGAGTATCACGTGGTTTAATTAAAAGTTTGCAAGTAACGTAATATCTGTTGACTGTTTACTTGTATCGATTATGCTCCTCATATCAATTATATTTTATAGTTCCAAGGTTGCACGTGGTTCGCCGTCCCTATACCATCACATCGAAACATTATTTCATGGATACTTGTATGCATTCGATACTAATAAAACCAAATAAAAGAGCCCATATATTTGCACAAATTGAATATGTGAAACAACCAAGTAAACTGAACATTCACTATCAAAAATATTATAAATACACAACAAAACACACAACAATCTATTAGCGCCCACTAACATAAAAACAAAAACAAATCCATACATCAGATAGCCATTTTCTATAATAACCTTCCCCCCAGCAGCATTCGATTGAATTTTATTAACTGCCTTTAACCTACTTTCGGTGTTTTAGGACATTTCTTCAAAAATAGTTGGGAGTTTATTATTATAAAAAAAAACAATGTCCTCGTTACTAACTGATGTAGGTACTCAGATCAGAATTGATGAAATGGTTACACATCTGAACTGCCAAGATTACTTCGTCACTAAAGAGTTCATGGAAAACTCGTTTTTTTTTAGCTGTTACTCTAATTTTACCCCATGAAGCTGTTACCCTACCTACGTGTGCAATCTTATTGTTATTTTGTCTAAAAAATCAAACATATATGTAAAATTTGACGTGGATTGTATGTAATTCGAAGTTACAACTTTGGGAACTGCACTATTAAATAGATTTAATTGCCCTAGGTATGTACATTTTATGAAGAAATGTCAGTAAAGTCATGGTCTAGTACAGTTAGTCATTATAAATGAAAAATGACGGAACCAAGCTATAGTTGGATTTGAATGATTTGTTTTTTGTTGGATTTCTAATGGCATATACTAAAAAGTTTACTCATTGAAAATTACCGCAACTTCGAAAATATGTAAATTAACAAAAAATAATAAAATTTTTAGAAATCTCAACGAAAAGTACAATTATCTGAAGTTTTTAATATTTCTTTAAAGAAAATAATGATTGTTATAGTTTTCGAGGTTATTTATAAAGAATTTGTAAAAAAATGAAACTTTTTAAAATTAATTTGAAGATGGCAGAAGCTCCAAAAAGCGAAATAAATGAATAGTACAAGTAAGTGAATATTTTAAATCCTAGCCCGAAAACGAATTAATGAATTTCCAAAGTTTTTCCTTCAATAAAGTGCTCCATAAAGTATGTCATTTTCCTGCTTTTTGGTTAGGGGTGGGGGTTGTCACAAAAAATACACATAATCTGATAGAGAAACAAATTATAAGAAAGCTAAATGCTAAAATGCATATTTTTCGAGATATTGCTAAAATTGCAGTTTTCATCCCCTAAAGTCAGTATTCCTAGACGTTTATTTTAAAATTTCTCGAAACATGTGGACTTTAATAAGAAATGCAAGGGTACAAAATTAAAACTTATTTATACGAAAACAAATCGAATGGTTTTTTCTTCGGTTTCTCCGATGTTTAGTTTTGGAAATATGACATTTTCAAAATGGCGCCGAAACGTTCAGAAAAAATATACGAAGTTAAAATCTAAAATAACTCAAAATCAACAACTATGAGAAAAATTTTTGTTCTTGTAAAAATTAAAGGTATTAAAATTTTCTTTCGATTGAGACGTATTACGACCTTTTATACTGAAAACTAAAAAAGTTATAAACAAAAAAGTAGCGCATTTAAAAATTTAGGCGCCATTTTTTTTTAGTCTTATTGCTCTAATTTCTTATTAATCATTTTTTTTTTTTTAATCCTTCTATATATTGTTAATGCATATTATTACTAATATGCTCAATTTTTTTAGAAGTTTTAAAATAATTATTTTTCATTCTGTACCCATTTTCAATAATTAAAATTTTCATAATTTTTTGAAAAAAATCGGGTTTTTGGAAATTGCTTAGAAAATATTTTTTTTATAAAAAACGGTAAGAGTACAAAAAAGAAGCTTATAAAAAAACGAACGGTTATTGGTTATATTCAGCGACCTAAAAATCATAAGTATATGGATTTTCGTGAATTTATTTGTAAGATTAGAAGAACTATTAATTTTTCAGTATTTAAGGGTGATTTCAGCCCTTAATATTTTCGTTTCATAAGTTTTGATCTCACAGTCATATTCAGCGACCTCAAAAACATAAGTCTATGGATTTTTGTTAATTTATTCGTAAAATTAGAAGAGTAATTAATTTTTCAGTTTTACCCTTATTATTATTCCATTAAAAATAAAAAGCTGGTAATGCGACAATATAGATTTTAAAAATTACAGATTAAAGTTTAATTTTTTTTACAAATTTTTCATAAATAACCTAGAAAACTATAACAATCATTATTTTCTTAAAAGAAATATTTAAAAATTCCGATAATTATATTTTTTGTGGAGATTTCTAAAAATCTTTTTTAATTTACGGATTTTCAAAATTGCAGTAATTTTTAATAGGTAAACTTTATAGTTTATGGCATTAGAAATCCAACAAAACAAAATCATTCAAATACATTCACTATAGCTGGATTCCGAGGTATACCTAAGCCTAATTGCATTAGACTATCGGGCAATAAATTTACTTCCATATACGATGATAAATTGATAAATTGGTAACGCACAACCTTGCTGCCTCCTAAAACTCAAACTCGCCCCATTCTTATGCGTTCAAACATTATAAATATTTATTATTGTTCGAAGTTCGAAGACAAATAACGTGCAATATGTCCAACCCAAGGCTTTTGGAAAGCTGAAATCTTCGACCCACGATTTTCTATCGATTAATGATCGTAATATTTCACTGCTCGTCAACCAAAAAGGTGAACGTTGTTTGGAATGCCTGACGTTCACTTAAATAATGCTTTTAACTATTTGTACATCGAGGAACAAAGGAAACGCCATGACATCTATAGTATGATTTAAAGTTTTTATTTTTTATACCTTGTCTTAAGTGGAAGAGGAAATGTTATTATATTTTGCGGCCATTAGCATGAATTCGAGCAGTTGCCCAGTTCAAGTATCGAAGAACCTAAAAACCACCACCTGAGTGATAAAGTTTTGTTATTGTCCCATAAAAATAGCCATAATAGTCCTGTCAATGAATGGTTTCTAATGGTTTCTAGAGGGAAATGCCGAGATCACAATTTTTGACTCGAGGGCTGTGTTTGGACTATTTAGAAGGTAAACATACCAAAAGTCCCCGAACGTAGGGGGTGGGGGGGCACGAAGAAAGTTCCGGTTTTTGGTTTTTCGCTCATATCTCGAAAACGGTTAGCCCTAACCAAAAAGTGGCTATATGAAAAATTAAAGCTGACTAAATTTTCTACAATAATGTTCCTATTAATTTTTTCCGAATCTGTTATGGTTCAGTAATGAATTGTATATCTTTTGACTGTATTTTAACTTTGTTATAAATTTATTGTAAATTTAATAAAAATTTTAATAATCATCGTAGAAAAATATTGCTTGTACAGATATCCGTTTCACAGCAGACTGAACTCAAATATCGAATAAGAAATGTCTTTACGTCTGTAAGTGTGTGTGTGCGTGTATACCGTTTCTTGTAAACACGATAACTTTTGTTAGACTTAAAATATTTAATTACAATTTGAAATATATGTAAAGCAGCATATAACAATAATCCCTATTGAAATTGGGCCATATTTGTAATACATGGTGATAACCAGAGGCTTACAAACTCTCACTTCATAATAATCTTATTAAAAATACCATGTTCCATAGTTTAGGACTCGGTTTAGGATAACATTGATAATATCATCTAATTTAAATAAAGTTGGTGTGCCTAATATACATCCGGTTTTTTTATGGTTTATAAATATTATACATCTTCTTATTTTTGTGTGCTTAATCAAAAACCTTATTTTTGCTGTGGAATTAAAATAAAACCTATTTTACGTATGAGAGTTTGTAGACCTCTGGTTATCACCATGTATTACAGATATGGCTCAATTTCAATATATATTGTAATATGCTGTTTCACATATGTTCTAAATTGTAATTAAATATTTTAAGTCTAAGAAAAGTTATCGTGTTTACAGGAAACGGTATACATGCAGCCATACATATACACTCACACACACACTTACAGACGCAAAGACATTTTTATTCGATATTTGAGTTCAGTCTGCTGTGAAATGGATATCTGTACAAGAAACTTTTTTCTACGATGATTATTAAAATTTTTATTCAATTTATAATAAAGGTAGAATACAGTCAAAAGATATACAATTCATTACTGAACCATAACAGATACGAAAAATATTAATAGAAACATTATTGTAGAAAATTTAGTCAGCTTTAATTTTGCATATAGCCTCTTTTTGATTAGGGCTAACCGTTTTCGAGACATGGGCGAAAAACAAAAAACTGGGACTTTCTTCGTGCCCCACCTCCTACGTTCGATGATTTTGGTATGTTTACCTCTTAATAGTCCAAACAAAAAGTCAAAAATTGTGATCTCGGCATTTCTCTCTAGACCCCCTTATTGAACGTTCATTGACAGGGCTATAAAAGAAACAATCAGGGATTGTTAAATCCAGCTAACGTGGAGGCCAGTTAAATGATGATTATCGGGACATTAAGACAAACATTTATTTAAAATAAATCATAGTGTCACGAGTAGTGTGAATATGGATGATTTTTACCCAGAAAAAATAATAGTGAGCTAATTTTTGCTATAGACATTCTCTGAGTATTCAGATCCAACATACTAAAAGTCCTGAAGAGTTCTTCCGCAGCCTCCTTTTTTCCTATAACCGCCCAGAGGTCTGTGAATTAGGGGGTTTAAAAAATAAACAAATTAATTGCGCATCTTACTCGTAGCTCCAGGTTTTCAAGGGTTGTAACAGCGGTTGCGTAGACAATATTTTTTATAACCCCACAAAAAATCTAGGGGAGTCAAATCAGGTGATCTTGGAGGCCACCTGGCAGGAAAGTTGTATTTTCGTATTTTCTCTTAGCAGTAATTTTGATTGTATTTATCGCACATTTTAATAAGGCATATGAATAAATTTCCAAGAGTATTTTCTTTTCAAAAACTAGAAAATCTCAGACCAAAAGAAGGGTGGGCTCTTTATCGGACGCCCTCACCATAGGCTCACATTTGTCACTGTCTGTTTTTTGAATCCGAAATATTCTCATTCTCATAAATTTGCATTTTAGTTAAAATGATTTGTTCTTCACACGAATCGAGCGTATAAAAGTCAACGGTAACTCCCCGGTTTACGTGATTCAGTTGTAATATCACGTGAGCTCCCCGCGAAGCCTCACGATTAACCACAATCCACTATCAAGACGGTCAAAACGGACAAAGTCAAAGCCTAGAAAACTCCAACTTTGTAGAATAAATTAATGAAGCCGGAAGGAAGTGTAACAAGCATGCCGGTAATAAGAAACCAGAACATGTGACGAGTGAGATATGTGGAATGAAAAATACAGATGGCAAGTGAAAAGTTCAATGTTTACTTTTAACCGCATCATTGCTAGTGGAGAGATAGATAGATTGATAGATAGATATTGTTCCCCATTATTTAAATCCTTTTTGTACATATGGTAAATCAAGATAGTTTAAAAATATTTAAAAATGTCCAAAAACACGTATAGAATATAGACACATGCAAAATATTTATATACAAACAGATACGCATATATGTAAATATAAAAAATAAAATGAGTACAAATAATTTATGAGCTATTTATACAGTGTATACAGTAAAAAAATGTGTTTATAATGCATATTTATATTTTTAAAGCTCTTGTACGGAATAAAACACCTTATCCAGGAATTATGATTCTGTTTGCTTTTAAAACTAGAGAAACTTTTTATGTCTTTAAACTGTTGAGGCAAGGTTTCAAATATTTTTATGAAGTTCTAGGCAGGGGATGTTTATAAGCACTTGTCTTACAAGTAGGTATCATTAAGTAGCTACCATGTCGTGTTCCATAACTGACATTTTCCAACTTCTTATGTTTATTTTTAAAAACATAGCACACACTTCCACATACATATGGAAGGTACCGTTAATATATTTCCGTTTTTGAAATATTTTTTGCAACTGATCGAAGGCTGTAGGTTAAAAATTAGCCTAATCAATCTTTTCTGAGATATCAGTACTCTGCTATGCCACTACCACTAGGATATAATATTATTTGCCATATGACTAGAAGCCAGCGAGTAATATATACTTAACAATCCTTTGGTGTCGAGGCTAGATTTCATTTGAAATATCGCATAAAAGGCCCAATTTAGTTTGCCACAAACAATGTCAATATGATTATCCCAAATTAATCGACAGTCTAGATATGTACCCAAAAATTTTGTAGCCTCATAATTTTGTTTTTTGCCCAAATTTCGAATTTGAAGATGAAAATTTAAATATGCTGTCTTGCTTCATTCAGAATTAATTTATTATATTGTGTCCATAGATTCAATGGATCGCATGCGCGATTTACCCTTAAAGCAAGTTCTTCTGGTGTCGACGCTAAAGTTGATTGCAAACATTGTAACTTGACCAGCGGACAGATGTTGTGGAAGATCATTTATATACATATATCATAAAAAGAAGAGGTCCCAACATTGAACCCTGTGGAATGCCTAGATCTACATTTTTTTTATGGAAGATATAACATCATTTTTCTATTTTCCATCCTCCCCCTTGTTCCTATAGAGTATAACTTATTAGCTACAAATTCCATATCCACAGTGTCAAAGGCTCGGGACAGATCGAACATTAAAAGCATGACATATTTACCAGTACCTTCATCAAGTTATTTGTAAATGAAATTTAACAGGTGATATGAAGCTATTTCTGATGACATACATATATTGGAGGTCAAAATCTTAACAACTTATCAGTTTTCAATAATTCTTTAAGGTGCTATAAAAAGTGAACCGTTACACTGTATTCTAATCTAATCTATATATTATATGTCATGGTAGTACCTTTGATTTCATCCCGCAGACCTCGATCACCATTTGATGATAGAGCTGCGACCTTAATTTAGGTATAAAGGACGGTACTTTCTTGGTTTAAATGTCGTTATAAACATTTTCTGATGATCCCTACTTTATTGGCGCAATTCGCACCCACAATTTCGTTCAGTGTTTTGGTTTATCGTGGTTACTATGGCCTCATGTATACTAAAGGTTTCAACTGTGCTTAATTTCTTACTAGTAGACTTAATTTAGTATTAATTTATTGTTGCCAGTCAGTAAAGGTAACGCGAACCCATAATTAAATACGAATTAAGTCGGCTGATCGTAAACGGTTAATTAATTAATTGAATCGGGTGCTCACTGAAACTTCCCAGCTGAACTGAAACGCGACGTGCATTTCAGGAGATGAAAACAATTTGCGAGGTGAGTGTACTGAGATTTTCGCAGCATTTTATTTTTCATCAGGATTTTTTGCGAGATACGTTAATTATTAGTATCGCACGTTTTAAATTTTTATTAATCGCAGATTTTCTTGTCCAAATTTCCTCTCTAAAAATAAAAATACTGCCTGCAGGGATGTTGTCTTTTTTCAGCTCTGAGAACTGTCCTACAAGACATTTAAACATGTCTGTCCCTTATCAAACGTAGTCTTTTGGACGAATCAATATCCTAGTTATAACAGCACATCTTACCTTTCTAACTAAAAGTTTGACGTTCGAATATGGCACGAAGACTATAATTAAAGTTGTCCGTAAGTTCGTGTTTGAGTTTGGGAAAGTTAGATGCCAGATAGAAGGCCTCGGAGCCGAGCTGTCCGATTGTTACAGTTTGGTTTGTTTATAAAAATCGTCAGGCCGTTCAGTGTTCCAAACACCTCTACACGTAAATTACTCGGCTTTGTGCTGTACTCACTTGTATTCCCACAGCCCTGACGCGACCTGTTTATACAAATCAACAGTCACACGATGCGCAGGGGCGGGCTTGGCGATTATGTGCATGGAATATACTTTTGATGATATAACTTTTAATTTATTAATACTCGGTTGTTGTGATATAAATATTTCCATTTTGTGGGAATGGCAATCCATCTTCGCGCTGAAAACAAGAATAATTTGGGATGTAATAAATGAAGGAGAAGGTAAAGAAATAGCTACTATTAATCGTGAATATTCAGACATTACCAATGATAAAATCTGAAATATGCAACAAATATTTCATAAATAGTGGAAAAAAAATAACTGAAAAATTAAAAACGGAAATAAAACTTGAAAAGCGGCAAACAGATTGTAATACTTTTACTTGTAACACCGAAAGTGAAAGTATAAGAAACATACATTTTAAAAACGGCTATTTCCGAAATTTTTTTGTGATACAGATATTTTTTATTTCGAAAAAACTTGAGAAATTGATTATAAAAATCGTGTATTTTAACGTTTATCCGCCATATCTTCAAATCTAATATCAATCCGATTATCTTTTTTATTTCAAGTACACAAACGAGCGCTTCAAATAATGGTCTTTTTGTGTCTATCGATTATTGTTTATTATTTTCATTAAATAACAATGAACTTATTACTTCGCTAAGAATGTACTAATATTTTGACTAAGCGACAAATTTTTTTAGTTTTGCAAATTTTCATATACATGCAGCGAAGCAATTGAAGCCAAGATGCAGAAGTTAAAAAAAAAATCGTCTAGGACTTATAGTTTTTTATTTATGAATATTTTTGTAACGCAGTAGTACATGGCATACACCCGGCACGCAAAAATAAATTACATTCGGTAGTTGGCGAATTCTGAACAATGACAGTGTATTAACTTTTTAGAGCAGGGATTTCGTAAGTCTATCGTGTCGTAAGGTTCCTTTGAGTATGTCACCGGGCATATGAAATCATATTTTACATTTTTTTGTGGTCTCGAACTTTTTAAATCAATAAAAAGTGAAAAAAATGTATTTTTAAAGAAAATTGTTTTTTTTTGTTTCCACCGCCGCCATATCTATAAAACTATTATAGGTACCGAAATTTGTTTTGTGTCAAATTAAAGCACACACTGTAGCGCTTTTACCAATATGAACGGTTTGGGCACAATTCGCACTTTCATTTCTCTAAAAATCAGATAAACTAAAAATATATATTTTATGTATGGAAATCTTCACCAATCGATAAACTTTTTTATTTTTGAAAATATTTACATACATGCAGCGAAGAAAATAAAGCCTAATAATCACAAAAGTTTTTGAAACAATATATTTTTCCTAAAGTGTACCGTTTGGCAACAGCGATTTTTTTTATCAGCGCTAAATGCGACATTGGGACGCAATTAATACACCTCGCATGCAGGGTTGGTGGTCAGATTAGCCACGTAGAAGTGGCGGTTGTCGAAAATCATTAAGTATTCATTGTTCGGATAAAAATTGTGACAATTGAAAATGTGCTTGTTTTAAGGAAGGCCTAAAATGTTGCAACGAGTGCAAATGTCGTTCCTGTAACAACATTATTAAAGATTTCGAGGCAGATAGGAACGAATTAGAATGCTATTTTTTTTTATTTAACTATTTAACGTCGGCGTATTTCCGCTACCAGGGCCTATCACCGACGCCAGGAGACGAGCCACCCCCAACCTGGAAATTTTGCCGAACCTCTTCCCTTAAGAAGAGTAGGGATCTTTTACTTGCCTAACATATTAAATGTTAGGCAAGTAAAAGATCCCTACTAGACAAGGGACCGCCTGCTTTACATCCCCTCCGAAGGATGGTATATCCACTACGTAATCCTCGTCTGAAATTACGTAACTTCCGCGTATACACTGATATACAAGCCGCTAGAAGGTGGGACGATAGAATGCTATTAATGGAAGGCCTAATCTTTTGGTTTATTACAAGCATTAGATAATGCAAGTCAGTCGTGAATAATTCTTAGAGATACCTATTACTTCCACATCCAGTGAAAGTATAGTAACGACAAAAAAATTTTAAAAAACTTGTATTGTTCAAATAGGCTTAAAATGTCATGAAACGTCGAGATTTTAAGTTTGAGCGAAAAAAAATTTCTGTCTGTCTGTCGGTCTGTATGTCTGTCGATCTGTCTGTAACTTTTTTTTTGCGCGCACGTTTACTCTGGAACCGTTTAAGACATTGACTTGAAATTTGGTACACGTATGTACTTTAACGAGATCTGGAATTAGATTATATTTTCATGTTGTTCCGACGAAGGGTTGGGGGGCAAATTGGGGTAAATTTGGGGTATATGGGTAAATCAAGCAGGTAAGAATAAAATTGGTATTTAGTAATACAAGAGAAGCTAGGGTCTCAAAAAAATTTTTGGCAATAGCCACCCCCATTACCACCCCCAATCCCTTCTTAAAGGGAATGAAAAAAATGATGATTTAGTGTACGTACAAGAACCAGAAACCTCAAAATATTTTTTTTACCCATCCACCCCCCCATCACCACCCCCACCCCACTACCGATGTGGGGTATCGTTTTATGGGTTTTTGGGGTAGAGGATTTCAAATATTATATTATTAAAGTTCCATAAACAATTATTTCCACATACAAAGTTTTTTCGTTGTGAGTGACTTGGATAGAGAATCTGGGATGTGGAAGTAGTGATTAGTTGGGCAGCGATTTTTTTGATAATATTTATTCCAATTCGAAAATTTATGGGGCCATCAGCAGAAGGACAGAGAAAAATATATCTGTCTTTTTATTATTAAAAGGAGACTATTTAATATTTATTGTACAATTTCTTAATATTAACAACTTATGATCAATACTACTGTACAATATATGAAATATTGACCAATAATATTGATCCCCTAGATGTTTTTGATCACTACTGGTTTTATACCTATTGATATAAGTTAAACTACTACATACACCCCGACCGGGACCGTCAGATCGTTGCAGTCGGCAGGCTTGCTACAGCCGAGCGCGCAAAAATATGACTTTGGCCCGTTAAAAAAAAATCGCTGACTCAATACTATGAACGGGACATGAAAAATTTTTATCCTAAAAACTTTTTTCAACTATTGGCTTCAATTTGTACGCAGCATGTATATACAAATTTTCATAAATAATTTTTTTTCTCGATTGTCTAAAATTACGCTACTGAAAATAACAAGTTTCCTATTATTTTACCAACTTAAAAAAAAATAAATCGAGTTCACGTGGGACGCTGTTCGAAGCGCTATTGTGTCTACTTTAATCTAAAAAAAATAGCTTGATAGCCCAAATATTTTCAGAGATATAGCGGTGGAAACGTTAAAAAACATATTTCATTAAAAATCAATTTTTTTGAGTTTTTCCAAAATAAAAAAGTTCTCGACCACCAAAAAATGTCGTAAAAAATGATTTCGTATACAAGATTATCTTACTAAAGAATCCCACTAAGTCTGGTTTGGTTCTACGCCGGTTTTTTTTTCTCGAAAACTAAGCGACTTTACTTCCAGATTTTACTCTACTATTTAGATATATATTTATTTAAAGTACCTTTCAACCGACTTCATAAAATTTAAAAAATGTATATGTTTTTTTTTATACATTTTCTTACGCACGCTTTCCCTGCCATTTCGTTTTGTTTATCGCTGCTGGGCCTTATTTCTAGTTACTTCATTAATGATTAAATTTTATATTCGAAATTGAATTTTCTGTAAAAGGCATTCCACGACAAAAGACCCAAAAGAGTTTAAGATATTTCCGTTCGTGTTTAAACCATCGCATCGCACCGCCTAGGAACGAACAGGTTATTAGGTGAAAATTTATAGGCGGTTCTGTAAATTACAGGTCATTAATAACTCAGTGCTGCGTGACATTGGTTTCCTGATATTTCAATTTAATATCGACAGAAATTGGTTAATAAGGCACGTACGGACGTTAGCCTGGGTATTTTCTTGACGGCGTAAACATAACTAATGTCAATATTTACATTGGTGAAGGGTGGGCGATTTGTGAGGATTCTCAACACATACTGCACGCATCCATATGCTACTTGGGGATGTAGACCGAATGCACCAGCGATCATGTTTTAAAAAAATGCCAATTATTTTTTCTTTTGCTTTTTTATGCGAATGAGGAACGCGCACATTTTCTTCTTATTCACAACATCTTGGTAGACGCCTTTTGTGATCCATAAATTATTCTAGTTGGCCTCTCTCTGCTGTATGGCACGTTTGACAGCATCACGTCATCTGTTGCGCTTGCCTGTTAGGCGCACAGCACAGCATAAATTACTTTCAAATAAACCGTTTGGTTTTAGAGAGTTCACAGATTATGTCGTTGTATACAATGTGTATGAAGAGTTAAACAAAAATAAATAATAGTTTAAAAAACTAAAAAACACACGTTCATGAGTAGCGCACTAGAAAGTTAAAAATAGTTATTAGGTAATTGTAAGCGGGCTATCACCAAGTTTGAATTAGTAGAATTTTTCAGATGTAATTTTGATGTAGTCCGCTAATGGCATTATGTTGTGACAACTAGTATCGTAAGGAATTTGAAATTAGTCACATAAACTTATGTTCAAGTTTCCAGTTCCTTATGTTAGTTTTTCGTTGTCGTGACCGACGTGCTGCACCACACCGGTGCCGCGTATGTAAGGACCGGTCTTACAATAGCGGTATATATTAAGTTTTTACTGTGCCGGCTGAGTCTGCTAGTCCTTGCCAAGAGCGGGTACAAACTCCTGGACTGGAATAGAGTGTCCGTAAAGTTTGTTTATATGTCGGATAAGCGTCAGTCGGTCTCCCCAGAGGATGAGGAAAATTTTTCAGAAAATGGTTGAAAACGGATGTGTATGTAGATTCCTCTACTAGATAATATTGGCATTAATTACAAAATATTTATTTCAAGGGATAATTTAGATACTGCTTTGTACTGATAGAGATTATGCTTCTTTATTTTTTGGCTCATGGAAGACGGCTTGGGAGGGGCCCGGGCCCCATGGCTCCCTCCCCCTGGCTGCGCCCATGGATGGAACTCCCCAATTTGCGTAACTTTACCAGAAATACTAGTATTACGCAACTTTGCGGTTATGTAAAGCAACAAAATATACAGGCGCGAACGTTACGAAACCATTTGATAGAGATCCGCAACTTGCGACATCTTATCCACGGTCTTCTTTCAAATGTGTCAATCCATTTCCGGACAGCCTTGGCTTTATATTTGGTACTACGTGTGGTATGTTTACGTTTTATATTATATTTTTCTTTAAAATACTTCCAGCTGTCGTGAAACAAATATTTTATAGAAACAATCGGTTGTGAATATTTGACAATGAAGTGTACTAAAGATATAGAGGAATTGACAGAAAAAAAAAAGAGAGACAAAGAGAATTCATGGCGAGAAAAATGTAGAATATTCTTCTAAAACATGTAGAAACCCTCCCAGCAGGACAGCGAGGGAACCGAAGTGTCAGAAGAAACGCATATGCACACAAGAAGATACACATCATTGCAACATTGAACCAAGGAATTGGAAACAAACTGTCCACATTTTATATTAGTTGAAAATATTATTTTTGCGAAGCTATTAGTGTAACTTTTCAATTAAGCTCTTAAATCTGCAATTTTTCATGTCTGGTAATCTTCCCGTTTAAAAAATATGAGACAAATAAAATTCCCAGGCCCATATTAATATTGTGCAACGTTTAGCAAATTGTATTCTTTACTATCGTGCTAGCCCCAAATCTGTTAAACTCAGCATAGATTCACGTTAGGTCCTTGCCTTTAAAATTACATTATTTTGGTAGGTAGCTTTTCCTAGATTATTAAGTGATCGAAAACATTTCTTGGAGTTACACACAACAAGCATCGATTTTATCATTCAAAACAACTTGAAATATATCCTAACTTCTCGAATATACAAAAAGTTTCGAAGAATAGACACGCTTAATATTTGATAAATTATTATTCGCATGACATATCTCAACATTTTATTTGAAAAACAAATGCTGGTCGAGCCAGCGCGGATTAGATCAAACTACACACACTCGGTTACTCGACCCATATTTAAAAAACAACACACGAAAACACCATTTGTACATGCATAATAATATGCAAATTAGATGCATGTTACGTCAGAAACCGCAAAAAAACTATAAATTGGTGGCACGACCACATACTTATTCGATGAATATAAAAATGATTCACACGAATTTAAACAAAAAATTTGGAATGTATAGCCTTAAAAGCCGAAGGGGGGATTGAGATACGTGGGTGAGATGATCTAGCAGCACCTAATGATATCATTGCAAGGGCAATGTACCCGCAAACTAGAAATGAATGGGCGTTTTCGCCAACGGTCACCATTAGATACTATGTTCCATATCCATTGTTGTTTTTCTGTGGCCATCGTCTTTCTTAACTGTTCATATTTCTTGTTGCGTTTTGATTTGTTGAGATTTTGGTGACATTTCCCTTTTTAACATTCTTCTGTCCAGTCTAGTTTTTCTCCTGTTAATAGTTTTTTTATTTCCTTGTGGAAATTCTTCACGCTGGCGCTGTAGTAGGTGCATTGTTTCGTGTTTTGTTAGTATCCGTCTTACATTCTGTAATAGATCCATTGCATTTATATCCTCTGAGAAGATATTATTTTCCTGAAAGAAATATCACGTGCTTTCCACTTAAGTCCTGAAAATATTCAATTTTGTCGCGATATTCTTATAGTGCCTTATTGAGGGTTTAAATTAGATACAACTATTGATTGTCGACAGTATTTGTGGCAGAGTTTATTTTCTCCTGAATAACAGGCTCAGTTAAGGCATTTATTACTTACCAATTTATGACTGGTTGTGGTATGACAAATTTACGATCTGACAGATTCGTTTAGGAATACACCTTACCTAAAGTGAAATAAACACGTCGGAGTTTATTTATCTAAGAATTTTGTTCCTACTCTTTCTGTAGAATTTGATATTTTACTATTATGGAATAAAAATATTACATGTATTAGAATATTACAAAATTGCGTTTGTAAGTAACACTGTTAAAGTAGATTAAAAACTTATCCTCTGCTTGTATTTTCCATTCTTCCTTATTTGGACTGATTTCTTATGATTTGTTTACTTATGTTAACTTCAGTGTTGTCAGCAAATTTTTGATAAAATAGCAGATTTATATTATTTATAGCCGTATTTCATATAATTGTGCCGTTACGATCACTTTACCTAAGTTTATCGAAGCACTTTAGATATATATACTTTTGTACTCTCTTTATCCACACAACATCGCAAAGCCTTAAGAATACGTATGTATGTCTCGACATTCTAAATACATCGAAGATGAAAATTGGTAATTATAGGTACAAAAAAAAATCTAAATTTATTACATATTTATAGTGTGCATTCCTTATCGTGTCGCGACATATTTGCAGAAGACTTGTTCATCTTCTACCTACAGTAATTGCTAAATTTGTTGGTTTTCTTGTAGTATTTGTGAGTTTACAAGCTCAGGGTGAAGACACACTGTATATGCCGAAAGCACTATCTTAAATGTTGGTATGGAAGGTTTTGTAACGCATTTCGTAATCTACATAGTTTGAAACGTGAAAATCTTACCTTCGGCAAACGAAGGTAAAAATGCAGATTACCCACCGACATTGTCAGTGTTGGAGGTGGAGATCCAACCCAGTACACAAAAGACCGAATGACCAAACATGCTGGACACACAACAATTTGTAATTTGCAATTTAAAGATCATTTTATTTTATTTATGTATTATACATGTCATTTTATAAAGCATTCGTTTTATTTGTATACGATATATAAAATAAGCTGCGTGACAACTAACGCGCGCGATGTCACGCTGCGGTCAGATGTTATGGCAGAAATGCTTCCAGACATGATGTAAAAGAAAAATTGCCTGTAAAACTCATTTGCGTTTTATTTATTTTTAAATAAATAATGAGACGATTCAAACTTTTATCACTCTATCATGTAAGCTGCTATATGTAGGGAAAATGACGTTCGCGTTCGCGACCACCCTATACATAGAATTTTCTCAATATCTGTTATAGAACTTAAATTAGTAGGAGTTGTTTTGCTGATTGCTGATAAGCCTATCTGGCCTAGGCCTATTTGGCCTATGTCTAAATGAATTTTAGATGCATACCAAAGTTTATTTCAAATTTTATTTTGTTCTCGTTCTAATATAATAAAATAAACAATAGTATATTGATCTGGTTTTTAATTTATTCGACACTGTTGCTAGTACTAATGATTTTGTGCTTTGTGCTGTTGACAAACCTATGGGGAGAAATCGTAAAAGGGAGTGAGCTAGGAGGGAATTGACCCTTTAAAAGGGGAGGTGAGGTGTAGAGGGAATATCATTTTTTACTGCTGATGTAAGGAGCAGAGAGTGGGGAGGGGGTGGGAAGTTTCTGATAGCCCCTAGGCGCCACCGAGTTCACTGCAACCTAAGGCACTGTGTGTTTGAAATAAAATTCCATGACACACAGGCATAGGTCATCATTGGCCGGAATATAACTTTGTAAAGGCAGATTTTGTTAGATACACAACACGCCTAAACCTACTGAGCTACCGTGATGATTAAATATATCGATAAATATCAGATATCATAAAAGATATATGATATGTTTTAATATTCAGTGACCTCGGCAATGGCGACAGATTGTATGATGCTGTCAGTCATACTATACAGCAAAAGGAGGCCTACTAGAATGGATCACCATGTATCACAGAACGTTGTGAATAAGAAGAGATGACATTTTCGAACCCTGGATGCATATCAAATTAATTTATCACAATAAATATGGAATATATATATTTTTTAATTTTCCAGTTTTGATAATGTTAATATTACTAAGATGAGAAGCATTAAAAATGCTTAAAATATTATTTTGTATTTATCGGTCATCGCGTTGTAGGTACAAAATATTTCACCAAATCAATCAACTCCTAATCGTTGAGCTGTAAAAAATTACGATTTATTAGAATGGTATTCACTCTAGTGATCACAACAAATTTTGTTTACAATAGCAATGTTTTTGCGGGAAGCGCTGAAAACCGTAACGAAAGATTGTACATTTTTGGTAGATGAGTAATAATAATAAAATAAAGTTTCAGTCAAAGCTGATTTAGTGTTGATTAGACAAATATTTTAGAGGAAATATTTTCACACGTTTGAAGAATAATTTTGTTCAGTATTATTGGTACATTTAATGCTCGTTGTTCAGATGTGGAGTCAAACATTTTTTTTTTTTTTAAGTAACAGTTTATGATGCAAAATTCGATTTTTCGCCGTTTTCTCTCAATATACAGGATGATTTACCACGACATGCGGAAAATTTATCAGTAGGTTGTCCCCACCTAGGGTTGCCAGGCGTCCGGCTTTAGCCGGACATGTTTGGCTTTTTGCGGTTTTGTCCGGCTAAAAATTAACATGTCCGGCCTGTCCGGCTTTTGTCCAGCTTTTTGCGGAAATCTGGAAAATACGGAATTTTACTCCGAATTATTAATATTGGCAGAGTATTATTTTGCTATTCCAGGCCACAATGCCAATATCGAAAGAGTATTTTCATTAATAAATGCCCAATGTTCGAAAGAACGAAATAAACTACATATATGATGTTCCTACAGTGTAATTTAAAAATATAGTAAACGCGGGGTTTGACGCTCGGAATGCCCCCCTCTTCGGGACCACTTGTATTTCATGTTTTTTGGGTCGCTGATCACGAAAATCGGGGTCCCGCGTCTCTAAAAATAGTGCGTCACCTCTAAAAATGTCAAAAACCACCCCTTTTGTGTTTTTTTCGCGGTAATGTAAATAATACTGTAAAAAAAATATTCATGTTCATTTATTAAGAATATTTCTACCTTCCCTTTCAATTCCCTGCAAGCTTGGGGGTAGTTTTCACCCCTTTAGGGGTAAACATTTTAGTATTTTTTTCGACGGAAGTTTATCAGAAGTTACAAGCAAACTGAAAAGTATACATCTGTACTTATTTTCTAAGCGTTAGTTCAATTTAAAGGTAGTTTTCACCCCTGAAGAGTTGGAAAAAATTTTCTTCATTGTGCAATCCCCTTTCATCTAAACTCAAATCAAAAAGTGAAAAAAAAAATTCCATCATTTTTCCATTTTACGTCAATTTAGGTATAGTTTTACCCCCTCTGGTTAACCCTTAGATTAAAATTTGTCCTTATTTTAGATAAACATACCGAATTGGCAACATATCATTACAATTAGCACATTTATAACATTAATTTGCATTATTATTCACATTACCGCGAAAAACCTCCCAAAAGATGTGGTTTTTGGCAATTTTGGGGGTGACGCAGCGCACTACTTTTAGAGCTACAGGACCCCGATGTGATCAGCGACCTAAAAAACACACAAAGCAAGTGGTCTCGGGGGCATTCCGAGCGTCAATCCCCGCGTTTTATATGGACTAATAGGTTGCCAAGAATTCTACCATATGATCCGTGAAGAAAAAAACTTACTTGACAAAATAGACTCAAATGATAAATATACATAATTTCTGCGCTTTTAAGTTTTAAAAAGACATTTTTTTTTATTAATAAAAGTTATTTTATTTTATATGATTATAATGAATTATTCAGTTTTTTTTATGTGATACACTTACCAAAGTTTCATTTGATATTGTATGAATTAGTTTCATACGTGATTTTTTCATTTTTTTCCGTTTTTAGTCACTTTTTTATAGATATACGTATTTTATTGTTTTGCGATGAATTTTCTATTTCCATGTAACAAATATTCATTTTTAAATTAAGTTTAATAAAACATACTAAAAAACTGATTCCATGGTTTAATAATTTTTTTATGGCGAACGAATGTTGTCCGGCTTTTTGTACCAAATGTCCTGCTAAATGTATAAGTAATGTCCGGCTTTTCGAATTTTAGGCCTGGCAACCCTATCCCCACCGAAAGGAGTTAAGAAAATGAGAAGTTAAAAAAATATGACCAAAAGAAATTACCTTATTTTTTTTGTAGAAATGACTAACCAATCTGACGTAACGCGGTACAACCATATCACTTCCCCTTCCCCTTTATCAGACGTGGGATTGACAGCAAAGCTGGGGAGGGTATAGAAGTGACTTTTTGGTTTTAATCAAATCACACTACAAAAATAGCAAAATAAGTCGAAGAGAACTAGTGAACTCTACAACAACAAGTAGATATAAGAGATATTTACTTAAACCCGTCGATAACACAAAAACATCAATCAGGTACTTTGTACCTGCCGGAGTCTTAATTGTTCAACCGAAAGCAATAAAGGCGGCACTTTGACTCCACGCGCCAGCTTAACTTTTATGCCGATTAAAGTGGTCTACACACTATCCAGCGGCAGGGAGCCAGCCTTGTCGGCATGCTTTGAACATGAACTCATTCGTAAAAGTGAACTGGTCCGCTGGAATTCCAATTATCTTCAAAACGTACCGACAATGTCGGGTCCATGCCATTGGATCGTGTGTAGACCCCTCAAGGAAACGTAAACATCTCCGAATATGTTCTTTCCCAAGTAAGTTCATTGCCTTATCACTGACCGCAGACAAATAACGTAGCGTATCATTGCAACTTTTAATGCAACAAAAATTACTCAATTACCTCGGATCGCTCTAAAATTTTGCAGAGACTTTCCCACATAGAAGACTAGTACACCATTTTATTTTCCGTATGTCGTGGTAAATAACCCTGTATATCTGTATGTATATGTACCCCTCTTATCGCAAGAAAAAAATACGAAATTTTATTGAAGTAAAATAGGGGCAAGGTGTAATTATGTGAATCACTTTGTATATGATGAAAAGTTTATTAAACCTAGAGATCCATTTAGAAATAATGTCGTATGTGATGCTAATTTTTTCTGGGTGATTTTTATAGTAAAAGGTATCATCTTCAGCAGCTATATGATTCTGATCTCACTTGCTCTCATCCCCATGGTGACTCCAATATGGCAGATGAAAACTTTTTCTAAAACAAAAAAAAACTTCCATCCTCTGTTTTTAAGCTTTATTTTTAGTCTTCACCATTTTTTCGCTAAAACTAATTTTTATTTGCAAAATATAATAACGTTTTTTTTTTTCCAAAATACCTTATAGTTTAACTTGGAATTATTTCTAAAGCAAGTGATGTAAACGGACAAAAAAAATTTAGCATCTAGGTCTTGCTATATATTGATAAAAAACAGTATTTGAGATTTTTTTTTAATTACTTACTGGCTAATTGCAGTAACAAAGTGGCGACGTTTTTATTAAAACAATATGAAGACGCATATTGCTTCAGTCATAACTTTTTTTTATGCTACATAATAAAGAAAAATCATTTGAAAGTTTGATTAATAATCTTTTATTTTGAATGTTAGCATTTTTGATACTATAAGTTTTTGAGTTATTTAACTTTTAAACTAAAAAAAAATCATCCTCAGTTTATTAGCTTTCTTATTGGCCTCCAGCAATTTTTCGCTAAATATGATAATTTTTGGAGTTCGACGAAAACCGTGTTGACATACCTACTTTCGCAAGCTAAAATAGCAATTTTCAAGTCGTTATAACTTATAGTCTACCAATTTATGTGATAATTTACATAGGTATAACTTTTTTTTTCCTGAAAATTTAAATCTCTTTCAGTTCCATTATTTTGTTTGTGCAACATCCTGAAAAGGAGTGGCATCCACCTCCTATGAATTAGCAAGCCTCCCAAATAATATAGACACTAAACTTTCATGCATTTACTTTACTGTTGAATCATAAAAACCACATCCAGATTTTTTTATCTAAGTCACTCACAACGAAAAAATTTTGTATGTGGAAATAATTGTTTATGGAACTTTAATAATATAATATTTGAAATCCATAAAACGATACCCCACATCGGTAGCGGGGTGGGGGTGGTGATAGGGGGTGGTAGTGGGGGTGGATGAAGTAAAAAAACATTTTGAGGTTTCTGGTTCTTGTACACACCCTAAATCACAATTTTTTTTCATCTCTTTAATGGGGGTGGCTAATGCCAAAATTTTTTTTGAGACCTCAGCTTCTCTTGTATATACTAAATACCAATTTTATGGACTCGGGTACCTGCTTGATTTACCTATTTTCCCCAAATTTACCCCCCAACCCTTCGACGGAACAAGATGAAAATATAATCTAGTTCTAGATCTCATTAAAGTACATGTGTGTACCAAATTTCAAGTCAATATCTCAAACGGTTCCAGAGTAAACGTGCGCACAAAAAAAGTTACAGACAGACAAGACAGACCGACAGACAGACATTTTTTTTCGCTCAAACTTAAAATCTCAACGTTTCGTGACATTCTAAGCATATTTGAACAATAAAAATTTTTAAAATTTATTTGTCGTTACTATACTTCCACTGGATGTGAAAGTAAAACGAAACAAAGTGTAATTCATATGAAAGTCTTTCTCTAGGTATTGTATAAAAATTCAACTTATTATAACTATTATTCAATAAGTAACGGACATTTATTTTTTGTACTTGTATTGATGTTAGCCATCCATTTACGTGAATTAAGTGACTCAATGAAAATATTTTGACGACGATTTCAATAATTGGGACCAAATCATCAACTTATCTAATGATAATGATAACGTACCTCAGTACTCGTCATATTGCTATCGAAAATTCTTTTCCAGTAACTATGTTTCATCGAACTGGGAACACAAATAGCTTTTTTCATAAACTCATTATCACTATTAACGTAGAGCCTCACTAATTGAGCGCTAAAAACTCCACAACTTGCCACCTGGCGCCAGGGCGTGTGAGAAAATTCCAATTTTACACATCGAATAAGTTTAAAAGCGTTCGAACTTGTGTAAGCAGATCAACGCTGGCCCACAGACGTCATCTCATAGGTTAATGTCTGTCAGGTTTTGTATATAAAACGTTAAGAATATCCTAAAATCTTGTTATGTCAGTCAACGAACGCACTTGAGTCTCTCTCACGGGGACTGAGAATTGGTAAACTGTGTAATATGGCAAAGGTGTCACATGCATTGGTTGCGTTGCTTAAAAATCCGCCATAAGTCATAACTGCTATTTTAAAATTTTGTTAATTATTTTCAGTAATAGAAAAAAACAGTTTTTGAAAATTAAGTATTAATACAGTACCTAGAGGAAAATAAAAACCGCTGCCCAAGGAATCCCTACTTCCACATCCAGATTTTCTATCCAAGTAACTCACAACGAAAAAATTTTGTATGTGGAAATAATTGTTTATGAAACTTTAATAATATAATATTTGAAATCGTTTACCCCCATAAAACGATACCCCGCATCGGTAGTGGGGTAGTGGGTAGTGGGGTAGTGGTAGTGGGGTGGGGGTGGTGATAGGGGGTGGTAGTGGGAGTGGATGAAGTAAAAAATATTTTGAGGTTTCTAGTTCTTGTACACACACTAAATCACATTTTTTTTCATTCCCTTTGCTAATGGGATGGGGGTGGCTAATGCCAAAATTTTTTTTAAGACCCTAGCTTCTTTTGTATATACTAAATACCAATTGTGTGGGCTCTTACCTGCTTGATTTACCTATTTACCCCAAATTTACCCCAATTTACCCCCTAACCCTTCGACGGAACAAAATGAAAATATATTAGTTTTATATCTCGTTAAAGTACATTTGTGTACCAAATTTCAAGTCAATATGTCAAACGGTTCCAGAGTAAACGTGCGCATAAAAAAAAGTTATGAGAGAAAATTTTTTTTCGCTCTAACTTAAAATCTCGACGTTTCATGACATTCTAAGCCTATTTGAACAATAAAAATTAAAAAAAAAATTTTTGTCGTTACTATGCTTCCACTGGATGTGGACGTAAAAATATGTAAAATTTCGGAATAATCTTATATGTGGTGATAATTTTATTCCCACATCCAGTGGAAGTATAGTAACAACCAAAAAATTTTTAAATGTGAAAAAGTACATTGTTTCATAAGATTTTTATTTTTATGCTATAGAAATAACTAAAAAATCATTTAAAAGCCTAAAATTATAAACCTTATATTGTCAGCATTTTTCACGTAAGTAACATAGTTTCTAGGATATTTAACATTTAAACTAAATACTTCGTCTTGTAGACGTTGGACGCCACTTTTATACTTTCAAATCTTCGAAACCATTAACTCTCTAGAAAGTAGAAAAAAAAACGAAATCCATCCTCAATTTAGTAGCTTTCTTATTTGACTCTAGCATGTTTTCGCCCAATGTAATACCTTTCAAGTTATTTGACGAATCTGTTTAAAAAACATCTTTTTCAAGCTAAAATCACAATTTTCTAGTCGTTATAACTTAAAGACCATCAATTTATGAGAAGTTGAATAGAACCTTTTCTTCTCAAAAGTTGATTCTCTTTCAGCTCCAATGTTGTTTTTTGTTGCCACCCCCTGAAAAGTGGTGGCATTCATCTCCTATAAATTAGCAAGCCCTTGCATAATATAGAAAATTTTCTTTGATGCGTTTACTATTAAGTTGCCAAAAATGAACGAAATATAATTCATATGGCATTATTTCGAAGTTAAAATCTATAGTTACTTTATTAAATGTGTATTCGGGTGACGTGAAAGTAGCGAAAATTTTATCTAACACAATTCTTTCCTATATGCGGGAAAGTGGCTATGCATAGAAAAGCTCCTGTTCACCTCGTGAAAATTTGGTTTTCTAGGATTACATCTTCCGATGTCCTCACGTCCTTAAAGATAGGGGTAATTTTTTAAATATTTGCTTCTATTAATACTTGCTTGTTTTAATATAAAATAATCCAGAACTCACCACGGCGAGGTAGCTGCATGTCAGGTTCGTCCCACCACCACTCAATTACCGGCCGCATATTTTGCCAATAATTGTGGAGGACCTATTCTAGACCTAATAAATCCTTCTCTGACCTCTGGTTCATGATGATATTTCGATCATTATAGACCGGCAGTTGGTGATAGATTTTTGCTTGTGATTTTAGTCAGTATGCCTTTCAGAGGGTATTATGATGCGTATATTCTTATGACGACAAGAAACGAATCAGAGAGTCATCCTGGGTTCGTCATATGGAAAAATGAGTTTTCATTTGTTCAAAAACTATGCGTTTTGGTACGATTTTAGTCAGACTGCCATGTGTTTTAAATTAAGTTCAATGTAAAAAATTCTTCGAAAACCGTCGGTATACCGTTAGCGTGGGCCCAAAGGGCTGTTACGGTCACGTGAACTTGTATTTGAATAAAGAATTTTTCCGCGTTTCCGAACAGGCTGCCGATGACAAGAATACAAGTTGTTATAAAACTGCTGAAAAAAAGATGGCATACCGTTTGCGTATGCCCAAGTACAGTATACATTGAACAAATCGTATAAAATTATGGAATAATGTTCAAACGCAGACACACACCCATTGTCAGTGCCGAGGCTGGGCCTCGAACTAAGTACACGATATACAATGCGACCAGCATATCGCCACACAATACGCCTTAGTCCACTAAGCTACCGTGCCGTTAAACAGGAAAACTCACTAAAAATTCGAATGTAAAACCATTTAAAATGTCATGAGAACGATGTATGCAAGACAAAATCTCCCCATCCTGACGTCACGCAGCATGGGAATATTAATTTGAATCACCAATAGTTTCTGCAGGTGTGCTTTGGTGCATGTTTTTTTTTTTCAAAATTCCTTCTTAGTAGTCTGTTGTCCATTACCGTCTCCCATAACTGTGAGCGTCGATCATAGTAGTCCACTTGAAACAAATAATCTCAAATCCGGTCCTGTACGTGTACACCAACAAAAGCAAACTTCCACTTTAATTGTTGGACACAATATTGCTTCGCACGTTTTTGTTCCGCTCCTCAAACAAACCGAGGCGGAACGGTCCGGTGGATTAACACTGCGGCTATATTAGAGTTCGTTTTAATTAACTTTGTTGCAACTAATTTCACAGAGTGTATAAGGTGTTAATAATGGTTTAATTGAATTGTCTGGTACGTTGTCTGCAGGGGACGCGACGAGCGTCGTCGCGAAGAAACAGAACACACGCCCCCTCGAAATAGTTAAGTTGTGGAATGGAGAGATTTTTCAATGGTTTTCTTATATTCGAAAATCTGTATGTATTATTATTATTTATGTATTATGTATTAGTATAGTAAGTGAACATTTTTACCTAGCCCCCCTTTTCTTCAACATGCTTTATAAAATATATACATAAGAAATAAGAATCTATATATTATCATTTTTCCTGCATTTTAGGGTTGTCACAGGTGATTAAACAAAAAACACACGTAATCCGACAGAGAAGCAAATTATAAGAAAGATCATATACACTTTTTTGCTAAAATGCAAATTTTTCGAGACATTGCGAACTGAAAATTGCAATTTTCTCGAAAAATATGGACTTTAACAAAAAAATGCATGGGTACAAATCGAATGATTGTTTCTTTTCTTTTTTCTCCGATATTTAGTTTTGGAAATATCGTATTTTCAAAATGGCGCCGAAATGTTCAGAAAAAAATATACGACGTTAAAATCTAAAATTACGCAAAAACTACAACTGGGAGAAACATTTTTTTTCTTGTAAAAATTAAAGATATTAAAATTTTCTTACGACCTTTTTTAATGAAAACTAAAAAAATTACAAACAAAAAAGTAGCGCATTTAAAAATTTAGACGCTATTTTTTGTTTTGTTACTCTAATTTCTTGTTCTTTCAAAATGTTTAAAAATCCTTCCAGATATTGTTAATGCATATTATTACTGACATGCTCAAATTTTTTAGAATCTTTGAAATAATTATTTTTCATTATACATATCAGTATACTCTTTTGTGACCATTTTTAATCCACCATTTTTTATTTTTTATTTTGATAAATTTAGACCTCATAATCATATTCAGTGACCTCAAAAACATAAGTATATGGATTTTTGTGATTTTATTCGTAAAATTAGAAGAATTATTAATTTTTCAGTATTTAAGGGTGATTTCAACCCTTAATATTTTCGGCTCGTAAGTTTTGACCTCATAGTCATATTCAGCGACCTCAAAAATATAAATCCATAGATTCTCGTTAATTTATTCGCAAAATTAGAGAATTGCAAAAAAAAATTACTCCTTCCTCCTCCCGTTTTTGAACCGGGAATTTTACCATTTTTATTATTATTTTTTTACTGCTTCGCTTACTGTATGGTATGGGTTAAATTTAGTGATTGAAATTTCACCCACTTCCCGTTATCTAATCGTGCTGAAATTTTGCACATAGCTTTGGTTCTGTGCAATACAATATAGTATATCTAATATCGTTATAAATCCAATATGACGGACGCCCCAAGATGGCGGCTTACCGTTTTCTTCACAACCCCTTTGACATGTTTGACGAGTAGAATACGATAAGCTAAGTGACATTCTAAACCCAATATGGCGGACGCTCCAAGATGGAGGATTTACTTTTTCTTCACAGGGCTTAGTTAGATTTTGTATTTTTTGTAATTTGATGAAATAAACATAATTAATTAAGATTAAAAAGTTAAAAACAAATAAATTTGACCATTAAACACGTCGCACCGCACCGCTAAAGAGACCGACATTTCTTACACGCTTCACAAGTGTGTAGACTACACACAAAACTACAAAAGTTGACTAATTTTACCAATAACTAAGTGCCACAAATAACAGGATTGGAGCAGGTAACCAGAGACGCTTGTTCCAACAGTTTTGCTCGTATCAAATTATGCCGAAAAATTTAGGACAAAGCGTTTATAATATGTTGACAGTTTGTTCATTTATGGTTATTTTCTTAGAGTTGGGTTTTAAATTATTTACACGAGTCATTTAACTACATGAAAAAAATACCTTAGTTTTGACAAGTAATTGACAGTTCAATTTGCTGCACTTTATTACTGGACACCCTGTATAGATCTGGTAGATATTTCACGAGCAAGTTACATTTTTTGGGGTAGAAGTTTGAGCTGTTCCTTTATTACATATCTGGCCTCCGATTTTTTTTTAGTAGGAAATTTGGTGGTCTACAAAATTGTCTAAGTGAGTTTATGCTCTCTTTCGCACCACATTGAAGAAGTGCACGCAAAGATCCAACTATCAATAGGTGTTATAAATGGTTTTTAAAATGTGGAAACCAATTAAATGATAATTAACTCCTTGTCGCGAGTCACTTGTAGATGAATGCGAGCTCGTGAATATTGATACGTAATTTCGAAGGTCGTCCAGAAGTCCTCTAAACGGTGCCGCACGCGAGTAGTTAATTAACAGCCGTTAATTAGCAAAAGTAAAGGATAATTAAAAATGAGTATCGCGTATCGCGTTCCCGGGAGTATCTGGAATTGTATTGGAAAATTATTTAATTAGGAGTGCAAATCGCAGTTTTTCTCGCTCCACGCCAAGCCGGTACGAAGGAATTAGGATTTTTAATTAGTGCCTAGTGTTGTTTATTCATTAAACAATGAGCGCAAAACTGTTGAACAGAGCCCGGATGAAAGATCTTCATTCCAGAGACGGCTTTTATGCAAATATAGTGTTGTGTGTTGTAAACACCTTATGAAATATTTCCAAACAAGACGACGAAATGATGAAATGTTCAGTGTTGTCAGCTGAAAACGTATTTTTGGTAATAAATTTAATCTAAAAATATTAGATAAACTTAATAGATATCTAACAAATAATGAGAAATTTCGAAAAAGAAAACAGTTTCTGTTCTCTAATATGTTCATAACAATTGTACAGATCTGTCTATCCAAATGCGAACATGGGATTTTCGCCTACTGGCATTTTCGGTGCGGTATACAATTGTAAAATCTTCATCTCGACCTACAATCCACGAATGGCAATAATACCTTTAACCGGCAAACGCCGATTTGTATGATTTCTTCGCATATAACGTATTCACAATGTTCGCATTACGATTGACCGATCTGTATCTAAAGTCCTGTTCATATATGGATGGTCAATTATTAAAATTGTTTCAAGGGATAGTCGACTTTTTGCTCTCTAGTTTTAAAACGGCAAGGCGGGGGGCTTACATCTTCACAGTTTAATCCTTTAGAAGCATTCACATAATGTTAAAGCCCTTATAAACCCAATATTTTTTATTTAAATGAAACTCTTTTTTAACAAGATGAACTATTTATAATATTACCTCTTACACAACAAATATAAATAAAGATTTTAATCTATCTTCTAAAAAAAACGAGTTTTTTGTATGAATAAAGGTTTTGAGTACACGAAATTCCCCCAGGTACATTACATTTGATTCTAATGCTAAAATATCTGATTTATAAATTGGTAAAGGATATATGTACTGTTGAAGTTGGTAGGTTGCTAAAAACTTTGAGATCAATTATCTCAAAATCACTTTGTTGGTACATAGACCCTTAATCCACTTGTGTCTTCAATTATGGCAAAGTGGCAGAAAATAGGAACAAGTTTCTGTTAGGTACTTATGATTTATAGAGTTTCCTATATGAAACCTGCTGGGAGTATGATAACATGTTTAGCACATTTGGCTTCGTAGATTTGCTGGGATTGTTAGGGGTGTTACCCGTGATCCAGTATTCATTGTTTCCTCACAAACTGCTAGAAAGATCGTCTCCAAAGCAAACCATGTCACGTACATTATCCTTGACGACATTAATTCTACGTAAAACCGTTCCAGAAAATGACAGTAATTAGTCCTCAACCTTCAAAGTCATACCAAAAATACATTTTTCCATGAACTTGAAATTAAATTTGTCAGTACTGGTAACTCCACTATTAATTTCAAGTGGCCAGAGCAGTTAGGTCTGTTTCCTCGCAGTCACTGTTACAGACAGCCTTAGTTTCGAAAGGAAACGTGGTACCTATAACTTAGATCTGATTTTCTATCCACCAACCACCATTATATACATTTTATGTTTTAAAACGATACTAAAGAGATGAGAGACTACGAGCTACATATTGTCGATGCCAGTTTTTCATTTTTATTGCCAACCAGATGTAGTTACTCTTACCGAACACACTTACGAGAGGTGACTGCTCTCACGTGTATACAGGTTTGACGATACTTTTTTGTTTTTGGTACACAAATCGTCAGGGAACTTCTTTTTTCAGAGTGGCCTCGATCTCATAATTTTATCGCCGTATCTTAGACTGACGAAAGTAATCCGTTGGTAATTAACGAGCGCTGATTTTAGCCGCCCAGTGAACAGTTTTGGAAAAAATCTAGGTCAAGGAGCCGAATTGATTCCAATGTTACAAGTTATTTTAGAAACAACCGGTCCAGACTTAGCATTTTATTCCGGGACACGTAAATAAAAAAAGGTTTCATTAAGTATTTCAGCCGACGTCTGAAAACAGCAGTAAAATTAATTTATAGGACACAGACAGTTGCGCGTGTGGGGGAAGGTAGGGGGCACGCCGTTGAACAAATTCAAGTGGTTTATTTTTTACAATTAATTATTTTTTATTTATTTGCTTTTATCATGATTAGAGAATATTATTTAGGTATTATGCAAATCACAACTTACACACTTTTTTATTTATTATGAAAATACCTACTTTCTGTATATTGTTGCCCTATCTGGGCACGCTAATATACTAGTTAGGTAAATACTTTAAAACACTTATTATTAGAGAACCAATCAAAACAACTACTCTCCTAGCTAATACTGACGAAGTATTGAATTACATGATAGGATTCTTAGCATTTTAAAGAAAAAAAATATTGAAAATACTTAAATCATTTATTTACATTTAGTCATTCACACTTTTTTTATTTAATATGAAATTATCTACTTTCTGTATATTGGTACCTTAACCGAGTCACGCTAATATACTACTTAGGAAAACACTTTAAAACCCTCATTATTGGAAAACTAATCAAAACAACTACTCTTCTAGCTAATACTGACGAAGTATTGAATTACATGATAGGATTCCTGGCATTTTAAGGAAAAAAAAAAGATATATTTAAAATACTTAAATTATTTTTTGAAATTCAGTCATTCACAACAATTATTATTGAACCTTACATTCTATTTCAACTCTAGAAAAGTTGTACAAGTTTTTTCGAACTCGTTAGTTCTCATCAGTAGAGTATAGAAACATTCATTCATTATTTACAAGCCTATTCTTGATTTATTTTTTACAATTAATTATTAATAAAAAATAAAAAATAATTAATTGTAAAAAATAAATCAAGAATAGGCTTGTAAATAATGAATGAATGTTTCTATACTCTACTGATGAGAACTAACGAGTTCGAAAAAACTTGTACAACTTTTCTAGAGTTGAAATAGAATGTAAGGTTCAATAATAATTGTTGTGAATGACTGAATTTCAATAAATAATTTAAGTATTTTAAATATATCTTTTTTTTCCCTTAAAATGCCAGGAATCCTATCATGTAATTCAATACTTCGTCAGTATTAGCTAGAAGAGTAGTTGTTTTGATTAGTTTTCCAATAATGAGTGTTTTAAAGTGTTTTCCTAAGTAGTATATTAGCGTGACTCGGTTAAGGTACCAATATACAGAAAGTAGATAATTTCATATTAAATAAAAAAAGTGTGAATGACTAAATGTAAATAAATGATTTAAGTATTTTCAATATTTTTTTTCTTTAAAATGCTAAGAATCCTATCATGTAATTCAATACTTCGTCAGTATTAGCTAGGAGAGTAGTTGTTTTGATTGGTTCTCTAATAATAAGTGTTTTAAAGTATTTACCTAACTAGTATATTAGCGTGCCCAGATTAGGGCAACAATATACAGAAAGTAGGTATTTTCATAATAAATAAAAAAGTGTGTAAGTTGTGATTTGCATAATACCTAAATAATATTCTCAAATTCAAGTGGGTATTTAGCCGCTTATACTTCACAAATACGAAAACTAAGAGTTGCATTTCTAAAACCGTAAATGTCGGTAATAGAGAAAACATTCTAGAGTAAGTTAATGTCAGCTGTCGCTTTGACCTTTTAAGCTTTAACGTCAGGATCGTTATCAGAGAATCCTGTAATCGCTATTAGTCCAGTCAACGAATGACCTAAAGGGTGGTGTAGAGTACGTGAGCAGGGACCTAAGCGATTACTTTAGAAAGTTGTTCAGGGTGTTTAGGGAGTGAACATACTAAAAGTCCTGACGTCTAGGAGGTGAGCCGGAGGTGGCACAGAGAAAGTCCTACTTTTGTTTTTTTCTTTATATCTCTAAAATGGAAAATTTTTGAAAAACAGATTTCTACCTCTTCAACTTTAAGGAAAAGCAAGGTGGGCTTCTCAAAATTGTACTTAAGTCAGAAATCATCAAGAAAGCGGCAGTGATCTTTTACAACCCCTCCTCAACTCAAAGCGAGGTTGAAGAGGCTGGGAAGATTTGCTTCCTCAAATGGTATGGGGCACCAGCAAGACAGACTTCCCTCAACCAGTACCGCTCCAGTTGTTTATGAGGTCAGTGGCAATATTAAGCCTGACATCAGCTCCCTTCCACCAACTGAGAGCGCAGCTAAACAGCATTCTCGGCGCACTTACCACCAAGTGCAGCAGTGGCTCGGGAATGAGCTGCCCCCTCAAGAGTGGGGGTGGAAACATGTAGGAGACACCCTGGTACCAATTACAAGCACCGGAGGTCCTACTTTTTTTATCATCTTTAAAATACAATTTTCTATTTTTCAGGTAAAAATCTGTTTTTCGAAAATTTTCACTTTTCCGGAACATGTAGCTCGAAAACGGTTGCGAATTCGAAAAAAATATATAAAATGAATTGTAGAGAATTTCATGAGCTTTCATTTGGTATAAAAAAAATTTTCCCTGCGACGCACCATTTTCGAGATATAAGCGAAAAAACCAAAAGTGGAACTTTCTCCCCCCTCCGGCTCCCCTCCTAGGTGTTAGGACTTTCAGTATGTAGTATCACAAAATTAAGTTTTTTATCACTTGACTTCAAATTCTCGACTAAATAAATTTAATCGAACGAAATTATTATAAAACCACCACCAAACCATGCCTAATTTGAGAAAGATTTCATAGAAATCGTTTTAACCAATCCAGAGAAATGATGTAGCACATATAAAAAAAACATACGTACGAGTCGAATTGAGAACCTTCTCCTTTTTTAAATTTTACAGGTTAAAAAGTAGGTAACTTATAGACAACTATAACTAATTAATTTCACGAAGTAAATTATTTTTTCTTTAAAGTAACCAAGTAATGTAGTTATTTTTTAATCAAATAACTATATTTAATTACTTTTTAAAGTAATTTTACCCAGCCCTGAATTATTGTCTGTCGTGTGTTCAAACCACAGTTCCGACCTCTCCCAACTAGCACCTAAGTAATAATAACTAAGATAGGAACTTCGAATGAATAACCATTACGTATAAGTCATTAAATTTACAACTTTGATGTATAAATAACTTTATTTGTCCTATCCATCTCGTAATTTTTACCACTAGTGGTTACTTTACAGTTATGTTGACTTCTACGTAGCTTTCCCGGTACACGGGGACGTCTCAGTTACCAGTGGGGCGGCCTTACAGTTTTTAGGACTTGAAGGTGGCAAACGATGATAGCGACTTCAAAGTTGCAATCACTTTCAAGTAACTTTGATAGTTGCCGCGGCGTTCTGGGAGCCTTCGCTATTCGTTTAAAGTCATGGAACTTGTAAGTAACATTTATTAGTGCTAATGACGTTACCGCTACCTACAGAACTGAGCCTCACTATGCACGGATAGTACAAAGTGCCTCTTAATTCACCATAAAGTAAATTTGACCATCTAGTTTTCAATGCTGACCGTGTATAGGAAAGTAAGCGATAACGAGAGGAATATATTCCATGTTCCACGCATGCGCGAGTTAGATTACATGTGTGGACTATGGAATATATTCCTCTCGTTATCTCCTCCTGAAGTTTCCACTCGATCCTCTATACAGGAGATAAAATTAGGGGAGCATTCAGTTTAAACGGCAGCACACCACGGCGTTCAGTATCAACTTTGGGAAAAATGTAACTATGAAGTGGCACAGCAGTAGCTTTGAACAGGCAATTTGTGGTAGTCACAACTTTGCTGCGACTTTACAGTGACACTATAGTCACATTAGGTACTTTGTAATAAATATAACTTTAAAGTAATACATTTAACCATAGGCACGTGCACTTTTAAGCACCTATAATAGTCATTGCTACGTTCCAGCAACTAATTGTGCTAGGCAATGTCGGTGGGTAAGGGTTGTGTGTCTGCGTTTTTTCAAAAACGTAACTCCCTTCCGGACAGTCTTTGTTTTATATTTGGAGGTTGTCTAATATGTGTAGTGTATTTATATTTATGTAAGGCGAAAATTATTCATTTCTATTGATATCAATTTCCTCCAGGGAATAAATCCTGTGGATGTCAGTGTTTCCAAATAAACGCCTGGTTTATATTTATTCTGTAATGTTTATTCAATTTAGAGAATAAATGGAGTTCTAATAAGGATGGCCCATTTATTTTCGTAATAAATTACGACGAGAGAAAATATATTGCTTAGATAACTTAAATTTGCTAAATCTTTCTACATCAGTTTGGCGTGCTGATACAAATTGAAACTGAGAAAATGTGTTCCAGGATAACGATGTTACGCAGTCTGTTTTAAAACGTTTGTCGACAAATAATGCAGAGATTTTGAAACATCCAAAGCAACACAGTTTCGTATATAATAATTAACGTATTAAAATCGATTTTCTGAATATACGTTACATGTACGTGAAAATGTGCGAGCGATAAACATATACTGCCAGTATACGATAAACTATTAAACAAATTAAAAAATTAAGGAAAATCTTCCCGGAATTTTGGAAACTATATATTTTATTGGAATCTTTAATTTTTATCAAAATTTCGTTCGCTTTTGAATTAAAAATAATCCATTTGCCAAAGATGATGAGCCCCATACTATAATATTGTAGGTTAAGTGCGAATAAAAAATTCCGTAGTAGACTGATACTAGACAATCGATTATCAGTGAGTTTTTTAAGGACAGAATTAAAAAGCATGATTTGTTAATTTATTTGTTAGGTGCTCAATGTGGTCTGACCAAATCATATTGTTTTATCAACGATTGTTCCAGTAAATTTAGAATTATTGAGTATTTCATTGTCGATGGAAAAAGTAAAATGTTTCTGTGGACTTCAAAATTCTAAAGCAACAGTCTTAGTTATATTGATGATTAGATTGTTTTTATCGGACCACTCTTTAAAAGACTTCGTTAGAAGAGTCACTTTACGAGTAATTTCCGATTCGCATTTATCACTAACAATTAACGATGCATCATCAGCGTACATGAAGATATTGCACTCTCATATGGTCAGGTAAGTCGTTGACATATAGAAGAAAAATGAGTGGACCCAGGACACTACCTTGTGGGGTGCCAAGTTCAGTATGATAGCTCTCTCAAAAAAACATGGATATTTAACAATAAATTTTCTATTTTCGAGATAAGACATTATAAGAGAGATTTCCTCGAATACCAATTTTACTTAATTTCGTCGAAACAAATCTATCTGTGGAATCGAAAAGCTCTAGACAGATCAGAGAATAACCCAACTACGTTTTCGGATTCGTCGAATTTACCTAAGATGTGCCGAATAAATTCAGTGGTAGCATTTTCGGTTGATAGGTTTTTTTAAAAGCCAAACTGACATTTAGTAAACAAATTGTGGTGAGCCACTTTTTTTAGGAATGGGCACTATAATGGCAAGTTTTAACACGTCGGGAAACTTACCACTCGTAAAAGCAAAATTTATTATTTCTACTAACGTCGTTAAAACAAGATCAGAGTATTTTTTTATTAAACTTTTTTATTAAGTAAGTTCATAATAATTCTATCGATATCTCGTTCATTGACCGGTGTAAAAAACATTGAGTTATTTATATTTACATTATTGACAGTGCCAGTTTTCGGAGAAGACATTTTTGAAGTGGTCATTTAATTTTTTTTTAACCGTGCTGGAGAAGTGATCACCAAAGGCTGTGGCAATTGCGTTGGTATTTGTCAATGTGCTGTTTTCTGTTTTTCTTGTGGTTGAAGGAATTAAACTTTTACTGGATTTGTTATTAACCAAATTCCAAATAGTTTTAGCTTTATTTTTTGATGACTGAATTTCAATAAAATTGAGAAATTTTTTTCCCGTCTACAAGATGGTTGGTTTCTTTCTTCAGTTTTTTGTATGTATTACATAGATTTTCTATAATTTTTTAACAATATCTTAAGTGGACCTCGGTACAATTTTTAAAAGAGTATCTACTACCAACTGTTATTTCCAAATAACATTGTCCTAGATATGACATGGTTTTAATAATGTGAGGCACCACCTCATTTTACTTAGATGACGTTTTTCGTGGTGGGTAGATGGGTTGACGAGGAACAATGGAATGATAACCTAGTACTGCAGATTTGATACTCTGGATTATTTTTTATGGGGGTTTTTAACAGACCGGACAATTTAGAAACTTTTAAAAAACGTATCAGATCGGAAATTTAAAAAATAATTCTATAAATCACCTCACTGACTCAATGCTGCGTGTTAGGCTTGCATCCTGGGCCAGGATGCTAGGATTGGGTATGGATGTTTAGTGGCATTTTGAGTGTGTTACGGAAACGGTAGCAGTATGTTGACCGATAGCTGGTCGCTATTCCTGAGTTCGTGTCTTAGCTGAGGCAGATGGTAATGTCACAGAGAATGGTTGTTGTGCGGTTCTTGCCTGTGTGCGCGCGGTTGGTCGAGTGGTGGAATAACTACGACTAAACTCAGCCAGGACATTATATAAATAGGTATTGAGAAAAATATAGACAGCGTTCAAGACTTTTCGTCTCTCACTGTATCTTACTGAAGGTTAAGAGTAAAAATTATTTTCAAAAATAGTTTGTTCACGAAATTTATTCTATAATTTGGTTACTAGGTATATTACATTCAATAAATAAATGAAAATGTGATAATATTTTAATTTAAGTGCAGAAATACACCTTTCCAACTTTTGAATGAAATATAACAAAATCTTGTCATGACTACTATTATACTTTTATTCAGCTCGATGTAGTACATAATTCACAAAATATAACTCCCACAAATTATTCTGCCATCGCCGCGCCGACTGGAGGCACTTCTGTTGACGAAGTCAACATTCGTGTTGTTTATTGAAACATGTCGGGGCGGAATTTTGTTTAAAACTACTCGACCGCAAACAGACACGGTCCAGGGCGTTTTGTAATTCATGTCGATCCTGATAAATGTGTGCTTTTCATTAATTCTTTATTAGAATTCTGGAAATAGTAGCGTTTTTGCAGATCGCTGCCTAGTATTTCATTCAAATCCATTTAAATTAGCTAATGACAAACAAATACTTTCTTATTTTTTATGTATTACTTGGTTAGGCATCTTGTTTTTTATACGTTGTAATGTTATTCCGGATGATCAAATAGCATCTGGTTTTATTAACTGTATCTATGTCTAATTCTACCCTTGATGTAGTCAGGTTTATTGCCCTTTGGGTAACTCCAAAAGAAAAATCAAGGGAGTTCAATCTGGTCAGACAATGACGGTATATACAGAATGTAATTAATTTCATGTCATTTAAAAAAACTGGTGGTGGAGAACGACTAGACAAACAAAAAAAACATTATAACATGGGGTCTAAAGCCCATAGTTTTGGAGAAAAAAAATAAACAAAATTTTCGATAATTTTTGAAAATATTGTTTGAGAACTGCTGGAATATTGGGATAGGCTTTATATCGACGCCTCTGGTCGCGCATGATACTCTGACGTTTGTACAGATAGGTATAAAATGTCAGCGTCTTTGGCGATGCGGTGAAGATCAAAGACGCCGACATTTTTTTGAATGCTTAGTAGATCTGAAGATATTCTTGCAATGCATGGAAGAAAGGGGAATTTAATTTTGCATAATTTAATGCAAAAAAATACAGGGTGTTCCATTTGACTTAAACAAGTTTTTGCGGTTTGAAATTTACAAAATGTAACGTAAAAAATTGAACACTGGATATTTTATTATTGAATTTCTTTAAACTGTATAGCGTAGCTCACCTTATGGTCTTTCTGTATGCCATAAAGCAAATGAGGATCTTTTACTTGAAAAAAAAAGTTATAAAGGATGTTGCAAACCGTTACACCTGCCAATTTTTTTTTTTTTTTTAGTGCCTTATATCGACGTCTTGGCGAAGTTTAGCTAATGCTACTCTACCACTATTAACCAGGACGGCGAGATGAGATACGGTCACCAATCCAAGTGACGGACTCGCCCGGCGTGCTTAACTTCGCCGATCGAGGTCCAGTCACTGAAACCGGTACCGTACCGTACCTCACCTGTCACAATTTTTTATAAAATGTCAAATATCTCAGAAACGGCTGGGTTTAGGGATAGAGTATGCTACATGTTTTCGACTATTTTCGAAAACTTCAAAACATGTGGGTGTTCCATTTAAAACAAGCAAGTTGGTACCGACTTCCGGTATAATCGGATGTGCCAAATGCTTGCAATTATTTCTTTGGATTGGCCATACTGACATTAGTAATGGGGTATTTTCCTATATATATATTTTTTTTTGAATAATATAGAATATGTATAAATAAGCCTTCCTATACAGATATCCGCGAAAATAATTATCAATTTTTTGAGAAAACAAGAGTTAAAATAAATGGCGCGAAAAACGTTTTAAATTGGTGACGTATATAATCTGCCGATGACGTAGGTAGTCTGTGTTGATTTGTAGATATAATGGTTTTATACAAAACAGTGTGGTGTTGCAAAGTTGAAATTTCTTTTCTAGTTCTAGTAAATGAAGAAAACAGATGTTAATATATTTATCCACCAATGTGGATATTAATATATTATCCACCTTTAATTTTGTGATGTAAAAAATAATAGGTGTGGATTATTAAATGTTTTAAATAATTTTAATGCCGATTAGATTTTTAAAAACATATTTCGCAATATATGGCAACAATGTCAACGGCTAGTCAAATGACAGATGTGTTCTAACGTCGTGTTGATTTTTCAACTTTAGGCAAATTGGATGAATCTCCTTTCATAAAATTCAACTCTATCTTAATAGCTTATTGATAAAATGTAAAATAAAATCAAACACCACATAAACAAACAACAAATAAATCTATCCACTATGTCTTTTTCACTTGTATTATGACAAGAAGTAACAACTGACAGCACGCAAGCAAAGTTGGAAGAGGTGGAGAGCCATTTTTATACAATATTGCCACATAATCCTCGCCGTGAGTTCTATTTACATTTTTACGATAACTTCTAAATAATAAACATAAATACCTTTTAATTCCTTTTAAATACATGTATATAATATTTATTGATTTTCAAGATATTGAGTAAAATAGAAGTGTTATAGGTAAAATAATGTAAAGTAAATACACAATTTGGCTTTCATATAAGATAGTTACAGTCTAAGCGAAAGTTGTCTGTTATTGGTTTAAATTATTCCCCTCCTAATGAAATCATTTGAAATCTGTGTCTAGACGGGCGTATTCTTATTTCTTATTTTTATTTAAGAAATTATTGTTTTGGTTTAAATTGATTATGCAGTAATTATTAAAATAACATTACTTGATATATATCACCAAAACTGAATTAAAAAAAAAAATTTTCTGGTGCGTACTTTTCCCTATATCGATAGATGCAATTCCCTGTGGGACACCCCGTAGACCACTTTCTGCAATATCTTCGTTCTTTAAAATTGGTCTCTTACAATTTTGGCGTATCTTTAATATTAATGGAAAAATTTTGATAACCCTCTTGCTCTTATAAGTTTCCATTTCTTTGTAAACTTTTACTTCAGTTAAGCCTCGGTTTTAACAGTTGACCTAGAAAAATATTGATAAACTGTCTTCTTTTTTGTGTACGATTTTCTAGTCTTTGTTTTTATTTCGATTATTTTTTCGCGTTTTTCCTATTTATGAAGATATTAGGCAAAAATAGGTTTTTTTCCATTGCCCTAATTTTACCCCATGAATCGAGTTAACCTATGCAAACTTTGTTTTATTTTATGTACAAAATCTTAGTTGCATAGAAATTTTCATGTAAATTGGATAATTCATAGTTGCGATACGTGGACACTGTGTTACCATCAGCAAATTGATGGAGAATCGATTTTTGGTGCTTCATTAAATACCTTTGACGCTCGTTTTGATGTATGTATTACTGTTAACAAAGTAGCATTAGCAGCGGTTCTCATGTACGTCCCATAATAATTCGTATCCACACTGGATAAGTTTATGAGTGACGCTAAGTTTAATAATAACTTCGAGAAGCCATAAACATCAGAATATGCACCTAAAAATTAAGTACACGGCATTATAATAATTATAAAACTCAATTTACTTCAAGGTTTAAATCGAGGGAAATATTTAAAGTTAAAATTATGTAAATATTCGCAATGGTTAAGTGAGTATTCTCAAAAATAATGTAACGCTTCGGTTAGGAAGCCTGATGGACCGTTTAACATTTCAACTTATTTACAATAACGCACGCGAGGCCGTGGAAATTGACCACGTTATTAACTTCTCTGCAAACAAAAAGTTTTACGAGTCTCGTGTAAGCAGTGAAGAAATTATTTACGAGCCGTAAAATAGTTAAGTAGCACACAGGAAAGGTAATACGTCAAACTTAGAGGAGCTGTTGTAGGTCTAGTTTGACGAACCAATTTAGTTCGTTCTGATGATTATCTTAATTCTCAGCATATAGGCCAGGCTAGATAAGGGTTGAACAACAAAGTAATTAAAAACCCACCCCATTTCACCCCAGATAACTGCAGGTGGTTCGGATTATTTTTCCTTCTTTAGTTGTGATATGTTCTAAAATATTCCGCTATCAGTTTGCTGTAACGAATTTTTTTTTTTAATTCTGGCACTTATCTAGCCTGGCCTAATAGTAGTGGAGTCAAATTAGGACTAAAAAATTCGCAATGTGAATTGTCTGGTGGGGGCAGTTTTTTTGGTTTAACGTGTTCGGGAGATCAACTTAAGTTCACAGTTCAGTTTATTGCAGCTGTTTATAATTTTCGAAATTGTAGTTATAAACAAATTCAAATAACTCTCTTGATTTTTATGAAGTCAAAAACTGTAAATGAGTAATAAAAGTAAATTAAAAAAGACAACTTTAAAAAATTAATGCTCTACTTGCGTTACGTACGTTAGTTCTTACGCTTAGGTCATTTATAAATAAACAAACCGATATTTCTTATTGAAATTTGGACTGGTAATTCTCCATAATGTCTCTGCTACTTAAAAAGAATCCAAAGCTACAATTGTTAAAGATACTGTATAGAGGCCCGAAAGTGGGGTCTTTAGCGATTTTGTTAGACATCCGAAAATTACCAAATATGTCTAAATGTTATATTATTTTTTTTCAAATCGGACTTTAGTCGCTAGATAGCCCAGTGGGTAAGGCGACTAGCATTTTTTATTTAGGAGGCGGACATCTCTGGTTCAAATTCTGCTCGCGAAATATATTTTTTTATTGTATCTGTAATATTAAAAATTTTGCAAAGCTGTATACATAAACATAAGGGTAGATGTTTAAATTACGTTAGTTTACCATTTTCGTGACAAAAATTTAAAAAGTTATACAAAAATTTAAAATATCCATTATGTTCTCAAAGACGCTTTATTCAATGTTATTTTAACAATTGTAGCTTTGGATTATCTTCAAATAGCAGAAACAAAATAATAAGCATTGGAGAACAACCAACCCAAATTTCAAGAAGTTATATCGATTTGTTTTTTTATACGTGACCTAAACGTAAAAACTAACGTATCTCGGCTCCAATTGCAAGTAGAGCATTATTATTTTTTTTTTTCAAAAGTTGGCTTTTTTAATGTACTTCCATTACTCGTTTACCGTTTTTGATTTCATAAAAAAAAACAGAGAGTTATTTGAATTTGTTTATAACTAAAATTGCGAAAACTATAAACAACTGCAATAAAACGGGTTTAAATTTTGAAAAAAAAAAAAACATTTTCTCCGTGATCTTAAAGTACTTATAGACTGCTACAATTCGAGCCATGTACACATTTCTTGGTGTTGATGGCAGGATTTCACAAGGGCCCAAAGTTTTAGCAACAATTTGTATATTTGGGCCGTTTTAGTAATCATTTTGATTTGAAATTTTAAGTAGTGATTTACATACAGTGTCAAAATTGTTTCTTTGTCTGTATCTCAGCGAAAAAAAATTCAAGGTTGCAAATTTTCGTCCCTTCTTTCACTGCGTGCTGTTTAATTTGCAACCACTTTCGAGGGCCACAAGGTTCTTTGAATTAACAAGCAAAGAAATTTTGTACTTTCTTTCTGCACTTCAATTCAATGCAGAACTGTTGTAAAAATAACACCAACAAGGCTTTTAGCACCTTATTGCGGATATGCATGTGTCACCTTAGCAGAGTGAGCTCCATGGGAGTTCCACTTCTTTCAAGCTGTGGAGGTTCCCAAAGTTCCAGAAAACTGTATTCAATGTCACCCTTTGCATTGTCTTATTCAGAACGTCCTGGCAGACGTTTTTTGATCCATGCATTGTTATAGTGTCCTCTCTTTGTTGAATAGCCCGCCTGACAGCATCCCGTCATCTATCGCTGCTGCCTGTTGTAACGGTTCATTTTTGAACTCTAGAAATTACTAGTTCAAATTACCAAAATTACTTTTTATATATTTTGCGTCCTAAAAATATTTTAAGTCCAACCCTGTAGTACGAGAACTTCTACGAAGGAATTTAAAAAATGAGAGAATTTGGGAGTACGATGCTGGAGAGTCGCTTTGAGGGACGTATGTGGGCGTCACTCATGCATATATACAATATACTCCATGGGAAGCCCGCAAAGTGCATGTTGCACAATTGCACTTTTTTCTTTGCGTACTTACCCATGATGTTCCTTCTTGGCAAGCACCATTGTTTCCGCGATAACACCTTCTTTCCTAGTATTGTATCACATTGGTCAGAACTAGCCACGCAAGTAACGTTAGTTGCCTACATGACTAAAACTCCAGGGTTTTCCAATAGCAGCCACAAATAGATAGCTAGCTTTCTGTCAGTGATTTTCATTTGTGTTGTTTGCGCCTATCCTATCAATTAGCTACACACTGCCGACGAGGACCAATGAGTCCGAAACACGTATCCACGGTTGCACTGCCAAATCACAATTTTAAATAATAGGGTCGTTAACCATTTTTAAAACATTTTATATTTGACCCGTATTTTTTTATTTTACAATCTAAAGTAATTTTAATAGTGAAATTAATTATTTAAATTAGGAAATTTTGAATTCGCGCCCATCGCCACGTCAGATGTGAGCGCATGCGCAGTTAGATAATAATCGGCGAACGTCGGCGTCGTTTGCTATGCTTATTTGCTGTTAGCATATAGTCCAGGGTTCACCTCTAAATTGAGTGCTAATGAATGAATTTTGATGAAACCTTGTGCAATGTTTGTAATGATGTTAATAAAAGAGTTGAAAAAAGATCAGAGTAGAGATTTTGGTCATTTTAGCGCTCTATTGACTGGACTAATAGTTTAAAGTTAGTATCGATGTGAATCATTGTATTTTAAAGAAATGCTAACCTCAAATTTTTAACATTTCGGGATTCGGCACTTAAATAGTTCAAATTGTCTACATAAAACTCGTGCACGATATAAAAATCCACTATGGGTAAATTCTCTGAAGTACCTTTGACAAAATTAGTTTTCATTATAAACAACTATTAAACACACAATAAAATGTAAACAACAAATCAACAGAGCACCACCACCAACATGATAAATGAGAACATGAAAATTCTCTAAAATTGAATGATCAGCAACCAATTTGTTCTTGCATGTGATGATTAGAACTTTTTTCAATATAATATATGCAATGTATATTTAATATACTATTTGATCATTTATAACAATATTTTGTAAATTTTGTTGAAGGAAACAACCCTATTCCACCGAGAGCCATTGTGCGGGGTACTTTTAGTCGAAACATGATTATAAAAACCTTACCTCCGACTTTCTCCCTCATACAAATTACCGTGACCTTCTGCCAAATTAAATCCACGTTTCATAAGTCGCTGCATTCAATATTAAATTAATTAGAGCGAGAACAGTCGATAATTGTTGTAAGTGAGTCTAATGTAATAGAGCACGACATTCTGAAACAGATTATTCAAAAGCTGAAATAAAAGTCGAGAAGAAAATTAATGTCTAATCGATATCTACTGGAAAGTGTACAAGGTGTCAGAAAAGTTGTTCAATTACATGGCCAGTCTACTTTAAAATGTATTTTGATTTCTGTCATTTGATGTTTCCAGTTAAAAGTGTAGCGCGCGCGCTTGAGCGCCGTGATGAACTCTGAAGGTGCAAAATTTCTAGCTCGCGAGGATAGTTTTGCTCAAATGAAAAAAATTATATGAGGTGGAGTGGGGCAAGTGGGTATTTTTATTATAATTTGTGAAAAAAATCCTATTTGTAAATTTAACTCCAGAAGATTGTTGACCTCCATGCAGCTACAACGTATTGGGTATAGATTGGAACATTTTTAAGGCATTAATTTGTTCATTTTGAAATTGTCTACATTTGATAGAGATTTTCAAGTTGTCTTCAAATTCAAAATTTTTTATTTACGAAAGCACTAATATTACTTCCTGTAATTTTTTAAAAATTTTATCATCCTGTTTGTCAAGTTTAGCTCCATAGTTCACACTTTCCCTGCTATTTTTGTTAGGGGGGCAAGTGGGGAGTAGTCCTTAAAGGAAAGTGGGGATTATTACTATTATCTTTTCTGTTGACTTTAACTCGTATAATATTAATTAGTTCTTAAATAATTTCTATTTCCTCATGATACAAATTTTGTTGTAGAATGAACTTTTTCTTTGTACAAAACTTGAATTTAAATAATTTCGTTCCATTTTTGCAATAAAATCGTTTAATAGCATTTTACTATTTTACTCCAGAAAAGGGGGTGAAAGTTGCAATTTTCAGTTCGCAGTATCTCGAAAAATATGCATTTTAACAAAAAGTGTATAAGAGCTTTCTTTCTTATAATTTCATTCTCTATCAGAATATGTGTTTTTTGTTTTTTTTGCGACAACCTCTAAGAAGGACCCACCCCTAACCAAAAAGCAGGAAAAATGACAATATAGATTCTTATGTAAATGTTGAAGAAAAAAATTTGGAAATTCATTACATCGTTTTCGGGCTGGGATTTAAAAGCTTCACTTACTGTACTATATTATGTTGAATTAGTAAAAATAATGTATGGGTATCTTGTGAATATAACATACTATTTCTTGTTCAAAGCACACCACTGTATCTCATTTTTTCATAAAGTTACGTGACTTCAAAGTCAACCTTCTAAATTTTTAGTCCCCACTTACCCTATTCACATTTTTAATGTGAATTTTCCTCTTCTTTCTTTTTATCCTCTTTTCATTTCTCGAAAAAAAAAAATCAAAAGTTATTTACAATTATTTACCTAATTATAAATAAAAAATTGCGCTCTTTAAACTTTTTATCATTTATTTCCTACCATTTTTGAGAATACTTTAAAATTTTCAGCAATTTCCGGAACAAAAATCTAAATGCATTGGAATAGTATGCCAGTATATACCGACTCGATAGTTATATTATCAATGCACCTATTTATCGGAAATTTGTAATTTCGACGACCGAGAGCTAGGGCACTATGCGCGGCATGTCGGGTACCGGGGAGGAAGATGCCATCCATGAATATATCCGGCGGTCGGAAATAGAATCAGGGGAGCAGTACAATTTCATCAAACCCCTTCCCTGTCTAAGCGTCGTATCCGGTTCATGCCATAGTAATATTGTGCCCAGGAAAATATCTTGCATTGTATTCGGTTAAATTCAGATACGAATTTATCGAGTCCTAAAAAGGTCAGTTTCTGGCTATTATCTGCGTTATGATTATGGTTATTTGTTGGATTGCTGTTTTTATTGTCGCTTTTTCAGAACGAACGGGATTCCTATACATTATAAAAGTTAATTTGGAAAGCTTGTGGGGTAAAGAGCAATTTGTGGTTCTGTGTGGCCACCTACCGTCCTATAATATCGTAATTTGGTGCGAAAAAATAGAGTGATAGAGTTTGCAATGTATAGTATATGTATTGCAAAGCTTTATATATTTCATATCTAACTCAATATTAACTTTTTACTGCTAAAAGGATCGTTTTGTAATACGAGTGAAAATTACAGCCCGAGATATAATCGAGGGCTTGAACGAGTCAGTGTGACTTTTTTCTTAAAAGCATGTAATTGGCTGTTCGCTTTACTTGAAGTGAATATCGTGTCATTTCTATGGAAACTAAAACATGTACAGATAAAGGCCGATTTCAATTATATACTGGGATTTTCTAGCAACGACGAAAGTTGATAGTGCACCACATTAAATACACTATCTGAGTTAGCCAGTATGTCTCTTAGGTACATAGTATAACCAGAAGAAAAATCAAAACATTCACAGAACACTATTCTGGATTGTTTATCGGAAAAATCTAAGACGGTGTAGTCTGGTGTTCTTATAATCGGAGGTATTTCGGGTGCATTTCATACCATTGGAGACCCTGATTCATTATAAGTCTATCTACAGTGTGACCCACTTAAAATGGAAACAATCACTGTAAAACACATATTTTACAACCAATTGAAACCAAATTTTTTTTTGGGACTTAGTGGATCTAAAAGTCTATGTACTACCGCACAACATTTCAGAATTTAATATAAATTTTTAAGGCATTATCCGATTGTTTTTCGATGTAGAAGACAGCAAAATTATGTATAAAAAAATCTGACTACACCACTGGTTTCGAAAGGTCTTAAAATGGTTTTAACCAAAATTTCATTGAAATACGTTTAATTAATGAACAAGTTATAAGATAATCAATTTTTGAAAGTATGCCATACATTGCTCCATAAATCCACTTCTCACAACATGTGTTTACCGAGGTAAATAGATTTTTTTTAATAAAATAAAATACTTACTAAGTACTTAAATTTATTATTAAATACCACCAAATAACAAATAACTGTTTGAAAATTTAGATTAAATTCTAGAATCTTGTAGTAGTAGATTTTTTAGTCCACTAGGTCCTAAAAAAAATTAGTTCCAGTTGGTGTGCTTCCATTTTAAGTGGGCACACTGTAGATAGATATAATAAATCGGGGGTATCCAATGGCATGCATCCGTATTAACCAACTGTGCGTTAGTGAGAGAAACGATTAACTTGTATGTCGTCAGCGTATTCCTTGTATTTGACATGTTTTTAATTTAATGTACACATCCGAGGTGTAGATAAGAAAAGGCAAGGGGGCCAAGGGTAGATCCTTGCGGCACTCCTGAATTATTACTATTTATATTCTGATTGTAGTTATTATTATACTCTTCGCAAAAACGAAGAGTATATTGTATTTCTACATTCTAAAATCGTAAATATCGCCCGTAGAGAAAAAAATTTCATATCATTGTGTTAGTGAACGAATTCTGAACAACTTTCAAAATGTCCGTCTGTCCGTCTCTCCGTCCGTCCGTCACGTTTCTTGTAAGCACGATAACTTAAGAAAGAAAAGTCCGATTGTATTGAAATTTAGAAAGTAAGTTAGTGTTAGCTAGAGGAAGAACCCTATTGTTTTTGAAGAAAATCGATCAGTAAATAAAAAAGTTATTAATTATTTAATTAAAAAAAAAATAATTCTCTTAATTTTTGTCGCTTGTACTAAAATGGAAATCTTGCGAGATATTATTTCCATAATAATTTTGTTTTTATGAAGTTTACTAATATATATTTCATAGAAGTGAAATATGTATGAATGTCGAAAGATATATATCGCAGACAATCAATTTTTGTAACAATAGGTGGTGGCGCAGCGGCTAAAACTGCAATCCAAAAGTCCCGTGTTCGAATCCCACAGGTTGGATATTTTTTTTTCATTTTTTTTTTCATACAATTTTTTTCACAATAAAGATGGTATCACAAAATTTAGGATGTCCAAAAACTAACATTATTTAGAAGAAAACTGCGAAGAGTGTCCTATAGAATGTGTAACAATTATATATAAAAAGCTCAGTAAATTGGCGAAGAGTACGTTTTTAGCTTGTTTATACACTGTTACGTTTTGACTTCTTCTGAAAGATGTGAATTAAATAAGTTTAACCAAATATGATCAAAGCCTATACATTTTAATTTCTCACACAATAGGCCATGGTTAACTATATCAAAGTCTTTAGAGAATTCCAATAACACCAATAATTTTCTTAACCTCGCGGGATCTGATTATATTCTCCCTGCCATTTAATAAGGCTGAGGTGGGGCTTTGGGATTTTCTAAAGTCAGATTGATATTCAGTTATTTTCATTAAGGTAGTCAGATATTCGTTAGTAAATAGCTTCCAAAGTTTTTAATAACCGAGAGTATGCTAATAGGTAGTAAGTTTGAAAGAAAGTTTTGTTTGGTAATTTTAGGAGTAGGTTTGTATTAACGCATGCTTCCGCGCAGAAGGAAAGAAAAACAATTTCTATGCATAAATTAACAAGCTAAAAACGTACTCTTCGCCTGTTCACTGAACTTCTTATATAATTGTTACACATTCTGTAGGATACTCTTCGCAGTTTTCTGTAAATAATGTTATTTTTAGACATTTTTAATTTTATAGTACCAACTTAGTTGGTAAAAGACTCAGTGTAAAATAAAGTAAAAATAAAAAGAAAACCATACCATACCCCATTTGGGTTTCGAACCCGGGACCCTTGGATTCCGAGTCAAAAGCGTAAGAACTACACCACCACCTAACACGTAAAAAAATGTAAATTTTTTATAAGAGGAGCTAAGATCATATTTCCACGGTTGTATATTATACATTATGAAATGTATATTTGTAAAATATATAAATATTTAGCTAGTAAAATGAAACATCATTTCACCAGATTTCTATTCAATTACAAAAATATAAAAATCAAATTTTTTTTTTTTTCAAATTTAAATAATTAATAACTAGCCCAGGGTCGATTCCTCATGTTATATGAGTGATGCTCAACAAATTAGAGACAAGCTGAAATTTGATACGGTGCTTTGTTTTGAGGTGCTAAATATACCCTGAAACCCCAGCGGTGAGTCGTTGAGCCCGTCCCCCCAAAACAACCCCCAAAAGGGGGTAAAATTGTCCTTTTTTTACTTTTTTCTTTATAACTCAAAAACGAAGCATTGTAGGAAAAAATTCCAAGAGGCCAAAGTTGAAGTGCAGAAAATTTCCTATCACATAAGTCTATTGTTAGATTTTGACCTAGCAGTGGCGGAGCAATGAATTTTTAATATATTTTTATTCAAAATGTTAATATTTTATAGTTAGGATTAATTATTATTAAAGTATGTAATAATCACCGGATAAATCAATATTATCCAAAAATATTATACAGTGGCGCACAAAAGAGGTTTTATGGACCAAAATAGTTGAGCAAAATCGCAGGTCTACGAGTAAAAGAATAGTACCCATTGTATCTTTTTCGAATTTATCTGCTGTGAGGATACCAAAAGCAGATTTTTTGTTAAATAACACCAACAAAAACAATTTTATACGTGCCCTCGGAAAAATATTGTTTGAAAATAGAATTAATATAAAATACTCAGATGGTGATGCCGATACTCTCATTGTAATGACAGCACTGACAGCAATAGCCATTAGTGAGAATTCTTCTGAAGATGCGGTAGCAGTAGTTAGCGATGATACAGACCTCATGGTGTTATTAATCCATTATTGCCAGAAAATATTGTTTATGGTTCGTCCGGGAAAATCATCAAAGCCAAATAAAATAACCGACATACCAACCTTACAACAAAAATTGGGAGACCTAAAAGATGTTTTATATTCTAAGTTTGCACGCTATGTCCGGTTGTGACACCACGTCTGCATTATTCAATAAAGGGTAAATTAATTTAGTAAATACCACCAAGAAAAATAGTTAGGTAACCTGCTAAAAGAATTTTATAACCCTCAGGCTACATAGGAGAAATTAGAAGCAATCACAACGCAATTATTTATAGCAAGATATGTTAAAAACTCATCAATTACAGATTTGGATAGTGCTAGATCCATTCTTTTTCATCAGCACGTACGTAAACAAAATCTTAGTACTGATTTTAACTTGGCCACATTACCACCTACCTCAAGTAGCGCAAAGTGTTAGATTTTTTTAGATTAGATTTTTTAGAGTTTCCACCAGGTAAGTCAAAGTCAGATTTATCATGCAACTAAAACTCTAGGTCATATTCTTTTCAAATTTTAAGTACAAACGTGGTTAAATAACCATTTACCACCGCAAGATTGGGGTTAGAGTCTAAAAAACCAAGAGTTGCAGCCAATTCATTCCGACCAAAACATTGCCTACATGGATTCTACAAAAAATTTTTTGTAGTTGTTCATCAGGAGGATGTAAAAAAGTATGTGCATGCAAACGAAAGGGCCTGAAGTCCACTATGGCATGTAGTCAATGCAATGGAATTGCTTTCTAAACCGGGCTGTAAATTTGGACATAGATGAAGAAGAAGATCTTTACAAGTTGTTTGTTTTTGTTTTAAATCCTATTTTAAAATTAAAACGTTTTGGTTTATTTAATCTTTATTATTATACAGACCACAGAGTACCCTCAAAAATGTATAGCCCAATAGTGCTACACTGTATTATTATATATTTGATTAAAATTGAAGTTACCTAGCGAAAAAAAACATAATTTAGCACTTTTTCGAAATATTTAGAAAAATACCCTAAATTTGAAAATTCATTGCTCCGCCACTGCTAACTCAATATAAACGTATGTAATAGGAAATTTTCTGCTCTTCAACTTTGGCCTCTTGGAATTTTTTCCTGCAATGCTTCGTTTTCGAGTTATAAAGAAAAAAGTAAAAAATGGACCATTTTATCCCCTTTTGGGGGTTGTTTTGGGGGTACGGGCTCAACGACTCACCGCTGGGGTTTCAGAGTATATTTAGCACTTCAAAACAAAGCACCGTACCAAATTTCAGCTTGTCTCTAATTTGTTGAGCATCGACCTGGATCGACCCTGGGCTAAACATTTTTATTTACTGATTGATTTTGTTCCTCTAGCCAACAATAACTTACTGTTCAAGTTTCAGTACAATCGGATTTTTGTTTCTTGAGTTATCGTGCTTACAAGGAACGTGACGGACGGACGGGCAGACAGACGGACATTTTGAAAGCTGTTTAGAATTCATCCCCTAACACAATGATATGAAAATTGTTTGTCTGCGAGCGATATTTACGGTTTTAGAAACGTGCCGATCAAATACAATATATTCTTCGTTATCGTATTTGCGATGGGTATAATGTATGTTATATAAGGAACAATATGATGTGAATAATATTTGACCATAATTAATGATAGAAAACTCGACCCAAATGCATTTGATTTTATACAATTTACAGTAAGTTTAATTTCCTGGATACTTAAAGGTAAACAGTTTATTAGACGGATGTCTATGTAAATTGTAGTAATTAGTAGTTTCAAGATAATGATTAATATTGTTGATGACAAATTCAGAAAAGTAATCATTAAAATAATCATCAGCGTTAAATAACTCCAGAGGCAAATTAATTTTATTTTTTGACGGAATTCCTAATTCAATCCAGCCCCCTTGTCATCGACCACACTAAAAAGCCTGCTGAAGTAAGTTTTTTCTTCTCTTCTAATGGCAGATAATGTAAAGTTTCTCAGTTCTTTATAACGCAACCAACCATCTTCATTTTCAAAGATGTTATATTTATTTAGAGCCCTATCATCTATGCAAACTTTCATTGCCCCCTATGCCCCTGCCATTATATTGTAAATTTGAGGCTATTTCTACTGTAGTAACGCTAATTTATAAATTGAACCTCAATAAAAGCGCGCGCTCGCTTGGCTCACACGCATTTATCAAACGTAAAAATAGAAAGTTCTGTGAACATGACACTGATATATGTAAGCGTGGTGTGACACCGACAAAAGTGTTGTCACATCTGTAATTTGGCAAATGAAGGCATTTGCGGCGTGTCCATGAAATGGAAACGGTTGTTCTTTAACTGAATTTAATAAATCATTGTGTGAAACAAGCCCCCCTTCTCTTCTGGAAAACGTTTGTGAATGTAAATTAACAAATTTATCGACTCGCCTTTTACCCGTTGACAGACATTAAGTTTAATTTTGATACTTTATACATAGGGTAGACTGGTAGAATATTTAAAACGTGCATATCCGAACATGGAGCTGCCCCTCCTATTTTCTAATCGTCTAGTAGAATAAAGCTATATATCTAAATGATAATTTCGGATTTAGTATAGAACTTAATAGAAAATTGAAATTGGTGCTGCCTTATTTTGTAAACCTCATATCTGATAATATAAATATGTGTACGATTTTTATCTCTATCTTGTTTGACATTCTGTATGTAGAATTGTTTTGTTGGGGAAAACCATATCAAAGATAAGATAACCTTTTTTTTGTACACTCTTTCCGTTATATTATGAATTGTATTTCAATTTTTCGTGGTAATTATTTACTGCTGCTACGAGCAGGCCATTTTTTTGAGATTTCGAACCAATCTGGGCTGTAAGTAAAACAAAATCGAAGCTTTTTTTCCTCTGATATTAATTTCAGCCACTACTATACAAACATATTAATTTAATAATATAGTTTTTTTCGTTATTCAAAGCCACCACATTGTTATGAGCTCGATCTTTAGCATGGCAAGGTCGATTTGTGATTATCAAAGTAACCCACATTGTGTGCCACAACTAAATATTTAAATAATCAATAAAAAAAATAAATATCACATGTTAAAAATTACCATAAGTTTGTTAAGAGCGGTTTTGTTTATTTTCAAAACGTTCAAGTTTACCGTTCGCTAATCAATGAGGCAATGAAAATTGTTTACACTGGATGTACTGCATGTGTATATCGTTTTCATTTTAAACCATCCATGCACGCGTGAGGTTCCATGTGAAAGCCGTCTTATACGAACGCTATTCAACACACGCCGCGATGCACTGCTGTTATCAAAACCTTTAAGGTACATCAGCGGAAAAAAGGAAACAAAGTAAGAAACTTAAAATAGTAATGGGGATGGCTAATGCCAAAAAATTTTTTGAGACCTTGACTTCTTTTATATATATTAAATACCAATTTTACAGGCTCTTTTTACTTGATTTACCTATTTATCCCCATTTATCCCAATTTATCCCCTCTTCAACGAAATAAAATTAAAATATAATCTAGTTCCAGATCTCGTCAGAGTACATATGTGTACCAAATTTCAAGTCAATATCTTAAACGGTTCCAGAGTAAGCGTGCACACAAAAAAGTTACAGACAGACAGACCGACAGATAGAATTTTTTTTTGTTCAAACTTAAAATCTCAATATTTGAACAATAAAAAATTTCAAACATTTTTTTTGCATTACTATACTTCCACTGGATGTGGAAGTAATTTGGAACTTAGAAAGTGTTAAGGTCATAACTAAAGAGAAAAATCCTGAAATCTGAATATTCCAGCGGCATACCTTAAAAAATGAGAGGAGAGGTAGAGACAGCAAATATGTTTTTGATGTTTATTATCCAATCGGCCCTATGATGGAACGTTTATGTTAACCATAACATGGCTGTTGTTGTCAAATATAGCATACATGCTGTCATTTCTCTTGTATTGGTATGATGTGTCTTTTTCTAACAGGATAACAGTTACGTTATAGCAAAGCTGAGCTGTGACGTGGCTGTTGTTGTCAAATATAACATACATGCTGTATTACTTCCACATCCAGTGGAAGTATGGTAACGACAAAAAAATTTAAACGTCGAGATTTTAAGTTTGAACGAAAAAAAATTTCTGTCTGTCGGTCTGTCTGTAACTTTTTTTGTGCGCACGTTTACTCTGGAACCGTTTGAGATATTGACTTGAAATTTGGTACACATATGTACTTTAACAAGATCCAGAACTAGATTATATTTTCATCTTGTTCCGTCGAAGGGTTGGGGGGTAAATTGGGGTAAATTTGGGGAAAATAGGTAAATTAAGCAGGTAAGAGTCCATAAAATTGGTATTTAGTATATACAAGAGAAGCTAAGGTCCCAAAAAAAGTTTTGGCATTAGCCACCCCCATTACCACCCCCACCCCATTATTAAAGGGGATGAAAAAAAATTGTGATTTAGTGTGTGTACAAGAACCAGAAACCTCAAAATATTTTTTTACTTCATCCACCCCCACTACCACCCCCCATCACCACCCCCACCGCGCTACCGATGTGGGGTATCGTTTTATGGATTTTTGGGGTAGAGGATTTCAAATATTATATTATTAAAGTTCCATAAACAATTATTTCCACATACAAATTTTTTTCGCTGTGAGTGACTTGGATAAAAAATTTGGATGTGGAAGTAGTGATTCCTTGGGCAGCGGTTTTTTCTAGTATTGGTATGATGTATCTTTTCTTCAATAGATAAGTTACGTTATACCAAAACTGAACTGTTATCCAACGACATTTGATAACATGCCGATATAGGATAACATACGACGCTATAACTACTTTTTAGGTTAACTTTGTTTTTTATGCTAACCTAAATAAATTAAATCTATTTTTTGATGTTTCCTTTCTTAGCAGTTTGTTTGTTTTTAAGTAGTTTTTCATAGAAATGGATTTAGCTATTCTCAAGGAAACGAAGTTGGAAGATAAAATTATTGTACATACTATTATATATACAGGGCGTGCCGTAATAAAGTGCAAAAAAAATCATATAAAATTTTTCAAAATAAGCCTTTCCTGTCCAACTGCGCCCCTTAAAGCAGTGTGCCAAAAAATATCAGCTTTTAATTTTTATTTCAAAATTTTGTAAATGGAAAGAAACCAAATTTGGCACATCCTGTTTACTAAACGAATTATTTCTTTTACCCCCCCCCATCATCTTGTTTACAAATTTATAAAATTAGCAAACAGTTTAAATTTTCAAAATTTATTTTGTAATAAAAAATTCATATACCTATTTTCATTTTTTATTTGTGAGCTGACACCCCGCCAGGTTAAATAAAGACATTTTATTTTAAAATTAAAAGTCGTTTTTCGGCAGGCTTTTAGGGGGTGTAGTTGGACAGGGAACGATTACTTTCATTACATTTGAAAAACTCGCCATAATTTTCGAGAAGAAATACACAATTATAAAATAACTATAATATATAAGTACCTACAAAAGAAATACAAATAAATCAATTCATTGGCAAATTCTAATATTCCTGCTTTACTAAAAATATAAGACCAATTTTTATACTTAGGTAGGTAGGTCAGTAGTAACAGAAAATAAACGAGAAGATAGAAATTTAACAGGCGCTTGCGCAGAAAGCTTCATACAATACTTTGTCACAGCTATCCTCAAAAAAATGTTTCTTAAGGTTTAAGAGTATTACGCAGCTATTATTAAAATTTCTGCCTGATTCCCGTATTTTCAACTAAAATCTAGTTCAGTGTAATGTTTATGAAGTTCTAATTTAGAACTTCTAAATACTTTGTCCTAATAAAATAGGACTCTTTTTCTAGTTTGGAGATCTAACCTGTAATTAGCAGTTTATTTTTATTAATCAACAATATTGAAAAATTATTTGCGTGAATTTTTAAATATTTGGCTTGATCAGAAATTAAAAAAGTCTGTTGATGTAAAACGTGGGTACTATGGGAAGTTAGCAATGTGGTGTCATCAGCGTAAGCAATACACCTATGGGGCGGCATAAAATGAAATATGTCATTGACATATATAATAAAGAGGAAGGGCCCCAATACAGAGCCCTGAGGCACTCCGTGCTTAACTGGATCCGAATTTATATTATTTACACTGACGCACTGTTTTCTGTTACATAAATAGGAGCGTAGTAATTTCAATGGACTCCCACGAACCCCATAAAATATCAACTTTTCTATAAGTAATTCATGCGAGACACAGTCAAAGGCCTTGGACAAGTCAAGCAGTGTAATCTCTACATGCCTGCCCCGCTCAAGACCCTCAACAATGTCTCGCACCACAGTAAACACAGCTTGTGTAGTAGAGCACTTGCTACGAAAACCAAATTGACAGTTATTAAGAACGTCATTAGATTCAAAAAAGTTTAATAGTCGGTTTTTCAAAATTATTTCTAAAACCTTTGCAAAAATTGGTATGATGGAAATTGGCCGGTAGTTGTCCAAGTCCTCGGAATTGCCCTTTTTAAGAAGTGGTAAAACTTTCGTGATCTTAAAGGCTTCTGGGAAAACACCCTCACCAAGGTAGCTGTTAATTAATAAAGTTAAAGGTTGAACAATAATGTCTACTGTTTCTTTTAAAATTCTAGAATTCATTCCATAAATATCTATACAGTTGGAATCTTTCAAAGCTGTTGGTAAAGAATTTATTATATTCTCAGCTATCGAAGCAAAAAAGTCGTTAAAAGCTTTTTGTGTAAATGCATACTCAGTATTGTCAGAACTTGCTTTCGTACGTTCAAAGTTGATTAGTTTCCAGCTGTCCCTAATTTTATTGTCTGAACCGTTAATAAAATCATTGTAAGCACACTTCTTAGAATCATTAATACATTGCCTGTACTCTACGTAAAATATTAAATGCTGCCCAATCGGCAGGATCCTGAGTAGAATTACAAATTGTTTTGACACTGGATAATGTGTCCCGTTTACCTCTAAGAGTTTCGTTAAACCACTTTACTGGTGGGTTAGATTGATTAACAACCTTTTTTAACGCGAAATGTGTTTCAATGAGACTTTTATAGGTGTTGACCAAAAAATTTGACAAGACTTCTGGACTATAATTATGACTGCCAAAAATATTCCAATTTATTTGAGGCAAAGAATATTTAATTTTTTCTATGCCGTGACTAGTAATATTCCTTCTCCATATAGCATATATGGTAGCAGCATAAACGTTTATGTTGTTTGAGGAGAGGGTGCTTGTAATTGGGGGTTGGGGGTGTTGGGGTATTGTATAGTAGGGCGGACCGAAAAAAATGAAAATTTGAATTTGCAAATGATATAGCTTATAATTTGTTGCTATGTATCTAAAACTAATTCAGTTACATTTTTAGCCAAATCGGTTAATATCTAGCCGGCCCCCCACGGCCTTTAAAATAAAGGAAAAAATTTCCCTGGAACTGAAAAATATTTTATTCGGAAAACTGTTACCACACACGTTTAGACATTAATAGTCATAAAAAAATTTCAAACGTCAATTTGAAAAATGTTAAAAATCGAAAAATTGGCGTTTTCCTTTATTTTCAAGGGCGTGGGGCGGCGGCTAGACATTAACCGATTTGGCCAAAAAATTTAACCGAATTAGTTTTAGCAACAAATTATAAGCTATATCATTTGCAAATTCAAATTTTCATTTTTTTCGGCCCGCCTTATTGTATAGTAGTAGGGGGAGTTTGTTCAAAGGAAATATGATTTTCAATTTTAGACACAACACGAGGTCTCCTCAGGTGTCATAACACATGTAATTCTAATATTAATAAACACATGCATTATATCACAAAAATGTAAAACTTGTAAAAAAAAAAGTTCAAAAACATCTAACCACGTGTACTAATGTAAACTGGTTCTTTAATAATTTAAGTAAGGGGAATACATGGAGGAGGGAGGGTTGGGGAAGTTCTGTTTGGGGTGGAATAGATTATATATTGAATATATATGATGAAAAAAAAATATATAAAGGGCCGAAAACCGGCTTTATAGGCCCTCCTCCTTTGACACCCTAGACAGTATTATCGTGAAAACGTCCAAATTGTTGTCATCTAGACGGTTCCACGAAAACAGTTTTTTTATTCAGATTGTTTTTCCAGTGCGTATATTATTGGGATTGACTGATTGGGAATGGTTAAGCGTTGTGCAATGTGAAAAACAAAAATGCAAGATACTAATGAGAAAAGAACGTAAACACCACATTAACCTGAAACAGTTTCAATCATAACAGAGGAAACAAAAGCTCATACTGAAGAACAAGGATAACCTGACATTCTAAACACGATAAAAATAAAATTCAATAACTATACTTAAGAATGGTTCTGTTTATCTGCGGCGGAAATATTATAATAATAAAAATGCATGTATCTGTTCCAAACGAGATTGACCGGTATATTAGACCCCTGGGCGTGCATTCGTTATCGTTCATGGCAACAATCTCTTTGTTATTGTATTATTATACGATTTACATGTTGAAATTAATTTAGCAAACTGAAGCAGGTTTGATATTATAATAACTTTAAATAGAACAGAATAATAGTGGGTTTAAAAGTAGAAGTAGCGTGCGGGGAACCATGCCACCTCGATTACTGAATGTTCCAAATACATTGTTTGATTTCTGAAAGATTTGAAAGATTAAATACCAGGTGACCACGAGTCAATGTCAATGCCCATTTTTTTGGTTGTTTTTTAATTGAAAATGTCGTTTTTGGTAGACATAAATTAGACAAAAGTGGGCTACTTTTATACTAAAATGATCGAAAATAACACTTCCGGTTGAACCGCAAGTAACATCAGCTTTTTTTTTCTTAAATAGAATGACTAGGTATATTTTTTGATGTTTTTTTTTATTAAACATAAATTTCTAAGTACAAGTTTTTTACGATTAAAAAAATTCCAAAAAATAAGTGAAATACCAACAATTTTTAATTTTTTTCAAAATGGCCGCGTCAGATGAACGTGACATAAGAAAACTACTAAGTAGGCCATAGAAATTATTAGTAAGGTTGTAGACTACCGTCGAAAGGTTGGGGGGCAAACAGGGGTAAATTTGGGGTAAATAGGTAAATCAAGCAGGTAAGAGTTCATAAAATTGGTATTTAGTATATACAAAAGAGGCTAAGGTGTCCCTTTACCACCCCCACCCATTATTAAAGGGATGAAAAAAAATTGTGATCTAGTGTATGTACAAGAAACCTTAAAATATTTTTTTACTTCATCCACCCCCACTACCCTATCACCACCCCACTACCGATGTGGGGTATCGTTTTACGGGTTTTTGGGTTAGAGTATTTCAAATATTCAGCCCTATGATGGAACGTTAACATTATTCATAACACCCATGTTACCGTTATCTGTCTCTCTCATTCTCATATATTTTCTGGTAAGCGCTCAACATAACAGGTGTATGTTAAATAACGTAAACGTTCCATCATAGGCCTGATTATATTATTAAAGTTCCATAAACAATTATTTCCACATACAACATTTTTTCGTTGTGAGTGACTTGGATAGAAAATCTGGATGTGGAAGTAGTGATTCCTTGGGCAGCGGTTTTAAATAATATCTGATAGTATATCCGATTGAAACATACCAAGAAGCCAGGGTTAAAAAAAAACAGTTTTTTTTTTCGTTTTAAACAAAAAAATTGCTTTTTTGTTTTAAACAGTTTTTTCAATGTATTAAATGGTGCCAAGTTACTGTGTCTGCTACTACTACTTGATGTCAGATAACGCTCTTAAGGATAGGATTTTGCAGAGTGAGCGGAAAATTGCGTTTATTTTCGGTTTATTAAAAATATTTAAAAAATCATAAATGGTATAATTTTTAAAGGAGTTTCAGATATAGTCGAGAATCTAAGGCCTGAATTCGATCATGGGGTATGAACTCGCAGGTATAAAATTAAAAAAATATGGATATTATCCAGAATTTTATGCCGAATTCGATTCCAGAGGGCGCGATGTCGGCCAAGATTGCGAAATTGCAAAAAAAGTAATAATTTCGAAAAAAAATTGGAACTTAAATGTTGCATTATATTTCGTTTACATTGCATTTACGAGCTTATTTATAAAGATTTTTTAATAATTCTTATAACAATCGAAAGCTTAATGTTTGTAGTTTCATACAAGTGTAATAGAGAGACATTATTTTCATTATAAACAACACTATAAATTGTTTAAACAATATGTGCTCGGAAAGTGTAGTGTAATTTTCGGCATCGAGGTACTTTTGTTATTATAGCAGATAGATGTGTAGTTATTTGAGACGAAATACGTAGAATAGACCAATGAACATCTTTTATTAAAACAATTTTTTAATTCGCTGAATAATTTAGGAGATAGATTTTTTAAATGTAGGGCGCGCGGCCGTAGTAACTTATCATAATAATATATATAAGCGTGGCCTCGGGTACGCGATTTGCCAGCGTGCATTTGCCGTTCGCATTGTTTATTAGTTCTAGTCTGACAGGCGAAGAACATGCATGATATCGTTTTGTTTTTAAATAGTAACGATAAATACAAAAAGGTAATAATACAAGCTACTGATACAGACATTTTTTGTGATGGCACTATACTATGCTGCTGAAATAAACATAAATGAGTTGTGGATACATAGATTCGATGTGTATATACCTATTCACTGCATAATACAAAAACTGTCGACTACGCAGAATATATCAGAAATTTATTTGGGCATTTTTTTTTTCTATGTACTTACGTCTTAAGTGGTTGCGATACGGTCAGTTTTCCTTTCAGAAAAGGAAAAACTTACGTATTCAAAACATGCCTCAAATATGCCAATGATCCTAAGTTACAGTCAATATTGAATTTCCCACTCGACAATCCATTTGATACTGCTGAATTTGAAAACTCTGCGCGATATTTCTTTAAAGTCTTATATGGTAGACCGCTTTTCATTGGTAATTTGAACAATTTGCGAGCCCATTTATTTCACACTTGTAAATCGGATATTCGAAATTTGCCACCAACTGAAGACTCATTTCACCAGCACATTCTTAGAGCTGCCTACCAAATAATTATATGGAAGACAGCAAGGTTCGTCAATCCAGTGCTTCCCAACCCTAAAGATTTTGGTTGGGTTTCGAAGGACAATATATTAGTACCAAGATTTATGACAAAAAGTGTCCGTCCAAATGTAACACCTGGAAACATATTTCGTAAACAATTCCAAAATTGCATTGGAAACTGCAGTTGTGCTAAGGCCGGTTTGGAGTGCATAAATAGGTTGTTTTTGTGAAGGCCGATGTCAAAGGCGTTAGTTTAACTTTAACTTATACTATTAATTCACTCAAATTAGGAAAAAAGCGGCGAAAAATTCTGAACAGCAGTTTCTCTGCATAGGAAGTAAGTATTCAACTTCTAGAACAAGGTTTTGCTTATGCGCAGAAAAAAAAAAGAAATGATTTTTGAAATATATAGGGTAAAGTCACCAATGAAGGAACATGCACCAGTGAATGAACAATTTCACATATATTGCGAAATATTAAGGAATAGAACTACTTGGCGATAATAACCCTCAATACACCTCAATTTTAGACAATTTTCCCTTGCTGTGACACCATTGGCTAATTTTAATCATGTGATCCGTTGAATCCATGATGGCCAAAAGTTGACATGGTCGCGAACTATAGTGGTGAGTGTCGTAGCTAGTAAGACCCTACTGTAGAACCACCTGTTTACTGGAATGTTTCGAATTTTACCAGAACATGGTGAGTGACCAATTATTTATTACCCTAGATTAAAAAGTTGTAAGAATAATGTCTAGATATTCAAAACGGCATAAAGGTTATGTTTTTATTTAAATATCGCTATGTTCATTCACTGGTTCACGCTTTTGCTAAAAACCAATGAATGAACATTGTGTTCATTCACTGGATTTAGATACAATACCGTGTGTTTCAATGATAAATATACCAAAATCTTCGGAATTTCAAGCTGTATGTAAAAATATAAGATAAACCTGCATTTTAACCATCTATCCAGTAAATGAACGGGGTGTTTTAGTAGTGTTCATTCACTGATCTAGCTATGGCGCTTCATGTCCCAATTAATGAACATACACAGTTCTGTGTCATATTATTACTACGTACCTAGCAGATCATTTTTATTACTCCTAAATGTCTACCTCAACTGATAAAAGGTTGTATGTCCGATTTAGATACTCAGAAAAGGTGAAGCAATTGAGGAGATTAGAAGTGGTCAAATTAGCCAAAATGCAGCCTAAGAAAAATACAATATTCCGAAGAGTACTCTGAACAATAAACTAAGGAATAACGTTCCCTTAGAAATAAGAATATAATGGGAACACCAACAATCCTGAATCAAGAAGAGGAAACAAAATTGGAAAAGTGGATAATAGGATAATTAATTGGGAAAGCCCAAATTGGCTTTCCCATGCACCACAATGAAGTCCAACTGGCAGTACAAAAATCTCTAAAAGATCTAAGCCGCGAGAACCCATGTAACAATGACAAACCTGGAAAAAGTGGTTGAAAAAGACTGCTACCCCAAAGCCAGTTAATTCCAGAGGATTTTTCATAATTAAGGATATAAACAAATATTTCAATATCTAGTTCATTTATTGGATCTTCCCTGTTCATTTAGTAGAACTTTGTGTTCATTTACTGGGGTTTTCTGTATTTTGTATTTTTATAATTAATAAAAAAATTTCAAAATTTTCCTTGATAATTTTGTTGGTTTTAATAGAATCAATAATAAATATTTCGCATTTTCAAATTTTCCCCAGGTTTTATAGATTATAAATACATTGACAATGTAATGCATAACATCACAACTTCCTTAAATGTTCATTCACTGGTGACTACCCTACATATATATACGTTTTTTCGTGTTTTTTTCATTTAGACGTGTATATCTCGAAAAGTACGCGTTTTTAAGGCTAAACGAAAATAGGTAAACATGTTCAGAATACGACTTCCTACAAAAAAGTTTCTATACATTTTTCCGATTATCCCATTGGCTTTTTCGGAAAAGCGATTTGAAAAATATATATATGTGTTTTTTTCGTGTATTTTTTATTTTGAATACAAATATCTCGAAAAATGCACGATTTTAGGGCCAAATGAACATAAGTAGACTTGTTCAGAATGAGATTTCCTGCAAAAAAGCTCCTATACATTTTTCCGATTATCCCATTGGTTTTTCCGGAAAAGCTTCTTGAAAAATATATATATTTGCTTTTTCGTGTTTTTTTTTTTCATTTTGACGTATGTCTCTCAAATATATAGAACCTTTTTTGTAGAAAATCATATTCTGAACAAGTTTAGTAATGTTCATTTAGCCTTAAAAATGCGTACTTTTCCGAGATGTCCAAATGAAAAAAATGAAAAAATACGAAAAAGCAAGTATATATATTCTTCAAGAAGCTTTTCCGGAAAAACCAATGGGATAATCGAAAAATGTATAGGAGGTATTTTGCAGAAAATCTCATTCTGAACAAGTATGAAAGTCTAAATGAAAAAACACGAAAAAACGTATATATATGTATATATCTCAAAATATATCTTTTTCTGCGCATAAGCAGAAAATTGTTCTAAAAGTTCTATCTATGCAAAGAAACTGCTGTTCAAAATCTTTCTTTAAAACGGCGTTTGTTTTTCTAAATTGAGTGGACTATATAGTATTATTACATCAATACACTTAATTGTAGCATTATAACATCAATCATATGTATAACCACTTACCTATAATACTCCAATTTTAGTTATATCATATGTATTATGTGCACAGAATTTACAATACATACAACCATTATTTTGTTAAGACAAAAAATATTTTAATTTCATTGTAGTTGTTCTTAAATTAAATACAGATAATTTGTTCTGTTTGTAAGCATTATTTATGATCTGTACGAACTTTCATATGAGAGACGTTACAAAAATGCTGCTTATACCTTACAAAAAAATTAATAAAATAATGTACAGTGCCCGTCACAATAATTTTGCCAACCTACATTTTTCAAAATTCTCTACATTTCCTCCTGGTGTATATTATTAGATTTTTTTTGTTTATTTTGTTAATTGTCCTCTGCTGTATAAGAATAAAATGTCAATTGTGTTGTGGTAAAGGATGGCGGATTTATATAACTGATAAATCAAATGAAACTTGCCATAGGTGGCAAAATTGAGACAAGACCGCGCGCGCGGTAGACCAAAAAAATGCGCTTCATTTAAAAAAAAATCGTATCTCCTAAATTATTCAGCGAATTAAAAAATTGTTTTAATAAAAAATGTTCGTTGGTCTATTCTGCGTATTTCGTCTCAAATAACCACACATCTGTCTGCAATAATAACAAAAGTACCTCGATGCCGAAAATTACACTACACTTTCCGAGCACATATTGTTTAAACAATTTATAGTGTTGTTTATAATGAAAATAATGTCTCTCTATTACACTTGTATGAAACTACAAACATTAAGCTTTCGATTGATATAAGAATTATTAAAAAATCTTTATAAATAAGCTCGTAAATGCAATGTAAATGAAAGATAATGCAATATTTAAGTTCCAAATTTTTTTCGAAATTACTACTTTTTTTGCAATTTCGCAATCTTGGCCGACATCGCGCCCTCTGGAATCGAATTCGGCATAAAATTCTGGGTAATATCCACATTTTTTAAAGTTTATACCCTCGAGTTCAGGGTTCGGCATTTTAGACGCGGCTTTTTGGATGCTAGATTCCTTACTAATACTTTGCTATTGCTCTAAGGAATACAACCATATTATAGTTTTTGTTATAAATTTTGTTTATAGTTAAATGCCTCTGATAATGGAATTAGAAACTATTTTCATTGACAAACTACGATATTTAACAGAAATTTACAATAAAAAAAAAAATAGTTGTATTCGTTAAAACAATTAGGGAATCCAACAACCTGTCAAAATTTGACGTCGTTGATAAACAATTGGCAAACACGGGTTTATTTGCTATTTTAACTATGCCCATGTCAGGGCATTGTAATGGACATTAGCCGCTAGATGGAGCCTGCCATTTTTGTTGCATGTCGTGGTTTTATAAATCTCGTCATGTACCAAGAGTGACCAAATGCCTCGTTCCAGCGATCTCAGACCTTCCTTGCACTGACGAGAGTCAATAGCTCGAAACTGCAGTCTGCAAGTGGTATGGGGTGGCTGGCACGAGAGCTCCTTTAAGTAGGAATAAATCTTTCGGCTGGTGTCTATTAAAATCGAAACTTTAGCGTTTTGTGGCGATACTAGGGATGGCAAAAAAAATTATATATCGATATACCTATTGATATGAAATATCGCAAGCATGTATCGATACAATCCGATATATCGAAATAAATATATCGATACTTCAATATATCGATATATTCGAAAAAATGGATGAACGGGGGGGGGGGAATCTAAAAAACAATTTTTTCTACCAAAATAAAAATTGATAAGCGGCAGAATTTTTTTCCACCAAAATAAATTGATGAGCGGGGGGTGAAAATCTATCAATACAATCGATATATCGAAATGACTATATCGATATATTTTTAAAAAATTGATGAGCGGGGGGGGACATCTTAAAAAAAAATTTACACCAAAATAAAAATTGACGAGCGAGGGGGAGAATATCCTACGACCCTGCAGTGAGATATCGTTGCCATCCCTAGGCGATACACAATTATTGCACTTAACGCGACCAGGCTTGTAATTCGTAATTCAGCGCTCGGCGGGGCATTAGTCCGGAGAATAGCTGTTGGTTGCAGTCTATTTTTATTCCTTATATATTTAAGGAAACGTATAGAGGAGTTCGACAAAAATATTTCACTAATAAATATGTTTGGTTTTTTAATTACTTATAATAAACCGAAATTAACGCATATTTTCCTCTCACTCTGCAAAATTCTATCCTTAAACGGATTTTACAGCACTCTACAGATAAAACGTTCAGTTAGTGCAAGTGACCACTGACCATTTGACTCATAAGAGTAAGACAACATAGTTTATTTTTTGTGAGTGTGTTTACTGTTTATATTGGAATTATTTATCGGCATGGACCATCATCGGCACTTTTCCAGCTTTTCCACAATCTCCAAAATAATACATTTGTTTAAAACATCGCATTGTGTATTAAATATGTTTTAAACATTTACTTAAAACATAGTGCTATGTTTTAAACATGTTTTAAATATCTTGTTTAAAACATTTTGTTTTAAACATGCCAACCCTGCAAGAAGCAAATTCAAAATAATTTAGTCAGCTTCAATTAGGATTTAATGACCTGATCGATTTCCAAGTCAAAATCTAATAATGCATTCCACCATAAGCGATGAGAGTATCCAATATCCAACTAATAGCTTTGATAGTAAATTTGTTGTTAAATTGTTTTCCTTTTACTGATTAACAAGAACAAAGAAACCGTAGTAGTGCGATTTTTCTTTACAAGTTAGTAAGTAATCATACAGATTCAATCTTAAAAAAAAAAAATCCATGTTCCATATATGTACCTTCTGGAATTGTCGTGATATGTTATTGTATTTTTGTTTAGCAAATTTTCTTTCAAAAGTTCATAGATTACCAGTATGTGGGACGATGTAATCACATGTTAAAGAACCTTGTCCTGTAAATTTATCAGACCAAATAAATATTCATATTTTGCACACTAGGCTAGCAGTACTGTTTCCTGATAGATAAAAACAATTGAAGTGTACAATGGGGGCATTGATTAACCGATGTTTTCTCTATCATATTTGCATTTCCTTCTGAAAAAACTCATAGTAATTTATTGCCCCGGGCTAAAATTAGACTTGTAAATGATTCTAGGCAGAGTACATACAATTTGTTCCGAAGAAAAGTTTTATTTTTAATGCAGGTCTATTATTAGCTCGACAGTCGATATTTATACCCAAGAGGAAGGTCTCTTGGCTTCTATATTTTTATATTTAGCGGTCTGATTCAATGGCAACATTCCATATTTGTCAGTTTTTGTTCGTTTATTAATAGCTTGTAACAAGGAAATATGTTTTTATTGAATTCTAGCTGAGCTTGTCGAAATTCGACGGAATGGAAATGTTTAAAAATATATCCTAGATCTTACTTCCACATCCAGTGGAAGTATAGTAACGACAAAAAAATTAAATTTTTTTTATTGTTCATAGGCTTAAAATGTCATGAAACGTCGAGATTTTAAGTTTGAGCGAAAAAAAAAATTCTGTCTGTTTGTAGGTCTGTCTGTCTGTCTGTCTGTCTGTCGGTCTGTCTGTCTGTCTGTCTGTCTGTCTGTCTGTCGGTCTGTCTGTAACTTTTTTTTGTGCGCACGTTTCCTCTGGAACCGTTTCAGATATTGACTTGAAATTTGGTACACATATGTACCGAGATCTGGAACTAGATTATATTTTCATCTTTTTCCGTCGAAGGGTTGGGGGGTAAATTGGGGTAAATTTGGGGTAATTGGGTAAATCAAGCAGGTAAGAATCCATAAAATTGGTATTTAGTATACAAAAGAGAAGCTAAGGTCTCAAAAAAATTTTTGGCATTAGCCACCCTCATTACCACCCCCACCCCCTTATTAAAGGGGATGAAAAAAAATTATGATTTAGTGTGTGTACAAGAACTAAAAGCTTCAAAATATTTTTTTACTTCATCCACCCCCCACTACCAACCCTCTACCACCACCCCCACCCACACTACCGATGTAGAATATCGTTTTATAGGTTTTTGGGGTAGACGATTTCAAATATTATGTTGTTAAAGTTACCTTGAGTAGTATGGATGCGCAGTTTCCTCGAATATTTTGGATGCGCAGTGACTTATTTCGAGTATGGCAGATCGCAGTAGGTTACCTCAAGTAGTATGGATGCGCAGTGGGTTACTTTAAGTAGTATGAATGCGCAGTGGCTTTCCTGGGGTACAATGGATACGCAGTAGGTTACCACGAGTAGTATGTATGCGCAGTGGCTTTTCTCGAGTGCTATAGATGCGCAGTAGGTTACCTCAAGTGATATGGATGCGCAGTGGGTTTCCTCGAGTAAAATGGATGCGAGTGGGTTACTTCAAGAAGTATGAATGCGCAGTGGCTTTACTCGAGTGAATTGGATGCACAGTGGGTTACCTTGAATAGTATGGATGTGTAGTAGGTTTCCTCGAAGAAAGTAGAGGCTTTACTTCCTTCGTGTATTGTCTTGCCATTTTGTGCGTATTAGTGCGACATTCAGTTGAAGTATATTAACGCAAAAAATTTTTGGAAATTTTCATTGTTTAAATAAGCTTAGAATATCAGGAAACGTCAACATTTTAAGTCTGAGCAAAATAAATTTGTCTGCTGCGTCGGTCTGTCTGTTAGTCTTGTATCGTTTTGGTGCTCACGGTTACTCTCTAACCGTTTAAGATATTCACTTAAAATATGGTACACATGTTTTTTAACGAGATCTGGAACTAGATTATATTTTGATCTTATTCCGTCGCAGAGTTGAATGGTAAATTGAGGTAAATAGGAGTAGATAGGTAAATCAAGCAAGTAGAGTCCATGAAATTGGTATTTGGTAAATATAAGAGGAGCTAAGGCCTCAAAAAATGGCATTAGCCAGCCCTGTTACCACCCCCACCCCTTTATTAAAGGTGGTGAAAAATTAGTGTGATTTAGTGTGTGTACAAGAGCCAAAGTCATCAAGAATTTTTTTCACTTCATTCACCCCCACCTCTATTACAGATGTGGCATATAATTTTGTGGGGTTTTGGGGTACATGATTTCAAATATTATACCATTAAAGTTCCATAAATAATTATTTCCACATAGTGGAGTGCAAATATAGTATTTTGTTGTAAGAGACTTGGATGTGGAAGTAGTGATTCCTTGGGCAGCGGTTTTTTTTGGAGGGCACACCTTTGAACTTACTACCAGCACTCACATTTTCGAGAAATTCGCGGCCCTGTTTCAACGTAATGATCTCATTTTTTCCTAGAATAATTCGTAAAAACAAAAGAGCCTACTCTATACATCCTCCGTCAAATCTCGACCTGTTTAGTCCAGTTGATTATTTTATTCTTTTAGTGACCACCCCGTACATCCTTTTCACTAAAATTAAAATAGGTTTCTTCCTTAACGATTGTGTTAACTTCGTGTCAAATATTATTGTTACGTAATATTTTTCCCTTAATTTTTTTTGGGGTGTTAAACCTCTATATTTTTCTATCTAAATATACCAGATTTTTTCTATGGCAATAAGCCTTATTTACTTGCCAAATATTATTTTTCTTAGTCAAATATTTTATATATACTATATACTTTATATTGTCCATATTATCCTCCCCGCGCACTCATGTATACTTAATTTAAAATAAATTTGTTCTTGCTTGCTTGCTTGCTTGTAACTGGCTCTTTTTATTTAGGATGGGGACGCCTCGGGTTCAAATCCTGCTCGCCATTTTTTTTTTTTTATTATATCAGTAATATTAAAAGTTTTACAAAGCTATATACATGAACATAAGGGTAGTTATTCAAGTTAGGTTGGTTTACCATTTTCGTGACAAAAATTTTAAAAGTTAAAAAATTGAAAATGTGCATTATGTTCTCAAAGCCGCTTTATTCGATGTTATTTTAACAATTGTAGCTTTGGATTATCTTCAAATAGCAGAAATAAAATAATAAGCATTGGAAAATGACCAGCCCAAATCTCAAGAAGAAATATCGATTTGTTTATTTATAAATGACCTAACGTATCTCAGCTCCAAAAACGAACAAATCTCTGCTCCAAATGCAAGTAGAACATTGATTTTTTCTTTTCAAAAGTTGGCTTTTTAATCTACTTTCATTACTCGTTTACCGAGTTACTTGAATTTGTTTATTAGTTATAAAAATTTCGAAAACTACAAACAACTGCAATAAAACGGGTTTAAATTAAAAAAAAAATCACTCTCCGTGATCTTAAACTACTTATAAGAACCTACAATTTGAGTCACCGTACACATTTCTTTGATGGCAGGATTTCACAAGGGTGCAAAGTTTTAGCAAAAATTGTGTATTTGAGCCGTTTTAATAATAATTTTGATTTGAAATTTTAAGTGATGATTGTACTTTATAAGGGCTATATTTCTCCAAAATTTCATTGAATATTATCCATTATTTTTTTTAAAGAAACGCATAATTTTGCAATATTCATTTTTTTAATAATAATAACAATTTGAATGAATTATAGTTTATGTACTTTTATTGCACAGCTCAAAACTAACGTTTTCCTTCTTTTTGTTGTTTTCCGTAAGACTTATAGATTTCGAGATATTCAAAGAAAACCGATGGAGAACACGATCTAAAAAATTAAATTGTTTAAATAAACAATACGCCAACCTCGCAGAAACTGCAAAACTGAACTGTGAACTTAAGTTGATCTCTTGAACACGTTAAAACAAAAAAACTGCCCTTACCAGACAATTCACATTGAGAATTTTTTAATCCTAATTTGAATCCACTACTATTACCACGTAACAGTACGTATTTTGACAGCAGTAAACACTACGCTATTGACACTTCCTGTGACTGTTTACCTGTTGCATTTGGCACAAACGCAAAAGGACGCGCCACAAGGTCAGGATTAGATGCAGAGAGACACCACATCATGGAGCGGAGTGAAGATAGGAATCTTTTTGGCAATCCTGGACCACGATAATTGTTTGCAATGTTCAAAATATATTTTCTTATTTTTGAACATTTTGATAAATATATATTTTTACGTATACCAGGAAAATGTGTTTTCATAAATTTTAGTATATGGATCAGGATGTATACTTTCTGGAAAACAGGGAAACCTGGAAAAGTCGGGGAAATTTATTAAAACTACTTATATCCAAAGTTGTTCCCATCTTGCCGCCCCGCCCCCCCCCGCTCTTAAAAAAATGGTTTCCCATACCCCGCCTCCCACACATCAATATTCATTTTCGAGCAGAAAAAATGTTCTGAAATTTTTAATTAAGAGCTCTGGAAAATCTGGTAAATTAAGGGAATTTCAAACTTGTGAATTGGTATAACCTTGATGGATGTATTTCAAGAACGCCCTATATAGCTCCTTTATTTTTCGTATCAAAGAAAATAACTATGAGTAAAAATATGTTCAAAACTACGTCATTTATTATACGTACAAAAAATATTGTTCCCAAATAGATGATATTTTGGAATGCCAAACAATGTAATTGTGAAGTTGTTAGACTGAATTTTGTACATATTTTTTTATTATTAGATCCCCAGGTCCCCTGTTCCTCCGCCACTGCTAGAACAACGAGAAATAGCCTTTCCGAGCATACACCTAATATTTATAGGGATATTAGCTTTTCGAGAAGAGCACACACCAAAACATTTTACAAAGTATTTAAAATTTTTGTTCGGTTTAATATTTCATTTATCGTTGCCAATTTTTTTATTATTACGGACTCATCTCTGGCAGCTGGATTCGCTTTAAATATTTCAAATCGACTTTAAAAAGTGCGGCGCTCGTTTTAATGAACGTATTTACGCTAATCTGAATTGGGTAGGCGGTTATCACACCGACGCGGAGGTCTCTCACCCCGAAAACCTTGGCATTGCACCGTTTGCAAGGCCGTTAACACACATGGGCGTAGGCATGTTGTTTTTTCAAGGTGACAAAATACAACAAATATTTATTTTCAGAATGCTTCTCTGTGATTTTATAATAGAAGACATGTGAGTACACATTATTTCCTGGTTTTTTACCGTTACTATTTTTTTTTATCTCCGTTCCACCCACACCTCGTTGGTTGCTTGTATTATTTTTAAAATCAGGTGGTACATCGTTGGCACTGAAGTCGTTACCACAAATACAAAACTCTACGCGGGACGCGCTTTCGCCAACCGAGCTAGCATCTTCTGGAGATTATTAAATTGGTTCATACCAATATATGGTGCAGTTGTGGTCACAATCAACTTGACAAACTAAAAAACTAAAACACTTATTTGCAATAAGCAACAAAAAAAAGCAAAACAACAAATTTTTGGTGTATATTTTGTTACTTAGTTTCTGGCTTCTTACTTGCTCATTCAGACCCAAAGAATCGATAATGTACAATAGTAAAAACAGCTTCGTCATTTTCCAAAATATATCTTGATCTTTCTCAGTTAAATCTAGGGATAAGTACAAAAAAATATTTGATTAATAAACCCTGTTTTGGCTTACAGATATATTATAAGGGGAGTGATTAAGTAAGGCTGGTTCTGGACCACAAGCCTGAGTTGAATGGCAATGTGTCTGTCTGTGTTCTGTCTTCTAGGATGTAGGTCTTAGTATTAGGGTAGTAGGAAGTGGAGCTAAGAGTCTTAGGGTCAATCACTAATCTTAAATCTAAGACTATAGCTAACAGAGTGAAGCTGAGAGTATGGAGAACGTATGAGAGCGTTTGTTTATAGTAAAAATAAGATGGCTGCCAGTCACATGTCTAGGTGAGACGGCCATCTTGGAGATCTCAGAACTATAAATGTAGGTATTAATATTACTGTTTGAGCCGTTCGAACAGCTAGAGATCCCCACGATGACGGTCTTATTATTATTTGTGACCTGGTCATGTGACGTAGCCATTTTCTTTTTGTCTTAAACAGACGCTGCCATTGGTCAGTCTATTAACGTAAACATTCGCTAACCATCATCCGCCGCAAATCTATCCTATTCGCCGTTTATAAAAAATGAACAGCAGCCCTTTTCTTCTTACTATTAACAAATGCTCACCTCATACTCTTAGGTATAATCTTAGATCTAAGCTTAGTGATTGGTCCTACTAATCTTAGCTGCCTCTCGCCCCTCCCACTCCCCGTACACACCCCCCCGTGATACTGATAATGTTGACTTCACTAAAAACCCCCATTGCCACTCTACTTACGCATGTGGTCCAGAATCGGCCTAAGGAAATGTTTTAATATGTAATGATTTGTATTTATTTTAAATGTATCTATATTTACCGTGATAGGTATTTATTTATTTTTTTTTTTTAGTAAATTGTTTGCACTCTGTGGCAAAATTGTTTCTTTGGACAATAAAATGTCTATTGCTTTCTTCTTTACCAGAAAAATTATGAATTTACTTCATACGCTAATAATTGTTCTCCTCTTTCCAGATATTCCCGACATCCCCGAGAGCATCGGCCAGCTGCGGGCGTTGCGGGTCGCTGACTTCAGTTCGAACCCCATCCCGCGACTACCTCCCGCCTTTAGCCAGCTCAAGTCGCTCACCATCCTGGGACTCAACGATATGTCGCTCACGACGCTACCACAAGACTTCGGCATGCTCACCTCACTCACTTCACTGGAATTGAGGGAGAACCTGCTCAAGGAGCTGCCGCCGTCGCTAGCTCAACTCACCAATCTAGAGAGGCTCGACCTAGGGGATAACGAAATCGAGGAATTGGTAATTTGATCGATTTTTCCACGTAGAGTAGCCAACATTAAAGTAGTTTCCATATATACGCTGTATACAGATCGGTCCATCGTAATGCGAACATTATGAATTCCTCATATGGGCAGAAGTCATGCCGATTGACGCTTGTCCGTGCGTTAAACGCATTATTTCCATACGCCTGTAGGTCGACAAGGCGATGTATGGGAGAGTAAAAGCTCCACGCGGTTTTTTTTGTACTGTTTTATCTGAGAAATAAGAATTCTTTACGTATTTTCTCACTTTTGATTTATAAAATAAAAATTTTGCTTTGTTTTTTTCTATACAAACAGGCAATTCTACAAATATAAAATTCATTCCGCAAAAAGAAAGTAACGGAAAGCTAAAAATTAAATTTATATATAAACATTATAGAAAATATTAAAAATACTCCTTTCTTAAAAAAGACAATATCCCACTGTATCGTAGAAGCTTCTCTTGGTATTTGTTAACATGATAGGCGTAATACTGTGGAAAATTTTCAAAGCCATTCTCGAAGCCATTAATCAGTGATTTGCGATATTGCCATATAGTACAGTACCTAGAAGTAAAAAATATGCAAAACTTCGGAATAATGTTATATTGAACGGATTTCGTTCATTTTTGGCAGTCGAATAGTGTTACTTTATCGAAAAAATGTTACAGACCAATTACAGAAAGTACAAACTGTGAATTAATTATATTTTTTGTTTGTTGATGTAGGATTAATAATTTCGGAGATATTTAAGTTTATATTTGGTATTCAAGTGTTTCGACCTTTAAAGTTTAAATTGCATTTTTTTTTAAAGCAAGTGCTTTAAATGAGCAAAAAAATTTGAGCATCTAGGTAATGCTACATCTTAACGAAAAACTGTATTTGAGATAATTTTTTTAAATTACTGGCTAATTGGAGTAACAAAATGGCGACCTTTTTATATAAAAAAATATAAATACGCAGATTTCTACGTCATAACTTCTTTATTTCTTATGCTACAGGAACGAGTAAAAAATAATTTGAAAACGCAATTAATTGTCTTCAATTCCATTTCTTAGCATGCATGACGTAGATGTCACAATTTTCTGAGATGTTTAACATTTAAACTCCATTTTTCGTCTTATAAACGTTCGGACGCCATTTGTAAATTTTCATATCTCCGAAACTATTAAATCTATGTAAATAAATAAACAAGCGAAATTCATTATCAGTTTATGAGCTTTATTTTTGGTCTCTACCCATTTTTCAATAAAACTAATATTTATTGAGATATTTGGAGAATGAAAAAAAATTACGTTTTATCGAAAATACCTTTATAGTTTAAACTGTATTTTTTTCTAAAGCAAGTGCTGTATACAAACCAAAAAATTTGAGCATCTACGTCATGCTATATATTAATGAGAAACAGTGTTTGAAATTCCTTTTTTATTATTACTGGCTAATTACAGTAACAAAATGGCGACGTTGTTATTAAAAAAATGTGTAAACGCACATTGCTTCGGTCATAACTTCTTTGTTTTTTATGCTACAGAAACAAATAAAAAAACAGTTGAAAGCTTAATTAATAACCTATTATTCGACCTATTAGTATCCTTGACGTAGGTGTCACAGTTTCTGAGATATTTAACTCTCACTCTAAATAATTATCTTATGAACACTTGGATGCCAAATGTAAACTTAAATATTTCCGAAATTATTAATCCTACATCAATAAACAAAGAATATAATTCCCAGTTTATACTTTTTGTAATTGGTCTGTAAAATTTTTTTGATAAAGTAATACTTTTCGAGATACTTGACGAAAGCGGTTTGGAAATACCTTTTTTTTAAGCAAAAATCGCAATTTTGAAGTGATGACTTAAAAACTATCAATTTATGTGAAAAATTGCATAGAACCTTTTCTTCTTAAAATTTGATTCTACTTCAGCTCCAATAAATATATATATATTTTTAAGTGCCATCCCCTGAGAGGGGGTGGCATCCACCCCCTATAAATTAGCAAGCCCCCTTACAATATAGAAACTTTTCTGTGAAGCATTTACTATTATATTATACTGCCAAAAATTAAGTCCGTTCAATATGACATTATTCCGAAGTTTTGCATATTTTTTACCTCTAGGTACTGTACTACTGTATCATCTGGAGTTATTAGTAGTTGTAATCATCTCTGCGTTGGTTTCAGTGGGCCAATTTTACTTATGACAATACATTATTGTAATACTGTAAGTAAATGTTTATTTTTTATTCGCAATATCTTGGTAGACGTTTTGTGAACTTTGAATTATTCCAGTAGGGCTCTCTATGCTGTATGGCACGTCTAACAGCGTCACGACATCATCTGTCGCAGTTGCACAGCCGCGCTAAAGCTATTTCCTGTAAAGTAAGTGTTTATTAATTGTTTTTTTTTTTCTCGTTTCAGCCTCCCCACATAGGCAAACTGCCCGCCCTCCAAGAGTTGTGGCTGGACCACAACCAGCTGCAAAGCCTTCCGGCGGAGATAGGCCAACTCAGCAACCTGACGTGCCTAGATTTGTCGGAGAACAGGCTGGAATACCTCCCCGAAGACATAGCGGGCCTGGAGAGCCTCACCGACCTCCACCTATCCCAAAACGTACTAGAAACACTCCCGGACGGCATAGGAAAATTAGATAAGTTGACGATTCTCAAAGTGGACCAAAACAGATTGACCTCCCTAAATTCTAACATAGGACACTGTCACAACCTGCAGGAATTGATATTGACTGAGAACTTCCTGAGTGAGCTGCCCGTCGAAGTAGGTAAACTAGTGAAACTGACGAACTTGAACGTCGACAGGAATAGCCTGACGTCTATTCCCGAGGAGTTGGGCAACCTGTGCGAACTCGGCGTACTTAGCTTGCGAGATAATAGACTGACCATGTTGCCCGATTCTCTGGGCAACTGCAGGAGGTTGCACGTCCTGGACGTGTCGGGCAACAGGCTGCCCTTCCTGCCCTACACGCTGCTGCAGCTCAGTCTGAAGGCGGTGTGGTTGAGCGACAACCAGGCGCAGCCGCTGCTCACCTTCCAGACTGACACGGATCCGGAGTCGGGAAAGACCGTCCTCACTTGTTTTCTGCTGCCGCAGCAGGAGTACCAGCCGACGATAGGTAAATATGTGTACGGGTGTTGCGGGTTTGATTGGAGAAACAATAGATTCGTAGAAGGCTGGCAGCGATTGGCTTTGCTTTATCTGAGGTAATAATCGGTAATCACGAGCCACAAATTCTATAATTTGATGTGAATTCTCTAATTTTTTCTAGAATTTCCTCGTGAATCGAAGTGTGGAGGACACCATGCTGCCGATTTTTTTCAAAAATTATTGTATTACAGAAAATTGATTAATTTCCGAACGTTTCAACCGTAATTACAGTACGCTAGATCAACTAGGTAGTAAAAAATAAAAATGTTTTATTTTTTTTTACTAACCGTAAGGAGAACATTTTTTTTACGCAATTATTTTTTCTCTTGAAATCCCAAGTCATTTAAATTTCCAACTTTCCCTTGCAAAATAGTACTGCATCCACATATATATAACACACAGATTTACAATTTATATTATTTCACGACTCCCAGACGAATTTCAGAATCGTGGTCTTAAAATTACTTGACTTCTTATTTGAAATTAATTCTAGCAGTGCGGGCTGATATAAGTCGAAGGTATTTGTTTCTCCAATCAAAGCCAACTTGATGGGTATTATTAGCGATTTGTTTTGTTTGAACTGTTCCTGCTTTGGGCGAGCACTCTTTTGTTTATTTGGCATAATTGGGCTGTGTAAGGTTCTAGTACTTAGCTTCATTTATTTGTTGAGTATCTCTGTGTTTGTTGGAGAATCTCCGCTCGAGACCAGCACAAATAAATGTTAAAGTATTTATTTTAAAAGGTATAACGGTTCTTTTTAAAAATAAATCCTTTTGGTTTTAACGACTCAAGCGAGAGACAATTAGTGAGGTTTTGGCAGTTTTGGTCGCGCATATATCGAAAGTGTGCATATGTTAGGTTCGTTCTGGAAGGATTTAAACAGGAAACGTATATGAACTCGGGTTTCTTTGCATTTTTGCATGTATTTCGACGTAAATAAAGTGTTCCTAGATTTGCGGCAACCAGTTCTAGGTGGAAAGAAATTAAAAATGAAAACAGGTTATTTAAAAAATATGTTTTGTAAAAAGTATTCAATACTCTATTTTCTCTATTTTATAACGAAAAACCGCTGCTTAAGGAATCAGTACTTCCACATCCGGATTTTCTATCCAAGTCGCAACGAAAAAAATTTGCATGTGGAAATAATTGTTTATGGAACTTTAATAATATAATATTTAAAATCCTCTACCCCAAAAGCCCATAAAACGATACCCCACATCGGTAGTGGGGTGGGGGTGGTATCGGGGGTGGATGAATTAAAAAAAATATTTTGAGGTTTCTGGTTCTTGTACACACACTAAGTCACAATTTTTTTTTTCGTCCCTTATAATAATGAGGTGGCTGGTAATGGGGGTGGCTAATGTCAAAATATTTTTTGAGACCTTAGCTTCTCTTGTATATACTAAATACCAATTTTATGGACTCTTACCTGCTTGATTTACCTATTTACCCCAAATTTACCTCAACTTACGACCCAACCCTTCGACGGAACAAGATGAAAATATAATCTAGTTCCAGATCTCGTTAAAGTACATATGTATACCAAATTTTAAGTCAATATCTTAAATGGTTCCAGAGTAAATGTGCGCACAAAAAAAGAAATTTTTTTTTTCTCTTAAAATCCCGACGTTTCATGACATTCTAAGCCCATTTGGACAATAAAAATAAAAAAAAAATTTTTTTTCGTTACTGAACTTCCACTGGATGTGGAAGTAATTAAGTGTATAATATTAGAATGTGGGGAATTTTATGCTTTATTTATCCATTCCATTTAAAAAATTTGAGGAAAATAATAGTTAAATATCAAGAAATGTAAACAAATATTTTGGACACCCGGTATAATAATAATTTACTTCAAAAAATGTTTTTAAGTAAATGCATCATTATCAAATAATATCCTACATTTTTAGAAAAAAACAATTAATAAATCGCTAAGATATGGCAGTCAAAAAAATGGTTGTAAATTGCCAAAAAAATAGGAGAAAAATCATAACTTGACAATGCTCCATTCGGTTGGCAAAAAATTTTAGGGTGTAATACAGAACCCTTAGAGGCTTAACTGGCGCCAAAAACTTAGAGGGTCCATTAAAAAAAAATCGCTGCCCAAGGAATCACTACTTCCACATCAGGATTTTCTATCCAAGTCACTCACAACGAAAAAATTTTGTATGTGGAAATAATTGTTTATGGAACTTTAATAATATAATATTTGAAATCGTCTACCCCAAAAAACCATAAAACGATACCCTACATCGGTAGTGGGGTGGGGGTGGTGATAGGGGGTGGTAGTGGGAGGGTGGATAAAGTAAAAGAATATTTTGAGGTTTCTGGTTCTTGTACACATACTAAATCACAATTTTTTTTCATCCCCTTTAATCATGGGGTGGGGGTGGTAATGGGGGTGGCTAATGCCAAATTTTTTTTTGAGACCCTAGCTTCTCTTGTCTATACTAAATACCAATTTTATGAATTCTTACCTGCTTGATTTACCCCAATTTACCCCCCAACCCTTCTGCGGAACAAGATGAAAAATATAATCTAGTTCCAGATCTCGTTAAAGTACATATGTGTACCAAATTTCAAGTCAATATCTCAAACGGTTCCAGAGTAAACGTGCGCACAAAAAAAAAGTTACAGACCGACAGACAAATTTTTTTTCGCTCAAACTTAAAATCTCGACGTTTCATGACATTATAAGCCTATTTGAACAATAAAAATTAAAAAAAAATTTTTTGTCGTTACTATACTTCCACTGGATGTGGAAGTAATTATACATTCTTGTGTAACTCGTCTTTGTGACACCTTGTATAATTGAAAATGGTTTTATGTTGTAGTAGAGATAAAACATTGAAAGTTTTGTTAAAAAAGTTTTTTTTTATAAAGTTTTAGCCGTTTTTGCACAATCTTCCGAGGAAGCACACCTTGTATATTTCCAAGAAATTAAGTCTTATTTTCTTCAGTTATCTTCTATTTTATGCCCAAAGTAACACTTTCGATTGTACATAAAAATGGGAAGAGAATAAAAAAGAAATCTAAAACCGCTGCCCAAGGAATCACTACTTCCACATCCAGATTCTCTATCCAAGTCACTCACAACGAAAAAACTTTGTATGTGAAAATAATTATTTATGGAACTTTAATAATATAATATTTGAAATCCTCTACCCCAAAAACCCATAAAACGATACCCCCACATCGATAGTGGGGTGTATGAAGTAAAAAAATATTTTGAGGTTTCTGGTTCCTGTACATAGGTACACTAAATCACATTTTTTTTCGTCCCCTTTAAAAAGGCGGTGGGGGTGGTAATGGGGGTGGCTAATGCCAAAAATTTTTTTGAGACCTTAGCTTCTCTTGTATATACTAAATACCAATTTTATGGACTCTTACCTGCTTGATTGACCTATTTACCCCAAATTTACCCCAATTTACCCCCCAACCCTTCGACGGAACAAGATGAAAATATAATCTAGTTCTAGATCTCGTTAAAGTACATTTCAAGTCAATATCTTAAACAGTTCCAGAGTAAACGTGCGCACAAAAAAAAAGTTACAGACAGACAGACCGACAGACAGAAATTTTTTTTTCGCTCAAACTTAAAATTTCGACGTTTCATGACATTTTAAGCCTATTTGGACAATAAAAATTTTTTAAATTTTTTTTGTCGTTACTATACTTCCACTGGACGAAGTAAAAACGGAGCAAATAGTTACTGAGATATGTCCTTCTAAAAGAAACTGTTCTGGCGGCCATTTTTTCTAAATGGTGGCTTTAGCTCACAATGGGATTTTTCGGGACTTTTATATCCTCATTCTACATGAATACAGCTATCCATTTCGATAAAGAAATAGCTGTCCCCAGATAGTTCATACTCAAAACTGGATTGGCTGCACTAATATTTTTTTTTGGCATATTTTACACATTTCTACTCTAACTTTTTAACTGCAAGCTCTATTAGTCATATCAAGTTCATATGGTGCTCATTTTCCGTTGTAAAATGAAGAAAAAGTATTCTACAAAGTAAAAAAAATTCCTGTTTTGCCGTTTAATGGATTTCCACCTCGAATTGATTTCTGCAAATCAAGGTACTAGTCAACCATCCTAAGTTGGCACTTAGCCGCGCAGAGAAAGAAGAAATATCGTCACTGTTGGACAGACAAACAAGCTTCTTTAGCTAACTAGCTAGCTAGCTAGCTTAAGAAGTTTAAGAGTTAACAACGCTTGGAATGTTTATTTTCAATTATGAGTAATTAAATTACGAAATCACTTAATTCACTTTGTTCTTAAAACTTCACTGGTCTGGTCAAAGCATTGCAAGGGCAAGAATATCACAACATAGTATTGGTAACAAAAGTGTTTTCTATTTTGTAATAGTTGCTTCTGAAGTCTAAAACAGACATGGGTGGTCGTAAACTGTCGGGAATAATTAATCTGTCTTTGTAAACTTGTCTTAATAAAGTTTATTGCACAGTTGTCGTTGACACTGCGTATGGCCGTGAAAATTACCGTTTACGTTCCTGATTGAGCTTCTGTCTTACAGAAGTGCAAAGTGTAATGGCCTAATAGACAACAGCAAAAATAATGATATGGCGTTATAAGTATGACCCTCCAGTATGTTATAAATATAATTTCAACTTCATTTTACCGACCATTATGTGTTTAATTGTACAACAGATATGCTTGCAATGAAAACGGATTTAAAATAAGACATTTTACCGGTTATTCAGGGTGTTGCAGGTCTGCAGTCATTGATTTTTAGGGGTGACTCGATATCAAAAAATATTTTAAAAAATTCCTGAAATTGGGATTTTACTTAATATCTCAGCTACATTGACCAGTTTTTGCACGTAATCTAATATTAATGAAGGTCATTATTTATGTTATCCGCCAGGAGTAAGTCAATCATGAAATCGCATGGGATCTCCCCCCTCCAATCTTTGTATGTGTATTTTTTGTGATTGTCTTATCGGAATATGATTTCTTGGTTAAAAATACGCAAGAAAGCTTATCTTCCTGTAGGACCAACCGTTTTCGAGAAATATGAACCAGGTTTCAAAACATGAATTAAGATTTTTACCTAATATGTGTCAATGTATCATGTAAATATTCTTTTTCTACTCGCATGCTTTAATTGGTTTATTAGACAGTTCCTACCTGTACTCTAATAACATTCATTACGATACAGATTTGCCATTACGATACAAGTTTATAACCAATAGAAATGCGAGAAACAGCAATATTTTATCAATATCATCTATTGCCTTGAACATCTGACAGATCTAAAATTTATTAATTTTGACAAATCAACTGTCATGTTATGTTTACTTAGCAATTTCAGAAATAAAATTTTAAGTTTCTATTTCATTATGACTGGTCGTAGAAAAAATAGTATATGCAACTCACATTTAATGGCTATTAAGACACTCACATTCATTATGACATTGGTCTACGGCTCGTGTCTTAATAGCTATCATTAAATGGTCGTTTCATAATATACTATTATAGGTATTTAATTGACATTTAAAAACTAATGATTTATTAAAACCTGAGATTTAATTATAGAAGGTTGCTTACAGCAGTACCTATAGAATTTCTTACAGTATCTGCAGATACATGGCAACGTAGCGCTCGTTTCTCTATTCAGACTTGAAAATTACGGTATTTAGAGCAGCGAGCAGAGGTAAAATTGTGTCGTTTTTTTTTATCAGCTTAGAACAAGATCAGACACAGTGGGTATTACCAACAACACCATTTTACACATAAAACGACATTTTTTAGTGGTCACAGATATTCTTATTTAAAAAAAAGTGTAAAATTTAATTTTTTTTTTAATCATGTTTTTTTGTACATCTGTTGCCATATCTCAAAAATGAATTGAGCTATCGATGTGAATTTTTTTTGTTATAAAACACACACTGGAGCGCTTCTTTCTATACATAGGATTGCTAATAAAAAAAAATGTGAACATGCCAAAAACGTAGATGACCCTGAAAGTTTAGAGAATACGCAATCAAATTTTCACTAAGCGAGGAACTTTTTTGTTTTTGAAAATTTTGTGTAATATGCTAGGAAGAAAATGAAGTCAATAGACTAAAAAAGTTTTTAGAAAAAAAATATTTTCATTATTAGCAATAGTTTGCTAGTTACGAATTTTTTAGTATGGAGGAATTGTCGAAGCGTACGCGCGCGGTACTTAAGAATAATAATGATTATGTATTGTGTGTAACAGAACTTTTCATTATTATTTTTTTATGTTTAGGACTGTTTTATCACGTTTTAGGATCTGAAAGGATAACTTATTTTTTCCAGTGGCGCATTAAGGACTAAGGTTGAAGCCAAAAAGGAATTAAAAATCTTAAATAGAGTATCTGGGATAAAAATACATTGCATTGGGATCTCGGAAACGGTAAAAAATAATATTATAGTAAATGGAAAAAAAAGTTGCGCAACTAGGGGGCTAATAAAATTCCATAAACAGAAGTTTAGGAAAAGTAATAATTTTGGAATGTTTTGATAAAAAGTAAACTAGGTATCGAGTTTTCCTTTTTTTGCGTTATTATTGGAACTAAATAGAAAAGACAGTTTCTTAAAGCACTTTTTTTGAACGTGGCAATCTTAATATTTGTATCCGACATTTCCTGTGTCAGAGTCCCTATCCGAAACTCCCATGCATTGCATTTTTACCCTAGATCCACACAATAATTGAGTAAACGTGTTATTTTCGCCTAAATTAGGTAACAAAAAAGAAAAAAATATCCTAAATTAAGTCTCTTTTAATTTCCGCAGCTCTAATTATAGAAACTCTGTTTCCATGGCTTGTGCACAAGTTTATCGTTCTCCTCTATTATTACGCCACATAAAATCCACTCCATTTTACAATGATTGCTTTTTTATCTTAAATATTTTTTTAGCAGATAATCCACGCACAATTCGCACAATGGCCATACGTTCTACAATATAATACAAGTGGTAATAAGGAAAAGAATATCGTTACACATTTTACACATCCATTGAAAGTATAGTATCGACAAAAATATTTTTGAAAATTTTTATTGTCCAAATAGGCTTAGAATGCCATAAAACGTCGAGATTTTAAGTTTGAGCAAAAAAAAATTCTGTCTGTCGGTCTGTAACTTTTTTTGTGCGCACGATTACTCCGGAACCGTTTAAGATATTGACTTGAAATTTGGTACACGTACCTATGTATTTTAACGAGATCTGTAATTAGATTATTCCGTTAAAGGGTTGGGGGGTAAATAGGCAAATCAAGCATTAAGAGCCTATAAAATTGGTATTTAGTATATATAAGAGAAGCTAAGGTCTCAAAATTTTTTGGCATTAACCACCCCCATTACCAACTCCCACCCCATTATTCAAGGGGGCGAAAAAAATAAAATTGTCATTTAGTGTGTGTACAAGAACCAAAGGCCTCAAATTTTTTTTTACTTTATCCACCACTACTACCACCCTCAGCCCTACTACCGATGTGGTATATCGTTTTATAGGTTTTTGGGGTAAACGATTTCAAATATTTTATTATTAAAGTTCCATAAACAATTATTTCCACATTCAAATTTTTTTCGTTGTGAGAGACTTGGATAGAAGATCTGGATGTGAAAGTAGTGATTCCTTGGGCAGCGGTTTTATAATTTGACCTTCGACGAAAACGAATAACGTTGATCGTACACCGCCCTGAGACTAGTTAGTTTTAGTGGACGCGGGCGTATTAATACTCAATTTCTGCAATTCGCGCGCTCCAAAAAAATCACTGTACCTAAACTATCAAAGACACAATAATAATTATGCTATCAAAAACTTTTTTGGTCTTTTGGCTTTATTTTCTTCGCAGCATGTCATACAAAATTTCCAAAAACAAAAAAGTTTGTAGCTTAGTGAAAATTTGACTGCGTATTTTCTGAACTTTCAAGGTTATCTAAGTTTTTAGCATGCTTAAAAATGTTTTAATTAACAATACTATACAGAGATAGAAGCGCTTAAGTGTGTGTTTTATAACAAAAAAAAGTTCATGTGGATATCTCCATTCGTTTTAGAGATATGGCACGAGATGTTCAAAAAAACATGATTTAAAAAAAAAAACAAAATTTCACACCTTTTTAAAAATAACAATGTCCGTGACCACTAAAAAATGTCGTATTTCATGATTTCTAATGAACATCGATCTACTTAACGAAATGGTATATGTCTCAGTTTGTTCTAAGATTAAAAAAAAACTCGAGAAGGAAGCGACTTTTCCACTGTTTTTTACTCCACTAATTAAGGAAATTCCTTTCATCGTTATCGCGAATTTTGCCATTTTTACTGCTTTGCTTATTGTACTGTTATTAAAAAAAAATAAAATAAAAATACGGATCAACTATTTTTGTGTAGATGTTATTAGAATAATACAAGAAAAGAAATTGTCTAGTGACCCATTAGAAAAATTTGCAATGAAATTTTATGACCTTACCTTTTTGCAATCGAGTTGCATATTCCTTTGACGCTGCCAGACACAAAACTGCTAAAACCGCACATGGTTTATAAAAATTAATCAAAATATACCGATAGCTGTAGTTCTTTAAATAATGATACAACTACTACGAAAACACTATTATAGTGTGTTTCTTATTGAGAAAGAGTAATACTGCAAAACGTAGATCTCCTGTTTGTGAATTTCAAGTTATTTGAGCAAGAAAGAAAACAGATAAATTAGCAAAAGAAGGACATACCTATTCCCATTACAATGCATAGGCGGTTATGTTGAAGCGATACGTTGACACACAAGGTGATAAAAATAAGATTTCATGAAGTGTGGAACATGCTGCGAGTAGTACATCAGTCTTTCTTTTCCTAATTTCTCTGTTTTCTTTCTTGCTCTCGTTTATCACGGGATATGTAAAACTACATTTTTGCCGATTCTGTATGTATAAAATTGAAGTAAAAAATGTATTCTCACTCAACAAGAAAGAGACTATATCAAATTTCTCAGGGCTCTTCCTTATCTGTGGCTGTTCACTGAATTATTTTTGCATTTTGATGTACGTTATAGCCCTTCTTGTTCATCACGCTCTTATGTTTGCTGCTTTTTGTCTTTTTTTTCTGTGTAAAGCACCGTTTCTGTCTCTGTTGCACCTTGTTAGCTTCTGACGGCCGCTTGTACCGCTGTGACGTCACGCCAGGCCTTTCTAATGGTACCTTGACACGTACAGATGACGCCACCTCCGAGGACGACTGGCAGGAGCACGAGGCCAGCAGGACGCACTCCGTCAAGTTCACGGACCCCCAGGAGCAGGATAACAGAGAGGTGAGCTCCCACTCTCCTACATTGGTGTGGTTACTAGGGTGTTATAATAGGGCGAAAGAGAGTACTGTACGGTGGTGTTGCGCGAGCAGGACGCACAATCTGAGCAGGAGTAACAGCTATTACATGCTGAACGCGCTGAGGGACTTGGACGAAGTGTACGTCGGTTTGAATTAGGTATCGGGCGTTAGTGTGTGCGGACGGTGTCTTAGCGTTCGAGAAGGCTTTGTAGGAAACGAGAAAATTGTCGCTGTTTTTAGCAGCGGGCACAAGAATTCATGAAGAATAACGGTTATACTCTATTTGCTAAAGACAGAGAGTAGTAATAGCTCGATAGAGATGTAATCTTCTAATAGCGTGGTCAGGGTGCTAAAAGAAAGTTTAAATATTTCTTTAAATTTTCCGGAGTAGAGAAGCCAAAAGAAAATAACTCGTCAAATAATGATTTTCATCGAACTGACGACAACAAGCCAAAACATTCAATAAAATTTAAATAAGCAACAAAAATGGCAGGCTCCATCTAGCGGCTGATCTCCATTACAATCGAAACATGACATGGGCACAGTTAGTAGGTATGCTTTCAGAGGGCCTTTTAGATGGAGCCTACCATTTTTGTTGCATGTCGGGGTTTTATAAATCTCATCTACCAAGAGTGAACAAGGGCCTCGTTCCAGCCATCTCAGACCTACCTTGCACTGAAGAGAGCCAATAGCTCTAAATTGCAGTCTGCAAGTGGTGCGGAGTGGCTGGCACGAGAGTTCCTTTGCGTAGGAATAAGTCTTTCGGCTGGTGTCTGTTGCAATCGAAACTTTAGCGTTTTGTGGCAATACATAGTTTGTGTTTGTGTTCGTGTGTTTTAACCGCCTTCCAGGCTTGTAATTCGTAATTCAGCGCTCGGCGGGGCATTAGTCCGGAGAATAACTGTTGGATGCAGTCTTGTTTTTATTCCATATACAGGGTGTCTCAGCTAAAAGTCCCCGGGTCATTATCTCCTAAAATAATAAAGATACTTAAAATTTGTAAATCGCGGATAATTGACGCCAAGAAAGATCTTAAATAACTGCAGTTAGAATTGTTCCTTCGCAGTGCACTGAGATGGCGCTGCGGTGAGTAATTATTTTTCGATGGTTGGGACGTTGAAACATGATTAATACAATACGATTAATCAATAAATTTTGAATAATTTTAACTATGTAAAAAATTTTGTAAATACCAGCCGTTTTGGAGCTACATTTTTTTGTCTTTGTAAATTTTGAAAACTTCTGTAATTTTGTGTTTATCATTTTAGAACACCAATTATTTAGAACTTTTATCTTATTATATTCCATACTTCTTATATTATTACATATTTTGAAAATTTTCAAAATATGTAATAATATAAGAAGTATGGAATATAATAAGATACAAGTTCTAAATAATTGGTGTTCTAAAATGATAAACAGAAAAGTTACAGAAGTTTTCAAAATTTACAGACAAAAAAAATGGAGAAAAAAATTCATGTAGCTCCAAAATTGGTATTTGGTTGGTATTTACAAAATTTTTTACATAGTCAAAATTATTCACAATTAATTCATTAATCCTATGAATCATGTTTCAAGGTTCCAGCCATCGAAAAATAATTTCTCACCGCAGAGCCATCTCTGTGCACTGCGAAGGAACAACTCTAACCGCAGTTATTTAAGACCTTTTTTGGTGTCAATTATCCGCGATTTACACATTTTAAGTATCTTTATTATTTTACGAGATAATGACCCGGGGACTTTTAGCAGAAACACCCTGTAAATTTAAGGAAACGTATAGAGGAATTCGACAAAAACATTTCACTAGTAAATATTCTGCCCTCTAAATGTTTATTTCATGTAAAATTATTTTATTTAGATTTTTCGGTATAATTTCTATCAATGTTAAGAGAAAAACTCGGAGAAAAAGTAGTACTCCCATGGCCGGTCTTTGCCCGAGTCATTTATTAGTCTCTGTCTTTACCAACTAGAGTATAGTTGGTGCTTTCTTGGAAACCTCTGCGGAAACTTTCATTACGGGAAAAACAACCTGCTGATTTTGTTCGTGTTTAGTTTGGATAATTTCTTTAAGCTTGATCAGTTCAAGTGGTTTTTTTTAAGCACGCTGATTCCAGATTTAAAATGATAAATAAAAACGTTTTGAAATATTTTACTTAGGTTTCCAAAAAAGTAAATAGTTTCTGTAAGATGTGTTGTTAACCATTTTAACAGAGATAGAGACAGGGTTATCTCCAAATGTAACTCTAAGCCTCTAAAGTTATAATAGAATAAGATAAGCCGGTAACTGATTTTTTGTTTAAGAAGGTATTTTGACTAGGCTATTCAACATAAAACTATAATTTGTACTATAAATTTTTGTATAGTTTATAAATTATAACCGAAAATGAGAACAAATAGCTAATTGTAAATCAAATGCGGACACAATAGGTAAAATTAAGTCAGAGAGATTTAACTTTCATAAGAAGACACTAGATAATAAAAATCACAAAAATCGTATACAGTGATTTATAATTTGGTCAGATGCCTGATTAAAATACCATCTTAAGAGTGGCGGTGCCGTGCACCCTGTATCTGGTCTTCTAAATTATCCAATCTAATTAAAAATGGAAAATGGACAAAACATGTTGAAACAAAATTAGAAAATATTATTTAGGTATTATGCGAATCGCAACTTACACACCTTTTTTATTTAACATGAAATTACCTACTTTCTGAATATTAGTGCCTCAACCGGGTCACGCTAATATATTAGTTAGGTAAATACTTTAAAACACTTCCCTACAAACATTAAAGGTCGGCCTTCCAGCGGGCCATCACGGGGCCTGAAGTTTGATTTCCGGCCTAATGATGGGCCGACTTTTAGTGTTTGTTGGGTTATTATTGGAGAACCAATCAAAACAACTACTCTTCTAACTAATACTGACGAAGTATTGAATTACAAGATTAGCATTTTAAACCAAAAAGATATATTGAAAATACTTAAAAATCATTTATTGAAATTCAGTCATTCACAACAATTATTGAACCTATTTCAACTCTGGAAAAGTTGTAAAAGTTTTTTCGAACTCGTTAGTTCTCATCGGTAGAGTATAGAAACATTCATTTATTATTTACAAGCCAATAAGTCAAGATTATTTTTTACAATTATTTTTTATTTATTTGCTTTCATCGTGATTAGAAAATATTATTTAGGTATTATGCAAATCACAACTTATACACCTTTTTATTTAATATGAAATTACTTACTTTCTGTATATTGGTGCCTTAATCTGATCACTTAAATATACTAGTTAGTAAAAAAAGTGGAACCCATCGCGTCGAAATTCAATCACCCTGTGTGGTGAAGATTATCACTTATAGTACAAATATCAGTTGCCCAGTTTGTAACGAGTAATTCCTTTGATTACATACATTTTAATTAAACACGAGGGAAAAGTGCCATAAGACTAGGATTGGCGCATTTCATTATAATTAGGGTTAATTCAATTTTACAAGTTGAATGTGTCGTGAGAACTGTATGAACGTTTGCGTTATTGGATTAAATTCAGAATCTTATGTATCATTGTACAACGGGGACTCGTGGTTCAAAGTGGTGTGAACATAAGACTTCCGACTCGAGTGTAATTAATTCTACAAGTAAATTTATTTTTTAAAATAAGATGGTATGTATTAATTAGTAGGAATCGTAGTATTAGGCCACGATGTGCCTAGCCGTTGCGTGTCGCCTTAATTTCACTAGGGAAATTAACAGACTAGTCCTCAGACGAAAAAAAATCGATTTGAATAGGAAATGAGCCCACATCCCTTGGATTTCAAAAAATTGCACCTAGATTTGCAGAAATGAACTCATAAAGGTAACTTATAATGGTAAAATAAGCAAAAAAATTCTAATTTTTTTCACTTTTCGCTCGAAAACTATAAAAAATATCGTTAAAAATGTATTATACTATTTTTTCTCTGCTTTATTTTGAAGAAAATAAGCCACGTCTGACCTCTACGATAAATAGTTCGGAGGTATTGCAGATAGAAGTAAAAATAGCAAAAATATCTCTCAAAAATATCTTAGTTTTACATCTTGTCTCATCAAACTTTGCGTAAACCGTGTATCAAAAATTGATATGGCATTCATAAAAAATACATATAACAAAGAAAGTGCGATCTAAGAGTAATCGCTGCGATGGATCTGATAGAACCGAAGATACGGATATAATATGGCTATTTTTTAGTCAATATCGTTTTTTCCGTTTTTACATCACAAAAATACATTCCTATTAAAAATAAATGGTATAATTAAAAACGTTTTTTTTTTTGGGGGGGGGCAAACTAGTTATTTGTGTACCGAGGTTCGTAAGTGACCTTTTTTTTTAGTCGAGAATACAGTTTGCAAGCCGAGGCCCGAGGGTTTGCAAGTATTGGAAACCAATAAATCGCCCTGTACGACCCGCGGTGCATATTATATTTTTCGTCATACCCATGAATAATCATTAAACTAGAAAAAAACTTTAGAAAATTAGTGGAAAACTATAATTATTTGAGTCAGCTTTCATATTTGCTAAGGAAATAGTAAAGGTAGCGATGCTTGGAATGTCCATAAAATAAATTTAGGATGCGGCTTCTATTCAAATGACAACTATTGTCAAGATAAATTAAATTTATTATAGTTGCTCTGAACACTTGAAAATAATGCTTTTTGGGAAACTCATCGTTACAAGTATTTTCTATGCGTTGATTAATTCTATCGAACTTAAATAACGACAAAATAGACTTCTGACATATGTCAGCCCGCCGAGTTGGCCATGGTTCAAGATATAAAAAAAAATCAGTGAAATTTTGTCATCGTTACAAGGCTCATTTTTCATTTGTATGTAACCATTTTATGCCTAAAGTGTAGACCGTCAGGAGGCGCAGCCAGAAAGGTCGAAGTTGAAAAAAAAACGGAGTTATATCACGTGATTGTTACAAGCTTTTTTTGGCTGAGCATATTTATTTAAATGTTTTGAACACAGAAGAAAATTCCCAGAAAAAAACTTTTGTCAGTAAGGCTAGCCAGAAAGAAAATGGTTTTTTTTTTGAAGAAAATTTTTTTCACATATTTCATCTCAGAACTCTAAACTCTTCGTTACAAGTTCTGGCTCCTTTTTAAAACGTAAATATGAGCACCTTTAACAATAAAATTGCCTCCCCAGAAAGTTCTTAGTGTCAAAAAAAGTACCATATACTCTTAAATACAAGGAATTTAACATTTTCTTCTAACTTGACTTCCTACCGTACCTCCGATGTATTGTATTATTATCATAGGGTCATTTTTATATTTGAAAATAATTATAAGTCTCGTGAATAAGAAAGTATGCATCTTAAGACGAAATTCCTGTCAACAATTTCTACACGTATATAAAAACGAAGAAGTGGACAATTTTGCGCGAAATTAACGTTACCTTCGCATCTCGGAGGTTATAAGTCATTGTTAAAAGTTTTGTCATTTTCTTGGTACCTTAATACTAGTCTCATTAACAAAAAAATATGTTGTACGGAACAAAATGACCGTCAAACAAGTTTTTACTCAGACTTCAATTAGGTGAAATGGGAAAGATACAGTGCCTTTTATATGCCCGTGAAAAATTTGACGGTCACCTTGTTCTGGGGAGCATATTTATTTGTTAAGGGGGGACTTTTGCCCACGTGACAAGTGAGTGACAGAACCACAGATCAAACAAACCAGATGTTTCACTTATGACGTTTCATGGTTTAGATAATAAATCAACTCCTGGAAGGTACGAATTTGTGTAGTGATCTGCGCATATACCAAGCAGTCTTAACCAGCGAGTATAGACACAGGAGGGAGGTGATGACACGTAACAATAATTAAATTTCACCTAATAAATACTCAAAAAAACCACTTAAATGTATAACAATAAGAACTCTAAGCTTCAATAGAATACACTGCATTCCAAAATAATTAATATCATTGGTGTAGCTGATGACGACTTCCATCTCTGAGATTTCAGTACTAAACACTCTCTCCTGTGATATTGTACTCGCTGGTCTTAACTTCCATGTCAACCGCTAGGTTGCTCTGTTTATGACTTCTGCGCAGAATCCTTGAAGGTAAACGTCACACGACAAAAAATGAAACTGGTTACATAGGGAATACTATTAAGTGAAACATCTGGTTTGTTTGATCTGTGACAGAACATCTATCAGTGATCTCAGTTATATCTTGAGATATAACAGAAGCTGGAAATCGCATTAAATTGACTGAAATGAGCAGTCCTTATCTCTGAGCGTAAAAACTTGTTTGAAGGTCGTTTTGTTCTGTGGAGCATATTTTTTTGTTAATGAGACTTGTAAGTACCAAGAAAATGACAAAACTTTTAACATTTACTTATAACCTTCGAGGTACGACGATAACGTTAATTTCGTGAATAATCGTCCATTTCCGGAAAATGAAAAAAAAATGGTTTGTTTTTTGTTTTTTATTCTGTGTTCCCTGAAAAGTTCGTATCTGCACCACTGGAGGTGCAATTCTTGACGTCAAGGGCAGCCTAAAATGCGATTCTGAAATATTTCCTATTTAAATTCTCAGAGGACTGGCCTTTTATTCCCATAAATTAAAATCACCTTTAATAAGTTTTCCAAAAGTTTGTTGTCCTCCCGTTTCGATATGCGTTTTTCTTTTCGTTATGGGGGAAAACGTGTAAAGCTTTGAATAACCACCATAGTTTTTACATTTTTATCTTCCACTTTTTTATACTGGAAATAAACAAAGCCTCGATATAAATAAAATAAATGTAGGTATACACAGATAACAATTATTTATTTTTATTATTTTGGTCGTTGAGTGAAGATACACTCAACGCTTTGATGGAGTAAAAATAAATGTATAAAAAAAGTGTTTGGAAAGGGAGCTTTTTGCTAGAATCTGAATTAAACATATAAAGTGTGAATGTAAGTTTTATACTTTGGGTGAAGTCGGGGACATGTTTGGTTAAACAATTTAAATGTCAAGATACAGTTTTTTAACTGTTTTTTGCAAATTTCTCCGGTACTATTGGTTGTATGGCAAAAAATAGAAACAGTTCGCAATTAAATTTCGATCAAATTTAAAAATGACATTTATTAAATATGTACTTAACCTCAAAAAAAATAGAAGGCGCGAATAGGGTTTTCACGCAATTTGATATTGCTTTAATAATAAAGTATCGATGTGGAAAATGTGCTGTTTGTGGATGTTAAGCTCCACGAAAAATTGTAAGTCAAAATATTTGTTTAAACCTGCGAAAAAAACATACATATAAACACGATCCAGCGGCAGGGACCCAGCCGTGTCGGCATGCTTTGAACTCATTCGTAAAAGTGAACTGGTCCGCTGGAATTCCAATTATCTTCAAAGCGTACCGACAATGTCGGGTCCCTGCCGCTGGATCGTGAGTAGACCCCTTAACCCCTTAAAACTGTTCAACCTCATAATAATAATATACTCGCAGGCGTAGAACAACATGTTTTTAACTGTAATGGTTTAAAAGTACTTTTGATTGGTGTTGGCGAGAAAAATGGTGTTTTAACAATTTTTTTGCATTTATTTAGTTTTTAATTTGTTTAATTTTTTACGAATTTTTACAAAATTTAAGGATTTTAAATAGTTTTAAAAGCAAAAATTTTAAAAAAGTTTTTTTATGTTAATGACATGCCTAGTATGATTCTTTTTGTACTTATTTTAAAACATCATCGTTTTAAAACACCATTACAAATTAAAAAAAAATAAATAAATTAGTAAGTATATTAAATATATTAAAAAAACCGCTGCCCAAGGAATCACTACTTCCACATCCAGATTCTCTATCCAAGTCACTCACAACGAAAAACACTTTGTATGTGAAAATAATTGTTTATGGAACTTTAATAATATAAGAGAAACCCATAAAACGATACCCCATATCGGTAGTGGGGTGAGGGGTGGGTGGTAGTGGGGGATGGATGAAGTAAAAAAATATTTTGAAGTTTCTGGTTCCTGTACATAGGTACACTAAATCACAATTTTTTTTCAGCCCCTTTAATAAGGGGGTCGGGGGTGGTAATGGGGGTGGCTAATGCCAAAAATTTTTTTGAGACCTTAGCTTCTCTTGTATATACTAAATACCAATTTTATGGACTCTTACCTGCTTGATTGACCTATTTACCCTAAATTTACCCCAATTTACCCCCCAACCCTTCGACGAAACCAGATGAAAATATAATCTAGTTCTAGATCTCGTTAAAGTACATGTGTGTACCAAATTTCAAGTCAATATCTTAAACGGTTCCAGAGTAAACGTGCGCACAAAAAAAAGTTACAGACAGACCGACAGACAGACAGAAATTTTTTTTCCGCTCAAACTTAAAATCTCGACGTTTCATGACATTTTAAGCCTATTTGGACAATAAAAATTTTAAAAAATTTTTTTGTCGTTACTATACTTCCACTGGACGTGGAAGTAACTTAATATATTTTTTTTACTCGACCGGTTGTAACTTGTTTCTCGGAAACTTTTTTTGCAATGTGACCTGACATTTGAAAAAAAAACAGATTAAAAATAATATTTTGCGATTTAAATTTTTTAAATAAAAATGTTCCACATTCTCCGAAAGTCCAAAACGTCTTACTTCTTTATATGTTTACTTCAAATTTCGGCAAATAAAATTTGCTCCTCCACGCACTTTGTCTCGATTCTTAGCTCTATTTTCACTCCACTACTTCAATTTAGTGATCATAGTATTATTTATTTGTATACTTTAAAAACGAATTTCTCACAAATCGTATCTGATATAATAATATAAGGCCTAAAGGCTAAAATTAAGTCTCCAAGTGTATAGTATTTTTCGTGAAGTATGCTACATTATAAACGTCTTGTGAGTCTTTGAAAGTTAATAAAAAGTGGGGCACTTCTTAAATACTAATACGAACAAATAAAACAATATGTGAAACTATAAACATGGACTATACCATATTAAAGCCGAAATATTGTAGTTCAGGTAATCGTTATTGATTGCAAAATTGCTAATTATTCGGAGCAGCGGGAGGGGCAGACATATTTTCGAAACTCGAGAAAATTTCGAGTTGAACTAATTTTGAAACAATTGACCATGGTAGCAAAACATTGTGTAAACAAAAGTTTTGCGATGTATTATAATCTGCAATATTGATAATAACTTATTATTGCATGCATGCCTCTCTGAATGCATTCAAAGACTCTAATAGAGATATTTTTTCCCTTGACTTGCCAAAAGTATTGTAATATATAACTTGGTCAAATAAATGTCTATTTCTAAAAACTACAATGAAAGCCAAGTTGTCACCTTTTTGTTCATGGTAAATCGTAAAGTAAAAACCGCTGCCCAAGGAATCACTACTTCCACATCCAGATTCTCTATCCAAGTCACTCACAACGAAAAAACTCTGTATGTGAAAATAATTGTTTATGGAACTTTAATAATATAATATTTGAAATCCTCTACCCCAAAAACCCATAAAACGATACCCCACATCGGTAGTGGGGTGGGGTGGGGGTGGGGGGGTGATAGTGGGGGGTGGATGAAGTAAAAAAATATTTTGAGGTTTCTGGTTCCTGTACATACACTAAATCACAATTTTTTTTCATCCCCTTTAATAAGAGGGTGGGGGTGGTAATGGGGGTGGCTAATGCCAAAAATTTTTTTGAGACCTTAGCTTCTCTTGTATATACTAAATACTAATTTTATGGACTCTTACCTGCTTGATGGACCTATTTACCCCAAATTTACCCCAATTTACCCCCCAACCCTTCGACGGAACAAGATGAAAATATAATCTAGTTCTAGATCTCGTTAAAGTACATATGTGTACCAAATTTCAAGTCAATATCTTAAACGGTTCCAGAGTAAACGTGCGCACAAAAAAAGTTACAGACAGACAGACCGACAGACAGACAGAAATTTTTTTTTTTTCGCTCAAACTTAAAATCTCGACGTTTCATGACATTTTAAGCCTATTTGGACAATAAAAATTTTTAAAAATTTTTTTGTCGTTACTATACTTCCACTGGACGTGGAAGAAAAACTAGGATTTTTCAGTTTTTTTCACATCATTTTTAATAAAAAGACGTATATTTGAACATGTTTCATCACTGCACTACCTATATGAATTCCTTGAAGCTTTAAGATTATGATTCAATATCAAATTGAGAAAATAAGCCGCGTTTTGACGTTATTTTACCTCAAATTGCCTAAATAATTCTTTTTAAATACTTATTTGATCAATGTTGCTTGATCTATTAAGTTATTCAGTTTAGTTGCGAGGTACGGTACCGGTTTTAGTGGCGAGACATCGATAGGCGGAGTTAAGGCACGCCAGTCGAGTCCAACTCTCGGATAGGTAACCGTATCTCTTTTCACCGTCCTGGTTGACTGGTAGAGTAACTGTTGGTAAACTCCACCGGGACGTTAATATAAATAAGGTAGGATTCCTTCACGATCGCGAGATGTTTCAATTTTGCCTCACTGTATTTCTTGTAGTATTTAAAAATTGACTTATTTTTTATTATCGAACCCAGTGATTGTACTCATACGACGTCTAAAATGAACATACTGTATCCGCGTTTTTTAGTACTTACTAGAGTATTTTTCACGTGAATGATCTCTTCCTGTATAATTTATTATAAACTCAGGTTCTGTTCGCATTATTTTTTTAGGAAAATTGATTATTTTCTTTAATTAATACTACAGTCAATACGGCATGCGACTGTGCATTTTGGGTAGGTAGTGATTTTTTTGGGGTTTCGTAGAAGGGGAGGGGGGGGGGGTCGTAAGTGTAAAACTGATTTTCCGCGCCTGTGGGTGTTGCCATTCGACCACCATCTTCAAAATAAATGTAATTAGTTTTGTTGATTTAACTCCGTAACCGTGAGTCTGAAAAAAAAATATGTTTACATATCATTTTTGTAGATAACGCAATTCTCTATAACTTTTATTAGTGACCATAATGAAGAATTTACGAGCAGAAAATGATGAGAAAAAACTTTGGGGTGAGATAACTCTTTTATTTTCAATCCTGCGTACAAATTCTTCATAACTTTTTTGTAGAGAATTTCCTAATAAATAATTTAACCCATGAACTTTTTTATCAGTCCATTTTTATTGTCTTTTCAGCTCTACAAAGGGAGGTAAGTCGTAGATAAGTTAGATACGTAGGTATAAAAAAATTTCTGATACTTTTGTTTTAAGTAATATTGTATTTTACATTGAACTCTTTTCTACACCACCTAGTTATTTGAAAACCATAAATCAAAATATTGTTCTAAAGCATACTGATCAATAATATTACATTAGTTAAGTGGTCAAGTAGCATTAGCTAAACTTCGCCAGGATGTTAATATAAATAAGGCATTAAAATAAAATAAATAAATAAATATGACTTCTAGAAAAATCGACCCTTGTTTTCTTATTAAAACTGCGCGCCAATGACTGATGTTCTGCTTAAAGAGGACATAATAAAGGTCTTCAATACCGATCCTGGTTGAAATCGAATGTAATTTAAATAAATCGCTGGATGTAAAGCCGATGATTCAAAATTTTTACGAAAATATTTAACCGGAGAAGAAAACAAAAACTGGACTGAAAATAAAAGAGTTATCTCACACCAAAGTTTTCGCCCCCTAATTTTTCATCTTTTCCTGTTCATAACAGTTTCATTATTTACGTTACCATGAAAGGTTGCCAAAGTTGTGGAGAATTACATTATCTACAAAAATACTCTTTAAAAATATTTTCTCAGTTTTACGGTTACGGAGATAAATCGAAAAAACTTATTTTAAAGATGGCGGTCGAATGACACCCAGGTGCGAAAACTAAGTTTTTAACTCACGACCGACCGTCACCAAATGCACGGTTGCCTATTTTTCAATGCCGAATTGACCGTACTATAACTAGTCTCACAAAAGGTGCCAAAAATTACTGTAGCTTTCTTTAGATTTAGTTTTGAATTTGTTTTTATTTCATTATGATTATAATAACTGTATTGTAGCTTTTTGTTGGAAATGTAATATTTCAAATCCTGATTAATTTCTGTGTACTAACCTTAATTTATTTTTCTGCTCTACTATTTTTTGTTTGTCTGCATGGAGTACATATCTTTAAAATGGTTGTGGTCATAATGTTTTTCCTAATTATGTGTATATTTAGCCTCTCCCTTTTGTTTTACTAATATTTTATTGTAAATTTAGATTAAAGTTGTTGTATATATTGTTGATTTTTTTTAATTTACCGAATAATTTTTTATTTTGCACAAAGTATTATTAAGGATTGTGGGAAATATGAAAATGGCTGTCAGATAGTTCAGTTATAGTTCTTCATTTTCATATTTCACTGTATCTTTCGACTAGCCTGTGTAGGAACTAATTATTTTCAATTGTTTTTATTTTGTATGTATTTTTTGTAATAAATTATTTTACCTGCATGAATGGATGTTTATTTATGTAGTAATATTGGTCAAAATTAAACGTCCTTTCCATAACAGTACAGATACTTTTTCCTACGATCAGGGAAAGGACCTTTCATTATGGCCACAACCCCTCCCCTTTTCTTTTTTCAATTTTGTACATAATTGGTGGTGGTCATTTTATGTTACATTTCCAACAAAAGCGAAAACTCTCGAGCCCATCAGGTTTGATATACAGGGTGAGTCAACAGTGTGTGGACGGTCGATATCTCCTCAACCGATAAAAATTTGAAAAAACATCTCCGATAGAAATTATGGCAGATCGAAAGTGGTATATTCTAAAATTATTTCAAAATCTACAGTGTGTTTCACAAAGTTTTAAATGAAACACAACATTTTTTTTTACATTTGTATTTGGCTCTTTTTCTATCAAGACATATATTATTTTTGGATTTATCTGCGGGGTTGCCACGTTATTCTACTTTTTCGGAAAAATAATGTATATGCACTGGACAAGAATAAAATCTGCAAAACGTGTATTTTAATAGATTTGATCGTCCGTCTCACTTTGAATGTTACTTAAAATCATGTCCTAATTCCTCGGACCTCTCAGAGTTGAACCCATTTCTGTAGAATGTTCTCTGCTATGATTAAAACTTTCACATTATTAAACTGTCAGCAAAATTTTTTCAGATGTATATTTCATCAATTTCATTTCAATCAATCAATTACCTACATGCTGATACCTCATAATGATTAACTTTTTCGCTTGAAATCATCAAAAAAGTAGTAATTATGAAGTATCAGTATGTAGGTGATTGGTTGAAACACTTTAAATAAAAATATAGTCTGTTTCATTTGAAAACATTGAGTTACGACAGTTTAAATATGTAAAAGTTTGAATCATCGTGGAGAACATCCTGTAGAATTGGGTGAGAATCCTGGAAATTAGTACATATCCTTGACTAACATTCAAAATGAAATTACTCAAATTTACGAAAATACGTTTTTTTGTAGTTTCTACTCTTGACTCCTGCAAACGTACTATTTTTAGGAAAAAGTGAAATATGACAACGCCGCAGTATAAGTCCAAGAATAACATATGCCTGGATAGAAAATTGGGGGTCACATACAAATACAGTGTCCGCCAAAAAGTCTGCTCCATATGGAAAATTCTGTTGTTGACTTTCTGAAAAATTTTATTTTTGACAAAAGTGCATGTTCTCAAACGAAAAAGGAGCTGCACAAATGGGTATTAGTCCTGGCGCTTATTTCGGAAAATTAATTTTTTTTAAATTGTTTCTAAACTACCTTTATTTTTGAAAATATTGAAAAATGTTATTTAAAGTTGCTTATAATGCGAAGTTATATCTAGATATCAAATTTGGCGGTTCTATTTTAAAAATAAAAATTTTCCACTTTTTAACGCATAATTCCTGAACTATAATTTTAAATATTTTTCTGTTATTAGTAATTCTCTCTACTTAATAGTTTCAGCCTAAATAATGAATTAAAATCCTCTTTAAAGAACTCTTAGCAGTACTTTTTTGACCAAATAAATATTTTCGGTGAAAATACTGATTAAAAAATTTCGAAAAACTGCACCAAGAAGTTCAGCACTTTTTCCCAAAATATTTATTTAGTCAAGAAAGTACTGCTAAAAGATCTTCGAAGTGGATTCTAATCCATTATTTGGGCTGAAACTATTAAATAGAGAGAATTATTAATAACAGAAAAATATTTTAAAATATAGTTCAGGAATTATGCGTGATAAAGTGGAAAATTTTTATTTTTAAAATAGAACAGCCAAATTTGATATCTATATATAACTTCACATTGTGAGCAACTTCTTTAAATAACATTTTTCGATATCTTCAAAAAGACAGGTAGTTTACTCTTGAGACACTTTCAAAGAAATTGATTTTTCTGCCTAAGCTCCAGATCTAACACACATTTGCGCAGCCTCTTTTTCGTTTGAGAACATGCATTTTTATCAAAAATAAATTTTTTTAGAAAGTCAATAACAACAGCGTTTCCCATATGGTGCAGACTTTTTGACGAACACTGTATATAAAACATCTTGGGAGTTCCATTTAAAAAATTCCACGCCGTGAAACACTTTGTAGATTTTAAAATAATTTTAGAACATGCCACTCTTGATCTCTCACAATTTTTATCTCGGACATTTTTTGAAATTTCGAACCGCTGAGGAAATATGACCGTCCACACACTATTGACTCACCCTGTATATCTGGATTTTCTTGCGAAGTATTGCGCCAATTGAAATTCGTTCTTAGTTTATTCACTGTATAACGTCGCCATTTTAAACATTGGAACTTTAGAACGGAGCCCATAACACGAAAACGTGTATATTCGTACTCACGTGGAAACCAGAAGATTGTTATTTAATTGTCTCAGGTCATTTTTGCTTATAATAATTTTTTTGGTAAAACGTAAAATTTATTAGTGATAAATCATTCTAAAGCATGCATTTTTTAGATGAAAAATCAACATTTTCAATCAAGAATAACTCATTGAAAAAATTTCATAGAACATTTTTTGTTGCTTAGAATTCATTCTTCTATCGATTTCTGCAGTTTAATTTCCACCCCCGATAAGGTGTGGCATCGACCCCCAGGGTAAAAGCACACACCGGCACTATATAACTTTTGTTCCTTGAGCCATTTCCCAATTACTGTCCAAATTTCACGTCAATCTGTTTTATTCGAAAGAATTCTGAGCGAAAAACCGTCAAACACTGGACTAAATTAACTTTTTCATGAATACCGGGAAAAAAACATAAAAAAACAGATTTTTCCTGTAAAAGTTGTTATAATTGTTAAAACGATGTAAATAATTTTCAACCCCGACTGTAACATTTTTTAACTTAAATTTTTAATAAAAACAGCTGTTTTATAAATATCGCGAAAAAAATTTTTAAAATATATTTTTTTGTAAATATTGTTATTATTGTTTAAACAATGTAAATAGTTATTTGCGCCACTTGGCATATTTCTGAATTTGAATAATATTAAAAAACACATTTTAAAAAAAAATTATCAGAACCGAAGCTATTGCTGAGAATTACGAGGTTTTGACGATTTTTAAGCTTCTTGACTCGACTATACCTGTACATTGGATAGAGATACATGTTTTTGTTATGGGCTTTCGTTCTGCTTGTAATTTTAACTCCCCAGGAAGAAACAACTTTGCTGTTCTTGTAGATGCTTGCTCTGGCGTGACAGAAACTGTTGTACTATCTCAAGTCGGATTGTGGATTCCTTCGAATTGAGAGGGTGATAATGCGGAACTTTAAGTAGGATATCTTAAACATTTTCTAAAAGAATTACTACTTGAAAATTAAAAATTAAGCACAACAGCAGCAGGAGGAGAACAACAGGTGATCCACTACAGTAAATGTACAACTCGAAGTTCTGTGTAAATTGGCGTTTAGAGTTTAAAAAAGACAGAATTTTTTACCCGCAACTTTGACAGGTTTTGAAAAGAATATATTAAAATTTTACGATAATCCTAGAGAAATGCAAACGGTTTAACATGTATCTGATATGTATTTGTAGACGTTTCTTGGTTTTGCTATCCGTCTTATTGGGTTAGAAGGTTGAGATTTAGCACACTTAGAGGTATTTAGTACCTTCAAAATAAGGGAAAAATCTGTAAGGGGATTTAGAAGAACTTCCCTATCTGTTTGGCACCCTTTAATTATGAATTATTTTTTTTTAAAGTGATCACCTTGTATAATTTTCAAAAAAAAATTCTGGTAATGTATATTTTTATTAAAGTATAGCACGTTCCTTCCTTTCCACATTTTTTCCTTAATTATTTTTTAAAGGGAATTCTGTATATGTTTCACTGAAAGCATTTCCTTCTCGGTAATAGCATCAACTCCGTTCCAAATGTTATTTCCGTCATAATTTTTTTAATTAATTATTTTGTTAGTTGATCACCATGTATATTTTTCATTAACATATAAGAGGTGGTTCTTGGCAGTGGCATTAACTACATGTGAAATTTTATTATCCTCTGCTACATTTTTTTATTAATGATTTTTTTTACAGGGTTCTATATTTTTCTACATATCAAATATAAATTCTTCTTCTCTGTTAAATACTTTTGTAGATATAACGTCAGCAGACAAATAGACACCACAGATATAGGACTAGCGAAACTGGACGACTTTAACTTTCCTAATCTACATAATTTGAAACGTGGAAATCCGTGTTTTTAATAATTCAAAATTCGGCAAAGCTTGTCTAGTGTTAGAAACTATGTATCCTGTGTTAAACTAAACAGTTTGGCAACCTTTCAAATTTTTCTCTGCGAGTGAGAAATGGGGGTAAAATCGTATCAGAGTTGGATTGAATGCAATCATAGATATAAAGAACATTTTAAAATATGCCAAAATGTGCTCTTTCCATATAATTCGAAGATATTTTCTCACAATATATTCCCTCACTATATAGAAGCTAATGAGGGACCACTAAAAACTAAAACGGTTGATATAAAAATTGAACAAAAAAATTTGATCGCCTCTAAAATAAAAAGGGTCATTAAAAACCAGTATGTATAAATAAATCTGTTAAGGTAGGTATTTTTGCCGTTCTGTTTCTTCTTGGAATTTCCGATATAGGTTTGTTGAATTATACTGATCAAAATCAGCCTGGATGTGTGTTCTGTCCAAGACATTTTTCCAATTTATAAAACAGACTACACAGTATTTTATATTAGAAGTGATGGGAAGGTAGCGGGAATGTAGGAAAATGATGGGGAAAGTGGAAAAAAGCGGTGGGAAGGTGAGGAACATGACAGATGACATATGTAGAAGAAATGAGGGAAGTGGGGGAATATAAAAGTGAGAAAATGTGAGAAGAAAATAGAAGACAAATAAAAATATGGGAGGATGGTGGGATAGTATATAATTTATTGAACACTAGGAAAAAAGTTTTCGATAAAAAAGTGATTTGTTCAATTTTGGAGGCTTCGTAAATAGTTATTAATGAAATTAAACGAAAAATTATATTTTTCCCTTTGACTTTACCTTCCGTAGAACAAATTTTGGTATTCCAAAACACTAGATGAATGTCTTAAAATGCTTTGAAAAACTGAACATCGACTCACAAATTCACGAAAATCTCATGGTATACTCAGAATGTTGTCTTGAATCCAAATATGTAAAAATATACAGGGTGTTCATTTAAAAATCGAAATTTGCGGTCATTTCCGGGTAAACCAGAAATGGTCTCATACCGTTTTTTATGTCCAAAAATACATTTTTACAGGTAGTTTTTGCACCCCAAATTTCAAATGGATAAGTTTTTTCATACGAAGGTGAGGTTTTCGCCTTGTCTATGCGGGACAAAACGTTTGTGAGACTTCAATGGTCATTCTGCAGAAGCCATACTTACAACGTCTCAGGTTGCCTGTCGACTTGAAATACTACAACAGTGATATGTTAATATTATTCTGCATTATTTCTGATAGAAAAAGAAGTAAGGCAAATGAACCGTTGCCTTTCTTTTCGTTTTTCCATAAGTGGCTATATGCAACCTGTGCTTAATTATTAAATATTTTGTATCTATTATAATTCAATAAATCATATTGAAATGTTTTTGAAGATTACCGTGTATGTGGCGCATATACTTTCTTTGTGACGCGATTGTTTTGTGTACAAGATAAAATCAGAACGGGGCAATAATTTCTATTATCGCTGGCAACGAGCTCAGATAATCAAGCACCTTCGGTTTTATCACTATTTAATTTTAATTTAAAAATGTTATTAAAAACATTTTAATAGACATTGATAAGTACTTGTGCGCTCAGAGAAATCACAGGTCATGTATGTTTCTCTCTTAAGTGTAATTTGTGGTACCTATTAACTTTTGTTTTGTATGTGAATGTAAAGAGAAGTTTATCAGTTCGGCCCGGATTCAAATCGACCCGGACCAAATCGTATGTAACCTTTTCAGTTGCCTCTACGATTTACATAGTCACAAAATATTGTGAGATAATTAGTACTATTGTTTTCGTATAAAATGGGGAAAGCAAATAATTCTCATTCAATGATTGTTTACAACATTTTGGCAGGTTTTTAAAATTTCTTTATATGCGTGATTGTACTCAATTGTCACTTTTGGAGAATGATACGATTTTACTCTCATTTCTCACCCTTCAAAAAAAAAATTCAAGGATTTTTTATTTATTTCTTCAGCTACATGGGTTCTCACGTTATTCCTCAATATAGGGCAAGATTTGGTTTTTGGTAAACAAAAAATTCTAAAACCAAATACTCGAACCTACACTCTACACTGTAAACTACTACATGTTGAGAATGACATCTCAATCCGTTTTTAAATTAGAATTAGTACCTATGCTGACAATTTCGAGGAAGGGGGCTCGGGCTCTCCCCCTGGCTACACCAGTGTACTTATTCGAAAACGTTATTTAAATGTAAATTTCTTTTCACGTAATTATTTTATCTGTTAATGAAATCCACCAAACTGTTATTTTTATGTTCACTTAGTTATTACACAATACAACAGCAAAACCTCATCGTCATTATTATCACTTTTTACCACCAATCTGAAGAGTCTAGTACTAATCGTAGCTGCCAGTGTGATCGCTTAGTGTAGCGAATATAGCGAACATAGCGCGCAAGACATACGTAGCATATATAACCTAGCACTCTGTTTGGCTCTAATCACGGTATTCTGATAAATAAATATCTACTAACAGATACATATTGTTTTTCTGGGCGATCGTAAAATTTAATGCCATTTCTATAATCTGGCAAAGGAGATGTTACTTATACAGACCTGTCATCTATCAGTTTTAAACACTATAATATGTCAACTTGTGAGATATAACAAAAAACATTCAGATGGCGCTCCGAAAAACCTACAAAGAGTTTGCAGTGAGTTTAGTTGCAAAATAAAGAAATAACAATTTTCAAATAACTTCCACATGTTGACCTACTAGTACGCATTTTTCTATTTTTTTCTGAATTCTTCCCTATTCACACGCTATTCAGAGATAGGATGCCATACACAGCACCTAATATTAAAAAAATAGGTACCAAGGTGATTAAAAATGTACAAAATGATTTTTTAATACTAGTTGAGCCAGACCTTCAACTGATCCTGACCTCAGCATCGCTATTTTCAAAAATAACCCCCTATAAGGGTATGAAATACTATTCACAGCAAGTATTATTAGAAAAAAAGCGCTTTAGTTACTCACCCTGGAAACCACCAAACTACCCTATTCTATTCACAGACTCAAATACTAAAAAAAAATGCCACGGCACTTAGTAATGCATCAAATTATTTCTACTAGTAAAAGGGACATACATCCACTTTGTCTTGACGTGAGTATCCTTATTACGAAGAACTACCTCTATATGAATATGAAAAATATTTACAATAGATCTGTATGGTTTTAGTCAACGCGTTTTTTTAATAAAGAACAAATAGCGAGTTATTTAGCAACCTTAAAAACAACCAAACTACCCTATTCAGGTTGTAGAATCGTATTCACCGCTTCAAATACTAAAAAATGGGAACCATGGTGACTAAAATGGATCAAAATCTACTCCAGTTTAGAGATGACAGGCACTTTAGATAATGTAAAACTAGAAAAAAAAAAGATTTTCATTTTATGAAATATATAGAATCATAATAAAAATAAAATGAAAGGTTTCTATTGGTTCTTATGTCTGCATTTAATAGATTAAAGATGGCTAAAGGTGGCTAATCTCTGAAGGGGTTGAAAATGATATTAGTTTATTCTTTGTTATATTATTCCATGTAAAGGTACTTCTGGGTAAGCAAACGGTACAGTAGATATGCAAATGGACACTTGCAAAGGAATATCATTTGGCCACTTATTGTGTTCTCCAGAATGCACCTCGAGGTGGCGATCCTTTTTACATTCCGAGTTTTTTTTTTTAATCGCCTTGCCTTGGTGCCTAAGAGTTATCATAAAATAAATATAATTTTCACATTCTGTATAGGCTATTATTCAAAGCAATTTTAGATGTTGCTTTTATGTTTTCAGAGGTGAAAAGAATTTTCCCCAGCTTTTTGATACCATGAAGACGTATTTTTTATTAATTTTCAGCCTTTTTCAACCATTTTCTCTGCGTCTTACGCGTGCCGCAATGGGGGCCAAAAATCAGCTATTTTTAACATTGCCCTTTGATTCCACTGAGGATGTGAAAAATATAAAAAAAAAAACAAAAAAAAACTAAATGAAGATGACACTGCTACCCTTATAGTTTTAGACTCTGTACAAGAACATCCAAGATGATCGTTAACGAAAATATCAATAAATTTAGGTATTAGCAAATATCTTATTCAGAGGATTTTAGTCAGCAACAAATTTTATGCATTCAAACCTAAATTTGATCACAAATTTCAAATTGGGGGTGATGGTCGTCGTTTGGACTTTTGTTTGACTAAGGGTGAGAAAATTTTAGCAGATAGACCATTTCATCGAAACATTTTATCCGCGGACGAATCGGCTTTTACGACTAATGGAGTAGTATCTTCTAAAAAAACCGCTGCCCAAGGAATCACTACTTCCACATCCGGATTTTCTATCCAAGTCACACAACGAAAAAAAATTTGTATCTGGAAATAATTGTTTATGGAACTTTAATAATATAATATTTGAAATCCTCTGCCCCAAAAACCCATAAAACGATACCTCACATCGGTAGTGGGGTGGGGGTGGGAGTGGGGGGTGGATAAAATAAAAAAATATTTTGAGGTTTCTGGTTCTTGTACACACACTAAGTCACATTTTTTTTCATCCCCTTAATAATGGGGTTGGGGTGGTAATGGGGTGGCTAATACCAAAATTTTTTTTGAGACCTTAGCTTCTCTTGTCTATACTAAATATCAATTTTAGGAACTCTTACCTGCTTGATTTACCTATTTACTCCAAATTTACCCCAATTTACCCCCCCAACCCTTCGACGGAACAAGATGAAAATATAATCTAGTTCTAGATCTCGTTAAAGTACATATGTGTACCAAATTTCAAGTCAATATCTCAAACGGTTCCAGAGTAAACGTGCGCACAAAAAAAAGTTACAGACCGACAGACAGAATTTTTTTTTTCGCTCAAACTTGAAATCTCGACGTTTCATGACATTCTAAGCCTATTTGAACAATAAAAATTTTTAAAAATTTTTTTGTCGTTACTACCACTGGATGTGGAAGTAATTGTAGGTACTGGGTTCAGAATCCTATTATTAAAGCAAAAGAACTGTGGATGCTGCTGCAACCATAAATGAGGATGTGATCTCATCTGTCTATAAAGAATTTAGAAAAAGATTAGAAATATGTGTAGTAGTAGTAGGAGGTCTACATGTGGAATAGTTTTGAACTTAGTTGTGCGGTACTCCAACCGGGGGCACACTATATTGAGACGCTCCTGTCGTTTCTTATTCAGTGCATACCCTGGCACTATTTATGACAGAAATAGAATAATGTTACAAAAATATTTATGGAATCGACCTAAAATTTCTGCTGCTAGCTCTTGGGCTATTAAAGGTACGCGGAAAGCGAATAATGAAATTGATATTTGATAATAATATACAGCTCTAATGTGCAGTTGTTTACGCCAGAGCAAGATAGGCACGTCAAACGACAAATCGTCTCTTATCAGAAGAATATTAATTTTAAATTAATTACTTATCAGCACACATAATTACTCATGTAATAATTATAACATTCGATAACGATGTAATTAATTGAATGTTATTCTAAATACAATTAGCTAGCTTTAATTAACAGCTTCATTCATCTGACCTTCACCACCATCTACAATTATTATTTTCGTAAATTTTTGATAGAGCAGCATGAGTCCTAGTTACAAAGGTAGGTACGAAAATGATTGGCTTGTCGATGCCGCGGCCTGGTGTTTCATCTAGAATTCAGTTCATTAACTTGTTTGTGTCCAGTGTGTGAAAAAATGTTAATAGAGGTAGAGGTGACGTGACCACCCAATTAATGGGCCAGTCATTGGGTAGCCAAAACAGGGCAAAAATTAGATACTAAATTTTAATTCATAAAATAGTTTTTCTCTGTTTGTTATTGGGATGCTCTGCCACATGTATTTTCTTCTAAACAATGTCTGAAATCTACAAAATAATACAATTAACCAGTAGTTTACTGGAAAATAACCTCTACGCATGTGACTTTTACGTCAAAGGATCAGTTAGAGGGTGGTTTTGAAAAATAATGAATAAGAACAAAAATATAAAAATGACGTATTTTGCTGACGTTTCGGCTAAAAACTACGCATGTGACTTTTACGTCGAAGGATCAGTTGGAGGGTGGTTTTGACAAATAATGAATAAGAACAAAAATATAAAAATGACGTATTTTGCTGACGTTTCGGCTAAAAACTATATTTTGATATGCTTTTTATCCCTGTTGGGATGATTCAGTACCTTTTCAGCAGAGGGTCGTAGGATGACTCAGTGCATTTTGACATGTTTTATTTTTCTTTTTTTTTCTTTTTGCATTGACTAAAGTAAAGGCTAACCACATTTTGAAATACAGAAAGGGCATCGGTTATATTGTTATTTACTAAATGAAAATCGGTCAAATATTTATGGAGATAGAATTTTCCTCGGTATGATCTTCATTTTAGATAATTTCGTGTATAACTAAAATAGAGACTTTTTCGAGAAGGCACGATATCAAAATGTGTTTCATAATAAAGCCTATTTTGTTTTGCATTCGTATGTTTCTTTTACAATGCAGGAATTGAAAACAATGCTTCCACACACCTCAATCCTTTATCAAATTTTAATTTCATCGTACAGGTAAAGATTATAAGCAAATTCTTAAATTAATACCATTACTTAACAATCGATAACGATGTAATTAATTGAATGTTATTCTGAATACAATTAGCTAACCTTAATTAATAGCTTGATTCATCTGACCTTTCTTTACCACCAAGATTTAGACAATGTAAAATAGTTGTTTAAATTTTAAAAAAATATACTTTTTAACAATATAAGAAATTACCAACAATGAGAATGTTCATGTTTTTCCCTTATATGGTCCACTCAAATTAGGAAAAAAACCGCCGTTTTAAAGAAAGATTTTGAACAGCAGTTTCTTTGCATAGATAGTAAGTACTCAACTTTTAGAACAATTTTATGCTTATGCGCAGAAAAAAAGACATGATTTTTGAGATATATACATATATATACGTTTTTTCGTGTTTTCTTTCATTTAGACTTTCGTATCTCGAAAAGTGTGCATTTTTAAGGCTAAATGAACATTGGTAAACGTGTTCAGAATACGATTTCTTACAAAAGGTTCTATACATTTTCCCGATTATCCCATTGGTTTTTCCGGAAAAGCGACTTGAAAAATATATGTGTTTTTTCGTGTTTTTTTTTATTTTGAGTGCTGCAAATATCTCGAAAAGCATGCGATTTTAGAGCTGAATGAACATAAATAAACTTGCCCAGAATGAGATTTTCTACAAATAACCTCCTATACATTTTTCGATTATGCCATTGGTTTTTTCGGAAAAGCTTCTTGAAGAATATATATGCTTGCTTTTTCGTATTTTTTTTTTTTTCATTTGGACATATATATCTCGGAAAGTACGCATTTTTAAGGCTAAATGAACACTACTAAACTTGTTCAGAATGTGAATTCCTACAAAAAAGGTTCTATATATTTGAGAGACATATACGACAAAATGAAAAAAAAAAACACGGAAAAGCAAATATATATATTCTTCAAGAAGTTTTTCCGGAAAAACCAATAGGATAATCGGAAAATGTATACAAGCTTTTTTGCAGGAAATCTCATTCTGAACAAGTTTACTTATGTTCATTTCACCCTAAAATCGCGCACTTTTCGAGATATTTGCATTCAAAATAAAAAAATACACGAAATAAACACATATATATTTCAAATCGCTTTTCCGGAAAAGCCAATGGGATAATCGAAAGAATGTATAGAACCTTTTTTGTAGGAAGTCGTATTCTGAACACGTTTACCTATGTTCGTTTGGCCTTAAAAACGCGTACTTTTGGAGATATACACGTCTAAATGAAAAAAAAACACGAAAAAACGTATATATATGTATATATCTCAAAAATCATTTCCTTTTTTTTTTCTGCGCATAAGTAAAACCTTGTTCTAGAAGTTGAATACTTACTTCCTATGCAGAGAAACTGCTGTTCAGAATTTTTCTCCGCTTTTTTCCTAATTTGAGTGGACTAAAATGCGAGAAAAACTATAGGCTACAACAGTTTCTTGCCTTCTATTGGTTATTTTACCTCTTCTGTAAAAATATTTAATTGAACTCTAGGTCTAGACTTCGCCTCGACCATTCAAAAAATCACCTCACACCTAAAAGTAAACTTTTACATCTAGTAATGTAAATAACTAACTATTTTATGGCACTGATGATAAAAATAGGTTACTTTCCTCGCCAGTCTGAAAGGTGAATTTTTTATTGAAAGTCTAGAAAAGTGTCCAATATCTTTTATTTTCAAGGAGTATTTTTACATTTAAACGATTGGAACAATTAGAAATAGAAATTGCGTAAACATTCCTAGTCAGCTCCAAATACAGTCAGATAGCTGCAGTGGCATTGTCTGCAGGCAATGGCTCTTATTTTCTAACGAGTTTTCTATATTACCCTTCTCTATTGTACTAAACTTCATGATACTAATGAAGAACAATGGAAGCAGTGTCTAAAATCGAGAACATAACAAATTCAGGAATTCTGCAATGTCAGCTACTATCCTCCCAAACGTGTTGAGATTTCAACTGGAGTTTTGGCACTTGTTATTCATATATTTAATGAAAAATCATTGATGGTTAGTGTTCGCTGGGCAATATACTTTCTATAACAGTTCACACATAATGCACCAGCAATAGTGAAAGTTCGTCGTACGTTGGTTTTTGTATCTGGTATATGTAGAACTAGTGTAGTTCCCAAATATTCAATATTGTTCATAGTCGACTAGCATCAACAGGCTCCAAATACAAAAAATACAACCTATTATTTTATTTAAAATTAATTAGAAATAGACTATGTTTTCAGTTTACAGCTTTGCAACACTGTTATTCAAGAATAATAAAACTGTTTTACGTTTACTTTGTTTAATCAGTTTTGAAATGAAAACACTAACTGACATTTAATATTAATTTATATTGATCCATAGGATTTATTAGAAAAAGTAGGACGAGTATTGTGGCAATCTTCGGCATGAGAGAGATACCTTTCATCTTCCGATTCTGTGAGACATTAGTAGACTTGTTCCTTGGTCAAATTAAATTTTTTCGATCGGGCTTCTTTCGCCCTTTCGTTTCAAAAATGCAATAAGCCTGTAATATTTATTAATGTCGTCATTTCATTATGTTCACCATCGCTTTTATCATGGTGTAATTCCAAAGCGTTGACGATTTCCATATGTTGGACTGCTTAACGAGATCTTTACGATCGCATCATTCCAAAAAATTAGAAAAATAGGAAATAGAATTGGATGAAATGGAAAAGGATTGGGAGCGGCATTATGTGGAACTGTTTTCTATATAATAATAATAATAATAATATTTATCCAAGAGATCATTTACATGATATAGGACATATCAAAAGTAGTATCTGAAATATCAGATAAACTATAATATAGGATAACAATGTCAATAAGTAAACAAACAAATATAAAATATATACATCGGGTATATCAAATTAAAATTAAATTTTACAAATTAGGTAGTTTATTTATTGTACACTTTAATTCCTAGATATTTTGGGGTGTGCTCATATAATGCTAATCTATGATGCGGAATTTCCAGGGTATGAATATTTCTCGTGTTATATATATGATTTGCATTAATGCTTTTATTTAATTGTGATCTAGCACATACCAATAGATTAAGAAGGAATAAGCAGGGTAGCGTAAGTATCCCAAGTTGTTTATAAATGTCTTTACAACTGGTTTACCTGGTTACTCCCGCTATTAAACGTACTGGTCTCTTCTGTAATTCAAAAACTCTCAACATATCAGACGAAGAACCCCAGGCAATTAAGGCAATGTATCATCAGCAAAAAGAATTGAATTTGTTTCACTAAAGTTGTTCACGTAAATTATGTAAAGAAGTGGCCCCAGGACAGACCCTTGTGGTACACCTACTGTAAGTTCCATTTGCCTAGATTTAGTATCTTCTATCTGTACATAGTGTTTCCTGTGGCACAAATAACTCCTGAACCATTCCAGTGATACACCACGAATGCCATAACTTTCTAATTTTTGTAAGAGTAAGAAGACAAAAAAAATCACTTTCTATAATGTCCACGAAATGTTTAATGCTTTTAAAACCGTTTTTGGTATATGTCGATGTGGAAGAAGGGGGATAGTGAAATTATGAAATTGTTAAATACTGCAATATTTTTCAGTTGGACATTAGGACTTCTTTTCGTCGTCGCTACTTTCTATAAAGCTCTGGGCCGCTGTTGCTAAAAGCGACCTCTTATTTCAAATTGATCCAAAGCAATAAGCACTTCTTGACATTTGACCCCCGACGACGACGTAAAACGCCGTGACTAATTCGTACACGGACCGCCACGCCGTTATGTGCATATCCTGATCGGACTCTTCGCCAGTTCTCTTCCTAATAGTTCAATTACAAGTTCATTGTTGACACACGGGATGTGAAAAATGTTGTATGGTAGTGTGAAAGCGGCTTATTATATTGGCCATTGTTGCCGTGAACTATAAAGGAATCGCATTAACTCGGCCACAGAGAGGTATTTAAATTGTTCATTGTGTGTTATTTATAATGTGTGGCCGTTTGTGTATGTACAGGGTGATCTATGTATTTTTAATATGTTAGCTATTTTTCTTATTATCTACCTCTAACTAAATCTGTCATCCCTGACATCATAGAGAGGGAGGCCTTGACCGTAAATATTTTCCGTCTTTAGAATACTAAACAAGTAAGAAAACACCCTATTAGTATTATTCATTATTCATTTTTGGGGATCTCTCACAAACCTTATGGAAATTGGCTCTTAGTTGAATTTTCTGAAATTTGGATATGTTATAGCTTTTTGCTTTCCAGAGCAAAAGTTCTCATGGGCCCAAGTCTCTGCTATGACTGCTTTTCAAGTTATAAGGGCTTGAACGTCACAATAAGCATACGAATTTGGTGAAGTGAACATAGCAATCTTTTCACCAGTCCTTCATGTTTTTCTTTCTTTTACGTCGCACAGTGGGGCAAATAGCTCATTTTTTGGACAAGCGATAATTCCCAAGCTTGGAATTAATGAAATTTAAAAATTTTTGTTTTAAACTCTTCGTTATAAAATTGCCTTTAATTCTATCGAGCCCGAATTTTGAAATTTCAAAATTAAAGGACTTAAATTTTGAAAGTAAATTAAAATTTTATCAAAAGATTGTTTAAAATCATAAAAAATTGTTACTTGGGGGTTTTTTTGGTTTCTAATCTCATTTCTGATCCCCAAATTTTGCTATTCAAAAAACCAAGATAGCGGATCCAATATGGCGGCCATAATATTTTTTTAAATGAGATGTACATGCGCAAATTGATAAAAATTGTTACTTGGGGTTTTTAAGGGTTTCTGACCATGAATATGAAGTCTAAATTATGTAATATCGTAATCCAAGATGGCGGATTCGATATGGCGGATCCAATATGGCGGCCACAATATTTTTTTAAATGAAATGTACATACGCAAATTATTAAAAATTGTTATTTAGGAGTTTTAGGGTCTGCTGAACATGAATCTGAAGTCTAAATTACGTAATATCGAAATTCAAGATGGCGGATCCAATATGGTGTCCGTAAGTTAAAATAGAATGATAAATCAAGAAAGAAATTGCTAAAATTTGTTACTCAGGGGCTTAATTCGCTAATTTCGGATATTTTAGTTTCGTCACTTTGGAAGCCATAATATCGGATCCAATATAGCTGTTATAAATTTTAAAAAAATAAGACGTACATGCAAAAATCATTAAAAATTAGTTCCTAGAGGTTTCTGATTCTGCAGTTAAAATTTCGTAATTTTGAATTCTAGGGTTGCATTTCCAGTATGTGCTAAAATGAAATAATTAATCAAAAATTAACCTTAAATGTCCAATCATAGAGTAGTCAGAAGACAAATACTATTAGCTAATACTATTCTATTAGGCAAGAACTATTAACTTTAATTCTAATATTTGATCAAGTCATAAAATGACAGAAAGTAAAATATTGTAAGCCATGAACTTAAAATAACCTAATGCTTCTAGTCCTAAACAAACAGCTAGAAAAGTACGATAAGATATAAATCTAACATAATCTAATACGTAAAATGATGAACGAATAGAATCTTCAACTTACGGACACCATATTGGATCCGCCATCTTGGATTTCGATATTACGTAATTTGGACTTTAGATTCATGATCAGCAATCTCTAAAACCAAGTAACAATTTTTAACAATTTGCGCTTTTGCATGTCAATTAAATAAATATTATGGCCGCCATTTTGGATTACGATATTACGTAATTTAGATTTCAGATTCTCGATCAGAAACCCTTAAAAGTCCTAAGTAACAATTTTTAACAGTTTGTGCATATACATTTCATTTTGAAAAAATATTATGGCCGCCATATTGGATCTGCTATCTTGGTTTTTTGAATCGCAAAATTCGGGGATCAGAAATGAGATTAGAAACCAAAAATATCCCCCAAGTAACAATTTTTTATATCTTTTGATAAAATTTTAATTTACTTTCAAAATTTAAGTCCTTTAATTTTGAAATTTCAAAATTCGGGCTCGATAGAATTAAAGGCAATTTTATAACGAAGAGTTTAAAAAAAAATTTTAAATTTTATTAATTCCAGACTTGGGAATTATCGCTTGTCCAAAAAATGAGCTATTTGCCCCACTGTGCGTCGTATAAATTATTTTCAGTGGAAAAATAGCTTTATGTATATATTTTAAGAGAACAAAATCTGATATACAAGGTGTCCGGAAACAAAGTAGAAAAAAAGTAACTGTAGATTCCTCAGCCCAAATTAATTGGGGTTCTTCATATAACATTTTTCAAAATATCCTTCGTTATCAAGTTACAGTCCCTTTAAAGGGGTACGTTAAAAACCGTTTTCATTTTTTACTCAAAGAATAAAATTTCAAAAAACAAAATATTTGGCATATCTGTTACACTTATTGAAAGGCATCTTGTGAATTTTTTTCATCCATTTGATTACATCAGCCTAATAAAAGTTTTAAAAAACATTGTCTTCAGTACTGATTGAAATGAACTCAATTGCATGAACGTAATTTTATTTTTTATCACGAAAACGGTTGGTAACATCATTTTTTAAAGAGAAGAAAAAGTTTTAGAATCAACAAGGGAATCAAAAAATATTTTATTCTGAGATGTAAAATGAATTGATTTTAGTTTTTTAGAATTTTATTTTTTGATTAAAAAAATTAAAACGGTGTTTTTAACGTATCCCTTTAAATGGGCTGTAACTTGACGACGAAGGGGTATTTTGAAAAGTGTTATATGAAGAACCCCAGTTAATTTGGGCTAAAGAATCTACAGGTAATTTTTTTTCTGCTTTGTTTCCGGACACTCTGTAGATAGGGGCTGATGGGGTAGCAATCCACAAAAAGTAAAATATTCTTTTTGCAACTTTTTAATATCATCATTTTCGGTGGAATAATAGCTATGTACATATAATTAAAAAAAACACATCCAAATTTGATATAGGTAGGGGCTGACGGGGTAGCAATCCACAGAAAATAAAATATTCTTTTAGTGACTTTTAATTTCGTTTGTACATTAACTATTTTCGGTGGAATAATAACTATATACATATTTTTCAAGAAAACAACAAAATCCGATACAGGTAGAGGCTGACGGGGTACAATCCACAAAAACTAAATATCCTTTTTATAACATTTTTAATATCATTTGTGCACTAACCATTTTCGGAGGAATAATAGCTATATATAGTTATATAGTTATATTTCAAGAAAACAGAACAAAATCCGATCTAGTTACTGACGGGCTAGCAATCCACAAAAAGTAAAATATTCTTTTTACAACTTTTTTTCCACCGAAAATGGTTTTTTTTTTAACTGTTTAACGTCGGCCTATTTCCGCTACCAGGGCCTATCACCGACGCCAGGAGACGAGCTACCCCCAACCTGGAAATTTTGCCGAACCTCTTCCCTTAAGAAGAGTAGGGATCTTTTACTTGCCTAACATTTAATAGACAAGGGACCGCCTCGCCTGCTTTACATCCCCTCCGAAGGATGGTATATCCACTACGTAATCCTCGTCTGAAATTACGTAACTTCCGAGTATACACTGATATACAAGCCTCTAGAAGGTGGGACGAGAACGCTGTATTTCCCAAGATGGGAGCCCATCCAAGTACTAACCGCGCTCGACGACGTTGCTTCAACGGAATATCGACTGATATTCACATTGAAGTCGCCTTTACGCTCGCCCCAACCGAAAATGGTTAATGCACAACCGATATTAAAAAAGTTACAAAAAGAATATTTTAGTTTTTGTTAATTACTACCCCGTCATCCCCTACCTATTATGTCCAATTTCGTTGAGTTTTATTGAAGTATAGGGTAGATAGTTAATTTTTCACCAAAAATGGTTAATATGCAAACGATAAGTATTAGAAAAGTTACAAAATTGTATTTGACTTTTTGTGGATTGCTACCCCTACCTATGTCGGATTATGTTGTGTTTTCTTGAAATATATGCATATTATTCCGCCAAAAATGGTTAATTCACAAACGATATTAAAAAAGTTACAAAAAGAATATTTTACTTTTTGTGGATTGCTGTCAGCAGAAAAGAAAAAGCTACAACATATCCAAATTTCAGAAAATTCGACTGATAGCCAATTTCCATAAGGTTTGTGGGGGTCCTTTAAGGTTATGGCACTATTGGAGATGTTACTTAAGTTTATACCAAAAGTCGATGGCAAAACAGAACTAGTACAAATAAAAAGTATCATTACCTATGGCATTCCTTGTAAGTTTCTTATTTTTTGCCTCTATAACTTCAACGTTTGTTTTATTTTTGTACAGGGTGTCCGAGTTAAAATAAGAATTTTTATTTTCCTTTGTCATTTAATGAGTTTTTCAAATTTTTTTGCCATGCCCATATTCTTGAAATTGTATCTCAAAGGACAGTGACCAGTTAGAAGACCTGTGGATCAGCCTTAATCAGACTTTTCGAGATCGAGAAGCCTTGCAACATTCTTTGTCGAATAGATCATAAACTTTTGCGCTTGTTTTTGGCCTGTAGTATTCTTCCAGTAGGAGGACTTTTGTTCCTTGTCCCATTGTTGTACCTTCCCCGTTATGTGTCTTTTAGATAAGCTACAAAACGGTTCGGATACGAAAGATTGGGCTTCAGCCCCTTTTCTTCATCTAATTCGTTACCTTCTATTTCCTCATATCCTGGCACCTACATCAAGGTAATTTACATAACAAAGCAAATAATATAAATAATGGACTTTCAATTACCTCAATACATTTTTGTAAACCCAAACGATTGAGGTTTGAGTCCAAAGTCACGAGGTGGCCGAGGTGGCCAAGGAAATTCACTTCCTCGACTGATGAAGTGATGCGGATAGTATGTATTTCAATGTATGTATTTATGTACTTCTACCGAATAATGCGCTGGGGTGCCGTCCTACATGTAGCAGCTATTGTTTCTTAAATTTATCGGAACGTAATATAAGATTTCAGGAAGAGTGTTTTCTAAAAAGTCCAGATAGCACACATTAAATTTGTTTTAAATTCGTGCTGGAAGTGGTTTTCTATAGATAAATTCTCAAGTTTTCACGAATGACTATTTCTGTTCCAAACAATATCCGTTCCACAAACATTGGGCCATCATTTTGTTCGTTATACAAAAATAATGAAAACTGCGAGCTTGTGGAAGATTACGAGGTGATAAATTCTGTACTAGAGTAAAGTGATATTGTTTTTCTTTGTATTTCTTTAATAACCTATTTGGCCACAGTACGGCTCCCCTTTTTTAACTAACGTGCTGAATTTTCGTGAGTAGCTTCGTTTTGACGAGACGCCCAACTTTTCTCTGCGAAAATTCTTGGTAGTGGTAGCTATATAAACGGCGCTTGAGTATATATGTCGACAGGGTGATTATTCAAATTATATTACTAACAGTTAGTTTTTTAGTTAAATCTTGAGATAGGTAATTTGATAAAAAACACGAAAAAACGTTTGTCCTACAAAATTGATGGTTTGACCGAAGCGTCCCCCACCCCCCAACATGTCCAAATAACGAAAATTTAAAAATCTATTTTTTGGAAATCAAAATGATATTTGAAGGTCAGATCATATGTATTTTGGACAGCAGCATTCAAATATGCTAACATATACAGGTTGTCCTATTTAAAAATTTTATTTTCATGTCAGTTGCGGCTGAGCCACCCCGGTATAAATAGGCATCGCTACCAATGTACCAATAAAAATATATACTAGATCCAAGATCCAATGCCTCATTTTATTAACAAAAAGAAAATTTCCAGCATGTTTTAAGTTTAACTAATCTATTGAATACAACAATAAAAAAATAATATTAGCGTAAAAAAGCAAAGAAATACTTTACATAATTATTATACTCTTCGCAAAAACGAGTATATTGTATTTGATCGGCACATTTCTAAAATCGTAAATATCGCTCGTAGAGAAAAAATTTTCATATCATTGTGTTAGTGAACGAATTCTGAACAACTTTCAAAATGTCCGTCTGTCCGTCCGTCCGTCCGTCCGTCCGTCCGTCCGTCCGTCCGTCTGTCCGTCCGTCCGTCCGTCTGTCCGTCCGTCACGTTTCTTTTAAGCACGATAACTTAAGAAAGAAAAGTCCGATTGTATTGAAATTTAGAAAGTAAGTTAGTGTTAGCTAGAGGAAGAACCCTATTGTTTTTGAAGAAAATCGATCGGTAAATAAAAAAGTTATTAATTATTTAATTAAAAAAAATATATATTCTCTTAATTTTTTTCGCTTGTACAAAAATGCGGAAATATTATTTTCATAATATATTTTTTTTGTTTATGAACTTTACTAATATATATTTCATAGAAGTACGAGTTGGAATATGTATGATTGTCGAAAGATATAGGTATATCACAGACAATCAATTTTCGTAGCAATAAATGGTGGCGCAGCGGCTAAAGCTTGCGTTGCAATCCAAAGGTCCCGTGTTCGAATCCCACAGAGGTCGGACATTTTTTTTCATTTTTTTTTTTCATATAATTTTTTTTACAACAAAGATGGTATCACAAAATTTAGGATGTCCAAGAACTAACATTATTTACAAGAAAACTGCGAAGAGTATCCTATAGAATGTGTAACAATTATATATAAAAAGCTGAGTAAATTGGCGAAGAGTACGTTTTTAGCTTGTTATAAAATGTATTGTCTAATCACAAAATAAGTTATTTCACTGTATAATTCTTATCCTTCGAGTTTTTAACTTAACCCATGCATTTATCGTCTCTTGAATGTCTATTTGAGTCGGAAAGCTCCATGTTTCAGAATTTCAACAATTTCTCAACTCAAACTATTGGGAGTGTTCAACTCTGTACATATTTACAATCAGAAGCAAAATGTTTCTTTGGTTTTATTTTAAAACGAATTTGATTATAGTGTTAAAAGTCTAAAACTGAGTTTAAAACTGTTATTGATTTTTCCAGTTAAAAAATTTGCATTTTCAAAGAAAATGGTTCACTAATTTATCAACAAAAACTGTTGTTTGCCTTGTATTTATTTATTGTTGATTTTTATGTTATTCTAAAATAAATAAAAACGCATTCCATTCCGAATGATAACGTGTATGGTGTTGAAACTTTTTTAAGTAATCCAGAATTATATTAGCGAACCTTGAGTATTTTTAGATAAGAACATAATTATGTTACGTACGTGTACTCACACACTTTTGCAAGCGGTCTTACAGTAGTCGATTGAAACCAGTAGGAGCGTTAAAAGAGTGCGTTTTGTAATACCACAGTATAGTTTATCTTTTCTGTGTACTACGTATAGTGGGGAATTTTCTCGAATAGTCTGCCAAAATTCATAATATTCAGTACATACTGAATGATTATGTCATACAACCTGTCTTTATGTGACGTTAAGGATAGGATTTTGCATGTACCTGAAGTTTCGAACGTTCACTTGAACGAATTTCATATTAAAAAATAATAATAATAAAAACCACACTTCAATTTATGTGTAAAAGCTTATAGTATTGTGGATATTATTGTTAGCAAATGTGGCAATGAAGTGTTTACGCCTAAATCGATGTGTGGTTTTTATTATCTTTTCTTTTTCATCTAAAATTCGTTCAAGTGAACGTTCGAAATTTCAGCTACATCGATTTATTATAAATATTCAAAAAACCAAACAATATAATCTTTAAAAGTGTTTTAAATAATTGCTATTGTTCTAACGAATACAACTATATATATTTTTAATTATAAATTTATGTTGTACTTGAATGTCGTAGTTTATCAATGAAAATCGTTCCTAATTTCATTATTAGAGTATGGCATTTAATTATAACAAAAAATTATGATAAAAACTGTGTATGGTTGTATTCCTTAGAGCAATAGGAAGTATCTGAAACTATTATAAACGCATATTTCCCTCTCACTCTACAAAATCCTACCCTTAATGGAACTATTTGTCAGGGATTAAACTCATCGATCAAAATTATTTTGTGGCATCATATGAATGAATAGCCCAATAAGCCGCTGGGCCCAATTCCATATACTTAACTGGCGAGACCCTTTAATGTTCATTTGTACAAGATAAGGTCAAAAACTCTGTCAAAAAAACACTTTATTTCACCTCCTTAAGAGGAGACAGGTTGAATAATATCCTCAGAAAATGCTTTCTTTTATATGTAGAATATATTTTGAATATGCATTTGATGTATATTTTTATGGAGTACGCTCTCTAAGAGGGAGTTAATTTTAAAAAACCGCTGCCCAAGGAATCACTACTTCCACATCCAGATTTTCTATCCAAGTATCTCATAATGAAAACATTTTGTAAGTGGAAATACTTGTTTATAGAACTTTAATAATATAATATTTGAAATCGACTACCCCAAAAACCCATAAAACGATATCCACACGTTAGTGGTGATAGGGGGGGTGTTAATGGGGATGGATGAAGTAAAAAAATATTTTAAGACTTGATTCTTGTAAACGTACTAAATCACAATTTTTTTTCATCCCCTTTAATAATGGGGTAGAGGTATTAATGGGGGTGGCTAATGCCAAAAATTTTTTTGAGACCTTAGCTTCTCTTGTATACACTGAATACCAATTTTATGGACTCTTAACTGCTTGATTTACCTATTTACCCCCCATTTACCTTTTACCCCCCAACCCTTCGACGGAATAAGATGAAAGTGTAATCTAGTTCCAGATCCCGTTAAAGTACGTACGTGTACCAAATTTCAAGTCAATATCTTAAACGGTTCCAGAGTAATTGTGCGCACAAAAAAAGTTACAGACCGACAGGCAGACAGAGATTTTTTTCACTCAAACTTAAAATCTCGACGTTTCATGACATTCTAAGCCTATTTGTACAATAAAAATTTTCAAAAATTTTTTTGTCGTTACTATACTTCCACTGGATGTGGAAGTAAAAGTTAATACCATCCACCCCCTTAATTTTTGTCAAAAAAATCTATCTGCCAAATATTTACATCCGTCTTCGTTAGGACACCCTGTGTACACTTGAAAGACAATCTTGACCCAAAATAATTCCATTATCTTGTTTTGGGTACCCGGTAAAGACGAAAGGAACCTTTTAGAGAAAAAAAAAATCTGTACAAATAGTAAAGAATTACCAGAAGTGGACATGTTTCACTTATTAATTAATTTTTTTTTACCAATCGGTTTAATAATGTTTGTTTAAAAATTCTAATTTTTTAAAAACTAGACCCCTTCGAAAAAATCAGACGCCCACGACTTTGTGAGTTTGGCGTTCTAAAGAAAGTAGTGATACAACTCTTAGTAACGAACTGACATCTGGTGGATGAATCTTAACGCGCATAAACGCTCTTAAAAACTACTACTAACATCGACGTTAAGCTCTTAACATTTTCGCGTAAACATGGTCATTCAGCTCTATGATGGAACGTTTACGTTACTTGTAACGCCTATGTTACGGTCATCTTTCTCTCCCACTCTCATATATTTTTTGGTCGGCACTCAACATAACAGGTACATGTTAAATAACGTAAATGTTCCATCATAGGCCTGAAAATACCTCCAAAGTAAATTTGCGCTTAGTGTGGCGGTAATAAAACTATGTAATTAGCTGTTCAGATTCTTTTATTTAAGAAGCACTTTGATTTTATCTCATTTTTTAATATTTCCCATTCTCGATTTCAAGAAGCACCCTCTACTAAACCAGTAAACACTCATTCATACACCTTAAAAGGCGAATGTAACGCGTAGAAAAAACCGGTCAAGGTCAATAATTATACTCAATTTACGCATGAGGTGACTTGATAATTAAGTCTGTTTATTTTTCAATTATGGAACGCAGGCATTTTATCTTCATTCATGGGCTATTATTTCCGTTTTATTGTATTATGTACGACTTCAAGAGCTCAGTCAGTCAATTTACGAACATTTTCGGGACGAAACGCGAATTAGAAAAGTCATCAAACGATGTTAGTAATTAATGAGCCGGCTTTCGAAAGTTTGTTCAACATTGAATATGTATAAGGGGAGGTAGGCCATAGAGTTATAATAAGTTAAACGAAGTCATATTCATCCTTCGTAACTGTTTATTATAGGAATTTGGTCAACAATTATTAGCAATATTATTAATTTATAATATATTTGCTTTAAAATCGAATTATCTTTGTAGTAGGAGTATATGTTATACCAAGTGACCATTGCAACAAATCATCTACACTGTTGCTAATGAAGTAAAAATGTAGAGAAATGGTAGATAAAATATATACACGATGCAGGGTTTTATCATATTCCTTTTGGTTTCCTAATTCTATGATTAGGATGTGCATTCTATTTTACTTACAATCACTACTGTAAATAGTAAAAAACACATTACCTGCCATCCATGTAAGTTGAATTTTACATATTGCAAACAACACGCACTGTAAACAAATCGGTAAACAAAACGCACGGGACACGCAATTATAGGTGGCTTATATCGCTAACGCGGGGTTTAAGAAAACAGAAGCGCCTACGCAATTTTCAAATTCTGTCAAAACTGACAATATTTGTTGAATAATATTGTTGACTAGTAAACTAAATCCAGATTTTACTAAATAAATAAATAAATGAATATGATCGTAGGTAAAGTATAGTACATAATTCGAGTTGTAAAGCAATTACGCACTCATGGAAATACTCACTCGCCGCTACGCGACATCGTGCGTAACTTTTCCATTCGTGCGAAATATGCTTCTTACAACACTCATTACGTAATATACTATTATTTGGTAATGTGTTTTTGAAAATAATTTTAGTAAGTTTTGTTACCAATGCATAGCAGTGCTTTGGGGGATATTGTAAGTGTAATATTATAAAAAGTAAACGAGCGAACAATATAGTTAAATCCGGTTCTGCGTTCTGCACCCCTTGCCTCTCAACGTCGCTCACAAATGCGATTGCTTCAACTATAAATTTGCCTAGTCCAGGCTCTTATAAAGTGTTTGAAACAGATGCCGTTGGAGGGACCCACTCACACTATTTACAAGCCACCAACTTTGTATTGCTCGAGTTTATTAAGAGCAGCGTCAAAGTCTGCTTCACGCCGACGAGAGCCAAAAAACTCGAAACCGAAGGCCAAACAAGGCCGACGACCAAATTAGTTTTTTTTCAAATCTGCAGGTCTTAATACGTAAGCAATCGGGAAGGTTTTTTCTAATCTTCGTTTTTTAATTGCCTATCGATCTGTCAAGTCAGATTTTCGATTTTTGTCGGTGTCAGATTTTTGAAAATTTTTATGAAAATTAAAACTTTTTTGGAAAATTTTGAAAAAACGGGGACAAAAATCGAAAAACTGGATTGGACAGATCAATACTGCCCTGTTAAGTATAGAAGTCGTAACTGACAAAATCGTCATTTTGAGATATTACCTAGTTTAGATAATTTGTTAGATTGCCATCGAACTTGATATTTTTAGTAATAATTAAATTTAATATATTATGATATGTTGTACATCAGAATCTAATACTTTGAGTCTTAACAAGGAAATAGATATACTTATTATCAAGTTGTAGATGTCATAAGCTGAAAATATTGAACAATGTAGATACGACTTCAATGCTTAACAGGGCAGAATAGGCAATTAAAAAACGAAGATTCCAAAAAGAAACTTTACGATTGCTTAAAAAAATCACTTTGGGTCACTGGGCAATGTGCATCGCCCAGTTAATTGAACCTTATTACCTAGTGCAGATATTGAGGTCGATATAAAAATGAGCAAATTACGAATTCAAATGTATTTTTAACCTACTTTAATGCCAATATTAGGTAATGAGGTTCAGTTAACTTGGGCGGTGAAATATTTCGCACTTTTTAGCGATATTTTTGGAAGGTGGTTGATTTTTTTTTTTTGTAAGAACTGTGGGGTATAATAACCCTGAGTTCTCAGTACCATAACTTGTCTAAGGGAAAAAATATGTCGCGGTGACAAAGGCAAACTCAAAAGTATATTTTGACTATTTTTGACAATAAAGGACCCCACAAGGTGGCATTGGAAATTGGTTTTAGGTTAATTTCGCTCAAATTCTAGTATGTTGTTTCTTTGACCTTCCAGAACAAGTCTCCATGGGCTCCTTTCCTTTAAGCTACAGAAACCTCAGAAGATGCTGGTCTTAAGAGTGAAAACTACGTTTTAAGCTCTTTGAAATGCGTCAAGAGGTAATTAAATGCAATTCATTTGTTAGTAGTAGAGTAAAATCTGGAAGTAAAGTCGCTTAGTTTTCGAGAAAAAAAAAACGGCGTAGAACCAAACCAGACTTAGTGGGATTCTTGAGTAAGATAATCGTGTACACGAAATCTTTTTTTACGACATTTTTTGGTGGTCGAGAACTTTTTTATTTCGGAAAAACTCAAAAAAAATAGATTTTTAATGAAATATGTCTTTTAAGGTCTCCACCGCTATATCTCTGAAAATATTTGTGCTATCAAGCTATTTTTTTTTTTTTTTTTTAGATTAAAGTAGACACAATAGCGCTTCGAACAATGTCCAACGTGAACCCGATTTATTTTTTTTTAAGTTGGAAAAATAATAGGAAACTCAAACTTGTTATTTTCAGTAGCGTAATTTTAGACAATCGAGAAAAAAAATTATTTATGAAAATTTGTATATACATGCTGCCTGCGTACAAATTGAAGCCAATAGTTTAAAAAAGTTTTTAGGATAAAAATTTTTCATGTCCCGTTCATAGTATTGAGTCAGCGATTTTTTTTAACGGGCCAAAGTCATATTCTTGCGCGCTCGGCTGTAGCAAGCCTGCCGACTGCAACGATCTGACTGTCCCGGTCGGGGTGTATGTAGTAGTTTAACTTATATCAATGATACAAAACCAGTAGTGATCAAAAGCATCTAGGGGATCAATATTATTGTTCAATATTTCGTATATTGTACAGTAGTATTGATCATATGTTGTTAATATTAAGAAATTGTACAATAAATATAAAATAGTCTCCTTTTAATAATAAAAAGACAGGTAGGTAGATATAAATACCTAATCTATAAATATCAATCAGTGTTACTAACTACCCACCTAATTAGTAAGTTTATTAGATATTTTTAAATGAATGAAAGTAAAAACGTACGCATAAAATGAGTTTTATTGTTGAAATAAATTTTCTATTTAGATAGATAAATATGTAGTATGTAGTTATGTAGGCCCTACATTAATAGCATTCTAATTCGTTCATATCTACCTCGAAATCTTTAATAATGTTACAGGAACGACATTTGCACTCGTTGCAACATTTTGGGCCTTCCTTAAAACAAGCACATTTTCGATTGTCACAATTTTACTTCCACATCCAGTGGAAGTATAGTAACGACAAAAAATTTTTTTAAATTTTTTATTGTTCAGATAGTCTTAAAATGTCATGAAACGTCGAAATTTTTAGTTTGAGCGAAAAAAAAATTTCTGTCGGTCTGTCTGTAACTTTTTTTTGTGCGCACGTTTACTCTGGAACCGTTTAAGATAGTGACTTGAAATTTGGTACACATATGTACTTTAACGAGATCTGGAACTAGATTATATTTTCATCTTGTTCCGTCGAATCGTTGGGGGGTAAATTGGGGTAAATTTGGGGTAAATGGGTAAATCAAGCAGGTAATAGTCCATAAAATTGGTATTTAGTATATACAAGAGAAGCTAAGGTCTCAAAAAAATGTTTGGCATTAGCCACCCCCACCCCCTTATTAAAGGGGATGAAAAAAAATGTGATTTAGTGTATGTATGTACAAGAACCAGAAACCTCAAAATATTTTTTTTACTTCATCCACCCCCACTACCAGCCCCCTATCACCACCCCCACCCCACCCCCTACCGATGTGGGGTATCGTTTTATGGGTTTTTGGGGTAGAGGATTTCAAATATTATATTATTAAAGTTCCATAAACAATTATTTCCACATACAAAATTTTTTCGTTGTGAGTGACTTGGATAGAGAATCTGGATGTAGAAGTAATGATTCCTTAGGCAGCGGTTTTTATCCGAACAATGAATACTTAATGATTTTCGACAACCGCCACTTCTACGCGACTAATCTGACCACTACTGCATCCGAGGTGTATTAATTGCGTCCCAATGTCGCATTTAGCGCTGATAAAAAAAATCGCTGTTGCCACACGGTACATTTTAGGAAAAAATATATTGTTTCAAAAACTTTTGTGATTATTAGGCTTTATTTTCTTCGCTGCATGTATGTAAATATTTTCAAAAATAAAAAGGTTTATCGATTGGTGAAGATTTCAATACATAAAATATATATTTTTAGTTTATCTGATTTTTAGAGAAATGAAAGTGCGAATTGTGCCCAAACCGTTTATATTGGCAAAAGCGCTACAATGTGTGCTTTAATTTGACACAAAACAAATTTCGGTACCTTTAATAGTTTTAAAGATGGAAACAAAAAAAAACAATTTTATTTAAAAATACATTTTTTCACTTTTTATTGATTTAAAAAGTTCGAGACCACAAAAAAATGTCGTAAAATATGATTTCATATGCCCGGTGACATACTCAAAGGAACCTAACATGTTTGACCTGGTTCTACGCCAAAAAAAAAACGACACGATAGACTTACGAAATCGCTGCTCTATTATAGTAGTAAGTGGAAATAGTGACAATCGCATATCAACGGATATATATTTGCATTTACACTTGCATTTAAGTGTAAGCTTCTTTACAATTTACATATACCTGAGAGTTTAAATCAAATTACTATAGAATCTCACATATTTCGGCAATGGAAATTGGTTCTTGGTCAATTTCGCTCAAATTCTATATGATGTTCCTTTGACCTTCCTGAACAAAAATCGCCATAGGCATAACCTTCTAACTCCTTTCCTTTAAGCTACAGAAGCCTTAGAAGATGCTGGGGTCTCAAGGAATGATAACTTCGTTATTATACATAGATTAGCTAGTAAATGCCTATTTAAAAGTAAATGCAAGTGTAAATGCAAATATATATGCGTTGATATGCGATTGTGACCATTTTCACTTACTACTAACGATGAATTGCATTTACTTACTTCTTGACGCATTTCACAGAGCTTAAAACGTAGTTTTCACTTTATGAGACCCCAGCATCTTCTGAGATTCCTGTATCTTAAAAGAAAGAAGTTAGAAAGACTATGGAGACTTTTGTTTAGGAAGGCCAAAGGAATATCATACTAAAATTTGAGCGAAATTAACCGATAACCAATTTCCATTGCCACCAGCATAAGGCTGAAAAACCTAGTCAGTATAAAATATGAAACGTGTTCTCTGCGAAGCAGTTAGTTACACGTTTTATATTTTATGTTTCACTTTTAATATCCGCCGTTTTCATCTCGTTACATTATACACTATTACTTTAACCGTTTGAACGTTAACATCACGTAAGTATGTGCTAAAACAGAGTACTTTAATGAAATTATTTAAGCTTAGCCGTATAAAAAACCTGAAATGATAACATTAAAAATGTTAAAGTGTGTTTAACGACACTGCGAGAAATAAAAAGGATAACGATTCAGTGTATTATGTTATTATACAGAAACAGTTCCAAAGGTATGTAGCAGCAAAGTGAGACCAGTCGCGAAATATAACTGTCTCAAATTTTTCCTCGCTTGGGTACAATTTGCAATTTTTTATAAAACAGGTAGATGCAAAACAAGGTAGTTATTTTAAGTTCGCCATACTCAAGCGAGAGGAGTCCTAAGCGTGAAATGTTATTAGACAAATCGTGACAAATGTACAATCGACGTCAGCTTAAACTCACTGCTGTTGGAGATGCTCTCTTTCTAACACGCACCACTACAAATAAAGTTAGAAAGGGAGCATCTCTAATGGTGGTGTGTTTAAGGTTACAGCGAACGTACAAGAATCAATCTTGCTAATGACGTGGTTTTACTTCATATTTTACGCCTGTGTGTTTCCAATTGTTTGAAGCCACCGCTATACGATCGCTTAGAATGTACTCATTTTCAGTGTGAGTAGTCTATACCAATAATTTGAGATGAAGAAAAAATCTAATTGATTTAGGTCAGTGTTGTGGTTCACTGACGAGAATATGTATCTCAAAAATGTCTAACTGTCTCAATACTAAAATGCGACGAGGCACCCTCGAGCATGAACCGTGAGTGATGTAGGAGACCAACTGGTACGTCATCCGTCACTAATCACAAATCGTGTTCTAAATTTTTTTCTAAATGTTTCCATCCGCTCACAAAAAAAATGTGGTTATATTAAATAGTCCCAAAAGATTCCTATCTACCTACGTATTACAAAAAAATCTGTCTTGAAAACGATTTTGCATTACTGCATGCGAATTTTTCATAGCCTATACATGGTTGTTGTGTAAATTCATGATTAAGAATGCGAAACCAAAATTGAGTATTTCGTGCAACTTTTCACCGCAGCATTGCATAAATTCTACACGTGATTGGAAATTACGATGCTAGCCTTGCGACCACGGGGTCCTGGGTTAGAATCTTAGAGTATGGATGTTTAGTGGCATTTTTCACGTGTTATGAGACGGTCTCGCTCTTCTTTCCTTTGCAGCAGATGGCAATGTCGCAGGGAATGGTTTTTGTGTTACTGTCTCTCTTTGTGTGTGTGTGAGTAGGTTAAGTGGTTCAATAGCTATAGCTAGAACGTTAATATAAATAAGGCATTAAAAAAAATCACGTGGTTTAAGTTTAGTTGTCTACAAATGTATTATAGGGCACATAAAAAAGGTCGTAAAAATATCAAAGTCGGTGCTATTATATGCTGACAAGAGTACTAGAGAGCCGTGCTTCAAATTTTTGTGTATTAGAATGAACAAAATAATACTAGAGATTAAAAAAATGTATTTTCGTTTTTTTTATGTGCAGTATAAGAATGGAGTGAACTATACTTGCTCACGTTGGGTACAGTACAGATTATTTCACTCATTAATGGGCTAGCCGTTTTTTCACAATATTGCACCAATCAAACGTCATTATGAGCGGTAATCCAACCTAGGTCGGCTTTTGACAGTGGCAACATAAAAAAATTATCGCTCTAATTTTTTGTGTCACGGCGTCGACAAATATTGCAAAAATTTTTTGACATATATGTCATGTTTTGTTTCGTGAAATGTTTTCCTCAAGTAGGTTCACTCTTGTTTTTAAATTTTATCTAGACATTTTTCTCTAGCTTATTGTTATTATTAACACCACATATATAGTAAACAACCATCAGTTTCAAAGCGAAGCCTGTATGAAATCTATAAGCTATAACCCTTGCCTGTCTGTAACTATTTTAATTTCCCTACTATTCAATCAGGCGGGTAACAATTTCATACAAAGATTGTCCTTAAGATAGCTCGTACAGGATCAAGTCAAGCACAGCTTTCAATAGCTTAATAACGTAGTTAATAATAATTATCACTGGCAGCATCTAAAATTAAATAAAAATGCCTACGAGGTAAGAACATCATTTATTACAAATATGCAGGTAAACACATTGCAAACAAATTAAAAATGTACTTACATACGGTAAACAATCAAAAAGTAACTCGTTGAATCAGAGCTGTGCACAAAACATTATAATTTGTTGTATTTTAGCAAAGCAAACCTCAACTTAATTTTTAAACTTCTTAAGTTAAAAATACGTAAATATGTGTTCATGAACATTTAAAACGCTGTCTGGAATATAACTGGAGCGCCATCTAGAGCTCCATTTCAATTTCTAATCTCTGGAACCATGAGTGGATAATATATATGGGCGGAACATTGGCAATAAAGTAGTGCTCTCCCTGTCTTTCCTTGTCATATTACACCTCAGGAACTCCTGAGAGGTGTTAAGCCAGTCTATATATTATAATATCTAAGGTTTCAACTCGTTTTATTATATAGTAAAGTAAACAATAAACTCTAAAAAGTGACAAGAAAACGTCTGAAGGCAATTAATGACAAAACATAACATTGAAGATGTACTTAATGAATTATTTATTCGTGAAATATTCTCCCCAAATACCACTCGTGCTTTTAAATTGTATCTAAAAATTTTTGCTAAAGTTAAGTTGCCAAAAGGTAATACAACTCGTGTAAATTTGCAGTTTATTATAAAAGGTTAAATCCCTCCCGCTGAAGCGCTCAGAATTTAATCAGATAATAAACTGGCAATTTACACTCTTTGCATTACCAGGCAACAACACTTTTGAAGAAACTTTCGATAAAATTTTAAGCACCGGTGATATTACATACGATAAAATAGCTGATCCTTCGAAATCCCTCACTCACATTTAACATTATAACTAATTTTTCTTGTGCTCGTTTCTGGGTGCTCGCCAATTTCGCCTAGATCTAGAATTGCTTCTTCTAATGCTGGAGTTCGATGCTCGGCGCCGACACCAAATAGCACCGCCAACTGTCTCAAATTAAATGGCGCACTCTGTATATTTTGTAATGTTTTACACGTTTTTTTGTTTTATTTTATGAAAACGAGTGCGATGGTAGTGTAGGATGTTTGAAAATGTGCGTCAACGTCCGTCCGGCTCCTGATCTAACAGACTCCCCGGGATAATAGCGGAATGTGACCTACTACACACACATCCGATCGGTAATAAGTTAATAGCGTTAAAAGCCGGAGCTAAAAGCATGCCCTTGTCATCTGTTGCTCCGCGCTGAGAATTCGCGAACAGAATAAGTGGAAGTGACAAATTGCACGTCGTGCTACGTACTTATTTATTTAATTAATGCATCTTCGAGTGCTTCCTTGTTATTATTTTTTGTTGTTTAACAGCCCAGGCAACTGTACTAAGAGCTGTTATTAGACGTAATTAAATGCACAATTATGGAATGCATTTCCAGTTAATTACATGGCACGACGGAAACTAATATTTCGTCTTTGTGTATATTGTCGTTTTAAGGTAGCGCACTTTTATCTTCTAGAGGAAGCTTTCTTTGTGGCGTCTTAACAGAGAGAAACAGAGAATTTGATATACTTATTAGGTTAAAATGTCTTTGATCTGGCGCTGTCGAATGCTAGTCGCGTGCTGTAACCTCTAGAGACAACAGCTCCTAAAGTAAAGAGTCCCAGTATAAGGCGTAGAAACTGTAGAAAACTTTATGCACTTTGCTTTTTGTGCAGAAAGTTTTTCTCCATCTTTTTTAGTTTTTGTGTTAAATGACAAAAACAATATTTGCAATTTTTTTTTTCGGGTGAGCTTCCATAGTAATGGGGATCTATTGCTATTTTCGTTATCTGTGCTTGCTATTACATCCAATAGGTGAGTGGTTGGATAATGAATATTTCCTTGGTATCTTGCAAAACCTAAAAACCATAGTATTGCGGCTATGTAGGCACATGTGCCTAAAGTTCTTGCACCAGATTTATGTACAGTAGTTTCATATTGGGTTTGGATCAGCTTCCAAGTCATCAATTTGGGTATGTGCTATCCATAATTGATAACGTGTTGCTGAAACAAGAATGTACTCGTAACTCTTACAAATCCTGGTTCACCTAATTGATCTATTTGAAATTCAATTTGTTCCGCATTTTTATCTTGTATATAGGAGGGTGCTAATTTTACCTGGAGAATACCATACGTATATTCTTTGAGGAAAGTGTAACATTTTCTCTGCTAACTCTACATTTCTATCATTCATTTTTTCAGTTTATTTTATTCTTTGTTATGTTAATAAAATAAAGTTATATGTACGCCTTACAATACTTGTCACAGTTATTTAATGATTTAAGGATATATGAATTTCAATGTTTTGTTAATTTTGGACTCATTTATCTAGAAAATGGTAACTCCTATCAAATTATTGTATAGGAACAAAATTGTAGAAAATTTTATGCACGTTGTTTTTTGTGAAAACATTTTTTGTCCAACTTTTTTAGTTATTGTGTTAAATGACAAAAACAACATTGGAAACGGTTTTTTTTAACATAAAGCCGCCATTTTGAAAGTAGAGCCAATTTTTTTGGGGGGATATGTCTAAAATTATTCTTAGGCTTTAATCTTTCAGTAATAGCACCGGCAATGTGAAAAAAATCACCAATATTGCTAACGTGAGACGTACTAATCGTGTTTTTGAAAAACTTTAAAAAATGGATTTTAAATGACCATAACATAACGACTTTCTACGACCCATCGCGTTTTAGTAACAATCCGAGAGTCATTTTCTTCTTGGGTTGTTAACTGTCTTTAGCCTTGTGCTAAAAGTGCAGGCATTTTGAAGTTAATTCCCATTCTTTTTACGAGAATTGAAGGTGTTCACTGTACAAGTTCCTCAGTTTCAGCAGGCAACGGGAGTTAATATAAACTAGAGGAAGCATTATACTCTTCGCCGATTTACTGAGCTTTTTATATAATTGTTACACATTCTATAGGATACTCTTCGCAGTTTTCTTGTAAATAATGTTAATTTTTGGACATTCTAAATTTTGTGATACCAACTTTGTTGTGAAAAAAAAATATATGAAAAAAAAAATCACGATGTGAGGGGGATCGAACCCGGGACCATTGGATTGCGAGAGAGAGAGAGAGAAAACAAATTTATTTGACATTTCTTGTTACAAGAATGCACCTCATCGGATCCCGGCCCGGAGCCAACCAGACAACCACGGCGCGTAGCGTCGTGGAAAATGTGTGGTTGGACGAGGCGGGTCCGATTTGGTTTAACGATAATGCTTGTTGCAGCTAGGACACCTGTCCGCCTTAGGCAGACTTAAAACTAGGTTAAAATTAGGGAATGTGCTCGCACGAGCCTAAAACTAATGAATAAAAAACTTAAAACTAACACTTGCACTGCACTTACAAAATTTTTGGTTGCTGATACGGGAAAACAGAATTAAACGAAAAAACCCGTTCGAGCAAATGACGTCCTTGTGGTCTGATCGCCGTCAAGGAAGGTAGGGTAGTTAAAAGGGTTGAATTTAAAAAGTTTGGATTTACAGGATGTTATCGGCCTAGCGGGAATTTAGAAAGACAAAAAGGGGACAAAAAGGTGAAAAGAACAAAATTGTACAAACATAAAGAAGGGGTTGGAAAGTTAAAGTTGAGGAAAGATAAATAATAGAGTACGGTTAGGTTTTCGTAGAGGGAAGTGTGGCTAAGGAAGTTGCCGGAAGATAGGCAACGCCTGGTATGGTAGGGGGTGTCTTATATCGAAAAGTATTGCGTTATGCTGTCTGATTCGAGTAATGTTGCGGGTTAGCGGACTACCGTCCAGCTTAAACTGATAGAATTTTTGCGATGATTCTCGGACGTAGTCCGCTAGTGGGGTTATGTCGTGGCAACGTGCATAGAGATTTCTGAGGGAGGTGTACCTACCAGAGTCTGAAATGAGGCGCATAAATTTGTGTTCTAATACTCTCAACTTCCGCATTGTCGTGGCCGGGATGCTGCACCACACCGGCGCCGCGTATGTGATGGCCGGCCTGATTACCATCGTGTACAGCAACTTTTTATTAGTCCTGTTGAGTCCGCTACCCCGTGCCAGGAGCGGGTACAGATTCCTGGACATGGAGTAGACCTTGCGTATCGTCTCGTTAATGTGTGTATTAAACGTCAGTCTTTTGTCTAGGTTCACCCCCAAATACTTCACGCACCGCTTAATTGGAATTTCTCTACCCCCGATCGAAAGTGGTGTTAGAATCCGGTTTTCTGTGAAGCGGTGCGTGAAGAGAATCGATTCCGACTTCTCGGCGTTGATCCGAATTTTCCACCTGTCGTAAATACAATATACTCTTCGTTTTTGCGAAGAGTATAATAACGCAAAGTAAAGACGCCATTTTCACAAAGTCAAAATGGGCATCGGTTGCTATTTAGATGGATTCATCGAATTCGATATGTTTCCTTTGACATTTATAAATATATCCTGTTTTTTTTTCACAGACCCCGTTTGTGCGTCAAAACACACCTCATCCTAGGGAACTGAAAGCCAAAGCTCATAGACTTTTTGGCAAGGGCCAAAACTCTATGGAGGAGAGTGACCATCAAGGAAACGACTCGACAGTTTCCCACGTGGAAGCCGTCAACCAGTATGTCAGGCCCATCAGTGACCTTCCAAAGGCGAGTAAACTTTTATTGCTATTAGAAATTAAGTGTATCCCTAAGAAATGGTCCGTATTGGGCATTGTTTCTCCTTGCCTAACGTACAACTCTGGATTTTCAAGGAGTTACCTCGCCTCGGTGATTTGAGAGACGATTAAGAGAACATTAATCCAACCGAAATAAATTGAAATGATATTTTATTTACTTCCGCAGGTGATTGAACCAGAAATTGAAGAGGTAGTGGGTAATGGACAAATGGAAGAAAGCAGTGAGCCTAGCCAAGATGAAGATACCGATGATGTGAGTTTTTTTAGATTTTTTTTAGTAATTTTGTAACTTATTTAAATTATATTGATATGAAAGTATAAACCTCACTTTTTCGTCGTTATTTAGGGAGTGATGTTAAAATATTATGAATATAAATAGAATTGTGTGAGTTAAGCACCTGGGCGCCCCGTACTGATGTGTGATTGGCCCGTTCAAATTTTCGGCCAAGCAAGATTCTAAGCTCACAGATTTCAACCAATGAACTTATAGTGGAAGACCAGACCCTCTGAGCACCAACCTAAAAAATAGGTAATCTGATGTAAAATAACCTGCTGAACTTGATTTTTGAATTCGCCCATTCATTTGAGATTGCCAAAATGACCAAATTGGTAATTTTCTAAAAAAAATCAAAATTATGTGTTATTTTTTGTTTTTCATATAACACGTCATATATTTTTTATTTTACTTCAAAATTTTTAAATTTTTTTACGTAATATTCTCTAACTATTCTTTGATATGTTGAAAGTAAAAAACTTTACCTAAAAAATAATTAGTTCCCAAAAAAAAATAACAACTTTTCTTTGACGCAAAATCTTTAAAATTTGCAGAGTAAAATGTCCGATCGAGGTATCTTTTTTATTTTTAAAGTTAGGTGCCTACTATAAACGAAGAAAATGTTCCGAATGAACTAAATAAAATCTTTTATAAGAAGTTTTTTTTGAAATTTTGCTCCCTTATCGAAATATTCATTGATTGTTTCAGCGTCCGAACGAATGCGCACTACTATGAGTCGGCCGCAATCGCATCTAGAGCTAAACGCAGACACGTGCCGGGTGATTATTATTTTCCAGTATCCATTTATGTTAAGTTGAAAGTGCTTTTTGTCTCAGTCCTTATATTTAGTGCGTTATAAACACATAGTTTGGCATAATAAATTATAATTACTCGGATAGGAAACAAGCTAAAAACGTACTCTTCGCCTGTTCACTGGATTTTTATATAATTGTTATACATTCAATAGGATACTTTTCGCAGTTTTTTGTAAATAATGTTCCTTTTAGACATTTTTAATTTTATAGTACGATCTTAGTTGGTAAAAGACTTGGTAAAAAACTATACCAAACCCTATTTGGGTTTCGATTCCGAGTCAAAAGAACTACACCACCACCTTACACGTAAAAGAATGTAAATTTTTACATTATAAGACACGAGCTAAAATCATATTTCCACGGTTGTATATTACATTATGAAATGTATATTTGTAAAATATATAAATATTTAGATATTAAAATGAAATATCATTTCACCAGATTTCTATTCAATTACAAAAACATAAAAATTAAAAATAGGGTTCTTCCTCTAACTAACACTAATTTACTGTCCAAATTTCAGTACAATCGAAATTTTCTTTCTTCAGTTATTGTGCTTACAAGAAACGTGACGGACAGACAGACGGACATTTTGAAAGTTGTTCAGAATTCGTTCACTAACACAATGGTATGAAAATTGTTTGTCTGCGAGCGATATTTACGGTTTTAGAAATGTACCGATCAAATGCAAAATCCGATGACATTTCTGTGGCTCTAAAACAATATTTAGAATAGAAAAATTTATTTTTATCACTAAATCCAATTTACCATGCACAATGCAGAAGATCGTATACCCGAACTGCTTATAAAAGAAAATCAGAAATTGTAAATGTGCTATTTACAAGACAGCCTACCAAATTAAGTCCAGAATTCCAAATGTTTTAGATTTTGGATGGTACCTAAAGGAGGAAATCTTATTTCCAAAGATGATTTCAAAAAGCCCAAAACCCAATTTTATTGAGTTAACTCCATTTTGTAAATGTAAATTATATAACTGTACTACAAGCTGCAAGTGTAGCAAAGCAAACGTGCAATGTAACATAAGTTGTTTATGCGAAGGAAAATGTAATCTTTAGTACCCACTTGCTGTTATAATTAATGAAAATATATTTTTTAATGTGTATGTTTCGAGATTATCTACATAATTTTATAACATTTAATTGCAAATAGAAACTAAATAATCCGTAGACTCACTTGATCGCTTAAACGACACCACAGATGGGCGACGTTAGCAGAAGTTATGCTTTAAATTAATGCGGACGAGTTGCGCGGCGGCATTCAACAGCGTCATCTCGTTACATGAGCCGAATTTCAAAAAAATCTCTTTATAAAAAAGTTTGTTTAAAGTATATGGAACATTTTTCTCGTTTATACTATAACTCTCTCTTTAAAAATAAAAAAGTTACCTCGATCGGGTATTTTTCAATGCAAATTTTAAAAAACCGCGACAATAGAGGGTAACTATATTTTTTTTAGGCACTATATTATTAGTTACACTATATTCTTTACCGTCAGCCTGTCCAAGAATATTGGAGAGATAATGTGTAAAATATTGGTCTAAATCGGAAATAAAATAAAAAAGATATGATGTGTTATGTGCAAAACCAAAATTAACACATAATTTTAAAATTTTTCAAAAAATTTGCGAATTGACCGATTTGGCAATCTCAAATTAACGGGCGAACTCAAAAATCAAATCCAGAAGGTCATTTTACATAATATCATCTGTTTTTTAGGTGGGTGTTCGCGAGTTGTATAGACTACTTTTAAAATGCTTCCTACAGATTGGCTGCTCTCCGACTATTAGACCATTTAAAAATGGGACATCCACCCCGTCTCTAACAGAGCTTCTCAGAGTCTTTACAGTTTCCTTTACAGTGGAGTCAAATTAGGACTAAAAAAATTTGCAATGTGAATTGTCTGGTCAGGCAGTTTTTTTTGTTTTAACGTGTTCTTAAGTTCGCAGTTCAGTTTTGCAGTTTCTACGAGGTCGGCGTATTGTTTATTTAAACAATTTAATTTTTTAGATCGTGTTTTCCATCGGTTTTCTTTGAATATCTCCAAGTATACAGGTCCTATGGAAAACAATAAAAAGAAGGAAAATGTGCGTTATGAGCTATACAATAAAAGTACATAAACTATAATTCATTCCAATGTTATTATTATACAAAAAAAATGAACGTTGCAAAATTATGCGTTTTTACAAATTATTCTTTAAAAAATAATGGATAATAGTCAATGAAATTTTGGAAAAATATAGCTCTTATAAAGTACAGTCACCACTTAAAATTTTAAATCAAAATGATTATTAAAACTGCTCAAATTTACAATTGTTGCTAAAATTTTGCACCCTTGTGAAATCCTGCCATCAAAACCAAGAAATGTGTACGATGGCTAAAATTGTAGCTTTTTATAAGTACTTTAAGATCGCGGAGAGAGAATTTTTTTTTCAAAATTTAAACCCTTGTTGCAGTTGTTTATAATTTTCGAAATTGTAATTATAACCAAATTCAAATAACTCTCTGTTTTTTTATGAATTGAAAAACGGTAAAGGAGCAATGAAAGTAGTTTGAAAAAGCCAACTTTAAAAAAGAAATTAATGCTCTACTTGCATTTGGAGCTGAGGTACGTTAGTTTTTACATTTAGGTCACTTATAAATAAACAAATCGATATTTCTTATTGAAATTTGGACTGGTAATTCTCCAACGTCTATTATTTTGCCTCTGCTACTTGAAAATAATCCAAAGCTATAACTGTTAAAAGATACTGTATAGAGACACGAAAGTGGGGTCTAGCGATTTTGTAAGAGATCCGGAAATCACCAAATATGTCTAAATGTTATATTATGTTCTTACAAACCGGGCTTAGTTGCTAGATAGCCCAGTTGGTAAGGCGACTAGCACTTTTATTCAGGATGCGAACGTCTCGGGTTCAAATCCTGCTCCCGAAATATATTTTTTTATTGTATCAGTGATATTAAAAGTTTTACAAAGCTGTATACATGAACATGAAGGGTAGTTGTTCAAGTTGATTGGTTTACCATTTTCGTGACAAAAATTAAAAAAGTTATAATAAAATTGAAAATGTGCATAATGTTCTCAAAGCCGCTTTATTCGATATTATTTTAACAATTGTAGCTTCGGATTATCTTCAAATAGCAGAAACAAAATAAGCATTGGAGAATAACGAGATAAGTGACCTAAACGTAAAAACTAACGTATCTCAGGTCCAAATGCAAGTAGAGCATTATTATTATTTTTTCAAAAGTTGGCTATTTAAATCTACTTTTATTACTCGTGTACCGTTTTTGATTTCATAAAAGAACTAGAATTTATTTATAACTAAAATTTCGAAAACTATATACAACTGCAATAAAACGGGTTTAAATTTTGAAAAAAATTGTTTTCTCCGTGATTCAGCCACCGTACACATTTCTTGGTCTTGATGACACGATTTCACCAGGGTGCAAAGTTCTAGCATCAAAATTTCATCGAATATTGTCCATTATTTTTGAAAGAACAGTGATCTGTTTAAAAATGCATAATTTTGCAATGTTCCATTTATTTAAATAATAATAACAACTGGAATAAATTATAGTTTATGTACTTTTATTGTTTTCCATAGGACTTACAGATTTCCAGATATTCAAAGAAAACCGATGGAAGACACGGCCTAAAAAATTAAATTGGTTAAATAAACAATACGCCGACCTCGCAGAAACTGCAAAACTGAGCTATGAACTTAAGTTGACGCCCTACCCTGAACACGTTAAAACAGAAAAACTGCCCTGACCAGACAATTCACAATAAAATCCTAATTTGACTCCACTATTAGTAGAAAACTAACCTCGTATTTTGTGGCACTTCAAGTGGCACCTCTACTTGGTGGGAGATTTGAATTGACCAATTAGGTAACAGCGTTCACCCTCACTCTAATGTGGTGGGAGACGGTCCAGATGTTGGATACACTGCTTGGATACATTATGGGATGCCGTATCGCTACTTATTAGTAAAACTCGCCCCATAATTTTTAATTGTTGTATAAACTACCTTCCTATAACACAATTACTTTGTGTTAATTATCCTGTGTACATATTACCTCAAATTGATGTAAATGATACAGAGGCAATTGTATAATAAATAGTGAAACGGCAATTCATTCAAGTTTTATTGAATTTCATCCTTCACAAAACCCACAATTGTGTGGTTAATCGTTTATGCGAGGCAAAATAAAGTGGCATCTTGGAGTGAATTCATTGTACTGATTAGTTTATAGATAGTTATGAAATGTACAATATTCTATTTGAACCTGAAGTATATCTGCTAAGTCAAAATAATAGAAAAAAGACGTGTGGCACTCGGGGACTGCCGCGGTAAAGCTATTGCATAGCATTTTGTATCAACTTATGCAATTATAATTTTATTTATTTATTTTATTCATGCAGTATTGCTTTTTCTTTGATATTAATTCAAGTTACACTTTTTGAGCGTGGTGACCGATAAGAAAACAAATTTTTCTATTATTAAATAATGACTTTCTTCATTAATAATAAATGCACTTTGTTCATTCATATTCAAAACACTTTATACACAAATTTTACAAGTACAGCTATTCACTGTTGTACATAAATACCTATACACCTATATACTTTCTCATAAACAGCTGCTTATGTATTCGTCCGATTTCGGAGCAGCTCGTCTCGATTCGTGCGAGTTTCGTAGAGTCGTACAATACGTCTAATCGCACGCACACAACGCCGTGTCGAAGACTGCTGAACTGAAACGACGTTAGACGATGCACGGCCTTCAAGCCACACCTCCTTGCCCGTCGGAGTGGGGAGCGTGAGGTTTTTTCGTTACGGAATTTCTGGATTCGGTCCCCGCGCTCAAGGCCCGCGATAGAAGCTATGCAATAGCTTAATAATAAATGATCAGTAAAACTGATAAAGGTTCGGCAATACAATAGATAAAAATAACAAATTAACAATAAAAATAATAGCTCGGTAACAATTCTCATAGGTTATATCCCGAGAGCTCTGAATTTTATTGGATAAACTACGGGTAGCTTTTTTTGTAAAATTTTGCTTAGAAAATCGAGACAATAATTTACCTGTAAATTATTAAGTCGGAGTAAGAATGAACAAATAACGAAATTAAACGTATTTTTAACTGACTTCAACGTGAAATTTTTTTTTACCAAGAATTTTTTTCGGAAGTTTAGGCGGTATCTTGGCTAATTTCAATCGTAAAGAAACTCAATATCAAGTCAATTGGATAAATTTTCAACTACATATGCCATTAGTGTTATAATTTTTGACATAAGCCTTACATTTGCGTAAATTTCGAAAATAGATAAACACAATTTGAATTTTTCAAAGGAGCGAAAAAAGGCCATAACTCCAAAACTCCATAATAGGCCAGTCAAAGGATCATGTTACGAAATGTAATTTTTTTTTTCTTAAAGTATAGTTTGGGATGTCCACAAACATATGCCAACTATCCGCACGCGTGACAGTTGGGACAACACACTTTAAAATTAAAAAATCGCCCATTTCTTGCCATTTTTCGCTTTATTTGCAATATAAGTCATAAATGAAGCATTGTTCGAAAATATATCAAGAGATAGAAAAGTTGAGAAAATTGATTTTGAACATTTTATTATTCTTGACATTTTCCCAGAAAATGTTTCGTTTAAGATCTACAGACGAAAGAACAATGCTACTTTTCTATGTTATCGCTAAAACACTTATTTTTCAAGATATTCGCGAAAAATACCGTTTTTTCCATTTAAAAAAATGTTTGTTTGTTTTCATGATGTAGGTCACTGATTTTTTTCCTTCATATTTCCTATTTTATCAAATTAACAAAATTATACAAAACAATTCATTTTTTACCTTTGAAATGTTGAACCTAGCTTTGTTAGGAAGAAGTTGTAATCGTCATACGTCGTTACATTTATCCCGTCTTTCTTGGAACAACCCGCCATATTTACTATATTATCTTTGGTACCTTTTAAAATTAAAACGTCGCGCCGCTGGCGCTGTATCCTATGCAAATAATAATTGCCATAATTGCGTGAGATGAAGCTTTCTCGATGAAATTAAACTCCTGTTTATAATTAACTTCAAGTTCAAGGCATGTAAATACCTTGTTTATATAGGAATATAAATATCACAGTAAACTTTTCGTTTTTTATTTTTTCAAATAATTACTCTAAATTCTAAAGTGTATTTTCTATCTTGAGTAGCAATAATACTTTTTTTTTGTTAGTCACAGGAGAAGGTATACTTAAGCTAACTGTCGTCGTTTAGTTGTACTGTAATTTGGTCGGGATCGAAGACAGTTAAATGAAAACTGTCACGGCAAATGTCCATCACAATTAAAGCTGTTAAGAAGTTCGTGGAAGGGGACGCTGTAAGTAGGATAACTTAAATACGCGAAGGAGCTTTTGCATGTAATAATCGAAAATTTAAATGGAAGATTGAATTCAAAATTGTACGCTATGGTTCTGGTTTGATAATATTTATGTTCAGTACCTACATATACAGTTTCAAGTTTCGTAACTCAGTTATTGGTCATCTGATTTGAACCAAATTTGGATCGATGATATGGGGTGGTAAAAAAAATGAATGTAAAGAGAAATAAAGAATGATTTTTTCTTCTAAAAAAATTCGTTGCCAATTTATTGATTATTTAATGTTTAAAATAGGTGATTTTAAAGGGGCCAAAATGTTAAATTCTGGATATAGGCATCCATGCTGATCAATAATATTGCGTTCGTTTTTTAACAAAAAATTACTAATATGACTTCTCGAAAAGTCGACCTTATTTGCCTTAATAAAAATGCACGTCAACGACTGAAATAAGTCTTGTTTTATTCAAAGAGGATATTGTAAAGATCCAAATTTGGTTGAAATTGGATAACCAATAACTGAGCTATGAAGGTGTGTCCTCTTGAGATGGGTCACACTGTATGTTCTTAGTTTATCTGTTCTTTATAAATGTAATGACAGATCAAATAACACAAAGTTTATTTCGAGAGAAATACAATGCATTTACTAAATATGAAAACTATTTTTTAAGCTGAACGCTGTCTAATGTATAAGATGTTCAAAAGGAAAGATCCCAAGACATCAATATTCCCACCGAATACCTCAAAAACAAAGTGGTAGTTGGGGAATGGTGGTAAACAGTAGGGAAGCTGTCATCAAAACCATAGGATACTTCAAACGTATCAAGTTGAAATTTGCAACACTGGTAGCATCAAAAAATAAGAGGGGGGACAGTATCTTAAAAAGTTGATAAGCTGTAATAGACTATAATCTTTCCATAACCAGAATGACGAAATAGTTTTTGGCAAATTGCAAAACAAGTGTATAATACAAGCAAAAATAATAGATAATTTGTTAGATAGGATCCCCACGTGTTTAAACTAGTTAAGAGCGTCATCTAAGACGGCGCCAAGAATTTTAATACGGTGCCTAATCACTGGCTTGCTGAACAAAACTAATGCTGTCGCTGTTTAAGTTATTATTGTTGGAACTAAAATCCAGTATCATTAGCATGTTATTGAAGACAAATGAAAGAAACCATTTAGAAATAAAATAAACAACAGGGGCCCTAGTACAGAGCCTTGAGGTACCCCGCGCTGAACTTTCAACAATAATGTGGAAAGTTCAGAATTTACGTCATCAATAGCAATACATTGCTAAAATAAGAATTGGAGAGATCCAAAGACAAACTGCTTAGGCCATAAAAGCTTAGTTTTACTTCCACATCCAGTGGAAGTATAGTAACGACAAACAAATTTTTGAAAATTTGTATTGTTCAAATAGGCTTAGAATGTCATGAAACGTCAAGATTTTAAAGAGCAAAAAAAATCTGTCTGTCGGTCTGTAACTTTTTTTGTGCGCACATTTACTCTGGAACAGTTTAAGATATTGACTTGAAATTTGGTACACATATGTACTTTAACAGGATCTGGAACTAGATTACATTTTCATCTTATTCCATCGAAGGGTTGGGGGGTAAATTGAGGTAAATGGGGGGTAAATAGGTAAATCAAGCAGATGAGAGTCCATAAAATTGGTATTTAGTGTATACAAGAGAAGCTAATTTTTCAAAAAAAATTTTGGCATTAGCCATCCCCATTACCACCCCTACCCCATTATTAAAGGGGATGAAAAAAATATTGTGATTTGGTGCGTGTACAAAAACCAAAAGCCTTAAAATATTTTTTTACTTCATTACTAAGGATTTCGTAATTATTTAAATTTCACATATTTTCATCATTTTCGTCCAAAATATTCGATTACATCATGACAAATATTAAAACGGAATATCTGACACCTGCGCTAATCGAATGACAACAATTAATATAATTGTAAATACAAATGAAGTTACATAACGATCCATAAATAAAAACCAACAAAAAATAATTATTCAGTTACATCATTTAACTGTAATAGGCTGGCAGCTCAAAAACCGTATAATACATATACATATTATTCATCCATATTAATGACTAGTAGCTCTCTGTAATGAATAACGCTATATCCGTTTCGTTTGAGGTCTCCTACATATTGACTTTTTGTTTGTGTTCTATAAAAAGAGAACGGGCTGAAGAGACGTACTTAATCGAGAAACAGTGTGGGTAATGATTATTTTGCAATGGACGATTTTAGGAACGAATATGGGCCAGATGAACGCGAAAATTGTTTTGGTAAAGAGAAGGTCGTATTTTGTACATTGTTGACATTATGGTGCTAAAAAGTAGACAATATATTGTGCAAACAATATGAATAAAAAAATAATGATTTATTATTATATTTCGCTACCTAGTTTGAAAGGCCAACATAACTGTTGTGAAGAATTTAATGCAAAAAGACCACGTATGACGGTGAAATTACAATATTTATAAGTCTAATAGTTCACTGTTTGTAATACCTACGCTATGATAAGGCTTTCTTGGTAAATTTCATACCAGTAGTTGTCAAGTTACGAGGTTCTCTGGCAGTACTTTATGAGTTTTTATTTGATGACAGCTTATTATCCTTTTACGATCATTAATCTCCCCACAATAAAATTGTGGGAGGTTACTACATTTAGTCCAAAATCGAAAACTGAGATAATATCAAATCTTTACGTTTTGAGGTCCCATGAACCCAAAAAAGTTGTTTTTAAAAAAAGTCTGTGTGTATGTGCAATGACGTAAATTGCGGATCTCGCACCAGAATCGGGGGTACGGCGTATAAGTATCTGGATACACACCCATGTCTGAATTATGTGAGATTAAATCTCATGCAAAGATTTGTATTAGAGAATATTGGTGCCCAATCAATAAAGGCTCGAGACAGAGAGCGGTTCATAACGATTCACGTGACAGAATTCGCTTTATAACCCCGAACCCGAAATCGCGCGAGTTATACTTTACGAAGATTGTACGTATTTAAAAGTACCCAAAAGCTCTAATTTTCGTGTTGCTAGACAGTCATACTCAATACATAAAAAAGTATGCCTTACTTAAAGCAGGTCTCTTAGTTGCCCCAAATGGATTCATTTTGGACGTCCATGGACCTTACTTTGCTGACACGCACAACAATGACGCAAACATTCTAATGCATGACATGAGAAACGAAAATGGGGCACAGATACAACATTGGATTCGAAATGGAGATATCTTAATAACGGACAGGGGTTACCGTGATGCTTCTGCCTTTCTGTAAGATTTGGGTTTACTTCATGAAATGCCAGAATTTCTTCCGCGAAATCAAAGACAATTCACGATAGCAGAAGCAAACCACAATAGGTTGATAACTAAAACAAGATGGATAGTAGAAAGCAGGAATGGACATATAAAATCGATCTTCAAGTTTTTTCAGAACATGATACATATTCAGCATTGTGAATGCCTGGGGGAATTGCTAATAGTTGCATGCGCAATTATAAATAAATTCAGAGAGCCGATTCATATGCAAGATGCTACCTAAATTTTTCTCACCTGTCGCTCGATTATCTTGGAGACAAAGCCTTTGGAACCTACCAAGTGTTTTTGGTGAATGGATACATGCAAGATGTTCGAAACCGACAAGGGTTAGAAGAAAATGAATTCAGTTTTCAAGTAAAAAGGGTGCAACCAAACCTGATACAAGCCAGATTATATTCTCGTTTTACCCAAGCCGATAAACACAGTTTATTTATTGAATTTAATAGAATGGAAGGGGATGGAATAGAAAATAACCCTCTAGAAGAACCAATAACTGCGGTGTACTGCAGTTGTAAATCGGGAGCTAGGACACTGGGGTTATGCGCACATGTGTCCACGGTCCTTTGGTACGCCTAGGGTACGCCAGGCATACACAGAATGTGCAATATCCCAACAAACTTTGCTACGAAAAATTAATGATGCCGTCGACAGAGCTTTACCTGGACATGTGGATATAGAGTATGATGCTTGACTATCCTTTTTTTGAACCTGATAGTATGCCAAGTACTTATTAAGCAAAGTATTTGATGTGTACGCAAGTACTGTTTTAATTCTGATATGTACATACTACTACCATATTTGCTATAGTTTTATTGTTAATATGTACTACCTCTCCTAAAAAATGACTGCGTGATTGTGTCTACTCTCTTTCTCAATTTATTTGGTTTACGAATGGATGTAACTGCATCATCCTGTATATGCTAAAAATGAATCATGCTGTATAGATGTGGCAAAAATATGTCATTACGCCTTTTGTTAATTCAAACATAGGTATGTATCCCGATATAGTTTGTACCATCGATAATACAGCGATATAAAAAAAGCTCGCAAAAAACGTAAAGGGTGCCGACCGTGTATCAATTTCAGTCTATTTACATAAAAGGCCATAAAAGTGTTCGGCTTCTTTATTATCTTCACAAAAAAATGGTCATATATTTCCGAACAAAAATGTAGGCCACTCCCACTGAATATAATTGGTTGAAATTTTCTCTACCGGAATTATGATAGGTTGGAATAAAATGTGTGTGGTCAACGTGGACTAACGTTGTCAAAGCGGACCGGCGGGCGGTACAGTAACTAGAAGCGGTCGGCGTCCTTTATGCTTTTTTGCGAGCTTTTTTATATCGCTGAATTATTTGTGGAATACACTATACTTATACGCTGTACCCCCGATTCTGGTGCGAAATCTGTAATTTACGTCATTTCCGGTACAAACGGATGTGACACAATAATCGTTTTATGATGGAAAACTAAAAATTATATTATAAAAAAATATTGACGTTTGAAATGTCACTTATTTGGTATCGTTGGATTCAGAGAATTATACAGAATTCAAAAATGCAATAATATATAGGGTGTTCCATTTAAAAATCGAAAGTTAGTGCCACTTCCGGCGAAACCGGAAGTGAAAAAAAAATCACTTGTATGTCAAAAAGTGTCGCTTATTATGTATATAGGATATCTCAAATTTAATCATCTTCAAAACCATCCTGTTAGACCCGGTATGTTAACGAAAAACAGGATTTAAAAAAAAAACGAATAACTGAGCAATTACAATAACAAATTGGCGACATTTTGTTAGAAAAAATGTGAAAATGCACATTGTATCGGCCATAACTTCTTTATTTTTTGTGATGTAGAAACAAACAAAAAACTTATCTTTTATAGTACCTTTTATCTGCGCATAAAAAATGCTCAAATCCATAAAACGATAACAATAATTCAAAGATCATAAAACGTTGACGTGCCAAAAAAGCCACCAAATTCCTCCTACTCTTTTGAATGTGGCCACTTTAATGTGTTAATTGGTTTTCATTAGCCCGGTCTACAATCATAATTTTCCTTTTGTTGGAATTTACAATTAATCCATACTCAGAGCTTATTGTTTAAATATTGACGGGCAGATGTATGAGCTCACCCTCGCTTGCTGCAACTAAGGTGGTGTCATCGACAATTCTGAAGTTAAAAATCATGCTTCCGCCTATAACTACTCCATTCTGCCAATCCTCAGCACACATCGCTATTTAGGCGTATAATAATATAAAATAGAACCAGATTTACCAACCTCACCCCTTTCGTATATACTTTGTTTATATCGATTTTAACAAAATTAAGAATATTTACAATACCGCTCTCACCTTCATCTCGACGTACGTGTGTTTCTGAAACGTTATTAAAACAGTTAATAGCATGTCTAGAACAAACATCTTCTCCCTTTTGTTTTCAACGGCGCGTAGTATTCTTGGAATTACCTATTGATTTCTAGATTGCAAAACTCAATGTAAGTTTTTCCCATTTGCAATTGCTTTTTAACCAATTTTAAAAAAATTGAAAAGAAAGAGGTTCTCAAATTGATCTGTATGTAGTATGTTTTTTTCTATATGTTCAATCATTATTCTGGATTGGCTGAAGCGATTTATATGAAATACTTTGCAAATTGTAGGGTATGTCTTACCGGTGGTCCCATTATCGTTTTTAGTGTAAAACGAGCAAAAATTATAAACAATCTTTCTTATCGTAAATTTGTCGAATTCGTTGGTAATAATGGACAGCGATTCATAATATTTTTTTTTACAGAGTAAAGGTTATTATTACTCGACGATGGTCATATTGTAGTTTATTCATCAAGCTACGACTAATGCACGATGGGTCGAACTCTCAAAAACTAGACAAAGCTCATATTTCATCGGAATTGCGATAAAATTGGTGGTTAGGTATTTTCGGAGTAGCTGATATCGAGCCTGATGTCGCTATTTAAAATAGCGAATGCAATATTACTGCCATACTTGCAAAATGTTTGCCTATTTCCATGAAATTTGTTTCATAGGGATTTCACAGTTCGCTTATAGCGAGTCTGATGTTAAAAGCTTAAGAATTCAATACCAGGGATGTTTTCTTTTACTATTACTACAATATCTAGAGGTAAACTAGCTAAAAACGTACTCTTCGCCAATTTACTCAGCATTTTATATATAATTGTTACACATTCTATAGGATACTCTTCGCAGTTTTCTTGTAAATAATGTTAGTTTTTGGACATCCTAAATTTTGTGATACCATCTTTATTGTGAAAAAATTATATGAAAAAAAAAAATAAAAAAAAATATCCAACCTGTGTGGGATTCGAACACGGGACCTTTGGATTGCAGCGCAAAGCTTTAGCCGCTGCGCCACCACATATTGCTACGAAAATTGAGTGTCTGTGATATACCTATATCTTTCGACAATCATACATATTTCAACTCGTACTTCTATGAAATATATATTAGTAAAACTCATAAACAAAAAAAATATATCATGGAAATAATGTTTCGCAAGATTTCCATTTTAGTACAAGCGAAAAAAATTAAGAGAATATATATTTTTTTAAATTAAATAATTAATAACTTTTTTATTTACTGATCGATTTTCTTCAAAAACAATAGGGTTCTTCCTCTAGCTTACACTAACTTACTTTCTAAATTTCAATACAATCGGACTTTTCTTTCTTAAGTTATTGTGCTTACAAGAAACGTGACGGACGGACGGACGGACATTTTGAAAGTTGTTCAGAATTCGTTCACTACCACAATGATACGAAAATTTTTTTCTCTACGAGCGATATTTACGATTTTAGAAATGTGCCGATCAAATACAATATACTCTTCGTTTTTGCGAAGAGTATAATAATATGCAAAATTTAGAGATAATGGCATATATAATATTTTTTATGGGCGTTTTTTCTAGTAAATGGTATGATCATCGGTTTTAATGTGGTTCCGGTACTTGCTCTTATCCCCTTGATTTATTTGGGAAACGTGTTTATGGTTTTGAGGTTGCTAATTACGAAGCTGAAGTCAAAATTAAATAATTCAAAATGGCGGCTCCAATATGGCGCATGGAATTTTATTTTAAAGCAGGTGCTTCAAACGCCTAAAGAAATTGAGCGTCTAGGTAACGAAAAACAGTGTACGAAAAAAAAATTAATAGCAATAACAAAATGACGAGATATATATTTTTTTTAAACAAGCAAACGAAATAATTTGAAAGCTTAATGACATTGGTACAATTAATTTTGGTCCTTTAGCATTTTTGATGCAAGTGTCATAGTTTCTGAGATATTTAATATTTAAACCAAATATTTCGTCTTGTAAACGTTCGGACGCTGTCTTTAAACTTCCACATCTCTAAGAGCAATAATTCTATAAAAATTTAACGAAAACATCCTCAATTTATAAGCTTTCTTATTGGTCTGTAACATTTGTCGCTAAATGTTTTGTACGGATTATCTGTATTTTGAAAAAAAAGTCACTCGCGCGGTCAAGCGCGGGTTTTAAAAACTCGATACGAGGCGAGTAGATTTTGCTCCTGCCAGTCCGAAATTGCATCTTTGATCTCTCTCATGTACCTTTCTAAAAAGTATTCGCAAACGTCATAACCGCAGTGTAATTGAGACCAGACAAAGTACTGGAAATAATTAGATAATTCAAACAACGTTTATTTCAAATAAAATGAATTTATGTAAATTGTTCTAGATAATTTCTATAAATGTTAAGAGAAAAAGTAGTACGCCCATTGTCTTTGCTTCAGCGTTGTTACTCTCTGTCTTCACCAAAGATAGTATAGACCGTGTTTGGGATGGATGCTTTGGTTCCCTTTTGGCACGGTTGATTAATGATTTTTGATTGATGGCTTTATCAACAGCATTAACCACCATAGAAACACCAACTACACGTATTTTTCAATAAAGTAAAAATAAATTATTTACGCACTGAATTTCTAAACCATCCTTCCTTTATAACGTGAAATGAATAGGCACCTGACAATAATTCCTGTGACCACAACAATGCACCGTGATTAGTAAATAATATACAACAATTAAACTGGTTTTATTAATACCAATTATTACTGTAAAGGAAAGCCAACAAACAATTTGATACAGTATAATATCATTTATATCGATTCCATGCGGGGAATGACTGTCAAAAATCCAGATCACGATTCGCCCACGGGACAGGAACAGAATGTTCGAATGAGATTTTTCCAAAAAAAGAACGACAACAGTTGTCTTACGGTTTTGTTTTGTTTCTATCGGTATTAAGATCCGAAGATAAGTTCATAAAACAAAGAGTCATATTATGTGGACAGCTCATTGTCTGCAGGTAGATTGAAATCGGGATAGCGAGTTTTTGAGCAAGCGGGGGTTTTGTTCTCCGTACGATGATATTGTGCTGTGGCATTTTTGTAGTTCTTCTTCCTTCTTCCTCATATGGAGGTAGTTAAATTATTATCAGTGACACTTGGCACATTGGTGAGCTTTCTCCTCCAGTTCATCACAAGTGTTGGTTGGCTGGTGGTTCTGACAATCCAGATTCAGTGCTATATTTTCTTGTGGGCGATATCGTGATTCGCTCCCTTGATTTTTGGCTATCGGTGATTTTAAAGCGTTACGTGATCACGACTTCCATAAATGATGAAATTGATGAAATTAATTAATATTTACATACAGGTGAAGTAATATTTATATTTAGGACACAAAATGGTTTACTCCACTTATTAGTTCACGATTTTCTTCATTATAAATAACTACTAATTTGATCGAGAATCATGAAAACAAATTTTACGGAGTCTGTAGCTTCGAAACGAATCACAATAGAAAAAAAATATTGTTTTTTTCCCTAAATCATGTAAAAACGTCATTTAAAAATCTTTCCCAAAATATTTTAGTTATCCATAATCATGTTAAGTTTTTTTGGCTAACCCACTAGAGCTGACAAGGATCTGATATCGGAAACGGGGTTTCTGGTGAAGCAGATTTTTTCGTAAAATCAAGAATTAAAAAGTTTTTCCTCTCTTTTTTTTTTTAATCGTCTTATTTATATTCAAGTCCTGGCGGAGTTTAGCCGATGGCTATTCTACCACTCAACCAGGACGGACACACACATAGACAATATCACAACATCTATTCCCTGCGACAGTGCCATCTGCCGCAGCTGAGACTCGAACTCAGGAGAGGAGAGGGACTGGACTGTGTTGTCTCTCACACAATCGCAGTACAGCCCACTGCTACCGTCTCGGCAACACACGAAAAACGCCACTACACATCCATACCCTAGCCAGGATTCGAACCCGGGACCCCGTGGTCGCAAGCCTAATACCTTAAGCACCTCGCCACCGAGCCAGGTGGCTTCCGGACTCCATCCATGGACACACTATATGTTCGGCAGTAAAAATGAACTCAAAAGGCCTAGGCCCTATTTATGTGAATTATGTAGTACTGAAAGTGGTAAATAGATCGAGACAACGGAAACTCGTGATCACAGCTTTGAAGCAACTTTAGAAACAGTCGTTATAAGTGATTTTTAATACCAGTGATTAAATAGATCATTTGGATGGTATAATTGACTTCAGATTTATTCTGCATATAAAAAATGTGGGCGTGTTTGATGGTGCGGTAAAGATCAAAGACGCCGACATTTTTTATATCCAGAATAGATATGAAGACTATATACCTTCCAACAATGTTTGTTTTCGAGACCATTTCTTTTTAACTAACCTCAAAGGAGGAGGGGGTTCTAAATTCTACCCGTATGTACATCCAGTTGCTAATATTTATTTTATTATACTCTTCGCATTTACGTTTACGTATTATGTTTGAAAAGCACATTTTTAAAACCTTAAATGCCGCTCGTAGAGAAAAATGTTCATTTCACTGTGTTAGAACAAATTCTGAACAACGTCAAAATATCCGTCCGTCCTTCCTTCACGTTTCTTGTAGCATCATAACTTTGGAAAGAAAAAATCCTATTATATTGAAATTTGGACAGTAAGTTAGTATTAGCTAGAGAAAAAACCCTATTGTTTTTGAATGAAATAGTTCAGTAAATAAAAAAGTTAACGTAGCTAAAAACGTCGCCAATTTACTGAGCTTTTTATATAATTGTTACACATTCTATAGGATACTCTTCGCAGTTTTCTTGTAAATAATGTTAGTTTTTGGACATCCTAAATTTTGTGATACCAACTTTGTTGTGAAAGAAAATATATGAAAAAAAAATTGAAAAAAAAACATCCAACCTGTGTGGGATTCGAACACACGGTCTTTGGATTGTAAGCCAAAACTTTAGCCACTGCGCCATCACACTTTGCTGGAAAAATTGAATGTCTAAAGTATATATCTTTCGAGAATCATATTTCAACGTATTAGGTATATTATTATGAAATATATATTAGTAAAATGTATAAACAAAGAAAAAATATATTATAGAGATAAGATTTTGCAAGATTTCTATTTAAGCACAAGCGAAAAAATGAAGAAAACATTTTTTTAAATTAAATAATTAATAACTTTGTTATTTACTGATTGATTTTCTTCAAAAACAATAGGGTTCTTCCTCTAGCTAACATTAACTTACTTTCAAAATTTCAACAAAAGCGGACTTTTCTTTCTTAAGTTATCTTGCTTACAAGAAACGTGACGGACGGATAGACAGGCAGACGGACATTTTGAAAGTTGTTCAGAATTTGTTCACTAACACAATAATATGAAATTTTTTTCTCTGCGAGCGATATTTACGGTTTTAGAAATGTGCCGATCAAATGCAATTATACTCTTCGTTTTTTGCGAAGAGTATAATAATCATTTAAAGTTTGAAAAATTGGCTGTTATTTACGTTTAATAATCTTTTGAAATCTGGTGAAATGTTATTTTCTAACGGTCTATTCTTGACCTCAAGAAATTATTAGTTGAAATTACCAAATTTATTACTTTTTAGATATTTTCCGTTATAAAAATATTTTAAATCCGTCCCTGTGCGCGTAATGTAAAAGTAAATAACAGGTATTTATTTTAATATATTGTTGCTTGTAGCAATTTTTTTTTTATTCATTGCGAATTTTACGCGATCAAACGAAGCTATTTTTCTAGAAAAATTGCACAACTAGGCAACCATAGGGTAATTTTTATGTTCGGTCACAATTTTTATTAACAAAATGTAAGAATTAGTTGAAAATGTTTTTCGTGTTGTAAAAATTAGTCAGTGATAACTGAAGTTTATCAGTCAGCAAAATCAGACAAAGGTCAGGGATTTTGAAAAACACTTTTAAGTGGCCTCCTTGTTCCTTTCTCCTTCACCACTTCCCCTCTCCTCCCACTAATCCCTCTCTCCCATCTTCCATCGCTTTCGCGCACTTCCCCTCTATCTTTCCCTACCTTCCCACCACCTCCGATGTAAAAAATCCTATTCTCTGAGCTGGAAAGATGTTAGATTAAATTTTATCATAATATGATGCGCCGTTTTCAGGTTAGAATGGAACAAATATTCATTTCAAACAGACAAACATAAATTCTGAAAATACATTTTCTTCTGCATAGTTTTGTACCGTTAAACAACCCCGAATATATCGAAAATTCTAAGAAAATACAAAATTATAAAAATACCGTCCGCAACAGATTTATTCATAAATATGCTAAAGGAACATACATATTTATTTAGCAAGTAACTAATTCAATTACCAAAAATATTTTAAGAGCTTTCTCCGTTACATCCTGTACATGAATTACGACTCCAAGATGCTATTTCTCCGCCGCCTACTTGCCTCAAAGATTTACGAGCATTTGCATTTATGACACACGAGTTGCCCGACTTGCTGAGTTATATCTGCTCTCGTTTAGTTCGATCCCTCTACACCCACCGATTTCTGCAACTACCTGTTAACGCACTCTTAACCATTAACATTTAGCAGATGCTGGGGTTTGTCTATGTAGAGCATTACGCAAGCGTTTCACTATGTAAAGTTCAGAGGTGCAAATTGCAATAGGTATTTTTTTAAGTAGAAATGTAACCAGCCATTCAAGGATAAAGCAAAATTTATCGAGAGTGGATCGCTCGAAGTGGTACACAACGGTGAAAACTACGCCAGCTTTTCAAGCGGTTAATTGTCTACCTTCATTTTTAGTTAGCGGGTAGATTGATGTTTACTTTATTATTACCTGTGTTTATGAGTGTTTTTTAGCTGTTTTCTATGTACGGGATGTCCCGGAATTCAAGGTTGATCTCGAAGTTCGGGACATCCATTCTCTACCCTGCAATAGGGTCGTTTCCTTCAACAAAATTTACAAAATATTGTTATATGATCAAAAAGTATATTAAATATACATTGCATATATCATATTAAAAAAAGTTCTCATCATCACATGCAAGAACAAATTGGTTTTGAAAATAAAAAGGCGGTAAACGATGACGTATCTGATGATCATTCAATTCTAGAGAATTTTCATGTTGGTAGTGGTGCTCTGTTGTTTACATTCAATATTTGTTTACATTTACATTGTGTGTTTAATATTTAATATTTGTTTATAATGGAACCTAATTTTGTGAAAGGAACTTCAGAGAATTTACCTATAGTGGATTTTTATATGGTACACGAGTTTTATGTGGACAATTTGAACTATTTAAGTGCCGAATCCCGAAATGTTAAACATTTGAGGTTAGTATTTCTTTAAAATACATACTATATGACTCACTTCGATACTAATTTTGATCTATTAGTCCGGTCAACAGAGCGCTAAAATGACCAAAATCTCTAATTTGAGTGCTAATGAATGGATTTTGATAAAACCTTGTGCAATGTGTTTGTAGTGACGTTAATAAAAAAGTTGAAAAAATGATTGAAGTAAGAAATGATCGGAAAGGGTAGAAAACACTCCTTTTATCACGGGTTCCGTAACTTGTAGGATTAGGTCAAAAATGGAAAAGAAACAATAAATTTACTTTTTTTGGCTCAAAATAAGATGTTTTTACTCCTGCGAATTTTTTCGAGAAATGCATATTTTCGGAGATAAGGCCAGGCGAAAATTCCTAAAAGTGGGGGAGGGGAAATGTAAAAGTTGAAAAAAATCTGAAAAAATTCAGGTGAATGTATCATCGAAATACAAGACTTTTTTATTTGCAACTTTTCTGTAAAGTGCGTTTTTACCGAGTTATTCCGGAAAAACATGAAAAACTACCACTTTCTTTGAAATTGTAGCACTTTAAAAATATGTAATTTAAAAATTTGAAAAATCAGATGTATGCATTGAGGCCTTCAAATATTTTTTGTCTCTTGGAATTTTTTTGTAACTTGCTAATTTTCCGAGTTACAGGCAGTTTTTCACGATAACTAATGTACTATATTTTTTGCACATTAAAAAATACATGAAAATTTAAAAATCATATTGAACTTTTAAAAATGGTATAACTATATAGGTTCCATACTTTTTTATAATAATATACATAAATGACGTTCTTTTTTCGAATTTTCATGTATTTTTTGTGCAAAAAATTATTATCCGTTTTGTGAAAATTGCCTGTAACTCGGAAAATTAGCAAGTTACAAAAAAATTCCAAGAGAGAAAAAATGTTTATAAGGCCTCAGTGCATACGTCTGAATTTTTTCAAATTTATAAATAACATATTTTTAAAGTGCTACAATTTTAAAGAAAGGTAGTGTTTCATGTTTTTCTGGAATAACTCGGTGGAAACGCACTTTACAGACAAGTTGCAAATAAAAAAAGTCTTGAATTTCGATAACATATTCACATGAATTGTTTCAGATTTTTTTTTCAACTTCTACATTTCACCTCCTCCACTTTTAGGAATTTTCGAGAGGCCATATCTCCAAAAATATGCATTTTTCGAAAAAATTCACAAGAGTAAAAACATCTTATTTTTGGCAAAAAAAGGTAAATTCATTGTTTTTCTTTCATTTTTGACCTAATTCTACAAGTTACGGAACCCATAATAAAAGGGGTGTTTTCTACCTCTTCCGACCATTTCCTACTCTGATCTTTTTTTTAACTCTATTATTAACGTCATTACAAACACAGTGCACAAGGTTTCGTCAAAATCCATTCATTATCACTCAAATTAGAGGGGAAAGTTGACTGGACTATATGCTAACAGCAAATAAGCAAAGCAAACGACGCCCGTCGATTATTCCTTTATCTAACTGCGCATGCGCTCACATCTGACGTGGCGATGGGCGCGAATTCAAAATTTCTTAATTTAAATAATTAATTTCACTATTAAAAATGACTTTAGATTGTAAAATAAAAAAAAACGGGTCAAATAAAATTTAATAAAGTACTCGAACATAAAATTTTCAAAAAATGGTCAACGACCCTATTGTGGACACGAGTCAGTTATACTCTCAGAGACAGGTACGCATACGAGCTGTTTACTCTCGGTAAATTTAGCTTTCCCCTGGTCCACCAAATGATTTTGCTAGTCCGGACCTATAATTACACTAACATTTCTTTCCCGCCTAACACCGGGCTGACTTCCTCATGCATGTGGTGTGAATTTTGGGGTGTGCTTCAGGAACAAGTCCTTAGACGCGTTGGCTTCACTGGCGGCATCTCCGCCTCCACGGAGGAAGCGGATTCTACGAGACCGAGCCGCCTTCACCGACGTGACACTCCGCACCACCTAAAGAACAAAAGAATCACGACGACAGTCGACAAAGACAAGGTGGCCTCGATCATTGCACAGGTCTCTTTTCTGTTCTTTCTCTATGTGCTTGTTGCTGGCGCTTCGACAAGGAGATGCGCCTTCTTTGAGGAGACAGAACAACTTTCTGGTTCCTCTGTTTCAATAACCCACTTACTTTAATTGAGGTTAAAAGGTGCATCTCCTATGTCGAGCTTGCATGTTTGAGGTTTTGCTTGCTTGATGTTTAGAAAATGCTGCTTGCACAATGTTTTATGTGTGAATGGGTCTATAAACATACAGAGTAAATACTTGTTTTTTTATACAGGATCTTACAATATCAATACATATATTACATATCACATACGTGATACATAGGCCAAACATGGACTGTTCTGAAAATCAGAATGAACGAACACATCTCAAGTATGAGCGTAAAGTGTCGACAATTGACCAAAAATTGAGCGGCATTTTTATCAAACGTGGTAGTGGGTATATTTATTGAAGCGGCGCCATTGTTGACTATTTTCTACCTCAGACCTATATTTAAGATTATAACAATAGTAAACCGCCGTCGGCGATTATAGAGTGACGACCCTCTGGATAGTTTTGTATATTATGTATTCGACCTTTCATTGCTTATATAAATCAAAGATCTTTAACTACTAGATGGTTTAACCCATAAGGAATTCGTATATGACAAAGCAGCAAACATCTCAACGGAGAGAGCAATATTAACACGCCTCAAAAAGCGAGACACCAATGTTGGAATTGCCGGACTTTACCATTGCTATTGTCGGGTCAGTTCGAGTTTCTCAACAAGATTTTACGCTCTTAAAGCGCAAACGCAATCAAATCTCAAGCGGCACTAACAACTGATCGAAGCAACCAGCGGTGTTGCCGGACTGTCACCATTTTCTCTACATTTTCCGATCGCTCAACGTTATTGCGTTTGACCACTTCAAAATTCCCCGCTTTCAGCGACTTTTGTCTCTGATCTTTGACAACGTCGCGAAGGTTTACGACAGGACACCAACTAGATGCGAGGCATGCGCATAGACAACACGAGTGTTTGTAGTTGGGCCCGGAGCGGAAGCAAAGTGGGAGAGATAATGGGCGGTTCTTTACTTGAAAAAGTGGAATATGTTTTATACAAAATTGAGATAGGGTTGAGCGATCTAGGAGTTAAAACATCTTTGATATAAATCAATAAATAAGTAAAGAGTTCACATACATTTATATAAATTAATGAACGTTTTTTTTATATATGAAATATGAACATGAATTCATATTTTATAAAATAAATATAATTTAATCCACGTTTTTACGCTCATTTCGGCCAAAAACACAAGCTGGTGTTCTTTTAAGAAACCTTTTAATGACAGGCATATTTTTTAACAGTGAAATACGAAATCTGATATCAAAACTGTAGAATATGGTTACAGAAATTTACATTAATTTCCATAGCATTTTTTTGTTGTTGTTGATAGGACTGTTAATTAGAGAGCAACTGGTTAAAAAAAAAGTAAATAAATAAATAAACTTGCATTTTTAACTTAAAAATAAATAATTATTCTGTAAAATAAGAATATAAATACATTTTCTTAGTAAAATAATATAATCATTATAGTTATTAAGGTATCAAGGGTGTTATAAGGATAATAACGCACCGAGGTCGGTAGTGTACTTCCCGAGGGCCTCCGGCCCGAGGGAATGTACGTCGACCGAGGGCGTCATTATCCCATAACACCCGTGGTGCCTTCAACGTTTAATGTCCTACAAGTCTGTTATTTAATTCGAATTTTTTTTTGACATTTACGATTTATTAATTTGACATCTATTATGTTCAGAACGATTTGATTTAAAAGAGAGTAAAAATCAAAATTGTTTGTAAACGTCGCAGCTGCATAGCAACGCATTTTGTTGGTCAATAACGCTATCAAAATTTACTTGTTTTGGGTTGTATTATAATTATATAATGCCCTAGGGCGTTATGGATATTCATAACGCCCTAGGGCGTTATTTTTCATTTAATGTATCTCAAAATAGGGTGGTTATTGTAAAATAACAGACTTGTAGGACATTAAGAATAAAACAATGTACCAATAGTTTGCTGAAAACTGAGAGTAGCAACGGGGTTACCAGTCTTAAGTCCTTAATGGTAGCCCACTACAATTTTTTTTTTAATAAGAAGTTTGAAAGAAAAAACTTTATAAAACAAATAAATAAATAGCTAAACTTAACGCAATATAGTAAACTTTAAGTATTTCACATTCTATCTTCAACTTTTTTTAGATAGATAGATAGAAGGCCTTTTACTAATTTAATTTGCATGAAAATTTTACTAAGATTTTACTTATGTAGGCCAGGTAAAGGATGTATCGATCTTAGATCGTGAAAACACATGGGACTATTTGTATATAGGACTTACCACCGTGACTAAAGAAAAATAAGTAAATAATAGCCAGAACAAATAACACAGGTCGACAAAAAAAAATCTGCTCCAAGGACTAAACCTATCTTGCCTTAAGTATTTTTGTGTGCTAAATCTGAATTTCCAATTAAAAAATGTTTCTACCGCTTAGATTTCGATTTATTGTCAGAAAAACGTACGGGATTTACTCGAAATCTACGCGGTAAAACATTTTTTAAATTGAAAATTCGGATTCAGCACACAAAAATACATAAGAAATGATAGGTTTAGTCCTTGGACTAGAATTTTTTTTGTAGACTTGTGCGCAAAGTGCACCTGTGCACAAATCTACAAAAAAAAATTTCTGTTCCAAGAACTAAACCTTATGTATTTTTGTGTGCTGAATCCGAATTTTCAATTTAAAAAAATTTTTTACCGCGTTGATTTAGGTTTTTATCGTCAAAATACGGGTTTTTTGACAATTTCTGACGTTTACTCGAAATCTACGCGGTAAAAAATTTTTTTGATTGAAAATTCGGATTCAGCACACAAAAATACTTAGGATATAATAGGTTATTGATGATATTCATATCATACAAGACATTAAGACATGTAGAACTATGAACTATGTACCAACATTTTTTTTAAATCTTTCATAGTATATACTAATGCAAATGTATATGAACCTGTTTCAAACTTAAAAAAACACCGATTTTTATTGCTCATATTATTCAAATATTTTAGGAACGTAAAGTCCTGACAGTAGATCCACGATCGTGCAGATCGTGCAGTTAATTTGTGTACAGAGAACTCCGATTGAAGAACTTATATCTAGATACATAATGGCATTCGTTTGTGTGATCCTGAAAGATTCACAATCTAAGGCACTTCTTCCCATAAGTTCTTGATTGGCTAGTCGATTTATTCGCGGCCGATTCGGGCACCATCGGTTCAGTTTGATTATCATAATCTCGGTTTGACACTTTTGACAGTATATCCGCCATTAATGTTAATAAGCGTTTTTCGTGTTTTTCGATCAAAATGTGGTGAAGAAGTCTTTTTATTTTAAGTTGTGATTTGCTTAATACCTAAATAATATTCTCTATTCATATTTACACAGTTTAGTGACAATATATTTAGTGCAAATAAATAGTGAAGTGCTGTGCCGTTTGCAGAAAGCAGTTTAGAAAAGAAGAAAATCGATCGTTCCATAGTCGTAACATGATGAAGTTCAGTTTACAGTTATAAAGTAAATAGCAATTAAATTTTAATATCCTTTCAATACATATTTATCTTACTGTAATATCGTATGCCTACATCACGTTATATAAAGAGCCGGTAATGCAGGAAGTGCAATAATTCATTTTAATGAAAATATTTACCATTCTACACATTTTCTACACACACAACGCCACTGTTGTAATCGGTACTTGCGTCACCCTGTATAAATAATTTTTGACAACTCGACTATAACACATTTGAACAAAACTTTTCAAGTTGTACTCCCCCCGGTAACAACTGCAACTACAATCATCTAATAGGCATCATCTTCATTAACTCTCGCAGACAGTTACGCCGTTGCTCTCGTGGCTTTATCCGTTGTGTTGCCAGCCAAAGGAAATCTTGATTGTTACAGCTGGACATAAAGATCTCATTATAGTTCGGAATGATGACTGTCTTATTATGCCCATTTTTTCTCTTCACTCTTCACTGATTTTTTTCAATGCGTATTCAGTTTATTTGATTTATCATCACCATCGCACTGATAGACACTAAGGTAACTCTTTCCGTTCCGCTGGAGTAGCTAATTGTGATTATTTTTATTGGATTTTATCTAATTTGCTTTTTCAGATGTTGTAATTTGGACCGATTCTAAATGTAAAGCGTGTTATTCTCCATTCACTATTCGTCATAATTAAATCTGTTAATTGGATTCCTTTTCCTTGATGGGTCACTTGAAAGTTGATGAGAAAGGCAGCAAAAAGCTGCACGGGCTTGAAAATACAACGGGATAGATCACAAAGAAACGGGATTTTTAATTACTCTACTTTTTTTTCACCTTTTAATCTATTTGAATTGTTCTACATGTGATACAAGAAGATATTTTTTTGTTCAAGTATGTATGATTAGTTTTTACTTCCACATCGTGGAAGTATAGTAACTACAAAAAAAAATATAATTTTGTTTTTTTCAAATAGGCTTAAATTTTTTTGTGCGCACATTACTTTGGAACGGTTTATGATGTTCACTTGAAAGAACAATTTTAAAAAAAGGTATTTTTTAATAATGTTAATAAAAATCATTAAAGTATAAATGACTTATAGAATTTGGCAGCTGTCAACTGTCAAAATAATATAATTTACTCAGGAAAAAATACTTCTATTGACCCTTGTCTTAAGTAAAGGGTCAATAGATGGTACTAAATCTGCTGTATATTTTTTTCTGCAAATAGGATTATTATGACAGTTGACAGCTGTCATAACGTTGTCAATGCCACGAATGAAACAGTGAGAAGGTATATGTATGCAGGGCCTTTAGTTGACCGAAGCGTAGGGTCTACAATACTATGAATTCTGCTGCATTAGAAGTGTTTTTTCATGAGTAAATTATATTAGTTGGTCAGTTGACAGTTCCCAAATTCATTTCATTCATTCATTTATACTTTAATGATTTGTATTAATATTATTGAAATAATAAAACTGCATGTTAGCAATTAAAGTTATCCTTGCAATACTGTATTGTCCAGTGTCAAAAGTAACTATTGACAGTTGACATATGTCAAATGCCCCATTTGAGCGGTTTAAAGATCAGTATTGGCATTTGACAGTTGTCAAAGTTGCATACAAAATAATTACATTCGATTGCCGGATAGTCATTGACAGTTAATAACTGCCAATTTGATCATATTCAGCATGTTCCCATCAAGTTCTCAAATTTTTTTTTGGCGTCGGTCATCCCTATTAAAGGGGGTAAAAATAAAATTTTGATTTAGTGTATACAAGAACCAAAGGCCTCAAATATTTTTTGGCACTCCCACTACCAATGTGGCATATAGTTTTATGGATTTTTGGGGTAGAGGATTTCAAATATTATATTATTAAATTTCTATGAACAATTATTTCCACATGGTGGAGTACAAATATAGTAACATTTTGTTTTGTTGTAAGAGACCTGGATAGGAAATCTGGATGTGGAAGTAGTGATTCCTTTCATAACGTAATGAAAATTTGGGAGTTAAAAAAAGAACTTAGCCGGCAAAGAACAGTGGTAGAAAATTTCATTATCGATTACAGAAAGGCATGAAACATATTTTTGGACAAATCAATTCAGGTCCAGCCGATTTCCTAATAACTTCTTTTGTCTGAGTTCACACCACTATGTGATGATAAGCTACTAATTTATACTTAACGGAAAGTTGTGTGTAGTAGCTATTACTAACACTTTTTAGTGGATTATTTATCCTTTAATTGAACTTTAACCCGTTGGAAATGTTATGAATAAATAAATAAATATCACTTGTGCCATAACTTTCGGCGTATCAGAAATCGCTTTTTCCTAACTACAATAAACCTCTACCTGCCTCATTTCTATAACATAAGAACATAAAAATCATCAACGCCTTCCATATTAATCAGTAAAGAAAGATCTTACACATCGATCGATCTAATTCCGAGATATCTTATGCTTACTGTTCTTCATCTGGGCATACGATTTCAAATGGTTTCAAAGGGATAAAATCGTGATATGATTCGAATGTCTAGAAAGGCAAATCTTTTTGTGTGTAATGTTATAGCGGTCTGGTAAAAGGATTCTACTTTTACATTCTCGTACTACGTGAGAATAAACGAAATGTTAGACGGAGGTTTGCATGTGGATTTTTTCAGTACTGAAGTATGAGAGTTTCTCCAGTATATCGGATTTCCTGTCAAATCATCGATACGACTTTGAATCGTGTTTCTCGGTGTTAAGAAATCAAAGCGAACATGTTGCATGATACGAGGGTTTCATAATTGCGATATTTTTCAAAAACAAAGGTGAACACGATAGAATGTATGTTAACTAGCAAAAAGAACTGTTTTTCGAACGGATTCTGCTTGTTTAATATAACTGAATATATCTTTTTAGTGTGGTATGTATATTTTTCTGATAAACTTGTAATTTAAGTGAAACTGTAGATAGAGCATTATGATTTTACCTCTATCACGTTTATTTAATTCACATTAGACACGTTTTTTATCATTACTATCTGTGCAAATTGTACATAAAAAACCTGAAATTATAATGCAAAACTAATTTTTTCAGTAAATCTCATTGACTGGCTAGTTGGTATGATACCAGTGTCATTGAAACTTATACACACACATTCACATTTCTTGTCTCGGTAGCAGTATATTGCTAAAATTTAAAAAATCATCGTTCATTGTGCAAAAAAATAATGCATACCTTTTCGTTGAAAATTCCGTCACGAAAATTGTGTAAGATGAAATCTAAGATCCGAAAATCGCATACAAAAAAGTTATTATTTTTTTTCTGTCGGTCTGTCTGTCTAACTTTTTTTTAAGCGCACGATTACTCTGGAACCGTTTAAGATATTGACTTAAAATTTGGTACACGTGTTCTGGAACTAGATAATATTTTCATCTTATTCCGTTGAAGGGTTGGGGGGGGGGGGGGGGGGGGGGGGGTAAATGGGGGTAAATAGATAAATCAAGTAGGTTAAGAGTCCATAAAATTAGTATTTAGTATATTCAAGAGAAGCTATAAGGTCTCAAAAAATTTTTTGGCATTAGCCACTTTCATTAACACCCCCACCCTACTACCTATGATATCGTTTTATGGGTTTTTGGGGTAGACGATTACAAATATTGTATTATTAACGTTCCATGAATAATTAGGTCCTCATACAAATTTTTTTCCTTGTGAGAGACGGATGGAAAATGGATGTGGAAGTAGTGATTCCTTGGGCAGCGGTTTTTTTCTTGGCAAAGTGACAAAGTCATTTTTATTCCTGGATAATAATATCAACTACATTCCAAATATTATTTTCCACTGTCGTTTCTCAATTAATGATTTTTTTACGGTGACCACCCTATCAATTTTTAACTGTAAATATAATAGTCGTGTTAACGTTCACTACATGGTAAATATTATTGTCTTCTATCATGTTTTTTTAACTAATTATTTCTTCAAGGGTATTTATTATATTCACTAAAAATAGAGTAGATTTCTTTCTTGACAGTTGTGTTAATTGCGTGCTAAATATTATTGTCCTACCTCATATTTTACTTCTACATCTAGTAGAAGTATGGAAACGCAAAAAAAAAATTGAAAATTTTCATTGTTCGAATTGGCTTAGAATGTCATGAAAAGTCGAGATTTTAAGTTTCAGCGAAAAAAAAAATTTGTCTGTCGATCTGTAACTTTTTTGTGCGCACGGTTACTCTGGAACTGTTTAAGGTATCGACTTGAAGGGGTATCGATAAGCTAAGAAAATTGACCCCAATATATGACAAAAAATTTAACTATATTTTTTTTTATATATTTCTCATTATTTTAGTAAAATAAAGGACATTAACTTAACGCTACAATAAATTAAAAGTAAAAATGACTACGTTTTCTTCACGAGAAGAATCGAGGTCAAACTGAGGTCAAAACGGCTTTTTTTTTGGGAAAATTGTACCCTTTTTTTACTATATCGAGTTTTTTTTAGACATGAGCACATTTTTTAGCATGGTGATTTTTTTACATGTTGTTCTTTAGAAGTCAACAAATATAAAAAAACTGCTAAAAAAATGCGCTCATGTCTAAAAAAACTCGATATAGTAAAAAAAAAAAGGGTACAATTTTCCAAAAAAAGCCAGTTTGACCTCAGTTTGTCGATTTTTCTCGTGAAGAAAACGTAGTCATTTTTACTTTTAATTTATTGTAGCGTTAAGTTAGTGTCCTGTATTTTACTAAAATAATGAGAAATATAAAAAAATATATAGTTAAATTTTTTGTCATATTGGGGTCAATTTTCTTAGCTTATCGATACCCTTCCTTTGGTGCACGTATGTATTTTAACGAGATCTGGAACTAGAGGGGGGTAAATTGAGGTAAATGGGGGTAAATAACTAAAGTAAGAGTCCATGAAATGGATTTTTAGTATATATAAGATAAATTACGGTCCCATAAAATTTTTCGGCATTAGCCACATTACCACCCCCACCCTAATATTAAAGGGGCTTAAAAATAACATTGTGATTTAGTATGTGTACAAGAGCCAATGGCCTCAAAACAAATTTTTTACTTCATCCACCCTCACTTCCAGCCCCCTACCCCTACTGCCAATGTGGCATATCATTTTATGGGTTTTTGGGTTAGACGATTTCAAACATTATGTTATTAAACTTCCACATAAACAATTATTTCTACATATTGGAGTGCAAATATAGTATCGATTTTTTTTTTCGTTGTGAGAGACTTGGATAGAAAATCTAGATGTAGAAGTGGTGATTTCTTAGGCGGCGGTTTTTTCATTAAAACATTTTTTTGGGGCGTAAGTAAAAAAAGGTCTAAGAATCTGTTGTACTATGGAAAGTGCTTTCTCAAGGCCATAGATGACGTGGACTTTTTCAGATTCTTATTTGTATTTTAAATAACCTAGAAAGTTGTAAGGTTCCCATCAAGAACATTTTTTTCATTTAAACCGTTTTGTCTTGAGATTTGTTTATAATTTTGTAAGTGGTTGCCGTAAACAACATTTAAATAACTATGAAATTTTTATGAAACCAAAAACTGTAAACGAATTGTGAAAGTAGGTGAAGGTACCAACATTATAAAAAATAATAATGATCTATTTGCATTTGGAGTCGACATCCATTAGTTTTGTGTTTCGTCCGTTTATAAATATCCCATTTATATTTAGAGCCTAACGAAGCTCCCAAGAACTTGAACGCTGAAAGGAGTGGGTAAGACATTTCGCAGTATAAATATTATATCCGCATTGAGCATCAAGCCATTTCGAGTAAAGCAATCTTCAGTTCTCGATTATGCCTTGCACGTCGCCTCTATTAGAATGTCAAAAAGTGTCTCACTGTCGTCGACACAAGTTTGATAAGTTATTTATAAAGATTAAAAACAACAAAGGCCCTAGTACTGATCCTTGAGGTTCACCATTGGCCACTGGTTCTAGCGCACATAACAGTCCATTTATAGAAACAAACTGATTTTTATTACTAACGAACTTAGCACTTTAACATAAAATTCATAAAACAATAAACATCACTATCTAGGTATCTGAAAATAAAAAATACATGGGTGTAAGGTGATTTTTTAATCCCACTTATATCAGTCATAAATGAGGTATTGCGAGACATTTGGTCAACAATAATGATTAAATAGCAGAAAAATAGTTCCCATGACGAAACTAGACGATTATACGTTTGTTCGTTTCAATAAGATTTTATAGCATCAAATTACCAAATTACACTCCATTTCTTGGGTGTTAATTTTTAACATTTCCTTCTGTTAATTTTAATCAGTTTGTTTGTATTGCTCGGGTTAATTAAATTTTGTTAACATTGATTTATTATTAGATTCGAAACGGTCAAGTGGTCAAGCAAATAACATCGTTTAGATAAACTGGAGTAGTTTGGCTGTTTGTTAATTAACTATTTCGACGATGTCATGCTCGATTTCTTTTAATTCATTTCATTCAATCTGCTATTTGTGTACGATTTTTTTCATAACAAAAAATATTGTTGCGTTAATTAATTTTTATCGCTTATCACTGCCAGGTAAAGCTGATAATAAATTATGATATTTGTAAATTTCGTGCAACTCATTCAGCTGCGTTTATTCCAATAAAGTTACGGAAGAAGGGCGTGATGCACAGTTATTAATTAATTAAAATAATTTTTCGCCATGCCGCCCTCGTAAGTATACTCCACTTCCAATGTTTTGTCCACCGTAAGTGACGCTTTATGCACCAAATACTTGTTGCCGTTGACAACGGGTCTTTATTTTACTTCCACGTCCAGTGGAAGTATAGTAACGACAAAAAAAATTTAAAAAACTTTTATTGTTCAAATAGGCTTAGAAAGTCACGAAACGTCGAGATTTTAAGTTTGAGAGAAAAAAAGTTTCTGTCTGTCGGTCTGTCTGTAACTTTTTTTGTGCGCACGTTTACTCTGGAACCGTTTGAGATATTGACTTGAAATTCGGTACACATATGTACTTTAACGAGATCTAGAAGTAGATTATATTTTCATCTTGTTCCGTCGAACGGTTGGGGGGTAAATTGGGGTAAATTTGGGGAAAATAGGTAAATCAAGCAGGTAAGAGCCCATAAAATTGGTATTTAGTATATACAAGAGAAGCTGAGGTCTCAAAAAATAATTTGGCATTAGCCACCTCCATTACCATTATTAAAGGGGATGAAAAAAAATGTGATTTAAGGTGTGTACAAGAACCAGAAACCTCAAAAAATAAATTTTTGTTTACTTCATCCACCCCCACCCCGCTACCGATGTGGGGTATCGTTTTATGGGTTTTTGGGATGGAGGATTTCAAATATTATATTATTAAAGTTCCATAAACAATTATTTCCACATACAAAATTTTTTCGTTGTGAGTGACGAAAAATATAATATGCACCGCGGGTCGTACAGTGCGATTTTTTGGTCTCGAATACTTGCAAACCTCGATCCTACGGGCCTCTGATTGCAGACTATATTCTCGACCAAAAGAGGGCACTTACGACCTTTGGTTCATAAATAACTATTATTTTGTTCCTATTGATGTTTATAAAAAGGTTTAATTTGCACTGCCAAGAAAATAAAAATGGATTTCGTGTTAAGAGAATCCCCCCCAAAAAAAAAAACATTAAAAAAGGAAAGTGATGCCAATCAGGCAACCTTAGGCGTGTCTCAGAGGCAGTGGTCAAAATGAAAACTATTGAAAGGGGACATCACTACCAACCCATGAACATGATATATAGTTATCGCCGCTTCGCTTGAATGGGGAGAGATACCAACATTTCTTGGAAAATGATCTTCCCATTTTATTGGGGGACGTCCCGTTATAAATCCGGCAAAATATGTGGTTTCAACAGGACGGCGCATCCTGCCACCAGGCTATAGTATTACGAAGATATTTAAATAATGTCTTTCCAAATGAATGAATCGAACGCGGTGCGGTGGTACAATCAGGTGGCTAGCGAGATCTCCTGATTTAAACCCCATTGATTATTTTGTTTGGGGGCATTTTAAAGAGATAGTGAGCAAGATTTGAGAAGGAAAATGCAGTAGCAATAAATGAAGTAAAGCAAAAGTGGCATACATTCATCCGACTAAAGAGGAATTTTTTTTCCGAAGATGTAGATTATGCATTTCGGTGGAGGGCCAGAATATTTGAAAATTGAAAGTAGTGTAAATAAACATATTGTTGGTTAGTAAGTACTAAGTACTTATCTAAAGATAATTAATCTTTAACAGTTTTTGTTTTGGAATATTTTATTCAATTTTTATTTAAAAACATGTAGATTCTGAGATAATTTAATATCATTGCTGCACATTAAAAAATGTGCAGCCTTTATAATAAAAAAAAAATGTTAGTACAAAGCTGTTCGGTGTGATTGCGGCTATAGTAATCATTTAAACCTTGTGTTGTGGTCATGACTAACCTCATTAGCAACAAACCTATGCTGATTCTTGTAAAAATATATAGACTTCCAGAATGTATACACTTGCAGCAGTTAATAATTTTAGCCTTTTAAATGTAGTACGACAGGTCTCACGAAAACCTAAACCTGCAATAATTTGTATAGCATATTTTTGTAGAGTATATACTCTATTTATATGTGCGCTGTTTCCCTAGTTTGTTATGCCATACTTCAAACGTGAATAGAAGTTCGTATAATAGAGGCTCATGAGTACATCACTGCTACAATGCTATTTTTTTGCTACTTAAAATTTTTATTTTATTTAACTATGGTTAACATGACATTATGAGGGTATTTTATTTCAGTTTACAATAAAATAAAATAATATAGCTACGGGACAACAAGCATGAGGAGTGTGCGATGCCCCGCAGCGGCCAGATATCTCGGCGACAGGCAAACTGAAAGATCATTTGCGTTTGTTTTAATTATATTTAAAATTCAAATGAAATTGTTTCTTGACTTAACTTAATGTCATGTACAAAGAAGGTTGCAGGGGGAAAATAAAAACCCTGCTTGAGAATGTCATCTGGTAAAAAACAGATTGCACACAGTGCTTAATTTATAAGTATTTTGTTTTCAGCGAGGGGTCAAGGGGGGTTGAAGGAACGTGAATAAGGAAACGTGATGTTGTGGGTGGTGTATTTATGGTGGGGTGGGTTTTATAGGAAGGTGTTCCGTTAGTGTTGTCGTTATAAGTCGTAGATTGGTAAGCGTTCGTGTAGTAGTTTGTGGGTATGCTATAATGCATGACATATACCTCTGTCAAGGGCCAGAAAATAATAGTAAATTATTTTTAAAATAAATTTAAAGAAAATTCAATTCTAGTTTGGTAAAAATATATTTTATATAAAATTAATTCATTATTAATCTAAATTTAAATTAAAGCATTACAAAATTAAACAATATAAATTTAAACAACAAAATGCTGCACTTGCTATTTATTTGGAAGAGTACAAAGTCATATTTTAATTTCGTAATTGAGGTCAAGTAGTTTTTTAGCAATACTGCAAAGACTGCAGTATTGCAATTTTGGTTATTCCACGTTTGGGTTTTGAAGAAGGTGGTTGTGCTTGGTGGCTGACATATCTCCTCAGGATGAATGACCTGATAATAATGTAAGTAGAAATAATTGTTAATTAGATAAGGATTTAGGGACCCCTATATATTGTTTTTATGGATAAAAATAAATGTTCTATTTTTTTAAACTCTTGTTTCATCTACCATAGCTACCCCCTTGTGCGTATATGGCTTAGGGAAAGTGTATACGTAACATATGGTGGAGGCGCCGAATTATGCTGTTAATTTGCGCCGAATTTTCTTAGTTTTTTTTTTAGAGAATTTTGGAATGAATCTTTGCTTTAAATTTTAGTGGGTGCATGGGGTTATTGTAATTTTTTTTCGTGAACAAGTAAAGTTTGTTATATTGCTCTAAGTTTATATAACAAAACAAGCACGTTCTCAAAATAGAGTCTAAGGACCTATTGAAAAGATTGTACCATAACCCAGTTGAATTGATGAATGTGAAACAAAATTTAAGGTCAATTTAGCTTCATTGAAATAGAACATAACTGTCTGCTTTCATTTTAATTTTTTTTCATAGAAAATGTGTGGTATAATTTCATTGCTAAACAATATAAAAACAGTATAGAGAGGGTTCCACTAATTATTTTTTTTCGATTGTTAAATTTAGTACAGGACAGGATCGTGTAAATTTTCTAGGTCCAGATGGAAGTTTTGGCAGAATTTTACTAATTCCAGATTTATATTTTCTTTCATCATATCATTATTTTTTAATCGTACAGAGGGGCACATAAAATATATAGACATTTTTCTTTCCTACAGCTACTCACAAATTTTATTGCAGCAGTTAGTATTTTATATTTATACATTTTGTGGGGGTTTCAAAAAATAATAATAATTTTAAAATCTTGGGCATATGAGTGGTTCCGAGAAAAAGCCAACTCCAGTCACTAGGTCTGCACTAAAGCTGCAATTAAAGGAGAAAAAGATTTTGGCAAATTTCAGACCACAGCACAGAAGCACCGAGAGATTTGGCAGCCCCACCCCAGAATCTGACCCATTTGCACGTTCTCCCAAAGTCGGAAGATCACCGGAACGACACAGACAACCGGTGGACACAACTGACAGCGACAGCGAAGACAATAGGTACACCAGTTTGGCAAAAGTAGTGAGTGGTGAGAAGGAGGAAAAGGGTGACAGTTCTGAAAGCTTAGAAAGGCAGCAGAACAATCAAAACATTGAGATACTTACAGTGGAAGATAACGTTACAGCCCCAACGAGAAACCAAATAATTGGCACAATGGACGTCACAATCTCTGAAAGTTTAACAAAAGCAAAAACACCAGTGGTTCCAAAATTCCTGTGCCCACCAACTTTTGACCCGTGCTCTGGAAATGCTGTCAACTTTATGAAAAATTATGAACGAACTGCAGTGGCGAATAGCTGGGACAACAATCTGAAAATCACATATCTGGGCACATTTTTAGAAGGAGCGGCACACCTATGGTTTAACCGCTATACGTCGGATGCCTCTAATCAGGACAAAAAATGGGCAAACGTCAAGGACGATTTCATAAAAGAATTTGGCGGTAACGACATGGTCAGGCTTCTGGAGAAAAAACTGTATGAGACAAAACAACGTCCAAACCAGTCCATCAAAGCGTACTACTTTGAACTCCAGACTATCTTTTCGGATTACGATCCCACGTTCAAGGTAGAAGAATTTAGGAAATTCTTCGAAAACGGAATGAATAAAGAATTATATAGGAGTTACAGGCTAATCCTTGAAGATGACCTCGACTGGGATAAGTTCAAAAAGATAGTCCAAAAGCTTGAAGACATCTCCACACCCGGCGAAGAGGGTATATCACTGCATACCCTTAAAATCAGTGAGGATACTAAATGTCATCACTGCCACCACATGTGCGGCCAGGGAAATCAAGGCCCACAAAGAGGTGAGAGCGAGAGAAAGCGAGCGGATGCCCAAAACAAAAATAGAAATTATGGATACTCTCGAAACAGAAATAACTATCAGAGACCCAGCGCCAACAGGAATCAGGTTAATTGGGGCAGAGCAGGACCAAGTACAGGTCAAGGATTCGAACCAGGTCCACGAAACCAGGGTTTTAACAGAGGTGGAAACAACCCACGCCAACAAAGATTTCCCCCAAATAGCAGAACCAACGATGGCAGACCACGTTGCTTCCAGTGCAACAGAGTGGGGCATTTTGTAGTTTCGTGTCCTGAAAATAGACGTCAACACCCAAACACCAGCGGACGACGAGAATAAGCCCCGGCGTCGTCCTTGCCAATAAGGGGGCCCATCCTAGTAGGCACAATTACGAGATAATAACGGTTCCTTGCTACATAAATGGGTACAAGGTAAGAGCCATCCTAGATACAGGGGCTGAGAAAAACGTTATTACAACCGGTATTCTAAGGTACTTTAAAAGGACCCAGAATAGAAATTTAATTGTGGCTGGGGGAGGAAGAATCCCTATACTAGGAGATACTAAATTCAACCTTGGCATTGGGGGACTCGTCATGAATTGTAGAGCCAATGTCATCGACGGTCTACCGTACCCGCTACTACTTGGAATGGAATTTCTCAAAAGCTGCAGAGCAGTGATAGATCTTAGGGAAGAAATGGTGACATTATCTGTAGGTAACAAGTCCACCATAGTTTACCTAAACAACACTCGAATAACAAAAGAACAACAACCCTACGAAAATAACATCCTAACGAAGGAAAAGAGTACAAGCGAAGAGCCCTTAACTAAAAGTTTAAAAGAGAAATCAAGTCAAAAGTTAAGAGATACCAAGCAGTCCAGCTCAGGATCGAAGCAGAATAGAGGAAAAATAAAAAATTATAGGCCCATATCTCCTCAGAGTGTGACAGGGGAAACAAGAAAACAGAAAATTTTTAGAAAAAAGGGCAAAAGAGCCAGACACAGAAGCAATGAGGAACAGAGAATAATGATAGAATTCAATAAGTTCTTGAGGTCGAAAAAAGACCACGAAAATGATATTTCGAAAGCGAAGATAGAGGAAAAGACGCAAGATTTGTTTGTCACTGACAATTCTTACGCCTTAGCTCACTGTGTGTCGGCTGACATGAAGATGAGTAAGGGCATCGCAAAAGAATTCAAGAAAAAATTTGGGTGCAGGGAGATTTTAGTTCGGCAAAAACAGAAACCAGGAGGGCTAGCAGTGTTAAATGAAAGTGGTCGATCATTACTGTACTTGGTAACAAAACGACACTTCTGGGAGAAGCCATCGCTGAAAACAATGTGGAAGTGTCTATACAAAATGAGAAATTACATTGTTGCCAATCAAATATGTAGACTAGCGATGCCAAGATTGGGCTGTGGGCTTGACAAACTTGACTGGAATTTGGTGAAAAACATGATTTGTTGTCTGTTTAAAGATGTGGAAGTCGACATTCTGATTTGTAACTGGAGCACACCTAAGGAGGTGTTGTGCCAGGTGTCCGATTTGCCAATAGTCCATGTAGAAAACAAAGACATGCTACAAGCAAATGAGACGGAGCCTGAGCAAAAAATTTTAGTTAAGGTCATACTGCAGGAAGACTATATCCTAGATGCAGGAAAAACGTATGACCTTAAAGTAGGAATTTCGGAAAAACAAGAAACCGTGGACTTACATCAATGGGAATTCCAAGCCAATGAAGACTTTTATTCCTCTAGAGGGCTAATTTTATTAAATTCTCCAGCACCTCTAGACAAAAAGTTGTGTATAAAAGTGGAGAATAAATGTTGGAGGAAGATCAAAGTTCTAAAAGGTTCCACCATAGGATATTTCGCCCACCCAGAAATCGACCTGCCAACGCAAGGGATTGTCTTGTTTCTAGAAGAAGAAACAAACGACATAGTGACGCTGAAAGATCACCAGTTAGATCACGTCACGGACACCTCACAAAAAGAGGAACTTGCAGACCTACTACAAGACTATCAAGATGTTTTCTCGAAATCTACGCGACAGATGGGCTTAACAACATTAACAAAGCACAAAATAGATGTTGGCGATGCTGCTCCGATAAGGTGCCGACCCTATAGAGTCTCCCAAAAGGAGAGACAAATTATAGACGAGCAGATCAAGGAAATGCTTGAAAGCAATATAATAAGGCCCTGTCATTCACCATGGGCAAGCCCTGTAGTGCTTGTTAAAAAGAAAGATGGTTCTACAAGGTTCTGCGTAGATTATAGAAAACTAAATAACGTTACAAAAAAGTCTACCTATCCAATCCCGAACATCGAAGACATTCTTACATACTTAGGTGACTCAAGATACTTCACAACATTAGATATGTTCAGTGGCTACTGGCAGGTTGAACTCGAGGAGGAATCCAAGGAGTATACAGCGTTCGTCGCACAGGGACATGGCCTCTATGAATTCAATGTCTTGAGTTTCGGTCTATGTAATGCTCCTGCAACATTCCAGCACTTAGCCGACAAAGTTTTCGAAGGGATGAAGTGGAAAGATGTCCTGATATATCTTGATGATATTGTTGTCTTCTCCAGAACATGGGAGGAACACCTGAAAAAATTAGAAAAAGTTTTTCAGCGTTTGCGAGAAGCAGGTCTCACACTCAAGCCTAGCAAATGCATATATGCGAAGCCCGAGGTGAAATTATTGGGCCATGTTGTGAGCAAGGAAGGGATAGCCCCAGACGAGGACAAGTTAAAGGCGATAAAAAATTTCCCAGAACCCAAAAATATAAAAGGTGTTCAGAGTTTCGTGGGTTTATGTAATTACTATCGGAAATTCATAAATAATTTTTCTATAATTGCCAGACCTCTACACATGGCAATAAAAAAGGATACTGGCTTTGTTTGGGGTTCTGAACAGAAAAAGTCATTCGAGGCCCTAAAGGAAAAATTGACCACAGCCCCAGTTCTGCAGCACTTCAATCCAAATAAGGGTTGCGAGCTGAGGGTGGACGCGTGCACCCTAGGGATCGGAAGTATTTTATTACAGGAGGGGGAGGATGGACAGCCCCACCCTGTTGCATATGTCAGTAGAAGCCTCTCAAAAGCCGAGAGAAATTATACAATCACCGAGCTGGAAGGACTAGCCGCAATTTGGGCCCTGGGTTATTTGAGACATTTGATTTACGGAAGACCCGTAAAAATTGTCAGCGATCACCACGCCTTGTGTTGGATTAGGTCATTGAAGGATCCAACAGGTAGGCTAGCAAGGTGGTCACTAAGGTTGTCGGAGTTCGACTACACCATCGTGCATAAAAATGGTGCTGCACATGCAGACGCGGACTCACTGTCACGGAATCCGGTTTTTAAAGCCGGTGAAAGTACAGAAAATATAGATGACATACCTACTTTCCTTCTTCTCCCTGAAGATGTGTCCAAAGAACAACAGTCAGACCCTTCATTGAAAGAGTTGATGGCTGCGGTGGAAAATCCCAAGGCAGCTCCGATAGGCATAGCCAGACGAGCCAAGAATTTTCGAATCGTCGATGGGGTACTGTACAAGGTTAACCCATCAGCGGAAGGGCGTGAGAATTTACTGGTCATTCCTGCACACCTGCGAGGAGAAATCCTGTATTCTCATCATTCGGAGCCACTGGCAGGCCATTTGGGAATAGCTAAAACATTAAACAAAGTTAAAACTAGGTACTATTGGGAGAATTTGCAAAAGGATGTCGAAAAATTTATAAAGGGTTGTGCAGACTGCCAAGCAAGGAAGGGGCAACAGAACAAAAAACCTGTTGGGCTTTTACAGCCAATACAAGTGGGGACGCCGTTTGAGAGGGTAGGAATTGACATCCTAGGACCATTTCGGCGTAGTCGAAATGGGAAAACGGTGATTGTAGTGGCGACCGACTATGCTACCCGTTGGGTAGAAACAGAGGCTTTACCCTCAGGGAAGGCCAAGCCGGTAGCAAAATTTATTTTAGAGAAAATTATTGCACGCCATGGATCCCCACGATACTTATTGAGTGATCGAGGAAAGACTTTCAGGTCCGAGCTAGTGAGGGAACTGCTAAAGTGTATGGGGACCTACAATCAATATACGACAGCGTACCACCCCAGTTGCAATGGGTTGACCGAGAGGTTCAACAAGACGTTGGCAAACATGTTGTCAATGTACACAAACACACAACACACAGACTGGGATGAGTACCTCCCCCATGTAACTTTTGCATACAACACTACGCGACAGGACACTACAAAATTTTCCCCGTTTATGCTAGTCTATGCTAGGGAGGCTATACAGCCTACCGAGGCCAACTTGCTGGAGTCATGCAACACCGCAGACGCTTGTCAGATAAGGGAGAAAGCTCTGGCCGTAAGGAGTCAGGCTGTGGCAAACATCAAAAAACGACAGGGGGTGGACAAGGTGCGCTATGACAGTAAACATAGGCACCTGGAATTTAAAAAAGGGGATCAGGTCAAGGTTTTTACGCCGGTACGGAAAGTAGGGAGAAGCGAGAAACTGCTACTTCGTTGGTTTGGGCCCTATTACATACTACAGAAGAAAAGTGATGTGGACTACCTCGTCAAAAAGGGCCAAACCAAGAAGTCCAAGTCCGAAGTAGTGCATGTGAGTCGTATTCTGCCCTACCATGACCCCTGGACCCCAATTCCAGCACCGAAGGGTGCTAAGCTGAAGTAAAAAGTTTTTTTTTGTTCTGTAATCATGATTAACCCTAATTTAATTTAAGTTAGATATATGGATGAACTAGGTACTAATAGTTTTTTTTTGTAAAAACAGGTTGATCGTGCTAGTAATGTTCAATTTCCATGAGGGAAGCCCACACCACATGGAGGTTACGGCTGGAGGGTTTTGGAGGACACTGCCCTCTACGGTGACCTACGAAGCCACTATCCCAATGGTCTATGAAACCACATGGAGAGAGAAGGAGGTAAGAGGTGGTTCACCGTTCAAGGGGGCTTGCGAGCACTTGAAGAGTAAAAGCCCACAGTGTATTATTCTAAATGGCCTCAACCAACTAAAAGAAAATTTTAAAAGTGAATTTAATTCTCTTACTCGTAGCTGGAGCCCAGCATATTTGAAAAACTGCTCTGAACCAACTAAACGTAGTAGGGAGGTTAGAGCATTAGATTTTCTGGGGGAAGGCTTATCCTGGTGTTGTGGGGTGGCTACTCAGCATAAACTAGACTCTTTGACGATGAGCGAGCAAAATTTAAAATCACAATTAGCCAAATTAACAAATGGAATTTCAGAGACTTTTTCGACAATTTCCCAAAATTCGAGAAAATTTGTAGAATTTCAAAATTCAATTTCAGATACATTTAAAACCACGGAGGACAGAATTCACAAATTAGAATCATATACCGAACAAGTAACTAATAACGTCAAAGAATTTGAAAAAGAGGAGAGCTTTTTCCTGTTGTCGGTACTCAACAATCAATTTGAAAATTTACGTCATATCATTGAAATTACCCGGGCAATCAAACGTCAAGGAGTCATAAATTCATGCAGGCAACACCAAATCCCCATTTCGATTTTAGACCCAGCCGTTTTACGTCATGACTTGGAAAAATTAGAGGGTGAATTATTGAAATTAGGTCAAAATTTAGCCGTCCCTGTTCGTGATTTATCTAAATTATACCAAGTCCCTATATGTGACTGTGGTTTTAATGGAGATAAACTTTTTATCAACATCCGGGTTCCTGTCACGCAACAACAACAAACGTGGGAGCTATTTGAGCTTATAACAACCCCATTTGCTTGGCAAAACCAAACTTGTTTAATTAAGCATGAACCCTTATTTTTAGCCGTCTCAAAGTCCCCTCTAAATTCCAAATCACAAGTAAGGCAAATTTCAGGGTCAGGGTTGCGGCATTGTCAGCCATTTAATGATCGACTGTGTTACTTACCACGGTTTTCTGCAGACATGACGCAGGGACCAGCTTGTGCAAAAAAGTTGTACAATGGGGCCTCTGTTGAGGAAATTAGTCATCACTGTCCAATGAGTTGCCATAGGTCAACCACCACTGTTGTTTCTGAGATTGCTGAGGAAACTTATGTCATTACTCACCCTAAAAATGTTACAAAATTAGCGTGTCACAATTCAACTCAATTCTTAGACGAATCAGCCTATGTAATGCCAGGCTCAATTAAGTTATACTTACCATGCGATTGTGAATTAACCATGGATGGGGAAGTTCTGATTCCAAGGAGATTTCCATGTCTCGAGTCGCTTCCATTAGAATCTGCTGTGACCCATATAATCCCCGCGGCCTGGTCCACATTAAAGTCATTCGTGCTGAAACCATACAATCAAGATAACTTACCAAAATTTCTAAGGCCAGAAGACGGCCTTAATAAGAATTGGTCACTAGAAATTCCCCATTTCAATTTAACATCACCAAAGTCAAATATAAAAGAGATTATAGATAGCGTTGATGCCGCGGTAAAATTTTCATATGCGGACACATATGGGCAACATGGAGATACATTATTTTTTGTGTGGAATTGCATTTTATCATTAGGCCTATGTTATATATTTTTTGGCGGCCGGCATAACCTAGCGGTTATACCAGCCCTGGCAGCTCCAGCACGAGGCGAGAACAAGAGTAACGTCAACCATGACATTTATTTTGTATTTTTATGCATTGGATTTATTCTATTTGTTATATATTTTGCCATAAAAATTTGTTTACTAATAAGACGTGGAAAAGAAACGAGAAGAAAAAGTCCACAACCAAAAAAGAAACAAGCACCCCCCTTGAACGAACCCCTCTCCTCTGGGAGAAAATTTATTCTCCAAATGGGGAGTAACTTGGACCTCAATAAACTTGAAGCTGGGCACAGTCTAGAATGTGTCCTGCAGGGAATTGAGGATTCCTCAGCTGAAGGCCACAGTGCCGAATCGGGTGTCTAAAAAAAAATTTTTTTTTCTCGGACAATTCCAATTGGACCAGAGCAGTTGGTTGAGCTGCGAAGCAATTTTGCTAGGCGATTTAAGCTAGTGGCTATGCGCGGTGACTAGATAAATGGCAGAGTAAATAGCTGACCACTCAACACTGCCCTTGTTCAAGCAAAATTAACGTTGATCACACAATAACCATAACAAACTGACATTTAAACACCCGCGGTATACTGAAAGTATAAAAAATTTATTTTTTTGCTTGGAGCCTGTGATAAATAATCAATTATTTATTTATTAATTCCCATAGTTCAAATTCGCGATATAGGACAAGTCAAATATAGTAAAAGTGAATGTTTGAAAAGTCAAATCCGAAGTTAAAACTTTGACTAGTAGAAGATAGAGACTAAAATTAAATAAAGGGCAAAATAATAAGGGCACTAACTGAAAGTTAGATAATTTTAAAGTACCTAAAAGATTACCTAGAGTTGGAAAAGTTAGTGGATTTTTTTTTATTTAATTGATTTTCTTCGTTTTTTTTTAATTAATTAGTCATTGTCCTCCTCACAAAAGTAATATTGAATGGAAACAATTTAGGGCATTTTGCGTATATGACACAAGCAGTCATTTTTCTGTTTCTAGGTAACACATCTAGACTACATGTACAGTGTGTGTATGTACCCACTGATGGCGGTATCAGTAAATATTAGTGAATTCATATTGATATATATTATATCCATGCACAGAATATTATGGTCCATTAGAATAGATTTATAGGAAGGATGCTAGTAGAAAAATTTTTTTTTACTAAAATTTTTTTTTTGCATAGTTTTTCAAAGAATAAGATTAGATTATGCATCGCAATACAGTCTGTCACTAAATAAATAGGAATCATAATGAAGGGTAAAATAGAATAGTAAGATATAGAAGCAATAGGCAACGAACAGTTAGGGTCAACTCTTACGCTTAGAATAGGAATTAGAGGCCAGATATTTTAAAGGGGATCTCGTTGTGCGACACTACATTTAAGAGTTGTAGTTTAATCAGAAGAATTAAATGTTAAAATCATAAAAGTGTCATTTATATATCACTATTTTTATGCTCATGCGTTACCATAACCTAACAATATATCGGACCTCTAATAATAAATTTAAAAAATTAGTTAATAAGTAGATACTTACAGTATTCTGTTTCGCTTTTTATTTTTTCCATGTACCCCGAGCACACCTATGGAGGGCGAATGGCACAAGTCGGTTCCTGGAAGAAGAACAATATTAAAAATGACATCCATACAAAATGAAGTACTGCGACTTACCAAAACAGATTCAGTACACATGATGAAAACCAAATTTAACCATTCTGAGCCACTGAGACGCCTGCCTTTCCTATGCAATCACCCTTGAAACACGCCTGTGTGAAAGTCCCCTATAAACTGCAACTACCATTCGAAAGGGTGCTGCATATCATTGGACAAGCTGTTATCATTGTCTACAAACTTTCTCTTTCCCAGATCTAAAAATAGAGGACAAAATTTAGTACTTAAACGACAGAATGCCAGTAACAAGAACTTACCTTAACTAATAAAATGAAGCAAAGCAGTTCTCCCACTGGTCAGAGCACCAACACTTACAAAAATGCTGGAAACGTTGGCGTCCCCTGAAAATCTGTCTCGTCAACAGGAAAGAGAATGGTGTGGGCCCAAGGCTAAAAGGCTCAAATGGCAGACAGTCATCAATAACAAACACTTATCACAAAAAACGCGAACCAAGTAAAACGGAAATGGAGGTTATGTGTTTATGGTTGACAGCTCCAAAGCCGATAGACGACGACAGCGGACCGATGAGTTTAGCCAGTGCCGGACCTAGCCCAAAGACTCAATTTTGTGTGTGCTCAAGTTTTATTTGTAATTTATTGTAATCGTTGCAACAATTTACTAGTTATAAATTAATTTTACATCAGTTAGAATCAGGTAATTCTCGAAACAGGAAAATTTTTTTTTTTTTTGAGGTCAATTAAATCTAGATTGATAGGTATAAGTTTTTTTTTTCTCCTGCATTGGTTATCAAGTTTGAGTTTCAATTTTTTTTAAGTAGAGATTATTAATAAAGCTGGGGGCCAGCTTTCACGAGGCCGGGGAGATATGTCAAGGGCCAGAAAATAATAGTAAATTATTTTTAAAATAAATTTAAAGAAAATTCAATTCTAGTTTGGTAAAAATATATTTTATATAAAATTAATTCATTATTAATCTAAATTTAAATTAAAGCATTACAAAATTAAACAATATAAATTTAAACAACAAAATGCTGCACTTGCTATTTATTTGGAAGAGTACAAAGTCATATTTTAATTTCGTAATTGAGGTCAAGTAGTTTTTTAGCAATACTGCAAAGACTGCAGTATTGCAATTTTGGTTATTCCACGTTTGGGTTTTGAAGAAGGTGGTTGTGCTTGGTGGCTGACATATCTCCTCAGGATGAATGACCTGATAATAATGTAAGTAGAAATAATTGTTAATTAGATAAGGATTTAGGGACCCCTATATATTGTTTTTATGGATAAAAATAAATGTTCTATTTTTTTAAACTCTTGTTTCATCTACCATAGCTACCCCCTTGTGCGTATATGGCTTAGGGAAAGTGTATACGTAACAATAAGTTATCTATATAAATTCCTCAATCCAAGTATCTGTCAAATGTTGTATTTTAACTGTGTCACAGAATTCAATATCAGTGCCACTTCCATTAAAAATTGATACATCTAGGTGAAATTATTTTTAAAGCTATTCCTATTCATGTTTATAAAAAAGTTATTAATTTGTACTGCCAAGAAATGAGAAATGGACTTCTTGTGAAGAGAATCTTCACACTTAGGTATTTAGTTTTTGTTTTTGCGTGTATGATTATGATTAAATACCAACCAACCAATTAAGCTGGGAAAAAACATTTGATATATTATTATGTTTCCTAATTTAATGTTGGACGTATGCGGATCTAATCATGTAGTTATTAAAACAAATAAAAGTTTTTGTAGGTTTTTCAATCTAGCCGGCGATGTAGTTAAAGTAACAAAAAAGTTGCAACCTGAAATACGTTTTCTTAAATTTCTTTACTTTTAATGTAGTCTATACAATAAATATGTTTATAGTCCACCTAACGATATTTGACACTATAAAAATTACAAAAGATCAGAAAAACCATGTTTTTGACACTTTGAATATCTCGAAAAGGGGGTTTGGTAAAAAACAAAAAGACAACTTGTAAATAATTTAATTCCCTACAACTTCCACATTGACCTCATGGACATCCGATGCATAGAACGCGAGATATTTGTAAAAAACTTTAACCTTCAATATCTTGGATAGCCATGTTGGGATTTTGGTGATTTTTGTGGATTTGGGTTTGGGACACACAGACAGGAACTTGCAAAAATTCAGATTTTTACTAATTTTTTCCAAGTCAAATGCTAATTTCCGTGGGCTACACCTTAAAATAATGAATAGAATTCGAATCCGGCATAAAAAATAAGGCCTGTCATTTAAAATAAAGAAGTTGGTGTCTACTTCCGGTATAACCGGAAGTGTCACATACGTTATTTTCATTAAATGAGCACCACTGAAAACCCCTCTTGCTAAATTTTCAGCTTCAAATTATTTGTAACTTTTCTGAAACGTCTAATAGCCCACTAACCGTGATGCACTATGTATTTAAAGTGCTTAGACTATCAAGGGAATCGAGGCTTTTTGCAATCTGAAAGGCCAGCATGCGTGCGTGCAAGAGATAATAAAACTTAGGTTGAAGAAAGGCGACAGACATCTAGTTTATGATCCTAAATATGTATGATTATCATAATTACAGTTTAGTATGTCACTATTTACATTAAAGAATATAAATGGATGGGAAAAAGATAAAATCTAACAATGATAGTGTTGAGAATGCAGACCGCATAAACAGATTTAAACATAACTTACTCGGTAATTTTCTAGTAAAAGTATATTAGGACGGATGAATAATTACAAGGCGTTTACGCATTGTTGACTGACCCATATGGGGTTTTTGGTTAAAATATCCAAGAAAGTTTGAAACACCGTCACCTACCATGAGCAATCACATGTTAATATATTCACTTGCATCTTACATTCACCCTGTTATAGGAGTGTTTGGCATTGGGCCAGACAAAGGTATACAATTACGGCTGTCTCAATCAGAACGCCTTCACAATTCGAAACAGAATCTGCTAAAGCCCCTTAATTGGAGTAATATAATGGAACTCAAAAGTGAGATGTAGTAACTAAATATATATTTACTAATACTAGCGAGTCCAATTAAGCCTTAAGGGATGTATTTCTTAGACGCTATAAAATAAATCATCGTCTCTTCATTCAGGTATAAGTATAGAAGAATCAAAGCACACCTACGCCTCTCACAGATAGCTCTGTAATTATCCTACAAGCGAAGTGGAAAACAAATCGTAAAAGTAAAAATAACTCAATTAAAGAGCTTTGGCGTTACACACGACACCTACAATGGCTTAAGAGTATTGCAGATATCAAAGATGTCAATCGATTGTTTTTTGTAGTAAACATTGCTCCCACTAAATATGAATGGCCACTACTAGGTGTGGCCACTTAAAAGTGGTTTGGTAAGATAAATATGGTATGTTACAGAAATATTACAACTTAAAGTAAAGAGGATTGGTGACAAAACACAGCCCTGTCTGACGCCTTCGCCAACTTACTTTTCTCGAGTTAGTGTTTTATGTAGCAAGCACTTTCCGCATCTGTGCTAATATATTCCACAGTTTATCCCATTCCACACTGGCGAACATTGAATCTGAATATTCGTACTTTTAAAAACCGCTGCCCAAGGAATCACTACTTCCACATCCGGATTTTCTATCCAAGTCACACAACGAAAAAATTTTGTATCTGGAAATAATTGTTTATGGAACTTTAATAATATAATATTTGAAATCCTTTACCCCAAAAACCCATAAAACGATACCCCACATCGGTAGTGGGGTGGGGGTGGTGACAGAAGGTGGGAGTGGGGGTGGTGACAGAAGGTAGGAGTGGGGGGGTGGATAAAGTAAAAAAATATTTTGAGGTTTCTGGTTCTTGTACACACACTAAATCACATTTTTTTCATCCCCTTTAATAATAGGGTGGGGGTGGCTAATGCCAAAATTTTTTTTGTGATCTTAGCTTCTCTTATCTATACTAAATATCAATTTTATGAACTCTTATCTGCTTGATTTACCTGTTTACTCCAAATTTACCCCAATTTACCCCCCATCCCTTCGACGGAACAAGATGAACATATAATCTAGTTCTAGATCTCGTTAGAGTACATATGTGTACCAAATTTCAAGTCAATATCTCAAACGGTTCCAGAGTAAACGTGCGCACAAAAAAGTCCCCCCCCCCATGAGGCGATCAAAAGTAGTGATCGCGGAGTCCGAAGGGATATCCTTGTACTTTAGTATGAAGTACGTCCGTGATGACCTCAGGAAAGGGCGCCAAAAAGTGCTCCCGCCCGGGTGGTAAATTTACCTTGAGCCACCCCTGGGCCTCGGAATCGTGATCAGCGGCCCAAAAAAACTCCTTCCGCAGTACAATGTTCATATTTAAATTTCCGCCCGAAAAAGTGGAATATTCATCAAAAAATGGCACGAATTCCTCAATTTGGACCTCGAATTCGTGATCAGCGACCCAAAAAACTTCCTAAAGCCCGAGGCGAAATATTAATTTTAAATTTTTTTTTATGACAGCTACTTTTTGGGGCACTAACCCCCCTAACTTTCTCATTTTCGGAGGTAATGCAGGGGTCAATGTTGATGAATGTTCCAGGGGGTCTAGGGAACACGTTCAAATCTGTGATGTTCCACCACTTTTCCACATTTTACACTTTTTTCCGGCTTATTTACCGGATTATAGGAAAATTTGTAAAATATATCGAAACATTACAAGGTTGCCACGGGTTTCAAAAGGACACAAATTTTAAGAAAAGGAGGCATTGTAACATTAATTCACTGATTTTGAAACGATGGAATTTTTAGACAACCACGTACTGGCCATTTCTATATCTATTTTAAGGTACGTATTCCATTTGTTTGTTGTTCGTCTGTGCCCACGGGTTACTTCTTCTCTATTGGCGATGTACGCAACAATTTTATTAATTTCGTTCTGATGGTAATGGCCTGCGAATCGAATTTTTGATGATGGAAAAACACGAAGTGTGCTGTGTTTTTAATGATACACATCCGGATCATTCACCCATCTCTAGACTGGTCGGGGCTAACGCTTTGCAGAAATTATGAAATGGGTCACGTACGAATTAGTTCTTCCTAGATTAGCTGGGAACAAAAACGCTGAAATTGGTCTTGATCCCTCTTTGTTTCTTTTTTTTAATTCATAAGTAAGGTTCTCCATAAATTTAAATACATGTATACATCATTTTTCCCCTGAAAACAATCACAAGGAATTAAGAGTAATTGGTTCTAACTTTCTCCCGATGATGCCTGCTCGATTCGAGTGAAACGATTCGGAAGTAATTAAAAGCATAATGTTAATAACACAGGCCCACAAAAAAGAAAAGTTGTCTGCGCCGGGGTATTGACCATACTTATCCCTTGTATTTTGACCCGCTGAACACGAATCTGACCTTAATTTTTCCCCTATACGTCAGGTTTTTTTTTTTAAAGCAAGAAAGTCTAATATTTATATATTTATTTGCTGTTAAAAGAAAAACCTGACGTGCTGGGGAAAAACTAAGATCAGATTCGTGTTCAGCGGCTCAAAATGCAAGGGATAGGTGTGGTCAGTACCCCCGCGCAGATGACTTTTTTTGTGTGGGTTTGTGCCACACTGAGTGTGGCACAGTAGCAACCAAAAAAAAGTGGTCTGCGCGGGGGTACTGACACTGACACACCTATCCCTTGTATTTTGAGCCGCTGAATACGAACCTGACTTTAGTTTTTCCCCAACACGTCCGGTTTTTTTTTTAACAGCAAAAAAAGTCTGTTGAATCGTAATATTTATATATTTATTTGATGTTAAAGAAAAACCTGACATCCTGGGGAAAAACTAAGGTCAGATTCGTGTTCAGCAGTTCAAAATACAAGGGATAGGTATGGTCAGTACCCCGGCGCAGACAACTTTTTTTTTGTGGGCCTGTGTAATGATCGAATTTTTGCCCCTCTGATAAAAGTAAATCGATAACATAAAATAGTTGTTTTGGTCCCAAAATTACTTAAAAAAATGCTTATCTAGAGGAAAACAGTCGGGAACATTTTTCCAATTTACGTATATAAATAAATATAAATGTATTTATAAACTATATCTACTTAATGTTTATTCCATTTCATTTTAGGTAAATAAAAATAGTGGGTTTTCGAATATTTGAAAAGATTTTTATGCAAAACTTTTCTCGATTGCCGATTGCCTTTAATTTGACTATAGGCAAAAAATGACAATCGATTAATTGACTGTAGTCCGAGATTTCTGTTTTTGACTTCATCCCGTAAATCCCAGCACCGACTCCCTGTTCTATCTTGAACCTGTCCGAATACCAGCCAATATTGGAGAACCGTCTTCTCTGTCTGGTATTTTGGTTTAAACTTTTTTATTTAAGTTATAATTTGGGACTATAGTATCCGAGGGCATTCCTAATATGGAATTTGCCTTTAGCTCTGAATATAACTTTTGATGCTCTGTTCCATACTGTTGCCTTATTGACGTTGAGCCTTGCATCGCCCTGAGCAATACTGAATGAGCTTTATCCTTGAATTCATATACATAGTGAGGGCAGACAAGCAAGTAAGTCGTTTTACACCATTTAATAGTCTTACTGCTCCCAACTGCAGTGTCTTAGTTCACCATACCACTGGTCCGAGATTATCATGGATCTTACAACCTTGGTGTATAATCATAGAGTCATCTTAGGATTTAATTCGCATTTTTTCCACACATCCGCCCGCATCTTTCCAGAGCAATTGTTGCTGTCTGTGTGACTTTTTGGATGTGGGCATTCTATATCTTCTTTTAGCGGGGCGAAGAAGGGTCACCGCACTTAGGCCTTGTGGCCCCTTGTGCTTCTGCCCATTCGGACCGGATTTAACCCAAAGGCCAAAATCTTTCCTATGGGGACATCACATATTTCCTCTAGCACCGGAAAACCAATGCCGAAATGTTTATGCCTCAAGCTCATAAAACTAGTGCAGAAATAGTCTAGGAAATAGCTACTTATATGGGGCCTGGGATAGATAGATAGATAGTCTTTATTTCACCACTATATGTACATACATGAACATTTGCAGCAAGTCAGGGTAAAAGCTGGTGAACAGCAAATTATAATATTTACAAGTTTATAAAACACAAAAGCATATATATGTAAATATAACATTTCAATAAAAACAATAAATTTATAAAAACACAAAAACATAGATGTATATAACATTTCACATTGATATACACAGAAGATATGAATAAGTATGAAATGCAAAAATATGTAGAGTATCAGAGCATTCTGTAAATATGAGCATTTAAATAGTCGAGTGTGGATAGCACCATAGGGTGTCTTAAAAAATTCGTCAACCGAGTAAAAACAGTACTTTAGAATGAAATTTTTTATATTCCTTTTAAAGGACAGTAAGTTCAGTTGCTTTATATGACATGGTAAATGATTATACAAATTTAGGTTGGGGGAATTTTTAGCGCTTAGAGTTAACCTGTAGCGAGGTACTCTAAGAAGTCCAGCAGCACGTGTGTTGTGCTGATGGTAATCAGACTGGACAGAGAGACTAGACGCACTCCTGTGAATTTCTACAAGACTATAATAAATAAACAGTGACGGGAGGGGCATAATGCCCAGTTTAATGAAAATAGGTTGAAAGTGTTCCGTAAACTTAGCACTAACGAGTATTCTTATAGCTTTCTTTTGTTGCCGGTAAACTTTTAATGCGTGGGAGGAGTTACCCCCTAAGACCACTGCGTAGGAAAGTCTAGAGTGGAAAAGGGAAAAATGAGTGTTTTTTAAGATGTCGAATTCGAGAATGCCTTTTAATTTCCTGAGGAGAAAGATCGTACTTGAGAGCTTTCTATTTAACTGATCAATATGGTTTATCCAGCTAAGGTTATCATCTAGATATATACCTAGGAGTTTAACGTGCTCACCTTTAGATACATTTTTATTGGTTGATATTATAAGTCTCTGAGTTTTTCTTGATTGAGTGTTAGTTTATTCAAGGTGAACCAGTTTTTTGCCTGGAGTTCTATGTCGGAGCTAAGTTGGATCAGATTAGCAATGTTGCGGTCAGAGCACAAGAGAGTGGTATCGTCAGCAAACAAAGTTGATTTGCTAGGCAACATAAATTGTGGAAAGTCATTAATGTAGATCAGAAATAACAGTGGCCCCAGGACAGAGCCCTGGGGTACACCATAATTAATATCTAGAGTATCTGACATGCTATTTCCTATGACTATACATTGCTGACGCTTTTGCAAATAAGAACTAAAAAGAGATAAAGGTAACCCTCTAACTCCATATAACTGCATTGTATCGATTAGTTTATCGTGAGACCCTCGACTATGTCACTCACGATCTTTACGACGGCCTGCGTGGTTGAGCGTCCAGAGCGGAAACCATATTGATAGGGGCTGAGAAGTGATTCATGTTCCAGATAACTTGACAATCTTTCTGTCAGAATAATTTGAAATATTATATAACATGTTGGCATTGCTGTTATGTTTTAGCAAATATTTTTCGGAGTATTTTATCTTATGGTGAGTTAAACCTCCCACCCCTGACCGTTTTGACAGGTTTGGGGGGGGGGGGTTACAATGAGAAAAAAATGTTGGCACTCACAGAGACGATTCTTTGGTACAAAAACTACAAGTTTGAGAAGGTGCCAATATATATATATTTTTTTTTTTTGAAAAATCCAATTTTTGGCCAAAAAATCTGGAAAATAGGCAAGCAGAAAATGTTGGCATATGGTTTTCTAGCAATGAGCATTGACAACGAAAATTTTCCGCCTGGTCAGAAAGTGTTACACTTCTTTCCAATTTTGGCCATAATTAATGTCGCCAATTGAGAAAAAATGTTGGCATATATGAAATGTTGATCGCCAAGATACCCTCTTCAACTAGCACCGAGCCCCAAAGTGTTATTCTGTGTTCCACTATTGAATATTTTCTGGGGCGGCTAGCGCCAAAACGGGCAGGGGGAGAGGTCTGACCCACATAAGATAAAATACTCGGAAAAATATTTGCTAAAACATAACAGCAATGCCAACATGTTATATCCCAGGCCCCATATATGTAGCTATCTCCTAGACTAGAAGTGAGGACATGGATAGAAGCTTCTACCTCATCAGCGCAGAACCTGCAGTCAGGATTATCAATCGCCCATAAAAAAATTATTACATAACATAACATTGTTTCTAAATTTTTGCATCTCTTTTACCTTTAATTTCGTACGTTTATACGTTCTTGAGTCGCTCTGTAGCGAGAATGCATATTAGATCGGTATTACAACGCTAACTGTAGTGAATGACCTTCGTGTGGCTGAAATTCATTACTTTGAATATTTTATGGTAATTGCGAGCTATAAAACAATTATTACTGATGTATATAGTACAACACCTACGTGCCAGTTTGGAAGTGAATGTAACTTTATGGAGTTCCCACAATCCCCACGGAACATCTATAACATTAAGAGTGGTTAAGGAAGACAAAATACGTAAACCTGTTCCGACTCAAAAAATGTTAATGGCAATTTCTTTTTCCACAAATAAATCTTAATTGCGTATCCCCGCGAGGAAGTTGCAAAGTTATTTATATTATATATAAATGTACAGTTATGCATTTTACGCGGGCATGTCAACTTGATGTATACAACAACATAAACAATGTAAAAGTCACATTATTCTTTCTTAACTCGTTCCTTGCATAAATATTTGGTACCGAAGAGGGAAGAAGGTTGAAACTTTTGATGGACACTGAGACGGAAATATTTAAAAAAAAAACAGCAGAACCTGCAGAACACCGATTACTGCAGTCGGCGCGTGTTTCGTCAACCTTGCTGTCATTGTCAGGAGACGGACAAAAGTTTGTATAAAATAATGTTCTCGAGATGAAACAATATTAATCTGGAACACAAATTCATATGACTGTAACCTCTTTTAGAATAGATACAGATACTTTGAGATCTAAATGCGAAATATTTGAAAAATATCTTCTTACATTCGAGTGAACTGTCAAGTACAACTAGCAAAAATACCCGCTATCGAACAGATTGAGGTATCTGAGTGTTTATAATGATTTATACCTTTTAGCGTGGTGTCATATTTTTCCAAATGGTGTAAGATATCTAGTGATGATGATGATGGAGTTAACATTTAGACGGACAAATAAACAAACACAAATTTTGATATAGTATATTTCATTAGGAGTCCAGAAAATAGACTCTTCCTGACAAATAAACTTAGAAATCCTAAGAAAAAACAAAACTACGAAATTACCTACCGTTACAGATTTGTTAATACAGATTAATATTAAGTCAATGGCCCAAGCCTGCTTGTGTATGGGCATACTTCATATTTGGACACCTTCTTGATCTTATTTTTATTACGTCATATTTCCATCACACCAGTTTGAATCTCTTGCTTTACACAATCATCAGGATTTTAAACAGTGAAAACCACCTTGACTACCATCTGTTGAACTTATTCTGGCATATGAAATTTGATGTAATCTTATTATAATGGTGCAAAAAATTGACTGACCAAACTATAACATGGTTAAAAAACTGCATAAAAATTACATATGGTTACTGTTACCTACATAAATATTTTTTCTATCACATTGAACTTGATTATTATGAGTAGAAAGGACGCCATTAGCCACCGCAGTGAGGTATGTGCATTTACCATATGTGCAAGATTTCGTGATATGCGATCAAAGTATTGTAAAAATGTTTATAAACCTGTATAGCGCATTTAGTTTATACGCCGTACATCTTGGTATATAAGTATGTATTACAGGGTGATTCTTGTGAATTCGTATAGAAGTTATATTATCAAAAGCATCAAAATCTTTAAATGCCGAAATTGTATGACATTTTCTTAACGGTTTCAACACACATGATTTTGAATACTTTTTGCTATACAATTTCGAACAAATCTAGACCTCCTTATATCTCTCTAGATCTGTGTTGAACATATACTTAACCAGAAAAAAGAATAATAAGAATCGCGATTACAATAGCTTTTATAAATAATTTAGTATAATTTTAATAATCATGTACATTTAGGTAAAATTTTGAAAAATACGCTTTTGATGATCGTTAACCATTGAAAATTTCAAGTCTATTTTGAGTTGAAATTTTCAGTCAACCATAAATTGTTTAAAACATTGCGACCTCAAATTATGCCATTCTGTCTTAGAGCAACATTTTTTAAAAGCATTTTTGATTAATATTAACAAAAACGTTGTTTTTTTTTTTATTAAAAAGAATTTTATTGGTTTTATTTTTTATTTATTAAAATACTTTTTTTACAAAACTAGATTTTTTTAACTTATTTAAAAAGCAAAGTAAGTTAAATATTTAGACCTGAAATATATGCTGTTTAATTCTTTATCATTAACAATTCTTGGGATGTAAATTAATTAATATTTTTAACATACGCACAATATTTTATGTTTTGAATCCATAAATTGTCAACTAGGCTGTCAAAATTTACATGTAAAGGTTGTAATACAGCTACACGGGTAAGTTAAACATAACTTTCAGTGACTTAAAAACGTAGTTACAAAATAATTATCACCGCGACAACTAAAATTAAATAGAAATGCACACTAACAGGCAAATCAATTATTAGTATGTATGCACAAATGACATAAAGCTAGATATAAAGACAAGTTAAACACATCCACTTTGGGAAGGTATAAGGAGGAAATGTACTTACGGTAGTAATTCATCACAAAGTAATAACACGTTAACGATTCGGGAAGTCAGAACTATGAAATGTACATTACAATTCGTAAAACTTATCCAACTTCTCGGAAAGTATTCTCTGCTTAAGTAAACAACTATAATTTAGTTTTTAATCTTTTTAAATTAGAAACAAGATTTAAGTAATTTAAGTAAGTAAATATATATTAGCACTCCATCATTCACTGGCGTGTATGCCATCTGCAATACGGTTCTAGCAGATTTATTAGGTGGCGCTACGAGAGTTGTATTCCATTTATACTTCTGATAGCTGGACCATGAATACTGTGGAGAAATATAGGACAATATATAGTCCACGGTACGTCGCCGAATTTTCGTGAGTAGCTTCGTTTTGACGAGACGCCCAACTTTTCTCTCTTCGAAAATTCTCGCTAGTGGTAGCTAATAAACTGCGCTTGGGTGTATATATCGATTGGGTGATTGTTCAAATTTTATTACTAACAGTTTTTAGTTAAATCTTGAGATACTTTGATAAGAAACACGAAAAAACGTTTGTCCTACACTCAACGGTTCTACAAAATCGATGGTTTGATCGAAGCGTCCCCCACCCTCAACATGTCCAAATAACGAGGTCACAAAAAATGATTACTAACCAGCTATTTTTTTTACTATTGCTTAATAAATGGCCACATTGTCCTACAAATTGAATGGTATGTTTTTCCAGTCCTACGCTCGGATTTTTGAATTTTTCATGCACTTTTATATTGTTTTATTAAATGTTCGACTACAAGACCGAAAAATTTTCTTTATAATATTATTTTTAATGTTTAATTGGTTGTTTAATTCAAAAATAACATAATGTATATGAAAAGTTTATGAAAAAAGTGGGAAAATTACTGAAGAAAAATTGTGTCAAAAAAAATATATTTTTTGACTAGCAAAAAAAAGAAATACGCATAGTTTTCATATTTGAATAAATCTTTTTTATTGTATAAAAAAAACCGCTGCCCAAGGAATCACTACTTCCACATTCAGATTTTTTATCTAAGTGGAAATAATTATTTATGGAACTTTAATAATTTAATATTTGAAATCCTCTACACCAAAAACCCATAAAACGATATCCCACATCGGTAGCGGGGTGGGGGTGGTGATAGGGGGTGGTAGTGGGGGTGGATGAAGTAAAAAAACATTTTGATGTTTCTGGTTCTTGTACACACCCTAAATCACAAATTTTTTTCATCCCCTTTAATAATGGGGTGGGGGTGGCGGGGGTGGCTAATGCTAAAATTTTTTTTGAGACCTCAGCTTCTCTTGCATATACTAACTACCAATTTTATGGACTCTTGCCTGCTTGATTTACCTATTTTCCCCAAATTTACCCCAATTTACCCCTCTTCGACGGAACAAGATGAAAATGTAATCTAGTTCTAGATCTCGTTAATCTTTTATATATGTGTACCAAATTTCAAGTCAATATCTCAAACGGTTCCAGAGTAAACGTGCGCACAAAAAAGTTACGGACATACCGACAGACAGAAAATTTTTTTCGCTCAAACTAAAAGTCTCGACGTTTCGTGACATTCTAAGCCTATTTGAACAATAAAAAATTTTTTAAATTTTTTTATCGTTACTATACTTACTGTACGATACTATAGTGGACGTGGAAGTAATAATAAAAAAAATATATATTTATGCATATAAAATAACTAAATTATCTTCATCAGATTCATCCTTCTACCCTTCTTTTTTTTTTTTATTTTTTATTTCAGGCCATTGAGTTAGAGTGATTTAATAGTTCAATTGAAGACGTACGCAACAGAAGCAAAATCTCAGGTAGTGGGAGAGTTACGTCAGGTGTTCTTGGAGAGAGTGAGCGTATCAAGAAATACGGGTTGAAAACAAAGATAGAAAAGCAAAGCATTTGCACATGTCGGAAACATGCTTCTCGGCAAATCTCCATTAGTGGCTTGGTTATACATTATGTCTATGGAATTACCTCTAGCACACTTATATAGCCTAGACTAGCTTGGGCCAGTAGCCCGCTTGATTCTAATTTAAGCGGCAGTTTTGAAATTTTTTCTTTCCTTAACGGTGTGTGTGTGTGAGTGTGTGCTCGCACGCGCGCACATACGCACATATAATAATATATCCCCTATATACTTATTTAATCTTTTATATAATAAAATATTCAACATCTAGTAGTGTTACAAGTTTCAAAATAGGTTTTTTTAATTTTCTATCAACATATATCAGGCGTCTCGTCAAAACGAAGCTACTCACGAAAATTCAGCCTGTTACTAATCATTAAAAAAAGGGGCGATGTACTGTGGACTAATAGTAGTGCTCTCGCTTTTACTCCTTATGTGACGGGTCTGTGTATTACAATGTCTAGGATTCTAACGTGCTATTTTGTTTCTTGGTTGTCATTACATTTAAATATGGCATATTCCGCGGACTTTAAGTTTCCGCAGCTGAGTTTCTTAAATATTTACTTTGGAAATACATTTTTATATAACATAAATTATATTTCGACTTCGCGGGAAGTTCAAATCTTACAGTCGTAGGTACTTTATATGTGCGCTTCAAATTCCAACAAAAAAAATTTTCTCCACAAGTGTCACTAATGGCTCAAAATAAAAATCAATCGGAAATGTAAATTCACGCACAAGCTTTCCTTTCTATTTTGTTGAAAAAATCATTTCCCCTACCTGCAACTTTAATAACGGACAACTTGTCCATTTTTCAACCGAGAGGATTTCTTTCTTTCTTTTTTGTAAATGGCTCGTTATTAAATCAGGAATATATGCATAAATAGTTCTGTACCAACAAAAGGCTTCGTTCTCTTGCTACCGTCCACATCATCACAATTTTCTCGAGCAAAATTATCCACAATATTTTATCTATTTTACATACCGGCCGTACGTTGCAATTTGCAATTATATTCAGTTTTAAATGTCACGTACCAGCCATTTATTTTAGTTAACCGTTAGCGTTATTTTATAATTCTCCACTTTGAATGTTACAATTATTTTAGCATTTTACAAGGAGAAGGTACTAAGTAAGTACGTTGGCCTTTGCATTACGTTAATACCGTGTTAGATTTTTTAAAATTACGTCGTTATTTTCTCTCTAACAATTTCCTGGCGTTTTTTAATTGTGTCTGCCTTTGAGACGCGAGTGGTATTTAACTTGACGCCATACTTTCACTTTCTATTTGATTGGAATTTATTGTAGTTGTTAAGTTGTTAGTCGGATGGCTTGGGGCGTCTTTTTTAGGCTTGCGAATAACCTTCGATGCTCGATTATAATATTTATAATTTATTAACTAATTTTGGATGTATTATAGGTTAATATTTCTCTCGACTATGTCACTCAATAACATGGTAACCAATTACATCTCATTTTTGTAACCATCGCACTAATCAAACGTCATCATCGGTGCTAAAACAACTAGATCAACTTTCGTCAAACGAGCCTGCAGTTGTCTTTGTAAATGACCCCATTCTGAGCACTTATTCAAACTCTGAAACTCCGCTTAACTAAACAGTCGTAACTTAATTTTGAAACTCTTTAAATTAAAAAATAAGGATTAAATAGGAAAATATACTGTGTGTCCCACTTTTCACGATAGCACCTTCGTGGCTTGGTTATTAGTCATCCAATTTCAACCAAAGGATCAATATCAAAGATTTTTATTACATCTTTTTTGAGTAAAACAAAACTTATTTCAGTCATTGGCGTGCATTTATATTAAGAAACAAAGGGGCCTAATATAGTTTGAACAATCGAGCTATATTAAGCGTTTTTTACTGAAAACCGCTGCCCAAGGAATCACTACTTCCACATCCAGATTCGCTACCCAAGTCTCTCACAACGAAAAAATTTTGTATAAATTTCGTTTATGGAACTTTAATAATAGCCCAGTCAATGAAAGTACTTACCTACAAAAATTTGCAAACTGAATATATTTTTTAATAAGTTCGTGAAAGTGTATAGAATAATATCCTGAAAAGTTTACATAGGGGGCTGGTAGAGGGGATGGATGAAGTAAAAAAAATATTTTGGTGCCTTTCATAATGGGATGGGGGTAGTAATGAAGGTGGCTAATTCCAAAAATGTTTTTGATACATTAGCTTCTCTTGTATATACTACACACCAATTTTATGGACTCTTATCTGCTTGATTTATCTATTTACCCCAATTTACCCCCCAACCTTTCAACAGAATTAGATGAAAATATAGTCTAGTTCCAGATCTCGTTAAAATACATACATTTTTGTCGTTACTATTCTTTCACTGGACGTGGAAGTAAAAACTAGTACAATATTATTGATCAACATGCTTTAGGACCCTTATATCCAAAATTTAACAACATTTGGATTTATGGTTTTAAAATTACATTCTTCAAATATGAGATAATTAATAACTTGTTTTTCGAAAAAAAAGTCATTCTTCATTTTCTATTTAAAATAACATTTTCTACGACCGATGCTTTCAAATTAGTGCCCAAAAAATTTACAGGGCCGGTGGTTCAAAAGGGCATAGCCGGGTAAGCATGATGTGACTGCCCCCAAGCGTCTGGCGCTTATATTTGTGCAGTAGGAAGCAATCTTGGAAAGTAGCAATTTCACAAAATATTAGCCCGAAAAAGGGACCGGTTTGGGGTGAGTAAGGGAGGGTTGATTTTAGCAAAACTATTTTTTTTCTAAGAAACGGCGCATTCAATCGTTTTGTAAAAAATATATGTTAAAGACCTACTGAGAAAGTACTAAATAAAAAATCATGCTCAAATTCCGAAAACACATACAGTAAAAAAAACATATATATTATTTTCAAATTTTTTTTAGGGTAACTTATCCCTGGGGTACCAGCCTGATTTTTTTTCTGTAGCATGTCTATGGACTCACTTATGTTATATTTTTTTCCCAGTCTTGTCCGAAGATTACGCCATACTTAAAAAAAATGCCGAAATGTGCAGTGCCGTATGCATATTTTGTGGACAATTAACTCCTTGCAAGTAAAAAAGGCCAAACTGCAAAGTAAATATGGATACCTGAGTAGTGTATACATATTAGTGACTAGTGATTATGGAGATGGTGAACATTGTAAGAGAAACCAATATAAAGCTGCAACGCTGACAGTTAATTAGGTGCTCAATAGAGTTGACTCTTGCGCCGCAAAAATCAGTTTATAGCCGTAATGTTAAATATCATTAAAGGTAAAACCTAAAGTCAGCGGTACTATGGAGTACCTTGTCAAAGACTATCATTATTCACATATTACCGTCGGCGGGGATAAGAACTTGGTTGTTAACAATTTGCAGCACTAAATCGTAGCATTACTAACCTGAGAAGGATATAGATGTTAATCTTCCTCACTGTCATCTGCAATCACTGTACTCATGCTATCCTTCTGGAACAATAGGGAGAGAACTTCTGCGGGTTTAGGTATGCTTGCTAGATATCATCCGTACGAAAGGTAATACACGACAGCAGCTACATGGGAACAACATCCAACAGTTTGATACCCATTGGCACATTCACAGAAATGTCTTCTAACGCCGACACTGTGGGGAATATAGTCGAGGAAACATCGGTAAACCTTCGTTTTGATGTGACGTGAACAAACTTGTATTTTGAGTACATTGGACTGGTCCTTAGCGTACTGAAGATTAAGTGTTCCGTCTTCATTTATGACTTCGAGATACGAAATCGTTTGTTTATATTGATACGATCCGGTAAAAAACAGTTTTAAATCCGTCATTTCTGGGAAGTCCAGTACATCTTTGCTGGAAATATCTACAAAAGGCAGTTTTGCAATTTCTTTGAATGTGCCAGTGGGAATCGAATTGTTGGATGTTGTTCCCATGTAGCTGCTGTCGTGCATTATCTTTCGCAAGGACGATATCTATCAAGCATACCTAAACCGGCGGAAGTTCTTTCTCTATTGTTTCAGAAGGATAGCATGAGTGCAGTGATTGCAGATGACAGTGAGGAAGATTAACATCCATATCCATCACAGGTTAGTAATGCTACGATTTAGTGCTGCAAATTATTAACAACACATGACTGTTAAGACCAAGCTCTTATCCCCGCCGACGGTAATATCGATAGTACCGCTGACTTTAGTTTTTACCCTTAATGATATTTAACATTCCGGCCATAAACTGATTTTTGCGGCGCAAGAGAGTTAAACTCTATTGATCACCTAATTAACTGTCAGCGTTGCAGCGTTATATTGGTTTCTCTTACAACGTTCACCATTTCCATAATCACTAATCACTAGTATGTATACACTACTCAGGTATCCATATTTACTTTGCATTTTGGCCTTCTTTACGTGCAAGGGGTTAATTGTTGACAAAATATGCATACGACACAGCACACTTCGGCATTTTTTTTAAGTATGGCGTAATCTTCGCACAAGACTGGGAAAAAAACATAACATAAGTGAGTCCCCAGACATGCCACAGAAAAAAATTCAGGCTGGTACCCCAGGGATAAGTTACCCTAAAAAAAATTTGAAAATAATATATATGTTTTTTTTACTGTATCTGTTTTCGGAATTTGAGCGTGATTTTTTATTTAGTACTTTCTCAGTAGGTCTTTAACATATATTTTTTACAAAATGATTGAATGCGCCGTTTCTTAGAAAAAAAATAGTTTTGCTAAAACCAACCCTCCCTTACTCACCCCAAACCGGTCTCTTTTTCGGGCTAATATTTTGTGAAATGGCTACTCTCCAAGATTGCTTCCTACTGCACAAATATAAGCGCCAGACGCTTGGGGGCAGTTACACCATGCTTATCCGGCTAGGCCCTTTTTGGTATTTTTTCCAATGAAAATTCTTGGCCTACGAAATTTGAAAGTATCGATAACACTGGTTGGAGAGTAAATTTATATAGAAAATGAGAAATGACATTTTTTCGAAAAATAATTCGTCTACGCCATTGCAAGGCGAATAAACAGCATTTTTGTTTTGTTTTTATTCAAGTTTAACTTATTTTTTTCAGACCATTTAATGTTTGAGAACACCAGTTAAGCAGTATTTTTTAGTCTTATTTAAATCACTGCCTATGGTAAGGACATTCGTGTCATCGGCATAACTACTACTTTTGGTATTCAACTTACTGAAATGTTATTAAATCATTGGCATATATATTAAATAGCAGAGGACCCAAGACAGATCCTTGAGGAACACCCTGCGTTATGTTACATTAATTACTCGTTACACCATGGTTTTCTTTAACAATTTGGGTTCAATTTTTGAGGTATTTTGGTATGAGGCTCAAACTGGCTTGCCAAACCACTCGGCAAACCAAATCTCATTCAGGGAAGGCAACATAGACATAAAAATTGAAACTAAATAATAAATTGGCTGCTGAAGTCAGCTCAACATCCAACCATTTCAGGAATAAAGTTCTCCATCATATTTGGTTAGTACCGAGGTTTAACCAACGTTTTCTGACCATACCAGATATGACTAGTAATCAACCAACGTCTAAGAAACATTAAACGATGTCTAACTAATACATGATTAGCTTAACAGTTTTGTGAAGTTGCAACAACGTTATCACGTCATTGTAACGCTACTTATATGTTCCAGTCATCATCCGACAGCATTTTGCACTAATGTTGACATTGCAATTAGTGCAAAATCAGTCAGACGTCGGAATAATGTTGCTTGTGTAACCTTTTAGTGTTTTATTTGTTTAAATGTAAAATTATCATTTTTTGTTTTAAGTTTTTAAATTATTTTGATTTATTTCGTTGTTTTAATTTATTCTAATAAGTTCAGAAAATAGTAGCAGATCATAAAGTAAGTTTCCTCACACGAGTAATATAGGCAACGACTCAGAGCAACAATTACTCGCTTATACCGTGTCGGAGAATCTCGTTTTTCAGCAAGATCTCCAGTGCTGATAATTACCTGAAACGACCCGTCCAAAACGGAACTCTCTCAAACATGCCTATCGCATTAACACCATTTGATTTTTCAACAAGTTTGTGAGAACTGGGCCTGTTATTGCAGTGATGCATTGAATTTCCCATTAAAAAACCTTCGGAAATTATCCAGCCTCGTTGCCATTAAGCTTCTCGCGTTTCGTGGGCGATTTTTCGACCTGTAAACGTGGAAACGGTGATTGATATTTTTTATTGTTATAATTAAATCCTGTATTGATTTTCTTCGGGACCGTTAACCTCACGATGCAATGACTATTAATTACTGGAGGATAAAAAAACGTTGAGATTATCTAATGACAGGTTTTTTTGTCGGTTAAAGAGTTAACTTACCTGCGAGGTATGTTGCGTAAGAGATAAATATAGACTCGTGAGTATTACGACATCGGATTTAAATGTTTACGATTTATATGTTGATAATTGCAAAGAAGTGTTTACATTCCATGTCGTTTGTAAATACACACATCTCGGGGACACTTGAAATTTGTGTAAAACGAAAACAAAACTACATTTTTGTTTGTGTTCTTATTTAGAATTAATTGTCGAGTCATATTTATGTTAATTCATAATTTCGACCTTGTTTTTACAAATTGATGCTTACTCTTAAAATGTCTACTATTTCGGTAATTACGTTTTAGACGGTTAAGGGTTTGAAAATTCAAATTATGCAACGGTTAGATGTAATTGAATGAAATTTATACCAGTAACATTCCTCAGCTGGAACTTGTCACAATGGCCTACTTGGTTTTGAAATATCTAGTCCGGAGTCGAAAAAAATCTGCCCTCCTCGTTTTTGACAAAAAAGTACATTTTTCCAAAGCATTTCTGGAAAACTATTACCGGTTTCGGAAAGTTCAGAAAAAATGCTATCAGAAAAGCGATTCAATTTTGACGACACACCTAAACCGTTTCGACAAAAAAATCACAAAACAATTTAGCTCATCACGACTAACACTTTGACCAGACATTATTTATGGAGCAGCTTGATAGAGCCTATTCAAATGCTTCAGATCCATATCCCTTCTAAGATGTCACATAATACTTAACAAACAGCATACCTAACCAGAAAAATACAGGGCCGTACTTGTAAAATTTTTTGTTTTCCGAACTATGGTATCTAATCTACCTATTTAAAATGATAAAATCTGAATGGATTATGGGTATAATCTACATAGGAAAAGCATGAACACATAAATGTGAATTTTAATAGACGATAGGTAATTCTTCATAAACTTAACATCATAATGTTAGATAAAGAATGCGTCAGTTTAAGCTAGATGAGGTTCTCAAAATGTCCTACCCTAACTTCGATGCATTTCCTGCACCCCACCAATATACCTATATCGTGTGGCCCTCCCAATGGTTTGTCTGAGGTTCTTCATGGCATCAGCGGCTGTCACTACCCGCTGCCGTAGTTCTTCTCTAGTGGTGACTTCTGTCTCCAGTCAATCGGCCTTCAAAAAAATGCGGTCCTATCAATGTATCGTTCACCACTCCACATCATACTATAAGGGAGAACTTGTACTGGGAGTTTTTCTGGACAACGGCGTGAGGATTGTTGTGGTCCCAAATGTGTGAATTCCTAAAATTCCATATTCAGTGTCGAATGAATTGGGCCTCGCCCGTGAAAAGAATTCTGGGCAAAGTTCTTGGACGATGCATTATCCAACGGCAGAACCTAAGACGTGCGACTTTATCACCTGGTTCAAAACGCTGGACCTTTTGGATGTGGTAAGGTACAACCGTTCCGCTTTTAATGCCCTCCATTCACGGGTTTGAGGAATAGCGCGTGTGCTATTCTTCTAGTGCTTGTTGAAGGATTTTGCTCTGCCATCTCCCAAGTGTTTTCTTTGGCCGGTCTAGCTGCTCGTTCTGCATTTCCGTGAAGTTCCAGGAAATCTTCCATGTTCCCGAGAGAACTGGGAAACTCTGGTGAAGGTATCGTCGACCAGGAAGTCTTCGCTGATATTCCCTAACGGCAGCCCTTGTATTGTCATCGCAAAACCCATACGCATAAATAATATCAAAGAATTCAGCGATGGCTAACTGATTAGGCATCTTTAAAATACGAAGAAATCGAGGAACAATTAGAACACCAAATTGTCAAAATAATTATTGTTTTCAAGGTAATGATAAATGCATAGGGTTACTATTCTTGTCAGTTTCAAAATAAAACTGTATAGATATCTTTCTAGTATGGGTAATAAATTGCCAATCTGATCAGTCGCGCACTCTTGGTATACCGCGCCGGGGGCTGTTTCTTGTAGTTCAATGGAAATGCACGCGATACGGGTTGTCCCAAGTAATGTTACCTGCACAAGATAGGATCGAATACAGAATGTAAGAAAGATTATATCCTGGTAGGCAGAGAACTGCTGATCCGGGGCGTTAAAGCTGGGGGAAACAGAGGTAAACGCAGACCACAGAATATACTACATGGGAACTGTAAATACGTAAAAGAAATAACAAAATCCTGGAATATACACCTGCTGTCAGAAGGCCACAGATAAACCACATCGGATGTCGAACATAAATGAGAAATGAAAATATGCACTATAGATAAAGAGAAGCGGGGAGAAGATATGTAGAGAAAAAGAAATAGATATTTTTGAAAAACAAAAAAAGCTCTAACGGGGCAACGATTAAACTAAACCTTCAGACGACATACCACTGATAGGACATATACCACAGGATTGGACAGATAAACTGGAACTTTTGGAGGTGGGGAAGTTGAAACTACTTATAAGTATTTTTATTTAATTTCTTGGTGTACTTAATACTATTTTCCTTGTTAATGAATTTAATTTCTGATTTTAAAAATGTATATGTCCGATAAAAGTATGTGTGTATTAAAAATTAATGAACTTGATGTAAAAAATAGCCAAGAACAGGTAGAAAGTTGGAAGAGATACGCCCGTTTAACCCAGCTAGGTCCTTCTATCGTATAGTCTCTTGGTCTTCCCTTCGTCTGGTTCCACCTTGGTATCTGATTGGCAGGCGATTGTTAATCGTAGAAGTTCTCAAGTTCATACGTCAAGAAGCAAAGAACAATGTTAAAAAAGGCCCATCCATGGTAAAATGTGGAAGCCATATTTTTTTATCAATTTTGGGGTGCTGAAAACGAATCCGTCACCCGTTTTGGCGAAAAATCTCGGAAACATATTAAAAAACAATCCTTATTTGGGTGTCACAAAGCGAAGATTCTCATTTTCCCAACCAAAAATCATTTAAATAATTACAGAATTTTTTAATATATTATTTTCTGGATAGTGATATGCACACCTTACACCCCAACCCCAAAAGTGTGAGAAATATTCATCTGAATTGACTAAATCACATTATTATAAAAAAACATCAAACTGGGTGATTAGGGATTTCTTTTGCAATTAAAACCAATAAAAACTCTAAAAAGATAAAATCCTCCACCTTCATTGGTGGGGGATGGGTGTAAGAGTATCCAGAAGTAATCACATAATCTGATAATAGCCATTTAACGAGGAGTTTGGTTTTTTTAAATAAATAAATAACCGTATTAGATATTGTAACTTATACCATTTTTATGGGTGGTGAAGGGCGAGGAAAACGAGGAGGGGAGGGATGATTTTTTGTTTGTTTGTTTGTTTGTTTGTTTGTTATTTACTTTGACTATACTAGTATCATGTCCTAGCGTTTTATACAGTTACATTTTTGCCTGTTATTTATATTTACATTATTTGTATTTACATTTATGTATATTATTTGTTTTTATCTACTTTCTTACATATTTATGTTGACGTGTCAAAACACTACGGTCTATTTTTAAATGACCAATACATTTAAAAAAAAAATAGAATTTTTGCTTCTTTTTCTACTTACCTAACGAAACTGAGTATTTTGAAAGAATTTCCTGCACTAAAGAATAACTTTTTGTTGTAAGTTCTATCAGTTTCAATACAATCCACAAATAAGGGTTGTTTTTTACTCCGTGGTAAAGTGTACTAATTTTGGGGTGCTGAATACGAATCTGCCACCCGAATTGGCTAAAGACATCGGAAAGACAGTAAAAAAACAACCCTTATTTGGAGGTGGCATTAAAATTGATATTAGAACTTGCAACAAAGTTATTTTTTAATGTAGGAAATTCTTTCAAAATACTCAGTTTCGTTGGGTAAGTAGAAAAAGAAGCAAAGATTCTAACTTCACCCCCTCTCCTCCTCCTGGTTGCCCTCGCCCTTCACTGCCCATAAGAACGGTGTAAGTTACATCTAATATACGGTTTTTTATTTATTTAAAAAAAAACTCGTTAAATGGCTATTATCAGGTTATAATGTGATTACTTTTGAATACTCTTACACCCATCCCCACCAATTAATACATCCAAATACACTCTATATCCAAATATCATTACAGTATGTATGTATGAAATTAATTTTAGCGGCATATTAGGAAACAGGTGCGGAAAATATGTTTTGGGCGTACCTTGGCATCCTAAAAATACAAGCGCTTTGGTATGGTGACATCGGCGTTATCAGAATTTGGGAAATTGTCAGACAGGTGTAGGAAATAGTAGTGAAACATCCAGATAAAATAACCAGAAATACTGAGGTCAAGAGTTACAATAGTAGTAATTATTTTACACATTTTAATGAATTGACTAACGTTTCATGGAAAAAAATAATTCAATTAGAATCAATTTATTTAAAATGATTAAAGCTCATAAAAAAAATAATTGAGTAAGTACTTACTTAACATTAGAAAATTTAACATCCTAAAATCATCTATTGCTAAACAATTTCCGATTCGAATGTAGTGATGTTGCTATACCAACCACATTGTGTAAAAAATACGATCCACGCAATCCATATAGGCAATTATAATGCAACAAGTAGAGCTTCCTATACACATTGTAAACTATTTTAATTTATACAAGGAATGTTACATTATTAATATTCATAATTTCTCATTAATTATTTCTAATTATCCATGTTAATAGCTCATGCATTATAGAACGGGATATTTTAACATAATCAACGACGAATGTAGTGCACTACTGGATTTTTGAGAACATCTTTTACGGCTATGTAATATCGGTTGTAAGGAAATTATGATCTTGTTAAGATGAGAACATTTTGTGTGGTATGTTGTCATTATTTTCTTACTCCTAGACATGCAACTGTTCTTGGATGGCATTGGAATGTTTTATACCAAGAGCTGGTGCATTTTTTCGACATTATGACCTTTTTTCTGCTAAATATCGTCTTTAAAAAAATAATTTCACTTTTAGTGCGATCAATTTTTTTCTCCGAAGTTAAAACCTTTGGTAACAGTATTATAAGTAAGTACGATAAAAATAATATATGTGGTAAAGAAGTAAGTAGATGAACTAAATAATATAAAAATATGCTATCAACAAAATCTCGACCAAAACAACTTTAATTGGAATTTTTAGGACAAAATTCGAATTTTTCTGAAATCGTTATATTTTTTGTCACTAGAAGCTCTAAAATTGCTACAAAATCATTAATCCGTTTGTTATATATACATTATAGTTTCAACTATTTTTCTATTAGACGTAGTACTCTCTGCACTCTGTATGCCTGTGGCGGTCAGTTTGAGCTTTTCTTATTTTGTTCTTGTTATTTCAACAAAGTAAAGATATCATCAAAACGAATTTCAAATTTAATTTATTTAAGAAATGTAACTTAAAAGAGAATAAAATGCGTGGTATTGTTGTGATGCCTTTGTCATTTCTCAAAAGGAAATATGATATCACGGCTGAGGAATTCGTCATTATTTTTAAAATGCAAAAAATTTATACATCTTTGAGTACTGTTAACTTTTAAAAATGTTGTTCTACTGTTAAATATATCAAGTCCTGTTATTATATCTAGTAAAATAAATAAATAAAATTTATTTTGTATTAACTGTGAAATGTTATAAACATTCAAGTTTACAGAAAGAAGAAATTCATTGTTAAAATCCTAAAATGATTTTTATAAATAAATTACCTTATATATAATTTTTATTATTTTCAATAATACACCACTAATAAACATCACAATAATATTTATTTTCATTTCTACAAATTCAAATTTCTTTTTACTAAGGACAAATTTTGATATAATTTTATAAGATTGTGTACAGGATTAATATTGAAAAAAATCATTCAGTATGGTAACTTACTAGAAATATATGATATCGTATATTAAAAGTGAGAAAGATACAGAAGATATTTAGAGGGTTAAGAATCGTAAATTGAAGTACAGGGTACAGGTACAGGATTATTCATTGTGTTTTTCCTGATTTCAAATATATACGGCTGTAATATTTCTTGACATATCGAATAATAAAAGTTTTGATTTATAAGAATAGAAATAAAATCCTGAGATGAACAATATTTTATAACTATTTTATGGTTATAATTCATTTTGTCCTTTAAATATCCCCACAAAAATGCATCTAAAGGGGTTAAATCAGGGCTGTTTGGTGGCCACGGAATTGGTCTACCGGATTTTTTTATTACTTTATTATTATTATTTTATATATTTGAATCGGTTATTAATACACAAGAGGTCGATTTTTTACCGGGTAAATTTTTTTGGACAAAAACCTGTTTTCCCATGAAAATTATTCGAGAATTAAGAGCATGGAAAAATCGCGACACGAAGTAGAGCGATTTTTCCTGTGTCCCTTAATTCGAGCATAATTTTCATGGAAAACAGGTTTGAGTCACTCAAAAAAAATTTACCCAAGTAGAAAATCAACCTCATGTGTATTACAGAAGATTAATATATGATTAAAAAATATTATCTAAAATAATTATTAAAACAACAAAACTGTTTATTTAATGTTTTAAAAATAACGATTTATAATAAAAAACCGCTGCCCAAGGAAACACTACTTCCACATCCAGATTCTCTATCCAAGCCACTCACAACGAAAAAACTTTGTATGTGAAAATAATTGTTTATGGAACTTTAATAATATAATATTTGAAATCCTCTACCCCAAAAACCCATAAAACGATACCCCACATCGGGGGTGGGGGGTGGTGATAGGGGGTGATAGTGGGGGGGTGGATGAAGTAAAAAAATATTTTGAGGTTTCTGGTTCCTGCACATACACTAAATCACAATTTTTTTTCATCCCCTTTAATAAGGGGATGGGGGTGGTAATGGGGGTGGCTAATGCCAAAAATGTTCTTGAGACCTTAGCTTATCTTGTATATACTAAATACCAATTTTATGGACTCTTACCTGCTTGATTTACCCCAAATTTACCCCAATTTACCCCCCAACCCTTCGACGGAACAAGATGAAAATATAGTCTAGTCTAGATCTCGTTAAAGTACATATGTGTACCAAATTTCAAGTCAATATCTTAAACGGTTCCAGAGTAAACGTGCGCACAAAAAAAAGTTACAGACAGACCGACAGACAGACAGAATTTTTTTTTTCGCTCAAACTTAAAATCTCGACGTTTCATGATATTTTAAGCCTATTTGGACAATAAAAATTTTTAAAAATTTTTTTGTCGTTACTATACTTCCACTGGACGTGGAAGTAAAATAAAAACATTTTCTAATGTTTTTTATCATGTTATAACCCCAGTCAATCAAAATATTTGCAAGTTCATCATAGTAGTCGTATCTTTTTCGAGGGAATAATGCTCTTTACAAAAAGCTTTAAATTGTTTCCATATAGAATTTTTAGTGTTTCTCGTTTTAACTGGGACACTTTCATTCATAGCTTAGTTAATATTTTCTTGTGAAACATCACCAAATCGCTTTTTCTCATTCATTTTGTGTACAGAAATCAAAACGTGAAATGTCAGATTTTAATAATTTCAATGACTTTTTTAGTTTGACACATGGCTACTACGAAAAAAGTAACATACATTTTTCTCGATTTTTCCCACTTATCGATAGCCGTTTTTCTCACTTTAAACAAATCCTATTTTTTTGAAAATGTACGTTTTGATTGGTTAATATAGTAAGAATATATTAATCAGGCAAAAAAGATCTAAAAGAATATTTAAAAACATACAGGGTTTTCCATTTAAAAAGCATCCTTCATTGTTACGTCACGTGACCTATGCAAGTAGTTGTTTTTTTAATTACATTTAAAAAATATATACAGTGTGTCCCCGGATGGGATTGACAAAAGGAAAAACATCTCTATTATTGATTTTACGACGAAAAGTCATTTTTTATAAAAAATTCTGCTTGTCGAAAAAATGAATTTATCATATAAAAATCTTAGATCAGATGTACCGGATGTTAATGAATTAAGAAAACATCAAAATGCCTCAAGAGAGAAGTACCTTTATTTATTATTTTGGACAAAATTTTTATAAAACAAAGTTGTTTATAATCCAAAATAAAGTCTAAATACAAATTATGAAGTCTAAATTTTGACTGTTACACCCCCCCGGAAGCGGCGGGATTAGGGGCTGGGAATGTTTACCTTCTAACTACCCCCAACACATTCAAAATTCTCCCCTTCTCCATGTCCTCTGCAGACCCCTTTTGGGCGTTTATTGATTGGACTATAAGTCGTTTTCACACTGCATATTGCATCTATGCTAGAATGTTTTACTCACGCACTGCTCTGAGTGGTTCAACAACAAAACTAGAAATGTATCAGGGCAAGGTCAATAATTCGTGAACGATTGTTATTGTTATTAAACCTGTTACTAATCTGATGAATTTAAAAACACGTACGTCCTAATATACACGTAGCTACCTAATCCACTTTCCTTAGACACGTGAGTAGCTTTTAATGTGTTTACGTATGGGTGTGTGGTGTGTTGTGTGTTTATCGATTTTGTAACATTTTTTAACTGTTTTCTCTTCCGCATCTTGCAATAACCACCGAATCGCTTTGCAGGCCCTAAAGCGCAAAGAGGACGAGAGCGAAAGAACCAGCGTCTCGACACCACCGGGATCAGTAGGCGACCGCAGTTGTACCTCCAGCCAAGGTAAGTATGTGGGCGGAGTTTTTTGCATTTCAGTTGTTTTGTTCAGTTGTTTGCGGTCGCGATTAGCGCATGGCCGGCTCAGTATTACTAGAAGAGATAGTTGGCGAGGTAAGCCCGACCGCGAGAGCGCCGTTCTCAGCGATCGCGATCGTTTTCCAAGCCTACCATGATCGAGCTCCGTCATAGTCCGCCGTCGACGATAACACGATGTGTTTCGGTTTGTTATCGGTAGATAACGTGGTTATTTTTTGCGTTTTATCAGTTCAGTGTCGAATTGGGGAAAAATGAGCACTCTGCCCAAGATTCGGGTGAAATCTAGAGGCAATCGGTTGAGCATTAAGGCAGATACCCTGCCGAAATCTAACAAATATGCCACCTTCACGCTGACTAAGAGACAGCCCGCTCGATCAGCGAACAATAACAACAACACGATCCTAAAGTATACAGGTGTGTTTGTTAACAACGAGTAAAGGAATTTTGGAAAAGTTATCGGCAGCCACTTTTTCTTTGGTTACTGTGTTCATAGTGAAACATGTCGCAACTTTCGTCAACAATAGTGAGCTAGTTGTGGTAATGGTAGATTAATGAACATTCTGGACACTTGAATACACGTTGATTGAATAGTGTCAGTGCCAAGTTTACTGTAATTGAAGACAGAATCAGAAACGAGAAATAATTTTTAGGGTGGACCAGTTAAGTAATGATATGAAATGATTATTTCGGTAATTATGGAATTGAAAAGTATGTTTTTAATAAATGAAAATTATATGTTAAAGAGGGGTGGGTATTTAAAATTATACAAAACAAAAATGAGAATTTTACTACTTAAAAATAATTTATCTTTTTTCAAATAGTTTTGAACTCATTCGTATTTGATGTGATGATAGAAAAGAGCAGTTCTAAAATAGAGTAATTAGGATTTGATGAGAATTGGATTTTAAAGAGATGGATTACCCCCAAAATTAATAAATAACAACTATTTCTGTCATACAGTTTTTAACACATTCATTGTTGATAATATGATAGAAAGTATAATTCGAATTTAACGAGAATTTGATTTTAAAAGGGCGAATTACCCCCGAAATTAATTAAACATACTCTAACTTCATACAACGGTTTTTAACACGTTTATATTTGATAGAATGATAGAAGAAAATATTTTCAAAACAATTTAATCTGGATTTGATCATAATGAAACTGTAAGATAACGAATCACGCCAAAAACTAATATAAAAAGGCTTGTCCAAAATCGTATAATTCGAATTTAACGAGAATTGGATTTTAAGAGGGTGAATTACCCCCGAAATTTATTAAAATTCTCTAACTTCATACAGCAGTTTTTAACACATTTATATTTGATGGGATGATAGAAAAAAAATATTTCCAAGAATTTAATCTGTATTTGGTCATAATGAGGCTTTAAGAGGACCAATCACACTAAAAACTAATAGAAAAAGGCATTTCCAAAATAGTATAATTCGAATTTAACGAGAATTGGACTTTAAAAGGGTGAATTACCCCCGAAATTTATTAATATTCTCTAACTTCTGCCATACAGCAGTTTTAAACACATTTATATTTGATAGGATGATAAAATATTTCCAAGATAATTTAGTCTGGATTTAATCATAATAAGACTTTAAGAGAACGAATCACTCCAAAAACTAATAAAAAATAATGTATCTTCTGTCACACATTCGTATGAGGTAGGATGATAGGAAAGAATACTCCCAAGATTGCATAATTTTAATTCATTAATGAAAATGTAATTTTAAGAGGGTAATTCAAAATTCGAAAACTATTGCAACTTTTGTAATAAAGTTTCTAACATATTCTTATTTGAAAAGTTGATAGAAAAAGACATTTCCAGAATAGTGTAAGTCATTCGACGATAATGAGATTTTAAAGAGTGAATCACCAAGAACTAATTTAAAATAATGTAACTTCCGTCATACAGTTTTTAACACATGCATATTTGATAGGATGATAATTAATAATAATAATTTAATTTGGATTTAGTGATAATGAGATTTCAAGAGGGTAATTCACCTCAAGAACCAATTAAAAGTAATACTTTTGCCATACAATTTCTAACATTCATATTAATGGGATGATAGGAAAGAATATTGTCAAGGTATCGTAATTTGAATTTAATAAAAATGGGATTTTAAGAGGGTAATTCACCCATAAAACGAATTAAATGTGTCTAAAACTATATGGCAAAGGTTACAATCGTTTTATTTATTTTTTGGGTGAGTTACCTTCTTAAAATCTCATTTTCATTAAATTTAAATTACGATATCTTAACAATATTTTTTTATCATCCTATCAATATGAGTGTATTAAAAACCGTATGACGAAAGTTATATTATGTTTAATCAGTGTTTTTGGGTGAATTTACCCTTTTAAAACCTTATTATCTTTAATTCCAAGTTAAAATATCTTAGAAATACCCTTTTTATCAACCTTTCAATTTTGAATGTGTTAAAAACCGAGTTAAAAACTGTGTGACAGAAGTTACATTGTTTTTATTTAATTTTGGGGGTATCCACCCCCTTAAAATCTCATTCTTGTCAAATCCAAATTAAGTATGTTATTTTCGAAATGCTTCTTTCTATCATCCTACAAAATGTGAAAGTGTTAAGAACTATTTGACAGAAGTTAAAATATATTTAAATAATTTTCGGGATGTTTCACCCTCTTGAAATCATATTTGCCAAATCGGAATTGTGCCATCTTAGAAATACTACTTTCTATCGTCCTATCAAATACGAATGCGTTAAAAACTGTATGACAGAAATTACATTATTTTTAATTAATTTTGGGGGTAATTCACCTTCATAAAACCTTATCCTTTCAAATTCGAGTTATACAATTGTGGAAATGCTTTTTTCTATCATTCTATAAAATTTTCAGTCATTTTCGAGGTGCTTCGCCCTCTTGAGTCCCATATTCACCAAATCTGAATGATACCCTCTTGAACATGTTGTTTTCTATCGCCTGATCTTTGAATGTGTTAAAAACTGAATAACAGAAGATACAATATAAGTAATTATTTTTTGAGGTGATTCACCCTCTTAAGATCTCATCTTCATCAAATCCAAATTACACTATTTTGGGAATGCCCTTTTCTATAATTCTGTTAAATCTGAATGTGTTAAAAACTGTGTGGCCAATTTTTTTTTTAATTGGTTTTTGCCATGAATTATTTCTTCAAACCTCATTATCTTTAAATGCAAATTAAAATACCTTGAAAATATTATTTTCTATCATGTTGTCAAATATGAATATGTTAAAAAGTGTATGACAGAAGTTACATTACTTTTAATTAATTTTTGTGGTAATTCACCCTCATAAATCGTATTGTCGTCAAATCCGAATTGCACTATTTTGGAAATGCCTTTTTCTATCATCCTATCAATATGAATGTGTTAAAAACTATGTGACAAAAATTATTTTTGGGTGGTGGTTCTTCACCCTCCTAAAAAGTCATTTTTGCTTTACATAATTTTAGCTTCTCAGCTCTTTTTAACATGGAGTTTTTGTTCATTAGAAACATACTTTTCAATTCCACAGTTACCTCAATGTTTACTTCGTGTAGATACATTACTTGACTGGTTCACTGTAAAAATTCATTTCTCGTTTTCAACCACCAAGTTTACAAAGTTTTCTATTCGAGTTTGAAGGTCTCAATAGATAGTATATGGTATTAAAATGCATAAATCCCACTAGGCCCGTCAAGTGTGTTAATCATTGTACAAAAAAATAGAACTCTAAATATGGCAAGTTGTTTAATAAGGTGCAAGGCGCCTTATATGCGAGATTAAATAAATATTGCTCTGTTGTAAAACGTTCTCTGGGTATCCTTATATCTTTACAAAATTGTTCTTGCCGCATTAAAGTGTGGCGTAAAGATGAGTCAATGTTTGTTTTCGAATTAAATTAATTTGTTTGATCCGCTTTATCTACTGATAATGTAGTGGTAATTTCATTCTGAAATTTCTATTGATAAAATATGGCAAGGTTAATAAAGATCGAAGAGCAAATAATATTAATTTCAGTGAGTTGAGTGGCGTACAAGTGTAATTATCTGTAAAATCTAAGAAATGAAATATATACCTTGCAGAGAAGCCACTCAGGACTAGATTTATTCCTCTTAAATAGTGCAAGAAACAATATCCTGTATTATTCGGGTTTCATTTCGTTCTAGCTGATAAAATTCTGTATACACCGAAAAAAAAATTCTAGTCCAGTTTATAAAATACGGTATTTACACAAAACTTCTCTCTTTTTTGGCACCCTGTACATTTTTTGACTATAAACTACAAGTATATCACATTCTCTTCCTGATGGCAACTACTAAATTCCAAATATTTCTTCCTTCGTTTCTTTATTAGAGCCACAATCGCCATGTATATTTTTCACTAAAAGTATATCAGTTTTCCTTCTCGTTAATAGTGTCAACTACGGTCCAAATATTAATTCCACTTTAGGTTTTTATATAATTACTTTTTACGGTGACCACTCTGTATATTTTTTATTAAAAGTGGGTCTAGCAGGTTTCTTCCTTGGCATTTATTTGTGTTAACTACATGCAAAAATTATTGTCTTCCGTCACATTTTTTTCATTAATTATTCTTTCTCACTAAATTATCCCGTGTCCACTCTGTATATTTTTCACTAAAAGTATTTCTCATTTCTACGTTGACAGTAGTGCCAAGTACTTCCAAATATTATTTTGTCCATCAAATGTAGATGGATATAACGCCAACAGACCGACAGATTGACGGAATTTTCGTAGTCTACATAGGCTGAAACGTGAAAATCTGAAGAATTTCTGAGAATTAGATTGACTAGAAAATTATTTTTTTGATAGCTTTAGGGTGAATTTTACCATTCCTTTATTTTAATTTTAATCATTTTTTATTGGATGCACTTAGAAAGAACTATTTTCGAAAAGCTGTAATCTTGCGAAACAGACTCAAAAAGTGGACGAAAATGCTCTCTATACTTTTAGAACGCTAACTAGATTTTTTAATTTAGAAAGGAGTCATGCGAGTTAAATTACATTTTTTTTATAATTTAATAGAAAGTGCATAGAAGAAAAATATAAATATGTATTATGCAGTGGCTGGCTAATTTGAAGGGAGGGGATACTATACTTTAAAAAAAAATGAATTTGAAAGAGTCAGATTTTGAGAAAGAGAGTTGTATGCAGTTTTTCCTGTAAATAATTGTTAGTTGTCTACTTGAATATTTTAGCTTGAGAAAATAGATATCTTAAAATGGTTTTCATCGAATAACTCGAAAAGTATCACATTTAGTGAAAAAATGCTAGAAACAATAAGAAAATTTACATTGATTGAGGATGAATTTGATTTTTTTTAAGGGCCTCGCCGGTTAAGTATATGGAATTGGGCCCAGCGGCTTATTGGACTATTCATTCACATGAATGTTGCTTATGACTAGGAATGCTCAATAAAATATATAATAAACCTCTATCTCCTATATTACCAGAGTTATGGGGGTAACAACCCTCAACTTTAAAATTAATTTTTTTCAAAACTATCGCAGATAATTAATTTAAATTAAAGGGAGACAATATAAAATAGCTTTATAGTTTACATTGTTTTTTACATTCTTATTATGTCATTTAGTATATAAAAAAAATAATTTAATTTTTGAGGGTGCTGTTTTTATATCAACCTCTTGAGTGACACTTACGCAATAAATCTATATTATTTAGCACTAACATAATTATCGTGTGTAAAAATTACTTCACGGTCAGATTGGTGGAAGATGCTTAAAAATATAAATCTAGGTAATGCACACAGGCACACACAAAAAAAATTAAGTGCGAAGACCTAGACCACTTAATTCCTACTCATTTGGAAGCTAATAATCGAAGAAATATACTACTACTTTTAGCTTGGCTCTCAATTATTTTTTTTTGCTTAAGAAATATTGATTTTATTAGACAATAGTTAGGCCATTCTAATTAATCCACATTAATATCTCCTCAGGAAGAGACACTAGCGAAAAATATTTCAGACAAAAGTTGTTCCATTTAGAGGGGGGAATATTTTGGGTAGAACAATTTTCCACCTCCCTCCCCTGATGGGCGGGGGGTGGGGCTAACTGTTGAATTTTTAATGGCACCCTATGTTTTTTATCGCGTATTCTGATTCTACGAAAGAAATTAGATAACTTCTGTATCAAACATTTTTTTCTCCCCTCCACCCTGATGAGCGGGGATGGGGGTGTAATTTCGAATTTTCAAAAACCCGCAGGCGAACATTAGTGTGAATGAATAGCCCAATAAACCGCTGGGCCCAATTCCATATACTTAACCGGCGAGACCCTTTATGTACTATTAATAGTTTCGGAGATATGGAAGTTTAAAGATGTCGTATGAACGTTTATGAGACGAAGTATTTAGTTATCCACTATTATATATTGGAGCCTCCATTTGAGTCCAATAATATAAATATACGTTTCAATAATAAATTAGCAATGTTGTTCCATGTTAATTTTTTTTTTTAATTTGGGATGGTTTCTACCCCTTGGGAGTAAGCACAAATGATGGGACCATATGGAAATTGAAGACATCTTTTAACATAAAACTTACCCATAAAAAAGTTTTGCTTCTCTCTTTGTCGTCATCGTTTGTTTTATTCTATATATATATATTTTAGAATTATTCAGGTTGTTAAGATTTTCAAAACTGTAAAAAAATTGCTGATAACAAAAACAATGATCGTAGACAAGTAACAGACTTTGCAGTTTTTAGTATAAAAAACACGTTACAGAAGATTTCTTTCATTCTTGCAGGCCTAGTTCAGAGGTTTTGTTTTTACGCCCCTATCGACTTTACTAGAAACAAAATAGATTTATTTGCCACTTAAAATAAGTACCGTGAAAAATATCCCTAGAAATGATTGATTAAACCAAGGATTCAGTTCATCAAATCCAAATTTTATTTTGAACTCTAAAATAGCCCTTTTATTAAGAAATTTCGAAAACCAAAAACGCTGTTAGAATTTTTGATGCGTTGGATCACATAATACTCAAGAAGAATGCATAATTTACTATGGATTCACACTCGAAATTCAGGCAAACTTTTCGTCGATCGCATTCCTCTGACTCACTCCGTAACGATGAATAATGCAGCACATAATCAACATTCAAAGGTGTTAACGAACATTTCTGAATTTCTGGTTATCGAACTTCTACCGCGTACCCAATCAACAGTCGTGAATGATATCTGTCATGATTCATCCCATTGCAATTCGTCTGGTACACGAGTTCCTGCAAAACATGGCGGTATACACGGGGGCTCACCGTACATGAAACGGTGTTTTCTGCCTGTATAATAAGTTTTTCAAAAACCCCTCTAGCCCAGTCACTTCATACATGAACCTCTAAAAAATACACCTAAGATTTTCCAACGGGATTCTCTTTATTTTGGTGTCACAAATAATTTCTCAAAAGTCCATAAAGCCAACTGGACGGCTACAATAGTTACAGCAGGTCAAATGTCAAGAAAATCGGTTTTTCTCAAATATCTCGTAAATCATCGGTTTTGCGTTAGTTTTGGTTATTATAAAATGTGTTCGTGAGATAAATCTGCATAAAAAGGTCTTATACAAAATTTACGTAGAATCAATAGTTTTTGAGATTATTGAGAAAACTCGGGCATTGTGCTGCATTCATTTCCGCACCACCTTTGAGGTAGAATGCAAGGCGCGTTTTTTTTTACATGATGTCCCCTATATTTTTTTTAGTTTTGATTTAAAAACAAATAGATTCTGAGATTTAATATTAATCATTTATTTAATATCATCATCAAGTGCATTATAATAAAAAAATTTTTGATACAAAGCTGTTCGGTGTGATTGCGGCTGTAATAATCCCTTAAACCTTGTGTTGTGGTCCATGGCTGACTTGATTAGCAAGAAACTTATGCTGGTTTTTGTAAACAAATATACAGACTTCCACTGTCGATGATTAAGATATTTGTGTCATCTGCATAACAGACACAATGCGTGTTTGACATTTTATTTAAATATGATATTAGATCATTTGCAAATATATTTAAAAGGAGTGGACCCAGAACAGATCCTTGGGGAACTCCATGCGTGATATCGCATAGAGCACTGGTTACATTACCGTTTAATTTAACAATCTGTGTTCTATTGTTTAGGTATGAAGAAAACAGACTTAAAGTAACTCCCCTTACGCCATACCTCTCTTGCTTGTACAACAATATTTCATGATTGACAACATCAAAAGCACGAGAGAAATCAATAAATAACCCTGAGGTTATGTGTGCCTGCGTTATTAGTTCAATTTTAAAAAGTGGAATATCGTTGTAAAGATAATTTAACGGGATATAAAACGATGTGCTAGTTGACCCATCTTGTCATTTAAAACTTCAGGGGGTCCTACCACCACTTAAGGGTTGAAGTGTTCCTCTTGATAATGAAATCGAAGGATCCCAGCGTTTTTCGAGAAAATGATCACAAGCAGAAAAAATTCCTGTTTCGTTTTCGGTGGCCACTCTATATATGTAAATAAAGAAGGTATACATCAGATCGAATATTTTTTTCGGTAAATAACAATAATAATATTGACGGCGAATATGATTGGTATATCGGTACATGTTCGGTTCTATTAATAAATGCATAAGAAACAAATCAAAAGAGAAAGGAAACCTAACAATATAAATAAATGGAATTTATATTGGTTATGTATTGTTGCTATATTAGTGTCTAAATTGTTTTTATAGTCCATAAAAAATAAATTAAAAGAGAAAGGTGTCGGCTTGAAAATAATCGACATTCCTACTCAATTTTCAGTGCACCTGATCCTTTTTGTCACCAAATTGATTTTTATGAGTACCCGTTTATGGTATTTTACATCGTACCCGCCAATAGTTGTATTAATTGCCATTCTAAGTTATAATTAATTTGTTAGATTACTGCAGTGATCAGGGAATTGGAAATTGGGATTGGAATTTTTTCCAAAAAAGGGCTCAAAGAGACTACAACAATTCACAGAATTGTAGACTGTCTGGTTTCAATTCGTTAAAAGTAGCTGAGATAAAAATGGTAATATTCTAGGTAGAACAATAAAAAAATTTTGAAATATGCTATTTCTGACGATTACACGTAAAAGTGATAATGTACTTTCCTATAAATTAAAAGAAACATCTCTGACACCAATTGTTCGCGAATTATGACCTCCCAAATAGTGTAGTATCTAGAGGTAAATTATGAGTAGTGCACTAAAAAAATAAAAATAATTATTAGTATTTAAATTTAAAAGCACTGCTAAATTGATGGTACAGTAGTAAGTAGCAGTACATATTATTTAACCTTTAACTTTAAGAAAATGGTGAATGTGCCAGGATAATGGTAGCAGAGTCCAAATATAAAATTTATAGTTTAAAAAACTAAAAAACACGGTTTTTGGTACCACATTGTATTCAGGGTGTATACATTTTGGAAAACAGAGAATACCTGGAAAAGTTAGGGAATTTGATTTTGGTCAAGGAAATCAAGGAGAGGTCAGGGAATTTATAAAAAAATCAAGGAAAAGGCTATAGTGGGATAAGAAGATGAAAATTGCCCCCGCCTGGATTTTTATTTCGAATTGGCCATTCGAAAGGACATATCTGAAAACCCCTTCAGTCAAATTTTCAGCCCCCTAGGTGCTATCGCAAAAAACGTGTTTTTCTTCAAGCGTATTAAAATGTTTAAATTATGTCACCAAAAACATAAGTAGAAGTAGGACATTGTTTTACTAGTAACAAAATGTTAGTACCGAACGCCACCGTAGTGGACATTGTTTTACTAGTAACATAATGTTAGTTCCGAAAGCGCCGCCGTAGTGGGTATTGTTTTACTAGTAACATAATGTTAATACCGAAAGCCACCGGTGGCGCGCTATCCACTAGCCACTTGTCATATTGTGTCAACATGTAAGACTGTAGTTTGAATATTTGTACATTTATGATAAATAAATTAATTTTTGCATTTTAATACGCTTGAAGAAAAAATAGTATATATTACACGGAGTAGAACGCCTTTTTTTGTGTTTCGCCCAGTTTGCGGCTTCGGCTTCGCCTCAGCCGCAAATCCTGGGCTCAACACGAAAAAAGAATGCATTCTACTCCTAGTAATATAATATACTATTTTTCGAAAAAAAATTCTTCTGTTCGACCGTTTGCTCCAAAAAATCTGAAAAAATTCAAGGACGTGTGTTTTTGAGAAGGAAAGCACCCTAATTTTTTTTCAGATTTTTCGGATCAGAACTGGGTCCAGAAAAAATATTTGAATTTTAAATGATTTTTTAAGCAATGAAGGTTTGGCTAACTTCTAAATAACAATATTTTGTGTACTTTTTCCCGTACTTTCAAATGCCAGTGTCAGAATTACCATTTTCAGACCGGAACATGCTCAAAATTTAGAAAAACCGTTTTTCCGCATTTTAACCTCCGCACAATAAAATTGTGAGGTTGCTAAAATTGGTCCAAAATCGAAAATTGAGATAACATCAAATCTTTACGTTTTGAGGTCCCAAAAATCCAAAAAAGTGGTTTCTGAAAAACCAATTTTAGTAACCTCCCACAATTTTATTGTGGGGAGGTTAAAATGCAGAAAAAACGGTTTTTTCAAATTTTGGGCATGTTCCGTTCTGAAAATGGTAATTCTGACACCGTCATTCGAAAGTATGGAAAAAAGTACATAAAAAAATGTTATTTAGAAGTTAGCCAAATATGACCCTCATTGCTTAAAAAATCATTGAAAAATTCAAATATTTTTCCTCCCCCAGTTTTGATCCGAAAAATCTGGAAAAAAATCAGGGTGTTTTCTTTCTCAAAAACACACGCCAATGTTTTTTTTCAGATTTTTTGGTGCAAACAGTCGAGCAGGAGAAATTTTTTTCGAAAAAACGCGTTTTTTACGATAGGAGCACCCTAGAGGGCTGAAAATTCGGCTGAATGGATTTTCAAAAATGTCCTTTCGAATGGCCAATTCGAAATGAAAATCCAGGTGGGGGCAATTTTCATTTTCTTATCCCGCTATAGCCTTTATTAAAACTACTATATTCAAAGTTGTCCCTCCCTTCCGCCGTGAAAAAATGTTTTCTATTCCTCATTGGTACTTAGTACTGTAAAGAAATGTCCCATCTAGTCACGAGGTGGTGTCAGATAACTTTCAAGAGAGTCCAATGTAAGACAAAAAAATATATGATTGATATAAAATCTATCTTCATAGCTGGTTTTGTTTTAACGTTCTGTTCTGTTTGTAAATATCAATAAAGATACACTATCTTAGCAAGAACTCAGAGCAATTGATTTACGAGATAAGTCTTATTTGTTTATTTTGAAATATGTACTTGTGGTATCAGTCTATAAATACCAATAATTGGAATATTTGCGGTTCGCTAACTGCGTCAAAATACGCACAGTAACCGGAAGAAGCGGTAAAAGTGGTTGTCTGATAACTGTCCTCACCCCCAGCTTAACATTTTTATTTGTATTTGTAGCAGGAGATTCAGATGCAGCGGTAGAACTGCGAGAAGAGAAGTATGAGATACATATCGAAAGATCTCAAACGGGCCTCGGCCTGTCCATCGCGGGCGGCCGGGGCTCCACGCCCTTCAAGGGCGATGACGAGGGCATATTCATATCCCGCGTAACCGAAGGCGGCCCTGCCGACCTGGCAGGCCTCAAAGTAGGCGATAAGGTAGTATCAGTGAACGGTGTCAACGTAACGGACGTCAGCCACTACGATGCCGTCGAAGTCCTAAAGGCATCGGGCTCAGTGTTGATCCTTGAGGTAACCCGCGAAGTAACCAGACTTGTCCGTCCTGTCATCGCCAACAAGAGTGAACCGCCTCCCGTTGTGACCAAACCCGAACCCCACCACGTCCCCCCTCCTCCCCTGCCCCCCGTCGAAGACGACGTCGTCATGCAGAAGGTGTTGGTGCACACGACGTTGATCCGCGACTCCAGAGGACTCGGGTTCAGCATAGCGGGCGGTAAGGGGTCTCAGCCTTTCAAATCAGACTCGGACGCCGTCTTCGTGTCGCGCATCACCGACGGAGGTGTTGCAGATAAGGACGGGAAGCTGGCGTTGGGCGATAGAGTGGTCTCGATAAATGGTGTCGACTTGACCGGCGCCACTCACAACCAAGCCGTGAACATGCTGACGGGTCTTGAGCGCTTCGTCAGGCTGACTGTTGAACGTGAGGTGCCTGTCGATAAGAATGCGAGCCCCAATAATCCATCGCCGGGGCCGCAGCAGTCCCCCAGGCTCTTCGGGCTGCCCAAGCCGTACACGGGGCTCTACGCCGCTAACAGCTACATGGCGAACAGGCCTGGGTACACAGGATACAGGAGATCACTGGAAGTCGACAAAAAGGTACGTACTTTTTTTTACTTGTAGGGGTTGTGTTTGCTATTTTTGTGCGTCGGGGTGTCCTGTATGGTTTTGGCAAAGAAGTGTTGTATAACTAGAAGTAAGAGAAATAATTATTCGAAAAGTATATACATATTAACTATCAAAAATATTGCTTTTAACGAAAAACGAAAACTACCAAAAAACCTGTGTTAAAACTTACAAACATTTTTCACCGTTTTTGAAGAAGCGTATGTTGTCGCTCGTTTTTCGTATATTACCTAAAAATGGTAGGTCATACGTAAAAAGTGTGAATAGATAAACCGAAAAGCTTATTCAGCTACCTTCAATTTATTTATTTTTGTCGCTTTAGGATGAAAATTGGCTGTTTCACTATCCATACGGACCAAAAAAGTCCAAGTTCGAGAAAAATCAATTATTCTTACATGACAAACATATCAAGAACACATGCTATCAAAAACTTCACCTTTTTGTTGAATTTTTATAGATAAATTCATTAGTGTAAACAGTTAATGAAACATATATTTTTAACAAAAAGACAACCGCCATTTCACCAACAATCGGGGTTTTTGTACAATTTATTATTAAAAATTCTTAAATAAGTGAAATGTCAAAAATTATTGATAAATTTTTAAGATTATTATACCATAATCTTTCATTAAAGTTTCCACAAATATACCGCTGCCAAATCACCCAAGAGATTAAATTTGCTACTAATTTACCCATACATCATATTCAAAATATTTTTGAAGAAATGTTTTTTTTTTTTTGAGTTTCTGAAATATTCAAAAAGCAAGTATAGTGCAATAAAAATAAGTCTAAAAGTATGCGAAAAATTAGTACAAGCAAGAAATTTGGTGGAGATATTGTAGTTATCATCTTATTGAATATACTACAAGCATCTGAAAATGAGCCGCCATTTTTCAATATGGCGGGCGAAGCACAGCTTCGATTTTAGGGGGCTTTTAATATATTCATTAGGATGGCAAGTGGAATATCTCCACCAAATTCCTTGCTTGTACTACTTTTTTCAAGGTCAAAATTTATTTTTCCCGCACTAGTAGTTTTAAAGTTTTTTTAAAAATATTTTTTTGCCGATATTTCCAAAATTTGTATGCAAAAATATCTTTTATTGTGAATGACACAAATACTGTAATAAAATGTACACGTTTTAGTAAACAATTTTTCATATTTTTTAAAAGGACATTTGCAAATTAGAATTATTAATTGAATTTAAAACATTCGTTTAAGGTGACCAACCCTTACTTTCTTTAACCTGACCCGTTCTCGTATGTATTCAATCCATTTCAACTAGAATTAAATAAATTAATTACAAAATATAAAGACCTACATATTTATAGAAATAATACCAAGCAAAAAGCATATAACAACGTTGATTTAATTCAATTCGAAATCAACTTTTTCAGCTTCAAAATTCCAAATCCATTAGACTTTAACAAAAACGAATTAACCTCGAAAAAAGTAATTGTATAAAAGCGCATTCAACACAAAAGAAGAACAATTTAGTTTTAAATTAATACATTTTAAACAGTTAAAGTTATTTTTGATAGAGACTTACAACTTCTTAAAGGGTCAAGAGTTTATAGGAACTCGTTTTACTCAGAATGCTATTCAGAATTTGTACACAAGAACATACTCTTTGCCAAAGCCTCAAGGAACAGCAGGTATAAGCAGGATAAACAATAAACTGGTGAAAATTTGTGTAGTAGAAGTGTTGTATTGTTTCGAACAATCTGCATTGTTACTAAATATAAATGGTGTCCTAAAATAGAGTAAAAGATTTATCGTACGGAGTAAAATAGGATACTATCTTGCCTAAGGTATTTTACTTCCACATCCAGTGGAAGTATAGCAACGCAAAAAAACATTTGAAAATTTTTATTGTTCAAATAGGCTTAGAATGTCATGAAACGTAGAGATTTTAAGTTTGACCAAAAAAAGTCTGTTTATCGTTCTGTCTGTCTGTCGGTCTGTAACTTTTTTTGTGCGCACGATTACTCTGGACTTAAGATGAATTATACAGGGTATTCTAACAATTAGAAAATATGAAATCGACTTACCTCGAATAAATTGAATATCATATCATAATATCATGTCACCTATACGTAGTTGCATGTTCATTTCTTTATGAGACACACTGTATAGAAGCATTTAAAAATGTGAAAGCAAAGAAAAGTAGCTATTATTTTTATAAACAAAAATTCTATGTTTACAAAAGTCGAACATGTATTCCACAAGGATATGCTAGCAGTGCCGCTGCTCCTCGTTGAGCAACAACTCTGTCATGCACATTAACTATGCCTTATTAATGATCTTAATTGATTGTATCCAACTAGCTACCGGGGCCTATAATACCAATCAGACCCGAGATTTATCTTTTCCTATGCACAGGCAACTAGATACAACGCGGGAGGAAGGAAAAGTCGTATAAATCTCCTAAGAATGTGGCTAAAAGTCGCCTCAGCAGAGTCGTTAATCTTTCGAGGAAGTAATAACTATTGTTTGCGTTTTTTTTTTTTGAATTTAATGATTAGATAGTTTGTGGGTACAGCCGCAACTGGCAATCGATAATTGTGGCCTAGATAGAGTCTAAGCACCCGCAAATTAAGTTAGATAGAGGGACGACAGCCACTTTACAAAGTAAAATACATACACATAAATATAATATAAATACACTTAACCAAAATTCGACAGCACTCTCAAAACGCGCTTTAGAAAATTATCATAGCTTTAACAATATTAAAATTTTAGAAAAAGAACCAGACCTTCTCCGAAGAACTGTACTACAGATTAAAAGATATACTAACGCAATAAACTACCGCACTGGTATAGAAAATTTAAACGAAACATATTTCGGTTTATTATATGAACTATAAAATGATAATATTTTTATATAACTGTAATATTTTTACATCTCACCAGCAAGTTTACTAAATACAGTATTTCAATTGTAAAATTTCACACCGCTGGTGAACAAAAACTTCAAATCTAATATACCTACATCAATAAAATTAAAAAACCAATCCCCTCCCACCTATTTGAATAAAAATTTGATTTCGATTCATTGGTTCTTGAAAAGGCTACTAAAAATAAATATCTATGCAACGTTTTAGCCTTTCACTTCTTTTGTTGTCTTCTTCATTTTTCTCTCCCTTGTTTGCAAGACAATTTTGTTCTCTATGACAACTGAAAGCACTTTCTCGCAATTGTTGCAACTATTTTTACTACATAAGAAATATTTAAAAATAAACATTTTTAAAAATTCTAATAACAGCTCAGACTAAAACTTTTTTGTGCTTATCTCTCTATAAATGTGCTAAAACCGTGGAAGAGAAAGTCTTGCGCTGGCCACACTACAATTTCTTTATTTGCTTTGTTTCTTTAAATTGCATTTATATAACAAGCATTTTGTGGTTATGGTACTTAAAATCTAACAGGCGATATCATGAATGAGAATTTTTTTAGAAGGAAGTAAGTGATTTCTTGGTAATTAAAAGCGAAATCAGTTACTTTTTGCCTCCTTTAAAATCTCGTTCAATAAATTATGAACAGGTAATTAGTTTCATATAAGTGTATGTGTTCGTAATCGAGATAATCATAATACTTCCATTTCTAAGAATAAGAAGAAAAGTGCTTGTATGGTGCTTAGATTGATGTTTTACTTCCACGTCCAGTGGAAGTATAGTAACGACAAAAAAATTTTTAAAAATTTTGTCCAAATAGGCTTAAAATGTCATGAAACGTCGAGATTTTAAGTTTGAGCGAAAAAAAAATTTCTGTCTGTCTGTCGGTATGTCTGTCGGTCTGTCTGTCTGTAACTTTTTTTTGTGCGCACGTTTACTCTGGAACCGTTTAAGATATTGAAATTTGGTACACATATGTACTTTAACGAGATCTAGAACTAGATTATATTTTCATCTTGTTCCGTCGAAGGGTTGGGGGGTAAATTTGGGGTAAATAGGTCAATCAAGCAGGTAAGAGTCCATAAAATTGGTATTTAGTATATACAAGAGAAGCTAAGGTCTCAAAAAAATGTTTGGTATTAGCCACCCCCTTATTAAAGGGGATGAAAAAAAATTGTGATTTAGTGTATGTACAGGAACCAGAAACCTCAAAATATTTTTTTACTTCATCCACCCCCCACTATCACCCCTCTATCACCACCCCCCACCCCACTACCGATGTGGGGTATCGATTTATGGGTTTTTGGGGTAGAGGATTTCAAATATTATATTATTAAAGTTCCATAAACAATTATTTTCACATACAAAGTTTTTTCGTTGTGAGTGACTTGGATAGAGAATCTAGATGTGGAAGTAGTTATTCCTTGGGCAGCGGTTTTTTAAATCACACTATTTACACTGACTTCAAAAAGTAAACTTGTGTGAAAAAAATTAAATTAATAAATTGTCAGTGAAAAAATGTTTTCACTTCTCAAAAGTATTATATCAAAATTTTTTCGAGGTCGTGAATATTTTAGAAATTATAAAATTCAACGACATATTAAAAAAAATTGTGTGTGACAGCTTAATAGATGGAGCCTCTCATTTTTGTTGCATGTCGTGGTTTTATAAATCTCGTCACGCACCAAGAGTGAACAAATGCCTAGTTACAGCCATATCAGACCTACCTTGCACTGACGAGAGCCAATAGCTCGAAACTGCAGTCTGCAAGTGGTGTGAGGTAGCTGGCACGAGAGCTCCTTTCAGTAGGAATAAGTCTTTCGGCTGGTGTCTATTACAATAAAAAAGGTTGGCGTTTTGTGGCAATACATAGTTATTGCACTTAACGCGGCCAGGCTTTGTAATTCGTAATTCAGCGCTAGGCGGGGCATTAGTCCGGAGAATAGCTGTTGGTTGCAGTCTGGTTTTTTTATTCCTTATATATTTAAGGAAATGTATAGAGGAGTTCGACAAAATATTTCACTGGTAAATATTCTGCCCTCTAGAAGCATACGTACTAGCTTAATAGAAACTAATTTCATTTGCATATTCAACTCCTTTTTTTTTGTAACTTGGCGTCGTTATAGAACCGTGGTACGAGCCACTGCACTGACTCTGAATAAAGATGAACCGGTAATCGACAGATGATTACATTGCACCGGGAAGTTTATTGTAGTAATTTTACTGTAGCATATTTTGTATAGGAAATTGTAGATTTTATCGTCGAAAATACGTAAGTAACTGCTTTATAAGATTCTCTAGAAAATGAATATGTTTAATGTATATGCCTATGCGAGAATACTTAAGTTGCTTTCGTTATTTACAGTCTATTTATTGTGGTTTGTAATATGAAAGGTTAGGCTTCGATATGTACAACTTAATTAACATAACAAGTTAATAAGATTCAAACGCCAATATCCATTATAGTTTTTTTATTGCTAAACACAAAGGTTAAAAACGGAATAAGGTTGCTGGTAGTTGTGTTGCGATGTTGTTTTTGGTGTGGTGGGGTATTACCTATAATAAATGATGTCATATTTGGAATAAATATTGAATAAATAGCCTTGCATCGAGGTACAGGGCGATTCACGCAAGTCGTTCAAATTCGACTAGGTACGTAAAAAAATTACAAATTTCAAGTATAGCACAGCGGGTATTATTGAAAATTATTGTATTCAAAAACTATTGCAGCTAAACTAATGAAACGAAAGCTCTTTGTTAGATAATACATAGTTCTATATTATATATTTTTTGTGGACTTTTTCAACTATTTAAAAAAAATAAAAAATAAAATTTTTTTATTTTTTTTTCATAGTTCACACAGTTACAATCACAGAAAAAATATATAATGTAGCTTACTATGTCTAGTGTTATTACCAAAAAGTGCATTCAAATAAAATGGGTGCTACAGTTCTTAAAAAAATAAAAACTTGTTATGACCGCCCTGGAGTACTTACTATTTTACATCTCTCTTCAATATATAGTACAGTAACTGGAGGTTTTAACTTCGGAATAATGTCATATTGAACGGATTTCGTTCATTTTTGGCAGTATAATAGTAAATGCTTCACAGAAAAATTTCTATATTGTGCGGAGGCTTGCTAATTTATACGGGGTGGATGCCACCCCTTCTCAGGGGGTGGCACTTAAAAAATATATATATTTATTGGAGCTGAAATAGAATCAAATTTTAAGAAGAAAAGGTTCTATGCAATTTTTCACATAAATTGATAGTTTTTAAGTTATAACGACTTCAAAATTGCGATTTTTAGCTTAAAAAAAAGGTATTTCCAAACGGCTTTCGTCAAGTATCTCGAAAAGTATTACTTTATTGAAAAAATGTTACAGACCAATTACAGAAAGTACAAACTGGAAATGAATTATATTTTTTGTTTATTGATGTAGGATTAATAATTTCGGAGATATTTAAGTTTATATTTGGTATCCAAGTGTTTCGAAATCACCTTTAAAGTTTAAAATGCATTTTTTTCTAAAGCAAGTGCTTTAAATGAGCAAAAAAAAATGAGCATCTGGGTAATGCTACATCTTAACGAAAAACTGTATTTGAGATAATTTTTTTAAATTACTGGTTAATTAGAGTAACAAAATGGCGACCTTTTTATATAAAAAAATATAAATACGCATATTTTTCCGTCATAACTTCTTTATTTCTTATGCTACAGGAACGAGTAAAAAATAATTTGAAAGCGCAATTTCTGAGATATTATTTACCATTTTTCGTCTTATAAACGTTGGAACGCCATTTATAAACTTTCATATCTCCGAAACTATTAAATATATGTAAATAACTAAACAAGCGAATTTCATTATCAGTTTATGACCTTTATTTTTGGTCTCTACGCATTTTTCAATAAAACTAATATTTATCGAGATATTTGGAAAAGGAAAAAAAAATACGTTTTATCGAAAATACCTTTATAGCTTAAACAGTATTTTTTTTTCTAAAGCAAATGCTGTATACAAACCAAAAAATTTGAGCATCTACATCATATGCTATATATTAATGAGAAACAGTGTTTGAAATTCCTTTTTTTTTTAATTACTGGCTAATTACAGTAACAAAATGGCGACGTTGTTATTAAAAAAATGTCTAGATGCACATTGCATTGGTCATAACTTCTTTATTTTTTATGCTACAGAAATAAATAAAAAGACAGTTGAACGCTTAATTAATAACCTATTATTCTACCTATTAGCATCCTTGACGTAGGTGTCACAGTTTCTGAGATATTTAACTCTCACTCTAAATAATTATCTTATGAACTCTTGGATGCCAAATGTAAACTTAAATATCTTCGAAATTATTAATCCTACATCAATAAACAAAAAATATAATTAATTCCCAGTTTGTACTTTCTGTAATTGGTCTGTAACATTTTTTCGATAAAGTAATACTTTTCGAGATGCTTGACGAAAGCCGTTTGGAAATACTTTTTTTTAAGCTAAAATCGCAATTTTGAAGTCGTTATAACTTAGAAACTAACAATTTATGTGAAAAATTGCATAGACCCTTTTCTTCTTAAATTTTGATTCTACTTCAGCCCCAATAAATATATATTTTTTTAAGTGCCACCCCCTAAGAGGGGGTGGCATCCACCCCTTATAAATTACCAAGTCCCCGCACAATATAGAAACTTTTCTGTGAAGATTTGCTATTATACTGCAAAAATGAACGAAATCCGTTCAATATGACATTATTCCGAAGTTTTGCATATTTTTTACCTTTAGGTACTGTACTAATAAACTTGCTCATAAATATATAAACAAGTGTTATGTGTTTGTAATTTAAATAAACAAAGTAAATGCTCAGAATTACAGTTATTATTTACGTTAAGAATAAGAAAAGTGCAGTATAGATAAAAATAAATGAATAACTACGTGAATATTTTCTGTTGTGAATATATTAGATAAAACTTCTGCTGGACGTACTATGCGGGAAAGATATCGGGTATGAGATGAGTAATATACGGCTGCGGCTATATGTGAACAGCATCCTACCGTTTTTATGCTATTGGGACAGTCGCAGCAATATCGGCGTATGCTTCAAATTGTCGTTCCATTAGATATATAACAAATGTAGGTGTGGTAAGTTTTACTGTTAATATGCCTTGTTCTTACTTCCAGTTTTAATATGTCGGTGCTACTTTAACAAAAGTAGTCTTTTTTTTTAAGTAGGCTCTTTTGATGTCCGTTTGATATTGAACTTATGTTGGTTTTATTTTTAGTCTATTCCCAGAATTCTTTTAAATTTTTATCAACATATCAGTATAAACTTACGTAATTACAACTAACTGACATTTATGTTTCCATTAGTAAGTTAATTTCGATAATTACTGTCAAAAGAACAATTTAGACAACTAAAAAGGCCATTTTCTTATCTAAAAGTTAAACTACTTAAAAAAAAACAAGTGTGCTTACAATCTCTGTCAAACAAAATTAATAGTCCAGATTCTGGAGAGGGTGTAAAAAAATCGGTAATAATACTAGACATAGTAAGCTACATTATATATTTTTTCTGTGATCTGTGTGATTTATGTGTGAACTATGAAAAAAAAAAAGAAATCTTTTATACAGTATCGGAAAAACTGTCCATAATTTGAGGTTTTGCCAAAGGTACTTATCGTTCAAAATCAATTGAACTACATAAAAAATTCAACAAATTTGACAAGCCACCAATTTACCTATAATACGTGCGGTGTCATTTAATAATAAAATTATGACTAGCACCTTCGCCAAAGATTGCAAAAAAATCTTGTTTTCAATTTTTGCTCACCTTGTACTAAACGTAACCCTAGATGAATCGGAGATCATACGTCTTTGGGCATAACATAAATGATTGCTTTTTTTCACTAGAATTTCAATAAGACATATTTTGAACGGACTTCAATATTCTTCGATATTAGGTTTAATTAATGGAGCAAACATATTTTAACGACTTTTTTTGAAGTGGGTCAATTCTTTTTTCCAACAAAATGTTTGCTTTACTTATGAAATTCCTTTTGAGCTCGCTTCGCCTACGACATGTTTGGATGTCCAAACTATCATTTCTACCTCACCGTGAATTAAGGTTCTGCCTCGCTCATTAAAATCTGTTACAATTAGTTTTTATTACATTTCAGATGATACCAACAGTTATTCGCTGACGGTCTACCGTTTCTAGATGTTATCGCGACATTATCTACGCCCTGCGTTGATAATATTCTGCTTAGTTAAACAATCAGGCATCAGGTTTTTAAAAAAAACTGTACTGTACAGCACGAAAAGCAGAATTCGTGACTACAATTTCATACCGTGATAAGATGAGAGATGTTCTACAATAAAGGATTTTCACCGGGCTTTTTTACCGGAATCGCAAAAACGGCAACTTTCTAGTAAACAGAGGACGTAGGTATTAGTGCTCAGATTGTCAGAAAAATTCGACTGTGGGAAAACGATGGGTTCCTATATAGAACCGTTGTTTATAACGAGTTTATCGATTTAGTAACTTGATGATCAGTTTGCCTTGTTTAGTGATGGTAAATTAGCATTCCAAGTGAAATTGAGTTAAAAACTTAGTTTTCGACTTATAATAATGATATTTTTTTATAAACAATAGAGTATTATCGCTCAAGTTTTTTCATCAAGCTACGTCCAGTACGTCCAGTGCATAGTAGGCCGAACTCTAAAAAAACTAGGCAAAGTTCATATTCGTCGGAATTGCATTAAAATTGATGGTTAGGTATTTTCGGAGTAATTGATACTGAATCTGGCGGCAAAAAATAAAAAAATTGAAATAGTGGATTCAAAATGGCTGCCACAATTACACATAGCCATATGTCCATGTAATAATTATCTCGAAAACTACAGAGAAGGTTTCAGATATACATACGTATGTATGTACATACGATAATATACCTACATATACAGTGTGTCCACGAATAGACTTACTATACTTGTAACCTTTTTTATTTTTGGTTTTTTGATAAAATCATTCTTAAAAATTTCCGCTTATTCTGAAAAGTGCTTAGCCATCCTTAGGATTAGTTAATATAAAACCTTTTTTGTAACGTCATATCCTAAAATGACATTTATTTGACAGTTTCAATGAATCAAAACAATGTCATTATTGACAAGTGTAAAATAAAGAAAAAAGTGTGAAATAAAGAAATGTTATTTCACAGTGTGAAATAAAACTTATTGGTTTATACGGAAACAGCAATAGGTTTTAGTCATTACGACAAAATTATATTGTTTTCTAATTTCGAATGGCGATACAAAAAATTTTGTATATAACTCGAGACTAAAATGTGTTTTTTTTTACTCGTGTGGTTTATAAACGCCCCACTTGTAAGAAAAATACCATTTTAACCACTACTTGTTATATAAAATACTATTATTACTCGTAATATTTACAAATTTCAGCAATGCTATTCCAGGATAATTTCTTTTCCCCTTAATTTCACTTCGTTATATGTACCTAAGTTCTGTAGTTTACACTGTAAAAAAAAACAAGTCTAAAATAATTCTTAAGGATTTTGCAGAGAGGGAAATAAGCGTTTACTTTCGATTTTTTATAAATATTTAAAAAACCAAACATAGTATAATCTTTAAAACTATTTTAGATGCTTGATATTGTTTTAACGAATACAACTATATATATATTACTTCCACGTCCAGTGGAAGTATAGTAACGACAAAAAAAATTTTAAAAATTTTTATTGTTCAAATAGGCTTAGAATGTCATGAAACGTCGAGATTTTAAGTTTGAGAGAAAAAAATTTCTGTCTGTCTGTCGGTCTGTCTGTAACTTTGTTTGTGCGCACGTTTACTCTGGAACCGTTTAAGATATTGACTTGAAATTTGGTACACGTATGTATTTTAACGAGATCTGGAACTAGATTATATTTTCATCTTGTTCCGTCGAAGGGTTGGGGGGTAAATTAGGGTAAATGGGGGTAAATAGGTAAATGAAGCAGGTAAGAGTCAATAAAATTGGTATTTAGTATATAAAAGAGAAGCTAAGGTCTCGAGAAATTTTTTGGCATTAGCCACCCCCATTACCACCCCCACCCCCACCCATTATTAAAGGGGATGAGAAAAAATTGTGATTTAGTGTGTGTATTGTGTACAAGAACCAAAAACCTCAAAATATATTTTTACTTCATCCACCCTCATCACCCCCACCCCACTACCGATGTGAGGTATCGTTTTATCGGTTTTTGGGGTAGAGTATTTCAAATATTATATTATTAAAGTTCCCTAAGCAATTATTTCCACACACAAAATTTTTTCGTTGTGAGAGACTTGGATAGAAAATCTGGATGTGGAAGTAGTGATTCCTTGGGCAGCGGTTTTGTTTATTGTAAATTTCTGTTGTTCTTGAATGTCGTAGTTTGTCAATGAAAATAGTTTCTAAATTTATTATTAGAGCATGGCATTTAACTATATACAAAATTTATGATAAAAACTGTATATGGTTATATTTTTTAGAGCTATATTATATATAATACTAGCTGACCCAGCAAACGTTGTTTTGCCATATAAATTATACATTTTTGTCCAAAAAATAAAAAGAAAATTTCTGGATAGGGCCACCCTTATAAAAAATAGCCTACGACCCATTCTCAGACCTACCAAATATAGACCGAAAATTTCATAAAAGTCGGTCAAGCCGTTTCGGAGGAGTTCGATAACAAACATTGTGACACGAGATTTTTATATATTAGATTTATTTGTAATAAACCGAAAATGAATGCATATTTCCCTCTCACTGCAAAATCCTACCCTTGAAGCTATATATGAATCTAAGCTATTTAAAGATTGAAATTTTCTAGACCATTTATTTTACAAAAGTTGCACATAATTTAAGACAGTGTTTTTGCACTCTTCGGGAATAAGAAACGGAGATTAATTGCATTTGATCATCACATCTCTAAACCCATAAATATCACTCGTAGAAACAAAATTTTCACATAAGTCTGTTAGTGATTGAATTCTGAACAAATGTCTGTTAAGATGCCCGCTTGTTTGTTCGTCCGTCCGTCCGTCACCTTTCTTCTATGCACTATCGTGAAACTTTTAAGAAAATCGATCGGTAGATAAAAAGTTATTAATCATTTAAATTTTAAAACATTGTCTGCTTCATTTTTGTTTTTTAATTGAATAGAAATCTTATGGAACGGTATTTCCTATTTATTTATATATTTTACTAACAGATATACTTCATAATAGTATAATATCCAACTGTCAAAATATGATTTTCATCTAAACACATTATGTTATGATATTAACGATTTTCAGAGTAACAATCGTTACCTACTGGTTACGCTTTACGGCCGAAATACAAGGATTGTACGCAGACGCAGGTAAATTGTATTATAGTCGTTCTTTTATTGTGCCCTGTGCTATTTTATACTGATAAGAGTTTCACCAACTGAATTGGTATTATGAATTTAAAAATGTCTAAAATTAGCATTATTTGCAAAAAAACTACGAAGAGTAGGTATCCTATAGAATATGCAACAATTATATAAAAAGTTCTATAAATCAATGAAAAGTATAATGTTTACTCTAAGAGTTTATTTATCAACCCAAATAATTACGCTTTAGGACACCATTTATATTTAGTTCATTTGCGTAAATTCCACCTCACTAACAGCCCAATGTTTCCACAGGTTTCCGAATCACCAGAGCCGATCAAGCCCCATACACCGCCCCAGCAGCTTCCAGAAACGCCAAAAACCAACGGCTTAGACCACTCGCCCCGACAAGACGTCCCCAAACCAGCGCCTCGCCGCCTCAATTCTGCCAGCAGCGAGCCGCAACTGCCCCAGGCCCAAAAACCACCCATGGCCAACAGCATAGCACACAACCCGGCCCCGCCAAAACCGACCCAGCCAAATCAGACACTGCCAAGCCAGACTCAGACACAGCAACCGAGCCAGAATCAGAATCAGACACAGCCACCGAGCCAGAACAACCACAAAAAAGCGACGCCCACGCCCTCGCTAGACGGCGACGATTCACAGGTACTGCCGAAGCCCATCACGAACGAAGAGTTCCAGGCGATGATCCCCGCCCACTTCCTCAAAAACTCCTCCAAATCCGCTCCCCCCTCCTCGAACGATAAAAACGGCGAGCACGTCGCGAATTCCGTTACCACGGTTACGATAAAGAAGCCAGACCCGATCGAGCTGCCGCCAGCGCCCACTGGGCCCGGCAGGGTCACCGAGACCATCACCAAGAGCACCTTCACGGAGACGGTGGTCACTAGGATAACGGATAATAAGTTGGTAGAGCCCATGATCATAGAGGTATGCGGCCGCGCCAGCGGCTGAAGTTTAACTTGTAGTCTCTTTGCATGCATATAAGCCATCTTTGCACCCTTAATTGTTGCTGCATGATTTGTATGCTCTCTAATGAGGTATATAGTCTGGTAATTCTCTTACTGGATGCTGGATTTTTGCTGGCGTTTATAACTGGGTTCATTTTGTAGCATAAGTCAATTTTTTTAAACAAGTATTTGATGCGAGGTGAAAACTTTAATAACAGCTCTAATAATGATGCTTTAAACATATAGTCCACTGCATTTAGTGAAAAATAAGCCGCATCTTCAGACCAATTCATACAAAAGCAAATGTTGGTTTTCCAGGTTTTCCAAAACGAGTTTTTCGAGATATATCGGTTTTCATTGCCTCTACGACAAAAATACATCAGGTCAAAAAGAAAGCTATGGAAATTCTCTATAAAAAAGATACAGGGTCTTTTTTCGTATACGCAAAAATTGGCAACAATTTCTGTGATATTAAATTCTCACGTGCAGATAGAGTGCTTCCACTATTAACTGTCAATAGCAATGTTATTTTCCATGATACCACAATGCCCATTGATCCATTATTGTTGTTTCAAAGGATTACTGTCATGAAGAGAACAAATGAAGAGCTTTGCACCTACTTGGAATATGAATTAGCTCCGTATCCGGTGTCACTCTTTGACCAAGTTGGTATGCGCAAGACGAACAAGTCAGCTTTCTATGACAATTTCCGGCCATCTGAATCTGAACCAGATCTCCAAAATGCCACTTATATCGTTGATGGGGGATTTCTCTTGCACCGAGTTATATGGCATCAACATGAAACCTACGGTGCTATTTGCCAAGCATATGTTAATTATGTGCAAAATCATTTTGGCTCGAACTCTATTATTGTTTTTGATGGTTATGAAAATATTAGCAACAGTGTGAACGCTATGGAGCAGCTTCGCCGGTCCTCAAAAGCTTCATCTGTTGACATTTACTTTGATGAGCAGATGGTTGCAACTGTAAACCAAGAGAAGCTCCTTGCCAATAATAGAAATAAAACCAGATTGATTTCAATGTTGACAGAAAAGTTTGAGGCAAATAATTATATTGTTAGACATGCTGAAGATGATGCTGACATTTTGATAGTCGAAACAGCGCTTGAGGAATCATGTAAAAATACTACGGTTGTGGTTGGGGAAGATGTGGATCTTCTTATAATTTTAACTGCTCGTACACCTATTAATAAAGAAATTTTTTCTCCTCAAACTAGGCAGAGGGAAGGTCCAACGAAAAATTTATTCTTCACGAAGCTTTGATCACCATAAAGATATTCGAGATCACATATCGTTTCTGCACACATTCTCTGGGTGTGACACTACATCTGCTCTGTTTAATAAAGGCATGACTGCAGCTTTGAAAGTGATGAAAAAACGGCAGGACTTGAAATTTGTAGCTGAAATTTTCAGCAAGACTGGTACTTCTCCTGACATAGTTACTTCGAATGGGATAAAATTTTTCCTCGCAATCTATAACGCTCCAGTTAAAGAAGTTTCCATCGATAACTATCGGTATTCTTGCTTTATTAAAGCTGTGAGCAAAAGGAAACCAGTGAAATTGAATTCATTACCACCCACTCATGACGCAGCTCAACAGCATCTATTTCGTGTTTATTTTCAAGTACAGAAATGGTTGGGTAATATATTGGATCCTAAAGAGTGGGGATGGATGTTGAAAGATACCATATTGTGGCCAAAAACAACATCCCAACTTCCTGCGCCTGATTGCCTTCTGAAGATGATTTTCTGCAACTGTACGAAAGGTTGTGGACCATTGTGTGGCTGTCGAAGGTTGGGACTTAATTGCTCACCAGTTTGCGGCAACTGCCATGGAAAATCTTGCTTGAATGCTGAACCGATTGAAAACTCCTCAGAAATAGATGCCGACACTGAAGCAGAGACTGAAAGTTCTCAGATTGACTCGGATTTCCTTGACGAATCGATGAATTTATAGAAGGAGAAAACGGACAAGAAGGAAATTATTAATTTGACAACATTTCAATAAGTATGACAGTCGTGGATTAGGCCTACCGGGAAAACCACATAAAAAAAACGCGCCTAGTACTCAATCTCAAAGGTGGTGTGGAATAGAGTACTTAAATTATCCATAATATCCCATTAGTTCAAATTCAATGCAAGATTTTCAAGAAAACTATTGCGTATACGAAAAAAAGACCCTCTATCTTTTTTATAGAGAATTTCCATAGCTTTCTTTTTGACCTGATGTATTTTTGTCGTGGAGGCAATGAAAACCGAGATATCTCGAAAAATTCGTTTCCGAGCACGATTTTAGCCCTTTACAGCGTTGCAAAATTTTATCCTTACACTCCCACTTCGGGAACTTTTGAGACCTTATTAAGGACACTCGAACCTACCTGGAAAAACCAACATTTGCTTTTGTATGAATTGGTCTGAAGAAAAATCCTAAATGCAGTGGACTAATACTGGGGATATCGAATGAATGAAAAGTTTGGTTTCTTCACGAAATCTTTGAGTCACGGGTGAAATAAAGAATCACACAGTAAGAACTTGCTAAAATTCTTATCTTAATGGAATACCTCTAAATTATTAACTCCGAACCTTTTGAAGGTATTACTCAGATACGAGTAGAGTAATCAAGTTGGGATATATGATAAAAAAATCTTTAAATTAAAAGTACTTTCAAATTTCCGCACTTTGAAAGTCTGCAGTCGAGTTATACTTTCGAGGCGTCGCGACGCCCAGTTCGTTGAAGACGTTGAAATTTTATTACTTCGAAAAAATTCTAGTTGCTCCACCTATAAAACCCCTTTTTGTAGAACTCAAATATCTCAATTTTTTTTTCGAGAAATTCAGAGTTTTAAATAAAAACCATATACACATATTGAAATGCACTGGGTTTTTTTTTTGGGCGGGCGCTAATTTTGGTCCCACAAGCAGGTGACCAAGCATCTAGTAATGGCCCTTTAGTAAACTATAAAGAAACAATTTTGTTTACTTCACCTTGTTTTATTTTTTTATTTATTATTTTTTTTTTGAAAAAAAATGTAATTGAGGAATCTCTGGAACTCTTCATTATGAAAAGGAACTAGATTTATACAATCACATCACATCCGTCATACTCATATGCAGCAGGTTACTTAAGACTAAATCAGATTCAGATTGCGCTAGATTGCGTCGCTTCAAATCGGCACGCTGTTGACTCCGCCCTATCACTATAGCTTAGGGTGGCCCTTATTTTTCAATATTTTTTTTTTCTTCAGACGCCCCTTATATTTGTTCTACTTGGTACAAAAATAATTTCTACTAAATTTGAAATTTTTTGGAGCACGGGATCACGTGGCACATTACAGTTAAAAATTTTTATTTTTTTATAACTACCGCAAATTTATATCCTTCTTATTTAAACAATTGAGCAAGGTATAAAGGGCGAGTAGAGCTTAGAACATATGAGTTCCGAGCTCCACCAACCCCGAAATAATAGGAGCAATAGATATTGTAGTGGGGAGATATGTAGGAGGTGCCCTTATCACCTGATATGCTCAGTTCTTTAGTTTCTTGCGCCCATGGAAAGTAAACAAGTTCTTACTACTCTATAAAACGAATTCGTTGTGCTAAAACTGTGGAATAAAGTAAAAGTAATAAATAAAAATCTACAAATAAAATGGCAACAAGACAAAAAGAGAAGCTGTATCTTCTTCAACATGACGAAAGTCAAATTATTGGAGCCAAATTACCATCAAATGTACACGTTCTGAGAGTTATATTTTATAACCTCCGCAAAGTCAAATTGAATTTACGGTCTAGTGCACATTTGGCGGTGAAAGAATTAGAAGTATTAAAGGCGAGAATCCCAATGAGAAAGTTTCAGCGTAGCATTGAAAAATTGGAATTATTGTATCAAGAATGGAAAACACTACAAAAAGCTTGTAAACGTCTAAATCAACTACAGGAAAAGAAGGAGCAAGATTTTCTTAATAAAGTGGATGACTTATTCGATATCGCTCATGCCAATGCGTTGGAGATGATTAGCATTGAAGAAGTCAAACTTTTCCTTTGAAACCAAAGAAAAAAAAGCCGACCTGGATCAATGATCGGCGGAGATCGTGTTTTATTACTAAAGGAACAAACAGAAAAATCTCGAAAGAAGCAAGAGGAATTAAAGCAGTCTAGCCATCAAGTATTACAAGGTATATTTTAAAATAAACTGTAAAAATCATCTCATGATAATTTTTTTTTTAATTTTAAAAAAGTGGTTATATTGGTTTTCCAACTCCTGTACTTGTTCGTCATCTGTTGAAAATTCCAATTCAACCACTTCACTTTCTAAAATGAAAAAAAATAATTTATTTATCATGAGATGATTTTTACAGTTTAATTTAAAATATACTTGATGGCTAGACTGCTTTAAATCCTCTTGCTTCATTCGAGATTCCTTCTTTGTTCCTTTAGTAATAAAACACGATCTCCGCTGATCATTCATCCAGGTCAGCCTTTTTTCTTTGGTTTAAAAGGAAAAGTTTGTCTTCTTCAATGCTAATCATCTCCAACGCATTGGCATGAGCGATATCGAATGTCATCCACTTTATTAAGAAAATCTTGCTCCTTCTTTCCCTGTAGTTGATTTCGACGTTTACAAGTTTTTTGTAGTGTTTTCCATTCTTGATACAATAATTCCAATTTCTCAATGCTACGCTGAAACTTTCTCGTTGGGATTCTCGCCTTTTCCCATAATACTTCTACTTCTTTCACCACCAAATGTGCACTAGACCGTAAATTTAATTTGACTTTCCGGTGGTTATAAAGTAAAACTCTCAGAACTTGTCCATTTGATGGTAATTTGGCTCCAATAATTTGACTTTCGTCATGCTGAAGAAGATACAGCTTCTCTTTTTGTCTTGTTGCCATTTTATTTGTACATTTTTATTTATTACTTTTACTTTATTCCACAATTTTAGCACAACGAATTCGTTTTATAGAGTAGTAAGAACTTGTTTACTTTCCATGGGCGCAAGAAACTAAAGAACTGAGCATATCAGGTGATAAGGGCACCTCCTACATATCTCCCCACTACAATGTCTATTGCTCCTATTATTTCAGGGTTGGTGGAGCTCAGAACTCAGATGTTCTAAGCTCTACTCGCCCTATATACCTTGCTCAATTGTTTAAATAAGAAGGATATAAATTTACGGTAGTTATAAAAAAATAAAAAATTTTAACTGTAATGTGCCACGTGATCCCGTGCTCCAAAAAATTTCAAATTTGGTAGAAATTATTTTTTTACCAAGTAGCACAAATATAAGGGGTGTCGTAAAGAAAAAAAAATACATTGAAAAATAAGGGCCACCCTACTATAGCTACAATAGAATTGCAAGAAACCACGATTTGCACCGGCTGGCTTTTTACTTTAAAAAAATACGACACAGACTAACTTTAATGCGTAAAGAAGCGTTTTTTCGGAAAAATTTTTCAGTTAACTGAAAATTCGAACTGAAAAACAATAATCTGGCTACACAGATTTGTAGGTAATTGAAAAACGAAGAATTAAAAAAAAATTCCCTGAACTCAAAAATGACGATCTAAAACTAAGTTTATTGCGTTAAACAAGTGATGTTTTGGAAAAATCTCATATTTGAATGAAAATTTGGAAAAACTAGGGCCAAAGGCCAAAAATCTGGCCACGCAGATTTGTAGGTAATTAAAAAACGAAGAATTAAAAATAATATATTCCTGAACTCAAGAATGACGATCTAAAACTATGTTTAATGCGCTAAACAAGTGATTTTTTGGAAAAATCTCATACTTGAATGAAAATTAGGAAAACCTAGGGCTGAAAAACAAAAATCTGGCCACGCAGATTTGTAGGTAATTAAAAAATATATATTCCCTGAACTCAAAAGTGACGATCTAAAACTAAGTTTAATGCGTTAAACAAGTGATTTTTTGGAAAAATCTCATAGTTTAATGAAAATGTGGAAAAGCTAGGGCTAGAAAACAAAAATCTGGCTACACAGATTTGTAGGTAATGAAAAAACGAAAAATTATTAAAAAATGCATCTTACGATCTAAAGTTTAATGCGTTAAACAAGTGATTTTTTAGAAAAATCTTATATTTAAAATAAACAAAACAAAACAAAAATCTGGCTACGCGGATTTGTAGGTAATGAAAAAACGAAGAATTAAAAAAAATATTTCCCTGAACTCAAAAATGACGATCAAAACTAAGTTTAATGCGTTAAACAAGTGATTTTTTGGAAAACTCTGATATTTGAATGAAAATACGGAAAAACTAGGGCTAAAAAACAAAAATCTGGCCACACAGATTTGTAGGTAATTAAAAACGAAGATTTAAAAAAAAATCCTGAACTCAATAATGATGAGCTAAAAGTTGAAATGGGTGGCACAGTGTGTTTTTTCTCCACTGTGCGCCGTCTAACGGGGCGAGATTAAGAACTTGAAATAATTGAATAATTCATATAACATCTATTTAGATTTTTCTTCGCCGTTTTTTGCGTGAGTAATTTATTACTCTCCGTCTTTACCAAATAGAGTATAGACAAGACGCGGTGTAATTTTCCAAGCATTTTTCTGAAACCAATACCTATCTCATAATAGTGGAAGACCAGACCCTCTGAATTCGACACAACTCGCGAACACCCACCTAAAAAATAAGGTAATCTGATGTAAAATAACCTGCTAAACTTGATTTTTGAATTCGCCCATTGATTTGAGATTGCCAAAATGACCAAATTGGCAATTTTCTAAAAAAAATAAAAATTATGTGTTATTTTTTGTTTTTCATATAACACGTCATATATTTTTTATTTTACTTCAGAATTTTTTAATTTTTTTACATAATATTCTGTAACTATTCTTTGATATGTTGAAAGTAAAAAACTTTACCTAAAAAATAATTAGTTGGCAAAAAAAAATAAAAACTTTTCTTTGACGCAAAATCTTCAAAATTTGCAAAGTAAAATGTCCAATCGAGGTATCTTTTTTTTTTTAAAGTTAGGTGCCTACTATAACCGAAGAAAATGTTCCGAATGAACTAAATAAAATCTTTTATAAGAAGTTTTTTTTGAAATTTTGCTCCCTTATCGAAATATTCATTGATTGTTTCAGCGTCCGAACGAATGCGCGCTCGCTGCTACGAATCGGCCGCAATCGCATCTAGAGCTAAACGCAGACACGTGCCGGGTGATTATTATTTTCCAGTATCCATTTATGTTAAGTTGAAAGTGCTTTTTGTCTCAGTCCTTATATTTAGTGCGTTATAAACACATAGTTTGGCATAATAAATTATGATTACTCTGATAGGAAATCAAAGGAAACAAGCTAAAAACGTACTCTTCGCCTGTTCACTGGATTTTTATATAATTGTTATATATTCAATAGGATACTTTTAAATAATGTTACTTTTAGACATTTTTAATTTTATAGTACGATCTTAGTTGGTAAAAGACTTGGTAAAAAAACTAGACCAAACCCCATTTGAGTTTCGATTCCGAGTCAAAAGAACTACACCACCACCTTACACGTAAAAAAATGCAAATTTTTACGTTATAATACACAAGCTAAAATCATATTTTCACGGTTGTATATTACATTATGAAATGTATATTTGTAAAATATATAAATATTTAGATATTAAAATGAAATATCATTTCACCAGATTTCTATTCAATTACAAAAACATAAAAATTAAAACAATTTTTTTTCAAATTTAAATCATTAATTAAGTAATAACATTTTTATTTATCGATCTATTTTGTTCAAATAGGGTTCTTCCTCTAGCAAACACTAATTTACTGTCCAAATTTCAGTACAATCGGAATTTTCTTTCTTCAGTTACCGTGCTTACAAGAAACGTGACGGACGGACAGACAGGCGGACATTTTGAAAATTGTTCAGAATTCGTTCACTAACACAATGGTATGAACATTTTTTGTCTGCGAGCGATATTTACGGTTTGGAAATGTACCGATCAAATGCAAAATCCGATGACATTTCTGTGACTCTAAAACAATATTTAGAACAGACAAATTTATTTTTATCACTAAAACCAGTTTACCATGCACAATGTAGAAGATCGTATACCCGAACTGCTTATAAAAGAAAATCAGAAATTGTAAATCCTAGTACAGAGAATACAAGTAAAAAGGGCATTTCTGCAATGTGTTATTTACAAGACAGCCTATCAAATTAAGCCCAGAATTCCAAATGTTTTAGATTTTGGATGGTACCTAAAGGAGGAAATCTTATTTCCAAAGATGATTTCAAAAAGCCCAAAACCCAATTTTATTGAGTTAACTCCATTTTGTAAATGTAAATTATATAACTGTACTACAAGCTGCAAGTGTAGCAAAGCAAACGTGCAATGTAACATAAGTTGTTTATGCGAAGGAAAATGTAATCTTTAGTACCCACTTGCTGTTATAATTAATGAAAATATATTTTTTAATGTGTATGTTTCGAGATTATCTACATAATTTTATAACATTTAATTGCAAATAGAAACTAAATAATCCGTAGACTCACTTGATCGCTTAAACGACACCACAGATGGGCGACGTTAACAGAAGTTATGCTTTAAATTAATGCGCGGCCGCATTCAACAGCGTCATCTCGTTACATGAGCCGAATTTAAAAAAAATCTCTTTATAAAAAAGTTTGTTTAAAGTATATGGAACATTTTTCTCGTTTATACTATAACTCTCTCTTTAAAAATAAAAAAGTTACCTCGATCGGGTATTTTTCAATGCAAATTTAAAAAAACCGCGACAATAGAGGGTAATTATATATTTTTTGGGCCCTATATTATTAGTTACACTATATTCTTTGCCGTCAGCCTGTCCAAGAATATTGGAGGAATAATGTGTAAAATATTGGTCTAAATCGGCATTAAAATAAAAAGATATGATGTGTTATGTGCAAAACAAAAATTAACACATAATTTTAAAATTTTTCAAAAAATTTGCGAATTGACCGATTTGGCAATCTCAAATTAACGGGCGAACTCAAAAATCAAATCCAGAAGGTCATTTTACATAATATCATCTGTTTTTTAGGTGGGTGTTCGCGAGTTGTATAGACTACTTTTAAAATGCTTCCTACAGATTGGCTACTCTCCGACTATAAACCTTTATGAAACTTTACCAAAGTCTTGTCCACTTTGTGTGTAAGTGACGCTGAAAATAACTCTGGAAATATCCATGTAATACCGAATCCCAGGCCGCAGCTTTGCCATCATCTCCGTTACATCCTTTCTAATTGCAAACCCGCCGTACCAGAGTTAGTTTCGAATTCCTCATTAGTAGGTGTAGGTAGATGGAAATTTGATATTAGACAGCCATTTGAATTCTAGACCGTATAAATCTATTTATAGATTTCCGAGTCATATTTTGATCTTGATTATTCAATTACCGTTATCTAGGGCATTCGGAATTGTGGGTTAATTTGATAGCTATGAGTATTTCAAATAAGCTGTAATGCTATCAGGAGAGAGAGCAACGCTAAATTGGTAATAATCATTGTGATTAAAGAAAGGATTTCCTGGTATAATTATTATTGTTGACGGATTAGAAGCGTGCGGATGCAAAAAGAGAAATGATAATCACATATTTTACCAATCTAACAGGAAATCTTCGTTTGTAAACAAGAAAAAACTCCTATTTGTCCACCGGATGGATGGTAATTGAATTTGTTTCCGTCTTAATGTTTAAAAAATTTTAAAAACAGACTTAAAGTTATCCCCAAATTACAACAGATCTCCAAAATACTTGAAATACAATCTCAGTTAGTTACTACTAGTGCAGTTGAATTTATTTTTTCGACGACAACATTCCACCTTTAATTTTATTGTTGATTCTTATGTATTATGACCTCCTGATTACGAAAAAAATTGTGCCCAAATATTCCGTGTGCTTCAAAAGTTATATGCACTTTTTATCGTAATTTACAGATAAGAATAGTGTGTATGTATAAATTAATAATAAGTTTGTTTAACCTGTGTTAGTAGTAGAATTCATTGACAGAAGTGTTCGATAATGTAATACAACCATTAAAAAAAAAAAAGCGCTGCCCAAGGAATCACTATTTCCACATCCAAACGTTCTAACCAAGTCTCTCACAACGAAAACCATTTTGATACTATATTTGCACTCCACTATGTGGAAATATGGTTTATGGAACTTTAATAACATAATGTTTGAAATCGTCGACCTCAAAAAGCTATAAAACGATATGCCACATCAGTAGTGGAGTGGTAGTTGGGGATGGATGAAGTAATAAAAATTGTTGAAGCCTTTGGTTCTAAATCACAATTTTTTTTTTTTTTCACCTCTTAATAATGGGGTGAGGGTGGTAATGGGGGTTGGCTAATGCCAACATTTTTTTGAGACCTTAGCTTCTCTTATATTACTAAATACCAATTTTATGGACTCTTACTTGCTTCATTTACCTATTTACCCCAATTTACCCAACTCTTCAACTGTATAAGATCAAAATATAATCTAGTTCCAGATTTCATTAAAATATATACGTGTACCAAATTTCAAATCAATATCTTAAACGGTTTCAGAATAAACGTGGGCACAAACAGGGCCGGGCCCAAGGGAGGGGTAGGGGGAGAGCCTCCCCTCCCCAAAGTTCGGGCAGTTGGTTCCAAACGCGGTTGGCGCTCGCAAAATCTAACTAATCATCACATACAAATATATAACTTGAATTTTACACTAACTCCCACAATCGCGAAATTAGCACAGTAATTATTATTAAGCGATTGGCAACCCTGTAAATATTTTATTTTATCAGTAGTGTGTTTTCCATTGAAGCTAAGGAAGCAAAGCTTCCCTTACATGTCACGGAATCCTATTTTTAATATTAATTTATTATACATAAATTCATTTACTAAAAATACTAGAACTAGCAATGATTTTTAAATAGAATCTAAATGTTTCTACTACTGATCTAATATAATATTATCAGGTCTACATACCTATTAGTTTTGTTTGGTAGTGTTTTGATATTGTGATATTAGACAACAAAGTCTAACTTGGTATTTACGGAGTTTTTTCCTGTTTCCACCTATTGTAATAATTTTTTATTGTATTGACGACTTTGGTCAATCATTTCGACGTGTCCAACACCATGTTACTGTATGGTCTTTTGGACAATAAAGTTCATTATTATTATTATTATTATTATTATTATTCTTTTTTTTACTTTATTTAGGCTAATTTTTTTTTATTTTTAATATGATCAAAGACCTATTTTTGTTTAACAGTTCTTATTTTTTTATTTGATTAAACCAAGGATTTTTAAAATTTCTTTTAAGTAGTAAGTATTAGGTTTAGGTACATGATGATCCAACGATGATTGAACAAGGCCATTTTTCAAATGATACAAATGTTTATGTCGAAAACCGGAAAAGGCATTCAATGTATTTTTTTTCGCAGAAACCAAAAATGATCATAAATGAAAACAAATAAATTGAAAACAAAAGATTTATGACACAAAAATAGATTCTACATATATATATTCTATATATTTCTACAGACTGTCCGACAAAAATTTTGAGACGTTAAGGGTGTCTACCACCCTAAACATAACTAACATAACTTTAAAACATTTATTGATAACCAGCTGATTGTTTCAAGATTGCTTAATAAAAATATGTAGAATCCAATTTTCGAATTGTGCGACAAAATATATTTGCCGATTTTCCAATTCGACGTGTGAAAGTCGTCTTTTTCATGCCGAGGAGGAACGCCGCGTTTACGAAAATTTTCGCAGAGGAAAAAAGTGATAGACTAGGCGCAATTATGCCGTACAAGAAGTTATACGAGAATATGTATAAATTGCACGCGGGCACCTAGACTATCAGTACAAGTCATTTAAAGTGGAAAACGGCTGAAGCAATAATTCATCATTCATAAATTCATTGAAGTACTTTCAATGTTAGAAAACAGCTACTTAGTTATTTATTAAATAATTAAGTACGATAAAGTTTTTATTGGATGATTGTAGTGATTAAGATTTAACATTGAAAATTGAAATGTTCTGTTAAGTGCATAATTGAGAAGAAATCGGACAAGATACAAAAAACACGTGGGAACTACTAAAGACCAGAGCACTATATCCTTTTGTATTGTCAAATCTAATTCCCCATTTACTTTGTTAATATAATATCGTAAAAATAGAAACAATTCATAACTAACTTTCATAGCAATATTTTAAATATTTTATCAACAGTAAAATCACAAGAGCTTTTTTTTATCGGATAAATTTCTCTTTGTAACGAAATAATTTTGCCAATCAGTGATTTTATAAGAAAAACTGACATGAAAAAATTGCGAGACCAGAGGTCGAGCGATTTTGTCAAGTGTCAATTTTTCGAGCAAAATTACTGATTGGCAAAATTTTGAGTTAAAAAGAAATTTATCCATAAAAGAAAAGCTCGAGTATTTTTTGGCAAGATAAATTAACTCCTATATAAAAAAGTCTATTTGACAGTCACATTTTGTCACTTTGACAGCGATAAAAAAGGTGCATCGTTTTTTATCGGGTATTAATACACAAGAGGTCGATTTTTTACCGGGTAAATTTTTTTTGGACAAAAACTTGTTTTCCTATGAAAATTATTCGAGAATTAAGGGCATGGAAAAATCGCGACACGAAGTGGAGCGATTTTTCCTATGTCCCTTAATTGAGTCACTCAAAAAAAATTTACCCAAGTAGAAAATCAACCTCGTGTGTATTACAGAAGATTAATATATGATTAAAAAATATTATCTAAAATAATTATTAAAACAACAATACTGTTTATTTAATGTTTTAAAAATAACGATTTATAATAAAAATAAAAACATGTTCTAATGTTTTTTATCATGTTATAACCTCAGTCAGTCAAAATATTTGCAAGTTCATCATAGTAGTCGTATCTTTTCGAGGGAATAATGCTCTTTGCAAAAAAATTTAAATTGTTTCCATATAGAATTTTTAGTGTTTCTCGTTTTAACTGGGACACTTTAATTCATAGCTTCGTTAATATTTTCTTGTGAAACATCACCAAATCACTTTTTCTCATTCATTTTGTTTACAAAAATCAAGATGAAAATGTAAAATATCAGATTTTAATAATTTCAGTGACTTGTTTAGTTTGACACATGGCTACTACGAAAAAAGTAACATACATTTTTCTCGATTTTTTCCACTTATCGATAGCCGTTTTTCTCACTTTAAACAAATCCTATTGGTCGATTTTTTTGAAAATGTACGTTTTGATTGGTTAATAAAGTAAGAATATATTAATCACGATGAAAATGCCTGTTCCTCAAAAGCAGAGTATATCTAGTAGTCGCACGTCATTTTAAAATCTGTACTGTCGGCTATAATTTAAGTCTTGTGGAAACTATACTGTACGATATGAGTCGTTTTGAAAAAAATTAAAATTATTTTTAATTGTTATTCGTTCACATATTCTGTCGTTAATTTATCTTGCCAAAAATCACTCGAGCTTTTCTTTTATGGATAAATTTCTTTTTAACTCAAAATTTTGCCAATCAGTAATTTTGCTCGAAAAACTGACATTTGACAAAATCGCTCGACCTCCGGTCTCGCGATTTTTTCATGTCAGTTTTTCTCATAAAATCACCGATTGGCAAAATTATTTCGTTACAAAGAGAAATTTATCCGATAAAAAAAAAGCTCTTGTGATTTTACTGTTGATAAATTAAAGACAGAATATGTGAACGAACAACAACAATAATTATCTTTATTTATTTTTCCCAAAACGACTCATATTGTACACTGTACAGTATAGTTTCCACAATACTTAAAAATTATAGCCGACAGTACAGATTTTAAAGTGACGTGCAATTACTAGATGTACTCTGCTTTTGAGGAACAGGCATTTTTATCGATGATAAAAAACGATGCACCTTTTTTTATCGGTGTCAAAGGGACAAAAATGTGACTTGTCAAATAGACTTTTATATAGGAGTTAATTTATCATTAAAAATCATTCATCAATAATATTGCATTAGTTTTTCAACAAAAAAAATGCCTAATATGATTTCTCGAAAAATCGACCATTTTTTTCTGAAATAAGTTTTGTTTTACTCAAAAAAGAGATATTAAAGATCTTTGATATCGATCCAAATTTGGTTGAAATTGGATGACCAATAACTGAGTTACGAAGGTGTTTCCACTTGAAATGGGTCACACTGTAGATGCAACGCTGAATATTCCTAGGGTATTCACAATATTAATTGTAATTTTATTGAATAAATCATTTTGTAATGCAACAAATAAGTATTATATATTTTGTGTTCAGAGATATGTAAAAATGTACAGGAGCTTCCGACCTAAAGTGTGTACGTTCAAATTTTGATCTAAAGTCTAGTAATGCACCCGTCACAACACCATAATCCACCAAACACCATCGTGTGCGAATTGCGCTCCCCTTATCAAACGTATATAAAATTTTAGCGCCGGTTCTTGCCACGCGTTTACGACCGCGTCATGTGATAATATGCAAGTAAACAAAAAAAGTCAACAGCTTGATTAGTCAGGCGAAGATCTGTGCGATACCCGCTCGATTTAATGAGTCCTCTTCATCAATTTCTGAGAAATATCTACAAGAGATGGAGAGGGGATGGTGAGGTAATTCTGTTGTACGTTTGTGATGAGAAAACCCGGATAAAGAAACAAAAACGGAAGCGACGTCACATTTCTATCGTGTTTGTAAGTAAATAAGCCCTCTTGCGGCGGAAAAACACAAGTGGATGTAAAGTGGAGCGACGTTTTGTGACAGTGTTGTTTTAATACCGGGAACTAATGTTTTGTTATACTACTGTAATAACGTGATTAGCTATCGCACAATAAGTAGTTTGTTTTTTCATGACGAAACTATTTTCAGTTTTTAGTCCAGTCAGTAAACGCTTTTCTGTGAGAATCCTAATTATAGCGAATGGATTTGAATGAAACCTTTTGTATCTTCTTTAGTTTTGCTCAAATATGAAAATTGAAAAAGTTAAAATCAGTGGCGTACCCATAGACACAGAACTAGACGTACAAAACTGGGTGAGCCCAGTCCAAAACGGGCCTCGGGAGGAGGAGCCCATTTTTTTTTACACTACGTCGTCACTAAATTTTAAAATGCACCACTTACCCAATATAAAAGGTATTCTACGGTGATTATGGGGGAACTAGCTGTGTAGTATTGAGTAAACCCAGGCTGGGCATAAATTTTTTTAGGTGGGCCAGGGGTTAGTGGATCAAACAACTTTACAGAATCTTACCTATTTAAGTACTTTAGAAAATGTATTCACTTCGTGCAAAACAATAAACTTTTTAATTTGTCAAGGGTCATGGTGGGCCAATGTAATTCTGGGTGGGCCACGGCCTACTTTGGCCCCACCGTAATTAAGTGCCTGCGTACCCAGCTTTTTGGGACGTTTAAAAGGCGGTTTGATGCAAATAAAAGGACCTTTGGAAGTTTTTGCACGTCTAATAATTGATGACCGGGAGGCGCAAAATGAAATTTTTTTGGTGAGCAGGGGAGGCGGAAAATGTTATGAACGTTTAATAAAATTTCCTGATTATCCAAAGCAAGGGCGACACATCATGGGGAGTGGGGGAGCAAAGTACCTTCCTAGAACCCCCCCCCCCCCCGCCACTGGTTAAAGTGTGTTAATTTTTAGTCACTTAAATAAACAATAAAAAAAATTATAAGTTAACAACTGTATAACTGGGAAACTATAAATACAAAAAGACCGCTTAAAAAAATGCCTTTAATTTGAACCGTGACTGGTCACTGTATGTTAAAAATTGACCGACTTATGGTTATTTAAATGTTGTGCAAACTTCGGCACTTTTTGGGCGCGCGCAAGTCGCTGTCACTTTTCGCTTATATCTTAAAAACATTTAGACAAAAAATGCTTATTATTACCGATACAGGTATTAACAATAAGTGTAAAGCTGTCTTCAATCTTTTTCAAATTCGTAAAAATTAAAACGAGTAATGTCAACTTTGATTACCATAACTATAACACCTGGCTTGGAGAACATCTTAGAACCTGCTCGATTCAGGCTTACCAAATCTATCAAAAACTCAGTCAATATTAATCTCTATAACACACAGGTCTACAAAAAAAAAAAAAATCTGCTCCAAGGACTAAACCTATCATGCCTTAAGTATTTTTGTGTGCTGAATCCGAATTTTCAATTTAAAAAATTTTCTACCGCATAGATTTCGAGTAAACGTCAAAAATTGCTAAAAAAACGTATTTTAACGATAAAAACCGGGATTTACTCGAAATCTACGCGGTCAAAATTTTTTTTAAATTGAAAATTCGGATTCAGCACACAAAAATACTTAAGGCATGATAGGTTTAGTCCTTGGAGCAGATTTTTTTTTTTTTGTAGACCTGTGCACATGTCTACAAAACTATAAAACAATGTACTTATTATACTCTTCGCAAAAACGAAGAGTATATTGTATTTGATCGGCACATTTCTAAAACAGTAAATATCGCTCGTAGAGAAAAAATTTTCATACCATTATGTTAGTGAACGAATTCTGAACAACTTTCAAAATGTCCGTCTGTCTGTCCGTCCGTCACGTTTCTTTTAAGCACGGTAACTTAAGAAAGAAAAGTCCAATTGTATTGAAATTTGGAAAGTAAATTAGCGTTAGCTAGATGAAGAACCCTATTGTTTTTGAAAAAAAGTCAATCAGTAAATAAAAAAGTTATTAATCATTTAAATTAAAAAAAAAATCTTAATTTTTGTCGCTTGTACTTTAATAGAAATCTTGCGAAATGTTATTCTCTATTATTTTTTTTTGTTTATACATTTTACTAATATATATATTTCATAATAATATATCTAATCCGTTAAAATATAATTCTGGAATGATATACAAAGAAATTTTAAAAATCTTTGATAAAGATCCGAATTTGGTTGAAATTGGATGACCAATAACTGAGCTACGTAGGTGTTACCGTGAAAAGTGGGACACACTGTATATTACAGACATTCAATTTTTACAGTGAAGTATGATGGCCGAGTGGTTAAAGTTTTGCTTTGCAATCCAAAGGGCCTGTGTTCGAATCCCTGAAAGGGGATTTTCATTTTTCATTTTTTTTTCATATATTTTTTTCACAACAGTTGCTATCACAAAATTTAGGATGTCCAAAAACTAACATTATTTACAAGAAAAATGCGAAGAGTATCCTATAGAATGTGTAACAATTATATAAAAACGATAGACGAAGATAATGATTCCACTAGTTTCAAATTTTTTTATATATATTTTTAATATCATTATCGAAGCCGGAAAATGCTGAATTTTTTTTAAAAGTTCACATCACTTTAAAGCGCCACGGCAGTCGGAATTGAAAATTTTAAAAATAAACGAAAATTACACCATCAGAAAGCTGAGAAAATCCCTTTTCTAATTATATACACCCTTATAAAAATAACACAATTTTATAACTTTTTTTTTACAAAAAAGAATGTTGCAGTTTCTCGCATTCCAGGCGTAATTGTAGATGTACTGGATAACTACATTTTCTTCAGATTTTTGATAGTGTTTTATAATAGGTTTTCATGCAAATAAAATTGCTGAACAAAAAATTCAAATTTCAAGTCAACGCGATTGGAAAAAGACGGTTGATGGAATGATTTTTAGGTGTAACAATCAGATTTGTTCTCGAACTTTTTAACTGTGAGATAGCTGGAAAATTTGAAAGAGAATTTTTAAAGAAAATCAAATAATGAGCAATTTGATGTAATAAAAAATTATTAATCTTTTATTATGATATTGTTAATAACAATTTATTTTTTGTTTGAATAATTTTATTTTTTTTTGCAAATTTTAAACCTCATTCATAATCAGCAGGTCAAAAAACATTATAGGTAACAATTTAATCATGTAAATATGTTATTTACAAATATTTTTAACACGAGGCCCGAAATGCAAAACGCGACATTTGCAAAATTTCTTTTTTTTTGAGAAACCAAAAAAACCTGTTGCTAATTTTGTTCTTCCTACACTGCCAATTTCTTTATTTAATTCCATTCATAACTGTTGCTAGAATCGATCTTTGTTAAAATTATATGAAAATCAATGAGCGTTTTTGTGGAAATAATATTATAAAATAAAAAATGTCACGTTTTGCATCTAAGGGAATACTACACTGTAAAAAAATTGTATTTACTAAAGTAAATTCATACAAATAAATAAAACTTCACAAGCACATGACTAGAAACTTGCTAGTTGATTGGTCAAAAAGTAGATGTCGCGTTTTGCAACTTACATACATAAGTTCGCGTTTTGCACCTAACACATATATAATGAAATTCTGGGGTTATTTAACTTGTTTTACACCTGGAAAACATTTCTAGAAGACAAATAATGCAATACAGAAGAGATGACGCACATATCTCGGTTTTGGTAACGCGCGTTTTGCATCTAGAGGGCTCAGTCATAATACTTACCCGACTTTTTATAAACAATTCTTCTAAACTTCGTTATTTTTAAAGATAATGGAATGGTTGACCTATCAATCGAAAGATAATTAATAGTTATTTATGTACCAAGGCTTGTAAGTGTATTTTACAGGTCGAGAACATAGTTTGCACAACGAAGCCCTTATGGCTGAGGTTTGCAAGTTAATACACCTGTAAATACACGATAAAAGCCGAGGTGCATACGACGTTTTTCGTATTACTAGCAATATTACAATTTTTAGGAAAATTAATTCAAAATTATTTTATATTTCAAGATTTGTCTAACTCATTTATGAGTTGGTTTAGACTCTAATTGAACACTTGAACACTTTCTAGTTGCTATGGTCACTGTCAATCAGTTGTCAAATTCATAACTTCATAATTTCTGCCATTCAAGTTATTTATGTGAGTTTTTACAATAAAAATATGGATTATGATGAAAGTATTGACATTCAGGAGGCAGCCAAAAATGCGTGTGCATCGTTGGTGGTAATTTCATTATTATTTAACTTCCTTATTACTTTACTTTTTTGCCCTAGAGCATAAAAGTAAATATTGTTTTGCCATGGCCTGCAAGTGACACTTTCATAACACTGACATATGTCAAAAAATGACACTTGTAAAGCTAGTAGTCCGAAAATGTACTTTAAAAAATTATATTGGCATTTTGTCTGAATGTTATAGTTTTTAGGATATAACATAAGCGAAAATTGAGCGCGACTGCGCGGGTCCAAAAAGTTCCGAAAACATAAACGTTAAACAACCGTAATTTGGTCAATATTTAAGATACAGCGACCAGCCTGGGTTCAAATTAAAGGTCTTTTTTGAATTTTGATGTATGGAGATTTCAGAATTTTCTGATAACGAACCCAACGTTGAAGTTTGAAAATGAACAAATTTTACTCCATAATTTTTAGCGATCTTTTTTTGAAAAAAATTTTTGGGCGTTTAAAGACTGGACTATTGTGTACGTGTAAGTTTCGTTGTTATTAAGACCGAATAAATATTAGAGTAGATAAAGGAGTAGTGATTGCGTATTCTTTTAACAAAAACGGGAATTATGTTGATTGTGGCTTGTATAAATATTTAGGTAGGTATTTGTTAGTTTATTTAACCTCATAGCATACAAAGGAATTTATAGAGTAACACGCTGCAAGCAGTTGTTATCAAATGTGACTGCTTTGATTTTAATATCCGAAAAGTAGATGTAGGTCTCAGTGCTTCCTTTTATCATGCGGTCTTTTGTAAGCAGCAGGAAATAAACAGCTGTTTTGTCATTAAATACACACAACATTCATGATGTATACGAATATTTTTTTAGCGACGAATCCGGATTCTGTTTGTGGCGACAAGAGGGAAGATTCAGTGGTAATAAAAACGATGCTTTTTTTCAAACGTCAGAAAAACATGACATTTCTTAATTCATTTCACGACATTAGAGTTTCACATTTTAGACGGCTCGGCTGTGCGTTGCCATTAACAACGAAGGTAAAACTACTTTTTCGTACTACTAGCTTTGTAAGAAGTGTCATTTTTTGTTGTCTGTCAGAGATATGGAAATGTCACTTACAGCCCATAGGCAGAAAAGGACAACATTTACTTTTCTGCCCTAGGGCAGAAAAGTTAAATAATAATGAAGTTCTGGCACCAACGAAGCACACGCATTTTTTGGCTGCCTCCTATATGTCGATACTTTCATCAGAATCCACATTTTTATTGCAAAAACTCATGTAAATAACCTGAATGGCGAAAATTATTATGAAGTTATCAATTTGACAACTTATTGACAGTAACCATAGCAGAAAGCAAACACACTCTAATTAGACTCTCAGCCAACTAATAACTGAGTTCGACAAATCTTGAAATGTAATAATTTTTTAATGAATTTTCCTAAAAATTGTAATATTGCTAGTAGTACGAAAAACGTCGTATGCACATCGGCTTGTATCGTGTATTTACAGGTGGAGAACACAATGCATTGTGTTCTCGACCTGTAAAATACACTTACAAGCCTTGGTACATATTTCTGACGCTGTGAGCGGCAGAAAAAGTAATATCCATAGCAGTGCGTATTTTATTTAATACGCCAGCCATGCGATATCAACACAATGCGTTTTTGGTGGTAAAATTCGAGATTTTTTATCTTTATTTTTTTTTATAGCTAATCGGCGTTTGAAGAAAAAATGGCACGTTTTATTCGGAGTAAATGCCACTTTTGTGACCCGTCTGTAATTGCCTTACTCACTTCGTTCGTCTGGCAAACCTACAGACTCGTCCAGGGTGTATACTTTGTAAAAATCGGGAAAATCTGGAAAAGTCAGGGAATTTATAAATTTATAAAAAAGACAGGGAAAATTTGTTTATCCAAAATTTCTGAAAATTTTATTGGAAGGTCCTGGAAAACCGGGAGTCAGGGAATTTCAAAATTGTCTCGTCATAAAAGTATCACTTTTACTCCTAATAAAACAATATACCAATATTATACAGTGTGTTCCACTTTTCACGGTAATACCTTCCTAGCTCAGTTATTAATCGTCCAATTTCAACCAAATTTGGATCGGTGTCAAAGACTTAGTAGATTTTTCTTGAGTAAAACAACGTATTTCAGTCATTAAGGGGCAATTTTATTAGAAAAAAAAGAGTCGATTTTCCGAGAAATCGTATTTTTATATTGAAATACTAATGCAGTGTTATTGATCAGCATGCCTTGGAACCTGTATCTAAAATTTAACTACATACTATTTTCGAATTGCGGCCCCCTTAAAATTACATTTTTCACGTATCAAATATGTAATGCCTTGGAAATGAATATCGAAAAAAGTCATTCTTCATTTTCTATTTATTTAAGTACACTTTTTCTACCATCCAGTGCCATCGATACTTCCAAATTTCGTAGGCCAGGAATATTGAAAAATTACCAAAAAATTTTAACCGGCGCCGGCGCGGTAGGTAAAGTGATTTTAAATAGAAAATGAGTAACGACTCTTTTCTTAAAACAATTCTTTTCCAAGTTATTTATTATTTAATATTCAATATTTTTGGATATTTTCAATGAAATTTGAAAGTATTGATGACACTGATTGGTAGAAAAAGTGAATTTAAATAGAATATGAAGAATGACTTCTTTTCGAAATACAATTCGTTTCCAAGTTATTATTATACTCTTCGCAAAAACGAAGAGTATATTGTATTTGATCGGCACGTTTCTAAAATCGTAAATATCGCTCGTAGACAAAAAATTTTCATATCATTTAGTCGGGGAGCCCTCCTTAGGTGTACGTGCACCCCCCGCCCGATCCTTGGGGACAATGTTTTTCATAAAGATTAAAGCCTAAGGAACAATTTAAGACATGTTCTAAAAAAAAAAAAATTGGCTGTACTTTCAAAATGGCGGCCATATGTTAAAAAAAACTGTTGCCGATGTTGTTTTTGTCATTTAACACAAAAACTAAAAAAGATGAACAAAAACTTTTTTCACAAAAAATAACGTGCATAAAATTTTCTACAATTTTGTACCTATACAATATTTTGATAGGAGTTACCATTTTCCAGATAAATGAGTCCGAAATTAAGAAAACATGGAAATTCATATATCGGTAAATCACTTAGAGGAAATAACTGTGACAATTATTGTTAGGCGTATAATATATTTTTATATTATTAACATAAAAATAAAATAAAATAAACTGAAAAAAATTAATAATAATAATAATATTGTAATTTGCAGACATTTATCTCGAAAACGTTAACAGTGGTATCTGGAAAACGGTAACTCCTATCCAAATATTCCATAGGAGCAAAATTGTAGAAAATTTTATGCACTTTGTTTTTTGTGCAGAAAGTTTTTCTCCATCTTTTTCAGTTTTTGTGTTAAATGACAAAAACCATATTTGCATTGTTTTTTAAACGGACGCCATTTTGAAAGTACGGTCAGTTTTTTTTTTTAGGACATGTCTTAAATTGTTCCTTAGGCTTTAATCTTTATGAAAAACATTGTCCCCGAGGATCGGGGGGGGGGGGTGTACGGACAGTTAGGGTGGGCTTCGGTAGTGTTACGTTTTATGTTGAATTTTATATTTTACTTTAAGAGATGAATCATTTATCTGGACAATGGTAACTCCTATGCAAATATTGTATAGGAACAAAATTGTAGAAAATTGTATGCACTTTGTTTTTTGTGCGGAAAGTTTTTCTCCATCTTTTTTAGTTTTTGTGTTAAATGACAAAAACCATATTTGCAAATTTTCTTTTTTTAAACGGACGCCATTTTGAAAGTGCAGCCAATTTTTTTTTTTAGGACATGTCTTAAATTGTTCCTTAGGCTTTAATCTTTATGAAAAACATTGTCCTAAAGGATCCGGGGGGGGGGTGCACGGACACTCAGGGTGGGCTCCCGTAGTAATTGTGTTAGTGAACGAATTCTGAACAACTTTCAAAATGTCCGTCTGTCCGTCCGTCACGTTTCTTGTAAACACGATAACTTAAGAAAGAAAAGCCCGATTGTATTGGAATTGAGAAAGTAAGTTAGTGTTAGCTAGAGGAAGAACCCTATTGTTTTTGAAGAAAATCGATCGGTAAATAAAAAAGTTATTAATTATTTAATTTAAAAAAAATATATTCTCTTAATTTTTGTCGCTTGTACTGAAATGGAAATCTTTCGAAATATTACTTCCATTATATATTTTTTTTGTTTATGAATTTTACTAATATATATTTCATGGAAGTACGAGTTGAAATATGGATGATTATCGAAAGATATAGGTATATCAGAGACAATCAATTTTCGTAGCAATATGTGGTGGCGCAGCGGCTAAAGCTTTGCGTTGCAATCCAAAGGTCCCGTGTTCGAATCCCACACCGGTTGGATTTTTTTTTTCATTTTTTATATATAATTTTTTGGTATCACAAAATTTAGGATGTCCAAAAACTAACATTATTTACAAAAAAACTGCGAAGAGTATCCTATAGAATGTGTAACAATTATATATAAAAAGCTCAGTAAATTGACGAAGAGTACGTTTTTAGCTTGTTTATTTTATATTTGAAAAGTGTAATTTTAACGAGGCCGTAATTCGAAAACTATAAATTAAAATTTCGCCAAATTTAGGTTCTAAAGCATGTTGATCAATAACATTGCATTAGTTTTTCAATAAAAAACGCCTAATATAACTTTTCCAAAAATCAACCCATTTTTTTCTTAATAAAATGCACGGCAATGACTGAAATAAGTTTTGTTTTACTGAAAAAAGATATAGTAAAGGTGTTTGATACCGATCCAAATTTGGCTGAAATTGGATGACTAATAACTGAGTTATGAAGGTGTTACAGTGAAAAGTGGGACACACTGTATATAGGAAATGAGAAAATAAATAATTTCAGCTGTTATTCGTTGCAAGCATTTCGAAAGCAAATCTTTTTTGCTACTTTGAAATATAGACTATTAAATAAGGCATTAAAAAAACCTACCAGAAAGATTAGAAATATGCAATGTGATGATCATTCCAATCGGACGTGCCAGATAAATTAGTTTGACTTCCACATCCAGTGGAAGTATAATAACGACAAAAAAATTTGAAAATTTTTATTGTTCAAATAGGGTTAGAATGTCACGAAACGTCGAGATTTTAGGTTTGAGCGAAAACACATGTCTGTCTGTAACTTTTTTGTGCGCACGATTACTTTGGAACCGTTTAAGATATTGACTTGAAATTTGGTACACGTATGTATTTTAACGAGATCTGGAACTAGATTATATTCTCATCTTATTCCGTTGAACGGTTGGGGGGTGAATTGGAGTAAATTGGGGTAAATAGGTAAGTCAAGGAGGTATAAGAGTCCATAAAAGTGTATATATATAGACAAGAGAAGCTAATATCTCAAAAAATCATAAAGGGGGATGGAAAAAAAAAGTGATTTAGTGTGTGTCCAGAAACCAAAGGCCTCAAAATATTTTTTTACTTCATCCATCCCCACTACTAACCCCCACCCCACTACCGATGTGGAATATCGTTTTATGTATTTTTGGGATAGACGATTTCGAATATTATATATTATTAAAGTTCCATAAACAATTATTTCCACATACAAAATTTTTTCGCTGTGAGGGACTTGGGTAGCAAATCTGGATGTGGAAGGAGTGATTCCTTGGGAACCGCGGTTTTTTTCAATGCTCTACATTATTAACTTCTGTATTTTTTTCGTATCTCTTATTTTTTTGAAAATGGTGCAAAAATTGGCTGCCTACTTTAATACTAAGCTTCCGATGCAAAATTTACTGTGGCATCCGTGATATTCAATTTAGCAGAATCAAAAAGAACCGCTGCCCAAGGAATCACTACTTCCACATCCAGATTCTCTATCCAAGTCACTCACAACGAAAAAACTTTGTATGTAAAAATAATTGTTTATGGAACTTTAATAATATAATATTTGAAATCCTCTACCCCAAAAACCCATAAAACGATACCCCACATCGGTAGGGGGTGGGGGTGGTGATGGAGGGGTGGTAGTGGGGGGTGGATGAAGCAAAAAAATATTTTGAGGTTTCTGATTCCTGTACATACACTAAATCACAATTTTTTTTCATTCCCTTTAATAAGGGGGTGGGGGTGGTAATGGGGGTGGCTAATGCCAAAATTTTTTTTGAGACCTTAGCTTCTCTTGTATATACTAAACACCAATTTCGTGGACTCTTACCTGCTTGATTTACCCATTTACCCCAAATTTACCCCAATTTACACCCCAACCCTTCGACGGAACAAGATGAAAATATAATCTAGTTCTAGATCTCGTTAAAGTACATATGTGTACCAAATTTCAAGTCAATATCTTAAACGGTTCCAGAGTAAACGTGCGCACAAAAAAAAGGTACAGACAGACAGAATATTTTTTCGCTCAAACTTAAAATCTCGAACGTTTCATGACATTTTAAGCCTATTTGGACAATAAAAATTTTTTAAAGTTTTTTTGTCGTTACTATACTTCCACTGGACGTGGAAGTAATAGGTATAAAACAACAGATACCAATTTGTTAAATTTCATGCTTCTTACATAGAAATTGTAGAAGCATTTTCTTTAATATTTCCACAGCGATCTATCCCGGGAATCAGGATTATAAATTTTTAATCCCGAAATCCCGAGAGTGTTTCAAACACTCGTCCGGGGTTAACAGCCTTAATGCTCGCTCAACTTAGCAAGATACCCCAGAGACGAACCCACGGGGGGTTATGGGGGTACGCTCCCCCCCCAATGTTGATTGAGTTGGGAAAATCACCAAATGTAAAAAAATCTTTATTGGGTATAATTACAAAAAAACAAATAATGAGTTGATAAAAATTAAATGACACTGTCACTATGACCATTTAATAATTTTAATTGATATTATTTATGACTTAGATGTGACTGATGTGAGACTTGTGAGAGCCACAGAATAGTCGACGGACAACGCACGACGCCGACGGGCCTACGCGACGGGCCAACAAAATAAACTCGTCAACTCGCGGAAATTCGACGTTCGACCCAGTAGACGGCATACAATTCTCAAAGACTGTCTTACATTAGAAATATTAGAATATTACTCCTTTTTGCCTTTATCAATACAATGCTTTGTCCTAGCTATAAAGTCGTTTGTTGTTGGTTTATACTGAGTATCACTAATATCAGTTACCAACCTCTCAACGAGAGATAATAATAATAACAAATTGTTGTCGGTCAGAAATTGTTAAAATATTAAATTCTTAGAGGACACTGAATCAGAATCTGGGACTATTAAAGATCCAGCTGCTGGGACCCGACATTGTTGGTACGCTTTGAAGATAATTGGAATTCCAGCGGACCAGTTCACTTTTACGAATGAGTTCAAAGCATGCGGCAAGGCTGGCTCCCTGCCGCTGGATCGTGTGTAGACCCCTTAATACTACCTATTGCGTATCACAATGTGAAGTGGGAAGTGGCCGGTAGCCGTACTAGCGCGGACGTTCACGAGCTTGCGCCCCGACTTGCGCGTAATCGTATTGTATCTTGTTTTTCTCCATGGTCATACGGTTACATCATCCAGTAGCTTGTAGACGAAGGAGAGCGCGGGGTCAACTTAGGTCTAGCGCCAAGGGCGGATCCAGGGGGGGGGCAGTAGGGGCAATTGCCCCCCCCCCCCCTCCGAGAAAAGTATTCGTTACGTTTTCAAGGCGATAATTTTTTTTTTCGCATGAGGTGGGAAATAAAAATTTTTGGATTTCTAATAGTATTCCTGTGTATGAGGCGAAAAGATTCCGAGACGAGCGAAAAATTTTTTTTTTATATTTTTAATAGCATTCTCTGTATGAGGCAAAAACAAATTTTTTTTGGATTTTCATTTGCACCCCCCACCCCATGAGGCGATACAATTTTTTTAGATTCCGAGGTGAAAAAATTTTTTGTAGATGTTAGTGCCCCCCCAGTAACCTTTCTGGATCCGCCCTTGTCTAGCGCCTACATCAAGTAGTTTAGTTAAACTTCTTTTGCATAATATTTGTATCGCTAGGCTACTTATAGATTAAGTCTGAAATAAAAAAAAACAAGGAAATATAAGTTGTAAAAAAAATGGGCAGTTGGCAAATTAGTTGTAGCTTTCCCCCCCCCAAAAAAATAGCTCGGTTCGTCTCTGAGATACCCTGTATATGTTGCTTTTAGAACGATAATAAAAGATATTGTGAATCGAACGACTGAAATATATTTACGTTATAAAATGTGAAAACAGTTAAACATTACGTTTTCTCAGCTTTCCCACCCTGTGTATATATTCTCCGTGAGCTTTCTCACTGTCCGTTGTATTTAAATTCATCCTTTGTTTCCTGTAATTAAACAGTATCAATTTTCTGATAATTAATTACCAATTAAACGATATAATGGATAATTACCGCAACAACAATGAAGCATTAAATGTTCAGCAAATAAAAAGAATCCTAATTTGAATACAAGTATCCCATTTTCATCTTAGTTTTATTATAATTACCAGTGGTTACAACCTCAGTTATTTTATCGACTTGGATGTAGGTAATTACTAATAGTCCAGTCTATTAACGGTTTTCTAGGTCTCAATTCTCGACTTGAGAGAGTAGATTCAGTGAGAGAAAGGAAAAAGAAAGAAATAGGAAACATAATGAAATAAAAAAGATAAAATACCAATTTCCCATTGGAATAATTTCGAGAATTGAGCCCCTGGTAGGAATCCACTTAAAGTGGATGGATTTAAATGAAACCTTTTGGATCGTCTTTCTTTTTGCTCAAGTTAAAAAAGTTGAAGTGTGCCCTTTTATATTTCCATTAAATCAACTGTTAAAAAATTGATATGATAAATCAAGAATTGTATAACTCGAGAACTGTAATAGTTAAAAAAAAATGGAGACGAACTTTTTTGTAGTTTATCAAAAGACCATTAATTTGAACTCTTGCTGATCACAGTATCTTAAATAAAAATTGACCGAGTTATGGTTGTTTAAAGTTTATCCAAATTTCGGGATTTTTTTGGACGCGCATAATTCATGCTCATTTTTACTAAATTATATGTTTGATTGTAAAGACAGAACATTTTTTTTGTCGGCCAGTGTTATGTGAACAGAAGCATTTTGGACTACTTGCAAGGAATTGCTCAACTGCGAGTGTAAATAAATTATATTTTATAATTTCTATGTTTCCGAATCTGGATTTGGATTCCTATCTGAACCCCCCTTTTTGAGCGTTTGAAGACCCGACTATAATTATTTACTTTTATTTTGTTCGAGCATGATTCAACGCGAGTAATAAATACACAGGAATTATTAACCGGCGATGGGCAGTAAAATTAAGGTTGTTTAAAAAATATGTGCGATAAATTGCAGTTTTAACGGCAACGAAATTATTGGTAGTTAACGAGAAATATGCACAAGCACGGCGTTTCCTTTGTTTATTTCAATAATAATTGTGTGGTACGTCTAAAATTTATCATCGTTCGAGGCGATATATATTTCTTTCGATATTGGACGTTTATTTGAACCTGCAGTCTACAGTTGGCCAGTTTTTTATCAAAGATTTGTGGGTCAACGTCGACGATTATGCTATATATGGGTTAGCATTTAAATAATAGACTAGTGCTGTTCAACTATTGACGTTATTTCGTATGTACCTACAAATGATGCAAGTAAAAGACGTCACTTTGACGCAAAAAATTACGTCCTTTTGACGGATGAAATGTCGTCACTTTGATGAAAAAAATGAAGTCTCTAGGCTGTGACATTTGTACGTCAATGAGACGTTATATTGACGACATAACACGACGTCAAAATAGGTCGGTACTGACTGAAAAATGACGACAGTCTTCCAGCTGGGTTGTACTCTTACATATTTAGAACATTTATTATTTTTTGAAGAATATTAGCAGGTAAACAATACCAAAAATAATTGTTTTCCTCACTTCACCAGTTACATGTTTAGATAATAGGTGCCGCACCCTTTGTGATTTGCACGAATTCCAGGCGATTTCGATGCACGCCTAGAAATACGCGAATCTTACTACCCTTCCCTGAAAGATTCCACAGATGAAATCCATTACAAATGAAAGAACCTGCAGGGCCGTGGTGAGAAAATAAGGGCCCGGTGGAATTTTTTTTTTTTTTTAATTGATGAGCGGGGGAGAAATCCCAAAAAAACGTTTGATGGGCGAGATTGAGAAACTTGAATTTTTTTTTCTACAAATCCGAAAAAAAATTTTTGAGCGGGGGCAGATTAAAAAAAAATTAAATATGCTAAGAAAAAATTATAATAGACATTTTCAAAACCGAACTTGAAATAACAATCTGTGGACACTCATAACATCAGTCATTAAGCCTTTCTCACTCCTCCACATGCCCTCGACCTTCGACACTAGGGTTTTCGATCCCGGGATCGCCAATCCCGGTATCCCGGACGAATTTGTGGTCCCGAAAATCCCGGGATTTCAAAAATCAATCCCGCGCATTCTTCAAGACTGGAGTATGCTCGGAATTCTCGGAAATATTGTTGTTTTCAATCAAAATTTGATATAAGCGGCTTTACTGATTTGTTTGATTCATGTTATTGTATAATATAATATATAATTAACTTAGCAAATATAAATGTCACATACATCATGCATTCGTATAAAACTAATAAACGTAAAAAAGTAATTTCACAAAAACTTATAAACAGAAACTCATAAAATAAATGAAGGAATTCAAAGCATAAAGCTGAAGGAAAGAGCGGTGATAGGCCATTAAGCCTACAAACAGTTGTAAGACAAGAAAAGGCGTTATTTGAAAATGGGTTTTTTTTTTAGGAAAAAATTTAAAAATTGCATATCAGAATTTAACAATTATATCTTCCACAAGTGTAGAGTCAGAGAGGGCCTTTTCTAATGCTGGTGGGCTCTGTACAAGGATCCGGTCCAGACTAGGAGACGAACATTAAATACATTAGTTCTTCCAAGATCCTTTTTGAAAAATAAATGTTAAAACTGTTCGTTTTTGTTATCTATTACTATTCCATTGAAATAATTAAAACACATTTAAAAAATGTTAGTTTTAATTTTACGTTATTATTTGACAATGTATTTTGACCCTGGAAATTTGTAATCTCGGATCCCGGGGAACCCCGGGATTTGGAATTTGCAATCCCGATAATACCGAAAGCTTAATCCCGCCCCGGGATTGAAAATCTTACATCGACACGCATGCATTTTAACTTAATACGCTTTTAATTTTTCTATATTTACATTTTAACAACATGAGGGCGCTCTTTTCAAATTTCTACTTTCGCAATGAAAACTTTTCATTATTCATCTCCTGATAATACCGAAACCAAATTATGAATGAAAGGTCTAACCAGTCAAAATTTGCAAACGGCACAGTCTAACCAGTGCCAGCGGAAAGTCGGTCTTTTGAAAATTCTTCTGTCGTTCTACTGGCGTATATACAGTGTGTCCCACTTTTCACAGCTCAGTTATTAATAAATCGATTTATTTTAAACTTGGTTAAGGTATACACCTCTTGAAGGTAACTAAAAGCGCATATACCTATTTAATTTATTCCATAGACGTGCGGACTAAGGGGATGAAAATGGGGTAAATTTTCAGGTTTTTTTTTTTAAAGATTACCACCATCTCATAGGGCATCGTTTAAAACCCCTTTGTGCCAAATTTTGTTAAAATATCTCTAGTAGTTTTAGAGGTATAAACAGGTACATATGACGTTTAGTCAAGAATTAATGGGTTTTTAACTCGGAACGAGGTGAATTTAAAAACAAAGTTATTTCATTATTTCACATTTTTTGCTATAAATTTGAAGTAATAATCAAAAATATCTTCGTACTCTCCAAAAACGCTAAGAAAATTCATATGTACCTGTTTATACCTCTAAAACTACTAGAGATATTTTAACAAAATTTGGCATAAAGAGGTTTTAAACGATGCTCTGTGAGATGGTGGTAATCTTTAAAAAAAAAAACTTTACCCCATTTTCACCTCTTAGTCCGCACGTCTATGGAATAAATTAAATAGGAATATGCGCTTTTAGTTACCTTCAAGAGGTGTATACCTTAACCAAGTTTAAAATAAATCGATTTATTAATAACTGAGCTACGTAGGTGTTACCGTGAAAAGTGGGACACACTGTATACCATTGATTTGACAAGCCAATTTGTAATTAGGTATATGCATGATCTTTAAAGTACATGTTATTTTGCTGATTTACTTATTAAATTGCCATGAAAATAAAAAAGCGACAAAAATTTAACTCGTTATTTTAAAAAAAAAATTTTTAAATATGATCATCTAAAAGTGTCGCGAAAATGACGTTGACGTCATGCAAACGACTGCCTTGATATCATGATGTCATTCTATTTGTTTTTCTGATGTTTAAAAAAAAAAGTAGTTTTTTTAACAATCGTAGAAAAATAACTGTTGTCTACTGGTGTTTGGAAAAATTCTATATTTAATACTAATGTGACATTATAATTTCCGCCTGTAAAAAGTTGTAAATCAATGTTTTTAGAACAAAAAGCTAGTTATTGGTATTGTAGCTACATATTATATACAGTGTGTCCCAGGATAGATGGACCAAAAATTTTGGAATTTTGGAATTTTGGAATGGTATTTGGGGATTGAGTCCTGCTTGTTTTAAAACTAAAGTATACCAAAAATGACTTGATTTGGTGTTCTACAGGGTGTTTTATAAGCAAAGTTGTAAAAATCACCACTAATAAAGTACCTTTATTTTTCAAAATATGAAAAACTTCCACTAAGAAAAGTTATTTAGAATGCAATGTTATACTTCTACTAGCTGACCCAGCAAACGTTGTTTTGCCATATTAATTATAAATTTTTGTCCAAAAAATAAAAAGAAAATTTCTGGATAGGGCCACCCTGATCACCTAGGGGTATAAAAAATAGCCTACGACCTATTTTCAGACCTCACAAATATACACCAAAAATTTCATAAAAATCAGTCAAGCCGCTTCGGAGGAGTTCGATAACAAACACTGTGACACGAGATTTTTATATATTAGATACTAAATTTTAGGAATATAAAATTATTTTTTTGAAACTTCCCATTTTTTCAATAAATTAGTACATATTTTATTTTGAACCATTCAATTAAAACTGCATAGAAATTAATTTTTGTGAATTAATATTTAAAGTTATGTAGGAGCTAAAAGTAGGCTATGAGAAAAGCAGTGGATGATTAACATTTGCTCCTACACAACTTTAAATATGAATTCAACTCTTAATTCGCAAAAAATGGGAAGTTTCAAAAAAATAATTTTATATTCCTGAAATTTGGTATAGACTATAGAGGTATAAAATTGCATTCTCAATAACTTTTCTTAGTGGAATTTTTTCATATTTTGAAAAATAAAGGTACTTTATTAGCGGTGATTTTTACAGCTTTGCTTATAAAGAACACCAAATCAAGTCATTTTTGGTATACTTTAGTTTTACAACAAGCAGGACTCAATCCCTAAATACCATTCCAAAATTCCAAAATTTTTGGTCCATTACACCTCTTGTTACATCTATCCTGGGACACACTGTATATTGGGTATTTGTAGGAAATAGAAGCAGAGCTAGTATTTATGTTAATCTCTTCTTCTTGGTCCAATATTTTTTAAGCTACTTGAATTTATGAATGTCAAAGAGAAAATTATAAATGTTAAATATAAAAATTAAAAATATCTTAGTTTATTCTTTTTTCCAAACATTAGTAAAAAAACGGTGCAACACCTAGAAAAAGTGTTTCTTCCTCATACAGCATTTTTTTTTCTAGGCTTAGTCTGAGCTGGCATTAAAGGTGGTGAGCTCCCGTTCCGTAGCCTGAAAGTATAGATAAAATAAACACTTTTTTCATTAGGTCCTTAGCCCTACGGGCAGAGGGTTTTGGGATAGGCCAGAGGCCGCAGAGGGCAAATTTTTTTAGCGAGATCTCGATCGAAATGCTCGGTAACACTTACTGACATATTTGACATAACGAAAACATAACTGGAAGACAACGCAGACCTGTGGCGCGCGCGCGCGAATTTCAAAACATGAGCCAAAAAAAAATAGCAAGCTCCTTGACCAAACTTGGCGAGAATTATTCGGTTCGATGTTCTTTTTTTCAAAAACAACATTTTAGATAATTGTATTTTAATGTTACTCGCGTGAGAATTTTCAAATTTGAGGAATCAAATTCAAAATGGTCAAAAATAGGTTTAAACTCATAATTTCTGTCTTCCGATCCAGGCAATTTTTTTTATTTACCCTTTCAAACCACCTTTCGATCCTTTCTTGAAAAACTTACGATGTCCCAATGCTTGAAATGCAACAATTTTTATTTAATTTTGTTAAATAAAAAAAATTGTCGTACTTACATCAATATGTATTGTTATAGTCCAATCATGAATGTCCAAAAACACATTCCTGAAGAGGAAAATTCTCCCCTCTTCCATGTTCTCTACAACTCTTTCGTTGACTGGACTATTATTAGACATATTAATGAATCTATCCAATAGATTGGAAGACAGAAATTATGGATTCAGATATATTTTTGTCCATTTTGAATTTGAGCACTCAAATTTAGTTTTCACGCGAATAACATTAAAATGGCTGCATAGAATTGTCTGCCATATTGTTTCGGAAAGGAAGGACACCCAAATGAACAATTTCCGCCAAGTTTGGTCAAGGAGTTCGCAAATTTTTTTTGGCCCTTTTTTGAAATTCTGGCGCGCGCGCGCCACGGGTCTGCGGTGGTTTCCATAACTATTTTTTAGCGTACATTGATGTTAAAAGTTTTATTGAAATTCAACTTTTTATAGCCCTAACCACCGTTTGTCACGAATGCGTATACCTAATTATTATTAACGCTTTGTACAAAAACAAAAATTAATAAACTTTTGACTTTGCAAAATTTTGGGATGCTTAGGGATTTAATTTATTGAATTTTTAATAAGAACCTTTGTTGTTTGCATGAGTAATATTAAGTAGTATTAATATACAGGAGTCTGCATTTAATTGAACTGGAGTTTATCTGTTTTTAATTATAAACCTTACAAAAGTTTCCAGTAATTATGTTTACAAATATTTGGTTTTTTCCAAATATCAATTATATAACTCCTGAACTGTGAAATTGCTATGTTTGTTTATATCAGTATTTACGGAAATTACCATAATTAATAAATAGTTCCTAAATACACAAAAATTCACCTCAATTAATTTATTCAATTAACCAAAGTAAATACTATCATCCATATGCACAGTTTAGTTTCAGTTTGTTTTTTACCCAGTTCAATATTATGTACACATTTTGAGTTGATCTGCTGTATTTGGCTGGTTTGTAGCGATAGCGATAACATATTTGTTTAATTTTTTGTTTGTATTACTAATATTGGTGTAATTGGGGGCCTACATATCGTCTATAGATGGCCAGCCAGGAATCAGGTAAAATAAACAGAAAACATCCACAGTCCTATCTCCTCTCCCACGCTTCACTCAGTCTAATCTTACCGTACACTCTGTATATCATTGCCACCGCTGAACTCTCTTTAGTCAATAGAAATAGGAATATTAGGCACTGTATTAAAATTTAATGATCCAGACATTTTTAAATTGCGTCAGATACTTCAGTCGCGTTCATAATTCATTTCGTCGAGACCTGAAAACGCAGTTTTAGATGACAAAGTGAGTGAATACTATTCTCAAATACTGTAGTTTACATGCGTTTCGCCAACCATGTTGGCATCGTCAGGGTATATTTAAAACTTCAAAACTCAGTTTTGATTAGCTCAAGATGATGCTAACTTGGTTGGCTACGCGCACGTTGAGTATAGTCTGCTTCATAGGCAGGGTCATACCCACTCCTGATCGTTTAAGATTAATTTGACTGGAGAATAATACAAGGGAAGTATAGAATACCTAGATTTCTTTTCAGTCAATAGTAGTTCCCACTTTTATACAGAGTGGGCCATTGAAAATGGAACAGACGGGTTTTTTGATAGTTCAAATATTTTTTCTTTTTATAACTGTCGTTATGCGTCAAATTCTAGTCCAAATCCATATTTAAACTCCTCAAAAATTAAATGTCAGGGACCTTTTTGAAAATCATCTGGTTGGACCCAAATTTCATGAAGGTAATGTCTGTCACATTACTGGAACGTATTTAGAATTACCGGAAGATCTTGTCCATCCACTCGTTGATATTATTGAAAATGATAATACCAATTAATGTTCCAACAAGAAGGGGAGCCCTTCCATATTATTCACTGCTCTTGAGGGGTTTTTGGGCAGTATGTTTCCTCGACAATGGATTGAAAGGAGATGTGCCATAGAATGACCCAGCAGATCTCCAGATTTAACTCCGCTCGACTTTTTCGTTTTGGACCGTTTGAAGAGCAAAGAGCTAAACCTATTCAATGGAACCAGAGTCTCTGAATGTGTTGTGACATCCTATTGTTGAAAAATGCCATCAAATAATCCCACAGATGCTTCGAAATGTAAGGACTCCTTTCGAATAACCATATATTATTGTATGGAAGCTGGTGGGACACAGTTTGAACAGCTTATTGTCTGATAAAGTTTCTTCTAACATTTGGCAGTTGTACTATCTGAATTTTTTTGTCGGAATAAAAAAAGAGGGTTTTTGCATCTTGAATTTTGAATGTCTTGAAAACGGATTAATAGAATTTGAAAACTTTTGTTGTGTGGTATTCAGAGGGGGAAGGCCTTTTAAATGAGATATCGCTTGTCTTATCATCCCTTTAAAAATTTTAAGGCGTGAAGGAATGAAGTGATTTGCAGATGGGTTCTACTGCAAAAGATGTCTCTCCCAAAAATAAAGTTGACTTGAAGTGTTTTAAAAAAATCAGTTTTAACTACCTGAAAACCTCTCGGTTTCTAGCTAACTAAGTTAAAAATTTCAATATTTCCAATAACATCTTCCAAACAATGGTAAACAATTCTGATTCTGTAAAATAGAATGTTTTTCCTCCATATTCAAATTTTTCTCTTTTTTCTGTCTTCACAACAGTCTCACCTATAGTTCAATAAAAATAGAAAATATGTATTGCAAATTTGAGGTTGTTTTTACCGTACTGTTCGCTATTACATAACAATTCACTTCGGACTTTATTGTTTCGATATACTGAAGTATCTTACGCAGTTGACCTATTGGTGTCATCCTTTAAACTATCAAATTACTGATGTATGTTTTCTCTCTTTCCAGGATGTAACATTGAGCAAGATGGGCGGATCCTTAGGTTTCAGTATTATAGGCGGAACCGACCATTCCAGTATTCCATTTGGTGCTAAGGAACCCGGCATATTTATTTCACATGTAAGTCTAACCAAAGGCAATATACAGGGTGAATTACCACAACATGCAGAAAATTTATCAGAAAGTTGTCGCCACCGAAAGGATTTAAAAAAATTAAACTATAAAAATATGACCAAAAAAATGTCCTTATTTTTTTGTAGAAATGTGCCACGTATGACTTTAACCAATCTGACATAACGTTGTGCAACCATAACACTTCCTCTCCCCCTTTATCAGACTTAGGACTGACAGCAAAGCTGGCAGGATTACAAGTGACTTTTTGGATTTAATCATAAATTAAAATAATTTTTGTAGAACACAGTACTTAAAGCACAAAACTTAAAAGTAATAAAAAGTCAGAGATGTTCCAATGCATTACATTCAATGCACTATTCTAAGCACAGAATGACATTGAACGGTATCAAACTACTAATACAATTTAAAATTTAGCGATACGCTCTAACTGGAAGTCGGGAAGACAATACATTGACCCTATGCCAGTGAACTCTTATGCTACATAGAAAGATTAGAGAATTAATTCTCTAATCTTTGCCATGTACCTGCAACGGACCACATTGTTTCGAAGTTCGTTATAAGATAGAAAGACAGATGCCAGTCACGATTGTGTGTTGACCAAATTCGATTTGCCTTACGTTTATTTGAAGGACTAATCCGTTCCAGGTGCGTACTTCATTGTCTTATATTCACTGACCATAGACAAATAACAATAGCGTTGCAAGTTTTAATGTAAGGAAATATACTAAATTAGCTTAGATCACTCTAAAATTTTCAAATTTTTCCACAGAGAAGACTAGTACACCATTTTATTTTCCGCATGTTAAGGTAAATCACCCTGTATAGTCCAGCAACATGCTTCTCTATATCATTCATTCACCACAGAAACCCCCATTTGCAGCTTGTTGGTAATCGTCTAGTGATAGTGATTTTTGTGAGTGTAAGAAAATGGGTGCCATATATATATTTCGAATATATTTTGAAAAATAATGCTTATAGTACAGTGAATGAAGGTAAAAATCAACTATTACCTCCGATTTCGGTGAACCTCCATCGATTTGCATGAAAATTTGGGATTGAGTATATTTTACCCTCAACTTCAAAAGTGACATATGCTCGACTTGCGCTTTTTGCATTTTAGGGGTGAAATCCACCCCTTTTACTAAAAATGGGAAAAAATGCAGATTTAAGCATTCTGGCGTAAGTAATCTCGTTTAATTAGATAAAATAAATATTTTTCAACAGTTATATGGATGATTTATGATTTTAATTAATTTTTCAACCCTTAAATCGAAAATCATGAAAAAATCATTTTTTGTATTTCTGAAATATGAAATCGCATATTAACATTACACAAACGGTTTGTTTAATGTTTATGATATAATTTTTGGTTGACTGTGAAATTTCAACCCTTAAAAACCACCCCCTTAATGCAGAATCATTGAAAAAATTGGTTTCAAGAATAATTGAATAATACATTAATGAATTGAAATCTCATTTACTGAGTATTAAAGTAATTATTTATTTATTGCGAAATTTTCCACCCTTAAAAACTACCACTTGTCATAAAAATAATGGAAATTTTTTTTTATCAGCTTTGATAGCTTTAATTATTTAGAATCTTTTTTATTACTTATGATAAACTTTATTAATATATTTCAAACTTCATTAATATTATTCTTTCCACATTCCCCAAACTACCCTTCGTGCACAAATTGATGAAAAAGCATAATTTAACGTTGGAAACAATTTTTTCAGTGCTTATATGACATAAAAATTTTTCCAAAAAAATGTTATTGGTTTTTTTACAATAACTCCGTTAATTTTTATGATATCAGGTTCATCCAAAAACCATTTGAAAGGTAATTTCAAGGGCTATAAGATATATATTAAATTTAATCTTTTATTATTATTATTTTTTTAAAGATAAAAGGTTAAAGGGCCCCGGTTACATGGTTCTCGCAGTAAAATTTAGGCTTTAAACGTTTCTATCTCGGTTATTTTTTATCCTACAAAAATTAAAAAAAACTAAAATCTTTGTTAAAAAAAAAACTCAAATTTCGTTCTCTGTTATTTTTTACATGTATCGAGTATTTTTGGAGTTATTATCAAAAGAAAATGAAATTTACGAAAATTTGAAAAATTCTGATTTTTTTAAATCATATTTTTTTTCAAAAATATGCATTCTAAACCGGTCAAAATTCGAAAGGGTCCTCTTATTTTCATCATAACTTGCTTAATTTTGATGTTATCAACTTCTTCTACAGCTCATTTGATAGGTATTTCTGAGTACTTTGAAAAGTGTTCAGTAAGTATATTTTATAAAATGCATCGTTTTCCCGTTATTTAAGCTTGAATACTTAGATTTGAGTACTCGCCGAAAAAAAATATACATTCAATTACCTATAGCTCACTTTGAATTAATATTAAAAGGTTTTTTAAGGATGGAATTTATTCTTTTTTTTATTAGCTTCAATTTTGGTAATGACAAATTTTTTGTAAGAACTTATAGTTTTCGAGTTATTTATGAAAAACCGCTTTAAAACATGCATTTTTTTCACGAAAAATCAAAATCTTTGATCTTTAATAACTCTGTAATAACTAAGTATTGATTTATTTTAATAACTTTATATAACAAGTTTTGCTTAGAATTGGTCCCTCTATCGATACCTGGGGTTATTTTTCATAAAATAATTTCCACCCCCGAGAAGGGGTGGCATCCACCCCCAGGGTAAAAGCGCAAGTTGGCACTATGTCACTTTTGTTTCTTGAGGTATCCTCTAACTACTCACAAATTTTCATGAAAATCGATGGAGGTTCCACGAAATCGGAGGTGAAAACCTTCAGTGACTGTACTATTATTGGAAATGCCGAGCATAGTTATGTGAGGTGTTATTTTGCTCGTTTTTTGGGGTGCTGAATACATTACAGACATTAAAAAAACATTTTACTAAAAATTAAAATGATATTGAAAACAGAAATCATGACAGAAAACTAGTAACTACTTCTAAAAAATGAGGCCAAAAAATGTATACTTTTTTTATTAAAATCTGTGTCTTACAATTTGCCATATATGCGGTTTCAGTTTTCAATATTATTTTCAATTTTTGTTACAATATTTTTTAACATAACCCCCTAAATAACACATCACATGCCTATGTAGGGCATTTTCAAAAGGCATTACTTGTTGAAAACCGCGTGTTTTGGTGTTTGACGACTATTTTCCAAAGTGCCCACCCACCTTCACAGACCATCACCCAACCTTCACAGACCATCACCCAACCTTTTTTAGCCACTAAACAATTATCAACAAGCTCCCAATGGGTAAGTCTCCGGTAAATGAATGATGTTCTACATGCTGTAGCTGTTGTATTATATAATAAATATACTGACATTTGTTAGATGGTTCCTGGAGGTACCGCCGCGAAATGTGGCAAACTTCGAGTAGGCGATCGAATATTGAAGGTTAATGGTACAGATGTTACGCACGCAACCCATCAAGAAGCTGTCATGGAACTGCTTAGACCGGGAGACTTTATTACGCTCACGATCAGGCACGATCCTCTCCCCGATGGATATCAAGTAAGTTTAAAATGTCCTCTAACCAATTTTTAAATATGGCGTTGAATTTTCTAATTCTAAATAAATGGATGTTTGTTACAAGCAACTTATGGTATCATATGTAGAACCAATGGTAAGTCTGTATGAGTAATATCTGCCTGGAGTTGTAGTTTGTTTGGTAATTTAAAGTTTGCGCTGTAAATATCGATCAGTGTATAACATTTATGTGACATATGTTTAGTAAAGGGCATAGTACCCTGCCGTGAGGTACTCCGGAATCTTAAACAAATACTGTTAAGAAACAATACAAAGAACATTTGGTAGTGTTTAAGTGGTTTATTAGACCAGAATTTTTTTTTAGGAACTGGTGATAGAAAAAGGGGAGTCGGAAAAATTGGGTATGCACATAAAGGGAGGCCTTCAGGGACAGAGGGGTAATCCTCTGGATAGATCTGATGAGGGTGTCTTCGTTTCCAAAATCAATTCAGTGGGAGCCGCAAGAAGGGATGGCAGACTAAGGACTGGGATGCGCTTGTTAGAAGTCAATGGAAAATCCTTGCTAGGTAAAAGAATATTGAAAAGAAAGTGTAAGAGTTCATTTAGTGGCAGCACAATCTTTAAGGAACAGGCATTTTGGTTACCGAGCTGAATTTTTCAGAATATATAGTTTTTGATGTGCATAATAACATATCCCAAAGATACCGAACTGAGCGTTAGCCGCCATGTTGAAAAAATGGCTTACGCGTCCCGTTGAAGCAAAACATTTTTTGTTGCCTTATTTATCATTTTATCAACCTGGCGGGTAACGTTCAGTTCAGATTCTTCGGAACATTCAGTATATTATTGTACAAATCAAAGGCTACATATTTTGAAAAATTCAACTTAAAATTTCTAGGCCCAAACAGATTGTACTGGGACTTTATTTTGTGTGGTATTAGAATCTCTTAGAAATTTTAATTTCTCAGCTTTATGTCGAACAAAGTTTTTAGATATATCTTTTAGGAGCGACACATCAAGAGGCAGTAAACGCCCTGAGAGCATGCGGGAATGTAATACATTTGGTGGTGTGCAAGGGATACGATAGGGGTGAAGTGGAAAGGGCTGTAGCTGAGGGAAGATTGACAAGGGCAGGGTCCGTCAGCAGCAGGTCCCAGAGTGTCAGCTCGTTAGATGTGCCAGATGAAGATAGCCAACAGGTAAATAATAATAATAGCATGTCATGTTGTGATTCAGCTTTAGTGATAGGAATTTTATTTCGTCTGTCTTATGACCAGCATTCTTGGGTAAGAATGACATAAAATGTCATTTAGAACCAAACCATTGATGAAACACCAATGATGGGCCAATCTAAAAACTCATTTACTGATTTGTTAGGTGTTATACTGGATATTAAAAAAAATGTGTCATCTACATAAACAATTGCAGCATTAGGTGATGTACAGGAATTCGGCATATCATTCATAAAAATTAAAAATAACAGAGGACCTAGAATCGAGCCTTGCGGTACACCAGAAGTAATGCCCCTAACATCTGATATGTATAAATTTATGACTACAGCTTGCTTTCTGCTATTTAGACAAGAGGTGATCCATTTGATGGGTCACTCCATGTACTCCAAATCTAAAAGCAAGCTGGCATCAAAAACTCTGTTATTTGTTGTTCAATATATTATAGATATATTCACAGCGGTTGTTGTCGATTTATTTTTGTAGACTGACATCCTAAAAAAAATCCTAAAAGTCCATTCTATAATTCGTTATGAATTTTAATGTTTTTTACACAGGAACAAAAGATGAAATCGGAGCTAGTACAGTTCGAAAGAGAGGACGCCGAGAAGCGGCTCCAACCGATATACCAATCGGACGAGGAATATTCAATAGTTGAGGCGAAGCCCTCGTCACCGGCAGACAAGGTACTAGATGTCGTGAGGGCGGTGGAAACCTTAGCTCAGGGGCCTATGGAGAATTCTGTACCGCCAAAATCACCCAATTCCGAACTGAAAACCACCACGATAGTTATGAGCAAGCACACCCTGGCGGCTCAGCCAACTACGGTAAGTTTGTTACTCTCTTAGTGGACATGAAAGCTTTATGTGCTTTTGTGTTGTTATATAATAACGTTAATGTAGATTTCAGTGGATGGATGTGTTCTTTAACGTTTCCAAAAGAAAATAAGTAGTGACGAGATGACCGTTATTAATCCTTTTTATGAGTATGGCATTTAACCAGGAAAGTGTTTAAAAAATAATGCCTGCACTTACCTTACCTGTGATGAGTCTCTTGTAGACGGTAATATGCGAGGTGTGGGTATTTAAAACGGATTGCCAGAACTGTAAATCGAAGTAGGCAGGAAGAGAAATAGTTGTTGATGGGGATGATTCCGCACCAAATGCCGAAATTAGAAATTGAGCAGCGTGTCAATCTCATTTTTATGGAATTTGAAAAATCTGGACTTCGGTCTGATTGATGTCTGAGCAATTGAATTACAGCAAATATGGTTGACATTACCAGTGTAAAATAAGATTGGATTTTCTGCAAAAACAGCTCTCCACCTCACAATACCATTTCCATATGACAGTTTTTGGCAGATAATACAGTACTGGAGCATCCGCCTTATCCACCAGATTTGGCACTGTGTGTTTATCACACCAATTCGGTTTAAATAACCACAACTCGTATGCATATTAGTTTAATATCCAACTGGTATGAGTCCTGGGCTCTTAGGTTAGAGATTTTTTTTTTTTTTGGAAGAAAATGTCTATTCAAAACTCAAAGTCTATTGAACTCTACATTGATGGCATTAACAAAATCCGTTCTAATGCATGTGTGTCAAAGCAAAAATATATGTGTGTAAATAAGCTAAATGTATTGTCTGACCTTGGGTGAGTATAATCCGTAAATTGCGCCCTCGCCTAGTATATAGCATCAAATATAATTTCCATTAACTCTTGGTTTGAACATGAAGCGAACGCCTTGTAAATACCCGACAATAATTTACATAACTCTCTGTCTAATAAGGACCTTAGAATTATTAACGTAATATATAGCGATTTTTCTGGTTGAAGCATGATAGATGTTTAGTGTGAGCGCCTATTTTATGCCGTGTGCTCCTTCCCACACAGCACAGAAATATTCTAAGAAGGTGCACAGAATGTTTGCTCGGAACGTTTCAATATTCTGAGAATATTCTCACAACATGAAAATCATTACCATAGAATGTGCCATGCACATTACAAAGTGGAGTCTTTTAAAACATTTCAGGTATGTTTTCCCAGGTAGCAAAGGCACGTGAAAATGACGTGACTAGTTAGTAGTCTATTTGATAAAAATGAAGTAATTAATGCATAAATAAGTATTGTCCTATGAATTTGTTTGTTAGCCATCCGTATATTTTATTTACATTAACATATCTAATTAATTATCTAATATTGTTTACCATCACTCCAATTTTTTTCTCACAACGGTTGCCTGCAAATTATATTGTATTCAATTATTAAATTCATTTTATTTTACTTACCTTTACCAATTGCCGCCGTAGGGGTCGAACCGCTGCACGTCCAACCTTCTGATTTGGAAGTCAACGGTTTAACTCACTCGGCCACTGAAGTTACACATGCTAGTACCTACTTAAAGACTATAATTATAGTTGAAATCCGAAACAAAATTTTTTCTGATCTCAAATTTGATGAGCGATGGGGGGAAGTCAACTGTTTTAAGATTTTATAGTTGAGGTACTTAAGGAAACTTGTTGGAGAAAAAACGGTAAAGATATAATATCGTCATCTACAATATTTAATGGTCTAAACAGACCTAAAATTGGAAAAAATATATTCGTATATCGGTTTTATAAGCAATTATTACCTTTAAAAAAACAAAATTTTTTCGCAATTATTTTAACAAAAAAAAAAAAACGGGTTGAGCAGGGATCGAACTGCAGACCTCGTGGCTTGTAGGACAACGCCTTAACTCATTCGACCACTAACTTCTTGAGAATATTTATTTAAAGACTTTATAGTTGGAACACGCAACGGCTAGATTTTGCTTTTTAATACATTTTAATCTATTTTTTTTATTAAAAGAGCTCGATATCTGCACAAATAAATTGTCGAATCTTTGCAAACTCTTTCGAATATAAATTATTTTGGATATAATTAGTAGTGTATTAGTCATTATTCTTTTCATAGTTGTTCATGATCCTCTTAGTCGTAGAAGTTTTTTATTACAAAAAAAGACATAAATTAAGGTATCATTTCTGAGAAACAAATATTTGTATTTAGTATACCAAAATAATTATAATAATAGTTAAAAATAATAACCACTGTTATAAAGATATCGCATCAAAATTTTTTGTGGAACGTACCGCGAATGTTCTTTTAAAATATTATAGAAATATTTGATCAAAAATGTTTCATGAATATTCCAAACTAGATAAAAATATTTATGGAGGTTCTAGGAATATTTCAGGTAAATATTCTGTTTACAGAATATTGTCACTTAATGAGAATATTCTGTGCTGTGTGGGTTGATGATACAAGTTTGCGATAATTCTATATAGAAAACATTCGAACTTTCTAGATTATCACGAAGGAAGTGAAACATATTACTCGTTCTGACTGTGAAAACAGCATGAATAATTCGGTGCGCCTGCACGCGCAACCCAGCCTTTCTTCATAATCATGTACGCAGTGTTTTCGAAATGGTCAACAATCGTTTTCAAATAAAATAATGATTATAGAATAGATTTAAACAACCTGTATCATTTAGGACCATACGGAACCATAATTTAACCCCTTTGGCTCTCGCACTAGTTCTTGTTCGTTGGTATTAGAGGTAGCATGTGAACGCATGATTATTTTGCTGAACCATAGCCGAAACTAATGCATTTCTTATTACAGATCAGCCAACACACTAGGCCATAACAGTTGCTTAAAAAGAGTGAGATTTTATTGTAAAAAAATGTATTTGAACTCTGTGTCGAACGGTACGATTGTTTTTATATGAAAAAAATGAATATATAAAACGTGGTGCTCATATTTTTAAATAATCAAGTTTAGTTGAAGAGATGCCGATCTTTTTGGTGAATGTTTGGTGGCTTATATGTCCTTGTTGTTATACCAATGGAAGTGTCTGGCAGAAATTAACTGATTGGTGGTAGAGTTAAGCCTTTTAGTGTGAGTAAAGGTGTACCAAATTCCAAATTTAGGAGTATTGTTGCCGTGGTATCGATAATAGGGTATTTTATATGGGCCAACCCATTTAGTCCAATAATTGTAAAAATTTCCATCACAAAAAATGTTATCTGAGATTTTCCTTCAGTAACTGTTAAAACCACAAAAATCCGTTCTGGGAAGTGCCGCAACCCTCCCAAAAAACCACCCCTTCGGTGAAATAAGCCTTATTTTACTGATAATTCGTTAACCGTTGAAGATATAAAAAATTTGCTCATCATAAAAAAGAAAGCTTGACTAATTTCCTAAAAAAAGTCCTATTGTAATTTTGTTGTATATGCCATAGTTTTCGAGAAAATCGATATTGAAAAAAATTACAAAATTTGTATTTTTAACGGGTGCGAATTTTCGTTTATTTGAAATTTATTGCGCGCGGCCTATAGAAAAAATTGAATTGCTCGAAAACCATACAAGCTAGGAATAAATATCAAAATGGGTTTTAAAGGGAATATAAAATACTCTCTTGTGTTGCTATTTTTGATGGCTATTGATATTCATTAGTATTTAAAAATAACAATATAATATAGTTATCTCTTAATTTTTTGCGCTTTTAACTATTCACAGGCCCATAAAAAATAACTGACTTTAATATAAGTTATAAATGCATTATCTTTTAGTTCAAGGTAGTACTTCAACGCAGACAAAGTTAGGAATAAAAATATTCACATTTACAAATTTACCAGCATGTTGAAGTTAGCCAAATTTTGGCCAATTTTTTATTACTTCCTAAAAATAAAAAAAGACCCAAACATCTTGAAAATTAGCTCAAACAATTATTCAATAAAATGGAGGAAATTGAAAAGAGAGGAAAAATGGCCAAACTTTGGATTACATATATGAAAATGATTAATTGGCAAAATCAAAATAAAAAATAAAAAATTGGCAAAAATTCAAAAACTTCAACATGCTGGTAAATTTGTAAATGTGAATATTTTTATTCCTAACTTTTTTTGCATTGAAGTACTACCTTGAACTAAAAGATAATGCATTTATAACTTATACTAAAATCAGTTATTTTTTATGGGCCTGTGAATAGTTAGAGACGCAAAAAATTAAGAGATAATTATATTATATCGTTATTTTTATGTACTAATAAATATCAATAGCCATCAAAAATGGCAACACAAGAGAGTATTTTATATCCCCTTTAAAACCCATTTTGATTTTTCTTCCTAGCTTGTATGGTTTTCGAGCAATTCAATAAATTTCAAATATAAACGAAAAGTCGCGCGCATTAAAAATACAAATTTTGGAATTTTTTTCAATATCGATTTTCTCGAAAACCATGGCATACACAACAAAATTACAATAGGATTATTTTTTAAGAAATTAGTCAAGCTTTCTTTTTTATGATGAACAATTTTTTTATATCTTCAACGGTTAACGAGTTATCAGTAAAATAAGGCTTTTTTCACCGAAGGGGTGGTTTTTTGGTGGGGTTGCGGCACCACCCAGAACGGTTTTTTGTGGTTTTATGATGTATCTCCACTAACAGTTACTGAAGGAAAATCTCAGATAACATTTTTTGCGAGCTACTGTTGTATTTTTTACTTTACCGACTGGAGTAATTATAGATAATGAATACAAGTTAATATTTGAACCAGTTTTTCTTTATATAGTATCGGAAGATTTTGGATTTGGGTGGCAGGCATAGTTTCAACGGCTTGACAGACCTCCTATAATAAAGGCGTGTACCAGAGTGCTCTAGTAGAGGGAGCAAATAATGACGCGTGATCAGGAAAACACGTACATCATTGCTATTAAAAATTTCAGTACCATTTATTGTAGTTGGCTCTGTTCAGTATAGGTAATATTATTACGTGCTTTAATAACTAAAATTATTTAACTCGTTATACTTTCAAAACGAGTCAAATAATTAGGATGTGTTATACAATAAAAAAGAATAGCTTTGTTCTCGCTTGCTCTCATTGCCGACCCAAATGAAACATTTTCTGACACTGTATACAGTATTAGAAACCAAAATAGATGCATAGTGAAATGCTATATACTGTTGTATCTCTCATTGAGTGCGCACTGTGGCACCACTTAATTATACCCTCTCCTTTGTTCGATAATTATTCATATAATAATAATAAAGAATCTTTATTAAGTTATATCACGTGAAACAGTGTAGAACAGGTCTGCGACAGACAAAATATAGACTACATAATAGTATATTATTCAGTGAGTATATAATGATGGCTATTACCCGTGAGGGTGATATTTGCGACACGAGTCGAAGGCGAGTGTCGTAAATCATCCGTGCCATTGTAAGCGAGCAAAATACTATACTTTATCCTTGACTTAAGAGGAGACAACACCAATTACAAAGTTTCATCGGTAAAGCTAAAACTGAAGTGGGGCGACGGGTAGGCAGTGTGACTATTATAGGCTGCACGTGACGTCACAGCTAACCTCAAATATATGTGTTTCTTAAAATTTAAGAGAATTATGCAGCTGTTATTAAAATTTCTGCCTAGTTTCGGTATTTTCAACTAAAATTTAATTCAGTGTAATGCTTATGAAGTTCTAAATACTTTGTCCTAATAAGATAGGACTATTTTGTAGGTTGAAAATCTAACCTGTAATTAGCAGCCTATTTTTATTAATCAACAATATTGAAAAATTATTTACATGAATAATAGCCACACTGCCTACCCTTCGCCCCACTTCAGCTTTAGCTTTACCGATGAAACTTTGTGATTGGCGTTGTCTCCTCTTAATTTAGACAATGATGAGTCTTATGAAAAAATGTACCTACTGTTTTACTGGTATTTTTTACATGTTATATGTATATCATTTTTCCATTACCTGGTAATTAAAAGAACATAAAAGTAAAGTATCTTTTAGTTTCATTAAAGCCACTATATTGAACAACTTCGCATGTGTGTATTATGTCCAAATATTTACTTGTATTCCAAATTAAACCTCTATGGATATTATAAAAATTTGGATATTATCTTTGTTTAATAAATAATATTGACATGGACCCCATGTGTTTGGTAAAATGTCATTTGAGAAGTTGAGACTGGAAGAACAATAAGATTCTTGATTTCTTCCACGCATCAATCTATATATAGAGCATTGCACAATCAGTTAATTCTTGCTGGCCCCGTATTAACTATTTGTATTTACTGAGTGTGATTTACCATATCATAAAGTACCAATTTGTATAAAGTACATAGCTACTGCCAATAGAATTCATATATAATTTGCGTCTTTTATTTTTAAAGGACACTTGCGAGATTTAAAGAAAAATACTATAGTTTTGCTAAACAGTTACGTATCTACCTTGCATTTACAATAAATAAACTGAAAACACCAGATTTACATAAACAAACCTCATTAATTATATATTTAGATAGTATATATACGAGACTTGAATTTGGATTTGAAATTTTTTTGTACAGATTTTGTTACGAAAATTAATTAGGTCTCGGTAAATCGTTTATGACTTGCTGGTAAGGTGAAACAGAAAGTGTCATTTTTCACCCGCAATTTTTATGACAGATCTGGTAAATAGTCCAATGCAAATTTTGAAAAAGGGGAGTTCGCGTAGGAATACAATAATTATAGAAATGGATTTGAATGTAACCTTGTGTATCGTCTTTGTTTTTGCGCAAATATGGACGTTCAAAAAAGGTTAAAGTGTGCACTTTTAATTTTTTAATTGCTTAAATAAACAATTACAAAATTAACAAATTAGCAATTCATATAAATCGAATACTATAATAAATTTTAAGATGGCCTGACAGACCCCAGGACGAGAAGTGTGTGACCCTTTTATATCCCTTTTCGTTACCTTTTATATAAATTTTCTTCTCTCTTGTAATTAGATTAGATATAGGTGTAAGATATATCTGTTCACACCTAGGCCCTGTACTTTCACTTAAATATAAATAGACTTTTTCCTGCAAATTACCATGTGACGGATAAGTACCGGAGCTTGCTACCTGTAGAATATACACACTTCCAGAGTATTTTCAATACTAAAAACTGAAAAAAAAAAAAATTTAATATGAAAGACTTTTAATTTGAGCCCTAGCTGGCTGGTATATCTTAAAAATTGATCAAGTTATGGTTGTTTAAAGTTTATGCAAATTTCGGCACTTTTTGGACATGCTCAAGTCATGCTAATTTTTCCGCTTATATCTTAAAAACTAGAACATTTGACAAAAAATACATAACTTTTTAAAGTACATTTCGTTATCTTTAGTTTCATTACCTTTTAGTCCAGCCATTGAACGTAAAATACGGCGATACTGTATAATTTTTCCAAACAGCTCCGATTTGCACAAAAATTTAGATTTAGGTTCTACTCACCCTCTACTCCAAAGTTGACCCTGTACCGGGGGGTTGCTTTCACCCCTAGGGGTGAAAAATGTTTCATTGAAAATAATGGGAATGGATAGATTGACTAACTCTAAGCAACTTTTGTTCTATAAAGTTTTTTCTGGAAGTCAATACTTTTCGACTTATTCGCGAGTGAAAGTGTCAATTTTTCAACCAATAAACCCACGTTTTCAGACGGTTTTTCGCGAATAACTCAAAAAGTAAGTATTTTATCGAAAAAATCATTCTAAGTAAAAATGTAGCTTATAAAAAAACAAAAGGAATGGTTGGTTTATGGTGTCTGTAGTCCCAATACAAACGGAGTAAGAGCTTGTTGAAAGTTGGTTCTTATTCGTCAAACGCCAAAATTAAAAGTTTCAACGTGAAGTTGCCAAAAAACAATGCATTTTTCGGGGAAACTCACGGAACCTTTTTTGAAGTGCTTGAAAAAACCTTTATTTTTGTTTTTTATGAATGTGTATTCATCAATGCTCCAATATACGTATTCTGATATCTGCAAAAATATGTGATTGGTTTTTTACCCATAACTCGCTTAGTTTTTAAGCTATGAAGTCCTTCAAAAAATCATTTTGTAAGTTTTTTCAAGAGCTATAAGCTTTTAATTTAATTCTCTTTCAGCCCTTATTTTTGAAAGGGTTTGAGCTGAAAGGGCTTGAACAAGTTACTATTTACGAACATATGCAAACTTTAAACGGCCATATCTTACTCAAGTTTCATCCAAAAAAAAAAAAACGAAAATTTTCAGAAAAGCAAAACCTACAATTTTGTACTCTACAAAATTTTGCGTATCATTAATAGTTTTTGAGTTATTTTGAAGAAAAGACAATTTTTTGCAAAATTACAAAATTGTTCTTTTCACTTCAATTGTTTCAAAACTTTAAACCGGTCAAACTTCTAGAGCATGTTACAAGTACATAAATAAAGTAAATTGAAAAGTGGTAACGATTATTTTCAATTGGGGTGGTAATTAGGGGGCGATTTTCACATTTTTTTGACACCGAAAAAAATAGGGACCAACATTATTTTCGTCATAACTCGCTTAGTTTTGATGCTAGGGACTTTTATAAAAAAACAAAAATAAAGGTTTCTTCAAGCACTTCTAAAAAGGTTTCATGAGTTTCCCCGAAAAATGCATTGTTTTTTGGCAACTTCATGTTGAAACTTTCAATTTTGGCGTTTGACGAATAAGAACCAACCTTCAACAAGCTATTACTCCGTTTATATTGGGACTACAGACACCATAAACCCACCATTCCTTTTGTTTTTTTATAAACTACATTTTTACTGAGAATGATTTTTTCGATAAAATACTTACGTTTTGAGTTATTCGCGAAAAACCATCTGAAAACGTGGCTGAAAAATTGACACTTTCACTCGCGAATAAGTCGAAAAGTATTGACTTTCAGAAAAAACTTTATAGAACAAAAGTTGTTTAGAATTAGTCAATCTATCCATTCCCGGACTTATTTTCAATGAAACATTTTTCACCCCCGAGAAGGAGTGGCATCCACCCCCAGGGTAAAATCAACCTCCAGTACTTTGGAGTAGGAGGTAAGTAGAACCTAAATCCAAATTTTTATGAAAATCGGTGCTGTTTGGCAAAATTATACGGGAAATAGGTCATTGACTGGACTATTTGAAAATAACGAATTTATGACGAACTGTTTATAAAAAGTTGAGTGCGTGAAAATCAGTTAACATTAAATATTTTAGTAGTGTTTGTTATTAAAATATGTAAGTGACCTTTTTTACTTTGCATTAAAAGACATTGTCAAAAGTTAATAAAAACTTTTAAAAACGTATTTCAAAGCGACCAAATTTTAACTAAAACCACTATTTTGGCCGTAATATTGTTTAAACAATCTTAACTTGGTCAATTTTTAAGGTGCAGTAACCAATCAGGGCTCAAATTAAAGGTCTCTTTATAAATCACAAAAAAATTTAATGCAGTTTTTTTCTATCCATGATCGTTTCCAAGTCATATGTATGTGTTAATTTATAATTTTTAAAAACTTTTTTAACTTTCAAATTCATTTGCTATAATTAAATTTCTATGCTAAAATCATTTACAGACTAGACTAAAAGTGTGCCGAAAGGTTGTGGGTGAAAAAATGTGCCGACTTTTCCTATTTTGTATATTTATTAATATCAATGGTGCTTTTCTGATCTTAGCTACGGTCAACCAGAACTAATTGCTGTATGTTCTTTAATAATGACAGGTGCTCTGTTACATTATTAGATGAATTGTACAAGGTATTAAAGAACACCTTTTGAAAAATTAGATATCACTGTTACAGTAATACGAGAAGTTTAAGGTGCATGCTGGTGAAAGGTTTTCAATTATGATTGTCATGGTATTTTTATTTATTAGCTATTCCCGTACATATAAACTTAAAGAATATAATCTGTGCAATTTACGATTTCCAGGAAATCTTAATTTACGCAGGATATACCACTGAGTATGTATTTTTTTAAACTTTTTGGACACATATTTGTATGCAGACTTTTGAACACCGCCAAAGAGTAAGAGACAAGAAAAAATGTCTGTCCTTTTGAATCACCCTTAGAAGTCACACACAAAGAGAGATTGGGGGGGTTAACATGTTTTTTGGCATGCAATCTGTATGTTATCGGAAAGTTACAGTGAAGTTGAATCCAAAAATTGCTCATCCAAGATTGGACAAAACTTTACTGTAAGATTGTATTTCCACACAAAAATTGCTCCCCTAAGCATTCGTTGAAATTATTAATACATTTAATGTACTTTTTAATATCTAAAAAGGGTGAAATTCATATAAAATACATAGTCATCAAGTAAAAATCTGATGTGCCAATCTTACGGCAAGTTCACTGTGACATTTTCAGTTCCCGTTTTAATTTATGGCTCCATCACTAGTTAATATGCACATATCTGTGTCCAAACTCGAGTATGGTCTTTTGTATGCAAGGGATAGTATACTCCTTCACTTCCAAACAATTAACTTTCTATATATTAACGTGCCTTTCGTTGTTCCATAATATGTGTATTTGAAAGCTCTAAACTATTTACTCTATTCCATATCCATAATTAAAAACTATATAAATATATGCTGCGTACCCTTATTAATCTTTAAGGCATTTTTTATTGTATCTTTACTTTTATTAATATTTAATTAATTAAGTGTACAAATTATTTATACTAAAATAACTTATATACAAGAGGGGAGTATCCTGCACTGGATCCAGAGAGATATGTAAGCTAATTGTTCAAAATAGCGTTAAATTATTCTAAAGTAATTAGTGTTTTTTATAATAAATTAACATTTAATTTAATCGGATAGATTTTAAGGGAACTTACTTATGTTATTCAGCGTCTGCGAAAATGTACGCCTGGAGTCGGAAGCCGAATATTATAACAAAATAATAATCATATTTTTTAACCTAACGTCTGCCCATTGCTCTTCGGTCTTAAAAATCACATTGCAAAAATGAAAATACATTCTATTACTTAAATTATTCAAGAAGAGCAATTCTTAGGAGTTTTAGTTGTCTTGCAAGTTAACAAATCATCCGAGTTTATTTGGAATTTTATTGCAAACAATTTGGTGTTTTTATTTTTGTGATGTGAATACTAGGACCACAGATAATAAGGAGAATAACAAAATATTTTAACTATGCGACATAAATTGTTTAAATTTTATACGAAGCAATGAACGGATTTAATTCGAATCTTCTCATTGCACTTGTTATTTAAAACGAATTAAAACCATAAAATCGCCACAGCAAATCAATTTATAAGCAACCTCGTATAAAATTTCAGCTTTTCGCTTGTTATTTCTAATAGATTCCTAGTTTGGGGTGCGTATCAGCCCAGGCGATTATTATCGAAGACGCTGTATTGTTACTTTGATAAGTCCAGCCAGTAGCTATACCAGATTTTATATTTGATGTTATAACTTGGTGAATATTGTCTATTTATTTATATGTAAAATCTGAATATTATATTAACAATTATTAAATGTGATTTTCAATGGCAAATATATTTTTGGTATAAAATTGTTGGGGTTTTCTTTCCTGGTGTTGTCCGTCTCGCTATGCCTTGGTGATGGTTTTAAAATAATTTTCTGTACTTCTAAAACGAAAACTTTCTAACAGGATTCTGTAATGCATGCCGCTACATTACCAAAAACCGCCAAACCTAATGTTCAGGTGGACACTGGTACGCTACAACACGGTTCTAATGTCGAAACAACGCATATCCAAATTCCTGAAAATTACAGTCCCACTCCTGTTAGGGATAATCCCACTCCTGACGTACACAATAGTGAAACGCAGACCTCAAACCTCGAAATAGATCCCGTGACGAGTAAGTTGCTTGAATCATTAAGTCTGGCACAGTTTTCTCTCCAAGATAATGTAATTCCTCCACCTCCAAATTACTCGGAAGATTTGCCCCACATGGTTCAACCTATGACGTCTGTAGCCTTACCAAATTCGAACGTTCCCAACATTCAGAATCTAATTCAAGTTGATAGCTCTGATTATGGTTCACACACGAGAATATCTAGTTACACGAATAGACAGAACATGACAAATGAACCTCGGTTTGGTCATTTTAATCCCTCACAAACAAATATGGCTGTGTCTGTACAGTCACCGATAATGAGCAGTAACGTTTCTCTTAATAGGTATTCTATGATGTCCATTCCTCAGTCACAACAAGTCGAAATTAACGTTTACAATACCTTGCCGCAGAGTAAATCATATCATAATATTTATTCACCGATCAGCAACGGCTCTTTTCCAGCTTTATCAGATTTCCCGCCTCCTATAGATCTACCGCCTTCTTTAATAGGCGTTCCTGCTCCACCTGTCGATGATACACACATCACTACTGATTCGGTGTTGTTAGACGACGATTCGGAGATTCTTAAAGTACCCCCTCCGCCCCCTATAGATTTCGAGCCACTAAATAGTTTTACGTTTGACGACATACCTCCTCCTTTACCTCCCAGCACACCCCCTCTCATTTTGAAACCTCCCGCCCTGCCGAAAACTCCACCTCCGCCTCTTAGTCGAAAAGTGAATCAAGTGGTACAAAAACCAAAACCTCTGACTATCACCGAACAACAAGCTCCTTCTAAGTTTGACAAACAACCTGAGCAAGTCACAGCTCCACCATCGCCCCCACCAATACCTCCCCCACCGCTTATTGAGCTGCTATCCCCCCCAGAGATTAGGAAAAGTCCGAAAGAGATTGCGCCACCCTCTGAACCTCCCCCGCCACTACCTCTCAATCCCATTATAAATGTGGATGAAACAAACTCTCCAAAAGCTCTCGTAGAATCATCGTCTTCCGTAGTTCCGCTGTCTTTGCCTGTTTTCACAAGACCCAAAAAAATTCCCCCTCCCGTGCCCGTCAAAAGATCACAACTCAGCAGGGCTTTCCACAGCGAAGAAAGGCTGCTGGATAGTGATGAGCCCAGAGGTAGAGTAAGCTTTTCGAAACCTATCGTCTCTCCAAGACCCCTGTCCCTGATTGTTCCCTCCTCTAAGCTTGTCGGATTTAGTAGTGGAAACTTAGGAAAGTATGGGACAGCAGAAAAGGTAATTCTATTTTACTATTATCTTTGTATTATTGCACATGTACATAGTTTTATGGTTACTGATTCTTTGACACACATAAATGTGTGGCCTCGGTTGATATTAATGTTAACGAAATGATTTTGGCAGCCCCCACAGTCTCCGCAAAATAATGCCCAGAAACAGTCAGTCAGCGACAGGAAAAAGTTCTTCGAGACTGCAATGGAAGAGAGCCAGAAGCCTACAAAACCAGGTAAAAATAATGTGTTTCTGTAATTGTCACAGACTTAAAATAATTATTAGAATGATTGTGATCTCTCTGCACATACGTTTGCTTATACAAACCTATGCATGCCTATGTTTCTATAGCCGATGATGTATGCACAGTTTGTTCATAATCAGTCGAATTATTTTTTGGTCTGTAGTAATTGTTTCATTTACGTAATTACTATTTTTTTATTTTTAAGGGAAAGTGTTTAGTTATTTAAGTGCGGACGAACTGGAAAAACTGAAGGCAGAGGAGGAAAGGAAGATAGCTAATTTGTCAACAGCTGAAATCAATTCATTGAATGAATTGGATCATTCTGATGCGGAGTCTGTTGAATCACAACGTTCGAGGTAAATATTTCTCTTGAGGTGAAATCTTATTCAAATTTCGCCACCGTCTGCAGATACAGTCGGTTACTACGGGTTGTCTATTACTGAGTTATGGACCCTTAATACATTCATGACAGCGCGACCCACCGGTGGGTCACACTGGGTTTTGCTAGTGAACGCACGTGCCCACCGGTGGGTCACTGTCCATTGCTTTATTATATATAATACATATATTATTATATGATTCTTATATTACGTCCCAGGGAGTGTACTGGTAGATTTCTTACATCGCTAATTTGTTAAAGTTATAGACTGATAATGATATTTTTTTTTATTAATAACTTATTCAAATAAATCTGACAGAATAGCCTTGAATTTGCTTCTTAGTACGTTTAGCTATTTAAAGTTGGACAAAAATCGGCAATTTATTGTGCCAAAAATAGCTTATTCTTAACAATTAGTAATGATAATAATAATTATAATTTGTTAAGGCAGGGCTCAGCCAAAGGCTGCTTATACCCAACCTGTAAAAATTACAGAGTTGAAAATAATACATTTACTCTTACAATAATGAAAATATTATGGAAAATAAATATACTTTTCAGTCTAGATATGGAAAAAAAATCAATTCACATTTTTCTTGAAAACGCTTTAGGTTTTATTTTTCATTTGACTCAAATTTATCCGAGTAATTCGAAAAAGTAAAATAAATCGTTAATAAACTAGCCCCACTTTGGGCGCCAAAAAGAAAGTATGTCCGTAAAATGAGTGTTATACAATGATTTATTTCTCTCTCTATCTCTCTCTCTCTCTCTCTCTTTCTTGAAGAAACATATAATGGCACAAATCTCAGTGTTCTCAACCTGTTAAAGCCATCTGTTGCAAACCTTTCAACATGCCTTTGTATACATTTTTCTAATTTACTAGGCCTTCGAGTACTATCGGTATCGTGCGAACAGCGAAGGCTGAAAAACGCCTAAAGGGTAGAATGAAAGAGGAAGGCCTCTTAACGGACGAAGATGACACACCTTTATCCCCTGCCGAAGAGAGAGCCCTCAGGGCTGAGAAGAGGGCAGCGTGGCGGGCTGCCCGCCTGAAATCCTTAGAGCAGGATGCTATCCAAGCCCAGATGGTCATTAAATCGATGACCGACATGGTGGGGTCCGGGGAGATGCCCCCTTCACCCATCGCGGAAGTTCCTGGTAAAGAAGAGGTAAGTTTAGACTTTTTTTTTTTTAGTTAAAAATGTGAGTGCTTGGTTTTTAAATTTTGTTTTATCCTAACATTGTTCTGTTGCAACATTTTTAAAATTTGCAAACATTACTGGCAAGAGTACCAAATGAACTCTGGATGAAGCAAATTTTGAAACAACTTGTGACTTGACTTGACTTTAGTTCGTTTTTTTTGTTACCTAATAAATGGATGTGCATGTTCATTTTGTTTATTCAATTAATTTAATTTTACTAACTTTATTATGTCGTTTTTAACTAATGCAAGTGAACTTTTTTTTGTTTTAAGTAATTATTTATTTTTCATTTATTTATTGTATCGTAACTAACGGCATAGTTTCAAACTAACTAGTGTTGCCAATGGTTTTTTTTTTATTCGTCTACATTAAATAATCCACATTATAAAATAATCCAAATTACAATGTCTACATCTTCTAATTGAATGACTGTAACAGTTAACAGTATCATTGAATCATTTAAGAATCTAAAAATGACTAATTTTTAATTAATGGTATCCATGTGAGTCGATGTTAGTTTAAGGTTAGGAAAAGTATAGGTCCTCTTATCTCACAAACTCTATTCATAACGGTTATATGGTATTTCATACAGTTTTCAGGCTACAAGACTGGAAAAAGATATATAAGAGCTATTAAAAGAAATAATAGAAAAGTAAGATATGATTTTTAAAAATTAAACTGCCAATATTGGTATGTCATATACGTTAAATCAACAATTAGCAAAGACTTCATATTTGCGGTATGTATTATTATTTGTATAAATATGTTGATCATAAACCACTAATAAACATATTTCTTTAACTTTTACTTTGGTAATATCACTAACCTAAATTTTACTACAAGTTTTAATGTTTGGTATAAATTATATTTTATTGCATTAACTATAACAGTCCAATAAACATGAAAACATATAAAATGCGTGAAATGTATGTTCCAGTGGTTAGAAAGTGATTTTAGTATAATAATAATAGGTTTATAATATTATACCATTTTATGATTTTATGTTTTTCTTATATTTATGATCTACTAAGTTTTCACTACAGGTAGAAAATTTTAATTTAATAGCCGTTTTAGATAAACTCGATTTATAGGTATGTCACACACGTTAAATTAATAATTAGCATGAACTTTATACATTTACTGAATGTGTTAATTATTTATGTAAAATACGTTGATCATGAACGACTAACTGAGACTTTAGCAAATGGTAACAAATTATAGGAAGCAAAACTGGGACAAGACTTGACAAATAATGAGAAACCTGGGGAAAAACTGAGGGCAAGACTATGATAGATGGTCTAAAAACTGAAAATGAAATACTTAACGAATTAAAACATAAATATAATATATACAGTGTGTCCCCGGATGGAGTTGACAAGAGGAAAAACATCTCTATTATTGATTTTACGACGAAAAGTAATTCTTTATAAAAAATTCTGCTTGTCGAAAAAATGTATTTACCATATAGAAATCTTAGATCAGATGTACCGGGTGTTAATAAATTAAGAAAACATCAAAATGCCTCGAGAGAAGTACCTTTATTTATTATTATAGACAAAATGTTTATAAAACAAAGTTGTTTATAATCCAAAATAAAGCCTAAATACAAATTATGAAGTCTAAATTTTAACTTTTACACTTATGTCAACTTACATTTTTTTTTTCAAACATTAACAACATAATAACATCAACTTCAACGATTGTGGAAAAACAATTTATTCTACATAGCCTTCTCCAACCTCAACACATTTCTCCATCCTTTTAATAAATTCACCATAGACCTTACGAACGGTTGAGGGTACATTCACTTCATTCACCGCATCTTGTATTCGTGCTTTTAGTGTTTCTCGATCATACGGCAGGTCATCTGCATAAACTTTCTTTTTTAAAACACCCCACAGAAAAAAATCCATCGGTGTAAGGTCTGGTGATCTTGCAGAAAAATTAATTGGAGCATATCTTCCCATCCATCTGGCTCCGAAGTGATCTGTCAACACTGCCGTACCAAAACTGAGGAATGAGCTGGGTAACCGTTTTGCTGCCAAAAAATGTTACGCCTTACTTCCGGTTGCAGAGTCTTTATAAATGGCAATACAAAGTTTTTCAAAAGGTCCAAATAAACATGCTGATTTAAATTTTCTTCTAAGAAATATGGACCAACAATCGTTGGTCCATATTTCTTAGAAGAAAATTTAAATCATAAAAAATCCCACACCATACATTCACTTTTTTATAACGTTGACTTCGTTTGTGAATGACATTGTTTGGATTTTCAATAACCTAATAACGACTGTTTTGTGATGAAACGTGGCCATTGGTACAAAATGTTGCTTCGTCAGTAAAAAAAAAACATTCTGTGAAAACTTCTATCTACGAGGTAATTCTCACTGACCCATAAACAAAAATCCAATCGCTTCTCTTCATCTCCATTGTCAAGTGTATGTCTGAACCTTGGCTTAAACGGTCGAACTTTGTTTTCCATATAAATTCTCTGTAAATGACTTTTACTTACTTCCAGTCTTTAAGAGCGTTTCCATAAAGATAATTTCGGGTTTTCTATTACTAAAATTGTTGCCAAAAGTGTTGCCGCATCGTCTTCACTGTACTTTTTCTTGGGTTTTTTGACATCCAATACAGATCCAGTTTCATTGAATTTGTTTACAAGTTTGTGCAATGATTGGCGTGATACCGCTGTGTTAGGGAACTTTTGGTGGAAAAGGTTAATTGCATATCGATAAGAGACGTCTCCAATTCATAACATTTGATCAAATAAATTCTTTCTTGTTTGGTAAACATTTTTTAAGTGATCAACAGAACACTAATGAATGCAGATGTAAGATAGTAATATTTTACATAATGTCACAATGTCGTTTGTCAGTTCAATATTATCGACAGCACACTCTGTTTCTTAATTTGAATTCTTATGCATATTAATAAATTCAACGTAAAAAGATAAACACAATAAAAACATAAAAGTCAAAATATAGACTTCATAATTTGTATTTAGCCTTTATTTTGGATTATAAACAACTTTGTTTTATAAACATTTTGTCCAAAATAATAAATAAAGGCACTTCTCTCTTGAGGCATTTTGATGTTTTCTTAATTTATTAACACCCGGTACATCTGATCTAAGATTTTTATATGGTAAATTGATTTTTTCGACAAGCAGAATTTTTTATAAAGAATGACTTTTCGTCGTAAAATCAATAATAGAGATGTTTTTCCTCTTGTCATCTCCATCCGGGGATACACTGTATTTTGGAAACTAAAAGAAGGAATAAATAATAAAAGCCGAATAAAACCTAACTTGAATCTAAAATATCTATGTTCGTTAATTCTATTTTTGAAGTTTTTATATGTTCTGCCCATATATACACTAGTATGCAATTATTACTTTTAAGTCTATAGACCCTATATTTATTCCATAGTGGGATTCTGTGTATATATGGTAGTGATAAATATATTTCCTAACCTTAAACCAATTACTAATATTTACCTTGCTGGATGATGTTCTCTTTCTCCCTTCCTCCCTCTCTACTGGGAATAGGGAGTGGTAGGCATTGAAAACCACAAGAGCAATGAAAAATCAAATTGAATTAAAATAACGTTAATTTAAACCACATTATTAGATTTAGATTAGATTTATTTACTGGTGCTAATAAACTAGAGTTTACACAAGTCGAAAAAAAGGTTTTATGGCTCAAATTAACACAATGAGCTGTACACTATCACCGGCATTGGCAACACTGTAACACTAACCAAACTCACTGGACCACGATACCTTGTCCAGGGCGTCGGTACTACTAACAGCATTGCATGTCATGTCCAGTTGAGGCCCTCTAGTGCTGATTTCCCCAAGTTGGCAGTAAGGACAAAGCCAGGCAACACGACGGTGCGGGAGAGCGAGAAGGTGCTGGGAGAGACCATAACCCGGCGGACAGAGGAGTACGTCGACGAACAGACAGGTGAAAGACGTGTACGCACCGTCGAATACGTCGAGAAGCTAATCGAAAGAGAGGTATAGATAGACACTCAACCCATTCAAATCAGCATGACACTCTCTTGCACTCTGGTTAGTTTAACACCATTCTTCTTTGTAGTAAGCGTACTTTTTTTTTGCCAAACAATATTATTGTTGCTTTCAAGCGATGTTGCGCCGGCACTAAACACGAGGCTTTGGATTGCTTACGAAGCTTTTGACGTACGGGGCAATTCGGATTGTGAATTTTTGTCATCGGTTAATATTCTGGTTAGATCATAGTAGAGTGATGAGGGTTTTAACCTTGAAACGTGGCTTACAACTTTTTGCAACGTCTTTTTATCCTAAAGACTCCAGAGTTTGCCTTTTTATCTTGTATGCTTATTGATAGTTAATTTATTTAATTGTTAAAAAATTAAAAATGACCAAATTTTTTGCCAGCTGTACATTTTTTAAACTCAATACAGTATTTCAGGTTTTTAATTTAGAAAGATTGTCATATGGATTAAATTTCGATTTTTCTTGATAATTTAATAGTATATGTATCATAAAACATTTCTATATTATGTGGGGGCTTGCCATTATATGAAACAAATTTTGAGAAAAAAGGTTCCACGCAATTTTTTGTATAAATTGATAATTTTTAAGTTATAGCTTGACAGAACAGGTATCTCAAAGCGGTTTTTACTGAACTCTAATAATTCCACATTTCCAACCAAAAAGACAACTTATAAACTGAAAATGAAGTTAGTTTTTTTTTATAATTTCTGTGGTATTAATAGTTTCGCAGACATAGAAGTTTAAAGATGGTGGCGAAATGTTTATAAGAAAAACTATTTAGTCTAAATGTTAAATATCTTGGAAACTGTGGCACTTGTCAAAATTAAAGGTTATTACATTCATTAAGCTTTCAAATGATTTTTTATTTGTTTCTGTAGCATAGCAAATAAAGAAGTTATATATGATCGAAACAATGTGCGTCCCCACATTTTATTACTGTAATTAGTAATTTAAAGAAAAATAGTTCTCAAATACTGTTTTTCGTTGATGCATAACATTACCTAGATCGTCAATTTTTTTTTCGCCTGTGTTTAAATGAAATTTCGTCCGCCATTTTGGAGCCATCATTTTGAATTTTTTAATTTTGAGTTCAGATTCGTAATCAGGGAACCCAAAAACACAAAAATATCATGTTTCAAAAATATATCTAATACTTTTTCAGATATAATTTTTTTTTACTTATATGTTGGGACCATGTAGAGATTTAAGAAGACTTTTTTTACAACAATAATTACCCATTAAAAATATGTTTTATTTTCTAAATTCACATTTTTTAAATCTTTATAACTTCAGCGTTTGTTTTATTTTTCCAATTTTGTTAGAATTCAGATATTTAAAGTTTTGAACAGCCATTTTGGATTCGCCATCTTGAATTTTTCGTTATTGACTCAAATCAGCAACCTCACAAACCTAGACAGTAAGAGTACTTTTTCTTAACTAATTTATTACTAAACTGTTATTGCAAATTTTTTTTTTTTATGTAAATTGTTTAATATTGATTGTTCATAACAAAGACAGTGATCGTATAGGCTGAAGGAATAGACTTTGAAGTTTTTAATATAAAAAACTCATTACAAAATGTTTTTGATGATGCCAGGTTCCAAGGTTTTGTTGTTTTTAGACCCTCATCAACTCTACTATCAGTGGATTTTTAGGAGCTTCGTATTGGTGTGGTTGTGGTACAGAGAGAGAGAGAGGTACAATATTCTGCGAACTTTATGCAGATTGATAAAAAATGATTGACTGTACACTTGTATATTTGCAGGAAGGTCAATGATTTTTTATCACACTGTTTACAAATTGTTTTAGAATAGCCGTTATTTGAATAATTTTGGAAAAAACAAAAGTTGTAAGGTTATATAAGAAAAGGATGATTGCTTGTAACTAACAACTGAAACACATACAAAAATTTTAAAATTGTGAATTGCCCAGTACCCTTTTCCAAATATTTTTCTGTGTTCAAAAGGAGATATCGAAATCAGTAAATAATATGCCAATTAACTCTCGTTTTTAAATTTCATCCATTTTATTAAAATAATAATCATTACAAAGGTTAAAGTTGCATAGACGTGGAACTAAAATAATTTTTTTGCGACACATGATGACTTCTCCGAAATTTCCTGTTGTCTTGTGGGTCTTTCCATCTGAAGGGTCCCCCTCTTACAGTTTGTATAAAACAAAGTGCACATCACAGTAATACTTAAGAAATCATCATTTAAAATATACCGGCCCTCAGCGTCTTAGTTTGTCTCAACTCTTGCCTTCTTTTTTTTTTTGAAAATAATTAATAATATTGTTTGGTGGTTATGGATTTTGATTATTGTTATGTGCCTTGCCTATCTGTTTTAACAATTATTTCATTTACAAAAATCACACTATCCACCTTTTTATACACTGAAAAACAATGTTACATTTTGGCTTTTGTTTTACAGAGCGGCTTTAGCGTACTTTTATTTATTTATTTTTTTTTTAGCAAAAAAATTTGACCTTTATTGATACATGTACACGTTATTTGCAAATGTATAGTCTTGGACGCAATTGCACTGCTGTGTGGGTAGGCATCCAGTGGGTGATCCAGGGAAAATGTTGTCATTTTTAAAACCAACTAGCAAATAAGAATTATTTTTTTTCGACAAATTACAAAATATAGGTTTAAAAGCATTCTACATAGCTCTAGTAATAAAAATTGAGCACCTAATAGTGTGGGTCGACGGGGACATCTGAATCTGAGTTGGCTAGTTGCAACTGACAGATTTCACCCTGTTTACTAAAAGTGACTTGTCAATTGAGGTTATGTTAGTTTCACATTTGAGGTTAGGATTTGTACTAAGATATAAGCTGAGGTTTCAGAATTGTACTGCTGGTTGCAATAAGAAAACTAAGACATGTAATTTGTTGTTCCGTGAAATTTTCAATTTAGTAAGTTTTTTACATTTAGGTTATGTTTGATTATGGTATTTTCTATTTTCCTTATTATGCACTAGTTCACAAGTTCAAAGCCGTGTTAATTCTTGATAAAGCTCGTAAAAATATGAGTGAGGGCTCATTGGATTCGGAATGACGTCTAGAAAAATGTTCAAAATTTTCAAACCCGCACATAAACAATTGCAAAAGTTATAAACAAATGAAGATTGAAAAAATAACGAGCTTTGTTTTTTGTAAATAACTCGAAAACTATCAGTATTTAAGAAATTTTAAAGAAAGATTCTTAAAGAGGAAGAAATTTCCAATAAAAAAGTCCAGACTCCCGAAACTCTATCTCTATTATTAATAATTTTAATTTAATGTTGAAAATAGAGCTCCGCGCGGCAAACACTAAGCTGTTACGATGCTCTGAAACCGGCCGTAATAAGTAAAAATATTTTTTTATGTTATTAAATGTTAATTTAAAAATTATGGTATTATTTAGACACTTAAAGGAATAATATCTCGCTGTAAAAAAATGTTTTCACCGATTTTTCATAAAATGAGCCTACTGTTAATTAACAAATTTTTTTAGAGTTTGCGTTTATATTTCAAGTCGGATAATTGTTAAACAAAAGCCACCAAAATTATTTCGCTTGGTAGAGACTCTATGTCAACTATACTTTATGGGATTATGACATTGCCATGTTTTTAATTGTTATAGTCTATTAGTTATTATTTTTTTAACCTAACAAAAAACTAAAAGATGAAAAAGAGAGGTTGAAACATTTTTTTTATTAATTTTAATTATTATGACTGTTTTTATATTCAAAAGTACTATAAGATCACATAAACTTTAAATTTTCATTGCTAATTGTTTAAACAAATTTTATTAACAAATAAATAAATTACGTATTTTTGCCATTTTATTGGTTATAAAATATTGTGATTAAAAGAAAGAAAATATTTTTTTTAATTGTCAATAATTTTTTTCCTTTTTTCAATATTTAAACAAATTATTAAGAAAAAAGTTTATTCTTAAAATTTATTATTTGCAATTCTCTACAAGCTGAAAAAATGAAAAAAATTTGTTATTAATTGATTTGTTTATTTAATAAACAATTTGTTATTAACAATCGCCGAATGTGTTTATATTTTTTTTTAGATAAAAAAAAAATAACAAAAACAGCTGTATACATAACCATGTCAAAACAAATTTTTAATATTTTTTATAGAATTTTAAATATAATTATTTTTTTTGACGTGTTTACTTTGACGGTTGTTTTTATTATTTTTTTTTCTATCTAAAAAAAATATAAACACATTCGATGATTGTTGATAACAAATTGCTTATTAAATAAACAAATAAATTAACAACAATAAAAATGTTTAATTATTAGACAATTAAAAAAATGTAAATTTTTTTTTTTTTAATATTTTATAACCAATAAAATGGCAAGAATTTTTTTTCAAAAATACGTAATTTATCTATTTATAAAATTTGTTTAAACAATTAGCAATGAAAATTTAAAGTTTATGTGATCTTATATACTTTTGAATATAAAAGCAGTAATAATAATTAAAATTAATAAAGAAAAATTTTCAACTTCTCTTTTTCATTTTTTAGTTTTTTGTTGGGTTAAATAATTAATAACTAATAGACTATAACAATTAAAAACATCACAATGTCATAATCCCATAGTTGACATAGGGTCTCCATGAAGCGAAATAATTTTAGTGGCTTTTGTTTAACAATTATCTGACTTGAAATATAAACGCAAAAAAATTTGTTAATTAACAATAGGCTCATTTTATGAAAAATAGGTGAACAAAATTTTTTTAAACGGGATATTGTTCCTTTAAGTGTCTAAATAATACCATAATTTTTAAAAATTTTTAAATTAATATTTAATAACAAAAAATATTTTTACTTATTATGGCTGGTTTCAGAGCATCGTAACGGCTTAGTGATCGCCGCGCGGAGCTTAATAATAGGGATAGAGTCGGACTTTTTTATTGGAAATTTCTTCCTCTTTAAGAATCGTTCTTTAAAATTTCTTAAATACTAATATTTTTCGAGTTATTTACAAAAAACAAAACTCGTTATTTTTTCAATCTTCAGTTGTTTATAACTTTTGCAATTGTTTATGTGCGGGTTTGAAAATTTTGAACATTTTTCTAGACGTTATTCCGGATCCAATGAACCCTCACTCATATTTTTACGAGCTTTATCAAGAATTAACACGGTTTTGAACTTGTGAACTAGTCTATTAATATAGTCTGTAGAGCAAAAAAACCGGAGAGAGGTGGGTGGAGGATAATTCCTACAAGGAATTTTTTGTTTGTATAATGTAGGGGAGGTTGCCATAATTATTTATTATTTCCCACAAAAATATTGTTGCCGCTATGTTGAAAAAATGATGATCAAAATAGGTTCTTCTCAATCACCTCAATATTTCTGTTTTTCTGTTAGTTCGACCCTAAAATTACAGCCATCAGAATAGCGAAAATGCAGATTATTGCAATTATAATATTTCTCTAAACTTGTTTAAACAGTTTTCTTGTGTTTAAATTCCTGATTGGTTAGGTTATTACCAGGCAGATTAAATTTTAAGTTATTATTTAGGTTTTCAGGCCATTTCTTTTGTTGGTACTTCTGGTTTTAAGTAATTTCACTATATTGGTTTCGATTTGAACTGAATTTATTGTGATTTTAAGGAATAATATTTCATAATAATAACCCTCTACCTCCCGTCTGGAGCAAATTTATCATGTTACTACACATGAACACCGTATCTATTCATTACATAGGCAAAACATGGCATATTTCTGTGATATTCTTAGGAATCTTAAGATAAGAATGCTAAGCAAAAACACGGTACTGCTACTACTCTAATCCCTGTTTAACCGTAAATATCTACATTCAATGTTTTTTTAACATCGGGGTTCTTCCTTATGGGGGCAGAGTAGTAGAGCGCAGCAGAACAGAAACACGGTCATCCCCTTTTGGCAAATATACTGATTCCCAGGATCACTCACTATAAGATTAGATTTGAAGTAAAAAATGATATCACTCTGTCACAAACATTACCACGATTATTTCCTAGGTGGAGCAAATCCAAGAAAAAATAATTTCTCTGGAACTAACCAAACCTGACGACCTTACCCTAGACGTTTCGCTCAACGGCGACAACGTAACCTCAAAGGACGAAGAGGGCGAAGATGACGAGAGCGTTTCCGAGCCTCCCACTCCGACCACCGACCAAGACCGCACGTTGGACTCCACCGACGGCACGACGAATAACAAAAAGAAGCGACGGAAACGTTCGAAAAAGGGAAAGCATTAATCATTGCCATTTTTTAATTAATTATTAGTACAATCAATCCGGCATGAGGTTGTTTATTTTGGGTAGGTAGCGATTTTTTTTTGTTGGTTATGAACAGAAAAAGACCAACCCTCTCACAAAACCCGAAAAGATAATCGCTGCTTACCCAAAATGCAAAGTTGTTCTATTTTCAACTCCGGATTGACTGTAGTATATCTATCGTTTTAAATAAGCGACATCACATGATTGTTTCTCCAGGGTGGATGGGTTTTTATATATTTTTAAACATACATAGTCTATGAAATATGTTCTAAATTATTGTTGTAATGTACAAAGTATTTAATTGTAATCTATATATATTTTAATGTATTTTTATTACATTCAATTAATTGTATAATGTAAAATTTTTTCCAAGGCTTTCATACATGTAATCTGGCGAGTCATTTTTTATTAATTTTATCACGTTTTTATTGTTATGTTGTACGGTGGCTGCGCAGATTTTTATGCAATAAGGACAATATACACTGAAGTGCTTTGGAAAAGAGACTTAAATTTTAATAAATAAATACGAGTTTTCTTCTGGGTTTTCTTCCTTAACTTACTTCACTTCTTCGGAGCTATTATTCCTTCGAGTTGGGTCTGAAAAAAAAAAGTTTGTATAAAAGTGGTAGCAAAGGAATTTTTCATTAGGAGAGCAGAAATTTAACCACCAACAAAGGTAAGTGAAAAGTTGATCTTTTGTACGGTAGCTTGTTAATTTCTTGCCATTTTAATTTAACATATCCTTTTATTTCCAAATTGTGTTTCAGTTATAAATTGACACGGTTCAATTCGGTGTTTTCACAAATCTCTTTAACTGTTAAGGTAATACATAATTGTAATTAAAAACATTAGAATTTCTACAACCAATCGAGTAATATCCAAAACAAATATCAAAACAACAGACGCTGATGACATCATCGGTCGCATTGATGATAAACAACTGACATCAAAAATTTATATTTTAAAAAATTTCCGCATACTATGTAGCTCTTATAAAAATTTCCGCTGGGTTCTCATACTTTCAAGCAGAGATGGGTAAAGGAAACTTTCCATTTGAAAGTTTCCAGAATGAAATTTTGATAAAAATATGAAAGTTTCCAATAAAATATTTGAATATTTGAAAATTTCCAAAATTCCGAGAAAACTTCCTCTGGAAATTTTCGAAATATTCAAATATTTTATTAGAAACTTTCATTTCCGGAAACTCCAGAAAATTTCCTCGGAACTTTCATTAGAAAGTTTCCTTTACCCATATCTGCTTTCAATTAAAATCTTGTTCAATGTAATGTTTATGAAATTTTAAATATTTTGTCAGGGACGGCGCCAGACTGGCCAGGGGGCACAAGTTTTTTTTTTTTAGGTTTGTAGGGGGAGCACAGAAATGTATATATAGTATAGTAGAACAGGAAATAGCAATTATAATTGTAATAAAGCAAAAATAATATGGTTTCGTTAATTTAACTTATTTAAAAAATCTAGGAATCCAGGGGGGCACAGTTCATTTTGGAGGGACATGCCCCTGCAGGCCCCACCCTTGGCGCCGTCCCTGTATTTTGTCCTAATGAAATAAGCTGCTTTTTGTAGGTTGGAAATCCAACCTATAATAGCCATTTTAAATAATAAGGTCATTCACTAAAATGCATTCAATCAATTTTTTTCACATTTTCTTACAGCATTAAGTCTACCTATAATAATGCCCTGAAAATGTTAGAATGAAATCTCTTCTCAAAGCTGAGATATTTAAAGTCAAAGTTGCCGCTTTTAGATATCCGCTTAAGAGGAGCGTGATGTCATTACATGGTTATTGAGATTAAATATTCTACTTTAAAATTTAATATTTAATAATACTTTAAATGTTGTGCCTGTGAATCAACACTAACCTAACAAATGAATATAACTTAAAGGAAAGCACACTTAGGGCCGGTATTTTCACCTAAGTATAAATAGACTTTATCCGGCGAGTAACTATCTGACGGATAAGATGACCGGAACTTGCTATCTGTAGGATAACTTGTTTGGGTACAAAATATATCATCAGTTTACTATCCGATAGATATGACTTCAGATACTTCCCAAAGTAAGTGTTGCCAACTTAAGACACTGTAAAGTAAGGAAATTTTGTGCTTCAAATAGATATAGAAAAGATCCCCTACTGTGGTTTTTTGCCGGTTTATGACATCTGCGTCACTTTTATGATTGTTTATCATATTGTTTGAAATAGTTGTGCATCGTATAACTAACATAACCTAAAATTTTAAGTTTTTTAAGTTAATTTTCATTTTTAATGTTTGTATCGCATTTTTAGCTTGTAGCCACATAGTGGCTTCACGCGAACATTTAAAAATCCACTCAAATAATTTTTCAATATTGATTAATAAAATAGACTGCTAATTATAGGTTAGATTTCTAACCTACAAAAATAGCCTTATTTTGTTAGGACAACTATTTAAAATCTGTATATTATAATATAAGTACTCTATGATATCATTTTATAAATGTTTTTTTATTAAATATGGTTATTTGTATCTACGTATAAATTTAAAGTTAAAACACAATACAAAACAAACCAAATTTTAAAAAGTTGGGTTAGAAGATAAAATAGCAATTTTGTCAATCACAGCGGAACTGTGTGGGCGTGGCTATTTTTATCTCTTAGATAAAACCGTTATCCGAAGGTCCAGGTGCCGGATAGGTTATTCTAGGGATAAGGCATATTTCTCTGGTGGATTATCACTATTCGTAGGTGAAAATACCGATTTTTTGCTTATCTCCAGAATAAACCTTATTCTGCAGATTAAATATAACCATCTATAGATGAAAGTACCGAGCCTTAGTGGAGTTGGCCAGGCGCTCCAGCCGCACCATGCTCTCGTCAACTATGTAATGACGTCACGCTGATTCTTGCGGTGGTTATTTTAATTTATTTAATGGACTTAACGTTGAAAATAAAATTCTGATTTTTTTGTATAGCTACTATTTGAAAGGTCTTCTTTCGAAATAAATTTAAAAAAGTGCTGAATGAGCCCATTTTTATTAATCAACACTATTAAGACAACCTTTGCGTGAATTTCTAAATGTTCTCAGTGAAAAGTGAAGATACAAGTGTTAAAAATGAGAAAAAACTTTAAAAACTGGAAATTTGAGGTTATGTTAGTTTTATTAATGCAACCGATGACGTCACCGCTAATCAGTCGTTTTGTATACCCGTTCATTTATTCAAATTCTATGCTATTTGTTGACATTTTAAATTTATAGATGATGGAATGCTGTTTAAATATTGAGAAGAGCCTTAATGTATCAAGTACTTAATTTTAATGATATCAAGAAAGCAAATTTGCAAATAGCGAAAACGCCTAATGAATAAATCAATAACAATAATAATCTGGTGCCCGAAATACATTATAACAATATTTAAGAAGGTTCAGTAGCGGAGAAAATACAAATGAATAATTAATAAGCGTCTAAAAAAAAGGAGTATGCCACCTGGTGGTCTATAGTTAAACTAATTATGGGCTTTTCTGTCATTGTCTCTTTAAGTAAATGATAAACTGAGATGCTAAGTTATTAAAAATATGATAGCATTTAAAGGGGCTACAATTGGCTGAAGCCAACCTAGTCGGTATCCTTTGTAGATTGCAGGGACAACTCGTGAAAGTTGAGTTGCACTGCAATGTTCAAAGCATACCCTCTTTAATGTAGACAACCTTTAACCAGGCATTGAGAGGGGAAAAGCTGGTGCAAATAACCGTGGCCCGAGTAGCAATAATAATGTCCTAGACAATCACACATTGTAAGTGAAATTTTTGAAATAAGTAAATATATGTAATTCCAGTATATTTAAAAGTAATATATACTATTGCACCATGCACTATTATGTCTTACCCCTGAATATTTCTGTTTCATATTTTACAAAATACTGTTTCATTTATTTTGCTTAAAGAATTAATAAATGTCTTTTCACTTATATTCAATGTAGGTACCACTAAGTTCATGGGTATTTGAATCTGAGACACTTGTTTGTAAACATAGAGCATACACATTTTTAAGTTTTGTATTGAATATGGGTTGTACCACACAAAATAATATGTCCTGCATTTAAAACATATTCCCCTTCATACACACACTTAGGATTTTTACATTTTTAGTGCTTCACTAATGTTCCATACATTGCAATATGCTTAACCTAAATGTCACTCATGTTTCCTGAAAAGAAAAAGTGATTTAAACTACAACTGTATATAAATTTAGAGGAATATTTAAGTTTATTAATATTTAATTGGCCAGACACCGTTTATGTCAAAGAAACTGTACTTTTCAAGGGAAAAACTAGATAACCTAAAAAAATATGAATTTTGCTGAATAATGCCATTAACATCTTGCAAATCACTTACAACAAAATCTTGCAAACCTTTAGGTCATATATTATTAATGTTATTATTTTTAACGCCAAAAACAACAATAAACAGAACAAAATCAATATAAGTATTCGCCATATAAACAAACAAAAAGCCTATAATTAGTTCACGAGTTCTCCACTTTGGCGCTGGCATCTTAAATTCAGACGCCTATAGTAAATTCAAGGAAGCTATATGTTCTTAGACTGGATATTTTTGAACGTTAAAAAAAAGTGTGTTTAAACCAGGGTGTATTAAATAGGTGGTCCGACGTACGGCACTTTCCTATTATAATAATGGCTTCATAAGTGCATGGTTACTATTTACTTTAGTAGATGGCGCGAGCAATAAGGTCCTATAATTACCTGGGCATGTGCATCTGCATCGTATATCTAACATAACCTCAAATTTTAAGGTTTTGTCGTTTATTCTCATTTTTAATGTTTGTATAGGTACTTTTAGCTTGGGGCCATACTGGCCCCAAGCAAATATTTAAAAATTCACGCAAATAATTTTTTAATATTGTTGATTAATAAAAATAGACTGCTAATTATAAGTTAGATTCCTAACCTGCAAAAAGTGTATTATTTTATTGTGACAAACTATTTAAAACTTCATACACATTGCGTTGAACTTGATTTTGGTTGAAAGTACAGGAACCAGGTAAAAATTTTAATAATAGCTACGTAATACTTGTAAATCTTAAGAAATATATATTTTTGAGGTTAGCTGTGGCGACGTGCAATGCTGCATGTAGTGTTGCATATATTCTTTCAATGTTTTAATTTAGCTACTTAATGTCAGATGTCACTGGCACAGAAAAAGAAACAATCAGAATAGAATCTCTCATTGGCGCGAAAAGTTCGCGCATCTACATCGCGCACTGTCAATCTCGGACGGAATTGTAAAATATTGTGCCAGGCCCGGATCACGGATTTCCTCTGTAACCGGATCGTCTGCGACAAATGGCGAGTGGCGTGATCTCGCCTCGTGATACAGTTTATATATCATGATGCCGCCTAACTAGTTAAGAAATATTGAAAATCTAAAACAAATATTATTTGTCTTCATCTAATGTTTCACAGGTTTTCTGAATCTCTACCGGGCCGTTCCTAAAAGGGGTAAAAAATATTGAGTACTGTCCTGAACTCGCCCAACAAAAGAATGGCGGAAATTTACAACACGAGATCAAAGGATTTTTTGCCGACATTCCCTTCTGATTGTTTCTTCTTCTGTGTCACTGGACTCTTGTTTCACTAAACAAAAACAAAAGGCCGGGAATGTATGCAACAGTGTATGCACAGAACCTGTAAAATTATCTATCTATGCGTCAGTAATGAGAGAACTTATTGGTCCTGCCATCTATAACATTATGTACAAAGTAAGCACTTATGAAGCCACTGTGAGAGTTGTCGTCGCACCACCTATTTAATACACCCTGGTTTAAACTATGAATAAGAAGAAAAGTCACGTCATAAATTACCTTTAGTTGCTGATTAGTTTTCTTCAAGAACGCAATTTCTTCCGTATGTTTTCTTTCCTCGGCCAATCTCGTTTCAGCCGCCCTTCTATCTGACTGTTCAGATTTCTGTTTAAGATCTACGATTTGCTGTTCCAGTTCTACTTTCTGGGCCCTCAAGAGTTCTACGTCTTGGAAGAGATCAGACTTGCCTTGCTCAGCTTGTAAAGCCTTACGCATACCTAAAGATTAAATACCATGGTTCAAGGAAATGTATGTTTAAAGGAACAATACTGTCATTTGATATTTATACCAAAGCTAGGGCTCCTGATTCGTGCAAACGATTATTTGTAGATGACAGAATTTTGACTGTGATCTTAATTTTTATTCTGGATACAGTAGGTCTAATTTATAAATACAGAAATAATTTTAATAGGTTTCTTATGGAAGATGTTACCGGGCAAGTTGGTAAAGCTACCTTACCAACCTCATCAAGGTGCACACTAAACTTGATTATATTGTCTACAATGGTCTTAAAATGTATAATTATTTACCGAGCCATCTCAAAAATGGTATACTTTTAATGTAGGGAAGTAAACACAGTTTTACATTTTTTTTAAATGAAAATCATGCATTGAAATAAAATTTTTGAGTTGCCATTTATATAGAGTATAATCAGTTTCATGTCATTAAAAAAAACTGGTGGTGGGAACGACTAAACGAACAAAAAAACCTTATATTCTAAAACCCCGTGTTATATATAAGGTTTTTTTGTTCGTTTAATCGGTCCCCACCACTAGTTTCAGAAAAAAAAAAACAAACCCTTCGAAAATTTTCAATAATACTGTTTGAGAACTGTTGGCATGTTGGGATAGGCTTTTATCTTTGCATATGTCAGCCCCTCTAACCATCAAATACGCTAATACGGCTCTTTCAAAGTGCCGCACTCCTTTGTTAGAGACCGCGCATTGGCAAGGGCACAAGTTGATAATCACACTTTTTAAGGCTTTTTAAAAGTAGGTAAGGTAAGGTAAGGTCTTTAGCGGTGCCGTAAAAGTGAAAGACGTCGGCGTTTTCTGAGTGCTTAGTAGATCTGAAGAAAACTATACTCTCCCTTGTGCAATATTTTAGTTTATGTGGGCACTTTGTTAAGTACACACGTCGAACCCGTTCGTTGTTCTTGTATGTTGGTTTTGTTCTTTTTGAATTTTGGGTCACGTATTTACAGTTAAGATTTATTTTATTGTCTTACCGTTAAAGTCGTTAAGTTCTTGATTATGTACAGACACTACTTATTCATTCTTTCTGTGTTGCTTTTTGGATTCTGGACCAAGTTTTTATTTTTATTTTCTTTATTGACAACGTTAGTTGATAGTTTTGTGTGGTATTTTAATGTGCATAGAAACCATAAAAAATGATCCTAATTTACCAAATGTGTTGAACGGAGTGCGTATGTCCTTAGTTCGATGTGCCGAAAAGTGTATTGATGCAGACGGAAGCCATTTCGAACAATTTATGTAAATTAACAAATTTATTGGTAAGTTCCAGATTTATCGAATATTTTAGTTTTCGATACCTGATCGGCAATTCGTTAAATAAATCGGATTTTTTCTTAACTTAAAATACACATAATTGTTTTCTGTTATCTTATATCTCAGACGTCTAACTCTTTATTTCCCAATGTCAAGCAATAATTTCTCATTTTTTAAGTTTTTAACCCAGAACACTCATTTAGGTTACAAATGTTAATAAATCACATTTAAATCTGAAAAATTATAAACAACAATAAAAGCTCTAATATTTTGTTCTAAATTAAAAAACACATGTAAAGAAATGCTGCGTTTAAACGTCTACGCCCATCATTTGCTTGCAGTTCTGCAAAAAGAGAACGAATTATTTACATTTTTATAATTGGTTCCGTTGAGGCGGTCATCAAAGCTTTGAACGCATGCTGGCGAGAACGAGTCGGTCGGTAATCTTTGCACTTTTTTATGAGACGTCCATTGACCCAGAAAGGCAGTGGTTCTTAAGTGTTTCTTACCCTAATATTCAAATTGTTGACCTAGGTCAGTTTTTTTTTTCAAAGTACCCCCAGAGGAAAAAGTCAAAGGTTTTTTGTTTGTCTAGTCAGTCCCCATTACCAGTTTTTTTTTAATGACATGAAACTAATTACATCCTGTATAAAATAAGTTTAGAAACGCAAGTTTAAGTGGAAAGTTGTAACCAGTTTGTATAATTATTTTTGCTCCTGTTTTTACTTGAATTTCCACCAACATAGCAAGCGGTAATTTATTATTCGTCTTTAAAAAATCTGTCAAAAAGATTAAAAATAGATGAATACTGCCTTGACTCTTAAGTTTTTAATATAGGCGCTGAACGAATTTGCATCAAAATTGGAGACAATTTAAAATTTCACTGGAGGCAGCAGCTGTCAAATACTTGTTTGTGCTGTGTGAAATAATAAAAAAAAATAATAAGTTGTCTTGCTCATCCATGGGAATAAATAAAATATTTACAAAAAAATTTTTTTTTAAAGATTTGAATTTTTCTTTTCTTGGTGTAGTTCAATGGTTAAAATACAGTGTGCTTACTATTTCTTTGTATTTTTTATTATATCCTCCTTGCCAGTTTATAGTTTGCATTGAAAAAATCTATTATAAGCCAGAGTAGACTCTGACTTCCCACCAAAATTGAACACTTGACCTTGTGTCTAAAGCAGCCATCTTTTTGGTGGCATGGTTAACCTACAATTTCTTTATCATGATTTGTGTCGCAAGTTTGTATTCTAATTAATAATTATTGTTCTACACGTATTTATAGGGGTACAAAATAAGAAAAACTGTGTGTTAGCGGCTCTTCTAGCAAAACAACAAAGAGATTCTGTTTTAAATATCCGTAGTGTACCATCAAAAAGATGGCCGAATGTTACTCCAAAATTTACCAATGAAACATATTGCGCCGAGTACATAGGTCTTCTAGGATATGTAAATGTACTTACCAAAGGCGACACTACTACAATACAGAGCTTGAAATGCCTCTATAGTCATCCTCATTTCATCTCGAACCCTCAACAATAACAAACCTCTCTCAGCGCAGGTTATTGTGACTTGACGAATAATTTCGTCGAAACACTGTGTATATAGTTCCCGTCGCACTGGACATATGCCCGTTTCTCTAGCCTAAAAGCTACAATTTTAGATAAACTCGTAAAAGGTTTCGGCTGTTAATAAGTACCTGTCGCTGCTGCAACCGCATATCCAGCTGTTCCTGAAGATTCACTACATCTAATCTCGTGGCCGGTTGGGTCGACACTTGCTGCCGCCATTTCTGCCCGTCTTCTTCCCATTCTTTCGGCGGTAAAATAGTATTTAAAATTTCTTCAGTCTCCCTTTTGGCATCGGCGGTTAACGGAGCCTTTTTGGCGTCATCCTTACAAAAGCGACATAATTTATTTTTTGCTAAAATCTACGGTTTGCACTTACGCCAGAAGGTCCTGCCTTTTCTTCGTGTTTTGTTACTAGAACTGGGTTCTCATATTTCACCAAAGTGTTCGGTGATGGTATAATTCTCTCTGCCATTATTGTATTATTAAAAACGTAAAAGTTTGTAGAATGTAAATTGTGACATAAATGTTAAATTAATCGTTATGATTGCTGTAGCTACGCAAAAGATGACAAAAACAATCACTGTCTGTTGGCTCAAAGACAGGGAGCAAACAAATAAATTTATTGATCAAACTAAAGCATTTACATTTACGCATATAGTGAATATAAAATCTCAAAAGAAGAATTATATATATTTAATAAAGTTACTGATACATTTTTTCGACAAATCGCTTGATTATGCGCTTCAAAGAAAAATGAATGTTTTAATTTAATCCTGCTCACAAAATTCATTGACCATATTTATTATGACGTCATTTAGATATAATTTTCAAATGGTAATGGCACAGAATAAGGAACTACCAGAAGCGGCACTCTCAGCACCGCCTTTGATGTTTTTTTGTGACCTTCGCCATTTTGTTGGTAATTTTGGCGGGAAATTTAAACAGAATGTTTATAAACAAACTTTACACAGGCTAAGTACAATTACATTATTCGAAGAATTCCATTTATAATGGGTATTAAAACTATTAAAGTAAACTGGATAAAATTGTCTCTACGAGCAATTGTATTCTTAATATAAAGTCACAAAATGTATTAAAATTAATACAATATCTCGCCTGAGAAAATCTGTAATTTCTTACTGGGAGGTTGTTCTGGGGAAATATTAATTTTTTTTCTGTTTAAACTACCAAATTGAGGGAAAATAGTAGGTAGTGCTGTTGGTAGCAATCTATTTTTGATACATATTTGTCGTGCGCACAACTTAAAATTGTTATAAAGTTCGACTGAACTTTTACTTGCCAAATCCCCACGACCGCATGCTTCCAACCACAATATGGACCTTAAAAGAAAAAAGGTTCACAATTAATTGGAAATATCTTATAATTTATATCAATAATAAAATAACTTTTCGAGGGAATCCTTAGGAAACCTAAATAAACTAATGTCTTTTCCTGTCGTACTACTTGTACATCCTTAACAGCGCAAACGCCTAACAAACACTAAAGATCGGCCCATCACTGGGCCAGAAGTTTCATTTCTGGCCCAGTGATGGCCTGCTGAAGGGCCAACCTTTGGTGTTTGTAGGGCAGTTCCACCTTGTTGCACCTTGTTCCATCAGGCTTTTCGTTTGGCACTCTTGGCATCCACTTTAAATTAAAAACAAAAAAAATAAACGAAAAAATCGATTTGCACAGCCTTCTGCGTTTCTTGCATATTTACGGTAATTTCATTCATATATATGATTGGCATGCATTTTAAAAACGTTGCACCTGACTGGTCATGTACCGCGCCAGTCTATAATAGCTGTTTTCTTTCGTGCCGAACGAACTGATTGCAATCACTAAACAGCCAATCAAATCGAGGTATTTTTGAAATCCTTGATCTCTATTAGAGAATCTAACGCCCTGTCAAAATTGTTTTTCAATATGGCGTCGTTGGCAAACACGGGTTTATTTTTACTAAATTCCGGAAACGTAGCCAAGCCAACAGAAAAACACAAACGTTTAACGAATGAAAATGAATGTTTGCCCTCGACTCTATCACACGCCATATTGGATGTCACGTGATTTGGATTGCTTGATTGGTTGCTTACCGATTAGCTGTTTTCTTTAGTGCTGAACAAAGTGAACACAATCAGTAAGCAACCAATAGAGGATCAAGGATTTCAAAAATACTTCGATTTGATTGGTTGTTTAGTGATTGCAATCAGTTCGTTCAGCACGAAAGAAAACAGCTATTGTGTTCACTTTGTTCAGCACGAAAAAAAATAGCTAATGCCATAGAATAGGAGCATATAAGCATAAAGAAAGTCATATTATTATTATTATTATTAATTAAGATGTCCACAAAAATATTCCACTTCTACGGCCTCATTATAAATATGGCACTTTACTATTATGCCCAAAGATGACAAAAGATGATGAATGACTAAAATTTCATTATTTCGTCGATTTCATTTTGTTTGAAAATGTTTCCTACTTTATCAGTGGTAAACGACAGCCAACAGGGACACTCAGACTTAAAACATGTCAGGAGAAGCGCTCAAGAAATTATTTTTTTTGTGTTAAATGTAATACCTTTTGGTAATAAATACATATAAATAAATAACGGTGTTGTTTTTTTTGAAATTTTATCACTTAAAATAAATGTAATTAGTGCTGACATCTTTTATATAATAGTTCAATTATTCAAAATTTGAGTTGGCAGTAGTTTTGGGTGTTTCTTTATTTTCTACTGTCATATGTCATATTTAGTCATCTGACGTTCTGACAGGGTCAGGTCATATGATTCAGTAGGGTGGTTGCTGCAGAACTAGAAAATCTATAAAATGTTTTCATTATTGTGTAGTGTACTTTTAATTTCTTCAGGTAAATATATATTTATTACAAGTATATAATTGGGTATAAATCTAAAATTCAATTCGTCTGAAACAACTTTAGCCGATCTCAAATTTCTTCATCCCAGTTTCTGACTACTTTTCTTTTTAGTTTATGGTGCTGGAGAATTCTCCGTTCTACACCACCCAGCCAGTTTAATTTTCAAGGGCCACGATCATGTGAGGGAAAGCACCTTGGCAGAGGTATATTCCGCTGCCCTTGGCTTCAGTACCGAACACTATTCTAATTGGCGAGGACTGTACATCCAAGACCCATTCAATCTTGCTGAGGCCATTGTAACCATCAACGTCGATGGTGTCTCTGATATCGGCCAACAAAAAGGACATCACTTCCCTCTCAAGACAGATGCGGATGAAAGTGAGATTTTCCAGTCTTTGGAAAGGAGGATTTCGGAACATTCTCTGGAGCAGAATGCCAACTTGGTCAGAGTGGACCTTTCCAGTGGCTTGGATGATGTAAATAAACACACTTTCAGTAGTTATTGTTATATAACTTTTGTAAATTTTTCTTTAGGTACGGAAATATGCGATCTTCGAGGACATTAAGAGCGAAAATCCCAAACATGTTAGCCATAAGTCACTAAGATTAGATGTTGACGAGGACCGTCAGTTTTTGAAGGAAGTCGCTCTGTTGCATGAAATCGCACAAAAGGTAGAGTATCATTCAATATTACTATCAACGTAAGGAATTTTTCAGTGTTCACAGAGTCGAAGTTAACATCTAATTTTTTAATAAATAGTATAACTATGAAACTATGTTGTGTTTTGACACTTGTGAATTTGTAACTGAAATTTTCAATATCACCTATTTTTGAGTAATACTTTAACCACAAGAAGTAATAACTACTAAATGAAATTCATTAAATGAGCCCAGTTTTCTATAGATGACTAAATTATTATTTTTAATATAATTTATTGTACTTTATTTAATGCTCGCTGAACAGTTTCATGCCTTGATTATTATTTTATTCCAAAAGTCCACAATTTTTTGACATACTTCTCGTAGATTGAACAAGGTGTCGTCAAGCAAGATCACATTCCTGACGTGTTCTGGTTCAAAGTGTCTGGTCTTCACGCACTGTCTGATCTCCATGGAGAAAACTCAACCGAAACTACCGAGGCCAAGCAGTTACTTAATGAGGCCATTATTCGGCTCAATGTGGCTTTTACCAAGGCTTACCGAGGTAACGTTCTTGTCAGTGTCGTTACCAGTGATGTCAGCCACACCAGAAGGACTAGAAGTATTCTTCAAGTAGACGAAGTTAAAGCAGATGAAGACGGCAGTGATGTAAGTAAAACCTTTTTTAATAATAATAATAATAAAAAACGCTTTTATTAAAAAAATACATATATATATACAGTGTGTCCCCGGATGGAGTTGACAAGAGGAAAAACATCTCTATTATTGATTTTACGACAAAAAATCATTCTTTATAAAAATTCTGCTTGTCGAAAAAATTAATTTACCATATGATAATCTTAGATCAGATGTACCGGGTGTTAATAAATTAAGAAAACATCAAAATGCGTCAAGTACCTTCATTTATTATTTTGGACAAAATGTTTATGAAACAAAGTTGTTTATAATCCAAAATAAAGTCTAAATACAAATTATGAAGTCTCTATTTTGATTTTTATGTTTTTACGTTGAATTTATTAAAATCAATAAGAATTCAAATTAAGAAACAGTGTGCTGTTGATAATATTGAACTGACAAAAGTCATTGACATTGTGTAGAATATTACTATCTTACATCTGCATTTATTAGTGTTCTGTTGATCATTTAAAAAATGTTTACCAAACAAGAAAGAATTTATTTGATCAAATGTTATGGGATTGGAGACGTCTCTTATCGATATGCAATTAACCTTTTCCACCAAAAGTTCCCTAACACAGCGGTATCGTGCCAATCATTGCGCAAACTTGTAAAAAAATTCAATGAAACTGGATCTGTATTGGATGTCAAAAAACCCAAGAAAAAGTACAATGAAGACGATGCGGCAACACTTTTGGCAATAAATTCAGTAATAGAAAACCCGAAATTATCTTTACAGAAAATTTATATGGAAAACAAAGTTTGACCGTTTAAGCCAAGGTTCAGACATACACTTGAAAATGGAGATGAAGAGAAGCGATTGGATTTTTGTTTATGGGTCGGTGAGAATTACCTTGTAGATAGAAGTTTTACAGAATGTTTTTTTTTACTGGCGAACCAACATTTTGTACTAATGGCCACATTTCATCACAAAACAGCCGTTATTGGGCTTTTGAAAATCCAAACAATGTCATTCACAAACAAAGTCAACGTTATAAAAAAGTGAATGAGTGGGATTTTTGATGATCGAATCTTTGGTCCATATTTCTTAGAAGAAAATTTAAATCAGCATGTTTATTTGGACCTTTTGGAAAACTTTGTATTGCCATTTATAAACACTGCAACCGGAAGTAAGACGTAACATTTTTTGGCAGCAAGACGGTTGCCCAGTTCATTCCTCAGTTTTGGTACGGCAGTGGTTGACAGATCACTTCGGAGCCAGATGGATGAGAAGATATGCTCCAATTAATTTTTCTGCAAGATCACCAGACCTTACACCAATGGATTTTTTTCTGTGGGGTGTTTTAAAACAGAAAGTTTATGCAGATGACCTGCAGCATGATCGAGAAACACTAAAAGCACGAATACAAGATGCAGTGAATGAAGTGAATGTACTCTTATCCATTCGTAAGGTCTATGGTGAATTTATTAAAAGGATGGAGAAATGTGTTGAGTTTGGAGGAGGTTATGTAGAATAAATTGTTTTTCCACAATCGTTGAAGTTAATGTTATTATGTTATGTTAATGTTTGAAATAAAAATGTAAGTTGATATAAATGTAAAAGTCAAAATTTAGCCTTCATAATTTGTATTTAGGCTTTATTTTGGATTATAAACAACTTTATTTTATAAACATTTTGTCCAAAATAATAAATAGAGGTACTTCTCTCTTGAGGCATTTTGATGTTTTCTTAATTTATTAACACCCGGTCTAAGATTTTTATATGGTAAATTCATTTTTTCGACAAGCAGAATTTTTTATAAAGAATGACTTTTCGTCGTAAAATCAATAATAGAGATGTTTTTCCTCTTGTCAACTCCATCCAGGGACACACTGTATATAATATTTTTTAGCTAAAAGTTGTAATGTCCAGTTAGCTAAATTAATTGCTAGTTATCAATTTAGGTTAACTTAGCTAACTAGACATTGATAAACTAATCCTGAATGATATATAGATACCTATCCAATCCTCCCCAAATTGAGCATTTAAATAATTTCGTGCATCATTTGACGTATGACCTGGGGTGCCATCTTGTTGGTAAATTAATCTTTTTTGCTAGAGAAGTAGTGCGGATGTTCCAGTTCTCGTTATTCCCCTATGTATATAATTATTGCTGCACAGGTTATTTTTTAACAGAACTATTTAATAATTCGCCTACCATTACTTACAGAAAGAGAAGTACAATTTGGCGAGCTACTACAGCAAGGACTACCCAGTAATCTTCAACATTATCCTCTGGTTCGGAGTCATGATGCTATTCTCGCTCATCGCCATCTGCCTGGCCATCGGAAATATGGATCCCGGCAGAGACTCTATCATCTATCGTATGACGAGCACCAGAATGAAGAAGGACAACTAAGTAGCAAAGTGCAAAATCCTTATTGACAAGAATTAAGTTGTTCTTGTATAGGTACACCCTCTGTATAAATGTTTTTATGTGAAACTAAACTTACGACATGCTAGGAACATGTATTTTTCATGTTTAAATTGTATATCTTACGAAATGTCATTTTCGCACGTTTTGTTATGTTTGTTTAAATTTTTATGATAAAATTGCTGTATTTAGCTTAGGCGCTATATTTAAGGTTAGTTTAGTTATGTATAGCAACACTGTAAATTGTATGTATTATTTTCGTTGTCGATAATTTAATTTATAATAGGTGTGGGTTTCTTCGATTAGTAAATGTTACATTCCCCTGTGATGACACAATAAACTTATTTAAAAACAAAGAAAAATTATTTTATTTATATCTGTAAATAATTTACTGCATCAGTTTTATATTTAAAACAGTAGTTACTTATACAATAAGTGCTACTAAAGTAATATTTTTTTCACAAATGGGAATCATGAGTGAAAAAAAATTGTGAAGGTATTTACACAAAATTCTGCTTCGGATTCTTTATTTATGCATTATTTTTTTGTTGGATAACCACCCTGTATATATTTTCATTAAAATTATATCAGATTATTTTCCTCTGTCGCTTCTTATTTTTAAAGTGACCACCCTGTATATTTTTTCCCTGAACGTATGTCAGGTTTTCTCCTTGATAATTGTGCTGACTACAGCTCAAATATTGCTGCCATAGTTTCTTGATTTTTGATGATTTTTAGACCATATTTTTCTTCGACAGTTGTCATGGAAAATGTACTCCGCTGCGTTTTTTTGAATTTTTTTTTCAGGGTGACCTGTGTATTTTTTAAATATTTTTCTTATTTGACAGTTGTGTTGACTTCATGTGAAATATTGTCCTCCGTCACATTTTTTCACTACTTTTTTTAGGGTGACCACCCTGAATGTTTTCCATATTTTTCTTCCTTGACAGTTGTGTTAACTTCATGCCAAATTTTATCGTCTTATAAATTTAAGGTGACCACCCTGTATATTTTCCATATTTTTCCTTGACAGTAAAATATTATTGTCCTTTTGGATTGCTACCTTGTATATTTTTTTAAATATTTTTCGCATTTAACAATTTTGTTAACTTCATGCGAAATATTGTCCTCCGCATTTTTTTTTGAGGTGGCCACCCTGTAATTTTTTTCATATTTTTCCTTTGTCAGTTTGGTCAACTATATGCGAAATATTATTGTCCGACGTCACATTTTTTGCACTATTTTTTTAGGGTGACCACCCATTTTATATTTTTCTTTCTTGGCACTTGTGAACGGCACGTTAAATATTATCGCCCTCCTTTTTGGATAACCACCCTGTATATTTTTTAAATATTTTTCGCATTTGACAGTTGTGTTTCATGCGAAATATTATTGTCACATTTTTTCATATTTTTCCTTCTTTGCCAGTTTTGTTAACTATATGCGAAATATTATTGCCCTATATCACATTTTTCCACTATTTTTCTTAGGGTGACCACCCTGTATATTTTTCTTGGCAGCTATGTTACCTAATGCAATATATTATCAAATATCTACCAATAGTCCACTCAAATTAGGGCAAAAAACGCCGTTTTAGAGAAAAATTTTGAACAGCAGTTTCTCTATATGGATAAGTAAGTACTCAACTTTTAGAACAATTTTTTGCTCATGCGCAGAAAAAAAACAGATGATTTTTGAAATATATACATATATATATACGTTTTTTCGTGTTTTTTTTTCATTTAGACTTTTACATCTCAAAAAGTAGGCGTTTTTAAGGCTAAACGAACATTAGGTAAACGAGTTCAGAATATGATTTCCTACAAAAAAGGTTGTACACAATTTCCGATGATTCCATTGGCTTTTTCGGAAAAGCAACTTGAAAAATATATGTTTTTCGTGTTTTTTTATTTTGAATGCAAATATCTCGAAAAGCACGCGATTTTAGGGCTAAATGAAAATAAATAAACTTGTTCGTGTAAAATGTGTGTAAAATGAGATTTTCTACAAAAAAGCTCCTATTGGATTTTCCTGAAAAGCTTCTTGAAGAGTATATATATTTGCATTTTTTTTTTCAATTTGACATACAAATCTCGGAAAATAAGCATTTTTAAGGCTAAATGAACATCAGTAAACTTCTAAAAAGATTCCTATATATTTGAGAGAAGTCGCTTTTCCGGAAAAGCCAATGGGATAACCGAAAAATGTATAGAACCTTTTTTTGTAGGAAGTCGTATTTTGAACACGTTTACCTATGTTCGTTTAGCCTTAAAAACACGTACTTTTCGAGATATATACGTCTAAATGAAGAAAAACACGAAAAAACGTATGTATATATATGTAAATATCTCACAAATCATTTCTTTTTTTTTCTGCACATAAGCAAAACCTTGTTCTAAAAGTTGAATACTTGTAAGGTAAATTCACACCTAGGTGCTCACTCTGCGTTTTTAACGCAGTAAAATGCATGCATGTCTTAGGATCGGTTTATCAATGCGCGGTTAAGCACTTTATCCTGCAGCTAAATTAACTAGAAGTTTAGAATGTGCTTCTATTAAACATTTCAATATTGCAACTTCACATTCTAAACTTCTAGTTAATTTAGCTGCAGGATAAAGTGCTTAACCGCGCACTGATAAACCGGCTCTTAGTCACACTTATGAGTTCTTACACATGCGTTAAGAATTCAGGCTGCTCCTATTTTCCCCTGGAGAAGCTTGCAGTTTAGCGAAATTCCCTAGAAATGTGATTGGTATGGCTACAGTACCTACAAAATAAATAAATATACTCACCAAATCTAAAATTGTGTTATTTTTATATTATTAGGTATATTTATATATTATTAGCTGTATTACAATTAGCTTTTGGCGCTCTACCAGTCGAACTGCCACACAACAAATTAAAAAGGCTTAAAAATATAGTACCAACTGTTTTATAGTACGTGCTTCTGTTCACTATTTCTATAAAAACCCACAAGTGCGAGATGGTGCAATTTAAAAGCATTGCATTAAAACTGCACGTGCCTGTTCAAAATTGCATGCCTGAAAAATGCAGGTGTGACTTTACATTTCCTATGCAAAGAAACTGCTGTTCAGAGTTTTTCTTCGTTTTTTTCCTAATTTGAGTGGACTACAAAGCAATTCATTGTACTTCAAAAATCTTTATCGCCGAGAGGGTTGGCCTTGTTTTTGTAAATGAAATTATTGAAACTGAGAAACTTTCATAACTCTTTACGTTTCTATTCGAACAAAAGAAGTATTTGCATGAATTGCTTGGGGTCCCCAGAACCACGGCTCCTCCGCAGCGGCGGGCCGGTAGTTACGCCCCTGCCATTACATTACTATGCAAATAAAACACAATTTAATATATGTAAGTATATTATTTATTAGCACTACAAAAATAGCTTAGATTATGTATTTTACTGGAATATTATCATCTTTTAAGCAGGCACCTAAAATTTAATTTTGTACATTTTTATGTTGCATACAAACAGAAAATACTAAGAAGTTCATTTTGCTCAGAGGAAATCAATAATCCTATTAAAAATGATCACTTTTTAATGACTAGAGTCTTCTAATGCTTACTCTGAAAACTGATAACATTATTTATGTTCTAAAATGTTTCTTTTTATTTTTATTTAGTCCTCAAGCAAAATGAAAGAAAACAGTCGAAAGACAAATAAAGCTCTGAAATTACATAACTAATATTGAAATTAACAAATTAAATGCTAGAATATTTAATATAGTTATAGATCGAATATACTTCTTAAAAAATAGGCGGTAAACGACAACTTACAGTAATACTTAAATTAAGACAAAATCACAAAATATGATTAGAAAATTTCTCAAAATAGCACAAAAACAAGTAAAAAACGGCTTATAACTTATTTATAAATCACCATCACTTTGTTTATGAGTAGCTAAGGATTTTAAACTATTCTATTGTGGCGACTTTAAGGAAAGGAATGGTAAAAAAAAAAGCATTCACAGCGACAGATCCACTTCAGACTAAAGGAACACAAATGTGATTTCAGTAAATTGTGTTCCCTCATGTATTCCCATGTGTTCGATTATCGTAATATCTTCTAAAGGATTAAACGATCATGATGGTCTAAGCCTAGTGCACAAAGTGCAGAAGACTTAAATAGATTCAGGGACCAAGAAAACCTCTGGATATGGAGTTTTGAGCAATTTTCATATGAAAAAAGCATTTTTTTGGGGGAGGGGATATCATAAATCTCAAGGCAGGTACATGAGAACTGGGGTGAAAAATTGAACACAAGATTTGATTTGAACAGAAAAATAAAAGCATTTAAAAATGAGGCATTTGGGAAGTAAGAAAATAAAACTTCTGGGAGCTAAATAATTTCATTATATTTTTGATACAAACAGATTAAACGGCGGGGGGGCAATAACAACAAACTTCTTGATACATTTTGCAAACATCCATAATTTATTTTAAGTAGGCAAAAAATGTAATTAGAGCCTTTAAATATGCAAATATTTATTAAACATACTAGATGGAAGTAATGGAAGCACGTGACACAGCGGTGTGGTATGAAAAGGCACTTACTCATAAACAAGCCTGATACCTGTTCAAGATATTTTGTCACTCCTGCAAAAATATTTACAATTCAATGAAAGTGCCAAATGTATCATCGTTTTATTAACGTCATATTGTGTCGAAATTATGGCGTCATACTTAGACGTCGCTGTGATTTTTTCCTGTTAACGTCATTTTTTGATAATACTGGTCGCTGGTCGCCGACGTCCGGTGACGAAAAAATGACGAATCATTATAGTCATATTGTGACGAAATTATGACGTCATGCTTGAGACGTCGCAGTGACGTGTTATTAATATTTTCCCCTCTTGACGTCATTTTTTGTCACAAATAGCATGACGTAATGTCATGACAAAATAAAGCGGCATGACGTCTTATTTTATCGTATGACGTCTTATTACGTCATGCTATTCTAGTAAATGAGTCATTCTATTCTGTGGATGAATTCCTTAAACAAAATTTTTCTAAAGAAAAATAATATATTTTTGTATGTAATTTATTTATTCACGTTTTTATGTATTTTATTCACATTTTATGTATTTTACCATATCTTTTATCTTGTATGTCTTGAATTTCAATTTTAAATTTAATGTATATTTTGTTAGTGATTTGTCTTTTAGTTTTAAGCTTTTGTTTGACTAGTCCGATAATTGATGCTGTACATTGTATCAATTTTGTGATGAATAAAGATTTCTGATTTCTGATATGACGAAATTCTGGTGTCATGACGTTATAAGACGTCATGGGACATAACAGACGGTCAATGCATGCCGTAATAAGACGTCATTTTAAAAAAAATCACGCCGTCGGTAAAATGACATCTTATTTTGTCATGACGTCTTGACATGGCAAAATTCTGACGTCGTGACGTAATAAGACGTCATATGACGTAATAAGCAGTAATACCATGACGCAATAAGACGTCATTTTACCAAAAAGTGGTCAAATGGCGGCACGTCACGTCATGTTATGACGTCTTATCACGTCATGTAACGACAAAATTGTGGCGTCATGTTGAGACATCACTGTGACTTACTTTTGATGTCATTTTTTTCTTTTGGCGTCATTTTCAGGTTACAAATGACGTCACATTGACGTCATTTTTTGGTAACATTGGTCGAAGACGTCAGGTAACTAAAAAATGAAGTCTCATTAACGTCATATTGTGACGTCGCTGTTGATATTATTATTACGTCATACTATGACGAAATTCTGGCGTCGTGACGTAATAAGACGTCATATGACGTAATAAGCAGTAATACCTTGACGCAACAAGACGCCATTTTACCAAAAAGTGACGTCATTTTTTGTAAAATGGCGGCATATTACGTCATGTTGACATCTTACCACGTCATGTAATGACAAAATTGTGGCGTCATGTTAAGACTTACTGGTGTTGTCATTTTTTACTTTTGTCGTCACTTTCAGGTCACGAATGACCATTTTTTTGTAACATTGATTATGACGTCATGTTGAGACCTCGCTGTGACGTATTGTTGATATTATATTTTCCATCTGAGGTCATTTTTTTGTCACAATTGACTTCAATCGACGCCACAAAATAACGCCATTTTTGGTAACGCTGACCACCGACGTCAGGTGACGATATATGACGTCTTATTACGTCATGTTGAAACGTCGCTGTGACGTCATTTCGTCATTTTTTGTAACAAATGACGTCACAATATGATGTCGCTGAGCTGACATAATGACGTCATTAATAACGTCATTTGTGCCTGGGTAGGTTATTAGGTTCGCCAAACCAAGGCAGAGTTTAGGTAGGGATGACAGAATAGGTTGAATGCGTTCAACCATGAATTTAGTATAAATACAGAAATTTTTTTAGTTACAAATATTTCCAGGCGATGCTAATATGGTTGGCAAAAGGCCTGTCGAGTGATAGTATTCAAGTGTTTAGATGTTTGTGGAAACTACTTTAGGGCAGAGAACGACATAAACAACAAACTGTCATGTTTGATGTACGAAAAAGTCGAAGTTTCGAAAATGGAAATAGAAAATTTTCTTTAGAAACGTTAACAGCTGTTAGTTTAATTTTCAATTATAGAACAATCATTTAACAATTTTGTTTTAGTTTATATATTTTTGGGTGTGAGACATTTTGTAGTAATCAGAACTATCGCAAAACCAACCGATTCATTTGGTGCACAGGTTTCCTTTAAAATTTTTAAATATTTTTACAAAAATGGAAAAACACCCAACAAAGCGTAAGAAATTATAATTATGCCACAAATAAATAATTATAGACAATATCTTCAATAGACAATAAAGATATTATTTATTTTCTTGGATACCAAAATATAAGTAAGCTCTATACTTGTAATATCTTTTTTAATCTAAAGTATACAGGCATAGCAAGAGCACATTAACATCTACCTACATCTATAGAATAAAAAAGTTAAATTGCTTAAAGACAATTTAAAAGTAGCATAATAAAATATATTATCTACTGATAAGTTAAAAATAAACTTAACTAAAGTCACAGGTTAAGTTAAGGCACCATATAACCACAACGTTCGTCGATAATCGTGGTTTTACAATCTACACGCTAAAGCGAAAGAGATATACTTCATTTCCTTAATAAAACTAAAATTCGTTAAAACTTAATGATTGTACTACACACAATTCTTTAAACCTTACCGGAGCGATAAGATTTAGATAATGAGGAAAAGTAACAGAACAGAAACCATAGAAGTAACATTTGATATATACCGACTTCTTTTTACGCGTTTTCAATTCCCAAATACATATTGTTTCAAGTTTTTCCCGACATTTAAATCAGAGAAAAGCTTGGAAACGCCTCAACCACATTTTTATATTAAACAGACAGGAAGACCCAAATATTACAAATGATAACCCAAAGGGTATCTCGGATAGAAAAATTATTGCAGTTGGATTAAGACAATAAAAAAAGAAGGCACGCTATTCTAATTCATTACAAAGAGATTATATTGTGACGAAGCACAATTCCTAAAATATATATGAACAAGAACTTTTGCCTAAAAGTGTATTATATTGAAACTTCAATAAATGATACACGTAGGCCCATATCATTCTAGATTGGTCAGTATATTAAAAAAAAGTGTTGAAGTAGGTATGGAAACGTTGGATAATGGAGAACTTCTGTCAAATTTTAGAAGTGAGGTTATGTAAGAGCTATAAGAAAAAATAATTATTAATATGAAAAATTATCATCTATTTGCCCAGGTAGCAGGGTGACGCCATTAAAGGTGATTTTTCGTCGCCGACGTCATTGCCCCAATAAATGACGTACCAGAGATGTGATATTTAAAACGTACTTCTGACGTCATCATGAAGACGTCAAATACACGTTTCTTTTAGGTCATTATTTTGACGTCATTTGGTCGTCAAAATTGGTCATTTGGTTCACTATATATATTCATATATTCACTATATATATATGTATATATGTATATAGAGATCTTTGACCAATCATAATAGCAATATATTATTACAATAAAAACGTATATATAGAAACATCAGTATGTTTCGACATAGTTGCCGAATATATTTTGCAACCTGAAATTTTAATTTAAATAAATCATTATAAAATAAAAATAAATAGAAGTATTTAGTGACTAGTTCAATTTTTGCCATAGTAATAATAATTTTGTTTTACTATTTCTAACTAGGTATACAGCTTTTAAACATATTTAAATAAACATGTTCAATGGTTCAGTGAGTTAAGTGTTAGGTTGCGAGTCAAGAGGTCGGCGGTTCGATCCCTGCATATTCCGGTTTTTTTTCGTCAAAAACTTTATTAATAATTGTGGAAAAATATTATAATGAGAGGTTTGCACCCCCTGATTGCAAAATTCACTGATTACTAATACGTCATATGTATGACGTCATTGGGCTGTGACATTGTGCCGTCTTTTTCACGTCATTTTTACGTCATGCTGAAGGTGAAATTGACGTAATTAATGCCGAAAAAACGACGTCATTATGACGGCACCTTGCTGCCTGGGTGGTAATCTTGTACTTTTGTAAACCTTGTCTGAATGGGTAATGGAATTTTAACTAAAACAATTTTTTTTATATTTATACCGCATATTTTTTAACACTTAATATTTTTCATACCAATGGATAGTCTACTGTTTCTAGATTCAGTTGCTGATATAAGAAATTTACCGCATACTGAGGATTATTTTTATCAACACATTTTGAGAGCTGCTATTGATAATTCTTTGGGAAAGTGATAAATCTGTGAAAAATCCAGAAATTCCCAATTGGACTAATTTTGGTTAGGCTTGAAAAACAATGTGTTTATCTCTAAGTTAATAACTGCAAATATTTGTCCCATTGTATCTTCTCAAAAGCATAAGTGTAAACTTAACAAACATACCGTAGTTGTAGCAAGTTGGATTGGAAAATAGTTCGCTACTGTGAGAGTAAATGTATTAGATGTTAATAGAAATAATTCACAACAAATTTGCATCGAAATATTTGAAATAATTTGTCAATAAAAATAATTTTTTTGGTTCAATACCATTTAAATACATGAGTATATTTATAAACACGCTGAGAATTGCATTGTAGACAAGGTCATGTTATTAAAAGGAATCAACATTGACCTTACGAAATGTTGATGCATCATTTATCTAGAGTATTTAAACATATTCGTTGCTTGGTGGCCATACTCATTTTTTGAGGAAAATAACCCTATTATACTCGGATATTGGACATGCGTCTGTTGTCCCTCCCAAATATGAATTACCCTTCTGTACAAGACCTCTATAAGTACTACGTGTCGTTTAGTATCACTCTTAGGCAAACGTACGTAAGATTCACATGAATTCTCTTAACCTATTTAAAATTAATGTATTATTATTATCTTGTTAGGCACTACACTATTTTTCCCCATAGATAGCGAGCTAGAAGTAAAAACTTAAAAACCAAGAATTGTCATTATTAATTAGCTATCCAGAGGGAATCACTGGTTAGATAGTAACAGTAAATACAGTAAAGCACATCTAAATTTAAAATCATTACATGGCAGTGGTAATTTTTCATAATAATTAGTGTTTACTTGAAACCAGACCAATTAACAAGAACAAGAAATATGACAGGAAAGAAAATTACATGATCATAGAATTACCTACGTCTATTTTTTCGTTTTTGAAATTACCGATACTCCGAGACAATCTGTGGATGTTTTATACAGGTGTGCTGGCTTTCTTAGGTGTAGCCTCATGTTGTCGTCGAAGACGTCTGCGTAATTCATTGGGGAATCTCTCATAGCACTTCTTGCAAACCGGCTTCAAGTCGCATTCATAGAACTTGGTCTTCTGGTTCATTTTCTGGTCACATATCGAACAGGCAAAGTGATGAACGCACCATGCCTTGTTCAAAGCCGTGAAAACTAAAACAATTCCAAATATTAAAAAAAAACAAAACCAGCTTAAATATGATTTATCCAAAACTAAGGAAGAAATTAAAGTGAGTACCACAAGGATTAGTTTCAGGCCCTAACAGTAAAACCCCCAATAAAAATGAAAACTGGTACTAACCGTCTCCTGCAATGACTTGATTGCAAACGTAGCACAGGTTTCCGAACAGCTGGTGATAATGAGTTTCGCAGTATGCCAAGCCCTTCTTCTCGTAATGACGATGGCCAAAGAATGGCTTCTCGCATTTGGCACAAGCAAAATGCTAGAAAAAAAAAGGACATTATTTCTATTTTTTTATTAAATAAACCAGTGGCCAGTATCCAGATGTACTAAAAATTTCAAAACCTATAATGCCATATTTTTATGTTGTGTCATTATTTGACTAGTCTCATAAGTTACTGGTATTGGTATATTGGTATTGATATACTGGTATCGGTATACTGATGTCAGTATATTGGTATCAATATAGTGGTATCGGTATACTGGTATTGGTATTATTTTTTACTTTACCTCAACGTGCCAATGCTTCCCAAGAGCCGTCACGACTCTCTCCTCGATCGGCCTACGACAAGCGCCACAGATCGGAATTCCCATCTTGTCATGGCAACGTAAACAATACAATTCATTCATATCGTTCTTGGCAAAGCCAGAGCGATTCCTCACCTCCCTAGCATTACTGTCAAGCTCAACACCGCAAGCTGTACAGTTGAAGTGGTACGGATGGTACACCTCACCTCTGAACTTCAGGGGTTGATCGTCAATCATCGCACTGAAAATAAATTGGTATAATGTCGACATGCACAAATAGTCCAATCTTTTCACATAGAAATCCAATCATAGTGAGTGGATATGAATTTCAAAAAAAAAACGTTCCTTACGGTTTTTTTGTGTCTATTATAGTTTCCACATTGTACAGTTGTTACTTTATCAATTTTCAATACTTTATTTAAGCAATTTTAACTTTCTTGTTTGAACAAACACAAAGACAACACAAAAATTTCATCAAATCCACTCCACATCCATGTTTGGATTTTCACATGAACTCCCTTTTTGAGCGTTTTCAAACTCGACTAAAAACTACTTCTTTACACTCACTGGCATTTGTGGCACACATATTTGCCAAGGCCTCGGGCCTTCACCTTCGCATTGCACTCATGGCACAGGGCTCTGCCTCCGTTCTTAATGAACCCTGTGTCGGCCAGCTCAACGGAGCACATTTCGCATCGGAAGCAATGAGGGTGCCAGCTGGCGTTCATCGCCTTAATGACACGCCCGATAATAAATTCACCACACTTGCTGCAACACGGAGCAAAAAGCACTTGGAAATCATGCTCGCAGTATTTGCGACCATCGAATTCGTAAAATACTCCGTCCCTGAATTCGCGGAAGCACTGGGCGCAACTGAAATAATAAGAGTGTGGTTTTATTTGGGAATGTGTTGAATTTCTAATAGACCTTAGGGTTTTTAGGCATGATTAATTCTATCTGTTTTTATGTTGAGTATGTTTATTGATCAACTTCAAAGTCATCCCACATAACACAGTTTGTACTTAGTACGTACATACATAGATGACAACATACTTGACAACACCAAAACAGATGGTATTACTGATAATTTATCATGCCTAAAAATTCTAACCAGTTGCTTAGGTCTATAAGTATTACTCACACAAAGCACTGTTGATGCCACAACTGGCCAGTGGAATTGACGATTTTTTCCTGAGGTTCGAATCCTTCGCCACATTTCGAGCAAATCATGTTATCTCGAGACATGTTGGTAAGTCTGCAAGAAATGATATCCACACATTATAAAAATAGGCTATTAACCGTTATAAATCTGCTAATGAATTAGTAATGATTATATATGCTGGAAAAAAATAAGTGATTTTAAAAGTTTTGTGGGATGATACAAAGAAACAATGATTATCATTAAAGAAATGATTACATACAAGTCTAAAAAATATTTCTCTTGGGGTCTAGTGTGGTTAAAAATGTGTGACCACACAGTTTGATAACGATAACAGAAGGGAAAATTGACACGCACTGGTTTGGCACTCTGTGTTACCTCTCTTATCCAGACCACTGTAAGTAGAATTTGCTAGGTGGTGGTCTAGACCCAAGATGAACTATTTCTGAATCTGTATATGAATTAGATGGTAATTGATCTTGGCGAGTGTGTGGCAAGTGACCTAGAAGAAACCGAGAAGTGCAATATGGATCACAAGGAAAGGGAGGGAGGGATGCATAGGTCAAACTTTTGGATGTCAGTAGGTGGGGTGAATAAAAAATAATTGTAGACAGTTTTGAAGTATTAAATACTGTGTATGTACATATGATAAAATGCGTAAAGGTATAACATTTTTGATGATACAAACTTCGGTCTTTAAATTTTATTAACATATTATTTGAACGACAGGCGCAGCAAAGAAAAGTAATTTATTTCTTTTATTTTTCTTTTTTCCACAAACATTCTAAACTTTTGAGAAAAATTTCAGAAAAACAAGGGATTGGAAACAGGGGAACCAACCCTGTAGAATGCTTATCAACTCCTATACAGGGAAGTTCCTATAGATTTTTCAGCTCTAGATTTTTTAATCATTAAAATTATATAGTTAGTATATAGGGTTAATTTGAAATACAAGTAATATACAGTGTGTCCCAGGATAGATGTAACGAGAGGTGTAATTTACCAAAAATTTTGAAATTTTGGAATGGTATTTGGGGATTGAGTCCTGCTTGTTGGTAAAACTAAACTATACCAAAAATGACATGATTTGGTGTTCTACAGGGTGTTTTATAAGCAAAGATGTAAAAATCATCACTAATAAAGTACCTTTATTCTTCAAAATATGAAAAAATTCCACTAAGAAAAGTTATTTAGAATGCAATTTTGTACCTTTATACCAAATTTCAGAAATATAAAAATTATTCTTTGAAACTTCCCATTTTTTGCGAATTAAGAGTTGAATTCATATTTAAAGTTGTGTAGGAGCAAATGTTAATCATCTCAAAAAATTGAATATACGAAATGTAAGAAGGTATAATGTTAATCGAACTAATTGTAAAACAAGAAACAATTACTAACAGAAGATTAATGAGGTTTAAAAATTATAACAAGTAATAAATGTCAAAAACATAACAGATTCACAAACAAATTAATTATTGACCAATACAAAACAATGTTTAAAATTTTTTTATTATTCGACGTAGCTACCACCCATATCCACACACATTTCGATCCTTCGCCTGAAGTCCTTAAAACTGTTTCGAATATGATCTAACGGTATGGAGTTTACGACATTTGTAATTCTCTGCTTCAATACTGCTGCATCGTTAGGAAGTGGTTCAGCGTAAACCAACTGCTTGAGGCGACACCATAAAAAGAAATCCAATATTGATAGGTCTGGGGATCTCGCCGGCCACTTGATCGGTCCATTCCTGGCAATCCAATTTTCTCCAAAATTTAAATTCAACCACCGATTAACCATTTCTGTGGAGTGGCCAGGGCAATAGTCATGTTGAAAATGAACTAAAAGCATATCCCTTAAAGTATTTAAATGTTCTTCAGAAAATCTTTGAAGAAGCTGTAAATAAGTGTGCTGGTTTAACCTTCCCTCAATGAAATAAGGTCCAATAACTCCAACGTGATAAGAAACGGCACACCACACATTCACTTTTTTATAATATTGTCTTCTACAATGAATTCTAAAATTTGGATTTTCAGAAGCCCAAAACCGACAATTCTGAGATGAAACAACACCATTGGTTGTGAATGTGGATTCATCTGAGAAAATTATGAAATGATGAAAAAATCTCTCTTCCATGATTTTTTCTCCAATGGTCAAACAAAAATCCAACCTACGGCCGTCATCTTCCTCTTCAAGCGTATGTTTATAATTTGCTTTTTATGCCCTAATTTTCTTCGCCTTGTAAATTCTTTGGAGATTAGACTTGCTAATATTAATAAGAGCTGATCTCTCTCTTAGTGGCATCCTAGGATTTTCTATAACAGAGGCATGAGTTATAATAGCCCCAACATTGTCTTCATCATATGCTTTTATTTTTCTTTTCATGTTAAGAACATTACCAATAGCCAGAAACTTTTTAATTATTCTCATAGCCCGAGTACGTGACAAAGCAGTGTTTCGAAATTTCAAATTAAATTGGCTTACCACTTCTCTTAGCAAGTTTTCACTGCCAATTCCATAGCATTGCACAATATAAATTTTTTCACGCACTGTGAGTACCATTTTCACTTAATTTTTTATGCTTGGTTCGTTAATTTGAAACAGAAATTAAGGATATTGACTACGTTTGAATAATAATAATAAATGATAAATGTGTATCCACTGCTTTTCTCATAGCCTACTTTTAGCTTCTACATAACTTTAAATATTAATTCACAAAAAATAATTTCTATGGTTCAAAATAAAATACTAATTTATTGAAAAAATGGGAAGTTTAAAAAAAATAATTTTATATTCCTGAAATTTGGTATAGAGGTATAAAATTGCATTCTAAATAACTTTTCTTGGTGGAATTTTTTCATATTTTGAAAAATAAAGGTACTTTATTAGTGATGATTTTTACAACTTTGCTTATAAAACACCCTGTAGAACACCAAATCAAGTCATTTTTGGTATACTTTAGTTTTACAACAAGCAGGACTCAATCCCCAAATACCATTCCAAAATTCCAAAATTTTTGGCCCATTACACCTCTTGTTACATCTATCCTGGGACACACTGTATAGTCTCTTTACTATACTGAATAAGAGTTTTGATTATTATTTCCATTGTAATATGTTGCATTTGACATAAAATTAAATTTGAAATCGTGCAATTTTACAAACGCAGTAAAACCAATTTAGTGCCATGACATGTAGTGACGTAAGACAGTTTAAGTATTTACTCCTTCGAATCAATGAGTAATTCTGCATATTTTTTAGTCAAAGCTGAATACTCCTGAAAACGTCCAAAAAAAAAAGCTTGCCTAAGAATTCACTTTTTCCACATCCAGATCCCTTTTACAATGAAAAAAATGTCGATATGTATTATATTTGCACTGCATTACGTGAAAATAAATGTTCGTAGAACTTTAATGATATAATATTTGAAATCGTCTACCACAAGAACGATATAAGACATCAGTAGTGACATTGGCCGATAATACAATACAGTAAATCCCATTTTTATGGACTCTCGCTTGCTTTACCTAATCAACCCTATTTAGCCCCCAACCCAACAATGGAATAAGATCAAAATATAATCCAGTTCCAGATCTCGTTATAATACATAGGTGTACCAAATTTCAAGTCAATATCATAAACTTTTCAATAGTAATTGTGCGCACAAAAAAAAGTTAGACAGTTTTACGACATTCTAATCCTATTTGAACAAAAAAAATAACAATTTTTTTTTACCGATACTATACTTCCACTCCTCTGGTGGATGTGGAAGTAAAAGTAGTCACTATGAGGCATCAGCATTTAGGTAATTGACTGCCAGAAAATTATAAATAAAAGGGGGTGTGTACCATGCGAAAAAAATTCAGTGACAGTTTAAAAATATAAAAGTTTGAATCATCGTAGAGAAAACCAATAGAATTGGGTTCAATTCTGATTAACCTGGAAATTAATATATGGCCTTGACTAACATTCAGAGTGAAACAACAGTCAAAGTGGATATAAGTTTTTTTTTTTAAGTGGAACCACATGGCAATGTCACAGTGTAAGTCCAAAAATAATGTATGTCTGGATAGAGAATTAAGTCAAATATAAATCATTAAAAAAACGTTGGGTGTTCCATTTAAAAAATTGTAGTATTTTGCCACAACTATGTAAAAGGCCTCGTATATTTTAAAATAATTATAGAATATGCCACTCTCGATCTCTGAGTTTTTATCTGAGACACTTTTTCACCTTTCAATTGGTTGAGGAGATATTGACTGTCCACACGACTGACTCACCCCGTATATGACATCGTTAATAAAAAACTTAGCAGTGAAAAATTCACACTAACCACCCTGTATAATGACTATAAATATTCTTTAAAGTACAAACAAAAAATAGTTGCGTTACCCAACACAACTCATCGACATTTACTAAACACACTACCCTGCTATTTTAACATTTACTTCGTAATAAAATACTGCGTTACAACTGTCTACATAATTTCTAAAAGAACAGTACCTGCTGGTATCGGTTAAAGAAATTAACTTTGGCAAAGGCCCAGGAGATCGAGGTCCTAAAGACACATTGTCGTAGTCATCGTATCGGTAGTAAGTCATGCTCAATTCTTCTTTGGATTGTGCCCTCCTCTGCAGCAAAGAACTCTGAGCAATCATTCCGATTTCCGGGACTACAGGTGACTTGTCTTTAGACCAAGGCATGCTTTCTCTAATTACAGAACTGTGTAATGCAAGCAAATTTAGCTGTGACTAATGTTTAGCCTCTGTCACAAGAAAACGGAATAAACAAAATTTGTAATAAAATTTAACATAAATAAATGTAAACTTGTTAATTTGCTTGTGACATCAATGCTTATCAATTAGACAAATATCCTTATCAGTGTTATCTTTGGGGAATTGAGATCACAACACCTGGATCAAGAGAGGTTTTTTAGTATTGTTAAGCAGTTAATAGGCAGAGTGATTTTAGTAAGTGTACCATAAATTAAAGCTTATATTTTACCTAAAATTAGGTTTAACAAATTTAGGATTGTTTGAGTATCGTTTAGGAGCATTTACATTGCCCACAATTTGAAGTGAAGTATCAAGTGAAGCAAAGTCAAACAACCATATTTTTCTTTTTTAATCTGAGCTGATTTTATAACGTCTTTGTCTGATTACATAGCTTACTTTGTTGGTTTTAAAATGATTTGTACAGATGTATGCATAATGCATATTACACGTATATGAATTTTATACAGAGCGATATAAGAAGGTAGATAAAGTCAGGACCGGACTGGTTTATAGGGGCCTACTGGAAAGAGGCCCTCGTGCTTTTTCACGGATTATTTTATGAAAAATAAACAATTATTTTGCCTCATACTTTTGATTTTGCAGAGTGAGAGGGAAATACGCACTTATTTTAGATTTTTTGTAAATATTTAAAAAAACCAGACATAGTATAACCTCTAAAATTGTTTTAGATATTTGCTATTGTTCCAATTAATACAACTATATATTACTTCCACATCCAGTGGAAGTATAGTAACGACAAAAAAATTTTAAAAAATTTTTATTGTTCATGTAGGCTTAGAATGTCATGAAACGTCGAGATTTTAAGTTTGAGTGAAAGAAATTTTCTGTCTGTCGGTCTGTAACTTTTTTTGTGTGCACGTTTACTCTGGAACCGTTTGAGATATTGACTTGAAATTTGGTACACATATGTACTTTAACGAGATCTAGAACTAGATTATATTTTTATCTTGTTCCGTCGAAGGGTTGGGGTGTAAATTGGGGTAAATTTGGGGTAAATAGGTGAATCAAGCAGGTAATAGTCCATAAAATTGGTATTTAGTATATACAAGAGAAGCCAAGGTCTCAAAAAAGAATTTGGCATTAGCCACCCCCATTACCACCCCCACCCGATTATTAAAGGGGATGAAACAAATTGTGATTTAGTGTGTGTACAAGAACCAGAAACCTCAAAATATTTTTTTACTTCATCCACCCCCACCCCACTACCTATGTGGGGTAGTTTTATGGGTTTTTGTGGTAGAGGATTTCAAATATTATATTGTTAAAGTTCTATAAACAATTATTTCCACATACAAATTTTTTTCATTGTGAGTGACTTGGATAGAAAATCTGGATGTGGAAGTAGTGATTCCTTGGGCAGCGATTTTTTTTATACTGTAAATTTCTGTTGTATTTGAATATCGTGGTTTGTCAATGAAAATAGTTCCTAATTTCATTATTAGATTAAATATATACAAAATTTATGATAAAAACTGTATATGGTTGTATTCCTTAGAGCAATGGGAAGTACCTGAAACTATTTTAAAGATTATGCCATTTATGATTTCTTAAATATTCATAATAAACCGAAAATAAATGAATATGTCCCTCTCACTCTGCAAAATCCTATTGTTAAAGTCCAATTTTATGTTAGATAAACAAATCTAAGTTATAGTTCGTTTTATGAACATATTACACCTTAAGAGGGTTAAATTTACTAAAACTAAATGAATGGCGCTTCGTGCACTTCACCTCTATGCTAAACAAAGTGATCACATCGAAAGAACCCTATTCTCTGTCTGATAAACTTCTTATGAGAAATGCTATCCACAGCCGGAATTTGAAATATGCGAACGACCACTTAGATACAATACGACCTAAATATTAAATATTTAAAAAAGATGGAACATCTTTTACATATTTATCAAGTTTACAATAATCTGCCCCTACATTACTTTAAGTCTGCAAATACAAAAAAAAAAAAAAAAAACTTAAGGCTCTGATTCTGAGCAATCACCTAAATATTAATTTTAATATGTTTTGAAGTATGTGTTAGGAGTTTATACTATAGTCCACTCAAATTAGGGAAAAAAAACGCCGTTTTAAAGAAAGACTTTGAATAGCAGTTTCTTTGCATAGATAGTAAGTACTCAACTTTTAGAACAATTTTTTGCTTATGCGCAGAAAAAAAAGACATGATTTTTGAGATATATACATATATATATATATATATATATATATATATATATATATATATATATATATATATATATATATATATACGTTTTTTCGTGTTTTTTTTTTTCATTTAGACTTTCATATTTCGAAAAGTACACGTTTTTAAGGCTAAACGAACATAGGTAAACGTGTTCAGAATACAATTTCTTACAAAAAAGCTTCTATACATTTTCCCGATTATCCCATTGGTTTTTCCGGAAAAACGACTTGAAAAATATATCTATGAGTTTTTTTATTTTGAATGCAAATATCTCGAAAAGCACGCGATTTTAGGGCTAAATGAACACATATAAACTTATTCAGAATGAGATTTTCTACAAAAAAGCTCCTATACATTTTTCGATTATCCCATTGGTTTTTCCGGAAAAGCTTCTTGAAGAATATATATTTGCTTTTCGCAATTTTTTTTTTTTCATTTGGACGTATATATCTCGGAAAGTACGCATTTTTAAGGCTAATGAACATTACAAAACTTGTTCAGAATGTGATTTCCTACAAAAAAGGTTCTGTATATTTGAGACACATACGTATATAAGTGTAAATGTTAAAAACACGATTTTTATAATCAATCAATTTGTCACGTTTAAAAAAATATCTGTACACAAAAAAATATCATAAATAGTCATTTCTTATGTAGAATTAAAAACTATAAGGTCTGGTCTGGTTCTACGCTGATTTTTTTTTCTCGAGAACGGAGAGATTTTTATGGTCTATTTCGCTCCACCATTACAAGGGCAACGTCCATAAATGGAAATCATTTAAAATGTACGCTAGTGCTGTGGCGCTTTGTGTTACTTGACTTCACACGTTGTTTATGCAAACGGGTTTATTCAAACTTTAATGTTGAATACCGTTTGTAAAAGAAAAAAATAAGGAAAAATCCTTTACACACTGTGTTTGTAGTATTAAGTAAATTTTCTAAAAATACTAAAATTATATTTTTTTGCACTATTAGGCCTATTATTGGACCAAATACCTACTGAAACTATAATAAAGCTAAATTGAGAAAGGGTCCTACTAAAAATAAAAAACCTAACAGGTTTTTTAAATTTGGAATGGAGGTAATAGGTATAATAATTTTTTAGAGTTTTCACGTTTCCGGTTATGTAGATTGAGAATATTAAGTTATTTTAATTTCATTAGTTTGTCTTGATGTTACTGCTAAGGAAGAAACCTAATAAACTTGTTAGTGCAAAATATACAAGGTGGTCCCTTAGAAACACAATCATTAAAAAATGTGACAGAGGATAATAACCTTAGCATGTAGTGAACGCAATTACCAGGGAAGGAACTTGCTATATATTTACTATAAAATGCACATTCAAAAAGTCTTATAAGGCTTTCATACCTCAGCTAGTAGATTTTAAAATTTGAACTTCAGTACCTTCATTATGTTCTTCATATTTGGCTCAAGATGTCATCCTAGTATTTAAAGTGTTGCGAAAGAAAAATAGTTTTAAGCAATGCATTAAAAAACAATTTTATAGCTACCTGGTATAATGTACAATCATATTGTCACTATGCGTAAGACTTCGTTTAAAACGTCTCCAGATAATACCAACTTGGTTGGTGAAACATGCATTGAGTATCATTAATGTTCAGTGTTTTTGTGTTTGTAGCAAGTAACAAACTATATAATTAGGTAATTCATAATATTTTATTCAATTCTATCATTATTATAGTCATCCAGTGAGCAAGAAACAAAAAGCAATCTTTCTAGCTGATTTTCTATAGTATATTATTCAGCGAGCGGTAATGTAGGTACAACTCACGCAGATGAAGTTTACAGCACGAGCCCTAGGCGAGTGCTGTAATTCATCAAATGAGTTATTATCATTACAGCAAGTTGAATAGTATACTTTATCTACAATTACAACAATAAATACAAAATTGAGAAAATTTTGTTTAAATTACTCAGTTTGTTTAATAGTAAAATTAACTGTAAAATTTAATTTTTGTACACTTTTATATTTGTTCTGTGATTTTTCGGGTAATAAATTATGTATTGTATCATTAGCTACTTGTCTTCATTCTGGTGGTGTACATATTAGTTCATCTTCACTGAATTCATGATTTTTGGCACAATTATTCTTAACTTGATTTGAAAACGTCGAAACTACTCAAACATGATAAATCACCTTCCTCCCCTCAATAATAATGAACCCGAGGAACAATTTAAAAGTCATTTGGACTTGAGGAGGTTTTAAGAAAGGTTTGTCAGGGTTAGGAAATAGTCATGTGCTTTATTGATGTTGTAGTTAAGGCCTTTTAGGCTTCAAGTATACTTGCTCTTAATAGTAAGTTTTAAAGCATTCTGTAAGACCTAATTATAAAGCTAATTTGCTTCTAGGATAATATGTATTTGTAATGGATTTATTATAACCTACATAACTCTTCATAAAGCTAATTAGTTTTATGAACGTCTTAAATTCCATTTAGATTTAAAGAGGCTTTAAATTATTCTTTATGGTTTTAACATATTTGCAATAAATGCATTTTAAATCCTTTTTAAAACTAGACATTTCCAATGCCTATTAGTACTTATTAAAGACCATTACAAAACTAGACTCTTAAAACATCCTTGATAAATGTGATGAAATCGTTATGAAGAAAAAAAGGCAAATTTTAATTCCATAAAACACTTTCCAAAACCTTAACAAAACATTTATTATAAAAATAATAAACAATATGTATGCCTGAAGTGTCGTTGATGCATGTGTGTGTGTGTGTTAATTAAAAGCATTTCACGACTTACTGATGTGTAATTAAGTATTTTTTTGGAAAGGTGGAAAAAAATAAAAAAGAGTGGCCATTTTAAAAGGACTGTTAAAACACACACACATACAAATTATTTTGAGGTTAAGTTTTAAGTTTTTTGTATCAAATGTCAACGTCTCAAACGTTTTATTACAGCTTTTATCAAGTCCATGTGATCTTCGCCAAGTGCATTTGCATTTTTGTAAGGAAGGGATTATTTGTGATAGTATACAAAAAGACTAAAAGGGCTTCATTTAGAGTAAATGTTCTAGGTCATTACCATTATTAGAATATATAGTTTAATGAGAGGACCAGTGTTGCCAGATCAAAATTTTAAAAGTTATCAGACGACGCTTTAAAAAGTTACTAAATCTTACTAAAATTTCACTAGATTTGAAATTAAAGCTCTCATCTTTAATTTTCAAAAGTTGCAGTGTCTGTAGGACACGTAATTTTCTCGAGCTCTCTGAGCACAGCATTGCTTTGAACGTCCTCTATCTGATTATTTCATTGCCAGACTTCGTACTCTGTATTGTATTAAATGGTTTGTAACTAGAAAGTACTGTTTGTCTAAGAGACGCTAGAGGGCAACGAGCCCAGGCTATTCGATTGTAGGGATTCACGGTCAATAAACTATACGGTTACCTCAATGAGCAGCTTTTAGACGGGAGAGACGCGCGGAGCGGGGAATTGAATGAAAGAGATTCTGTTCAGCCTACGTCAGCTGTAGACACTACAGGCATCTTTGTGTGTGTCTTTTGCACGGAAATCAGATATGTCTGTCTCTTTCATTCGATTCCCCGCTCCGCGCATCTCTCTTGTCTAAGAGCTGCTGATCGAGGTAACCGTAGAGTTTACTGACCGTGGTAGCGATTAACGTGAACAGTTCTGTATTAAATGGATCGCAACTCGAATTTAATGTTTGTCTACCTACCAGTAGAGAGCAATAAATTGGATGATTCAAAAATCATTAAAAATGGGCATTTTCATAAAAGGTTTCACTAAATCACTAGATTTTAAAAAAATCACCAGATCTAGTGAAATTTCACTAGACCTGGCAACACTGGAGAGGACTGTAAAATGACAATTAGATTTTTAGTTGGCCAGCCATGTTTTTCTTGTTATACAAAAATATTCAAGGTCAATCTCACAATTATAATTATCAATAATTATCACTTTTTCGTTAGCAAATTAAGGTAGAATTACAAGAAACGACTGAAAATTACCGTGGGAACCGAGAAGCAGTCCACTTTTTTAAATTTGCTGATTACGTGTATCTATGCAAATTTTGTATGGATATTAAAATCATTATCATTTCTGAGGGGCTCTTGTTTTTTGGGCCTTTCTTATGTAGTTTTAACTATAAACTGCCGCTGGTTTTAATTTTTTTGTCATACCTGATGGCTTTTTATTACCTTTTAAATCGGTCTTAGAGGTTATAGTGCTCTACGCTTTATACATTTCAAATTCCATTTTATCTTCAACAAGTCTGATGGTGTGTTTGCTTAAATCAGTTTAGAAAAAATAAATGCAATAATAAAATTATTTCGATTCCTTCGTGGACATTCTTATAGCTTCTCAGTTCTAATATGGTTTTAAAAACCAGTTTTAAGGTAGCCTTCTAGGTGTTTTCTAGAAATGCAGGAAGCTAATAGAAAAGCTTCTGACAGCTTTAAAATAGTTTTTAAGAAAGGTTTTAACACGGTCCGAACAAGATTTTCAAGAGCAGCACTAAGCCTCACTAAGGAGTTTTATGATGGAATTTAAAAAGGCCTTAACAACCTTCATAAGGGTGGGCCCTTTTAGTCTACAAGTCGTTTTATGATGGTGTTAAGGATATTGTTACAGCAAAATAGATTTTTCAAGGCATTTTATAAATAGTTTTATAGCACCCTTGTATACATTTAAAAATCTAAAATTGTTCCTTGGGAACCCTTCTATTTTACCGTATCGGAAAATTTCTCTCGAACAGAGCCATCTTATGTTGCATTGGACAGGCTAGTCATGAAGATAAAGATGATTGGCTCTGTACCTAGTGATTTATAATAACTCACGCTGTTTGTTTATGGATACTATTAATTGTTCAAAAGCAGTTCATTAATTAGTATATAACCTAATAAGAGTAGATAAACTATTCTACTAGGTTTGCTTCTGCAGAGAATCACAAACTAGTCAGAGCCAATGAGCTCTGTCTAACTTGGTCAGCTGACCAATCAAGAATTGTTTTCAACCAATCGTATTGTGTTTGACCAGTCCGTGATTGCTGCAGAAACATACCTACTGTTTATATACTTTCATAGAATGTATCTATTTTTCAGATTAAAACAACTACCAACCTATAGCTCGTGAAATATAACAGTTGGAAAAACTATTAGTACCAAGAACATTCATGCAGAAGTAAATATATTTTGCTAACATAAGTTTATGACCAACACCAATGTTAGAGCTGAGGAAACAGCAATTGAGGTCGTAACAAAATCCAGTTGGAATGAACCTTGGAGTTTATTAAATCGACCTCAATTCATGAAGTTTCTCATCTTAGGGTACAATTATTAGTACTTAGTATATTTCATATATCTTAACAACTTGACTACGTAGGAACACAAATAGTTTCTATTGCTTTCTAAGCTAAAGAAGAACCAAGCTTATCGAATCATCAAGATACATATGAAAAACACTATACGCCTACAATATGTAACACATGAAGTCATGGATTAATGATTAATCTGAAATGTTTAGCAGAACTTGAACTGAAACTAATAGATTAAGAAAGGCTTTAGAATTCAATTAGGTTGTTACAAGTTACAAAAAGATGAGACATGATACCTATAAAAGAACTACGATAAGTTGTAAGCAGAGCAGCAGTTAACGATGTGAGATGTCTACATAAATACAGCAATCTCATGCTTACCCTGGCATAGGTGTCGGCGACATTATAAAAGATTCTTCAACCAAAAAGAAAAGTAAAGTAGGAAACTGAAAATAAATAATTCCGCAGTTTACAGCCAATTCTTTTCGATCTTCTAGCTAAATATCAAATCTAAGCTAATTGCAAACATTTTACATGGCAATAAGGAATTGTCTTGAGGACTTACCTAATACTTCTATAAAATATAAACAAATATGGTAAACTAATTAAAATTATGAAATGTTTTAAACACACCCAAATATTTATGGTCACTTGTCACTCTCGTGTAACCTCACTTGTATTCTTTTGGTTTGCTGAGGATTTTTGTCTTTGTTTAATCTGGGAAATAAGACAAAGAAGAAAGCTGTTCGGAGCCGAGTTAACCACTTTGAAGAATCAATTTTGTTTTGATAACCACACGTTCGTCAACCAATCACGTTAAATATGACCATTTAAAGACAAGAAACGGATGTGACAGGAAGTTGCGGCATTTTTAAGAGCTCACCATTGATTCTAAGCAAAAAATTCATAATCTATCTTATCTAATTTCTAAGCAAAAAAGAAATTATGTAGTTCTGGGTATAAAACCCCAAAATTAAGGAATTAGCAGCAGAGAAGGATATGTTTGGAAGTATTTTGGTACCTCCTCAGTGCAGGTCCACGAAATGTGAATAAACAACTCACACACGCACTCACCGCATTCTCCTTATATAAATTCTAACATTTTGAATTTCTATTCATTTGATAAAACATTTTTGAACAGGCAGTTTTTCAGCATAGTGTACCCTTCAAGAAGGCTTTATTAACAGTTAACTCAGACCTAACTCAGACTCAGGAGCGGCTTTAAAGTCTTAAAAAAATGTGCTAGGTATATCACAGAAATTTACAATCAGCTTTCAGCACTAATAATTTCCAAAAAATTCATAAAATATAATATACGTATATATCTAAAAGTGTATCCAATTTCAAACATCATCTTTAAAAACGAAAAATCACAGGGAAAGGGTAAGCAGTTCCGCCTCAAGATTTTGTCATCAATTCACAAAAAAAGTAGCGTCCTTGTTCATAGAATTATAAAACCCACATTAGTACTGACACTCATTGACAGATGTCGCGCTACAGAAAATAGACAAATCTACAATATTTTTGTCTTTAAGAGGGATAAGGATCAGCTGATCGAACCTATCGAAGCCACCAATACTCCCCGCGCGTCGCAGATTTCCCATAGTTACACTTACGTTATCACAGAAATACGTAATTAGAGTCCGTTGCTCTCAGAGTTCAGCTAGAGAATGTGATGCAACTAACAGGGAATGTCGAGTATTAATCGTACCTTTATTCCGTCAAAATATAGCTGGCAACATTGCCTTCTGCAAGGAGTCTGGTTATTTTATTATTGTAAAATGTGAATATTTTGAATTGTTTTAGTTTATATAATGATTTTTGGATTACAAATAAACTGATTATTTAATGAAAAATTTTATGTTAAAGTTCTTATCTTATATTTTTCAGGCCAAGTGAAATGAACGATTTTACGTTATTTTTCAGCTTCGAGGACAATCAAAACATAACCTATAAGGTGGCAAGAATTTTGTTTTGAGTCATTTGCAGTATTTTCCTACCTACATTTTTAAAAATTTGTACGTGTTGCTAAAGATCTAATGCTGTGTTTAGTGTTTGTGACTCTCATTTGTTATTTGGATCATTTTTAAAATAATACATGAGAAATATTTTTTATAATTAAGGAAAGCGTATAGTGATTCATTTAATAAAGTATTACCAGTGTAGCACTAAATTAAATAATTTCGCAAAAGTAATGTACCCAGAAGAGGTAGATTACTTTAATCGTTGAATATTTTGTTGTCTACTGGTTCTTTACGTGTATCAAAATATAGTTAAAGAGGATTATAAACTAATTTAAAATGTTTTTTAGTCGAGGACAAACGACGAACAGTACAAGAGATCTGTTGACAATGTGTTACGTTCGCCATTTGTCCTCGTCTCAAAAACATTTTAAAGTGGCTTTTCAACAACTGTCTTCGAAAATGACAAATAACGCACAATAACCGAAATGACTCGAAACTGTTTCTTTTCACACGATGTGTGCAATAATCCAAAAAAAATAACATGTTTTTCACACCGTTCTGTCAAAAACAGAACAGACACCTTTTATTTGTATTTTTTGAAGTAGGATAGCCTATTCAAATTTATAAGCAACTGACTTGTTTAACTTTCTCCAGTTTTACATTAAAGAACATGGCACAATTTTAAGGTATTTTGGCCCTCAGTAGAAAATTTTGAAATTTTAACATATTATAGTTTATATTAAAGGAAGTAATTTTATCATTGAAAGAAAGTCCTAAGTGTACAGGGTGTATCTGAAAAGTTAAATTAAAAATAGTGATTTTAAGATATCGCATATTTATTACTGGCGTCAGAAATAAAAACTAACATATAATTTCAATTATTTATTTTCATTATACAACGTGTAGTACAGTTTAAAACATGTATAGTTGCTAAACCATACATCAGTGTTCCAAAATTATTATCATCATAGGTTTTTAGTTTTCTTATAACAGAAAAATTAAATATATTTTAATTAATATTTAATTAGTTGTATTTGGGTCCTATCTATTTATGTGGTGGATTTTATGTTATTTTATGTTTAGACAAAAATTATACATTGTATTACATCATAGTGTTCCAAAAATATAATGATTACCTAATAAGCACGTTTAGAAAAATATATTTTTATCCGAGGAACATTCTGGTGATGGAAAAACAATGCAAAATAGTCCAAAAAAGTAATTGTTATTAAGTATTTATTAATGGCCGTTTTTGGCTGAAAAAAAAAAACAATCTTGAAAGTTGCAATAAAACTCTTATCATTGTCATTAACGGTGGCGGTCCCAAGCACAAAAATGCGTAAAAACAAGGCATTATAGTTCGATAATTTCTCCCTTATCCCTGATCCGATTTAAAGACTGTTTCAACAGTTCTATAGAAAAAACTTCATAGAATGGTACCTGCATAGCCTATTAAAAAATCCAACAAAAAATAAAAAATGAACAATACTTTTTATTTTTTGTAATGTTTTTAATAGGCAGGTACCATTCTATGAAGTTTTTTCTATAAAACTTTCGAAACAGTTTTATAGAAAAGAAGTTTCCTCGATCAGGTATAAGGGAGAAATTGTCGAGCTATGATGCCTTGTTTTTACGCATTTTTGCGCTCGGGACCGCCACCGTTAATGACAATGATAAGAGTTTTATTGCAACATTCAAGATTGTTTTTTTTTTATTTTTTAGCCAAACAGCCATTAGTAAATACTTAATATTTACTTTTTTGGACTATTTCTTGTATAATTTTTGTCTAAACATAACATAACATAAAACACACCACCACATAAATAGATAGGACTCAAATACCACTAAGTAAATAGTAATTAAAATATATTTCCTTTTTATCTGTTATAAGAATACTAAAAACCTGATGATAATAATTTTGGAACACTCTGTATGGTATAGCAACTATACATGTTTTAATCTGTACTGCACGTTGTATAATGAAAAGAAATAATTGAAATGACGCCAGTAATAAATATGCGATATCTTAAAATCACTATTTTTTACTTAACTTTTCAGATACACCCTATACACTTAGGACTTTCTTTCAATAATAAAATTACTTCTTATAATATAAACTATAATCTGTTAAAATTTCAAAATTGTCTACTGAGGGTCAAAATACCTTAAAATTGTGCCATATATGTCCTTTAAATTTTTAGTGTTTTGTTAAATAAATAATACCTGTTTACTTATGGAATTATTTGTTTTTCTTGCAGTCGTAGAAAAAATATTGTGAACAACACATTTGAAAACATCTTTTCACACTCATTGGACTTGTGGAACTCGCCTTCGGCTCTTTCCACCAAACTGTCACTCGTGTGAAAAGATTGGGTTTCGGAACTTGTTTAAAATACTGTTATAGTACTTTATTAAGTACATCTTATATAAGTAGACTACAAATTTCCAATTATATTATGTTGTTGTACAATGTTTTCTTGACAAACCTTGTCAATTTTATTGAAAAATTCTTGAGTGAGTAAAGTCTTTTGGTTTTCTTTCATAATGATTTTTTTTCTGAAATAAAATAAGTAACCATCAACAAAATGATATTTCTTTATTTTCTATGTACAAAATTTACATAATTTATTCAATTATTCATCGATTTAAAGAACATTATAAAAACACAAGTTTGGGAATTAAACTCACTAAAGAGGAGTTTTTAAGCAACCAGAGAATATAGATGAATAATGATTTGTTGGCTTGAAACTTAAAGCTATATCTTAGTAAGGGCTTCCTGTAGAAACGGGGTTGCCAGTCGTGAACTGAGCTCTTAAGCGCACCTCATTCGATATTTTTGAAGAAAACAAAGTTTCAAAGCAAAAACCTTATAAAATAAGTGGATAATAAACAAATACATAAACTTAAAAAAATATATCTCTAAATAATAGAAGAAAAATAAATATGATTTTCCCAAACTATTATAAATAAAATGAAAATATTTCTACACGTCCATAAGTAAATAAAACAAATATTATTTTAAATGAAGACATTTCCAAAATAAATAAATAAATAACTCTAAGATAATAATAATTATTAACTATTTACTTAATTAGGTGTACCTTATTGTGATAATAAGAAAGTTTAGGTTCTCATGCCTTCTATCGGGGTTTCTAATCGAGTAGCCTCTATATGCATATTCAATATGAGTAAAATAGGTACACGTACCAAAATGACTGTTTTTGTTGAGAAAAACTGATCATTTGTTTTCATTTCGCTTCTTTTTCAACATTGACGACTATTTTGTTAAATGTTTTCATATAAATTTCTCATCCCCTTAATTGCATCTGCACCCATGTAATGGAAAAAAAATTATAAAAGGTAGGTACGGCAATACAAAAATTCGCGCTCACTCCAAACTTATCTTCATTTATTTTTTCTTAACTATACATGCGATGCAATATATGTTAAACTCTGTTACTTAGTATAATTTACCTCAAAATGGAAAGTTTTCGATTTTTTCTTATTGCGTACCTATAACGTTTTTGTTCAAAATTTTAAATTTTGTTGCTTTTCTTCTATAACCCATATATTGTACAATATTTTGTTCAAAATCTACACCTCTATAACTAAAAATAAAAATTTAATTTGCAATTTTTTCTTAAAGGTAATATTAAGTAAGATGCTGAATTATAGCTAAAAAGTATTATCTATATAGGCATTAAACCTGCCTTTCTTCCTTTAAAATTTAACAAACGCAAAGTCGAGTATCCTATCACAAAAATTTATAACAAGTACACCACAATAAATATATAAATTAAAAATGTTTTTCCACATTACACCAAGTTATAATACACTTGCTAGAAACATGAGTTTAAACTAAACAACCTCTTGAATAAACTGAAATATAACGGGCACTCAAAAAGTCAGAACTATAAAATAATTTAAAATTTTAACCGTCTATTCTGTTTTAAGGAATATTTCGCTCCATCTTTCTCAGCTAAGAGCTCCTGTCTTTGTCTTTCGAGCGCTTGCTTCCCAGATTTTAACAATTTACTTACATTTTTATTTATTAGGCTTATAAGGTCATCAACAATGTTGCCAAACTGTTTTAGTTAAGAAATCGGGCCTCAGATGCCGCTACATACCAGAGTAGAAATTCCAAAACATCGGGGTATAGATTTGGGCTTTTAATATTGATTATTTTTAAATGCTGTATTTAGAAAAAGTTTTGGTATTCGACCAAAGAATTTCGCTAACTCCGTATTTTTCTCGGTAAATCAAATTATGATTTTTTTTTCCTTTATTAACGGTTTTATAACAATTTCACTGAGTTTCCGGAATACAAAACATTATTATAGACAGATCCCCATTCATACTTTTTTAATTAATGCCTTCTAAGGAGCGTAATTCTATACCCAGTATTTCGGCAATATGGCGGACCTCCTTAGCCCTCTTAACCGTTGAGTGAAAATACTCTAGAGATGAGTTGCTATTTAACAACCTGTTATTTTATAACTGTTATTTGTAAATAGCATTAACAGACTGTTATTTCCGTTCGAAAATAACAGGTGAGAAAATAACAGATAAGCAGCAGCGACAGCAGCATGATGTATAAAATAACGTCTCTGAAATAACATTTGCAAAGTGCGCGCTGCGGTATGCGCATGCTAGCACTTCTCATCGACCTGTTATTTTTAAACTGTTATTTTAAACTGTTATTTCAAAATAGCAGTAGCAGTTGAAACAGTTATTAAAAAATAACTGCTTTTACCCATCACTAATAGACTCTTCAATCAACGCTTTAACTATGTAATATGTAATAGATTATGAAAATATTTACATATTATATAATGCAGAAGCTATAGAAGACGGAAAGTCACATAAACTGTTTCATTCATTAATTTTTAGTAACCACTAGACATCATTTGACACATCTGTCAATGATACTATAGATTATTTACTTTATAACTTAAACTTTACTTTTTTCTGTAATATGGGATTTTACTTTTAAATTTCAACACACTGTAAAATAAATCTGCTACGTCATCAAATTGGTATAACGAAATAACTTGTACCTATTACCTTACTACCTATTTAAATATTGTATATAACTACTTATTATTTGGACGTAGCCCTTCATAATTTTTTACTCTTTATTAGTATTTTGTCACTTCTGTAACAACAATAACTAACTTAATTTTTATTTAAATTGTAGGTAAAGAGGTAAAGTCTAGCAGGTAGTATAGAATAACAGAATAAAAATCTTATGGTTATTTGTTGAGACGTCACCATTTCGTTGGACCAAAAAATGTTTTCGGTATTCCACAGTTTGTCCAATAATAATTCGGACAAAAGCGGCGAATTCCACATCACAACATAGGTTATGTCAAAAACGTCATAATTATAAAACCATAAAATCCACATAATCCTATGTAACCATTGCTTTTCCGAGTAGTTATAGCGATATGTTACTTATAATTCTTTGAACTTAACTAAAATTCGTTGTAGTGGAAAAATAGAGACAAACAATTCTAAAATGGTGTATAGGTGTTGGGTATTTATTTTTTTATTAGGTATACTAAAATGCTGTATAGCCACCGAATTAACCTTCGAATTGCCCGATAGTGCCAAAGAATGCTTTCACGAAGAAATAAGGAAAAACACAAGTTGTACCCTCGAATTTCAGGTAATGTTGCACATGTCTCGATAACTAATAATCTAACACCGATCGGTGTTCAGGTGGTTACAGGAGGACAGTATGACGTAGACGTTGTTCTAGAAGATCCCAGGGGCCAGCCCTTGTACAAACAAGTCAAAATGCAGTTCGACTCGCACACCTTCGTTGCCCAACAAACTGGGGTGTACAAAGTCTGCTTTAGCAATGAATTTTCAACATTCTCACACAAGCTCGTCTACATGGACTTCCAAGTGGGTGACGAGCTGCCCTTACCTGGCATGGGGGAGCATGCCACAGTATTGACGCAGGTAAATTGTTTAATATCACCAATGTTGAGATAAAACGTGAGATATATGTTTTCCATTAGGGGATGTTAATAAATCTCATTTTTACTTTCCTTGCCACTGGATACAAATCACTTCACGTACTTGAAATTGTAACTATCAAAATTAAGAAACAAATGAAATAGCCCAATCATTTATAGATCTGGAGCCCGCGTTAGAATTTTTGAGCAATATTAATTAACGGTAATATCTGTTTTTATGTTGTCAAGTATGTTTATTAGTCACGTCGAACGCCATACAGCAGAGTGGGCATATAAGGTGAGAGAAAATTTCCAATAGGTAATAAATATGACATTTTTTTTGTATAATTAGCAAGGCAAAAAGTTTTTCAGCATTAACAAAGTCAGACTTAAGAATAGGATGAATGTGTGTGAGAAGAGGTAAATGTCTCACAACGCCATCGTCGGGATAATAATTTATTTTTGCACTTTGTGTGGCATTTTCTACCAATTTACACCCATCTTATCCATTCAGTATAACTACGTTGTGTGTTGACACTTGTTAATTTATAAATGTAATTTATCTCTTTATGTTATCTCTATAATATGCTACCGATTCTATTTCTGTAAAGTTATTTTATTGAGTAGATAAATTTTTAATAACAAACAACAATCGATTGAAACAGAAAATATATTCGAAAACAATAAGCATTTACCCCATATGTTTGTTCATTTATGGCCAGGACATAAAAAAGATATCAACAGCCAGCTTCAGGTAGGTATACAGTACAGATGAAAGGCAAAAGGAGCATTTTACAGCAGTAGATGTAACGGCACGTACATACATCATGGCTAAATATTTTGAATGTTCGGTATTACCTTCGAGAGTTTTAGCACTTGATTAAATTTATTTTGAAGCCTTTTATTATTTCTGTTTTCTCGAGTTTCTCGAAAGCTGGATTGATGAATTGACAGCTCAGGACACTAAATACTCTGACAATCACTATAACATTAAAATTAGTGGAACATTTTTTCCCACATTATTTACTCACTCTGCTGTACAGCTATTGGCTTGATTTATAAACATTCTTGACTTAACATAAAAACAGATAGTATTACCGGTGATTAATCATGCTTAAAAGATCTAATGCGGGCTTCAGGTCCATTGCTTCTTTTGGCATGGATTTAAACTAATGTTTATTTATTCTTAAACAGCTGGAGGCATCGGCGCAGGACATCCACAAGTCCCTCAACACCATCTTGGATTACCAGACCCATCATAGGCTGCGGGAGGCTCAAGGTCGGAAACGAGCGGAAGACCTGAACGAAAGAGTGTTGTGGTGGTCGGTAATGGAATCGCTAGCCGTTATAACTATTGCCGTGGGGCAAGTGTTTGTACTGAAAAACTTTTTCACTGAAAAGAAGCCCCTCAACTATGCACAATATAAATAAATTTTGTAAATATTTAACTTAAATTGTTTGTGACCTGTGGACTTGTTTCAAAATTAGTGACTGTAAGGGATTTGTTTAACGGGTGTATGATTTCATTCCATTTGATGTTTGTTATTTTCTGATCTGTCGTAGCTGTAAATTATAGAGTTTATATTGTAAGAAACGGTTGAAATACAAAGAATAAAATACACGTTTTTAGTTTTCTTCAAGCACCTTTTTTTGTAAATTTTGTATAAAAGAATTGTATGCTATAAGGGTGAAAGTCTAAGAGGATCTGCCTACCATAATGAAATTGCTGAATTTCTACTTTTAGGTTTCCCGTATCAAATCAACCAAGGGTAAAAAATGTCAACACTCAAATTTTAATTAACTTTTCACGGCAGTGAAAAATTAAGAAAATCCAGCATTTTTTTGATGAGTAGTTTTTCTGAAGAAAAAAAATAACACATTTTATTACAGCAGGTTTAATAATTATTATCTCAGGAAGCTGAAGAAGAAACTTTTTGTGCACTCGTTTTGTAGCAGATGCAAGTTTATTTTCATTGAAAAAAAAAATGTGTTTGTTTTAAGGTCAGTCTTGGGGTTATCTCAAAAAGTGTTTGTTTAACTCAAAAACTTAAGTAGTAATTGAAGTTTTTAGTACCAATTTTAAAAGGGGCCGGTGGCAAATAAGCAAAAAGTAAATAAACAAGTTAAAAACGTAGGTACTCTTCGCCAATTTACTGAGCTTTTTATATAATTATTACACATTCTATAGGATACTCTTCGTAGTTTTCCTTAATGCAAAAGGGTATGAAAATCTGCAGTTCTAGAAAATTTTCCAAGTAAAAAGCCAATGAAAAGTACAAACAATGATGAAGACTGTGAATCCTAAATGTTTCAGCAGACTTTTTAAACCAGTCACTGGTTTCAACTGACAAGTCACCAATAATAAAAAATAAGATCGAGTCACCTTCTTACATGCAGTATAAGGTTAAATTTTTTTTTAAAAAAGTGAAATAATCAACATAATAGTACTATGGTATATTAAAAAAAAACATGGTAATTTAAAAAAAGTAATAATCAGGGCCGGCCTTTCAAGCGCTCTCGTGCAAGATTCTAAAAAGCGCCCCTTTTTCTGGTCAATTTAAAAATAATTTTTTCGTCTTCATCTCAAAATTGATGAGGGGAGGGGCGTAAAATAAATAAAAAATGTTTTTTTCCTCACTCAAAATTTTCATCCTCATAAATTTTTGGCTATAAAAAAACGATGTGTTAAAGGTAAATAAATATTCTGGCGGCATTTTGAAGCTAACAGAATATGCATTTTCATGCCCAATTCGCAAATATTGATATTTCATTAATTAAAGAATATTGTGGCCAAAAAACTGTCAAAAATAATTAACAAAAAATGTCAAAATAGCCGTTTTAGCTAAAAATTGGCCAATTTCAAATGCATTTTTGAAATTTTTTATTTACCTTTAACAAATATCTCACAAAAAGTCATATATTATTTTATTGGCAAATGTTTAATGTTTACCGATTTTCAGGCACCCGACTTTTTTATAAAAAATTCATCATAACTTTGTTATTTTTAAAGATAATGCAATGAAAGACACTCAAATGTACTTTAAAAAGTTATACTTGCATTTTCTTTGTCTAAATCTTGTAGTTTTTAAGATATAAGTGAAACATGAGCACGACTTGTGAGCATCCAAAAAGTGCTGAAATTTGCATAAATGTTAAATAATCATAACTCTGTAGCTATTATAGTTTCATAGTTATAAAAAAATTGTAATTTAAAAAAATTATAAAAAATAGTTTAATAAATAAAAAGCGACAATTTTTTAATTGTAGGGATTTTAGTGTTTCCAACATTGAAAAAAAAGAACATTAAAATCGGTGCTTTACTGACCAGTTCCCAAATAAACTCCTCCACTATTGTGACGTTATTTCTAAGGGCTCAGTGACCCCAGAGAGGCATTTTCATTTCTGATGTAAATATATTAGATAAAACTTCTGCTTGACGTACTATGCGGGAAAAACATTGGGCATGAGAGAAGTAATATACGGCTGCGGCTATGTGTGAACAGCATCCTACCGTTCTTATTTCATTGGGACAGATTCTGGAAACGTTTATCTTTCAGTCCTAAATATCCATCAGACATAAAGCTGGAAAGTGTCATATTTGATGTAAAATTTTCTGCTGAATATGAATCCGGAGGGCGTATAAAAATCGGGGATTGCTTAATCCGCAAATTTCCCTTTATTTCAGAAATCTTAAAAAATCGAATTTTTAAGATATAACTTTATTCTCCCACAAAAGATAAGCTAAAAATCCATTATTTTTTTAAATTGTTGCTCACAGTGTGTTTAATGCAACAATGTAACCAAAACACATCTAATAATTATAGAAAAGCCGCGCCCAACATATTAAAATTGGAAGTAAGATCAAGGCATATCAACAGTAAAACTTACCACACTTACATTGATTATTTGCCTAATGGGACGACAATTCAAAGCATACGCCGGTATTGCTGCGACTGTTCCAATGGCATAGGAACGGTAGGATGCTGTTCACATATTGCTGCAGCCGTATATTACTTGTCTCATGCCCGATATCTTTCCCGCATAGTACGTTCAGCAGAAGTTTTATCTAATATATTTACATCAGAAAATATTCACGTAATTATTCGCGAGGACAGCGACGAGGATTAATTATATTGTAAGAATTCATAATATGTATCATAATAAATAACATTTTCTTGGACTTTATTTTTATCTATACTGCACCTTTCTTAATCTCAACCTAAATAATAACTGTAATTCAGAGCGTTTACTTTATTTATTTAAATTACAAACACATAACTACTTGTTTATACATTTATGAGCAAGTTTATATTAAAGAGAGATATAAAGTAGTAAGAACTCCAGGACGGTCAAGGGTTGTACCCATTTTATCTGAATGCACTTTCTGTTGATAATACTAGACGCAGTAAGCTACATTATATATTTTTCTGTAATTGTACCTCTGTGTGAACTATGAAAAAATAAGAATTTTTTATTTTTTTAAATAGTAAATATAGTTGAAAAGTTCTACAAAAAATATATAATATAGAACAATGTATTATCCAACAAAGAGTTTTCGTTTTATCGTTTAGCTGCAATAGTTTTTGAATAAAATAATTTTCAAAAATACCCGCTCTAGCCTATATATGGTCAATTATCTCAAGAACGCAGGCAGATCGGAGGCTGAATTTATGTCAATGGTAACTTTATTACTCACCGATGTCATAACACAAATTATTTTGAAAATACCTCTCTGGGGGCACTGACTCTATCCTATCCTGCTAGACCCTTTTGCATATTTTTTGTCTCTATAGATACTGCAGTATGTACATATACAGGTAATTATTAATTACTAGTTTTACTGTCATTTGACACTACTGACTGAACCTAATGTCTTTTTTAAGATTAATTTTAATTGGACTCTTATTAGAGATAATTTCTGCAGTAGATTACTGTAAGCTGTGTGAAAATGGGACACATACCATGTGTAAATATAAGGTAAATATGTTTCTCTTCACAATACAAAAGTGTCATAAGTAGGTGTTTTCTGTTAGAAAGGGCCTGGAAAAGCGTGCCTAGACTATAGGAAGGTAGAGCTTACTCTTGGAGACAAGAAATATATTGTGGATATTCATAATGATATTCGTCATCACATCGCATCTGGGCAGGAATCTAGGGGGACCCTTGGAAGCCAACCCCCAGCAGCTGATATGCTTGTGATGGTATGTACTCCATCGTTATTATCTTTGAAAATTATATTCAATATTTCACACACAAAAATAAGTACCTGAAGATGATTATACAGGCACCTGAAAGTTTTGCATATTAATTTTCGATAAAATTCGTTTATTGCATTAATAGTACAGTACCTGGAGTTAAAAAATATGTAAAATTTCAGAATAATTTCATATGTAATGATAATTTTTGTTTATGGGTTATTATTGTAGTAAAAGGTATCATCCTCAATTTCTATATGGTCCGGATACTTGCTCTTACCCTCAAGGGGTATTTGAATTTGAATATTGAATATTTGAAAAAGTATTATTAATTTATTTTTGAAACGTAGGATACTTATGTTTTTGGGATCGCTGATTTCGAATCTGAAGTCAAAATTAAAAAATTCAAAATGGCGGATGGAGTTTTTTTCTAAAACAAGTGTTTTAAAGAGACAAAAGAAATTGAGCATCTAGGTGATGCTACATATTAACAAAAAACAGCATTTTTGGTAGAAAAATTAATTACTGAGCAATTACAATAACAAAATGGCCACATTTTGTTTAAAAAAAATGTAAAAACGCACATTGAATCAGTCATAACTTCTTTATTTTTTGTGATGTAGAAACAAACAAAAAATCATTTTAGAGATTGATTAATTATCTTTCATTTTGTTCCTTAGAATTTTTATGGAACTGGCCCAGTCTCTAAGATAATCAACATTTTAAACTAAATACTTCATCCTAAAAACGGTCAGATGCCATTTATAAAATTAAATATCTCCGAAACTATCAATCCTACACAAGTATATAAATAAAAAACGAATCCATTCTCAGTTTATAAGCTTCATTTTTGATGTCCACTATATTTTCTCTAAAACTAATATTTATTGAGTTATTTGCAGAGAAACAAAAATGTTACGTTTTTTCTATAATTCCTTTACAGTTTTAAATGCATTTTTTCTGAAGCAAGCTCTGAAAGTGGACGAAAAAGTACATTGTTTCTGTCATAACTTCTGTTTTTTTATGCTAAAAAAATAGAAAAAAAATCATTTGAAAGCCCAATTAATAGTCTTTCATTTTGGTTCATACCGCTTTTAACGTAAATGCCATAGTTTCTGAGAACATTTAAACTAAATACTTCATCTTATAGACGTTCGGACGCCACCTTTATACTTCCAGATCTCTGAAACTATTAACTCTACAGAAATTAGAAAAAAATGAAATTCATCCTCAATTCAGTAGCTTTCTTATGAAAAGTTACATAGAACCTTTTCTTCTTAAAGTTTTATTTTCTTTCAGCTCCAATGTTTACAATTTTCTCTTAGTTGCCACCCCCTGAAAAAGGGTGGCAACTAATATAGAAACTTTTCTTTGATGCATTTACTATTATGTTGCCAATAATTAACGAAATCCGTTCAATATGACATTATTCCGAAGTTAAAACCTCTAGGTTCTGTACTATAAGTCAATACCTCAGAGTCTACAGGAACTTTTTCAATAAAAATGAGGGCCTATCGAGGGAGCCTGGATGTGTATGCAACTTTCTGACCTCTGTTGTTCTAGTGAAAATGCCGTCATCTTGAAAAAAAAAAATGGTTAACTTTCGTTTTTGAAATTTCTCGCTTCCTGTCTAAGTTATGAAAAAAATGCAGACGTGATTTTGTAGAGAATTTCAAGCTCTACAAAACGTAATTTTTTTAATACCTTTGACAGGAAGCGAAAAATTTAATAAAACCAGTGAACCATCTTTTCAAGATGGTTGCGTTTTCACTAGGAAAAAAGTGGAAGTGGTCTTTTTTTACATTTAAAGTACATCGTGCTATTCTCCTTATGCATTAAACACTGCTAGCTAAATATCCACTTAACTTCTAGCAGAAGAGGAGGATGAGGTTATTTTGTTTGTTATCAACTCGTTGATCCTGCATAGAAGTCCAGTTCGCGGCACATTCAAATAGTCGAAATTTGATGATTTTTTTTTAAAATGTCGCGCTCGAATTTTTCTCGTATATTAAATATATAACGAAATTAACTCCTACATTTCACCATTTTTGAAAATTTGAAATTTCGTCAACAGCTCAAATTCGTTACAAAATTAATATGTTCAAAACCCAGCCTGATTACTCTGATTAATTATTAAGTATGAAAATGATTTTGCTTGTAATTTTTTCCAGCAATGGGACGATGAACTTGCCGAAATAGCTCAGAGATGGGCTGACCAGTGTATACAAATAAACAGTTCGATACAGCATGACGTTTGCAAAAAAACAGGTAACCTTTCTTTAGTAAACCTACAGTAAAAGTCTGCAAGAATCTGTATAGCCTCGACCCGGTCCAAAAATTAAAAAAACTACAAAATACTGATCCTTAATAAGTTTTCATTTGCTGTTTCTATTTCGTCTCAGACTTGCATTTTTGTTAGGTAGTTTTTTCACAAATAACTAGTCAAGGACGTACACTCAAAGAAAATGATAGATAAATTCAACCAAAAAGAGCATATGAAATCGCGCCTATCTAGTTTCATAGTTAAATCAATCAGAAAAGAATAGTCATACAACTTTATTTGTTTTCGTAAACAAATAGTAGTTTAATAATCATATCTTCTTGTAACAAATTAAATAGTACAATGACATTTTTTTATGTTCACTAACCATTTTCAATTTGGTCTACAATTAAATAGTACAACGACTTTGTTTTTTGTTCACCAACTAATTTTTAGGTTGATCTACACTTTATTGTATGATGAAGTTTTTTTTGGTTAGCCAAAATCTCAGTATTGAGACATCAGACCACCCACCTAAACCAAAGATTAGAGATCGTTTATAAGATCCATCCAAATATATCGATGATCCCTGAGAGAATTTGAACATTGCAATCATGTTATTAATTTTCTATAAATTCATAAGAGTATAAGATAAATGCATGATTGATTATTGTCAGTGATTTGTATGTGGCGCCATCTGGGAATAATTTTTGTAATAAACTACGTGGTAAGCAAGCAAATTTTATGGTAATTCTTTTAGAACTTCTAGAAGACGACAATAATATTGGTTTGTCTACCAAGTACAATAGTACAGCGAACTAATACTGGATTAGAATTACAATTCGATAATAGTTAAAAATAAAATATATCTAGTTTAATTTGACAGAATTCAACAAAATAATAGTCAGAACAAAATAATAGTCTTATTCATCTATTTTTTAAGTTAAGGTTTGTTTTGTTGTACGACAACTTTTTATTAATTAAAATAACAATCACCTCTTGTTTAAAAATACCATCAATATAGTTTGGTTTAACAAAATTAACGATATTGTTAGTTAACCATTTTTTTTTGTTGAATTTACCCATACTATTTCTTTGAGTGTAAATATATTTTTTTTGTAGAGGGGAGGGGGTAATTTGAAAAATTTAAAAAATAAAAGTGATATTTACAAAATGTGTCAATGGTGGCCTATTAACTTTAATACCATTATACAAATTATTTGACCTGAGTACCTTATCAAGGGGGTCAGGACAGAGTTACAATTTATGAGGGGGGGGGTGACTTTCTCTTTTCTATGAAGCGTCAAGTAGCAATAAATTTAACTTGAGAAAGCACGCTACAAACCAAAATAAAGCATAAGCGTAATACAATTTTATATCTGAGGATAAGCCACTCCAACTCTTGCCTGACTATTTATGCTCTAGCCCTTCTTGTGGGGGTAATTACCACATCTACCCCCGCTCCCCCATCTACGCTCTTGTAACTGGTTTCGTAGGTAGTAGTTCTAATACATTTTTGGTTTTTTGGCAAATCACAATGACTAGATGTCTGAATCAAAGAGGATTACATAGAGTGGAATGTTCGAGTATAAACAGAACAGTGCCATCTGTCGGATGCATGCTGAAACACTCGCACATACACCAAATCCTCTTTGACACATATTTTGTAAACATGCTGCGTATGTCGTGCAAATGACGTCACAACATTTCACAGATTTCGAACCTCAGGAAGAAATAGCTGGTAAAATTATGTGTAAAATTAAGAAAAATTAATGTTCTCAAAAATTTTAATCCTAGAAAAAAAGTTTCAAATGAAAAAGTTAGCTGCATCCTTTATCTTCATATGTTCTCGATATACTTGGTATCTATTTCCAAAGATAAAAAGTTTCTCGCTTGTTATATTCGCATCTGTAACTTTTCAGTTTATCGACATGGCTTTAGAAAAAAAAAATTTTTCTACACTTATTAAAGTTTGGCCTTCATATGAACACATTTTCATAACAATTATGGAGTCATAACACGGTAAATATTTGAGATTAATTCGTTGTCCCGTTTTTGAGTTAAAGCGAGTTAAACGAAGAACTAATTGTATCTACAATTTTGCAATTTTCTCAGATTTTTTACTCGGCCAATCAAGAGTCGTAATTTTTGGAACTTTAATAATATAATATTTGAAATCCTCTACCCCACAAACCCATAAAACGATACCCCACATCGGTAGTGGGGGGGGGGGGGGGGGGGTAGTAGCGGTGGATGAAGTAAAAAAATATTTCGAGGTTTCTAGTTCTTGTACACACACTAAATCAATTTTTTTTCATCCCCTTTAATAATGGGGGTGGCTAATGCCAAAAATTTTTTTTGAGATCTTAGTTTCTCTTGTATATACTAAATACCAATTTTATGGACTCTTACCTGCTTGATTTACCTATTTACCCCAATTTACCCCCCAACCCTTCGATGGAACAAGATGAAAATATAATCTAGTTCCAGATCTCGTTAAAGTACATATGTGTACCAAATTTCAAGTCAATATCTTAAACGGTTCCAGAGTAAACGTGCGCACACAAAAAGTTACAGACAGACCGACAGACAGAAATTTTTTTTTCGCCCAAACTAAAATCTCGACGTTTCATGACATTCTAAGCCTATTCGAACAATAAAAATTTTTAAAAATTTTTTTGCCGTTACTATACTTCCACTGGATGTGGAAGTAATTGACTGCTGAACTAGTTGACTCTTACGTGACGTAACAGCGGAGACTGCGGTAAGGATAATTCTGCTCTTTCATAGCTTCATGGTTGTAATAACATATATTCTACATCTTTTATTAAAATGCTTTCCATTATTTAATATTTTCATATGACAAGGTAACATTATTTATATGTATAGTTCATAAATCTTAAATTAATATTTTAATGATTAACTGGGATTACTAAATATCTATTTGGTTTATTTCTAGTTCCATGATTGTGACTTACGCCCTGCTTAAGCTCGTCATGTCTTGTTTATCAATTTAGAATTTTGCTTTTTAAACATTCAGTATGAGGATTTCATTTCAAATGTTTATCCAGATTAATCCCAAGATATATAATTTTATCTATCTCATTGTTTAACTGCTTATCAGTGGGGATATGAATATTGACATAGTCCGGCCGATTTGCATTCGTTAAAGAAGATGCCATGTAATTGGTTTTTTTAATACTTAAGGACAGTTTAAAAGTATCTATATTTTTAGTTTTAGCAGAGAGTACATATATGTTATGAATAAAATGGGGCCTAAAACAGTGTCCTGTGACACTCCAAATTTTATTACCTGAGAATTACTTGCAATTACACTGGTTTGCGAGACTTACTTTGGGAAGTATTTAAAGATAGTTAACCGAGAGTATATTTTAAATGAAAGTACGCATGCAAGTTATCCTGCAGATAGCAAGCTCCGGTTATCTTATCCATCAGATAGTTATTCGCCGGATAAAATCTATTTATACTTAGTATCAGGCCTTAATGTTACTATTCTTTCTATCATAGAACGTTTCGAAGTCGGGCAGAACATTCTGACAGCTGTTACAACCAACACAGAACTACCTGAATTATCGATTCTGATACTAAATTGGTATAAGCAAGTTGTCAACGTTATTCCAACAGATATCGACTATTTCATGGGGTAAGAACAAAAATACCATCAGCTTCTATTTAACAAAGCCAAGCGTTGTTCTCTTTAGAATCAGAAGAGGGAAGTTTTTGATAGGCCAGTACACGCAGCTAGTCTGGGCCAAGACAAAGTATGTCGGATGTGGAATAGCTGCATTTAAAGAAAGTAATATCACCACCCTGTACCACCATCGTTTGGTGTGCAATTATGGTCCTGCTGGTAACATGATCGGGCAGTCCGTGTATCAACGGGGAGCTCCATGTTCAAAGTGTCCTTTTCGAGACTGCAATAGGCTGAGACCTAATCTCTGTCAAGGTAAAGCAAGGTATACGTTAAAGCAACATTTTTGGTTGATTTTTTTTTTAATTGATTGAATTATCAAGTTTATGTACATTCATTTTAAAATTAAGTGACTTTAGGTCATTTAACTCATTTTATGTTTTATTTTAATCATGCTATAACAAATATGTGTCCCCGGATGGGGTTACCTACACCACAAATATTTAAACAATATGAATTTTATCTATATTTATTTTTAATTTTTAACGAAAACTTTGAAAAAGTTGCTTATCGTTACTTTCTTAGTCGTAATCCAAAATTTAAGTTAATTTTCGTTTTAATCGATTTTTCTTCAATGCTTCTTTATATTCTTGTATGTAAGGAATATTATAATTAAAATACCTGAAGTTTTTTGAAGTGTCAACGTCATTGTCATAATTACTGTGTGTTAAGAGGAGACAACACCAATCACAATGTTTCATCGGTAAAGCTAAAGCTGAAGTGAGGCGAAGGGTAGGTAGTGTGGCTATTATAGGGCATCTGCGCGTGACGTCACAGCTAACCTCAAAAATATGTGTTTCTTAAGATTTAAGAGTATTATGCAGCTATTATTAAAATTTCTGCCTGGTTCTGGTATTTTCAACTAAAATTTAATTCAGTGTAATGCTTATGAAGTTCTAAATACTTTGTCCTAATAAGATAGGACTCAACAATACTGAAAAATAATTTATGTGAATTTTTAAATATTTGCTTGGAGGCAGTACGGCTCCAAGCTAAAAATGCATATACAAACATTAAAAATGAGAATAAACCTGAAAAACTTAAAATTTAAGGTTATGTTGGTTAGATGCTGCTGTAGGTGGCACCATCTATTAAAAAACACTGTACTAAAAGTCCTGACTGGGAAAAAGCAGTTTATTAAACTGAAAAAAAGATATTCTTGTAACTTCTATTGAAGAAAGTTTTCAGCTAAAATTTGTTTATTACGAAGTAGGAAGAGAAATCTTCGAGTAAACAAATTTTAGCTAAAAACTTTCTGGATAGCATTAAAGAAATTACGAGTGATATAGACAAGCAAAAAGACAATGAAGACGTATTAAATAATATTATAACAAATAACGTTCAGTGGGAAAGTTTTAGACTAATGAGTTTGTCTGATATAAGAAAAATTATTAATCGTATGCCAAATAAAAATAGTAGTGTAGATGGTATTACGACAAAAATATTAAAGACAGCATTTGAAGCTGTTGGAAATCAAATCTTAAATGTGATAAATTCATCCCTTCAAAAAGGTATAGTGCCACATAATTGGAAAATTTCAACCATTATTCCTATTGAAAAAAAAAGAAAATACAACTGTATGCAGTGAATTTCGCCCTATTAATATGTTACCTCCTTATGAAAATCTTTTAGAATTGGCAGTGAAGGATCAAATGTTAGTTTACCTGGAAGAGAATAACATTTTAACAATACATCAAGCAGGTTTTAGAAAATCAAATTCCTGTGAAACGGCTTTACAAAGTGTTTTAGTGCAATGGAAGAATGCTATTGGTAATAAACAATACGTGGGTGCCATGTTTTTAGATCTGAAGAGAGCCTTTGAAACAGTCGACAGATCACTATTGCTTTTAAAGTTAAAAAAGATGGGTTTTGATGGAGTTGTATATCAATGGTTTGAATCATATTTAGAAGAAAGATCACAAGTAGTTAAATATGGTAACCATACATCAAACAAGCGTGATGTAGACGTAGGGGTACCGCAAGGTTCGGTGCTGGGCCCCATTTTGTTCATCTTATATATTAACGATATAGTAAAAGTGGTTCATAAATGTAGTATACAAATGTTTGCTGATGATACCTTAATATATTTTGCGAGTGATGATATAACTTATTTATATAACACTTTAAATATGGAATTAGAGAATATTAGCAAATGCTTAAATGATAATAATTTAAAATTAAATCTAGAAAAGACCAAGTACATGATTATAAGTAGTAAATATAATTTACCTAATGATGAGAATAAAAATGTTAGATTGAATGACTATAATATTGAGAAAGTTTATAAATATAAGTACTTAGGGATCATTATTGATCAAAATTTAACATTTAATGAACACGGGAACTATATCTTAAAAAAATTAGCAAAAAAAGTATTTTTCTTTTGTAGAATTAGTAATTACCTTAGTATAGAAACAAAAATATTAATATATCATACGCTTATTGCACCAAATTTCATGTATTGTCCAACTATTCTCTTTATGTTAAATAATACAGAACTTAGTAATTTTCAAATTAAACAAAACAAAGCGTTAAGAATTATACTTAATTGCAATTTATAATACTCCTATCAGAACCATGTTAGATTGTTTAAATATTTTGTCTGTGAAGCAGTGTATTATGTTAAATGTGTTTTTATTTATATTCAAGCTAGTAAATAATTTACTGCCGAAACATTTACTTGGTTATTGCACATTTGTGTCGGACATCCATAATTACCCGACACGAAGCTACCAAAATTTTTATGTACAGATGACAAGAACCTGTTTTACTGAAAATCAGTTGTTTAATAAGGGTTTAAAATTATATAACAACTTACCACAGCAAATGAAAGATGTAAAGAATATAAATATTTTCAGAAAGAAATGTGCAGTATATGTGAAAGAGCAATGGCCAATTTAGGAATTTGTATTTTTTATGTATTGTATTTTTTGTGCATGCTGAGTGTAGTTTTTATTTCTACTGAAGTGTTTTATGTGTGACTTTATAATTTATATTGTAAGGATCTACTTTATATTTAGCTGAGCTAATAAAGAGTATTATTATTAATAGAAGTGTAGTATTCATTTACTTACAAGAATATCTTTTTTTCAGTTTAATAACGCCAGCCGTCTGGCTAAAAACTGCTTTTTCCCAGTCGACTTTTAGTACAGTGCTTTTTAATAGATGGTGCCACCTACAGCAGCATCTGCATCATGTACCCAACATAACCTTAAATTTTAAGTTTTTCAAGTTTATTCTCATTTTTAATGTTTGTATACGCATTTTTAGCTTGGAGCCGCACTGGTTCCAAGCAAATATTTAAAAATTCACGTAAATAATTTTTCAATATTATTGATTAATAAAAATAGACTGTTAATTACAGGTTAGATTTCCAACTTGCAAAAAGTTCTATTTTATTAGGACAAAGTATTTAGAACTTCATAAACATTACACTGAACTAGATTTTAGTTAAAAATATGGGAACCAGGCAGAAATTTTAATAACAGCTGCGTAATACTCTTAAACCTTAACAAACACATATTTTTGAGGTTAGCTGTGACGTCACGTGCAGATGCCCTATAATAGCCACACTGCCTACCCTTCGCCCCACTTCAGCTTTATCTTTACCGCTGAAACTTTGTGATTGGCGTTGTCTCCTCTTAAGTGAGAGGGAAGATATCGGCTACCTGACATGGCGTGTGGGCGTATGAGTGTGTTGTTTAACCGAGGACCACAGTTAGAGACATCGCAGTCGAGCTTATATTGTCGAGGTGAAGATATATAGCAGTGCTTTGGGAGATACTGCAAGTGTAATATTATAAATTATTATTTTATATCTATTTACAATACAGTTAAATCCGGCTCTGCGTTCTGCACCCCTTGCCTCTCAACATCGCTCACAAATGTGATTACTTCAACTATATTATACAACGGGTTATTGATGTCTTATTATTTTTATGTTGTTATTATTTGACTAGTTATACTAGTTAACATGTTATACTATGTGTGTACCTTGATAAGATGAATAAAATACACTACTAATTCCGCAGCTTATCACTTGGTAAAGAATATAATATTTTCTCTTATAATTATGTAATTTTTTCTTTCTGTATTATTACATATGCATTGTACAAATTTTGAGGCATTAGTTTTTCTACACAGCTGAATTGTTAACATGTGTTTATTTCAGGTCCACAGAGTGAAGAGACCGACACAAAAAAAATTTCCTCCAACAAAAAGGTGGCTACAACACAAACAAATACCTTAATCTTTAGTGATAACATTACTATTTTCAACACCAAAATAAATTCTTCTCTTTGTTTAAATTCTTACGAACTTTACAATAAAACTGACATAGAATACGCCCAATGTATGACAGGACATACAACCAAAAAAACCAAAGTCAGTATCTTTAGGGAGATCACTACAGAGACGAGACAAAATACTTTAGAATTTACTGTTTTACCATCAATCTTACCACTGACAGATAAACCTACGACAGTTTTCGACATCCTAGCTGAAGAAGTGGAAATGGAGAACGAGAGAATTATTGTTTATCTATCTGAAGCCAGTACTAATAAAATGAGTTTCGCCATGGCAAATGGAACACTTGGACAACCTGACAGCAAACATCGCTATTACCAGATGAGAGGCAATCGAACTCGTTTTCGATCATGTTTGTGCCTCAACATTGTGTGGATAATCGCAGCACAGTCTGTTTGGACCTAAACATTTTGACTAGTGTGCTGAAGTTCCCAGAATATGTAGCCTTTGATACGTATAATAATATATGAAAGTCCCGAAGAATTCGAATTAAGCATTGGCCGCCGTGTTGGAAAAATGACGCGAGCGCAGGGGAGATAATATTTTTTCCTTGCCTTAACTATGACTGATTTTAATACTCTGAAAAAGTAATTATAACATATATTTTACATATTTTACTAATAATGCAGTCGAAATGAATTCTGAATGGGATTGTTTGGCTGCACAAATTTTATTGTTTTAATTTGTTTTATGTGTAACAAGTGCCATGAGCAGTTTTGGATTAAATCGATCTAGTGCTTCTTATAAAATTTTAACAATTTATTTCTCAACACTGAAATTTCCTTAATATCTCTGGTCCTAGGAATCGAATTGCAGAAATAAAAGCAAAGCAAAAATAAAAATAAAATTTAAAAAAATTGTTCACAATAGTATAATAGTCTGATAATTTCTAAATAAATCTTAAAAAAATTAGTGACCCCAACATCAGATACGGAGGAAAAAAGAAAGGCTATTCTGTCTAATCTATCTATCTTTAAATATTTTAGTGGTTTTTTTTAATGAATTCGTATTATATAAAATACTACAATTATTCATGGTCTTTTTAAAAAAAACACACTTGATTTTTATCCATATTTTCACTCGCAAAGTAAATGTCTACTACAACATTTGACAACCAAGTCCGTTGCCGTCTGTTACACTATACACAAAGAAATATACAGGATAATCTACCATGAGATGAGGAAAATTTATCAGTAGGTTATCCGGTAGGTAATAGGTTATCTGTGAAAAGTCAATTACTGACTTTATTGTGGTGCGTAAAACTTTCGGTCATGCCTGGATTGGAGTAATTCAATCTGTATGCTATATTTACACAGCCAGAAAAAATAAAATTGATTGAAAAAATATAACAAATTTTGCATAAAAAAAATTTGCAACGTATTAGTTTTATCAAGATATTGTCTTTCAATGACCTACATTTATTTTAAAAATATGTTCGTAGGATAAGGGAATACTTTTTTAAATGAGAAAATAGAAGTCCTCAACTTAAAAGTAATTCTTAATTTTAACAAATTTTTCCACTAATATTGTAGAAACTTACTATAGTTTTTTGAATGCATCTTAAAGCCACATTCTTTTAACTAGAGGTGCAACAGATATCCGGTTACTATCCGGTATCCGGCCTATCCGGCCACTTTATTACTATTCGGTTGGGCACCGGATAGTGACCTGATATCCGGCCAAAACCGGATAGTTAAAAGAATAAAAAATGGTATAAAAAATGAAAGAGTTTTATTATTTTCACTTATCCTGCATTACAATTAATATTACAAACTGGCAATATCTATAGATTAGTTACCTACTAAATTAATACTTAAAGTTTACCAGTGGTAAATTATGGTGAATAAAGAGGAGTTTTTCAGCATTTAGAGGTACTAGACGGCACTGCGTTTCTTTTCGTATACATTGCCAGCTTCCGAAGAGAGCCTATCACTGTATACACTTCTGCAAGGAGCTGAAATATATATTTTTACAAGCCTTGACAAAAGTGTATACTTATTGGAGTTAGTATACCACCCGTAAGGGTCACTTATTTCTTTGAACCCGTGCTCCTTTCAAATAATAGTCAATCTCCTTGGCTCTTGAATTTTTCTCCGAAACGTTTTCATTAACGCTACTATTGTTTTCGCCACTTCCTCAAAATAGTCCCAAACAGTGTTGTGAATAACAGCAGTAACATTATCTTGTGGGTTCCTCTTACTTTGTTTACTGGAAGGAGAGGAACCACTTTCACTATCACTGCTTCAATATGAATCATAGCAATATTTTTTTAAGCCTCCAGCAGAATAATTTTTATTGAAAAAACTTGTTTTGAATCTGAGGTCTAGAAGAGTTGCCAGTAAGTATTTTTTGTCATCGAGGTTGCCAAAACGTGTTTTCAATCCAACTTTCAATGTAAGCGGAATAGTTGGCCGGATATCCGGTATTCGGTATCCGGCCAAAACACTATCCGTTGCATCTCTACTTTTAACTATAATTTATTTTTTTAAATATTAAAATCGCTTAATAAATAAGGCATGAATTTTTTTTTCTTCAATGGCACACGCATGCTATGTTACCAACATGGAGGCTAATGCTCACCTCGGATTATTCGGGATTTTTAATAAATCTCTGACTCAACTCGGTAGTTAAAATGTCTAGATTAAGCCTATTTTTATAGATTGTGCAGCCATTAAAAGTCAAATGCCTAACTATTTCTTTTGTAGCTCGTAATTATACACCAGCCACTAGGGGAGACGAAATAATACTGCGAAATAAGCGACATTTTGTAAAAGCCAAAGGAACTTGGCACAATGGCCATTGTCGATGCAACAGAATCTATCGGTCGCATTCCAAGAGATTAGACCCCACATATTTTTCATTACTACCCATTATATTTATGTATTTGCATGCTAATATATTATAAAATACTAGGGATACTAATATATTATTTATTAAAAAGAAAAACAAGTATATATTTCTGTAACAAACCCATCACATACCCTTGGAACTACTTACTGCAGTCTAACATTCACGAGGCCTCATTTAACTCAGTCATTGTTTTCCTCACATCTTTTAAGTTCTCCAGCAAAACGTTTAAAGTGAAAGGTGTAAGCGTAACAGTTTTTCTGTCATCGCCAATAACTAAGTCCAAAACTGCACAATTAACGTCCTCATCTATCCTTGCCGAGAACTTATCCAAAGGGTTGACCTTTAAAGACGAGGCCCTGAATTTTGCTGTGAGACCTGCTCCTTGGTCATCGGTCACCCGCTTGATAGACGTGCTATGCTCTCGTGGCAAACCTAACTGCTGCAATTCGCTCTGTAGAGCACTGCTGTCACAGTTGAAGCGTATTGTGGAAGTTATAATGTATGTCAAGCATGCCACACACGCTTTCAAGTCTATATCAGCGTCTAACTTCGACTCCGCAAACAGTTTTTCAGCCCTCTCCATATCTATGGGCGGATCTATTATGCCTTGTGTGACAACCTGGCTTAAGAGCTTCAGCTTGACTGACGACAGTCTTGACAAAGTGTTTATTTCGACCAAAACCCAGTCTGGACAATCCGCGTCTCCACAAAAGCGAAATTTCATTTTAACCCAATACTAAAATAAAAACAATATGTACAACATATTTATTGATGCTTTTTATTACAGGCAAAAGGAACGCTAAGCGGATTGATGAGATATATGGAAAGCATTCAAAACGTTATCGTAGAAAAGAGAATAAACCAGTCGAAGGAGATGACTGCGTTTGCTTGTTTGTCATAAATTAGAAGTAGTTTAGAAATTACGAGATATCTGTTAATATTTACCTACCTAAAATTAAGTAATTGTATTATTTAATATATTATTATGACGGCAAAACTGAGGTTATGTTTCTATCGCTTGGTTGTCAACAATTGTCAATCACGGTTGTCTAAAGCGGGCAGAATTAACACTTTCATATTAAAGGGGCCAATCTGGATGACCTTCAGCCACGTGTTTGGTAGTATTTACAGTGGTATTTATGTCCAAAAATGAATAACATTATGGGCAAATTTCTAAATTCACCGGTGGATCGCACCGGTAAGCAATAACATTATTTGATTGGCTAATTTGAAACAGATAGCCAATCAGCTTCGTATTTTGTCCACCTGGTGCGTCCACCGGTGAATTTAGAAAAGTGCGGTATAACATTGGGAAATAAATCTCTTCACCCTACTATAAAATAAAGAAAGTCGCTCACTTTGAGGTTTATTACTTTAGCACCAAAAACGTACTGGACCGGCGAAACTCACTGTGTATACGGTGCATTTGCGCAGGGCTGCAAATTCCGCCATTGCCGTGCACAAATAAAAAAATACGAAATCACATATAGAAAGAAGGAGAAGCGAAAGCAAGAATGTTTAGCTTCGTGGAACTGGGCGTTTTAAAACACTATACCTTAGCCGGGAAATGATGATAATAGTAATATATGCACGTGATCTGTACGTGCAACAGATTCTATTGGAGATTAAATTTGACTTTTTCAAGCAAAGAACTGCCATTGAACAACTGGCCCGCCCTACTTGTAAGCGTGCTCTTTAGTGAAACAGGCGCGAGTAAGCAAGAGGGACTGATACCGTTGAGTGAAAATAGACTCTTCAATCAACGCTGATACTGAAGCAGAGACAACCCCATCTCTGACTGAAGCATCTGTATCACTATTCAGCGTATATTGCAGATAATGGATGAGAACGTTGAACAATTAATTTTTAGTGTTTGTGTTAATTGCGTGCATACTTGGAGTGAAATACGCATACAGCATACATCGCTTTCTAAAAGTATTTTGCGCAAAAAAAAAGGGAGAAGTTTTATAACGTATTTTTGCTAAAATCTATAGTTGTGTACATCTAACTTTAATTTTTGTGATATTGTCAGTTATTTGTCAAAAATTTATTCGAATAGAGACAGATGATTTACTAGAGAATACCTATTATTTAGGTATTATGCAAATCACAACTTACACACTTTTTATTTATATTCTCTAACCATGATAAAAGCAAATAAATAAAAAATAATTAATTGTAAAAATAAATCTAGATGATTTACATTAGAAAAAATAGCTGTCCTATTTTTTTTGCTCACGACAGTACCAGGAAGACCTATAGGTCTTCTGTGACAGTACTTTGTTGAAGCTTTCCTTTTAAACAGAAAGAATTTTTGTGTTGCTCAAACTTAAAATCTCGACGTTTCATGGCATTCTAAGCCAACAAACATAAGAAATCATGAATATGCCACAAATAATAAATTATAAACTATATTCTAAGCCTATTTAAACAATAAAAAATTTCAATTCTTTTTTGCCTGATAAAATTAAAATAAATTTTATTTGTGGAGATCCGGGTTTTACCCATTTGTTCCAATGGGATTAAGAGAGACAAGAGATTATTTCACATGAGAGTTGCATGATTATGGAATTGGTCTCACTTATTTCAATAGGTGGTGTCGTTGCTTATTTGCATTTCCCGTCCCTTCCAGTTTGTCTAGTTCAATGTGTTTAGTAGACAATGTTCTTTCTGTTCGAATTTTAGGGCTTTGTGTACGTGTCATTTGAAATATTAGAAATTCGGGCTTTTCCTGTTCTCACTTCTTTCGTTGTTGCCAACATAAGTAACAAAAAGTGATAATTATTTGTTGTCAAAAGAATCTGGAATTTGTGGTTAGTTTCAAACAAAATATTTCAGAAGAATACTTGCTAAATTAAGACTCCACATGAGTATACCAGCGCCAAGGCAATTCTTCTGAGAGTAACCTACAAAGGGCCCAAAGATGTGGGACTCTACTATGTTTTTAAGCACTCTAACTCCGAAATTTTATGTGGCTTTGACTGGGACATCGTCGCTCATTTCTGGGTTAATACTGATATTTGAATGGTGGTATTTTCGAAAATACGGCACTTCTTTTATAGAACAAGTTTCCATAAACCATATAAGCCCGTGGATCAGTGGGGATTATGGAGAGAATGGTAATTCTAATAACACTAACACCACAAATGTTCAGCCACAAGTTCCAGAATGCAAAGTGTGGAGAAATCCCTTGAATTTGTACCGTGGTGCTGAGTACCAGAGGTTCTATTGGGCCACTAACAAAGAACCTCTTACGTACTACGATATGAATCTGTCTGCGCAAGACCATCAGACATTTTTTACGTGTGAAGCAGATGCCGGGAAGGCGGAGTACGAAATAATGCAGACAGCTTGGAGGGAAAGAAACCCTTCCGTCAGGTTAAAAGCCGCACATAGCGCACTCGAGAAGAACTCTGATTGTGCACCAGCTTACATTTTATTAGCCGAGGAGGAAGCTACAACTATAACCGAAGCGGAGAAAATTTTGAGGCAAGCGTTAAAAGTGGCCGAGTCAAATTACAGAAAATCCCAGGCTCTCCAACACCAGGGTAGTATTATGGAATCCCAGCACAGACGTGATACAAACGTGTTGATTTATATCAAGCGAAGACTTGCGATGTGTGGAAGAAAATTAGGCAAGTTGAAAGAAGCCGTGAAAATGTTCAGAGATTTAACAAAAGAGGTTCCGCCAATCATGAACGTTTTAAACATCCACGAGAACTTGATAGAGGCACTGCTAGAAATGCAGGCGTACGCAGACGTACAAGCAGTTTTAGCCAAATATGATGACATATCCCTGCCAAAATCAGCGACTATCTGCTACACGGCGGCTCTATTGAAAGCGAGAGTGGTGGCTGATAAATTCTCGCCAGACATAGCCAGTAAAAGAGGCTTAAATACGGCCGAAATGGCCGCTGTGGAAGCCATCCACAGGGCGGTGGAGTTTAACCCGCACGTACCCAAGTATTTGCTAGAGATGAAGCCCTTAATCTTGCCCCCGGAGCATGTTTTAAAAAGAGGGGACTCAGAAGCGCTAGCCTATGCTTTCTTCCACTTGGCGCATTGGAAAGCAGTCGATGGAGCTTTGAACCTGTTACACTGTACATGGGAGGGTACGTTTAGGATGCTACCGTACCCACTGGAAAGGGGTCATCTGTTTTACCCCTATCCGACTTGTACGGAATGCGCAGACAGGGAACTGCTGCCAGCTTTCCACGAAGTATCGGTGTACCCCAAAAAAGAGTTGCCATTTTTTATCATTTTCACCGCGGGTTTGTGCTCGTTCACTGCCCTTTTAGCTCTCTTAACGCACCAGTATCCCGAACTTATGGGGGTTTTTGCCAAGTCTGTAGTCGGCTGGATGTCGATGCCCTTCTATTTTGTGTATGAGAAAATGGATGGGGTACTTCCCAACAACATGTTTCAGCAGTTCACTCGAATCTGAGTGTTTTTTTAATTGTTTTTTTTTTCTTTTAAATGTACATGTCATACTTAAGATCACAGGCTAGTTTAGGTGTTTTTATTTATTTTTATTTTTGTGTTAACTTATTTACAAATACACGCCAGTGAATTGTAGTCGTGACTGGATTCACTGTATGATGGTTTTAATTGTTTGTCACAATCAAATTTAACTGTACGTCATTTCTCTCTATTAATTAAGAAATAAAGTGACAATGGGCAAGTGATTGTTTCGTTTTATTTAGCATTTAGTCATTTTTACCGTGTATCTGAAGTTCACTTGAACGAATTTCATATGAAAAGGAAAAATTAATAAAAACTATAAATCGACTTAGGCGTACCACTTTTCTGGTAATATTTACTGGCAATGATAGTATCGTTGTCAGCAAACATTGCCAGAGAAATTGTACGTCTAAGTCGATTAATTGGAAATTTTCATATAAAATTCGTTCAAGTGAACGTTCGAAACTTCAGGTACATTTTTTACCACACTTCTACGTAAACTAAATCTTAAGGTAATGAGTAAAAGTTCTGGCACGTTGCTTTAAAAAAAACACAAAAAGGTCTTAATTGAAGCTACAGCATAATTTAATTTAGATCACGATGTAATTACCGTTGATTGAACAATCCTATTTTCACTCAACGTAATTACCTAAAGTCAACACTCAACTGCTCACCGATTTCTTGAGGCTTTTATATATTAAATATAGTCATTCCTTTCTAAACTAGAATAGTGAAACTATGGCAGAGAACATTGAACAATAGATGTTATTTCAAAATGTGCAATATGAAACAGTTTAATTGCAATAAGCCCCAGCAAAAATATTTATAACAATAATAATGTATCACGTGTGCTGTTACATAAGAACAGATGCGACAGTCAACAAAATGTACAATTACATGTAGCTACACAATTATAATAGTAAAATGAGGACAGACAGATATAAAAGATATATGACAAACATAAAACATTTAGACAAACTTGTTAAAGCTGTAGATACATTTTTCAATAAGGTATTGTTTTAATAGTATTTTGAAACAGTTATAATTCTTAGCGTTTAATATATGGTAATTTGTCATAAATTTTAATACCTGAGAAATAAGGTGATTTTTCATATAGACGAATTATGCATATAGGCCATTCATAAAAATAGCCCAATAGAAAAAAAAAATTATAAAGTTTTGCCACTTGGGGATTAAACTTGTCAAGGGATGTACTTTCAAAATAAAAAAAGTTCTCAAGCAACAAGTGGGAACTTCATCCCTAAAACCTAAAGTGCAATTCGGTAGTTTTTTGCGTTTTTCTGGAAAACCGTTTGTACTACAAAAAAATTGTATTTATAAAAAATGTTCCCAGTAAAAATCTGCATAAAAAAGTGTCTATTTCCTAAATTGTTTAGAACAAAGGTTTTCGAGAAATCAACTATTGAAGTTAGGGGTTGCATTAACAGAGATTCACGAACATGGTATATAATGTATCATTTATAATTCTAGGTGGCCGGTATCAAACAGGGCAAACAACAGTTTGTACATCTATTTAATCACAGAAAGGACCTTGACAGTGTATTCAGATTTTTAATAATGCTAAGTCAACTCCAACAGAAATTGAACAAGCTGGGGAAAGGTTTATGTTGGAGCTCTATAAAGCTAAATCATTAGAGGGCAGTCTCAGTGAGCAAAGATATGCTTATTTTAATAAATTTGTTGGCCAAGCTAGAAGTACCGTGGTTCTTTCAAAATTACCTCCCACGTCGGCAGCAGTACAACAGCATTCCCGTCGTAGTTACCTTTAAGTGCAAATATGGTGTTATGCGTTTCATACTGCACGCTATTATATTTTACATACATTAAGACATTTTAGTATAAACAAACAAATCAGAATACTTAACTTAATGAAGCTGTTTTTACAATTTTCCCTATATACATCAGACGCACAACTTTGCATTGCAGTCTGGAAATTATATTGGCCAAAGATGTATGACCCCAGGATAATACGGCATAGTTTAATTTTGATTTGAGTACTGGTTTGTCAATAAATCCTATCAAGTTTGTTATAACAAAGATATTAGTCGACAGACTTTTTGATAATCGATTAACATGGGACCAAGTGCGTACTCAAAAAGTGTAGGTGAGTCTAATCATTGGGGTCTCGCAATGTTAAGATTAACGACTCAGTTTTACTACTATTTAGATTTAGTTTATTAATGGCAAACCAGATTGTGAGCTTTGATATGCTCAAGTAATATGGAAAGCACCTTGTTCCGGCTACAGTGGTGTCATTCACAAATAGTGCGAAATCACTGTTGGATACACTCTGTTAAATCGTTGATATATGAATTGACTTGTCATATGTACAATAATTGTATCAACTTGTGGTTAATAAATTATCTATCTATCTATCTATATTAAGAACGAGATAGGTCCCAAAACCGATCCCTGTGGAACACCATGCAATATATTTTTCATATTAGAGTTGACATTGTTAAAAGTTACTTGTTTCTTGTTGGTAAGATAGGAGCTTATTAGTTTGACTAAATTATTATGAAACCATCAATAAGACATCTTTTCTTTGAGTGTGTCATAGGATACACAGTCAAAGGCTTTTGTTAAATCACATGGCATAAAATAAATCCATATATTGATTTTTATGAGAATAATTAATTCTGGTCTTTTTTTTATAAGCAGAAAAAAAATGGGTAGCTTTAAAGCATTGAGAACGATTTTTTGGGTGAAAGATAAATTAATATGAGCAAGAAGAGCTACAGGACTATGTGCATTTCTTCTCTAATTTTGGTGATCTATCATCAACACCACTGGAGTTTTTCATTGAAAATTGTTGACATAACATATATTTCTTTCTCTGAAGTGGCGTAAACAAACATAGATTTCCTGTTTTACTTCAAGCTATAAGAATTCATAGTCACGTCACTTCAGATTTGTCTAAAGTGCCTATTAATTTTTTGGTATAACAAAAATGAAACAATCGTTAAAAACTTTTGCCAAGTGACCAAGTGATAATGAATCTGTGTAGTAGGTAACTTGTTACATGTGTTTTTATTATTAAGAGATGCATTTACAAGATTTCTCATTCATTTAAATTGTTTTGACGAATTACTGACCACATTCTTGTTGTAGTTGCTTTTTGTTTTCTGTAGTTGACTACTGTATTGGTTTTGAAAATTCTGGTTTGCAATGAGTAATATTTTGAAAAAGTTTGAATTGCTCTTTTAGAGAGACCAGTTTTTTTGTAAACCAATTTGATTTTGAAATCGAATAAATCCGTTTTTCCGAGGAAAATGATAGTTATTAGAATGTTCAGAAAAATTAGTACATTTTTCGGCCACTGTATGTTTGGAATACATGTTCTAATTGTGTGTGTTTCTAAAGAAGGAATAGAGTTTATAATATTTTGATTAGAGTAGGTATTATATTTGTAGTAAATTTCCGGTTATTTTCAGTTTTTCTTGCCGAAGCCAAGAAACTAACACTAGAGTTTTATGATTGGTTTTGTTGTTGTATGTCATGTTAGTTATAAAATAATCTATAATCAGTTGCATCACCCAAGTAGCCTAGTGTGGACCATTAAGTTTTCACAGGTAAACTTTGACTGCGAAAACACTGAAATAACTGGCCTCAGGCAGCAAACTAACGTTATTTTTTGGTCACAAATGACCTCATAATGTCACAGTCCAGCGAGTAATGAATTCCCTAAGCAAGTCATTGCTTCCGCCCCAAGAAACAATATTATTTGCTATATGACTGTAGGGTAAAGCGTAGTAGATGTTTAACACTCCTTCAGTGTTTAAGCAAGATTTCAATTACTTTACAGCATAGAATGCTGAATTTAATATAGAACAAACATGTTCAATGTGCCTATTCCAGTTCAGTTTATCATCTAGCCATAAACCTAGGAATTTTGATGTCTGCGAGAGAGTTAGATTGTTTTCAGATATAAAAGTTTCTGGTAAAGGGGATCTTAGATGAAAATTCATATATATGGTCTTTTTCTTATTTAAGATTAAATGATTGCAGTGACACCAAGCCTCTAATTCATCACAAGTAACTGCAATATATGATGACAAATTTTCTGGGTTTTTTGCAGATAATGTAATAATTGTGATATCATCTGCAAAGAGTAGCCTCAAAACTGATCCTTGGGGGACACCCATTTCAACTTTTCTCGTGTCAGATACCGGTCCATTGCAATTAACAAACATCCTCCTGTCAGACATAATCCAATTTAGTAAGTTTCCACGAATGCCCATGGCATATAGCTTGGTCTCCATAAATCTGATATCAACTGTGTCGAAAGCCTGAGAAAGGTCAAACATGAGTGATATTACTGATTTTTTTTGTCTAATTCTTTATAAACAAAATTTAGTCAATGGTAGGCTGCTGTCTCTACCGAGATCCATGCTGACGGGGTGTAAATAATTTTTGCTTATTTAAATAATTAATAACATTGCAACTGCCAACTTTGATAGAGCGGTTAGAAGTGAGATTTGTTTGTATTTTCAATATCATGTGGGTTTCCTTTTTTATGTATCGGCATGGTCTTTGCTATTTTAAGTATGTTTGGAAAGATTCCTGCCATAAGAAATTTATTTACAATGATTGCCAAGGCAGCGACTCTGGTGTAATCTTTAATAATATTTACACACATCCCCAAGAATCAAGAATACTGACCAGATTTTTTGTTTGCATGGATACACTATCACCATGGCGCCCAACGTGGGGCCAGCAAAATCAATTACAATTTGTAACTTGGAACCTTTAAGTCCAATGGTTTTCAAGAAATTAACTTGAAATATTAACACACTTTGAAGGTTTATTTATTTTAGGGATCAGTTATATGAAATCACCGTATTTTGATCTCTTCTATGCCCACTGTTCACTTACTTATCATGACAAAATGATAAATTAACGCATCTTACCTATTATCAGTTATTCCATTTAATAGATCTTCATTTCTCCTCTTTAAATTATCTTGATTCCACACCGCCTCTCTCACATGTCACATGATTTTGTAATTCATACTGCAACAATGATGGGGATCAAGTTTAACTACACTACTTGAATTGCCTCTGAGTAGTTTTCACAAATACCGAAACACTCAAATATTATTATTGGACGCGTGTTTTGTCAGCCATGTTGGCATCATCTGGAGACAGTTGATGAAATGCGTGTCAAGTAATAGTATTCAGGTGTTTTGATGCTTGTGGAAACCACTTCAGAGGCAGCTTTACACAGAAGGTTCCAGCCCCCTCCAGGACTGCTTGAATTAGTCATCGACACAAATGAAAGAGAACTTACCAACATGTTAGCTATAAATACTATGATGTACAAACACAAGTTATGAATGTTTAACAAGTAAAGGACCAAGAATGGGTCCCTGTGGTGTCCTGGCAATAACTTCCATTTATAAGAAATCAAGATTAAGTCTGCCTTGTTTTTTTGTAATGCATGATCCACGATGAGCTATTTTCTGTCAAGTGTCACTAGTAGTTCGGGCACTAGACTAGAATTCAGTGTCCAATAGTAGGTCGCCAAGACTACTTTGGTGGAAATGATAAAAAAATGATCTTCACATCAAGAATATCTTGGCTGTTTTCCCAAAAATTACAGGTTTTCAAAAAACAATCCAAAATTTGCGTAAAATTCCGTATAATAGTGACAAGTGACATTTTTATTAGATTCTTGATTAAAATAGACACTACTAGACCACTTCGCAAGTTCAAAGCTGTGTTAATTCTTGATAAAGTTCGTAAAAATATGAGTGAGGAGGGCCCATTGGATTCGGAATGACTTCTAGAAAAATGTGCCAAAGTTTCAAACCCGCACATAAGCAATTGCAAAAGTTATAAACAAATGAATATTGGAAATATAACAAGTTTCGTTTTTTGCAAATAACTCAAAAACTATTAATATTAAAGATGAAAACATTTTCAATAAAAAAGTCCCTACTTCCGAAATTCTATCTCTATTATTAATAATTTCAATTTAATGTTGAAAATAGAGCTCCGCGTGGTGAACACTAAGCCATTACGATGCTCTGAAACCAGCCGTAATAAGTAAAAATATTTTTTTATGTTATTAAATATTCATTTAAAAATTCAAAAAAATTATGGTATTATTTAGACACTTGAAGGATAAAAATTTTTCAACGACTTTTCATAAAATGAGCCTATTGCTAATTACCAATTTTTTTTAGAGTTTATGTTTATATTTCAAGTCGGATAATTGTTAAACAAAAGTCACTAAAATTATTTCGCTTTGTGGAGACCTTATGTCAACTACATTTTATGGGATTATATCATTGCGATATTTTTAATTGTTATGGTCTATTAGTTATTAATTATTTAACCTAACAAAAAACTAAAAAATGAAAAAAAGAGGTTGAAAAATTTCTTTTATTAATTTTAATTATTATTACTGTTTTAACATATAATTTCTTTATTAAATACAACTTTTACAATTATAAACAAAGATCACATAAACTTTAAATTTTTATTGCCATTTGTTTAAACAAATTTTATAAAAAAATAGATAAATTACGTATTTTTGAAATTTTGTCATGTCATTTTATGTTATAAAATATGATTAAAAAAAAATCCTTGAAATTTTTTTTATAATTGTTTATAATCATTTTTTTCCCTCTTTCATTATTTAAAGAAATTATTAAGAAAAAATTTTTTTCTTAAAATTTATTATTTGCAATTCTCTACAAGGTGAAATTTGTTGTTAATTTATTTGTTTATTGAATAAACAATTTATTAACAATCGCCGAATATGTTTATTTTTTTTAGAAAAAAAAAAAAATAACAAAAACAACTGTATGCATGTCAAAAAAATTTTTTAAATATTTTTTATAGAATTTTAAATTTAATTTTTTTTTTGACATGTTTATGTATACAGTTGTTTTTGTTATTTTTTTTTTCTATATAAAAAAAAAATCTGCGATTGTTAATAATAAATTGTTTATTAGATAAACAAATAAATTAACAACAAAAAAAAAATGTTTCTTTTTTCCACCTTGTAGAGAATTGTAAATGATAAATTTTAAGAATAAAATTTTGTCTTAATAATTTGTTTGAATAATGAAAAAAAGGAAAAAAATGATAAACAATTAAAAAAATTTTTTAAGAATTTTTTTAATCATATTTTATAACAAAATGGCAAAAAAAAAGTTTTTCAAAAATACGTAATTTATCTATTTTTTTTATAAAATTTGTTTAAACAAATAGCAATAAAAATTTAAAGTTTACGTAATCTTATATTATTTTTGAATGTAAAAACAGTAAAATTAAAATTAATAAATAAAAAAAAATTTTCAACTCTCTTTTTCATTTTTTAGTTTTTTGTTAGGTTAAATAATTAATAACTAATAGACTATAGCATATAACAATTAAAAACATCGCGATGTCATAATCCCATGAAGTATAGTTGACATAATGTCTCCACGAAGCGAAATAATTTTAGTGGCTTTTGTTTAACAGTTATCCGACTTGAAATATGAACGCAAACTCTAAAAAAAATTGTTAATTTTATGAAAAATCGGCGAAAAAATTTTTTTCCAACGGAATATTGTTCCTTTAAGTGTCTAAATAATACCGTAATTTTTAAAAAAATTTAAATTAATATTTAATAACAAAAAAAATATTTTTTATTACGGCAGGGTTCAGAGCATAGTAACGGCTTGGAAATAAGAAAAAATCGACTACTAGATATGCAGTCAGATAGAATCAGCACAAGCCACAACTTCACAAAGACCTTCTGGGTATACATGCATAGGGAAGAGGAAAAATATTCTATCTCGGTCAATTTTTATCATAGAAAAACAAAAAGATAAGCAAATTAATGATAATTTTTTTAGCTATAAGAGATTTTACATATGTTGTAAAAATAAATATTTATAGACATTTACGAACAAGCATGCAAAAATGCATTACCAACCCATTTATTTTTCCATCCCCACGTCCCATAGGTTACGTTATTACCTATACAACTGCAAAGTTTTAACTAACCATGTATTAATATGCTGACAACAAATTTTTTACCTTTATTCACTTACCTCTCAGAGTGTCAAATAAAAGGGAATAAAACAACACGTTGTTTATAATCATTTATTAATTGTTAAATACAATTCATAGGTATAATAAAATACAATTGTATATTCAAAATCTCTTAATAAAACATACTAAATTGGGTTTGTTTGACTGCGACCCCTATAATGAAACGAGGGAAACTAACTTTTGATTTTTACGTGACGAAATAAAACAAACTTAATTATGATCTAAAGCTGCAAAAAGCCTACTGTGACACATCAGTCTTTTTGCAATTTCATCTTACGAGGCCACCCACCCAAAACTTTCATATGCACAGCGAAGAAATAATACATAAATGTGTTTGCGTAAGGGCATTATCTGCACACAACTTTTTCAATATAAATAAAGTGAAATGCCGGCCACATAAATGCCGAGGTGGGCAACCCCCGTATAATTCAGTCAGATTTTTTTTAAATTACACCTAATATAATTATTTAAATTTAATATTTTATAAAAATGGATGGACAACTGTCATTCACCTAAATTCAGCTAGTGATGTTTGATTGATTACGTAAATATTTACAGTTATCGCTTAATAATATGATAAATTAAAAGGCTATAAATATCTGTACATTTTTATTTATTATTTAAAAATTTTACTATAGTTATTATCGCAACTGTACAAATTTTGGAAGGTATCTGCGTTCGAGGTTAGACATAACATGTTATCAATTTAGGGTGCTTCTTTTTTTGTGGAAGCAGCGTACACACAATATGCAAGGTGTCAATAGAGTGTGGACGGTCAATAACTCTTCAACTGTTTGAAATTTAAAAAAATGAAAATGATGAAAACTGTGGAAGATGGCATATCCTAAAGTCTACAGATTTACACATTTTTTTTTTCTTTGGAAAAGGTAGAATAATGTGGCAACGCCACACAGTGGGAAATTTTTCAATTGTTTTAGACAAAAATCCGTCTACAATGCAATTATTAATGGATTTGAAATTTTTTTTTTTTTAAATAATTGTTGGTATCACCCGATGCCCAAATTTTAAAAACGTTCAACATAACCTCAAAAAATCCTATAAATATATGAAATTCGTGTATTTTACTTAAGTAAAAATGCGAATTTCTGTTTTTTTAAAGTTTTACTCAGAAAATATCCTTTACTATGTTTTTTTTTTTGGGTCGCTGATTAAGAAAAATGGGGTCCCGTTAACTAGAAATTGATATAACGCCCTTAAAATACCGAAAAATACCCCTAAAAAGGATTTTTTCGAAATATTCTTATTAAAAATGTAAAATAATCTAGTAAAGTGTATTTTTTATATGATAAATATAAAACCTTAGTTATGCAAATAATAATTCAGTAAATATTTACCCTAAGAGTTAATCAGAGGTTGAAACAACCCCCATTTCGACAAAAAATCCAAAAAATATAGTTACAATGGTTATTTTTTAGTTTTTGCTTCAAAATAGGGTAAGAGAGTACATTGTGACTATGAGAGTGTATCTCAACCCCCTTTAAGGTTGAAAACCACCCTTAAATAGCTGTAGATTTTGAAAATAGATTTCGAAATTTTTAGAATCACGTCTTCTTCGATATTTTCCCTAAAATCAGTCTCCGAACCTGTTTTCAAATTCTACAGCCATTTAAGGGGGTTGAGATACACTCTCATAGTCACAATGTACTCTCTTAACCTATTTTGAAACAAAAACTAAAAAATAACCATTGTAACTATATTTTTTGTATTTTTTGTCGAAATAGATGTTGTTTCAACCCCTCTGATTAACGGGTAAATGTTTACTGAATTATTATTTGAATAACTAAGGTTTTATATTTATCATATAAAAAATGCACTTTACTAAACTATTGTACATTTTTAATAAGAATATTTCGAAAAAATCCCTATCAGGGGTGTTTTTCGGTATTTTAAGGGTGTTATATCAATTTCTGGTTAACGGGACCCCATATTTCTTAATCACCGATCCAAAAAACATGTGGTAAAGGATATTTTCTGAGTAAAACTAAAAAAAAACAGAAATTCGCATTTTTACTTAAGTAAAATACACGAAGTTCATATATTTATAGGATTTTTTGAGGTTATGTTGAACGCTTTTAAAATTTGGGCAGTGCTCAAACATCGGGTGATATCTAACAATTTAAAAAAAAAAAATTTTAAATCCATTAATAATTGCATTGTAGACGGACTTTTGCCTAAAAAAATTGAAAAATTTCCCACTGTGCGCCACCGTGGAAGTCGAAAAATAATATATCCCTGGATAGAGAATTAAGAGTCAAATGTAAAATATATATAAAAAAAATGTTGGGCGTTTCATTTAAAAAATCCTAGTATAATCTTACCATCACTCTATGAAACACCCTGTAGATTTTAAAATAATTCTACAATATGCCACTCTTGATCTACAAATTTTATCACAGACATTTTTTCAAATTTCAAATGGTTGAAGAAATATTGACAGTCCACACACACTGACTCACCCTGTGTATTGCTCAAATTGGAAAGGTCAGTAAGCAGATAAGTAAATCTGGTATGCGATGGCGAAAATTGGAAAATCGACAGAGGAAGAGGAATTTTACTCCTAAGTAGTCGTACACACGTAGGAATAAAAAGATTTAATACAAATTCAACAGGCAACAGAAAAATTGAGTCATTAACTTGCACATGCAGTTTGCAAATAAGTCATTGGGAGATGCACTGTACCTGCACTGTTCGAAGTAGGATTTCTCTTCAATAAAGTTCATCATTTAACAATTTTGCCGCGGAAAGCGCACGTGCGCGTTCTTAAATAAAAAGAAAAACAATTGGACGCACAAAGGCGTCGTCGGCATGGCGGCAAAGGTCAAAATGTGCGGAACATGCATATGCGTGATTTACAACAATTAGCAGCAAGTGATAACTGAATTTTTAATTTTCCATTTATTTGTTTTTATTTTCCATTAAAATTCGTGAAATTTGTTAGGTAGTTTCTAGCTTTATGATTAAATATTTAATTCCTTTGTCAATGTAAAATACAAATTCAGTCATCTCCTGTTGCTTTTTTAGTATGACTTGCCGTTTTCAATGTCAGATAACTGGAAGAGGGTGTACTTTTAATGGCTTTAAAATTAAGTATAAAAAAAAAAGGTGAATAAGGAATTGTTTTGCTACAGCAATTTTATTGTTTATTTTTATTTGTCTTAGTCTTAGCGGTTATGTTTAATTCAAATTTAGTTACTTACTATTATTTCCTTTAAAAATAAATATCTTATGCTTATCTCTGCTTATATCATTGTTATAAAATATTATTTTGGGTATTCAGCACTCAAAGAAGTCATTCGTTTCTTTCATATATTATTGATCTAGATCTAAGTCTGATCATGCCAATATATTGAAACCTGTGAAGTATAGAAATGGTCAGTCCAAATTTCAAGAAAAAAATATCAATTTGTTTATTTATAAGCAATTGAAACACAAAAACTAACATATCTCGGCTCCAAATCCAAGTGGAGCATTATTTTTTTTAATGGTTCCTTCGTCTACTTTCATACTTCGTTTAACTTTTTGTTTTTTTTTTTATATGAAATCCAAAGTTATTTTAATTTGTTTGGTTTCACCTAGTTTCGTTAAGATTTATGCATTATTACGTATTTCTTTAATTATCCAAAAACGCCAATATTTAATGATTTTTATTTTTTGCAAGTTAACAAATGATCAAAAAGTTTATTTGTAGGTCTATTTCTGCAATGCGATTACTAGGAGCAGAGGTAATAAGGAAAATAGCGGCAAAAATTTTTAATTTTGTAACACAAATTAAAACAATAAAATCGTTGCAGTAAAACAATTCCAATTAAAATTTATTTGACTCCACTATTCATATTTTGCAATAACGGTGCAAAAAAATCTAACCTACTATGGTATTTTAAGTGGAATAAATAAAAATTGACATGCTTGAAAATCACTGCTTTCGACTACATTTGATGGATGCTTTCAAGTTTCAAATATTCACTTTCTGTGGTGAGCAGTATATAATTCATACATACACTGCTCATCACAAAAACTGACTCACAAAATTTTCCATTTTTGATGACGAGTAGTGTATAATGCAAAATGTACTGCATCTCCCAAAAAAATTTAATTCGCGCCCGGAAAGTAATTCCATTTCATGTTTTGACTACAACTAATTCTTTACTAACTTCTGTTTTGTTTCATTTTCGATGGAATAACCGAGGTCTGTCCCAGTCTTTGTCAAAATTTGCACAATTGGAAACATCTTCCAACCGATCAGATATAATTCCACATAAAGATTTCTGAATAACAACTGATTTTTTTTGGAATGTTTTTATTATTTTTTTTTTAATAGAAATAAACCTCAAAATTAGATAATTATCGAGTCCTCCATTCAAATAATTATCCATTAACAGGACTATGCTAAAAGTGTAGAAATAAATATATTTAACAAAATAAAATACATTAAAAAAATCGTCACATACTTATTTGGCCTCAATTATTTCAATATGAAAATTGACTTGAGTATTCTTCACTTAACCGGTAATATACACAATAGGAAACACTATATAAATTTATTTACACACAAGCAAAACGCAGTTACAAAAACATGGCAACGTAGTCCAAAAAAAATATCAGATCACTTAGAATAAATATCTCCACTACACTTAATATGTTTTAACTGGTGTTTAAACTTTGAGCATTTAACAATCATAGAAAATTGAACTTAGTCAACATCTCGCAGTATAAAATCATTTGGCTAAAAAGAAACCAACGATACGCCACTACTTTACGCTAATTCAGTCTGATCTTTAGCATTGGTATTGTTTATTAAACCGAATTAATTAAAAAAATTTAAATTACACAATCTAAAAATGTATCACACAGTTATAGGATCCCATTAGTGAAGTATTGGAATCCATCGTACAGCTTCGTGGAAAGGGAGTGTATGCTGCCCTCGACCATGCGGTTTACCTCCAATCGGAGCTGCTCCTCCGTCATGCTCATGTGGAAACGGTTCTTTAGGTTTTGAACGGTTGACGTTCCAGATTTGAAGCACGGAAGCTGAGAGCCTGCAACAAACGTGGCACGTCGCTCAGTCAAACGTATACTCTTGTCGTTCCCAAATACACTTCTAGATAGGGAGTAGGTACAACAGTCATGTGGGAAGAAGTGTCTGGCATAGAACTTGGCCGATAGAAAAGCCTAGGCAATCGAAATAATAATCGACGAATTTAAGGTTATGTAAAAACAACACCAACTCCGGCAAAGGCGCCTGGCAGAACTGCGTTCTGTCACCAATGTTCTTTAACATCTATAGTGAACATGTGATGATGTGTGCTGGCAGGGTGGTCTAGCTATGGGTGGAGTAACTAACTTAATATTTGCAGATGATAAGATACTACCTTAGCCGCAGCATGTGAAGATAAGCTCATACACCAGCTTCGACCAATAGGCTTTGAGTACGGTTCAAGTGTAAATTACATCAACCGGGGACAGGAAAATATAGAACAGTTGATAGTTCAGAAAAAAATAGATGGATGGATTATTGGACTAATATTACCAGGAAACTGATGAAAAAGAGCTTTGGCAACCGCAACAGAAGGGTTGCTGAAAAACTATTTTGTTGTCTGCGACTGAAGGGTATTATAATCATTAAAACGTTTCTACAGCAATTATAAGTTATCTTATAAAACAGTTAAGAAATCATTCTAGAAATGTTTCTGTGTCTAAGCTATGCAATTTTTCGGCTTATAAAACTAAATTGTCTTGGAAAACTTTTTTATAGTTTAATTTTTATGACACTATCGGCAATAAAACGCCAGACGAAGAAAAATGCATATCTCAATTCTTGAGCAAGAGTAAGACAAGAAATGAAACCACGTGTATCTACAAACTTAGGGGCGGGGCTGCAATCGTTCTCTGCTCGAATAGGCGCGAGAAAAGGTGAGATATGCATTTTTCTTCGTCTGGTGTTTTATTGCCGATAGTGTCATCTTATAAAAATTAAACTATAGTAACATTTAACTCCTTTGTCAGCACCATATAAAAATTATTTTATTGTTGTCTCCTATCATCTTATAAAACAGTTATATTAGAGGACTATTTGGGACAATTTTGCTACTGAGAGTAAATTGTTGTTCCAGTCTGCTATATAATTCAGAGTAAAATTTCATTTGCACAACAAATTTCTGTCTCTGTGGGTCATAACAGGTCTCTAAAATAGTTATTGAAAGTAGTATATCACCTAGCATTAAATCACTGAAAGCTATATACGGTATATGTCCGCGGATGGAGTTTATAATAGGTGTAGTGGTTAAAATATTTAATTTTTCATGAAAATGTAATTCTTTATACAAGTTTTTGCTTACCTAAAAAGTAGTAACGAGTTGGGAAACATTATATTTTTTATACGGGGTGCTCAAAAATTACAAAAATTTAAAATTCCGTAAGAGTAAACTGGTTATATTTTTTATTTTTATGTTTTTCCCTACCATACCACTTTTAAGGCCAAAAATACTATTAGCATATGTTTACGAAATTAGTGTTATTAAATGAAGCTTTAATAAAACTGTTTTATAGTGCTGGTACCGAATTTTCTTAAGGCCTGCAGAATGTTCATTCAAGCGCGGATCTAGAAATTTCAATAATTTTTTTCTCGTCTGTGGCGCATGGGACCCATACGAAATATGGGAAATAACATCTCGAGAAGCACTTCTCTAATGAGAAGGCTTTACAAAATGCCATCAGTGACTGAAGTATTTTATAAGATGGTGTCAATTTTACATTTGTAGCTGCTATAAAAACGTTTTTAAAGTGTTCCTGAGAGTAATGTTGTTTTATAAATTTTTTTTGTCTGCAGCTTTTATAAAATACCAAATTGCTAATTGGGGCAGAGCAAAGAGAGGCCACCAGAATAATGCATGGAGCACATTCTGTGAAATTTCATTTCAGCAACATTGATTGGCCACCTAAATCGCCAGATTTAATAGCACTAGACTTTCTTCTGTGCGAAGAGCTGCAAGACAGTGAAAGACAATAAGGCTATGAGCTTGAAGTAGCCCCTGGAGTTTGCCAAAAAGTGATAGAAAATACCACTGAGGAGCGAGTTCAAACTTTCCTTTCTGCTGCAGTGCCTCCTATATCCTATACCAACTAACCATACCCTGTCAAACATCCACCTACCTCCTACCTTACAGACCTACACACTACCCAGATCCTTACCTGATCTCATGATTTCCACCAAGGTGATTATCATCCCGTGGTGCTTTCTGGCGGCAATAAGACCCTGCAGAATCAATATTTTGAAGTACTCGAACATGTCCGAGTTCTCCCCTCCCATTATCTCGACGAATTCCGGCGTCAGCTTGAAGGGCGACTTCTCGAAGCCCAAATTCTTCGGGGAAGTGGACAATATGAACCCGAAATCGATGTGGATGAGGTGACCGTCACTCTGAAGTAAGATATTGCCGTTGTGTCTGCGAAAGGGAAATTAAATAAAAATCAATTTAAACGTACATCATAGAATGTTTGCCCATACCTATCCTTGACTTGGATGAGGTAACAGATTAGACAATACGCTGCACAACTCTGCACGAAATTCTTCTGCGCTGTCAGGAAACCTTCCGAGGTCATCGGCCCATATTCCTTAATGAAATACTGGAGTAGAGACAACTGGCAATGCTTTTTCACTTGATGAAGAGACACCGTGTTGAGGATGGGTTCTATGAGGCCGCTGTCGTCAGAAAGGCATAAGATCCTGCAACCACAAGTCGTGCAAAAATCACACTCAACTTTAAAAGTACTTATTTTGTTTAAGTCATATCTCAGCAACAGACTATAATTTGTTGAATACAAAGGCTACAAATAAAGAAATTTAAACGCTTCATCGGGAAATCCACAAGGGTCAGTTTTGGGACTCCTTTGTTTTATATCTAAACAAATGGCATCATGTATAATATTAACGCCAGACATTTAATATATGCAGATGATTGTATTGTATGATATATGTGTGTACGCGCGTGTATTGAGGTAGTTCTGCATATGCATTGACAGGCATACATACATCTGTATCTATGTATGTAATTTACTTTATTACTTGTCATGTTTTTGCTTGCTACCACAAATATACTTTATCATCATATAAAATGGTTACAGAATGTATAAATAAATGTGTGCTATACTTTTTCTTTAGTAAGTTGTAATTCCTATCCTATAGTTGGTCTTTGACTGTTGGATACTTGTAATTAAATAAATAAATGAAGAAATAACTACCTGTAAGGATGCACCCACAATGGAACATGTTCCATCTCCCAGATTTTCTGGAACATCTCCAGCAGCTGAGAGGCCATCAGCTCTTGCCGCAAATCGTCCCCGCACTTGACTATGACAGATAACAACCGCCATGTGGACAGGTATCCATATGGCGAACTCTCCCTAATCCTTTGTTCTTTGTCCTGCAAGAAAGATACATCAATCGACTGGTGTGACGAATAAAACAGAATCGTAAATAACGTCCATTACAGAGCAAGAATACCTCGATGTCGTATAAACAACGGAGAAATTTAAATTTACCTGCCAGGGTTCCTTCAGCACGGCGGCGGAAGGATCTTCAGGGTCGTGGGTGAATTTTTTGCTCTTTTCCTCATGGAAGAAGTCTGACAGTCGCCGCCTTATCTCGCTGGCGGGGATGGACATTGGGGGCTCTCGAGAGTCGCTAGATTCTTGGCTCATCTGCGATATGGTGTCCCTGTCCATCGGCTTCTTTAGTTGAGCATACTGAAAAGAGAAGTTCCTTTTGGAAATTTGTTTTCTTCGTGGGTTTATGTTGCTAAAAGGATATTATGTCAAACTGCAGACAGCCAGTAACGAATTCAGTCATTTCGTTTTAATTAACTTTTGTGCCAATATTATTCATACAGCAATTTAAAAAACTTCTATTACGGACGGAATGGTTTTTGGCGTTTTACTTGTAAAATAAGTTGAATAAAAAAATATCAACTATTCTATAAAACCAGTTAACTGACTTCCCTTAGACTTAAAATATATAATTACAATTTGGAACATATGTAAAACAACATAGTAGAATAATCCCTATTGAAATTGGTTGGATCTGTAATACATGGTGACCACCAGAGGCCTGCAAACTCTCACTTGTACATAAAATAGGTTTTATTTTAATTTTAGAGCACTAAGGTTTTTGATTAAGCATACAAAAATGCGAAATGTACAAGATTTATAGACAACCTACCGAATAATTTTCCGCCTGTTAAGGTAAATCACCCTGTGTAAAATTCCAACAAAACCGTTAGAGCTATTTTTGAGAAAATCGATTTTTACTTTTTTTTTGTGAACTATACTTAATTTTAAGGGTATATTGAAGAGTAATAAAACGCCTGGAGATATCTGCCCTGTAAGAGGGCTCTAGATATCGAATTTAATTTTCCAAAGCCTTTTTTACAGTACCTGGAAATGATTAGAATCAAAATCCGCCAAAAACTCGTGGTCGAATTTTTGAACGATTACAATATTTTCTTCACACTCCAAACGTTGCTCGAAAGTAAAAGCAAGTCATATACTTTAGCCGATTAATTCAAAATCTACCATTTACTCTGTTGTCTAAAAAACTGGACTTCTACTATTGCTGCCCGGCACATGGGAGTGCAGGAACAATTTTTTTTTTCGATTGCTAGCAAACTGGAAAAGTAGTATTTTAAACACACTTTCGGAGAATTCTTAAGATTCTCCCTTATCTATTAAATATTTGGGATGACTTGGCAATTAAATATGGGATTATTAACCGACATAGTTAATACAAAATTAAGGTGATCCCTTTAGATGATTTTATAGCAAACATTAGCAATTAACAAGCTGGAAGGATTTTAAAGCCTCATAAAGTTTATCTAAATTAGGTTAAATGGCACATCTGCATTGGTCAATAAATCTATTATTATTAATAGATGTCAATGCAATAAAATTTAACTAATGCAGTTAGTTCCAACCAGCCGATACTTTATTACCAGCAATTAGAACTGAACTCATATTAAACCGGCTATGTTTATTCTAAATGTTTACATATCAATTATTATTATACAAAGTAGTTTTAAATGCCAAGCTATAGAATTTCGAGAGTGCCGAGCGAATACATTTTCCCAATTTGTTTTTTTCGTATAATTTTGAAAGAATGGCTTTTTTAAATTCACGTTTTTTTTTTAATATTTTGGCATACCTTATTTTGAGTACGGTATAAATGTTTTCTGTGTGATAATTAAATTAATACTCTCTTTGGTAAAAATAGAGAGTAATAAAACACTCGGGTAAAGACTGGTCATGGGCGTACTACTTTTCTTCTTAAAATTCATAAAAATTAAACCGAAAAATATAAATAAATTCATTTTATTATATGCAATAAACGTCTGTTGTATGAATTATCTAATTATTCTCAGTTCACAGCGGTTATGATGTTTGTGAATACTTTTTAAGCAGAGGGAGATCACAAAAAATATAGTTCGGAGCTGCAGAGGCAATAGCCCAGCCGATGAAGGTATTTACCCACAAACATTAGCAAACTGAATAATTTTTTTTTAAAAGGTTCGTGAAAGTGTATAGCATTATATCCTGAAAAGTTTACATTTCGCTCGGATGCAGAACATAAAAAAAAGTGGAAAAAAAAATTTATCCATTTTTTCAAAATTTTCAAATTAAGTCAAGCTAGGAAAAAATAAAAAATACAGATGGGCAGATCACGTATTTATGAACAAAACATGTTCTAACAAAATTTATCGCTAAAGTCACGGTTTTCCCGGAAAAAATAGTCAAGTGTAACGTTATAACTCGGAGCGAGATACATGCGTGCGCGTGCTTGAATACGCATGACTATGACACCGACGCACTGAATTGCATGCCACTAAATCATAACTTGTTCAATTTATAAGAGTGTTAATATTAAACCGATTTTCGTTTAGATCTTATCAAGTCATGAAAATAAATTAGTATTTAACTACTATGTTGCCATTTGAAAATGTTAACTTAATTATAAATTAGTGATTTCGGAAATTTTTATTAGTCATAGATACTAAATCAAGCGAAATAATCTCATGTTTACATTTTTCTATTATGGTTTTTGGTCGATTAGATTGATTTGATCCCAAGTAACAATTTAAATGCTATGTGGACTTGAATAAGTTTTGTAATAGCTTTATTGAGGATGTCAGTTTGCTAAATAGCTTTATAGCGGTAGTATAGCAGGCTAACAACTCTTTCAGCCTAAGTAGTTTTATTAAGAGTTGTAACAACCTCCTGGAGGCTGAGTTTCAATACCATTTAACATTTGTTTTAAATCGAGTATATCGGCACTTGTAAAGGTTTTATGGTAGTGGTCAGCACTACCATGATAAAATCATTTGGCCTAGGAAACCAATTTACCTCGTTCATAAAACCAGTATGCCTAGGAGTTTTAAAGGGGCACCTGAATATAGTAATCATAAAACTGTTATAAAGCCATATTGGCTTGTATAATGCCAAATGTAACATAAGAACCATTTAGTCTGGACAAATACCTTCATAAAACCGCAGAAGCTGCAGTTTGACAGGTGGATAAATAGATTTTACTTATTTTAGGTTAATTTTTGATTACTTTTGTAAGAAATTAAATATAGAAGTATATTTTATCATGGAATAATTTTGTTACATTTGACAGAGTTATTTATAAGTAATCGCGCGATTTAGGTAGATTATTGATGACACTGATTTTTTGTCAACATCAAGTGTCTGTTTTTGCCTTCTAACAAGGATTTTTGTGTTAACTATATATTTTTAACCTGATATTTTAAACAATTAGAGCCCCACCACACATTTGACTAATCAAAATAATAAAATAAATGTTATTTTCTTATTATATCTTTTTGCTCTTTTATTCACATTTCAGTGCAGTTCACTGCATCTGGATAAGGTAAGGAAAAAATAATTAAAGTGTGAGGTTATATGTGAATAAACGCCAAAAAAGTCAAATATTTTTGGGCAATAGGTTTTATGGTGGTTGTGAATAAATCCAACAAATCTTAATGAAGGTCAAATGGTGTTAGACAAGATTAATTGGTATTAGACAATACCAAATAGACTTGCATAAATGTAAGAAGACTTAAATTGGTTGTTATTAGTAGCAAATGCTCTTGTACGAGAGCATTGTGAATATCTTAGGATCAAATACTCTTATTGTGGTATTGCCAGCAACCAACAGGTTTTAATCAAAAATCGCCATTTTTCTACAAAAATATCTTTGTAAACAAAAGCTGCCATGTTGGAATTATTCAAATGAACAATTACTTAGTTGCAATTTTTGCAACAATTTATGGGTAATAAGGACTAAAATCATGAATATTATTACTAACGTGCGATTTAAGTTGATGTCAACAAAAAATAAACCTTTTTTTAAAAAATGAATTTTAAAATGTTTTTTAGAATTTCCAAAATTTTCAATATTTTTCAAGGGCTTCCGTATTTTTCGACCTACTAGTTGTAATATCATCAGTACAATTTAATGCAACAACAGCAATTGCTTATTGTAATATCCATTACCAACACGTGACTAATTTGCCAACATTGCCAACTTAGCTTTAATATGATGGCAAGCATAAAACCTTTTTATTAAAGATGACCATACTGACAGAGCAAATAGCTTTTTTAAGTGCAGTTCTAAAGCATTTTAGTTTTATGATGACTTTACAAGTGGTTTTGTAATAGTTTAAACAACAGTTTGTAGATAGTCCCTTAAGGCCAAAATGATGCTTTTAGGATTTATTGTTCGTTTCATGAATAGTTTTATCAAGGTCTTCAGAACGTTATAAAGGCTGTTTAGAATAAAACCAATTGCTTTTAATATAACTTTTAAAAAAGGCCCTCAGAACTCTTTTAAGAATGGTCCCTCTTAGCTTTATACAAGCTTTATAAAGGTTTAATAGCGTTTGTTAAAGATATATAGTTTTACCAGAAGTTTTATTAAATAGACTTCAAGAGGTTCTGAAGATCACGATAAAATTTAAATTGTTACTTGGGGAGTGCATTCATAGCACTCTTGATACAAAAACAAAAATGGTCCTACCATTTTTGTTATTTTTTTCTCAGCTTTTTGTTACAAAATATTCGCGACCTCGAACAATTTTTGGATATAATTTCAGTTCTAGGGAGATTATAAGTATTAATATTTGAATCACCTTGTATACAAGTTCATCCGTCAAAATTCGTCAGAAATAGTAAATCACTCTGTACAATAAATCTGAATTTTCATTTTCTTAACTAACTTTTAATTTTCACACGCCTTATCCTCGTTTCGACTGACAAACAACGAAGAAAAGTCCATTATTTTTAGGGATAGTTCGTAGCCTACCGAGAATTAAAATGTAAATATTGGCTTTGAATTGCTGCGGTAATGTTATTCAGAAACTAATTTTACTAACTTGACTGAAATTGCATTACAAAGTCGTGTGCTATGGTTAATAAACTTCATTTACTTATTATTTGTTATTTTACCGAGTTGTTTTCGCCGTGTTAACGACTTTTTACTGTACACATGCTCGAATATTAAACAGTTTGTTATTGTATCAGAAAATTTTCAACACGTATAAAACTTCTAAAACATCGAAATACTGAGCGTAAATAAACAAATCGATATTTAGTTTCTTGCAATATAGCTCGGCAAAATAACAGATAATAAGGTAGCAACTTTCTCATTTATCTTTTTTAAAAAAATGTTATTTTGGTATCTATTTCCTACGGAAATTTGGTGAATTTTAGATACAAACAGCTATTTTCAAGATATTCACGAAAATAATTTGTGAAAACTATAAAATACAGTCCACTCCACAACGCGTTTGGCCTTTCGAGCCGGATGGAATATGTGGAGAATGGGCTGTATTTTATGGACTGCAATTACTTATTCCACATGTTACGAATGGGATGAATATGTGGGGGAATTGGCTGTATTTTATGGACTACAATTACTTATTCCACAGGCTATGAAAGGGATGAATATGAGAGTCAGCGTTACCACATTTGGTAGATTTTGATTTCTTTTTAGTAGAATTTTAAGGATTTTTTTAAAGTTCGGTAGGTAAAATTTGCTGGTATATTTCTGATAATTCTATCAGAAATCTACCAGCAAATTTTACCTACCAAACTTTACAAAAAATCCTTAAAATTCTACTAAAAAGAAATAAAAATCTACCAAATGTGGCATCGCTGATGAGAGTTGGCCCACAAAAAAGGCGAGTAATCGGCATGTGCCTCTTCTACTTGTAGATTCCGCTCCAATTATTTAACTTAAATTTTCACGAACATGCATTTTTGGGAACTTTTGGTAATATAGAGGTTAACCTCTATCATAAAGAGTTGAGGCAGGCGTCAAATTAAAGGTAATTGAATAAGCTTCAGCTTTGTGCATGGTAATTTTGACGCAGAATGCGTTATTTTTAAGAAAATAGCGAAAATGAAATGTAAAGGACAATGTTAAAAATAGCTGATTTTTGGCCCCTATCCCGGAACGCATAAAACCAAGAGAAAATGGTTGGAAAAGGCTCAAGATTAATAAAAATACATCTTCGTGGTACCAAAAGCCTGGGGAAATTTTATTTCACCCTTAAAAACATAAAAACAACCACTAAAATGCTATAAATAGTAGCTTATACTGAATGTGAAATTTATATTTATTTTATGATAACTATTAGGTATCAATTCAATAGAGATAACAAAAAGGTAAAAACTACCCCTATCCACACCCTATTCGGGGGATGGAACGAGATACACAGCATCTAATATTAAGAAAATAGGTACCAAGGTGAATAAAAATGTACAAAATAATTTTTTAATATTAGTTGAGCCAGACCTTCAACTGTTCCTGACCTCCCGTTTTCGAAAACAACCCCTCTAAGGGTACGAAATAATATTCGCAGCAAGTATTATTACAAAAAAGCGCTTCAGTTAGCGACCCTGGAAACCACCAAACTACCCTATTCGGGATGCAATTCTATTCACAGTATCGGATACTAAAATGCCGCGGCACTTAGTAATGCACCAAATTATTTTCTACTAGTAAAAGGGACAGACATTCACTTTGTCTCGACGTGAGTATCTTTATTACGAAAAACTTCCTCTATATCAATATGAAAAATATTTACTGCACGTAATATTACAATAGATCTTTGTGGTTTTAGTCAACACATTTTTTTAATAAAGAACAAATAGCGAGTTATTTAGCAACCTCTAAAACAACCTTTCTACCCTATTCGGGTGGTAGAATTGTATTCACCGCTACAAATACTAAAAAATAAGAAACAAGGTGATTAAAATGAATCAACACTAACTCCAGTTTAGAGATGACAGGCACTATAGATAACTAAGGTTAGAAAAAAAAAAAGATTATCAATTTATGAAAATATGAAAATATTACAGCAACACTTATACTGATTAGTATCTCTATAAAGAAAAACTGCCATTATTTAGAGATGTTAGAACAGCATCTAGTACTGACTGTGAGCAAATTAAAATAAAATGAAAGGTTTCTATTGGTTCTTATGTCTGGATTTAATAGATATACGTTGAAGATAGTTAATCACTGTACCTAAGTGGTTGAAAATGATATTAGTTTATTCTCTGTTATATTATTCCATGTAAAGGTACTTCGGTAAGCTTCACTTGTTGGAGAAAAGGGTACAATAAATATATAAATGGATACTTGCAAAGAAGGATCATTTGGCCATGGGTCACTTATTGTGTTCTCCAGGATGCACCACGAGGAGGCGATCCTTTTTACATTCAACATTTTTTTTCTATTTTTTTATCTTACTGGTGAACTAACTGTATATAGGTAGCAAAATGTTAACTATAATACTATGTGTATGTGCAGTATTATAGTATTTAAGTAAATATTATATATAGATTAGATATTAAATAGTGTAAAAATTAAATGTTCACGCACTCAAAATCGCAAACAAGTGTCACTAGAATACTTCTGCGAAACCTGAGTGTTTATTTGGTAAACATCTTTATTGTTACCTTGTGTAATCTTTTAATTCCAAATAAATATTATTATTATTATTGTTATATTATTATAATCTGAAGATTTAATAAACATTCTTCTAAAAATGCAATTATATATAATTACTCCTACATATACAGGGTGAGATGAGGAACTGTACATACTTCTACCGTAAGTAGAGGCACCTAAGACGAATACCAAGTGACCATTAAAAAGTGTTTGTTCCCTTTCTTTACTATCATACAGAGTGATTTACGAATTTTGTCCAAAAATTGTTTTGGTCATAACATTTTAACGGTTAATCCGATTTGCCTCATTTTTTTACAATAATGTACACTGTTACCTAACAACCATTATACATATCCAAAGTTTAAAAAATACAGGGACGTTTTCAAAAAAATTTATTGGATTGCTTCGTATACGATAGTTCACCCTGTATATGATTTATCTAAAACTTGATATGAAATTTGTATAGGACACAAATAGGTAGTAAAACCTGAGTATTTGAAAATTTTGTCACACTCTCAACAAATTACTTCCACATCCAGTGGAAGTATAACGACAAAAAAATTTTTAAAAATTTTTATTGTTCAAATAGGCTTAGAATGTCATGAAACGTCGAGATTTTAAGTTTGAGCGAAAAAAAAAATTTCTGCCTGTCTGTCGGTCTGTGTCTGTAACTTCTTTTTGTGCGCACGTTTACTCTGGAACCGTTTGAGATATTGAGTTGAAATTTGGTACACATATGTACTTTAACGAGATCTAGAACTAGGTTATATTTTCATCTTGTTCCGTCGAAGGGTTGGGGGGTAAATTGGGGTAAATTTGGGGTAAATGGGTAAATTAAGCGGGTAAGAGTCCATGAAATTGGTGTATAGTATATACAAGAGAAGCTAAGGTCTCAAAAAAAATTTTGACATTAGCCACCCCCATTACCACCCTCACCCCATTATTAAAGGGGATGAAAAAAAAAAATGTGATTTAGTATGTGTACAAGAACCAGAAACCTCAAAATATTTTTTTACTTCATCGATCAATTTTCAAGTCAAATGAAAAGTTTGGAAAAATGGAATATTTTAATGTATACTAATATTTATTAATACAAAAATTTAGCTAAAAAAAAATAATATTTACATACCTTGTGCCTAGGTTTAATAAGTACCAAAATTTTAATCAATTTCCAGGTCAGGTCTTACATGTTTATTTACAATACGTATGTATTTAAGAATTATAAGAAAAAAAAAAGGAATAACGAAAATATCAAAACATTTTAAACATTGCAGAAGAAATTCAACAAAAAAAAAGATAAATGTCATAATTGTAAAAGATTTTCAAAGTGAAATCCATCCCATCTACCTCAATACACTTTTCTTGTTGGATAGTTAAATGTCTGATAGACTTCCTAATTGTTGGGGGCTTATTTCTGATAATGTTGCAGCAGTTAATAATCTTGTGAAATTGTCACAGACATCTATGATCTCTATAAATTTAACAATAATGAATGCATAATGTCTGAAAATTAAATAAAATTGAAGTACCTACGTAATAACAAGCACTAAAGGACGTAGATCCGTATGTTGTATTTATTTTAAATTCAATGCTTGCATTTGAATATGGTGGCTTTTAAAGATATTTCGAAAAATGTACAGTTTTCGTTAAAATTGATCTTAAACTGAACATTAGGTTGGACACAAATTTGACTACTTATTTCTGTCCTTTTTGGAAGCAATTTGACTAATTGGAGAAATCACATACAGCGGCAACTTTTTAGATGAACCACATCTTTATAAAATATTATATGAACCATATGTACAGTCTCTTCTACATACCTCTATTTAATTTAATACATCGTTAAAATTCATCCAGGCCACACATATGGCAACACGTATAAAATCCACAAATTTAAATCACCCGAAAGCTAATTAGAAGCCCAATAAACATCACATATTACGACCCGCCTATCATCGCCGAGCTATACGAGGTTTAGACAAACATCTTCGTTTTGTTTTTTATAAATTCCAGATTTGTTTCAAACAAACCAAGCAACACGTTCCTGTCTGACCGGCTTTGAAAATTTTAGCACAAATAACGTTGGAATTTGTTTATTTTATTTAAATTTACAAGGCGGATGGCAGGCTGGGTAAAAATAGCAGACTAGAAATGTAGGTCATAGGATAGAAGGCGAACTAGATACATTTTTTAGAGATTTTTATGAGTAATTAGGTGTTTGCGCACAAGTACTTGACACGAAAAAGGTGGTATTTTTTGAGCAAATAATGCTATTAATACTTTAATATGTTGTCATATACCTCATAAATGTTGCAAAACAATTTACCTAACTTCACTTATGGAGAAAACAATGACAAGATAAACAATCGTAATAAAGATAAATTACTTAATCCTTAATTTTCGGTTTGAATAAACGATATATCGTAAATATGTGGAGACTATACACTTATGCTGAACAAAAGTTTAGGAAAATGATTAGAGAACGTAACAGAATATACCTACTGGTTTTATAATTTGAATTCAAAATTCTTTAGATAGTGGAGTGCATTTAGATTTTGCCTGCAAAATTTTTGGAGAATGGAGATGTTATATGAAGAACCCCCGTTAATTTGGGCTAAGGAATCTAGAATTATTTTTTTCTACTTTATCCCCGGACACTCTGTATACCAAGTTGTAAAAAAAGATTTGTCTTTCTGTCACAGGCACACGCACATCCCTCGAGTGGAAATTTTGACACATGAAAGTAAAATAAATGGTTAGAATGGTTTAATTCTCGAATCTCAACATTCTTCTTCATTCTCTGATTCGTACCAAGGAGGAGACGAAAAAGCCACGGGGCTTTTCATTTTATGATTTACACTTTAAAGTGGGAATTATGCATAATGTACTGTTTGAACTGGGAAATATGCATAATTTACAGCTTGAACTGGGAAATATGCATAACTTACAAGTTGAACTGGAAATAATGCATAATTTACAAGTAGAACTGTGAATTATGCATAATTTACAAGTTGAACTGGGAATTGTGCATAACTTACAAGTTGAATTGGGAATTTTGCATAATTTACAAGTTGAACTGGGAATTATGCATAACTTACAAGTTGAACTGGGAATTATGCATAACTTACAAGTTGAACTGGAAACTATGCATAATTTACAAGTAGAACTGTGAATTATGCATAATTTACAAGTTGTACTGGGAAATATGCATAACTTACAAGTTGAATTGGGAATTATGCATAATGTATAGCTTGAACTGGAAATTATATATAACTTATAAGTTGAACTGATAATTATGCATAATTTACAAGTTGAACTGGAAATTATGCATAACTTACAAGTTGAACTGGAAATTATGCATAATTTACAAGTTGAACTGGGAATTATGCATAACTTACAAGTTGAACTGGAAATTATGCATAACTTATAAGTTGAACTGGGAATTATGCATAACTTACAAGTTGAACTGGGAATTATGCATAACTTACAAGTTAAACTGGGAATTATGCATAACTTACAAATTGAACTGGAAATTATGCATACTTTACAAGTTGAACTGGGAATTATGCATAACTTACAAGTTGAACTGGGAATTATGCAAAACTTACAAGTTGAACTGGAAATTATGCATAATATAGAAGTAGAACTGTGAATTGTGCATAATTTACAAGTTGAACTGGGAAATATGCATAACTTACAAGTTGAATTGGGAATGATGCATAATGTATAGCTTGAACTGGAAATTATGCATAACTTATAAGTTGAACTGGTAATTATGCATAATTTACAAGTTGAACTGGGAATTATGCATAACTTACAAGTTGAACTGAAAATTATGCATAATTTACAAGGTGAACTGGGAATTATGCATAATTTACAAGTTGAACAGGGAATTATGCATTACTTACAAGTTGAACTGGGAATTATGCATAACTTACAAGTTGAACTGGGAATTATGCATAATGTATAGCTTGAACTGGAAATTATGCATAACTTATAAGTTGAACTGGGAATTATGCATAATTTACAAGTTGAACTGGGAATTATGCATAACTTACAAGTTGAACTGAAAATTATGCATAATTTACCAGAACTGTGAATTATGCATAATTTACAAGTTGAACTGGGAATTATGCATAACTTACAAGTTGAACTGGGAATTATGCATAATTTACAAATTGAACTGGGAATTATGTATAACTTACAAGTTGAACTGGAAATTATGCATAATTTACAAGTAGAACTGTGAATTATGCATAACTTATAAGTTGAACTGGTAATTATGCATGATTTACAAGTTGAACTGGGAATTATGCAGAATTTACAACTTGAATTGGAAATCAGATTTCAGCATAGAATAGGCTATCAATATACCCAATGGAAAGTTAGAAGGAAAACTTCCTGGAAACTTTCCGATTTGAAAACTCCGAAAGTTCCCAGGAAATTTTCCTTCTAACTTTCCATTGGGTATATTGATGGCCTATTTCATGGTGAACTCTGATTCCTGATGATGCAAGCTTCATTGTGATACCAAATAAGTGCATACTATGCATATTATTTACATGACTTTTACAGACTTTTATCAAATATGGAAAGTTTCCTTGACCCATCTGTTAATAAATCATTATTATAATTTACAGATTGAGCCGAAAATACGCAAAACTTACACTTGGAACTGGGAATTATGCATAAATCACAGTTTGAACTAGAAATTACGCACAGTTTACAGTTTAAAGTATAAACTATACGTACTTTCCAGTTTAAACTGTATAAAACAAAAAGCACCGTGACCTTTTAACGCCTTCGTAATTCGCCTACCTGTTTTCAGCATAAAACACAACAAAACAACGATATGACTAACAACAAAAACTTACCTGTTGCGAAATTTCGTCGTCTTCCTGGCTCCAATCTCCATCGACGTCGTCGTAACAGCCCCCGCAAACGCTGAACGCCGACAAGGAAGTCGTCTCGTGCTTCAAATTCTCCTCTGACTTCGTATGCCTCAACGTCGGCATAATTTTCGTTGGCACTGGTGAACTGGCAATGTCGTCGACCTCCACGACTTCAATGTATATAATATACGGAGCCTAATAAGGAAAGTAACAAACGAATTTAAAAAATCTACGGCAAATACACTGGCGACCAAAATTAATGAACCACTCAAAATCTGCCACGATTTTTTCTAAAACGTTTGTCCAGAAAAGATGAAGCTACAATTTGGTCGAAACTAGATTTTAATTTTGCTGCTGGTGATTCCCACAGGATGTTTCGAAATTTTGAAAAAAAAAAGACAACTTCAAAATATATGTTTTACTTAAAATCAACATGGCTTTTCATTTCAGAAAAGTTAACCTGCAAAACAAACCAGAAATCAACTTCAAAAATTCATGGCAAATTTTGGATGATCCGGTAATTTTGTCCATGACTGAAATGCATTGTCGGTTTACCTTATCTTTGGAATTAAGAACGGCAGCAACTTGCGGTGGTATCCTAACAATAAGGTGGGGATTGTAGCTGTTTAGGGGCAGCCACACCCTGGCGGGTAGATTTAAATTAAGGGTGGTCAATTCTGCAACCAGTCTTGTAGTTTTCGCCTCCTTAGTCGGTATGGAACTTAGTAATTTGCCGATTAATATCAGTGCTTGCATGAATTCTAGCTCGGGCCTTAGCCTGGGAGCCTGCAACGAAAAATTACGTCATAGTCCAGTCAATTATGAACTCAATGCAAAAATCCTCAAAAAACAAAAAAAATAAGCAATCTCGTTAATAGAACTTTAATTTCACAACTGGGGGAAATATTTCAATGCGAAGGAATTAAAACAATTACTGCTGATGATGCCGACGCGTGCTGCTCGTTCAAATTGCTATCAATGTATCTCATCGACAGTGCGTATCGTCGTAAGGCAAGACGTCGATCTTATTACATTCATTATTGATCTTGTTCCTGAAGGTAAAGACATTCGACTTTTTAGAGGTGTTCGAGGCCAATGTAAAGAAAAGGGCGTGTATTTACACATGCGTTTGGTACTTCTGCTTTTCTCGACAAAAGAAACACACAAACGATAAATGTTTAAATAGCAGGAAAGATTTGGAAGCCGTTGTCCATACATTTAAAAATCACCTAAACGAAAGACGAAAGTGCTGGAGAAAGATTTACAATCGCGTTATACAAGGTCCTGTAAACTGAAAAAATCTTTAAATCATCAAAGATTTCCTTCGTTCAACAAGTTGGTTGGTCGGTCAGTCCAATCCTGCCATGATTTTATTAAGACTCTCATCACCTGCTGCTTTACAGCAACATTCATATCTAACATTTCGCCAAATTTAGTCTCAGCAAGGAGAAAGTATGGAGCCCAAAATGGAACTTAATTGTAGACCAGCAGTACTATAAGTCTATTTGCAAATTTTCACGCGTAGTAACAAAAATGACCTTGAGAGGAAATTAGTAAAGAATTAAGTGCCTAAAAAACTTCCACTAAAAAAAAAACTCGAACTTACCGAACAAGTGCATTCAGTCTTTTCTCCCCTAAGATCGTTCACGACGCTCTGGCAGCTCTCGAAGCACACGCACCCGTTATCGAAGGCCCTGCCCGAGCTCAGGTCGCCCAGGCAGAGTTTCGTACTCGTCGCGCCTTTCTTTAGGCCGGGCAACAGAGCGGAGGCATCGCTCTGCGACCTCTGATGCGATTTCTTGACGTGCGCCGTCTGCGGTACGGACAGTTTGTCCGCCGTGATGTTGAGCGACGTCGTCATCCTTTGGTCCTTCGGCCGGAGCTCATCGGACAGGATGAGGTTGCGCAGCTTGACGCCGTGCGGCTTCTTCTTCGTGGGCAGGGACGCGTCAGAGCTGAAGGCGTCCAACAGCCAAGCACACTTCAAGGAAAAGTCCATCGATTTTCTACACCTGAAAAAAAAAATATTTCGGTTAAACGCGTAGTTATTAAAATGTGTTTGTTATCGATGGTATTTATTTAAATAATAATAATTCATTTAAAGAATAAAGAGAATAAATAAAGATAAAAGATTTAAAGTGGTGTAGTCAGTTGGGTTGTTGCACTAAGTTAAAATGAGTGTGTTGTTTTAAAGTATATTGTGTGCTGTTTAAAAACTCAATGTTGAATTGTTTAACACTGAAAAACTATGAAATTAAAACTGTGAAAGTGATCTAAACTCAGTAAACACATAAACAGAGTTCGAACGGGATACGAAAGCAATGTATTGTAAATATAAATGCCCTTTGAATTATGTATATTATAAATGAAGAGCTAAGTGGATAAAGGTGTTATGTCACAAAAACACGTTATTGAGTAATTTAACTCGAAAGTTTTTAGGCGAGAACTTTTTTGTTATAACGACTATATAGCTTGCATTTTGCGATGATATTGACATTTGATGTACTTTTCAGAGACAAGTAACTAAAGTTGTCAGTTGTCATTATTTTCGAAAATTTAAAAAAATTAATGTACATAACACCTTTACCGTTCATAAGTTTCTCTGAAATGAATAAGGAATTAGTGAATAAAAGTGTTAAGAAATGAAACATATTTTATTATTGATAAAACATTGTACAATTTTTAGGTAGTCGGACAGTTCTACGGTTTCGAGCCACAGTTTGGTCATTTCCAAGTATGTTGTGATAATACGGCCTGTATTCTTCATTTGTGAATGGTAATTGTTCTTTAAGATTGGCCAGTTTTTCTACACTTAGGCTGTCCTTGTTTTCATTAAACACCGTTAGAGCAATATCGTCGGAATTTATCTTATGCATATTCCTTTTCTTTAAAATATCGACTTTGTAAAATGGAGTCATTTCATCTAGTGATGTAATAGTAGCACCCATAGGTGCCATTTTATACCGTCGCGAAAATAAACCTTTTCATTTCAAGTTTTTCTTCCTGTTGTACAAATTGAGTTTTGAGGCAATTCCATCAATATCCTTGATGATTCTTCATATCTATGACAACGGCGTCTTTGGGAGTTCTTAAAATTTCTCGATACTGGTCCGGAACGTAGATGTTTTGATGTTTCCTTAAAATTTTCTCGACTCTGCCAAAGTCTCTGTCTGAATCTAAATATGAATGTCCCACCTCCGAAAATTTATGGTCGATAACTTTAAATTCTCTCTTTAAAATCAACAACTGGTAAACTGTAATGATATTGAAGTTTTTATTTTGTCCACCACAGGAGTCGGGCCATGTTATAATGTGATCGATCTTTTCTTGGAAATATTCATTGTAAATTTGTGAAAAGGTGTGTAAGCAACTAGCAATTTCTAGGTTTTCACGGCTGACCATATCTTCAGTCCATGTGAAAAAGAACGTTTTTTTTTTTTAAGTATTCCTCAATATATGTATGCCAAGGTTGTAAAACCACATTTGACGAAGGTAAAATGCTTTCGATGTACTTAATTTTGGCAGCGGCATGGTTTGCTGAAGATCTAAAGTAAGAAAGCAAATCGTTCTATCTTCTGTAACTTTTGCTCCGTCACGCTTTTGTTGTTCGAAAGCTAGTTTGTAATTTTCTCCGTATTCTTTAGTATTATTTCCAGTATCATATTTGGGAAAAAATGTGAGTCATTTCATAATCTCAATTAAACAATTTTGAATACCATGGATGTAATTTCAGCATTTTTATTGGGCAGGCAGGGATTTTTCACAGATAACCCAATAGATGTAAGCATAGCGAACCCTGTAATTCTTAAACGATAACCTTATAAACCCAAATGACCTTTGACTTGATAGGCGTAATTATCATACTTATTATTTTTTCCGCAAGAATTTCGGAAATCGCCAGATTTGCCTTAAACAATTTAATGCTCTTTCAAAATATTGGGTGGGCAGAAGCCATACCAGATATCAGTTTTGCTCTTGTCATAAATATTTCTACGGTCCAGCCCTCTTCTACTTGTCAGCATAAAAATGTTTGTACAAAAATCAACACCGCAAAGCGTCACTTTCGAGTATTTCTGATTTAGAGACTAATTTGCTAGAATACTTTGGTAAATTCGTATTTTATTATTGCATTTTATATTGATAATGTTTTGTTTTTAAAACATTATTAAAACTTGCCTGGGAAGAAATTGCCACTATGTGACTGATTTCTGCTGAATTGCCAAAAGGTATAAATGTGTTTACAGCAATTAGATACTCAAGTACCATCTCGACTCTTGTACCATCTCATACCATTTCGAAATTGAACGAAATGAATATATGGATTAAAACACTATAAGCACTATTTCCAAATATCAGCCAATTTATAAACATCTTACATGATTCACGAAATCGTTTATTCATTGCCATTTGTAATATCAGTTTACTATGACTGGCCATTTTCACTATAATAGTACGAAACACTTAACACAACTTGTCACATTAATGTCAATATAACATAACTTTAAAAGCAAAGTGTTTTGGATTAAAACAATTTAATATCGCACAGTAATGGATAAAGGTGGTATGTGATCATGACACCTTTATCCGTTAAATTATATAAAAACCCTATGTACATAACACCTTTTTCAAACATTAAAACGCATTTAGGAAAGGTTTATTATCCCAAAAACTTATTGAAATGATTAAAATAGTTGTCTGTGTAGAAATCTCAAAATTTTCGAAAATGTCACATGACACCTTTATCCACTTAGCTCTTCAAATGTTACTATTGCTTGGATAAATGTCAGTATAAAGTCTATATTACAATAATTTGCTTTTTATGTCAATATGGACTTTTCTTTACATCTTTAGTAAGTTTGCTGTTGATTCTTCTTAACACCATAAATGTATCTATCACAAGTAGAATGTCAGCATTATCATCGGCATTAGCCTTTACAAATCCTGCCTGTCACAAAAAAAATATATTAACAATAACAACAAACTTTAAACACTGCCAGTTAAATGTCCAATTTACTTTCAACATATAAGGTTACTTTATTTTTTGTCAACAATGTCGACATGTTCATCCTCTGTTCTGCATATAAGTTCACATTTAACTGTTATTGCGTCACTGCCGTTTTCGCGGTACAGTCAAACAGTAGAAGTTTAATAAAATTGTTTGGTATGTTTTTGGTTTGATTTATAATTGGACATACGCTAACTGGAGAATCCTTAGTCCAAAATATGAAGATTTAACTTGAAATACTTAGATAAAATGTGCCTCCTTACTGAGATACAGAGTGTCAAAGTTTCAACTACCTCTTGACCGATGTTCTCCCAATTTGGTAAGGAAACATTTTTTAAGCTAAGAAACAATAATTTATGTATTACATCACGCTAACCCGTGGAGGGCGCCTCATGAGCTGTACCTGATGATGAATATTTTTTATCTTTTTTTTTTACGAAACGTAGTGGCACTTTTGACTACAAGATCTCATGCATAAATTCTCTCAACATCACTTTAGGTACTTCGTGCAGAAAATGAACAGGCTATAAGTCATGAATTTGGATAGACATTACTTTAGACGAAGCTCGAGACGAACGTGGACGTGACAGCATGGAACAACGTAGTTTCTAGCCACTAAATCTCACTTTCTGCATAAAATTTCCGTGAGCACCCCGAATTTTAAAGCAGCTACAAGACACGCGAGCAATGAAACGAATCCGCAAAGGCGTAGATACACGAAAACATAAAATTCCATTATCAGAACAAGCTGGCTGTCCGTGAACTTCAAGATATCTATAATAAATCAAGTCGATCCTAAAAAAGACCAAGACATACCCATTACCATTACCCACCCATAAATAAATGATAAGTCTGAATCCAGAAACATTCTCGATTTCGTTCGGTGTGGGCTAAGATCCGTGATATGCGGTATTTCTGTTTGTTTGTTCACGGTCGAATTCGCATAGAAAGTAAAAACGAAGCCGAATACCGTTGATGTTAAATAAGGCGGTTATTGTTTTGGCAAGACAATTGCAACCACAGTTTGCATATCGAAACAGACAAGTTTTGGTGTAGGTGTATAATACAAATTGCCGCACAATGGGCGGTGGAAAACCAAATAAAGTGCAATATACGTCACACAGTGGCGAGAAATGCCAGTGTTCCACCCAAATTACTCTAGAGGTCATAAATTTTAAGTTATTGATACATTTTTTTTTTTAAATGTTCGTCTTGGATTTTGAAATTTCATTTTACATTTTTTTAAATTTTTAATAAAAAATCATATTTTTACAAAAAAATACTGTTTTTTCTATTAAATTTATTCTAACGGGCCGTAAATTTGAGTTTTCGTAACAAATTTTTTTTAAAAATCTTCGTCTTTTAATCAGCTATTGATCTGTCTAGATGAATTTTTTATTTAGTTGTTGACAACTGTCAAAATTTCTGTCAAATATAAAAAAAATACGATTTTTAGATAAATAATTCATACAATAACCAACCTGTCATTGTTCAGAAAAATATATATAGGTCGTGTGCGCGTGACGTCACAGAGCTGAGACCTTAGGAAAACAAACCGCTGTCATTGCTGTCAAATGGCAACTGACTGAACATAAGAATTGAAAGTTTTCATAGTATTAGAGTTTTTATGGACATTATATCACACAAAATGGCAAGTTTTTGTTGTATTATTAGTTGTGGCAGTGACGCAATCCGAGACAACATCAGTTTTTATAAAATAACGTCGATTTACAGCCAGAAGAGGTTAGGATTAAAAGATTCCAAGCAATTAAAAGGAATTATTTTACTGTGATATTCCAAGCATTTTATTAATGGTAAGTTGTTACTTGTTAATTTAAGAATTTGATTTTTAGTGTGGATTTATGTTATAGGAAAGACGGGCGTAATTCAAGACCACGATGATCCATCCAGTTTGGTGTTCTCTGTTAATATGGGATACAACTTAAAACCCAAATGTGAAACTAAAAGTGCTTGTGATAATAATAACTACTGTTAAAGGAAACAATAAACAATTCATGGTAAAAAAATAATACTTTATATTGATTTGTCAGCATTTTTAATAATCATTTCTTGTGTTAAGTTTTAGTTGAGCGAGGCTAGAGCTGATGCAGAAGGAGAACGAAGTGCAATAGCAGAAATTGTTTTAAATCAGGTACATCTCAAGAGGAAAATACCTACACAGGCTACATTAAGACATCTGATGAAGTGCATAAATCAAGAAAATTCAAAGTATTGCTGTCATTGATTGATCTGAAAACTAAACGTCCTTTTGAAGTATATTGTGTGGTGTTTAAAAACCCAGTGTTGGATGAATCTAAGATTATTTATTTATTTATCATTTATTTTTTATTGCTATATAGATCTTTCTTTTTCATCTCCTGTAAGTTTCTTGTTGATTATCCTTATGAGTACTAATGGAATGTTGGATAATAAAGTTTGATATTTAGTAAGTGTATTTTGTTTTACTTTCAGTTAGATGCAAAGATGCATGTATATATAAGTTCAACATAATCAACTATTTCAATTTATTGCTAACAATAATACGAGTGATAAATAAAGCAATAAAAAGTGAATATACGTATTTAATAAAATACAAGGGATATTTAACTATTGGCCTACCTACATGAAATAATAAAATACATGTTAGACATATTATATAACATTAGCAAGACACGATAAGAAAAAGTTCTTGCAAATTACAATGGTTTGTATGGTTCGATCTATAGGTATATCATATCATAGGCAAGGCCTATGAAATTGTGTACACTTCTTAACATATTTCAAGTAGTTCATAGTACTTCAGCCCTTCATTGTTTAATTTATGTGGTATATTTCATAAAATTCATAACAAGTTAACCTTTCGACCATAGCCACCGTTTACTGCTAAAAAATTGAAATGAACGAATTTTGTCTAGAGTAGTAACACAGTCACAATGAGTACTGAAGGATCATCTGGATCAGCAATAGTTCAAGGAGTCGACTTTTGTTCAAGATGCACCGCTAAGAGCTCATAACCTGAAAATGAATTTGTATGTTAGCAATTCTTCATTAAGCAATATTTAATTAGGTAAGCTTATATTGAAAACGGGGGTTGATCATCGACAACTAATTCTTACCTTTGCAAAAAGCTTTTATCCTGTAAATTTCTTGGAGTGTACTGCTTTCACCCAACCACAAATAGTTTCAAGATTTTTTAATGCCTTGAACTCATCCTTTTGTCTATGCATTTCTCACAAAAACCAAGTAATTCACAATATCCCTTTGTGAAATATTATGAAATACACTAATATTTGTACTGAAGTCATCATTTTTCAAAATATAAGCGATTTAATTCGATGACACCAACTTTTTCCATACATTTCCTCTACATTATGAGACGATTTCGTAAGATATAAACTTATCTCCATATTAACGAGCAAAATTTCCTAGACACAATAATTAAGGATAGTTGTGGATGTTAAATAATCCAAAATTAAGTTTTAAAATATCACAAAAACGGCAAAATATACTTTAAAACAACACGTTTAATCGGCATGTCACTTAATGACAGCTGTTTGTTTTCCTAAGGTCTCAGAATCTGTGACGTCAGCGCACGCGACCTATAGTGTTTTCAATGTACCTGGTTCCGAAGTTGACAGGAAAATATGTATTTCTAAATTTGACAGCTACCATAATTTTTGTCAAATTTCCAAAGATAGATGGAAGAGCTTATTAATATTAAAAATACCCTGTAAATGTATAGAAAAATAGATATATATTGTTTTTGATCTGTTTGATTCAGTAATTGACAGGAAAATATGAGTTTTAAATTTGGCAGCTGTCATAATTGCTATCAATTTTCAAAATACAGTACTTATTAATTTTAAAAATGCACTATAAATGTAAAGAAAAATAGATATATATTGTTTTTAAACTGCCAGATTTAGTAGTTGACAGGGAAATATGGTTTTTAAATTTGGCAGCTGCCATAATTGGTGTCAAATTTCAAAAATAGAAGTTAGAGCTTATTAACTTTAAAAATACCCTGTGAATATATAGCAAGACGGATACAAATTGTTTTTAATGTACCTGGTTCCGAAGTTGATAGGAAAATATGATTTCTAAATTTGGCAGCTGCCAAATTTAAAAATAATATTTTCCTGTCAATTCATAAATCAGGAAGATAAAAAATAATATATATTTATTTGTCTATACATTCAAAGGGTATTTTTGAAATTAATAACTTCTAATCTGCACACCTTAAAACTTGTCAGCAATTATGGCAGCTGCCAAATTTAAAAATCATATATTCCTATTACTTACGATTTACAATTACAATTTTTCTATACATTTATAACGTATTTTTAAAATAATAAGCTCTTACCGCCATGTTTTGAAATTTGACAGCAATTATGTCAGCTGCCAAATTTAAAAATGATACTTTCCTATCAGTTACGAAATCAGACAGATCAAAAATAATATATATCTATTTTTCCATACATATATAGGGTGTTTTTAAAATTTATAAGCTCTTACCTCTATATTTTGAAATGAGACAGCAATTATAACAGCTGCCAAATTTAGAAATCATATTTTCCTGTTAACTTCGGAACCAGGTACATTAAAAATAATTTGTATCCGTTTTGCTATATATTCACAGGGTATTTTTAAAGTTAATCAGCTCTAACTTCTATTTTTTTAAAATTTGACAGCAATTATGGCAGCTGCCAAATTTAAAAACCATATTTCCCTGTCAACTACTAAATCTGGCAGTTTAAAAACAATATATATCTATTTTTCTATACATATAGTGCATTTTTAAAATTAATAAGGTGTTACCTCTATATTTTGAAAATTGATGACAGCTGCCAAATTTAAAACTCATATTTTCCTGTCAATTACTAAATCAAACAGATCAAAAACAATATATATCTATTTTTCTATACATTAACAGGGTATTTTTAAAATTAATAAGCTCTTCTATCTATCTTTGGAAATTTGACAACAAATATGGCAGCTGCCAAATTTAGATATACATATTTTCCTGTCAACTTCGGAACCAGGTACATCGAAAACACTATATATATTTTTCTGAACAATAACAGGTTGGTTATCGTATGAATTATTTATCTAAAAATCGTATTTTTTTATATTTGACAGTAATTTTGACAGTTGTCAACAACTAAATAAAAAATTCATCTAGACAGATCAATAGCTGATTAAAAGACGAAGATTTAAAAAAAAAATTGTTACGAAAACTCAAATTTACGGCCCGTTAGAATAAATTTAATGGAAAAAAACAGCATTTTTTTGTAAAAATGTGATTTTCTATTAAAAATTTAAAAAAATGAAAAATGAAATTTCAAAATCCGGCTAGAAGGATCGATAGGTAAATTCAAGACGAACATTTAAAAAAATATATATCTCAATAACTTAAAATTTACGACCTCAAGAGTAATTTGGGTGGAACACTGGCATTTCTCGCCACTGCGCGTCACTTATCATTCATATAGGCGAGAGCCTGTATACTGGGTGCTGCACTCTAAATAAATAAAACATACATTGTTCAGGACTGATCCCTTGTTGGAAACTCTCCGAATGCAGAATTAGGTATATGCAATTATGCAGTGAACTTTATAGAATAGAGTTGGTATAGGAGTTGACTTGGTATACCCATGATTTTTTAATAAAATTCAATGTTGCCAATTTTTTCACTAAATTACAATCGCAATAGCCAAAGCGGCAGAAATATATTTTATCAAAAAAACAACTAGACATGATCAGTCAATTTTTGATCACATTAGACAGCCTTGTTCACCCTTGGTACATGCCGAGAGTGAACAAGGTCCTCGTTCCAGCCATTTCAGACCTACCTTGCACTGAAGATAGCAAATATCTCGAAACTGCAGTCTGCAAGTGGTGTGGCGTGTGGCTGGCACGAGAGCTCCTTTGAGTAGGAATAAGTTTTTCGGCTGGTGTCTGTTGCAAACGAAACTTTAACGTTTTGTGGCAATACATAGTTATTCCACTGAACGAGGCCAGGCTTGTAATTTGTAATGCAGCGCTCGGTGGGGCATTAGTCCGGAGAACAGCTGTTGTTCGCAGTGTGGTTTTTTATTCCTTATATATTTAAGGAAACGTATAGAGGAGTTCGACAAAAATATTTCACTAGTAAATATTCTGCTCTCTAAAAGCATACCTACTAACCTCCCATTATATCGCTATATTGTTATCGCTGTAGACCTCAGAATTTATTGGACCATCTTATTTTTTTTTTAAATGTTTAAAGGTTATTAAATTCTTTATCAATCTCTCGAGCCAGATTTTCGATTTTTGTTCCTGATTTTTCAAAAATTTCCAAAAATTTTGAAAAATTAGGGACAAAAATCGAAAAATCTGGCTTGAATTAAGACCTGTTGCTGCAGATTGGTGACAAAGTGACAATGACTCTATCAAGCCAGATTTTCGATTTTTGTCCCTGATTTTTCAAAATTTTTTATGTAAATTCAAACTTCTCTGGAAAATTTTTAAAAATCACGGACAAAAATCGAAAATCTGGCTGGAGATTGATGAAGAATTTATTAACGAACAATTTAAAAAAAAAACATACGATGATCCAATAAATTCTGAGGTCTACAGCGATTTTTGAACGGTATTTTTTTTCCAACCCACTGTGCGCTGGTGCGTCTGCAGGAATCGATTTTGTGGAAACATACCCCAAATATAACATAAAAAATAAGAAATTAATTTTATGCAAATCTTTCAAAAAGAGTGTCTCGCTGGCTCCCGTACTATAACTACCAATTTATTTAATTCGATTCCCTTCAATTTAAAAAAATTAAGGTGCCTTAACCTTTAAAACTACGTTCTAAAACATAAATATAGCATGAGAAATGCCCGTTTGTTGAAACTGAACAAAAATTCACGAGCAAATTAGGCTCGGAAATAAATTATAGTTAAGGGAATGGAAGATGACTTATGGTTAGGGTGTGGGCTAATTTTATAGATTGTCGAATTTTCGTTATATATGAAGGAAATGAAGTAATGCGCAGTAGGTCATTTTATTTTATAGGGCGAAGACTATGTCCTTGGCGTTGTAATTTGCTGAAATATGCAAATAATCACATAATACAGTGTGTCCCCGGATGGAGTTGACAAGAGGAAAAACATCTCTATAATTGATTTTACGACGAAAAGTCATTCTTTATAAAAAATTCTGCTTGTCGAAAAAATGAATTTACCATAAAAAAATCTTAGATCAGATGTACCGGGTGTTAATAAATTAAGAAAACATCAAAATGCCTCAAGAGAGAAGTACCTTTATTTACTATTTTGGACAAAATGTTTACAAAACAAAGTTATTTATAATCCAAAATAAAGCCTAAATACAAATTATGACGTCTAAATTTTGACTTCTACATTTTCTTTCAAACATTAACATAACATAATAACATTAACTTCAACGATTGTGGTAAAACAATTTATTCTACATAGCCTCCTCCAACTTCAACACATTTCTCCATCCTTTTAATAAATTCACCATTACGAATGGTTGAGGGTACATTCACTTCATTCACCGCGTCTTGTATTCGTGCTTTTAGTGTTTCTCGACCATGCGGCAGGTTATCTGCATAAACTTTCTGTTTTAAAACACCCTACAGAAAAAAAATCCACTGGTGTAAGATCTGGTGATCTCGCAGAAAAATTAATTGGAGCATACTTTCCCATCCATCTGGCTCTGAAGTGATCTGTCAACCACTGCCGTACCAAAACTGAGGAATGAGCTGGGCAATCGTCTTGCTGCCAAAAAATGTTACGCCTTATTTTAGGTTGCAGAGTGTTTATAAATGGCAATGCAAAGTTTCCCAAAAGGTCCAAATAAACATGAGGATTTAAATTTTCTTCTAAGAAATATGGACCAACGATTCGATCATAAAAAATCCCACAGCATACATTCACTTTTTTATAACGTTGACTTCGTTTGTGAATGACATTGTTTGGATTTTCAAAAGCGCAATAACGACTGTATTGTGATGAAACGTGGCCATTGGTACAAAATGTTGCTTCGTCAGTAAAAAAAACATTCTGTGAAAACTTCTATCTACGAGGTAATTCTCACCGACCCAATCGCTTCTCTTCATCTCCGTTTTCAAGTGTATGTCTGAACCTTGGCTTTAATAATTTGTATTTAGGCTTTATTTTGGATTACAAACAACTTTGTTTTATAAACATTTTGTCCAAAATAATAAATGAAGGTAGGTACTTCTTTCTTGGAGGCATTTTGATGTTTTCTTAATTTATTAACACCCGGTACATCTGATCTAAGATTTTTATTTGGTAAATTCATTTTTTCGACAAGCAGAATTTTTTATACAGAATGACTTTTTGTCGTAAAATCAATAATAGAGATGTTTTTCCCCTTGTCAACTCCATCCGAGGACACACTGTATATTAATAAAATGTATAAACAAAAAAAATATATTATAGAGATAATATTTCGCAAGATCTGAAGCGACAAAAATTAAGAAAATATATGTTTTTTAAATGATTAATAGTAGTAGTGGCAGACAGTGTGCCGGGCACCATTTAATTTTAGTTGAATATAGTGTTAAACGTTTTAAACTCGTTTTAAACATACCATTTAAAACTTAAAAAAAAACATGTTTTAAACAACAAAACTGTTCAAAACAAAAAAAAAATGTTTGTTTGTTTAAAATGAAAAAAAACTTTTTTTTTCCAACTCTGCTCGACACAAAATTTTGCTCATTCTTTTTTCGATGCTTTAAGGTTTTTTGTTTACTTTAGAAGTAAAAAATTAAACGTAAACATAAACACACCACATATAGTAAATCTAAAGCCAAGGCTGTGCGGAAGGGGGTTACATATTAGGAAAAACCCAGACATACGTCCAAACCCACTAGTGTTGTCAGTACTGGCACTGGGGATCGAACCCAAAACGCGATAGACAGTCGATCAGCATATTTTCCACTCAATACGCCTTAATCGACTGAACTACCGTGCCGGTAATTAATTTCAAATAAATAAAAAAAATAAAAAAATAAAACAAAAAATTAGACATTAAAAAAACTTGTCGTCCGGTTTCGACCTTGTGGTGAATAGTAATTAACAACACTGCTAATTTTATTATTTGTAGTTGGCGCATTTTGCATCAATCGTGAACAAAATTCGATTAACTTTTTCATGTCCATGCAGAAAAAAAACACCTAGTAAGCCGAAAAATAATTATATAACACAAGCATTTATGCGTGACTTATTTTTCAAGGTAGATATTATGTTACACCGTCGGGTCGTGGAAATTAACTCGAGAAACAAAATAATAATAATGACATCATGAAAGATTAGCAGCTAAATAATTAACATGGTGACTGGAGCGACGCATACGGAACATTACGAGGAGTATTTGCCATTTCGATAATATTGCTGAGCCACGACTTTGCTTATCAACTCGTTATTCGTGCCGGAGCTGAGTATTATCTACCGAGAAATTAACAGGTCACTATGACCGATTAAATCTTAATAGAATTGGGTATTTAATTTTAGAAAACGACAAGCATTGATGTACTCACTATCTAGTCTAGTTGACAGCACACAGTGTGTTGAATAATAGGAAAAAAGTGACAAAATATGGGCAGTTCTACAAAGCATGGTCGATTTCACATTGACAATGTTAAAAAATAAAATGTCAGAAATCTATGGATGGCATACATTTTTGAAATGGTTAAAGTGTCTACTTTTCAGGTATACCTTGTGGCACCAGCTTTTTTCCCGTGACTAAAATGTTACAGCTGTTTTTCCTTAGTGAAACATATAACAAAACACACGACCGTCACATTTATATTTGTGCTGTGTATTAATATAAATATGCTAAATGGATTATGAAAAAGTTGATACTTTGAAGTGAAAAATATGTCCTACAAGTATTAGAGAAAATATTGGTCGTAATAATACCCATAAATAAAATAAAAAATGATATAACTGGAAGTATCTGTTTCTTTCTTATTTGAGCCTAATACTTTCGAAATTCAGTTAACTGTATTGACTCAAATTACCTTTTTGTGTCTAAATTTTGTTACCGATAACCAGTTTTGTTCATAATTTAAAGGACAAAGGTCCTAACGAGATAAATAATATTTATGACACCATTGTGAATGAGGTACTGTGAGTTACGCGTGACGGTCGTGAGTGGCATGAGATGGTTGTGAGATTCGTAAAACGGTCGTGTAATTGCTGACTGAGGTTGTGCCAAATTTTTGAAAATAAAAATCATATTTGGGGGTCAGATCATATGTATTTTGGCTAGTAGGAACCAAATATGAAAAAATATACAAGTTGTCCCATTTAAAAAATTTGATTTTCATGTCATTTGCCTCGAAACCGGAAGTCAGAAGTTGGTTTTTTACATCTATAATTGTAAATTTCATCCCATATCACTACACCAAATTTGAAAAAAATCCATTCAACCATTCAAAAGTTACAAGAGTGAACGAGAGTAATGCCAATGAAATTTCTCATGACCGTCACTAAAGTCTCAAGACCATCACACTCAAATTTGTGCCATGTGACGGTCATGAGGGCCGCTAGACAAAAATGACTAAGAATTATATTCACCCTAAGCTATTATTAAGTGAGGTTAGGAGAAGACAATGTACTGGATACCTCAAAATAAAAACGTATTTGGATATTAATAAGTTGATAAATGTTAAAATACACAACGTGACCGTCATGAAAGAGAGCACAGGGCTATATATTAGACTTACCATATAAATTACTGGAAATTCAAAATGTTTTGGGAAACAGCACTTGGTTATTGTATCTCACGTGATTTCACAACGAAAACTAAATTTCGATGTGTTTCTGAGTCGCTGGTAGTCCTAGCATTCAACTTGTTAACTAATAATGAGCGCTGTGACGGTCGTGAGTATTAACCAAGTTACGCGACTTTAATAGTTTATATATTAAATCCTAGACTTTAAAACATGAAAGTTGTATCTTGCCAACAAATTTTGGATATTTTGTAATAATTATAGCAGAGATGGACACTAACCATTTCTCTGGTAACAAAAAACAAAATTTCAGCCAAAACAAGTGTCAATCTGTATGGAGTTACGCGTGACCGGTCTTGAGTTTTAGGAGTAAAAACAGCCAATATTTTATTTTTTTCGTAATTTAGCTCAAGTTTTTTATTATAACAAGGTGCGGTGAGACTCATTTAAGCGAATATTGAACACGGGTTGTAGCTTGGACCAATTTTTGATCAGTAAGTCACTAATATCATGAATCGACCATGCTTTGTAGAACTGCCCATATATAAACGATAGTATCGCTGCCAGCAAATATTACCAAAAAAATGGTACGCCTAAGTCGATTTGTAATTTTTATTAATTTTTCATTTTCATATGAAATTCGTTCAAGTGAACCTTCGAAACTTCAGGTACATACTGAAACTGAAACATAAATGTCTAACGCTACTACAGCAACATTACTCATTTCCCTTGTCTCAGATTAAACTAATGTAAAAATGGATGAAAGAGCATTGCGTATATTGTGCGGAGAAAGCCTTTCTATTGGGAAAACTGTAGTTATCTATAAGGGTACAGAGTAAGTATAAGAAACTGCCTTCTATTATAAATGTAAGTAATGATAGACATGATGGAACGTGGGAAATATTGAGTGTTTTTGATGGCTGCCCCTTTCTTTTACTCATTTAGTTGCTGCTATAGTTATAAAACGAATATGTTTTCCTTCACTTAATATGAATTATTATATACTGTCTCAATTTATGGTAATAATAATCCCTTCGTTCTTTTAACTTTAGAAACTCGCTTCTATAAAGAAATCCATCTTTAAAACTCTCATGAAGCACCGTAAATCTTTTTCCTTATCATTCTTTTATTGTTCCCAAAAACTTACATACTTTCATGCAAAATAGTTCGAATATATACTTTCCATTTCTCTCTTACTCAAGTTTTATCCAAAAAAAAAAACGAACTTTCCGAAAAGTAAAACCTACAATTTTGTACTCTACAAAATTTTGCGTATCATTAATAGTTTTTGAGTTAATTTGAAGAAAAGGCATTTTTTTGCAAAATTACAAAAATGCTCTTTTCACTTCAAGCTCAAATTGTTTTAAAACTAAACACTTCAAACCGGTCAAACTTCTAGAGCATGTTACAAGTACATAAATAAAGTAAATTTTAAAGTAGTAACGATTATTTTCAATTGGGGTGGTAATTAGGGGGCGATTTTCACTTTTTTTTTGACGCCGAAAAAAATAGGGACCAACATTATTTTCGTCATAACTCGCTTAGTTTTGATGCTTTTATAAAAAACAAAAATAAAGGTTTTTTTTCAAGCACTTCAATTTCCTCGAAAAATGCATTGTTTTTTGGCAACTTCACGTTGAAACTTTCAATTTTGGCGTTTGACGAATAAGAACCAACCTTCAACAAGCTATTACTCCGTTTGTATTGGGACTACAGACACCATAAATCCACCATTCTTTTTGTTTTTTTATAAGCTACATTTTTACTAAGACTGATTTTTTCGATAAAATACTTACTTTTTGAGTTATTCGCGAAAAACCGTCTGAAAACGAGGGTTTATTGGTTGAAAAATTGACACTCACTCGCGAATAAGTCGAAAAGTATTGACTTTCAGAAAAAACTTTATAGAATAAAAGTTGCTTAGAATTAGTCTAATCTATTCATTCCCGGACTTATTTTCAATGAAACATTTTTCACCCCCGAGAAGGGGTGGCATCCACCCCCAGAGTAAAAGCAACCCCCGGTACAGGGTCAACTTTGGAGTAGAGGGTAAGTAGAACCTAAATCCAAATTTTTATGAAAATCGGTGCTGTTTGGCAAAATTATACGGGAAAAAGGTCATTGACTGGACTATATGATTTAAAGTACATTTTTTTCTAAAGCAATTGGAAATGCAGAATTATTAATAATGTACCATTCTGTTTAAATACTTTTACAATTTTTTTTTTAATTTAACACAACCAAAATTACTTTCTATTGATTATTCGGTTATTAAACGACACTCTATGTGATGTAACCCAAGTCGTTTAACCCAAAATTTCGCAGTTCCTCCAATTTTTTTAAAAAATTCCTCCCCAGATAAAAAACAACCAATGAACCAATATATCCACTTGTCCTTCAAATTTTTTAATCTTGCAATTCTTCTTTAAATCTGACGAAGGAGATAAATGTTATTTATATAGACTAGTCACCCTAATAAGTTCAAACTGATGTAAGATATATCAAAAAACACTGACGCTGTGAAAAACCTACAAACAATAAATTTCATCTCATCTCGATATTTCTATGGTTCTCGAGTTGTATAAAAAAGGGCCACTCTGTATACAATAATAAAAATAATACATTATTTGCCCACTAAGATAAATTATACATTTAAAAGTTTCATTTCACAATTAAATTAATTACTTACAAAATGAGGATAATAATTAATATATAATTAAATATACAAATACATAAATGGGTAGTGTTAAAGTCCAACAAAACTGGCTCGATCGGGGCACAGCCACCTGTCTCGAAATGATTCCTCGTGCTTACGATCGTCAGTATCCGATCACAATCTAAAAACAAGTTTGAAATACGCTCTCAAAATACGATTTGTAAATAGTAATGATCAAAATAAAACCACCCGCTGCTGGCGCTGCCAGCAACAGCATCAAGGACAATCGTAAAATGTTACGATTGCCAAGAGACGCCTTGCCAGAGAAACATTTACTGTGCCAGATAGATATAAAACTGTGACGTAGTTTGAGTCATAAAAAAAAAGTGACGTCGATCGAGACGTAACGAAATCTTGACAAATAAAGCTATTTTCGTGGATGTCAATAAAGACGTTACATTGGCAGACTGAATGTGTCTTTCCCGAGTTAACTGTTTACAAATCACAGTCAACCAGAACGGAAAATACATTTTTTTGTACATGTATACATACGTACATTTGGCACGTCTAAAGGGATCTACACACGACTCAGCGGCAGGAAGCAGACCAACCGACCTTCTCGGTACACTTTGAAGATTGCCATGCGAATTTGTAAAAGTGAGCTGGTCTGCTGGATTGAAGTGGTCTGCTCGATTGTCGGTACGCTCTGAAGACCTGGAATTCCAGCAGACCAGTTCACTTTTACGAGAGTTGTTATGGCAATTTTCAAAGTGTACCGAGAAGGACGGTTGGCTGGTTCGCTGGATCGTCTGTAGACCCCTGATATATTATTGTTTATTTTATTAATTCATACAATTAAAACGGTAGGTATACAATTTAAGTCTCGTCATATTATTAAAAGTTATACAGATGATTATCTGCTGAAGTAGAGAAGGTACAAAAATTAGTTTTTGCAAATACCAAATATAAATACTAGGGGACTGTAAAAATAAAACAGAGATAGTAATGTTGTTGTAGCAGTAACAATTGCAAAACAACCATACTCACTGTATTAATGTATGCACTAAATAACGTTTATTATCTCTGAATGAAAAAAACCGCTGCCCAAGGAATCACTACTTCCACATCCAGATTCTTTTCCAAGTCACTCACAACGAAAAAATTTTTGTATGTGGAAATAATTGTTTATGGAACTTTAATAATATAATATTTGAAATTCTCTACCCCGAAAACCCATAAAACGATACCCCACATCGGTAGCGGGGTGGGGGTGGTGATAAGGGGTGGTAGTGGGGGTGGATGAAGTAAAAAAACATTTTGAGGTTTCTGGTTCTTGTACACACACTAAATCACAATTTTTTTTCATCCCCTTTAATAATGGGGTGGGGGTGGTAAAATGCCAAAATTTTTTTTGAGACCTTAGCTTCTCTTGTATATACTAAATACCAATTTTATGGACTCTTACCTTGATTTATCTATTTTCCCCAAATTTACCCCCCAACCCTTCGACGGAACAAGATGAAAATATAATCTAGTTCTAGATCTCATTAAAGTACATATGTGTACCAAATTTCAAGTCAATATCTCAAACGGTTCCAGAGTAAACGTGCGCACAAAAGTTACAGACAGACAGAACAGACAGAAATTTTTTTTTCGCTCAAACTTAAAATCTCGACGTTTCATGACATTCTAAGCCTATTTGAACAATAAAAATTTTTAAATTTTTTTTTGTCGTTACTATACTTCCACTGGATGTGGAAGTAATATGGAAAAATCGTCAATGCTTGAAAAGTTTGTAAGTAAAGAAATTACTGTTCTTAAGGTGGGGATTTAAAAAGTAGGGTACTGTTATTATTTTCAAGTCAATGATGAATCACGTGATTTTTGATAAACATGTGAATCAGTTTTTTATGATAAAGATTAGTTACGCCTATCTATAATTTTCTAGATGATAATTATACCACAAAAATAAACATTAGGTTAATGCTAATATATGCTACATATATGCAACACGTGGAGTGACACCCTCAGTGCAGAGGTTCAGCTGTCAAGTACTTCGCCTTTAATTTGAGTTCTAATGAATGGATTTTGTTGAAACCTTGTGCAAGATAAGAGAGACCGACAGACAGAATTTTTTTTGCTCAAACTTAAAATCTCGACGTTTCATGACATTCTAAGCCTATTTGGACAAAAAAAATTTTCAAAAATATTTTTGTCGATACTATACTTACACTGGATGTGAAAGTAAAATGTGTAACGATATTCTTTCTTTTATTACCACTTATATTATATTGTAGAACGTATGGCCATTGTGCGAATTGTGCGTGGATTATCTGCTAAAAAAATATTTAAGATAAAAAAGCAATCTAAGTTTCATTGTAAAATGGAGTGGATTTTATGTGGCGTAGTAATAGGGGAGAACGATAAACTTGTGCACAAGCCATGGAAACAGGGGCTGCGGAAATTAAAAGGACTTAATTTAGGATGTTTTTTTCTTTTTTGTTACCTAATTTAGGCGAAAATAACACCTTTACTCAATTATTGTCTGGATCTAGGGTAAAAACGCAATGCATGGATAGGGACTGACAGGAAATGTCGGATACAAAAAATATTAAGATTGCCACGTTAAAAAAAAAGTGCTTTAAGAAACTGTCTTTTCTATTTAGCTCCAATAATAACGCAAAAAAAGGAAAACTCGATAGTTTACTTTTTATCAAAACACTCCAAAATTATTACTTTTCCTAAACTTCTGTTTATGGAATTTTATTAGCCCCCTAGTTGCGCAACTTTTTTTTCCATTTACTATATTATTATTTTTTACTGTTTCCGAGATCCCAATGCAATGCATTTTTATCCCAGATATATTTAATTCCTTTTTGCCTTCAACCTTAGTCCTTAATGCGCCACTGGAAAAAATAAGTTATCCTTTCAGATCCTAAAACGTGATAAAACAGTCCTAAACATAAAAAAATAATAATGAAAAGTTCCGTTACACACAATACATAATCATTATTCTTAAGTGCCGCGCGTGTACGCTTCGACAATTCCTCCATACTAAAAAATTCGTAACGAGCAAACTATTGCTAATAATGAAAATATTTTTTTCTAAAAACTTTTTTAGTCTATTGACTTCATTTTCTTCATAGCATGTTACACAAAATTTTCAAAAACAAAAAAGTTCCTCGCTTAGTGAAAATTTGATGGCGTATTCTCTAAACTTTCAGGGTCATCTACGTTTTTGGCATGTTCAAATTTTTTTTTATTAACAATCCTATAGAAAGAAGCGCTTAAGTGTGTGTTTTATAACAAAAAAAAGTTCACATCGATAGCTCAATTCATTTTTGAGATATGGCAATAGATGTACAAAAAAACACGATTTAAAAAAAAATAAATTTTACACTTTTTTTTAAATAAGAATATCCGTGACCACTAAAAAATGTCGTATTTCGTGATTTTCTGTATACAATGATGTCGGTAATACCCACTGTGTCTGATCTTGTTCTAAGCTGATAAAAAAAAACGACACAATTTTACCTCTTTTTCGCTGCTCTAAACGCAAATGCAATAATCTTCGCTTTCGTATTTGCAAAGAGTATAATAAACTTTGGCCAGCTACGACAGATAAAAGGAAAACAGCTATTATTTGGCCCAGAATCTACAGTGTATATTTTGTTTTATCACAGCAAAGTGATGTTTAAAAATGCGATTTAAAAGGGGCCAAATTCTGAGAAGCCATTTCGTGTAAACAGAGATTCTAAATCATTTTTCAAAGTCTATATACACAATCTCTCAACATCAATCGACTTGAAAGAAGCCAAATATTGTTAAGTAATTTAAATTCCTGGGATATAATTAACGCAAAGGTATCTTAACGATTTTTCCACAGATTTGAGCAATATCCTACAATAACAGATATAAACCGAAATTTAATTAGATTCCTAATGTTCGATTTGCCAACTAAAAGCGCCGAAGCATTAATCCACTTACCTACCTACAATTTACAAATACGAATTATTATGCGCGTCCCTGGGCAAATGTCGTCGTGAATACAGGGTGTTTTTGAAATACATTCCTATATCTGACCTATGAATACCCACATCTGCCTGGTATACGCAAAAATATTTAGGTATTCATCAAAATGCCGAAAAATAACCGAGAAAATTTTTAAATGTTGCCAACAATTATCGACTAGGCTCTTGAGGACCGGTGATCTTTCTCCATCAAACCATGACCTTGTGGAGCATCGTTCTGCACCGGTGCCACACGCAAAAGGTAAACAGTAGCAGCAAGGGTCAATAGTGTAGTGTTTACTGCTGACAAAATACGTACTGGTCGTTATGGGTACGTGGTAATACTGAATATTATTTTTGCGGCAGGGGAAAATGCACGTCAGACTTGTATACTTTATTAACAATTATTTCATAATATGCGTGTTCCCGAAGAACGGTTGTGTAACATTTAAGGGACCATGGACATTTTCAATCACTTACTTTAACTAAAAAAAAATATCAACTTTGTGTTCATTTTCAGTCTTATTTATACTTTGATCATTTTGTGGAGACTTGACAACGCTGCAATAAAAGTAAACAACTTATGTTGTGGGTGTCGAGATTGAAATAACAGAGTTGAATTTTTAAATTTAAAAAGTGGCATTCGTCTTACATAAGGACTCACAGATTAAAATATATCTATTTCAAAAACATGCTGTATAATACCGACATTTTGTATGGTGATCTCGATGGTGAGCTAATCTGAAATACATTCATACATCCATTCATATCTGCATAACTCGCGACTAATTACACAAATATTTCTTTTGTTCAATTTAACAATGTATTTTATTCTACCAAAATTGCGCAAGGATAATTGGTAATTCAAGACGGCTGTGCATCATTTTAATGGTGGACTGTTATTATACTCTTCGTAAATACGATAACGAAGAGTATATTGTATTTGATCGGCACATTTCTAAAACCGTAAATATCGCTCGCAGACAAAAAATTTTCATCATTGTGTTAGTGAACGAATTCTGAACAACTTTCAAAATGTCCGTCCGTCACGTTTCTTGTAAGCACGATAACTCAAGAAAGAAAAATCCGATTGTATTGAAATTTGGACAGTAAGTAAGTGTTAGCTAGAGGAAGAACCCTATTGTGAACAAAATCGATCGGTAAATAAAAATGTTATTAATGATTTAAATTGGAAAAAAAAAATTTTTGATTTTTATGTTTCTGTAATTGAATAGAAATTTGGTGGAATGATATTTCATTTTAATATCTAAATATTTATATATTTTACAAATATACATTTCATAATGCAATACACAACCGTGAAAATATGATTTTAGCTCGTGTCTTATAATGTAAAAATTTACATTTTTTTACATGTAAGGTGGTGGTGTAGTTCTTACCTTTTTAACTGAAATTGACTCGGAATCCAAGGGTCCCGGGTTCGAAACCCCCCCAAATGGGGTTTGGTATGTTTTTTTAATTTTTACTCTATTTTACACTCCTCGACTGAGTCTTTTACCAACTAAGTTCGTACTATAAAATTAAAAATGCCTTAAACTAACATTATTTACAAAAAACTGCGAAGAGTATCCTATAGAATGTGTAACAATTATACAAAAAGTTCAGTGAACAGGCGAAGAGTACGTTTTTAGCTTGTTTCTTTTTTTAATTGCTGGACCTGACAACATACCACCGATCATCCTTAAGTATTGCAGGATTATCTTATCCAGATATTTATTTATCATATTTAACTTATCACTTGAAACTAGTGAATTTCCTAAATTCTGGAAAGTCACCTTTATTACAGCTATTCATAAATCCGGAGATAATACTACGGGAGCTAACTAACTGTACGTACACCCCCCCCCCCCCCCCCCGATCCCTGGGGGTCAATGTTGTTCATAAAAATTAAAGCCTTAGGAACAATTTTAGATATGTCCCACCAAAAAAAAACTGGCTGTACTTTCAAAATGACGTCCATGTTTATAAAAAAATTTTTGCAAATATTGTTTTTGTCATTTAACACAAAAACTAAAAAAGATGGCGACAAATTTTCTGCACAAAAAACAAAGTGCATAAAATTTTCTACAATTTTGTTCCCATACAAACAATATTTGGATAGGAGTTACCATTTTCCAGATAAATAATTCAGTTCTTAAAATAAAATATAAGATTCAATATAAAAGTAAGTAACACCTTATTCGCTTTCAGATTCACTATCGCTGTCTCCCGATACATCGAATATTTCTTCCGAGTCTTCTTCCTCTTTTGCTTCATTTATGATATCGTTATCGTCCTTACTTTCATCTATTATGATTTGATTTGATTGCGATTGAGGCAGTATTTTATCTGCTGAACACCAAAGAGAATCTCCATTTTCTTGCCATCCATAATCATTCCAAGGCTTTGGAATCTTGTGAATACCTTCTAATCGCCAAATACAATTTATTATAATATTATTATTATTAATTTCAAATTCCTGCTCCATTACTAAGATTCCGGATTTACACACGACACCAATGTGCACACGGCCCGCAAACCTGCCCATCTCCCGTCTAGAGGCATGGATTTGCACACAACACTAAACTATACGCAGTTCTACGTCACCAGTAAGCGAGGATTCTCGGATATAAAAGCCCGGCCGCAAATCAACATAATTCAGAGAGTGGATAATTCTGCCAATCTGTCTACAGCGTGCTGAGCTGGACATATTGCAGTTTTGTGCATCTCCCGACGCAATAATTTGGCGCCCGAGCAGATTTCAACAAACCGTTACATAATTTGGCGCCCGAGTACATTTTGAGACTTTAGTTTATTCCAGATAGCCCAAAAAGAGACGTTCACGAATGAGAGAGAAATGAAAGCATTTCAAGTCAAGAGAGAAAACGAAAATGAAAAGGATTTTATTGTGGCAATCCAGACTACTACAATTTTAACCCCAGAAGAGACACGATTCCGAATAGTACCGAAAGTACGTTAAACGAACCAAATTCCAGACACAAATCCAGATTACTGCATTAGAGATGATAGATGTACCGTCACATATGGAGCAGTAATATATTTAAATTTATGTCCAGAGTCCCGAAAATACGTTAAACGAACCGATGTCCAGAAACAAATCCAGATTACTGCATTATAGACGATAGCTGTACTGTCATATATGGAGCAGTAAAATAATTTAAATTTATGTCCAGAGTCCCGAAAATACGTTAATCGAACCGATGTCCAGAAAAAACTCCAGATTACTGCATTATAGACGGAATCCTGTACCGCCATATATGGAGCAGTAATAATTTTATAGATCCCGAATTTTCCAACCCATGGAAACCCTGTATCCCGCAACCGTAACGAAAACAAGTCCAGTAAAACCAGAGTCATCCAAAATAAGTGATGAAGTCGGAAGTCCAAGTGCCAGACCTGCTGTCACCTCTGCCTCCGACACCCGAAGCCAAAAGGCCGCTCCCAGTCCGAGACGCAACAGCCAACCCTGATGCCGTCCCCAGTCCGAGATGTACCGTCCCCAGTCCGAGACGTACCGTCCCCGATGCCATCCGAAGTCCGAGATGTACCGCCCCCGATGCCGTCCCCAGTCTGAGAAGTACCGTCCCCAGTTCGAGAAGTATCATCCCAGATGCCAACCCCGATGCCGCCCCCCAGTCCGAGACATACCGTCCCAGATGCCGCCCCCAGTCCGAGACGCACCATCCCCGATGCCGTCCCCAGTCCGAGAGGTACCGTCCCCGAAGCCATCCCCAGTTCGGAGACAGCCCCAGCCCCCCGAAGCCACCGACCCCAGGTAGGCCAATTGCCTGCCTCCAGGTGTTTTTCCAGGACGACGACGCAGCCCTCCCGGTCCCAGCTCCGCAACGGAAGCGACAGTTCAGGCGCCACAACCAAGATGGCCCCGCTTCCAGGATCCCTGGCACCGTCCCCCCTTCCCGCCCTCGCCCCCTGCAGTAAACGTCCGGAAGAACCAGATTTGTATTTGTATACCTGTTTCTTGCAATTTTTTTTGTGCTCATTTATTTTAACTATTTTACTTGTACCATGGCTCTAAGATGTTTTACATACTGTTTATGTTATTTAAAAATTTGTTTTTCTCTACATCTGCACATATATACCAGGCGTATACGAAAGAATTGGCCATTCTTTCTTTATTTTGTTTGAAGATGTTTAGTAACTTGTTTTATTTTGATGTTAAGTTAGTAAACATTTTCTCTTTGATAGAATTTTGAAATTTTTTTTTTTGTAAAGAAAGAAGGGAGTGTAATGAAGCATTCTTCAAATTCCTGCTCCATTACTAAGATTCCGGATTTACACACGACACCAATGTGCACACGGCCCGCAAACCTGCCCATCTCCCGTCTAGAGGCATGGATTTGCACACAACACTAAACTATACGCAGTTCTACGTCACCAGTAAGCGAGGATTCTCGGATATAAAAGCCCGGCCGCAAATCAACATAATTCAGAGAGTGGATAATTCTGCCAATCTGTCTACAGCGTGCTGAGCTGGACATATTGCAGTTTTGTGCATCTCCCGACGCAAACACGACGGAACGAATGCAATCTGACCCTGGGAATCCTACAGCGTGTTGAACTGGGATCCCTCGAGTCGTTAGTCATTCCCCGGCGCCGTTTCGCCGCCAAACCCAGAGACGTCGCATCGCAACCGTTACTCTCTCTCTCTCAGATAATAGAAAATGTTGTCTTAAGAACCGTAAAAGATACGGACATATAACCTGTACCTGTATGTTATGTAACACTGCCACACATTACCTGTTTGGAAAAATAAATAAATTGTTTATATTTTTATTGGGCTGTCTTATTAACTAATTTGGACCCTGATTAATCTCCGAACCAGCTACCCGACAAGAAACCGTTACAGTTTATTTTATTTTTTGTCAAGTTAATAATATAAAGTTATGTTATACGGCTTACAATAATTATTGTCACAGTTATTTCCTCTAAATGATTTACCGATATATGAATTTCAATGTTTTCTTAATTTTAGCCTCATCTGGAAAATGGTAACTCCTATTAAAATATTGTATAGGGAGAAAATTGTAGGAAATTTTACGCACGTTTTTTGTGAAAAAAAGTCTTTTTTAGTTATTGTGTTAAATGACAAAAACAACATTGGCAACATTTTTTTTTACACATGGCCGCCATTTTGAAAGTACAGCCAGTTCTTCTTTGGGACATGTCTGTTCCTTCGGCTATAATCTTTATGAAAAACGGAGGGTGCACGTACAGCTAGGGTGGGCTCCCCGATTAATAAGGAAATTCAAATAGGTGCAGACAGCCAAGGGCCCAATCTATATAGTACCTACTATAATATACTATACATTATTACAAATTACACGGGTTAATATTTGGGCAACAAGCTCGAGAAAAAAATTATAGATGAAAATTTAAAAACACAAGTGTACTTTGCGGAAAATATTTTATGAAAAAAAAACATGTCATGTCAAGTGGCTGCAATTCTTTTTTGTGATAAAATTATATACAGTTTATATGTTTAACAGCAATAAAACCGCGGTGCTGCCAAAAGCCGATCTAGCTGTTTTGACCACTAATAATGACATTTGATTGTTGTAATGGCTTAAAAATTAAGTTTCATTGGCTATCATGCTAATGAGTGAAATAATCTATATAATCTAAGTAATCTGTATTAAATATTTTTCGGTCGTAAATATAAATTGAATATATATATCTATACTTCATTAGCGAGAATGAACTGGTAAAATATATATCGTGTTGATAATTAACCAAATTCTCTTATCGTCGGCGACCAGATAGCGAAGTAGAAAGTATTTTATAATATACTATCTTTATATATAAATGGGAGTTTTTGAAAGGCCAAAAATACAATCCCGTCACTTTATTATTGTTCACTTTTAACGAGATGTAACAGATGCGTGAAAGTATTTTTAGTTAGTTTCCTTATTAATTATATTTACCATTTACCAGAAACAAAGGCTCGTTAAAATACCCGAGCATGGTTTACTGAATATACGATTTCAAAAATTCTTTTTTTTTTTACTTGCTATTCCTAAGCAACGAGACGGGACGCAGCTTTTAATTCCATACTTTGTAATAATTTTCTCTAAACAAAGTATTTGGCAGCATAGTTTGCCAAATTCACAGGCACTGACAGAAGAGAACTTTAATAAAACTGCTCGTCTTTAAATAGCCCGGTAATATTTTTTGTGCATTTTAAATTTAGTGTTACAAACTTGGCGTCAACGAGTCCTTTAGGAGTTTTCTTATTCTTCCTATACACAACCAACGCTTCGACAGACATCCATACATTCTAGTTAGCCCTGAATGTTTATTGTTTCATTGTAGTTATTTGTTTGGCTTCATTAATTGCAGAGGCCTGGCTCTACATTTTATTTCGATTTTTTCGATCGACTGGGGGACAATTTATAATGATTATTTCATTAATATGGTAGCTAATAAAAGCTTATTGCTTACACAGAACTGTTGATATATCTAATTGATAGTTTTATTTTAAACAATGTTGAGTTTGTTAAGTTCTTCTTTTAACATCGGCAGCCTGGTTGTGCAAACATCTACGGAACAATTCGACACACATTTATCCTCATTCAATAGTATTATAGCCGCTTCTTTAATTTTTCTTTTCTTGCTATCTGTCTCTTTTGTTAAAATTTTTGCCGAGTCCCAGTTTATTCTATGTCCGTTCTCCCAAGCGTGTTCGCAAATCTTCGATTTCTGAATCTCATTTTTTCTAATGTAACCCTCGTGCTCACCCAATCTCACACTGAATGGTCTGGATGACTTACCCACATACTGTTTATTACACTCACACGGAATACTATAAATGCAGTTTTTTGAATTTTGCTCATGAGGATAAATGCGTGTCGAATTGTTCCGTAGATGTTTGCATAACCTGGCTGCCGATGTTAAAAGAAGAACTTAACAAACTCAATTTTGTTTAAAATAAAACTATCAATTAGATATATCAACAGTTCTGTGTAAGCAGTAAGTATCTATGGATACTGAATATAACAAATATTTTCCTAAAGCTGTGTATTTAATATACGTTTTCCGAAACGTCAGCAAAATACGTCATTTTTATATTTTTGTTCTTATTCATTATTTGTCAAAAACCACCCTCTAACTGATCCTTTGACGTAAAAGTCACAGGCGTAGAGGTCATTTTCCAGTAAAATACTGGTTAATTGTATTATTTTGTAGATTTCAGACATTGTTTAGAAGAATACATGTGGTAGAGCACCCCAATAAGAATAGAGAAAAATTAAGAAAATGCCACAACCAACGTTTAGACAATATTAGTGATATATATGACAATGTCTTTGAACGTTTATTTTCTCACCACGAAGTGAGCCATGACCATTTTTTAAACGACGCGCGATGCGTCAAACAAAACTTGCGCCACTCTCCCTAAACTTGACCGACCGACTCTTTACATTTGGTAGAGTTCGCTCATTCTGCCACCTTCCATCTATTTCGTTATTTTTATTGTTATAGCTTCCCTTTTCATACTATTTGCAGAGGATTAAAGCAAAATTCCGAATCATTGTTTGCAAGATATAATTATGACGGGAGTAAAATTTCAAAACAAACAAAAGGCTGCTGGAAGAACCCCATTTTCTATTATCTCCTTAACACAGACGCTTACGTCTTTGTCACGTTCTTTTAAGTTTCCTATTCAGAGCTGAGGGCGCTAATTTTTTCCGTTTATTATAGATAACAATTAAAAACGAGGATATAATAAAAACAAACACGATTTATTTGTTTTATCAGTTTTTTTTATATAATATCATAATACGTGACACGAGGGTTTTTCCGCACCATGAATTCGATTTATCAGCCATTTGATAATAGCAAGGTATCATCAAATTATCGGTTTCTACGCAGTAAATGAAATGCAACATATCTACACAAATTTAAAAATAGTAAATATACATTATCGATCATATCGAACGAAACTGTGCTTTGAGGCAAATCATACGGAAAACGCAGCAAGAAAATTAAATAATTAGCATTTTATTCTCGTAGTTCTCTCTTGAAGGATAGTTTGTTGGCTATTATACACTGAAAAAAGTGCATGTAAAATTACAGACTCATTACATTAGAATTCATGGAATTTTACTATTGGAAATATAGATAACTTTCGAATTTATTCCTGTTGTAATGTGATTTTACCTCGGATTTTACGTCAGCTGTCTGTTAAATTACAATGTAATTATCCACACTGAGTGCAAATTTACTAGCCCTCGTGTAAATTTAGATTTTATTGTAATGTTAAAAGAATTTTGAAAAATTTTTTCGCAAACTGCTTTTTCAAAATTTTTTAGAGGTCGTTAGAGGAGTGCTTCTCTAGATGTTATTTCCCATATTTCGTATGGGTCCCATGCGCCACAGACGAGAAAAAAATATTGAAATTTCTTCATCCGCCACTGTCGTTTTACACACCACATTGCTACTTCTCATTATGTAAATGCTAATTTTTTTATTATATTATATATACCCATACTCCATAGCGCCCCCTGATGAAGTTTTATTTACAGTGATGTATGTTTAATTTTAGTGTACTATTTTGTGTATTTATTTTTTATAGCATTGTGCCTCAGCATGATGTTTTATTACTACGATGTATGTTTAGTTAAGTTTAGTTTAGTGTATTATTTTGTGTAGGTATATACATATATTTTATACAGTAATACATTGCAATGAAAACTTATATAGTTACCATAATAAAACTACTTCAAAGCTGGTGCACCAATGCTTATAAAAGCGCATGACGCATGACTGGAGACTATGGAGGAGTGTTAACGAACTATCACTCTTTTTGCATCTTTATAAGATGCTTCTTAAGATATATTATAGATGCTGTGATAATGTTACAAAGGGGATCTGAATAGTTATAGAGCACCATTTTTTGTAGTCTTTAAACGATAAAACTGTTTTATAAACTTGCGTCTATTCTGGGTATATAAGGGTTATACGGATGTAACGCAACTTACCCGAAAAATTTTAACCATACATGCACCTTTAAATAAGAAGTCGACTTCTTAAAAAAAAAATTAATAAAAGTCCAACACAGAAAAAGATACACATTGTTAAAGTTACAAATTAATGGGAATGTTAAAATAACCTACTATATAAAATTAAAATTTTTAATTAATTTAAAAAAAAAATTATTTTTTTTACAACAGCCCGTCAATTAAGTAGAGTTCCATAAATTACCATTTTCACCAATTTGTAACTTTAACAATATGTATCTTTTTCTGTGTTGGACTTTTATTAATTTTTTTTTTAAGAAGTCGACTTCTTATTTAAAGGCGCATGTATGGTTAAAATTTTTCGGGTAAGTTGCGTTACACCCTGTATAGATACTGAGAGAATGTTGTCAGACCTTAAACATTCAGCTTTTACTCTTGTACTATGGCATAGATGTTCTTACAGCTATTATCAAATAATTAGGCGGGCTAGGGTGAGGTTACAAAAACGTGGCTTACCTGTGGATGAGATACCGATGAATCACCTCGGCGACGTCATGCATTTGGATGTACATGCACACGAGCTGCGGCAAGTAAAAGTCCACGTCCTGATCCTCGAAACTAAACATCTTATTTACAATATAACACAATACACCCGGTTCCTTACTGTTAAACAGGTAATGCATGGCCATGGAGACGTCGAATACTTTGCTCTCCAACAACCTCAGCATCCCCGAGCTCTTCGGCGTCGCCGAATCGCCCTTGTCACTCACGTTAGTCCGTTCACTCTCCTCACATTTCATCACGTCCGTCTCATCGTCGCCCTTCGCGCACTCGGGCTTGTCCAGATTGTCCAGACTCTCGCGGCTCTCGTTGTTCTGGCCGAGGTACTCCACGCTGGACTCTCTGGTGGTGTTGGAGTCACTGGAGCCCGAGTCCGAGCCGCAGAGGATTCCCGAATCGTCAGAACCTAGACTGGCTAGCTCGTCCCTCTGCTTGGAAGACGCTGGACAGGCGTGAACCTCGGAAGAAAGGATGGTGGAGACGTTCTCGCACTCCGGGCTGGGAGTGACGTCAACCTCTGGTATCCGTTGGAGGGCGGAGTCCAGGCTGCGGTTGCGGTGATGGAGCGTCAGGTGAGTGTTGGATACCGTGGTCACTTGGGTCACCGGTGGAAGCAGGATTCCCATTGACCTGAAAAAAAAATTTCAGTGTTAAAACTCATAGTCTTTGTGGGCGTGTGGTTACGGTATTCGTGGGATGGAACTAAGCTGGATACATTCACATCTGAAGGGGAGAACACAGTGTAAAAATTATTCAAGATGATAAAACATCTTTCTCAGAAACATTAAAAGTGTCGAAGGGAGTGCCGCAAGGAAGTATACTAGGTCCATTGTTAATATTACCCATAATTTTTATTAACATTATTGATAATGTAAACGGTAATAGTTTCTTTTTGCTGATGAGTTTAACTCCAAAACATTTGGAACAGATATCAGTAATACACTTTTATTCATGTAGGCTCGCATGTAGGTAAACTGGTAGTGAAAAATCTTATGTGAGTATGTTAGTTTAGTGTTACATCCCTCAATACCTTCACTCTCCAGTCTTCCTCCAGAGCGAGCGCTTACAAAAAAAACCGCTGCCCAAGGAATCACTACTTCCACAACCAGATTTTTTATCTAAGTCACAACGAAAAAAATTTTGTATGTGGAAATAATTGTTTATGGAACTATAATAACATAATATTTGAAATCCTCTACCCCAAAAACCCATAAAACGATACCCCACATCGGTAGCGGGGTGGGGGTGGTGATAGGGGGTGGTAGTGGGGGTGGATGAAGTAAAAAACATTTTGAGGTTTCTGGTTCTTGTACACACCTTAAATAGCAATTTGTATCCATCCCCTTTAATAATGGGTTGGGGATGGTAATGAGGGTGGCTAATGCCAAAATTTTTTTTGAGATCTCAACTTCTCTTGTATATACTAAATACCAATTTTATGGACTCTTACCTGTTTGATTTACCTATTTTCCCCAAATTTACCCCCCCAACCCTTCGACGGAACAAGATGAAAATATAATCCAATTCTAGATCTCGTTAAAGAACATATGTGTACCAAATTTCAAGTCAATATCTCAAACGGTTCCAGAGTAAACGTGCGCACAAAAAAAAAAAGTTACAGACAGACCGACAGACAGACAGAAATTTTTTTTCGCTCAAACTTAAAATCTCGACGTTTCGTGACATTCTAAGCCTATTTGAACAATAAAAATTTTTAAAAATGTTTTGTCGTTACTATACTTCCACTGGATGTGGAAGTAATTAACTTCATCAACTTTGGATATTACAGAAATGGCTAAAAAAATTACAAGGTAAGATGTATTGTGTTATACATAGTACATGCACGAAAATCTTTACGCGCTGACACATAGTCTAGAGCCAATTCTGATTTTGACGTCATAAATACCTAAATTCCGAGCTCTGGAAATGAAGGAATTTATGTTGTCGAACTTTACGCCGTAAATTCGATTGCTTCATCCCAAGCATATTACCGGTTTAACAAACATATCCTATCAAAAAACTTCCAAACCTTCGAGCTCAATAAATATATGTCGAAACACTACCCTCCATAAATGAATGGTTATCTAGCTAAAAACTGGATCAAGGACGTGAAGGGAAAATAACACGTGCTAATCGCAATCTATAGGAGGGGTAGCTCTCATTTTCATTTTCGCCTCTTATGAATTATTTACGCACCGAGGATAAATTAATGATCCGGCTTTTCGGGGATTTTTTTTTGTACGACACAATTACTTTTAAAAGATTTCATAAGGAAGAGGGGCCACTGATGTGGAAAGAAAATGCCTCTATTGTGCAAGGCAGCGTATAGAAAACTTGAATAGATGAAAAATAAATAATTTTAAGATCCTACGGTATCCGAATTGATCCAGAGTGGATTTTTATTCTTATATTACCTTTAAACTAAAGAAATTTCCATTTACACTACTGTCACGTTCAAATATTTCAGGATAACTAATTTTAAGGAAAAAAGTTCACATAAGCACATGTCCATGTCTTCGTTTTGGAGACATGGGGTGTTGAATTTTTCTTATTTAGTACGCAATACCCTTAGATGGGATGCCTTAAGCTTTAAGATGTGGTTATATCATGATCTACAATTAACCATCAGTGATGGAGATATGGGTAGTCTGTACCACAAAACATATGGGAAAGTGGTCCCAATGATAATCCTGGCTGCAGGTTCTGCAGGGATGAGGATGAAACTTCCATCCACATTCTAACTTCCTGCCCTAGTCTTGTGAATTTAGGCACAAACACTTCGGCATTGGTTATCCGGTGCTGGAAGAAATAAGGAATGCCCCCGTAGGAAGGATTTTGGCCTTTGGGTCAGAATAATGCCTGAGTGCTGCGACTTTTCGTTGCCCTGCTAAAAGAAGAAAAGATCCCAGTGAAACTGGCTGATATGATGTAGTTTTGGCGGACTTGATCAAAAGACGCAATGGGCGCGAATGGCTAGTGTCAAAGATACACTAAAGCTAGAAAGAGAGATAATTGATAATTACTTGTTTTACTGAAGCCTCGAAAGGTATTGTAGCGGTTTTTTTGACCTGATATTTATGTGAAATAATTTAAAAATCATACAAAATTGAAAGTGTAATAAGTTGGAAGTAATCACTGGGGACTACTTAATAGGACCATTTTCTTTTGCGACTGGACGAAAATATTTATATATATATTTTTATCAGGATTTGCCTTTGTTGTTGGATGACGTGGCAGTTGGTCTCCTATATCACTTATGATTCATGCAGAAGGGTGCCCGCCGCATTTTGGTCTTGTAGTTAGAAATTTTTTGGGGACCACACATTCTTGTAGGTGTATAGGTAGAAGAGTCGACCATAACACTGACCACCTAGAGCACCTCACCTAAATCCTTTGGATTTTTTCCTCGGAGGCACCTCAAATCACTGGTACACTAGTCCCATTGAAAATGAGCAAAGGTTGAGGATCGCATAGTTGCTAAACAATAAATAAGGAACACTTCTGGAATTTTCAAACGTCCACGAGATTATTTGATGAGAACAGAAGCATATATCTCTGCAGGGGAGCCACTTTGCACAACTGTGCCTCAAGTAAGTATAATGTCTGCATTTTTTGTATTTTTGGTCAATTAAAAAGCTCTAGATTCTTAAAGGTATAGTCTTGACTGGTCTTAAGAGGGAGCAAGGCGATCAAATCAGAGGGGAGCAGGCGGCAATGAGCCAATGTGAAGAGGGATCTTCGTAATAAACAAATTTTAGCTAAAAACTTTCTTCAATAGTGTAGTATTCATTTACTTACAAGAATATCTTTTTTTCAGTTTAATAACCCCAGCCGTTTGGCTAAAAACTGCTTTTCCCCAGTCAAGATTTTTAGTACAGAGCTTTTTAATAGGTGGTGCCACCTACAGCACTACAATAGACCATTTTAGGATGGCGTCACGATAAGTCTGCCATATTGCCCGAGGGACAACTAAACTTTTTATTCCATTGTCAACAAAGAAGTAATCTCAGTTTTAAACGTGAAATAAAAATAAAATGCCATCCTTTTGTGCGATTGTGAGATAAGGTTTATTTTGAATGTAAAAAAAAATGTTGGGAGAAAGGTAAAGAAATCACTTTCTAGCAGTCTATTGAATACTACATACGCATAATATAACATGCTTATCACTGAAATCTAGCACTTAGTTATTTAAATGTAAACTTGCCTTGCCCATAACAATGAATACACTTGAGTTTATCTTTCTTAATTGCACAAATCCAGCCTCATAATATTTATATGCTTGTAAAGATTTGTATGCCTTTAACTGCTGGCCTGTGTAGAAGCTGTGAGTCAACACTAAGTAATTTACCATATCAACTACGGATACACAAGGTAAAATAGACAAATCTGCAGAAAGGTCTCCAGTCCAAGGTATATGGGTCAATATTGTCTATTATTTTGATTTTCTCATCATAGCGACACTTTATATCATCCATAAGGGTTGAACAATATTCATTTCTAGTTTCTCAAGAAAAACTAGAAAAATATATATAAAACCACGAAAACTGCGTTTGGATGTCCCTCCAAAAAAATTTAAAAAAATTTAATATTTAAAAATTCACGTAAATAATGTTTCAATATTATTGATTAATAAAAATAGACTGCTAATTACAGGTTAGATTTCCAACCTACAAAAAGAGTCCTATTTTATTAGAACAAAGTATTTAGAACTTCATAAGCATTACACTGAACCAGATTTTAGTTGAAAAGAAAATACGGGAACCAGGCAGTACACTTTCTATAGAAGAACGGCCCAATTATGAGCAAAAGCTAGAAGCAATTTAGTTTTGCGATATTTTGTGAATTTTACTTTCTAATATAATAATAACATAATAAAAAAGTGCTACTATCCTTCGCCGTATATAAAAATCATAAAAATATATTGAGAAATGAGCGAAAATCGCATAACAATATAATAATAGCTGTGCAATACTTTTAAATCTTAAGAAACACATATTTTTGAGGTTAGCTGTGACGTCACGTGCAGATGCCCTATAATAGCCACACTGCCTACCCTTCGCCCCACTTCAGCTTTAGCTTTACCGATGAAACTGTGATTGGCATTGCCTCCTTATACTTTTGGTTCATTTTTTTTTAATGTCATTTTTTTTATAAACGCAAATAATACGATATCTTAAACTTTTTCTTTTGTAAAGCAAATCTGAGACTATATTACTGCACTACCTCTCTTACGGACGAATAGCTTCACGGAAACGTCTACTGGAATAATTTCGAATAGGCAAATTCCGAGCTGGAACAGGCGCTTCGTTCATAAATATGCCTTCCGTCTTAATTAAAAGAAATGTGATATTTTAATTGGAAGTTCAATTTGTGTGGCCTAGTTTAAGCGTTTAATTAATTGAGAGAGAACACTGAACGTCTCATCGCTAAGGAATTTCATACAAAGTGTGTGTTTATTATTTTTGGTACAATAAACAAAGAACAAAACCTCATTCATGGCTTCAGTAGTTTTGTGTACATTTAAACAATCTGGTCGTCGACGACATTTAATGGGGTTCATAAGCTGGCAACATATTGAATAAACACAAAGAAGGCTAGTGTTCATCCACTGTAATAAGTTGGGTGAAAAACTGGTTTTATTAGGATGTTAGCGGCTACGAACTGGTACACTGAATGTTATTATTTTCTTTTAGTGGAAACTTTTCTCCTAAGGATAGCATTTTGCAGAGTGAGAGGGAAATATGCGTATAACATTTTTTACTCGCAAAAAATATAGTCTTTTAAATGGTGAAAATGGTTTAAATTGTACTTTGACACCCTGTAACGGTGGCGGCTATGAGAATTAAGCAACTTCCGTCATTTCTAGACTATAAATAGCCCTATTATTACTCTGAGCTGTATAGTGGACTGCAAGAGATTAACGAAGGGTCATAAACTTGCCCGATATAACACAGTTAACGCCATCAAAGAGGCCATAAAGAGCACCACTATACTAACCAGCGCTGCTTTAGCTCAAAGTTCCAAGTGATGTTATTTAGTACAGTAACAGGATATTTTATTTTAATTTAGAAAGATTGTCAAGATTGTCATATGGATTAAATTTCGTTCTTTTTTATTTGATAATATAAAATGCATGTGGGGTTTGCCATTTTGTAGGAGGTGGCACACAAAATAGACGGGTGACCGGTCCATCATCATTTTAAAGACAAACCCAATATTTCGGCAAAAATCCAGTTTTTCGACTTTCACACTCAAATAAGTCGTTAGAATTTTTTTTTAATATGTTTAGTTTATAACTTTAAACGCCATAACCTCATATCACTGCAACCTCATAATCCTACAACTCCATAATAATGTGAAAGGCGAAAAACCGGTTTCTACTGGTGTTTCTTGAAGTTAGAAATGAAAAACGAGCCAATCTGACAATTCTGACTTTGGATTCGGATTCAGAAAGTCAAAATACATGGGGATATATTGGTCTGATCGGCCGGACACACCACTTTTTTTCGTTTTAGGGGCGAAAAAACGAGCTAATTTGAAAATTCTGAGTTCAGATTCGGAAACAGCGGGTCAAAATATATAGATACACTGGTCTAGTCCACCGGACAGAAAACTTTTTTTTGTGGGGTTGTGTAATTAGAAATTGAATATCTCGCGAAGGGGATCAGCTAGGATTTTCCGGTTTGCATTTTTTCTACCCCTCAGATATGCCGAGAACATTCTGTGAAATAGTACAGTACCTAGAGGTAAAAAATATGCAAAACTTCGGAATAATGTCATACTGAATAGTGGAGTAAAAAACAGGGGAAAAGTCGCTTCCTTCTCGAGTTTTTTTTTTTAATCTTAGAACAAACTGAGACATGTACCATTTCGTTAAGTAGGTCGATGTTCATTAGAAATTATGAAATACGCTATTTTTTAGTGGTCACGGACATTGTTATTTTTAAAAAGGTGTGAAATTTTGTTTTTTTTTAATCATGTTTTTTTGAACATCTAATGCCATATCTCAAAAACGAATGGAGATATCCACATGAACTTTTTTTTTGTTATAAAACACACACTTAAGCGCTTCTATGTGTGTATAGTATTGTTAATTAAAACATTTTTAAGCATGTTAAAACTTAGATAACCTTGAAAGTTCAGAAAATACGCAGTCAAATTTTCACTAAGCTACAAACTTTTTTGTTTTTGGAAATTTTGTATAACATGCTGCGAAGAAAATAAAGTCAAAAGACCAAAAAAGTTTTTGATAGCATAATTCTTATTGTGTCTTTGATAGTTTAGGTACAGTAATTTTTTTGAGCGCGCGAATTGCAGAAATTGAGTATTAATACGTCCGCGTCCACTAAAACTAACTAGTCTCAGGGCGGTGTACGATCAACGTTATTCGTTTTCGTCGAAGGTCAAATTATAAAACCGCTGCCCAAGGAATCACTACTTCCACATCCAGATCTTCTATCCAAGTCTCTCACAACGAAAAAAATTTGAATGTGGAAATAATTCTTTATGGAACTTTAATAATAAAATATTTGAAATCGTCTACCCCAAAAACCTATAAAATGATATGCCACATCGGTAGTGGGGCTGAGGGTGGTGGAAGGGGGGTGGTAGTAGTGGTGGATAAAGAAAAAAAAATTTGAAGCCTTTGGTTCTTGTACACACACTAAATGACAATTTTATTTTTTTCGCCCCCTTGAATAATGGGGTGGGAGTTGGTAATGGGGGTATGCCAAAAAAATTTTGAGACCTTAGCTCTTCTTATATATACTAAATACCAATTTTATGGACTCTTACTTGCTTGATTTGCCTATTTACCCCCCAACTCTTTAACGGAATAATCTAGTTCTAGATCTCGTTAAAATACATAGGTATGTGTACCAAATTTCAAGCCATCTTAAACGGCTCCGGTGTAATCGTACGCACAAAAAAAGTTACAGACAGACCGACAGACAGAATTTGTTTTTGCTCAAACTTAAAATGTCGACGTTTCATGACATTCTAAGCCTATTTGGACAATAAAAATTTTCAAAAATATTTTTGTCCATACTATACACTGGATTTGGAAGTAAAATGTGTAACGATATTCTTTCCCGTATACCACTTGTATTATATTGTAGAACGTATGGCCATTGTGCGAATTGTGCGTGGATTATCTGCTAAAAAAATATTTAAAATAAAAAAGCAATCTAAGTTTCATTGTAAAATGGAGTGGATTTTATGTGGCGTAGTAATAGAGGAAAACGATAAACATGGAAACAGGGTTTAGAGACTATAATCAGGGCTGCGAAAATTAAAAAAGACTTAATTTAGGATATTTTTTTCTTTTTTGTTACCTAATTTAGGCGAAAATAACACGTTTACTCAATTATTGTGTGAATCTAGGGTAAAAATGCAATGCATGGGAGTTTCGGATAGGGACTCTGACGCAGGAAATGTTGGATACAAATATTAAGATTGCCACGTTCAAAAAAAAGTGCTTTAAGAAACTTTTTTTTCCATTTACTATAATATTATTTTTTACCGTTTCCGAGATCCCAATGCAATGCATTTTTATCCCAGATATTCTATTTAAGATTTTTAATTCCTTTTTGCCTTCAACCTTAGTCCTTAATGCGCCACTGGAAAAAATAAGTTATCCTTTCAGATCCTAAAACGTGATAAAACAGTCCTAAACATAAAAAAATAATAATGAAAAGTTCCGTTACACACAATACATAGTCATTATTATTCTTAAGTGCCGCGCGCGTACGCTTCGACAATTCCTCCATACTAAAAAATTCGTAAATAGCAAACTATTGCTAATAATGAAAATATTTTTTTTTTTAAAAACTTTTTTAGTCTATTGACTTCATTTTCTTCATAGCATGTTACACAAAATTTTCAAAAACAAAAAAATTCCTCGCTTAGTGAAAATTTGATGGCGTATTTTCTAAACTTTCAGGGTCATCTACGTTTTTGGCATGTTCACATTTTTTTTATTAGCAATCCTTTGTATAGAAAGAAGCGCTTAAGTGTGTTTTATAACAAAAAAAAAGTTCACATCGATAGCTCAATTCATTTTTGAGATATGGCAATAGATGTACAAAAAAACATGATTTAAAAAAATAATAAATTTTACACTTTTTTTAAATAAGAATATCTGTGACCACTAAAAAATGTCGTATTTCGGGTTTTTATGTGTAAAATGATGTTGTCGGTAATACCCACTGTGTCTGATCTTGTTCTAAGCTGATAAAAAAAACGACACAATTCTTTTTCGCTGCTCTAGAACGGATTTCGTTCATTTTTGGCAGTATAAGAGTAAATGCTTCACAGAAAAGTTTCTATATTGTGCGGAGGCTTGCTAATTTATAGGGGATGGATGCCACCCTCGTTCAATATGACATTATTCCGAAGTTAAAGCCTCTAGTTACTGTACTAAAACCCGTTTTTGGATCCGTTTTAGTCAAAGTTTCTGCAGCTTGAAGACCACTGTATTAGCTAGTGATAAAAAAAATATCTCAAATAATGTTGTTTTTAATATACTATTTGCCGGTTTAAGGATAGGATTTTGCAAAGTGAGAAGGAAATATGCGTTATTTTCGATTTAATATAAATATTTTAAAAATCGTAAATGGTATGTATAAACTTTAAAATAGTTTCAGGTACTTCCCCCATTGCTCTAAGGAATACAACCATATACAGTTTTTATCACAATGTATATGTATAGTTAAATGCCATACTCTAATAATGAAATTAGGAACTATTTTCATTGGCAAACTACAATATTCAAGTACAACAGAAATTTACAATAAAAAAAAAATCTATCGTATTCGTTAGAACAATAGCAAGTATCTAAAATAGCTTTAAAGACTATACTATGTTTGGTTTTTTAAATATTCATAATAAATAAATCGTAAATAAATGCATATTTCCTTCTCACTCTGCAAAATCCTATCCTTAAAGCACTTGCTTTAGAAAAAACTTTCATCCATCATTTTGGAGCCGCCATTTTGAATTTTCCAATTCTGACTTCAGATTCGTAATCAGCGACCCCCCGAACATACATACACATTTCGGAAATAAATTAGCAATACTATTTTAAGTATTAAATTTTTCATTTAGGGTGGTCCGGTAGGAACTGAAGAAGATACTTTTTACTTACAAAATCACCCATAAAAAACTAAGTTTTGCATATTTTTCATCTCTACTGTACGGGCCATAAGTATTGGTTTGAATGTGTTTTTCTCGACGCAAAAAAATTCCATAGGGTTTTGCAAATAAATAATTAGCAGCAATTTAAGTCGACAAGCCTGTGATAATAGAAATCGATTAGCGTTCAAGGCGAATTCATTCACGTGTACATGCAGCGATATGCGGGAAATGTGCATGTCGAAGTGTTGCGTTACCCAAATTAACGAGGCCTCTATTTATCAATATACAGTAGCGTTTACTGTTAGATAACTTCGTAAAGAATATAAACATAGGCTAATAGATTTGAGATTTGAAAACAAAAGCAGAAAAAAATTTTTGCAGCAAAGTCGGCTTCGGCTCGTGCAGTAAAAGTCATTTCTTGAGTAATAGCTTGTTGAATAATATACTATTTTTAGACAATTCAGATTTAATATCTGATGTTATTTCTTTGAAAGATACATGCTGTAAATTTTGATCACAGAAAAATTAAAGAAAAAAATCTATTTTAAGTAATTGTCGGTTTTGTTTTTGACTCCTAGACGTTTTTTTTTATAGATTTCAGTATTTACTTAAAAAATAATATAAATTAAGTATGAAAAGCTTAGGGAACACAAATTTCTTTCAATGGTTAATTTTTCGAACCGTTATTTATACTCCCCCGCTGCCAAAATTTCACGAGGTGCCACTGCCTCCTTCTCTAGCGTACTATTCGACAAGTTCTCACAATGCCCAGGCATTATTTTAATAGAATCATAACGAACCAGAAACGCATAAAATGAAAAAAAAATGAATATGGATCACGTTTTAAAGACTGTTGCGCATAATTCATTACTCTGCATTCTCGAAATGCCTGCATGCTTATCGACAACAAACATTCCATTGTTATCACATATGCGTTTGCCCGTGTACGTAGAGCCAGCATAATGAAGGCTCGCGGCGTGGTTGTCAATTAGTTGTTTATATGTTTAACTAATTGGTCCTAGGCTTGCAGCAGAATGAGCTACTGGCTGATTTATTTGAATGGACTTTACCGCTGAAATTGGAGGCTGCGGCGAAAGAGAACGGCGCAAAATGCAAGCCATATTGTTGTAAAACAGATAACTGTATTTTTCATTCATTTGTTGGTTTGGATTAGCGCCTTTTCCTAGACTGTTTACGCATTTCCTCTACTAGCTACTAACACATCTCCTAAGAACTATATAACCCAGTACAGTAGAAAGGAACGGTGTCGATTTATTAAAACTTTTTACAAATAATTACTGTCGATTAAATTTCACAATTTCCTCCTTCATAATTACATAATGCATGTAATATTCGTCTCTTGGGCGATTGAATCACAATGTATAAGATAAGTTTTTCCTTTTATTCCTCCCGGGTACATTACTGGTCAAGCCGTCGGTTATCACTTTGTTTTCTTGTGTCGTGCAAGAAAAACTTACTTTAAACATTGAGACTCAATTTGTTTCGGAGGAAATAGTTCATACAATTCAAATTAGTCCTCAGGTAAGTCGATTAATTTTTCAATTAATTGACTTATTAACATGGTAGGCCAATGAAAACCAATTTTTTGAGATCAGTGCACCAATCAAATTCATTATTAGTGGCGAGTTAAACTAGATCGGCTTTTGACACCATCAATATTCAGTTTTATCGCTGTAAAACTCATAGCTCATATGGCAACTAAAATTGAATGCCAAGCAGACAAATCAATTATTGCGTTTGCAGGCATTCACGCATTCACTCTGGGAAGATGTAAGGCAAAAAATGTAATCCACAAAAGTAGCAACACCTTAATAATCAAAACTACGCACTGTACTTACAATTCGTAGAACTTATAAGTCAAAACTTGTTACTTAGTTGTGATAAAAACGGCACTTAGTACATTACACTTAAAATCGTGAGTTCCACGTAAGTACTTTGAAATTAATTTTACGTGTTAATTTTCTCTATTAGAAAAAAACTTTAGACATTAAAAATCTGTTTCATATATATAATTTATTTGTAAAATATTTTCTAGATACCTACAAATACAACTCGTATGTAGGGGTGGCAGAAGAGTCTAACATTTTGAATACTGTGGCCAACTTACTCTAATTTGAACATGGTGTGAATAAAGGCCTGATGTTCGGTAAAGGGTCTCTATTATGAGAACTTTGGTTTATTTTCAAATTAAATTCAATTGAAAATCTGCACACTGCGAAACTATGTGAACGCATTTTTTACAGTTCCAACCATATACCATAAAAATAACGACTGAAGTTTCGAAAGATTGTACTTACAAGTACCCATTGTAGAATCTAAGAATAACAATTATTATGAAATTGTTATTGCGGCATTTACACTTAGGAATCTCACATTGATCTACGCAGTAGCCCCTTGAACAAATTGTTTACAATGATTTGTTCAAGTACAATTTAATAACAATAGGCGAGGAAAATTACTAACCTTGACATATTGGCCAGATTTTCGGTTTGAAAAAACTATTCCAACTTATTGGTCATTCTAACGAAAAGACAAAGCGATAAGTCGAGAAAGCAATTACAGATAAGATTTTTAAATGTCCTATTCGACCAATTCCAGGATATTAGATAAGGACTGGAAACTTTTCAAGATTCTTATTAAAAATGTGAAGATTAATCAGAAAACGGTTGATTAAGTAATTACGCAAACATTTTGTCTCTTGAATTTTCTAGGTGGCTTTTGACAAGAAAGTAAACAGGAGTATTCAGTTATCGATCTTAAAAAAACAAGTGATACAAGATTTGTATTAGTCAAGGCATATTTATCACGTTCACATGAAATGATCTATAATAAAGTGTCATTTCTTGCAATATTCTGAATATTACCGTTCCTGTATACCATAGAGAAATGTCCCAAATTTTATCAGTCGGATTTAGATCTGGACTTTCAGGTGGCCATTCTTTCGTAATATATAATTTCGGACGTGGTAAAAGACACTGGGGAATTCCACTAGACAACAAACTTAGCTATATGTTATTTATAGTAGTTTCTTAAAAGATATTCGTAAAAACAGTCTGTGAAAAATGAGTGATATTTCGAAACGTCTTATATTGTCCACAGGGTGTTTTTGAACTACATCCTTATATTCAGATCTGTGAAGACTCGTATCTTCCAGATATATGCAATATTCATTTTTTAAAATGTCCGCAAATAATAGAGAAAATAAATTTTGAATATTGTGAACAAATATCGAGTACCTACGCTTATGATGTGATGATCTTTCAGCGTCTAACCGTAACCTTGAACTATATTGACATCGCGTTGTCGAGGGTGTTAAATCCTAAAAAGAAATCCAACAAGTATTTATAGTAGCAGCAAGTGACAATAGTGTAGTGTTTACTGCTGTCAAAATACGTACTGGCCGTTACGCGTACAAACGTAGTAATAATGAATAATTGTATTTTACATTTTCAGCGACCAGGGAAAATGCGTCAGGCTCGTATATTTACTAGCGACAGTTTCTATTAATGCGTATTCCTGACGAACGAACCTTTATGTGGGCGGTGTAAAATTTAAAGGACTGCGGATATTTTCAATCGAGGGCTGTCACGGGCTTTGACTAAACAAAATATAAAATTTGTGTTCGTTTTCAGTTTTCCTTATAATTTGATAATTTTATGCACCTTGAAGTTTCGCCAGTCAAGATTTCATCATCGGGTGATTAAAATTGGAAGTATAGCAAATAGACCTAAAATATTAACTTATTTCCGAAAAATTACGAAGAATTCTCTATAGAATGTTCAACATTTATATAGAGAATCCAACAATCCGGCGAAGCTTTTTGTGCTCTACGTGTGGTGATGTTCCCCATATATAAGACCATACCGTATCGCGATTCTGTCACTATGATATATATTTTTCATGAAAGACCGTTCAAGAGAATCTTTTAATTTTTCATACGGTGATTAAATCAAATCGGTATAATAATAATTAAACGTGAACCCAATATCCTGTTTCGATTAACGACATTCTAAACCAGAAACTCAAGATATGTATTTGATGCTCATATCGAAAAACCATTAGTGAAATAAAACGAAACCCTCAATTACCAAGGCCGAAAGTGGTATTCACGTAGACTACTAGGAACTTCCGGTATCCCTAAATTCGTGCCATGTACACCTAATACTCGCACTGCGGTATTGAGATTGTTTTCTTTATTGCTCGTTTTCATTTGAGGTCAACGACCTTCTCTAGTTTATGTATACATATAACTACTCATTACGATTTTAAAAACGCGAATGGAAAAACTGAGGATGTAATATAGACTGATTATCTTAAATTATAGTAATACTAATTAGCATACAGGGTGCATCATGACCTACTATCTGTATATTCTATCTATCGATACTTGTAACATATTATGGCTGTGCATTTGGAAATACTAATCTACATTTCCAAAACTGTTAAGAGTACAGCTAGGAAATGTTTTATATAAATTATATAAATACATACAGTGTGTCCCAGGATAGATGTAACGAGGTGTAATGGACAAAAAATTTTGGAATTTTGGAATGGTACTTGGGGATTAAGTCCTGCTTGTTATAGAACTAAAGTATACCAAAAATGACTTGATTTGGTGTTCTACAGGGTGTTTTATAAGCAAAGTTGTAAAAATCACCACTAATAAAGTACCTTTATTTTTCAAAATATGAAAAAATTCCACTAAGAAAAGTTATTTAGAATGCAATTTTATACATCTATACCAAATTTCAGGAATATAAAATTATTTTTTTGAAACTTCCCATTTTTTGGGAATTAAGAGTTGAATTCATATTTAAAGTTGTGTAGGAGCAAATGTTAATCATCTCAAAAAGTAGGCTATTGGTAAATAAAAAATTGAATATACGAGATGTAAGAAGGTATAATGTTAATCGAACTAATTGTAAAACAAGAAACAATTACTAACAGAAGATTAATGAGGTTTAAAAATTATAACAAGTAATAAATGTCAAAAACATAACAGATTCACAAACAAATTAATTATCGACCAATACAAAACAATGTTTACAATTTTTTTATTATTCGACGTAGCTACCACCCACATCCACACACATTTCGATCCTTCGCCTGAAGTCCTTAAAACTGTTTCGAATATGATCTAACGGTATGGAGTTTACGGCATTTGTAATTCTCTGCTTCAATACTACTGCTACATCGTTAAGAAGTGGTTCAGCGTAAAGCAACTGCTTGAGGCGACCCCATAAAAAGAAATCCAATATCGATAGGTCTGGGGATCTCGCCGGCCACTTGATCGGTCCATTCCTGGCAATCTAATTTTCTCCAAAATTTAAATTCAACCACCGATTAACCATTTCTGTGGAGTGGCCAGGGCAACTATCATGTTGAAAATGAACTAAAGGCATATCTCTTAAAATATTTAAATGTTCTTCAGAAAATCTTTCAAGAAGCTGTAAATAAGTGTGCTGGTTTAACCTTCCCTCAATGAAATAAGGTCCAATAACTCCAACGTGATAAGAAACGGCACACCACACATTCACTTTTTTATAATATTGTCTTCTACAATGAATTCTAAAATTTGGATTTTCAGAAGCCCAAAACCGACAATTCTAAGATGAAACAAAACCATTGGTTGTGAATGTGGATTCATCTGAGAAAATTATGAAATGATGAAAAAATCTCTCTTCCATGATTTTTTCTCCAATGGTCAAACAAAAATCCAACCTACGGCCGTCATCTCCCTTTTCAAGCGTATGTTTATAATTTGCTTTATATGCCCTAATTTTCTTTGCCTTGTAAATTCTTTGGAGTTCAGACTTGCCAATATTAATAAGAGCTGATCTCTCTCTTAGTGGCATCCTAGGATTTTCTATAACAGAGGCATGAGCTATAATAGCCCCAACATTGTCTTCATATGCTTTTATTTTTCTTTTCATGTTAAGAACACTACCAGTGGCCTTTTTAATTATTCTCATAGCCTGAGTACGTGACAAAGCAGTGTTTGGAAATTTCAAATTAAATTGGCTTACCACTTCTCTTAGCGAGTTTTCACCGCCAATTCCGTAGCATTACACAATATAAATTTTTGCACGCATTGTGAGTACCATTTTCACTTAATTTTTTATGCTTGGTTCGTTAATTTGAAACAGAAATTAAGGATAATATTGACTACGTTTGACAGATATGTCAATAATAAATGATAAATGTGTATCCACTGCTTTTCTCATAGCCTACTTTTAGCTTCTACATAACTTTAAATATTAATTAACAAAAAATAATTTCTATGCAGTTTTAATTGAATATGGTTCAAAATAAAATACCAATTTATTGAAAAAATGGGAAGTTTCAAAAAAATAATTTTATATTCCTGAAATTTGGTATAGAGATATAAAATTGCATTCTAAATAACTTTTCTTAGTGGAATTTTTTCATATTTTGAAAAATAAAGGTACTTTATTAGTGGTGATTTTTACAACTTTGCTTATAAAACATCCTGTAGAACACCAAATCAAGTCATTTTTGGTATACTTTAGTTTTACAACAAGCAGGATTCAATCCCCAAATACCATTCCAAAATTCCAAAATTTTTGGTCCATTACACCTCTTGTTACATCTATCCTGGGACACAATGTATATTATGAAAATTAAAAAAAAATTAAAAATGGAACAATAAATGAAAATACTAATTACTTGACAATAGGAGAGAATAAAAATTTCTTAAAATACGCATTATTTTAAGCACATCTCAGATATTTCCAATTCGGTTAATTTTAGCCCATCAAATTATTCTTTCAATATCAGAAATGGATATTTTAATCACGCCATCCTATTAGCGAGATGAGAATGTAATTAATAATTCAGGAAAATCCATATACAAAGCGACGTTCGCAACAATACACCTTCTTGATCGCTTAATTATTAATTGCAATCAACTCGACTGCGTCTCCCACGAGCCTGCGAAAATAATGGCGAATAATTTATAAATTTGCAGCCAGACTGTCACAAGAATAGCCTGTTAATTACGCAAATTGGGCTGGAATATCAGCCGGGAAGGAGCGGTATTTGCGTCGATACGATTTGAAATTTAATACAATACATACTATCATTACAGAGCCCAGTAGCGGGCCGTAACGAAAATGTGAAACAATTTAATTTCGAAAAGAAATAAAAGTAGGTGATTTCTACGAAATGTTTTGAGAACTATAGGTCGTGCGATTGTAGTTTTTTCATTAAGTTGTGTCCAGTGCACAGTAGAGGGACTCTTAAAAACTATACAAAATTAAAATTTCGTCGGAATTATATTAAAATTGGTAGTTAGGTATATTCAGAGTAGCTGATACCTAATCAGATGTCAAAAAAATACAAGCAGAAAACACGCTTGTTTCGTTTTCGGTGAGCCACCCTGTATAACTAAACCGGTAATTACAATTACTGAAGGTACGTAAGGAGATTATTCTTACAACTCGAAGGTACACAAGTTCGTTACCTGAATATAATAAACAGCTTACTACTTACCAGAGAATTAACCTAAAATCAACACCGAAGGTTGTTTTGCATTATTCAAGAATTACAGTCATATAAATGTAAAGCTGTTCAAATCCTCTACAAGGCAAACGTAGCAAGTAATATGACGTTAAGGTTGCCAAACCTCGAAAGTTTTAAATGGATATGAATTTTTCCCGGTATTGTCTGTTGTACACCCTTAAGCGCAATATGCAAATAGGATTGGCGGTGACAGCGTGCTGTGATACAGCAATTTTACATGACAAAAACGGCTACATCCAAATAGGTTATATACATAAAAATATGTTACGCATATACAATAAGGAACGCGTACTTTTAATATAAAAAAAAATGAATCCTTTTTTGTTATAAATAGATGTAAAAAATCAGTACTTAATTATCTCCCAAAAAAAATAAAAAAATAAAAGTGTTAAAATACCGGTGTTGAGAGAAAGACTAATTTATTATAGTACGAAAATAAGTAATCAAAATTAATTCACTATTTAACTTTTCAACTAAGTATTTTATGTTTAATTAATGGAAAGTTTTCTTTGGATTTCAAAATATTACAATGATTGTTGTTACAATCTGAATTCTATTCAATTTAGTTATGCAAATAATATTTATGACAGCTGTGACTGGTTGACTTAAGATTTTGCATTCTTTACTCTTCGCAGGAATCTGCATTAAATGGTTCCTAATTGCCATCTCTGTACACACGATAAGATTTGAACACAGCTCTTTTTGCTATAGATCATAACTGACGCTGCTACATAAAGAAACACATTTGCCAAGAGAGACTGACGGGGACTTCCCCGCCACTTCTGTTATTATAAAGACAGATTTTACTATTACTATCACATGCAGTTATATGAATATGTACCAACATAATTGATATTATAATGGAAATGAACAGACTCACGGTATACCTGCTGCAAAAGAGCCGTTGCAAAGTAAATACTTAGAGAATTTGAAGGCCGCGTAACGTTGCGCAACTTTGGACGCTAATTACTTGTAGAAACATGCATCTGGCGATAAAATTGTATACGACCTGTTTTGTAGAGAATTTTATAAGCTGTAATATATGTGTATTAAACATCTATTTTTGCCGTAAATGCAATGAGAAAGCCGGAAATCGAAAAAAAAATACATATTTTTTTCACTTGTTATAAAGGTGTCTACACACGATCCAGCGGTAGGGACCCGACATTGTTGGTACGCTTTGAAGATAATTGGAATTCCAGCGGACCAGTTCACTTTTACGAATGATCATTCGTAAAAGTGGACTGGTCCACTGGAATTCCAATTATCTTCAAAGCGTACCGACAAGGCTGGCTCCCTGCCGCTGGATCGTGTGTAGACCCCTATAACGTTGTACGTTTCACGTCACTTTGATTTATCTCACTGAAATATGTGGCATTTGGGATAAACTTGTATTTGAAACGGCGCACTTTTACATACACGGTAAAACGAGTTTGACGTCCAGAATTTTGATGATCGACATGTAGTGGACGCCAGACCATTTGTTTACTCTTGACAGAGATATGATAAAATGAGTATTTTCACTACATAAAAAATCTATCTTAAAATTTTTAAATTTAGCAGGATTCACCTAAAAGTTAATCTCTCATTCTAGTCTTTCCAATCGTTTAGCCTTTTTTTTCGCTCTTGTGAATAGATAGTTATTTCGTAAATAAATTCATTTTTGAGTTTCGTAAATTCTATCATAACCAGTGTAGTAAGTTATCAATGCAAACATTTGAAATATTTTATGTTCGTCGAATCCTTATTCTTTACTGCAACTACAAGCAAACAAAACACAATTTACCTTAAAATATTTTTTCTGCCGTTTGTGAAATCCTGTGAAAAAATATTCTTTACTATGCCCATTGGAAAATTTACTGGGTCCTGATGCATCATTACTTGTTTCTCTATCACAAAATTCACCGCCCTCTTATCAAGTCTCTGTCGTTATGGCAATAATGAGATTTGATCAGTCTATTCTGGGCCGCGATCTTTCACGATTTGTGTTGTTTTCGCATTCTTCCAGATAACCGATTTTATGAGAAGTCAGATAAATACAGGATAGGACGGCCATAGCTAGCCCCAGTCGTCTGCCTTCCACGTCGCTGGTTCGTTAAGTCTCTTTAATGAAATACCGGTAGAGTAGGTCCAATAAGATCTTTGTCTTATTACGCGTCGGCGATTCTATACGAACAAAGAGGCCAATTTTGATTAAAATTTCCAGCAGATGAAATTTCACCTAATAGAATAACAAATATGGCATCTTTGACCGGTAAACTGATTGCCTTTTATAGATAAATACAAATAATATCGAGTAGATACAACCGCGAACAAAAAGATAACCTCACTTTTTTTCTTCATTATTTTTTGCTTCACATACTAATAGGAATATGTATAAGAAAAAATGAGGCAGCTATTGAAAGTCGAAATATTTGCAATAATTCATTAATGTAGTGTTTGCTGCCGATTAATATATGTTAAGAGAACAAAACTCATTATGCAATTTATTGGTTGGAATTACTTAAATAATCAGGTAGTCGCAAGGTCCAGTGAGGAATGAGTAGTTGAATTGATTTTTTCCAACTTTTGGAAGGTGCAGGGTACTGAAAGTCAGGTAAAATCTACAAACACATTCGTAGGGTGTTTATTAAGTAGTTAGTATTACTAGCTATAGAGAAAAGTTTGTTTTTCAATTCTGTTGTACCAGAAATTGTTTTCCTATTATAGATAGGTACCTAGTTTAGTTCATTTTTTATTAATGTTTTGAAATCATACAATTCTTCCACTTTTTGTAAACTTTTTCTTTGAGAATATATTCGTAATGGTTTGTATCTGGTCTCGTTTGAAGGTAAGTAAATTAAAAATAGTTTTCATAAAAAAAAAAAACGTTTTCTGTGTACGTATCTTTTTTCAATTTTAAAACTTTTTTGATGTACTTATGGCAACGGAACTCGAAGACAAGAAATTCCGAGAGCTATTTTAGAAACAAAATAAAGCTGATGTTTATAGTCTCCGAAAAGCTAAATGATCATGTTGCCCAAAAGAAGAATTCACTAGTATTAACGAAGCTTCAGCTTCAGTATCTTTACAGTACATGTACCAAACAGCAATTTGTCTTATGGAAACTTAACGTTTTTGAAAATCAGACGCTTCTGGAGGGTGTGTACATGGGAATGTAACGGAAGCTTTAGTCAGTCAGTTACAAGCAAAAATTCCAAAAACAGTCTTACTGATGAGTTTTTATTTTTAATATCTTTCGTTCCTCTAAAATTAGTTAGTAATTATGAAATTCAAACTATAATTAGGCGAAATCAGACGGTATCATCTATTCGTTATTGTCGACCAATTTACATTCATTTTTGAGGCACTAGCAAAACGAGATTGTGAAAACATACACTTTCATTAAAACTATTTTAACGAAATTCTTTCTTTTGAAAACCCATTTTGTCCATGACAACCCTTCGAAAAGCTTGCTGCCTTCATTATTCTTACTGCAGGACCACTGCAACTCGGGCACGAGTGTCTTTTTTTTTTAAACCGCTGCCCAAGGAATCACTACTTCCACATCCTGTTTTTTCATCCAAATCTCACAATGAGAAAAATTTGTTTATGAAACTTAATATAATATTTGAAATCGTCTACCCCAAAACCCAATAAAATGATATGCCACATCGGTAGTGGGAGTGAGGGTGGGTGAAGGGGGTGGTAGTGGTGGTGGATGAAGTAAAAAAAATTTTGAGGCCTTTGGTTCTTGTACACACACTAAATCACAATTTTATTTTTTTCACCTCCAACAATAGGTGGAGGTGGATGGAGGGTGGCTAATGCCAATAAATTTTTTGAGACCTTCTATTATACCGTGCGTGTAACGGAACGTTAGACATGGGAAGTAAGAATTACAACATCGCGTGTGCCAGTTGACTAAAATGAAATAACAGAGCTGAGATACTTCGATACTTTAGTAGTCGAGTGCCGGCCGGCAGGCGGGTTTTACTATTGCTGGGTTGTCACATCTCTCGCGCTATGTGGATGTACATGCCCATTTCGCAATTACACGCACGGTATACAGTGTTTCACGTGAAATGGTAACACCTCAATATCTTTTTTATTTTTTCTTCGATTTGAATCAAATTTTACATAAGTATAGAACAAATTAGGATCTACCAATAACCTATAAAACATTCGCCTCATACAAATGCAATGCCACCCGCGGTACCAAAATATGCGGAGAAAATAAAAAAATCATATTAGGCATTTTTTTATCGGAAAATTTTGGCAGAATTGTCCAAAAACCTTATGCCCAAAATTTAATCAAAATAAAAAAATTGAAAAATTAAAATTTTGAAAATTTTAAAATTATTTAAAAAAAAACTATAAATTGCTTGGAAGCCTGGAAGCTTGGGTTTAATTTCAAACAAAATTGTCATGGTACAGTTTTCTAAACGAAAAAACCCATTAAAATGATATTTTCGGACTTGGACATTATTTTAATCAAAATTAATATATTTGTTTATTTTGATTAAATTTTGGACAATTCTGAACAAGTTTCATTATCAAAATTTTCCGATAAAAATATGCCTGATTATGATTTTTTTGATTTTCTCCGCATATTTTGGTACCGCAGGTGGCCTTGTATTTGTAGGAGGCAAATGTTTTTCTGGTCATAAGTAGATCTTAATTTGTTCCATACTTAAGTAAAATTTGATTCAAATTGGAAAAAAAATAAAAAAGTAATTGGGGTGTGAAACACTGTATACTAAATATCAATTTTATGGGCTCTTACCCTACCTATTTACCCCCATTTACCCCAATTTACCTCCCAACCTTTCAACGGAATAAGATCAAAATATAATCTAGTTCCAGATCTCGTTAAAATACATACGTGTACCTTTCAAGTCAATATCTTAAACGGATCCAGAGTAATCGTGCGCACAAAAAAGTTACAGACAGACAAACATAAATTTTTTTTTGCTCAAACTTAAAATCTCAAAGTTTCAAGATAAATAATGTACCGAGTAATGTACTACATTTTTATAAATTTTTCCGAATAACTTTTTCACATTTTTAATTTAAAAGTTATATTGAACCTTTAAAAATGGTGTAACTATATAGGTTTCATATTTTTTTATAATAATATATATAAATCACACTCATTTTTCCAATTTCCATGTGCAAAAAATGTACATTATTTATCTTGAAAAACTGCCTGTAACTCGGAAAATTAGCAAGTTAAAAAAAAATCCCAAGAGACAAAAAATGTTTAGAAAGCCTCAATGCATTCGTCTGAATTTTTTCAAATTTTTAAATTACATATTTTTTAAGCGCTACAATGTCAAAGATGGGGATAGTTTTTCATGTTTTTCCGGAAAAACTCGGTGAAAACGCACTTTACAGAAAAGTTGCAAATCAAAAAAAGTCTTGTATTTCGATGATACATTCATCTGAATTTTTTCAGATTTTTTTTTCAACTTTTACATTTCCCCTCCCACATTTTTAGGCATTTTCGAGTGGCCATATCTCGAAAAATATGGATTTTTCGAAAAAAATTCACAAGAGTAAATACATCTTATTTTGGACCAGAAATGGTAAATATAAGCGCGGATTTATGGGGGGGGGTAACGGGGAAATTACCCCCCCCCCCCCCAAGATTCTGTAAACCATCAACTTTTGTTTTAAAATGTTATGATTTTTATTAATTTTGGGAAGAAAAAACATTTTAATGGGGGGTAATTACCCCCCCCCCCCAAGATTGTGTAAGTTAATAACTTTCATTTAAAAATTTTATTTTTTAATTTTAGGATGAAAAATTTTTTTCGGATTTTTCCCAGCCCGCTTTTCAAAAAAAAATTTGGGACGAAAAATGTTTTGTTCGGATTTCTCCCCCCCCAAGCTCAAGCTCCAGATCCGCCCTTGGGTAAATATATTGTTTTTCATTTTTGACCTAATTCTACAAATTACGGAATCGGTGATAAAAAGGGTGTGTTTTCTACCCCTTCCTATCATTTCCTACTCTAGTCTTTTTTTTAACTTTTTTATTAACGTCAGTAGAAACACATTGCACAAGGTTTCATCAAAATCCATTCATTAGTACTCAAGTTAGAGATGACTGGACTAGTGGTCAGGTTAAAAATTGCAGGATTGGAAAAAAAACAGTTTTTTTTTTGTTTAAAACAGTTTTAAATGGTATGTTTTAAACAGTTGCTTAAAACATCACATTGTGTATTAAACATGTTTTAAACATCATATTTAAAACATTTTGTTTCAAACATGTCAACACTGAAAAATTGTAAAAAAACAAATCTTAGACGGAGATTTCGTTTTGCTTTTTTTCCTGAGAATTTTTAACGTAAAACGAATTTATTAGTAAAATATTTGTACCCCGCCGTCATTTTAGTTATTGTATAAATATTAATCGACAATAATTGATACACCGCAGGAAACGTTGACTATACCATTTTTACAGGAAATGGTTATTCATCGTGCATTTGATTCATTGCTGTATCCACAATCTGACTGTAAACTTGGCACCGAATCACACGAGTACGTAACCAGTTCTCCAAAATACCTCTCGAGACTGCTTTGAAGATGAGGAAATCACTGTAAAACTTTATTTTCTCACAAATTTCGTACAGGAGAATCGTCATTCTTACACAAAAAGCTGAGAGCATATGGTAAAATTTACACGAATAAATTTATAATTATTTTTTTGCCATAATTAATTCTCGTATTTTCTTTTATTTGTTACAGTCACTGTGTCAATAATGAAAAATAATTAATATTTAACGTAACATTCACATATTGGTCCCAAGGTCACCTGTATACAATTTACATATATGTACTGAACTACTTAAACTTTTGAAGAATATTGAATACTGTCGACAATATAATTTAAATGTCCAGCTAAAAAAATGGAGATCAAAGGTAACAAAGAATTATACCTTATTACCTAATATCAATTTGGACTCGGGAGTAAGCGCATGATATTAACTAACTATTGAAGGTCAATATAGTACGTCGCGTACACCAAAGAAAGTTGCACTTCTTTTTTGTCCCCATACATTTATCACTACACCTTAAGGGTTCTGCGCAATTTTCAGAAAAACAAATAATTTTTAATTTCCACGGACTTTTGGAGAATACTGTGATACGGAATTCAAAAACAGAATGTTGAATGACGCTGAGAGGTTCCATGCAAACAGAATTTGGAATATTTACTTAAAAACCTATCTGAGGAACCGTATGAGAGATAAGAGTGACTTTAGTCTTCGTCGCCAAGTAGCACAAGAAAATATGCTACCAAAAAATTGGAATGACTACCTCTTGCAATCAGACTAAGACAGAACTCTTCACGTCACTTGGAGAACATGCATTTTTGAAGTTTGATTGGGTTCACATCAGTACTGAGATTGATGGCATAATTCATTAATCCCGGCCAGATGAAACTTCAATTGATGGAGTAGAATGCAGGCAACAGGAAGAAGCAGAAGGCAGGATTTTTCTCCATGTTAAAGACAATGTTGAACATGGAGCAAAAAAAATTATTTGCACAGTAGATACTGATGTAGTTGTTTTGGTAATCTTTTTCTTTCACATTCTCAAAATTGCGGGACTTCAGGAGATGTGGATTCTCTTTGGTAGAGGGAAGGGTCAGAGATACACGAGGGCTGAAGTTTGACTTACTGGAAATGCGTTATGTCAAAATGGTTTCCATGGTAACAGTCGTCATGGTTACCACTACCCAATGGTACTACTTGGTGGGCACTCGCTTAGTTGCGAAGCTAGGTACTCCAGATTAGTGGAAATGATCTACAAAGAAGCAGTTGCCGTGGTAATGCTTAGTACGGTTACCAGTACCTTAGGTACCACTCCCATGGTGGGCACTCGGTTAGTTACGAAATGATTAGCTGTATTAGCAATTTTTTTTTTTTTTAAATTCGACTTACCGGAAATGTGTTATATGTCAAAATGGTTTCCATGGTAACGGTCGTCACTACCCAATGGTACTACTCCCATGGTGGGCACTCGCTTAGTTGCGAAGCTAGGTACTCCAGATTAGTGGAAATGATCTACAAAGAAGCAGTTTCCGTGGTAATGCTTAGCACGGTTACCAGTACCTTAGGGTACCACTCCCATGGTGGGCATTCGCTTAGTTACGAAATGATTAGCTATATTAGTAATAAAACCGAACTTTTTTTTTATTGTTTATAATAAAATTAAAACAAAAATACAAGTTACATTAAATTTTTGAACGGAAATCTCCATATTCTAGCCGTATGGCTAGCTCAAACTGAAATTGCTTCTTTGTATTCGCGAAAATATAACAGATGAACTCAATAGTGATTTACCTTCGACACAAAGGAATGCACGTATAAGGAAAAGTTTATATAGTAAAGTAACAGCGGAAATTTGTCATGATATATAAATCGCTGTCACATATTGGTGAATTGTGTGTATCGAAGGTAAATCCCTATTGGATTGGTTTGCTTTATTTTCGCGAATATCATTTCCACTAATCTGGAGTACCTAGCTTCACAATTAAGCGAGTGCCTGCCATGGGAGTAATACCATTGGGTAGTGGTAACTATGACGACCGTTACCATGGAAACCATTTTGACATATAACACATTTCCGGTCGACGTTTCGAAATCCGCGCGCGCGGATATTTTGTCTGAAGAGCGCACTTTGGATGAAGAATTGAATTTACCTTGTACTCACCTGTACCTCCCAAAAGTGACGGCATAATGCCTAAAGTCATGGTTTCATACACCAGCATCGTATTGAATATAGGGTCATTTAGTGATATGGCAGTTTCCTACCTTTTCTTCCTCATTTTAAAGTATAACAAACCAATAGCCTCAGAAAAAAATGTCAGCACAATTGAATCAATAGCCACAGAGATATTCGCATTTGAATAGAAACACGCTCGGCCGGCCAACAGTCCGTAGAGTGACGTCACTTGGCGTGCGCCGATACCTATATTAGAGCAGCGATTTCGTAAGTATATCGTGTCGTTTTTTTTTTTTGGCGTAGAACCAGGTCAAACATGTTAGGTTCCTTTGAGTATGTCACCGGGCATATGAAATCATATTTTACGACATTTTTTTGTGGTCTCGAACTTTTTAAATCAATAAAAAGTGAAAAAAATGTATTTTTCAATAAAATTGTTTTTTTTGTTTTCACCGCCATATCTTTAAAACTATTAAAGGTACCGAAATTTGTTTTATGTCAAATTAAAGCACACACTGTAGCGCTTTTACCAATATAAACGGTTTGAGCACAATTCGCACTTTCATTTCTCTAAAAATCAGATAAACTAAAAATATATATTTTATGTATTGAAATCTTCATCGATAAACTTTTTTATTTTTGAAAATATTTACGTGCATGCAGCGAAGAAAATAAAGCCTAATAATCACAAAAGTTTTTGAAACAATATATTTTTTCCTAAAATATACCGTGTGGCAACAGCGATTTTTTTTATCAGCGCTAAATGCGACATTGGGACGCAATTAATACACCTCGCATGCAGGATTGGTCAGATTAGTCGCGTAGAAGTGGCGGTTGTCGAAAATCATTAAGTATTCATTGTTCGGATAAAAATTGTGACAATTGAAAATGTGCTTGTTTTAAGGAAGGCAGTGGCGGTCTGGCTAGGTCGGCTAGTCGATAAATGCCGACTAAGTCCTAGACACCCAGACCGCCACTGAAGGAAGGCCTAAAATGTTGCAACGAGTGCAAATGTCGTTCCTGTAACAAAATTATTAAAGATTTCGAGGCAGATATGAACGAATTAGAATGCTATTAATGTAGGGCCTACGTAAACTACATACTACATAATTATCTATCCAAATAGAAAATTTATTTCAACAATAAAACTCATTTTATGCGTACGTTTTTACTTTCATTCATTTAAAAATGTCTAATAAACTTACTAATTAGGCGGGTAGTTAGTAACACTGATTGATATTTATAGATTAGGTATTTATATCTACCTACCTGTCTTGTTATTATTAAAAGGAGACTATTTTATATTTATTGTACAATTTCTTAATATTAACAACATATGATCAATACAATATATGAAATATTGAACAATAATATTGATCCCCTAGATGCTTTTGATCACTACTGGTTTTGTATCTATTGATAGTTACTACTTACACCGTCAGATCGTTGCAGTCGGCAGGCTTGCTACAGCCGAGCGCGCAAGAATATGACTTTGGCCCGTTAAAAAAAATCGCTGACTCAATACTATGAACTAGAGATGGGCACGTGACGTGAATTTCACCGTGTCACGCCGTGTCACGACGTGAGCGTGTACATTTAAGGTACCAAATCACGGAAGATTTCGTGAGTGTGCGTGAGTCAAAAGATCCCGTGCGTGAGCGTGCGTGAGATAATATTCACGCCGTGACACGACGCCCCATTTCTGCTTTAAAACTTCAACCTGTCGTGTCGTGACAAGAACAAGAAGCGAAGCGATAGACGGAAGACGGAAGACGAGCGCGAGAAGGGAGGGAAAAGTACAGGAGACAGGATGAATGACGCAACATTCAAATCAAACTGCGTAATTGCAATCTCTCTCTACTGCATTCGCCAGTCGCCTAGCCCTCCTGGCCTGGTCTGGTCACTCTGGTCCAGAGATGGGCACGTGACGTGAATTTCACCGTGTCACGCCGTGTCACGGCGTGAGCGTGTACATTTAAGGTACCAAATCACGGAAGATTTCGTGAGTGAGCGTGAGTCAAAAGATCCCGTGCGTGAGCGTGCGTGAGTTTGCCTTAACATATATCAGTCGTGCGTGAGTGTGCGTGAGCTAAAGGTTTAAAGTCGTGAGCGTGCGTGAGCGTGAGTCAAAATCGACTCACGCGCCCATCTCTACTATGAACGGGACATGAAACATTTTTATCCTAAAAACTTTTTTCAACTATTGGCTTCAATTTGTACGCATCATGTATATACAGATTTTCATAAATATTTTTTTTTCTCGATTGTCTAAAATTACGCTACTGAAAATAACAAGTTTGAGTTTCCTATTATTTTTCCAACTTAAAAAAAAAATAAATCGGGTTCACGTGGGACGTTGTTCGAAGAGCTATTGTGTCTACTTTAATCTAAAAAAAAAAAAAAATAGCTTGATAGTACAAATATTTTCAGAGATATAGCGGTGGAGACGTTAAAAAACATATTTCATTAAAAATCTTTTTTTTGAGTTTTTCCGAAATAAAAAAATGCTCGACCACCAAAAAATGATTTCGTGTACACGATTATCTTACTAAAGAATCCCACTAAGTCTGGTTTGGTTCTACGCCGGTTTTTTTTTCTCAAAAACTAAGCGACTTTACTTCCAGATTTTACTCTACTAACTTGCATTCACAGCCGTGTTCACTGGGCGGTTCAGCCATCTGACGTCACAACTCGACTACATGGTTATCCCGAGCGTTTTTAAGCGCGCCGACTTTAATAATTTTTTTATACATGAAGGCGGCGTCAGTAAATTCTAATTTTTGGCATACTTACTATACTCACCAAGCTCTTTCAGAATATGTAATAATTAGTCCAGGAGGCAGTGAAATTTTTTCGTACTTATTTTCCCAGTCGGTGTATATGAATTAATCTGTTCTCTTAGTGACAAAAAACAAGAATTTTTGAGTCTGGCTAAAATTTTTGGATGGATTCAAAAAATAAAAACACAATGCAAGTCCACTTATTTTCCCAGTCATAAATATTTTACATTTACTAAAGTGGAACATAAAGTTTATGAAAATAGCAGCCTGGCTTATCTCAGATAGCGGAAAGTGAGTCTGGCTGAAAATTTGCGGATTTCAAAATTTGACGAATTTTGCGGATCCGTAACCCTTATTTTGCCAGGATTGAAATTTAGCACATAAATTGATACAATTCTAAACTGTAATTAAAAATAAGTCTGGCTCATTTAAGAAATTGGAAAATGAGTCTGGCGGCATCTTCAAAATGGGAAAAATAGAAAATTTTTGCTCTTATTTTAACGGATTTGAAAATTTGCCACATGATAGATTATACTATAATTTCATAGAAAATACACGTCTGGCTGACATTTACAATCACGAAGGCCTTGCCAGACTCACAAGCCAGGTAGTTAAACGAGGAGTGGAATAGCAGCACGTGCGTATTTAGGTAACGACGCTGGAATGCGAGTTACCTGAGCGCAGCTGCCTAGACCCCTGTCCCTTGTATACCTATCTCTGTCAGTTACTCGGATTTTGAGTTCGTTCTTACTACCATATGACAATATACACTATAGTGATGGGTCGAACCAGCTATTTTTGTTTAGCAGCTACTTCTGCTACTGCCACTTTCAATTAGCAGTTAAAAATAGCTGCTATTTTAATAGCAGCTATTTTTTAGCATTAGTTGTTGTTTTGGCTAAATGGCGCATATTAACAGTATTAGCACTATTAGCAGATAACAGATGAAACTTTATATATAAAAAAATGCAATATCTGTATGGGTGGCTAAATGGCGCATATTAACAGTATTAACAGATAACAAATGAAACTTTATATAAAAAAACGCAATATCTGTATGGGTGGTTAAATATTAGTTTTAAAAGAAATATAAATTATCTCTATTAGACGAGTCTGGCAAGGCTTTAGGGGTGTTCCACATTAGCCAGATAGTATTTTAAGCTGTTATTATAATATAGGCCATCATCTGATAAATTTTCATGACTGCGAAAATGAGGGAAATTTTTTTGATGAAAACTTTTCAGTTTTTCACCTGCCAGACATATTATCCATACTCACAGATTAGCCAGACTATTTTTTTTACTTAACTTCAGTATACCTCTTTCTACTAGAACTATTTTTATCACTGGGAAAAAAAGGGCAGTGTATTCGTATGTTCTGACGCATTTTCCGCCTCAACCCATCGGAAAACCCCCCCCTAAATATATATGAATTTTGCTTAGAATTACTAACCGAACAATTCTATCCATGTTTGCTGACTGGGAAAATAAGTACCGAAAATCGTCACTGCCTCCTGGACTAAATAAAAAAATGTTAAATGAGCCTATTCATGCTGGGTCACTTGACACATTCCAATCAAAAAGTGCAGCTTTTTGGCTTTTCTAGCCATGTACCCGACGTAGGAATAGGAATAAATTGACGTCTGCATCAGCAACATAGCAAAAAATAAAATAGTACGCAAAACTATTCACGACATTTGACTATTTTGGGTTCGACATTCCCTCTGTTTTCGCCATACTGCAATAGTCAATTAATCACCAATATGTTTTACGTAAAAGTTTGAAAAAGTGTTTGGCATCCTCAATCAGGTTGTTAGTCGAGTTTAAATTAGTTTAGTTAAATTAGCCGCTATAATGTGTCGATAAACGTCCATTTGACGCATTTTAAGACTTTTTTTAAATTTTCGTTTGTTTTTCAACGTTTGGAACTTCAGTCACATCCTTACGACTATATAATTCGACATGATGTAAAACATCAACTAATATAATATAGTGGAAGATGAATACATTAAACGTTACTCACCTAAAATCAAGACTAAGGTTCCTCTGGTGGTTGCTCAACCGCGCTTTGACATTCAACGCGGTGTTGGGTCGCCCGTGTACAGAGGGCACGCTATCTCGACAGCTGCTCATCTTCTGCCTCTTCAGATGGGCCAAATTGGGCTGCTGGATCAGGCCCGAAGGCGCCGCGGCTCCGCTCATCGTTCCCTTTTCTTTTAACCCTTCATCCTTTACAACCCTTCGCACACGCTACAACTACGATCGCACTGGGTCTTCGGCTTTTGTGGAATTTTCTGTTTCACCTGCGAGAAGAGACAAGGATACTTTAATTTTCACATAAACGATGGGCTTGTTTGGGGGTGCAATGGCTAGGTATGATTTTTTACTTTTATGGCAGATTTCTGACGTTTACAATGCATTACATTATGACAGGCTCGATGACAGGTGTGACGGGTGTGAGAAAAATCCGGCGAACAAAACATTTTTAAGGTGGGGTCACATTGGCGCAAAAATTGGCAAATCGTCAGTCGATTTGACCGGAAAGAAATTACACGGTGGGGATGTTACTCTAGTAATATAAACAGAATAAGTATTATGAAGTATAATTATTTTGTAAAGATGAAGTCCACAATAAAACATGATACAGAGAGAAATGCATATCTCACTTTCTTGGACGCGCATACAATCAAAGATAGACTTTAGACCCGTCCATAAATTTGTCACCACCACTTGTACTGATCCCAATGTACGTTAGATTTTTATTTGACATTTTAATGTACGATCAACAGTAATTTACGAATAATCCGCAAAAACTACTGTCTGAAAACATTGACGCGCTGTAACTAGTAACGGTTAGTTTTTACGAAAATGAGGTAAATTAGTACAGAATTGTATATTCTGCCCAAAAAAGGCAAAAGGCAGTAAGTGACAAAACATCGAATCTGAATAAATCGAACTTTAATGAAATTTATGGCCCTTCCGTAAAATAATGCCACATACTGCTGTTTGCCATTCCATTTTATTCGGTTAAACGTAGGAATTTTTAAAACAGGATTAATTCAGAAGCTGATGCGTCACTTACTGCTCTTTCATAATCAATAAAAATGTAATTTTTCAACATTTGTCACTTACTGCCTTTTACCTTTTTTGGGCAGTATTGTACAGAATTTAGTGCTAAACAGAAAAGGTCCGAACCATGTTTGCCCTAGCGTCAATGGTTCTCGAGATATTTGTGTTTGACTTTTAGCAAAATGGCAGCTAACCCCAACTTGGCAAAATACTCGGAAGACATCCTCGAACCCTTTAAAAAAAAGAAAATCGTCATCCGCTATTTTGGGAGAAAGGACTCATTTTTTACCTATTGATTTGGCTATATCCGAGGCTACATCGATATTCACTTTTTTTAGAGAGTAATTTTCAAGGTAATTTTGCAAAATTTTCGGATTTTCGAGTGAAAATCGCAAAAAATTTAAAAACCCGAATTTTGTTTTGAAACTCGTATCGGTAAGCATTTAAGGTTAAAATATAATTCTGTACAACTTTTTCCAGGTGAATGTGTCGAAACAATTTTTCATAATAAAACGGGTTGTAAAAAAAATTAGCCCTCAAAAACAGTGGTAGAAAACTTCATTTATGATTATGTATAGAAAACCAATAAAAACTTTGTTAGGCAATTAAGGCTTATCGATTTCCTAATAATTTATTTTTTTCGTCTAAATGCACTCCACCCCAATATTTCTAAATTACAATTTGTTATCTCTTTAGGTACAAAGGGTGGTTTATGTTTTAGTACAATCTCAGATATCTTTTTTATTGGGTATTATTTTTAAGCTAATTTATTACTGCGTACGCTGTGTAAAATATGGTTATAAAATGTATGATCATTGTCTTAATATAATAACTTAGATAAAAAAAAGTAATACTAGAGATTAACTCGGGATTAAATAAAATAATTTTTGGCAATAGGTACGTGGGTAAGCATCTATTTTTAAGATAATATAATCTATTGTTATAAACTAGACTGTCCGAAAAGAAGTCACATATTTAAAAAAAACGCAGATAATATCCAATACCCAACGACATTGTCAAGGTCGGAGTTGGGAATCGAACCCAATACACGGTAGACAGTGTAACTAAGCGTGCTCGCCACTCACACGCTTCAAATAATATGTTATATCAGGTACACTTCTGGAGTATACTGAAAATATTTTGTATGGGGATTATAAGTTATATATTTTGGAAGAATTACTAAAATTTCGGGTTCTTAAAATGACTGAATTGTAAGATTTTTTCTAGCAGAAAATTAATGAATAACATTTAAACTAAACAGGGTATGCCTATGCTGAAGATAATGTAATGTGTTACAACCCCTAGAATGATGTATTTGCACCTACTCGAAAAAGAACCTAAGTACCAGAAGATTCCAAAGTGACATCTGGAATTATCTAGAGAATGGTGGCGTCATCACAGAACAATCGAGATCTGTCATTTTTAGGTATAAAAGACCGACCGCATTCTCGGCGAGTAGTTCAGAAAGTTCAGAAAGTATAGAAAGTGAGGTTAAGAGTTCAAAGAGAAACAAAGTGATAAACATTGTGATTTTTAGTCAGTAAAGTGTATTTAAATTAACAATAGTATTGTGAAGTATCCAGTAAATATTTAATAAAGTGTGTTAGTGGACATCTCTTGTTATAATTTTTGGAATCCACGGAATTTGCAAGGGGTAGTTTCCTAAGGGTGGAAACACGTAACAATAATAACAAAATGACGAAAAACGCACTTTTAAAACACATTTAATACGTGAGGATTAGGTACAAAGCTCAAAAGTATGTGCCTACAGGAAGGTTATGAAAATAGGTGCCGAATAGACGCATATTTAAATAAATAAAGTACAGAATTAAGTTAAACGTCAAAACATATATAGTTTTACGTAAGTTTCGAACGTTCACTTGAACGAATTTTAGATGAAAAAGAAAAGATAATAAAAAGCACACATCGATTTAGGCGTAAACACTTCATTACCACATTTGCCAACAATAATTTCCACAATACTTAAGTTTTTACACATAAATTGAAGTGTGGTTTTTATTATTTTTTCTTTTTCATATGAAATTCGTTCAAGTGAACGTTCGAAACTTCAGGTACATTATAACTTGACGTCTCCAAAGCAAAGATCGCCAGACAACTTCAATTCAATTCAAAGTAATATTTTTGATATTAAACAAGGAATTCCACAGGGGTCAATTTTAGGTCCACTTTTATATATAATATTTGCTAAAGATGTGGTTAGCCATTTACAAAAAATACCGAATGTTCATGTGATCTGTTATGCTGATGATACAAACATTCTAGTTACCGGCAACAACCTAACTGAAGCAAAAGAAACCACTGAAAGAGTTTCTAAGAAATCATACATTGGTCTCAAAATAATAACCTTCTAAATTCTAAATAAAACAAAGACAGTCTCAATACAATTTTCACTGAATAATAATTCCGACAGCCTAACACTTTTTAATGGTCCTGACTGGGAAATAAAAACTTGTGTTGATAGTATACTCCGAGGTATACTCTTAGGTGTTACTTTTGATAAACACTTACAATGGACTCAACATAACGAAAAATTATGTATAAAGCTAAGAACACGTTGTTATGCTCTAAAATTTATGTCTAAACATTGTAGCCAGGATATTCTTAAAGCACTCTATTATGATTATAATTTTCATTCGCATCGTAGGTACGGAATTGTAAACAGGGGTAATAGTTGTAATGTGACTAGGGTAGGTATTTTTATTACAGAAATATGCAATTCGGATTTTATTAAATTTAAATTACAGAAAGTTGCTGCGATGCCTTTAAAAATCTAAAAATTTTGACACTTGCTGGTCTATATATTCTTGAGGTGTGCTCATATGTTCATAAACAAAATCAATCTTTTTAAGAAATCAAGTGAGTCATTTACATGACACTAGAGCAAAGAATTTTCTACTGACTGATTCTCATAGAACAGTGTATGTACCAGAAAAGTTTTCTTTACCAAGGGTGTAAGCTTTATAATTCATTAGATGAAGATGTTAGGTCTTCGGCTAGCATTATTTTCAAACATAAATTTAAAAAATATATTACTGGACAAAAATTGCTACACGATAAATGAATTTTTGTGATTTAATATAATATTTGTTTTATAACATGACCAATTACAAAATATCTTGTCTGTTCATCTATTTTATATATTTTATTGTACTGATTTCTGTTTGTTAATTTTTCTTGTGACGTTTTCTACATTGATTTTATTGTATACTTTTAATTGTACATAATTTTTATGCAATGGAGAAATACAGACTATTATTATTATTATTATTATTATTGTTTTCAATGCACTCTTGTCACAGTGAAGTAATGTAATGTATCTAATAATAAGTTTTCAGAGCACTAAGGCTATTAAATGTCAATATTACTATAACACAGATAGAGTTATGATTTTCGCAAAATGGGAGAGAATTATAATGCACTTGAGCGTGGTGTGGTGAAAGAAGGTGGAATACATTCCTATGACTGGAACTGGGAATGTAGAAATTTAATTTAGAGCGTCCATATTATTAATGAAAAAAATTGAGATATGCACTCCCGTCTATACACTGTAAAAAATGTATGTAAAAATACATTTATGGATGTAAAAATACTTTGAAAGTTAAGTTAACATTAGTTCAATTTTCTATGAAATTATACATAATTAATTTATTTTTACCAGGACTTTCAGGGTAAAGTTAAACATATCAGTGACGTAGCCAGGATTTTCATTCGGGGGGGGTCCGAACATTTTAAAAGTATAACTCAGATACGAGTAGAGTAATCCAGTTGGGATGTATGACAAAAATCTTTAAATTAAATATGCTTTCAAATTTCCACATTTTAAATGTTCCTTCAGTCGATTTATATTTTCGAGGCGTCGCGACCCACAGCTCATTGAAGGCGATGAAATTCTATCACTTTAAAAAAATGCTAGTTGCTCCACCTATAAACCCTTTTTACAGAATTCAAATATCTCCATTTCTTTTCGAGAGTTGGCGCTCAGAGTTTTGAGTGAAAAACCCTGTATTTATAGGTCTGCTAAAAACCGAAATTATTTTAAATATAATATAATTGAAATGCATTGTTATTTTAATGAGCGGGGCGCTAATGTTGGTCCCACACGCAGGCGACCATGCATCTAGGAACGGCCCTGTGGTAAACTGTACAGAAACAATTTTCTTTAGGAATCTCTGGAACGCTTCATTATAAAATGGAACTAGATTTCTACAATCACATCACATCCGTCATATTTATATGCAGCAGGTTACTTAAGACTAAATCAGATTCAGATTGTGTCGCTTCAAATCGGCACAGTGTTGACTCCGCCCTATCAATATGGCTGCAATAAAATTGCAAGAAACCACACCACGATGTGCAATAGGGCTAGCTGGAATAAAAATTTGAAATAAACCAGAAAAATTTTCAACAAAAACCGAAAATAAAATTAATACAATAATTTTAAATATCATGTCTAACAATTATTTAAATGTCAATTAATTCCAGACCCCCTGGACCCCTCCCCTGGCTACGTCACTGAACATATTTATGGTTTATTACATAAAGTAAATTAAAACTACACACATTCATGTATCTTTACTCCAATTAATGTAATTTTCCATATAATTATGTATAAATTACATAATAAAATGTATAAATACATAGTTAATCTGGTGAATTACATCAGTAACGCGCCGGCGCAAGTGCTTTTGTACACGATTATATGGAATTTTTACAGAAAAGCCCGAAACATTTCATACATTTGTGTACCATTACCAGAATAATCGCTGGCAGCAAATGGACCATCGATTGTCCATGTAATCGCGATTACATGGAAAATCGATGGTCCATTTGTTACTAAACCATAAATATGTTTACCTTTACCCTGAAAGTCCTGGTTAAATAAATAATGTATAACTTTATAGAAAATTGAACTAATTTTAGATCAGAGACAAAGCTAAGAGTGACAGAGACAGAGAAAAGAACAGCTCGCTTTTAAAACAGAAGCAGGTATAGTAATTTATACACAAAAACTGTCATTGTACGGGTATTTCTTGTCATTTTATTCTAAAAGTGCAGGTACTAAGTAAACCCATATAAAATACAAAGGAATATTTAAAATTTCTTATAGCACCCTGACAACGTTATTGATTTACATCTAGAATCGGTTTTTATTAAGTACTCTCTGTCTTTACCAAATAGAGTATAGATCGAAAGTTGTTTTTAAATTAGATAACGCTTACTTACATAACGCTACAAAAATCTGACCTTTTCAGAACGAGATTACTATGTCGTTTCCTGAAATATTAATTATAAATATCAATGGCCGCTTACTGAGAGACCAGATCCGTCAAAAGTTGGCCGACAAAAACAGGTATTTGCTACCTGTCGACGCAGCCGGGTACCCAGCCTTCCATTTTGCGAAGGTGCCGGCGTATTTGAATAATTTCGAAATTAGTAAGTAATGATAAAACAATAACTTGTTCACCCACAAACTCACGACCACTTCGGCGATAGATGATATACAAACGATAAAGAAAAACATTGTCTTAATTCAAATTAAACTCAAATATTTTAAGTGCTGATAAGTTAAAAATACATTCTTGTCTATCTTATCTAAGTATTAGAAATTTCGTGCTGTGGATTAGTTTAGATATCACAAGGCAAATTGTTGAAAATTGCTTTAATTTACCAGAAAACAAGTTGTCATTTGTTTACCTTTGCCGGGATGTAAACAACAACAAAGATGCATTTTTGTGACATATAGACAGCATAAACTGTTTACCCTCGTGTTTACCGTTCCAGCAAAATTAATAATAATTATTAGTTAGAGGTGTAGCTTACAATTTTTTTTGTACCTTTATACGTACTTGATAAGCAGGTGTATATTGAGACTGAAAAAGTTTTCACCCTAAAAAATGGACTTAGTCATGCAACTTTCGGTTCGTACTTCCGGTTCGCTTTGTGGTCCATATCTAGGGAGGATAGTTTTTTTGGATTTCCAATTTTGAAAATTCGTGTCAAACTCGAGCTGTTCTTCAGCCACATCACAATTCGTTCCGAATTTGATATGCCACGGATAGACAACCTCAAAGCTCCATAACTTAAAAACTATTAATTTTTCGGCCTTGCTCCCATGGAGACTTTTAATCAGCATGATTTCATAAATAACATATTTCAATTTTAACCAAATCCGCCGGGCATTATTTTGCATAAGAAATTTTAATAACTTACGTTGAACAGTTTTAAAGATCTGGTAAGTTGGACAGAAACATATCTCCACCTTTCAAACAGATTTTAAGGGTCTACTCAGGACCTACTTGCCGAAGCCAACGTTGTCTGTACGCTTTGAAGATTGCTGGAATTCCAGCAGACCAGCTCACTTTTACGATTTGGCATGGCAATTTTCAGGGCGTACCGAGAAGGTTGGTTGGTTGAATCGTCCAACCGAATAAACATAAAGGTCACGTTTTTAACAATAACTGATAAAATAAAAAATTGAAATACCTATATGAAAAAATTTCACCGTAAAAAAAAACTGTTTTATGGAAGCCTAAAATACTATTCACATTGTACTCATATTTTCCAAAATCCTATACTTAGCAGATTAAAAACTGGTGGTATGATCAAAATCTCCTTATCAATAAAACAGATCTTCAAAGATTCGTTGCCAGCAAATATTACCAGAAAAATTGAAATAAAAACTCTCTGTTGTCAGATACAGTTATGGATAGAAAAAACTCTTCCTTTCATAAGTTACAACTTACTCGCTACAGTATGCAATTAAGTATTTTGAAAAACAAAAAATTTGATCGATTCCAAAATCACAAAAAAAGCCCCCGTCTCAAAATAAAGAAATGTTTGTTCTCATCTCAAAATTGATAATCGGAGGGGAGCGAGACGGCAAAAAAATATTTTTATGTTCTAGTCACCCCCCTCCCCCCTATCTACGCCCTTGTTAACTCTCTGTTTTTGTGCGTTCAAGAGTTACATAGCCTGTGTTGAATTTAGGGTCTCATTCTACGACTTTGACGTAGATATCACAAGGCAAATGACTGGAAATTGCTTTAATTCACCAAATGATTCGAAGTTTCATTTGTTTACTTTTAACGAGACGTAAACAATAACAAGGATGCACTTTTGTGACATTTAGACAAAATAAACTGGCTCGACGTTCCAACAACATTAATAATTAGATTAGACCATTATTTTTGTACTTCTGTTTCGCAAACCACAGCACGATTTACTAAACGACCTTAGCAAATTATTCAATATATTTTTATTTATAAACATCGGCCTTGTCAACTGTTTAAACAACAAACATTATTAGCTTGGATGTCACCTACAAACTTGATCGTTTTTTTTTTGTAGGTAATACCGAGAATAACTCGAAAAAGAAAGCTGACCGTCCAAGGCTACACTGGATGTTTCTGTTTTTATTTTGAACTAGGTTTTAAGCATTCGGCATTTTCTCAGTGTCATTGATCATTGATTTCTAAGAATATGATGGTCACTGTTGGTATTTAGGGCCTGAGTCGGCATTCTGGGAACGTCTTGTGCTTGTCAACAAGTGAGGAAATATTTTCCACGAAGGGTGTGCCAATACGGCATACGTTAGCAGACAAGACTACGTAAAGTCTATGGGAAAAACATTAGAAATTGCCATTTAATTAATAGAAACTCGCCTCAGCTGCGGTATTTAGGTTTACAGAGGAATGCATATGTGAATATAGTTACTTTCTACTCACTCCTCTGCGGATAAATTCCAGGGACGCAAGATCCAAGCCGTTCGCAGCTGTCAAATACACATAATATTGCCCTCAATAAACGCACTCTGCACTGTTTTGGTTCGAAATGGATACGCACAAACACTGATATCCACTTTTGTTTTGAGCACTGCACATTTACAAACTATCGCTTAGGTTTTTTTATCCGTAAACAGTTGACGAGTAAACGGCGAAACACAAACTGCCAAGAGTGCCACGACTAGGGCGCCATCGCCATTATTGCGTACGGGTCGGTGGTGGGGAGAGCAATTGTTGTGAACCGAACGAACGTAGTCCGAACTCCATCTGATCTGACGGTAGCGGTTGTGGCAAGAAGCGATTTTTTAAGATAGTCCAGGCATACTAGATCAAGATCAAGTATAGTATCGACAAAAAAAATTTTTGAAAATTTTTATTGTTCAAATAGGCTTAGAATGTCATGAAACGTCGAGATTTTAAGTCCGAGCCAAAAAAAAATTTCCGTCCATCGGTCAGTCTGGTCTGTCTGTGACTTTTTTTGTGCGCAGGATTACTCTGGAACCGTTTAAGATATTGAAATCTGGTACACGTATGTATTTTAACGAGATCTGGAACTAGATTATTTTGATATTATTCCGATGAAGGGTTGGGGAGAAATTGGGGTAAATGGGGGTAAATAGGTAAATCAAGCCAGTAAGGGTTCATAAAACTGGTATTTAGTACATACAGCAGCGGCAGCTGGTGAAATTTCAATATTTTTTTTCTTGTCTGTGGCGCATGGGACCCATACGAAATTTGGGAAATAACATCTAGAGAAGCACTTCTTTAATGACCCCTAAAAAATTTTGAAAAAGCAGTTTGCGAAAAATTGTTTGAAAATTCGTTAGCCTCCCCTGGGTCTAGGAGCTCCTGTTTATTTTTATTTTTTTTTGTCATATGCATTTGACTTTTCATAAAAATACAACAGATTTTGGAGTTTATGAAAATATTTTCATTACTAACTGAGATACAACGAATTGAAATATTGCAATTTGTTAAATTGTAAATTACAAAATTTCAGTTCATTGTATTTCAGTTAGTAATGAAAATATTTTCACAAACTTCAAAATCTATTGTTGTATTTTTATGAAAAGTCAAATGCATATGACAAAAAAAAATAAAAATAAACAGGAGTCCCTAGACCCAGGGGAGGCTAACGAATTTTCAAAAATTTTTTCGCAAACTGCTTTTTCAAAATTTTTGGGGTCATTAGAGAAGTGCTTCTCTAGATGTTATTTCCCAAATTTCGTATGGGTCCCATGCGCCATAGACGAGAAAAAAAATATTGGAATTTCACCAGCCGCCACTGACATACAGGGTGAGTCATGATTAACTGTACATACTTCTACCGTAAGTAGAGGCACCCAAGACGAATACCAAGCAGGCCTGTAGTTAGAAAATGCTTTAAGGGTGGGCAAACTATTTTTTAGAGGGGGCCCGTGGGCCAATAACCCCGTAAAAAATAGTTAACTTATTATTTTCTGTGGTCGCCGTAGGTCGGGCGAAAATTATTCCAGGACGGGCTATGCCCGTTCTGGCCCACCCCCAGCTACAGGCCTGATACCTGATTAAAAAGTGTTTGTCCCCTTTCTTTACTATCATAATCATACAGAGTGATTTATGAATTTTGTCCAAAAATTATTTTGGTCATAACATTTTAACTGTTAATCCGATTTGCCTAATTTTTTACAACAATGTACACTGTTGCCTAACAACTATCATACATGTCCAAAATTAAAAAAATCAGGGACGGTTTCAAAAAAATTTGTTGGATTGCTTCGTATACTATATACGATTTATCTAAAACTTGATATGAACTTTGTATAGGACACAAATAGGTAGTAAAACCTGAGTATTTAAAATTTTTGTCACACTCTCAACACATTTTTTATTAACGATCAATTTTTAAGTCAAATGAAAAGTTTGGCAAAATGGAATATTTTAATGTATACTAATATTTATTAATACAAAAATGTTCCGTCCCCCGGAACATTGTTAAATTAACAAAAAACGACGTAACTTCATTTTGAAAAAAATTCCGAAATTTATGCAAACCTTGGAGAACATTTTAATAATTATTAGACATATTCTATCAAGTTTGCAGTTTAAAAAACGTCGAGTTCCGCCATGTCTCTTCGGACAGTTTTCGCATGTCAATATTGGATTTGACATAAACATTACCCTTTTTAATCAAATAATGATGAATTTGTTACCAATTTTCTGAAAATAGGTAGTGCCATATCGCATAGTTTACCTATTTGAAAAAAATCGAAAAAAAAGAGCCAGCTTTATCCACAGAAGGATCGACAAAAAACCTCATTTTCAATTGCATTTTTGACCCTACATTTTCGTAAAAAAACAGAAAATATTTTTACTGCATTATCAATTACTGCACGAAGAATGGTATTAAGCATATTGTAGACTAAACACATTTGTTTTCTTTTAATGCACTTGTATATGAATTAATAAGTTGATAGTTGAATTCTAACCTTGCAACCAGTTCTTTATTCTTGCTTCCAGTCATTTTACGGCCAGGATACTTGAGCTAGCGCCTTAATTGAGCACAAGTGTGTTCTTCCACAATGTTGTGTACTTTCATCTAAATTAATGTGGAAAAATGATACCGGTTCTACCATTTTGACAACCAAGTGTCCGAACATTTCAAAAAACCACTTAAATGTATAACAATAACAACTCTAAGCTTCAATACAATACACTACATTCCAAAATAATTAATATCAATGGTGATGACGATTTCCATCTCTGAGATTTCAGTACTAAACACTCCCTCCTGTGACATTATACTCGCTGGTCTTAACTACCATGTCAACCGCTAGGTTGCTCTGTTTATGTCTTCTGCGCAGAATCCTGGAAGGTATACGTCACACGACAAAAAATGAAACTGGTTACATAGGGAATACTATTAAGTGAAACATCTGGTTTGTTTGATCTGTGGCATCTGTACGTACGTCACCAAGGTTGTTGCCTGGATGGTAAACAAATAAACAACCTCACTTTATTTCCTTATGACTGTCAGTGTCCAACGTATAATAATAATTACTATACATAATTAGAATTAAATTTCCTCATAGCAAACGCAGAAAATCACCCAGCAAAATATATTGTTCACTATGAAACAAATTTCGAATATCGCAAAGCACAACTCTCACCAATCCACAAACGTTGGAAATAAAGTGAGGTTATTCCTTTGTTTACTATCCACGCAACGACCTAGTGACGTCACGTGCAGATGATCTATTGTCGATGTTACTATATTAAACAACGTCTTGAATTAAGGATAGAATTTTACAGTGAGAGGGAAGCATGCGTTTATTTTCGGTTTATATAAATATTTAAAACATCATAAATGGTTTAATCTCCACAATAATTTCAGGCAGTGGCAGCTTAAGGGCCGAGCAACCCGGGGCGCCAAAGATTTCTAATAGCATTTATTTTCAGATTTCTAATAGCACTCCTCCATGAGGCGAAAAAATTTTTTTGGATTTCTATTTGCACCCCCCCCATGACGCGATAAATTTTTTTTCCAGATTTCTAATAGCATCCCGCTGTATGAAGTGAAAAAAGTTTTTTCGGATTAAATTTGTACTTTAGTATGAAGTACGTCCGTGATGACCTCAGGAAAGGGCGCCAAAAAGTGCTCCTGCCCTGGTTTCAGGTACTTCCCATTGCTCTAAGGAATAATTGTATAATGTAGTTATATCACAAATTTTGTATATAGTTAAATGCCATGCCCTAATAATGAAATTAGGGACCATTTTCACTGATAAAGTACAATATTCAAGTACAACAGAAATTTGCAATAAAAAATATATATAGTTGCATTCGTTAGAACACTGACAAGTAAATAAAACAGTTTTGAAGATTATACTATGTTTGGTTCTTTACTTATTTGTAATAAATGAGAAATAAACGCATATTTCCCTCTCACTCTGCAAAATTCTATCCTTAAGGAACATGTTTAATAACGTAATTTATCTATCCGGTTTGTAATCACAAATCTGGGATAATATTTTTGTTTTGGCAAAGTAGAACAGGAATTAAATCACTTTAAAATATTATTCACGCTTATTTCTGTAGTTTACGCCAAATCTAAAATTAAAAATAACAAGAAACGGACCAAAATAATATGTGACAAAAGACATGACCATTTAATGTATGTATTTTCCACTACAAACTATATCGATAAACAATACCAAAATACCAGTTATTTATAGTTATCGCACTATTTTGCAGCTGAAACAGTATTGTCATATTTCTTAGTTTTATCACTGAAGTAGTTTCCACAAACACCAAAACACTTGAACATCACACTCGAATGCTATCACTCGACGCGTGTTTCGCCAACCATGTTGGCATCATCTGGAGAAACTAAAGAGTTAACTTTAGAGGGAAACTTAATAGACGACTGAACAGAAATTTGTAAAAGAGAAAGGTATACAGTAGTGTCAGTAGTGGCATTTTAAAATATTGAGCCGATGTCAACGTACGGTAGAAGGACAAATAATATGCTGAAAAGAAACAGATTTAAACTACGCTGTTGCCTCTTTCCTATTTAGCTACTTTTAGTCGTCGGCGGAACATGCTGAAGTGCCTGGCATCAATATTAATATATATCGCTTTCTTTCACGTACATTATTTTGCCATTTATATTTTACTCAATATTATTATAGGGATTTCTAAGTGCCACAAGTGTATAATAAAGAATATGGCTAAAAGCTATGGATATCCCGTAAATTTAGTTGATAAAATAATTGGGAAATGCAGACTTAAGGAAACCCTCCTGAATTCCTCTAGCTTTTAAAGAGGGGGGAGAATTACAAATTTGTATTAATTTCACATAAATCCACATTTACCCGTGGTTTAAATAAGATTCTTAAAAACTAAAATATGATAATTGTTCATCCACCTGGAAAGAAATTACAACAATTTTTAGGCAGCCTAAAGAACAACATTAAATCAAACGAAAGGTCCAGAATTTATTTATTTAAATTACAATATCCAAGGGACTAAGGCCTAGTCAAAGATAAGGGTGGAAGCAAATAATACATACGTAAAGAATAATACTTGAAAAAACTTGGAGTATAAACACAAATCTTGAAAAAAAGAATATACAGTCCCAGTCATATAGATACAAATAATTATAGAAAGCAATTAAATTGATACATAATAGAGTATAACATTACATAAACTGATAAATAATTATAGACTAACAATGTTTTAATAGAATAAATAGAGCAAGCAAATTGTATATCAAGTATTTCTCCATACATATGATTATTCTGAACATCTAATAAAATGATTTACTAAATTAGATTTAATATTTTTTGTAGTACTCTTAGTTTGTGAGTAAATCATGAAAATCGCGCGTGACAATTGAATTATTCAACCGAATTGTCGTATAATTTTTCGTTAGTAGTGGAAAAATATTCTTTTATTCTCTATTAAAGTACTTTTGTGAATCAATTGACTCCCGACAATTTAGCGAGATAGAAACTCTCTAAGAATGTTCCTACAATCTCACAACATAATTGTAAAACTATTTTATAAAGACTATATTATCCTCTTATAAAGGTTACCGATATATCTCTTACAGAGCTTCAAGTAATTATGTGAATATATTTATTTTATAATAGTTGCATGAATGTTGGTTACAGAGCTATCATAAAACTTATACGTTACTAGTTTAATGTCATATTACCAGTGACATACACGTTCTCACAACTAATTATAAAGCAGTTAGGCTTATACAGGTAACAGTTCTTGACAAGTGCTCTTATATAGCATACTTTATTAAGCTGTTTTAACGAAATCCAGTAAATGCAGAAATAACTCGTATACAGCTGAAAGTTCGATTTTGCAGCATTTCACCTGAGGTACCTAGTTATATTTATAAAACTGTTCAAGTTGGGGAAAGATAGAGCATTATTTCTTGTTATAACAAGGGAAGGACATCAGTCGGTCTCCAGTTTTCGATCGTGTCAGTTAACGTATATAAACAGCATCAGAATAATTAGCATGATACCAATTTGGAAGAAAATGAAGCGCAATGAAAAGCATTCTGGAACCACTTGACTCTCTACTGGCAACATTGAAATTCAGCTATTTTTACTTAGCAACTAGAAACTCTAAAAAGCTATAATACGTATATAATTACCTTCAAAGTAATCAATGGAGCTGTATGGCTTTATAATGACTGCATAATATACTGAATTGTTCTATAAGAGTACCCATTACAGCACGTGAACTACTGCAGAAGAAGCCGAAAGTAAATCACGGTCTTTATCTACAATCTAAAAGTGCTTCTGTCTTTATATCGAGCTGAACTGCTTTATAGCAAAATTAACGGCAGTCTTTATATAACAAAAAAATAATAATAACTGTACGAGTTAAATTGTTCTGTAGGATAATCCGCAATAGTGTATAAATTACATAAGGAAGATGAAGAGTTGAAAACTATTATGAAACGAGAAAGCTCTTTAAATTATTCAACTAAGAACAGTTATACAGTAATACATTAACAAAATTTCTGATTTAGGAACTTTTATAAAATAGTTTTTTCGGACGATATGACTCTATACAACAAATAGACTGATTTATAGGAGTCATTATAGCTACCATAACAAGACTACTTCATAGCTGGTGCATAAATGGACTATAAAAGTGCATTATTGTTATATAAAGGGGTATAAACGAACTTCTATCCGGCTGCGTTGTTAAGACACTGTGTAGATGCTATGAAAATATTACTAGGAGGTGCTAAATAGTTGTATGAGTACTGTTTTTTGCGGCCCTTAAACGAAAAAGATCGCTTCATAAACCTGCGTATATTCTGGACATATAGTGGTTGTATAGATACTGATAGAATGTTCTCAGACCTCAGACCATAATTATAAAGCTTTAACTCTTATACGGAAACCAGATTTCCATAAGAAGTGTGCCTGGTCCTTTAGGAGTGTAAGGAGTAGTAGGTTTTAAGTATAGTAACGACAAAAAAAATTTTAAAAATTTTTATTGTTCAAATAGGCTTAAAATGTCATGAAACGTCGAGATTTTAAGTTTGAACGAAAAAAAAATTCTGTCTGTCGGTCTGTCTGTCGGTCTGTCTGTCTAACTTTTTTTGTGCGCACGTTTACTCTGGAACCGTTTAAGATATTGACTTGAAACTTGGTACACGTATGTACTTTAACAAGAACTGGAACTAGATTATATGTTGTTCCGACGAAGGGTTGGGGGGTAAATTGGGGTAAATTTGGGGTAAATGGGTAAATCAATCAGGTAAGAGTCGATAAAATTGGTATTTAGTATATACAAGAGAAGCTAAGGTCTCAAAAAAATTTTTGGCATTAGCCACCTCCATTACCACCCCCACCCCCTTATTAAAGGGGATGAAAAAAATATGTGATTTAATGTATGTACAAGAACCAGAAACCTCAAAATATTTTTTTACATCATCCACCTCCACTACCACCCCCCTATCACCACCCCCACCCCACTACCGATATGGGGTATCGTTTTATGGATTTTTGGGGTAGAGGATTTCAAATATTATATTATTAAAGTTCCATAAATAATTATTTCCACATACGAAGTTTTTTCGTTGTGAGTGACTTGGATAGAGAATCTGGATGTGGAAGTAGTGATACCTTGGGCAGCGGTTTTTAAGTCAAATTTTACAGAAAACTAACATTTATTTCAGACTGAGAAGAAAAATATAATTGTTTTCTTTCTGTATGCCTAGTCAAATTCCCTTGGCTATATTACTTTACCCACACCCTTAAAAAATATCCACGTGCTCCTATGAACCAGGTTAGACCATCCCATCACCCACATAAGCGAAACACGAAAACTTAATAAATGGCATCAGAAAATATACCGATATATTTCATTAGTAATATAGAACGTAAGTTAGGAGAATAAATTATTACCCTGTTCATGGTATTAAAAGGATATCTCCGGTAGGGGCCACAAAAAAAAACATCCATCTTAGTCATTTTCTGTCTGCTGCACAATCTATTTTCGCGTTTGATGACACGATAAAAAAATGTTTCGTTCATATTTATTTTCCGCGGTCGTGCTCACGTAAATTTACATCTCAGACGTCTAGCTTGTGTCATCAGTGACGTTGAGGCATGTGGGTTGTATTTTCCTTATTTTCTTTCTGTATCGCAGGCACAAAATTGCGTTTGTGTACAGTCTCAGGACCAGTGCAGAGAGAAGTTACAGTGTGCTGAAATGTAAACGGAATTAATTTAACTGCATATATGCGGTAATGCAAATTTTCATCACGCCGTTATGTAAAATAGTCATTGGTATTTCTAATACCAATTCAATTCAAAAACTTTATTATATATTAAACATTACAGCAGGGTTTTTCTGGTACCCATGCCCGGAGCCAGTCAGACATCCACGACACACAGCTCCGTGTCAATTGAAGGAATAAACGGGACGGGGCCAGATCAACTAAAAATAAATATAAAAATCAAATATCAATAAACATCACAAAATTTAGAGTGACCAAAACTAACATTATTTACAAGAAAACTGCGAAGAATATTTTATAGAATGTGCAATAATTATATAAAAATTTCAACAAACCGACGAAGAGTATGACTTTACTTCCACATTCAATGGAAGTATAGTAACGACAAATATTTAAAATTATTAAAATGTCATTAAGGAATGGTTCGGGAGCTAAGTGGCTTTTTCGCACACTCATCGTTACAAGCATTTTCTATGCGCTGATTAATTCTATCGAACTTAAATAACGACAAAATAGACTTCTGGCATATGTCAGCCCGTCGAGTTGGCCATGGTTCAAGATATAAAAATCAGTGAAATTGTATCGTTACAAAGCCAGTTTTTTTTGTGTGTACACATGTTTAGAATGAATAAAATAAAATCGCCAGAAAGTGTGGGCCATCAGGGGCGCAACCAGAAAGGTCAAAGGGGTAAAAAAACGGAGTTATATAACATTATCGTTACAAACTTTTTAATGTTTATTTAAATGTTTTGAACACAGAAAAAAATTCCCAGAAAGAAACTCCCGTCAGTAAGACTAGCCAGAAAGAAAATGTTTAGGATTTTTGAAGAAAACTGGATTTTTTTTCGCATATTTCATCTCAGAACTCTAAACTCATCGTTCCAAGTTCGGGCTCCTTTTTAAAACGTAAATATAAGCTCCTTCAACAATAGAATAGCCTCCCCGTAAAGTTCTTAGTGTCAATAAAAGTACCATAGGCTCTTAAATGTACAGGAATTTAACACTTTCGGCTAACTTGACTCCGTACCGTGCCTCAGATGTATTGTATCATTATTACCTTTCTGGCTGCGCCTCCTGACGGCCCACACTTTCTGGCGATCTTATTTTATTCATTCTAAACATAAAATGTGTACACACAAAAAAATGAGCCTTGTAACGATGACATGATTTCATTGATTTCTAAACAGTATTCGTGACGCTCCTGACAGGAGGTGCCCCGCCAGAAGTCGATTTTATGAATCGTTATCATCCATTAAACCATAAAAATATCTCAAAGTTCATAAAACGATGAGCTGCCGAAAAAGCCACCTAGCTCCTGCTCTAGAACTCGCTATCCGAGTAATACACGGTACCAATAAGTAGTTCCTTGATACGTTTTTTAAAAGATTAGAACTTAACAGTTTAATTTCAACAGATAGTAGTTTACTGTAGGCCCTAATGGCTAAATAATTTGGACAGTGTTCTTAAAGCGTTGTTTTATGTTGAGGTATTTCTAAAATATCGCTATTTCTTGTGTCATACCGATGATATTCGTTGAGAGTTTGAAACTTTTCATTTTTAGCAAATAAATACTCACAATAAATGTGCAGGGCAGCGTAAGGTAAGAATATTTAAATTTCTAAAATACTCTTTGCAACTATCTCTTGATTTGATACCACACATATACCTGACTGCTTTTTTCTGTAGTTTAACAGCTCTCAAACTCTCATTTGTAGAACCCCAAGCAGTAATTCCATACGAAAGAACTGAATGAAAATTTGCGAAGTAATATATTTTTAAGACAACAAGGTTTACAGTATCTCTTAGTTGCTTGATACAATAACAATGGTGCCAGTTTCTTACAGATCTGGTCAATATGTGTCCCCCACCTACAATCTTCAGAAATGTATAAACCTAAAAACTTAGTTGAATCGGCTTGTATAATGTATAAGTGTCTTATGTGAGAACTTTACATACAGGCTTTTATCGGAGGTCACCAAGGTTTTTTTGAAACTAATAAATATAGACTTGCCTGTATTTAATAAGAGTCTATTATTGGCTAACCGTATGTAAATACTTTCTAATTCTTCATTACTCCTCTGAACAACACTATTCAAGTTTTTATCCGCTACTACCAATGATGTGTCATCAGCAAAAAAGAATATGTTGTGGGCATTTAAGCCATTTATATAAATTATGAATAGCGAGAGTCCTAGAATAGACCCTTGTAGGACACCAGTTGTAGTGTGTAGCGTTTCCGACTGATGGGAATCGATGCTAACTAGATGTGGCCTATTTTCCAAATAGCTATAAAACCAGTCTAGTACAGTGGGTTCTCTTATAGAAGAATATATTACACAGCCAATATAAAACCTTACAGCTTTTTGGTTAGAATCGGAGTTCCCTAGGGTCCTTGGTTGTTATGTGAAATTTAGATAATTTCAATATTGCCAATAAGTCAGGTGGTTCCAACATATTTTCCACTACGTTTCATTCCGTTCCATGTTCCATCATTTTGAATATTCTGATGATCTTTAAATACATTAGCTAACAGGATCGGAAACAATTTTACTTATTTCAGCTGATAATTAACTAGTTTCCCGATTCTTTTACTTCCACGTCCAGTGGAAATATAGTAACGACAAAAAATTTTTAAAAATTTTTATTGTCCAAATAGGCTTAAAATGTCATGAAACGTCGAGATTTTAAGTTTGAGCGAAAAAAAATTTTTTGTCTGTCTGTCTGTCGGTCTGTCTGTCTGTCGGTCTGTCTGTAACTTTTTTTTGTGCGCACGTTTATTCTGGAACCGTTTAAGATATTGACTTGAAATTTGGTACACATATGTACTTTAACGAGATCTAGAACTAGATTATATTTTCATCTTGTTCCGTCGAAGGGTTGGGGGTAAATTGGAGTAAATTTGGGGTAAATGGGTAAATCAAGCAGGTAAGAGTCCATGAAATTGGTATTTAGTATATACAAGAGAAGCTAAGGTCTCAAAAATATTTTTGGCATTAGCCACCCCCATTACCACCCCCACCTCCTTATTAAAGGGGATGAAAAAAAATTGTGATTTAGTGTATGTACAGGAACCAGAAACCTCATAATATTTTTTTACTTCATCCACCCCCCACTACCACCACCCTCACCCCACTATCGTTTTAGAGGATTTCAAATATTATGTTATTAAAGTTCCATAAACAATTACTTTCACATACAAAGTTTTTTCGTTGTGAGTGACTTGGATAGAGAAATCTGGATGTGGAAGTAGTGATTCCTTGGGCAGCGGTTTTTGCTTTGGAGAACGTTATCTCCTGAGCTAATAGATCCAAAAAATGTTCTAAATATAAAATGCACACTATCGTTGTCTAATATACACTAATATACATTTTAAATATTTAAATTTACGTAGGCAGAAGGACCTCGGCTAATAGCCTGTTGAATAAATTTTGGTTCAATAATTTAATTTACTTATAGAACAACATGCAAAACTTTTAAGAGAACCATTCTGACGATTTCCCAATAATTATCATCCCTGACCTAAATCTGTGCCTAAATTGGAAACGGTTATTTAGATAATAATACACATTTAATAGCATTTTTGTGAAATATTTTAATAAATAGACAGGCAATAAAAAATCCGCACTACATAAAAATAATCATCAGTTTCGTAACATTAAGTTTAAACAACGATTTTATTATCAACAAGAACGGAAACGACATCGATGTCAACCCGAACTATGAGGAACGGCCTACTAAAAAAAGCATTTTTTAAATACTTCAGCGTCATAAAATTATTTTATTTACTTTTTATATGGTTTTTATTATATAAACGTATTTGTTTTTGGAGTATAAAAATAAATTCCTCAGCCAGCCCGACAGATGTTCGATAGCTTCTAGACTTCGATTTGTGGACTCGGCAGATGGAAAGGAGAACATCGTACGAAAATGCAGCGTTAATTGTTAATGGTAATTTTTGAAGAGTGAAAGTAAATGCAAAATTCCACATTTCAAGCCGTCGAGAGATTGTCTGCCGCAGGAAATTATTAATTATTGCAAATTATGGGGACCTGTTGCAAGGTGTAACATTTTCTAAACGTGTTTTAGCAAAATGAACCTCTTTAAATCAATCTGAGTAACGACAGTTGACAAAAATTTAATTTTTATTTAGATAGTCTATATCTGTGAGTCGTAACGCGAAAAGGGACCTGAAGGGCAAAATAGAGGCTGGAAAACTGTTCGGGATAAAAATGTTGTGTTTGGATTAATTTATATAGATACATTTAAAAATCCAAAAAACAAAAATTTAATTTTTGATCCTTCAGGTCTCTTTTCACTTGACCACTCACGTATTTCTTTGGTAAAATGTCAATTTTATATGGGATCAAGAATGTAAATAAAACAAAACACTTTTTTTTAAGAATAATGGGCTCGTTTAGTAAAATTTATCCATAAGTAATGATACAACACTTAACTGCAGACATATTTGAAATTTACAGGCACCATCTGTTGAGCGTGATTTCCCCGAATATTAAACTGTTTATTGATACATACTTAACCTATTCAATATTTATTTTTTATTTAAGAAGTTTAAAAATTAAGTCATGGTTGTTCAGTTAAGCAGAGAGTACTGCCTGAGAAGTTAAATAAGTTTTACGAATTGTAATATACAGTGCATAGTTCTCATTTCCCGAATTACTGACGTGTTATTATTTTATGAATTACTAGCCTTAGTATAGTTGAAGTAGTCTTAATAGTGTGACATTATGAGGGGAGAGGAATGAATAGGCCGGGCAAGTAGATCTCCCGTCTTTACTCTACTTACAATTTTTATGCTCTACCAACCGGTAGCGGTAGAATTAACAGAATGACATTTACCAAAAAAACGACCAAACCGAAACCATTATGAAAAATCATTGGTTACTTTCTAGATTAAACCACACATATTCACCATTCCATAGTAGAGGAATTTTACCCGCAAAGAGAGTGAAAAATTTTTATTTACCTTATATTTTGGGGTAATCCTCCATGGTAAATAGAAATTTTCCTGTCTCTTTGCGGGTAAAATTACATGGGAATTTTACACGCCACGATGGTAAATTTACATCATTTTTTACAGTGTAGAAGAGATAAAACAACTCAGGGAAAATAGACCTATTATTATCTAGATGAAACTTGGTATGAGTTTTTTATTTTTGCAATGATTCATCTTTCTGTTTTTATTGTAGTAATAACTTTACTATTACAGTTTGTTTTTATTTTATTTATTGAGAAAATATTTGTTTCTGTTATAATTTTTAGAGAATATTTTTTGTTTTTATTTTGTTTTTAAAGGTTTCTTGTTACTTTTTAAATAATCTCCTTATCCTTATTTTTTTTTGGCAAAACTGCTTTATTTTATTTTGGTACTCATGTCACAAAATATGGCTTGGGTCCCATCACTCAATATTAAGATATCATATAATAATAATAAATTGCCTTTATTTCAGTATTATACATTAATACAATACATACAGCTTCGGCTAGACTTCGCCGTATGTATTGTATTAATGAATAATACTGAAATAAAGGCAATTTATTATTATTATTATATGGCCAATCTAAATTTCACAAGCCGCGGCTGACAAATATCTATTACACATTGAAAAAGTAAACGAGCGAACAATATAGTTAAATCCGGCTCTGCGTTCTGCAACCATTGCGTCTCTACAACACCGCCCAGATAGGCGGTACGTCGATCACTATTTCGATTGCTTCAACTTTACATTTAATTTTACAGAGCGAGTATATTTCACTTACCTCTATATATTTAGCTCTACGTTATTTTTGCCTACACATGTAATATTTTATTTGCCTACTGTTACGCGTATACGTATTTTTATTTAAGTTTAGTTGCCGCAAATGTTTCTTGAGATATATCAAAGCCAAACGAAGTATTAAAATAAAATAAAATTTACTTCACTGGGAGTAATAAATTCCATTATATTTATTTTCACCTCTAACAATTTATAAATATTTTTTATCGAGAACATTCAAGAGCAACGGAAGCGAAAGATACAAAAGGAAATGGACCAGATAACTGTTTCTAATTGCGTATTTTATATGAATGGAAAGTCCTAGCTCAGATAATTTTATTTATTATTAAATTGTCTTGTTATGTTATTCAAGTTTATATATGTAAGGGAGAAACGTGAACGTCATTTTTAGGCACATATAAACAAAAACCAAGTGAGAAAACGAAATGAAAAATAAAAACTGGCTTATACCCCAAAGATGAATGAGTCAGTAATTTCAATTAATAAGGGAGGTTTTTTTGGGCCACTATCTTCACGAAAGTCTGCTAAGTACGTCTCTGCATGATGCAACGTAAAGAGCGAAAAAAAAATCTCTACATAATTCCAAAAATTAAATCAAAGAAACACCTGTAAACAGGTGCAATGTGTGTCTCGCTTATCTTGCCACCTTTAGGTCCAAAAAGCTGCAATATTAAATTATTTGACAGGTGCACAGTGGATCGTGAGGCAATTTAGAACATAAATGGGACCTATGTTAAAAATATTCATCGGACCAATTAACTTTTATAATGAAGTATACTTTTGCAAAGCAAAATATTTGTATTAATTATACTCATTATTGTGAGGTAATAATAGACAAACAAATTTTTTTTTCGCTCAAACTTAAAATCTCAACGTTTCATGGCCTATTTAAACAAAGAAAAATTTCTAAATTTTTGTTACTATTACTATACTTCTACTCCACTACGTGGATGTGGAAGTAATTGATTGATATATAAAAGACATAAAAAACCGCTGTCCAAGGAACTACTACTTCCACATCCAGATTTTCTGTCCAAGTCTCTCACAACGAAAAAAATTTTGTATGCGGAAAGAATTGCTTATGGAACTTTAATAATATAACATTTGAAATCGTCTACCCTGGCTAATGCCAAAATTTTTTTTGAGAACTTAGCTTCTCTTGTATATACTAAATGCCAATTTTATGGACCCTTACCTGCTTGATTTACCTATTTACCGCCAATTTACCCCAATTAGTGTGTGTATAAGAACCTCTAACCCTTCGACGGAATAAGATGAAAATATAATCTAGTTCCAGATCCCGTTAAAGTACATACGTATACCAAATTTCAAGTCAATATCTAAACGGTTCCAGAGTAATCGTGCGCACAAAAAAGTTACAGACAGACCGACAGACAGAATTTTTTTTTTCGCTCAAACTTAAAATCTCGACGTTTCATAACATTCTGAGCCTATTTGAACAATAAATATTTTCAAAATTTTTTTGTCGTTTACTAAGTAAAAACAAGAAACAAGCTGCTTGTTGCGCGCGAGAAGTTCATATAAGCATTAATTAAGTTTTTTTTTTTTTCTATTCACGAGACGTGCTTTTAAGACAATTGATTCAACATAATATTTTATTTTTACTTCCACTTTCAGTGGAAGTTTAGTAATGACCAAAATTTTAAAAAAATTTTATTGATCAAATAGGCTTAGAATGTCATGAAACGTCGAGATTTTAAGTTTGAGCAAAAAAAATTTGTCTGTCTGTCGGTCTGTAACATTTTTTGTAAATCAAGCAGGTAAGAGTCCATCAAATTGGTATTTAGTGTGTACAAGAGAAGCTAAAGTTTCAAAAAAATTTTTGGCATTAACCACCTCCCATTACCGCCCCTATTATTAAAGGGGATAAAAAAATGCGATTTAGTATGTGTACAAGAACCAAAAGCCTCAAAATATTTTTTTACTTCACTATCGTTTTATGGGTTTTTGGGGTAGACGATTTCAAATATTGTATTAGTAAAGTTCTATAAACAATTATTTCCATATACATTTTTTTTTCATTATGAGGGACTTGGATAGAAAATCTGGATGTGGAAGTAGTGATTCCTTGGGCAGCGGTTTTTAATTTTTAGTTACGTCTTAACCTATACATTTCTGATAATGCATCGACCACCTTCCGGCGCCATCATTAGACCCTGAATACTACCTAGGATCAAACGTTGAGGTAAAACAAAGAGACCAATGAGATATTTTACGAGAATTGGAGTTGGTGTATGAGTCGGATTTTTATCTTGCCATGCAGCCTTTCTGAATATACCTACATTTGTTTAAATAATTTAGTCCTCTTAGCGAAACCAGGTATAATTAATTTTGGACGATAGCACTAACAGTTGTAACTTAGCTTATTAAAAATATACTCAGTCTGATTGAATCTACAGAAAATAATTTATTATAGACAAATCCAATGGGAGTAATAACAACTCCGAATTCATTTGCTTTTAATCAGCATAGGCCGTTATAAACAAAATTTATTATTATTTTCGGACGTAAAAGCACGGAATACGTCAATATCGTTTTAAAAAAAATTGCTATCGGTATGACTCATACAAAATTGGATACAGACCGTTCAGATCCACTCTTCAAATTTAAGTACGGACGGGTGAATTTCAGAATTGATATGTCAAGTACAAGTAGTATAGAGATACGAGAAGATCAATGAAAGCCAGAACTGAAGTGAAATGAATTATGAATCTGGTCTATTTATAAATGGAATACATCAATATTAATTGAATTGTATTGGGCAATAATGAGTTTCCCCATTTAGAAATTTAGGGTCCAACGGTGTGGCAAAGCAGAAGTGGGTCACTGTCGTGGTTCTAATTTCAAACCTACAAAAATAATTTTAGAGTTAATGGACTGCAGACAGAGAGAAAAAAAAAACCCTTTTCGAAATATTCTTGTAGAATTGTATGGAAATACATCCCAAGGAACAATTTTGGTTTCTTAAATATATACAAGGGTGCTATAAAACTATTTATAAAATGCCTTGAAAAATTTTTGCTATAACAATATCCTTAATACTATCATAAAGCGACTTGTAGACTAAAAGGGCCCACCCTTATAAAGGTTGTTAAGGCCTTTTTTAAATTCCATCATAAAACTCCTTAGTGAGGCATAGTGTCGCTCTTGAAAACCTTGTTCGGGCCGTTTTAAAACCTTTCTATTAGCTTCCTGCATTTCTAGAAAACACCTAGAAGGCTACCTTAAAACTGGTTTTTAAAACTCTTATAAGTCCATATTAGAACTGAGATGCTATAAGAATGTCCACGAAGGTATCCAAATAATTTTATTACTGCATTTATTTTTTCTAAACTGATTCAAGCAAATACACCATTAGACTTATTGAAGATAAAATGGAATTTGAAATTTATAAAGCGTAGAGTGGCACTATAACATCTCTAAGACCGATTTAAAAGGTAATAAAAAGACATCAGGTATGACGAAAAAATTAAAACCAACAGCAGTTTTTCCGTTAAAACTGCAAAAGAAAGGCCCAAAAAAACAAGGACGCCTCAGAAATAATAATGATTTTAATATCCATACAAAATTTGCATAGACGCGTAATCAGCAAATTTAAAAAAGTAGGCTGCTTCTCGGTTCCCACGGCAATTTTCAGTCGTTTCTTGTAATGGACCCGTTTAGTGTAACGTCAAATTCTAGGCAACCAACAATACAAGTGTGTGTTGCTAAAGATTTTGAGCCTTATGTACTATACATTTAAGGGCTAAAAATATGGCTGTTGATCAGGGCCTCTAATTTTATTTGGTAAAAACACATATTAATTTAATTGAGTAAATTATATGTAGAACGAATCTAACGTATCTTAAGTATATGGCCTATGAATTGAATTGTCTTAGATATGCCATATAATTGAGTAATAACACAAAATTGTTAACGGCAATTTTTATCATCCTTAATAGCAATGTGCATAAGAGCGAAAATAATAACTGTAAATTTCGTTATCCCACTTGTATTGTTGGTTGCATAATATTTGACGTCACTACTAAACGGGTCCATTCTACCTTAATTTGCTAACGAAAAAGTGATAATTATTGATAATTATAATTGTGAGATTGACCTTGAATATTTTTATATAACAAGAAAAACATGGCCGGCCAACTAATTGTCATTTACAGTCCTCTCCAGTGTTGCCAGGTCTAGTGAAATTTCACTAGATCTGGTGATTTTTTTTTTAAATCTAGTGATTTAGTGAAAACTTTTATGAAAATGCCCATTTTTAATGATTTTTGAATCATCCAATTTATTGCCCTCTACTGGTAGGTAGACAAGCATTAAATTCGAGTTGCGATCCATTTAATACAAAACTGTTCACGTTAATCGCTACCACGGTCAGTAAACTCTACGGTTACCTCGATCAGCAGCTCTTCGACGAAAGAGACGCGCGGAGCGGGGAATCGAATGAAAGAGACAGACATATCTGATTTCCGTGCAAAAGACACAGACAAAGTTGCCTGTAGTGTCTACAGCTGACGTAGGCTGTAGACCCTAACAGAATATCTTTCATTCGATTTCCCGCTCCGCGCGTCTGTCTCGCCTAAAAGCTGCTGCTGAGGTAACCGTATAGTTTATTGACCGCGAATCGCTACAATCGAATAGCCTGGGCTCGTTGCCCTCTAGCGTCTCGTAGACAAAGAGTACTTTCTAGTTACAAACCATTTAATACAATACAGAGTACGAAGTCTGGCAACGAAATAATCAGATAGAGGACGCTCAAAGCTATGCTGTGCTCAGAGAGCTCAAGAAAATTACGTGTCCTACAGACACTACAACTTATGAAAATTAAAGATGAGAGCTTTAATTTCAAATCTAGTGAAATTTTAGTAAGATTTAGTCACTTTTTAAAGCGTCATCTGATAACTTTTAAAATTTTGATCTGGCAACACTGGTCCTCTAATAATGGTAATGACCTAGAACATTTACTCTAAATGAAGCCCTTTTAGTCTTTTTGTATACTATCACAAATAATCCCTTCCTTAAAAATGCAAATGCACTTGGCGAAGATCACATGGACTTGATAAAAGCTGTAATAAAACGTTTGGGACGTTGACATTTGATTCAAAAAACTTAAAACTTAACCTCAAAATAATTTGAATGTGTGTGTGTTTTAACAGTCCTTTTAAAATGGCCACTCTTTTTTATTTTCTTCCACCTTTCCAAAAAAGACTTAATTTCACATCAGAAAGTCGTGAAATGCTTTTAATTAACACACACACATGCATCAACGACACTTCAGGCAGAGATATTTTTATTATTTTTATAATAAATGTTTTATTGAGGTTTTGGAAAGTGTTTTATGGAATTAAAATTTGCCTTTTAGATTTATAGAGGCCTTTTTTTCTTCATAACGGTTTTGTAATGGCCTTTAATAAGTACTAATAGGCATTGAAAATGTCTAGTTTTAAAAAGGATTTAAAATGCATTTATTGCAAATATGTTAAAACCATAAAGAATAATTTAAAGCCTCTTTAAATCTAAATGGAATTTAAGACGTTCATAAAACTAACTAGCTTTATGGAGAGTTTTATGTAGGTTATGATAAATCAAATACATATTATCCTAGAAGCAAATTAGCTTTATAATTAGGTCTTACAGAATGCTTTGAAACTTACTATTAAGAGCAAGTATACTTGAAGCCTAAAAGGCCTTAACTACAACATCAATAAAGCACATGACTATTTCCTAACCCTGACAAACCTTTCTTAAATACTCCTCAAGTCCAAATGACTTTTAAATTGTTCCTTGGGTAATTAGGTCTTACAGAATGCTTTAAAACTTACCATATAAGAGCAAGTATACCTGAAGCCAAAAGGCCTTAACTGAAACATCAATAAAGCACAAGACTATTTGACAAACCTTTCTTAAAACCTCCTCAAGTCTAAATGACGTTTAAATTGTTCCTTGGGATTCCACTAGTGTAATATTTTGTCAAACTCCTCTATACATTTCCTTAAATACATGAAAAATATATTTATTTTATTGCACTTATAGAGGCGTTCGACAAAATATTACACTAGTTAAATATTCTGCCCTTTAAATCTACTAAATATGCCCCTGGCTTACACTACTACTTCGATTGCAATGGACATCAGCCGCTAGATAGAGCCCACCACTTTTGTTACATGTCGTCTTGTCTTCCACATTATCTCCCATCGTGCTGGATTTTTATCTGGCCCCATGACTGGAGAAGCTCAATCTTCGTACCACTACATCAGAAGAGAGCGACAGGTGTCTGTTCCACTAAAGATTGCTGGAATTAATATTACGCGGCAGCAAAATCAACGCCAAGCCAACAGTAGTAAAGGAGGATGGTCGGTTTTCGGCCCTTTTTATTTTTGGTAAAAAAATGTCGAAAACGTTTTTTTTATCATATACGTTCAATATCTAATCCATTCTTCCCCAAATAGAACTTCCTCCAACCCATACCCCTTCATGTAACCCCATTAAATTATTATATAACCAGTTTACATTAGCACACATGCTTAGATGTTTTTGAACTTGAAAATCATATTTCCTTTGAATAAATTGCACCTTAAGCTCCCCCCACTACTATACAACCCCCCAATGACAAGCACCATCTCCACCCACAACATAAACCTTTATGCTGCTACCAGTATAAAATAGGTTTAAAAGGACTTTTTATTTACATTACAATATTTACATTACTAATAAAATGCCTATTCCTCAACAACCTCTCTCCCGAACCATTCTGTTGTGTAGACAGGTTTAGGTTAGAATTTTTTTTGTTTTTTTGTCTGTTGATTCAGAGCTTATAGTATATGTAATTTTGTCTGATTTTTTCAGAACTTAGAGCTTAACTATCTTTCTTCGTATTTTTGTTGCTTTGGACGTAGGAAGAGGGAGTAAAACGGGCGCAAGGTTATATCTTTCTGCCGATCAAAAGTCTTTGTTATACCATTCTCAAGCTTGTAGCAGTATGATGATGAGGGGAATTGTTCAGGAGAGTGGGTGTTGGGGGGGAGGATAACAGGAACTGACATTTTATTAATGTAAATAAAAAATCCTTTTAAAATCATTTTATACCTGGTAAGAGCATAAAAGTTTATGTTAGTGGGGGAGATGGTGCTTGTCGTTGGGGCTTGGGGGATGTTATATAGTAGTAGTAGTATAGTAGTAGGGGGAGCTTAGGGTGCGGTTTGTTAAAAAGAAATATGACTTTCAAGTTCAAAAACATCAAAACATGTGTACTAATGTAAACTGGTTACTTAATAATTTAAGGGGGGTACATGCAGAGGAGCGGGAGTTATGTTTGGGATGAAACAGATTAGATATTTAATATAAACGATTAAAAAAAATGTCGAAATTTTTTTACCAAAAATAAAAAGGGCCGAAAACCGGCCTTATAGCCCCTCTTCCTTTTGTGCAAGTATATGCACCTAAAACTGCTGCTGAAGAGAAGGATAGAAGCGAAGATTTAGAAACCTTTCTCCACACTATTCCAAACATGTAAATTACCGTTGTTATGGGCGATTTTAACGCTAAAGCCTGTTTCACACTGGAAGATGAACATCTGCGAGATGTTATTGGCAAACTTGTCAACGGAAAACGAAACGAAAGTGAAAAAGGTAGATTGATTATATTAGGAAATCAGTGCAGATCTTCAACAAGGCAATTCACGGTAAATATATTTTTTCGTCTAATACAGGACTGTGCCCTCGTCTCTGAAAAGTGTTATAAGAACCCCACTGGGAGTAAAAACCCTCATACGTGGAAGGAGAAACAACTGGCGCCCTTAGTAAATAAATATTGTCACGTCGTTTAGGTGTACGGTGGTGAGTTCTTCTAGGTCATTGGTTATTTATATATTTCTGGGAACACCACTATTTGACTTTTTTCGCCTCCCTTGTCAATGGTGAGATGCTTAAATATTCACGAGGGATGATTCTCAGACTATAGTTCCAAGAATTAAAATGAGAATCTATGCAAAATATCACTTATCTCCTAATTTTCCTTCTTATCTCCTATTTTTATCTTTTTTTTTTCTTCTTCTTATCCATGCTTTTCCAGACGTTTTGTGTCGGGATCTGCTTGCTGCATAATCTCCTCAAGTAAAATTATACACCTTTTCTTGAAACATTTTGGTTTATTACACCACCACAAAGAAATAAACTATCTTTCAATTAAAATGAATCATCATTATTATTCTCGACGAACAACAGAAATATAACATTATAAACGGCTTTGTGAAACGTCTCTTTAAAAATATACGTTATTCATACTCCATAGAGATTCTATAGACGGGAAAATTATATGCCTTTGAGACACAGCCAACAGAATTTCTAATTTAGATCGGAAATACCGGGAAATACTCTGACTAATTTACACGACTTGACTTGAGAGATCTCTTTCGCGGCTTTGTGGAAGTCACCGAAGCTATAAGTTGTTTGGGTAGTATTTTATTTTAGGATATAGTGTTCACCATTCTATATTTACTGTTGATTCTTACACGAAACCACGAGTGTGTGCATGCAACATGGGAAAGTTGAAAAAAAGATAACACGTTTGCGTGTCAATCATGCACAGGGTCAACTGAAATTCCAAAATCAAGGCCGCCTTAATGCAAGCGTTTGTATCTGTAGTGTGTTTATTTGGCTTTCTTATAGAATCGCAGATGTATCTGAAAGGTATTTTATAGGTATACAGCGCGGTAAATTACATGATTTTTGAACTGCTTTGTGGAGACAGCAATATGAAGGGGAACATTTAAAAAATATATTTATGGTGGGAAATTAGCTTTTAGTGGAAGTGTCTAGATTTGTTTGTGTTGCCAACCTTTAAACAAGTCTCGATGGGCACTATCACCAAAAAGTTTTGAGACACCAGAATGTCTACTCTTTTATTTATTTATAGAGGAGCGAAAAAGGGGTAAAATTGTGTCGTTTTTTTTTATGAGCTTAGAACAAGATCAGACACAGTGGGTATTACCAACAACATCATTTTACACATAAAAACACAAAATACGACATTTTTTAGTGGTCACAGATATTCTTATTTAAAAAAAAGTGTAAAATTTAATTTTTTTTTAAATCATGTTTTTTGTACATCCATTGCCATATCTCAAAAATGAATTGAGCTATCGATGTGAACTTTTTTTTGTTATAAAACACACACTTAAGCGCTTCTCTCTATTCATAGGACTGCTAATAAAAAAAATGTGAACATGCCAAAAACGTAGATGACCCTGAAAGTTTAGAGAATACGCCATCAAATTTTCACTAAGCGAGGAACTTTTTTGTTTTTGAAAATTTTGTGTAAGTAACATGTTGTGAAGAAAATGAAGTCAATAGACTAAAAAAGTTTTTAGAAAAAAAATATTTTCACTATTAGCAATAGTTTGCTAGTTACGAATTTTTTAGTATTGAGGAATTGTCGGGCGTACGCGCGCCGTACTTAAGAATAATAATGATTATGTATTGTGTGTAACGGAACTTTTCATTATTATTTTTTTATGTTTAGGACTATTTTATCACGTTTAAGGATCTGAAAGGATAACTTATTTTTTCCAGTGACACATTAAGGACTAAGGTTGAAGGCAAAAAGGAATCAAAAATCTTAAATGGAGTATGTATTTCATTGGGATCTCGGAAACGGTGAAAAATAATATTATAGTAAATGGAAAAAATGTTGCGCAACTAGGGGGCTAATAAAATCCCATAAACAGAAGTTTAGGAAAGGTAATAATTTGTAATAATTTTGGAGTGTTTTGATAAAAAGTAAACTATCGAGTTTTCCTTTTTTTGCGTTATTATTGGAGCTAAATAAAAAAGACAATTTCTTAAAGCACGTGGCAATCTTAATATTTGTATCCGACATTTCCTGTGTCAGAGTCCCTATCCGAAACTCCCATGCATTGCATTTTTACCCTAGATCCACACAATAACATAGGTCGACAAAACAAGGGCTAAACCTATCATGCCTTATTTTTGTGTGCTGAATCCGAATTTTCCACTTAGATTTCGAGAAAACGTCAAACATTGTCAAAAAATTGTATTTTGATGATAAAAACCGGCATTTACTCGAAATCTACGCGGTAAAAAAAATTTTAAATTGAAAATTCGGATTCAGCACACAAAAATACATAGAGTGATAGGTTTAGTCCTTGGAACAGAACTTTTTTTCTTGTAGATCTGTGGCACAGGTGCAATTTGTACACAGGTCTACAAAAAAAGAAATTCTATTCCAATGACTAAATCTATCATTCCTTATGTATTTTTGTATGCTGAATCCGAATTTTCAATTAAAAAAATTTTTACAGCGTAGATTTCGAGTAAATCCCGGTTTTTATCGTCAAAATACGGTTTTTGACAATAAAAACCGGAATTTACTCGAAATCTACGCGGTAGAAAATTTTTTTAATTGAAAATTCGGATTCAGCACACAAAAATACTTAAGGCATGATAGGTTTAGTCCTTGGAGCAGAATTTTTTTTTTGTAGACCTGTGAATCGAGTAAACGTGTTATTTTCGCCTAAATTAGGTAACAAAAAAGAAAAAAACATTCTAAATTAAGTCTTTTTTAATTTCCTAATTATAGTCTCTAAACCCTGTTTCCATGGCTTGTGCACAAGTTTATCGTTTTCCTCTATTACTACGCCACTTAAAATTCACTCCATTTTACAATGAAACTTAGATTGCTTTTTTATCTTAAATATTTTTTAAGTAGATAATCCACGCACAATTCGCACAATGACCATACGTTCTACAATACAAGTGGTAATAAGAGAAAGAATATCATTACACATTTTACTTCCACATTCAAGGGAAATATAGTATGCACAAAAATATTTTTGAAAATTTGTATTGTCCAAATAGGCTTAGAATGTCATGAAACGTCGAGATTTTCAGTTTGAGCAAAAAAAAATCTGTCTGTCGGTCTGTCTGTAACTTTTTTTGTGCGCACGATTACTCTGGAACCGTTTAAGATATTGACTCGAAATTTGGTACACGTACCATGTATTTTAACGAGATCTGTAACTAGATTATTCCGTTAAAGGGTTGGGGGTAAATGGAGGTAAATAGGCAAATCAAGCAAGTAAGAGTCCATAAAACTGGTATTTAGTATATATAAGAGAAGCTAAGCTCTCAAAATTTTTTTTTGGCATTAACCACCCCCATTACTAACTCCCACCTCATTATTCAAGGGGGCGAAAAAAATAAAATTGTCATTTAGTGTGTGTACAAGAACCAAAGGCCTCAATTTTTTTTTACTTTATCCACCACTACCACTATCCACCACCCTCAGCTTCATTACCGATGTGGCATATCGTTTTATAGGTTTTTGGGGTAGACGATTTCAAATATTATATTATTAAAGTTCCATAAAAAATGATTTCCACATTCAAATTTTTTTCGTTCTGAGAGACTTGGATAGAAGATCTGGATGTGGAAGTAGTGATTCCTTGGGCAGCGGTTTTATAATTTGACCTTCGACGAAAACGAATAACGTTGATAGTACACCGCCCTGAGACTAGTTAGTTTTAGTGGACGCGGGCGTATTAATACTCAATTTTAGCAATTCGCGCGCTCTAAAAAAAATCACTGTACCTAAACTATAAAAGGCACAATAAAAATTATGCTATCTTTTGGCTTTATTTTCTTCGCAGCATGTTATACAAAATTTCCAAAAACAAAAAAGTTTGTAGCTTAGTGAAAATTTGACTGCGTATTTTCTGAACTTTCAAGGTTATCTAAGTTTTAAACAAACTTAAAAATGTTTTAGTTAACAATACTATACACAGATAGAAGCGCTTAAGTGTGTGTTTTATAACAAAAAAAAGTTCATGTGGATAGCTCCATTCGTTTTTAAGTTATGGCATTAGATGTTCAAAAAAACATGATTAAAAAAAAAAAAATTCACATCTTTTTAAAAATAACAATATCCGTGACCACTAAAAAATGTCGTATTTCATGATTTCTAATGAACATCGACCTACTTAACGAAATGGTATATATCTAAGTTTGTTCTAAGGTTAAAAAAAAAACTTGAGAAGGAAGCGACTTTTCCCCTGTTTTTTACTCCACTATTATTTAAAAAATAAAACTCCTCAGACAGATAGTATCTGATTAAACACTACACACTTCCCTACAAACACAAAAGGTTGGCCCTTCAGCGGGCCATCACTGGGCCATAAATGAAACTTCTGGCCCAGTGATGGCCCGCTGATGGGCCGATATTTGGTGTTTGTTGGATTCATAACAAAAACAAAAAAATAGTTAAAAATTATTCATTATCGAATAGATAATTACAGGATGAAAAAGAAACGAAAAATATCTTGCTTCATCGATAGTAAAGAAGTCGCATAAAAAGTTTGAATGTGCAGCAAATTTTCTTAGCATCAATCAGAAAAAAATTTCGACCTTAAAATCGGGAGAGTTTTTATCTTCTACTTTCTGTGACAAAGCAGCACATGGTTTATTTTTCACTTAAATTATCAAATTCTCATTGTATATCTGGTATACATAGATATCCTTAAAAGTTTGTTTACTGTTTTTCGTTTAATTTTCACAAATGTTACAAAAAAATACAACAAACATTCTCTAAAAAATTTAAACTGTCCATTTGGAACTGCTGTATTATTTTTGAAGTGGTTTCGCATTTGAATTGAATGAAAATTATGAAATCGTGTCGTAATTAATGTTCCGGTTATTAAAAACTCATCAAATCATATTTTATTGTTCAGCCCACCACAAAGGTAAACATAATAATCGTCTATTTATATATATCAAGGAATGCAACGCAATTTAAATGGATACAGAAGTGATCCAATTATAAATGATACATTTCACATGTTCTAATTCTTTTAGACTGGAAAGTGAAACTGTTAGCAATTCTCACATTTTAATTTAAAATTGTTTGTATAATTAGGACTTCTCTAATTCTAAAACTTTAGTTTTAGTCATGCAGTAGTTGTAGATATAAGAGATATATTTCTTTTTGTAATAAACTACATATTATTCATACACATACGACAAAAATATACGTGTATATTTTAGAAACAGTATTTGAAAATAAACAATTAAAGGTACGTTCACATTAGTAATAAACAAAGTTATATGTAGTAGAAGCTATTTAATAAATACCTACATTTGTTAACAACTTTTACCTTTTACCAAAGAAAAGCATTTATAAAACAAAATCTCAACTAGAGATTCTGTCAGCAGCAGCTTGTGTCGTTTTAGCGAAGCAAAGACAAACGAAGATACTGTATGTAGTCGTCATTATTAGACAGATATAGATACAGTGGGACCGATCTTTTAAATAATGATCTGGCTAGAACATGCTGACAGTGACTCTTTAAATGATGAAATTCAATGTGATGAGAGCCTTACGAGTTTACTTTACAGTGTTGACAGAGCTAGCAGTGGCGAAACTAGACGTCAGGGCAAAAAATTGTTGGTGGCTCCCCTATTATATTTTCTTAATACCTATTCCTAATACCCGGCCTCACCCAGGCGTCGCGTCGGCTGGGGCCCTTGGTCTCCCGGGCCCCGGTTCGCCCTGGCATAGTTACGCCTCTGAGAGCTAGCTAGTTTTTTTTAACACAAAATGAGACCGAATAAAGAGTCATTGTCAAACACGGGAGTAAATTGGCATTTCATTCCTGCGTTTTCTCCTCACATGGGTGGGGGTGGAATTTGGGAGGCTGGAATTAAGGCAGCTAAGGGATATTTAAAGCGAGTTTTGACCCACGAGTTGTTAACTTTTGAGGAATTATATACCATTTTAACTGGGATAAAAGCTATCCTTTTAGATGTGACTCTATTAGAGTAAGCTGTCTTTGTCGTAGAGTATCCCAATTTGTTAGAAGTTGTGCTAATAGCATAACATTCCGAGGCTAATTTATTATTTTAAGTACCTACCTTATTCTGTTCTTGAAAATTTCGTTTGTTTAATTAAGTTGCAATCGAAGGCCAGTTCAGCGATACCAAACATAAGAAGATTTGGATTGCAAATTTTTTTTTAATTAAGGGGATATCGGAACAAAATTGATACATATTTTTATTATTCCACAAAATGGTGGTGGCTTCGGTAAAAAGCATATGAATTTCCGATATATTTATAGTTGCTAAGTCATTTATATACAGCAGAAAGAGAAATGGGCCAAGAACAGACCCTCGTGGAACTCCACAACTTATCTCAGCTTTAATAGAGTATTTATCTGAAGATTCTATTATTTGAGAGCGATCTTCAAGGTAAGGTTGAATCCAGTCCTGAATCCATAACACTGAAGTTGCTGCAGCAATATTGCATGATTTACTCAGTCGAACGCTTTCGATAAATCACACATTACCAGCTCATTTCTCTTATGCTGGATATCTTTTCTAAAGAGGCAAAATTGGCGTATCTAGTACTTTTACTGGTTTGAAATCCAAACTGGTTAGTACTAAATATTTTGTGTAAATTTAGGAAAGATGATGTAGCCGCTTTTAAAGAAATTTTACGAAAATTTAACGATTCATCAATACTTCCTCCTTTGTAAGGAGGAATAACAACATAAGTTTTTAGGCAAGAAAGGCATGTACTGGTTTCAAAGGACTGATTATAAGATGAACTAGAATATTTAATGCGATATCTGGTAAGTTTTCAAAAACTTTAATAGATAGATCGTCTACACCAGAAGATTTTTTTATTTTTTATTTCTAAAATAAAATATAATTAAATGGTATCATCTTCTTTCTGCCTTTGGGGTCAGTAAGGTCAGTTCTTCGCGAAGTGTTGTTCAATACATCTCCACTTATTCTGTAATAGGCTGGGATAATTGAAAATTGTATTGTGTCATAATTTAATTTGTACGGCGTATCCTTTCTCAACGAATTCTAAATGAATTGAAAGCAAGGACACTTTTTTGTTCTCATATTAAATTACATTCGTTTGAATTAAAGTAACTTGCTTTTGATAAATAACGAGCCTTCAAAAAAAAAAACAAGTTTAATAATACATGAGAACATGAGGATTAGGTTGATGTATCATTTGAATCGTATTTTCGCAATGGGCGGAGAGATGGTCAATAACAATATTTCATAGACAATTATTTAGAAGAATTTAAAAATGAGGCAGGCATTGTGACACGAAAAACAGGTAGCGTTTATTTTCAGAGATATCTTCAAAAACGCATTTCCATCTTAAAGATTGAATTTCAGCGCACACGCTAAAGCTATGCAATTTTAGGCGAGAATTGCATAGTGGATATATCATCTTTTGAAGGGAATATAAACCAGTGATTGACCTCCGTTAAATTAAATATATTAAAAAATGCCTCCTCTTCCTCTCCTATTTTTTTGTACTAATATGAGAGAACCGAGTAGTAGCAGTCAGGAATGAGATTGAGTCAATATCTCTTTTATTTTGTTCGTAATAGCCTTATTAAAAATATTTTAATAACATTTTAAAATGAAATTGATATATCACCAAACCTTCGCAAAGCATTTAAACCTGAAAGATACTCTATATTGCAGTTTCGATATCTTGCACATCTTCTTCCTATTTTTGCGTGCTTAATCAAAATAGTTAGTTACTTAGTAATATTTCACTCCAAAGTTATAATAAAACATAGTTTATATAAAATATGTTAGTTTAGACGCCTATGGAGATCATCTAGATATGGTCCAATTTCAATAGGCCCTATTCTACCATGCTAATTTATGTATTACACCAGTTTTGGAAGGCTTAAAATCGACAGAAAAATATTATCTGTTTTGTGATTGACAAGGATGAAAATCTGATACAGTTTTGGCGAAAAAATATACAAAGTGACCTTTGAGAGGAATAAGATAATTAATGAATAGGTGTCAAATATAGAGAGAAGATTTTTGCATATAATTATTTATATCCCTTTACCGAAGAGAAGTATTGTAATCGCGAAAAAATCACTAATGATGCTTCCAATTTAGACATTCGTCCAAATATATCTCTAAAAACCGCTGCCCAAGGAATCACTACTTCCACATCAGGATTTTCTATCCAAGTCACACAACGAAAAAATGTTGTTATCTGGAAATAATTGTTTATGGAACTTTGATAATTTAACATTTGAAATCCTCTACCCCAAAAACCCATAAAACGATACCCCACATCGGTAGTGGAGTGGGGGTGGTGACAGGGGGTGGGAGTGGGGGGTGGATAAAGTAAAAAAATATTTTGAGGTTTCTGGTTCTCGTACACACACTAAATCACATTTTTTTTTCATCCCCTTTAATAATGGGGTGGGGGTGGTAATGGGGGTGGCTAATGCCAAAATTTTTTTTGAGACCTTAGCTTCTCTTGTCTATACTAAATATCAATTTTATGAACTCTTACCTGCTTGATTTACCTATTTACTCCAAATTTACCCCAATTTACCCCCCAACCCTTCGACGGAACAAGATGAAAATATAATCTAGTTCTAGATCTCGTTAAAGTACATATCTGTACCAAATTTCAAGTTAATATCTCAAACGGTTCCAGAGTAAACGTGCGCACAAAAAAAGTTACAGACCGACAAACAGACAGAAATTTTTTTTTCGCTCAAACTTGAAATCTAGACGTTTCATGATATTCTAAGCCTATTTGAACAATAAAAATTTTTTAAAATATTTTAGTCGTTACTATACTTCCACTGGATGTGGAAGTAAAACTTAACATTGTCCTCAGTATTACAAATATTTGTATTGTCTATTTTAATATTTAAGTTATCACATTCCTTTCGCCTACCGCGAAATTTGATGGCTTGAGTTTTTTCGGTATTGAGATACAGGGTATTATCGGAAAACCAATGGTTTAAAGTGTTTAAAATAACATTGCATTTTTGCTCCAAAACATTATCAGATGGATTTGATATTATCACAGAAATGTCGTCAGTATACATTGTAAACTATGTTGATGGCAATCAATATCATTAATAAATAAAATAAAAAGTACAGGGCCTAAAATAGAGCCCTGTGGAACACCTATAGTTGAATTTAAACATTCTGAATTAACACTACATACGGTGTTATCGTTGTTATGTTTTAAACTCCCATATTGCCTCCAATGTTCGAGGAATGTAGTGATCCAATTTAATAACAGACCCCGTATACTATAATCAAATAATTTAGATATTAATAGACTATGACTGATGCAGTCGAATGCCCTGCTGAGATCACAAAATATACCAACAGGACATTCTCCCGTATCAATGAATTCTAAAATTTTATTTAAAAAAAGAACGCATTGCCGAACCGGTCGACAAGCCAATAGATGATTAAGTTGAAACAGAGCCGCAAATTTTTCGAAAATGTGAGTGCTGGTAGTAAGTTCAAAGCTGTGACTCTACCAGGGCCGTAGCGAAGGGGGGGGGGAGGGGGGTGCAATAATGCTAAGCGAGAAAGTTGTTTTAAGCAAAAATGTATCGTCTAACTGTATTAGACTTGGCAAAAGTTGGATATTTGAGACGTAAGTTGGCAATTTGTATCGAAACGTTTTTTTTAGAATTTCTCCCCACGGCTTATCAATTTTTATTTTGGGTAAAAGTTGGAAATTTGAGAGGTAAGTTGGCAATTTGTATTGACAAAATTTTTTTAGAATTTACCCCCACCCGCTCATTAATATTTTGTGGAGGAATTATTATTTAATTATTTACACAGTTTTCAGTTATGAAGTGGGCAAATTTGGAAAAAGTTGACTCGCTACGGCTCTGGACTCAAAATATATTTTTATTGCTGTAAATATTCATCAATATAAACCTGCATTTTCTGGATTTATACGAAAAGTTAGTTTTCCATAAATAGAAATTAGACTATTTTTAAACGATTTTTTTACAGCGACAGTAGTTACAACCTTCAATTTTGTTTCTTTTTCTGGGACGCTAAAGACTCATATTACATGAGATGCGAGCCGTAAATGTGGTAGATCGCGCATTTTGCTTAAAATAACTTTCTCGCTTAGCAGTATTGCAAGTCGCGAATAATTAAATAGAGAAAACGATGAACCGTCAGCCGAAATTAACAAACAAAACACACCCAGACCAACAATGAACGTGAAACATTTTTTAGATGAAAGTACATTACCTTTCATTAGGTTTGGAAGATTCACTTATTAGCAGTCGGAGTATTGGCCTCTATGAGAAATTTTATTCGAAAGGTGCATTTGCTCGATTTAACACCGTGGACGATCAGATTTCCTGCGAAATTCTATTTGCCAGTTGATAATTGGGGTGGTTGATAATTGAAAGATGAAACTGGACCATTTAATAATTTTCAAAATACATACACTTTATATATGAACCTCTAAAAATCCAACCTAAGATTTTCCAGCAGGATTCTCCTTATTTTGGCGTCAAAAATAATTTCTCAAAAGTCCATAAAGCCAACAACGGCTACAAAAGTTACAGAACGGCAAAGGTCACGAAAATCAGTTTTTCTCAAATACCTCGTAAATTTTCGGTTTGACGTTAATTTTGGTTATTATAAAATTTGTGCGAGAGATAATTCTGCATAAAAAAGGTCCTATATAAAATTTACGTAAAACCAATAGTTTTTGAGATATTGGGCTTAGAGACTTCAGAGCAAAGTGCATGCGCCATTTTTTATACGTATATATAAATAATAAGACCTATGCAGTGGCGCAGGGGGGGCAATAGACCCGGCCTCCCCAGAGGTTGAGGAAAACTTTTCAGAAAATGGTTGAAAACGAATGTGTCGCTATTATAGGGCATCTGCAAGTGACGTCACAGCTAACTTGAAAAATATGCGTTTCTTAAGATTTAAGAGTATTACGTAGCTGTTATTAAAATTTCTGCCTAGTTCCCGTATTTTCAACTTAAATCTAGTTCAGTGTAATGTTTATGAAGTTCTAAATACTTTGTCCTAATAAAATAGAGGACTCTTTTTGTAGGTTGGAAATCTAATCTGTAATTAGCAGTTAATAATCAACAATATTGAAAAATTATCTATGTGAATTTTTAAATATTTGTTTGGAGCCAGTACGCCTCCAAGCTAAAAATGCGTGTACAAACATTAAAAATGAGAATAAACTTGAAAAACTTAAAATTTAAGGTTATGTTGGTTACATTGAAAAGCACTGTACTAAAAATCTTGACTGTGGAAAAGCAGTTTTTGGCCAAACGGCTGGCGTTATTAAACTGAAAAAAAGACATTCTTGTAAGTAAATGAATACTACACTTCTGTTGAAGAACATTTTTAGCTAAAACTTGTTTATTAGGAAGATCTCTCTTCACATTGGTTAATAAATAAGTTTTAGCTAAAAATGTTCTTCAATAGAAGTGTATTCATTTACTTACAAGAATATCTTTTGATCAGTTTAATAACATGAGCCAGTTCGCTAAAAAATGCTTTTTGCTGGAATTTTTTTTTCAGTTCAATGTTGTTTTAGTAGATGGAGTCACTTCAATATAATTAAAAATGATTGAAAAAATAATTACATTTATAACCGATGCGCATTCATTTCGTGTATTTGAAGCTTGATCTCGATGTGTTCTTGACCTTTCAGGCATGATTGTAAGTAGGTAGAGCAATAGTAAAGAAAGTACGAACACCGAAACTAGACAACCAGCACAACAGCTCTCTGTACTTTATTGGCTCAGTTCGGCCCACTCCCCTCTGTTTTGATCGCGTTGCTCCCTCTTAATTACAAAATATTTATTTCAAGAGATAATTTGGATATTGCTTTTTACTAATAGTGATTATGCTTCTTTATGTTTTGGTTCATGGAAGACGGCATGGGGGGGGGGCGGGCCCATGCCCCCCTCCCTGGCTGCGCGTTTGGACCTATGTATACATAAGAACATAGTTTATGCACATAAACCCGCATAATTTCTTTCTAATAATAACAGTAACGGTACTATTGGTGACGAAAAAATAAATGCTAATGATGCATATTCTGTCGTCGGTCTTAATTTAATGAACGCCAATATTGGTAAAACTTTTGTTAAAATAAAATTTGGAAGATCAAAAAGAGTTCTTTCACTACAATCAATTACCAGTAAAGTGAAGATTCACAATAATGTAGAAACTGTGGTAGATCCTCTATTATTATTCCAGCGAATAAGTTTACATAAAAAATTCCATGACAACCCGCAGGACTTTTTACAATATGAATTAAGCCCTTACTCAGTGGCTCTTTTTGAAAATGAAAATATCCGCAAAACAAAGAAGTCGTCTCTGTTTGACGTATTCGAACCAATTTGTACGGAAATAAATAGTAGTGAAATTACGTATATTTTATTTATTACTCTCGTGGTAACTCTTGTATGCAGTTGAAACTAAATATCTTCGGAATGTGTCCTTAACTTAGCACATGTGTTATGCGAATGTGTTTATACCATTAGAAAGCAGATATTATTCTGATTTCAACGATATATCACTTCAATCTATTCCGTTCACTTTCCGTCAAAAAAAAAATTGTAAGTAAGTTCTAGCATCCGCGGAACGGAGGCCTGTATAACATAGTTCAGCCTGTGGTTCAGCAGTAACGAACCCGATTACTACCTAAATCAAAGAACTTTCTCAAATATTTGGTGGGACGGTTTCAGCCGCCTCTAATAGTTACCCATTTTTTTCATTGTTAGTTCTTTTGCTTGTTGTTTTGTACTACAAATGTCTTATTATATTTTTCCAACAGTATAACTTATGAAGACATTCCATATGTTTATGCCCGTGGAATGTTAATTGCAGGATTTCAATCCACATTAAGGCCATTAAAAGTAATCATTTATATGTTGTACCTGCATAACCATATCTATTAAAACACATCTTTTAATAAGCATCGTATAACAATAATCTAATAACACGCTATTCGATGGCATGCAACCAGTTTTTAATTTTTCTTCCTCTGTGTAGAATTGCAACAATTTTATGTTTATACCGTTTCCTGCAACTAAAAGAACTTTCTCACCGACTAACTCATTTAGATGAGTCCTTAAGATTGTTTTAATTATGTCCGGATGTAATCCATTTTGTTTGTATATTCTTCACTTTGTTACTGTTTACGCAAAATTGTATTCTATATTGTTTATAATGCAAATTATTCTCTACACTGTACTTATAGTAACGCTGTTATTTCCTGTCGGGGTTCTGTAACCATTTATCGTTTGTGTTAGCGATGTTTGTGTTTTTTTCTAAATTAATTCTCATTAATTTCAAGCAATTATACGTTTAAAACTACTAATTTTATTCATCCTGTCACTGTTCGTGACAGAGAAGATAACGTGAATGAGGAAATTTCTGTTCGGCAATCTCGATAACGAAATCATTGAAATGCTACTGGATAGAGGTTGGAATTTTTGGTGTTCTGTTGGGTTAGATACATGTAACTGATTTTTTACACACGAAACAATGACGCCTTTTTTAACCGACTTGCTAAATTTAAAAAAAGAAGAAGGTTCTCAATTCGGCACGTATGTAATTACTTCCACATTCTACATCCAGTGGAAGTATACCTAGTAACGACAAAAAAAAATTTAAAAATGTTTATTGTTCAAATAGGCTTAGAATGTCATGAAACGTCGAGATTTTAAGTTTGAGCGAAAAAAAAATTTCTGTCTGTCTGTCGGTCTGTCGATCTATTTGTAACTTTTTTATGCGCACGTTTACTCTGGAACCGTTTGAGATATTGACCTGAAATTTGGTACACATGTATATGTACTTTAATGAGATCTAGAACTAGATTATATTTTCATCTTGTTCCGTCCAAGGGTTGGGGTAAATTTGGGGTAAATAGGTAAATCAAGCAGGTAAGAATCCATAAAATTGGTATTTAGTATATACAAGAGAAGCTAAGGTCTCAAAAAAAATGTTGGCATTGGCCACCCCCATTGCCACCCCCACCCCATTATTAAAGGGGATGAAAAAAAATGGTAATTTAGTGTGTGTACAAGAAACCTCAAAATATTTTTTTACTTCATCCACCCCTACTACCACCCCCTATCACCACCCCTCACCCCACTACCGATGTGGGGTATCGTTTTATGGGTTTTGGGGTAGAGGATTTTAAATATTATATTATTAAAGTTCCATAAACAATTATTTCCACATACAAAATTTTTTCGTTTTGAGTGACTTGGATAGAAAATCTGGATGTGGAAGTAGTGATTCCTTGGGCAGCGGTTTTTTCTTATGTTTAATCATCAATAGAGATAATCTTTCTCAAATTGCAAGGTATGTCTCGGCGGATGTCCCATAATAATTTCATCAAGTATAGTACAAGGTGAACAATTGGAAAAAAGATATTTTTAGTCGAAAATTTGGCCAGTGAAAAAAATCGTATTTCATCAAAATTGCATTAAAATTGGTAGGTTGCAGGTATTTTAGGAGTAACTGATAACATAACGAATCTGATGTCAAAAGTTAAGAGTTCAAAATTGCGATTCCAATATGTCTGTAATTATTGCAAACAGGAACGTTTCCGAATAGCCTAAAGACCGAAAAGGTGATACCTATTTTACGTCCACATCCAGTGGAAGTATAGTAATAGGCCAGGCAACGAATGATTATAGAGGGAAATTTTAGGGACAGAAAATTTGACTTCGGAACTTTGGACTAGTCTGGAGATGAACATATCAAAAATCCCCACTCCTAGGTGGTGAGCGGGAGGGAGGGGGCACTTTAAAGGTCCCATTTTTTGGTTTTTCGCTTATATCTCGGAAACTATGCGTCGTAACGGCTTAACAACTCTATACAAAATTGAAGCTGACAAAATGTAAAGCTGAACCTCTGTACTCTAAGAATTGTGTTTGTAACAAAGCTGCACTTGCCTGCACAACTCTTTGTCATTACAAAGGTTATTGTGAACAGTAAACAACAACATTATAAATATAATTCTTATGTGTGTGTGTGTGTGTGTGTTTGGGTTTAAATGGCTTTGGCTTAACCAATTAGCCAGTCTATTTTAGAGGAAATCCCAAAATGGTAATTAAATTTTGCAGGATACAGTTAACAATTAATTACATGTTTTATATTTTGCCAAAGGGCATTACATTTTACTTAACACTTAAACTATATTAAATTATACTAAACTAAACTATATTACTTATATTTTTTGTATTTTAACATTGTCCGTTTTTCTTTATTTTAATTTTTTTATTTTTTATTTTGATTTATTTTTTTTTGACCAAAAAGTTTTAAATTAAACTATTGTTTCTTCTCTTTTTTTTTGTCATACATAATATTTAAGTATATGTTTTTTTTCCTTATAATTATTTTTTATTATTACTATTTTTTTTATTTTATTTCATATTTTTTCTCCTTTTTTACCTTACATATGTTTACAACAATATATAAATCTTCCCGCGGCCGCGAGAGACATCAATTACTTATACTTCTAACCTAAAGTTTAACTTAATTAATTATATAACATACAACTAACCTAAAGTTTACTACTACCTCATTTAATGACCCTAATGTAGCTGATATTAATTTGACAGCAAAAACATCATCATAATGAAATATTTGCATTCTTTACAAAATTATATATTGCTTCATAATCCCCTTTGTGTAACAATAAAATCAAATTTGTAGGTAACTTAATGCCATGTTTTGGTAGTTCTTCGTAGAGAGAGTCAGTTTGCTGTATATACTGGGGACATTCGAGTATTATATGCTGGAGATCACCAGTTTCTCCACAAAGACATTCTGAGCTGTCGGCAAGGCCTATTTTGTGTTTGTGTTGTGGGTAAAGTCCATGGTTTGTTCTTATTAGAGTCTGAATAAAGTGACGATTTCTATGTTTGTGAAACCATGGTGTTTTAGGTAGAACTGGTTGAATTAATTTGTATCTAATTCCCGTTGTTGCCTCTTCATATTTATGTTGCCAAGTATCTTGTAGCTCTTCTCTAAATAAGCAAGTAAAATCCGAAGGTGGTAGTATATTTCTATCTATGGAGTCTCCATTTTGAATTGTCAATTTAGCTAGACCATCAACAATTTCATTATTACGAATGCCTGAATGGCCTTTTATCCAGGTCACTATTACAGATTTATTGTTTTCTTTTAGTTGTTGGTGGGTGATCAAAATATCGACGACAGAATTGTGTAGGTTCACTGATGTTTTGATATTCCTTAATTTTTCGACTGAACTTTTGCTATCCGTAAAGATAACAAAATGTGGGCTTGGATGCTGGATGGCATATTCCATGGCTTTTTTATCAATTCGGCAGTGTAGATAGATGTAGCCTTTGGTAACTTGTACATTCTATAATTCTTATGATTATTTTCTTAATAGTTATTCTGTAATTTTTTTTATTGAAACGTTTTTAACATGGTCAAATACATTATCTCAGCAAATTGTGATTGTATCGATGTCTTTCTTTACTCACATTGTAGCCTGTTTATTCTTCTTAAACATTAATAAAATAATGTTTCTTGTAAAACTGACTGCATTGGAGATATTTAGCAAAACCGAAATATAGATTTTCGTAATAACCTGAAAAATGTCCAAAATTTTGAAAGCTTGTATCTCGCAAAATATTAAAATTACAAAAGCGGCTCTGGTCTCAAATTGTAGCATATTTAGTTTAAATTAAATCCTTTTTGCTACAAACCCAGAAGTTGTGGAGATATTTAGTAAAAACCAAATAAAAGTCGAAAATTTACAGTTACAGTCCAAAGAAAACAAAGATGGCGTCTTATTTCAAGATGGCGGTCACTAAAATCGGACACCCCCCACTGAATTGATAGTACTGAGGATATATAAGAAGTGTGCAAAATTTGGAGCTTTAATCCAGCAGGTCACGATCTTTTTGCTAAGCCACCACACTAAATATCGATATTAGATAATAAAGTTAATTCGGCGAAGGTGAAATTTTATTTCATAATTTTCAACGGCCTTTTTTGAAGACAGATCAACTGAATTATTGAATTATAGTACTCAGTGTAATGTTAGTGAAGTAATTATTTGCTGTAATTTGTACGCAAGTTAATAAATTAGTGTTTAATGTCACCCTGGTGTTATAATTTTCGAACCCACAGTATAGGGTGCTTACTAAGAGGTTTAAACATGTAACAATATTATACTTGTAGCATTTTTAGATTTTTACCATTTTCATCGAGCATGAGCCTAATATATCGGACTTTTTGGGGCAACCCAACCTTGTCGGTTTCACAGTCAACTTGGCAGCAGTTTAAATTAACAGTATGTTCCACTTAAAGGGGTCATTCCGCCATTCCAAATTCCCTTGCAAAGCGAATTAATAGATTACTATCTCCATTATTCGCAACTTCCTAATATTGAGGCCACAGTTCAAGCAGTGTGTAATTAGAAATTTTACGGATCCTCCCTTGCCTAAATTCGTATTTGCTGCGTGACTAAACTCATATATTGCTTATCATGAGGGTGATAGTGATGCGGTTTTGGGGTTTCACCTTGGAGCGCCATTAAAATGTCCGATGTGTTAAATTAGTTTATTTACACCGCCGACATGCCCTAGATCCAGGGCCGACCCTAGCAAAGTAAGTACTTAATTCTTTTAGCTTTGAATAAAATTTCAATAGCATTGGTACATGCACTGAACTCTACATATGCCGATAAGGCACACAATGGAATGAGAATCACGGAAATTTTGAAAAAAGAAGCGCCAGAGGGACGTGATATAATGACCCATGGACGTACGGTTTTACGGGATTCGCAAATTCCATAATTTAATTTGGCTATTATTTATTTATTTTCCTGAAGTGTGAAGAATAGCGGTCGTAAGTCTTATATACAGTGTGTCCCACTTTTCATGGAACCACTCTCATATCTCGTTCATCTGATGTCCGAATATTTTGAAATTTTGGTGGTGAATATACCGGGTGATTCAGTTTGGTATTCGCCCCCCCGTATCTTTTTTATTTTAACAGAAAACTACAATAAACCATATATATTTGTAAATCGTTTGCAAGCTCTATCGAATGACGTTCTTAAATCATCTCTTTGATCACATATGCCAAAATAACTATAGTCAACTTTTTTTTTCAAATGGTATGCTATAGGCGTCTGAATTTAAGATGCCAGCGCCAAAGTGGAGAACTCGTGAACTAATTATAGGCTTTTTGTTTATTTATGTGGTGAATACTCATATTGATTTCTTTCTGTTTATTGTTATTTTTGGCATTAAAAATAATAACATTAATAATATATGACCTAAAGGTTTGCAAGATTTTGTTGTAAGTGATTTGCAATATGTTAATGGCATTATTCAGCAAAATTCATATTTTTTTAGGTTATCTAGTTTTTCCCTTGAAAAGTACAGTTTCTTCGACATAAACGGTGTCTGGCCAGTTAAATATTAAAAAACTAAAATATTTCTTTAAATTTATGTACAGTTGTAGTTTAAATCACTTCTTTCTGGAAACATGAGTGACATTTAGGTTAAGCATACTGCAATGTATGGAACATTTGGGAAGCACTAAAAATGTAAAAATTCTAAGGGTCTGTATGAAGGGGAATATGTTTTAAATGCAGAACATATTATTTTGTGTGGTATTCAGCACAAAATTTAATAAAGGTGTACGCTCTATGTTCACAAACAAGTGTTTCAGATTCAAATACCTATGAAATTAGTGGTACAGTGAATATAACTGAAAAGACATTTATTAAGTCTTTAAGTAAAATAAATGAAACAGTATTTTGTAAAATATGAAATAGAAATATTCAGGGGTAAAACATAATAGTGCATGGTGCAATAGTATATATTACTTTTATAAATATACTGAAATTACATATATTTACTTATTTCAAAAATTTCACTTACAATGAGTGATTTTCCAGGTTATTATTATTTCTACTCGGACCACCGTTATTTGCACCAGCTTTTCCCCTCTCACTGCCTGGTTAAAGGTGTCTACATTAAAGAGACTATGCTTTGAACATTGCAGTGCAACTCAACTTTCACGAGTTGTCCCTGCAATCTACAAAGGATACCGACTAGGTTGGCTCCAGCAAATTATATCTTGTATAGCCCCTTTAAACGCTATCATATTTTTAATAACTTAGCATCTCAGTTTATCATTTTACTTATTGTTGATATCATCGTACACTAAAGAGACAATGACAGAAAAGCCCATAATTAGTTTGACTATAGACTACCAGGTGGCGTACTCCTTATTTTCAGACGCCTATACATTTTTTTGCCGATTGTTGTAGAGCTTCTCTTTCTGCATTCAACCATGTGAAAAAAGTACACACTTCCATAAGAAAAATTTCGAGAAAATTAATAAAATACGAAAAAACTTCATTTAAAGGTTTTGTTTCTGATTCAACATAGTTAGCCATGGAAACAATTGAATTTTGTCATTGTTAGTAATGTCAAATTGAAAATACTGTTATTTGTGACTGTGTTATTCGTTTCTGTTTTATGTTATACTTCTAAATAGATTTACATTATGGTATCTTACACTAATGAAGAAAAATTGGACAAGATATTAATTTATGGAGAGTGCGGAAAAACAGTAAAGCAGCCAAACGTTTATATCAAGATCGCTTTCGAAATAGGCCGGTACCATCAGACAAAATGTTTGCAAAATTGGCAAGAAATATGAGCGAAAGTGGAAGTTTTGAGAAAAAAAGATACGTTTTTAAGCCCAGAACCGCACGAGATGAGGAACATACAGTTGCAGTTTTAGCCTGTGTTTTCGTAGACCCGCATATTTCTATTCGTCAGTTAGCGACAGAAACTGATATTTCATATTCTTCAATTCATAGAATTCTGAGAGACAATAAACTGCGATCATATAAAATACATTTTTCTTCAAGCGTATTAAAATGTTTAAATTATGTCACCAAAAACAGAAGTAGAAGTAGGACATTGTTTTACTAGTTACATAATGTTAGTTCCGAAAGCGCCGCCGTAGTGGGTATTGTTTTACTAGTAACATAATGTTAATACCAAAAGCCACCGGTGGCGCGCTATCCACTAGCCACTTGTCATATTGTGTCAACATGTAAGACTGTGGTTTGAATATTTGTACATTTATGAAAAATAAATGAATTTTTGCATTTTAATACGCTTGAAGAAAAAATAGTATATATTACACGGAGTAGAACGCCTTTTTTTGTGTTTCGCCCAGTTTGCGGCTTCGGCTTCGCCTCAGCCGCAAATCCTGGGCTCAACACAAAAAAAGAGTGCGTTCTACTCCTAGTAATATAATATATTATTACATCAGGGCTTGCTTTCAGGAGATTACGAGAGACGTCTAAATTTTGTAGCATGGTTGGCAGTTGCTCAAGAAATGACTATATCGGATCGCATCATGTGGTTACATCAAAATCAAATGTGGTTACGTCTAAAGACTCACTTTATAGGTATATATTCACCACCAAAATTTCTTAATATTCGGATATTAGATGAGCGAAATATGAGGGTGGCTCCATGAAAAGTGTGCTTTGATGACGTCTTAGTTCTGTCATTTACATGCTATTTCATTAGTTTGACATTTTGACAAAAGTAAGACGTCACCAAAGCACACGTTTCAATAAATACAATTTGTCCTTTTCAAATTGAGTTTGGTTTCAAATGGGCCTTTTCAGTAATTTTTTTTTATTGCTTTATGTGATGGTGTTTTATAAAAAAATTTCGCCGTATTTTTTTTAGCATGATTTCTATCGAAAAAAAAATCAAAAGTGTGAAAATAAAGCGCGCGCTTTGAACGTGACGCCACGCACTCACCTTAGTGACGTCAACGAGCCTACGACCTTCATAAAGTTGGTTCCCTGCTTTTTGACAGTTGATGTTGAAATTGACACTTTGACAGTCGTTTCTTTTTAGTTTGAATTTTTGGGTTTAGAAAATGTTTAAAGAGTGATTTGTACGAACATGTACAAATAACGACACAAATTGTCCAATCAACTTTCGACAGATTTTCTGCACTTTCCTTAGAAAATTCTGGCTTCATTTGCTTACACTATTATACAGAAACAAAGCAAAACATTTCGTAAAAGAACACACAGAACATAACCCCAAAACAAAGAGTAAACAATAAACATGTGTCAGTTGTCGTGTGGTGTGACCTTAATGGCTATTAGACGTTCTGGCAAATGCTGCCGACACAAGTCCGGGATATGTGACGTCACTCAGCCTCAAGGTCAAATGAGTGTTCAAATTGCCGTAATAAATGTTTATTTTTTTATTAAACACTGTGAGATTTACATCTGAAACAGAGTTGCACAAGGAGAATATCTATCAGTTAGCTTTCAAATAAACATATTTGTTTTGAGATTTAAGAATCTAGTGAGAGGGTATAGCGACTATAGCGACTCACTCACTAAAAATTGAGAAGTTCCAAAATCGAGAAGTTTCCGTGGAGTCGCTAAGAAACAAAAAGGAAAACCCGATCCAAAATGGAGAAGTTTCCATGGAGTCGCTAAGAAGAAAAGAAAAACATTCGATAAAATATATAATAACATATATACTTAAAAATAAACATCACATAAAAATATGAACATGTATCAACAAAAACAAATATACGTATATTTACTTCATTTTTAATTTTATTTATAGCGACATTGCTATAAAGGGCCCATTCTTGATTCTTGTAATCTTTGCGGCAGGTTGGAATTATCAAGTTCTACCAAGTGTACTTTTTCTACGTAGAAATGACTCCTGCATGAAATTTTCTAGTCAAAAGTGACACAACGTTTCGTAAGGAAAAGAAGATCGGTCAAGAGGTAGTTGAGATATTGCGAGAAAAAAAAAAGAAAAAAATGACAATTTTGACACCCTCTGTATTTTTCCACAGCAACAATTAATAATATTTTCCACCATTACCAACCGCCCATGACCATATCCTTTCGACCGTTTTATCTTGTCTTCACTGCTGACAAATTGTTTATAACAAAAAATTTACCACATTTAAAATATAATAATTTGACCAATGAACTAATGTTATACGCATGCACTTATTGGATAAAACAATTTGCGGGGTGAGCTCTTCTGGTTTTATCAAGCATTTGTTTTTGTTACACGAATTTCTTTAATAGAACGAAGTGAAAGAGAAAACACGAAGTGAAAGAGAAAACACTGCAGTAATTATGAAAATGATTACATTGGACAAACTAAAAACTCAACCAATATGAGTGTCAACGGACATTTCTCCTTTTCTGCATTCAAGTTACGAGAAGCGTATTATATCTTCAAATAAGTCACAGGGTTCACATTATGCAGTTATTAATTTAGTAGGAAAACCCATTATTCGAACCAGACTCAGGCATGGAAAATAAAACACAATTTATTTGACAGGCTACACTTTATCATAGCTTAAAAACAAATTTGAGGCAATAAATAAGTTACTGAACTACGGTAATAAACCCGACTTTCTCTTGTAAAACGGTCCTGCATGAAAACCTAGACGCTCCCCTGAATAAATCAGGACGGCGAAGGCCGCGCCTTTAACATTCGTCGCCTGGGCCGACGGCCCGTCCCTCTTCCCGTGCTAACGCTCGGCCTTCCTAATTCCAACGGCCTGGGGTCACGGGGTTAACGTTTATTCCAGCTCTGTAGAGAATGCACGACTCGCACACGGGGTTTAAAACTTTCGCTGTTTTTCGTTAAGAGACAAGGATATAATATTAGACGTCTTAGTCCTGGAAATGCAATACTTCGGATGCTGAAGTCATGGAATATTTTAAGAAAGACGGCATGTTTTGTTTGCGTTTATACAGCATGGATATAAAATATTGACAGTAGATTTAGAGACGATCAGATATGAACGTATAGCATTGCTTTGATATCTTGTAGTGTTATGGATTGCTGGGCTACAAAATTAGCTAGATAGCCGATAGCTAGACTGCCAGCGATTATGCAATGGCGTCTTTCTCAGGGCCGTAGTGAAGGGCCGTAGCGAAGGGCCAACTTTGCCAGATTTGGCAAGTGAAATACGGTGTTCCACAAGGAACAGTTTTAGGTCCGCAATTGTTCCTCTTTTACGTAAATGACATTCTAGAATTAGATATAGGCGGGGAGCTTATCGCGTGTGCCGCTGACACTACATTTCATGGTACATATTGGACTGAGGTCACCAAAAAAAGTGAACAGGGACTATATAAAATTAAATGTTAATCTTAATCACACAGAAACAAAATTCATCACATTTAGCAATAGTTCTAGACTACAGCCGAAAATTAATAGTTTAAAATTTTACGCAAAATGTGACTTAATAAACTGTACATGCCAACATGTAATTGAGAACACTACAGACACTAAATACCTGGGTCTAATAATAAATGAGACAATAAATGAGACAATGAGATGGAATGATTATACCGAATACCTTAACAAGAAATTAAGAAAACTTGTCTACGTATTTAATAAACTCCGCAATATTCTTCCAATTAATATCTTAAAAATGATATATAAATCGTTAGTAGAATCAATACTTACGTATGGTATCATAATATGGGGTGGGACATACATATAACAGTCAATTAAGTAACCTAAAAGTTATAAAAAAATGGATACTTAAAGTAATACTCTGGAAAAATCGAAGATATTCTACAGAACAGCTTTTTCTAGACAGTAAAGATCTGGATATAAATGGATTATATGTATCTAATGTAGCGAAATATATCTATCAACAAACCATATAAGTATACAATACAAGACAAAATGAACGCAATGCTTTTATTGTCTCTCGACCAAACTCCAGCTTATACAAGAAATTTAAACTTCACAGGTCCAAAAATTTATAACATTATTCCTGAAAACTTAAAGACAATCTACAATTATAACCTGTTTTGTAAAAAGTTGTCAATATTTGTTATAAATATCTGAAATCTATTTGAGCAAATATTCTCATAATTGGGAACAGCCTTCCATGTTTTTAAAATTTATAATTTAGAGTAATTCCACGTTTTTAATTAAATTCATAATTTTAGGGTAATTTTAGATTAGTGTTAGAAAAAATGTTAGTTTGTTATTTGTTAATTATTATATATAATTAATCTCATATATAAAGTTTTTTTAGTAAAATAATAAGGCACAAAACGATTTCCTTGTGAAATCAGGTGCATGTATTTCGTTAAAATCTGAAATGTTAAAAAAAATACTTTAAATTTGGATTAAAATAAAATTTATTATTATTACTTATTATTATTATTATAATTATTATTATTGGCGCTCACATGCATATATAAAAAAATATTATTATTATATAATACATACAAGGAATATGAATATTAATTCATATCTCATAATATAAATATAATTAAATCTATGTTTTTACGCCCATTTCAGCCAAAAACAAAAACTGGTGTTCTTTTAAGAAAAATTCTGTGACAAGCATATTTTTAAGAGTGGAATACGAAATCTGAGATTAAAATTGTAGAATATAGATGTTTACAAAAAAATTACACAAACTTCCATACCATACACATGAAGATTTGTCGGGGACTTTTTTCATTTTGTAAACATTCTACTACCCTGGAACAAACAAGAATAATTATTGTAGGATATCAATATTCTTATGTAAGCAGCAAAAAGACAATGACTGAGGCTTGTAAGAGGTAATACATTCAGTTTGTATCGGCTACAAGTGAGACCGAGATCAATAAATATTATAACAAGAACAACTTTTATTGATGAAAGGGTAAAATATTACAATTACTTTACTAGTTTGTTGTTTGTATTAAAAAACGAATAAAAACATTAGGAATGCTAATGCGGTGTTTTGGTTACATCTCGCGCAGGATATCCGTCCTTCTAAATTATTAATATTCTTGCCTATTTTCTATGTGTACTTTCTGCACGCACCGAATTCGAGTCTCATTGAAACATGTGCAAACTGTTAAGTAGGTGCGTTGCTCTCGCGGTTTATGTTTAGACCATTAAAGCGATTTCCGTTTAAAACGTTATTAGCTTTTAAATTATGGGTTGCAGGAGAACCGCATAAAACAGGGTAATTCGTACAGTGTATAGTGCGGGAGCTAGGTCGTTTTTTTGGAAACTCATCGATACAAGTATTTTCTATGCGTTCATTAATTCCATAGAACTTAAATCACGACAAAATAGACTTCTGACATATGTCAGCCTATCAGCTCAGCTATAGTTCAAGATATGAAAAAGCAAAGAAATTGTATGAGCGTAATAAGGCTCACTTTTCGTGTACGTATTTGCTCATATTTGGCAAGTTGATAACACCATTAGAAAGAAACAAACGTTTATACATTTCTTAAAAAAATACTTACCCATGGGGGTCACAATTAAAAAATAATTGGGTCGGCTCAAAGCAAGTGCTGGATAAAGCCAGAAGTATTTTTGACACCTTTGATATTTCTGGCTGCGCCTTTTGACTTCGCACACTTTCTGACTATCTTATTTTATTGAGGTACTGACGTACCTGGCAGGCCAGAAATCGATACTGTGAATTGTTATAGTGCATAGAAAGTAACGTAACTCCAATGGCTAATACGGGATGTGCAGATTTACTGATCGATAACACCGCCCTACAAAAAAAAAGTGGTCTGTCCGGCGGACCAGACCAATGTATCCGTATGTATTTGGGCCCGCTGAATCCGAATCCGAAGTCAGAATTATCAGATTGGCTCGTTTTTCACCCCTAACCCCAGGCCAGGGGGGGGGGCCAGGACGGGCGACGCCCGTCCTGGAATAAGTTTCGCCCGACCTACGGCGATCGCAAGGGAGGGCAATTTCAACTGCCTTTTCAATATTTTGAAAGAGATTGGGTAAATAATTTTTTTTGTTTCTCGCCCCCGTTCATTAAAAATTTTTTCGGACTAAAAAATTTTTTTTAGGATTTTTCCTCCCCGCTCATCAAAAGTTTTCGGACAAAAAAAATTTTTTTGGATTTCTCCCCCTCCGCTCATCAAAAATTTTTTCGGACTAAACATTTTTTTTTACGGCCCCCCCCTGAAAAATTGTTTGCCCGTCCTTAAAGCACTTTCTAGCTACAGGCCTGATCCACTGCAGGCCTACGGTGATCGTAATGGGAGCAATTTTAAGTCTTTTTAATATTTTGAAAGAGATTGGGCGTTGAGTGAAGAGTCCTTATAGAGATGCAGCCGTGTACTTAATATCGTAGTGCGGGCAGGGTCTGTGGTATAGTTAGGCGCCACCGACCGGGGTCTAGCAATCTCGTCAATCTCAGTCTTCAGTCCCTCAGTCGGCTGATAGCACTCGCATGGTTCGTGTCATTTGTTGTATTAGTGCACCGTAAAACGAGGAAAAAAAAGTAGCTTCCTTCTTGAAAAAAAATTTTTGAAGGTACAACCACATGGGACCTTCACAGCATGATAGATTAGGTCCTTGGCCATCTGTAATGTCCAATTACAATATTTTTTGGGAGGTCAAACTATTTTTATGACGAAAAATGTTATAAATCTGTCAAAATTAATTTTTCTTACATTTTCACACATCCCTCGTGATATCTCCGGAACCAATTGAGATAATTCTACGTATTTTTTTTTAATTGATGGAGGAAATGTGGGCGAAGGTCACTGCTTAAATTTTGTTTTTATGGAAAATCTAATTTTTCTGTAAAACGAGGTAAAACTTGAACATTTACTTCCCTTGCAGCGCTTTTTTCAGTAAGCGAAAAACTTTTTTATTTTAAGGAATTTTGACATACCATCTGCTTCCTCAAGGAAGTTTTTAAAACAAAAATCAGGTCTCTACGACTTATAGTTTTCGAAATTTTGTTATTTAAAGCCGAGTTTTTCGATCCTAGAGGCCTAGATGTCCGGCAAGTGTGGACTATTTAATACAAGTAATCTTATATTATATTATGCCAGTTAGAAACAAACTTTTCTTTATATAATGTGAATGCAAATGAGTATTAGTTATTTTTATTGAGTTATTACATATTATTTAGTGCTTAACAATGGAATGTTTATTCTGTGGACAAACTTTGAAAGATAATGACAAATTAGTGAGACAAAATCCTAGATTGCAAGGAGTAAAAACAATTATATATGCCACGGTAAAAAGGCGAGACATTTGTGTCGAAAAGATTTTGCAACAAGAGGAAAATATTTTAAGTGGAAAAGTCAAAGTGAAATTTCATATAGCCTGCAAACAAACCTATATTAGTTTGTAAAATCTTAAAAATCTTTCCCAATTCAGTGAAATTGAAAATGTATCTTCGTCTTCGGTAAGATGCAATAAATTTAATATTCGGACAATGTGTTTAATATGTAATACATCGAGAAAGAAAGGCGTAATATGGTATACGATAATTCTCTGTAGACGTGATTTATCTTTATATTTCTTTGCCACCTTATTATCAGTCTAGTCGATACATTGTTGACAAGGGGCCGACTTGACATTTTTATTGTTAATGATGGGATTTTGGAGAATGAGAGGGGAGTATGCGTTTATTTTCGATTTATCGCAAATATTTGAGAAACCAAACATAGTATAATTTTTCACATCCAGTGGAAGTATAGTAACAAAAAAATTTTTTAAAATTTTTATTGTTCAAATAGGCTTAGAATATCACGAAACATCGAGATTTTAAGTTTGAGCGAAAAAAAAAATTCTGCCTGCCTGCCTGTCTGTTTATTTTCATAACAATTAAATATAAAAACCCAATGAGCTGCTGGCAACATAAAACATTTTTTTTCCCAGTAAAATAAACCATTTTGATATAATATTAAATAATACATAACAAAGAAAATTAAGTAAAAGTTCCATGTACCATGTGCATCACAAATGCGCACAACGTGATAAAGTGAATTTTATTACTTTCACATCAATCACATCAATCACATCCAGTGGAAGTATAGTAACGGCAAAAAAATTTAAAAAACTGTCATTGTTCAAATAGGCTTAGAATGTCATGAGACGTCGAGATTTTAAATTTGAGCAAAAAAAATTTCTGTTTGCCCGTAACTTTTTTGTGCGCATGTTTACTCTGGAACCGTTAAAGATATTGACTTGAAATTTGATACACGTATGTATTTTAACGAGAACTGGAACTAGATTATATTTTCATTTTATTCCGTTGAAGGGTAAATTGGGATAAAGGGGGGGTAAATAAGTAAATCAAGCATGTAAGAGTCCATAAAATTGGTATTTAGTATATATAAGAAAAGATAAGGGCTCAAAAAATTACTCCCATTACCACCCCCACCTCACTATTAAAGGGGGGTGGAAAAGCGTCAACATATTTTTTACTTCATTTGCCCCCTCTACCACCCCCTTCCACCACCCCTCACTACCGATGTGACATATCTTTTTGGAGTAGGCGATTTCAAATATTATGTTATTAACGTTTCATAAATAATTTTCACATAGTGGAGTGCAATTTTTTTCTTCTTTGTGAGAGACTTGGATAGAAAACGTGGATGTGGAATTTTAAGGTTTATAAACATGTTGCTAAATTGATACCAATGGTTCAAGGATAGATGAGGATATAGCAACGCGTCCTTGCGTGTTTATCTAGCTTCTACGATTTTCAATTAAAATACCATGCAACCTGTTCGGTGTTTCTATTATTTTCTTTATTCTTTAATAAGTGGGTTATCTCGAGTAGTATATAGATGTGCAGTGGATTTCCTCGAGTACTATGGATGCGCGGTGGCTTTCCTCGAGTACTATAGATGCGCAGTATGTTACTCCGCAGTAGATTTCCTCGAATAAAATGGATGTGCAATGGATTACCTTGAGTAGTATGGATGCGCAGTGGGTTTTCACGTGTAAAATAGATGCGCAGTAGGTTACCTCAAGTAGTATGGATGCGCATTGGGTTTCCTCGAGTAACATGGATGCGCAGTGGGTTACCTCGAGTAGTTTGGATGCGAAGTTGGTTATCTCGGGTGGTATGGATGCGTAGTAGGTTTCCTCGAGTATAATGGATGCGCATATGCTTTCCTTGAGTAGGTACTGTTGATGCGCAGTAGGTTACCTATACGGATACGCAGTGGGCTTCCTCGAGTAAAACGGATGCGCAGTGGGTTACCTCGAGCAGTATAGATGCGTTTCCTCAAAGAAAGTGCTTGAAGTAGATTACTTCCACCGTGTACTCTACGGCACATTATAATTGTTTATATTTTTGTCATGCCATTTTCTACGTATTGCTCCCACTTCCAGTAGAAGTGTAGTAATTTTGAAAACATTTATTTAAATAGGCTTAGAATGTTATGACATGTCGAGATTTTAAGTTGAAGCAAAAAATAATTTCTATCGCGTCGGTCTCTGACGTTTTGGGTGCACGATTACTCTGGAACCGTTTAAGATATTGACTTGAAAATTGGTACACATATGTATTTTAACGAGATCTGGAATTAGGTTATATTTTGTTCTTATTCTGTTAAAGGGTTGAGTGGTAAATTGGGATAAATGGGGGTAAATAGGTAAATTAAGCAAGTAAGAGTCCATAAAATTTGGTATTTAGTTTATTATTATATAAAAGAAGTTAAATTCTTAGAAAAATTTTTGGCATTAACTACCCCCATTATCACCCCCCACGCGATTATTAAAGGGGGTGAAAAAAAAATTGTGATTTAGTGTGTACAGGAACCAAAGGCCTCAAAAAATTTTCCACTTCATCCACCCGCGTATCACCTCCTACCACCACCCCAACCCCCACTATCGATGTGGCATATCGTTTTTTGGTTTTCATTTAGAAAATTTCATAAACAATTATTTCCACATGGTGGAGTGCAAATATAGTGTTTTCGTTTTGAGAGGCTTGGATAGGAAATCTGGATGTGGAAGTAGTGATTCCTTGGGCTGCGGTTTTCATTTTAAAATGTTAAAACCGCTGCCCAAGGAATCACTACTTCCACATCCTGATGTTCTATCCAAGTCGCTCAAAACGAAAAATATTTTGATACTATATTTGCACTCTACTCTGTGGGAATAATTGTTTATAGAACTTTAATTATATAATATTTGAAATCGCCTACCCCAAAAACTCATAAAGCGATATACCACATCGGTAGTGGGGGTGGGGGTGGATGAAGTAAAAAAAAAATGTTTGAAGCCTTTGGTTCTTGTACACACACTAACTCACAATTTTATTTCCCCCCCCCCCCCCATGGTTAAATTTTTTGAGACCTTGACTTCTCTTGTATTTACTAAATGCCATTTTTTGTCGTTGTTGTACTTCCACTGGATGTGGAAGTAAAAGGCATATTGACATTTTATGATGAAACTGTTATTTTTAAGATATCACAAAATTATCCATTTTGCACCTTTCTTAACCGTCTTCACCCTAGTAAATTTTGAATATGTTTTAGATGACATTTTCCTTTACTACTGCCGCAAAAATATTACATGTTGCAATATTTTTCGGGTTTACACCATTCCCTTCTTTAATTCTGCTGAACTGTAATAACCAATTTGTACAAAAATATTTTTTATCCTCTCCCAAATATACTGCTACTGCAGTGATGGGTTCATTTAAAGTTATTTATTTGTTTATAGGCTTTTCTCTGTAATTGCTTTTTTTAATAATTAAAACGAAAAAGCGATTTTATTGGGAAAAAGAGTAATAATTAGTAAACATAATAAAAAAACCGCTGCCCAAGGAATCACTACTTCCACATCCAGATTCTCTATCCAAGTCACTCACAACGAAAAAACTTTGTATGTGAAAAAAATTGTTTATGGAACTTTAATAATATAATATTTGAAATCCTCTACCTCAAAAACCCATAAAACGATACCCCACATCGGTAGTGGGGTGGGGGGTGGGAATAGGGGGTTGATAGTGGGGGGTGGATGAAGTAAAAAAATATTTTGAGGTTTCTGGTTCCTGTACAAACACTAAATCACATTTTTTTTCATCCCCTTTAATAAGGGGGTTAGGGTGGTTATAGGGGTGGCTAATGCCAAACATTTTTTTGAGACCTTAGCTTCTCTTGTATATACTAAATACCAATTTTATGGACTCTTAACTGCTTGATTAACCTATTTACCCCAAATTTACCCCAATTTACCCCCAACTCTTCGACAGAACTAGATCAAAATATAATCTAGTTCCAGATCTCGTTAAAGTACATACGTGTACCAAATTTCAAGTCAATATCTCAAACGGTTCCAGAGTAAACGTGCGCACAAAAAAAAGTTACAGACCGACAGACAGAATTTTTTTTTCGCTCAAACTTAAAATCTCGACGTTTCACGACATTCTAAGCCTATTTGAACAATAAAAATTTTTTAAAACTTTTTTGTCGTTACTATACTTCCACTGGATGTGGAAGTAATTAACTTAATTTGAATATCTGCGGAAAGACTGGTTAATTTTTTTTTTTATTACAAGTAGGTATTACTTTTTCGAGAGCATAGTTTTCGAGGCGATAAAGTATCGCACAAATGGTACACAATGCACTTTTTATAAAGCATCGAATTTTGTACAAAAAAGTCCCTGAGAGCATATTTTTATCTATTATGGCTCACATGCCAAAGGCGCCCGCGCGCAAACCTCAAAGTAACTGTTTTTCGCGCTGTTCTCCAAGCAGCCCGTTAAAGCAGTTAAATATTATTTGTCCAATGAGAAGTTGTGGTCGATTTTTTTATTTATGAATTTCTGATCGCTCTGCACGATGGCGTCCTTCATTTTTCTTAAATATACGTTTTTTAATGCAAAAAACATTAAAAAAATCGTACATATGAACTTTTCCACCTTGTAGGAAGTAATTTTCTTTATTAAAAAAATGTATCTATTATTGACATATCATTTTGTTTTTATTTATCACATATAAACAATTAATATTACGGCCGAAAAGTGTAATTTTTCATTTTCATCGATTTCTATATAACTGGAACTTGCCGCATAGTTTTATTAATTAGTGTTTTTTTCTGTACAATTGTACATACATTTCAATAACACAAAGAATATTTAACTATTTTTTTATTTTATTTCAACATTTTTTTAATACTTGTAACTCCATTATTAATATTATGCATCGAATAAAAAATAGTTTTAAACAGAAGTTACTCATTATGTTTTGTGTAATTTAAATTTGACTATTAGCATCGCCGTTTTCTTAATTTTTTGTTTGTTAATTAAGTCGCCAGTGCCACTTGCAGAGTAGCGTAAAAAACAGTCATTTTTATGTTTACACGTGAGCACCTGTAGCTCGAAAACTATAGTAGATAAGAATATGCCCTCGCGGACTTGTTTGTAGAAAATTCCATGTTGTACAAAAAAAAGTGCGGTGCATTTTCGTATTTATTACCGTTCTCGCTACGCAAGCGCTGAAAGATCAAAAACACCATCCTCGACATTTGCATACTCTTTTTTCTAATTATTTTAAAAAATTGGGAGGTCTTAAACGTACTCATAAATACTATTCCATGAAGTTGAACCGAATAGCAAAATAAAATATTTTTAATTTATCACATTTTTATAAATTTCAGAAATTCAAAATTGAACAAAAATCTCAAAAAAACATTTTTTGAACCCCAAATGGGTCTCGAGGACAAGGAACAATTGCAATTTCGAACACAACACGATTGTTACAGCGCACAACGTGGCGACTTAAAAGATGAAATGCGACAATAATTGATAGTTAAAGGTTTCTCTTGTTTTTGAATTTTAAGTGAAACTAGTGAAAGAATTATTTATCTGAGATTTTTGTTTGTAAGTTTTTATTAATAAATTTGTCCTAGCAGTAGTAACTTGTAAATGTTTTTTATCAGGGCGGCAAGCAATAACTGTTTGCTACAGGTGCCAAATGCCCTGACGCCGGCACTGATTGCGCCGGTCTACAACCTGCGTGGAGAATTATAACTTAATAAATATATTATGTACCCTCGTTCGCTGGAAATCAACGTCCAGTATTTCTATTCGCGGTTCGCGCAAAATAACACCGCGCGGTGGCACCACAAGTCAACGAACAATATGTGGATAGGGACGTGTGGGGGAAGCGCGATGAGCGAGGAACGGTTTTGGCCGTATAGTTGCGTATCTTATAGACTCTTCAATCAACGGATTGGGTAAAAATTGTCTAAATTTTTCGGATTAAAAAGTTTTTTTGGATTAAAATTTTTTTGTATATCCCCCCCCCCCGCTCATCAAAAAATTTTTCGGACTTTTTTACGGGCCCGTCCTGAAAAATTGTTTGCCCGCCCTGAAAGCACTTTCTAGCTAACCCCAAGAAAGACCCTCCCCCCCCAAAAAAAAATGGTCTGTCCGGCGGACCAGACCAGTACATTCTTATGTATTTCGACCTGCTGAAACCGAATCCGCAGTCAGAATTGTCAGATTGGCTCGTTTTTCACCCCCCAACCCCAAGAAACACTCCCAAAACAAAAACAAAATGGTCTGTCCGGCGGACTATACCAGTGTATCTTTATGTATTTTGACTTGCTGAATCCGGATTGGCAGTTAGAATTGAAGGATTGGCTCGTTTTTCACTCCTAACCCCGAGAAACACACCCCCCAAAAAATGGTTTGTCCGACGGACTAGACCAGTGTATTTTTATGTATTTGGACCTGCTGAAACCGAATCTGATGACAGAGTTGTCAGACTGGGTCGTTTTTCACCCCCAACCCCAAAAAACATCTCCAAAACAAAAACAAAGTGGGGACAACCTACTGATAAATTTTCATGGTAGATCATCCTGTATACAGAAACAAATGCAAGCTACTAGAACGATAATCAACCGGGTGCAATTAGGGCAAATAGCTATAGGAACAAATCCAAATTTTGTCTGAAATTAAAAGTCTTTGTAGTGAATTTCGAGTTAAAAACATCGTCGACGTGACACAATTGACAAACGAGGCAGCGCCAGCGAGGGAATAGTGTGATTAATTGTGTTGCGGTATTCTTGCGATTATCGACATCGAAAGGAAATACACTACGGATATTACTCATAGCTCCTCAGGTCGCAAGGTAGACGCCACATTCACACTTAACATATATAGATAGAGTTTGTATCAGCTATAATGATGTCCTTGGCGTTTATAGAGCTTGCTGAATCAATAAAAACATACACACGTACCCCCAGGTGTTGTAAACAAAAATATACATTTCTTTATCAGCGTAACTATAAACTAATACTTACACACAGAGCAAAGGACCTCGCATTAATCTGTTGAAAAAGTGTCAAATTGGTTGAATTTTTAAGGGTCTGGATTTTGATTTCAGATCAAAAGCTTTCATGACCCCAATTCGATCCTAAATTCTGTGTTTTCCCAAACTTTTAATTTTTTAGAGGTCAAAGGGGCAATTTCTGAAAGTTTTTCAATTAAAGTTTTTTGATCAGGAAGACGTACTTTATGTAAACAATGTTTTAGCCAATTTGACGTAATATTTTTTTCATTTGGTATTTTTATATAAAATTCCCGGCGCATCCGCCAACATTTTTCATACTTTTTTCTACGCTATTTTTATTACAACCGTAAATCTTTTTAGTGATTATCTACATTATGAAAATGTAGGTCTTTTAATTCAGTCATTCAGTCCGTCTGTTGGTCGGTTTCTTGGTTGCATGTCTAAAAACTATTTGGCTGAGAAAAATAATATTCAGCAAGTAATTGAGGCTTATTGCCATGGAGAGAATCTCGTATATTTTGATAAAAAAATATAGAGGCTGAACAGTTGAACACCCACAAAAATTATTAAGGAAAAAATGTTACGAAAAACAATAATATTTGACATGTAGTACACAATTGCTAATAGTCCAGTCAACTGGGAGTTTCACTTCTAACTTGAGTGCTAATGAATGGATTTTGATGAAACCTTGTGCAATGTGTTTGTAATGACGTTAATAAAAAGGTTAAAAAAGGTTAGAGTAGGAAATGATCGGGTTTATCACGGGTTCCGTAACTTGTAGAATTAGGTCAAAAGTGGGGGAAAAAACAATGTATTTGCCTATTTTGGCATAAAATAAAATGTTTTTACTCTTGTGAATTTTTTCAAGAAATGCTTATTTTTCGAAATATGACTACTCGAAATAGAAGACTTTTTTGGAACTTTTCTGTAAAGTGCGTTTTCACCGAGTTTTTCCGGAAAACATGAAACATGATTTCTTTAAAATTGTAGCGCTTTAAAAATAAGTAATTCAAAAATTGGAAAAAATTCAGACGTATGCATGGAGGCCTTCTAAACATTTTTTGTCTCTTGGATTTTTTTTTAACTTGCTAATTTTTCGAGTTACAGACAGTTTTTCAAGATAAATAATGTACATTTTACCTATATAGTTATACCATTTTTAAAGGTTCAATATAACTTTTAAATTGAAAATGTGAAAAGGTTTTCCGGAAAAATTTATAAAAATTTAGTACATTATTTATCTTGAAAAACTGCCTGTAACCCGGAAAATTAGCAAGTTACAAAAAAATTTCAGCAGACAAAAAATGTTTAGAAGGCCTCAATGCATACGTCTGAATTTTGTCAAATTTTTAAATTACATGTTTTTAAAGCGCTGCAATTTCAAAGAAAGGGGTGGTTTTTCATGTTTTTCAGGAAAAACAAAAAAGCTTTGTATTTCGATGAATTTTTTGAGATTTTTTTTTCAACTTCTACATTTCCCTCCCCCCCCTTTTAGGAATTTTCGAGTGGCAATATCTCGAAAAATATGCATTTTTAGAGAAAGCCACAAGAGTAAAAACATCTTACACTGGGCCAAAAAAGGTAAATACATTGTTTTTATTTATTCATTTTTGACCTTAACTCTATACAAGTTACGGAACCCGTGATAAAAGATAAAAGGGGTGTTTTCTACCCCTTCCGATCATTTCCTACTCTAATCTTTTTTCAACTTTTTTATTAACATCATTACAAACACATTGTATAAGGTTTCATCAAAATCCATTCATTAGCACTCAAATTAGAGGTGAACTCCCCTCCCCCCCCCCCGTTGACTGGATTATTAATAAAAATTGCTAAAATTACATGAAAATGACACATTTACACAATTGGTGTCAAAATTATTTCCTGAGGCTAGGACGGCAAAAATGCATTGGAAATTATTTGAAATAAATTATATACTGAAAAAAATTCGCTCACATGAGAGGAGAGCACTAATAAAATATTAAAGTTATCTTAATTTCAAATCACGAACTTGACAGAGAAAATTTCTTGGCACTTGAACGATAGTTCGCTTTCTTTGAGAAAAAAAAATTAAGTACATGAATGTAAACTTAAGCAGTTATTTTACATGCAAGAAACACCAAAACGAACAATTATGCTAACATTTATTACAGATTTTGTCTAATCTGTGAATATTTCAAAGACAAAATAATAAAACGCTTATTCTATTCACTTTTCCCAGACCGACACCTTTCTAACACGTCGTGAGGTGAGTATTTGCAGTCTGGACGGCAAAGTGAAAAGTGTGTTAATTTCGTAGAAGTTACTCTCTCAATTGTTCTTTTGTATCGCAAATACCTTTTTATAAATGTGTATGAAAGTGCTTTGATTTCTAGTAGGTTATTAGTTGGTAGAAACAAAGACATTTTTTCGTGAATGCATTTGAATATGAGCATTAAACAATGCACGTTACATTATAATGCAATAGCTTGCGACTGTACGACTGTATTTTATAGGTTGCCTAATTTAGTGAAAAATATGAAATTGTGTAAAAGAAATTGAACTGTTTCTTGAAATAGTCCATCGAAAGACCGAAAACTATACTATGCGAGTTTCCAAGTTAACATTACTAAAGAAGTAATAATATGCAATTTTGTCGTATTCTCTTGGTTTCCTAATTCTACTATTAGCATGTGCTTTCTGAATGCAAGATATTGCTATCGTTACTATCGTGCGCTTGTAGCAAATGCTGGTGAAGGGAACTCTGTTAAAATTAAAGAAGTCCCGCCGCTTTGGCAGGTGTCCAAAGTTATTTGCATACCGGTTTCGAGCTTTTGGCTCTCGTCAGCGAAAAACAGATTCGGACACCTTTGACGCTGCGGGCTCCTTTTGCTGCTAATAAAGTCTAGCAATATAAAGTCAGTGACTTATCAATAATGTGATAAGTTAACATTGTCTAGCGATGATAAAACCGCCAGTTTCAATCATTACCAAATAAGCAAAATTTATAGGGCGCATTCCCACACAGCACAAGATGACCCGGGGTATCCTAAAATGATCCCTTATATCCGATAAATGGATTGTTCTTTAGGGATGCTGATAGAAAGTTCAATGGTTATACTTTGGTCCTAATAACAGCCAGAACAGAGATATCCACTGTATAACCTATACCTATATCTACAGGATAGCCTTTAGGGTTGTTGATGTCCTATATAAAATCTATATAGGCTATCCCAAGGGCCATCCATAGGTCAACTTGTTGGGCTAATGTAGGTTCCAAATACATGATAATTCATAATTCACCTAAGGTACAAATAAGAATTTTTTTATATAATTTATATTTACATTATATTTTCATTGTGACAGAATGAATTTTATTAGTGGAAGACATTACTTATAAAATATGGTCCTAATAATAGCCAGAATAGGGATATCCACTGGATAATCTATATGAATATGAAAGATAGAAGGGTACAGTAAATAAAATACAAGATTTATATTATCAGCACAAATATGTGGCATAAAAATATTTAAATAGGATGATAATATATATCGCTGTTTTTCCGATAAATGCACCTCTGCATGAAGGGCTACAAACAGAATAATAATGCCAAAATATCTTCATTGTAAATATAAATACAATTGGCCAATATCTTAGGATTTACGTATGTTAAATTTCATCGTGAAATATTAATATCGTTTTCCAAACATTGCTTATCAGTCTAATTTCGTTATTATTGAAGGCATTTTTTACAAGTTTCAATTTATGAATATAGGTATATTGGATACCTATATATATTCATATATTGGTTAGCTCGTTCTTAGCACTACACTCAAAGAAAATGATAGGTAAATTCAACCAAAAAGAGCATATGAAATCGCGCCTATCTAGTTTCATAGTTAAATCAATCAGTAAAGAATAGTTATACAACTTTATTTGTTTTCGTAAACAAATAGTAGTTTAATAATCATATCTTCTTGTAACAAATTAAATAGTACAATGACATTTTTTTATGTTCACTAACCATTTTCAATTTGGTCTACAATTAAATAGTACAACGACTTTGTTTTTTTGTTCACCAACTAATTTTTAGGTTGATCTACACTTTATTGTATGATGAAGTTTTTTTTGGTTAGCCAAAATCTCAGTATTGAGACATCAGACCACCCAAACCAAAGATTAGAGATCGTTTATAAGATCCATCCAAATATATCGATAATCCCTGAGAGAATTTGAACACTGCAATCATGTTATTAATTTTCTATAAATTCATAAGAGTGTAAGATAATGCATGATTGATTATTGTCAGTGATTTGTATGTGGCGTCATCTGGGAATAATTTCTGTAATAGACTACGTGGTAAGCAAGCAAATTTTATGGTAATTCTTTTAGAACTTTTAGAAGACGACAATAATATTGGTTTGTCTACCAAGTACAATAGTACAGCGAACTAATACTGGGTTAGAATTACAATTCGATAATAGTTAAAAATAAAATATACTATTATCTAGTTTAATTTGACAGAATTCAACAAAATAATAGTCAGACGAACAAAATAATAGTCTTATTCATCTATTTTTTAAGTTAATGTTTGTTTTGTTGTACGACAACTTTTTATTAATTAAAATAACAATCAGCTCTTGTTTAAAAATACCATCAATATAGTTTGGTTTAACAAAATTAACGGTATTGTTAGTTAACCATTTTTTTTTTGTTGAATTTACCCATACTATTTCTTTGAGTGTAGTTTCTATAAGTTATGGTAGACGGCTCTCCTTGCACGTTGCAAATTACTTATGTTGCGATGCTCACCTGGTCAGCAGTGACTATTGTCAAAAAGCCAGAAAATACAGTGTAGTCTATCCACTATGCAGGAAATACACATATTGCAAATGCATATTTTATTATTTATAATTTTTTTGCAATATGAGATTTATTTATTACGCAAGGGAGGGTGAGTTGTGAGTATACCCAGAATTTCAAATTTCAATCACGATATATTAGGAAGAGATACTATGGATAACCAGATGCAACTATGTCTGTAGGATATCTGTAGGTTGTCCAAATTTTAACCTAAATTGGTCCCTTTTTTCCTATGGACAACCATGGGCTATCCCATTGTGATTGTCTGTAGGTTATCCAGATTTTAACCTAAATTGACCCTTTCTCGTCCTATGGACCACCATGCATGGGCGGCTATCCCATTGTGGATGTCTGTAGGTTGTCTAGATTTTAGCCTAAATTGGTCCCTTTTCCTTCCTATGGACAACCATGGGCTATTTCATTGAATACATTCATGGGCAATCATTCCCAATTAGTCCCAAAAGGATATTCACAGGAGGTCCTAAATCTGGATTAACCCAGTGTAGGACGTCCATAGAATGTCTTGCTTATCTTCTAAGTATGGCCACTGGTTGGCTTAAGACTATCGAGTGGTATGTGGGTTTAATTTCTACCAACAATGTCAACAATATTAGAAAAAAAATTGTATATAACAGAGGGGATCATTTTTGTATAAATTATAAAATTGAGTCGTGCCTTTCCGATCGGGAGATAGTATAAATCACCTATATTAATTTAAACGAGTTAACGATTAACAGTGGAATACCTCAGGGTTTAATTTAAGGGTGATTCCTTTTCTCACTACTTTTAAGTGAACAAAAAAGTTCTATGACTCACACCGGAACATCCCCAGTAAACATCCTACATACAATTAATTCTCACTTTCCTAAAATATCTTCTAACGTTCTTTTAAACCTTCCTCAATACTTTATTGCCTTTTTTAAATTCTGAAAATCATTTTTTTATAATAAGTTACAAAAGATTTATTTCAGCTTCTTTTTATGAAAATTAGACATAAATTCAACTCCTAGCTCCTCTTCCTTGTTGTGGTGTAGTCACTCTTAAGAGAAGATGCGAATAAAGAAGAGCTCTTCAGGTTTCTCAACACATAAGGAATTGGTTGTTACTATCGGGAACTGTGCTATTTCTACGTTGGAGAACCATGGACTGTCTCAGATTTCTCTGTCAGAATCAGCAAGTCCCACATATTCTTATTGTTATTATTATTTTACTAAAGCATACTTTAGCTCAATCTCCACATTTTTATCTTCGAAGTATGTACCATTATATATGGAATTCCTGTATGTAGATAGGTGACGAGGAACGGAATGATTATATTTACTTTTCATTTTACTTATTAAATACGAAATTCCTCGTTGCGCGCGTAAAATATGGTGTAGAGCAACCATTAGCGAACGTAATTACATGGTGTTAAATTACTAGTCTTATTGCGTTATAACTTCTCCCATCTTCTCGGCTCTACGCTGTACGCTGTGCTTACTTCCTATTCCGTGTTTCTGATCTCGGTGAAAATTTAAGAGAATTTAACATTAGATTCTAAAATATGATTCCGCATCTTTTATAATTTTATATTCTATAAATTCAGACAACGAAAATAGTTCTTTACAAATAGATAAGGAGCATTCTTTATAAAAGTAGCTCTTAAATGGGTCAAGAAGCAAATGGTGTAACAATTAGGTTCCCATCATTTATAAATGCCTCATAAATTCTAATTCTTCACGGATATTCATACATGATGAAGACTCTGTCAGTTTCATCCCATTTCGATTCTGCTAAAAAAAAAAAAAAAAAATTTTGAACTGGAAAAATGTACCAAAATTCGCACTTTTTCCAATAAAAGACTCGTAACTTGAAACATATAATACATACGGAAAAAATACAACAGAGGAAATTTGTAGAGCATAAAAGAATACATCAAAGCGTATTAATCTGAAAAAATGTACTACTTATAGGCGTGCTACAAGGAGGGTAAACTTGACATTATTTGCATATACATGCTGACGACATTCAGCTTCTGTTTGCCTTTAATCCATCAAATAGCGAGTTTGCCAACACCTTGTTGAACGATGATATAAATTCTATCTGCAGATATTCTAAGCATGATATAAAAATTAATCCGAAGAAGACGGTTGCACTTCTGTTCAGTTCGAAAAATAGAAGAGATTTTCTAAATTCTCAATCCAGTTATAGATGGTGTAAATATTAAATTTTCAGATCACGTAAGAAATCTTGGTGATTTTTCAGATAAAAATTTACGGTTCAAAGAACATATTATAAAGTAATTACTGCAAAAAAACTTATGCCAGATTGAAATTTTTATGTTTAAATAGACCATTCTAAACAAAATGCGGGGAAAAAATGTGTGAATCACTTGTGTTGCCGATTTTTAATTCATATAATAATAATTTCAGTTAATATTATCCATTATTTTTGAAAGAACAGTGATTTGTTTAAAAGCGCATAATATTGCAATGTTCAATTTTTTAAAAATAATTATAACAATTGGAATGAATTATAGTTTACATACTTTATCGTACAGCTCAAAACGAATGTTTTCCTTCTTTTTATTGTTTTCCATAGGACTTGTAGATTTCGAGTTATTCAAAGAAAACCTATGGAAAACATGGTCTAAAAAATTTAATTGTTTAAATAAACAATACACGGACCTGGCAGAAACTGCAATACTGAACTGTGAACTTAAGTTGAGTTGACGCCCTGAACACGTTAAAACAGAAAAACTGCTCTGACTAAACAATTCACATTAAAATCCTAATTTGACTCCATATATGTATTTGTTAGCGGCCTGAGATTTGCAAGATCAACAGCTACCGCGGCGGGAGGCTGAGAGGCGCATTGTTTGGGTGATGACATCATCTTAAGTGCCTTCTCAGCAAAAACATAGAACGCCAGGAATTGGATTTGGCAGTGAAGAGACATTCGATAGTAATCAATATAGCATGAGACATTGTTATTCAATATTTAGTGTGTATTGGTTTATTTTATTATTATTATATTTATAATTTTCATCCGTGTTTGCTTCTTTCTGATAACTCTTACATATTATAACGAGATCAGAAAGGGGATTATAATTTGATCTTATTCTGCTGAAAGGTTGGGGGGTAAATATCGGTAACTAGGTAAAACAAGCAAGTAGGAGTCCATTTAGTGTATGTACGAGAAGGTCTCAAAATTTTTTTGGCATCAGCCATCCCCAATTGCCTCCCCCACCTTATTATTAAAGGGGGTAAGAAAATTAAATTGTGATTTAATGTGTGTACAAGAAAGAAAGGCCTAAACTCTTTAGGCATCAATATATTGGATTCCACGAATCACAAACAAAAATCACTCGATTCTACAATGTAACTGAATGACATCATTTATTGAATGTTTATAGTTAACAGAATGCTGGACTTTAAAATTGCTGATGTAGAGCTATATAGTTGTTTCAAAATATAACTCAGTAGTATTTTTACTCTCCTTTGTGAAGGATACGAACTTAATAGACTATAATTAAATGGCATCACTTAATCTAGGTGTTTTATTTACCCATACCTTTACAATAATGGGGTGGGGGTGGTAGTAGGGACATTTCATACCCCAAGAATGTCCGTTATTAGAAAATGCTTTTAATCTAAAAAATAAATCAATTTCATGCAATTCCAAAAACTAAATATCGCACATACAATCTTAGATTGTTATTGTAACACTAATGTGACTAATATTATGTTTACATAACATTTTTATTTCTATTGACAACATTCTTTGAACCAGCACGAACTACCGAATTAGATTCCCAGAAATCGTACTACAATAATACTATCATCAAAAATGATATTCGGTATCTAGCCTATGTGTATATAAATAACATTTTTAATGTCCTGTCTGTCGTTTACGATTTGATTTATTAGCCACAGGAAACGAAACTGCGTAGGAAGCCATTGAACGTTAAGTAGCATTTAAAATAGCTTCAATAAAATGTCAGTAAAAGCTCGATACCGTAATCAAAACCGAGGTAAACTCAATTGGAGTGTCCAACAACGCCAGACCCATTTATCTATTGATGCCACGAAACTTGTGAAAAGTGAAGCGATTGATGTGTGCCAGAATCAACAGACGGAGAAATAGCCCAGTAATTTTAGTGGTAATCTGTCTTGAAGTAGTTTCCACAAACACCAAAACACTTGAATACTATTCATTAAGCAATTGCATACATATAACAAAAAAAAGATTAAAAATATAAAATCAAATTAAGGCAGGCTAAATACTACAAAGATCAAATAAATTCTTCCTCTAACAACGCTAAAACAACCTGCAATATAGTAAATAAGAAGCTTGGGAGAAAAACTAATATAAATATCAAAACGAGCTTAGTGAAAATGTTATGATTGAGTCAAATATCATAGCAGAAAAATTTGCCACATATTTTAGTACGACATCTGATATTAAATTAGCTGAACATATTGGAGAAAACCAAAATTCAAAGAAGTATAGTCATCAACTATATTGAAGAAGACAATCCTCACTCCCAAGGAACAATTTTAGTTTCTTAAATGTGTACAAGGGTGCTATAAAACTATTTATAAAATGCCTTGAAAAATCTGTTTTGCTGTAACAATATCCTTAATACCATCATAAAGCGACTTGTAGACTAAAAGGGCCTACCCTTATGAAGGTTGTTAAGGCCTTTTTAAATTCCATCATAAAACTCCTTAGTGAGGCATAGTGCTGCTCTTGAAAACCTTGTTCTGGCCGTTTTAAAACCTTTCTTAAAACCTATTTTGAAGCTGTCAGAAGCTTTTCTATTAGCTTCTTGCATTTCTAGAAAACACCTAGAAGGCTACCTTAAAACTGGTTTTTAAAACTCTTATAAGTCCATATTAGAACTGAGAAGCTATAAGAATGTCCACGAAGGAATCCAAATAATTTTATTATTGCATTTATTTTTCTAAACTGATTTAAGCAAACACACCATCAGACTTGAAGATAAAATGGAATTTGAAATTTATACAGCGTAGAGTGGCACTATAACCTCTCTAAGGCCGATTTAAAAGGTATTAAAAAGACATCAGGTATGACAAAAAATTAAAACCAACGGCAGTTTATCGTTAAAACTACATAAGAAAGGCCCAAAAAACAAGAGCCCCTCAGAAATAATAATGATTTTAATATCCATACAAAATTTGCATAGACATGTAATCAGCAAATTTTAAAAAGTGGGCTGCTTCTCGGTTCCCACGGTAATTTTCAGTCGTTTCTTTTAAGTCTACCTTAATTTGCTAAAGAAAAAGTGATAATTATTGATAATTATAATTGTGAGATTGACCTTGAATATTTTTATATAACAAGAAAAACATGGCCGGCCAACTTAAAACCTAATTGTCATTTTACAGTCCTCTCCAGTGTTGTCAGGTCTAGTGAAATTTCACTAGATCTGGTGATTTTTTTTTAAATCTAGTGATTTAGTGAAAACTTTTATGAAAATGCCCATTTTTAATGATTTTTGAATCATCCAATTTATTGTCCTCTACTGGTAGGTAGACAAATATTAAATTCGAGTTGCGATCCATTTAATACAAAACTGTCCACTTTAATCGCTACCACGGTCAGTAAACTCTACGGTTACCTCGATCAGCAGCTCTTAGACGAGAGAGACGCGCGGAGCGGGGAAACTTAACCTCAAAATAATTTGTATGTGTTTGTGTTTTAACAGTCCTTTTAAAATGGCCACTCTTTTTTATTTTCTTCCACCTTTCCAAAAAAGACTTTTAATTACACATCAGTAAGCCGTGAAATGCTTTTAATTAACACACACACATGCATCAACGACACTTCAGGCAGACATATTGTTTATTATTTTTATAATAAATGTTTTCTTGAGGTTTTGGAACGTGTTTTATGGAATTAAAATTTGCCTTTTAGATTTATAGAGGCCTTTTTTTCTTCATAACAGTTTCATCACAACATTTATCAAGGATGTTTTAAGAGTCTAGTTTTGTAATTCCCTTTAATAAGTACTAATAGGCATTGAAAATGTCTAGTTTTAAAAAGGATTTAAAATGCATTTTATTGCAAATATGTTAAAACCATAAAGAATAATTTAAAACCTCTTTAAATCTAAATGGAATTTAAAACTAATTAGCTTTATGGAGAGTTTTATGTAGGTTATGATAAATCCATTACAAATACATATTATCCTAGAAGCAAATTAGCTTTATAATTAGGTCTTACAGAATGCTTTAAAACTTACTATATAAGAGCAAGTATACTTGAAGCCTAAAAGGCCTTAACTATAACATCAATAAAGCACAAGACTATTTTCTAATCCTAACAAACCTTTCTTAAAACCTCCTCAAGTCCAAATGACTTTTAAATTGTTCCTTGGGTAGTCAGCAGTGACTACTGCAAAAAATCCAGAAACTACAGGTTGTGTAGTCTATCCACTACGCACTACGCAGGAAATGCACATCTTGCAAATGCGTATTTTCTGAAAGTTTTTTTTTGCAATATGACACTTATTTATTACGCAAGGAAGGTGCGTATACTAAGAATTTTAAATTGTTGTCTACAGCAATACAGATATTTTAGGAGGAAAAAGGGACCAATGTTGGATAACCGGTTGCAATTATATGTGGATGTCTGTAGGTTTTCCAGACTTTAATCTAAATTGGTCCCTTTTCCTTCTTTTTGATAACAATGGGCTGTCTCATTCTGGATGTCTGTAGTTTGTCCAAATTTTAACCTAACTCGATCCTTTTCTTTTCCTATGGACAGCCATGGGCTATCCCATTGTGGATGTCTGTCAGTTGTCTATATTTTAACATAAATTGCTCATTTTTCCTTCCTATGGACAACCATGGGCTATCCCATTGAAGACATCGATGGGCAATCCTATCTCTCAAAAGGATATCCACAGGAGGTCCTAAATCTGTAGTAACCCAGTTTAGGACATCCGCAGGGTGTCTTGCTTATTCTCTAAGTATGGCTACTGGTTGTCCTAAGGCTATCGAGTGCTGTGTGGGGTACATCGCCAACAGAAAAAGTATTCCATTATATACTTTGACTTCAAATAATTTGTGACACCGCGCGCCGGCACGATATCGATTGAGATTTTTCACACGTTTTTTAAAACATCGAAATAAAGGTGTATAAAAAAATCCAGTTCACTTTTTCCCGCCAGATTGCACCTAAAGTAACTGGACTAAAAGGCGTTTATCGTTACTGGCCCTCACAAAGGATTAAATCAGCATTTCGTCTGGGTTATCTCACAGTGTGCCACTGAAAAGTAGCCATTAATGTTTTATTTCCGGTTGCGTAGACACACAAGATGCATGTATAATGGGCTCGTAGCTACAGTACACTCGGACTTATTCTATTCGAGTCGGTTATGTGAATGAGCGGAAGCTTATCCTAGACATGAAAAATGAGGGTAAACCTTATACAAAGGAGTAAGTAATCTGCTTGAGTAAAGTTGGGATGACTGCAATATTTCTAGGATATTTCTAATATTATCAAGCATTTCAGGCGCGGAAGAATGCAGAGAACTTTCTAATATCACTGGATGTCATCCGCAAATAACATTTTGAAACTGTAACGTTTGCCCTGGGAGATATCAATATACGTGTTACATAAATTTACTAGTGTCTTTTTGTATTTACTCTAGAATAAAAAGTAATTTAAATAAGCGGCTGCAGAACTCGGACTAATTTCCCTTATAGGAGAAGGCTTATGCAGTATAGTGTATAGTATATTATTAATGACTAGTATGTACACCTGTTGACGTATAAAAAAAAAATTATCGTAGAAAGCAATCGAACACAAAATGACCGGATTTGTCTTCAATTGATGTAAAAATATATCAGGTTTTCTTCCATGGCAATAGTGTCAATTATGAGATAAATACTTATAGATTTTAGGTTATAGGTACCTATGGGCTTTATGGCACCACCGAAAAACTACCGAGTAGGAAAATCCGTTAGGTTCTGCTCCGTTCCTCATAATATATTTGTTTAAAATTTCACATTTCTAGAGCGGTTACTTTAGGAGATTTTAGAAAGACAGACAGGCATACATTAGGAAATTATATATAAGGTGTTTAAAAGTTATTAGCAAAAAACGTAACCTCAAAATATGTCACTTTTTCAAACGCCATTTTGAAGTTGAAAAAAATGCAAATTTGATTTACCATTAAAGAAAACATAAAGTTTAAGTCTCAACGAAAAAAATGATGTCCGAATCAACCCTCTAGGATAACGGGAACTGGGTGAATTTGCACTTTTACATTATTTATGTTTTTAATAAACAAATTGAATATCTCTTAAACTAATCAAAATTTTTTGATGAAATTTTAGGGGTAACTTTAGGGTAATGAAAGACATATTTTGTCAAAGTTTCAAGCACTAAAGTACTTTTGTTAAAGAATGGAAAATATTTGCAAATTGCGATAATTTTCGCGGTTTTTTGCAATTATTTAAACAAATTTTCAAGCGTTTTAAACGAAACACCTCTCAAATTAACCGTTTTCCAAAGTTCTAATAGTATCTACAAATTGAAAAACCTATCGTTAAAGGTCTTTGAGTTATCTTTAAAAAAGTCGATTTTTTTAAATTTTTTAACAATAAATCGTTAAATAAACAATGTTCCGGCGGTCAAAAGTGGACCAAATTCAGGGTCATGTTCGTAATCAATAAAACCATCGTTCAATCCACGTGGAATCCTGAAACGAATTACAATATGCATATTTTCTAATTCCACTGGACTATAGTGACTATCTCCCAACCACTTGGATGTAATGAATTTTTTTGTTGAAATATGCCATCTGCAGGTGCATATTGAAAAAATCATTACTCACAATAATTATGGGTTTTAAGAAAAAATGATGTGCATACTAGTTACGAGACATCTAATTATTAATGTTTTTGAATCATTTTCAGTTCCTAAAAATATACAGGGTCGCCAATGATTTTTCAATTTAGAACTTTCTGAGTTGAATTTTCTCAATTTTTTTCAAGTGGAACACCTTCTACATTTTTCGACAATGTGATGTAGAAATGAAAAACGACCATTCTGTGTACGTGCATCCCTATAGCTATTTGAAACCATTTTCGATTTATTGAGCAATAAGTAGAAAATTCAAGAATAAATTTTAAAAAATCAGAGGTTTCTTTAAATAATTCGACAGAAAAAATTGCAAGGCCTTTGACATTGCGGAGTGGGACAAGCTGTGGGTTATATTACTGGAGATAGTCGGGGAGCCCACCCTAACTGTTCCTTAGACGTTAATCTTTATGAAAAATATTGTCTCCAAGGACCGGGGGGAGGGGTGGGGGGGGGCACACGTACAATTAGGGTGGGCTCCAGTAGTAAGATGGTGACACCCATATATCTGGTCTGAACTATACAGCAGGCGGAGGACAATTAGAATAATTTTCTTGAATCACAAAATATTTGGTAAGACGTTGTGAAGAAGAAGAAGAATAAATGCATTATTGATAAAAGCGTGTTTTTATAAAATTTATGTTAATATATTTCTGGATCCGAAATTTTTTATCCGATACGATACTACGATCACTAAAATATTAGTGATATTTAAGCTTGATTTTGGCAACTTTAAGAATAGTTTACAAGCAGTATAACTGTTCAATAGTATTCAAAAGTTTATTGAAATTATTGGCAGATATGAAATAATTAAAATATTTTTGTTATTACTATGGCTCATTGAAAAAAGTTGTGATAAGCACCTTGTAATTTTCTTTGTTGAATATCTCTAGCACCCAAAATCATCAGTCTTTTTCTCGTTTTTTTTTTTTAATCAAATTAATAATTATGATTAAATTTGTTTTAACCACTTTTTTAGACATTTTGATGATTAGAAACACACAATTTGTCATTAAAAATGAGGTTAAGATCTATACGACATCGAAAGGATATTCAACGTCAAAACATTCGACTCGGATAAAAGTTAAAATTTTCGGACGGTGACAGCCCGCCAAATTAATTTCAAATAATTCCACCAACCGAAAAACTTACGGATCATTGTATCATCGGATATCGGATGAATGAGAATTCACCTTTAGTCTTAAATTTTCGATAGATTACACTCTCCGTATTCTTTCTCATGTAAAATGAATTATATTCGAACAAAAATTTTGTCTGGGTCACCCCGTAGAGAAAAGGCTTGTATGCTGCTCCCGTTCCAGAGCAAAGTCGACGCGAAAGGAAGCGTTTGAATGCATATCAGGTGAAAGTAATGACGAAAAGGCGTTCGGGCGACCATTAATGTTTAGCTTTTAACTTGTTTATTTTGGGGGTTCGTGAACTATATTTAGCCTGTTATAGGTGTGTTGACGCTAGGGAACGTGTTTCAATTATTTCTGTTTACGTTTCAGTTAGTGGGACGTGGTAGATAAATCTTTGTGGAAGGGTTGCTTGCTCTTCATGTTTGTTGTTTAATAAAGGAACGAAGGGATGAGTAATTTGTTTTACCTTTGGTCTCAGGTTAATAACTGTGGCTTCTTACAAATTTTTGCCTCCCTTGCTGCAGTGTAAGGGAAGTAAAAGATAATATATTACCTTCTGAGATTTCTTCAAAGCTTCACGTTTGGGATGGTGTTAATCACGAAAATTACAATTTATCAATTCCGTTGTTCTGTCTGTCGTAAATTAACAGACCAGATGTGAATTCTGCCTGGGAGCAATAGTTAGACAGAGGACGAAAACGCTAAGCATACTGGAATCTTACTATACTCTAGTAGTCCAGTCAACGGGGGGGTTTCACCTCTAACTTAAGTGCTAATGAACGGATTTTGATGAAACCTTGTGCAATGTGTTTGTAATAACGTTAATAAAAAAGTTGAAAAAATATTAGAGTAAGAAATGATCGGAAGGGGCAGAAAACACCCCTTTTATCACGGGTTCCGTAACTTGTAGAATTAGGATGCATTTACCTTTTTTTGGCTCAAAATAAGATGTTTTTACTCTTGTGAATTTTTTCGAAAAATGCATATTTTTCGAGATATGGCCACTCCAAAATTCCTGAAAGTGGGGAGGGGAAAGTTGAAAGTTGGAAAAAAAACTGAAAAAATTCAGGTGAATGTATAATCAAAAGACAAATTACCCCTTTCTTTGAAATTGTAGCGTTTTAAAAATATGTAATTTAAAAATTTGAAAAAATTCAGACGTGTGCATTGAGGCCTTCTAAATATTCTTTGTCTCTTGGAATTTTTTTGTAACTTGCTAATTTTCCGAGTTACAGGCAGTTTTTCACCATAAATAATGTCCTATATTTTTTGAAAATTTTTTCAAATTTTCGATTTAAAAATTATATTGAATCTTTAAAAATGGTATAACTATATAGGTTTCATATTTTTTTATAATAATATTACAAATCATGCTCATTTTTAGAATTTTCATGTATATTTTAATGTGCAAAAATGGTAGTACATTATTTATCGTGAAAAACTGCCTGTAACTCGGAAAATTAGCAAGTTACAAAAAATTCCAAGTGACAAAAAATGTTTATAAGACTTGAATGTATAAGTTTGAAGTTTTTAAAAATTTTAAATTATATATTTTTAAAGCGCTACAATTTCTAAAGAAAGGGTTGTTTTTCATGTTTTTCCGGAAAGGCTCGGTGAAAACGTACTTTACAGAAAAGTTGCAAATAAAAAAAGTCTTTTATTTCGATGATACATTCACCTGAATTTTTTCAGATTTTTTTTTCAATTTTTACATTTCCCCTCCCCCACTTTTGTCTAAGATCCTTGAAGTAAATAGCACCTTCAGTAAATCACATACATAATATATTGGTGGCTTTTTTATACTAGTATACTATTCTCTATTCATTTATACTCGCTTATAATTTTGAAAATCCCGACATGTCTTGAATAATGGCCTTTCATTACCCCGGTGACGTTCAAATTTCAATAAATGCGTCTTTTTATCCACTCAAATAAATTATGCAAGCTCGATGTCAGGTTTATTACAACATCGTTTATTGCTTATAAATGACACGTTATACGACGAGCAGGAATGTCTGTGGTACCTTCTCATTGAATTTTTCTCCATATTGACATTTTCACCTATACGTGCACATACCATACGCGAATATTGGCTTACATCTATTATAACAAACATTTTTTACAGTTACCTTTATATTTCTAGCGGTTTTTTATTTACAAGAGCAGAGGCGCCACAAAAAACAATAATACGATACACGCGATTTTCAGTTTTACACCCAATTGTTTTTATCAGACTGTTTATGGTTGAAAATGTCTATGTCACAGTATAAATTGTTTATAGACCCAATAACACATGACACATGTCTACAAAAAAAAAAAGGTCTTGTTCTAAGGTTCTCATTTAACTTTTCTGAAGTATTTTGACGTGCTGAAGGCGCTGAAGCCAATTTTGGACAAAAAAATTCTATCGTGACAGTTTTTCGAAATTAAAATTTGTATTCTTTCCTTATTATGTCTGAGTAGTTTACAACATTGAGCATTTTTCATGAGAGGAAATAAACATGTGGTATAAAGCACTGAATTAGTTTACTTATGTATATTAAAATTAAAATATTTATTTCAAGTTTATATTTAAAATATTTATAATTAAAATATTTATTTCAAACACTGTGTCTTATTTCTACCCAATATCTGTTTAAAATGAGAAAATAGGTCTCGTGCATTGGATTTCTATTCATTATTAGAATACGAGATGATACAATACATAAAAGAGCTCTGGAAAATACGACAAAAGTATTTTATCTGAGGCCTTTTCATTATTATGTTTTTCCCCCGCAGGGTTTGTATAGAAATTTAGAAATTAATATTATCGATTTCTTATATAGAAAATAAGTTGTTCAAAGACTAACAAGAAAACTTCCTACCTTTGAAAACATAAGACATGGAAAACAATATCAATACCAGAGTACAGAGTTAAATAAATAAAATAAATACTCTTGCTAATATACACGTATGTAAAAATGTCACTAAAAAAGAAGAATAGTTATCACACTAAATATTCATATTCAGTGTGACACACTTAAGATGAATACACCCCTGAGAGAGAGAGAGAGAGAGAGAGAGAGAGAGAGAGAGAGAGAGAGAGAGAGAGGAGAGGAGAGAGGAAGACAATAAAATGTTGATGAAGATGATCCCCACAAAAGAAACCAGCAAAAGTAGGGGGTAAAGTTGATGCAAATGTACCTAGAGAAATACTGTGTAGTTGATAGTCTCTGTAGGACCAAACGTGCACATGGAGGGGTTGCAATTTTTGCGAGAAACGTGTCAAAATTTTGTAAGCAAAGGCCTGATATTAGAAGATTTTCTGTTGAAGTGCATTGCGAGATCAGTGCTGTTGATTATTAATGTAACGGTTCAAAATTAAGATCCCTTTAAAGTTGATACTAAATTCACAAAAGACCTTTTAGGTCGAGGTGAAGAAAGGCCAACCCAGGGCCAAGCTACCCCTTAAACAATCTACAAGCCCATATAAGGACATAGGGAAAATCTCGGCCTACGATTGGCCTAATTTAGTCAATACGTGATATTCAAGCGTCGTTCCCTACTCTGGCATGGTATATATAACTAGAGAATACCTTCTACGTGGGGAAGAGACGAGTTCCAGCCTGGATGGGGCGTTTGTGGTCGGCGTGGCGCCGACTTGAAATTTGGTACACATATGTACTTTAACGAGATCTAGAACTAGATTATATTTTCATCTTGTTCCGTCGAAGGGTTGGGGGGTAAATGGGGGTAAATTTGCGGTAGATGGGTAAATCAAGCAGGTAAGAGTCCACGAAATTGATATTTAGTATATACAAGAGAAGCTAAGGTCTCAAAAAAAATGGCATTAGCCACCCCCATTACCACCCCCACCCCCTTATTAAAGGAGATGAAAAGAAATTGTGATTTAGTGTATGTACAGGAACCAGAAACCTCAAAATATTTTTTTACTTCGTCCACCCCCCACTACCACCCCCACCCCACTACCGATGTGAGGTATCGTTTTATGGGTTTTTGGGGTAGAAGATTTCAAATATTATATTATTCAAGTTCCATAAACAATTATTTTCACATACAAAATTTTTTCGTTGTGAGTGACTTGGATAGAGAATCTGGATGTGGAAGTAGTGATTCCTTGGGCAGCGGTTTTTTACTTCCACATCCAGTGGAAGTATAGTAACGACAAAAAAATTTGAAAAAAATGTTATTGTTCAAATAGGTTTAAAATGTCATGAAACGTCGAGATTTTAAGTTTGGGCGATAAAAAATTTCTGTCTTTCTGTCGGTCTGACTGTAACTTTTTTTTGTGCGCACGTCTACTTTGGAACCGCTTAAGATATTGACTTGAAATTTGGTACATGTATGTACTTTAACGAGATCTGGAACTAGGTTATATTTTCATGTTGTTCCGACGAAGGGTTGGGGGGTAAATTGGGGTAAATTTGGGGTAAATAAGTAAATCAAGCAGGTAAGAGTCGATAAAATTGGTATTTAGTATATACAAGAGAAGCTAGGGTGGCATTAGCCACCTACATTACCACCCCCAACCTCTTATTAAAGGGGATGAAAAAAATTTGTGATTTAGTGTATGTACAAGAACCAGAAACCTCACCCCACCCCCCTATCACCACCCCCGATGTGGGGTATCGTTTTATGGGTTCTTGGGGTACAGGATTTCAAATATTATATTATTAAAGTTCCATAAACAATTATTTCCACTTACAAAGTTTTTTCGTTGTGAGTGATTTGTGAAGTAGTGATTCCTTGGGCAGCGGTTTTTATTGTTTTATTTTATATTTTTCAATATATATTCTATTTAGTTGTGTTTATAATTTTTTTTTGTGATTCTCCCCCCCCCCCCCCTCCCCGCATCTATTTTAATTTTCGAGGAAAAACATTTTTGTTATTTTCAGCACGCGGTTGTGTACCCCCCCTCCCCAGATCCGTCTTGCACTGTATATTCCTTGTGATTCAAGTATATTAAATTACACTGAACAATTTATGCAACATTCTTTTGAGTGGAGTCAATATTTTATTTGTACGAAGCGAGGTCTGTTTTTGACGGTTGGGAATATACCCTGCGGTTTGTATTTGAAATATAAATTGACTCCAGAACCGTACCATCTACTGAATGTATCGGTCACCTTTACAATGCATCTGGAACACTTGTTTTGGCATATATAATTAGGAATCCACCGGAGCAAGTCGGAATAAGGTCACAGAAGTGGGCATAAAAACAAGAATTGCTCCCACGGCGTGTGTTGGTTTTGTCATAAAGAAGATTGGTATGAGTCGACGACTGTAATACTGACTCATATTACAAATATAATAAGATTTTTTTATGAAGAATTATAATAAACGCAGCTTGATTCTAGAATTAATGAGTTTGGACATATTAGGTCATTAGGTACAAAGAAGTAGTTTTCCAAGAGAATATTAGTGCATGTTTATTTAAGCAGTTTTATTACTATACCTATTATATATTTGGTTTAATCGAAAAGATAACCGGACGTAAATGTTTAATAATCATAGAAAAACATTTGTTGTACAGAAATCCATTTCATACACAACTCACTGAACTCAAATATCGTATAATATTTTACTTCAAAAGACCACGTTTGGAATATAATATATTAAATATTCCCTATTGAGACCGAGCCATATGCGTTACAGAGAGGGATTATAATTATAGAGCAGAATATCACTAAGATTTTCCATTAAACACTCAAAACGAAGATGTGCAAGATATAATGTGTAAGTTAGACTTTATTATGCAGACCGGTTGATATATATCCAGTTGAAGTATAGTAACGAACATTTTTATTGTTCAAATAGGCTTTCAAATAAAATGTCATGAAACGTCGAGATTTTAAGTTTGAGCCAAAAAATTTCTGTCTGTCTGTCTGTAACTTTTTTGTGCGCACGATTACTCTGGAACCGTTTAAGATATTGACTTGAAATTTGGTACACATATGTACTTTAACGAGATCTAGAACTAGATTATATTTTGATCTTATTCCATTGAAGGGTTGAGGTAAATAGGTAAATCAAGCAAGTAAGAGTCCATAAAATTACTTAGTATACATAGGAGAAGCTAAAGTTTCATACAGTTTTTTGGCATTAGCCACCCTCATGACCGCCCTCGCTCCGTTATTATAGGGGGTGAAAAAATAAAATTGTGATTTAGTGTGTGTACAAGAACCAAAGGTCTCAAAAATTGTTTTTACTTCATCTACCCCCACTACCACACCCTTCCACCACCCCCACCCCACTACTGATATGTTTGATGGTTTTTTGGGGTAGACAATTTCAAATATTATATTATTAAAGTTCCATGAACAATTATTTTTACATATAATTTTTTTTCGTTGTGAGAGACTTGGATAGAAATTCTGGATGTGGAAGTAGTGATTCCTTGGGCAGTGGTTTTTATTTTACTTTGAAATGTTATTAAGATAATTTTAATGAGATTGGATATATAGATATTTTATCTGACCAAGTTACAATACACGTTTTTGGCAAGTCAAGAACAGAAAACATAAAAATATAAAAAATGTATACACATCATTACATGTAATAAGAGAATATTATTTAGGTATTAAGCAAATCACAACTTACACATTTTTTTATTTATTATGAAGAAAATACCTACTTTCTGTATATTGTTGCCCAAATCCGGGCACGCTAATATACTAGTCCGGTAAATACATTAAAACACTCATTATTGGAGAACCAATCAAAACAACTACTCTTCTAGCTAATACTGATGAAGTATTGAATTACATGATAGGATTCTTAGCATTTTAAAGAAAGAAAAAAATATTGAAAATACTTAAATCATTTATTTAAATTCAGTCTTTCACACATTTTTATTTAATATGAAATTATCTACTTTCTGTATATTGGTACCTTAATCGGGTCACAATTAATTTTTTTTCGTTTTACCTAGTACACCTAAATAAAAAAAAGCTTGTTTTAAAAAAAGTTTTTTTCATTTAATTTAATTTTTAAATTGTTAGCTACTCCTTAATTAGTTTTATATATTCATTGCGTCGGTCGTTCCTATCCGATATAAAACTTATAGTTTAAACCGGATCCTTCACCATTTCTTAGAAAACTTACTTCGAATAAATTAAAAATCTCCCTAGTAATCAAGAAACTCTTTACTTTCCAAATGAACAATATATTTTTAGATTTTTGTAAAAGTTGACGTTCCTTTTAACAAAATTAATACAAAACTGTCAATCATTAAAAAAATTCATAATCAGAACATCACTATGTTGCCTAATTTTAAGGGGCAAGGATAATACTATTTCCATCATACCCCCCCGCCCCCCTTGAGTCACTAACTACAGTTAACAAAATAGTGACTCAATGCTCAAAACATACGATCAAATTATAGTGTTAAAACTAAAAAATTTTGTCCGCCATCTTGGGGCATCCACCATATTGAATTTAGTGTGACGTCATTTTATTTTCGTATTCTTCTCTTCATTTGATACCCATATCATGGGGTGCATAAAAAATAACTGATCCGTCATCTTTGGGAGTCCGCCATATTGGATTTGGAATGACGTCACTTAGCTAACCATGCATTGTCCTCCAAACTAAACGTGTATGCAAAATTTCAGGCTAATCGGTTGGGGATAACTGTTTTAAAATTCAGTTGCAAGATTTGACCTAAACAGACAAACATACAAACATTGCAAGTTAAATAAAAGCTTGTAATAATAAAAAAAGTGTCTTTTTTACTTTAGACTATATTATTTGGAGACCGTTCATTTTACTGTTAGTGCTCCCATCTTAATCAAGTAGATACGTAGGTATCACAGCCACGCTTTCTGCCAACGACGGCACCCATAAAAAATTGACATTCAAATCGCCTTGACATTTTTCATCAAGTTTATATGCACTTTCCGAATTTAGTATCCACTTCTAGATTATGCTCCAATAAAGTCGTTTTATTCTACTTTATATCTTTTTTTTATACATTTTCGATCGATGCAGGTCTCACACTAACATTTAAATTTCGTGCTCGTAAAATATCTTCGAGACATTCGGCACTCATACAATTTAAATTTTTCTCGAGAGCATTTCGAATTGTCGTTGGGACTCTTAATTCAATTTTTATCGGCATAAAATCTGAGCCAGAACGAAAAGTGCGGTAATATTTCATGCGGTATGGTTTCAGAGGATTTTTAATGTATACCAGTGGCGTACAACATACCTGTATTTATTGGCACATTGACAAGATTTAATACTATAGTACAGTATCGCCATGGCGAATAGATGCCTACACACAATTTCAAAACGAAAAAATCAATTGCAATATTTGGTGCTGTTGACAATAACTTCTCCTCCTTCTTCACAACGTTTTATGAGGTATTATTCTAGTCGGCTCGCTGTATAGTACGTCTGACAGTGTCTCGCCATCCGTCGCGGTTGCCTGTAACGCGTACGGTATTATAACCATAACAGATGATGTTAGATAAAAGCATTTATAAGACAGAAAAAATTAATTGGCTGCAATACAACAGAAAATATCAAAAATACACATATGATACAAAAATAATATTAAATTAAAACTAAAGAAGAATACTGTCTATACAGGGGGATTCATTATGACATACGGAAAATTTATCAGTAGATTGTCCCCATCAAAAGGAGTTAAAAAAATGAAAAATGAAAAGTATATGACCAAAAAAATGACCTTATTTTTTTGTACAAATGGGCCACCAATGACGTTAACCAATCTGATGTAACGTAGTACAACCATATCACTTCCCTCCTTTATCAGACTTGGGATTTACAGCAAAGATGGAGAGGGCAGAAGTGACTTTTTGGTTTTAATCAAATCACACTACAAAAATAGCAAAATACGTCGAAGCCATTGACCCTATGCTAGTGAACTCTACAACAAGTAGATACAAGAGATATTTACTTAAACCCGTCGATAACACAAAAACACCAAACTTTGGCGGCACTTTGTACCTACCGGTGTCCTGATTGTTCGCAGGGTTGGCATGTTTAAAACAAAATGTTTTAAACAAAGTATTTAATAAAACACGTTTAAAACTTCGCACTGTGTTTCAAACAAATGTTTAATACAAAATACAATGTTTTAAACAACTGTTTAAACCATAGTTTAAAACACAGTGCGATGTTTTAAATAAAAGTATCATTTTGTTTTACATAAAAGTATTATTTTGGAGCTTGTGGAAAAGCAAGAAAAGTGCCGATGATGGTCCATTTCGATAAATAATTCCGATATAGTGGTCACGTGCGCTAAACTGAGCATTTTATTTGCAGAGCGCTGTAAAATCCGTTTAAGAGCGCCACCTAAACATCAACTAGTAGTAGCAGACATAGTGTGCCTGACACCATTTAATTTTAGTTGAATATAGTTTTAAACGTTTTAAACCTGTTTTAATCATGTTTTAAACATACCATTTAAAACTTAAGAAAAACCTGTTTTAAACAGAAAAACTGTTCAAAACAAAAAAAATGTTTTTTGTTTAAAATGAAAAAAAAAACTGTTTTTTTTCCAACCCTGATTGTTCGACCGAAAGCAAAAAACGCGGCACTTTGACCCCACGCGCCAGCTTAACTTTTTATGCCAATTAGAAAATTTCCATTTTCCTCATTTTCTCGTAATAAATAGTCGTAAAAATCTAAAAAACATCTGTAATTTTTTAAAAAATTATCTCTACAAATAAAAAAGTTAGCGCTCATCTGGGCTGAGGCTCGATGACGTCACAGTACATGATTCCATCAACAGCGAGCGGGCGCGGGCACCGGAAGTTTAGTTCAATCAGTGTTATTCTTACCGGACACAGCGTAAGATATTTTTGTAGTTGGGCTTGTTTAACGTTTTAATCGTTTGAAGAAGTAATTATGCCTAAAATAACAGCGAGTTATGCACGTCACAGTTTAGCACTAAGTATTCAAATAACAAATTAAATAAGTTCGTGAGTTTTTCAGATATCGAAATTATTTTTTTTGTTTCACTAGTTAACTGAAAGACTACTAAATGATGTTGAATGTACATGATATTTCTAAAATAGGAAACTTCCTAATTAAGGAAATGTAAACATCTCCGAATATGTTCTTTCCCAAGTAAGTCATATAGTATAGAGCATACTGACCACAGATAAGTAACAGTAGCATATCATTGCAAGTTTTAATGCAACAAAAATCACAAAATTATCTCGGATCATTTTAAAATTTTGCAGGGACTTTCCTACATAGAAGACTAGTACACCATTTTATTTTCCGCATATAATGGTAAATCACCCTGTATAACAATATTTTTTAGAATCAACAGTGCAATTGAAAATATCAAATTTATTACAGTTTTTGTTGTGATTTTGACACATTGAAAGAAGGAAGTCTATTGCATGGAGTGAAATGATAAAAAGTTCGGGTGATTCGAGTCTTTAATCCTGGGATATAAAACTGTATTTTATTTGAAAAATCTCATTTTTCGAATTTTCATGTACTTTTTAATGCGCAAAAATGTAATACATTATTTATCGTAAAAAAACTGCCTGTAACTCGGAAAATTAGCAAGTTTCAAAAAAATTCCAAGATACAAAAAATGTTGGCTTCAATGCAAACGTCTCAATTTTTTCAAAATTTTAAATTACATATTTTTAAAGCGCTACAATTTCAGGGGTGATTTTTCATGTTTTTTCGGAGAAACTTGGTGAAAACTCACTTTGCAGAAAAGTTGCAAATAAAAAAAGTCTTGTATTTTGATGATACATTCACCAGAATTTTTTTTCAACTTTTACATTTCCCCTTCCTCACTTTTAGGAATTTTACAGTGGCCATATCTCGAAAAATATCCATTTTTCGAAAAAATTCACAAGAGTAAAAACATCTTACTTTATTATTCTGGGCCAAAAAATATAAATATATTGTTTTTTTTTTCATTTTTGACCTAATTCTACAAGTTACGGAAGCCGTGATAAAAGGGGCGTTTTCTACTCTAATCTTTTTTTCAAATTCTTTATTAACGTCATTACGAACACATTGTACAAGGTTTCATCAAAATCCATTCATTAGCACCCAAATTAGAGATTTTGGTCATTTTAGCGCTCCGTGGACTACAAGATCTGGGGTATTCTAAGAACCGCGTTATCTATACTGGAACTAAATTTAATTGATAGCCAGTTTTATTGTGTAGGACAGGATAACGTTGCATTTTGATACATTTAGATATTAGAGGCACTATTTGGTAATAGATTACAATCCTCTATGGAGCTAATAGTCATAAAGAGTTTTTAAGACCATCGACGTAGAGTAAGCAGTAATCTTGAATAACTTCCACAATGTCATTTGTAAATAGGTCAAAAAGCAAGAGCCCTGGAATTGATCCTTGCGAAACACCAGATATTGCCAGGTATTCAACAGACCTAGACTCACTACAAACTATATATTGTCTTTCGAAAGAAGGTGAAACTTCAAAAAAATACCAATATAAGAAGAATATAAGAAGTTTATTTAAATTTAATTTGGCAATATAATCTTGTAATGATACTGGCACGCAATAAACCTAAAACAATATCATAGGAATGCTACATAGCCACCTTGTATGCACAATTGAATTCACAGCTATATTCTGTCTATAAAAATATGTAATATCTCGTTTACGATGAGCAAAGGTTACTTAAAAAGTAAATATTCTCACTAAAATACCCCGATTTAAGTCCAGAAGGTGCAACTAAATTATGCCGTTCATCTCGTTTACTTCGACATCATACGTTCAATATTTACGATACCTATCTATACCCCAGAGGACAATGAACACGAAATATGCGAAATATCAAGTGTACACTGAGTATGACTAGAATAGCAATTGATGCAAATGGGTCAGGGTACTTCAAGGTGCGGTTTTAAAAACACGCACAGGTGTACAACGCCCGCGGCAGGATATTTTTTGATAATAGTCTAGGAGATAGCTACATATATGGGGCCTGGGATATAACATGTTGGCATTGCTGTTATGTTTTAGCAAATATTTTTCTGAGTGTTTTATCTTATGTGAGACCTCTAGACCTCCCCCCCTGACCGTTTTGGCGCTAGTCGCCCCAGAATATATTCAATTGTGGAACAGAGTATCAGTGCCGCTTCTAGGTCATCAGACGCCTTCATGCGAGAACATCTTTTTTTGGTGGGCACCGCTCAGTCGAAACAAGGGCGGAACTGGACCTTGAGCTTGGGGGGGGGGGGGTATTTTTCGCCCCCAAATTTTTTTGATGAGCGGGGGGGAAAGAAATCCGAAAAAATTTTTTCGTTCCAAAATTTTTTTTAATGAGCGAAGGGAAGAAATCCGAAAAAAATTTTTTGACGAGCGGGGGGAAAAATTCGAAAAAACTTTTCTCGAAATTCGAACAAAAATTTTTTCGTCCCAAAATTTGGCTTTTTGGGACGACCTAGTGCGCCTTCGTGCAGGGCACAAAATGGCCCCCCGTTAGACGCGGCCCTGCAAAGTATAACACTTTGGAGCTTGGTGCTAGTTGAAGAGGGTATCTTGGCGATCAACATTCGATATATCCCAACATTTTTTCTCCTTGCAATTGGCAGCACTCGCGTCATCAATTATGCCCAAAATTGGAACGCAGTACAACACTTTCTGACCAGGCGAAAAATTTTCGTTGTCAATGCTCATTGCTGGAAAACCATTTACCAATATTTTCTGCTTGGCCATTTTCCAAATTTTTGGCCAAAAATTGAACTTTTGACCAAAAACGGGCCAAAACTGGTGGTTTAAAAAAAAATGTTGGCACCTTCTCAAACTTGTGTTTTTGTTCCAAAGAATAATCTCTGTGAGGGCCAACATATTTTTTTCAATCCAATTCGGGTGTTCTGGCAGTTCGAGGACTACCTTCCGAAGTACCTTTTTTGGAAACTACCAGTTTCACAAAGACGTCAAGACGTCAAAATAGTCGAAAATAATCAATTGTCTGGCAAGGCACGATTAGGATATTTTTCCTGATACATACTTCTTTCTGGCTTGTGTTGCATTACCATCTGCAAGACCATATACGTAATGCATTGTCGCCATTTCCACATTCATACAAGGTGTAATCAGTTTCATGTCATTAAAAAAAAACTGATGGTGGGGAACGACTAAACGAACAAAAAAACCTTGTATAACATAGGGTCTAAAACCAAAATTTCGAAAATTTTCAATAATATTGTTTGAGAACTGCTGGGATGTTGGGATATCTTCGCATATGTCGGCGCCTCTAACCATCAAATACGCTCTTTCAAAGTATCGCGCTCCTTTGTTAGAGACTGCACGTCGACGAGGACACAAGTTGATAATCACACTTTTTTATAGCTTTTTAAAAGTAGGTAAGGTAAGGTCTTCAGCGGTGCGGTAAAGGTGAAAGACGTCGGCGTTTTCTGAGTGCTTAGTAGATCTGACGAAAACTATACTCTCCCTTGTGCAATATTTTAGTTTCTGTGGGCACTTCGTTAAGTACACACGTCGAACCCGTTCGTTGTTTTTGGATATATCTTTTGTTCTTTTTGAATTTTGGGCCACGTATTTACAGTTAAGATTTATTTCATTGACTTACTGTTCAAGTCGTTAAGTTATTGATTACGTACAGACACTACTTGTTCGTTCTTTTTATGTTGCTTTTTGGATTTTGGACCAAGTTTTTATTTTTATTTTCTTTATTGACAACGTTAATTGATAGTTTAGTGTAGTATTTTAATGTACATAAAAACCATAAAAAATGATCCTAATTTACCAAATGTGTTGAACGGAGTGCGTATGTCCTTAGTTCGACGTGCCAAAAAGTGTATTGATGTAGACGGAAGCCATTTCGAACAATTTATGTCAATCAACAATAATTTGGTAAGTTCTAGGTTTATCGAATATTTTAGTTTCGATACCTGATCGGCAATTCGTTAAATAAGACAGATTTTTTCCTAACTTAAAATACACATAATTGTTTTCTGTTATCGTATCTCAGACGTCTAACTCTTTATTTCCCAATGTCATGCAATCATTTCTCATTTTTTAAGCTTTTAACCCAGAACACTCATTTAGGTTACAAATGTTAATAAATAATATTTAAATCTGAAAAATTATAAACAACAATAAAAGCTCCAATATTTTGTTCTAAATTAAAAAAACACACATGTAAATAAATGCTGTGTTTAAACCTCTACGCCCATCATCTGCTTGCAGTTCTGCAAAAAGAGATAAACGAATTATTTACATTTTTATAATTGGTTCCGTTGAGGCGGTCATCAAAGGTGCCGCCCTTTTTGCTTTGAAACCGCGGGCCGCCGACGAGAACTACACGTCCAGAAAGGCAGTGGTCCTCAAATGTTTCTTACTCTAATATTCAAATTGTTGACCTAGGTCAGTTTTTTCAGTGCCCCTAGAGGAAAAAAGTTTTTTGTTTGTCTAGTCGGTCCCCATTACCAGTTTTTTTTTTAATGACATGAAACTAATTACACCCTGTATAATTCACCATATTTACTAAGATATTCGATTAAAAACAGCGAAAAAAGAAATTAAATTCAATGGAACACTAAAAATCAAAGAAATAATACGATGAGATGCTTTTGAACACCAACAACTTGCTTTATGTCAATAAATATTGTTTTGAAAATGATGTTTGTAAAAATGTCATTTATTCCAGGACAACTAGATTTATGTGTTCCAAAATTATTAGCCAGTACTGCTAAATGAAGCAATTTGAATTAAATTGTTTTAATCAAGAACTGTGCGTCTGACGAAAAAAACAGGCTAACCAGAGAAAATATCCACATAGAAAAATGTCAGTGGCGTACCACTTAGTAGTTTATATCCTATTAACACATACCAATATTAAATAATATCTAAAGTAGCAAAAAATTTAAGACATTGCGGACATATGTTCATATGAACTTTTCTTCATAAAATGACCTAAGGAATCACACCCTGAAACATTAGCATGCAGGCGCGGATTTAGGGGGGGGGATCGAAGGGGGTTTCGCCCCCCCCCCTCCCTGAAAACATTTTTTTGTATGTTAACTTCCTTACTATATTAATATAGTTTTACAGTATATATGAGTTTCACTATAAAATCCTAAATCCGCCCTTGTTAGCACGTCATTACGGAACACCCTGTATGTTTGTTAATTTAATGTACGGAGATTAAATCCTTATTTAGTTAACGTATTATTATTTTAAATATTTAATAATAAACTATAAACAAAGTCTTACAAAAACGAGATTAGGCAATTATTTGAAGACATCATAAGCTTTTTACTTTACCAGAAGATAATGAAAATATGATAAATTAAAAAAAAAATTATCATAGAACTGCAAAAGAATGTTTTAAATACACTCTTCAGGAAGCGACCGATAGAATTTACATGATGGGTATTTTTGTTATGGTGCTGGTACCACCAGTCTAGCAGTACAAAACACGTGACCCGTTCCGTTACCTTGCATATTATCGGAGCTGTTTATAATATAACGATGACGCAACACGTGGACGGTGTATATGCTCTTTGCTATAAACATAACATCTCAGCGATCTGTGTTATAAGTCACTGTACTCTTCAGAAATAAAGGCACATAACAGTTTCATTTTCAATCATTGATGAAAGATGGGTCAGTTATCATGACAAAAAAACAATTAAACATTTCAAATAATTAAAATGAAAGTAAACTAACAACAAATCCTATTAGATTCGAAAAGAGGATGATTGGCCTTGATCACCGCAACCCCCGAGGATCTATTGTGGGGTTCCTATTCTAATTTTACTTAGAGCTCTTTATCCAGTTTTGTCGTTTGTATCGACTCCACAGCCTTGATAAGGGCTCCTGATTATAGCTCTCTGCACTTTGGTTCCGCCTCCCCAATTAGTTGAAATCTCAGACCTAGTTAGGCCTTCACAACGGCATAGCACATATACTCTGCCCTGTTAAGCATAAAAGTCGTAACTGACAAAATCGTAATTTTGAGATATTGTCTAGTTTAGATAATTTATCGAACTTGATATTTTTAGTGATAATTAAATTTAATATATTATGATATGTTGTACATCAGAGTCTTAACAAGGAAATAGATATACTTATTATCAAGTTGTAGATGTCATAAGCTGAAAATATTGAAAAATGTAGATACGACTTCTATGATTAACAGGGCAGCACTGACGTTTCCTCTTCCTGTTGACAAAATTTGCATGCTGCATCATCTGCCAGAACCGTTAGACTCATACTTCCATTAAGCATACAGTATCCTGCTAGGAGACCCACCATTATCTCAATGGCCTTTCTGTTTTGACGTAGTAGGTCTCCCATGAATTTGGCCGATTGTTCCTTAAAATGAACTCTTTGGCCTGCCCGTGTCGCGGGAAACTCTTCGACCATTGCACAGATTTATTTTGTACCCATTTATTAATGAATGTTCGTATGCTTGGATTAGCCACACCGTGAAAGGCCCTTAGACACGCCTTCCCGGACCAGTTCCTCAACCTCTTCATTTCCCCTGTTTTCCTTGTCTGGTATCCACGCCATGGCCACTTTGTTCTTCCTAGATCCATAAGGACATTTCTGCAATCCCATACTAGTCTTGAATAAACTTAACGTTGTTTATGTTTTTAACATGCTTTTATTAGGTCCACCTGTATCTATCTATCTATCTATCTATCTATGTAATAAAGTCTAAGGAACTGAATTTCGCTTCTAATTGTTGTATCATCATGAAATTTTGCAAAATACGGCGTCCTCTAGATTGGTAATGTTCAAATGTTAATTGTTGGAAGTCAGCCTTTTTTCGCGTATTATTAAAAACGCCCGAGAACGAGAAGAATTTTGCTGTGGCTTTATTTTTCGTGACAGCATTTCTTAAGTAAGTAAAAGGCGCTGAGAAACTAATATGATTCCTAATTCATCTCCGGTTTTAAATGAAAAAGTCCCAAGCGAAACAAATTACGTTATATTTGATCTCTGAAGTAAGATACGAGTTTATAGGATAAGACATTCCTGTTAAAAATTCAACATGTAGAGAAGTGTCGGACCTGTTACGTCACGCGAAAGCTTCATTGTGGGGTATGTGGGCATCAACCTGCTTTTTGCCTTGGCTGTGCCTCAACTTAACATTGCCCACGGAGATTGCTTTACACCGCGCTCACAATCTCTTGCAAAATCCCCGAGAAACTCTCTTGATACGTCCTAAAATTACTTGATACTGTGATAAGTATGAGATTAGAATGACGTCGCATACAGCAAACGCCCGCGTGTGGCATTTTTTTCAGATTTTATCAAATGTAGTTGTCGTCGAAACTTGATTAATTGATTATATACAGGGTGCGCCACTTAAAACTCCCCAACTTGTAACTTTTTTATTTTTGCAGCGATGACCATGTTGGGCACATGAAATTATAGACATTTTTAAAGCCTTTAAACATGCACACAGAATGATTTAAAAAACATTTTTTTGAAATAATTGTTAAGAAAAGAAACTTAATTTCATTGAATATTTTTTTACCTCACCCTATACATGAACTGTATTAATGTTCTCTTATAAAGGTTTTAATTAGCTACAATTTGCGTTGTTAAAAAAATTTCCTATTTAGTACATTTTAATATAAGTTTGTTTTTAAAAATATTTATTACTTTTGTTTCTTGTTGCTGTTTTGTTACGTTGAATATTTTTGTGACATGTTTTTTACAAATAAAGCATGAAACTATTATTTGCATTCCTTTCAAAGTTGTTTTAAAAAAAATCAGTTTGGAATCGGAAAGAGTATTTTTAATTTCTTTCTCCAAAAATAAAAATAATTTCGAATATAACATAATACTATACATAAATTGAAGCTAATTAAAACCTTTATAAGAAAACTTTCACGCAGTTTATGTACAGTTCATGTACAGCAGTGAGGTAAAAAAATATTCAAAGAAATTAAGTTTCTTTTCTTAACAATTTTTTCAAATTTTTTTTTAATCACTGTATGCATGTTTACAGGCTTTAAAAATGTCTACAATTTGATGTCCCCAACATGGTCGTCGCTTAAAAAATAAGAAAGTTACAAACCTGGTGAGTTTTAAGGGCGTAAATATTTTTTTTTTGTAGGGGAGGTAATATGTGAGAATTTCTTTTCCATATTTATTAACTGCTGAGCGGGGGGAGGGGGAGCGGCGAAATAGCAAAAAATATTTTGATATTCTAGCCCTCTTTACCCCTCCCCTTATCTACGTCCTTGAAAATACACATAAAATCGCGTTGGAATAATGAGCGAAAAAAATGGTTTGTTGTTTAAGGAAAGATAAACAATAAAAAGCCTTTTTACACCTGGGCCGGAGCGGCGTTTAGAGCTGTCAATGTTTGTTCTTAAAAACGAGCCAACACAATTCAAAGAACAATGTTAAAAAAGAGCCTTTTTGGCTCATTCCTGATAAAGTGTGGAAGCCATCTTTTTTTTTTACTAATTTTGGAGTGCTGAAAACAAATCCGTCACCTGTTTTGGCGACAAATCTCGGGAACACATTAAAAAACAACCCTCTTTTGGGGCTGACATTGGAATTGATATTAGTCTAAATACTAAGTTTCAATAACTAAGAAGAAAAAGAAATAAAAAATCAAATTCAACCCTTTAAACTCTCTCGCCATTTCCTCACCACCTCTAAGAAAGTTGTAAGCTACTACGTTGAGTGAAGAGTCCTTAATCTTCACTCAATGGCTACTATAACTACTATATGTTATTTACATATTTTTAAAAAACCAGAACACCCCATGGAGTGGTTGCTATCAGAATATAGTAATCTGATTACTTCTGAGTACACCCACACGCCTCTTAACCTCTAACGGGGGTGGGTCCCACCTTCGCAGGGATATTGATCGGTTTTAATTATAAAAAGAATCCTAATACTCAGTTGGATATTTTTTATTATATTAACGTGACTTGGCCAATTCAGATCACTACTGAATATTTCTTACCCCTCTGAGGAAGAGGTGTAGGGTGTCAATATCCCCTTTAAAAAATGTTGCTTGATTTTTATAGTAAAAAAATTATTTAGTTATTTAAATAATTTTTGTCTGTTACAATCTTTTTTCATTCTATGGCCCCCTCAAATCCCAAATCTATCTGCACGAAAGGGGTGGGAGTAACTATTTTGGGACTCGATTAGTTTTTATTACAACAGAAATCCTTCATTACCTCTTACATGGATTTCTATCATAATAGAGCAACTTAGTGACTTCAAAAAATTATCCTAAAATACTTATTGAAAATATATACATTAACCCGTTTTGCGGAAGGTGGGGATGTGGCGTAGAGATTACTATCTCAGAAATATCTCAGGGGGTTTTGTCCCCGACTAAGGTACTTTTTGAAGTTACTAAGTTACTCTACTATGATAAAAATCCATGTAAGAGGTAATGAAGGATTTCTGTTGTAAAGAAAACTAATCGAAAGTCCCAAAATAGTTACTCCCACCCCTTTCGTGGGTAGATTTGGAATTTGAGGGGGCCATAAAATGAAAAAAGATTCCCATTCTAACAAACAAAAATTATTTAAATAACTAAATAATTTTTTAATGTAATTCAAGAAACATTTTTTAAAGGGGGATATTGACTCTCTGCACCCCCTCCTTAGAGGAGTAAGAAATATTCAGGAGTGATCTGAATTGGCCAAGCCACCTTAATATGATAAAAAAAACATCCAACTGAGTATTAGGATTTTTTTGTAATTAAAACTGATCAATATCCCTGTGAAGGTGAGACCCACTCCTTTTAGGAGTGGGTCTCACGCCTCCTCATCCCTTTTAGGGATGAGGAGGCGTGTGAGTGTACTCAGAAGTAAAAGTACAAAAGTCCTTTTTTTAACATTGTTCTTTGATTTAATTATTAAAACTAGTTAACTTAAATCTAGTATGTATCTTATTTATAGGTATTTGAATACTAAATGAAATTAAGTGTCCAAAGTTTTCTTTGACTTATTAAACGCGAACGTACTACCACTCGATCGTCCCTAATTCATCATAAATTATTTCATATTCTTTAATGGGAAATATTCAAATAAAATATAATAGATACTAGAATAAATATATTTAATGTGAAAAGAAAGTAAAAAATAAAGCCCTAAGAATTTGCTGAATTATGCTGATATTAGTTTGACGTTTTTCTACTAAAGGGCAGGGTGGAAAAGAACTTTTACTGATTTTATTGTCCATATTGATGTTAAGACATGATCTTGTCATTAAAAGCATAACTTAATATTTGTGTCAATTGCTGTCTAGTAGGGTACATTCTACTAATTTCAACAGCATTGACCACGTTTTTTTGTTTCCTCATCGGCAAAGAGCGTAAAACCTCCCGACATATTTATTGTTGTCAAGTCATTTATATACAGCAAACAGGGGACTGGGCCAAGAGCAGACCCTTGTGGAATTTCGCAACTTATTTTAACTTCTCTTAAAGTAGGACTGATTCCGCAATGATAAACCTCTGAATCCATAACACTCTGCTTTGATGGTTGTCACTCTCGGTGCTTACCATGCTTAATGCTCATGGTTCATCTTGACTTATTTATTGCTTATCGCAACAAATTTTTTTATTGAAGCGGCTTCTGTGAGAAGTTGCACCACAATGCACACATTCAACTTTCTCAGTCGCTTTTTTATCACAATAATTGTAGAGAGCTTGTAAACAAATAAAAAAGATTTTTTATTTGATCTCTAACATTCCAAACAACTGAACATCTTATATGGTGGCAAAACACATCATTACTTAGTATATATTTATACAGATTACGTGAGAACTTAAATAGTTGTGGAAGGTTAAGTAAAGAGATTAAAGGAGCGCCACAAGGCGCAAAATAATGATAATATTCGCGACTGAGATAATTAAATAAGTATTATTTATGAAGAGACTGTAATAGCGTCACATGAAGGTCAGTTTAATTAATAAGGACACAGAATTGCAATTTAGGAATAATTGTAAAAAAAAATGAATGTAATAACCACATCGTTGAGAGATGTTGATTAGGTGTTTATATAGGGTACATGCATTTCATGAATCTCGAACCACATAATATATTCGGCCAAGAACGGAAGGAATTAAATTCGTTGTCCATGCCTAGCCTTTTTAGGTTAAAAGTACAAAAATACATGTATTATACTTTCATCAGATTGGTCCTCACACACTACTTCCGATCGAATATAAGTCTCTTCCTGTCGCCAACAAAGTTGCTTCTATTACTTTGATTGATTGATTGTGCTTATTCAATTATTGTTTCTTATTAACCGACTCTCGACCTGTACGTATATTTGTTTTTTTATATTTGTTCAATGATTCCTCTGGAGTTTAAGCGATTTCTGTCAAACATGTTGCAAACTGTAGACTATGGTCCGGCGGCGGTGGTCCTACACTAAAATGTACATCTTTTGGTGTCGCATACAAATTATACAAAGCAACGATATATTAGTAGTGAAATAAACGAATAGCTGGTATTATTCAACAGATGCACATATTTCGTTTGAGTTCATTATTTTCCGTGTTCCAGTGTTTGTCAGTCCAGATAATATTTACCAATTGTGTATAATTGTATCATAATTACATTTAATTATGGAAATGTTTCGTATGCATCGATGAATAATAATACTCGTGTATTTATTATTAGATTATTAGGCACCAGTGTTTATCATTTGCATCTTAGTCAGCTGATTCTGAGTAATCTATTAATCAACATTTATGGCTCTGTAATACCATCAAAAATAGATTAGATAAAAAGAGAGTTATCTTTTATCTTATCGTGCGATGTATAGAACATTACCATGACTTTTCCAACAAATCTGGCTGGTTTTCTGGTGATACACAAAGTTTATTTGCAGTATTCAAGGCTACGTGGCTAGTTCAAGTATCTGTAGCATATAAAAGTAGATGTTGCACTCAAGCGTGGGCATAATCTTCTAACTCCTTTGCTTTAAGCTACAGAAACCTCAGAAGATGCTGGGGTCTCATGGAGCGAAAACTACGTTTTAATCTCTTTGACATGCGTCAAGAGGTAATTAAATGCAATGCATTATTGGTAGTAAGTGAAAATACCTAGTAAAAATCGCGTATCATATCAACGCATATACAGTGTGTCCCCGGATGGAGTTGACAAGAGGAAGAACATCTCTATTATTGATTTTACGACGAAAAGTCATTCTTTATAAAGAATTCTGCTTGTCGAAAAAATGAATTTACCATATAAAAATCTTAGATCAGATGTACCGGGTGTTAATAAATTAAGAAAGCATAAAAATGCCTCAAGAGATAAGTACCTTTATTTATCATTTTGGACAAAATTTTTATAAAGCAAAGTTGTTTATAATCCAAAATCAAGCCTAAATACAAATTATGAAGTCTAAATTTTGACAATTACATTTGTGTCAACTTACATTTTTTTCAAACATTAACTTAACATAATAACATTAACTTCAACGATTGTGGAAAAACAATTTATTCTACATAGCGTCCTCCAACCTCAACACATTTCTCCATCCTTTTAATAAATTCACCATAGACCTTACGAATGGTTGAGGGTACATTCACTTCATTCACCGCGTCTTGTATTCGTGCTTTTAGTGTTTCTCGATCATGCGGCAGGTCATCTGCATAAACTTTCTGTTTTAAAACACCCCACAGAAAAAAATCCATTGGTGTAAGGTCTGGTGATCTTGCAGAAAAATTAATTGGAGCATATCTTCCCATCCATCCGAATTTTTTTTAAAGAATGACTTTTCGTCGTAAAATCAATAATAGAGATGTTTTTCCTCTTGTCAACTCCATCCGGGGACACACTGTATATTTGCATTTACACTTGCATTTACTTTTAAATACGCACTTACTAGCTAAGCTATGTATAATAACGAAGTTATTATTCCTTGAGACCCCAGCATCTTCTGAGACCTCTGTAGCTTAAAGGAAAGTAGTTAGAAGGTTATGCCAATGGAGACTTTTGTCCAAGAAGGTCAAAAGAACATCATACTAGAATTTGAACGAAACTGACCTAGAACCAATTTGCATTGCCACCGTGTGGGCTCCTTTTCAATCTAAATATGCATCATTTTGCTAATTTTTTTTTAGGAACTAAATATTATTGATGAACTTTTTGTTTAGTTATGTATCTGATAGGAACTGTCACAAGTGTTTCTTAACACCAATTGCTCGTCCTAATTTGATAAATTGTGATTTTAAATTAAAACTCCCAGGCCAATCGAGCAAGCACGAAGGGCCATAAATTACTGTTATTAATTAATGTGTCTACATCAAACTGTTTAAAGAATCCGCGTGGGCTGCGGCCTTAACATATTAAGAAATTCATCTTCACAGAAGTGCGCAACAAATATGTTTAAGATTGACTTAAATACTTACGTCAAATATTCGTTATTCGTATCTAGTTCACACATTATGTGCAGTCAAAAAATTGAGGCCTTTGGTTTTTGTGCACACACTAAATCACAATTTTATTTTTTACCCTCTTTAATAATGAGGTGGGGCAGGGAGGTAATGTGGGTGATAGTGGGGGTGGATGGTAACAAAAAAAAGTTGTGACCTTCGCTTTTCGTACATACACTAATCCCAATTTTATGAACTCTCGCTTGCTTGCTCTACCCATTTACCCCCCAACTCTTCAACGAAATAAGATCAAAATATAATTTAGTTCTACATCTCGTTATAACACATAGATGTATCAAATTTTAAGTCAATATCAAAAGCCGTTCTATAGTAATCGTGCTCACAAAAAAGTTACAGGCAGACCGACAGATTTTTCTTAATTTAAACTTAAAATCTCGACGTTTCATGACATACAAGCCCGTCAATTTCTTTTTACTGTTTCTGAACTTCCACTCCAATACGTGGATGTATAAGTACTTAAGGTTCGTTAAGAAGACATAGTTTGAAAACAATTTTTTTACAGTTTATAAAATTTGAACCTCATTGATTTTATTTTAACTCATTTTTACATTGGATGCACTTACAAGGAGTTATTTTGGAAAAATTGTTATTTTGTGAAACAAATTCGAAAAACAGTCGAAAATGCTCCATTTTTAAAGATCCTAGCTCGCGAAATACTTAGCTTAGGGAATTATTTTTTGCATAGAGAATATTATTTAGGTATTAAGCAAATCACAACTTACACACTTTTTTATTTATGGATTTCCTGTATTTTCTGTGTTTTTTGAATTTTTGTATTTTTATATTTTTTGTAATTTTGTATTTTTGCAGTTGACTTTTTGTATTTTTTTTTATATTCTTACTTTTAATCATATTTTGAAAGCATGTGCTTTTTTTTGCTGACTTGTCCTATATCCTTTTATGTGATCTTTTGGATAAATAAAGATATATGTATTATATTATTATATATTATTTTGCTTTAAAATGCTAGGGAATCCTATCGTGTAATTCAATACTTCATCAGTATTAGCTAGAAGAGTAGTTGTTTTGATTGGTTCTCCAATTATGAGTGTTTTAAAATATTTACCTAACTAGTATATTAGCGTGTCCAGATTAGGGCAACAATATACAGAAAGTAGATAATTTTATAGTGAATAAAAACCGCTGCTAAAGAATCACTACTTCCACATTCAGATTTTCTATCCAAGTCACTCACAACGAAAAAATTTTGCATGTGGAAATAATTGTTTATGGAACTTTAATAATACAATTTTTGAAATCCTCTACCCCAAAAACCCATAAAACGATACCCCACATCGGTAGTGGGGTGGGGGTGGGGGTGGTGATAGGGGGTGGTAGTGGGGGTGGCTGAAGTAAAAAAATATTTTGTGGTTTCTGGTTCTTGTACACACACTAAATCACATTTTTTTTTTCATCACCTTTAATAATGGGGTGGGGGTGGTAATCGGGGTGGCTAATGCCAAATTTTTTTTGAGATCTTAGCTTCTCTTGTATATACTAAATACCAATTTTATGGACTCTTGCCTGCTTGATTTACCTATTTACCCCAAATTTACCACAATTTACCCCCCAACCCTTCGACGGAAGAAGATGAAAATATAATCTAGTTCTAGGTCTCGTTAAAGTACATATGTGCACCAAATTTCAAGTCAATATCTCAAACGGTTCCAGAGTAAACGTGCGCACAAGAAAAGTTACAGACCGACAGACAGAAATTTTTTTTTCGCTCAAACTTAAAATCTCGACGTTTCATGGTATTTTAAGCCTATCTGAACAATAAAAGTTTTTAAACATTTTTTGTCATTACTATACTTCCACTGGCTGTGTAGTGTAATTTCATAATAAACAAGCTAAAAACGTACTATTCGCCAATTTGCTGAGCTTTTTATATATAATTGTTACACATTCTATAGGATACTCTTCGCAGTTTTCTTGTAAATAATGTTAGTTTTTGGACATCCTAAATTTTGTGATACCATCTTTGCTGTCAAAAAAAAAACCGCTGCCCAAGGAATCACTACTTCCACATCTAGATTTTCTATCCAAGTCACTCATAACGAAAACATTTTGTATGTGGAAATAATTGTTTATGGAACTTTAATAATATAATATTTGAAATTCTCTACCCCAAACACCCATAAAACGATACCCCACATCGGTAACGGGGTGGGGGTGGTGATGGGGGGTGGTGATGGGGGGTGGTGATAGGGGGTGGTGGTAGTGGGGGTGGATGAAGTAAAAAAACATTTTGAGGTTTCTGGTTCTTGTACACACACTAAATCAAAATTTTTTTTCATCCCCTTTAATAATGGGGGTGGCTAATGCCAAAAATTTTTTTGAGACCTTAGCTTCTCTTGTATATACTAAATATCAATTTTATGGACTCTTACCTGCTTGATTTACCTATTTTCCCCAAATTTACTCCAATTTACCCCCCAACCCTTCGACGGAACAAGATAAAAATATAATCTAGTTCTAGATCCCGTTAAAGTACATATGTGTACCAAATTTCAAGTCAATATCTCAAACGATTCCAGAATAAACGTGCGCACAAAAAAAGTTACAGACAGACAGACCGACAGACAGACAGACAGACAGACCGACAGACAGACCGACAGACAGAAAAATTTTTTTCGCTCAAACTTAAAATCTCGACATTTCGTGACATTCTAAGCCTATTTGAACAATAAAAATTTTTAAAAATTTTTTTGTCGTTACTATACTTCCACTGGATGTGGAAGTAATTATGAAAAAAAAAAATGAAAAAAAAACATCCAACCTGTGTAGGATTCGAACACGGGACCTTTGGATTGCAACGGAATCAATCAATCAATAAAAATTTATTAACAGTTTTTATACACTTATGTGCCTCACCGGATCCTAGCCAGGAGCTAACCAGACAACCACGGCGAACATCGCCGAGGTGGGTGTGAGGCTGGGTGGAGTAGGTCCGGTTCGGCTTGGAAGTAAATTCGAGGAGGGGAAATTCATTAGAATCTCCTGTCTGCCACGTGCAGACTTAAAAGCTAGATTACAATTTTTATGTGTCCACATGGACCTAAAAGTAGCTTAAAAATAAACACGACACTGAGAACACTAAAATCGTAGGCGAGCGCACTTCGTAATTTTGATTGTTGATACGGGGAACACAACTACGAAAAAATCCGTTCGAACAAATGACGACCAACGCAAAGCTTTAGCCGCTGCGCCACCACATATTGCTACGAAAATTGATTGTCTATGATATACCTATATCTTTCGACAATCATACATATTTCAACTCGTACTTCTATGAAATATATATCAGTAAAATTCATAAACAGAAAAAAAATATTATGGAAATAATATTTCGCAAGATTTCCATTTTAGTACAAGCGACAAAAATTAAGAGAATATATATTTTTTTAAATTAAATAATTAATAACTTTTTTATTTACCGATCGATTTTCTTCAAAAACAATAGGGTTCTTCCCCTAGCTAACAGTAACTTACTTTCTAAATTTCAATACAATCGGACTTTTCTTTCTTAAGTTATCGCGCTTACAAGAAACGTGACGGACGGACGGACAGACGGACGGACAGACGGACGGACAGGCGGACGGACAGACGGACGGACAGACGGACGAACAGACGGACATTTTGAAAGTTGTTCAGAATTCGTTCACTAACACAATGATATGAAAATTTGTTCTCTACGAGCGATATTTACGATTTTAGAAATGTGCCGATCAAATACAATATACTGTTCGTTTTTGCGAAGAGTATAATAAGTGTGTAAGTTGTGATTTTCTTAATACCTAAATAATATTCTCTAATCATAATGAAAGCAAATAAATAAAAAATAATTAGTTGTTTTTTGCATATTGTACCATTGTGTCATTTTTCCTCAAAACATATTATGATGATTCATTTGAAGACCTCAGTAGTTGTATATTGAACGCTTAGACCAAAACAAATATTTGCTTACGATTAAAACGTACATTATTGCTAGGCATATAAACAGAGGGTCGATTAGGTTAAAAGGTGAATTACTTTCGAGAAATAATACTAAGCAATATATTCTGAATTTACCCACCCCATGTCTGACTACCCTTATGACTCGTGTCCATGACACACAGACTACGAGTTGCGTGTAGACTGACATGAAACATCTGCCGAAAGCTAACACCTCTTTTATTAAGGGATGACAGATTTGGGGATGTTGCAGCTGCATCTGCTGATAAAAATTATTGCCCTTGATTTATCGATGACGGTGGAAAACTCGGCGTTGATTGATTTGGCTTTAATTATTTATGTCTGTGCCATTTGGTTTGAATACTGGGGTAGTTTATAATGTGTAATGATAATAAATAATAAAACAAGCTAAAAACGTACTCTTCGCCTGTTCACTGAACTTTTTTATATAACTGTTACACATTCTATAGGATACTCTACGCAGTTTTTTGTAAATAATGTTAGTTTTAGATATTTTTAATTTTATATCACGAACTTAGTTGGTAAAATACTCTGTGTAAAATAAAGTAAAAATAAAAAAAAACTATACCATACCCCATTTGGGTTTCGAACCCGGGACCCTTGGATTCCGAGTCAAAAGTGTAAGAACTACACCACCACCTTACACGTAAAAAATTGTAATTTTTACATTATAAGACACGAGCTAAAATCATATTTTCACGGTTGCATATTACATTATGATATGCATAATCACGACCGACTCTAGTTAACAGGCCACGAAGTAATAGGTGGCAACACCGCACACAAGTAAAGATGTAGTCCGATGTGCGATGGTTGGTTTGCATTACAGCAGCCAAATTTAATAGGCGCCCGTGTTTTAATTGTATTTTATTTATTTATAATGCGTTTTGATTCATGATTCTATATGATAGGTTTGTTTAGGTAGGATACAGATTATAAATCATTCATGTGTTTAATAAATTGAGGCTTCAATCGAAGTTTAAATCTCTGCTCGGTCAATTAAACATCACGATATTTTGTACAGAATTATGCCTAATTTTGCACAGAAAAAAAATGTTTAATTGTTCAGCAAAACCAACGAGAAGAGTTACATAACCCTTTTTTAATAATACGAAATATCATATTTTTATATTATAAAGGGAGTAATAAAATAATACAGATATCCCATAATATTCTAATTTAGGATGATTCGGGAATGAGTAAATTAAAAATAACAGGACTGTAAGGCTGTAAGTAAATTTAAAAACATGAACAAATATTTACTTATAATATGAATAAAATACGAATATGGAATTGAATTGATACATAGAGGTTTCTACTTTGCTGTTTTGAAAGTGTCTAATTTTCGTTTTTTCGTTTTATTGACATCTTTTTCAGTAGTTCGTAACCGAGGATTTCAATCTACTTTGCTCAAGCGCCCGATTATTCTGCATTTTTACATAATTATATAGAAGTACATTAGCAAATATTGAACAAATAATTCGTAGAATATAGTCAATATTGTTCCCGCATATACACGTGTTTAAAAAATCTAAATAAAAATTACCTGACTTTGAACTATGTAAAGTTAGATTGATAAGAAAATCTTTTTGATTTTCAATTTGTAGGAACTCCTTTTCTAAACTATTGTTGTTAATGATATGTTCTAATATGACGTACAAGTGAAATAAAATTATGGTCATATTATTCGTGGGTACTGATAGACCATCACGTTGTAGATAATCACAATATTGATTTCCAGTAAAATTCCATTTATTTTCAACAATATGTGAAAGGCAAATATTACAAGAAATTTTTTTAGATAGTGCTTGAGATGCCTATCCAGATATATAAATGTTAACTGCTTCGTCTATATTAGGCCAGTATTAATTGAAATTTAATTTTCAATACCAACAATATCAGCATCAGAATTTAACGTATAAAATACGACTTTAGACGTAAAAATGTTTACATTCCAGCTATCAGAGTTATTATTATTATTTTTTTTGATAAAACGTTAATAAATTCCTCATAATTTTCAATAATATCCGACTTCTCAAAGTTTTGGATTAAAATTTCATGTTGATGAATTTGATTTTCGCGCCTACTTTCTGGATCTTGTCGACGGACTGATTTTTTGTAGATAAGAATTTAGGCAAATTTGGAAAAATGGGACAGTATTTTCTTTTAATTTTGGTTTATAAGGAATCATTTTAAATGTTCCACCTGGTACAAGATATTTATCAAATTTAATAATCTCACTGGGATCAAAATGTATTTCGCATACAACAGCATGTTTTGATGGTATCCAATCTTTTCGGGGAATAGCTGTAGGCCATTTTTCTCTTAATTCATCGTCCTTAGGAAAACTAAACTAAACTAAACTAAATGTTGGACCGTCTGTTTTCGTTGTGGAAGTATAATTATTTGTCTTACAGCCTGGTATGACAGAATGCCTGGGCATTTTAGGTTAAGTCGGTTCACGCACTGTTAAACAGAGTATACACTCGATTAAAACTATCGTAACGTCCTACAATTGACGATTTGCACGAAAGAAAGTTCAGTAAAAAGTGTCATGGCGCACAGTATAATGGTATCACTGTAATTCACTGTCATAACATCGTTTTCATTATCTTTAATGTTAAACCTGCTTCCATTGCATATAAATAGTCTTTATTAGGTTGTTTCGTAGTCTACAATATTTAAAAAATGTCGAATTATGCAATTTGTCAAACACTGTTTCCAACTCTCAGTTTACTAGAAGAGTTGGCAGCAGTGATTGACAAATTGCATAATTTGACATTTTTTAAATATTGTAGACTACGAAACAACCTAATAAAGATGATTTATATTCAGTGGAAGTAGGTTTGACATTAAAGATAATGAAAACAATGTTATGATTATTATATTATAGGTATTTAATTGTTGCAAAGTTTGGAAATTAGACGAGTTGGTCAACATGTGCAGTGAATTACAGTGATACCATTATACTGTGCGCCATGACACTTTTTACCAAACTTTCTTTCATGCAAATCGTCAATTGATATCACACGATCTAAACTAAATGCACTTCAATTAGCAAGACACTTACACCATTGTTACAAAATAAAAATATGAATTTCCAGCAATTAAAACAAGAGCAGACCAAAAGCAGCCGTAAACAGCTATGGCAATTTAGTGAAACTAAGCACCACATGCATTGTTGCCAGTTTTCCTTGTTCGCGGCCTGTTACTAGAGTCGGCCGTGGCATAATCGTAAAATATATAAATATGTAGATATTAAAATGAAATATCATTTGATCAGATTTCTATTCAATTACAAAAACATAAAAATAAAGAATTTTTTTTTTCAAATTTAAATCATTAATAACATTTTTATTTACCGATCGATTTTGTTCAAAAACAATAGAGTTCTTCCTCTAGCTAACACTAATTTACTGCCAAAATTTCAGTACAACTGGATTTTTCTTTCTTGAGTTATCGTGCTTACAAGAAACGTGACGGACGGATGGACAGACGGACGGACGGACGGACGGACGGACGGACGGACGGACGGACGGACGGACGGACAGACGGACATTTTGAAAGTTGTTCAGAATTCGTTCACTAACACAATGATATTAAAATTTTTTCTATACGAGCGATATTTACGATTTTAGAAATGTGCCGATCAAATACAATATACTCTTCGTTTTTGCGAAGAGTATAAAAACGTCTTTGTTTTCTTTACAAAAAAGGAAAGGTTTAACCAAGCGGTTGATTCTGGCGGAAAATTAAAATATTGTACAAAATATGGAAAAAAATTCTTCAATAATTGTAATTGACCGAATACTATTTGGTTAGATGAGTATACTATTCAGCTATCACCGATGAAAGAATCACCTCGCCGCAATAGTATTTTTTATTCCCAATGGTGAAATTCTTAGTGTGGGGTAGAAAACACCGTAATCGTAACTTTTAAACCATTCAAAATCGAATCAATATTGTCACTCTTGAGATCCTCTATCACCTTGTTCGCGTTCGACCTCTTTCGATGGAACACCCTGTATAATTATTTAGTTTTGAATTATTTGGAGTCAACCAAGGAGAGGGGAAAAAGGAAACTAATTTTAGAGTTGCACATTTAGGAAATATTTATAAATTAAAATAGAAAGTAAGTTTATAGTACATTATAAAATCGTGTCAACAGTAAACGCTTAATATGGAACTATTATTTATTAAATAATAATATTTAATATACAAATTTATGAGTAACAAAATCCAAAGTAGTAAATTGGTAACGGAATGGGTCAACAAAATAATAGGTTCCTTGAAGTAACGATAACAATAAGTCACTCACTTATTTAATTAGGACTGACCCGGTTAATAAAAATGACTAATTACTAAAATAAACAAACGAAAAATGTGTTGATGTAGTCGTTCATTTATAATTATTGTAAGTAAATTGATTCTGATAGTAAACTTTAATGTAAAACAATCTATATCCTAAATACCCAGTGGCTTCCTCTCGACCGATTTTGATGGTTTTTTTTTAATTAAAAAAACCCGCTTTTATAAATACTACACTAAAAAGCAAAAAATAATCATCGAGCCTGTTCTCTCTGTCTACCCCGTAAGGGCCTTAGTGTAAGCAGTGGCGCCGCTAGCTTTTTGAAATGGGTGGGCGGATGCCGGCAAAAGTTAATAATTTGGGGGCGGGTAGTACAGCGTACATTTACATTATACAATCCGCCCGATCGCCAGCGTGTAGAGATGTGGCGTGATGCCTCACGGCGCAGGGTGGGCAGCGACCGGCGCTTGGATTTGTAGGGTGGGCTCCCGCCCACCCCAGCACCCCTTAGCGCCGCCACTGAGTGTAAGCCGTGTTTGTAATTAAGTACAATATTTGAATATAAAAGCGTGGGACGCTTTTCGAACGCTATTTCTATAATTAAAACGCTAAAGACACCATTGGATTAAAAGAAAAGCGATTCTGAAGCTAATATAATTAATAGTATTACGTAAAAACGAACACAAACAAAACATATTTTTTTCAGTGTATAGTTCCTACTGAAACATAAAACTGTCTTTTAAAAGCCACAATTAATTGATTAACTATAGTAGATATGGTGGAAGAATTGGAAGAACTCCTATCCCATCTATTTTAATAGAGAAATAATCATATTCCTACTAAGCAAAGGGTATGGTAGATACGAGTATAATGTGCCCTTACAACTTTTATTTACATTCCATTATCCAGCTTAATTCGATGAAGTCCTTTCGACATAAGGACTTGCTATATACATTTCGTGTAGCATTGTTATCTCTTATTTGTTCAGACAGGCATAAAACTCGAGTTGCAGGGATGGGGTGGTATTTATGGATAAATTCAGAGCATGCTGTACGGGCCAGGGGTAATACGTAGGTAGGAATATCGACGTGTACCATCTGTCCCTTATCGAACATATTTTTCCTATCAAGCCTGGTTTTACTAAAGAAATCACATTGTAGGTTTTAGAATTAATTTACTTAATGAGTTTGCGACAACGCAGTGGAGACCGTTCCATTCCAATTTGAATAGATTAGATAAATATGGACATGAAATATTGAAAGATAAATATCGCTTGAAATGTATTTTATTGTTGGACTTGATGGAGTTAAAGTAATTGAGTAGACGATTTTACTCAACACCGCATTTGTGAGGCAAACTCAAAAGCTGTTCATAATTGTCTACAGCTCACAATTCTTAGCCAATTTTCACAATTTTCTTTTTAGAAATATTCGGTATTCAATTACATACTTCCACATCCAGTGGAAGTAGGTATAGTAACGACAAAAAAATTTTAAAAAATTTTTATTGTTCAAATAGGCTTAGAATGTCATGAAACGTCGAGATTTTAAGTTTGAGCGAAAAAAAAATTTCTGTCTGTCGGTCTGTAACTTTTTTTTGTGCGCACTTTTACTCAGGAACCGTTTGAGATATTGACTTGAAATTTGGTACATATAGGTATGTACTTTAACGAGATCTAGAAATAGATTATATTTTCATCTTGTTCCGTCGAAGGGTTGGGGGGTAAATCGGGGTAAATAGGTAAATCAAGCAGGTAAGAGTCCATAAAATTGGTATTTAGTATATACAGTGTGTCCCACTTTTCATAAATCCACCCTAATATCTCAGTTATTAATAATGCGATTTTCTTCAAATTTGGGTGGTAATTATATGTTGGAAAAATGAATTATTTGGCATAGTAAACATTTTCATTTTTCATTGGCGTGCGGTTTTAGGGGGTAAAAAGAGGTCGATTTTTCGGCAAAAGGATATTAGGGCTTCTTTTAGACAAATTTTTCTATCATATTTGGATTTAGCATGTCCAAAATCCATATTCTCCATGATCTCAAAAACGAATTATGGCAGAAACGAAAAATTAATTAATTTCTTAATATATCAGTTATTAATAATGCGATTTTCTTCAAATTTGGGTGGAAATTATATGTTGGAAAAATGAATTATTTGGCATAGTAAAAATTTTCATTCTCCATTGGCGTGCGGTTTTAGGGGGTAAAATAGGGTAGGTTTTTTGGCAAAAGGATATTAGGGCTTATTTTAGACAAATTTTTCCATATTCTTCATGATCTCAAAAACGGATTATGGCAGAAACGAAATATTAATTAATTTCTTAAAATCACTTTTTAATTTTTTGCTATAACAAACCTAAAAACAATTTTTTTTTTATAAATTCTGGTCTCTTCAACATAACCACCTTCCAATGATACCATACCGTTCGTCGTAAATGTTGCCTTGTCACTAAACATTATGCTCTTTAAAAAAACCTTGCAACCATAGGCATTAATCAGAAGTGCTCTGAAAAACAAGTTTTTATTTGATATTTGGCGATTCATAAGAATTGTCAAAAGTTAAATAGTGTTATTTAATTTATCAATCTTACTGATAATGGCAGAAAATCGGAGAGTAGTTCTTACAATTGAAGAAAAAGTTGAAATTATCCACTTAATTGGTGATAATGAAAGATCTACGCGTCAGGTTGCTTGAATATTTAATCAACGTCATCGTGATCGAGCACCAGTTTGGCGCAAAACCATTGGTGACATGGTGTTTGGAAGAACCGGAGCCATTTTCAAGACAAGACGAAGAAGGTACAATTTAAATTTACGACAATATCCAGACGACGAACGCATTTTAACAGAATTTCGGAACAATCCAAATGGTAGTATAAGGGCAGTTGCGAGAACGCGAAATTTAGCCTTAAATAAAATATGGAGGTGTTTGAAACGCAGTAGGATTTGGGCATTTAAACCAAAATTTTTGCATACTCTCTTAGAAGGTGATTTTGAACGGCGGTTTGAATTTTGCCTATGATTGCAAAGTAACTATCTTAACGAGATTTTTTTTAAAGAACATACTGTTTAGTGACGAGGCAACATTACGACAAACGGTGTGGTATCTAGTCAAAATTGTAAATATTGGGCAGCCGAAAATCTCAACTTTGTAATTAACTGTAAAAACCAATACAGTGAAAAAGTTAACGTGTGGTGTGGCATGTTAAAAGAACAAATTGTTGGCACCTTTTTCCTGAATAACCTCAACGCAGAAAATTTGTTTACAAAATGATTTAGATGATTTTTTTATGGAAATGCCTTTAGCACAGAGAGAAAATGTATACTTTCAGTTAGATGATGCCCCGGCGCACAATTCCCTGATAGTTAGAAATTTTTTAAATGCAAATTTCCCTATGAAGTGGATAGGTAGAAATAGCCCTTTAGAACCGTGGTCCCCTAGATCGCCTGATATTACCTCTTGTGACTTTTTTCTATGGGGGTACTTGAAAAATAAAGTGTACGCTACTCGGCCGCTTAACAGACAAGAGTTTTGCCATAGGATTAGGCAAGCGTGTCAAGAAATTACTCCCCAAACTTTAAGAACAGTGATTGAACGGTTAAGAAGGGTTGTTGAAAAGTGTATTTTATTGGAAGGTGGTTATGTTGAAGAGACCAGAATTAAAAAAAAAGTTGTTTTTAGGTTTGTTATAGCAATTAAATGAAGTTATAAAAAATTAAAAAAGAAATTAATTAATATTTCGTTTCTGCTATAATCCTTTTTTGAGATCATGGAGAATATGGATTAAGGGGTTTTTGGACATGCTGAATCCAAATATGATAGAAAAATTTGTCTAAAATAAGCCCTAATATCCTTTTGCCAAAAAACCTACCATATTTTACCTCCTAAAACCGCACGCCAATGAAGAATGAAAATTTTGACTATGCTAAATAATTCACTTTTCCTACATATAATTACCACCCAAACTTGAAGAAAATCGCATTATTAATAACTGGGATATTAAGGTGGATTTATGAAAAGCGGGACACACTGTATAAGAGAAGCTAAGGTCTCAAAAAAAATTTTGACGGCCACCCCCATTACCACCCCCACCCCATTAATAAAGGGGATGAAAAAAATTGTGATTTAGTGTGTGTACAAGAACCAGAAACCTCAAAATATTTTTTTACTTCATCCACCCTCACTACCACCCCCTATCGCCACCCCCGCCCCACTACCGATGTGGGGTATCGTTTTATGGGTTTTTGGGGTAGAGGATTTCAAATATTATATTATTAAAGTTCCATAAATAATTATTTCCACATACAAAATTTTTTCGTTGTGAGTGACTTGGATAGGGAATGTGGATGTGGAAGTAGTGATTCCTTGGGCAGCGGTTTTTTTAGAGACTAGTCGAGGCCGACTTTTGATTTTTCTTTATTTAAATTCTGTGTAAACAAATGTTAATACAGTCTGTAAAGCAATTATCTCAGTCCCTGAGATTATTATTGCTTATATCAAAATGTAAACCAACTTCTATTAATGCAGAGTAATTTTTATCAAAAAGCTCATGAGGGATCGTTTAGAAATTTTCTATAGAAAATCAAAAAAAAAAATATTTGTATTGGTCAACTTTGATAGGCTCTAAGCGTTTTTGGAACTACTAACTACGAAAAGTCCCAATGTGCAACGGGGCAAACATTTTTTCGAAATTCAAGAAACTTCTTCAAACTTTGAGCTGCTGTAATACTTTAAAAATTGATAGCAGAAAAAAATATTTAGACAAAAGATTTAGGAAATTTTATGATCTACAATATTGGTGATAACTAATTATTAGGTACACGGAAAAAAAATTTGAAAACAAGAGTTACGTATTCTTATATATACACAAAGAAATGAAATTCTTAATGTGAAAAAAATAATTTTGTTTCAGGAAATACGAAGATATGTCAAACTTGAAGTATTTGTTTTATAAGAAGTTAATTGTGAATTTAGAATTGTTGCTTCTTTTTCTATTTACCTAACGAAACCGAGTATTTTCCCGATGTTTTTAGGCAATTTTGATGACAGATTCGTAATCAGCACCCCAAAACTAGTAAAAAAAAAATGGTTTCCATACTTTACCACGGATGGGCCGAAAAAGCCATTTTTTGTAAATAACTATATAGTAGTTATAGTAGCTTCCCAAGGAACAATTTTAAACTCATTTGGACTTGAGGAGGTTTTAAGAAAGGTTTGTCAGGGTTAGGAAATAGTTTTGTGCTTTATTGATGTTGTAGTTAAGGCCTTTTGGGCTTCAAGTATACTTGCTCTTATATGGTAAGTATTAAAGCATTCTGTAAGACCTAATTATAAAGCTAATTTGCTTCTAGGATAATATGTATTTGTAATGGGTTTATCATACCTACATAAAATTCTCCATAAAGCTAATTAGTTTTATTAATGTTTTAAATTCCATTTAGTTTTAAAGAGGCTTTAAATTATTTTTTATGGTTTTAACATATTTACAATAAATGCATTTTAAATCCTTTTTAAAACTAGACATTTTCAATGCCTATTAGTACTTATTAAAGGCCATTACAAAACTAGACTCTTAAAACATCCTTGACAAATGTCGTGATGAAACCGATATGAAGAAAAAAAGGTCTCTATAAATCTAAAAGGCAAATTTTAATTCCATAAAACACTTTCTAAAACCTCGGGGGCCATCCATAAATGACGTCACGTTCCAGGGGGGGGGGGGTCGTAATTACGTGACTAAGTGTGATAAGGGGGAGGGAAATTTGTTTTGGACTTTTACTAGCACCTCCCGCATGAGGCGGAAAAATTTTCTTTTGGATTTCTACTAGCACCCCTCCACATGAGGCGGTAAAATTTTTTTTTGGATTTTTACTAGCACCCCCTCATGAGGCGAAATTTTTTTTTTGGATTTTTACTAGCAGACCCCACTCCCACCCATGAGGCGAACAATATCGTGAATAATAAATAATGGAATCGAAAAAAATATAAGGGGGGGGGTCTCTATAAGCGTGGCGTAATTTTTTTTTTGGGGGGGGGTCTAACTCAGCGTGACAAAACGTGACAATTGAGGGGGGAGGGGATCTAAAATCTCAAAAATTGGCGTGACGTCATTTATGGATGGCCCCCTCTCAATAATACATTTATTATAAAAATAATAAATGTTTTATTGAGGATAAACAATATGTCTGCCTGAAGTGTCGTTGATGCATGTGTGTCTGTGTTAATTAAAAGCATTTCATACTGTCCAAATATTTTGAGGTTAAGTTTTAAGTTTTTTGTATCAAATGTCAACGCGGTTCGTCTTGGAGGCGGTTCTTTTAAATCCCAAACGTTTTATTACAACTTTTATCAAGTCCATGTGATCTTCGCCAAGTGCATTTGCATTTATGTAAGGAAGGAATTATTTGTGATAGTATACAAAAAGACTAAAAGGACTTCATTTAGAGTAAATGTTCTAGGTCATTACCATTATTAGAATATATAGTTTAATGGGAGGACTAGTAAAATGACAATTAGGTTTTTAGTTGGCCGGCCATGTTTTCCTTGTTATATAAAAATATTCAAGGTCAATCTCACAATTATATTAATAATTGTTAGCAAATTAAGGTAGAATTACAAGAAACGACTGAAAAGTGGGAACCGAGATTTATAAATTTCAAATTCCATTTTATCTTCAATAAGTCTGATGGTGTGTTTGCATAAATCAGTTAGAAAAAATAAATGTAATAATAAAATTATTTGGATTCCTTCGTGGACATTCGTGTAGCTTCTTAGTTCTAATATGGATTATAAGAGTTTTAAAAACCAGTTTTAAGGTAGCCTTCTAGGTGTTTTCTAGAAATGCAGGAAGCTAATAAAAAAGCTTCCGACAGCTTTAAAATTGGTTTTAAGGAAGGTTTTAAAACGGCCCGAAGAAGGTTTTCAAGAGCGGCACTATGGATCACCAAGGAGTTTTATGATGGAATTTAAAAAGGCCTTAACAACCTTTATAAGGGTGGGCCCTTTTAGTCCACAAGTCGCTTTATGATGGTATCAAGGATATTGTTACAGCAAAATGGATTTTTCAAGGCATTTTATAAATAGTTTTATAGCACCCTTGTATATATTTAAGAAACCAAAATTGTTCCTTGGTCTATAGTACCTTCTTGGAGGTGGTGAGGGAATGGCGAGGAGGGTTGGAGGGATGATTTTGGTTTCTTTACTTTCTGTATTTAGACTAATATCAATTCCAACGTCACCCCCAAATAAGGGTTGTTTTTTAATGTGTTTCCGAGATTTTTCGCCAAAACGGATAAAGGATTCGTTTTCAGCACCCAAAAATTAGTAAAAAAAAGATGGCTTCCACACTTTACCACGGATGGTAAAAAAAGAACTTTTTTTAACATTGTTCTTTGGTACCCCTGTGTATTACAACGAGACCTGGAACTAGATTTTATTTTATTCCGTTGAAGGGTTAGGGAGATAAGTAGGTAAAGCAAGCAAGAGTCCATAAAATTTGGATTAAAGCAGGGTACTTCACTTATAAATAGATTTGATCCGGTGAATAACTATCTGACGGATAACGATAACCGGAACTTGCTATCTGCAGGATAACTTGTAAGTGTACTTACCTTCAGTTAACTATCCGATAGATATGACTTTAGTTAGATACTTCCCAAAGTAAGTTAAAGTTTACTCGACTATAGAACCCACCTCAAGTGACTTTTCTTTTACAAAAGTTCAGATCGTCGATGCTGGAGGTAGGTTAAGTGTCAAGTGATAAATAATGTCGACTAACCGTTTTCCTGGCCCTAAATAATGTAGGGGACGGCTATGTCCAACACCACATATCTCCACATTTCTCGTTTTTATGACTTGAGTGTATAATATCGAAGCCGCGTAACAGAGACGTTCCTGGGTCAGAGGGTCAGATTATGTAGGAAGCAGTACTTTATTACGCCCGACTTGGAAAACATCCCAAAATCTATAAAACTACGCTCGGGTGTAGTATTTTTATCTGCTTAGTCTTACGTGATTTATGAGGACCCATCGTCTGAGATCAAATCTTTTGAAGCACACGCTAGTAATATAAAGAATCAATAAATTTATGTATACTTTATCGAATGGAAGCTATCTTAGAGTATAGACAAACTGTTTACTTTCGGTTCAGTGGTCTACATGCCACCAACCAACATAATAATAAAATCGGTAGGGTATTTTTTTATAGCTGACTTAGTGAATTTCCTTAGAAAACCCACCCACTATAATCGAATCGAGCAATTTCTAAGCAAAATTTTAAAAAAGGAGGTTCTCAATTCGATCTGTATGCTTGTTTTCATATTGGCTTAGAATGTCATGAAACGTCGAGATTTTAAGTTTGAGCGAAAAAAAAATTATGTCTGTCGGTCTGTCTGTAACTTTTTTGTGCGCACGATTACTCTGGAACCGTTTAAGATATTTACTTGAAATTTGGTACAAGTATGTATTTTAACGTGGAATCTGGAACTAAATTATATTTTCATCTTATTTCGTTGAAGGGTTGGGGGGTAAATTGGGGTAAATAGACAAATCAAACAGGTAAGAGTCCACAAAATTGGTGTTTAGTATATACAAGAGAAGCTATAATGTCTAAAAAAATTTTTTGGCATTAGCCTATTATCAAAGGGGGTGAAAAAAACCTGTGATTTAGTGTGTGTATAAGAACCAAAAATCTCAAAATATTTTTTTACTTCATCCACTTTTAATTAAATAATTTTGAAAAACTATTCTATTAAACAATCAATATCTCGAGAGTTGTTGATAGACAGTTGACAAACATTGAAGAAACATTCACATTCAACAATTATAACCTTGAGATCTTTAGCAGTAATTCCATATTATTGTTCTGATATGCTCTACCTTAATATGTTATAATACTTATTACCCGTTCTCAAACTAGGTTACTAAGAAGGAAATATTCTTAATTGTTTAACTTTATTTGGTAAGTACTTTCACAGCTCTATCTATTATCTAACTATTATTTAACGCCTACCTTCTTTAAAAGTTTATTCTCATTTTTTATGATATTGATGATCGTTAACTTAAACTTTGTCCTATTTTACTTCCACATCCAGTGGAAGTATAGTAACGACAAAAAAATTTAAAAAACATTTTTTTTGTTCAAATAGGCTTAGAATGTCATGAAACGTCGAGATTTCAAGTTTGAGCGAAAAAAAATTTTCTGTCTGTCTGTCGGTCTATAACTTTTTTTGTGCGCACGTTTACTCTGGAACCGTTTGATATTGACTTGAAATTTGGTACACGTATGTATTTTAACGAGATCTAGAACTAGATTATATTTTCATCTTGTTCCGTCGAAGGGTTGGGGGGTAAATTGGGGTAAATTTGGAGTAAATAGGTAAATCAAGCAAGTAAGAGCTCATAAAATTGATATTTAGTATAGACAAGAGAAGCCAAGGTCTCAAAAAAAATTTTGGCATTAGCCACCCCCATTACCACTCCACCCCATTATTAAAGGGGATGAAAAAAAAAGTGATTTATAGTGTGTACAAGAACCAGAAACCTCAAAATATTTTTTTTACTTTATCCACATCCCACTCCCACCCCCCTGTCACCACCCCCACCCCACTACCGATGTGGGGTATCGTTTTATGGGTTTTTGGGGTAGAGGATTTCAAATATTATATTATTAAAGTTCCATAAACAATTATTTCCAGATACAAAATTTTTTCGTTGTGTGACTTGGATAGAAAATTCAGATGTGGAAGTAGTGATTCCTTGGGCAGCGGTTTTTTATTTTTAGTGTTTATAGTTTAACTCTTATCATTTTATTTTGTTTTCCCAGGTAACAAGATGAGCTTTTATTCGATTAGAAGTCCTAAGAAACCACCCTATTAAATTGGAGAATTTTGGTGTTCCGAATCTATTGTAAACCAACGTTTTATGTTATTAGATTTGATAATAATGACCTTTTTCTACTACCATCTATATAAATGACCTTTGCAAACCTAGAAACACGCGCGATAACGAAAGTAAACATTCGAGTTATTTGGTTGCTAAGGCGTTGCTAGCTACGAAAGTAGAACTTTCATGGCCAGGACAGAAAAATAAAAAAAAACATGTTAACGCTTCATAAGTTTGCATATACCTTGCTTTGGATTTCTTGGAGTAAAGCGAGGCACAAGCAATATTGGCTGCTTGTATCCCATTTTCATCGCCACCAAACATATTTGTTTATTTTAGTTTGAAACTACTAGAAATTAAAATGTTTAACATAACCTCGATGACAGATAGAATTGTTTCGTTGGCATGAAAACAATTTTCACAGATAGCCTCCTAAACTATAGAATTTATTAAAAACGTCAAATAATTTCATGAGATAATTAGTTTTAAATTATTAAATCCCATAATATCTTTCGGTAATAGAAAAAATATAATACATTACACGATCCGAAAGCCCTTTTAGGTGTTCGGTGTTTTTTGAAAGGCCTCGGCTTCGCCTCGATCTTTCAAAAATCACCTCACACCTAAAAGTAAACTTTCGCATCTAGTAATGTAAATAACCATTTTATTCTATCACTTGTTCTTACCATTGCGAATTTATAACTAATGACAATATTTATAAATAATAATAAATATATTTACAATAAGTTAATTTATTCAACATTTCTTTATTTATTAAACCACACAGAGTTTAAAGTGCTCCTTGTAAGTGCGGTAAACATTAGTGCGTGGGTGAGTCTTATAGGCTTTTTAACATCAGGTTTAACGAACATATGACATGTTGACACGTGAGAATTCGAGAAATAAAAAAATTGTGATATCGATATTATATCAATTCTATATATAATATACTACAATTTTTAATAAAGGCCCCGTTTATGTTTGAGCCGTACATTCTGAGTTATTTGCAAATAACCGTGCCCCTACACTATTTTTTCAATATGGCGGCGTGATCTTAAAGGTGTCGATTGAGTATCTTCTACACTCATTACGAGGCTAATCTAAAGGTTTATGCAAAACTCCAGCTTTATTGCATTTTTTCTCTTTCCATTTCTTACTCTATTGTACTAGAATGGATGCGGAGGAGTATAAAACACCTCAAGACACAAAAAAAGTAAAGAAATTTTTATCATGACAAAAACGATGGAGATAAGTCGACAAAACTTTTCTATAATTGATTTAGTGTGAATTAAGCAACATTTTTTGTTAAAAATTCCAGTTGTATAAAACTTAAAAATATTAAGAAATTAAGCCACGTACAAACGACTAAACTACTAGAAAACGGATTAATGTTAGCTACTTAACAGTACCGTTAATGTTACTTTATGGCATAATTTACATAAATATCTACCAGTTATGCATATTTAAGAATTTTATACTATCAGTAATCGTGTGAGTTATGGCTACAACATTTAGTAATTAAGCTAAACTCAAAACACACATATCCATACATATTTACCATAACCAAATTTGTTTGAAACTTGAGTTCAGGTCTTTTATACAGGGTGGGCCAATGAAAAAAAAAAGAAGGATTTTTGGCTGGTTCAAATTCATTTTTTAAAAACCACTCAGAACACGTCAATTTTATTTTCAAAGGGAACATCTTTTGCAATATAGGAATCACAGAAATAGCAACTAACAACGGCTTTTCAGTAAATGTTGCGGATTATTTAGTTCCAAATTAATATACAAAGATTTTACAATTATCAGAAAATCTACAATTAAAGAAAAATCCGGAAAAAAACGCGTACGTTTATATATTTTGGCCTTTTGTCAGAAAGAATTTTAGATACACTCAAAGAAATAGTATGGGTAAATTCAACAAAAAAAAATGGTTAACTAACAATATCGTTAATTTTGTTAAACTAAATTATATTGATGGTATTTTTAAACAAGAGGTGATTGTTATTTTAATTAATAAAAAGTTGTCGTACAACAAAACAAACATTACCTTAAAAAATAGATGAATAAGACTATTATTTTTTTCGTCTGACTATTATTTTGTTGAATTCTGTCAAATTAAAGTAGATAATAGTATATTTTATTTTTAACTATTATCGAATTGTAATTCTAACCCAGTATTAGTTCGCTGTATTATTGTACTTGGTAGACAAATCAATATTATTGTCGTCTTCTAGAAGTTCTAAAAGAATGACCATAAAATTTGCTTGCTTACCACGTAGTCTGTTACAGAAATGATTCCCAGATGACGCCACATATAAATCACTGACAATAATCAATCATGCATTATCTTATACTCTTATGAATTTATAGAAAATTAATAACATGATTGCAATGTTCAAATTCTCTCAGGGATCATCGATATATTTGGATGGATCTTATAAACGATCTCTAATCTTTGGTTTGGGTGGTCTGATGTCTCAATACTGAGATTTTGACTAACCAAAAAAAACTTCATCATACAATAAAGTGTAGATCAACCTAAAAATTAGTTGGTGAACAAAAAACAAAGTCGTTGTACTATTTAATTGTAGACCAAATTGAAAATGGTTAGTGAACATAAAAAAAGTCATTGTACTATTTAATTTGTTACAAGAAGATATGATTATTAAACTACTATTTGTTTACGAAAACAAATAAAGTTGTATGACTATTATTTTCTGATTGATTTAACTATGAAACTAGATAGGCGCGATTTCATATGCTCTTTTTGGTTGAATTTACCTATCATTTTCTTTGAATGTAATGTCAAATGATCCTTCAAATACCATTTATACCTACACTGTAAAAATGAGGGTAAATTTACCGTCGTTGCGTGTAAAATTTCCATGTAATTTTACCCGCAAAGAGACAGGAAAATTCCATTTACCAGGGAGGATTACCGAAAATATAAGGTAAACAGAAATTTTCCACTCTCTTTGCGGGTAAAATTCCATTACAATTGGGGGTAATTTTACACACAACGACGGTAAATTTACTATGGAAAGAAAATCCTGTCTGGATAAAGGGCAATTTTGTTAAATGGAATTTTACCCGCAAAGAGAGTGGAAAATTTCTATTTACTTTATATTTTCGGTAATCCTCCCTGGTAAATGGAATATTCTTGTCTCTTTGCGGGTAAAATTACATGGAAATTTTACACGCAACGACGGTAAATTTACCATCATTTTTTACAGTGTAGCCAAACAATGCCGAATATCTCTTATAGTGCTGAACATAAAACAAATAAAAACAAAAATCAGGGATTTTCTAAAGTTCTCTTGTGAAGAATGCAATAGTTGTTACATCGGTCAAACAGGGCATTTAATGCAAGATGCTCTCATCATTTAAAATCAAATTCAAACAAAGTGTGCAAACTATTCTTTTAGAAATCAACCATATATTTCCGTCAATATATAAACTGGGGGCAATTGAAATTTAGAAATGTTGGAATAAATCAAATACTAACTACACTTATTAATGGTGCAATTAGGCATAGGAAATTCGAGTCTACGGTAAAACTATTATTGACTAATTTATTTCAATTAAGAATTGGAATTTAATTTAATTCGTGAGATTCATGTATGTCTATCCTAATAAACTGAATTGTAGTACATTAAATATGAACCCGCATAACAAAATGCGAAGGTTGCGGGCTGCTTGTTAAGCGACGTAACATATGTGATCAAAATAAAATATCATTTGAAGGAGACCCAAAAAAAAAACATATAATGATGAATAAAACGGTGGAAGTTTGACGTCTCATTCCAATGAAACAAAAAATTTGCATACAATTGATGTCATGGGACGCGAGGTTTTATTCAAGTCAATTTTAAAAATTGACCATTTTTTTCCTAAAAAAGTTGTACAATGTATAAATGCGCAATACATAATATACAGTCTATCAGTGGCAGCTCGTGGAAAAATTTGGGGAGCCATTACAGTTCCAGAGAGTCGTATGTGGATCATGACTTGTAGAAGGTTAAGTACTCAAATTTTTTTAACTTAAAACTATATTAAGAAAGGTCATTCGTAGAAAAATGACCAATTAATAATTTCCCCATTAAAAAAATGTGGTCTTCAACATTTTTTTAAAAAAACTCATATTTATTTATTTATTTTTGCAAAAATGTACAATATTTGTTATTTAGAGTAAGGTGGTATAAATACACAACATATACCAGAAATTCACAATTAAACCATACAGAAAACGATGAAAATTTATATTTCTTTAAAGGAATACAGACAGGCCCGGACTGGAAAACATTCTGCTACCGGGCAACTTATTTGACCGGCACCAGTCCAAGCCCATTGTTCACAGCAACACGATACAAAATATTCTTATTTTATATTAATTTAATTGCCCAGGCTTGAATACAGCCGTTTATCGCATTGTACAAAGTATTGTGAAGCAACGATACTATGATATTAATATTCTTATTTTTAAAAAAGAGTTTCTCAGTCTAACTAACAACATAATTTTCCATTACAAGATAATTTCCATTGTAAAAATCATGGAAATATTCATTATATTATTCATAATCTAATTGTGAATAATCTTCCAAATCTATCTTACTCTTGCTTGAAAATAGTAAATTTAATTACATATCTCTATTGTTTGCAATTGATTTTTGCAAAATTATTTGTTTTACTCATTTTCTTCTCTTTGCCTCTGCATGCCTTGCATTGATAACAGAGGTGATTATTTCACCATGCACTGCCCTAGGAAATCCACATTCTACCGCCATTGAACTCGCTCCCTCGTAAATTTAAAGTACCACTTTCTGGCAAGTTAGAATACCTACTTTTGCCATAAAGCTAATCGAACCGCAGCTGATTGCGGAGTTTTTAAACAATACTTTCGATTATTCTAATTGCCAATTACAGACGTTATTATTTTCTCTTCTGCGACAACACTACGATTTATTACGGAATAATTAAAAAGACTAATGGAGGCTTTTAAGTGCTCGAACACATGACGTTAACAAATGCGTATCTGAACTGGAAAAAGATTGACCCAATTCGTTGGAAATTTATACGATGACTATCAGTTGTATGGTTTCACTGCTCTCCGTTTCTCTGTGAGAAGTGAGAAACTATAATTTAATCAGGGTATTAAATTTAACGAAACACTCATAATATGAAATAGCAAATTTACAATAATTTACTTCGGAATAATGATATATGAATTACCACGGCCGACTCTAGTAACTAGAGTCGGCCGTGGGATTACATTTGGTTCATTTTTGACAATTTCATAGTAAGTGCATCAAAGAAAAGTTTCTGTATTATGCTAATTTATGGGGGGTGGTTGCTACCCCTAGCTACATTGGAGTTGAAAGAGAATCAAATTTTGAGTAACGTTTCATATAAATTGGTAGTTTTACTTCCACATCCAGTGGAAGTATAGTAACGACAAAAACATTTTTAAAAATTTTTATTGTTCAAATAGGCTTAGAATGTCATGAAACGTCGAGATTTTAAGTTTGAGCGAAAAAAAATTTCTGTCTGTCGGTCTGTAACTTTTTTTCTGCGCACGTTTACTCTGAAACCGTTTAAGATATTGACTTGAAATTTGGTACACGTATGTATTTTAACGTGCTCTGGAACTAGATTATATTTTCATCTTGTTCCATCGAATGGTTGGGGGTAAATTGGGGTAAATTTGGGGTAAATAGGTAAATTAAGCAGGTAAGAGTCCAGAAAATTGGTATTTAGTATTTAGTATATTAAAGAGAAGCTAAGGTCTCAAAAAAAAATTTGGCATTAGCCACCCCCATTACCATTATTAAAGGGGATGAAAAAAAAATTGTGATTTAGTGTGTGTACAAGAACCAGAAACCTCCAAATATTTTTTACTTCATCCACCCCCACTACCACCTCCTATCACCACCCCCACCCCACTACCGATGTGGGGTATCGTTTTATAGGTTTTTGGGGTAGAGGATTTCAAATATTATATTATTAACGTTCCATAAACAATTATTTCCACATACAAATTTTTTTCGTTGTGAGTGACTTGGATAGAAAATCTGGATGTGGAAGTAGTGATTCCTTGGGCAGCGGTTTTTAAGTTATAATGACTTGAAAATTGGGATTTTAGCTTGAAAAAAGAAGTATTTCAAAATGATTTTCGTCAAATAATTCGAAAAGTATTACATTAAACGAAAACATGCTAGAGGCAAATAAGAGAGCTACTAAATTGAGGATGATTTTTTTTCTTTCTAATTTCTATAGAATTAATGAAGAACTTATGACGGGAACAATGTGCTTCTTCACGTTTTCTTAAATAAAAACGTCGCCATTTTGTTCATGTAAGTAGTCATTAATTAAAAAATATATTCTCAAAAATTGTTTTTGTTAACATATAGTATGACCTAGACGTTCAAATTCTTTCGCTCGTTTATAGTACTTGTTTTAGAAAAAAAATTCTTTTTAAACAATAAAGAGAAAACGAGAAAACGTAACATTTTTGTTGCTTTTAAATTTATATCCATAATTTTTACCAGAATCAGGTAATTAAGATAATTGAACGTCGTTGATCCCACTTGAGAGATAATTTAATAAACTTTATATCACAATAGAAATTTGTAATATTTTGTTTGTTTAAAGTTGATTGTTTATAACAAATTCGGATAAAAACACGTTTTTCTCAAAAAATTTGATTTGTAAATTATAAATTATTTTTAAAAGAGTTCAAATGAATATTTTTGTCAGAACAAAATTTAAGAAATAAATTGTTAATTTCGATTTTCATAAAAACGTAATATTTCAACAAATAGCCATAATTTGACCAATGTTTATCATGACTTTCAACTTTGTTGGACTTGGCGAAAGTTGGAAATTTGATATGGAAGTTGGCAATTTGTACTGAAAATTTTTTTTTAGAATTTCTCCCCCCCACTCATCAATTACTTCCATATCCAGTGGAAGTATAGTAACGACAAAAAAAATTTTATTGTTCAAATTCGCTTAGAATGTCATGAAACGTTGAGATTTTAAGTTTGAGCGAAAAAAAAATTTCTGTCTGTCTGTAACTTTTTTTGTGCGCACGTTTACTCTGGAACCGTTTAAGATATTGACTTGAAATTTGGTACACATATGTACTTTAATGAGATCTGGAACTAGATTATATTTTCATCTTGTTCCGTCGAAGGGTCGGTGGGTAAATTGGGGTAAATTTGGGGTAAATAGGTAAATCAAGCAGGTAAGAGTCCTTAAAATTGGTATTTAGTATATACAAGAGAAGCTAAGGTCTCAAAAAATTTTTGGAATTAGCCACCCCTATTACCACCCCACCCCATTATTGAAGGGGATGAAAAAAAAAATGTGATTTAGTGTGTGTACAAGAACTAGAAACCTCAAAATATTTTTTTTACTTCATCCACCCCCACTACCACTCCCCTATCACCACCCTCACCCCACTACCGATGTGGGGTTTTTGAGGTAGAGGATTTCAAATATTATATTATTTAAGTATTATTAAAGTTCCATGAACAATTATTTCCACATACAAAGTTTTTTCGTTGTGAGTGACTTGGATAGAGAATCTGAATGTGGAAGTAGTGATTCCTTGGGCAGCGGTTTTTTACTTCCACATCCAGTGGAAGTATAGTAACGACAAAAAAATTTAAAAAAAATTTTATTGTTCAAATAGGCTTAGAATGTCATGAAACGTCGAGATTTTAAGTTTGAGCGAAAAAAATTTTCTGTCTGTCTGTCAGTCTGTAACTTTTTTTGTGCGCACGTTTACTCTGGAACCGTTTGAGATACTGACTTGAAATTTGGTACACATATATACTTTAACGAGATCTAGAACTAGATTATATTTTTCACCTTGTTCCGTGGAAGGGTTGGGGGGTAAATTGGGGTAAATTTGGTTGTAAATAAGTAAATCAAGCAGGTAATAGTCCATACAATTGGTATTTAGTATATTTAGTATATACCAAGAGAAGCTAAGGTCTCAAAAAATGTTGGCATTAGCCACCCCCATTATTAAAGGGGATGAAAAAAAAATGTGATTTAGTGTGTGCACAAGAACCAGAAACCTCAAAATACTTTTTTACTTCATCCACCCCCACTACTAACCACCCCCACTACTAACCACCCCCACCCCACTACCGATTAGATGTGGGGTATCGTTTTATGGGTTTTTGTGGTAGAGGATTTCAAATATTATATTATTAAAGTTCCATAAACAATTATTTCCACATACAATTTTTTTTCGTTGTGAGTGACTTGGATAGAAAATCTGAATGTGGAAGAAGTGATTACTTGGGCAGCGGTTTTTATTTTGGGTAAAAGTTGGTAATTTGTACTGAAATTTTTTTGTTAGAATTTCTCCCCCCGCTCATCAATTTTTATTTTGGGTAAAAGTTGGAAATTTGTACTGAAAATTTTTTTTAGGAATTATTATTTAATAATTACAGAGTTGGTTTCTTCAGTTTATGAAGTTGGCAAAGGAAAAATAAAAGTTGGCTCGCTACGGCTCTGGTTATCGTACAGTTATTACAAGGATGGCAGATTATCCGCCGATCCTCTACAAAGAAAGGCCCTTTGTGCTTTTTGTTGTGACAAAATTCGTAGGTGTTCAATTTTGATCGATCCTGTTTCAGTATTGAAATATGTTAACTCATATAAAATGTTCTGGGTAAATAAAAATGTGTTTTTCTTATTTTTCGACCAGTAAAGAATCAATCAAACGCCTATTAATCTAATCCACCAGCAAGGATGTTACATTTTCTTATGGCTTTATAATAATTGACCATGATCCTAAGTAAAGGAACCAACCGTAAAGTGTCATGTAGATGAGAGATTAATCGTGAAATTCGATAGGGTCATAAAGTACACAACGTATATCCATTATAATTACCCTTGAAAACAATGCCTCGTGATATTGCATTGTCTAAGTGGGTATTTAATTCTTTTGGGAATTTCGAAAGTTGTTGACCTTCCTTTATTATGCCTAAGTACTAGGTGTTAAAATTTGACATTATTGTTTTATCCCAGTGTAGCATGTAGCACTATGTAAACGTAGCTAAGTCATGAGAAACATCTCGATTGTATAATGTTTATAAGCAAATCAGTAAATCGAAATTAAATAGTTCATTTTTCACTACATAATCACACAAATAGACAGAGATCATTTTAAGGGATTCTAATTATGAGTCAATTCCGTAGTTTGGGATTTCCAGGAAGTCAAAATTGCATTGCATGTTTCTAATAATACATTTACGTTAAAAAAAATCGGCAGCTACGGAAAGCGGCTGGAACATCCCCACTCGGTGGATTTATAAACGATCTCATTTAATTATTTTTTTATTTATTTTTAAAAACCATATAATTCTTTGTGGACAGCTTCTCTGCCACCTGTGGCCAGTGGAGTGTTCATAGTGATCCGTTTCAATTTGAGCTGATAAATATTATTTTTATCTTCTGACCTCGACCGATTTTTCACTAAATCGGTCGAAGAAGGTTGTTGTTTGGTTGCTTGTCACTAATGTCAGATGTCAAACTGGCAGATGCCAACAGGTTTCAGGAGAAGAAGATTTTTGACAGCTGTCAAACTGACAGCTGTCAAATTTTTTGTCGCTAAACTTTGTTATTTTTGCAATTGGTTATTTTTTATTTATTTGCTTTCACTATTAGAGAATATTATTTAGGTATTAAGCAAAAAAAATACATACGAGAACTGCCGACATGGTGGTCTCCCTGACGCCAGGAAAATGTGGTGGAAAAGAGATATTGTTTAAAAATTTTTAAAGGTTTATCGGCCAAAATGGAATTTTTGATGACAAAAACAAACAAAGAGAATAAAAAAATTACAAAATAGAACGTGTAGAAAGAGAATAGAAAGGATTGGAAAGATATAGTTGGGGAAATTTATAAGCTACAATATTGATAATAACTATAGTTACTACGTAATTAAGCGGGGACAGAGATAATTGCAAAAATCTGCAGTGAAGCACTGGAAATCGTAAAGTATTATACCAATAAAGAATAGCTTAAATGAAAGTTGTAGATTTTTTTCTTCCCTACAATATTAGTAATAACCAATTTTAGGGTAGAGGAGATAAGCGAGAAAATTCTACTTTGGCCGTCATTTTTTCAACATGGCGACCATAGCAGTAACAGGCACCAGACTATATTAGTTATATTTCGGATTAATTTACTAATGAAAAAATATCACCTACATTTTCTTTACTTTGTTCTTCAATAACTAAACTAATTGAACAGGGCATATACCTTTCAAATACATTCGAAAATCATATCTATTTCCTAGTGGTTAGAGAATCGATAACATCTATTAATTTCAACAGATCTTCCGAAAGTATGCGGGAACTGTTTAATCTCGTTAATAAGACAGTTGGTAATTTCTCACAGTAATTATTATTATCATTGCTCGACTTTCACCGTAACAGCGATAGCAACTTGAAGATTTCATCTTCGATTTGCAATATTTTATAAATAATGCGCATATTGGAATAATAAATAGATGGTCTTAATAATCAACCACTCAGTCAATTTATGTTCTATTGCAAAGTTGCACATTATGACAACTGATCGGTAATTGCATAGTTTGGGCCTGTCACCTTCCTTGAAAACTGGAGTTATCTGAGATAATTTCGAAATTAAACAGTTTAGAAACAGATGCCGCAAATATTAAACCTTAATAACGTAATAAGAAAGCGGGAATTCCCTCTGGTCTCCTCGTAAGTTCAAGCTTCAACTTCTTTAAACAAGCTTAAATATTATTTTCAGATGGTGCTTATTTTGCTTGAAAGGTCTGAATGGGCAAGAGCTCCAAAACTGAACAGTTTTTAAGACACCACACAAAACTAGATAGATATGCCATGGTACTATCGAAGTTTGGTTTATTATAGTTTCATCAAACTGAGTTTAGTGTAAGGTGGATAAAAATTGGAAAGTAAAAACTAAAAATTAAAAAATCTTTATTTTTTGGAAATCAAAATAATATTTGAGAGTCAGATCATATGTATTTTGACTAGCAGCATCCAAATATGCAAGAATATACAGGTTGTCCAATTTTATAAATTTGATTTGCATCGAAACCGGAAGTCGGCCATTTTGGTTCTTTACATCATATAATTGGAAATTTCATTCCATATCACTACACTAAATTAGAAAAAAATCCCTTCGCCCGTCCAAATGTTACAAGATTGTCACCCGGTATAGTTATTAGCTATTAGGTAATAGATATTAGATAATTTTTAGTGACCCTTTTTTGAAAGCGGTTAAATTTTTCAAATGTTTTTTTGTTATATATCCACGATTGTACAGAATATACTGCACTCTATTATACATGATGTAATTACTGATAATTTATGTTATTATTGACAGATAAGGTCTAGACTAGACTATAAATTGCACGCCACCGTTAGCATGGTAGATTAGAAGCAGGAAAAGATGTTAACTGCAATTAGAATTAGCTTATAAACCACTAAATTACTACAGTTAATAAATATGCCTATGTATAACAAGTGTCGTATGAAATCGCCGACAAACTAAAAACGGAGAAACAACTAATAAGAGCCAGGATCAATTTTATTTATCCGGAAATGCCTAAAGGCAATACAATTTTCTTGAAACCTTTACACGTAGGAAATAGAAAAAATACATTAAGTTCATAAATTCCGGACCATTCCATTGTTTCGATTTTTGCCCTTTGGGTTTCTTAAAAGCTATTGCAATTTATTTTCTAAAAGATGAAAGACTGTCATAACCTGAGTTTTTTAAAATTCCGCTTATACCACATTTTGAATTCAGTTACGTTTGAAAGATCAAGGAATTTCGGAGGGTGTCCTAATTAATTCATCAACTAGACTTATCCATATCCATTGCTCTTGGCTAAATCCTTAAAGTTTTCTCATTTGCAAATTTCTGTTCATTCAGAGGGAAACTTATTAGACGATGATTGATTGATTGATTGACTTACCAGCGTGCGGTAGGCATTGCTGCCACTCCCACAGTTGTACAGCTGGGCCTGCTACGTCCACGCTGGGTTGGACTAAGGTCATGCTTGTTGCCAGCAGCGAGTGCCACATGGCGCATGGTGAAGGAATATGTGAGATGCGTTACTGCATTGTGTCGTGAGGGAGCGTTTAAGCTCCCTTTTTTGTGTTTTTGGTTCTGGGTATCTGCCTCTTCTGAATCTTCGTGTGAAATATGTGTTGTGTCTTGATATGGAGTGTTTATTACTGTTTATGCTCCTCTTTTTGTGTTTCTGCTTCTTCGAATCTTCTTTTTCTGAGTTTTCTGATTCCTCGATTTCCGATGCTAGGGTGGGTTTGGGTCATGCTTGTTGTCAGCAGCGAGAGCCATACGACATTGTTTTTTTTTTTTTCATTTTTCCCTTCTCTTTTCTTTCCCAGTTTGTTTATGATTCTCTCGATTGTTGTTTTCCACCTGTAACATGGTCTCCCTATTTTTAATTTGCTGCTGTTCAGTGTTAGCGTTTTCTTCAGTAAGTTTTCTGCTGTCCTTTTTGCTTTAACCTTTTTGATCCTTTCCCTTATCTCTTTGCTTACCAGGATATGGTCTATTTGTGTGATTGAGCTTCCATTACTCTGTCAATGCGTGTTTGACTTTTGCACCATGTATTTATTATTAAGTCAAATATGTGTGCTAGGTTTTTCAGCGCGTTTCCATTTTCGTTAGGCCATATGTGGAGTATATGTGCATTGAAATCTCCAGGTATACGATTTCACTGCACTATGTATATATGTATATAAACTATGATTTACTGCTTTAGAGGGAAGCACTGTGGAAAGTTTTGGTATGTGTACCTAATTAAACACTAACTAATTAATATTTCTTATCAAGCTGACAATATTCCGTGGTATAAATTATTTTACAAACACTTTTACTTATACAAACTTAAATATAACTTCTATACGTTGTCACTTTGTATTTAACTTTTACTAGCTTTTATGGGTATCCACTATAAGTCATCTCCCTACCTACCACGATATGATCTATTTATTGAGTTGAATTTCCGCTGCTCTAGGTATCAAGATTGCTTTTTTCTGTGTGTATTCTCTTGGAAACAATTTTCCTGAGAGAAACCTGTATCACGCATACCTACATTGAGGTGCCATAAGGATTCAGTTTGGACGCTACACACCGACAGTGCCCCATTGATTATTTCTGGTCTAATCCAAATTAAACACGTTTGAATATTTTTAGCAATTATAAGAACCTCACCTGAAAGATAGGTATACTTTAAGAGTATTGCGCCACTGATCATTACGTGTTCAATTTTGATTAAATTTGTTTGAATATTTTTAGTAAATATGAAAAACACACTTGAAGGTTCACACAGGAAATCTGTATAATCACACTTTAATACCAATGCATTACTGATTTTTCGGGTTATTATTATCACCATTTTTATCACGCGTAATTCTCTTGATTGGCTGAAAGAAATTCGGTTTTGGCTATTAATTATTATTTGTATTATTGACCTAATAGTATGCCTCTGGTTTACTCAATACTATTTAAAATATTAGGTTTTGAGTTAATAAATTAGGTTAATAGAGATTAAGTTGATAAAGTTATTAAAGTAATTAAATTTAATAAAATAAAATAAATTAGTTCATAGCTTAGCTTTCTGTGGCTTCTGGCGTGGTGATTGTTGTTTTTTATTCCCTCTTCTTTTTGGGCTTAGTACACTTAAAAAACTTTCCACTGCACACACAAATTTATTATTTATTTATTTACACTTTTACGTTTGTCTGTCTTGCTTTGCTTTATAAACACGTGTTGTTCAGTTTTGACACTGAATATTTATTGGTTTCTTTAACGCAATAAAGCACTTGAAAGGGTCTTTTAGGTACCTATATAGATAGGTCTATTTAGGTCGACCGTCAACTAAGGCACAGGTTTACAGTTTATTTTTTGGTACTATTTAAAAAACACTAATAGTAATTTTCAATTTATTAATTCTATATGAACCTTTTTTCCTATTATGACATGTCACGTTAAGCAAAATTTCTTGGCTCACCGGTGGCTTAAATTTGATTAAGTTTGCCGTGGCTTTAACTGATTTTTAGCACTTATTTCGGGAGCGTCTTACGATGAGTCTATACAAGCCGTTTGTCAATTTTTGAATCGGGAAACTAAATAGACGATGAATAAAAAAATTGAGACCAGCCAATTTGTGCTGGAGACAATGGTGTGAATCATTAAGGATATACCTTACACTGCTTCATTTCTATACAGGGTGGACCAAATTAAATGGGATTTGGGGTTTTCTCTAAAACTCGATTTTCGAGAAACCAACAATGGCGCAACAGAGCGTTTTTGGAAAATTGGCATTTTTGGATGACCTTTTTATATCTCAATTGTCAAGTGTCGACCCCAGGGGGTCGCGACTCACAGGTTGAAAACCGCTGCTCTAGGGAATTGGAGTCGTACAGGTTGTATAATTTAGGTGAAAGGCACGACCCTTGCGGCACCCCCGCGTGAATATCCTACTCCTAAATAGTTACAGATGAACAGACAGGTTAAATATCGTAATAATAAAACATAACATAACATAACATCCACTGCACATATTAGACAACCTCAAAATCCAAAGGTAATGCTGTCCGGAAGGAGTTTAAACATTTGGAAAAACGCAGACAACATCCATTACCTACCGACATTGCCATTGTCGGGGCTAGGGATCGAACCCAGAACGCGATAAATAATGTGACCAAGCGTGCTCGTCACACAGTATGCTGCTGCGCTAACTTAATCGTACAATTATTTGGGCATAAAAAAAGTAAAAAGTGGACAAGAAACTCAAAATAATAATGGAAACATCCTGTGGGCCCCAAACGACCGTGCTACAGTGACTAGACTGCGTCGAGAAAATAAGGGTGTGTTAGGGGCTTGTGCGACGCCAGTTGAAAAGTCAGATGGAATAGTACACAACACGCTGCATAGGGCACAGGGGTTAGGGGTTATATTGTAGTTGTAGATTGATCGATATAAATGATGACACACGCCACAACTTCGCCGCAAGCGGACGACCAGAGAACAGCTGTTACGTCACGACCGACATGATTCACTTTTCTTAATTGTTTAATCCACTCGAGCTGAGATGGTTGAGTCGGGGTCAGTTCGAAAATAAATTAAAAGCATGGAATATGATAAAGTGATAACCTCTTGTTTATATACGCCGAGGGAGACTAATGTGTTTTCCTTTGCGTGGACTTTATACAATTATGTTTACCTATCTACCGTTTGATGAAAACTTATACAGCAATGTCAGTTTCATCGGAGACGTTAATTGATTTATTTATTGTTCATCTGTAAATTTGTTGTAGTATAATCATTCAAATAAATATATTTACATCGTTCTCGCTGTATACAGGGTGTTTCATTAATAATTGGCCATAGACTAACTGAAGAATCCTTAGCCGAAAATATGAAGATTTAACCAAAAACACTTAGGTATATAAAATGTGCCTCTTTACTGAGATACTGGACGTTAAGTTAAAAATAAAAAAATTATTTTCACATATTATTTTTAAATTGCTTAATATTTCTTTACCATATTTGGTTAATGGTCCAAGACGCATAATATCACCGAAAGAACTGGTTCCTCACTATTGCCAGGGGCCCACGGTAAGGGGGGGGGAGGGGGGAGGAGTTTCTCCAACTTAATGTGTACGCCACGGGCCAAATATTTGCTTTCTTGGTTTTCTATTATTTTTCAATAATTTTTACGCAAAAAAGGTACTCTTAATACATTGCTCTAGAGTGCCTATTTCTCGAGATATTTGAATTCGAAAAGCGGCTACGTGGTATTTTCAATCAGTGTTACTCAGCTGTCAAATAAATTTCTAGTCTCTTTGACGTCTAACTAATATAATGCCTTGTTGTTTTTGTACATAGTAAGCTGAAACAATGATAGTAGGCTAATGATATTTAGTTTTCCTAGAACTGTCAAGTTTGTTTGTTTGTTGTTAGTTTTGCCATAATAGGAGTTATTTAACAGTTCACAAAACTTATTTATTGATAATGCCCCGTCATAATAATTTATCGAATATGGAAATGCGAGACATTGTATTTTAATTTAATTAATTTGTATTTGAAGTACATTAGAGGAATAAAACGCCCAATTATTTGGCAGGTCAGGACAAAACTTTTAACTTTGTTCCTGCCTAGAATCTTCCGGTAATGTTTGCCATTCATATTGAGTTACGTTGGTCATCAGCACTTAAGAATCTGTTTTTTTGACATTCGTTATTATATTCGACAAACAACTGATCAGAATCAACCTTGACGATTTCTTTTTGTTGGACTTTCCTCCCTTGTAAAAAGTTGTGACAAATATAAAAAATGTGTAAGTACGAATGATTTGTTATTGTAATTATTAATTTTAATTAATTCAACGTGAATTGAATAAGCGGTGCCAGCAGTGTTACGTTGGCTAATACCAGCATTAGAAATTAAAAACCGGGGAACACGCAACTGGAACTGTTATCTTCAAATCGATCTAGAAATAATTACGAAAATATTATACAAGCATACACCGAAGGATAATAAGAACAATAATAATTGTGTTTGTGATCTTACGTAAAACGCTGGTTTATTGTGGATTTAATACACGTTTTTACGGCAACAAAACACCCAATCACGATTCTCTAGGTAACATTTAATTTTTGCCTCCGTAAATAATAATAATAATAATAAACATTAATTGTATCCCATGAAGTGTTACCCAAAAAAACAACAATATTACATTTTAATATACCATTCAAATGCATTTTAACAGCGGATATCTCAAAAATGAAGGAGCAGAAAGAATTTAAGATTATCTGTTCACTATACTATATCGCTCTCTCTTTGAATGACTTATTACGTTGAACAGTTTTGAGGATATGCCAAAGGAAAAATGCACTACTCTTTAAAATTTGATCATACCAGCTTTAAATCCATTATATTTCGAAGTTATTATCAAAAACGTAACCTAATGCTTATTCGGTTACTCTTTAAAATAGGTATTTAAAAAATATTTGATAAAATGTAAAAATTCGCAGAAAAAATAAAGATTTCTTGGATATACCTATCTAATATCAATTGAGCTATCGAGCACACAGACCAGTCGGAATGTTTTTTTTGTGCGAAATGTCGTTTACCCGCAATTATTTTTTTTAAATTATAGTTTGGGATGTCCAGAAACATATGCCAACTATCCTATCCGCACGCGTGACAGGTGGGACAACACACTTTAAAATTCAAAAATCGTCAATTTTTTGCCAATTTTCGCTTTATTTGCAATAATATAACTCTTAAATGAAGCGTTCGAAATTGTGTCAAGAGATAGAAAAGTTGAGAAAATTGATTTTAATTTTTATTATTCTTGACATTTTCCCGTTTAAGAGCTACAGACGAAAGAACAATGCTACTTTTTATCATTTGATTTTTTTTAAAGTGAATATAATAAATATTAATACGAAATATATCATCGGTATAATGTAAATTATGTTTAAATGTCATATACACTTGAAATAAAATATATTTACACTACAGCATTATCGTTGTCATTATAGTTCGACGAATACATACCAGAATGTAATCATCATTTGTGTTACACATTAATAACAATACGATTTCTGTATAAAATCAGGTGCAAGATTGTTTTATATTCAAAAGCGTTATTAATTTTGAATCGACTCAATTTTAACTAGTTTCATAATGACACTTGTCAGCTTGTCAATAACGTACTAAGCCGGGTCTGCAAATTGATGTAATACCTACAACATTAATTAAAACCATAATTAGAGAACATACGTCGTTACACTCTGCAGTTTCGAAAGTGATGATATACGAGCGAAAAATACAAAACAAACAACCATTAGCAAATGTATAATTATTAATAGTACCTAATTAAGTCGACGGTAAATATTTGCAATTTTTTACGAGCACGTACTTTGACTCTTGATTTCAAAGTTTCAGTTATTGGAAACCATAAAAGTGTTACGTCACGTTTAAATGCTCTAGATCGACACCGTCAACACGTATACATCCGTAAAGATTCAAGATTTTTATTTTTAAAGCTGGTGAACGTTACAACGCTTGGAGTATCTGAAGATTTACGACCTGTCTTTTAGCATGAACTATTTGTGACGCGTAAATAATAAATCTACCCTAAGCCCTACTTAGTACTTAATCCTATTTGAGGTGGTATTTTATCTAATCTGAATTCTAAGTTCGTCGTCGTATTGATTTTAATTTAAATAAAAATCATGTCAATGTAATGTCTCCCGTTAGAACGAGGCTACTTTCCTTTACCAGCTGGTGGCCCTTAAGTCGTCTTGTTTTCCAACGTACACTCAAAGAAATAGTATGGGTAAATTCAACAAAAAAAAATGGTTAACTAACAATATCGTTAATTTTGTTAAACCAAACTATATTGATGGTATTTTTAAACAAGAGGTGATTGTTATTTTAATTAATAAAAAGTTGTCGTACAACAAAACAAACATTAACTTAAAAAATAGATGAATAAGACTATTATTTTGTTCGTCTGACTATTATTTTGTTGAATTCTGTCAAATTAAACTAGATAATAGTATATTTTATTTTTAACTATTATCGAATTGTAATTCTAACCCAGTATTAGTTCGCTGTATTATTGTACTTGGTAGACAAACCAATATTATTGTCGTCTTCTAGAAGTTCTAAAAGAATTACCATAAAATTTGCTTGCTTACCACGTAGTCTATTACAGAAATTATTCCCAGATGACGCCACATGCAAATCACTGACAATAATCAATCATGCATTATCTTATACTCTTATGAATTTATAGAAAATTAATAACATGATTGCAATGTTCAAATTCTCTCAGGGATCATCGATATATTTGGATGGATCCTATAAACGATCTCTAATCTTTGGTTTGGGTGGTCTGATGTCTCAATACTGAGATTTTGGCTAACCAAAAAAAACTTCATCATACAATAAAGTATTGATCAACCTAAAAATTAGTTGGTGAACAAAAAACAAAGTCGTTGTACTATTTAATTGTAGACCAAATTGAAAATGGTTAGTGAACATAAGAAAATGTCATTGTACTATTTAATTTGTTACAAGAAGGTGATGATGATTATTAAACTACTATTTGTTTACGAAAACAAATAAAGTTGTATGACTATTCTTTTCTGATTGATTTAACTATGAAACTAGATAGGCGTGATTTCATATGCTCTTTTTGGTTGAATTTTCCTATCATTTTCTTTGAGTGTATACAAGTGTAGTACATCATCAAATTAAATCATTTATTTTATTGGTATTAAACACCGCAATCCCTTGTGGATCTATTGTAGCTCCTGTTCTAGTTTTCTTTAGAACTCCTTATCCAGTTTTGCATTTTATATCAGACTCCACAGCCTGTCGTATTTATAGCTATCAGCCCTTGGTTTCTCCTCACCAAATAGTTAGGATCTCAGACCCATTAGACTCATACACTCAAAGAAATAGTGTGGGTAAATTCAACCAAAAAATGGTTAACTAACAATATCGTTAATTTTGTTAAACCAAACTATATTGATGGTATTTTTAAACAAGAGGTGATTGTTGTTTTAATTAATAAAAAGTTGTCGTACAACAAAACAAACATTAACTTAAAAATAGATGAATAAGACTATTATTTTGTTCGTCTGACTATTATTTTGTTGAATTCTGTCAAATTAAACTAGATAATAGTATATTTTATTTTTAACTATTATCGAATTGTAATTCTAACCCAGTATTAGTTCGCTGTATTATTGTACTTGGTAGACAAACCAATATTATTGTCGTCTTCTAGAAGTTCTAAAAAAATTACTATAAAATTTGCTTGCTTACCACGTAGTCTATTACAGAAATTATTCCCAGATGACGCCACATACAAATCACTGACAATAATCAATCATGCATTATCTTATACTCTTATGAATTTATAGAAAATTAATAACATGATTGCAATGTTCAAATTCTCTCAGGGATCATCGATATATTTGGATGGATCTTATAAACGATCTTTAATCTTTGGTTTGGGTGGTCTGATGTCTCAATACTGAGATTTTGGCTAACCAAAAAAAACTTCATGATACAATAAAGTGTAGATCAACCTAAAAATTAGTTGGTGAACAAAAAACAAAGTCGTTGTACTATTTAATTGTAGACCAAATTGAAAATGGTTAGTGAACATAAAAAAATGTCATTGTACTATTTAATTCGTTACAAGAAGATATGATTATTAAACTACTATTTGTTTACGAAAACAAATAAAGTTGTATGACTGTTCTTTTCTGATTGATTTAACTATGAAACTAGATAGGCGCGATTTCATATGCTCTTTTTGATTGAATTTACCTATCATTTTCTTTGAGTGTATGTTTATTAAGAAAATAGTGTCCAGTTAGCAGACCCACTATTATCCGAATGGTCTTTCTATTTTGACGTAGTATTTTAGTTTAGTATTTTATATAAAGAGAGAAGGAAGAAAACAGCAGAAAATTTTATACGAAACTAAGGTCTGATTTGATCCAAAACTTCGCTTTGCACCAATCGCTGCAGCAAAAGATTTTATTCAAAATTTGTCTTGATTACACATAAAATATCTCAGCAGTTCCCTGGCGACAGTAGCCAGGCTACTTCACTGTTAACTGCGAGGGATGTATAAAATATCTCTTTCAGTATTATGTGAGATTCCTACGCTTGCCTGTTTATTTATAATCTAATAATCCGGTGATTTTAGCTTCAAAAATAACGATTTGCATGTGCGAAGTGCATGTTATTAAGAGTAAAAATATGTACTATTTCTCATAATATCGTTTACATATAGATTTTATATTTGTTCCTACAGTACTTCAAAGTACAAAATTCAATTTTTTCAGTTTTTTTGCCATAAAATGTTATTAACAATCAAAGATTCGTTCTTTGCATATACAGTAGTGGCAGCCAAAATTCTTGGGTCGATCCCCATAATAAGATAGAATGAAATATAAAGAGCAAAATAATGTACACGAAAGAGACCGATATGACAACAACGATGCCAGCACTTGTGTATGTTAAGAGTTCCGCCCTCTATCCCCTCTTATTGTCCCTCCTACAGCTTGAGACGTTTATGATGAAAACAGCAGTTTCCTAAAAATTGTTTAGTACATTTCAAGATGTGTTGGGATGTACTACTCTTGTCAAAAATGATGTTACGCGTATTGGAGTTTGCTGGTTGGTAGTTATTTGATGCATTTTTCAATGCTCAAATAACTAAAATACTGTTTTATTTTTGCACATTTTTAGCCATGTGGCGTGAAAATTAAACTAGCATTCCCTAGGTACATAAATAAAATAAATAAAAATTCTTTAAATAAATAGGATTTCTCCCTTTTCCAGATCACAGTCATTTTAGGTGGGGATGTCTAAGCGAATACTCTGCAGTGATGGGATAAAGTGGGGTAAAAAGAAAATGCGAAATCGGATGAAATCCAATTATTGATTAATACGGCTTTATTTGCAATTGGTTTCTTGTTAAAATAATTTCATTAACAGTAGTTCATAGAAACATCATGATTTGTTATCCTTATTTAGATTTATGCTGCGTATTTTAACATGGCGTAAAATAATTTACATTCCCCAATCTACCCCAATGTCAAATCTTGGTATCCTTTGCCGGCAACAAGTAAGAAGCTCCTCCCACAGTCTACACGTGCGCACCTCCCATTGGGATGTCTAAATTAAACAGGCAGGCAAATATGGGCGTGCCGTTTTTTTTATCCATAGTTCACCCATGTCCTCAAAACATAATCTTTGTCTAATTATGAAGAAATGACAGAAACAGAATGAGTTGACGCAAATGTATCGCAAAGAAAATTCAGTAAAAGAGGAAGGATTATCTTGACGACTAAAAGTAGCTAGAGAGGCAAGTGGCAACAGCGTAGGTTAAATCTCTTTCTTTTCAGCATATTATTTGTCCATTTCTCTTCTCTTCTACCTTACATTGGCATCGACTCAATATTTTAACATGCCACCAGTGTATGTATCTGCCTTATAGGGGAGCTCGTGACGAAGAAATTGACGTATCGAACGTTTTTCTACGACCTTTAGAAGCGAAGATAAGCAAAACACTAAGTTGCAAAATTCATTTTGTTTACAAAAAGTTAAATAACAATTAAAGCCGCCGTTTTGAGTGTTTTTTTTTCGGATTCCTGAGGAAATTCTGTAGAGGATAGACTAATTTTTAGCTAGCCCCAAAACTTTCCTAAATATTTTCCTAATTTCACCGGACTATAAATCTATGTTTTATTATTGTTTGTGCTCTATTTTTGATTCTATAGTTAATACTTTTTCTAATTTTATCGTGGGCACATGAAAGTTTTCATTTAGGACGTATATTTAGTATATAAGCTTGGCTTAAAAGCATTAAACGACAATGTTTTAATGCGTGGCACATCTAATTGCGTCTTGGTATTTAAAAATAGGAGCCAGAGATTGCATAGTAATGTTTACAAATGTTTAATTCAAGTATATTTATTTACCGTGCAATACAATAATAACAAAACATTAATTAAAATAGAAATATATGTATGTTTATGAGAGGTAAACCACGGAAATTATTTACTTTCTTGACTGAAATAAACATCTGACTTCTAGTCTTTAATTTGAAAAACATTTTTCTACAACGAGTCAAGTTGAATTATAGCAATCCGTGCGCATTGCTGCTTTTTCACAAATAAATAAATAGCTCAAAAACAAATTCGTAACTTGGAAGCTAGCAGAGGTACCGGTGTAATTAGAAACATACTAACATACAAACTAACATGCATACAAAGCAAGTTAAATAAAACCTTGTAAAAAGGACGGGATGTATCCTTACTTGTCATGCGTGGTACACGGATCTGATTTGTTTCACATATAATACAGGCCTTTTGAGAGCCTCCCCCCCATCTGTGGGAGGGGTGACCCCCCCCCCCCCGGTCCCAGACACATTTTGAGGGGCCCGGTTTTGAAATGTTGAAAATTTTTTCTTGGGATATTTAAAAAAAAATTTGGATTTCTCCCCCGTTCATCAAAAATGTTTTGATGCTGGGAGGTTTTAAAGGGCCCAATTTCCCATATGCAGGCCTATTTCGTTTCTTTGAAAATGAAAATTGATGAGCGGGGGGAGAAAATCCGAAAAAACAAAATTTCCTCAAAAATGAAAATTGGTGAGGGGGGAATTTTTTTTTTGGCAAGCAAGAACAGACAACATTAGACAAATTTTACTTGTGGGAGCCCCAGCAGCGCACCTGAGGCCCGGTAGTCCTAGGCCCGGTGGGGCGTTGCCTCCCTGCCCCCCAGCCAGTCCGCCCCTGTCGACAACTGATTTTCAAGCAGCTTCATAAATTTCTCAAGCCTGTCTCAAGAACCCGATTACAGAACAGAAACTAACTCGGCAGTTCCATAAAAGTAAAACATCTATCACGTAATGTGCATCGTACGAAGGCGTAGAAGGGTCACGGATGTTTTTTTCCAATTATTCCCAGATAAATTTGTAAATAATTTGATTATTCCCTGTTAAATCTGTAAATAATTGAATTATTCCCAGTTCAAACTGTAAATTTTATTATTCCCAGTTCAAACTGTAAATAATTCAATTGCTCCCAATTGAATCTGTAAATAATTTAATTATTCCCACTTTAAACTGTAAATAATTCAATTATTCCCAGTTCAAACTGTAATTTTTTTTATTCCCAGTTCAAACTGTAAATAATTCGCGACTGAGTTAGTTGCAGTTCCAGCTGTTCCAGTTCAATTATTTACTGTTTAAAATGGGAATAATATTCAATATAGGTATTTACATTTTTTTTTAATGGAAACGACAGAGTTAATTGCAGTTCCAGCTGTTCCAGCTCAATCATTTACTGTTTAAAATGGGAATAATATTCAATATAGGTATTTACATTTAAACAGTAAATAATTGAGCTGGAACAGCTGGAACTGTAATTAACTCTGTCGTTTCCAGTTAAAAAAAAATGTAAATACCTATATTGAATATTATTCCAATTTTAAACAGTAAATGATTGAGCTGGAACAGCTGGAACTGCAATTAACTCTGTCGTTTCCATTTAAAAAAAAATGTAAATACCTATATTTAATAAATAAAAATACCTATATTGAATATAGGTATTTTTTTAACTGGAAACGACAGAGTTAATTGCAGTTCCAGCTGTTCCAGTTCATTTAGTTACTGTTTAAAATGGGAATAATATTCAATATAGGTATTTACATTTTTTTTAACTGGAAACGACAGAGTTAATTGCAGTTCCAGCTGTTCCAGTTCATTTAGTTATTGTTTAAAATGGGAATAATATTCAATATAGGTATTTACATTTTTTTTTAATGGAAACGACCGAGTTAATTGCAGTTCCAGCTGTTCCATTTCAATTATTTACTGTTTAAAATGGGAATAATATTCAATATAGGTATTTACATTTTTTTTTTAATGGAAACGACAGAGTTAATTGCAGTTCCAGCTGTTCCAGCTCAATCATTTACTGTTTAAAATGGGAATAATATTCAATATAGGTATTTACATTTAAACAGTAAATAATTGAGCTAGAACAGCTGGAACTGTAATTAACTCTGTCGTTTCCAGTTAAAAAAAAATGTAAATACCTATATTGAATATTATTCCCATTTTAAACAGTAAATGATTGAGCTGGAACAGCTGGAACTGCAATTAACTCTGTCGTTTCCATTTAAAAAAAAATGTAAATACCTATATTTAATAAATAAAAATACCTATATTGAATATAGGTATTTTTTTAACTGGAAACGACAGAGTTAATTGCAGTTCCAGCTGTTCCAGTTCATTTAGTTACTGTTTAAAATGGGAATAATATTCAATATAGGTATTTACATTTTTTTTAACTGGAAACGACAGAGTTAATTGCTGTTCCAGTTCATTTAGTTACTGTTTAAAATGGGAATAATATTCAATATAGGTATTTACATTTTTTTTTAATGGAAACGACCGAGTTAATTGCAGTTCCAGCTGTTCCATTTCAATTATTTACTGTTTAAAATGGGAATAATATTCAATATAGGTATTTACATTTTTTTTAAAACTGGAAACGACTGAGTTAATTGCAGTTCCAGCTGTTCCAGTTCAATTGTTTACTGCTTAAAATGGGAATAATATTTGCTTACAGTTCAAAGTGGGATTAAAAAAAAACCGCTGCCCAAGGAATCACTACTTCCACATCCAAGTCTCTTACAACAAAAATACTATATTTGCATTCCACTATATGAAAATAATTGTTTATGGAACTTTAATACTATAATATTTGAAATCATGTACCCAAAAAACCCATAAAATTATATGCCACATCGGTGGTGGGGATGAATGAAGTGAAAAAAAATTCTTAATGACTTTGGCTCTTGTACACACACTAAATCACACTATTTTTTCACCACCTTTAATAATGGGGTGGGGGTGGTAATAGGTGTGACTAATGCCAAATTTGTTTTCAGACCTTAGCTCCTCTTATATTTACTAAATACCAATTTCATGGACTATTACTTGCTTGATTTACCTATTTACCCCCATTTACCCCAATTTACCGTTTAACTCTGCAACAGAATAAAATCAAAATACAATTTAGTTCCAGATCTCGTTAAAATACTTATATGCCTTATTTTAAGTCAATATGTTAAACAGTTCCAGAGTAATCGTGAGCACCAAAAAGATAAAAGACTAACAGACAGACCGACGCGACAGACAAATTTATTTTGTTCAAACTTAAAATATTGACGTTTCATGACATTCTGAGCCTATTTAAACAATGAAAATTTCCAAATTTTTTTTGCGTTAATATACTTAAACTAGATGTGGAACTAATACGCGGAAAATGGCATGACAAAGATATAAAAAATCGTTGTGCACCGTAAACTACACGATAGGAGTAAAGCCTCTACTTTAAGTATTTTCTTCGAGGAAACCTACTACGCGTCCATACTATCCAAGGTAACCCACTGTGCATCCAATTTACTCGAGGAAAGCCACTGCGCATTCATACAAAACAGAATATTAGGTATTTACATTTTTTTTAAACTGGAAATGACTGAGTGTTCCAGCTGTTCCAGTTCAATTATTTACTGTTTAAAATGGGAATAATATTTGTTTACAGTTTAAAGTGGGATTTAAAAAATTTACAGTTTGAACTGGGAATAATTGAATTATTTACAGTTTAAAGTGGGAATAATTCAATTATTTACAGATTCAACTGGGAGCAATTGAATTATTTACAGTTTGAACTGGGAATAAAAAAATTTACAGTTTGAACTGGGAATAATTGAATTATTTACAGTTTAAAGTGGGAATAATTAAATTATTTACAGATTCAACTGGGAGCAATTGAATTATTTACAGTTTGAACTGGGAATAAAAAAAATTACAGTTTGAACTGGGAATAATTGAATTATTTACAGTTTAAAGTGGGAATAATTAAATTATTTACAGATTCAACTGGGAGCAATTGAATTATTTACAGTTTGAACTGGGAATAATAAAATTTACAGTTTGAACTGGGAATAATTCAATTATTTACAGATTTAACAGGGAATAATCAAATTATTTACAAATTTATCTGGGAATAATTGGAAAAAAACATCCGTGACCCTTCTACGCCTTCGTAGCATCGCATCAACGAAGGCTGAGATATCGGAAAGAAGCGGCTAACAATGTACAGTAAGTATAAATTTTTTTTATCTTTTCATCTACCACAAGCCCTTCGGATCTAAGTCGTATTTTAAGAGTATTAACGAATCACCCCGAGGGTAGAAAGATGCCGTCAAACATTGCAGAATGCATATTTTATGCTGTCATTTCACGCACCGTGGTAAGACCTTCTACAAATACACTGTACATATTAACAAACCCACTTACACAAATTTCCGTATTTCTGCAGTTTTAACAAAGCGCTCCCACGTACCCATCTGACTTTCGTCGCTGTGATGGATTACCGCCCAGGAAACAAAACAAGAGCTCCCGATCTCCCTCATTCGAATCCCAGCCACAAATGAAATTACGTCAACGTTTTATTACATCGCAATTAGTAGGTACCTAATCTTAGTAATTACAAAATCCTACAGCCTGTGGCACGTCATGGGGGCATTCAATTATGGGCAAGTGTTTTCTCACAGAGAACAGGATACGTAACGCTTCAAGTGACTGGGCACGACGACCTAATCGCTGTTTCGAGCAATAAAGGGAGAAGGAGCAATTTCTATGCAGCGGAAATTCTTAAAAAGGTCTTCGAGGGGTCACTAATGACATTCAGAATTAAACTACACACATGATTCTCTTTCTCGGCCACTCACTTGCAGTTCTTTGTTGGCCGACGTGTTCTACTATGTTGTTATCGTTGTTAGTTACATCATGCATCATCCTCGCTTCATTCATGTTTAATATGCTTATTATTCCTGCTATTATGTCAGGGAAATATCTCTAATAGCAAACGATTATTATTATTATTAAATATGGAAACAATGGGTGTAGTGGCGGTAGTTATTAAGACCTTGAGGTAGGATCGCTAGGAAAATAACCGATTTTGTATTACATTCCAGTCCCATTAGCTAATGAAGATGATTAAAAACACTTACATCTGTCCATTACTAATCTATTTAGTTTATACTTTTCGCAAATACGAAAATGAATAATGTTACGTGTTTGTAAACACCCTGTATCGTGGGTTCGGAAATTATAACACCAGGGTAACACTAAACACTAATTTATTAACTTACATACTAATTTACTAATTACAACAATTAATTAATTACTAATTTTACACTGTGTACTATAATTCATTACTTCAGTCCCTTTATCACTTGGTCTACGTCTCTGCTCACTATCTGACCATCTGAACTGTACATCAACTAAACTCTAGTTTGGACAGTTAACAGTCTACTGTTAACTGTCCAAACTAGGCTTCTCCATGCCTTTATATACCCAAGTATAAGGGATCCAGAATAGTCTGTAATGATGTCATCACTCTCTAGATGTTTTTAGTAGGCTCATTACTACTTCCAGACTCTGACACCACGCGCCATCTCTGGGCCGACTGCCGAACTAACCAAACTGAATTGTTCTTTGTTTACTGTCTACCTTTTTTGAACTTAGAGGGAACGTTCACCAGTTCCCACGGTAATTTTCAGTCGTTTCTTCTGAGATTGACCTTGAATATTTTTATATAACAAGAAAAACATGGCCGGCCAACTAAAAACCTAATTGTCATTTTACAGTCCCTTCATATTCTAATAATGGTAATGACCTAAAACATTTACTCTAAATGAAGTCCTTTTTTAATCTTTTTGTATACTATCACAAATAATTCCTTCCTTACATAAATGCAAATGCACTTGGCGAAGATCACATGGACTTGATAAAAGCTGTAATAAAACGTTTGGGGTTTAAAAGAACGGCCTCCAAGACGAACCGCGTTGATATTTGATACAAAAAAAAACTTAAAACTTAATCTCAAAATAATTTGACAGTGTGACGCTCGCGTATGTGTTCTAAATATACGTGTACCCACATGCACCGACGACACTTCAGGCAGACGTATTGTTTATTATTTTTATAATAAATGTTTTACTGAGGTTTTAGAAAGTGTTTTATGGAATGAAAATTTGCCTTTTAGATTTATAGAGGCCTTTTTTTCTTCATAAGGGTTTCCTCACATTTGTCAAGGATGTTTTCAGAGTCTAGTTTTGTAATGGCCTTTAATAAGTACTAATAGGCATTGAAAATGTCTAGTTTTAAAAAGGATTTAAAATGCATTTATTGCAAATACGTTAAAACCATAAAGAATAATTTAAAGCCTCTTTAAATCTAAATGGAATTTAAGACGTTCATAAAACTAATTAGCTTTATGGAGAGTTTTATGTAGGTTATGATAAATCCATTACAAATACATATTATCCTAGAAGCAAATTAGCTTTATAATTAGGTCTTACAGAATGCTTTAAAACTTACTATTAAGTGCAAGTATACTTGAAGTCTAAAAGGCCTTAACTACAACATCAATAAAGCACATGACTATTTCCTAACAAACCTTTCTTAAAACCTCCTCAAGTCCAAATGACTTTTAAATTGTTCCTTGGGCTACTGCATCTAATATATTGGAAAAAATCCATATTACAAGCGCAGGTGAAATATAACATAAAGAACGTACTTATATATCTGATGTGATAACTCATGACTTAAATTTAACTCGTAAAACACCTCGTTACTTGCTTGAATGGTATTTGAATATTTTATGAGAGTTAATAAATCAAAACGCAGAGAGCACCTGCCAACCACTTGTAAAAATTCCGAAGGTGTAAGTAACACCTAGTGTAGGTTTACAAATTAAGAATTATGCGTTAAAAATGCCGCCTTAGCTAGATTAAATACCATTATATTCAAATGAACGGTAAATAGGTAGGAACTGGACGTTTAATAATTTCAAAACCATATACTTACATTCCTCAGGTATGCGTTTCATATTGAAGGTTGTGGTGTTTCCTCCGCAACATTCTAAAATGAGAATCAAACAATAATTATTACTTTTAATAACGAAGAAGTGTACAAATACAAAAGACATATTTTGGAAAATAATCAATAAACAACGTGTTTTTGGTCGGTCTGCATGATGACGTCCTTGATATTTTTTAAATAAGCATTATTCAGTGCAAAAACCGCACAAAATTGGAAATTTGGACGCGGATATCAATGTTTAGAAATAAAGCTTTTAATATTTGACAGCGATGAATTAGAATAGTTTTTTAGATTTTCTTAAGTAATTGTTAAAAAAACTGCTGCCCAAGGAATCACTACTTCGACTTCCACATCCAGATTCTCTATCCAAGTCACTCACAACGAAAAAACTTTGTATGTGGAAATATTTGTTTATGGAACTTTAATAATATAATATTTGAAATCCTCTACCCCAAAAACCCATAAAACGATACCCCACATCGGTAGTGGGGTGGGGGTGGATGAAGTAAAAAAATATTTTGAGGTTTCTGGTTCTTGTACATGCGCTAAATCACAATTTTTTTCCATCCCCTTTAATAAGGGGGTGGGGGTGGTAATGGGGGTGGCTAATGCCAAAAATTTTTTTGAGACTAGCTTCTCTTGTTTATACAAAATACCAATTTTATCGACCTGCTTGATTTACCCATTTACCGCAAATTTACCCCAATTTACCCCCCAACCCTTCGTCAGAACAACATGAAAATATAATCTAGTTCCAGATCACGTTAAAGTACATACGTGTACCAAATTTCAAGTCAATATCTTAAACGGTTCCAGAGTAAACGTGCGCACAAAAAAAAGTTACAGACAGACCGACAGACAGACAGACAAAATTTTTTTCGCTCAAACTTAAAATCTCGACGTTTCATGACATTTTAAGCCTATTTGAACAATAAAAATTAAAAAAAAATTTTTTGTCGTTACTATACTTCCACTGGATGTGGAAGTAATTATTATTATAAAACATATTTTTCTAAAATGTTTTTTCGACACTCGATGTGACTTAAAAAAAAAATTAAGCCGCGGCTCTAACCTATATAGTGAGCGTTTTTCTTAAACATGAACAAAAAAAGATATTGTTCAACATAAATTCCGAAGAAAACTAGATTTATCCGAACTTTTGTTTGTTTGGTTAATTTGTTAAGTTGCAATAAATAAAAACAACACAGATAATATTGTAAAACAATTCATTACAAATTTTAATTTTACTCCACTATAGGTATTGTTATCATTTTCAAGTTAATAAGTAGGTAACTGTCAAAGTTCTATAAAAGGATCAAGTGTCGTTGCGCCCCATTACACTAAATATACCGTGCGTGTAGCGGGGCGCTAGGTATAGGGAGTAAAATTACAACATCGCGCGTGCCAGCTGGCTGAAATGAAATAACAGAGCTCTGGGATGCTCCGCCCGACGCACGGTCAGTGGAGGAATTTACGGCAGCAGTATTGTCATATCTTTCGCGCTACGTGAATGTACATGCCTAATGGAAAATTACACGCACGGTATTATGATTTGTAGGAAGATAGTGAAGATACTCAAAATATGTACACATAAAATTTTGGAAAGTCGTTCTTTGTGCGGTGTATTAAAATAGAATTAAATACGATGTCGAAAAACATGCTAAAAGACCTTCAATACAACTGCACACAACATTGCTGTTAATAAAATTGCAACGAATTAACCGCTTATGTAAATGGAAAACAACCTTATTCTCACCACAGCGTCTGTTTAGCTTTACAATTGTGATTTATGGTTTGCAATGATAATGAGCAAATAGGATAAAAATATTATTTGTGTCATAATAACAGCTTAAATGCTGACTGAACGTAACTTAACTTTAGCGTTATTTTTCTATTGTATTTGTAATTGTTTGCTTGCATTTGAGAGTAGCATATTACAAGTTGCTATTATCTTATATTAAATTGGAAGGCCTGTAGCTAGGGGGGGGGGGGGCAGGACGGGTCTAGGGTGACCGCAAGGGGGGCAATTTCAACTGCCTTTTTTTGGATTTCTCCCCCCCCCCCCCACTGATCAAAAATTTTTTTTTGGGCCTGAAAAATTATTTGCCAGCCCTTAAAGCACTTTCTAGCTATAGGCCTGAATCCAACCTGCTACGCCTGCGTCATCTCGATAACTGTTATAAGATCTACCCACTCAGATAAAATAAAAAAATATTTTGAGATTTCTGGTTCTTGTACACACACTAAATCACAACTTTTTTTCATCCCTTTTCAGGCGCGGATTTATGGGGGGGTAACGGGGTAATTACCCCCCCCCCAAGATTCTGTAAATCATCAATTTTTGTTTTGAAATGGTATGATTCTTGTTAATTTTGGGAAGAAAAATTCTTTTAACAGGGCAATTACCCCCCCCCCAAGAAATTTTTATTTTAAATTTTTTTGGATGAAAAATTTTTTCGGATTTTTGGTCCCTGCTTTTTAAAAAAATTTTGGGATGGAAAAATTTTTTTTTTTGGATTTCTCCCTCCCGCTCTTCAAAAAAATTTTGGGACGAAAAAAATTTTTTTTTTTGGATTTGTCCCCCGCTCTTATTTCTCCCCCCCCCCCCCCCGTTCAAAAAAATTTTAGAGCAAAAAATTTTTTTTTTGGATTTCTCCCCCCTCCGCTCATCAAAAAATTTTGGGTTCAGTGTTACCCCCCCCCAAGCTCAAGGTCCAGATCCGCCCTTGTCCCCTTTAATAATGGGGTGGGGTGGGGGTGGCCAATGCCAAGTTTTTTTGTGAGACCCTAGCTTCTCTTGCCTATATTAAATACCAATTTTATGAACTCTTACCTGCTTGATTTACCTATTTACCCCAAATTTACCCCCAACCCATCGACGAAACAAGATGAAAATATAATTTAGTTCTAGACTTCGTTAAAGTATATATGTGTACCAAATGTCAAGTCAAAATCTCAAACGGTTCCAGAGTAAACGTGCGCACAAAAAAAAGTTACAGACCGACAGACAGACAGAATTTTTTTTTTTCGCTCAAACTTAAAATATCGACGTTTCATTTTATTGTTCAAATAGGCTTAGAATGCCTATTTGAACAATAAAAATTTTCGAAATTTTTTTTGTCGTTACTATACCACTGGATGTGGAAGTAATAGAAGATATCAGCCTAATCCAACGCTTTAGGGATGGAGAGAAAGTTATTTTTATTAACACTGTTTTAGTATATTTCCCTGTATTATCTCATTGCGTTAACGACTAATTAAAACACGAGAAACCTAGAAAACGTCGCATATAAATCAGAACCACTGACACAACGACAATGAATCGTATTTCACGTCATGGTGTAAAAAGGATTTAATCTACGACCGCGTCTTTAAGACACTATGAATAATTAAATGTTCAAATTAATTTGCAAGGCAGTGCTAGGTACGTATCCATTATTCATATATCTAAATCTATATATGCATCTTTTGTTGTCGACCTTGATCTTCGAATTAATATTTATCACTATTTATCGCAGTGGCGTTAATAAGAACTGAAACTCGCATTTTAATTTAAATGGAATGTTTAAAAATAAACAATGATTCGCGGTCGCATAAAAACGCAGATAGGGAATGTACAAACAATAAATATCTCAATAAACATACACATAACTTGTAAAATGCAAGGAAATGCACTATCACCACCCGATTATTAAAGGAGGTGAGGAAATAAAATTGTGGTTTAGTATGTGTACAAGAACCAAAGGTTAAACTTGGCCAGTACCCTAGTTTGTAAAAAAATGTATAGAATTTGCTGAAGCCAGAATGAATAGTAGCGCCGCTGTTCATTTTTATTTTTTATTAACTTTTTTCCTGCCAAGAAAGTCATCAAAGTTGATTCGCCTAATAAATATTTCTCCTCAGATGTTTTAAAACGTACCACGAGATACTTGACAACTAAATGTAACATCGCTAATTATTAGCAAATGACTTTGTACACACATCCGACTAGAGTTCTTAGTCGACGGATGTACACTGTATAACCAGCAGAAAAAGAAATTACTGCAACGAAAAAGGCATGGGTGATGTCAAGAGCAAGAACCAGACAGTAAAGTAAATTATACGTGGTGGGGAGACGCCTGTGTTAAAATTAGTTTTAGATGAACGGAAGTCTATACGGGCCCAGTAAGAACTATAATATGTGGCGCTGACACTGAAATACTTTTACAAATACCAAAACACTACACTCAGCGCGTGTTTCGCCAGTCAAGTCGGCATCAGCCGGAGGTTATTAATTCTAAACTTAAATCTCAAAAAGTCCCTCAGAAGATTAATTACTCACCCTCACCACAAGATAACTGATGTAAATTACGTAGTTATTACAATAACTGATAAGTACATAAATATAAACTAAAACCATTCACCACTAGTGATAATACGCAGGACCAAATGTTAACAAAGGTACACTGTACTAAACTTTTCAGTACCTACCTTCATATTTGGGATGCTCATTAAATCTAGATATCATTGGACGTTTCGTTTGTCCAGCGTAGCTTAAATTACAATCTTTACAACTAATTTCTTAAACCTCGAACCCGTTTTCCTCAATATTACAGATCACATTTATTACTTCAGGATGATGTACTTCTGTTGCAACCAGGGTCGTAGCGAAGGGGGGGACATGGGGGGGTACGTTACCCCCCCAACTTTGCTAGACTTGGTGAAAGTTGGAAATTTCAGATGGAAGTTGGCAATTTGTACTGAAAAAAATTTTTTTAGAACTTCTCCCCGCTCATCAATTTTTATTTTGGGTAAAATTTGAGATGGAAGTTGGCAATTTGTATTGGAAATTTTTTTTTGGATTTCTCAATTTTTATTTTGGGTAAAAGTTGAAAATTTGACATGGAAGTTGGCAATTTGTACTGGAAAATTTTTTTTTAGAATTTCTCCCTCCTGCTTATCAATTTTTATTTTGGGTAAAAGTTGGAAATTTGAGATGGAAGTTGGCAATTTGTACTGAAATTTTTTTTTAGAATTTCTTTCCTATACTTTTTTTTCTTCCGACGAATAAGATAAAAGTGAAGAAGCACCAGCCTTAAGTCCCCGTTAGGGGTGCTTTTTTGCAAAAAAGGGACGTTCCATACCCTTTTAGGGTATCTATTTCGAACCCTACCTAAAATACGCATCTCAAATATTATTACTTCATAAATTATTTCTTCTAAAATGTCTAATAGACCAGTCGACGAAGGTATTTACCCACAAAAAGCTGCAAACTGTGTAAACTTTTTTTTTAGAGTTCGTGAAAGTGTGTAGAATAATATCCTGAAAAGTTTACATTTCGCTCGGGTGCAGAACATAAAAAAAGTGAAAAAAAAATGTTTTTCATCCATTTTTTCAAAATCTTGAAATTAAATCAAGCTATAAAAAAATAAAAAATACAGATGGATAGATCACGTATTTATGAACAAAAAATGTCGTAACAAAATTTATCATTAAAGCCACGGTTTTCCCGGAAAAAAATAGTCAAGTGTAACGTTATAACTTGGAGCGAGATCCATGCGTGCACGCGCTTGAATACGCATGACTCTGACACCGACGCACTGAATTACATGTCACTAAATCAGAATTTGTTCAATCTATATGAGTGTTGGTTCATTTAAAAGATGGAAATTGTAGCTTTCTGATGCTTTTTGTTTCAAACAATACAAGCAAAGGATGGATGGGAAAAATATGCTTGTATATATTATTACGCCCGAACTCAATCGTCGCAATAAAAAATATAGAAAAAAATAAAAACTCACCAAAAAAATTCTTCATTGAGAACTGTTAAAAAGTATGTACACTTCATGATTATTATGGTTTATTAAGTTGTAGTAACGTGGATTCAAAAAAAAGTCCATCTGAAATCATTTTAATTTAATTACTTGATGATTTTCTTGATAAATATATATAGTACAGTGTGTTTCACTTCTCGTGAAGACACCCCTGTATCTTTTTTATTTGTTGCCGAATTAATTTCAAATTTTTATCAGCCATACAAGTCCATAAGGTGACTTTATTCAACACATAAATGCCGTCTAAATCTAAAACGCCGGCCTACTGCGATAAAAAGAAAACGTCAATTTTCGAGAAATCATAGTAGGCTTAGAGATAGACAAAAATGTTGTTAACAAAAGTTGTTCGGAATCACTTGATATGCCCCCCTGTAAAATTTTGTGAAAATCGGAATATTTTCAAAAAAAAATTTTTGTTTCACTTCTCGTGAAGACACCCCTGTATCTTTTTTATTTGTGGCCGAATTAATTTCAAATTTTTATCAGCCATACAAGTCCATAAAGTGACTTTATTCAATACATAAATGCCGTTTAAATCTAAAACGCCGGCCTACTGCGATAAAAAGAAAATGTCAATTTTCGAGAAATCATAGTAGGCTTAGAGATAGACAAAAATTTTGTTAACAAAAGTTGTTCGGAATCACTTGATATGCCCCCCTGTAAAATTTTGTGAAAATTGGAATATTTTCAAAAAAAAAATTTTTGTTTCACTTCTCGTGAAGACACCCCTGTATCTTTTTTATTTGTGGCCGAATTAATTTCAAATTTTTATCAGCCATACAAGTCCATAAAGTGACTTTATTCAATACATAAATGCCGTTTAAATCTAAAACGCCGGCCTACTGCGATAAAAAGAAAATGTCAATTTTCGAGAAATCATAGTAGGCTTAGAGATAGACAAAAATTTTGTTAACAAAAGTTGTTCGGAATCACTTGATATGCCCCCCTGTAAAATTTTGTGAAAATTGGAATATTTTCAAAAAAAAAATTTTTGTTTCACTTCTCGTGAAGACACCCCTGTATCTTTTTTATTTGTGGCCGAATTAATTTCAAATTTTTATCAGCCATACAAGTCCATAAAGTGACTTTATTCAATACATAAATGCCGTTTAAATCTAAAACGCCGGCCTACTGCGATAAAAAGAAAATGTCAATTTTCGAGAAATCATAGTAGGCTTAGAGATAGACAAAAATTTTGTTAACAAAAGTTGTTCGGAATCACTTCATACGCCCCATGTCGTCTAAATCTAAAATGCCGGCCTTAGAATAATTAAAATTAAAATCTAATTACTTTAATGAGTTTTAACATCTGTCAACAATATGTAGGTTGGTAGGATGCTGTCATATAACGAATTCTTTTTGAATTAAATTGGTGGCCCTGAAAAGGGCCGTTGTTTTTACAGAGAAGACTACTAATAATGAATGATAATATTGTCGGAAAAAAAATACAGATAAAGCAAAAGCCGCAGTGTTAGAATAGTTCAAAAATAAAAGAAGTTAATGGTTTTTTTTTACTTATTTATTATATTACGCCCCTTTCCACTAACCCACCCTCAAGTGTAATACACTTCTCAATCCGTTTTCTGTTATTTTTTACAACTCTTCGCAGTTCTTGAGCTGTAACTTCTAAACATGCTTGCCTTATCCTCTCACAAAGCTGCTCTATATTTTGAGGTCTGGTCATATAAACTTTGTTTTTAATGTGACCCCAAAAATAAAAATCCATTGGAGTGAGATCAGGTGATCTGGGTGGCCAATGTATTAAAGGGCTATTTCGTCCTATCCATCTTTGGGGAAAATGTTCATTCATCCATGCTCTCACTACTACGGAATTGTGGATAGATGCTCCGTCGAGTTGAAAATACAATTGTTCCAAAGGAAAATCAACAATTGCATTCCAAAGATCATTATTTAAAAATTCTAGCAAATTTAACGCATTTATATTTTGAAAAAAGAAAAACGGCCCTATTATTGTTTCGTTAAAAATTCCGCACCACACATTTACTTTCTGGGAATATTGCCTTTTACAATTTATTATCCAATCAGGATTTTCTACTGCCCAGAACCTAGAGTTTTGTGATGACACTACCCCGTTGGTGGAGAAAGTTGCCTCGTCCGTGAAAATTACTTTCTTCAAGAAGTCTCTATTGTTTAAATAATTACCTTGGATCCATAAACAATATTCTAATCTTCTCTCTTCATCACCTTCCTCCAAGGTATGTAAAAATTTTGGTTTAAACGGTTGTAGCTTATGGCGTTTTAAACATCTCCAAATTTTTGATGCCGACAAATTAAGGTCACGAGCCATATTTCGAAGACTGGTAGTGGGATTGGCGTTAAACGCCGCTAATATAACATTATCATCTCCGTGATTTCGATTAAGATGTACTCTCGGTTTAAGCACATTGCCAGTTGTATTGAACAAGTGACATATTCTTGCTACGGTACCATGGTGTATTGGTTGTCTTAGAGGATGTCTTAAATTAAATTCTTCTGCTGCTTCTCTTGAAGACCGTACATTTTCACCGACTATCTTTATTATTTCAATTTTTTCATCAGTAGTTAAAAGTATTCTAACCATTATGAGAAAAGATATGAAATAAGGAAACTTTAGTATGAATAAAATTATTAAAACAAGAAAAACTAACAAACTCCACAGAAAATAACAACAATCACTTCTGTCATGAAAGCAATGACGAAATAAATAAAACAATACATATTGACAGTTAATTTCACGGCACTCTTTACATTCAACGCAATAAAACCGTCCATGTTCCTAAATTTCTGAGCCGATAAGGAGGAAGGATATGATGGAGAGTTACTCCTCCAGAAGAGAGATAACAAAAAGAAAAAAAGAAAAGATATTACATTCAACTTGATATGTAAAAATAAAAAGCCCTTTTAGTGTTTATTGAATGCTGATTTTTGTTCACAACTTTCATTTGTTGGAAAAAGTTCTCTTTATGTGTTCTCTTTTTTTGAAAATATTCCGATTTTCATAAAATTTTACAGAGGGGCATATGAAGTGATCCTGAACAACTTTTATTAACAAAATTTTTGTCTATCTCTAAGCCTACTATGATTTCTCGAAAATTAACATTTTATTTTTATCGCAGAAGGCAGGGGTTTTAGATTTAGACGGCATTTATGTATTGAATAAAGTCACCTTATGGATTTGTTTGGCTGATAAAAATTTGAAATTAATTCGGCCGCAAATAAAAAAGATACAGGGGTGTCTTCACGAGAAGTGAAACAAAATTTTTTTTTTTGAAAATATTCCGATTTTCACAAAATTTTACAGGGGGACATATCAAGTGATTCCGAACTACTTTTGTTAACAAAATTTTTGTCTATCTCTAAGCCTACTATGATTTCTCGAAAATTAACATTTTCTTTTTATCACAGTAGGCCGGCGTTTTAGATTTAGACGGCATTTATGTGTTGAATAAAGTCACCTTATGGACTTGTATGGCTGATAAAAATTTGAAATTAATTCGGCCACAAATAAAAAAGATACTTCACGAGAAGTGAAACAAAAAATTTTTTTTTGAAAATATTCCGATTTTCACAAAATTTTACAGGGGGACATATCAAGTGATTCTGAACAACTTTTGTTAACAAAATTTTTGTCTATCTCTAAGCCTACTATGATTTCTCGAAAATTAACATTTTATTTTTATCGCAGTAGGCAGGGGTTTTAGATTTAGACGGCATTTATGTATTGAATAAAGTCATCTTATGGATTTGTTTGGCTGATAAAAATTTGAAATTACTCCGGCCACAAATAAAAAAGATACAGGGGTGTCTTCACGAGAAGTGAAACAAAAAATTTTTTTTTGAAAATATTCCGATTTTCACAAAATTTTACAGGGGGACATATCAAGTGATTCCGAACAACTTTTGTTAACAAAATTTTTGTCTATCTCTAAGCCTACTATGATTTCTCGAAAATTGACATTTTCTTTTTATCGCAGTAGGCCGGCGTTTTAGATTTAGACGGCATTTATATGTTGAATAAAGTCACCTTATGGACTTGCATGGCTGATAAAAATTTGAAATTAATTCGGCAACAAATAAAAAAGATACAGGGGTGTCTTCACGAGAAGTGAAACACACTGTATATTGGAGGCTGTAACTTGCCGAAAATAAAATAAAATATCACTATTTCGGAAAAAATGTATACTTTTCGAATGTTCAAACACAAATTCGTTTACTTTTATGCATTTTTTCGAAAATATGATTAATCATATCATGATAAGAAATTGCGATTGTCATGATCTTATCCTTATAACTATGAAAATATCTTTGATTGTTTTGAATATAAATTCTGAAACTTTTCCTAAACATTAACAAATGTATACGGAATTCAGTGGATATAGCTGAAATGTGGATAGGTGTATCTGTAATAAATACAACACAGTAAAGGCACGTAAAAATTCATGCGAGCGATTCAGCGGTTATGTGTGGTCTTTGTTTTCGGTGTTTTCACAAATTTTAAAATCTCATTGACTGTGAAGGTAATATTTAATTATAACTAAAATAATTTGAATTTCCACAACCAGTTGAGTAATATCAAAACACTACGTCACATTTTTGACGTCATCGGTCATATTGATGGTATACACCTAACCTCAAAAATACATATCTTTTAAAAATTTCCGAGTAATATGTCACTATTAAATAAAATTAATAAATTAAATAAAATTTCCGCTTGGCTCTCGTACTTTCAACTGAAATGTTGTTCAATGTAATATTCATACAGTTTTAAATATCTTCTCCCAATAAAATAAGGCGATTTTTGTAGGTTGGATATCCAACCTATAATTAGCCCATTTTTAGTAATCAACAATATTGAGACATCATTTGCTTCAGTTTTTAAACATTTGCTTGGAGCCATACTGGTTTCAAATGAGAAGTGCCAAAAGTTGAGGTTATGTTAATGCAACCGATGATATCCCCCCCTTTTTGTATAATACCCGTTCAGTTATTATATTTAGTTCCGTTATTTATTTGTTGAAATTTTAAATTGATAGATGAAAGAATGATGTTTAAATATTGGTAAGTGCTTTAATATATGGAGTACCTACTTCATTTTAATAATATCAAAAAAGCAAATTTGCAAACAGTGAAAACACCTAATTATATATTTTCTGTCCAGACTCACTATTTATCCTCTTAATCACTAAGAAAAATGTTAAAAATGTGTAACCAGAAAGAGAAAATAGCTTTATTTTTCTTGTTAGAACTGCTAAGAATTTTTAGAGGTTCTGTAGTATACATTTAACCATGATGTAAAGGAGATATTTCCTTTACATCATGCATTTAACCGTGCGCTTGGCCGAGCAGAGTGACAAAGTTACTTCACTATTTTTTTTTTCAGGAATACCGTGGCTTTAGCGATAAATATTATTAGGATATTTTTTGTTCAGAAACACGTGCTCTACCCACCTGTATTTTTTGTTTTTTTCTAGCCTGATGTAATTTAAAAATTTTGAAAAAATTGCTAAAATTTTTTTTTCACCTTTTTTTATGTTCTGCATCCGAGCGGAATGTAAACTTTTCAGGATGTTATTCTGTACACTTTCACGAACTCATTAAAAAAAAATTATTCAGTTTGCAAGTTTTTGTGGGTTTCACTATAAAATAATCTCTGTCGTCTGGGCTATAATTTGCGTGCACTATACCCCCCGTTCATGCCTGCATCTAATTTAAAATACCACGCGGATCAATAACTTGGACGTAATTTTTCAACATCGCGTAAAACAGGCGTTGCATATTTTTCGAAAGTCATCGTCACTGACAACTAGATAAGTGTATGTAGATATTTCATCCGGGAAACATCAATCATGATCCGGCACGGAACAAATATGAAGGGATGCTTCTCTTTTTCTCCCCTTTATATCTTGTCATGCCGTATATTCAAATCGCTCTGTGATACTTTCATCCGTAAACAAAACAACCTCATCCGACACACGCATCCATCATCGAGATACCTGCAGCAGGTGTTAAATAAACGATGCGCAGGGCCTCTAGCGTGGAATATCCACAGGGCCAATAATAATAACAATAATAATAATAACTTACTCACTTTCACAAAAAATACCAGTCCATATTACCATTACACACCTGAGAGCGTCCTGGAGAATGAAAACTACCGGCTTTATTGGAACATAATAGTACGTACAGACAGAACCATGCCATCAAACCGACCAGATATCTTGATCAATAAGCTCCAGAAAAAGACCTCTCTGAATGACATTGCTCTCCCGAATTACAATAACATCCAGGAAACTGCCCAAAACAAGTTAGCGAAGTATGCTGACCTAGCTTATGAGATCAGGCAGCAGCAATGGAGGTAAGATAGTGTTGTCATCCTCCCAGTAATAATATCCACTACCGACATTGTACCTCGATCTCTCGTCAGAAACTTAGTCACCTTGGGCCTTCCCCCTTTCTTAGTTAGTGATATGCAGAAATCAGTTGTCCTTCTGTATATTGTTGCCCTAATCTGGGCACGCTAATATACTAGTTAGGTAAATACTTTAAAACACTCATTATTGGAGAACCAATCAAAATAACTACTCTTCTAGCTAATACTGACGAAGTATTGAATTATATGATCCCTAATAGCACAGGACATCCAATGGATGTCCGATTAAGATCCAATTACTGTACAAATGTCTATGGATATTGGATGGACGTCCCACGGATGCTCATTTTATGTACTTAGAAGGACGTCCTCTATGGGAATGGACATCCAAGGGACGTCCATTTACTGTACATGAATGTACATATACTTTTTGTTCCTGCTTGGACAACTAATGGATGTCCCGTTAAAGCCCATTTATTGTACAAACGTTCATGGTGAATAAATTAACGTCCCATAGTTGTCCCTTTCATGTACATAAATGACATCTTCTATGGACGTCTATTTATAATGTACATAAAAGAAAGCACATTTTATGCTTCTATTTGAACAACCAGTGAATATGTCCCGTTAAAGTCCATTTATTAGACAAATATGCACCGAAGATAAATGGATGTCGCCTAATTGTCCATTTTATGTACGTAAAAGGATATCATCTGTGTATGTTTTATTTGTTCCTACGTGGACCTGGACTGTATTTTTTTAATTTGGAAGATGCTGGTAAATTTGACTGCAAAATCCAAAGTCCTGTCTATTTTAACTTCAACCATGTTTTGCGCTAGAGGTGGGTAGTATGATGGTCGTATGATTCGTATCATTGGTACGAATCCTTGCAGTGGTACGAATAGTAGGGGGTTGATAAAAATTTAAATGAAGTTAGATATAAATCATAAATTTCTTAAGAAAAATTGTTATTCCTGCCGGTAACTATTACACATTACGGAATTTTTGGTACCTACTAAAAGAGCTTTCTGAATATCCGGGTAGCCCATATCATAATATTTAAAACAAATGAGTCATTTTGAAAAATGTGATTTTACTGAGTTTACAGCACCCTGTATGATGTATTATTGGACATATTGACGTTTTCTTATTTTTTATATGAATTACATTGGAACAAAATTAATTTTAACATATTCGCAGCCATCTAGATTGATAACTAAAATTCGAATTATTTTTCGAGCAACACTGTATAAATTGTTCAAAATAGTATAAATGTATCCAAAATGTGATCTTTATTTCAAAAATGTAAAAACATACAGCGTGGTCCATTTAGAAAAAACTATTGGGGCAATTTCCGGTGAAACCGGAAGTGACAAATCAAAAAGTTGGAAATCTTACCTAATTTCACCATACAAAATTTCATCCCGTTATCTTCAAAAACAAGGAAGTTGCAGGGGTGGCCCACTATTCGTTTACACCCGGTATATACATACACAATACATATATGCCTACACACAAATACACAACACATTATAATATATAACATAATAATGCCGTAACAACACTAAAAATTTTTGTCAGCCTTTACATTTCTAGGAAGTAAAAATGATTCAGAAACATTAATTAGATGTCTCGTAACTAGCATTCCAATAAGTTTTTCTTAAGACCCATAATTGTGACTGGTGATTTTTTCAATATGCATCTGCATATGGCATTATCTCAACAAAAAAATTCACTACATCCAAGTGGTTGGGAGATAGTCAATAATAATATAGGGATGACTAGAGTCTAGAAAAAGGCTTCAAAAAATGTACTGATATACATAGCATATCATTTAAAAAAAGGCACTCGATCCTGTAATTTCGTCTTGACTCGCCCTGTATATTCGAAAATAATTTTAGGTGATAGACTTTTTTATCTATTTACTTGTAATTTTTTTTTCTAGCTATCGTAGAACTCGAGACATCGAGGTCCGACCCACTATTGCCCAGCCCTGTGTAGTATAGATATGATATCCATGATATAAACGGATTGTGCTTGCAACACATTTCTCAGATTTACTTAATTGTCATCAAAGAAGATTCTCAAAATAAATACCAAGCAAAACAGACTTTTGTAAGAGTGTAAATGCAAGTCAGATTCTAAAAATAACACCAAGCATATCTCTTCCTCAAAAGGAAGAGACATCTCATGTGTTTAATGTTTATGGTCAAAGTACTGGGGGGAATGCGACAATGCTGAATCTAAATTGCTTATTTCACTTCTAAGACGAGATTAACTCGACTCTAAATAGTCTCTTGTTGTGTAATGTAGACAACTTGGATATAAAGCAACGAGGGCGTGGGAGTATGGCTGTCGAGTTTATTACATATATTATATACATGTACAATGCACGAGTTATCTAAATTGTATATCTCCAAGTCCAAGTTGTTTGCTACGATTTCCATTGAAAATTGACTGTTATTTGGAAGGTTATTTACTTTACCGAGCAAAAAGTGCTCGGCCAAACGGAATTATTTTGGATAAATTATAAATAGGTAAAGTACATTTCAGCTAAGTTGGGGCTCCACTTTAAAAATAATATGTTAAATTAATGAAAATAAAATGAAATTACTAATAAAAAAAATAAACTTAAACTCAAAGTTAACACAATTTATTTGGCCACCGGGTACAAATATTATGTACAGGGGCGTAGCGAGCCAACTTTTTGGGGGGGGGGGTTATTTTTTCAAATTTGCCAACTTCATACCCAACTGTTGCCAAGTTCCGCAGAAATAAAAATTGATGGGCCGGGGGAGAAAATCTAAAAATAAATTTTCAGTAAAAATTGCCAACTTACATCTCGAATTTCCAATTTTTGCAAAGTCTGACAAAGCCTCCCCCCCCCCCCCATACCCGCCATTCGCTACGCCCCTGATTATATAACGAATACGTCAGTAAAATTCAAAGGTTGAATCATGAATGCCAGCTCTTCCCTCAGCTTCCCTGAACCTGCCGATGCAGCAATTAGGCCGTCCCAGTCCCTGCATACCACGCTAAGAGACCATCTCCAAAAGGTGATGCTAACAAATAATTGTCACTGATAATTTTAATAGATTATTTCACTCTCTAATCGAAGCCTAATTTTCAGAGATCATTACACTAATTAAGAATGCCATGATTAGTGATAAAATAACTAGATATCGGCTTTCAACAGCAACCAACAGAACAACATTCAGTTTTATTACTTCCACGTCCAGTGGAAGTATAGTAACGATAAAAAAATTTTTAAAAATTTTTATTGTCCAAATAGGCTTAAAATGTCATGAAACGTCGAGATTTTAAGTTTGAGTGAAAAAAATATTTCTGTCTGTCTGTCGGTCTGTCTGTCGGTCTGTCTGTCGGTCTGTCTGTCGGTCTGTCTGTCGGTCTGTCTGTCTGTAACTTTTTTTTGTGCGCACGTTTACTCTGGAACCGTATAAGATATTGACTTGAAATTTGGTACACATATGTACTTTAACGAGATCTGGAACTAGATTATATTTTCATCTTGTTCCGTCGAAGGGTTGGGGGTAAATTGGGGTAAATTTTGGGTAAATAGGTCAATCAAGCAGGTAAGAGTCCATAAAATTGGTATTTAGTATATACAAGAGAAGCTAAGGTCTCAAAAAAATTTTTGGCATTAGCCACCCCCATTACCACCCCCACCCCCTTATTAAAGGGGATGAAAAAAAATTGTGATTTAATGTATGTACAGGAACCAGAAACCTCAAAATATTTTTTTACTTCATCCACCCACCACTATCACCCCCCTATCACCACCCCCCACCCCACTACCGATGTGGGGTATCGTTTTATGGGTTTTTGGGGTAGAGGATTTCAAATATTATATTATTAAAGTTCCATAAACAATTATTTTCACATACAAAGTTTTTTCGTTGTGAGTGACTTGGATAGAGAATCTGGATGTGGAAGTAGTGATTCCTTGGGCAGCGGTTTTATTGTATTGTTATAGTATTTTGAATTTATATGTAATTTTTCTTTTTTCTAAAGCGTTGTTATCCAGTAATTTAATAAATTTACACTCTTTATGAGTGTAAATTGACAGGATTTAATATCTGATAATATACTGTCAATTTACACAAACCATATTACTTTTGGCAACTTAACTCGAGAAAAAAATATTACAGAAGAAATTAAAAAGCACGAGTGGTATTTGGGCAGAATATTTCACGAATAAATAAAGTATATAAAACATCTTTAATATTAAGTTCAGAGGCGGACTGGCAAGGCAAAGGCCCGGCAGGTGCGTATTTTTTTTTTAATTTTGATGAGCGTGGGTGGGGGGGAGAAGAAATCCGAAAAAAATTTTTGACGAGCGGGGAGGAGAAATGCGAAAAAAAATTTCCGGGCCTCCAAACACGAGCTCGCAAACGTTTTCTTATAATTGTTTAGTGTTTACTGACCTTTATTTTCCTTCACATAAAAATGTATTTCCAAACTGACTCATCTAATAAAGAACAAAGTTGGTATAATTATTGAACGATCGCAACCGTAGAAACTTAAAAGTCCACGAAATTTGCCATATTTTAAATGTAATGACAATGAATAAACCAATGTACCTTGAACAAGGTATTATAATGCATAGACTGTTGACTGGTCCAAAATTGCTGGGTACACGTATGTATTTTAACGAGATCTGGAACCAGATTATATTTTGATCTTATTCCAATGAAGGTTGGGTGTAGATTAGGGTAAATGGGGGTAAATAGGTAAATCAAGCAAGTAGGAGTCCATAAAATTGGTATTTAGTATATAACAGGCGGTTATTAAATTTAGCAAAATTGAATGACTTTTTTAAGAAAATGAACTCGTACTTTACTATTTTTCATTCATTCGTAAATTTTTTTAGAAATTACGAAAAGAAATCTGTTTGAGATTACAGCACCATCTGTCACGAATCGAAAAAAACATTTCAAAGAAACTTGATGTAATTTTTGCCGTAGAATCCGATTCTGCAATAAAAAATAGAAGTACCCATTTAAGATTTTAAAGTTGCCCCGCCCCACTCCAAGGGGTGGGGGTGGGGAGCAGCGTTTGGTATCATTGGATAGCACTTTTAAAATTATTAAGGACGTGTTTTTTCTTTTTTGGATCCAATGTGTATTTCTCAAGATATTTAACCGTTTCCAGACTTTTTGGACACCCGGTATATTTTATTCTATTGTGAATATAATTGTCAAGTAAATAAAATTCGAATTTTCAATTATTTTTTAATGTGCAAAAAATGTAGTACATTATTTATCGTGGAAAACTGCCTGTAACTCGGAAAATTAGCAAGTTACAAAAAAATTCCAAGAAAAATGTTTAGAAGGCCTCAATGCATACGTTTGAATTTTTTCAAATCTTTGAATTACATATTTTTTAATCGCTACAATTTCAAAGAAAGGGTAGTTTTTCATGTTTTTCCGGAAAAACTCGGTGAAAACGCGCTTTACAGAAAAGTTGTAAATAAAAAAAGTCTTGTATTTCGATGATACATTCACAGGAATTTTTTTAGATTTCTTTTCCAACTTTTACGTTTCCCCTCCCCCACTTTTAGGAATTTTCGAGTGACCATATCTCGAAAAATATGCGTTTTTCAAAAAAAATCATGAGTAAAAATATCTTATTTTGGGCCAAAAAAGGTAAATACCTATATTGTTTTTTTTTCATTCTTGACCTAATTCTACAAATTAGGGAACCCGTGATAAAAGGGGTGTTTTCTACCCCTTTCTATCATTTTCTACTCTAATCTTTTTTCAACTTTTTTATTAACGTCATTACGAACACATTGCACAAGGTTTCATCAAAATCCATTCATTTGCATTCAAATTGAGGCGAAACCCCCCCCCCCGTTGACTGGACTATATAGTATTTGAAAATTTTCAATTCCTTCATTGACATCTATCGTACAAATTATTAACTATGTCAATGCCTATTTCTACAGTACTCTATCAATTGCGATTTGTTCAGGTTTTAATACTGCTACCGCCATCTATGAGCTAGTTAACGTACTTGACAAATAAGTAAACAGCTGAAGCAGATTTCTATTTTGCGTGCTTAATGTCTACCATTCCACCCGTCACTCATGTTATTCTTGTCAAATTATCACAAATAAATTTTTAATGATGCCTTACGTGTTTCAAATCTCGATCGCCAATAAAACTAATCAATTGCCATCCTAAAATCGCAATTAGCATTCATTGTGGACGAGTAATTAGATTAAGAACACAGTGTATCGTATGATCGTTCGATCGAAGTGCGTCATATTTTTGTAATAAATAAACACATTTGGAAAGTTTGTTTATCAAGGTAATAAAAAAATGACACTAATCGAAGGTATCGGAGACGAAGTGACTAATTTCTTTATTGCATTATTTGTCGTAATTGTAGGTAAGTTGGTTTTGTGCCATTAATTTAAGTGCTGACTACAATATCTGACGTTCTCGAGTTTTAGTTACGTTAGCTTGGTGGACTACCAATATATCTGAGCAAAGACACATAAGGACGGTTCTTCTGTTGGAAAGGAGAAGACATAGAGCTCATCGTAGGTTAACTAATCACACGGAGACTGTCACGATCACAGAAGGTAAACTGAAAAAGTACTTAGTTGGTCTCAGTTGTTGGCATATTATTATCTATGATTTAAATAATGTATGTTCTCTAAGGTTCTGAAAAAGGCAGTGGTAACACCAATTTTTAAAAGGGAGGATATTAGTGACAGCGAATTACCTGACAATATCCTTACTGCCGTAAATTTTCAAAATTGTGGTAACCGATTCGGGTTTAGCAAGGGTAGGAATATTGTTCTGGGCATTCTTAACCTAAACAAAATTATGACAACATGCAATATAATTAAGTCAGATTGTATGAGTTAAGACCATTGACTGTGTCGAGCATAATCTCTTAGTAGACAAACTGCAATACTGCAAATTTTGTGTGTAGTATAAAACTTTAAAGGTCATATCTTGAAGATAAATAGCCAGGGTGAATGGAGTATTATCTGCAGAAGTAAAAATAGTGGGGTCAGTTCTATTTTTAATCTTTAGTAGTATCACCCTTTTGGTAGACAATACGATAATCTCCCTTACAGATGGATTAATACAATACATAATGTGAAGAGGGCATGGCACAGTCAAGGGCAGAGACCTGGTTTATTCAAACATGTTACTAAATAGAGGTAACATAATACCTTTCTCACTAGAATCTTCACGTTCACATTAACAGTACCAATACCGCAAAGAGACTCGGAACCAATGTATTCGTTATGCGGAATTTGGCAAACTGTGTCACGAAACACATTACTATGCTTTGTTCCACACTATTAAGTCCTATGGTATAATAGTTTGGGGTAGTGTGGCTGGCAGAATCTTTGGAATGCAACGAAAGACAGTGGGGTTTTGGCAGGTTTCCACTATAGGGAGGACTGCAGGCAATCTCAAATTTAAAAATTCTATAATTACATATTAAAAGATTTTTTGTTCATAATAAACGGTGATGATAGATATAAAAGAAATGGAGACTTTCAGAGTACAACACTAGAAACAGAAAATTTGGTAACAATGTATTGTCGACTGAAGAGGTGTCAAAGTAGACCGGAATTTAAGACTGTGAAACTTTTTAACAAATTGCCACCACAAATAAAAGAATTACCATTAAGAAAATTATATACTTAGAGCATAACATAACACAACATTGTATATAACTGAATATTAATACATTTATATTTGTTCTTATATATTACATAATTGACTAATGGAGAAAATCCAATGCCATAGAAAAAATTGTTCTTATCATCTATGTGAAAATTTTACACCTAAACCAACTAACTTGTGTAAATATACAATGAATATCTGACATCAATAGAGTGTTTGATATTTTTGTAGTTGAATACTGGTTTTCGCAAGTTGATGAAAAAGTTACAAATAGCCTATGATTTAAATTCATCTATTAAGTATATCAAAGAAAAATATCATTCGCTATTTTAGAAGCTGTTTTTACTTATTTTCTGACGGCAAGCAATCTATTTCTAATGTATGTAGTACTAATTTTGGATACTAAATGGTTGGCAAAAGTCTAGAAGCATATTGTAATTCTCTGCATAACTTTATTAAAAGTGAAAATTGTGTGGAAACCAATAATTACTGTTATAATGAGTTTGCAGACTATTTTGAATCATTATTTATTTGGCACGGCATAGGTATGTTTCTGTTATGTAAATAATTTGTGGGCACGTAAGTATCATTTAATTTTTCAGATGTTAACAAAAAATGTAATACTTTTTGTATACAACTGTTAGGTCACGATATAATATTCTAAAAGATTGACATCAGTTGGAAATTGTCCATTATCTCCGTTTATTACATTTTTCACAGAAATTAGCAGTTGTAACTGAATTTTCTAAAACTCGTAGAGAAACATTTTTCATGTCGTTGTTAGTCATTGAAATTTAAATAACTTCAAATTGTTCACCTGTCTGCCCATCCGTCATGTTTCTTATAAGTAAAGATTGGGACACATTGATTAATGATGTCAAAACCTTGTGGTATTTTTGCGAATTTGGTAACGTCAAAAGTTAACACGTCTAATTTCATTCTCTACAATTTGGATCCTTAACATTTTAACGTATCTCCAACAGTTCTCCCAGCGTTTTCAGTGAAAGGCCGCGGCGTACCCTTTTTTTTAACATTTTTATTTTTCATATTGTTCAAAGTTGTGTACAAAATTTCAGCTCAATCGGATAACGGGAAGTGGTCAAATTTCAATTACTAAAGACCCATACAGATAAATGACAACCAACGTGATGTCGAACTTAAGAAAACCATTCAACAGTCACTTAAGGAACCGTGGTGGAAAGACAATTCCTTCAAAAGTGCAAGCCAAACATTCAACAGTATTGTACTTCTCTGTTTTCGCCGTACAGCTGCATTAAAATGAAACGGAAGGAGATATAACATTTAATGACAGACGTCGCCGTAATTGCCCGCATGCCGATAGTGTAAAAGGAAGGGATTCACTTGTTGATGGCATTTCGTAACTCGACCGGACACTTTTACGACTTAGGTTGCTGTAACTTTGAGACGAACTGTAGCAGAAGTTCGATTTGCACAAACCTCAAGATGTAAACAAGAATTTTTTTGTATATTTGATATATGCAACCCTCAAATAAAGATTATTAAAATCTTCTTAACTTTCTTAGGTAACGGAATTGTATTAATCTTATTAAATTTACTGATAATATAATAAACACCTATTATTTAATAATTGGAAAGTGGATCACAAAAAATCATCTTGCCAATAAAATCAACGTGTTAACCTTGATTGTGTGATAAATTATCCTTATAAATAATGCATCATATATTGGATCAGGCATTAAGTAAGGCATTCGTTTATGCCAGAGATTTGTTGAAGGTCGTTTGCCATTCATTTCCATTTTCAGTCAGGATTATAAAGCACATTTTAATTTGTATATATTAACACCATCTTAATACATAGGTCTACTTTTTAAGGTGCTGGAAAGATAAGAAATAAATAAATTATCTTCATTTGAATTGTCCATTAGCATTATTTACATTCATATTAATCTTTCGCAGGAATTCAGGCTAGTTTGTATTTATTTGTTCTATTTGCTGTAGTACACGTGAAAAATTGTAGAAATAACCCTTTCATGGTACCTCAAAGCTGCAGTTAGATCTAAAAGGATTTGGAGGTGCCGCAATCAACAGCAAATGATGATAATTATTAAGATAATAATAAAGGCAATTTAGTACAGATAAAATATTTACCTTCGAGTCCCTAGCCACACATTGAATGGTACATGACAAAATGACAAAGGTCATTATGGGCAGAATTACGGTTTTTATTTATATTAAATTACCTATTTTTTAAACCGATATATTTTTTTTAAAACTAGCATCATACTTGCCGTGGAGAAGTATGATTAAATAAAACAATTAAAAAATTCAGTGAGTTCTTCAAATCTTTACTATAATCAAACATTAACACAATTATTTTATTATTTTTTTTTTGTTAGCTGAATTTATTTTATTATTTATAATTGTGTTAATGTTTGATTATAGTACTGTACCAATTGTAACATTGTTAAACCAATTAGAGTACAATTCAAAAAACCATCGCCTAGCAACACAATCAGGATACAAGGTTAAACTTACATCAACCGCTGCCACCACAACAATCCTGGAAATAAATTTGATGACATCCCATTTATGTCCGCAAAAAAATGACCCTTTAAATCAATCTGAACCAAATTTATAGTGATACATTGCCTGAAAACTTGCAACTTTGGTATTAATTGTAATTTAAGTATGTGACCTTAGGAACAACCATCCTTACACCTGTGAGCGAGGAGACCCCAAACACAGAAGACACTGCCACTATAGAGCCTTCCCCCAGTGTTCACAAACCCCCCGAAGCGAGTACTAGTGACGAGGTTAGCTCTAACACTGCAGATAGTGAAGGTATCGAGGGTCCTAATCGTGAGGAGGAGCAAAGCATTATTCAGACGATGGATGCGGATACGTGCGTTCTCAGGCAGAGGAGGTTGGCTTTCTATGAGAATTGGAGTAATGCTAGCCGAGGTAGGTGTGAAAAGTTATTTATTAAAATGGAGAATGTAGATTTTTAGACATATTTGGGAATATGGGATAGTGGTTAGGACGATTAGGATCTTATTCCGTTATATCCATTCCAAAAGTATTAGTTAAACATAAATAAAAGATAGAGATAGAAGCTGAAGCTAATTGTATCTTTCTTTCAGAAGGGAGAAATGAAGAAACCGAAACCTCCACCCAATCTGCAAACCTACCTGAAACTTCGGCAAATATTGAAGACAGAATAGAAAATATTTTAGATAGCACCGAGCACACTGTGATGGAACATAATTATGCAGAGCGAAGTGAAAATATGTCAGCCGATCAAAGTAGTGAGCCCAAAACAAGATCGGAACCAGCTAATGGTGAACAAGTGAGCGAAAATAAGTCGGGAATTACTATTAAGTTGAAATACATTAATGACGATTTAAAATTAGTGGACGGGAGATTGGAGGAGAGGTTGGGAGATTTCAAAAGGTGAGTTTGTATTTAAAAATAATATTTAATTTGTTTCTGCTGTCATAATTATTGAAAAATATTATTTTGGGTATTCAGCAAATAAAGAGCATAGCCGGGTAAGCATGGTAAGCTCCGGTCTGGAGCTTATATTTGTGCAGTAGGAAGCAATCTCGGAAAGTAGCAATAGGGTCATTCAGTGATATGACAGTTTCCTACTTTTTCTTCCTCATTTTAAAGTATAACAAACCAATAGTCTCAGAAAAAAATTTCAGCTCAATTGAATCAATAGCCACAGAGATATTCGCATTTGAATAGAAACACGCTCGGCCAGCCAACAGTCCATTGAGTGACGTCACTTGGCGTGCGCCGATACCTATATTAGAGCAGCGATTTCGTAAGTCTATCGTGTCGTTTGTTTTTTTTTTGCGTAGAAGCAGGTCAAACATGTTAGCTTCCTTTGAGTATGTCACCGGGCATATGAAATCATATTTCACGACATTTTTTTGTGGTCTCGAACTTTTTAAATCAATAAAAAATGTATTTCTAAATAAAATTGTTTTTTTTTGTTTCCACCGCCATATCTTTAAAACTATTAAAGGTAACGAAATTTGTTTTGTGTCAAATTTAAGCACACACTGTAGCGCTTTTACCAATATAAACGGTTTGGGCACAATTTGCACTTTCATTTCTCTAAAAATCAGATAAACTAAAAATATATAAGTATTTTATGTATTGAAATCTTCACCAATCGATAAACTTTTTTAGTTTTGAAAATATTTACATACATGCAGCGAAGAAAATAAAGCCTAATAATCACAAAAGTTTTTGAAACAATATATTTTTTCCTAAAATATACCGTGTGGCAACAGCAATTTTTTTTATTAGCGCTAAATGCGACATTGGGATGCAATTAATACACCTCGCATGCAGGGTTGGTCAGATTAGTCGCGTAGAAGTGGCGGTTGTCGAAAATCATTAAGTATTCATTGTTCGGATAAAAATTGTGACAATCGAAAATGTGCTTATTTTAAGGAAGGCCTAAAATGTTGCAATGAGTGCAAATGTCGTTCCTGTAACATTATTAAAGATTTCGAGGCAGATATTTAGAATGCTATTAATGTAGGGCCTACATAAACTACATACTACATATTTATCTATCCAAATAGAAAATTTATTTCAACAATAAAACTCATTTTATACGTACGTTTTTACTTTCATTCATTTAAAAATGTCTAATAAACTTACTAATTAGGTGAGTAGTTAGTAACACTGATTGATATTTATAGATTAAGTATTTAAATCTACCTACCTGTCTTTTTATAATTAAAAGGAGACTATTTATATCTATTGTACAATTTCTTAATATTAACAACATATGATCAATACTACTGCACAATATATGAAATATTGAACAATAATATTGATCACCTAGAGTTCTCGACCACCAAAAAATGTCATAAAAAATGATTTCGTGCACACGATTATCTTACCAAAGAATCCCACTAAGTCTGGTTTGGTTCTATGCCAGTTTTTTTTTCTTGAAAACTAAGCGACTTTACTTCCAGATTTTACTCTACTAACTTCCATTCACAGCTGTGTTCACTGGGCGGTTCAGCCATCTGACGTCACAACTCGACTACATGGTTATCCCGAGCGTTTTTAAGCGCGCCGACTTTAATAATTTTTTTATACATGAAGGCGGCTTCAGTAAATTCTAATTTTTGGCATACTTATTATACTCACCAAGCTCTTTCAGAATATGTAATAATAAAAAAATGTTAAATGAGTCTATTTCACAAAATATTGGTTTGGGGTGAATAAGGAAGGCTTTTAGCAAATTTTTTTTTTCTAAGAAACGGCGTTTCAATCGCTTTGTAAAAAATATGTTAAAGACCTACTGAGAAAGTACTAAACCAAAAATCATGCTCAAATTCCAAAAACAGATACAATAAAAAAACACATTATTTTATTTTTTTTTAACTTATCCCTGCGGCGGCAGCCTGAATTTTTTTCTGTAGCATGTCTGCGGACTCACTTATGTTATATTTTTACTCCAGTTTTTTCCGAAGATCACGCCATACCTTAAAAAAATGCCGAAGTGCGCAGTGCTGTATGCATATGCTCCAAATATCCCTATCTGGTTCCTAGAAGACTCCGTGTGTTTTCCGCTATCTCATCTTCTCATCATTTCCTTGGCTTCTCACTGGTCTTTTGCCCTGCATTCGTGTATTAAGTGTTCTTTTTGGTGGTTTTCCCTCTTCAATTTTTGCTATGTGCCTAGCCTATTGCGAGTTTTGTATTCAGATGTATTCTGAGAGTGGTGCTTTCATGAAAAGTTTCGTTATATCTTATTCTCCAGATACCATTATCGAGTACTGGTCCTAGAATCCTTCGCAGAACTTTTCCTACGTATATATTTAGTTTATTTATGGCCTTATGATTGTTTTATATACTCTTAGCTTCGTTTGTCGATGTACATTTCTAGACCGGAATATATGTGCAAGTGAAATATGCTTTATTAGTGTGTACTATTCTTTTATGTGTCTCCTTGTCTTCCGTTCTGTCCTTGCACAGCTGCACCCCAATGGTGTTCTCTCTTTCGATATATCAACATGGGGTAAGCATTAAAAAAAATTATTATACACAAAAAGGATACTGCGGTTATTATTTAATACGGAGATGGGTAAAGGAAATTTTCCATATGAAAGTTCCCGGAGCGAAATTTTGATAAAAATTAAAGTTTTCAATAAATATTTGAATATTCCGAAAGTTCCCAAAGAAAACTTTCCCGGAATTTTGTAAAATTTCAAATATTCAAATATTTTATTAAAAACTTTCATTTTTATAAAAATTTCGTGCCGGGAACTTTCAAATGGAAAGTTTCCTTTACCCGTCTCTGAGAAAGTTGTCGAAGTATTTACATTGAAAAGGAAATTCTCACCAGTCCAGTTATAAAGAAACAATGGTTATTTTCTTATTTTTTTCATATTGAATGTTAGATATTAGGTTTATGAAAGAAGTTGATAAGATGTCACATAGGGAAGATTTCTTGTTGATATCCTAGCGTGATCAGACTTGGATCAACAGTTTACAGAAAGAACGGATGATTTCTTTGAAAGTTATCCGCTGAATAATATTTTTCAATAAGTTGCATCATGAAGTTCCTGTCATTTCTACTAACCGAAATATGTTTTCAGGAGACATTTTCAGCCAGAGCTGTCAGCAGATAAACTAGTTAGGTTGATATTCAATGGTCAAGTGCTGCAGCCCGACACACAGACGCTAAAGAGTTGTGGTTTCTTCGACAACTGCGTGGTACACTGCCTGATTCACCAGAAGAGGACACAGTCGAACGAATCCAGCGCATCGGACACAATAAGGGAGGGATACTCCTTTCCACCTACGAACGGAATCCCCAATTTGAATAATAACAATCAGAACAGAGACTGGGATTTGGGGAACTTTTTGTTTGCTTTTATTAGCTTTATCTTGTTGGCTGCATGGTATTTTAGGTAAGACTATTTTCACTGTTCATTTCTGTAAATAATCACCTTATCTAATCAAATATGCTTTAAAAATACAAATGATTTTTGTTGACCAAACCTTAATCCTAATACAAATTCTAAACATAATAAAAGAAGAGAAAATTTATTTTATACAGTGTGTCCATGGATGGACACAACAAGAGGAAAAACATCTTTATTTTAGATTTTTCAAAAATAAGTTCTTCATATACCGGGAGCCAGACTAATTTTTTTCATATCATCTTAAACTATCGTTGGTTGTTATTATACTCTTTTGCAAAGAATTTATATGGAATTCTGAACAACTTTCAAAATGTCCGTCTGTCCGTCTGTTACAAGACCATTGCACAAGGTTCCATCAAAATCTATTCATTAGCACTCAAGTTAGAGATTTTGGTTATTTTAGCGCTCCATTGACTGGACTAAACCCTTTTTAACTCTTTAGCACTCTTCAAAGGTAGGTTTATAGTAGGAAACCTTTGGTTCAGAAGATTATTATTTATATGGAATATTATTTATATGAAAACAATAACCCAAGACAGTTAGAAATGATATTGAAAAAATAAGCCTGGCTTCCGGTCTATCGTAAGATATTTTGTTTATCTTTAAAAGTAAACTGATATGGTAAAATTATTTACCAGGTGCTCAAAAACACAGAAAAAGTAATGTAGCTCAAGAGAACTATCTTTGTTTTTTATTTTGGAACAAAGCCTTATTAGGAAAAAGTTGTTTGAAATGTTAAAATAAGGCCTCATAGATTCTTTATTTATAAATTAAATAAAACTCTGTGCCTGACGCAAGAAATCCGGCATTACTTTTCAAAACAGTTTCGAAATTTTGCTTTACTTTTTCAACAGTTTCCCAATAATTGAAAAATGTATTGTCGAAAATCAAATACAATAATAATTTCATCATTATTTCAATATATCTTCAATGTAGAAACAGATTCAATTCAAGGAATTTTAATAACTAAGACCATTTTTAAGTTTTATTTTTATTACTGTGTGGACTTTTATCTTTACAATAAGCTTCTAGTCCATTTTTAATTGCTTATCCTTTTTTTTTGCTAACCTCTTTTACATGTATTTTTCTTGTAATTTACCAAATGAAACTGAATAAAGCTATCCGTCTATCTATCTACAGTATAAAAAATGATGTAAATGTACCTACCATCGCTGCGTGTAAAATTCCCATGTAATTTTACCCACAAAGAGACAGGAGAATTTCCATTTAACATGGAGAATTACCCCAAAATATAAGGGAAATAAAAATTTTCCACTCTCTGCGGGTAAAATTCCATTACTATTGGAGGTAAATTTACTATGGAAAAAAATCCTGTCTGGATAAGGGGTAATAAAATCGCATGTAATAAAATTGCCCCTTATCCGGACAGGATTTTTTTTGTGACGGCCTGAACCATCTTTTCTTTTTTCTCTCCCTCCTCCTACCTTTTCTTCACACTCATAACAATACTTTTATTTAAGTGATAATGGTTAGCAACTGCTCTGATAGACCATCCCTCGTCAATTTTAGAGAGAAATGTGATCTGTTAAGGAGAATGCAGACCATGGTTTGTTATCAGGGTTTATTTACTAGGTATTCGTTACTTATTTGAATTTAAATTGAATTTTGATTTTGATGATGGCATGGGTCATTTTTAAAAAATTTTATACTCAAGTACTTTATTAAATTTTTGTATTTTTTAATTGTACAATCTAAAGTCATTTTAATAGTGCAATTAATTACATAAATTAAGAAATTTTGAATTCGCACCTATCGCCACGTCAGATATGTTTACTTTGCTTATTTGCTGTTAGCATATAGTCCAGTCAACGGTTAATAAAAGAGTTGAAAAAAGATCAGAGTAGGAAATGATCGGAAGGAGTAGAAAACATGGGTTGTAGAATTAGGTCAAAAATGAAAGAGAAACAATAAATTATTCATAAAAGTGGGGGAGGGAAAATGTAAAAGTTGAAAAAAAAATCTGAAAAAATTCAGGTGAATGTGTTATCGAAATACAAGCCTTTTTTTTATTTGCAACTTTTCTGTAAAGTGCATTTTCACCGAGTTATTCCCGAAAAACATGAAAAACTACTTCTTTCTTTGAAATTGTAGCGCTTTAAAAATATGTTATTTAAAAATTTGAAGAAATTCAGACGTATGCATTGAGGCCTTCTAAACGTTTTTTGTTTCTTTTTAATTTTTTTGTAACTTGCTAATTTTCCGAGTTACATTCAGTTTTTCACGATAAATAATGTAATGCATTTTTTACACAAAAAATTAATGAAAATTCGAAAAATGAACATCATATACGTATATTATTATAAAAAATATGAAATCTATATAATTCTACCATTTTTAAAAGTTCAATATAATTTTTAAATTTTCATGTCTTTTAATGTGCAAAAAGTGTAGTACATTAGTTATCGTGAAAAACTGCCTGTAACTCGGAAAATTAGCAAGTTGCAAAAAAATTCCAAGAGACAAAAAAATTTTTAGAAGGCCTCAATGGATATGTCTGATTTTAAAAATTTTTAAAGCGCTACAATTTCAAAGAAAGGGGGTTTTTCATGTTTTTCCGGAATAACTCGGTGAAAACACACTTTACAGAAAAGTTGCAAATAATAAAAGTTTTGTATTTCGATGATACATTTATGAATTTTTTCAGATTTTTTTTTTCAACTTTTACATTTTCCCTCCCCCACTTTTAGGAATTTTCAAGTGGCCATATCTCCAAAAATATGCATTTCTCGAAAAAATTCACAGGAGTAAAAACATCTTGTATTGGGCTAAAAAAGGTAAATTTATTGTTTCTTTTTTATTTTTGACCTAATTTCCTACTCTAGTTTTTTTCGGATCATTTCCTACTCTAATCATTTTTCAACTTTTTTATTAATGCCATTACAAACACATTGCACAAGGTTTTATCAAAATCCATTCATTAGCACTCAAATTAGAGATTTTGGTCATTTTAGTGCTCTGTTGAGTGGACCAATAGATTAAAGAATATTATAAGTAGCTGTTTGTGTTAGTATCGATGTGAGTCATTGTATTTTAAACACGTACTAACCTCAAATTTTTAACATTTCGGGATTCGGCACTTAAATAGTTGAAATTGTCTACATAAAACTCGTGCACCATATAAAAATCCACTATGGGTATATTCTCTGTAGTACCTTTCTCAAAAGGGCATAGACGGGTAAGCATGATGTGACTGTCCCCAAGCGTCTGACGCTTATATTTGTGCAGTAGGAAGCAATCTTGGAAAGTAGCAATTTCACAAAATATTAGCCCGAAAAATGGACCGGTTTGGGGTGAGTAAGGGAGGGTTGATTTTAGCAAAACTATTTTTTTTCTAAGAAACTGCGCATTCAATCGTTTTGTAAAAAATATATGTTAAAGACCTACTGAGAAAGTACTAAATAAAAAATCATGCTCAAATTCCGAAAACAGATACAGTAAAAAAAACATATATATTATTTTCAAATTTTTTTTAGGGTAACTTATCCCTGGGGTACCAGCCTGATTTTTTTTCTGTAGCATGTCTATGGACTCACTTATGTTATATTTTTTTCCCAGTCTTGTCCGAAGATTACGCCATACTTAAAAAAAATGCCGAAATGTGCAGTGCCGTATGCATATTTTGTGGACAATTAACTCCTTGCAAGTAAAAAAGGCCAAACTGCAAAGTAAATATGGATACTTGAGTAGTGTATACATATTAGTGACTAGTGATTATGGAGATGGTGAACGTTGTAAGAGAAACCAATATAAAGCTGCAACGCTGACAGTTAATTAGGTGCTCAATAGAGTTGACTCTTGCGCCGCAAAAATCAGTTTATAGCCGTAATGTTAAATATCATTAAGGGTAAAACCTAAAGTCAGCGGTACTATGGAGTACCTTGTCAAAGACTGTCATTATTCACATATTACCGTCGGCGGGGATAAGAACTTGATTGTTAACAATTTGCAGCACTAAATCGTAGCATTACTAACCTGAGAAGGATATAGATGTTAATCTTCCTCACTGTCATCTGCAATCACTGTACTCATGCTATCCTTCTGGAACAATAGGGAGAGAACTTCTGCCGGTTTAGGTATGCTTGCTAGATATTATCCATACGAAAGTTAATACACGACAGCAGCTACATGGGAACAACATTCAACAGTTTGATACCCATTGGCACATTCACAGAAATGTCTTCTAACGCCGACACTGTGGGGAATATAGTCGAGGAAACATCGGTAAACCTTCGTTTTGATGTGACGTGAACAAACTTGTTTTCTGAGTACATTGGACTGGTCCTTAGCGTACTGAAGATTAAGTGTTCCGTCTTCACTTATGACTTCGAGGTACGAAATCGTTTGTTTATATTGATACGATCCGGTAAAAAACAGTTTTAAATCCGTTATTTCTGGGAAGTCCAGTACATCTTTGCTGGAAATATCTACAAAAGGCAGTTTTGCAATTTCTTTGAATGTGCCAGTGGGAATCGAACTGTTGGATGTTGTTCCCATGTAGCTGCTGTCGTGCATTATCTTTCGCAAGGACGATATCTATCAAGCATACCTAAACCGGCGGAAGTTCTTTCTCTATTGTTTCAGAAGGATAGCATGAGTGCAGTGATTGCAGATGACAGTGAGGAAGATTAACATTCATATCCATCACAGGTTAGTAATGCTACGATTTAGTGCTGCAAATTATTAACAACACATGACTGTTAAGACCAAGCTCTTATCCCCGCCGACGGTAATATCGATAGTACCGCTGACTTTAGTTTTTACCCTTAATGATATTTAACATTCCGGCCATAAACTGATTTTTGCGGCGCAAGAGAGTTAAACTCTATTGATCACCTATTTACTGTCAGCGTTGCAGCGTTATATTGGTTTCTCTTACAACGTTCACCATTTCCATAATCACTAATCACTAGTATGTATACACTACTCAGGTATCCATATTTACTTTGCATTTTGGCCTTCTTTACGTGCAAGGGGTTAATTGTTGACAAAATATGCATACGACACAGCACACTTCGGCATTTTTTTAAGTATGGCGTAATCTTCGCACAAGACTGGGAAAAAAACATAACATAAGTGAGTTCCCAGACATGCTACAGAAAAAAATTCAGGCTGGTACCCCAGGGATAAGTTACCTTAAAAAAAATTTGAAAATAATATATGTTTTTTTTACTGTATCTGTTTTCGGAATTTGAGCGTGATTTTTTATTTAGTACTTTCTCAGTAAGTCTTTAACATATATTTTTTACAAAATGATTGAATGCGCCGTTTCTTAGAAAAAAAAATAGTTTTGCTAAAACCAACCCTCCCTTACTCACCCCAAACCGGTCTCTTTTTCGGGCTAATATTTTGTGAAATGGCTACTTTCCAAGATTGCTTCCTACTGCACAAATATAAGCGCCAGACGCTTGGGGGCAGTTACACCATGCTTATCCGGCTATGCCCTTTGGTTCCATTATAAACAAATATTAAATACAATGTAAACGTAAACAACAAATCAACAGAGCACTACCACCAACATGATAAATGAAAACATGAAAATTCTCTAGAATTGAATTCTCATTATATACGTTATCATTTACCGCCTTTTTATTTTCAAAACCAATTTGTTTTTGCACGTGATGATTAGAACTTTTTTTATGATATATACAATGTATATTTAATATAGTTTTTGATCATATAACAATATTTTGCAAATTTTATTGAAGGAAACGACCCTATGGCACCGATGATTATGGTCCCAAGTTTACATTAACTATTCGTAATGCTTACATTAACTATTCTCTTTGATTTTCAGATATGTATATGCTCATCTGTACACAGTCACAGCCACAGTAGGGTTAATACTAATTACAGGAATCTTCACGATAGTTTTAGTTGGGATGTACTTCCCGGACAATGAACATTTACCAAATCCAACAATACGTATAGCGAGGGAGCGTGTGCCACCCCAGCAATAAAAGACGGAACACATTTAATTACTTAAAAATCTTTTTATATTTATTTTTAAACCCAAAAATATACTTTTATTTCTTACGTTAAGATTATAAGAAGGCTTGTGTAATTTAATTTAAGTTTAAATTTTATATTGGTAGTTGAATAAAAATGAATTGTTTAATGTTGTTTTAATCACGTATAAATGTTGAAAATAGCATTTCAAAGTGGGAACTGTAAGGCTTAATGCCTGTTAACACATTCAGTGCTGATGGCATGGATCTGTGTCGCCCTGCCCATGTGGCTATGTGTGCTTGACATGGATCCGTGACACTCGTGCTATTGAATTCAAACTATCGCCTTTGAAAGAAAAACAAAAAATTCCATGACATGGATCCGGGTCAGTCAGCATATACCAACAAAATAGGGGCTATATGCACATGACACGGATTCACTCATTCAAAATTAACCAACACCCAGTATATGTCACGTAGAAAATTTTTATATAAAAAGGATTAATTAGTGGACAGTATAGTTAAAGAAAGTCAGCAGTTAATGTGTTAGATGGCAGGTACATTGTACATTTTGAAGTAAACATTAATTAGAGTCATCTTTGGTAGGCCATATTAATTTTTAAATATCTTTTGAACTGTTTGAGAAATTTTTATAATTTTGATATATGGTGCTAGATACTTAATTTCTTACCACTCGTTAACACTTATGGAGTGAAACTAACAAATTGTTCGTAGGTATTCAAATAAACTTAATTTGAAAAGTTTGTGTATTTACGGAACGAGATATGCACCATCGAGGTTTTATATATCGCTGATATGCCCAGGTAAGTATTATTTAGAAGCAAATGAAGTTACAAAATTAAATATATACTTACGTATCGAAGGAATTCTCTTGAAAGATGGCCCAATTTTATTTCGGGTTGAGTTACTACGAAGTAATTTCATATTACTAGCACACAAAAAAGTTTAATGTTTAGTACAGTACCTAGAGGTAAAAAATATGCAAAACTTCAGAATAATGTCATATTAAACGGATTTCGTTCATTTTTGGCGGTATAATAGTAAATGTTTCACAGAAAAGTTTCTATAGTGTGCGTTGACTTGCTAATTTATAGGGGGTGGCACTTAATAAATATATATATTTATTGGAGCTGAAGTAGAATCAAATTTTAAGAAGAAAGGGTTCTATGCAATTTTTCACATAAATTGATAGTTTTTAAGTTATAACGACTTCAAAATTGCGATTTTAGCTTAAAAAAAAAAAAAGGTGTTTCCAAACGGTTTTCGTCAAGTATCTCGAAAAGTATTACCTTATCGAAAAAATGTTACAGACCGATTACAGAAAGTACAAACTGGGAATTAATTATATTTTTTGTTTATTGATGTAGAATTAATAATTTCGGAGATATTTAAGTTTATTGTATTTGTGCAGTAGGAAGCAATCTCGGAAAGTAGCAATTTCACAAAATATTAGCCCGAAAAAGGGACCGGTTTGGGGTGAGTAAGGGAGGGTTGATTTTAGCAAAACTATTTTTTTTCTAAGAAACGGCGCGTTCAATCGTTTTGTAAAAAATATATGTTATATAAAGACCTACTAAGAAAGTACTAAATAAAAAATCACGCTCAAATTCCAAAAACAGATACAGTAAAAAAAAAAACATATTATTTTCAATTTTTTTTTAGGGTAACTTATCTCTGGGGTACCAGCTTGAATTTTTTTCTGTAGCATGTCTGGGGACTCACTTATGTTATATTTTTTTCCCAGTCTTGTGCGAAGATTACGCCATACTTAAAAAAAATGCCGAAGTATGCAGTGTCGTATGCATATTTTGTGGACAATTAACCCCTTGCAAGTAAAGAAGGCCAAAATGCAAATATGGATACCTGAGTAGTGTATACATACTAGTGATTAGTGATTATGGAGATGGTGAACATTGTAAGAGAAACCAATATAAAGCTGCAACGCTGAGAGTTAATTAGGTGATCAATAGAGTTTAACTCTCTTGCGCCGCAAAAATCAGTTTATAGCCGGAATGTTAAATATCATTAAGGGTAAAAACTAAAGTCAGCGGTACTATCGATATTACCGTCGGCGGGGATAAGAGCTTGGTCTTAACAGTCATGTGTTGTGTGTTGTTAACAATTTGCAGCACTAAATCACAGCATTACTAACCTGTGATGGATATGGATGTTAATCTTCCTCACTGTCATCTGCAATCACTGCACTCATGCTATCCTTCTGAAACAATAGAGAAAGAACTTCTGCCGGGTAAGGTATGCTTGATAGATATTGTCCTTGCGAAAGATAGCAACTACATGGGAACAACATCCAACAGTTCGATTCCCATTGGCACATTCAAAGAAATTGCAAAACTGCCTTTTGTAGATATTTCCAGCAAAGATGTACTGGACTTTCCAGAAATGATGGATTTAAAACTGTTTTTTACCGGATCGTATCAATATAAACAAACGATTTCGTACCTCGAAGTCATAAATGAAGACGGAACATTTAATCTTCAGTACGTTAAACACCAGTCCAATGCACTCAAAATACAAGTTTGTTCACGTCACATCAAAACGAAGGTTTACCGATATTTCATCGACTATATTCCCCACAGTGTCGGAAGTTCCGGCGTTAGAAGACATTTCTGTGAATGTGCCAATGGGTATCGAACTGTTGGATGTTGTTCCCATGTAGCTGCTGTCGTGTATTACCTTTCGTACGAACGATATCTAGCAAGCATACCTAAACCGGCAGAAGTTCTCTCCCTATTGTTCCAGAAGGATAGCATGAGAGCAGTGATTGCAGATGACAGTGAGGAAGAGTAACATCTATATCCTTCTCAGGTTAGTAATGCTACGATTTAGTGCTGCAAATTGTTAACAACCAAGCTCTTATCCCCGCCGACGGTAATATGTGAATAATGACAGGCTTTGGCAAGGTACTCCATAGTACCGCTGTCTTTAGTTTTTACCCTTAATGATGTTTAACATTACGGCTATAAACTGATTTATACCGTCGTTGAAAATGCGCCCTTCTTATTACATGTGGGTTTTCGTCTGCCCAATAGTGCATATTTTTAAAATTAAACACTCCACTTCTGGTAAAACACGACTCATCGGAGATACAGAGAAAGTTTAAAAAACCCTCATTTGCTGCGTGTTTTCTCAAAATTCACCTACAAAATTCCATTTGCCCTGCATAATCTTGAGGTTCTAGAGCTTGCACACGTTGATAGTGATGGGGGTGTAAGTTTATATCTCTCAGAGTCCTCCACACCACAAAATGGGATACTCCCACACGGTTCGCGATATCGCGGGTGCTTAAAGTTGGATCTTCTTCTACGAGTTCCAAAACTTGAACCTCCGCTTCAATTACCCTGTCTTTGCGTTGTGGACCTCGTTCTCCTCCATGTCCATCGAGACAGCCTGTTTCTCGAAGACGCTGAGCAATGCTTACAAATGTACGTGCACAAGGATGACGTCGATTAGGGAATCTTAAACGATAAAGCTGTTCCGCAGCTGCTGCATTTCCACGACATTCTCCATATATCAAGTGCATATCCACGAGCTCTGGGTAAGTGTAATCTCCCATAGCGTTCAAAATCTGCGTTTTAAAATACCACGCTAAACTATTAACTAACATTGTCAACAAAGAAAATAAAAATAAAAACTTGGTCCAAAATCCAAAAAGTAACACAAAAAGGACGAACAAGTATTGTCTGTACGTAATCAAGAACTTAAACGGTAAGTCAATAAAATTAATCTTAACTGTAAATACGTGGCATAAAATTCAAAAAGAACGAAAACAACGAACGAGCTCGACGTGTGTACTTAACGAAATGTCCACGGAATTTTATGTAATAAAAAAATAATTTAAAAAGTATTTTTCAGTATAATTATATGTCTAAAAACTTTTTCTTGAAAAGTTAACTAAACAAAGTTTCTGTAGCCATTCAGATAGTAGTTGTTAAGTAATTAGTAGTCTTTTTTATATTTTTTAAATTTATCAATTTTTTAAATTTTTTATTTTTTAAATTTTGATGAAATATTAGATACTGGGTTTCTGGACAATTCTGCACAACTTTCATTAATAAAATTTTCCGATAAAAAAATGTCTAGCACCGAAAAATCGGAAAAAGGGGGAAGCGGTTGGATGCTAGGTCGGAAAATATTGTCACCATCGTATTCCCCGCCCTCGAAAACGGGGTCCAGTCGCAGAAGTTTTTTTGAGGTAAAAGCTTTACCTCAAAGGACTACTATCACTGGCACCAGGAGACAATAAGTTACCCCCCTCCCCCCACTTAGAAATTTAGCCGAAACTCTTCTCTGTCGAATAGTTCATTTTCTAAACGCTAAAAATTCGCCAAAATTTTAACTTCATTGATTCAAAACCAATTTTGACCATTTTTTTTTATTTAGGAAAGAGTTTATAGAAAAGTCCCCCATACTGCCGTTATAAGGAGAATAGCCGCATCTGTAAATTGTCGGTTGTCGAGGAAAGTAACAAACGCGTTTGTATTTTTCCCAACTAGTAAATATTATATTAAAAAATCAATTTCAATGAATCTTAAGTACCTACTTTAAATAATCAAATTCTAAAATTTTTTCAACTGCAGAACTAGGTTAAATACTCTTGGGTGCTCATATATTATTAGAATATCATTTATGGCAAATATGTAGATGCGGGTTTTCACCTTATGACGGCAGCATAGGTGAGAAGGTGTGTTTTTTATTTTTTCAATTGATATTAACAAAATACTCTTTATTAAAAAAAAAATACAACTCTCTTATTTATTTAAACAATTGCTTGAAATTTTATAAGGTTTTTGGGGTCGCAGATTATGAATCTGGCCCACTGAACTCTACTACCCACATAGCACAAGATATTCTAAGAATGATCTGTAAATGTCCGCTAGGGAGTATATATATTTGAATGTATTGTTCCAGGAATATATATAATCTAACATGTTGATACTAGAATATTTCATACGAATAATAAAATAATATTCTTTCTGAACAATAGTATAATATTCTTAGTATATATATAATTTTTGAGAAGGAAACAATAATATTCCAAGAAAATAATACAAGAATATTCTTTCTGAACAATAGTCTAATATTATTAGAAGATATATGATTTTTGAGAAGAAGACAATAATATTCCAGGAATATTCCCAATAAACACGCAAACGTCGGTTGGAACTATAGGTAAGAGATGGCATCAAATGCCAATTATGTAATAATGTCAGCGAAGGCAATTAACTGTTATGTCACGTGTATTTAGAATTAACCGCTTATTTATTGGTATTTAACTCATTTCGAAGCCTTTCCAAGTTTGCAATAGATTTTTGTAGATAAATTTGGTTATAACTCGCCGACTTAGTCCTACTACTGGTCTATGAGTATTCACCTAATATTTCGTATCGGCAATCTAACATAATTCTCCGGTGTGATACCTTGAGACAGAATCTTACATGCAATATGCGCTACACTGATGATTCTGACGAAAACCAAGAGTTAAAAATCGATAGTTGTAAGCAATTACCGTGTCTCTTGTTGTAGTTTCGTTCCATTCTGGTTTCATTCTCGTATATTAAACAATGATAAGTCAAGAAAATAATCATATATAAGTAACTGGTAAATGCCATTTCAGTTTAAAATTGGGTATTATTCGTCGACTTATTATTACATATTATGTAATGCAACATAAAAATCCAATAAAATAGGAGTCAATCTGTATGTGAGAATAATATAAGCTTATACCCATAATATTCGTGAAAGAGTGAAATAATAATGTAGGAATATGCTATTAAGGAGAAATTGTATTATTATAATATTTTCCAAATATTCCTAGAGTAACTTGATTATTCCTGTAATATGCGTTTTGGATAATCGTAGAATATCTAAAAATTGTGCCATTTGGATAAAAAAAGAATATTCCTGTAACGTCTGGATTATTTAAAAATTATTTTAGGAATAATCAAATCTTCCAAACGTATAATCAATGAATATTCCAGGAATCAAATCGTGCTATCTGGGTATATAAATGGAAGGTCAATATCTATACCAATTTTTACGTGAAATTGAACCTCGCGCAAGTATGGCGACCTCAAAGCGGAGCGCAATCGCACTACAAAATACGCCAGAGCCGGTCTTATTGTTACTGCAACTGATTAAAACCCGGGACTTTGCAACGATTCTTGCAACGCAGTAACATACAAGATTGCACCATATTGTCTCAATTAACTGTTTATAACAGTCACAAAATATATTTCACAAAATAATCAATTTATAACAACTTTACATAAATGACAGAAATAAAGAAAGAATAAAATGAGTGACACCGACTCTGGAAATTACATCTAATCCAAGACTTACGCTACGAATCTATGGGAAACGAATAAAACACAGAATCGCGTCAGCGCATAACATCCGTAGACAGCCGTTTGGTTCAAGCCAGGGTGTATTAATACACCCTGGTTCAAGCACAGACATCAATTTCTCTACTGCGTCGACGCGTGGCTTTATATTTTGAGTTTTAATCTGTGACGTAATTGCCGTATTTTGTTCACGCACATATATATTGGCCTTCCATTTATAATAGTAGAGTTCAGTGATCTGGCCTCAAAATCGGTCTAAAAATAAAATGGCGTCAGAAATCTAATTTTGAATGTTCTTTTTTTTATTAGATGTCTGGGGGTTTTTGGGGATCGAACTTTCAACTTATGACAGTTCCAAATTTTTCATTTCATTTTTTGTAAAATTTTTGAAGTCTGTTAAATATACCCTTATGGCACAAATATTGACACTAAACTGACACTGACGGAAAGTTAAATAATGTAGTTCATATAAAATGTCAAAAATGTGATGTCATCTTTAAAATGAATTAAAAATTTAAGTGTTTCTCTAAACTACTAGTGCAAAATTTGTTGTATCTCTTAATACAAATGCCTGGTAAGTGTATTTTTTATTAATAATCATCAATCATAATTATATTTCTTAGATAGATAGATACCTAAGCTGATAAGGGGTGCTGTTTTGAATGTATAAGTCTTCTTAAGAGAACTGACTTACATATTTATTTGCTGCCAAATTTGTACTTAAAATCAACCTCTTGTTTGATCATCTCCGTTATTAGGACAACATGCATTTTCACTCAGTGGAATTTGATAATGTCCTTTGAATATGTTGAACATCTCCAGTGGCGGCTGGTGAAATTTCAATATTTTTTTTCTCGTCTCTGGCGCATGGGACCCATACGAAATTTGGGAAATAACATCTAGAGAAGCACTTCTCTAATGACCCCTAAAAAATTTTGAAAAAGCAGTTTGCGAAAAAATTTTTGAAAATTCGTTAGCCTCCCCTGGGTCTAGGAGCTCCTGTTTATGTTTATTTTTTTTTGTCATATGCATTTGACTTCATAAAAATACAACAACAGATTTTGGAGTTTATGAAAATATTTTCATTACTAACTGAAATACAATGAAATGAAATTTTGTAATTTACAATTTAACAAATTACAATATTTCAATTCGTTGTATCTCAGTTAGTAATGAAAATATTTTCATAAACTCCAAAATCTGTTGTTGTATTTTTATGAAAAGTCAAATGCATATGACAAAAAAAAATAAAAATAAACAGGAGCTCCTAGACCCAGGGGAGGCTAACGAATTTTCAAAAATTTTTTCGCAAACTGCTTTTTCAACATTTTTTAGGGATCAAGTGCTTCTCTAGATGTTATTTCCCAAATTTCGTATGGGTCCCATGCGCCATAGATGAGAAAAAAAATATTGAAATTTCACCAGCCGCCGCTGAACATCTCAATAGAGTGCCTTTAACGAACACATCAGTCAGCGAATTCTCGCCACCAACGAAATAGGCCAGAACCCGCCGATCACTAATTAAGTGTCATACGTTTACGCCCAAAATGTCTGAATTGTTATTAATTTGGGGTAGTAATAGAGGACAGAAATGTTCAAGCCAGCCCTTCTTTTTGGAACAGGGACATAGGGGAGTCCCCCAAATGTGTAAGGAATATGATTTATAAAAGTAAAAAAACAGCCGCAAATAAATCATAGATTTCAGTCATAGAGTTGGAGGGATTTCTCAATTGATGGCGTGTCGGAGCTTCCTAGAGTGTGATTTTACAATTTTCAAAAATGTATTTTCTTCGACCCTCCTTTTTTTCACCCAATTCTCATCGAATCAAAATGAAATATACTATAGAAAGTCTCGTATAACTTCAAAAATTTGATACAAAATGAAAAGGAAATTTATTAAGCATACCTACGCATAGTAATAACAATAATAATCGGAACCAAGCAGTCAAGACTAGAGTAGTGTTATTTTTTATGGGTATTCCGATGAACAAAATAGCACTAAAAATAACGAGAGCATTCGTCGATTAGAAAAAAATGTTTGCGTAGATATTTCAATCAGAAGTGACATGAAATCATCGGTTATTCAAAAAAAATTTCTAGCTAATGGTAAAAATAAGGATAGCTTTATAAAGTTATTGCGCAAAGAGTTAATAGATATTGACTTTAACAGTAAAATATGCAGAGAAGACGCTGACACTACAATGCTTAAAACTGCTATTGATTTGAAAACTGAAGACAATTAAGTTATAATTGCTGGTGAAGATATTGACTTTTTGGTTATAATGACTCAACTAGCAAGGAATCATAAAGAAAATTATTTTTACAAATCTAAGATTAACAAGCTAAAAACGTACTCTTCGCCTGTTCACTGATTGTTTTATATAATTGTTACACATTCTATAAGATACTCTTCGCAGTTTTTTGTAAATAATGTTAGTTTTAGACATAAAATTTAATTCAACGGACACGAAATGGACGTCCATATCTTGTCCCTATATGGACATAAAATGTACACTCTTCCCGTATATAAAATGGACATTCAGAGTACGTCCATTCTGTACAATTTCAAAGTAAATCCGATGATAGTCGTCCGGTAGACGTCCAATTTAAGCCCATGGACGTACATTCATTAAATGGACAAAACAAATAAATAATTTTCTTGTATAAAAAAGTACCGACGTAGATATAGTAAACCGCAGATTTAACAGGCATCTTTGCGATGCAGCGTGTTTGATGGGTCAAAGGCGCCGACATTATTTGAGTGCCTGTTAAATCTGCGGTCAGCTATATAAGGAAGGCCTCAGGCTATACCCGGAAGGATTACGGCAATAAAAACTTCAGATATGGATAATTACTTAAAATGTATGAACAGGACTCTACTTAAAACTATATCGCATTTTCTATTTCATATTATTTACTACTATCTCAGATCCTGATATCCCTGAAAATTAAATATAAGTAAATGAATAGTTAGGTATTTTGGTATTTATACTTAAGAGTGTGCAATGCCTATGCTTTTACATGGGAAACTTTGTGATTTTTTTCAAAGTTCCCTGTCCCACAAAAAAAAAATAAAAAGGAATAAACATTTAGAAGTATGCGATGGATATAATCATAAAATGTAACCAAAATAGTTACATAGTATAGGTATACATAGGCTTATACAAATTTATTAATTTCAGCCCAGATAAAACGGCGGGTACAAAAGCTTTTTATGCTTGTCTTTCCTTAAACAATTTTTTACGCTCACTATCCTAACTCGATTTTGTGGCTGTTTTTTTCGCCCGCCCTTATGCGTTATACGACGTTACAACACATTTTATTTTCCAAAGGTCAATGATAAACAGTAAATGTCATCCGTTGGCTGTCGGGAGATAAAATTAGTTAGTTTTGAGTTGCCGAAGCGCCCCCTCGCGCTTCGGCGCCTCTAGGCTGTAGCCTATTTAGCCTTATGGATAATCCGGCCCTGGTCGGCCCCACTCACAAATGTGAGCGGTGCAGACGATTTCGGCCCACCTCCCTGGGTCCTGGCTCGTTGGACCTTGCTGGCTAAGGCCTCTTCTGGCGTTTTTTGTCTTCATCAGCTTGTCCCCCCCTGGGGGGTAGTCGTCGGTCAGTTGGGTGTTTTGGGTTTTTGGCAGGAGTGACTGCCGGTACACAGAATGCCAATTGGCATCCTGTCATCCGGATCATCGGTAGGGTAAGGATGAGCTGTGTAGCTCGAGGACCTAACTGCTTTGGTAGCATTTTCGGTCTGCCCGGAGCTAGGGGGACTACTCATAAAACTGGTATTTAGTATATACAAGAGAAGCTAAGGTCTCAAAAAAATTTTGGCAATAGCCACTCCCTTACCACCCCCACCACATTATTAAATGGGATGAAAAAAAATTGTGATTTAGTGTCTGTACAAGAACCAGAAACCTCAAAATATTTTTTACTTTATCCACCCTCACTACCACCCCCTATCACTAAAAATTTTGGCAATAGCCACTCCCTTACCACCCCCACCACATTATTAAATGGGATGAAAAAAAATTGTGATTTAGTGTCTGTACAAGAACCAGAAACCTCAAAATATTTTTTACTTTATCCACCCTCACTACCACCCCCTATCACTCCCCCCCCCCCACTACCGATGTGGGGTATCGTTTTAAGGAGTTTTGGGGTAGAGGATTTCAAATATTATATTATTAAAGTTCCATAAACAATTATTTCCACATACAAAATTTTTCGTTGTGAGTGATTTGGATAGAAAATCAGGATATGGAAGTAGTGATTTCTTGGGCAGCGGTTTTTTTTTACTTTACACTGGCGACTGTTTCACCAAAAAAGCTGATATAAAATAAAAAATGTCTAAAACTAATTGTATACAAAAGAAAACTGCGAAGAGTATCTTATAGAACATGCAACATTTATATAAGTTCAATAAATCGATCGAAGTGTTTACTATAGTTTTGATAGTAATTTTAATTGCCCTCGCTCACTATTGTAGTGACTCCCCCGTATTACGAGATCCACGGTTCTATTGATTGTTCATAGTGAAGTTTCGGCGGCGCTGCCGTAGAAGAGACGCCCGTCGAGATCGTCGCGACGCCTAACAAACAGTCGACCTGTTGTCGCAGACATAACAACACACTCGCTTTTATGGCCTAAAGACGTGATTTAAAAAAAAACACGGTGATCAACTGTGCGAGGTGGAGTTGCCCTACAGTGCAAAGGTGAGCAAGTTTTTGATATTCTTTTTAGGTTTAGCCGGTCGTTTGGGTATCTCCGGAGGAAACGTGGAGTAGGCTGGTTTGTTGACATTTGCCTTGCATGCTGGATGGGTGTCTTTGGCAGCACGGAATTGTGTTTCATTTTGGGTAGTAAATGTTCAGTGCAAAAGTAAACTTTTAGAAAATTATTTAGTCATATTCAAAAACTACAAGAAGTCGTAATAACTGTCTTAACCTAGAAAATTCCTGGTACCAGTATTATTTTGTGTATTAAATCTGAACTATGTTACGTTCTTAATAGAAACATTTATCAAAATCGCAACATATGAAGGAATTTCAGTGTTTCTTTTTCAATTTTACTTGATTGTTAGTATAATATTAAAATATCGTAATTGACAATGATGCTTAAAAAGAATATAAAAAGGTACTAGAAGCAACATTTAAAAAGTTAGTTTGAACCAAAAAAAGATGCTAGAAGGTGACCCAGATCGGAGTCTGCAAAATTTTGATTTTGAGGTAAAGCTGCAAAATTTTGAAAAAAAAAATTGTTTTTCAAATGTTGAAATTGATGAAAACGTCTGAATAGCTAATTATGAGTTCTTGAGAGGTTCAAAAATGATATTTTTCGGTTTCAGATGTTTTCATTGATTTTCACCCCATTTTTGGTAAAGCGGTCGTCAGTTTTTGACTATTACGCGTTTAAAAATGTTTCGAAACTGATAAAAATGCTTTATTTATACAAAAATGGGATGAAAATGTCTTAAACCAAAATATATCATTTATAATAGAACTTATAATGTGCTATTCAGACGTTGTCATCAATTTTACCAACATTTGAAAAACAAATTTTTTTTTTTTCAAAATTTTGCAACTTTCAACCTTTGTCTCTCAAAATCGGCCCATGGAAAACGTCTGAAATTATTTTTCCGACATTATTGACGTTGAATAGAACAACTACCCAAAGTTTCTTCCGTAACTACAATTTTTTTTTTATTTTTAAGAAACTCCCGCCAATAAACGTCCCTTAGTTCTCGTCTGAAATTTTGAGTGATGTGGGGAGTTGATGTACTTTCCTAATACTGCGGTTTCGTTCGTAACTGCAAAAATTTTTTTTCGACTCCGTTTCTCCGCTTGGATCCATTTACTAGACTTCTCGTAGAAGAAAAAGAGTTTCGAAGTCAACTCAGTAAACCAAATACCAAATTTCAAACATAACCACGATCGATGAACCCACTACATGCCATTGCTCTAATATTAAAATGTTTAACATAACCTCGATTACAGATAGTAATCGTTTCGTTGGCATGGAAACAATGATTACAGACAGCCTCCTAAACTATAAAATTTATTACAAACGTCAAATAATTTCATGAAATAATTAGTTTTAAATTATTAAATCCCAGAATATCTTCCAGTAGTAGAAAAAGAACCGCTGCCCAAGGAATCACTACTTCCACATCCAGATTCTCTATTCAAGTCACTCACAACGAAAAAACTTTGTATGTGAAAATAATTGTTTATGGAACTTTAATAATATAATATTTGAAATCCTCTACCCCAAAAACCCATAAAACGATACCCCACATCGGTAGTGGGGTGAGGGTGGTGATAGGGGGGTGGTAATGGAGGGTGGATGAAGTAAAAAAATATTTTGAGGTTTCTGGTTCCTGTACATATACTCAATCACAATTTTTTTTCATCTCCTTTAATAAGGAAGTGGGGGTGGTAATGGGGGTGGCTAATGCCAAACATTTTTTTGAGACCTTAGCTTCTCTTGTATATACTAAATACCAATTTCATGGACTCTTACCTGCTTGATTTACCCATTTACCTCAAATTTACCTCAATTTACCCCCCAACCCTTCGACGGAACAAGATGAAAATATAATCTAGTTCTAGATCTCGTTAAAGTACATATGTGTACCAAATTTCATGTCAATATCTTAAACGGTTCCAGAGTAAACGTGCGCACAAAAAAAAGTTACAGACAGACAGACCGACAGACAGACCGACAGACAGACAGAAATTTTTTTTTCGCTCAAACTTAAAATCTCGACGTTTCATGACATTTTAAGCCTATTTGGACAATAAAAATTAAAAAAAATTTTTTTGTCGTTACTATACTTCCACTGGACGTGGAAGTAATATAATACATTACGCGATGCGAAAGGTGTTTGGTGTTTTTGAAAGTTCTCGGCTTCTCCTCGACCATTCACAAATCACCTCACACCTAAAAGTAAATTTTCGCATCTAGTAATGTAAATAACTATTTTTCACTACCTGCATAGAAAGTAATCTTTTCCTGCCTCATTTGAGGGTAGAAAATGGTTCTTTGGGTCCCTTGGGTGGAAAGTATTTTCTGCCCGCATTTTTAACCGCTACCGACTATGGTTACCGATTATTCCCATAGTTGCATTGAAATCAAAATGGTTGTTAAAACATCAAAATAGACGTCAAAATTAAGCAGTTAAGAGCGAAGAATGCCGATCAAACAGTTTCACCTGTGAGGAAGTGGGGTACAGAGAAGTACGGATGATGGGCGTGGCTTTATAGGCCTTCCTCACATATTTATAGTTTAAAAGGAATAAGCAAAGCAAACTATCTACAATACACTGCTCGCCAATATCTGAGGTGTTACTTTATATTTATATTTTCTTAATAATTCATTGCTGCTTTGTTTTACAAATCTAACTGTTTATAAATATTTGTATATTACGTACAATATAATTCAAATAAATACATTACAATAAAGGTTATAAGTGTATATTCAGCTTTGTTTTACATGTAGGAAGTCATGTAAAAACTTCGAATATAATCAAAGTACCTAAGTTTTTATGAGATTATTTTATACTTACCAGTATTGCGCGCCCGGTTTGATTTTTTTTTAATCGCTTCGTATATTATCAGAATAGAATATATTGAATTTTATAATGATCCGTCGGGTAATTAATTATTATAAACAATTATTCAACACCTTCACGAGTATTTGCGGACCATTTTTCTCGTTCTCGGCGTTTGCTGGACAAATAGCAATTATTTTATCGTTTATCTCGCCCTAAGCCTAAAACGGAACAATACATCGATTTTAAATTTTTATCGAATTATCACAGATTTATTAACAAAGTGTGCTAATATGAGGGTCAAATATATGAAAAGGAATGAAGATAAGAGATGGACGTAACTATTTTGTTTGAATATTTTTTTCTAAAATGAACAGTTTTTGATTTTTCATACGTTCCTCCACCGTTTTACCCTGTCTTCAATCTCCACTGAATTTGCCATTCCTTCACTGTTGGTAAATTGTTTTGTAACAAAAAATGAACCACTTTAAAAAATAATTAGGGTAATGATTATACTCTATGGCCGATTTATATTTTTACTTCTTATATAATTATTGCATCTTCTATAGGACACTATTCGAAGTTTTTTTGTTTTAGGCATTTTTAATTTTATGATGCCAACTTAGTTGTTGAAACCATGATCTAAACCTATACATATTGAGAACGCGTCATTTTGAGGCAGCTTTCCTTTACGTCACACCTTTCGGTCCACTTTACTTTCGGTGTGAGGAGCATAGAGCGAATTGGAACTTGAAATTTTGGAACTAATGAATTTTAGAATAGTGCCAATTTTCTCTACTTATCATTTAGTACAGTAACTAGAGGTTTTAATTTCCGAATAATAACATATGACATGGATTTCGTTCATTTTTGGTAACTTAATATTTGGAGGCTTGCTATTTTATTTGCCCTTTTCAGGGGGTGGCAACTAAAAAAAAAAAACCAAAAACATTGGGGTTGAAAAATACTAAAATTTTAAGAAGAAAAGGTTCTATGCAACTTTTCATACAAATTGATAGTCTTTGAGGGTGGCTGTCTTTTAAATCATAACTTCCCTCTCACCCTACCTTTCCGAAGGCAGGCAGACCATCGGATGAATGTCGTCATTGGTTCGAACGGGTTTTTTCGTTGAGCTTTTCGCGTACCAGCAATCCAACCTTTTAAAACAGTGCGCGTGTGCGTCAGTGCGAGTGTACTGAACAAAAACTCATTTGCCTAGCTTTAAGTAGTTTCTAAGTGTTTTAAAACTATTCTCTAGTTCTAAATTAAAAAATTGTTAGGTTTAAGTCTTATTTATTTTTAGACAGGAGTCCTAACTCCACATTCGATGTGTTGTCCTAACTTGAATCGAACCCGCTCCATCCGACCGTACATTCACCACGGCGCTACGCGACGTGGTTGTGCGGTCGGCTCTGTACTGGAATACGATTCAGGTGCATGTTTGTATGCTAAACATCTAATAAATATTTTTGAATTGAATTGAATTGAGGGTGGCGGTGCTGTGCTTACAAAAATTATTTCGTAATTCGACGATTTCTCCTACATCCCGGAAACGATTGAAAAAACGTTTTGATAGACTTTTAGAGAAAACTTGATAGAATGATACCAGACTATTGAAGTCAACAAAAAATTTTTTTTTTTTTCATTTTCGCACATACAAATTATTTTCTTTCTTTACTTTTCATTAGCATAGTACCATTCTATACAGTTGTCTCTAAAAGCCTATCAAAAAATTTTTTGTATCGGTTCAGGGTTGTAGGAGAAACTGTCGAGTTACGTTCACGGCACCGCCTATCTTAGGGCGTTTTTTCACTGGCCGACACGATACCGATACGATACCTACAATGTCGTACCGATACTGAAGAATAGCATATAATAACATGGGGCGACAAAATGTGACAAAACGGTATCGTATCGGCAAGTGAAAAAGATAATTAATATAATTTTATGCGTTTGTGCTGCCCCGATATCGTTGTATCTGTGTCGTTGACGACGAATCGGTATCGTTTCGGCCAGTGAAAAAACGCCCTTAAGTTATAACCACTAGAAAATTGTGATTTTTGCTTGAAAAAGAGGTATTTCAAATAGGTTTTCATCAAATAACTCGAATGGTATTAAATTTCGTTTCGTTTTTCTAATTTTTGTAGAGTTAATGGTTTCGGAGATCTGGGGATATAAAGGTGGCGTCCGAATGTTTATAAAACGAAGTATTTAGTTTAAATGTTAAATATCTTAGAAACTATAGCACTTAAGTCAAAAACTCTAATAACCAAAATGAAATACTATTAATTAGGCTTTCAAATATTTTTTTGTATATTTCTATAGCATCAAGAACAAAGAAGCTATGACGGAAACAATATACTTTTATTGGTTTTAGAGAAAATTTCGTGGAAATCAAAAATAAAGCTTATAAACTGAACATGAATGTATTGTATTTAAACATTTGATTTTATAGATGGCATGGCATCCGACCGTTTTTAGGATGAAGTATTTAGTTTAAAATATTGAATATCTTAGAAACGACACGGCACGACACTTCTATCAAAAGGTACAAAGATAAAGATGATTAATCAATATTTCAAACTATTTTTTGTTTGTTTCTTCAACACAAAATATAAAGAAGTTATGGCCGATACAATATGCGTTTTTACTTTTTTTTCTAACAAAATTGTCGCAATTTTGTTATTGTAATTGCTCAGTAATTATGTTTTTTTTTTCAAAAATACTGTTTTTCGTTAATACCTAGATGTTTATTTTTTTAATCCTTTTAAAACACTTTTGTTTTAGAAAAAAAAATAATTTCCATCCGCTATATGAGAGCTGCCATTTCGAATTTTTTAATTTTTACTTCAGATTCGTAGTCTTTGATCCCAAAAACATAACTGTCCTATATTTCAAAAATAAATTACTAATACTTTTTCAAATATTGAATATTTAGGTTTAGGGGTAGTTTTCAACCCTTGAGGGTAAGAGCAAGTATCCGGACCATATACAAACTGAAGACGATACCTTTTATTACAGTACTAACCCATAAAGAATTATTCCGAAATTTTACATATTTTTTACCTCTAGATACTGTATTAATCAGGAGTGTTTACAATTTTTTTATTATCTATCGAAAAAATTCCGTGAGAGCAAAGTAACATTTAATCATATAGACCTAAAAATACTGTGCTGCTGGAAAAATTATTTTCTACTTTTTGTGCATTTTTAATAAAGACGTGTTTACATTTTTTTATATATAGGGTGGTAATTGAGTACATAGACATACTTTAAGTGGTGGTTCCTGTATGATTTTAAGACAAAAAGTTCCCATAGACATATGTCCTAAACGTAAAGGATTTAAGATAACCTATACCGCGCGGGTAATAAAGTTTCCCTTTTTTTGTTTTTTTTTAATATACTGCATTTTTTCCTTTATTTTATTTAGGGCTTGATTAAAAAACTTTTTTTAATCGTTTTTTAATCAATTAAATTAAAAAAAAAATGAATCCCGTCCGGGAATTGAACCCGGACTGTTTTTCACGCGGCAAAGACTCTAATCACAACGCCACTTTACCACACAGCTGTATATTAAGTAAAACAGGTACACATATCAACGTTGCTTTCAATTAATTTTAAACTTCCGTAACTTCTGTCACTAGTTGAATTTTTCGCTTATTGGATTTTTTCCCATTCATTTCAGATCATTATCCAAGAGCGCACCAAATTTCAAGTTTCCAGAACAAGCGGAAATCCATTAACCCATTAAAAGTATTTATTAAATATTCTTAAGTTGACATGTCATGGGCTATATTTGATTATCTCATGCATCTCATTATTACAACCACATATTGGAACGCTACATACGTCGCAGGGACGTGAAGCGCCCCAATCTGCCGATGTTAGGCGAGAAGAATTTCAAACCGCCAGAGCTTTATATAAATTAATCGCACTCCGAAACAATCGAAGTGAATTTCTTTTAGTATACAGGCGTTTAAATTAATTAAAAGATGGGTTGAGATTTAGTGTAATAAACCGTTAAGATAAAAAATACACAGGAAAAAAAAATTTGAGGAAAAACCTGCTTTACGACACTTCTGTCAAAGTAATAAAACTACAGGATGATAATATGGTAAAAGATCTATGTATAGATAATGCAAATTAGATGTTGTATTGTATGACGATAAAATATTTCCTCTCGCTGGATTCCTCAGGGGGGAAATTTGGAGGAGGGGATGTTGGTGGTGTCTTGTGTGGGAAGCGGAAGTCGATTTTCTTTACCGGAGTTTTGTTTATGTACAGATTGGTAAATGTCCACCATCTATATTTTTCACTAAAAATATACCCCATTTCTTTGTTGGCGATAGCGTCAACTATTTACCAAATATTATTTTTCTCCGTCAAATAGTCTTGTAGATATAACGCCAAGACATAGACGGAATTGAAAAATCATAATTTTCCCAATATTTTTAGTCTGAAGCGTAAAAATGAGAGAAAATCTCGGAGTGCTTTTTAATTTTTACAATACTTCGAACTTGTCTTCAGTAAGCGAGGGGAGTAAAATATAAAGATGATAGACCATTTACATTAGGGTGTAATCGCTACTGGCTACATATAATCCCGAATCAAAACACTATTTGTTAAAAAACCGCTGCCCAAGGAATCACTACTTCCACATCCAGATTTTCGATCCAAAAGTCACTCACAACGAAAAAAATATGTATGTGGAAATAATTGTTTATGGAACCTTAATAATATAATATTTGAAATCCTCTACCCCAAAAACCCATAAAACGATACCCCACATCGGTAGTGGGGTGGGGGTGGTGATAGGGGGTGGTAGTGGGAGTGGATGAAGTAAAAAAATATTTTGAGGTTTCTGGTTCTTGTACACACACTAAATCACAATTTTTTTTCATCCCCTTTAATAATGGGGTGGGGGTGGTAATGGGGGTGGCTAATGTCAAAATTTTTTTTGAGGCATTGACTTCTCTTGTATATACTAAATACCAATTTCATGAACTCTCACCCGCTTGATTTACCTATTTACCCCAAATTTACCCCAAATTTACCCCAATTTACCGCCCAACCCTTCGACGAAACAAGATAAAAATATAATCTAGTTCTAGATCTCGTTAATGTACATATGTGTACCAAATTTCAAGTCAATATCTCAAACGGTTTCAGAGTAAACGTGCGCACAAAAAAGTTACAGACCGACAGGCAGAAATTTTTTTTCGCTCAAATTTAAAATCTCGACGTTTCATGACATTCTAAGCCTATTTGAACAATAAAAATTTTTTGTCGTTACTTTACTTCCACTGGATGTGGAAGTTAAAAATAAATAATTACCCAGATTTTTCATGGATTTTATTGCCTCAAAGATAGAATGTATAACATAATATTCTCTACACAGCTGCATTTTTAAATATAAAGCATCCCTAGAAAATGTTACTCAGTATACTGCCGTCTTAAGTAAAAGCATCCTAACTACAAAAATAGATAATTTTAGATTTTCACATCTTCTGTCCTATACGCATATATTCTACACTTTTTTAGTTAAAATGTGTGATATAGGTCTGGTAAGAAGTTATTAGTTATGGATATTAAATATAATTTTGTTTGTTCGAAGTGCTCATAACAGTATATTGGATTATGCTTGAATGTCAAATAGACGACTCTTTTACTAAGTCGGGCAGTTTATGCTCGTTGAATTGCCAGCGATAACAAGTAGGTGTGGCTAGAGAGTTATTTATATATTTCGTTTTATAGGCTTTATTACTAAACGGGTTGCATAAAAAATACAGAAAACATATGTTATTATGTAGAAAAATATTGTGGTTGTCGTTACTAAGTTAGATATTTGATATATTTACTGTTGTGGTCTAAATTAAATAAACACTTGTAATCCATTCCCTGAGTCTAATTGTCAAGGTCTCGCCATCTATGAAACTATGAATGAACTTTTACATGTATTTCGTTTTCCCAGCTTTTTAGGCAAATGTGTGGTTTATTTAAAACAACAAAAATCTTATTTTGTGCATCGTATACTTCTAAATGTTTATTCCTTTTTAATTTTTTTTTTTTTGTGGGACAGGGAGCTTTGAAAAAAATCACAAAGTTTCCCATGTAAAAGCATAGGCATTGCTCACTCGTTATTTGATTGTAAGGTGTTATATTTTATTAATTTTAAACAATTAGGAACTACAGATAATAATAATTAACATTTCAATTTACTTATGATTTACAATATTTATGCTAATAGTGCTGTTATGTTTTCTATATCACTTTCGTCACTGTAATAACTAATATTCATTTTGTTTTAAATAAAAGCTTCTATTTAAGTTACTATTTGAACTGTCACTAATGTCAATTTACGTGTAAGCATATATTCCATGGCTTACTTACTATTCAAATTAAGCATGCACTGGAAAAACTATGTCATAACAAGCTAAAAACGTACTCTTCGCCTGTTCACTGAACTTTTTATATAATTGTTACACATTCTATAGGATACTCTTCGCAGGTTTTTTGTAAATAGTGTTAGTTTTAGACATTTTTAATTTTATAGTACGTAAAAGACTCCGTGTAAAATAAAATAAAAATTAAAAAAAACATACCAAACCCCATTTGGGTTTCGAACCCGGGACTCTCGGATTCCGAGTCAAAAGCATAAGAACTACACCACCATCTTACACGTAAAAAAATGTAAATTTTTACATTATAAGACATGAGTTAAAATCATATTTTCACGGTTGTATATTGCATTATGAAATGTATATTTGTAGAATATATAAATATTCAGATATTAAAGTGAAATATCATTCTACCAGATTTCTATTCAATTACAAAAACAAAAAAATCAAAAAATTTTCATCATACCTCCCTCGTAAATTCTAATTCCATAATTTTGACGATCGTAAGTGACGTTTTACATACCAAATACTTGTTGCCATTGGCAACGGGTCGTTATTTTCCATAACGTCCCTAGAGAAATAAAGTAAATTTGGGAAAATTTTCTTTTTTGGCAAGTATTAAATGTATTAACTTTTTTGGAAGTAAATCCAGACAACCCTTATATTACTTGCTATATTAGGCCAGGCAACGAATGCTCAAAAAAGGGTGTAGAGGGAAATTTTAGGGACAGAAAATTGACTTCGGAACTTTGTTTGGACTAGTCTGGAGATGAATATATCAAAAGTCCCCACTCCTAGGTGGTGAGCGGGGCACTTTAAAGGTCCCATTTTTTGTTTTTTCGCTTATATCTCGGAAACTATCGTATGGAAAAAGGTGCAAAATTAAACATGATTAAATTTCCTACAAGAATGTCTATATTCATTTTCTTCCTATGAGATATTCGCAGCAAACCCTTTAACGTTTCAGTTCCTTTCTACAGTACATAGACATAGACTAGTAGTAGAAAAAAATCATATGTATACCTCGGGAGAAAAGTGACATTTTATCCCTTGTACGATTACGCCCTCGACGCATCGGGCACTAAAATACATGCGCGAGATGAAATCTTACACTTTCCTTCCATGCTACAAATAGCTATTTTTTTAAATATTTTCATTATATCTTAGGTAAGCCGTAAGCCATAGATTTTAATTTATTTGCCTATCTCTAGTTTTAAATATTATTGCACCGCAAATTTCCACCCCTGCCACGGTTTGACAGTGAAATAAAACAAACAAAGAACTCCGAATGCAACACAATAAAAGAAAGGACGTTTCATTTCCATTTGCAAACTTTGGCGATCTGGCGTTTTACTTTGCATTGAATTTAATTTCTACGGTGTTAACATTCCGAGGAGTTTTAATGTTTTATTTGTGCATTTTATAAGGCGACTATTCTAAAACTGTTCTATTCAGAAATCATTTTAAATTTGCGCAACATCAAAATAAACTGAAGTAAGTTTTAAGTTTATTAAAAGGAAGAGATGGGAATTACTTTCACAATGAGAAATAAGTAATTGCTTTATGTTAATTTTACCTCAGTTTGCAAGCTGTCCATTTTATCAACGATATCTCACTTTATATTGTTATGTGTTTCAACCCTCTAGAGACATCTAGAAAAATCTAGAACATTACAGACATCCTCTGAAACATTGTAGAATGTGCTGGAATGTAATGGAAAGATCCAGAACACATAACCTAGGGTATAAAAAGGAATGAACAGTTCAGAATAGTCAGTTGAGTGAGTAATTCAGTACAGCCAGTCTAGTTTGGAGAACAATTTGAGTTTAGTTGGTCAGAAAGTGAACAGATCAAGGGACTGAAGTAGTGAATTGTAGTACATAGTGCAATATTAGTCAAGTAATTAATTTGTTGTAATTAGTAAGTTAATAAATTAGTGTTTAGTGTTACCCTAGTGTCTTAATTTCCGAACCCACGATACAGGGTGTTTACAAAAAGGGTGTAAACACGTAACAATATTAATTTTGTAAAAAAAATATCGTTCCTTGAGGCTCTCAGTTTGTGTTTGTTTTTGTGTTTGTTCACGTATTTACTTCAATCATCTTGAGCAATTTGTATGAAATGCAAACTATAGAGTATGTCGTGGAGATAGTCTCTCTGTAATTTCACCATAGACAGACGTAACTCTAATGGAAGGTGAGCAAGAATTCGATACAAGTTTTTATATTACCAGCAATTTGCAATTTTGGTGAGTGCGGTGGTGTTAATTCAGCCCGCACTTTAAGCGCGAACATATCAAAAAGGAAGGACTGGAAAAATTATGTGTTCATTATGTACCTATCCATTGTAAAGTACTCACCGAAATTTGAATAACTAATATTGAACAGTTTTGAAGATTGCTAAATGTGCCACTTTTTTAGAAGATTTTGACTATATCAGCTTTAAATCCGTTATATATCGGAAAATGTGCATCTTATGTGAATTATATTTTACTTAGGTATCAATAAAACGAGCAGTGCGTGAGCAGGGGCCTAAGCGATTACTTTAGAAAGTTAATCAGGGTGTTTACGGAGTGAACATGCTGAAAGTCCTGACGTCTAGGAGAGCCGGAGGGGGGGGGGGCACAAAGAAAGTCCTACTTTTGTATTTTTCACTTATATCTCTAAAATGGTGCGTCGTAGGGAAATTTTCTTATACGAAAGCTCGTGAAATTCTCTACAACTTTCATTTTATATACTTTTTTCGAATTTGCAACCGTTTTCGAGCTACACGCTCCGGAAAAATGAAAATTTTCGAAAAACAGATTTATACCTCTTCAACTTTAAGGAAAAGCAAGGTGGCCTTCTCAAAATTGTACTTAAGTCAGAAATCATCAAGGAAGCGGCAGTGATCTTTTACAACCCCTCCTTCACTCAAGGCGAGGTTGAAGAGGCTGGGAAGATTTGTTTCCTCGAATGGTATGGGGCACCAGCAAGACAGACCTCCCTCAACCAGTACCACTTCCAATTGTTCATGAGGTCAGTGGCAATATTAAGCCTGACATCAGCTCCCTTCCACCAACTGAGAGCGCAGCTAAACAGCATTCCTGGCGCACCTACCAACAAGTGCAGCAGTGGCTCGGGAATGAGCTGCCATCTCAAGAGTGGGGATGGAAACATGTAGGAGACACACCCTGGTGCCAATTAGAACCACCGGAGGTCCTACTTTTTTTTATCATCTTTAAAATGCAATTTTCTATTTTTCAAGTAAAAATCTGTTTTTCGAAAATTTTCACTTTTCCGGAGCGTATAGCTCGAAAACGGTTGCGAATTCGAAAAAAATGTATATAATGAAAGTTGTAGAGATACAAGCGAAACAAATGAAAATGGGACTTTATTTGTGCCCCCCCTCCGGCTCACCTCCTAGACGTCAGGACTTTCAGTATGTTCACTCCCTAAGCACCCTGAACAACTTTCTAAAGGAATCGCTTAGGTCCCTGATTACGCACTCTACATCTGCTTTATTGACTGGAGTACTAAGAGCGAGACTAAGAAACGTTCCCAAAGTAGAGGTTAGTAACACATTACGTCACCTCCTTGTAGGCACGCCGGCCTGCGTGTGTAATGCAGGCGTTGTTTTTTAATGAAAGACTAATGCAATATTATTGATCAGCATGCTTTAGAACCACTATATAAAAAATTTAGAGACATTTTGATTTATGATTTTCGAATCACGGCCCCCTAAAATTATATTTTTCAAATATTTCATTCAACTTTTAAACAAATTGTATTTCGAAAAAAGTCATTCTTCATTTATTTAAATTCACTTTTTCTATAATCTTGCGTCATCCACACTTTCAAATTTCATAAGTTGAGAATTTTCATGGAAACATTTATTTGTATATCTGAATATACCTTCCGAAAAAATTGAACGGGCTATGTTCCTATAAAAAAACATTGATGGTGTCATTTCATCCTTTATATTTAGTTTATTACAATTTGGCAAGTTTGGGCTGTATGCCGATAATGGCAACAAAAATGCTTTTTTGTAGTTACCTAATAGTCAATTTTCTATTATCAAATAATCTTTTTATCATAGTTATAGATCTTTTTCTTCTAATCTTTTTAAGTTCTCCCATGATCCTCTTTCATAAAAAAGTGCAGTATCGTCAGCAAAATATAGGATTTTTCCTGCATATATATTGTGAACAGAATAGGCCCTAACAGAGTTCCCTGCGGAACTTTGCATGTTACTTTTTAAGGTGTGCTGGTTTTGTTCCCTATTTAAACAAACTGTTTTCTATCAACCAGATAGCTCTGAAATAGTTTTAGTTGTATACCAATTCCAATAGACTCCAGCTTCAGTAAGAGTTTCTTGTGACAAACTGTATCAAAAGATTTATTTAAATCTAAGAAAACACACACTGAAGGCCTTGATTGGTCCACGGCATTATACATGAGGTTTGTTAAATAATGTTCTATGGCATCACTAGTTGAGCACTTTTCACGGAAACCATTTTGCAGTTCTGATAATAAATTATGTCTTATCAAGTATGAACTTAATCTTTGTTTTAATATTTCTTCTACCTTGCTCAGCCAGGAAATAAGAGAAATGGGCCTATAATTTTCAACTAAACCCACATCTCCACTTTTGTGTATGCTGTGTATATGTGTAACTATTGTCTCCTTTAACGCATCTGGAAATTCCGGTTTGCATTACTATGTTAAATATATAGCATAGTGGTTTTGTTGTATATTCCCTTCAAAGTCTCGAACCTGACTCCAGCTTTACCCGGAGCTTTATTATTTTTTAATTCCCATATGTGTAATAACAAGTTCTTTCGTATCTCTTCAAAAAAACATTTTGAGGTTTCTGGTTACTGTACACACCCTAAATCACATTTTTTTTTCATCTCCTTTAATAATGGGGTGGGGGTGGTAATGGGGGTGGCTAATGCCAAAATTTTTTTTGAGACCTCAGCTTCTCTAGTATGTACTAAATACCAATTTTATGGACTCTTACCTGCTTGATTTACTTATTTTCCCTAATTTTACCCCAATTTACCCCCCAACCCTTCGACGGAACAAGGTGAAAATATAATCTAGTTCTAGATCTCATTAAAGTACATATGTGTACCAAATTTCAAGTCAATATCTCAAACGGTTCCAGAGTAAACGTGCGCACAAAAAAAAGTTACAGACAGACGGACCGACAGACAGAATTTTTTTTTTCTCTCAAACTTAAAATCTCGACGTCTCGTGACATTCTAAGCCTATTTGAACAATAAAAATTTTTAAAAAATTTTTTGTCGTTACTATACTTCCACTGGATGTGGAAGTAATTAAGGCAATTTTTGTAGAACATTGTTTTGCACGATGGATGTTAAGACAGACATCCTTGGCGCTTGGATAAAACAGACTGGTTGCAAGTACAACAAAAACTTTAAGCAATTTATTCCCTTTTCCAATAATGATGAAATATGTCTGATTCCCCTGGTCTCTCATCAATCAACTATTTCCACGTTAAGTAATTATCCCAATGTGTTTGTAGATAGATAGCACTCTCCAGCACTTGCACGAATGGATCATTTCAAGAGAATTGAAATTAGTTATTAGTAAGCGTCGAAGTTTGCTCTAGCAGACCTCGATATTACATTTCTCTCCTAGTGGTACCGAGACCTTTATTACCTTACATCAATTTAAGAAGTTCTGAGAGTTTTATCTTCTTCGAGGGTTTTATCGAGCCAAACGATCGGTCTAGATTCATACGGACGAGAAATTGACTTTTAATAGAGTTTGTCATTTCGGCCGATGCGGATAAATTAATATTTATGAGAAAACTTATTTAACTCATAAGCTGGATGGGTCATAGTGGGAAGAGTTTTAATTAAAATATATTTTTAATATGTACCGGATGATTTATTAACAGGGGACAGAAATCTAGCCTGGAAAACATCAATCTATACGCCACTACATAAAAAGGAATGACAAATGTCTCTGTTTGACATATACTACAGCTTTACGAGCTGACACAACGCCAGGTTAAATAAAGACATTTTTATTTTATTTATTTTTTAGAATTTCTCCTCATTAAAAAGTTTATTAATATTTTTTTTTATATGAATGATTCTTTTTATTGGATTTCTAACGCCATTGAAAATTTCCGCAATTTAGAAAATCCGTAAATTAAAAAAAAAAAAAAATTTCTGAAATCTCAACGAAAAAAAAATAATCGGAATTTTTAAATATTTATTTTAAGAAAATAATGATTGTTATAGTTTTCTAGTTTGCTTATAAAGAATGTGTAAAAAAATGAAATATTTTAAAATTAATTTGAAGATGGCAGAAGCTCCAAAAAGCGAAATAAATGAAAGAAACGTTAAATAGTACAAATACGTCATTTTTACTTCCACGTCCAGTGGAAGCATGGTAACGACAAAAAAATTTTAAAAAATTTTTATTGTCCAAATAGGCTTAAAATGTCATGAAACGTCGAGATTTTAAGTTTGAGCGAAAAAAAAATTTCTGTCTGTCTGTAGGTCTGTCTGTTGGTCTGTCTGTCTGTCGGTCTGTCTGTAACTTTTTTTTGTGCGCACGTTTACTCTGAAACCGTTTAAGACATTGACTTCAAATTTGGTACACATATGTACTTTAACGAGATCTAGAACTAGATTATATTTTCATCTTGTTCCGTCGAAGGGTTGGGGGGTAAATTGGGGTAAATTTGGGGTAAATGGGTAAATGAAGCAGGTAAGAGTCCATGCAATTGGTATTTAGTATATACAAGAGAAGCTGAGGTCTCAAAAAAAAATTTGGCATTAGCCACCCTTATTACCACCCCCACCTCCTTACTAAAGGGGATGAAAAAAAAATGTGATTTAGTGCATGTACAGGAACCAGAAACCTCAAAATATTTTTTTACTTCATCCACCCCCCACTACCACCCCCCTTTCACCACCCCCACCCCACTACCTATGTGGGGTGTCGTTTTATGGGTTTTTGGGGTAGAGGATTTCAAATATTATATTATTAAAGTTCCATAAATAATTATTTTCACATACAAAGTTTTTTCGTTGTGAGTGACTTGGACAGAGAATCTGGATGTGGAAGTAGTGATTCCTTGGGCAGCGGTTTTTATAGAACATAATTTATTAATTTATGCTAAAAAATAATTATTATAAATTTTAATGATTTAAATAATTACAAATTTGAGTTTTAACATCTCATAGAGAAATATATTTGCTCAAACCAGCAAAAGCCACTGTATCCGCAAAAATTTATTCCAATCAAAGTCTTGAACAAACATTAATGTTTAAGAGGCATATTTTGTTTTTACATGCATTAACTGGATGTGATACAACTTCAGCGTTTTACAAAAAGGGTAGAAATAAATTTGCTAAATTATTCGAAATACGTACAGATTTACAAGATGCTGCTATTATTTTTACTGATGAAAATGCAGACGTCACTAATATTTTGCAATCGGGTATTTTATGCATTTTAGCATTATATAAATCAAGAAAATATGAACAATTTTCGATACCAATCGTTTCTTAAAGCTACAAGTAAAAATACCTGTGTCAACTTGGCTTCATTGATACCTACACTCGATGCTAGTTCAGAACACACAATAAAATGTATTTACAAGTACAGTTGTGGATGGAACATGAGAAGTTGCCAAACGCATGGGGATGGAAAAAAAGGATAATTCACTAGTACCAGTTACAATGAACCAACCACCAGCTTCTGAAAATTTATTGAAAATGATTTTTTGTTTATGTAAAACTGGGTGTGGCCCTGCTTGTGGATATAGAAAAAGTGACTTAAATTGTTCTGTAACATGTTTAGTATGTGAAGGAGTAAGGAGTCAGCTGCTTAAATTCTCCACCAATAATATTAATGAATGACATTGAAAACGACAACGTCGGAGAAAATTAGTTTACACTGTATAATAACTTAGAACTATAAATTTGTATAAAGCTGATAAAACGATATAATATTTCAGGAAGATATACATTTTCTCAATGAGAAAGAATTTTATCCTCAGATCAATAAATCTACAAGTTACCGAAACTACACAGCATATAGATCACACATTTCTATCATCAAATATTATTCAATACACATCTTTTTATCACTAGATCTGTAACAGTTCATTATGTTTCAATTTTGTAATTTATAATTATTTATGTGATTAAAGACATAATAATTATTATTTAGCATAAGTTGTTAATACATTATTTTCTATAAAAAATTGATGTATTTGTATGATTTAACCTTTCTTTTATTTACTTCGCTTTTTTTGGAGCTTCTGCCATCTTCAAATTAATTTTAAAAAGTTTCATTTTTTTACAAATTCTTTATAAACAACCTAGAAAACTATAATAATCATTATTTTCTTAAAATAAATATTTAAAAATTCCGATAATTTTTTTTGTCGGTGAGATTTCAAAAAATTTTATTTTTTTTTTAATTTACGGATTTTCGAAATTGCGATAATTTTCAATAGATAAACTTTTTAGTTTATGGCATTAGAAATCCAATAAAAAAAACCGCCGCCCAAGGAATCACTACTTCCACATCCAGATTCTCTATCCAAGTCTCTCACAACGAAAAAACTTTATGTGTGAAAATAATTGTTTATGGAACTTTAATAATATAATATTTGAAATCCTCTACCCCAAAAACCCATAAAACGATACCCCACATCGGTAGTGGGGTGGGGGGTGATAGTGGGGGGTGGATGAAGTAAAAAATATTTTGAGGTTTCTGGTTCCTGTACATACACTAAATCACATTTTTTTTTTCATCCCCTTTAATAAGGGGTGGGGGTGGTAATGGGCTAATGCCAAAAATTTTTTTGAGACCTTAGCTTCTCTTGTATATACTAAATACCAATTTTATGGACTCTTACCTGCTTGATTGACCTATTTACCCCAAATTTACCCCAATTTACCCCCCAACCCTTCGACGGAACAAGATAAAAATATAATCTAGTTCTAGATCTCGTTAAAGTACATATGTGTACCAAATTTCAAGTCAATATCTTAAACGGTTCCAGAGTAAACGTGCGCACAAAAAAAAGTTACAGACAGACCGACAGACAGACCGACAGAAATTTTTTTTTTCGCTCAAACTTAAAATCTCGACGTTTCATGACATTTTAAGCCTATTTGGACAATAAAAATTTTTAAATTTTTTTTTGTCGTTACTATACTTCCACTGGACGTGGAAGTAAAATATTCAAATCCATTCACTATAGCTGGGTTCCGTCATTTTTCATTTATAATGACTATTGCATGCACTAAAATCTGGATTTATACACCAAGAGCCCACAATGGGTTTGCTTACGTCATGCTATCTACTATCTTGACCTCGGATATCAGTAAAGACAGCTTATTTAATATGAAATTCAACAGTCTGCCAGTTCATATCGGTCACAGAGAAAAGTTACAAGCTGGGAAGATTGCGTCTCAATCATATTCACTTACGTCATAATCCGCAAGAACAATGTAAGGTGCAAATTATAGCCGACAACGAAAGAACTTAAAAACTACAAGTCTGTCAAAACTTTACGGCCACAAAGGGCTCGCCAGACTAAATTCAAATTTGAAAATTTTCACAACCGCTGCAAGAAAAATTTAAATATGAATACAAAGGTTTTAGTAAGTCGATTTGAACTCCGCCAGTCTGCCAAGCCTTTATGGCCACAAAACTCTTAGCTTAGCTTAGAGAAAAATGGTTTAAACAACAGTTGTAGCTTTTTTCATTTGCTACAATATTGGTAACACCTAATTTTAGAGTAGAACTAATAGGAAAGGACATAATTGAGAAAGACCTATTTTGACTGTCAGTTTATCAACATGGCGGCCGTAGTGAATATATTACTCTAATCAGTGACGACAGAGAGCTATCATATTTTACACGTCGTAACCGACCAGTAAGATAACTGCTAATTCACTTCAACATATCGCCACTGACACACTCAAAGAAAATGATAGGTAAATTCAACCAAAAAGAGCATATGAAATCGCGCCTATCTAGTTTCATAGTTAAATCAATCAGAAAAGAATAGTCATACAACTTTATTTGTTTTCGTAAACAAATAGTAGTTTAATAATCATATCTTCTTGTAACAAATTAAATAGTACAATGACATTTTTTTATGTTCACTAACCATTTTCAATTTGGTCTACAATTAAATAGTACAACGACTTTGTTTTTTGTTCACCAACTAATTTTTAGGTTGATCTACACTTTATTGTATGATGAAGGTTTTTTTTGGTTAGCCAAAATCTCAGTATTGAGACATCAGACCACCCAAACCAAAGATTAGAGATCGTTTATAAGATCCATCCAAATATATCAATGATCCCTGAGAGAATTTGAACATTGCAATCATGTTATTAATTTTCTATAAATTCATAAGAATATAAGATAATGCATGATTGATTATTGTCAGTGATTTGTATGTGGCGTCATCTGGGAATAATTTCTGTAATAGACTACGTGGTAAGTAAGCAAATTTTATGGTAATTCTTTTAGAACTTCTAGAAGACGACAATAATATTGGTTTGTCTACCAAGTACAATAGTACAGCGAACTAATACTGGGTTAGAATTACAATTCGATAATAGTTAAAAATAAAATATACTATTATCTAGTTTAATTTGACAGAATTCAACAAAATAATAGTCAGACTAACAAAATAATAGTCTTATTCATCTATTTTTTAAGTTAATGTTTGTTTTGTTGTACGACAACTTTTTATTAATTAAAATAACAATCACCTCTTGTTTAAAAATACCATCAATATAGTTTGGTTTAACAAAATTAACGATATTGTTAGTTAACCATTTTTTTTTTTGTTGAATTTACCCATACTATTTCTTTGAGTGCACATAATATTTCTAATTTAGCAATAAGTAGATCATGGTTAACTCTATCAGAACTTGAACTTTATGTTCCAAGGAGTTAAGAATGAATATTATATATAACGAAGCAAGTACATGTAGATTTAATTATATGATTGATACTGGAAAATTCACAGACATGAAAAGTCTCCCACCCTGAACAGTAACTTATAAACGTCAAACGAGGCATGGGGCAATTCTCAGAAAAACATATCATTCTGTAAACACGGCATGCTGCACGACCCAAGTGCATAGGCGTAATTCATTTGATTATCTGGCATTTTATATCTAATATCCGTTTGAAAAGGGCATCACCGATCTGCCCTGATTGATTTTCAAGTTCGCGCTGCACAGTTCTCATTAACGAAAGTCGAAATGGCTCGAGGCGAAGTGACGGAGTCAAAATGTTACTGTGTCACAGAACTGCAGCACGAGGTCGAGCCTCGACGTCAAATAGGTTTCAAGGGAAACGTTCGATTTTATTCTAAATTAAACTATTTCTAACATATGCCAAATAACTTGCAGCGAAATGCGCACTCTTGGCCGTCTGCGAGAGTTAATTGAAACAAATGCTTCTGTCAAGAGCAGAATGGCTGTGATTCAAACAGACTCCACTTATAGAAAATAGAAATGAGTACGTCAAGTTCACAATGGAACGATTTTGTAAGGACCTGTCGGCGTTGGAATGTCGATTAACTGTACTTGATGACAAATATACAGAGCATTTTAAAAGTAGACTGTCATATTAAGATTAACTATGGTGGTCGAAGACTAAGGCAATGCGTTATAGGTGAGGTTTTAGTCGGTGGGTCGGTCGCAGAATATCAGTGGTTGGCCATCTGTACCGCCAGATTTAACACGTATAGACTTTTATTTCTGGGACTATCTAGAACATTTGACATATTCGTACAAACAGGGTCAAATTGGCCACCAGCAAGAGGTTCACATAGCTCCCACCTACTTTCTCATATTATTTTGTAAAAACAAATAAGAAAGAGAACGTAAGTATGGTTTATAGTACAGTCACTTGGTGTCAAAAAGTACCCAAACGGACTAATTCTATAGCGGCTTGGTTTTTTTTGAGGATTCTTAAACTTTAGGGTATAACTTAAATTTTATTAAAAAGAAATAGATGTGCTTTTACCCTTAAGAGGGGGAAAATCACCCCTGAAGTCAAAAAATCAAGAATTAATTAAACTTATATTATTTATGTTTTTGGGGTCGTTGGGATCACGAATGTAAAGTCAGAAATTAAAAATTTTATATTGTACCCTCAATATGGCCGATATAAAATGGGTAAAATGGATGAATTAACTATTTTTTGTTTCTTTTGAGAAATTAGAACTTTCTTAGCAGATTGGTACATTTTGAGATATAAAACTAATTTAAAAAACCGCTGCCCAAGGAATCACTACTTCCACATCCAGATTTTCTATCCAAGTCACTCACAATGAAAAAATTTTGTATGTGGAAATAATTGTTTATGGAACTTTAATAATATAATATTTGAAATCCTCTATCCCAAAAACCCATAAAACGATACCCCACATCGGTAGTGGGGTGGGGGTGGTGATAGGGGTGGCAATGGGGGTGGATGAAGTAAAAAAATATTTTGAGGTTTCTGGTTCTTGTACACACACTAAATCACATTTTTTTCATCCCCTTTAATAATGGGGTGGGGGTGGTAATGGGGTGACTAATGCCAAAATTGTTTTTGAGACCTTAGCTTCTCTTGTATATACTAAATACGAATTTTATGGACTCTTACCTGCTTGATTTACCTATTTACCCCAAATTTACGCCCCCTTCTACGGAACAATGTAATCTAGTTCTAGATCTCGTTAAAGTACATATGTGTACCAAATTTCAAGTCAATATCTCAAACGGTTCCCGAGTGAACGTGCGCACAAAAAAAAGTTACAGACAGACCGACAGGATGTGGAAGTAAAATAATTGCTCTTACCCCTGAGCGGGTGAATATCACCTCTAAATTTAAAAAATAGGTATAAAGGAAGTACTGGGAATTTATTAATGAAACTAATATTATCTATGGTTTTGGGGTTGCTCATTACGAATTTGGTTTTTATATTTAAGGTGTAGCAAATTAATAAAACAATAATTAATATTTTCCAATTTTATTAACTATATAGAGATTTAACCTAAATTTAATATAATTATTCAACTTCATCAATTTTTGAGTCATTTTCATCTTTCTACATATTTACAGAAATACATACATGCATGATTAGTCCTTTATAATTGAAAATACTGTGAGATTTTACCGCCAAATGAGCAGTATTGTAATTTGCTAAAACGAGACGAGCTCCTTATTTCGGTCTATCTCCTTTGTAACTGACGCTAAAAATCATAAAAAAAAACATTTTGAAGGTCTCTTAATCGTCCCTTTGAGGTCAGGTAGATCAAAACAGTACAGAGGTTGTTAGTTTTTCTATATTCATCTTAAATGCGTCAATTAAAAAAAAACGTTAAGAATTATCTTCAAACACTTCTATTTCCTAAACTATCTGTATCAAAAAAAATTTAAAAAAGCAACATTTTCCTTACTTTATTGCCATAATTTTTTGTCTCCAGTAACATTCATCTAAGATGGTTCCCTGCTAAGTTATTTAACCTTAAAGTAAAGAAAATTCATTTTTTCAAAAATTATTAAAATACATTAAGTAGTGTAAAATCTTTGATAATGCATCCATCACGGTCAAAAAAGCGTGAGCGTATACATAATATTTATATCTTATTATTAGTTTTTCTTATTAGGCCTTTGCCATCGAAAAGGGAAAGAGGTACCGAAGCCAGTTCAAAACTAAAGCACGTTTTTAACTCCAGACTCGAATGAATTGTGCAAATAATTCTTTAAAAATTGCGATATTTTTTAGAGGTGAGAGGGTGCAAGCGCTACATTTATTATAATTTTAAGTGGAGTTAGTAGCTACTGCTTTTGCGTTAAGCATTGAACTTTAAAGTAGATTACAGTAAAGATTACGATTCATTGTGTTAACTGGAACCAACCCTTATGTGTGCGCCTTATTTCCCACGGTATTAATAATTTTATGAAAAAAATTGTAGAGACATTTTTGATAGAGAATTTTATAAGGAATAATTTTGGGTATAAGTATTTTTATCAAAAAATGCACCGTTCCCGAGATAATCTAGAAAACCTCAAAATGGGGGTGGAAACGACGTCCTAGGGGAAAAAGCACACTATTTAGGGAACTTTTCGATTTAGTAATTCTTATGCTATCCTTAACATTTTCACCAATTTTCAAAACTTTCTGAATTGTCCGATATAAATCGTTATATTACTGAACTATTAGTTGAAACAGTAATTGTTCAATAACACAATATATGTTTAATAGAAAAATAATAAATGGTATCTAATGATCACTGTTCAATAAAGCGATAGTGCTTACATGCTCGCCAAATGGCACTGCAGATGACCTGATTTATGTAGACTCTAAAAAATTATGGAAATTGATGACAAATTGGAGGAAAAAGAAAGTCAGGCAATGCTTTTTATTTGTATCATAAGGAAACAAAAATACAAAAATAAAAATCGTTTATACTGAATGTTGATTATTTTTACTGGAAAAATGGAATAAAATGATATTTGATATTTTTTACTGCACACTTCATAATATACAAAATTTAATAAAATACTGCGCATGAGTTATCGGTCATTTTCACCTTTTAACCGCGGAAAATGTATTGTAGGTCAGTGGAATTAGCGAATATACATATTGTAATTCGTTTCAGGATGCCACGTGGATTAAACGATAGTTTTATTGATTACGAACATGACCCTGAATTTGGTCCACTTTTTGATGTTTATTTAACGATTTATTGTTGAAAAATTCCAAAAAATCGACTTTTTTAAAGACAACTCAAAGACCTTTGACGATAGGTTTTTCAATTTGTAGATACTGTTAGAACTTTGAAAAACGGTTAATTTGAGAGGTGTTTCGTTTAAAACGCTTGAAAATTTGTTTAAATAATTGCAAAAAACCGCGAAAATTTTCGCAATTTGCAAATATTTTTCATTCTTGACAAAAGCACTTTAGTGCTTGAAACTTTGACAAAATATGCCCTTCATTACCCCAAAGTTACCCCTAAAATTTCATCAAAAAAATTTAATTTTTAAGAGATATTCAATTTGTTTATTAAAAACATAAATAATGTAAAATGCAAATTCACCCAGTTCCCGTTGTCGTAGAGGGTTCATCCGGACATCATTTTTTGTTGCTGAGAATTAAACTTTATGTTTTCATTAATGGTAAATCAAATTTACATTATTTTCAACTTCAAAATGGCGTTTGAAAAATTGTCACATTTTGAGGTTAGGTTTTTGCTAATAACTTTTAAACAAATAAAGATTTTGCAATATCGTTCTGATATCTTTGTTGCTGGGGTTTTTTCACACATTTAAAAAAAAATGACTCTGTAGCCTTACTAGAAGCCGAGATGATTTTACTAATTCTACTGGACTATTATTGTACTGATCATTTCCGCTTATTCTCTTTGCAAAATTTTGCTAAATACTGCTCGCTCATAATTTTTTACTTAACCAAATGGAATTGATTACTGAACAGTTTATTACTAACCATTTTTTACTGTTTGCTGCTCTGTATTTCATCAGCGACGCCTACGCATTGACCTGAGCGGAATTTTCTGTTTGTCTACTCCATTTTCTCGCCTGGCCAACAGTAAGTTACGTTGGCACTTGGCAGTAGATTTACGAGTTTTTAATCTACATTAGTGAGAAACCTAACAAATAATGCAGCAAGCCGATGCGAAGCTCTGAAGCGGCCACAGATAAATTGCGTCGCCGTTCATAAGTCACTAGATTATTAGTGGGATTCGCGAAAATTACGAGGAATACTTGAAGCGTTGGCTTCAGCAAGCGGCGATGGCTAATAATACTTTTTTGTATAAAAACAGTGAAACCAGAATGTTTGCGAATGTTTTTCCGAATCCATTTTGTTAATGACGCTCAAACTGATGTAAAAAGCTTGACTTTCTTTGGTCAGCCTGATTGAATTGGTCGGATACATTTCCTCAATACCTTGACCTTTGCCTAGAAAGCTGTTAACCTCCCATATAACTGAAAAACCTATGATGGCTGACCCATCTCGATTTTAAACTCAAATATTTTTGGATATAATGCAATTTCATTGACATTTTCTACTTCTAAAGTAACTGTAAGGACACGTTTTTCTTGGTTTTTATGCCAAGTAATGTTAGAACCATCTTGGATGCCGTTCACTTTTAACATACGTTCATCACTCCGACATGAACTATGGAGTGTAATCCTAGTTTTTCTCCAACACGTGAGATTTTTTTAACCACCAAAAAAGTGGATCGTAATATTGCTTATCCAGCTCATTTAAATCGGACTCCAAAAGTGATTCAACTTTAAAACTTCAACCTAATAACATTGTGGTGCTTCAGTATTGACCTCATAACTCAAAGAAACCGTAAAATTCCATACTTAACTTCTTATAACCCCATCAATCACCTAACCCTAGGAATGCGATGAATATAGTGGGGAATCTTGATTGGGGGGGTTCTTTTTTTCATAACAATCTTATTAAAAATACCTTAATAACATTTTAAGACCAAACTGATATATCGTCTAACCAGCGTACAGTTCGCTTGAAAAGACGTACAGTTTTGGAGTTTACATATCTTGCATACTTCAGTTTTTATGCTCTTCGCAAAAACGAAGAGTATATTGTATTTGATCGGTACATTTCTAAAATCGTAAATATCGCTCGTAGAGAAAAAAATTTCAGATCAATGTGTTAGTGAACGAATTCTGAACAACTTTCAAAATGTCCGTCCGTCCGTCCGTCCGTCCGTCACGTTTATTGTAAGCACTATAACTTAAGAAAGAAAAGTCCGATTGTATTGAAATTTGGAAAGTATGTTAGTGTTAGCTAGCTTGTTTTTGAAGAAAATCGATCAGTAAATAAAAAAGTTATTAATTATTTCATTAAAAAAAAATATTATCTTAATTTTTGTCGCTTGTACTTAAATAGAAATCTTGCAAAATGCTATCTCCATAATATATATATTTTTTGCTTATTCATTTTACTAATGTGTATTTCTTAAAAATATAATGAGTTGAAATATTTATGATTGTCGAAAGATCACAGACAATCAATTTTCGTAGCAATATGTGACGGTGCGGTGACTAAAGTTTTGTCTTGCAATCCAAAGATCGTGTGTTCGAATCCCACACAGGTTGGATATTTTTTTTTCATTTTTTTTTTTCATATAATTTTTTTCAAACCAAAGATGGTATCACAAAATTTAGGATGTCCAAAAACTAACATTATTTACAAGAAAACTGCGAAGTGTATTCTATAGAATGTGTAACAATTATATAAAAAGCTCAGCAAATTGGCAAAGAGTACGTTTTTAGCTTGTTTTTATATCTTCTTAATTAAAAACCTCCAAAGTTGTAATAATGTACAACGTGATTTACCATGATATGCGAAAGTAAAATGGTGTACTAATCTTCAATGTGGGAAAGCCCCTGCAAAATTTCAGAGTGGTCTGGGGCAATTTAGTATATTAAAAATGGTTAAAATTTACGAAGATACACTATAGCCCAGGGTCGATCCAGGTCGATGCTCAACAAATTAGAGACAAGCTGAAATTTGGTATGGTGCTTTGTCTTGAAGTGCTAAATATACTCTGAAACCCCAGCGGTGAGTGGTTGAGCCCGTCCTCCAAAAACAACCCCCCAAAAGGGGTAAAATGGTTATTTTTGTACTTTTTTCTTTATAACTCAAAAACGAAGCATTGCAGAAAAAAGATCCAAGAGGCCAAAGTTGAAAAGCAGAAAATTTCCTGTTTTCCTATTTACTTTGAGAAATTTTGTGTTAGCAGTAGCGGAGCACTGAATTTTCAAATTTAGGGTATTTTTCTAAATATTTCGAAGAAGTGCTAAATTATGCTTTTTTGGCTAGGTAACTTCAATTTTAATCAAATATATAGTAATACAGTGTAGCACTATAGGGCTATAAATTTTTGATGGTACTCTGTGGTGGGTATAAAATTCTTTTAGCAAGTTACCTAACTATTTTTCTTGGTGGTATTTACTAAATTAATTTTCCCTTTATTGAATAATGCAGACGTGGTGTCACAACCGGACATAGCGTGCAAACTTAGAATATAAAACATCTTTTAGGTCTCCAAATTTTTGTTGTAAAGTTGGTATGTCGGTTATTTTATTTGGCTTTGATGATTTTCCCGGATGAACCATAAACAATCTTTTCTGGCAATAATGGATTAATAACACTATGAGGTCTGTATCATCGCTAACTACTGCTACCGCATCTTCAGAAGAATTCTCACTAATTGCTATTGCTGTCAATGCTGTCATTACAATGAGAGTATCGGCATCACGATCTGAGTATTTTACATTAATTCTATTTTCAAACAACATTTTTCCGAGGGCACGTATAAAATTGTTTTTGTTGGTGCTATTTAACAAAAAATCTGATTTTGGTATCCTCACAGCAGATAAATTCGAAAAAGATACAATGGGTACTATTCTTTTGCTCGTAGACCTGCGATTTTGCTCAACTATTTTGGTCCATAAAATCTCTTTTGTGCGCCACTGTATAATATTTTTGGATAATATTGATTTATCCGGTGATTATTACATACCTTAATAATAATTAATCCTAACTATAAAATATTAACATTTTCAATAAAAATATATTAAAAATTCATTGCTCCGCCACTGCTAGGTCAAAATTTCTAACAATAGACTTATTTGATAGGAAATTTTCTGCTCTTCCACTTTGGCCTCTCGGAATTTTTTCCTACAATGCTTCGTTTTTGAGTAATAAAGAAAAAAGTAAAAAAAGGACAATTTTACCCTCTTTTGGGGGGTTGTTTTGGGGGGACGGGCTCAACGACTCACCGCTGGGGTTTCTGGGTATATTTAGCACCTCAAAACAAAGCAGCATACCAAATTTCAGCTTGTCTCTAATTTGTTGAGCATCACTCATATAACAAGAGGAATCGACCCTGGGCTACTACTGTTATTGTCTAGGTCAGTAATAGGGCGAAGAACTTATTTGTGAAAGAACATATTGGAGACGTTTACATTTCCTTAATTAGCTTAAAAAGTGAAGCCGGCGGGTGCGGTCAAAGTACCGCGTTTTTTGCTCTCGGTCGAACAACCAGGACGCCGGCGCACAGTGCGAAAAATATGCCCTTTTTTGGACAAAAATCTGCCGACAGTAGAGATTTCAAGCAAGTTAAATTAAAAAAATGGCAAATACTCTTGAGACATTGTACTTTAGAGTAGTGCTGCGGCAAAGTGGCTTTGGGAGAACCTAACCTAAAAATCGCAGATATTACTTCCACATCCAGTGGAAGTATAGAAACGACAAAAAATTAAAAAAAAAAATTATTGCTCAGATAGGCTTAGAATGTCATGAAACGTCGAGATTTTAAGTTTAACCAAAAACAAGTCTGTCGGTCTGTCTGTAACTATTTTGTGCGCACGATTACTCTAGAACTCTAGAACCGTTTAAGATATCGACTTGAAATTTGGTACACATATGTATCTTAACGAGATCTGGAACTAGATTATATTTTCATCTTATTCCGCTGAAGGGTTGGGGAGTAAATTGAGAAAAATGGGGGTAAATAGGTAAATCAAGCAGGTAAGAGCCCATAAAATTGGTATTTAGTATATATAAGAAAAGCTAATGTCTCAAAAATAATTTTGGCAATAGCCACCCGCATTACTACCCCCACCCCATTATAAAGGGGGGTGAAAAAAAAATTATTTCATCGTAGATGATCATTCGAAAGCTTCTTTTAAAGAGGAAGATTAAATAATGTATTTATTAGAAATAAGTTGAAAAATTTTTTGAATCCTATACATAACCTCAAAATTTGCCAAAAAGTCATTTTTTAAGTAACTTAAAATATTTCAAAATCCTGACATGATGGGCCAACTCTGAGATTCAGATTCAGCGCGAAAAATTACTTCGGAAATCAGATAATGTTAGGTTTAAAACTTTTAGGTTTATGACTGTTATTTAATACATACAATGTTTCACTTATAGGTTATATTAGGTTTAAAGCTGTTAATTAGGTTAGTCTGAATGCATAGGAATAAAATCATGTGGATAAAAAACTATCCTTGTTTTTACCTGTCAGTAAAATAATATTTACTTACAAGTCTAAACGCAACTAGTGACGAGTATTTGGAATATCGTAATTTTTTCATTCCTTTGAAGGATCGATAGGATGCGAGTAAGATTAAAAATGAGATCAGCATCAAAGAACCCTGAAGAACAACTTTTGATCACTTAAACGTTATTTCACTTGAATCTCGAATTTTCACCATCTTATTAAACCTTCAACCCCCATTTTATCTCCTTAAAAGGGTTATGGTTCATACGTTAAAAACGATTCAAAAAACTTATAAGCAATTAACTTATGATCCCAGTGGCGGATCTAGTGGGGGAGGGCATGGGGGCACGTGCCCCCCCCCCAGAAGTGAGAAATATGCCATGTTAAGATGACCATGCCCATGAAAGAGACATCCGTAACAAGAGTATTACTATGAATTTTCTTCCAGTGCCCCTCCCCACAGAAGCCAATCCTGTATCCGCCCCTGTATGATCCCATAGAAATGAAATTGATATCCAATTTACATGAACACTACTTCGTTTGTTTGTGACTCTCGACCAAGGAGGTAAACGCAGAATAAAGAGAAAAAAACCGCTGCCAAAGGAATCACTACTTCCACATCTAGTTTTTCTATCCAAGTTTCTCACAACGAAAAAAAAATTTTACGTGGAAATAATTGTTTTTGGAACTTTAATAAAATAATATTTGAAATCGTCTACCCCAAAAACCTTTAAAACGATATGCCACATCGGTAGTGCGGATCGAGGTGGTGCAGGGGGGGTTGTGGGGGTGGATGAGGTAAAAAAAATTGAGGCCTTTAGTTCTTGTATACATCCTAAATCGCATTTTTTTTCACCTCCTTTTATATTGGGGGTAGTAATGGAGGTGGCTAATTCCAAAATTTTGTTTGAGACATTAGCTTCCCTTGTATATACTAAATACCAATTTTATGGACTCTTGCCTGCTTGATTTACCTATTTACCCCCATTTACCCCAATTTACCACCCAACCCTTCCACGTAATATGATGAAAATATAATATAGTTCCAGATCTCGCTAAAATACTTATGTGTGTCAAATTTCAAGTCGATATCTTAAACGGTTCCAGAGTAATCGTGCGCACAAAAAAGGTACAGACTGACAGACATTTTTTTTTGCTCAAACTTCTAAGCCTATTTGAACAATCAAGTTTTTTAAAAAATGTTTGTCGTTTGTATGCTTTCACTGGATGTGGAAGTAATATCATCGATTTTTAGGTTAGGTTAACCCAAAGCCACTTTGCCGCAACACTACTTTAAAGTACAATGTCTCAAGAGTATTTGCCATTTTTTTAATTTAACTTGCTTGAAATCTCTACTGTCGGCAGATTTTTGTCCAAAAAAAGGGCATATTTTTCGCACTGTGCGGCGTGTTATTGACGGATTTAAGTAAATATCTCTTATATCTACTTGTTGCAGAGTTCACTAGCATATGGTCAATGTCTTTTCGATTTATTTCGCTATTTTTGTAGTGTGATTTGATTAAAATCAAAAAGTCACTTCTACCCTCTCCAGCTTTGGTGTCAATAGTGTCAATCCTAAGTCCGATAAAGTGATATAGTTGTACCGCATCACGTCAGATTGGTTAAAGTCATTGGCTGCGCATTTCTATAAAAAAAAATAAGGTAATTTTTGTAGTAATTTTTTTTAATTTTTCATTCTTTTAACTCCTTTCTGTGGTGACATCCTACTGATAATTTTTCCGCATGTCATGGTAGATCACCCTATATAATTTATAAAAACATGACACACATGATTTACATTTACACTATTAGGTATAATAATTAGTCGAATCTAAAAAGAAAGAATCCACTGTTCCTTGACTATATTAATATGAACGGCGTTATGGCATTCTGACAAGATGAGCAATATAAATTGTAGCAGGCACATTATTACACTTTATTTGTATTTAATTACCTTCTGAAATTACCACCATCAATTTTTTTCGATAAAATCATTTAAAATTAATGTCAATTTTATGCAGTTACTGCCATAAATTATTCATGTTCATGAACGGCCATAAATCGATGCAATTGAACAGTATTGGTTAAAAGTACGTCTCATATTGACGCCGATAAATTTTCCAAAACCAATTTACTGTTACACGAACGTCTCGGTTTCCGGGTTTGCTTATAGAGTACCTTACAGCATGTCGACTTCAAAGAATATTTACAGCCTTAGTTGCTTAGTTTTTTATTCATCTGTATTAAATACTCGATTAAGTGAATTTCTTCGACGTGTTATAACTTCTTACGCAACGCCTCGGCAGTCATTATTCTTTGCTGTAAAGCACGTCTAACAGCATAACGCTATGCCTCGCCATTGCGTGACCTGATAAGTTGTAAGCTTTTAAATTATTTTCATGAGTCACACGAACTAGATGAAAAAAGCACTATTTTTTAAATCACGCATTTCGAAATACTTTCTGATAAAACATGACATCTTCAGTAAAATAAAATAATTACCTGGAAAAGTTTATAGTTCACCATTCATTTGCAATTTATCTTTACTTTAAATTTAGATTATTTTACAGCATTTTTAGTTTGTAATTGGTGAAAAATTGCGACATCAATTTGTGCGATCAAATGTAAAAAATTTTGTTTACTTCCTTTAAATTCTGATCTCTCTGATATAACTTTTGAGATAAAAAACCGCTGCCCAAGGAATCACTACTTCCACATCCAGATTTTTTATCCAAGTCACTCACAGCGAAAAAAATTTGTATGTGGAAATAATAACTTTAATAATATAATATTTGAAATCCTCTACCCCAAATACCCATAAAACGATACCCCACCTCGGTAGTGGGGTGAGGGTGGTGATAGGGGGTGGTAATGGGGATGGATAAAGTAAAAAAATATTTTGAGGTTTCTGGTTCTTGTACATACACACTAAATCACATTTTTTTTCATCCCCTTTAATAATTGGGTGGGGGTGGTAATGGAGGTGGCTAATGCCAAAATTTTTTTTGAGACCTTAGCTTCTCTTGTATATACTAAATACCAATTTTATGAACTCTTACCTGCTTGATTTACCTATTTACCCCAAATTTACCCCAATTTACCCCCCAACCCTTCGACGGAACAAGATGAAAATATAATCTAGTTCTAGATCTCATTAAAGTACATATGTGTACCAAATTTCAAGTCAATATCTCAAACGGTTCCAGAGTAAACGTGCGCACAAAAAAAAGTTACAGACCGACAGACAGACAGAAAAATTTTTTCTCTCAAACTTAAAATCTCGACATTTCATGACATTCTAAGCCTATTTGAACAATAAAAATTTTTTAAAATTTTTTTGTCGTTACTATACTTCCACTGGATGTGGAAGTAAAATAAGAACAATTATTATAAGTGAAAACCTATTACATATTTCACAATATAAAACAATTTTGAATTAAAATCATCCAAAGTGGCCGGAATGTCTAAAAATTCTTAAACTTTAAAAAGCTAACGATGAGACTCAGTACACACTAATTGTTATTAAGCATGACAAACATCAATTTTTTTATGCGCTGTTACCAAGTGCCTCTCATAATAATCAAATACTAATCAAATAGCTGTTTTTTGATTCTACAACTGCCACGGCCCACCTCAACACAGCGTTGTCCACAGATCGAGTGGGAGTTCTAGCAAAAAATTAATTAATCATTCATTCGCGCATCAAAGAAAATAAATAGGGACGGGGGACGTCTTTATTTTGGCAGTTTTAGGTTCCTTATCTTTCTCGCTTATGGTTTATAATTAATAATCCTTCGTGTCTACGCTGCCATTTAACGAACGGTTTTAAAAGTGTAGGTCCGTGTAAACACTTTTTATCTAAATCAAATTTTTTTGCTTCCTGTACGTGATTTACGTGGGTAGGTATTGAAGCGGCTAGGAATGGGAAAATAAGGGGTGTCATTTTCGTTATCTTGTCTTGTGGTTTCTTTGAACTCCAACACAGTTAAAATCTAAATAAACAATCTACGGAGTTGAGAAATCTGCAGAAACCGCCCACATTTCCTTTTATCTACATACTTAAAATAGAAGGCGATTCGCCAGCGACCCACTTGACTGATTTTGATAATTCTTTTTTTAAATAAAAGCTCTGATATACTGATATGTCACTGATTTTTATATTTATTTATCATTATTTTTATAAGTAAAAACAAAATATAAATTAAACAAATAAATGAATAACTGCTCGCACACATTGGAACACTTGACACGCGTCTCTGTCTGTCCGTCTGTCTGTCCGTCTGTCTGTCTGTAACTTTTCTGTGCCCACGATTACTCTGAAACCGTTTATTGACTTGAAATTTGGTACAGGTATGTATCTTAACGTGATCTGGAACTAGATTATATTTTCATCTTATTCATTATTGGGGGGTAAATAGACAAATCAAGCAGGTAAGATCCCATTGAATTGGTATTTACTATATACAAGAGAAACTATAAGGTCTCAAAAATATTTTTTGGCATAAGCCATAACCAGTACCACACCCACTCCATTATTAAAGAAGGTGAAAAAATTATGATTTAGTATGTGTACAAGAACCAGATATTTTTTTACTTCATCCACCCCCACTACCAACCCCCTATCCCCACCCCCACCTCACTACCGATGTGGGATATCGTTTTATAGGTTTTTGGGGTAGACGATTTCAAATATTATATTATTAAAGTTCCATAAACAATTATTTCCACATACTACAAAATTTTTTCGTTGTGAGAGAATTGGATGGAAAATCTGAATGTAGAAGTAGTTATTCCTTGTTTTTTTTTACGTAAATAACAAGTTTAATTAAAAACAAAGTTAATGTATTATGAAGCAGTAATATTGAAAAATTAATACAAAACCAATTTTTTTACGTTACGACTTGTTTGGGCTACTTTGTAAGAAAAGCCACACTTAATATGGTACATTATGTTTATTTCAGGCCGCCATGCCAGCGTGCCGTACATTCTCTCCATAAAGCGTTTCCGATACTCCACCGGCAATGGGACGGAACTGTAGATGAAGTTCCAAGATAGAATTGTGGGAGGCCCGTTAAATTCAACTTTGTGTGCGGAACATAAAGGCCTCGACTAAGGAATTTTCGCATAAACTTCCCATGGGCGTAAATATCCGGGCAAAGTAAAGTTTTCTAAGAGCTAGATGGAAACATAGGAACGTTTGTTAGAAAAACTCTTACACTAATGGAGTAACCACGGCCGACTCTGTTAACTAGAGTCGGCCGTGGAGTAACTCACACTTTTTGTGTGTCCGGGGTTCACCTTAAGATGCTGTTTGTCCTAATACCCAATCACGGTTGATGGACAGTTTCCTAGGGATCAAATTCTCGTGGAGTGCAGTGCAGTGAACTTATAGTATAATCGTCAAAGGCCAATATTTCATTATAAATGAATTAATGAAATAAATAAATAAATAAAAAATGAGAAACAAAAACACTGAAAGGGAAACTGTTAAAAGTACATAATTATACGTAAAAACAACTGCCTAAGGAATACTTCCACATCCAAATTTCCTATCTGAAAAAAATATTGATACTATATGGAAATAATTGTTCATAGAACTTTAATAATAGTCCAGTCAACGAATGAGTATAGATGACATGGAGGGGCCAGAATTTTCCTCTAGCCCTGCCGCTTCAGGGGGGGGGGGGGAGTGAAAAAGTCCCTTTTTTCGATTCTTCGCTTATAACTCGGAACGATGCGTCGTACGCGAGAAATTGACATTGTATTACCTCGTATTTTACAAAACAAATGTTGCCGGTTTACTAAAGTGTTTACTCCATTATGTACTAAATCAAACACGTTAGTAAACTGGCGTACTATTTTTTTTTTTGTAAAATGCAATTATATTGAGAAAATCAAAATCATCAAAGTATATTCTTAAAATTCTGTATAGGACTATAACTTTTTAATCTGAATAATTTTCCTTAATGATATTTTTCTGTATCTTTTACAGAAAAGGTACTTTACCTAACATGAAATTCGTTTTTGCTTAACTGTTATGGCCTACATGATTTTAAAAAAACAAAAGTACAGCCAAAATTACTTTTTAGGTAAGCAGAGGTGAACAAATGTGAAAAAAAAATTTGAAAATTTTTTGTCCATTTCACCTATAGCGAACTCAATCGGAGGACACGCTGTATATAACTTATATTATAACTTTAATAAACATTCACTAAAACCTTCAGCAGCAAACTTTATCTAACTGCTGTTGTCTTTCGGGTGTCCACTGGTCGCCATTTTGGAAAATGGCCGCCACGGCCGCCAGGGGGCAGTTGGTCGATGGCTCCACATCCAAAATTGTTCATATTACATCGGTCTACCTCTGTGCCAAATTTGGTGCTTTTATCAAAAAGTGCACAATAGGTTAGCTAATTCGCTGTACTATTTATCAATATCAAAATGAAAATCAGGGCATATGGATAGAATTTGACACTACAAAGAATCTAAAATATATATCTTGTAAAGATATATCCAATCAACTTCAAGAAAAATGCCTTTCTCTCCCCTTTTTCCATTCATTTACGGGTTGTGACACCTCTTCTTTTTTTGGAAAAGGAAAAAAGAAGTGTTGGAAAGCTTAGGATTCTTTTCCGGATGTTACCGCCACTTTCACAGATTTGGTTACAGATCCAAAGCAGCCAAATAATGATCAACTAAGAATGCTGTCAAAATTTGTCATAATAATCTTTGATAAGTATTCCGACACAGATGATATGTCGAACGCAATTATTTTCACGAAAAAGCCGTACTGTTGAGAACTTACTCCCAACAATAAATGCCTTGTCGTTTCATACACTCAAAGAAAATGATAGGTAAATTCAACCAAAAAGAGCATATGAAATCGCGCCTATCTAGTTACATAGTTAAATCAATCAGAAAAGAATAGTCATACAACTTTATTTGTTTTCGTAAACAAATAGTAGTTTAATAATCATATCTTCTTGTAACAAATTAAATAGTACAATGACATTTTTTTATGTTCACTAACTATTTTCAATTTGGTCTACAATTAAATAGTACAACGACTTTGTTTTTTGTTCACCAACTAATTTTTAGGTTGATCTACACTTTATTGTATGATGAAGTTTTTTTTTTGTTAGCCAAAATCTCAGTATTGAGACATCAGACCACCCAAACCAAAGATTAGAGATCGTTTATAAGATCCATCCAAATATATCGATGATCCCTGAGAGAATTTGAACATTGCAATCATGTTATTAATTTTCTATAAATTCATAAGAGTATAAGATAATGCATGATTGATTATTGTCAGTGATTTGTATGTGACGTCATCTGGGAATAATTTCTGTAATAGACTACGTGGTAAGCAAACAAATTTGATGGTAATTCTTTTAGAACTTCTAAAAGACGACAATAATATTGGTTTGTCTACCAAGTACAATAATTCAGCGAACTAATACTGGGTTAGAATTACAATTCGATAATAGTTAAAAATAAAATATACTATTATCTAGTTTAATTTGACAGAATTCAACAAAATAATAGTCAGACGAAAAAAATAATAGTCTTATTCATCTATTTTTTAAGTTAATGTTTGTTTTGTTGTACGACAACTTTTTATTAATTAAAATAACAATTACCTCTTGTTTAAAAATACCATCAATATAATTTAGTTTAACAAAATGAACGATATTGTTAGTTAACCATTTTTTACTACGAATAATGATAAATGGATGCCCCTCTGGACTACTTCCAAAAATAAGAACATTTCATCAAATGCATTGTTAAAATGTAAGTGCAAAATTTGTGGGCCTAAGTGCAAATGTTCTTTAAACAATCTAAAATGTACAAAATTATGTTCATGTGTAGAATGTTGCAATTAAGTTATTTAATTTAAAATTTATTTTCATTAAGTGTACTGTAATTTAGTTATTTTATTTTCTGTTAAATGTTTTTTTATTAATTTTACCAATATTTATATATATTTTTTGTTAATGTGTTATAGAATAAAAAATAGTGAAAATATTAGGCTTTCAATATAATATTATTAAAAATAGTTATAATGCAATTATATACATTGTTTTGTCTATGCACGTCACTGGCGACTTTATTTAAATAAATAATATTTTTAAATTATATACCAGTTGATAGAAAAGGTAATAATGCAGTTTTTTTTATCTAATTGATAATGCCTACTTTATTTGATCGTTTGCGTGACAGCCAAAAACTTATAGCTAGAATGCCCTCACCATATTTTTTTGCTAAGGAGTTTTGTACAAAAAAAAATAGAACAAATAATGTGAAATAATTTTGGAAAGGTACAATCAATATTTTCGTAGTTAGTAACAACAACAATAATAAATTATTTTAAATAAATGCATTATGCACATGCTCAGCTTTCTCTTTGTACGCCAGTGACAGCTTTATTTAAACAAATAACATATTCAAATAATATACCAATCAGTGAAAAGAATAATGATATTTTTTTTATATCTTGTAGAATTTTGATTTATTGGGCCGTTTGTTGGAATGTTCCTCTCCCTTTTTTTTTGCTGTGGGGCCTTAAAAAAAATAGCAAAAAGCAAAATTTTATACTCTATGGAATAGAGCCAAAATCATTCCTTTAGCTCCTACCGTTTTTGAGAAAAAAAATATAGGCAGATACAGGTAATATCTTTGAGGGGGCAGGGGGAGCAGGCATGATTTCTCGAGGTCGTCTGTTCGAAAATCTACTTATATTGCCTAGTTCTATTCATGGTTAAAAGGATTTAGTACAGTACCTAGAGGTAAAAAATATGCAAAATTTCGGAATAATGTCATATTGAACGGATTTCGTTCATTTTTGGCAGTATAATAGTAAATGTTTCACAGAAAAGTTTCTATATTGTACGGGGGCTTGCTAATTTAAAGGGGGTGGATGCCATCCCCTCTCAGGGGGTGGCACTTAAAAAAAATATATATTTATTGGAGCTGAAGTAGAATCAAATTTTAAGAAGAAAAGGTTCTACGCAATTTTTTTTTCACATAAATTGATAGTTTCTAAGTTATAACGACTTCAAAATTGCGATTTTCGTCAAGTATCTCGAAAAGTATTACTTTATCGAAAAAACGTTATAGACCAATTACAGAAAGTACAAACTGGGAATTAATTATATTTTTTGTTTATTGCTGTAGGATTAATAATTTCGGAGATATTTAAGTTTACATTTGGAGTTCATAAGATAATTATTTAGAGTGAGAGTTAAATATCTCAGAAACTGTGACATGTACGTCAAGGATGCTAATAGGTAGAATAATAGCTTGTTAATTAAGCTTTCAACTGTTTTTTTACTTGTTTCTGTAGCATAAAAAAGAAAGAAGTTATGACCAAAGCAATGTGCATCTACACTGTTTTTTAATAACAACGTCGCCATTTTGTTACTGTAATTAGCCAGTAGTTAAAAAAAAAGGAATTTCAAACACTGTTTCTCATTAATATATAGCATGGTGTAGATGGTCAAATTTTTTGGTTTGTATACAGCACTTGCTTTAGAAAAAAAATACAGTTTAAACTATAAAGGTATTTTCGATAAAACGTAATTTTTTTGTCCTTTTCCAAATATCTCGATAAACATTAGTTTTATTGAAAAATGAGTAGAGACCAAAAATAAAGCTCATAAACTGATAATGAATTTCGTTTATTTACTTATTTACATAGATTAAATAGTTTCGGAGATATGAAAGTTTACTAATGGCGTCCGAACGTTTATAAGACGAAAAATGCAGTTTAAATGTTAATTATCTCAGAAACTATGACACCCACGTCATGCATGCTAAGAAATGAAATTAAAGACAATTAATTGCCCTTTCAAATTATTTTTTACTCGTTCCTGTAGCATAAGAAATAAAGAAGTTATGACGGAAAAATGTGCGTATTTATATTTTTTTATATAAAAAGATCGCCATTTTGTTACTCCAATTAGCCAGTAATTTCAAAAAGTTATCTAAAATACAGTTTTTCGTTAATATGTAGCATTACCTAGATGCTCAATTTTTTTTTACTCATTTAAAGCACTTGCTTTAGAAAAAAATGCATTTTAAAGTTTAAAGGTAATTTCGAAACACTTGGATACCAAATATAAACTTAAATATCTCCGAAATTATTAGTCCTACATCAATAAACAAAAAATATAATTAATTCCCAGTTTGTACTTTCTGTAATTGGTCTGTAACATTTTTTCGCCAAAGTAATACTTTTCGAGATACTTGACGAAAGCCGTTTGGAAATATATTTTTTTTAAGCTAAAATCGCAATTTTGAAGTTTAAAAACTATCAATTTATGTGAAAAATTGCATAGAACCTTTTCTTCTTAAAATTTGATTCTATTTCAGCTCCAATAAATATATATATATTTTTTAAGTGCCACCCCCTGAGAAGGGGTGACATCCACTCCCTATAAATTAGCAAGCCCCCGCACGATATAGAAATTTTTCTGTAAAGCTTTTACTATTATACTGCCAAAAATGAACGAAATCCGTTTAATATGACATTATTCCGAAGTTAAAATCTCCAATTACTGTACTAATTTACTATTACTCAAAAGTGGAAGTATCAAACACCTAAGTCACTAAGCTACATGACGAAAACCAAATTGGGTATAAGAAAGCAGATCATTAATTTGTACATATTGTTTTAGCTGATCATAAATTATCCTCTTTAATAAATTCAAAAGAACTAGCAGAATATTGATAGGCATGAAATAATTGAAAGGTCCGCTTATTTTTTCCCTAAAACTCAAATATATTTTTTTTTATTGGTACCCTATTTTGCGTATTTAAAGTACGCCTCAGAGTGTTTAAATCCAAGTTTTAAAAACGCGCGTGTTTTAAAGTTACCATGGCAACATCAAAGGTAAGCAAGTACAACTCGTTCATCTGTATCTGTTACCTTTTGCTCTTCCATCCATTTGATGAACTTGTTGTATTCTGTTTTATAAGCGTCTTCCGATTTTTGCGGTATTAACCGCGATTCTGCTTTGCTATTTAAATAATCAATGTTAGAACTCATTTTAAAGCAATATACAATCAGTGACAATAACTGTAGTGACAATAATTAATCCTATGTGACAGATTGCAAATTAATTTTTGTTTTCTCATTTTCATGACACTGACAGGTATCCTGATGTCACATCACGAATTCAACCATTTTACATTCTTAATTCTTATTTCCATTTTTTGTAGTAATAATGCCAGTATTTATGATTTCAATGTGTACCAATAAAAAAAAATAGCGTAAAGTATTCGTGGATAACTGGTCTTTAAAACACTTGCTCTATTTCGAGCACTCCGGCTGCGCCGTCGTGCTCGAAAAATCGCGCGTGTTTTAAAGACCTTAATATCCACTTATACTTTAATATACTATTATGTACTAAGTATGCGGTCGTATAGCGTATACTTCCAGGTAATAACGTTGAAAAAGGCAAACGGGCCTTATTATAACAACGGAATTTTTCATTTCAATTCCGCGCAAAGCAAACATATCGGCCTCCTCATTATGCCCGTTCCCTTCCCGTACTCGTATGCTCCCCTTGGGATGCAAAGAGAATTAAGAGGGATAAGGATCAGCTGATCGAACCTATCGAAGCCACCAATACTCCCCGCGCGTCGCAGATTTCCCATAGTTACATTTACGTTATCACAGAAATACGTAATTAGAGTCCGTTGCTCTCAGAGTTCAGCCAGAGAATGTGATGCAACTAACAGGGAATGTCGAGCATTAATCGTACCTTTATTCCGTCAAAATATAGCTGGCAACATTGCCTTCTGCAATGAGTCTGTGGTTATTTTATTATTGTCGAATGTGAATGTTTTGAATTGTTTTAGTTTATATAATGATTTTTGGATTACAAATAAACTGATTATTTAATGAAAAATTTTATGTTAAAGTTTTTATCTTATATTTTTCAGGCCAAGTGAAATGAACGATATTACGTTATTTTTCAGCTTCGAGGACAATCAAAACATAACCTATAAGGTGGCAAGAATTTTGTTTTGAGTCATTTGCAGTATTTTCCTACCTACATTTTTTAAAATTTGTAAGTGTTGCTAAAGACCTAATGCTGTGTTTAGTGTTTGCGACTCTCATTTGTTATTTGGAACATTTTTAAAATAGTACATGAGAAATATTTTTTATAATTAAGGAAAGCGTATAGTGATTCATTTAATAAAGTATTACCAGTGTAGCACTAAATTAAATAATTTCGCAAAAGTAATGTACCCAGAAGAGGTAGATTACTTTAATCGTTGAATATTTTGTTTGTCTACTGGTTCTTTACGTGTATCAAAATATGGTTAAAAGAGGATTATAAACTAATTTAAAATGTTTTTTAGTCGAGGACAAACGACGAACAGTACAAGAGGTCTGTTGACAATGTGTTACGTTCGCCATTTGTCCTTGTCTCAAAAACATTTTAAAGTACCTTTTCAACAACTGTCTTCGAAAATGACAAATAATGCACAATAACCGAAATGACTCGAAAGTGTTTCTTTTCACACGATGTGTGCAATAATCCAAAAAAAATAACATGTTTTTTACACCGTTCTGTCGAAAACAGAACAGACACCTTTTATTTGTATTTTTTGAAGTAGGCTAGCCTATTCAAATTCATAGCAACTGACTTGTTTAACTACTCCAGTTTTACATTAAAGAACATGGCACAATTTTAAGGTATCTTGGCCCTCAGTAGAAAATTTTGAAATTTCAACATATTATAGTTTATATTAAAGGAAGTAATTTTATCATTGAAAGAAAGTCCTAAGTGTACAGGGTGTATTTGAAAAGTTAAATTAAAAATAGTAATTTTAAGATATCGCATATTTATTACTGGCGTCAGAAATAAAAACTAATAACTATTTCAATTACTTATTTTCATTATACAATGTGTAGTACAGTTTAAAACATGTAAGTATAGTTGCTAAACCATACAGTGTTCCAAAATTATTATCATCGTAGGTTTTTAGTTTTCTTATAACAGAAAAATTAAATATATTTTAATTAATATTTAGTTAGTGGTATTTAGTTGTATTTGGGTCCTATCTATTTATGTGATGTATTTTATGTTTAGACAAAAATTATACATTGTATTACATCATACAGTGTTCCAAAAATATAATGATTACCTAATAAGCACGTTTAGAAAAATATATTTTTATCCGAGGAACATTCTGGTGATGAAAAACAATGCAAAATAGTCCAAAAAAGTAATTGTTATTAAGTATTTATTAATGGCCGTTTTTGGCTGAAAAAAAAAACAATCTTGAAAGTTGCAATAAAACTCTTATCATTGTCATTAACGGTGGCGGTCCCAAGCGCAAAAACGCGTAAAAACAAGGCATTATAGTTCGATAATTTCTCCCTTATCCCTGATCCGATTTAAAGACTGTTTCAACAGTTTTATAGAAAAAACTTCATAGAATGGTATCTGCCTAGCCTATTAAAAAATCCAACAAAAAATAAAAAATGAACAATAATTTTTATGTTTTTGTAAAGTTTTTAATAGGCAGGTACCATTTTTTCTATAAAACTTTCGAAACAGTTTTATAGAAAAGAAGTTGCCTCGATCAGGTATAAGGGAGAAATTGTCGAGCTATGATGCCTTGTTTTTACGCATTTTTGCGCTCGGGACCGCCACCGTTAATGACAATGATAAGAGTTTTATTGCAACTTTCAAGATTTTTTTTTTTTATTTTTCAGCCAAACGGCCATTAGTAAATACTTAATAATATTTACTTTTTTGGACTATTTCTTGTATAATTTTTGTCTAAACATAACATAACATAAAACACACCACCACATAAATAGATAGGACTCAAATCCAACTAAATACCACTAATTAAATAGTAATTAAAATATATTTCCTTTTTATCTGTTATAAGAATACTAAAAACCTGATGATAATAATTTTGGAACACTCTGTATGATACAGCAACTATACATGTTTTAATCTGTACTGCACGTTGTATAATGAAAAGAAATAATTGAAATGACGCCAGTAATAAATATGCGATATCTTAAAATCACTATTTTTTACTTAACTTTTCAGATACACCCTGTACACTTAGGACTTTCTTTCAATAATAAAATTACTTCTTATAATATAAACTATAATCTGTTAAAATTTCAAAATTTTCTACTGAGGGTCAAAATATCTTAAAATTGTGCCATATATGTCCTTCAAATTTTTAGTGTTTTGTTAAATAAATAATACCTGTTTACTTATGGAATTGTTTGTTTTTCTTGCAGTCGTAGAAAAAATATTGTGAACAACACATTTGAAAACATCTTTTCACACTCATTGGACTTGTGGAAATCGCCTTCGGCTCTTTCCACCAAACTGTCACTCGTGTGAAAAGATTGGTTTTCGGAACTTGTTTAAAATACTGTTATAGTACTTTATTAAGTACATCTTGTATAAGTAGACTACAAATTTCCAATTATACTATGTTGTTGTACAATGTTTTTCTTGACAAACCTTGTCAATTTTATTCTTCTTGCCCGAGCATGTGAAGCAAAATTTTGTTCACGAAACCAGTAGCAAAGTAAAGAATTTTTTGTGAGTAAAGTCTTTTGGTTTTCTTTCATAATGATTTTTTTTCTGAAATAAAATAAGTAACCATCAACAAAATGATATTTCTTTATTTTCTATGTACAAAATTTACATAATTTATTCAATTATTCATCGATTTAAAGAACATTATAAAAACACAAGTTTGGGAATTAAACTCACTAAGAGGAGTTTTTAAGCAACCAGGATATAGATGAATAATGATTTGTTGGCTTGAAACTTAAAGCTATATTTTAGTAAGGGCTTCCTGTAGAAACGGGGTTGCCAGTCGTGAACTGAGCTCTTAAGCGCACCTCATTCGATATTTTTGAAGAAAACAAAGTTTCAAAGCAAAAACCTTATAAAATAAGTGTATAATAAACAAATACATAAACTTAAAAAAAAATGCCTCTAAATAATAGAAGAAAAATTTTCCTAAACTAAAATAAATAAAATGAAAATATTTCTACACGTCCATAAGTAAATAAAACAAATATTATTTTAAATGAAAACATTTCCAAAATAAAAAAATAAATAACTCTAAGATAATAATAATTATTAACTATTTACTTAATTAGGTACCTTATTGTGATAATAAGAAAGTTTAGGTTCTCATGCCTTCTATCGGGGTTTCTAATCGAGTAGCCTCTATAGGCATATTCAATATGAGTAAAATAGGTACACGTACCAAAATGACTGTTTTTGTTGAGGAAAAACTGATCATTTGTTTTCCTTGTTTTAATTTCGCTTCTTTTTCAAAGACTTATTAAACAAAAGTAATATATGTTTTACATTGACGACTATTTTGTTAAATGTTTTCATATAAATCCCTCATCCCCTTAATTGCATCTGCACCAAAAATAATAAAAGGTGGGTACGGCAATACAAAAATTCGCGCTCACTCCAAACTTCTCTTCATTTATTTTTTCTTAACTATACATGCGATGCAATATATGTTAAACTCTGTTACTTAGTATAATTTACCTCAAAATGGAAAGTTTTCGATTTTTTCTTATTGCGTACCTATAACGTTTTTGTTCAAAATTTTAAATTTTGTTGCTTTTCTTCTATAACCCATATATTGTACAATATTTTGTTCAAAATCTACATACCTCTATAACTAAAAATAAAAATTTAATTTGCAATTTTTTCTTAAAGGTAATATTAAATAACATGCTGGATTATAGCTAAAAAGTATTATCTATAGGCATTAAACCTGCCTTTCTTCCTTTAAAATTTAACAAACGCAAAGTCGAGTGTCCTATCACAAAAATTTATAACAAAAGTACACCACAATAAATATATAAATTAAATATGTTTTTCCACATTACACCGAGTTATAATACACTTGCTAGAAACATGAGTTTAAACTAAACAACCTCTTGAATAAACTGAAATATAACGGGCACTCAAAAAGTCAGAACTATAAAATAATTTAAAATTTTAACCGTCTATTCTGTTTTAAGGAATATTTCGCTCCATCTTTCTCAGCTAAGAGCTCCTGTCTTTGTCTTTCGAGCGCTTGCTTCCCAGATTTTAACTTTTAACAATTTACTTACATTTTTATTTATTTTATTACATTAGGCTTATTAGGTCATCAACAATGTTGCCAAACTGTTTTAGTTAAGAAATCGGGCCGCAGATGCCGCTACATACCAGAGTAGAAATTCCAAAACATCGGGGTATAGATTTGGGCTTTTAATATTGATTATTTTTAAATGGTGTATTTAGAAAAAGTTTTGGTATTCGGCCAAAGAATTTCGCTAACTCCGTATTTTTCTCGGTAAATCAAATTATGATTTTTTTTTTCTTTATTAACGGTTTGATAACAATTTCACCGAGTTTCCGGAATACAAAACATTATTATAGAGAGATCCCCATTCATACTTTTTTAATTAATGCCTTCTAAGGAGCGTAATTCTATACCCAGTATTTCGGCAATATGGCGGACCTCCTTAGCCCTCTTAAGTCGGGAACATCACAGACTGCAAATACGCGTTTCTTTTGAGAGACGCGTGTTGTTGGCACGACTTGATACAATCAGCTATATTTCATCTAGACGCTGGAAATTTAGCTTTGAAAATGTTTTTCAGATTTTACATAACTCAGCGAGGCAGCGTGTCGCATCAAACAGTAATTTGAGTGCTGATTTTATTAAACATTTACTTTATGAAGCTGTTTGGGCTCTCGCAACTTCAGGTATTTCTCAACTTTGCAAAGTTTCGTACAGGTCCCGCATTGATAAATGACATAATGAGAACTTGGGTTTCTTTGAGGTGAGTTAAACAGAGAGAGGCGGATTATGGTAGCCCTAATAGCACAACATTGTCCTGTGGACATCTTAAGGACGTCCTCGACGGACATACAGTACATCCGATGGACGTTCGTTTTTGGTCCAAAGTGCATCCGACGGGCAGCCGAGGGACGTGCAAATGTCACAACTTGGGACAATATTTGTACATTCTAATTATTTAGAAAAAAAAAAACGGAATGAGCAGGGATCGAACCGTCATCTCGTGATTTCGAACTCGATGTTCTCTCACTCGGCCACCAACTTGGCTTATTAGTGTTTACTTAAAGACTTTACAGTTGACTAATATAACTATTTATTTCAGATACTATCATTTATTGCAAAAATATAATATTTAAATCAACGGACACGAAAAGGACGTCCATCTCCTGTCCCTATATGGACATAAAATGTACATACTTCCCGTACATAAAATAGACATACAGAGGACGTCCATTCCGTACAATTTTAAAGTAAATCCAATGATAAACGTCCGGTAGGCATCCCGTTTATATCCATGGACGTCATTACATTAAAAGGACATAAAACGGACGTCCGGCGGACATCGTGTGCTATTAGGGAGGTTAAAACAGAGATCACTTAAATCAGTTAAATCACCTCTTTTTAAATTAGTGATGTTAGGATAAGTAGGACATTGTAGGATCGTTTTTGCCAAGGTGTGGCACAACAAATTTATCACAGCCAATCTGAGCACCATATTATCAAGGTCTTCTTGTAGGATACTGTGGTGAAGAGAAGAGTCAGCGTAGAGCTTCGTGTCATCTGCATAAAACGATACTTTAAATTTGATATACTGAGTGAGATCTGCCACAAACATTAGAAATAAGAGATGACCAAGAACTGACCTCTACGGTACACTGTTATAATCAGGGTAGGTGTAAGTATAAGTTTCATCAATTTTTACGCAGAATTTTCTATCTGTAAGAAAACACACCCACCTTAGTAGGTTTCCTTGAATAGCAGCGTTTTCCAGCTTTGCTTCTGAACATGATCGAAAGTTTTAATAAAATACAAATGAATTACGTCAACCGGTTTCTTATTATCCAATGCTGCCGTCCAGTGCTTTACGCGATGTAGAAGATTGATTATAACTGATCTTCCGGGACTGTTTATGAAGTATAACGCCATTAGTTGGCAGAAAATTAAGCATTTCTTCTCATATTATCGACTCCACAATTTTACTAACGATGGGGTACCGAACTTATCGGTCGGTAATTGTTTCTATAGAGTTTATCTCTCTTTTTTTTTTAATAATGGTGACTAATTCCATTTTCAGGATTCTTCGAGGACATGTTTCTCGAACGATGGGGTCATAATCGGTGAAAGAGGTAAGCATACGGCGGAGCTGTATTTTTTGGGGAATGTTGCCGATAAATTGTCAAGATCGGGAGAGATACAGTTTTTCAACTTCTCGATGCGGGTTTTAATAGCTGCCGGTTTAAATGTAGAATATAAATTTTTGTAGCGGCTTCTTCAATATCTGTACACTAGTTCACAAGTTCAAAGCCGTGTTAATTCTTGATAAAGCTCGTAAAAATATGAGTGAGGGCTCATATTGTGTAGTTGACATAGGGTCTCCAAGATGTGAAATAATTTTAATGGCTTTTGTTTGACAATTATCCGACTTGAAATATAAACGGAAACTCTAAAAAAAAAATTGTTAATTAACAATAGGCTCATTTTATGAAAAATCGGTGAAAATTTTTTTTTAAAACGGGGTATTGTAAGTGTCTAAATAATACCATAATTTTTTAAATTTTTTAAATTAATATTTAATGACATAAAAAAATATTTTTACTTATTACGGCCGGTTTCAGAGCATCGTAACGGCTTAGTGTTCGCCACGCGGAGCTCTATTTTCAACATCAAATTAAAATTATTAATAGAGATAGAGTTTTGGGAGTCGGGACTTTTTTATTGGAAATTTCTTCCTCTTTTAGAATCTTTCTTTAAAATTTCTTAAATACTAATAGCTTTCGAGTTATTTACAAAAAACAAAACTCGTTATTTTTTCAATCTTCATTTGCTTATAACTATAATTGTTTATGTGCGGGTTTGAAAATTTTGAAAATATTTTTCTAGGCGTCATTCCCAATCCAATAAGCCCTCACTCATATTTTTACGAGCTTTATCAAGAATTAACACGGCTTTCAACTTGAGACTAGTCTACTCTTGGAATATTTGAATCAGACATGACTTTATTTTTGCTCGTTCTTATAACTTTTCTTAAAAAAAACCTAGCTGCCTCCGTTTAGAATTATTATCCATGGATAACTTGAGTTGTGAGTAGGTAACTGATTTTTAATTTTACTTCCACATCCAGCGGAAGTATAGTAACGACAAAAAAATTTTTGAAAATTTTTATTTTTCAAATAGGTTCAGAATGTCATGAAACGAGATTTTAAATTTGAACGAAAAAAAAATTTGTCTGTCGGTCTTAACTTTTTTGTGCGCATGTTTACTCTGGAACCGTTTGAGATATTGACTTGAAATTTGATACACGTATATACTTTAACGGGATCTGGAACTAGATTATATTTTCATCTTATTCCGTCGAAGGGTTGGAGGGTAAAATGGGATAAATGGGGGTAAATAGGTAAATCAAGCAGGTAAGAGTCCATAAAATTGGTATTTAGTGTATACAAGAGAAGCTAAGGTTTTAAAAAATTTTTTGGCATTAGCCACCCCCATTACCACCCCTACCCCATTATTAAAGGGGATGAAAAAAAAATGTGATTTAGTGTGTATGCAAGAACCAAAAGCCTTAAAATATTTTTTTACTTCATTCACCCCCACTACCGTGCGGGGTATCGTTTTATGGGTTTTTGGGGTAGACAATTTCAAATATTATATTATTAAAGTTCTATAAACAATTATTTCCACATACACAATTTTTTCATTATGAGAGACTTGAATTGAAAATCTGGATGTGGAAGTAGTGATTCCTTGGGCAGCGGTTTTGTTATGGTAGAATGTGATGAATTCCTGATGATTACAGATACAGTTTTGTACGATACACGTGGGACAAACATTATTATTATCCCACTTGTATCGTAAATAACTATAAAATCCAGTAATTAAATTGTCCAGTCATTAATTGATTAAAAATCTATCCCGGTAGTTTTCTGTAATTGATTAAAAATCTATCCCTCTAGTTTTCTGTAATTGTACGCTAGCATTCTCTCTTGAAATCAATAAGGTGCTCCATTCTATTGCCTCACTGTGTGTTGCACTCCGAAATTTAATCCAAACCCTCTCGAAAGTATTAACTGTAACTAACTGTAAAGATGTAATCTATTACGATCTTCATAAATATTGAACCCGATTTCTCCGAATGATCTATAGAAGTACGAGTTCGGGATCAATTCCATAATTCAGGTTTAGTCCAGTCAACGGAGGGTTTCACCTCTAACTTGAGTGCTAATGAATGGATTTTGATAAAGCATTGTGCAATGTGTATACAGAGGCGTAACTAGACGTCATGGGGGCCCCAGGGCAAAAATTGTTGGGGGCCCCCTATTATATTATTTTCTTAATACCTAATCCTAATCCGAAAAAAAATTTTTTTGATTCCGACCTCCGATTAAAGAACTTATATCTAGATACATAATGGCATGAATTTTATGATCCCGAAAGACTCCCATTCTAAGGCACTTCTTCCCATAAGTTGCTGATTGGCCCATCGGCGTATTCGCGGCCGCTCGTACACGATCGGCTTCAGTTCGATTATCATAATCTCAGTTGACAGTTCGGCCATTAATGTCAATAAATGTTTTTCGTGTTCTCCGACCAAAAACTGGTGAAAAGTAATTTTATTTTAAGTTGTGATTTGCTTAATACCTAAATAATATTCTCTATTCATATTTACACAGTTTAGTGACAATATATTTTGTGCAAATAAATAGTGAAGTGCTGTGCCGTTTGCAGAAAGCAGTTTAGAAAAGAAGAAAATCGATCGTTCCATAGTCGTAACATGATGAAGTTCAGTTTACAGTTATAAAGTAAATAGCAATTAAATTTTAATATCCTTTCAATACATATTTATCTTACTGTTTTATCTTACTGTAATGTCGTATGCCTACATCACGTTATATAAAGAGCCGGTAATGCAGGAATTGCAATAATTCATTTTAATGAAAATATTTACCATTCTACATATTTTCTACACACACAACGCTACTGTTGCCTATGGGATATGATGTTCATCTATCCATTTTAATGGACATATAATGTGACTATGTTAGGAGCAAACAAGGTATATAGTGAAAAGATAGCCTGTTATGTATCTAGATATAAGTTCTTTAATCGGAGATTCCGACATTTTTTTGCTGAGCGGGGGGGGGGAATCCGAAAAAAACATTTTTTTGATGAGCGGGGGAGAAATCCGAAAAAAAAATGTTTTTGATCCCAACATTTTTTTGATGAGCGAGGAGGAAATATCCGGAAAAAAAAAATTTTTATCCAAACATTTTTTTGATGAGCGGGAAGGGGGGAGAAATCCGAAAAAAACAGGCGCCGGGCCCCCTTGCTCCCCCGGGGCACTGCCTCGGCTTTCCCTGCCATAGTTACGCCTCTGTGTGTATATAATGACGTTAATAAAAAAGTTAAAAAAAAAAAACTCCAAGAGACAAAAAATATTTAGAAGACCTCAGTGTATTCGTCTGAATTTTTTCAAATTTTTAAATTACATATTTTTAAAGCGCTACAATGTCAAAGATGGGGGTAGTTTTTCAGGTTTTTCCAGAAAAACTCGGTGAAAACGCACTTTACAGAAAAGTTTCACATAAAAAAAGTCTTGTATTGCGATAATACATTCACTTGAATTTTTTCAGATTTTTTTTCAACTTTTACATTTCCCCTCCCCCATTTCAGGAATTTTCAAGTGGCCATATCTCGAAAAATATGCATTTTTCGAAAAAATTCACAAGAGTAAGAACATTTTATTTTGGATCAAAAAAGGTAAATTTTTTTTTCATTTTTGACCTAATTCTACAAGTTACGGAACCCGTGATAAAAGGGGTGTTTTTCTCTTCCGATCATTTCCTACTCTAATCTTTTTTTTCAACTTTTTTATTAACGTCATTAGAACTCAAATTAGAGATTTTGGTCATTTTAGCGCTCCGTTGACTGGACTAGTTAGAGACCGTAAAACAAAAATATGTTTGAAGTTTGATACATATCGCGTTGAGGAAAACGAAGTCGGGCATCATGAAACTTTATGGGAACGACCAAACCAGAGTAAATGCGATGTGTAGTGCGGATGTATCACAGTTCAATCACAATCCGGACTTGTTTCAAAATTTAATGTAGAATGGAAACTGGAGGTGTAGACTGTAGAGAGCGTTTTATGGCACTCCATTAAAGTTTCCAATGCCCGTGTCGCATGTAAATGAGGTTAGATAATGGCCGAATTGAGAGAGAGTTTAATATCACACGTCGAAATGGTCTAGGAAACAAGAGCCGTATCACTTTTTTATTGTATTTGGTAGGCAAATACTTTGACAAAAACTAATTAAGGTAAAACATTTTGATCAATGTTTTGGAGTTTCGTTTTGATTCTTCAAATTCCAACCCGAACGTGAAAGATGTGTTAGTAAGTCTTTAATTTTTTTAAAATTTCCCAAAATTACTATATTAACATGTTCAGAAGTAGAACGGCAATATATATTTTTTATGGTTATAGAAAATGTTAAGAATATTTATGAAACATCAAACATCCACTATTTAAAGATAGGTATTCTTTTGTTTCCATACCCAAGGAACAATTTTAGTTTCTTAAATGTATACAAGGGTGCTATAAAACTATTTATAAAATGCCTTGAAAAATCTATTTTACTGTAACAATATCCTTAATACCATCATAAAGCGACTAAAAGGGCCCTGTTAGCTTCCTGCATTTCTAGAAAACACCTAGAAGGCTACCTTAAAACTGGTTTTTAAAACCATATTAGAACTGAGAAGCTATAAGAATGTCCACGAAGGAATCCAAATAATTTTATTATTGCATTTATTTTTTCCAAACTGATTTAAGCAAACACACCATCAGACTTATTGAAGATAAAATGGAATTTGAAATGTGTAAAGCGTAGAGCACTATAACCTCTCTAAGGCCGATTTAAAAGGTAATAAAAAGCCATCAGGTATGACAAAAAAATTAAAACCAACGGCAGTTTATCGTTAAAACTACATAAGAAAGGCTCAAAAAACAAGAGCCCCTCAGAAATAATAATGTTTTTATTATCCATACAAAATTTGCATAGACACACGTAATCAGCAAATTTAAAAAAGTGGGCTGCTTCTCGGTTCCCACGGTAATTTTCAGTCGTTTCTTGTAATTCTACCTTAATTTGCTAACGAAAAAGTAATAATTATTGATAATTATAATTGTGAGATTGAACTTGAATATTTTTATATAACAAGAAAAACATGGCCGGCCAACTAAACACCTAATTGTCATTTTACAGTCCTCTCCAGTGTTGCCAGGTCTAGTGAAATTTCACTAGATCTGGTGATTTTTTTTAAATCTAGTAATTTAGTGAAAACTTTTATGAAAATGTCCATTTTTAATGATTTTTTAATCATCCAATTTATTGCCCTCTTCTGGTAGGTAGGCAGACATTAAATTCGAGTTGCGATCCATTTAATACAGAACTGTTCACGTTAATCGCTACTATGGTCAGTAAACTCTACGGTTACCTCGATCAGCAGCTCTTAGACGAGAGAGACGCGCGGAGCGGGGAATCGAATGAAATAGACAGACATATCTGATTTCCGTGCAAAAGACACAGACAAAGATGCCTGTAGTGTCTACAGCTGACGTAAGCTGTAGACCCTAACAGAATATCTTTCATTCGATTCCCCGCTCCGTGCGTCTCTCTCATCTAAAAGCTGCTAATTGAGGTAACCGTATAATTTATTGACCGTGAATCGCTACAATCGAATAGCCTGGGCTCGTTGCCCTCTAGCGTCTCGTAGACAAACAGTACTTTCTATTTACAAACCCTCCAATACAATACAGAGTACGAAGTCTGGCAACGAAATAATCAGATAGAGGACGCTCAAAGCTATGCTGTGCTCAGAGAGCTCAAGAAAATTACGTGTCCCACAGACACTGCAACTTTTGAAAATTAAAGATGAGAGCTTTAATTTCAAATCTAGTGAAATTTTAGTAAGATTTAGTAACTTTTTAAAGCGTCGTCCGATAACTTTTAAAATTTTGATCTGGCAACACTGGTCCTCTCATTAAACTATATATTCTAATAATGGTAATGACCTAGAACATTTACTCTAAATGAAGCCCTTTTAGTCTTTTTGTATACTATCACAAATAATCCCTTCCTTGCAAAAATGCAAGTGCACTTGGCGAAGATCACATGGACTTGATAAAAGCTGTAATAAAACGTTTGGGACGTTGACATCTGATAGAAAAAAACTTAAAACTCAACCTCAAAATAATTTGTATGTGTGTGTGTTTTAACAGTCCTTTTAAAATGGCCACTCTTTTTTATTTTCTTCCACCTTTCCAAAAAATACTTAATTACACATCAGTAAGTCGTGAAATGATTTTAATTAACACACACACACACACACACACACGCATCAACGACACTTCAGGCAGACATATTGTTTATTATTTTTATAATAAATGTTTTATTGACGTTTTGAAAAGTGTTTTATGGAATTAAAATTTGTCTTTTAGATTTATAGAGGCCTTTTTTTCTTCTTAACGGTTTCATCACAACATTTATCAAGGATGTTTTAAAAGTCTAGTTTTGTAATGGCCTTTAATAAGTACTAAGAGGCATTGAAAATGTCTAGTTTTAAAAAGGATTTAAAATGCATTTATTGCAAATATGTTAAAACCATAAAGAATAATTTAAAGCCTCTTTAAATCTAAATGGAATTTAAGCCGTTCATAAAACTAACTAGCTTTATGGAGAGTTTTATGTAGGTTATGATAAATCCATTACAAATACATATTATCCTAGATGCAAATTAGCTTTATAATTAGGTCTTATAGAATGCTTTAAAACTTACTATTAAGAGCAAGTATACTTGAAGCTTAAAAGGCCTTAACTACAGCATCAATAAAGTACATGACTATTTCCTAACCCTGACAAACCTTTCTTAAAACCTCCTCAAGTCCAAATGACTTTTAAATTGTTCCTTGGGTACTAATCTAACTTGTGACAATATAGGATCACTTATGTTTTAAAGTAATTTTTTCACAGTTTTAAAACAAAACATTATAACTAACGCAGCATTCAAAGGCATAATTCTGTCTGTAAATATAGCTAACATTAAACTGTTAAATATAAGTAAAATTTGTTACCCTATATATTTAATAAATGAGCCCATCCTCCCAGGAACCGCACGCAGCGCAAAAAACTCTGTGAAATTGCAGGATAAACAAACCACATTAATTTCATGTTAGCAGAGCAAAAAGTAATTGAGGATCAAATAATGCTGGTGCTTTTTGCAAGCTACATTTCGCACCTTTTAAAACTTGAAAAGGACTTTTGATGTGTAAATGTTAAAGCTCCGTAAATTATTACACAAAAAAATGTATGAAAATGGATAGATGTCGACTACCGAAAGGGGAGTTTAAATTTCAACAGGATTATTTAAAAGCAATGTTTCATGCTCGCTTCATCGTGACATGTAATGGCAGTTATTGTTTTCCCAACTCAAACTGACTTCTACGGTTTCGTCCCGACCTGCTCAAAGCATAACGATATTAAAAGGAGGGATATTGACATTGACAATGAAATGCATACAAAGTCGCTATATTTAAAGTCAGTTTGTGTTTAATTAAGCAATATATTAAGTATAAAGTAGGAGACATTTTTTGATATAGTATAGATCTATTATACTTACCTCAATTTTTTGAAAATAAGTTGGTTATTAAGGTATAATTGCTATATTTGTAATTTTAATTATGTCCCGATAATGCTATCTTGATTGGCGAAACGCTCATCAGCTCACTATGTAGTATTTTTGTGTTTCTGATATCTTATCAAATGTTACAACACTCTTTATGTTTCATAACTTTTGTAGCTACCGCTCGACTTTTTTATAAAACAAAGGAGTTCTTCCCCTAGATATCACTAACTTACTTTCCAAATTTAAATACAATCAGACTTTTCTTTCTTAAGTTATCGAAGAAACTTGACGGATGGACAGACTGACTGTCTATGAATTTGATAATATTGGAGTTGTTCGTTAGAAATTGTCCACCCAAGTAACAATTTAAGTTTTATCACAATCTACAAGAGGTTATTAAGTCTATATAATAAAACTGATCGTAAAACTGTTTATACTAGATAACCTCTTAAAAGCTACAATAAACCCGGCATAAAACCAAAAAAGACCTTTTATAAAGGTTATAAATATCTTCCTTAAAACTATCAAAGAAACCAACAGTACTTTAGAAGCAAATCTGCAAGATGTTTTCAAGTCTACTATAAAACTTTTTATAAAATCTTCTTAAAACCGTTAGTACTTTCAATGAAATTTTAAGCCTGCCTTGAGAATATCATAAATAATTGTGACTTTAATAATTCTTTGTCGAAAACTTGATGCATTTAACTGTCTAAATCAGAAAATGTTGCCAAGCAATAAAATATGTCTGCCTCGATTGAAATATCTGCATGTGCTAACGTTTTGAAATTTGATATTAATAAACAGCCTAGTATCAAAAAATTGTCAACACAGATCACTTTATTGATAAGTATATCAAAACACTTAAAAAAAAACACGCGCCTTTCATTTGTCAGCTTATTAATTATTATTTACAATTAATAAAAAAAATAGTAACCCTAGTTTTAGCTTACTCAGTATGATTTTCGGCTTTTTAGAGGTTTATATGACATATTAACACTTTTTAGATTGTTGCAGGCTAAATGTAAACAGTAAGAATAAGAAAAATATAACTAAACACTGTTGCCCCAACTTTGTTCAAATATGTCTGCCATAGTTAACAGAAAAAAACATAGCTGAAAAATTAATAAAACCGTTTATTTTAATAGAATCCCTATTAAGAGTTTGTGGCTTTAGGAAACATTTTTGTTAAACAAAAGGTTTTGTTAAATTCCAATTGCTCCAACTTATTACTATTTTAAAGCCTGTAAGACTTTACCCAGCCTTACTACTCTTCTTTAAAACCCTTATGATTTGTCTCTGACAATCTCTAATCCAAATGTACTTAGCTTAGATAACATAACCTAAAAAAACATTATTTATTTCGTGTGTTTTTGAGTGTGCGATCATTAATTTCTCGTTATTTTTACACTGTTTATATAATCACCTTTTAACTTTTTTTTAAAATGACCACTTTTCTTAATCCTCAAGTATTTATCTAAAATATTTGACATTTTACTAAGAACCTAGGTACCTAAAATGCTTTTTTGCGCCGCACTGCACTGTTTAAACTAGAATCAGCAATCACAAAATGGCGTTTACTATGCGTTATATGTCCCCTCTCTCAAAGTTTAAAGGCGTAAGTGGGGAACCAAAGGATTTATAAGTGCTTTATAGAAAGATTTAACGTAGCTTAATAAAGCTACCAAAAAAACTATTATGTTTTAAGGAACCTTTACCAATTATCGTTAAAAGTAAATAGTATTTATGATAATATGTATTAAGAGTTATTAGTTTTATTGCTTGATCATAAGGAATATTTAAAGACCATATTTTAAAACTCCCATAAAACCTAAAGATTTATAGATGTCTACCACAAAACTTAAAATATTTAAAATCCACTATAAAACTTAATGAGTTTATTGCGATTTTGAATAATGCAGCAATTAAGTGGCTATAAAACCAATAGGTCTTAAAGAGCAAAGAGGTTTAACAAATTGCTTTAAAGATAACTTGATGGCCTTTTTTTAAGTACATATTATCTGCAGATAAATTGGTATGCACAAAAGAAATAATAAAACCCAGTTCGGTTTATTTACCTTCTTAAATCTGCGATAAAACTCGATAAAAACTTGTTGGCATTTAAATTGTTACTTGGGCATACACCAGCATTTGATAAAAATCGAAACGTAGACTTCAAAGATAGAAAAGTTCTCAATTTCATCCAAAGGACCCCGTATCTGAACCTATGTAAAAACTGATTTCAGTCAAATGTCATAAAATTGGAGTATGTTGTTATAGCTGATATGAATTCAATAAATAAAATTTAGTAATATAATATATATATTCGAATAGTTTCTTTAAAAAATAAAATTTTAAAATAAATACATATTATTATTGTTATTCGATAAAATTGTTATTATATATTGTTTTGTTTTTTTTTCCGGGTCCTTGGTTACTTGAGCCTGGGGTGTGTGACTTATATTTACCCAGTAAGTGAACTGATCGCCACACTACTCCCCCGCTAAGAAAAAGATCAGTCAGCCATTCAATTCGTCAATAGCAAAACGAACTTTCTTAATCAAAGGTGGAGTAGTGGAAGGTATTGAAGAAACTTTAGATTCAATAGCAAGTAATTGAGATGTAAAGATTTCTTGTTTGTGTAACATCTGATTTAACGTGTCTTGAAATGTTGCGATCAAATTTGAATCTGTGGGATTGACGTTACAAATCGAATTTGAGGTAAAGGAAGTCATAGAATTCTGACACGACTCCCATATACGATCGGCGATGTCAATTAATTCCTTAATCTCAGTTTTTCCTGACGCGGTAATTGCAATGAAGATTGTTTTTGGTAACCACCGCTTCCACAACTTGACCAGGAGCTCCTGGCTCACCACATGGGAACCTCCGACCGTTGATAGCATTGACCGGTAAAAATCTGATGGCTTTTGGTCTCCCATCTGGAAACCAGAGAGTAGGTCCTCCAACCGCTTTTCCTCGCTTGAGGTCAAACCAGAAATTAGAATATTTTTCAAGTTGTCATATAGATCCTTTCTGGCTGATTAGTGACAACGTCATACACCATGGTAATAATTTCAGGGGGTAAACTGGCAATGACATAATCGTATTTTTTTCGATCGCTAACAATCCTGTGAATAGAAAATTGCGATTCAATTTGAGTAAACCATATTTCTGGTTTAGATACCCAGAAAGGTGGTAATTTAATGGTCGCGACGTAATTACCATGAGATGTTCCTGCACCTGATGAAATTGGTATGTCATCTAATAAAATATTATCTGTAGGTGGTGCCATTTTTAAAAGAAAGAAATAATAAATCGATGACTAATTGATTGATTGATGAATTGATTGATTGATGAATTGATTGAATATAATATGCTATTTGTGATGTTTTTGAATGAGATGTTTTTTGAGACGCGAACGTTGAATGACTGACTGATTCCCTTTAATAACGAAGAAATAATGATAAATGGCAAAACAATTCACTAACTAGATAAATAAAGTTTGCTGCTTCGCCGTCTAGGATTAATTTATTAATTTAAATCAATAATTTGCTTCTTCGCCGTCTAGGATTGATTAGGAGAAAGTCGGGAATATATTTACTTCCAAGTCTATGAATTTGAATTTGTCTTCCAATCTTCTAGGTTTTTTAATAGATATTTTTTGCTCGATTTGAATAGATGTAATCCATAGTTTGTTTATAGTCTATTTAAATCTGCTCTTGTTTCAAAATATCCTCAAACTTTTAGAGTCTCTCCAGGACTGTTTGTTGGAGTTCTGATGTTTGGATTCTGTTAATTAACAATTCTGGTCTATTTCCAAACTAACAAAAATTTTTGTTTATGCTGCGTACTCTTCGAGGGGTCGCCAAATATAGCTGATATGAATTCAATAAATAAAATTTAGTAATATAATATATATATTCGAATAGTTTCTTTAAAAAATAACATTTTAAAATAAATATATATTATTATTGTTATTCGATAAAATTGTTATTATATATTGTTTTGTTTTTTTTTTCGGGTCCTTGGTTACTTGAGCCTGGGGTGTGTGACTTATATTTACCCAGTAAGTGAACTGATCGCCACAGTTGTACTTCATACCATGCTGATTAAGTCTCAATAGGCCCAACTCACACGTATTTTTAACCAATATTAGATAATAAATTCCAATCAACCTTTAGTTTGCAGCTCAATTTTTTACAATTATTTTTAAAAATACGAACAAAGAGATTTGACTCATTTACTAATCATAATCACGTACGTTGAAACAATGCCTATGATTGACGCGTCTGGTCTGATATATTATATGAGTGAGAAGCAGCAGGTTGGAATTGATTTATTCATTAATCAAATACCTACAATTTCACGCATTTCACTTTTCAAAGCATATTTGGGCGATATTTATCTATATATTCAATTCTACCGAATTCCGAATGTTTGTTGAATAGCATGTGGCTATTCGGAAAAAGAGGGAGGAACTGGTTAGCAGAAAATTATGCGGTAGGGCGAGTTTTCTCGCGGAAATCAGTAGGTTGTCAGATTTATTATGTATGATTTTATATGCAGGGACAATATGTAGTACGTCGGGTACATGGCTATATAAACCAAAAAGCTGCATTTATTGATTGGGATATGCCACTTTCTATACTCAGAGTTGATGCCACAAGGTAACTTTCCAGATAGGGAGCCACTTTAAAATTCGTGCAGAACACCAAAATGGCGGCTATTAAAGACGGCCGCCATTAGCCATACTAAATGTCTTTGTATCTCAGCTCCTAATGATCCGATTTCTATTTTCTTTTTTTCTGTTTGAAAGCTCATGTAAAGAAGATACTTTTTTGTCCCCTGTACATTAAGGGTTCTGCGGAATTTAAGAAACAATTTTTTTTTAATTTTTCGGAGTTCTTTTTGTAATTTGATGATTTGTTAATTATTTATTTAATTGCACAGTAGATATTAATGTAGTTGTTTTGGCAATATCTTTCTTTCACGTTCTCAACACTGCGAGACTTCAAGAGATGTGGATTCTCTTTGGTACTGGGAAGAGTCAGAGATACATGAGTATTAATGCCATGTTTGAAAGTATGGGTGAACATAAAACTGTTGCACTGAGAGGACTCCATGCATTCACTGGATCATATGTAATCTCATCATTTACAATGAATGAGAAACAGACTGCCTGGAAAGTGTGGAAATCATTTCCTGAAGCTGCTGAAGCCTTTCAAGCTATCTATATACCACAACAGTCTATTTCTGACCAGACCTTTTAAGTTCTGGAGAAGTTTACTGTTTTGCTCTACTACAAAGTCGCAGAAGACTTCTCAGTCAATCATGTTAGAAAGCTCTTCTTTGCTTCAAAAAGTCGCCAACAAAAGTCGTACTAAGGCAGCATTGTCTTTGTTCAGCATACCAGGCAGGACAAATCTGGGGTCGTGCGTGCTCAGTGATGGACAACATTCTAGGGCCAGAAGGATGGGGATGGACCATGGTTGATGGGGAGTGGACGCCGGTCTGGTCTTCTCTTCATTTTCTTATGGCCGCCTGCAGAGAATTAGTTAACTGTAGTTGCTCTGGATGCAGTACACGATGCTCCTGCTCAAAAGCCAAGGTTCCATGCACGCTACTTTGCACGAACTGCACTGGGGGTCGACAATGCAGCAATAAATGCAATAAAATGTATGCGTTTAATTGATTGTTTTTAAATTCGTTTCGCAATTTCAAGATCATAATATTGCTTTGTTGATCCAATTCCTTAATATAATAATAATATATAATGATTTAATTTCAGAGATGGATTGGAAGATAAAACAGATGATTGCGAGTGATCTAGAGTCGTAAAAGCTCTATAGAAGCAGTTCATTTACATGAATATTTCTTAGTATTTAGTAGTTTTTTATTTGTAATTTTCTTTTACTTAATATAATAAATGTTTTCAAAATAATTAAAATCACTATTGTTTATGAAAACAAGGGTCTATTGACATATATGGAACACAATATACATAAACCTTTTTTTGTGGGAAAAAAAATGGATATTGAGCACAATTAAAACTTACTTATCAATGAAATTTGTGAGAAAAGTGAAATTTTCAGGTTTCAATTTTTTTTTTGAAAATCTCTACACCTCAAGGTGTAGAAATAAATGTGTAGGGACAAAAAAGTGTCCTCTTTACAAGAGCTTTCAAACAAAAAAAAAAGGAAATAGAAACCGGTCCATTAGGAGCTAAGATAAAAAAAAATACTATGGCTAATGGCCGCCATTTTGGTGACCTGCACTGATTTTCAAGTGGCTCCCTATCTCAAAAGTTACCTTCTGACATCAACTATGACCACAGAAAGTGGCACATCCCAATCAAAAAGTGCAGCTTTCTTTGATGTACCCAATCCAATCCAATCCAAAACAATTTTATTCAACATTACGGGTACAAGAATGCGCCTAGACCGAGTCCCGATTCAGAGCCGACCACACCACCACGCAACGCCGTGGTAGATGAGTGGTCGGGTGGAAAGGGGTCGGCTTTCGGCTTGAACAACAGATCAAGTGATGGGGGGGTTAGGCCTCCTGTTTAACAGTAAAAAACTTAAGCCTGACAATTGCAGATAACTAAGAACTAAAAACTAAGTTTAAAAACACTTAAAGCTACTTAAAGCTAGATTTAAAAACTTTGATTAAAGGGCGCGCGCACAACACATGCGCACTAGTTTTAAAGTTTTGGCTGATAATACGGGAAAAACTCAATGAAAAAAACCCGTTTGAGCAACTCACAATCTTCATCCAGTGGTCTGCCTGCCTCCGGAAAGGTAGGGTGAAGGGGAGAGTGTGATTTTATAAGTTGGGATTTGCTAGAGGTTATTGGTCAAAAGGGGATTTGGAAGGACAAGAAGGGACAAAAAGAACAAAAATTTAACAAAAATAACAAAATGGATAAAGAGAATGGAGAGGGGTTTGAGGTAAAAGGTGGTTAAATTAAAGGGTGGTGAAAGGGAAGTTGTGGTATAGGAAAGGTTTGGCTAGGGAAGTTGCCGAAAGATAGGCAATGCCTGGTATGATAATGGGTGTTTTAGGTCGAAAAGTATGGCATTATGCTGTCTGATTCGTGTGATGTCTCGGGTTAGCGGACTGTCGCCCAATTTGAATTGATAGAATTTCTGGGAGGTTTCCGGACGAAGTCCGCTAGTGGGGTTATGGCGTGGCAACGCGCATAGAGATCTCTGAGGGAGGTGTACCTATCTGAGTCTGAAATGAGGCGCATAAATTTGTGTTCTAGAACTTTAAATTTATTCATTGTCGTGGCCGAGATGCTGCACCACACCGGCGCCGCGTATGTGATGGCCGGCCTAATCACCATCGTATATAACAATTTTTTATTCGTCCTGTTTAGTCCGCTACCCCGCGCCAGGAGCGGATACAGACTCCTGGACATGGACTTTGGTGTACCCGACGTACTATGAGTCGATATACCTCACATAGTGTGAATTAAAAAATATAAAAATACATTTTTGATCGTTAAGTATCAAATATATTTTTAGAAAGAAGCAACGTTGGTTGACTTCCGAGTGAGAAGAGTTAAGTGTGGTTTTAAAGTGTTACTGGACCACCGGCACCTCCACCAAAACATACAATTTACCGTCGATTTCCTAAAATCACAAGTATACCGCAATTTACCTTTGGTTTTGAACGTATCAATGATTTCGACATTTGATATAGATAACGAACAATATATTTTTTTTGAAATTGGCAGAAACTTATTTTAGATCATGCATAAATATACAAAAACATTTAAAGCAAAAAAAGATACTTTCATATCCTCCTTATCCAAACCACCATCAATGGTTTGATACAGCATCATTTTTCAATTCATGTTCGATATGTCTCAATTCTTGGGAAGTTGTATCTAAGCTTGTCTGCCTAATTCCATCGCACACGTTTTTGTTACCTCTAGGTCTTGTTTTGTAAAGTTTATTCTGCACCATTCCGCACAAATAAAAATCTTCTGGAGTCAGATCTGGGAATCTGGGAGACAGCTCTCTTAAGAAACTCTTACGACACAGAAACTTACTAAATTGAATTTTTATTTAGCCATGTTGCTGCGTTGTGGGCCGAACAATATATTTTTTTTGAAATTGGCAGAAACTTATTTTAGATCATGCATAAATATACAAAAACATTTAAAGCAAAAAAAATACTTTCATATCCTCCTTATCCAAACCACCATCAATGGTTTGATATAGAATCATTTTTCAACTCATGTTCGATATGTCTCAATTCTTGTGAAGTTGTATCTAAGCTTGTCTGCCTAATTCCGTCGCACACGGTTTTGTTACCTCTTGGTCTTGTTTTGTAAAGTTTATTCTGCACCATTACGCACAAATAAAAATCTTCTGAAGTCAGATCTGGGAATTTGGGAGACAGCTCTCTTAAGGAACTCTTACGACACAGAAACTTACTAAATTGAATTTTTATTTAGCCATGTTGCTGCGTTGTGGGCCGGAGTGCCATCCAACTAAATAGCGTACCTAAATGCGTTGCCAATGATAAAGAAATAACCCCGTAAATAAATGTTTAAAAAAAATCTAAATTTTGCCCAATTTATATTAATCATTAATTTACATTAATCCCTAAAGAAAAAAGTCCCAATTAAACGATCCCCCAAAATTCAATACTGTACAGGGTGGACCAATATAGGTGTTCTGAGCTCGATTTTCGAGAAACAAACAATGGCGTAAACCGCGATCGTCTATCTTTTTCGACTACCGAGCTACAGAGCGTTTTTGGAAACTTGGCATTTTTGGATATGTATATCTCAATTACTAAGTGTCGAATCGAAAATCGAGTAACACAGAAACTTGCAAAGCATTAGCATTAGCATTAAAGTACTTTAGCCGCTGCGCCACCATATCTACGAAAATTGACTGTCTGTGATACTTATATATCTTTTGAGAATCATACATATTTCAACCGCGGCCGACTCTAGTAACGACTCGGCCGTGTTCCAACTCGTACTATGAAATATATACTAGTAAAATTCATAAACAAAAAAATATATATTATGGAAATAATATTTCGCAAGATTTCCATTTTAGTACAAGCGACAAAAATTAAGAGAATATTTTTTTTTAAATTAAATAATTAATAACATTTTTATTTACTGATCGATTTTCTTCAAAACAATAGGGTTCTTCCTCTGGCTAACACTAACTTACTTTCTAAATTTCAATACAATCGGACTTTTCTTTCTTAAGTTATCGTGCATACAAGAAACGTGACGGACGGACGGACGGACAGACGGACGGTCAGACGGACATTTTGAAAGTTGTTCAGAATTCGTTTACTAACACAATGATATGAAATTTTTTTTCTCTACGAGCGATATTTACGATTTTAGAAATGTGCCGATCAAATATAATATACTCTTCGTTTTTGCGAAGAGTATAATAAAATCTTAGTGGTGACAAAATACTTTTCAAGCCATCTGGAACCATTCTTTTAGTACAGCATTTAGTTTTTATTGATCATTGTTTTAGTATATTAACAAACTATGCTAATACCGTAAACAAATTGCTCTTTTCAGAGAGAAATAAATTTTCCTGACGCAGCCATGTGTTCCATGAAAAATGTACGGCATGGAAAAATGTCTTCATTTCATGAAAAAGCATTCAGATCATTGAATTTGATGTTGGTTCAAATCACCACCAGTAGTTAGAGGAAGTTCTCACTCTGGAACCACCAAATATGTACGGCGTTGCTGAATAATGAATCTATGAAAGCATACAAATCTCATTGTACAAACGCCGTACAGTATTAAGTTACCCATTTGCCTGGGAAAATTTTCGGAAAATCAAAAATTCTTCTAGCTTCCGGCCCCATTATTTTTGTACGGCAGTGGGTTTTAGGCGATTATTTTCTTATGAACTATCAAACATGAGGAATGCCATGCAAGAATATTTTGTCTGAAGAGCACACTTTGGATGGAAAATTCAATTTATCTGTGTACTCACCTGTACCGACTAAAAGTGACGGCATAGTGCATAAAGTTATGGTTTCATATACCAGAATTGTACTGAATATAATTCATGCTGGGTCACTTAAAAATTACGATGGGCTTGTAGTCTATTACGGTAAATAAAAAATATAATGGTTAAAGCTAAAGCTAATTGACCGTTGGGAATGGCAAAGCTTGGTTTAAAGATAACAAAATGTTCTTACACGTGCTACTTCACCACGTATAATTATCATTTCAGTCAGACGGAAAATTATATGTGTAGTGTTTCTTTATCTGTGGCCTAGAAATATCACACCCACTATCCCAAGTCCGCAGAGTCCTTTTGTAATGCCTCTAAAGCCTGCAAAGCCCACTGTATTGTTTTAATTACAATTCCCATTTACGTCTTTACGTCCAGATATAAATTAAATTGAACAATAGAAATCCACAAATGCAATTTTAATTAAAGCACAGACTATATTTTAATTACCGATGCCCCAAAATGTGTATCGAATCATTGTAATATCAATTGGAAATGGAGTAATTATTCGCGCGTCAATCTACGCGCTTGAGCGCCCACTCTTGCAGAATTAAAACTGCCCTAAATGGTTACAAGGATGTTTGTTGTTAGCCCAGACGACAGGGAACATTTTATAGTGAAACCTACAAAACCTTGCAATATGAATAATTTTTTTTTAATGAGTTCGTGAAAGTGTATAGAATAGTATCCTGAAAAGTTTACATTCCGCTCGGATGCAGAACATAAAAAAAAAGTGAAAAAAAAATTTTTTTTCATCCATTTTTTCAAAATTTTAAAATTAAGTTAGGGTAGGAAAAACAAAAAAAAACATTAGAGCTGAGAGAGAATTAAATTTTAAGAAGAAAAGGTTCTATGCAACTTTTCATATTGATTGAAAGATTTAAGTAAGTATAGAAAATTGGGGATTTTAGCTTGAAAAGTGGTATTTCAAACACGTTTGCGTCAAATAACTCGAAAGGTATTTAGCAAAAACATGCTAGAGACAAATAAGAAAGCTACTAAATTAAGGATGAATTTCGTTCTTTTCTAATTACTTCCACGTCCAGTGGAAGTATAGTAACGACAAAAAAATTTTTTAAAATTTTTATTGTCCAAATAGGCTTAAAATGTCATGAAACGTCGAGATTTTAAGTTTGAGCGAAAAAAAATTTTCTGTCTGTCTGTCGGTCTGTCTGTCTGTCGGTCTGTCTGTAACTTTTTTTTGTGCGCACGTTTACTCTGGAACCGTTTAAGATATTGACTTGAAATTTGGTACACGTATGTACTTTAACGAGATCTAGAACTAGATTATATTTTCATCTTGTTCCGTCGAAGGGTTGGGGGGTAAATTGGGGTAAATTTGGGGTAAATAGGTCAATCAAGCAGGTAATAGTCCATAAAATTGGTATTTAGTATATACAAGAGAAGCTAAGGTCTCAAAAAATTTTTGGCATTAGCCACCCCCATTACCACCCCCACCCCCTTATTAAAGGGGATGAAAAAAAATGTGATTTAGTGTACCTATGTACAGGAACCAGAAACCTCAAAATATTTTTTTACTTCATGCACTTCCACTACCACCCCCCTATCACCACCTCCCACCCCACTACCGATGTGGGATATCGTTTTATGGGTTTTTGTGGTAGAGGATTTCAAATATTATATTATTAAAGTTCCATAAACAGTTATTTTCACATACAAAGTTTTTTTTGTTGTGAGTGACTTGGATAGAGAATCTGAATGTGGAAGTAGTGATTCCTTGGGCAGCGGTTTTTTGTAGAGTTTCGGAGAATTGGAAGTCTAAAAGTGGCGTCCGAACGTTTATAAGACGAAGTATTTAGTTTAAATGTTAAATATCTCAGAAACTTAGGCCAAAAACGCCAATAACCAAAATGAAAAACTATTAATTAGTCTTTCAAATGATTTTTTCCCTATTTTTATAGCATAAAAAACAAAGAAGCTATGACAGGAACAATGTAATTCTTCACATTTTTTTTTTTTAATAAAAACGTCACATTTTGTTAATTGAAGTAGTCAGTAATTACAAAATATATTCCCATATACTGTTTTTCGTTAATATACAGGGTCCGCCACTTAAAACTCCCCAGACTCGTAACTTCCTTATTTTTTAAGCTACGACCATGTTCTGCACATCAGATTGTAGATATTTTTAAGGCCTTTAAATATGCATAAAGAGTGATTAAAAAAATTAAAAAAATTATTACGAAAAAAAATTAATTTCCTTGAATATTCTTTTCCCTCACCTTGTACATGAACTGTGTTAATGTTTCCTTATAAAGGTTTTAATTAGCTTCAATTTGTGTTATTACGTCATATTCGAAATTCTTTTTGGTTTTAGAGAAAGAAATTAAAAACACTCCTTCCGATTCCAAATTGATTTTTGTTTAAAATAACTGAAAAAATGTAAATAATAATTTTATGCTTTATTTGTAAAAGACGTATCACAAACAATGCTCAAGATAACAAAACAGCAAGAAGAAACAAAAGAAATAAATGTTTTTAAAAACAAATTTTATTAAAATGTTCTAAATAATAGGAAATTGCAAAATTTTTATTAAAATTTTTGTTTTAAACGTAAATTGAAGCTAATTAAAACCTTTATAAGAAAACATTTCATGTACAAGGTGAGGTAAGAAAGTATTCAAAGAAATTAAGTTTCCTTTCGTAACAATTTATTCAAAAAAAATTTTTTTAAATCACTCTGTATGCATATTTAAAGGCCTTAAAAATATCTACAATTTGATGTGATGTGATCATAGTCGTAGCTTAAAAAAATAAGGAAGTTACGAGTTTGGGGAGTTCTAAGTGGCGGACCATGTATAGTGTGACCTTGGCGCTCAAATTTTTTCATCGGCTTACAGCGTTTGCTTTAGAAAAAAAATTGCATTTTAAACTGTAAAGGGATTTTAGAAAAAAACGTAACATTCTTGTTTCTATGTAAGTATCTCAATAGAAAATATGGTGGACATCAAACATTGAGCTTATAAACTGAGAATAAATTTATTTTGTTTATGTATTTGTGTAGGGTTGATTGTTTCGGAGGTATTTAATTTTGTAGATAGCATCCAACAATTTTTAGAATGAAGTATTTAGTTTAAAATGTTCAATATCTTAGAAACTGTGACACTTCCATCAAAAGTTATAAGAAACAAAATTAAAGATAATTAATCAATCTTTAAAATGATTTTTTGTTTGTTTTCACATCAAAAAAAATAAAGTTATGGCCGATTCAATGTGCGTTTTCATATTTTTGTTAACAAAATGTCGGCATTTTATTATTGTAATTGCTCAGTAATTAATTATTCTTTCAAAAATGCTGTTTTTCGTTAATATATAGCATCACCTAGATGCTCAATTTATTTTGTCCCTTTAAAACATTAGTTTTAAAAAGAAATTCCATATGCTATGCTCCCATCGAAAAATGGCCGTATCTCGGTTAATTATTGCTATAAAATTAATTTAACACCAAATTAAAGATAATTTTCCCCTATAGGTTCTCGCGGATCCGTAAAACTCATACACTTTTTCGTTTCGTGAACTTTGCTATTTTAAACTTGTAACCAAAGTTTAAAGTCTGGACAATTTTTTTTCTAGTTAGTCATTTTTTCCATTTTTTTTTTTTTTGGTGAACGATAATATTCAAAATTTTCACTGATGGCAGTCCATTCTTTGGTCTTTGGGTATGTCAAAACCGATCGTCTGCCGTTTCAAAGTGGAAGCATTAATTTGGGGGGTGTATTCAAAAAGAGGTGATTTTAGGTTTTAGTGAACCATATTGTTCAAGAAAAATTTTTGCAGGGGTGACTAATATAGTTAGTTTAGAGGGCATTTCTACCTAGGCAGACGATTTTTCTGGTAGCATTATCTTAACAGACGCAATTCAAATTGGCAAAAAATCACATTTCGGTGAACTATATTGTTCAAAAATAATTTTCGCGTCCTTCGATTTGTTTATTTATGGTTTAATAAATAACGAATCGCCAGACGAAAAATCCGTAGCATCGCCTTATCAGACGCTGTCAAATTGACAGATCCGGTTTTGATGAACGACATTTATCAAGAAAAATTATGTAAGGAATGATAAATACAACTCAGATTACATTCTCGTCCGGGCAGACGATTTTTTTAGTAGCTATGTGTATGGCAGACGCCTGTCAAAGTGGCAAAAATCACGTTTCGGTGAACTATAGGGATCAAAAATAATTTTTGCGTCTTTCGATTAGTCTATCTATGGTACAATAAATAACGAATCGGCAGACGAAAAATCGGTAGCATTTTCCTAGCAGACGCTGTCAAAATGAAAAATTTTTATATTTTTTTCTTATATAAATAGGTTTAGAATGTTGCGACGAAATTTTAAGTTTGAACAACAAAAATCTGTCTGTAGGTCTGTCTGTAACCTTTTTTGTGCGTGCAATTACTCTGGAACTGTTTAAGATATTGACTTATGGTATATCTACGTACTGTAACGAGATCTGGAACTAGATTATATTTTAAGCTTATTTTGTCGAAGGCTTGGGGGCAAATAGGGTTAAATAGGCAAAGCAAACAAGTAAGAATTAATAAAATTGGGATTTAGTGTATGTACGAGAAACCCAGTTCTTAAAAATTTGTTGGCATCAGCCATCCCCACCCCATTATTTAAATGGACCAAAGGTCTCAATTTTTTTTGACATCAGCCACTGCCGCTACCCCCACCCCATATTAAATGGGCTAATGAAATAAAATTGTGATCAAGTGTGTGTACGAGAAGCAAAACTATCAAAACATTTTGCCATCGACCACCGCCACGGCCACTCCGTTACCTTCGTCCCATCATCAAATTATCCTCTTTGATGGTATGTGGAAATAGTGATTTCTTAGATAGCGGTTTTCAAACAAAGAATTCCTCTGCATACAAAAAATCGGTGACAGTTCGTTATATTTCCTATGCGAATAAAACAAAAATAAAAATCTGACTTTAAACAACAGATTTATTACTTCTATACAAAAAAATAGCATAACAAAAAGCCTAGAATACATTATTTTCAGAACATAATAATCTAAAAGTAACAAATAATATGTCTAGCCATAAGAATATCAATCTATCATATAAGGCTTTACTGTAAGGTACATACAAATGACTTATTGATAACAGTAACTTATATTACCAAAAGGAAGATTAAATACGATATCACAAGCACATAACTTAAATATTCATTTAAAAAATCAACATCCTTACTTAACAAAAAACATAATCTCTGATATATGAAAATGCCTAGATACCCACATGGTAGTATTATAATATGGTAATATCGCAATAAACAAATAAATATTATTTAAAAAGTAACAAAAAGGTGGTCTTTTTTTAACTCGCTACCTACAGATTGCACGGAATATGCTTTTGCTCCTGTACCATAGAAACTAATTATGGGATCCGAGGGGAATACATCTTTAAAGTTTTCCAAAATCGGGATATTAAATATATTTCCATCCTGATAGTTTGAAGTATCAAATTTCTCTCGGTTATCTATTATAAAGTCACGTCTATTTAACTCTATTTGCCCCCAATCCTTCGACAAAATAAGCTTAAAATATAATCTAGTTCCAGATCTCGTTACAGTACATAGATACACCATAAATCAATATCTTAAACAGTTCCACAGTAATTGTGCGCACAGAAAAGGTTACAGACAGACCTACAGACAGATTTTTGTTGTTCAAACTTAAAATTTCGTCGCAACATTCTAAACCTATTTATATAAGAAAAAAAATAAATAAAAATTTTTCACTTTGACAGCGTCTGCTAGGAAAATGCTACCGATTTTTTCGTCTGCCGATTCGTTATTTATTGTACCATAGATAGACGAATCGAAAGACGCAAAAATTATTTTTGATCACTATAGTTCACCAAAACGTGATTTTTGCCACTTTGGCAGGCGTCTGCCATACACATAGCTACGAAAAAAATCGTCTGCCCGGGCGAGAATATAATCTTGAGTTGTTGATTATCATGCCTTACATAATTTTTCTTGATAAATGTCGTTCATCAAAACCGGATCTGTCACTTTGACAGCGTCTGCTAGGGCGATGCTACCGATTTTTTCGCTATTTATTAAACCATAAGTAGACAAATCGAAGGACGTGAAAATTATTTTTGAACAATATAGTTCACCGAAATGTGATTTTTTGCCATTTTGAATTGCGTCTGCTAAGATAATGCTACCAGAAAAATCATCTGCCTAGGTAGAAATGCCGTCTAAACTAACTATATTAGTCACCCCTGCAAAAATTTTTCTTAAACAATATGGTTCACTAAAACCTAAAATCACCCATTTTTGAATACAGCCCCCAAGTTAATGCTTCCACTTTGAAACGGCAGACGATCGGTTTTGACATACCCAAAGACCAAAGAATGGACTGCCATCAGTGAAAATTTTGAATATTATCGTTCACCATAATGTTTGCCAGCTCTTCTACTATGTACTATAGTACAAATGATAAATACATTTTACATAATACATATTTCGTGTTGCCGCCACAAATTATGATTATGAAGCTGGGGACTGTTTCATCATCCATTATGTTTTTGAGCATATATAAAATCCGGACCGGACGTGCCATAATTTTTGCACAATGCAGCAACGACTATCAGGCTGCTAGCACCGAAATTTGATTTATCATCGCGTGTTCATAATTTATACCATAGGGTCAGATGGTCCGAGACGAGTATTGAATACATTAGCAAGTGTTAAACAAGCGCGAGATGAATCCATGATTATTATGTGTCACGTACCTCACGTAGTAGGAATACAACGAATTCTAATAAACAAAACGCTGTTTCAATAAATTAAAGCAACGTTTTTGTTAATAAAGTTGACTGAAATAGTTGTCTCAATGAACACCACACTCGCATTTCGGCAGTCAAGCTGGTATTATCAGGGAATGATGGCTACTGTCTGAGTTTTCAACTTACTTGTTTCAATGTTGTGTTAAAGGAGGATGTTAAAAATTAAATTAACAAAAACATTTTCAAAACCAAGCTTTTATTTAAATGCACTAAAAAGAAGAAAATAAATCAATAAATCAAACCCATCAATTTATTACACTATACAATTTATATGTATAAAAGCTTGTCGCGAGATTTACCTGTGTAAATTTATTTTATGAAATACATAGGTACATTTTTTCTTAAAATTACTTGTGTCAAGATCAAGTTACATATTGTATTCTTGTTTATTTACACAGGAACTTTTGTATATTTTTGCTAACCTAAATAACCTGCATAACCCAAAGTTAACGACTGAAATTTTCGAATACCCTGTAATTGTAGTGGAATCGAGTTTTATTTATTTACCTGGAATTTTCAATAGTAAATTCCCTAAAAGCAGACAACGACGTAAATTTTCTGTTATTGCAGGTATAGCGAGCAGTGCATTTTTTGCATCAGAAACTTAATCCGATAAATCATGTGGCTGCTATGTCGCCTAATTTGGCGCGACATCGGAGATTATCCGCCATATTTTTCTTATATACATACACGAGGTAGAGTAGATTGTAATTAAGTTGCTCTTGCTCCACGAAGCCTTTGAGTAATTAAGAACATCGCTATGCAAACGACGTAATTTTGTTAATATTGCAGGTAAAGATCACGCCAGCGCAGGCTCGGGTCCTTTTTGATTAAAAAATAACGACGCGATATAAGCATGCAGGATAATTTTATCCTATAGTTCAATAATTATAAAAATTTCCATCACAAAAAATGTTATCTGAGATTTTCTTTCAGTAACTGTTAGTGGAGGGGTTATACATCACAAAACCACAAAAATCCGATCTGGGGATGCCGCGCAACTCCCCCAAAAAACTACCCCTTCGGTGAAAAAAGCTTTATTTCACTGATAACTCGTTAACCGTTGAAGATATAAAAGAATTGCTCATTATAAAAAAGAAAGCTTGACTAATTTCCTAAAAAAAGTCCTATTGTAATTTTGTTATATATGCCATCGTTTTCGAGAAAATCGATATTGAAAAAAAATCCAAAATTTGTATTTTTAATGCACGCAAATTTTCATTTATTTGAAATTTTTTGCGCAAGGCCTATAAAAAAATGAATTGCTCGAAAACCAAACAAGCTAGGAAGAAAAATCAAAATGGGTTTTATGTAGAAGCGTATACTGTGAAATATCTCCTGCAAAAATTGAAATTTAAAGTGTTTTTCTGTATAATTAAAATGTTAAAATTGTGCCTATGATTATGTGAATGTAAGTAAAATATATCACCATTAATTTACCCACTAATATTCAGCATATAAATATATACTGTAATCAAAACAAAACAACTAACCTGATAACCATCAGTGATAACGAACAGTATCAATAATTGAAGGTCCCTGGCTAAGCTAAAGTGGTCCATACACTACCTGGCTATAAATTTTTATAAAGAGATACTATGACTGATTTTAGTGATATACAGAAAGATTATATAAGCAGCCTATTTACAAACCTAAAAACTATTATTCATGAAAATATAACGGATGTAAAAAACGAATTAAAACAACAAACGCAAGGAATAAAGGAAGAAATAAATTCAGTAGTAGACAAATACGAAAAAAAAATATCTGAATTGGAACAAGAAATAGTCGGAGAGCAGCCAATCTGTAGGAAGCATTTTAAAAGTAGTCTATACAACTCGCGAACACCCACCTAAAAAACAGATGATATTATGTAAAATGACCTTCTGGATTTGATTTTTGAGTTCGCCCATTAATTTGAGATTGCCAAATCGGTCAATTCGCAAATTTTTTGAAAAATTTTAAAATTATGTGTTAATTTTTGTTTTGCACATAACACATCATATCTTTTTTATTTTAATTCCGATTTTGACCAATATTTTACACATTATCCCTCCAATATTCTTGGACAGGCTGACGGCAAAGAATATAGTGTAACTAATAATATAGTGCCTCAAAAAAATATAATTACCCTCTATTGTCGCGGTTTTTTAAAATTTGCGTTGAAAAATACCCGATCGAGGTAACTTTTTTATTTTTAAAGAGAGAGTTATAGTATAAACGAGAAAAATGTTCCATATACTTTAAACAAACTTTTTTATAAAGAGATTTTTTGGAAATTCGGCTCATGTAACGAGATGACGCTATTGGAAGCGGCCGCGCAACTCGTCCGCATTAATTTAAAGAATAACTTCTGTTAACGTCGCCCATCTGTGGTGTCGTTTAAGCGATCAAGTGAGTCTACGGATTATTTAGTTTCTATTTGCAATTAAATGTTATACAATTATGTAGATAATCTCGAAACATACACATTAAAAAATATATTTTCATTAATTATAACAGCAAGTGGGTACTAAAGATTACATTTTCCTTCGCATAAACAACTTATGTTACATTGCGCGTTTGCTTTGCTACACTTGCAGCTTGTAGTACAGTTATATAATTTACGTTTACAAAATGGAGTTAACTTAATAAAATTGGGTTTTGGGCTTTTTGAAATCATCTTTGGAAATAAGATTTCCTCCTTTAGGTACCATCCAAAATCTAAAACATTTGGAATTCTGGGCTTAATTTGGTAGGCTGTCTTGTAAACAGCACATTGCAGAAATGCCCTTTTTACTTGTATTCTCTGTACTAGGATTTACAATATCTGATTTTCTTTTATAAGCAGTTCGGGTATACGATCTTCTATATTGTGCATGGTAAACTGGATTTAGTGATAAAAAAAAATTTTCGTAAATTTTTCTGTTCTAAATATTGTTTTAGAGCCACAGAAATGTCATCGGATTTTGCATTTGATCGGTACATTTCTAAAGCCGTAAATATCGCTCGCAGACAAAAAATGTTCATACCATTGTGTTAGTGACCGAATTCTGAACAACTTTCAAAATGTCCGTCTGTCTGTCCGTCCATCACGTTTCTTGTAAGCACGATAACTGAAGAAAGAAAATTCCGATTGTACAGAAATTTGGACAGTAAATTAGTGTTAGCTAGAAGAAGAACCCTATTTGAACAAAATCGATCGATAAATAAAAATGTTATTACTTAATGATTTAAATTTGATTAAAAAAGTCACTTTGACAGCGATAAAAAAGGTGCATCGTTTCTTATCACGATAAAAATGCCTGTTCCTCAAAAGCAGAGTATATCTAGTAGTCGCACGTCATTTTAAAATCTGTACTGTCGGCTATAATTTTTAAGTCTTGTGGAAATTATACTGTACGATATGAGTCGTTTTGAGAAAATTATAATTATTTTTAATTGTTATTCGTTCACATATTCTGTCGTTAATTTATCTTGCCAAAAATCACTCGAGCTTTTCTTTTATGGATAAATTTCTTTTTAACTCAATATTTTGTCAATCAGTGATTTTGCTCGAAAAACTGACATTTGCGCGATTTTTTCATGTCAGTTTTTCTCATAAAATCACTGACTGGCAAAATTATTTCGTTACAAAGAGAAATTTATCCGATAAAAAAAAGCTCTTGTGATTTTACTGTTGAAAATTTTTTTTTTTATTTTTATGTTTTTGTAATTGAATAGAAATCTGGTGAAATATTTCATTTTACTATTTCTAATTATGTATATATTTTACAAATATACATTTCATAATGTAATATACAACCGTGAAAATAGGATTTTATAGCTCGTGTCTTATAATGTAAAAATTTATATTCTTCTACGTGTAAGGTGGTGGTGTAGTTCTTTTGACTCGTAATCGAAACCCAAATGGGGTTTGGTATAGTTTTTTTACCAAGTCTTTTACCAACTAAGATCGTACTATAAAATTGAAAATGTCTAAAAGTAACATTATTTACAAAAAACTGCGAAAAGTATCCTATTGAATGTATAACAATTATATAAAAATCCAGTTAATAGGCGAAGAGTACGTTTTTAGCTTGTTTCCTTTGATTTCCTATCCGAGTAATTATAATTTATTATGCCAAACTATGTGTTTATAACCAGGCCCGTGGAGAGCCAGTACGGGCCCAGGGGTAAAATCAAATTGGCGGGCCCCCCTCGGCTAGGACAAATAAAAAATACTAATTTTCAATACACAATTTGAAATGCAATCAATAGAAAAATGTATTTAACAGTGATGGTGCCGGGCCCCGGGTCTGCAGACCCGGCTAACCCCCCCCCCCCCCTGTCGTCAGGCCTGTTAATAACGCACTAAATATAAGGACTGAGACAAAAAGCACTTTCAACTTAACATAAATGAATACTGGAAAATAATAATGACCCGGCACGTGTCTGCGTTTAGCTCTAGATGCGATTGCGGCCGATTCATAGTAGCGCGCATTCGTTCGGACGCTGAAACAATCAATGAATATTTCGATAAGGGAGCAAAATTTCAAAAAAAACTTCTTATAAAAGATTTTATTTAGTTCATTCGGAACATTTTCTTCGGTTATAGTAGGCACCTAACTTTAAAAATAAAAAAGATACCTCGATCAGACATTTTACTCTGCAAATTTTAAAGATTTTGCGTCAAAGAAAAGTTGTTATTTTTTTTTTGCCAACTAATTATTTTTTAGGTAAAGTTTTTTACTTTCAACATATCAAAGAATAGTTAGAGAATATTATGTAAAAAAATAAAAAAATTCTGAAGTAAAATAAAAAATATATGACGTGTTATATGAAAAACAAAAAATAACACATAATTTTTATTTTTTTTAGAAAATTGCCAATTTGGTCATTTTGGCAATCTCAAATCAATGGGCGAATTCAAAAATCAAGTTTAGCGGGTTATTTTACATCAGATTACCTATTTTTTAGGTGGGTGTTCGCGAGTTGTATAGAGGGTGTCGAATTCAGAGGGTCTGGTCTTCCACTAAAAACAAATTATTGAAAAGCAATTTGATACATATAGAGAGAAAAGTAAGGAAAAACAACATAATTATCTTTGGGGTAAAAGAGATCGAGCAAAACATAATTGAGAACGCAGCAAAAATACTCACTGAATTACTAAAACTTGAAATTACTCCCGCTGACATTAATGATGCATATGTGATAGGTAAAAATAATAACAAAGATAGTAAACCTATAATTGTGGAATTTATCTCCTATCAGAAAAAAATAAGCGTTCTACAAATAGCAAGAACCTTGAGAGGGAACAATATATTTATTGGTCAGGACCAATGCCCAGAAGATCAAACTACACAAAAAATTCTTTATAAACACCTAAAAGAAGCAAAAACAAAAGGCCTACAAGCTCGTATTAAAGGTGACAAGCTAATTATAGCTGATGAAATCTATACCGTAGAAAGTTTGGAATCCACAGATTTAAAAATATCTGAAGAAAAAGAAGTACCAGAAAATACTACAACTATAAATAGTGGACAAAAACGGTTAGTTCGAGACCTGGATCTGGACGATAATAACGATCAACAGGAAAAAAAGAAATCAAAACCATGTGAAATAAAAAACAGCGAAAAACACACACCAAATGATAAAGCACCTCAAAAAAATCTTAGGTCAAATACACTCAAACAAAAATAGATAGATAGTCTTTTGTTTGTTGTCTAGTATTATACTCTAACTTAATATAAACTCTCTTTTTTAATTACATACTTAGCTATCTTATAGATTTATTTTATTGCCTTTTTTTCTCCATAACTTTGATGCATTATTTTATGGTATTACTCTGATGTAAATTTTTATTCACGTATGTCTTTTTGTTTCAATATAAAAAATGATGTAATTTAATTATTATAAGTATAGATAAATTACAGTATATGCCGTGAATGACATTTAGCTATAATTTGTTTAATTAACATAATCTTAATGGATCCTTATATCAGAGATTTTCCTTTGCGGGAAATAGAAACATTTACTTTACAGGATGAACATGAGGCAAATGAAATTCTAAAAATAAATGATAACGTGGGTAACTTTAAGATATTGCATCTAAATATCCGTAGTATTGCTAAAAACTTAGATGAATTTAAAATATTTCTAAAGAACTTTGATATAAAATACGATTGCATCGTCCTTACTGAAACATTCCAGATTAATGATACTAGATTATTTGCTCTAGAAGGTTATAGGCTATTGTATAATAATGGGAAATTAAACAAAAACGACGGATTAATAGTTTATATTCGCTCTAGTATTAATTTCTCGTATGAGATAATAGATTTTAATAATACAAATTTAATTCAAGTAAAAGCAGAAGTAAGCAAAAAAAGTGTTATCATTACAGCAGTCTATAGGTCACCCACGACAAGTTCACACGAATTTATTTTAAATTTAAGACGCTACCTAGAAAATAGTCAAGGTAATTCCCATGATTATCATTTATTAGTAGGAGATATGAATATAAATATATCAGAAACCACTGAAATTAGCTCAGAATATCTAAATACATTATCTGAATGTAACTTCATATCGACTATAAATAATTACACGAGATGTCAAGGCGTGTCTAGTACATGTATTGACCATATATTTCTGAAAACGACCCACGATGTCGAAAACTGTCTATTGCCTCTTATAATACAAAATAACATTAGTGACCACTACACAATTATACTGCAAATTGTGTTAGGCACAGAAAAATCAAACTTAATAAAAGAAGACAATTATTACAAAAATATTAATACTACCAAACTTAAAAAAATACTATCTAACCAAAAATGGGAACAAATATACCAGGCAACCGACATTGATACAGCAACTGACCATTTTATTACAAGCATATCAGGAATATTAGAGTCATGTACATCTTATATTAAAATTAAACGGAGTGAAAAAAAAAGGAAATGTTGGATTACCAAAGCAATAATTAAATCAGTGAATAAAAAAAATGAACTCTATAATAAAATCAAAAAATTCCCCTATAATGAAGAAATAAAATTACAATACAGGAATTACAAAAATATGCTAACGAGGCTAATCGAACAAACAAAACATAACTACTACAAAAACAAAATTAATGAAAACCAAAACAACTCAAAGCACATGTGGAACATAATTAATGAGGTTACTAATTCTAGGCAAGATGACAATACTATTACATGCATAAAAAATGTGAATAATGATGTAATACAAAATATGAATGATATCACAGCGGAGTTTAATAATACATATGTAAATCTGGGTAAGTCACTCGCAAGTAAGATACAGTTTAAAAAGGGTTATAAAATAAAAAGGGAAATTAACATAAACACATTTTTCTTACGACCTACTAATACTCAAGAAATAAATAAAACTATAGCAGAGTTAAAAAATAAAAAATCGGTGGGAGTTGACGGCTTGAAAGCAGAGACCTTAAAACATATATCTAATGAAATAGCAGCGCCATTAACATATTTAATTAATAAAATCTTTGAATTAGGTAAGTGCCCATCTGCTTTCAAGACGTCCACTGTTACACCAATTTTCAAAAATGGGGATAATAAAGAAATTACGAATTACAGACCGATATCCCTTATCACTAACTTTGCAAAAATACTAGAGAAAATCATTAAAGTAAGGTTATCTAAATATCTAACAAAATATGGACTTATTTCCCCAATGCAATATGGCTTTCAATCGGGCAAATCTACACAAGATGCCATTGAGGCGTTAACGACAAAAATCTACACTACTCTGGATGGAAGTAGCCCGTGCATGTGCGTGTTTGTAGACTTAGCTAAAGCCTTCGACACGGTAAGCCATGTCCAACTACTGTCAACATTAGATGACCTTGGTATTAGAGGAACAGCCCTTAATCTATTCAAAAGCTATTTAACCGGCCGCCAACAAGCTGTAAAAATTAATAATATTACTAGTGATTATAAACCTATTGAGTATGGCGTTCCCCAAGGGACTGTCTTAGGCCCCATTCTGTTCACGATATATATGAACGGCTTGTTCTCACTTCGGAGTAGTGGAGATATAATCAGTTTCGCAGACGACACTGCCATCTTTTATAAAGATGAATCTTGGGAAAAACTGAAAATAAAAGTCGAAAAGGATTTAGATAACCTAAAGGATTGGTTTGATTTTAAACTACTTACCTTAAATCTACAAAAAACTTATTATATACCGTTCTCTAACAACAAATCTACTGCTCCAGCCTTCAATTTTATCACGATTCATAATGAAGGCAAGGAATGCAAGATCCAAGCTGTAGATAAAATAAAATATCTGGGCATTATTATTGACAAACATCTACGCTGGGACTTACAAATTAAATACGTCGCGGAAAAACTTAGATTCTTATTATATAAATTTAGACTTCTTAGAAATATATTGAATGATAGGGAACTAAGAATCGTATATTATTCATTGGTACAAAGCCACTTGCAATATGGTATAATAGGGTGGGGCGGAGCTGCCAAAAATCATTTGACCAACCTAGAAATAACACAAAAAAAATTTATAAAGATTCTACTACAAAAAAATATACTCTACCCAACGGAAAAATTGTTCATAGACTCAAAATTATTAGACTTGAGGCAACTTTATTTTATAGCAGTTAATATTGCACAATACAAAAATAAAAACACACTTAATTCATTCACACATGCATACCAAACACGACAGCGGAATACATATCACATACCTCCAATGATGCATAAAACTATCGGGCAAAGAAGCTTCAGCTTTCTGGGGCCAAAATTATATAATAGTTTACCTCTAAACTTAAAAACTCAACATATGTCAATCCACGCATTCAAAAAAAAACTGAAGATGTACGTCTTGCACAGATCTAGGAAAGAAATACATGACTTAATAGACTAAAAATGTAACTAATATTACTGCCATAACTAGGATAATTTACTAATGCATGTATCCAGAGTTATCCACCATTAAACTTCCCAATTCTTAGTCTATACTCCTGGAGCCGCCGCGCGCCGGCTGTTCGTTCATTTTGTCTCGTGTTCACTGTTCACTGCTCAACTATGAGCTAAGTCTTATAGTAGTAATTTACGTTATAAATTACAGATTTGTGTACAAATCAACTTCTTATATTAGTAATTTTATGTATTTATGTATTTATGCTCTGAGAGTATGAAATATTTTATTGTTACTCACGGACAAGGCTTTGCCTTCGTGAGTTGTGTTGTTTATTTACAAGGTTTTAAGCTAATATTAAGAAATCTATGTTATTATTACTAAATGTTATATTGTAAATAAACGTTATTATTATTATTATTATTATATAAAATACTCTCTTGTGTTGCCATTTTTGATGCTTATTGATATTTATTAGAATATAAAAACAACAATATAATATACGCCATTCAAAATAAGCGATACGCCACCTACGGTGCCGATTACGAACTACTTTGTGTGAGATGACGAGTGAAAACTTTCATTGTTTGCTTGTGTCATAATTGCTTTGCGTTGTTTTTATTGTCGATTGGATTCAATTAAAATTGAAAACAATATGAATCAATATTGTTCAGTCCCTTAGTGTTCGTCTTGGGCAAAAAAACCCAACATTTGTTTCCCGAAGCCGGCAAACACCACGTGAAGATGTATAACAGTTTTGGGGGGAAGGATTTTGTGGACAGGCTAAAAGCCTGGATAATAAAATTAAAAATTGGAAAGCTAGTGACAAAGTACATGAAGGTGTGTTCACTTCATTTCACAGAAGATGATTATTTTTATCAAGGAGGTATTTATTGTATGTTGAGGTTAAGGTTAAATAGACATTGTCTTATTTTTAGAACAGAGTAAAAAAAATAAAATCTTGAAAAAAACAGCAGTCTCATCAAGAAATTTACTGTAAGTGATAATGATGCCATTCCTGGACCATCCAATAGGTCTGAACGATTTCAAAGAAGGCTTGTGTTGGCAGAAACGGCCCCCGAAACGACCATTCGACGATCAGTGTGATTGTGAAGAAAATGAAAATACCCAAGAAGATGAGAGTTTATTGCATGTTACAGGCACAACCTGATTATGTTGGACCAAAAAGTTTTTATGACTTCCAAGTTCAAGTAAATACTCCGGAAGTATTTACGTTGTGTACTCTGTTAACAACAAATAGTAACCTTAACAGTTTTACTGGACTTAACTCTTGGACACAATAGTGGAGGTTGTGCAGTCTGTTTTTAGAGACAAAGGAGCTCGTAGATTGACAGTAAAAGAGAGAATTGTCTTACTATTTACTAAATTAAAATGTAATTTGTCTCATGTTACACTAGCTCTTCTTTTTGGTATTTCAGCTGAATTATGCAAGATTTTTTTAATTATTTATATAGCTTTAATAAAATCAATTGCTATACATATATTTTCATTGAAATTTGTTCATAAAATACCTTTTATCATCACCGAAAATACAAAGATTTGAATGTAAACAAAACACCTATCACACAGGAATTAGTTCCGATGTCAACCGCACAGGCGCTGCAATCTTAATTTCAGACGCGTATAGTTATCTTTTAATTTCTTGCGCCTCTAACTATTCACAGGTCCATAAAAAATAACTGACTTTAATATAAGCTATAAATGCATTATCTTTTAGTTCAAGGTAGTACTTCAACGCAGAAAAAGTTAGGAATAACAATATTCACAACCACAAGTGACATGTCACACGTGCTATATAGAAAATAGAGGCCAACTAGCCTAATTCGTGTATCACAAAACGTCTAGTAAGACGTTCTGAATAAAAAGGAGTGCACTTAGATGAAAAAAGCTAGTTATTAGACAATCAACTGGATCTGAAAGGATTTGTTTATAATCATAAACCAAGTTTTCAACCATTTTTTGCCGGATATATTTTTGTAAGCATAAAAACCGTTTTTTTCTTCAAGCGTATTAAAATGTTTAAATTATGTCACCAAAAACAGAAGTAGAAGTAGGACATTGTTTTACTAGTAACAAAATGTTAGTACCGAACGCCACCGTAGTGGACATTGTTTTACTAGTAACATAATGTTAGTTCCGAAAGCGCCACCGCAGTGGGTATTGTTTTACTAGTAACATAATGTTAATACCGAAAGCCACCGGTGGCGCGCTATCCACTACCCACTTGTCATATTGTGTCAACATGTAAGACTGTAGTTTGAATGTTTGTACATTTATGATAAATAAATGAATTTTTGCATTTTAATACGCTTGAAGAAAAAATAGTATATATTACACGGAGTAGAACGCCTTTTTTTGTGTTTCGCCCAGTTTGCGGCTTCGGCTTCGCCTCAGCCGCAAATCCTGGGCTCAACACAAAAAAGAGTGCGTTCTACTCCTAGTAATATAATATACTATTTTTTGTTTTTAAGCAGACTATATTTGAAATAATGGGCCACGCCAAATATTTCGCTTACAATCTATTGTAGTAGAAAAATGTTTTAGTAAAAGTTAACTCAGTTTTTCAGAGCAGTACCAATTTTTTTTGTATGGCTGTCATTAAATAAAAAAAATAAAATACTTCTAAAAAAAATTCTGCGACGAATGATTTTAAATATCGTGGAAATTGGTTCTATATACATCCAAGAATGTTAAAAAAAAAATTGAGTGGCATCAACTTTGATTTAAATTTGGTTGTAGCTTGGCTATACCGTTTGATTCAGTTTGGTATTCGCCCCACTGTATCTTTTTTATTTTAACAGAAAACTACAACAAACCATATATATTTGTAAATCGCTTGTCAAGCTCTATCGAATGACGTCCTGAAATCATCTCTTTGATCACATATGCCAAAATAACGATAGTCAACTTTTTTTTTTTTTCAAATGGTATGCTATACATTTTTTTGCCGATTGTTGTAGAGCTTCTCTTTCTGCATTGAAAAAAGTATACACTTCCATAAGGAAAATTTCGAGAAAATTAATGAAATACGAAAAAACTTCATTTAAAGGTTTTGTTTCTGATTCAACATAGTTAGCCATGGAAACAATTGAATTTTGTCATTATTAGTAATGTCAAATTGAAAATACTGTTATTTGTGACTGTGTTATTCGTTTTTGTTTTATGTTATATTTCTAAATAGATTTACACAATGGTATCTTACACTAATGAAGAAAAATTGGGCATGATATTAATTTATGGAGAGTGCGGAAAAAACAGTAAAGCAGCCAAACGTTTATATCAAGATCGCTTTTGAAATAGGCCGGTACCATCAGACAAAATGTTTGCAAAATTGGCAAGAAATACGAGCGAAAGTTTTGAGAAAAAAAGAAAACGTTTTCAAGTCCAGAACCGCACGAGTTGAGGAACATATAGTTGCAGTTTTAGCCCGTGTTTTTGCAGACCCGCACATTTCTATTCGTCACTTAGCGACAGAAACTGATATTTCATATTCTTCTATTCAAATATTTCTGAGAGACAATAAACTGCGACGATATAAAATACATTTACATTAGGGCTTGCTTCCAGGAGATTACGAGAGACGTCTGAATTTTGTACCGTAGTTGGCAGTTGCTCAAGAAATGACTATATTAGATCGCATCATGTGGTCAGATGAATCCCGTTTCCATAATAATGGAATTGTCAATAGACATAACTGCCATTATTGGTCGCAGCGAGGGTCGCAGGATAATCCTCACTGGCTTCGGAAAACTAATTTCCAAAATATCTGGGGAATTAATGTATGGTGTGGAATTCTCAACGGACAAATTATAGGACCAAAGTTTTACGAAGGCACGCTTACTGGAGAAAGATATCTACAGTTTTTAAGAGAAGAGTTGTTTGTTAAATTTCATAGAAGACGTTCCATTACATATTAGGCATAATATTATATTACAACAAGATGGGGCACCGCCACATAATGCTATAATTGTAACGAATTACTTAAATGCAGCTTATCTAGGTAGATGGATCGAAAATCGTAGTGAGGGAGTCAAGTGGCCTGCCAGATCACCGGATCTCACATCGTTAGATTTTTTCCTTTGGCCATATCTAAAAGAAAGAGTGTACTTTACACCTCTAAATGATATCGAAGATCTTAAAAATAGAATACGAAATGCCTCAGATTAAATGTTGAAATTCTTCAACATGTATGTATCCAGGGCGTGATAAACACAGAAGCGAACGGAGGACTCTTCGAACATATGAAGCAATAAATAATGTTTTTATTTTCTTAATTGTTAGTTAGTTTTCAAGCATTGGTAGTTTTTTTTATTAGTAATTGTTATTTATTATTAGTTGTTATTTTAATATTATTGTTGAGTGTTATTATCATTAATTAACTAAAGATACGACATTAAATGTTTGTTTATATAAAAATGAATTACATAATTATTTAAAAACAGAACTTTGTTTGGTCAAAACATTAAACTTTGTTTCGAAATTTTTACGCTCATCAGTACCGTACACAATCCTCGTACAAATCTCTCTCTTTCGAATCTGATTTGCCTAGTTCATACTAGTTGCATTACTTACAATGTCAAAATTCTATTGCTTCCTTGGCTAACTGTGCTGATTCAGAAAAAACCTTTGAATGACGTTTTATCACATTTTATTAATTTTCTCGAAATATACCTTATGTTGAAGACTGAATTTCAACATTTAATCTGCGGCATTCAATTCGTATTCTAGTTTTAAGATCTTCGATGTCATTTAAGGGTGTAAACTTTTTCTTTAGATAGAAACAAAGGAAGAAATCTAACGGTGTTTAAAAACGTTTCTCTTTTTCTCAAAACTTCCACTTTCGCTCATATTTCTAGCCAATTTTGCAAACATTTTTTTGATGGTACCGGCCTATTTCGAAAGCGATCTTGATATAAATGTGTGGCTACTTTATGTTTTTTCCGCACTCTCCATAAATTAATATCGTGTCCAATTTTTCTTCGTTATTGTAAGACACCATTGTGTACATCTATTTAGAAATATAACATAAAACAAAAACGAATAACACAGTCACAAATAACAGTATTTTCAATTTGACATTACTAACAATGACAAAATTCAATTGTTTCCACGGCTAACTATGTTGAATCAGAAACAAAACATTTAAATGCAGTTTTTTCGTATTTTATTAATTTTCTCGAAATTTTCCTTTTTTCACATGGTTGAATGCAGAAAGAGAAGCTCTACAACAATTGGCAAAAAAATGTATAGCATACCATTTGAAAAAAAAGTTGACTATCGTTATTTTGGCATATGTTATCAAAGAGATGATTTAAGGACGTCATTCGATAGAGCTTGACAAACGATTTGCAAATATATCTGGTTTATTGCAGTTTTCTGTTAAAATAAAAAGGATACAGGGGGGCGAATACCAAACTGAATCACCCGGTATATTTAATCTTAGTAACATCACTTAATAATGAATTGAGCCGTACTCAAATAGGTATTTGCAGTTGGCCACGCCCGACTGCCACTTGTACTCGTTTTATTTTATTCTCCAGCCATCACATCATATTATCCTTTCCAGTTCAGATCTATTAAATTCCAAGTCCTTTTTTAACAGAGAAAGGACATTAAAAACTTTTTACCTCGACAGCATTATGTAAAAGTTTAAAGTAGAAAGTAAGAACTCCCATTTCTCATAGGTACTCGAATTCATAACCGGCTTAAAAACTTCGAAATTCCTCAAGGTTCAGAGGAAAAACTGAAATTCCTATCCGGCATATTTCACGAATTCAGTGACATTCCATAAATGGATTCGTTTTTATTAAAGTTTAACTCACTACAAAACATCGTTCACTTTAATATCGTTTTGTAATGAGAATTTAATTTGCCCTGGACGAGAAACGAAAAACATCCTTTGATATGCAGCTTATTTGAAAGTCAAATGTTTTTACGTTCCCATAAAAGCGCCTTAAAAGAATTGTTATTTTCAAAGGGTTTGGTTTAACAGGAGAGTGCTGTGTGATTACTAGTAATCCTGAGTACACTTATGATTTGCTCTTGACACAATTAAGCATAAAGTGCCGAGCTGTGACAATTTTTACTGGAATTAGGATTTTGCTTATCAAATGTTGTTTACGAGATGAAATAAATAGTAAATCGCTGGTAAAACAAAAACGGGTTGTTTTATCTGATGAATGTTATGCATATATTAGTCCTTCAGTCAAACTACACAGGGGCACAAAAATATATACAGTGTGTCCCAGAATAGATGTAACAAGAGGTGTAATGGACCAAAAATTTTGAAATTTTGGAATGGTATTTGGGAATTGAGTCCTGCTTGTTGTAAAACTAAAGTATACCAAAAATGACTTGATTTGGTGTTCTACAGGGTGTTTTATAAGCAAAGTTGTAAAAATCACCATTAATAAAGTACCTTTATTTTTCAAAATATGAAACAATTCCACTAAGGAAAGTTATTTAGAATGCAATTTTATACCTCTATACCAAATTTCAGGAATATAAAATTATTTTTTTGAAACTTCCCATTTTTTTAAAATAAATTAGTATTTTATTTTGAACCATTCAATTAAAACTGCATAGAATTTATTTTTTGCGAATTAATATTTAAAGTTATGTAGAAGCCAAAAGTAGGCTACGAGAAAAGCAGTGGATACACATTTATCATTTATTATTGACATATCTGTCAAACTTAGTCAATATTATCCTTAATTTCTGTTTCAAATTAACGAACCAAGCATAAAAGATTAATTGAAAATGGTACTCACAGTGCCTGAAAAAATTTATATTGTGCAATGCTAAGGAATTGGCGGTGAAAACTCGCTAAGAGAAGTGGTAAGCCAATTTAATTTGAAATTTCCACTGCTTTGCCATGTACTCAGGCTATGAGAATAATCAAAAAGTTTCTGGCTAATGGTAGTGTTCTTAACATGAAAATAAAAATAAAAGCATATGATGAAGACAATGTTGGGGTTATTATAGCTCATGCCTCTGTTATAGAAAATCCTAGGATGCCACTAAGAGAGAGATCAGCTCTTATTAATATTAGCAAGTCTGAACTCCAAAGAATTTACAAGGCAAAGAAAATTAGGGCAAATAAAGCAAATTATAAACATACGCTTGAAGAGGGAGATGATGGCCGTAGGTTGGATTTTTGTTTGACCATTGGAGAAAAAATCATGGAAGAGAGATTTTTTTCATCATTTCATAATTTTCTCAGATGAATCCACATTCACAACCAATGGTGTTGTTTCATCTCAGAATTGTCGGTTTTGGGCTTCTGAAAATCCAAATTTTAGAATTCATTGTAGAAGACAATATTATAAAAACGTGAATGTCTGGTGTGCCGTTTCTTATCAAGTTGGAGTTATTGGACCTTATTTCATTGAGGGAAGGTTAAACCAGCACACTTATTTACAGCTTCTTCAAAGATTTTCTGAAGAACATTTAAATATTTTAAGAGATATGCCTTTAGTTCATTTTCAACATGACGGTTGCCCTGGCCACTCCACAGAAATGGTTAATCGATGGTTGAATTTAAATTTTGGAGAAAATTGGATTGCCAGGAATGGACCGATCAAGTGGCCGGCGAGATCCCCAGACCTATCAATATTGGATTTCTTTTTATGGGGTCGCCTCAAGCAGTTGGTTTACGCTGAACCACTTCCTAACGATGTAGTAGTATTGAAGCAGAGAATTACAAATGCCGTAAGCTCCATACCGTTAGATCATATTCGAAACAGTTTTAAGGACTTCCGGCGAAGGATCGAAATGTGTGTGGATGTGGGTGGTAGCTACGTCGGATAATAAAAAAATTGTAAACATTGTTTTGTATTGGTCAATTATTAATTTGTTTGTTAATCTGTTATATTTTTGACATTTATTACTTGTTATAATTTTTAAACCTCATTAATCTTGGGTAAGTAATTGTTTCTTGTTTTACAATTGGTTCGATTAAAATTATACCTTCTTACATCTCGTATATTCAATTTTTTATTTACCAATAGCCTACTTTTTGAGGTGATTAACATTTGCTCCTACACAACTTTAAATATGAATTCAACTCTTAATTCGCAAAAAATGGGAAATTTCAAAAAAATAATTTTATATTCCTGAAAATTGCATTCTAAATAACTTTTCTTAGTGGAATTTTTTCATATTTTGAAAAATAGAGGTACTTTATTAGTGGTGATTTTTACAACTTTGCTTATAAAACACCCTGTAGAACACCAAATCAAGTCATTTTAGGTATACTTTAGTTTTACAACAAGCAGGACTCAATCCTCAAATACCATTCCAAAATTCCAAAATTTTTGGTCCATTACACCTCTTGTTACATCTGTCCTGGGACACACTGTATATTTTTTAATTTATATATATTTTGTTTATTTTATATAGTTATATTTTATTTATTTATATACGTTTATTTAATTTTTATTGATTAGTATGTTAATTTTATGTTTTTTGGTATACCAAGTCACAATCTGAAGTCTGTTTTGCTCTAACAGACCTCAATTTTTTTGTACCTCTATTTGCCAACCCAAAATTATTTAAAAAATCTATAATTAAACGCAACCGACACAACAGTAAATTTATATAAGGGAGGTGGGGTGTGGTAAAGTTGAAAAATCGGTTTTTCTCGTTTAAACAGAAGGCTAATAATCTCAGCACAGATATTTTAACAATATAAAACATAAAAACTAAGTAGCTAATATTTTGCCTCAATTGAGTAGATGCGTGTATGTATATTGTATGTGCATGCATATGCACGTATGAATATAAATATGCCGTATATGTGTGTATAAACATATATTATTTTGTTTTTTCTTGTTATTGTAATGCTTTTTTCCTGTTTTTTGTAATATTTATCTTGTTTACAAATTTTTAAGGACACGATGGTAGATAGGTAACGCTAATCGTCTTCCTTTTGTGTGTAATATTGTTATTGGCACAATAAAACTTATTTGATTTGATTTGAATTATTATGCCTGAATGCATTTTATGACTGCCCAATTCGCGCACCGTTACGCTCGCACATATTACTTTTTCATATTTTTTGAAAACCAATGATCATTGAGTAATGCTTTTTTAAAAAGTGAACTAAAAAATAGCACTTCAAAATGGTACACATGATTTTTCGACGCTGCATTCCTTTCAAAAGATAGTTAACTTTAATTGGAATTTTTTATGCAAAAAATTCTTCTTTTTCTTTAAATTTAATTTTCACCACTTTTTTCTGAATAATGGTCGTATAGAAAACATTTGTAATTGTTGGACAACTCTCGGAGAATAGAATTTTTTTCTCATAGCAAAGTCTGACAGAAAGAGTCTTAAAGTACTTACAGCCATTTTTCGAAGACCCTTTTTTTTTCAAAGAGTTGAATCTATCGAAAAATAACGCAGATATCGATTTACCAGATATTCCCTCCTATATAACACGTACTTTAGTAAAATTTCAAAAATTTTGCTATAATTAATTAGGTACTGAGCAATTACAGTAACAAAATGCCGACATTTTGTTAACAAAAATGTGAAAACGCACATTGAATCGGCCATAACTTCTCATTTTTTGTGATATAGAAACAAACAAAAAATAATTTTAAAGATTGATTAATTACCTTTAATTTTGTTTCTTAGAACTTTTGATGGAAGTGTCACAGTTTCTAAGATATTCAGCAATTTAAACTAAATACTTCATCCCAAAAACGGTGGCATGCCATCTATAAAATTAAATATCTCCGACACAATCAGCTCTACACAAATATATAAACAAAATAAATTTATTGTCAGTTTATAAGCTTCATTTTTGATGTCCACCATATTTTCTCTTAAACTAATATTTATTGAGATATTTGCAGAGAAACAAGAATGTTGCGTTTTTTCTAAAATCCCTTTACAGTTTAAAATGCATTTTTTTTTCTAAAGCAAGCGCTGTAAGCCGATGAAAAAATTTGAGCGTCTAGGTCACACTATAACGAAAAACACACCCTGAAAAGGGATGGCATACATCCATAAATTAGCAAGCCCTCGCATAATGTAGAAATAAGCTGTCAAAAATGAACGAGATCTAATTCATATGACATTATTCCGATGTTAGAACCTTTACTATTTCGGTTAATTATTGCTGTAAAATTAAATTTAAAAACACCAAATTGAAGATAATTTTGTCAGAAACAACTTTTATTTGAACTATTTTTTTGTAAATGTCATATTTCCGAAGAAAATAGATTTTTTAATTAAAAATATCCCTTCTCACCCCCCCGCAGATCCGTAAAACTCCTAAACTTTTTTATTTCGTGAACTTTGGCCTATTTTGAACCTATCACCAAAGATTAAGGTCTGCACAAATTTTTTTCGAGTTAAAGTAAAGTTTTCCTGTACTAATATGAGAGATATTTTTCAGTAAAGGGGCTACAGAATGTGATCATTTTGATATTTATATTATCCGTTCCATATGCATTTGACTTAATCAGTTAAGGATTGCGACTTGTAGAGTATTTCCGTACGTACGTACGTATAGACCAACTGATAGTAATGTAGGGCAATTTCTAATAGCAATTTTAGAACTTAATAAAAGTTCAAATCCACGAAGGCTTAGGACTGCTTATAGTAGGGTTAAATCTCGTAATTCAGGCAATAATGTGGGAATTTCGAGAAGAAACTGGGATTTTTAAAAAAAATCAGTGTAGGACGAAGATAATCAAGATAGGAATCAGCGGCTTCAAAAAGTAAAAGAGGAAGAAAAACGGGATTTATAGACATACTTAAAAGTACAGCTCCTTCTTTCTATTCTTTATGTTTTTATCTATAACTTCTCTGCAGATTGCCGTTGTGATGTCACTGACGTTTTAAATGCGTATATTTTATTAACTGAAGACCTAAGTGTATAAAGGTGTTATGTCGCATTTTTTAAAAAAATTACTTTATGCAATTTTTGAACACCCCTGATATAGATTTAACACCCATTAAACGGTGAATTCTAAATTTGTAATATTTTATAGAAACTTTTTAATTATAAAGGCGCCATGTCATACATACAACTAGTAATTTTAGTGCATGTACACAGTTTTGGACAGAAAAATCTAGTTTCATAACAGCTTGATATTGGTCTTTAATATTAGTGTAAACAAAAGAACATAACCCAAAATTATCTATTTTATGAGGTATTATTCATTTGAATCGAAGACAAAATAAATAAGTTCCAACTCAAAACTGTTTTATTTAATTTACTCAAAACTTTAAAAGTGTGACATAACACCTTTATCCACTTAGGTCTTCAACTGATATTGTAAAATGAGACACCTCATTTCCATTTTTACATGTTTCTAACGATTTCTTATGAAGAAAATAATGTTATTGGTCAACACAGATTGTACTAAAATATTCACCTAGTTCAACAACCGAATTATTCTGATTTGTCTAATTGCAGGAAAGTTACAGAGCAAAGAAATATATTGGAATATATCGCTCTGAATTTATTTTATTGCGATTTCCAATTTAACGTTCTAAGATGTTACGGAATGAATGTGTAATGTTCTAATAAAAAGTGAGGAACGAAGGAAGAAATTTGCCAATATTTCGACGGGTACGTATAAGAGCAATAAAAGATTGTAAATTTCAATTTTATGGCAGTGCTCGGCGTTGCAATGATGAGCGCATTCGTGCGTTGCCGTATACGATTACAACGAATTAAAACTATTCGGATGGTTTAACTATAATCTAGGGACCAACTGTAATTAAGTAATTGCTGCAATAATTACGAGAAATTTTGACTCACAATGTCTACATGTGTGTCTTAATAGGCTTCAAGACATAGTTTATTCCTTACAAGGTTTTCACTGGTCCATGAAGTGTAAAGATTTGGATTTCGGAATCTTTGAGGACATACAGAGTTCAGATATCCATGAGGTAGACATTACGGTAAATGGGAGAAATAGGCCATCTTGATTTTTGTGTCAAATTCGGTGTGCGATCTACTTATGCAACCACTGATATAATTTGTTTTTATTCAACTATAAATTTCAAAACCTAAACCTAAAAATTTGATGTGAACTCAATTTTCGATTTTGGACGAATTGTAGTAACCCCCCACAATTACTTCCACATCCAGTGGAAGTATAGTAACGAGAAAACATTTTTTAAAAATTGTTATTGTTCAAATATGCTTAGAATGTCATGAAACGTCGAGATTTCAAGTTTGAGCGAAAAAAAAATTTCTGTGTCGGTCTATGTGTCTATTTTGTATCTGGAAATAATTGTTTATGGAACTTTAATAATATAATATTTGAAATCCTCTGCCCCAAAAACCCATAAAACGATACCTTACATCGGTAGTAGGGTGGGGGTGGTGACAGGGGGTGGGAGTGGGGGGTGGATAAAATAAAAAACTATTTTGAGGTTTCTGGTTCTTGTACACACACTAAATCACAATTTTTTTTCATCCCCTTTAATAATGGGGAGGGGGCGGTGATGGGGGTGGCTAATGCCAAAATGTTTATTGAGACCTTAGCTTCTCTTGTATATACTAAATACCAATTTTATGGACTCTTACCTGCTTGATTTACCTATTTACCCCAAATTTACCCCAATTTACCCCCCAACCCTTCGACGGAACAAGACGAAAATATAATCTAGTTCTAGATCTCGTTAAAGTACATACGTGTACCAAATTTCAAGTCAATATCTCAAACGGTTCCAGAGTAAACGTGCGCACAAAAAAAGTTACAGAGACCGACAGACAGACCGACAGACAAACAGAAATTTGTTTTCTCTCAAACTTAAAATCTCGACGTTTCATGACATTCTAAGCCTATTTGACACTAAAAATTTTTTTGTCGTTACTATACTTCCACTGGATGTGGAAGTAATAAGAACGATACAGCGCTTTTCATCCAGTGCGCGCCGTTTCGTGTATGTGTACGTAATAAACTATTATATAAAACCAGTCTTAATGAAATGACTAGCTCCAAAAGGTCGCTGCCTCCCGGCTACTTAATATTTTAATTGCTTTATTCAGAACAGTTCTTAAAAAATTCCTTTGATCAATACTCGTTGAAATGAATTGTATTTGTTAATCAATTTTCCAGATGTAGGCCTATCGCTAAAAATAATTTGATGATTTCCAAGCCCTTAATTATGCAGTAGGTTACAAGGGTACAGTGGGATATATTTCGGAACTGTATCGATAAGGGCGCCGAAGCAAAAATGTAATTGCTTTATCCTGAGACTCAAGTGCTCATTAATAATTTCGCTTTATCTGTGCACCCCGAATATCAAACAACCTGTCTATAAATTGAGCCTGAGAATACGCAGAACTGGCGAAAAAATAAATGAGGTACTCGTAACAACCGTAACTCGCGTTAGTTCGCGATGGAAATTTAATTAAAGTTCATATTTTTCTTAGACAGATTTATACACGTCTTACGAGACACTCGTTTAAAAAGTTTTAATTTATTTACCATGGTTAATTTACCCTAAACTGTTTACTTTTGGCTTTATTATTTTAACGTGTTTACCAATTTGGCCTCAACTTTCTATTACTCATAGTAAGAGGGATCAAAGAGAGATCACGTTGTTATTTCTCTAGAGCCAGCCATTCTCAGAAAATCTTTATTATATACTATGTTCCCAGACTACTGCCGGAAAAAGTTACTCTTTATAAAAAGTTTTCCTGCCTAAAAATGAGATTCGCAGAGAGATTTAAACAAAAGATAGTTGAATTTCGAAACGTTCATAATGTTCATTTTGATTTATTAGTGATTAGTGATTTATTTAGTAGTGTACTAGCAATTATATATGTATGTGATGTCAATATCATTGATCAATACCAGTAGAGATTTAAAATGGGCTATTATAGTGCGGCACCTGCGTTGACGACAGTGACTGATGACATTATTTCCGAGATGGACAATAAAACAATATATTGCCTTTTCGTGATGTGAGTGTTCTTCATTAAATCATACCTAACCAATCGACCCTAAAAGGTTGTATTTAATAATAACTGTTTAGACAGCATTTTATTTCAATCAGGGGTGTCTCAGGGATCAGTTCTTGGGCCTCCATTGTTCTCTGTATACACTGATATTTTAGAGTCTGCAAACACATGTAAAATTCAAGCATATTGTTACATGTTCTAGAGAGTTATATGTTCCAGAGACTTCTATGGAAGCTCCCTCTAACTTCCACAGAGAACAATAAGTTAGTTATTGTTAGTTATTGGCTAGTTCGGCAACTGTTGGAGAGATGGCGCGGCATCTAGAAACATCTAGAATTCTAGAATCAGTTACAAAATACTATAAAAGCAGAGAGAGGGCCGCGCAAAGACAGTTTTGGTACAGTACAGTTCAAGTGAGCAGAGCAGTTCCGAGGAAGTAAGCAAAGTGATCAAGTGACTGAATAATTGGAGTATAGTACTCAGTGTTGAATTAGTAAAGAAATTAATTGTTGTAATTAATAAGTAAGTTAATAAATCAGTGTTTAGTGTTAGCCTGGTGTTTCAATTTTCGGATCCACGCTACAGGGTGTTAACGTTATGTTGAAGATACACAGGTTTACCTATGTTTTTCACACCATCGCTCAGCAACAACTTAACTATGACCTTGCCATTTTAAAAAATGAATCTCTGGAGCTTAATCTAAAATTAAATCCTAGAAAATATAAACTTATATTGTCACGCCCAAAACGTGCTAAAACTAAATTAAGAATATCTGAAAACGGCACATTAAATTCATTCAATTTAACAAAACAATGTTTATTTGAAAACATAACAATACAACTTACAAATATCACACTATGGGACAGATATAACCCATGACGCAGCGTGGTTCTGGGGACGCTTCCAACCGACAGCCCCTGGTCCTGCCCGCGTAGATACTTCCCGATCATTGTTTACTTTCTCGTTTAAATACCCCGGATAGATGATACTTCGGCATTCACAGTTCAATGTTTACCTTATATACATAATATAACTAACCTTGCCCACTCAGCAATTCTCAGTTTATGCTTGTAGATATGTATTCGAATATTATTGAACCAAATAATATTAATTATGAATAATATAAAACATTACCCTGCACGTTGTGTGCAATTTTTTACGATAATCTATTAATAAATTAAATCAGGAATTAGGTTTGACAATATAGAAAATCTTCAAATGAAAATTTTTAACGAACTTTTAGTCCCTGAAAACGATGCAACAAACCTTGGTCTCTGTTGATGATGCATTAAAATTTTCGCATAAACCATCGAACCAATTTTCCAAGAAATATGTCCCCAAAGGAGACTCTCTAGCATCATATTCTGTTGAATCTTCTCATTTTTTGGCCATATCAATCAGACAGCCAGCAATATAGAACGGTTGATACTTCATACTTCATGGAAAACCAGTTGGCAAAAAGGAACTTTCATCAGACCGTGCGCGCAGTAGACGTGATGTCGTCAAACGTGTTATACAGCGGGAGTAGGCCAACTAGAATAATGCCTAGACAACGAAATATCTGGCAAAACGTTGTGAAAAGAGGAAGGCAATGATGGCATGTCACAATCACTAAACTTAGCAATGGTGAACGTCAATTGTATTTTGGGACGTTTGACAGACCGAGCTTCGAGAGCTTCGGTCGGTTTTAATTTCACTTTCCGCGTGTCCTTTTGTCCGCCATGAATAGCATCCGTTTAAATATTTGACGTTATCCTGCATTATAATTCACATTATTCAAACGATTCCATTTTCCGTCCAATTCTCCGGGTTGATATGGAAATCGCGACATTAAATTGCAAATTCCTTTCGAATTGTTGCACCAGTTTCTTGTTACTTCTGTATGAATGTGACTGTCTACGGCGAAATTTCGCATTACCGGTGGAGAATTCGGCAGAAAATTTCTAAGTTTATTGCTTCCGAATTGAAGTTAATAGCGACTAATAATAGACGTGAAAGCATATGGAAAGGAAATCGCATTTCGTTAAAAGCAGAGGCAATCGGCAACTGCCAGATACTCATGCCTTCGAGATTGTGATATTTCCTTAGAAGCAAACTGTATATCTAAAACGTCTTGTTCTTCTAATTATAGCCCAGTCGACGGAGGTATTTACCTATAAAAACCTGCAAAATGAATAATTTTCTTTTTAATGAGTTCGTGAAAGTGTACAGAATAATATCCTGAAAAGTTTACATTTCGCTCGGATGTAGAACATAAGAAAAAAATATTGGCACTCGCAGAGACTATTCTTTAGTACGAAAACTACAAGTTTGAGAAGGCGCCAACATTTTTTTTTTGAAAAGCACCAGTTTTAGCCAATTTTAGGCCAAAAGTCCAATTTTTGGCCAAAAAATCTGGAAAATGGGCAAGCAGAAAATGTTGGCATATAGTTTTCCAGCAATGAGCGTTGACAACGAACATTTTCCGCCTGGTCAGAAAGTGTTATACTACATTCCAATTTTGGCCATAATTGATGTCGCCAGTGCAGTGCTGCCAAATGTACGGAGAAAAAATGTTGGCATATATCGAACGTTGATAGGCAAGATAACCTCTTCAACTAACGCCAAGCCCCAAAGTGTTATACTCTGTTCCACGATTGAATATTTTCTGGGGCGGCTAGCCCCAAAACGGTCAGGGGGGCGGTCTGACTCACATATGATAAAATGCTTAGAAAAATATTTGCTAAAACATAACAGCAATGCCAACATGTTATATCCTAGGACCCAGGCCCCATATATGTAGCTATCTCCTAGACTAAGAGGTTTTAACTTCAGAATAATGCCATATGAATTAGATTTCATTCACTTTTGGCTACTTAATAGTAAATGCACCAAAGAAAAGTAAGTTTTTATATTATTATATTACATTATATTATGTCATGTCATGTCAAGTCACGTCACGTCACGTCACGTCACGTCACGTCACGTCACGTCAAGTCAAGTCAAGTCAAGTCATGTGCAGTCATGTCATGTCATATTAACAAGTAAAATTAAAAATTTTTAAAAACCCCCCGATCAATGTATCTAATCGTACCAGTTTCTTATGACCGAATCAAAATGAGGCCTAAATCATGTTCAGCTACCATAATTGTCTGCACATTTTCAATTTTACTTCAATCGGACAATTTCTAGAGAAGTTCAATATGGCGACCAAACATCAAAATCTAATATGGCCTATAACCTTCTCGACAAAATACTCTTTCAAATAAAAAAACTGCATCAAAATTGGATCACCCGTTGAAGAGATATGAAGCCACAGACACACAGACAGACAGACAAACAATCATACGCGTCAAACTTATAACTTAATAAAATAAAATATTGGATCGGAAAGAGAATGAAAGGGGAAGAAAAAGTTACATGCAACTTTTAAACTGATAGTCTTCAAGTTATAACGACTAGAAAATTGGGACGAATGGTATTATATTGAGCGAAAACATACCAGAGACAATTAAGAAAGCTACCAAATTGGAGACGAATTTTGTTTTTTTCTAATTTCTGTAAAGTCAATGGTACGTCTTTAAGAGGAATTATTTAATTTAAATGTTAAATATCTTAGAAACTATGGCAATTACGTTAAAGATGGTAGGAATCAAAATGAAAGTCCATTAATCAGGCTTTCAAATGATTGTTTGGTTATTTCTATAGCATAAAAAACAAAAAAGTTATGGCAAAAACAATGTACTTTTCACATTTTTTTTAATAAAAACATCGTCATCTTGCAATGTAAGTAGTTGGTAATTAAAAAAATATATTTCCAGGCTGTATACAATTAATATACCTATAGTATGACCTAGACCCTCAAAATTTTCAGTACCCTTACAAAGAAAAAAAATTGCATTTTCGAAGAAACGTAGCATTTTTGTTTATTTGCAAATATCTCAATATCTCAATAAATATTAGTTTTAGCGAAAAACTGGTGAGCCTCAAAAATGAAGCGCATAAACCGAAAATGAATTTGTTCCGTTTATATATTTGTAGAGGGTTGATAGTTTCGAATATATTTAAATTTATAGATGGAATCCGACCGTTTTTAGGATGAAGTATTTAATTTAAATTTTGAATATCTTAGAGAAACTGTGACATCCATCAGAAATTTTAAGGAACGAAATTAAAGATAATTAATCAATCTTTAAAATGATTTTTTGATTGTTTCTACATTACAAAAAATAAAAAAGTTATGGCCGATACAATGTGCGTTTTTTTAACAAATTGTCGTCATTTGATATTGTAATTGCTCAGTAATTTTTTTTCCCTAAAAATGCTGTCTTTCGTTAATACATAGCATCACCTAGATGCTCAATTTTTTTGTTAGCTTATAACACTTGTTTTAGAAAAAAATTTCCATCCGTCATTTTTTAATTTTGACTTCAGATTCATAATCAGCGCTCCCATAAACATAACTATCCTACGTTTCAGAAATAAATTAGTAATACTTTTTCAAATATTGAATATTTCAATTTGGGGGTGGTTTTCACTCCTTGGGGGTAAGAGCAAGTATCTGGACCATATAGAAATTAAATACGATACCTTTTACTACAATAACAACCCATAAACAAAAATCATCATTACATATGAAATTATTTCGAAATTTTACATATTTTTTACCTCTAGGTACTGTACTATTAACCTTATTTAAAGGCTTATAACTCACTTCTTCGCCAGTTTCGGAAATAATGTTATACAGTGTGCTTTACTTGAAATGGCAACACCCCAATAACTATTCATTTTTTCTCTGACTTGAATCAAATGTTGCTTAAGTATAGAACAATTAGGATCTACTTGTGATCAATCAGAAGAACATTCGCCTCCTACAAATGCAAAGCCACCTGCGGTACCAAAATATGCGGAGAAAATCAATCATATTAGGCATATTTTTACTGAAAAATTTTGTTAATGTTAATGTGAAGTAAAAAAACATTTTGGGGTTTCTGGTTCTTGTACACACACTAAACCACATTTTTTTTTCGTCCCCTTTAATAATGGGGGTGGCTAATGCCAATTTTTTTGAGACCTTAGCTTGTCTTGTATATACTAAATACCAATTTTATGGACTCTTACCTGCTTGATTTACCTATTTTCCCCAAATTTACCCCAATTTACCCCCCAACCCTTCGACGGAACAAAATGAAAATATAATCTAGTTCTAGATATCGTTAAAGTACATATGTGTACCAAATTTCAAGTCAATATCTCAAACAGTTCCAGAGTAAACGTGCGCACAAAAAAAAGTTACATTCCGACAGACAGACAGACAGCCCGACAGACAGAAATTTTTTTTTTCGCTCAAACTTAAAATTTCAACGTTTCGTGACATTCTAACAATAAAAATTTTTAAAAATTTTTTTGTCGGTACTATACTTCCACTGGATGTGGAAGCAGGGACGGCGCCAAGGACGGGCCTGCAGCCCCCCCCCCCCCCCAAAAAACGAACTGTGCCCCCCTGGATTCCTAGATTTTTTAATAATTTAAATTAGCGAAAATATGTTTTTGCTTTATTACAATTTTATTATTCCTATTTCCTGTCCTACTATACAATATATAAATTTCTGTGCCCGCCTACAAACCTAAAAAAAAATGTGCCACCCCGGCCTGGCCAGTCTGGCCCTGTGTGGAAGTAAAAGAAGTATAAAAAAAATTGGAATGAGATATTCCTAAAATTGAAATTACTAATAGCAGTGAAATTGGGAAAGACAAGAAAATGGGAAACGTGATAAAAGTTAATCACTTTTAAAAATTCGAGCGTCTCCCCAAATTACGCAATTTGAGACTGAACATTATATCATTTAGGATGCTGTTCTTAAAGACGGATATCACCCTAAAAGGAAAGCCGGTGCAAATGAGCGGCCATTATCCAGCTAGCGAAACACAATTTCGGCTTAAATCGAGTGAGAGTTCCACTTCCAAGCCGTCGCATTGATGCTTTGTGATCAAATCCAATTCGGGATATGCCGATCTTTTCAATGAGCGCCGGGATATTAGTTTTCTATCCGAAAAGTAATTGGGTGGGCTTTTATTAGGGAAGATCTTGTAATCCCGGCACTGCTAACACGCTCCACCGATCATGTATCACCCGTCAATAGGATGTTGAGAGTTTTTACGTCTAGTCCTTATCCCAGCTTGAACATTATGCCCTAAGATAAACACAAACAAGAGTAAACACATCGCATATAGTACACAACCCTAGGCTGTCCGAAAGTAGGCTACACATTTAGAAAAACAGACATATCCATATCCAAAAATTTTAGGAAATTCTACATTATACAATATTGATAAAGATAATTCCTTCGGGGATTGAAATAATTCCAAGAATCTGCAGATGGAAAGCCTCATCTAACTCATATATTGCCGTGAAAAGCATTTCAAAGTGTTTAGTTCCAACGATGATATAATCGCTTATAGGCTACACAAGCGAACTGAAATTTCTATGATACGTAATTAGAGAATATTATTTAGGTATTATGCAAATCACAACTTACACATTTTTTATTATGAAAATACCTACGATACGTATTATTACAGCCAGTGCCAAAATCAAAATTGATAAACATATTACTTCCACATCCAGTGGAAGTATAGTAACGACAAAAAAATTTAAAAAAATTTTTATTGTTCAAATATTCTTAGAATGTCACGAAACGTCGAGATTTTAAGTTTGAGCGAAAAAAAAATTTCTGTCTGTCGGTTTGTCTGTCTGTCGGCCTGTCTGTAACCTTTTTTGTGCGCACGTTTACTCTGGAACCGTTTGAGATATTGACTTGAAATTTGGTACATATATGTACTTTAACGAGATCTAGAACTAGATTATATTTTCATCTTGTTCCGTCAAAGGGTTGGGGGGTAAATTTGGGGAAAATAGGTAAATAGAGCAGGTAAGAGTCCATAAAATTGGTATTTAGTATATACAAGAGAAGCTAAGGTCTCAAAAAAAAATTGGTATTAGCCACCCCCCCCCCCCCCCTCATTATTAAAGGGGATAAAAAAAATGTGATTTAATGTGTGTACAAGAACCAGACACCTCAAAACGTTTTTTTACTTCATCCACTCCCACTACCACCCCCTATCACCACCCCCACCCCGCTACCGATGTGGGGTATCGTTTTATGGGTTTTTGAGGTAGAGGATTTCAAATATTATATTATCAAAGTTCCATAAACAATTATGTCCGCATACAAAATTTTTTCGTTGTGAGTGACTTGGATAAAAAATGTGAATGTGGAAGTAGTGATTCCTTGGGCAGCGGTTTTTTTTTGATGAATTATTTGAATTTCTTCTGCCAGTCTCACTATTGCACGTAGTTTTGATTAAACATCCTCTATGGGATGTGTCCCTATTCCCTATTCGCCATGTTGCAGATCTGCAGATCTGAATTGTTACAGGCAGGTATTTACAAATGAATTGTTATTGTATTTAGAGTAGTTGTTCTTCAGATAAACGTTGGTAAGATTTTCTATAATCTCAACGCTAAGACAACTCAAAGAAAGTATGTGCTGACCATATCGAATTTTCGTTATACATTACTTCATCTTGTGTTGGATTAAATTTTTCTTATATTCATATTCCAGGATAAAGAAGACGGATAAGACGTCAGGTCATATAAAAAGGCCTTACCAGGAATTAAGTCGGGAAGTTTTGAAATTTGGCAGGGTTGTAGATTTAAGTATCTACAACTAAAATCCACATTTTGCACAAAGCAATATCTGCCGTCGGCGTAGCCATATTGCCAAGATGCCCGCCAAAAAGAGTTTTTTTTGAAATATCTACTTTACATTGGGTTTTAAAGTTAAAAGACCTATTACAAAAATGAAAGAGGGGCAAATTTCCTTCAAATTACGATATGCATATGTTCTTTGTGAATTCAATAGTTTAGACACAACAGTGGATTAAAAGTAAACATATTTATTTTACTTTCCCTAACGGTATGCTTAAATTTATGAGTTTTAAATGAACATAGAGCCATTGAATTCAATTTGGATTACTATTTGCAAATCCTTTCAATTGAAATTCTACCTACTTCTTACCTGCGCCGCTTCTACCTTCGACAATGATGCTGTGCAAAAGCTGTTGGCTTGGCTTACGCAACACCCTCCTTTCCCAGAGGTAAACGAAGTATTGTATTTTCTCAGGAGTTATTGGAGATGAAAAAAAAAGCACCTTTAGACGAAACTAAACGAACATTTTCAATTTCACTCGACTGCTGTACCTAAACCGTTGATTTTAGAGAAAACATACGTATGACATGTTTTATAGAAAATTTCCTACTCGTTAATTTTGGTTATTGGTATTTTGACTGTGGAGCGTACGGTAACGGAGACATTTGAAATAAATCGTTTTTGAAGGCCATCTTGCCAATATGGCGGCTCGAGCGGCAGTGCTTGCTTTATACAAAATGTGAATCTTAGTACTAGACACCCATCTCTAGAATTATACCAAGTATAAAAACTTCCCGAGTTAATTCCACCTAAAACTACCTGACGGATGGACTAATAGAACGTCACTAACAAGCTATTTTTATTATGTTTTGTTGTAATTAGGTAGAAGGAGAGGGGTGTGAATTTTAAGTAAACCATCCCGCACGTGTATGCATTTATGCATCGGGTGAAAGAAAGGGGGCAAATCGCTTTGTCGATATTTCTCTGCACCAAGAAAATGTTTTTGCATCGTTTTAGACGCAGCACAGCGGGAAACAAAGTCTGTTTATTCATTCATGCCGGTTTTGTGGTTATTACCTGCACGCGACTCGATGCATGCAAGCTACTAGGCAGAAAAACGGAATGATAAGCGCCCTGTTCCTTGAAGTATGCTCTAGGGTAATAACCCTTACAATCGATACAGTGAAATTCAACAACGAAAACAATGTTGTAAATTTCACAAAGTTCGTATCTTTAAACGAGATTTATTTGCCAGACTAACACATAAGTGAGAAGAGAAAAAATGTAAGTATGGTGGCTTGTCGCCTAGTCGTTCCCCTAGCCTCGAGAATTGAATTGTGGGGTGGGATGTACCCAAAATGTGACCAATGGACATTGAACATTGTTAGGTATCATTTTAAGATGCCAAACTGAGAGGTTGGCGGTCCTAGTCGTCCATCTTGAAATATATGTTAAAGTGACATGTGGATATCGAATAGCAGATGTGTTACATGCTCTTGATATTACTTTATTACATTTTTCATAAATAATAAACAAGTTCAAAAAGTTTTCGTGGTGCAATTTAAACACGGTGGCATTTTTTGACATAAGTGAATGACTGACATTAGTGGTTGTTTCGAATCTTGCTAATTTCATAAAATTTTTACTAATAATTTTTGAATTTCTAAGAAAACCACAAATAATTCAAAAGGTTAAACCCCAGCAATATCTATATAAGAAAAAGGGGAATTTAATTTTACATAATTTGATGCAAAAAATACAAGGGAGTTCCATTTGATTTAAGCAAGTTTTAGCAGTTTGATGTTGAGAAAGTCATGTAAAAAACTGAACACTTGGTAAATTATTATTGAATTTCTTTAAACTGTAGAGCGTAGCTCACTTTATGATCTTTCTGCATGCCAAAAAGCTAATGAATCTTTTGCGTGAAAAAGTTATAAAGATTATTGCAAACCGTTACACCTGTCAATTTTTTAAAAAAATGTCAAATATCTCTGATGGTGTCCTACTTGCATTATACTTGAATGCCAGATAGGACTCTTTTACTAAGGAAGACAGACTATTGATAGTAATTAATTACTAGTAGGAGTAATTGAGGCAGAAATAATTACAAAAATCTGCAACTGAAGCAAGAACTTTCATCTTTTTGGACGAGTGCAAATCGTAAAATATTAGCAATAAAGGAAAATTGTTGTGTCGATAGATCGTGAGGACTTGAAAAATTTCTATAAAATTCATTGCTTTAAACAAATAATACTACTGTAACACATTTTCTTGATTGCAAGATTAATAACGAGTATTAATGACGTCGAAACAACGCGGGTAGACATGTTGCCGAAATTCAAGTATATTTTCAAAAAATCATTTTAGTGATTAGAGAGTATTATTTAGGTATTAAGCAAATCACAACTTACATACTTTTACATTTATTTCGAAATTACCTACTTTCTGTATATTGTTGCCCTAATCTGGTCACGCTAATATAATATACTAGTTATGTAAATACTTTAAAACACTCATTATTGGAGAACCAATCAAGACAACTATTCTTCTAGCTAATACTGATGAAGTATTGAATTACATGATCGGATTCCTAGCATTTTAAAGCAAAAAAATATATTGAAAATACTTACATTTTTTAATGAAATTCAGTCATCCACAATAATTATTGAGCCTTACATTCTGTTTCAACTTTAAAAAAGTTGTACAAGAGTAGATGTTTTGATTGGTTCTCCAATAATGAGTGTTTTAAAGTTGTTTCGTCCTTTTATTTTTAATAATATTTAATATATTTATTTGTTTAGCAATAATAATATTTATTCATTTAATTGAATTTTTTTTGTATATCGAAAATTCAAGTGAGATTGATGTACCTACCTTTTTTAGGGGTTTTTCGCGGTAATGTGAATAATACTGTAAAATAATGTTATGAATGTGCTACTTGTAGTGATATTTTGCCAGTTCAGTTTGTTCATCTAAAGTAAGGACAAATTTTATGCTGCGGGTTAACCACACGGGGTAAAACTACCCCCAATTGACGTAAAATGAAAAAAATGATGGAATTCTTTTTCACTTTTTGATTTGAGTTTAGATGAATGGGGATTGTACAATGAAGAAAATTTTCTTCCAACTCTTCAGGGGTGAAGAGTATCGCCTTAAATGGAACTAACGCTTAGAAAATAAGTAGATACTTTTAGTTTGCTTGTAATTTCTGATAAACTTCCGTCGAAAAGGATACTAAAAAATTTTTTCACCTCCAAGCTTGCAGGGAATTGAAAGAAAAGGTAGAAATATTTTTGATAAATGAACACTTCAAGGTGAAGATTTTGATGAAAATTGGAATATGCAAATTGAGCCGGAAGTTTATTTTCAAGAAGGAAAAGCGGATGAACAGAATCTCAGCTATGATTATAATGATTGGTATGAATCGAGATCAATGCATCAGCCGAAGTACATGAAGATGAGCTAATTGATTCTAGCGATAATGAAGAGGGGCTCATTTCCTCCCATAAGAAACCAAGACTGGAGAAAATTTAGTACATAATGTTTATATTTTGATAAAAAAAATTGTTGTTTTAATTTCGCACCATATTTACATTTTTTTATTAAAAATATTGTAAACAATATGAAGTGTTCATTTATCAAGAATATTTCTACCTTCTCTTTCAATTTACTTATTTTCTAAGCGTTAGTTCAGTCGTTTAAAGGCGATATAGTGGTAGTTCTCACCCCTGAAGGAGAAGCAGAAACAAATTTCCTTCATTGTACAATCCCCATTCATCTAAACTCAAATCAAAAAGTGAAAGAAAAAGAATCCATCATTTTTCCATTTTGGGGGTAGTTTTACCCCCTCTGGTTAACCCTCAGCATAGAAATTGTCCTTATTCTAGCTGAACATATTGAACTAGCAAAATATCGTTACAATTAGCACATGTATAACATTATTTTACAGTATTATTCATATTACCGCGAAAAAACTCTGATTTTTGGCATTTTTAGCGATGACGCCGCGGGACCCCGATTTTCGTGGTCAGTGACCCAAAAAACATAAAATACAGGTGGTCCCGATGAGGAGGGCATTCCGAGCGTTAAACCCCGCGTTTTACATGGTACAACTCCTGCAAGGATCACGGTAAGGCACCATCTCTCTCACTAGTCGCGTGTATATGCAAATTTTATTTCCCAATCATACAAAAGTGTTTACCTAACTAGTATATTAGCGTGTCCAGATTAGGGCAACAATATACAGAAAGTAGGTAATTTCGTAATAAATAAAAAAGTGTGTATGCTGTGATTTGCTTAATATCTAAATAATATTCTCTAATCATCATGAAAGCAAATAAATAAAAAATAATTAATAGTAAAAATAAATCAAGAATAGGCTTGTAAATAATGATAATGAATGACTGTTTCTATACTCTACTGATGAGAACTGACGAGTTCGAAAAAACTTGTACAACTTCTCTAGAGTTGAAATAGAATGTAAGGTTCAATAATTGTTCTGAATGACTGAATGTCAGTAAATGATTTAAGTATTTTCACTATATTCTTTTGCCTTAAAATGCTAGGAATCCTATCATGTAATTCAATACCTCGTCAGTATTAGCTAGAAGGGTAGTTGTTTTGATTGGTTCTCCAATGATGAGTGTTTTAAAGTGTTTTCTTAAGTAGTACATATTAAATAAAAACAAGCTAAAAACATACTCTTCGCCAATTTACTGAGCTTTCTATATATATAATTGTTACACAATCTATAGGATACTCTTCTCAGTTTTCTTGGAAATAATGTAAGTTTTTGGACATCCTAAATTTTGTGATACCATCGTTGTTGTCAAAATAATTATATAAAAAAAAAATTAAAAAAAAATATCCAACCTGTGTGGGATTCGAACACGGGACCTTTGGATTGCAACGCAAAGCAAACAATAAGCAATAACAAGTTTATTAAAATTAGAGGTACATGTATGTGCCTTCCCGGAATCTGGCCCGGAGCCAGCCAGACAACCACGACGCGCAGCGTCGTGGTGGGTGTCGGGCTGGACAGGGCAGGTCCGGTTTGGCTAAAGCTGAATGTAAAAGGTTAAAACTCCTGCCTAAGAATAAAGCTTAAAATTAACAATTTGGATCAATAATAGTACACAAAAATGCTTAAAAAATAATTAAAATTAGCACTTTAAAAAACTAGCGGTTTCGCGCACAAACGAACACTTTGGAATTTTGATTGCTGACACGGGAAAACAGAATTCAACGAAAAAACCCGTTCGAAGCAATTCCACCCTGGTCTTCCTGCCAGGAAAGTGTGGTGGATAAAAGGTGTGGTTTAAAATATTTGGATTTTTAGGGAATTTTTCGGCCTAGACGGAATTTAGAAACAAAATGGACAAAAGAACAAAAAGGACAAAAAGGACAAGGACAAAATTGAACAGAGATAAAGAATAGGGGGTTATAAAGTTGTGGAAAGGTAAAGAGTAGGGTAGAGATAAGTTGTGGTAGAGGAAAGTTTGGCTAAGGGAGTTGCCGGAAAATAGGCACGCCTGGTATGGTAGAGGGTGCCTGATATCGAAAAGTATTGCATTACGCTGTCTGATTCGAGTTATGTTGCGGGTTAGCGGACTATCGCCCAGTTTGAATTGATACCGTGCGTGTAGCCGAACGCTAGGCATAGGGAGTAAAATTACAACATCGCGCGTGCCAGCTGGTTAAAATGAAATAACAGGCTGGAACAGGCACAGACTAAAAGAAATCAGATATTTCACTTATGACGTATCATGGTTTAGATAATAAATCAACTCCCAGCAGGTACCAATTTGTGTCGTGATCTGCGCATTGTCCAGTCAGTCTTAACCAGCGAGTATAGTCACAGGAGGGACCTTATGACGCGTAAAGTAACCTAATAAATACTTAAAAAACCACTTAAATGTATAACAGTAACAACTCTAACCTCCAATACAATACACCACATTCCAAAATAATTAATATCACCGGTGGAGCTGTTGGCTACTTCCGTCTCTGAGATTTCAGTACTAAATACTCGCTCCTGTGAGATTATAGTCGCTGGTCTTAACTTCCATGTCAACCGCAAGATTTCTCTGTTTATGTCTTCTGCGCAGAATCCTGGCAGGCATACGTCACATCACAAAAAATGAAACTGGTAACATAGGGAATACTATTGAGTGAAACATCTGATTTGTTTTAGTCTGTGGAACAGGCTCGACGGAGGAATTTACGGCAGCTATGTTGTCATATCTATCGCGCTACGTGGATGTACATGCCTAATGGAAAATTACACGCACGGTAGAATTTTTGTGAAATTTCTTGGATTGCAACACAAAGCTTTAGCCGCTGCGCCACCACATATTGCTACGAAAATTGATTGTCTCTGATATACCTATATCTTTCGACAATCATACATATTTCAACTCATACTTCTGTGAAATATATATTAGTAAAATTCATAAACAAAAAAAATATATTATGGAAATAATATTTCGCAAGATTTCCATTTTAGTACAAGCGACAAAAATTAAGAGAATTTTTTTTTTAATTAAATAATTAATAACTTTTTTATTACCGATCGATTTTCTTCAAAAACAATAGGGTTCTTCCTCTAGCTAACACTAACTTACTTTCTAAATTCCAATACAATCGGACTTTTCTTTCTTAAGTTATCGTGCTTACAAGAAACGTGACGGACGGACGGACAGACGGACGGACGGACGGACGGACGGACGGACGGACGGACGGACGGACGGACGGACAGACGGACGGCTGGACGGACGGACGGACAGACGGACGGACAGACGGACGGACAGACGGACATTTTGAAAGTTGTTCAGAATTCGTTCACTAACACAATGATATGAAATTTTTTTCTCTACGAGCGATATTTACGATTTTAGAAATGTGCCGATCAAATACAATATACTCTTCATTTTTGCGAAGAGTATAAAAATGGAATGACTGAATTTAAATAAATGATTTAAGTATTTTCAATATATTCCATTCTTGAATTAGTTACCCAACAAGCAAAATTTAAATGTTATACAACTATTTTGTTTTATTGCAATTTTATAAATGTAATAAATTAACAATAAAACAAAATTGTTATAGAAATGTCAATTATAAAACAAATTTGCTTATTGGGTAGTCAATTGGAATGTCCACGAATTGATCTATCTTGAAGGAAATGAAACGTACGAAAGCAATTAAAACGAAAGAATCATGAGGCAAGGTTAAACTAGATTAACCCACTATTTCCGGGTTCAAATGAGGCCCAGATGTAAATAATTACTTACCGCAAGACCCAGCATTCTCCAACCCTTCCTCCGGAATGTGTACGGAAAGTTTAGTAGTTTGCGGTTCCTATTCCTGATAAAGCGTAACACTCGGTTTGAATGATCTGAACTAAAATGCATCCGCCTGTAATTTAACGTTACTTCGAATAAATTTCCAGCAAATAAAAAAAAATTGTATGAGGTAGCGAGAAATAATGGCCTCAATTGCGAAATAAACGAGTACTTAGGCTAAAACGCTGGAATTACGTAGATTTCGCATTAGATTAGTATTTCTTCGTGTCGCAACTCTGTAAAGGTCAAAGTTCACAAACTACACGCACGGGACGGACGAGGCAGAAACTATTTCGTTTTAAACCGGAAATGGATGTACTTCCGAAACTTCAACTGCATTTTCATTGTTAATTATTTTGCAGTTTTAAGCATGTTTTTCATTGTACCAATAAAAGAGTTGAACGAATGCTGTTGAACCCAATTATCCTAGATCAGTTGGGGACCTTAGGTCATAATTGAACGGATATAAATAAAAATTAGCACACGTGTATTCAATTAAGGACCTTCTTTCACCCAATAAAAGTACAAATTTTCAGGCGCATTTTTTTAGTCACTGGTTCGTCAAATTTTTAATATCTCTTATTTTATAAGATACTGATTCTTTTCTAAAAATCAGTTACTTTTCCATTATTCTGCCGTTAGGTCTTATTGTGTTTCGTAAGAGCCGATCGTTGAATGTTATTATAATACCTCTAAAATAATAATAATAATAATAAGTACATTTTTTTGTACCTTCAGTTCATGATCTTTTTCATGCTAACACTCATTTTTTTTATTGCCTCATTAATAATAAAAACTTTGGTTCTTCCCTTGTTCTTTAGTTGACATTTTATATAATAATAGTGCTTATAAAAATAGATAAATAAATATTTGTTCTTGTTGTTTATTTAGATTCCATTTTGTTCCATTAAAAATAATACGTACAATTTTTCGTATAATTTTGTATTCTTTGAGTGAAAAAGACATAAAAAAAATTTAAAAAACATTTTTTGTATCTAGGTAAAGCCAGTTAGTCCCTTTACAAATTTCAACTCGGTATCTTTAACCATTGCGGACATGATTCCGTCATTTTAAAAGAGCTACCATGAGATATTATAATAACCTACAACGATCGTCTCTTCCAAACCACAATAAGCCTTGCGGCAAAAAATGGAAAAACGACAGGTTTTTAGAAGAGAATCGGTATCTTATAAAATAAGACATATCAAAAATTTGAGAATTTGTTTTTTTCCCATAAACCAGTGACAAAAAAAATGCGCATCAAAAAATTTTTTTTTGTGGAGTCTCGGTAGTCATAAAATTTCAACGACTTCCGAATAGATAGACAAAGCATTCTGTTAATTTGATTTGATTTGTTTTGAGTGGTTTGAAATGTAAATATTCAGCTTGCTGTTGGCCGGAGAAACGTGGTAAGGTGCGCGCGCAGTCCCTCTTCGATGTACTTTTTTACAGCTGGTGGCCACCAATCGTTGCTTGTGTGTTTCCTCAGTTGAATGCTGTATTTACTGTGATTTCCTGTTTTTTTTAATGGTTGTGAATAAAAAATGAGAAAATATTGTTATATGCAGATCAAAAAGTGAAGTTAATCGATCTTCCCACAAGTAGGTGAGGTTACCGCAGGCGCAACGGAAAAATGTAATGTACTTAAAAACAAAATGTCAGGTTCAAAATACTTAGTGAAATAATATTGAAAGTATTTAAAATATCCTCTTTGTAACTTTTAAAATTGTATAATATGATTAAATTAAAAGCAACTTAGACCAAATTAAACTAAAATTTTTATCACCTTATCTATCTAACAGGCACGCCACTGGTAACTGAGTTCCATAATAAACATAACTAGCTTTCATCGTATTTTAATAGTAGGATATCTTAGAAATTTATCCATAAAATAGCAATTTAATGACATATTCATAATGGTATAGAACTCTCCTTCTATCTTTATAATGGATTTCTTTCAGATTTCTTAAAGTCATTCATTAAAAAAGATTAATTACTTATATGAAAGAATATGGGACGCGCACAATTAAAAATTAAATAAATTTTACTATAGAAATATAAAACTGGTAGTTCACTACAAAAACGTCCCGGGTATACGAACCATTCAGTTTGCATAACTTCATTAATTTAAGTATCTGAGGGATGCATTTAATTTTCCGTAGGGTGTGGAAAGGATGAATAGACGCTGATGTACATATCTACTCGACGAGCACCTGTGGAAGAGTGCTCTGCGTTCTGTGAAAAGATGAAAACGGCAATTTTGTAAATAAGAACAAAGTTAGTTATGAGTTTATTTATGGTTTCATTTTTTACAGATATTGCATAGCTTTGTTTAAATCTTCCATGTGTTTAATATAACGGAAACATTAGGATTTCATTTAATTACCGAGAAAGAATGTATACATTACTTGTTATATAACTATTTGGTTTATAATATGGAAAAAGTAGATTTTTAAAAAGAAAAATCAATGTAAATTTGGGTTTGTAGGTTTCACCCTTAATATTAAGAAACCCATTAGTCTCTAATTCCAGAGGGTGTAGAAGGGTGATTTAGGAATGTAAAGGGGTGAAAATGCATTATTTTGAATTTTAAATATCTCGCTAAATATTATTTAAAAAAAAAAAAATTTTGCTGATAGCTGAGTCAAATACCTTCAATATGGTTTCACCAAGTGCGGATTTATCGGGGGGGGGGGGGGGGGGTAACGGGGTAATCCCCCCCCCCCAAGATACTGTAAACCATCAACTTTTGTTTTAAAATGTTATGATTTTTGTTAATTTTGGGAAGAAAAAATTTTTAATGGGGTAATTACCCCCCCTTCCAAGATTGTGTAAGTTAATAACTTTCATTTAAAAATTTAATTTTTTAATTTTAGGATGAAAAATTTTTTTCGGATTTCTTCCCCCCGCTCTTAAAAAAAATTTTTTTTCCTTCAAGCGTATTAAAATGTTTAAATTATGTCACCAAAAACAGAAGTAGAAGTAGGACATTGTTTTACTAGTAACAAAATGTTAGTACCGAACGCCACCGTAGTGGACATTGTTTTACTAGTAACATAATGTAAATACCGAAAGCCACCGGTGGCGCGCTATCCACTAGCCACGTGTCAACATGTAAGACTGTAGTTTGAATATTTGTACATTTATGATAAATAACTGAATTTTTGCATTTTAATACGCTTGAAGAAAAAATAGTATATATTACACGGAGTAGAACGCCTTTTTTTGTGTTTCGTGGTGTTTCAAAAAAAGAGTGCGTTCTACTCCTAGTAATATAATATACTATTTCTGATTTTTCCCCCCTCCCGCTCATCAAAAAATTTTGGGTTCAGTGTTCCCCCCCCCCAAGCTCAAGGTCCAGATCCGCCCTTGGGTTTCACTGATTTCTGAGCGATGAAAATTTTTCGAGATGCAGAAACTTGAAGTGGGGTACTTTTACAGTAAGTAAATTACTTACCGACGAGTTAGGTCTAGCAATCAGTAAAAGTAACCTACCTTCCAGTGGCGTAACTAGATGTTATGGGGCCCCAGGGCAAAAAATTTTTGGGGGCCCCCCTATTCACCTTTACTTAAAAAATAAAATGATACCCGGCCTCACCCATGCGCCGGCTGGGGCCCTTGATCTTCCGGGCTCCGGGGCACTGCCCCGATTTGCCCTACCATAGTTACACCTCTGGCAACAAATATTGTAAATGAACAAAAAATGTCGAGCGTGCAAAAATATTATTAAGGGCTAAAATAAAAAAGATATACTTAACCTGAGTGGCACCATGCAAAAGTGCATTGTGCTGAATGTGTGCAAAATGTTAATGAAATAGGTATTCACAGTCGGCGCGTACGGCTGCAACTTCTTATCGTTTATTCCTGACAGAAATAGCGTTTTGCGTCATTGAAATCTCCAAGCATTTAATTTAATCCAATTACAGTCTAATGTACTTAGCAAACTAATAGGCCTCTCATCTTTATACTTGCTCCTGTAATCAAGTCTCTTACATAAGGGGATAAATACAGCTATTCCAGAATCCTTAATATTAATATAACAAATATTATCGCATTGGAAGTAACAAAAATGCCGTGCATAAGTAATTGCCACGGTATCCAGTTTAGTTTCCAGATAATAAAAGCACATCCAGGAGTATGTAAAGCTCGTAAAAGCCATATTTATTTAGACGAGCCGGTACACGGAACACTTGGATGTGGTTCAACTAAGCGGCATAAAAACATCGTCATATAACGATAACGACACAGTTTACGATACAGGGAATATCAACGTGGCATTTTAAAATAATAGCAGATAGGATTGAACTGTCTCACTGGAACGGCATTAAATAACATGGGCATTGCGGTACATCGTCCTCCTGTCCCTGTCAGGAATTGGGAAGGATCCAAGGCCCGCTTAATACCAATGCGCATTTCCGGTTTCAAAAATTTACCGGGTGAAAGAGATAGCGTTGCGCGAATATGCATATAAATTCTAGAAGGGTTGACGAAAAGGTGAAACATAAATATCTAACCACAGTCACGATATTGTAGTTTCCACAAATAGCACAACACTGAATACTCTAAACTCGAAAATTATAGTCGACGCGCTTTTCGGCAGCCATGTTAGCATCATCTGAAGATAATTTAAATCTAACACTGTGTCGTATACTGTACTGTATTTATTACAGGTACACCTATCCACATTTCAACTATATCCAATGGATTCCTTACACATTTGTTAATGTATTGGAAAAGTTCCAGGATTTTATATTCAAAACTATAGAGAGTTATAGTTATAAGGATAATAAGATCGTGAAAATCGCTATTTCTGATCATGATAGGATTGATAATATTTTCGAAAAAATGCATACAAGTAAACGAATTTGTCTGTGAACATTCGGAAAGTATACATTTTTTCGGAAATAATGATATTTTATTTATTTCAATGGGGTCAAGTTCTCGGCAAGTTGCAGCCTCCAATATACTATATAAAATATTTATAACGATAAACTGCCGTTGGTTTTAATTTTTTTGTCATACCTGATGGCTTTTTATTACCTTTTAAATCGGCCTTAGAGAGGTTATAGTGTTCTACGCTTTATACATTTCAAATTCCATTTTATCTTCAATAAGTCTGATGGTGTGTTTGCTTAAATCAGTTTAGAAAAAATAAATGCAATAATAAAATTATTTGGATTCCTTCGAGGACATTCTTATAGCTCCTCAGTTCTAATATGGTTTTAAAAACCAGTTTTAAGGTAGCCTTCTAGGTGTTTTCTAGAAATGCAAGAAGCTAATAGAAAAGCTTCTGACAGCTTTAAAATAGGTTTTAAGAAAGGTTTTAAAATGGCCCGAAGAAGGTTTTCAAGAGCAGCACTATGCCTCACTAAGGAGTTTTATGATGGAATTTAAAATAGGCCTTAACAACCTTCATAAGGGTGGGCCCTTTTAGTCTACAAGTCGCTTTATGATGGTATTAAGGATATTGTTACAGCAAAATAGATTTTTCAAGGCATTTTATAAATAGTTTTATAGCACCCTTGTATACATTTAAAAAACTAAAATTGTTCCTTGGGATATTTACTCTGCCGCATGCCCTGAATGAGATATATCTTATCAGTATGAGTAAGAACGTCAAGTTTCAACCCGCATCAAGGGTAGAAGGCTAAGAATAATCCCCATCGAAAAAGATAAACGCCAAGCAAACATGATATTTATCTTGCACTTATTGTTCTAGGTCCCATTTAACTATGACGACGGAGGACAACGGGAATGTCGGCTTGTTAAAGCCGACGTCGAGCAGCAATGAGGACCTGAGCGAGTACACCGATGCCGACGAGAGCATCTCGGCGCCCACGGAGTTTCTCGCAGAGGTGATTTTAGTAATAGCCAGAGAGCCCGCGACAGTTTTGTACCCTCATAAACTAACGCATTGAAAAAATTATATTTGAAGTAGGATCATAAAAAAAATATGAAATCGCTGATCTACCTAATAGTCCCTTCAAATTAGGAAAAATTAAAGAAAATTTTCCCAAAGTTTTGAGACTTATAAAAAGTGAAGTATTTGGGTTGTCTAAACATGATTTTCACCCCCCGCAGTTCTAAAAACGGGTGGATTTTGAGAAATATATGCATATATATGAATTTTAGAGTTTTTTCGCCTTTTTATCTATTTTGAGGAAAAACAAAAACAAATTTTTCATAAAAATACATAATTTTGGCTCAAAATCTAAAAAAAGGCGCAAGAGTCTATATGTATATTTTTTTTCGAGCCCTCTAGCGGCGAAATAAAAAAAAAAGTAGAGACAAAATTTATAGAAAATTTTATGCTTTACAACTTTGCTCTCTTGATATTTTTCACCAATAGTTTTTCCTCAAAACAGATAAAAGACGATAAAACGCTAAAATTCATATATTTGTCTATATTTCTCAAAAACCACCCTTTTTAGAACTGCGGGGGGGGGGGGGGGAGTGAAAATTATGTTTAGAAGAAATGAAATATTTCCTAGAAACATATTTGTTATATTTCTGACACATTTCGGAAATTCGTAATATTTGTTATTTTGCAGAAACATTTCATATATATTGTTCCGTCGGTAAAATATATATGAAATCATGAATTCAAATGACATGTCCATTCCCCGCGATTTTTAAAATGCCTTGTTTGTAAAATTACAACTATTCTCGACTTAGATTCCATCTGAAATACTTGGTTATTAATAAGTAATTACTCGAAAACTAGACGTCAACGAATAATGTGGAGAATATAATAATACATATAAAGATCTGAAATATTGATATTTGTAAACTCTGCAAACCATAAAAACAAAAACAATATGATCATCTCCATGCGGCAAGTTGTGGAATTACATTTATCGAAAAACACGAAGGGATAGTATACAATCGTTTACGATCGATACGATTCTGCCTATTTGTTTTATAGCAACTAATTAGTAATTATAATTACTGGAAATTTCAACTCCAAATTGAGATGTCAACATACAAGTATTGGTAGAGTATTGCACAGAATACATCAATTAAAACGTCAAATTGTAGAAATCCATTTATTAAAATGAGAAACGAAAACATACGACCCATGACGATTCTAACATGGACAAATGTACAGAGCATCTGAGAAGCTAGCCGCCACCAACGTCAACGCCATTTGCATTTTGCTTTTGTTGCAGTTAAGTGAGTTTTATCTTTATGCCTCGCAAGACACTGTGTGCATCAAAAATTAAAAAAATAGTGCGGGTGTTGGGTCAGTTAATTATTATTAATACTTAAAGTGCTGTGGTTTTTGAAAGATACATTGTTTTTTCAGTAATGGACGAGAACTATTCAAAGAAGGTTAAAAAATATTCATTTGTGTTCTGTACATTCAACTTGTGATTGTTCTTATGACTTCTTCAGCCCCTGGCGAAGGCTTAGTACCAGCGTGAATAAAACATTCGAAACTTAGTATCGGCATGGTTCATATCAGGCCCAGTAGCGGTTCATCAAATAGAAGACAAGAAAATATAATGGTTAACCACTTTTGAGGACAACTGCCAACTTGATTTTATGAAGCTGATATTTTATTTTATGGGGGAATAAGATATACTTTTGTTATATATTTTTATATTTATATACTCTGTTTTTTTTAGGTATTTACTGTTTACAAATATTTAAAAGTGTTTCTAATACATGTTTTTTTTATATTTACTGGGTAATTTTATTTATTTGTAGACATGTAAATACCAAGGAAAGATTGATAGGACCGACAGCCCAGCGAAGATAAGTAAAGATGAAGACACTAGCAGAGACGAACCCAGCTATTTTTTTTGGGGGGGGAAACTACAACTAATTTGCCAACTGCCCATTTTTTTTACAACTTATATTTCCTTGTTTTTTTTTATTTCAGACTTAATCTATAAGTAGCCTAGCGATACAAATATTATGCAAAAGAAGTTTAACTAAACTACATGATGTAGGCGCTAGACCTAAGTTGACCCCGCGCTCTCCTTCGTCTAAAAGCTACTGGATGAGGTAACCGTTATAGTTTAATGACCGTGGAGAAAAACAAGATATAGATTGTACCAACGATAATAGGGTCTACACACGATCCAGCGGCAGAGACCCGACATTGTCGGTACGCTTTGAAGATAATTGGAATTCTAGTGGACCAGTTCACTTTTACGAATGAGTTTAAAGCATGCCGACAAGGCTGGGTCCCTGCCGCTGGATCGTGTGTACACCCCTTAATCCAGCGATATAAAAAAGTTCGCAAAAAAACGTAAAGGGTACCGACCTGTATCAATTTCAGTCTATTTACATAAAAGGCCATAAAAGTGTTCGGCTTCTTTATTATCATCACAAAAAAAATGGTCACATATTTCCGAACAAAAATGTAGGCCACTCCCACTGAATATAATTGGTTTAAATTTTCTCTACCGGAATTATGATAGGTTGGTGGTCAACGTGGACTAGCGTTGTCAAATTGGACCGGCGGGCGGTACACTAACTAGAAGCGGTCGGCATCCTTTATGCTTTTTTGCGAGCTTTTTTGTATCGATGAAATATTTGTGGAATACACTATACAATACGATTACGCGCAAGTCGGGGCGCAAGCTCGTGAACGTCCGCGCTAGTACGGCTACCGGCCACTTCCCACTTCACATTGTCATACGCAATAGGTAGCATTAAGGGGTCTACACACGATCCAGCGGCAGGGAGCCAGCCTTGTCGGCATGCTTTGAACTCATTCGTAAAAGTTAACTGGTCCGCTGGAATTCCAATTATCTTCAAAGCGTACCAACAATGTCGAGTCCCAGCAGCTGGATCGTCTGTAGACCCCTTTAATAGTCCCAGATTCTGATTCAGTGTCCTCTAAGAATTTAATATTTTAACAATTTCTGACCGACAACAATTTGTTATTATTACTATCTCTCGTTGAGAGGTTGGTAACTGATATTAGTGATACTCAGTATAAACCAACAACAAACGACTTTATAGCTAGGATAAAGCATTGTATTGATAAAGGCAAAAAGGAATAATATTCTAATATTTCTAATGAAAGACAGTCTTTGAGAATTGTATGCTCTGGCCGTGCCGTCTACTGGGTCGAACGTCGAATTTCCGCGAGTTGACGAGTTTATTTTGTTGGCCCGTCGCGTAGGCCCGTCGGCGTTGTGCGTTGTCCGTCGACTATTCTGTGGCTCTCACATCAGTCATATCTAGTCAAAAATAATATCAATTAAAATTATTTATAAAAAAATGGTCATAGTGACATTGTCATTTAATTTTTATCAACTCATTATTCGTTTTTTTGCAATTATACCCAATAAAGATTTTTTTACATTTTTGGTGATTTTCCCAACTCAATCAACATTGGGGGGGGAGCGTACCCCCCCATAACCCCCCGTGGGTTCGTCTCTGGACACTAGAAAGTTAAAAAGAAAATTGAACCCCCTTCCAAAAAGGTCGCTAAAAATTACGAAATAAAATTTTACGGTCGCCTAGTTAACTGAACCTTAATATTGTTATTGAAGTCGCCTAAAAATATATTTCAATTCATTATTTGTTTATTTTTACACCGGCTTCAATTTCGACATTAGGTAATAAAGTTCAGTTAATAGGTGATATTGAAATTTTATGTCTCATAATGTTTATAGCAGAGATGTGCCGAGGACACTCCATATTTAATAAAAGTCTGTAAAAGGCATGTAAATAATATAACTGTATGCACTTATTTGGTATCAAAATGAAGCTTGCATCATCACGAATCAGACTACAACATAAAATAGCTTATCAATATACCCAATGAAAAGTTAGAAGGAAAACTTCCTGGAAATTTTCCATTTTAAAAACTCCGAAAGTTTCAGGAAGTTTTCCTTCTAACTTTCCATGGGGTATATTGATAGCCTATTTTATGGTGAAATCTGATTCATGATGATGCAAGCTTCATTTTGAAACTAAATGAGTGCATACAATTATATTATTTACATGAGTTTTACAGACTTTTATTAAATTTGGAAAGTTTCCTCGGTTTATAGCGACCTTTCCTGAAGGAAATGTTTCTTTGAAACGTTTCTTGGGTAGGACATCTCTAGTATCTACAATATATCTGAAACGTTTCTGTAACAGTTCCAGAAACGTTTCATATTTTTCATTATATGCATTTTTTGAGATGTAAATTTTTGTAAATATTCATAAATGTGTCGGGCACGTGTTTTTTGAAATGTTTCATTGAAATGTTACTTAGGTAGGACATCTTGAGTTTTTGCAATGAGTCTAGAACGTCTCTGTCGTACTTCTAGAAATGTTTCATGTTTCAGTACATGCATTTCAGAAACATTTCCGGAACAGAAAAATGTTTAGTGGGATTAAACCTCCTTTCGGCAGAAAATGTTTAGGCAGACCAACGTATAACGTATAATTTTTTCATACTAATGGATTACGAGGGTACAATTTAATCGCGAGCTCTCCGTCTATAAAGACAATGCTTGTTAGAATATTTCTAATTCCCTTTGACAGCTGGGAAACAATAGGTACATAGCAGTTGCTATTCCGCTAAGAGAACGTTGTCTGGTATTTTGCGAAGGTTTTCCGTTCTTGCGTTTCGGCTAACTTGCAGGATCGAGGAGAATGAAATAATAACATTTTCTCATTTGATATTCAAATTACACTGCTTGTGTTATGTCATCATGCAGCAGGCTGCATTTTCCAGCGTTTATTTTCTTTATTAAACCATGTGATTATGTTATTACAATGTGGGTTAGCACTCAACGCAGCAGTTTCCTGATCAAACATACGTTCTTTAGAAGTTGAACGAAAGCCTATTCAATCCATTTAATATTAGTAAACTAATATTGAAGGTTTAAATCACCTAAATCACCTAAAAGTTAAATGTTATCAATTGTTATAAAATATCTGTATTAATTAAAATTAGAAAAAACGCTAGCAATTTTAATAATCACTAATTATTAAAAGCTTGTTTCTTAAATTAAATGATAAAAGTTATTCAAGACAGTGGTGCCAAAACTTTTCCCGTTTATTTCTATTGACGTTAGATGTCGTTGGTTTAAACGAAAACATGAAAACCTGTCTACATCGTCCAAAGTTCCATTATTTCGAAAACTATTAAATGTACAAGAAAAATGCAAAGAAATGAAGTTTTAGGAAATAACATTTTCTTTTTACGTATAGTTACATTAGAAAAAAATAGTTGTCCTATTTTTTTTGCTCACGACAGTACTTACCTACCTAACAAAAAAGAAACAGTAACACGTTGAGCTCTTAAAAAGTTCTAAGGGTTTAAATTTATCGAATGTTAAAAATTACTGAACCACTTTAGTTGATCAAGCGACATTGTGCAAAAGTTACTACAAATTAACTACAATAATTCTTCAACTTAATATTTCCGTGGCTTACTAGAGACGCTTGTCACAGTTTGGGCACCACTGACTGCTTTAAACGATGCCATGTCTCGTTGCGCTATTTCGTTAACTTTCCAGTTAGGCACTGCACTTCCGTCACAACTTTTCTAAAGTTAATTATTTCTGACAAACAATTCAATAAACTTTTAAAACATTAGAAACTTCTAAAATAGGTCACCGAGCTCAAGTTGCCATTGTAACAAATTCTTTTGTTTTTCAGTTCCTTTCCGCCGTTATGCTAAAAGACTACCTAACCGCCTTGAAGTACTGTAAACTAAGTAAGTATATTAGTGAGACTATTTTTTTTTACTTTGGTGAACTTAAATTAATTATCGCTATCCATACTCCCAAACACTGCATTCACTCGCATGTATTAGTCTAAGAACTGGCATTTATTTGGTAAGGTAGTGAGCTCCCGATTTCCTTTCGCTAGCCTGAAAGTCAAGGCAAAATAAACACTTTTTTATTAGGCTTTTGGCCCGACAGGCATCATGGGGTAGGGCAGAGGCCGCAGAGGGCAAAATTTTTTAACGAACTCCCGATTGGAATTCTCGGTAGCACTTACTATACGTATTTGACGTAGCGAAAAAATAAATGACGCAGAAGTGAGACACACACGCGCGCGCGAATTTAAAAAAAAGTTAAAAAAAAATCTAGCGAGATCCTTGACTTGGCGGAAATTGTTCATTTGGATATCCTCTTTTTCAAAAACATGACAGACAATTTTATGCAGCCAATACGCATGAAATATTCGTAAAAATTTCCAAATTTGAGTGCCCAAATTCAAAATGGCCAAAAATTCTAAATTCATAATTTCTGTCTTCCAATCTATTGTATGGGTTCATTAATATGTCTATTAATAATATATATTGATGGATGACAATTTGCTATATTCTAGATGAAACCTTTCGAATGAGGTCACTCAACCCATTGTGCCGTCTAAAAAAACTTTTATTTTTAACAGTAACATTGCCACATTCTCCTAAAAATAAAGTATTTTTACCCTCAAATAAACCACCAAAGTATGGTTGCTCAAAAATGAGCCGTTCAAAAATTGAAAGGGGGGGAAGAAAGTTCTGACGTGCACTGTATATTTGTACAAACCTGACAGCCTATTTCCTGTATTGTTGTTTTTACAACTTAACTATTAAATAAATATTAGATTTGAAGAATTAGGAACTCGTGCAGGAAACGTTAATAAAACTATGTAGGTGTAGGTAGCAACTATTTTTCAATTTGTTGAGTGCCCTTAATTTTGCCTCCTTCACTTTTCGAACACCTTGTACATATTTAAGGAACTCTCAAGAATCCTCCATCTCATAAGCCACAACGCATATCTCGAATTAACAATTCGCATCCGTAACGAATTAACGCGACGACTAAAACAAACTTTCCCCCCAAACAACAACTTAATGAAAATGTCTTAATAATGGTGTCCATTTTCCAGTACTACAATACGAGCCGAACAATGCTACTGCCAAGGAATTCTACCCTCTCATCCTAGAAAAGCTCCAACAGAGTAAGTAAATAAGCCCACAGATACACGCAAACACCAGCTTCCTTTATTACAAAGGCGAGATAATATGAACGCGTTTACATAAATTACGTAGTTTGAGGAACAGATGTTGAGCTCGACAAACATCAGTCCAGATAGTCAGGGTGTCCCCTATTTCAAATTTAAAATTTCCAAGTGGTAAACATTGTTTTTTATAATATTCATTGCCGTTTTTAAGACAATTTAAAATATAAAGATTTTTAAATTTTAGATTAATTGAGATAATCCTCATTTAGAACGTTTCAAATAATACGCCAAAAACTTTGTAATTTGTTACCTAATTAAAATAGTTCAGAAAAATTAGAAATTTTCTATGGAAATATCTCCAGCAAGATAAGTTTGTGTGTAGACTCTTATTTCGTTTTTAAACAATATATTAAGAATAAGATTTTGCAGGGTGGGGGGGAAATATGCGTTTATTTTAAATATTTAAAAAATCATAAATGGTAAATTAGTTTCAGGTACTTTCCATTTCTCTAACGAATACAACCATATACAGTATTTATCATAACTTTTGTATATAGTTAAATGTCATGCTTTAATAATGCAATTAGGAACTATTTTCATTGACAAACTACAATATTCAAGTACTACAGAAATTTACAATAAATATAATATATAGTTGTATTCGTTAGAACAATATAGCGTCTAAAACAGTTTTAAAGATTATACTATTAGTCGGGGAGCCCTCCCTAGCTGTACGTGCACCCCCCCCCCCCCCCCCCCCCCACCGATCCTTAGGGACAATGTTTTTCATGAAGATTAAAGTCTAATTTAGTGTATACAAGAGAAGGTAAGGTCTCAAAAAAAAATTTGGCATTAGCCACCCCCATTACCACCCTCACCAATATTTAGTGTGTACAAGAACCAGAAACCTCAAAATATTTTTTTACTTCATCCACCCCCACTACCACCCCCTATCACCCCACTACCGATGTGGGGTATCGTTTTATGGGTTTTTGGGGTAGAGAATTTCAAATATTATATTATTAAAGTTCCATAAAGAATTATTTCCACATACAAAATTTTTTCGTTGAGTGACTTGGATAGAAAATCTGGACGTGGAAGCAGTGATTCCTTGGGCAGCGGTTTTTTTTTTAAGGATCGAAATTAACTTTGGCATGTGTCACATGTTATCAGAACGACAATTTATTGTTATTTATTTTTTTGTCAGATTTCTAGGACTTCCAGTTTCCTTGGAAATGGCTTCTACTTTTAATTTTTAAATAGGATACCATATATATTTTTGCGTTTTTTAATCTTTAGAGGTCGTTCTACATATGACTATACAATATTTTGAAATTTTTACCAATCGCCAATTTTTATTTTTAACCTGAAATTGTTGAAGAAAAAACGTATTAGATTTTTCGTTGTTATTTTTACTTCCACATCCAGTGGAAGTATAACGACAAAAAAATTATTGAAATTTTTTATCGTTCAAATAGGCTTAGAATGTCATGAAATTTGAACGAAAAAAAAAAAATTGTGTCTGTCTGTAACTTTTTTTGTGCGCACGTTTACTCTGAAACCGTTTAAGATATTGACTTGAAATTTGATACACATATGTACTTTAACGGGATCTGAAACTAGATTATATTTTCATCTTATTTCGTCGAAGGTTTGGGGGGTAAAATGGTAAATGAGGGGTAAATAGGTAAATCAAGCAGGTAAGAGTTCATAAAATTGGTATTTAATGTATACAAGAGAAGCTAAGGTTTCAAAACATTTTTTGGCATTAGCCACCCCCATTACCAACCCTTCCCCATTATTAAAGGGGATGAAAAAAATGTGATTTAGTGTGAATACAAGAATCAGAAGCCTCAAAATATTTTTTTACTTAATCCAAACCCACTACCCCCATCACCACCCCTATATCAGTGTAGGATATCGTTTTATGGATTTTTGGGGTAGACGATTTCAAATATTATGTTATTAAAGTTCTATAAATAATTATTTCCACATACAAAATTTTTGATGGATGTGGAAGTAGTGATTCCTTGGACAGCGGTTTTTTTGTTACCCAATTAATAGTTATTAATGGAGGACGTTTTCTTTTGGCGACGAATGGCTTTCAACTTATAGTTCATTGATACTACGAAAAATAGGAGAAATAATGTTTTGCCGCTTGGAAATTACACGCGTAAGATGGCTAGTTAGTTTTCAGAAGCAAAAGAGTTCCCAAGGCGCAAGTGTGAGCTTCACCCTTAATGCGCACCGTCGCGGTTTTTCGCATTTTCCCTCAAAAATGTTATACTCATTAAAAATATTTTATATAAAATTTAAATTTATTTATATTTTATATAAAATATAATTGTAATGGATTAGGTTTTCCACAATATTTTTTCACCTGCATACTTTTTGATTTATCTTACATCCCCTACTCTTTCAGTCAACACAGAAGACAATGACAGTAACGACAATGAAAGTGAAGATGAGGAGGCAAGTGAGGGAAGCAACTCTAGTTCAGGTACTGATTCTGACAACAGCACTAGCTCGGAAGAAAGTAGCGAAGACCAAGAGGTAAGGGACTCCATTTTAAACATATTGACCGGATGCAATAGGCAATTAGACATAAAGTTCACATCCGTTATATTTATTAAGTAAGAAGTTTTAGGAACGTTGACTCTCAAAATCATGCTTTATATATTATTAACATCAACAAAATTATAAAATGTTAACTGTCCAGCAATGTTGAAAGACATATTTTAATGTATGATTATATAAAGCTAAAACGTACACGAAATTTGCATAATATCATATTTCTATAAATAATACATTTAAAAAAACTTTTTATAAACGATGGTTTTATTTTAAAACCAAATTGACGATTTGCACGAAAGAAAGTTTGGTAAAAAGTGTCTAGATTGGTATGACTGTAATTCACTGGACATGTTGACCAACTCGTCTAATTTCCAAACTTTGCAACAATTAAATACCTATAATATAATAATCATAACATTGTTTTCATTATCTTTAATGTTAACCTACTTCCATTGAATATAAATCATATTTATTAGGTTGTTTCGTAGTCTACAATATTTAAAAAATGCCGAATTATGCAATTTGTCAAACACTGTTTCTAACTCTCAGTTTAGAAGAGTTGGCTTCATTTAAAAAAACATTCTGGTTGGTTAAATGGAGAATTAAAATGAAACTAATAAAGATAATGTATGTGAGCCTTCTAGGTCGAAAGTAGGTCAACCGTCAGAGTTTTAGTAGTAGTGGACAAGAGTCGAAAAGAAAAAAAGTGCAACCATTATTGGAACATACTCCAGAAGAGTTAAGCTTAGCAACTCAAGCCGCATATCATGCAAGTGGTAAACGTAATGTGGCTTCCGTAATACAAAACTTGGAAGGAGCTCTCCGCGTACAGTATTCCGGGAGTAAATTTTGAGAAAGTTCCGAAATAAAAGTTTGCATACAGCAATAAAAGAGGTAAAGAAAAACGGACCTTTTTTTTCTTGAAATCGTCGAAAAAAGTTGTCACTATAAAGTATCAGCATATAGGTGATTAATTGTAGAGGCATATTGAATAAAAATATACAAGGTGTTTGGTTTGAAAAAATTGAATTATGACAGTTTAAATATGTAAAAATTTAAATCATCGTGGAGAACACCCTGTAGAATTGTTTTCAACTCTGAGAGTCTTGTAAATTAGTACATGGTCTCGACTAACATTCAAAATGAAATGACTAATGAAACTAATTTTTGAATATTACACTCTTCATCTCCCACAATATTTATCTGAGACATTTTTTCTAATTTCAAACGGTTGAGGAGATATATTGACTGTCCCCATGCTACTGACTCACCCTGTATATATTTATGTATGTATTTTTTATCCATCGTATTATAAATGTAACATATTTAAACAAAAATATACTTCTAAACAAAAATATAGCTAGAAATGAAGTGTTAATAATATTTTCCTGCTAAATATGGCAAATTGACCAGTGTGCGAAGGATGCACCTTTCAGAAGGTATAAGCCAAGAACTGAAAAAAGTCCGAAAATTTCAAGGTGTTACCACAACTCTTTCAAAACTGCAAACTTGGTATTACACTATTGGTATCTATCCTAACAACTTCCTAAACAACAGAAGAGTGCAATTTTTTGCGACCTAAGGCGATTTTTGTGTCTACGGTGACTGGCCTAGTATTAATGCTTGTGATTCTAGAAAATGGACGGTAAACTTAATGTTTTGGCGGAGGTGCCGGTGTTCCAGTAACACTCGAATCCACACTTTAATTCTCAATTGGGAGTCAACATTGCTTTTTTCTAAAAATCTCTTTGATACTTAACGTCTAGTATTGTGTTTTTATGTTTTTTAATTCACACTATATGCGATATATCGAACGACTCATATTGTCGGTTGAATCGATTCGATATTGATAGTAAATAATAAAAATGTTTTATGGACCCTCCTCCTTGATCTTGAAAAATAATGAAATAAACGTGTGTGTACCTGGCAAGTGCGGATCTAGAAATTTCAATAATTTTTTTCTCGTCTGTGGCGCATGGAACCCATACGAAATATGGAAAATTACATCTCGAGAAGCACTTCTCTAACGACCTCTAAAAAATTTTGAAAAAGCAGTTTGTGAAAATTTTTTTCAAAATTCGGTTACCCCCCCAGGTTTAGGGCCTCCTGTTTAAAATTGTTTTTTTTTGTCATATGCATGTTACTTTTCATAAAAGTATAACAATATGTTTTGAAGTTTATGAAAATATTTTCATTACTAACTGAGATACAACGAATTGAAATTTTGTGATTTACAATGTAACAAATCACAAAATTTCAATTCGTTGTATCTCAGTTAGTAATAAAAATATTTTCATAAACTTCAAAACGTGTTGCTGTATTTTTATGAAAAGTAAAATGCATATGACAAAAAAAATAATTTTAAACGGGAGTCCCTAGACCTGGAGGGGGGGTTATAATTTTGAAAAAATTTTTCGCAAACTGCTTTTTCAAAATTTTTTAGGGGTCGTTAGAGAAGTGCTTCTCGAGATGTTATTTCTCATATTTCGTATGGGTCCCATGCGCCACAGACGAGAAAAAAATTATTGAAATTTCTAGATCCGCGCTTGGACCTGACGTCGTGTGCACCCGGTATGCATTTTTTATTTCAAAGCAAAAATATTACAAAAGGTTTATGATTTTATTAGTTTCTTTCTGTAACTTACATTTAAAAGCACTTGTCCTAAAAAGTTCAGGATAATGAATAATTCACTAGTATTTGCACTATGCACCTTCCATTCTCGCATCTGTGTCGCTGTTGTCAAGTTGTACGATGTCTCTAATCCCTTATATTTTATTCCGATTCGAAGTTAAAATACCACTTTGATAATACGTAAGTGTGTCTAAGTTAAAGCCACGCTTTTGTTTACAACCGCTGGCGCTGTCACCCAACCCGCAAATCCGGACCCTTCTCTTTGAAAAACTTCCCAACACATCAAAGTTACATCTTTTTTCGGTAGGAGTTAACTGAAAAGTTTCCTCTTAGCAGGAAACAGCACAACGCCATCGACGACTAAAGTTTTAACGGACTTTTACACTCACAGAAACCTTGAAACGATGTTTGTATTGTGTACAGGGCATATAAGCACAGGTTTCATAGTTTTACTAGAATATTATAGTAAAATCTTTATGATAAGGTTCTTACTAAATCCTCAATACTAAATCTAATTGGATAGATAGATAGATGTATTTAGTATCATTGACAATCTGTTCCAAAGAAGAAAACATGAGAATCATTTTGTATAATACAAGTCGAAGTTTAGAGTAGGTAAAACATAAAATGTATATCGACAATAAGAGTATATAGATATAACAAAAAAAGGACATTTTACAAATATATTTTACATTCAATAGATAAAAAGTAATGGGCACCGTGAGTCCTTTTGCAAATTAATTTATTTAAAAACATTAGCAGTGATATCATTTGCATGATATGGTTCAGCATCTACTAACTGTGCTTTGATCACCTTTTTAAACCTATTATTTGAAATATTTTTTACATTATTAGGTAACATTCGGAAGTACTTAATACATTGATAATAACTACCTCTTTCCAATAAGCTTGTATTATGTACAGGATAATTTAAGTTATCTTTCTGTCTGGTATTACATGGATGATCGTTTAGTGCCGTTGAAAAAAGTGTCTTGTTGCTCTGTACAAAACACAAACATTCATAAACATAAACACTGGCAAGAGTTAATAGACCTAATTTTCTAAATGCTCCCCTGCAACAATCTCTATAGCCCAGTCCGGAAATGATTCGAATTGCCCTTTTCTGAATTATAAAGACATTTTGTCCATGTGTTTGTACCTCCCCAGAAAAGAATACCATATTTCATAACAGAGTGGAAATTTGCATAGTAGGAAGTAAGTAAAGTCTCTCTATTGATTATATTGTAGAGTTCTCTCAGAGAGTAGCAGGCTCGGCTTAGTTTGATGGAAACATCTTTAACATGTTCGTTCCAGTTCATATGTAAGTCTATAGTTAGGTACACCCAGAAATTTTACAGATTTTGTACATTCAATCTCCTGATTTTCCAGATCCACTAAGTTTGAGCCCTTGTTCTTACTAAGAGGGTTACTAAAACTTACATAGTTTGTTTTGTTTTTATTTAACATAAGCTTATTTTGGGTAAACCAGTCGATAATTTTCTGTAATTCGGTGTCAAAGGTGTTTTGTATTTCTATACTATTTTCTCCCATTATCAGGATGTTTGTGTCGTCTGCATAATTAGTCAGAAAGAGGGAATTGCTAGTTAAAGTACATGAGAGGTCATTTATATATATGAGAAACAATAAAGGGCCTAGTATGCTGCCCTGTGGCATTCCTATGCTAATTGAGTGCCACGTATTCCAAGATTTTTTAATTTCTGTAATAATATCGGATGATTTACACAGTCAAATGCCTTGGACAGGTCTAAAAATATTCTTAAAGCTAAGTCTCCCCGATCTAAAGCTTTCAGAATCTGATTCAGAAAGCTGTATATAGCAGTAGTCGTTGATCTTCCTGCTCTGAAACCATGTTGCGTATCGAAGAGAATATTATTAATTTTAAAAAAGGATAGTAACTTCTTGCTTATTATTATTTCAAATACCTTAGCAAAACATGACAAGAGACTAATAGGTCTATAATTTTCAATTAACATGTGTACAGAAGGATACTCTCAGTATATTCTGCCTTTAACGTGCTAGCAGATTTTCGCTTATGGACCAGAAGCTGATGACAGATTTTTGGCCATGATTTTTTATTAATTTGAACCCCAATGACTTCATCATATTGTCGGTAAAAATGAAGGAGACGCAATACTTTTCTCGTCATGTTAATTTTTGTTTAAGTTGGCAAATAAATGTACATTTTTGTATAGCAGAAAAATGTTTATTTGTATCGACAGTTTTCATTAAAAAAACTTGGCGGGAAATAATTGATGCCATTTCCGTGGGTGGAACAGCTAAGCTAAGCTAATTTTTAAATAAAAAAAAAATAAGAGTCTACTAGCTGATTTTTGGTACACTGCCTATTTGAACTACGACATACTCAAAAATACTTACACCATACCGCTTGAGTGGATGAAAGAGCCAGCCATACTCGCGGTTTTTTGCAATGCCATGGTATGATAGCTTACCGTATGCAGGTCCCCCGTATGGGGGGATCTATTGGGTACTGAGTTTAGGGGGCCGTAGCGGGGTCCCGCCAGAGATTTTGGCATTTTTTTTCAATTTTTTTTTCAAGAATAGTACAATGGAAGATACATTGTGTTATACTTGCATACAAATCTTCCCGCGCTGACCTTGACGTCACAAACATAAAATTCCCGAGCCTTGGTCATCAGCTTTTGGTCTATAGGTTATCATCACTGGCCAGATTAAAGGGGCACACGATCGAGCGGCAGGGACCCAGCCATGTCGGCATGCTTTGAACTTATTCGTAAAAGTGAACTGGTCCGTTGGAATTCCAATTATCTTCAAAGCGTACCGACAATATCGGGTCCCTGCCGCTGGATCGTAAGTCCTTTGCAAATGCTTACCCAGCCTTCACGATACAGCTTACTGCTCTCTTTACATCCTTTATTTACATTTCGATTAATATAAATTAATATGAGTTATTTTAAAACAATTGTGAAAGGACAACTACCGCAATATCACTTAGTTCCGCGCTATAAAAGTGATCCTATTAAAGAGAAAACTGAACATATGCTGCTAGATGCTATTGGAATTAGAGACAAATGCAGAAAATGAAGCGATTGTGTGTAATCAATTCATGGTTTACATATTTAACTATTATTTATTCGCGACCAAACATTTACAATGCAAATAATTTGATTGTTTATTTTATATTAATGTAGCGGAACAGCGACATTAATTAAATCACGAACCGTAGAAATTCTATTTAGTAGGACACAATTGTTCAATTTATTCCGATGTATTGTAATATTTAACGCTAATATTATTTACAATTTGTATAAGTTGTGTTTTTTTATTAATCTGTATTTATTTTTATCGTATGTAGGAGAAGTCATAAAATAATACACCAGAATTCACTTTTACAAACTGAACTAAAATATTTCATAATTAAAAACCGCTGCCCAAGGAATCACTACTTCTACATCTAGATTTTCTATCCAAGTCACTTACAACGAAAAAATGTTGTATGTGGAAATAATTGTTTATGGAACATTAATAATATAATATTTGAAATCCTCTACCCCAAAAACCCATAAAACGATACCCCACATCGGTAGTAGGGTGGGGGTGGTGATAGAGGGTGGTAGTGGGGGTGGATGAAGTAAAAAATTAATTTTGAGGTTTCTGGTTCTTGTACACACAGTAAATCACAATTTTTTTTCATCCCCTTTAATGATGGGATGGAGGTGGTAATGGGGGTGGCTAATGCCAACATTTTTTTTGAGACCTTTCTTGTATATACTAAATACCTAAATACTTGCTTGATTTACCTATTTCCCCCAAATTTACCCTCCAACCCTTCGACGGAACAAGATGAAAATATAATCTAGTTCTAGATTTCGTTAAAGTACATATGTGTACCAAATTTCAAGTCAATATCTCAAACGATTCCAGAGTAAACGTGCGCACAAAAAAAGTTACAGACAGACCAACAGACGGACCGACAGACAGACAGACAATTTTTTTCGTTCAAACTTAAAATCTCGACGTTTCATGACATTCTAAGCCTATTTGAACAATAAAAATTTTTAAAAATTTTTTTGTCGTTACTATACTTCCACTGGATGTGGAAGTAAAATAACCAAACAATAATTCTCAGCATATAAACCACTCATTTAAAACATTCATCTACAGTGTCCGCCAAAAAGTATGCACCATATGGAAAGCTTTGTTGTTATTGACTTTCTGAAAAATTTTATTTTTGATAAAATTTAGTGCATGTTCTCAAACGAAAACGGGGTTGCACAGATGTGTCTTAGTCCTGGCTTAGGTCGGAAAATGAATTTTTTTGAAATTGTCCTTATTTTTGAAGATATCGAAAAATGTTATTTAAAGATGATGATTATAATGTGAAGTTATATCCATAATATATCAAATTTGGTTGTTCTATTTAAAAAATATTTTTTTTTACTTTTTTAAGCATAATTCCTGAACTATATTTTTAAATATTTTTCTGTTATTAATAGTTCTCTATATTTAATAATTTCAACCTAAATAATGGATTAAAATCCAATTTGATAAACTTTTACCAGTACTTTCTTGACCAAATGAATATTTTTGGAAAAAATTCTGAATGCATAGTTGTTTTGTTAACTTTTTCGAAATTTTTTAATGCAAATCGCTAAATGAAACTCTTTTTAAGCGACCATAAAATAATTTATATATATATGGTACATTATAAGTGAAATCGATAGCAATCCGATATAATATTCTTTAATTCCATTCGCACTGCTACTTCCTTAGAATAGCAGAACGATGATAAGGTTAGGCTTGTTTTATAGAATTTGCTCCTCTAAGAAGAGTAACGGTATTGTTAAAATTAATAAAACAAATGTCGAAATATGCCAGATGTCAATTGGAACTGGTATTTCGTAAGAGCTTTATTATATATATACTAGGTCCTAGTAAAACTGGAAATTGTACTTATACTGTCACACCGAAGGCATGGTAAAACTATAAATTAAGAATATTTGGGGGAAAACGGCAAATTAAATACAACCAGTTTTAACAAAACAATATTTATTCAATAAAGTAACAAATAAAACAATAACAATAAAAGTATTAACAACTTACTAATATCACAATCCCGGATATAAACCCACGATGCAGAGGGGCTCTTAGGGACGCTTCCAACGGGCAGCGCTTTGGACCTCTTTTCGGTGTCCACCTAGACACTCCGTGCCTAGGCAGCCCTTTTAATGATCGGATGGACACTCCCGATGCTTATTTACTTTATTGTTTAAATACTCCTGATAAACGATGTGTCGGTGGAAGTTTAATATTGATTTTGTTTATAAACAATTCCTTGTCCACAATGCAATTCTCGGTATATTTAAAAAATATTATATACAGGGTATTTCATCTAAAAGTCCCCGGGTCATTATCTCGTAAAATAATAAAGATATTTAAAATTTTTAAATCGCGGATAATTGAAACCAAAATAGGTCTTAAATAACTGCGGTTAGAATTGTTCCTTCGCAGTGCACAGAGATGGCGCTGCGGTGAGAAACTATTTTTCGATGACTGGAACCTTGAAATATAATTCATACGATTAATGAATAAATTGTGAATAATTTTCATTATTTAGAAAATTTTGTAAAAACTGGCCGTTTTGAAGCTACATGATTTTTCTTCTTTATTTTTTTATGTAAATTTCTTAAACTCCTGTAACTTGATTTTTCTTCTTTATTTTTTTATGTAAATTTCTTAAACTCCTGTAACTTTTTAGTTAATAATTTTAGAAATCGGTTATTTAAAGTTTCTATCTTATTAAATGCAATACTCCTTATATTACATATTTTGAACATTTTTACTAATTTCAAATTTTAAAAATTAGTTACATTTGAAAAATTCTGAAAACTATACAAAATTTTAAAATATGTAATAATATATGAAGTATGGAATTTAATAAGATAAAACTTCTAAATAATTGGTGTTCTAAAATGATAAACAGAAAAGTTACGGAAGTTTTCAAAATTTACAGAGACAAAAAATGGAGAAAAAATTCATGTAGCTCCAAAACGGCTGATATTTACAAAAAATTTTACATAGTCAAAATTATTCACAATTTATTCATTAATCGTATGAATTATGTTTCAAGGTTCCTGCCATCGAAAAATAATTTCTCACCGCAGAGCCATATCTGTGCACTGCGAAGGAACAATTTTAACTACAGTTGTTTAAGACCTCTTTTGGTGTCAATCTCCGATTAAAGAACTTATATCTAGATACATAACGGGCTATTTTTTCACTATATACCTTGTTTGCTCCTAACGGAGTCACATTATATGTCCATTAAAAAGAATAGATGAACATCACATCCCATAGGCAACAGTGGCGTTGGGTGTGTGTAGAAAATGTGTAGAATGGTAAATATTTTCATTAAAATGAATTATTGCAATTCCTGCATTACCTGCTCTTTATATAACGTTATGTAGGCATACGATATTACAGTAAGATAAAACAGTAAGATATGTATTGAAAGGATATTAAAATTTAATTGCTATTTACTTTATAACTGTAAACTGAACTTCATCATGTTACGACTATGGAACGATCGATTTTCTTCTTTTCTAAACTGCTTTCTGCAAACGGCACAGCACTTCATTATTTATTTGCACCAAATATAATGTCACTAAACTGTGTAAATATGAATAGAGAATATTATTTAGGTATTGAGCAAATCACAACTTAAAATAAAAAGACTTCTTCACCACATTCTGATCGAAAAACACGAAAAACGCTTATTAACATTAATGGCGGATATACTGTCAAAAGTGTCAAACTGAGATTATGATAATCAAACTGAACCGATGGTGTACGAATCGGTCGCTAACTGATCGACTAGCCAATCAAGAACTTATGGGAAGAAGTGCCTTAGATTGTGAATCTTTCGGGATCACACAAAGTAATGCCATTATGTATCTAGATATAAGTTCTTTAATCGGAGGTGTCAATTATCGCGATTTACAAAAATAAATATCTTTATTATTTTGCGAGATAAGTGGCTGTCCATAAATGATGTCACGCTTTTAGGGGGGGGGTTCTGAAAGTTGTGGCAATTTGTGACAAGGGGAAGGGGGTCAAGCAATTGTGATGTCACAATACAAGAAAATCGAGAAAGAATTTTTCCTTGCAAAATATGTATCATAGTTCAAAATTTATAATTTTTATTAATTTACATAAAAGTTATAGTGTGACGTGACAGACGGGGTGGAGGGGTGTCTGAAATGCATAGATGTTAAAGGAAGACAATTCGGACATTTATTGTAGTTTAGTTTTTCCTATTTTTGGCAAAATTATTTTATATTATAAGAAGTGTTGTTTTCCATGGCCTCCTCACAAATATATTAAATTTTTCTGCGAAATATTTTTGATATTAAGGAAATCTCAAAAGCGTCAGGAGCAAAGTTGTGGACATTTTCAGTACCTTTAAAAAAATGTTATTATATTTCTATTCATGCTAAATGTTCATATGAAAATCTTCTTTCTTTTCCCAAGTCGCGGTCGGTGAAAAACTGATCATTTCCTGAATTTTTAATCTCAGCTGTTCTACAAAATCAACGCATCTGTGAACTAACCCACCACGAACTAATACACCTGCAGTAATTTGATTACAACAACTCGGTACAGGTATCACGTATGGGTTTTACGCGAGCTGCATCTACATTTATAATCATGTAATCCTTTCCGGTCATATAAACTGCACAGATAAACCCGGGCAAAACTTCTAAACTCGCGTGAAATATTCAATAAACGCTCGCCGTGCTATAAATGTCATCCGCAACGTAGAAGTTAACGAGTCGCAACTACAATTTACCAACAATTGAAATGGGCCGGATTAGCATTTTGTTTTTATTATCGTTTGCGTTTAACCCCGAGGAGATTAAAGTGGTCTCCTGCGGCGCGGCGGCCCTACCGCAGGCATACAATATCACAAAAGGAAATTACCCTGTACAGAACTTCTCGGGAATAAGAAAACGAAGAATTTATGTATCATTGTTATACGTTATACGGAGTGTATGATACCTAGTAAGGGGGTTCAATAAGGACAAAAGTGAGAGAAAACTGGAACAATTTTCTTAAATATATACAAGGGTGCTATAAAACTAATTATAAAATGCCTTGAAAAATCTATTTTGCTCATACAATATCTTCAATACCATCATAAAGTGAGTTGTAGACTAAAAGGGCCCACCCTTATGAAAGTTGTTAAGGCCCTTTTAAATTCCATCCTAAAACCCCTTAGTGAGGCATAGTGCCCCTCTTGAAAACCTTGTTTAGGCCGTTTTAAAACTTTTCTTAAAACCTATTTTAAAGCTGCCAGAAGCTTTTTTATTAGCTTCCTGCATTTCTAGAAAACACCTAGAAGGCTACCTTAAAACTGGTTTTTAAAACTCTTATAAGTCCATGTTAGAACTGAGAAGCTATAAGAATATCCACGAAGGAATCCAAATCATTTTATTATTGCATTTATTTTTTCTAAACTTTAAAAGATAATAAAAAGACATCAGGTATGACAAAAAAATTAAAACCAGCGGCAGTTTATCGTTAAAACTACAAAAGAAAGGCCCAAAAAACAAAGGCGCCTCAGAAATAATAATGATTTTAATTCTATACAAAATTTGCATAGACGCGTAATCAGCAAATTTAAAAAACTAGGCTGCCTCTTGGTTCCAACGGTAATTTTCAGTCGTTTCTTGTAATTCTACCTTAATTTGATAAAGAAAAAGTGATAATTATTAATAATTATATTTGTGAAATTGACCTTGAATATTTTTATATAACAAGTAAAACATGGCCGGTCAACTAAAAACCTAATTGTCATTTTACAGTCCTCTCATTAAACTATATATTCTAATAATGGTAATGACCTAGAACATTTACTCTAAATGAAGTCCTTTTAGTCTTTTGTATACTATCACAAATAATCCCTTCCTTACATAAATGCAAATGCACTTGGCGAAGATCACATGGACTTGATATAAACTGAAATAAAACGCTTGGGATCTAAATGGCCACTCTTTTTTATATTCTTCCACCTTTCCAAAAAACATATAATTACACATCAGTAAGACGTGAAATGCTTTTAGTTAACACACACACACATATGAATCAACGACACTTCAGGCAGACATATTGTTTATTATTTTTATAATAAATGTTTTATTGAGGTTTTAGAAAGTGTTTTATGGAATTAAATTTTTCCTTTTAGATTTATAGAGGCTTTTTTTCTTCATGACGGTTTCATCACAACATTTGTCAAGGATGTTTTAAGAGTCTAGTTTTGTAATGGCCTTTAATAAGTACTAATAGGCACTGAACATGTCTAGTTTAAAAAAAAAAGGATTTAAAATGCATTTATTGCAAATTTGTTAAAACCATGAGGAATAATTTAAAGCCTCTTTAAATCGAAATGGAATTTAAGACGTTAATAAAATTAATTAGCTTTATGGAGAGTTTTATGTAGGTATGATAAACCCATTACAAATACATATTATCCTAGAAGCAAATTAGCTTTATAATTAGGCCTTACAGAATGCTTTAAAACTTACCATATAAGAGCAAGTATACTTGACGCCTAAAAGGCCTTAATTACAACATCAACAAAGCACATGACTATTTCCTAACCCTGACAAACCTTTCTTAAAACCTCCTCAAGTCCAAATGACTTTTAAATTGTTCCTTGGGGGTTAAGTTGTAGACGCAAAAAAGGATATCGCGTTATAAATCCTAAAGAAGAAACAATAAAAATCGTTGTTTCTGAACTCTTTAAGCTACGTTATGCTGATAAGGAACAATAAATCCGAAACAAGTGTCCGTAGCTGCTTCGTTGTTTCCTGTTTAGGATGTGAGCGATTTTCTATTTTGTATGTTTTGTTAAGGTTTTATACTTGTGTTTGTCCAATTATAATTATATACATTATTCACAACTACCAACGATTAATCATTAATCACTACCTAGTAGTAATTAATGAATAATCCCTGGCAGGTTCTTCATCAGGTTGAGTGCAATCCACACATACATATACACTCACACACACGCTTACAGACACAAAGACATTTTTCATTCGATATTTGAGTTCAGTCGGCCATGAAATGGATATCTGTACAAAAAAAAATTTTCTACGATGATTATTAAATTTTTTTTCAATTTATAATAAATTTATAATAAAGTTGGAATACAGTTAAAAGATATACAATCCATTATTGAACCATAACAGATACAACAAAAATTAATAGAAACATTATTGTAGAAAATTAAGTCAGCTCTAATTTTGCTTATAGCCACTTTTTGATTATGGCTAACCGTCTTCGTGCCCCCTGCACCCCCGCACCTCCAGTGTTTACCTCGTAAGTAGTCCAAACACAGCCCTGAAGTCAAAAATTGTGATCTCGGCATTTCCCGTTCATTGACAGGACTGTAATACAAAATTTACAGTTGAGATTGAATAAAAAATATATTAATTTAGTAGATATAATTTTAACACATTAGCCCAGTGTATTTAGTTGAAGGGGGGTTATTAGGGAAATACTTTGAACTTAAAAGAATTCAATGAAATGTACTATAAAAATTACCAATTTAAAAGTTTATCCTTTAAAAAGGTAAGCAAATCATTTTTTTTTCAAAAACTTAAGAGAATTATTGTTTTCAAAAAAATATTTTGAAACTGTTACAACTCAAACAATTCAAGTGATAAAATTAGGAAAAGAACATCATTCAGAAGTTATCTAGGTTACTGATTACAATTTTAATAAAGAAATATTAGCTAATACTAACTTTGGTTTTTTTTTAGGTCGGTGATTACACAAACTTTCTCTATATTCTTACCACCAATATTAATCCTCTTTATATGTATATTACCATGATAAAACGCAACATCTCCGACGAGGCGTTGTCTTTCTATATAAGATATTACCCACCCTCTGTTTCTTACACAATGGAGTAACACCCGTTTAACGGGGCATTTATATTATAATGCGGCAATTTCCTTGTTAATGTTCTAAATGGATGACAATTTTAGGCATAAAGGTGTTTAAATTTCAGCTCCTGCTTAACGTTCATTATGTGTACTTAATATTTCGCGGAATTAATTTTATGTTTCTTTTATGGCCACGGTTTAATTATTACTGTTTTATTTCCCTTATATTTATAATACGAGTTTGCACGGCCGAATTGTTGTCGGATTGGTCAAATTTAATATATGAAAACAAACAAAAAACACAAAAACTATTAGCCATAAACACTTACTTGTTGAACAGTTCTATTTGTGCAAAAACGGTTAATAATATTTTAATATTGCACATATTCTCTTATATTGTATGATTCAATCTCTATTAAGTAATGAAAAATAATGACCAGGGGCATAGCGAGGAGGGTATGGGGGATACGTCAGCCCCCTAATTTTAATTTTGTCAGACTTGGCAAAAGTTGGTGAAAAGTTGGAAATTTGAGATATAAGTTGGCAATTTTTATTTTGGTGGATTTTTTTTTTATTTTCAATTTTTTTTAAATGCCATTTTTTTTCATATAAAATTGAAATTATTGATCCAAAAAAAAATTTGTTGATTAATATATTTCTGTTTACACAATTTTTAAAATATGTATAAAATTATAATAATTTTTATAATAATTTCTTATGGTCTTACTTCCCGGCTTCTTAAAAAATAATAAATTAAAATAATTGAAATTTTGTAATTTAAAAAAATAAGTAATGTAATTTTTTTTAACTGTCAATTTTTTTGAAATTAAGAAGTAAAATTATTTCAATTGTTAATGTCGAAAACAAAAAATAATTTTCACTATTGTAAATATTCATTTTTGCAAATAATTTTTACTTCTACATTACGGATTAGTTTATTAATTTAATCGAAAGTGCATAAAAAAAAACATTTTTTGCAACCTTGGTTAAAATACGTGAATTTCGACTATTTTAAAACGATGTTTCAAGCAATTATTTTCAATACTCCAATAATTCTTCTTCAAAATTTTCTCGCAAAAAGAAATTGTGTATCTTATTTCTAATTTATATCAATAATGTCAAAAAAGTAAAACGAAATTTAGTAGAAATCTGCAAGTGTTGACAGTAATAATAATTTCTGTCATTACAATTCAAAAATTAATTTTAAAAATATCTAGATCAGGTAAACAAAATTCCAGGTGTCAAATATAACCAAAATGTACATAAAACGGAGAGTGTATAAGTTATGTAGATTTCGCAAAACAGATAAAACAAATTCTTATTAATATTTACCTTTTTCCAATTAGCGACAATTGGGTTGTTGACGAATTTTCAAAAATGGTGAAATACGGTAGTGGAGGACTTAATTTAGTTATATATTTAATTTGGAAGAAAAATTCTTAGCGCAACATATTTTAAAAAATTGTTAAACTTCGACTATTTGAATGTGCCGCGAAAACGGTAGTGACATCATAACGGCAGTTAGATGTGAACTTATAAGCAGAACAGATGAAGACGAATAAGTTGACATTGCTGACAAGAAAATAACCTCATATGTCAAAAGTAAATTTGACGTTTAGCTAGCAGTGATTGATGTTTGCAGTTATTGTTAATATTTTTTTACAAAACGACTAAGGCAGTATATCTGTAAAAGCTAATTCTGACATTCTACTTGGCGGTAGATATATTTATGGTCAGCGAATTTTTAAAAAGAGACGATCGTTTTGACATTGCAATGGTTGGAAGTGCAAAGGCTGCAAGGTAGGTACTTACGTTACAGCTGCTATAGACAGTACAAACTATTGTAATTTCTGCAAGAACTTCCTTTATCTTATTAATATTACATAATATGTCTAATATGTATTTTATTATTTAATTTAGATGAATCTGTTAACTATACTTACTTTGTGTTTTATTAAATATTTCCTTTTCATTGTTTTATTTCCTATTAACTATATACATGCGTATCTAACTGAAAACAACAAAATAAGTTTATCTACTAAAGAAATTATTTATTATCCATTGATACTCACTTCTAAGAAGAGTCAGAATGAGACTTACGACAATATCAAGAAAGGTCTGTATTATAACAAAAAATAATAAGGCAAGTACTTTATGCTAGTATCTATCTAAGCAATAAACAATATGTATTTATAACACACATAATTCAAAGGGCATTTATAACTACAATCCAACGCATTCGTAGCCATTTCCGACTGATTGTGTTCACCGACTTTAGACGACTTTCACAGTTTGTTTCATATACTTTTTCAACGGCGAGTTTTTAAATTTCCTTTCTTAATTTATTGATCATCCTAGTATTATGGGGCGTCTAGGAAGCTTCATAAATAATCAATAGCTAACAAAAACAACTGCACTTTATTCCAACATAAACTAGATAAAATACATAAAAGCAGATTGAAGCCATTTCCCTACTTTTAGGAAGTCAAAGCATGAATAACATTCTAATCTAGAGCCGTTAAGAATACACCCTGTTTTATCCACCAGTTTGGCGGGTAATTTAAATTTGTAACAGCTAGAACGCCACACAAGTCTTGGAATGCGGCCGTTTTTCCTACAACATAAACCCATATTAAAAATCAAATTCCTACATTAAGATACAACTTACCACAAATAAAACGCTTAGAATACATTGTAATTTGTTACTTTACTTGACATTGAAATGGTCTCCACAATAAGAAGACTTGGTCCTTCTCTGGTGGCTTTGAATCATTCATTATTACGTTCAGCGTTTATTATTGGAACACAGCAGTTTTTCTGGTGAATTGGTGGTATTATTCACACAGTACGGCGGAAAACACTATCTGTACTTATATTTATCCATAACTATAGATGCTGTTAAACTATACCGAATTGTAACCTACGAACGTCAGTTGAATTTGACGTTATATATAATGTCGATTAAACTGTCGTGATTGTCTTTTTTCTCCGTCGCTATCAGCGAGTTTCCAAATTAGTACCCATTTCTCGTCGTTTTATAACTAACTTCTCTACAGACTGCCGTTATTATGTCATCTCCGGTTTAAATGCATGTATTTTTGTAATTAATATTATAATATTATAAGACTTTCTTTTCAACTTCTACGTGTTTCTAATGATTTTTTATGAATAATTGTTACTGTTTAACATAGATTCTCCTCAAATTTTAACTTAGTGCAACAACCCAATTGTTGGCTAATCAATACTTAAACGGAACACACTACTTATTATACCTGTCCACAATTAAAAAATTTGTAGGAGCGTTTATTCACCATAACACACAACCGCTGCATTGAGATATAGGGCATCTGCATCATGTAACCAACATAACCTTAAATTTTAAGTTTTTCAAGTTTATTCTCATTTATAATGTTTGTATACGCATTTTTAGCTTGGAGTCGTACTGGCTTCATGCAAATATTTAAAAATTCACGTAAATAATTTTTCAATATTGTTGATTAATAGAAATAGACTACTAATTACAGGTTAGATTTCCAACCTACAAAAAGAGTCCTATTTTATTAGGACAAAGTATTTAGAACTTCATAAACATTACACTGATCTAGATTTTAGTTGAAAATACGGGAATCAGGCAGACATTTTAATAATAGCTGCGTAATACTCTTAAATCTTAGCTGTGACGTCATGTGCAGATACCATATAGATGTGACGCATGCGCGTCTTGTAGGCAACGCAGCAGCTACGAAACAATTTTATCTTTGTCGTACGCATTCTTCATTTCTTTTCAGTTATCGTGACGTCACAAGAGCAGTGTCTTAGGTTTGGAAAAAATTTAAACGGGCAAATAAATTCATACTTGCCTGAAAATGACGGGTAAAAAAAAATTCAAAAGCAAATGTTCAATATATTAAATGATGAACAGAATAGTATATAAAAAAATCGTTTCACCGTTCAAAGTGGTCTCATTCGAAAAAAAAAATTAAATTGTTATAATTTTTTTATTAGCAATTTAAAAAAAAATGCATTTTCCTGAAACGAAAGTTTATATTTTTCCGAGTAAATAGAGAAAAAAAATTAATTCATTAACTTTTCAGCACGCTATGATTTTTTAAAGTTGTACATATCATCCCTTAACTTCAACCACCTTAACTCTGTTAATTTTAATAATACCAAAAAAAGTCAAGAGATCATTTTTATATAAAATTTCATGCTTTATTTGAAACTTTTTTACTAGCTTTTACACATTTTGAGTAATTTTGAAAAAACACTTTATTATATTTTTTTCACCCCTTCCCGGGAGTTGAAAAAAAAAATTTCTTTGATTAATCGTGTTCAAATACTTTAAAGTAACTTATATCAAAAATTCAAGTATTTACCTCAAAATTTTGATTTGTCGACTTATCTGATTGGACTATAATAGAGAATAGAAGAATAACTTTTCCTCGGAAAATTAAAGATAAGAAAGTGTACAAGAGTGCGGTACGCTATCCGGGGACACACTGTATACTAAAGACTTTATCTACAAAATATAATAAAAAAAAGGTTGCAAGAAATTTTTTGGTAACGTGCATTTTAATGCCGTAATTTAAAATAAATCTGTCTGGATCAATTTTTATTGTACAGTATAGACAAAGGGCGAAGACAAGGCAATGGCAATTTAATTAGGTTTAAAAAATATATATTTTTTAAAGCTTATGTCTGTTACATAAAACAAATACAGCAAATGAGTTAAGAAGGTAAACTTTTCGAATGAATATTATTTCTTTTACTTTTAAGAACATCCTCTAAAAATTACAGCTCCTGAGAATCATCTCGGAGGTAAAAATCGAATTATACTCCATCAGCATTGAGACAGTTTCGATAAGATAATCTTAATTTTCTCGGGAACCACCTACCGAACGTTCTCGGCGGTTTCATGAAACACCTCGTATGGTCATTAGATAATAAATCCCAATCTAATGGATTAAAACCATTGGAGAACTACTCAGGCCCCGGTCCCGGAACCATTCGGATATCTTAATCGAACTTCTTGATAATCCAATCAATTTATACCTGGATTAATAGGTCAATAACAATTACCGCTGCCCCAGGCAAGCTGCCTGCCCGCCTAATCTGTTTAATACGCAATCTAACTACTAGGATGAAAATTTATTATGGTCGTTTATAGAGACGGAAGATGAGCCGACGATTGTTTAATGAAAATATATCTGCTTTCACGAATAGCATTGTTCAAAGTAGTGCACTGAAAACGTCGCTTAATTATTCCACATTCTGTTAACTGGGCATTAAAACCGTTAATTACCTCTGTCCGGTGTTACTCAGAGAACATTTACACCGAAGCACAGAGCCGAAAATATCAAAAAGTGGCCAAAAATATAATTTTGTCATTGGCCGATTAACAATCGTATGTAAAAAGGAAAAAACCGCTGCCCAAGGAATCACTACTTCCACATCAAGATTTTCTATCCAAGTCACTCACAACGAAAAAATGTTGTATGTGGAAATAATTGTTTAATAATATACCTAATATTTGAAATTCTCTACCTCAAAAACCCATAAAACGATACCCCACATCGGTAGTGGGATGGGGGTGGTGATAGGGGGTGTTAGTGGGGGTGGATAAGGTAAAAAAATATTTTGAGGTTTCTGGTTCTTGTACACACACTAAATCACAATTTTGTTTTCATCCCCTTTAATAATGAGATGGGGGTGGTAATGGGGGTGGCTAGTGCCAAAATTTTTTTTGAGACCTTAGCTTCTCTTGTATATACTAAATACCAATTTTGTGAACTCTTACCTGCTTGATTTACCTATTTACCCCAAATTTACCCCAATTTACCCCCCAACCCTTCGACGGAACAAGTTGAAAATATAATCTAGTTCTAGATCTCGTTAAAGTACATATGTGTACCAAATTTCAAGTCAATATCTCAAACGGTTCCAGAGTAAACGTGCGCACAAAGAAAAGTTACAGACCGACAGACAGTCAGAAATTTTTTTTTCGTCCAAACTTAAAATCTCGACGTTTCATGATATTCTAAGCCTATTTGAACAAAAAATTTTTTTTTTAATTTTCTTGCCATTACTATACTTCCACTGGATGTGGAAGTAATAATTCAAAAACCGCTGCCCAAGGAATCACTACTTCCACATCCGGACAGAGGGTGGGAGTGGGGGTTGTATAAAGTAAAAAAATATTTTGAGGTTTCTGGTTCTTGTACACACACTAAATCACATTTTTTTTCATCCCCTTTAATAATGGGGTGGGGGTGGTAATGGGGGTGGCTAATTCCAAAATTTTTTTTGAGACCTTAGCTTCTCTTGTCTATACTAAATATCAATTTTATGAACTCTTACCTGCTTGATTTACCTATTTACTCCAAATTTACCCCAATTTACCCCCCAACCCTTCGACGGAACAAGATGAAAATATAATCTAGTTCTAGATCTCGTTAAAGTACACGTGTGTACCAAATTTCAAGTCAATATCTCAAACAGTTCCAGAGTAAACGTGCGCACAAAGAAAGTTAGACCGACAGACAGACAGAAATTTTTTTTTCTCTCAAACTTGAAATCTCGACGTTTCATGACATTCTAAGCCTATTTGAACAATAAAAATTTTAAAAAATTTTTGTCGTTACTATACTTCCACTGGATGTGGAAGTAAAATAAATGACCCAGGGGTGCCTTTTCCGGGTTGTCTTTCTGAAAAATTGTGTATTTCAGCTTTTTTCCGTTGGACGTTATAGCAAGCCGTTTGAATAAGACCGAAAAACTAAACAAAAATATATTTACCAACGGTTATAGTCCAGTCGAATTGTCACGAGTAGTATTAAAATGTGACGAAAATACATAACCACGATTTTATTGTTTTAAGTTGATGGGTTGGACATCCAAAACAAGCCCTTATAGCGTGCCAACTGATGTCATACCGGATAAGATAGCTTTAATAGGTCAGGAGTAAATTTAAAAAAATCGAAATTTTGAAAAGAATTGTTAATTTCAGCAAAATTTTAGAATTTGAAATTTTACTAAAGTAGGTGCTAGACAGGAGGGAACATCTGAACATCTGATAAAAATTTCAGCTAGCGCCTCGGCCAACAAGCATCGAAGTCCGGGAATGTACTTTCACACCGAAGTACACACACTATTTTTTCTGAAATCACAATCAATATTATTATAAATTAAGGAATTTGTATTAATGCATATTTCTTCATTACAATCTAACTGCTAAAATATACATAAAAAACCGTACGGTTTTGTTTATCGTTGCTTGGCAACGGATCTTTTCCGGTCTGTTTTCTGATAGTTTCTTAGCAACAGACTAAAATACTGGAATTGTGCATTTTTCGATCTGAAATCGCGCCGAAAATGTAGACATTGCCGATCTATTTCAGAAAAAAGTATATACCTCAAGTCAGTTGTTCCTGTAAAAACTTCACATTGAACTAACACGTTTTAAACACAGTCTCTCTTCAAAAGTTCGCGATTAAATGAGCCGAAATACCGGTGAAATGGTGCTGTGCAAAGGGTCATGTTTTCGACCCTCATAATTCTCATGCTCATGTCTTAATAGCCATCATTAAATAGTCGTTGTACAATATAATATTATCTACAACGTAGTCCTTATAAAAAGAATATAATTTCATTCTTCTTATTTTGTAATGTGTTTTTTTTATACGATATTTTTAGAACATTTTATAAAATGTGTAAGTAGATATCATCCTTTTTTGCCCCATTCCATAACTAGATTCACTTCTGTAAAATGATTGCAAAGTAAAACAAACTCAAATAATTTAAAATGAAACAAATTTTTGGCAAATATCCTCTCAAAATTACAACAAATTACAAATTAACCATTGATTTACAGTATACTAGTAAACCATTTGGATCATATTTAAAACGATAACGCGTAGCTGATATGCAAATTGGAACACATAAAAGAGACCGTTCGCATTGTAAGTTATAACGTAAAGCGAAGGATGCAGGATAAAGTATGAAAGGATGTAATACTGCAAAGCAAAGTGCCTTGTTTTTAGTACAACAGCAAGCTCTGAGGAAACTAGTTTGACTCTTAAGACACTTGTGCTTTAATCAAAATAGAAAAAGTAGGAAGCTATTTACGTTATCAAAGTAAAACTACTTGAACCAGTCCCTCGAGGCTTGTGCTTTTTAGTTCTCAGATTTTTATTAGGTAATTACAATTCTTTATTTTAAGACTTAAGACCTCTCTTATTCGTTTTTTCAAGTTCTAATGGGGTTTACACCTTGATAACGCAAAGAAAGGAATTTAAAGTACATTTGGTGGTAGTTATAGTTTTTCGTTTCAATACAAATTGTCTTGCTATTTTAAAATTTCTGTTCCTGCAGGAACAGAAATGGTATGGGTAAATTCAACAAAAAAAATGGTTAACTAACAATATTGTTAATTTTGTTAAACTAAATTATATTGATGGTATTTTTAAACAAGAAGTGATTGTTATTTTAATTAATAAAAAGTTGTCGTACAACAAAACAAACATAAAACTTAAAAAATAGATGAAAAAGACTATTATTTTTTTCGTCTGACTATTATTTTGTTGAATTCTGTCAAATTAAACTAGATAATAGTATATTTTATTTTTAACTATTATCGAATTGTAATTCTAACCCAGTATTAGTTCGCTGTATTATTGTACTTGGTAGACAAACCAATATTATTGTCGTCTTCTAGAAGTTCTAAAAGAATTACCATAAAATTTGCTTGCTTACCACGTAGTCTATTACAGAAATTATTCCCAGATGACGCCACATACAAATCACTGACAATAATCAATCATGCATTATCTTATACTCTTATGAATTTATAGAAAATTAATAACATGATTGCAATGTTCAAATTCTCTCAGGGATCATCGATATATTTGGATGGATCTTATAAACGATCTCTAATCTTTGGTTTGGGTGGTCTGATGTCTCAATACTGAGATTTTGGCTAAACAAAAAAAACTTCATCATACAATAAAGTGTAGATCAACCTAAAAATTAGTTGGTGAACAAAAAACAAAGTCGTTGTACTATTTAATTGTAGACCAAATTGAAAATGGTTAGTGAACATAAAAAAATGTCATTGTACTATTTAATTTGTTACAAGAAGATATGATTATTAAAATACTATTTGTTTACGAAAACAAATAAAGTTGTCTGACTATTCTTTTCTGATTGATTTAACTATGAAACTAGCTAGGCGCGATTTCATATGCTCTTTTTGGTTGAATTTACCTATCATTTTCTTTGAGTGCGGCAAACAAATAAGCAAAAGGAATTAAAACTTCCCTCTTTGAAGTGAGTTATGAATAAACTCGTCAAAGCTAGCATCCAAACGAGAAACTCTGCACAAGAACCAAGGTATTTCAAATAACTCTAAACTCCGTGTTGTTTCAGGAAGAAGAGGAGGAGGGCGTCGAGGTAGAACAAGGCGGCGACAAACAGTCTAAAGGTTCTTCAGACGGAGATGCTACCACGGGCAGCTATTCCAGCTTGGAGGATGATGAAGCCGAGACCATAGACCAGTTAGCGGCTTTAGCAGCACGATACCAAATCGATAATGTCAACCTTGGTAATGGAAACAAAATATGTAAGTTGAATGAGCACAGAATTAATAGAAATGGCATGTATATTGTAGTGAGATATGAAACAGTGTAGTTTTATGTCAACTGAACGAATAGTTTGCTTAATCAAACATTGAGCGTTGTGAAGGTGGAATGGAATATTGTGTACCTTACTTCTTTTTCAATAATGACTTATTGCTGACGTAGGTATATTCTCCGTGGTAATAGGAACCAGTAACCTAGATACAACACGTAGAGATGTTACCTACCTGTTTAATGACATTTTAATTCATTCATTTTTTTAATTACAAAATCCAACAGGAAATAGCTCAATCACAGAATTAAGAGGCTACTAGTCGGAGAGCAGCCAATCTCTAGGAAGCATTTTAAAAGTAGTCTATACAACTCGCGAACACCCACCTAAAAAACAGATGATATTATGTAAAATGACCTTCTGGATTTGATTTTTGAGTTCGCCCGTTAATTCGAGATTGCCAAATCGGTCAATTCGCAAATTCTTTGAAAAATTTTAAAATTATGTGTTAATTTTTGTTTTGCACATAACACATCATATCTTTTTTATTTTAATTCCGATTTAGACCAATATTTTACACACTATCCCTCCAATATTCTTCGACAGGTTGACGGCAAAGAATATAGTGTAACTAATAATATAGTGCCTAAAAAAAATATAATTACTCTCTATTGTCGCCGTTTTTTAAAATTTGCATTGAAAAATACCCGATCGAGGTAACTTTTTTATTTTTAAAGAGACAGTTATAGTATAAGAGAGAAAAATGTTCCTTATACTTTAAACAAACTTTTTTATAAAGAGATTTTTTTGAAATTCGGCTCATGTAACGAGAGGACGCTGTTGAATGCGGCCGCGCAACTCGTCCGCATTAATTTAAAGCATAACTTCTGTTAACGTCGTCCATCTGTGGTGTCGTTTTGCGATCAAATGAGTCTACGGATTATTTAGTTTCTATTTGCAATTAAATGTTATAAAATTATGTAGATAATCTCGAAACATACACATTAAAAAATATGTTTTCATTAATTATAACAACAAGAGGGTACTAAAGATTACATTTTCCTTCGCATAAACAACTTATGTTACATTGCACGTTTGCTTTGCTACACTTGCAGCTTGTAGTACAGTTATATAATTTACATTTACAAAATGGAGTTAACTCGATAAAATTGGGTTTTGGGCTTTTGAAAATAAGATTTCCTCCTTTAGGTACCATCCAAAATTTAAACATTTGGAATTCTGGGCTTAATTTGGTAGGCTGTCTTGTAGCTAGTACATTGCAGAAATGCCCTTTTTACTTGTATTCTCTGTACTAGGATTTACAATTTCTGATTTTCTTTTATAAGCAGTTCGGGTATACGATCTTCTACATTGTGCATGGTAAACTGAATTTAGTGATAAAAATAATTTTTTTTTTATTGGTACCCTATTTTGCTTATTTAAAGTACGCCTCAGAGTGTTTAAATCCAAGTTTTAAAAACGCGCGTTTTAAAGTTACCATGGCAACATCAAAAGTAAGCAAGTTCATCTGTATCTGTTACCTTTTGCTCTTCCATCCATTTGATGAACTTGTCGTATTCTTTTTTATAAGCGTCTTCCGATTTTTGCGGTATTAACCGCGATTCTGCTTTTCTATTTAAGTAATCAATGTTAGAACTCATTTTAAAGCAATATACAATCAGTGACAACTGTAGTGACAATAATTAATCCTATGTGACAGATTGCAAATTAATTTTTGTTTTCTCATTTTCATGACAGTGACAGGTATCCTGATGTTACATCACGAATTCAACCATTTTACATTCTTAATTCTTATTCCCATTTTTTGTAGTAATAATACCAGTATTTATGATTTCAAAGTGTACCAATAAAAAAAAATAGCGTAAAGTATTCGTGGATAACTGGTCTTTAAAACACTTGCTCTATTTCGAGCACTCCGGCTGCGCCGTCGTGCTCGAAAAATCGCGCGTGTTTTAAAGACCTTAATATCCACTTATACTTTAATATACTATTTCTGTTCTAAATATTGTTTTAGAGCCACAGAAATGTCACGGATTTTGCACTTGATCGGTACATTTCTAAAACCGTAAATATCGCTCGCAGACAAAAAATGTTCATACCATTGTGTTAGTGAACGAATTCTGAACAACTTTCGAAATGTCCGTCTGTCTGTCCGTCCGACACGTTTCTTGTAAGCACGATAACTGAAGAAAGAAAATTCCAATTGTACTGAAATTTAGACAGTAAATTAGTGTTAGCTAGAGGAAGAACCCTATTTGAACAAAATCGATCGGTAAATAAAAATGTATTACTTAATGATTTAAATTTGAAAAATTTTTTTTTTAATTTTTATGTTTTTGTAATTGAATAGAAATCTGGTGAAATGATATTTCATTTTAATATCTAAATATTTATATATTTCATAAATATACATTTCATAATGTAATATACAACCGTGAAAATATGATTTTTGCTCGTGTCTTATAATGTAAAAATTTATATTCTTTTACGTGTAAGGTGGTGGTGTAGTTCTTTTGACTCGGAATCGAAACCAAAATGGGGTTTGGTATAGTTTTTTTACAAAGTCTTTTACCAACTAAGATCGTACTATAAAATTAAAAATGTCTAAAAGTAACATTATTTACAAAAAACTGCGAAAAGTATCCTATTGAATGTATAACAATTATATAAAAATCCAGTGAACAGGCGAAGAGTACGTTTTTAGCTTGTTTCCTTTGATTTCCTATCCGAGTAATTATAATTTATTATGCCAAACTATGTGTTTATAACGCACTCAATATAAGGACAGAGACAAAAAGCACTTTCAACTTAACATAAATGGACACTGGAAAATAATAATCACCCGGCACGTGTCTGCGTTTAGCTCTAGATGCGATTGCGGTCGATTCATAGTAGAGCGCATTCGTTCGGACGCTGAAACAATCAATGAATATTTCGATAAGGGAGCAAAATTTCAAAAAAAACTTCTTATAAAAGATTTTATTTAGTTCATTCGGAACATTTTCTTCGGTTATAGTAGACACCTAACTTTAAAAATAAAAAAGATACCTGGATCGGACATTTTACTCTGCAAATTTTAAAGATTTTGCGTCAAAGAAAAGTTGTTATTTTTTTTTGCCAACTAATTATTTTTTAGGTAAAGTTTTTTACTTTCAACATATCAAAGAATAGTTAGAGAATATTATGTAAAAAAATTAAAAAATTCTGAAGTAAAATAAAAAATATATGACGTGTTATGAAAAACAAAAAATAACACATAATTTTTATTTTTTTTTTTAGAAAATTGCCAATTTGGTCATTTTGGCAATCTCAAATCAATGGGCGAATTCAAAAATCAAGTTTGGCAGGTTATTTTACATAAGATTACCTATTTTGTAGGTGGGTGTTCGCGAGTTGTATAGAGGGTGTCGAATTCAGAGGGTCTGGTCTTCCACTACTATAGAATTCACAGGAAATAAATGAAAATACAAATATGCATAATTAGACCAGGCAAATCTCAGTGTAAAATGGGTTTGGCGTGAACTATTTGGGGACAGTTATTTGTTTATTGCAATGGATAGCTCTATTAATGTAGGATAAGTCCCGACGTGAGCTAAAGCCGCCATTTATACAAAATGACCGCCAGAGACATTTTCTTTAAAATCATATATCATCTCAATAACCGTTGCTCCGATTTTAGGTTTCTTTTTTTTTTGTTCCATTCCTCACTTCACATATTACAGAAAGTATGATTACGTATTTTACGATAAATTAAACGATAAACTTAAAAAAAATTAAAAAATAGTTTAAATATTATGGAAATTTAAACTTTTATAAACTCGAGACGTTTGTACTAGTCTAGTCAATTTTCGAAAAACTAATTTTAATAACAGTTCTAGAGCACACAATTAGCTTTCATTTGTTTTTGACCGATGTTACTAACTCAAATATTAACGGAGTAATAGTGTCTCCAGTTAGTGTTCTCTCGGAAGATTGTGCAAAACGGCTAACTTTATAAAAAAACTTTCTTAACAAAACTTTCAATGTTTGGTCTCTACTAGTCTACTAGAACTTAAAATTATTTTCAATTATATAAGGTGTCATAAAAGCGAGTTACACAAGAAAGTATAATTTTTTTAAATAGAACAGCTTGTATTTCCTTAACGCCAGTTAAGCCTCCAAAGGTCCTGTATTACACCCTAAAATATGTTATGTTTTTTTTTTTTTTTTTGGGCAGTTTACAAACATTTTTTGACTGCCATATCTCCGCGATTTATTAATCGTTATTTCTAAAAATATGGGATGTTGTTTGATAATGATATATTTACTGAAAAACATTTTTGAAATAAATCTTTAGTATATCGGATGTCCAAAATATTTGCGTATATTTCTTGATATTTAATTACTACTTTTCTCATTTTTTTAAATGGAATGCCTAGGTATACTTTTTTTACATGAATGAATAAATCTCTTTATTTCTATTTCAACCGGTTTTTGAGATATGATTATTTCAAATAATTTTTGCATAAATTAATTTGCTCTTTATTTTAGCATTAAAATCTATATTTTGTTTTACATTTTTTTCAATTTTTTTAAATGGAATGCCTATAATTTTTTTACATGGATGAGTAACGCATACAATTTCTCACATTTTGATATCGTACACTTTCTTTTAATAATTATGAACGGTTTTTGAGCAATCATTTTTTTCACGATATTGAAACTAGCCTAACAATCGCTCAAAATGCCCACCATTTTGATTCAGGTAACACTGAAGTCTCTTGATAAATTAACGCCTTACACAGGCAAAAAATGATAGATACCCAGTTGTTACATTTCATGCTTCTAGAATGAACGATATTAAATAAAATTATATAAAAAAAATATTTTTAAGAAAAAGCTTTTATTTGAAAAAACTACTAAAAAGTAAAAATAATTTTTTTAAAATTCATACACATGGAAACCAAAAGCTTTGGGGGCGGTCATATAGCGCTATTGCATAGTTACTTTGCTCAGTTGACCGCCCCCAAAGCTTTTGGTTTCCATGTGTATGAATTTAAAAAAAATTATTTTTACTTTTTAGTACTTTTTTCAAATAAAAGCTTTTTCTTAAAAATATTTTTTTTATATAATTTTATTTTTTACTTTTTAGTCTACTTATTTTACAGACAGACAAAACCCTTTCAGTTGCCACCGCTATCCACCCCTTCCTTCTCCCGTCTTCTCACCCCGCTATCATTACTTCCCACCTCTTTCCCACCTTTTTCCACCACTTCCCCTGCTCTTTCCCATCTCTCCCCACCTCTTTTCACCCTATTCCCACCTCTTTCCTGCCCTTTCCCATCTCTCTCCACCTCTTTCTACCCTATTCCCACCTCTTGCCTCATTGTCACCGGACTCATACACGTGTGCCAAATTTCAAAGCTCTAGCTTAATTGGAACTAGTCGAAATTCAGCTTGCAAGATTTGACCTAAACCAACAAACAAATATACAAACATTGCAAGTTAAATAAAAGCTTTTAAAAATGCTCCTTACCTATTGTGGAACTGTTTTCCTGGCTATCCATATTTTGTACGTTCCCTTGTTTTAATATTTCGTTAGTGCCAACCTACATGGTTTCATTACATTACAACACGCCGTATCGCCATAATATCAATTATTCGGCGTTTGTCTTAAACACTGTCTAACATTTTATACGCCAGTGCCCTTTTCATTTTCCTCAGTGACTCAGCAGAAATGTCTCTGATGTATTGCACACTTCAAAGGCAGAGCAATATAAAGTGTGAGGTGTCAGGCGAAGTGTATATTTTACAAGAAACGCCTGTCACTTTTTTGTCTGGACTAAGTGCCTACGAATGTAAACGTGTAAAGCGATATTTGGAATGATATGTTGGCTGAAAATAGACGTGTAGGAGCGTCCTGTGGAAAAAGGAGACTCCATGATTCGCTTGTGTTTGTTTATTTTATTTGTTCAACAGGGTTGCACAGGAACAATACAAAATTGTACTGTATAACCTGGAAAATCTTGAATTAGGTGAAAGAACTAATAGGCTATTGTCTATGTCCAGAAAAAAGAGAGTTGAAAGGAACTAAAAGAGTTTTTGTTGTTTCTTATGTTCAGTTGACCCTAAAATACGAGAAAGCCGCGGAATGCGACCACTTAAATGAGATCGAAGTAAAAAGGTTCACTTTTCACATTTTTTAGTTTTGCTCGAAAACTATGCATTTTTCCTATAAACACGTCAATGGGAATAATAGAGAATTAAATTTCCAATCGAAATGGAACCTTCAGAAGTTAAAAAAAAAATATTTTTTGCAAAAATACATCCAAAAAAAAAACGAAAAATGCAATTTTTTTTTTTAATTTCAGCCTGTAACTTTTTTTCGGGTACATTTAGGCATAGACATTGCTGCATAAAAAAGTTGGCGTTTTATCCGTTAAAATGAGATTTTATAAAATTGTTTACGATTAATAGTGACCGAGATACAGCGTTTTAAAGTTTGCAACTTTTAACTTTTTTTGCTAATTTTTACTATTTTCTTTTTTCAAATTTCGTCCTGTAACTTTTTTCTTAGTGAATTTAGGTAGAGACATTATTATATTAAAGTGAAAGCTGACCTTACGCCCGTTGAAATGGTGGCTGGTAAAAGTCTCTACGACAAATAGAAACCTAGATACAGCGTTTCGAAGATTGTTACTTTTAAATTTTTTTCTAATTTTTACGTTCTTTTTTATTAAATTTCGGCCTATAACTTATTTGTCAACTACTTTAAGTACATATATTGCTACATTGAATGTACTCGCAGCATTTTTGTTTAAATAGTCCACCCTGTATATAGCAAGGCATTTTAAACGTCTATAAATAATATATGAAAATAAACAATGTAATATTAAACATACATTACAATGAAAGAAAAAAAATATCAAGCAGATGCAACAAAAAATACTAAAGAACATTAACCAGTCGAGAAATATTTAAAAGAAAAATGATCAACGCAACAGAAAGTTTGTGATTGACTTTTTAAATAATCTAGGCAATTTATTTCATGTAAGTGTTTAGGTAACATGTTGACACATTTATATTTTGGAGAATATTTAAATGTTGGAGTTTTATGTGGAGGATATCTTATAGTTTGCCATGCTTTGTTTCGTAGGCCCTATGAAAGACCAACACCCACTGTGAGTCACGGAATCGGAAGCAAAATGGCGTAGTACCCATCTTTTAAATTGTCAAAGATTCTTTTGAATATTCCTCGTCTAAATAAGAATATTTTCCTGTTCAATTTTAATTCTTTACCTTTGCATAACTGATTAAACAACTAAATTGCTTTTCGATTGAAATATCCACTTAGAGTGAATTTCTTTGTTGAAGAACAAAGCTCATTGCATTAGCATTTTTAAAATAAATTTAGTGAAAATTCAAATTAGCAAGATTTATACAAGATCGAGTGCCGTAGTGAAATAACATCTTTTAGTTTATTTCAGTTATAGTCCAGTAGAATTAGTAAAAAAAAGACTGAAATTTATTGTAATTCGTTTCAGGATGCCACGTGGATTAAACGATAGTTTTATTGATTACGAACATGATCCTGAATTTGGTCCACCTTTTGACCGCCGGAACATTGTTTATTTAACGATTTATTGTTGACAAATTCAAAAAACTCGACTTTTTTAAAGATAACTTAAAGACGTTTGACGATAGGTTTTTCAATTTGTAGATACTGTTAGAACTTTGAAAAAGGGTTAATTTGAGAGACGTTTCGTTTGAAACGCTTGAAAATTTGTTTATATAATTGCAAAAAACCGCGAAAATTTTAGCAATTTGCAAATATTTTTCATTCTTTAACAAAAGTGCTTGAAACTTTGAAAAAATATGTCTATTTATTACCCCAAAGTTATCCCTAAAATTTCATCAAAAAATTTTAATTAGTTTAAGAGATATTCAATTTGTTTATTAAAAACATAAATAATGTAAAATGCAAATTCACCCAGTTCCCGTTGTCGTAGAGAGTTGATCTGGACATCTTTTTTTTTTTGTTGAGACTTAAACTTTTATGTTTTCATTGATGGCAAATCAAATTTGCATTATTTTCAACTTCAAAATGGAGTTTGAAAAAGTGTCACATTTTGAGGTTAGGTTTTTTGCCAATAACTTTTAAACAAATGAAGATTTTGCAATATCGTTCTCATATCTTTGTTGCTGGGGTCTTTTCACACATTTTCAAGAAAAAAAAGTGACTGTAGCCTTATTAGAAGCCGAGATGATTTTTTTTTTAATAAATTCGTAAAAAAATTTTTAACAAAAAACAATTGTTTATAACAAATTATTGTTTAATTTAAAAAAAATCGACATGACAGATATTATTATTTCAACACGCTACCCCAAATTAAAAAAAAAACAGTCAAAATCGGAGAAACGGTAAATTTTTGGTTGACGGATTTGAACTCGTCTCGATCATTTTATGAACGTGTTACAGATATGACTCATGCTTCTCACTCCCGTTCTGACGCTGATTTAAAATTAATTATTGTTATCGTTGCAAATTGAATTTTTTTCCCCCAAACTCAGCTCTCAGCTCAGTTAAGAATGCATGCCCCCCAACAGCCATGAACAAAATTCGTAAAAACCTTCAGACTAAGTAGTTGAATTAGTTCGAAAACTTAAACCTAAATCTTCTCTCTGCTTTCATTCTTGAAAGCTGCTTTTAGCTTCCTCGTGTTTATTTTCAGCAATATAATAACCTGAATCTCTACAGCAAATATAATAAATCCCTACGAAAGAACCTTCCAAAATAAATGTGAAAAATCGACGCAATGTAACGAGTTCGGTTCGTTAGCTTCAACATATCGTTTGCAAATAATAAATATTGGCGTAATAGTTCCGCAAAATGTTACTTGTTTTGATATTGAAGCAAAACAAGTTACCGATTCACGTGCGGAATTGATAAATGATGAGCTCACACAACGCTTTGTCCAAAATGAATTGCAAGTGGCACTAATAGATTACCTGTCTTTTTTTATGAGAGTTATGTACTGGTCTGAAATTGGGAATTTTTTTTTATTTAAGTTATTTTGTCAAGAGAATATTACCTTTTTTATTGCTGTTTTAGCTATGTGGATTATAAAAGTGGAATTCTGTATACTCTGTCACAAGCTTTAGGCTTTAGGGGTAATGTTAATAATAAATCGTCTTTATTGAAAAAAACAATTTATACAAGGCGATGTTTAGCTAATGAGCTATTGTTACAAATAACTCCGAATGTCCAAAAAATTGTGTCCAAAAGTTTAGTTCAGGCAGATTGAATTTCAATAAGGAATGGTAAGGCTAATTTTTTTGGAAATTTACATAAAAAAACCGCTGCCCAAGGAATCCCTACTTCCACTTCCAGATTTTCTATCCAAATCACTCACAACGAAAAAATTTTGTATGTGGAAATAATTGTTTATGGACCTTTAATAATACAATATTTGAAATTCTCTATCCCAAAAACCCATAAAAGGATATCCCACATCGGTAGTGGGGTGGGGGTGGGATAGGGGGTGGTAGTGGGGGTGGATAAAGCAAAAAAACATTTTGAGGTTTCTGGTTCTTGTACACACACTAAATCACATTTTTTTTCATCCCCTTTAATAATGGGGTGGGGGTGGTAATGGGGGTGGCTAATGGCAAATTTTTTTTGAGACTTAAGCTTCTTTTGTATATACTAAATACTAATTTTATGGGCTCTTGCCTGCTTGATTTACCTATTTACCCCAAATTTACCCCAATTTACCCTCCAACCCTTCGACGGAACAAGATGAAAATATAATCTAGTTCTAGATCTCGTTAAAGTACATATGTGTACCAAATTTCAAGTCAATATCTCAAAGGGTTCCAGAGTAAATAAATTATATATAATACAAGAAAGAGTTTTGAGATTAATTTTCAACATCATCTCTTACAGACTCTCGCAGTCACTTTTCAAAATAATAACATAATAACTTTTTCCTCCATATATTTAATTCGTCTGGGGGGGGGCAATAGAACCGGCCTCCTCAGAGGTTGAGGAAAACTTTTCAGAAAATGGTTGAAAACGGATGTGTATAGATTCCTCTACTAGATAATATTGGCATTAATTACAAAATATTAATTTCAAGAGATATCTGGATACTGCTTTTAGTCCCTTCAAATTAGTCAAAAAATTGATGTTTATGAAAAATATTCTCACAGTTATGAAACCTGTAAGAAGTGAAGTATTTGGGTTGTCTAATCATGATTAATAATAAACAAATCTAAAAGTCTTCGTGGGTGTAATTTAAACCTGCTGGCATTTTTTAACAAAAGAGAATGACTGACATTAATGGTTGTTTCTAATCATAGGTAAGTTGATGGCAATTTTTACTAAAAATTCATTTAAGGAAATCGCCAATATTTCGAAAAGTTGTAACTTTAACCTCTACAATGCTTATACTATAAAAACCGCTGCCCGAGGAATCACTACTTTCACATCCTGATTTTCTATCCAAGTCAGTCACAACGAAAAAATTTTGGAAATAAATGTTTATGGAACTTTAATAAAATAATATTTGAAATCCTCTACCCCAAAAATCCATAAAACGATACCCCACATCGGTAGTGGGGTGGGGGTGGATGAAGTAAAAAAATATTTTGAGGTTTCTGATTCTTGTACACACAATAAATCACATTTTTTTTTTAATCCTCTTTAATAATGGAGTGGGGGTAAAGGGGGTAGATAATGCCAAAATTTTTTTTGAGACCTTAGGTTCTCTTATATATACTAAATACCAATTTTATGGACTCTTACCTGCTTAATTTACCTATTTACCCCAAATTTACCCCAATTTACCCCCCAACCCTTCGACGGAACAAAATGAAAATATAATCTAGTTCTAGATCTCGTTAAAGTACATATATGTACCAAATTTCAAGTCAATATCTCAAACGGTTCCAGAGTAAACGTGCGCACAAAAAAAGTTAGACAGACCGACAGACAGAAATTTTTTTTTCGCGCAAACTTAAAATCTCGACGTTTCTAAGCCTATTTGAACAATAAAAAAGTTTTAAATTTTTTTTGTCGTTACTATACTTCCACTGGATGTGGAAGTAAAAAGGGAATTTAATTTAACATAATTTGATGTAAAAAAATACAGGGTGTTCCATTTGAAATAAAAAGTTTTTGAGCTTTGAATTTGACAAAATGTAATGTGAAAAATAAAACACTTGGTATACTATTTTTAAATCTATTTTTTTTTTTTTTGTAGAGAGTAGCTCATCTTGTGTTCTTTCTACCTTCCAAAGAGCAAAAAAGGATCTCCTACACGAAGACAGTTATAACGGTTCATGCAAACCGTTGCACCTGTCAATTTTTTTATATAATGTCAAATATCTCCGAAACTGCTCGGTTTAGGCACAGGGTGTGCTACATGTTTCGACTCAGAATTTTATGATCATTTCGAAAAGTTGAAAACATAGGATGTTCCATTTAAAATAAGCAAGTTGGTATCGACTTCCGGTATTTCCGGAAGTGCCGCCATTTTGAAATTATTATTTTCGGACTCGCAATGGTCGACTAGGGTAGGGTACCAAATCTCAAATGGCTATCTTACCTGCAAGTGGGAAATATTTTAATGGCCGCCTTAAAATAATCACCCTGTATAATGTTTATTTTATCATAGGAGAACGAGAACAAAATAAAATTTGAAATAAACTTTGGTATGCATTTAAAATGTTATTCATTTAGACATAGACCAAATAGGCCTAGGCCACATAGGCTTATCAGCAATCAACAAAACAATTCCTACAATTTAAGTTCTATAACAGATATTGAGAAAATTCTGTGTACAGGGTGGTTGCGCGAATGTTAGAACCTTATTTAACTTCGTTATTTTTGGAGTTACGTAAAAAAGTACAAAAATAAAAGTTACAGAAAATCACATGTATTTTCCAAAAAATATTTCAGAATAGCAATTGAAAGACGCATTTCGGAGATATGAACTTTCCTTTGTTTTTTTTAAATGGAATACTCCATATATATTTACACCTTTTGAAAGGCCATAAAAAGCTTTTTAATTATATGTAATACATGGTATTTATCTTAACAATGTTTTGTCTAATTTACTATAAATTTACAATTTAACAAATTAGCCATGGAATACAAAAGTATGTGAATTAAAATAAACAATGTGTTAGTTCTGTCAAAATACCTGTTAGTATCTAATTTCACTTTATTTTAAATAAAATGGAGAATTTCAATAATTCATATATATTTTTCGGACCACCATGACTTTAAGTTTGAGCAAAACAAAAATTTCTGTCTCTCGGTCTGTAACTTTTTTGTGCGCACGATTACTCTGGAACCGCTTAAGATATTGACTTGTTTTGGTACACGTATATACTTTAATAAGATCTGGAACTAGATTATATTTTAATCTTATTCCGTTGAAAGGTTGGGAGATAAATTGGGGTAAATGGGTGTAAATAGGTAAATCAAGCAAGTCCGTAAAATTGGTATTTAGTAAATATAAAAGAATTATTAAAGCCCATTATTAAAGGGGGTGAAAAAAATAAAACTGTGATTTAGTGTGTGTACAAGAACCAAAGGCCTCATTTTTTTATTTCATCCACCCCCACTACTACCCCCTTTCACCCTCACTACCGATGTGGCATATTCTTTTTGGGTTTTTGATGATTTCAAATATTGTATTATTAAAGTTCCATAAACAATTATTTCCACATACTAAATTTTTTTCGTTGTGAGAGACTTGGATAGAAAATCTCGATGTGGAAGTCGCGATTCCTTTGGTAGCGGTTTTTTCATTTAAAAAGACCGAAAATCCCAGGATACACATCAAGTTAATTTAAAATATGTTGGATACTCCATATTTTCTGCGTGATGATAGTCGTAAAGTATAAAACTGTCATTTTCCTTATCTAGAGAAAATTCAGAGGCAAGTAGAATAGGAAGAGGGAGAGATAAAGTTATCCGAAGTCGTAGCTGTTCTTGTCAGCTTTTACGTTATGTTATCTTTTCTCGTTTCCGGATGAAAGTTCTTTTGCTACTATATTTGTTATGAGTACTTTTAACTCGTCGAAAAAGAATGTAATCTTAAAAATATTAAAATCAATTGAGCAGCTATAGCTGAAAAAGTCGTAGTAGGAGGCCCAATTAGGCCTTATCAATGTGCATTAAATTAAAAAATGAAAATTAACAAATAGAATTAACTATAATAAAAGATACACTAAGTAACGATCATTATCAATTGGCAATTATATAAACTACTTAGGAATAAAAAATATATACAGTGTGTCTCAATTTTCACCACTACACCCCAATATCTCGGCCATTTGTTCATCGATTTAGATCAAATTTGGTATACTTCTTTTGCTTCAGATTGTGATGAAAAAGTTATTTAAAAAATTTTTTTTTTCGAAATTAAATACTCCTACTATGATCAAAAGAAATTGGCAAAAATTGGGAATTTATATTAGCGATTGAGATAGGGTTTTTGTTTTTACAGAATCTTGTTCGGCATGACCTAAAACCCCTGTATACCAAATTTCGTTAAAAAAATATTCATTCCTTTAAAAAAAATCATATCTAAGATTTCAATAATAATCACCCTACTATTCGAGTTATTTATTGTCAGATATTTACATAACTTGACAGTCGTGTAATAAAGACGCTAATTAAGTATTAGGACACATTTTTTTATCCAAAACACTATTATGAAATGAATATTTGAAAAATTGTAGCTATTTTTTAAAATACTTAGAACTCTGCATACCAATATCTTTGTTAACATGGAGTGCTTTGGAATAGATTTGACAATTGCATTGAATGTCAAATTAAACTTAAACATGGCTGCACAACAATTAATTATTGCTGATAAAATTGAAATAATAAGAATTGTCAAATCCATGTTAACAAAGATATTGGTATGCCGAGTTCTAAGTATTTTAAAAAATAGCCACCATTTTTCAAATATTCATTTCATAATAGTGTTTTGGATAAAAAATGTGTCCTAATGCTTAATTATCGTCACTATTACACCATTACCAAGTTATGTAAATATTCGACAATAAATAACTCAAATAGTAGGGTGATTATTACTGAAATCTTAGATATGAATTTTTTGAATATTTTTTAACGAAATTTGGTATACAGGAGGGGTTTTAGGTCATGCCGAACAAGCTTCTGTAAAAACGAAAACCTTATCTCAATCGCTAATATAAATTCCTAATTTTTGCCAATTTTTTTTGATCATAGTAGACGTATTTAATTTCGAAAAAAAAAATTTTAGATAACTTTTGAATCACAATCTGAAGCAAAAGAAGTATACCAAATTTGATCTAAATCGATCAACAAATGGCCGAGATATTGAGGTGTAGTGATGAAAAGTGAAACACACTGTATATAATTTCGAATTTTTTAAGAAATTTGATGTAGATAGAACAAATGGAATTATAAAAGAATTAAGCACTTGAGGGCAAAATGCCAAATAAAATGTATGAAACAATTTTACAAATTTTTGGACTCGTGCATCATTGAGAGAAGAAACTAAAAAAACCGTTGCCCAAGGAATCACTGCTTCCACAGATTCTCTATCCAAGTCTCACAAAACGCAAAAAATTTTGATACTATATTTGCACTCCACTATGTGGAATGATTGTTTATGGAACTTTAATAATATAATATTTGAAATCGTGTACCCCAAAAATCTATAAAATGATATGCCACCTTGGTAATGGGGGTGGTAAGCGGGGTAGATGAAGTAAAAAATGTTGAGGCCTTTGGTTCTTGTACACATACTAAATCACAATTTCATTTTTTCCCCAGTTTAATAATGGGGTGGGGGTGATTAATACCAAAAATTTTTTTGAGACCTCGATTTACCTATTTATCCCAGTTTTCTCGTTAAAATACACACGTGTACCAAATTTCCAGTCAATATCTTAAACGCTCCCAGAGTAATCGTGCGAACAAAAAAAGTTACAGACAGAACGACCGACAGATAGGCAGAATTTTTTTTGTTCAAACTTAAAATCTCGACGTTTCATGACATTCTAAGCTTATATTCGAACAATAAAAATTTTCTACATTTTTTTTTTGCGTTACTATACTTCCACTAGATGTGGAAGTAATTAAAGTGTTTAAGCTTTGGCTGAATGAACAAATCGTCAAGAATAAAATTGAGAGATTGCGCAATTCCTATGAAATCTTCTCAAATGTGATAGCCAGGGAGATAGCGACAGATTTTTCGCGTTAATATCTACAAAGCTAGATTTTTCCCATGATAGCTTAGACAGTATCTGTTTGTATGTCCGCTCGTCAGCTTGCGGGAGCTGCCGAAGGCGAGACTCGAAGGACCTTTTTGTTGATGAGTAGCTAGGGTTTAATTCCCCAATACTACAAAATAGTAAATGTATTTTTCTCTTAACGAAGTGACTGGTGTCACCGTTGCAAATCAATATTTTGACTAAAACACACTGAATTTTATTGAACATGTATTACTACTATTCACAATGATTTTACAAGACCAGTGATGAAACAATAATGTCTGGCGAACATGAGTACTTGTCATGATACAAAGAATACAAGGTATGGCATTGCGCATGTGGGCGGAGCCAAATCGACAGTTGCTTCGTCACGCGGTGATAATTTTCTTACCGCTTCCTTCGTAAAAGTGAGTTTGCCGGCGTCTGTGGAAGTTGTTTTTTGTATTATTTTACTTATTTTAGTGTTCTTGCAATAACCTTTAGTTACAAAAATGCGTTGTGCATTGGCATCATGTAAAAGTGATAATATGTTTAAAACGTATTTATGCGGAGATAAAGCTCATTTATAAAGAACGATGGTTACTAGGAACACTAAGAATCCCTATTTATTCAAAATTCCAATGAGTTTTGGCAAATCCATGATACAAATTCTTGAGGAAAATCCTATGTAATTTAAAATCCCGCTATCACCGCGTGACGTCTTGCGCCAACCGGACCGAATTTGGCGAACTGAATATTCGTGATGGGATCACTCGAGTGAAAAATAACCGGTTATCCGGTTATTGAAATAACCTGCATTACTCGGTTATTGTCAACGAGTACTCGAGTGAAAAATAACCGAATGTTAAACAGTTATTGAAGTAGTCATATCACTCATCACTCTTACAAATAAATTGAATGTTAACTCGTATCGTATAATAAACGAATGAACATCATTATTAACCTATACGTTTCTAAAATAAATATATTAGGTATATGAATTCAAACCGATGTAGTAATGGTAGTAACCAGTATCTTATTTATAATTATTCTATTTCTATTTCTATTTATTAGGTATGTCAAGAATAATCAAACTATGTGCGATTTTATAAAGAATATTTTTTCCCTTTTCACAAAAATTGATTGGTTGATTGATTTTCACATGAAAATATTGAAATTTTTTTTTATGAATTGGAATTTGAACAAAAATTGTTAAATAGCCTTGTAAGTTATGCGTAGCATTCAAGTGACCATCACTCGAATGATTATCCGGTTATTGAAATCACTTGAATACCTAGTATTCGGTTATTGAAATTAATCCCTTATGCCCATCACTACTGAATATCATTTTATTCTTTGTATCATGAGTACTTGTTATTATTCGTCGCCACCCTCTCAGGTGGCGGGGGATCGCGCAGGATCCTATTCAAGAGCGGCAGGGCCGGTCTCACATTTTCTGACCAAACAGTATCAATGATGAAAGTGCAATTCTACTAAATTCTAAGTGTTGCAAAAATGAGTAAAACATTAAACAACATGTGCCAAAAAGAGATATCGATTTTCTGAAATGTCACAAAATGTTACTTGTGATTCGTTCGTGCCGAGCCGAATTTTCGAATTTCGCCGTGCAATTTACGATCAGGTTTATCTGGAAAACTTCCTCTTTACGTCGCGACATCGTAAGGCCGTCCCAATGGTGTTTTTCGAAAAATATGAACGTGTCAAGATTGCATGTTTTTGCAATTTTTTCGGCTCCGACATGCAAGCTGTTTTTTGTTATTTCCGAAACGGTGGGAGTTAGCTCGAAATATTGCTAGTGGTCGAGCTGCAGACGATTGTGTAGCAGCACCAATGACTAATGCAGACATATCAAAAAAATTGTTGCACTTTCATCATTGATACTTTTTATGTTAGAGAAAAAATAAAAGTGTTGGAAAGCTCAATCAATTCTCTTTACATAAGCTGGCTATAATTTTTTTGAAAAAAACGATAATTATCGAGATATTCGAGGAAATGTAGGAAATTACACGTTTTCCTATTATAGAGTGTATGTAAATTTTAAAAAAATTAATTTTCTCAGAAACCTCCGTTTCGAAGGGCCGTGATTAACAAAGCGTCAAAGTAGTACATGATATTAAGTGAACATCGTATATGAGATCGATTTCAGTTAATTACCGATTAATTACGGTGACAAAATGGAGAAATTTTACCGAAAAAAAAAAAAAAGTCCCAAATCCCGCCCCCTCTAATTCCTTCATTTTTGTCGGAATTCAAAAAATAGAAAAAATGGTTTTAGCAAATTTAATTCTATTTAAATTAGCCAGAGTAGGAGCCAAGATTAAAAAGTTGCCATCTGTAGAAGCTCAAAATTTGCGATTTTTTGCAGTACATGGCCGACATTTCAGTAGTTATCTCCGAAGCGAAAAACAAAAATCAAAATTCTTATGGAAGCAAAAGATTCGTAGTGGAAAATACTAGTTTGACCTTATTTTATTTCGAGCTAACTCCCATTGTTTCGGAGATATCTGTGAAAAATAGCAAAAAACAGCTTGCATGTCGTAGCCAAAAACATGCAATCTTGACACGTTCATATTTTTCGAAAAACACCGTTGGGACGGACGTACGATGTCGCGACGTGAAGAGGAAGTCTTCCAGATAAACCTGATCTTGAATTGCACGGCGAAATTCGAAAATTCGGCTCGACGAACGAATCAAAAGTAGCATTTTGTGACATTTCAGAAAATCGATATCTTTTTTGGCAACATGTTGTTTAATTTTTTACTCATTTTTGCAAGAATTGGTAGAATTTCATCCTCATCATAGATACTATACCGGGTGATTCAGTATGGTATTCGCCCCCCCGTATTTTTTTTATTTTAGCAGAAAACTACAATAAACCATATATATTTGTAAATCGTTTGCCAAGCTCTATCGAATGACGTCTTTAAATCATCTCTTTGATCACATATGCCAAAATAACGATAGTCAACTTTTTTTTTTCAAATGGTATGCTATACATTTTTTTGGCGATTGTTGTAGAGCTTCTCTTTCTGCATTCAACCATGTGAAAAAAGTATACACTTCCATAAGGAAAATTTCGAGAAAATTAATAAAATACGAAAAAACTTCATTTAAAGGTTTTGTTTCTGATTCAACATAGTTAGCCAAACAATTGAATTTTGTCATTGTTAGTAATGTCAAATTGAAAATACTGTTATTTGTGACTGTTATTCGTTTCTGTTTTATGCTATACTTCTAAATAGATTTACACAATGGTATCTTACACTAATGAAGAAAAATTTGACATGATATTAATTTATGGAGAGTGCGGAAAAAAACAGTAAAGCAGCCAAACGTTTATATCAAGATCGCTTTCGAAATAGGCCGGTACCATCAGACAAAATGTTTGCAAAATTGACAAGAAATATGAGCGAAAGTGGAAGTTTTGAGAAAAAAGATACGTTTTTAAGCCCAGAACCGCACGAGATGAGGAACATACAGTTGCAGTTTTAGCCCGTGTTTTCGTAGACCCGCATATTTCTATTCGTCAGTTAGCGACAGAGACTGATATTTCATATTCTTCAATTCAAAGAATTCTGAGAGACAATAAACTGCGACCATATAAAATACATTTACATCAGGGCTTGCTTCCAGGAGATTACGAGAGACGTCTAAATTTTGTAGCGTGGTTGGCAGTTGCTCAAGAAATGACTATATTAGATCGCATCATGTGGTCAGATTAATCCCGTTTCCATAATAATGGAATTGTCAATAGACACAACTGCCATTATTGGTCGCAGGATAATCCTCACTGGCTTCGGGAAACTAATTTCCAAAATATCTGGGGCATTAACGTATGGTGTGGAATTCTCAACGGACAAATTATAGGACCAAAGTTTTACGAAGGCACGCTTACTGGAGAAAGATATCTACAGTTTTTAAGAGAAGAGTTGTTAAATTTCATAGAAGATGTTCCATTACATATTAGGCATAACATGATATTACAACAAGATGGGGCACCGCCACATAATGCTATAATTGTAACGAATTACTTAAATGCAGCTTATCCAGGTAGATGGATCGGAAATCGTAGTGAGGGAGTCAAGTGGCCTGCCAGATCACCGGATCTCACACCGTTAGATTTTTTCCTTTGGCCATATCTAAAAGAAAGAGTGTACTTTACACCTCTAAATGATGTCGAAGATCTTAAAATAGAATACAAACTGAATGCCGCAGATTAAATGTTGAAATTCTTCAACATGTATGTACAAGGCGTGATAAACAGAGGACGATTATGTTTAGAAGCGAACGGAGGACTCTTCGAACATATGAAGCAATAAATAATGTTTTTATTTTCTTAATTGTTAGTTAGTTTTCAAGTATTGGCAGTTTTTTATTGGTAATTGTTATTTATTATTAGTTGTTATTTTAATATTATTGTTGAGTGTTATTATCATTAATTAACTAAAGATACGACATTAAATGTTTGTTTATATAAAAATGAATTACATAATTATTTAAAAACAGAACTTTGTTTGATCAAAACATTAAACTTTGTTTCGAAATTTTTACGCCTCATCAGTACCATACACAATCCTCGTACAAATCGAATCTGATTTGCCTAGTTGGTACTAGTTACATTACTTACAATGTCAAAATTCAATTGCTTCCTTGGCTAACTATGTTGATTCAGAAAGAACCTTTGACTGACGTTTTATCATATTTTATTAATTTTTTCGAAATTTTCGTTATGTTGAAGAATGAATTTTAACATTTAATCTGCAGCATTCAATTCGTATTCTAGTTTTAAGATCTTCGACGTCATTTAGAGGTATAAAGTAAACTTTTTCTTTTAGATAGAACCAAAGGAAGAAATTTAACGGTGTTTAAAGACGTTTCTTTTTTTCTCAAAACTTCCACTGTCGCTCATATTTCTTGCCAATTTTACAAACATTTTGACTGATGGTACCGGCCTATTTCGAAAGCGATCTTGATATAAACGTTTGACTACTTTATGTTTTTTCCGCACTCTCCATAAATTAACAATGTCCAATCATGTCCAATTTTTTTTCATTATTGTAAGATACCATTGTGTAAATCTATTTAGAAGTATAACATAAAACAGAAACGAATAACACAGTCACAAATAACAGTATTTTCAATTTGACATTACTAACAATGACAAAATTCAATTGTTTCCATGGCTAACTATGTTGAATCAGAAACAAAACCTTTAAATGAAGTTTTTTCGTATTTTATTAATTTTCTCGAAATTTTCCTTATGGAAGTGTATACTTTTTTCACATGGTTGAATGCAGAAAGAGAAGCTCTACAACAATCGGCAAAAAAATGTATAGCATACCATTTGAAAAAAAAAAGTTGACTATCGTTATTTTGGCATATGTGATCAAAAAGATGATTTAAGGACGTCATTCGATAGAGCTTGACAAACGATTTGGTATATATGGTTTATTGTAGTTTTCTGTTAAAATAAAAAAGATACAGGGGGGGGGGGCGAATACCAAACTGAATCACCCGGTATAAACTTTCCTGGGAAAAAATCTAGCTTTAGAGAAATGATTTCACGAAAACTGTAGCTACCTCCCTGGCTATGAGGTACGGCTCGGCGGTGCCCCGCCGCCGTTTCTTGTATGTACACACAATAAACTACTATATATGTGAAAATCAGTCTTAACGGTATGAGTTCCAAAAATGTGTCGCTGCCTCCTAGACTAGTTGTCCTATCGATCATCTAAAGTGTATTTTCTCGTTGCAGACGGAACCCACCTGGCAACGACGTTCCAGAACAAGCTCCTGTCCAACTCCAACAACACTATAAGCGGCCTCAGCGGCAACTCCCTGATAAACGCGGCGAACAACCAGCTGCCTTTCGGCACGAGTTCAGACTCAGAATCTCCCACAGAACCCGTAAGTCAACAGACAGTTGCAATGCTCAGGGCTAGAGTGGTGCCAAACAAACTTTAAACTTAGTCGAATCCAAGATTTAAACCCCAGATGCTCACTCCAAGTGACATGTAGTTCTAAACCATCCCCGATTAGTTTGCTTCGAGACATTCATTTGGGTCTTGGGGGAAGCGTTATAGGACCGTGTGTAGCAGGTAAAACGAATTCAGTGTTCCAGAAACGTATTAACTCTCGTTATATTGCCCTCGACAGCTTGCTCTTGAGGTACATAAAATAAATGATTTATCCTGTGAAAAAATAGAAAAAATGGAAAAAAATTTAATCCACCATCTTGAAAATGTGACCCACAATAACTTTTGCAGATACTTTGCTTGAAAAGCATTCTTAGAGAAACGACATAATTACAAATTTTACTCTACGAAAATTTTTCTGTAAAAAAATGTTTTCTATAATTTTTCCTCTAGGATAGCGACCTGAATAAATTTGCCAATCAAATAATACCACAAAATTGTCTTAATATAATTTGAAAATTTGTATCTCCTACGAGAAGGTAGATATTGGGTTGATTGGTAAAAAGAGAATGTTGAGTAGATAGATGTGGATTGAGTATGAAGTATATTTGAACATGATCATGTGGCCTAAATATTTCACAAGATGTGGATACAATTTAATTCTTTTTTGAAAATTATAAAACATGATAATATCTATGAATATATCTACAACTTGCTAAAATATTTCTTAAAAACGGATCAAAGGTGAAAAAACCATCAAATTTCATCAAAATTATAGGTGTATCGATTTCTTGTGCCGGTGACACAAAAAATGAAAAAACGATCTAGTTTGCTATTTACTGCTATAGACTAGTTCACAAGTTGAAAGCCGTGTTAACTCTTGATAAAGCTCGTAAAAATATGACGGAGGGCCCATTGGATTCGGAATGACGTCTAGAAAAACGTTCAAAATTTTCAAACCTGCACATAAACAATTGCAAAAGTTAGAAACAAATGAAGATTGAAAAAATAACGAGTTTTGTTTTTTGTAAATAACTCGAAAACTATTAGTATTTAAGAAATTTACAATAAAAAAGTCCCGACTCCCGAAACTCTGTCTCTATTATCAATAATTTTTATTTAATGTTGAAAATAGAACTCCGCGCGGCGAACACTAAGCCGTTACACTGCTCTGAAACCGGCCGTAATGAGTAAAAATATTTTTTTATGTTATTAAATATTAATTTAAAAATTTTTAAAAATTATGGTATTATTTAGAACAATATCCCGTTGTAATTTTTTCACCGATTTTTCATAAAATGAGCCTATTGTTATTAACAATTTTTTTTAGAGTTTGCGTTTATATTTCAAGTCGGATAATTGTTAAACAGAAGCCACTAAAATTATTTCGCTTCGTGGAGACCCTATGTCAACTATACTTTATGGAATTATGACACTGCGATGTTTTTAATTGGTATAGTCTATTAGTTATTAGTTATTAGTTATTTAACCTAACAAAAAACTAAAAAATGAAAAAGAGAGGTTGAAAATTTTTTTTTTATTAATTTTAATTATTATTACTGTTTTTATATTCAAAAGTACTATAAGATCACCTAAACTTTAAATTGTCATTGATAATTGTTTAAACAAATTTTATAAACAAATAGATAAATTATGTATTTTTGAAAAAAGTTTATTTGCCATTTTATAGGTTATAAAATATTGATTAGAAAAATTTTTTTCTTTTAATTCTCTATAATCATTTTTTTTCCCTTTTTTCAATATTTAAACAAATTATTAAGACAAAATTTTATTCTTAAAATTTATTATTTGCAATTCTCTACGAGCTGGAAAAAAAATTTTTTGTTGTTAATTTATTTGTTTATTTAATAAACAATTTGTTATTAACAATCGCCGAATGTGTTTATATTCTTTTTAGATAGAAAAAAAAATAATAAAAACAACCGTATACATAGACATGTCAAAAATAATTTTTAATATTTTTTATAGAATTTTAAATTCAATATTTTTTTTGACATGTTTATGTATACGGTTGTTTTTATTATTTTTTTTTGTATCTAAAAAAAATATAAACACATTCGGCGATTGTTAATAACAAATCGTTTATTAAATAAAGAAATAAATTAACAACAAAAAAATTTTTCATTTTTGCAGCTTGTAGAGAATTACAAATAATGAATTTTAAGAATAAAATTTTTTTCTTAATAATTTGTTTAAATATTGAAAAAAGGAAAAAAATGATTGTAGACAATTAAAAACATTTCTTAAGAAAAATTTTTTGTTTTAATCAATATTTTATAACCAATAAAATGACAATTTTTTTTTCAAAAATGCGTAATTTATCTATTTGTTTATAAAATTTGTTTAAACAATTATCAATGAAAATTTAAAGTTTAGGTGATCTTATAGTACTTTTGAATATAAAAACAGTAATAATAATTAAAATTAATAAAAAAAAAATTTTCAACCTCTCTTTTTCATTTTTTTAGTTTTTTGTTAGGTTAAATAACTAATAACTAATAGACTATACCAATTAAAAACATCGCAGTGTCATAATTCCATAAAGTATAGTTGACATAGGGTCTCCACGAAGCGAAATAATTTTAGTGGCTTTTGTTTAACAATTATCCGACTTGAAATATAAACGCAAACTCTAAAAAAAATTGTTAATAACAATAGGCTCATTTTATGAAAAATCGGTGAAACATTTTTTTTTCAACGGGATATTGTTCCTTTGAGTGTCTAAATAACACCATATTTTTTTAAAATTTTTAAAGTAATATTTAATAACATAAAAAAATATTTTTACTTATTACGGCCGGTTTCAGAGCATCGTAACGGCTTAGTGTTCGCCGCGCAGACCTCTATTTTCAACATTAAATTAAAATTATTAATAATAGAGATAGAGTTTCGGGAGTTGGGACTTTTTATTGGAAATTTCTTCCTCTTTAAGAATCTTTCTTTAAAATTTCTTAAATACTAATTGTTTTCGAGTTTTTTACAAAAAACAAAATTCGTTATTTTTTCAATCTTCATTTGTTTACAACTTTTGCAATTGTTTATGTGCGGGTTTGAAAATTTTGAACATTTTTCTAGACGTCATTCCGAATCCAATGAGCCCTTAGTCATATTTCTACTAGCTTTATCAAGAGTTAACACGGCTTTGAACTCGTGAACTAGTCTACTACTGGTACAGCAGGGTGGAAAATTGTTTGTATTAGCAAAGTAGTGTGGCATTTGTCTTAATTCGGTGACATATTGGCTAATGGTAAAACCAAAGCCACAAAAAAAATTACTTTCCACCTTAACTTGATTTCTGTAAATCTAGGAACACTTTATTTACATCGAAATACAGCTGAAAATGCAAATAAACCCCAGCTACATTATCTAAATTATGAATACTGCCAAAGTGAATACTGACTTGTTTGCCACAATCCGATATTTATTTTGTCAGTTGCCATAATAGAATGTGTGATTTGAAGGGTCTCGACATGATACACAACCTCACGCTCACTGCCATTTTTTCTTACTCTCTCTCTCTCTCTCTCTCTCTCTCTCTCTCTTACTCTTAGCCTCTTTCTAAAGAGGCTTTTGATTCATCGTACCCACAAAAGAGGCAAGAATCATGGAAATTAACACTTGCTCGAAATTCGATATTACAAAATAGTAGTGGAAAACTAGAAAATTGCTAGCGCCTAAACGCTGTATCCTAGAAGAAAATTGCAAAAACCTTTTTTTGTAGAAAATTATACATAGAATAAAACTTGTAACAACATTGCTCCAAAATGCTTTTCAAGTGAGATATCTGCAAAACTTTTGTAGGCGCCAATTTATTCAAAATATCGGACAAAATCTAGATTGTATAGTGCCCAGTTGTACCAACTAAGTTCAAGCTAAGTTCACCTTGATCCAGATCAAAAGCCAATGTTACGATTATTACGACAATGGACCATGGATTTTGACTTGGATCAATCTGAACTTGGCTGAACTTAGTTGGTACAACTTGCCCTAAGAGTGCAAAATTAGCATGCTAAGGACACTTTTAGACACATTTTGTTCCAGCTTTCCCACATTTTTTCACGTAGTAGAAATGTGACCTAATATTACACAAAATAATTTTTTTAAATTTACAAACAGAGCACTCGCTAACGTCTTTAAAATACAGAAAATATACAGAAAGTTGAGAATTTCAAATTATAAACCAAATGAGAAAGCTGACAATCCCTCCCCCCACAATGATACCCCCAGTGCTCCCCCGCTTAATATGATTGGTGGGGGGGGGGCGTAATATTTGGAAGTGGTGGGAGGTGTTACAGAACCCTAATTTTCTCTCTGCTGAGGTGGAAAATAGTATATATAATATATATATTTTCCACAAAATTTGTACACTCAAAGTATAGATGAGAAGATTAACATGAAGATGTGTGACTTTAATCTATCGTAGAGGTAAATTGATATTTTTATAGAATTTCCAGTGATCACAATATTTCTACCGTGATTATTTGCAAAATACTTAATCATATACTATTCGCAGAAATCAATAATATTTTTCAATAATAGCGAAAGTCCCTAATTATTTTAGAACTATTTGGTTTGATCTGATACCGACATTGGAACATAAAAAGAAAGCCGTTTCTAGTTGCACACTACTAGGTTGGCATTTTTAATTGTATTACATTATTTTAACAAGCAATTTGCATTAATCCTTACGTCCGTTCTGTTGTGCCATTTGTGGTGTGCTTATAAAATAAAAAGGTTATCTGCATCCTCTGGGAGGACATTCACAAGATTTACTGAGGTCTGTTATTCATTAAAACACTGATAATTCTATCAGCCTACACACGGTTTTCTAACACCCTTCAAGAAGTCATATCAGCATTTCAACTTTTATTCGGAGGGGAGAGTTTTTAACTATTTAAAATAATTAACGAGGAAGTCAAGAAACTTTTTAGAAAAATTCCCTTGACCTTAGCTCGTAGAATTTCCCTGGAATAAAAGTTTGAAAACTACCAATCTGTATTTTAATCATTTTGTTCTTGTTTGTATACGTTTCGTACCTGGTTTTTGATATTGTTACCATTTATTTTGTTATATTTGAGGCATTTAAATAAAAAAAAGATTGGTAAATCGAACGGGATAATATTGATATTTTGTGGATAGAAAAAGTGGGTTGATTCCACACCAACTGTCATTAATATCGACAGTCATTGTTGCTTTTTTCCTTCATAACCTACCCGATTTTTAAAATGTCAAAAATTTAAATTCTTAACCGTTAGACTAGTTCACAAGTTCAAAGCCGTGTTAATGCTTAATAAAGCTCGTAAAAATATGAGTGAGAGCTCATTGGATTCGGAATGACGTCTAGAAAAATGTACAAAAGTTGCAAACCCGCACATAAACAATTGCAATAGTTATAAACAAATGAAGATTGAAAAAATAACGAGTTTCGTTTTTTGCAAATAACTCGGAAACTATTAATATTTAAGAAATTTTAAAGAACGATTCTTAAAGAGGAAGAAGTTTCCGATAAAAAAGTCTCAACTCCTGAAACTCTGTCTCTAATATTAATAACGGCGAACACTAAGCCGTTACGATGCTCTGAAACCGGCCGTAAAAAGTAAAAATATTTTTTTGTTATTAAATATTAATTTAAAAATTTTTTAAAAATTATGGTACTATTTAGACATTTAAAGGAACAATATCCCGTTGGAAAGAAAATGTTTCACCTATTTTTCATAAAATGTGCCTATTCTTAATTAACAAAGTTTATAGAGTTTGCATTTATATTACCAGTCGGATAATAATTAAACAAAAGCCACTAAAATTATTTCGCTTAGTGGAGACCTTATGTCAATTATACTTTATGGTATTATGACATTGCGATGTTTTTAATTGTTATAGTCTATTAGTTATTAATTATTTAACCTAACAAAAAACTAAAAAATGAAAAAGGGAGGTTGAAAATTTTTTTTTATTAATTTTAATTACTATTACTGTTTTTACATTCAAAAATACTATAAGATTACATAAACTCTAAATTTTTATTGCTATTTGTTTAAACAAATTTTATAAACAAATAGATAAATTACGTATTTTTAATTTTTTTGCCATTATACCCATTTATTATAAAATATTATGGTTAAAAAAAATTTCTTAAGAAAATTTTTTTAAATTGTTTATAATCAGTTTTTTCCTTTTTTCATTATTTAAATAAATTATGAAGAAAAAAATTTATCAAAATTTATTATTTGCAATTCTCTACAAGATGGAAAAAAGAAAAATTTTTGTTGTTAATTTATTTGCTTATTTAATAAACAATTTTTTATTAACAATCGCCGAATGCGTTTATATTCTTTTTAGATAGAAAAAAAACCATATATATAAACATGTTAAAACAAATTTAATTTAAAATTCTATAAGACATTAAAAAATTTTTTTGACATGTTTATGTATACGGCTGTTTTTGTAATTTTTTTTTCTATCTAATAAAAATATTTGACACATTTGACGATTATTAATAACAAATAAACAAATAAATTAACAACAAAACATTTTTTCTTTTTTCCACCTTGCAGAGAATTCCAAATAATAAATTTTAAGGATAAAATTTGTTCTTAATAATTTGTTTAAATAATAAAAAAAGGGAAAAATGATTTTAAACAATTAAAAAAAAATTTAAGAAATTTTTTTTTAGTCAATATTTTATAACAAATATAATTTTTTTTTTTAAAAATACGTAATTTATCTATTTGTTTATAAAATTTATTTAAACAAATAGCAATAAAAATTTAAAGTTTATGCAATCTTATATTATTTTTGAATATAAGAACAGTACCTAGTAATAATTAAAATTAATAAAAAAAAAATTTCAACTTCTATTTTTCATTTTTTAGTTTTTTGTTAGGTTAAATCAGGCCTGTAGCTAGGGGGGGGGGGGGGGGGGGGGGCAGGACGGGCTTTGCCCATCCTGGAATAAGTTTCGCCCGACCTCCGGTGATCGTAATGGGGGCAATTTTAACTCTTTTAAATATTTTGAAAGAAATTGGGTAAAAATTTTTAAATTTTTTCGGATTAAAAATTTTTTTTTGGATTTTTTTTATTTCTCCCCCCCCCCGCTCATCAAAAAAATTTTTTACGGGCCCGTCCTGAAAGCACTTTCTAGCTACAGGCCTGGGTTAAATAATTAATAACTAATAGACTATAACAATTAAAAACATCGCAATATCATAGTCCCATAAAGTATAGTTGACAGAAAGTCTCCACGAAGCGAAATAATTTTAGTGGCTTTTGTTTAACAATTATCCGACTTGAAATATAAACGCAAACTCTAAAAATATTTATTAATTAACAATAGGCTCATTTTATGAAAAATCGTTGAAACATTTTTTTTCCAACAGTATATTGTTCCTTTAAGTGTCTAAATAATAGCATAATTTTTAAAAAATTTTAAATTAATATTTAATAACATAAAAACATATTTTTACTTATTACGCCCGGTTTCAGAGCATCGTAACGGCTTAGTGTTCGTCGCGCGGAGCTCTATTTTCAACATTAAATTAAAATTATTAATATTAGACACAGAGTTTCGGTAGTTGGGACTTTTTTATTGGAAATTTCTTCCTCTTTAAGAATCTGTCTTTAAATTTTCTTAAATATTATTAGTTTTCGAGTTATTCGTAAAAAACGAAACTCGTTATTTTTTCAATCTTCATTTGTTTATAACTTTTGCAATTGTTTATGTGCGGGTTTGAAACTTTTGCACATTTTTCTAGACGTCATTTCGAATCCTCACTCATATTTTTACGAGCTTTATCAAGCTTTGAACTTGTGAACTAGTCTACGTGAAATCACAACTCAAATTTTATTGGTGGCATTCACACTTACGGATCATTATTCTTACCAATGCAGGCATTGGAAGGGAAGACTTTAATCAGAAATTTTACCAGACTATGCGCTTCAGTGAGATCTTCTATTTTTAATTTAACTTTTTTTTCGTCAAGTCGATAATAACAAATTTTTCGTGAAAAAACTTGTTTCTACGAATTTTAAATGCGAATTCCTCCCCCACCCCGTGTGATTAAGCTAAACTAACTTGATAACATGATAAAAGAGAACGAGTGGAACCGAATTGTCAATTTTTTTTTTTTTTAAGTTGGATTCATTTCAAAACCAGATCCGCTCCGCTATTGGGGGTGGTTTACAATAAGCATCAATGAGAAGTGTATAAAATATCAATATTGTCCCAGACTCTATGATTCATTTATTTACAGCAGGTACAGTGCTGCTCTCGCATCAAGCGACATATATACATAATAAGGTATTTTCGTTAAAAAATTAACAAAACTAGAGAAATTTGTACTCTTAAAGTGTCTCAATGTTACTGAAAGATGTTTCGTAGTGAGTAAAAATATTCCTTCTTGTTAAAGAAAAAAACCTGTCAGTGATATATTTTTGTATTTTTTGTATGTAGTCTGATGTAAAGTAATTGACCAATGTAGAGAACATTTTTGAGACTTGACATTTTTCCGTTCGTTTTCCTTCGTGAACCGAATTTTAACAGAAAATAGTGTAATGTAAGACTGAATGTTTTCATAGAATTATCGTAGAGATGACTTCCAACTGACATATCTCGGATTAAAAACGTGCTTTTAACTTGCCACCATGGTTTTTGTCTAGGAAACGCTGAACATTTAGCAGGAACTAAACCGTGATGCTGCAGTAATTCTGTACTAACTCGTATAAAGGTGATTGTTCAAAACCAAAATAGCCCAGGAATACCAGACGTCAACGAAATCATTAGACAAACCTTAGTTTCTAGAGCTTTCAAGGTATAAGACTCAAAGGCCATATATCGGGTGGCTCAGCCGATAGTAATGTTTCCGCGAGTCTCGTCTCGTCGAGAAATTGATTTTTCTCGTCTCGTCTCGACATTGTCGGGACGAGATCTTTCAGCCATCTCGTCTCGACATATTCTCGTCTACCACAAATCTCGTCTCGAGGTCGAGATCTCGTCTCGTCTCGATGAATGTGAAATTTCCCATTTTTTTCTTTTTTTTTACAAATAAAATCTCTATTTATTTAATTTATAAAGTTACACTTCAATTTATATGAATATTTGACTTTTGTTTAATTTTTAAACTAAAAGAATTATCTGAAATATTAGTATATTGTCTATGTAGTGTAGAAAGGAACTAAAACGTTAAAGGGTTTTTATTGTTTCTTATGTTGACCCCAAAATATGAGCAAACCGCGGAGTGCTACCATTTAAAGGAGTGCGTTTTTGAGATCGAAGTAAAAAGGTCAACTTTTCACATTTTTGAGTTTTGCTCGAAAACTATGCATTTATCCTATAAACACGTCAATAGAAAAATTGTAGAGAATTAAATTTACAATCGAAATGGCTCCTTCAGAAGTCAAAACAAAAAAAAAAAACGAAAAAATGCAACTTCTTATTTTAGCCTGTAACTTCTTTTCGGGTACATTTAGGCATAGACATTGCGGCATAAAAAAAGCTGGCGTTTTACCCGTTAAAATGATGTTTTGTAAAAATTTCTACGGTTAATAGTGACCGAGATATAGCGTTTCAAAGTTTGCAACTTTTAACTTTTTTTGCTAATTTTTACTATTTTTTTTTTAAATTTCGTCCTGTAACTTTTTTCTGAGTGAATTTAGGTATAGACATTATTATATTAAAGTGGAAGCTGACTTTACGCCCGTTGAAATGGTGGCTGGTCTGTACGACAAATAGAAACCTAGATACAGCGTTTCGAAGATTGTTACTTTTATTAACTTTTTTTTCTAATTTTTACGTTCATTCTTTCTTTTTGAATTTCGGCCTATAAGTTATAGACTGAAAAGAAAGAACGTAAAAATTAGAAAAAAAGTTAATAAAAGTAACAATCTTCGAAACGCTGTAAATTTTTACGATTAATAATAACCGATTCATATCAATGTAATATCATAATATCAATCATAAAAATTTTTACAAAATCTCATTTTAACGGGTAAAACGCCAGCTCTTTTTTATGCAGCAATGTCTGTGCCTAAATGTACCCGAAAAAAAGTTACACGCTAGAATTTAAAAAAAAAATTAAAAATTGCATTATTTCGTTTTTTTTTGTTTTGTTTTTTGGACGTATTTTTGTAAAAAAAAAAAAATTTTGACTTCTGAAGGTGCCACTTCGATTGGAAATTTAATTCTCTACAACTTTTCTATTGACGTGTTTATAGGAAAAATTAAAAATCTATATTTTTTGAAAATCAAAATAATGTTTGCGGGGCATCATATGTATTTTGGCCAACAGGATCCAACTACACAAAAATCTACAGGTTGTCCCATTTAAAAATCTGATTTTCATATCAATTGCAACGGAACCGGAAGTCTGTCATTTCTTATCATATCATATAAATGGAAATTGCATCCCATATCACTACACCAAATTTGAAAAAAATCAATTAGCCTGTTCAAAAGTTACAAGAGTGTCCCTATCAGCTGCGCCACCCGGTTTCCCCGAAAAACTTTGGAATTATAAATATAACAGCCTATATATCTTTACATATTTCAATTCCGGAGATGCACAGACGCACTTTTTGGTTGCAATTTGATTTACATAATATATTGTCCTTGCCCTAAATAATTTTCATATTCATTCATTCATCACATCTATTCGAATTTTTTTTTTCTAAATTTGCATAGATGTGATGTATTGCCATTTTTTAGGGCAAGGAAGATGTTCAACACGATTTAAGTGCCTGCACATTAAATGGAATATTGTGCTGCAATTAGCCGTTCTTCAAATGTGGTTCTGCATTATGGCGGAGCTTATGAGTGTCATAAGCTCTTGGACTATTGCTACTTATACGACCAACCAGTCGATATCATTAATTTTAATTATTATTTACCAAAGAACTTTGATATTCGGGTTAATATCTATCAAACCAAATTTCGATTTGTCGTGAGAATTAGTAGTTTGTTTCTGCAAAAAATCACAAACTAGTCAATGTCAATAAGCTCTGTCTAACGTGGTCAACTGACCAATGACGAATTGTTTTCAACCATTCGTGTTGTCTGACTAGTCCGTGATTGCTGCAGAAACAGACCTAGTATTTAACTAGTGGGTGTCTAAAAGATTTGAAAATGTTGATAATTATTGGGTTTGTTTTTGTGTTTTCATTTGTGTTTTCATTTTTTACAACTTATCCTGTGGTGCAAGTTCAAGTACCCTTTGCTGCAGCGTCACGCGGTATCCACTTGAATACACGTGATATCTTAGCCATCCAAAGATCATTACAACAGATATTTCAAATATAGAGATGTCCAAATCTAAACCAACATTTTTTCCTTTATAAACTTTGAACACTGCTAGGTGATTTCAATGCTTTTTGTTTATTTCTTGAAGTGTTGAAACTTTTCATCACGAGGAGGTGCCACGTTCTATCTTGTATTCATACCGTTTAGTTCAAACTGAAAAATTGAATGCAGATATTGACACACTGTATATCAAAAAGATGCATTACTCCAAAAATGAAGGTAAGATTTTTATGATCAGAAACAGCCTCTGTCATCAAAAGTGTACTGTCACATATTCAATGATGGTCATATCTAGGCTGCACAGTGGCTAACCCACTAACTTAATCACGATGCTGTTGTCAAATGTCGGGACGGCATCTGATCGAGAATGTTACGATAGCTTTATTTTAGTTTAATTTTCTTGAAAAATATCCACTTTACAAAACAAGTTGGTTGTTATTTAAGTAATGAAAAAGTAAAAACTCGGTGGCAAAAAGTGTCTGCTCTTATTTTTTGAGTAATGTACTGAGTAATGTGTAAGCTCAGTAGTAATAATTATGTATTGAGTGGATAGGTAATGAATAAAATTTCATTGAAAAAATGGTTTAGAAGCAAATTCCATATTTCCACTGATTCCGTCAGCTACTCTTCCAAAATGATCCGATTTTTGTTTTTTTCATGCAATGATTTAACAGAATATTTTCCAATCTTTAAATGGGCTGAAACTAAATTTCACTTTTTCTATCACACAATGTCATTGTAATTTTCAAATTTCGTAGGAAATTAATCTTTATTCGAAAATTACCAAAAATTTTGAACCAGTATTATTCGAGCTCAAAAATTACTAAATTTGAAAGTGTCGATGGCATGAAGTGGTAGAAAAAGTGAATTTAAGGAGAAAATAAGAAATGACTATTTGTCGAAAAACAATTCATTTTCAAGTTCTTGATTACCTATTTAACGTTCAAAAAATGCAATTTTAAGGGGGCCGTAAATCGAAAATCATAAATCACAATATTGCTAAATCTTGGATATAGCATGTTGATCAATAATATTGCCTTAGTATTTCAGTAAAAAAATGCCTAATATGACTAGAAAATCTATCCCTTACTTAATAAAAATACTTACCAATGACTGCAATAGTTTTGTTTCACTCAAAAAGGATATACTCCAGTCGAATTAGACATAATAAAAAATTTTGCGTACTGCGGACTTTTTTTTGTGGAAGTTGTTTAAGAGGGCATAATAAGCAAGCATAGAACACCCTGCTACACCATGTGCGTCCCCTATTTTTAAGGGTTGAAACTTTGAAATTTTACTTATATGTCCATATCTTTTCCCTATTGCCCGTAGGGCTCTTTACCAAGTTACACTTTTTGAAGATTCATCCCTCCTCTACATAATATATATATTACACATTTGCCATAGGACAAACGGTTTTGGCTGTTAGAGGCCGGAAAGGTCGCGCTGTCCGAATTTGGGGGTCTTCTATACAGGACAAACGGCTATTATTTCCAATCTACAATACTGCACATACTAATGCCCTTAAGGAGGGATGATGATTTGTGAAAAAACTTTCATCGAATACCGCGCGGTATTCATGATACGGGATGTTGAAATTTGGAAAAAGTGAATCTGCTTTTTTTCGCTCATTTGTTTTTCATGCTATTTTGGTATTGTTGCATTAAAAAAAAAACAAAACCAGTATAATTCTGGTAAATGTTTTTGTTTATCCTAAAAGTCCAATTCATTGCCCATAGAAAATGTGTTTTTGTATTTAAGTAGGATCAACATACTTATTATGTAATAACGATTTATGCCATGTGTTCTCCAGTCTCCTTTCTCACATTTTTTTTGCGGCCTTATGGTTCATAGTAGGGCAGAAAGCAATGTATACCCGAACAGGGCACATATTAGGGTGTTAAATTGGATCTCTTGTTAAAATGCGATAGGACGTACCGTTTTCGAGTAAAACGCACTTTTCATCGACTGACTAGTAAATACTCACCGCTGACTTCGAAAAAATAAAACTGTGTCGCTTCTTGCTTTTTCTCTTTATGAGGGACATTACTAATGAAAAAATGAAGGGACTCGGACGGAATAGGGGGTTCTCACTCCCCTATTTGAAGGTTCACGCTCGAATCATCATTGCAACTTATTTTGTGTCTATAACAAAATCTACAGTAATTTTACCTTCCTCGAGAAACAGCTATTATATGTCCATTTCATCGAAAAATGATTAAAAAAAACAAACTCCTAAGAAAGAAAACACCAAAATGTAGAATTTATTTATCAGATCACAATTCAGAACAGAATGAAAACTCAAAGCAAACATAACCAAACAAGTGCGTTTTACTCGAAAACGGTACGTCCTATCGCATTTTAACAAGAGACTCATTTTAACACCTTATTATGTGCACTGCCCACGTGTATATTGCTTTCTGCCTTACTATGAACCATAAGGTCGTAAAAAAAATTGTGGAAAGGGAGACTGGAGAACACATGACATAAATCGTTATTACACAGTAAGTGTTGATCCTACGTAAATATAAAAACACATTTTCTATGCGCAATGAATTGGACTTTTAGGATAAACAAAAACATTTACCAAAATTATACTGGTTTTGGTTTTTTAATGCAACAGTACCAAAATAGTCATTTTTGGCATATTTTGCTGTCTAGCTCCTAAACCAACGAATGTATTAAAATGAAATCAACGTAAATTTTCTTATATTAGGGTCGTACATGCATGAAAGAAAAATGAGCGAAAAAAAGTAGGTTCACTTTTTTTTAAAAAAAGGGGTTTTCAAAATTTCAACATCCCGTATCATGAAAACCGCGTGGTATTCGATGAAAGTTTTTTCACAAATCATCATCCCTCCTTAAGGGCATTAGTATGTGTAGTATTGTAGATTGGAAATAATAGCCGTTTGTCCTGTACAGAAGACCCCCAAATTCGGACAGCGCGGCCTTTCCGGCCTCGTACAACCAAAACCGTTTGTCCTACGGCAAATGTGTAATATATATTATGTAGAGGAGGGATGAATCTTTAAAAAGTGTAACTTGGTAAAGAGCCTTACGGGCAATAGGAAAAAAGATATGGACACATAAGTAAAATTTCAAAGTTTCAACCCCTAAAAATAGGGGACGCACATGGTGTAGCAGGGTGTAGTTTTCTGTGCTTGCTTATTATGTCCTCTTAAACAACTTCCACAAAAAAAGTCCGCAGTACGCAAAATTTTTTATGATGTCTAATTCGATTGGACTAATATCATTTGTGTATATTTTATAAAGGATAAAGTTAATTTCAACAAGTTATTTTTTTTAAGAAAAAAAATTGAGGGGCCTGATTTTGTATTTTTAAACCCCATGGAGTGCTGAAAGAAATTTGTGAAAGATTCATTTGGTATGAATTGCTTATAAACGATTATTTAAAAAACCTTTTCGAATTCCTCGCTGTCAAATATTAAAAGCAGTGTTTTTAAAAAATCGGCCGATTACATTTTTACGCCCAAAACGGAGTGGGACAGCCCCAATTTTCATTTTTTTACATTTTCTGTCTTGAAAAACATAAATATTTAAGAAAAATAAAGGACGGCATCGTGTAGACCGACTTTTAATAAAAAAAAACGGTAATGGACTGCTAATGTTTAACTGCAAAGTTAAAAATTCTTCAAAGTGCATTTTACTTAGGCTTAAGCTTTTAAATAGAGAGAATTATTAATAACAGAAAAATATTTAAAATATAGTTCAGTAATTACGCGTAAAAAAAAAGGTTTAATTTCAGTTTTAAAACAAGGCAACCAAATTTGATATGTGGACAGTGGTGCAGCCAGAAAATTCATCTGGGGGGGGCCAATAGAACCGGCCTCTCCAGAGGATGAGGAAAATTTTTCAGAAAATGGTTGTGTATGTAGATTCTTCTATTAGATAATATTGCCATTAATTACAAAATATTTATTTCAAGGGATAATTTAGATACTGCTTTGTACTGCTTCTTTATTTTTTGGCTCATGGAAGACGGCTTGGGGGGGGGGCCGGGCCCCATGGCTCCCCCCCTGGCTGCGCCCATGTATGTGGATATAACTTCGCATTATAAACAACTTCTTAAAATAAACTTCAAAGATAGATTTTAGTTTTCGACCTAAATGCCAGGATTAACACTAATTTGTGCACCCACTTTTTGGTTTAAGAACATGCACTGACTTTTATTAGAAATAACATTTTTCAGAAAATCAATAACAACAGCGTTTACCATATGGTGCGGGCCTTTCGGCGGACACTGTATACAATGAGAACTTTACCAATATTCAGTCTAACAGCTAAAGACGTCCATACACTTAACGAGTTAACTTTGAGCACCTTTTACATCTAAACTATAAGATAAAAGACAGGAAATGCTCTACAGGTTTTTTTGGTCAAGAATGTTTTCTCATCCAGATGGGTTTCATATGTGAGTATTCGAGTTTCAGGCTAAGAAACTCCTGAATTCTGAAAAAGCGTTCCAGATTTTTCGCCAGTTATTGGAGCTTTTACGCAGTTTTGTATAATATTGGGGTAGTTTTCACCCTCTTAAGGATGTGTCTCGATTACTTTCTGTAAGCCCTAGGTGTTTACATTTTTAACTTATCTCTTAGGAATGATTATATTTATGCGAAATGTAAATTATATTAATTATATTTATGCGAAATAATATTACATAATGTGCCTAAATAGGCGCATGGCGGAGGAATAGCAAAGGCGGGGAATCAGTTGGAAAATATTTAGCGCTTTTTAAGAACAAATAATAAAAGTACCTATCACTCAATTGGAAATCAGTTACTATCCAATCAATACACTTATTATTACAGAGCTAATGAAATCATGTCGAATGGGAGCTAATAGAAACTGAGTTACAATTATGAAAAAGAACTTTAAAACGAAATATCCACCAGATAAAAAAAATTACGTTGTAAACTATTCTCTAGCCTTAAATACTACATATATTCGTCCTTTAACCTTATATACCCTTTAATAAAATTAGTTAAAACTTTCTCGATGTAAACCCATAGAGAATGAGGTTTAAAATATTGGCTAATATTCAGTTTTATTCAGTTGTACGCAAGTTGACATGTAAAGTAGAAAGTAGGTGAGTTCTTCGAATCTGTTTATTGTTTGTAAAAGTTTCAAATATTTTGTATTTTGTGGTTGTGTTGAGAAACTTTCGTAAACCGAACATTGTACGTTTTTGTATAATTTGTGATATAATGAGTATTTTATATATTTTTGTGTATAGGACAATGTTATGTACATAGTGTAATAAACATAATTGCCGTTGATATAGAGTGATCCATTGCATAAGGTTATCCGTTTCCGTTTATAAAAAAGAAACAGGAAAGTAAAGTTTTATTTGGTATAGAAATATAAGCTTTGATGTAGAGGTACCAAAAAATTGCTATATAGACAGGCGGTACATGACCAGTCAGTCAGGTGCAACGTTTTTAAAATGCATGCCAATCATATATATGAATGGAATTACCATGAATATGCCAGAAACGCAAATTTTAGGCAACCGTCGCGTGCAGAAGGGTGTGCAAATCGATTTTTTTTTTTTTGAATTTTAAAATGGATACCAATAGTGCCAAACGAAAAGCCTTGAAAAAAAAAATCCAAAATCAAAATCATCCAAAATCAAGAACACCGAAAAATTTTACGATTTAATGTGCGCATCAAAAGTTGTTTTGCGCGCGGAAACTGCATGCCAATGAATTTCCGCTGGATTCTGTTTCACGGCTTTTTGTTTGGCACTATTGGCATTCATTTTAAAATTTAAAAAAAAAACAAAAAAAAACGATTTGCACACCCTTCTGCACGCGACGACATGCATTTTAAAAACGTTGCACCTGACTGGTCATGTACCGCCAGTCTAATACCGCGTGTAATACGGTATACCCCAATTTTTTCTTAATCGAAACTTGGTACACAATAAACGCAACTTTTTGACACAAACTACCCAATACGAGTATACTGGGTTTAATTTCCTCTTCCTAAAAAACCCAGTGTCACGACCGGGAATCTAACCCGGAACTCCTGGCCGAGAGTCAAGCATTTAGCATTTAAACATTTATTTTATTCTTTCCCATTCTAACATTTCAAAGTGTTATATTTTATCGTATTTTACATTTATGCATCAAGTCCAAGTCGAAACAAGCGCGCGAGGCGTGATGCGCCTTGGCTGCTGTTGGAAGGCATGACGATTTCAAACAGCTTTGAATTTATGTAGAGGCGTTTTCTCATGGTTAATACGCGCTGTGATTCGCGGGTGGGGTGTGATGTTTGCGGGTGTTGTGCTTGCCTCTCAAGCATTCATATGAAATACATAAGTCATTTATAAACATATTCAGTTGAGAAAAAAACGTCTTACACAGACATGTTGGCAGTGGAGGAACTTTAAAATGCTTTAACAAGCATACAATTGACAATATATATTTGTGGGGAACGCAATTATATGTTGTATCTCTCTTATACAAATGGATCACTCAATATTACTAGCCTTTACTTGAATTTTGATTCTAATAACTTGGAATGCTGAGGCCTTGTATACTTTGTGTCATTAAAAATGTAAAAATAGGAAATAAATAAAGCATATCATTACTAATTTTTGGAGTTTTTTCATCCCCTTATCTTAATCCCGTAGAATCATTCCAAGAGAATCGAAAAAAAATTTGACTTGGGACGAAGATGTTTTGCATACATGTTTTAACAAAGGTTGAAATTGGACGACTAATAACTGAGCTACAAAGGTATTACTGTGAAAAGTGGGACACACTGTATATACTGGGTGTCAACAAGATTACTTTCCGGCTGTCATTTTTTTATTTTTTAAAGGATCTTCAAACTAGTTATGTCATATGTTATCAAAACGACATTTTTCTATCCATTTGTCAAGTTTCTATGACTCCGGCCTACTTCCCCTACTTTTGATATTTAAATGGAACATCCTGTATGTTTTTACATTTTTGGAATCTAGATGACATTTTGCATATGACTACTAATTTTATTACTCTTGTCGCCATTTTGAATTTTTTGCAGACAATTCTAATTTTCAATCTAGTGTGACATGACCCACCAGAAATTGTTCTAATATTCATAAATAACTGAAGAAAAATACATATTGGATTTTTTTGTTGTTAATTTGTGTCAGAGGTAGGTCAAAGGTTGATAAAATCACTTTTTCGAAATTACCCAAAATTATATCACTTTCAGGGGCCATCCATAAATGACGTCACGCTCCAGGGGGCGAGGGGGTTCGTAATTACGTGACTAAGTGTGATCAGGGGGAGTCTAACTCAGTGTGACGTAACGAATGGTGAACGAATCAAGAAAAGAATGTAAATTTTTTTCTTTGATTTTTAGTAGTATTGCGTCCATGAGGCGACAAAAAAATTTTTGTGGTTTTTCAGTAGCAACCCCCCTCCCCCCCAAGAGGTGGAAAATTTTTCTTTTGGATTTCTACTAGCACCCACCCCCCCCATGAGGCGGAAAATTTTTTTTTTTTTGGACCTCTACTAGCACCTCTTCCATGAGGCGGTAAAAAATTTTTTTTGGATTTTTACTAGCACCCCCCCGCATGAGGCGAAAAATATCGTGAATAATAAATAACGGAATCGAAAAAATATAAGGGGGGGGGGGGTCTCTATAAGCGTGACGTAATTTTTTGGGGGGGGTCTAAAATCTCAAAAATTGCCGCCTACAACTAAATGTAATTTTTCATTATCAATCTAACAATGCATCACAACACATCCTGGTGGGTCAATCTCTGGTTGGTTACGGGATATTAAATTAAAAATTGACTGAAAAATTCAAAATGGCGGAAGGTCATAAAATTAGCACAGTTAATGCAATATAAACCCCAAATTCCAAAAATATACAGATATACAGGATTCCATTTAAAAATCAATTGTAGATATCACTTCTGGTAAAACCGGAACTCATAGAAACTTGACAGATGAATAAAAAAATGCTATTTTGATAACACGTGACACATATCTAGTTTAACCTTGATCAGTTAAAAAATTTAAAAAATGATCTCCCGGATAACACCCGGAATATATTTTATGTAAAAAAAATTATATTTTAGCTGATTGCAAATTGCTGATTTATTCATTTATCTATTTTTTCCTTTATACCGCGAATTTGAGACTATTTTCATTGTACTAGGAAAAAATATCTCAATTTTTTTTTGTCAAATCCAGGGGACATTGACTATGCTTAAAATCCAGATTAGGTGGAAAGGAAGGAAAACAACACGAGTAGAGTTACAATAATCTATATTCAATATCCATTCACTGTTATACAAATAAGTAAAATAAAAATAACATACACATATTTCTCTAGAAATTAATTAAAAAAAAAAGTAACATAATTTTAAAATATTCAACTAAATCTACATTTTTATACAGTGTGTATACAGGATACTATGAGTAACTGGTTTTGTAGAAAATGAAGGTATATGATTCATATATGCGCTATGTGTACTTCCAACTTGATTGGAACGTCCTATTTTATGTAACCGGTTATGAAAAGTAAAATTTTACGTAACTGGTGAGGAAAAGTTCGTTATGTCGTCAATTAGGAAAGATAAATAACTCTCAAGCGAAAAGAAAAAGAAACAATGTCTATTCAACACAAAATGGAATACAAATCCATAAAGTGGAAGCTTCTAAATTCTTCTTTCCTTCAAAATACGCTAACAAAACTTTTTCATTAATACGATTTACCTTTTGTTATCAAATTAGGATTTCAAATAATATTTTAACTTGGCTAAATAACGTCTGTCAATTTTGACATTAAAATTTTGTGTGATAGCAGCAAAGGTAACTATGAAAAAGATTACTTAATTTTTAAGATCTTTAAATACGCCTATTTCATTTATGTTTAAATTGTTTTTAGACTTTTAAAATTAGAAAAAATCATGTATGTAACACGTTTCGAAAGACAATCTTGTGTAACGCGTTACACAAAATAACGTCTTTCGTAACTGGTTACATAAATAGCTATTAGGACTACAATTTCGAAAATTATGAACCGTAATAAAAAGGGTTTAAATTTAAAAAAAAAAATTCTCTCTCCGTGATATTAAAGTACTTATAAAAATCTACAATTTGAGCCGTCGTACACATTTCTTGGTTTTGATGGCAGGATTTCACAAGGGTGCAAAGTATTAACAACAATTGTATATTTGAGCCGTTTTAATAATCATTTTGATTTGAAATTTTAAGTGGTGATTGTACTTTAAAAGAGCTATATTTCTCCAAAATTTCATTGATTATCCATTATTTTTGAAAGAATAGTGATTTGTTTAGAAACGCATAATTTTGCAATGTTCAATTTTTTTAAATAATAATAACTGAAATGAATTATAGTTTATGTACTTTTATTGTACAGCTCAAAACGAACGTTTTCCTTCTTTTTATCGTTTTCCATAGGACTTATAGATTTCGAGTTATTCAAAGAAAACCGATGGAAAGCATGGTCTAAAAAATTAAATTATTTAAAAAACAATATGCCGACCTCGCAGAAACTACAAAACTGAGCTGTGAACTTAACTGAACACGTTAAAACAGAAAAACTGTCTTGCCATACAATTCACATTAAAATCCTAATTTGCAACATTTTCAAAGCAAGAAAATGTCATATCACTTTGACTATACAGCGCTGTCGCAACATTATTGTAAAGTTGCTGCGGTAGCTGCCGTAGCTAAAGAACTGTCAGTTCTTGCTGCCGAGAAGTTGACGAAACTATTTACAGCTTCTTGAGCTACTTGGGAAGTAAAATCTACAATAGTGCCGTAGCCTTAAAGGAGGGGGTTATCAGTAACCACAGAAAAACAGCCTTGATGAATGAAATCCAGTATCATAATGGTTCTGTGATATAATGAAAATAAAAAATAATTCTGTGGTGGAAGCCGTTACTTTGTGACAGTCAATCATGACGATATATTAAAACATTTTACTTTGTTTCTATCACTAATTTATTATAACTTGAACGTTACTGCAGTTTCGATACTTAACGTACCATTATCAAACGTATGATTCAAATGAATGAATCATTTGAATCATACGTTTGATAATGGTACGTTAAGTATCGAAACTGCAGTAAAGTTCAAGTTATAATAAATTAGTGATAGAAACAAAGTAAAATGTTTTAATATATCGTAAAAAATAATTGGTAGCATGTTTTTAGTTTTTGCATAATAGACTGGCAGTACATGACCAGTCAGGTGCAACGTTTTTAAAATGCATGCCAATCATATATATGAATGAAATTACCGTGAACATGCCAGAAACGCAAATTTTAGGTAGTCGTCGCGTGCAGAAGGCTGTGCAAATCGATTTTTTTTGTTTTTTTTTTTTTAATTTAAAGTGGATGCCAATAGTGCCAAACGAAAAGCCTTAAAAAAAAATCCAAAATCAGAATCATCCAAAATCAAGAACACCAAAAAATTTTACGATTTAATATGCACATCAACGTGTGTTTTGCGCGCGTAAACTGCATGCCAATGAATTTTCGCTGGATTCTTTTTCATAACTTTTCGTTTGGCACTATTGCCATCCACTTTATATTAAAAAAAAAACAAAAAAAAACAAAAAAAATCGATTTGCACAACCTTCTGCACGCGACGACTGTCTAAAATTTGCGTTTCTGGCATATTCACGGTAATTTCATTCATATATATGATTGGCATGCATTTTAAAAACGTTGCACCTGACTGGTTATGTACCGCCAGTCTATAATGTTAAGTTAATTACACGGTAATGACATTAAAAAAAAAAAAAGAAAAAGTAGCGGCAGCCAACTTCTGTATTAATTTTTCTTGCATAAAGGGCCTTGACGATGATGAAATATAATATTTATTAAATACTTTATTAAAAAATGAACAATTATAGCGCTTGTTATTTAATAAATGATTTAAAGAACGACTTTGGCTGATGTATAAAAGAAATCATTTTTCATCTACGGCTGCTTGGAAAGAACCTATTATGTCATTCATTAGCATTCATTTGTAATGTAGTAATGCCACAGTAGTGATGTAAGAACTCATACAAGGTTCATCTTATTTTTATTTGTTTATAATAATTTTCCATTTTTTTTACAGACATTCCGAGATGTTCAAGTTGGGTGCTGGACATTTATTTTTTTGGGTGATCCGCCCTTTTAGGTGGTCAGTTCAAAGTGAGGAAGATGCAATTTATTTTGTACTGTGGTTATGTTGAAACAATAAAGAATTACAAAAAAAATAATCATACTTTGACTGTTCCTAATGCACAGGATGATTCATTTATCAAGGAAAATGCGTTTTTCTTGTGAACTACTGAAGAAAATTATGTTCTGTATAAAGTATTATATTCCTCCTGCCTGCCACTCAAAATTTGGGTAAAATAATTCAAAAATATGCATGACGATGGGCGGTCGACACTTCAAACATTTTTTTACGGCGACACACCAATTTTATTACATCACTGAAGAGATTTTTTAATTTCCAGTCTTTTCTGTAAATACCCATTTTTTTTCTATTTATTTTTTAAAAAGTTATGATACAATTTATGTTATTTATATTAAACGTTCTGCATTTTTAAATATTTTTGTTAGTAGGTGTCGCTTTTCTTATAAGAAACTAAACTAAATATTATTCTAGGCTTTGAAAGTGTTGTTAAAATGTTTAAAATTGTAGGCATATCTAGAGATAAACTAGAACACAAAAACAACAAAAAATCTTTGAATAGGTATTAATACTTGAACATAGTAAAGACAATTATCAATAAATCAAAAGATGCTTAATTATTTTAAGAATTGTTTAATATGAGCACCATCATCTAAACATAAATTTTAAAGTTTCCTCAATTCGTCAAATGTCATTTTTCTTAGATCATTACCATTTAGTTTTGCATAAGCATCGACAATTTTTTGTTTTAATTCTTCTACATCATTGGCCTTTTTATTATACTCTATTTTTGAGAATGCCCTGCAAAGAAAAATCCGTAGGTGTTAAATCTGGGGACCTAGGAGGAAATTCTAATGGACCAATAAGTTGCTATCCATCTTTGTTTATATTCAGTATTCAAAGAGTGTCTAACAATAATGGCATTATGGCAAGGAGGTCCATCTAGTTCAAGCCACAAATGTCTTCTAATCTGAAGTACGTTTCTAAGTAAAATAGGAAGCTCATTTCGCAAAAATTGTAAATGTCTTTTTCCTACTAAAACACCTTCGTAAATTGTTGTTATATGATTTGGGATAGTGTCTATTTTGTCTGTTTGATAACCCATGTCTGATGAAGGAACTCTTTGTCGAAAATGAATTATCAATTTTTCCTATAAGGAAGCCTTTATTATCTAATTTCGGTTGGATTCTTTGTTGAGACAGACCTACTTTAACAGTGTTTTTATAATATTATGATAGTATTAATACAGAGTGTTCAAAAAATAAGAATGAAAATGAAATTGAGAAAACTGTCAAAAAATTTTTTTTTTCAAATGGAAACCCCCAATTTTTATAATCTTATCTTATTTACCATTAAAAATAAGGGTAAATTTGTGTATGGATGTCTATTCCAAACATTTTTAGTTTTTGAAATATTGCCAATTCAATATTTTTGTATAGGGATTTTGCTATGGATTTTAAGTTTAAATACTCTTAGTTGTCTATGACGGCGTTGGGTGTTAAACAAATGTATGTAGCTGTCAGTTACCATTTGACAAGTATTAATTATCATGCCGGGGCGCTTAAATTATACTTAAGAGTATTATTTAAATTTGTTTATAATCTATGGAGAATGTAACAAAGTTTTATCAAGAACATGTGAAATATTTAGTAATAGATATCCAAAGAAACGAAAACCGTCTCCTAACAGTATTAAACGAATAATGGAGAATTTTAAAAATTTTGACACCGTTAAGGCAACAATTCATAGCAAAATCCCCATATAAAAATATTGAATTGGCAATATTTCGAAAACTAAAAATTTTCGGAATAGACATCCATACACAAACTTACCCTTATTTTTAATGGTAAATAAGATAAGATTATAAAAATTGGGGGTTTCCATTTGAAAAAATTGATTTTTGACAGTTTTCTCAATTTCATTTTTATTCTTATTTTTTGAACACACTGTATTAATACTTATCAAAATATTATAAAAACACTGTTAAAGTAGGTCTTTCCCAACAAAGTATTCAACCCAAATTAGATAATAAAGGCTTCCTTATAAGAAAAATTGATAATTTGACAAAAATTGAAATATGTCAAAAACGGAAAGACTTAGGTAAAATACATGATACACAAAATCGGACTAGAATTTTGCGTAGAATCCAAAAATCTAATAATATATAGGGTGTCCCGTTTAAAATAAGCAAGTTGACATCTACTTCCGGTATAACCGGAAGTGCCATCATCTTGAGAATATTTTAGCCGAGTTGCCCTCATCGGCATTAGTTTACTACCAAATTTTCAAAATTTTATAATGTTTACTTTTCGAGATATCGATCGCCGCAGTTCGTTGTATACTGTAGTCGGTCCAAAAAATAATTAATTAAGAAATTGTATTGGAAACAATATTTGGACTGCAATTGACATAATTATCGAGGAAACCTGATACATTTTTACTGAAAAATATACAGGGTGGTCATCCAACAGAGAAAATAATTCATAAATAAAGGATGCCAAATAAAGAGGGAAGTTTTTTGTAAATACCTTTACAGATTTTTTTTTAATATAGCTACTGTATTTTTGTCTAGTAATTTTAAACACGCAAAGCCTTTTATTACTTTTTGTGATTAATATTAAGCCTCGTCTATAATTTGATACTTTTTGTAAGCCGTAAGTAAATAAAAATAAAATCTTTATTATTATTATTACGAATTCAGCATCTTAAGCAAAAAAGGTCCACAGAGACCAAAAAACCATCAAAATCAGACTGGTCAGGTCAAAGTGATCTGAATCGTTGTAATGGCATCAACTCAGCCTAGTTTGCAATAAACCCTGTTTCACCCTTAGTCAAATGAGCAAAATGCATAAATTTTTTTGACATCACCGAATAATAGATCACTAAAAAGCGTTATTTTCTATGTATTTTTTATTTTGTTTTATCGGAATTAAAGGATAAAAAAATAATTTAGTTTCGCTGAGAATTTAGACACGTTCAAACGAAGCAAGTTTCCCGCCATTTGCGTGTGACGTCATCCGGCATTTAGCATTGGCAATGTTTATTAGTATTATTTTCAACAGATATTTAATCTATGTACTTAGTGGTGGCAAACTATTTAATATAAAAAAGTTATATAATCTGAGACGAAAAACAATAGGTAATGTTGATAAAAATATTAAAATAATGCATTATGTTTACATATTCTGAGGTTAGGTATCTAAATCTAACTGCAGTAAGAGGATAAAAGTGAGCGTAAACAAATTTATTGTTACGAACAATGAATGATGCGTCCTTGTCGCTTTTCCACCTCCAATTTCTGCACTGATATAATCGGTATTATTACCAAAAAATTGCTCATCATAAACACGTCGATTTTCGGCAAATTGTTACTTTGAGCTTGCACAAAGTCGTTGTTCGTCATTTTTACCACTTAGATAAATTAATACACTAATAATTTTTACAAAAATAAACAAATCGATATTTAAAGGTCAGCAGACTAAAATTTAACATTTAATTAACACACAATTTAATATTTCAGCACTAGCAGATGTAAACTGTCAAAGCTATCAAACTTGTCACTTGTCTCCGTACTTTTCTAAATTTACCGCTGGGTGGATAAAATACGAAGCTGATTGGCTGTGTTTTTCAAATTAGCCAATCATATGTTATTTCTTACTGATGCGCTCCACCGGTGCATTTAGAAATCTGCGGTCTATGGATGAAACTAAAACGTTATGCCAGATGACATCAGTACCGTTTATAGTCACGTGGTTTTGTTCCGATAAAATTTGAATTTTAAAATGATTTTTTTTTACAAAATAACTTTTTTTATAGTTTCCTTTTATTATATACTCGGCTTATATAATATATATAATGAAAAAATAATAAATTAATGCATTTTTAAAATTCATGCATCTTGCTCATTGCACGACATCCATTTGTTTTCCTCAACCAAGCTGGAAGTGCACTTGTTCACGGTTCTATGTTTAAAACCAAAAATATATAACTGTTTTTAAGGAATGCAGTGATTTATCAATTGCTTGTACTGTAATTTGAACTGTATTTCTGTTTTTTATGTCTATAATAAATAAAGGTTGGGGGGAGGTTTGGGGAACAATTTATGTACAACTGAACCAGAAATAAGTGTCCCGAAACGTTTTTTATTGCAAACATTCATTTGTACTATTTCGGTGGTTACAGAAAAATTGGTGTCACCATTTACAAAACGAAAAATTCCTCGTCCCTTTCGAGACACTTATTCCATACAAAGGTACGGTTAATAGTCGAAAAATTTACACGACGTAACAGAACAAACATAATAACGACGTTAGTGATATGTATATTATGATTAAAAAAAAATCATAAAAGGGTCTCATAATTATTTACAATAACGTTAACGCAAAATATAAATATATATTTTGCATTGAATATGTTAAAAGCACCAAATTTATACATAAAAAATATTAAAATATACAGAGGTAGTATGGTAGGATAAACTTAACTAACACTACTAAAAAAGGTATACAAAAATTGGCAAGATATATATATATACGTAATTGGGTATTGTTTGTTAACCTGAGGGTAGTCTATTTTTTCTGGTGTAAAAATAAAGGTTGTACAGGTGCCAAAATGCACCTGCATGAACGGGGTGGGGTGGTCATTGGTTAATAAACACTATCTTTGTCTTTCTTTTGGCGAATTATAAAAAAAAAATTAAAAACAAGTTTAGTATTGGAGGTGCCACAAGGATCAATATTAGAACTGCCGATTTTTTGGTATTTACTAATGATTTTCGCTTACTCGCAAATAACAATTTCTTATCGTAACACAGACTCTTCTGACAAGTTGTAGGATCTCTTTGGAAGGCAGATGAAGTGAGCGCTGGTTGCCTAGTCAGAATTATGATTTTAAGAGAAGAAGTACCAAATTTCTGCCATTCTCTAGTCATGGCGAATGTTTCATTAAGACACAGAGACTCACGGAAGCATGGACTCACAGAGACTCGCGGAAGCAAATTTTTTGTAGATCATTTCTAAATTGCTAAAAATATAAAATTGTGCTTGCTTTTAAACAAGAATATAGTTCAGCAGAACCCATTCTTGACTAGGCATTTTGGAATTGTCCCCAATTTTAATTTTTTACCTTTTTAAATAAAAATCAATAAGGGTATTCTTTGGTCCGATAAGGTCAATAAAGGTATTCTGGTTGATATACAGTGGAATAAGAGTTATTTATTTTTTTATTCAGATATTCGTTCCCAGAATTTGCTTCATAAAAATTTTTTAACTAGGAAAATTAAATAATTTATTAGCCCCAGACAAATTCTGACACTTTATTGACAACTGTCAAATTCAGCCTGGCCTGACAAATCATCATACTTTTAATTTTTATAAGACATGGTTTTTTAAGACATGGTTCTAAAATAGTATATTTCAATCAAATAATCAAAAAATCATATGCGCTGAGAAATTACACGATTTTTAAATGAGTGGTTTTAAGTCGAAATTATGGAAAGTGACAACGAAAGCCATATATAAAATATGCCAGATAAAATTTTTGTAGCTGCGTCTCAAGCTACCATACAGTTATTGTCAGACAAGTCAAAACGGGTACGAAAGGTACGAAAATGTCTACCATTTGCTTGAAATTTCGACTAGAGAAAACAGGGGCAAGACTTTAACTTCATGAATTTTCAATGTTAAAGCAACTATTTCACTAAAAAAGAACATGGATATTGCCAAATTCCCTAAAGTAAGAAGAATGTTGGATATAAAGGTAAGAAGTCTTAACCAGAGCCCAAATTGACACATTTTTTATGGAAGCCGATGAAAAATACCTAATGATAAAAGGGTTATAAAAAAAATTAAATTTTACATTTCTAGCATTTTTGTCTACATTTTTAAGTCGAGTAGCTGTAACTAAACTTGACCAAGACGTTAATATAAATAAGGTACTAAAAAAAAAACCTCATACAAGATACAGAAAATGACAAAACCGGAGTAAAAGAAAGGCAAGTAATCTTTGAGAAAGAATCTGACGAGCAAGAGGTATATATATATATATATATATATATACAAGAGGAGGAAGAAATGATAAGAAAAAGTACGGATACTTCAAAAATTTTCCCGTGTGTTTACAAGCAGATAATAGTGACGACAACCATGAATTTGATGAAAATATGGAAGCGATTGAGGAACGGAAAAACATTCAGGATGGTCATGTAGATGTGGACTTTTGGATTTGGATTTTTGTATAGTATGCTGTTCTCCCATCAGCAATTTTTGCACTTGCTTATTTTTTATTAATTATGTAACTTTTCATTATTCTACAAAAATTTCCAGAGGCATTTAATAACTGAAACGACCACCCCAATGAGCAAACTAAAGGGTACTTCCAAACGGCTGCCAACGTCTAAAATCGAATAAAAACCATCGTTAATAAATATTGAAAACTTTTCTTGCTCCTATGTACAATTAAAAACTATCATCCATGCCAAAAAAAGTCTTGCATGGAGAATCAAAAGAAAGTTAACATTCCCTGTATATTTAGAAGTACCTACTACCTAAACTATCTATGTTATAAAAACAAGTCCATAGTTAAAAAATAAATATTAGTAAAGTATGTCGACTTTTTTAGTTAATATTTTAACCTATAAATTTAAAGCCAATCAATAATTTATTAGGAAAATACCTTTTCAATATGTCCAATTGTCAGTCTTTCAAAAATTTTTATTTCTCTCTTACTTTAATACTAAAAAACGACTATTTTTTTTTACTATAACCAATTGTTCCATTTTTTATATTATTTTCTTACGACTAATCAAATTTCACCTCGTATCTTATTTTTATAATAAAAATAAATTGTAACAATTCAAAAAATATTTTCACCAGGTCTACTGGAAGATTTCCTCAACAAATAGAAAAACTGTACAATTTACTCTTTTTCTACGTTTTTCTTCTAAACAGATATAATTATTAAAAATATATAATTATTTTCTTCCCTTCAAACTTAACGTTAATTGCACGAATTTGAGCAGGGGCCTCCCACAGACCTCCGACACTTCGAGGCCGTGGTTTTTCCAACAATAAACAGTTGCGACGCCATTTTGAAAAAATGGCCGCAGAATTATATTTTTCGCAAATATTTCAAACCCATCGGGGATACAAGAAAGCCAAGGTCACACAAATAAAGCTTAAAAAAATGTGTACTCTTGCTATTTGTTTGAAGTACAAATTCAAACTTTAGAACAAATCACAAAATTACGCAATTGTGGTGGGTTAGCTGGGCCTCTCAACCGACAAATTGCCTGAGGGGCACGGCCAGCAGAACGTCGGAAGTCTGCAGAAAAACCCTGGACTGCTATTAAACATTTTTCGACATGCATATTTTTCAGTGTTAATAAAATGTGCACCGGAGAATTTCAGAGGAATTTTTTTATGGCACAAAAATTTCATTTATCCTAAATCGCTAGCTAGTAACGACTGAAAAAAAGGTGTTAACAATTCAAGGAAAATTAGTCTCCTATTTCAATATCTAATCACAAAGTACAGATATTTTTGAATTTTTCACAATTTTCCTAATTAATTCTTATCATTATTATAATTTTTTTGGTATTTTTACGTTTGTTATTTAAAAATCCGTCAAATATGAATTTTATCAAATATATTTATCAAACTCTTACTCTAACTGTTCAAACGGAAATAAAATCGATTCTATAAGGAACCGAAAGAGCTGTCAACACCTTCCTGCTATCTATTAAAATATTATACACAATAATTATAGTACTAGGAAATAAATAAAACTTAATTTTTACAATATTTTTTTGTTATATTTTGTACTAAGGACACACTCGCATTTCTTCTGCTACCTTAAATCGTAACGGCTGCCCAATTTTAACAGAAGCAACATTATGATAGACTAGATACGGTGAATATGCCAACTCTGCCTGATAGAAGACCTTGGTCCGCTATTTTGAAAAACCGCTGCCCAAGGAATCACTACTTCCACATCCAGATTTTCTATCCAAGTCACTCACAACGAAAAAATTTTGTATGTGGAAATAAATGCTTATGGAACTTTAATAATATATTTGAAATTCTCTACCCCAAAAATCCATAAAACGATACCCCACATTGGAAGTGAGGTGAGGGTGGTGATAGGGGGGTGGTAGTGAGGGTGGGTGAAGTAAAAAAATATTTCGAGGTTTCTGGTTCTTGTACACACTCTAAATCACAATTTTTTTTCATCCCCTTTAATAATGAGGTGGGGGTGGTAATGCGGGTGGCTAATGCCAAAAATTTTTTTGAGACCTTAGCTTCTCTTGTATATACTACCCACACAGCACAGAATATTTTCAGAATATTCTCATTAAGTGGCAATATTCTGTAAACAGAATATTTACCTGAAATATTCCTAGAACCTCCATAAATATTTTTATCTAGTTTGGAATATACATGAAACATTTTTGATCAAATATTTATGTAATACTTTAAAAGAACGTTCGTGGTATGTTCCACAAAAAAATTTGATGCGATACCTTTATAACAATAATTATTTTTACCTATTATTATAATTATTTTGGTATATCTACTAAATACAAATATTTATTTAAGTACCTATTTGTTTCTCAATTTAATTATGTCTTTTTTTGTAATAAAAAACTTCTACGACTAAGAGGATCATGAACAACTATGAAAAGGATAATGACTAATACACTACTAATTATATCCAAAATAATTTATATTCGAAAGAGTTTGCAAAGATTCGACAATTTATTTATGCAGATATCGAGCTCTTTTAATAATAAAATTAGATTAAAATGTATTAAAAAGCAAAATCTAGCCGTTGCGTGTTCCAACTATAAAGTCTTTAAATAAATATTCTCAAGAAGTTAGTAGTCGAATGAGTTAAGGCAGTTCGATCCCTACTCAGTCCGTTTTTTTTTTTTTTTTTTGTTAAAATAATAGCGAAAAAAATTTTGATTTTTTAAAGGTAATAATTGCTTATAAGACCAATATAGAATATATTTTTTCCAATTTTAGGTCTGTTTAGACCATTAAATATTGTAGATAACGATATTATATCTTTACCGTTTCTTCTCCAACACGTTTCCTAGGTTTGTATAAGTACCTCAACTATAAAATCTTAAAACAGTTGACTCTTGACTTCCCCCCATCGCTCATCAAATTTGAGATCAGAAAAAATTTTGTTTCGGATTTCAACTATAATTATAGTCTTTAAGTAGGTACTAGCATGTGTAACTTCAGTGGCCGAGTGAGTTAAACCGTTGACTTCCAAATCAGAACGATGGACGCGCAGCGGTTCGACCCCTGCCGACGGCAATTGGTAAAGGTAAGTAAAATAAAATGAATTTAATAATTTAATACAATATAATTTGCAGGCAACCCTTGTGAGAAAAAAATTGGAGTGATGGTAAACAATATTAGATAATTAATTAGATATTTAGATATGTTAATGTAAATAAAATATACGGATGGCTAACAAACAAATTCATAGGACAATACTTATTTATGCATTAATTACTTCATTTTTATCAAGTAGACTACTAACTAGTCACGTCATTTTCACGTGCCTTTGCTACCTGGGAAAACATACCTGAAATGTTCTAGGAACATTTAAAAGACTCCACTTTGTAATGTGCATGGCACATTCTATGGTAATGATTTTCATGTTGCGAGAATATTCTCAGAATATTGAAACGTTCCGAGCAAACATTCTGTGCACCTTCTTAGAATATTTCTGTGCTGTGTAGGTAAATACCAATTTTCTGGACTCTTACCTACTTGATTTACCTATTTACCCCAAATATACCCCAATTTACCCCCAACCCTTGGATGGAACAAGATGAAATATAATCTAGTTCCAGATCATGTTAAAATACATACGTGTACCAAATTTCAAGTCAATATCTTAGACGGTTCCAGAGTAAACGTGCACACAAAAAAAAGTTACAGACCGACAAACAGACAGAAAATTTTTTTTCCCTCAAACTTAAAATCTCGACGTTTCATGACATTCTAAGCCTATTTGAACAATAAAAATTAAAAAATTTTTTTTTGTCGTTACTATACTTCCACTGGATGTGGAAGTAAAAAATGGCGGCCATACTACACAAGAATATATCACGTTAGTTGCCATGGGAAAGCGCTTTGGTCAGCATTTAAATTTGATAACAGGAGGATACAATTTAATTCGTCAACTAAAAAAATGTAGACGTCTCGGAGAAATACTGAAAACACCTTTTGTGAACAAGAATTTTATCTGCATGGTATTAGTACATCAACCTCGAATTATATTTAATTCATATGGAATTTTCCATGCAAGCTGAATCTCTTACAGTGTGTGAGTGGCTTCAGTGATAGTGACAAGCTGCGGTTTTAAGTTAAATCAGGTAGAAGTGATAGTCGGATGTAACGTACCCTGGTCGAAACTAAATAATCCACATTCTAGACAAAAATGGCAAGTATAGCATGTGCAGATAACATTGGAGTCGATCCTAAGAAAAAAATATTTATCAGAGGAGTGTGACAATATTAGACAGAATTAGCTCAAGTGAGTGTTTATAATAAATGAACTTTATCAACTTTGGATATCGTGGAATTTGTTAAAAAAAAGATAATTTTGATATATTCTGTCGCACAACCTATAGCCAATCAAAAATACCTAAACTCCAAGCCTTCTTTATTACTGTAAGTGTGGAATTTTAACTTTGTATCTTTACAATACTTGTTTAACCATACTTTCTTGTAATATGTTGATAGTTAAGTGAAACTGATTAAAAACTATCAGCTATCGAACTATTTTTTCATGTTATTCGCAATTTATGGAGGTATTAGAAGAAAATCGATTTTTTTGGGCAGTTATCCTAATTCCGCCCCATGAAACTGTTACTCTATCCACGCATTCTTTTTCCATTTAAAAAAAAATCCTACTTGCATGTAAAATATCAAACATATTAGATATAACTCTAAGTTCAAACTCCTAGAGTCTGTACTATGTGCCTATAAGGCCATCTTACAAACTATAAACTGACTTTTATGCCGATTAAAACAAGAGCTTCATTAACCGACATTACCCCCTCATTCTCGGGTTGGCATGTCATTTTTAGGATCAATTAGTCCCAGCTGCCGCTATTGCTTATAGACTTACGTATTAGTTAATAGAAATGCGTAACAAGAAATATTGCATATCGGTACTACGTATCTTTCGTTTTTTAACACTAGGCACAAAAAAATATTGTAAACAGTCAACTAACAAAACATTTCCCTCACTTATCTTATCCTATAGCTCTCTAGACCATGGTAAAATGGCAACCGGACCAACCAGACAGGGTAAGTTTTAGCACTTAAAGTAGTTTGAAATACAATAAATAGAGTGGAGCAAACAGATTGATAATTTCTATTTTATTTATCCGCTTGTAATTTATGTTTTTATCATAGTCTATACCAATCTATTTCCTGACATGTCCTCTAATCTGTGCTAAAACTTACCTGGCATTGAAATTCGTATCCGACTGGCCCAAATTATAACATATCTTATAGAAAGAATACTTGAAGAACAGAAAAATCTCACGTCCAAAGAGTCCCTTATTTTTTTTGTATCAACAATTCAGTGTCCCGAACACCACACGAGTTAAAAACTAAAAACTGTATGTACAAATCTGTCGTATAAAAAAATCATCAATCGTCTATTGGCACATTGGTATGGGAATAGAGAATAAACGTAGTCAGTGCAATGGATCCTCGGAAGACTTTGGCGTACCCAAAAGCGTTCCTGGACAGTTCTGTTGGTTATCAGGAAAATATATAAAAAAATCGGTTTCGACCCGACCCACGAGGGCGGGTCGTTGTAAAGTGTACAAAATAGCTGTGAACCTTTTTATACTGTAGTTATGTGGCTAGTAACTTAGGCTTGAGTTGAACGTAGGCAAGTGTGGTAACTAAGACACAGGCTGCGCAGAGCAGGTACTTTATTAGCGATGCAGGTACGGACTGTTCAATTCCAACCTTCAACTGCAACAGAAAAGGGTACTTCAGAGCCTTCACCAAAAAAAAAATTATCATTTTGGGGTCAAAAAAATCAGGAAAGGGACAGAAGGAGAATTTGTGAATGTGAAAGAATACGAGTATTAAGGGACCTCTTGGAGATGAGGGAGAACGAGGGAAAGTGATGGGAAGGCAGGAGAAGATAGTAGGCAGGAACATGAAGAAGTGGTGGAAAAGTGGTAGACAGATGAAGGAAGCTAATGGGAAGGTGAAAGAGATGGTAGGATAGTGGGAGACATGAGAATAGGGACATTGCAGCCCGGGGCTGATTCGAATAAATAAATGGGTAATCGTTTGAGAAATTTGAGGCAAGCTCTGAAAGGGCATAGCCGGGTAAGCATGGTGTGACTGCCCCCAAGCGTCTGGCGCTTATATTTGTGCAGTAGGAAGCAATCTTGGAAAGTAGCAATTTCACAAAATATTAGCCCGAAAAAGGGACCGGTTTGGGGTGAGTAAGGGAGGGTAGATTTTAGCAAAACAATTTTTTTTCTAAGAAACGGCCCATTCAATCGTTTTGTAAAAAATATATGTTAAAGACCTACTGAGAAAGTACTAAATAAAAAATCATGCTCAAATTCCGAAAACAGATACAGTAAAAAAAACATATATATTATTTTCAATTTTTTTTTAGGGTAACTTATCCCTGGGGTACCAGCCTGAATTTTTTTCTGTAGCATGTCTATGGACTCACTTATGTTATATTTTTTTCCCAGTCTTGTCCGAAGATTACGCCATACTTAAAAAAAATGCCGAAGTGTGCCGTGCCGTATGCATATTTTGTGGACAATTAACTCCTTGCAAGTAAAAAAGGCCAAACTGCAAAGTAAATATGGATATCTGAGTAGTGTATACATATTAGTGATTAGTGATTATGGAGATGGTGAACATTGTAAGAGAAACCAACATAAAGCTGCAACGCTGAAAGTTAATTAGGTGTTCAATAGAGTTGACTCTTGCGCCGCAAAAATCAGTTTATAGCCGTAATGTTAAATATCATTAAGGGTAAAACCTAAAGTCAGCGGTACTATGGAGTACCTTGTCAAAGACTGTCATTATTCACATATTACCGTCGGCGGGGATAAGAGCTTGGTTGTTAACAATTTGCAGCACTAAATCGTAGCATTACTAACCTGAGAAGGATATAGATGTTAATCTTCCTCACTGTCATCTGCAATCACTGTACTCATGCTATCCTTCTGGAACAATAGGGAGAGAACTTCTGCCGGTTTAGGTATGCTTGCTAGATATCGTTCGTACGAAAGGTAATACACGACAGCAGCTACATGGGAACAACATCCAACAGTTGGATACCCATTGGCACATTCACAAAAATGTCTTCTAACGCCGACACTGTGGGGAATATAGTCGAGGAAACATCGGTAAACCTTCGTTTTGATGTGACGTGAACAGAATTGTATTTTGAGTACATTGGACTGGTCCTTAGCGTACTGAAGATTAAGTGTTCCGTCTTCATTTATGACTTCGAGGTACGAAATCGTTTGTTTATATTGATACGATCCGGTAAAAAAACAGTTTTAAATCCGTCATTTCTGGGAAGTCCAGTACATCTTTGCTGGAAATATCTACAAAAGGCAGTTTTGCAATTTCTTTGAATGTGCCAGTGGGAATCGAACTGTTGGATGTTGTTCCCATGTAGCTGCTGTCGTGCATTATCTTTCGCAAGGACGATATCTATCAAGCATACCTATACCGGCGGAAGTTCTTTCTCTATTGTTTCAGAAGGATAGCATGAGTGCAGTGATTGCAGATGACAGTGAGGAAGATTAACATTCATATCCATCACAGGTTAGTAATGCTACGATTTAGTGCTGCAAATTATTAACAACACATGACTGTTAAGACCAAGCTCTTATCCCCGCCGACGGTAATATCGATAGTACCGCTGACTTTAGTTTTTACCCTTAATGATATTTAACATTCCGGCCATAAACTGATTTTTGCGGCGCAAGAGAGTTAAACTCTATTGATCACCTAATTAACTGTCAGCGTTGCAGCGTTATATTGGTTTCTCTTACAACGTTCACCATTTCCATAATCACTAATCACTAGTATGTATACACTACTCAGGTATCCATATTTACTTTGCATTTTGGCCTTCTTTACGTGCAAGGGGTTAATTGTCCACAAAATATGCATACGACACTGCACACTTCGGCATTTTTTTTAAGTATGGCGTAATCTTCGCACAAGACTGGGAAAAAAACATAACATAAGTGAGTCCCCAGACATGATACAGAAAAAAATTCAGGCTGGTACCCCAGGGATAAGTTACCCTAAAAAAAATTTGAAAATAATATATATGTTTTTTTTTACTGTATCTGTTTTCGGAATTTGAGCATGATTTTTTATTTAGTACTTTCTCAGTAGGTCTTTAACATATATTTTTTACAAAACGATTGAATGCGCCGTTTCTTAGAAAAAAAATCGTTTTGCTAAAATCAACCCTCCCTTACTCACCCCAAACCGGTCCCTTTTTCGGGCTAATATTTTGTGAAATTGCTACTTTCCAAGATTGCTTCCTACTGCACAAATATAAGCGCCAGACGCTTGGGGGCAGTCACACCATGCTTACCCGGCTATGCCCTTTGGTAAACTGACTTAAAGAGGTAAAAATCGAATTAAGTTTTTGGCTATATCTTGGAAACGAAGCATTATTATGGAAAAATATTAAGAGGAAAATTGAAGAGCATAAAGTATATAAAGTGATATTTCCGATCTGTCTTAAATTTTAACTATTATTACTTTAAGTTTTACTTGTAATATTTTTATTTTATTTAATTTGTAAGTTTTATTGTTAAATTCTCAATCAATCTTTGTACTATTCATTATTATTATAAAATGACAATTTTCTGTATGTGACTTGTGTAAATGCCAAATGGCATGAAAGCATCAATAAAGTACTTAGTATTCTACAATGTGAAGTTTTTGCTTAGAATAAGCTTAAAGTACAAAAAATTCCAGTTGTGTTGATTATCAGTAGGGAGGAGAACGAGACACAACGTCACAATCACAAGAAAACTACGAACTGCACATGGAGAAATCGGAAAATTTGAGATTGCGTTTCCTTCTCCTCCCTCCAAAAATATCGGCTGTCAAACGGTCCACGAGCCCTTTAAGGGGATAGCACTAGAAGAAGAAGAATGATTGAGGTTAACGAAGTTGTGTGACCTCCAAGTCGGCTGTCAAACGGTACACGAGCCCCATACTTTACTAATTGATAGCACGCAAAAGTTAAAAAAAAATCTACTGGGAATTTTGCATTTATTAATGATCGCTATACTCTGTTAAGGGGACAGGACTAGAAGAAGAAGATTCATTGAGGTTAAGTGTTGTGTGACCTCCAAGCTGTCAAACGGTGCACGAGCCCCATTGAAAATATTTTTAAAAGAATACTCATTTTGGCATATTTAACCAAAATGTGGAGGTGAAAATTTCGTTGACTTGGCGGTCACAGTTCAAAAAACAGAAGAGAATGGCAACCAAATTAGAAACTTGTCGTGTAATGTGGCATTATCGAAAATTTGATATTCATAAAACTAGGCAAAACACTTACCTTATCCCTACATGCTGTTTTCTTTCAATGGTGTCAGTGGCGTCTCGTTTTCGATCCGCCACCCTATCGTCGGCTGTTGGTATTTAGTCTGAAGCATGACCCGCTCCATAACACAAGAAGCCGACAGTCTCGCTTCAGCGTCATGGTCCCAACACTCCTCCATTGTGTCACACATGGCCGCTAGGCCCTAAAAGAAACCAAACCAGGTTAATAGTCTCAAAACGATCTGTTTGGACCTAGACATTTTGACTACCGAGCCGAATATTTCAGAATACATGCAAAAAAGTTCCTAAACCTACGGATTCAACCACCATATTGAAAAAATGGCAGGAGAAAATATTTTTCCTTGCCTTATCTTTCAACCAATTTTAATATTCTGGGAAAGTAATCGTAACCAAAATGTGTGGCTTTAACATATACCATACATGTTTCACTAAACTGTGTCAGTGTGATAAGAAATTGAATTAAAAAATAAACCATTTTATTTTGAAAATTTCTATTTATGTAATTAAATAGGAAATTGTGGAGCTCATGGAAATATTCTTTAAGTAAAATCTGTATAGGCCATTAAAAAACAAACAGATTGAATTTTTAGTTTATTTTATAGCTTGAAAAATAATGGAAATAGAACGTTTATATTTTAATACAAAACCATGTACCAGAATTAAAAATGTATTTTTAGTCATGATAAAATTAATCACAACCAAAATGATTTCCAAACTCAGTTTTCAGAATATACATATTAATCCAATCAAATAGGGAAAAATTAGAGGGGAAAAAACTGACACAGTATTGAAACTTGGCAGAGATGTGCACTAAGGCCCACTGTTAAACATACTAGAAGTTGCCTACTCTATTCCTTGCGCTCACGCCGCCATCTTGAAAAAATGGCGCTCTGCTTCAGTTTTTGCTTATATCTCTCCAACCATTAATGACAATGAAATTATGTAAAAGATAAAGCTTACAAAATTCTCTACAAGAAAGATTACATCCATTATTTTCGTATCTATTATTATTAGTACAAGATCCGGCATCCAGTTTTTTCCTAGAACCAACGTTTATCTAGATATTTGCAAGAGATGAGAAAAAAACACGTTTCCTTGGAAAATATAAATTTCCAAAAATGCTGGAGTTCTTCCTCTAGCTAATACTAGTTCATTGTCCAAATTTCAATAAAATCAGGCTTTCCTCTTAAGTTATTTAGCATGACGGGTGGAGAGGCAGACGGACATACAAACTGACTGACAGAAAGGTGAATTTGATATTTTTTTTCTTTACGAGTGATATTTACAACTTTTGAAATGTGTCCATGAAATGCAATGGACTCTTTGCTTTCCTATTTGCAAAGAGTATAATAATAAATACGAAAAATATGCACACCTATTACATTTTTTTGTAGAGAATTTTATAAGCTTTATTTTTTATATAAATATAGTTTCGATGTCGCTAATGGTCAGAGAGATATAAGCAAGAAACTGAAGCGGAACGCCATTTTTCCAAGATGGCGGCTCGAGAGCAACAGTTTGAGCTGGTGACTTTTAGTATGTTTAATAGTAAACCTTAATGAAAACTTTTGCCAAGTTTCAAAACGTTATCAGTTTTTTCTGCCAAACATCAAAATTTGTTCCAATTTAACTGGGGTATACGAATTTGTAATAATAATAATTATTATTATTATTATTATGCCATAATCCATTAAATGTGTCTGTAGCTCACTTGTGCGATCTCACTTGGATCAGATCAGCGTTATGGTATGGTAGGATGTCCAATATGATTCATTCACAAAATGGCTACTGAGCGTGTTCAGAATACTGTTACAAATATCCACCCCTTGGGGATAGGCAGCACAAAATACATGTTGTACGTTATGCCATCTATGAGACAGTAGAAACAGTAGAAATGTTCTGGAACATTAGATAAAAGAGACTTCTAGATAATGCCGAGCCGTTTCTAGAATAATTCAGGAAGCAATCGCTAGGGGTATATAAGGCCGTATTCTCGGCCGGAAGTTTTGAAGTTTGGATTGACAAGGGAAGTTAAGACTCCAAAGTGAAAACAAAGTGATAAACATTGTTATTTTTAGTCAGTAAAGTTCATTTAAGTTAATAATAGTATTGTGAAGTATCCAGTAAAATTATTTAATAGTGTATTAGTGGTTATCTCTTGTTATAATTTTTGGAACCCACGGAATTTGCAAGGGTGGTTTCCGTCGTCACGTCACAATACATTTGTAAGATTCTGTGATTTTAAAAGCTTTTAATATATTTTGTATTATTTTCCATTAAACAACTTTCACACTCAGATTAGAAATTAATTAATCACAAATGAAACTTCAAGGCACTGGCCAAGATTTTTAATCCGTTTTGCAAATATTCAGGAAACCGTATGAATTACAATGATTAATTTATTATAAAAAAAAATTGACAAAAACTATCACTCAGTAAACAGATGTTCGATATATCCTATTACATTCATACCCTATTTTTCTCATTTTATTGCTTCCATCCCTATTAAAAATAGCTACTGTTATCCTTATATTTGAAAAAAATGATTCTTTGGAACCAGAAAATTACAGACCAATACCTATCTTAAGTGTTATTTCTAAAATAATGGAAAGAATTGCGTTTAATCGAATAATGGCATTTTTTTAATTCTTTCAAAATACTAACAGATCGCCAACATAGTTTTCGCAAAAATCATTCTACTGACACTGCTACAATTCAGCTTTTGCAATATGTTTATAATGAAATGGACAAAGGTAACCTCGTCATGGGATTGTTCATTGACCTATCACGAGCGTTTGACTCCCTCAATCTGTCTTTTGTCAAAGAAAAATGATTGAAGGTAGGCATTCGAGGAGTTTTTCTACAGTGGATCATGTCATATTTAACGGAAAGATCTCTTCAGGTAAAAATCAACCAAACGATTTCAAATGAACATGATGTTAGTCTTGGAGTGCCACAGGGCTCGGAGCTGGGCCCTTTGTTTTTTTTTATTTTTGTCTTACAACTTACCATCATTCATATCAAAAGGTAACATCACCATGTTTGCCGATGATAACTCCTATGGCATATCTGCACCGAGCCTTGTGGAGCTCCTTGATAATGTTATGGCTGTTATGACAGAATTTGGTGACTATTGCTGCAGAAATAATCTCATATTAAACCTTGAGAAAACTGTGTGCATGTATTTCTCACAAAGAAAATCATTACCTTCCAACACTCAGTTAAATTTTAACAAAATGACCCTGCCATTTAGCTCGAATACAAGATTTTTAGGTATTTCAATAGACACAAAACTAAGCTGGGATATTCAAATCGAAGAAGAATGTAAAAAACTTAACAAAGCGGTTTACTGCATACCCAAACTCAAGAACTCCCTAGATACCGAGGCTTTATTGGAACTGTACTATTCAACGGCTTATTGCTATATATCCGACAATATTATAATGTGGGGACGTGCAAATAATTTGCAGCGAGTTATTGTCTGCCAAAAGTGCATAATTAGATTAATTTTTAATCTTGATTTCACTACATCGTGTAAAAACTCTTTTAAAAGTCACAGAATATTAACGGTACCGTCCATATATCTTTTTTCTTTGCTAAAATACATTAAAAGTAACATTAACCAATTTAAAACTACTGCTAGCTACCATAATTATAATACTCGTCATGACGACCTGTTAGCTCTTCCTCATCATAATACGTCTCATTTTGAAAAATCACCTTATTACTCTGGTATTAGTTTTTACAACAAATTACTTAGTGAGATTAAAGATGTCAACAATTTTAATAAATACAAATCTAGTCTCAAACAATTTTAACTTGAGAAATGTTTATATTCATACAAAGAATTTTAATCTGTATTTGTCATATGTTTTGTTTATTGTGTTTTATATTATTTATTGTCTCACCTTGTAAACTAAATTTTGTATATCTTTTTTTATCTTATCGACGTTCACATCTGTATTGTAACAACCCAAGTGATTATATATATAAATAAATAAATAAAATACAATGTCTACATTGTATACATTGTTTAGGTATTACGCAAGAGAAACAGAGACACAAATAAAAGAAACTTACCGGGTGATGCCTCCAATGCTCCTGTATAACAGGCCGCACCTTCTGCTGGACGACAGACTCCTGCATATCCTCCAGGGTAGGATGTTGGCCGACTTCCTCCTCGAAAGGCAGCCTGTATTCTGGTATGGGACCATCTTGAGCTGTACACCGAGACACTAGTTCCCACAGCACTAGACCACACGCGTACATGTCAATTCTCAGGAAAGCGTCCGGCGTGAAGTTGATAGCACCCTCCAGTACCTCTGGAGCCATATACCTAAAAAAAATACATTATTTCGTAATAAATATGTTTCATAATGTTTCTTTTAATGATCTTAAATCAAACACATTTGTAGTTCCGCAAGGGTCTAACCTCGGGCCACTGTTATCATAAACATAACAAACAGACATCACAGATAGTAGGCAAACCCCAAATCTAAAACAAGGGCTGTCCGGAAGGGAGTTGCACATCTGGAAAAAATGCAGATATACCTCCTGGGATTGTCAGTACCAGGGCTGAGGCTTAATCTCAAAATGTGAGACATTCGACCGGTGCATTTGCTACACAATATGCTTAGCCAACTGAGCTACCTTGTCGTTGTTTTAAACATTTGTCAATTTAAATAACTTGCTAGACAGTAATAAATTAATGTTTGCTGATGACCTAAGCATTTTTTCTTCCATTTGCAGTACAGATGACTGTCACAAATTAATAATAAATAAAAATAATAATAATTTATTCATCATAAAAAACTAATAAAAGCAAAACACATCGTCAACTTATTGCAAATTGATTTAAATAAAATCAATTATTGGTGTGACTTTAACAGACTAAAGTTAAATGTTTCAAAATGTAAAATAGTAACTTTGACTCAGAAACTTATGCCAACAATATACAACTATAAGATTAATACTTGTACTTCAGTATAATTTCGAGTACTTTTTAAGTTAAGTATAATAATGTTAAAATGTAACTGCTAGCAGTTAATTTTTTCTGAATATAAAGGCAGCAGTGGGCTTACAATTGAACCTTGAGGCACTCACATATAACAGTTACTCACCGTCTGGTTCCAACTTGTCCATGTGTATCTCCGCAAGATTTGCCGGCCTCGAAAACGATCGCAAGGCCGAAATCTGCTATAGAAGCCGTCATGTCGCTCTTCAACAACACATTTTTACTTTTAAAGTCTCTGTGAGCGACCGACGGTTTGGCGGGTTCGTTTGGCGATTTTCCAGGAATGGCTTCATGTAAATGCATCAGCCCTAAAAAACGAGACAGCTTGTATTTATTTTGTTGCAATAAAGACTACTTATTTATTATTTACAGTTTCTGTATATCGACGACAACTCATGATGGTCGATATAGAAGAAATGCCTGGCAAAACGAAGCAAACAACTGCACCGCACATTACACTTGTTACAACACTTGTACAAGGAACAATATATAAATATCTAATCAAAGGTTCAGAAGAAACAATTTAGGAATATTGTTCCACTGTCTCCAAAACTCTTTGAAAAGAAAGTTCTGTATCGAAAATTACTCTAAGATCATTAATAGTCTCGGATATTTCCAGAATTGTTATCTATACTATAATTAAATTTAATAGGTGCTAGTTTGGTTGTATAGGACATAACGTTTAGATATATTTAAGGTTAACTTATTTTGAAAACACCAATTGGTAGAGAGGTTATTTTCTAATACATTGTGAAACTCTATGGAGATCATCAGCCTAGAGCCAGAACTCAATATCATTTATAAATAGGTTATAGGGCAAAGGCCCGAGAATTGATCCCTGCGGAACACCTAATGTTGTCAAGTGTTCGACAGACTAAAATCCACTATAAGCTAAACATTATGTTCTGCCTAGAAGGTAAGATTTAAAAAACACCATCAGAAAATGAGAGAATCCGATATATTGTGGTGGGCAGTGCCTTAGAAAAATCTGTATATCTTACTTCAACTTGTCTACGATGATCAATGTATTTGTTTGTATTTTACCGGAAAGTGAGAGGTTATACAAATTAACACCTACCTCTGGCCATGGTCTCTGCGATGCGACACAGCTCGTTCCAAGTCAACGTGTGAGCCTTAAGAAAATCACACAACGAACCTCTCTCGTGGTAAGCAGTGATCAACCAAAACTCTGATTGTAAATTATCGCCTCTCTTTTCGACACCGATATAGTGCAGAATGTTGGGGTGTTCCATGTATGGCAATTTGAATATTTCCTGTTCCATATGCCATGATTGCTTATCCTAAAACAAAAAACATGTTCAGAAAAAAATATTATTGGTATTTTCACAAAAATGTAAATAGGGTTGATAGTATATTATCTACACAATAAAATTAATCAAAACCAAAATTGACTAATTAACCAAATTATTTCTTTTCATAATAAAAAAAGTTCGTAAAAATAACAGCTACGATCTGAAAATTCATCATTATGGGGTAAATTAAGATGACAATTCCAATCCCATCTCTTATGCAAGGGTATTTTGGTCATTTGTAGCAGATCAGGCCATTTGCCTTCATTAACACGTTTACTAAACAGTGTCCTAAATAATTTAATTAGGGACTCGAATAAGGTATTTTGAGAAAAAAATTATTACCCCATTATTTAGCGACTTTACTACCTCTACAAACTTTTTTTTGTCCCATTCTATATATAACCTCTCTGTTGTCACCTTGGAGTTATAGTGTTGTATGTAACATTACCTTTTTTTTGAGTTATCGCAAAAAATCATTGTTTCAGCTCGATAAAACTATGTATTTTTGGTTTCCTACATCTTAGGATGACACTTTTGAAACTTTGCAAGGGTAAAGTTTAGGCTACATACAAAATTGTTATACTGAAAAATGGAAATCGACAAAAATGCGACATACAACAGTATAACTGCAAGGTGACGTGTGGTTCACAAAATTTACTTAGTAAACAAATTTTCTGGGGCAAAACAAATAAAAAATAGTCTATGATGAGATACGTTACCTGTATTGGAAATATTTTGACTGCCACCTCTTCGCTCTTAAATTGGGCCTTCCAGACGGCCCCAAACCGCCCCCTCGCTTTTATCTCGATCAACTGGATGGGTCTTGTGTCCAAGAACGGAGAAGGCGGTGGCATTGGGTTTGGCTCTGACGTGGGTAACTAAAAAAAAATATGTTAGAACTGAGCAAAAAATTGTACAGAACAAGCAATTCCTTAAAACTAGCATCTACCTTAAAGAGATAATAACCACTTACGCCCCACTGAGGAAGCAGCAGAAAGAAATAACAACATATTAGACACGTCATGGTTTTCTGGCTTTTTAAAACAGACAAAAGTAAAAACAACTTACCCCATTAAAATAATGTTTGTTTCGTCTTGTCCAAAGGAAAGCAGCTACGGTTACTATGATTACAAAGGAACCTCCCAAAAAAATCAAAATGATGTAGTATATACTGAAACCAGTCGAACCATGAGTTGGGACTGCCGCTAAAAGAAAATCAAATCATAACACAACGTAGTGAGTAGTATTAATTAATTTCTGTTACATGAAAAACACGTAGTGATTATAAAATGGAAATCCGTAACACAAAAAACCATATAAGCTTGTTATTTAAACGTCAGAGGTCAAGAGAATCCAACTGCCATAAGTGTACAGTGCCTTGAGGCACAAAAAGTTTGCTCTACATCTTAAAATACATATGGTAAAAAACAAAAATGAACCCGAGAGGGTAAGCATTGTTTATGTGACATTTAATGTATAAATAATGGTCCATTCAGTCAACCAAGAGCTTACAAAGCAAAAGCTCAGTTCAGCTTTGAATGGTACGCTTTTTTGAGAGCGTTTGGTAAGTCGTCGCCATTTTAACAAGAGGATTTTAGATACACTTTGTTACTCAGTAGCAGTGGGGGTGTGTCAAAAGCAAAGCAAAAAAGCAAAATCAAATTTTTTAGGTTATACTGTGACCATTTTTTTGTCCTATCAATATAATAATGTTTATAGTAAAATCATCTGTTGGACAGTTACTTATTTCATCTAATAAAAATAGTTGCGATATTTTTTTTTGGTGTATTGTCATGGCTTTATAAATGCAGCATGCTTTCTATTTACTTTAGTAGATGGCGTGAGCTTTAAGGGCATGTGCATCATATAACTAACATAACCTCAAATTTTAAGTTTTTCAAGTTTATTCTCATTTTTAATGTTTGTATATGCATTTTTAGCATGGAGCCATACTGGCTCCAAGCCAATATTTAAAAATTCACGCAAATATTTTTTCAATATTGTTGATTAATAAAAATAGATTGCTAATTATAGGTTAGATACCTAACCTGCAAAATGCGTTTTATTTTATTGCGACAAACTATTTAAAACTTCATAAACATTACGTTGAGCTGGATTTTGGTTGAAAGTACAGGAACCAGGCAGAAATTTTAATAATAGCTACGTAATACATGTCAATCTTAAGAAATATATATTTTTGAGGTTAGCTGTGACGTCACATGCAGATGCCCATAGCCAAATTGCCATGCTGCATGTAGTGTTGCATATATGGGCCATGCACCATTTGGTTTTTAATTTGGCTATTTAATGTCAGAAGTCACTGAACTCTTGTTTCACTGAACTCAAACGAAAGACCGGAAATGTATGCAACACTATATGCATGTATGTACAGAACCTGCAAAATTATCTTTCTATGCATAAGTAACGACCAACCTTATTGCTCCTGCCATCTGTTACATTATGTACAAAGTAAGCACTTATGAAGCCACTGTGCGGGCTCTTGTCGCATCACCTATTTAATACACCCTGGTCAGTACTCAATACATTGCATATCTTCAAGTCATATATGTAATAGCAGCGTGAATTGTATACTTCACATCATATTTATTGTGCACATAAAAAAATCAAAGCTAATATAAAAGGGGAGTGGGGCATGTTTTAATTTTTCTACACTATATTAAGTAATAATAATAATAATAATAACAATAGCCCATGACATTTTAATAACAATAATAAATAAACGTGTAGTCGACTTACGAAGCACTCAGAAGTCATGGACTATGAGTGCTTGTTTGTGAGCTAAAACCTACCAAAATCTATTTATAATATGGCATTGTAGTTAAATTTAAATATATATGGGTACGTTTTTTTTTCATATTTTTTCTTTACAAGTATTTTTGTTTTTTTTATTTTATCTCGAATATACAGTGTGTCCCACAATTGATGTAACGAGGTGTAATGGACCAAAAATTTTGGAATCTTGGAATGGTATTTGAGGATTGAGTCCTGCTTGTTGTAAAACTAAAGTATACCAAAAATGACATGATTTGGTGTTCTACAGGGTGTTTTATAAGCAAAGTTTTAAAAATCACCACTAATAAAGTACCTTTATTTTTCAAAATATGAAAAAATTCCACTAAGAAAAGTTATTTAGAATGCAATTTTATACCTCTACACCAAATTTCAGGAATAGAAAATTATTTTTTTGAAACTTCCCATTTTTTCAATAAATTAGTATTTTATTTTGAACCGTTCAATTAAAACTGCATAGAAATTATTTTTTGTGAATTAATATTTAAAGTTATGTAGAAGCTAAAAGTAGGCCATGAGAAAAGCAGTAGATGATTAACATTTGCTCCCACACAACTTTAAATATGAATTCAACTCTTAATTAGCAAAAAATGGGAAGTTACAAAAAAATAATTTTATATTCCTGAAATTTGGTATAGAGGTATAAACTTGCATTCTAAATAACTTTTCTTAGTGGAATTTTTCATATTTTAAAAAATAAAGGTACTCTATTAGTGGTGATTTTACAACTTTGTTTATAAAACACCCTGTAGAACACCAAATCAAGTTATTTTTGGTATACTTCAGTTTTACAACAAGCAGGACTCAATCCCCAAATACCATTCCAAAATTCCAAATTTTTGGTCCATTACACTTCTTGTTACATCTATCCTGGGACACACTATATAAGGTAAAATAAATTCATTTTCCCACTTATATAAATATACTTAGTTTCTTAACTACCCAAACAAAACTGATTTTTTTTTCTTTCTTTTTTGGGTTACCTTCAACAGTCCGGAACATAAAATTATTTTTGACTTTCTCAGAATATATCAAAGCAAGGGCTAACAAGGTTACTGATTAAGAATAGGCATAAATATGTTTTGTTTATTATCGTCTATTATGTATTACATTTCTAGGTGCATAAAACATCCATTGAATCCATCCACAGAACGGCTTTATACCAAAAAAGTATTTTTTTCATGGGTTGTAAATTTTTTTCCTGAGCATATTAAATCTATGACAACATTTTTTAAGTTTAAAAAGGCTTTAAAATCACTTTTGTTGGACATAAACAGCTATAATGTTGACGAATTTTTACAAAATGTGTGACTACTTTTCTCTAATTTTTCTGAACATTTTATTATTTGTGAATAATACCCTATAATATTTTCAATTGCTCACTGTTAACATGTTTTTTGTGTGTATATGTTTTTACAATGTTATTTGTGATATTTTTCTTTGTATTTCTACGGACAATATTTCTTAACTGCGCTTTGTACAGTTTCTGAAATTAATAAATATTATTATTATTATTATTATTGTTGTTGTTTAATTCTTTTTTCTAATGAATGGAGACTGTTCAGCGTTTTAATATCCTGCGGTAATGCGGAGTACATTTTGGAGCAAAGGTATATATAATATCTCTGACCTGTTAAAATCCTTGGACCAAGAGAAGAGGAGTCACCAGTACAAGTCAACGTCGATCACAGGTCTTTTGTGAGGAATTTGGTGGTCTGGACAGCGTTCCCGTTGAGAGAGGACAGAGCTTTTTGCTCCAAGATATAAGGAGGTTCATTTTTTTGGCTCAAGTCCCTCACCACATACCGAGCTTTTGGGAGCTTCCAGCCCCAGAGACCGACTCAAGTTACATAAGAATTTGTACTGCTACGTTATACATTTTGGTCAGAAGAACTGTTATAAGAAACCGGTCAAAAAAATTTTTTTTGGCATTTAACTTGTCAAATTTCATTACCTTTGCTTCATTTTTTTATTTTTATTTAGTCATTAATAGTCCACAGTACAGTGCCCTTTTTTTTTTAATGATTAGTAACAGGCTGAATTTTCGTGAGTAGCTTCGTTTTGACGAGATGCCCAACTTTTCTCTCTGCGAAAATTCTCGGTAAAGGTAGCTAATAACTGCGCTTGTGTGTATTTATGTCGATTGAGTGATTGTTTAAATTTTATTAGTAACAGTTAGTTTTTTAGTTAAATCTTGAGATAATTTGATAAAAAACACGAAAAAACGTTTGTCCTACAAAATCCTAGCTAGAAGTTTATTTGTTGCACATTATTTCCATTATAAATGTCTTCATGTTAATAGTTAAAATAGTTATTTTTCGTAGTAACAAAGTGGTTTGATTTATCTGCATCAGATAACAAATTGACCAATTTCTTCGAAAAAACCAAAGAAAGAGCGCTGCTCATAACTATATCTTAAAGACAAACTATTGAGAAAGTAACTATTAAAAAAAATATTGTGAACTAGATTAAAAAAAAAAAAAAATCCGCTGCATTTCATCAAGAAAACCTGCAAGGAAAAGAAGTATGACCCATGTAAGCCTCTTCACCACGTCACTAACCCAGGGAGAGGTTTGTTTTTTTAATTTTTTCTTGTTTTGTTGTTTCTTTTTTCAATTTTATTTGACCTTTTATCTTTTTCTAGCCTTTCTTAATTTTTTTTTTAATACACAAATAAATTATTTTCTGAAGCGAATTTTAATAGCAAGTGTATTTTAGTATGCGAATCTGCTTCTTTACGTATAAGCCTCTTCACCATGTCACTAATCAGGGAGAGGTTTGTTTTTTTAATTTTTCCTTGTTTTGTTGTTTCTTTTTTCAATTTTATTTGACCTTTTATCTTTTTTTAGCCTTTTTTAATTTTTGTTTTTTAATACACAAATAAATTATTTTCTGAAGCGAATTTTAATAGCAAGTGTATTTTAGTATGCGAATCTGCTTCTTTACGTATAGAAATAGATACATCACAAATATCTGAATTCGGTATATGAACTCCTTCATACTGTGCATAACCGAGATACCAAACGATTGTCATAACATGGCTACAACAACCGACGGTCCTTGAACTACTTTCACAGGTACAGTAATACTCACAGATCAAATCTATTCCAGTCTTTGCCTTATCGACTAGGATAAAAATGTTATGACATTTCCCACTACGTTAAAAATTGTATCTGTTGAGAATTTTAAGCTAATGCAAGAGGTCATCGAGAATGTCGGATTCGCCTTGGCGTGGATGAATCAAACGAGTTTAATTTGTCATAATTTCCAAAACAAAAACTACGCTCAACTTGAAATTTCGCTTACTTTAAAGTGTTACCATAAACTTTCATTTAGACCACTTTTAAATAAAATTCATGGTCCCCAGAAGGGGCGAAAAATAGGGGGCTTTTTGGGTCACTCTTTCAAGTTCTGATGATTATACACCTATTCTTTTCTGTTATGGACTCCCATTCTATCATCTGTATCCTGCACGAATCTGAATTTTAGTCAAACAAATCAGCTATCAACTCTAAAATAATCCCACAACTCTCACGCGGAGTCTATGCAATTTAGACCCAATACATTTAAAAGGCATACAAAAACTCACTACTAGGTGGTGAAGCTTCCGTCGGAGAAGGATCCCAGGTAAAGTTCTCGTTACACATATTACCCTCACAACAGCAAAACAACAGATTGTTTTTGGGGCTGTGCTCCCTCTCTACGCATTTCGTTTGGTTGACACAATCTGCTGCGTTCAGAAAGCACCCCTAAAAAAACAATAACACTTTAATTAGTACCCAATAATGTAAAAATGTACAAGAATTGTTCTCAATATACAAAACTAGATGCTAATTTACCTAATGTAGTTACCACAAAGGTTATTGACTGGGAAAAATTAAAATCAAGTGTACCTTGAGAGAGACATTTACTGTCCCATCCTCCTGTACAGCCCAAAGGACATAACAATGGTTTTGCTGGCCATCTGCGGGGTGCCCGCATTCCTCTACGTCCATACATCCTGCTTGACCAGGAGAATTACATGTGCTGTTATAATACTCACAATGGGTCGTAATAGGCGCCGTATGAGCTACTGCGGCCTCTGTACTGCCAAGGTCTGAAATTAAAATTAATTTTTATTTTGGTTTTGCCAATTGTTTATAAATCAAGTTACCTTGTCCTTTTATCAGAAGTATGTAAAAGACCACACTACACTTAAACAAACTAGCTTCAGTCATGATCATTTTGAAAGGTAACGCCGTCTTAGTGACGAAATAATAAATTCAAATAAAAAATAAATTTTGCGTTTTATTTATATTAAAAACAAACATGGATAACATGGCCCTTGGCCCAGGTCAAGATATTTAAAGGTCACTTAATCGATAAAATGTGATAATATTGGCCATTTCTTATTAACTAGAAAAAACCACTTTGTATTTTTACACTGAATTTCATCACAAAACTGGCAGAAATATTCCAAAAAGTAAATAAAAAACAATAAATTTTGTCTCCTTTTCTGCATTACTTTACGCCTTTTACACTAGTTTTCAACAACTGAAGGAACCTAAAATCCCTAGATTCTAAAAATTCCTGGCATAACTTTTCCGTTTCAGAGTTATGTAATTTATTTTGTTTATTTGTTTCTCCCAAAATAGACCTCACTGAAATCCTTACATACGACCACAACTCTAATTTAATTCAATAAACAAATAATTATTCAAAATAAAATAAAAACAAACATCTTTTACATTTCTAAATAGGTATCTAATCGAAAACGGAAACATTTTCAATTTACATGAACGTAGACGTAGATTAATTACCGTTGTTTAAGTTTAAATTAACAAATAAGACGCCTCTACAAACGAGGGCAATATTATTTGCGTTTACGTTTCCGCATGTAAATGAAAATTAAATTAAATGTAGGCGTACGTGCGTAGATCGCGCCACTAGAATACCCAGAAAGCATCACGACGTCATAGGCCGTAGTACTTAGATGTTTTAACAAAATAAATGAAATACATTATAATTAAATTAGACAAGATAATTGGTAAATAATACTAAAAAGAAAGGAGATAGCAGTAAACCAGGTTATCTGGGGCAATAAACAGAAACGTACCTCATCCGGAGATATATGGAACACGGGGGTTATATGGAATGTTCGGTAGTAATTTCAAAATTCCCGCTATACTTTCGAAATGTCAACTTCTAGACGGGGTTTTTGTGACGGAATGTTGACATCAATGATTGTCACTGTGAACCAAGATTGGTAGAGTATAAGGTAGCCTCGTAACTCACGATCCCCACCAAAAAATGTCATTAGTCAATGAGCAGCTAGTGTGAACAGGGTTGCCAATGTGTGGGGAATTCCCCAAAATGTGGGGAATTTCAACAACTGTGGGGAATTTGTGGGGAATGAATCACTCTGGGGAATTGTGGGGAATTTGGTTACACTTAACTAGGTAGACAGAAAAAGAAACACATTTCATATTTTATATTTTTTTCACGTCTTCACGAGACACGTGACACGTGATTTTTTCATTCATAAACTTACCCTTGCCCAAAGAGTTGGTATTGATTTGGAAAACGCGCGATTGCTGGTCCGCATTCCGTCTTGACTTGACCTTGGCACCACACGGGTACGGTATTTGGTATTGGTATTATGGTATTTACGTTATGTCATCGAAAATTCAGTGTATCTTTTTTTATTCTTAAGGATAAACAAAGATCTATAACTGTTCTAGTCTAAAACTGTGGGATGTGGGGAATTGTGGGGAATCGTGCAAGTTTTGGAGGGGAAAATGGATCAGAGCTGTTGGCAACCCTGAGTGTGAAAACCAGATGCAGAGCCTGATTCAAAATATTGTAAGAATTTGTGTAATGTTAATAATTAAGCAAAGAACTCGTAATTGGAACGAGCTCGCAATGACCCGCCTGAGGTAGGGAGTAATTACCTCGTATTTTGGAGTCACCGTTTTGCATGGGGGTAATGAGGATAAGTTGTAGAATATAACACTACAGGACACGCCGACCGCTTCTAGTTACTGTACCGCCCGCCGGTCCGCTTTGACAACGTTAATCCACGTTGACCACACACATTTTATTCCAACCTATCATAATTCCGGTAGAGAAAATTTCAACCAATTATATTCTATAATGTTGAAATGTACATACTTCCCATACATAAAATGGGCATTCAGAGGACGTCTATTCCGTACAATTTCAAAGTAAATCTGATGATAGACGCCAGTCCAATTTATGTCCATGGACATAAAGCGGACGTCCGGCGGACATCGTGTGCTATTAGGGTCTATTTACTCATCTAGAGTGCTCAGACAAAGTCAGACGCGTTTCGCGAAATGTCTGAAAATGTAATTTTTCGTACGTTCCTGCTGGATCTAATTTTCGATTTGGAGTATGCAGTTTACGATGTTAAAACGTCATTATTGTTTTAAAAATCTCATGTTTCGCTTTCTTTGCCATAATTCATTGAATCCGCAAATATTTCACGGCCATGTAGTGGAAGACCAGACCCTCTGAATTCGACACCCTCTATACAACTCGCGAACACCCACCTAAAAAATAGGTAATCTGATATAAAATAACCTGCTAAACTTGATTTTTGAATTCGCCCATTGATTTGAGATTGCCAAAATGACCAAATTGGCAATTTTCTAAAAAAAATAAAAATTATGTGTTATTTTTTGTTTTTCATATAACACGTCATATATTTTTTATTTTACTTCAGAATTTTTTTATTTTTTTATGTAATATTCTCTAACTATTCTTTGATATGTTGAAAGTAAAAAACTTTACCTAAAAAATAATTAGTTGGCAAAAAACAATAACAACTTTTCTTTGACGCAAAATCTTTAAAATTTGCAGAGTAAAATGTCCGATCGAGGTATCTTTTTTATTTTTAAAGTTAGGTGCCTACTATAATCGAAGAAAATGTTCCGAATGAACTAAATAAAATCTTTTACAAGAAGTTTTTTTTGAAATTTTGCTCCCTTGTCGAAATATTCATTGATTGTTTCAGCGTCCGAACGAATGCGCGCTACTATGAATCGGCCGCAATCGCATCTAGAGCTAAACGCAGACACGTGCCGGGTGATTATTATTTTCCAGTGTTCATTTATGTTAAGTTGAAAGTGCTTTTTGTCTCAGTTCTTATATTTAGTGCGTTATAAACACATAGTTTGACATAATAAATTATAATTACTCGGATAGGAAATCAAAGGAAACAAGCTAAAAACGTACTCTTCGCCTGTTCACTGGATTTTTATATAATTGTTATACATTCAATAGGATACTTTTCGCAGTTTTTTTGTAAATAATGTTACTTTTAGATATTTTTTATTTTATAGTACGATCTTAGTTGGTAAAAGACTTGGTAAAAAAACTATACCAAACCTCATTTGGGTTTCGATTCCGAGTCAAAAGAACTACACCACCACCTTACAAGTAAAAATGTAAATTTTTACATTATAAGACACGAGCTAAAATCATATTTTCACGGTTGTATATTACATTATGAAATGTATATTTGTAAAATATATAAATATCTAGATATTAAAATGAAATATCATTTCACCAGATTTATTTCTATTCAATTACAAAAACCGCTGCCCAAGGAATCACTACTTCCACATCCAGATTCTCTATCCGAGTCACTCACAACGAAAAAACTTTGTATGTGAAAATAATTGTTTATGGAACTTTAATAATATAATATTTGAAATCCTCTACCCCAAAAACCCATAAAACGATACCCCACATCGGTAGTGGGGTGGGGGTGGTGATAGGGGGGCGGTAGTGGGGGGTGGATGAAGTAAAAAAATATTTTGAGGTTTCTGGTTCCTGTACATGCACTAAATCACATTTTTTTTTTCATCCCCTTTAATAAGGAGGTGGGGGTGGTAATAATGGTGGTAATAATGCCAAAAATTCTTTTGAGACCTCAGCTTCTCTTGTATATACTAAATACCAATTTCATGGACTCCTACCTGCTTGATTTACCCATTTACCCCCCAACCCTTCGACGGAACAAGATGAAAATATAATCTAGTTCTAGATCTCGTTAAAGTACATATGTGTACCAAATTTCAAGTCAATATCTTAAACGGTTTCAGAGTAAACGTGCGCACAAAAAAAAGTTACAGACAGACAGAAATTTTTTTTCGCTCAAACTTAAAATCTCGACGTTTCATGACATTTTAAGCCTATTTGGACAATAAAAATTTTTAAAATTTTTTTTATCGTTACTATACTTCCACTGGACGTGGAAGTAAAATATAAAAATTAATTTTTTTGTTCAAATTGAAATCATTAAGTAATAACATTTTTATTTAACGATCGATTTTGTTCAAATAGCTAACACTAATTTACTGTCCAAATTTCAGTACAATCGGAATTTTCTTTCTTCAGTTATCGTGCTTACAAGAAACGTGACGGACGGACAGACGGACATTTTGAAAGTTGTTCAGAATTCGTTCACTAACACAATGGTATGAAAATTTTTTGTCTGCGAGCGATATTTACGGTTTTAGAAATGTACCGATCAAATGCAAAATCCGATGACATTTCTGTGGCTCTAAAGCAATATTTAGAACAGAAAAATTTATTTTTATCACTAAATCCAGTTTACCATGCACAATGTAGAAGATCGTATACCCGAATTGCTTATAAAAGAAAATCAGAAATTGTAAATCCTAGTACAGAGAATACAAGTAAAAAGGGCATTTCTGCAATGTGCTATTTACAAGACAGCCTACCAAATTAAGCCCAGAATTCCAAATGTTTTAGATTTTGGATGGTACTTAAAGGAGGAAGTCTTATTTTCAAAAATGATTTCAAAAAGCCCAAAACCCAATTTTATTGAGTTAACTCCATTTTGTAAATGTAAATTATATAACTGTACTACAAGCTGCAAGTGTAGCAAAGCAAACGTGCAATGTAACATAAGTTGTTTATGCGAAGGAAAATGTAATCTTTGGTACCCACTTGCTGTTATAATTAATGAAAATATATTTTTTAATGTGTATGTTTCGAGATTATCTACATAATTTTATAACATTTAATTGCAAATAGAAACTAAATAATCCGTAGACTCACTTGATCGCTTAAACGACACCACAGATGGGCGACGTTAACAGAAGTTATGCTTTAAATTAATGCGGACGAGATGCGCGGCCGCATTCAACAGCGTCATCTCGTTACATGAGCCGAATTTCAAAAAAATCTCTTTATAAAAAAGTTTGTTTAAAGTATATGGAACATTTTTCTCGTTTATACTATAACTCTCTCTTTAAAAATAAAAAAGTTACCTCGATCGGGTATTTTTCAATGCAAATTTAAAAAAACCGCGACAATAGAGGGTAATTATATTTTTTTTAGGCACTATATTATTAGTTACACTATATTCTTTGCCGTCAGACTGTCCAAGAATATTTGAAGGATAATGTGTAAATTATTGGTCTAAATCGGAATTAAAATAAAAAAGATATGATGTGTTATGTGCAAAACAAAAATTAACACATAATTTTAAAATTTTTCAAAAAATTTACGAATTGACCGATTTGGCAATCTCAAATTAACGGGCGAACTCAAAAATCAAATCCAGAAGGTCATTTTACATAATATCATCTGTTTTTTAGGTGGGTGTTCGCGAGTTGTATAGACTACTTTTAAAATGCTTCCTACAGATTGGCTGCTCTCCGACTAATGGCTCATTATGGTTGAAGTGAGGATTCCCATGCGGAAATCGGCGATTCAAATCCTGAATATAAGATTTTTTTTTTAATTTTTAAAATAATGTAAAAATTAATTTTTATCACTGTCGTAAAGCACGTTCAAAAAGCTACAATTTAAGAAAGAAATAGTCTTAGTGTCATCAAATGGCAGTTTTTTATAAAGCTTCAAAAACCTGCAGTTTTGTTTATAATTTATTCACAAACATTGATTTCTTGTTTGACCTGATTCGATGAACAAAACCCAAGATAAAAGATAACGAGACAAACAATGTTTTTCAAAATTAAAACTTAATTTTCAAGAAATGCTCCCCTTTATTTTTGATATTTAGTTTTATTCGACTAAAAGCGTAAGTACATAAAATGGCAAAAAATTAAAGACATTTTAATTCAAATATATTTATTTAATATTTCGTTCAAATGTTGATGTTGCTGCATGTTTTCATTTCTCTTTGTAAATTTTCGAGTAGCTTCTTCTCTATCATCTTTATCCTGTTTTTCTGATTCACTTGCTGGCCGTATAGCTGCCGCTTTTTAAGCAAATACAACTAGAAAGTGATCTGTGTAAAGACAAACGCATTTGCTTTTATCAGTATGCTTACCTTATCTCTTGAAATGTCTGGACCCAATCCACCCATTGCAGGGACTCTATTAAATGATTTAAAAGTTTTCCTTTTCGATTTCGACGTATCCGCATCACCCATATTATTTAAAAATTGTTCAGAAACGCTGTAAAACTTTGAGTCTAAGCTTGTAACTGTCGACGAACCTTCCTTATCGTATTTAACATCTTTATGAGATCCTTCGACAAAACTGAAAAAGAAGAGATTAATATGGATCAATAACGTGAATAGGTAATTCTATGGTTGTAACAATTTTACTGTTTTAATTTGCCGTAGGTATAACAAGTGCTAGAAGAACTTTTGTATTAAATTAGTCCATTTCTTCTTGTAAAAGTTAAATAATTATTGTTTCAACATCAATATTTTCTGCTATTTTCCTAACATCGCGGTAAGCAGTACGCATCACCTGCCCCGTACGCTGCGCTGTGTGTGTGTCCGCAGAGCATTGTAAAAGTAGTTTGGGCACTTTTTCACAGATCATTTTGTAATACTATGTGCAATATCACGTTTTCTCAGCTTCTTTTTAAGTTTTTATGTTTTAAGTTTTTATGTGAATATTTAAATTGTAAGTGCAAGAAGTGCTCTAGAACGGAGGTATTTGCAAAAGTCATTTCTTCCTAGGCAGCAAGGTGCCGTCATTATGACGTCGTTTTTTCGGCATTAATTACGTCAATTTCACCTTCAGCATGACGTAAAAATGACGTGAAAAAGACGGCACAATGTCACAGCCCAATGACGTCATATATAAGACGTCAATATGTCGTATTGGTAATCAGTGAATTTTGCGATTAGGGATGCAAACCTCTCATTATAATATTTTTCCACAATTATTAATAAAGTTTTTGACGAAAAAAACACCGGAATGTGCAGGGATCGAACCGCCGACCTCTTGACTCGCAACCTAACACTTAACTCACTGAACCATTGAACATCTTTATTTAAATATGTTTAAAAGCTGTATACCTAGTTAGAAATAGTAAAACAAAATTATTATTACTATGTGGCAAAAATTGAACTAGTCACTAAATACTTCTATTTATTTTTATTTTATAATGATTTATTTCACGTCATTTTAATGACGTCAAAATAATGACCTAAAAGAAACGTGTATTTGACGTCTTCATGATGACGTCAGAAGTACGTTATAAATATCACGTCTCTGGTACGTCATTTATTGGGACAATGACGTCGGCGACGAAAAATCACCTTTAAAAGACGTCATAATGACGTCACCCTGCTACCTGAGTTGTACGTTTTTTGAGATTGACAAAAAAAAATTAGTTGCAAAGTGACCCCGAAAATAGCTCCCCAATTTCCAAAAATCTCGCAGAACTTAATTTTGAAAATTATTTATTCTCTGGCCTATTAGACTAGTTTACAAGTTCAAAGCCGTGTTTATGCTTGATAAAGCTCGTAAAAATATGAGTGAGAGCTCATTGGATTCGGAATAACGTCTAGAAAAATGTGCAAAAGTTTCAAACCCGCACATAAACAATTGCAAAAGTTATAAACAAATGAAGATTGAAAAAATAACGAGTTTCGTTATTTGCAAATAACTCGAAAACTATTAATATTTAAGAAATGTTAAAGAGAGCTTCTTAAAGAGGAAGAAATTTCCAATAAAAAAGTCCTAACTCCCGAAACTCTATCTCTAATATTAATAATTTTAATTTTATGTTGAAAAGTGTTCGCGCGGCGAACACTAAGCCACCCGATGCTCTGAAACCGGCCGTAATAAGTAAACATATTTTTTTATGTTATTAAATATTAATTTAAAAATTTTAAAAAATTATGGTATTATTTAGACACTTAAAGGAACAATATCCCGTTGGAAAAACAATGTTTCACCCATTTTTTATAAAATGAGCCTAGTTGACCTTAAGTCAACTATACTTTATGGGATTATAACATTGTGTAGTTTTTAATTGTTAGAGTCTATTAGTCATTAATTATTTAACCTAACAAAAAAGTAAAAAATGAAAAAGAGAGTTTGAAAAAGTTTTCTTATTAATTTTAATTATTATTACTGTTTTTATATTCAAAAATGCTATTAGATTAAATTTTCATTGCTATTTGTTTAAATAAATTCTATAAACAAACAGATAAATTACGTATTTTTGAAAAAAAAAAATTGCCATTATATTTGTTATAAAATATTATGATTAAAAAAATATTTTTTTTTCTTATAATTTTTTTTTAATTGTTTATAATCATTTTTTTTCTTTTTTCATTATTTAAACAAATTATTAAGAACAAATTTTATTGTTAAAATTTATTATTTGCAATTCTCTACAAGGTGGAAAAAAGAAAAAAGTTTTGTTTTTAATATTTTTTATAGAATTTTAAATTTAATTTTTTTTTTGACATGTTTATGTATACGGTTGTTTTTGTTGTTTTTTTTTCTATCTAAAAAGAATATAAACACATTCGCCGATTGCTAATAACAAATTGTTTATTAAATAAACAAAAACATAACAAACAATTTTTTCACCTTGTAGAGAATTGCAAATAATAAGTTTTAGAATAAAATCTGTTCTTAATAATTTGTTTAAAAAAAATTTATAAGGAAAAAAAATATCTCTTAATCATAATATTTTATAGCAAATATAATGGCAACATTTTTTTTTTCAAAAATACGTAATGTATCTATTTGTTTATAAAATTTATTTAAACAAATACTAATAAAAATTTAAAGTTTATGTAACCTTGTAGTATTTTTGAATATAAAAACAGTAATAGTAATTAAAATTAATAAAAAAAAATTTTTCAATATCTCTTTTTCATTTTTTAGCTTTTTGTTAGGATAAATAATTAATAACTAATAGACTATAACAATCGCAATGACTAATCCCATAAAGTATAGTTGATATAAGGTCTCCACGAAGCGAAATAATTTTAGTGGCTTTTGTTTAATAATTATCCGACTTGAAATATAAACGCAAACTCTAAAAAAAATTGTTAATTAACAATATCCCCCAACGGGATATTGTTCCTTTAAGTGTCTAAATAATAGGTACCATAATTTTAAAAAAAATTTAAATTAATATTTAATAACATAAAAAAAATATTTTTACTTATTACGGCCGGTTTCAGAGCATCGCAACGGCTTAGTGTTCACCGCGCGGAGCTCTATTTTCAACATTAAATTAAAATTATTAATATTAGAGGTAGAGTTTCGGGAGTCGGGCCTTTTTTATTGGAAATTTCTTCCACTTTAAGAATCCTTCTTTAAAATTTCTTTCTTAAAGATTAATAGTTTTCGAGTTATTTGCGAAAACGAAACTCGTTATTTTTTCAATCTTCATTTGTTTATAACTTTAGCAATTGTTTATGTGCGGGTTTGAAACTTTTGCACATTTTTCTAGAATTCCGAATCCAATGACCTCTCACTTATATTTTTACGAGCTTTATCAGACATTAACACGGCTTTGAACTTGTGAACTAGTCTATATATATATATATATGTATTTCCTCAACTATACCTTTCAGTTTCTGAAAAATCTTCACTTTGGAGAAACACTGTATTCACTTCAAAATCTTGACAAGTTACAAAGCTTTTCGGTGTCGAATTCAAACAAGTCAGACTGGACGCATCTAATGATAATTTTTTTTTGAGACATTCATTTTCCATTTTAGTTTGAAACATATCTAAGTAAGATTTGCTCCCCAGTTTTTGGCTATCGACCAATGGAGTATTCGATTTCCTTCTTCTAATTTCTATCTTTGATTTGTTTCGGGAGCCGTTTTTACATTTTGAATTAACTTTGATCAATTCTATCTCGCTTCTGTTTATAACTTTCTCGTAGTATGGAATAACATCGTCACTGGTATCTGGTGCCTCAACTTGAGCAATATTATCCTTTTTGCACGAAAGGTCTTGATTAGGTTCTACCGTGTCGTTGTGTTCTTTATCTAAATCGCTATTTGGACATATTACAGGCTCTTCTGGTATACTATCGTTATCTAAACTTCCGTAATTCGAATCCTCATCCAAGGAATCATAGAATTGTTCAGGGAATTCCATAAAAAAACTTTTCGCGTTTTCAAAGTGTCAATCGCGTTTAAAAAAAAGTCGTGAAAAACTGACAGTAGTTCTTACTCCTCCTTTTAAACTTAATATGGGGTGGAAAGCACGAATTCTACGAATCTTTTACGCCTATTCAATTTTGGTAACGGAATTTTATAACTGGGAAAAATTTAGTAATTTTCGTGCAACAATAATTTATTCACTGAAATTTGTTTGTCAAAAAAACTACGTTTTGTCTATGTGACTGATATTGTACTTTACTAGAAACTGTTTTTTATTATTTCTTGATTTATTTCTTTAAAAACTGTTGAAAAACATTGAATTTGCTTTTCAGAAAAATGGACAGCGAATACATTTTAGTTTTTATGTATATTAGTACAGGAAAAGATTGAAAAAAATTACCGTCACTCGAAAAAAATTTGTGTAGACTTTAAACTTTGGTTATAAGTTTAAACTAGGCTAAAGTTCACGAAACAAAAAAATTTAGGAGTTTTACGGATCCGCGGGAACCTATAGAGGGTAAAAAGGGGTGTTTTTTATAAAAAAAAAATTGATTTTTCTGTATTTTCTCGGGAAATATGGCATTTAAAAAAAAAATAGTTCAAATAAAAGTTGTTTCTGGTAAAATTATCTTTAATTTGGTATTTTTAAATTAATTTTATAGCAATAATTAATCGAAATACGGCCATTTTTCGATGGGGGTAATGGCGGATGGAATTTTTTTCTAAAACGAATATTTAAAGGGACAAAATAAATTGATCATCTAGGTGATATATAAACGAGAAACAGCACTTTTGAATGAAAAATTAATTACTGAGCAATTAAAATAACAAAATGCCGACATTTTATTAACAAAAATGTGAAAACGGACATTAAACCGGCCATACTTTCTTTATTTTTTGTGATGTAGAAACTAACAAGAAATCACTTTATTAATAATAATAATAATAAATTTATTTCCCAGTCAGATTCTGTACAGAATATTGGTATGTCAGATAATTTTTGTATAAATAAAATAGTAGCCAGTAATTAAGATTTGAAGGTAAAAAATATACTTATATAAAAAAAGAATACATATATCTACACCGTATGCATATTAAATCAGAGGACAGACAAACAAAGACAGAGAATGCGAAATACGACCTATATAACATCAGGCTAACATTAATACAGAATAACAACAATAATAACAGTAACAACAATAATACCTTATGGTAAAGGATTTAGACAAGATATTCAGCTATGCTGTAATATGGTGGATTAAGAAAGTAGCGTTTTATTTCATTTTTAAAAATGGTTCTTACTTTAATATCTTTGTATTCCTGTGGTAGCTGGTTATACAACTTGTAATATGGACCTTTCTCGTATAATGTGGATGTGTGTTTTGGGATACATAGTGAATATGCTTGTCGGGTATGGATATTTGAGACATTTGTTGACCCATTTGTTGCATATTTGTTTAGGTTGTCATAGACAAATAATATTGTACTGTAAATATATAGAGAATATATTGTCATAATGCCTGATTTTCGGAAAAGTGGAGAGCAATGATCATTGTAATCAGCATGATTCATAATTCTGATAATTTTTTTTTGTAAAGTAAATTTTCTGCTCGTTTCACTATCAGTGCCCCAAAACATTCCATACAATAGACGACTCTGTACATATGCGAAATAAAATGCTTTGCATGATGAAAAACTGACTAAGTTTCTGATATTTAATAAGGCAAAACTAGCACTGCCAAGTTTTGATGTTATTGTATTGAAATGGGTTTTCCATTTGCAATTTTCACTGAGGTGTATACCGAGAAATTTTGTATTTGATTCTTGTTTTATGGAGGTACCATCATGTTTAACCAGAAGACTAGAACTGTTTTTATAATTCTGATTTTTGAAGTGCATTAAGTTAGTTTTGGAGGTGTTAATCGTTTGACCTGTTGCATTGCACCAGTTAGATATACTTTGTACAGCTTTAAAGATTGATTAATTACCTTTAATTTTGTTTCTTAGAACTTTTGATGGAAATGTCACAGTTTCTAAGATATTCAACATTTTAATATATATATATATATCTATAAAATTAAATATCTAAATATCTCCCAAACAATCAACCCTACACAAATATATTAACACAAGAAAAGTACACATCCCACTCTGACAATCTGCAAACCTTCGAGGGCTCCTGAAAGCTGCTCTGCCCTTTTCAAGTTTTCAGCTATTGATTTTACCGTTTCAGCGGTCTCCTGCTAGTGTCAGGAGGTCTGGGCGCGGGGTTGGGTGTGTCAGGTCATGAGCCGAGAGTTAGGTTAGGTTAGGTCAAAATATTTAATCAAAATAATGGATTTTCTGTGATTTTCAAAGACTTTTAACGACTGTTCATGTGTTCCAAAAGTATTTGATCAAAAAATGCACTACACTGTAATGTGATATCGATTTTACTGGAATGAACAGGTTCAGGTAAGGATTAGGGGTAGTTGTACTTAGTTATATAAACAGATAAGTATATGGCATTAAGGTATACGTTAGACAATTTATATGCTTGCATGTAACAAGAAAATGGGTGTGTACCAGGTTTCGGGATTTCAAATCAGGACAAATTTAATTGTGATAAAACTTACTCTATTCAATAAGCTATATATCGTACACATTTAGCCATATGATGTATCATATGCTGTTAAAATAGTATGGTGTTAAGGGAAATATTAATATAATTATTTTTTGTGCGAGTATTTGTATTTTAAAACATTCACCACAAGGATCTATCCTTGGACCACTTCTTCTTAATACATATATTGCTGATATCTTGAGACTTTCGCTATATTCCGGCACGGTAGCTCAGTCAGTTGAGGCGTATTGAGTGGCGAATGTGCTGACCGACTGTCTATCGCGTCCTGGGTTCGAGTCCCAGCCCAGACAGCCTTGGCTTTGGATTTGATGTATTACGTCCTCCGAATGGCAATACCTCAGACATATTCTCAATCTTTAAGTGGCTCAATATTTTTTTTTCTTTTAAGAACCCTTAATGTGTAAAAAGAAATTATTTTCAAGTTTTTAACATATGGATATTTCTTTAGACGAAATGACCAATCCTCCTAGAAAATGTGGATAGGAACCCAAGTAACAATTTAAATGCTATGTGGACTTGAATAAGTTTTGTAACAGTTTTATTGAGGATGTAAGTTTGCTAAACGGCTTTATAGCGGTAGTATAGTAGGCCAACAACTCTTTCAGCCTAAATAGTTTTATTATGAGTTGTAACAACCTCCTGGAGGCTGAGTTTGAATACCATTTAGCATTTTTTTTAAATCGAGACTATTGGCACATGTAAAGGTTTTGTGGTGCAGAAATTATGGTGTCAGCACTACCATGATAAAATCATTTGGCCTAGGAAACCAATTTACCTCAGAGACAACGTTCATAAAACGAGTATGCTTAAGAGTTTTAAAGGGGCACCTGAATATACTAATCATAAAACTGCTATAAAGCTGTATTGGCTTGTATAATGCCAAATGTAACATAAGAACCATTTAGTCTGGACAAATTCCTTCATAAAACCGCAAAAATTGTAGTTTGAAAGGTGGATAAATAGGTTTTACTTATTTTAGGTTAATTTTTAATTACTTTTGTGTGAAGTACCTCAAGAAATTAAATATGGAGACGCATTTTTCACAAACGTGGATTAAAATTTAAAAAAGTGGTTACTTTCAACAATTAGAGCCACATCACACATTTGACTAGGTAATCAAAATAATCAAATAAATGTGAGAGGTTATCATCTTCTTATTTATATCTTTTTGCTCTTTTATTCACATTCCAGTGCAGTTCACTGCATCTGAGTATAAGGGCATATAGCCGACCCTTTCAGAGCAATTACAGCACAGTTAAGGTACGAAAAAAGTAAACAACAAGTGTGATGTTATATGTAAGTAAACGCCAAAAAAGTCAAATACCTTTGGGCAATAGGTTTTATGGTGGTTGTGAATAAATCCAACAAATCTTAATATAGGTCAAATGGTGTTAGACCCCAAGCAGCACAATTAGTTTATTTTACCAGTTTAAAGCCACATTAACCTAAGATAGTTGATATAACGTAATTGCAACCATTGCTTTCAACTTTGAAGGTATATGGACTTAATAGTAATTTAGTAAGCAATATTTAGGTAATATTTTCTTATGAAATGCCTGATAAAGTCACATTGACTTTAGTATAATTTACAAGAAATATTTACGTTACTGTTCCTTAAAATTTAACTCTAAAGTTAAAGTGCATATTGAGGTCTATGTGTAAGAAAATATTATATAATTTCAGACTAAATTATTAACTTTGGAGTCGCTGTCTTTTGTCTAAATAAAAACAGGGAAATTTTACCAATTTTTTACGTAAGTATAACCTGAGTTTTGTCTTGTCCTTGTAGTCAGATTTAGGTTATAACTTTAACCTGATGGTCACAACTAGTTCCAATTTTAGGTAAAATTTACCCTAATTTTACTTCTCCACTAACCTAGCATATGGGTTTAACCTAAAGGCAAATATTACTTCATAAAATGTCCTGAAAGTTATTTTTACTTAAAAAATAGAATTAGGTCCCTTCTCTGGAAAGCAAAATTACGTTTTCATTGTCTAATTTACTTCAAAGGACTATAATGATTGTTTTATGTTGATGCTCTTTCCAGTGTCAACCTTATTTTATTAGAGGCATAATGTCCTAATTTGTAGCAATTTATTTTGTTGTTGTTTGGGTTTTCTGTTTTCGTGTTTTTAAAAATAAAATTGGAGGTGTTTTGTTTTAAATGCTAGAAAGTATTCTACAGCCAGTCAACCTTTAGTCGGCACAGCTGAAAAGTGCATAAGCACATAGGACATAATTATAATTATATCGAATATGCGGTGTACTTAAAGATACTTGTAATTGTATTTCAACTTTTCTATTATCGACTTGTTTGCATTCGAAGTAATGACTACATTATATCAGGTAACACAGTTGTTAATCTTTCAGAGAGTTTAGTACAATATAACTATTTTTTTTCTCTAGATTTCAGTACTTAGTTTGCAGAATGAAAAGCTAAGTGAAGTTCAGTAGTGTTAATAGTGTAACTGAGTGACTTTATTTGGATTGTATTCAGTGTTCCTGAATGGACTCACTGAAGAGAAGTTGTAAAAATGGTTTATGGCCCTATAGAAGGTTTAAACCTATACCTATGAACAAATTTAAGTTGATAGATGGGGAAGTAGTAATTAAGAATTAAAAAACAAGTTTCATATGATGTGTTTTCTGTTAATACATTTATTCAAATAAAAAATAAAGTATTAAACTAAACAAAAGATTAATTATTTTACCTGAAATATTTTTAAATTCCAAATTCACCGAATCCGTGATGTGATCATGTTTTTCTATCAAATGCAAACGCAAGTCGTTATTAAAGTTAAAACACAAATTGCACCTTAAGCACTGGTATCTTTTGGGCACTGTAGATTTGATATAAATACGTCGGATTTGTTTATATATACACAATTCTGTTGTGCAGATTTTTAACGCTGACTGGCTGGAGAATACTTTCTCACATTCAAAACAAAACACATCCATTTTTATTGACAAAATACAAGAGTAAATTGAAGGAATAAACCACAAACTCAAAACAACAATTGCAGCCAAAGAATTTTGAGGTTAGAAACAGAAGTGACGTCACTCAATTTACCGCCTTCTCTAACCTAATTAGGGAAAAATTATTTTAACCTATATTGGTCCCATTTAACTTTAAAGTAAATAATATAAGTTTTAACACTTCGTCTCAAGGAAAAACGTCAATGAGGCCTAAAATATTGGGAGAGAATACTTCGAAGTCGCATGACACTATGTTCGCCATATTTTTCAACCAGCTGTAAAAGGCCATTTTACAATGAAATTTTGATGAGTATTTAATTGAAAAAAATCATTAATATAAGGCTATTTAACAGATACAAAGTACAATATTATAATATTTTATGCCCCAGGAAAGTCCTGCCGGACAATTGAATAGGCTTTTACAAATATTTTTAAAATACATTTAAGCTAAAAAAAATTTTTTTTTCTTTAAAAACGTAAAATATTTGAGGCCCCTTTAATATTCCGAGGTAGAATGGATATATTTACAATGAAAATTGATTGGCAGTAAAAAACACACACAGAGGGGAAGTGGACACATTATTTCACAACTACGTATGACATTATATGATGCACTCCTACTCCATCATTATAATAGAGATGATGGTTTCTAGTTATGTCTTTGCTGCTTATGCCTCGTGACTTATAAGTAAATCATTATTGTTGTAAATAAAATCTTATTAGTTATTTCTGAGAAAGAAAGATTGCAGTTGAAAGAGGATAACTGGTTTGGTAAATATTACCTATCAACGACCACAATTAAACAAAATTTTTACGTTTAAATTACCTGTTCAGGGAAATATGTTCAATAACCAATAGGTCATTATAACTGAGCAGCCTTATTTAAGAAGTATTCATGACGTCGTCTCATTCCCCATTTACTTATATTTTACGTAAATTTTAAGTTAATTAGGTTAGGTTAAACGGGAAAACGGGACCAAAACGAGGGCTACATTACGTAATTCTGACTTAAGGTGCTACTTGGGACATGACCAATTGGTATTAGACAATACCAAATGGACTTACATAAATGTAAGAAGACTTAAATTGGTTGTAATTAGTAGCAAATGCTCTTGTCCGAGAGCATCGTGACAATTTTAGGATCAAATACTCTTATTGTAGTATTGCCGGCAACCAACAAGTTTTAATAAAAAAATGCCATTTTTCTACAAAAATATCTTTGTAAACAAAAGCTGTCATGTTGAAATTATTCAAATGAACAATTACTTAACTGCAATTTTTGCAACCATTTATGGGTAATAAGGATTAAAATCATGATTATTATTACTAACGTGTGATTTAAGTCAACAAAAAATAAACCTTTTTTTTTTTAAATGAATTTTAAAATATTTTTTAAAATTTTTAAAATTTTCAATATTTTTCAAGGGCCTCCGTATTTTTCGACCCACTAGTTGTGATATCATCAGTACAATTTAATGCGCAGCTAAATTTTCACCCACGGTGAGTACCTACTGAACTTGATAATTTTAACTAGTATAGAGAGATCAGCTGAAAGCTGAACAACAGCAAATGCTTATTATAATATCCACTAATACGCGACTAATTTGTCAACATTGCCAACTTAGTTTTAATATGATGGCAAGCATAAAACCTTTTTATTAAAAATAACCATATTAACAGAGCAAATACCTTTTTTAAGTAGTTGTAAAGCATTTTAATTTTATGATGAATTTACGAAGTAGTTTTATAATAGTTTAAACAACGGTTTGTAGATAGTCCCTTAAGGCCAAAATTATGCTTTTAGGATTTATTGTTGGTTTTATGAATACTTTTATCAAGGTCTTCAGAACGTTATAAAGGCTGTTTAGAATAAAACCAATCGGTTTTAAAATGACTTTTAAAAAAGGCCCTCAGAACTCTTTTAAGAATGGTCCCTCTTAGCTTTATACAAACTTTATAACGGTTTAATAGCATTAGTTAAAGATATATAGTTTTATCAGAAGTTTTAATAAATAGACTTCAAGAGGTTCTGAAGATCACGATAAAATTTAAATTGTTACTTGGGAGGTCTGTGGTGGTAGAGGTTTCAATTTTCCAAATTTACTTCAGATATTCCTAACTTCTAAGGAGCAGTTTATAGTAATCAAAGCTTTGTAGAACATTGCTCAGCATGCCTATCAGTCGCTTCTCACCAAAACAATGTTGCATATGCATTTCTTATCTTTATCATCGAAGCAGTACCAATAATAAGCATGTCATCTGGCGTTTACGGTTTATCTAGTTCTCAGACTTGACTGCAGTGGCATTGGAGAAACTAAAAATACGAATTCTGTAGAAAGTTCAAAGTTCTACATGCCTTACATCTTTACTGTATAGTTAATGAAAGAATTAGAAATTTACGGCATGTTGCATGCAAGTCCCATTTCGCTTAGCCGAGGTAAAAAAAGCAGATGATTTTTGCGTGGGCAGTGGTGTGAATTTTATGAATAACATAACGATAATAAAAAAAATGGGTAGTGCCTCTACGACTGCGACTGTTAAAAAACTCTACTCTTTTTTCATTATTTTTTGTGTGTAAAACATGTTTATGGTAATGGCGAGAAAAGTAAAAAGTGTGAAAAAAGTAACATTATTTCACTCTGGCGCGGCGTATAGAGGATCATGAGAGTGCATTGAAAACAATTGAAGTTGTTTGGCAATCTTTGCTGTAGAAACGTTGAAAATTAAGAATAGTGGTAGAAAAACTATTGTATGAAGCACTTGCGTAAAACTCATTCATGTGGTTGCCGCATTCGCTTATGGATTGTGCGACAAACTTCCTATTCGTGAATAAAAGTACCATTTTTCGTACTACTAGCTCTGTAAGTGTTATGAAAGTGTCACTTATAGCCCCTAGGCAAAAAAGCACAAAAGAGCAAAATAAGCATGTAAAATTTGCCCCCAAACAAAATTTTGTTTCTTATCAACTATTCGAAGGGGCGTACCCTAAATATGAGTTTCCCAAAATTTCAAGCCTGCAACCGCCATATTGGAGGAGTGGTGGGGGTTTTTTGATTTTCGTTTTTTAAAATGTTCTCGGATATCGTTGTACTAAAAAATTCGAAAAAATTTACAGTTGTTACTTACCTACATGTTGGACTATTTACCCATTTTTTAAAAAATAATTTTTAAATGCAAATTTCGTATGCAAAAAAAATTGCAAATTTTTGCACACAATTTTTTGACACTTTAAGAAAGATTTAAGAGGATTTTTCATTGTAAATGAGTCATTTATCAAGGCCTATTCTCAAATTATTTTCATATTTTTAAAAAATGTGGAAGATAGTTAAAAAACGAAAAACTGCATTACCGACCATTCTCTTAAACGCACCTCACTATCACTACTTAGTTCTTCTTGACTATAGCAAAGCGTTCGACCTAATTAACCATAATTTATTAATAGCTAAGTTACACTATTATGTAGTAAACGATTTGATGCTCAATTGGTTTAAAAATTATCTTTCCCAACGCACACAGAGAGTAAAATTAGATGAAAAAACATCAACAGAACTATCAGTGGAACAGGGTGTTCCTCAAGGAAGTATTCTGGGCCCACTGCTTTTTACAATATTTACTGCCGAATTGCCTGGAAAAATATCATATTGTAAAATTCATCTTTATGCTGACGACACCGAACTTGAAATTTCCTGTAACCCCCTACAATGCAATGAAGCTATTGAAAAACTGAATAGTGATCTTTTAGTGATTTCACAGTGGTCTACAGATCATGGTCTTACCATCAATCCCAAAAAATCATCCGTCTTGTGTATCGGCACTTGTGTACAATGTGAAAAGGCTAAATTTAATTTAAACAGTGAAATTAGAATAAATGACAGTGAAATTGCTTTTAAAAATTGTGTTAAAAATTTAGGTATAAAATTTGATGAACATTTAAATTTTGAAAATCACGTTATAGAAAAATGTCAACAATGCTAAATTTAGATGTTTATACAAATTTAAATACATTTTGCCTGCTGACACTAAATGGAACTTGGTAAATTCTATTATATTAAGTAACTTTGATTATTGCAGTAGTGTCTATTATCCTCACTTAACAAAATATTTTCAAAATAAAATCCAAATTGTACAAAACAATTGTTTAAGATACTCGTATAATATTGACAGAAATGAACATGTCACACCCTACTATAATAAGCACAACATCCTAAAAATCGAAAATAGATTTATTGTATTATTTGCAACACTATTATACAAAACTGTATCATTTAAAACGCCAGCTTATCTATACGACCGTCTAATACCCAGGTCACAAATACATGATATCACTCTTAGAAATGTTGACATTATGACCATTCCTCAACACAGAACTGTGAAATTTGAATCCTGTTTTTTGTATTTAGGTCCAAAGATTTTTAATCAATATATTGTCCACCAAAACACCTTACAACTTTAAAAATAAAATTAAGTCACTTATGTTAGAAAATCAAAAAGAAAATTAAACATTTAAGCAATTAACGCCATGTTGATACCAACATTGTTTTATGTCATAATATTTTATGTATACTTGTTTTATTATAAGTTTTATTAAGTTGTTTGTATTTAAGGAAGGGCTGAAAAATGCTTAGCAATGCCCTTTCCTTTTGAGAAAATGTATAAGTGTCTTTATATATTTTTTTTCAATAAACATTTTATTATTTTTTTTATTATTATTTGGACGCATGTCTTGTTAACAAATACAGTAATTGTACACAGAGCAATGACAGATTCCTTACGTCAAAATATTACGATTTAACCAAACTTACCTTAGTCCAAAAGTTGACAATAACAGAGATACAGGGTGTCAAAGTCAATTTTTTGTTGTTTTTTTTTTAAATAATTTCTTTAATAAGTTAAATATTTTAACAAAATTTGGTGATTGGGGTTTTTTTGAGGCGAGGGATTCAAATCTGTTCATAGTTTTGCTGTTAGAGGGCGCCACCTACGGTAGTTTGCGTGTCGTTTATAGGTCATATTTTTTTTGGCGATTTTAAAAAAATTTTTTAAAATAAAAATTCCTGTTTTCCTGTCATTTTTACGTAAGAAAAAACCGCTGCCCAAGGAATCACTACTTCCACATCCAGATTCTCTATCCAAGTCACTCACAACGAAAAAACTTTGTATGTGGAAATAATTGTTTATGGAACTAATAAGATGATATTTGAAATCCTCTGCCCCAAAAAGCCATAAAACGATACCCCACAACGGTAGTGGGGTGGGGGTGGTGATAGGGTAGTGGGGGTGGATGAAGTAAAAAAATATTTTGAAGTTTCTGGTTCTTGTACATACACTAAATCACATTTTTTTTTCATCCCCTTTAATAAGGGGGTGGGGGGTGGTAATGGGGGTGGCTAATGCCAAAAATTTTTTTGAGACTTTAGCTTCTCTTGTATATTACTAAATACCAATTTTATGGACTCTTGCTGCCTGATTTACGTATTTACCAAATTTACCCCAATTTACCCCCCCCCCCCCAACCTTTCGACGAGCAAGATGAAAATATAATCTAGTTCCAGATACCGTTAAAGTACATATGTGTACCAAATTTCAAGTCAATATCTTAAACGGCTCCAGAGTAAACGTGCTCACAAGATCGACAGACAGACAGATAGACAGGCCGACAGACATACATATATACCGACAGACAGAATACAGACAGAATTTTTTTCGCTCAAACAGTATGTTAAATCGCTTTTGCCAGTGGCGTGCAACATAAATGATAAACCCCTTCACCCCTCCTAAATTACATATTACGCCATTGTGCGAATATCAATTTCAACTAATTAATACATATTTTCCAGTGTCTTATACGTAACTTATGCACTCTTGTTAAGAAGCCATAAAGTGGATAATTGTCGAGATATTAACCATTAAAGAGGTAAAAACACAGTACTTGATTAATTAGAATAATCAGTCGTTACAGCAACAAAATAAATTTTATTACATAATAATATTACATAATTACTTTAATAAATTTTCAAAATGCGCTCCACCAACATCGATACATTCCCTTACTTTTTTTTGTTAAAGATTGTCTAACTTTAAAAAACATGGCAGGTTGATTTCTAATAAACTGTGCGGCATTTTGTATCTGTTGCCATAATTCCTGTCGATTATTAACTGTTTGGGAATAAACCAATGTCTTCATATGTCCCCAAAAGTAAAAATCCGTAGGATTGAAATCAGGGCTACGAGCTGGCCATTGAAATTCACTTCCCCTTCCAATCCACTTGTGAGGAAACTGCAAAGGGCATAGCCGGGTAAGCATGGTGTGACTGCCCCCAAGCGTCTGGCGCTTATATTTGTGCAGTAGGAAGCAATCTTGGAAAGTAGCAATTTCACAAAATATTAGCCCGAAAAAGGGACCGGTTTGGGGTGAGTAAGGAAGGGTTGATTTTAGCAAAACTATTTTTTTTCTAAGAAACGGCGCATTCAATCGTTTTGTAAAAAATATATGTTAAAGACCTACTGAGAAAGTACTAAATAAAAAATCATGCTCAAATTCCGAAAACAGATACAGTAAAAAAAACATATATATTATTTTCAAATTTTTTTTAGGGTAACTTATCCCTGGGGTACCAGCCTGAATTTTTTTCTGTAGCATATCTATGGGCTCACTTATGTTATATTTTTTTCCCAGTCTTGTCCGAAGATTACGCCATACTTAAAAAAAATGCCGAAGTGTGCAGTGCCGTATGCATATTTTGTGGACAATTAACTCCTTGCAAGTAAAAAAGGCCAAACTGCAAAGTAAATATGGATATCTGAGTAGTGTATACATATTAGTGACTAGTGATTATGGAGATGGTGAACGTTGTAAGAGAAACCAACATAAAGCTGCAACGCTGACAGTTAATTAGGTGCTCAATAGAGTTGACTCTTGCGCCGCAAAAATCAGTTTATAGCCGTAATGTTAAATATCATTAAGGGTAAAACCTAAAGTCAGCGGTACTATGGAGTACCTTGTCAAAGACTGTCATTATTCACATATTACCGTCGGCGGGGATAAGAGCTTGGTTGTTAACAATTTGCAGCACTAAATCGTAGCATTACTAACCTGAGAAGGATATAGATGTTAATCTTCCTCACTGTCATCTGCAATCACTGTACTCATGCTATCCTTCTGGAACAATAGGGAAAGAACTTCTGCCGGTTTAGGTATGCTTGCTAGATGTCATCCGTACAAAAGGTAATACACGACAGCAACTACATGGGAACAACATCCAACAGTTTGATACCCATTGGCACATTCACAGAAATGTCTTCTAACGCCGACACTGTGGGGAATATAGTCGAGGAAACATCGGTAAACCTTCGTTTTGATGTGACGTGAACAAACTTGTATTTTGAGTACATTGGACTGGTCCTTAGCGTACTGAAGATTAAGTGTTCCGTCTTCATTTATGACTTCGAGGTACGAAATCGTTTGTTTATATTGATACGATCCGGTAAAGAACAGTTTTAAATCCGTCATTTCTGGGAAGTCCAGTACATCTTTGCTGGAATTATCTACAAAAGGCAGTTTTGCAATTTCTTTGAATGTGCCAGTGGGAATCGAACTGTTGGATGTTGTTCCCATGTAGCTGCTGTCGTGCATTATCTTTCGCAAGGACGATATCTATCAAGCATACCTAAACCGGCGGAAGTTCTTTCTCTATTGTTTCAGAAGGATAGCATGAGTGCAGTGATTGCAGATGACAGTGAGGAAGATTAACATCCATATCCATCACAGGTTAGTAATGCTACGATTTAGTGCTGCAAATTATTAACAACACATGACTGTTAAGACCAAGCTCTTATCCCCACCGACGGTAATATCGATAGTACCGCTGACTTTAGTTTTTCCCCTTAATGATATTTAACATTCCGGCCATAAACTGATTTTTGCGGCGCAATAGAGTTAAACTCTATTGATCACCTAATTAACTGTCAGCGTTGCAGCGTTATATTGGTTTCTCTTACAACGTTCACCATTTCCATAATCACTAATCACTAGTATGTATACACTACTCAGGTATCCATATTTACTTTGCATTTTGGCCTTCTTTACGTGCAAGGAGTTAATTGTTGACAAAATATGCATACGACACTGCACACTTCGGCATTTTTTTTAAGTATGGCGTAATCTTCGCACAAGACTGGGAAAAAAACATAACATAAGTGAGTCCCCAGACATGCTACAGAAAAAAATTCAGGCTGGTACCCCAGGGATAAGTTACCCTAAAAAAAATTTGAAAATAATATATATGTTTTTTTTACTGTATCTGTTTTCGGAATTTGAGCATGATTTTTTATTTAGTACTTTCTCAGTAGGTCTTTAACATATATTTTTTACAAAACGATTGAATGCGCCGTTTCTTAGAAAAAAAATAGTTTTGCTAAAATCAACCCTCCCTTACTCACCCCAAACCGGTCCCTTTTTCGGGCTAATATTTTGTGAAATTGCTACTTTCCAAGATTGCTTCCTACTGCACAAATATAAGCGCCAGACGCTTGGGGGCAGTCACACCATGCTTACCCGGCTATGCTCTTTAAATAATTGCGGACTTCAAGGGAATAGTGAGGTGGAGCTCCATCCTGCATAAACCATAAATTCTGTCTTATGTTTCTGGACCATGTATTTATTTCATCATAAAGTTATGTTTGCAAGAAGTTCAGATATGAAGCACCATTTAAGTTTGGTGGCCCCAATAACTGATCTCCCCTAATTCCACACCATACATTTATTTTGAATTCTTGTTGAAAATGTGATTCCCTAGGTGTATGTTGATTTTCCACATCCCAGTAATGGGATGAGGAAAGTCATAGTTTTGCTGTTGTTTGTAGAGGACGCCACCTACGGTAGTTTGCGTGTCGTTTATACGTCATATTTTTTTTGTCAATTTTTAAAAAAAATTTTAAAATAAAAATTCCTGTTTTCCTGTCATTTTTACGTAAAAATGCATACCTTCTAAATGTCGCTACAAGTAACCGTTTTCAAGATATTTGGTTTTAAAATATTCAATACAACCCATTTAAATTATGATTTTGGGATGTACGATTATTGTACCCAAACCTAGATTTGTGTCAATTACTCTTTAAATGTCATACCTAAAAATTTGGTTGTGCTATCAAGTACTTGAAGTAGTTTTGTGTGCAAAGTATATGGTATACAGAAAGTAGGTATTTTCATAATAAATTAAAAAGTGTGTAAGTTGTGATTTGCATAATACCTAAATAATATTCTCTAATAAGCATATGGTGAAACTACTTCAAGTAAAGTACTTGAAGTAGTTTAAATGAGTAATTTTCCCAGCTCTGTACCAATACCCAATTGATTTTAAAATATAAAGTATTTTTTTTATTTTGTCCCCAATAGCAATCTGAAGTGTACAATTTCTTCCAACTCGACCATTTCGTCTCACTTTTACCTTCGCAAAAACGAAATTGCACTAATCATTAATATATGCCCTTCGGCGCATAGAGGCAAAGGTTGTCGAGGCCATTCTCAGCGATTCAACGAAACTCTTCGTAGATACGCAAAATAAAAGTAAAATTCCCCATTAATGACGGCGAAATCAATCTTAACAATGAGCTCGTCTGTAACACTTTTATACTGGTATTTGCTAGGTCGGAGAAAGTCGATTGCCGTTTGCCGTTGTGCAGCATCCTTCCTACCTGTAGCAGGTTTCATTGGGATTCATTCAGATCGAATTGAAAAGCGCGGTCATTGTTTTGACCTTTGCACTTTCAAACATAAGACAATACATGTAGGATGTGTTGTTTTATCTTAGGACAATTTATTATTAATCTGTACAATTACTCTCTTGATATTGTAGATTCTGAATATTAAAAAATTACACGGCCACACCAAGAGAAAAAAAAAAAATCTGTGCAGCGGACCAAATTATATAGATTAGTTTTATTTTTCGATGCTTAATCTGAATCCGTAGTCCAGAAAAGGATCTATCGTGTCAGTTTTGTTTTTTAGTCAAAAATATCCCTTAAAATGTGAATGTGAAATCAGAAATAATGTTAACTTTTAATGAAGTGTGAAAAGTGCAGATGTTTTGTAGTCGAGAGTAGAGAATGTGGAATGAGCCACAGTAAGCTATTTCTATAAATTAAACCGAAATCCGCCCTTATGGGGGGGTGAAAACTACCGCTAAAACTCAACCTAGCAAACATAAATATATAGCATATACGTAAATGCTACGTTTCGCAGAAGTAACGTGCTATGTAAAATGTGACGCATAATCATATGTGCATACTCTGCGAAATGTCAGCAACATGTGCATATGATTTTTACATAGTGAAGAGGTAACACTGTGACCTCACGGTATGGAACAAATGACGTAGCGTATATGTATATTCAACCACTTGCTATGTAAAGCATACGTAACTAATTTTATCTCTTTATGATGTAGCATATATGTATATTCAACCACTTGATAGTGACCTTACGCTACGTAACTTATATACTTTTTATCTCTTTATGATGTAGCATGTATATATTTTATCTACCTACCGTATGTTCAAAATAGCATATACCAGCACTTTTTAAATATTGATACTACACAATTGGATTTTTAAAGTTAGATATATGAATAAAGTTCTTTATAAGTTATACACAAAAATATATTTCTTTAGAAAATTACCGAAGTTGACACCAAGTTTTATTTTTAAGTCGGATACCTTATTTAGAGAGCTGAGTAGTTTTAAATTTTGAATGAAAATTTTTTTTTTAAAAAATGGTTATATTTAAAATATAAAACTATCTAACTTTTTAAAAATGTTCAGAGGTATTCTACTTAAAAATAAAAGTTGATGTCTCCTCCAGTTATTTCCTAAAGAATATCAATTTTTTTGGACAATTCATGAGGAATTTATATTCATATATTTAACTCCAAGAATCCAGTTCTCTAGTATCAGTATTTAAAAAGTACTATAGGGTGCTATTTTGAACATTATGGTAGGTATATAAAACAAATACATGCCACATCAAAAAGAGATAAAAAGTATATAATGCAAGATATGGTTGTCTGATTTGTCAACATATATTAGCTTAGGAAAGATTCTCGAATTGAATGACAGTTTAAACTAAGTTAATTAGTATCAACAAAGTTTCAATTCCATCTTAATCTCTGCATATCCCAGTAGGTAAACCAGGCATTAGGCGTTGTCCTCGACGTTGTCATCTATATGTTTTTTAGAAAGCAGCTATATGATATTTTTTCTTCTCCAATGATGTATACCCACCTACCTACCTTGCCTTGCATTCCTAGGAAAGCTCAAATTTCATTTAATTTATTTTATTAACTGTTGATTTAGGAGAGATTAATACTAGTGTCTTTTGTGTAACTAATCTATATTTAAGTTAACTAAGTATCTACAATAAGTGTTAAGCATTTCTCGGGTCGTTTCTGATTGTACTCGTACTTTTGGTCAGCCTTCGTCACTCTGACATTTGCTACTTGAACATCAGTTACACAACCTGTGAAAATAGTTGAAATATTAGTCTATTTCATATACGGGGTGCACCATTTAAAACTCCCCAGGCTTGTAATTTTTTTATTTTTTAAGGCACATCAAATTGTAGATATTTTTAAAGCATTAAAAAAAAATTTTTTTTTGAAAAAATTGTTAAGAAATCTTAATTTCCTTGAATATTTTTTTACGTCACCCTGTACATGAACTGTGTTAATGTTTCCTTATAAAGGTTTTAATTAACTTCAATTTATATTATTACGTCATATTCGAAATTCTTTTTGGTTTTAGAGAAAGGAATTAAAAACACTCCAAACTGATTTTTTTTTTTAAATTCCTTTGAAAGGAATGTAAATAATAATTTTATGCTTTATCTGTAAAAGACATATCACAAACAATATTCAGCGTAATAAAACAGTAACAAAAAATAAAATTTTTGCATCAAGTCATAGAACAATTTGTTTTAGAATGTAGATTTTTCTCCTACTCTTAAGTGGTGTTAACACAATTTTTTAAAACTATTTAAAATCATTTTAAATTTTTTATAAAGAATTTTTTTCCTCAGAATTAAACAATTAACAATTATTAGAATGCTTCAAAAGATCACAAAAAAAGAAACAATTTTAAAAAACGGGGTTTTCTACGCCAATTGAGAGCCGTGAAGCGTGAAAAAAATGCATTTGTTAAATAATTGCCAAAAAATTTTTTAAATAATTTTAAAATACCTACTTATTTATGCAACAAGTGTGTAAAGCAGTACTTTTTTCATGCATAAGTTGTAGACGAGTGCATCAATCTTGTGAGAATCCCATGATAAAAGTAGTTTCTTTAACAGTCATATAAACAAATTGTTAATTAACGCCACTGAAAAGTAAACAATCAACGATTCAATTTTCGAACTTGTTACTGTTTCTTAAGCGTTTTTTGTATAAATATTTAATTATATTATGCTATTCCATTCACCGAGAGCCATTTGATACAAGAAAATGTGCGGGGTCCTTTACCAAGATGATTTAATTCTACCAGAAGCATATTTTTAATAATGGCAAATCTTAATTGTCTTAATTTATTGCAACAAAATTAACCATAAAGGTTCAAACAATTCTAGTTTTCTTCGTAGTTTTATAATGATCAAATTAATTTTTTAATGGCGATACAAGCAATATCATTAATCACAGGACAACAAAAAAAAGGGGCTGCGCTTTTGATCAGAACCATCTAATCCTGTTTTTTAACATGTTGAAACCGATTCTGATATAAAAAAAAAAATTATCAGTTTTATACTCTAAAAAGGGGCAATGGTTTTGTCCTAAGGTTCTGATCTAATTTTTCTGAAGTATTTTGACGTGCTGAAGCCAATTTTGGACAAAAGAAAAATTGCAGGAAAATATTAGCCTACTTTACAATACAATAACGAACACAAAGTAGGTGCTATAAGAACAATAACCATACCTATGCATAGTACTTCGCAAAAGCATTTGGTCACTATTAAGATCTGGGTTTCCTTGAATTACAAAACTTCTTACGCTGGATTCAGTTGAACTTAATAATGTGGGAACAGCACCAACATACAGCTTTTGTGTAACAAAATCCATGTAATAATATAATTCTCTGTCGAGAATAACGATTGCCCGTGAAATAATTCTAACCTATACAAAGATTACGTTTCATTTAAATAAATATCTTTATAAAAACGGTACAACACAAACTTACTTTTGGGTCATTCACTGGAAAATGGTGTCCAACATAGGTATGTACACCAAATTCGCAAACAAGAGTGCATGTTTATGTTTGCACCTAACCTCTACACTAATAAAACGTCCAAATAAAATAATATTTAAAAAAGTCACAACGCTTTATGGTTCACAGTTTTGCATCAAAGTTATTAAAAGACATCATCCACAATTTTTCACAAAAATGATCAAAAAACACAAACGTTAGATTTTAAATCATTTTACACTGGCGTGCTGCGTGAGTGTGACACTTACGCGTTCCATGACTTTGATGTCGTAAAATGAAGTAGGTAAACATTTTTAAGTAAAATTCTGTAGCAAATATGTAAACTTGTGTATAAGTATTTAAGTTAATATGTTGACTTAAATATGATATTATTTTACGTATATGCTATGTAAAATTATGTAAAATATTTTATATAAAAATGTTCTATTAATCTTACCTCTCAGAGAGGTAAAGTTACATTAATGTTTACTGGGAAAAGACGTAGGTGAGTGTGAATAACATGTACAAAGGCCAAATTTTTGTATCTCTTAGTGCAAAATATTTGACTCTGGTGTGACAACCAGCCGTTACTCTCAAAGGGTAGAGACTCAACCCCATGGAGGGTTAAAACTACCCCCACATAGGTTTCAAAACGGAAAAAAAAATTGAGGCTTTTGTTTTAGGGTGGACAGATATGGAGTAAATTCGTTCCAACCACCAATTCATGACTGAAGAGAGACTACCCTTAAAGGGTGGTAAAAGCTACCTCTATGCTCAAATATTACATATAGGTGCTATTAAAATTCGGAAAGAGTCAAATACTTCTAAGTCATTGTGCCAAATATAATAAATCTGGTACGCAACCTCTAAACGTGTTTAATAAGGTTGATTTTTAATAAGGTTGAAAATCACCCTATTGTAGGGGAGGGGGTAAAATTTGGGTTATTTTGAAAGTTGGCATATGGCTCTAACTTTCAATGCAAAATATTTTATCCAAATAGGATTTTTCCGTAAAATTAACAGAAAGACCAGTTTACCTACAATGATTTATTTTCTTCTTAGATTAACTCCTCGAGTTAGATCCCATTTTAACTGAAATTTGGTAAAAATCCATTTTACGTCAAGCAGACCGAGACTGCAGAAAATGCAAGCCGTACTGCCGTACTATTTTTTTTTTGTATATTACACCTATCGCAAACAATCCGGGGACACACTGTACATATTGTTATATAACAAAATTTGAACCTTGATGGAATTACTAAAATTTAAACTTTAATCGGTCACAGCTATTACTCTATCGCAAATTGTAAATTACCTCAAAACTATAAAAATATTCTAGTGTTTTTCTATCTCACTACTTCTCGTTACATGACAGTATTCGAGAAATTTAATGTTTCTTGAAAAGGAAGTAAGCAAGTTTGTAATTCGCATTAAAAATAATTGTCGAGTTTTTGCTATTCCTCTGTGTGAACGTATGAGTATAACAAAATGAAAGTCTATAAAATATAATAACTTCCTAAATCTTCAAGTTACATCAACAATTAATTTATGTTAATGATTAATAAAATTAATGAATTGTCTGAAAGAAACATATTTTGTTTGTGGTGAGATAAAATCTTCCAAATGGAAAACAGCACTATGTTTGCCTACGGGCTTTTGCATCTTAAAAATCTATTACCTACTGTTTTCCTTGTTGATATAACATGTGGAATTTGGTCACATATGTATAAAGGAAGATATGATTATTATAGCTGTGTAATAACATTGTAAAGTTTTTGCTGACTTTTCTCGATAATCTTTATGCCATATAGACCACAGCAAAATTAATGGATGTGTTACCATTTTTGATTTTGGAAAGACTCTAATATACAGAAAAATGTGGATGATTGTAGCCAAATTACTATGAGATTTCTCAGATATGTCATAAAGAAAAGGTAATGGAAACTTGAATTTTCATAAATTTCGACATAATTCAAATAGCGTTTACCAAATAATCGTCTATCTTCACATTTTTTAAAATTTTAAAATTAGTAGAAAATATCCTGCTGAGAACCAGTAAAAAAATAACTTGGTGTCAACATTTTTTTGTCCATTTTACATTTTTAATTACAATAATATTGATTAATAAAAACTGAAACTATACTAAAAGTATAACAGTATTTGGGCAAATTGAACTCCAAAAATAATTATTAGGAATTATTCCTAGCTGACATACTATTTTACCATTTAGAAAATAATAATGATAGGCAATCTTCATATTTGGAGATAAAAATGGGCCAAAACGTCCAACTTTCTTGTTGTATCCTTTAAGGCACAGTAATCTCTAACATAAGAAAAAAATCTACTTTGGTAAACCTTCCTAAATCATCCTGTAATAAAATAGCTTTGAATCAAAATAATAAAATAATAGATAACAGCAATAAGATAGCCGATCTATTTGGTGCTCCAGAAACCAGAAATAAAGTTTCTGGGAACTATAATTGATGCGAATCTCAGTTTTACAAGTCAAGTGAAACATTTATGTAAAAAATTAGAACAATTCTGTTTCGCTATCACAAATTTAAAAAATAGTTGGGACAAAGAATCGCTCCTAAATGTCTATTATGCCCTAGTATACTCTCAAATTTCCTAAACATAATTTCATATCAACAGTACAGACATGCAAAGAGTATTACTTCCACGTCCAGTGGAAGTATAGTAACGACAAAAAATTTTTTAAAATTTTTATTGTCCAAATAGGCTTAAAATGTCATGAAACGTCGAAATTTTAAGTTTGAGCGAAAAAAAATTTTTTTTTTTGAAATTGAAATTTATTAAAATACTTAAGATACATTTTACTTTACATATTATATGCTCTTGCATTCTACAAAGTTTAACAGCAAAAAAGAATCATAAGATTAATATTTAATTTAGGTTATATAGAATCATGTAGAGATACTATTAAAAGAGAGGAAATATTGACTCTGGCCTCTGGCATCTATATATCTCTATAAGTTGTTAATTTACATATACGTAAATAAAAATAAATTAAAAACTTACACTCACCGTTATCAAACTCACAACAAAGACGAAATATATATAAGTAGATATAACCTTTCTTTATAAGAAGTGGTAGTTATTTATTCAATAAATTCTCCTCATATAAAGAATTGCATGTCAATAAAAAAGTTCAAACAAAAACTAAGAACATTTCTGGTCGATAATTGCTTTTATTGGAAGAGTTTTTGGAACTCTAAAATAAATTACAGTAGTTGCTTGTTCTTATATATTACTTCCACATCCAGTGGAAGTACAGTAACGACAAAAATTTTTTTAAAAATTTTTATTGTTCAAATAGGCTTAAAATGTCATGAAACGTGGAGATTTTAAGTTTGAGCGAAAAAATTTCCTGTCTGTCTGTCGGTCTGTCTGTCTGTAACTTTTTTTTGTGCGCATGTTTACTCTGGAACCGTTTGAGATATTGACTTGAAATTTGGTACACATATGTACTTTAACGAGATCTAGAACTAGATTATATTTTCATCTTGTTCTGGGGGATAAATTGGGGTAAATTTGGGGTAAATGGGTAAATCAAGCAGGTACGAGTCCATAACATTGGTATTTAGTATATACAAGAAAAGTCATGGTCTCAAAAAAATTTTTGGCGTTAGCCACCTCCCATTACCAACCCCCACCCCCTTATTAAAGGGGATGAAAAAAAATTGTGATTTAGTGTATGTACAAGAACCAGAAACCTCAAAACATTTTTTACTTCATCCACCCCCACTACCACCACCCTATCACAACCCCCACCCCACTACCGATGTGGGGTATCGTTTTATGGGTTTTTGGAGTAGAGGATTTCAAATACTATATTATTAAAGTTCCATAAACAATTATTTCCACATACAAAGTTTTTTCGTTGTGAGTGACTTGGATAGAGAATTGGATGTGGAAGTAGTGATTCCTTGGGCAGCGGTTTTTTTACCTGAAATGTGTTGTAATGTTTTTTAGTAATGTTTTTATTTGAAATTTTAATGCATTGAATTAATTAAAATTGGGTAGTTTAAATTATATTTATCCATATTTATGTTATTTTGTTTTTAGAATTAACACCATATACTTATGTAAATAAGGCATTAATTATAAGTGCGTAAAAGAAAAATTTAAATTAATTTTACCTTGTAAAATATTGTAATAACTTAATATTATGTTTTTTAAATAATAATATTTATTTATTTAATGTTCACTATTTTATTCCTGACTATTCCCTATATATGATGTTAGAAATTGTATTTTATTTCTACGAATACAATGTTTCGTGCCAGGGTTATATGTGGCACAAATACACATTTTATTAGAAAAGGCTATAAACTTTCATTTGTCTTAATTTAAAGCTGTAATTCGTGGGTATAGCAATAGGACAAAAAAAACCGCTGCCCAAGGAATCACTACTTCCACTTCCAGATTCTCTATCCAAGTCACTCACAACGAAAAAACTTTGTATGTGGAAATAATTGTTTATGGAACTTTAATAATATAATATTTGAAATCCTCCACCCCAAAAACCCATAAAACGATACCCCACATCGGTAGTGGGGTGGGGGTGGTGATAAGGGGGTGGTAGTGGGGGTGAATGAAATAAAAAAAATATTTTTAGGTTTCTGGTTCTTGTACATACACTAAATCACAATTTTTGCATCCCCTTTAATAATGGGGTGGAGGTGGTAATGGGGGTGGCTAATGCCAAAAATTTTTTTGAGACCTTAGCTTCTCTTGAATATACTAAATACCAATTTTATGGACTCTTACCTGCTTGATTTACCTATATACATCAAATTTACCCCCATTTACCCCCCAACCCTTCGACGCAACAAGATGAAAATATAATCTAATTCCAGATCTCGTTAAAGTACATATGTGTACCAAATTTCAAGTCAATGCATTAAACGGTTCCAGAGTAAACGTGCGCACAAAAAAAGTTACAGACAGAAATTTTTTTTTACTCAAACTTAAAATCTCGACGTTTTATGACATTTTGAGCCTATTTGAATAATAAAAATTTTTAAAAATTTGTTTGTCGTTACTATACTTCCACTGGATGTGGAAGTAAAATTAAAACAAATGGTATTAGAACTTAGAACAAATGTTATTCTTTAGTGCAGGAAATTCTTTCAAAATACTCAGTTTCGTTAGGTAAGTGGAAAAAGAAGCAAAAATTCTAAATCCTAAATCCTAAAAACGGTCGGATGCCATTTATAAAATTAAAATCTCCGAAACAATTAATCCTACACAAATATATAAACAAAATAAATTTATTCTCAATTTATAAGCTTCATTTTTGATATCCACCATATTTTCTCTCAAACTAATATTTATTGAGATATTTGCATTTTTTTTTAAATCCCTTTACAGTTTAAAATGCATTTTTTTTTTCTAAAGCAAGCGCCGATGAACAAATTTGAGCGTCTAGGTCACACTATATAGTGTGTCCCAGGATAGATGTAACAAGAGGTGTAGTGGACCAAAAATTTTGGAATGTTGGAATGGTATTTGGGGATTGAGTCCTGCTTGTTGTAAAACTAAAGTATACCAAAAATGACTTGATTTGGTGTTCTACAGGGTGTTTTATAAGCAAAGTTGTAAAAATCACAACTAATAAAGTACCTTTATTTTCCAAAATAAGAAAAAAAAAATTCCACTAAGAAAAGTTATTTAGAATGCAATTTTACACCCTATACCAAATTTCAGGGATATAAAATTATTTTTTTGAAACTTCACATTTTTTGCGAATTAAGAGTTGAATTCATATTTAAAGTTATGTAGGAGCAAATGTTAATCATCCACTGCTTTTCTCATAGCCTACTTTTAGCTTCTACATAACTTTAAATATTAATTCACAAAAAATAATTAGTATGCAGTTTTAATTGAATGGTTCAAAATAAAATACTAATTTTTTACAATTAATTATTTTTTATTTATTTGCTTTTATCATGATTAGAGAATATTATTTAGGTATTATGCAAATCACAACTTACACACTTTTTTATTTAATATGAAAATACCTACTTTCTGTATATTGTTGCCCTAATCTGGGCACGCTAATATACTAGTTAGGTAAATACTTTAAAACACTCATTATTGGGGAACCAATCAAAACAACTACTCTTCTAGCTAATACTGATGAAGTATTGAATTACATGATAGGATTCTTAGAAGTGTAAATGACTAAATGTAAATAAATGTTTTAAGTATTTTCAATATTTTTTTTGTCTTTAGAATGCACTCATGAAAGAGTGGAATAATAATCTAGGAATATATATTCTATTGAGGGGAAATATTATTATAATATTTTTAAAATATTCCTAGAGTAACTTGATTATTCCTGTAATATGCGTTTTGGATAATCGTAGAATATCTATAAACTGTGCCATTTGGATAAAAAAGAATGTTCCTGTAACGTCTGGAATATTTAAATTTTTTTTAGGAATAATCAAATCTTCCAAACGTATAATCAATGAATATTCCAGGAATCAAATTGTGCTATCTGGGTTAGTATCTTAAGAGAATTTCCTGCAAGAGAATAACCTCCTCTAGTTCTGATTCTAGTGGAAAGTTCTAATATCAATTTAAATGTCACCCCCAAATAAGGGTTGTTTTTAATGTGTTCCCGAGATTTTTCGCCAAAAACGGGTGACGGATTCGTTTTTAGCACCCCAAAATTTGTAAAAAAAAAAGATGGCCTCCACACTTTACCACGGATGGGCCAAAAAAGCCCTTTTTTGACATTGTTCTTCATGTTATATTAAAATGGTCCGGATACAAGCTTCATAAGCCAAGCGAATCAGGAAGAACCATCGAGCATTTAAGGGAAAATAGAGGTGCCTTTTATTTTACAACAATGCGTATGGTTTGCTCTCAACACATATAGGCGAGGGACGCGAGAGGCGTAGTAAACATTTTGGCGACTTCTATTTTCCCCTATATAGCGCAGTCAAATTAGCTTGAAAACCACTGAAAATTCGGACAAATTTACATAAAGCTGTTTTCACCGGAAATGGGTATAGGTATATGTACTTAATAATATACTAAAAGTTCCCATATGTAGAAGTGCCGGAACCCTAAAAAAACGCAATTGTTTAATGAGAGGCGCAAGATTTATATAGATTCGCGCACTGCGTCTGTAGTCCATGTAAAACGCGGGGTTTGACACTCGGAATGCCCCCCTCATTGGGACTATTTTATGTTTTTTGGGTCGCTGATTACGAAAATCGGAGTCCCGCGTCACCCCTAAAAATACCAAAAACCTTTTTTCGTGGTAATGTGAATAATACTGTAAAATAATGCTATGAATGTGGTAATTGTAATGAGATTCTGCTAGTTCAGTATGCCCATCTAAAATAAGGATAAATTTTATGCTTAGAGTTAACCAGAGGGGGTAAAACTACCCCCAAATTGACGTAAAATGGAAAAATGATGGATTTTTTTTCTTTCACTTTTTGATTTGAGTTTAGATGAATGGGGATTGTACAATGAAGAAAAATTTTTTCCAACCCCTCAGAGGTGAAAACTACCCCATATATCGCCTTTAAATTGAAATAATACTTAGAAAATAGGTAGAGATATACACTTTTTGGTTTGCTTGTAATTTTTGATAAACTTCCGTCGAAAAAAATTCAAAAAAAAATGTTCACCCCTTTAGGGGTGAAAACTACCCCCAAGCTTGCAGGGAATTGAAAGAGAAGGTAGAAATATTGTTGATAAATGAACATTTCATATATTCATAACATTATTTTACAGTATTATTCACATTACCGCGAAAAAAAACCCAAAAGAGGTGGTTTTTGGCATTTTTAGAGCATATTTTTAGAGCCACGGGATCCCGATTTTCCAAAAAACATAAAATACAAGTGGTCCCGTTGAGGGGGCATTCCGAGCGTCAAACCCCGTGTTTTACATGGATTACTTCGGCCGATCTTCACAGTAGAATGTAGAATACTACTTGTTGCTTGTGTTTATGGCCCGTAGCTGTTTGCTAAATAATGAGTATTTATTAGTATTATACTTAATATAAATAGTGTGTTAATAAGTTATAATAAGTGCATTGGATTATATTTGACAGAGTACTTAATCGTTTAAAAATTTGTTATTTGTTGTTGTTCCTGGTAAATATTTTTAAGGCAATATGGAAGCTAATACGTGTATCTTATGCAATGTTAAGGCTTTTATAAGATGAGAGTGTATGTGTTAAATCGAAGAACTTGTGACACTAATTATTGCAAGCAAAACGAGAAATGATGATAAGTGGAAACATTTTGAAGATGTTGAACAAATTTCTGTACATAAAACATGTAGGAAAAATTACATTCGTGGCATAGTGGCACATTAAATATTAAGAACCAAGAACAACGAAGATCTGTTACAGCAAAATGTAACAACGAAATTGCTGTGACAAAGTCTTCAATTTATCAAGCTGATTTTGTCTCGAATAGGAAAAATTAGAAACATTTTATTGAACAATGATTGACAATGATTTTAAGAAAATTTGGAATCTCCGTTATATAGGCCCCAGATGATGCTGGTACAGTAATTGTATCTACAGCTATAACACTGGCAGAAACCAATAAAAATGTCATTGTAGTAGGTGATGATACTGATAAGACGGTCCTTTACACCATTGTAATAAAAACCTTCATATGCTAAGACCAAGTCAGCATCTAAACCAGATCGATTCACAAATATTTCGAATGTGCAATGCTTGCTAGGCCCAATAAAGGAAATTTTGCTATTTCTACATGCCATATCCGGTTGTGATACAACATCTTCTTTTTATAAAAAAGGTAAAAACGCTGCTATAAAACTTGTCCAAAAGGAATAAGAATTTGATTAAGCATATTAAAATATTTAACAGACCTGATGAGGATGCAGATAAATTAATTACAGTTTGAGAAAATTTTATAATGCGACTCTATGGTAATAAAAAAGAAAATGTTAAAACTATTGATGAGTTGAGATTTTATGCATACAACACCATTACGACACATCACAATCTTCATGGAAATTCTGACTTTCACCCACCAAAGATGCTGCGAAATATCATATGAGTGCTTTTTATTAGATACAGAAGTGGATCATTAAATTCCAAAGATTGGGGCTGGAAACAGTGAGGCCTCCAGCTCCAAATTTCATTATGAATTTAATACTTTGTAGCTGCAAAACTGGTTGTGGATATTCTTGTAGCTAGAAAATCAACTTTGTGTTTTACGGCTTTATATAAAATCTGCCAAGGAAATTCTTGTTCAAACATGACGGTTCAAGATGATGATGAACTAGAACTGCCTTAAGTTTTGTGGTAAAAGTTTTCTTTTACAGATAATGGCATATAGTTAATGAAATTTTTATCTTTTAGGTCTTCAAGTTGTTGAAAATCATATATTGCTATTTTTTAATCAAACTAACTAAACATATTTAAACTATTTATTTTTTTAATCTGCAGTCAATTTAATTGTGTTGATTCGTTTATTATTTAAAAAAAAAGTATAGCAAACTATGGGCCATTTTACATATATTTCAATTTTAAGTAAATTTTCTATCTTGTATAATTTTCAAAAAACTGACCGTTTACGAGAAAATCTCTAAAAACTATATAATCCAAGATGGCGACTGAATTTTATGAGTGTTCCGGCACCTCAATGTTCGGGGACTTTTAATATGGTAATAATACGGTTCCCTGGAATACATTGCCGCTTTTAGAAAGCTACTAGGAATTCTTGTGGGGTCAAGACCTTTGTCTCACCCACAACTTCGAATTCACAAACCTCCGTTAATGTTACTGCTAATAAATAATGATTGTATATAATTATTGTTAGTTATTATTAATTATTATTACGTTATTAATCACGGTAAACTACACAGATAAACTACAAAGTACCACAGAAGCATATTAAACGGTATTTGCTACCCGGAATTCCGCATTCGAACTACACTACAACAAATCAATCCTATACCCGGGTAGATAGACACTAATATGGCGATAAGGAGAAATTTTACAAAAGAATACGAAACACTTTCGGAGCAAGCGACTTTCACTCTTCCGCAGATAAACGGTATTTTTTTATAGCGGACAAGTCATATTTAAAACATAATAATTAATAATGATAGGTGTAATGTGTAAACTGCAGTTGTTCAAGCATTTACTTTACGTAATACACAATAAAAGCTGAAGGTAATCAAGATTTTTATAGAAAGATTAGTTCAGTGTTGTAGCTAAGAATGGATTGTAGGGCTATCATTTGTACTTAGAGCAATTATGTTAGATGTTGATCTCAGTAATTAATTTACACATCAGGATAAGACCAACGCGAACTGGTTCGTTTTCTGGTCCAATTACCTGAGTAATGAAGTTGGAAAACAGAAATTAGTACTAACAAAATATTAACAAATAAAGTTGCAATACGTGACTCTTCACTTTTTCCAAAATGCCTCGAAAACTATGAAACTTACAGAACAAAAAAACTATGCGAGTAACTTGGATAGAAAATCTGGATGTGGAAGTAGGATTCCTTGGGCAGCGGTTTTACTTCCACATCCAGTGGAAGCATAGTAATGACAAAAAAATTTAAAAAAAACTTCTATTGTTCAAATAGGCTTAGAATGTCATGAAACGTCGAGATTTTAAGTTTGAGCAAAAAAATTTCTCTCTTGTCTGTCTGTCGGTCTGTAACTTTTTTTTTATGCGCACGATTATTCTGGAACCATTTGGGATATTGACTTGAAATTTGGTACACGTATGTATTTTAATGAGATCTGGAACTAGATTATATTTTCATCTTATTCCGTTGAAGGGTTGGGGAGTAAATTGGGGTAAATAGGTAAATCAAGCAGGTAAGCGTCCATAAAATTGGTATTTAGTATATTATAAAAGAACTTAGGGTCTCAAAAAATTTTTTGGCATTAGCCACCCTCATTACTACCCCCACCCCATTATTAAAGGAGGTGAAAAAAAATAAAATTGTAATTTAGCGTGTATACAAGAACCTAAGCCCTTTTTTTATTTAATCCACCCCCACCTTTCTACCACCACCCCAACCCCCACTACCGATGTTGCATATAGTTTTATAGGTTTTTGGGAAGTCGATTTCAAATATCATGTTATTAAAGTTACTTCGAGTAGTATGGATGCACAGTGGCTTTCCTCGAGTACCATCGATGCGCAGTAGGTTACCTCTAGTAGTATGGATGCGCAATAGGTTTTCTCGAGTATCACGGATGCGCAGTGGCTTTTCTAGAGTACAATTATAGATGCGCAGTAGATTACCTCAACTAGTATGGATGCGCAGTGGGTTTCCTCGAGTCAAATGGATGCGCAGTGGCTTTTCTTAAATACCATTGGTGCGCAGTAGGTTACCACGAGTAGTATAGATGCGCAGTAGGCTACCTCAAGTAATATGGGTGCGCAGTGGGTTTCCTCGAGTAAAATGGATGCGCAGTGAGTTTCCTCGAGTAAAATGGATGCGCAGTGGATTACTTCAAGAAGTATGAATGTGTAGTGGCTTTTTTCTAGTAAATTAGATACACAGTGGGTTACCTCGAGTAATATGGATGCGTAGTAGGTTTCATTGAAGAAAATACTTCTATCGTGTAGTCCACGGCACAGAATAATTTTTTATATCTGTGTCATACTATTTTCTGCGTATTACTTGCATATCCGGTTGAAGCATACCAACGCAAGAAAAATTTTTGAAAATTTTCATTGTACAAATAGGCTTAGAATGTCATGAAACGCCAATATGTGAACTTTGAATAAAATAAATTTGTCTGTCGCGTCGGTCTGTCTGTTAGTCTGGTATCTGTTTGGTGCTCACGATTACTCTGGAACCGTTTAAGATATTGACTTAAAATATGGCACACGTATATATTTTAACGAGATCTGGAACCAGTTATATATTGATCTTATTCCGTTGCAGGGTAAATTGAGATAAATGGGGGAAAATAGGGAAATCAAGCAATTAAGAGTGCATGAAATTGGTATTTAGTAAATATAAAAGGAGCTAAGATCTCAAAAACATTTTTGGCAATAGTCACCTCTATTACCACCCCACCCCATTATTAAAAGGGGTGAAAAAATATTGTGATTTAGTGTGTGCACAAGAACCAGTCATCAAGAATTTGTTTCACTTCATTCATCCCCACCACCACCATTACCACCCCTAGTACTGATGGGGCATATCATTGTATGGTACATGATTTCAAATATTATACCATTAAAGTTCCATGAACAATTATTTCCACTTAGTGGAGTGCAATTATAGTATTTTCGTTGTAAGAGACTTAGATAGGAAGGCTGGATGTGGAAGTGGTGATTCCTTAGGCAGCGGTTTTTTTCTACGCTATTTTTATTAACGGTAATAGTTACAATAAATTGTAGTGTTTATCAAAATTTTTGTGATTCTGGCTACAGTTATTTTTCTTAACTTATAAAGTTTTAACAAAAATACAATACAAAATACTTTAAAAAAAAAAATTGTTATATTGGTTCATTTAAGATACGACCCTGTCACAAGTCCGTCACCTTTAAGACACATCATTTTATAGATGTTTTGTAGGAATCGCCTATAGTTTAATTATCTTAAAATGCTTGTTATTGACACAAAAGTTTTATAAAGAGAAGCCATTTCATGAGACCAGCGTTCGAGGTCGTAAATATGACAAAACATAAAAAAGTTTAAAAATCAGATTTTTATTAATATTTATGGCAGTTAATATGTGCTAATTATAAAATTATGATGATTAAAACAAATTTGCGTTAAATTTCATTGCGAAAAAAATTTTAAAATGTGGAATCAATTTTTATAAAATTCCAAAAATTATTAGAAACCTTCAGTAAACATGCGGGGCACTTAATTCATCAAAAATACATGGCATAATTGCTATAAAATCTCATTCGCATCAAAAATTGCAGGCTGTATGGGTTAACATGTTTCTTAAATAATTCTTAAGTAGGTTCTTATCCACTATTCAGTAAAATCACTGAAAGCTTGGTATATATAGAGATCAGCATATTATATATTTGGAAGTAATGTATGCGACTTTTTAATACATTTATGAAATCGTTTTATTTTATTGGTGCTTTATAGCAATAATAACAGTGGGGTATGTGCTTTATAACGCTATTAAATGAAGCTTCAATAAAATTGTTTTATAGTGGCGCCAGTGGCAGTGCCGAATTTTCTTAGAGCCTTTGTAATGGTTGCAATAAGATTTACAAAATATCAACGGTGACTGAATTATTTTATAAGATGGTGTCAATTTGACATTTATAGCTGTCGTAATAACGTTTTTAAAGTGTTCCTGAGAGTAATGTTGTTTTATAAAATTTGTGTCGAAAACATCTCTGCAGCTTTTAGAAAGTACCAAATTGCTAGTTGGGTATGTACTTGTACACGTACACACTAAGTACTAACTGTATTCTATGGGGGAACTATTGAATGTTGATAGGTTAATATACAGGGTGTAATTACTTTCATATCATTTAAAAAAACTGGTAATGGGGACCGACTAGACAAACAAAAAATCTTTATGACTTTTTCCTCTAGGAGCACTGAAAAAAACTGACCTAGGTCAACAATTTGAATATTTGGGTAAGAAACATTTGAGAACCACTGCCTTTCTGGGTCAATGGACGTGCAGTTCTCGTCGGCACGCGGCGGCCCGCGGTTTCAAAGCAAAGAAGGGCGGAACCTTTGATGACCGTCTCAAAGGAACCAATTATAAAAATGTAAATAATTCGTTATCTCTTTTTGCAGAACTGGAAGCAAATGATGGGGGTAAAGGTTTAATTAAACACAGCATTTCTTTACATGTGTGTTTTTTTAATTTAGAACAAAATATTGGAGCTTTTATTGTTGTCTATAATTTTTCAGATTTAAATGTGTTTTATTAACATTTGTAACCTAAATGAGTGTTCTGGGTTAAAAGCTTAAAAAATGAGAAATTATTGCATGGCATTGGGAAATAAAGAGTTAGACGTCTGAGATACGATAACAGAAAACAATTATGTGTATTTTAAGTTAGGAAAAAATCTGATTTATTTAACGAATTGCCGATCAGGTATCGAAAACTAAAATATTCGATAAATCTAGAACTTACCAAATTATTGTTGATTTACATAAATTGTTCGAAATGGCTTCCGTCTGCATCAATACACTTTTCGGCACGTCGAACTAAGGACATACGCACTCCGTTCAACACATTTGGTAAATTAGGATCATTTTTTATGGTTTCTATGCACATTAAAATACCACACTAAACTATCAACTAACGTCAATAAAGAAAATAAAAATAAAAACTTGATCCAAAATCCAAAAAGAACGAACAAGTAGTGTCTGTACGTAATTAAGAACTTAACGACTTGAACGGTAAGTCAATAAAATAAATCTTAACAGTAAATACGTGGCCCAAAATTCAAAGAGAACAAAAGCAACGTACGAAAACAACGAAGGGTTCGACGTGTGTACTTAACGAAGTGCCCACAAAAACTAAAATATTGCACGAGAGTATAGTTTTCTTCAGATCTACTAAGCACTCAGAAAACGCCGACGTCTTTCACATTTACCGCACCTCTAAAGACCTTACCTACTTTTAAAAAGCCATAAAAAAGTGTGATTATCAACTTGTATCCTCGCCGACGCGCGGTCTCTAACAAAGGAGCGCGAGACACTTTGAAAGAGCCGCATTAGCGTATTTGATGGATAGAGTCGCCGACATACGCGAAGATAAAAGCTTATCTCAACATTACAGCAGTTCTCAAACAATATTATTGAAAATTTTCGTTTATTTTTTTTTTCTCTAAAACTATGGGTTTTAGACCCTATGTTATATAAGGTTTCTTTGTTCGTTTAGTCGTTCCCCACCACCAGTTTTTTTTTAACGACATGAAACTGATTACACCCTGTATAGTGTAAAGAAAGATTTTCTTAAAGTACCAAACCATGTATGCTTATTTCTTCCAAAGATAAACAGAGCACATTTCAATATACGATCTGAATTTGACTTCAAACAATATCGCACTATCACCTTGTTAGTTTGATGACGTAAAATCAGTATTACAGCAGTTAAATCCAGATGACGCAGTTGCTATTTCACAGCCTCAACAGGGTATTTATGTATCCAAGTGTCCAAGAAAATTTGAAGTCCATATATTAAAATTTTTTAAGAATTCCTCTAGCCATACTCTATCTCGAACATAGGCCAGTAACATCAAATTTACTATAGTGGAGGAAATAAATATTGCATTCGCCTTCGACAATACATTTTTCTATTAACGAAATGTATTGATGGGGATGTAAAACAATCTCGGATTTCTTATACTGTCACGTATAGTGAAACTTTTCAACGGCAAGGAAGTAGACTTTTTATACAAGTCATAAATGTGGAAGTCTCTGAAAAAGTTCAGTTAGTATTCGCCATTTACATCTGTTGAGTGTCGAACGGTCTCTCTCACAGTACAAATGGATTTTTAATGAGAGACACCAGAGATTTACTTCGAAACATTTACAACAAATATTAATATTACTCTTGTACATATGTGCGTGTTAGTGTGTTCATTAACTAATACTTTCAGCTTTCTTTAAATGATGGATGTTGCCGAACTCGCCAAAATAACCACAAGGTTGTGTTATATATCTACGCATGAACATATTAACGCGATGACATTACACCTAGAGCCAACCCTGTTAACGCCATTTTTCGCTGTCTTCCGATCTTTATAATCGACTGAAAAAAATTCAAAAAAAGGGTTCTCCGAGTCTCGAATAATAATACCCCACCTGGCACATCAATTTTTTTTAATTTTTTTTTTTTTAAGATTTGTCTTCTGACTCGAATTTCGGCAAATTAACGTCCACTACCTGTTCCCCTATGTCTCAGTGGAGCACAGTGGTTCGGGTGACTTCGGGTTGCCCAAAATTTATTAATTTTTTTATGAGGTATAATTGTTTAAGGAACTTTAATAATATAATATTTGAAATCCTCTATCCCAAAAACTCATAAAACGATACCCCACATCGGTAGCGGGGTGGGAGTGGTGATAGGGGGTCGTAGTGGGGGTGGATGAAGTAAAAAAATATTTTGAGGTTTCTGGTTCTTATACACACACTAAATCACATTTTTTTTTCATCCCCTTTAATAATGAGGTGGGGGTGGTAATGGGGGTGGATAATGTCAAATTTTTTTTGAGACCTTAGCTTCTCTTGTATATACTGAACACCAATTTTATGGACTCTTACCTGCTTGATTTACCTATTTACCCCAAATTTACCCTAATTTACCCCCCAACCCTTCGACGGAACAAGATGAAAATATAATCTAGTTCTAGATCTCGTTAAAGTACGTATGTGTACCAAATTTCAAGTCAATATCTCAAACGGTTCCAGAGTAAACGTGCACACAAAAAAGTTACAAACCGACAGACAGAAATTTGTTATTAACAATAGACTCATTTTATGAAAAATCGGTGAAAAATTTTTTTTCAACAGGATATTGTTCTTATGTGTCTAAATAATACCATAATTTTTAAAATTTTTTAAATTAATATTTAATAACATAAAAAATATTTTTACTTATTACGGCCGGTTTCAGAGCATCGTAACGGCTTAGTGTTCGCCGAGCGGAGCTCTATTTTCAACATTAAATTAAAATTATTAATAATAGAGATAGCTTTTCGGGAGTCGGGACTTTTTTATTTATTTTTATTCTTTAAAATTTCTTAAATACTAATAGTTTTCGAGTTTCGAAATCTCTTTGCGTCTGTAAGTGTGTGTGTTCGTGTATACGTATATATGTGTGTATACCGTTTCTTATAAACACGATAACTTCTGTTATACTTAAAATATTTAATTACAATTTGGAGCATATGTAAAACAGTATATTACAATAATCCCTATTGAAATTGGGGATATCTGTAATACATGGTGATAACCAGAGGCCTACAAACTCTACGTAAAATAGGTTTTATTTTAATTTCAGAGCAAAATATTACTAAGGTTTTTGATTAAGCATACAAAAATATGAAGATGTATAAGATAAACCGCAATATACCGGGTGTACGTTAGGCAAACCAACTTTATTTAAATTAGATGATATATCAATGTTATCCTAAAATATGGAACATGGTATTTTTTATAAGATTATTAAGAAGTGAGAGTTTGTAGGCCTCTGGTTATCACCATATATTACAGATATGGCCCAATTCCAATAGGGATTATTGTAATATACTATTTTACATATGTTCGAAATTGTAATTAAATATTTTAAGTCTAACAGAAGTTATCGTCTTTACAAGAAACGGTATACACGCAGACATACATATACACGCACACACACTCACAGACGCAAAAACATTTTTTATTCGATATTTGAGTTCAGTCTGCTGTGAAACGGATATCTGTACAAAAATTTTTTTCTACGATGATTATTAAATATTTTTTTTCAATTTATAATAAATTTATAATAAAGTTAGAATACAGTCAAAAGGTATATAATTCATTACTGAACCATAACAGATACAAAAAAAATAATAGAGACATTATTGTAGAAAATTTAGTCAGTTCGAATTTTGCGTATAACCACTTTTTGATTAGGGCTAACCGTTTTCAAGGTATGAGCGAAAAACAAAAAATCGAGACTTTCTTCGTGCCCCTCTGCAGCCCCCCACCTCCTACGTTCGGGGATTTTTGGTATGTTTACCTCCTAAATAGTTCAAACACAGCCTTCAAGACAAAAATTGTGATCTAGGTATTTCCCTCTAGACACCATTCATTGACAGGCTATGAAGGCTGATTGTGCCGTGTGTAGACATTTTAATGGTTATGGAATGTTTTAATAATAATAAATATTACATAGGTGGGTTAACTAGATAGATATCTACTTTAATAAAGTCTACCGAATTTATCAGATTTTTAGGTCAGCCAGACAAAATTACTGCGTTAATGCTGTTGGTTATGTGCAAATAGTGTATTTCATAATACACATAATTTTCCATGTCCTCTTCAAGCTACAAATTTTATTATTCCGCATCTTGCAAAGCCTTGCTTTCTCAGTAGATATTTGACAATATAGATGAGCCTGGATTGTCGAATATACAGTATTATTTTATTGGCGTGTGATTTATGAATTTTATATTAATATATCTTATAAAATTTGCATATTAAACTATTTATGTGTTATATATTCAAATTAATCTTTAAAAAAAGCTTCGAACCTACTTTAAATTTTAAAGGCGAGGCAAGCACGTCACTGTCTGACTAAACGAAACTGGTTATACTACAAAGAAAGTTTTAGGATCAAGGTGCTTATGCTTTACGTTTTTATAATATCCAAACTTACTTTCTTTAATAGCAAAATGGTAAAGTAGTAAGATACAGCGAAAGGTGCGAATATTATCGACCAACAAACTTTTCGTTGAAACTAGCCGGAAATGAGTCCCGAGAAACTAATCATAACAGTCTGATTAACGACATGAGGAAGACATGAATAAGGAAATTGTAAATAAAATATTCATAGCAAACAGGCACAATAAAATACGATATAATTTCATATAGGTTCTTCCGATTTGGAACGGATTTATTAAATCTGTAATTTTATTTCGAAAAATGCCCACAATCACATAAAACCAGAGACGTAAGAGCTAGAGATTGGTCTTTTAAGCCGTCATACGATGTATATGACTTTTTTCTGTTGGGTAATAAAAGATTTTCATTGTTTTTCAAAACTTTTTTCTACGATTTTCCGCATTTAGTCCATTTACTGAAATTATCCTATAGGAATACAATTTCTCCCTTTTTCAGTATTTGAACATAGACCACTGACTTGGTTGTTTAAAGCTAAATTGGCTTCAGCGCGTCAAAATACTGCAGAAAAGTTAGATGAGAACCTTAGAACAAGACCCTTTTTTTGTAGACCTATGTAATTAATGACATGTCAACTACACAAAAACAGCAAAAAGTCACTTTTTTAAAATAGCACCATACCTAACTTCTAACTAAATAAGTACACCATTCCATAGAGAAACAAATGTGCATCCATACTAACCATGTATCATGTTATTAATATCTCAGTAAAATACAAATTGTAACTATAGGGAACCTTTAATGGAATATTCTTTGAATTTTTTGTAAAATCAAAAAAAAATTGAAAATGAGAGCATTCTGTTTAAAATAACAAAGGAGGGGGGTTTCGAGGCCGGTTTTCGGCCCTTTTTATTTTTGGTCAAAAAATTTCGAAACAATTTTTTTTATCATATATATATTCAATATCTAATCCATTCCACCGCAAACGGAACTTCCCCAACCCTCCTCCCTCCATGTATCCCCTTAAATTATTAAAGAACCAGTTTACATTAGTACACATGTTTAGATGCTTTTGAACTTGAAAATCATATATCCTTTGAACAAACTGCACCCTAAGCTCCCCCTACTACTATACAATACCCCAACACCCCCAACATCCCCAACCCTCCAATGATAAGCACCCTCTCCCCCCACAACATAAACCTCTATGATGCTACTAGATATAAAATAATTTTAAACGGACTTTTTATTTACATTATTAATAAAATGCCAATTCCTTGTCTGATTTTTTCAGAATTTAGAGCTTAACTATAGAGATAGAGTTTCGGGAGTCCGGACTTTTTTATTGGAAATTTCTTCCTCTTTAAGAACCTTTCTTTAAAATTTCTTAAATATTAATAGTTTTCGAGTTATTTGTAAAAAACGAAACTCGTTATTTTTTCATTTTCATTTGTTTATAACTTTTGTAATTGTTTATGTGCGGGTTTGAAGCTTTTGAACATTTTTCTAGACGTCATTCCGAATCCAATGAACTCTCACTCTTATTACTTCCACGTCCAGTGGAAGTATAGTAACGATAAAAAATTTTTAAAAATTTTTATTGTCCAAATAGGCTTAGAATGTCATGAAACGTCGAGATTTTAAGTTTGAGCGAAAAAAAAATTTCTGTCTGTCTGTCGGTCTGTCTGTAACTTTTTTTTGTGCGCACGATTACTCTGGAACCGTTTAAGATATTGACTTGAAATTTGGTACTTTAATGAGATCTAGAACTAGATTATATTTTCATCTTGTTCCGTCGAAGGGTTGGGGGGTAAATTGGGGTAAATTTGGGGTAAATAGGCCAATCAAGCAGGTAAGAGTCCATAAAATTGGTATTTAGTATATACAAGAGAAGCTAAGGTCTCAAAAAAATTTTTGGCATTAGCCACCCCCATTACCACCCCCACCCCCTTATTAAAGGGGATAAAAAAAAATGTGATTTAGTGTATGTACAGGAACCGGAAACCTCAAAATATTTTTTTACTTCATCCACCCCCCACTATCACCCCTCTATCACCACCCTCCACCCCACTACCGATGTGGGGTATCGTTTTATGGGTTTTTGGGGTAGAGGATTTCAAATATTATATTATTAAAGTTCCATAAACAATTATTTTCACATACAAAGTTTTTTCGTTGTGAGTGACTTGGATAGAGAATCTGGATGTGGAAGTAGTGATTCCTTGGGCAGCGGTTTTTTTACGAGCTTTATCAAGAATTAACACAGCTTTGAACTTGTGAACTAGTCTATTAATCAGCAACCTCAAAACAAATCTTTCAAAAGTAAATCACCAATAATTGTTCAAATATTAAATGTTTCGATATAAGGGTAGTTTCTACTACCCATTGAGAGTAACATCAAATATCGGCACGATATAAAAATCAGAAGATGATACCTTTGACTAAAAAAGTCACTCATAAGAAATTATCATAACATAGATTATTTCTAACTTTTGCGTCTTTACCACTTTGAACTTTAGGTACTTTAGGTTGGTCGTTTTTGGAACGACCTCTCATTCTACTTTTAGTTTCTTTGACGACAACACGACGGCGACGTTACTAACTTACCTACCTTAATGCGTTCTTCTCTATTAAAATTTTTACACGTTATATAATTTTAAAAAACTGATATAATTTGTTCAATAAATCTGTTCTTACCTTACACTCTTACTCAAATTACATAAATAAAATTAAAGTTGCAGAGTATCTATTATATAAATAAGGTCACAAAAAACCTATAAAATAAGCAATTTGATAAAAATTCTAATGGTTTACTTTCATTTCCTCTCTAATTCGCACTTTATATAATGTATTTTGGACAGTTTTGATAAATAATTTTATATTTACATATTCCCATAGAAAAATATTTGAAGTGGCGACCGTAACTTTCTCATCTGAGAAACCCATGTTCCCATTGTTTAAACTATATTGAAAGAACATTTTTAAAATACTTGCATTTTCTAAAAATACGCACCTTTTGGTTTGGACTGACTTTAATGCAGTGTGTGCTTAAACATTTTTTTTTGAGATATAGTGCTCGATGAGTTTTATTTGACTGTTTTGAAAAATTTGTAATTTTCATATTTTCAAGGCTTACTAAATGGGTCGAAATTTCGAGATCGACTATTAAGCAATTTTTTATCGGCCAATTGGATAGCGTATTCGATTCGCAGTTGTCTCAAATATATATAATAATACAAAATTTTAGCTCGATACCTCATATAGGGTGTTTGTTATTCAATAGCCACATTTAAAATTTCTATTTTTCGACTGGCTCTGTATAAAAGTCGGTTAGGTTTACTAAAAAGGTGAAGTAGTAATTCGACTTCAGGAACATCAAGTACTAAATGAGGAAGAAAAAAGAAAAGTTATTCTTTAAATAAATAGTGCTGCTATACATTATTTGGTTGCTGTACCTTATAATAAATTTTTCAAACAAATGGATTAGTCGGAATATCTTTTCTTTTTTCTTCCAAGTTTAGTTTCTAATGTTGATGTCACTAAATAAGGAAGAAAAAAAGAAAAGTTATTCCGTCCAATCCATTTGATTGAAAAATTTTCATCAAGGCACCTACGTACAGCAACCGAATAATGTATAGATAGATGCACAGAATAACTTCTCTTTTTAAAAGCTTTTATTTAACTTACAATGTTTGTATGTATGTTTGTTTAGGTCAAATCTTGGAATCAAAGTTTCGGCTATTTCCAACTAAGCTAGAGTTTTGAAATTTGGCACACGTGTTTAGTCCGGTGACAATGCAACACAGTATAGCCATTATCGGTCTAAATCCAATATGGCGGACGTCTCAAGATGGCGGATCGGCTTTTTAGTCACAACCCCCTTGATATGGGTATCAAATGAAAGGGTTTGATGAGTAAAATACGATAAACAATGTGACGTCATTCTAAATTCAATATGGCGGACGCCCCAAGATGGCGGAGTATTTTCTTCACAACCCCCTTGATATGGGTGTTAAATGACGAGTAAAATACGATAAACTATGTAACGCCATTATAAATCCAATATGGCGGACGCCCTAGGATGGCAAATTATCTTCTTCTTCACGACTCCCTTGCCATTTGTATCAAATGAAAGGGTTTTGTCTGTCTGTAGAAATAAAGTTATATAAAAAAAATATTTTTAAGAAAAAGCTTTTATTTGAAAAAACTGTACTAAAAAGTAAAAATATATTTTTTAAATTCATACACCTGGAAACCAAAAGCTTTGGGGGCGGTCAGTTGAGCAAAGTAACTATGCAATATGACCGTCTGCAAAGCTTTTGGTTTCCAGGTGTATGAATTTTAAAAATTATTTTTACTTTTTAGTACAGTTTTTTCAAATAAAAGCTTTTTCTTAATAATATTATTTTTTATATAATTTTTTAAAAGCACGAAGAAGGTCCCGGTTTTTGGTTTTTCGCTTATATCTCAAAAACGGTTAGCCCTAATCAAAAAGTCTATATGTAAAAGGAAAAACCAAATTCATCCTCAATTTAGTAGCTTTCTTATTTGTCTCTATCATGTTTTCGCTCAATGTAAACCTTTCGATTTATTTGGCGAAAACCTATTTGAATCTCTTTTTCAAGCAATAATCTCAATTTTCAAGTTGTTATAACTAAGACTATCAATTTATATCAAAAGTTGCATAGAATTTTCTTCTTAAAATTTGACTCAGCTACAATGTTTTTGTTTCTTTTTAGTTGACACCACCTGAAAAGGGGTGGCATCTACCCCCTATAAATTAGCAAGCCACCGCATATCGCATAATGTAGAAATTTTCTTTGATGCATTTGTTATTAAGTTACCAAAAATGAACGAAATCTTTTTCATATGACATTATTCCGAAGTTAAAACCTCTAGTTATTGTACAACAAAAAATCTTAAATAGTTAAAATTGCTCATGGTTAATATAGATTCTCGTAGAAGTGAATTGTCTTATCCTAGCACCAAAATAACTATTTTGGTTTGTCGCCGTGGCCGCTTTGATTGAAGTCTTTTTGCAATATCTCTCCTAATAAGTCATCTTTACCATGACCATTTTTTTTTAGTTTAGCTTTTTTTTTTCGAATAGGATAAAGTATTATGAACATGAATTTACCCATAACTCATATCCCTAACTAACTAGAATCGCATCAGGAAGAGAAACCTTGAGCTTAGAGAGAATCGAAGACTTGGCATAGTTTTCGTCGATACATGCATCTAGCTAACCGATTATGACTTGCCAGTGTCAGTGGAGAGAGTCAATCGTCGATAGTCGACACGAAACAAATTGTCCCACTAAACAAACGGAAACTGATACACGACCGGCTGAGGAATATATTGATGTTTGTTTAACGTGTTTATCTATTACGGGCCACTGACAATTTTTTCAATTATTTGTTTAACGAATTTTTAATTAGGTGGACAAAACTTCGATTGGCATTACCACAGCCTATTATTAGCTGCTCTCATTCAAGTAAAGCAAATAATTTCTTATTTAATTTCTTATTTTCTACTTTTAAACCGAAACAAAGGAGGAGGTTCTCAGTTTAACCCGTATGCATATTTTACTTCCACATCCAGTGGAAGTATAGTAACGACAAAAAAATTTTAAAAAATTTTTATTGTTCAAATAGGCTTAGAATGTCACGAAACGTCGAGATTTTAAGTTTGAGCGAAAAAAAAAAATTCTGTCTGTCGGTCTGTCTGTCTGTCTGTCGGTCTGTGTCTGTCGGTCTGTCTGTAACTTTTTTTGTGAGCACGTTTACTCTAGAACCGTTTGAGATATTGACTTGAAATTTGGTACACATATGTACTTTAACGAGATCTAGAACTACATTATATTTTCATCTTGTTCCGTCGAAGGGTTGGGGGGTAAATTGGGGTAAATTTGGGGAAAATAGGTAAATCAAGCAGGTAAGAGTCCATAAAATTGGTATTTAGTATATACAAGAGAAGCTAAGGTCTCAAAAAAAAAATTGGCATTAGCCACCCCCCCATTACCACCCCAACCCCATTATTAAAGGGGATGAAAAAAAATTGTGATTTAGTGTGTGTACAAGAACCAGACACCTAAAAACGTTTTTTTACTTCATCCACCCCCACTACCACCCCCTCTCACCACCCCCACCCCGCTACCGATGTGGGGTATCGTTTTATGGGTTTTTGGGGTAGAGGATTTCAAATATTATATTATTAAAGTTCCATAAACAATTATTTCCACATACAAATTTTTTTCGTTGTGAGTGACTTGGATAAAAAATTTGGATGTGGAGGTAGTGATTCCTTGGGCAGCGGTTTTTTCTAAGTATTATAGAAATCAAATAAGGCATTAAAAGGGAAATAGTATTAATATCTTTAACAGAATACTTGTAGACATCTTCTAGAAGTTCTAAAAGGGAATTACCATACAGCTCAATTTTCGGTGCATTACAGAGATCAAATAAAGTATTAAAATGGAAATATTATTATTATCGCTAATAGAACACCTATAGAAATCGCAAGAAGAAATTCTTTTAATGCATAAAATTTGTTTGCTTACCACGTAGTTTGTTACAGAAATTATTCCTAGATGACGCCACGTACAAACCTCTGACGATAATAAGTCATGCATTATCTTATACTCATGAATTTATAGAACATTAATAACATTACTGCAACGTTCAAATTCTCTCAGGGATCATCGATTTATTTGGAGTCTTATAACGATCTCTAATCTTTGGTTTGGTTTGGTTTGGTTTGGTTTGGGCCTGATGTCTCATACTGAGATTTTGATTAACCAACATTTCTCCAGCTGCCGCTGGCAATTCTATAAGAAGTGTGTGTTGGTACATCTAATAGAAATCCTATAAAATATGTTTTCAATACCGTTTATATTGGTAAGCGATAAAATACCCGAAAGATTACTACAGGAATTAAATCTGTTTGCAGGATCGATGCGGTACATCTAACAGAAATCCTATAAAGATATCCTCGGGACCATTTATATTGACAAGCGATAAGATATCCTAAAGATTCCTATGGGAAATCTATAGGTATGCAAAAGGCTGCTCACAGAATTCTATACTAATAGCTTTTTTCGATTACCATGGGAAGCACTATTTAATACTGATATGCTGACATTTGCCCATCTTAGGGAACTCTTACAGACCTCTAGAAGATATTTACTAATTCCTAAATTTTTATCTTCGGGATATCTTGAGGAATTAATTGTGCTACTTGTGCGTATAGTACATAATTCGAGTTGTAAAGCAATTACGCACTCATGGAAATACGCGTAACTTTTCCATTCGTGCGTAATATGCTTCTTACAACACTCATTACTTAATATACTATTAAATATATCTAATTAAATACATCAAGTAAAATATAACGCAAAGCGACGCCACTGTGCAGTGTGCATTCGGTAGAGCCCACGGCATCTTAGTTCAGACGTTGGTGACGTCACACCCCGGGACTCTATCAACGAACAGACTTTATGTCGCTGCATATAGTAAGTCGCATTAGAGTAATATATTGGAAATTAGAAACATTTTAAGCAAATACTGGCTCTGACGGGCACATTTCAGAAACAGTTTCAATCAAGCTAGAAGACAGTTTCAACACCACTTTGGACACATTTCCTATATAGTGTGGACAGTTTATTGATACTGTGCCTTTAAAATGTGTCGTGTCCAAGTATACGTTTCCAAGCAGTGTCGATACATAACCTAGAATGTGCCTTTGAATGCTGATAAGGCATGTAAATCTGCAAAATTATTGCAATTGTGCCAGCCATATTGGATACAGATGTTCCTAAAATACCTGACTACCAATTTTAATACAATATGCCGACAAAATATTTTATCACTAAATTATACTACAAAAAAACTATGTTCCTAATTTCTGCTCACCTTACACAAGCTATACCTTGCAGTTTGAGAAAAATTGCATAGAAATCGCTTAAGCCAATCAAAAGTAATGATCGAACAAACATAAAAAAAAATGTACAGTAGGTCGAATTGAGATCCTCCTCCATTTTTAATTTTTTTTAGTCGGTTAATAACTACGTGCTTAACGTCAGCTGCGAAGAAATATGTTATTATAAGTAGTATTCTTGTAATTATTAGTTATTTATGAATCAATATGTAAATTTGTTAACTTCCTCTGAAGACTGAAGGCGACACTGTATTTTATTATATCTGTATGTACTTGTCATATTCTTATAAGTATATCTGCAAGTTATGTCCTTTTTTTCTAAAATATACGTGAAAATATTAGAAAGAAGCATGTACAAATTTATTTGCCTGCACAATCATAAATCTAATCTCAAAATAAAAATGGTAGTGAATGTGAAACCAGAGAGAAAATGTGTAGGCAGATCCGAGGAAGACTATTGTTTAATATTTAAATTAATGATTGCTTGATGGCGCGACTGACGTTAAAAATGTAAATTTTAAACAGCAATTTCCCGCAGCCATAAAACAAGACAAATATTATAATTAAATAAGAAAGTGTTAATATTTTAAAATTTAATATTAGGTACCCACTTTTAAATTTTGTTTACTTTTGTGTAGGTACATGTTAATTGTTCAAATCTAACAATGCGTAGCATTAGCGAGCAGAAATGTTTGCGTTTTCAAAAAGTGAAGTCGAATGTTATACATACCCACAAAAAAAGTGTTGTAGATGAAAGGTGAAGTACCTACCGTATGTTTTTTGGTGTGCTAAAAACGAATCCAGAGTCAGAATTAATAATAAATAATAATAATAAACTTTATTTTCCTTTTATGACAATATGATACATTATTGTATAGGAATAGTCAGTCTTAATATCTAAAAGAGAGAAGAAGAAGAAAGAAAAAAAGAAGTAAATCACAGAGCACTTTACATATTAAAATATTCTTCTAGTTTGTAGAAGGTTTTGCTAATTAAAAATATTTTAAGTTTCTTTCTAAATAATTCAAGTTTATTGCAATGTTTTATTTCCACAGGGAGGTGATTAAAAACCCTAGGTCCTAGACAAGTGGGTGAATTTACAGAGACATTTAATTTACTGAAGGGCACATAAAGATCGTGTTTTTGCCTGGTATTTACATTATGTAGATGATTGTTAGAAACAAATTTACTCTTGTTTTTAAAGACGAATAAACATAGTTCAAAAATGAAAATTGACGGAAGTGTCAAGATATTATAGTCCTTAAATATATTTTTACAGGTCTCTCTTGTGGATAAGCCTACCATACATCTTATCACACGCTTTTGGGCTAAAAATACATTATTTGATAGGGTGGAAATCCCCCAAAAACAAACACCATATCTTAACCGAGAATCAACCTCGGCAAAATATAAATTCCTTAGTTGAGCCATGTTTAGAACATTTTTTACATTTTTGAACTGATAAACTACTGAATGTAATTTGGCTATCAGTAATTCACAATGGCTTTTCCAGTTCAAGCAACTGTCAATATTTATACCTAAAAATTTTACATTGGACGTCCTTGTTGATATTGACGTATTATCAAATTGAATATTTGGATAATCACATTTCTTTTGTCTATTGTGAAACACTAATGCCTGTGTTTTCTCAACATTAAAATAAAGAGAATTTTCACTAAACCAATTACTAAGGTTTTCCAATAAAACATCACATTTCATCTCTAAAATATCAACATTTTTATCTGATAGTATAATGGATGTGTCATCTGCATAAAAAGTAAAATCTGCTAAAGCACTCAAACCATCCAGATCATTAATATATAATAAAAATAATATGGGACCTAATACCGACCCTTGTGGCACGCCCATATTAATTTCTACAGATGCCGAGTTAACAGAATCAATTGTATTGTGCGTAATATTGGTAACTGACACATACTGTTTGCGACATGACAAATAACTTTCAACCCAGTCTAAGGCTAGGCCCCTTACCCCGTACTTAGAAAGTTTGGAGATAAGTTTTTTATGATTAACGCAGTCAAATGCCCTGCTTAAATCGCAAAAGATACCAACAGGACATTCACCTGCTTCGACATACGTTATTATCTTTTCATAAAACGATTGCATTGCACTATGAGTTGATTTATTATTTAAGAATCCGTGCTGGTTATGTGAAAGTGTATTATTTTTATTCAAAAAAATCAGTAATCGGTTTAAAAAGCAATATTCAATAACTTTTGAAAACCCTGAAGGTATGGTAACTGGTCTGTAATTTTGTAACTCTTGTATATTATTTTTTTTATGAACAGGAATAACTTTCCCAATTTTTAAAATTTCTGGAAAAGCTCCAGCAGAAAATGATAGGTTTACAATATAAACTAAGGGCTTGATTATTTCCATCATTACTCTTTTAATGAGAAATGAGGGTACATCGTCATGTCCTGATGAGTGTTTATTTTTTAGTTTATATCTTATTATATTACACATTTCTGGTTCTGAATATGGTTCTAAAAATATTGTGCTATGCTGATTATTTATATTATTACTAAAGCAAGCATTTTCATTATCCTTATGTGGTATTTTGTTGATAATATCAAGTGGAGCGTTTTTGAAGAAAATGTTAAATGCGTTAGCAACATCAGATTGATTATCGACTATTTCACTATTTTCTTTAATTATAATGTTCTTGTTTTGTTTAAATTTATTAGACAATTCAGAAACAATATTCCACGCCGCTTTTGTGGGGTTGTCAGAGTTATCAATTTTACTTTGATAATATCTTTTTTTTGTATTTTTAACTAAAGTATTGTGTTTTTTCTTTTCTTTTTTGTAAAAAGAAGTCAATTCGGGGTATACATTTTTTAAAACGTACAAGTCCTTCAGTTTGAGGCTCGAAATCTGAACTTCGTTATCAACCCATTTTTTATTTTTGCTTTTATTCACATAATACTTACGTTTAGGAAAATGTTTATTGAAATAAAACAGAAATATATTTAGAAAATAATCAAACGCCAAGTTTACATCGTTAATGTGATAAATTTCATACCACTTCTCTTTTTGAATATCAGACTGAAAGTTACATAGACTATTATCATTAAAAGATCTTTTTACATAACACATATTAGAATTTTCACTAGGTTTATCTAGACCGAAGTCAAACAAAATTGTTCTGTGATCAGAAATGTTATTATCCACAACACAAGATGTACCATTATCAGTAAAGTTACTAAATATATGGTCGATTCCGGATAGACTGGTATCTGTTACTCTAGTAGGCCACCCTAATTAACCCATCACCCAAGGCTTTCGACATAACCTCAAAAAACTTCTTTTAGATCACCAAAAATACGTTTATAAATAAATTTAAAATTTAAGCGTGCTATATATTTTTTGGGGTGCTGTTATCGACTTCATAATCAAATTTCACCCACCATGTCAGCATTTTGACATTACCTAAAAAAAATCCATAACTTACCAGATAAATTCTTGAAAAAGGCAATTTTCTTGAAAATAAATTTAAAATTTTGAACGACGAGCTCTCTCCTCGCAAAATTGTTCAAGGGGGAGGGTGGAAACTGGAAATAACTTTTTTGACCTTTTCTGAGATATTTAGAATATTTCAAGATGAAAAGCCTAACAACTTTAAACCTAACGTAGCCTAAGGCGTCTAGGCCCAAACCTAATAACTTTAAACCTAACGTAGCTTAAGGCATCTAGGAGATGTGTCTAAGCAAGTTCTGGTAAAGTTTCCTGATGAGGTCATTCACCAGGACAGGCTAAAACACTATATATTTTAGTAAACTGTGTCCAAAGAACGAGCGATGCTTGACCATCGGGGTGCTTTATTTTGGTGAGTCCCCTCGCTTCTCACCATCACGGTGCTTTATTTTGGTGAGTCCCCTCGCCTCCCACCATCGCTTTATTTTGGTGAGTCCTCTCGCCTCTCATCATCGAGGTACTTTAATTTGGCGAGTCCTCGCCTCTCACCATTGAGGTGCTTTATTTTGAGCCAATCGAAGATCTTTCAAGGAAAAGGCAAAGATTTCTAAAATATTTTACTTGAGAGGCACCAAAATAAAGCACCCCGATGGTCAAGCATCGCTCGTTCTTTGGAGACAGTTTACTAAAATATATAGTGTTTTAGCCTGTTCTGATGAATGGCCTCATCAGTAAACTTTACTTGAAGAATATGGTTAATGCAGAAACGATATTAAAAAAGTTACAGAAAGAATATTTTAGCTTTTGTGAACTTCTACCTCGTCATCCCCTACTTATTTCGAATTTTGTTGTGTTTTCTTGAAGTATTAAATATTAGTATATGAAGCAGCTAAGTAAGTAAGTTAATTTTCCACCAAAAATGGTTAACGCACAAACGATATTAGAAAAGTTACAAAATTATATTTGACTTTTTGTAGATTGCTACCCAGTCAGCCCATACCTATATCGGGATTTGTTCTGTTTTCTTGAAATATATGTATAAAGCTATTTTTCCACTGAAAATAATTTATACGACGTAAAAGAAAGAAAAGTATGGAGGATTGCTAAAAACCATCTTCACTCCAACAAAGTATGCTTATTGTAACTTGAAAAACAGTCATAGCCAAGACTTGTGCCCATGAGAACTCTTGCTCAGAAAAGCGAAAACTACAACAAATTTCAGAAAATTCGACTGGGAGCAATTTCCATAAGGTTTGTGGGGGTCCTTTGAAAACATTAGGCGTGCCCTCATATTGCGGAAAATAAGGTGTCCCTACCGATAGCCTAACCGCGCGTTATAACTTGTATTTTTGTCATAAACTATCAAAACAAAAATTAAATAAGCGTTTCATTTTACATCATAATTTTAACGTAGAGTAAAATGCCAAGTTTCCAATCTCTGAAAAAAAGGATAAAAAAAACCATCGGATCATTTTCTTCTTCATATTCATAACATCTTGCCAGGCGTTTTGTGATCCACGCATTATTCTAGTTGGCTTCCGTTTGCTGTATGGCACGTTTGACGGCTTTACGCCATCTGTCGCGGTTACCTGTTGGGGGGGAAAAACTTGCCAAAGCTCTTTCCCACCAGATACTGGGGGACATTCTACAGCAGCAAAAAACATATTACGGGTATAAATAAATATAAATGCGAGAATTGGGTTAGAGCGCGCTTTCTCACAGCGCCGTAGCTAAGGGGGCTGGTTAGAGGCTAAGTTCTGGCGAAAAAATTAAGCCCTGGTAAAAAAATCCAGGCAAACGTTTTTTTAAGTGTGAAAGGAGCTGTTTTCTTACTATTTTTACTGATTTGATAGTTTTTATTATCAAACAGCATAGATGCTGTTTATTTTTAACTAAACAAAAAGCATTCAAATAACTCTAGTAGTACAGGATATCGTTTTAATTATTAAATCGGCCATATTTGTCGAGATCCTGCTAATTGAAAGCTACATTCACATTCCTTATAAGCATAATTATCATATAGAGTTGTGATTGCCAATTTAATATCAGAGTATTTAGATGGCATTGATATGAGCGTTTTTGTACCTATTTGAGTTTATCAACTTGGTATATTATATCCAAACATTTTTCAAATCATTTTAGAAAAAACATTGTACAGAAATCCGATTCGTAACAGGCTGAATTCAAATATCCAATGAAAAATGTTTGTTTATGTGTGTGAATGTACAAATTAGATGGTATTTGGGTTTTCTCTAAAACTATGGCAGATAGACAAAAACCAATATATTGGATTCTTATCAGCAACGGATTCTACTAAAAAAAAAAGTCTTAAGAATGAGTTACTCGATCTTCGATTCGACACTTGATAACTGGGATATAGAGGTTATCCAAAAATGCTCTGTAGCTCGGTAGTCGAAAAAGAGAAAGATCGAGGTTTGTGCTGTTTGCTTTTCGAAAATCGAGTTCAGGCTCCTATATTGGTTCTTGTCTAGCTGCCGTAATTTTAGAGAAAACCCCAAATCCCATCCAATTTGGTCCACCCTGTACTTATTCTCAGTGACACCACGTGAAAGTAAATTAGCTGTATTCGAGCAAAGTGTTGATACAATTGATCAAATACTGTCTCGAACTAAAAAAAAAGAAACAAATAAATTATAAATTTTCCTGTCTATTATATAATCTGCAACTTTTTTAATTAAATTTAATTAAAAAATTTGAAATATTAACACTAAACATAACTGTTCCACATTTGAAATACAAACAATGGCTTTTACTTGAGTTTAATAGCTTCTGCCGAAATTGCCGTAGTCGCCAGATTGTATTAAACAATAGCAGTATTTGTTAAAATAGATAATGAATCACAATTAAGATTACAAATTTTTAAAGTTATGAAGACGGGACAGTCATTAGATGTGCATCAGAGTCTTCTAGAAATTTGGCGTTTAAGAATTACTACGGGAGCTAAAAGTCCGTGCACCCTCCCCCGATCCTTGGGGACAATGTTTTTCATAAAAATTAAAGCCTAAGGAACAATTGAAGACATGTCCTAAAAAAAAAAAAAATTGGCTGCACTTTCAGACTGGCGTACCTACGTAAAAAAAAAAATTTGAAAATATGGTTTTTGTCATTTAACACAAAAATTAAAAAAGATGAAGAAAAACTTTCTACACAAATACACAGTGCATAAAATTTTCCACAATTTTTTTCTTATACAATATTTGGATAGGAGTTACCATTTTCCAGATAAATGATTCAGCTCTTAAAATAAAATATAAAATTCAATATAAAACTTAATACTACGGGAGCTCACCCTAACTCACCCCCCCCCCCCCGATCCGTGGGAAATATATTAAAAAAAACCGCTGCAGAAGGAATCACTACTTCCACATCCAGATTTGCTACCCAAGTCTCTCACAACGAAAACATTTTGTATGTGGAAATAATTGTTTATGGAACTTTAATAATTTAATATTTAAAATCGTCTACCCCAACATGTCTACCCATAAAACGATATGCCACATCGGTAGTGGGTAGTGGGGATGAATGAAGAAAAAAAATATTTTGCGGCCTTTGGTTCTTGTACACACACTAAACCACAATTTTTTTTCACCCCATTTTACCATGAGGTGAGGGTAGTAATGGGGTGGCTAATGCCAACATTTTTTTTGAGACATTAGCCTTTCTTGTATATGTATACTAAATACCAATTTTATGGACCTTACCTGCTTGATTTGCCTACTTACCCCATTTACCCCAATTTACCCCCCAACCCTTCAACGCAATAAGATGAAAATATAATCAGGTCCAGATCTCGTTAAAATACAAACGTGTACCAAACTTCAAGTCAATATCTTAAACGGTTCCAGAGTAATCGTGCGCACAAAAAAGTTACACAGACAGATTGACAAAATTTTTTTTGCTCAAACTTAAAGTCTCAACGTTTCATGACATTCTAAGTCTATTTGAAAAATAAAAGTTTTAAAAAAAATTTTTGTGGTTACCAAACTACAGAAGATAAAAGAATTTCGAATTTGAATTAAGTTTATAGAGTCAAATATGGTTCTCAATGCAACCCTGTCCAATAATAGTGTTCAAGAGCAAATCGTTTCCAATTACTGCATCTTGAAAATTAATATACTTTTTTTAAAGCACCGTGAACAATTTAGTGCAGCCACAGTATCAGGTTTAAATTTGAGGTTATGTTAAGCACTGTAATAATTACGAAATCGACGAGATAACGACTGAATTCCTGAAACTCAACTAGGTACCTACCAAGTTCTAACACGTTTTTCTCTACTAAAAATGAGTTTTTGGCAACAATAAACTTCCTAGTGAGGACTGTGACGAATACTATACTTTTTGATCTTAAAATACAGAAGACCAAAGATAGAACTGCAGATCTAAAATAATATAGGTACCTACATACCTACTTAATCCGCTTCTGGATAAAATTAATATGACTGTGGTGACTACTTTTTACACCAAAAACATTCAAAGAAAAGGTGTTTTCATACAAATAGGTACACTGGCATAATTTAACTTCATATTATAACCTATTTTATTTAACAAATCTGCTTATGTTTTAAACTGCATTCACTTAGTTAAAGCTCCTTTGTATGTATTAACACCATACATACACTATCTAAAAACTCTGTTTTTTGACACTTTCCAGCAGCTCTGTTTAAATCAGCTTTAAATACATCAAGCATTGCCGTTTGTTAAGCACACATGCAAATAACGCCACTGTACAACAATACTCAGGCCATCCACGGTCAATAAACGATAGGCCATCAACTACTGTTTTGACGCTTGTGTTTTGTTTGAAAATTTGCACGGCCAACCACGTTAAGAATGTACATACGTAACAATCTACCCAGTTCTTTTACAACATTATTTAGATTTCTTGTATCAATCGCTGAAAATATTGCAAATTAGTTTGTCGCGGATTAATAATAGTTAGGTGGCTGTGAACAAAGTCTTCTACAAAGAACGGCAACAGTGCACAAACATAGAAATGGACAACTTGTGATTTTATTGTTTTCATCATAATCGAGGAGATTTGCTCGATTAGAATTTTTATTTATAATTGTAGGCGCAGGAAGTAAGGTTAGAAAATTGGTGTAATAAGATACGAATACATTGGCTTGCTAAAACTTTGCAGTCGTGTAGGTAATAACGTATACTTTACGAATAAAAATTGTTTAATTGAATCATCTAGCTGTAGAATGTAGGGGGTTGAAAATAGTCCAGTGTTTGACGGTTTTTCGCTCAGAATTCTTTCGGATAAAACCGATTGTCGTGAAATTTGGACAGTAATTAGGGAATGGCTCAAGGAACAAAAGATATATACCTAGTGCCGCTGTGTGCTTTTACTCTGGGGGTGGATGCCACTCCTTCTCGGGGGTGGAAATATTACATTCAAAATAACCGCAGAAATCGATACAGGAATAAATTTTAAGCAAAAAATGTTCTAGGTACCTATGAAGTTTTTTCGATGAGTCAACACTTTTTGAGTTATTCGTGATTGAAAATGTTGATTTTTTACCTGAAAATGCATGTTTTAGAACAATTTTTCACTTACGTTTTATCAAAAAAATTGTTCTAAGCAAAAATGAAGCCTATAAAATAACAAATCGATTTTTTTTATTTCTGTAGATGCAATACGAACCGAGTTAGGTATGGCTCGTTGAATGTGACTTTTTGTTTGCCGAAAACTGAATTTCAAACCTTTCAACGATAACGGAAAAACGGAAAACAAGAACGGCCCAATCATGAGCAAAAGCTAAAAGCAATTTAGTTTTGCGATATTTTGTGAATTTTACTTTCTAATACAATAATAACATTATTCCGTACTATGAAGTGAATTATGCTTTATTTTGTAAACCTAGGTACTGTAGGTAGGTACCTTAAGTACTGTGTTGGGAAAATAAATGGTTAGTGAATTCATATAAATTACATTTTTTTAACAACGCAAAAGAATTCTCCATCCATGTTTAGAACTGTTCGTATCATATAACGTTCGTCGTCTATCTATTTTTATTTATTCAAAAAACCGCTGCCCAAGGAATCACTACTTCCACATCCAGATTCTCTATCCAAGTCACTCACAACGAAAAAACTTTGTATGTGAAAATAATTGTTTATGGAACTTTAATAATATTATATTTGAAATCCTCTACCCCAAAAACCCATAAAACGATACCTTACATCGGTAGTGGGGTGGGGGTGGTGATAGGGGGGTGGTAGTGGGGGGTGGATGAAGTAAAAAAATATTTTGAGATTTCTGGTTCCTGTACATGCACTAAATCACATTTTTTTTCATCCCCTTCAATAAGGAAGTGGGGGTGGTAATGGGGGTGGCTAATGCCAAAAATTTTTTTAAGACCTCAGCTTCTCTTGTATATACTAAATACCAATTTTATTGACTCTTACCTGCTTGATTTACCCATTTACCCCAAATTTACCCCAATTTACCCCCCAACCCTTCGACGGAACAAGATGAAAATATAATCTAGTTCTAGATCTCGTTAAAGTACATATGTGTACCAAATTTCAAGTCAATATCTCAAACGGTTCCAGAGTAAACGTGCGCACAAAAAAAAAATTCCGACAGAGACCGACAGACAGAAATTTTTTTTTCGCTCAAACTTAAAATCTCGACGTTTCATGACATTTTAAGCCTATTTGGGCAATAAAAATTTTTAAAAATTTTTTTGTCGTTACTATACTTCCACTGGACGTGGAAGTAATTATAGCAGCCTCTGTGTACATCTATAATTTGAAGAATTTGATATTTTAATGCATCGACACATCCTTAAAATCCAGTGAAATCGCTACAGTATTTACACGTCACCAGAGCCACCGCGTGTTTATTTACCTTGTTCTTCAAAAAATGCCGTTGTCAGAAATCTCGATTCGACATAGAAGTATATGGAGCGCGTACCCCCAGGCAGGTGAGAGCATGTGGCACATGCTATTTTTTTCACAAAAAAAGCCCTTATAAGGGGCTGTACGTACATAGTTTCCAATTTTTAGGTGTTTTTTCTGCGTATCAAGATTAGATTGCTTTACAGCGGGACACGGGATAGCATTTGAGGCTACAGAGAGGGGTTGCAAATTAATTATGGTAAGTTTCTGGTGACAGCTTTAGAAAAGGGATGAATTGAAAGCAATTCTGTGTTTTAAAACTGGGGATCGAGTGCTTGTGCCCTGCGCGCTTGCCCGTGGTTTGCAGATTAATTTTTACTTACTACCTAAGTTTTTCATAAAGATTATAGCCTAAGGAACGATTTAAAACATGTCTTAAAAAAAATGGCTGTACTTTCAAAATGGCGTCCGTAAAAAATGCAAATATTGTTTTTGTCATTTAACACAAAGACTAAAAAAGATGGAGAAAAACTTTCTGCACGAAAAAACAAAGTAACGGGGTAATTACCCCCCCAAGATTCTATAAACCACCAATTTTCGTTTCAAAATGTTACGATTTTTATTAATTTTGGGAAGAAAAAAATTTTACCGGGGTAATTACCCCCCCCCCAGATTGTGTAAATCATTAATTTTCGTTTTAAAATTTTGGGACGAAAAATTTTTTTTTCAGATTTCTCCCCCGGCTCTGGGACGAACAAATTATTTTTCGGATTTCTCCCCCCCCCGCTCATCAAAAAAATTTTGGGTTCAGTGTTACCCCCCAAGCTCAAGGTCCAGATCCGCCCTTGGTTTGGACTCATTTATCTGGAAAATCCTATCAAAATATTGTATAGGAACAAAATTGTAGAAAATTTTATTCACGTTGTTTTTTGTGAAAAAAGTTTTTGTCCATCTAAACATTGTCCCCAAGGATCGGGGGGGGGGGGGGGGGGGCTGCACGTACAGCTAGGATGTGATGTTTTCTTTTTTTTAAGTACTCATTTTTCCATCAAAATATTAATATACCTATAAAGAATATTTTCCAATAGTGGCTGAAGGACCTCGGTCGATGGTCACTTGGTGTATTCAATAAAATACATTCAATGTTATTATTATTACATAATTAGAGCTGCGATTTAAAGACAAAACTGTAAATGCGGTTATAAGTAACAAATTCTTATTCGTAATCGATGACGGTAATTAAATATTATTTTACTTCCTTACACCTACTAGGTAAATGAGAAAGCATAGTAATCGGGATTTTTTTCGAAACGGGATTTTAACTGATGTATATACGGGGCGCTTCGCTAGATGTATGTCAAAAATATTGACGAATAGAAGTTGAAAAAAATGTTTCGATTCGTTTTCGTTAAAAAGTTAAAACAATTTAAATAGGTATTTTAGTCGAGTCAATGAAGCCTAAAAATCATCAAAACCTCTTAATTGTCTGCAACATTTTTTTTTAAATGTGTTTTTTAAAATCATTCAAAATCAGAAACATCCCAAGTGGCGCAAATAATTATTTATATTGTTTAAATAATAATAATAATAATATTTACAGGAAAATATATTTAAAAATTTTTTTTCGCGATATTTATAAAACATTGAGTTGTTTCTATTGAAAATTTAAATTCAAAAATGTTTCTCACAGTCGGGGTTGATAATTATTTATATTGTTTAAACAATAATAACAATTGTTACAGGAAAAATCTATTTTTTTTATGTTTTTTTCCCGATATTCATGAAAAAGTTAATTTAATCCAGCGTTTGAAGGTTTTTCGCTCAGAATTCTTTCGGATAAAACCGATTGACGTGAAATTTGGACAGTAATTAGGGAATGACTCAAGGAACGAAAAGTTATATAGTGCCGATGTGTGCTTTTGCCCTGGGGCTGGATGCCACCCCTTCTCGGGGGTGGAAATTACTATGTTCAAAGTAACTGCAGAAATCGATATAGGAATGAATTCTAAGCAATAAATGTTCTATGAATGTTCTTAATTGATGTTCTAAATGTTGATTTTTCATCTAAAAAATGCATGTTTTAGAACGATTTCTCACTAATAACTCCAAAATTTTACGTTTTACCAAAAAAATTATTATAAGCAAAAATGAAGCATATACGAACCGAGTTATGATGGCTCGTTGAAGGTGACTTTTTGTTCGCCGAAAACTGAATTCGATCCTTTCAACGTTAAATAACGAAAAAATAGAAAGTTAAGTACTTCACTAATATAACTCTGAGTACTATAATTCAATAAATCAGTCACTTGATCACTTTGCTTACTTTTTCTTTATCTTTCTTATCTCACTATCTGATCTGAACTGTAGTCATAGGTATCTGGCTCTACAACATTCTACAATGTTCTAGTAGATGTCAGTAATCTTCTAGATTTTTCTAGATGCCACGCCATCTCTCGGATTATTGACGAACTAACAACTTATTCACTTACTTATTTGTGCAGATTTCTACTGAATGAGAATATATTACAGATCTCTGTAAAAATATATAGGAAGTAACAATATACAGGGCCTTTTCATACGCGATTAACTGCACGATGTATTCTTGTCAAGGACTGACGAGTAATAATTTAATGAGGTTCAATTAACTGGGCGACAGTGAAAGATTAATTCATAATTCTTAGCGACATTTTTTCAAACACTTGGATTCTAGTCGAAAAAAAAAACACTTTTTACCCAAAACCATATATTACAAATCTTCTACAGGGTGATCTACCATGACACGCGGAAAATTTATCAGTAGATTGTCCCCACCGAAAGGAGTTAAAAAAATGAGAAATTAAAAAAAAATGACCAAAAAATTAGGTAACTTATTTTTTTGCAGATTTTAACCAATCTGACGTAACGCGGTATAACCATATCACTTTATCAGACTTGGGATTGATACTATTGTCAGCAAAGCTGGAGAGGCTAAAAGAAGAAGTAACTTTTTGGTTTTAATCAAATCACACTACAAAACCAGCGAAATAAATAGAAAAGACATTGACCCTATGCTAGTGAATTTTACAACAAGTAGATGTAAGAGATATTTACTTAAACCCGTCAGTAACACAAAAACACCAACTTCGGCGATGCTTTATACTTGCCGGTGTCCTGATTGTTCGACCGAAAGCAAAAAACGCGGCACTGACCACACCATCCGGTTTCACTTTTTATGGCAATTAAGGAAATGTAAACATCTCCAATATGTTCTTTCACAAGTAAGTTCGTCGCCCTATTACTGACCTAGACAATAACAGTAGTGTATCTTCGTAAGTTTTAACCATTTTTAATATACCAAATTACCTCAGAGCACTCTAAAGTTTTGCAGGGGCTTCCCCACATTGAAGACTAGTACACCATTTTATTTTCCGCATATCATGGTAAATCACGTTGTATATAAACTTGGTGGTAGTTAAAAACCAAGACGCTGGTCCGGTAAATCAACGCCTTGCAATTAGTTACACCAACACGTTGCTAACTTTTTGAAAGGTGGCATTTTTGAACACTCTGTATATTATTTTTATTTTGGGGACCGGACCTAATGGGTTATTTGAAGCGAGGAGTGGTCAAATAAACAACTTCTACATTATTTTCCACAATAACTAAATCCATACTTCGTCTTGTTGATTGATAAAAAGTCTTAAAATTAAACTTTTTTATTTAATTCGGATGTTCCATGTTATACTAGTAATTTTTATATTTTTACTTTTCTCGTTTGTGTAGTCAACTTCATGTGGTTTTTTAATGCTCTCAAGTTACGAGGATAATGCATTACTTGCCACCAACCCTGTATATCTATATTAAATTCGAAAGTACTTACTACACTGTTACATCACACGAAATTAAACCAATTGTATTACCTTTGTTATTATTAACATAAAAACATTTGTCTCAGCAATTTTATAATAGATATACGTGCTCGTCAGGCCGTGTATTTGACAAAAAACTGGAATCAGCACAAAATTGAATTTTGTTACTCTGTTAGTGCAAAGCTACGAGCAACTCCGTTACAAATAAGTGACTGCAACAAAATTGTAATTGTTAATTATTGTTCCTCTGGTAAGTTATTTGTTAATTGTATTTTATTTGGAACAAATGATTTATTATCTAGATTGATTTTTTCACCCCTAGTGCGTCTATTTTTGATTTATTCAAGAAAAATTGTGTTAATATATTAATTGCTAATTAGATACCAATTGTGACTACTAAAATAGTACACATAAAAACCTTCAACATTTTCTTAATAATAATAATTAAAGTCGGTTTGCTATTTGTTTATTATAATCTGTTTTTCAACTGTTAGTTGATGCTTCTTATTTCCAAGACATTCTGTATGTAAAGTGCGAAAGGTTTTTATTGGCTTAATTATATATTGTGTCCAAAGATTATTATCCTGATAAATTTATCAGAAAACAAATGTAGGTACTCTTCGCCAATTTACTGAGCTTTTTATATCATTGCTACACATTCTATAGGATACAGTTTTCTTGTAAATAATGTTAGTTTTTAGACATCCTAAATTTTGTGATACCATCTTTGTTGTGAAAAAAATTATATGAAAAAAAATTTTTAAAAATTATCCAACCTGTGTGGGATTCGAACACACGATTTTTGGATTTTCAATTCAATTCAATTCTTTGGATTGCAAGGCAAAACTTTAGCCACTGCACCATCACATATTGTTACGAAAATTGACATATTTCAAGAGAATATATATATTTTTAAATTAAATAATTAATAATTTTTTTATTTACCGATCGATTTTCTTCAAAAACAATAGGGTTGTTCCTCTAGCTAACACTAACTTACTTTCCAAATTTCAATACAACCGGACTTTTCTTTCTTAAGTTATAGTGCTTCCAATAAACGTGACGGACGGACGGACATTTTGAAAGTTGTTCAGAATTCGTTCACAACACAATGATATGAAATTTTTTTCTCTACGAGCGATATTTACGATTTTAGAATTGTGCCGATCAAATACAATATACTCTTCGTTTTTGCGAAGAGTATAATAACAAAGTAAACCTCAGTCTGAAACTTTTTGTTCATCTAAGAATAGTATATTGTGTATTTAGGTGTGAAAGCAATGCATTCCCGGACGACGATGCAAATTGTTGGCCGAGGCGCTAGCCGAGGCCAACAAGCATCGAAGTTCGGGAATGTGCTTTCACACCGAAGTACACATACTTTTTTTTCTGAAATCGCAATCAATATTATTATAAATTAAGGAATTTGTATTAATGCATAACATTTCTTCATTACAATCAAACTGCTTACTAATAAATACAATTTTAATGTGAGTTGGTTTGTCTGCGTGTGTTTATTTATTGTCTAAAATATACATAAAAAACCGTACGGGAATGTTACTTTCCCGGCCTAGGCCGGGAATAGTATATTGTGTATTTAGGTGTGAAAGCAATACATTCCCGGACGACGATGCAAATTGTTGGCCGAGGCGCTAGCCGAGGCCAACAAGCATCGAAGTCCGGGAATGTGCTTTCACACCGAAATACACATACTATTTTTTCTGAAATCACAATCAATAGTATTATAAATTAAGGAATTTGTATTAATACATAACATTTCTTCATTACAATCTAACTGCTTACTAATAAATGCAATTTTAATGTGAGTTGGTTTGTCTGCGTGTATTTATTTACTGTCTAAAATATACATAAAAAACCGTACGGGAATGTTACTTTCCCGGCCTAGGCCGGGAAAGTAACATTCCCGTACGGTTTTGTTGATCGTTGCTTGGGAACGGATCTTTTCCGGTCTGTTTTCTGATAGTTTCTTAGCAACGGACTAAAACACTGGAATTGTGCATTTTTCGATCTGAAATCGCGCCGAAAATGTAGACATTGCCGATCGATTTCAGAAAAAGTAACATTTCCGTACGGTTTTGTTGATCGTTGCTTGGCAACGGATCTTTTCCGGTCTGTTTTCTGATAGTTTCTTAACAACGGACTAAAACACTGGAATTGTGCATTTTTCGATCTGAAATCGCGCCGAAAATGTAGACATTGCCGATCGATTTCAGAAAAAGTAACATTCCCGTACGGTTTTGTTGATCGTTGCTTGGCAACGGATTTTTTCCGCTCTGTTTTGTGATAGATTCTTAGCAATGGACAAAAATACTGGAATTGTGCATTTTTCGATCTGAAATCGCGCCGAAAATGTAGACATTGCCGATCGATTTCAGAAAAATACATGTTACAGAGACATTTAGTGGATTGTGTGAGTCGGGTGAAAACCCGACTATTGTCTGATGCAACAAGATTAGTTCTCCCCCTCGTTTTCGAGGATGCTCAACAGTGGTGGTGGCAGAATTTCTCGTTGGGGTGACTCACCCCCCCCGCAAACGGCCAAAAACCATCCCCAAACGGAGGTTAGCGCGTATTATAATAGTTTTAGGGACTGTAATTTGGCGATCCCCGTTTTCGAGGATGCTGAACACCGTGGTGATGGTGGACTTCCTCCCTGGGGTGACCCACCTCCGTAAATGGCCAATAACAACCCTCCAAAGGGGTGAGAGTGCATTCTCAGTATACCCCAGGGCAAAGCCACGCCCCCCCCCCCCCCGTTTTTGAGGATGCTACACAGGAAAAACATTACGATGTCACCTCGATCTCGTCAACAAAGTAGTCATCTTAATTTACTGTTGAACTGAAAAAAGAAGAATGTATATTTTTTGCACATATGTTTTGGGAAAAATAGTTTTATTTGATGATTGAAACATCTGATTTATTTAATCATAATATATTATATAAAATATTTTTATTGACGCAAACAGTTACTGCATATATTGTTACGCTGACTTTTCTTACATTATAAAATACATTACACAAGACATAAAAAAAAACTAAAACTAAAATAATAAATTTGTTTATTTATTTTTTTATTTTTTACGTTATTTGAACTCGTGCAGTTACACTCATTATGAAAATGCGAAGGGGTATTTTTTGGCCATTGATTTTAAAAAACTGTAGAAATTTTTAACAGACTATATTGATTTATTTTGAATAAAATATTTCCTTCATTAGGCATATTACACTCTTGTATTAAATAATAGATTTTTTTTATCTATTTATTTAACGTCGGCCTGTTTCCTCTACCAGGGCCTATCACCGACGCCAGGAGACGAGCTACCCCCAACCTGGAAATTTTGCCGAATCTCTTCCCTTAAGAAGAGTAGGGATCTTTTACTTGCCTAACATTTAATAGACAAGGGACCGCCTGCTTTACATCCCCTCCGAAGGACGGTATATCCACTACGTAATCCTCGTCTGAAATTACGTAGCTTCCGCGTATACACTGATATACAAGTCGCTAGAACGTGGGACGAGAATGCTGTATTTCCCAAGATGGGTCACCCATCCAAGTACTAACCGCGCTCGACGTTGCTTCAACGGAATATCGACTGATATTCACATTGAAGTCGCCTCTACGCTCGCCCCTAAATAATAGATATATACAGTAATTTAGCGTGATCGGTACTTTTTGATATTCTCAAATTTGTTACAGAACTTTGATAAAGCGCATTTTTGCGACCATTAAAAAAACTACTTTTTTTCCAATATTCTTTGCACGTAATACATGTATGTTTATGGTAATAGTAAACACAAGTAACAATTAATTATTTCCCTCAGGAGTACAGCCCAACCTTCAGAGCGCATTGAAAACAATTCGATTTGTCTCGAGATCTTCATTTTAGAAACGTCAAATTACAGATTTGTGTTTTGGCGTTTAATATAGTTCTGCAATTTATTTATTTAAATATGGGAATTGAGGACAGTCGTAGCAGAAAAATATTTTGAGGATTTTGGTTTTTGTACATACACTATATCACAATTTCATATTCTTTTTCACTTAATGGGGGTGGCTAATGCCAAAAAATTTTTGAGATCTTATCTTCTCTTGTATATACTAAATACTAATTTTATGGACTCTTACTTACCCCCAACCCTTCAACGGAATAAGATCAAAATATAATTCCATGGAAGGCAATTCGAACATTTATTGTAGTTTAGTTTTTCCTATTTTTGGCAAAATTATTTTATATTATAAGAAGTGTTGTTGTTTTCCCGGCCTTCTCAAAAATATATTACGTTTTTTGAAAATTGACCACTTTTTCTAGAGATAACTATGACATATATACAGGGTACGCCACTTAAAACTCCCCAGACTTGCAACTTTTTTATTTTTGAAGCGATGACAAGTTGGGCACATCAAATTGTAGACATTTTTAAAGCCTTTAAATACGCATACAAAGTGATTTAAAAAAATTTTTTTGAAAAAATTGTTAAGAAAGAAAACTTAATTTCTTTGAATATTTTTTTACCCTACCCTGTACATGAACTGTGTTAATGTTTTCTTATAAATGTTTTAATTAGCTTCAATTTATGTTGTTAAAATAAAAAAATTAAAAAAATAAAAATTTTGCAATTTCCTATTTAGTACATTTCAATATGTTTGTTTTTAAAAATATCTATTTCTTTTGTTTCTTGTTGCTGTTTTGTTACGCTGAATATTGTTTGTAATATGTCTTTTACAAATAAAGCATAAAATTATTATTTACATTCTTTTCAAAGTTATTTTAAGAAAAATCAGTTTGGAATCGGAAAGAGTGTTTTTAATTTTTTCTCTAAAACCAAAAAGAATTTCGAATATGACGTAATAACATAAATTGAAGTTAAATAAAACCTTTATAAGAAAACATTAACGCTGTTCATGTACAGGGTGAGGTAAAAAAATATTCAAGGAAATTAAAGTTTTCTTTCTTAACAATTTTTTCAATTTTTTTTTAAATCGCTCTGTACACATGTTTAAATCTCTTAAAAACATCTACAATTTGATGCGCCCAACATGGTCGTCTCTTAAAAAATAAGAAAGTACAAACTTAACAAGTTATGTCTATGTCTCAAAAATGGAGGCATGCGTAATTTTCTTCTTATCAGCAACGGATTCTACTCAAAAAGGTGTCTCAAGAATAGGTTACTCGATTTTCGATGTGATTGAGATATAGAGGTCATCCAAAAATGCCAATTTTCCAAAAACGCTCTGTAGCTAGGTAGTCGAAAAAGATAGATTACGGTTCGCACCATTGTTTGTTTCTTGAAAATCGAGCTCATCAAGACACCTATATTGGTTTTTGTCTATCTGCCATAGTTTTAGAGAAAACTCCAAATCCCATCTAATTTGGTCCACCTTGTACAAAGTTTAGCGAGTGTAAAATAGAAAAATAAAAAGTACCCAACACTTTTCCGAAATATTACATTACTTACTACTTATACTACAAAGAGAAAAGAAAATGACCTGCTTTGCTATTTTTAATTGCTTTCCATCTTGATTGGTTTCTGCAAATCTCGGTACACTTTATTAATGCTCAAATGCAGAGAAATCCCAGTTACCAAACTTTTTCCAATTTAATACGATTTTAACTCTAGGTATGTACCTACATGACTAAAATTTTTGACTCGCCAAAAACGAATTTTAAAAATGATACATATTCCACGCCTATTTTTGGACAAAAATCCCACTTTCATAGTAACAATATTAAATAATTATTAATTTTATACGCATATAAAATAAAAGTGAGATTGAATGGGACAAGTTATTTGGTGAAATTTAATACACAATAATTAATCACTTTTATTTTATTTGTTTCTTCGATAATTACCAATTAATATGTATAAGGAATTAAGATCAAGCAACAATTATCTTATCAGCGCTAATTTCTCCATGAAAGTAGAAACGAACAGCGTCCCAAAAACTGCGGAATCAAGAATCGAGAGACTAGCGAGTTGCACGAGCCGTTTAATCAACCAAGAGCAAGTGACGTTGTAGCCGGCGAAGACCTCTCATAGTGTTGCGCGTAACACTTTTCGTTTGAAAGTATATCTAGTGAACATCGGAACTAACCAGAACCGTATTCGAACAGTTGGAAATTAATTTTAGCGTTGCAATAATTTCTTTAACTAGTGTTGGTGCCATATGTTAAAAAAACTGTTGCCAATGTCGTTTTTGTCATTTAACACAAAAACTAAAAAATATGGACAAAAACTTTTTGCACAAAAAACAACGTGCATGAAATTTTCTACAATTTTGTTCCTATACAATATTTTGATAGGAGTTACCATTTTCCAGATAAATGAGTCCAAAATTCAGAAAACATGGAAATTTATATATCGGTAAATCATTTAGAGGAAATAACTTTGACAACAAAGGTATTCACAATATTCCAAAGCCTTGGAATAATTATGGATGGCAAGAAAATGGAGAACCTCCTTGGTGTTTAGCAGATAAAATACTGCCTCAATCGCTAATTGAAATTCTTCAGGAGATGATTCCAAATCAAATCATAATAGACGAAAGTGAGGATGATAACGATATCTTAAATGAAGCAATAGAGGAAGAATACTTGGAAGAAATATTCAATGTATCGGGGGACAGCCATAGTGATTCTGAAAGTGAATGAGCGACGTTTTATATTGAATTTTATATTTTATCATTTATTTTTTGTTCAGAATAATGTTGAATACTAGTTGAATTGATTTTACAACAAAATACCCAAGGAACAATTTTAGTTTCTTAAATGTATACAAGGGTGCTATAAAACTATTTATAAAATGCCTTGAAAAATCTATTTTGCTGTAACAATATCCTTAATACCATCATAAAGCGACTTGTAGACTAAAAGGGCACACCCTCATGAAGGTTGTTAAGACCTTTTTAAATTCCATCATAAAACTCCTTAGTGAGACATATAGTGCTGCTCTTGAAAACCTTGTTCGGGCCGTTTTAAAACCTTTCTTAAAACTGTCAGAAGCTTTTCTATTAGCTTCCTGCATTTCTAGAAAACACCTAGAAGGCTACCTTAAAACTGGTTTTTAAAACCATATTAGAACTGAGAAGTTATAAGAATGTCCACGAAGGAATCCAAATAATTTTATTATTGCATTTATTTTTTCTAAAGAAATGTATACAGCGTAGAGCACTATAACCTCTCTACGGCCAATTTAAAAGGTAATAAAAAGCCATCAGATATGACAAAAAAATTAAAACCAACGGCAGTTTATCGTTAAAACTACATAAGAAAGGCCCAAAAAACAAAAGCCCCTCAGAAAATAATACTGATTTTAATATCCATACAAAATTTGCAGACACACGTAATCAGCATATTTAAAAAAGTGGGCTGCTTCTCGGTTCCTACGGTAATTTTCAGTCGTTTCTTGTAATTCTACCTTAATTTGCTAACGAAAAAGTGATAATTATTGATAATTATAATTGTGAGATTGACCTTGAATATTTTTATATAACAAGAAAAACATGGCCGGCCAACTAAAAACCTAATTGTCATTTTACAGTCCTCTCCAGTGTTGCCAGGTCTATTGAAATTTCACTAGATCTGGTGATTTTTTTAAAATCTAATGATTTAGTGAAAACTTATGAAAATGCCCATTTTTAATGATTTTTGAATCATCCAATTTTTTGCCCTCTACTGGTAGGTAGGCAAACATTAAATTCGAGTTGCGATCCATTTAATACAGAACTGTTCACGTTAATCGCTACCACGGTCAGTAAACTCTACGGTTAGCTCGATCAGCAGCTCTTTGACGAGACGCGCGGAGCGGGGAATCGAATGAAAGAGACAGACATATCTGATTTCCGTGCAAAAGACACAGACAAAGATGCCTGTAGTGTCTACAGCTGACGTAGGCTGTAGACCCTAACAGAATATCTTTCATTCGATTCCCCGCTTCGGGCGTCTCTCTCGTCTAAAAGCTGCTAATTGAGGTAACCATATAGTTTATTAACCGTGAATCGCTACAATCGAATAGCCTGGGCTCATTGCCCTCTAGCGTCTCGTAGACAAACAGTACTTTCTAGTTACAAACCATTTAATACAATACAGAGTACGAAGTCTGGCAACGAAATAATCAGATAGAGGACGCTCCAAGTTATGCTGTGCTCAGAGAGCTCAAGAAAATTACGTGTCCTACAGACACTGCAACTTTTGAAAATTAAAGACGAGAGCTTTAATTTCAAATCTAGTGAAATTTTAGTAAGATTTAGTAACTTTTTAAAGCGTCGTCTGATAACTTTTAAAATTTTGATCTGGCAACACTGGTCCTTTCATTAAACTATATATTCTAATAATGGTAATGACGTAGAACATTTACTCTAAATGAAGCCCTTTTAGTCTTTTTGTATACTATCACAAATAATCCCTTCCTTACAAAAATGCAAATGCACTTGGCGAAGATCACATGGACTTGATAAAAGCTGTAATAAAACGTTTGGGACCTTGACATTTGATACAAAAAACTTAAAACTTAACCTCAAAATAATTTGTATGTGTGTATGTTTTAACAGTCCTTTTAAAATGGCCACTCTTTTTTATTTTCTTCCACCTTTCCAAAAAAGACTTAATTACACATCAGTAAGTCGTGAAATGCTTTTAATTAACACACACACACACACACACACACACACACACACACATGTATCAACGACACTTCAGGCAGACATATTGTTTATTATTTTTATAATAAATGTTTTATTGAGGTTTTGGAAAGTGTTTTATGGAATTAAAATTTGCCTTTTAGATTTATAGAGGCCTTTTTTTCTTCATAACGGTTTCATCACAACATTTATCAAGGATGTTTTAAGAGGCTAGTTTTGTAATGGCCTTTAATAAGTACTAATAGGCATTGAAAATGTCTGGTTTTCAAAAGGATTTAAAATGCATTTATTGCAAATATGTTAAAACCATAAAGAATAATTTAAAGCCTCTTTAAATCTAAATGGAATTTAAGACGTTCATAAAACTAATTAGCTTTATGGAGAGTTTTATGTAGGTTATGATAAATCCATTAGAAATACATATTAGCTTTATAATTAGGTCTTACAGAATGCTTTAAAACTTACTATTAAGAGCAAGTATACTTGAAGCCTAAAAGGCCTTAACTACAACATCAATAAAGCACATGACTATTTCCTAACCCTGAAAAACCTTTCTTAAAACCTCCTCAAGTCCAAATGACATTTGAATTGTTCCTTGGGAGGTTGAATGTAGTTATTTTTTACCTCATTTTATACCGACGAGTGGTTCACTAATTAAGTTGGAATCATAAAATTAAAAATGTCTAAAACTAACATTATTTTCAAAAAAAATTGCGAAGAGTATCCTGTAAAATGTACAATAATTATATAAAATAAATAGTTCAATAAATCGGCCGAGGAGTATTTTTAATCTTGTCTGTGTTTATGAATATGCTTTCCTTCATTACGTCTAGTAGGTACATAATCTCTTGAATTAATAAGAATAAGAATATATACTAGAATGATCGATTTTAGCTCACATTTCCTATTAACAAACTTTAGATTCGACACCTACCAAAACCAGCAGAAATCCACAGAGTCCGCCCCTGACGCGCCGAAGACTAACTAAGAACGGAACTGTTTACAAGCTTTTGGTATCCCCTCTGTCCGTCGGCCTACTTTTTGCATTTTCACTGATAATCTCGTGCACTTTTACAAATATGCTTTCCTTCATTACATCTAGTCATTCTCTTGCCCAAATTCGACAGGTGAACATCAAGGGTCAAAAAGTAACTGCCAAGCGTCGGAGCCCTTGAAACGGGCCTAAACACCCAGTACCTGAAAACAAAAATTAGTGATAGTGAAGTGTACATCAACACAGCCTCAATGGACAGGAAGGAGATTGTTGAGTTTGTCTTAAAATTTTTGGTCTGAGGTGCTGAGATATGTGTTTTTCGCAAATTTTTGGACTGAGTGACAGCTGATTTGTGTTTATTTTTGTGGGAATTGTGGATGTAAGTAAAATGAGATTCTAAGTTGGTGATGATTTTTTGCAAAGGACAAGGTAAATAAGGGCCTTTTTTCGCCCATCGGCAATGTCGTATGTCATAATATTTTTCGAGTAGTATATGTCTTGACAATTAATAAAATCAGTTCTTTGGAATAGTGCATTGTGTATCTAGTAGTAAAAGCATTTTTTTTTAAATCAGTCTGCAGGTCCTAATAATTAAGAAATCGGAATATATATTTTTTAAATCATCGTTTTCTAATTGCCTATTCGATTTTTGTCGATGGTTTTTCAAAATTTTTGAATTTTCATAAAAAAATTGAAAAATCAGGAACATAAATCGAAAATCTGGCTTGACAGATCCATAGAAAATTAAAAAACGAAGATTTCAACAAAAGAAACTTTTCGGTTGCTTAAGTATTAAGACCTGCAGATGATTTCAAAAGAAAAAGTCACTTTGTCACTTTGTCATCAGTCTGCAGGTCTTAACACTTAAATAATCCGAAAATGTTTTTTGAAATTTTCGTTTTTTAATTGCCTATCGATCTGTCAAGCCAGATTTTCGATTTTCATCTCTGATTTTCCAAATTTTTTTATTAAAATTTAAACTTTAGAAAATTTTGAACAGTCAGGGACAAAAATCGAAAATCTGGCTTGACAGATCGATAGGCAATTAGAAAACGAAGATTTCAAAAAAAAAAACTTTCCGATTGCTTAAGTATTAAGACTTGCAGACCATTTTGGAGCCACTGTGCGTTGCTGTAAATTGTTGGCCGAGGCCGAGGCGTTAAGCCAAGAAAAACAAGCATAGAAGTCCGGAAATGTGCTTTTACTACGAGGTACACATACTATTTTTTCTGAAATCGCAATCAATATTATTATAAATTAAGGAATTTTTTTAAATGCATGAAAAAAACCGCTGCCCAAGGAATCACTACTTCCGCATCCAGATTTTCGATCCAACTCACAACGAAAAAATTTTGTATGTGGAAATAATTGCTTATAGAACTTTAATAATATAATATTTGAAATCCTCTATCCCAAAAACCTATAAAACGATACCCCACATCGGTAGTGGGGGGGGGGGTGATAAGAGGGTGGTAGTGATTTTGAGGTTTCTGATTCTTGTACACTCACTAAATCACATTTTTTTTCATCCCCTTTAATAATGGGGTGGGGGTAATGGGGGTGGCTAATGCCAAAAGAGACCTTAGCTTCTCTTGTATATACTAAATATCAATTTTCTGGACTCTTACCTGCTTGATTTAGCTATTTACCCCAAATTTACCCCCCTTTGACGGAACAAAATGAAAATATAATCTAGTTCCAGATCTCGTTAAAGTACATATGTGAACCAAATTTCAAATCAATATCTTAAACGGTTCCAGAGTAAACGTGCGCACAGAAAAAGTTACAGACCGACAGACAGAAATTTTTTTCGCTCAAACTTAAAATCTCGACGTTTCGTGACATTCTGAGCCTATTTGAACAATAAAAATTTTAAAAAAAATTTTTTGTTACTGTAATTCCATTGGATGTGGAAGTAAAAGAAAAAGAGATTCAGTGCTTATTATTTACTGCCTAAGCCGGGAAAGTAACTTTCCGGTACTGTTTTCTGATAGTTGCTTAGCATGGACTAAAATACTAGAATAGCGTATTTTGGAATCTGAAATTGCTCCGAGAAAGTAGACATTCTTGACTGATTTCAGAAAAAAATATTTTTATTCAATACACACAATATGTGGTTTTGAGCGCTGACATTTTTAAATTCGCACGCAACGTCGACACCACTACGACTCCCGCGGAAACGATTTTGTCTTTTATACATTGAAGCTCTTGATGAACCAATATAAATTGACCATTACTTAAAAGGATAAATACCTAGTAATGAAATGATGTATAGATATTTTTGATTCATCGAGCGCATCTAATTGAAATATACATTTAAAGTTCGGAGAAACGTAAAAAATTACTAAAAACTGCAAACATGCTTACTTTGAAATGCTATTATTTGTATGTGTTGCCAGGCCACGTTTGGATTTGTAATAAATTCTCAGTGAATGGCCGAGAATGGGGTGCAATCATGTAATGTTTTAGTTTTGGCGTAAATCCAGCCTTCTGTATTAGGGATTGCAATGCCGGTTAACCGGTTAATATTTCGGTAAATTCTGAACTTACGATATGTCACGTTTCAACGTTTCTATTTATGGCAGTGATAGTATTCACTAAATACAGAGTGACTGTCCCAACACTGAGCATTTTTAACAATAAATAAATAATATTATAAAAAGTAAAATCCAAACACCAAGCCCCAAGAAATACAAGAGAGAAATTGACAATATCTTGCGACAGGAAATTGAATATTTCACTTCCGCAGATATTCGTTGAATACATTTAGAAGTACGTTATTACCAATTCTTATTAACTTATCGCCCCACCAATATCGATTGAGGAAGGGCATCTTCAGCTGGTGGTATCTATGTAAATATCAGATGACTAACAGATATAACTTTGAAACACTAACCCTTTTAACGGGCTATTTTTAAAAAATATTGTATTTTTAGATTAGGTATTGAGTTTATGTTTATAATTTTTATTATTAAGTCGATATTTTTGTTATTTACCGAATAATTAATTATTTAAATTTATTTCATTTATATTTTTTCCTTTTGATAAAAAACCTTTTGTTTGTTCACTATATTAAATATACGTATATAAAAATGTTTCTTGTTAAATTTAGATAATTTTGAACATGGAAAAGACAATTGCCATTTTCGCCACCCTAATCCTTCATTCATTTTTATTTACCGATTTACCGGTTAGTAAAACTTCCGGTAAATTGCAATCCCTAGTCTGTATCTGTATATTTTTTGTTATTAAACTTGTCAATGACATCTTTCGATCCTGGTACTAGAAGTTTTATGATTTACCTTTCCTTTTCCAAATAAAGTGTTACTAGTCACATCCTGTAACTGCATAAGCTAATATTACATAATTGTTGATGTTAAACTGTTTTTGTAAAATAGTTGACATATTTTTGTTTAATGCCCAGTTACAAATTAATAGTTATTTAAGTTTCTAATGTCTGTTCACCAAGCTCTAAGACAGGCTATGTCCATTTTTTCGGCAGCCCTGGTAGCCACCCATTCTTTTACTAAAACTAAACCTTCCCACTTTTCTCAACTTTTTTCCTCTTTTCTTTATGCAATTCTTGTTTTTATGGCTTATTTATTTTTGTTTCGAAATTATTATGCTAACTTGAAAACAATTATAATCATTTAAAACTTCAAAAACATTTAGTACCAAAACTTAATAATTATAAAAAAGTTCAAGGGCTTGACATAGCCTTTCTCTTTTGCGTTTCATTGCCTACGGCAGGTATTTTCAATGGGTTGATTTCCTGTCTCAACAATCCAAATTTAAAATAGTGCATGTTCTTTTTCTACAAACGGTCTACACACATACACACAGACATTTTATATTCGATATTGGAATTGAGTCTGAGTCTGTTATGAAATGGGTTTCTGTAAAAATTTTTTTCTACGGTGATAATTAAAAATTTTTGTCCGGCTATAGTATACCTATTTGATTAAAAATCAATCAGTATAATAAATACGCAGGCTTCAAATCAAAACAAACAAATTTCTCATGCTTGGGTAAATGCGGAAATATCGTTCGTGAGAAATCCCCGCCTTTGATAACTCCTGCGTATTAATAGGCTCGACTAAGTCGTAACTTGATAATAATTAACCTAGTCCTTCAGTAGTTAAGCTTAATCACTATAATCATGCCTCATTCGATAGTCTGTAAACGTTTGATGTATTTATTGATGTGTATTACTTATTTAATTAGTGCTGATTTCATTTATATCAGATCAGTCAGCTGCTTACTTATAAATTAATCGCTTAATCATAAACTAGCTATATATGTATTAAATACTCACTAACGAAATTGGGTCAGACAAATACGAACACTGGTGACATTTTTACGAAGTTGCTCCAAAGTGGTATTACTCCACAAGATGTTCGGGAACAATATCAGAACGTTTGAATAGTAAATTCTTCACGAAAAAAAATTTTGAAAAGAAAAATTGAACCATCTTCAAAATAGATGGCTAAAAATTCTGAAATCAAATTTTACTGTCGCCCAGTTAATTGAACCTTATTACATAACAGGCGCGTGCTGGGACGATTTTGGGCCCCTTAGCAAGGGCCTCAGGCAGAAATCTAAATTTTTTTTTATCTCGAAAATGAAAATTGATAAGCGGGGGGAGAAAATCTCAAAAAAAAATTCCTACCACTTGAAAAATTGATGAACGGGGGGAGAAAATATCAAAAAAAAATTCCTACCACTTGAAAAATTGATGATCGCGGGTGAGAGTATCTCAAAAAAAAACTCCTGCCCTACAAAACACAAATTATTCAACAGGGAAAGTTCATGAAGGGCCCGTTTATCTAGGGCCCACCGGGAAACTCCCGGTATTCCGGTGGGCCAACACGCGCCTGACATAATATTGAAACTGAAGTCGGTTAAAAATATGTTTAATTTCGTTCTTTGTTCATTTTTACATAGACTTCAATATCGATATTAGGTAATGGGGTTCAATGGCTCAATTTTAAAGTACCTAATTAAAAAACTATCAATTTATGAGAATTGCATAGAACCTTTTCTTCTTAGAATAGAATAGAATAGAATAGAATAGAATTTATTTTGCCATTTTTTTGATACATAGATTATGTACATTTGGCACGTCAAAATAACAATATTTAGTTACAATAATTGATACAAATTGAAATAAACAATTTGTCTGTCTCATTACAGCAATAAAACTTAAAATAAAATACACAAATACACAAAAATACACATTAATAAAAGAACTTATAAATATGTATAAAAACAAACAAACCTCTTATAAGAGCTCTGTCCATACAAATGAAACACAACAGATTAAAAATAATAATAATAATATCAAATTTTATCTATTTAAAAATTCGTCAACACTATAAAATGCATTTTCTATTAATAGTTTTCTTATTTCTTTTTTAAATAAAGATAAGTTCAATTCTTTCATAGTTTTAGGAACGCTGTTAAATAAAATAATACAATTATAGTGCAGTGCACTTAAAATTTGATTCTTTTTCAGCTCCAATAAAATATATATATTTTTTAAGTGCCACCCCCAGAGAAGGGGTGGCATCCACCCCCTATAAATTAGCAAGCCCCCGTACAGTATAGAAACTTTTCTGTGAAGCATTTACTATAATACTGCCAAAAATTAACGAAATCCGTTCAATATGACACTATTCCGAAGTTAAAACCTCTAGTTATTGTACTAATTGTATTTTTTGGTATTCTATGTTACGTTAATGGCTAATTTGTTTCTCTTTTCTTTACAGATCATAGTTAGATTTTAATAAAATGGCCCATGTAGTAAACTCAACACAAAGCCTAGTTAGCAAAGCCTACGAGTATTATTTATGGACTTTATCGTTGTCAGGTAAGTGTCTCAATAACTTGTGTATAACATTGCAATGTTGTTAATCGTCCCAAAATTAATCATTTGCAAAATATCTTGATGCAGGTATCATAATAATATATACCACAAATGAAAACTTCTAACATTTCTTTTTCTAAAATAAAAGATAAAAATTTTTTTTATAAATGGAAGCCATTTTGAAAGTACAGCCAGTTTTTTTTTGGGTTTTGTTCCTTAGGCTTTAATCTTTATGAAATCGGGGGGGGGGGGGGGGATGCACGTACAGTTAGGATAGGCTCCCGTAGTATGTATCACAATCACTGTCGTTTAATTTAAGTTTTACTAATTATTATAAAGCTGGTATTCTTCGTATAAATAAATTAGGTAATTAATTGTTACTCTCATTATATTGACAACAGTGTTGGGGCATTATTATTTCATAAAAATACATTGTCAATGTTCCGACCAAGCTTGTTTAAGTGCAGATGCACTGAAGCGTGTTTTAAAGTACTTTGCTGCACGTTGCCATGAGAGACGGGCGGCAAGATGACATTACTCACAGCGGAAAACGTCAATTTTGCGCCTTCAAAATGCTAGTAGAAAAGCCTACATTATATGCCGATCGTAGATAAAGTACTTTAAAATTGATAATGTATTTTTTTCTTCAAACGTCACAAAACATGACATTTCTTAACTCATTTCATGACATTAAAGTTCGACTTTTCAGACGCCTGTGCGTTGCCATTAACAACGGAGGTAAAAGTATTTCTTCTAACGCTGTGAGCGGCAGAAAAATTAATATCCAACGCGTATTTTATTTAATACGCCGGCCATGCGATATTAACACGATGCGTTTTTGGTGGTGAAATATTTATTTTTTTTTTTATAGCCAACCGACGCGACGTGTGCCTCTTCCGAATCTTCGTGTGAAATATGTGTTGTGTCTTGATATGGAATGATTATGCTCCTCTTTTTGTGTTTCTGCTTCTTCGAATCTTCTTTTTCTAAGTCTTCTAATTCCTCGGTTTCCGATGCTGGGTTGGATTTGGGTCATGCTTGTTGTCAGCAGCGAGAGCCACATGACGCATGGTTTTTTTTTTGGAATTCATTTTTCCCCTCGTTTTTCTTTCCCAGTTTGTTTATGATCCTTTCAATTGTTGTTTTCCACGTGTTAGCGCTTTCTTCAGTAGGATTTCTGCTGTCCTTTTTGCTTTAACCTTCTTGATCCTTTCCCTTATCTCTCTGCTTACCAGGATTTGGTCTATTTGTGTGATTGAGCTTGCATTACTCCTGTCAATGCAGGTTTGACTTTTGCTCGATGTATTTCTTATTGTTAAGTCAAACACGTGTGCTAGGTTTTTCAGCGCATTTCCATTTTCGTTAGGCCATTGTGGAGTAAAGTTTTTCCTATGATGCTTTCGTTCTCCTCCGTCTGATCATCTTTTCCTATATGTGCACTGAAGTCTCCTAATAGTACAGACATTTTTCTTAAATTTTCATAGCGTTGGTGTGAGTTCTTATGTTTTCTCTTCTAAATGATGGCTTAGTGCTCCATATAGACAGTCCTCTCTTCGGTTATTACTGATTTCTTTTTCCTCTTTGCCGCCTGGCACGATTTCACTGCGCTATATAAACCATGTTTTACACCGAGTACACACTGGGCGTTTTGGAGCGAGCGCTTTAGCAACGCGCGTTTTAAGAACCAAGGTGGCCTGCGAAGGTGTACACATTTAAGAGCGCGTCATACGCGCGTTCTCAGATTATGGTTTGAACGCGCGTTAGCCGCGCGCTTAGAGATGCATACGCCGCTATAGGCCAGTCCAACACGCTGTCACTTTGCTTTGTTTGTACTACAGCAGCCATCTTTTGTTGGTAAGTCAGGGTTTTCGACAGGCCTAAAGGGCACCATACACGTTCAGTAATCTCATTACCTGAATTTTCGCGTTTTCTCAATCATACTTAATTCAATAATTATAGCTAGATATGCTTTTTTCTTAAATAATGGACATGTAGGGTGTGAAAAATAATGACAGGGAATGACGGGGAAATTTTTAGTAATGATGTTTCTGTAATGATCTGCTGGAATGCCATTATTGCTGAACGTGTATGGTGCCCTTTAGGCCTGACAAAAACCCTAACTTACCAACAAAAGATGGCTGCTGTAGTACAAACAGAGCAAAGTGACAGCGTGTTGGACTGGCCTATTGTGTTGTACATTTGATCGCGCGCTTTTGTATCGAGTCAAAGCACACCCTCTATTACAAAACGCTCATTGAACGCCTTGCTAAGCGCGCTGTGTGTACGCTACCGACGCGTACCGAACGCCAACGCCAAGGGCCCAGTGTGTACTCGCTCTTACTGCATTAGTGGGGAAGCACTGTGTAAAGTTTTGGTTTGTATACCTAATTAAACACTAGCTAATATTTCTTATCAATTACTGAAAATGTTCCGAGATATATATTATTTTACAAACACATCCACTTATACTTTAAATATATATTCTACACGTTGTCATTATTCAACTTTTATAAACTTTTATGGGTATATATTAGTGACAGAGCATTGTAAGGCACGTCTGGTCCCCCGAGAGCAAGATGACAAGTCCAATGCGTTGCAGCATTGTGTTCGTTGTTTAATGTTTATGCTCCTCTTTTGTATTTCTGCTTCTACAGATTTTCTTCTTCTCCTTCTGGATTTTCTGATTCCTCGGTTTCTGGTTCTGGTAGAGTATATCGCTGCAATTTTGTGGGGTTCATTTTTTCCCCTCGATTTTCTTTCCCAGTATGTTTGGTCCTTTCCCAATTTGTTCATGATCCTCTTGGTTATTGTTTTCCACGTGGAACCCGGTCTCCCCATTTTTAGTGTGAAATATAATGTATAATTTTTCACTTAACAACGAGCGCAATTTTGATCTGAAAAGCTGTACTTGATAATTTACCTAAGAAAATATAAGAGAATATAATGACCATACTTTAAGAGTAATGCATTTGATTATTACGGGTTCAATTTGTATTAAATTCGCCTGAGTGTCTTTAATAATTATGAAAAAAGATTATTTGAAGATTAACATAAGAAATTATATATACTTTACGAACACGGGTTATTGATTATTTGCTTATATGCTTCAAAGTGAAAGTGTTGATAACGGAAAAACAAATATTTTCCGAAACGTTAACTATCTTCGATTTAATTTTTGTAATTATCATTTAACATTTTTATTTCAGTTTATATTATATATTTTTAGGTGCGAGACATTTTGTAATAGAAATATTAAAACCAGCCTCTGTTCGATCCTTTTGGCGCAGAGGTTTATTTCATCAAAATTTTTAAATATTTTTGCAGTAGCAAAATACCCAACAAATATAAGAAAATACCATTTATGATTTTTTAAATATTTATAATAAACCAAAAATAAACACATATTTCCCTCTCACTCTGTAAAATTCTATCTTTAATATGTAAAATAGTTCTCAAAGGGTGTACCAGAATAAGCATGGCAAAATGGCTCCAGAAGCGTTTGGGCCTAATTCGGTGTCAGTAGATCGACAATAGGAAAATAATTTTTTTTTAATCATAATATTTTATAACAAATAAAATGGCAAATTTTTTTTTTCAAAAATACGTAATTTATCTATTTGTTTATAAAATTTGTTTAAATAAATAGCAATAAAAATGTAAAGTTTATGTAATCTTACAGTATTTTTTGATTGATTGATTGATTTACCAGCGTGCGGTAGGCATTGCTGCCACTCCCAGGTTATACAGCTGGGCCTGCTACGTCCACGCTGGGTTGGACTAAGGTCATGCTTGTTGCCAGCAGCGAGAGCCACATGGCGCATGGTAAAGGAATGTGGGATGGGAGGTGTAGGTATTTGTGAGATGCGTTACCGCATTGTGTCGTGAGGGAGCGTTTAAGCTCCCTTTTTTTTTTTGTATTTTTGGTTCTGGACTTCTGCTTATTCTGGGTCTTCTTGTGAGATATGTTGCCGCGTTGTGTCGCTGCTGCTTGTGCTCTTATTTTTGTACTTCTGTTTCTACAAGTCTTCTTCTTCTTCTTCTGAGACTTCTGATTCCTCCGTTTCTGATTCTGGTAGAGTATATATCGCTCCGATTTCTTTGTGGAAATTAATTTTTCCCCTCGCTTTTCTTTCCCAGTATGTTTGGTCCTTTCCCAGTTTGTTCATGATCCTCTCGATTGTTGTTTTCCACGTGTAACATGGTCTCCCTATTTTTAGTTTGCTGTTTGATTGATTGATTGATTTACCAGCGTGCGGTAGGCACTTCTGCCACTCCCAAGGATTATATAGCTGGGCCTGCTACGTCCACGCTGGGTTGGACTAGGGTAATACTGGTTGCCAGCAGCGAGTGCCACATGGCGCACGGTAAAGGAACGGGGGATGGGAGGTGCAGGTATTTGTGAGATGCGTTACCGCGTTGTATCGTGAGGGAGCGTTTAAGCTCCCTTTTTTGTGTTTTTGGTTCGCCTTCTTTTTCTGAGTCTTCTGATTCCTCGGTTTCCAATGCTGGGTTGGATTTGGGTCGTGCTTGTTGTCAGCAGCGAGAGCCACATGACGCATGGTACAGGAGTGTAGGGTGGGCAGTGTAGTTGTTTTTGAAATGCGTTGCCGCATTATGTTCGTGATGTTTATGCTCCTCTTTTTTATGTTTCTGCTTCTACAGATTGTCTTCTTCTTCTGAGTCTTCTGATTCTTTCGTTTCTGCTTCTGGTAGAGTATATGTCTGTAGGTATACGTGAAATGCGTGGCCGCATAGTGTCATGATGTGGAATGTTTGTGCTCCTCTTTTTGTATTTCTGCTTCTACAAATCTTCTTCTTCTTCTTCTAAGTCTTCTGATTCCTGGGTTTCTGGTTCTGGTAGAGTACATATCACTGCGATTTCTTTGTGGAATTAATTTTATTTTTCTCCTTTGCTTTTCTTTCCCAATATGTTTGGTAGTTTGTTCATGATCCTCTCGGTTGTTGTTTTCCACGTGTAACCTGGTCTCCCTGTTTTTAGTGTAGAATTTAATGTAGAATTTTTCACTTAACAACGAGCACAATATTGACCTGAAAACCATCACTTGATAATTTACCTAGGAAAATATTATGAAATTAGATTATCAACACTATATTATAACACCCACAGCGCAAAGAACATGCAATATCATAAAACACACTCCTATTAAACCAGACACCAACAAAAGTCAAAAATCCCCAGTCCCTAACTGTGATGCTTCTCTTCCCTTCCATTCTCTTCTCTTTTTGACTTGTTCTATTGCATTACACCAAAAACTGTACCTAGATCTGGATTATGTACGAAACCAATCACTACTCACAAAATCGTTAATCGCACGTCCCGAGGGGACACCCATCACCCACATGACAGCTCAAAATTTGTTATCTCTATTATTTCCCTGCTTCCTGTACACAGTCTCAATTGGCGTGTTGTCGTCTTCTTATTGGTTGTTGAGGTGAAAAGTTATGATTTCGCCTTCCTCTTGGTGTATTATTATTGTCCTCTTCAAGTTTGCTGTTGCTGCTATCGTCTCCTGCCTACCCCAGAAACCGTCTTTTCTCAGGTCTCCGATGAACGCCTCTGTCTTTTCCTTGTTGATGCTTTATTGATTTTAACAGGGTTCCGGTTCGGTGATGGATGCTAGCATGAACGGGGTGGAATAGTCTATGTTATTTCGTATATAGTCCGGTACTTGTTTTCGTTTATTTTTTGCTTTCTCTTCTTCCTCCAGTTTATCTCCACTGTTGCTGTGGTATGCCTCTTCTCGTGTATGTGTTATCATTTCTTCTGTATTTCACCCCCCGCTTTAACGCCCCTGACTCGTTCCCCCGTTTCTGTGTCTACCATATGATCTTTCGTTCCTGCGTTCTATCTTCGATCCATCATTCTTGTGTATATACCATTTCTTAGGAAAATCTGTGCATTTCCATTGAACTGCAAGAGGTCAGCGCCCCGGCGTATTTTACCGATAGTACGTCTCTGGTTGTCCATTTGTTACCCAAGTCGCGGCTTGTTTATCTAATCTTACAGTATTTTTATATATATAAAAACAGTAATTAAAATTAATAAAAAAGAAATTTAATCCTCTTTTTTTCATTTTTTTAGTTTTTTGTTAGGTTAAATAATTAATAACTAATAGATTATAATAATTAAAAATATCGCAATGTCATAATCCTATAAAGTATAGTTGACATAAGGTCTCTACAAAGCGAAATAATTTTACTGGCTATCTGAACGAATTAAACATAAAACAAACGGATACATAAAGTTTCAATGGTTAAGCACTACTAAACAATGCGTCGTAACAGTTTTTATTTTTTTTTAATTATGACGCAACGCTTCAAAAAAATTGAAAAAAATCTACAATAAACTACTCATAACAATGTATTTTTGGTAAAAGTTTTGTGTATGCGAATCATTATTTTCATGAAAAAATACATATTCTAATTTTTAATTTTTTTTTATTCGAAGGAGGCAGCAACATCAGCTGATTTTTTTCCTAAGATGCATTTAAATTACATGTACATCGTCTATTTTTTTCATAATAATTAACGCACAACTTGCAGAGATAAAAAATGAAAATGAAATGTCATGTTTATAGGGTACAGGGGTTACCCGTGGCGACGGGGGGGCTAAAACTCGAGAAATTTTTTTTTTCCTATTGTCGATCTACTGACACCGAATTAGGCCCAAACGCTTCTGGGCCATTTTACCATGCTTATTCTGCTACGCCCTTTGTTGAATTTTATTTGCCTGGTTTCAATTTAGAAACAAAATCGAATCATTTTTCCGTAATTAATTTTTTTTATAGTTGATATAGATGTTATTTTCAGATCAAAGGACTAAAGGATGGCCCTTGGTGGATTCCCCTGTCCCAACGCTCATTTACACACTAATTTACCTGTTTATAGTATGGATAGGCCCAAAATATATGGCCAACAGAAAACCGTTTAGGTTAACTTGGCTACTTATACCTTATAATTTATCCATGGCAGTTTTAAACGCTTACATTGCCGTTCAGGTAACATACTCCACTTTCAAAATCGAAACAGATTGAGCAATGTTTATGTTATTTTTAGCTGCTTACAGCCTCTACGCGGCTAAGGTATAGTTATATTTGCGAACCCTGCAGGCAGAGGTATCATCCCGATGAATTACAGGTATGTAATGTATTTAATTTAAAGTACTTTCTAGATTGATTTTTTTAAACTATCTTTCTATTTCAAATGGGTAGCAGTTCATATAGTTTATAAAATCATGATATTTCAGTCATAATAGAAAGTTTAAATATTTTGTCTATAAATGACACAAAGGATAGGTTCCAAAGCAGATCCTTGAGGCACGTTATTTTTCAAATTTTGTATGTAGTTTTACTTTAAAGTTTTACCTGCTAATTGAAAGAATTATTGTGCTTTCTATTACACGTAACGTCTGATAATAACAAGATTATACAAGAAGTTGAAACATTCATTATTGTTGACTAACGCCATGTGTTTTTGTTAGATTGCAAACGCAGTTTGGTGGTACTATTTCTCCAAGCTTCTCGAGTTTTGCGATACATTTTTCTTTATATTAAGGAAAAAAGATAGACAACTTACGTTCCTCCATGTCTACCACCACTCTACTATGTTTTCCTTGTGGTGGATAGGAATCAAATGGGTTCCAAGTGGATCAAGTGAGTACTTTTTCTATGCAATACAAGAACTAACCACAGCTACAAATAGAGAAATATAGTGATATTTAATAAAGAAATTTTGTGCATTACTGGTTATAATGAAATATCGGAAATAATATAATAAGTAATAGACTTCATTCATTTCTTCATACCAAATATTATATACAGGGTGAAACAATAGTGTGTTGGACTTCGATATCTCGATTTCTACGATAGCTAGAAATTTAATAAAAAATACAAGTAAACTAGATAAAAAAATCTATAACAGGAAATTATTCTCGAATATACAGGGCGTGCCAAGGCGAAATTACAGGATCAAGTGCCTTTATTTTAAATGAAATGCTATGTATATCGGTACATTTTTTGAAGCCTCTAGACTCTATTCATTCCTATATTATTGACTACCTCCCAATCACTTGGATGTAATGAATGTTTTTGTTGAAATAATGCCATTTGCAGATGCATATTGAAAAAATCACCAAAGTCACAATTATGAGTTTTAAGAAAAACTTATGTGAATACTAGTTAAAAGACATCTAATTGATGTTATTGAATCATTTTTACTTCCTAAAAATGTACAAGGTGGCAAAAAATATTTTTCAATTAAGAACTTGTTAAATTGAATTTTCTCAATTTTTTCAAATGGAACACCCTGCATATTTTTCGACGATGTGATGTAGAAATGAACATTTTTTGTAAGTACTTCTCTATGGCTAATTGCAACCATTTTCGTTTTATTGGCAATACCGGCACGGTAGTTCAATAGATGTCTCCTAACTAGTATACACGTAAGTTTTTCTTAAAGCCCATAATTGGGTTGTTGTCGAATTTTCAAAAATGGTGAAATATGGTAGTGGAGGACTTAATTTAGTTATATATTTAATTTGGAAGAAAAATTCTTAGCGCAACATATTTCAAAAAATTGCTAAACTTCGACTATTTGAATGTGCCGCGAAAACGGTAGTGACATCATAACGGCAGTTAGATGTGAACACTTATAAGCAGAACAGATGAAGACGAATAAGTTGACATTGCTGACAAGAAAGAAAATAACCTCATATGTCAAAAGTAAATTTGACGTTTAGCTAGCAGTGATTGATGTTTGCAGTTATTGTTAATATTTTTTTACAAAACGACTAAGGCAGTATATCTGTAAAAGCTAATTCTGACATTCTACTTGCGGTAGGTATATTTATGGTCAGCGAATTTTTAAAAAGAGACGATCGTTTTGACATTGCAATGGTTGGAAGTGCAAAAGCAGCAAGGTACTTACGTTACAGCTGCTATAGACAGTACAAACTATTGTAATTTCTGCAAACACTTCCTTTATCTTATCTTATTAATATTAGGTACATAATATGTCTAACATGTATTTTATTATTTAATTTAGATGAATTTGTTAACTATACTTTGTATTTTATTAAATATTTCATTTTAATTGTTTTATTTCCTATTAACTATATACATGCGTATCTAACTGAAAACAACAAAATAAGTTTATCTACTAAAGAAATTATTTATTATCCATTGATACTCACTTCTAAGAAGAATCAGAATGAGACTTACGAAGATATCAAGAAAGGTCTGTATTATAACAAAAAATAATAAATAGGTAAGTACTTTATGCTAGTATCTATCTAAGCAATAAACAATGATATGTATTTATAACACACATAATTTAAAGGGCATTTATAACTACAATTCAACGCATTCGTAGCCATTTCCGACTGATTGTGTTCACAGACTTTAGACGACTTTTACAGTTTGTTTCATATAGTTTTTCAACGGCGAGTTTTTAAATTTCCTTTCTTAATTTATTGATCATCCTAGTATTATGGGGCGTCTAGGGAGCTTCATAAATAATCAATAGCTAACAAAAACAACTGCACTTTATTCCAACATAAACTAGATAAAATACATAAAAGCAGATTAAAGCCATTTCCCTCCTTTTAGGAAGTCAAAGCATGAATAACATTCTAATCTAGAGCCAGTCTAGAGCCGTTAAGAATACAGTAATACACCCTGTTTTATCCACCAGTTTGGCGGGTAATTTAAATTTGTAACAGCTAGAACGCCACACAAGTCTTGTAATGCGGCCGTTTTTGCTACAACATAAACCCATATTAAAAATCAAATTCCTACATTAAGATACAACTTACCACAAATAAAACGCTTAGAATACATTGTAATTTGTTACTTTACTTGACATTGAAATGGTCTCCACAATAAGAAGACTTGGTCCTTCTCTGGTGGCTTTGAATCATTCATTATTACGTTCAGCGTTTATTATTGGAACACAACAGTTTTTCTGGTGAATTGGTGGTATTATTTACACAGTACGGCAGAAAACACTATCTGTACTTATATTTATCCATAACTAGAGGCTGTTAAACTATACCGAATTGTAACCTATGAACGTCAGTTGAATTTGACGTTAAATATAATGTCAGATTAAACTGTCGTGATTGTCTTTTTTCTCCGTCGCTATCAGCGAGTTTCTAAATTAGTACCCGTTTCTCGTCGTTTTATAACTAACTTCTCTACAGACTGCCGTTATTATATCATCTCCGTTTTAGATGCATGTATTTTTGTAATTAATATTATAATATTATAAGACTTTCTTTTCAACTTCTACATGTTTCTAATGATTTTTTATGAATAATTGTTATTGTTTAACATAGATTCTCCTCAAATTTTAACTTGGTGCAACAACCCAATTGTGACTTTGGTCCTGTAATTTCGTCTTGGCTCACCCTGTATATTCGAAAATAATTTCCGGTTATAGACTTTTTCATCTATAGTTTACTTGTATTTTTTTTAAAATTTCTAACTATTGTAAAACTTGAGATATCGAAATCCGACGCACTATTACCTCACCCTGAATACAGTGTCCGAAAAAAGTCTGCACCATATGGGAAACTCTGTTGTTATTGACTTTCTGAAAAATTTTATTTTTGATAAAAGTTAGTGCATGTTCTCAAACGAAAAAGGGGCTGCACAAGTGTGTGTTAGTCCTCATGGAAAATTATTTTTTTTTGAAATTGTCTCAAGACTAAACTACCTTTAATTTTGAATATATAGAAAATGTAATTTATAAGTTTTTGTCTACAGCTTTTCTACCAGCGATGGTCAACTCAGCCATCCATGTCCTAATGTACTCCTACTACGGATTGTCCGTCTTCGGACCCAGGGTAACCCAATACCTGTGGTGGAAGAAATATCTCACCATCCTCCAATTGGTATGAATTTTACATATTAATAAAGAAATAATTGAATATAATGTTATTGATTATTTTAGTTATACTCAATTAATTATTATCTCACACAACACATACAAAATATCAGAGATGGGTTGAGAAAAGAGTCTGTAAAAGTCATGTAAATAATATAATTGTATGCACTTATTTGGTATCCAAAGCTTTCGTCATCACGAATCAGATTTCACCATAAAATAGGCTATCAATATACCCAATAGAAAGTTAGAAAGAAAACTTCCTGGAAACTTTCATAGTTTTCAAAACGGAAAGTTTCCAGGAAGCTTTCCTTCTAACTTTCAATTGGGTATATTGATAGGCTATTTTATGGTGAAATCTGATTCGTGATGATGCAAGCTTCATTTTGATACCAAATAAGTGAATACAATTATAATATTTACATGACTTTTACAAACTTTTATCAAATATGGAAAGTTTTCTCGATCCTTCTCTGTAAAATATACATTAAGTAACTACTTACCGTGGTTAAGATTAAGAAACAGAAGTATTAAAAATTAATTTGATAGTTGAATCCGAAACTGTTAAATTTTTAGGTTTAACTCTAGAAAATCGATTGACATAATAGTATTTATATACTGACATATTGTAAAAAATATATGCTATAAAGCAAATTAATATCCAAACTCAGCAATGGTCGCTTATCATGCCTAGCTTAATATCAAATGGTCTAATCAACCAGATACCTCTAATCACGCCAAATAAGTTTTTACTATTCCAAAGGTAGCAATCAGAACTTTAGCAGGAAGTCAGTTAGACTGATAGTTCATAGAATGTAAAATAATGACTTTGCCATCATGTATAATTTAGTATAATCGAATATACGTGATGGATGTTAAATTTGGTGTTCCGCAGGAATCTGTACTGCGCCCATTACTATTCTTATTTTTTATCAACGACTTTCCGAATCATATCACTGGGGACTTAGTTACAATGTTTTCTGATGATATGAATATTTCGTTAACAGCAGAAACCCCAGGGATCTGTACTGGGCTCATTACTATTCTTATTTTTTATCAACGACTTTCCGAATCATATCAGTATTGTCCCACCCTGTATAATAAGTTGCCCACTAACTTGAAAAATGTGGCCAGTTACGATATCTTTAAAAAATATATAAAAGTCATGTTGGTCAATAGATGTTTTTATAGTATTGATGAATTTTTGTCTGCTTCCGTTGACAACAGTAATATACTATTTTATCGACTATCTAGGCTATTTTGAATTTCATCTATAACAATTAAATGTAATTTTTATAATATATTTTACTTTTTGCTATTCTTGCTTGTATACTTGTAAATGTAATTTTATATTAGTTGATAAAATCGATCTTTATTTAGTGAAAATCCATGTCGCTAATGTAGGTTAACATAAAAAATATTTTTTTTAAATTTCCATAGATATATTATGTCAACTTGTTAACTGTTTCACTAAACATTGGCTTCTTCAGATGTGAGTCGAGAGATTACTTACAACTAGTGGGCCTTGAATACGTAAAAGTTTATGACCTGAGTATAATTTAAATTTCTTTGTTTATATTTTGTTGTATTGCCTTCATTGACGCTTCATATTTGCGTAATGTACAGCTTTACGAATAAATATTATTTTTTCGCATATTCTTTGGTACCGCAGGTAGCTTTGCATTTGTAGGAGGCGAATGTTTTTCTGGTCATAAGTAGATCCTAATTTGTTCTATACTTGAGTAAAATTCGATTCAAATCGGAAAAAAAAAGTTTTAAGCGGGTGTTAGTGAGTCACACTGTAACATGTAAAAGAAGAAGAATTGAATTCAGTTATTAATGAAATATCTTTTGCATTTTTTGCAGATTCAGTTCACTTGTGCCTTGATACTGGGTGTTAACGGAATCAGAACGGGATGCGATTTCCCGCTGTGGATGCACTATACCCTCATAATCTACATGATGTCTTTCATAGTTCTCTTCGGCAACTTTTACGTCAAAGCATATATGGAAAAGGTAAATATATTTTTAAAATATATACAGCATATACGATTTAAAACCGTACGATGTATATCTATTTAAATATGAATTTTTTGCTTGTGGTCTGTATACTTTTATTTTTTATTTGCAGACATACACTATTTAAGGATAGAATTTTGCAGAGTGAGAGGGAAATATGCGTTTATTTTCGATTTATTATAAATATTTAAAAACCAAACATAGTATAATCTTTAAAACTGTTTTAGATACTTACGCGCAGTCGATGAAGGTATCTACCCACAAAATTTTGCAAACTGAGTAAACTTTTTTTTAATGAGTTTGTGAAAGTGTATAGAATAATATCCTGAAAAGTTTACATTTTGCTCGGATGCAGAACATCAAAAAAAAAAGTGAAAAAAAAAATGTTTTTCAACCGTTTTTTCAAAATTTTGAAATTAAATCAAGCTAGAAAAAAAAATACAGATGGATAGATCACATTTTTACAATTAATTATTTTTTATTTATTTGCTTTTATCATGAAGTAGGCATTTTCATAATAAATAAAAAGTGTGTAAGTTGTGATTTGCATAATACCTAAATAATATTCTCTAATCATGATAGATCACATATTTATGAACAAAAAATGTCCTAACAAAATTTATCGTTAAAGCCACGGTTTTCCCGGAAAAAAATAGTCAAGTGTAACGTTATAACTCGGAGCGAGATCCATGCGTGCACACGCATATGAGTGTTGGCTCATTTAAAAGATGGAAATTGTAGCTTTCTGATGCTTTCTTGTTTTAAACAATATAGTCAAAGGATGGATGGGAAAAATATACTTATATATATGATCATGCCCGAACTCAATCGCCGCAATTAACAATATAGAAAAAAAATAAAAGCCCTTCAAAAAAATTCTTTCTTCATTGAGAACTATTCAAAAGTATGTACACTTCTTGATTATTATGGTTTATTAAGTTGTAGTAACGAGGATTAAAAAAAGTACATCTCAAATAATTTTAATTTCCTTGCTTGATGATTTTCTTTGATAAATATATATATTGGAGGTTGCAACTTGTCGAGAAATTGACCCATTGGAAAAAATAAAATATCACTATTTCGGAAAAAATGTATACTTTTCGAATGTTCAAACACAAAATCGTTTATCGAAAATATGATCAATCAGATCATGATAAGAAATTGCGATTTTCACGATCTTATATGAAAATATTGTTTTGAATATAAATTCTGGAACTTTTCCAATACATTAACAAATGTACATATATGAATGTAATTACCATGAATATGCTAGAAACGCAAATTTTAGGCAGTCGTCGCGTGCAGAAGGGTGTGCAAATCGATTTTTTTTTTTTTTAATTTAAGAAGGATGCCAATAGTGCCAAACGAAAAAAAAATCCAAAATCAAAATCATCCAAAATCAAAAATACCAACAAATTTTACGATTTAATGTGCGCACCAAAATTTGTTTTGCGCGCGGAACTGCATGCCAATGAATTTCCACTGGATTTTTTTTCACGGCTTTTCGTTTGGCACTATTGGCATCCACTTTAAAATAAAATAAAAAAACCAAAAAAACAAAAAAAATCGATTTGCACACCCTTCTGCACGCGACGACTGCCTAAAATTCGCGTTTCTGGCATATTCATGGTAATTACATTGGTATATATGATTGGCATGAATTTTAAAAACGTTGCACCTGACTGGTCATGTACCGGTGGTCTATAAGTAGAAAATAACGCTTTCAAAAAATTCAAAGCACTAGTGATTACATACGATATGATACACCGTTTAGGAGATAATTACACGAAACCTTGTCAAGGTGTAATTTAGGGGAATCAGGAACTTAAACGGATATTTAATTCTTCGGTACCTACTCACAAACACCCATATGAAATATGGAAGCTAATTTAACTAGTGTATATTGGCTATACTCTTGCCCATATTTCTGTTTTCAACAAGTTAATTTTGTTTTCCAGGGTAATCAAGTTTTCTTCGGTATGGACGTAGGCTGCGGCCAGGGAAACACGTACATAGAGAGAACCAAACGTGGACAAATCCAATCACAATCACACAACGGTGTTCAGCACGAATCCGAGAAAAAATTCAACTGAATCCAGACTTCGATTTATCAGAAGAAAATTACAAAATAGATTTTAAATGTAATTTTAGAACTTACATTCTGAATCGAGATCTTCCTGACTTAAAGTGAGCATTTTTATCACAAAAGAAACTATTTATTTACTTGTAAGATTATTTAATAAGTCGAGAAGTTTGTTTAAATTTTGTCTTTTTTAGGAACAATCTTTGTCCAATTGTTGATAATTTTGTTTTGTTGTTTTTAAGATATTTAATTGTTTTGTATAGGTGAAAAATTGTCAATTATTCTGTGGATAGACGATTTTAAATTAAAATACACTGACTTTTAATACACCTACTTGGAGTTTAATATAATCCACTGCAGCATCATATTTCATTAGAAATTAGTTCTGTTTGCACTCGAGATTAAAAGCTAACGTCGATTTCAAATGATTCCTTACCTTCTAAGATTTCAAAATTTGATGATCGCCAAAGTTTCGTCCTGTAGGGTTTGAAATGTGAAAAATACCCTACATTTTTCTGTCCTACTTTAATCTACAAAACATCATCAATCATTTTTGTTTGCATAATAGCAATGTAGCACAATATGCCTTATATTCTAGGAGCTAGTGTCGAAAACTGAAAAATTTATCAAACCGCTAACCGAAGTGGTTTGATGATAGTATTCGTCCAAACAAGCAAACATGTCTCTGGGAATATGGGCCTTAAGGGTCGGCAATTTATATCGCGGGCCTGTGAAAAATTGAACGTATTTCATCGTAATCACACCACTAGGTTCTTCGGTAGTTGTACGTGAAAGGATTGCATTGATACAGCCAGCGAGAGTTTTCTCATTGAGCATTGCGGTGCGCACACTCAGAAAAAAAAACCCGAATTGCATTTTAATCAAACCGGTCAAAGTTTCTGGCAAATATTTTCAATTGTCCAAAAAATGAAAGAAATACAATTGGGTTGTTGACGAATTTTCAAAAATGGTGAAATATGGTAGTGGAGGACTTAATTTAGTTATATATTTAATTTGGAAGAAAAAATCTTAGCGCAACATATTTTAAAAAATTGTTCTTCGACTATTTGAATGTGCCGCGAAAACGGTAGTGACATCATAACGGCAGTTAGATGTGAACTTATAAGCAGAACAGATGAAGACGAATAAGTTGACATTGCTGGCAAGAAAGAAAATAACCTCATATGTCAAAAGTAAATTTGACATTTAGCTAGCAGTGATTGATGTTTGCAGTTATTAATAGTTTTTTACAAAACGACTAAGACAGTATATCTGTAAAAGCTAATTCTGACATTCTACTTGCGGTAGATATATTTATGGTCAGCGAATTTTTAAAAAGAGACGATCGTTTTGACATTGCAATGGTTGGAAGTGCAAAAGCTGCAAGGTACTTACGTTACAGCTGCTATAGACAGTACAAACTATTGTAATTTCTGCAAGAACTTCCTTTATCTTATCTTATTAATATTACATAATATGTCTAATATGTATTTTATTATTTAATTTAGATGAATTTGTTAACTATACTTTGTATTTTATTAAATATTTCCTTTTCATTGTTTTATTTCCTATTAACTATATGCATGCGTATCTAACTGAAAACAACAAAATAAGTTTATCTACTAAAGAAATTATTTATTATCCATTGATACTCACTTCTAAGAAGAGTCAAAATGAGACTTACGAAGATATCAAGAAAGGTCTGTATTATAACAAAAAATAATAAATAGGTAAGTACTTTATGCTAATATCTATCTAAGCAATAAACAATGATATGTATTTATAACACACATAATTCAAAGGGCATTTATAACTACAATCCAACGCATTCGTAGCCATTTCCAACTGATTGTGTTCACCGACTTTAGACGACTTTCACAGTTTGTTTCATATAGTTTTTCAACGGCGAGTTTTTAAGTTTCCTTTCTTAATTTATTGATCATCCTAGTATTATGGGGCAATAGCTAACAAAAACAACTGCGCTTTATTCCAACATAAACTAGATAAAATACATAAAAGCAGATTAAAGCCATTTCCTTCCTTTTAGAAAGTCAAAGCATGAATGACATTCTAATCTAGAGCCGTTAAGAATACAGTAATACAACCCTGTTTTATCCACCAGTTTGGCGGGTAATTTAAATTTGTAACAGCTAGAACGCCATACAAGTCTTGTAATGCGGTCGTTTTTCCTACAACATAAACCCATATTAAAAATCAAATTCCTACGTTAAGATACAACTTACCACAAATAAAACGCTTAGAATACATTGTAATTTGTTACTTTACTTGACATTGAAATGGTCTCCACAATAAGAAGACTTGGTCCTTCTCTGGTGGCTTTGAATCATTCATTATTACGTTCAGCGTTTATTATTGGAACACAACAGTTTTTCTGGTGAATTGGTGGTATTATTTACACAGTACGGCAGGAAACACTATCTGTACTTATATTTATCCATAACTAGATGCTGTTAAACTATACCGAATTGTAACCTATGAACGTCAGTTGAATTTGACGTTAAATATAATGTCAGATTAAACTGTCGTGATTGTCTTTTTTCTCCGTCGCTATCAGCGAGTTTCTAAATTAGTACCCGTTTCTCGTCGTTTTATAACTAACTTCTCTACACACTGCCGTTATTATGTCATCTCTGTTTTAAATGCACGTATTTTTGTAATTAATATTATAATATTATAAGATTTTCTTTTCAACTGCTACATGCTTCTAATGATTTTTTGTGAATAATTGTTATTGTTTACCGTAGATTCTCCCCAAATTTTAATTTAGTGCAACAACCCAATTGTCGGGAATTTTGAAAGAGGGGAGGAAGAGTTATTGGGGCAATTAAAATCCAGGTTTACACTGTAAATGTCGTCAAAGAAGGAATTTAAGCTAAAACCTATCGCCTAAATTTTTACATACTCCAAACACCCTATAAAACATTATATTATCATCGGCGAGAATTTTTATTAAAATCAACCCCTCCCAAAACTACCCCATCGGGGATGAATCGTAGTAACGTTAACTATTACCGTCTATTGCAATTCCGAGCGTTTTTTTAAGCAGAAATCTCTAGTGTCATTTTATTCTTGATTATTCCATGGTACCTACCCTCAAAAAACTCTGAAACCACCCCTACAAGAGGTGAAAACGAGAATCTTCACTGCAAACTGATTGATTTTAATCAAAATAACATTCGTCCTGTAGATTAGTTTATGATTACATGTTTTTGATGACATGATGATACAACGTTTATTCATCCCTTTCTTCTACACAGGGGGTGGGGGTGAGGGGTAAATTCGCCCCTTAAATTTTAATAAAAGTTAATTTCGGATGAAACCGAAAAACATTTTCTACAGCGATGGGAACGAATATGCAATCAATAAAAAAAGTAAACGCGTGTATGTATGCTATCACGTTACATCACCTTAAAGAAAAAAATTGAATGGAAAATATGAGTATAGAACTAGAAAATTTTGATAGGAATTTTCTCGACTTTTCTTTTTACTTATTTGATGTTTTACTTCAAAACGCATATTTTATGAGATATTGGCGATTTTATGAAAAAAAAATTGAAATATATAAAATTTTTTGGATAGTTCTAAAGCTAAAGCCACGGTATTCCTGGAAAAAAATAGTGAATTAACTTTGTCACTCTGCGCGGCCAAGCGCACGGTTAAATGGATACTATGGAACCTGTAAAAATTTAGTTTAGTAAGTATTGTAACTTTTTTAGGTTGACTACTATTGAAATCCCATGAAAACTTTTCAAATTAATAGTTGTAAATAATACTTTTCAATGGGTGCACTGAGAAATCCTTATTAAATTCTTATATAAAACTAAGCTAATAATAACCCTTCAAATCTCATATATACTAATTATTTCTTATTAAATGTTATAAAATTCATCCCTGGTTTCCTGATGAAACATTACTAGTTTTACTACTATTGGAACCCCATGAACACTTATCAAATTAATAGTTGTAAGTTATTATTAATACTTTTTAATAGATGTCCCTATAAATCCTTATTAAATTCTTATATAAACTAAACTGATATGGACCCATGAAGTCTTATAAAAATAAGTACAAATATATCCTTATAAAAATGTATAAAATGCCTACTAGGAACTCCTTGGTATATCTTTTCAATTTCATTACTCTTCAGATTCCAAAAAAACTCACAGAAGTATTCGATAATACCTTATTCATACTTTTTAACATGCGCATCTTTACACGTTTCCATTAAATTCTTATAAAAACTAAACTGATAGATACCCATGAAGTCTTATAAAAATAAGTACAAATATATCCTTATAAAAATGTATAAAATGTCTGCTAGGAACTCCTTCTAGTATATCTTTTCAATTTCATTACTCTTCAGATCCCATAAAAAGCCACAAAAATATTCGATGTAATACTTTATTAACACTTTTTAATACGTATCCTTATAAATCCTCATTAAATTATTATACCGTGCGTGTAATTTCCCATTAGGCATGTATATTCACGTAGCGCGAGAAATATGACAACACCGGCAGCCGTAAATTCGTCCGTCGGTGGAGCATCCAGCTCTGTTATTTAATTTCAGCCAGCTGGCACACGCGATGTTGTAATTCTTACTCCCCACACTCAAAGAAAATGATAGGTAAATTCAACCAAAAAGAGCATATGAAATCGCGCCTATCTAGTTTCATAGTTAAATCAATCAGTAAAGAATAGTCATACAACTTTATTTGTTTTCGTAAACAAATAGTAGTTTAATAATCATATCTTCTTGTAACAAATTAAATAGTACAATGACATTTTTTTACGTTCACTAACCATTTTCAATTTGGTCTACAATTAAATAGTACATCGACTTTGTTTTCTGTTCACCAACTAATTTTTAGGTTGATCTACACTTTATTGTATGTAGGGATGGCAACGATATATCGATATATTAGAAATATCGATATATTATTCGAAAAATATCGATATATTATTCGAAAAATATCGATATATTTGTATCGTTATTTTGCTGCCGATATATTGATATAACTATCGATATATTTTTATATGTCTCACTGCAGGGTCATAGGATATCCCCCCCCCGTCATTTTTTTTATTTTGGTGTAAAATATTTTTTAAGATGTCCCCCCCCCCCGCTCATCTATTTTTTCGAATATATCGATATATTGAAGTATCGATATATTTATTTCGATATATCGGATTGTATCGATATATGCTTGCGATATATCATATCAATAGGTATATCGATATATATATATTTTTTGCCATCCCTAATTGTATGATGAAGTTTTTTTTGGTTAGCCAAAATCTCAGTATTGAGACATCAGACCACCCAAACCAAAGATTAGAGATCGTTTATAAGATCCATTCAAATATATCGATGATCCCTCAGAGAATTTGAACACTGCAATCATGTTATTAATTTTCTATAAATTCATAAGAGTGCAAGATAATGCATGATGGATTATTGTTAGTGATTTGTATGTGGCGTTATCTGGGAATAATTTCTGTAATAAACTACGTGGAAAGCAAGCAAATTTTATGGTAATTCTTTTAGAACTTCTAGAAGACGACAATAATATTGGTTTGTCTACCAAGTACAATAGTACAGCGAACTAATACTGGGTTAGAATTACAATTCGATAATAGTTAAAAATAAAATATACTATTATCTAGTTTAATTTGACAGAATTCAACAAAATAATAGTCAGACGAACAAAATAATAGTCTTATTCATCTATTTTTTAAGTTAATGTTTGTTTTGTTGTACGACACTTTTTATTAATTAAAATAACAATCACCTCTTGTTTAAAAATACCATCAATATAGTTTGGTTTAACAAAATTAACGATATTGTTAGTTAACCATTTTTTTTTTGTTGAATTTACCCATACTATTTCTTTGAGTGTATAAATCAATTGTTAAGGTTGATGTTGACTAAATAAGTAAATTCTGTTCAACAAAACTATTTTGAGTGGATGTGGATGTCCACTAGGGTGGGCCAGAAGACATAAAAATTTGAATTTGCAAATGATATAGTTTATAATTTGTTGCTATGTATGTAAACCCAATTCGGTTAAATTTTGAGTAAAATCGGTTAATATTCAGCCGCGCCCACATGGCCTTGAAAATAAAGGAAAAGGCCGATTTTTCGATTTTTAACATTTTTCAAATTGATATTTGAAATTTTTTTATGACTATTAATGTCTAAACGTGCGTGGCAAAATATTTTTTTACTTCCATGGAAATTAGGAAGTCAGTAAAAAGTTGAATTTGATGAAAATACACATAATTGTACAACATTCCCTGCAACTGAAAAATATTTTATTCGGAAAACTCTTGCCACACACGTTTAGACATTAATAGTCATAAAAAAATTTTAAACGTCAATCTGAAAAATATTAAAAATCGAAAAATTGACCTTTTCTTTCATTTTGAATGACATGGGGGTGCGGCTAATTATTAACCGATTTTGCTAAAAATTTCGCCGAATTAGTTTTAGATACATGGCAACAAATTATAAACTATATCATTTACAAATTCAAATTTTTGTTTTTCAGCCCACCCTAAATTGTCCACAACCGGACACAAGATGTGTTATATATGGATGTCCCAATTTGTGAAAAACGTATGGTCCACTGGACGTCCATTGTATCCCTGCCAAAAATTCCACATTTAAACTTATAAAAAAAAAGTGATGCGGTTTTATCGTTCCTATAAGTTATATTAGTATTATACAGACAGGATTTTGTCTGTTTTATTAAGTTTTAAATCGGTTATGAAACAGTAATTCCGAATGAGCTATTTGGAATTATCATGTTGCCCTTTCATGAGTATTTATATGAAATATACATCAACAAATCTACAGTTTAGTGTCTGCAAATGCACTCTTGCCCTTATATCTGTACACATATGGAATTACAGATACAACTTTAAAGAGATTCTAAACGTTTCTATAAGTAATATCATAATAGTTTCAGTCCGTCCTTTCTCCAGTATCTGTCGTATGTAACACACCATTTATCAACATGTTTTTATTGTAAATTTCAACATTGTCTTTTTATTAGTATTAATGTGGCTATACATGTCAACAAATGTACAGTTTCAATTGTATATTTTACAGATGTATTTTTATTGTAAACTTCCATTATGCTTTTTTATTAGTATTAATTTGGATATGCATGCCGACAAATGTACAGTTTAAATTGCATATTTCAAATAGAAATACCAATATAGTGGTAAACACAAAATAGTGGTAAACACAAAATACTGCAAAGTCCTTATTTCCTCGGGTGTTCTTGTTCTAGCCTAGAAGCAATGAATGAGTTAGCAGTGAAAGAAACTGCTTTACTTTTAATTTAACAAACTAGTGTTGGGCGAATTCGAATTAAAATACTCGGTTAATCCGAGTATCAAAATACTCGTTTGATTCCGAGTATTAAAATTTCATCCGAATAAAATATACTCGGATTAATTTTAAGTACAAAACAAAAAAGAACTGTCAATCGTGCACTTGGATAATAAAATGTTTTTTAGATTTCTCCCCCCCGCTCATCGATTCTGAGATCTGGAAAGAAAAATTACTAACCTCAGTGCCACTTGCATTCGCTTTAACCACGATCGCAATTACTGTTGACAGAGTGATTGAAAAATCGCGATATCACCTCACTAATACTTATATAGTGAAAATTTAATTCGACATCGGATGATTAATCCGAGTATTCTTGTCATCCGATTCCGTGTAATCCGAGTACCGAAATCATCCGAATATCTGCATCACTAGTCGGCGTCCTTTATGCTTTTTTGCGAGCTTTTTTATATCGCTGAATTATTTATGGAATACACTGTACAGTTTCTACTCTGTAAAACAATATAGTCAAAGCTGTGCTCTTATTACCATCTATATTTGTTCCATCAAATTTCAGTTGACAGTAGTTACTAGCTCATTGTATAGATGGCAACGTTATAGCAAAAACAAAGCTGAAATTTCTTTTTCACTGTTGGCAACATTGATTTGATTTTCTAAACGCGAAGGCTAAGCGCTAAAGTGACAGTTCCAGTTTGAGGTTAGGTTATTGTTATTGGACTGACATATGTGCAAATTATCGTTATTTTTTCTAATGGTTTGCAACACGCAAGCAAATTCTAGATACTAGAGAACCATATAATCCACCCTGAATCTAATAACATAAACAAAGTAAGTTTAACGATGTCGTTATCTTAAATACACTTTTAATATTATAGTCAAAATGGCCTTTTCTGTTTATATTATACAATGTTTATTAATTAAGCTGAGCTATTTATTTATGTAGGATGATAAACATCATTTAGTTTTGTGTTTACTGTTGCATGTTTTTCTCATGAGTTGATATTTTTAGAGGAAAGTTTGTTAAACATTTTATTTGGGAAAATGGCTGATTACGAGAAACAATTTCAAGAAGACCTGGAGAGAGCCCAAGCTCTCAGTTTGGAATCTCTAGCTTTGGAACAGTTTAAAAGTAAAAAGTTACAAGAACTCAGTAGATCATCGACAGTTGCCTCAGTTCCTAATAAACCCAAAACTACGTCAGGTATAGATGAATTTAAACACCGTTATATCTCCCTAGTGTAATTACTCTTTCTTTAATTGTAGTGACTCGTGCATCTTCCATGAATGAAACAGACTCTGTGCAAATAAAATATGACCGTCAACAGAGCAAATCGAGGCCAAGACCAGGAACTTCCACTGGCAGTTCTCCTAGTTCTCTGATTGCTCCTCCTCCTCCGTCACAACGAAAGAACAGCTCTGCGAATGAGACTCCCGATTTAATTTCCTTCGCTAGCCCGCCTGCACCTAGAAGTGATATTATCGATTTTTGTAATCGACAAAGGTTGGTAAAGTAGTACTATTACGAGAAGATGCCCGCAAAAAAATATGTGCAGAAACGAGTTTGTACACACCATCATTTTAAGCCAATAAGAAAGTTCAGTTTCGAGACCAGCGGCACCAGTAGTTTGCAGTAGATTTGTGTTCGCTGGCGGTGATTAATTTAACTGATATAATAAACCTATTTTGAGTGCGAAATATCTTCACATTCTTCCACCGCCAGGGAGCCTCTGTAATTTATGTAAATACCAAAGTTGGCAGTTTTAATCTACTTCATTATACAGTTCCTTGACCTCAAAAATTTTATTGCAATTACACATCCTTATACCCCGGATAACACTATGCCTCTTGTAAAAGTATTCGTGCACGTTGGCTCCATCCCGGGCATCTTCTCATAAAATACTACTCTAGTTCCATTGATTTATACTCAGTATAGGCATTATGTTGTGGTAGGGTAATTTGGAAGAAGTGTGAAAGGTCGCGACATGCTTTTTAAATTTTTATATTGCAAAATATGACTAAGCAAAAAGATATCAGATAATCTGCCAGATAATATTTATTTATTCAGTTCAATTTGTTTTGTTTCATTAAGGGTTTTACGGATGAAAATGTATTAGGTGATCAATCCCATTTTTTTGTTGCTGTAGTTGTTTGTATATAGATTGTTTTTTAACGCTGTTGTTGCGCATTTGCTAAAACAACCGAATAAGCCAAGTGACAGATCTGCAAAAATGTTCATATCACAGTGTTATTGATTGAATTTTGAACAACTTTTAAAATGTCCATCTGTCTGTCCGTCCATCACGTTTCTTGTAAGCAGGATAACTTAAAGAAATGTGTGATTGAAATGAAATTTGGACAGTAAATTAGTTAGCTAGGGGAAAACCCTATTGTTTTGAAAAATATCGATTTTTAAATATAAGTTATGACACATTTATAAAAAAAAAAAAATCATATAGTCCACTCAAATTAGGAAAAAAGCGGAGAAAAATTCTGAACAGCAGTTTCTCTGCATAGGAAGTAAGAATTCAACTTGTAAGAACAAGGTTTTGCTCATGCGCAGAAAAAAAAAATGATTTTTGAGATTTATACATATATATACGTTTTTTCGTGTTTTTTTTTTCATTTAGACGTATATATCTCGAAAAGTACGCGTTTTTAAGACTAAACGAATATAGGTAAACGTGTTCAGAATACGACTTCCTACAAAAAAAGTTCTATACATTTTTCCGATTATCCCATTGGCTTCTCCAGAAAAGCGACTTGAAAAATGTATATATGTGTTTTTTTTCGTGTTTTTTTTTTTTATTTTGCAAATATCTCGAAAAGTGCGCGATTTTAGGGCTAAATGAACATAAGTAAACTTGTTCAGAATTAGATTTCCTACAAAAAAGCTCCTATACATTTTTCCGATTATCCCATTGGTTTTTCCGGAAAAGCTTCTTGAAGAATAGATATATTTGCTTTTTCATGTTTTTTTTTTCATTTTGATGTATATATCTCAAATATATAGAACCTTTTTTTGTAGGAAATCACATTATGAACAAGTTTACTGATGTTCATTTAGCCTTAAGAATGCGTACTTTCCGAGATATATCTGTTCAAATGAAAAAGAAAAAACACGCAAAAGCAAATATATATATTCTTCAAGAAGCTTTTCCGGAAAAACCAACGAGATAATCGAAAAATGTATAGGAGCTTTTTCGAAGAAAATCTCATTCTGAACAAGTTTATTTATGTTCATTTAGCTCTAAAATCGCGTGCTTTTCGAGATATTTGCATTCAAAATAAAAAAAAAACACATTTTTCAAGTCGCTTTTTCGGAAAAGCCAATGAGATAATTGGAAAAATGTACAGAACTTTTTTTGTAGGAAATCGTATTCTGAACACGTTTACCTATGTCCGTTTAGCGCTAAAAACGTGTACTTTTCAAAATATACAAGTTTAAATGAAAAAAAAAAAACACGAGAAAACTTATATATATATATATATATATATATATATATATGTATATATACAAACATTTCGTCAATTAACACATTATTATGGGATGATGATTAAAATTATAAACATAGTAATTGCTGAGTTCTAAAATATTTACATATTTTCAGAAATTTAATAATAATTTATTGTTCAAAATGTCAAATACATTTGCACAAAGGGATTAGATCTCAGATAAACAAAGAAATATATGGATAAATAATACTTTCCGTCTCCGCGTAAGGTATATCACGTATTCATTGTTTACATGTCTATCGAGGCGTTCATTGGTTCTCTTCCGAAGAACGTTGACCGTTGTTTACATTTTCTTGTGCCGCCATATTGTTTTATTGCTTTTAACGCTGTTTTTATCCAGTTATAAACAATTTTGTGTTGATTTTGCAGTTTAATCACGTTTTATACGGTTCAAAAATGACTACGGATTGTTTAATTTACTAAAAGACCTACAAAAGGGAGTAATCTCGTTCGTTTTATATGCAAGCATTGTTGTGTACATAGTCGTAGGTTAGGGTTATAGTTAGGTTTATTGTCTTATTGTTTTGTTGATTTAGCAATAAATAATTTTTCCTTCTGCCTCTCTCGTCTTTACACTCAAGTAAAAAACGTAAAAAGACAGTTGTGTGATTATCAGATAGATTAATAGATTTAGATTTATTTCTCTAAATTTAAATGTTACATAAGTATACCTATTTAAATTTGGTACGAGTATTTCAAACTTTACAGAATGTTTACATTATTACATAATAATAGACTGTATTAACTTTTCAAAATAATAATGCACTGGGTTCGATCCCCAGCTTTAAAATTGGCAACGTTGATATGTAATGGATGTATATCTGCGTTTTTCTAAATGTGTAACCCCCTTCTGAACAGTCTTGACTTTGAAATTGTTGGGGTTGCCTGATATATGTGGTACGTTATGTTGTTATTCCGTAGGCTCCCAGAAAATATTACGTTTAGAAAAAAGTGACTCGCTCTCCTACAGGTAACCGACCAAAATTTGAAGCATTTACAATTAGGTATGCTTTAATCGTTTCAAGTTTGATGACTTTTATGTAACCCGGACAGGAAAAAGATGTTTAAGAAAAATGTTTGTTTCCTAGTAGTTTTACCAAGAGACTCATTTCACTTCCGTTATCGTATCAAGGGTGTCTCATATAATTTGCTTTTTAATACTAACAAGAGTCGAGTCGAGGCTACTCTCTGCTTTATCTTTGCTTTTACTGGAATTAATTCAGAATCGATACCTACAGACCCGACGAGAGAGGAGGGGTGCGGGGGTGATGCCCCCGGGCTTGTCTAGGGGGCCCGGAAATTTTAAAATTTTTTGAGGGTCCATATTTTCTCTCCACGGCTCTGCCAAGATACCGATATAAATTAAATTTACTAAGCTAGAAAATTAACTGCAATTTATTATATTTTTTAATAGCCATATCAGATTGAAATAATTTGATGCGTTGTATCGAAAACAGATTTGATAAAGAATCTGTTATCTTTATCGTAACTATATCCAACAATATTAAAATTAAAAACTGGAAGTAATGGTGCGGGAGCTAAGTGGCTTTTTCGGGCACTCATCGTTACAAGCATTTTCTATGCGCTGATTAATTCTATCGAACTTGACAAAATAGACTTCTGGCTTATGTCAGCCCGTCGAGTTGGCCATGGTTCAAGATATAAAAATCAGTGAAATTATATCATCGTTACAAAGCCAAGTTTTTTTGTGTGTACACATTTTATGTTTAGAATGAATAAAATAAGATCGCCAGAAAGTGTGGGCCATCAGGGACGCAACCAGAAAGGTCAAAGAGGTAAAAAAACGAAGTTATATAACATCATCGTTACAAACTTTTTTAAGGTTGAACATATTTTATGTTTTGAACACAGAAAAAAATTCCCAGAAAGAAAATGTTTAGGATTTTTGAAGAAAATTGGATTTTTTTCCGCATATTTCATCTCAGAACTCTAAACTCATCGTTACAAGTTCTGGCTCCTTTTTAAAATGTAAATAAGCTCCTTCAACAATAGAATAGCCTCCCCATAAACAAAGTCAACAAAAGTACCATAGGCTGTTAAATATACAGGAATTTAACACTTTCGGCTAACTTGACTCCGTACCGTATCTCACATGTATTGTATCATTATTACCTTTCTGGCTGCGCCTTCTGACGGCCCACACTTTCTGGCGATAATATTTTATTCATTCTAAACATAAAATGTGTACACACAAAAAAATGAGCCTTGTAAAGATGACATGATTTCACTGATTTTTAAACAGTGTTCGTGACGCTCCTGACAGGAGGTGCCCCGCCAGAAGTCGATTTTATGAATTGTTATCATCCATTAAACCATAAAAATATCTCAAAGTTCATAAAGCGATGAGCTGCCGAAAAAGCCACTTAGCTCCCGCTCTATAAGGTAGTGCATTATGTAGAGTATATTTGTTTACAATATAGAGATTTAAAAGTAATATGATGTTATTTTTGTTTTATGTATATGGTACGGGTAGTGTATGACCAGATTCATTATACAGTATCGGAAAATCTTGGATTAGGCATGCAAACAGAGCTGCCTACGCACATGTGGTGAGGAAAGCAGGTAGCACGAGTAGGATGTGTTATACGATAAAAAAAATAGCCTAGTTGTTTCGCTCTCGCTTGCTCTTATTGTCATACCTAATCAAACGCTTGCCGGTACTGTTGAGTGATAAGTATGTAAACTTTTAGATGAATATGTTATACTGTAATATGAAAAAATACTAGTTGGTTTCATTTATATGCTAACATATATAGATGTTTTTATTTTCTTGACCGTTAATATCAAATTAAATGTTGATGCAGTTATATCCTGGGTTATCGGTCTTTATAATAAAATTACTCTTTTCTTACGTTTCAGTTTATTCAACCATCGTCAGGGAACTACAATTAAGTGAAGACCAATATTTTTTTAAATGCTATTTTGTATACACATACAATTTAAATCCATGTGTATAAAAAATAGCATTTGAAAAAATATTTGTCTTCATTTAATTGTAGTTCTCTGACGATGGTTGAATAAACCTAAATGTAGCAAAAATAATAATTTTATTATAAAGACCGCATAACCCCAGGATATACCTATATCAAGTTACTTTTATATCCTAACTTTTTTTTTTACTCAGAAAATGTAGAGTAACTTATCGTTTAAGAACCATTTAACTTTGAGAATTGACAGTTCAATACTTTCATTTCTCTTCAATAACACATTTTGTAAAAATTCTAACCAAACAGTACTCTTTTTGTCTCAATAGAGTCGTATTATTGTCAGATATAGTATTAAGTAATAGTCGAGAACATTAATCGATTATTTTAAAAATTTTAACCCCCTTATCTGTCTACGCCTCTGATTAGGCGACTCCATAAACATAAACATTCCTCTCCACTCTGCCCCTTTGAAGGTTATCCTCCCTACACACAACTTCTGTGTACTTCAAATGAGATTATTTATCCATATATTTCTTTGTTTATCTGAGGATTAGATACAGAGACTGATATTAAACCTAACCTTAAACAAAAAAGATAAAAGGACAAAATTAACAAGATTAAGTTATTACAAAACATACATGAAATAGTGAATCTGCAGTCGTTAAAACAATTGGTGATTTAAAAATGATAGTTCCTCATTTAGAAGTAGGGACTTCAGAATAGGTTTCCATTTAGCGGGATTAATACTGCGAAGTTCAACTGGTAGGTTATTATCGTAACCATAGCTTGTGATCTTGGTTCAAACTGAACTTGGCTCAACTTAGTTCGTACAACTGGCCCTAAGAGGCCAGAAAAGTAAATGATTTGCAGAATGCGGCACTATTGGGTCGAGGAATTGAGAGAGATCTTAATTCTCTTGCATGAACATCACTTTTTCTTTTTATTTTAGCAATTAGGTATTTAGAAGATTTATAAAGTACAATATTGTTAACAAATATGACTGTGTGAAGAACGGCGATCCTCAAGTTTAAGTATTTGTAAATCTTTTAAAAGGATTTATATGATGAAAGCTTGTGTCATCTGTTATGAATCTAACAGTATGATTTTGCATTTTTCGAAGACGATATTTATCTTCCTGACTAAGATATGGCCCGTATACTACGTCGGCATAGTTAAAGTGGGGCAGGACTAATTCCTCTGTTAATTATTTTAGTTTTTGGATCTAGTAGGTTTCTATATAGAGAAAGCTTTTTTAAGTTAATGTAAGCTTTTTGTCAGACATAACTGACGTGATCTGTTAATTTCAAATTATTACTCATGACAAGTCCCACGTTTTGTATAGTAGTGACACGAGGAATTATTTCACCATTTATTGACAATTCAAAGTTGGTCGTTGCCTGCAAGCTACTACTAGTGCCAAAAGTAATGCATTTACTCTTTTTACGATTGAGTACCAATGAGTTTTGCCTGGTCCAGTTGTTAATTACGGAAAGACCATTATTAATTTTTCTGACTGCTTCAGGAGCCTCTCTTGGATTAAAACTAGGGATTGCATTACCGGTTAACCGGTTAACCGGTTAACCGGTAAACAGGACAAAAAACACACGACGATAATTACCGGTTATTTTAATTTTTTACCGGTTATTTCGGTAAATTCTGAACTTACGATATGTCACGTATTCAACGTTTCTATTTATGACAGTGACTAGTATTCACTAAATATAGAGTGACTGTCCCAATACTGAGCACTTTTGACAATAAATAAATAATATTATAAAAAGTAAAACCCGAACACCAAGACCTAAGAAATACAAGTAAGAGAGACATTGACAATATCTTGCGACAGGAAATTGAATATTTCACTGCCTCAAATATCTGTGGAAAACATTTAGAAGAATGTTATTACCAATTCTTATTAACTTATCGACCTACCAATATCGATAGAGGAAGGGCATTTTCAGTTGGTGGTATTCTATGTACAAATATCAGACGATTATCATATACAGCTTTGAAAAACTAGCCCTTTTACGGGCTATATTTAAAAAATATTATATTTTTAGATTCGGTATTCAGTAAATGCCCTATTTCAGTTTATGTTTGTAATTTTTGTTATTTACAGAATAATTATTTATTTAAATTTATTTCATTTATATTTTTTCCTTTTGATAAAAAACCTTGTTTGTTCATTATAATAATAATAGTAATAATAATAATACATTTATTTTACTCAAAGTAAAAATGAATCAAATTGAACTGTAGAGCTCTTCTTCCATTTGCCCAAATACAAATAACCTAAATCTAAGATTATAAAAGATTATAAAAAAATATTAATACATATAAATCTAAAATTTCAAGAAAAAAATAATAAATATTTTATTTGTTAATATTCAGTAATGAATTGTAATAATCTAACAAATTTTATATTTTATAATAATAATAACAATAATAACAACAGCAGCACTCAGACACGCGAGGAGAGAAGGGGAACGCAAAGCGAACCAAAAAGGTTAAAAGTAAATAAAATTATATCGGAAAAAGAAAAAGAAATATACGTGCATCCACAACGCAGCATCAAGTCTCCTGCTTCTGATCAGCCAAAATGTAATTTTTGACAACTTTAATAAAAAAATTTTTAAATTTATATTGTTTATATTCATTTGGAAGTTCATTCCAAAGATGAGATGCAAAATACGTAAATGATCTTTGAAAAATCGCAGTTTCATGCTGAGGCACCAAAACATTTTGTATGTATCTTATATTATGCAAGTGATCTCGTGAAATTAACTTATTTCTTAAGTATTGAGGTTCGTCATTATGAATTATTCGCCAAATAAGTGTGAGCATGTGTAAACGTCTGCGGTTTTTAATATGCTATGTTTATTTAGATGTGGTGACATATGTTGTCTATATGGGATACTGTAAATATAACGCATACATGAATTTTGAAGTTTTTGAATTTTCTTTTTTGCTGTCGCCGATAATAACTTTCCATATACAACTTCACCATAATCAAAGCAAAGATGCTACGAGTGAACCACAAAATTTTGATTTACACTCTCTAGATATGTCTTTCGCAAACTGTATAATTTTTTCAATCGACTGTAAGCGAATTTCAATTTGGAAAAAATATGTTTCTCAAAGCCTAATTATATTAATTATACGTATATAAAAATGTTTTTTGTTAAATTTAGATAATTTTGTACATGGAAAAAGACAATTGCCATCATTTTCGCCACCCTAATCATTCATTCTAAAAATTACCGGTAAATACCGGTTAACCGGTTATTTACATTTTTATTTACCGATTTACCGGTTATTAAATCTTCCGGTAAATTGCAATCCCTAATTAAAACGAAGGTATAACTGAATATCATCAGCAAACTTGTGAATTTGTCAGGAATTTGCAATAAACTGTAAATCAGCAACGAAAGTGATAAAAAATACGGGGCCCAGGATAGATTCCCGAGGTACTCTTCCTTCAGAGGTATCAGTTTTATTCGACGAGTTTATACAGACATACTGAGAGCGGCCCTGTAAATAATTCTTACACCACTTCAGTGTATTACCAATCACACCATAGTGTTGAAGTTTTACCAATAAACATTGCGAATCTATACTATCAAAGGCTTTTGACAATGACATGTCTAGGAGTGTTAAACATGTAACTATAGATTTGTCAGAGGCACAGAGAATGTTGTCTACTACCGAACATAAGGCTGTTGAGGTACCATTTGCGAAGAGTATACTATAGAATGTGCAGCAATTATATAAAAAGTTCGTGAAGATTATAATGTCTTATATTAAGTTTTTTTTTTATTAAATAAATAAATAGTAAAATGCAATTCCTTACAGCTATACAAACAACCAAGTGGCGAAAATGACGCCATCACCGATGATCCGCCAGCCTCCACCGCCCGGTTTCAAATTCTGGCCACAGATGTCCATAAATTCGACGGGCAATGTATTTCACTCCAGTACTCCACAGCAAGCCATGATATACAATGGAGGTTATTTTCAGTCACCAGTTAACCTCAACATGGGTATGAACTCTCCTTTAACGATTTCTCCAAGAATCCAATCTCCACTGAGTACTGTGCCAGCTCAGATCAACACTACAGTACCGTTTTATCTGCCCCATCCGTCGGGCAGTATGAGTGCCCCTAGTTTTTCTTCGAGTCCACAGGTATGTTGAATAAATAGATAACAATGGAGGATTTGAATTGTTTTTTGAGAGGATTGACAAAAATTTCATTTAATTTCATTAAATGAGAGCGGATCCGCTTTGTTTACTTTATAAACAAAGGAGGAAAGACTAACTATATTTTATACAATACAATACAATCTCTCTATTGAAAAAATGAGCAGTACAACTACAGACTTTTCCAAAAAAGAAATGCGTCAACAATGTTGTATTTCAGCACTTCCCGAGTACAGAAATATAAAAACACATATACTTATATATATAGTAATTTATGGAACAAGTGCATAAAGTGGTACTTTTCTTCACGAGTGTGAAGTTTTGAGCTTTGAGAGTACGGCAATCCCATAAGTGCGGGCCCCCACATCGAATCATGGGCCCCCGCATCTAATAATTGATGAGCGGGAAACATTTTTCTTGTCAAAATACAACGGGCCGTCGCGCTTAATAACTCATGGGGAGAGGGGGGGGGGGGGCAAATTTGAAAACAAATTTTCAAAATTTGCCAAAATCTCTGGCGGGCCCTCGCTAATGGGCATTTTTTTTGTAGACCTGTGCACAATCCTATCCTTGAGATACAGCTTGTCAAAGTTAGGTAATTCGCATCATCTTAGGCATTTAAGAATTTTTTACTCGTAAACTATTAATTTTGGAAAAAAATTGCAAGGGTCGAAATATTTTTGTTCAAGTCCAGTAAAGCTCAAGAATTTTTTTCAGAATTTTTTTATAAACTTTTAGGTTAAGTAAAATATATATATGTCATATTTCGGCTTCGGTAGAATTGGCTAAAACTTTGCTATTTTGTAGTTAAAGTGATGGTGATAAAAAATTCCTATTGCACTGAGTCGATCCTATGAGTGGTTTTCGCTCTAAGAGTACTTGAAGGCCCTAACAACGAGGTAACAGTAATCTATATACGTGTTTACGAATGGCTTCCAGCGTGTTTGTGTACGTGCTGGGTGCATTTGTATGTGCCAGTGTAGACAAGGTTTTCTGGAAATATTTATGACAAACTTCTGGTGCAGATTCTACATGCAAAAATATGTCCGCAATTGGGTTGTTGCACTAAGTTAAAATTTGAGGAGAATCTATGTTAAACAATAACAATTATTCATAAAAAATCATTAGAAACATGTAGAAGTTGAAAAGAAAGTCTTACAATATTATAATATTAATTACAAAAATACATGCATTTAAAACGGAGATGACATAATAACGGCAGTCTGTAGAGAAGTTAGTTATAAAATGACGAGAAACGGGTACTAATTTAGAAACTCGCTGATAGCGACGGAGAAAAAAGACAATCACGACAGTTTAATCTAACATTATATTTAACGTCAAATTCAACTGACGTTCATAGGTTACAATTCGGTATAGTTTAACAGCATCTAGTTATGGATACATATAAGTACAGATAGTGTTTTCTGCCGTACTGTGTAAATAATACCACCAATTCACCAGAAAAACTGTTGTGTTACAATAATAAACGCTGAACGTAATAATGAATGATTCAAAGCCACCAGAGAAGGACCAAGTCTTCTTATTGTGGAGACCATTTCAATGTCAAGTAAAGCAACAAATTACAATGTATTCTAAGCGTTTTATTTGTGGTAAGTTGTATCTTAATGTAGGAATTTGATTTTTAATATGGGTTTATGTTGTAGGAAAAACGGCCGGATTACAAGACTTGTGGCATTCTAGCTGTTACAAATTTAAATTACCCGCCAAACTGGTGAATAAAACAGGGTGTATTAATGTATTCTTAACGGCTCTAGATTAGAATGTTATTCATGCTTTGACTTCCTAAAAGGAGGGAAATGGCTTTAATCTGCTTTTATGTATTTTATCTAGTTTATGTTGGAATAAATAAGCGCAGTTGTTTTTGTTAGCTATTGATTATTTATGAAGCTCCCTAGACGCCCCATAATACTAGGATGATCAATAAATTAAGAAAGGAAATTTAAAAACTCGCCGTTGAAAAACTATATGAAACAAACTGTGAAAGTCGTCTAAAGTCGGTGAACACAATCAGTCGGAAATGGCTACGAATGCGTTGGATTGTAGTTATAAATGCCCTTTGAATTATGTGTGTTATAAATACATATCATTGTTTATTGCTTAGATAGATACTGGCATAAAGTACTTACCTATTTATTATTTTTTGTTATAATACAGACCTTTCTTGAATCTTCGTGTCTCATTCTGACTCTTCTTAAAAGTGAGTATCAATGGATAATAAATAATTTCTTTAGTAGATAAACTTATTTTGTTGTTTACTGTTAGATACGCATGTATATAGTTAATAGGAAATAAAACAATGAAAAGGAAATATTTAATAAAATACAAAGTATAGTTAACAAATTCATCTAAATTAAATAATAAAATACATATTAGACATATTATGTAATATTAATAAGATAAGATAAAGGAAGTTCTTGCAGAAATTACAATAATTTGTACTGTCTATAGCAGTTGTAACGTAAGTAGGTACCTACCTTGCAGCTTTTGCACTTCCAACCATTGCAATGTCAAAACGATCGTCTCTTTTTAAAAATTCGCTGACCATAAATATATCTACCACAAGTAGAATGTCAGAATTAGCTTTTACAGATATACTGCCCTAGTCGTTTTGTAAAAAATATTAACAATAACTGCAAACATCAATCACTGCTAGCTAAACGTCAAATTTACTTTTGACATATGAGGTTATTTTCTTTCTTGTCAGCAATGTTAACTTATTCGTCTTCATCTGTTCTGCTTATAAGTTCACATCTAACTGCCGTTATGATGTCACTACCGTTTTCGCGGCACATTCAAATAGTCGAAGTTTAACAATTTTTTAAAATATGTTGCGCTAAGAATGAAAATTCGTCAACAACCCAATTACCTTGAGCTACGGCTCTTTGAAAATGGCACCCAAAAACTGATTATTATTTTATATTTCAGAAACCTTTTGATTTACAGGAATGCGACTTTATACTCATATTGACAATAATACAAGCCTATTTTTACATTATTTTTTAAAAATATTTTTTACCGTAAGTGGGTTTTATTGAGGGGGGCTGTTGATATTTTGCATTAATTTCTTATGTCTTTTATTTTATTTTTTGTCACTTTGGTACAGAAATGTCATTCACTGATTAAAAATACATAAAAAATAGCCTCTTTCATTTTAGTCGTAGAACCGACCGTTTGTGAGAAATATCGTTCTAATGAGTTTGATGCGGAACCGTTGAAAAAACAATTTGAATAAAACACATCTCTTAGTAGGCTTGCTTCAAGTAATAATTAATTCATGTACATCCAAAATATTCTCATTGTTAACCTAATAACATTGTTAACATTGTTAATATATAAAACCTAAAAAAAACATTAAAAAACAACAAAAAGTAAAAATAAACAGATAGAAAGTGAAACAAAAAAAAAATTGGGATTACCCTGGTTGGCAATGAGAACACTCTCATAAGAAACATGGTGCCGGTAAGAGCAGGTTTTTTGATAAAAATAATCACACGCACGAAGCCATTCATAAACATGTACATAGATTACCCGTTACCTCGTTGTTAAGAGCTTCAAGCACTCCTGGACCGAAAACCACACAGGATTGACTCAGTGTAATACGAATTTTTAATCAGCATGACTTTAACAACAAAATAGCAATATTTCAGCCAATTCCACCGAAGCATGCCGAAATATGACATATATATATTTTCTTAACCTAAAAGTTGATAAAAAATTCTGAAAAAAATTCTTGGGCTTTATTGGACTTGTACAAAAATATTTCGACCTTTGCAGTTTTTTGCTAAAGTTAGTAGTTTAAGAGTAAAAAATTCTTGAATGTCTAAGATGATGCAAATTACCTAACTTTGACAAGCTGTATCTCAAAAATCGTCCATAGGATCGGCTTGATATGCCGAAAACTTTTGATCAGCATGATTTGAACTACAAAGTTTCAGCCGATTCCACCGAAACACCATTTTCATCAGTTTTGTTCTGGGGTCCCTTATTACACTAATCAGGTACGGTTTTAGAAAGAACATGTGGGATTTATCTGCGTCCGGTGGCTTCTTTATAATTGACGATTACACTATGTCATTATAAATTTCGCTAGTGGCGGGTATTCTTCAAATAACTCTATATCTCAACAATTATTGGGATTAGAGGACTGATATTCGGTAAAAGTAGTCTCTACTGTGAGAACTTCAATTTATTCAATCAAGACATACGTTACATTACACTTTATATTTAACTTTACATTACAATTACAATTTAAAAAATACAAAAAATATTTACATTTGCAAATTTAAAATTCAAAGGACTATCAAATTCTTCTTATTGAATTTTGTCTATATATTGAAAGTGGATAACATAATCAAAATGAATGTCGAAATCCATCATATAATGACATAAATTTTTAAATAGGTATGTATAATTTTGGCACAACAATCATAGGCAAATTGCCAATGATGCAAGGAGTATTATGATTTGTTTAAAATTATTGTACGTAGTTGTAAACAGGCAAGTGAATATTAACCACATTTTTAACTTTCCTGTCTTAGATCGCATAATATGGTCAAATTATCAATAAATTTAGCTAATTAATGGATAGATAATAGCTAAAAGTGTTTATTTGTGTAATAATTCCATCAGTTAAAATGCATAATTTATTGTCAATAGAGTATTGATAGGGTGTGTATGTGTGACATTACGACGTTAGCTTGTGGGTAAAATTAACTTTTTTTTAATTTATAATTTGTGATGAGTTAGAGATAAAGAAAAAGAACTTTATTTTCTCATTTGTATTAGGGTTTGCAATCCCGAAATCTCAAAACCGACAATCCCGGGGTCTTGGCAATATTTAGATACCGCAAATCCCGGGATCGTAGGCGTTTGGATCCCGGGATTTTCGGGCTTTGAAAAACAAGATGGAACGGTCTTTTAATGCTACAACATTTTAGTTACCTCCGGAATTGCGTTCAAAAGACTTAAAAATGCCAGTTTGATATTGGATTCAGAATATAAACTTTGATGATTTGGTTAAACTATTGGAACCACTTAAAATCACAGTGAAGGTACTGTGCTGACGTGATGCGAATTTATTTATCTCATATTTATTTAAATTTCATGTTAAAGCAAATTATACAAGTTATACCTACTTGCACAATTTCAATGAGCAAGAATTACACGCACTATTCCAGGTTCCTAAAAAAATGTCATTAGCGAAATATTAGAGAATCTTATAAAACGTTTCCAAAAAATTCCAGAGGTAATTGATAAAGAAGACTATGGAGAAGATAATATTCTCCTCACAGCACAGAAAAATCATTGGAAATTTGTTAGAAAACACAATGCACCCAATTTGAATACGCTTTGAAACTGATTTGATATTATCAAATTAAAAAAAAAAGAACTGAACACTTTTCGAAAATGAAGGCAACACCGATATGTACCTTCAGCTGACATATATGATCATCTGATAACAATACCGCCAACTAATATAGAATTTGAATAAAATTATATGTAAAAAAACTTTTTAAACACAAACTTTTATTATTATTTAGGTGTACTAAAAGCTAAAGTCTTAAAAGCTTCATAAAAGTTCATACAGGCATTAATTTTGTTTGACAGATTGTAAGCACCAAGTAAGTATATTTTTTTTCAATTCACGCAACCAGCTTTGCAAATTGAATAATTGCGTATTTAAACCAGTAATATTTCTTTGTACCAAGTTGCAGACGGTAGATAGTTGTTTTTGGTACATATCGCAAACGGAGAGATATCAAACGCATTTCGCCAAATTTGGGCACTTTATTGTGACTCTCGTGCATGTGGGCATTGTCTATTTTTAAATCATGTTTTCTTTTTAGCTGCAGACGGTAAACGATTGTTCAAAATTGTAAAAAAAAATAACATGTTGACATGCGCACGATATGGTGATGTGCATATCGTAAACGTCTGTGCCTTTCCCCTACCCGTTTTCATGAACCAGAATCATCATTTTGCACTGTTTGCAGACGGTAAATAATCATTTTTTTTTTACTAAAATTTGATGCATTTCAGAGTACTCTGTATAAAGTTTGGTGCATGACAAGACTGTCTGCAAATGCGCTTCCAACATATTTTTATTCCTTTAATTTCGAATTATGAACTTTGCAGACAGTAATTTATTAGTTGAAAACATTGTTTTTTTTATGCAAACTGGAAATCGTTTCCTACATCCCGTGCATGAAAGTACCCCAAATTGAGCTTTAATATATACATAATACTGATTAAATTACTTGCAGACGGTAGGCTATTAGTTCTGATTTTCTGTCACCATCTACTAGTCTAATTAGTTAATCGTAGTTTCGTGAAGGTTTTCACTGTTCCATTAATTTTGTCAATAAAATTGGGTTTTAAAATACAAAAATAATGGGATTTCTTCTTTCTATAGGTAGTATTGATTATAAAAGCGGTGATTTATCGAGTTGTCAAAAGTAATTTCCATGAAGTGCTCCGTTGCCAAAGAAATCTTATATGTAGTAAATTGAATCAAAAATCGAATGACCTAAACCATAGCTCAGTATCTGAGATACATCCACTCAAAAGCATGAAATCACAATCATAACTAAATAATAATAATAATGTTATTTTCAAACTCTACAAAAAGTATCGAAATGTAGTCAACACATGAGGTCTTATGAACTATCAATAAAAAAATTGGTTAAAGAAGTAACCTAAACTGTTTCACAAGTAAACACTACTTAGAACTCTATGGTTCTTAAATTTAACATCGATGTTATTTTACTCTTTAATTTGCGGCGCCACCATTCTGATTAATATTGAAATTTTAAAAAAAACATGATACACAGTGCCCTGTAAATTTCATTTATACAATAAAAGCTATTGTTGTCTCTTGGAACCCTCTGGCTCTCAGCCTACAATTTCATGCACCTTGGACGTCATGTGACATACAGATATTTAATTAATATTATTTCGATCACCTGCTAGAAATGAAGACAATTGAATAATTCTCAAAATTAACGAAAATAAGAAAATTTGCCATAGGGTAATAAATCACTAGGTATATAAATTATAAGGACATTATTTTATGTATTTTAGGTTTTCGTTTACTGATTTGAACCTTCACAAAACTATAAAAAACTCATTCAGTGGTAACCTTAATGAGGACTTGCTTTATCTCCAGGCAAATATCAAAATATCGCACTGTCCATCTTGTTTCTTGAAGAAACTTATATATTTACGGCAACAATGTGATCCTTCGAGATTTGAAGTAGCAGCCACACTGCTAAAACAGTTTAAAATTTAATAAACCATCGAATAAAAAATCCTTGAAATATCCATTTTCCTATTCGATAATTGTATGATTAAAATAAAACAATAAACAGTCGACTTATATTTCTCTACAATTGCATTTAGTATGATGAAACCTCGTTAAATTTTCTGTGCTAAAAAATTTCGCGTCGTTAATAAATTGCAATTCTTTGACACATTACTCACGTACAAGCATGCCCCGTTATCAATATGAGCTGATTTGTAATCTGGTTATACAATAGACACATTACTAATAAAATTGTTTGTTGTGTTCTTAAGAAAATCATTACTATTCCAGTTTTATGGCTGCTTATTGATATCGGCGTAATTTAAAAAAGTCATTGATATTATCAACTGATAAGGGGAAATTCAATGCAATATTTGATAGTATATTGAGTGATAAGTTCGCAGAAATTTGAAGCTAATTCAGAGATCAAAAATAAACAGGTAGAATGTCATTTTAATAATCACTTTTTATTTTCTTAAGTTGAAAGGTTTTGGGTTGAAGACCTTTTGAAATGTATTTATTATATTTCTATTATTGTTATTTGTGTTCTTATAATTGACTTTTTGATAGACTTTTTGCTGTCTTCTATTTTTCCCGTATAGCACAAATAGCTTTTTAAAAATGCTAACAATATCTGTCCATTCCACTTTTTTTATAAAGTTCTTAAAAATTCGTGTGCTCTCTAAAAACAAAAATTTTAAAAATATATGGATAATTAATTTTTCTTTTCGGAGACTTAAAAATAAATAAATTAGTAGCATCCATCCATAGTATGGTTCAGTGTCAGTAAATATTTTTATTTGTTGTTGAATCTGGAATTTACCCAATAGGGCTGACCGTTTTAATTCATTGCTTGACAGCTACCAAATCATCATCAGTTTGACATCAGATTTACATGAATACAAGATTGTTTCCATTTTTTTAACACTTAGGGCGAGTTGTACCAACCCTCAGTCTTAACCCCGTGTTAAAAGAGAGTTAAGAGCAATGTCGCGTTGTATCAATATGCTAACCTTGAATTTTAAGGTCATCGGGCGCACTTAACCCCATCAAACTTAAACTAGGTCACGAGGTGGTTTAAAGCGGAGTTAGTAAAAATGTCATTTCAAGTTTTGACATTTCTGTCTTGAGTATACAGTGTATATTGTAATTACTTAATAATAGTTTTATCATCCCCTATTCTTTCCTCTAACGCAAAATTGTCCATTTTCATTATACGACCTGTGTGGTATTTAATATTTGTAATACATTTGACACAATTTGACGAGTTTTTTATGTTTTATGTAACTCGACTGTCAATACCCTGGCTTCGCTAGCGAGCAAGTTGCACTTATACCAAAGAAAAGAGGACTATCAGAGGCTACACTTAAGCTCACCCTTAATGATGATTTGACAACCAGTTGATAGCTACCAAGTGTCAAAATTGTCAATTTGACTTTAGATTTGATTCCACTGATTTCAAAAACTTAAAGACGGAGATTAGATTTTTATACATATACAGTCGAACCTCCATAACTCGAACGTCCATAACTCAAAATCCTCTATATCTCGAAGCCATTCAAAGCAATAAATATCTATTATGCTTACTAAAAATTTCCCAGAATTCAAAGTTACTTTAAAGAAACTTTGAATTATGGGAATTCTTTAACTTGAGCTCATTTTCAATCCCCTTGTGGATTCGAGTACTTTAAATAGCATAACGGAGTTCAGTAGCTCAAAATCTATAGAATGTAATGGGTTTTTTAGGTTAGTCTCTGAGGACAAAAAACGGCACTTTTTTAACCTTGCTCTTTGATTGGGTTTAGTCCAGCTGTGTAAGAGTTGTGGCCTGATGCATTCCAGGAGAAATGTCAAATTTAATATCTTGCGATATGGCCAATATTAGTATAATTAAATTTCCAAATATTCAATTTTGGAATTTTATATCATATGATATAAAATTCCAAACCGATTTGTCACCTCTAAATGAAAAATACTGAGGTAATTTTAAAGATAGAAGAAAAAATGGCAACAGACATAAAGTCGGCGTGCAGGGTAAGATATTAAGAATTTGAATTTTGTCTAATTTTTTACAGGCTTCTACTGTGATTTTGAGAAAAATTAAAAAGTATATGTCCTTTGTTTTTCATTTAAATTCAAATATGATATCACCTATATTTGTGTTAGTGGTGGATGTAGATCCGCCACTGATTTGTGTAAATGTATATATACGATATAATAATAATACACTTTATTTCAGAAAAATCAGTCTTACAAAATATTTTTTATAAAAACTAATTGAATGAAAGGCGTCAATATGGGTACTGTAGTTAACAGTTATTTCAAGTCTTAAAACTTAAATTAAAATAAAAACAAGTTAAAATTTTGTTTCAACAACGACATGTTATAAAATATAAAAGAGCAAGTAAAATAGAAGCCAATGGCTTTAGGTTGCATTTAAAAATTCCTTCTCACTATATGGCTCGAGAGCTACAATAATATTAACTTGTTTTTTAAAATCCTTAAATGATGTTAACTCCTTTATATTCGCTAACAGTTTGTTATAAAACTTTATACATGAGTAAGCAGGGTTTCTCTCGGAGAGAGTTAGTCGATGCTGTGGAAAGTTATAACATAAAGATCTTATGGTTATGTGTAATTTCATATTTTGTAAATTTTTGTTTGTTTTTAAACAGAAATAATAGACATTCATACACATACAGGCCAGGTACTGTTAGGATATTTAATTCCCGGAATTTACATGACTCCCTTGTATTTATTTAACCCTGTGAGTAATCTTATAATACGTTTTTGTATGATGAAGACTTTGTTTACATCTTTACTTCCTCCCCAGAAAATTATTCCGAATCTTAGAAGTGATTGAAAATTTGCATAGTATATTGTTTTAAGCACTTCTATATATGAAGCTAATATAGTGACAACACGACCCACTCCTAATTACGTCACAGGATCAATCGGCAACATTTTGTAAGTGTCCTGGCTGCTGGTTTCCGGGTCTTCTTCCGCGTAGACTTGGTTGAGTGCTTGACGTTTCGACCATCTTGTCGTGGTCGAAACGTCAAGCACTCAACCAAGTCTACGCGGAAGAAGACCCGGAAACCAGCAGCCAGATCACCAGCTCCGCGAAAGCCTTAGCATTGTAAGTGTCCATCAAACATATTTGTGTTAAGAAAACGTTATTAAACTAAAATCCATATGCCATTGCTTGCAACACTAAGGAGCATACGGTATATTAATTTTTGACATTACGCTGCTGCACTACTACATGTAAAAAGCATTTATGGTTATGTGGCTTTAAAAGCTTTTAAATCTCAATGTTATATAGCTACTTTAAAGAAATAGCTAAGTTGTAAAACAGTTGTATAAATGTTATATATAGGCATAAACCTATATATAACCACATAGATTTATAATAACGTTATTACAAATCTATGTGGTTTGTAATTGAATTTTCTACTGGCAATGTTATTCCAACAAATTGCTTTATAAGCAATGAATAAAGCTTCAATATAACCAATTAGCTTTATAAGTTACCATAATATATTATTTATAAAACTTTAAGAGTAATAGGAGTTCCAATTGTGTAACCTGGGTTATATCTAAACTAATCATCTTTATGCAAATATATTTTGTCTTTCAGGGTCCCCCCCCCGCTCTACCTCCGAAAAACCAAAAAAGAACCCCCCCTCCTCTAATTGTCCCAAGAAGTTCGTCTGTTATATCGAATACGTCGAACCAGTCATCACAACCGAGCACAAAAAACTACACAAACACTCACAATCTGATCGATTTCGCCCAGGCTGACGATAAGGACAGTGTACGGGTCAGCATTCTACAAGAATTCGATCCTCTTTCGGACTCTTACTACAGCTCTAGCAGTTCAAGGACAATAAGCCCAGATTGCTCAGGTGGTAACCCTTTTTTACGTCAGTTTTACAGTTTACTAATGCATATTGTTCACAGGCGATGATACGTTATCGATATGTGGTAGCGTGTATGAAGAATATGACCCCTACGACTTCATTTACTCCGGATCAGGGAACAACAGCATATCAGATCCTATTTATGCCACTGTGAACAAATCGGATAGTAGTACCCCGTTATCGCCTGCTCCGCCTCGCATGTCTACGATAGACAGACGAAGTTCTAAAAATGTTAAGGTGGGTCAATGGTCAAAGCCCGTTAGATCATAAATGTTAATTGTTGTTGATATTTGCAGAGGAACTTGTTAAACATTATAGAGGATGTCAGTCACAGATCTCTCAACAAGGATTCGGATTTGAAGGCCTTCTACAATATGGTTTATAATGTCAGAAGTAAGTTTTCTCAGTATTTAGGCTTTGTCAAGGCTTTGTAATGGTATTTATATTCCGCTTTTGTGATGCCGGAAGAATAGAAATGTTGACAAAGTATAAAAAACAATAATTAGTAATGTAAAAATTTTACAAGACAAACAGAATACAATATGCACATACAGATTTTCAAATATTTTTACATAGAAACTATGGGAACAAACATAGATATTAACGTTATAATGTATCTTCAAGGAATTCTTGTGAACTATAATAGAGTTTGACAATAAGATCAGAGCATTTAGCTTACCGCATACTGCAATAAAGTAAACATTTTGTTTAGTCGTTAATACAGGTATTACTGATACCAACATAGTCTAAGAGATAACTGTTGGCGTGTGGACCCTGTCTTTTTTTGTAAAATTGTCTTTTTGTGCTCAATATAACTACACTTGCGATACTTTATTTAATCCTATTTCTAATCTCAACACAAAATATATGCAGATGAGAAATTTTTATTAAACGATAATAGTTTCAAATCACATCGATCTTTGATTTTGTTCATGTCAGTGTATATAGTTCCCTGAAGAATATTTCTCTCTTTGTTATGCCACAATATGATCTTGTAAGTAAATAGAGTGAACTATGAATATTAATCATAGTTAGGTCATTAATAAGTAATAAAAATGAAATTGGACCAAGAATAGCACCTTGAGGTACTCCACAGTTTACATTAAGAATTAACTTAAAAATTAAACAATATGGTCGGTAGTTAGATGGATCTTGGCTAGAACTGTGGCCTTTATCTCTAAACTCATTAAAAAGAATCACAGAATCACTAAATCACTAAAAAAATAAATGTCTATCTGGACTAAACACGTCTCGGTTTTTATGAAAAAGTGAGATCATTACATTGAAACAGGGCCGCGAATTTCTCGAAAATGTGAGTGCTGGTAGTGATATAATTTCCCGACTCTCTTTAGGCTTAATATTTGATTGTTCAATTCTCTTATTATAATAACTTTCTTTTGCCTTTTTGACATACTATTTTGTATAATAATTGAAAAAGTATGCCTTCCCAAGCAGCAATTTTAGTAGTTTCTACTTTAAAGGTTTCCGGAACTAAGGATTGTTACGTAATGGGAACCATCCTTCTACTAAGCATTCACCAAAATGGGGAATAATAATTACGTAGCAAGTTACTATTCCGGTACTTCTACCGTTACCGTGTCGAGGACTAGGTTATTACGTAAACGGGATGTAACCAAGTAGTAAAAATGACTAACTTTTGGAACAGCTCAGCTGACCGAAATGAGAGCGCAAACTATATATTTGGCTCTCTGTTATTCGAATAGCAAATTAATGACTTACTGAGTTTAAGCACATGATATGTCCAAGGTCCAAGTTAAGGTGATTATATACAACATGCATAAGCATATATTATAAATCATGATGTTTTGCATTTACCTTGGATATTAAAACTACCACTTGTTTTCTGTAAAATGTTATCATGATGCTTCGATAAAAAAGACGCCCCCTCGAGAAAATGGTTTTTTCGGAAAAAAAATTTTTTACAAAAATTATGTGTACAAGCAAAACTGCAAAATTTTTTATGGAAAACGTTTTTTTTTTAAATTTTATATATTATAAAGTAATAATCTATTTAGAAAACATATTTGTAAATGACTATAATAAAAAGAAATTTTTTATTGAATTATATTTTTATCTGTGTCAATATGGCGTTTTTATTCAACAACAGAAAAATGACGATTTTAATTGCAGTAACTTAGAGGTTGCAAAAACCAAAATTATTTCCCTACAAGTTACATTTACTATAAAGTAGCAGATGCCACCAACGTTATAGTTGTTGTTACTTTAAAAGTGGTGACGGGAACTACAACAATTTCACTGTGTAGTTATATTTACCTGGATGTAGCAAATGGGACCAATGACGCTATAAGATCTTAGTAACTGTTGCTACCAACTTATTTTCATGTTGGTAGAATTGGCAGAATCGATATAGGTAATTTTTTTTTTTAATTGGCAACGCGGTAATAACTGTTAAAGTGTCACTGTATGTGATAGGAATATGTGGATTAAAAATAACAATTATTATACTTTTACAAGTACTTTTTATTATCTGATATTATTAGAAAGATATTACTTGGAAAGAGCACATATCGAACAATATTTGATGGATGCCCCAGACGGTGAGCATCTTATGTCAGAGGTAGGTGTTTATTATGATCTTGCTTTTGTGTACCTATTTAATTGTTTGGGTTTGGGAGTTTACAGTGCCTGCCGTTGCGGTGAACTGACCTTAAGCGTCGAAGATATAAGAGATAAAAAATAATATCTGTATATATCCATTCCAAATACCAAGACAAATAAATCAAGAAGTTTCAAAGTTTTTAATGAAGGATTTTCGGTAATCTCACTTGATTTGATTAGGAAATATGTGTCTTTAAAACCGCAAAATGTGTCTCACAAAAGATTTTTTGTAAATTTTCAAAAGAGAAAGTGCACTGTCCAATGCGTTGGATTAAATAAGCTCTAAAAAATTCCAAGAATTGTAGCTGATTATTTGCAACTGCCAGATGCAGATTTGTATACTGGCCATATAGCATGCGCCGTTCCTCATCAACTCTTTTGGCCAATGCTGGGGGTGACATTACCACCCTTAAACGTCACGGTGTGTGGAAATCATCCACCGTGGCGGAGGGTTATTTGGAAGATGCAATCTCAACAAGATTGTTATTGCTAAAAAAATTCAGGGAGAGCAGCACAACGAGTCAGGCAATACAGACGTCGTTACTAGTATAGAGAAAAATTGTGTACAGAAGAGCAGTTTTCTTTGTGAAAAATCGAATATGATGACAATAAATGTTAACATAAATATAAATAAGTGTTAGTGCATGGATTCTTTGTTTTGTTAATTTTCCATATAATGGAGACAATAAATACATTTTTTGGACTTTATTTTATATTAAAATTACTCTTTAGTGACTAAATCACTTTAACTCACTTTAGCTTACTACTTTATCTCACTAGTGACTTATGGGTCACTTTATGCCTTCAAAATCTCATCAATAAAGATCACTTTATATGAAAGTGTTGGATAAATACACATTCGGAAGATTTTGGATTTGGGTCGCAGGCATAGTTATTTCAACGGCTTGAGAGACCGCCTACAATAAAGGCGTGTACCAGTGCTCTAGTAGAGGGAGCAAATAATGACGCGCGATCAAGAAAACACGTACATTGCTATTAAAAATTTCAGTATCATTTATTGTAGTTGGCTCTATTCAGTATAGGTAATATTATTACGTGCTTTAATAACTAAAATTATTTAACTCGTCATACTTTCAAAACGAATCAAATAATTCTTTACATTTCCCGCAGACAGACCTGCCCACGTACATGTGGTGGGGAAAGCAGGTGGCACGATTGTAGGATGTGTTATACGATAAAAAAGAATAGCCTAGTTGCTTCGTTCTCGCTTGCTCTCATTGCCGACCCAAATGAAAATTTTTCTGACACTGTATATTTATTAACGTAAGGTGTGTAATGGGAAAAATACATAAGTTTTCATATTTATTTAGTGATCAGTTTACATTTAATTTCATTCAATTCAATTTATTGTACATAAATAATGTCTTATGCCGTTATACCGACATTGTCCGTTCCCCATCGACACAATATTTATTAAATTTGGAGTTTTTAATCGGCAAATTCGTTTAATATGCTCAGTGGATCACTAACTGAACTATGTGTTCTGTGTAACTGAAATCTGTGTGTTAAAGACAAGTTGTAATTTTCGAGCAGTACACAGTATCATTAATCACTACAACTGTTATAGTTTTCGATTACTCTTCTTGTGTTGATGGGAGCACTTTTGCACTTGTTGCCAAAGATGATGGTTTTGCTGTGGCGAAATAATTTTTCATGTTTGCATCATATTCTGAAGAATCACTATTTCTCTACTACTGTTTAACTGTTTCTTCAGTTTTCTATAAAACGTGAATGAGTGCCGATAAACTTTATTTCGCTTTCACTGAGCATTGCCAATAATTATATAAATTGTCTTAAAAGTTAATATTACTCTATAGTAGATTTTCAAGGTATATGTAACTTTTAAGTCATTTTCAATTAGTGGGAAGTAGTAAAGATAACTTCAAAGCCCCTATGTTCGTAGAAATAACCTCATTTTTACTCGAGATGTCACTAATAAGTTAGACTACTTTCAAGTGGTCCTTTGGTAAAGCTGTGCAGTCGGCATTACTACCAATTTTCACTTTGCAGTTGAGGATGCTTCAAAGTAATGCAGAGTAGTATCCGCGACGTTGCAGATTCTCCAGCAGTTACTTGAAAGTGTTATAACTATACAGTGCCTAAATTCAGTAGAATCTACTTAATTGTCACTACAAATGCATACCACAAAGTGAATATTACCCTGAAGTCGCAAAATTAGTAACAGTTATGTCATTCCTACTATATTAAAGTTCCGATGCCTCAGATGCCAGTTCCCATCATTTTGAATGCTGCTTGGGTTGTTTGTGTATTTCCATATACTGTAATATTCGTATATTAGATTTGCTTTTTTCAAATTCAAATTTAATTAATAACAATTCAAAAAGAAGGAGCCCCACATCAATACCTTGAGGCGCTTAAAAAAATGTACTTTTTTTTTTAGAGCAATACCGTTACAACGATCCCGATACCAACATGGGTTTGGTAATCAGTCCGATGGTGAATTACAAGTATAATGACGGTCTCAGCATCAAACTCCAAGTACATCCGGATTTCGAGGGAGCTGACTTCAGCAAGCCCATCAGCTTTACCTGTGATGGTAATGAATTTGCCGAGCTAGTTTCATGTATGTTTATGTTATGTTTTTATAGTAACTTCCAGCGTGGAGCATGTGACGATGCAGCTGACTTATGACTTGGAGGCTCCTTCTACCAATCTGTACACCTTGAAAGTTTGGGGTTGTAACGAGTATCTAGTCCCCACCACGTTTCTAAGCGACTACGAGTATGTGCACGATTGTATCAAGTTGGATGAGGATGTAATGTTAATCCTGATTCCTGACTCAAGGAAGGATAAATCTTTCGCTAGAACGGTAAGAAAAAATGATTGAGAAATTTACACGGCTAGTACATTTGTTTTGTTTCAGATTCAGGACGATAATGATGACGAAACCTTGAAGTTTGACAAAATAATACCCAATGACTCGATTGTGCACATAAGCTACGAAAATTTAAAAATATTGTTAGGTAGGTACTCGCTTGAATTGATAATGTTGAAATTTCTTGACATTTCCTAAGCTGTCCAGTTATCGTAGTAATCAGTATTAGTCCAAGGATATTAACTAAATCAGCGGTGGCCCGTGAAATTTCAATAGACACAGTTTTCAAATGATTTTATTTGGCGGGAAATAATTTAACCAATAATAGACAGCTTACGCTTAGACTGTAACTATCTTATATGAATGCCAAATTGTGTATTTACTTTACATTATTTTACCTTTTAACACTTCTATTTTTCTCAATATCTTGAAAATCAATAGAATAGAATAGAATAGAATAGAATTTATTGGTGCATTTGAAAAAAATAATCATTACACAAGTCAAAAGTTTACATAAAATTCAATAAATATTACAAATAATTATTAAAACATACAATACAACATTAAAAATATATAAAAACATCTACAAAAGGGAAATATCTACTTGTCTAGTTAATCATAATATAGCAATATAGGATGTCAGAATTGACAACTGCACAGAGAATGGTTGACTACAAATCACTCTCTAAGAATTCATTCAAACTATAAAATGCCGAAGCTACTAAGATTGATTTAACTTTTATTTTAAATAAATTTAATGACAACATTTTTAGGTAAGGAGGTAATTTATTATAAAATAGTGGACCATAATAATCTACGCTATTTCTTGATTTTTTTAGCCTTAAATATTTGATATATATGTTGGAGTTTGTACGAGTATTGTGATTATGGATTTCGGATACATTAGTATATTTATGAATGTTTGTTTTAACGTAAATTAGGCTTTGATAAATATATAGACTTGGTGTAGTTAATATACCAAGGTTTTTAAAATGTTCTTTAACATCTGCCCTACATTCTAATCCTAGTACCAGCCTTATAGCTTTCCTTTGAATATTAAAAACCCTTTCACTGTGGGCAGAGTGTCCCCATACAAGTATTGCGTAGCTTAAGGTGGAATGGATCAGAGCATGATAAGTCATCAAAGTTATCTCGCGTGTAGTTATTTGGGTTAAAGATTTTAGCAAATAAAGATGTTTAGATAATTTATTACATGTATAATCAACATGTTGGTCCCATTTTAGTGTAGGATCCAACATGACGCCCAGAAATTTTACTTTAATAGGATTATTGATAGTTTGATGCCTTAAGCTGAAAACCATTTTCTCAGTTTTATCATCATTTAGATTTAAAGAATTACATAGGAACCATTGTTCTGCATCATCCTTTGATTTTGCCATCGTTTGGGAGAGAGTTTCATAATTTGTATCGACATTTATGATTGTAGCATCATCGGCAAACAACACATAGTCACATTCACTGCCAGGTCCAATAGTTGGTAAATCGTTAATATAGATTAAGAACAATATTGGACCAAGCAGTGAACCCTGAGGTACCCCGTATTCAATTTTTCGAGGCTCTGAATATTTATTGTTATAAAAAGTTTTTTGATACCGCTCAGACAGATAACTTGTCATCAAATAAATGGCATTTGGTGAAAATCCATAATACTCTAATTTGTTGAGTAGTATTTCATGAGATACACAGTCAAAGGCCTTACTTAAATCACAGAAGGATGAGCCTACAAACATTCCTGATTCAAAGCCCTTGACTATGTTCTCAACTAGGCTATTTATGGCGAGGGTAGTTGACTTCCCTTGTTGAAATCCAAATTGATTTGGATTTATCAAACTATTTGACTGAAAATAATCGGTGATTTGGTTTTTTAGTAAGTATTCGAAAACTTTTGATAGTATAGGAATCTGATATAGGTCTATAATTATTTGGATCATCGGCAGAGCCTTTTTTAAATATAGGAATAACTTTAATGACTTTAAACGAACTGGGATATATTCCATTTTATATATACATAAGTTAAAAAGTTTTGTTAATGGGTAAATTAACACATTTTTTACAAATTTAATGATTTTGGCATTCATGTCAAAACAGTCTTTACTGTCTTTAGGCTTTATCATATCAATAGCTTCACTTACTTCACAACAAGTTACCGATCTGAAACTGAACATTAGATTTGGTTTCATTATGTTTGAGGAGACTATAAAGTCATTAGCCGAAGTATGAGCTTTTGGTTTAGGTAGATTATTTATAATTTCTGCGGCAATATCAGTGAAAAAGCCATTGAGAACGTCTGCGTCTAGATTAGGGGTGTTTGATAAGGATACTTTTTTAAGTTTTCTGTTATCATTGACTATGTCCCACATGGATTTTACTGGATTTCCAGACTTTAATAAATATTATATACATGTATTTAGAAGGAATTAAGGTATTTATGTTTGTTATTATTTAGAAGTTGATTGATTGATTGATTTACCAGCGTGCGGTAGGCATTTCTGCCACCCCCAAGGATTATACAGCTGGGCCTGCTACGTCCACGCTGGGTTGGACTAAGGTCATGCTTGTTGCCAGCAGCGAGTGCCACATGGCGCATGGTAAAAGAATGTGGGATGGGAGGTGTAGGTATTTGTGAGATGCGTTACCGCATTGTGTCGTGAGGGAGCGTTTAAGCTCCCTTTTTTGTGTTTTTGGTTCGCCTTCTTCTTCTGAGTCTTCTGATTCCTCGATTTCCGATGCTGGGTTAAATTTGGGTCATGCTTGTCGTCAACAGCGAGAGCCACATGACGCATGGTACAGGAGTGTGGGGTGGGCAGTGTAGTTGTTTTTGAAATGCGTTGCCGCGTTGTGTTCGTGATATTTAATGTTTATGCTCCTCTTTTTTGTGTTTCTTCTTCTACAGATTTTCTTCTTCTTCTAAGTCTTCTGATTCCTCGGTTTCTGGTTCTGGTAGAGTACATATCACTGCGATTTTTTTTTTGTGGAATTCATTTTATTTTTCTCCTTGCTTTTCTTTCCCAGTATGTTTGGTAGTTTGTTCATGATCTTCTCGGTTGTTGTTTTCCACGTGTAACCTGGTCTCTCTGTTTTTAATGTAGAATTTAATGTAGAGTTTTTCACTTAGCAACGAGCACAATTTTGGCCTGAAAAACATCACTTGGTGCTTTACCTAAGAAAATATTTGAAATTAGATTTTCAACACTGTATTATAACACCCACAGCGCAAAGAACATGCAGTATCATAAAACACACTCCTGTTAAACCATACACCAACAAAAGTCAAAGATCAACAATCCCTATCTGTGATACTTCTCTTCCCTTCCATTATCTTCTCTTTTTGACTTGTTCTATTGCATTACACCAAAAAGGCTGTACCTAGGTCTGGATTATGTCACCACTCACAAAATTGTCAATCGCACGTCCCGAGGTATGTATTACCCTTCAAACACCCATCACCCACCTGACAGCTCAAAATTTGTTATCACTGTTGTTTCCCTGCTTCCTGTACACAGTCTCAATTGGCGTGTTGTCATCTTCTTGTTGGTTGTTGAGGTGAAAAGTTATGATTTTGCCCTCCTCCTGGTGCATTATTTTTGTCCTCTTCAAGTTTGCTGTTGCTGCTATCGTCTCCTACCCACCGAAGAAAGAGTCTTTTCTCAGGTCTCCGATGAACGCCTCTGTCTTTTCCTTGTTGATGCTGTGCTGATTTTAACAGGGTTCCGGTTCGTTGATAGATGCTAGCATGAAACGGGGTGGAATAATCTATGTTGTTTTGTATATAGTCCGGTACTTGTTTTCGTTCCTTTTTTGCTTTCTCTTCTTCCTCCAGTTTATCTCTCCATTGTTGCTGTGGTATGCCTCTTCTCGTGTATGTGTTATCATTTCTTCTGTATCCCCCCCCCCCCCCTGCTTTGACGCCCCTGGCTCGTTCCCCCGTTTCTGTGCCTACCATGCGATCTTTCGTTCCTACGTTCTGTCTTCGATCCATCATTCTTGTGTATAGATACCATTTCCTAGGAAAATCTGTGCATTTCCATTCATCTGCAAGAGGTTCAGCGCCCTGGCGTATTTTACCAATAGTACGCCTCTGCTATGTCCATTTATTATCCAAGTCACGGCCTGTTTATCTACAGGAATAATACACTTCAATAATGCCATAAATTTATAGTGACAGCTGTCGATATTTTCAAGGGTTTAGGTATAAATCACTTCTCAGATTTTCTAAGAAAGGCATTTGAATCAGCCCCACAGCAGTTTATTACAGCATTTATAATGCAGAATATGCAACGCCACCAAAACACACTCTTTAATACAAATACAAATTATGTCACTCACTTAACACTTTAAAATTATATCTTTTACATTTTGTATATAGCTAGAATTTGGACCTAAAAAGCACTGCGATGGTTTTGTGGTAGACACTTCTTGCTAGTTTAGTCATTAAGACATAAATAACCTTGGATAAATAAACTTGGGTGGCGGATAGGTACTTTAAAAATGAAAATGGGTATACTTAGCTTATATTCCCGTTATTTATGCCTGGTCCTTTAAGCTTATTTCTTTATGCATAACACTGCACTGGTCGGTTCTGCCACTAAATAACTATGTATTAGTTATTTTCAAATATTAATTCTATTTCAAGTTTATTCTTCTGTTATCACTTATCAATTTACGCGGAATATTTTGGGCTATAAATTCACCTAAGTTTTATCAAATTTAGCGGTCTTTTATCTGATGTACTCACGTTTAAATGGGAGCGTTTTTCGGACGCGTCCGCTCGCTCGGGAAGCACAATTAGAACTCGCATGTTTGTTATTATTTAGAAGTTATCTTAAAAATGTAAACAAAACTCACGGCGAGTATTATGTGGCAATATTTCTTGTATGCCGGCAGCTATCACTTCTTGTCACAATACAAGTGAAAGAGATATATTGGTTAAATTTATTTGTTGTTTGTTTATGTGGCGTTTGATTTTGTTATTTCATACTTTATCAATAAACTATTAAGATGGAGTTGAATTTTGTGAAAGGAAATTCGTCCAATTTGCCCAAAGTCAATTATGACTTGATAGATTATTTCTATAACAAAGTTCTTCGCGAATATCGAATTTTTTCGGAACAGTTACAACATTTTTTTCCGAAGCACTTATATTTGTGTTTCCACAACTTTTTATAAAATACTTTTAAATGACGTTATCTTTATTTGTAAATTATAGCAAATACCTCGGTGAAAGAAACTGAATTGCTTCAAATCAACTCGACGTTAGAACACATCTGTCATTCGACTAGCTGTTGACATCTTTGTCATGTTTTGCTAAATATGTTTTTAAAAATCTAATCGGCATTAAAAATCATTTAAAATATTTAATAATTCATGCCTATTATTATTTTTTACATGAGAAAATTAAATTTCGTGGATAAATATATTAAAATTGATTTAAGAAATAAACTTTATACTCCTGTTTTCTTAAATTATCTTTATTAGAACTAGAGAAGAAATTTCATCTTGGCAACGCCACACTGTTTTGTATAAAACCATTCCATCAACAAATCCATTCAAACTACCTACGTCACCAATTTAAAACACCTGTTGCTCCACTTATTTTAACTTCTGTTTTCTCAAAAAATTAATAATTATTAGGCCGAAGGACCTTGGTCAATAGCCTATTGAATCATTTTGTGGTTCAATAAAGTTCATTTATTATTATTATTATTATTAATAATTATTTTCACGGAAATCTGTATTGGAAGGCTTGTTTGTACATATTCTATGATATTAGTCAAGAAAAAAAAAAAAAGGAAAATACCCTATTATCTTTCTTTTACTATTTTAAACTTTATTAATTTAGCTTGTAAGATTTTGATTATACAGTGTAGCATATCTTATCTACAAATGCTGTAGCCATAAAGTCAAATAAAGAATTGCATTGAATTAAATCACCAACACCTGCCATAATTTTAATTTTTCAAACAGAGACTGTCGAGAGTGAAATCACGAAATTGGAGGAAGCTGCATTGCAGATAGATAGAAGCAGTAACCCTTCCGTTATGCCTGCTCTGCAGCCATTAAAAGTGATACAGTCCGTTAAGTGTATCATCAATTTGATGGGCGATTTATGTACGTTAGATATTATGCAAACGGTAGAAGCTCTGATGGAATCTTGTAGGAATTTCATGCCATCACATGTAAGTACAAAGTATTACTCGTAAAACCATAAATTATTCTGAGTTAATAATAATAAACGACTTTATTGTATACAAAAAACGAAGTTCAGATTATTCACAAATTTATTATTATTGTCAAAATAATTGATGGTTTTTATCTATAGCCTATGCATTTGTCCTGTTTTTCTTGCCTATTCAAGTAAACTGGCCAAAAATTAGCGTTCACTCATTCACCCATCAGTATTTCTTATTATAGACGTTGAGTTTTTCTGAAACTATCAACAGCAACTGCAATAAAATCCGTTTTGCCATCCAAAACTTATTAGAAATGTACTGTCAAGCCTTCACGGTGGACTTCGATGTCAAATCGCCCATTTCCAGCGAACGTAAGTTAATTTCACATCGTCAAGCAACCAGCCCATTACATCTCGCTTGTTTCTTTTCCAGCTGTCAAGTACGTTCACGATATAATAGACTCGGTTGTTATACGGATTTGTGCGATTTATCGACCTTCCTTCGAATCAGAACATGAGGAATATCACATCGCGGCGCAGATTTATCATGGCACGAAGAAGACTGGACGTTCCTTGTTGACGCAGGCCAGTAAGAAAATTGAGAGGGACAAATTTTGGCCGGCCAGGATTGTGTTTGATAATTGGTAAGTACTCATATTAAAATATGGTAAAAATTTGAATCTTGAACCAACTCTAAATCCAAGAAGTTTGGTTGTCACTGAGCAACTGGTCCTTTATAGTGTACCATTTTAGTGATGACGTCAATATTAGTCAAAAGCTCCCGAATATGTGCAGTCACATATTTATAGCTCTAAACAAATTGAACCTGATGATTCGTATAGTTAGGTCGAAATTAAGACTGTAAATGTAGCTCTACGTTTTGTTGAGATGCGAACTTACTCAAGATATTGAAGGATTAGTAGTAGTGAGTAAAAAAAATTCAAGAAATTTGCATAACTGGACCGAAAACAATCCTTCTGCTATAAGAGAAGCCCATTCTCAACATAAGTTCTCGGTAAATGTTTGTGTGGTATGATTAACAGCAACCTAATTGGCCCCCATATTTTTCCGGCAAAGCTAACTACAGAGGTGTATTTAGGTTTCTTACAAAATATTTTACCTGGTTTAATGCAAGGTATTATTATAAGAGGACAGTACTTCCAGCATGACGGAGCTCGGATTGGACGTGGGGGACCTCATCCTTGGCCGGCTAGATCACTAGATTTCAACCGCGTCGATTATTTTCTATAGAGATATCTCAAAATTGAAGTTTACAGTGTCCCAAGTAGTAGAGATCAGTTACTTCCGCGAATTTTCCACTGTAGTGACCAAATTAGAAACAATCCAGCGCAAATTAGTTGCAAAATATAATTTATTTATTTATTTATGGGAGAGCCCATTGAGTACACAAAAAATACATTATACAAAAGAAAGACACATAAATAGTAATACATTAAAAAAAAACAGATTAAGTAGACACATATGACTAGAGTGTAAATTAAAATAAATAACAAATTGATTCGGGTAAAATAGAACAGTTAGATACACAAAATATGTTACTTAATTAATCATATCACAAATTGTTTTTTAATGTGTATAGTGAAACATTGAAAAAATCTAGACATGTAGTATTTGCATTTTTCATTATCCTGTCGATACCAAGGTTAGTACCATATAGGGTTCGATGAGTTTGGATAAAAAGCGTGTATGATTCTCTTAAATGTCTTTGTGGTACATGAAAATCTAATAGTGCCAGTAATTCAGGGCTGTCGACAATTCCATTGCATAGTTTAAATGCCAAAATAATATCTGTATTGGTTCTTCGTTTGTGCAAAGTCTGAAGATTTAAATGAGTTACAATTTCGTTGTAAGAAATTTGATCGCTTGGAATATGGAGTTTGTATGCTATATAGCGCAGAAATCTATTTTGTACTCTTTCAATTTTGTCTATATGTATTTGAAAATATGGAGACCATATAACTGAACTATTTTCAAGATGAGATCTAACTAGTGAGACATACAATGTTTTTATGGCAAAAATGTTACTGAATTCTCTTGAGTGTCTTTTAATAAATCCAAGAACTTTTAAAGCTTTATTACAGATTAATTCGATGTGATGGATAAAGGTCAATTTGGAGTCAAAATAAATTCCTAAATCACGTATTATATTAACATTTTCAACTGGAATATCGTTTATGAAATACACGTTTAATGATTGAGATAGCCCTTTGCTGAACTGTATATATTTGCATTTTGATACATAAGGATCATTTTTTTGTTGTTACACCAGTTATAAAATCTGTCGATATCTTCTTGTAATTCTAGATAGGAAATGGTATCAGTAATCTCTTTGAATATTTTCATGTCATCGGCATACAATAATACTTGGCAGTGGAAAAAACATTCTAAAACGTCATTGATAAAAAGATTAAACAGTAATGGGGCCAGATGTGCCCCCTGAGGAACACCTGATTTGACCTTAATTTCGTTTGAATAATAGTTGTTAATTTTTACGACTTGAACACGATCATTTAAATATGATTTTAGTCATTGAAAGAGCATACCATGAATATACTGAGATAATACATCGAGTAGGAGAACATGATCTACTTTGTCAAATGCCTTGGAGAAATCTGTGTAAATTGAATCCACACAGTTACCCCTCTCCAAGGCACTAACAATGTAATTTTCATATACTAATAAATTGGTAGTAATAGATCGGCCTTGACAGAACCCATGTTGTTTAGAACTTATATGGTTTTTTAGTTTACATGTTAAATAATCGTTTACAAGAGACTCGAATATTTTAAGTATATGTGAAATTTTGGATATAGGTCTGTAATTAATCACCATTTTTTTGTCACCAGTTTTTTTATAGATAGGCACGATATATGATTTTTTCCAGATCGTTGGAAAAATTCCTTCCGACAGTGATTTGTTAAATAATAGCCATAGTGGTCTTGACAAGGCAAATGCACACGATGTTAAAAAATAAGAAGATATCTCATCAGGTCCAGGACCTTTTTTGCAGTCAAGATCATTCAGTTTATTAGAATATCTATTGGCAATTTAAATAAACGCCAACAAAAATGTACGGAAGCTGGAGGTCCTCATTTTGAAAATTTGCTCTGAGTATTATTTAATATTTTTAAATATACTTTTGTGAATATTTATTTGACCATTTTTATTTATTTGGACAATTAATGTAAGCAAATGAAGCTCTTTTTCTTCAAATTCCCCATTTTGCCAAATTCAGTCGCTTGTAAAAAAATATATACAGGGTATTTTTACAGAAATCGGAAAAATCAAATTAAAAAAGTCCGGCCCTGGAATCTAAAAAAAAATTATAATGACAATCTATCAATTGATAAGTGTATAAAGTGTCTAAAATTTAAACAAAATCTGATCAATAGTAAGGATGTTCTGGCCAAAATAAATTTAGACCAAAATCATTTTATCACCTTGTATCAGAAATTAAGAGCGACAGGAAAATTTCAATGGCCGTTCCTAAATACCCAAATGGTCCTCTACCGCCTCTGGAAGTATGTACAGTTCTTCCTGTACACCCCAAAATATATAAAGGAACAGCCTACCTACTTCACTTTCAAAAAGTCACTGAAAAAATACCTTCTTCAAGGCATGTATTATACTTTAGATGAATTTTTCTCAATTTGACCTCTTTCCCTTTGTAAAATGTTTTATGTATTTGACAAACGTGTTAATGTATCTTTCTTTTATAATTTTTTTATGTAGTTTGTGTAAAAATTTCTGTCGACTTGTTTTATACCTGTATTGGTCTTTTAAATCAATAAATTTATTATTATTATTATTATTATTATTATTCCTGTGTAAAACTTGCCGAATCTGAATACATATTTCGAACGTTTACTTGTGACCTTGAACATTTTAGGTTAGAATTCGAAGACGTACCTATCAACAGTTTAGCTAGGGAATCTAGATTGGTCTTGCAAGTTTTTGGAAAATCACTGGCCGCCTCAGATAGCGAGGAAGCAAAGAATTCCAGCGTACCAGTTTATAAGGAAGAGGAAATTGGATGGGCTGCCGTGCAGTTCTTCAACTATGAGAGGTAATGTGAGCGTTGTTACTTATGCACTGAACGTTCACTTTTTTTTTTCTTAGCGTAATGACTCAAGGTAGCATCTTATTGTCGATTTGGCCGAAAGATTCCAGCTACATAAACGATCACATCTATGGACCTGCCCCGGCGATGGGCACCCACCCTGATCCTGACCATCCCATGATAGGCGTTGAAATTGTCGCGCCAACTAAAGTGCAGTTTCCGTCTGTATCTCCTGACCTGTATAGTAACTTGGTCAAAGGGGATTTTTCTAGTTTGGACAATGAAACTCAGCAGCTCTTGGTCGACGCTTGCGAACAGGACATGCTGTATAAATTTCCACCGGAAATCAGAGAGGTAACAATCAAATCAAAATGTAGTTTATTACCAAAAATATTTTGTATGCCCCAAAGAATTTTCAAAATTTTTCTTAGATATTTACGATGTACATAAAATTTGCATTTTAGAAAAGATGTCCTGTAAAATGTTGATTCGAGCAGCCAAGCCTGTAACGCTACAGTTGTAACATTTAAGGTGCATTCCTTTCACAGTTTTCTCTTTTATGATCTAAGGAAGTACAATTTAAACATTTAATTTGATTCTCACGATTTTCTATGTGGTGATCAAACCCACGACATTTAAAACATCTATAGAGATTTACATACTCAACAGCTCTGCGCTTAGACCAGTCAATAAAGAGATAATTTTGTTCCATAATGGTGTTATAGTAGTTTGCTTGTAGATTTTCTAAAGTTGGTACTTGTTATTTCTTGGGGCAAGAGCCTTTGGTGTAACGCTCTCTCTTAAGTAGTTTTCACAAACAGCATACACTTGAATACCATTTAGTCCAGTCAACGGGAGGTTTCACCTCTAATTTGAGCGCTGATGAATGGATTTTGATGAAACCTTGTGCAATGTGTTTTTGTAATGACGTTAATAAAAAAGTTGAAAAAAAGATTAGAGTAGAAAATGATCGGAAGGGGTAGAAAACCTTTTATCACGGGTTCTGTAACTTGCAGAATTAGGTCAAAAATGAAAAAAAAAGAACAATATATTTACCTTTTTTGGCCCCAAATAAGATGTTTTTACTCTTGTGATGCGTTTTTACCAAGTTATTCCGGAAAAACATGAAAAACTATCCCTTTCTTTGAAATTGTAGCGCTTTAAAAATATGTAATTTAAAAATTTGAAAAAATTCATACGTGTGCATTGAGACCTTCTAAACATTTTTTGTCTCTTGGAATGTTTTTGTTACTTGCTAATTTTCCGAGTTACAGGCAAGAAATTACAAAAAAAATTTCCGGAGAACTTTTTCACATTTTCAATCTAAATATTGCATTGAACCTTTAAAAATGTAGGTTTCATATTTCTTATAACATACATAAATCACGCTCATTTTTCGAATTTTCATGTATTTTTTAATGTGCAAAAAATGTACATTATTTATCGTGAAAAACTGCCTGCAACTCGGAAAATTAGCAAGTTACAAAAAAATTTCAATAGATAAAAAATGTTTAGAAGGCCTCACTGCATACGTCTAAATTTTTCCAAATTTTTAAATTAGGTACATATTTTTAGCGATACAATTTCAAAGAAAGGGATAGTTTTTCATGTTTTTCCGGAGAAACTCAGTGAAAACGCACTTTACAGAAAAGTTGCATATAAACAAAAATCCTGCATTTTTCAGATTTTTTTTTTTTTTTCAATTTTTACATTTCCTCTCCTCCACTTCTAGGAATTTTCGATTGGCCATATCTGGAAAAATATGCATTTTTTGAAAAAATTCACAAGAGTAAAAACATTTTATTTTAGGCCAAAAAAGGTAAATGTATTGTTTTTTTTTTTCATTTTTGACCTAATTCTACAAGCTACGGAACCCGTGATAAAAGGTTTTCTATCCCTTCCGATCATTTCCTACTCTAATCGTTTTTTCAACTTTTTTATTAACGTCATTACAAACACATTGCACAAGATTTCATCAAAATACATTCATTAGCACTCAAATTAGAGATTTTGGTCATTTTAGCGCTCCATTGACTAATTGTATTATAATGTTTTCCCTGCTATACACATTTTTCTTGGCAGATATTGTGGGAAAAACGTCATTACTTGTACCACTTGCCGCAAGCTCTAACAAAGGTGCTACTAGCTGCTCATAGCTGGGCATACGTTCAGCTACCTGACCTACATGGTATGTTACACACCTGGACAAGACTAAAACCCATACAAGCTCTGGAGCTTTTGCTACCTGTGTGAGTACTAACTTGGCAACTTTCCTTTTCTCCAATAACTTGACATTTCAATTCTAGTTATCCTGATCTAGAAGTTCGAAAACTAGCCATCAGGTGGATAAGAGGCCTTACAAATGACGAACTAGTGGACTATTTACCCCAGCTGGTGGTCGCTCTGAGACACGAAACGTACGAAAACTCTCCGTTGGCGCAGTTCCTGCTGGATAGAGCTTTACGTTCCCCTAGATTTGCTCATTACCTGTTTTGGTTGCTGTGTCACAGCTTGCCCGGGGATTCACCGCAGGTATCATACAAAACGATAAAGATTGTTCGTTGTTAGTACATTGTATAATTATTTTTTTTTCAGAACTGTGCCTCAGAAGTAAGGAGCAAGGAGGACCCTGTAAGTGAGGTTAGGCACCATCGTAGGCTAAAGCTGTTACTTCGAGCTCTGTTGGCCATTTGTGGAAAATCGTTAGGCGATTGTTTCTTGTCTCAGCAGTCACTCGTCAAGGTAGGACCAGAAACACGCTTCTCTAATAATAATAATTTTTATTGAACTAGGATACTCCTAATATAAATACATCTGCATTACATATAAATTAAATAAATATATAATAAAATAAATAAAATATTGATAGGTCTAAATTAACAACGTCTTTAATGTTCTTAATTTTCGGAATAGGAGTAATACAACTACATTTTCATTGATAAAACTTAATGAATTACAACCTGCTACATATACTTCTCCTACGTTCCTCAATAACGCATGCTTGAGATGAAACTTTTCTGTTTTCAGAAACTCAACGATGTAGCCCAAGACGTGCAGAAGACCAAAGATTCCCACCGGATAACCGTTCTCCATAACGCCCTAGGGCAAATTCATAAGGACCTACAAGACAGCCCGACGAGCCTCCCATTGTCGCCCACCCTGAGGGTGAAGGGAGTCGAAGTTCAATCTTGCTCCTATTTCCCATCCAACACGTTGCCCCTAAAAATAAATTTCATGATGGAGGACAGCTCTGTAAGGCCGGCGATATACAAGGTTGGGGACGATCTGCAACAGGATATGTTGACGTTGCAAATGATCAGACTCATGGATAAATTGTGGCTGAACAAGGGGTTAGATCTGAAGATGGTTGCATTTACATGTATACCCACCTCGAAAAAGAAAGGTAATGTTTTAGAGATGAAAGTTGTGTGTTGTTGTGTGGCATAATGGAAATCTACATGCCGATCATTATTGGGCTCGATTTATGCTAAGCAGTGTATAAAATGGCAATAAGGGTGCCAAATGTCTAAGCGGCAACCCAAACTGACCTGATCTTAACCCTTTGGCTTTTTTTTTACCTTCTCCTGTGTCCAGATATACCATATGCGGTTATTCCAGGCATCACTTAAAGTGAAGTAACCTAAACCACCCAATCTAGCTTTATTTTAAACTATCTAAGTGGTAACTTAAACTGACCTGATGTGGACCCTCTTGCCCTTTTTCCTGTTTTTAGATATACTATATATGTCGGTTATCCCAAGGCTCACTTAATGTGGAGTAACCCAAACTGTCCTGATCTAACCTCAATTTCTAGATTAATTGCCATTTAACGTTTTAAGGTATGATTGAAATGGTTACGAAGGCAGAAACATTAAGGAAAATCCAGGTGGAACACGGTTTGACAGGTTCTTTCAAGGACAAACCTATCGCTGAGTGGCTGGCCAAACACAACCCCTCGGAATTAGAGTATGCTCGGGCTGTGCAAAATTTTACAGGTAAAGCGAAAAAAAAATTTGATTCGTTTTGGTTAATATCTGATATTTTTTTAGCGTCCTGTGCTGGCTACTGCGTCATCACCTACATTTTGGGTATCTGTGATAGACATAATGACAACATTATGTTAAAGACCTCTGGTCATTTATTCCATATCGACTTTGGAAAATTCTTGGGTGATGCGCAGATGTTTGGGAACTTCAAAAGGTAAATTCATCACATGTTGCGATCAATGATAGATAGATAGATTTATTGGTGTGACTAAAGGGCAACATTTTATAAAATTTTAGAGCAATTAAGTTCAGACTTTTTGGCCTTTGAACAATCTGCAAAATTTTGATAGATATTACTAGACAATTTACTTGACACTGAATCAATGTGATAATAATTCCAACTAAGACTGGTGTCAATAGTTACTCCCAGAAATCTAACTGTTTTGGGATTATCAAATGTTATATTACTTAGGAGCAGAATCATTGCTTGTGTTTTAGACCAATTTAAACTAAGCCTATTATGAGAAAATGATTGCTCATCTACCGACTGGGCAACACGACCCTTGTCAGTGACCTCATTCAGTACGTTGCTAGTATTAAACATTGTGATGTCATCTGCAAAAAATAAAATTAGTGATGCATTGTTCGACAAGTCATTAACATAAATTAGGGAGAGTAAAGGACCCAAAACTGCTCCCTGTGGTGCGCCTATGTTTATATACATTTTTTAGGATATATAATTGCCATATTTGACTTTTTATGTTCTTCTTTCTTATTTTATTTTATCATTTTGTTATGCTGTTGGTTATTGTTTTTAGAGATCGCGCTCCGTTTGTGCTGACCTCGGACATGGCCTACGTGATAAATGGAGGAGACAGGCCAACGGAGAAGTTTCATCAATTCGTGGACTTGTGTTGCCAGGCGTTCAATATTATTAGAAATCATAGGAATCTTTTTCTGTTTTTGGTAAGTCATCAGGCGGCGAATCAAGAATACAGTTTTAGTTTATCGCATGTTTCAGATTACGTCGTCTGGCATTTGCCGTATAACTCCAGAGTCCATCAGTTACATGCACAAAGCCCTACTTCCGGAGCTGTCCAATCCCGAGGCGGCCGCCTATTTCACCAGACTCATTGAAGAATCGTTAAAGACGCGTTTCACGCAGTTCAACTTTTTCTTGCACAATCTGGCGCAGCTGAAGTTCACGGCCGACAATAATGGAGGATCGTTGCTGTCGTTTGTTCCTAAAACCTACAGGTAAGATAGATAGATAGATAGATAAATTTATTGGCCAAAGATAATACAAAGTACATATGGCACGTCATAGATTACATACAATAAGTTTATTTAATAGATACTTATCAAGTACAGTTTAGTTTTAAAACCTGAAGTTTAATACATACATAATTCTGTAGAATTAAAAACAACATACAATAATAAAAAATAAAGAACGATAGACAAACATACTATAAGTATATACGATTTTCAACTTACTAATAAAATTGGTAACTACTTAAATGAGCAAACTGAGTACCAGGACTTGACAAAAAATAAAGCTCGGCTATAAAAAATGTTTAGTAATAGGCTATATATACACATATATGTACTCATATACACACACATTCACACATACATACGATTCATTATAAGAAAAAAAGTATAAAAACTTGCTTAGAGTTATAAAAATAAAGTCCGTTGTCAATTACTGCCTATTCACAAACTCATTTATAGAATAGTACGCTCCTTCAAGAAGGAAGGTTTTAACTGCTCTTTTGAAGTGGTTGTAATTTTCTATATTTTTATATTCAGGCGGTAGAGCATTATATAAAGAAACAAACTTATAATGTGGGGATTTTTCATATGCAGAAGTTCTGTGCTTAGGCAGTTGTAGGTAGTGTCCATATCTCGTGTGATGCTCATGTCCTTCATTAACTTTAATGAAAGTGTCAATATTTCTTTTCGTGAAGGTGATACATTTTAAAATAAATATACAGGGCACTGTTAAAATTTTATTATTTTTAAAAGTGTACTTACAAGTTTCTAGCCAGTCTAAATTAAAGATTAATCTAATGATTCTTTTTTGAGCGATAAAAACCCTTTCACTTTCCGTTGCAGAACCCCATGTGGCAATGTTATATGATATGTGGCTATAAGCTAGAGCATAGTAAACATTTAGAATGCCTTGCAAATTTAAATATGGCTTAATCTGATATATAGCAAAGTAAGCTTTGCTTAACTGGTTGCAAACATGGTTTATATGTGACTGGAATGATAGATCAGAGTCAATTAATGTTCCAAGAAGTTTAGTATTTACAGAGAGCGGAATAGCAAGGATGTTAAAATTTACAGGCAGTTCTCTTCTCAAATGAAAGTTTAGACAAACTGTTTTACGTTCATTTAGTATAACCTTATTTCTTTGACAATATATACTATATTCATCACATACATGTTCAGCTAATGTTTGGAGTTCCTCTGAAGTGTCTGCTGAAACAGTGATTGAGACATCATCTGCAAACATTGTAACTTTTCCAACACTGATATGTTCAGGTAGGTCATTAATAAACAGCATAAATAGTAATGGTCCCAACACTGACCCCTGAGGAACTCCTAGAAGAACATCAGTTTGATTGGATGTTTGCTGACCTATTTTTACAATCAAATTTCTATTAGTCAAGTAAGAACTAATCCAATTTAACATCATACCTCTTATACCAAGGTTGTACATTTTTTTTAATAGAAAATCTGGATTGACACTATCGAAAGCTTTCGTAAGATCGAACAACAAAGATATAACATATTTACCTTGATCAAGTTCCGAGTACACATAATTTAATAGATGGTATGAGGCTGTTTCCACGGATTTGTTAGATCTGAAACCGTGTTGAGATTCTGTTAATAAATTGTGGTCTTCTATGAAAGAAATTATTAAGTTATACACTATTCTTTCTAAAATTTTAGAGAATTCTGTCAGTAATGAAATTTGTCTATAGTTGTCAGGTATTTGAACATCACCCTTTTTATGAAGAGGAATAACTAAAGCCGTTTTCATCATCTCAGGAAAAATACCTGATTGAACAGAGCCGTTTATCAGGCTGGTTAGTGCAGAAGATATATAAGGGAAAATTATTTTTATAATTTTTGAATTTATTCCGTCATTGCCCGTAGTATTTTTATTTTTTAGGTTAGCGACTAACTTGAAAGGTTCTGGCCAAAATGCCTTGATAATGCTGTGCTGCAACTTGTAGTAAAAAATATTGCAAATGTTTCCGCAATTATGTTGTTATCGGTAATTATCTGATCATTATCCCTTAATGTGATTGTTTCTTGTCTTTTTTTTATTCTACCTAGTTTCTCATTCACTATCAACCATGCTTCTTTGGTCTTGTTGTTTGCTTTGTCAATCCGGTTGTTGAAATATTTTTGTTTGGCTATTGTAATTTGTTTTTTATACTCTTTTTTATGTTGGCGGTATATGTCTTTTATCTCAGGTTGGTTACTATGCAGAGCATTCCAGTGTAATTTTTTTAAGTTTTTACTCATTTCTCTCAGCTCCTCACTATACCACGAGTTATTTCGAACAACAGAATTTAGATTATATGTTACAAAAGGACAACATGCTTCTAAACACCACTTAATGTTTTCCATGAATTCATGGCATGCACTATTTATATCATTTTTATTAATAAGTTCGTAAAACTTTGTCCAATTAATCTTTTTAAGGCAATGAATCAACTGATTAATATTTAATTGACTTAAGTTTCTGGTGACAAAACTATGTTCTTGGACTGGACTATTTATTGTAGAAACTGTTGGTAAGCTAAATGACAATATATGTGCAAAGTGATCAGCTATATGAGGATTTATAATTTCACATTTGTACTGATCGTGGGGTAAGTTCGTAATCATGTAATCAAGTGCACTAGAGGTTGTATCACCATTCACGTTTGTAAATATGCGTGTATGTTGGTTTGTTGTTATATTTAGTTGAAAAGAATTAAGGACATCACACAAGATATTTTTGTATAGCGTTGTCTTGCTATAATCTATATTAAGATCACCACACAATATAATGTTACTAAATTTTTTTTCAGCTAATTTTAGAATTTCTGTCAATTTACTTATAAAAATATTAAAATCACCACTAGGTGGTCTATATATCACAATAATTGCCATATTTATTTCATTTAAAACTATATTGGCTCCACTTACTTCAATGTTACATTGTACCGATTGATTATTTATAGAAATTATATCTGTAACTAACATTTTGTCTTTCGTTAAGATTAGTGAGCCACCGTGTATGTGTTCTGTTCTAGAGCAGTACGAAATGAGTTTATAACCAGGCAAGTAAATGTTTTCTACATCTGAATGTAAAAACCAATGTTCTGATATACATAAAACATCCAGATCATATTGAGCCAAAAGAAATTCGATCTCATCAAGTTTATTATGTAATCCTTGTACATTTATATGACAAATTTTCAAAACATTATTCAAATTTACTTTTGAGATTGTAAAAAAGAAGTGGAAAGGATTAATTATGAGCATTTCAGTGACAACGTAACCACAGAAAACCTATAGAGAGACTCTTTGACTTCCTGCCGAACTTGAATGTTTTTTTATAATTTCTTTTACGTGATCGCGTGTTGCAAGATATTTAACTAATAATTGTTAACTTCTAAGTTTTATTCTTACTGTGATAATAGAAGTTTTGTATTCATTGTTCATTTGTTTGTTATTATTATTATTAATACCGTAGGTTCATACATATAAAATTTTGTCATATTTTCTAACCTATTTTATATTAAATCACTTTGCAACTTCTTAAATTTAGTGGTGTGAGACAAATTTTTTTAAAATAGAAATTATAAAGCTTTTTAACGCCAGGACACCTTCAGTCCTGTTGGAATAATAATCATTCAGTTTTCTTTAATCGTCATGCCAAAATAAATGTGACTTCTAACTTGTCTGTCTACTTTTAGCATGGCTGCTGATGGTCAACTGGTGCATGTGGAAGTAGTGAACTACAGGAAACGTTACGACCCCGACAAATATTACGTATATATTTTGCGAGTGTACAGGAAAGATCAGAAGCAGCCGATGGAAATACAAAGAACTTATAAGGAGTTCTGCGAGTTGCACCAGAAGCTGTGCATCTACTTCCCGTTGGCCAAATTGCACAGGTAAGTGAACAACTGCAACTTTTTGTAAATGTTTTTGCGTCACATTGTCACACATATATGTACATTGTACAAGTTAGAGGTCATAAGTCTGACAAGTTTTTTTGAAATTTCTGGTGTACCCCAGGGCTCCATTCTTGGACCACTGTTTTTTATCATTTTCCTCAATGATATTGCCGCTAATATTGATATAAAATGCCTTTTATGCACTGATGATTTAAAAATCTTCTGTCAAATTAACACAATAGCTAGCCGACTGCGATCATCTGCAAAATAACTTACACCATATTAATACTGGCACCCAAAAAACCATATTTATTTTTGAATGCTAGTAAATGCAATGGTCAAGAAAGCAAAATACTTGTCTATTTGACCATCACATTTCTGATATGCTTCTAAACAGACCTGCTAATAGTAGAGACCTTAGTGTTTTTTTGACCCAAAATTAAGTTTTGTTGACCACATTAACTTAACTGTCTATCTTTTTTTAAATCATTAAAATTGTTTTAAGAAATATCAAGGAATTCAACAGTTTGATTCATGCAAGTTACCGTTTTCATAGGATAAAATTGTTGTACGCTTACCCTTATAAGGATTCGAATTTATAAATGTTACATTTTCGCAGTCGAAAACATTCATTGGCACTTCTTAAAAAAATTATATTTCAAAACACTTGAGTACACTTCTGTGCAATGAAATCCCGTACACTTATTTTTCGCTATATTAAATCATTCTTTATTTATTTGTCAGTCATATTTTCGTAATGCCAAAATTAACTGAACATGAAAAAATTTTAATTCTCTCTAAAATCGAAGAGCCATTATCAATTGAATAAAAGTACTGTTATGAGTGTGAAGAAAAGGTAAGAGGAGGAAGGTAGCGTAAAGAGAAAAGACGATTCAGGCCAATCGAAAAGTCCAAATCTCGTTCAAGATGAAACGCTCCTGGGCTATTTAAGGGAAAATCAGTTTCAAACAGCAGGAGACACTCTGTCCATGACAAATATTCCAGCATCGAGGTCAACGGCTAGCTGAAGGATAGGAAAATCTGAATTAAAAAACTGTACAAGACCATATTAACAAAAGAACAGAAGCGAGCCCGCATTCTGTTTTGTTTAAATTATGTCTATCGCCCGTTGGAGTTTTGGAACAATGTTGTGTTTACCGATGAAAAAGTTTTTCGGTCTTGTATTGATGGACATATTTGGATGTACCATCCTGCAAATATCAGGTTTCATGTTTGAAGCTGCTCCTTATGCCCATGGCTTGTTCGATTGTTTAAGAACATAGACTTCTTTTTATAAACGTATGTACAGATCTCCAATATATAAATACTCACTAAAGTTAGGATTCTAAGATTTTTAAAAGCATTTCTGCAAGTTCCACATTTTAGTCCCGCAATTATGCGTACTGCATATTTTTGTAGAATGAAAACTCTGCTTACTTGTGAACTATTTCCTCAATTAGCTATACCATATTTTAAGCTCGAATGAAAGTTAGCATAATAAAGTGAAATACCCACAGTGTTAAACAGTTATGAATATTATTAATGATACGTTAATTATGACAGTTTGTTTATGTATTTCCACAGTCACATGAGACATTACATTATATTCACTTTTTTTTCTTGGCTCTTAGTTTCGTTTCTTTATTTTCTTCTCAACCATATAGTATGATGTCATAGTAAACGATTATTCAACGAGTCACATCATATGTTACCAAGTGATGCAGTATCAGTATTGGTTTAAATTCAATAACACTCGTGTCTTGGGAGCAGCACCAAACAAAAAAAATATCACCAAACCAGCGCTCAGACAGATCATGATAAACAGATACAAATCTACTGTTTGTTGTTATTTTGTTTTATTGTAGGCGACACAAAACTGTCATCTAACAGATACTAATGATAAGGGTATTAAGGTGATTGATTATCTTTGGTTTATATATAGCCTTTATGTAATCTGAAATGTATGTCAATACTTTCTCGACCCTCTGATAAACAAGCGTACTGTGGTTACTATTCAAGAAAGTCAAGTGCGAGATAAGAGTTGCGTTAAATAGAAAAATGATGAATCTGTTATTAGTGTTTGTCAGCTGGAAAGATTTTTTTCTGCGAACACTTGAAGCTGGACCTTGATTAAAAGCAGAGATTTCTTTTAAGTATATTTTTTTATTAAACACTTACTGGATTATCAAGTCGTTAATTAATATTCAACCTTTAATGATCTTCTAAATGGGTCTCGAATAACCACGATAGGTACAGTATCGTCTCATTTAAATGCCCATAGTATAAATATTACCATGTAACATTAATAAAATAATATACTTAAAAGAAATCTCTTGGTTGCAGTCTGTGTCCATGTTAGTATTTGGACAGGTAAAGTAGTAGTTATCGAAAAACTAGTGGCGCTTGTTTTGAGTTTGCTTAAAATATAGGATCCATGCAACAACCAGTGATACACTTGAATTTACATCATGGTCATCTAGATAGGAGGATTACAGAGATATTCAAATGGTATAAACAAAAGTTTCAAACAATAACATTATTTAAGTACCTTTTACCTATTCCAATGAACTAATCTCAGTAGTTCCTGTCTTACTGGAGTGTTTTTTTCTCAGCCCTGACTAAGTTTTGGCAGTATTTAAAGATATGCTGAATGCTGTTTCTGATCCTATTGATGCACAAAAACTATATTAGGAGAGATATAGCATATCACAGATATTTTTTTGTTTATTTTTATGTTATTTTTTTTTTCTAATATTTTCAATGTATACTTCAAAATTCAACTCGTATTCAAATGTAATACCGGAGGATCTAACTCACCAAGGATGAGGCGCAGGTGATGAAATTTCAATAATTTTTTTCTCGTCTGTGGTGCATGGGACCCATACGAAATATGAGAAATAACATCTAGAGAAGCACTTCTCTAATGACCTTAAAAAATGTTGAAAAAGCAGTTTGCGAAAAAAAATTTCAAAATTCGGTTGCTCCCCCTGGTCTAGAGGCTTCTGTTTAAAATTATATTTTTTTTGTCATATACATTTGACTTTTCATAAAAATACAATAGGTTTTGGAGTTGATGGAAATATTTTCATTACTAACTGACATACAACGAACTGAAATTTTGTAATTTGTTAAATTGTAAATTACAAAATTTCAGTTCGTTGTATCTCAGTTAGTAATGAAAATATTTTCATAAACTCCAGAACCTATTGTTGTATTTTAATGAAAAGTCAAATGTATATGACAAAAAAAAAATAATTTTAAACAGAAGCCCCTAGACCAGCGGGAGCAACCGAATTTTGAAAAAATTTTTCGCAAACTGCTTTTTCAAAATTTTTTAGTGGTCGTTAGAGACAGACGAGAAAAAAATTATTGAAATTTCTCCAGCCGCCACTGCTGAGGATTTTGTATTTGAATCAAAGTAGAAGACATATTTTTTTTAGGTTTTTCAAAATAAGTCCGAAATTCGCAGTTTGCAAAAACCCGTTTTTTTTTGTAGAAAAACCCCTAGGTAGTGGGCTTTTGCTGGTTCTTGTGGGTTTTGGGTTTTTCCGGGTTTTGTATTTTCATCGAGCATTGTTAGTTGCCGTGCCATCTGTACTCGAACAGAAATAATTGAAGCAATTTGCAATTTTTACAGGTCAGGTTGGCTGTCTTTAAACTAAAAACTAAACATAACATAATCTAACAATTATTGTGCCCTTGTAAAAGCAGCAGAGGTAACTGAATAATAAACAAAAGTAACCCAAGTCCCACCTAAATCCTAAATCAGAAAGTTAGTTAATCAGTATTGGTATAATTTTTACGAATTTTTCATGCAGAAAAGTTGCTTTATTTGATTTTTTTTCATCAGAATAAAGTTTGGGTTTTGTGGGGCGGGTTTTTAGTGAAAAGTTTTTGTCAAAAACCCACTCGGGTTTAGCATTTTTCATTATTCTGTCGATACCAAGATTAGAACCATAGAGGTTCGATGATTTTGGATAAAAAACATATGATTCTCTTAAATGTCTTTGTGGTACATGAAAATCTAATAGTGCCAGTAATCCAGGGTCTGTCGACAATTCCATTGCATAGTTTAAATGCCAAAATAATATCTTTATTGGTTCTTCGTTTTTGCAAAGTCTGAAGATTTGAATGAGTTAGAATTTCGTTGTAAGAAATTTGATCATTTGGAATATAGCGCAGAAATCTATTTTGTACTCTTTCAATTTTGTCTATAAGTATTTGAAAATATGGAGACCATATAACTGAACAATTTTCAAGATGAGATCTAACTAGTTTTATGGCAAAAACGTTACTGAATTCTCTAGTGTCTTTTAATAAATCCAATAACTTTTAAAGCTTTATTACAGTTTAATTCAATGTGATGGATAAAGGTCAATTTGGAGTGGAAATAAATTCCTAAATCACATATTATATTAACATTTTCGATTGGAATATTGTTTATGAAATACATGTTTAATGATTGGGATAGTCCTTTGCTAAACTGTATATATTTGCATTTTGATATATTAAGTGTTATTTTTTGTTGTTGTTACACCAGTTATAGAATCTGTCTTCTTGTAATTCTATATAGGAAATGTTAGTTTTGTTCGCCGGCGGTAATTGAATTAAGTGATATCAACCTACTTTCAGTGCGAAATCTCTTCCCCAGAACAACCCGTGCCTTTGAAAAAACCATGTATTGGCATAAAAGGTAAATCAGTGCATAGACGGGACCGCTAAAGAATAGAAAGACATTTGTAAGCATGTAGACAAGGTAGAAATTACATGAAAAACCGCTGCCCAAGGAATCACTACTTCCACATCCAGATTTTCTATCCAAGTCACTCACAACGAAAAAATTTTGTATGTGGAAATAATTGCTTATGGAATTTTAATAATATAATATTTGAAATCCTCTACCCCAAAAACCTATAAAACGATACCCCACATCGGTAGTGGGGTGGGGGTGGTGCTAGGGGGTGGTAGTGGAGTGGGGGTGGATAAAGTAAAAAAATATTTCCAGGTTTCTGGTTCTTGTACACACACATTAAATCACAATTTTTTTTCATCCCCTTTAATAATGGGGTGGTGGTAATGGGGGTGGCTAATGCCAAAAATTTTTTTGAGACCTTAGCTTCTCTTTAATATACTAAATACCAATTTTCTGGACTCTTACCTGCTTAATTTACCTATTTACCCCAAATTTACCGCAATTTACCCCCAACCCTTCGATGGAACAAGATGAAAATATAATCTAGTTCCAAATCACGTTCAAATACATACGTGTACCAAATTTCAAGTCAATATCTTAAACGGTTCCAGAGTAAACGTGCGCACAAAAAAAAGTTACAGACCGACAGACAAATTTTTTTTTCGCTCAAACTTAAAACCTCGACGTTTCATGACATTCTAAGCATATTTGAACAATAAAAATTTTTAAAAATTTTTTTGTCGTTACTATACTTCCACTGGATGTGGAAGTAAAAAGAACATCTATTTGATGAAGTTAGTGATCATAATCTACGATTCACAGTTACAGCTTCTGATGAAGAAAACTATGAAGAATATAATGATGAAGAAGAAGAGACCGATGATTTTCTGCATGGAATAGAGCTTCTGGAAGAATCAGATTCAAATTGAACTGTGTCAAAATGTATGTTTACATACAATACCTTACCTTACCAATACCTTATATTATTTTTATAATAATAAAAATAAAATAGCTTTATTAGGCAAAGTTTAGCACAAATTACTATTCTTACACTTCACCTGAGCAAACAGTTGGGCAAGTTTTAATCTACTCCATTACGCAACTCCTTGACCACGAAACTTTTATTGCAATTACACAACTTTATACCCCAAATGACACTATACCACTGGTAAATATATCCACGTATGTTGACTCCGCCCCTGGCCTTTCCTCATAATAATACTACTCTACTTCCACTAGTAACAACAGACGTTGATGAAAGTAGAAAAGAGTAATGGCCCCAAGAATGAACCCTGTGGAGCTCCATGAGCTATTTTGCTTTCAGATAATTTTAAACCATTATGTGATTTCTGTTTGTTGTCATTTTAATAATGATAATAATAAAAGTACTTTATAGAATAGAAACAATTATATACGATTTTTAATTTTAGCCCACTATACATTGATGAGAGTGGAGAGCCTTGTGGTAGTCCTTGTTGTGTTTTAAATAATTTGTAGTAACCTGTGTCTATTTTAACTTTAGAGTTTTCCTTTAAATAATGTTTTATTATGCATGTAAGCATAGCATTTCAATTTCTCTGTTAAAGTAACATGTTTTATACAATCAAATGCCTTTGTTAGGTCACAGAAAATGGATTTAATGACATCCTGATTCTGAAGGCCCTCAGTTATACTTTCTTGTTTTCATAATGATCTCTGCAAAGCTTTATTTTACAGCAAATTGTTAATTTTTCATTGACACATAGCACATCATTAAAGAAGAAGACAAATTAAAAAAGTAATTTAATAATAAATGCTACAACTATTACATGTCATATTTGACAACTCTTATAATCTATCATTTTAAAACTTAAATACATCTGATATCCTGTTATCTTAATAAAAACATTCAATACTTGCTTTGCAACTTATCAACAATCCGCCCCACTGCTTCGCCTATCATCGTCATCGTCTGTCAACACAATCCTCCTCGGTCTAGCTATCTCAGGCTCCACGTCTTCCCCAAAGAATATACTCGCCGCCTGACTGCTGTACTCCATCCTAGTAAAAGTGGGAGGCTCCTCCTCCTGGTAAGATCTTTCATCCTCTGAATACGAATAACTTCGGTTAAAGTCGTGTTGAACTACGTTAACCTTATAATCTTCGTCTGGTGTGGCGTTGCGCTGTACAAAATTTATTTTGAAGTTGCCATCTCCCTCGTCCTCTTTAGGGCGGTCGAAATTGCTTTGCATTTTACTTGTGTTGAAGGATTGTAAGGTTTGCGCAAAGTTGACGTCAAAATCGTCCTGCCTTTTCTCCGCGATTTTATCGCCGTCCGAATTGGCTTGTGTCATGAATATAAGAGTTGACTGTTCGCTGCTACTACTTCCAGTAGCTGTATGGTTTAAACTAGGTTTTTCTGTCTTTGAACTTCTCTTTGACAAGTACATATATGTGTCATTTTCTTCGGTATCCGTGGATTGTTGGCTGTCATCATGCGTAGAAAAGCTCTTTAAAATGGTTTGCTCATGTTTTTCAGTCTTAGAATTCTTGTTTGTTGATACTAGATGGTTGTTAGTTACGATGGCGACATTCTCTGTAACTATGCCGTTGCGTTTCTCGACACTTCTGCCAAATTTCGTATCTGATACTGCTACGCTATTACCGTTGCTGGGCATTTCGAATGTCGTCGACACTGTGATGGAGTCGGATGGCTCACATCGCCTGCTGTCATTCCTGTGCATAAGTTTGGACACTTCGCCATTCAAGTTGGTCAGAGATAGGCTTTTTTGTGGTGTTTTTGGAGTGGACAATGCTGAGTAATCGGTGTCGGTTTCTTGAAAGATAGCAGACTTGGCAAGTTCTTTCCTCGACTTTGCCTTGGTCCTGCCCCTGACGACTTCATTTTTCTTGATGTTGCGGTTGTCCTGGATTGGGAGTGGAGCTGGAGCTGAAAAATAATATATTTTATTCATCTTATCAATTTACACACAGTATAATTTATCAGACTAGTCAAACAATAATACAACATAAAAATAATAAGGCATACAATAATAGAGTTTAAAGTACATTACATATATTAAAATTTGAGTTAAGACTAACTATAAATACTCATCTGTAGAATAAAAAGTTTTGAAAAATGTGAAAATTTTGGTCCACACCCGAAAAGCTGTTGTTCTTAATTCCTTATAATGCCAAGATCCGAGAAAAATGGTTTAACATTATAAAAAGGGCTGATCTTGTTAGGGCTAAAAGCTGTGTATACTGTTGTGAGGGCCATTTTGACATTAAGGTACCTTAAACTACTTTTAGTATGTAATTTTTACGTGTTATATTATACTAGCTTTTGTCTGTGACTTTGAATTGTTTTCTCTATGTAAATTAAAGAACGAAACACTTGCACTTTTTTGGCTATATCGTGGCCAGACATTCACAACCTTTGGTAATGATTCATAGAAACATAAACATCCCAATTAAGAAAATAAAAGAATGGTTATCAAAAATTAGATGATAACCTAGTTAGCAAAATTTTAGAACTATCAAAAAAATTTATTGATCACATAAAATGTATACAAATTTAATGATTACAAAATAATAAAACATGTTTACAATAATATTTGACATTTATTATACCAATGTGAAATTCTAATTTATTTAATTAATACTCCTAAAAGTGTAAAATAATGAAGGGCTATGTTTCCGATGTTGTTTTGTGATAATACTATATCTTAAACTCCCAAATTCACACATTTTGTTGACATAGATAGAAAAAAACATATTTTCTATGCTTATTAAAATTTCATTTTTATATTAACACATTTTGTTAACAAACATGTAGTGATAACACAGTAAAATTTGACACCAATTCGTTATTCCATTTTTTTCATTATTTTTCCATTATTCCATTTTATTAGTTAAAATGTTTAGGTAACTACAATGTTTTAAGCTGAAATAGAGTTTTAATAAGCTCCTAATTATTCCAACTTTTTCGGCGAAACGTGTCGAGTGTTTTAGTGTTTGAAACGCATCCAGTGATCGAACCTCCCCCCTCCGCAGACCTGATCAGTTACTTTTTCTGAATGCCTTTGACATATGTTATGATCGTTCCCCTGTGACACTTTTAAGTGGTAGCTAATCCCACTTACCTTCTTGCTGGTCAAATTCCGAGTGGATATGGTACTTTATACACACAACGTCTTGGGGTTTAACCTTGGCCGTACTGTTCCTGGTGAATTTGGCTTTGAACCCCCCAAAAAGGCCCATTTTATATCAGATGGGATGTGACAATATAAGTTTTATCAGCACGGGTGGTATTACTGAATTTCATTTGTAGAAACGTGTATTATCTAAATCTCCAGTGAGATTACAGGTGATATGGTGTAAGTTATCTGTTAATGATATTTTGTTGTTTTTACAAGCTATTATCAGTGTAATTGGTTTTTTATAGATTGTTAAGGATTAGTACATTGCTGCTTTACGCAGTGAACCAAAAAATGTGGGAATTTCCCATGAAAATGTTTTTTTACGTGTCTTAATATTTAACTCTGTTTGTTTGGGTCAAAACATTTTCGGTCCTCTTTGAACTCAGAAATTTTTTATTTAACAATTCTTTCTGACCTACATTGCTATTTACAACCAGACGTCGATATTTGATGTGGTCACAACGATATTTCAACACAGGTGGGCTCTTTGGCCAATGAATAAAATGATTATAAAATTAAAGTTGCTTCAAATTAAAATAAATATTAATTACCCATGATGTTTGTGCAAATCTAGCGCCAGGAGCATGGAAAACCACATTTATTTTTATCTGAGACCTACTGAACATTTGAACTACTGGTAGGCATGAGATAAATAAGTATTCTATTACCATGGGAAACTCCACATTTAATTATGTTTAATGGGACCTATCAGTTATCTGAACTACTAATTTGAATTCACTGGTAGGCATGGGTCAAATAAACAAGCCAGGAGCGTGAGAAACCACATTTAACTATTTGTATCCAAGACCTACTGAGCAACTGAACTCAATCAATCAACTCAACTCAACTGATTTTGGTCCGCTAGAAGGCATGAGATACTGCATGGCTAACAATAAAAGAGCGGCTCACAAAAAATTGTTTTCTTTTTTAGTGCATTTTTAATAAAAGCACGTTTTTAAACTATCTTCTTTACTTATTTAAAGTATTGCAACTGCACCTTATATCAGTTAGTAAGTGCAGAAGCTCAAAACAAAATGAAAATTCTGGGTAACATATTTGATCGATGACATTAATTTGTTTTTTTTTCTTTGTGTTTTGAGCCCCTCTGTTATTATGAGGGTTTGGTCGCGTATTTTTGGAACATCCTTTATATAAAAAAATACGTATACTACATTATGTATATATTCTAAATGCACCATTTTAAATAATTCAAGTTCTTTACGTAAGGCATTACCCCCGATCAAAACTCTCACATTAATTCGAAAATTTCGTCGTCCTCATCTTCAGACATCATAAATCTGTACCGTAATCTTTGTTTAAGTGATTAATTGTTGATTTTAAATTTCTCAGTGATACAATATCTGCGTTTTTATTTTATTTATCTGTTGATAGGAAAGTAGATTTTGGGTTTGCTAATGTTTACATCATTGTTCATATCCTGCTTTATTTATTACAGGTGTGGGTACATTATTTCTATGAATTATCTATTTTCAAGTATCCTGAACTTAAAAATCTATTGATACAATTAATGCAAGTAACATAAATTGTCTGCATTTTCATAGTGTAATGTTAGCATGGTAGGAAAAGTAAGCTGATAAATATCGGTTGTTAGTTGATAATAAATAAATGTAATCTTTCGGTTGTATACAAGGTGTTCATGAGAAACTGTACATAACTTATCGAACTGATGCCAAAACATCCTCATATGTATCCCCTGAAGCCATTCATTACTAATGAATCTCAGTAACGAATGATTTTTTCTAATTTATGCCAAATTTTTTACCTGTCATATTTTTTTAACTGATTTATCCGAATACTAAGAATTTGGCTTAACAATACTGTGTTTTTAAAAAATACAGAGTCAGACTGGCAAAAGTTACATTTGGTTAAAGTAATCAAATATCACTATGTATAAAAAAATTTCATTTTTTACTTCTCTCGCTTACCTAGCTTCCCCATTCTTTAGTGTTTTATTTGCGGACATTACAATTTTACCAAAACAGATAGACAGACTGTTAAAAAAATTTCATAGGCCAAGAATTTTCATTGAAAATTACCAAAAATTTTTTTAAAGGGAAATCAATCATAAATCAAAATGTTGTTAAATTTTGGATATAGGGGTTCTAAACTATGCTAATCAATAATATTAGTTTTTTAGTAAAAAAATGTGTACAAAAATCGATCCCTTTTTTATTGATAAAAATGCACATCAATGACTAATAAGTTTTGTTTTACTCAAAAAAAACGTAATAAAAGTCTGATATCAATCCAGGTTTGGTTGAAATCGAATGACTAATAAGTAAGATATGGAGGGGGAAGCCATTAAAAGTTGGACAAGCTGTATATTTACCTTTCCTAGAAAAAAATCTGTGATCGTCATGTCAATCATCCCTCAAACTCACGTTTTGGCATTTTAGTTTATCCACTGGATTGCACATGGGCAGATCGAACATCAAGCAAGTAGCACAGAAGAGATTCCAGGAGATCAGCCTCTTCGTCAAGTCGTTGTTCCTGTGCGCCCACGAAATAGCCCACTCCGACCTAGTATACACTTTCTTCCATCCTCTGCTCAGGGATCAGCAATATCCTGACGAGTATTCCAAAAAAGTCAAAGGTAGAACGATATGTTGATGTGTAAAGTGTGATATGCTAACATTTTTCAATTGCAGATCGTACTGATTTCCAAAGTGAATCAGGAAGGCTGAAGGGTCAATTAAAGCTGTCTTTGCAGTACAGCAAAGGAGTATTCTGCGTGATGGTGCACCACGCCAGGGGTCTACCACGGTTGTCAAATGGACAGGAACCATCAACGTACGTCAAGGTTTATTTACAGCCGGACGTGCAGAAAAGCACCAAGAGGAAAACCAAAGTTGTTAAGAAGAACTGCCATCCTAGTTTTATGGAAATGGTAAGTGGAATTTGTAATTCTAGTCTTTCAAAGCTCTATATGGGTTTCCTAACTGTTCTTTATCCCACACCTATTTGGCTACTCCTGAATCTTTTTCATAGATTATTATACCCTTTGATATGGTAGAGACCTTTGCACCATGAAACTTTATTATTAGTCGTGTTAATATAGTTACATTGACTTTTAAAAGCACCGATAGGACAACAGCATGCAGTTTTGTTGCTCTAAAACAATAGACCAGTAATATATACATTAGTTCTTCCCTATCTGAAACTACTTCGAATTTGCTACTTTTATATTTCATATTTATAAATTGTTAGCTAGGTGCTTACAATTTAATCAGACAGAAGATCCCACAGCAAAAATGGCATATGCAAGTTTCCCGCCTGCGTATTTTGTTGCTTTACATAACCTCAAGTTGCGGAATACTAATATTTCTGGCAAAGTGCCGCAAATTGAGGAATCTCATCAATTTGTACTGTTTCCTTCTCTTCCTCTTTCCTTCCTGCATTTCCAGCCTGAGCAATAATGTGTTTAAATCTGATAATAACATTTTCAGTTGGAATACCGGATGGCTTTAGAAATAGTAAGGACAAGGAGACTGAAAGCGACGGTTTGGAACTACGACGCTCTACAAGAAAACGAATTCATGGGCGGAGTAGAGCTGGACTTAAGCAGCCTTGATTTAACTGCGGAGACCAGCGAATGGTACTCGTTGATAAACCTTAGCAGATAACAATTGTATCGTTGTAAGGCATATAACAGTAAATATCAATTGTTAGTGATATAATATTGGTTAGAGAATCTACTTAAGTTAGGTGCGCGGTGGTCAATCTAAATGTTGCAGGGGAATTTTTGCAACATGATCATTTTATAAAAATAGATATGGTGGAGTCAAACTAAACATTAAAAAAAGGTGAATAAGTAATTGTTTTGCTGCATATATTTTATGGTATTGATTTGTTTTAGGCGTGACAACAAGTAAAATTTGTAGGCCATCAAAAAATAGAATGATTTTTTTTAATAATATTTTTAAAATATTTTATAGCTTTAAAAATAACATAGATAAAACATTTTTATTAATATAAAACCATATTTTAAAATCAAAATTAAAAGAAACGTGTATTTTTAGTCACGATAAAATGATCTACAACAAAAATTGTTACCAAGCTCAGTTTTCTCAGACTATGTGGATTTATAATAATAGCTGATGCCTGCGACTTCCTCCGCATGGAACTTTGTTCGGGTGAAACTTCGTCTACGTGGAATTAAGAACATTGAGATACTAACCCACTGCACATTCATTGCATTTAGGGAAGCCGTCTTCCCATCGAAAAAAATAGTTATTTTAATCGACAATAGAGCACATGGGTGGGTATGTGTCCAATTTCATGCTTAAAAACATCCCTCTCCCTGTTCAACCATTCGGGAGGAGTTTCTTTTTAAAAGCCGTCGAATATGTGTCTCCTTATTTCCTCAGAAGATCCCATCACTCTGACTTACGCGATTTCAGACATACAGATACCTCAGGCTCATGTGAAGTAATTGTCGCCCTCACGGACATAATTAAAAATTCGTTCCAATTGTCTAACACAAAGCTGACTATTTGTTTACTAACCTTCTTGTGAGCCGTACATTAAGAATGAAAGGGAACGGAATAAACAGGCTCCGTCACCTACAATTGGGACAACAGTATGTTGTACAACTTCTCCATTAATACTTAGATTTTCTTTAGCCATTTCGTAAAAAAAGTAAAAATTCACAGATTTCCCAATCCTTGCAACCATTGGAGACATTGGAAATGATAACACCATATATGAAACGTAATAATAATATTTTATCTTCCGACGTGTCAAATGACTTAATTATTATAGACATCATTTTCAGTGTCAAAATGATATACTTTGCCGTTTACACCGTATGTGTTTAAACCATCTACTACCCCCGCTTTGACCCCTTCAAAAAGCGAAAATCGAAGAACGCTGTATTTCCCAAGATGGGTCACCCATCCAAGTACTAACCGCGCTCGACGTTGCTTCAACGGAATGTCGACTGACATTCACATTGAAGTCGCCTCTACGCTCCCCCTAAGAAAGTCATAAAAAAGTTTAAAATCTATTGCTTACATTTATGCATTTTTTTCAAACAAAAGCTAAACAAATTGGAGGGAAATTATGCTCGTCAACCGTGTGTTATCTTTTCAAAGGTGCTTTATTCGATGTAATTTTAAAAATTGTAGTTTTGGGTTATTTTCAACCAACAGTGACAAAAATATAAGCATTGAAGAACAACCAGTGCAAAGGAAGATGTTAAAAAGTAGCTAATTTTGGCCTAAGCTGCACAACGGAAAATGAACACGGTTTTTGATAGCATTTTTCCCATAGAATGCGATAACGTTTTCGATTTTGCGAATTCTCACCCCTTTACCACCCTTCCCACCTCTCCCACGTCCGTCAGTCCGACAGAACTGGTCTGGCCACCCCCTCCTCCCTTGAAGAAGAGATGCCGCCTTTGAGCCCGCCAGGCAGTGGAAGAACAAGGGGAGAACGCGCCCCTGGAGGAGCGTCCAGGGGCCTAGCGAAGGGGCTCACTTCTTCGATGGGTTCTCTCAATTTGGCAATCCTGGCCTTATGCTTACCCTTTGAGAGCGCTTACTTTTATTCTAAAAAAAAAAATTATCCGCAAAGTTTGAAGAAAAAAGAAGAGTTCTTCAAGGGTCCGTACTTTGACCCCAGTTTCTCGGAGAGAAATTCCTTTTTCACCCCACTTTTTGGGTTCCTGGGTTCCCCGGAAAACTCTGTCTCTTTCAGTGGCCATACCCCAACTCACCCTGGCTCCGTACAGGTGGGAAAGGGATGGGAAGAGGTAAGAACTAATCGAACCCTGGGCAAACAGCAGGAAAAAGAAGAAGAAGAATTAAATATATTTCGCAAAAATTTAGCACGGCAATTTGTAACGATTTTTATTTTTTGCAAGTTAGCAAATCAGAAAGTTTATTTGTAGGTCTAATTTTATTCAAAATTTTGTCCTGAACAATTTTGTGCTTTTAGTTTTCCAACATAAATTATTTAAATCTCCATAAAGCAATGGACAGATATAATCCAAAACTCTTTGCATGTGTTATAACCTAGAATAAATTAAAACCATAAAATCGCTGCAGTAAAACAACTCCATTTAAATTTCATTTTGACTCCACTAGTAGTAGAGAAGTTATATTTTTAAACTACACGCTCTACTCAGGAAACAATAATATGAGGTTGTTTTAACAAAGAAAAATACAGTCATATGCAATAATCGAACAAATATAATTTAGTTGCTGGGCATTCTAGAAAAATATGCTTCAAAGTTCATTTGAAATTTAATTTGTTTTATTTTATCAATACGAGGAATGTCCAGCAACGTTAAATCGTATACATTTTGCACAAATAATGTAATCCTAATCACTAAATATTAATTACTTGAATCAGTTTCTAATAATTGTAAGCTTTGATGGTGCTGTAAACTTTTACAATGTATATAAATGCCAAGAAATTAAAAAATGTTGGTCAGTATTTTTAAATTAGCTCTTGTTGCATTTACAAAGAATTTATTTAATTTCCAAAGGTTGCATTAATGACCTAGAATACTTTCCAGAGATGTACGGGTGAATATTTTAGCAAAATACTATCAAAAACTTTACTGTTAGAGTAGTAAAACTAAAATTTTTAAAAAATTGTTGTGGAATAGCAATTTTTTGCTGTAACTTGAAAACATTACAAGAAGTGTAGTAAAATAATAGTAATAATAATGTATTTTATTTATCTTATCAAATTACACACATAGTATTATCAGTATTACGTACATGATACGTTAAAATTTGAATTAAAATTAACACTGTAAATACCTGTCTAAAGAATAAGAAGCTCTACACATTAAAAATTTCAACAAAGCATTTCTAAATGAATTAAAACAGGGTGGCCACTTTCTGGAAAACCGGGAAATGTCAGGGAATGTTGGTGAAAGTCAGCGATTTTTGTGAAAATCCAGTCAATGCCGAATGCCGACATACGACATTCTGACATACGGTCAAAGAATTGTGACGTTCTAAAGAGTTTATTAATCTGTTGTTAAGTCGTAGTTCAGAAATGTTTGCTAATCGATTCTATACAGTAATATTTCTATAGATAGATAGATAGGTAGATAGATATTTACCGTCATTTCCACTCATATGAAACTCGTAACAGAAATGATCTCACCATTCCAACACACCGCCTTAATCTCACCAATAGATCCCACGTGATATTGGGATTAAATCTCTTTAACAAGCTTCCAAACGATATTAAAAACATTACTTACATAAAGCACTTCAATAAGGAAGTAAAAAATCTGCTACTCAATTTGTGTGTGTACAACATGGACGAATTCACACAAACTATGGTCTAAAAATTACGTCAGTCACTCCATCCAGTTAGTCATTTTTTTTTTTATTTATTTATGTATCTGTATCTTAAATGTTATGTTATGTTTTGACGTCCAGCTGCACCAGCAGCTACATGTACAATGTCTTTATACTGTTTGTCTTTATTTATTATTTGTAATCTGACTAGTCTTATAATACCCCTGTGTATTCTTCTGGACAATAAATGTTTATTATTATTACCAATGATACAGGTTAGTGTACATTTGGCAGGTCAGGATGCATATCTACAGCTCTCTCTATAATTCTATTGAACATTAAACGTAGTATTCGTTTTTGAAAAATAAAAACTCTTATAATATTTACCCCATGCCATTATATTGAAAGATATATGCGAGAAGGCCATTGCATAGTATATATTTAGTAGCCCAGATTCGTTGAGAGCATAATTACATGCTTCTACTCGAGATCCCATGTTTTTATAAATCGGAATAGATTTTGAAATCTTTAGTACATCTGTGAATACTGGCCAAGTGAAAGAGTTATTAATCAGGTAAGAGTAAGTAGCAAAAGAGTAAATCTGAGTACCGAAAGACATTAGTTTAAACAAGACAGTTTTCAAAATAAAGTTCTTTTTTGCCATTCTTCTTGAACATTTTTGGTTATATAGCTCATATTGCAATAAAAACTAAAGAACAAATTGTTTGTTTTGAAATTACGATTAAAGTAGACTTGTCTAGACCTTTTTTAGTCACTTTGTTAAGTTGCAAAAAATAAAAACAATTAAGATTGGATGTTTTAAACGAATTGACTAAAAAGATTCTGACAGGTCTAATTTTCTTTGCAATTTAATATTGTACAATCTAGTTTCTTTTTATTGAGAAACAAGGTACACAACATACAACCAGAGATAATAATAGTCTTAAAGATATTTAAGAAAAATGGCGAAAACCCCCATTTTGAAAATTATTTTATTTAACCCTTTCGCTGCGCAGAGCGGTTTCACGTAATTCTCGTGTAGTGCGCAATAAATTGACCGCTTGCGAGTATACGCGCTTGGAGCACGCAGATCCGATATTACGTTACTATTTGATTTGGTTTATTGTATGCATGGTCTATTATTATATATAAAATTGAAAGAAAAACAAAAACCAAGTGCTCTAGTTTCAATAATAATAATTTATTTTTAGAAAATGGTTAAAAACAGTACAAGTAAACATAAACATAAAAACAAAACAACATTCTTATCAAAAATATTAAGGTACAACAGAAACTTGTGTAAGTATATAAAAATGTATTAATAGAACATATACGCGTGTTAAATCGCTTTGAGCAGTCTGAACCAATTTAAAAACGACAGGCGAGTTAACACGCTTGGAGCACAGTGGGCCCATTTATTTTTCGCGCGTATACACGCTTTGAGCAGTGAAAGGGTTAAATGAATATCATCCGGGGTTCGAATTTACCCCAAACATTTTTGTTACACTTATAATGTTTACAAGTTCCAAAAAAATACTAGGTGTTTTAAAAAAATTCCTTTTTAGGTGATATTAGACCCTTAGTTTTGCTCCTCTGTATAAATTAATATGGATGAATAGACGTCTGCACTCGCTTCCATACTATTGTGCCGGTATTGTCATTTTTGTGTAATTGTCATAAAAATTAAAATCGAGTAAAAATATTAAATTATTATTGTTATATTGTAATTTTTAATATGTTTCTTTTGGTTGATGGCACTGTTTAAGCCGATAGCTTAGCTAGTTTCTATGTAATTTTTAATGGAACGTATCTCATAAGATATTTATATCATGGAATATGGCAAAAATGTGCCGCAGTTTTATTTTTTCATAAATATGACAAAGAATATATCCTTGTTGTTCGAAATTGTATACAAAAATATATAACTATCCGAGATATTTTTACCCGTCCATCTCTGGTTCATTTATTTTTGTGGTCCAACGAATTCATAACAGTGTTTCCTTGGAATTTAAAATGTAACTCTAGCCACCATTACAAACAAAAATTTGGTGATTTACACTCCGTTGTTGTAACATCCCCAGGCGGATACCTTGTAGTACCACATTAATTTTTTACCTTTCTAAACCATGTCAAAGAATTACGTTCAAAGTGATTTTGGTAAATTTATTTTACTTGTTTGGTTCTTAGTTATATGTATCTGTCATTTATAGAATTAATATGACTTCAGCGTTTTGTTTGTCTGATGTTGGCCCACACATTTTCACTTTAAATAAGTTGATATGTCAGATTTTTTATGAATAATTGTTGTGAAATTTAATATATTTTGGGTGCCTAAGCATATGACTGAGCGATGACCTGTACTTTAATTAAATTTTCAAGCAGAACTAAAATATATCCAATTATAATATTAATAAATTAGACAAACAAATAAGGCAAAAATAGATCTCCATTTTATCTCTGATTGACTTGAACAATACCAAATTATCCAATAATGATTTATTTCAATTGGAATTACAAATAAAACTAGAAAGGCAGTTAAAAATACTGCCCCACAACGAGCGCCAAATTTGTAACAACTGCCAAAACTGGAATTTCTGGACACAAAAACAATTCTAAAATGTTGTTAAAAGTTAAAGAATATTTTATTTGAGTTGGTAAATTGTCTTTGGTACTATGAATTTAGCTTTGATTCAAGTTTGGAATGTCGGCAATAGGTGTCGCTAGCTTCTTGATTTTCTCATTACCAAATGTTCACAGCATACAACTTAAATAAAGGAGAGATGTGGGTTAATGTCATTATTTAATTGTTTATATTTTATAGTCGTTAGTCAGTGTACAGGGTATTATCTTTAAGTGGAATGACTGAAACTATTTCTATAATTTGCAGTGAGGTTCACAGCATTCAGTATTTGACACAGTAATTATTTAATTGAAGACTGAGAAGGTGAATTGGGTATGTCAATTTTATATATACATATATGATAGACTGTTTCGTCTAGTTGTTCACCTTGGTTGTTTTTTTTCTGCTCATAAGAACAGTATTAATATACGATAAAAATGTATTGAACCCTCACTGAAATTTGAATAGCTTATATTGAACAGCTTGAGAATCTACTACATGTAATTTCTTTCACTCCGTTTTTGGAGAAATTCGAAGTTAAAGTGTGAGGACCCGATACATTTGAATCGTATATTGTTACAGATGTACAATTTGTGAACCGGATTCCAAAATCAAGTAAACGTGAGTTTAAGTGTAATACCCTGTATAATAATCATGTAATGCCAAAGTTACAGTGTTGGTAACATTTTTAGATTTATTTATTAAGTGTTAGTCAACGCGCGCGTATTTATTTTTAGCTGTAAATCGACACAGATAAAGTCTACATTGTTAATAGTATCGGGAAAATGTAATCACACTGTATTAGTAAATAACAAAGTATCACTCTCATTCCTAAGTAACATTAAGTGGTTGAATGTTGGTCATATCTATTCGATGAAATATGAATGAAATTGTATAAATCACACTGTATTTATTTTTGATAACATATTTTGTGGAATAGGTGTGGCATTGAACATCTGTATAAGTAACTAAGTAGTGCATTTATTTTGTAATTTCTTTATACATATAAACCCATTGCTATATACTTGTTTGTCATTATTATTCCTCCTCGTTGGTTTTTACAACTTGTCCTCCAGTTAAAGCATTCTTTGTGCATTTGCATATCACTCGGAATATCATAGAACCTATATTTAATAACCCAATGTGAGACAATTCATTTTTTTTTTACAGAAAAAGAACTGAAAAGAGTGAAGTTGAAATCGGATTAACATTTCGAATGAGACAATAAAAATAGATATTTTGCTGAAAGATAAGAAAACTTATATTCAAAAGAGAATTAAATGTCATCCGATCTTTTCAGCTCCTGTCCAGTACTAATATTACCTTTGTGCCAAATTTTATCAAAATTGGTTTGCTAGGTTTGGCATGTTCACAAACATACATACAGACAAAAAAAAACACTTGGATTTCTGTGATCTTAAAACGTAAGGATTGGTCTATTTTGGACCAACTGCAGTAACCTCTCCTTTTTTGTGGGTGGGGATAATAGTAAAATAATTTTTTTAATATAATTTTCCATGTAATCACTCCAAAATAAACTTGAAATTAACCAATAAGGTAGACCCATGTCCGGTTTAGATATTTAAAAATTATGGACTGTTTCTTGTGATTCAGACTCTAAACAATGAACAAGAAAATTTTACAAACATCTACTTAACAAACAAATGACTTGTGGGTGTAATAAAAAGCACTTTTCTTTTGTTTGAGAGTGAAGTTACGTAGACAAAATACATGGAAAGTCAAAACGGCATATAAATAATATTTTTCACTGATTACAGATGGCAAAAGTAGTCGTTATCAAATGCCGTTATTTAAAGTTTTTGGAAAACACAATGAACTTGAACTTAAAGAAAAATTTAGATTGCTTTGAAGGTATGGGCACCGCATTTTAACCCTCGAATCATTTGCATTTTAAAATTATATAAGATTGAAAGTTTATTCAACTTTTTGTATACTTTTTTATTATTGTAAGATGAAGTTACATCGAGTTAAAATACTTTCAAGTTACGACAGCATTTTCGCCTGATTTGAGAATGTGTATTTTCACGTGCTTGTTCGCATTGACTCAAAAACTAGTTATAGTCAAGTAAACTCTAAGCTGGCGCGTCCAAAGATCGCTTCATCATATAAACTAAGAGATTAAGACATACGCAACTAGTTCATCTCTATGTCACTGAAATAGCTTTATGCGCAACGCATATCAAATCGTACGTCGTGTTACCAACTCATACAAACACCACCTTAGAGTTTACCAGACTATATACGATTAAAATTTATAACTGTACACTGGGGTTAGCTTTTAAACAAAAATTCGAGTTATACTGAATTAAAGATATGCAAAAAGTATCGTTTAAAAATTTCACCTGCTTTAAGAGGAGAATTACAATGATACCGTGATACTTGATGGCAGCACAAAGGTCTTTCTGTTTATTTTTCTTTTCGTACTTGAGAATATATTTTAATGTGACAGGTATCTACGAAATCGTAGCAACGTTACTGTCTACTACAACCTCCTGTCAATAGGTGGCGCGAAGATCCCCAAACAACACAAAGATACTACATATAGTACAGTAACTAGGGGTTTCTATATTATGCGGGCTTGCTAGTTTATAGAGGGTGGATGCCGCCCCTTTTCAGGGAGTGGCACCAAAAAAAAAAAACAAGAACATTGGAACTGAAAGAATCAAATTTTGAGAACAAAAGGTTCTATGTAACTTTTCATAAAAATGATAGTCTTTAAATTATAGCGACTTGGAAATTGGGATTTTAGCTTGAAAAGGAGGTACCTATTTCAGATAGGTTTTCATCAAATAACTTGAAATGTATTACATTGAGCAAAAACATATTAGACAAATAAGAAAGCTACCTACGAAATTAAGGATGAATTTCGTAATTTTTTCTAATTTCTGCAGAATTAACGGTTAAATATCTTGGAAATTATCACACTTACGTTAAAAATGCTAATAATCAAAATGAAAGTCTACTAATTAGGCTTTCAAATAATTTTTTAATTATTTTTAAGCATAAAAGCAAAAAGTTATAACGAAAACAATGTGCTACTTAACATTTTTTTTAAAACATCGCCATTTTGATAATGCAATTAGTCAGTAATTAAAAAAAATATATTCCCATATACTGTTTTTCATTAATATACATATACTATGACCCAGAAGCTCAAATTTTTTCATATGTTTACAGCGCTTGCTTCAGAAAAATATTACATTTTAAATTATAAAGGAATTTAAGAAAAAACGTAACATTTTTACAGAGATGTGTCGAGGAAACTTTCCACATTTGATAAAAATCTGTAAGTCATGTAAATAATATAACTGTATGCACTTATTTGGTATCACAATGAAGCTTCCATCATCACAAATCAGATTTTGCCATATAATAGCCTATCAATATACCCAATGGAAAGTTAGAAGGAAACTTTCCGTTTTGAAAACTCCGAAAGTTCCCAGGAAGTTTCCCTTCTAACTTTCCATTGGGTATATTGATAGCTTATTTTATGGTGAAATCTGATTCGTGATGATGTAAGCTTCATTTTGATACCAAATATGTGTATACAATTATATTATTTACATGACTTTTACAGATTTTTTATCAAATATGGAAAGATCCCAACCCATCTCTGCATTTTTGTTTCTCTGCAAATATCTCAATAAATATTAGTTTTAACGAAAAAATTATGGACACCAAAAATGAAACCAATAAACCGAGACTGAATTTGTTTTTTTTATATATTTGTGTAGGAATTATATTTTCGAAGATATTTAATATATTTAAGTTTATAAATGGCATCCGACCATTTATAATATAAGAATTTAGTTTAAATGTTGAATATCTTAGAAACTGTGACCTTTCCATAAAAACAAAACTAAAGATAATTAACCTACATAACACAGTTATACACAAAGTATGATCATAGTACAAATCTCAAAGTACGTACTCATGCAAAGTATATACTTTGCATGAGTACGTACTTTGAGAATTGTACTCGAAGAAAGTATAAACTAAAGTATATACTTTAATTTATACTTTCTTCGAAGAACGACCTACTTTTACATGCAATTCAGTTGCAAATATTTCCAGTTCTTTGGTACTTTGCATGATCTATTTATATACATAGCACATGTAAAAAGTATAAACTATGCATAAGAATAGTAGTACTAATTATATACTTTATATGATGGAAAGAAAGTAAAGAATATATGTATTCATTTATATTAACATATCTAATATTGTTTACCCTCACAAGGGTTGCCTGCAAATTACAATGTTTATCAAATTATTAAATTCATTTTTACTTACCTTTTTACCAATTGCGGACAGTAGGGATCAAACCAGCAGGCCTGCGTTATTCTTGTAACAGTTCTTCTCACTTACCCACTGGGCTATCCTTTGTCCATTATTTTGGGTGCCAAAAGTGGTATATTAACGTGGGAAATTTATTTAATGATTATCACTAATAATAAGCCTTTATTATGTGAAAATCGTTCATGTAGGGCCCGTGCACCATTTGACAGCCGACGAGGTTATTAAAGGCTACAACTTCAATCTTTCAATGTTTTTAATTTGAAATTCACATTGTAGGAAGTTCTTATTTGCTTTGATTTAATTATAAAAAAAGGAAGTATTAGAATAGATGTTAATAATAGAATTACGGTTTTATTTGCCTTTGTCACTGTTTGTATGCCAATTAAGAACTTTTTCCATATCCATGTATTTTTCAAAGGCTGCATAATTATCATAAAACACATTTTCTCACTCTCCGCCATCGTGCTTGATAACATTGATAACTAAAGGATGAAATTTACTTCAAGGAGTACTTATTACAACTTATCGATGATTCAATAGGTGAAGACTATATTATCTGGGTTTGCTTTTCTCTCACAATGGGTTTGACTACTTACACTGGAAAAATATAAGGATTTTTCGTGTACCGTGAGTATTTATGCAAGTCAGACGGAGGGGGTAGTAAATGAATAAATAAATAAATTAATTAAAATGTCTTTATTTAACTGGCGGGATGTCATGTAAATGCCAACCAAGGCCAGTATATGATCTTACATAAGACATGCATAACTGAGTAGTTACATTCATAATATCCATAAGAATTAGAACATGGATAAAACTGTAATATTTAAATCCTAATATAACTTAACCTAATACTTCAAAAATACCTTACAAAATAAAGAAGACAAGAATAAGCATGAAGAAAGAAGCTATTACAAGTACATACATAAATAAAATGAAGTTGGTTAAAAATAACAAGCTTAAAATTAATTTTAAAGATGATACATTTGTACTTTTTTCTTAAAAGTTGCATAGGATAACTATATGACAAAAAACTGACCATCTTTATTATATAAATCCGCTGCTAAGTATGAAAAAGATGATTTAAAGAGAGTAGTTACATGCCTAGGAATATGCAAAGTATTTGCCATGAAAGTATACTTTGGTAAGTAAAAAGGGTCTATAACAGAGATTTAATTGCCAGATGTAACAAACAGCCAGAAGGACCTCGATCGAAGGCCTTTTGATTGTATTTGTGTTTACTTGTATGACCAATAAAGATCTTTTATTAATATTATTATTAATGGATAGCAATAAAAGATATAGTGCACCATATTGTTCATTTAACAAAAAAAAATACAGGGTGTTTCAGCTAAAAGTCCCCGGGTCATTATCTCATAAAATAAAGATACTTAAAATTTGTAAATCGTGGATAATTGAGACCAAAAAAGGTCTTAAATAACTGCGGTTAGAATTGTTCCTTCTCAGTGCACAGAGATGGCGCTGCGGTGAGAAATTATTTTTCGATGGCTGGAACCTTGAAACATGATTCATACGATTAATGAATAAATTGTGAATAATTTTGACTATGTAAAAAATTTTGTAAATACCAGCCGTTTTGGAGCTATATGAATGTTTTTCTCCATTTTTTTGTCTTTGTAAATTTTGAAAACTTCTGGAACTTTTCTGTTTATCATTTTAGAACAACAATAATTTAGAACTTTTATCTTATTATATTCCATACTTCTTATATTATGACATATTTTGAAAATTTTTATATTTTCAGAATTTTTTAAATGCAACTAATTTTTAAAATTTGAAATTAGTAAGAATTTTCAAAATATGTAATAATATAAGAAGTATGGAATATAATGATAAAAGTTCTAAATAACTGGTGTTCTAAAATGATAAACAGAAAAGTTACAGAAGTTTTCAAAATTTACAGAGACAAAAAAATGGAGAAAAAAATTCGTGTAGCTCCAAAACGGCTGGTATTTACAAAATTTTTTACATAGTCAAAATTATTCACAATTTATTCATTAATCGTATGAATCATGTTTCAAGGTTCCAGCCATCGAAAAATAATTTCTCACCGCAGCGCCATCTCTGTGCACTGCGAAGGAACAATTCTAACCGCAGTTATTTAACCCTTTCACGAAGGGAGCCGCAAAAACACGCAAATCTCTGATTGACATATGTGCGGGAGACGCATATTTTCGAACGCCGTGAATACTACTTAAAATCGGGAGGTGCAAGATTGTGGTCTGATGTTCGCTTAAAAGCATCTTCAAGCTGTAGCTTGTTAGTTGCAGAAAAGCTGTGGTCTGAAAAACAGTTGTATACTCGCAGTTTATTCTTGAGTGTGTAAGCAGCTGCAAATTTTTCATAAAATAAATTGCATTTTTTACAAAATGAACAAGAAAAATAGATATTTAGTAGATGACGAGCTTGAAAAAATTTTTTTTAGATGTAAAAAGGCTTGGATGTTATTATCGTGTGGGGAATATGTGGTGTTGGAATATTGATACAACTTGCATTAGTTATTCAGTATACAAATTCTGTATATACCAAATAAAAATGTACGCTAACAATTATATATTATATATGTTTGCATACCTATTAAATAAAACGTTTATCTTCTATCTTCGTTTATCTCTACTTGCGCATTTCAGCGTGTGTCTTTGGAGTCGGGAAACGCATTAATGCGCGAAACTAATAAACGGGAGACCCAAGATTGCGCGAACGCAAAAAATCCCCGTTTGTGAGGCCAGTCGCCTAAAAAAAACGCCCGATGCGAAAGGGTTAAGACCTTTTTTGGTGTCAATTATCCGCGATTTACAAATTTCAAGTATCTTTATTATTTTACGAGATAATGACCCGGGGACTTTTAGCTGAAACACCCTGTATACATAAAACAGTAAAATTCATAATTACTAGTTTATAATCCAAATGATGATCAGAGGTCTATTTGGCAAACTTTTTTACCTGGAGTGGCCCTAGTAAGCACAAACACAATCTTATTTCTTTTAAATTATATGTATGTATGTGCTTTCAAGTTTCAATAAGGTGGCAATAAATTAAGCAATAATCCCATTAAGTATTTATTTAATCATATTTTTTTTTGAATTTAGAAAAATTATATTTATCACAAACAAATTATGTATCAAATTTAAACAGTTAACAAATAAATTATTTACCTGCTTCTAACTTGGTCACTGTTTAGAACATACTGGTAATAGGTATTTTGAATGAACAATATATTTTTTTAATTAACAAACCTATTTTTATCGTGCATTCGGTTGATTCTAAGTTTTGTTATGTCCAAATTATTATAGCCAGGGAGGTAGCGACAGTTTTCGTGAAATAATTTCTATAAAGCTAGATTTTTTCCCTGATAGCTTAGAGAGAATCAATGATGAAGGTGCAATTCTGCCTATCTATAAGTTCTGCAAAAATGAATACAAAGTTAATTAAATGATGCAAAAAGAGATATCGATTTTCTGAAATGTCACTTTTGATTCGTTCGTGGCGAGCCGAATTTTCGAATTTCGCTGTGCAATTTACGATCAGGTTTATCTGGAAGACTTTTCTCTTTACGTGGCAACATCGTACGTCTATCTCAATGGTGTTTTTCGAAAAATACGAACGTGTCAACTGCATGTTTTTGCAATTTTTTCCTCGCTGAAATGCAAGCTGTTTTTTTCTATTTTTCGCAGATATCTCCGAAACGGTGGGAGCTAGCTCGAAATAAAGTCAAACGAGTATTTTCTAGTACGAATCTTTTTGTTACCATCAGAATTTTGATTTTTTTTTTCCTTTTCGGAGATAACTACTGAAATATCGGCCATGTACTGCAAAAAATCGCAAGTTTTGAGCTTCTACAGTTGGCAACTTTTTAATCTCGGCTCCTACGTCAAAAAACTACTCTAGCTAATTTAAACAGAATTAAATTTGCTAAAGCTACTTTTTTTATTTTCTGAATTCCGACAAAAATGAAGGAATTAGAGGGGAGCGGAATTGGGGACTTTTTTTTTTTTTTGGTAAAACTCCATTTTGTCACCGTAATTAATCAGTAATTAAGTGAAATCGATCTCATATATGATGTTCACTTAATATCATGTACTACTTTGACGCTCCGTTAATCTTTGGCCCTTAGAAACAAAGGTTTCTGAGAAAAATTATTTTTTTAAGATTTACATACACTATAGGAAAACGTGTAATTTCCTACGTTTCCTCGAATATCTCGATAATTATTGTTTTTTTCGAAAAATTTGTAGACAGCTTATAGAATTGATTGAGTTTTCCGATACTTTTTCATTTTTTCTCGAACATAAAAAACAAAATACTTTTGACCGAATGTACGCTCCGGGCTATTGCAGTTCGCGGATAAGTTTTGCATTTACCGCCACGGAATATTAATCTACAAAGCTTATTTTTTGTCTACAAGCAGTTTATGCACTATTTCGATTAAAAATCACATTCTACCTCGCTAATATTGCTAGTGGTCGAGCTACAGACGAAAATATTCACTGAAAATAAACTTGCTTTATCTCTCACATTTATATCCACAACGTTTTTATACCATCTGAAATTTTTATACATGCTTTTTACTTTTGAAAATTTAATAAAAAGAAGGTATTGAAATGATGGGAACTGTAAAATTTTTATGCATTTGGGAAGAAATTCAGAACGTTACAGATTGTTTAACTTTTTTTATGCCCTATATCGTCCAACATCTATCAAAGATTTAACGACTTTTCAGCGGAGATAGAATGTGATTTTTAATCCAAATAGTGCATAAACTGCTTGTAGACAAAAAAATCAGCTTTGTAGATTAATATTCCGCGGCGGAAAATGCAAAACTTATTCACGAACTGCAACAGCCCGGAGCGCATATTCGGTCATAAGTCTTTTGTTTTTTATGTTGGAGAAAATATAAAAAAGAGTCGGAAAGCTCAATCAATTCTCTTTACATAAGCTGTCTACAAATTTTTCGAAAAAAAAAAACGATAATTATCGAGATATTCGAGGAAATGTAGGAAATTACACATTTTCCTACAGAGTGTATGTAAATCTTAAAAAAATAATTTTTCTCAGAAACTTTTGTTTCGAAAGGCCAAGATTAACGGAGCGTCAAAGTAGTACATGATATTAAGTGAATATCGTACCTGAGATCGATTTCAGTTAATTGCCGATTAATTACGGTGACAAAATGGAGAAATTTTACCGAAAAAAAAAAAGTTCCAAATTCAGCCCCTTCTAATTCCTTCATTTGTGTCGGAATTCAAAAAATAAAAAAAGCAGGTTTAGCAAATTTAATTCTATTTAGATATTAAAAGATTAAAAAGTTGCAAAATTGCAAAAACATGCAATCTTGACATGTTCATAATTTTCGAAAAACACCATAGGGACGGACGTACGATGTCGCGATGTATAGAGGAAGTCTTTCAGATAAACCTGATCGTAAATTGCAGGGCGAAATTCGAAAATTCGGCTCGACACGAACGAATCAAAAGTGACATTTTGTGACATTTCAGAAAATCGATCTCTTTTTGCAACGTTTATTTAATTTTTTATTCATTTTTGCAGAACTTGCAGAATTGCACTTTCGTCATATACTATCTAAGCTATCATGGGGAAAAAATCTAACGCGAAAAATCTGTCGCTACCTCCCTGGCTATTAGGGTCCGTAATAGCTAATTGTTTCTAACCTCTAAACCAAGCTTTACTGCAGTTTTCAAGTGAATATCAAATAGTAAATTGTCATCAGTTTCATCTTATTTTGTATTTCTTTATTTTATAATGTAATTTTAACAGTAGAATACTCATTGCATTTGATATTGCCAGATTTGTAATATTTTAACAACAATATTTATAAAATGAAAGTGTTTTTTATTGTCTTATTCTCTAGACTACATATTTACACAAGAGAGGACCGATTCAGACGTCTAAGCCTTATCCAGTCACACATAGAAGAGTTTAATTCGACCATATTCGCTTGCAGTTAAACACCTTCTAGGAAGACGCATACTATGATGGGTGAGGAAAACACTCCGGGGATTATACGAATTGCAATAAACGACATATTCGATCACGTACGGCAAGACAAAAGGCGACGTTATTTGATTCAGTAAGTTTACTAGTGAATTAGTCTTCTAGAACATTTATTTATTTTTCCAGCTGTTCCCTTTTTGAAATATATTTCAAAAAAGGAAGGACTGGAAAAATTAAAGAACTAATGATGTACTCAACAAAAAGTACCTCATTCGCGAAGATTTCGACGGCAACACCTTCATTAAAGCCAAAGGAGGTTGTCGCGAATCCCCATTAAGTTTCTATATTGATAACTTTGGGAAATAACATACGGAAAATTGGCTGTACAAATATGAATGAGCGATCGAGAAGATCGCATACAATTTTCCATGTTATAAATATTCAGATATTCTGTGAGTTTTGTGAGGTACTACATTATCTATTTCAGACAATAGAATCTACGGATAATAACATTGAGAATGGCCCAATAAAAACTTCACAACTCAATTTAGTTGATCTGGCAGGGTCTGAAAGAGTAGCCTAAATGAAGGTTGAAGGACAAAGGTTTCAAGAGGGAGTATTCATCAATGACTAAGTCATTATTTATGAAGCCCGAAAAATGTCAGTGTCCACTCACACTTATTTCTTATAGGTCGTTGTCAGTGTTAGGAAAAGTGATACGGCAATTAAGCGATTATGACAGATACATAAGCTACAGAGACTCCAAACTAACGAGGCTCCTCCAACACGCATTGGGAGGAAACGCCAAGTCACTGATAATTGCGACTATTACTCTTGCTGCTGGTGAGGAAACAAAGTCTACACTAAGTTTATTTTTAAAGCCGTAAGGAACAAACCCGCAATCAATGAGTTATTGTCCGAACCTGACAAGTTGACAAAGTATCAGTTGATAGCTGTTGGGTATGAGCAAAGGTTGGCAGTAGAGCAACAACACCATCGATCAATAATCTAGAAAAGAAAAAGATATTTAGTAAATTTATAAAGGAAATTGTTGATTAGTAATGCTTATTTATTACACCCTGAATAAATTTCTTTCAGGACACATTTATTTGATCTCTTATTGTTGGTTTGTTACGCAAAAGTCATGTTTTTATATATAAAACAAATTTTCTCTTGTTTTATTATATTGTGTCTGTGATACGATATTAAGCAGTTTTTATGGGGGGGAGGGAGGGCGCGCGAAATTTTTATAATGCCGAATGACTTCCCCTTTGCTCCTATATTTTCTTTATATATGATTAGTCGCCCCAAGTAGCACGTAGTCATTATAAAACTGAAAAGTTAACGGCGATTATACAACTATTTTAAGTTTTATAGACTGTATTTAAACGTTTAATAAAGTTTATGTGAGGACATTGTTTTGAGTTGTATTAAAGTTTTATTAACATTGTATAAGCGAGTTGTTTTATAGTTCGTGCTTGATGTTGTATTGCAGTTTACACTATGTTTTGTAAAAGTTCGATATGAAGTTGTTCTAAAGTGTATACAATGTTGTACAAAATATTTATTATGTAACTATCTTTATAAGATGCTTAAATGTTTATAGATGCCATAATAAATACGTCATTTTGTAGTTTTCGTTTGGAGTTTCATAATAGTTTCACCAATGTCCGAAGTTGGTATATTTTAGAATCTTTAAATAGTTGTATTAAAGATATAATGCCGTACACATGTCGAACATAACCTCCGTGAAAACCTGCTTCGTAATATAAAGTGTGTTATTTTCTAATAGAAAAAATATGCCTCGAGTACACAATCAACATGTTTCTAAACCCTACAGCAGAGATTATACATATATAACCTCCGTCTACAGATATACTATTGATTATTATAGAAAAGTAAAAAAATATTTACTTCAAGATCATTACACCAGCATCAAAGTGAAAAAAGTAATCAAAACTCATCCAAAGGCACAGTGCGTGCAAACTATAGATCAAAATAAGAGTTCACCTTTATACCCGGAGAAAATAATAAATATTATCGAAAACGAGCAAAACGTATTATATATTGTATTGTATAATATTTTAACCACCTTACTAAAACTTAGCGAGGTGTAATATTGTTTTATTAACTGCTGTACAACTATACATTATATCTACACATTAGTTGTAGAACAGTTTCAATTCAGTTTTAAAAACTCTTATACCACTATACTATAACTCTACAAAACCCAGTTGTATAAAGTTTTATTGTAGTTTTACTAACTGTTATGACACTGTAATACAACTTTACATTTATTAATAATCTTAAAAGTTGAAAGACTTTTAATACCATCTTTATAAATTTTGGTCATATAAATAGTGTATTGCAGTTTTAATGTAGTTATTAAAACATTGAGGTTGGAAAATTTCAGAAAGTTTAATTTTTCAGTTGTATTGAGGTCTTTACATATTTTTATATGTAAGTTGTTGAGACGTTATTTTAAATAAAAATAAGACGATTTAATGTAAGTTGTTTACTGGTGTTACAAAGAGTTGCAACGTTTAATAACAGTTTATAGATTCCCCACTTTGTTGATATAAACGTTTATACAACGTCAACTTAGTTATGTTTTGGTTTTATTACGGTTTTAGTAAAAGTTACAAAATTTTAAGAAAAATTCCTTTAACGTATAAAAACCCGTTATAATATCAGTCTGTGCTACTTGGGGCGTCAAGATAGATATTCTCTGAGAAGCGGCGAAGGATTAATCGGCCTAATTTTTTTTTGCAAATTGTTTATTGAAGTTTAAGGAACATTGGTAAAAAGAAAAAACAGGCCGCTGGATATTTTTCATTTTGTTATTAATAAACAAGCAAGTTAAAGCACTAAACAAATTAATTAAATTTGTTAATTTGCTATCTCAGGAACTATTTGAGAAAACCAACTGAAAATATATACTCGGGGATTTTGAGATGGCTGATTACAATTTTGAAAATTGGAAAATTCAAGATGTCTGACACAAAATCGCGGATATGAAGTATAGAAATGAGATTTTCTGGCTTAAGTTTACATTTTTGAGAAAAATTACAAGAATAAAAAAAGTGTTTAGAATGCCATTTTGCACCTAAATATACGATTTATGAATAACTCTTCTTCTCTCCAATTGGGGGTTAACCTTACTTTATTTAAATAAAGTAATCATTTTTTTAAATATTCGGGTAAAACACTCAAATTTTTTTTTGTAAAAATATTTTAATTAGATGTAATTAATTACCCTTTACTGAATTAATTTTACTGTTAATTAGTTCAAAGGGTATACAAATTTTAAATACAACGCGCTTTCCTGATCCCGGGATTCACATACGGTAAATACACCCTTCTTAGTACCTCCTTAATATTAGTACCAAACTTTTCAATAAGAAGAGATGAGATTTATCTCAATAATATGTTGAATACATTATTTTACGATAATGAAATCAACGATGTTCAAGAAGAAATGAAAATGAAGAACAAGAGGAGCAATATTTTCATTTATAAGCAATTCAAATGAAATTGAAAAAAATGATTTTAAAGAATGGCGTTTAATTAAATTTATATTTTTTATATATTTTTTAAGTAAACAATTTTTATAATTCCGTAGAGATAAATAATGAAAGAAAATTGTACTTAATTTTTTAACAATTCTTTCCTTATAATATTAAAATACTTTTTAGTTCTGTAATTTCCACGTAAAATACACGTAAACTAAGTTTAAATTATGCAAATTATGCTAGAAAAGTCAGCTTTTTTTTGTATGTTAATCAATTTTATGTTTTTCATATCTTACGGGTCTATAATTTAACAAAACATATAATTTATTTAAACAAAGTAAACTTGTTTAAATAAATGAGGGTTTATTAGATATTACAGGTAAGATATCTAAAACAAAAAATGGTATGGGTCTATTACCAAAAAAAAGAACTTTTCTAGCATAATTTGAAAAAAACTTGAAAATAAATAATTGATTGTTTAAACAACTGGAAAATATTTGAAAATACATTGATGTCATTTGAAAATAATAGACTGCCAGTCTGATCTCCGAAAACAGGATTTTAGACGAATTTTCGAGAAAAAAAATTATTTAAACAAATGGAATTTGTTTAAATAAATGAAAATTGATTGAAAAATGTTGACAGGTATTCCACTACACCAATACTCATAATTTTTTAAGAAAAAACGATAATAAAGTTCTCAAAAAGGTCAATTCCTTGAAGAATTTACATCTTTTGATTTAAGGGTAGTTTTTGGGGCACCATGGAGGTGTGTTCATTTCTAAACGATACCTCACGAGCTTTTTTGAAAAAAATTACTCTGCATTAATAGAAGTTGGTTTACATTTTGATTATTGATGTAAGAAATTGCTTTTTTTCTTAAACCTCAGTGAAATCAATATTACAAGCAATAAGAAATCAAAATAAAGCTATGAAAAATTAAAAAAAAAAAAGTTGAGTCTTATTTGCTTTTAGCTGTAATTTTGTTTGTATTTATCGCACATTTTAATATAACATATGAATAAATTCCTTAATAGTACTAATAAATGGTACTACGGTACCAACATGGTTCCATTTGAAAAAATTGAGTTTGGTCCCAAAAACCATTTTGATGAACTTCATTTCATTCTTTATTTTCAGTATTTTTGATGGGATTCGATTTTTCTAGCATTACATAGGTCATTTAGGATAAATCGGAACCGTCATGGCACACTTAAATGGAAAACTAAAAATTATATTATAAAAAATATTGACGTTTGAAATGTCACTTATTTGGTATCGTTGAATTCAGAAAATTATGCAGAATTCAAAAATGCAATAATATACCGGGTGTTCCATTTAAAAATCGAAAGTTGGAATCACTTCCGGCGAAACCGGAAGGGAAAAAAATCACTTGTACGTCAGAAAGTGCCGCTTATTATGTATATAGGATATCTATTCTAAATTTCAATCATCTTCAAAACGAGAGAAAAGGGGGTACCATGATCCTGTTACACCCTATTACTAAAATAAATACGTTTCACACAATTTTCCCTGACTACCTACCTGCAAATCAGTACAAATTGAATTTGTCAAATTCCCTGACTTCCCGGATTTCCAGAAAAGTGGCCACCCACCGTTTTAAATAGTTGATAGTCTAAGAAAAAAAAACTTACAAGGCAGGGTTAAGGTTTCTTCTAATTTCGACCGAAGAAATCCAATGAATCGTTCTTAAGTTTGCAATTTCTTTTCCTGCGTTCAACTTTTTCCTGTTGAAAACCAGCCTGAAAAATATATAAAATTAATATTTGTACATCATATTCGTATCCTTCCACCACAATCACAGATTTAAACACGTCTTGCATGAAAAGCAAATTAAAAATGCCAAAAACGATCAGAATGAAAATGTTCAGCAAGGCAGGGAAGGCTATTCCTCACGATTTCTTCAAAGGACGAGGGTAGATAAGGGCCTTTTTTCGCCCATCGGCCATATCATACGTCATTATATTTTCCGAGTAGTATTGTATTGTATAGTAGTCTTGACAAGTAATAAAAAACAGTTATTTGGAATAGTAGATTATTCAGTGAGGGTATAATGCAAGGGTGATGTTTACGTCACGAGCCGAAGGTGGGCGTCATAAATCATCCGAGCACATAATAGCCATTATACGCTAGCTGAATACTATACTTTATCCATGACTATCGTATTTTTTAACTATTTCAATCGTTTAAAAGTGAAAAAATAAAGTTAGTTTACAGTAAAACTTTGACGGTTAAAAGTCACTCACGAAAATATATCTCTCTTGGAAAAAATGTTCTTTATCTAAATTGCTAGTTCATGATTTGTCAAAGGTGCGTTAGAATGAAAACAGCTAGTTCCTGGTTGGCCAAAGATGCATTAGAAAGAGATTATGTTCATTATACGTTAGGTTGAAATAATGACTATCATTATTTGTCAATTGTTATTAAATGTTAAATATTTTTATTCGATACACACGACAATATGTGGTTCTGAGCGCTGACACGTTTAAATTCGCTCGCAACGTCAACACCGCTACGAGTCCCGCGGAAACGATTTTATTTTTTGTACATTGAAGCGCTTGATGAACCAATATAAACTAACCACTATTTAAAAGCTTAAATACTCAACAATGAAATGAGGTATAGATTTTCTTGGTTCATCGAGCGCACCGAACTGATATTTACATTAAAAGTTCGGAAAAACGTCAAAAATTACAAATAAACTGCAAACATGCTTATTTTGAAATGCTGTTATTACGACTTACTGTTGTTTTTTAAATGCAAAACATAGAAACATAAAGATCATATGTTCAACTATAAATAAATAACGTTTCATGATTTTAAGGAGAACTTTTTATTTTTATGAAATTAGTGGGCGAAAATATACAGGGTGATTCTTTTAAGGTGGCCATTAGAATATTTCCCACTTGCAGATGAGATAGCCATTTGAGATTTGGTATCCTACCCTAGTCGACCATTGCGAGTCCGAAAATAATTATTTCAAAATGGCGGCACTTCCGGAAATATCGAAAGTCGATACCAACTTGCTTATTTTAAATGGAACACCTTATATATTTTTAACTTTTCGAAATGATCATAAAATTCTAAGTCAAAACATGTAGCACGTCCTATATCTAAACCTAGCAGTTTTGGAGATATTTGACATTTTAAAATTTGGCACGTGCCATTTGACAGAGCCAAATATTCTAAAATTATCCAATACGCATTTTACAGTGTATGGTGGATGGTTTCTGTTCTTGTGGGTATCGAGTAGCAAATGTGTTACATGTTCTTGGAATATTACTTTATCACATTCTTCGTAAATAATAAACAAACCTAAAAGTCTTTGTGGGTGTAATTTAAACATGCTGGGGTTTTTTAACATAAAAGAATGACTGACATTAATGATTGGTTCGTTTCTAATCATGGGTAAGTTGATGGAAATTTTTATTAAAAATATTTGGACATTTAAGAAAATCGCCACTATTTCGAAAAGTTGTAACTTTACAATGCTTATACTAGAAAAAAAAAAAAGGAATTTAATTTGACATAATTTGATCGATAACAAAAAAAAAAAATGAAACAGGGTGTTTCATTTGAAACAAAAAAGTTTTTGAGGTTTGAATTTGACAAAATGTAACGTGAAAAATAAAACACTTGGTATACTATTATGGAATCTATTTTTTTTTTTTTTGTAGAGAGTAGCTCATCTTGTGTTCTTTCTGTGTAGCAAAGAGCAAATGAGGATCTCCTACACGAAAAAAGTTATAATGGTTCTTGCAAATTTTTTCTAAAATGTCAAATATTTCCAAAACTGCTAGGTTTAGGTATAGGATGCGCTACATGTTTTGACTCAGAATTTTATGATCATATCGAAAAGTCAAAAATATACAGAGTGTTCCACTTAAATTAAACAAGTTGGTATCGACTTCCGGTATTTCCGGAAGTGCCGCCATTTTGAAATTATTATTTTCGAACTCACAATGGTCGACTATGGTAGGGTACCAAATCTCAAATGTCTATCTCATCTGCAAGTGGGAAATATTCTAATGGCCGCCTTAAAAGAATCACCCTGTATAGCTTACCTACCCCTGACCATTGACGAATTTAATTAGCATTTATTTACATTTTCAATTTGTGATTTCTGTTCAGCCCGGAATTAAACATGGATTTACAACTCAGTCACCGATGAATACGTTCATGGTAATTACACAGAATACTTACTTCCATTTCCACGCGTTGTTGCTCTACTGCCAACGTTTGTTCATATCCAACAGCTATGAACTGAACCTTTGTCAATTTGTCAGGTTCGGACAATAACTCATTGATTGCAGCCTTGTTTCTTATGGCTTTAAAAATAAGCTTACTCTAGGGTGGACTTCGTTTCTTCACCCTGCAAGAGTAACGGTCACAATTATCAGCGACTTTGCGTTTCCTCCCAATGCTTGTTGGAGAAGCCTCGTTAGTTTAGAATTTCTGTAGCTTATGTATCTCTCAGAATTGCTCAATTGCCGTATTACTTTTCCCAAAACTGACAACAACCTATAAGGAATAAGTGTAAGCGAACACTATCATTTTCTTTGCCTCATAAATAATGACTTGGGTATTGATGGATATTCCCTCTTAAAGCCTTTGTCCCTCAGCCTTCATTTGGGCCACTCTTTCAGACCCTGCCAGATCAACTAAATTGAGTTGTGAAGTTTTTATTGGGCCATTCTCAATGTTATTATCCGTAGATTCTATTGACTGAAATAAGTAATGGAGACCTCACAAAACTGACACAGTATTTGAATGCTTATAACACGGAAAATCGTATGTGATCTACTGGATCGCTCATTCATGTCTGTAGATCCAAGTTTCATATCTTGTTGCCTAAAGTCATCAACTTATAAACCTGAGTGGGGTTCGTGACAACCTTCTCTTTGGCTTTGATGAAGGTACTGCCGTCAAAATCTTCTCGAATTGTGAGGTCCTTTTTGTTTTTATTGAGCAAATCATTAATTTTTTCACTATATTTCAAACAAGGAATAACTGGAAAAATCAATAGTTTAATGTTCTAGAAGACTGTAATTTTTTATTGAACTTACCTAATCAAATAACGTTTCTGCTTGTCCCGTTGCAAATGATCGAAGATATTATTTACGGCGATTTGTATAAGCCACAGAGTGTTTCCGTCACCCATCACGATATGCGTTTTCCCAGGGGATGCTTGACGTAAGCATGAGTGAATAAGGGGTTCCACAATGGAGCCGTAGATGTCTAAATTGGTACTCTCTTCTGTGAATACATAGTCTAAAAAATAAAATAATAAAAAAACACTTTAATTTTAGAAAACTTGTTGTCAAAGTATTATAGTAAATATAAAATGAAGAAATAATAATCATTCACTATTTGATATTCAGTTGAAAACTGCAGTAAAACTTGGTATGGAGGTTAGAAACGTTTAGCTATTGGACCCTAATAATTTGGTCATAACTGAACTTAGAATCAACAGAATACACGGTAAAAACGGGCTTGTTAATTTAAAAAATATATTGTTCATTCAAAATATTACCAGTACCTTCTTAAACAGCGGCCAAGTTAGAAAAAAGGAAATAATTTATTTGTTAATTGTATAAAGGACCCCGGAACAAAACCCATGAAAATGTTGATTAGGTGGAATCGGCTGAAATTTTGATATTTTGTAGTTCAAGTCATGCTGATCAAAAGTTCTTATCACATCGAGCCAATCCTATGGACAGTTCTTGAGATACAGCTTGCCAAAGTTAGGTAATTTGCGTCATTTTATACATTCAAGAACTTTTTACTCTTAAACTATTAACTTTAGCAAAAAGTTGCAAGGGTCGAAATATTTTTGCTCACCTCCAATGGAGCCCAAGAATTTTTTTCAGAATTTTTTAATCAATTTCTAGGTTAGGTAAAATATATATATGTCATATTCCGGCATGCTTCGGTGGGAGGGGCTGAAGCTTTGCTATTTTGTAGTTAAAGTCATTCTGATCAAAAATTCCCAATGCACTGAGTCTATCCTATGAGTGGTTTTCGCTCCAGGAGTGCCTGAAGGTCTTAACAACGATGTAATGGGTAATCTATATGTACGTGTTTATGAATGGCTTCCAGCGTGTTTGTGTACTGTGTGTATGTATGTGCCAGTGTATACAGAGTTCTGCGGAAATATCGATGACAAACTTCTGGTGCAGATTCTACATGCAAAAATATGTTCGCAAATACCTTGAGCTAGGGCCCTTTGAAAATGGCACCCAAAAATTAATTATTATATTTATTATTATTATTATTATATTTCAGAAACCTTTTGATTTACAGGGACGCGACTTTATACGCATATTGGACAATAATATAAGCTTATTTTTATAGTATTTTTTTTTAAATATTTTTTACCTTAAGTGTGGGGGGGGCTGTCGATATTTTGCATTAATTTCTTGTCTTTTATTTTTTTTTCACTTTGGTACAAGAATTTCATTCACTAATTAAAAATACACAAAAAATGTCCTCTTTCATTTCAGTCGTAGGACTAGTGTGAGAAAAATCGATCTAATGAGTTTGATGCGGAACCGCTGAAAACACAAGCGTATTATGGTTTTTGGGGTACGCACGGCATGAAAATCACATAAAATATCCATCAATGATTCTTCTTCGAACGATACATGATGCTGGAAACAGAGCACTTGTTCCTGAAAATCCTATGGATTATTTGAAAACGAAAAAGAAAATATTAAAAAACAACAAAAAGTAAAAATAAACAGATAGATAGTGAAACCAAAAAAATGGGATCACCCTGGTTGGCAATGAGAACGCTCTCATAAGAAACATAGTGCCGGTATGAGCAGGTTCTTTGATAAAAATAATCAAACACACATGCTCGCACGTACACAAACACGCTAGAAGCCATTCATAAACACGTACATATAGATTACCCGTTACCTCGTTGTTAGACCTTCAGGCACTCCTGGAGCGAAAACCACTCATAGGATAGATTCAGTGCAATAGGAATTTTTGATCAACATGACTTTAACTACAAAATAGCAAAAGATTCAGCCAATCCCACCGAAGCATGCCGAAATATGTCATATATATATATTTCACCTAACCTAAGAATTGATTAAAAAATTCTGAAAAAAATTTTTGAGCTTTATTGGACTAGAACAAAAATATTTCGACCCTTGCAATTTTTTGCTAAAGTTAATAGTTTAGGAGTAAAAAGTTCTTGAATGTCTAAAATGAAGCAAATTACCTAACTTTGACAAGCTGTATCTCAAAAACTGTCCATAGGATTGACTTGATGTGATAAGAATTTTTGATCAGCATGACTTGAACTACAAAATACTAAAATTTTAGCCGATTCCACCGAATCAACATTTTCATTGGTTTTGTTCCGGGGTCCTTTATAATTTGTTTGTGGTAAATATAAGTTTTCTAAACTCAAAAAATAATGATTAAATAAATACTTACCGAATGGAAAACCATACCTACATTTATTCTATTCAAATAAAAGAGGGATACAACTATTTTAATAAATATTGCTCATTTTTTTACGAGATTTTTTTTGTAAAGTAAAAACAGACCTGCTTTGCAGTAGCACAAATATTTCTTTTTTCAAGCCTTGCATAGGGATGTTAAGGCCTTGAAACAATTTATCATACTCCTCTGATTGCAAAATACAAAAGAAAAAACATTTTAAAAGATATTTTATCGTATAGAAGTGGCTTTGCGGACACAATATTACCAAATGGCTTATGAGTTTTGCAATAGAACGCAAATACTTACCAAAGTAGTAAGGCTCTTCCCCAAGGAGGTTAGATTTTAAGCCCCGTGGGCTCACCCAGCCTATCCGAAGCTTTATCAAGTTGGAACATGATTTGGAATACGCTATTGTTTGCCGAATACTCCACCGAGGAGTTAAGTTTTTACTCTTTTCCCTTAATATGAACGGGCGACTTTTGTTTGCCCCAATATATTGTCACTATTATGAACAGTTTTACATATTAACACACAAATAACAGGAAATAAAACGCTAAATTTTGATTTTGCACACCATCACTGCAACACGCTTCGACCCGCGACAAACGAGAGAGAGAGAGAGAGAGAGTTATCTCTGCAGAGATGCCGCACTTTTCTAAATTCACCGGTGGACACACCCGGTGGACAAAATACGAATCTGATTGGCTGTCTGTTTCAAAATAGCCAATCAAATAATGTTATTGCTTATCGGTGCGATCCACCGGTGAATTTAGAAATCTGCACATGCTTGGGTTTTTACTGGTTTTTAGTGGTGAAAATTTGTACTAAAATTTGGTGTGCAATTATAATAGATTTGTACCTACTAGATTTGGCAGATTTAAAAAAATTTATATACTGAAAATTTAATTTGATGCACTAGATTTGGTGTGAGGTTTAAAAAAGTTATGAAATATAAAGAAAATTCAACTTGATTTTACTCGATTTGGCGGGATATTTAAAAATGTAGATCCTGAAAATTCAACTTAATTGCACTAGATTTGGCGGGATATTTAAAAAATGTATATACTGAAAATTCAACTTGAATGCACTAGATTTGGTGGAATATTTAATAGTATATTATATTACTAGGAGTAGAACGCACTCTTTTTTTGTGTTGAGCCCAGGATTTGCGGCTGAGGCGAAGCCGAAGCAGCAAACTGGGCGAAACACAAAAAAAGGCGTTCTACTCCGTGTAATATATACTATTTTTTCTTCAAGCGTATTAAAATGAAAAAATTCATTTATTTATCATAAATGTACAAATATTCAAACTACAGTCTTACATGTTGACACAATATGACAAGTGGCTAGTGGATAGCGCGCCACCGGTGGCTTTCGGTATTAACATTATGTTACTAGTAAAACAATACCCACTACGGCGGCGCTTTCGGAACTAACATTATGTTACTAGTAAAACAATGTCCACTACGGTGGCGTTCGGTACTAACATTTTGTTACTAGTAAAACAATGTCCTACTTCTACTTCTGTTTTTGGTGACATAATTTAAACATTTTAATACGCTTGAATAAAAAAACATTTATAAACTGAAAATTCAACTTTAGATGTTATGCAATAAATACTTTATAACTTAGCGACTACATTTGCATATTTTCACGCATATAGAAATGATATTTTGTTTTAAGAAAATCAAGAACTGAGGTTGAATATTTAAAAGTACTATATTGAGGTTTTATCGACAATTTTTCAAGGGGGGCCCATAAAAAAATGTCGAAAAAATTTTTAATGACCGGGGGGCGAAATCCATTATAAAAACATTTTGGAGAGAGGGAAGGAGAAATCCAAAAAATTTTTTTGGTCCCGAAACTTTTTTGATAAGCGTGGGGGCGGGGGGGGAAGAAACCCAAAAAAAAATTATGAACGGTGGGAGAAACAAAAAAAATTTTTTTTAACCCAATCTCTTTCAAAATATTGGGAAGACAATTGAAATTGACCCCCCTTGCTGTCGCCGTAGGCCGAGCGAAACTTATTCCAGGATGGGCATAGCCCGTCCTGCTCCCCCCCGCCCTGAGCTACAGGCCTGAATATCGTACTAAGTAAGGTGCAATTTTTAATAGATCTAACCATCGCTGCAATAAGGTTCCCTAATAGTTGGAGAGCAGCCTATCTGTAGGAAGCATTTTAAAAGTAGTCTATACAACTCGCGAACGCCCACCTAAAAAACAGATGATATTATGTAAAATGACCTTCTAGATTTGATTTTTGAGTTCGCCTGTTAATTTGAGATTGCCAAATCGGTCAATTCGCAAATTTTTTGAAAAATTTTAAAATTATGTGTTAATTTTTGTTTTGCACATAACACATCATATCTTTTTTATTTTAATTCCGATTTAGACCAATATTTTACACATTATCCCTCCAATATTCTTGGACAGACTGGCGGCAAAGAATATAGTGTAATTAATAATATAGTGCCTAAAAAAATATAATTACCTTCTATTGTCGCGGTTTTTTAAAATTTGCATTGAAAAATACCCGATCGAGGTAACTTTTTTATTTTTAAAGAGAGAGTTATAGTATAAACGAGAAAAATGTTCCATACACTTTAAACAAACTTTTTTATAAAGAGATTTTTTTGAAATTCGGCTCATGTAACGAGATGACAATGTTGAATGCGGCCGCGCAACTCGTCCGCATTAATTTAAAGCATAACTTCTGTTAACGTCGCCCATCGGTGGTGTCGTTTAAGCGATCAAGTGAGTACGGATTATTTAGTTTCTATTTGCAATTAAATGTTATAAAATTATGTAGATAATCTCGAAACATACACATTAAAAAATATGTTTTCATTAATTATAATAGCAAGTGGGTACTAAGGATTATATTTTCCTTCGCATAAACAACTTATGTTACATTGCACGTTTGCTTTGCTACACTTGCAACTTGTAGTACAGTTATATAATTTACATTTACAAAATGGAGTTAACCCAATAAAATTGGGTTTTGGGCTTTTTGAAATCATCTTTGGAAATACGATTTCCTTCTTTAGGTATCATCCAAAATCTAAAACATTTGGAATTCAGAGCTTAATTTGGTAGGCTGTCTTGTAAATAGCACAATGCAGAAATGCCCTTTTTACTTGTATTCTCTGTACTAGGATTTACAATTTCTGATTTTCTTTTATAAGCAGTTCGGGTATACGATCCTCTACATTATGCATGGTAAACTGGATTTAGTGATAAAAATAAATTTTTCTGTTCTAAACATTGTTTTAGAGCCACAGAAATGTCATCGGATTTTGCATTTGATCGGTACATTTCTAAAACCGTAAATATCGCTCGCAGACAAAAAATTTGCATAGCATTGTGTTAGTGAACGAATTCTGAACAGCTTTCAAAATGTCCGTCTGTCTGTCCGTCCGTCACGTTAGCTAGAGGAGAACCCTATTTGAACAAAATCGATCGGTAAATAAAAATGTTATTAATGATTTAAATTTGAAAAAAAATTTTTTTAGTTTTTATGTTTTTGTAATTGAATAGAAATCTGGTGAAATGATATTTCATTTTAATATCTAAATATTTATATATTTTACAAATATACATTTCATAATGTAATATGAAAATATGATTTTAGCTCGTGTCTTATAATGTAAAAATTTACATTCTTTTACGTGTAAGGTGGTGGTGTAGTTCTTTTGACTCGGAATCCAAGGGTCCCGGGTTCGAAACCCAAATGTGGTTTGGTATAGTTTTTTTACCAAGTCTCTTACCAACTAAGATCGTACTATAAAATTAAAAATGTCTAAAACTAACATTATTTACAAAACACTGCGAAAAGTATCCTATTGAATGTATAACAATTATATAAAAATCCAGTGAACAGGCGAAGAGTACGTTTGTAGCTTATTTCCTTTGATTTCCTATCCAAGTAATTATAATTTATTATGCCAAACTATGCGTTTATAACGCACTAAATATAAGGACTGAGACAAAAAGCACTTTCAACTTAACATAAATGGACACTGGAAAATAATAATCACCCGGCACGTGTCTGCGTTTAGCTTTAGATGGGATTGGGGCCGATTCGTAGTAGCGCGCATTCGTTCGGACGCTGAAACAATCAATGAATATTTCGATAAGGGAGCAAAATTTCAAAAAAAACTTCTTATAAAAGATTTTATTTAGTTCATTGGGAACATTTTCTTCGGTTATAGTAGGCACCTAACTTTAAAAAGATACCTCGATCGGACATTTTACTCTGTAAATTTTAAAGATTTTGCGTCAAAGAAAAGTTGTTATTTTTTTTGCCAACTAATTATTTTTTAGGTAAAGTTTTTTACTTTCAACATATCAAAGAATAGTTAGAGAGAATATTATGTTAAAAAATTAAAAAATTCTGAAGTAAAATAAAAAATATATGACGTGTTATATGAAAAACAAAAAATAACACATAATTTTTATTTTTTTTAGAAAATTGCCAATTTGGTCATTTTGGCAATCTCAAATCAATGGGCGAATTCAAAAATCAAGTTTAGCAGGATATTTTACATTAGATTACCTATTTTTTAGGTGGGTGTTCGCGAGTTGTATAGAGAATGTCGAATTCAGAGGGTCTGGTCTTCCACTATAATATTATACCAGTTCAATTGTACAATATAGTACAATTATGTGCAGTTTGATTCTCTCTACTCAGGGCCGGGTGGTAACGTGGTAATTACCCCCCCCCCCAAGATTCTGTAAACCACCAACTTTCGTTTTAAAATTTCATAATTTTTATTATTTTATTTTATATTTTAGTTGTGTTTATACATTTTTTTGTGATTTTTCTCCCCCCGCTCATCAATTTACCCCCTCCCCCTCCCAAGCTCAAGGTCCAGATCCGCCCTTGAGTACATTATTGTATTCAAGGACGGATTATCCATAAGGCTAACTATAGGCTATAGCAGCCTAGGGGCGAGAGGCATCGCTAGCTTTATGCTCTCTCTGCTTATTAAAAAAATACATATATTTTGTCCCCCCGCAAAAATTTTTTTTTTCCAGTTTCTTCTCCCCGCTTATCAATTTTTTTTCCAATTGTGAAAAAGAGGGCGCAAATACATAATTGGCCTAGGGGCCCGCCAATCCTTAATGCGGCCCTGACTGTACTATGTAGTGGATGCATTCGTCACTCTCTGCATATATCCATCTCGAACTATATCTATAATCCCCGATATCAGTATAGGTATATGCTACCATATATATCAAGGCAATAGGCAATAGTGAGATAATCACACTATTCGTTAACGTTAAGTTAATGCTAAAAGTCCATCAGTATACCGCCATTATTATTGGCAGAGTGTGTGATGCCCTAGCTAGCCAGTGTTGCACTTTATTCAATAATTGAGCGCCCTTGCCAGTACTTTTCCTTGAAGTTAAGCCATGTAGCAGGCCTGTAGCTAAAAAGTGCTCTCAGGGGGGGGGGGGGGGGGGGGCGTAAAAAAACTTTTTTAGTCCGAAAAAATTTTTGATGAGCAGGGGGAGAAATCCAAAAAAAATATTTTTAGTCTGAAAAATTTTTTGAGGAGCGGGGGAGGAGAAATCCAAAAAATGTTTTGATGAGCGGGGAGGGAGAAATCTAAAAAGTTTTTTGATGAGCGGGGGGAAGAAATCCAAAAAAAAAAAAATTTTTTGATGAGGGGGGGGGGAATCCTAAAAAAACTTTTAGTCCGAAAAAATTTTTGGAGAAATCCTAAAAAAAAATTTTACCCAATCTCTTTCAAAATATTGAAAAGACAGTTGAAATTGCCCCCATTACGATCACCGTAGGTCGGGCGAAACTTATTCCAGGACGGGCGTCGCCCGTAGCTACGGGCCTGGCATGTAGGTAGTTTATTAATGATGGGCCAATTATCTGTGTTTGCTTGGACACAATAACATGACATTCTTTTTTCTACGAAAGATGTTTACAGTTTTTTAGGAAATATAAAGATATAGAAATAGTACTTCACAATATGCACAAATGTATATCTAATTTACTCTCCCCGCCAGTTCTCCAAATTTTATTTTTTTTCTACGTCGTGCACGTTAGTTTGCAATGGCTCTGGTTCACATCTTTGCAACACCCTGTATACGATCAATTTGTGCTAGAAACTGACCCTGACTAGCTGTTTAATAACAAACTGTTCTATCACATCGACATTTCATATAAAAATCGATTAGCCACGGTACGGTAACCATTAAAAATAGATTGGTTTAAAAAACACAGACTCGGTCTACTGCAGATGAATTGCCGAAAATAACAATGAAATATCCAAAAGTCGTAAAGTGGACGTAAGAATACTCTCGGCGTATCTAGTTTTGTGTTTCTTCCGCGTTTGGCAAAAGTGCATAAAAAAATGCAATTTGTTCTTAACGAACGGTGATTCTCAGAATTGGAGATTTCAAAATTACATCTTGTGGTCTTGGTGAGGATAATGAAAATTTTCGGGTTAAAAACCTCGCGCCAAGACTGAGCACAAGTCGGACTGCAGGGAATATATACCATACTTTCTATTATGTCATTCAATTTCGTAAATGTAATCTATGAAATGTTATAGGCAATTATAGAAATTACCAGGAATTGACACAAATTAGCTGTTGTGGTTGTCAATCAAGACTTCTTTTTTCCTTAAATTGCTATATAGCGGAGGATCGTTACAATTTAATGTACAATGTACCATTAAATGTTAAATGTTGGAAATTCAAAACATTGCAACCCCTACTATTTAAAAAATTGCTACTTTAGTTTTTCATTTGTTTATTATAATTTTTTGTAGTGGCATAATAACCACCATATTGAGCTCATGAAAATCCGCACGTAATCTCTACAGTTAATCGTCAAGGACGATTTGGATTTGGTGTATGGTGTGGTTTTATTGGATAAATAGATTCTCATTTTTTTCACGGTAATTTTGAATACCGAAAATTTTATTAACATTCTACGACAAGAAATAGAGCCCTTTGTAGCAATATGCCGGTAAAATATTAATTTACCAACACGGTGGCGCCCCAACATAGAAGAATTGGAAAACAAAACATTAACTGCATTTCGGATAATAACTCCTGTCATGATTGGAAATGGAACAAATGCTGTAAGGGAGCTGTTAAAAATGCATAGATATCAATCGAAGACAATTCGAACATTTATTGTAGTTTAGTTTTTCATTTTTGGCAAAATTAGTTCATATTGTAAGAAGTGTTGTTGTTAATAGTTTTCCTCACAAATATATAATACATTTTTCGAGACTTAACTACTTTTGCTAGAGATAAATATGACATAATATGATATATCGTTGGATAGCTAATTTAAGTTGTGATCGAATAATGAAATAATTTATATAGGGTGTTCCATTTAAAGAAACACAAGTTATGTCTATATCTCGAAAACTGAGGCATGCATAATTTTCTTCTTATCAGCAACGGATTCTATTAAAAAAAGTGCCCTAAGAATGTGTTACTCGATTTTCGCTTCGACACTTGGTAATAGAGAGGTCATCCAAAAATGCCAATTTTCCAAAAACGCTCTGTAGCGTACACTATTACGAATATTTCAACTATACCATATACTATTTTTTCTGAAATCGCAATCAATATTATTATCTAATATATAAAAATCTCGTGTCGCAGTGTTTGTTATCGAACTCCTCCGAAACGGCTTGACCGATTTTTATGAAATTTTTGGTGTATGTTTGGTAGGTCTGAGAATAGGTCGTAGGCTATTTTTTATACCCCTAGGTGATAAGGGTGGCCCTATCCAGAAATTTTCTTTTTATTTTTTGGACAAAAATTTATAATTACTTCCACGTCCAGTAGAAGTATAGTAACGACAAAAAAATTTTTAAAAATTTTTATTGCCCAAATAGGCTTAAAATGTCATGAAACGTCAAGATTTTAAGTTTGAGCGAAAAAAAATTTTCTGTCTGTCGGTCTGTCTGTCTGTCGGTCTGTCTGTCTGTCGGTCTGTCTGTCTGTCGGTCTGTCTGTCTGTCGGTCTGTCTGTCTGTCGGTCTGTCTGTCTGTCTGTAACTTTTTTTTTGTGCGCACGTTTACTCTGGAACCGTTTGAGATATTGACTTGAAATTTGGTACACATATGTACTTTAACGAGATCTAGAACTAGATTATATTTTCATCTTGTTCCGTCGAAGGGTTGGGGGGTAAATTGGGGTAAATTTGGGGTAAATGGGTAAATCAAGCAGGTAAGAGTCAATAAAATTGGTATTTAGTATATACAAGAGAAGCTGAGGTCTCAAAAAAATTTTTGGCATTAGCCACCCCCATTACCACCCCCACTTCCTTATTAAAGGGGATGAAAAAAAAATGTGATTTAGTGCATGTACAGGAACCAGAAATCTCAAAATATTTTTTTACTTAATCCACCCCCCACTACCACCCCCCCTACCACCACCCCCACCCCACTACCGATGTAAGGTATCGTTTTATGGGTTTTTGGGGTAGAGGATTTCAAATATAATATTATTAAAGTTCCATAAACAATTATTTTCACATACAAAGTTTTTTCGTTGTGAGTGACTTGGATAGAGAATCTGGATGTGGAAGTAGTGATTCCTTGGGCAGCGGTTTTTATATGGCAAAACAACGTTTGCTGGGTCAGCTAGTGATATATAAAAAACACTCCGGGTAAGTCATTTTCACTGTGTTGGCTGGGAAACTAACTTTTATGTATGAAAAAACAGTCCGGAATAAATATTTTTTTAATTTTTATATATTTATAATAATATTGATTGTGATTTCAGAAAAAATAGTACTTATGAGTACCTCGCAGTAAAAGCGCATTCCTGGACTTCAATGCTTGTTGGTCTCGGCTTCGGCCAACAATTTACATCGTCGAGTCGTCCGGGAATGTATTGCTTTTACTACTAAATACACAATGTACTGTTAATAAGTTAATATAATTTTTTAAAGTACGTTTGGTTATCTTTGGTTTGAGAAATCAACCGTTTCACTATTTTTAAAAACATACTTCCACAGAATGTTATGACGATTTTTTTATACAAAAAGACTGAAAATCGGTAAACCTTACATATTTGGAGTAGTCTTTGTAAATAAAATAATGTATGTGACTTTTCTTACTTTGTACAACAAATGGTCACATGGATAATAAACAGAGAAAGAGAACAGTGAAGAGAAGTTCCAAAAAAAATGAATTAAAAATTTTAATTTTTTAATAGGTAGTAGGACATTTTAACATTTCCATTAATTTGTAACTTTAACAATTTGTATCTTTTCTGTGTTGGACTTTTATTAAAATTTTTTTTAAGAAGTCGACTTCTTATTTAAAGGTGCATGTATGGTTAAAATTTTTCGGGTAAGTTGCGTTACACCCTGTATATATTTTTTATTTTAAAGTTTTAATCAGAGTTTGTTTTTTAGTTTATCGATTTTTTAAGTAATTATGTGCAATACATTTTTAAGTTTATTGTTAGATAAAGTGTTATTTTTTTAGTTTTTTTTACTCTCTATTGGTTTTAACAATAATATATCATGCATATTTTATGATTCTTTTCACCCAATACTTTTGTCTCCTGGAGTAGGGTCGCTTGCACATAATTTCCCGGGTCGGTATTCCTTACCATATCCGCCCCTGCTGGTTAACAAAACGAATGTTTTGAATCTAGTTTTATTCAATTTTCACGGCATACTTGATAAGGGTATTTGCTCGGTTTTTGAATGCAAAATATCTAATACATATATGTTATGTTGTGTGTATTTATATACTTACAAAAAATGCATAAGCACTGAACGATAAGATAAAGTTACTTAATTGGCAAAACTGTTTTTATTTATTGCAATCAATAATACCGGCTTATAATTGTTTTTAGTTATGTAATATGTGCATTATTGTAAGGTAAAAATTAAACATATAACATGTAATATGTCAATGCTACACGTGCTTAAGGATAGGATTTTGAAGAGTGAGAGGGAAATATGCATTTATTTTCGGTTTATTATAAATAATCAAAAAACCAAACGTAGTATAATATTTAAAACTGTTTAAAATAATTGCTGTTTTTCTAACGAATACAACTATATATATTTTTTAATGTAAATTTCTGTTACTTGAAATCGCAGTTTGTCAATGAAAATAGTTCCTAATTTCAGGGGCGGCTCAAGATAAATTTTCCACCCGGGCGGGAGCACTTTTTGGAGCCCCTCATTGAGATAATCACGGAAATCACAAACGTACTACGTACTAAAGTGCAAAGATATCCCTTTGGGCCCCCCAATCACTACTTTTTAAGTTACCATAAAATTGTCTCTCGATATTTATGTAGCTGATAGTGCACCCAAAAATAAAGGTACCATAAATGAATGAGAAAATTATACCATTCTCAAGTAATTTATATTTACACATCAATGTGCACTTATAGTAGAGTGCTTGGTGCCCAGATATACGCATAAAAATAAGTTCTGTGAGGGTTTCGTTGTTACAAGCTGAATTTGATATAAAATTAATGATGTTTCAAAATTTCAAAGCCGTCAAAAAAAGTCCTACTCTAAAGGTCATTTTAATCAAAAAAAGGGTTATTTCTTAGTGAATTAGGTGTTTTGATATTTCTACTTTTGAGTAATAGCAAATCCTTTTAACCGTGAATAAAACTAGTCAAAATAAGTAGGTTTTCGAACAGACCCACCTCGAGAAATCATGCCTGCTCCCCCTGCCCCCCCTCAAAGGGGCTGCCTGTATCTGCCTATATATATATTTTTTCTCAAAACGGTAGGAGCTAGAGGAATGATCTTGGCGTCATTTGATAGAGTATAAAATTTTGCATAAGACTACTGCTTCTTTATTTTTTGGCTCATGGAAGACGGCTTGGGGGAGCCCGGGCCCCATGGCTCCTCCCCCCCTGGCTGCGCCCATGGTCATAGTTGCAATATTTTTGCAGATTTACAGGAAATTCAATATATGAACATTCTGATAACCAGTCCAACGTTAAAGCTTAAAAATTCAAAGCGACCGATATTTACTTTTATTGTCTGAAACTATAAAGAGAGAAGCCATTGAGATCCTATTTATTTTGTGGTACATTATTATCATTATGTTTATTTATGCATATTATACATGCAATTTTTCTTATATTAAAAATATTTGTTTCTCTAAATATACATTTGTTATTATTAAAAAGAGTGTAAAAAAATTGAACCTCTTTTAAAAATTGCCTCTAAAAATTATGAAATAAAATTTCATCATCGTCGCCTAGCTAATTGAACCTTATTACCTAATAACGATTTTGAGGCGGAATAAAAATGAGGAAATAAAAAATTCAAACGCATTTTTTTATTTTTTAGGTACCTGTAGTACTTTATCTGGACTACATTTTTCAAACCCCATGTTCAATATTTTTACTTCGTCTTTACTCTAGTATCGCCATAGGTAGGTATTACCATTATTGTCAAAAAGGAAGTTATAAATTGTCGGTACAATTAAAATTTTCAATTAACAAAGTACCTTTTACTTGTTCCAGCTATCAAATAAACCAATTATATAAGAGGCGAATAAGGTGCAAAAAATACATTTGTAAAGTGTCTAATATTAAGTGGTTCAAAAGCAGTAATTTGATTATTTTCACTTTGTCTGTTAATTGGATTTAATAGAGAATGAGCAGAGGCAAAGTGAAAGTTTCACACTTTGTTAACTACTGTTTTTTCTGTTACACCAAATTCCTCTAACGATTTGTCAATTCTTTTTTTTTTAATAAAAAACTTTTACAATAAAACTGACAAAAGAAATGAGATTTGAAACTCTCAGTTTTTTATTTCTATCCTACTGTCAGGATAACACTTATTTCAATCTTCCATAAGATCTGTTCTCTACCAAAATTTCCATTCCAAGGTCACACATATTAAGTACTTCCACATCCACATAGTGGATGTCTATCTACTGATGACTATGATGACTATCACACAACAAAAATTATTTTAGTGTAAGAATGGACTCGTTTATTCTCGGGAAATCTCAATGAGGATTCCTTAGGCAACGTTTGTTTTTTTATATAAAACTGCTATAGTATTTCATTGTCTTATGTGTACATTGGTGTCAGTGGCAAGAATTAGGTCTTCAGTGTACACCGAACTAGCTAACATCTGGCACATTTCTTTTTCAGGAACCGTTAATAAAACACCTATAATATAGCTATTCTCGGTTCCATTAATGTTTAATGCGCTCTTAAACGTGTAAACATCAAATGTAATTATCAAATCATTCGAATATACTGTTTATAAGCACTTTTTCACTAGTCATACATACTATTGCTGTTATACTGTTCGTGAATACGAAAAAACCGCTGCCCAAGGAATCACTACTTCCAGATCCGGATTTTCTACCCAAGTCACTCACAACGAAAAAATTTTGTATGTGGAAATAATTGTTTATGGAACTTTAATAATATAATATTTGAAATCCTCTACCTCAAAAACCCATAAAACGATACCCCACATCGGTAGTGGGGTGGGGGTGGTGATAAGGGGATGGTAGTGGGGGGTGGATGAAGTAAAAATATATTTTGTGGTTTCTATTTCTTGTACACACACTAAATCACATTTTTTTCCCATCCCCTTCAATAATGGGGTGGGGTGGTAATGGGAGTGGCTAATTCCAAAATTTTTTTTGAGACCTTAGCTTCTCTTGTATATACTAAATACTATTTTAAGGACTCTTACCTGCTTGATTTACCTATTTACTCCAAATTTACCCCAATTTACCCCCCAAGCCTTCGATGGAACATGATGAAAATATAATCTAGTTCCAGATCTCATTAAAGTACATCTGTGTATCAAATTTCAAGTCAATATCTTAAACGGTTCCAGAGTAAACGTGCGCAAAAAAAAGTTACAGACAGACCGACAGACATACAAACCGACAGACAGACAGAAATTTTTTTTCGCTCAAACTTAAAATCTCGACGTTTCATGACATTCTAAGCCCACTTGAACAATAAAAATTTTTGAAGGTGTCAATTTTTTGGTAAAAAAATTAATATCTCGATAACTATAAATTTTAGGTATAAGGTTTGTTATACAAAGTGACCTTAAAATTTTATAATCTATCAATTCCGATAATAAAAATATGGGTGTTCCATTTGAAATAAGCAAGTTGATATCTACTTCCGGTATAACCGGAGAAAGATCATAAGCTCTTTACTATACATATGTAATTTTACAAAAATTTGTTCTGTAGTTTTCGAGATATGGATCGTGTAAGCTCCCGGCTGGACACGCTGTATATGAATTTCAACCGGCCTCATTTAATTTGAAAAATTAATTATTTATTAACTTTTGCATAATGGTCTGACTGTTAACCCACCATTGTTCAAGAGTCTAACTATATGTTTTTTATGTTTATTCAATCATAAAATTTACACCATTTCAATTTCAGCCGACATCAAATAATTCTTTTTTAAATTGTTTATTATTAATTAATAACAATGTATTTCTCGGCCCCACCCGGGTTCCGCAGCTGACGTTCGATTACATGATCAGGAAGCATGTTCCCATCGGAATAAATTCAAATGAAGCGGCAACAAACAATCAACTTTTTGGCATCGTCTCCCATACTATAAATAAACAAAGTTATATTCTAAATAACTGAATAAAAACTTATCTTGGTCATCCGTGATAATAACAGAAAAAAAAAGGTAAAAAAGATAAGTTTTTGTTTAATTTAATTCTCTGATTTCATTCTCTATATTTACTGTTCACAAATTTAATAGGCCTGCAATTTCGAAGAAAATAAAAATCGACCAACCACTTTACTTCCACATTCAGTGGAAGTATAGTAACAACAAAAAAAAAAAGAGCATTTTTTTGTTCAAATAGGTTTAGAATGTCATGAAACGTCGAGATTTTAAGTTTTAACAAAAAAATTTCTCTCTGTCTGTCGGTCTGTCTGTCTGTCTGTAACTTTTTTTTGTGCGCACGATTACTCTGGAACCGTTTAAGATATTGACTTGAAATTTGGTACATATAACATATATTTTAACGTGATCTGGAACTAGATTATATTTTCATCTTATTCCGTTGAAAGGTTGCAGTAAATGGAAGTAAATAGATAAATCAAGCAGGTAAGTAAGAGTGCATAAAATTGGTATTTAGTTTTACTTTTGCTAACTTTGGTGAAATTGCTCCTTTTAATAGAAAATATGTTTAATTTTGATTTTTACGGCCATTTTCGGTATTTTCTATTTTTTTTCCTAGATGGCGGACTGCCCAATACACAGGGCCGTACTCAGACCGGTTTTCTCGGGTCATTTGTCTTGGGCCCGGCCCTATAAGAGGCCCCACCCGGACCTACAAATAAATTAAAAATTAGTCCTTTCCAATTTTAAAATCCTTTCTAAAATAAGGGGGCCCGGAAGATTTACTTTGCCCGGGGCCCGCTAAAGCTGGGTACGGCTCTGCCAATACATATCGAACGAGTCTATATTTTTTAAGAATTTTATTTCAAATAAGCCAGTATTTTTAAAATTCCCATCCGATTACTAGTATAAGATATATTACGCAGATAAGTTGAATTGGGTGCAAATATTTTTTTCGTATTCAGGTCATAATACATAAGAATCAACAATAAAATTTCAGGTGGAATGTTGTCGCCGAAAAAAATCAATTCAACTGCACTAATAAGAAAGCTACTAAACCAAAATAATTTCAAATGATTTTTTAGATATTTCTGCGGCATAAAAACAAAGAACTTATGACAGAAAGAATGTGCTTCTTCACATTTTCATAATGAAAACGTCTATATTTTGTAGTTGTAGTCAGTAGTTAAAAAAATATAATTCTCAAATACTGTTTTTCATTACTAATACAGTATAACCTAGACGTACAAATTTTTTTATTCGTCAACAGCCCTGTAGATTATTCGTACATTAAGGATTGCCGAATTTGAAAATATCGATGACAGTGGGTGGTAGAAAAAGTGAATTTAAATAGAAAATAAAGAATTACTTTTTTTTTCACAATACAATTTGTTTCCAAGTTTTTATTATTTAATATATGGAAAATGTAATTTTAGGAGGCCGTTATTCGAAAATCATAAACCAAAATGCCGTTGAATTTTGGATAAAGAGGTTCTAAAACAGCTGACCAATAATATTGCATTAGTTTTTTAATGAAATAATGCAATCTGATTCTCTCGAAAAATAAATCCTTTTTTTCTTAATAAAATTGCACGTCAATGACTTAAGTAAGTTTTGTTTCACTCAAAAAAGGAAAAAAGATATATAGATTAGTTCACAAGTTCAAAGCCGTGTTAATTGGTGATAAAGCTCGTAAAAATATGAGTGAGGGCTCATTGAATTCGGAATGACGTCTAGAAAAATGTTCAAAATTTTCAAACCCGCACATAAACAATTGCAAAAGTTATAAACAAATGAAGATTGAAAAAATAACGAGTTTTGTTTTTTGTAAATAACTCGAAAACGATTAGTATTTAAGACATTTTAAAGATAGATTCTTAAAGAGGAAGAAATTTCCAATAAAAAAGACCCGACTCCCGACTCCCCTATCTCTATTAGCTCCGCGCGGCGAACACTAAGCCTTTAAAAATTATGGTATTATTTAGAGACTTAAAGGAACAATATCCCGTTGAAAAAAATTTTTTTCACCGATTTTCCATAAAATGAGCCTACTGTTAATTAACAATTTTTTTTAGAGTTTGCGTTTATATTTCAAGTCGGATAATTGTTAAACAAAAACCACTAAAATTATTTCGCTTCGTGGAGACCTTATGTCAACTATACTTTATGGGATTATGACATTGCGATGTTTTTAATTGTTATAGTCTATTAGTTATTAATTATTTAACCTAACAAAAACTAAAAAATGAAAAAGTGAGGTTGAAATTTTTTTTCTATTAATTTTAATTATTATTACTGTTTTTATATTCAAAAGTACTATAAGATCACATAAACTTTAAATTTTCATTGCTAATTGTTTAAACAAATTTTATAAACAAATAGATAAATTACGTATTTTTGAAAAAAATTTTTTTATCATTTTACTGGTTATAAAATATTATGATGAAAAGAAAAAATTTTTTTCTTAAAAAGTTTTTTTTTAATTGTCTATAATCATTTTTTCCTTTTTTCAATATTTAAACAAATTATTAAGAAAAAATTTTATTCCTAAAATTTATTATTTGCAATTCCCTACAAGCTGGAAAAATGAAAAATTTTTGTTGTTGCTAATTTATTTGTTTGTTTAATAAACAATTTGTTATTAACAATCGCCGAATGTGTTTATATTTTTTTAGATAGAAAAGAAAAATAATAAAAACAACTGTATACATGAACATGTCAAAAAAAAATTTGTAATATTTTTTTATAGAATTTTGAATTCAATTTGTTTTTGACATATCTATGTATACGGTTGTTTTTACTATTTTTTTTCTATCTAAAAAAAATATAAACACATTCGGCGATTGTTAATAACAAATTGTTTATTAAATAAAGAAATAAATTAACAACTAAAAAAATTTTTCATTTTTCCAGCTTATAGAGAATTGCAAATAATACATTTTAAGAATAAAATTTTTTCTTAATAATTTGTTTAAGTATTGAAATAAGGAAAAAAATGATTGTAGACAATTACAAACATTTTTTTTCTTTAGAATCATAATATTTTACTTATAACCAATAAAATGGAAATTTTTTTTTTTCAAAAATACGTAATTTATCTATTTGTTTATAAAATTTGATTAAACAATTAGCAATGAAATTTAAAGTTTATGTGATCTTATAGTACTTTTGAATATAAAAACAGTAATAATAATTAAAATTAATATAAAAAAATTTCAACCTCACTTTTTCATTTATTAGTTTTTTGTTAGGTTAAATAATTAATAACTAATAGACTATAACAATTAAAAACATCGCAATGTCATAATCCCATAAAGTATAGTTGACATAGGGTCTCCACGAAGCGAAATAACTTTAGTGGCTTTTTTTTAAGAATTATCCGACTTGAAATATAAACGCAAACTCTAAAAAAATTTGTTAATTAACAGTAGGCTTATTTTATGAAAAAGAGGTGAACATTTTTTTTACAACGGGATATTGTTCCTTTAAGTGTCTAAATAATACCATAATTTTTAAAAAATTTTAAATTAATATTTAATAACATAAAAAAATATTTTTACTTATTACGGCCGGTTTCAGAGCATCGTAACGGCTTAGTGTTTGCCGCGCGGAGCTCTATTTTAAACATTAAACTAAAATTATCAATAATAGAGATAGAGTTTCGGGAGTCGGGACTTTTTTTACTGGAAATTTCTTCCTCTCTTAAGAATCCATAGGGGCGAGCGTAGAGGCGACTTCAATGGGAATATCAGTCGATATTCCGTTGAAGCAACGTCGAGCGCGGTTAGTACTTGGATGGGCGACCCACCTATCTTGGGAAATACAGCGTTCTCGCCCCACCTTCTAGAGGCTTGTATATCAGTGTATACTCGGAAGTTACGTAATTTCACACGAGGATTACGTAGTGGATATACCATCCTCGGGGCTGGCTCCAGGTATTTTGCCGCCCCGGGCACAGTTTCATTTTGCCGCCCCTCTCTTATATAAATAACATTAGGGCCAGGCGAGGTAAAAATGAGACAAAACGTCATCTTTCAATTTTTAGGTTGCTTAGAATCGAGTCATATTTAATGAAAGATTGGTATCATATGTAAAAATGACAGGAAAAATTATATTTCTATGTATTTTTTTACTAAAAAGTACCGTTAATTGATAAACAAAAATAAACAATGTCTCATTTTTACCCTCCAAGTGGGGTAAAAAAAAGACAGTGGAGGGCAAATGAAAGACACGTGATTTATTCCCATTCTTATTGACGTCGTACAAATAGCCTGATCAAATGGTAGTTTTTCGGTAACATGAGTCCGATAGAAGGTTTCTCAACGGAATTAAATGTTTTTTGGAGTGCTGAACACGAATCACGAATCTGAAGTTTGCTGCCTAGTAGCAGCACCGACTCAGGTCGAAAAACGCAAAAATTTCGAAATTTCCGGAGTTTTTCCGGTTTTCCGCTCATATCTTGTAAACGACGCGTCGTACGGAAAATATTATTGTATTCAAAGTTGAAGAGCATTAAATTGTGCGTCGAATGACCTCGGCGGCTTCCATTAGACCGATTTATAAGGTCGCTGTCAATATAGTTAGCTGGAAAAAGAGCAGAAAAAAGAGCAAGTTGTAGTGTGAAGATGCGATGTATAGAAAATACCTGATAGCAATGTCCATTTTATTTTACTCTACAGTAATATTTTTCGTACGAGGCGTCGTTTGCAAAATATGAGCAGAAAACCTGAACATTTTTCGACCAGAGGCAGCAAACTTCAGATTCGTGTTCAGCACCTCAAAAAACATATAATTCCGTTGAGAAACATTTTACCGTACGACGCGTCGTTTGCAAGATATGAGCGGAAAACCGGAAAAACTTCGAATATTTCGAGGTTTTTTGCGTTTTTCGACCTGACCCGGTACTGCTACTAGGCAGCAAACTTCAGATTCGTGTTCAGCACCCCAAAAAACATATAATTCTGTTGAGAAACCTTCTACCGGACTCATGTTACTAAAACTAGCAGATTAATAAACTTGATCACAAAATGTGAAGTATGACACTTCTAGTTGACGTCTGACAGATACCGACAATCCAAATAGAGAAACTACCCTACAAACACAAAAGGTCAGCCCTCCAGTGGACCATCACAGGGCCAGAAGTTTCATTTCTGGCGCAGAGATAGCCCGCTGATGGGCCGATCTTTTGTGTTTACTGAATAATATTTTTTCCCGCATTAACAGTAGGCATACGACCTGATTGGATAACATAAAACAGTTCTGAATGTACAAAACAAACTTGAATAAAAAATTAAGTTTAATTTATTTCAATCTGGGTTGGATCACCCCGCTACCTGTCTGTCTCATTTTTACCCTTATCTTTTCAGTCCGTTATTTTTTATAACATTTTAAGAGTCACCTACTGAATATTCTTGATGGTTTGTTTTTTTTTAGTTATAATAGGTTTACTGCAATTTTTGGATTTTCAGCAATATGATTACTGCATTTAAAAGAGTAAAATAAAATAATTGAAAAAATTAACCGTATTGAAACTTACAAAAAATACCACACCACAGAAATTAGACAAAAAATAAAATCACATATAAGAAACAGAATGTATGTGTGTAACCTACTTTATATACAAAAAAAAACTAACAATAACAAAATTATTTATATAATGTTAACATTATTATTACTATATTAGTGAAACAATTGTTTCCTAGCTTTCTATATTTTTTGGTAACTGTGGATTTGAAGAATTTGCCGCCCCTAGGATTTTGCCGCCCCGGGCAGCCGCCCGCTTCGCCCCCCCCCTAGAGCCAGCCCTGACCATCCTTCGGAGGGGATGTAAAGCAGGCGGTCCCTTGTCTATTAAATGTTAGGCAAGTAAAAGATCCCTACTCTTCTTAAGGGAAGAGGTTCGGCAAAATTTCCAGGTTGGGGGTAGCTCGTCTCCTGGCGTCGGTGATAGGCCCTGGTAGCGGAAATAGGCCGACGCTAAATAGTTAAAAAAAAAAAAATTAAGAATCCATCTTTAAAATTTCTTAAATACTAATAGTTTTCGAATTATTTACAAAAAACAAAACTCTTCATTTGTTTATAACTTTTGCAATTGTTTATGTGCGGGTTTGAAAATTTTGAACATTTTTCTAGACGTCATTCTGAATCCAATGAGCCCTCACTCATATTTTTACGAGCTTTATCAATAATTAACACGGCTTTGAACTTGTGAACTAGTGTAATAGTAAAGGTCATTGATACCGATCCGAATTTGGTTGAAATCGGATGATTAATAACTAAGCTGCGAAGGTGCTACCGTGAAAAAAGGGGGACACACTGTATATAAAAAAAATCTCAATTTTTTTTGTAGAAAAATAAAAACAATTTAAAGATAATGTAATGTATTAGCTACAAAAACGCTCCATTTTTGCCACCTCCTGCGTTGTAGGTGGGTGATTCACTTAAACATCTTTTTTTCTATTGCCTCTCTATACGACTGCAAAGTTTTAATCAGCCCAGTAGAAATATGTTATTACACCTTTCCGACTTTATTTCCCATACTATATTAATGTAATTTAAAATACATGTCTAAAACGTACTTCTCGGTATTACTTTTTCCAAACTTAAATAAAAACAGTGACATAACTTTTTGAGATTAGATTAGAAATAGCTCAAGAGTTCAAACGCGATCATTTTCAAAAATCCCCTTCTCCCCCGGCGACGCGCGACCAGTTCCAGTATTGCAAGAATGCGCTGACCTCTTGCGCATCGCGTGCGCGCATGCAATCCACTCGGAACGGTGCCGGGAAATTGTTGATTGCATACGCTCTCTCAATCGCCTTAAATTCTCCCGCGGTAGAACGTAATATACGCCCGGCCTATTCTCGCGGTCAATATTTCATTGAGCAATTCAACAGGTTGCCGGCAAATTGAAACCCCACCGATTATCAATTAAAATTACTCTTCCCAGACGACAAATCCACCGCTAGGAACTTTACAAGGAATATTTATACAAGTGAGCGAATTAAAAAGGGGCGTGTAACATATTTAAACCCTATCAGTGCCAGTGGATCGAAGAACGCGTTGCACAAGTGACTATCGCCGACGAAACTGCATCATTTTGTTTATTCTGTTTAACTCATTGGGATGTTTTCGAAGCGTTTGTGAGTGCCTATGCCTTATTGACATTGACCGTCCATATGGAAATCTGTTTATATTCTAAATTAATCAAGTGGCTTGTTTTGTGAGAAATAAAATACAGTGCATTCACAAGGATACTGCGATACTAGTAGTTACTTTCTAGATCCTAGCACAAATCGCTGGAGTTCCATTATTAGTTAGTTGGAATTTTAAAAGTTATTGAAGCATCAAGTGTGTTTTTGTCGTTGCCATGGAAACTTTCGCAGTGGATAAATCCGTATACGATATCGACTCTGACGAACTCAAAGAACTTTGGGAAGCCGACTTAGATCCGGTAAGTTGACTAATTTGCATTCATTAAATAGTTGTTGAAATGTCGACGAACGGGTTTTTTGAAGAAATTCGAGAAATTTTAATTGTTGCGTTGCGTTTTCTCCGAAAAGGCGATTGTTACCGGCGTACTGTCGCCAAGAATATACCTATGTTTTGGTTGTTTTTGGGCCACAAAGTACCCCCAAGAGCCGGGGGACACCCTTAAAAATCTGTAACAAACGGAAACGGTGTCCTTAGCCACACTATTCCTTGACATTTACAATTGTTCAAATAAAAACATGCTTTATATAAAATTCAGGTTAAATGTTGTATCAAATAAGGTGCTTGCAGTGTGTAGGTATAATACCTAGGTATCTACCTGCTTGTTTTCGTTAACCTCATTAAGTGGATTATATTATAAAACATATACATAATAAGTTAAGTACATATTAAAATTCGGATTGCATCAATGCAAAATTCCCGTGTGTTAACGTACCAAATATATAAAATTGGATATTTACTGAAAGGACCCCGCACCATAAGCGTTAGAAAAATCATTTCGGTGGAATTTTCTTCAAACTTTGGGAATAGATAGTTCAAGGGCTTCCGAACAAAAAATGTCATGAAATAGTATATTGTGTATTTAGGTGTGAAAGCAATACATTCCCGGACGACGATTCAAATTGCCGAGGCGCTAGCCGAGGCCAACAAGCATCGAAGTTCGGGAATGTGCTTTCACACCGAAGTACACATACTATTTTTTCTGAAATCGTAATCAATATTATTATAACTTAAAGAATTTGTGTTAATGCATAACATTTCTTCATTAAAATCTAACTGCTTAATAATAAATGCAATTTTAATGTCAGTTGGTTTCAGTGGCGCAGCCAGAAAATTCGTCTGGGGGGGGGGCAATAGAACCGGCCTCCCCGGAGGTTGAGGAAAATTTTTCAGCAAATGGTTGAAAATGGATGTGTATAGATTCCTCTACTATATAATATGGGCATTAATTACAAAATATTAATTTCAAGAGATAATTTGGATACTGCTTTTAGTCCCTTCAAATTAGTCAAGAAATCGCTGTTTTATGGAAAATCTTCCCACAGATGAGACCTGTAAGAAGTGAAGTATTTGGGTTACCTAATCATAATTTTCACACCCCGCAGTTCTAAAAAAGGGTGGTTTTTGATAAATATATACATATATATATGAATTTTAGCGTTTTTTTCGCCTTTTTCTCTATTTTGAGGAAAAACTATGCATTTTGGTGAAAAATATCAAGAGATCAAAGTTGTAGAGCATAAAATTTCCTACAAATTTTGTTTCTACTCTTTTTTTTCGAATTCCGCTTAGTTTCGTCGCTAGAGGGCACGAAAGAAATAAATATACATATAGACTTTTGCGCCTTTTTTTTAAATTTTGAGCCAAAATTATGCATTTTTATGAAAAATTACGTGGGATTAAAGTTGCAGAACATAAAATATATATATATATATATATATATATATATATATATATATATATATATATATATATATATATATATATATATATATATATATATATATATATATATATATATATATGTTTTATGAAAAAAAAAAAAACCTAAAAAACACTTAAAGATAGTGAATTTTATGTTCTACAACTTTGATCTCATGTAATTTTTCATAAAAATGCATAATTTTGGCTCAAAATCTAAAAAAAGGCGCAAAAGTCTATATGTATACTTATTTCTTTCGCGCCCTCTAGCGGCGAAACTAAGCGGAATTCGAAAAAGGTAGAGTTATAGGAAATTTTATGCTCTACTACTTTGCTCTCTTGATATTTTTAACCCAAATGCATAGTTTTCCTCAAAATAGAGAAAAAGATGAAAAAACGCTAAAATTCATATATATGTATATATTTCTCAAAAACCACCCTTTTTTAGAACTGCGGGGGGTGAAAATCATGTTTACACAACTCAAATACTTCACTTTCTACAGGTCTCATAACTGTGGGAAAATTTTCTTAAACATTTCCTAATTTGAAGGTACTATTTGTACTAATAGTGATATTGCTTCTTTATTTTTTCGGTCATCGAAGATGGCTTGGGGGGGCCGGGCCCCATGGCCCCCCCTCTGGCTGCGCGCCTGGTTGGTTTGTCTGCGTGTATTTATTTACTGTCTAAAATATACATAAAAAACCGTACAGGAATGTTACTTTCCCGGCCTAGGCCGAAGTACACATACTATTTTTTCTGAAATCGTAATCAATATTATTATAACTTAAAGAATTTGTGTTAATGCATAACATTTCTTCATTAAAATCTAACTGCTTAATAATAAATGCAATTTTAATGTCAGTTGGTTTGTCTGCGTGTATTTATTTACTGTCTAAAATATACATAAAAAACCGTACGGGAATGTTACTTTCCTGGCCTAGGCCGGGAAAGTAACATTCCCGTACGGTTTTGTTGATCGTTGCTTGGCAACGGATCTTTTCCGGTCTGTTTTCTGATGGTTTCTTAGCAACGGACTAAAATATTGGAATTGTGCATTTTTCGATCTGAAATCGCGCCGAAAATGTAGACATTGCCGATCGATTTCAGAAAAAATTGATTTAATGCATAAATGATTATATTTTAAATTATTTCAAAGATTTTTAACTTCCAGTCACTGTCATTCTGCAGGGAATGCATTAAATCCATTTTTTCATGACATTTTTTGTTCGGAAGCCCTTGAACTACCTATTCCCGAAGTTTGAAGAAATGCTTTTTCCATTGCTAATGGTGTCTATATAGGTAGGTACGTTTCATGGGTACAGTTCGTCTCAAACTTATAGCAACATGAGGCCCAGTGTTTCAATGCAAAGTTAAGCACTTTATCCTACAAATAAATTAGCTAGAAGTTTAGAATATGCTTTTATTAAACACTTTAATATTGCAACTTCATATTCTTACCTTCTAGCTAATTTATTCGTAGGATAAAGTGCTTAACTTTGCATTGAAACACTGGGCCTCGTGTTGCTATAAGTTTGAGATGAACTATAGGTACCGATTTCTTGGACATTCCATAGTAGGAATAGGTACTATTTGCAGTTACGTTTTGAAAGTTAGTAAGGTGTGCCTATAATTGCTAAATATTTTATTTTAGCCATATATCCCGATGAAGCCAATTTGGTTGGCAAAATGCTCGTCAGTATACAGGGTGTCCCACGACGAACTGCGGCGATCGATATCTCGAAAAGTAGGCATTGTAAAATTTTGAAAATTTTGTAGTAAACTAATATCGATGAGTGCAACTCTGTTAAAATATTCTCAAGATGATCCCAGCAAACATAAATATATAGCATATACGTAAATGCTACGTAAACTAAGTTTCGCAGAAGTAACGTGCTATGTAAAATGTGACGCATAATCATATGTGCATACTCTGCGAAATGTCAGCAACATGTGCATATGATTTTTACATAGTGAAGAGGTAACACTGTGACCTCACGGTATGGAACAAATGACGTAGCGTATATGTATATTCAACCACTTGCTATGTAAAGCATACGTAACTAATTTTATCTCTTTATAATGTAGCATATACACTGAAAAAAAAAATGGTTTGATTCAAGAATATATTGGTTTATATATATACGCAAATAAATATATTCTTCATATAAAACAAGTACATTTATTTCAAGAATAATTAATTTACTACCAGCTTTTGATTACTTGCTACAAATGTATTTGTTTTACATGAAGAATACATTTATTTGCGTATATATAAACCAATATATGCTTGAATCAAACCATTTTTTTTTTCAGTGTATGTATATTCAACCACTTGATAGTGACCTATATGTTCTTCAGAAAGCAGCTATACGAAATTTTTTCTTCTCCACTGATGTATACCCACCTACCTATCTTGCCTTGCATTCCTAGTAAAGCTCAAATTTCATTTAATTTATTTTATTAACTGTTGATCTAGGAGAGATTAATACTAGTGTCTTTTGTGTAACTATTCTATATTCAAGTTAACTAAGTATCTACAATAAGTGTTAAGCATTTCTCGGGTCGTTTCTGATTGTACTCGTTCTTTGGTCAGCCTTCGTCACTCTGACATTTGCTACTTGAACATCAGTTACACAACCTGTGAAAATAATTGAAATATTAGTCTATTTCATATACGGGGTGGTGCACCATTTAAAACTCCTCAGGCTTGTAATTTTCTTATTTTTTAAGTCACATCAAATCGTAGATATTTTAAAGCATTTAAAAAAAAAAATTTTTTTAAAATTGTTAAGAAAGAAATCTTAATTTCCTTGAATATTTTTTTACGTCACCCTGTGCATGAACTGCGTTAATGTTTTCTTATAAAGGTTTTAATTAGCTTCAATTTATATTATTACGTCATATTCGAAATTCTTTTTGGTTTTAGAGAAAGGAATTAAAAACACTCCAAACTGATTTTTTTTTAAATTACTTTGAAAGGAATGTAAATAATAATTTTATGCTTTATCTGTAAAAGACATCACAAACAATATTCAGCGTAATAAAACAGTAACAAAAAATAAAAAAAAATATTTTTAAAAACTAACATATTAAAATGTACTAAGTAGGAAATTGCAAATTTTTTATTTCTTAAGGTTTTTTATTTTAATAACATAAATTGAAGCTAATTAAAACCTTTATAAGAAAACAATAACACAGTCCATGTACAGGGTGAGGTAAAAAAATATTCAAAGAAATTAAGTTTCCTTTCTTAACCATTCAAAAAAAAATTAATCAGTCTGTATGGATATTTAAAGGCTTTAAAAATGTTTACAAGTTGATGTGCTCAACATGGTCATCGCTTCGAAAATAAAAAAGTTACAAGTTTGAGAAGTTTTAAGTGGCGCACCCTGTATAGTGTAGTAAATCTGGTTATATAGCTTGCATCCCTTTACTAAATTGTGAAGAAAACTGGATACAAACTATTTTGATCAAGTTATTAAACAATTTATGATAGCTTAGATAATAATGTATATATTTTAACAAAACTTTACGAAAACACGCTTCCAATGGAATGGAAAATTTGAGGTCGATCCGATAAGTTTCAGAAGTATACTGCTTTAAACATGAAACGATGTGCTCAAAGTGCTGTCATTCAATCCGAAAGTCTGCCTCAAAGTTGAGTTTACACTGTTAAAACCCAGCTATTTAAAATCAGATTTGTCTGAGATGGTGATTTGGGGACTATTGGAGTATTTCAACATAAGAGTATGCAGCATATAACTGCCAAAAAAAGGGGAATGAAAATGCAACTAGGAGTGAATGACTTCACGCAGCTTCTGTATTCTTGATTCATTTTAAAGCCTCTTAGATCTTAGAATATCCTGGTTTTTTGAATTTCGCTCTAAAATTAAGAGATTTTTTTACAAAATGTAATAAAAAAATATGCTAAATAAGCCCGTTAAATCATCACACCAAATTTCAAGTGGAAATGTTTATAACAACGCCAAAAAAACAATAACAAACTCGAAAATTGAACCGTTGACTGTTTAAGTGCATCAAGTCATAGAACAATTTGTTTTAGAATGTAGATTTTTCTCCTACTCTTCAGTTGTGTTAACAAAATTTTTTTAAACTATTTAAAATCATTTTAAATTTTTTATAAAGAACGTTTTTTCTCAGAATTAAACAATTAAATTATTAGAATGCTTCAAAAGATCACAAAAAAGAAACAATTTAAAAAAAACGGGGTTTTCTATGCCAATTGGGAGCCGTGAAGCATGAAAAAAAATGCATTTGTTAAATAATTGCCAAAAAATTGTTTCAAATAATTTTAAAATACCTACTTATTTATGCAACAAGTGTATAAAGCAGTACTTTTTTCATGCATAAGTTGTAGACGAGTGCATCAATCTTGTGAGAATCCCATGATAAAAGTAGTTTCTTTAACAGTCATATAAACAAATTGTTAATTAACGCCACTGAAAAGTAAACAATCAACGATTCAATTTTCGAACTTGTTACTGTTTCTTAAGCGTTTTTTGTATAAATATTAAATTATATTATACTATTACATTCACCGAGAGCCATTTGATATAAGAAAATGTGCGGGGACCTTTACCAAGATGATTTAATTCTACCAGAAGCATTTTTTTAATAATGACAAATCTTAATTGTCTTAATTTATTGCAACAAAATTAACCATGAAGTTTCAGACAATTTTAGTTTTCTTCGTAGTTTTTTAATGATCAAATTAATTTTTTTAATGGCGATACAAGCAATATCATTAATCACAAGACAACAAGAAAAGGGGCTGCGCTTTTGATCAGAACCATCTAATCATGTTTTTTAACATGTTGAAACCGATTCTGATATTAAAAAAAAAATTATCAGTTTTTGGTTACCACCCCTTTTATCCTCTAAAAAGGGGCAATGGTTTTGTCCTAAGGTTATGATCTAATTTTTCAGAATTATTCTGACGTGCTTAAGCCAATTTTGGACAAAAGAAAAATTGCGGGAAAATGTTAGCCTACTTTACACATACAAAACCTTGAAATATATGTACAATACAATAACGAACACAAAGTAGGTGCTATAAGATGTCGGTAAACAATAACCATACCTATGCATAGTACTTACTTCGCAAAAGCTTGTGATCTGGGTTTCCTTGAATTACAACTTCTTACGCTGGATTCAGTTGAACTTAATAATGTGGGAGCAGCACCAACATACAGCTTTTGTGTAACAAAATCCATGTAATGATATAATTGTCTGTCGAGAATAACGATTGCCCATGAAATAATTCTAACCTATAAAAATATTACGTTTCATTTAAATAAATATCTTTATAAAAACTGTACAACACAAACTTACTTTTGGGTCATTCACTGGAAAATGGTGCTGCACCTTCAATATAGGTATGTACACTAAATTCGCAAACAAGAGGGCATGTTTATGTTTGCACCTAACCTCTACACTAATAAAACGTCCAAACAAAATAATATTTAAAGAAGTCACAACGCTTTATGGTTCACACTTCTGCATCAAAGTTATTAAAAGACATCATCCACAATTTTTTACAAAAATGATCAAAAAACACAAACGTTAGATTTTACATCATTTTACACTGGCGTGCGACACTGACGCGTTCCATGAGTTCGATGTCGTAAAATGAAGTAGGTAAACATTTTTAAGTAAAATTATGTAGCTAATATGTAAACTTGTGTATAAGTAATTAAGTTAATATGTTGACTTAAATATGATATTATTTTACGTATATGCTATGTAAAATTATGTAAAATATTTTATATAAAAATGTTCCATTAATCTTACCTCTCAGAGAGGTAAAGTTACATTAATGGTTACTGGGATGGCACTTCCGGTTATACCGGAAACAAATGTCAACTTGCTTATTTTAAATGGGATACCCTATATATTATTACATTTTTGGATTCTACGCAAAATTCTAGGCCGATTTTGTGTATCATGTATTTTACCTAAGTCTCTCCGTTTTTATGTCAAAAATGACGTTTGCAGGCCTAAAAGAATTATCAATTTTTCCTATAAGGAAGCCTTTATTATCTAATTTGGGTTGGATCCGTTGTTGAGAAAGACCTACTTTAATAGTGTTTTTATAATATTTTGATAAGTATTAATACAGACTGTTCAGAAAATAGAATAAAAATGAAATTGAGAAAACTGTTAAAAATCAATTTTTTCAAATAATGGTAACCCCCAATTTTTATAATCTTATCTTATTTACCATATGTATGGTATGTTTGTGTATGGTGTATGGATGTCTGTTCCGAAAATTTTCAGTTTTCGAAATATTACCAATTCAATATTTTTGTATGGGGATTTTGCTATGGAAAAATTTTTAAAATTCTCCATTATTCGTTTAATACTGTTAGGAGACGGTTTTCGTTTCTCTGGATATCTATTACCAAATATTTCACATATTTCAATATTTCTTGATAAAACTTTGTTACATTCTCCATAGATTATAAACAAATTTAAATAATCCTCGTGCGTATAATTTAAGCGCCCCGGCATGATAATTAATACTTGTCAAATGGTAAGTGGTAGATATATACCTTTGTTTAGCACTAGGGTGGCCCATCTCTATAGGGAGTGAATTTTTTTTGCGTATTTTTTAAGTCTCACCCCACGAAAATATACTATTATACTAGGAATAATTTATGTCAAAGTTTCAGATAATTCGGTGAACGGTAACCCGTGCCGCATTCAGGTAGAAATTTGTAGATAAGATTTTATTACGGTAATACACGTAAATCTTACTTAAAATACAAATATCTACCTCTTTTCTCATAATGTTTTATTGGTGTAATTATTTTCTAGAAATTATTTGTTTTGGAAGTTTGGAAATATAATGCACCTACGGTAGGTTTTTATGTCAGTTTGCAATTGTGTTTTACAGTGGTGACATTATAAGTTCTAGCATACGTTCCTTTTTGAAAAAACATTTAACGATGGCTGATGTTAGATCCTTACGAAAGGATACTTTCATTTACTTAGTTGGACACTATTCGTCACAAATCATTGGCAATAAATTGCCGTCTAATAGACAAGTATTACAAGTGCTCTTTTATAACATTCGTGAAGTAAAGCTAAGTGTACATGAAAGTGCTAAATTAACAATAAAAGAGGTGTCAGTTTTTTGGGATAAAGCTCGCATTCCGACACGTCAGGATTTTCATTGTGTTAAACAACTGGATAAACTTTATGCAGCGTGGAGGAACTTACAAAAATCGGCTAAAAGGGCCAGTGCGGGAGGTAAAGAAAAAAATTTCGTTGAAAAATTGGACGATCTTTTTGACATTTCTCATGCAAATGCATTGGAGTTGATGAAAATAGATGAAGATAAGCAGTTTTTAATTAACCGAAGAAAAAACCGCTGCCCAAGGAATCACTACTTCCACATCCAGATTCTCTTCCCTCACAACGAAAAAACTTTGTATGTGAAAATAATTGTTTATGGAACTTTAATAATATAATATTTGAAATCCTCTACCCCAAAAACCCATAAAACGATACCCCACATCGGTAGTGGGGTGGGGGTGGTGATATGGGGGTGGTAGTGGGGGGTGGATGAAATAAAAAAATATTTTGAGGTTTCTGGTTCCTGTACATACACTAAATCACAATTTTTTTTTCATCCCCTTTAATAAGGAGGTGGGGGTGGTAATGGGGGTGGCTAATGCCAAAAATTTTTTTGAGACCTTAGCTTCTCTTGTATATACTATATACCAATATCATGGACTCTTACCTGCTTAATTTACCCATTTACCCCAAATTTACCCCAATTTACCCCCCAACCCTTCGACGGAACAAGATGAAAATATAATCTAGTTCTAGAACTCGTTCATATGTACATGTGTACCAAATGTCAAGTCAATATCTTATACGGTTCCAGAGTAAACGTGCGCACAAAAAAAGTTACAGACAGACCGACAGACAGACAGAAATTTTTTTTTCGCTCAAACATAAAATCTCGACGTTTCATGACATTTTAAGCCTATTTGGACAATAAATATTTTTAAAAATTTTTTTGTCGTTACTATACTTCCACTGGACGTGGAAGTAAAAGGGACGTCCTGGATTTGCGCATGGTATTGATTACCAACTTGCTTCTCAAGAAAAATCAGCTGAGGAGAAATTACAGAAATTATCCAAACGAATGCAACGAAGTCAACAAGAAAAAGCTAGAATAGAGGAAACAGTCACCTGTCCATCATCAAGTAGTAATTCAGCCGACTCCAACGAAAATGAAGATGAAACAAGCTAAAAACTTACTCTTCGCCTGTTCACTGAACTTTTTATATAATTGTTACACATTCTATAGGATACTCTTCGAGTTTTTTGTAAATAGTGTTAGTTTTAGACATTTTTAATTTTATAGTACGGACTTAGTTTGTAAAAGATTCCGTGTAAAATAAAGTAAAAATAAAAAAACACACCAAACCCCATTTGGGTTTCGAACCCGGGACCCTTGTATTCCGAGTCAAAAGATATTTAGATATTAAAGTGAGATATCATTCTACCAGATTTCTATTCAATTACAAAAACATAAAATTCGAAAAAAATTTTTTCAAATTTAAATCATTAATAACATTTTTATTTACCGATCGATTTTGTTCAAAAACAATAGGTTAAAAAAGGGGTTCTTCCTCTAGCTAACACTAACTTACTGTCCAAATTTCAATACAACCGGATTTTTCTTTCTTGAGTTATCGTGCTTACAAAAAACGTGACGGACGGACGGACAGACGGACATTTTGAAAGTTGTTCAGAATTCATTCAGTAACACAATGCTATGAAAATTTTTTGTCTGCGAGCGATATTTACTGATTTAGAAATGTGCCGATCAAATACAATATACTCTTCGTTTTTGCGAAGAGTATAATAATCGAAGCCCAAGAAGAGTTGTTACAAGACCAGCCTGGCCCGTCACAGCCAAAAAAGAGGAGATTGTATGGAACATGTAACATCATCACACCAAAAATAGCCGCTGCATTTGATGCTTGCAAAATAAGCGACAGGTATGGAGTCCATATTTTGACGGCAGTAGCAGAAGCACTAGGACATGACACCACATCTTTGTCCATCAGCAGAACCACACTTCAGCGCTCTAGACAACACATCCGCGAAGAAAGAGCTGAACTATTAAAAACTGCCTTCGGTAATTCTGAATTGCCGGCCCCAGTCATCCATTGGGATGGAAAACTTTTACCTTCTCTCACTGGAATGGGAAATATCGATAGACTTGCTATCTTAGTTACTAGTGGAGATATTGAACAACTACTTGGAGTACCAGCTTTGCCCAATTCAACTGGAAGAGAACATACTGAAGCAGTTTATGATGTGCTTTGTGAATGGAATTTGGACGAAAAGGTAATAGCTTTGTGTTGTGATACAACAGCATCAAATATGGGTTATATAAATGAGGCAGCCACACTATTGCAACAAAAATTAGAAAGAGATATTCTATATTTTCCTTGTAGACATCATATTTTTGAAGTGGTTTTGAGAAGTGTGTTTGACACAAAAATGCCTTCCTCATCTGGTCCAAATGTGCCACTATTTAAGCGTTTTAGGGAATTTTGGCCTAAAATAGATCAAAATAAACTAAAAACTGGATTTCAGGTATCAAAAATTAAACACATTTTACAACCAGTTAAAGCCGAAATTGTAAAGTTTCTAAATGCAACTTTAACTTTGCAACAGCCTCGTGATGATTATAAAGAATTTTTAATGCTTTCTAAACTTTTTGTTGAAGAAGAGCCCACTCACACGACATTCTATCAACCAGGGGCATTTCTTCATGCACGTTGGATGGCCAAAGCCATTTACTGTCTAAAAATATTTTTTTTCCAAGATCAGTTCCAACTAACTAAAAAAGAAAAATAGGTATTGAAGATATATGTCTCTTTATTGTACTGGGTTTATGTAAAGGCCTGGTTTACAGCGTCATTTGCTAGTAAAGCACCGCTTCATGACTTAGACTTTTGTAAAGAACTCATTAATTATCAAAATATTGACAAAGAAATATCTCAAGCCGCAAGTAGGAAAATAGTGAACCATTTGTGGTACCTTAATTCAGTAAATGTTGGCTTATCTTTCTTTGATGACGATATTTCAGTTACCACTAAAAGAGAAATGGTTAAAGCTTTGAATAGGAAAGCACCAAATCAAGAGGGTATTAAACGACTTATGATTAGTAACATTACTGACGTTGAAAACAAGGAAATTCAGGACTTCATATGCGAGAACACTAAACAGTTTTTTCAAAAATTAGGTTTGTCTATGGAATTTTTGGAAAATGAACCAACAACATGGAGGGAAAATGAAAGTTATACCCGATGTTTCAATATTGTAAACAAAATTAAAGTTTTAAATGATGCCGTTGAGAGAGGAATCAAACTTATTACTGACTATAATGACATTTTAACAAAAAATGAAGACCAAAAACAGTTTTTACTCCAAGTTGTAAATGATTATAAATCACAGTTTCCAAATGTAAAAAAAGAAACCCTGTCGCATGCTTTGGCCTAGTGCAAAAAATATTGTTTTTATTACTATATGTCTTGTAGATTTAGGATAATATTTGGTACTATGTATGAAAAAAACGTTTCATAATAAAATACACAAAGATAAAACGAGAGTTTTATTTCAAAAACTTCTAGTCTAGTTTTCTTAGACTACTAATTTACAGTAGTATGACACATGTCATAGTCATAACAGATAATGTCTTTGATATTTGTATTCTAAAGATAAATGTTGCTGATTAAAAAAAAACAATGCATCAACCAAAGAATGTAAATAATTCCATTTACTTTTATTATTGCATAATAATGCATTCTGCGGCACCCCTTGCCTTCAATTTGCCTCAATAATATTTTGAGGGGAGTGTTTTTTCTTCAAATGGAATCATTTGCAGGGGTGAGAAATTAAAAATTTCGATTTCGAAAAAGATGGGCCACCCTATTTAGCACCCAACGCCGTCATAGCCAACTAAGAGTATTTGAACTTAAAATCCCGATAAAATCCATAGCTCGATCCATATCCATAGTAAAATCGCCATATAAAAATATTGAATTGGCAATATTTCGAAAACTAAAAATTTTCGGAATAGATATCCACACACAAACTTATCCCCATTTTTAATAGTAAGTAAGATAAGATTTAAAAAATTGGGGGTTTCCATTTGAAAAAAATTGATTTTTGACAGTTTTCTCAATTTTATTTTTATTCTTATTTTTTGAACACTCCCATAAAACAATTTTGTCCTCGTTTTGCCCCCCGTTCGCCAAAAATGCCCCCCTCCCCATAATTTTCATTTTCGAGGAAAAAAATTCCATCATGCGCCCCCCCCCCCAGGGGCGGCCTAAGGGCCGGGCAACCCGGGCGACTACTCGGGGCGCCAAACTGAGAGCAAAAATTGTTTACTTTTTTTGTACCCTTTTTATTAGTTTTCTTTGGAAGATAATATCAAACTAGTGGAAGCATTATACTCTTCGCCGATTTACTGAGCTTTTTATATAATTGTTACACATTCTATAGCATACTCTTCGCATTTTTCTTGTAAATAATGTTAGTTTTTGGACATTCTAAATTTTGTGATACCAACTTTGTTGTGAAAAAAAAAAAATATAAAAAAAAATCACGATGTGAGGGATCGAACCCGGGACCCTTGGATTGCGAGACAAAACTCTTGCCGCTACACCATCATTTCTTATTACTAAAATTGTTAATGGGTGTAATATATACCATTAGAAAATTATTTGTGATTATTAGGAAACATACATTAGTAAAATGTATTAAAAAAAAAACAGTGATAGGAAATAACATTTCGCAAGGTTTCTATTTATTACAAACCATAAAAAAATGTAAAAAATATTTTTTTAAATTTTAAATTACTAATAACTGTTTTATTTACCAATCTATTTTGTTAAAAAAGGGGTTATTCCTCTAGCTAACACTAAGTTACTTTCCAAATTTCAATACAATCGGATTTTTCTTTCTTGAGTTATCGTGCTTACAAGAAACGTGACGGACGGACAGACGGACATTTTGAAAGTTGTTCAGAATTCGTTCACTAACATAACGATATAAATTTTTTTTCTCTACGAGCGATATTTACTGATTTAGAAATGTGCCGATCAAATACAATATACTCTTCGTTTTTGCGAAGAGTATAATAATATCGGTGTCTATGTCAGTTAAAATGGTAATAATGCAGAAAGTCGAATAGCATTAAAACCGCCTAAAAAATTCAAAAATGTTCCACAAACATTTTTGTTTAGCTATGAGTTAACTCAATACCTCAAGCTTCCCGCCCTAGTATTGACTGACACGGAGTCGATCATTAAAGATTTTGCATAAACAAAGACCGGCAACATGCACTTTCATTCAGAAAAAATTCAGACTAAGGAAATTGTTATACCAACATTAGCTTTTAGTATGTCATATCTTACGTAATTTACTGTTTATAAATAAATAAAATGAATAAATGGCAATTTATTGTCCCCCATTTTAGAGGATAATAGGAGTGGTAGAGAAAAACTGACATGGAGGAAAAACATTTTTTTTTCTTCAAAATTGGCTTCAGTGCGTCAAAATACTTCAGAAAAGTTGGATCAGAACCTTAGGACAAATAAGACCTTTTTTTGACCTTATGTTAGGGGATAAAAGAGGGTGGTACAGGGAAACTGACACAATAGAAACAATTTTTTGTCCAAAATTGGTTTCAGCGCGTCAAAGTACTTCAGAAAAGTTTGATGAGAACCTTAAGACAAGACTTTTTGTAGACCTGTTATTATTAATAAAATGTTGTAAATGGACATTGATGTGTAAACAAATGGTTTATCGAATTTTTTTTTTATTTCTAATAATCTGAAAAGAATTTTTTTAAGAACTTTTAGAAATATGTAAAAAAGCCACTTCCTAAAACTACCCCTTAAGCAAAAGATGAGATTTCAATGAAACTATGTAAACTGACGTCTAGACAGGCTATACCCATTTTAAGATATTGCAGAAGAACTGACATTTATTGTTCCCCTTTAAAGAGGTATAATTTCCTTATTATTCATTGAGGGTACCTTCATTTTTGAATACACTATCAACCGATATATTTTGTCCGAAGGAATATCCTATGACTTTAGTACGTAGTACGTCTGTGAAATTTCCGTGATTATCTCAGGGAGGGGCGTCAAAAAGTATTCCCGCCCGGGTGGAAAATTTACCTTGAGCTGCCCCTGCGCCCCCCGTAGTCTGTTTGGTATTGTTCTAGGGACGTATCCAAGCATGAAGTCTCTGAATTGCGATCCCAAGAATCCTGGATTTTGTAATCAGGTAGATCGCAATCCTTAATTGAATTACACTTTTTCAAGTCGCGCTCCGTCTACTCTTAGACTAAAACGCGAAAACTGCGGGACGAAATATCGCCTCTCGGATCGCCTCAGGTCGCCTGTATCTTACCTCGGATTGCCCCAGATCGCCCGGGCGCTCCATGACTTACCCCTCGTATAATGTATTACTTAATAGACGAAACATCATTACTCTTCTCTTATGTAAAGTAAGTTCTGGGACGGTTAAAATAAGACATAATTTTAATCAGGGTTGTGAATTTGGGACGTGGACAATATTGGCCATGAATGTACCTGAAGCTTCGAACGTTCAATTGAACAAATTTTAGATGAAAAAGAAAAGTTCATAAAAACCACACATCGATTTAGGCATAAACACTTGGGCAGTTCTACAAAGCATGGTCGATTTCACATTAAAAAACCGCATATTAAAAAACCGCTGCCCAAGGAATCACTACTTCCACATCCAGATTCTCTATCCAAGTCACTCACAACGAAAAAACTTTGTATGTGAAAATAATTGTTTATGGAACTTTAATAATATAATATTTGAAATCCTCTACCACAAAAATCCATAAAACGATACCCCACATCGGTAGTGGGGTGGGGGTGGTGATAAGGGGTGGTAGTGGGGGTGGATGAAGTAAAAAAATATTTTGAGGTTTCTGGTTCCTGTACATACACTAAATCACATTTTTTTTTTCATCCCCTTTAATAAGGAGGTGGGGGTGGTAATGGGGGTGGCTAATGCCAAAAATTTTTTTGGGACCTTAGCTTCTCTTGTATATACTAAATACCAATTTCATGGACTCTTACCTGCTTGATTTACCCATTTACCCCAAATTTACCCCAATTTATCCCCCAACCCTTCGACGGAACAAGATGAAAATATAATCTAGTTCTAGATCTCGTTAAAGTACATATGTGTACCAAATTTCAAGTCAATATCTTAAACGGTTCCAGAGTAAACGTGCGCACAAAAAAAAGTTACAGACAGACCGACAGACAGACAGAAAATTTTTTTCGCTCAAACTTAAAATCTCGATGTTTCATGGCATTTTAAGCCGATTTGGACAATAAAAATTTTTAAAATTTTTTTTGTCGTTACTATACTTCCACTGGACGTGGAAGTAAAATAAAATGTCAGGAATCTATTGATGGCATACATTTTTGAAATGGTTAAAGTATCTACTCTTCAGGTATGCCTTGTGGCACCAGCTTTTTTCCCGTGACTAAAATGTTACAGCTGTTTTTCCTTAGTGAAACGTATAACAGAACACACGACCGTCACATTTATATTTGTGCTGTGTATTAATATAAATATGCTAAATGGATTATGAAAAAGTTGATTCTTTGAAGTGAAAAATATGTCCTAAGATATTAGAGAAAATTTTGATCGTAATAATACCCATGAATAAAATAAAAAGTGATATAACTGGAAGTATCTGTTTCTTTCTTATTTGAGCCTAATACTTTCAAAAAAATTCAGTTAACTGTATTAACTCAAATTACCTTATTGTGTCTAAATTTTGTTACCGATAACCAGTTTTGTTCATAATTTAAAGGACAATGGTCCTAACGAGATAAATAATATTTATGACACCTTTGTGAATGAGGTACTGTGAGTTACGCGTGACGGTCGTGAGTGGCATGAGATTCGTAAAACGGTCATGTAATTGCTGGCTGAGGTTGTGCCAAATTTTTGGAAATAAAAATAATATTTGAGGGTCAGATCATATGTATTTTGGCTAGTAGGAACCAAATATGAAAAAATATACAAGTTGTTCCATTTAAAAAATTTGATTTTCACGTCATTTGCCTCGAAAGTCAGAAGTTGGTTTTTTACATCATATAATTGGAAATATCATCCCATATCACTACACCAAATTTGAAAAAAATCCATTCAACCATTCAAAAGTTACAAGAGTGAAGGAGAGTAATGCCAATGAAATTCCTCATGACCGTCACTAGAATCTCAAGACCATCACACTCAAATTTGTGCCATGTGACGGTCACGAGGACGGTCATGAGTGTGACGGTCGTGAAGGCCGCTAGACAAAAATGACTAAGAATTATATTCACCCTAAGCTATTATTAAAGTGAGGTTAGGAGAAGACAGTGTACTGGATACCTCAAAATAAAAACGTATTTGGATATTAATAAGTTGATAAATGCTAAAATACACAACGTGACGGTCATGAAAGAGAGCACAGGGCCATATATTAGACTTACCATATAAATTACTGGAAATTCAAAATGTTTTGGGAAACAGCACTTGGTTATTATATCTCACATGATTTCACAACGAAAATTAAATTTCGATGTGTTTCTGAGTCGCTGGTAGTCCTAGCATTCAACTTATTAATTAATAATGAGCGCTGTGACGGTCGTGAGTATTAACCAAGTTACGCGACTTTATTAGTTTATATATTAAATCCTAGACTTTAAAACATGAAAGTTGTATCTTGCCAACAAAGGGCATAGCCGGGTAAGCATGGTGTGACTGCCCCCAAGCGTCTGGCGCTTATATTTGTGCAGTAGGAAGCAATCTTGGAAAGTAGCAATTTCACAAAATATTAGCCCGAAAAAGGGACCGGTTTGGGGTGAGTAAGGGAGGGTTGATTTTAGCAAAACTATTTTTTTTCTAAGAAACGGCGCATTCAATCGTTTTGTAAAAAATATATGTTAAAGACCTATTGAGAAAGTACTAAATAAAAAATCATGCTCAAATTCCGAAAACAGATACAGTAAAAAAAACATATATATTATTTTCAAATTTTTTTTAGGGTAACTTATCCCTGGGGTACCAGCCTGAATTTTTTTCTGTAGCATGTCTGGGGACTCACTTATGTTATGTTTTTTTCCCAGTCTTGTGCGAAGATTACGCCATACTTAAAAAAAATGCCGAAGTGTGCAGTGTCGTATGCATATTTTGTGGACAATTAACCCCTTGCACGTAAAGAAGGCCAAAATGCAAAGTAAATATGGATACCTGAGTAGTGTATACATACTAGTGATTAGTGATTATGGAAATGGTGAACGTTGTAAGAGAAACCAATATAACGCTGAAACGCTGACAGTTAATTAGGTCATCAATAGAGTTTAACTCTCTTGCGCCGCAAAAATCAGTTTATGGCCGGAATGTTAAATATCATTAAGGGTAAAAATTAAAGTCAGCGGTACTATCGATATTACCGTCGGCGGGGATAAGAGCTTGGTCTTAACAGTCATGTGTTTTTAATAATTTGCAGCACTAAATCGTAGCATTACTAACCTGTGATGGATATGGATGTTAATCTTCCTCACTGTCATCTGCAATCACTGCACTCATGCTATCCTTCTGAAACAATAGAGAAAGAACTTCCGCCGGTTTAGGTATGCTTGATAGATATCGTCCTTGCGAAAGATAATGCACGACAGCAGCTACATGGGAACAACATCCAACAGTTCGATTCCCACTGGCACATTCAAAGAAATTGCAAAACTGCCTTTTGTAGATATTTCCAGCAAAGATGTACTGGACTTCCCAGAAATGACGGATTTAAAACTGTTTTTTACCGGATCGTATCAATATAAACAAACGATTTCGTACCTCGAAGTCATAAATGAAGACGGAACACTTAATCTTCAGTACGCTGAGGACCAGTCCAATGTACTCAAAATACAAGTTTGTTCACGTCATATCAAAACGAAGGTTTACCGATGTTTCCTCGACTATATTCCCCACAGTGTCGGCGTTAGAAGACATTTCTGTGAATGTGCCAATGGGTATCAAACTGTTGGATGTTGTTCCCATGTAGCTGCTGTCGTGTATTACCTTTCGTACGGATGATATCTAGCAAGCATACCTAAACCGGCAGAAGTTCTCTCCCTATTGTTCCAGAAGGATAGCATGAGTACAATGATTGCAGATCACAGTGAGGAAGATTAACATCTATATCCTTCTCAGGTTAGTAATGCTACGATTTAGTGCCGCAAATTGTTAACAACCAAGCTCTTATCCCCGCCGACGGTAATATGTGAATAATGACAGTCTTTGACAAGGTACTCCATAGTACCGCTGACTTTAGGTTTTACCCTTAATGATATTTGACATTACGGCTATAAACTGATTTTTGCGGCGCAAGAGTCAACTCTATTGAGCACCTAATTAACTGTCAGCGTTGCAGCTTTATGTTGGTTTCTCTTACAACGTTCACCATCTCCATAATCACTAGTCACTAATATGTATACACTACTCAGATATCCATATTTACTTTGCAGTTTGGCCTTTTTTACTTGCAAGGAGTTAATTGTCCACAAAATATGCACACTTCGGCATTTTTTTTAAGTATGGCGTAATCTTCGGACAAGACTGGGAAAAAATATAACATAAGTGAGTCCCCAGACATGCTACAGAAAAAAATTCAGGCTGGTACCCCAGGGATAAGTTACCCTAAAAAAAATTTGAAAATAATATATATGTTTTTTTTACTGTATCTGTTTTCGGAATTTGAGCATGATTTTTTATTTAGTACTTTGTCAGTAGGTCTTTAACATATATTTTTTACAAAACGATTGAATGCGCCGTTTCTTAGAAAAAAAATAGTTTTGCTAAAATCAACCCTCCCTTACTCACCCCAAACCGGCTCCTTTTTCGGGCTAATATTTTGTGAAATTGCTACTTTCCAAGATTGCTTCCTACTGCACAAATATAAGCGCCAGACGCTTGGGGGCAGTCACACCATGCTTACCCGGCTATGCCCTTTTGGATATTTTGTAGTAATTATAGCAGAGATGGACACTAACCATTTCTCTGGTAACAAACTTTCAGCCAGAACAATCTCTATGGAGTTACGCGTGACGGTCTTGAGTTTTAGGAGTAAAAACAGCCAATATTTTATTTTTGTCGTAATTTAGCTCAAGTTTTTTATTATAACAAGGTGCGGTAAGACTCTCATCTAAGCGAATATTGGATATTGGGTTGTAGCTTGAACCAATTTTTGACCAGTAAGTCACTAATATCATGAATCGACCATGCTTTGTAGAACTGCCCACTTCATTGCGCCACATTTGCTGGCAATAATATCCACAATACTTATAGAGCAGCGATTTCTTAAGTCTATCGTGTCGTTTTTTTTTTTTTGGCTTAGAACCAGTTCAAACATATTAGGTTCCTTTGAGTATGTCACCGGGCATATGAAATCATATTTTACGACATTTTTTTGTGGTCTCGAACTTTTTAAATCAATAAAAAGTGAAAAAAATGTATTTTTAAAGAAAATTGTTTTTTTTTGTTTCCACCGCCATATCTTTAAAACTATTAAAGGTACCGAAATTTGTTTTGTGTCAAATTAAAGCACACACTGTAGCGCTTTTACCAATATAAACGGTTTGGGCACAATTTGCTCTTTCATTTCTCTAAAAATCCAATAAACTAAAAATACATATTTTGTGTATTGAAATCTTCACCAATCGATAAACTTTTTTTATTTTTGAAAATATTTGCATACATGCAGCGAAGAAAATAAAGCCTAATAATCACAAAAGTTTTTGAAAAAATATATTTTTGCCTAAAGTGTACCGTTTGGCAACAGCGATTTTTTTTATCAGCGCTAAACGCGACATTGGGACGCAATTAATACACCTCGCATGCAGGTTGGTCAGATTAGTCACGTAGAAGTAGCGTTAGTTGAATCTAGATTAATATATGGCATTCTAGGTTGGGGTGGAGTTGCTTACTGTCATCTAAAAAATTAGATATCATTCAGAAAAAATGTGCCACCCCCTCTCAGGGGGTGGCACTTAAAAAATATATATTTATTGGAGCTGTAATAGAATCAAATTTTAAGAAGAAAAGTTTCCATGCAATTGATAGTTTTTAAGTTATAACGACTTCAAAATTGCGATTTTAGCTTAAAATAAAAGCTTTTAAAAAAGGTATTTTCAAACGGCTTTCGTCAAGTATCTCGAAAAGTATTACTTTATCGAAAAAATGTTATAGACCAATTACAGAAAGCACCCTACAAACTGGGAATTAATTATATTTTTTGCTTATTGATGTAGGATTAATAATTTCGGAAATATTTAAGTTTATATTTGGTATCCAAGGGTTTGGAAATTACCTTTAAAGTTTAAAATGCATTTTTTTCTAAAGCAAGTGCTTTAAATGAGCAAAAAAGAATTTGAGCATTTAGGTAATGCTACATTTTAACGAAAAACTGTATTTGAGATAATTTTTTTAGATTATTGGCTAATTAGAGTAACAAAACGAGTAAAAAATAATTTGAAAGCGCAATTAATTGTCTTTAATTTCCTTTCTTAGCATGCGTCACAATTTCTGAGGTATTTAACATTTAAACTGCATTTTTCGTCTTATGAACGTTCGGATGCCATTTGTAAACTCATATCTCCGAAACTATTAAATCTATGTAACTAAATAAACAAGCGAAATTCATTATTATTAGTTTATGAACTTTATTTTTGGTCTCTACACATTTTTGAACAAAACTAATATTTATTGAGATATTTGGAATAGGAAAAAAAAATACGTTTTATCGAAAATACCTTTATAGTTTTAACTGTATTTTTTCTAAAGCAAGTGCTGTATACGAACCAAAAAATTTGAGCATCTACGTCATGCTGTATATTAATGAGAAACCGTGTTTGAAATAAATTTTTTTTTTAATTACTGGCTAATTACAGTAACAAAATGGCGACGTTGTTATTAAAATAATGTGTAGACGGGCATTGCTTCGGTCATAACTTCTTTGTTTTTTATGCTACATAAACAAATAAAAAAATAGTTAAGAGCTTAATTAATAACCTATTATTGTATCTATTAGTATCCCTGGCGTAGGTGTCACAGTTTCTGAGATATTTAACTCTCATTCTAAATAGTTATCTTACGAACACTTGGATGCCAAATGTAAACTTAAATATCTCCGAAATTATTAATCCTACATCAATAAACAAAAAATATAATTAATTCCCAGTTTGTACTTTCTGTAATTGGTCTATAACGTTTTTTCGATAAAGTAATACTTTTTGAGATACTTGACGAAAGCCGTTTAGAAATACCTTTTTTTAAGCTAAAATCGCAATTTTGAAGTCGTTATAACTTAAAAACTTCAATTTATGTGAAAAATTGCATAGAACCTTTTCTTCTTAAAATATGATTGTACTTCATATATTTTTTAAGTGCCGCCCCCTCAAAGGGGGTGGCATCCACCCCCTATAAATTAACAAGCCCCCGCTCAATATAGAAACTTTTCTGTGAAACATTTACTATTATACTGCCAAAAATGAACGAAATCCGTTCAATATGACATTACTTCGAAGTTTTTTTTACCTCTAGGTACTGTACTACTACCACCTGTCTTTTTATTATTAAAAGGAGACTATTTAATATTTATTATACAATTTCTTAATATTAACAACATATGATCAATACTACTGTACAATATATGAAATATTGAACAATAGCCTAGATGCTTTTGATCACTACTGGTTTTGTACCTATTGATATAAACTATTATATACACCCCGACCGGGATCGTCAGATCGTTGCAGTCGGCAGGCTTGCTACAGCCGAGCGCGCAAGAATATGACTTTGGCCCATTAAAAAAAATCGCTGACTCAATACTATGAACGGGACATGAAAAATTTTTATCCTAAAAACTTTTTTCAACTATTGGCTTCAATTTGTACGCAGCATGTATATACAAATTTTCATAAATAAACTTTTTTCTCGATTGCCTAAAATTACGTTACTGAAAATAACAAGTTTGAGTTTCCTATTATTTTACCAACTTAAAAAAAAATAAATCGGGTTCACGTGGGACGTTGTTCGAAGCGCTATTGTGTCTACTTTAATCTAAAAAAAAAAATAGCTTGATAGCACAAATATTTTCAGAGATATAGCGGTGGAGACGTTAAAAAACATATTTCATTAAAAATCTATTTTTTTGAGTTTTTCCGAAATAAAAAAGTTCTCGACCACCGAAAAATGTCGTAAAAAACGATTTCGTGTACACGATTATCTTACTAAAGAATCCCACTAAGTTTGGTTTGGTTCTACGCCGGTTTTTTTTTTCTCGGAAACTAAGCGACTTTACGTCCAGATTTTACTCTACTATTAAGTTTTTAGACCTAAATCGAAGTTTGGTTACTATTAATTTTTCTTTTTCATATGAAAACTGATGTGTATAAAAAGCTCAATGTGGGCGTAAAACAACAGTAGCTTTTATCTGAGATAGTCCTCTAATCTTTTAAAATGTAATATTTTTCATGTTTTATGTTTTAATATGAAAGGTGCGTCATTATTTTTTCTTATTCTTTTTCTTAGTACTTATTTGTTATATAGAATATCTTTTATTTTGTTATTTTTTCAGGTTTTATTTTTGTTTTTTTTATAATTATAGCCATCGTACAAGAAATGTAGATTTCACAAGTCTTAGCAACAATCGTCATTTTGATTTGAAATTTTAAGTGATGATTGTATACATTTTCCAATATTTCGTTAAATATTATTCATTATTTTTGAAAGAACAGTAATTTGTTTAGAAAAGCATAATTTTGCAATATTTATCTTTTTTAAATAATAATAACAATTGGAATAAATCAGTTTACATGCTTTTCTTTTACAGCTCATAACGAACAGTTTCCTTCTTTTCGTTGTTTTCCACAGGACTCTTATAGATTTCGAAATATTCTAAGAAAACCGATGGAAAACACGGAATAAAAAATTAAATTGTTTAAATAAATAATACGCCGAACTCACAGAAACTGCAAAACTGAACTGTGAACTTAAGTTAATCCCCTGAACACGTTAAAACAAAAAAAAATGCCATAACCAGACAATTCAATCGCGAATTTTTTAGTCCTAATTTGACTCCACTATATTGGCCAAAGCAACTTGTGGGACGTGCACCATTGGCATTACCAACGGTTTTAAATTCCTTCCGATTCAAACACCATCTTTCTCTGATTAGAAATGAATATTTACACAAGTAGGTATATTATAAGTACGTAGATTTACTCATCATATGCATAAATTGAAAATATGTACTTATATAAATGCGTCATGTCGTTTGTAGAGATTAAAAATTAATCCTGTAAGTACCTATACTTATAAAATTATAATTTGCTTATCAAATACCTAAAATATGGAAAATATTAATAAAAGAAGATGAAGAATATAAATCTAAACTCGTAGTAGTCTCGTAAATATTGTTATTTTTGAACCGACTTCTATTTGTTTATTTATTTCGTGACTCTGGATTGCCGGGGGGCACGAAGAAGGTCCCGGTTTTTGGTTTTTCGCTCTTATCTCGAAAACGGTTAGCCCTAATCAAAAAGTGGCTATATGCAAAATTAAAGCTGACTAAATTTTCTACAATAATGTTTCTATTAATTTTTTTAGTATCTGTTATGGTTCAGTAATTAATTGTACTTATATATCTTTTGACTGTATTCTAACTTTATTATAAATTCATTATAAATTGAATACAATTTGTAATAATCATTGTAGAGAAAAATTTCTCCGTTTCACAGCAGACTGAACTCAAATGTCGAATAAGAAATGACTTTGCGTCTGTAAGTGTCTGTGTGCGTGTATATGTATGTGTGCGTGTATAGCGTTTTTTGTTAATTACATTTTGGAACATATGTAAAACAGCATATTATAATAATCCCTGTTAAAATTGGGCCGTATCTGTAATAGATGGTGATAACCAGAGGCCTACAAACTCTCACTTCATAATAATCTTATTAAAAATATCATGTTCCATATTTTAGGATAACATTGATATATCATCTAATTTAAGTAAAGTTGGTTTGCCTAACATACACCCGGTATATTGCGGTTTATAAATCTTATACATCTTCATATTTTTGTATGCTTAATCAAAAATCTTAGTACCTCTAATATTTTGCTCTGAAATTAAAATAGAACCTATTTTACGTAAGAGTTTGTAAGCCTCTGGTTATCACCATGTATTACAGATATGGCCCAATTTCAATAGGTATTATTGTACTATGTGCTGTTTTACATATGTTCCACATTGTAATTAAATATTTTTAGTCTAACAGAAGTTATCGTGTTTACAAGAAACGGTATACACGCACACACACACTTATAGACGCAAAGACATTTTTTAATCGATATTTGAGTTCAGTCTGCTGTGAAACCGATATCTGTACCAGAAATTTTTTTCTACGATGATTATTACATTTTTTTTCAATTTATAATAAATTTATAATAAAGTTAGAATACAGTGAAAAGATATAAGTACAATTTATTACTGAACCATGACAGATGCGTAAAAAATTAATAGAAACATTATTGTAGAAAATTTAGCTTTAGACCTCCTTATTAAACGTTCATTGTCAGGGCTACTAGGGATAATCAAACCTGATTTATAATAATATTTCTTCTCGTACTTCTTTACAAACAATAAGGCACTATTGCTCGGTGGTGGTTCAATTATAAACTATTCTATTGTATTCTATTTTCGTCAAGCTACGGCCAGCGCACAGAGGGCCAGACTCTCAAAAACTAGACAAAACTCAAAGTCGTTGGAATTGCATTAGTAAGGTATTTTCGAAGTAACTGATGTCATCCAAAATTAAAAAAAAAAATGTTTCTTAATATATTTCGAATCGCACTTGACCGGTTTTCATGTTATTGAGATCGTGTGGCGCCAAGCCGATTTAATATGTTTCAGTGTATCTTAATCATTTAATATATTTTGTGTTGTCTAATAGTAATAATTTAAAAAAATCATCGGTGACGTTCACAGTAAACAACGCATCGAGCTAGCCAGGAAGATAAAAAACAAGTGTCTGCGATGTGCAAATAAACACAACAAACAAAAGCATTTGGCAGAACAATTTCTGGAAATACCTATTAGGTACTATTTTTATCATTTCTCTGAAACTATCGGAAAGCTAAAATGATTGATGAATTTAAGTTTTTATTAATGTAACACCTCAGCACGCACATTTTTGTTTAAATAAGTAAATTACAATCTAGATTAATCCAGACTTATCTTAGATACCTGTGGCATAGAGTACTTATATGATCAAAGTCTGACAAAAATAAAGTAACAACGGAAAAACACTTATGTAAACATATTGCTCATGCCAAGGCTTCTCCCAGCCGACATGAACCATTTTTTGCGGGAAAGTAATACTTAGTTATTTTTTTAAATTGCCAGTAAGTTGTGTTAGGGGCAGTTTGTTAATGTTGGGCTATAATTTAACTTATCTGAGAGATAGTAATTAGTGCAAGGTATAAAGTACAAAATAACATATTAATACAAGGTTGGCTGAAACTTTGCAGTCGTATATATAATAATGTGTACTTCACGAAAAAAAATTGTTTATGTAGGTACCACCCTCGGTACCACTCTACTTTGTCGGATATAGGGGATGAGGTTGAAAAATAGTGCATTTTTGCTCGATTTTAAGTAAATATGAGAGTAAATAGGTATCTCTCCCAAGTAACAACTTTAGTTTTAATATACTCTAAGATATTCTGAAAGCTTATTTCTAAGACTACTTATAAATGTTCTAGAAGGACTCTATAAAACTGACTTAAAACCCTTAAGAGTATAGGGGCCCACCTTCCTCTTTTTAAAACCTACTGTCAAAGCTTTCAAGTTTTAATAATTCATCTAAATGTGTACTAGAGGCCAGCATTAACAACTACCCAAAGATAATTTTATAAAGCGACTATAAAGCCTCAACATCTCCTAAATTCTTCAATAAAACTCGATTCTAATTTGGACTTAACAACTAGATAGTTTTATTGAAGGCTTGACAAATACCTCGATAAGTTAGTCATAAACCAATAAAGACTACAAGATAATTTAGTTTTAATGTAAATTCTTGAAAGCCTTTTTAAAACTTTCTTTAAGACAAGGCTATCTTTAAGTGCATTTGACATTTATTATATCTGGCATAAATCATTGGTTTATGAGGTGGTCATTATAAAACACTGATAAAACCTAAATAAACCTAAAATGAATTTAAATTGTTACTTGGGAAGCCTTGCGTGCTATATCTTCTACCGTGTGTGTAGTCGCGGGCTAGGCATGGGGAGAAGAATTACAACAACGCGCGTGCCAGCTGGCTGAAATGAAATAACAGAGCTGGAATGCTCTATCGACGGACGAATTTACGGCTGACGGTGTTGTCAAATCTCTCGCGCTACGTGAATGTACATGCCTAATGGGAAATTACACGCACGGTATATCCGACATTATTATCAAAAAATGTTCAGAGCTATCTACTATAATAATAAGATTTAATTTATCTTGACAGTAGTTGTCATAGTTTAATGATTCATGGGTATGACGAAAATATAATATGCACCGCAGTGCGATTTTTCGATCTCGAATATTTGCAAACCTCAGCCCTATGAGCCTCGGATTGAAAACTCGACCAAAAAAAGTGCACTTACGACCCTTGGTACATAATAGTTAATAAGGTATCAAAGGTGTTATAAGGATAATAACGCACCGAGGTCGGCAGTGTACATCCCGAGGGCCTCTGGCCCGAGGGAATGTACGTCGACCGAGGGCGTCATTATCCTATAACACCCGTGGTGCCTTCAACGTTTAATGTCCTACAAGTCTGTTATTTAATTCAATTTTTTTTTTGACATTTATGATTTATTAATTTGACATCTATTATGTTCAGAACGATTTGATTTAAAAGAGACTAAAAATCAAAACTGTTTGTAAACGCCGCCGTTGCATAGCAACGCATTTTGTTTGTCAAAAACGCTATCATAATTTGCTTGTTTTGGGTTGTGTTATAATTTTATAATGCCCTAGGGCGTTATAGGTATTCATAACGGCCTAGAGCGTTATTTTTCATTTAATGTATCTCAAAATAGGGTGGTTATTGTAAAATAACAGACTTGTAGGACATTAATAAATATAACTGCCTGTCTATAAAAGGAACTATAGCTTAACCGGAAAAGGAGGATAACAACGGCGTTTGGGGACGGTGTAATTCAAAATAGTTTTTACAAACGCTTGTCAAATCAACATCTCTCACATATTGTGCCGCTTAACACTGTTGACAGTTTAATTCATCATTATCCTTCTTTCCTGGCTAAGGTATAGATCCTTCTAGTTAGAATTTCCTTTTTCGTCTTTTTATTTTTTTAAATTGTGTATGTAATCACTAATCAGAGTTTACAGAGGCACTTATAGGTACGATTTCGTTTTATTTTATTTACTGAGTGCTCTTATATGCATATAATACCCATGTTTCTATATTTCCTGTAATCTGTAAAACCGGAAGTTTGCTGATACTAGATTCCTAGGTTCCAAGACCGTTAATTCATAATACCACAAGTAATACTTATGTAAAATTAGTGACCAACAATTTTTCATTGAATTAACGAGGTAAATATTAATTACGCGAACTGAATCTCTAATTAAACTTTTAATCTCGGATCTAATTAATGTTATTAAGTTCAGAAGACTACAGTCTTCTCATGCATGCTCTTGCTACGTAGGCCGGGAAGGATGTTGGTTTCCGGTTTTGGTATTTTGGCAGATCTTTCACTAATGATAATTTTTACAAGATAAATATCATCTCCAATTCGAATTAATATAGATGCTATTTATAAACAAACACAGACGCCTACCAAATGTTGCATATAAGTATAATTCAATAATTTATTTGCCAGTACGAATACATATTACAAAGTAAAAAAAATAAAAAAATTGAACTGGCTTCTAAAAATATCGCTAAAAATTATTAAATAAAATTTCACCATAAAATAGGCTATCAATATACTCAATGGAAAGTTAGAAGGAAAACTTCCTGGAAACTTTCGGAGTTTTCAAAACGGAAAGTTTCCAGGAAGTTTTCCTTCTAACTTTCTATTGGGTATATTGGTAGGCTATTTTATGGTGAAATCTGATTCGTGATGATTTAAGCTTTATTATGATACCAAATAACTGCATATTATTTACATTAGTTTTGCAGACTTTTATCCTTTTATCAAATCTGGAAAGTTTCCTCGACCAATCTCTGAAAACCGCAAATGGGTTTGCGCCAAATCTCGTGAAAAAATATCAGTTTTTGGATTTTTTCCGTAAAAAATAAGAATTCTGAAATTGCCAATGAAAATCCAGTTGTACGGGATTGTGTATTTAAAAGAGAGCCTCGACTCAAACAACTGACAGTCAACCAGTCATCCATTCATAGGTTATTAAAAAAAGAATAATCGAGTCAAGCCTCCTTCAGGTCTAAGTATATGGTAATATTTTAATTTTACGCAAAACAAATTATATAATACTGCAGTTTTAGATTATTAATTCATGATAGGTACTTAGTTTTATCCACTCTCTAAGTAATTACTTATCCACTGAAGGTCTTTGGCCCTTGCGGCAGATACTACTTAGCCTAATAACGAGCCTAATAATCACTTTTCAGGCTAGTCAAAAACGCCATACCTACTTATTTCAATGTCTGGGCACCCAATACGGATTATTATCTTTTAATGTGGGAGATGCGGGTTTATAAAATGTGAAACTATAATGGAAAGTAACAGACTAGGTATAAGTCATCAAGCCAGACTCTGAGTCTGTTCCTTACATTAAAAATGCATTTTTGTAATTGAGATAGACAAACTATTTAAGTTTGGCTTCGGCTAGCTACCTAATTGTTGTTTAACTGTGTCATTATCAATTTCGATCTAAAATATTGTGGGCAAGTAATATGAAATGTACAAGGCTGTCGACAAGATAGTGAATTGCAATTGGGTAATTCTCCAATAAAAGTGGAATTTAATACTAAAAATATACTGCAAAAAGTTAAGTAAGTTAAAGGCTATCTGTATGTATGTTTATTATTGTAAAACGGCAACGTATAATACTTATTGTCATTATGTGTTTTCTTGCCAGGGGAATTACGAATTAAGAATTTCATATGAAAATTTCCAAATAACCGACAAACACGGCTGGAAGCCATTCAGAAACACGTACATACCCAAGTAACAATTTAAATTCCTTTTAGGTTTATTTAGGTTTTATCGGTGTTTTATAATGGCTACCTAATAAACAAGTGGTTTATGCCAGATATAATAAATGTCAAATGCACTTAAAGATCGTCTTGGCTTAAAGAAAGTTTTAAAAAGACTTTCAAGAATTTACTTTAAAACTAAATTATCGTATAGTCTTTACTGGTTTATGACTAATTTATCAAGGTATTTATTAAGCTTTCAATGTTAAGTTCAACGAGCAACAACAATTATAATATAAACCAAAATATTTTCTGGTCGATAATTATATCCTTATTTTAAGAGAATGAGTGAAATTCCAACAAGGACAGGCAGAGGCCCCAATTTTTCGTCAGCAGAGCGGTTGCTACGAGGGTTGCTATTAATTAAAATAGCAAATAAACATAAACACCTCGTAGAAAAAAAACTGATGCAGTATCTTGAAGGGACAAGAAGCTTCTTGGCGCAAAATTAAGATTTGCGCTCCTAATACACAAATAGCTATATCCTGGAGTTGGCGTTTAGCCCCGGGGCAAACTAACCTAACCCTGTATTGATAAATCGGCCCTAAATCCACTACGTTGATGACGTGATGACTGGACTACTAAACTTTTGTATAAATTGTTGTTATCACGGCCATAAAAATTTTATTTTTACCTTCTCTGTTAAAATATTGTGATGTGAGCGAAGTGAGTCGACACGATTCGTGATAACATTGATAAGAGCTGTGTTATGGGACGTAAAAACATTATAACTGGATAGGTTATCAGTAATAAGCGTTCCGTTATAGCTTGTATGTTTAAACTTTTTATATGCACATGTTAAGCTGCTTACACATATAAAGAACGAATTGGGCGAAATCGATTTACGAATGGTATAAATTTCTTATGAAACTTTTTTTAAGCGATTTGCATTAAAAAATTTCGAAAAAGTTAACATTGTAAAAAAAGAGAACAACTTTTCACCAAGAAATTCAGCATTTTTACCCCAAAATATTTATTTGGTCAAAAAAGTACAGCTAAAAGTTCTTCCAAGTGGATTTTAATCCATTTCTTAGGTTGAAACCATCAAATAGAGATAATTATTAATAACAGAAAAAGATTTAAAAATATAGTTTAGGAATTATGCGTAAAAAAGTGGAAAATTTTTATTTTCACAATAGAACAACCAAATTCATAGCTGGATATAACTTCTCATTATAAGCAACTTCTTTAAATAACATTTTTTGATATCTTCAAAAACAAAGGTAGTTTACTCTTGAGGCAATTTCAAAAAAACTCATTTTCCTACCTAAGCGCCACGACTAACACACATTTGTGCAGCTCCTTTTTCGCTTGAAAACATGCACTAACTTTTATCAAAAATAAAATTTTTCAGAAAGTCAATAGCAACGGAGTTTCCCATATGGTGCAGACTTTTTGGCGAACACTATATTTTGGCATATACTGTGAAGGATTTTCATTTCATCTTCGCCCGTTAACTACTACCATCAAATATTTAATAAATAAATGCAAGTTTATATAATATCATGTTGTTTGCATCTGTAGACCAAGATAATAATGATTACGTTTGGTGGGTGTACCTTCTTTGTAATTAAATGTATTTTTTTTTCATTATTCTCTAAAATAACTAATGCTATAAAAAAAAATGTGTTATTCTGTGTCCTACGCACTCGGAATATTTCGTAACGTTCATGGTTCAACTAAAACAAAACAATTGAAAAGTGCACTATAAAAATCTGCAATTATCCATGCACGGTTTTTATTGGTGGCCAATCAAAAATATAAATAAACTGAAAAAAGCGTTTAATCAGCGAGTATTCACCTCGCATTCCTATCGAGGTCAACCTGTGAAATTTCATCGTTTGCAATTTTTTGGAATAACATATATAATATACAGGTACAGCTCATTTCACAGAAATAAGAAATATAAAAAGACCCAGCAGCGTTCAAAAAAGAAACGGTAGTCAAGTAGATCATGTAAATAAAAATGTAGAGTTTATATTGATGTGCTATTTACACCGTCACTGTCATTGTTACTGTCAGCATGAATTTTACATTGTAAAATTCATGCTGACATGTGATATGATGTTGTATGATCAAGTTTTTAATATTTAGGCCATAGATGTCTTTACTGTTTTTGTCTTTTATCCAGGCCTGTAGCTAGGGGGGGGGGGGGGGCAGGACGGGCGGCTCCCGTCCTGGAATAATTTTCGCCCGATCTACGGTGATCGCAAGAGGGGCAATTTCAATTATCGTAGCTCCTTCCGCTTATAAAAAAAAATTTTCGGACCAAAAATTTTTTTTTGGATTTGTCCCCCTCCCCGCTCATCAAAACATTTTTTTTTGGATTCCCCCCCCCCCCCCCCCGTTCATCAAGAAATTTTTCGGACCAAAAAAAATTTTTTGGATTTCTCCCCCCCGCTTATCAAAAAATTTTTGCCCCACGGGCCCCCCTGAAAAATTATTTGCTCGCCCTTAAAGCACTTTCTAGCTACAGGCCTGCTTTTATTGAGTGATATTATTGGGAGGCACTGATTTAAAATCAAATGAATTTATGCCCTTCATTTTCATTTGCACAGGTAACTTGTACGTTTTTTTTAACCCTCATCATAATTTTACGATCTTATATGTGAACATATTTTCTAATTGGTCAACCCCATAATTGAGTTTTTGGCTCTTAAGCAATCGCCAAATAATTCGATAGGCATTTTGGCGAGACTTGGCAACGTGGTAACGCTGGCATCCAGAGGCCTTAACGTCTTGTTGCAGTATGGGTACCGCATAATAACACCTGTTACATAAGCCCCGTGGGGCGAGGGGACCGTCTTCCATGCTCTGGTCATTTCAGAGTTACATAACCTGTAATGGTAGTACCTAACCGAGCAGACGACCCGCGTCCTTGGCCGCGCTTCGTATGCGCTTCTTCGGCTTCTAATGTCCATTCTGTGATGCAGTACAGAATGCATATACTGTATGGGTAAATTTATTTTCTAGTAGGTATATTTCTTGAGTAAATGTCTGGAAATGCTAAGTTATCACACATCCATCAACAAATTGATGTAAACAATTTCTGAAATTGAATTTCGGTAATAACGTCTATTTCATTTAATAAAATGGTCAGTGTTGATACAAATCATGATTTAAAAAAAAATCAAAAATCAAAAATAGCTAATTTAAGCTCCTTTGTTGTACGAACATGACAAGGCAAAAGAATTAGCCAGAGCCATTTTCTTCTGTTCTTTTAAGTCCATTGAACATAGAAAAGCTCGGAAAACGATTGACATGTTAAGTCCACAGTATGTCCCTCTTTCTAGGTTTTAGTTATCATCAACCCTTTTGAATGAAAGATTGAAGAGGAGAAATCAAGGAGCTTTGAAAATGTATCAGGGTCAATCAGTTTGTATGTCTCTTGATGGTTGGTCAATGTTCATAATGAACCGATAATATCTGCAATTCTGATACTAGAAAATGGAAACAGTTTTCTTCTGGAATGTATAGATACATCAGGATATTCACACACTGGTGATTATTTTGAAAACTTGGCCATTGATTTAATAAATAAGTGCAAAGATGAGTATAACTGCAAAGTTGCTAGTTTGGTCACAGAAAATGCGGCAACCATGAACAATATGAGGAAAAAATTGGAGAGGACCTGGATTACCTCTTAGGTATAGGTCATAACATACGGGTAAATTTTTTCATAAAAGAAAAGCTCGAGTGATTTTTGGCAAGATAAATTAAGGACAGAATATGTGAACGAACAACAATTAAAAATAATTATAATTTTCTCAAAACGACTCATATCGTACAGTATAGTTTCCACAAGACTTAAAAATTATAGCCGACAGTACAGATTTTAAAATGTCGTGCGACTACTAGATATACTTTGCTTTTAAGGGACAGGCATTTTTAAAAAACGATGCACCTTTTTTATCGCTGTCAAAGTGACAAAATGTGACTGTCAAATAGACTTTTTTTATATAGGAGTTAATTTATCGTATGTAATATCACTAGTGCTTAAAATTTTATCGAAGGCGTGTTGCCTGATAATATAAAGAGTGCAAATTGGCAGTTTATTATCTGATTAAATCCCGACCGCTTTAGCGGGAGGGATTTAATCTTTGACAATAAACTGCCAATTTGCACGAGTTATATTAACTAGAGGCAACTTAGCTTGAGAAAAAATTTTTAGATAAAATTTAAAGCACGAGTGGTATTTGAGGAGAATATTTCACGAATAAATAATTCATTAAGTACATCTTCAATATTATGTTTTCTCATTTATTGCCTTCAGACGTTTTCTTGTCACTTTTTAGAGTTTACTGACCTTTATTTTCAATTTCCTCATTAATTTGATATACAGAAATATTTCCAAACCGACTCATATTGTCAAAACAGCAAATCTGAAACAAACGCAGTAGAAACAACGGAGATTCGCTATATTTTAAAATAATCTATTGACATTTCTATGGCAACTAGTGAATAAAACGAGTTGAAACCTTAGATATTATAATATATAGACTAGCTTAACACCTTTCAGGCGTTTCTGCGGTGCAATATGACTAGGAACGATAGAGAGAGCACTACATCTTTAATCTGGGAGCACTACTTTATGTCCCGCCTATTTATTACTATACACTCATGGTTCCGAGATTGACATAGAGAGCGCCATCTAGCGCTACCGCTACTAGAGGTATATTCCATATTCCATAATAATTGTTCATTGATTCATATTTACGTATTTAATCCTTATTTTTAACTTACGAAGTTTACAAATTATGTTGAGGTTTACTTCGTTAGGCAGAGTGAATTTCAAATACAACAAATTAAAATATTGCACAGCTTTGATTCAACTAGTTACTTTTTGATAGATTACCGTATGTAAGTAGGTACCTAGGTACATTTTTAGTTTGTTTCCAGAGCGAATGTGTTTACTTGACATTTATAATAAATGATTTGCTTAACTCTGTAACTACGTTATTGAGCTATTGAAAGCTGTGCTTGACTTGTTCCTGTATTATGAGCTAGGTATATTAAGTACAATCTTTGTATATTATTGTTACCTGATTGAAAAGTAGGCAAATTGAAATAGTTACAGATAGGCAAGGGTTATAGCCAGATATATTTCAGACAGGCTTCTCTTTGGAACTGACGATTGTTTACTATATATGTGGTGTGTTTATGTTTGCTAGTACATAATACAATATTACAATTTACAAGGTAAGTTAACAATTAGAAATGAGCTAGAGAAGATATTTATAGATAAAATTTAAAAGCGCGAGTTGCCCTATTTGCCGAAAATATTTCACGAAACAAAACGTCAAAAAATTACTGCAGTATTTGCCGCTGCAGCGACATAAAAAATTAGAGCGATAAATTTTGCATGAGGATTTTTTTACGTTATTTTTGCGATTTACAGAAAAATGGTGGGTGATCGAGCTAAATGGACACCAGATTCGCGTTCAGCACGTCGAAATACATGAGGGTCACAACGGAGTATCAGAAAATGGCCCACTCGTTTTATTTTTTGGAGCTGTGTAATATTTCCAAACATGATTTGATGATCAAAAGCAAAATTTCGTAATGTTTGAATTTGTGTTATGTCGGTTATCCTAGCCACTCACGTGGGTATTTATTCTTCTCGCCTGCTATGCAATTTGCGGTCAATTCACATACAAAAGAAAAGCAAGTTATCTTATTATATGTGATAAATTTGCCATGCCGTTCCGTGCCTACTTACGACTACAGTTATGTCAATTAAGATGTAACACAATACCGTGACAAAATAAACAACTAGCTTTATTAGAATTAATTATTCACTGGATGGCGCATACCGAACAATTCAGGATGGTCATAATAATTTAAACAAATTGTAACTTTTACCAGTCACATACCTAATAGAACAGTCGGTGGGGACAAAAATAATTACCTGAACAGGAAAAAAATTTCTACGAGTAACAAGTCCGAAATTATGATGCTTCAAACTACGCTCACAGGCGTACAATTAGTTAATTTGACAATGTTGATTTTTATTTTTCGATTAGCATATATAAAAACAAAACTATCAAATCCAAATCATTTATTGGTGTCAACACTGTATGTGTTTTACACAAGTCAAACACAATAATACCTCAAAGTAGTACATTGTAAACTAAAAAATGCAGTTAGCCCAGTTGATGAAGGTATTTACCTACAAAAATTTGTAAAATGAATATTTTTTTCTTTTAATGACTTCGTGAGGGAGTATAGAATATTATTCTGAAAATTTTACATTTCGCTCGGATGCGGAGCATAAAAAAAGTGAAAAAACAATTTTTGTCACCATTTTTTCAAAATTTTGAAATTAAGTCAAGCTAGGAAAAAAATAAAAAATACAGATGGTCATGTATTTTTGAACAAAAGATGTCCTAACAAAATTTGTCGCTAAAGCCACTGTTTTCCTGGATAAAAATTAGAGATGCAACGGATAGTGTTTTGGCCGGATACCGAATACCGGATATCCGGCGCACTTCTTGTACCGGATACCAGATATTCGGCCAACTATCCGGCTTACATTGAAAGTTGGATTGAAAACACGTTTTGGCAACCTCGATGACAAAAAAATACTTACTGGCAACTCTTCTAGACCTCAGATTTAAAACAAGTTTTTCAATAAAAATTAGGCTGAAAAATCCCGTCAAATTATTTTGCTGGGGGTTTAAAAAAATTGTTGTTACGATTCATATTCAAGCAGTGATAGTGAAGGTGGTTCTTCTCCTTCCAGTAAACAAAGTAAGAGAAACCCACAAGATAATGTTACTGCTGATATTCACAACACTTGTTGAGACTATTTTGAGAAGGTGGCGAAAAAAATAGTATAGCGTTAATGAAAACGCCTCGGAGAAAAGTTTAAGGGCCAAGGAGATTGATTATTATTTGAAAGAAATAAGTGGTGGTATACTAACTCTAATAAGTATACGCTTTTATCAAAGCTTGTAAAAATATATCTTTCAGCTCCTTGCAGCAGTGTATACAGTGAGAGGCTCTCTTCAGAAGCTGGCAACGTATACGAAATGAAACGCAGTGCCGTTTAGTACCTCTAAATGCTGAAAAACTCCTCTCTTTATTTACCATAATTTACCACTGGCAAACTTTCAAGTATTAATTTAGTAACTAATCTATAGATATTGCCAGTTTGTAATATTAACTGTAATGCAGGATAAGTGAAAAATAATAAAATCATTTTTTTATACCATTTTTTTAATATTTCAACTATCCGGTTTTGGCCGGATATCAGTTCACTATCCGGTGCCCAACCGAATAGTAATAAAGTGGCCGGATAGGCCGGATACCGGATAGTAACCAGGTATCCGTTGCACCTCTAATAAAAATAGTCAAGTAACGTTATTGCATGATAATCCAGTCATGGAGAATGAAAAATAATAAACTATAAACTTGTATAAATGTTTGTTTTGGCACTTTTAACCGTTCTTGAGATAGAGCGCGAAGAATGGGGCGCTCTTAGCCGTATATATATCATAACGCAAGGTCAACTGTGAAATCCAATAAATAATACGATTTATAAAGTTAATTATTATTTATTAAAAGTATTATAAGTGTATGAAAAAAACCTTGATTATTTACTATTTAATATATTATATTTATAGATATTATTCATGTCAGTCATCCGTTCAATAATATTTACTTAATTTATATAAATAATAAAATATAGGTATAGAGAAATAGTTTCATTATATTTTAAGTAGGAAAGAAATTAAGTATTTTTTTTTGAAATGTGTAAATTCTTGGATACTTATATTACTCTTTATATTATATCTCGAAATACAGGGCCCTAATACGGCCTTTTCTATTTATAAGTCCACCTCGTAAAAAAAGAAATGAGGTTTTTGATTTCAAAACAATAAAAATGTTATTAAAATATATTTAAACTATCCCCATCACTTTAATATTTTATTATTTTTATAGTTAAATTAAGTAAATATTATTAAACGAATGTCTGATTTATGAATAATATCTATAAATATAATATATCAAATAGTAAATAATCAAGATTTTTTCATGCTAATAATATTTTTAATACATACCTAATTAACTTTATAAATCGTATTATTTATTGAATTCCACAGCTGACCTTGCGTTATGATGATATATACGACTAAGAGCTCCCCACTCTTCGCGCTCTATCTCAAGAATGGTTGAATGTATAAAATATTGCTTCAAACAAGATTTGTAGATAATTTTATACTCTACAACTTTTATTATAAATCATAATGTCATTTAGAGCATAGAAAACGAGATATTTACAAAAAATCGATTCTTACGACCTTTGACCTTGAATATCCTAACTCGCGTACACGAGATTCTATGAGACTTTTGAGTCAACTTATAAAATGCCAAAACAATAATTTATACATCTTCCGAGGTTTACTCTTTTTTTTTACATGTGACTGGATTATGACTGTGACACCGACGCACTGAATTACATGTCACTAAATCAGAATTTGTTCAATCTATATGAGTGTTGGTTCATTTAAAAGATGGAAATTGTAACTTTCTGATGCTTTTTTATTTTAAACATGCCAATTGAGATCGTGTACAGGAAGCAGGGAAACAACAGATATCACTACGACAGCGTAATCACTACGCAGAAAAGAAACGAACTAGAACGATTAGAAAAAACAAACCCCCGCCCAGAATGGGAGGAAACGACGAATATCAACAGGTACCAAATATCGCAAAGAACGGAAGAGGGACACAGTCAGGAAGCACCAGATGATTGGATAACTCTGTCAACGTGGAACGTCAGAGGATGCATACAAAGAACTAAAAGGGAAAAATCGACGAGGCCTTGCAAGCAGAAAACATCGACGTTGCATGTATACAAGAAACACACATGATAGACGGAACAGCAATCAGACAAAATTACAAATGGCAACTAAGCGGGGGGGCAAGAAAAGACCAACAGAGGAGTTGCATGGGTAACCAGAGGGGACAGGCCCATCGAAATAAGGACGGAAAATATAAACGAAAACATAGTCACGGCAATCATACAGCTGGAGGAAGAAGAGAAAGCAACTAAAGAACGAACAAAACTAATAAAAGAAACAGACCACTGGCCCTTGGACAAGCCACCATCAAAAGATCAACTGCTAGAAATAATAGCCAGAGCTAGAAGAAACACCGCACCTGGAGTAGATAAAATAACCAACGAGTTAATACACTATGGCACGGAAAAGCTAAAGGAGCAAACCCTAGAAATCATCACCAGGGTATGGACAGAAAACACACCTCTGCCTACGGAATGGACCAAGACTATACAAATACCCCTTCCAAAGACCAACTCGCCACAGACCATAGAAGACTACAGAAGAATAACACTCTGCAGCATAGGATACAAATACTACGCACAATTCCTGCTCGAGCAACTAGAGAAGTACATTGGAAGACCGCCAGACTACCAAACAGCATTCATCAAAGGCAGATAAACGGACAACCACATGTACACCACCAGACTCCAAAAGGCATTCGATACCATCAGTCACGAAGCCATAGTCAACACCCTGTATAACAAAGGAGTGCCACACTATCTAATAAACAAGATAATAAAGGCCTGCCTTCATGAAACAACTGCCATACAATGGTTCGAACAAATGACGGAAACCAGACAAAAAAACAGAGGAGTCAAACAAGGATGCCCCCTGTCCCCCCGACTATTCACCACGGTCCTAGACCAAGCTAAAGGACCAAAATACTGGGAAAGAATGAATTTCACAAAGAAATCGGAGCGATATATACTCTACCAGAATCAGAAACGGAGGAATCAGAAGCCTCAGAAGAAGAAGACTTGTAGAAACAGAAGTACAAAAACAGGAGCACAGATAGCAGCGACACAACGCGGCAACATATCTCACAAGAAGACCCAGAATAGGCAGAAGCTCAGAACCAAAAATACAAAAAAGGGGGCTTAAACGCTCCCTCACGACATAATGTGGTAACGCATCTTACAAAGACCTACACCTCCCATCCCACATTCCTTTACCATGCGCCATGTGGCTCTCGCTGCTGGCAACAAGCATGACCTTAGTCCAACCCAGCGTGGACGTAGCAGGCCCAGCTGTATAACTTGGAAGTGGCAGCAATGCCTACCGCACGCTGGTAAATCAATCAATCAAACAATACAAGCACAGGATGGATGGGAAAAATATACTTATATATATTATCATGCCCGAACTCAACCGCCGCAATAAAAAATATAGGAAAAAATAAAAGCTCTCCAAAATAATTGTTTATGGAACTTTTAATAATATAATATTTGAAATCCTCTACTCCAAAAACCCATAAAACAATACCCCACATCGGTAGTGGGGTGGAGGTGGTGATAGGGGGTGGTAGTGGGGTTGGATGAAGTAAAAAAATATTTTGAGGTTTCTGATTCGTGTACCAAATTTCAAGTCAATATCTCAAACAATTTCAGAGTAAGCGTGCGCACAAAAAAAATTACAGACAGACCGACAGACGGATAGATTTTTTTTTTTCACTCAAACTTAAAATCTCGATGTTTCATGACATTCTAAGCCTATTTGAACAATAAACATTTTTAAAAATTTTGTGTCGTTACTACACAGATAAATTTGGCGTTTTAAAAAGCACAAGAAATCACTTGAATATAAATATATTGATGTATTGAATTCAAGTCGTTAAAACTCAACATATCAAGTTTGTATATTTTTATTTTATATTGATTATTGAACAAATTATTGCTATATACCCTTCAAAATATAGGGAATTTCCTAGCCTTTAATATTTAAAATGACTGTTTTACTTGCCTGACTATATTAATAACTCATCCATATAAACAAAAGTTGAACATTTACATTTTAAAGATAGTCATTGGTTTTGTATATACGATAGTTAACATTTTTAAAGAACAGCACAGTTGAAACAAAGTTATATTATTTTTTCTGATAAATTCAATTGAACATTATGCAGTTATTTTAAAAGGATCAAATATTTAAATCATCATTAGGCACTTTTGTTTTGAAAACGCTTCACAAAACCATATGTTGTCTTTTTGAATTAACTATATAAACACTAATGAGGAAAAAATATATTTGATTTATTTTCAATCACTAGTGATTTTTTTAATTTTACAATGTTTTTTCTCCGAGTGTATACTTCCACTGGATGTGGAAGTAAAAAATTATTCATTTTGCAAGTTTTTGTAGATTTCACTATAAAATGTTCTCTGTTGTCTGGGCTAGGTTTTCAGCTACGTTTAACCGTTTTGTTGTATCATATTAGAAACGCGATTGCATATTAGATATTATAAAGTGTGAAAGGTTTTCATTTGTTTAACACCTATAATAATATTTTTCTAACCATGAATAGCAAGCAAATAAAAAGTATAATTTGAATAAAAAACATTTTGCATTATGCAGTAATTTTATTGTTGTTTGACCTTACGAAATCCGGTTTCATATGCAACTCAAATAAATTTGCAGCCTCACTTGACATTTTGGCAAGTGATAGAGGTGACTGGTGGATATCTATTTGCATTTACTTCTTAGCAGCCTATCATTTTACTTAGCTTAACTTTCTAATTGTCATTTTTGTTCTAATTTATAATCTCTTCGCAGTATCAATGTGACATGACACAAATTTGATGTTCACATTTCTCTAGAATAAACTTTTTGTTAAATAAAGCGTTTTATGGTGTTATTATTCAAGTTTTAAGTGATCTAGTGATGTAAGATGGTATAATTCAGTTTAAGATAATTGCCAATTCCTGAGAAAAACCTAGATAAGAATTTGTTAACACGATTTGTTTATACGGGGAAATTTGTAACCGCGAGGGAACTTTTAACCGCTTCGATATTTTGCTGTAGTAAGCAGGCTTTCAGAAAATATACAGGGTAGTAGAGTAGTAGGTATGCTTTTAGAGGCCAGAATATTTACTAGTGCAATATTTTGTCGAACTCTTCTACACATTTCCCTGGCCACGTTAAGTGCAATAACTAGCCAAGTAACAATTTAAATGCCAACAAGTGTTTATCGGGTTTTATTTCAAAAGGATTTAAGAAGGTAAATAAACCGAACTGGGTTTTATTATTTCTTTTGTGCATACCAATTTATCTGCAGATAATATGTACTTAAGAAAAAGCCTTTAGCAGTTATCTTTAAAGCAATTTGTTAAACCTCTTCGCTCTTTAAGACCTATTGGTTTTATAGCCACTTAATTGCTGCTTTATTCAAAACCACAATAAACTCATTAAGTTTTATAGTGGATTTTAAAAGTTTTAAGTTTTGTGGTAAACATCTATAAATTTTTAGGTTTTATGGGAGTTTTAAAATATGGTCTTTAAGTACTCCTTATGATCAAGCAATAAAACTAATAACTCTTGAGTAGTCTCACCCTTAATACCGTGTGTGTAGCGGCTCGCTAGGCATAGGTAGTAAGAATTACAACATCGCGTGTGCCAGCTGGCTGAAATGAAATAACTGAGAGCTGGGATACTCCGCTAACGGACGAGTTTACAGCGCTGTGTTGTCATATCTCTCGCGCTACGTGAATGTACATGCCTAATGGACAATTACATGCACGGTATATGTTATCATAAATACTATTTGCTTTTAACGATAATTGGTAAAAGTTCCTTAAAACCTAATAGTTTTTTGGTAGCTTTATTAAGCTACGTTCAAACTTTTTGATTTTTATAAAGCACTTATAAATCCTTTGGTCCCCACTTACGCCTTTAAACTTTGAGAGAGGGGGCATATGACGCATAGTAAACGCCATTTTGTGATCGCACCCACAAAACACACGAAATAAATAATGTTTTTTAGGTTATGTTATTTAAGCTAAGTACATATGGATTAGAGATTGTCAGAGACAAATCTTGAGGGTTTTAAAGAAGAGTAGCAAGGCTGGGTAAAGTCTTACATGCTTTAAAATAGTAATAAAGTGCAGCAATTGGAATTTAACAAAACCTTTTGGTTTATAAAAATATTTTCTAAAGCCACAAACTCTTAATAGGGTATTCTATTACAATAAACGGTTTTATTAATTTTTCAGCCATGCTTTTTTCTGTTAACTGTGGCAGACATGTGTGAACAAAGTTGGGGCAACAGTGTTTAGTTATATTTTCCTCATTCTTGCTGTTTACATTTAGCCTGCAACTATCTAAAATGTGTTAATATGTCATATAAACCTCCAAAAAGCCCAAAATCATACTGAGTAAGCTAAAACTAGGGTTACTATTTTTTTATTAATAGTAAATAATAATTAATAAGCTGACAAATGAAAGGTGCGTGATTTTTTTAAAAGTCTTTTATATACTTTGTCAATAAAGTGGTCTGCGTTGACAATTTTTTGATACTAGGTTGTTTATTAATATCAAATTTTAAAACGTTAGCACATGCAGATATTTTAATCGAGGCAGACATATTTTATTACTTGGCGACATTTTGCGATTTAGATAGTTTAAGTGCAACAAGTTTTCGACAAATTATTAAAGACAATTATTTATGATGTTTTCAAAGCAGGCTTAAAATTTAATTGCAAGTACTAACGGTTTTAAGATTTTATAAAAAGTTTTATGGTAGACTTGAAAACATCTTGCAAGATTTGGGTCCTAAAGTACTGTTGGTTTTATTGATAGTTTTAAGGAAGATATTTATAAAAGGTCTGTTTTGGTTTTATGCCAGGTTTATTGTAGCTTTTAAGGGGTTATCTAGTATAAACAGTTTTACGATCAGTTTTATTATATAGAGTTAATAACCTCTTGTATATTGTGATAAAACTTAAATTGTTTCTTGGATATGTATTGACACAAAATGCTAAAGTTTTGATTGCAACAAACAGTAGCCGTTTTGTGACAATATATAGTTATTGCACTGAATCTTAATCCGGAGAATAGTTGTTGGTTGCAGTTTGGTTTTTTATTCCTTATATATCTAATAAGGAAATGTATAAAGGAGTTCGACAAAATATTACACTCGTAAATATTCTACCCTCACTAGTAAATATACGTGTGATTGTATTACTTTGTGGATACCCTGTGTATTATTTCTGGCAGAGGATAAGTACATACTACATATATGTGTGGTAAAAAACCTACTCTAATAAACCCAAGGGCAGTAAAATAACATTTTTAGACGATTGTGTTTAATGGTCACTAAAGTAGCACACAACAATGTAACGAGATGATAACAACTTAACATCCTGATTGTCACGAGTAGTAAATAGTAAATAACAATGCTTATCTTGTCCGATTGTAAACTAAAATAAACTTTGGTTATTAATTCTAAGTTATCATCAGAAATGTTACATAATACTCAAGGAAGTGAGTGATATAATTTTATCTATATTCAAAAAAAGAAATCTCGATCAGTTGAGGATGGGAAAACCCAAAACAATCTTTTTGAATCGTTCAGAGTTGCGAAAATAGCTTATGTAACAAGACTGTAAAGTTGATACATACCAGTCATCCGGAATTAGTGCAGGGAAAGGTTGAAAAAAATCACTGTAACTCGAAAAAAATTCGTGCAGACTTTAAACTTTGGTTATAAGTTTAAAATAGACCAAAGTTCACAATACAAAAAAGTTTAGGAGTTTTACGGATTCGTGGGAACCTGTAGGGGGTAAAAAGAGGTATTTTTAATAAAAAAAAACGATTTTTCTTTATTTTCTCGGGAAATAGTTCAAATAAAAATTGTTTCTGGCAAAATTATCTTTAATTTGGTGTTTTTAAATTAATTTTATAGCAATAATTAACCGAAATACGGCCATTTTTCGAAGTGACAAAATAAATTGAGCATCTAGGTGATGCAATATATTTACGAAAAATAGCATTTTTGAAAGAGAAATTAATTACTGAGCAATTATAATAACAAAATGCCGACATTTTGTTGACAAAAATGTGAAAACACACATTGAATCAGCCATAACTTCTTTATTTTTTTGTGATGTAGAAACAAACAAAAAATCATTTTAAAGATTGTATAATTACCTTTAACTTTGTTTCTTTAAACTTTTGATGAGTGTTACAGTTTCTAAGATATTCAACATTTTAAACTAAATGCTTCATCCTAAAAACGGTCGGATGCCATCTATAAAATTAAATATCTTCGAAACAATCAACCCTATACAAATATATAAACAAAATACATTCCCACGGATCCGTGAAACTCCTAAACTTTTTTGTTTCGTGAACTTTGGCCTATTTTGAACCTATAACCAAAGTTTAAGGTCTGCACATTTTTTTTTTTCGAGTTAAAGTAAAGTAAAGCAGAGTTTTCCTGTACAAAATGGGGAGTTTGCAGTTATCATTTAATTGTTCACAAATTGCATGTTTTGAAAAATAAAAAAAATGGTGTTAATGGTTTCTTTGGGAATATATGCATTAAAGTTATAACCAGAAATAATGCTTATTTGCCTATCGGATCTCACTGTCTTTCTCTCTCGCTCTCAAGTATGACAATGTTAAAAAGTCTTCGGCATTTCACGTTACTATGCGAAGAGCCGCGTTCCCAGCTAGCAAGCAGTAGAATGGCGGTACCTCATACCTTGAGGTAGCATGGCGTTTTTTGCTGGCAGTTAACAGTACCCCGGTGTAAACGACCTTCGTGTTATTTAAGTACCTTTCACAAAACCGCGGATGAACACTCCAAGACACGACACAGTACTACCATTGCTCATTGATGCCGTCGTGTGGATGGTACGGTATGCGTGAGTACGACTTTTAAACTCGAGCCTAATTGGACCAATAATGAGATCTCGTGTGTCGGCTGGCTAGAGTACGAAAACTATAATGGAAATAATTCGTATTGGGACGAGAAAGTTATGATGAGTTGTTGACGAGGTTTTGCCGAATGCATGAGAATTTGTCAGTGTCTTATCTCTAATAAGTTCCACAATATGGCGTTTGAAAGAAATCGATTTTGTTACACAAAAATGTATAATTCCACGAGAGTGATTTTAGCAGCGAAACCAGCAGCGAAAACAAACATTTTTTTGTTTGCATTTTTTAATACTATATATTCGTAGGTAATAATAATATCAACATTTTTACCTACAAATTATGACCTAGGAGCACATAAGAAGGCTATTAGCCTCAAATTCTCAAAATAATTTTGACGACCAACGCGTATTTTTCAGATAAAACTAGTAAAAATAGTAACTGGCCCTATTCGGACCGATTTTAATTGAAAGGAGGGTCTTTAGCTTTAATTTAAAAAAAAAAACCGCTGCCCAAGGAATCACTACTTCCACATCCAGATTCTCTATCCAAGTCACTCACAACGAAAAAACTTTGTATGTGAAAATAATTGTTTATGGAACTTTAATAATATAATATTTGAAATCCTCTACCCCAAAAACCCATAAAACGATACCCCACATCGGTAGTGGGGTGGGGGGTGGTGATAGGGGGGTGATAGTAGGGGGTGGATGAAGTAAAAAAATATTTTGAGGTTTCTGGTTCCTGTACCTACACTAAATCACAATTTTTTTTCATCCCCTTTAATAAGGGGGTGGGGGTGTAATGGGGGTGGCTAATGCCAAAACTTTGTTTGAGACCTTAGCTTCTCTTGTATATACTAAATACCAATTTTATGGACTCTTACCTGCTTGATTGACCCATTTACCCCAAATTTACCCCAATTTACCCCCCAACCCTTCGACGGAACAAGATGAAAAAATAATCTAGTTCTAGATCTCGTTAAAGTACATATGTGTACCAAATTTCAAGTCAATATCTTAAACGGTTCCAGAGTAAACGTGCGCACAAAAAAAAGTTACAGACAGACAGACAGACCGACAGACAGACAGACCGACAGACAGACCGACAGACAGACAGACCGACAGACAGACAGACCGACAGACAGACAGAAATTTTTTTTTCGCTCAAACTTAAAATCTCGACGTTTCATAACATTTTAAGCCTATTTGGACAATAAAAATTTTTTAAAATTTTTTTGTCGTTACTACTGGACGTGGAAGTAATTAAGTCCCCAGCACATCTAACATAGAAGTTAATCGGTAAATAGTCGTTGACGGCGTTTCCGCTGTTAGCGCATTTTTTATGTTAAACTAAAATAAAATGATATATAATAAGATAAAAGTTCTAAATAATTGGTGTTCTAAAATGATAAACAGAAAAGTTACAGAAGTTTTCAAAATTTACAAAGACAAAAAAATGGAGAAAAAAATTCATGTAGCTCCAAAACGGCTGGTATTTACAAAATTTTTTACGTAGTCAAAATTATTCACAATTTATTCATTAATCGTATGAATCGTGTTTCAAGGTTTCAGCCATCGAAAAATAACTATATTATTGTCTCCTTCTAGAAGTTCTAATAGAATTACCATAAAATTGCTTGCTTACCATGTAGTCTATTACAGAAATTATTCCCAGATGACGCCACATACAAATCACTGACAATAATCAATCATGCATTATCTTATACTCTTATGAATTTATAGAAAATTAATAACATGATTGCAATGTTCAAATTCTCTCAGGGATCATCGATATATTTGGATGGATCTTATAAACGATCTCTAATCTTTGGTTTGGGTGGTCTGATGTCTCAATACTGAGATTTTGACTAACCAAAAAAAACTTCATCATACAATAAAGTGTAGATCAACCTAAAAATTAGTTGGTGAACAAAAAACAAAGTCGTAGTATTTAATTGTAGACCAAATTGAAAATGGTTAGTGAACATAAAAAAAAGTCATTGTACTATTTAATTTGTTACAAGAAGATATGATTATTAAACTACTATTTGTTTACGAAAACAAATAAAGTTGTATGACTATTCTTTTCTGATTGATTTAACTATGAAACTAGATAGGCGCGATTTCATATGCTCTTTTTGGTTGAATTTACCTATCATTTTCTTTGAGTGCAGTCTCTCAAAACTCAAGCTAATAAAAACTTACTTGCGTTCGATGATGTCACAAGATACTGTTCAGTTTACGTATTTTATCAATTATTGGTTATCACTATGTATTACAGATATGGCCCAATTTCAATAAGGATTTTTGTAATATGCTGTTTTACTTTGTTTCAAATTGTAATTAAATATTTTAAGTCTAACAGAAGTTATCTTGTTTACAAGAAACGGTATACACGCACACACATATTCACGCACACGTACACTTACAGATGCAAAGACATTTTTTATTCGATATTTGAGTTCAGTCTGCTGTGAAACGGATATCTATCTGTACAAGAAATTTTTTTCTAAGATGGTTATTAAAATTTTTATTCAATTTATAATAAATTTATAATAAAGTTAGAATACAGTTAAAAGATATACAATTCATTACTGAACCATAGCAGATACGAAAAAAATTAATAGAAACATTATTGTAGAAAATTTAGTCAGCTTTAATTTTGCATATAGCCACTTTTTGATTAGGGTTAACCGTTTTCGAGATATGAGCGAAAAACCAAAAAAACCGGGACCTTCTTCTTGTCCCCCTGCAGCCCCCCCCCCCACCTTCTACGTTTGGGGACTTTTGGTTTACCTCCTAAATAGTCCAAACACAGCCTTTAAGTCAAAAATTGTGATCTCGGCATTTCCCTCTAGAAACCATTCATTGACAGAACTAGTCCCTGCATTTAGTTATTTTATTATCCATGATTTTCATATTTCTACAATTACAATGTACTGGTGTATAGATATATATTTTTTTGTGTGTGTGATGCCAAAAGGCACTGCATCAGCTTGTCTCCTTGAACTCCGTAAACTGAGGACCGGCTATAATGAATGATGACTGGACTTTAATTCTCATAAGCGGTTCCAGACTTCTAATATTGTTTGTATATATAACCTCTAATGTGTTCATTACAATCTTTTTTTAAACTTGTTTGTTTATTGCATTCGCTATTTCGTCTAGAAATCCTTGCACATGGTCTCAGAATAATACTGATATGAATTTGGCAAGCCACGTTACGCGATGGGATAATAATCCGATAAAACTATTATTTTTAATTCTTATTCGATCAGATCAGGGCACATCTTTTCTAAAAAGTCAACATTTGATAAAATTACAACAGACTTCTGTCTTAGTCTTAGTCTGTCACCTTTTTCAGTAATAAGAATAATTCAAGATACTTTTCAGTTTTTAGGAATCGAAAATGGAGACATTATTTCGCGCACTTGTGAATAATTTTAAATAAAGAAAATTAGTCTAAAACATTGGTCTTTTGTTATTAAACGTTTTTATTAACTTCATCTGTTGTCGGTACTGAATCTTGGCATTATTTTTCGGTTCTATAAAGCCTGGAAAATATTTTTTTAACGTTTTTAGTGCATTTTTATTAAAAACGTAATTCAAATTGGTTGTTTTTCATATTTTATAAAATAAACTTTGTATGATTATTCGTTCTTCGAGGTAAATTATGTGTATGTAGGTATTCTATTTGTAAATTATTACAACAGAAACTTTTTGTTTTGAAAGCAAAATTAAAAATTTTTAATATACGCGCAATCGCAGGCTTTCTAAAATGTTAATTCGTTTTTATGTATTTTTTAGCCGCTTGGCTAGTCATTAAGTCTTGCAAGTCCAAGAAAACGGAAAGGTATATCCGGATTCCTTTCGTACTGATACGTCTTTAGCACAGGAGCTGCACTGAAATTTACTATAAAGTTGTAAATGCTTCTTAAAACGAAAGTACCAATATTAGTGAAGTCAAATTAGGATTTTAATGTGAATTGTCTGGTCGGGGCAGTTTTTATGTTTTAACGTATTGCAATATAAAATGTATGAAAAAAATTGAAATTTTATTAATCGTACAAGAGGTCATTCTTGTACATTTTTTGAGTCGTATCACGGAAACTAGACATAGAATCGAGTTGGGCCCATGAGAGATTTTGATCAGAAAGTCGAAATCTACAGCATATTAAAAATGCAGTCAATTTAACATTTCAAAACTACCTAAATTATACTTAAATACAATAAATTTGACACATATATACAATATGCAATTGTAGATAAAAGTAAACACATGCTTTCTCTGATGTTGCACAGCGAAAAATGAAATGTATGTAATAAAAACCACTTATATACCTACAGAATACACCAAACTAAACTTAACTAAACATACATCACAGTAAATAACTTAAAATAAAACCTCATTCCCAGGCACTATGGTATTAAATATAAATACACAAAATAGTAAACTAAATTAAACATACATCACAGTAAATAACTTAAAATAAATAAAATAAATCAGTAGCAATGTGGTGTGTAAAACGAAAATGTGTTTTACATATGAATTTGTAAGCTGGCTGTACATATTTAAATATAATTCCAGGAGCATTTTTGTGGTAATTTTGGTGGCATTCATGCTTATACCGTGATTAGTGTGACAATTATTACATTTAAATATCATATTTTGCTTCTTCTAGTTAATAGTATATTGTATATAATAACTCACGCAGATGAAGTTTACAGCACAAGCCGAAAGCGAGTGCTGTAATTCATCAAGTGAGTTATTACCATTACCGCAAGTTGAATACTATACTTTATCTAACATTATAACAATAAATATTAAATTGAGAAAATTTTATTTAAATTACTGTTTGTTTATTAATAAAATTAATTGTAAAATTTAATTTTTGTACACCCTTTTATATTTGTTGTCTTCAAAGATTTAGCCACCTTAAAGCGGAGGAAGAATGTGATTTTTAATCGCAATAGTGCATAAACTGCTTGTAGACAAAAAATTAGCTTTGTAGATTAATATTCCGCGGCGGAATATGCAAAACTTCTCCGCGAACTGCAATAGCCCGGAGCGCATATTCGGTCATAAGTCTTTTGTTTTTTATGTTAGAGAAAAAATAAAAAGTGTCGGAAAGCTCAATCAATTCCCTTTACATAAGCTGTCTACAAATTTTTCGAAAAAAAAAACGATAATTATCGAGATATTCGAGGAAATCTAGGAAATTACACGTTTTCCTATATAAATCTTAAAAAAATAATTTTTCTCAGAAACCTTTGTTTCGAAGCGCCAAGATTAACAACGGAGCGTCGAAGTGGTACATGATATTAAGTGAACATCGCATATGAGATCGATTTCAGTTAATTATCGATTAATTACGGTGACAAAATGGAGAAATTTTACCGAAAAAAAAAAGTCCCAAATCCCGCCCCCTCTAATTCCTTCATTTTTATCGGAATTCAAAAAATAAAAAAACGAGTTTTAGCAAATTTAATTCCAGTTAAATTAACTAGAGTAGTGTTTTGGCGTAGGAACCAAGATTAAAAAGTTGCCAACTGTAGAAGTTCAAAATTGGCCAAAATACATGGCCAACATTTCAGTAGTTATCTCCGAAACGAAAAAAAAAAATCAAAATTCTGATGATAGCAAAAGATTCGTAGATTTCGAAGATATCTCCGAAAAATAACAAAAAACAGCTTACATTTCGGAGCCAAAAAAATTGCAAAAACATGCAATCTTGGCATTTTGTGACATTTCAGAAAATCGGTATCTCTTTTTGCAACATGTTTAATTTTTTACTCATTTTTGCAACACTAAAAGTTTGGTAGACTTGCACTTTCATCATTGATACTGTCTAAGCTATCATGGGAAAAAATTTAGCTTTATAGATGAGTCGACTATTTCCAAAACCGGGTATATCCTATGATACTAAATTTTCAGGAGGGCCGAAAACTGCAGCGCATGTATGAATAAACGGAGAAGTTTTAACCCTGTACTGAAAAAAATTGTACACTTAACGACAATAATATTTTACCAGAAATTTCAATATTTGAAAAAACAATAAGTAAAAACAAAATGAATCGAGCACTGCTTTTGAACAGATTGGTATAGACGATTTTGAACTAGAAGAAACAGGGAATTTACCCGGTTTTGATAATAAGCCTGACTTTCACAACTCGTTTTAACAAGTTTTAGTCAGTTTTGGAGCGGTGCATTTCTAGTACACCAATAGTTTATGCTACTCACTACAAGATGACACTACTAACTCAATTGGCTTAAAAAATGGATATACCCGGTTTTGGAAATAGTCGACTCAGATATTAACGCGAAAAATCTGTCGCTACCCCCCTGATAATGTTAACATATCGCTCTGGTGGCCTTGCCTGACTAACCCCATATTCGTTGTAACCACCCGAGCTAATAGCGAACGGCAACATTCGAAGAGAAATGTCTGCTGAACACAGTAAAAATGCATTTCTAGGAGAATGAGGTCGTTCCACAGACACCGGTCGTACCTGACAGTCTCCAGTGAACGATCTCACATATCTTTGCTTGCTAAATCTAAATGCTAAAATCTAACATACCCAAGCTATCTCCCACGCAGTATCTCGTACCGGAATATTATAGATGCATCGAGAGCTTGAAAGATAAGGAGTCGAGTGTTTTATTCATTCGCTGTGCCCTGATTTCTTCATCGCACAAACGCGGGTCGATGTAAGATGTAAATTAAACCACCGCGAAGAAAAGTTACAAGTTATCAAGAACTTTGTTGTGTAATTCGAGAATTTGAGTGAGTTCTCGTTATTTGTTCGGGGCTTCTTGCTTCAATTGAGTTCACGGTTTCTGAACCTTTCCTATGCCATTTTCATATATTTACTCATATACAGGGTGGACCATTAATAATAGACCATAGTTCAGGGGTAGATTCTTTGGACCAAATTATGAGGATATAACCAAATATGCTTTAGTAAATTGTTGCTTTGGAGAAAGATACAGAGTGGTCCACCCTGTATATAATTTTTGCATTATTTTATTAGAGAAATAAGAATTTGTTGGAAAACCAAGTCAAACTAGTGTAATGCATTATTTTGAACAAAAAATGAAGAATACAACAAAGTTGTTTAGTTCAGAGATGTTCGCCTGTAGGATTTTGGAAAATTGAAAGTTACACCGCCATCCCCACTGATCAGAGTGGAGGGGAGAAAAAAATATTTGGTACAAAAGTTATATTATTTTTTTTCGTAGAATCAGAATACGCGATCAAAAATAGAGAGTGCCATTAAAAATTCAAAAGTTACCCCCACCCCCCCGCTTATCACGGGTGGGGGGTGGAAAATTGTTCTGCCCAAAAGATATCCCCCTCTGAATGGAACAACTTTTATCTGAAACATTTTTCGCTAATCTCCTTTCCTAAGGAGATATTTCTCTGGATTAATTAAAATGGCCTAACCATATTGTCTACTAAAATCAATACTTCTGAAACAAACAAAATAACAGAGCCAAGCTAAAAGTAGTAGTATATTTTTTTGGTTATTGGCTTCCAAATGAGTAGGAATTAAGTGGCTTCGCACTTTATTTTTTTTTTGTGTGTGTGTGTGTGTGTGTGTGTGTGTGTGCGCGCGCCTGTGTTCATTACCTAGATTTATATTTTTAAGCATCTTCTCCCAATTTGACCTTGAAGTAATTTTTACACACGATAATTATGTTAGTGTTAAATAATATATATTTTTTTGGTAGGTGTCACTTAGGGGTTGATATAAAAACAGCACCCTCAAAAATTATTTTTTTTTATATACTAAATGACGTAATAGGAATGTAAAAAATTGTAAAATATAAAGCTATTTTATATCAACATCTATTAAATTCAATTATCTTCAATAGTTTTAAAAAAAATTAATTTTAAAGTTGAGAGTTGTTCCCCCATAACTCTGCTAATATAGGGGATAGAGGTTTATTATATATTTAATGACCTACAAGTCTGTTATTTTACAATAACCACCCTATTTTGAGATACATTAATTGAAAAATAACGCCCTAGGGCGTTATGAATATCTATAACGCGCTAGGGCATTATAAAATTATAACACAACCCGAAATAAGCAAATTATGATAGCGTTATTGACAAACAAAATGCGTTGCTATGCAACGGCGGCGTTTACAAACAATTTTGATTTTTACTCTCTTTTAAATCAAATCGTTCTGAACATAATAGATGTCAAATTAATAAATCGTAAATGTCAAAAAAAAATTCTAATTAAATAACAGACTTGTAGGACATTAAACGTTGAAGGATAATGACGCCCTCGGTCGACGTACATTCCCTCGGGCCAGAGGCCCCCGGGAAGTACACTGCCGACCTCGCTGCGTTATTATCCTTATAACACCCTTGGTACCTTAATAACTATTATTGAGCATTCCTCATAAGTCATAAGCAGCATTCATGTGAATGACTAGCCCAATAAGCCGCTGGGCCCAATTCCATATACTTAACCGGCGAGACCCTTTGAGGATATGCTGGTATTATAAAAACTTATCTCTAATTTTTTATCACCTCACCCCAGATATAGCTCGATGAAACATAAAGGGACCACCGCCACGCTATATCCTACAGTTTGCAACAGATTTGATAGAAATCGTTGAAGCCACGCCAGAATAACAATTGAACATATAAAGAAAACCGTACAAACGGATCGACTTTTCAGCATTTTTCAAAAAGCTTTAGATATATCTGCGAGTGTAAATATTTCTAATAAACTGGACACATTTGTTCTAGGATGCGCTCGAGTGAAGTATGATGACTTGACTTGAGTTCGATAAAAATCCGATAGAATTTTGGTACGTGCGGAGTCATTGATATTTTAATTATTGATACTGGACTGTATTCAGCACTGCACGGATGGCTGACCTCGATCGAGAAAAAGCCAAAAGAAAGATACCATCGTAAGCAAAACAATGTAACGTTTTTAGGCTGTCCGGCCGGATAACTCTTCTGCACCGAGATTTGAATGAATACGACAGTGGCGGCTGGTGGAAAGAGTTAGACATATTAATAAAATTTATTTCAGGACTGAAGACATTTTTGATGTGACACTGTAGTCCGGAATTTAGCTTCTCAAAAGACGTTCCTAAAATGTCTAACCCACGACTCAAAGATATAGTTTTTGAAAAATATGTACACTATTTAGAATGACTACGCATTTAAATAGAGAAATCATATCTTGGAACTAGACCACCATATTAAATAATGTGGTGAACGGTCTGCAGAATTTGTATCTACTTCAGGTGCACCCCAGCGTTCTGTGTTGGGTCCACTGTCCTTCAATATTTTCATTAATGACATTACAGTGTCAATAATTGCCTCTTATACGCAGATGATATTATGAAGTACAAGCAAATAATGATGTCTATCGTGCTGTTGGTTTTTTCCCAGACTTGCACTTCTTTCGTATTTACTGTATTATTTATATTTAAATTATTTATATTCGACACACTTTTAATCTTTGCATTATGCATTATGGGTTGCCTATCGAGTTCACTTTGTATATCGGGAAATCTAGCTGGCCACAAAATAGGACCATTATTTCTTAAAAATTAAACAATATCTAAACTACTTTGTCGTTTATTAATGTCCAGTTAGCTAAATTAATTGTTACTTATCAATTTAGTTAACTTAGCTAACTAGACATTGATAAACTAGTCCTAAGTGATATATAGATACTTATCCAATCCTCTCCAAATTGACCATTTAAATAATTTCGTGTTTCATTTGACGTATGACCTGTGGCGCCATCGTGTTGGTAAATTAATCTTTGACATTGTCTTGCAGGCATATTGTCTACAAAGGGATCTATTTCTTGTCGTAAAATGTTAATAACATTTTCGGTATTTAAATTACCGTGAAAAAAATGAGGACTTATTATGTGGTATCCAATAAAACCACACCATACACCAACTTCAAATCGTCCTTGACGATTAACTGTAGCGGGTACGTGCGGATTTTCATGAGTCCAATGAGTCCAAATGAGTCCGGCACTGCTTTATGGGCCTCGTCTGTCCATATAATTGTTCCTTCAAATCCTGGCACTTCATTGCACTGACGCAAAAACCACTGGCAAAAATCGAGACGCCTTTGAAAGTCATTTGGGTATAGATGGTGACTAATCCTAATTTTGTAAGGTTTGAATTTTTTTTTAAGCAACGCAACGCAGTTGTTTTTGGGATTCCTAAATTTTCCTGTATTTCGCGAGATGATATATTAGGATTTTCTCTTACAGTTTCTAAAACAATATTTTCTGCAGCTTCTCTACCTGCTTTATTATATATTTTTGCTCCAGGTTTTACAAACGATCCAAACTCTTATATTTTGTTGTAGCCTTTTGAATATTTTTATGTCTGGCTGTCTCTTTTCTGGATATCTAAAAATATTGTTTAGGCAGCACTTTTAGATAGATAGATAGATAGATAGACTTTATTAGCAGCTTCTGCTATACAAAAAACAATACAATGTAATATAAAATGTTGATACTAACTATAATGTAGATATACTAACTTACTAACTAACTTAATGTACTTATACTTATAGAATTACCAAATATACAACAAATTTGATACCATCAACTATTTACATTCCATAACAGTTACATTTTTTACTATGGTTTAAACAAATCAGACAACATACATTCATTTTTAACTTTATACATAAGTATTCAATACGTGGTTTTTTAACTTTTCTTTAAATTTAAAGTAGTTCTCACAATTTTTTATTTCGGGTGGTAGAGTATTAAACATATTTAAACCTTTATATAATATAGTTTTATTTAATTGAGATGTTTTGGCTGTGTCTATAAAAAAGTCATTATTCTGTCTTGTGTTATATGAATGTACATTATTTACATATCTCACTTTATCACATAAGTACATAGCAGTTTTTTTGTTCTTCAACTTATAAATAAAATCTAAAGTTTTAAATATTATTCTTTGCTTTACTTTCATGAAATTTAGTACTTCTAGCATAGTTTTGATTGGTGTATATCTGTTACATTTAAGGATTGTTCTCATAGATTTATTTTGTAATTTTTGTAGTTTGTCTATTTCGTTTTGATTAAAATTGAAAAGAATACTTGAACAATATTCAATATGTGGACCTATTATTGATTTGTATAATAAAATTTTTGTGTTCATTGTTAAGCTATTACCTATTCTTCTCATAAAATTAACCTTTTTTTGACATTTTATTCAATATATAGTCACAATGTTTTTTAAATTTTAAGTTCTCATCTATTATAATACCCAAGTACTTAATTTCTTTAACTTTTTCGACTTTATAATTATTTATTTCAACATGCAAGTTTGTTGCATTTAAGCTAGATAACTTATAATGTTTTCCTATTAACATGTATTTTGTTTTATTTAAATTTAGACTTAGACTATTTTCAGATAACCATTTACTTAGTACAGCTAATTCCTTATTTATAGTTACATACATCTGGTTAAGATCATTACCACTTATATACAATATTGTATCATCTGCAAACATGGATATTTTACAGTCATTTGCACACTTAACAATATCATTTATATAAAGAGTGAATAGAATAGGACCAAGAATAGTTCCTTGAGGAAAGTTTTGCTGTCTATAACTTACCTATTAAAATAAAGCTCGAAAGCTAAATTTGAATCTTCTCGGCATTCTATAAAACACTTAATCATATAATATTTTTCACCATTACTAAATTGAACCATTTTTAAAATAAAAAAATTATGTATTTAATGGTAGAATATTATCTACAAATACCACTCATTTGTTTAAATTTTATCTATTTTTTTTAGCTACGTTGCCAGAAGTAATACAATTCGTGTAAATTGGACAGTTTATTATCAAATATATTTAATCAGATAATAAACTGTCAATTTGCACTCTTTATATTACGATATTATATACGATTGAAGCTTTTCTACCTTAAATATGTACATATTTTATTTGGGCCGCCACTGAAGCCAGATGCGTTGGCCTCCGGTTTAAGCACCAGTCACGTCGATGACCGACGAGTTTATAAAAAGAGTTTTATGTGCAAATTTTAAAGATCCTGTATATTTATGCGGAAACATTTACCGATCGTATTATTAATAGTGTGAGCTTCTCCGAATTGGCATTGCTCCTTAGAGAGTATGAAAATCGGCTATTCTTAGAAGGAAACTGAAAGTGAAATGTGCTGAAATTGATACATACATTCGCCTAATAAATGTTGATATAAACATTTACACGAATAAATTTACAAACAATTTCATTTGACCTAAAGCCAATGATTTATATTTGATTTACGGAAAAATATATTTCGATAAACTTTACAAATGATAATCTGAATGAAATACAGAGTGGTTAAAAAAAACGTGCCAACATTTTAAGGGATGATAGTTATTGGGCTGTGAGTTATTGAATGTTGAAATCCATTTTTTTATTGTTACAAAATCAAAACCACAACAGATACAAGATTGAAGTTAGGTGGGGGTACGTTTTAGAGATCGCCAAACATAAACTACCTGTAAACATGGATTTTTGGACATAAAAACGGTAAGAGTCCATTTCCGGTTTACCCGGAAATGACCGCAAATTTCTATTTTTAAATGGAACACCCTGTATATTTTTACATATTTGGATTCAAGACAACATTCGGAGTATACCATGAAAATTGAACAAATAACTTTTTATCGAAATTTTTTTTTTTCAATGGGAAGGTGGTGGCTCATAGTGTTCAATAAATTATAGATTTTTTTCTGAATTCATTGATATCTAGTTCAAATCTATGCTATTTGTTGTTCTATTTTATTAAATTTATTTAAAAATGAAAAAATCACTTTCAATATAATTTTAACATTAATGATATAATATTTGAATTCCTCTTCCCCAAAAACCCATAAAACGATACCCCACATCGGTAGTGGGGTGGGGGTGGTGATAGTGGGGTGGATGAAGTAAAAAAATATTTTGAGGTTTCTGGTTCTTGTACACACACTAAATCACAATTTTTTTTCATCCTCTTTAATAATGGGGTGGGGGTGGAGGTGGGGGTGGCTAATGCCAAACATTTTTTTGAGACCTTAGCTTCTCTTGTATATACTAAATACCAATTTTGTGGACTCTTACCTGCTTGATTTACCTATTTACCCCAAATTTACCCCCCAACTCTTCAACGGAACAAGATAAAAATATAATCTAGTTCCAGATATCGTAAAAGTACATATGTGTACCAAATTTCAAGTCAATATCTTAAACGGTTCCAGAGTAGTAAACGTGCGCACAAAAAAAGTTAGGCAGACCGACAGACAGAAATTTTTTTTTCGCTCTAACTTAAAATCTCGACGTTTCATGACATTCTAAGCCTATTTGAACAATAAAAATTAAAAAAAAAAAATTTGTCGTTACTATACTTCCATTGGATGTGGAAATAATTATATTTTTCCTTTGGACTTACCTGCCGTAGAACAAATTTTGGTATTTCAAAGCACTCTAGACGAATGTCTTAAAATGCTTTAAAAAACTGAACATCCACTCAAAAATTCGCGAAAATCTCAAGGTATACTCAGAATGTTGTCTTAAATCCACATATGTAAAAATATACAGGGTGTTCCATTTAAAGATCGAAAGTTGCGGTCATTTCCGGATAAACCGGAAATGGTCTCATACCGTTTTTTATGTCCAAAAATCCATATTTACAGGTAGTTTATGCACCCCAAATTTCAAATGGATAAGTTAAAAAATAAACGAAATATAGGGGAGGGCCCCTAACCTGTGGCACCCGGTATAGAACTAATGGATGATTTCTTTGAAAATTATCTTCTGAATACCCAAAATAAGATTTTTCAATATTTATATCAATATTTAACTAGTTAACGATTAACTGGCGTACTGTATAGGAACGTCGGGCGTTTAAAGACAAAATCATGGGCTCTAGTCGCTGCCTTTGTTAAGAGGCGTTGATTCGCTGATAGATAACAAATGCCCCAGTTGAAAATCAGAAAGATCTAGACTAAGAAATTTCAATATCCAATTACAGCGGTAGATGAAGTAAAATGCTAAAAAGGAAAGTTTGCATTTTCGACGACGGTTCTCCGTCATTTCCCGTGAGATTGCGTTTGCATTGTTATTGTATTTACACACTGCTGATTTTTACGCCATTATTAAAGAGAAATCATTTATAAGCATAATATGCGGGCGTGCCAATCGTCATAGGTACATAATTAGCTAATTTTTTTTCCTCCTTAGAAGTAGATTTTTTCCTAAACATTTCTATTCGCAACGTGTTCAAGTGCTACTAAAATATACTGTCGCCCAACTCGGTCACAGATTGGTGTTAATTGATAAATTCATTATACATTTAAAGGAAGCTAATTGGAGAAATTTTGTTTTAATTTGCCATGTGATTCCCGAAAGTAGCAAGAAGAGTCTTGCGAAATGTATACGCGTAAATGAAGTCAAAATATAATAACCAACCAGTAAAACAGTTATTTACGTAACAACTCTGCGAGTCCAGAAAAACCTCTACATAAACATAAACTAGTTAAATCATTTATATTACAAACTAATACTAATACTAATTAATTTTTACATATTATATTATTAATCGTAGTTATTGCAGTTACTTATATTGAGTGGATATAATTTATTTGAAACGCTAAAGATAGTCTTCCGACACACTTGTAGTCCAGGGAAATGAGTAAAAAAAGTACCATGTTCGGGACTGTGACTCATCCAGGCAGAGACCACGATTTTTAGGTAATATAGGTGTCAATAAATGAAACCTATATAAAATCTTCGGTCGATTTTCTGCATATGTTTATTTACAGCCATTTTAATGCAAAAAAATGGAAAAAACGTGTTTTTTCACACTTTTTCACCTGCCAGTAAAAAGTAAACTATCTTACAGATAAATCAAATGAATCACCTTGTAGGAAATTAAAAAAGCTTTAAAATGGGGGTTGTTAAATGTCGATATAGTTAATTGTTGCTAAGATAATTGCAAAATGCGGAATTTTATTCAATAAACAATATCTTGTGTAAAAAACAATCTACTGTTTTGTCCTTGCGTAAATAGTTGACTCTCATAGTGCTTAATATCTGGTAAAAATTTCAAATCGATTCGTCAAATAGTTTTTGCAAAATTGCATTAATTTATCCCAGAGACCTTTTTTTTGCAACCCCACCACGTCCAGAGAAATCAAAATACAATGATTCTACGGCCTCCACCTGAAAGGGAAAGACTTGATTTACCAAAATGCTTTGTTAGATATCGAAAAAATTAATTTTCAGACCTGCAAAATGACGTTGTAAAAGAACTCAGATTTTTACCTTATAAACAAATAGAATAATTTTTTAACAATTGATTGTAGAGCATCGATATTTGAAAAGCTGATATTTTTACACGAATTTTGAAAAAAAAAGAAGGTCCTAGGTCAATTTGGGGCAAAGTTAGCAATTTTTTTTCAAAAATTCATAGCTCCTTTGTTTATAATAATTAAGAAACGTAACAAGCGCCATTTTAAAGGGGAAGAGTTCAACTTTTAGTGTAAAAAATTTGAAAATGATTGTGAAATTAATTGTAATGACGACGATGATGATATTGAGAATATTAATTTAATGTTAGATAACTTTGATCATTCTAATGTTGATGACAATGAGCCGATCCTAAAAAAAATACGAGTTGATTGATTTTACCTTATTAGAATGTGTATAGGTATATTATTAAGTAAATTTATATGTGAATCGACAAATATTCTGTATTATTATAAATTACAGCGTTATTTATATCGAACAATGTGTTTCTTTTCACACTTTACAAATTCTATTGTTTATAACTTAATATAACAGTTATTTATATATTTAATTGTACACAAACCTTTCCTATAATTTTCAATAAGAATAATACAAACATTTTGATAATGTATAAAAATATTTTTTTGTAAAATGTTTAAACAAATTACAGGTAATTATTACTCTCTTATTATTTTGGAGCAGATGTGTTGAACCATAGATAGTTTCTGCTGTATCATACAAACCATTGTACATGACAAACGCTGTCACTACATGTACATTCACACGCGTGTTGTATACTTCTACGAAGGAAGTAATGGTTTGTTTTATTATTTATTAATAATTAATAATACTCATATTAATAAGAGCACTTTTCATAAATTGTATGGTAATTTTGCATTTGAAAAATATCTTAAAAATGTAAATTATTTGGAATAGAGTGTTTTTATTTTATAAATTTGAAAAATTCAATTGTTTATAACAATAAGATATATATTTACGTGTACATAAGCCTTTTCTACAACTTTCAACAAGAACGAAACAAAAAATTCTGATATTTTGCAAAAAAAAATTTTTTTTTTAAATGTTTGAACAAATTACATTGTTAATATTAATGTTAATAGTTTAACAGATTGAATATTATTAACGTACGCAAAAAGGTACCCCAAATTGAAAAAAGAAACATCAAAATCGGTTAACAAACACCAAAGTTATGACTTATGTGGTCAGTTTGAAGATGCTGTTTCAATTTTTGAATGCGCGGATTTCAGAACCACAACCTCCGAGCTAAGTTGATTCGAGCCTCATTTTAGAAGCTTTGCCAACAGTTTTGAGAAAGTGCAATCATTTTCAAATTTTTTACACTAAAACTTGAACTCTTCCCCTTTAAAATGGCGCTTGTTACGTTTCTTAATTATTATAAACAAAGGAGCTATGAATTTTTGAAAAAAAATTGCTAACTTTGTCCCAAATTGACCTAGGACCTTCTTTTTTTTTCAAAATTCGTGTAAAAATATCAGCTTTTCAAATATCGAAAAACCGATGCTCTACAATCAATTGTTAAAAAATTATTCTATTTGTTTATAAGGTAAAAATCTGAGTTCTTTTGCAACGTCATTTTGCAGGTCTGAAAATTAATTTTTTCGATATCTAACAAAGCATTTTGGTAAATCAAGTCTTTCCCTTTCAGGTGGAGGCCGTAGAATCATTGTATTTTGATTTCTCTGGACGTGGTGGGGTTGCAAAAAAAAGGTCTCTGGGAAAAATTAATGCAATTTTGCAAAAACTATTTGACGAATCGATTTGAAATTTTTACCAGATATTAAGCACTATGAGAGTCAACTATTTACGCAAGGGCAAAACAGTAGATTGTTTTTTACACAAGATATTGTTTATTGAATAAAATTCCGCATTTTGCAATTATCTTAGCAACAATTAACTATATCGACATTTAACAACCGCCATTTTTTTAATTTCCTACAAGGTGATTCATTTGATTTATCTGTAAGATAGTTTACTTTTTACTGGCAGGTGAAAAAGTGTGAAAAAACACGTTTTTTCCATTTTTTTGCATTAAAATGGCTGTAAATAAACATATGCAGAAAATCGACCGCAGATTTTATATAGGTTTCATTTATTGACACCTATACTACCTAAAAATCGTGGTCTCTGCCTGGATGAGTCACAGTCCCGGCCAAAACCTCATTTCCCTGGATTATTGTAGTATCTATTAAGTTGGTTATGTTTCCAACTCCTTCTACAACTAGGGTGGCGGTGTAGGCAATGGCCAGTATAGATAGGCTTTTGAATTTGGAAGTTTTAGAAATTTTATAATTTTTAGGCCAGATTTCCAAAAGTATGACAGCCAACAGGTTGAAATCTTCTTCCGTTTTTGTAGAAAATGAACAACCATAACGACAAATCTTTTTTCCTATTACCACAAACGATCTTTTAATGTGGGTTTTTCAGTCGAGTATTTTGATACTAGTAAAAATTACCTTTGTCTTCTATGTCGTCTAGGCTCATTTTCGTAAATAATAATAATAATAATAAATTATGTACACAAGAGATCATTTACATGATATTGGACATGTCAAAAATAGTATCTGAAATATCAGATAAAATAAAAAATAAACAAGCTAAAAACGTAGCTACTCTTCGCCAATTTACTGAGCTTTTTATATATACATTCTATAGGACACTCTTCGCAGTTTTCTTGTAAATAATGTTAGTTCTTGGACATCCTAAATTTTGTGATACCAACTTTGTTGTGAAAAAAATATATGAAAAAAATTGAAAAAAAAAAACATCCAACCTGTGTGGGATTCGAACACACGATCTCTTGATTGTGAAGCCAACAACAACAAGCATTTATTAATATTCACATGCAATAATGCGCCATTCCGGAGTCTGGTCCGGAGCCAGCCAGACAACCACGGCGAACATCGCCGAGGTGGGTGTGAGGTTGAGCGGGGAGGGTTCGGTTTGGCGGTGACGAAAATTAGTTGTGAGTTAAAACTCCTGCCTAATGAACAAAGGCTTAAATTTAACAGTATCGTGCAACGTAGTACACAAGGGTACTTAAAAATAATTAAAATTAAAACTGTAAAAACTATTAATTTCGTGCACACACGAACACTTAAAAATTTTGATTGCTGGCACGGGAAAACAAAACTCAACGAAAAAACCCGTTTGAGACAATTCCACTCTGGTAGTCTTTCTGACGCCAGGAAAGTGTCAATGTTATGTGAAATTGTTGTTTGTTAAGAATTTATTGGTCGAGACTGACTTTAGAGACAAAAATGGGCAAGGAACAAAAAAGGTAAAAACAAATAGAGGGAATAGAGGTTGTAGGTTTTGGTGAGGATTAAAGGTGGGGAAAGGAGAAGTTGTCGTAGAGGGATTGTAAAGCCGAAGCTTTAGCCACTGGAACATCAAGTATTGCTACGAAAATTAAATATCTGTGATATATATCTTTCGAGAATCGTATTATTATGAAACATATATTAGTAAAATGCATAAACAAAAGATATATATTTAGAGATAATATTTCGCATGATTTCTATTTAAGTAGAAGCGAGAAAAATTAAGAAAATATATTTTTTTTAGATGAAATGATTAATAAATTTCTTATTTACTGATTGATTTTCTTCAAAAACAATAGGGTTCTTCCTCTAGCTAACACTAACTTACGTTCCAAATTTCAATATAATCGGACTTTTCTTTCTTAAGTTATCGTGCTTACAAGAAACGTGACGGATGGACGGACGGACAGACGGACATTTTGAAAGTTGTTCAGAATTCGTTCACTAATACAATGATATGAAAATTTTTTCTCTACGAGCGATATTTCCGGTTTTAGAAATGTGCCGATCAAATACAATATACTCTTCGTTTTTGCGAAGAGTATAATAAACAAACAAATATGAAATACATCGGGTACTTATATCAAATTAAAATTAAATTTTACAAAATATAAAACTACAAACTATTATTAAGGTACTCATCAACGGAATAATATGTTTGACTTTTCAGTAAATGTTTTATTTGTATTTTAAAGTTTTTTTCATCAATAGATTTGTACGAATTAGGTAGCTTGTATACTTTAATTCCTATATATTTTGGGCTGTGTTCATACAGTGTGTGTAGTGGCGGGCTAGGCATAGGGAGTAAGAATTACAACATCGCGTGTGCCAGCTGGCTGAAATGAAATAACTGAGCTGTGTTGTCATATCTCTCGCGCTACGTGAATGTACATGCCTAATCGGCAATTACACGCACTGTATAATGCTAATCTATGATGCGGAATTTCCAGGGTATGATATATGGTTTGCATTAATGATCTTATTTAATTGTGATCTGGCGTATACCAATAGATTAAGAAGGAATAAACAGGGTAGCGTAAGTATCCCAAGTTGTTTATAAATGTCTTTACAGCCGGTTCGCCTGGTTACTCCCGCTATTAAACGTGCTGCTCTCTTCTGTAATTTAAAATTTGACCTTATTAAAAGGCTGTGATCAGCATTAATTTCACTAATATTAAAACGGATAAAAATGGATTTACTACTATTTAAGATGAGATCGTTCTCAGTAAACCAATTATGAACACTGCCTAATTGCTCGTTTGCCTTTAAGACTGCGTCTGCAGATTTTTGGGGACAGTGATAAGCAGAGATGTATCATCAGTAAAAAGAATTGAATTTGTTTCATTAAAGTTCACGTAAATTATGTAAAGAAGTGGTCCCAGAACAGACCTTTGTGGCACAACTACTGTAAGTTGCATTTGCTTAGATTTACTATCTGTACATAGTGTTACATAGTGTTACCTGTCACACAAAGTTCTCACTTTGCTGCCTAGGGAGCAGAATGCTTGGCAATTCAATATTTGACAGTTTTTGGCATGTAATATTTATTAAGAATAAAGAAATTTCCAGCAAAAATTAGCAACGCATTTTCAGTTTTTTCAACATTAACAGTAAAATTGGTACAATGTTTAATAAGCATTCTTTCTTTTTGCTCTTCTATATTACTACTAACGTTTATTATATTACTAGTTTAAAATATATTTAAACAATCAGCTATAAAATTATATGTTCAACTCAGCAACAAAATAGATTGACTGCCTTGGCTGTATTACCAATCGCGGCAGTCAATTTACTGTTGCTTAGTTAAGAAGAAGAAGAAGAACTTTATTGAATTAGGAAGAGACCTAATATACATATGATAAAAAACCTATACTACAAAAAATACGTTGAAAAAGTAAACATAGGTATTAAAATTAAAAATAAAACTTTAAAATATTAAAATACCTTAACCTAAATAGATGGTAATTTACAAATTACATAATACTAAGACATTATTTTCTATTCTTATTCAATTTACTTTAAGTACAATCTATTTATTCCTAATAAATTCTTTTATCTTAATTTTGAAACTGTTTAACGTTGTAGCATCTTTTACAGATTCGGGTAACTCATTAAATTTTTGAAAACCTTTAAAATATAATGTATTCATAGAGTTACGGCAATTAGTTCTTGCAATATGAATATTGTTTGTACCTCTCGTATTATATGTATGAATATCTTTGTTGAAAGTAAGGAAATGCTGAAAATATTCTGGAGCCATATGATTTACTATTTTAAATACAAAAATCATGGTAAAATAGTACAGTACCAATTAAGAGATGTCAATATTGAATTAATTGGAGTAAGGTGACTTGCCTTTAAAATGACTCTCATTCCACGATTTTGCAGTTTTTGAAGCATATTCAGTTTATTAAGATTGAATAAGAATAATATTGATGCACAATAATCAAAATGCGGCTGAATAATAGTATTATAAACAGTGATTTTAGTTTCAGTTGATAAATGTTGTGCTATTCGACTAAAGAAATAAAGTGATGGTCAAAATTCAAAAAGTTATCAAGTTGAAATCCCAGATATTTTACTGTAGAGGCAATTTTAATTTGTTCACCATTAATATTCAAATTTATGTTGTCAATATCAAGAAAACTATACTTATATTTTGTAGTAAATATCAACGCCTTTGTTTTTTCCACATTTAATTTTAGTTTATTGATATTTAAATATCTATTCACAGATACTAAGATAGCATTCATTTTTTGGATTGCTCTGTCCAGGTTAACATCGCTACAAGCTATTAAGGTGTCGTCAGCAAAAAGGTTAATAAATTCACATTCTACAAATAGTTCAATATCATTTATGTATAATAAAAACAGAAGGGGGCCTAACACACTACCCTGTGGAATTCCTACATCATTATTTATTTCATTTGATATTTTATCATAAAAGCAGACGCGTTGTTTGCGATTTTTTAAATAGTCACAAATCCAGTCAAGTACCTTACCACCAATACCATATTGTTTTAACTTAAATAACAATATCTTTCGGTCGATTGTCTCAAAGGCTCGCTTTAAGTCCAAAAATACAGTAATAACATATTTATTGTTATCTAAGCTAGTTTTGATGTTGCATATTGTGATTTGTAGTGCTGTTTCACATGAATAATTTTTACGAAAACCAGATTGATTATTTATTAATATTGAATTCACAGAAACATGGTGCAATAATTGTTCATTTACAGCTAATTCTATAAGCTTTTCTATTGGTGGTAAGGTATTAATTGGACGAAATTCTTCAGCCTTAGTGGTGTTACCTACTTTCTGGATAAGGACAACTGTACTAATTTTTAACGCGCTTGGAATTTTTCCAGTATTAAGAGATGTATTTATTAAGTTTAATATAACATGGCCAATAGTTTCAAATACTTGTTTAACTATTCTACAATTTAATGTTTCATGTATAGACAATTTGTTATCTAAACTGCTAACAAGTTTTCGCAAGTCTTGCATGGAAAGCATTTCAAAGTTTTCGAATTTTAAATATAAATTATTGTTTAAATTAGACCAAGTTTCAGTACTATCAATACTTTGAACAATATTACCAATACTTTCAACAAAATACTCATTAAAATTATGCGCAATCTCCATACTGTCACAGTTAAACAAAATACTATACCACTTGCCAAAAAAAACCCGGCCCCTTTCCGAACCAGTCCGGAAAAATACCACTTTGGGAACGGAAAAAATGTCCCCAAAAATGGATATTTCACTCACAAGGTAGCCGTGTACATTATTTGATACATTACTCAGGTCGAATTTTTTATTTCATCAATCCATTTTTTAATCACATTTGTCCTTAAAAGCTTAATAACACAAATATCGTAACAATCTCTAAAATAATAAGTGTAGATTAAATAATTATTAGGCATTTATCTGGCTATATTAATATTATCAGTTGATTCGAAGGGCGCCAACATGATGCCGTTACAATCTAATGTGAAGAGGAAACATTAGAATGGAACTATTTACTTTTGGGTACTCATGTTGTGTTATCAGAAAATTCGAAAGTATTACAAAATGTCGTTTTTGTTGATATTAAAACTTTGCCAGTTTCGATTCTTACCATAAATGTACTGTTCTGTAATGAAAACGAATGACCTCAAGACTGCCTACCAGGATTTTGTGCTAAGCCGATAATCCTTGGAGATAATGAACAATGTTTAATATGCTGTAATATATTATATAAATGGGACAAATTTTCTTAAACGAATTTGTAAATCAAATGTAACAGCAAATTTGGAGACTTTTGGGCAGCAAACGCGTTGATTTCGATTCTCGTATCTCGAAAAATAATACAGAAAAAGTACAAAAGAGCAAAATAGAGTAGGTATAAAAAATGTATCGAAAATTGTCTTAAAGCAAAAAATTGTACTAGATACTCATATGAAATTTTATTTCATAATCTTAAGTGGCTTTTTTCGCGACAGTTCAGTTTTCTTCAATATTTTTCACCCCCTTTAGTGGTGTTCTATTTAACTTCTGCATGATAAAAGAAAATTTCAAATCATACTTGTTACCAGAGAATCCTGAAATCTTCATGAACCATCATGTAAATGGTCGTCCATAAACGGTGATATAAGGGAGGAAAGAACCCCACCTTGTGGACGCTAAATGTGACCATTTCTCCCTGTAGAGAATGTTAATAGCACATTATGAACCTAATATGCATCTATTGTATTTTTCAGGAAAATTCACATAATAGTTTGCTGATGAACAAACAAAATTCAGTCACGCGAAGAGGTATGTGCGTTGTGACCCTACCAATTATTTGTTTTTTTATTGATTGGAATGGTCTTATCGATGTAATTCGGCTATTATTGGTACATATTTAAACGAATGTATATGTATATCAGTAAATAGAGTAAGTAGTATATCAACTCCACCTCTGTCATGAGATAAGGATACACATTTTAGTCTAAATACGGGTACATGCAGAGACAATTAAAAATGTAATTACCAAGTATATAAATAAAGTGAAATTATTTATAAACATGTATGAAATACGATGCTGCATTGAACCGAAGCGTGTTTATCGTTATTCGAAAAACAAGGAGATATTAAATAAAACCACGTGAATGTACAAATTATTATAAACAATAAAACAATTATCGCTTAAGAGAACAGTGGTAAAAGTAGCTGAATGGTCGACCTTTTCAGTTAATTAAAGTAATTAAATTTGCTTTCTGATATGAAAAAATCATATTTAACGTGGAACTCCATCTTGTAATCCACGTTGCCTCGTTTTTTTCCTATTTTATTTCAATTTTAAAAATCAGCACCTGACCGATAGCATGATGATTGAGAGAAGTCATAAATAATGAAAATTTGAAGATTCATAAATTTTGACATAAACGAATTATTCCAGTCAGCCTTTGTTTGCTGTATAACGTGTTTGGCAGCAACATGCCATCCAATCTGTAAATTTTTTTTGAGACCTTAGCTTCTCTTGTATTTACTAAATACCAATTTTATGGACTATTTACCTATTTTCCCCAAATTTACCCCCCAACCCTTCGACGGAACAAGATGAAAATATAATCTAGTTCTAGATCTCGTTAAAGTACATATGTGTACCAAATTTCAAGTCGATATCTTAAACGGCTCTAGAGTAAACGTGCGCACAAAAAAGTTACAGACAGACCGACAGACAGAAATTTTTTTCGCTCAAACTTAAAATCTCGACGTTTCATGACATTTTAAGCCTATTTGGACAATAAAAATTTTTAAAATTTTTATTGTCCAATTTTTTGTCGTTACTATTATACTTCCACTGGACGTGGAAGTAATAACGTTGTAAAATATTAAGGTTTAGTCTACTGGCTATTAGAAAATAAATATTTCAAATCAGGTTGTTTCCATATTTGGCATTTTCGAGACTATATGGTGGTCCTCACTCATAGCGCGCCGATTACATGGAGTTGTCAATGCTTATCTGAAATCCGCTACATGTTTCAGCGTGATTGGTTGTTTATATAAGTAATTATCATATACATACATTTTCCACACACTCATTGGCACCGCTTTAAAATCAAGCCCGAGAAAGACAACAGTGCAACAATTTACAGAAACGAAATAAATTTCGCGAACATTTCGGCGGAAACTTGTTACCGAGAACAAAATATTTTTTTTATCTGCTACGTAAATATTTATGTGAATTATTTCTGATAGCTCATTTTTACACATGTTAATCTATAGTTAAAGTTAAATTAAACAATGACTGAAACACTTGTTTGAAGGGTTCATTTTGGGGACATAAATTTTTGTATTAGACGCGCTTTGCAAAAATTTTTGCAGCTTGCAGTATTTAATTTTTAAGTTATCAAAACTACACATCGAATTATCTAAATGTATATAACTAATCTGATATTTCTACATATATTAATTAGCTGTCTAAATACTGGTTATGACAAAACATGTATTGCTAGTCTACTTACCTAAAATGTATCCTCGCGATTTATTAAGTCTTCGCAAATACCAGGCGTATAGGAAATTATTTCTTCTGAAAGTAAAGAGGCAGTGATATATCAGTTGTTAAACACGTGGTAATATTTTGTTCAAGCTAAAGGGGTCTACACACGATCCAGCGGCAGGGACCCAGCCATGTCGGCATGCTTTGAACTCATTCGTAAAAGTGAACTGGTCCGCTGGAATTCCAATTATCTTCAAAGCGTACCGACAATGTCGGGTCCCTGCCGCTGGATCGTGCCCATGTCAGGGCTACTGCTGTTTCGATTTTAAATGCACTGACGAGAGCCAATAGCTCGAAACTGCAGTCTGCAAGTGGTATGGGGTGGCTGGCACGAGAGCTCCTTTAAGTAGGAATAAGTCTTTCCTCTGGTGTCTATTAAAATCGAAACTTTAGCGTTTTGTGGCAATACACAGTTATTGCGCTTAACGCGGCCAGGCTTGTAATTCGTAATTCAGCGCTCGGCGGGGCATTAGTCCGGAGAATAGCTGTTGGGTGCAGTCTGGTTTTTATTCCTTATATATTTAAGGAAACGTATACAGGAGTTCGACAAAAATATTTCACTAGTAAATATTCTTCACAAGTTAAAGTATGATAATTTCTTAAGGTATACTTGCATGTTAAATTATGAATTACCGTATGTTTTTTTTTAATACGCCTGCTAACTGTCTATGAGGGAGATATTTACAAAATGTTACTTTTTAATTTTTTGCTCACTTTGTATCTGTTAAATAAACAGACAGGTATATGATATAACTAATCTCGAGTTTTGGATAACGTGTAACAGTTTTTAAGTAGAAATCATAATTATAAAGTAAATAATTATCTGTAGAGTTTGATTATTTGGATATGTTTCGTAAGTCTTCATTATAAATAAGTATAGTACAGTGTTATCTGTACTTGGCTTACATAATGCTTATACACCTATATAAATAGTAACCATGAGTTTTGTATATATTAAATACTGGTTTTATTTTAATTATCATGAGTATTTTATAATATTACTATAATTAGTTATTATAGAGAGGTATTTGAGCGTATACGGTCAAGTTGTTAAATGCCTATTTTTTGATTATCATTTCAGTTTTGAATCGTCATTCTTTTTTGCACTCATAGCGAAAATAAGTTGCTTTTTCGCATCGTGTGGAAGATAAATTCCCCCGTCCTCATGCAGTTGAGGTATCAACTAATCGATCAACATCTGGTGATATGTTGCTCCTCTGTTACTGCGTTTTCTTCAAAAAAGAAAGTCTACCATATATATTTTAATAATGTACGTCGAAATATGGGTGTGCCAAAAGTCGGTAGCAACTTTCTTATTTTAAATGGAAACCTACAATTTTTTTACATGATTCGATTGGTATTCCAATTCTGAGTTTAGACAACCCAGATTATGTTAACTTATCTGTTACAAGTTTTGATACATGTCAATTTTTTTGAAAAAAATTGCTACTGTAGTCTACGAACAAATTTGTATCTCGCAAACCGTTCAAAATTATGAAACCAAATTGATGAAGCACTTAGCTGGAAGTCTTTGCTAACACCTCATGACCCATCGGTGATCCCATCTTGTACCATATGGGCGCAGGCGATTTCCAAATGTCGCAATGAAAAATTGACATGTATCAAAACCTGCAACAGATAAATTAACATAACCTGGGTTGTCTAAACTCAGAATTGGTGGGCCAAACGAATCATGTAAAAAAAAATTGTAGGTTTCCATTTAAAATAAGAAAGTTGGTAACCGACTTTTGGCACACCCTGTGTAGCTGGAGGACTGAAAATATGTTAGGTAGAACGGGTATGATCGATTATGGCTGCATAGCAAATTTCAAGTTTGTAATCCAACTGCAAGTTGAAAAACTTTTAACGAATGGCCTAGGCGAATCACCCTGTATATTCGGGTTTAAGGTTCAACTCGAAATCCAAGGGTTGCGGATTTTGCGAAATAAGTGGGTTGGATGTAGTCACTCCTTTTTTTTTTGCTTTATTTTGTACTGACTAGTGTTTCAACAACTACGTTGTTGTCATCAGATTTAAAATTTCCGAAAACTAACATTATTTACAAAAACCTGCGAAGAATATCCTATAGAATGTGCAACAATTATATAAAAAGTTCAATAAATCGCCTCTGTTATTAATACATATTTTTAAAAATTCACATTTTTTTATAAGGCTGAAATATAAGCCAAATACGTAACCAAAGAAAGTATTTTTGGGAAAATTTTAAAGTTTAACAAGTATCTAAAATGTCGTTTTATTCGTTTTATTAAATTTTATTTTCCTTTTCAGGTGAGTAATTTAATTTACGACTTCACGTAGGAAGAAACGTAAGTTTATTTTACTATCTATTCATTATTTATTTATTATTTTTCTGAATTTAATTGTTTATTGTAGACAATCCACGCATTCAAATAAATGAGTATATGATTTTAAGAAACAATAAGTAATTAAATAAAATTTAATTGAAAGTACGAATGGAGGATTGAATCATAGCTAGCGTAGGAAGGTCAGAATCGTTGAGCGAATGACATTTCCCTAACAATACAGTTATGTTATTTAAACAATTCGCACTTAATTGCCTTCATGACCCACTAAATATGCTAAAAATGTGAAATATTTAATTCTGTGATTTTATAAAGAGTATTTCACTCAACGTGATAGCCAATGCAACCCCGTTTTTTGACAACATTGCACTAATCAAATGTCATTTTTAGTGATAAACTAACCTAGATCAGCTTTTGACGATCAACGGCGGCAGGGGTAGGGAAAACCGTTCAGTTACGATACCAAAAAAATCATTTTCTCGTCCTCTCACCTGACCCCCATCCGCCCCTGTTGACAGTACCAACACGAAAAATTTATCGCTGTAATTTTCTCTACTGACGCATCTAAAATTTTATCGAAAATTTTTTCGAAAGCGTGTTGCCTGGTAATATAAAGAGTGCAAATTGGCAGTTTATTATCTGATTAAATCCCGACCGCTTTAGCGGGAGGGATTTAATCTTTGATAATAAACTGCCAATTTGCACGAGTTATATTAACTAGGGGCAAGTTAGCTTGAGAAAAAATTTTTAGATAAAATTTAAAGCACGAGTGGTATTTGAGGAGAATATTTCACGAATAAATAATTCATTAAGTATATCTTCAATATTATGTTTTCTCATTAATTGCCTTCAGACGTTTTCTTGTCACTTTAGAGTTTACTGACCTTTATTTTCAATTTCCTCATTAATTTTATATACAGAAATATTTCCAAACCGACTCAAATTGTCAAAACAGCAAATCTGAAACAAACGCAGTAGAAACAACGAAGATTCGCTATATTTATAAAATAATCTAGTGACGTTTCTATGGCAACTAGTAAATAAAACGAGTTGAAACCTTAGATATTATAATATATAGACTGGCTTAACACCTTTCAGGCGTTTCTGAGGTGCAATATGACGAGGAACGATAGAGAGAGCACTACATCTTTAATCTGCGAGCACTACTTTATTCCCGATGTCCCGCCTATTTATTACTATACACTAATGGTTCCGAGATTGACATAGAGAGCGCCATCTAGTGCTACTGCTACTAGAGTTATATTCCATAATAACTGTTCATTGATTCATATTTACGTATTTAATCCTTATTTTTAACTTACAAAGTTTACAAATTATGTTGAGGTTTGCTTCGTTAGGCAGAGTGAATTTTAAATAACACAAATTAAAATATTGCACAGCTTTGATTCAACTAGTTACTTTTTGATAGATTACCGTATGTAAGTAGGTACCTAGGTACATTTTTAGTTTGTTTCCAGAGCGAATGTGTTTACTTGACATTTATAATAAATGATTTGCTTAACTTTGTAACTACGTTATTGAGCTATTGAAAGCTGTGCTTGACTTGTTCCTGTATTATGAGCTAGGTATATTAAGTACAATCTTTGTATATTATTGTTACCTTATTGAAAAGTAGGCAAATTGAAATAGTTACAGATAGGCAAGGGTTATAGCCTATATATTTCAGACAGGCTTCTCTTTGGAACTGACGATTGTTTACTATGTATTATGTGGTGTGTTTATGTTTGCTAGTACATAATACAATATTGTAATTTACAAGGTAAGTTAACAATTAGTAATAAGCTAGAGAAGATATTTATAGATAAAATTTAAAAGCGCGAGTTGCCCTATTTGCCGAAAATATTTCACGAAACAAAACGTCAAAAAATTACCGCAGTATTTGCCGCTGCAGCGACATAAAAAATTAGAGCGATAAATTTTGCATGTTGGTACTGTCAAAAGCCGATCTAGCTTGAATTACCACTAATAATGACATTTGATTGGTGCAATGTTGTGAAAATACGGGCTCTCATTGGCTATAGCGTTAATGAGTGAAATAATCGCAGTAATATTTTGACATATGTCATGTTTTGTCACGTGAAATATTTTCCGCAAATAGAACCAACTCGTGATTTTAAATTTTATCTATACATTTTTTCTCTAGCTAATTGCTTATTGTTTACGTAACTTGTAAATTGCAGTATTGTATTATATATGTAGTATGTAGTACCTACTTAATATAATAATATAAATATAACATAAACACGGCTTTCAATGACTTATAATAACGTTGGTAGAAAATAATTGTCACTGCGGCAAGTAAAATGATATAAATAACTAAATAATAAATAAAATATTCATACGATTACGCATGTTCAATGGGGATCAGATGTGGTCGCAAGAATAGTCGGTTAATGTCCTTGTGTAGCTATTCGAGATGCCAGTGGCATTTCGATGTGGGTTTGCAGTTTCCTACGCTTCTTGTGCAAAAAATATGTATCCCTTTGAATTTTAACAAGTGTTAAAACGAGGGAAAAGTAGAAGATTGCTTTGTTGCGAAATAATTTACCATCTCTAAAAAATGTAATTAAATTTTTTTGAACGAAGGTTTCAAAATTGATTTCTACTTTAGCATATGTTGTTGTTTATTAGCAAACACATGTTAGATAACATTTTTGGACAATTATCTTACTATGGACACTCATCTTCATGACGTAGGAATGCAAATAATCAGTCTAGCTCACACCTCTAATTATGCTATCAAAATTACAAGGCAGCAACGAATGCTTCTTGTCAATTCACCAGAGCACAAGATATTTTTATAGAAATAAACGTCGAGATAAATCCTTACATTTTTTTTTCTGCATTAAGATAACTTGTCAACAATTAACTCAAGATAACAGGAAGTGCTTAACCTTCACGCACAGAACACGCTCCTTATCACGGAATTCGTGACTGACTTAATTTTGAAGAAGTCTGAAGGATTCGATCATCGATTGTTGTTTGAACTATAAATTAATCGTCATTGTTACTAAATCCTTTAACTGAGAGAGATTATTTACTTACTGAGTTTTGAAAATTAATCAATTCTTATTATTCGGAGGATAAATTATGAGACGTCAAGTCAACAAAGATAGAGATGTATAGTAGGGTGGGCTGAAAAACACGAAAATTTGGATTTGCAGATATCATAGTTTCTAATTTATTACTGTGTATCTAAAACTAATTCGGGTACATTTTTAGCCAAATCGGTGAATATCCAGCCGCGCCCCCACTGCCTTGAAAATGAAAGAAAGGGACAATTTTTCGATTTTTAACATTTTTTAAATTGACATTTGAAATTTTTTTTTGACTCATTATTAATGTCTAAACGCGTGTAGCAAAAGTTTTTCGTATAAAATATTTTTCAGTTCCAAGGAAATTAGAAATTTGTCACCAAAACGTAGAATTCGACGAAAATAAGGTTTTCTGTATAAAATTTCTAATTTCCTTGGAACTGAAAAATATTTTATACGGAAAACGGTTTTTTTTTAAATTTTATAATTTAATTTTATTGCTTCGAATATTTCACACCTCTACTTTTTAACCAATAAGATACCTTAATTTCGACTAGTTACCATGGCAATTAAAAAAATTTCCGGAAATTTTTTCGAGGCGCCACGATATTTAAGTGAAAATTTTTTGACAGTTGAAAACGTAAACATATGATCTACAACCATTAAATAATGTAGATATACCTGTGAATAATGGAAAATTTCTGAATTAACATTATTATTTATTATTCGCTATAAAGTTTCATTAAACAGAAAACACAAATTTGTTAAATTATTATGCATTAACAATTTATAATTCAAAAAACGTAGGATGTACAAACATAGTAAGATTTAAATGTTGCTTGAATTCTAACGCATCCTCTCTTCTTAATGGTGAATAGGAAGGTGACGAATTAATTAGATGTGTTTTAAGACATATATGTAATATTTTGAAACAATTTTGTTCAAATCTCTTTTACGCAAAAGGCCATATTCTTGACATCTGCAGCAGACTTTCTTGGATTTTCGTAATCAAACCACTCGACTCTAACGCTTCCTGATCGCAATCTTCCATTAAATTCGTTAAATATATTAATCTTGGATGACATATTTGCGCTTGACTCAACTCTTTGCAGTTTTTACATAAATTGTACTTTTCAAAGCATTCCATTTTTCTCAAATTGTTTAGCGCAAATGCTTACAAGAAATGTTTTACATAAAAATATCTTTGTTTGCTGGTTTACTATACAGTAACTTAATGTAATTTACCAATATAAACCTCATCTGTCAAAAGCATGGCCGCCTATATCACGGCCACCTACTGCAACAAACCATATTAATATTATATTTTTTAATGAACTAATACCCGTCTGAGTTTTAGCATTTGGTGTAACTAAAGTTGGTAAATTTTTTTTATTTAACGAAATATGGTGGATATAGCTATATGATTTTTTTAGAATTTATTTCATGTTGAAATCTCTAATGATATCGACTAATAAGCAAAATAATAACGAAATAAATTTAATTATTATAGGTTTTATTAATATTAAAAACACAATTATTATAAATGTTTGTGGGCTGGCTTGAATTGGTGGGTTGAATCTGGGTACTTTCTGTTTTATTTTGCATTGTGCTCTGATCATGATTAAACTTGCTAGTACTTGATGAAATTCTCCTCATGGATTCAATCATCTGATGATGATGTTCAACGTCCAATTGTAAGTAAGGTTTGATTGACTGACTATTACTGTGTCCAGTAATTTTAATGAGCTGTTGTTCACCAACTCCTTCCTTGGCCAATTTCGAAACAGCTGTTGCTCTTGCAGAATGATTAGTTATTTTTACTTTTTTAGTGTCAATTCCTATATCAGAGGCTGCTGATTTAAACCATGAAGATACAATGTTCTTACCAACTGGGCTATTCTTGTACCATCCTTTCGAATTGGGTTGACTCCAGTATGGGTTTGGTGTTAAGAATAATCTGTCGGTCTGAATAAGATTTCCCCTTTTTTCCGTCAACTTCTTAAACAAACGAACCGGACACATTTGTGGATTATCGAAATTTGTAATCAACCATTTACTATCCGACAGTTTTTTAGAACCACCTTGTGTGGTTTTGGAGAATATTGGATTATATTCTATCCGACCTTTTGGGTTTCCGAAATTATCAGTTTCTTCTTTGAAGTATTGGATACACGCAGAATATCCTTCCCCTCCTCTCCATGCCAGCTCATGTGAAACTATGTGAAAAAATTTGCGCTGCAATCCATCTGGAGTATTTTTATCCCACATTTCAATAATTTTTTTGTATTCGTCGCTGGTTAAGGTTGAAGCACTCACTTTTCTTTTTAATGGGTCTCTCTGTAATTTTTTGCGCTTAGCATCGTGTGCAGCTCTGGCGGTCGCAAATTCCATATCAGAAAACGGATTAAATTTTATTTTATATTTTTCGTAATAAATTTCTTGTAACTGCTTAGCAGTAGAGTTCCACATCACTTTGACCACACTTTCCTTATAATCTTCAAAATTTTTCTTTTTCATATTAAATGCGTAGTCCTCCAGTATAGTAGCCACCTGTACTACACTCATACACTCATGAATATTATACAACTTTTCGTCACAAAATTCAACAAACTGTTTCCATACACTTGATTTTGATTTTCGGGTGTTATCTGGTGTTATATTTTGAATTTCTTGTCTAATTACTTTAAAACTAACATTACCATGTAATTGATGCATATATTTGTATTCCAAAAAGCATTTTTAAATCATTAACTATTAATATATAAAGTTGCGCGATATGAAATTTGTCGCTTATTTTCATTAAATAAGAACAAATTGAACAAAAGAGAAAGAATAGAAAGGATTGAAGATGTAAAGTTGAGGAAAGATAAAGTTTAGGATAGTGGTAAGGTATGGTAGAAGAAAGTGTGGCTAAGGGAGTTGCTGGAAAATAGGCAACGCCTGGTTTGGTAGGAGTGTCTGATGTCGAAAAGTATGGCATTATGCTGTCTGATTCGGGTTATGTTGCGGGTTAGGTATCGAAATACATGTACAGTTAGGACGCCTCTACGCTTGCCCAAAGTACAAAAATGGTTACATTTATTTTGTTATTATTATTACAAGCTTTTATTTAACTTACTTTGTATGTTAGTTAGTTAGTATGTTTGCTTGTTTGTTTGTTATTATGTTTAAGAGGATTTTTGCAAGTCAATTTTGAACCACTTAGCGGCATCCAATTGAGCTGAAATTTTGCATAAACGTGTAGTTCTAGTGACAATGCAATAATAATATGGTACCAAAAAGTATGTTTTTTAGTTTTAAGACTATAATTTGATCGAATGGTGTATTAATTCAGACGTTGTATTCTAAGAAATGGCAATATGAATGCCTGTATGAAGTTCTCGCGCGCTCCAATTTTTTAAGACAATTATTATTTTTTATTTCTATTTTTTCGTTTTAGTACATCTAAATAATAATAAAAACTTGTTTTTAAAAAGTTTTTTTTACATTCAATTTTTCAATTTTGAATCTCCCCTTAGCTACAATGAAACAAAACTTCTCTTTTAAAGCAGACAATTATACAACCTTGGCGTTATGTGATCGATTTAAGTAATAGGAAAAGACAGAGCTGTTGCATATGATCAACAAGTTATTTACGCAAGGTTTTCCCTTACAAGCAACTTCATCGAATCGGAGAAATGTTTTCTGGCCTTTCCGAGCTAGCTGGAAAGAGACTGATTTGATAAAAGTCTTCGAGTTCATTTTAAATTAAGATTAACCGACGAACGTAATGGCAGAGGTTACATAAATAACAGATCGTGTTCTTAATTCGTTCCTCAGTATTTTAGCAATAAATATTAGACCACAGCGATATTATTAACTATTTACAAATTGACGTGACATTTGGATCGGCGACCTCGTTTGCGTTTCTTTAATTGCACGGATTTGTTTTGTGTTCTTGTAAACCAATTGTTGCAAAATTTGTTTTGCTTTGCGTGGGAAGAGTTTTGCATTTTTCCCATTTCGGTGACCCAGTTCCGAGATTTCGGTTTTTTCACTTGATAACTGCAAGAAAACATTCAGATAAGACCTAGTTATGGACGAAACTTTCCAGGCAAAACGTGGAATGTACAGAATTAATTACTTTTATCGCTTTTATTCGTCATTTATCGTTGTTTTCGGAAATCATCACATAATACAACCGCAATTCGGACTTATATAGCTTCCTAAAAGATGCTTTTAAAATGTCAAACCCACGACTCGAAGACATAGTTTCGAAAAAATATGTACATTATCAGGAATGACCTTGCCCATCTAAATATAAACGGCGTCATTCTATTCGCGATTGTAAAAAAGCGAAAAAAAAAAATTCCGATTTTTTTTATTACTGAATATTAATTAATTTTATGTTTATGCTCCATTAGCCCAGTCGATGAAGGTATTTACTGAATAATTATTTTTTAATAAGTTCGTGAAAGTATATAGAATAATATCCTGAAAAGTTTACATTTCGCTCGGTTGCAGAATATAATTAAAAGTGAAAAAAAAAATGTTTTCATCCATTTTTTCAAAATTTTGAAATTAAATCAAGCTAGGGGAAAATAAAAAATACAGATCGATAGACCACGTATTTATGAACAAAAAATGTCCTAACAGAATTTATTGCTAAAGCCACGGCTTTCCCGAAAAAAAATAGTCAAGTGTAACGTTATAACTCGGAGAGAGATCCATGCGTGCGCTCTTGAATGACACACCGACGCACTGAATTACATGTTACTAAATCGGAATTTGTTCAGTCTATATGAGTGTTGGTTCATTTAAAAGATGGAAATTGTAGCTTTCTGATGCTTTTTTGTTTTAAACAATACTGTTAACTGTTAAAAAGTGTGTACATTTCATACTTATTGTGGTTTATTAAGTTGTAGTAACGTGGATTCAACAAAAAGTACATCTCAAGTCATTTTAATTTCCTTGCTTGATGATTTTTTTGATAAATATATATGTTTGAGGCTGTAACTTGCCGAGAACTTGACCCATTGGAAAAAATAAAATATCACTATTTCTGAACAAATGTATACTTTTCGATTGTTCAAACACAAATTCGTTTACGTGTATGCATTTTTTCGAAAATATGATTAATCAGATCGTGATAAGAAATTTTCAAGATCTTATCCTTATAACTATGAAAATATCTTTGAATGTTTTGAGTATAAATTCTGGAACTTTTCCAATATATTAACAAAAGTAGAAGGAATCCATTGGATATAGATGTAGATAGGTGTACCTGTAATAAATACAATACAGTCAGGGGCGCCGGCTCGAAGGGGAATGAGGATAAAGGAGGGGCGCTAGAGGGCAAAAATTTTTTCGGATTTTTAATAGTACCCTTTCGATGAGGCAAAAAAAAATTATTGTCAGTTTTTTAATAACATTTTCCCTATGAGGTGAAAAATTTTTTTCAGATTTTTAATAGCACCCCGCCCCCCCCCCCCCCGAGGCGAAATTTTTTTTTTTGATTTCTATTTGCACCCCCTCCCCCATGAGGCGATACAATTTTTTTCTGATTTCTATTTGCACCCCTCCCCCATGAGGCGATAAAAAGTAGTGGTCGCAGAGTCCGAAGGGATATTCTTGTACTTTAGAATGGAGTGTGTCCTTGAGAACCTCAGGAAAGGGCGTCAAAAAGTGCTCCCGCCCGGGTGGAAAATTTACCCCTTGAGCCGCCCCTGAATACAGTAAAGACAAGTAAGAATTCATGCCAGCTGCCAGCGACTCGGCTGCTATATGTGGTATCTGTGTATGCGTTTATAATTATACAGGGCGAATAATTGAACAGGAACAAGAGAGTGAGCATGTTTATATGTACAGTGTGTCTCATTTAAAATGAAGACACCCGGATATTTTCGTAATTTTTTGAAATCCAGATTTGAGCTTTGGCACAATTGTAGTCCTATATAAGACGTACATTTCGAGACTACCAACTTAAATTTAAGTAACAAACTGAGACAACGGCAGCCCCCCAAATGGGGTCCGTTCCCGATACTTTGCTTCGCGTTGAAGATATCGAAAAAAGTTATTAGAAAAAGTTGTTCAGAATCTAATTTTGAGCCCCAGTACCAATTTCATTACGAAATTCGCATTTTTAGTTTTTTCAATATTTTTCTGCAGTCTACACACGGTTACAATTTTGGTTTTCAATTTGATAGGATGCCATGAAAACAAAAACTATGATTAAATTAAATGTCAATCTGACCAAACTTTGAGTCATAGTGTAAAGTTCTAGTTTACAATCGTAAAATGCGTCTTCATTTAATGGAAAAAAATCGAAATAATAAGGTTATTTGGTGATGGGGTTCGTATTAACAGAGAATTAGCCACCGAATTTAACCGAAGACATCCTTTACAAGTCGATATTACTCATGGAACTGCAGCCACCATAAATGCTCGTTTTAATGAAACTGGCAGTGTTATTAAATGACCTCGGAATGATCAACCCCGTCGAATACATCCGCATCCTCAAGATAACGTAATCTTAGCTGCAAATTAAGCGAATCCAAGAGCGAGTCTACGAAATTTAGCGTCTCAACTGAATATCGACGTCATAAAATCAAGCCTTATAAACTAAAATTTTTACACACTTTGAAAGAAGGTGATGAAAATAGAAGGTTAGATTATTGCTATTGGGCCCAGGGAAATTTTTTAGACGACCGGAAATTTCTAAATAAAATTTTGTTTACTGATGAGGCTACATTTACTACTAATAGGGTGGTAACTTCTCAAAACTGTAGATACTGGGCCACAGAAAATCCTCATTGGGTTATTAATTGTAAAGACCAATATTCAGAGAAAGTTAACGTATGGTGTGGAATTTTAGGAGACTGAAAAGTTGGTCCGTTTTTCTTTAATAACTCGTTAAATGGTGAGCGTTTAGTTAACTTCTTCGATACGGAATTATGGGATGCAATTGAAAATCTTCCTCTTAATGTGCGACAGGAGATGTTTTTTCAGCTAGATGGTGCGTCAATACATTATTCCATAAATGTTCGTCAGTGGTTGAACGAACATTTTCCAATGCGCTGGATAGGAAGAAGTAGTCCTTTTGAACTCTGGCCTCCTAGGTCACCCGATATTACACCATTAGATTTTTATTTCTGGGGAACAATGAAGAATAAAGTTTACAAAACAAGGCCCAGAAATAGAGAAGAACGAAATCAGCATTCCAGAGCTGAGAAGAGTAGCCAAACATAATCGTAAAAGAATTGAGAAATGTATTCATATTGAAGGGGGATTAGTTGAGAAAGGCTACATCCGATAATTAATTAAAATTTTCAGTTAAATAAATGTAATGAGTAATTATTTCAAAAACTGATCGTTACTTTAAACGGTTGTTTTTTTCTACTTATTTCAGTTACCAAAAGTTAATTGTTTGTTTTCTCTTCTCCTAAAATGTATTTTTTGTCAACTCGACGCTTCTTGTTCAATAATTTTTTTTGCAATTCCATGGCATCCTATTAAATTGAAAACCAAAATTGTAACCGTGTGTGGACTGTGCGGTAAATTATTGAAAAAACTAAAAATGCGAATTTCGTAATGAAATTGGTATTGGGGCCCAAAATTAGATTCTGAACAACTTTTTCTAATAACTTTTTTCGATTATCTTTAACGCGAAGCAAAATATCGGGAATGAGCCTCATTTGGGTGGCTGCCATTGTCTCAGTTTGTTACTTAAATTTAAGTTGGTAGTCTAGAAATGTACGTCTTATATAGGACTACAATCTGGATTTCAAAAAATTACGAAAATATCCGGGTGTCTTCATTTTAAATGAGACACACTGTATATTTTCCCTCCATACTCACTATTATTTATCCTCCTATTCGCTAAGAAAAATGTTAAAAATGTGTAATTAGAAAGAGAAAAAAAGCTTTATTTTACTCGTTAGAACTGCATTTTGCATTTAACCGTGCGCTTGACCGCGCAGAGTGACAAAGTTACTACACTATTTTTATCCAGGAATACCGTGGCTTTAGCGATAAATTTTATTAGGACATCTGTTGTTCAGAAACACGTGGTCTATCCACCTGTATTTTTATTGTCCTGATTTAGTTTCAAAATTTTGAAAAAATGGATGGAAAAAAAAAATTATTTTCACCTTTTTTTTTATGTTTAGCATCCGAGCTGAATGTAAACTTTTTAGGATATTATTCTATACACTTTCACGAACTCATTAAAAAAAAAATATTCATTTTGCAAGTTTTTGCAGATTTTACTATAAAATGTTCTCAGTCGTCTGGGCTATTATTTTGTATAGTTGTTAACTACTGTTATATGTTTGTTTTCATTGGGTTTTTTATAACATTGTTTTCACTTGAGTCATTTCATAACTGATTAAACTAAAACCGTCCGTCTATCCTTAGATACGTATCGTTCCTGTGGACCCCGAAATTAATGTGAAATTAGTCAGAGACGGCAAAAGCCTTGTGCATAATTCCACAACGAACTCTCCCTCTACGTCCCTGGGCTAGGAAAGCGTTTTGAACTCGGTTTTGAAAGTTGTCTATTCTGTGTGGGTGATGCAAGACTCCCGAGAACCGGTACTAGGCGCATTGCCTACTTGTGAAATCTCGAATCAGTCAAAAGGGGTGTCATTCATCTTGATCCATAAAAAAGTGGAACGATTTTTAACGTATCATACTCGCCGCGTCTTGCGACATTCTCTTTTATTCGCGATTAATTTTATGTGTGGCAATTATACATGTAACGCGTAATCCTCTGGTTATCTGATAAGTAGTAATTTGCGCAGCGTGTGCCAGTTTTGTTTTATTGAAACTAATCGATGATTCCGTCGAGAAAAAAGAGGAAGGTCAAGATAATGAGCAGGCTGCCAAGTACAAGGAGAACGTATTGCAGGCTATGCAGATTTTTGTTTCGATGGTACGTACGCCTATTTAGCGGATTTCCATTTTAAAAGCAAAATTTTGATTGTTTCAAACTACGCTAGGAATATTTGCAATAGCGATGTACGTCCTTTGGTCGGGCAGGAAAATACACATTTTTTGCGTTTTTGTCGACTTCATATTTAAAAAAGTATCAATATTTATAGGTTGTGTTACGCGATTTCTTAATCCGGTGATTTGAACTTCAAAAATAACAATTTGAAGTTTTACTTATGTGTCCATATCTGTTTCCCTATTGCCCGTAGGGCTCTTTACCAAGTTACACATTTTGAAGATTCATCCCTCCTCTACATAATATATATATTACACATTTGCCGTAGGACAAACGGTTTTGGCTGTACGAGGCCGGAAAGGTCGCGCTGTCCGAATTTGGGGGTCTTCTGTACAGGACAAACGGCTATTATTTCCAATCTACAATACTACACATACTAATGCCCTTAAGGAGGGATGATGATTTGTGAAAAAACTTTCATCGAATACCGCGCGGTTTCCATGATACGGGATGTTGAAATTTTGAAAACACCTTTTTTAAAAAAAAAGTGAACCTCCTTTTTTTCGCTAATTTTTTTTTTCATGGATGTACGACCCTAATATAAGAAAATTTACGTTGGTTTCATTTTAATACATTAGTTGGTTTAGGAGTTAGACAGCAAAATATGCCAAAAATGGCTATTTTGGTATTGTTGCATTAAAAAAATCCAATTCATTCAAAAGTCCAATTCATTGCGCATAGAAAATGTGTTTTTGTATTTAAGTAGGATCAACACTTATTGTGTAATAACGTTTTAAGTCATGTGTTCTTCAGTCTCCTTTTTCACAAATTTTTTTTGCTGCCTTATGGTTCATAGTAGGGCAGAAAGCATTATACACGTGGACAGGGCACATAATAGGGTGTTAAAATGGATCTCTTGTTAAAATGTGATAGGACGTACCGTTTTCGAGTAAAACGCACTTGTTTGGTTATGTTTGCTTTGAGTTATCATTGTGTTCTGAATTGTGATCTGATAAATAAATTCTACATTTTGGTGTTTTCTTTCTTAGGAGTTTGTTTTCTTAAATCATTTTCCGATGAAATGGACATATAATAGCTGTTTCTCGAGGAAGGTAAAATTACTGTGGATTTTGTTATAGACACAAAATAAGTTGCAATGATGATTCGAGACAAGCGTGAACCTTGAAATAGGGGAGTGAGAACCCCCTATTCCGTCCGAGTCCCTTCATTTTTTCATTAGCAATGTCCCGCGTAAACAAAAAAAGCAAGAAGCGACACATAGTTTTATTTTTTCGTAGTCAGCGGTGAGTATTTACTAGTCAGTCGATGAAAAGTGTGATCTGAAATAATTTTTTTCTGAAATCGATCGGCAATGTCTACATTTTCGGCGCGATTTCAGATCGAAAAATGCACAATTCCAGTATTTAAGCACGTTGCTAAGAAACAATCAGAAAACAGACCGGAAAAGATCCGTTGCCAAGCAACGATCAACAAAACCGTACGGGAATGTTACTTTCCCGGCCTAGGCCGGGAAAGTAACATTCCCGTACGGTTTTTTATATATATTTTAGACAGTAAATAATTACACGCAGACAAACCAACTCACATTAAAATTGCATTTATTAGTAAGCAGTTAGATTTTAATGAAGAAATGTTATGCATTAATACAAATTCCTTAATTTATAATAATATTGATTGTGATTTCAGAAAAAATAGTATGTGTACTTCGGTGTGAAAGCACATTCCCGGACTTCGATGCTTGTTGGCCTCGGCTAGCGCCTCGGCCAACAATTTGCATCGTCGTCCGGGAATGTATTGCTTTCACACCTAAATACACAATATACTATTGGCAAACAAGTGCGTTTTACTCGAAAACGGTACGTCCTATCGCATTTTAACAAGAGATCCATTTTAACACCCTAATATGTGCCATGTTCAGGTATACATTGCTTTCTGCCCTACTATGAACCATAAGACCGCAAAAAAAAATGTGAGAAAGGACACTGGAGAACACACATAACATAAATCGTTATTACACAATAAGTGTTGCTCCTATTTAAATACAAAAACACATTTTCTATGCGCAATGAATTGGACTTTTAGGATAAACAAAAACACTTACCAGAATTATACTGGTTTTGGTTTTTTTAACGCAACAATACCAAAATAGCCATTTTTGGCATATTTTGCTGTCTAGCTCCTAAACCAACGAATGTATTAAAATGAAACCAACGTAAATTTTCTTATATTAGGGTCGTACATACATGAAAAAAAAATGAGCGAAAAAAAGTAGGTTCACTATTTTCTTAAAAAAGGGGTTTTCAAAATTTTAACATCCCGTATCATGAAACCGCGCGGTATTCGATGAAAGTTTTTTCACAAATCATCATCCCTCCTTAAGGGCATTAGTATGTGTAGTATTGTAGATTGGAAATAATAGCCGTTTGTCCTGTACAGAAGACCCCCGAATTCGGATAGCGCGACCTTTCCGGCCTCGTACAGCCAAAACCGTTTGTCCTACGGCAAATGTGTAACATATATATTATATAGAGGAGGGATGAATCATCAAAAAGTGTAACTTGGTAAAGAGCTCTACGGGCAATAGGGAAAAAGATGGGCACATAAGTAAAATTTCAAAGTTTCAACCCCTAAAAATAGGGGACGCACATGGTGTAGCAGGGTGTAGTTTTCTGTACTTGCTTATTATGCCCTTTTAAACAACTTCCACAAAAAAAGTCCGCAGTACGCAAAATTTTTTATTATGTCTAATTCGACTGGAGTACAATGTATTTACTGAAACAGAACTGTAAGATATTAATTTGATATTTTAATATAACAGTTTGAATTTTTTTTATATAAATTAATTGCAAAAAAAAATAATATTTTGCAACGGGACAAAGTGCATTTTATTAAGGGTAAAAATATGTACTATTTCTCATAATATCGTTAATATCCAGACTTTATATTTATTTCTACAGTACTTCAAAGTTCGAGGATCGAAAAATTCAATTTATTCAGTTTTTTGCCATAAAATGTTATTAACAATCAAAGATTCTTTCTTTGCGTGTACCTACCTTGTAAGGGAGCTCATGACGAAGAAGTTGACGGATCGAACGTTTTTCTAGGACCTTTAGAAGCGAAGATATAAGCAAAAAACTAAGTTGCCAAATTCATTTTGTTTACAAAAAGTTAAATAACAATTAAAGCCGTTTTGAGTGGTCAACACTATTTTTTTCGGGTTCCTGAGGAAATTCTGTAGGTGGTAGACTAATTTTTGGCTAGTCCCAAAACTTTCCGAAAAATCGTTATTTCTTAAACTAAAATCACCGGATTATTTAGAAAATACAATACGGTTCCATGGTAGAATTCAGAAAGGTCATTCTGCAAAAAATATATGAAGATACTCTTGAGTCAGAGCTATTTCAGTTCATAGAGTTCCAAAAAGTAAATTGTTCACTCCGTTTACAGCAACGAAAAACAAGTCATGTGAGAAACGTCGATTTCACAGTTTGCAATGTCCCAATTTTTTGCCAGCGGGAAATATTTATAAGAATCCGGTCTCTGTTGGTTCCAGCTTATAAATTTTACAACGTTCAGAATTAGAATTAATAGCCGGAGTAACGAGGGTGTTCGTGTGTGTTTACACTATTAACGCGATCGAATAGCATGTATTTTTACACAAATTATACGTTTTCTCCGATGATAATAATAACTATTTCCTGGTAACTCAGCGTGGTTCTGAGTTTGGGTTGGTATGCGGCGAATTATTGAACCGATGATGGCGATGTACACAGCAGCTTATTGTTTGTGTTTATGTTTTCCAGTGTAAAAGTGAATCGACACGAATAATATCGATAAAGCATGATGTAACGCGGACAAAGGTTAAAATAACAGCCACTAATTGTTTTTTTAATGTGTATTTGTATATCATATGCGGTGTATCTTTAGAGCTGGTTAAACCCACAAAAAGCACGCTCTTGTCTTCTAATAGTAACATTTATTTCTCACTGTAACTCACTTATTGACAGTTAGCCCAGTCGATGAAGGTATTTGCCTGCAAAAACTTGCAAAATGATTTTTTTTTTTTTTAATGAATTCGTGAAAGTGTATAGAATAATATCCTGAATAGTTTGCATTTCGCTCGAATGCAGAACAAAATGTGTAGGAAAGAGTAGGAAAAATACAAAATACAGGTGGATAGACCACGTGTTTCTGAACAAAAAATGTAATAAAATGTATCGTTAAAGCCACGGTATTCTTGCAAAAATATAGTGAAGTAACTTTGTCACTCTGCGCTGCCAAGCGCACGGTTAAATGCCATACTATGGAACCTCTAAAAATTCTTAGCTGTTCTAACGAGTAAAATAAAGCTTTGTTCTCTTTCTGATTACACATTTTTAAAATTTTTCTTAGTGAATACGAGGATAAATAGTGAGTATGGAGGGAAAATATATAATTATAAACGCACACACAGACTTCATACATAGCCGCAGGATAGAAGCAAATCTGCCGAGCCGTCACTCGCATGAATTTTTACCTACATTTACTGTATTGTATTTATCATACCTATCCACATTTCAACTATATCCAATTATACATTTGTTAATGCATTGGAAAAGTTTCAGAATTTATATTCAAAACTATAGAGAGTTATAAGGATAAAATCGTGAAAATCGCTATTTCTGATCATGATGGCGTTGATCATATTTTCGAACGAAAAACGAATTTGTGATTGAACATTCGATAAGTATACCTACATTTTTCCGAAATAGTGATATTTTATTTTTTCCAATGGTCAATTTCTCGACAAGTTGCAGTCTCTAATATATATTATTTATCAAAAAAATCATCAAGCAAGGAAATTAAATTGATTTGAGATAGTGTAAATAAAGTAAATTGTAAATGGATTACGTTCAATTTCAATTCTTGCGGTGAAGCTATTGGTTTCATTGCTGATTTTTTCTCCGAAAAAACGAGACAACCATTTTATTTTCATCATAACTCCGTTAGTTTTTATGCTACCGGCTTTTACTAAAGCTCATTTTAATGGTCTTTTCAAATACTTTTAAAAATGTCTTATATGTTGTCCTCCGTTTTTCCGCTCCTTAACGTTTAAAGGATCGAATTCAGTTTTCGGCGAACAAAAAGTCACCTTCAACAAGCCATAACTCTGTTCGTATTACATCTTCAGGAATAATAATAAAAAAAAAAACAATCGATTTGTTATTGTATAGACTTTATTTTTGCTTATATTTTTTTTGATAAACGTAAGGTTTTCGAGTTATTCGTGAAAAATCATTCTAAAGCATGCATTTTTTTAGATGAAAAATCAATATTTTCAGTCACGAAAAACTCAAAAAGTATTGACTCATTGAAAAACTTCGTACATTTTTTGCTCAGAATTCCTCTATCGACGTCTGCGGTTATTTTGAATGTAATAATTTCCACCCCCGAGAAGGGGTGGCATCCACCCCCAGGTTATTTGCGCCGCTTGGGATGTTTCTGATTTTGAAGAATATTAAAAAACATACATTTTAAAAAAGAATGATCAAAATTGGAGCTGTTGCTGAGAATTAAGAAGTTTTGACGATTTTTAGGCTTCATTGACTCGACTAACAGCCTGGATAGAGAATACAAATATATAAAAAATATATTGTGTCTTTAAAAAAGCCTATAGTATTAGCTGGCCATCACTCCTGTAGATCTTAAAATAATTTTAGAATATGCGATTTTTTGATCTCCCACAATTTTTATCAAATTTCAAAGGAAGATACTATTGACTCACCCTGTATGTTTTTAAGTGTACTTGCCCTATTGCAATGACTTAACATAAATTACAGTTGCGCAACATATTCAGGGCCTGCTGTGTAAGTTACCTGTGTGAAAACACAATCTTCCGGAAACCAACTATTCTAAGAACCAGTTTATTCTTCTGAATCAGTTTAAAAGTCAATTTGAACTCGGATCTGAGATACCAGTGATAAACATGCTTGATAAATTTCTTATCCAGAACCGGCGTTAAACTCGAAAAATGTTTGCATATAAAATATTTATTAAGTTATGCAAACTGTCCAGTCCAATACAAAAGTAACAAACAAAGCACTGCAACACACAAATTTTGTTTATTTTGCTAATGTCATAATAGTATTTTGATGAACGAATTATTTATGTTGCAACACAATGCTCATTGTAATAATAAACGCAGAAAATATATGTTTAATAAATATAAATATTATCGGTGGATTAAGGAGGTATTAAAAATGTGAAATAGTGTAAATATTTTCTTACTTTAGTTGCAGATAAAAATGTTCATTATAAAATAAAAGGTTTCGCTATATCTTTCGTACTAGAATAGGTTCTCAGCCATCTTTGACAGAAAAATATATTAATATACTTTTTTTTCAAACGTCAGAAAAACATGACGTTTCTTAACTCATTTCATGATATTAAAGTTTGACATTTTACACGGCTATGCGTTGCCATTAACAACGGAGGTAAAAGTACTTTTTTTCGACCGACCAGAAAGTACACCCTTTCTGGAGAAATTATCCCCCAGTAATTAACGTTTTCCCGGACTAAACCGGATAGTGACATTCAGCGGCGGCTGGTGAAATTTCAATATTTTTTTTCTCGTCTGTAGCGCATGGGACCCATACGAAATTTGGGAAATAACATCTAGAGAAGCACTTCTCTAATGACCCCTAAAAAATTTTGAAAAAGCAGTTTGCGAAAAAATTTTTGAAAATTTGCTAGCCTCCCCTGGGTCTAGGGACCCCTGTTTACTTTTATTTTTTTTTGTCATATGCATTTGACTTTTCATAAAAATGCATCGACAGATTTTAGAGTTTGTGAAAATATTTTCATTACTAACTGAAATACAATGAACTGAAATTTTGTAATTTACAATTTAACAAATTACAATATTTCAATTCGTTGTATCTCAGTTAGTAATGAAAATATTTTCACAAACTCCAAAATCTGTCGATGCATTTTTATGAAAAGTCAAATGCATATGACAAAAAAAAATAAAAGTAAACAGGGGTCCCTAGACCCAGGGGAGGCTAGCGAATTTTCAAAAATTTTTTCGCAAACTGCTTTTTCAAAATTTTTTAGGGGTCATTAGAGAAGTGCTTCTCTAGATGTTATTTCCCAAGTTTCGTATGGGTCCCATGCGCCACAGACGAGAAAAAAAATATTGAAATTTCACCAGCCGCCACTGGCTGACATTAGAGATCGGCAAAAGCTTTTCGGATCCCTGTTATTCTCGTTGCTTTGGAGACGAATTTGTGTTAATTGTTGAGATGAGTGTCAAATAGATAAATACACCTAACTTTTACGAGTTTTCAAAAGTCACATCACAAGTTATGGAAAATATGGATTCAGATTTTGAAGCGTTACAAGCAGAAACTGAAGTTGTATAATAGTGTCGGTCATAAAAATATTTTATTTAATTGGCTATTATTATTGTTTGTCGTTGTATTAGAAAATTTATTTAAAAAATTATAAATACAAAATTGGTTTTGTATGACAGTGTCGCCCTGGAATTTGCTTTTAAAATATTCAAAATCGTAAACTAACATCATTAAAAACCCCATAGACAACAAAAAAATAAAAAAAAAAAAAATCTCGAAATATAAGCGATTAAAATCTGCCCGATTTTACCCACTCCTGAAACGTGACGTAAGATCGAGAAGGTCGGATGACGGCGTCAAGCGACACCGGTTTCACGGCCAATAAACGGTACGGTTACCTCAATCAGTAGCTTTAGGACGAGAGAGACGCGGGGGGCGGGAAAGAGACAGACATATTTGATTTCCGTGCAAAAGGCAGAGATAAAGATTCCGGTAGGGTCTACAATCTACGTCACCTGTAGACATTACAGGCATCTTTGTCTCTGTCTTTTGTACGGAAATCAGATGTGTCTGTCTATTTCATTCGATTTCCCGTCCCCCGCGTCTCTCTCGTCCTAAAGCTGCTGATTGAGGTAACCGTACCGTTTATTGACCGTTCACCGGTTCTGCTTTGGCTTTGATAACATTTGTCAGAAACAACTAGCAGTGAACACAACCTAACCTAAAATTTAAACGTATTCGTTCTGAAATGTCACAAAATGCTACTTTTGATTCGTTCATGCCGAGCCGAATTTTCGAATTTTACCGTGCAATTTACGATCAGGTTTATTTGGAAGACTTTCTCTTTACGTCGCGACATCGTATGGCCGTTTTTCTAAAAATATGAACGTGTTAAGATTGCATGTTTCTGCAATTTTTTCGGCTCCGAAATGTAAGCTATTTTTTGCTATTTTTCGCAAATGTCTCCGAAACGGTGGGAGTTAGCTCAAAATAAAAAATAAGGTCAAATGAGTATTTTTCACTACGAATCTTTTGCTGCCATCAGAATTTTGATTTTTTTTTCGTTTCAGAGATAACTACTGAAATGTCGGCCATGTACAGCAAAAAATCGCAAATTTTGAGCTTCTACAGTTGGCAACTTTTTAATCTTGGCTCCTACGCCAAAAGACTATTCTAGCTAATTTAAATAGAATTAAATTTGCTAAAACTCTTTTTTTTTATTTTTTGAATTCCGACAAAAATGAAGGAATTGGAGGGGGCGGGATTTGGGACTTTTTTTTTTTCGGTAAAATTTTTCCATTTTGTCATCGTAATTAATCGGTAATTAACTGAAATCGATCTCATATACGATCTTCACTTAATATCATGTACTACTTTGACGCTCCGTTAATCTCGGCCCTTCGAAACAAAAGTTTCTGAGAAAAATTATTTTTTTAAGATTTACATACACTCTATAGGAAAACGTGTAATTTCCTACATTTCCTCGAATATCTCGATAATTATCGTTTTTTTCGAAAAATTTGCAGACAGCTTATGTAAAGAGAATTGATTGCGCTTTCCGACGCTTTTTTTATTTTTTCTCTAACATAAAAAACAAAAGACTTATGACCGAATATGCGGACGTCTCAAAGCCAACCGCCGCGCCGCCCAGTCTATTAATTAGGGTGAAGACGCCATCTGTGGGACACCAAGTGTCTCGATCCGATGTCACAGTGCTTTTCGTAAGCAGTGGCGAGGATCTCAATTTTGATTTTAATTATTTATTGCAAAGTAAGTACTGCGATTTAAGAGCTGATATTCGGTGTGGCTTGTTTTTATACATAAACACACACTTTAATGAAATAAAAAAAAATGGGCAAGTTCCCCATTGCCGGACTCACTTCGTTCGTCGTATTGGTGTCGACTTTGACCAATCAAAAACTTCTATTCAGTTATTAAAAAATTTGAGGTTATAATTTTCGTATGCAATACGACGTGCTTGCTCTTTGAACGCTAATTAGCAACTGATTTTGAAAATCAGCCTTTTAATTGGCTCGATTTAATGGTTTTTACAAAGTTTGGCATTCTTGATTTTTATAAAACAAAATTTATTTTGGAAATTTTGTGTTTTTGAGCTTATGGATAAAATGCTCGTTTTTCTTTTCGATTTTTATTTCTGGCTTTGAGCTGGTTATTTTGATATGCAACTTGCCTGTATTAAATGATTATTTTTGTGATTGTCTGTTATGTTGGAATTTTTACAGTTATTCTCACTTAAAAACTATTTACAACTAGTAAAATCCATTCCAGGTTAATCTCTTAGCTAGAATGGATATTTCTACACATAATAAACATAAAATAACATTTTCTTGTGAATAATATGTAATAAAATTACATTTTAGAGGATATTGTTACCTGCGGTTTTTAATGGTTTAAAGCTTCCTCTTCAATTGCATATGACATCAAAATATTCCAAGAGTGTAACATTTGACTTTTGGCCAGGTTTTCAAAATTCCAATGGGCTATAATTTTGTACAAACGTATGCATCATGTTTTACTAACAGAAAATGAATTTATGAGGTTGATTATATTACATCTAATAACATATGATAAATGCGCACAATTAACCTTAGATTTAATTAAGTATATGCTAACTGGCAGACTTGAACCAATTATAGTTAACTATAATTCTTAATTAGCAAGTACCGCTTTTTTCATCTTATAACCCTGTTATTTCTATTGTTCCTTATTAGTTAGGTATGCACCGTTGTTAAACAACGTGTAATCTAGATTTCCTGATAATCGAGATATTTTTTGCTGAAAATTATGATAGATGATAGTATAAAATATGTTAAACACTAAATTTAGAAAACGATTAGAAAAATGTGTACTTAGGTCTACATGTGGAATAATTTTCAACTTAGTTGAATAAAATGGTTTTTTAAAAATATTTCCTTATTTTGCAACTAAACTCCGTACTGTATGTTTGATGGGGAGAAACAAAACACGTTATCCTAACTAAAGTAATAAAAGCAAGAGAGCAGACACCTCTAGCTAGGGATGGCTGATCCGAATATTTTTACGGATCAGTTCGGACCTAATCCAGTCCAGAGAAGAACCTAGTCCAAAGATCAGTTTCAGTTCCTAGTCCATGCTAACCAACTCGCACGGTGAACGACTGAGCGGACCGGCAGACAAACTGGACTCAGTGGACTGGACTGATGCAAAGGGACTTGTAATCTTGTACTGTACTAGTCGTACTCGTTTAGTTCAACCAGTCCATACGTCTATATAGTGCGCGCGCCGCACCGGGTCTCTAAAAAGTTCAGCCGGACTCGGAGTACTCGGACTAATATTCGTACCTGCCGTATTTATTAGTTGAGATCAGTTCCACTAGTCCAACACACCGGACCTGTTCCAAAGTATCAGTTCCAGTTCGGATTAGCCAACCCTACCTCTAGCTAGTCACTATAACATAAATGCTGGAAATACATTATTACTCAATAGTTGTGAGGGTCAAAATTCTAAAAGGGCCTTATCCAATACCTGCTAGACTGCATTTTGGTTAACAACTTTCTTAGGTTTTTTATCTGTTCATTCGCCTGATTATATTACATAGCGTAGTATGGGGCATTTTTTATATAAATGTTCCAAATAAGGTAGTTATCATCAGAGCTGGGCAAAGTACTCATTTAAAATACTTCAAGTATCAAGTACCAAATAGTTAGTTAGAGTACTTGTTGCATCAAGTATCAATTACTTTTCAAAAAGCAGATTACTTCAAGTACAAGTACTTCGAGGGAGTACTTGCAATTTTGGGCTAGTACTACTGCTACTACTACTACTACTTGCTACTAAGTACTACTTGTACTACTTCAATTAGTCATTTAATTCTAACAAGTACATTTAAATACTTCAAGCATTTTCTTGTTGTATCAAGTATCAAGTACTGTTTGAAAGTAAAACAGTTACAAGTACATTCAACTACTTCAAGTACTTTAAATTTTTTATTATTGTCTAAACCAATCTTTATGTGTCAATATTTCTATACATTGACATATTTTTTATACAGTGTGTCCCACTTTGTACTAAGCTATAACTTGACTATTTGTATTTGGATTTGTATATATTTTTTATAGCACATAATACCCATAATGAACTACCTTTGGAAGGTTGAACTGTTACTCAATCTCTATTTCAAAACCAACTGCGATGTTTTTAAAATGGGAATTTTGCAAAAGTAACAGTGAGATAGAGGAAAAATATATTTGGAAAAGGAAAAGTGAATTTAAATAGAAAATGAAGAATGACTTTTTTTCGAAATACAATTCGTTTAAAAGTTATTAATTATTTAATATTTGAAAAATATGATTTTATGGGGCCGTAATTCGAAAATTACAAATCAAAATGTCTTCAAAATTTGGATATAGAGGTTCTAGAGCATGCTGATCAATAATATTACATTCGTCTTTCAATAAAAAACAACGGGCCCTCATTACATATACAGGCCTGCGTAACTGCAAGGTAAGTGACGTCATATAACTAGCCTCTGCGTGAGGAGAACGTTTCTTAGCCTCGCTGCATTTGGGTGATTTCTATTACGAATAATTGACAAAATTAAAATATTTATTCTTAAAAAAAAATCTGATTTTGGCACTCGAGACTCTAATGTATGTTTTAACTAATATTAATGAATATTATTTTTTTTTATGAACATCCCTATTGGCAGCACCGGCGAGATCAATTATGGCCAAAATTGGAACGTAGTAATAGTTATAACACTTTCTGACCAAGCGAAAAATTTTCGTTGTCGATGCTCATTGCTGGAAAACCATATGCCAACATTTTCTGCTTGCCCATTTTCCAGATTTTTGGCCAAAAATTGGACTTTTGGCCAAAAACGGGCTAAAACTAATGCTTTTCATAATGTTGGCACCTTCTCAAACTTGTAGTTTCGGTACCAAAGAATACCTGAACACACTAAAAGATAATATCAACACTCTCAATATAGTACAGTAAACGAAGGAAATGGCAGGGAAAATTTTGGATAGTTTGGGATATTTGGACCCTTTATGTAAAAACATGCGTTGATCACGAAAAAATACTAAAAAAAATTTCAAACATGTCGCAACATGTTCTTATATTTTTTTTTTTTAGCAAAAAATGCAAATATATCATAAAATAAGCGTTTTTTGAAAAAAATCGCATTTTCCATATTAGACTAGGCACGTTTTCAAAAAAGAACAATGCAAGAAGCATTTCATGTAACAATTGGGAAAACAACGTTTTTAGGGTATTTCGACCCCGCTTAATACGAATCTGCCTGTTGCCAAAGCGAAATTGGACCGGAAGTCCGGTATCCAAGATGGCGGCCAAAATTCTGTTGCCCTATATCTCCCTTGTTCGTTGGCTTAAAATAAAGATCTAAACGTCTGCTTGGGGGTTTTCTCGGATGCCAAACACATTGCAATGCTCAAAATTTACTTACCTTAAGTTTGGAGTTCCAAGATGGCGGTCAAGATGGCCGCCGAAACTTTGTTGCTCGGAAGTAAGCAAGGACCCAAGAAAGATAAGAAAACGACCATTTCAAAGTTCAAACATTGTTTATTGCAAGATTGCAAAGAAGGTAAAACAATAATTCAAGTGTTATTAGCTTATGGCAAGGTTGCAAGGAAGATAAGAAATCAACCATTTAAAGAGTTGCAACATGTAGAGAGCGGTGGCACAAAAAAATTTGTTGTCCAAAATTGGCTTCAGCGCGTCAAAATACTTAGAATAAGACCTTTTTTTTGCCCTTTTTAGGGGATAAAAGGGTAGACAAAAACTGATGCGGTAGATTTTTTTTTAATATCAGAATCGGTTTCAGTATTTCAAAAAACATAGGATAAGACGCTTCTGATCAAAAGAACAGCCCCCCTTTTTTTGTCGGCCTGTGTAATTAAGAAACGTCAGCCAATGAAAAATCAGAATAGCAGATTTCAGCCACTATGTTTTTTATAAACAATCAAAGCCTCCTGCAAAGTGGCTGACCCGGTAAAATAATATAGAAGGGTTTTTTTACTCAATTTTTGAAAATTCACCCCCTTTAAACACAGCAATATACAGGTGATTGAAGTGTTTTATTGTTTCTTATCACTTTGCGAAACTTTTGATATAAGCTGTACCGACAATAAATTCACTTAATTTTTAGTACTTATTTTATAAATTAGTAAAAAAAAAATAAATTGCAAAAAAACACAGACACATAGATTTCAACCGACTGCATTTATATCAATGTCATATTGACAAGCAACGTTTAAAGCAAGTGGCTAACAATAAAATCATACCCAAGCAGCATTCAAAGTGATGGGAACTGGCATCTGAGGCATCGGAACTTTAATATACTAGGAATAACATAACTGTTACTAATTTTGCGATTTCAGGGTAATATTCACTTTGTGGTATGCATTTGTAGTGACAATTAAGTAGATTCTACTGAATTTAGGCACTGTATAGTTAGAACACTTTCAAGTAACTGCTGGAGAATCTGCAACGTCGCGGATACTACTCTGCATTACTTTGAAGCATCCTCAACTGCAAAGTGAAAATAGTAATGGTAGTAATATCGACTGCACAGCTTTACCAAAGGACCACTTGAAAGTAGTCTAACTTATTAGTGACATCTCGAGTAAAAATGAGGTTATTTCTACGAACATAGGGGCTTTGAAGTTATCTTTACTACTCCCCACTAATTGAAAATGACTTAAAATATACCTAAATATACCTTGAAAATCTACTATAGAGTAATATTAACTTTTAAGACAATTTATATAATTATTGGCATTGAATAAAATGGCGGCATCTGAAATGCTCAGTAAAAGCGAAATAAAGTTTATCAGCACTCATCCACGTTTTATAGAAAACTGAAGAAACAGTTAAACAGTAGTAGAGAAATAGTGATTCTTCAGAATATGATGCAAACATAGATTATTTCGCCACAGCAAAACCATCATCTTTGGCAACAAGTGCAAAAGTGCTCCCATCAACACAAGAAGAGTAATCGAAAACTATAAGTTGTAGTGATTAATGATACTGTGTACTGCTCGAAAATTACAACTTGTCTTTAACACACAGATTGACCCATAGTTCAGTTAGTGATCCACTGAGCATATTAAATGAATTTGCCGATTAAAAACTCCAAATTTAATAAATATTGTGTCGATGGGGAACGGACAGTGTCGGTATAACGGCATAAGACATTATTTATGTACAATAAATTGAATTGAATGAAATTAAATGTAAACTGATCACTAAATAAATATGAAAACTGTTATGTATTTTTTCCATTATTACTCACCTTACGTTAATAAATATATTTATCCAACACTTTCATATAAAGTGATCTTTATTGATAAGACTTTGAAGGTATAAAGTGACCCATAAGTCACTAGTGAGATAAAGTAGTAAGCTAAAGTGAGGTAAAGTGATTTAGTCATTAAAGAGTAATTTTAATATAAAATAAAGTCCAAGGAATTTATTTATTGTCTCCATTATATGGAAAATTAACAAAACAAAGAATCCATGCACTAACACTTATTTATATTTATGTTAACATTTATTGTCATCATATTCGATTTTTCACAAAGAAAACTGCTCTTCTGTACACAATTTTTCTCTATACTATAGTAACGACGTCTGTATTGCCTGACTCGTTGTGCTGCTCTCCCTGAATTTTTTTAGCAATAACAATCTTGTTGAGACTGAATCTTCCAAATAACCCTCCGCCACGGTGGATGATTTCCACACACCGTGACGTTTAAGGGTGGTAATGTCACCCCCAGCATTGGCCAAGAGTTGATGAGGAACGGCGCATGCTATGGCCAGTATACAAATCTGCATCAGGCAATTGCAAATAAGCAGCTACAATTCTTGGAATTTTTGAGAGCTTATTTAATCCAACGCATTGGACAGTGCACTTTCCGTTTTGAAAATTTACGAAAAATCTTTTGTGAGACACATTTTGCGGTCTTAAAGACATATTTCCTAATCGAATCAAGTGGGTTCACCGAAAATCCTTCATTTAAAACTGTGAAACTTCTTGATTTATTCGTCTTGGTACCTGGTATGGATATATATAGATATTATTCTTTAGCTCATATCTTCGACGCTTAAGAAGGTCAGTTCACCGCAACGGCAGGCACCGCAAACTCCCAATATCAATGTAACCTAAAAAACCCAAACATTTAAATAGGTATATAAAAGCAAGATCATAAAAAACACCTACCTCTGACATAAGATGCTCACCGTCAGGGGCATCCATCAAATATTGTTCGATATGTGCTCTTTCCAAATAATATCAGATAATAAAAAGTACTTAAAAAGTATAATAATTGTTATTTTTAATAATCCACATATTCCATCGCACGCAGTGACAGTGACACTTTAACAGTTATTACCGCGTTGCCAATTAAAAAAAAAAAATTACCTATATCGATTCTGCCAATTCTACCAACATGAAAATAAGTTGGTAGCAAGATCTTATAGCGTCATTGGTCCCATTTGCTACATCTAGGTAAATATAACTACACAGTGAAATTGTTGCAGTTGCCGTCACCACTTTTAAAGTAACAACAACTATAACGTTGGTGGCATCTGCTACTTTATAGTAAATGTAACTTGTAGGGAAATAATTTTGATTTTTTCAACCACTAAGTTACTGCAATTAAAATCGTCATTTTTCTGTTGTTGAATGAAGACGCCATATTGACACGGATAAAAATATAATTCAATAAAAAATTTCTTTTTATTATAGTCATTTACAAATATGTTTTCTAAATAGATTATTACTTTATAATATATAAAATTAAAAAAAAAACGTTTTCCATAAAAAATTTTGCAGTTTTGCTTGTACACATAATTTTTGCAAAAAAATTTTTTTCCGAAAAAACCATTTTCTCGAGGGGGCGTCTTTTTTATCGAAGCATCATGATAACATTTTACAGAAAACAAGTGGTGGTTTTAATATTCACACCCAGGGTAAATGCAAAACATCATGATTGATAATATATGCTTATGCATGTTGTATATAATCACCTTAACTAGGACCTTGGACATATCATGTGCTTAAACTCAGTAAGTCATTAATTTGCTATTCGAATAACAGAGAGCCAAATATATAGTTTGCGCTCTCATTTCGGTCAGCTGAGCTGTTCCAAAAGTTAGTCATTTCTACTACTTGGTTACGTCCCGTTTACGTAATAACCTAGTCTTCAACACGGTAATGGTAGAAGTACCGGAATAGTAATTTGCTACGTAATTATTATTCCCCATTTTGGTGAATACTTGGTAGAAGGATGGTTCCCATTACGTAACAGTCCTTAGTTGCGGAAACCTTTTAAGTTCCCCTAATGGCAACTATTACGTAGAAACTACTAAAATTGCTGCTTGGGTATATAGTCCACTCAGATTAGGAAAAAAACGCCGTTGTAGAGAAAAATTCTGAACAGCAGTTTCTCTGCATGGGAAGTAAGTATTCAACAAGGTTTTGCTTATGCGCAGAAAAAAAAAGAAATGATTTTTGAGATATTATACATATTATTTATACGTTTTTTCGTGTTTTTTTTTTATATTGGACGTATATATCTCGAAAAGTACGCGTTTTTGAGGCTAAACGAACGTATAGGTAAACGCATTCAGAATACGATTTCCTACGAAAAAGGTGCTATACATTTTTCTGATTATTCCTTTGGCTTTTCCGGAAAAGCGACTTGAAAAATACATATTTGTCTTTTCGTGTTTTTTCTATTTTGAATGCAAATATCTCGACAAGTACGCGTTTCTAAAGCTAAACGAGCATAGGTAAATGCGTTCAGAATAAGATTTTTTACAAAAAAGGTCCTATACATTTTTCTGATTATCCCAATGGTTTTTCCGGAAAAGCTTCTTGAAAAATATATATACCTACGTCATCAAGATATTTTTTGAGGCAATCATTATGTGTGGATGCGTATTTACATTTTAACAGAAAACCAATGGGATAGTCGGAAAAATGTATAGTATGTAGGAAAAATCATTCTGAACACGTTTACCTATGTTCGTTTAGCCATAAAAATGCGTACTCTTCGAGATATTTGCATTCAAAATAAAAAAGACACGAAATATATATCTCAAAAATCATGTCTTTTTTTTCTGCGCATAAGAAAAACCTTGTTCTAAAAGCTGAATACTTACTTCTTATGCAGAGAAACTGCTGGTCAGACTTTTTCTTCGCTTTTTTTCCTAATTTGAGTAGACTAGGAAGGTTTTTTTTATTACATTTTTAATTAACTGTTAATTAAAAACTCAGCAACGCCGTAATGACTGAAATGGTTTTTCCGGCTTTTTATTATGACGTTAATATGGGAAAACATTCGTTCAACGTAAGAATTAGAAGGACATCTTTCGTCCGCAAACAAATAGTGATTGACATGACGGTTAACAAGAAAATGAGTTGATTGTCGATCCTCCGAACCTTGATTATGGTACCTACCTCGATACATTGATCGGTACTCTTCTACGTCACAAAATAATCTGTACTAAAAATCGGGACATAAGCGCAACCAGTGGGGATCCACAACAGTGCACTAAAAGTCGGGACTATCCCGACGAAACCGCATAGCATGTGGGTTGCCGTAGCACATGTCAAATTGGTTTTTCGCCTACCACGATATTTAGCGAAGAAACTCGATATTCTCTATCTCAGCATAGGAAAGCAAATCCCACGACAGATAACGCAACCGAAAACGAAAGCTAACTAGGCAAGGCCGAGCGAAGGATGCTGACATACCGATGATGCAAAATTACGTATCCACAATCAATTTTACTTCCAGCTTGCAATAAACAAATCAATCACCTGCGCGATAAAGTTCACTTAAAAAAGTTTACGTGTACATGTTTCATTTGCTGACAAACCGCGGTGAATCACTTGACAAACGGTGAAGCAAAAAACGTAAAATTCCAGTTACTAGTCAAATGTTTATAAACAAGCCTACTACGTCATCTCGGCCTTGTTTGTCGGAAATTGAGCGTCATCTTTATTAATCCTCATCTCCAGTCTTTTGTTCCCTAACAATACACGGCCTGCTGTTTAGTGTGGTGTTAACGTAGTTTGTGGTGTAAGAAAGAGGCTGACGTGAGGAGACAAAGTAGCCTAATTCGTTGTAATTTAAAGGTTAGTGTTAGCACTAGTAATATATTTAGAGAGGGCTGATATTGAAATGCGTTAGTGGGGGTAAAAAGAAAGGCAATTAGTGATATATAGACATCTGAACCAGGGCTTGCGTGTAACGTTTTTATCAATAAACAACGTACTAATCAATAAGCCGTGGTTCATTGTGCTTTTGTAAAATAATGGTTCTCACAAAGCTATGACGTCGTTAATATTTTTTTAAATTGCAGTCCCCATTTTTTTGTTACGCATTTTGAAAGAACTCATTTTTTTTTACATACAATACGGTAAATATCAATGTAGGTTGCATGAGGAAATTTGTGAGAAAAACTATCATGAAATTTAAAGAAACTAACTTTAAACCAACTCATCATACCTTTACGTTGCATCATTTCAATAAAATAAAAACTTTTTATGAGAAAAGCTACTAAAATTTAAAAAATTAAATCGAATTCAAATTCAAGTCATTATATGTACAATGTACAAGGTGCTCTATATAACCAAGACAGAACAAGGCCATTTTTCCGACGATAGAAACGTTTATAACAAAATAGTATATTATTCAACGAGCGGTAATGTAGGTAATAACTCACGCAGATGAAAGTTCGCAGTAATTCATCAAGTGAGTTATTACCATTACCACAAGTTGAATACTATTCTTTATCTACGATTATAACAATAAATATTAAATTGAGAAAATTTTGTTTAAATTTTGTTTATTAATAAAATTAATTGTAAAATTTTATTTTTGTTCGCGCATATTCGGTCTTGTTTTTTATGATAGAGGAAAAATTAAAAAAGCGTCGGAAAGCTCAATCGATTCTCTTCATATAAGCTGTCTACACATTTTTCGAATAAAACGATAATTATCCAGATATTTGAGGAAATGTAAGAAATTACACGTTTTCCTATAGAGTGTATGTAAATCTTAACAAAATATATTTTCCTCAGAAACCTTTGTTTCAAAGGGCCAAGATTAACGGAGCGTCAAAGTAGTACATGATATTAAGTGAACATCATATATGAGATCGATTTCAGTTAATTACCGATTAATTACGGTGACAAAATGGAGAAATTTTACCGAAAAAAAAAAGTCCCAAATCCCGACTCCTCTAATTCCTTCATTTTTGTCAGAATTCAAAAAATAAAAAAAGGAGTTTTAGCAAATTTAATCCTAGTTAAGTTAACTAGAGTAGTGTTTTGGCGTAGGAGCCAAGATTAAAAAGTTGCCAACTGTAGAAGGTCAAAATTTGCGATTTTTTGATGTACATGGCCGACATTTCAGGAGTTATCTCCGAAACGAAAAAGAAAATTAAAATGCTGATGGTAGCAACATATTCGTAGTGAAAAATACTCGTTTGACCTTATTTTTTATCTCCCACCGTTTCGGAGATCTGCGAAAAATAGCAAAAAACAGCTTACATTTCGAAGCCGAAAAAATTGCAAAAACATGCAATCTTGGCACGTTCATATTTTTCGAAAAACACCATTGGGACGGCCGTACGATGTCGCGACGTAAAGAGGAAGTCTTCCAGATAAACCTGATCGTAAATTGCACGGCGAAATTTGAAAATTCGGCTCGGCACGATCGAATCAAAAATAGCATTTTGTGACATTTCAGAAAATCTTTATAGATATTAACGCGAATAATCTGTCACTCCCTCCCTGGCTCCACCTTCGTGTGTCGCGCGTTACGTCGATTGGACAGGCTAGGCATGAAGATAAAGGTGATTGGCTCTGTACCTAGGGTGAGTTATAATAACTCACGCATTATAACACGCTGTTTGTTTATGTACACTATTAATTGTTCAAAAGCAGTTCATTAATTAGTATATAACCTAATAAGAGTAGATAAACTAAATTAACCATTAGATGTAATTTTTTCCGCCGAATCCAAAAGTTATAATAAAAAAACGAATACATATTTATTTGTTTTCATTTATGATAATTTTTGGTTTCCGCGGAAAAAAATACATCGAATGGCTTTTTTGGTTTTTGACAAACATTTGTATCGTTTGAAAAATGGCCTTGTTCAATCTTTGTTGGATCATCATGTACCTAAACCTAACGTTACTTGGTTTAATGAAATAAAAAACCGCTGCCCAAGGAATCACTACTTCCACATCCAGATTTTCTATCCAAGTCTCTCACAACGAAAAAATTTGCATGCACATTAGTTGAGTGCTGCAAGCTTTTCGGGAGATTAAATCCTCACAATATTCTCCCTGACTCCTCTCCTCTCCTCACCTGGAGGACTGGGGGTGGAAATCAGGACTCCAGGGCCTGGTTCCGATTCCTGTTTCTACCACAAGGCAGTCAGCTCCTGATAGCCAGCTACGGCTAACTTGTTACATGTGCCTGCAAGGCGGACTGTGGTGCCCGGAGCGAGTGCAGGAACTCTGGTCTGAACTGCAGCATCGTGTGCCGAAGCTGTAGAGGACCCAGCTGCACAAAGTATGAAGAGAAACGTTTATTGGGGGGTACGTTTTACCCTTCGAGTCTTCATTTATCCGCAACGGCGCATTTCGGATTTTTTTAAAATTTTTGAAATGTTGACAGAACTAGAACGGAAAATTATGAACGAAAATATGCATGAAACATCTGAAATATGAACGGATATGCTTCTCCTAATCTTTTATGATCATTTCGACCCAAATCGGACCAGTAACAACCTTTTTGTTGCACTTTATAGCCAGCTCTGCAATTTTTGCGACTTAGGCCCTTGTTGCTCCGAAAAAACAGGGAAGCCGACAGGGGAGAATAGGGGACTTTTTAGTACGTGTTGTCCTAGACCAAAACTACAATCCTGGAAATTTTCAGCTTTACAATAATTAAAACCGCTGCCCAAGGAATCACTACTTCCACATCCAGATTCTCTATCCAAGTCTCTCACAACGAAAAAATTTGCATGCACATTAGTTGAGTGCTGCAAGCTTTTCGGGAGATTAAATCCTCACAATATTCTCCATAACTCCTCTACTCTCCTCACCTGGAGGACTGGGGGTGGAAATCAGGACTCCAGGGCCTGGTTCCGATTCCTGTTTCTACCACAAGGCAGTCAGCTCCTGATAGCCAGCTACGGCTAACTTGTTACATGTGCCTGCAAGGCGGACTGTGGTGCCCGGAGCGAGTGCAGGAACTCTGGTCTGAACTGCAGCATCATGTGCCGAAGCTGTAGAGGACCCAGCTGCACAAAGTATGAAGAGAAACGTTTATTGGGGGGTACGTTTTACCCTTCGAGTCTTCATTTATCCGCAATGGCGCATTTCGGATTTTTTTAAAATTTTTGAAATGTTGACAGAACTAGAACGGAAAATTATGAACGAAAATATGCATGAAACATCTGAAATATGAACGGATATGCTTCTCCTTATCTTTTATGATCATTTCGACCCAAGTCGGACCAGTAACAACCTTTTTGTTGCACTTTATAGCCAGCTCTGCAATTTTTGCGACTTAGGCCCTTGTTGCTCCGAAAAAACAGGGAAGCCGACAGGGGAGAATAGGGGACTTTTTAGTACGTGTTGTCCTAGACCAAAACTACAATCCTGGAAATTTTCAGCTTTACAATAATTAAAACCGCTGCCCAAGGAATCACTACTTCCACATCCAGATTCTCTATCCAAGTCACTCACAACGAAAAAACTTCAGGGTGGATAAAAATCATGATTTTTTTTTTTTAAATAAAAAATCACGATTTTTTTTTTAAATAAAAAAAATCATGATTTTTTTATGTTTATTTATTTTTTTACATAAACATCTTAATAATTAACATTAACAACGTATTTAGTAGTTATATTAACAAATATAGTTTTTATTTAAACTTACAAATGGAATAAATTGTGTACCTTGTACCTTACATAATTGTAAAATAAGCTAGAGCATACATGAAAATTCCTGTCAGAACTTGAAAATTCGCCTGTCTTTATAATGCGAGGATGATGCGAATTGCCATTATTTGCTAATCTGCCGCGTAACAAGTGAGAAAGCGAATCTGAGTGATTATATTTAAAGTATTTAAATATTAAATAATTTTTTAACATGTCCTCTAATAGAAGTGGAAGGAAAAAATATCCTATTTGGCAATATTTTATTGAAAAATCAAGTAAGCTTGATAGAAAAAGTGGTAGTAGAGCTACATGTAAAAAGTGTAATGTAGAAATACAAGAGCTTGTGGACCGACTGAAAGTCCACCAGAAAAAATGTGTTTCGCGTAATGTAGGTAGGACGTGTAGAAAAGAAGGAAGAAAAAAACTGACTTTACCTTCTGACGTAAGATGGAACTCATTTGCCGACTGCTTAGAGGGTTTTGTTAAATCATAGCCAACACTTTTTAAAATCAGCGAGGGAACATAAAAATGAAATTGACAGCCTAGCAAGACAGAAAATTTCAAACATTTATTTAAAAAGAACTGCTGAAGAATACTTATCACTACTAAAACTTATATATGTTGCACTTGATAGGCTTCAAAGAAACGATGCAATTTTATGAGACGTCGTAGAACAATTTAAAATACTTGAGTAGCATTTTGACGAAACTGAAATTACCTTAAGGCAAATGCAAACATTTAGGTACCGATACGATCAGTGTATCACCTCATACCATTTGCTAGCCTTCATCCTACGAAAACAAAGCATAATTAACAGAAAGCGAGAAGAACGTGCTTTGGAAGCCGCTAATGAATTATACTCCGAAAGTGGTTTACTACCACTGGCACTGATCATTAAATTTCTGTCAAAATCTGAGCCTTTTGCCGATATTATGTTTTACGAAGAAATTCTTAAAAACACAAAACCCTTGGACTGGTGGAAATCCCAGAAATATTGATATTATTGGCAAATTATTCCGGATTATCAAGCAATTATTTTCTGCTGCAGCTAGTTCAGCCTCGGTTGAGAGAATATTTTCGACATTTGCTTTGATTTATTCTAAGATTCGAAATCGTTTAGGTACCGAAAAGGCAGCTAAGTTAGTTTTTTTGTACAAACTTTACAATAATTAACCTAATTTAAAATTTTTGTTTTGGAGTAAATCATGTTTTATTTTTCTTCAAGCGTATTAAAATGTTTAAATTATGTCACCAAAAACAGAAGTAGAAGTAGGACATTGTTTTACTAGTAACAAAATGTTAGTACCGAACGCCACCGTAGTGGACATTGTTTTACTAGTAACATAATGTTAGTTCCGAAAGCGCCACCGCAGTGGGTATTGTTTTACTAGTAACATAATGTTAATACCGAAAGCCACCGGTGGCGCGCTATCCACTAGCCACTTGTCATATTGTGTCAACATGTAAGACTGTAGTTTGAATATTTGTACATTTATGATAAATAAATGAATATTTGCATTTTAATACGCTTGAAGAAAAAATAGTATATATTACACGGAGTAGAACGCCTTTTTTTGTGTTTCGCCCAGTTTGCGGCTTCGGCTTCGCCTCAGCCGCAAATCCTGGGCTCAACACAAAAAAAGAGTGCGTTCTACTCCTAGTAATATAATATACTATTTCTTTTAGAATTGGTTCTGTTTGATTTGTTTACTTTATGTTTCTACTTTTATGTAGACGCCTAATTTATAATGTAAAATGTACATTTAAGAAGGTAACTTTTGTTTTATATGTGTAACTTAACTGTCCTTTTCTTCTTTTTATTTGAATTTTTTTTTTCAGTTTAATTTGTATCTAGCTTTTAAATAAACTGTACTTCTTATTTGAATTTTCTGAAGTTTGATTTACTTAGATTATTGGCTTTACACAACTTGATTTAAATCATGATTTAAGTTTAAAAAATCAGTTGATTTAAATCATGATTTAAATCACGATTTAAATCAAACTGATTTATATCGTCGCAACTTTGCTTTGTATGTGGAAATAATTGTGTATGGAACTTTAATAGTATAATATTTGAAATCCTCTACCCCAAAAACCCATAAAACGATACCCTACATCGGTAGTGGGGTGGGGGTGGTGATAGGGGGGTGGTAGTGGGGGTGGATGAAGTAAAAAAATATTTTGAGGTTTCTGGTTCTTGTACATTCACTAAATCACATTTTTTTTTCATCCCCTTTAATAAGGGGGTGGGGGTGGTAATGGGAGTGGCTAATGCCAAAATTTTTTTTGAGACCCTAGCTTCTCTTGTATATACTAAATACCAATTTTATCGACTCTTACCTGCTTGATTTACCCATTTACCCCAAATTTACCCCAATTTACCCCCCAACCGTTCGTCGGAACAACATGAAAATATAATCTAGTTCCAGATCTCGTTAAAGTACATACGTGTACCAAATTTCAAGTCAATATTTAAAACGGTTTCAGAGTAAACGTGCGCACAAAAAAAGCTACACAGACCGATAGACAGACAAATTTTTTTTTCGCTCAAACTTAAAATCTCGACGTTTCATGACATTTTAAGCCTATTTGAACAATAAAAATTTAAAAAAAATTTTTTTTCGTTACTATACTATTGCACTGGATGTGGAAGTAATTCCGGGTAGAAGTGATATATTGACTAAAACTCCTGCGCTAAATATGACGATATCCATGTACACATTCTCATTGTTAAGTTCAGATCTTCCATGGCACGACTGATTCGACCTTTGCTTCAGTCATTATATCGGTCTCCATTTTAAGTATGCAGCGTATAAGTGCATAATAAAATAAATACTAACGTTTCTAGTTTCTCGTGCTTTTTAAGCCGCTTTTAAATGCCATGCCATCTTAATTAATTATACTCGTTCTGATTGCTCAAGCTGTTCTAGTCAAGGCTGAAACAGCCAACGAGTTTCCGAGATCTATGCACGTGGTCGCGGTACGCCAGTGTATGCGAGATGACCTCTGCAGATTTCTACAGACACCGGGTCTGCACTTTGAATGATTAGCCATGTGTTTGGTTGCCTTGCTGGTATTTCTTGTGCGGAAATTGCGGAATGCCTGTTTCGGGTTGGAATGTGCGATTTTCGTGCAGATTGGGGAATGTTCGGTTTAATCCTCGTTATGCCCACATAAAAATATGCCAAAAACTGTGAGACATTGTTTGTATCTATCAGAACAATAAAACAACTTAATTATTTTCTTTCTGATCCTACTGTAAATGGCTTTAATTTAAATTCATTTAAAATACTACCATTAAGTATTTGACTATTTGATTAACCAACTACAAAATTTAAAAAAGGACGAGGTGGTTTTGTTAAGCTACGTCTAGAATAAGATGAGAAAAAATTGGAAACAATTTTTTTTACCAGCTTATTTGCAAATTTGCTGAATGCCCAGGGATCTGAATTAAGAACTTCGTTTTAAATTTATAAGAATGATACATTTTTGCAAATAATAGAGTATTACTGCGCGGCAATGGTCCCATTATAGTTTTTTCACCAATCTATAACGAGTGCACAGTGAACTGGTATTCAAAGTTTGCCAGAATTGCATAAAATTGGTAGTAGCCCAGTCGATGAAGGTATTTACCTACAAAAAGTTGCAAAATGAATATATTTTTTTAATGAGTTCGTGAAAGTGTATAGAATAATACCTTGAAAAGTTTACATTTCGCTCGGATGCAGAACATAAAAAAAAGATCAAAGGTCAAAATTTTGAAATTAAGTCAAGCTAGGAAAAATAAAAATACAGATGGGTAGATCACATATTTATGAGCAAAAAATGTCCTAACAAAATGTATCGCTAAATCCGCGGTTTTCTCGGAAAAAAATAGTCAAATGTAACGTTATAATTCGGAGCGAGATCCATGCGTGCACGCACTTGAATACGCATGACTGTGACACCGACGCACTGAATTACATGTCACTAAATCAGAATTTGTTCAATCTATATGAGTGTTGGTTCATTTAAAAGATGGAAATTGTAGCTTTCTGATTATTTTTTGTTTTAAACAATACAAGCAAAGGATGGATGGGAAAAATATACTTATATATTATCACGCCCGAACTCAATCGTCGCAATAAAAAAAACCGCTGCCCAAAGAATCACTACTTCCACATCCAATTCTCTATCCAAGTCACTCACAACGAAAAAACTTTGTATGTGGAAATAATTGTTTATGGATAATATAATATTTGAAGTCCTCTACCCCAAAAACTCATAAAACGATACCCCACATCGGTAGTGGGGTGGGGGTGGTGATAGGGAGGTGGTAGTATGGGGGTGGATGAAGTAAAAAAATATTTTGAGGCTTCTGGTTCTTGTACATACACTAAATCACAATTTTTTTTCATCCCCCTTAATAATGTGGTGACTATTAGGCATTTTTTTTATCGGTAATGGGAGTGGCTAATGCCAAAATTTTTTTGAGACCTTAGCTTCTCTTGTATATACTAAATACCAATTTTATGGACTCTTACCTGCTTGATTTACCCATTTACCCCAAATTGACCCCAATTTACCCCCCAACCCTTCGACGGAACAAGATGAAAATTTAATCTAGTTCTAGATCTCGTTAAAGTACATGTGTACCAAATTTCAAGTCAATATCTCAAACGGTTCCAGAGTAAACGTGCGCACAAAAAAAAGTTACAGACAGACCGACAAGCAGACAGACAGAAATTTTTGTTCTGCTCAAATTTAAAATCTCGACGTTTGATATTAATTTTTTGTATTTAAAAACAAATACATTTAAGATTGTTTATCTTTATTTCACTACTATATGTAGTTAATTGAGAGAGGTAGCTGGTAAGCAACAGATTTATAAAATATAATAAATTTACATAATACGAAAAACATAGTGTGTGCTATCTATTTTGTAAGTTATTTTGGAACGCGTTGGCCGATTTAAATTTTTTTTTGTAATTTTCATATTTTCAAGGCCTACTAAGGCTGCTCTAAATGGGTCGAAATTTCGAGATCGACTATTAGGCATTTTTTTAATCGGCAAATTAGACAGTGTATTCTATTCGCAGTTGTCTCAAATACCTCTATACAAAATTTTAGCTCGATACCTCATATAGGGTGTTTGTTATTCAATAGCTAAATTTAAAATTTCTCACTTTTCGACTGGCCCTGCATAAAAGTCGGTTAGGTTTACTAAAAAGGTAAAGTAGTCATTCGTCTTAAGGAATATCGTCATGAGGAAGAAAAAAAAAGTTATTATTTAAATAAATAGTGCTTCTATTAGGCTAGTAGATGGTGACAGAAAATCAGAACTGATAGCCTACCGTCTGCAAGTAATGTAGTCAGTATTATCTATACAATAAAGCGCAATTTTTGGTACTTTCAAGGTTTGCCCGCATGCACGGGATGTAGGAAACGATTTCCGGTTTGCATAAAAAAACAATGTTTTCAACTGCCGTCTGCAAAATTCATAATTCGAAGTTAAAGGAATAAAAATATGTCGGAAGCGCTTTTGCAGACAGTTCTGTCATGCACCAAACCTTATATAGCGTATCAAATTTTAGTAAAAAAAAAAAATAATAATTTACTGCCTGCAAACAGTACAAAATGATGATTCTGGTTCATGAAGACGAGTAGGGGAAAGGTTCAGACGTTTACGATATGCACGTCACCATATCGTGCGCATGTCAACTTGTTATTTTTTTTACAACTTTGAACAATTGTTTACCGCCTGCAGCTAAAAAGAAAACATGATTTAAAAATAGAGCTTCGATAAAGAATTATTTGCAGATAGATTAAATGTGTACAAAGCACTTGCCGCTTAACGTATTTGTGTAAAAAAATGGGGGTAACTTTTACCAATTATTTACTGTCTGCAACTTGGTAAAAAGAAAGATTATTGATTCAAATATTAAATTATTTAGTTTGCAGACAATGCGCACATGCACGAGTCACAATAAAGTGTCAAAAATATTGAGCAACGCATCTTTGCCTAAGCATCAAGCTTAAAAGTTGAGGAGTATGGCTGGTGCAAATCGGAGGACTGTTTGATAGAGATGAAATGCTACAAACCGTCAAAGAAATTTTTGTAGCTGATAACAGCAACGGTACGAAAATACCGTAGTTTTCTTGTTAATTCCAATGAATGAGCTTTATTGTATACATAATACCGACTAAATTACTTGCAGACGGTAGACTATCAGTTTTGATTTTCTGTCACCATCTACTAGTCTATATACATTATTGGGTTGCTATACGTAGGTGCCTTAATGAAAATTTTTCAAACAAATGGATTGGACGGAATAGCTTTTCTTTTTTCTTCCATATTTAGTAACATCAACATCAGATACAGTCAAATAGAGCTCATCGAGCACTGTATCTAAATAAAAACAAAATTAAATCGGACAACGCGTTCCAAAATAACGAGATGTTGCATTGCGGTATTAAATATCACACACTGTATAAAATGAATTTATTTAGATTTTTTGATACAACTTCTACTAATGTTAAGAGAAAAGGTAGTACGCCTATGGCTGGGGACTTTGTTCATTTATTGCTCTCTGCCCCCACTAAATAGAGTATAATTGCAGTAACAAAATGGAGACATTTTTATTAAAAAAATGTGAAAACATTGTTTCAGCCATACTTTGTTTTTATGTGCTACAGAAACCAAAAAAATTATTCATATTTAGTTCCAATGGAAAGGAAAGGGTCGATCCCCTATAAATTAGCAAGCCCCTTATAATATAGAAACTTTTTTTTGATACACTCGCTATTAAATTATCAAGAAAAAACTAAACTTAATTCATGACAGTATTTCCAAATTAAAACAATTATTGTGCTATAATTTTAATTGTTTTCCTTATTTTTTATCCAGATAATTTCAGATTTACAGAAAATCGCCATTGGTGGTCCAAATCTCGGAAATTTAGAAATGTATTTTTACCATTCCTACTCATAAAATATCAATCTGCCGAACATTCAGCGAAACGAATTAAAAAACTCCAGACTGATCAAGCATTTAAAAATAGCCTGGTAGTACGAAACAGCTCATAACAGAACGGTGATGTAATCGAAATAAGTAATGTATGTAATGCATTAAACAGTTATAACGTTTAAGTGACATAATATGCAAGCGGCGATGCATATGCGTTGAAACACAATCCAGATATCGCCGTTTGCGTGTAATTTCATGTTTTTTTGTGTAGGCACGTTAGCTTATTAGCTGGCAAAGCAAAACCGCGAGAGAAATAGTGTAAAATCAATGTCTTAGCTGAGCATTTGACTTCCTTAAGTCAACGCAGCAAAGCAGAGAAAATTCTGTGGTCGATTAGAAATCGCTGATAAAGTCACAGTGGTAAATGTAAGAGAGTTGGAGATTTGTTTCCTACAATTAGACAATTAAATATGAGACAGTACAAGGTGGATCAAATTAGGTATTGTTTAATTTTTAGAAAATCATGGTCCATTTTGTGGCCAGCTATATCTCCCGATGTAACCCCTGCCGACTTTTGGCTTTGGTGTTATTTAAAAAATATTATATATAGAGAACGTTCTAATAACATAGAAGAATTGGAAAACAAAACATTAGCTGCGTTTCAGACAATAACTAATAACTAATAACTCCTGTCATGATTGGAAGTGCAGCAGATGCTGTAAGGGGAAGGAGTCAAAAATGCATAGATGTCAATGGAAGACAATTCGAACATTTATTGTAGTTTAGTTTTCCTATTTTTGGCAAAATTATTTTTAATTATAAGAAGTGTTCTTGTTGTTGCTAATAATTTTCCATGGCCTCCTGACAAATAATTAAATTTTTGGAAAATTAACCACCTTTTCTAGAGATAAATATGACATATGTGAATATACTTGGATATCCAATTTAAGTTGTGATCGAATAATAAAATAATTTACAGGGTGTTCCATTTGAAAAAGCACAAGTTATGTCTATATTAGTCGGAGAACGAGCAACGTCTAAGATGCACCCTCTATAACACTCGCGAACAACCACCTAAAAAAAATTGATTCTTATGTAAATCGACCTGGCAGATCCGATTTTGGAGTTCGCCAGACAATCCGGAATTGCGAAACTGGTCAAAATCGGCAATTTCCGAAAAATCTCAAATTTTATGGATATTTTTTAATTTTACTTCCACGTCCAGTGGAAGTATAGTAACGACAAAAAAAATTTTTAAAAATTTTTATTGTCCAAATAGGCTTAAAACGAAACGTCGAGATTTTAAATTTGAGCGAAAAAAAATTTCTGTCTGTCTGTCGGTCTGTCTGTAACTTTTTTTTGTGCGCACGTTTACTCTGGAACCGTTTAAGATATTGACTTGAAATTTGGTACACATATGTACTTTAACGAGATCTAAAATTAGATTATATTTTCATCTTGTTCCGTCGAAGGGTTGGGGGGTAAATTGGGGTAAATTTGGGGTAAATAGGTCAATCAAGCAGGTAATAGTCCATAAAATTGGTATTTAGTATATACAAGAGAAGCTAAGGTCTCAAAAAAATTTTTGGCATTAGCCACCCCCATTACCACCCCCACCCCCTTATTAAAGGGGATGAAAAAAAATTGTGATTTAGTGTACCTACAGGAACCAGAAACCTCAAAATATTTTTTTACTTCATCCACCCCCCACTATCACCCCCCACCCCACTACCGATGTGGGGTATCGTTTTATGGGTTTTTGGGGTAGAGGATTTCAAATATTATATTATTAAAGTTCCATAAACAATTATTTTCACATATAAAGTTTTTTCGTTGTGAGTGACTTGGATAGAGAATCTGGATGTGGAAGTAGTGATTCCTTGGGCAGCGGTTTTACTTATCATCCTATATCTCCCTTAGTTTAAGTCCGATTAAATTGAAATTTTTAGAAGAGCCAATTTAGACCTTTGTTATCATGACGGATCTGACAGAAATGCAAAAAAATTTACGTGTCACCAGTAATTTTTTTTTAATAGTTGGTGGACACGAAATTTGTTAAAAATGCAGCAACAAATACTCGATCAAGAAAACTTTTTTGTTTTTAAAGATAGATGTATATAGTAAGCTCACAAAGTTGTAGCCAAAGAACCAAAGAAAATTTTTTATTTCAGTGATTTTTTTGATAACTGGCTTGGTTTTTAACATAACGGTGCCGCAATATAGAAAAGAACTATGCCGGCCGCGGCCGGTCACGTACTGCACAAGCGATAACGCCATGCGTAGCTTGAGAGCGCCAGGATTTGTATTGTACTAATAATAACCTATTTAATAATCGTTTATTCAGTAAATTTTAATTTTGAAAAAGGAGCAAGATATAAAAAATAAAGTTTTAAATTTTGATAAAGGCAATTTAGACATACTCATTTTATTTCCACATTTAACTTCTACTCGTATAATTAAGCGGCAATATTTAAGAGATAGTTAACACATTTGTATTTTTTTTATCGCAAATTATATAACGTTTTGGGCTTTCAATGGCCTTCCTTTTTTTATAACCAGTATTAGCCACATCTGTGCTTTCTGCTTTTTGTTTATAAGCTTTTCGGGTGAATTTCTTCTGCATCTTGCATGATAGACAGGACATTTTGACAAAAATAAATCCCTTTTTTTAGTGTAATATTTCAACTTAAGAGAGATATCATCCGAATTTATAGAAACTGCTTTAAATGCTTAGTCCAGTGCTTCTTCTGTAACACACTGCACAGTTTCTTCACTATTTTGTTGGAAAATATGCATTTCATAAAGTTTAACTCTGGGTTTAACTGGGAAGTTACTGTTAAAAAAAAGTTGAAAACACGCCACAAAACTGCTGACGTTAAAAAAATTGCTTAAAAGTTATTCTTTGTTCAAATTAAATATTAAAACTAGTTTTAAATGTCTGGAAAAGAAATTCCGTTACTTTAATATGCACTTACCCTCTATAGCACTTTCCTAACGCAATAATAATTATTATTATAGCTGCAACTCATCAATTTTCAATAAGAATAAGCGTCATAAACCACACAGACGACAACAACTCCTGTCGATCGGTTAAAAACAACTAAATAAACGTTTTATAATAGCTTTTATGTAACCAGTTACAAAAGACGTAACAACACGAGTTACACAAGATTGTCTTTCGTTACATACATGATTTTTCTAATTTTAAAATTCTAAAAACAATTTAAACATAATAAATGAAATGGATGTATTTAAAAATCTTAAAAATTAAGTAATCTTTTTCATAGCTTCGCTGCTATCACACATTATAATTTTAATGTCAAAATTGACCAGACGTTATTTAGTCAAGTTACAATATTATTTGAAATCCTAATTTGATAACATAATAAAGGTAAATCGTATTAATGCAAAAGTTTTGTTAGCGTATTTTGAAGGAAAGAAGAATTTAAAATCTTCCACTTTATGGACTTAGTATTCTATTTTGTGTTGAATAAACATTGTTTCTTTATCTCTTTGAGAGTTGTTTATCTTTCCTAATTGATGACATAAGGAACTTTTTGTAACGCCATATCCTAAAATGGCATTTATTTGACACTTTCCAGGAATCAAAACAATGTCATTATTGACAAGTGTAAAATAAAGAAAAAAGAGTGAAATAAAGACATTTTATTTCATAGTGTGATATAAAACTCTCTTGGTTTCTATGGAAACAGCAATAGAATTTAGTCTATTTTTATAAAATTATATTGTTTTCTGATTTCGAATGGCGATACAAAAAATTTTGTATACAACTCGAGACTAAAATGTGTTTTTTTTAAACTCGTGTGATTTATAGCACTCGCCTTCGGCTCGTACTATAAACGCCCCACTCGTAAAAAAAACACCATTTTAGCCACTTGTTATATAGAATACTATTTTGTAACGTCATGTCCTAAAACGACGTTTATTTGACAGTTTCAATGAATCAAAACAATGTCATTATTGACAAGTGTAAAATAAAGAAAAAAGAGTGAAATAAAGGAATTTTATTTAACAATGTGAAATAAAACTTACTGGTTTCTATGGAAACAGCAATAGAATTTAGTCTATTTTTATAAAATTATATTGTTTTCTGATTTCGAATGGCGATACAAAAAATTTTGTATATAACTCGAGACTAAAATGTGTTTTTTTTACTCGTGTGGTTTATAGCACTCGCCTTCGGCTCGTACTATAAATGCCCCACTCGTAAAAAAACACCATTTTAGCCACTTGTTATATAAAATACTATTTCGTCACCAGTTACGTAAAATTTTACTTTTCATAACTGGTTACATAAAGTAGGACGTTTTGACAGTTACGTCAGTTTTGAAAACTGTCACTTTATACGTCAAAATTAGAAAAACCAATATTCACGACTACGCTTTATTTTATTCACATCGGACGGGGCATCCTGAAAGACGAGATACAAAGCCGCGGTATAGGCCAACCCAATCTTTTATCTTGCGACGCGACCCGGCGCGGCGGTCAAATACTGCAGCACCGTTTTCTTGAAAACTAAGTAAGTTATCAAAAAAATTACCGAAATAAAAAAGTTTCTTTAGTTCTTTGGCTACAACTTTGTAGGTTACTATATACATCTATCTTCAAAAACAAAAAAGTTTTCTCGATCGAGTATTTGTTGCTGCATTTTTAACAAATTTCGTGTCACCAACTTTTAAAAAAAATATTACTGGTGACACGTAAACTTTTTTGCATTTCTGTCATGTCAGTCATGATAACAAAGGTCTAAATTGGCTTTCCTAAAAATTTCAATGTAATCGGCCTTAAACTAAAAGAGATATAGGGTTATAAGTAAAAATTAAAAAATTTCCATAAAATTTGAGATTTTTTGGAAATTGCCGATTTTGACCAGTTTCGCAATTCCGGATTGTCTGGCGAAATCCAAAATCGAATCCACCAGGTCGATTTACATAAGAATCAATTTTTTTTGGCTGGTTGTTCGCGAGTGTTATAGAGGGTCCTTAAAATGCATCGTTATCCGACTAATATATCGAAAACTGAGGCATGCATAATTTTATTCTTATCAGCAACGGATTCTATTCAAAAAAGTGCCTTAAGAATGTGTTACTCGATTTTCGTTTCGACTCTTGGTAATTGAGATATAGAGGTCATCCCAAAGGAGGACACCTATATTGGTTTTTGTCTATCTGCCATAGTTTTAGAGAAAACCTCAAATCCCATCTAATTTGGTCCACTCTGTACATATTTTCTGTGCTTCTTTGGGACAAACCAAAATCTCACGAAGGCAATTTGAACAACCTAAGTTTCATTTCGATAGCTCTAATGGTAGACAGACTGACTTTAGAAATTTTGAGTAGATCCTTTTAGTCGACTTTTAAAAAAATTTAAACAAGGAGGTTCTTAATTCGATCCGTATGTGTGGTTTTTTTACAGTGTGTGATGGACCTAACAACACTTTTTTTTTCAGAAAAGTGCATTTTCTACAATTATTATCAAAAATGCATTTTCTTTGACCCTCTTTTTTTTCACCGAATTTTCATCGAAACATGAAATATACTGTAGAATGTCCTGTATAACTTTAAAAATTTAATACAAAATAAAACTTCATTAATTTGATAAGGACATTTATTATGCATATGCATGGTAATAATAATAATATATGAATATGTGATCAGTGTTCAGGAAAATGCATTTTTGAAAATTGTAAAAAATGCACTTTTTTGAAAATAAAAAAATGCACTTTATTGCCTTAAAATATATAAAAACCTACAATCGAAAAAAAAAAAGACGCACATTGCCTCCTTGATACTTGAAGAGTTAAAAATTTTATTTCATCCGCCATCTTTGACCATTCTGTTTGACTTACAGCATCCGGGTTTGGTGCATTATATTATATCGAAAAGATATTTAATTTTGATTTTTTCGACAATTTTTGGTGTTTTCTATTTTTATTGGGTATTGGGTATTTCTATACAAAGAGGTGTTAGTGTACAGATATTTTTTCTGCGGTTTACCCCTCGGCTTTAATTACTTCCACATCCAGTAGTAACGACAAAAATTTTTTTTTTTATTTTTATTGTTCAAATAGGCTTGGAATGTCATGAAACGTCAAGATTTTAAGTTTGAGCGAAAAAAAATTTTCTGTCTGTCTGTCGGTCTGTAACTTTCTTGTGCGCACGATTACTCTGGAACCGTTTAAGATATTGACTTGAAATTTGGTACACGTATACACTTTAACGATATCTGGAGCTAGATTATATTTTCATCTTATTCCGTCGAAGGGTTGGGGGTTGAAATGGGGTAAATGGGGTGTAAATAGATAAATCAAGCAGGTTAAAGGTTCACAAAATTGGTATTTAGTTTATACAAGAGAAGCTAAGGTCTCAAAAAATATTTTGGCATTATCCACCTCCATTACCACCCCTACCCCATTATTAAAGGGGATGAAAAAAAAATTGTGATTTAGTGTGTGTACAAGAACCAAAAGCCTCAAAATATTTTTTTATTTCATCCACCCTCACTACCAACTCCTTTGCTTCACACAACGCAAATCCATGTCAGTTATTAGAGGAATGTTTTTTTCCATTTTTGCTGGTTACCATAACGTATTATATTATTACTGAACAGGAAACTGTGGCAACTTCCGCAATTTTTTTTTAATTATGCCATTACATCTAATTATGCTGTTGCGGCAGAAAATTCTATTGAAATTGTAAAGAAATAGGTTAAATGAAATGATATTTAATAAGAAAATTGCAAATGCTTTTGATTGCTTTGGGAGGAATGAGGTCGAAAATTAGAAACTCAATTACGATGGAGCCAGCGTTTTTTAGGTAAACGCTCTAGATGATATTTTATTACTTAAAATTGTTCTAGACTACAGTTAACATTTCCTTGTCAGTTTCTGTATTTATACGTTGACATCGCTATTTTTATTTCTATTTCCCATTCTTATCAACACGTCCTTGTTCGTTTCTTGATAAAGACTTATTTATAATTGCGTGTAAAATGGTGCAAAATAAAAACCTTACTCAGGGTAATTAACTCCTAAATAAGATTTAAATCTGTCTTTGATGTGCTAATTTTACCTACAAAGTGCCTTTAATAAAACCATTAACTTAATTGTCAATGAGTAGTTCAAACGCGGTAATGTTAAGGTTCCTCGCCTTTTAAATATTTTTTTGTTTCGATTTATGGTAAACCAATTAAAGAATCGTCTGGGATTTAACAGATACATGTCAATGTATATGGCTGAATAGACGTTGTAAAATATCACCTTATGGTACAGGGAAAGATTGAAAAAAATGACTAATTCGAAGAAAAATTGTGTTATAAGTTTAACATAGGCCAAAGTTTACGAAACAGAAAAGTTTAGGAGCTTTACGGATCCGCGGAAACCTATAGGGGGGTATTTTTAATAAAAAAAAACGATTTTTCTCCATTTTCTCGGGAAATATGTCATTTACAAAAAATAGTTCAAAGAAAAGTTGTTTCTGGCAAAGTTGTCCTTAATTGTTTTTCAATAAATTTTATAGCAATAATTAACCTAAATACGGCTATTTTTCGATGGGGAGGGGGTGGGGGTGGCGGATGGGATTTTTTTCTAAAATAACCCTTTTCACCCCCTATAGGTTTCTGCGAATCCGTAAGACTCCTAAACTTTTTGGTTCGTGAACTTTGGTCTATTTTGAATCTATAACCTAAAGTTTAAGGTCTGCACAATTTTTTTTCGAGCTACAGTAAAGTTTCCTGTACTATTAATTTAGGACTTTAACTTCACACAAGGTAGCATCAAGGTTTTCAGTCAAGTTGTACTGTCGACTTAAGTTAAAATTCAAATACCCGTTGGTATGTGTGTTGGTTTTCTAAAAGCGCTTGTTTCAGCTGTAATATTTACTCTTTTAATCAAAACATCTAAAAATAGTAGTCCATTTCTACTTTCTACTCCTAAGGTAAATTTAATAGAAGATTCCTTATTATTTATATTTAAAAAAATTATCTAGCAAATCGACTCCGTTAGGCCAAATTGCAAAAATATCGTCAACATGTCTCCACCGACTAACCAGTTTGTACATACAATTCTGTTTGTTGCAATCGAAGCTTTAGCGTTTTGTGACAATACGTAGTTGTTGCACTTAACGCGGCCAGGCTTGTAATTTCTAATCCAACGCTCGGCGAGACATTAGTCTGTTAGTCCATTGGCAGCAATGGTGACCACATTGCCATACCAAAGTCCTGTTGATAGAAATTACCTTCCAACTCAAAGTAAGACGTTTTCATACACATTGTTAAAAGGTTCATTATGCTCTACTGCTGGTTTCCGAGTCTTATCCCTCGACTTTGTTGAGTGCTTAACGTTTCAACCATCTTGTCGTGTCTTCTTCTGAAGCTATTTACCGTTAATATAGTTCTAGCTTCCAAATGAATATCACCCAACAATTTGCCCTTGATTATTTTTAAAGTTTTATGCGTCATGATACACAAGAGTCAGGAAAAGGTATGTGAATATATCGTTGATGTAAATAATAAAGAGTAGGGGCCCCAGGACAGAGCCCTGGGTACACCATGTCTGACTAAAAGAGTAATTGAAACTAGAAGATCGCGCCATTCTATAGTGGTTTAATTTCTTTAATAATAGCTCGCGGCTGATAGAATAAAACCAAAATAATTAGATATAATTACTTTGACTAAGTAAACATTACATAAAATATTATGTTCATAGACAGGAAGGAAATTTATACATAAACCACCTTCACTCTGTGCAAATATATAAAAATATAATAATTATTTACCCATTTCGCATCTGAATTGATTATGCGAAGGTCGCTGTGATATTTGCAATGTTTGCACAAATAACGTAATTTATGAATTAAAGTACGCAGTCACAGTTGTACGGTTCTAAATTAAATATTGATGGACAAAACAGTTTTTTTACGAATATTTGTAATTTACAGCAATATTCATGGCTTTAATGATGTTTAGTCATTTAAATGGCCTCGGTACTAAAATTCATTAATAATATCACTCGTCATAAGTAAATATGCTAAGATACCTAGAACCGAATGTAATTATGCGGTGATAATATAGTTTAAAACACTAAAAAAAACGCGCTTTTATAAATACTGCACTAAAAAGCAAAAAATAATCATCGAACCTGTTCTCTCTTCAATACTAGCAAGTGAGAAACAGAATCTCAAAAGTAAGATATAATGATTAAATAATAAAAGTTGAAGTTAGAAATTAAATGTTTAGTCTCTTAATGTAAAAAATACAAATAAAATTTTTAATTCTCTTTAACACAAAAATTAAAAAACAGAAAGAAAAACAAATGTACCAAATAAAAACAACAACTTTAATGAAAGTGAGAAGAAAATAAAAAAGCTAGTGGATTTTAAGAGCTTATCCTCTTATACATATAAGAACACAAAAAACTAGTTTTTTGTACCTTGCAACTTTTCTATTTGCGTGTTCCAGCTTAAGAAATAACGCAGGTAAGGTTTAGATTCAAATTTCCCGCTAACAAGCTAATATTACATATTTTTGATTAAAATTTCTTGTTAATAAATGTGAGACTCTATGCTTATCGTTTCTATGAATACAATCATTTTGGCGCCAAACCAGTAAAAACTAGCACTAATTACTCACTCATTTTCAGACCTAGAACCTCAACTAGTAAAATAAAATATATATCCTTACATTTAAGGAAGGCCATGTGTCAACGTGTTAACTAAGTGAGAATACTTACTGGAGACACTTAATAAAGTAGCGTTTTGAAAAAAAAAAAAAATTTTATGTCATACTACACTCAAAGAAAATGATAGGTAAATTCAACCAAAAATAGCATATGAAATCGCGCCTATCTAGTTTCATAGTTAAATCAATCAGAAAAGAATAGTCAAACAACTGTATTTGTTTTCGTAAACAAATAGTAGTTTAATAATCATATCTTCTTGTAACAAATTAAATAGTACAATGACATTTTTTTATGTTCACTAATCATTTTCAATTTGGTCTACAATTAAATAGTACGACTTTGTTTTTTGTTCACCAACTAATTTTTAGGTTGATCTACACTTTATTGTATGATGAAGTTTTTTTTGGTGAGCCAAAATCTCAGTATTGAGACATCAGACCACCCAAACCAAAGATTAGAGATCGTTTATAAGATCCATCCAAATATATCGATGATCCCTGAGAGAATTTGAACATTGCAATCATGTTATTAATTTTCTATAAATTCATAAGAGTATAAGATAATGCATGATTGATTATTGTCAGTGATTTGTATGTGGCGTCATCTGGGAATAATTTCTGTAATAGACTACGTGGTAAGCAAGCAAATTTTATGGTAATTCTTTTAGAACTTCTAGAAGACGACAATAATATTGGTTTGTCTACCAAGTACAATAATACTGGGTTAGAATTACAATTCGATAATAGTTAAAAATAAAATATACTATTATCTAGTTTAATTTGACAGAATTCAACAAAATAATAGTCAGACGAAAAAAATAATAGTCTTATTCATCTATTTTTTAAGTTAATGTTTGTTTTGTTGTACGACAACTTTTTATTAATTAAAATAACAATCACCTCTTGTTTAAAAATACCATCAATATAATTTAGTTTAACAAAATTAACAATATTGTTAACCATTTTTTTTTTTTGTTGAATTTACCCATACTATTTCTTTGAGTGTATTTTATTATTGTGTTTTTATTGCTTAGTTACCAACTACATAATAGTGTACTTTATACCCTTGCGGGCGTAAAGTGCATTTTACGGCCTGCGCGAGTATAAAGACAAAAAAACATTGTTTGATTAACCTATTAATAAACTTTATTAATTACAAAATATGAAATTAAAGTATTATGTAAATAATCTACTTAACTTTATTTAGTCGAATTCATATTAAACTAGCAATTCTGGAAGGATCTGGTCATAGTTGATAGATAGATTTCCTGCAGCAAATGTTGATTCATGTTTCATTGTCTGGGTATCAAGTTTCTGTAAGGAAAAGCCAAATCCAGAAGGTATGCCTGCCAGCATCCTTGAAACCCCATTTTTTAAAGATATACTGTCCTCTAAATATCCTTCAGCAACCGACGTACTCTTCCATCCACCATGGCGCTTCAACGTGGTCATACTGGCTTCAGCCTCTGCCAGAAGAGTTGCCTATGTTCGACGCAGACTATACTTATTGGGATCGCTCAAGCCCAGATATTTCGCAATGATGAACGGGATTTTTCCAAATGTGTTTTTTCCAACTGGCTTTACAGTACAGCGACCTTGTCTATAGGTCAGAAAAAGTCTTTTTTCTGAACAACCACGTGGTCGTAAAGACATGTAGTCTCTTATCAGCTTCAAACTGTTCATTTCGTCTTCGTCAACAATGGTAAAAACGCGCTTTTTATCGGTTTTTGTCTCTGGTACATTTACCACGAAAACTGATGTTCTATCTTCTACGTGAGTAACTAGTATTCACAAGTTCTTGTCGTCGACATCCACCAAATACACCAAATATTAATGCAATTTTGTTCATTAAAAACATCTCATTCGGTGCTTCATGAATAAATTTTAAAACATCTTCTCTAGACAGAACTTTAGAGTTTTTTGGCTGGTATCCTTTTGACTGTTGCTTCAAGTATTCGCTTAACTTATGGTAATTAGCGATGTTAATATTCTTATTTACCATTAAAGTCTTCTTTACCATTGAATATTTGGACCATAAGGAAGTCGAAGAAAATGTTTCAGCGAGATCGCCGAAGTATGCAAGCAGCACAGTTTCATCAATATGTTCTACACAGTTTTCTGCCATCCAGTTTAGTAATTTGTCATATTCTCTGTTGTAGGCGTCTCTCGATTTATTCTGCAGCAAGTTTTGTGTTGCTTTTTCTGCTTTTCTTGCAATTTCGTCAGGAATTTCAAAACGTTCCTGCATTTTGACTTTTTAAGTTTGACAGCTAGCAAAATTTGTTTATTCAACAAATAAATAAAGTATTTCCCTAGCAATGATATGATAAAATGAAAATGTTGTTAATCAAATTGAATTTTCGGATTTTTTAAAATAATATGGTGGATGCAATAACTCGTATGACATAAAAGTTTATATGCACCGCGGGAATTAATAGATGTTTATGCCCTCGGGCGACTTACAAACCCTCGGGCCAGAGGAGGCCCTCGGGTTTGTAAGAGGCATCAGGGCATAAACATCTACTTAATTCCCTTGATACATAAATAACTATTAAACTACCATATTTTTACAAATTAATATATTTTTTTGAGTTTTTCAAGACGTTTTTTCTTTCTTTTAAATCTATATTATGGTAAAAAAAATATTTTTTGACAAGTCAAAGTCTAATATATTAGGGTAGGAACAGTTAACATACATGAGATCTCACATAGTATTGTATCAAATAAAAACAGAAAGAAAACGATTAATTTGAAGAAAATACATTATTTATATTAATCCTATTTGGGTCGGATAATTGTAATCTTCAACCTCGATAACCCACATATACCGATTTTCAGTCGAATTGATCATATATTTGTTTCCTACTTATCAAGCCCTTTCTTGTGATACCCAATACAAGGTGGTTGTAAAGAAAATGATAATCCGCCATCTTGGCGCTGCGGCCATTTTGAACATATTATAATATTGAGTATACTATATTGTATTGTCATCAGAGCTACACATAGTTGCCAAGTTTCATGATGATACAACGATTAGAAGTGGGTAAAATTCCAGTTCCTTAGACTTTTTTACTTATACAGTGTGTGTAGTGGCGGGCTAGGCATACGGAGTAAGAATTACAATATGTGTGCCAGCTGGCTGAAATGAAATAACTGAGAAGGATGCTTCGCCAACGGGCGAGTTTGCTGCTGCTGTGTTGTCATATCTCTCGCGCTACGTGAATGTACATGCCTAATGGGCAATTACACGCCCACATAGATACAGATTGACCTAATAAAAGCATGTTAATAATATAGGGCACACTGTTTCTAAAATTACGTAATAATGTTGTGTAACACGTAAAGGTATATTAATAAATGATAATAAAACCAGTCGCCTCGAATATCTTAATTAAAAAAAGAAACTGTAGTGAAAGCACTTAGCTTAAATAGCCGATAGTTTAATTATAATAGAAAACGGAAAATATCATTCCATTAAATGGTTATTAATCAAACATTTGAAAGAGCGGATCAGACCATGATATTACTCTGCGAATTTTTTGCGAAAGCAGTAAAGGTCAATGTCTTGTGTTCACACAATGTAGGGTATTGCAAAAATTAATTAATTACTCACGAAATAACTGTTATTTATTATTGCATGGGGATTTTCGTGTAATTTATAATAGAGGCCAGAAACTACGGCTGGGAATGTTAGAAGAGCTATTATCATGCTATTCGGAAATACGAAAAAGAAGAGTAATATTGAATTCAATTGGCACGTTTTTAAAACTGTAAATATCGCTCTTAGAGAAAAAAAAATTCATATCGTTGTTTTAGTCACTATACTGGTGAACATTTCGCCAATCAAGATGACATCATCGGGAAATTACTAAAATTACAGTTGTAAAAAATTAACTTATCGTCAAAAACCTGCGAATAGTGGTGTAGACAATGGGACGCAAGACGACTGGACGTGACAAATTTGACGTACGCATGCATAAGTCGGTTGGACGCATATGCCAAATGACGTCATACAATAGGACGTATGTTACATTGGACGCATATACAGGGTGTCCCAGCTCTATTTAGACAAGCATTATCTCGGAAACGGTTAGACAGTTAGACATAGAAAGAAATGTTTAATAGAAAAGGTATTGTGTTTAAAAAGAAGCATTTAACCATTTTATTTTCAAATGTACAAGGTGCCTCAAAAAGACGGCAGGTTATGCAACTTTACTTTATCCTGTATATTTTTGCATTTTTGGATTCTCCTTTTATTTCCTTTTATTAACCATGTCCTATACCTATCATTAACCATTGTCGAGATATTTGCAGTTCAATTTTTGGGATAACATTTTTTTATTAACGTAATTATAAGGAATACTACAATACAAAAAACAGTAAATATTAGAATTATTATAAAAGATGCTCAAATTGTCGCCCGTATTCTATTTGACACAACTCATACGTATACAAGAACTCCTTATGATATTTGAGGTTATTTGGCGGCTATTTTTTAAATCATTAAAATTATTTGGTTTCTCAGCGTATATCTACAACTTGTTTTAAATGACCCCATAAGAAAAAATCTAGGGGGCTCATATCAGGTGACCGTGCAGGCCATTTATTAGGTCCATGATTACCAATCCATTTCCCTCCAAATTAGGGATTGCAATTTACCGGAAGTTTTAATAACCGGTAAATCGGTAAATAAAAATGGAAATAACCGGTTAACCGGTATTTACCGGTAATTTTTAGAATGAATGATTAGGGTGGCGAAAATGGAAATTATCTTGTTCCATGTACAAAATTATCTAAATTTGACAAAAAAAAATTTTTGCCCACGACTATTAAATAATGTACTCATTATGTATGTGTTTCCTCAAGGATAATGCTATCCATTATTCCCTGCAGTGAATAATGATTTCAGTATTCACTAGTGAATAATGAGGACAGTCAGTTGTTTATAAGAAGTCACGGGCAGGTATTTTTTCAATTCGAGTGCAATCTCGCAACTTTTTAGTAGAATTTATGGCTAGTTTCTGAAACCTTAAATATAATTATTCGTTAACTGTCATAGCTACAATTGTGTGAACAATTTTACTGTTATTATCAAATTTATGTATAGATAACTTTATTTAGCGTTTCAGAAACAGACCCTCTTTTATCATACAATTTCGTTTTTAAATTTGATTGAGTAGGCCGTTATGTGTCAAATTAAATTTAAACGTCAACGTTATTTACAATAATTTTACATATTACTCAAAAATAATAATATAAATAATTCATTAATTAATTTCTTCAGTGAACAATTTAACAAAAATATCTAAATTCGCCTACGGCTCGTGTCTTAAACTTCACCCTCGTGAATAATGGCCATCATTATATGCTCGTTGAATAATATACCATTATATACGTATATTTAATATAATGAACAAACCAAAGGTTTGCATAGTAAGGCGCTCATTTATTGGAATTTCTTCCACAAGACCAGTAATAATATTTCTTGAAAACCTCAAATATCTGTCACCATTCAGGATACCTTCATAAAAGTATGGTCCAATTAATCGCCCATTAAATAAGCCGCACCAAACGTTAATTCCCCAAATAGTTTGAAAATGGGTTTCTCTTTCCCAGTGAGGATTTTCCACTGACCAATAATGACGGTTATGTCGATTAGCCGTACCATTATTGTCAAATCAGTCCATAAAATTTTATTGACAAACAGAAGATCATCATGTAATTGTATCTCAAAGTTGGCAATGAATTCCATACGTCTATTGTAATCATTATGTCTCAAATCTTAAGCAGATTTTGTAAGGATGGTGTCCATTATCTTATCTAGAATTCTGTGCACCGACGATTTACTTATACCGATCTCTTCCGCAATACTGCGAAGAGAGGCATGTGGATTGATTACTATAAGCGCAAGAACAGTAATGACATTTTGTTCATGTCTTACTGGACGGACATGCTGAACTCCTCTGGGGCTTGGAAAGGAACCAGTACGCATTTTTCTTTCTACATTTCTAAATGTCTGACGAGATGGTGCACGTCTATTAGGAAATCTTTCTCTATAATTTTGTTCTGCGGCTCATGACTTTTTTCCACACTGGCCGTAAATGAGTAACATATCAACATATTCATTAGCTGTAAACAGTGACGGCATATTATCGATTTGAAAATGAAATAGAGTCTTAACATGAACAACTGTCGGTGAAATTTAAGAATATGGAACATGACTGAATCAAGATTAAACCGTCGATATATCATAAACCGTTAATGATAGGTATAGAACATGGTTAATAGGATTTGTTCGGAAATTAAAGCAGAATTCAAAAATGCAAACATATACAGGGTGTTCCGTTTGAAAAAGTAAAGTTGCATAACCTGCCGTCTTTTTGAGGCGCCCTGTACATTTGAAAATATGTATATATATATTTTTAACTAACGTCGGTCTATTTCCGCTACCAGAGCCTATCACCGACGCCAGGAGACGAGCTACCCCCAACCTGGAAATTTTACCGAACCTCTTCTCTTAAGAAGAGTAGGGATCTTTTACTTGCCTGACATTTAATAGACAAGGGACCGCCTGCTTTACATCCCCTCCGAAGGATGGTATATCCACTACGTAATCCTCGTCTGAAATTACGTAACTTCCGAGTATACACTGATATACAAGCCTCTAGAAGGTGGGACGAGAACGCTGTATTTCCCAAGATGGGTACCCCATCCAAGTACTAACCGCGCTCGACGTTGCTTCAACGGAATATCGACTGATATTCACATTGAAGTCGCCTCTACGTTCGCCCCCTCATTTGAAAATAAAATGGTTAAATGTGTCTTTTTAAATATGACTTTTCTATTAAACATTTCTTTTTATGTCTAATCATTTCCGAGATAATGCTTGTCTAAATAAAGCTGGGATACCCTCATATTTTTGCTTACCAGTTTTCTGGTAAGCAAAAATAAGAGTTTATTTTATAATCTTTAAAAAAATATTTTTCATCATAACTCCCTCGTAAGTATACTCTAATTATTAAACTAGAAAAAAAAACTTGAGAAAAACAAGTGGAAAACTATAATTCATTTGAGTAAGATTTCATATTTGTTAAGCAAATAGTAAAGGTAGGAATATGGAACTTTTAGGAATTTCCTGTGTACGGACAACAACAAAACGTTTCTCTATGTATATCACTAATCAGGAAAATTAATTACTATTATAATTAAGCAGAGGTTTTCCCAAAACTCAAGCTAATTAGAATCACTGCCTTCATATCAGTCGAAATAGAATGAAATGAACATTCTCCAGCAAAATTATATTATAAACCAACACCAAACGGTTAAACAAACAATCTTGTCTACAGACGAGACTAGTTGACCCTCGACCTTTTCCAATTTCCCCAGATAAATTATTATGACATGACCCACATCGGCCTACTGCAGCCGATTATTCTCCACTAGTGTTATTGAAGGGGCATATTTTCCTATGAATATTAGATGAAGCTGATTGATTTTTCCCGCTGCCGGCGTAAATTAAAAATGTATCAGGATTGACCGCAAAATCAATATTTGTCAGGCAAAGGAGAGCCCGAAGTGTTTTGACGTTCCGCTGCAACAACTCTATTCGCATAGTTAACATTCAACACAACAGTGACGTAGTTAGAATTTTTTTTCGGCGGGGCTCATTCTTCGAATTTTTTCTATGACGTTCATCTGTAGATTAAGTGATTATTTAAATTTTTATATAACTGTTAAACATTCGATGGCTTACTCTTCGCCGTTTTCGAAAGTAGTGTAAATTCTTTAGGTATAATTACTATACTTGCAATTTTAATCGCTTCCCGATGATGCCTCCGATGTTTGCTACAATTAATAATTACACAGGTTCCCAAAAAAAATGTTTTGTAATGCACTGGACGTGCGATAAGTCATTTCCTATGTATTTTGGTCTGCTGAATCTGAATTTCATATTAGTTTTATCAGATTGGCTCAAAAAATAGGTTAAAATTCAGAAAAACTTTCAAATTAATGCGTAAAGGACCCTCCCTCCCCCCCGCACACCAAAGTGGAAATCATCACTCAGATGAGTAGTACAAAACAACAAAATTTGCAGCAATCACTCTGACCCAATCCCTGACCATTTTTCAACTCTCCCAAGGGGCGAAAATCACTTTCACTGCTGCACAGTGGTATATTTCTGGAAGAGAGAGTTATGAAACTGCACTTAGCAGCAGTGGCGGCTGGTGAAATATCAATAATTTTTTTCTCGTCTGTGGCGCATGGGACCTATACGAAATTTGGAAAATAACATCTAGAGAAGCGCTTTTCTGACGACCTCTAAAAATTTTTTCAAAATTCGGTTGCTCCCCCTGGTCTAGGGGCTTCTGTTTAAATTTTTTTTTTGTCATATACCTACATTTGACTTTTCATAAAAATACAATAATAGGTTTTGGAGTTTATGAAAATATTTTCATTACTAACTGAGATACAACGAATTGAAATTTTGTAATTTGTTAAATTGTGGCACCCGGTATATATTTTTTCAAATGACTTATTTCTGTAAATGCACGTTTTCGTGACAATGACCCACCTAAGCAAAAATGAACATGTATGTAAAATTTCATCGATCTCTTAGTTTCCTTTATATTTCCTATTTTTATCGAACTAAACCGACATTACTCATAAGTCATGATAATCAAGAAACTCATGCTTGGTTATTCTAAAGGTCGTCCGACAGTGACCAATTAAGCAGATAGAAAATGAAGTAATAGCTTGTAATGCGTTCCTTGTCCTTGCAAGTATTTGGAATGCGAGTTCCGTTGTCATAAACAAAGTTGGCTTGGACTTTCTGGTTTAACGTGATTCGATGACTAACTCGCTGGGTCGGCCGGGCACCGGATGGACGTCCAAGAGGTATTTTTGTTTGTGATTTCGGGGAAAACGAACATTTATGCGAAGTTGAAATATTAATTTGGGGGAACATAAAGTACTCTGTAGCTGTAGAAGTGGTTTTTGCCACTCGAAAGTTTTTACAACTATTACAAGCTGATAGCCCGGGAGCTAGTGGCGGAAATTTTAAGTCGATTCCATTAATAATTCTTTTAGTAGTATTTATTCCTCATTTAGATTTATTTAAGTTTTATCAATTATACCCATTCTTGGAAAGATATTTGAAAGATTGCTACACACAAGATTAACGTATTATTTTGAAACCAATGACCTCTTTTTCAGTGGACAGTTTGGTTTCAGATCAAAGACATCAACGAGATGGTATAAGTCTACTCTTGAATTACATCACAGATGCATATGAAAATAAAAATTACGCAGGCTGCACTTTTTGTGACCTTTCTAAAGCATTCGACTGTGTTCGGCATCATATGTTATTAAGAAAATTGAACAAGTTTGGTGTAAAACCAAGGTCACTAAAACTACTTAAAAGTTATTTCGAAAATAGAAACCAAATCACTGCTTATACAGGTATGACATCAACTATGGCGGACATAGATCATAGAGTACCTCAGGGATCCGTCCTTGGACCTTTGTTATTCTTAATCTATGTCAATGACTTACCACAATATGTTTTAAATGTTGTGTTGTATGCAGATAAAGCTACTAAAGTAAATTGTAATGAGAACCAGATTGAGTTGGAAAATATTTTGCTGCAAACACAGTCGACTACTTCCGAGTGGTTCAAAGCCTATGTCTTATGTTTAAATTATACCAAAACAGCAAATATAGTATTTCCCACTCGTCATATTCTAAAGTATGAAAACCCAGATAATGTAAAATTTCTGGGAGTAGTTCTTGATCCCGAACTGTATTGGGACCAACATGTGGACTATGTTTAAAAAAACTAGCAAGGGATGTATATTATAAAGAATCTCATAGGGGAAGTATCCTTAAATGTCATTAGGACAGCCTATTTTTCATTATTCCAGGGCACCTTTTCTTATTCAGTTTTAACTTGGGGGCATACAGCTCATTTAGATAGAATATTTAGTTCACAGAGACGGTGTAAGATCGATTTCAAGTCTTGGATTTAGAGATGACGTAAAATATAAATTCATTGAACATGGAATATTAACAGTTCCTTCCTTTTATATCTATAGGTGCTTGGTATATGTTAAAGAAAACGTAAACGATTACGTCGTTCATGGGAATTTTAAACATATTTTAAAGTGTAAAACTTACTGTTATTTTAATTCATGTTTGTCAAAACTATGTGCGTGATTTATTTGTTTTTATTAATTGAATATTATCAATATTTTTGTATTATTAGAACTTAACTAATTTGACTTGTGTAAAACTTATTCAACTTATCCTAAACCTGGTATGGTTTTCTAATACTCTTCAGATTTTTTACGGGTAAAGATTTAGATACTTCATTAAAACTTGAAAGCTTTACAAGTAGTTTCAAAAAGAGGCATGTGTCCTTTTCTCTAGGCAGTCCCTGTACTCTTATAATGGTTTTAAATCAGTTTTATAAAGTCTTTCCAAACCATTTACATTTATAAGTAGTCTTTGAAATAAGCTTTTACTACTATTTTTATGCCATAAATAGTGAGAATAGATGTCTGCCAGGGTACGCGCGGGACAAGGCTCGACAGGAGCTTTTTTACGCATTTCATGGATGTCCATATTTCATAAAAAAAAAATCAACGTTAACGGCTTCAGTAAACGATACAATTTTTTTTTTATGGTTGAGAGAGTCGTGGAGCCTTGTCTCGCTACTCGCAATTATTTTGAGAACATACACTATGAAAAATAGCAGTTAATGAAATGTCAACTAAATCTGGCGCTAACCCCCGGTCTATAATAACCCCCGATAATAATAACTATAAGAAATTATTCATTGCTAAAATCTTAGAATAAACGTACACTCATACACACTGCTAGGAACACTTGTTGCCGAGGTACCTGATTTTACATCTTGATAATTTTCCTTATCGTGGTTACTCTATTATCTTTATCTAAATAGTCATAAAGAAATCAATAAAAATATACAATTTTGCTTTAAATGTGCGACTAATCTTGGTTATTTTTAATCAGCAGGATGTTACTAATTTGATAAAAAACGGATCACACGATGTGTCCCAACGAAACCAGACCATCCCGAATTTCGTATACGATCGGTATTAAAAAAGTTCTCTTAATTATAAAATTCGAATTTTGCAAGTTAACAAATCAGAATTTTTTAATCTATCTAGTTTTATTCGAAATTTTATTGCGAATGATTTAGTATTTTTATTTTCGCAATGCGATACTAGGACCGGATATAATAGGGAAAATAGCTGAACATTTTCATTTTCAAACTGTTTAAATTTTATATGCAGTAATGGGCAGATTTAGTTCAAAACTTCTCATTGTACTTATCAAAAAATACAAATTAAATCAATAAAATCGCTACAGTAAAAGTATTCCATTCAAATTTTATTGTGACTGTTTTCTTTAAACAGTTTCGTTTTTCCCCTTAAATATAACAGTTATAGAAAATGGCGAAAAAATTTAATTTTGCAACATTTTTTTAATATCAAGCACCTATCGATTTTACTTCAAATTTGTTTCCTTTATTTCTTGACACAAATTTTAGAAATAAAATTACTATTCCACGGTTGTCTGTGAAAAAAAAGATAGTTTGAATGCCCTTACGACAAGAAGTAGAAGGCTAAAATTTGCTTAAAAACGGCGTATCTTGTTTACTTTTACTTTTAATTTGAACTTATTCTACTAGAATTTTTGATTAATATTAATGGATTATTTTCACTTTTGTCCTCGCATTGGCATTGGATGGTTGAATAGCTTCAAAATGCTTAGATGTCAATTATGACCTCAATAACGGCGTGTCACTCTTAGACTTATTGAAAGTTTTGTTTTTTATGCGAATCTGGAGCATTTCAATAATTTAATCAAAGATAGGCATCAAAAAGATCGTTTAAATTTGGATTTAATTGACAGATAACAATACCACACTTATTAAACAGGTCATTTCAGTAGTGAAGTCGTCAAAATAAGCTGGGATAAACGTATAAATTTGCTTCCATTTCTGTTAACAACCTTTGGGCCCCCTACAATCTTACATGCCTAAACTCATATCAACATTCTCTGGGTTAATCTCCCGATGCACTTTCACATTACGAGGTCTGTAGATTGCTGGCTAATTAAGCGGTATCTTAATTAGGCCTAAGCTTAATTCTAGACAATTATATATTTTTTTCAAACTTTAATCGATGTTGTTCTGTCTTCTAATTCTGTCTTTTTTTTACAGGTACGTAGAATTTTTTGCCTTTTTGCTCGTGACCTATATGGTGAGTAAGAAATGCTTGAGTAGACAAACATAGAATAAAATAGGATTACAGAAGTTACGTCAACTGTTACTTTAAAACTTTAAACTGGCAAACATATCCACTCTTTGAATGAACTGGAGTATCTAAGAAACTCAGAGGAAAAATTTATGTAACTTTCTATCCCAATTTGAAGTGACAGAAAAATTTTGCAAGATCATAAGTCTGTGACTTCTCGCAAATATCCGGTATGCCACAGGGGTCAATACTCTGCCCACTTTTCCTTGTTAGGTTTATTAACGCTATTCTGGAGGCTTTATAAGATTCATTTCCCCTTGTACACAGATCACCTACAAATTTATCGCCTCAGCGTTTTTTTTTTTTAGATTTTATTTTAAATATACTTACTAGGATAAATTAACTTGAGCCTTACATAACACTGTTTTAAAATGTCATTAGTATGATTTGTAAGGCTTTCGTTAAAAACTTTTACCAGAGATATTATAATTGGGTCATCAATGCTTGGCAGATAACTGATTTTAAATTCTCGTTTTGGCTTTTTGGCTTTGTCTAAAGGATTTTTTATCTTGAACGATAAAAATAAGTAAGGCCCTAAGACTGAGCCCTGAGGTACACCGGATGTAATAGACAGATCACACGAGTCTTGGTTGTTTATGATATTCTTAGTGCAATATTAGAGAGCTCTCTATACAATTGCAGGATACCGGATTTAGACCAAAATAATTATATTTTACAACATAACAAGTATAGTAATTGTCAAAGGCTTTAGTATCGTCCAGGAATACTAAAATAGTTGTCTGGCCTTTATTCAAATCTCTTATGATATTATTATTGGCAATATTGATCAGCGCATTATTAAAACTCCATTGATTTTACTGTATCGTTAAGGGAGAGTTGTTCAACTAAGTTTCAGCCAAATTCAGTTGAGTTGAGCTTTGTCTAAGATCAAGCTGAACTTGGCTGAACTTAGCTGGTACAACTGGCCCTTACAGATATACTGGTTTAAGAGATCGTTAGATGTTGATTTGATACATTTTACTCTAATATTTTAGACAACAAGAGCACCAGACTGATTGGACGTAAATCTTTTCTATCCCATTCTTTCTAAGATGCTCTTACTTTGTGCCGCAAAATTCTCTGTTTCCACCATAAACATTTTAAGACATTTTATGGATAGACCACGTCTGCTGCCCCTGTATAAGTTCCTAAAACGCCGAATTTCACCAACTCGACGCGCCAAGCGCTAGGCGTCTCGCTCGTCGCTCCCTTTAGGCCTTAGCCTAGTAATTGGTTTCTCTTTTAATTGATATTTTTAGTTCTCGTGCCATATCAGCTGTAATTACATTCACATCTAGCCACACTGACATTACGACCGCTCTTTATGGCTTTAAATTGACCTAAATTTAGAAGATAATCGTGTCTGGGTGTTCGCCCACCAGACACGATATACAAGGGGCGGTTTCCACGCTACACCCACTTCGACAACCCTCTTTCACGGTCTGATAAACAAAGGCGAGAACACATAATGCTGTTGGACGTTCACTCTGCCACCCCCGGGTCTAGTCCCGCGTCGATCTAGGAAAGTAATTTCGAAGGCGACCTTGACAAATGTTTAGATGATTATGGCATTTATCCCGATTGTAACTTCGACGAGCTTGTGATCATAAACTGATGTCTGTGCTATATAGGGTGTCTCAGATTTGGAGGGACATAGTGTAGTGACAGGTAGAACACACTTAACTGAGTTCCTCTTCACTTATCGTTGAATGATAATCCTTTTGAGACAGGGGACGTTTTATAATTCTTGACTGATTCTTATCATGTACTTTATTGCTGTCCGATTTTTTTGGCGCGAGATATTGGCGAAAACTCATGTTTTTGAAGCTTTGACCTTGAATATCTCGAAAAAGGGAGGTTTGGGAAAAATAAAAAAAGCAACTTGTAGATAATTTAATACTCTACAACTGTCACATTGACCTCATGTGCATCCGATGCATAGGACCGAGATATTTGCAAAAAACTTTGACCTTCAATATCTTGGATAGCCATGTTGGGATTTTTGTGATTTTTGTGGACTTGGGTTTGGGACACCTCAATGATCGTCTGTGTACAAATTCAGATTTTTAATAATTTTGTTCAGATTTCCTCCTTTTTTTGGCTAATTTCCCTGTATTACAATGTCATAACATTTGATGGTACGTTTATGGTTATTACCTAAATAATTTTTAAAAGCATTGATTAATAAAATTTTAAATTCTACAAATAAAGTTATTATTTTATTAATTTCACTGAAATACCCTACAGAAGAACTTGTTATCTGTTTTTCACATGCAGCTTATAGGCCGGGAGCCCGTGTATAAAATTACTGACTATCCGGCGAACTTTGAAAATATGTAAAATGGATTGTTCTTATATAAGTTAGCAAGGAATGGACCGTCAGCTGGTTGGGTAGCGGTGGGGGTGGCTGTCAAAGGGTAGAAAACACGTAAAAAAATTAGATAAAAAAAGCTATCCGGCGAACGCTGAAACTTATATGAGGGGAAGATTATGTTATATAATGAAAGTAGAACATAGTCAGCTGGACGGGAGGCGGTGGATTTACCGTCAGCTGATCGATCAAACAGGTCCAAAAACATGAAAAATTTAAATTATTCGGCGAACTTTAAAATTTGGGTGTAAAATGATATTTATACTGAGATTCACGAAAAACATAGTCAGCTGCAAGTATGTGGGTGGAAAAGTCGTCAGCTGGTACAGAACAGTGCTGAGTGTTGATCGCCTGCGAGGCAGCACGCATCACCTTTCTTGCATCAGCTAACGACTTTTCCACCCACATACTTGCAGCTGACTGTATTTATCGTTAATCTTAGTATGAATATTATCATATACCCGAATTTCAAAGTTCGCCATAAAGATTTAATTAGTAATATCGATATTGATAACTTAATGTAGAAAACGTGAGTGCGACATTCCCGAGGTTCTTTTTTTAATTTGATTAAATATTCAAATTATTATTAATATGCATTATTTTATGAGAATACAAATTAATACATTCGTACATTTCAAAATTATACAGAATGATCTGCTCAGAAAATTTATTTAGTTTAGTGAAAATAAAAATAAATTTATTCGGCTTCCGATAACAGATCTTCCTCACTCTCATTTTCATCCAACTCAGCACTCTCTTGATGCTCAATGGTGAAAGATCATTTTTCTCTTTGTAACTCGCATCTAAAAAAAATAATTATTTATAAAAAATTGATTAAGATTATAATAGGATGAAAAGTGAAAAGCACAAATAATATAATACCTTCAGTATTTTCGGCATCTCGGATAATTATTTCCACTTAGGGAGGTAATTGATCTCCATCAAAAAAACCACTTGCAAGTTAAATTTGTTCTCCTCAGGCTGTCACCCATAACCAAGGGATCCAATGTAGATGGCACTTGTTTGTGTGCGTTGTTCCAAATCGTATACATACATACACGTGCTGTACAAGTTTCGATTTCGACGGAGGCGAGAGAGATGCATCAAAATTTTGTCTGGTAACCAAAATTCGTTTTCATTTTCTCTAAATTTATACACCTTAGTGAAGGTAGCTACACGAGCATCATTGACGTGACGTTTTTTATAGCTTTAAACCCATACATCGTACAAACAAACTTCTCTATTATATTAACGACATTATTTAGGTTCTCCTCTGGTAAATTATTCAAACTTTTAATTGCTTCAATAACTTCTTTTAGAAGCTCTAATCATGTTTCTTTCAATGTATTGGGCAAGTGATGAAATGGCTCCGTTCTTAGGTAATAAAACCCTGTACCTAATGCTGAAAACTGCTATAGTTATTGAGTTCGAAACAACGATATCCAATCTAGTGTCACTCAAGAAACCGCGGAAAGCTTATCGTGTTCTAGTCACGAGGAGGCGGACACTAAAATGATTTTTCACGTATAAATGAGAACACCAGTGTGGTCATAAGTTCAGATACTGACATTCCTATCATGCTGGGAAACATGAAAAATGTACATAATAATGTGAAAATTTGAATAAATATGGAAATAAAGAAACGTAGGAAATAAAGAACGATTTTTATATCTAAACGATTTGTATTCAGCACTTGGCGATGACTTGTGTAACACATTGCCCGCTTTCCACGGTTTCGCGGGATGTTATTATAATCCCGCATTTTTCAAGAAAGGAAAAAAAAAGCCTTTTACTAAATTAAGAAAAGATCAAAAGTTTATTGAAGCATTTAAAAGTTTGAATAATTTACCAGAAGAGAACCTAAATAATGTCGTTAACATAATAGAGAAGTTTGTTTGCACGATGTATGGTTTTAATGATGCTCGTGTAGCTACCTTCACTAAGATGTATAAATTTAGCAAAAATGATAACGAATTTCGGTTACCAGACAAAATTTTGATGCATCTCTCTCGGCTCCGTCGAAATCGGAACTTGTACAGCACGTTTTAAGAACTGTGTATGTATGTATATGATTTGGAACAACACACACAAACAAGTGCCATCTACATTAGATCCCTTGTTTATGGGAGACAGCTTGAGGAAAACAAACTTAACTTGCAAGTGGTTTGATGGAGATCAATTACCCCCATAAATGGAAATGATTATCCGAGATGCCGAAAATACTGAAGGTATTATATCATTTGTGCTTTTCACTTTTCATCCTATTATATATAATCTTAATCAATTTTTTATAAACAATTATTCTTTTTAGATGCGAGTGACAAAGAGAAAAATGCCACCCACTGAGCATCAAGAGAGAGCTGAGTTGGATGAAAATGAGAATGAGGAAGATCTGTTATCGGAAACCGAATAAATTTACTTTTATTCTCACTAAACTAAATAAATTTTCTGAGCAGATCATTCTGTATAATTTTGAAATGTGCGGATGTATTAATTTGTATTCTCATAAAATAATGTATATTAATAATAATTTGAATATTTAATCAAATTAAAAAAGAAACTCGGGAATGCCGCACGCACGTTTTCTAACATTAAGTTATCAATATCGATATTACTAATTAAATCTTTATGGCGAACTTTGAAATTCGGGTATATGATATTATTCCACTAAGATTAACGATAAACACAGTCAGCTGGAAGTATGTGGGTGGAGAAGTCGTCAGCTGATGCAAGAAAGGTGATGCGCGCTGCCTCGCAGGCGATCAACACTCAGCACGGTTCTGTGCCAGCTGACGACTTTTCCACCTACATACTTGCAGTTGACTATGTTTTTCGTGAATCTCAGTATAAATATTATCTTATACCCAAATTTTAAAGTTCGCCGAATAATTTAAATTTTTCATGTTTGATCGATCAGCTGACGGTAAATCCACCGCCCCCCGTCCAGCTGACTATGTTCTACTTTCATTATATAACATAATCTTCCCCTCATATAAGTTTCAGCGTTAGCCGGATAGTTTTTTTCTCAATTTTTTTTACGTGTTTTCAACCCTTTGACGGTCCATTCCTTGCTAACTTATATAGGAACAATCCATTTTACATATTTTCAAAGTTCGCCGGATAGTCAGTCATTTTATACACAGGCTCCCGGCCTATTATTTGAGTTTAAATTTCCATTCAAAATAACACTTCATATCTCTCAAATTAATATTAATAACAAGGCTTCAAAGCTCCATTAAAATCGATTACCAAACACCATTAAAAAATTCTCGAAAAAATTTTAAAAAACGTTGGCAATTTTTTATTTTGAGAAAATAAAGTTAACAATTTATTCACAACCCTCAACACTTAAATAAAAACCGCTGCCTCAGGAATCACTACTACCACATCCAGATTTTCTATCCAAGTCTCATACAATGAAGAAAATGTTGTTCATAGAACTTTTTTGTGCAGCCGTATGTGAAGTGAGTATTTCGCGTTCTCAAAACAGTCTGTGAAATTCAATTTCACGGCCGTTACCCTTAGTAACGGCCGAAAAACGAAGTCACTTTCATAATAATTGACGTTTAAGTCACTTCAAAATTGATATTTCTAAAATATGACAAACAAAAATTGTTACATCTTATTAAACAGAATTAATACATAATTATTTCCAAATTCACAACAAATACATAAATTATTTCATTTTTACGATTACTCGAGAAGTGTCATGTATACATTCAAAATACCGTTTCCATAGAAACGCTCTGACGTTAAGGCCACCGCGTTTATTTCGCAAAATATAGCATAAACGGTGGTGTCATTTTCACCATCTATACTAACTACAATTTACGGTTGCACAAAAAATAGTGTTTATACCATGGCCGCGAAATTTTTTAGCGTCCTCGAGATTATCTTGCCTCGGCCGCAAGCGGCCTCGGCGATATTTTTTCTCTCGGTACGTAAAAAGGAATTTCGCGGCCTTGGTATAAAAATAACTATAGTAATATAATATTTAAAATTGTGTACCTACCCAAAAATCCATAAAACGATATACCACCTAGGTGACAAGCTTCTAGAATATCTTGTAGAGTATTTTAAAACTGAAATTGTTACTGGCACTTTGATTAAGATCAAGAAGAAGAAGAAGAAGAAGAAGAAGAAATGATGTGTTGTTCGATTTATAGGTATATTTTATCAATATATTTATTAGGAAGAAAGTTATATCCAAAAATAACATATATTCCAATAGACCTCGCCTTCTCTCTTAAATATGCTCTTAAATCTTCAATACAAAAGACCAAAATGGCCGTTGCCCAATATTATTTAGTATAATGTATACTAATATGCCAATTTAATTCGATTTTAGTACTAATATGGTGTTAGTATACACGGTACGTACTCAGCATTAAATAGAAAAATTTACATAAAAAAAATATTCAAATCGATAATTACATCGATCAACATCCAGCGTGCCTACGCAAATAAGTTGTCAGGCCGTTGACTTTTTCGAGCTATTCCTGAAAATTTCAACAATTTCTCACGGATTTCGTTTTCATCGGCAGCCAGTTCTAAAACGTGGTGTGGTGAATACCAAAACTAGTTTCAAAAACGACCGGTATTATGCTAAGTCGGTTTGGACATAGGTGACTAGGATGGACGTCCACCAACTTGAAAATTTCAACTCGATTAATATTCCGGTAGAGCGAATATGAAGATAAATAGTAGGATGGAAGTCAATGAACGTAAAGGCGTATTTGGAAGTGGAATATTCGAGTTTGTTTTCAGGTTCGATAAGGTTAAATAAATACTTGTACATACACACACTGTTTGTCATATTTATTGCACAATTAAATGAGGCAGCAGGTATTGTTTTGGTGTTAGGAATAAATGTGTCAAACGTGTCGAAATAAGACCTTATTATAGACTAGTAGATGGTGACAGAAAATCAAAACTGATAGCCTACCGCCTGCAAGTAATTTAGTCAGTATTATCTATACAATAAAGCTCAATTTTTGGTACTTTCAAGGTTTGCCCGCATGCACGGGTTGTAGGAAACGATTTCCGGTTTGCAAAAAAAAAAAAACGGTGTTTTCAACTGATACATACCGTCTGCAAAGTTCATAATTCGAAATTAAAGGAATAAAAATATGTCGGAAGCGCTTTTGCAGACAGTTCTGTCATGCACCAAACCTTATACAGGGTACTCCAAAATGTATCAAATTTTAGTAAAAAAAATAAATAAATGATAATTTATCGTCTGCAAACAATACAAAATGATGATTCTGGTTCATGAAGACGAGTAGGGGAAAGGTGCAGACATTTACGATATGCATATCACCATATTGTGCGCATGTCAACTTGTTATTTTTTTTTATAACTTTGAATAATTGTTCACCGTGTAATTATAGTTTTATTAGAAAATTTAGGTTGCAAAACTATTGTAAACAATGTTTTCAGACGAATCCAATATGCACGGTTGTCCATTGAATTCTATAAACTTGTAAGAAAATGGGGGTAACTTTTACCGATTATTAGCTGTCTGCAACTTGGTACAAATAAAGGTTATTGATTCGATTACGCAATTATTTAATTTGCAGACAATGCGCACATGCACTAAAACCACAGATATGTACCAAAAACAACTATCTATACCGTCTACAACTTGGTACAAAGAAAGGTTACTGGGTTAAATACGCAATTATTCAATTTGCAGATAATGCCCACATGCACGAGAGCCACAATAGAGTTAAAACTCGGCGAATTCCGTTTGATATCTCTTCGTGTGCGATATGCATCAAAAACAACCTTCTGCAACACAAAATTGTGTAAGCTAACTTATGCAAGTATATTTTTTCCGATGGGCAGACAACATGCAAATGCACACGGACCAGAATTAGTGCTGGTATTCGATAAAGTTGATCGATAATTCGCGTCGTAGTTAAATTCAATTGAAAAAATTTATTTTATTAAAGTTGTAACAAAAATCTTATACATATTATCATAATTTTTTATAAATAATAATTATTATTTATAAAAAATTTTGTTCGCCGTCTGTTTCTTCTTCAACATCATCATTCTCAACCACTGACTCCTGGAACGTTTTCCGATAATCCTCAGTGAAATGATACATATCTTCCTCGCTATCACTGATATGTTCTAAAAACAAGTTTTCTTCATCTGAATCATTATCAGCATTGTTGTCGGTTAGCATTATTTGTTCGTTATCCTCCTCGATCAAACTGTTACTGGTAATTGCGACTGTAATTTCAAAAATTAATCAGCATTTAAAATTCATTGGAATTAACAAGAAAACTACGGTATTTTCGTACCGTTGTCGTTATCAGCTACAAAAATTTCTTTGACGGTTTGTGGCATTTCATCTCTATCAAACAGTCCTCCAATTTGCACCAGCCATACTCCTCAACTTTTAAGCTTGATGCTTAGGCAAAGATGCGTTGCTCAATATTTTTGACACTTTATTGCCACTCTCGTGCATGTGCGCATTGTCTGCAAACTAAATAATTGCATATTTGAATCAATAATCTTTCTTTTTACCAAGTTGCAGACAGTAAATAATTGGTAAAAGTTACGCCCATTTTTTTACAAAAATACGTTAAGCGGCAAGTGTTTTGTACACATTTAATCTATCTGCAAATAATTCTTTATCGAAGCTCTATTTTTAAATCATGTTTCCTTTTTAGCTGCAGACGGTAAACAATTGTTCAAAGTTGTAAACAAAAATAACAAGTTGACATGCGCACGATATGGTGACGTGCATATCGTAAACGTCTGAACCACAGACTAAAACAAATCAGATATTTCACTTATGACGTATCATGGTTTAGATAATAAATCAACTCCCAGCAGGTACCAATTTGTGTCGTGATCTGCGCATTGCCCAGTCAGTCTTAACCAGCGAGTATAGACACAGGAGGGAACTTATGATGCGTAAAGTAACCTAATAAATACTCAAAAAACCACTTAAATGTATAACAGTAACAACTCTAACCTTCAATACAATACACCACATTCCAAAATAATCACCGGTGGAGCTGTTGACTACTTCCGTCTCTGAAATTTCAGTACTAAATACTCGCTCCTGTGAGATTATAGTCGCTGGTCTTAACTTCCATGTCAACTGGTAACATAGGGAATACTATTGAGTGAAACATCTGATTTGTTTCAGTCTGTGTCTGAACCTTTCCCCTACTCGTCTTCATGAACCAGAATCATCATTTTGTACTGTTTGCAGACGGTAAATTATCATTTTTTTACTTCCACATCCAGTGGAAGTATAGTAACGACAAAAAAATTTTTAAAAATTTTTATTGTTCAAATAGGCTTAAAATGTCATGAAACGTCGAGATTATAAGTTTGAGCGAAAAAAAAATTTCTGTCTGTTTGTCGGTCTGTCTGTAACTTTTTTTTGTGCGCACGTTTACTCTGGAACCGTTTAAGATATTGACTTGAAATTTGGTACACGTATGTACTTTAACGAGATCTGGAACTAGATTATATTTTCATGTTGTTCCGACGAAGGTTTGGGGGGTAAATTGGGGTAAATTTGGGGTAAATGGGTAAATCAAGCAGGTAAGAGTCGATAAAATTGGTATTTAGTATATACAAGAGAAGCTAGGGTCATTACCACCCCCACCCCCTTATTAAAGGGGATGAAAAAAAATTGTGATTTAGTGTATGTACAAGAACCAGAAACCTCAAAATATTTTTTTACTTCATCCAAAAATTGAGCTTTATTGTGTAGATAATACTGACTAAATTACTTGCAGACGGTAGGCTATCAGTTCTGATTTTCTGTCACCATCTACTAGTCTATTATACGGGGTAGGGCAAAGTAATGGATAACTGTTGTAATAGAATGGAAAGCATTTAAGAGAAAATGAATACCAGAAACAATGTTGTTTGTGGTAAAAAAAATTGTAATAAAAATCTGTAAAATCGATTTCGTATGAAATGGGAAAACAGACCATTTCGTCGTTCAAAGATTATTTACAACATTTGGAGAGGTTTTCAAATTTTCTTTATATCCTTTACAGGAAACTCTTAACTATATTAACTACTAATATTGTTTATAATTTATTATTTATGGCATATTCATGATCTCTTATAGTTGTTGGGTATTTTGTAGGGCTGCCATAAATATCGTTATGTTGACCGGGACATTTTAAAAAATATGTGTACACGGGGCACGCGCTGCGGGTGGTAGAGAGGGGCGGTAGCTCCCCTTAGCGCTCCGCAAATTTTTTTTAAGTTCAAGGTCATCGTGGTTTTTAAAGTGCGATAATTCGCATGAAAATGTTATTTTGGTACAAAATAATAAACTATAATCACAGGCCCACAAAAAAGAAAAGTTGTCTGCGCCGGGGTATTGACCATACCTATCCCTTGTACTTTGACCCGCTGAACACGAATCTGACCTTAATTTTTCCCCTATACGTCAGGTTTTTTTTTAAAGCAAAAAAGTCAAATACTTACATATTTATTTGCTGTTAAAAGAAAGACCTGACGTGCTGTGGAAAAACTAAGATCAGATTCGTGTTCAGCGGCTCAAAATACAAGGGATAGGTGTGGTCAGTAAATTTATTCGTAAAATTAAGAGAGCTATTAATTTTTCAGATTTTAAAGGTGGTTCCACCCTTAAAAATAAAAAGCAGGTAATGCGACAATGGACCACAATAGTCGTGACGTCATGCATGAGGCGGTTAATTTGAATTGCATTCCATGCAGTCTTTGAAGCATGCCTTCTGTACATGTGTTTTAAGGGTCAAAATAAATTACTTAAAAATGTATCTAAGGATTGGTACGTTATTTTTTATATTTAGCTATTGAAACCTAACTACTGATATAAAAATAGAGCTGGATTATAGGTTTTTTACATGTGGTAATCAATTTTCTCTACCGAAAATTATAAAAAAAATATTTTCTGGATGGCTATTTCTGCGCATGCGTTCTACAAGTGTCTGGAAAATTATTCGGAACGTAGTTCTTTGATTATTTCTTTGCATTCTAACCTCAAAGTCTGTTTTATTTATTTTCATTTGAAATTGAATTGCTTTCATTATTTTATACTATTGTCATAGATTTTCAACCTATAACTTCGTGTTTAAATATTAGTAAGTATTTTCACTTAGAAACGCAAATAAATAAAGAAATTACATATTGTATCATTTATTCACAACTTATTTCTATTAAATCTATAAATGATTAAAATAGTTTAAAATTGAACTGTCTAGTAAATACGACATATTCCATGAACATGCTTCATCTGTTAGGGTACGAACATGCCAAAGATGCTACCCAGCTAGAAGTTCATGCCGCAGTTTCAGAAGATGTATCGAAGTCATCAACGTGTAAAACAAACCTATACATTTAAATGTGACCGCACATACTGTGGATGCTAGCAGAGTGAACTGCTCTTAGCGCATATTGATAGCTTCGATGCATCGACTGAAACTGCGGCCTGAACTTCTATATCTGCATAGCATTTTCGACATGTTCGTACCCTTACAGAAATATTATAGTGTGCAAAGAGAGCCAGAGCAGCTATATATGATGTCATAACCATAATCCCCTTGGACAAGAACATTCTGCATCTGTTATATTTTTATCGTTATTCAAAAATATCTGAAAACAATTAATTACGTTAAAAGTCAAATATGATAATGTTTAAAAAAAAAATGCACACACCTCTACTTTACAGATTCTATCTCTCATGCTAGCATGAACTTGTCCCTTAACAATCGGTACTTCGGGATCATAAATCATTCCTTTCACGTGGCTCGCTTCAACAGAACTTTCTGCCTTGACCATGAGTTTTCCTTTATCTTTAAAAAATTGAGCAATCGCAGAAAAATGCAATAAGTGTTTTTGAACCATTTTTCAATGCTAAAAATAGGTAAGTATATTGATACATACATATTTAAAAATTACTTTGTTATAATTTCAATCACAAACGTAGGTACTTACGATGCCGTTGAAATATATTATTATTGACTCAAGTACAAATTTGGAATGCAAACGCTTTAAATACTGTAAAATCCTTGAAAATTATAAAAGAAATAATCCACTATACATAACCTTAAATTTCATCTAGTCCAGGTAAACAAATAAAAAGATGCAGATATGTTCGACATACGTATACACGCGTGCGCAATAAAAAATCAATTTCTGAAAAAATTTCAAGAGGACTTTAAAAATTACAGTTTAATTACAAGAAGGCGCACCTTTTAAAGTTAAAACATTTGTATGATAATTCAATAGTTAAATATTCACAGATTTTCTGAAATTTCAAATTCAATTTTGACCAGTGTCTTATGTACAGTGGTAATAAGGTCGATGTTAGAAATAGGATGGAATAGTTAGAGTGGGAGTGAAACGTCACACTATTTCGGTCCATACAGATTTTGATGTACGTATTTTATAAAGCATATTGCAAAAAAAAATTAAGGAAATTCCTTTCATCGTTTTCGGGCCGGGAATTTTACCATTTTTACTGCTTTGCTTACTGTACTAAAACTATGGAAATTCCGATTTCCCTGGCTCTCGTTTTCCAACAATCCACAACAATTACAGCAGGGGCAGGGCAATAACTCTTAACACAAACTATCACGCATGCCACCTCTGCCCCTCCCTAATCGAAACAAAACACAAACAGCTACCCGCGTAAACGACTGTTTTGCATAGGTTAGCATATAAGGCTAGATACACTGCCAGCAATAAAAATTATTGTAATTAAAATTAAAAAATGCTGACCCAGTTTTCGTTGGTCATACACCTTTTAGCACACATTTCATTTGCGTTAATGATAAGTTGTAAATTGTAGAAATTTGTGGCCGGCTGCTTATTATCATTTAAAGTAGTTTCTAATTATTAAATTAAACATTTAGTATCGGAAAGTTAGCCATAACAATCTCCGAGTCGCTGTTTATCAGTAATAATTGCAATGGGATTGCCAGAAATTCAGGAATAACATTTTGTTTAGAAGTGTATAATTTTTTAAATTTATTTTGTTTGACTTTTTTTTAAATTTTGTTTTAGCTAACATTAATTTTTATAACAATTTATAAGACTAGAATAGACTAATGATATGGAAAAAAAACATGTACACTCTAGTTCTTGATAATTGGTAGTTTCAATTTTTTATTATCTTGTCCCAGTAACATGCAATAAAGTGTTTTTTTTCTCGAAAACGAAGCAGGATACCAAAAAAATTCAAGAGATAAAAAAGTTGTATTTTAAGTTGCTTAATGCGAAAAAAATTATAAAAGTTTTAAAAAAATAGTGGTCAGTTGTCAAAAATAGGTGAAGGTGCCCCCCCGGGACGCCACTAGACTTAATATTTTTAATCTACTTGGGGATAAATTAGTCCCTTTCTACCATAAATAACACTGCCAAATTTCAACAAAATAGGCTAAAGTATTAATAAGATTTTTACGAAAAAACGATTTTTTAAAAAAAGTTTGACACTGTATCTTGAAAACGAAGCATTACCGGACATATGTTTATATAAACTTTTCGTCTCAGAATCACTCAGTGAATCTCCCCTTGAAGGGGCCACATACTTAAATAACACCCTGTCTGTTATATTTATCTCTAGAAAAGGTGGTTAAATTTCAAAAAACTTATTATATGTATATATTTATGAGGACGCTATGGAAAACTATTAACAGCACACAGTGTGCTTGAAGGTGGAAAAATTATGATGAAAATGAGTCCAAAATCGGTTTGCGCAGGCTGATTCTACATTAAAAGTAGATTCAAAATTTATGAAATTTAAAATCGTAGCTGATCCCTTTCGCGTTTTATCCACATTTTTGGATTTTAACCCTTTGCAATACAGTAACTCGTATACATCAACTTTTTCTTCGAGCACTTAGCACTTTTAGAAATAAAACTAGAATGCTTTGTATAGTACGATGGAATAGACTTTCTACCTACGTTACATCTTACAAAATTAGTTATTTTTCTCATTTGATTACCTGAAACTCCTAATTTATCCTAAAGTTATCTAAGCTCTCTTCATCAAAGAAACAATAACCTTTTTTTTTATAATAGTACTTAGAATTTGATTTTGATTTTTTTCAGTGAGCTTTTCTACAATTTTTAATACATTTTTTTTGCTATTTTTACAAATGTGACTTTTACCCCTTCCAATCTCTTGAAAACAATCACCACACAACAAATTTCTAGTATCTTTACTCTCTATAGATGAAATCGGCAGGCTACCTATTGCTGAACGCCCATAAAGTCCCGTAGAAACATCAATTTTGTTTTCTAAATCTCTTTTATGTCCTTTACCTTTATCAATTTTAACGTGGCCTTTGAAACGACCAGTCAAACATATATAACAGTTGCATGTATTTTGTGATGTACGAGTATTCTTTGGTAATATGACTGTATAATTAGGCATTTTCTGAAATGGTCTTTGAAATTTACCCTTGTTACCATCAAGTAGTGTGAGAGAACAAGTTGTACATATACTTAAAGGATACTTTTCATTTTTTAGATCAAAGTCCTCAAATATAAATTTTTTAATCAATTTTTCAGTGTTTTCAGTTATGAAAAATTTTTCTGTTTTTTTTTTCCCAAAAATATAATTTTTTTCCACATGGAGCTCATACCGATTATCCCCGTGAAAGGATTTATTTCCATGGCTCATTTGAAATCGTTATAATTTGACAGACTTTTAACCAATGAAATTTTTTTTTATTTTTTGGTTCTGGAAAAAAGTATACTATATACTTTTGAGATTTACACTTTATGTTTGGAAACAAAATACGAGTAGCTACCTAGCGGCAAAGAGTGTAATCCAAATAAATTATTTTGTCAGTAATGAAAAAATGTATAAACATTAAAACACTTACAAGTAAAAAGATAATTAAATTTTAATTAAACGTTTTTGTTTCTTGGTTATTTCCAAGTGTTTTACAACAAATGAAATTTAATTTTTAGTTTTATTTCTAAAAGTGCTAAGTGCTCAAGCACACTGTGAGCAGCAACACTTATAATATAAAATAATTTTGCCAAATATAGGAAAACCGCTGCCCAAGGAATCACTACTTCCACATCCAGATTCTCTATCCAAGTCACTCACAACGAAAAAACTTTGTATATGAAAATAATCACAATTTTTTTTCATCCTCTTTAATAAGGAGGTGGGGGTGGTAATGGGGGTGGCTAATGCCAAAATTTTTTTTGAGACCTTAGCTTCTCTTGTATATACTAAATACCAATTTCATGGACTCTTACCTGCTTGATTTACCCATTTACCCCAAATTTACCCCAATTTACCCCCCAAGCCTACGACGGAACAAGATGAAAATATAATCTAGTTCTAAATCTCGTTAAAGTACATATGTGTACCAAATTTCAAGTCAATATCTTAAACGGTTCCAGAGTAAACGTGCGCACAAAAAAAAGTTACAGACCGACAGACAGAAATTTTTTTTCGCTCAAACCTAAAATCTCGACGTTTCATGAAATTTTAAGCCTATTTGGACAATAAAAATTTAAAAAATTTTTTTTGTCGTTACTATACTTCCCCTGGACGTGGAAATAAAACTAAACATGATAGGAGTTATTGTTCGAAACGCAGCTAATGTTTTGTTAGGGCTTCATCTGTCCATATAATTGTTCCTTCAAATCCTGGCACTTCATTGTACTGATGCAAAAACTACTGGCAAAAATCGAGACGCCTTTGAAAGTCGTTTGGGAATAGACGGTAACTAATCCTAATTTTGTAGGGTTCGAATTTATTTTTTTGTTAAAGCAACGCAACGCAGTTGTTTCTGGGACTCGTAAATTTCCCTGTATTTCGCGAGACGATATATTAGGATTTTCTCTTACACTTTCTAAAACAATATTTCCTACAGCTTCTCCACCTGCTTTATTATATATTTTTGCTCAAGGTTTTACAAATGATCCAAACTCTTAAATTTTGTTGTAGCCTTTTGAATATTTTTACGTCTGGCTGTCGTCTCTTTTCTGGATATCTAAAAATATTGTTTAGGCAGCACTATTGGCACAAAGTTTTGCTGTCTATACCTTACCTATTAAAATAAAGTTCGGAAGCTAAATTTGAATTTTTTCCGTATTATATTAAACACTTAATCATATCATATTTTTCACCATTACTAAATTGAACCATTTTTAACAATTCTCACTCACAATTGGCTTTCTCAATAAATATTAGAAATGCGATAAATATGCATAAATGTCAATGGACTTACTTGTGATCACTAGTTGCAATTCAAGTGTTATTTTATGTATAACAACCTATTGCTATTGTCAGTGACAAACAATGTAGGCCAACCTTCAAGAAGTAGATCTTAATTTGAAAACAAAAAGAAACAGTCAAAATGTCAACATATTCGTGTGTCTACACAGGGCGTGTGCGCTTTCTTGCAACTTGCCTAAAATCCACAGTGTTTTTTTACTAGTGCTGCATTTCGGTGAAAGGTAGGTTGAAGTGGCTAACATTGCGTTAATGTCACCTTAACGGGTTCTTTACAATTTTTTATGCCGATAACTAACTGTTTTAAGTGTATTAATTAGGCCATCAAGGACACTGGGCGAGATAATAAAACTTATTGAGAAATGGTTTTTTTATATATTTGTTTACCGATTAATGCGATAAAGGAAGATTATCGTATTGTGTAATACTCTAATAAAATTTGGATCTATATGCAGTAAAAGGAGGTTAATTTCGCGATCTACCCATAAAATTATAATAAAATCAAATTGTATCAATTTCGATATCTCTTAGGAGATGTTTTATTTTAAGTGATCTTTGATTGAACAAAAACCAGCATCGTATGGTTTGACATAATGTCATTTACTTCTTTTTAGGTTGAAAGGTGTTGACAAAGTTGTTACGAAGTGACGATCAATTTGATAAACTTTGCTCAAAGTTCAAAAACTAAGCTGAAAGTATTATTATAGCTATTTATGTAACCAGTTACGAACGACTTTATTTTGTGTAACGAGTGGATGTTTGCGGGACGAGCGAAGCGAGATCCCGCAAAATAACACGCGTTACACAAAATTGTCTTTCGAAACGTGTTACAAGATTTTTTCTAATTTTAAACATCTAAAAACCCTTTAAACATAAATGAAATAGGTGTATTTAAAGATCTTAAAAATTAAGTAGTCTTTCATAGTTCCCTTTGCTGCTATTATTACACATTATAATTTTAATGTCAAAATTGACAAATGTCATTTAGCCGAAAAAGTTTTTTTAGCATATTTTGAAGAATAATTTAAAAGCTTCCACTTTATGGACTCAGTATTCAATTTTGTGTTGTGTAAACATTGTTTCTTTTTCATAATTGATGATATAACGAACTTTTCCTCACCAGTTAGGTAAAATTTTACTTTTCATAACTGGTTATGAAAAGTTGGACGTTTTGACACTTACGTCGGTTTTGAATAGTGTCATTCTATATGTCAAAATTAGAAAAAACACTTTATCTATCTTAATAACCGTGCATTGACGCCACACTCCTCTCAAGCTGATGACTAAAAACAGCAACTTTGACTTTAAATATCTCGGCCATGAAAAGAGCTTTCATCCTGAAATTTTCAGGGCATTATAGGTAGACCTAATGCTGTAAGAAAATGTGACATAAAATTGATTGAATACATTTTAGTGAATGAAACTATTGAAAGAAGGTAAAATTTAGATCTCATTTGATGTTTATCGTTGTTTACAAGTATACCAATCCCAGAAACCTTGGAGTATCTTAGTGTTTACTCAATTAAATAATATTTCTCCTCGGTTTCCGCAATTTGAGGTGGATACGTGAAATTCGTCAAGACCCACTAATATGATTTTTAATTTTTTCCGCATATTTTGGTACCGCAGGTGGCTTTGCCTTTGTAGCAGGCGAATGTTTTTCTGGTCATAAGTAGATCCTAATTTATACATAAGTAGATCCTAATTTATACTTAAGTAAAATTTGATTTAAATCGGAAACAAACTAACAAAGTTATAAGCGTGTCTTCATTTTAAGTGTGTCACACCTATAAATTTAAAAAAATGTATAGATTTCGACAAGATATTACGTTAGTAAATACAGCAAGTGTTGCAAAATAAAGATTATTTAGTGACTGTGATTATCGTGTTCACCGTGGTCTGCTAATATAGCAGACCACGGTAAACCGTTTTGATAGACAAATGTCAGATACCTGATTGATTTATTTATTAATTATTGATTTGGCTGGCGAATATCTCGGAAACTAACACAGGCAGAAAATGAATATAGGCGTTCTTGTAGGAAATTTAATTATGTTTAATTTTGCAGAGCATACTTTTTTCCGTATGGCACATCGTTTCCGAGTTATAAGCGAAGAATCGAAAAAGGAAACCTTTTAACCCCCCCGTTCCCCTGAAGCGGCAGGGCTAGAGCCGGGGACTTTTAGTATGTTTACCTCCTAACTACCTCCAATACGTTCCTGAAGAGGAAAATCCCCCCTCCCCCCTTCATGTTCTCTACCACTCCTCCATTAACTGGACTAAAGGACTGAACCTACACTTGAAAACCCCAGTAAATAGTTATGTAATGAAGGCAAAAATAGTGTAAATATTTCGTGCAAAAACGAAATTACCTTTCCCTCCCGTTTTCGGAAGTGGTGGGAGAAGTTTTTGACCACCGCAACCCCCTGAAACGGCCAAAAACCACCCCGTTTATGTTTTCATATATGAACGGGTCTGAGGAGTGATTTATCGACGGTTTATATATATTTGAAATAACATGGAAGGGGGTTATAGAGTAAGTGGAATCCAGACAGCAGGCCTAGAGGGGTGGAAACCACCCTCCCGAGGGGTGGAAAATCTTTTTCTTTCAAATGATTCGGTTCAAACGCTTATCCCCCGTTTTCGATGTTGCTGATCACGGGCAAAATATTCATTTTTAGCTCCAACTCCTCCTCATCCCTCAAACGGGCAGAAACCATCCCTCACTCACCAGAAAGCATGCTATCCAAGATTTACAGGTTTTTCGGCACATGATCGTTATTCCTGTGCATATCCCTTAATTTTTCACGGAAGAGAAGGTGGTAGCGACCTCAGGGACCCTTCCAAGAGGTGTAAAATTCGTTAGTTATATTTTTATCGTGATCAGCGACTGCGGAAACGGAAAAGGGCGTATTGACGATCCTAAGTGTGATTAATGAATTTTACACCTCTTGGCCCGAGGTCGCTACCACCTCCTCTTCCGTGAAAAATGAAGGAATATGCACAGGAATAACGATCATGTGCCGAAATACCTGTAAATCCTGGATAGCATGCTTTCTGGTGAATGAGGGGTGATTTCTGCCCGTTTGAGAGATGAGCAAGGGAGGGGTTGGAGCTAAAAATGAATATTTTTCCTGTGATCAGCGACCCCGAAAACGGGGGACAAGCGTTTGAACCTAATCATTTGAAAAAATAGATTTTCCACCTTGGGAAGGTTAATCAACCCCTAGGCCTGTTCTCTGGATTCCAGTTACTCTATAACCCCCTTCCAGGTTATTTCGAGTATAATCCGTCGATAAATCACTCCCCTAAAGGGAGCCCCATGGCCGTTTCAGGGGGTTGCGGCGGTCAAAAACTTCTCCCACCCTCGAAAACGGGGGGGGAGGTAATCTCGTTTTTGCACGAAGTATTTAAAAAAAATTCGTCAAATAATGCTTCATTACATAGACTAAAATGAAATGTTGCATATTGAATTTGGTGAATATGATACTTTTTACAAGCAGTAGAGTATGATTGCTCAGTGATGGTCTCATGGTAGTTTTTTCATCGAGCTACGTCCGATGCATAGTGGGCAAAACTCTTAAAAACTGAAAAAAATTCATATTGTGTCGAAATGGTATTAAACATACAAACCAACATCTTATAATTGTTTGAGACTCGATTTTAGTTCAAGTAAATATGTAACTTTACTCTACTAACTGAATTATGAAAAAACAAAGTATTGTGGTGTCAATGCTTTTATCGTTTTGTTGAACGATTCAGCGATAAAGGTAACCTGTGCTTGTGCCAAGGCCGTTAGATTTGATAGCCTATGCCAACAAATTACACATCCTTCTAATAGTTAATTTATGTATTTTAATATGTGTATATTACATATATTTGTTTACGGTGCCGCTTCATTGTCGGCCAAAGGTTTCTGATTCTGTTTCTCGATGTATTATATATCCTTGATAAAATATATTCGGATTTCTACACAAGTTACCGTTAAAATTAGGCAAATTTAATTTTATATTATAGTTACATTTCAGCCCTACATGGTGTAATCTTTAATCATTTTTCTATACTGAATGAAGTGTCGATTCCGAGATATACTACACCCCCTCACGTGAGAAAATCATTTTCTTTTATACAGCAGAACTAACCGAAGCCTGGTATACAATATGGTATATCCACACCTTTGCTCCACTTCGTCAGTAAGTTATATTATGTATTGAACATACTGATGAAGATGAAGAACCTCTAATTTTGGGAGTAATTGCTGTAAAGTGTAACTTGATGAACGGTCATGACAAATCACCCTTAATAAAATATTACATTTCAAAGATTTTTTGAATTTGGTTTATTCTTGTTTCCACCCCCTATTTTATCAAATATTTTTTTTCACTATTTTTTTTGTTGATTTGGAGTTTTATAATTTCATTCTGTTTATTTCGATTTCCACCCTTTGAAACTACTTATCCTATTTCCACTGATAGGCTATTTTTTTGTTGATTCAGTGGTCGAATTCAACACAAATGCGAAATTTCAGAATTTTACTTATATTAGTTTTTATACTCTTCGCAAATACGAGAATGAAGAATATGTTGCATTTGATTGGTATATTTCTAAAACCGTAAATATCGTTAGTAGAGAAAAAATTCATATCATATTGTTAGTGATCTAATTCTGAACAACTCAGAATGTCTGTCTGCCTGTCACGTTTTTTGTAAAGACGATAAATTAAGACAGAAAAGCCTAATTCTATTTGGACAGTAAGTTAGTGTTAGCTAGAGGAAGAACCTTATTATTTTTTAAAAGAAATAAATAAAAAAATATAAATCTTATGAAACATTTTTAGAACAAAAATGCATACAGAGAATGCTGTAACCTCTGATAATACTCTACAAACACCAAAATACTGCTACTGATTAAAATTACAAGTATTATAAAATTAAATTATTTTCCAAAAATGGCGAAGAGCTTACTAAAGAATGTTCAACAAATATTATATAGAAAATTCAATAACCCACTGAAAAGCATACAGTTTACATCTAGTTTAAATTTCCACCCTCTAAACGACTCCAATTTGTCAGTGGCATTTTTTAAATTATTTTTTCTATAATCACGACCTTTTTCTGGACTACTTTAATAAGTTCCAGAATTTTTAAAACTTTTTGGTGAAATAATTTTTTATTGTAAATTATTTCTAAAAAGTGGTTCGAATTCCAGTACAATCTGTAGGACCTCGTCATCTTCACTTAAATAAATCTAGTTACCTAAACTTTGTCACTAAGATGACTCAGAAATCGGTTAAAAACATTTTCAAACAAACAGATGAATTGCTATAAGAAAATAACAGAATATCCCCTTTCGTGAGTATCCTAGTTTAAGGCGTGCTGTTTTAATATTAAGCGACATTTAATAGCTTTATTTGAAACCTGTATGTCATCAGGCGAAGCTAATGAATTAAACATAACGAATAAATTAGACAGGAAGAGATAATAAGTAGTGAACCTACGTCTACGCTATCTGAAAGGAAGGAAGTTCTTATATATTAAATCCTCTGTGTTTTATTTCTACTGGTAATAGCTGTGCATTCCGAGTCGATTATGTATGAGTTTTATTTGCTAATTATAGTGCAGGTATTGCTTAAAGTGGATTAGCAGTGTTTTAAATTAGACATGTTCTTGTAACAAACTGAAATGCACTGTTTTACTTTGTTAAACAAGTCACTATATTTTGAAGAAAAAAAAGCAGTGTGTCCGCGGTTTTGTAGCTCCACTACATTATCAAACACAGCTATGTGTTATACTTTCTTCGGTAAGCGAAGGAAGTAAAACGTAAAAGAATCTTCAGGTTTTTGTTGTATCTATCTATGGTTGTTAATTCTAATTTCAATATTTATGAAAGTTCTACCAACAATGACTTCATGGTAAACATCGAGTTTAAATGTCAGCTTAGAACACATGAAGATATTATGAGATCATCAGTAAAGTGAGAACGAAAAATTAATCTTAAGAAAAGTTATTACTCCTACAAGTACAAGTTTATTAAAAATAAACGAATATAGATATTCACGAATGCTTAAATAAACACAAAGCTCCATTCGTATTCCATCTGGGGCAATATTTACCCTTCACTAAATAATTAGAACTTTTATGCTAATTCGCAGTCCAAAAAAGAGAGCTGTTAATCAGAGAACCTGCTGTTCAGATAAGGTCGTTCAACTTGTTTCCGTTCCTTATGCCATTACACCAGCCTGCTTTATGTAATTGTTATCTGTTGGTAGTCGAAACACTCATTCTTGAAAGGATATGGTCCACCGCTTCCTTTTCGGTCTTATTTTTGGATGGATTTTACGGCTGTTAGTTCGCAATCAAATGTATTTCTTCAGATAATGATTCGTGCGGATTCTATGTTTCATTATGTGTCACGTTTTTGTGTGGAATTTGCGTTATTTCCACGGAATATTGCATTTCTCCAGTAAATGTTATTTCGTTATTTCATTAATAATAGTTTAGTAATGCATACAGGTCGGCTTAGCAAATAGGTTTGCATTTAACACATGCAGCAAAATAAGAAACAAGCGAAAAAACACTTTTTATGGTATTTTTGAAACATACTTTTTGCTTTTCAAATGTCAAAAAAAAATAGGTAAGAAATATGGTAAAGATTAGCCCCGCTCCTCCCGTAACTACCCCAATGACTTCATGGCAAACCAAAGTATGTATCTTAAAACACAAGACGTTTGCTTCTCCTAACTACCCAATAGTTTCTACTTAACAGATTTTGATTCTTATTTTCAAATTCCTATTTTTCTATGTGTAAACGTAAAACAAAAAATCGATACCCAAGGAACAATTTTAGTTTCTTAAATTTATACAAGGGTGCTATAAAACTATTTATAAAATGCCTTGAAAAATCTATTTTGCTGTAACAATATCCTTAATACCATCATAAAGCGACTTGTAGACTAAAAGGGCCCACCCTTATGAAGGTTGTTAAGGCCTTTTTAAATTCCATCATAAAACTCCTAAGTGAGGCATAGTCAGAGACGAACCCACGGGGGGTTATGGGGGGGTACGCTCCCCCTCCCCAATGTTGATTGAGTTGGGAAAATCACCAAAAATGTAAAAAAATCTTTATTGGGTATAATTGCAAAAAAACGAATAATGAGTTGATAAAAATTAAATGTCACTATGACCATTTTTTTATAAATAATTTTAATTGATATTATTTATGACTAGATGTGACTGATGTGAGAGCCACAGAATAGTCGACAGACAACGCACAACGCCGACGGGCCTACGCGACGGGCCAACAAAAATAAACTCGTCAACTCGCGGAAATTCGACGTTCGACCCAGTAGACGACACGGCTAGAGCATACAATTCTCAAAGACTGTCTTATATTACTCCTTTTTGCCTTTATCAATACAATGCTTTGTCCTAGCTATAAAGTCGTTTGTTGTTGGTTTATACTGAGTATCACTAATATCAGTTACCAACCTCTCAACGAGAGATAATAATAATAACAAATTGTTGTCGGTCAGAAATTGTTAAAATATTAAATTCTTAGAGGACACTGAATCAGAATCTGGGACTATTAAAGGGGTCTACAGACGATCCAGCTGCTGGGACCCGACATTGTTAGTACGCTTTGAAGATAATTGGAATTCCAGCGGACCAGTTAACTTTTACGAATGAGTGCAAAGCATGCCGACAAGGCTGGCTCCCTGCCGCTGGATCGTGTGTAGACCCCTTAATGCTACCTATTGCGTATCACAATGTGAAGTGGGAAGTGGCCGGTAGCCGTACTAGCGCGGACGTTCACGAGCTTGCGCTCCGACTTGCGCGTAATCATATTGTATAGTGTATTCCACAAATATTTCATCGATACAAAAAAGCTCGCAAAAAAGCATAAAAGATGCCGACCGCTTCTAGTTAGTGTACCGCCAGCCGGTCCAATTTGACAACGCTGGTCCAATTTGACAACGCTAGTCCACGTTGACCACCAACCTATTATAATTCCGGTAGAGAAAATTTAAACCAATTATATTCAGTGGGAGTGGCCTACATTTTTGTTCGGAAATATGTGACCATTTTTTTTGTGATGATAATAAAGAAGCCGAACACTTTTATGGCCTTTTATGTAAATAGACTGAAATTGATACAGGTCGGTACCCTTTACATTTTTTTGCGAATTTTTTTATATCGCTGGATTGAGGGCTCTACACATGATCCAGCGGCAGGGACCCAGCCATGTCGGCATGCTTTGAACTCATTCGTAAAAGTGAACTGGTCCGCTAGAATTCCAATTATCTTCAAAGCGTACCGACAATGTCGGGTCCCTGCCGCTGGATCGTGTGTAGACCCTATTATCGTTGGTACAAACTATATCTTGTTTTTCTCCACGGTCATTAAACTATAACGGTTACCTCATCCAGTAGCTTTTAGACGAAGGAGAGCGCGGGGTCAACTTAGGTCTAGCGCCTACATCATGTAGTTTAGTTAAACTTATTTTGCATAATATTTGTATCGCTAGGCTACTTATAAAATTAAAAAAAACATAAGGAAATATAAGTTGTAAAAAAAAATGGGCAGTTGGCAAATTAGTTGTAGCTCCCCCCCCCCAAAAAAAATAGCTGGGTTCGTCTCTGGGCATAGTGCTGCTCTTGAAAACCTTGTTCGGGCCGTTTTAAAACCTTTCTTAAAACCTATTTTAAAGCTGTCAGAAGCTTTTCTATTAGCTTCCTGCATTTCTAGAAGACACCTAGAAGGCTACCTTAAAACTGGTTTTTAAAACCATATTAGAACTGAGAAGCTATAAGAATGTCCACGAAGGAATCCAAATAATTTTATTATTGCATTTATTTTTTCTAAACTGATTTAAGCAAACACACCATCAGACTTATTGAAGATAAAATGGAATTTGAAATGTATAAAGCGTAGAGCACTATAACCTCTTTATGGCCGATTTAAAAGGTAATAAAAAGCCATCAGGTATGACAAAAAAAATTAAAACCAACGGCAGTTTATCGTTAAAACTACATAAGAAAGGCCCAAAAAACAAGAGCCCCTCAGCAATAATAATGATTTTAATATCCATACAAAATTTGCATAGACACACGTAATCAGCAAATTTAAAAAAGTGGGCTGCTTCTGGGTTCCCACGGTAATTTTCAGTCGTTTCTTGTAATTCTACCTTAATTTGCTAACGAAAAAGTGATAATTATTGATAATTATAATTGTGAGATTGACCTTGAATATTTTTATATAACAAGAAAAACATGGCCGGCCAACTAAAATTGTCATTTTACAGTCCTCTCCAGTGTTGCCAGGTCTAGTGAAATTTCACTAGATCTGGTGATTTCTTAAAATCTAGTGATTTAGTGAAAACTTTTATGAAAATGCCCATTTTTAATGATTTTTGAATCATCCAATTTATTTCCCTCTACTGGTAGGTAGACAAACATTAAATTCAAGTTGCGATTCATTTAATACAGAACTGTTCACGTTAATCGCTACCACGGTCAGTAAACTTTACGGTTACCTCGATCAGCAGCTCTTAGACGAAAGAGACGCACGGAGCGGGGAATCGAATGAAAGAGACAGACATATCTAATTTCCATGCAAAAGACACAGACAAAGATGCCTGTAGTGTCTACAGCTGACGTAGGCTGTAGACAGAATATCTTTCATTCGATTCCTCGCTCCGCGCGTCTCTCTCGTCTAAAAGCTGCTAATTGAGGTAACCGTATAGTTTATTGACCGTGAATCGCTACAATCGAATAGCCTGGGCTCGTTGCCCTCTAGCGTCTCGTAGACAAACAGTACTTTCTAGTTACAAACCATTTAATACAATACAGAGTACGAAGTCTGGCAACGAAATAATCAGATAGAGGACGCTCAAAGCTATGATGTGCTCAGAGAGCTCAAGAAAATTACGTGTCCTACAGACACTGCAACTTTTGAAAATTAAAGATGAGAGCTTTAATCTAGTGAAATTTTAGTAAGATTTAGTAACTTTTTAAAGCGTCGTCTGATAACTTTTAAAATTTTGATCTGGCAACACTGGTCCTCTCATTAAACTGTATATTCTAATAATGGTAATGACCTAGAACATTTACTCTAAATGAAGCCCTTTTAGTCTTTTTGTATACTATCACAAATAATTCCTTCCTTACAAAAATGCAAATGCACTTGGCGAAGATCACATGGACTTGATAAAAGCTGTAATAAAACGTTTGGGACGTTGACATTTGATACAAAAAACTTAAAACTTAACCTCAGAATAATTTGTATGTGTGTGTGTTTTAACAGTCCTTTTAAAATGGCCACTCTTTTTTATTATCTTCCACCTTTCCAAAAGAGACTTAATTACACATCAGTAAGTCGTGAAATGCTTTTAATTAACACACACACACACATGCATCAACGACACTTCAGGCAGACATATTGTTTATAATTTTTATAATAAATGTTTTATTGAGGTTTTGGAAAGTGTTTTATGGAATTAAAATTTGCCTTTTAGATTTATAGAGGCCTTTTTTTCTTCATAACGGTTTCATCACAACATTTATCAAGGATGTTTTAAGAGTCTAGTTTTGTAATGGCCTTTAATAAGTCCTAATGGGCATTGGAAATGTCTAGTTTTAAAAAGAATTTAAAATGCATTTATTGCAAATATGTTAAAACCATTAAGAATAATTTAAAGCCTCTTTAAATCTAAATGAAATTTAAGACGTTCATAAAACTAATTAGCTTTATGGAGAGTTTTATGTAGGTTATGATAAATCCATTACAAATACAGGAAGCAAATTAGCTTTACAATTAGGTCTTACAGAATGCTTTAAAACTTACTATTAAGAGCAAGTTTACTTGAAGCCTAAAAGGCCTTAACTACAACATCAACAAAGCACATGACTATTTCCTAACCCTGACAAACCTTTCTTAAAACCTCCTCAAGTCCAAATGACTTTTAAATTGTTCCTTGGGTAGACTGCACAGTGCCATCGCAATGTATAAGTTTCTTATGCCGCTCATGTCATTTTAAATTAATCTTGGGTGCAGTGGTAACTATACTGCCAAGAGAGAGAGTGAAGGGGCGCCTTAGACTGGTGGACATTATTTCTTATAGTTACTTTAAAGTAAATTAAGGTCTTTCAATTCCGTCGCTCTGTCTGTATGTATGTTGTGTGACTATCTGTCTGTGGTGTGACGTCTGTTGGCATGAACAACGTGATTTACCATGATATGCGGAAAATAAAATGGTGTACTAGTCTTCAATTTGGCCCCTGCAAAATTTTAGAGTGCTCCGAGGTAATTTAGTATATTAAAAATGGTTAAAACTTACAAAGATACACCACTGTTATTGTCTAGGTCAGTAATAGGGCGACTAACTTACTTGTGAAAGAACATATTGGAGATATTTACATTTCCTTAATTGGCATAAAAAGTGAAGCCGGCGGGTGCGGTCAAAGTGCCGCGTTTTTTGCTTTCGGTCGAACAATCGGGACACCGGCAGGTACAAAGCACCGCCGAAGTTGGTGTTTTTGTGTTATTGATGTAAATATCTCTTATATCTACTTGTTGCTGTAGAGTTCACTAGCATAGGGTCAATATCTTTTCGATTTATTTCGCTATTTTTGTAGGGGGATTTGATTAAAACCAAAAAGTCACTTCTACCCTCTCCAGCTTTGGTGCAATAGTGTCAATCCCAAGTCAGATAAAGTGATATGGTTGTACCGCGTAAAAAAGATAAGGTAATTTTTTTGGTGTTTTTTTTTAATTAAATTTTCTGCATGTCATGATAGATCACCCTGTATATTTAAAATCCAATTTGGACAAAAATAATATTCGACAGGTAGCTGACGTTATGGCCAAGGAAGAACCTCATACACTTTTAATGAAAAATAGGACAATATTTTGCATGTAGTTAGTACAAAGAAGGAACTGGTTATACTTCTAGTAGTTACTCTAAAAAAAAAAAATAAAACGACTAGAAAATATTTTACCATTTTCGCCTAGAGCAATTATGAACTAAACAATTTAATTTCTCATACCAGCATCGAACAATTGGATCAAGCGTAACGTTGTTTTTGCAATGAGCCGCTGGTTAAACACTACGTACTTACATTATACGTAATAAAATGTCATAATAAAAATCTACATATCTTTCGTAAGTTTGGACTCGATTAATCACGCTTGAGTCAACCGTATATATTGACACTCCCAATTTCTGAGGACGATGACACAGTCAGCTTTACTTTAAAAACACCCAAAAAACAACTTTCTTCACCGTTAGTTTTGATGGTATTCAAGTTTTTTATGGAAAAATTTACGATTGCAATTTTGCAATGCAAATAGTATAAAAATATGCATATATTTGCAGTGGGAGTGGGTAGATGCGGCAATATCTTCACCTACGTGAAACAAAAGTCAGTAATTAAATATCCCCCAAAAAACATTAAAAATGGAAAAAAACGGAAAAACCGAAATAAAGAACAGAATGTGTAAGGAAACAAAAAAAAAAGAAATATCGCTCATCGCCCATCGAAAGTATGAAAACGTACATCGTCACTAGCCCGAAAAACATATTGGCTTGGGTGGCGCTAATGGATATTGGATAAGTACATTTTGGGGTTGGAAAATTTAACGGAAATTTTTTTCGATTTTTCAGTTATTTTCCCATGCAAGCCTTTGAAACTATAGAATGTTATTGATGTGTTAGGCATTATAATATAATTGGCTTGACTATCGGATGTGGACGGAACGAAGGCTTGCGTCGGAAAGTTGCAGGAAAATTGTATGCAAATTGCCACCATTTTCTCACGCAAGCCGTTTGACATATGTTTTTAAAAAGTGATTCTAAGACTATATAACAAGAGGCTTGCGTGTCGTATATGGCCATCATATTAATTATACATAATTTATTTAACAAAGAGCTGACAAAAAAATTCTAAAAATTTCCACCATTTTCCCACACAAGCCGCTTGGCATATGCTTAGAAAAAAATGATTCTAAGACTATTGTAATAAAAGGCTTGAATGTCGGACATGGAGTATATTATTTATTTAAAAAAGAGCTGACAAAAAAAATCTATAAATTTTCACATTTTTCCACACAAGCCGTTTGGCATATGCTTAAAAAAGTGATTTTAAGACCCTATAACGAAAAGCATAAGTGTCGGAAATGGAACATATTATTTATTTTAAAAAAAGATGACAAAAGGTCACACTAAAAAAAAATTGTTTGAAGCAAACAAAAATTTTGTTGTTTTACACCAATGAAGTAGGTAATGTTTTCGTAATGTCACCTAATTCAATAGCGACTCTTCATTAATTTGCTCAAAAGTCATGCTATTTCATCTTATGTTTCTGAGCTGCCAATTTTGTTTCTTCTATTATCATTGTTTTTATAATAGGTACGTTAAAAGTTATTAATGTAGCGCCAGAGGTTGTTATTCCCCTCAGGCGATTAGCTATGTAGATACAAGAATTTAAATTTCGTGAATGTGGAAGACCTTTTCTTGTTTTTTCTTCGGTCGAACACCTCACTATTCAAATATTTCAGCTAATGACCAGCCATGTTTAAGTAATTTACATTCAATTATTGAGAAAGTTGTCCATTTTTAAATTCATCGAGCTAGCTTACCTTGACCATTTAAAACTGAAGTAGGTTTAACTTTTAACAAACCTTCTACCATGCTATAAGCTAATCTATTAGTTTTAGACAATCAATCCCACACTGAATAGATGCAGAATGTTTTCTACTATTCGATATTTAACAATGACTGGAAACTATTTCTCTTACAGTGTTACATTTCACTCATATTTTGACGCAATGTAGCGTTCGCAATGTTAGAAGTGCCTATTTTGTTTATTAAAGAGTCTGAAATAGCCTCTGTTATGTATGTTTTATTCAATTTCGTAATTCCAAATGAATTGGGGAACTCTAAATTCGAATGTGGTAGAAAATTTTACGTAAGAATCTGTGCTTCGTCTTCATATACTCTTTAGTCAAGTTCAATTTGACGGAAATTCTCTAACTTATTGAAATCAGTTTAAAAAAATAAACTTTATAAAATATTAGTTTAGTCTATGAGCTATTAGAAAATAAATAATTTACGGTTTTCATAGGCAAATGGAATAAATTCAGTAGGTATCTCAGTTATTGTGCATATTTATAAAAAATCCCGAGACACGTCGATTTTGGATTCTGAAATATGACATCCTGCAAGTAGGAGCTTGTGATACCTCGTTTGAAAGGTCTTTTCATTCTCTATTCAAAAATGCTAAAATGCTATGGTTTTAATATTTATTGCAAAAATTAACGGTAAAAAAATTAATTCATGTGCTTAACGTAATTCACTACAGCAAACTAAAAGAAACTTAACTTCAACGTAGTAAATGTTCCAAATGAGTTCCTTGAACGTCTTGGCAGCATCCTAATCGTAAATAAAAATATCTTCTAACGTTTTCCAACATCCGAGGCGTGACTGACCTAACCATATCCGTTATCTTCTTCTTAAGTCAGCTATATCGCGTGGCTTAGTTTTGTATACCATACCTTTCACATTCCCATTGAAAAATCTAAGGGTGTAAGATCAGGAGAACGTGCTGGCCATTCTAGCGGTCCTCCCTATCCACCGATTTGGAAATGTTAAGTCGAGGTATTGCCGTATGGGGTTTCTTCAAACTCAAGCAGTATATCTAATTTGGTATCGTTACTCATTGCATTGGAAGCTTCTTTTTTTATCTGCTGTACATGTCCATTTTCTCGAAACTGCTTTTCAATTTTGCTAATTGTACTTTGGGTTATAGGCGGCAAATCAGGAAATTTTTCTTGAAATAGGCGAGCAACTTCGTCCTGTGATCGCATTCTATCTCTGTAACCAATATCATCTGTAAAATTATTATTTTATACATTTCGTTTAAATAAACCATGTTTAGAAATTGCAGTTAGTAAAAAACACTGACAACTATTTATTGCTGTCAATCGCTACGGCGTTTTCAATAAAACTGGCAATGCCAGCTATGAAGAATTTTGATGTTTGTGTTTTTTTTTTAGTTGATAATGTTGAAAAAGAACACTGGAATTGTTTTTGCTAGCCTGCAAGAACAAAACGCTGTAAGTTTTTATGTTTTTCGTTTGTTCTAGCGAATTTCGTCAAGCAGTCCATTAATTTTTGCAGTAAATATTAAAACCATAGCATTTTTGAATAGAGAATGAAAAGATCTTTCAAATGAGTCCCTACTTCCCATTTAAAAATTTAGGGGTTGCAACTGCGATTCGAAGGGGGTTGAATTTAGGGATGAGATTTGCACGTTGCAGAATGTCATTTCAGAATCCAAAATCGACGTGTCTCGGGATTTTTTATAAACATGCACAGTAATAATTGAGATCTGAATTTATTCCATTTGGCTGTTCCACACTGTATTTGGCATTACTGGTTTTAATAAAGTTTCACGGTACTTAAAAACAAATTACAGTACAGATATGATAATGGTGTAAATTATGTAAGAAGTAACAACACTTATTTCTATAGAAAATAAATTTCAGTATGTAGGGTTTCCCGGCGCTCGAAGCGAATATGTTGACGCAAATCAAATTATTATGCATGTCTTGGAATCGAAGTTATTTTTAAAATTGTTTTGTAGGTTTTCCTCTTGTTTGCGCCGAGGCAAGTGGTTCCCCACACGTCAAGCTACAAGGAGAACCAGGCAAACTTGCATTTTCTTTTGTTTTTGTTTCCTGGTAAACAGTCTTGTACAGCTATGTTTTCTCTACACTCGGAAAAAACAAATAGGATTCTGTTGAATACTGAAAATTTATCACCTAATCTAGATCTCGAGATGGGTGTAAAAAAGAACAAATAACGAAAGCAAAAACGTATTGTTACATGTTCTACCCCCCCCCCCCCCCCAGAGACATTTATGTTAGTTTCCTACAAGTTGTATAAGTAACAGAGACTGAATTAGGTAGTTAGTTTGGCAATCGGTCCAGAGATGGCGCGCGCAGTGTCAGAGTCTGGAAGTTGCAGAGAGCCTTCTAGAAAATTCCAGAAGGAGAAGAGAACATTCTGGAGCTCTTATCTTTAGGTATATAAAGGAATGGAGAAGCCGAGTTAGGACAGTTTTGTTCAGTTAGTGAATTGAGAAACAATAAGAACAAGTAAGCAAAGTGCTCAAGTGACTGAAGTAGTGAATTATAGTACTCAGTGTATATTAGTGAAGTAATTATTTATTGTAATTAGAACGTAAGTTAATTAATCAGTGATTAGTGTCACCCTGCTGTCATAATTTCCGGATCCACGATACAGGGTGTTTACAAAAGGGGTGTAAACACATAACAATTGGTGTCAGAAGCGGAATTATAACAGAAGATTTCTGGATTGTTCGAGAAGGTTTCTACAGTGTTCTTCTCGGGAATTAGTAGTGACACGGTGAATTGACTTATGGGATATTGTGTAAGGACTATTTTTGAACTAAAAACTGAAAAGTGCGTTTTCGGAAAAGTTCCAGAACATTCTATTTGTAAATTACTGGAGATAGTGGAATTCTTTCAATTGGATAGTGGCCTAGACTCTAAATAAGACTCTTTCGTGCCGTTTCCAGATTGTTTTAGAAAGTCCCATTGGAAATATTGACGAGATATCTGAATTTTTTAAACGCTATTGTGCAACAAACTTTGTTAACGTCATCATATGCTCATAACAACAAGAAGCATGGCAGGGGAGAAACAAATGAAGGACCTACTTGCGGAATTTAGGAAGGTGATGGAGCAGCAGCGCCAAGAAGAAAAAGGCGAATTGAGAAAAATTAAGGAGGACCTGGAAATAAGACGAAAAGAAGAAAAGGAAGAACAAGAAAAGCGGCGTCAAGCAGAAAATGAGGATCAAGAAAGAAGATGTCAGGAAGAGAAAGATGAAATGAGAAGAATTGTGGAAGAGCAAGAAAGAAGACGCCAAGAAGAGAGAGACGAATTGAAGAAAATTATGGAAGATCTGGAAATAAGACGCTAGGATGAAAAAGAAGAACAAAAAAGACGCCAGGAAGAATTAAGGAAAATTCTGAACGAACTATTGAAAATACAACGAGACACCAAAGTAGTAGCGAAGCTTTGGTGCGTGCCCTCGAAGTAGAGGCTGCTTATTAGGACATCCCACGGCCAAGAGTGCGGGCTGTGACAGTGGAAGAGTCACATTCGGACAAAAAGAGCCTGGAGACTCTACTGACTCTACTGACAGACATGCACAAAATGATGAATTCTTCTAGAAGGCTCTCTACAACTTCCAGATTCTGACACCGCGCGCACCATCTCTGGGCCGATTGCCAAACTAACATAGATGTCTCTGAAGGGTAGAACATGTAACAGTATTTTTAACTAACTTCAATGTCGATAAGATTGAAGTAATGTTATACCGTGTGTGTAGTAGCGGGCTAGGCATGGGGAGTAAGAATTACAACATCGCGTGTGCCAGCTGGCTGAAATGAAATAACAGAGCTGGAATGCTCCATCGACGGACGAATTTACGGCTGCCGGTGTTGTCATATCTATCGCGCTACGTGAATGTACATGCCTAATGGGAAATTACACGCACGGTATCATAGTTTGTTTGAAGGCTGTTCAGTTTTTACAAAAAAAATTAATGCATGTTTGATAACACGTGTTTAATATATTAATTTCGATCCTCACTATATCCTGAGCTTCAGGAATGGTGCATAGGGTCATTTAGTGATATGGCAGTTTCCTACTTTTTCTTCCTCATTTTAAAGTATAACAAACCAATAGCCTCAGAAAAAAATTTCAGCTCAATTGAATCAATAGCCACAGAGATATTCGCATTTGAATAGAAACACGCTCGGCCGGCCAACAGTCCGTAGAGTGACGTCACTTGGCGTGCGCCGATACCTATATTAGAGCAGCGATTTCGTAAGTCTATCGTGTCGTTTTTTTTTTTTTTTGGCGTAGAACCAGGTCAAACATGTTAGATTCCTTTGAGTATGTCACCGGGCATATGAAATCATATTTTACGACATTTTTTTGTGGTCTCCAACTTTTTAAATAAATAAAAACTGAAAAAAACGTATTTTTAAATAAAATTGTTTTTTTCTTCTTTCCACCGCCATATCTTTAAAACTATTAAAGGTACCGAAATTTGTTTTGTATCAAATTAAAGCACACACTGTAGCGCTTTTACCAATATAAACGGTTTGGGCACAATTCGCACTCATTTCTCTAAAAATCGGATAAACTAAAAATATATATTTTATGTATTGAAATCTTCACCAATCGATAAACTTTTTTATTTTTGAAAATATTTACATACATGCAGCGAAGAAAATAAAGCCTAATAATCACAAAAATTTTTGAAACAATATATTTTTTCCTAAAGTGTACCGTTTCACAACAGCGAATTTTTTTATCACCGCTAAATGCGGCATTGGGACGCAATTAATACACCTCCCATGCAGGGTTGGTCAGATTAGTCGCGCAGAAGTGGCGGTTGTCGAAAATCATTAAGTATTCACTGTTTGAATAAAAATTGTGACAATCGAAAATGTGCTTGTTTTAAGGAAGACCTAAAATGTTGCAACGAGTGCAAATGTCGTTCCTGTAACAACAAGATTTCGAGGCAGATATGAACGAATTAGAATGCTATTATATAGGGCCTACATAAACTACATACTACATATTTATCTATCCAAATAGAAAATTTATTTCAACAATAAAACTCATTTTATGCGTACGTTTTTACTTTCATTCATTTAAAAATATCTAATAAACTTACTAATTAGGTGGGTAGTTAGTAACACTGATTGATATTTATAGATTAGGTATTTATATCTACCTACCTGTCTTTTTATTATTAAAAGGAGACTATTTTATATTTATTGTACAATTTCTTAATATTAACAACATATTATCAATACTACTGTACAATATATGAAATATTGAACAATAATATTGATCCCCTAGATGCTTTTGATCACTATTGGTTTTGTATCTATTGATATAAGTTAAACTACTACATACACCCTGACCGGGACCGCCAGATCGTTGCAGTCGGCAGGCTTGCTACAGCCGAGCGCGCAAGAATATGACTTTGGCCCATTAAAAAAAATCGCTGACTCAATACTATGAACGGGACATGAAAAATGTTTATCCTAAAAACTTTTTTCAACTATTGGCTTCAATTTGTACGCAGCATGTATATACAAATTTTCATAAATAAATGTTTTTCTCGATTGTCTAAAATTACGCTACTGAAAATACCAAGTTTGAGTTTCCTATTATTTTTCCGTTGTTCGAAGCGCTATTGTGTCTACTTTAACCTAAAAAAAAAAATAGCGTGATAGCACAAATATTTGAGATATAGCGGTGGAGACGTTAAAAAACATATTTCATTGAAAATATATTTTTTTGAGTTTTTCCGAAATAAAAAAGTTCTCGACAACCAAAAAATGTCGTAAAAAATGTGTGTACACGATTATCTTACTAAAGGATCCCACTAAGTCTGGTTTGGTTCTACGCCGTTTTTTTTTCTCGAAAACTAAGCGACTTTACTTCCAGATTTTACTCTACTAACTTGCATTCACAGCCGTGTTCACTGAGCGGTTCAGCCATCTGACGTCACAACTCGACTACATGGTTATCCCGAGCGTTTTTAAGCGCGCCGACTTTAATAATTTTTTTATACATGAAGGCGGCGTCAGTAAATTCTAATTTTTGGCATACTTACTATACTCACCAAACTCTTTCAGAATATGTAATAATAAAAAATTGTTAAATGAGCCTATTCTGTTGACACCAAGTATAAATTATTGACGAATAAATATATTAATAAAAAATCTTTAAAAAAACCACGCTAATTTAACATTATATACTCAAGAAATTGTAGAACATACCGGGAGATTTCAAGCCAATTTACAAGTCAACGTCCTGTGTGCATTCGACTTCGACACGGTTTTGTGATTTTGGAATCCTTCACCTTGCCGATGCCGGCTTCAAATCGTTCACGGCCAGGCTGATTTCATTTACGTAATAACAACAATAAAATTGTTTCGCTTCCCATAACTAAACTAACAACACCAGAAAATCATAATTTGGCTAATAACACTTAATTCAATTATCACGCGCACTATAGACTAAACAAAAATGGCTTTAAACGCTCAAATTGGTATGATAATTAAAATGAATTCGATTTATTAATTGTTGGGGTGATGCGGCTGTTACGAGTTCGACTACCTTTTTGCTGGGTCGGCTTTTACCGCAGAAATAATTATTTTTACTTCCACATCCAGTGGAAGTATAGTAACGACAAATTTTTGAAAATGTTTATTGTTCAAATAGGCTTAGAATGTCATGAAACGTCGAGATTTTAAGTTTGAGCGAAAAAAATTCTGTCTGTCTGTAACTTTTTTTGTGCACACGATTACTTTGGAACCGTTTAAAATATTGACTTGAAATTTGGTACACTTATGGATGTATGTACTTTAACGGGATCTGGAACTAGATTATATTTTCGTCTTATTCCGTCGAAGGGTTGGGGGGGGGGGGTAAGAAGGGATAAATGGGGGGTAAATAGGTAAATCAAACAGATAATAGTCCATAAAATTGGTATTTAGTGTATTCAAGAGAAGCTAAGGTTTCAAGAAATTTTTTGGCATTAGCCATTACCACCCCTACCTCATTATTATAGGGGATGAAAAATATATATATATATATATATATATATAATTTAGTGTGTGTACAAGAACCAAAAGCCTCAAAATATTTTTTTACTTCAATGAAGATGTTTGTGATAAAAAACATTAGAAAAAGTTTCTATTTTTTATTATAAATTATTTTTTAAACTAAATAAACAGTTTTGTTGTTCTAATAATTATTCCCAACTAGCACAATTGGTTGCTGGAACGTAGCAACGACTATTATAATAATAATAATAATGAGTTTATTTCCATAGACTATTACAGTATTGGAATTGTCAAATACAAAATAGAACAAAACAAAAAAAGAAAAAATATGTACATATATATGCATGTATATATAGTTAGAGGTAGATTATACAACATATGAAAAATAGACAAACAAACAAGGAGATGTACAACTAAAATCTAATAAAGGTATAACAATAAATAAATAAATGGGTGAAATTTTAATTATCACAGCATTAGTAGGTACAAATTGTAAGATCAGATGGAGAACATTAAGTAAAGAGGTAGTATTCCTCGTAAGAGTAAAAACAATGTTCCGCTAGGAATCTTTTTACCATCTTCTTGAAAATCACAAAACTACTTGCATCTTTTATAATTTGTGGGAGGTGGTTATACATTTTAATTGAAGAGATAAAGGGCCCTCTTTTTGACTGCTCTAATCTATGGGGCGGTACAAAAATATTTTTTTGCGATCGCGTGCTGTATTTATTAACATCACCACATTTTAAAAGACTATCAATGTTTTTCCTGACAAAACATACAGATTGCAAAATATATATACAATAAATGGTGAGTATGCCATGCTGTTTAAAATAATCTCTGCAGGATGTATTGTAGGGAAGTTTAAACATACTTCTCACAATTCTTTTCTGCAAAATGAACACCTTGCTAATTCCCGAACTATTTCCCCAGCACAATATGCAATATTGCAAAACCGAGTAAATACATCCGTAATAGAATGTTTTCAGTGTGTCAGCTTCAACAGTGTCCCTTATTTGAAGAAGTGCAAAGTTTAGACTAGCCAGTTTTTTCGTCAGATTCTCAATATGAGCCTCCCATGACATATTCATATCCATATGTACGCCTAAGAACTTCGTAAGATCATTTTGATGGAGATTGTGATTTCCTCTGACCAACAGGCTAAAGTCCAACTTTGCACGAATCGGGGAAAACATTAAAAATACAGTTTTTTGCTGATTTAGAATCAGACCATTATTGCGACACCATTGTGACATTTTATCAACACATAAGGTGGCATTTTTGCTTAAGAGGTCAACGTTAGGAGCAGTTATGATAGAGGAGGTGTCGTCTGCAAAAAGGGTTAAGAAGCAATTATTTAAGTTAGTTACTAAATCGTTGACGAAAATAATGAACAATAATGGACCTAATACACTGCCCTGTGGTACCCCTGTCAGAACGTTAACACTATCTGAAAGACATTCCATACCATCATGTACAATTTTGATTGTTTGAGTTCTCTCCAATAAGTAGGACTTTATCCATTCCAATACTGGGCCACGGATACCGTATATTTCAAGTTTTTTTAACAACAAATTGTGATTTATGGTATCAAAGGCCCGTGATAGATCGAAAAAAATGCCAGCTGATAGTAATTTTTCATCAAAGTTATGTAGAATTTTCTCATAAAAGGAGAGAACCGCATCTTGTGTTGATTTATTCTCGCAAAACCCATATTGCCAGGGGTTAACAAGTTATATTTAATTAAAAATGAATTTAATCTGATCTCAAATGCCTTTTCAAAAATTTTTGAAAATATGGATAGGAGAGCTATCGGTCTATAATTTTCCATGGAATGAGGATCATTTTTTTTGTAAACTGGAATTATTAGTGCTAATTTTAACTGTTGTGGAAATTGTCCATTTTCGAAAGATAAATTTATGAGGTATGTTAGGATACTAATCAAATAAGTACTAACTTCCTTTATTAAACAACATGGCACATCATCTGGGCCTGACGATTTTTTCTTGCAAACAGAGTTGATAATATCAGCAACCTCAATCTCTGTAATGGGCATTAAATACATAGTGTTATTATTAACTTCTGGTGCATTTGTTACATCAAAAGTCTTAAGATTAAATGTGGAGGTAAGTTCACTTACCGAATCGATGAAGTATGTGTTGAAACCATTTGCAATATTTTGAGGTTTAGTTTTTGGAGGGAAGTTGTTTTTTATTACGACCAACATTAGTGTTTTCTCTAACTATACCCCACATGGTTTTAGATTTGTTAGAAGAATTTATTATTTTGTTTTGATAATAAGCCTTTTTTGAATTTTTTATATTTTCTAGGTGATTAATTTTTAATATATTATATCTTAACTTAAGGTATTGTAGGTACTTTAAAGTGTTCTGTCACTAGTCACAAGAGCATAACAGGAACGTTCCCATTCCATGAGTATGACCAAAATGGGGAATATTTTTTCGGTTACCGCAACGTTCCCGCTACGTTCCCGGAACTAGTCTGGTTACGTTCCAATAGCGTTGTGGGTTAGCCGGACGGAAAACATATGACGGTAATTACCGGTTATTTAAATTTTTTACCGGTTATTTCGGTAAATTCTGAACTTACGATATGTCACGTATTCAGCGTTGCTATATATATTAGGGATTGCATTACCGGTTAACCGGTAAACAGGACAAAAAACACATGACGATAATTACCGGTTATTTAAATTTTTTACCGATTGTTTCGGTAAAGTCTGAATTTACGATATGTCTCGTATTCAACGTTTCTATTTATGTCAGTGACTAGTATTCTCTAAATATAGAGTGACTGTCCCAACACTGAGCACTTTTAATAATAAATAAATAATATTATAAAAAGTAAAACCCAAACACCAAGCCCTAAGAAATACAAGTAAGAGAGACATTGACAATATCTTGCGACAGGAAATTGAATATTTCACTGCCTTAAATATCCGTGGAAAACATTTAGAAGAATGTTATTACCAATTCTTATTAACTTATCGACCTACCAATATCGATAGAGGAAGGGCATTTTCAGTTGGCTATGTACAAATATCAGACGACTAACAGAAACAGCTTTGAAAAACTAGCCCTTTTAATGGGCTATTGTTAAAAATATTGTATTTTTAGATTAGGTATTCAGTAAATGCCCTACTGGAATTTATGTTTGTAATTTTTGTATATTTACAGAATAATTATTTATTTAAATTTATTTCATTTATATTTTTTCCTTTTGATAAAACAACCTTTTGTTTGTTCATTATAATAATAATAATAATACATTTATTTTACTCAAAGTAAAAATGATACAAATTGAACTGTAGAGCTCTTCTTCCATTTGCCCAAATACAAATAACCCAAGTCTAAGATTATAAAAAGATTATAAAAAAATATTAATACATATAAATCTAAAATTTCAAGAAAAAAATAATTATTATTTTATTTGTTAATATTCAGTAATCAATTGTAATAATCTAACAAATGTTATATTTTATAATAATAATAACAATAATAACAACAGCAGCACTCAGACATGCGAGCAGACAAGGGGAACGGGCAGACCCACGAAGCGAAACAAAAAGGTTAAAAGTAAATAAAATTATATCGGAAAAAGAAAAAGAAATATACGCGCATCCACAACGCAGTATCAAGTCTCCTGCTTCTGATCAGCCAAAATGTAATTTTTGACAACTTTAATAAAAAATTTTTTTGATTTATATTGTTTATATTCATTTGGAAGTTCATTCCAAAGATGAGATGCAAAGTACATAAATGATCTTTGAAAAATCGCAGTTTCATGCTGAGGCACCAAAAAATTTTGTATGTATCTTTTATTATGCAAGTGATCTCGTGAAATGAACTTATTTCTTAAGTACTGAGGTTCGTCATTATGAATTATTCGCCAAATAAGTGTGAGCATGTGTAAACGTCTACGGTTTTCCAAGTTTAATATGGTGTGTTTATTTAGATGTGGTGATATATGTTGTCTATATGGGATACTGTAAATATAACTCATACGTGAATTTTGAGGTTTTTGAATTTTCTTTTTTGCTGTCGCCGATAATAACTTTCCATATACAACATCACCATAATCAACTAAAGATAATACGAGTGAATCACAAAATTTTGATTTACACTCTCTAGATATGTCTTTCGGAAAACTGTATAATTTTTTCAATCAACTGTATGCGAATTTCAATTTGGAAAAAATATGTTTCTCAAAGCTTAAGTATATTAATTATACGTATATAAAAATGTTTTTTGTTAAATTTAGATAATTTTGTACATGGAAAAAGACAATTGCCATTTTCGCCATCTTAACCATTCATTGTAAAAATTACCGGTAAATACCGGTTAACCGGTTATTTACATTTTTATTTACCGATTTACCGGTTATTAAAATTTCCGGTAAATTGCAATCCCTACTATATATGTTAGTGACTAGTATTTGCTAAATACAGAGTGGCTGTCCCAACACACACTTTTAACAATAAATAATATAAAAAAGATAATACCCAAACACCAAGCCTCAAGAAATACAAGTAAGAGAGACATTGACAATATCTTGCGATAGGAAATTGAATATTTTACTGCCGCAAAGATCCGTGGAAAACATTTAGGTGTGTGTTATTACCAATCCTTATTAACTTATCGACCTACCGTATCGATTGAGAAAGGGCATATTCAGCTGGTGGAATTCTATTCACAAATATCAGACGACTAACAGATGCTTTGAAAACTAACTCTTTTACCGGCTATTATTTTAAAAATTGTGTTTTTAGATTAGGTATTCAGTAAATGCCCTATTTGAGTTTATGTTTATAATTTTTGTTATTTAAATTGGTATTTTTCTTATTTACAGAATATTTATTTATTTAATGTATTTCATTTGTATTTTTTCCTTTTGATAAAAAACTTTTTGTTTTTTCATTATATTAATTATACGTATATAAAAATGTTTTTGTTAAATTTCGATAATTTTGTGCATCAAAGCCAGAAGCATGTATCAGGAAAGATATCCTATGCCTTGCCAGATGCCCGGTCCTTTTCGGCTATTCATCGCTGTCTTTGTAAAATTGGTAGTTTCTAAAAAGGTACTTGGGGAGGTCAAACTGTCAGAACACCCGAAATTGAGGAAGCGGTGCTGCAGGAAATCGACGAACATCCTGAGACGAGTACGAGGAAGATTACTAGAGCTCTAAATATTTGTTATCAAATTGTTTGGCGTCTTTTGGTTGATTTTTTATTGTATTCGTATCATATTCTAAGAGTAGAGGCATTACTTCCCAGCAACGAAGCTAATTACTTCCACGTCCAGTGGAAGTATAGTAACGACAAAAAAATTTTAAAAATTTTTATTGTCCAAATAGGCTTAAAATGTCATGAAACGTCGAGATTTTAAGTTTGAGCGAAAAAAAAATTTCTGTCTGTCTGTCTGTCGGTCTGTCTGTCGGTCTGTCTGTCGGTCTGTCTGTCTGTCTGTCGGTCTGTCTGTAACTTTTTTTTGTGCGCACGTTTACTCTGGAACCGTTTAAGATATTGACTTGAAATTTGATACACCTACATAACGAGATCTAGAACTAGATTATATTTTCATCTTGTTCCGTCGAAGGGTTGGGGGGGGTAAATTGGGGTAAATTGGGGTAAATTTGGGGTAAATGGGTAAATCAAGCAGATAAGAGTCCACGAAATTGGCATTTAGTATATACAAGAGAAGCTGAGGTCTCAAAAAAATTTTTGGCATTAGCCACCCCCATTACCACCCCCACCTCTTTATTAAAGGGGATGAAAAAAAATGGTATTTAGTGCATGTACAGGAACCAGAAACCTTAAAATATTTTTTTACTTCATCCACCCCCCCACTACCACCCCCCTATCACCACCCCCACCCCACTACCGATGTGGGGTATCGTTTTATGGGTTTTTGGGGTAGAGGATTTCAAATATTATATTATTAAAGTTCCATAAACAATTGTTTTCACATATAAAGTTTTTTCGTTGTGAGTGACTTGGATAGAAAATCTGGATGTGGAAGTAGTGATTCCTTGGGCAGCGGTTTTTTCTAGGAATGCTATTCGAAATTTCCATGTGTGGGCGGACGAATAACCGAAACCCATTTCCAAGAGCAATTTTCGGTTAATGGGTAGGAATTATTGAATGGCCTCAATTTTTTCAAGTACCAGAAAATTAATGCAGGTATTACATGGTACATATCTTTAATTTTTAAGTAACGGAATGAATAGACAGGCGATTGTTCAAGTGTGTCCTTATTTCTTTCCAGCAGTTTATGTTTTAATCAACTAAAACATAAACTACGGCATTAGCCATAATTTGCCATAAACATCAGGTTGAGTTGTGTCATACAGCGGAAAATGTTGAATAGGTAATAACTATAAACGGTTAACCGTAAACGTGGTAGAAACTGATAAGGCATATAACATTATGAACGCAATATAGTTAACATTTTCCAAATAAATTGCTGACGTTTGTTTGCGATACCAAAATTCTGTAAATTGCTGCGATAATAGCATAACACTCTAGATGTGTCTGTGTATGTATAAAAAAATTATTTTCAAAGACAGTACATTTTTTTAAATTACTTAATAATAGTAGTAATAGCTCAGGACTTTTAGGCTTGAAAATAGAAATAATTTTATACAAGCTGTAATTTTTTTTATGAGAAGGTTAAGGCTTACTAAATAATATACTAAAAGTCCCACGGTCTCCCTTTACGGGAACTTAAAAAAAAGTGGCCGCCATTTTGAAATTTTCAATTTTTCCTCAATAACTTATAAAGAAGAGCTTTTATTAAAAAATGTAAAAAATACTTTTTTTAGATAACAAAGAAATACTCATTTTTCATTTGAACTTTTTTTTTGTATCTCCAGAATTATAAAAGTTATGGATTTTTTATTAGCAGGATGGCAATAGGAAGAATAACCCTAGGAACTTAACAGGTGAAATTTCGCTTATATTTGAAGAACAATTTTATTTACAAATAAAAGTTGTAATATATATACTAACTAATATGACTAATATGACTGCTTGGATGAGTGGCAAGCGCTCTTGACTCTCAGCCAGGAGTTTTAGTTTGTTATAGTTTTTAGTAGTAATTGATATTGAAGTTCTTAGCAAAAAATGAAAAAAAAGCAAAACAAAATGAAGGCCAGTTTCCTTAGTGTTCCCGTGCTGGAATCCTAAGGAACTTTAAGTATATTGCTTATATTATAAACACCACAGGTAATACGACCCCCTTTATCCCTGAAAGCTCTGAAAGAGCCTTGTGCGGAAGAGGGCTACACATTTAGAGACAAGGGACACACATTCAATATCCGAGTATACTAGAATTAATTTCTTCCTCAGAAAAAATCCCAGTGCCACGACCGGGAATCGAACTCGGAACTCCTGGCTGAGAGTGAAGAGCGCTTGCCACTCATCCAAGCAGTCATATTAGTCATATTAGTTAGTATATATTACAACTTTTATTTGTAAATAAAATTGTTCTTCAAATATAAGCGAAATTTCACCTGTTAAGTTCCTAGGGTTATTCTTCCTATTGCCATCCTGCTAATAAAAAATTCATAACTTTTATAATTCTGGAGATACAAAAAAAAAAGTTCAAATGAAAAATGAGTATTTCTTTGTTATCTAAAAAAAGTATTTTTTACATTTTTTAATAAAAGCACTTCTTTATAAGTTATTGAGGAAAAATTGAAAATTTCAAAATGGCGGCCACTTTTTTTTATGTTCCCGTAAAGGGAGACCGTGGGACTTTTAGTATATTATTTAGTAAGCCTTAATCTTCTCATAAAAAAAATTCCAGCTTGTATAAATTTTTTTCCTTTCTCGGCAAAATTTTAACCTATTAGTCTTGAACTATAAATGATGTAGAGAAGACGCATTATTTTTATAGCGATTAAGTATTATTTTAGTGAAATACCTACAAACTAAGGGAGCGTTGTTTAAATTATAAAATAAATTGTTTAAAACTTCCAAATAATTTGGTGATTTGTTGCTATTCTTTGGAAAATACATTTTTTTTTGCAAAATGGAACAATTCTGGGCTGATCTAGTAAATAAGCCGGAAAAAAGTGTAACATGTGGAGAAGTGGTGGAACAGGACCGATTTGAAGAATTCCTTTTTTCACGTGTTCCCTAGACCCCCAGGAACATTTATCAGCATTGACCCCTGCATTCCCTCCGAAAATGAGAAAGTTAGTTGGGTTTGAAGTGCCCCAAAAAGTAGCTGTCATAAAAAAATGTATAATATTAATATTTCGCCTCGGAAATGAGCTCTAGGGGGTTTTTTGGATCGCTGATCCCGATTCCGAGGTCCAAATTGAACAATTCCATATTCCAGACTGGAATACTTGCCATGGAAAATTCCATTTTTTCAGAAAAAAATTAAATATTAACATTTTTTATGAAAATGTGATCTAGGAAGTTTTTTTGCTCGCTGATCATGATTTTGAAGTCCAGTTTAAGAATTCCATAGTGGAATACTATTTTATCACACAGAATAACACCTTTTGTACCAACACAAGAAATGCTATATTTTTATAAAAATTGTTATCTTTTAATCACTTACCTCACTTGAAAGAAGAAAAAATTGGCATGCATTCCTGCAGTGTTTAAGAAAATTGCCATGTTTTCTTCAAAGTAAAATTGACTTTAAAAATTATTTTGAAATACTCGTAATATTCATACATAATTTTTTTCTTCAAAGTGAAATTTGACACGAAAAATGACAAATTTCACTACAGAATATGGAATTCTTGAATTTGGGCCTCAAAATCATGATCAACAACCCAAAAAAACCCTAGAGCACACATCCGCAGCACAATATTTATATTTAAATTTCCGCCCGAAAAAGTGTAATTTTCATTAAAAAATGGCAAGAAATTCCATACTGGAATATGGATTTCCTCAATTTGGACCTCGGATTCGTGATCAGCGACCCAAAAAACTCCTAGAGCTCATTTCCGAGGCGAAATATTAATTTTATAATTTTTTTATGGCAACTACTTTTGGGGCACTTCACCCCCCCCCCCCCAACTTTCCCATTTTCGGAGGTAATGCAGGTGAATGTTCCTGGAGGTCTAGGGAGTACGTGAAAAAAGGAATTTATTGGACTAGGCGAGCGTCAAACTAAACTATTTTTTTTTCCACCTCTAGGCATAAAGACCATCCTAAATATAAGTATACGCCAACTATTTAAGAGCTCTCTTTAAAATTACCGACCTATTAATATTTGTGCTTGGGTGCTTCCTGAACATTTTATCGCGGTAATGCTTTGCGGTTAATTAAATCTGGTACCGCACTGTACAAAACAACGAATTAAGTAACATATTGATACTAATTACTGAAGCGTAAGTAAACAGTTAAGTTAAGTGTTCTGTAAAGTATGCTGACTTCGGGTAACTATGAGATCATTTGTGTGGATCTTGTACATACTAGAAATTACAATGACTTGAAATAAATCGATGGAAATAAAGATATAGAATCGACGCGACACTATCTTGCATGTTATATTAAGCACAGGACAAGCTAGTAAAAATTACGTAGGAGTTTTCTATTTTTTTAAATTCTTTTCAAACGACCCAAGGAGTGAAGTAAATATCATATGATTATCAAATTCTATTCTTAAAAATATCGGTGAGAACATTATTTTAGCTTTGGTATACCTAATTAAATCAATTATTTTGCCAGGATGTTTCCCGGATATTTTTAAAATTTCCAAGGTTATTTCTCTCTTTAAAAAAGGTTGTCCAGAAGATATTGGAAAAATTCCTTTCAAACGACCCAAAGAGTGAAGTAAATATGATATGATGATCAAATTTTATTCTTAAAAATATCAATGAGAACCAGGCCCCCTGCATCAAATCATGGGCCCCGGTACTAAATTCACTGGCGGGCCCCCGCGCCTAATTGAACGGGATTTTTTTTTTTTTGTTAAAATCTCTTGCGCGGGCCCTAGCTACGGGCCCCTCGGAAGCCAACGGCCCCCCGCGCTTAATAATTGATGAGCGGGGGGGAGAAATTTGAAAAAAAAAAATCTCTGGCGGGTCCCCGCTACGAGCCCTTCCAAAGCCAACGGGCCCCCGTGCTTAATAATTGATGAGCGGGGGGAGAAATTTGAAAAAAAAAATGTCAAAATCTCTGGCGGGCCCCCAGTACGGTCCCCTCGGAAGCTCGGGCCCCTAAACTCAGTACCCAATAGACCCCGCCATACGGGGGACCTGGGGAGAATATTATTTTAGCTTTGGTATACCTAATAAATCAATTATATTGCCGGGGATGTTTCCCGAATATTTTTAAAATTGCCAAAGTTATTTCTATCTTTAAAAAAGGTTGTCCAGAAGATATTGAAAATTGCAGACAAAAATATCTTTATTAAGTAGTTTATCGAAAGTAATAGAGGAAGCTTTCTATGATCTTCTTTTTGTTGATTTGGAAAAAAGTAATATTTTATCTTCATCCCAGCATGGCTTCAGATCAGGTAGACGATTGAAACGGCTTCTTACCATTTGTTAGACTATCTTTATTCAGCTATGAACTCTGGAGATTATTTGACTTCTATGTTTATTGATTTATGAAAGTCTTTTGATACCTTGCAGAGTGATATTCTAATAAAGAATAGGAATTAGACATACATCTTTAAAATGGATAATGTCATATAATATGGAGGAACAGACATTAACAGTAAACTATAATAACATAAGCTCAACTATTTGTAATGTTAAACTTGGTGTCCCCCAAGGCTCTGTCTTGGGTCCGTTGCTGTGTATGTTATATGTTAATGACCTTCCAAATTATATAGACGGCCACGTAACTATGTATAGTGGTGATACAACTATTTCAATTTCAGCAGAGAACGTTGATGAAGCTAAGATGCGAGCCGAACAAGTTGTAAATCAACTGAGTGCTTGGTGTGACAAAAACAAATTAATATTAAATAAGAATATGAATTTTCAGATTAGAAAATATGTGCCACCAAACTTTAAAATTTTTAACTATGAAATGTCTGATGAAACAAAATTCTTTAGTTCTTTAACTTCCTCAACCCCACATTATCGTGGGATATTCATATTGATAATGTTTGTAAAAAGGTAAACAAAGCATACTTTGACATTTTACAAATGAAAGATACCTTAAATGAGAGTGGCTTTCTAAATATTTATTATGCCCTGGCCTACCTACACATTTCATTAAATATACTTGGTTGAGGATGTGGAAGAGACAAAAGTAGAGTGTTTATTTTTATTCTACAAAAAAGAATAATGCGTTTAATTCTTAATTTAAATTTTAAATATACTTGTAAAGTTATTTTCAAACAAAAAATATTTTAACCGCACCATGTAATGTTTACCAAACTAAATATAAATATTTTTAGCCAACTATCTGACACGTATATGCATATGAAACAAGGCATGGCAAACTGTTAAGATATCCTCCACATAAACTGAAACATTTAAACATTCTACAAAATATATCTGTGTCAATATGTACAGGGATATTCATTATATATTGACCCCCTTTATTTATGTTATTACTGGAAATAAAAATATACATTTTTTAAATGTAATAAAGAAACAATTGCTTGCATGGGTCACGTCATCTAACAACGAAGTTGTTTTTTAAATGGAAAACCCTGTATGTTTTTACGTATTCTTTCAGATCTTTTTCCGTGATTAATTTTCATAATTTAGATAATTTGAAATGTGAAAATCCTAAGTAATCTGGGATATTGATTTTTTCACGATTTTAAGTATACTTTTTTTTTATTGGTTTTTGACCCACTGTGCATCGGCAATGTTTTTCTTATAATTAATCAAATATATTACTTCTCATTTACCGGAATTGTCAGTGTGTTACATGCTGGGAATAAACCACACCACAGGTAAATGTCAACCGCCAGTTATATAAGTTTAAAACTTTTATTTCAGTAAAATTTTAATTGACTTTTAGTATGTTGTAATACAGGTGTTAAAGAAGTGTTTGCAGCTGGCAATAACGATAACGACTTTTAAACAACCACAAAAGCAGGTTTTAATCAATTAGTGATTACTGTTAATAGTCATTTAATACAAAAAATGTCTCTGTTTAATTGCCTAAATATATTAGTGAATATGTAAATGTGTGTAATCTCTTAGGCATAATGTATGCATCGAAGGGTATTTATTGTCCTCAAACATATGTGATAAAGCAATATAAATAAAATTATAGTCGAAAATTAATATGACCTAAAGTATCAATAAACTGAGGTCTTAACTTCTCTCCTTATGCGCGTTTATTTAGTCTTAGTTCTTCAAACACTCCACGAAAAAGCTTATTGCAGAATATCCTTTATGCCAAAAAGATACGTTTTGCACTTACTGACCACTTAGAATCGACTTGATTAAATAAATACATACACATATAAACACAGACACTTTCAATTTACATCGGTAGGAAGGGTATAAGGGTCTATTTAATTGTATGCCTGGGGACAATATATTGAGAATAAAAAACGCGTCGATTGGGAACCCCCTAGTTTGTTCGCTTATTGTTCGAAAACCTTTGCGCATATCGGAAATATGTATAGAACCTTATTTGTAGAAAATTTTATGTGGAATATTATCAATGAGTATACAATTTTCTGTGGGACCAACCATTTCGCGGGAAAATGCGAAAAATCGCGGCGGAGCGCATTGGGAGTGGTTGAAGCTCACACTTGTGCCTTGGGAAATCTTTTCTTTCTTAAAGGTAGCCCTATGGAGCATGATATCTCCAAAGGGTAAAAGATTATAATTTATTTCCCCTATTTTTCCTAATATCATAGCTATATATTGAGCTCCATATTGTAACTGTGGCTCATTTTCTAGTCTGTAAGTATATTGTTCAAAAGGCTTACTTTAACCAGTCCAAAGAATTTTGTGAACCCTTAAAAGAAAATGAATTTTTATATGCGAGTAGAGTTTTACTTAGTACCTATTTGATCATATTATGCGTTTAAATATTTATTTGGAAAAACCTGCTAAAAAAATGGACATATCAGCTCTTATCATGCGCTTATTTATCATATAAATTAAAAGTTTGTAATGCGCCGCAGTACATAAATATGTGTTTAAGGTTAATGGAGTGGTGCGTTAATATCATATCATTTTTTATTTTAATTTATGTAAATGCTTTGCATGTATACACAGACCAATGAACTCATAAATCTTCGATTTCGACACTAATTTCACTCATTTGACTAAAACAAATTATTATTAGATAGTTTAATTGTAAATTATATCGTTGATCAACAGTTTTTGTGACGGATCTTCTCTCTTTAACTCTCTTCAATATGGCAACAACTTTACCATTAATAACCTCTTTAACAAAAAAAAATCTGTAATGGGGAAGTAGACAACAGAAAAAATTACGAAAATAATAAAATGGTATAAATATAATTTCAACATAATTTCAACATCATTTCACCGACTGTTATTTGCCTAATAGTCGGGAATCAATCTTCTCAAAAGACGCTCCTAAAATGCCAGGGTGTGAACTCAAAGATATACTTTTGAAAAAATATGTACATTATCTGGAATGACTTTGCGCATCTAAATCCAGAGGCCGCCATTCTGTCCGCGATTGCAAAAAAGCATAAAAAAAATTTTTCCGAAAATTTTTGTATCACTGAAAATTGATTAATTTTATGTTCCCATCTCATTTACAGGGTTATTTTTTAATATTTCTTAATGATTTTCAAACTAATGAAAAGCTTATTCCTTCTAGATTCTGGTACTACCAAATAATTTTCGAAATTATTGTTAACAAATGCTACAGAAATTGTTTAAACAAAGCATGCCCGAAGAGTGCACAGTAAATTTCAGTATCGAGACATTTTAAAAACTATTATAGATAGATGCATACTTCTATGACATGAAATTTGCGGAATAGAATGGAGCAGTTTTTGGTGAAAGAATTATCTGCATTGTTTTATTGTTGTAAAAGATATGACTATTTTTGTACAGCGCTCCGTTATTTCCGCTATCGTTTTGGCTGACACGTTCGCGCGATGTGGCCGATCGGTAACTTGCTGACAATATACTGTGATTCCAAAAAAATTACGATGCGCATTACTTACACGTAAATATTATCATTTGTCATTATGAAAAAAAACGAAGGTATTTAAAGATTAATTTACTTGAGAACCAAAATTATTATATTTTAACTTAAAATATTGATTAGAGACAGAAAACCATATAACTAATTAAATGAACTTAAATTTACTTTTTGTGCTTGAAATAGAAATACAAAAATAATAATATACATACATACATTATACTTAAACTAAATTAACAGCTAATACATTTACCCTCTCAGTAGCAATCTATTATGCATTCCAACCCAGCTTTGCTACGACTGCAGTTTCCAATACATTTTTTAAATTTACATTTACAAAATACATTTTGAGAAGTTATATTGGGACGAACATTTATAGTTATTAATTTAGGAATAAGTACGTTATTTTTCAAATCCCAACCAAAATCAATTGGATCGGGAATTTCTGGGTTTATCTCAGTTGCACTCTTCCACAGAATAATTTGATACGCAGCTCTCAACATAATGTTGATAAAAAGAATCTTCGGTAGGTGATAAATTTCTTATATCAGACTTATCGTCGACCATATAACATTTACTTCCACATCCAGTGGAAGTATAGTAACGACAAGAAAAAAATTGAAAACTTTTATTGTTCAAATAGGCTTAGAATCGCATAAAACATCGAGATTTTAAGTTTGAGTGAAAAAAAAATCTGTTTGTCGATCTGTCTGTCTGTAACGTTTTTTGTGCGCACGATTACTCTGGAACCGTTTTAAGTTATTGACTTGAAATTTGGTACGTATGCGTATGTATTTTAAGGTGATCTGGAACTAGATTATATTTTCATCTTATTCCGTTGAAGGAATGGGAAGTAAACTGGAGTAAATAGATAAATCAAGCAGGAAAGAATTCATAAAATTGGTATTTGGTATTTAGTATTTACAAGAGAAGCTATAAGGTCTCAAAAGTTTTTTTGGCATTAGCCACCCCCATTACCACCCCCACCCCATTATTAAAGGGAATTAAACAGTTATGATTTAGTGTGTGTACAAGAATCAAAAACCTCAGAATATTTTTTTACTTCATCCACCCCCAGTACCACCCCTCTATCACCACCTCCACCCCACTACCGATGAGGGATATCGTTTTATGGGTTTTTGGGGGTAGACGATTTCAAAAATTATATTATTAAAGTTCCATAAACAATTATTTCCACATAAAAAATGTATTCGTTCTGAGGGACATGGATGGAAAATCTGGATGTGGAAGTAGTGAATTCCTTGGCCAGCGGTTTTTAAAAAAATACCGGGCCAGATTTTGAAAAGTAATGAAATCATTGAAGTATTCCTTGTAGTTCTTTATCTTCTGTATGTCTTAAACATTTTTTACAGCGTTAGTTTTTCCTTTTTTAAATAGAAAACTGACTGTATCACAGTCAGTCAAAGCATAAATGCACAAAAATAAATTACCCAAATTCATTTGAGCACTTATTGTCTTCTCTATAGTTAATTCTCGCACAGCATGATGAATCGGTATAAATAAATACATCAAATGTACGACACCATTATTCTAGACACAAAATACAAGGATAAGACAAAAATATCTGTTGTAGCTTCTATTATTATTCTACCATACTCCAGATTTGATAATATAGGATGATCGCAAATATTCTAGTGTCGGCTTAATTATGATTATGATGAGAAAAATGCAATTGCGCTATTATTTTTGTAATTTCATCGGATACTCTGCAATAATAATGGAAATATACAGGCTATTAGACTAATACAAAAATTATTTTAAATATATTTTACATGAATTTATAAACAACACACAACACAGTTACTGTATACGCTACTCATAAGATTTTTTGTTATTACACTACACCTCAGCAGGTAGTCAACAAGCTTAAAGAGAGCGAGGCAATGCGAGACATACATGTACACTGTATATCTACCAAAAGACGAGCCGGATGACAACGCGTGCTGTACAAAAATAATCATATCTTTTACGACAATAACGCAATGTAGATAATTCTTTCTCTAAAAACTGCTCCATTATGTTTTGCAGATTTCATGTCATAGAAGTATGCATCTATCCATAATAGTTTTAAAAATGTCTCGATGCTGAAATTTACCGTGCACTCTTTGGGCTCTCTTTGTTTGAACAATTTCTGTAGCATTTGTTAACAAAAATTATGAGAAGTATTTAGCAGCACCGGAATCTAGAAAGAATAAGCTTTCCGTTGGTTTGAAAATCATTAAGAAATGTTAAAAATTAAGTCTGTAAATGCGGTGGGAATATAAAATTAATCAATAATTAGTGACCCAAAAATTTTCGGAAAAAATTTTTTTACGCTTTTTTGCAATCGTGGACAGAACGGCGCCCTCTGGATTCAGATCCGCAAGGTCATTTCGGATAATGTATGTTTTTTTTTAAAACTATATCTTCGAGTGCACACCCTATGATCGATTTAGTAGTTCCTGATTCCTGACTATAATTGTAAAAGAATATGTTGAAAAAGTATTTAAAATGTCATTTTACCGCTTACATGGTGACATAAGAGCGTAAGATGCGCACGCCACGGTTTAGAGCCCGGATTGATGCGATAAATGACGTCAAAACTAGGATTGGCACCCCGTATAAAAAGTTTCATGCATATTGCATATACACTATTGCATATACATATATACAGGGTAGAAAGAAAGAGTTTATTTTACAAAATATACTAAAAATAAAGTAAAAAAATATTTTGACGTTTCTGGTTCTTGTACACACACTAAATCGCATTTTTTTTTCTTCCCCTTTAATAATGGGGTGGAGGTGGTAATGGTGGCTAATGCCAACATTTTTTTTGAGACCTTAGTTTCTCTTGTGTATACTAAATACTAATTTTATGAACTCTTACCTGCTTGATTTACCTATTTACCCTAAATTTACCCCCCAACCCTTCGACGGAACAAGATGAAAATATAATCTAGTTCTAGATTTCGTTAAAGTACATATATGTACCAAATTTCAAGACAATATCTCAAACGGTTCCAAAGTAAACGTGCGCACAAAAAAAAGTTAGACCGACAGACAGACAGAATTTTTTTTTTCGCTCAAACTTAAAATCTCGACGTTTCATGACATTCTAAACCTATTTGAACAATAAAAATTTTTTTAAATTTTTTTGTCGTTACTGTACCTACTTCCACTGGATGTGGAAGTAAAAAGGCACTTGATTCTGTAATTTCGACTTGACTCGCCCTGTATATTCGAAAATAATTTCCGGTTATAAACTTTTTCATCTAGTTTACTTGTATTTTTTTTTTAATTTCTAGCTATCGTATAACTCGAGATATCGAAGTCCGAGACACTATTGCCTCACCCGGTATAGAAAGAATGGTCATTTTCTTGTTTTTCTATTTGCCCATTCTAATAAAGGCAATCATACCAAAGAGAAACAAATTAAGTGCACAATGCACATAAAATATGACCTTTTAAGAGTATTTCTAGGAAGTACAACAACATGCATTTTTCTCTATTAATGGCAGTAGAGGATGATTAAACATAAGTAAATATTTAAAAATTGAATGAGTAATTTTTTATTTAAACGTGTGTTTGCGTTGAAGATCCTTCAATAAATTAATTTAGAAAATGATCGCGGATATGAGAGTTCCTGTTCCTGACAGTAAACATAAAGCTGTAGTAGTCCTTTGTTAATATAACTTTCAGTGTTCATCATTTAAAACAATACCGTGCTAAGTACGTAATCATAAATTATTAGAATGTTTTAATGCTAATTACGTAATATTAAGAGGCAATGATTGATTTATATATCGTAGTGAGTGCCCACATCCGTTTCTTTTTAATAAAAGTATCCGATGCTATTTGTTTAATATGTACAAGTACTTGGTTGGTTATTTAAAAAAATGGTGACAATCTATTTCCTGCCACCTGTTGACAAATTGATAAAAGGTTCGAGCAAACAGGTTGTGTTATCAAATATCGCAATAACCTATCGAGCTTAGGGTGAAATGTTCAATTACGTTACAACTTTATTTAATCTTTTCTGACGTACTAAAAATACTCGGTAATCCTTCACTAAAAGAAAATGATAGGTAAATTCAACCAAAAAGAGCATATGAAATCGCGCCTATCTAGTTTCATAGTTAAATCAATCAGAAAAGAATAGTCATACAACTTTATTTGTTTTCGTAAACAAATAGTAGTTTAATAATCATATCTTCTTGTAACAAATTAAATAGTACAATGACATTTTTTATGTTCACTAACCATTTTCAATTTGGTCTACAATTAAATAGTACAACGACTTTGTTTTTTGTTCACCAACTAACTTTTAGGTTGATCTACACTTTATTGTATGATGAAGTTTTTTTTGGTTAGCCAAAATCTCAGTATTGAGACATCAGACCACCCAAACCAAAGATTAGAGATCGTTTATAAGATCCATCCAAATATATCGATGATCCCTGAAAGAATTTGAACATTGCAATCATGTTATTAATTTTCTATAAATTCATAAGAGTATAAGATAATGCATGATTGATTATTGTCAGTGATTTGTATGTGGCGTCATCTGGGAATAATTTCTGTAATAGACTACGTGGTAAGCAAGCAAATTTTATGGTAATAGGAGGAATGCATAGGTTTAGTAAAATATTTCGTCGCCAGGCGGTTATCGATCGCCTTTGGGTGCTCTATTCATTGTGTTCTGTGCTTTGTAGTTTTGATGTGTTGAAATAAGTTTGTTTATTTGAAACATACAGAAAATGGATAGTTAGTTGAACTAAAAGAAAAGCTTGGCATTTTTAAAGAAGTAGTAAACAAAAGATGCATAGAAAATGAGGTTATGTTGCAGTACCTAAACGCGACTCTGACGCCGCCTACATGCATTCGGTCTGTGAAATGTTTTGAACACACTAGATGGGCTTTTTTGTAATTTGAGAGCAACTATCCACTTTCTTCTAAAACTGCTGCATACTGGAAACTGGTGAAATTTTAAATTGTTATTTTTTTTATAATAGGAAGTGCATTGAGGCACACAATTGCTTGGTATTTTTAAAGAATTAGCAAACAAAGATGCACAGAAAATGAGGTTATGTTGCAGTACCCAAACGCGACTCTGACGCCGCCTACATGCATTCGGTCTATTCTTTTAGAACTTCTAGAAGACGACAATAATATTGGTTTGTCTACCAAGTACAATAATACAGCGAACTAATACCTGGTTAGAATTACAATTCGATAATAGTTAAAAATAAAATATACTATTATCTAGTTTAATTTGACAGAATTCAACAAAATAATAGTCAGACGAAAAAAATAATAGTCTTATTCATCTATTTTTTAAGTTAATGTTTGTTTTGTTGTACGACAACTTTTAATTAATTAAAATAACAATCACCCCTTGTTTAAAAATACCATCAATATAGTTTGGTTTAACAAAATTAATGATATTGTTAGTTAACCATTTTTTTTTTGTTGAATTTACCCATACTATTTCTTTGAGTGTTGTCTTTACTTTTACTGAATATTTTATATAATTGACGCACAAGGAATTTTTGGACGCAAATATTTTTTTCATAATCAGGAAGTCATAATACATAAGAATCAACAATAAAATTTCAGGTGGAATGTTGTCGCCAAAAAAAATTAAATTAAATCAATTCTATACTGTACTAGATGTCATTAGTCAGAAAATTTTTGAATTTTTAAGCTTGCAGAAGCATCCGGCTATCTAGTATTTGTTACTAATTAACCTCAAGTTATTGATATCTATCCTTTCTATCTTTGTTATCAAGGGCAACTAAAATAAAAAGATCTCTAAAAAATAAAAAAAAAGGTGCATATTGGCACGGCATCTATAGAGAAAAATCATTCTCATGACATGTGTAGGTATTTAACAACGTAATACAATGTAAGCTAGAAATATATCAGCGTAATTATTTATGATGCATAAAAGTTTGATAAAAAGTTTCTTGTTTCAAAGTAGGTCGGTCCAGTTACGAGAGATTAGAACATGGATATGTATATTTTTTAAATTTATTATGCAGCAAACAATGTTATACAAGACGCAACTAGAACGCCCCTTCCAAATACCAAACTATCTGTTTGACCCAGTTGGGAACTTCTCCTTAAGACTGTCATTTTTTATGTGCTTTCGCGTGGACAAGATGAGGGGAAATCTCACAATAATGAATATTTCAATATAATCGGCGTTGAAGAAAACCAGAAAATATAGTTAATAAATTTTGTCCAACAACATAAAATAGTAAATTCTCTACATCGATTTTTTTATTGTTCCACTTCTATCTCTAATAAGTGCCTCATATCGTCTTTCCATACTTAAAATTAAACACACTGAGTGGGTTTCCTTGCACCATTACCCGAAAGAGATTCTTAGAACTGTTATGGAGTTCGAACCGGGTTTAACCTTGCCCTGACTTCCTTATAAAAGCATCCCACATACAATCAATTGGATTCAGATCTGTTTTCTAACTGGCCAGTTCAATTTTCTAAGTACTGTGTAAAAGTTCTTTATTACTATAGACTGAAGCAGATTCTGAGATCCGCAGTACGCAGGCGTGTCGGTCTTTTGTACAGGGTGGACCAAATTAGATTTGGGATTTTCTCTAAAAATATGGCAGAAGACAAAAACTAATTACCAAGTGTCGAATCGAAAATCCAGTAACACGTTTTTATTTTTTTTGAGTAGAATCCATTACTGATAAGAAGAAAATTATACATTCCCCATTTTTCGAGATGTACACATAACTTGTGTTTTTTTAAATTATTTCATGATAGACCCGGAGCCAGGTGAAAATTTGGTCAATTATTTCTTCTCGAATGATAATTAGTGAGACGCATCAGGGAGTTGTATCATAATGCCTCGTGAACGTCAGCTGCGGTTCCGTGGGTGGGATGAGCGGCGGTAGCCTCCCACGCACGGAGAAAAAAAAATTTTTAGTCATTTCCACCCTCCGATTAAAGAACTTATATCTAGATACATAACAGGCTACCTTTTCACTATTATATACCTTGTTTGCTCCTAACATAGTCACATTATATGTCCATTAAAATGGATAGATGAACATCACATCCCATAGGCAACAGTGGCGTTGTGTGTGTAGAAAATGTGTAGAATTGTAAAAATTTTTATTAAAATGAATTATTGCAATTCCTGCATTACCGGCTCTTTATACAACGTGATGTAGGCATACGATATTACAGTAAGATAAATATGTATTGAAAGGATATTAAAATTTAATTGCTATTCACTTTATAACTGCGTAAACTGAACTTCATCATGTTACGACTATGGAACGATCGATTTTTTTCTTTTCTAAGCTGCTTTTGTGCAAACGGCACAGCATTTCCACCATTTTGCACTAAATATGTTGTCACTAAACTGTGTAAATATGAATAGAGAATATTATTTAGGTATTAAGCAAATCACAACTTAAAATAAAAAGACTTCTTCACCACATTTTGATCAAAAAACACGAAAAACACTTATTAACATACTGTCAAAAGTGTCAAACTGAGATTATGATAATCGAACGGAACCGATGGTGCCCGAATCGGCCGCGAATAGATCGACTAGCCAATCAAGAACTTATGGGAAGAAGTGCCTTAGATTGCGAGTCTTTCAACATTATACAATCTCATGCCATTATGTATCTAAATATAAGTTCTTTAATCGGAGTTTCCACCTGACTAAAAATTTGTCAAACTATAGCTAATCCAATATCTTGAAGAAAAAAAAGTCAGCTGACTATAACATGGTGTTTTATACGTCAGCTGGTCGCTTGAACATGAAAAAAAAATTTATACAATCAATGATTTCCTCTCAACTAAAAATGTACCTGATGATAGCTTATATGCTACTGTGAATGAATATAAATGTCAGCTGGCTGTACCTCGGTGGAAAGATCGTCAGCTGATACCTTGAAAGTTGTAACGCAGAAGTTAGGCGGGAGCATCTATCGCCTATTTAAATGCATCAGCTGACGTGTTTTCCCTCGACTTACTGCTACCTGATTTGTTTTATTAATTACAGAAGTATATTATCAATCAGGTTACAAATTTTTATCCGGGAGGAACTGACGTATCTTAAATTATTCGGCATTACGCTCCGATATGAGTGTTCCGATTATATCAATATTCTGTATAGATACTTTAAAACTAATAAGTATATAATTGAATAACTGAAGAAATATTTAGATAAGTAAATTAATCAATTTATAGTATATTGTAACTTAGCTGTTCGATAAATAACATTCATTTTAAAGTGATTAAAAATAATATTATAATTTAATCATTTTCGTTCTCGCTTTGGCTTGTGTCACTCTCATCTCTCTCTGATTCACTGTCAGAGCTGTCTGCCATCATGTCTTCATTATCATCATCTGTACAAAAAATTTAAAAAAATATTAAGATGCATATTTTTAACATAATCAAAATGATCAAAAAAATGTTACCTTTTTCGGGCTGAATAGTTATTTCTTCAATCGACTCTGGTCACTGAGTTCCAGAAAACCAGATGAATTCAAATCTGTTGTCGATTTCTACCCAGCCATAGTCTGAAGGTTCATCAGTAGTTGGGACTTTCAGTTGTACGTGCGACCACCTTTGTGTTTTGTTTAAATACTTTTTCGGTGTATCAAATATATCAAGGACACCTAAAAATGTCTAGTAGCACGGATACAGCTGATGAGCCCACAGAAATTTGTTTGTCTCCTCTTAAAAAAAGGTCGAAAAAGTCTCATTTCGACGTAAAGACCAAGGAAATGATTTTAAGCGTGTATAAGCATGAGATTCAAGAAAATCCTATATTATTCAAAGATGAAATGGTAAACAAAATGGCAAATATGACAGGAGTGTGTGGCCGCAGTGTTTACAAAATTGTCAGAGAGTATACCACTAACCATAAATTTTCGGTGCCAAAAACCAACCAAATCCGTAAAAAAATTGTTGATATGGTGGATGACTTCGATCGATATGCACTCAAGAGAAAAGTTCATCAATATTTCTTTAGAAACGAACTCCCTACTTAATTATGCTCCCGCCTAACTTCTGCGTTACAACTTTCAAGGTATCAGCTGACGCTGGTAGAGCCAGCTGACATTTATATTCATTCACAGTAGCATATAAGCTATCATCAGGTACATTTTTAGTTGAGAGGAAATCATTGAATGTATAATTTTTTTTTTCATGTTCAAGCGACCAGCTGACGTATAATACACCATGTTATAGTCAGCTTATTTTTTTTTCTTCAAGATATTGGATTAGCTATAGTTTGACAAATTTTTAGTCAGGAGGAAATGACTAAAAATTTTTTTTTCTCCGTGCGTGGGAGGCTACCGCCGGTCATCCCACCCACGGAACCGCAGCTGACGTTCACGAGGCTTTATAATACAACTCTCTTAGGGATTGCGATTTACCGGAAGTTTTAATAACCGGTAAATCGGTAAATAAAAATGTAAATAACCGGTTAACCGGTATTTACCGGTAATTTTTAGAATGGATGATTAGGGTGGCGAAAATGGCAATTGTCTTTTTCCATACACAAAATTATCTAAATTTAACAAAAACATTTTTATATACGTACTTATATGTGATATAATGAACAAACAAAAGGTTTTTTATCAATAGTAAAATCACAAGAGCATTTTTTTATTGGATAAATTTCTCTTTGTAATAAAATAATTTTGCCAATCAGTGATTTTATAAGAAGAACTGACATGAAAAAATCGCGAGACCGGAGGTCGAATGATTTTGTCAAATGTCAGTTTTTCGAGCAAAATTACTGATTGGCAAAATTTTGAGTTAAAAAGAAATTTATCCATAAAAGAAAAGCTCGAGTATTTTTTGGCAAGATAAATTAACGACAGAATATGAATGTGAACGAACAACAATAATTTATTAAAAATAATTATAATTTTCCCAAAACGACTCATATCGTACAGTATAGTTTCCACAATACTTAAAAATTATAGCTGACAGTACAGATTTCAAAGTGACGTGCGACTACTAGGTGTACTCTGCTTTTGAGGAACAGGCATTTTTATCGGTGATAAAAAATGATGCACCTTTTTTATTGCTGTCAAAGTGACAAAAATGTGACTTTTTTATATAGGAGTTAATTTATTAAAAAGAAAAAATATAAATGAAATAAATTTAAATAACTAATTATTCTGTAAATAACAAAAATATCCACTTAAATAACAAAAATTATAAACATAAACTCAAATAGGGCATTTACTGAATACCTAATCTCAAAATACAATATTTTTTAAAAATAGCCTGTTAAAACGGTTAGTTTTTCAAAGCTATAGTTAGTTAGTTAGTGTTAGTTGTCTGATATTTGTGCATAGAATACCATCAGCTGAAAATGCCCTTCCTCAATCGATATTGGTGGGTCGATAAGTTAATAAGAATTGGTAATAACATACTTCTAAATGTATTCCACGGATATTTGCGGCAGTGAAATATTTAATTTTCTGTCGTAAGATATTGACAATGTCTCTCTTGTATTTCTTAGGGCTTGGTGTTTGGAGTTTACTTTTTATAATATTATTTATTTATTGTTAGAAGTGCTCGGTGTTGGGACAGTCACTCTGTATTTAGTGAATACTAGTCACTGACATAAATAGAAACGTTGAATACGTGACATATCGTAAGTTCAGAATTTACCGAAATAACCGGTAAAAAATTAAAATTACCGGTAATTATCATCATGTATTTTTTGTCCTAATAACCGGTTAACCGGTTAACCGGTTAACCGGTAATGCAATCCCTAAACTCTCTGATGCATTCCACTAATTACCGCTTGAAAGGTACTTGGTCATGAAAATCTGTCGCTGACTCTTGGACTATTATTCGATCACAACTTAAATTAGCTATCCAATGATATATTATATGCCATATTTATCCCTAAAAATAGTAGTTAATCTTCGAAAAATTTAATATATTTGTGAGGAGACCATGGAAAACTATTAACAACAACACTCTTTATAATATAAAATAAGTTTGCCAAAAATAGGAAAAGATAAACTACAATAAATGTTCGAATTATCTTCCATTCTTCTATGCATTTTTGACACCTTCTCCTTACAGCATTTGTTGCATCTAATGTTTTCTTTTCCAATTATTCTATGTTATTAGAATGTTCTCTGTATATGATATTTTCTAAATAACCCCAAAGCCAAAAGGCGGCAGGGGTTATATCGGAGGATTTAGCTGGCCACAAAATGGGACCATTATTTCCTAATAGTTAAACAATATCTAAACTGCTTTGTTGTTTATTAATGCCGAGTTAGCTAAATTAATTGTTAGTTGCCAGTTTAGTTAACTTAGCTAACTAGACATTGATAAACTATTGATACCTATCCAATCCTCCCCAAAATTGAGCATTTGAATAATTTTGTGTTTCATTTGACGTATGACCTGGAGCGCCATCATGTTGGTAAATTAATTTTTGAAATTGTCTTGCAGGCATATTGTCTACAAGTCTATTTCGTGTCGTAGAATGTTAATAAAATTTTCGGTATTCAAATTACCGTGAAAAATAAATGAGGACCTATTATTTGATATCCAATAAAACCACATCATACACCAAATACAAATCGTTCTTAACGATTAACTGTAGCGGTTATGTGCAGATTTTCATGAGCCCAATGGTGGTTATTAAGCTGATTAAAAATTCCGGCACTGCTTATGTGGGCCTCGTCTGTCTATATAATTTTTCCTTCAAATCTAAACATTTCATTGCACTAACGCAAAAACCATTGGCAAAAATCGAGACGCCTTTGAAAGTCGTTTGGGTATAGATGGTGACTAATCCTAATTTTGTAGTGTTTGAATTTATTTTTTTTAAGCAACGCAACACAGTTTTTCTAGAGATAAATATAACATATGATGTATCATTGGATAGCTAATTTAAGTTGTGATCAAATAATGAAATAATTTACAGGGCGTTACATTTAAAAAAACATAAGTTACGTCTATATCTCGAAAACTGAGGCATGCATAATTTTCTTCTTATCAGCAACGAATTCTACTAAAAAAGTGTTTTAAGAATGTGTTACTCGATTTTCGATTCGACACTTGGTAATTGAGATATAGAGGTCATCCAAAAATGCCAATTTTCCAAAAACGCTCTGTAGCTCGGTAGTCGAAAAAGATGGACGATCGCGGTTTGCGCCATTGCTTGTTTTTCGAAAATCGAGCTCAGAACACCTATATTAGTTTTTGTCTGTCTGCCATAATAGTCTTAGATAAAACCCCAAATCTAATTTTGTCCACCCTGTACGTATCTGTGCTCTCAACATGAAAATTTTAGATTTTTTAATGTTTTTTTGGAAGATACGTATTACTCTCAGGATCTGGCCTGTTTGCCAGTTGTGAATATTATCTAGCATGACTTGCACCTATGTGATCTCTCTTACCCCGCTGATAATGTAGGAAGAAAATTAAAAATCTAGCTTCATTTAGTGTTTGTGGTGTAATCACTTTATATAAATGTTCAAGTATTTTTTCCTCTCAATTATCATTATTTGATATCGATTTCTGTGTCACTCCGTTTACGTCGTGCTAGTCGCAATTTCCTCGCAACGTTAGTTCGCCAAGCAACAACGATCACTCTTGAAAGCTAGAATCGGGGTGTCCCGATAGCATCTCGCCGCTTCCTTGTCAATTAAAGCATGACGTAATGCCCCAGACTACACTCACGATTCATTTAATAATGCCTTTATTAATTTTATGGTGGCTAATTTCCAACAAGAAGTCCATTCTGCTTGTGAGGTTGCACAAGACGGGGCCGATCTCGCTCTGAACATCTTGCAGACGGGATCTACAATAATGGACATTGTGGTGTCTTTTTTAGAAGTGTCACGTTCGTAGAAATCAAGATATGCAAATGTTGTAGCCTCTTTGAAGTCTAATAAATATTAATAATAATAAAGTAGTTTATTGCCAATTGCATAGCAAAAGGCCATTGACCGAAGTTCTTCAGGCCGTAAATAAATACAATTTCGTATTTATATAAAATTATTTCGATACATTTAGAGAGGGTAATATTGAATGGTTGATAGTTCAGGGAAGACTAGATGGTAAGAGGCGAAGGGGACGCCCTTCAAACCATTGGGCTGATGTCACCAAGGAGGTGATGGGAAGGAGCTTTAATGAGGCAGTGTGCCTAACAGGCAACCGCGACAGTTGCCGTGATGTTACCAAGCGTGCTATACAGCAAACGGTGGGCAACTAGAATAATTTTCATGAATTACAAAACGTCTGGCAAGACGTTGCGAATAAGAAAGACATTTATTATAATACAGAGTGGACCAAACCAATATAGGTGTCCTGAGCTCGATTTTCGAGAAACAATGTGGCGCAAACCGCGATCGTCTATTGGAAAATTGGCATTTTTGGATGACTTCTATATCTCAATTACCAAGTGTCGAATCGAAAATCGAGAAACACGTTCTTAAGGTACTTTTTTGAGTAGAATTCGTTGCTGATAAGAAGAAAATTATGCATGTCTCAGCTTCCGAGATATAAACACAACTTGTGTTTTTTTTTTTGGAACACCCTGTAAATTGTTTCATTATTCGATCACAACTTAAATTAACTATCCAACGATATATCATATGTCATTTTTATCTCTAGAAAAAGTAGTTAATTTTCGGAAAATTTACATTTATGAGGAGGCCATGGAAAATTATTGATAACAACACTTGTTATAATAAAAAATAATTTTCCGAAAAATAAGAAAACTACCCAAGGTACAAATTTGGTTTCTTAAATATGGGTGCTTTAAAACTATTTATAAAATGCCTTGAAAAATCTATTTTGCTGTAACAATATCCTTAATACCATCATAAAGCGACTTGTAGACTAAAAGGGCCCACCCTTATGAAGGTTGTTAAGACCTTTTTAAATTCCATCATAAAACTCCTTATTGAGGCACAGTGCTGCTCTTGAAAACCTTGTTCGGGCCGTTTTAAAACCTTTCTTAAAACCTATTTTACAGCTGTCGGAAGCTTTTTTATTAGCTTCCTGCATTTCTAGAAAACACCTAGAAGACTACCTTAAAACTGGTTTTTAAAACTCTTATAAGTCCATATTAGAACTAAGAAGCTATAAGAATGTCCACGAAGGAATCCAAATAATTTTATTATTGTATTTGTTTTTTACTTCCACATCCAGTGGAAGTATAGTAACGACAAAAATTTTTTTAAAAATTTTTATTGTTCAAATAGGCTTAGAATGTCACGAAACGTCGAAATTTTAAGTTTGAACGAAAAAAAATTTCTGTCTGTCGGTCTGTCGTAACTTTTTTTGTGCGCACGTTTACTCTGGAACCGTTTGAGATATTGTCTTGAAATTTGGTACACATACGTACTTTAACGAGATCTAGAACTAGATTATATTTTCATCTTGTTCCGTCGAAGGTTTGGGGGGTAAATTGGGGTCAATTTGGGGAAAATAGGTAAATCAAGCAGGTAAGAGTCCATAAAATTGGTATTTAGTATATACAAGAGAAGCTAAGGTCCCAAAAAAAATTTTGGCACTAGCCACCCCCATTACCACCCCCACCCCATTATTAAAGGGGTTGAAAAAAAATTGTGATTTAGTGTGTGTACAAGAACCAGAAACCTCAAAATATTTTTTTACTTCATCCACCCCCACTACCACCCCCCATCACCACTCCCACCACCCCGCTACCGATGTGGGGTATCGGTTTATGGGTTTTTGGGGTAGAGGATTTCAAATATTATATTATTAAAGTTCCATAAACAATTATTTCCACATACAAATTTTTTTCGTTGTGAGTGACTTGGATAAAAAATCTGGATGTGGAAGTAGTGATTCCTTGGGCAGCAGTTTTCTAAACTGATTTAAGCAAGCACACCATCAGACTTATTGAAGATAAAATGGAATTTGAAATTTATAAAGCGTAAAATGGCACTATAACCTCTAAGGAAGATTTAAAAGGTAATAAAAAGACATCAGGTATGACAAAAAAATTAAAACCAACGGCAGTTTATCGTTAAAACTACGAAAGAAAGGCCCAAAAAACAAGAGCCCCTCAGAAATAATAATGATTTTAATATCCATACAAAATTTGCTAGACACACGTAATCAGCAAATTTAAAAAAGTGGGCTGCTTCTCGGTTCCCACGGTAATTTTCAGTCGTTTCTTGTAATTCTACCTTAATTTGCTAACGAAAAAGTGATAATTATTGATAATTATAATTGTGAGATTGACCTTGAATATTTTTATACAACAAGAAATACATGGCCGGCCAACTAAAAACCTAATTGTCATTTTACAGTCCTCCCCAGTGTTGCCAGGTGTAGTGAAATTTCACTAGATCTGGTGATTTTTTTTAAATCTAGTGATTTAGTGAAAACTTTTATGAAAATGCCCATTTTTAATGATTTTTGAATCATCCAATTTATTGCCCTCTACTGGTAGATAGACAAACATTAAATTCGAGTTGCGATCCATTTAATACAGAACTGTTCACGTTAATCGCTACCACGGTCAGTAAACTCTACGGTTACCTCGATCAGCAGCTCTTAGACGAGAGAGACGCGCGGAGCGGGGAATCGAATGAAAGAGACAGACATATCTGATTTCCGTGCAAAATACACAGACAAAAATGCCTGTAGTGTCTACAGTTGACGTAGACTGTAAACCCTTCCCCGCTCCGCGCGTCTCTCTCGTCTAAAAGCTGCTAATTGAGGTAACCGTATAGTTTATTGACCGTGAATCGCTGCAATCGAATTGCCTGGGCCTCGTTGCCCTCTATCGTGTCGTAGACAAACAGTACTTTCTAGTTACAAACCATTTAATACAATACAGAGTACGAAGTCTGGCAACGAAATAATCAGATAGAGGACGCTCAAAGCTATGCTGTGCTCAGAGAGCTCAAGAAAATTACGTGTCCTAAAGACACTGCAACTTTTCAAAATTAAAGATGAGAGCTTTAATTTCAAATCTAGTGAAATTTTAGTAAGATTTAGTAACTTTTTAAAGCGTCGTCTGATAACTTCTAAATTTTGATCTGGCAACACTGGTCCTCTCATTAAACTATATATTCTAATAATGGTAATGACCTAGAATATTTACTCTAAATGAAGCCCTTTTAGTCTTTTTGTATACTATCACAAATAATCCCTTCCTTACAAAAATGCAAATGTACTTGGCGAAGATCACATGGACTTGATAAAAGCTGTAATAAAACGTTTGGGACGTTGACATTTGATACAAAAAACTTAAAACTTAAGCTCAAAATAATTTGTATGTGTGTGTGTTTTAACAGTCCTTTTAAAATGGCCACCCTTTTTTATTTTCTTCCACCTTTCCAAAAAAGACTTAATTACACATCAGTAAGTCGTGAAATGCTTTTAATTAACACACACACACATGCATCAACGACACTTCAGGCAGACATATTGTTTATTATTTTTATAATAAATGTTTTATTGAGGTTTTGGAAAGTATTTTGTGGAATTAAAATTTGCCTTTTAGATTTATAGAGGCCTTTTTTTCTTCATAACGGTTTCATCACAACATTTATCAAGGATGTTTTAAGAGTCTAGTTTTGTAATGGTTTTTAATAAGTACTAATAGGCATTGAAAATGTCTAGTTTTAAAAAGGATTTAAAATGCATTTATTGCAAATATGTTAAAACCATAAAGAATAATTTAAAGCCTCTTTAAATCTAAATGTAATTTAAGACGTTCATAAAACTAATTAGCTTTATGGAGAGGTTTATGTAGGTTATGATAAATCCATTACAAATACATATTATCCTAGAAGCAAATTAACTTTATAATTAGGTCTTACAGAATGCTTTAAAACTTACTATTAAGAGCAAGTATACTTGAAGCCTAAAGGGCCTTAACTACAACATCAATAAAGCACATGGCTATTTCCTAACCCTGACAAACCTTTCTTAAAACCTCCTCAAGTCCAAATGACTTTTAAATTGTTCCTTGGGTGTTTTATAGAATGCGGAGAAGATTCAAATTTAGCTTCCGAGCTTAATTTTAATAGGTACGTTATAGGCAGCAAAACTTTGTGCCAAAGTGCCGCCTAAACAATATTTTTAGATATCCAAAAAGGACAGTCAGATATAAAGATATTCAAAAGGCTACAACAAAATTTAAAAAAGTTTAGATTATTTGTAAAACTTCGAGCAAAAATATGAAATAAAGCAGGTAGAGAAGCTGTAGAAAACATTGTTTTAGAAACTATAAGAGAAAATCCTAATATATCGTCTCGTGAAATACAGGAAAATTTAGAAGTCCCAAAAACAACTCGTTGTTTAAAAAAAATAAATTTAAACCCTACAAAATTAGAATTAGTGACCATCTATACCCAAACGACTTTCAAAGGCGTCTCGATTTTTGCCAGTGGTTTTTGCGTCAGTGCAATGAAGTGCCAGGATTTGAAGGAACAATAATATTGATAGATGAGGCCCATATAAGCAGTGTCGGAATTTTTAATCGGCATAATAACTACCATTGGCTCATGAAACTCCGCACGTAACCGCTACAGTTAATCGTCAAGGACGATTTGGGTTTGGTGTATAGTGTGATTTTATTGGATACCAAATAATAGGTCCTCATTTTTTTCACGGTAATTTGAATACTGAGAATTTTATTAACATTCTACGACAAAAAATGGAGCCTTTTGTAGACAATATGCCTGTAAGACAATTTCAAAGATTAATTTACCAATACGATGGCGCCCCAGGTTATACGTCAAATTAAACACGAAATTATTTAAATGCTCAATTTGGGGAGGATTGGATAGGTATCTATATATCACTCAGGACTAGTTTATGAATGTCAAGTTAGCTAAGTTAACCACCTAATAACTAACAATTAATTTAGCTAACTGAACATTAACAAACAACATAGTAGTTTAGATATTGTTTAATTTTTAGGAAATAGTGGCCAGCTAGACCTCTCGATATAACCCCTGCCGACTTTTGGCTTTGGGGTTTTTTTTTTTTTTTTTTAACTATTTAACGTCGGCCTATTTCCGCTACCAGGGCCTATCACCAACGCCAGGAAACGAGCTACCCCCAACCTGGAGGGGTTATTTAAAAAATATTATATATAGAGAACGTTCTAATAACACAGAAGAATTGGAAAACAAAACATTAGCTGCGCTTCGGACAATAACTCCTGTCATGATTGGAAATGCAACAAATGCTGTAAGGAGAAGGTGTCAAAAATGCATAGATGTCAATGAAAGACAATTCGAACATTTATTGTAGTTTAGTTTTTCCTATTTCTGGCAGAATTATTTTATATTATAAGTGTTGTTGTTAATAGTTTTCCATGGCCTCCTCTCAAATATATTAAATTTTTCGAAAACTAACCACTTTTTCTAGAGATAAATATATGATATATCGTTGGATAGCTATTTAAGTTGTGATCGAATAATGAAATAATTTTAAAAACACAAGTTATGTCTATATCTCGAAAACTGAGGCATGCATAATTTTATTCTTATCAGCAACGGATTCTACTCAAAACACATAATTTGTTCCACCGTGCACAGTATTAGGCGAGGAGCCGGTGACACTGAAAGCCCCCTTATAGCGGAATCGAAAAATTTTTATGTGAATTGAAAGTTAAAAATTATACGAACAAAATGGCATGCGTAGATTTGAAAAGCTGAAAAAATGTTTAAAAAAATTAATTATTATAAAAATGCAATAATGTTTTCCTCTCATCGCGGATATTGATTTCGATAGAAAATTTCGTACTCATGTGTGAAGGGGGATGAAATTTCTCCGTCATCACGTGCAAACTTTTTTTTTTAAAGTTCGTTTCGATGTGGTCTTTAAAAATATCTTGATGTGCGAGCCCAAAAACTGCCGGAAGTAGGTATCCGGCATACCAGGTTTATTGCATGGTCTCGATTCACATCTATTACAAAAAGTAGCATGATAAAAACAAATTTGTTTTGGAGTAAAAGCTTTTATAGAATAAAATGTCTTGTTCCTTTCTTAGATTTAAAATTGTACGAGGATAAATATGATCAAAGGAATTATTATTTTAGATGATTCAAACAATAAAATAAAGTTGATATAATTAACAAAAGAACCCCGCACGTTTCTTATGTAAAATAATGCCCGATGGATTTGGTTCAAATTGAAATATGTTATTTATGAATAAAAGTTTCCATGGGACCAAGGCCGAAAAATTAATAGTTTTTAAGTTATGGAGCTTTGAAGTTGTCTATCCGTGGTATATCAAATTCTGAACGAATTATGATGTGGCTGAGTTTGACACGAATTTTCAAAATTAGAAATCCAACAAACTAATTAGTCTCCTACCTAGATATGGACCACAATACGAACCGGAAGTTGTATGATTAAGTCCATTTTAGGGTGAAAACTTTTTCAGTCTCAGTATAGACCTACGTATTAATGGTACTTATAAAGGCTAAATTAGGGTGACCAGATTTTTGTTAAGTGAATGCTGGACACTTCTACCAAGGGCGGATCTGGGCCTTGAGCTTGGGCTGAAAATAACAAAAATATTTTTCCTCGAAAATTGAAATTGATGAGCGGGGGGGGAGAAATCCGAAAAAAAAATTTTTTGATGAGCGAGGGGGGGGGAGAAATCTAAAAAAAATTTTTCATCCCAAAATTTTCTGATGAGCGGAGGGAGAAATCTAAAAAAATTTTTTTCATCCCAAAATTTTTTGATGAGGGGAGAAATCTGAAAAAAAAAATTTCCAAACAAAATGTAATGCTATAACTTCACTATAACCTGAATGCTGAACTTATGCTGGACACTTGTAAGATTTTCCAGCGAAATTCCGGACGTATGGTCAGAATGCTGGACTTTCGCTGGACACTTGTAAATGCTGGACAGTACTGCAAAATGCTGGACTTTCCAGCGAAATTCCGGACGTATGGTCACCCTAGGCTAAATAAATGGATTTTAGGCCTCCTCGCTAAAGAAGGCCTGAGACAATAACACAGGGCTGAAGTCTGAACCGGAAGTAGCATAATAAGTCCATTTTGAAAGGTGGAATGTATTTCAGCGTATATATAGACCTGCGTAATAATTGCGTATTCATGGTAAATGGATGGGTTTCAGGCCTCCACGCTAGATATGGACCACAATAACATAGCGCAGAAGTGCGAAGCGGAAGTTGCATGATTAAGTCCATTTTGAAGGGTGAGAACTTATGCAGTCTGTACATAGACCTGGGTAATAATTTCCAGTTCGCACTTCTGCGCTGCGTTATTGTTCAGAATCCAAATTGATATTGAGGAATTTTATCATTCAGTAAAGTTTGAAGTTGTTTCTTATAATTTATTCGAGGTTTGAAGTATAATTTTCAAGCCATTGCATTTCGAAAATAAAAGTTAAATAATTGACAATTTTAATCATAATCTTTATCTCATACATTGAGTTGTTTATGTTGTTTCTTTGCAATTCTAATTAATTTGTCTCGGTTATTATACATTTGTTTAGTAGATGGACTTTTGTCAAAACAAGTCACTTCGCTATAGAACAGAACTTGTCAACATCAAAAAAAATATATTTAAATAATGCAACAACCTCCGTAAAAGACCGCAACAAGCGACAGTCTATAATTAGATATACCTGGGGGTAAATGAGCCACCATTTTTCAAAACATTTAATATAAGAGTGGATTCTCGGTTCGATACGTATGTTTATTTTTTTTGTTTGTTCACACATTACTCTGCATTAACTCGAGCGCAATTTCTATGAAATATTTTTCGAATCTATAACAATGATAATTTTTTCAAACTAGAATGCTTTACTGCTTGGCGATGGTCCCACTGTAGATTTTACATGAAGCTACGTAAAGTGCACAATGGACCAGGCTCTCAAAAACTGGATACAGTCAGATTTCGTTGGAATTGCGTTAAAATAGTATTAGAAATACGATAAATATGCATAGATGTCAATGGAAGACAATTCGAACATTTATTATAGTTTAGTTTTTCCTATTTTTGGCAAAATTATTTTGTATTATAAGAAGTGTTGCTAATAGTTTTCTATGGCCCTCTCACAAATATAGTAAATTTTTCGAAAATTAACAAGTTTTTCTAGAGATAACCCAAGAAACAATTTAAAAGTCATTTGGACTGGAGGAGGTTTTAAGAAAGGTTTGTCAGGGTTAGAAAATAGTCATGTGCTTTATTGATGTTGTAGTTAAGGCCTTTTAAGCTTCAAGTATACTTGCTCTTAATAGTAAGTTTTAAAGCATTCTGTAAGACCTAATTATAAAGCTAATTTGCTTCTAGGATAATATGTATTTGTAATGGATTTATCATAACTTACATAAACTCTCCATAAAGCTAATTAGTTTTATCTTGTCTAAATTCCATTTAGATTTAAAGAGGCTTTAAATTATTCTTTATGGTTTTAACATGTTTGCAATAAATGCATTTTAAATCCTTTTTAAAACTAGACATTTTCAATGCCTATTAGTACTTATTAAAGGCCATTACAAAACTAGACTCTTAAAACATCCTTGATAAATGTTGTGATGAAACCGTTATGAAAAAAAAGGCCTCTATAAATCTAAAAGGCAAATTTTAATTCCATAAAACACTTTCCAAAACCTCAATAAAACATTTATTATAAAAATAATAAACAATATATGTCTGCCTGAAGTGTCGTTGATGCATGTGTGTGTGTGTTAATTAAAAGCATTTCGCGCATTCAGTTACTGATGTGTAATTAAGTCTTTTTTGGAAAGGTGGAAGAAAATAGAAAAGAGTGGCCATTTTAAAAGGACTGTTAAAACACACACACACACATACAAATTATTTTGAGGTTAAGTTTTAAGTTTTTGGTATCAAATGTCAACGTCCCAAACGTTTTATTACAACTTTTATCAAGTCCATGTGATCTTCGCCAAGTGCATTTACATTTTTGTAAGGAAGGGATTATTTGTGATAGTATACAAAAAGACTAAAAGGGCTTCATTTAGAGTAAATGTTCTAGAGCATTACCATTATTAGAATATATAGTTTAATGAGAGGATCAGTGTTGCCAGATCAAAATTTTAAAAGTTATCAGACGACGCTTTAAAAAGTTACTAAATCTTACTAAAATTTCACTAGATTTGAAATTAAAGCTCTCATCTATAATTTTCAAAAGTTGCAGTGTCTGTAGGGCACGTAATTTTCTTGAGCTCTCTGAGCACAGCATAGCTTTGAGCGTCCTCTATCTGATTATTTCGTTGCCAGACTTCGTACTCTGTATTGTATTAAATGGTTTGTAACTAGAAAGTACTGTTTGTCTACGAGACGCTAGAGGGCAACGAGCCCAGGCTATTCGATTGTAGCGATTCACAGTCTGTAAACTATATGGTTACCTTAATTAGCAGCTTTTAGACGAGAGAGACGCGCGGAGCGGGAAATCGAATGAAGAGATTCTGTTAGGGTCTACAGCCTACATCAGCTGTAGACACTACAGGCATCTTTGTCTGTGTCTTTTGCACGGAAATCAGATATGTGTGTATCTTTCATTCGATTCCCCGCTCCGCGCGTCTCTCTCGTCTAAGAGCTGCTGATCGAGGTAACCATAGAGTTTACTGACCGTGGTAGCGATTAACGTGAACAGTTCTGTATTAAATGGATCGCAACTCGAATTTAATGTTTGTCTACTTACCAGTAGAGGGCTAAATTGGATGATTCAAAAATCATTAAAAATGGGCATTTTCATAAAAGTTTTCACTAAATCACTAGATTTTAAAAAAATCACCAGATCAAGTGAAATTTCACTAGATCTGGCAACACTGGAGAGGACTGTAAAATGACAATTAGGTTTTTAGTTGGCCGGCCATGTATTTCTTGTTATATAAAAATATTCAAGGTCAATCTCACAATTATAATTATCAATAATTATCATTTTTTCGTTAGCAAATTAGGGTAGAATTACAAGAAACGACTGAAAATTACCGTGGGAACCGAGAAGCAGCCCACTTTTTTAAATTTGCTGATTACGTGTGTCTATGCAAATTTTGTATGGATATTAAAATCATTATTATTTCTGAGGGGCTCTTGTTTTTTGGGCCTTTCTTATGTAGTTTTAACGATAAACTGCCGTTGGTTTTAATTTTTTTGTCATACCTGATGGCTTTTCATTACCTTTTAAATCGGCCTTAGAGAGGTTATAGTGCTCTACGCTTTATACATTTCAAATTCCATTTTATCTTCAATAAGTCTGATGGTGTGTTTGCTTAAATCAGTTTAGAAAAAATAAATGCGATAATAAAATTATTTGGATTCCTTCGTGGACGTTCTTATAGCTTCTCAGTTCTAATATGGTTTTAAAAACCATCAGTTTTAAGGTAGCCTTCTAGCTGTTTTCTAGAAATGCAGGAAGCTAATAGAAAAGCTTCTGACAGCTTTAAAATAGGTTTTAAAAAAGGTTTTAAAACGGCCCAAAGAAGGTTTTCAAGAGCAGCACTATGCCTCATTAAGGAGTTTTATGATGGAATTTAAAAAGGCCTTAACAACCTTCATAAGGGTGGGCCCTTTTAGTCTACAAGTCGCTTTATGATGGTATTAAGGATATTGTTACAGCAAAATAGATTTTTCAAGGCATTTTAAAAATAGTTTTGTATACATTCAAGAAACTAAAATTGTTCCTTGGGAAATATGACATATTATATGATCTATCGTTGCTAATTTAAGTTGTATCGAATAATGAAATAATTTACAGGGTTCCATTTAAAAAAAAAAACAAGATATCTCGAAAATTGAGGCATGCATAATTTTGATCCTATCAGCAACAGATTCTACTCAAAAAAGTACCTCAAGAAAGTGTTACTCGATTTTCGATTCGACACTTGGTAACTGAGATATAGAGGTCATCCAAAAACGCCAATTTACCAAAAACGCTCATTAGCTCGGTAGTCGAAAAAGATAGACGATCGCGGTTGCGCCATCGTTTGTTTCTCGCAATTCGAGCTATATTGGTTTTTATCCATCTGCCACAGTTTTAGAGAAAACTCCAAATCTCATCTAATTTGGTCCACCCTGTACCTTATTGCCTAATATCAATTTGAAAAAGACTTTTTTGTTAAATTTTTGTAGGTAAATGCGTTAACCTAAACAGTTTTTATAAAATAAATATTTTTAGACGGTTTTTTTTTTACAAAAAAAAACAGGATTTCTGTTTATCAACCACAAACTGTATGAAAAAGGGGAGGTACCATATTTTGGTCACACCCGGTACACGGTATACTTCTTTAAATCACCCAGGTATCCATCAGGCCGATAACCGTTGGTTTGTTTTTGTCAAACGCCATGATATTAGCCAATTAATTAACGTGCAATGTACACATTTCGGGCGATCGGTGCGCAGTAGAGGTTTCCAAATTCCGCGGGTATTTAGGCGTAACAGAGGCCTTGGAGAAGAGCTGTTGGCTTCTTCTGCAGGTGTCAACAACCTCGATCTAAGCTAAACAACAGCACACGGTCACGGTCGTCATACGCTATTGCCATTTCTAACATTCTAAATGCCCATGGGCGCGGCCTCGTTGCGACATATGGGCCCAGATTATATTATGGAGTGGAATGAAGAAACCGATCTCAAAGTGTGAAAAGACGATTTTCACTTTTTAACCGATTCTTGTAGAGAAAAATTTAAAAAAAATTGAACTGCGTACACAAAAAGCTAAAACTTATGAAATACAATTTTCTTTGAAGGCGGATCAATCTTTCTAATACTTTTTAGTAACCTTCCTATTGAGCTTCACAGGAATAGAAAATATCCGTCGTTTTCAATTTTTAATGTAACCATGTATAAAGTAAACATTTGAAAAAAGTAACTAATATTGCTATCATGGCCATCTTATTGAATTCGCGCCCTTTTGATTTTTTATATTTTGACATAAGTTAGTTTTAAAGTTGAATCACTTTTGGAGTCTGATATAAACGAGATACGATCCAACCGTTTTTTTTAGTGTTAAAAAAAATCCTGACGTGCTGGGGAGAAACTAAGATTCAGCGGCTCAAAATGCAAGGGATATGTATGGTCAGTACCCCAACACAGACTTAGAAATGTCTTAGATTTATAAAAATAAATCTTCGTTCACAACAAATGCTGATTAGTCGGAGAGCAGCCAATCTGTAGGAAGCATTTTAAAAGTAGTCTATACAACTCGCGAACACCCACCTAAAAAACAGATGATATTATGTAAAATGACCTTCTGGATTTGATTTTTGAGTTCGCCCATTAATTTGAGATTGCCAAATCGGTCAATTCGCAAATTTTTTGAAAAATTTTAAAATTATGTGTTAATTTTTGTTTTGCACATAACACATCATATCTTTTTTATTTTAATTCCGATTTTGACCAATATTTTACACATTATCCCTCCAATATTCTTGGACAGGCTGACGGCAAAGAATATAGTGTAACTAATAATATAGTGCCTCAAAAAAATATAATTACCCTCTATTGTCGCGGTTTTTTAAAATTTGCGTTGAAAAATACCCGATCGAGGTAACTTTTTTATTTTTAAAGAGAGAGTTATAGTATAAACGAGAAAAATGTTCCATATACTTTAAACAAACTTTTTTATAAAGAGATTTTTTGGAAATTCGGCTCATGTAACGAGATGACGCTATTGGAAGCGGCCGCGCAACTCGTCCGCATTAATTTAAAGAATAACTTCTGTTAACGTCGCCCATCTGTGGTGTCGTTTAAGCGATCAAGTGAGTCTACGGATTATTTAGTTTCTATTTGCAATTAAATGTTATACAATTATGTAGATAATCTCGAAACATACACATTAAAAAATATATTTTCATTAATTATAACAGCAAGTGGGTACTAAAGATTACATTTTCCTTCGCATAAACAACTTATGTTACATTGCGCGTTTGCTTTGCTACACTTGCAGCTTGTAGTACAGTTATATAATTTACGTTTACAAAATGGAGTTAACTTAATAAAATTGGGTTTTGGGCTTTTTGAAATCATCTTTGGAAATAAGATTTCCTCCTTTAGGTACCATCCAAAATCTAAAACATTTGGAATTCTGGGCTTAATTTGGTAGGCTGTCTTGTAAACAGCACATTGCAGAAATGCCCTTTTTACTTGTATTCTCTGTACTAGGATTTACAATATCTGATTTTCTTTTATAAGCAGTTCGGGTATACGATCTTCTATATTGTGCATGGTAAACTGGATTTAGTGATAAAAAAAAATTTTCGTAAATTTTTCTGTTCTAAATATTGTTTTAGAGCCACAGAAATGTCATCGGATTTTGCATTTGATCGGTACATTTCTAAAGCCGTAAATATCGCTCGCAGACAAAAAATGTTCATACCATTGTGTTAGTGACCGAATTCTGAACAACTTTCAAAATGTCCGTCTGTCTGTCCGTCCATCACGTTTCTTGTAAGCACGATAACTGAAGAAAGAAAATTCCGATTGTACAGAAATTTGGACAGTAAATTAGTGTTAGCTAGAAGAAGAACCCTATTTGAACAAAATCGATCGATAAATAAAAATGTTATTACTTAATGATTTAAATTTGATTAAAAAAGTCACTTTGACAGCGATAAAAAAGGTGCATCGTTTCTTATCACGATAAAAATGCCTGTTCCTCAAAAGCAGAGTATATCTAGTAGTCGCACGTCATTTTAAAATCTGTACTGTCGGCTATAATTTTTAAGTCTTGTGGAAATTATACTGTACGATATGAGTCGTTTTGAGAAAATTATAATTATTTTTAATTGTTATTCGTTCACATATTCTGTCGTTAATTTATCTTGCCAAAAATCACTCGAGCTTTTCTTTTATGGATAAATTTCTTTTTAACTCAATATTTTGTCAATCAGTGATTTTGCTCGAAAAACTGACATTTGCGCGATTTTTTCATGTCAGTTTTTCTCATAAAATCACTGACTGGCAAAATTATTTCGTTACAAAGAGAAATTTATCCGATAAAAAAAAGCTCTTGTGATTTTACTGTTGAAAATTTTTTTTTTTATTTTTATGTTTTTGTAATTGAATAGAAATCTGGTGAAATATTTCATTTTACTATTTCTAATTATGTATATATTTTACAAATATACATTTCATAATGTAATATACAACCGTGAAAATAGGATTTTATAGCTCGTGTCTTATAATGTAAAAATTTATATTCTTCTACGTGTAAGGTGGTGGTGTAGTTCTTTTGACTCGTAATCGAAACCCAAATGGGGTTTGGTATAGTTTTTTTACCAAGTCTTTTACCAACTAAGATCGTACTATAAAATTGAAAATGTCTAAAAGTAACATTATTTACAAAAAACTGCGAAAAGTATCCTATTGAATGTATAACAATTATATAAAAATCCAGTTAATAGGCGAAGAGTACGTTTTTAGCTTGTTTCCTTTGATTTCCTATCCGAGTAATTATAATTTATTATGCCAAACTATGTGTTTATAACCAGGCCCGTGGAGAGCCAGTACGGGCCCAGGGGTAAAATCAAATTGGCGGGCCCCCCTCGGCTAGGACAAATAAAAAATACTAATTTTCAATACACAATTTGAAATGCAATCAATAGAAAAATGTATTTAACAGTGATGGTGCCGGGCCCCGGGTCTGCAGACCCGGCTAACCCCCCCCCCCCCCCTGTCGTCAGGCCTGTTAATAACGCACTAAATATAAGGACTGAGACAAAAAGCACTTTCAACTTAACATAAATGAATACTGGAAAATAATAATGACCCGGCACGTGTCTGCGTTTAGCTCTAGATGCGATTGCGGCCGATTCATAGTAGCGCGCATTCGTTCGGACGCTGAAACAATCAATGAATATTTCGATAAGGGAGCAAAATTTCAAAAAAAACTTCTTATAAAAGATTTTATTTAGTTCATTCGGAACATTTTCTTCGGTTATAGTAGGCACCTAACTTTAAAAATAAAAAAGATACCTCGATCAGACATTTTACTCTGCAAATTTTAAAGATTTTGCGTCAAAGAAAAGTTGTTATTTTTTTTTTGCCAACTAATTATTTTTTAGGTAAAGTTTTTTACTTTCAACATATCAAAGAATAGTTAGAGAATATTATGTAAAAAAATAAAAAAATTCTGAAGTAAAATAAAAAATATATGACGTGTTATATGAAAAACAAAAAATAACACATAATTTTTATTTTTTTTAGAAAATTGCCAATTTGGTCATTTTGGCAATCTCAAATCAATGGGCGAATTCAAAAATCAAGTTTAGCGGGTTATTTTACATCAGATTACCTATTTTTTAGGTGGGTGTTCGCGAGTTGTATAGAGGGTGTCGAATTCAGAGGGTCTGGTCTTCCACTAGATTCACATGGTTATAATAAAAGTGTTAATTAGTAGAGTAAAATCTGGAAGTAAAGTCGCTTAGTTTTCGAGAAAAAAAAACCGGCGTAGAACCAAACCAGACTTAGTGGGATTCTTTAGTAAGATAATCGTGTACACGAAATCGTTTTTTACGACATTTTTCGGTGGTCGAGAACTTTTTTATTTCGGAAAAACTCAAAAAAAATAGATTTTTAATGAAATATGTTTTTTAACGTCTCCATCGCTATATCTCTGAAAATATTTGTGCTATCAAGCTACATTTTTTTTAGATTAAAGTAGACACAATAGCGCTTCGAACAACGTCCCACGTGAACCCGATTTATTTTTTTTTAAGTTGGTAAAATAATAGGAAACTCAAACTTGTTATTTTCAGTAGCGTAATTTTAGGCAATCGAGAAAAAAGTTTATTTATGAAAATTTGTATATACATGCTGCGTACAAATTGAAGCCAATAGTTGAAAAAAGTTTTTAGGATAAAAATTTTTCATGTTCCGTTCATAATATTGAGTCAGCGATTTTTTTTAACGGGCCAAAGTCATATTCTTGCGCGCTCGGCTGTAGCAAGCCTGCCGACTGTAACGATCTGACGATCCCGGTCGGGGTGTATATAGTAGTTTAACTTATATCAATAGGTACAAAACCAGTAGTGATCAAAAGCATCTAGGAGATCAATATTATTGTTCAATATTTCATATATTGTACAGTAGTATTCATCATATGTTGTTAATATTAAGAAACTGTATAATAAATATTAAATAGTCTCCTTTTAATAATAAAAAGACAGGTGGTAGTAGTACAGTACCTAGAGGTAAAAAATATGCAAAACTTCGAAGTAATGTCATATTGAACGGATTTCGTTCATTTTTGGCAGTATAATAGTAAATGTTTCACCCCTTTGACGGGGTGGCACTTAAAAAATATATGAAGTACAATCATATTTTAAGAAGAAAAGGTTCTATGCAATTTTTCACATAAATTAATAGTTTTTAAGTTATAACAACTTCAAAATTGCGATTTTAGCTTAAAAAAAGGTATTTCTAAACGGCTTTCGTCAAGTATCTCAAAAAGTATTACTTTATCCAAAAAATGTTATACTTAGACCAAGTACAAACTGGGAATTAATTATATTTTTTGTTTATTGATATAGGATTAATAATTTCGGAGATATTTAAGTTTACATTTGGCATCCAAGTGTTCGTAAGATAACTATTTAGAGTGAGAGTTAAATATCTCAGAAACTGTGACACCTACGCCAAGGATACTAATAGATACAATAATTAAGCTCTTAACTATTTTTTTATTTGTTTATATAGCATAAAAAACAAAGTTATGACCGAAGCAATGTCCGTCTACACATAATTTTAATAACAACGTCGCCATTTTGTTACTGTAATTAGCCAGTAATTAAAAAAAAAATTAATTTCAAACACGGTTTCTCATTAATATACAGCATGACGTAGATGCTCAAATTTTTTGGTTCGTATACAGCACTTGCTTTAGAAAAAATACAGTTTAAACTATAATGGTATTTTCGATAAAACGTATTTTTTTCCTATTCCAAATATCTCAATAAATATTAGTTTTGTTCAAAAATGTGTAGAGACCAAAAATAAGCTCTTAAACTAATAATGAATTTCGCTTGTTTATTTATTTACATAGATTTAATAGTTTCGGAGATATGAGTTTACAAATGGCATCCGAACGTTCATAAGACGAAGAATGCAGTTTAAATGTTAAATATCTCAGAAATTATGACGCACGCTAAGAAAGGAAATTAAAGACAATTAATTGAGCTTTCAAATTATTTTTTGCTCGTTTTGTTACTCTAATTAGCCAATAATTTTAAAAAAATTTCTCAAATACAGTTTTCCGTTAAAATGTAGCATTACCTAAATGCTCAAATTCCTTTTTGCTCATTTAAAGCACTTGCTTTAGAAAAAAATGCATTTTAAACTTTAAAGGTAATTTCGAAACCCTTGGATACCAAATATAAACTTAAATATTTCCGAAATTATTAATCCTACGTCAATAAACAAAAAATATAATTAATTCCCAGTTTGTAGGGTGCTTTCTGTAATTGGTCTATAACATTTTTTCGATAAAGTAATACTTTTCGAGATACTTGACGAAAGCCGTTTGAAAATACCTTGTTTAAAAGCTTTTATTTTAAGCTAAAATCGCAATTTTGAAGTCGTTATAACTTAAAAACTATCAATTTATGTGAAAAATTGCATGGAACCTTTTCTTCTTAAAATTTGATTCTATTTCAGCTCCAATAAATATATATATTTTAAGTGCCACCCCCTGAGAGGGGGTGGCACATTTTTTATGAATGATATCTAATTTTTTAGATGACAGTAAGCAACTCCACCCCAACCTAGAATGCCATATATTTAATCTAGATTCAACTAACTTCTACGCGACTAATCTGACTGCATGCGAGGTGTATTAATTGCGTCCCAATGTCGCGTTTAGCGCTGATAAAAAAAATCGCTGTTGCCAAACGGTACACTTTAGGAAAAAACATATTGTTTCAAAAACATTTGTGATTATTAGGTTTTATTTTCTTCGCTGCATGTATGCAAATATTTTCAAAAATAAAAAAGTTTATCGATTGGTGAAGATTTCAATACACAAAATATGTATTTTTAGTTTATTTGATTTTTAGAGAAATGAAAGTGCGAATTGTGCCCAAACCGTTTATATTGGTAAAAGCGCTACAGTGTGTGCTTTAATTTGACACAAAACAAATTTCGGTATCTTTAATAGTTTTAAAGATATGGCGGTGGAAACAAAAAAAAACAATTTTCTTTAAAAATACATTTTTTTCACTTTTTATTGATTTAAAAAATTCGAGACCACAAAAAAATGTCGTAAAATATGATTTCATATGCCCGGTGACATACTCAAAGGAACCTAATATGTTTGACCTGGTTCTACGCCAAAAAAAAAAAACGACACGATAGACTTACGAAATCGCTGCTCTATAATCTAATCAGTCCTATTAGGTATTTTACCAGATCAACGACAATTCTTCATATACTACTTTTTATAATAATTTACCAAACAATGTTAAATAACTACATTTAATCATTTGAAAGAAGTAACTAAACACTTTCTACTTTTGCGTTGTTTTTACTCGATTGTTGAATTTATGGACAACTCCAAACTTTGACTTTGACGTCTTATCGTAATTTTGGTTTATTTGTCTGTAAAGTGGTCAATAATTTGTATTTTGTGGTACTCGCCATGGTTACCATCACATAACTCGACAATTATATGTCATTTGTTTATACTTTGTTATTTACAAATCACTACGTTCATTATATAACATGGTTTTAACGGCTCCTTTTTTTTTCAGGCGATGCAGGAGGTACTCAGGATGCAGTCAGGCGATATGACCATAGAATGGAGCTACATGGACAGCAAAGACATACCGGGGGTGATCTTACACGACAGGCTAATGACAGACGCTGCTCTTGGCACAAGACCTATTAAAACAGAGCATTCGTACAGTTTGGCTTCAGATGGAGATTCCTTGCCAGATTCGCCGACACCACACCATAAAGTTGACGGTAAGGAGGCTTATGAACAGTAAACATTAAAAAAAAAAAAGTAACCTTGTACTTTTGTGGAAACTTTGATAAGACTCAAGTAGGTTTTACTAATACCAGAACAGTAGATACTACACTAGACGCAGATTGGCGTCATCTGGGGACGGCTGGAACAATGTTAATCTTGTTTTTCTATAGTCAATTCTGCTCATAATGTATGTAAAATCTGTTACTTCTTATTCACAACGTCTTGGCAACAGTTTTGTGATTGTTCTAATTGGCCGACCTTTGCTGTATAGCCTATCTAACAGCATCAGAGGAGTCTCTAATTGATAACGTTTTGGATTTATAGTTGCTGTTTGGAAAAAAATCCTTTCTATTATTGTGGTCAGCATTTGACTCCAATCCTTTACAGATGTCTGTAGATAAGAATTATTATCCATTCGACAGAGAGCCTGAATGTCAGTTTGTTAATACACTGTATATTGTTCGATTTCTCCTAAATTTAGCTCCAAAATCTCATTTTCAAGATCATAATTCATTTTTTTATCTATAGTGAGCTATTTTCGACAAAATTCACTATAAATATTTAAGCTTCAGTACACTTGGTTGAATCCATCAAGATGCATATGTTTCCGCACCTCCCACTCGATTCCTCTCCCGCTAACATAATTTGCAAACAGATCAATATTTATGAATACATTGGCCACCTACCATATTATTCATAAAACAAACCAAGAACTGATCTCGCAATGAATGGGAAAGAGGTAAATCAATGGGCTCATTTACCATATTTTTACTTCCACATCCAGTGGACAAAAAAATTTTTAAAAATTTTTATTGTCCAAATAGGCTTAAAATGTCATGAAACGTCGAGATTTTAAGTTTGAGCGAAAAAAAAATTTCTGTCTGTCTGTCGGTCTGTCTGTCGGTCTGTCTGTCGGTCTGTCTGTCGGTCTGTCTGTCTGTAACTTTTTTTGTGCGCACGTTTACTCTGAAACCGTTTAAGATATTTACTTTAAATTTGGTACACGTATGTACTTTAACGAGATCTGGAACTAGATTATATTTTCATGTTGTTCCGACGAAGGGTTGGGGGGTAAATTGGGGTAAATTTGGGGTAAATGGGAAAATCAAGCAGGTAAGAGTCGATAAAATTGGTATTTAGTATATACAAGAGAAGCTAAGGTCTCAAAAAAAATTTTGGCATTAGCCACCCCCATTACCACCCCCACCCCCTTATTAAAGGGGATTAAAAAAAATTGTGATTTAGTGTATGTACAAGAACCAGAAACCTCAAAATATTTTTTTACTTCATCCACCCCCACTACCACCTCCCTATCACCACCCCCACCCCACTATCGATGTGGGGTATCGTTTTATGGGTTTTTGGGGTAGAGGATTTCAAATATTATATTATTAAAGTTCCATAAACAATTATTTCCACATACAAAGTTTTTTCGTTGTGAGTGACTTGGATAGAAAATCTGGATGTGGAAGTAGTGATTCCTTGGGCAGCGGTTTTTTATTACGTTTTCCAAGAGATCTCTTAATTTTAAAGCGAGATACAAAAAAACAAAATATTCTAGTATCTCTGATAGGCTTTAAAATTAATCAAGAACATCGGCGCTGCATGACGTCATTCAATCCTAGTTGCATTTTCATTCCCCTTTTTTGGGCACTTATACCGGGTGTAACACGATCATGGTTCATGGTACACCCTTCTTTTTTCTTTTCTTTAGTTTTGAAGATAATTGATTGATATCCTATCTACATAATAAGCTGTACTTTTTGACATTCAAGTGATTTTTTTTTTACTTCCGGTTTCGCCGGAAGTGACACTAACTTTCGATTTTTAAATGGAACACCCTGTATATTATTGCATTTTTGAAATCTGCATAATTTTCTGAATCCAACGATACCAAATAAGTGACATTTCAAACGTCAATATTTTTTTATAATATAATTTTTAGTTTTCCATTTAAGTGTGCCATGACAGTTCCGATTTATTCTAAATGACCAGTGTAATGCTAGAAAAATCGAAATCCTCTCAAAAATAATAAATTACGTGATTTATGAGCAAATAAAGTTCATCAAAATGGTTTTTGGGGCAAAACTCAATTTTTTCAAATGGAACCATATTGGTACCATGGTACCATTTGTTAGTACTATTAATAAGGAATTTATTCATATGTCGTATTAAAATGTGCGATAAATACAAACAAAATTACAGCTAAAAGAAAATACAATTTTGTTCTTTAAAAAATGTTTAAAATTCTTGTTAATTGTGTTCAAAATGCCGCAAAATTATACAAAATTGTATTTTCTTATTGGATTTGGAACGGACATAAAACTGGAAAAACTAGGAAAACTGTTGACGTAAACTTCTGTATACGTCAAGAGTTGCCTTCCTAAAATAATTTATTTGTTCGATTTAAAATAATATTTAGTGTTTTCTACGTGAAGTATTAGTGGTTATGGATATTAGAAAATCTCCAGTAATAGTGGTAGGATAATGATATTTAGTGCAGTAATCGCATATGTATGTGAAAACATGCATGGTTAATATAATCAGGCTAATAATGATATAGAATTCTGAGCGATAAGCACCACATATAGCCAGGGAGATAGCGACAAATTTTTCGCGTTAATATATGTAAAGCTAGATTTTTTCCCATGATAGCTTAGACAGTATCAATGATGAAGGTGCAATTCCGCCAATCTATAAGTTCTGCAAAAAATGAATAAAAAATTAAATAATATGTTGCAAAAAGAGATCGATTTTCTGAAATGTCACAAAATGTCACTTTTGATTCGTTCGTGTCGAGCCGAATTTTCGAATTTCGCCGTGCAATTTAAGGCTCTTTTTCATAGTCGCGAAATTCGCAAGTTTTTAGCGAATTTCGGTTTTTAACATATTTTTTATTTTGTCCCATACTCACACAATGCGAAATTCGCTTTAACGCATTTGCGATGTCGCAAAAAAGTTGAACTATTTTCAATTTTTTCGCGATAAAATCTAACATTCTAACCTAACAACTTGAATTTTGTCCTCTTTGTGATACCTATATTTTAGTCCCACTTTTTGCAAAAGTATTTCAAATTGACATGAAGTAATTCTTATATAATTTAGATATTTAGGTGCATCACTCACACGCATTTCTATTATTAAATTGTGGAAGTCCCCTTGTTCCTTTCTTTGCAAAAATATTTTTGTCACTCAAAATGCCTTTTTCTTATACACTTTCACTCTTTTTTTGTGGCGTAAATGCCAAATATATAACATGCAGAGCTTTATATATAAGGAATATGAATAATTTTATATTTCAAAGCAATACCTTTGATCAACATCCATCTTTTTTTAATTTATGAATCTCCAAGCTTCTCGCCGCAATAAAGTTAAGATTTCCCGCCGCGAATATATTTGAATTAGTTTTTATAACATTTCGCTTAAAAGTAGCGAATTTCGCGACTATGAAAAAGAACCTTTACGATCAGGTTTATCTGGAAGACTTCCTCTTTACGTCGCGACATCGTACGGCTGTTCCAATGGTGTTTTTCGAAAAATATGAACGTGTCAACATTGCATGTTTTTGCAATTCTTTGGGCGCCGAAATGCAAACTGTTTTTTACTATTTTTCGCAGATATTTCCGAAATAGCCCGGGAGGCAGCGTTGCATTTTTGATAGTGATTTTACGCCGCTTAATTTTGTGTTTAATCGATAGTCTAGATATGGCTAGTAATAGAAACAAGCGTCAGCTGTCAGGATCGTGGTGGACCTGGTCGTGAGAGAATGTCTATTATGTCGGAAAAAAAAAATTCAAAAATGATTTCAAGTCGTTTGAAAAGTACAACAAATCTTTACATGATAATAATAATTTGAAAAAAAGTTAGCTGCGTAGATAATGAGGGATTATACGTCAGCCGCTTATATAAATCTATACAAAAAAATAATTGATGTAAAATCATTTCAGGTTCAATGAAACTTATACACTAACTCTTTATATTATTAAAATGATAAAAACAATCGTCAGCTATTCTTTCAATGAGGGTAAGATCGTCAGTTGAGGGATTATAAGTGCTGAGCGAGCTTTTAATCTGAGTATGGTGCAATCTAATGTATGATCTAACTGACGACCTTTATATCAATAGCTGACGTACATTTTCATTTAATATATAGTTTAAATAATCATTTCTAGAAATTTCAAGTGACTTGAAATAAATTTAAACTAAAATTTATGGTTTTAATCTGGGTTTCATAGCATACATAATGTGTAGGGTCTCAAAAAAATTTTTTTTTTTGAAAATTGTTGCTCCCCAGGATTTTTCTAATTCCCGTTGGTTCCTAATGAAACGATATGAGGTTTGAAACCTCAGGAGAAAGTTTGCCCCCCTGGGGGCTACAATTTCTGTAAAAAAACGTCGAAGTTAAGAAAAGCAATTCTTTTTGAAAAATATATTTTCTCTAATTAAATGAATGTAGTTGGGATTCTTTAGGCTTTTTTTTTACTGTCAGATATCTTATTTGAAAAGAGATACCATAAGTGTCGATTGAAACTTATTAGTGCGGCCTAAACTGCTTTAGGATCAATAGTTTTGTAACTGTTTAAGCAGTTCCATAGCTGTAAATCATTCATGGGGCATCTGCTGCTTTAGGAGCGTTCAACTAGCATTTTATGTAAACCAGAGCATTGAAAAGACAGATTTGCCGCAATTTATCAACCTTTTCTAGCTCATAACCGAGCTACTCGCTAAATGGGCACATTTTCACTGCATAGATTATTGTTGACATCCATCTTGCTTTTGGAAAAACTCCAGGCTTCTGCCAGTGAGTTCCGTCCAATAGTATTAGTAAGACTTCAGCACGTTCTCTGTAGTCTCCACGAGAAAGGAGATCCTTGTTCTGATTTAAAACAAGTTTCAAGAAAGTAACGGCTTCCTCTTTCAAAGATCTTAAGTTCCTGCCTTTAATTAGAAATAAATATGAAATGAAGGAAGAAGATATACGTTTTTAAATATAGCAATAATCAAATTTATTTTATATAAACATGGTAAGCTGAAAAAATTGCTTACTTACCTACATGCCCTCTTCGCAGGCAACGGCTTGGCAACTGTGACTGAAAATAAAACTCGGCAAGTCTCCAAAAAAATGGCGATTTCACGTGCGCCAACTTGGATGCACGAACTCTTTTTATTTTTTGATGAAAATTAAGAAATTAGAGGGGGCGGAATTTGGGACATTTTTTTCGGTAAAATTTACCATTTTGTCACCGTAATTAATCGGTAATTAACTAAAATCAATCTCATATACGACGTTCACTTAATATCATGTACTACTTTGATGCTCCGTTAATCTTGGCCCTTCGAAACAAAAGTTTCTGAGAAATATTACATACGCTATAGGAAAACGTGTAATTTCCTACATTTCCTCGAATATCTCGATAATTATCATTTTTTTTCGAAAAATTTGTAGATAGCTTATGTAAAGAGAATTGATTGAGCCTTCTTACACTTTTTTTATTTTTTCTCTAACATAAAAAACAAGAGATTTATGACCGAATATGCGCTCCGGGCTATTGCAGTTCGCGGATAAGTTTTGCATTTGCCGATACGGAATATTAATCTACAAAGCTGATTTTTGTCTACAAGCAGTTTATGCACTATTTCGATTAAAAATCACATTCTACTTCCGCTGAAAGGTGGCTAAATCTTTGGTAGACGTTGCCAAAATGGCAATACATAGTCAAACCATGACAATTATATTCTTCATTAATATTAACGAACAGAGAGTTTTCTTATAGATGTGTTAATAATCACCTTTATTTACTCCATTAGAAAGCGTTAATCCCTTTGATAATACATTAGATAAGGATTTATTTTAATATTGCTAGTGGTCGAGCTACAGCTACAGACGAAAATATTTGCTGAAAATAAGCTTGCTTTATCTCTCACATTTCTATCCATAACGTTTCTATACCATCTGAAATTTGTATACATGGTTTTTACTATTGAAAATTGAATAAAAGAAGGAATTGAAATAATGGAAACTGTAAAATTTGTATGCACTCGGGAAAGAAATTCAGAACGTTACAGATTGTTTAACTTTTTTTATGCCCCATAATTTCAGTAACGTCTATCAAAGATTTAGCCACCGTTCAACGGAGGTAGAATGTGATTTTTAATTGAAATAGGGCATAAACTGCTTGTAGACAAAAAAATCAGCTTTGTAGATTAATATTCCGCGGCAGAAAATGCAAAACTTATCCGCGAACTGCAATAGCCCGGAGCGCATATTCGGTCATAAATCTTTTGTTTTCTATGTTAGAGAAAAAATAAAAAAAAGTGTAGGAAAGCTCAATGAATTCCCTTTACATAAGCTGTCTACAAATTATTCGAAAAAAAAAAGATAATTATCGAGATATTCGAGGAAAGTACACGTTTTCCTATAGTGTATGTAAATCTTAAAAAAATAATTTTTCTCAGAAACCTTTGTTTCGAGGGGCCAAGATTAACGAATCGTCAAAGTAGTACATGATATTAAGTGAACATCGTATATGAGATTGATTTCAGTTAATTACCGATTAATTACAGTGACAAAATGGGAAATTTTGCCGAAAAAAAAATGTCCCAAATTCCGCCCCCTCTAATTCCTTCATTTTTGTTGGAATTCAAAAAATAAAAAAGTAGTTAAAGCAAATTTAATTCTATTTAAATTAGCTAGAGTAGTCTTTTGCCGTAGGAGCCAAGATTAAAAAGTTGCCAACTGTAGAAGCTCAGAATTTGCGATTTTTTTGCCGTACATGGCCGATATTTCAGTAGTTATCTCCGAAACGAAAAAAAAATCAAAATTATGATGGTAGCAAAAATATTCGTAGTGGAAAATAATGGTTTGACCTTATTTTTTATTTCGAGCTAACTCCCACCATTTCGGAGATATCTACGAAAAATAGTAAAAAAACAGCTTGCATTACGGAGCCGAAAAAATTGCAATAACATGCAATCTTGACACGTTCATATTTTTCGAAAAACACCATTGGGACGGCCGTACGATGTCGCGACGTAAAGAGGAAGTCTTCCAGATAAACCTGATAGTAAATTGCACGGCGAAATTCGAAAATTCGGCTCGGCACGAACGAATCAAAAGTGACATTTTGTGACATTTCAGAAAATCGATATCTCTTTTTGCAACATGTTATTTAATTTTTTATTAATTTTTGCAGAACTTATAGATTGGCAGAATTGCACCTTCATCATTGATACTGTCTAAACCTCCTTGGAAAAAAATCTGGTTTTATAGAAATGATTTCACGAAAACTGTCGCTATCTCCCTGGCTAATATATGAATATATCAGGCAAAAAATAATAAAATTTCTGCATAGAAAATGAAATTTTTGCATGGCGAAAATTTATACCATATCTAATAAATTTTTAACACACATGAGCAGAAATTTGTTATCAATATACGTCAGGCCTGTCCTTGACGGAGGTATATTTATTATTGGAAAGTTGCAACAAGGCTTTTTAAATATAGTTAAATACATATAGTTAAGGGTAATTATTATTATAATTATTAATTATTGCTGTCTTTAACTGCTAACTATTCTGGCGCCTTAAATATCGTAGTGGGAAAATGTATTCAGAAAAGTAAAAACGTTCTTTAACTATGGAATTTAGCTTTTCAAAAGACGCTTCTAAAGTATCAAACATGACCTCAAGATGGGATTTAATTTTGAAGAAATAAGTACATGGTCTGGAATGACCTTACGCCTCTAAATATCATGACAATTTCTTTTATTACCTACTGAAAATTGGTTAATTTTACGTTTACGTTTACTCCACACGTACAGAGCCGTTTTTGGAAAATTGGCATTTTTTGATGACCTCTATATCTCAATTACCAAATGTCGAATCGAAAATCGAGTGACACGCACTTTTTTGAGTAGAATCCGTTGCTGATAAGAAGAAAATTATGCATGCCTCAGTTTTTGAGATATCGACATAACTTGTGTTTTTTTTTTCAATGGAACCCCCTGTAAATTATTTCATTACATATTCGGTTACAGCTTAAATTAGCTATCCAACGATATGTCATATGTCATATTTTTATCTCTAGAAAAAGTGGTTAATTTTCAAAAAATTTAATATATTTATGAGTAGGCCATGAAAAACTATAGGTCGTGTGCGCGTGACGTCACAGAGCTGAGACCTTAGGAAAACAAACCGCTGTCATTGCTGTCAAATGGCAACTAACTGAACATAAGAATTGAAAGTTTTCATAATATTAGAGTTTTTATGGATATTATATCACAGAAAATGGCAAGTTTTTGTTGTATTATTAGTTGTGGCAGTGACGCAATCCGAGACAACATCAGCTTTTATAAAATAACGTCGATTTACAGCCAGAAGAAGTTAGGATTAAAAGATTCCAAGCAATTAAAAGGAATTATTTTACTGGGATATTCCAAGCATTTTATTAATGGTAAGTTGTTACTTGTTAATTTAAGAATGTGATTTTTAGTGTGGATTTATGTTATAGAAAAGACGGTCGTAATTCAAGACCACGATGATCCATCCAGTTTGGTGTTCTCTGTTAATATGGGATACAACTTAAAACCCAAATGTGAAACTAAAAGTGCTTGTGATAATAATAACTACTGTTAAAGGAAACAATAAACAATTCATGGTAAAAAATAATACTTTATATTGATTTGTCAGCATTTTTAATAATCATTTCTTGTGTTTAAGTTTTAGTTGAGCGAGGCTAGAGCTGATGCAGAAGGAGAACGAAGTGCAATAGCAGAAATTGTTTTAAATCAGGTACATCTCAAGAGGAAAATACACAGGCTACATTAAGATATCTGATGAAGTGCATAAATCAAGAAAATTCAAAGTATTGCTGTCATTGATTGATCTGGAAACTAAACGTCCATTTGAGGTATATTGTGTGGTGTTTAAAAACCCAGCGTTGGATGAAACTAAGATTATTTATTTATTTATCATTTATTTTTTATTGCAATATAGATCTTTCTTTACATCTCCTGTAAGTTTCTTGTTGATTCTCCTTATGAGTACTAATGGAATGTTGGATAATAAAGTTTGATATTTAGTAAGTATATTTTGTTTTACTTTCAGTTAGATGCAAAGATGCATGTATATATAAGTTCAACATAATCGACTATTTCAATTTATTGCTAACAATAATACGAGTGATAAATAAAGCAATAAAAAGTGAATATACGTATTTAATAAAATACAAGGGATATTTAACTATTGGCCAACCTACATGAAATAATAAAATACATGTTAGACATATTATATAACATTAGCAAGACACGATAAGAAAAAGTTCTTGCACAAATTACAATGGTTTGTATGGTTCGATATAGGTATATCATATCATAGGCAAGGCTGTGAAATTGTGTACACTTCTTAACATATTTCAAGTAGTTCATAGTACTTCAGCCCTTCATTGTTTAATTTATGTGGTATTTTTCATAAAATTCATAACAAGTTAACCTTTCGACCATAGCCACCGTTTACTGCTAAAAAATTGAAATGAAAAACTGGCTGGTGAACGAATTTTGTCTAGAGTAGTAACACAGTCACAATGAGTTCTAAAGGATCATCTGGATCAGCAATAGTTCAAGGAGTCGATGACTTTTGTTCAAGATGCCCGCTAAGAGCTCATAACCTGAAAATGAATTTGTATGTTAGCAATTATTCATTAAGTAATATTTAATTAGGTAAGGATATATTGAAAGAAGGGTTGATCATCGACAACTAATTCTTACCTTTGCAAAAAGCTTTTATCCTGTAAATTTCTTGGAGAGTACTGCTTTCACCCAACCACAAATAGTTTCAAGATTTTTTAATGCCTTGAACTCATCCTTTTGTCTATGCATTTCTCACAAAAACCAAGTAATTCACAATATCCCTTTGTGAAATATTATGAAATACACTAATATTTGTACTGAAGTCATCATTTCTCAAAATATAAGCGATTTAATTCGATGACACCAACTTTTTCCATACATTTCCTCTACATTATGAGACGATTTCGTAAGATATAAACTTATCTCCATATTAACGAACAAAATTTCCTAGACACAATAATTAAGGATAGTTGTGGATGTTAAATAATCCAAAATAAAATATCACAAAAACGGCAAAATATACTTTAAAGCAACACGTTTAATCGGCATGTCACTTAATGACAGCTGTTTGTTTTCCTAAGGTCTCAGAATCTGTGACGTCAGCGCACGCGACCTATTAACAACAATAACACTTCTTATAATATAAAATAATTTTGCCAAAAATAGGAAAAACTAAACTACAATAAATGTTTGAATTGTCTTCCATTGACATCAATACATTTTTGACACCTCCTTACAGCATTTGTTTTCCAATTCTTCTGTTATTAGAACGTTCTCTATACAGGCTGTTTATTTTATCAGAGCCCTCAAGAATATCTCACTTAATATCGGTCGTACAAAAAAATTGTTGCTACGAAAATTGTGCCGACTTTTATAAGCTACAAAATGGTTTAAAGACATTTGAAATCCATGACCTACTTTAATTTACTTTATTATTTATAATTGTGTTAATGTTTGATTATAGTAAAGATTTGTAGAAAGTAGGTACTGAATTTTTTATTTGTCTTATTTAATCTGCGGCAAGTATGATGCTAGTTAAAAAAAAATATTGTTTTAAAAAATGTTTTTATAATTACTTGCGTAGTTCCAATGAATAAATATGGCATGTGATATATCGTTGAAAAGGGAGGAAAATCCTCAATTTAATACCGCTATTTTCCGCCCGTTTCAAAATCTTTTTTTAACACCCTGAAGAGTAAATCCCAAAATACAGCGGTTTTGAACAAATTTAGATAAAACCTCGTTGAAATACTCTGTTTTGCAAAAAATTGTCGTCTTAGAATTTTTGTCGTATCTCTTCAAATAACGGAGATATTTTGCTTAGACATATTCCGCATTTTCGTCATTTTCCGCCATAACTCTTAAAGTAGGCTATGGATTTTAAATGTCACTAAACCATTTTGTAGGCTTATAAAAATCGGCACAATTTTCGTAGAAACAATTTTTTTGCACGGCCCATATTAAGTGAGATATTCTCGAGGGCCCTGATAAAATGGACAGCCTGTATATAATATTTTTTAAATAACCCCAAAGCCAAAAGTCGACAGGGGTTATATCGGGAGATCTAGCTGGCCATAAAAGAGGACCATTATTTCTTTAAAATTAAACAATATCTAAACTGCTCTGTTGTTTATTAATGTTCAGTTAGCTAAATTAATTGTTAGTTATAAATTTAGTTGACTTAACTAACTAGACATTGATAAACTAGTCCTGAGTGATATATAGATATCTATCCAATCCTCCCCAAATGCAGCATTTAAATAATTTCGTGTTTCATTTGACGTATGACCTGGGTGCCATCTTGTTAGTAAATTAATCTTTTAAATTGTCTTACAGGCATATTGTCTACAAAGAGCTCTATTTCTTGTCGTAGAATGTTAATAAAATTTTCGGTATTCAAATTACCGTGAAAAAATGAGGACCTATTATTTGGTATCCAATAAAACCGCACCATACACCAAATCCAAATCGTCCTTGACGATTAACTGTAGCGGTTACGTGCGGATTTTCATGAGCCCAATAGGGGTTATTATGCCGATTAAACATTCCGGCACTGCCTATTTGAGCCTCGTCTTCCATATAATTGTTCCTTCAAATCGTGGTACTTCATTGCACTGACGCAAAAACCACTGGCAAAAATCGAGACGCCTTTGAAAGGCGTTTGGGTATAGAAGGTGACTAATCCTATAATTTTGTAGGATTTGAAATTGTTTTTTTTTTAAGCAACGCAACGCAGTTGTTTTTGGGATTCCTAAATTTTCCTGTATTTCACGAGACGATATATTAGGATTTTCTCTTAGTTTCTAAAACAATATTTTCTATAGCTTCTCTACCTGCTTTATTATATATTTTTGCTCGAGGTTTTACAAATGGTCCAAACTCTTTTAAATTTTGTTGTAACCTTTTGAATATTCTTATGTCTGGCTGTCTCTTTTCTGGATATCTTTAACAGGTAAGCAAAAAGTTTTGCTTACCTGTTAAAATTAAGCTCGGAAGCTAAATTTGAATCTTCTCCGCATTCTATAAAACACTTAATCATATCATATTTTTCATTACTAAATTGAACTATTTTTAACAATGCACTCACAATTGACTCACAAATCAGTTTTTGACATTTGCAATTATTTCGATTTTCTTTTTTTTTTTACCATGGCCTTCTCAATTAATATTAGACATACGATAAATATGCATAGATATCAATGGAAGACAGTTCGAACGTTTATTGTAGTTTAGTTTTACCTATTTTTGGTAATTAGGATATAGAGGTCATCCAAAAATGCCTATTTTCCAAAAACTCTCTATAACTCGGTAGTCGAAAAAGATGGACGATCACGGTTTGCACCATTGTTTGTTTCTCGAAAATCGAGCTCAGGACACCTATATTGGTTTTTGTCTATCTGCCATAGTATTAGAGAAAACCCCAGATTTCATCTAATTTAGTCCATCCTGTACAAATTATTTTTTAACATTTCTAAATGATTTCAAAATCAATGGAAAGTATATTTCTTTATAGATTCAGGTGTTGCTCATGATACCATAGTATCATGCTGCCAAATTATCCACGAAATTATGGTTAATAAATGTTACAGAAATTGTTTAAACAAAGCGTACCCGAAAGATGCACTAGTATTTATTATTTATTTATTACTCTTTTATTTTTGTATATTTTTTATACATCTTATGTAGGGACAAACCATTCATGTTTTGTCTTTCAAGATGAATAAACTTTAGTTGAGATAATGTGTGTTTAATTATTTTAAAATATTACAAAGATTAATCAATTTTAAGTAGGTAATACAAAAATTGGATCATTATTTTTTTCTCTAGTGCAATCATTTTATTCTCTACCATTTCTTTTATTTTTGTATTTCTTGTTGTGATCTGCCACATTTCTTTTTTTTTTTTATAGACATGGAAGACGAGTGTTTCCCTGCCATCTCAATGAACGCAGCCTGCGCAAGGTTACAACATGAACCTATAACGATAAAAGATGAGCCCACCAGCGAAACAGACAGCCCACATTCTTCCTGCCCTTCATCCCCGCAGTCTATATACGTCAACTCCAGCGATATGCCTTTGGATGTTGAAATGGTACGGTGGAATTTCTATTCTCATCTTTGATATACCTAAAAAAAAAAAAAAAATTAAAAAAAACCATTTTTTTCCAGTCCACACCACCAGCGACAATTCTAAAACCCGCCACAAACATAATGCTCACCTCTCCGCACACGATACTACCACCGAGATTACAAATACCCGCACAAAAGCTAAACATCAAATTCGAAAACGGCAGCACTTTTCAACTTCCTCCCACGCCACCGTCTTGTAGCAGTAGCGAAGACAGCGAGGATAATACCACCATCTCCCAGCCCTCTTCACCAGCTTCAAGGAAAACCACCGCGAGAATGGTTCTAAATCACCACACTTCTACCAGGCAACCTATCAACACTCCCCTCATCAGTAGTCAACCGGTAAGTTTATTATTCTAAGGGGCAATTACCAAATCAAATATTTGTAATTTATCACTAAAGTATTAGTCGGACACCAAAATTTCAGCCAGATATTATTCTCGCTCCCCAGTCCCGTAACTTTCTCATTTTTTTCCTCTTAATTGTATGGTTCATCCAAATTTTTTTTCGTAAATATGCTCTGTTTATCATATACTGTTTATTACTTTCTAGAAAATTTGCAAAATCCGATATAAGAGTACGTTTTTGACTAGATTAGAAGATCACTATTTTAATAAAGATTATTATTATTTTATTTAGTATGAATTTCATTTCTTATTGCAGAAGGGATCTACCGGTACCCTTGTCTTAACAGAGGAGGAAAAAAGGACATTAATTGCAGAAGGATATCCAGTTCCTACCCGCCTACCACTCACGAAAGCAGAAGAAAAATCTTTAAAGAAGATCAGAAGAAAAATAAAAAATAAGGTGACTATAATATTATTTCACATTCTATGATCTCAATTGTATACTGTTCATCCAAGATAGCACAATCTAATTCCTAGAATAATCATAGATTATATGTTTGGAAGATTTGATTATTCCTAAAATAATTTTTAAACACTCCAGATATTACAGGAATATTCTTTATGCAAATGCCACAGTCTATAGATGTTCTACGATTATCCAAAATGCATATTACAGGAATAATCAAGTTACTCTAGGAATATTTTAAAAATATCATATTGTTCCCTCAGTAGTATATTCCTGGATTATTATTCCACTCTTTCACGAATATTGTGGGTATAAGCTTATATTATTCTTACATACAGATTAATTCCTATTTTATTGGATTTTTGATGTTGCATTACGTAAAATGTAATAATAAATCGATGAATAGTAACCAATTTCAAACTGAAATAACATTTATCAGTTATATGATTATCTTCTTGACTTATCATTGCTTAATATATGAGAACGATACCAGAGTGAAACAAAACTACAAGAGACGATAATTGCTGACAACTATCGATTTCTAACTGTTGGTTATCATCAGAATCATCAGTACAGCGCATATTGCATGTAAGATTCTGTTTCAAGGTATCAGTATCACACTGGAGAATTTATATGTTAGATTGCCAATACGAATTATCAGGTAAATACTCACAGACCAGTAGTAGGATTGAGTCGGCGACTTAACCAAATTTATCTACCAAAATCTATTGCAAACTTGGAAAGGTTTCGAAATGAGTTAAATACCAATAAATACGCAATTAATTCTAGATAAATGTAACAGTTAATTGCCATTTCTTTTCTATAGTCTCAACTGACGTTTGTGTGTTTAATGGGAATTTTCCTGTATTTTTTCCCCGGAATATTATTGTTTTCTTCTCAAAAATTATATATCTTCTAAGAATACTAGACTATTGCTCTAAAAGAATATTCTTTTATTATTCTTATGAAATATTCCATGATCAACATGTTAAATTGTATATATTCTTAGAATACTAGAATAACATTTCGAATATATACATTCCTCAGAGGACATTTACAAATCATTCTTAGAATATCTTGTGCTATCTGGGAAAGGAATGTTCTGGGATATAAGTTCCCTGAATATCTACATTAGCATACTTTTAATATTATATCAAGAACATTTAAGTAATTATACACTAGTGGCACCTAGAAATCTTGGGTCGATCCCTATAATAAGATAGAGTGAAATATAAATAGTAAAATAATGTACATGAAAGAACATATTAACATTGATGATAGGCACTTCAGCATGTTAAAAGTTGCGCCAAAGACTAAAAGTAGCTAAAGAGAAAAGTGGCAACAGAGTAGGTTAAATCTGTTTCTTTTCGGCATATTATTTGTCCATTTCTCTTCTCCTTACATTGGCATCGACTCAATATTTTAAAATGACACTACTGTATAAATGTAATTGTGTACCAAATAATGTACTTTTTTCTCAAAATATTTCCCTTGATAAATATATCTTGTATTTTTTAACTTGTTAGGGTTTTCCTATAGTCAGTAATGAATATTCTGGAAAAAACTTTTTATTAACTAGTTTTAGACTTCTTCTAAATTACGACGATTTTCAACTGTTCCAGATCTCCGCACAAGAGAGTAGAAGAAAAAAGAAGGAGTACATGGACCAGCTGGAGAAAAAAGTAGAAAATCTCGTATCAGAAAACAACAATTACAGGCAAAAAATCGAGAGCCTCGAAGACTCGAATACCAACCTCCTGAGTCAGCTGCAGAAGTTGCAAGCCATTGTTGCGAGGACACACCCACAAATCATGAAACAATTGAAACAAAACAATTGAACCATAATTTTTAATGTAACGTTGATAATTTCTAGATAATATTTTTATAACCGTGTTGAATGAATTGAAATGACAAGGTCGTAAAGTACAAAAACTGAGAGATTTCGGGATTTGCTCGAACAAAATTATTTGTTTGGGTGAAGGATTAGTCTTCCAAAACTTTGACACATTCCACAAGAGAGAAAATTTAAATGCAAACCAAAGGTATGATTATAGTGAAGCTCAAGCATATTTTTGTATAGAGTATATTAAAATTTAAAAGGTGAGCTTCTTTAATGTGTACTTAATTATTTTTGTATATAGGAGTAATCAGGTATGTGTGCCTTAAGTAAACACACTAGATTTAGACGTTTAGTTGATTTTAAGCACTCTTTATGTATATTCGTGACTAAAAGCTGAAAATGGGACCATATTAATAGCTTAAATCACTGATTTACATAAACACGTGATGCGGATATGATTGTGCGTTAATACACTAGACCGCTACTTAGCAAACACACAACCAAGACCATATCCAATGGACAATTTTTGTTTAATAAAGCTTCTCGAAATATTACCATCACCGAATTATAAAGACCTTGGTAATATAACACTTTTTGAGTTACGTCTATTACCCCTCAAAGAGCTTAAATGGCGGGTTCTTTACAGGTACCATTACCACTGTTTGATCCCAGACAGCACAAGTATATCCTATGTACGTCCTATGGATATCCGCACTGCACATGAAGGACATAAAGCGGGTATCCTTAAGGAACAGACAGACCACATAGGATATCCTATGGATATTCTTTTGTCACAACTTTGGACGTCATAGAATATCCATCATAAAGCTTTAGGAATATCCACTGGACATAGGATATATTTGTTACACTATGGTAGACAACGGACGTACAGCGGATATTCACTGTATGTCCACTGGCCAGATTTATGAATATTCAGGTTTATAAAAACATATCTAAAAGGGATTTAAATTGTTACTTTGTATGTAAATATTTTTAATTTAACACTTATAAACCTCCAATATAATCTCGCAACCTTAATAAATTAAGTGAAGTGATGAAAATTGTTCATTGGATAGGTACAAAAGGTTTGAGGTGATCCAAGTTAAGTTGCCAATTATGTCATCTGTTGTTATAAAATAACGCTGGTACATGTAGACACTAATCATTTGTGGAAATAATTAACAAACCGTCAGATCCGCATCATGCGTAAACGTTATTTTAATAATTACTTAAATTAAATTTGCTGCCTAAATATTACAGACTGACGTTTTTATTTTTTTCATTTCGAGAGTTTCGAATAGATTTTAGGACATTTTGTATGTACAAAAATATATATATTGAAGAAAACCATAAAAAAACTTGTGCAATTAAAATTTTTTCATATATCGCCTTAAAATAATTAGTGTTTGTTGAATTTTATTATAATATTTTATTTAAGGTACTATTTGATATCGAATTTATGTTGGAGAAAATATTAGCTGCATTTTATATTGTATATATGTGTTATATTATTCAGAGTTTAAATATTTTTTATTATTATATTGTTATACAATTGAAACGTATTAGGGAAGTTATCGTAAAATGTTTTTCTAACATTATTCTTGAGGTTAACGTTAGTTGTTCCATTTAGGATGGTCTACAAGGCAGGTTTAATGAAACCACTCTGTTTTGCTCCTAATTCAGATATTTTTAGTTTGAATCAAGAGAAATAAGATCATTTTATGTCCGAGTGCGTAGATATATTTTCTTTGAACCTTTTAAGAATATTCTTAGACTATTCAGGTAGATGTTCATCAGAATTCTATGCTTAGATTAGATTTTTTTGATAATCTATATCATAATGTAGATGTTTGATGAATATTTTCCCAGAATATTCAGCACGGAATATGCTAGGAATATCTTCCACAAGTTTTTGAAAGTAATTTATTGCAACTCCAAAAAATCGATTTGTAGTGTGTTAAAATCAATTTTGACAGTTCTTTGGAATTTTGAAATGAAAATTTTGCATTACAGTTGACAAGTGACAGAAAAAATAAACATATATCAAGTGATATTTCTTTGGCGAATGTAAGTACATTAGAAACAATTGAAAACATGTCATGCTTATATCAACCATTCTGACTTATTATTTGCGATGTTTTTGCTCCATGAATTGTTCTACTCGGCCTCCGTTTGCTGTATGGCACGTCTGACAGCATCACGTCATCTTCTTTCTCATATCAACCCAATGGTTTGCCTCTTGCTATCTGGTTTCCGTGACTTATCAACTATTCTATACTGACTTCTCTCTAGTTGATGTCACCAAAAAATAAGAGGGCTTAGGAAAATAAGAAACTGGAGAATCGCCTTTGGTGCATATTTCTTGTAGAATCGAGTTATTAGTGTGCTGGTCTGTCCAGGTAATTCATAATAAATGTCTTCGAACTCACATCTCGCAAGCACCAATACACCATCTGTCTGCTTTTCGATCAGTCCAAGTGTCAGAGGCATAAAGAAAGTGCATTGGCAAATCTGTTCTTTGTGCTTTTTGCGATATTTCTGACAAAATGTGTAAAAAATGTACAGTAATTTCAATTATCTTCTTTTGGTGATGTAAGAAAATTATTATAATGTGGTTATATGCAGTATACATGCCTGAAATAAAACAATTATATAAATTAGACAACCATCAAATCTAAAGTCAGAGCTATTAGAAAGGGGATTACTGAAAAACGTGGGCACTTAACCACTCCCTTCGACGTAGCCATCTGTCGAAGCTCCAGGAAAGGTACACAGCAGGTTAGCCACATTTCGTCACATAATGAGCTCTAGCCTGCATTATCAAACTCCAAATATTCGGGTATTATATTATTCAAGGAATATTCCTTGAATATTAGAGTAAAATTTTCGTATATCCTTTAGACGCCTAGAATATGGGATATTCATATCTGTATTAGAAGGTTCAGGAATATTCCCTGAATATTCGCGCCACGTAAGTCGACAAATTATGGTAACAGACGTTACAAGTAGGAATTATTACCATTTTACAGTCAAACTTTTAAATGGAACATCTTTGGAGTGGGTACTAATGAAGTCTTTTTAGAAAAATTTAAATCTGTATTCTTGGGTTATTTTTGTTTATGAAAATGAGTTTTTAAGAACATCTAAGTTTGTCGTGTATAATTTATATAAAGACAGACAACAAAACAATAGACTTGGGAGCTTTTTAAGACATAAGGTGAGGTCAAAGTAGCGCTAACCAATATTAGCCCTATTTTCGTTTCATTAAATCTGCCACATTCGCACCACAAAAGTTTATTTACAATTTTGTTCATATATGACAAATGACAGATGAGTTGTTAAAAATTGGATTGAACTAATTATAATATTAATTGATGAAAATAAATTTATATGAAATAAATTGTAAATAATATATTATTAAGTTTCGAAAGTTAGTATTAATGTTTAAGAAGAATTTTGGGATTACACTTAGGTTTACACGTTAGTAGCATGTAAGAAATTGATTAATTTCTTAGTCAGGGGTGTTACTGGCTTAGATAATATGTTATTGCGTCGGATTCTAATTTAAAAGGATACAAACCTCGCAGGACGTCTGCTGAACGTTTATCATTTTAAGTTAGAGTTACGAGTATTTTAACTACTTTTACCAGCAATTTTACAAATGTTCCAAAATGTATTAACTATTTTAAGAGACATTTTAATCAAAATGGTTTTATTGATTATTTATTGTATATTTTCATGCAATTGTGTGTTGTATTTTTTAAACACAGTCGTGTGTGCATTCGCTCCTTTTGTACAGGGGTCATTTTTGTTTTAGTGATGAGATTTTGTCTGCTTTTGTCGCACTCTGGGTACCAATAGCGTTATTCTTGTATAACAGAATTGACGAAATAAAGATTAAAATGACTAATGTGTTGTTATTCAATACTTTTCCCTGTAACCTTATAAAGGGGGCTCATTTTTAAGGCCCGGACGTTTCCAAGAAGGTATTTTTCTACCAATCCTGCTTTCACCACTAACGGAGCCACGTGAACTGTTTTTGGAAGTTCAGACAACTTTACTATCTATTCAAATATTCAATTAAAAAATGCTCGAATTAGCTGAACATGGAATAACTATGAATTATCGCAAATAATTACACTCATAGAGAATATATTCTACACGACAGAGTATACAATGTCCCGTATATGTATACAGGGCCGGATTAAGGATTGGCTCGCCCCTAGGCTAATCATGTATTTGCGCCCTCTAATTCATAATGGAAGAACATTAATTAGCGGGAAGGTGAAATCTGAAGAAATTATTTTTTGTTCAGATTCAAAATTGACGGGGCGGGGGGGCGGAGATATATGAAAAAAAAATGTTTGTCCCAGTTTCAAAATTGATGAGCGGGCGGAGAAATCTAAAAAAAAAAATAAAAAAATTAACCAACCAACCGAAATTATTTTTCTCAAAAACGAAAATATATTTTTTTAATAAGCAGAAAGCGCAAAGAACTCGCGACGCCCTCATGCCTAGTGCGCGCCCCTTCAGGCTATAGCCTAGTTATCCTTATGGATAATCCGGCCCTAGTGGCCAGCGGCTATCTATCTATCTCTTTTCTTTCCTATTTTCCTATAAATAATCGTGTAAAATGTTGATATAGTTGGAAAGGAATATATAAGAGACGTATACATGTCCTTAATTGGCACAAAAAGTGGAGCTGGCGCATCCGGTCAAATTGCAGCATTTTTTGCTTCCGAGCTTTCGGACGAACAATAAGACCGATGCGGAATGTATAAAGACTATACAGACGATAAAACCAACCAAGCTTCTCGGTACACTTTGAAAATTGCCATGACAACTCGTAAAAGTGAGCTGGTCTGCTGGAATTCCAGCGTCTTCAAAGCGTACCGACAATGTTGGCTCCAGCAGACCAGCTCACTTTTACTAGTTCGCATAGCAATATTTAAAGTACTGAGGAGGTCGGTTGAATCGTCTATATAAAGTGGAGCGCAGGTCGGGTGTTTTTTTGTACTACCCTAATAGCAGAACATTGTCCTATGAATATCTGAAGGACATCCTCGACGGTTATACAGGTCATCCGATGGATGTTAGTTTTTGGTTCAAAGTACATCCGACAGGTAGCCGAGGGACGTCCAAATGTCACAACTTTGAACAATATTTGTACATCCCAATTATTTTAACAGAAAAAAAAAATCGGAATGAGTAGGGATCGAACCGCCGCTGATCTCATGATTTGTAATTCACTCGAACACTAACCTTGTTTACTAGTACTTACTTAAAGACTGTATAGTTGAAAGTATGTTTTAGGCTAATATAGCTACTTATTCCAAAATGCAGAAAGTATTTGAAAGTTTAATAAATGTTTAGTATCAAATAATATCATCAATAATTTACAAAAAAAAAAAAAAGGTTAAAATTAAATTATTAATTACAAATTAATATAAAAAATAAACTACAAATTTTACAGAAATAACGGTCAAATATAACAAAAACATTTTAAAATTGAAAAACCAGTTTTTTTGTTTTTCTATTAAATAGGGATCTAAAATGTGTGTATTTGCAGAACATAAGGACGTCTGTTGCGGCACATATATTGGACGTTCAGTGTGCCAGTGTGATATTCGCTGGTATGTATACATATCTCGGAAACGTGTTGGAGATAAAGCAATATGGAGATTATTACAAAAATATAATATTTAAATCAACGGACACAAAATGGACGTCCATCTCCTGTCCCTGTAGGGACATAAAATGTACATACTTTCCGTACATAAAATGGACATTCAGAGGACGTCCATTTCGTACAATTTCAAAGTAAATCCGATGATAGTCGTCCGGTAGACGTCCAATGTATGTTCATGCACGTCAGTACATTAAATGGACATAAAACAGACGTCCGGCAGACATCGTGTAGGGTATCCACGGGTTTAGGTAAACATCTCTTCGCTGAACTATACAATACAGGTCGGTATTGTAATAAATTCGACAATTTTATCAAAATAAGATAATCAAATAACAAATAAAAAATTTTCTTGTATAAAGAAAAAACAAAAAAAGTACCGACGTAGATATAGTAAACCACAGATTTAACAGGCACTCAAAAAATGTTGGCATCTTTGGCTTTGCGATGCAGCGTGTTTGACAGGTCAAAGGCGCCGACATTATTTGAGTGCCTATTAAATCTGTGGTCAACTATATAAGGAAGACCTCAGACTATACCCGGAAGGATTACGGCAATAAAAACTTCAGATATGGATAATTACTTTAAATGTGTGAACAGGACTCTGCTTAAAATTATATGGCATTTTCTATTTCCTATTATTTACTTCTCTCTCAGATCCTGATATCTCTGAGAATTAAATGTAAATGAATAGTTAGGTATTTTGGTATTTATACTTCTTAATATGGAGATAATTACAAAATGTAACCAAAATAGTTACATAGAACAGGTATACATAGGCTTATACAAATTTATTAATTCATCCCAGATAAGACGTCTTTCCTTAAACAAACAATTTTTTACGCTCATTATCCCAACTCGATTTTGTGGCTGTTTTTTTCGCCAGTCCTTATGCATTATACGACGCTGCAATACATTTCATTTCCCAAAGATCAATGGTAAACAGTAAATATCATCAGTCATCCGTCGGCCGTCAGGAGATAAAATTAGTTAGTTTTGAGTTGCCGAAGCCCCCCTCGCGCTTCGGCGCCCTTAGGCTATAGCCTATTTAGCCTTATGGATAATCCGGCCCTGTATGTATACCACTTATTTACCTATGCCCATGGAAAATGTGCTAACCTTAATAAGAAAATTTGAGATCTACGGTAAAAGAGGTAAACCACTAATACTAACGTAATATTTTGTCGAACTCTTCTATAAATGTATAAGGAATAGTCCTTTCAAATTAGTTAAAAAATCGCTGTTTTCTGGAAAATCTTCCCACAGTTATGAGACGGCCCTTCATCGGGCCATCACTGGGCCAGTGATGGTCCGCTGATGGGCCGATTTTCGGTGTTTGTTGGGCTGTAAGAAATATTTGGGTTGTCTAAACATGATTTTCACCCCCCGCAGTTCTAAAAAGGGTTGTTTTTGAGAAATATACATATACAGTGTGTCCCACTTTTCACGGTAACACCTTTGTAGATCAGTTATTAGTCACCCAATTTTAACCAAGTTTTGATGGGTATCAAAGACCTTTATTATACCTTTTTTTTTAAGTAAAACAACTTATTTCAGTCATTGGCGTGCATTTTTATTATAAAAAAAAGGGTCGATTTTTCGAGAAATTATATTAGGCATTTTTTTTATTGAAAAACTAATGCAATATTATTGATCAGCAGCTCTAGAACCGCTATATCCAGAATTTAACAACATTTTGATTCTTGGTTTTCGAATTACGGCCCACTTAAAATTGCCTATTTTAAAATTAAATAATCAATAAATTGGTAATGAATCTTTTTTCGCAAGAAAGTCATTCTTTATTTTCTCTTTAAATTCATTTTTTCTACTCAGCAAATTAATTGACAATTTTACCAGGATCGTTTACAATTTCATTGTTAATTTGAATTTTTATTGACTGATTTAAAAGCTATTTAAGTGGTAAAGCACACTTTGTTGAAATTAATAACTCCAGGTCTGAGTTCTTACAACTTCGATAGAAGTACCACAAGGGTCTGTTCTGGGTCCCTTACTGTATAGTATTTATGTTTATCCTGGACTCTGTACTATTTGCTGACAACTTTCCTCTTTTCTCTAATATCAGAATCGAATATAGAAAATATTATTGATAAGCAAAGCTAATGTAGAGCTCTGATTTACTGAATATTGGGCAATTTTAGTTAGGCAACGTGAAAATTGCATTTATTTATCTATAGAATGTTATTTTTGCCGCTTTCTATTCATTGAGACTTTTACAGCGGCATGCTGAACACATTATTATTATGTACATAATATAAATCGCACAAAATCGTTCTCGAGTCACTTGTATTTTGAAAAAATTCACTTTGATGTCCACGGTTTGTTTGTCATCAAACTAATGGTGCCCGCAGTAATGTTGCCAGCATTGTGTTTCTTTCAGATAAAATCCTAGCAAAAATTAGTACTAGGTTGAAGAAAACCTGACTAAGATTTAAAATCCAAACATTATTCAAGATCTTGTAAACTGGATGCATATTCTGATGCCAGATTTGTCCGGCTCTGAACTTATTTGATAGTGATGACATCTAGGAACCAACTAGCAAATACATGTTGTGTAGTGACATCTACAAATCAGTGGTAGAAATACATGGACTAGAAAAGTGGCCGTGGTTCCTGGATCGACTAGATATCTTTTACTCCTTCTGATCAGTTCAAAAATTGTATGATAATAATGCCTTTGATGTTTTTTTATGTCAATGTTACACTATTTCTGTAATTATAATTGTTTAACTGAACTTCGTAAGAATAGAGAGATCCTGTTTACTTTGTAAAAAGAGTGCATGGAGAAAAAGTTTCAAATGCAAGTAAGAAACCATGCACTCTAACCCACACAGCACAGAATATTTTCAGAATATTCTCATTAAATGACAATATTCTGTAAACAGAAATATTCCTAGAACCTCCATAAATATTTTTATCTAGTTTGGAATATTCATGAAACATTTTGATCAAATATTTCTGTAATATTTTAAAAGAACGTTCGTGGTACGTTCCACAAAAAAATACTGTACTGCAAAATTTTAATGCGATACCTGGTTATTATTTTTAACTATTATAATTATTTTGGTATACTAAATACAAATATTTATTTAAGTACATATTTATTTCTCAGAAATAATGATATCTTAATTATTGTCTTTTTTTGTAATAAAAAACTTCTACGACTATATAAGAGGATCATGAACAACTACGAAAAGAATAATGCATGACTAATACACTACTAATTATATCCAAAATAATTTATATTCAAAGTGTTTGCAAAGATTCGACAGTTTATTTGTGCAGTTATTGAGCTCTTTTAATAATAAAATTAGATTAAAATGTATTAAAAAGCAAAATCTAGCCGTTGCATGTTCCAACTATAAAGTCTTTAAATAAAGAATCTTAGAGCCGTAGTGGTCGAGTGAGTTAAGGCGTCGTCTTGCAAGTCATGAGGTCGGCGGTTCGACCCCTGCTTATTCTGTTTTTCTTTTTGTTAAAATTGCAAAAAAAATTTGAGTTGTTTTTTTTAAGGTAATAATTGCTTATAAAACTGATGTAGACTAGTATTACTATGAGAAGATGCCAGGGCGGAGCCAAAATGCGCGAATAATTTTACCAGTGGCATAGCTTTATCTGGGGTATAGGAATGTGTAATTGTAATAAAAGTTTCGCGGTCAAGGAACTGTGAAAATGGAGTAGATTAAACCTTGCCAACTGTTACGAGTAACCTTTGTTCAGGAGAAGTGTAAGAATAGTAAGTTCTACTAAACTTTGCCTAATAAAGTTGCTCTACTGCAGGGCACCGCCACCACTGGTGTTGACATTGAATGTCACGTAATTCTTTCTCATTGGTTTAGAATGATAGAGCGCACAAACTCGTTTCTGCGCATATTTTTTGCTGGCATCTTCTCATAGTAATACTACTTTACGAACGTACTTTTTTTCAATTTTAGGTCTGTTTTAGACCATTAAATATTCTATTTATGTTGTAGATGACGATATTATACCTTTACCGTTTTTTCTCCAACACGTTTCCCCAGGTTTGTATAAGTACCTCAACTTAAAATTTTAATTCTTAAAATAGTTGACTCCTGATCCCCCCCCATCAAATTTGAGATGAGGAAAATTTTTTCAGATTTCTCCCTCTCTGCTATTCAGTTTCGAGATTTGGGGAAAACATTTTTTTTAACGAACCGCCACTGAATTAATGTAATAATTACATTGTTCAACAACTACTCGTACTTCTCAGGTGACACTGGTGACAGTTTAATTAAATTAAATAAGTTCTTAATAATTATAAATAAATAAAAATACTAGTAACTCGAAAAATTCAGGTTTGGGAACACATAAAAAGATAGAAAAAAAAGAGAACCTGAAAGATTTTCAAATATTTTAAATAAGGCTAGAAATTCAATATCACATAATAAAGACTTCATACACATCACCATAAATACTGCTTTTAGCATCCGAAATAACGGTCACTAAGATAGCTCAGTTGGTAGAAGAGTCGGTACTGTAATACGGACAACGGAGACATGCAGGTTCGACCCCTACCGACCACAATTAGTAAAGATAAGTAAAAATGAATTTAATAACTTAATAAACATTATAATTTGCAGGCAACCCTTGTGAGAAAAAATTGGAGTGATGGTAAACAATATTAGATAGTTAATGTAAATAAAATATACGGATGGCTAACAAACAAATTCATAGGACGATACTTACTTATGCATTAATTACTTCATTTTTATCAAGTAGACTACTAACTAGTCACGTCATTTTCACGTGCCTTTGCTACCTGGGAAAACATACGTGAGATGTTCTAGGAACATTTAAAAGACTCTATTTTGTAATGTGCATGGCACATTCTATGGTAATGATTTTCATGTTGTGAGAACATTCTTATAATATTGAAACGTTCCAAGCAAGCATTCTGTGCACATTCTTAGAATATTTCTGTGCTGTGTGGGAACTAACAGCCAGTTTCAGAATCGATGGTTAACTAATGGCTATCACCAGCTTCAGCCTGCTGGTCAAAATGACGTCATTCTGCTGCCTGGGCAATAATTCGTGGTTAACTAAAAGTGTATAACATCAAGATGCAGATTGCACCTAGGGTTGCCAGGCCTAAAATTCGAAAAGCCGGATTTTATTTATAAAGTTGGCAGTGTATTTGTGATAGGTGATAGGTGGGCAAATATACTTCATTTGACATGTTCTTAAATCTACATATCCAGATTTACCGAGAGTGTATTATAGGCCAAGATATTGGGGGAACCCCCCACCCCCCAATATCTTGGCCGAGTTGGGAAATTCAAGCTTCAGTTGGGGGAATTCGAGAAAAATTTCACCACTCATCAATTTTTATATTGAAGAAAATTTTTTTGAGCAGTTGGGAAAATTCCTGTAATGAAAAAAACTAGCGATCCTAACTTACCTGGTCTACCCCATGATACGCTCTCGTCCAAAAGACGCAAATGTAAAGGGAGTGGTGTACCACAAGGTCGCCTTCCAAGCCCTTTCTTCTCACTATCAAACACTTCGTGGGTGCAAATCTAACTAATCAATGTGCAGAACATAAAGATTTGTGGATATTTTTAAATACATTTTATTATCAGCCTTCCAAGTGATGTGTTTTTAGTCTTTGAAAATCAATAATGCAAATACAAAAGTGACATAACCAACAAATAAACGAAAAATAGAGCTGTATACATTATTATTTTAAAACAAATTACAATTTGTTAGTAAGTAATTCATCCGATTATGTTACACTACTTTATTAAAAGTAAATCACAAAAAAGCACAACATATTACAACATGCCAAAGCCTTTGGAATAATTAATCGCTTTCACGAGTCTGTCTTTAAGTTTCTCCTTGGAGGAGTATTCCGGCAAGAGCAAAACATTAAAACAAGTGTGTGCGGTGGGGAGTCTGTCCGAGTCCGGCCCGTTCTTGGCTATCACCAGCTTCAGCCTGCTGAGCCCGCCGACCGGCACCCTATCGGACCCCGTCGTGAACTGTAGCAACTTCCTTTTGTCTTCTACCGAGAGAGCGTGAATGATGGACCAGAAGTCTTTGATGATCTGCGTCTCGTTTGTGTATCCCCCGTCGTATTCCGTCGAGTTTTCTAGTTCATTGAAATCGAAGTTCTGAAAGGGAATTAGATGTCTTCATTATATGCACATTTGCTTTTTTGATATTATTAAAATGAAGTACTTGATACATTAAAGCACTTCCCAAAACAATATTCTATCAACCTAAAATTTCAACAAATAAATAACGGATAAAGCGCTGTGACGTCATCCATTGCATTAATATAACTAACATTGCCTCAAATATTTAGTTTTTCAAGTTTCTTCTCATTTTTAATGCTTGTGTCTGCACAAATGTTTGCTTGGAGCCACTATGACTCCAAATGAACATTTAAAGATTGACACACGACGTCTCAATATCATTGATCAATAAAAATGGGCTGCTAATTATAGGCTGAATTTCCAACCTACAAAAAACGCCTTATTTTCAGAGATGGGTAAAGGAAATGTTCCAATAAACATTTCCAGAAAATTTTCGCGAGTTTCCAGAACGAAGTTTTGATAAAGATCAAAGATGAGTAAAGGAAACTTTCCATATCAAAGTTTCCGGAACGAAATTTTGATAAAAATGAAAGTTTTGAATATTCCAAAGGTTTCCAAAGGAAGCTTTGCCGAAATTTTAGAAGCTTTCAAATATAATAATAATAATAATAATAATATTTATTCATGTAAGCCGTATAAAATACAGATATGAAAAGTCATAAAAGGTATACACACATAAAAAAATAAAATAAAATAAATAAAATAAAAATAAAATAAATAAAATAGTGACAAGCAACAAAAATATTCTAATATTTTATTGAAAACTTTCAATTTTATCATGCCGTATGCCCCACCAAAGTGTTAGACTATTAGACATCATAGAATCAGATGATTAAAATATTACGCCCTCAGTATAGTTGCCGAAACTTGGTGAATTTTATGTGTATTTTTTCGTAAACTTTTGCCACTATGGAAAAAACTAAAAGTAAAATATGAAATTACTTTAAAAAAATTAATTATCAACGTCAATAAACAGCTTTTTTTTAATGTTCCCTTATATACCCAAATATTCGGTGGTAATTTCAATATTTAGGAAATTTTACATCACTGATTACTTGTAGTGAAAAATATACAATGTGGATGTTGTAGAACCTCAGAGAATTGATCTAAGTCGAAAAATAGTAAAAAAACTGACTTGGGAAAAATTTGTCAAAAAGAACATTATAGAGAATGACTAACTTTAAGTCAAACCTCACAACATCGATCAGACCACAGCAGCTGAAGAGATGAATTTTAAAAACCGCTGCCTAAGGAATCACTACTTCCACATCCAGACTTCCTATCCAAGACTCTTACGACGAAAATACTATATTTGCACTCCACTGAATGTGGAAGTAATACGCAGAAAATGGCATGACAAAGATATAAAAAATCATTGTGTGCCGTAGACTACACGATAGAAGTAAAGCTTCTACTTCAAGCATTTTCTTCGAGGAAACCTACTACACATCCATACTACTCGAGGTAACCCACTGTGCATCCAATTTACTCCAGGAAACCCACTGCGCATTCATAAGATTTGAAGTAACCTACTACGCATCCATACTACTTGAGGAAACCTACTGCACATCTATAGCACTCAAGAAAAGTCAACGGGCATCCAAAATACTCGAGGAAACCTACTGCGTATCAATGGTACTCAAGGAATGCTACTACACATCCATAATACCCGGGGAAACCTACTGCGCATCCATACTACTTGAGGTAACCTACTGCGCACCTATAGTACTATAGTACTCAAGGACTGCCACTGCACATCCATAATACCCAGGGAAACCTACTGCGCATCCATTTGACTCAAAGAAAGCCACTGCCCATCCATACTACTTGAGGTAACCTACTGCATATCTATAGTACTCGAGAAAAGTTACTGCGCATCCAAAATACTGGAGTAAACCTACTGCGCATCAATGGTACTCAAGGAATGACGCTGCACATCCATAATACCCGAGGAAACCTACTGCGCATCCACTTGACTCAAAGAAAGCCACTGCCCATCCATACTATTTGAGGTAACCTACTGCATATCTATAGTACTCGAGAAAAGTCACTGCACATCCAAAATACTCGAGTAAACCTACTGCGCATCCATTTGACTCAAAGAAACCCACTGCGCATCCATACTACTTGAGGTAACCTACTGTGCACCTATAGTACTCGAGAAAAGCCACTGCACATCAAAAATACTCAGGGAAACCTACTGCACATCAATGGTACTCGAGGAAAGCCACTGCGCATCCATATTATAATATAAAATTTTTTTGAGGCCTTAGGGTCTTGTATACACGCTAAATTACAATTTTATTTTTTTAATAATGGGGTGGGGGTAGTAACGGGGGTGGTTAATACCAAAAATTTTTTTGAGACATTAGCTTCTCTTGTATATACTAAATACCAATTTCATGAACTCTTACCTGCTTGATTTACCTATTTACTCCCATTTACCCCAATTTACCCCCAAACCCTACAACGGAATAAGATAAAAATACAATCTAGTTCCAGATCTCGTTAAAATACATACGAGTACCAAATTAAGATAAAATATAGTCATTTGTGCTGCACTTCGCTTGTTTAACTAAAATGCTGATTTTACCTCTTAACAAAAGTGAAGTGAATCGCTGAGTATGCCAGATTAATTATAGTCCGTTCTATCATTAACACACATTTTTTGGTCCTTCGAGCCAGATAAGCATACTTTTATTTTCTGTAACTCAAATTATTTAAAAGTTATATTGTATTACACATTTCATTTAAAATTGTAAATGAAATAATATTAGTTTTATTCTTTATATTTCATAAGCCCAAATAAAAATAAAATGCAGCCGTGAACATTCCTTTTTAAAACGTTTTCCTTTTTCTGTACAATAATTTCTATCAGATATAAAACTTTTTGTGTATGGATGTGTCTGATTTTTGGGTAAATCTATTTCTTGGCGCTGCCTATGTATTGACAAACAACTTATTATTCGTATTTTACATCAAAACTATTTTATCTACGAAACTTCTCATTTATAGAATTTTTCATTCTGTAAGTTTGGTCTCAAGAATATCTTGTGTATTAGTCATATTTATTTGCAAAAACCCTTTTTTGGGAGTGAAGCAAATGCAAACTTTTTTAAATTAATTTGTCGTACTAAAAACTAATCGCATGTGAAATTTCAGATTAATTTTAATGATAAGTCAAAATCTCTGGACAATGGGCTATATAAACGACGAAAAGTTCTCACCTTACTGCCACATATTAACAATTCAATTTCTTCTGGACGGAACAGTAATTCTAGTGGCGATTCATCTACGACCATCTGGAAGCCTTTATAAAAGGCATGAAATTGCTTTTGCACTGATTTGTTTAACAGAAAATTGGCGTACAAGTCCACGAATTCCTAAAATCAAAATCCCAATTATTAACCCCACGAAGATGCATCAAAATTCGACACTTACATATTTATTTTCCTGCGTAACGCCGACTTTATCACCTTTCTCTTTCAATTCATAGTCGATCGTCGACCCGAAAACATCTTGGTAGCTAATTCTGAACGTCTGCATGAACACTTCCTCCAGGTCCGGTTCAGTATATTCCAACAGCTGCTTCAAACTGTTGTAGAGGACCTAGAAATTCATATATGTTTGATACTTGTCCATCTTTCTTACTAAAGGTTAGAATTTAGGAAATATCTCCAAGAAGTTGATACTGCCTCAATAAGCTGGCCACCAGTAAACCCAGATTTGAATCCTATTGAAAATATATGGGATCAAACAGGAATGATATCAAATTTCACAACAGTCACCTTTGAATTTTAATGAACCTTGAGAAGGAACAGGCTAGGAAGAGATTATAAGCAAAGTGAAAAACTCTTTAAAGGTTTTTTACTCTATTCAAAATTACGGTGAAAAAAATATACCTAAGTCCAACACTTTGGAACTCACTATTGAGTTTCTCCTAGATGTTTAACGAGTTTATATTGTCAATTCAACACTTCTTACCGGATTCCAGTCTTGCAGATCCTCGAAGGAGCCCTTCTTCCCCATAAGTTTCCTGTACAGCACCATGGGGAAGTTCACGGCGAGGATCACATTGTTGTAGATGGCGAGTCCTAAAACTATACCTATGAGGGTGAATTGAGCGTCGCTCTCAAAACTCGTCGGATTGAACCAAACGGTTTGGGTCTCCGGCTGAACCGTGAACATTGCATAATCTGGGTTGAAGATTTCCTCAATGACTAGCTGAAAGAATTCTTTTGAGACGCCACCCTCGTCTATGCCCTGTTCTCCTTCGAATTCTACCACCAGCTGTTTCTTGAGGTCGTTGGGATTCTCCATAGAAATCATCTCCAACTGAAACAAAGAAAATTGAAATAAGCAAAAAAAGGACCCCACAAAATTGAGAACAGAGGTGTAACTCAGGGCTTGATATTGGGACCGCCTCTGATTTTTCTCATCTACACTTGTCTCGTACATGCAATTTATTTATTAAGCTGTTCCATACCGCATAAGAGATATTTAGTTTCTAATTATGTCTTTCATGACTATGGCTTATAATTTATAATAAATCGTTGTAGATAATACCTTTAGTAGAACTTATTAGTTATTTTTGAGAAATAAAGGCTACGGTTAACAGAGGATAACTAGTTTGGTAAACATTAAGTATTAACGATCACAACTGAACACAAAGTTAACGCTTAAATTTCCTGTTCAGTATGTACATTTTGAGTCAGTTAGGTTAGATTAAGCACGCAAACGAGACCAAAATGAGGTCTATATTATGAAAGGATGGGTAAAAGAAACTTTCCATTTGAAAATTTCTGGAACGAATCTTTGGTAAAAATGAAAGTTTTCAATAAAATATTGGAATATTTGAAAGTTTCCAAAATTCCGGGAAAGTTTCCTTTGGAAACTTTCGGAATATTCAAATATATTATTAGAAACTTTCATTTTTGTTAAAACTTTGTTCCGGAATGTCCCAAAAATTTCCTGGAAACTTTAATTGGAAAGTTTCCTTTACCCTTCTCTGATGTTATGTAATTTAGACAAGGTGAAATATGTGAATTTTTAAATGTGTAAACTCTAAAATCTTAATTGCCAATTTTATATATAGAATTAACACACTATTTTGTAACTACTTTTTTGCTTTCACTTATCTATAAGTGCAATATGTTTAAAGATCAATAAATATTTTTATTATTATTAGTTACCTCTACGAGGGCGTCGTCGATGATGTGGTCCCTTCTAACTTTCAGCCTCAGGTAGGGCTGCGACGGCAGTCCCGTGACAGATTGCAGGATGCTTATCCTTCTCTCCGAGTACATCCGTATCCTGTTATCAAAATACAATCCCATCGTCTTGGTGGCGGGCGTGAGGATAAAAGGATAGTGCATGAAACTAAATTTACCTATAAGTATAAAAAAAAAACAACAAAATCAACACCGATTATTCAGAAAACGTGCGCATATACCTAGTTCGCTCTTGTAATTGGCGAAATCCCTATCCATTTCCACTGTATCACTTAAAAGTTCGTTATAGAATTCGGTAAATTGTATAAAAGGCTTTCTACAGTCTAGCACGTGGATGCCAAGCTCTTCTGCCAAGGGGTCCGTAGGAGGACTGCTTTTATTCGCCTTACTCGCTAAATATGAACTGTCCATGGAGCCGGCCATTTCGTCACAACGCAAGTTGGGGGATTCTAAAACGCCGGCCAACATGTTTGCGTAGTACAAAATCTGAAAGAAAAAAACAATATTCACGTCCGAGTTATAATTGTTGTAGTACAAAGCTTTATTAGATATTCCAATCTGCTAACGACCTAAGTTTTCCAGCCTATGTACAGGGTGGTCGCGCGAACGTTAGAACCTCATTTTAAACCTTTAACCTATCTGATAAATCTGTCTCTTGAGCAGGGAATGTATCCATCGGATTTAAAATTGTCAAAAGTTATTCCGTTGTTTAAAAAAGGCGACCCAAACTTGTTTGCGAATTATAGGGGCATTAGCCTTTCTCCTAGTATGTTAAAAGTTTTTGAGTCTGCAGTAAACTCTCAGCTAATAAGTTTCTTAATGATGCATAATAAGCTTTCTCCCAGTTAACATGGTTTTACAAAAGAAAAAAGCATAGACACTGCTTTAAGTGATTTTGTAAATGGTATTGTAACGTCCATGGACAAAGGACAAATAGCTCTGGGACTCTTTATAGATTTTTCAAGGGCTTTTGACTGTGTAGATCACTCTATATTATTGACAAAACTTGAGAAATATGGAGTTTGAGGTGTTGCTCATGATTGGTTTGCATTATATCTTGCAAATAGAAATCAGCAGGTCTGTATTGAGGATGTTGTATCTGAGTCGCAGACTGTCGGCGTTGGAGTACCTCAAGGGTCTATATTGGGGCCCACACTTTTTATTATTTATATCAATGATATGCTGAATTTTATTCAACATCCATCATGTTTGACAATTTCGTATGCTGATGATACGAACATTTTAATAAAATCTAATACCCTAGCTGGTGCTGAAGACTGTGCAAAAACTATATGTGATAAAGTAATTTCGTGGACTGAAAATGATAAACTGTGTATTAACCAAAGTAAAATAACCTGTATTCTCTTTATAACATTGCAGTCTAATATTGTCTTCAACACTAATATCCTTTTATCTCCTACTACAAGCATGAACTATGCCAATGAATAGAAAATGCTTGGTTTGAAACTTGACTGTAGCCTTAAATGGTCTAATCACATTCATGATATGTGTGGAAAACTGTCAAAGATCTGTTATGCATTGGAGATAACATCTAAACAATGTAGCCTATCAATAGTAAGACAGTTGTATTTTGCTTCTCTTCATTCTTGCATAAAGTACGGTATAGTGCATCCTCATCCGAGGCAAATAGAGTTTTTTTACTGCAAAAAAGGGCAATACGTATATGAGCCAATCTTGGATATAATACTTCCTGCAGGGAAGCCTTTAAAAGCTTAAACATTCTTACCTTGAACTCTATTTACATTTATGAGTTGTCATGTTTTGTTTACAAAAACAGAATCAAATTTAACGAGATTAGAACTGATCATCCATATAGCACTAGGAAAAAAGATCTCCTTTTACCAAAAGAATACCAAAAAAGCCTTTTTTTCATGGGTTGTAAATTTTTTAACTGTTTGCCTGAGCATATTAAATCTATGACATTTTTTAAGTTTAAAAAGGCTTTAAAATCACTTTTGTTGGACATAAACAGCTATAATGTTGACGAATTTTTACAAAATGTGTGACCAAGGGCGGATCTGGACCTTGAGCTTGGGGGGGCGGGGGACAAAATTTTCGTCCCACAATTTTTTTGAAGAGCAGGCCGTTACCCCCCATAAATCCGCGTCTGTGTGTGACTACTTTTCTCTAGTTTTTTTTATTATTTGTGAATTATATACCCTATAATATTTTCAATTGCTCACTGTTCACATGTTTTTTGTGTGTATATATTTTTACAATGTTATTTGTGATATTTTTCTTTGTATTTCTACCGACAATATTTCTTAACTGTGCTTTGTACATTTTCTGAAATTAATAAATATTATTATTATTATCTTCGTTATTTTTGGAGTTACGTAAAAAAGTTAAAAAAAAAAACTTATAGAAAATTACACGTATTTTCCAAAAATTAATTCAGAAAAACAATTGAGTAGCATTTTGGAGATATGAAGGGAAGTAAAAATATAAAATAAAAAATCAAACGCACCTTACAGTACAATATCGAAATCTGCGCTCAAGATCAAAGCGTTTCCTGGGTCGAGCCAAAACGGGCGTAAATACAAAAACAAAAATAAGCAAAGATAATCAGTTTTAATTTTTCTTTCTTGACATTTTTTCCTAAAATCAGTACTTTATGATATTCATATTAAAGTAAAAATTTGTTATTTCTTGAAAATTGTAAAAAAGGGGCTTGTTTCAAATACGCATTTCACAGAGTAAAAATGGGTTAGAAAAATAACCTTCCAGTCTCTTAGCTGAACTATTGTAGTTAAGCTAATATGTTGCTTTTTTCAATAAAACTCATTCAAAATATTAATTTTGCAAACATTGTAAAAGTTTCATCACTGCTATGTGTTTCTATCAAAGCACCTTTTGAAAATTGTTTATTTTCCAATAATTTAATAATCAAAAGTTATTTAATATTTTATTCAAACCGAGATCCTTTCTCAACTATTCTAGTCTATTTGTTTGTTTAAACCCTAGAAAATATACAGGGTGTTCAAAAATTGAGTGACCCTTCTGTCAAAAAGCCGGGAACACTGTGCGGTGTTTTTCAAGTGCACGATTGCCTTATCATCAATTGTGAAATCTCCCTATTGCCGCTTTCCTTACCTTCATGAGTTTCGTGGCTGACGTGATGACGTTTTCGTCCTGTACGAAAAAGTCCCGCTGAAACGGCGTCACGATAACCCTGAGCGTAATCAATTGCTGGAGGTTCTCCAATATGTTTTTAATGCTATTCCGACCTATGCTCGACCACATCCTGGCCAGTTTAGCTTGGACCTCGACGGGCAGCCACTGCGAGGCCCTACAGATTGCTGGCAACGCCGTCTCCAAAAAGTCGCCTGAACCTGGTGGACACAAAGCTTATTACATTCAAATTGCTTATGACTTATATAAAAGACTAGGAGCATTTTCTATTTATATTCACAACAACGGACTTGTACGTTGACGACACTTCGATAGCCATTTGGATAATTAAAACATCGGCATCCTCAGAAGCTTGACGTACGTCCGTAAAATTGAATTTCTCTAATGTCTTCTTTTATCATTGTAATGAAGCAAATGTTATCATTTGCCAATTTTTGTCTTTCCAACATTTCATTGGTCCGATTTATGTATATAAAGAAATAGTATATAAAAATGGCTAACTCGGAAAACGGATGTTTCTAACACTGTGGGATGATGTTAGTGGCCTCACTAGCGACCGGCTAGACGGTCAGGATCATACTATGATGGTTTACAGATGAAATTGACGAATAAAAGAAATTGGTAAACTTTCACGAAACTATACCTTTTAAACTATTAATCGTACAAAAAATTTTTATTTTGCTGATTACAATATATTTTTTAATAATAAAATTAAGAGTGAAAACAATTTTTGACATATTTTCCTATGCTCTACTTTGATCTCTTGTATTTTTTTCGGTTATTATATTTTTTGAGTTACAAGTTTTTTTTTTTGAAATAATGCGCAAATCGGCCGTCATCATAAATATCAAACTTCTGAAGCAAAATTCTTTGTGGCATCCGTGATATTTACATTTAGCGGGTCAAAATAGAGGGAAAACAACATATACCAACACATACATTTCATGTTCCTAAAATTGTGCCGATATCAGAAAATGCTCATAGTCTACACGACTTTTTTAAATACAACAGTACTTTCTTTTTGCCTTACCCAGCTGAGGAATTTCAAAAACAATAAGCAAAACATTGACTATGTCGTCCTGGCTTTCACGCTCTTTTCTAGTCGGCAGCTCCATCTGCAGATTCCCGGCTAACGTTACCAATGCATTTACCATGGCATTCTCAAAAATAGACGTCTTTAATTTGAAAAGCGCTTTGAATGCCCTTCTAACGGCCGAGAGATCGACAGGCAGCACCGAATTTTTGCTGGACTCTGCACAAGAGTCCTCATCCTTGTCCTTTTCTCCTTCCAAGGACCTCACTTCTTCTTTGTTCAGACCTTTAATTTCACCTATACAATTTGAATGCAATTCAAGATACACATAAAAAAATATGTCTCAAGAAGCTTATCTGATCAAGAACAAAGACAATTCAGGTAAAAAATATGATAGTATAAGAGGCAGGGACAACTTCTGCAATGATCAGTAGGGTGACTGAATTTATGTTTATAGGTTGTAGAGTACTTTCCTGATGTGAATGGTGACAGTCTGCTTGTGCTAGGTGGTTGTGTTTCAGATAAATAAATATATAGCGTTTAAAAGACGCTTTATTGTTGCGAAAAATAAACGATAAGTAGGATGCCTGACAGTATCGAAGTACGTGGTCTGCACGTGAATTATATAAAAACTGAATAAATACTCCGCTGTGCTAAAAGAAGCTATGGCTGTTCAAATATATTTTGTATCATTTTACTTCAGTTTTATTTTAGTAATATGTACTGTTTTATTGCATAAAATTAAAAAAAAAATCATAAAAAAAAAAGTCAAAATCTATCAGATTTAGCTTTCCCTCCGGAAAATAAAGCATTAAAATTAAGCAATAAATCATATTTGCAAAACAACTAATTAAAAGCAGTAAAAATTTTAATGTACACAGATAGAAATAAAGTTTTGAATCAAATATATTTGTTTCATATATTACGCAAATAAATACTTTCTTCATATAAAACAAACAGTTTTGACCCGAACCTTTTATTTCTTGCTACAAAAGTATTTGTCATATATGAAGAAAATCCTTTATTTCCGTATATATGAAACAAATATTCTTGATTTAAAACATTATTTCTATCTGTATATACTTAGTAAAATGCATTCATTAAATAACAAAATCCGTTACTCGTCTTTTGCTATAACCGAAACATATTTTTTTTTACATCTTTGTAATTCATTCAATACCCTCTGATTACCAACCCCCAATGTTGTATGTGATGTTATTGATTAAAATACAAAATGAAATACAAATACTAAGCATTTTCTTTCCTGTAAGACCCAGTTACAATTAAACTATAACGTAATTTTGATCGGCCACAAAATACAACCGAAGATTTGTTCAGTTTTGGTACTACGCTAGTATGAATTGGTGTTTTAATATTACACCATTTTTAGCTACCCATTTATTGTTCATTTTCTGCAAATCTAACAACACACACCTTTGAACGTAGCTTCTTAACGCAGCAGAGATTTTATTCAATTCTGATATAATTTACACCTCACTTCGATACTATACTAATTTCAGCCCTTCCACTTATCGTTCATTTTTTGCAACTAGAAAGTATCTTTTATATGCTATATCTCTGAAACGCAACCACCTAGCACAGGCAGACCATTCACATCAGAGAACTCTACAACCTAGTAAATCTCTTTTCTTAAACCCAGTTTCTAGTTTTGATGTTGAATCTCTCATAGATGGATTGAAAGCTTCAAACTCTAGTAGCTAACAATTTAATAAAAAAATGTAAATATGTCATTTGTAGACCACTAGTTCACATTAAAAATGTATCCATAGAAAAGGGCACTTTTCCAGACAGATTTAAACTAGCAATAGTACATCCTCAAATGAATACAGTAACTATAGAGCCATTAGTTTACTTAGCAGTTTTTCAAAACTTCTGGAAATCCATCTCCAGGACCAACTATCGAGTTTTTTAAAATTTAATACATTGCTTTCTCCTTCACAACATGGCTTTACTGTAAACAAGAGCACTTAAACGGCCCTATGTAACTTTCATAATTTAATTATCAATGCGCTTGACAAAAAGAAATATGTTGGTCTTTTTGTGGACTTCTCGAGGGCTTTTGACTTGGTTGATCACCAATTGCTTGAATTTAAACTAGTCTGTGGAACTGCCCTGCAAATATTTTCCTCTTATCTGGAGAATAGGATGCAAATTGTCAAATTGCCTAGTGGAGTAGAAAGCAGTACTTGTATTGTCAGGCAAGGGGTTCCGCAAGGCTCAATTCTTGGTCCCCTTCTTTATATATTATTTGCTAATGACTTAATTACCCACCTAGAGAGAATTCTAAATGTGCATGTGATTTGCTATGTTGATGATACCAATATTCTAGTCACTGGTAATAATTTAAATGAAACAAAGGTCACATGCGAAAGAGTACACTCTTTCACACGTATGAAGTAATAATATGTTGGGCCAAAGAAAATAATTTAATCTTAAATAAATCAAAGATTGTCTCTATCCAATTTTCACTAAGAAGTAATATTCGATGGTACTGACCATCCAATAAAAACCAATGATGCCAGGAAAATACTTGGTATTACTTTTGATCGGCATATGCAATGGTATCAATATGTAGATAATCTTTGCATGAAATTAAGGACCAGTTGTTATGCTCTCAAATTTATGTCTAAGCACTGTAGACAGGATGTTCTCAAAACTTTGTATTATGCCAATTTTCACTCACATCTAAGGTATGGAATTGTAAATTGGGGGAACAGCAGAAGTGTAAACAGGGTATTCGTTTTACAAAAATATGCAATACGTATTCTATTAAACTTGGATTATAAAGAATCATGTCGTAATGCCTTCAAATCTCTGAAAATTTTAACTGTTGCTGGTCAATATATTTGTGAAGTTTGTACATATGTATACAAAAATAAATTCAGTCTTATTAGTGGTCAAGTTAACCATTCATATGAAACCAGACACAGAGATCTTTTACTACCCGATTCTCATAGAACAAGTTCTTTTCAAAAGAGTTTTATTTACCAAGGCTGTAAATTTTACAACTATTTACCCGAAGATATTAAAGTCTCTGCAAATATACATACCTTTAAATCAAAATTTAAAAGATTTTTACTAGCTAAGAACTGCTATACAACAACCGAGTTTTTAAATATTCAATTACTTTCTGTTTAGTAAACTTTCTGTTTTTTTTTATAATTACGTTTTAAGCTTATTACCTATATTATATTTACATGTACAGTCAAACCTCCTTACAGTTCATCTCAAAGTTATAGCAACCTGAGGCCCAGTTTTTTAATGCAAGTTGAAGCACTTTATGCTACAGATAAATTAGCTAAAAGTTTAGAATGTGAAGAAGAATATTAAAGTGTTTAATAAAAGCACATTCGAAACTTCTAGCTAATTTATCTGTAAGATAAAGTGCTTAAACTTTCATTGAAAAACTGGGCCTCAGGTTGCTATAACTTTGAGATGAACTGTAACTCGAATCCCCAAGGGGATTGAAAATGAGCTCGAGTTAAAGAGACTTTAGAGAAACTTTGAGTTATGGGAACTTTTTAGTAAGCATAATAGATATTTATTGCTTTGAATGGCTTCGAGATATAGAGAATTTCGAGTTATGGACGTTCGAGTTATGGAGGTTCGACTGTACTTTTTTTTTTACCTTTTCTGCATTGTTTCTTGTATGCATATATGTATATTTTTTTCAATGGAGAAATAAAGATTATCTATCTATAAATGTAAATTCAGCCATCCTACTGATCGTTGCAAAAATCCTCGCGAAAATCATCCTTGCCTCTTAGACTATGAGCAAATGTTAAAATTTAAAGCAATTTATAAGGAAGTGCACTTAGATTTTGACTAGAAAAGCGTACATTAACGTGAGCTTTTAACAAACTCGATTTACATGAAAATGGAGGGTTCAGTATTCTCTGTGAAACTACTGTGTTAAGTAATGTTTTTTATTCATATATTGGTATTTTGTTAGCATATGCTATTAATAAAGTTATTATTATTAAAGAAGGGTGTCTATAAATACATTTTTTCAAACCTTTTTCTACAAATTACAGTTTTTTTTATGACACGTTTTTTATTGTTATTTTTAAACACTTTTAAAATTAATAAACCTCATATTATAATATTTCAATGTTATGAATTGACTAGTTATCAAATTTTATTTTTTTCTTTATTTATTGTACTTGAAGTTTTGAACGAATTTCATATGAAAATATCCAATTAATTGACTTTGGCGTACAATTTTTCTGGTAATATTTGCTGGCAACGATAGTATCGTTGTCAGCAAATATTACCAGAAAAATGGTACGACTAAGTCGATTTGTATTTTTATTAACTTTTCCTTTTCATATGGAAACTTCAAGTACATTTATTTATCAAATATTGCATCAATTTAGTCTTAAGTTAAATATTTCATAAATAAAATTTTCAAGATTTTGGTCCCAAATTCGGCCACTTTGGACATTTTGTTTATTAATTTTTTAAACACCAGATTCGTAATCAGCGACCTCAAGAACCTTTGGGTGTATATTTTCAGAATAAAATAACTGAAATTTTTTTAGGCAACTCCACTATAACTTCCCTTTTTTGTCTAAGTACACTCCACCAAACGCTTTTAAGATTAAACAAGCAACAGATGACTTTTAAGATATAATACCTGTATTTTCTACAGTAGACGTTACTTCAGTAGGGGAAGTATCTTCTGTCGGAACAAAACTTCTAGCCAGATTTTCGATACTACTGAAAATTTCGCCTAGGGTTCGAATTAACGGAGAATAACTTTCGTTTGTTTCACATTCATCGATTATATTATACAGAGATTGCTCGGTTAAATATGTAGGTACTGGGGCTAAAATAATGAGACATTTTTAACAACAAATAATTAACATCAGAGATAAACAAACATGTTATCCATCAATCTTGAACATTAGATGGATGTTACAAGACATTTCCACGAAACTTACCATAATTAAATAGATTGTTTTTACTGTTTTGGTCACTACTTGAGACAATGATATCATTTGTAGGTAGGGTAGCGTCTTCGATACAAAGACCTTGTGACCCGTCATTCTTTTTATCATTTAATTTACTACCTTGCTTCCGTGCGATTTTATTAGGGTGTCTTTCACACAACCTCGCTTCCTGGGAAAACAACTGGATAGCCTGTGCTGCTGCTTCGTCTGGAGTTAACGGCTTCAACTGAACCAAAAAAACAAAAAATAAGTAAGTGGTTCTCTGTTAATCCTTGAACGGGGCCTTACTTCTCCACTTGACGCACAAAACCTATTATCGCAATTAGGGTTACCACAGCCATCAGTGAGTTGATAGAAGTACCGTTCTATTAGTTTCTTGGCAGCAGCCCGTTTCATAACGTCCTCCTTATTGTCAGAAGTGTACTTTTTTTCGTTGTTTATACTACTAGACGAGGCTTCAGAGTTATTCCTAAAATTCACAAGTATCCAATAACGTTAAAAGAGTCCAAACAAGTTCCACGCGATATATCGCACATAAGAAAGAAAGAAGTTGATATGATGACATTCAATTTTGACATAACAGACATAACCTATAAGTATTCTACAAATTCGCTATTTTTTAAGAATCTGATAGAAAAATACGCAAAATATCTCAAGTTCATCGATATAAATACCTTGAAGCTTCGTCTGGATCTGTTATTTGACCTGAAGAGCTCATAGAATTTGTTTATAGGAAAATCTAAACTAAAAAATAAAATATATAATAAAAACATCCACAATTGTTCATTAACACATAGGTGTTGGCATTTGTAGTTTTCTTATGAATACTTTTCTACTATTTATTACGCCTTCTGTTTATCTGTTTTTATTTTTCACTGTTGACTTTTTAGTTTCTGTTTGTTATGTTGGCTTTGTCAAATGACAAAACTTGCATGGCTGTTTTGTTGGCCATACTGACGCGCGGTATTTAAATGTAATAATGCATATGTCCGTATACCTGCAGATATTTAATCTCTTTCCGAGAGCAAAAAGGATTTATTATCAGTACGTATTTGCTAGAAAAACCTAATAGTTGCTATGAGTTTCTGAAGTTTTGACAGATTTTCCACATATATTTTAAAACCAAGATTTGTAGTTTTAAAACAACGGAGGTATAAAGTATAGAGGGGCAATCCCAATTCTAGTATACGTACGGTTTGTTTGGTCATACAATAAACCCACGAGGGACGCAGTGGGGGTGAATTTGTTGGCCCTAGTTGCAGTGGAGTACTGCTTTGACGGGTACAATTAATGATTGAATATTGTTTTTTATTGCTATTCTATTATTAGTTGAGTTCAAATCTATCAGTCAAATTACTGTAGTAGAATTAAATTATATTTAAAAACAGAATAAATGCTGTTCTATACATTTTTAAAATATTCGCATAACGTTAAGTTAAAGTGACGCCCATGGTGGACTAGTTGCTTGCCAAGGTCGAATATGTTCTGGCCATGTGCCACGCCTACTTTTCCAGTCTCTCCCTTAGTTCAGTGGGTAAGATAATATGTTAATCCAAGATTTTTAGAATATAAGGTTGCCTCGTAACTCTCGTCCCCACCAAAAAATGTCATTAGCTAATGAGCAGCTGGTGTGAAATCACACCAGATGCAGAGTCTGATTCAAAATGGATGGAAGGATTTGTGTAATGTTAATAATTCAGCAAAGAACTCGTAACTAGACTAGAACGAGCTCGCAGTGACCCACTTGTGGGTCCGAAAAATTTTTTGAGAGCAACATCGCGTGGCAATCATCGATGTAATCGATGTTTTAGTACTTCTGGCACAGAAGAAGAAACAATCAGAATATAATCTCTCATTGGTGTGAAAAGTTCGCGCATCTACATCGCGCACTGTCAATCTCGGACGGAATTGTAAAAAATTGTGCCAGGCCCGGATCACGGATTTCTTCTGTAATCGGATCGTCTGCGACAAATGGCGTGATATCGCCTCGTGATACAGTTTGTATCATGATGCCGCCTAACTAGGTAAGAAATATTGAAAATCTAAAACAAATATTATTTGTCTTCACAGGTTTTCTGACTCTCTACCGAGCCGTTCCTAAAAGGGGTAAAGAATATTGAGTACTGTCCTGAACTCTCCCAACAAAAGTATGGAGGAAATTTGCAACACGAGATCAAAGGATTTTTGCCGACTTTATATTCTGATTGTTTCTTCTTCTGTGCTTCTGGTATCGATGTCAAAACATCGAACATCGTCAACGATGTTTCTGAAACATCGATGAACATCGCCCAGCACTAGCCAGAAGAGAAAAAAGTGGGTTTTTAGGTTATGAGGAGAATTGTTATTCTTGCAACGTGAAAATTCAAAAAATAATGGAACCTAATGAAAATAAAATAAATGTAGATCCGGATTATGAAGTAAACAATAGCGCTTTAAGGAAAATCGAGGAGAAGGAGAGAGAAGGTACATTTAAAATTATTATTTTTCGAACTCTTAATAGCAATAGAATTTTAGAAAGCAAGTTAACTGCAGAAAAACTATCCAAGATCATATCTGAAGAATTCGATAAAGAGTTATCAATTCGCCAAAAACAGTTAGAAGAAATTGAACAGAAAATTTGTAAAGCTCAAAAACTTCTACATCTAGTGCGTTACGTTTTGGTCACTTCTTATTATAATAAGAAAAATTTGGAATATAGCAGCACTGGAGAAGATTCTAGTACGACCCAATATTTAGGTGCACAAAATAGAATACATCCGGCAGTTAAGAAATTGCTAGGAAGTAATAATAGCTTAGATATATTGAATTCCCGTAAACGTAGAGCACAGAATAAAAGCAGTGATAATGAAGCTTCGACTTCTCAGCCATTCACAACTAAGAAGATTAAGGTAGAGAAGAAAGAAGGCGTAGAAGATACAGCTAAGTGTAAGTTAGTGGAGAACAATCAAAATTCTTTTAATAGGAAGAAAACTAGGCATAGGATAGTAATAGGTAATATCTCCAAGTGGATGCCTTCTTTAGAAAACGATAATACGACTCATAAATGGATGGTGTATGTTCGAAGTGTGGAAGAAACGATAGACGTATCAAGCATTATTGAAAAAGTCGTTTTTTATTTACATCCTTCTTATAAACCTCACGATATTGTCGAAGTTAGGTAAGTAGGCATCATTTCTATGACGATAGTAAACTAAGGTTTTACGTACTTTTATGTATAAGTTGTGATTTGCTTAAGAGGAGATAACGCCAATCACAAAGTTTCATCGGTAAAGCTAAAGCTGACGGGGTTGTTCGAATTTGTCCAAGAGGACAAAATTGGATGATTTTGTCCAATTATTTCCGTCTGGACAAAATCAAAAGTTTTGGACAAAAATGAACAAAATAGGACAAAATCAATTAAATGAAACGAAAATTTAAAAAACATTTATTTAGGTACGTACCAATTGTACCTATGTCAAAATAGTAAAATACAAAATCAGCCATTGTAAAATTAATGTATATTGCATATTGTAAATTAATCAGAAGAGAAACAAAATACAAAAACCTAGTTACTTTGCAGTTAGATATAACACACTAGGAAAAATATAAAATTTGAAATCCATTCCACAAAGTATTTTTTAAATACATGTACTTAATAGTAAAAAAATGTTTACTTACTTATATTATAAAAAAAAAATAATAAAATACTCATTCTCAGGTAAAGGCTCCTGATCTTTTACCCTCATGTTCCATAGTACCATCTACATGTCAAGTATGAAATCGATATCTCTCCCTGTTCGTCTATTGTAAACATTTTTCATTTTTGTGACGTCCTCTGACATAGGTTTATTCTTCATTCACTCGGATTTCGTTTTTCTTCAATAGTGCCACCTGCATTTTAAATATGAAGCCAAATATAAAGTCAGTATCTCTACCTGTTCGCGCGTTGTAAGAATTTTTTCATTTCTGTGACGTGGGTCTATTTTTCATTCACTTGGATTCCATTTTTCTTCATTAGTTCCATCTATTTTGAGGCTCTTTCCAAACCTAACCATGCCTGACTTTATTTTGAATTAGGCAATCCGACAACCTGTCAAATTATTTTGGCAATATGGCGTGGTGGGCAAACACGGGGTTTATTTTAATTAACTGCCGGAAATGTAGCCAAGGCAACCGAAAAACAAACTCTTTAACAAATGTTTAACGAATGAAAACAAATGTTTGCCGGATGTTTGCACACCACATGGTTTGGATTGCTTAATATAGATAAAGTTGGAAAAATTCTTTCAATTCTGGCAGATGAACCTACACATCTGAATAAATGAAATTGCAGAACTTTTTATTAGGAACTTAATCTTTATAAATAAAAATTGATTTTGCCCAATATTGTCCGGTTTTATCCAGTTTTGTCCAATTCTGTCCAATATTGTCCACGTCCTGGCAAAATAAAAAAAAAGTGGACTAATTCACAACCTGAAAGCTGAAGTGGAGCGAAAGGTAGGCAGTGTAGTTATTATTGAGCATCTGCAGGTGACGTCACAGCTAACCTCAAGAATGTGTGTTTCTTAAGATTTAAGAGTATTACGCAGCTGTTATTAAAATTTCTGCCTGGTTCTCGTATTTTCAACTAAAATCTAGTTCAGTGTAATGTTTATGAAGTTCTAATTACTTTGTCCTAATAAAATAGGACTCTTTGTAGGTTGGAAATCTAACCTGTAATTAGCAGTCTATTTTTATTAATCAACAATATTGAAAAATTATTTACGTGAATTCTTAAATATAGGCGTATACAAACATTAAAAATGAGAATAAAATTGAAAAACCGCTGCCCAAGGAATCACTACTTCCACATCCAGATTCTCTATCCAAGTCACTCACAACGAAAAAACTTTGTATGTGAAAATAATTGTTTATGGAACTTTAATAATATAATATTTGAAATCCTCTACCCCAAAAACCCATAAAACGATACCCCACATCGGTAGTGGGGTGGGGGTGGCGATAGGGGGGTGGTAGTGGGGGGTGGATCAAGTAAAACAATATTTTGAGGTTTCTGGTTCCTGTACATACACTAAATCACAATTTTTTTTCATCCCCTTTAATAAGGAGGTGGGGGTGGCTAATGCCAAAATTTTTGTTTGAGACCTTAGCTTCTCTTGTATATACTAAATACCAATTTCATGGACTCTTATCTGCTTGATTTACCCATTTACCCCAAATTTACCCCAATTTACCCCCCAACCCTTCGACGGAACAAGATGAAAATATAATCTAGTTCTAGATCTCGTTAAAGTACATATGTGTACCAAATTTCAAGTCAATATCTTAAACGGTTTCAGAGTAAACGTGCGCACAAAAAAAAGTTACAGACAGGCAGACAGACCGACAGACAGACAGAAATTTTTTTCCCGCTCAAACTTAAAATCTCAACGTTTCATGACATTTTAAGCCTATTTGGACAATAAAAATTTTTAAAATTTTTTTTGCCGTTACTATACTTCCACTGGACGTGGAAGTAAAACTTAAAATTTAAGGTTATGTTGATTACATGATGCAGATGCCCTATTGTAGGGTCTGTAGGTGGCACCATCTATTAAAAAGCACTGCACTAAAAACAGTAAAAATCTTGACTGGGAAAAAGCAGTTTTTAGCCAAACGGCTGGCGTTATCAAACTGAAAAAAAAGATGTTCTTGTAAGTAAATGAATACTACACTTCTATTGAAGAACGTTTTTAGCTAAAACTTGTTTATCACGAAGATCTCTCTTCACGTTGGCTTATAGCCGCCTGCTCTCCTCTGATTTGATCTCCTCTGATCTTTAGTTGTTTGTGTATCAATAATTCATAAATTATTTATAAAAGTGTCAAAACATCATTTTATTTTCACCAATTTTTCATAGCTTTTTGAAGGTAATGTTTTACTAGATTGTACTTTGTTTATGTATTACGAGAACAAGGCTATGATTATGGCATATGTGTTAATAAATTAAATCACAACGATAATTTGACGTAAACGTGACCTGTAATATTGAATCATTGTTTAATTTTCTTCTAATATTAGCACTTATTTATTTTAGTAACAGTCCTTTTCACCTTTCTCGGAGAGGATGGGGAGAGTTTCCTCTGAGAGTACAAATATTCTTCAAGTGCCCACTGAATAAGCCGGTTAGCATCATACATAATTTGAAATTGGATAAAACATACACTGGCAGGCAGACTCTAGGTAAGTTGCAAAACTAAATGTAAATATATACTTATATATTCTATTTGCCATTGCTAGACTGATCCCATTCTTATATTGCATACTTATTATTATTTTTATTTAGATTAGATGCAAACTGTGTAACACTTTATATATATTTGTGTATATGTGTATGGATGTGTTTATATATGTATATATTAGGGTGGCCCATCTTTTTCGAAATCGAAATTTTTTATTTCTCACCCCTGCAAATAGTTCCATTTGAAGAAAAAACAGTCCCCTCAAAATATTATTGAGGCAAATTGAAGGCAAGGGGTGCCGCAGAATGCATTATTATGCAATAGGCGTCTGAAAATAAGGAGTACGCTACCTGGTGGTCTATAGTCAAACTAATTATGGGCTTTTCTGTCATTGTCTCTTTGTGTACGATGATATCAACAATAAGTAAATGATAAACTGAGATGCTAAGTTATTAAAAATATGATAGCGTTTAAAGGGGCTACAATTTGCTGGAGCCAACCTAGTCGGTATCTTTTGTAGATTGCAGGGACAACTCGTGAAAGTTGAGTTGGCACGACAATGTTCAAAACATACCCTCTTTGATGTAGACACCTTTAACCAGGCATTGAGAGGGAAAAAGCTGGTGCAAATAACCTTGGCCCGGGTAGCAATAATAATGTCCTAGACAATCACACATTGTAAGTGAAATTTTTGAAATAAGTAAATAGGTATATGTAATTCCAGTATATCTAAAAGTAATGTATACTATTGCACCATGCACTATTATGTTTTAACCCCTGAATATTTCTATTTCATATTTTACAAAATACTGTTTCATTTATTTTACTTAAGGAATTAATAAAGTCTTTTCAGTTATATTCAATGTACCACTAATTTCATGGATATTTGAATCTGAGACACTTGTTTGTAAACATAGAGCATACACATTTATTTATTAAGTTTTGTGTTGAATATGGGTTGTACCACACAAAATAATATATCCTGCATTTAAATCATATTCCCCTTCATACACACACTTAGAATTTTTACATTTTTAGTGCTTTACAAATGTTCCATACATTGCAATATGCTTAACCTAAATGTCACTCATGTTTCCTGAAAAAAAAAGTGATTTAAACTACAACTGTACATAAATTTAGAAATATTTAAGTTTATTAATATTTAACTAGCCAGGCACCGTTTATGTCGAAGAAACTGTACTTTTCAAGGGAAAAACTAGATAACCTAAAAAATATATGAATTTTGCTGAATAATGCCATTAACGTCTTGCAAATCACTTACAACAAAATCTTACAAACCTTTAGATCATATATTATTAATGTTATTATTTTTAACGCCAAAAATAACAATAAACAGAAAAATATCAATATAAGTATTCTCCACACAAATAAATAAAAAGCCTATAATTAGTTCACGAGTTCTCCACTTCGGCGCTGGCATCTTAAATTCAGACGCCTATAATAAAAGTAAATGGAATTATTTACATTCTTTGGTTGATGCATTGTTTTTTTTTTTTTTAATCAGCGACATTTATCTTTAGAATGACTAATCAAGTCATACAAATATCAAAGACATTATCTGTTGTGACTATGACATGTGTCATACTACTGTAAATTCGTAGTCTAAGAAAACTAGACTAGAAGTTTTTGAAATAAAACTCTCGTTTTATCTTTGTGTATTTTATTATGAAACGTTTTTTTCATACATAGTACCAAATATTATCCTAAATGTACAAGACATATAGTAATAAAAACAATATTTTTTGCACTAGGCCAAAGCATGCGACAGGGTTTCTTTTTTTACATTTGGAAACTGTGATTTATAATCATTTACAACTTGGAGTAAAAACTGTTTTTGGTCTTCATTTTTTGTTAAAATGTCATTATAGTCAGTAATAAGTTTGATTCCTCTCTCAGCGGCATCATTTACAACTTTAATTTTGTTTACAATATTGAAACATCGGGTATAACTTTCATTTTCCCTCCATGTTGTTGGATCATTTTCCAAAAATTCCATAGACAAACCCAATTTTTGAAAAAACTGTTTAGTGTTCTCGCATATGAAATCCTGAATTTCCTTGTTTTCAACGTCAGTAATGATACTAATCATAAGTCGTTTAATACCCTCTTGATTTGGTGCTTTCCTTTTCAAAGCTTTAACCATTTCTCTTTTAGTGGTAACTGAAATATCGTCATCAAAGAAAGATAAGCCAACATTTACTGAATTAAGGTACCACAAATGGTTCACTATTTTCCTACTTGCGGCTTGAGATATTTCTTTGTCAATATTTTGATAATTAATGAGTTCTTTACAAAAGTCTAAGTCATGAAGCGGTGCTTTACTAGCAAATGACGCTGTAAACCAGGCCTTTACATAAACCTTTACAATAAAGAGACATATATCTTCAATACCTATTTTTTCTTTTTTAGTTAGTTGGAACTGATCTTGGAAAAAAAAAAATTTTTAGACAGTAAATGGCTTTGGCCATCCAACGTGCATGATGAAATGCCCCTGGTTGATAGAATGTCGTGTGAGTGGGCTCTTCTTCAACAAAAAGTTTAGAAAGCATTAAAAATTCTTTATAATCATCACGAGGCTGTTGCAAAGTTAAAGCTGCATTTAGAAACTTTACAATTTCGGCTTTAACTGGTTGTAAAATGTGTTTAATTTTTGATACCTGAAATCCAGTTTTTAGTTTATTTTGATCTATTTTAGGCCAAAATTCCCTAAAACGTTTAAATAGTGGCACATTTGGACCAGATGAGGAAGGCATTTTTGTGTCAAACACACTTCTCAAAACCACTTCAAAAATATGATGTCTACAAGGAAAATATAGAATATCTCTTTCTAATTTTTGTTGCAATAGTGTGGCTGCCCCATTTATATAACCCATATTTGATGCTGTTGTATCACAACACAAAGCTATTACCTTTTCGTCCAAATTCCATTCACAAAGCACATCATAAACTGCTTCAGTCTGTTCTCTTCCAGTTGAATTGGGCAAAGCTGGTACTCCAAGTAGTTGTTCAATATCTCCACTAGTAACTAAGATAGCAAGTCTATCGATATTTCCCATTCCAGTGAGAGAAGGTAAAAGTTTTCCATCCCAATGGATGACTGGGGCCGGCAATTCAAAATTACCGAAGGCAGTTTTTAATATTTCAGCTCTTTCTTCGCGGATGCGTTGTCTAGAGCTCTGAAGTGTGGTTCTGCTGATGGACAAAGATGTGGTGTCATATCCTAGTGCTTCTGCTACTGCCGTCAAAATATGGACTCCATACCTGTTGCTTATTTTGCAAGCATCAAATGCAGCGGCTATTTTTGGTGTGATGATGTTACATGTTCCATACAATCTCCTCTTTTTTGGCTGTGACGGGCCAGGCTGGTCTTGTAACAACTCTTCTTGGGCTTCGATTATTTCATCTTCATTTTCGTTGGAGTCGGCTGAATTACTACTTGATGATGGACAGGTGACTGTTTCCTCTAATCTAGCTTTTTCTTGTTGACTTCGTTGCATTCGTTCGGATAATTTCTGTAATTTCTCCTCAGCTGATTTTTCTTGAGAAGCAAGTTGGTAATCAATACCATGCATAAATCCAGGACATCCCTTTTTTCTTTGGTTAATTAAAAACTGTTTATCTTCATCTATTTTTATCAACTCCAATGCATTTGCATGAGAAATGTCAAAGAGATCGTCCAATTTTTCAACGAAATTTTTTTCTTTACCTCCCGCACTGGCCCTTTTAGCCGATTTTTGTAAGTTCCTCCACTCTCCATAAAGTTTATCTAGTGGTTTAACACAATGAAAATCCTGACGTGTCGGAATGCGAGCTTTATCCCAAAAAACTTTTATTGTTAATTTAGCACTTTCATGTACACTTAGCTTCACTTCACGAATGTTATAAAAGAGCACTTGTAATACTTGTCTATTAGACGGCAATTTATTGCCAATGATTTGTGACGAATAGTGTCCAACTAAGTAAATGAAAGTATCCTTTCATAAGGATCTAACATCAGCCATCGTTAAATGTTTTTTCAAAAAGGAACGTATGCTAGAACTTATAATGTCACCACTGTAAAACACAATTGCAAACTGACATAAAAACCTACCGTAGGTGCATTATATTTCCAAACTTCCAAAACAAATAATTTCTAGGAAATAATTACACCAATAAAACATTATGAGAAAAGAGGTAGATATTTGTATTTTAAGTAAAATTTAAGTGTATTACCGTAATAAAATCTTATCTACAAATTTCTACCTGAATGCGGCACGGGTTACCGTTCACCGAATTATCTGAAACTTTGACATAAATTATTCCTAGTATAATAGTATATTTTCGTGGGGTGAGACTTAAAAAATACGCAAAAAAATTCACCCCCTATAGAGATGGGCCACCCTAGTATATATATTTTTTCTCTTTTTTTTTTGTAATAGGTTATCTTGCCTAAATAAAGATCTTTCTATTCTGTTTATACATCAAACAGCGAAAATGACTAGCGCTTCTAATAATTTTCTTTTATTTTCTTCTAAGAGTTGTGTGAGAGTTTAGGTTAAGTTTATGGTCTAAGTATTTTGTTGTGGGATGTATCGTTTCATTGTTGATGGAAATTGTGGGAGATCTGTCATGTGATAGAAAATAACCAGTTGTAGTTTGGAGAGATTAACACTTTCTCTTCATAATTTATACCGAGTAGTCGCAGCATTCATAAGGGCTTGTAGATTTGACATTGAATTTCTAAGATTATTATTGTAAGCTGTTAGTGCCACATCATCAACATACTGAAAAATGTACAAATTTTTATTAAAATTGTCACGGTTGTTGAACTAAAAACTGTATAAATTGTGACAGATGTGACCGTAAAGATGGTTGAGAGCCCTGTGGTACCCCTTGTTGAGGACTGGAAATTTGATAATATGAAGAGTTTATTTGATTTGAAGGGAGCGGTTTTCTAGAAAGCTTTTTATCATTAAAAGTAGATAGTCAAGGCAATTCAGAAGTTTGAATGTATATAAAAGGCTATGGCTATAGTGCCAAACGGTGTGAAATGCTGTTTTTAAGTTTGGAAATATAGTAGCTGATTTTTTTTCTTGTAGCTTGGTTGTTTCTACAGTCAATTTCAGTACTGTCAATGGCATCTTGGTCGAACAGTCTTTACGGAATCCAAATTGGAATTGAGGAATTTTATCATTCAGTAATGCTTGAAATTTTTTTCTTATAATTTTTTTTATGTTTTTTTAATACTTTTAAGAAATATATTTTTACTTCACTAATATAATTGTTTTTTTTAAGGTAATGAAACTGTAGTCGACCTGTACCTTCACAACGATAACTTTCCTTTGAAACAAGAGGCAAAAGTGGAAAAGTTCGAAGATAACATGAAGACAGACATAAAGAATATTAGTGAGGACGGTGCTTTAAAGAAATCTGACGATGTGATATTTAAGGAACAACTAAACATAGAAATAGATGACGACCCAGTTCATATTAAAACAGAGACTGACTCGCTTATAGATATTAAACTGGAAGAGGCAGACGTGGCGGCATTCACAGACTTACCGTCTTCTAGTTCCGAACATAATTATTGCCACGATGGAGAATCAGTTGAGGAAACAAGCGCAAATATCGAGCCTACTCCAATGTATAATTTTTCTCTTCTGGATCATTCCTACAGTTTACCTCAGGAAGAATGCAATGGTATGCCGTGTGATGAGTCTGTAGACAAAAAAGATGTGGACGTTGTGAATGCACAGCCATTTAATAATTTGATGCATGGCCTAGATGATTCGTACGCAGAAGCGGGAACAAGAAATACTTGTCGTAAGGATGAAGAAAGAACTGATCCTCCTAAAGATAAGGTGAGTTTAAAGCGAGCGACATCGAGGGCAAATAAATCTATGTTTAAAACACAAGGCTTTTTGTCTCTGGCTCATACACATATAGTAGACATATTTAACACGTGTTTATACCTCTATTGTAAACACCCTGTATCGTGGATCCGAAAATTATAACATCAGTGTAACACTAAACACTAATTTATTAACTTGCGTACTAATTACAACAAACAATTGCTTTATTTATTGACTCTCAGGTATAAAATATGTTATATTTATTATATTTAATAAACACTAGTTCCATTGCTTTATTAATATTCTACTAAGTACTATAATTCACTACTTTTAGTCACTTGATCACTTTACTATCTTTCTTATATTACTGAACTTGCTATCAAAACTAAACTGTCCATTATGAGCTCCATGCCTTTATATACCCAAAGATGAGGGATCCAGAATAGTCTGTCATAATGTCATCACTCTCTAGATACTTCCATAAGTTCAGATTATAGCACCACACCACCATCTCTGGAATGATTGCCGAACTAACCAACTGAATTGTTTCTTGTTTACTACCTTTTGAACTTAGAGGGAACGCTCATAGATGTCTCTGGGGGTATAAACATCTAACAATATTTATTATAAGAAGTGTTGTTAATAGTTTTCCATGGACTACTCACAAATATAGATAGATAGATAAATACTTTTTATTGGACATAAAAAATGCACCGTGGTGCTTTGACATGTCAAGCAATGCTAATAGGGTCATTTAGTGATATGGCAGTTTCCTACTTTTTCTTCCTCATTTTAGAGTATAATAAACCAATAGTCTCAGAAAAAAATTTCAGCTCAATTGAATCAATAGCCACAGAGATATTCACATTTGAATAGAAACACGCTCGGCCGGCCAACAGTCCGTAGAGTGACGTCACTTGGTGTGCGCCGATACCTTAGAGCAGCAATTTCGTAAGTCTATCGTGTTTTTTTTTTTGGCGTAGAACCAGGTCAAACATGTTAGGTTTCTTTGAGTATGTCACCGGGCATATGAAATCATATTTTACGACATTTTTTTGTGGTCTCGAATTTTTAAATCAATAAAAAGTGAAAAAAATGTATTTTTAAATAAAATTGTTTTTTTTTTGTTTCCACCGCCATATCTTTAAAACTATTAAAGGTACCAAAATTTGTTTTGTGTCCACACACTGTAGCGTTTTTACCAATATAAATGGTTTGGGCACAATTCGCACTTTTATTTCTCTAAAAATCAGATAAACTAAAAATATATATTTTATATATTGAAATCTTCACCAATCGATAAACTTTTTTATTTTTGAAAATATTTACATACATGCAGCGAAGAAAATAAAGCCCAATAATCACAAAAGTTTTTGAAACAATATATTTTTTCCTAAAATGTACCATGTGGCAACAGCGATTTTTTTTATCAGCGCTAAATGCGACATTGGGATGCAATTAATACAACTCGCATGCAGGGTAGGTCAGATTAGTCGCGTAGAAATGGCGGTTGTCGAAAATCATTAAGTATTCATTGTTCGGATAAAAATTGTGACGATCGAAAATGTGCTTGTTTTAAGGAAGGCCTAAAATGTTGCAACGAGTGCAAATGTCGTTCTTGTAACAACATTATTAAAGATTTCGAGGCAGATATGAACGAATTAGAATGATATTAATGTAGGGCCTACATAAACTACATACTACATATTTATCTATCAAAATAGAAAATTTATTTCAACAATAAAACTCATTTTACGCGTACGTTTTTACTTTCATTCATTTAAAAATGTCTAATAAACTTACTAATTAGGTGGGTAGTTAGTAACACTGATTGATATTTATAGATTAGGTATTTATATCTACCTACCTGTCTTTTTATTATTAAAAGGAGACTATTTTATATTTATTGTACAATGTCTTAATATTAACAACATATGATCAATACTACTGTTCAATATATGAAATATTGAACAATAATATTGATCCCCTAGATGCTTTTGATCACTACTGGTTTTATATCTATTGATATAAGTTAAACTACTACATACACCCCGACGGGACCGTCAGATCGTTGCAGTCGGCAGGCTTGCTACAGCCGAGCGCGCAAGAATATGACTTTGGCCCGTTAAAAAAAATCGCTGACTCAATACGATCGCAATATGAACGAGACATGAAAAATTTTTATCCTAAAAACTTTTTTCAACTATTGGCTTCAATTTGTACGCAGCATGTATATACAAATTTTCATAAATAATTTTTTTTCTCGATTGTCTAAAATTACGCTACTGAAAATAACAAGTTTGAGTTTCCTATTATTTTTCCAACTTAAAAAAAAAAAAATCTGGTTCACGTGGGACGTTGTTCGAAGTGCTATTGTGTCTACTTTAATCTAAAAAAAAAATAGCTTGATAGCACAAATATTTTCAGAGATATAGCGGTGGAGATGTTAAAAAACATATTTCATTAAAAATCTATTTTTTTGAGTTTTTCCGAAATAAAAAAGTTCTCGACCACCAAAAAATGTAAAAAATGATTTCGTGTACACGATTATCTTACTAAAGAATCTCACTAAGTCTGGTTTGGTTCTACGCCAGTTTTTTTTTCTCGAAAACTAAGCGACTTTACTTCCAGAATTTACTCTACTAACTTGCATTCACAGTGTGTTCACATTGTGTTCACTGGGCGGTTCAGCCATCTGACGTCACAACTCGACTACATGGTTATTCCGAACGTTTTTAAGCGCGCCGACTTTAATAATTTTTTTTATACATGAAGGCGGCGTCAGTAAATTCTAATTTTTGGCATACTTACTATACTCACCAAGCTCTTTCAGAATATGTAATAATAAAAAATTGTTACATGAGCCTATTGCATTAAGAAATAATTTGTAAAAATATACATATAATTCAGTTGTATATAACGTACACATACATGGGTAACAAATAGCATTAAAAGTTTAACAAGGACTGGCCATAAGCAGTACAGCAAGAAACAGATAACATTAAAATTCAAAAGAGATGAAAAATAAAATTCGAAGCGTAAGTAATTTGGTATGATTATAAATCTTAAACTCAGAGGTGCTATAATAAGCCTTGGCTATAATATGGATTCTCAGTTTATTTTTTAACAGTACCAGTGGTGCCTCTTTTATAGATGTTGAGAGGGAGTTGAAAAGAGAGTTATTCCAAAGTTGTTTCTTTTTGTGTACGTTAATCTCTGGAGTACCTCAGAGGTCTATATTGGGGCCCACACTTTTTATTATTTATATCAATGATATGCTGAATTTTATTCAACATCCATCATGTTTGACAGTTTCGTATGCTGATGATATGAACATTTTAATAAAATCGAATACCCTAATCGATGGTGAAGACTGTGCAAAAACTATATATGATAAAGTAATTTTGTGGGCTGAAAATAATTAACCAAAGTAAAACAACCTGTATTCTCTTTAGAACATTGCAGTCTAATATTGTCTTCAACACTAATATCCTTTTATCTCCTACTACAAGCGTGAAGTATGCCAATGAATTGAAAATGCTTGGTTTGAAAATTGACTGTAGCCTTAAATGGTCTAATCACATTCATGATATGTGTGGAAAACTGTCAAAGATCTGTTATGCATTGGCGATAACATCTAAACAATGTAGCATATCAATAGTAAGACAGTTGTATTTTGCTTCTTTTCATTCTTGCATAAAGTACGGTATAGTGCATTGGGGTTCCTCATCCGAGGCAAATAGTTTTTTTACTGGAGAAAAAAGGGCAATACGTATAATAGCCAATCTTGGTTATAATACTTCCTGCAGGGAAGCCTTTAAAAGCTTAAACATTCTTATCTTGAACTCTATTTACATTTGAGTTGTCATGTTTTGTTTACAAAAACAGAATCAAATTTAACGAGATTAGAACTGGCCATCCATATAGCACTAGGAAAAAAGATCTCCTTTTACCAAAAGAGTCTTTTTTTCATGGGTTGTAAATTTTTTAACTGTTTGCCTGAGTATATTAAATATATGACAACATTTTTTAAGTTTAAAAAGGCTTTAAAATCACTTTTGTTGGACATAAACAGCTATAATGTTGACGAATTTTTACAAAATGTGTGACTACTTTTCTCTAGTTTTTTTTTATTATTTGTGAATTATACCCTATAATATTTTCAATTGCTCACTGTTCACATGTTTTTTGTGTGTATATATTTTTACAATGTTATTTGTGATATTTTTCTTTGTATTTCTACCGATAATATTTCTTAACTGCGCTTTGTACAGTTTCTGAAATTAATAAATATTATTATTATTATTACTATTGCAGGTGAGGTAGTTATGGTTGTCACAGTTTCTAAAGTATTCATCGAGGTGACTTTTTATGTGTATTAGATTAAAATAAATTGTACATTGTATGTATTAAGTTTTTCGAAAATTAACCACTTTTTCTAGAGATAAATATGACATGATATATCGTTGGATAACTAATTTAATCTGAGGCCGAAAAAAAACTTGAGCCTTTGATTCTTGTAAACACAATAATTATGATGTAATCATAATTTTATTTTTTTAACTCCTTTAATAATGAGGTGGGGATGGTAGAGGGGATTGGCATTTTCTTTAAAATTTTAAATTCAGCTGGAAAATAGTTTTATATAACTATGAAAATAAGCAAACCATGTCCCTTTGCAATTAGTCGATGCATTTGCAATCATCTTGCTCTCTAATCATATCTATCTCACCTGGCACGATAATAAAAAATTATTTATTGGGGATTGATGTTTCTTGGTTTTTCAGTGTGTCATTAAAACTTTCACGACAGCCACGGGCCAACCCATCAGATTCCTGCCTCGAAGCTTCAACAACGTCCTTCTCAGCAATGGGAACATCTTACAAATCAAGCTACTGAAGCAATCGCAATCTGTTCCTAGCAAATCTGACAGTGTTACCGCTGCGCAATCAAACTCGACAGCCCCCGAGAGATCGATCGATTATGAAAAGTACAAACTGGCTCTGCCTAGGGGTTATTTCAAGAGTTTGGGTGAGGCGTTGCCGTATTTGTTCAAGAGGCTGCCGTTGTGGAACGACTTAGCCGACGATCTGGATTTTAAGTGCACTTATCCCTTTGTGGCGGGTTCGAGGACGGAATTTATGTCTTGGAATGTTGGAAGAAGGTTTAGTTCGGAGGTGAGTTTAAGGAGTTCATTTGTATTATCAGCTCGTGTTTAATGAATCCGTGACGTATTTCCTTAACTTGGGAATTTCGATCATTTTAAATGAAAATTATTGTATTCAGAGTACTGTAATGTTTGCAAAAGACAAAGGTTTTTTTACACAGGTTAGGTCAATTAAAATTTTTCAAACAACTCTTAAGAAACCACCAACTTTTTTTTCAAATTTCTCCCTAAAATTGTACATGGCAGTGGAATCCTCAATTCATGGTGAATACTGAGATATGCCATTTTCAATATTTTATTGTTGCATAATATGATATGGAATAACCCAAGGAACAATTTTAGTTTCTTAAATGTATACAAGGGTGCTATAAAACTATTTATAAAATGCCTTGATAAATCTGTTTTGCTGTAACAATATCCTTAATACCATCATAAAGCGACTTGTAGACTAAAAGGGCCCACTCTTATGAAGGTTGTTAAGGCCTTTTTAAATTCCATCATAAAACTCCTTAGTGAGGAATAGTACTGCTCTTGAAAACCGTGTTCGAGCCGTTTTAAAACCTTTCTTAAAACCTATTTTAAAGCTGTCAGAAGCTTTTCTATCTGCTTCCTGCAGTTCTAGAAAACACCTAGAAGGCTACCTTAAAACTGGTTTTTAAAACTCTTATAAGTCCATATTAGAACTAAGAAGCTATAAGAATGTCCACGAAGGAATCCAAATAATTTTATTATTGCATTTATTTTTTCTAAACTGATTTAAGCAAACACACCATCAGACTTATTGAAGATAAAATGGAATTTGAAATTTATCAAGCGTAGAGTGGCACTATAACCTCTCTAAGGCCGATTTAAAAGGTAATAAAAAGACATCAGGTATAACAAAAAAATTAAAACCAATGGCAGTTTATCGTTAAAACTACATAAGAAAGGCCCAAAAAACAAGAGCCCCTCAGAAATAATAATGATTTTAATATCCATACAAAATTTGCATAGACACGTAATTAACAAATTTAAAAAAGTGGGCTGCTTCTCGGTTCCCACGGTAATTTTCAGTCGTTTCTTGTAATTCTACCTTAATTTGCTAACGAAAAAGTGATAATTATTGATAATTATAATTGTGAGATTGACCTTGAATATTTTTATATAACAAGAAAAACATGGCCGGCCAACTAAAAACCTAATTGTCATTTTACAGTCCTCTCCAGTGTTGCCAGGTCTAGTGAAATTTCACTAGATCTGGTGATTTTTTAAAATCTAGTGATTTAGTGAAAACTTTTATGAAAATGTCCATTTTTAATGATTTTTGAATCATCCAATTTATTGTCCTCTACTGGTAGGTAGACAAACATTAAATTCGAGTTGCGATCCATTTAATACAAAACTGTTTACGTTAATCGCTATCACGGTCAGTAAATTCTACGGTTACCTCGATCAGCAGCTTTTAGACGAGAGAGACGCGCGGAGCAGGGAATCGAATGAAAGAGACAGACATCTGACTTCCATGCAAAAGACACAGACAAAGATGCCTGTAGTGACTACAGTTGACGTGGGCTGTAGACCCTAACAGAATCTTTGTCTCTGTCTTTTGCACGGAAATCAGATATGTCTGTCTCTTTCATTCGATTCCCCGCTCCGCGTGTCTCTCTTGTTTAAAAGCTGCTAATTGAGGTAACCGTATAGTTTATTGACCGTGAATCACAACAATCGAATAGCCTGGGTTCATTGCCCTCTAGCAGCTCGTAGACAAACAGTACTTTTTAGTTACAAACCATTTAATACAATACAGAGTACGAAGTCTGGCAACGAAATAATCAGATAGAAGACGTTCAAAGCTATACTGTGCTCAGAGAGCTCAAGAAAATTACGTGTCCCACAGACCCTACAACTTTTGAAAATTAAAGATGAGAGCTTTAATTTCAAATCTAGTGAAATTTTAGTAAGATTTAGTAACTTTTTAAAGCGTCGTCTGATAACTTTTAAAATTTTGATCTGGCAACACTGGTCCTCTCATTAAACTGTATATTCTAATAATGGTAATGACCTAGAACATTTACTCTAAATGAAGCCCTTTTAGTCTTTTTGTATACTATCACAAATAATCCCTTCCTTACAGAAATGCAAATGCACTTGGCGAAAATCACATGAACTTGATAAAAGCTGTAATAAAACGCTTGGGACGTTGACATTTGATACAAAAAACTTAAAACTTAACCTCAAAATAATTTGTATGTTTGTGTGTTTTAACAGTCCTTTTAAAATGGCGACTCTTTTTGATTTTCTCCCACCTTTCCAAAAAAGACTTAATTACACATCAGTAAGTCGTGAAATGCTTTTAATTAATACACACACACACACATGCATCAACGACACTTCATGCAGACATATTGTTTATTATTTTTATAATAAATGTTTTATTGAGGTTTTGGAAAGTGTTTTATGGAATTAAAATTTGCCTTTTAGATTTATAGAGGCCTTTTTTTCTTCATAACGGTTTCATCACAACATTTATCAAGGATGTTTTAAGAGTCTAGTTTTGTAATGGCCTTTAATAAGTACTAATAGGCATTAAAAATGTCTAGTTTTAAAAAGGATTTAAAATACATTTATTGCAAATATGTTAAAACCATAAAGAATAATTTAAAGCTTCTTTAAATCTAAATGGAATTTAAGACGTTCATAAAACTAATTAGCTTTATGGAGGTTATGATAAACCCATTACAAATACATATTATCCTAGAAGCAAATTAGCTTTATAATTAGGTCTTACAGAATGCTTTAAAACTTTCTATATAAGAGCAAGTATACTTGAAGCCTAAAAGGCCTTAACTACAACATCAATAAAGCACAAGACTATTTCCTAACCCTGACAAACCTTTCTTAAAACCTCCTCAAGTCCAAATGACTTTTAAATTGTTCCTTGGGAATATAAATAAAACATATTGCGAAGTAATAAAAAAATTCCCACTTTATTGTGATTACTGTCATAATCCGTTTGTAATAAATACGTTAATGGAAGCTTCTATCAGCAAGTTGGGGGTGGTTTCCTAAGGGCTGTAATAAACAAGACATCAAGTTAATTTGGTATCAACGGTCGAGACAATCAAAACGTTACATATTTCCTGTTTTTCAGTGGAGCAGGGCAAAGGTTATCAGGACGATATTGTCGGCAGAGAGATTTCCTTGTTTGGAAATGTGGAACACGAAAACGTTTTTTATGTATGGCAGATCCCACGGGTACAGTCCATCGGTTCCGTATGGAACTATATTTAAAAAACAGTCGAGGGAACTGGAATTGTTGATGTCTTGCTTTTCCGATTCTCTACCTCGAGAGCAATTCTTTCTGAGAAATGTCGACGTCGATATCGATGTTACGGCTGATGCAGAATCCGACGGTGGTGAGTACAAACAGAATAATAATATGTGTCTATTTAGCACTAGGCTATTCATTACAAACGATAAAACAAACGTTTTTGTAACTACTAGGATATATAAAAGTTTATACATATACAGACATCTGTACACATAATATATGTAACACTTCTTATTAGAATTTTTTTAAAAGAAATTATGCTTCAAGCTTCTATTGCTTCTTGACTGAGGCTGCTATATTTGTTAATTCTCTTTAAAAAAATTTAATTCTGCCCGGCATTTGTTCGAATTGTTTGCATAACAAAGTTTTGTCTCCGTGTTGTGTCGTAATCATGGATGTTTTGAAATATTTAAGCATTTTTTTCTGGTCGTGGCACTCTATATGCACCAACAAATTTCGAGTCAAATTTTTTTCATGGAGTCGAAATGTACTCAGAATATTTCAAGGATTCCAAAAATATAAAAATATACAGGGTGTTCCATTTAAAAATCAAAAGTTGAAGTCATTATTGGTGAAACCGGAAGGGGAGAAAATCATAGTTATGTCGAAAAGTGTCTTATTGGTCATATAATACATCTACCAAGTTTCATTCTGGTATTCTAAAAAATAAGGGGAAAAAGAGGAGGTCTACCATGATCCGGTATGTATGGTTTTTCCTCCAGTCAAATAGGGAAAATTAGAGGGGAAAACTGATACAAGTTTTGAAACTTGGCAAAGATGTTCATTAAGGTTTACTATTAAAAGTCCCCAGCTCAAACTGTTGCGCTTGAGCCGCCATCTTGGAAAGATGACGCTCGGATTAAGTTTTTTTGCTTATATCTTTCTAACCATTAGCGATATCGAAATTATGTTATGTTATAAAAAATGAAGCTTATAAAATTCTCTACAAAGAATGTTGAAAAAATAATATCACTGTGTTAGTCATAGAATTCGCAACAACTTTCAAAATGTCAGCTATGGGTCCGTCTTTCTGTCAGTCTATTCAGCTGCGTCTCTGTCCGTTATGTCTCTTTTAAGCTAAATAACTTAAAAGAGAAAAGTCCAATTTTTTTTATAGAAGTGTTTAGCTATACTTTGGCGCTAAAGCAAAATTATAGCTATAACTTTGAAAATCATCCCATTTAATGGAATTTTAAGTTCCTTGTAAATATTGGCTTTCCTCCTCCAATCATCCCATTGAACACGCACCATAGTACCGTACCTAGAGGTAAAAAATATGCAACGGAATAATGTCATATTGAACGGATTTCGTTCATTTTTGGCAGTATAATAGTAAATGCTTCACAGTGCCACCCCCTCTTGCAGGTAAATATATATATTTATTGGAGCTGAAATAGAATATAATTTTAAGAAGAAAAGGTTCTATGCAATTTTTCACATAAATTGATAGTTTTTAAGTTATAACAACTCAAAATTGCGATTTTAGCTGAAAAAAAAAGGTATTTCCAAACGGCTTTCATCAAGTATCTCGAAAAGTATTACTTTATTGAAAAAATTTTACAGACCAATAACAGAAAGTACAAACTGGGAATTAATTATATTTTTTGTTTATTGATGTAGGATTAATAATTTCGGAGATATTTAAGTTTACATTTGGCATCCAAGTGTTCATAAGATAATTATTTAGAGTGAGAGTTAAATATCTCAGAAACTGTGACACCTACGTCAAGGTAGAATAATAGGTTATTAATTAAGCTTTCAGCTGCTTTTATATTTGTTTCTGTAACATAAAAAACAAAGAAGTTATGATCGAAGCAATGTGCGTCTACACATTTTTTTTAATAACGTCACCATTTTGTTACTGTAATTAGCCAGTAATTAAAAAAAGGGAATTTCAAACACTGTTTCTCATTAATATATAGTATGACGTAGATGCTCAAATTTTTTGGTTTGTATACAGCACTTGCTTTAGAAAAAAATACAGTTAAATTTTAAATTTTTTATTTTCGATAAAATGTAATTTTTTTTTTCCTTTTCCAAAATCTCAATAAATATTACTTTTATTGAAAAATGGGTAGAGACCAAAAATAAAGATCATAAACTGATAATGGATTTCTCTTGTTTATTTATTTACATAGATTTAATAGTTTCGGAGATATGAAAGTTTACAAATGGCGTCTGAACGTTTATAAGACGAAAAATGCAGTCTAAATGTTAAATATCTTAGAAATTGTGACACCTACGTCACGCATGCTAAGAAATTAAATTAAAGACAATTAATTGCGCTTTCAAATTTTTTTATTCGTTCCTGTAGCATAAGAAGTAAAGAAGTTATGACGGAAAAATATGCGTATTTATATTCTTTTATATAAAAAGGTCGCCATTTTCTTACTCTAATTAGCCAGTAATTGAAAAAATTAATCTTAAATACAGTTTTTCATTAAGATGTAGCATTACGTAGATGCTTAAATTTTTTTGCTCATTTAAAGCACTTGCTTTAGAAAAAAATGCATTTTAAACTTAAAAAGGTAATTTCGAAACACTTGGATACCAAATGTAAACTTAAATATCTCCGAAATTATTAATCCTACATCAATAAACAAAAAATATAATTCATTCCCAGTTTGTACTTTCTGTAATTGGTAAGTAAGTAAAGTATTTATTTAGCAACTACTATTTATAACAATGTAACATTTCGTACAATATAAATGAAACAACAAAAAAAAATACCAACAGATTATCACTACTTTCAGGTACAATTAAATTAATGATTCTTAATAACTAGTCTTAACATATCTATTGATTTCTCTTTTAAATGTAGTTAAATTCTTTATTTGTTTTACCTCGTTAGGAAGAGCATTGAACATTATTAATCCTTTAAAAAATAAATAATTTTGTGCAAAACTTTTTTTGCCTAAGTGTATATAAAAATCATTTGGTTGTCTAGTGTTGTGATTATGTCTTTCAGATATATAAGTGATACGGTCTTGTAAGTATTCAGGTAACAGTCCCTCTCTTATTTTAAAAATAAAAATTAATGTATTGTAACATATTCGTTGTTTTACTGACATAAACTGCAATGTTTCTATCATGTTTCATGTTCAGCTCCAATAAATATATATTTTTTTTAAGTGCCACCCTCTGAGGGGGGTGGCATCCACCCCCTATAAATTAGCAAGCCCCCGTACAATATAGAAACTTTTCTGTGAAGCATTTACTATTATACTGCCAAAAATGAACGAAATCTATTCAATATGACATTATTCCGAAGTTAAAACCTCTAGTTACTGTACTACCAAAGCACTACCATTCCTTGACTACATGTACTTTCATACAAATCCTTCTTAGATCGATTTATCTTTCAGATTCGAGATTAACTCTGGGAAAATCTCACACCGTTGACATTTCCGATAATGCTCTGATGGGTCATTGCTCTTTTGTGAAAGAAGCGGCGCTGGACTGTGGGATTGTTTTAAAATCGGAGGAGATTTTGGAGGGTGTCGTCATGAATGCAGCGGAAAGGGTGATGTTCGAGGCGCTCAGATGTTTCGCGGAATGTCTGATACGTAGGTCGAGGCATCATTTGGTGTGTCAGGAGAACTTCAGGTATTAATAATAATAATAATAATAATAATATTGCCTTTAATAATCCAATAGATTATACAGAATAATATTGGAATAAAAATACATTTCTTAAAGAGTGTTTGGAGAGAGGAATTTTTTTTTGCTAGAATCAGAGGTAGGTATACTTACAAAGAAATATGACTGCAAGTAATTTTACAAAAAATTGCTAAAAACAATTAATAATAAAAATAACAACTTTTGCTTGATTTAAAATAGACAAATCTGTAATTGTAACTTCAGTATTAATACAGTGCGTTTTTTAAATTGGGCAATAGAGCAAAATAATGAATAAACTAATTGAAGAATATTTCAAACTATTTCAGCATATAATTTAATTCTGTGTCGCCATCCTTATAACTGTTATGGATTTCTTGAATTGTGAAGGATGCAATTGCATCTTTTATCCGATTTTTTAATATCTCCACAGTATTAGGTAAGTTTTCCTTGTAAACAATTTGTTTAAAGCACCCCCACAAATAAAAATTTCAAATTATCAAGCCTTGTCAGCCATAAATCTGGACCGTTTCTGCCAATATCATTATCTCCAAATTTGCGGTTTAGCCAGTTGTCAATGATGTTGAAAATACATTACTTAGCGGCAATCAAGAGGTATATTATTTAAATCATCGCTGATAAAATGTGTTAACATATCAAGGTATGTGTGCTGATTAACGTTGCTATTAAAAAAATATGAATCTATTATTCCCTGAGAAGTAACAACACATCACGTGTTCAGTTTAACAAAATATTGGCGATGATTTGAACTTCTAAAATGAGGATTAGTATCGCTCCAAAATTAAAAAATATATTTTAAGAACTCACATATTGAGGTTTTAATTAAAGATTTATTTGTTTTAAATCAATCAAAAATAAAAAAAATGTTGGCTCAAATTTCTGATTTTAAGAACATTGTATTAATATTGAAGTTTTAAATACAGATTTTTCCTTTTTAAATCAAACTGTAAATAAAGACATTTTTTAATAACTATTATTATTATTATTTTTATTCAACTACATAAAATTACTGCAAATAAAGAATTTTAAAAGTCCTGATATTCAATAATTTTTTCCTGCTTGATTTTCACATATTTTACAAATGAATTTTCGAGTCGCAAAGCTCAACCCATATTTGCTTACATATCAAATGCACCCCGTGTGATAGTTATAATAATAATAATAAATTTGGTCTTGTAATACATTTGGAATTCCAAGTGTATTACAAGACCAAATGTCATTTGACAGAATATGTGTTTTTGGTTTTAGTGAGGAAACTAGCGAAATCACCGTGGAAGAGATCAAAATTGCCTTAAGCGAAAGGTCAGAGCTGAAGTCGATTATGAATTTTCAGAAGAGGAAGCGGGAAAAAGAGTTTTTTTCATAAGACTGTCGTAAGCCCATAAGTTTTCCTTGTAAAATATTGTTATATGTAAATATATTTTTTTAGGATATTTTAAAATTTCGAGTATTTATTTTTGTCTTGTTGTTTTTTTATTAAATGATGCTTGTTTTCTTCTTCGATTGCTTCATTTATTCTCCGCCAACATGATGATGTGCTACCCGAAAGCCTGGTTCCAGGGGCAGCTTTGACTCTTTCCTGAGGGGGGCGAATTCGGGATTAAAAACGCAAAATATGTACTAAAATTGCAAAATGCACTATACTTTTCTATTTGAAACCCATTTAAACAACTACGATTTGGTAAAACTCAAAATATTTTAAATTAAATACAAATGATAACTGACGACGGAGAAGTGCGATAAATGTTCAATTGTACAAGACAATTTATACCATTTATATGAGGTTTTATTGCTTGTCCAATAAGTAAAACCAAAAATATTTACAAAAAAACTATTACAGTAAGGGACCAGTGAAATACTATTTTACCCACTTCAGTGGGTTGGAAGAAATGGTTCCACTAAATAGCCTCATTTCAAAATTGTATAAAGAGGTGTGTCAATCAAAATGGGCAATATTTTTTCTATTGAATTATTTGTTTATCATGGGTCATTTTCCAACCTGCAATTTTGAACTGAATTTCTTCAATTTTCCTACACCAATACACAAAAAATAATTCATCTAAAAGTCCAGAAACAATCCTATTAATTCAAATATTTCTGTTGCGCATGTCCAGTGCAATTCACACCTGCCTTCGACCAGCTGAAGCTACACTAGTGCTGACTAGTGGACCTTACACTGGTTAAAGGAATGGTAAAGTGTAGTGCATGTAACACCATATCCTTGAAATGAAAAATACTTTGGGTAATTCAGTGTAGTTCAGTGCTACACTTCGTATGCAAAGGAAAGGACCTATTTAATGGTGCTTGTGAGAAGTAAGAATTATTACATAATAACAGAGGAAGAAGAAGAAGTGAAAAATATAAATAAAGAAATGTCAAAATAATATCTGATGTGATAAACTGATAAATGTCATTGTCATTTCGATCGTCATTGGATTTGAGAGTATCTATTTGGTATCTGATTGAAAAAAATGTGCTTTTAAAAATACACTAATGAGTAATGAAGTGATAAATGCCAATATTTGTGATAGTGGTTAAATTTATACAAATTTAAGTACGTAAATATAAAAATTCAAAACAAAAATGAACCCCTCAGATGAACAAAACAATTTGTCAGAGTTGGCATTGAAAAAGATTAAATTCGGCGAGGCACTTATAAGATCCATCGAGGAATTCCAAAATATAGAAGGATCCCAAAAACTCTCTAGAAAAATAAACCAGGAACTAAAATTTTTAAAAAAGGTACGCACCTATAATAAAATGACACTACTTGTTCTTGTAATCAAAGTATACAACATAACATTTAATCTTCCAGGTCAGTAAGAGTCGGTTATTAAAAAAAGAGCATTTACAGTGTTCAAACCTAACCCATTTTTCCGCCCTCATAAACACCCTGAAAACAGTAGAAAACTGTCAGAGTATTAACAAAGTGTTTGTGATAGACGATAGAAAAATCACCGTAGATATTGTGAGCAATGGTGGCCTAATTTGGACAAAGGTAATCGCTCGCAATCCAAAGTCTGTTAGCCAAATATGCATGGGAAATGCGAGTTACGGAGTGAGGAGTATAATCGATCAAGCTGAAGAGTACGTGGAGTGTTCAAAGGCATATCCTTGTTTATTTCAAACACCAAAGGTACGTTGTTGAAAATACTGAATCGGTCATTATGTAGATGAACTCACCTCCGCTCACCAAGTCGCTCCGTCTCCAACGTAGAATGGCTTATCTACTCTCGATGGGGTTCGGTTAAATTTATATCAAACACCGAGAACCAGAAGGGTCCTGTAATAAAAGAGAAAAGGTTGTATTCTGCTCACTACTTCGTGGATCTTCGGATCTACTCGCGTCTCTAATGATAACACACGAAAATGCTGAAGAGGTTACACTTGAAGTTTTTCATTCAATCAGGACAAATTCAAAAATTCAATGATGCCATTTATTGTAAATAAAATTCAAAATGTATACAATAAACATGGCCTATCTAGTTAATCATTTATTTCTTGGTATTTGCCTACCAATCACGGCAAGGATAGATAAGAGCTTTATCTTAACTCATGTAATGGAGAATTACATTATCATTCTATTGGCACAAAAAGATTCACAATTTCTGAGAAGTTTAAGTTTTGGCTATTTGACAGAAATATTTAATCAGGGACGGCTTAAGGGCCGGACGACTGCCCGGGGCGCCGCACAGTGTTGCAAATAGCTCATTTTTTGGACAAACGATAATTCTCAAGCCTGGAATTAATGAAATTTAATTTTTTTTTTAAACTATTCCTTATAAAATTGCCTTTAATTCTATCGAGCCCGAATTTTGAAATTTCAAAATTGAAGATGGCTAATCCAATATCGCGGATATAAATTTTGAAAGTAAATTAAAGTTTTATCAAAAGATTGTTTAAAATTATAAAAAATTGTTACTTGGGGGTTTTTTTGGTTTCTAATCTCATTTCTGATCCCAGAATTTTGCGATTCAAAAAATCAAGATAGCGGATCCAATATGGCGGCTATAATATTTTTTTAAATGAAATGTACATGCATAAACTGTTAAAAATTGTTACTTAGGACTTTTAAGGGTTTTTGATCGAGAATCTGAAATCTAAATTACGTAATATCGTAATCCAAAATGGCGAATCCAATATGGCGGCCACAATATTTTTTTAATTGACTTGTAAATGCGCAAATTGTTAAAAATTGTTACTTAGGAGTTTTAGAGATTACTGATCATGAATCTAGAGTCCAAATTACGTAATACCGAAATCCAAGATGTCGGATCCAATATGGCAGCCATAATATTTCTTTAAATGAGATGTACATGCGCAAATTAATAAAAATTGTTACTTAGGGCTTTTAAGGGTTTCTGACTATGAATATTAAGTCTAAATTATGTAAAATCATAATCCAAGATGGCGGATTCAATATGGCGGCCATAATATTTTTTGAAATGAAATGTACATACGCAAATTATTAAAAATTAGGTTTAAAGATGTCAACATTTTTGATTGGTTATCTCATTTTTTTATAAGATGGCATATTCGAATCTGCCATCTTAGAATTCGAAATTATGAATGCGTAGTCAGCAATCGCAAAAACCTGCAAGTAACAATTTTTAACTATTTTCGCATGTACATCATAATTTTTAAAAAATTTATGGCAGCCATATTGAATTTAATTATCTGGTTTGCAAAATATCGAAATTTTAATATCCGAAACGAGATTAGCAAACTGCGAAACCCCCGAAAAACAAATTTTAACAGTTTCCTTCTTAATTTATCATTTTTTTTTTAATTTATGGACACCATATTGGATCCGCCATCTTGGATTTCAATATTACGTAATTTGGACTTCAGATTCATAATCAGCAATCTCTAAAACCTCTAAGTAATAAGGACAAGACTTTTTTTTGTGTTATTATTAATAAAACGTTGTAACTTCACATTGATGTGAAAATATAAATTCATTGAGAATGGTTTATCGAAATGCAATAAGAATTTTTTTTTTTTTTAATCTCTAATCTCAAAATTATTTTTTTTAAGAACTTCTAGAAATATGTAAAAAATAAAAAACTACCTCTTAAGCAGAAGAGGGGGTTTGACTGATTCTATGTAAACTGATGTCCAGATGGGCTATATCTAATTTAAAATATGAATTTTTATATTTTAAGGCGGTCGGAAGATATTGCAGTAGAGCTGACATTTATTGTTCCCCTTTAAGGTGGTATAATTTCCTCCTATTATTCATTGAGGGTGCACTATCAGCCACATAAATATCGAGAGACTATTTTGTGTTAACTTAAAAAGTAGTGATCGGAGGATCCAAAGGACTTTAGTATGTAGCTTATCTGTGAAATTTCCGTGATTATCTGAGGGAGGGGCGCCAAAAAGTGCTCCCGCCCGGTTGGAAAATTTACCTTAAGCCGCCCCTGTATTTAATTGTAAAATGTCTTTTTAGATCGAGTTTATTTTCACGAATGGAATAAGTAACAACATCGCCACCAAATTAGAGTCGTATGGTATCACTATAAAAGGGGCAAGATTGATCGACTTGCAAGATGAAACTGAAGAATGTTCTGATCTATGTGAAGATCATCAGAGGAATGAAAGTCCCAACGTAAGCATGCCAAATATCGCAGACTTATCTACAAAAAATATTTCAAATATAGCCAAAGTAAATTTGGATGTATCAGCCATGCTGGCGTACTGTAGCTCTGTAACAAATGGCAGCGCTGATATGTATGATTTTGATGTGCCCGTTTTGAAACAGCAGGCGGAGTGGGAGAGGCTTAGACCTCAGAAACCGATATTGGACAAATATTTTAAAGGTTTGATTAATTACAATCATAATAATAGTGTTTATTGAAATAGAATAACTTCTATACATTCATGTAACGTGGTGGGCCTTTCAGACTTCCCTTTTTTCCTATTCTGTAAATTTTCTGTTCCATTATCGTTGTTGCTATAGCTATTGTTTAAAAAAAGTTACAGATATCAGTAATTTTCAGAAAACCATGCTCTATGGCTTTTATATTTAGTTGATTTGTAAGAACATAATTTCTTAATGAACGAACTCTTATGCCTTAGCCGGGGAAGGAGGATAGCGATCAATCAAACTGTGAATTGTGTCAAGCGGAACATGTCATTTAGCGATGTCAATTTGATAAGCCTTTGAAAAATTATTTTGAATTACTGGTCCACTAAAATTAGGAAAAAAAACGCCGTTTTAAAGAAAGATTTTGAACAGCAGTTTCTTTGCATGGATAGTAAGTACTCAACTTTTAGAATAATTTTTTGCTTATGCGCAGAAAAAAAAAGAAATGATTTGTGAGATATATACGTATATATACGTTTTTTCGTGTTTTTTTCATTTAGACTTTCATATCTCGAAAAGTACACGTTTTTAAGGCTAAACGAACACAGGTAAAAGTGTTCAGAATACGATTTCTTACATAAAAGGTTCTATGCATTTTTCCCTATTATCCCACTGGTTTTTCCGGAAAAGCGACTTGAAAAATATATATATATATATGGGTTTTTTCGTGTTTTTTTTATTTTGAATGCAAATATCTCAAAAAGCACGCGATTTTAGGGCTAAATGAATATAAATAAACTTATTCAGAATGAGATTTTCTACAAAAAAGCTCCTATACATTTTTCGATTATCCCATCCCAAGCAGCATTCAAAGTGATGGGAACTGGCATCTGAGGCATCGGAACTTTAATATAGTAGGAATAACATAACTGTTACTAATTTTGCGACTTCAGGGTAATATTCACTTTGTGGTATGCATTTGTAGTGACAATTAAGTAGGTTCTACTGAATTTAGGCACTGTATAGTTATAACGCTTTCAAGTAACTGCTGGAGAATCTGCAACGTCGCGGATACTACTCTGCATTACTTTGAAGCATCCTCAACTGCAAAGTGAAAATTGGTAGTAATGCCGACTGCACAGCTTTACCATAGGACCACTTGAAAGTAGTCTAACTTATTAGTGACATCTCGAGTAAAAATGAGGTTATTTCTACGAACATAGGGGCTTTGAAGTTATCTTTACTACTCCCCACTAATTGAAAATGACTTGAAAGTTACATATACCTTGAAAATCTACTATAGAGTAATATTAACTTTTAAGACAATTTATATAATTATTGGCATTGAATAAAATGGCGGCATCTGAAATGCTCAGTGAAAGCGAAATAAAGTTTATCAGCACTCATCCACGTTTTATAGAAAACTGAAGAAACAGTTAAACAGTAGTAAAGAAATAGTGATTCTTCAGAATATGATGCAAACATAATTCGCCACAGCAAAACCATCATCTTTGGCAACAAGTGCAAAAGTGCTCCCATCAACACAAGAAGAGTAATCGAAAACTATAACAGTTGTAGTGATTAATGATACTGTGTACTGCTCGAAAATTACAACTTGTCTTTAACACACAGATTGACCCATAGTTCAGTTAGTGATCCACTGAGCATATTAAATGAATTTGCCGATTAAAAACTCCAAATTTAATAAATATTGTGTCGATGGGGAACGGACAATGTCGGTATAACGGCATAAGACATTGTATGTACAATAAATTGAATTGAATGAAATTAAATGTAAACTGATCACTAAATAAATATAAAAACTGTTATGTATTTTTTCCATTATTACACACCTTACGTTAATAAATATATTTATCCAACACTTTCATATAAAGTGATCTTTATTGATAAGACTTTGAAGGTATAAAGTGACCCATAAGTCACTAGTGAGATAAAGTAGTAAGCTAAAGTGAGGTAAAGTGATTTAGTCACTAAAGAGTAATTTTAATATAAAATAAAGTCCAAGGAATTTATTTATTGTCTCCATTATATGGAAAATTAACAAAACAAAGAATCCATGCACTAACACTTATTTATATTTATGTTAACATTTATTGTCATCATATTCGATTTTTCACAAAGAAAACTGCTCTTCTGTACACAATTTTTCTCTATACTAGTAACGACGTCTGTATTGCCTGACTCGTTGTGCTGCTCTCCCTGAATTTTTTTAGCAATAACAATCTTGTTGAGACTGAATCTTCCAAATAACCCTCCGCCACAGTGGATGATTTCCACATACCGTGACGTTTAAGGGTGGTAATGTCACCCCCAGCATTGGCCAAGAGTTGATGAGGAACGGAGCATGCTATGGCCAGTATACAAATCTGCATCAGGCAATTGCAAATAATCAGCTACAATTCTTGGAATTTTTGAGAGCTTATTTAATCCAACGCATTGGACAGTGCACTTTCCCTTTTGAAAATTTACGAAAAATCTTTTGTGAAACACATTTTGCGGTCTTAAAGACATATTTCCTAATCAAATCAAGTGGGTTCACCGAAAATCCTTCATTTAAAACTGTGAAACTTCTTGATTTATTCGTCTTGGTATCTGGTATGGATATATATAGATATTATTCTTTATCTCGTATCTTCGACGCTTAAAAAGGTCAGTTCACCGCACCCAATATCAATGCAACCTAAAAAACCCAAACATTTAAATATGTATATAAAAGTAAGATCATAAAAAACACCTACCTTTGACATAAGATGCTCACCGTCAGGGGCATCCATCAAATATTGTTCTGTATGTGCTCTTTCCAAATAATATCAGATAATAAAAAGTACTTAAAAAGTATAATAATTGTTATTTTTAATAATCCACGTATTCCCATCGCACACAGTGACAGTGACACTTTAACAGTTATTACCGCGTTGCCAATTAAAAAAAAAGAAATTACCTATATCGATTCTGCCAATTCTACCAACATGAAAATAAGTTGGTAGCAACTGTTACTGTCACCACTTTTACAGTAACAACAACTATAACGTTGGTGGCATCTGCTACTTTATAGTAAATGTAACTTGTAGGGAAATAATTTTGGTTTTTTCTACCTCTAAATTACTGCAATTAAAATCGTCATTTTTCTGTTGTTGAATGAAGACGCCATATTGACACGGATAAAAATATAATTCAATAAAAAATTTCTTTTTATTATAGTCATTTACAAATGTTTTCTAAATAGATTATTACTTTATAATATACAAAATTAAAAAAAAAACGTTTTCCATAAAAAATTTTGCAGTTTTGTTTGTACACATAATTTTTGCAAAAAATTTTTTTTCCGAAAAAACCATTTTCTCGAGGGGGCGTCTTTTTTATCGAAGCATCATGATAACATTTTACAGAAAACAAGTGGTGGTTTTAATATCCACACCCAGGGTAAATGCAAAACATCATGATTTATAATATATGCTTATGCATGTTGTATATAATCACCTTAACTTGGACCTTGGACATATCATGTGCTTAAACTCAGTAAGTCATTAATTTGCTATTCGAATAACAGAGAGCCAAATATATAGTTTGCGCTCTCATTTCGGTCAGCTGAGCTGTTCCAAAAGTTAGTCATTTCTACTACTTGGTTACGTCCTGTTTACGTAATAACCTAGTCTTCAACACGGTAATGGTAGAAGTACCGGAATAGTAATTTGCTACGTAATTATTATTCCCCATTTTGGTGAATGCTTAGTAGAAGGATGGTTCCCATTACGTAACAATCCTTAGTTCCGGAAACCTTTAAAGTTCCCCTAATGGCAACTATTACGTAGAAACTACTAAAATTGCTGCTTGGGATTGGTTTTTTCGGAAAAGCTTCTTGAAGAATATATATACTTGCTTTTTCGTAATTTTTTTTTCATTTGGACGTATATATCTCGGAAAGTACGCATTTTTAAGGCTAATGAACATTACTAAACTTGTTCAGAATGTGATTTCCTACAAAAAAGGTTTTATATATTTGAGAGATATATATATTTTTCAAGAAGCTTTTCCGGAAAAATCAATGGGATAATCGGAAAAATGTATAGGAGCTTTTTTGCAGGAAATCTCAATCTGAACAAGTTTACTTATCTTCATTTGACCCTAAAATCGTACACTTTTCGAGATATTTGCATTCAAAATAAAAAATACAAGAAAAAAACATATATTTTTCAAGTCGCTTTTCCCGAAAAGCCAATGGGACAAATGGAAAAATGTATAAAACCTTTTTTGTAGGATGTCGTATTTTGAACACGTTTACCTATGTTCGTTTAGCCATAAAAACGCGTACTTTTCGAGATATGTATGTCTAAGTGAAAAAACGTATATATATATTTATATATGTCAAAAATCGTTTCTTTTTTTTCTGCGCATAAGTAAAACCTTGTTCTAAAAGTTGAATTCTTACTTTCTGTGCTGTTGCTGTTCAGAATTTTTCTTTGCTATTTTCCTAATTTGAGTGGACTTATACACACCCTCCAAATTTTAACCCCAATTGGATTTGTTGCATGCACTGATCACGTGCATTTATTACTATCCTTCTTTCCTGATACAGTTGCTGTTACTCTGGTTGGTTACTTAATTCAGTTACTGTTTGTACAATTCCATGCGGCATTTCTTTTTTACTTCACTCTCTTGTTTCAGGGAAAAAGTTATATTGTTGTCAAACTGCGAGGGACAATTTTATAAATATAGTGGAGACTGTAGGAGGCCTAAATGAGAAAATTAGGGCCGAGGCATTACTCGAACGACTCACTGTGCTTCCCGACGATGCCGATTCGAAAAGTACCTTAGAGGCAGACGATTTTGATGAGATATTCAATAAGGTCCAGTTTGTGATTGATAAATCGTTAAAGTTGGGAGGGAAAATCAAGCAAAGGTCTCTTATTATTTTTACGTTTGGCGATCGAATCAGAGCGATCACCGTAACAGCGAATGATGGTTTTGTTCGAGCTGCCAAACAGCAAGTGAGTATCGCAAGTATTTTTTGGTAGATGTAGTGGAGTGCACTGAGATTTTGACTAGGAAATCGATGGGACCTAAGGATTCTTACAAAAAACTGCTGTTTATCATTTCATAAACGTGAAGAAATGAAAAAGTTGACCAAAGTCGGCTACGAGCTAAACTTTTGGGGTGAGGGAAGGTGTTAAATACAGTTTTTTGCAAATAACTTGAAAACTACGAATTTTATTAAAAAGTGTTAAACATACAACTTGAAGATTGTGAAATTATCGTTGAATCTGCGACAAGTCCCGTTATGATTTTTTTAAGTTTCGTGTTTTTTGGCACGCTTTCCATGATTAACTCAAAAACTAAGGCTTTACAAAATAAGAAAAACGACATAAGAGACTTAAAGGAAAAGAATTTATACAAGACAAATGAAGATTTAAAATACTGCCAAACTATCTCTTAACCGTCCAGTCAACGGAGTGCTAAAATGACCAAAATCTCTAACTTGAGTGCTACTGAACAGATTTTGATGAAACCTTGTACAATGTGTTTGTAATAACGTTAATAAAAAAAAGTTGAAAAACGAGAACAGGAAATTATCGGACCCCTTTTATCTCGGGTTCCGTAACTTGTAGAATTGGGTCAAAAATGAAAAGAAAACGATATATTTGCCTTTTTTAGCCCAAAATATGATGTTATTATTCTTGTGAATTTTTTGGAAAAACGCTTAAGTATTTTTCGAGATATGGCCACTCGAAAATTCCTAAAAATGGGGGAGAGGAAATATAAAAGTTGAAAAAAAATCTGAAAAAATTCAGGTGAATGTATCATTGAAATGCAAGACTTTTTTTATTTGCAATTTTTCTGTAAAGTGCGTTTTCACAGATTTTTTCCGGAAAAACATGAAAAATTACCCCAATCTTTGACACTGTAGCACTTTAAAAATATATCATTTAAAAATTTGAAAAAATGCAGATGTATGCATTGAGGCCTTCTAAATATTTTTTGTCTCTTTGAATTTTTTTGTAACATGCTAATTTTCCGAGTTACAGGCAGTTTTTCACGATAAATAATGTACTACATTTTTTTCTCATTTTCAATTTAAAAATTATATTGAACCTTTAAAAATGGTATAACTATATAGGTTTCATATTTTTATATAATAATATGTATAAATCACGGTCATTTTTCGAATTTTCATGTATTAATGTGAAAAAAATGTAGTACATTATTTATCATGAAAAACTGCCCGTAACTCGGAAAATTAGCAAGTTACAAAAAAATTCCAAGAGACAAAAAATGTTTAGAAGACCTCAATGCATACGTCTGAATTTTTAAATTATATATTTTTAAAGTGCTACAATGTCAAAGATGGGGGTAGTTTTTCATGTTTTTCCGGAAAAACTCTGTGAAAACGCACTTTACAGAAAAGTTCCAAATAAAAAAAAAGTCTTGCATTCGATCACATTTGCATTTTTCCAAAAAATTCACAAGTATAATAACATCTTATTTTGGGCCAAAAACGGGAAATATTATCTTTTTCTTTTCATTTTTGACCTAATTCTACAAGTTACAAGATTTCATAAAAATCCATTCAGCAGCACTCAAGTTAGAGGTCTAGTTTCAATATCATTAAAATCACGTTTTAGGAATTCATTATAGCTGTAAAATGCTTTCTCGATTAGATAACTTGGTAATTTTTTGAATGGTGTCAGCTCGTATTTTTTTACTGAAATGGAAAGATGGTTGTAAAATATAGGACCAAAATATTGAAATAGTCCGGGGTCCAAGCACTCCAAAATCAAGATGACCTGTTCCGACATGATGTACAAATGTTGATATAAGTAATGAAGAGAGCATTACCTGGGGCACTAGAAAACACTTGTCGGATTAATTTTTGCTCTTGCGCAACTTCAGAAATCGCAAAAAAGATGGCGGATTGATAATTACAAAATTATGTTTTACAATGGTTATTCTCCGTTAAAACAAAAACTATGTAACCTACCGATCTGATTTCTGGTATGTATACTCAAAAGATATACATGATTCTAACTAAGCTATTGGTATTTTTGAAAAGAATATTTTTTTTGGAAAAAAAATAATAAAAATCAAAAGGTTGATATTTACGTTCTAAAAATTTCGATATGCGGACAACTATGTTAAATTTATGAAATTCTTATATACAATTGCTTACCAAATATAGTCCATATATTGAAAAAGTTTTTTTAAAAAAGATCCTGTCGATAACGTATACAGTTTTTTGTTTATGATTTTTTTATGAGGCGCGTAATTATGCAGTATTAAAATAAAAATAGTCTACACGATAATTGGTACAGTGTAACAGTAAAAAGCACTATATTGTTCAATATAATTGCAAATTTGAATTACTTTATGTTAATAATACAACAAAACGAATGAAAGTAGTAGTCGGGCATTGCCGACTGCGGCCACTCATTTAAAAAAATAATAATCGATACAAAGTGAATTGTGTGTTCGAGCAAAATGTTAATCAAATAGGTATTCGCAATTGGCCATGCCCGAGTACAACTTCTACTTTATAATATATTGTTTAAGAAATAAAACATTAGTGAAAAATATTATTTTAGGTATTTAGCATATTTAATAGAAAGCAGAAAAGGGAGATATTTTAAATAAAACATTAATGTTGTATATTATGTAATTTTTGTGTATAACTATTCTAACATTTTAGTCAGAATCACTATCATTATAAAATGATGAATATTGCTTTTTCCCTTAAAACAATTTTCAGGAAAAGCAGCACACGAGCATGCAACTGAATACCACTCACAGGAACATTTTGTGTCGCATTTTATTTTACAGTTGCACTTTTTAATTTAAGTTCAGATAAACTTTTTTTTTGTCGACATTATTGGTACCAGCTCCTGATTTCTAATTCTGCATCCAAAATGTTGTGCAAGAGGTAATTTGAATGACGGTTCACAACACTGTTTAAAAAAAGTAATATTTGCAACATGTTGTTGAAAAGCGACTTCCGTCGGTGGGAGGGAGCGTAAATCACTTTTATCAAATTATTTTACCTTTTAATAATTTTCAAACGTATACATATAATACATTTGTAAAGTTGACGTGTATGTACATTGAAAATATTTGCAAAAAACTGATGTGGGGGATGTAAGATGAGTAATGGAATACATTAAGACAGATTTTGGAATTTTTCTCTGTTTGTCTGCTTGTCTGTTTGAACGCGCATCACGCAGAAACTACTGAACCAGTGAGGTTCATCTAAGCTTGGAGTAACATTTAGTTCTTATTTCATCGAAATCGGCCTAGACTAAGCCAAGTTTTATGAAAATCGATATAGTAGAACAGGAGATACAGCTTGGTCTCTACAATAAGCGTATTTGCACGGCATAAACTTTTAAGATTAAACTTCTGTAATATTCCAGAAAATTCGAGAGTACTCTGGAATATTCCAGAAAATTTGTGAGTTTTCTGAAATATTCCAGAATGGTGATTCTACCTCAAACGTCGTTTATAAAGAAACTTTTTAGTCAATTTCAAAATTCCACGCGAACGTAACCGCGGGCATAGCTAGTAAATAATAAATATGAACCGCAAACAATAATCAATCGATTTAAACAATCAAACACAAATAGTTTTTATAATATTAAAATGTTAAGACAAATAACTTCACACTATATACATAAGTACATACGCCTAGTAAACATGAACATACCAGCTAATTTCACTGTAAACTGTTTTCATGCGCTTTATGAATTTTAGGAGAGCATCCATTTTAAAAATTCACAACTCGAATACTATATGCAATATCAACTTAGTTCTTGTCATTTTCAATATATTGGGTATGTTTGTTAGCATCGTTTATACACAAAAAATTTAAAATTGAAGTACTTGCTCGTATGTTGAAATTCTTACTACAATATTTTATAATTACAGATTTTATATTTTTTTCCCAAAAAACTAAAAATATTTAAACAGTGCCATCAAGCTTCATCCAAGCGCTTATGTCTTTAGTGTATACTATAAAAAAATTAGGTGGATAGCACTCATAGTTTCTTTTACAGGACGTGTTATGTATTAAAAAACATTTTTTTAGGAATTACCATTTCGTCTCTTTTCTTATCATTTAAGAAGTTATGCAAGAGCTGATAAGAATCCGACAAGTCATTTCTGGTGTCCTACCTATATAACCCTTTTTGCAAATCTGAAGTTGAAAAATGTACGTCATGTCGGAACAGGTTACTTGGAATTTAGAGCGATTTCTACTGTTGGACCCCAGACTAAAAGTGTTTCCTTTGAAAAAGTTTTTATGTAAATCCATTCAGGTCCGATCGATTTCCTAATAATTTACTCTTTTCCTCCAATTGTACTCCACTAAGAATTAAAAGGGAACATTCCTAAATCCATCATTTGATTTGCAGGGTATCAATTTTGTGGTGTTTGTCCATGAATCGAGGGCGCTAACCGAACAGAAGGAGAAAGCCAAAGCAATTCCATTTATTAAATAAAATATATGTTGCCATTGCCGCAGTATTTATGAAGTGCCTTCTTGCTGATTGAATAAATTGATGATCTGGCAGTTTAAAAAAAAATTACTAAAAAGAATATGACTAAGTCGACAATAAATAAGACGATTAGGCCCGTAATCACTGTTGTTCTTGAGAACATCTTTGGTACATTAGGAGTAACTACGCATAAGATCTTTTGTGTCAGAGTATGATTTAATTTTCCAATTTCAAATCATCAAAATTGCATGTAAAGTGAGTAGTTGCTAATACAAAAATGAAATATCTATTTTTAGGACAACTTGTGATATTAATAAAAATATTATTGAAATTGTGTATTACTGCTAGAAAAATTATTTCCTCCAACCCAAGATGCCGCACGATTTCACTCCCTGCGACATACCACCAGGTAAAAATAACACTTATAAATATTATGTTCGACTGTTTGCATGCATTGCAGTGGACAGTCATGCGACAATCCTCTGATTTAAGTATAAATATACACTTCCTAGACCTCGAAGAAGAATCTGACGACGAGGCATTGGATAATCTCTTCTGGGCTCAAGAAACAGAAAAGAAGATAAAAGAGAACAATGACACGGTCCAAAAGAGCTAAAGTTGTTTAAAAGATATAAGATCTGTTTACAACTGATTATTTTTTAATAAATATTCCTTTTCCAATCGATTCAATACAATAGTACTATATATAGGGGGCATTTTTTAGCCTTCCTGACCCCATTTGGGGCTTGGGCTCGCGGAAAATTGAATTTTCTGAACCTAATTATAGTAGTAGTAGGTACGTATTTCACAGATATTTAAGTTAAAAATGTCAAAATATGAAAGCTGAACAGCTGATCTCAGGTACTATTTAATCTACAGTGTCCGCTCTAGTACCTACCAATTTGTAGCAATTTAGTCTACTTTTAAAAAATGCTAAATTGTTTTTACCAAAAAAGTAGGCCTTAGGTGCCAAAATCGCCAAAAACTGGGGAAAAAAAATCGAAGTTTTTTGCATTTTTTTACTAAGACCCGGAAGTCCGCCGAGGGCGTAAACTTGGATTTAACATTAATTTTTAATCCTGTAGGTACAACATATTAAAAAAACATAGATGACCGATTTCACGTCAGGTAACTCTCCTTTTTGATGATAAGGTTACTGGATTATAGTCCAGTAGAATTAGTAAAAAAAAAACTGAAATTTATTGTAATTCGTTTCAGGATGCCACGTGGATTAAACGATAGTTTTATTGATTACGAACATGACCCTGAATTTGGTCCACTTTTTGACCGCCGGAACATTGTTTATTGTTGAAAAATTCAAAAAAATCGACTTTTTTAAAGATAACTCAAAGACCTTTGACTATAGGTTTTTCAATTTGTAGATACTGTTAGAACTTTGAAAAACGGTTAATTTGAGAGATGTTTCGTTTGAAACGCTTGAAAATTTTTTAAAATAATTGCAAAAAACCGCGAAAATTTTAGCAATTTGCAAATATTTTTCATTCTTTAACAAAAGCACTTTAGTGCTTGAAACTTTGAAGAAATATGTCTTTTATTACCCTTAAATTATCCCTAAAATTTCATTAAAAAATTTTAATTAGTTTAAGGGATATTCAATTTGTTTATTAAAAACATAAATAATGTAAAATGCAAATTCACCCAGTTCCCGTTGTCGTAGAGGGTTGATCTGGACATAATTTTTTTTGTTGAGACAAACTTTATGTTTTCATTAATGGCAAATCACATTTGCATTATTTTCAACTTCAAAATGGCGTTTGAAAAAGTGTCACATTTTGAAGTCAGGTTTTTTGCTAATAACTTTTAAACAAATGAAGACTTTGCAATATCGTTCTCATATCTTTGTTGCTTTCACAGATTTCAAAAAAAAAATTACACTGTAGCCTTATTAGAAACCGAGATGATTTTTTTTTAATAAACTCGTAAAAAATTTTTTAACAAAAAATAATTGTTTATAACAAATTATTGTTTAATTAGGAAAAAATCGACATGACAGATATTATTTCATCACGCTTCCCCAAATTAAAAAAAAAAAGTGAAAATCGGAGAAATGGTAAATTTTTGGTTGACGGATTTAAACTCGTCTCGATCATTTTATGAACATGTTACTCATGCTACTCATGCTTCTCACTCCTGTTCTGACGCTGATTTAAAATTAATTATTGTTATCGTTGCAAATTGAATTTTTTCCCCCAAGCTCAGCTCTATTACAAAGACAGACTATTACACTAGTTGTTCGCCAAGTTTCAGCTGTTAACGTTTATTAACAAACAAATTACGAATTTATTCAAAAAAAATCATCTCGGCTTCTAGTAAGGCTATAGTCATTTTTTTTTGAAAATGTGTGAAAAAACCCCAGCAACAAAGATATCAGAACGATATTTCAAAATCTTCATTTGTTTAAAAGTTATTAGCAAAAAACCTAACCTCAAAATGTGACATTTTTTCAAACGCCATTTTGAATTGAAAATAATGCAAATTTGATTTACCATTAATAAAAACATAAAGTTTGTCTCAACAAAAAAAATGATGTCCAGATCAACCCTCTACGACAACGGGAACTGGGTGAATTTGCATTTTACATTATTCATGTTTTTAATAAACAAATTGAATATCTCTTATAAACTAATTAAAATTTTTTGATGAAATTTTAGAAGTAACTTTGGGATGATAAAAGACATATTTTGTCAAAGTTTCAAGCACTAAAGTGGTTTTGTTAAAGAATGAAAAATATTTGCAAATTGCGAAAATTTTCGCGGTTTTTTGCAATTATTTAAACAAATTTTCAAGCGTTTTAAACGAAACACCTCTCAAATTAACCGTTTTTCAAAGTTCTAACAGTATCTACAAATTGAAAAACCTATCGTCAAAGGTCCTTGAGTTATCTTTAAAAAAGTCGATTTTTTTGAATTTTTCAACAATAAATCGTTAAATAAACAATGTTCCGGCGGTCAAAAAGTGGACCAAATTCAGGGTCATGTTCGTAATCAATAAAACTATCGTTTAATTCACGTGGCATCCTGAAACGAATTACAATATGCATATTTGCTAATTCCACTGGCCTATTATGTTTCACTGGCTTTCTGACTTTATTCTCGCAGAAAAATCTACCAGGCCGTTTCTAAAGAGTAAAAAATATTGAGTACTGTCCTGGCCTACCTTGAACGACAATATGGCGGACGTTACCTAGAGAAGATCAAAGAATTTGTGCCGATTCTCTATTCCGATTGTTTCTTCAACTATACTGTGGATGCATTTTGTTAAGTTGGCAGCAATGCGTTTCAGCGTTTCTAACCAGTTTTCTAACAAACGCTCGTAACCTGTCAAAAACGGTAAATTTACTGTTATCAAACACGTTACCTGCGATTATTCTTATTCGAGTATATATTTTCATATGTGGTGCAGAATACTGTTAAGACATCCGTGGTTAAGACTCGTATAATTCTAATAAAAAAAGATGTGTGCCGATTTCTACATACGTTACTACGTGGGCCACAAAGGAAAATTCGGCCACGAATTTTTAGAATTCGAATTCCGGCCGGACGGCAAGTTGAGGTACGCCAACAATTCCAACTACAAAAACGACACTATGATTAGGAAAGAGGTCTACGTTCACCAGTGCGTGATGGAGGAGCTGAAGAGGATCATAATAGATTCCGAGATAATGCAGGAGGACGATTCGTTGTGGCCGCCCCCCGACCGGATTGGGCGGCAAGAGTTAGAAATAGTGATTAAGGACGAGCATATTTCGTTCACCACCTCGAAGACGGGGTCTCTTGTAGACGTGAGCCAGTCCAAAGATCCCGAGGGGCTACGATGTTTTTATTATCTCGTTCAAGATTTAAAGTGTCTCGTATTTTCTTTGATCGGACTTCATTTTAAAATTAAGCCTATATAATGTATTTCTTGTAACCGATTTATAATTATAGATTATAATAAAGACCGTGTGGTAATTTTTTTCTAAGCACTATCTAATTCACATGGTTGGGAATCAATAGCTTCTCAAAGGACACTCCTAAAATGCCATGGTGTGCACTGGAAGATATAGTTTTGGAAAAATACATACATTGACTTTGCATGATTACAAAAAAGCACATATTTTTTTATTACTGAAATTTTAACCATGTGTACACTGCATTTACAAGCTTCTTTTTTAGCATTCTTAAAGGATTTTAAAACCAGTGGAGAGCCTGTTCTCTACAGATTCAGATGCTGCTAAATATGCGGGTTCGGACATAAAAGTAAAAATTAATTTTCTTTGTCAGATTACAAGTAAAGGATTCATACAGATGTAAGAGTATATTATGCAAGAATCGTTGAAAAAAGCACTTTTCACACGACTGCGAAGTAATTTTCATACGTGTTGCATATGATACTTTTTCTACAACTGTTCTGTTTCCATATTTAAATAAATCAGAATTAATTTGAACTTCAAAATATTATTTCTAATTTTACGTTTGTAAACCAAGATAGCGAAACAACTTTAATTGTTTTGAATGCACGCATATTAGCGGTTTACTTGGCAAACTTTCTGACACTAATTGGTTGGTTACAATTGGAGGTGATTTTAACATTGATTTCTTATTACATAACATGAATTTAATATTGTTTAATGATTTATTGGCTTGTTATAATTTCATATCTACTGTTAGTTCTCCAACCAGAGTGACTCCTACTTGATGTATTGACAATATATTATTAAACTCAAACTCTATTAGATATAAAGCTTCTACTTGTGACCTACACCTGTCTGATCATATCTCCCAGACTATAAGTATAAATACTAAATCTGACTGTAAATAAAAATGAATATGTACTCGCAGATATTTTAGTGACGATAATATCTTAACTTTTCATAATTTTTTGCTTAATGAAAGCTGGCATAATTTATTTAGCCTGAATTGCCCAAATGCTGCTTTTGAATATTTTAATAATACAATAATGTATTACTTTGATATTAGTTTCCCTATTAAAAGGTGTTTATTAAATAAAAAACCTAATAAAGAAAATTGGATAACCGAGGAGTTATTTGAATTAAAAAACAGAGTAACACTTTACAGTGATCTTGCGAAAAAAAATTCAATTTTTAAAGATTTAAGTAAAAACTTGCATAAACAGTATAGGCTAAAACTTCAACAGACTAAAAAAGAGTATTACGATAAGAATATTCGTAATTCGGATAACAAATCAAAAGCTATGTGGAGCACTATTAGAAAAATACAAGGAAAGAATATGAATTTATCGAGTATAACTATAAGTGTGGATTGGGTAAAAATGCGGGATGAAGAAGTAGCCAACGGCTTCAACTTGCATTTTACTACTTTTCCCAACAAGCATAACTCCTTGAATGACTATAATTTCCTTATGTCAAATGTACCTTTTTCCTCAAAAACATGCTTTTTACTTCCTGTATCTGAACAGGATGTTCTGTCCCTGATTAACAAGCTTAAATCCTCAAACTCCAGTGGTTTTGATAATATTTCGAATAATCTTCTAAAAAAACGTAAATATTTGCTCTGTAGTCCGTTAGCTCATATTATAAATCTCTGTCTTGGGGAAGAAATTTTTCCGACGATGCTAAAATTAGCAATAGTTCAACCGCTGTTTAAAAAAGGAGACGCAAATATGTATGAAAATTACAGAGCAATAAGTCTTCTTTCTAGCGTGTCAAAAGTTATTGAGTTAGGTATAAAGGAACCTCTCACGTCTTTTTTGTTTCGAAATGACCTACTCTGCAATTCACAACATGGCTTTACTAGCAACAGAAGCACCGGGACTGCATTATGTGTCTTTCATAAGAACATAATCGAAGCACTAGATAACAAGAAGTATGTGTTAGGACTATTTATAGATTTCTCTCGAGCTTTCGACTGTGTTGACCATGAGCTATTAAAAGCTAAACTTTGTAGATATGGAGTAAGAGGCACTCCTTTAAACTTATTGTCCTCATATCTAAAAGAAAGGAAACAAATTGTACAAATTTCTAATGGTGCATCTAGCAATAATTTATAGAGGTAAAACAAGGTGTTCCGCAGGGATCTATACTTGGGCCTCTCCTTTTTATACTCTTTCAATGATTTGACTCTGTACCTGAATAAAATATTTAACGTTTTGACAATTTGTTATGCTGATGACACTAATGTTCTTATAGTAGAAGATAACTTAGATAGATTAAAACTTACCACTGAAAAAGTTTACAATGAAATAACTAAATGGACCGATAAAAATAAATTATATTTAAACAAAAGTAAGACCACTCCAGTACTGTTTAGCTTAATGAAAAATCCAGACAAATTGCATTTCTCTGACAATTTTCAAATATTTCCTACAGAATCCATTAAAATGTTGGGCATTACTGTAGATATGCATCTACAATGGAATCAGCATATACAGACGCAGTGTGGGAAATTGAGAAGCACTTGTTTTGGGCTAAAATTCATGTCTAATCATTATAGTGTTGACATCCTACATACTCTTAATTATGCTAACTTTCATTCGAGCTTAAAATATGGTATAGTTAATTGGGGAAATAGCTCGCAAGTAAGCAGAGTTTTCATTCTACAAAAATATGCAGTACGTATAATTGTGGGCATAAAATGTTTGGAAACTTGCAGAAATGCTTTTAAAAATCTTAGAATCTTAGAATCTTGAGTATTTATATATTGGAGATCTGAACATATGTTTATAAAAACAAGTCTATGTTCTTAAACAATCGAACAGGCCATGGGTACGAAACACGGCATAAGGAGCAGCTTCAAATCAATTCCTTTCGGACAACAATGTTTCAAAAAAGTTTTATATACAATGGCTGTAAGTGTTTCAACATTTTAACAGATGAAATTAAATCATCTCCAAATGTTCAGATTTTTAAAACAAAAACTCAAAAATTTTCTGCTATACCCTACACGAATTTTTTGTTTAATGCTGATATTTCGCCATTTTACATATACATGCTTTATGTTATTTATTTGTTTTTAATCTTCTTCGTTGACAATAATTGTTGTTTTTTTTTTATTGTTTGTTACTACTCTTATATTTACATGTATACATTAATTTTTAAGAGCTGACATATTCTACATTTTGTTGTAACAGTTACATTTTAAATGTGGAAATAAAAAAATATTATTATTATTATTTTTATTATGATAGAATAAGGAGCATATGAAATGATACTTTTCACACTACTTCTCAAGCACAGTTATCAGTGCGTTTTTAGACACTTTTCAAATCAGTCACAGAAAAAAGAAGAAAGAAATTTTTTAATACGTGTAATCGCCAAAAAACGGTACCTATCTGACGTCAGATACTAGCAGACACATATCTTACAAAGCACATGACAACCAGTATTGAATATTATTAACTTAATGCAAGTTCACCTGGCATGTTTATAAAAGGACAAGGGTAGATAAGCTATATATTTTCACCCACTAATTTCAAAAAATTAAAGTTCTTAAAGTCGTTAAATGTTATTTATTTATAGTTGAACATATGATCATATTTCTATGCGTTTTACATTTGAAAAACAACAGTAAGTCGTAATAATAGCATTTCAAAGTAAGCATGTTGCAAGTAGTTATTGACGTTTTTCCGAACTAATGTATATTTCGGTTAGATGAGCTCGATGAACCAAGAAAATCTTACCTCATTTAATTGTTGAGTATTTAAGCTTTTAAATAATGGCCAATTTATATTGGTTCCTCAAGCACTTCAATTTATAAAAAACAAAATCGTTTCAGGGAGTCGTAATGGTGTCCACGTTGCGTACGAATTTAAACGTGTCAGCGTTCAAAACCGCATGTTGACATGTGCATTGAATAAAAATAATTTTTTTTGAAATCGGTCAAGAATGTCTACTTTCTCGACGCAATTTAAGATCCTTAAATACGCAATTCTAGTATTTTAGTCCGTTGCTAAGCAACTATCAGAAAACAGTCTAGGAAAGTTACTTTCTCGGCTTATGCCGGGACTGTTTTTTATATCTATTTTAGACAGTAAATAATAAGCACTGAATCTCTAACTTTTCCTTTTTTTTATGCATTAATAAAAATTACTTAATTTATAATATTGATTGTGATTTCAGAAACAAATAGTACATGTACGAAGTACACATACTATTTGTTTGTAAAAGCATATTCCCAGACGACGCGATGATGTAAATTGTTGGCTGAGGCTTAATAATAATAATAATAATTTTATGGACCATTTTTTTTGATACATAATATGCCTCAGCAGGGCCCCCACAAGGGGGGGGATCAGTACGTACCGTGGTACCGGGGCCTGATCAGTTTAGGGGCCCGGTTAGATCAGTAAACGCAATCCTCGCTCATTAATTATGAGACCTGGACAACATTTTTTTTTACATTTCTCCTCTCTCCCGCTCATCAATCATTAAATGCGGAGGCCCGCCGACAACATTTTTTTCGAATTTGGTACCGGGGTTCATGATTTGATGTGGAGGGCCTGTGCCTCAGCTAACAATTTACATCATCGCGTCGTCCGGGAATGTATTGCTTTGACAACTAGATACACAATGAACTATTCCAAAGAACTGCTTTTTATTACTTGTCAAGACAGTAGTATGGGGGACACTGGCCTTGAAAAGTGAAAGTCAATTACGTCATTAAACTGGTTTTGAAAAGTGAAAGTTAATCAGGTTATTAACGCTAATGAGGTAATTAATTACCCTTGGAAAAACCCCGCGGATTTTTGGAATTCCCCGCTGATTTGGGAAATACCCAGCGAACCTGCGGAAAGCCCAACGGTCTGTGCCGAGCGTTGTGAAAGTACAGTGACGTAGCAACTTGGAGGAAATTTGATTGATTTCTACACACTCTAACTCATATATAAACAACATATTTTTATATTTTCTGTAGTTACTGACTGCGTTTGTTAAAAGGTAGTTAATAATATATATAATGTATAGAACGTACGAAGAACCGACATTTAAAAAAGTGCAATAGGGTGCTAGAAGACAAATTTCGAGATTCGAGGTGGGATGCTGACCATGAGAGCATTTACGGTGGTGGTTGGTTTGATAATTCATATCTAAAGCGGCTCAAAGAACAATATGACATAGCCCTAAATAAATGTCATGAATATCTGAATGGTAAAATCACTATAAATGAATTTTGCAGAGATATAATTGCACACACACACATATTTGTTCCAGATTAGAAGATTTTTAGCGCTTGATATTGTTGAAAAATATCTATTTAAACTAGAGATTGACTCAGAAGAAGAAGAAGAAGAAGAACCAGTATGTGATAATTGTGATCATTAACCCTAAATAAAGAATAATGGGTTCTAGAATGTTTATATAATTATTTATAATTGATGTCAATAAATTTTCAAGAAACGTGGTAAAATATGTGTTCAAACGCTACGGGTTGTGAATCCTGGGATAACGACGATTTCCCAAGCTACAACCCTTTACAGGATATAGAAACAAAGAATGTTTTGAGGAGTGCGTTTTCTGTAATAGGAAAGTCTAAAAAAACCAAGAAGAAGTTCCGCCTAATAGAACGAGAACGACTACGTAAGCTTGACGAAAAAGAGCAACTTTCAAAAGAAAACATTTGAAATAGATAGTACAGAACAGAACTTAAGGTGACTGACTATTCGCGGAGATTTTACAAGTTTTGGTGTATCTAGGTTTAATATATTTAAAGCACTTGTTTAAAACGAGTGGTTTTTAAATAATAGTCCACATCAGCTAGAACTTTCACTACCGCTCCAGGACATAGCTGGTTTTGAAACATTTTCTTATCTTTAAATAAAAGTATACAATAAGTATTTTTGTTCTTTCTTTCTTTTATTTTATATTTATATTTGTAGACTATGTAAACATTATTTGTCTTACACACACAGCTAACCGAAATAGTACTAGGCTTTTTAATTAAAGGTTTTCTAATATTTGGTTGGTCGTGATACAAAACAACAAAAATTACCCTATCATAATACGATACAGGAAAGCTTATTTTAAAAAATAAAATGTACAATAAGTTTGTTCGTTCTGTTTTTGAAAAACTATGAATGATATTTATGCAAGTTTTTTTAATAAATAATAAAAATCATGGCTTTTGCAATAATAATGAATCATTAAAAGTAAATACAAACTACCAGAATTACACCTTAATGTATTAAATAACTTTATTTCAATAAACAATACTACATCACCGAGTAAAAAATTTCAACAGGTCTGATTTGATAGAACACAGACAGAAATTTTTCCTCTTATTTTAAAAATCTACAGCAAGTTAAGTAACTTCACACTGGAAGGTTTTTTTAAAAAACATGTTTTCAAGTTATTTTTGTTCTTTCTTTTTTATCATGATACGTTTTTTCGTTCTTTTGTTTTTGAAAAACTATGAATGTGTATATATTTTAATAATAATGGAAAAATATTAGTACTTAGATAGGTCAAGAGTTAGGAAATAAACTGTATGTGATGATGAAAATAAACGCTGGAAAAAAATTGTGTTTTAATTTTACTTATTAGAAATAGTTCTTAAACAGAATTTTTTAGAGAGATGAAGTCATTTTATTCGCAACACGAGTAAAGAGTTTTCACAAATTCATTAATACCATTTTTTACATAAAGCTAATGAAAATAATATGCATTATTGATCACAAATGTTTGTGTTCGTTCGAAAAAACATAAAAATAATTGTTTCCCGCTTTCTGTTTCGTTTCCAACAAAGTTTTGTAAAATATTTTATGAAAATAAAAATAAACGCAGGAAAAAAATATTACTTAATTTTACTTATTGGAAATAGTTCTTAAACAGGGTTTTTAGAGATGATGTTATTTTATTCTCAACACAATAAGTAAATAGTTTTTACAAATCATAAATACCATTTTTACTTAAAGCTAATAAAAATAATATGCAGTATTGATCACAAATTTTTTGTGTTTTTTTCGGAACGCATAAAATAATTGTTCCCCGTTTTCTGTTTCGTTTCCAACAAAGTTTTGGAAAGTATTTTTTATTTTATGCCTTAGGTAGATAAATTTTTGTCAACGAGAAAATAAAAAGAAGCAAACCAGTTTTTTAAACAAGACCCTACAAACAACATATATTTTACTTGGAAAGATTTCATTGCACATTAACAAATTTTTGGTGTTTTATAAACCTGTTTTCGAAAAAAATACCGAGATAGGTTAAAAAGCATTAAAGAACCTATGATTTGCAGATAGACCTCTTTTTTTCAATACACGTTGCTTATTCCATGCATTGTTTTTAGAGCAAAGTAAATTTTTTTGTTTGTATCATAACTAAACAAAGTTAGAAAACATTAAATAAACGACAAAGAGCCACGGTTCGAGCTTTTTTTGTAATCGATTTTCATTCATTTGTATGTAAGAAAATAATAAATATATGCTAAAAGTCGCAGAATTTTTCTTAATCTCAGAATCTTAAAAATATCTTTTCTTTGTTATATTTAAATTACTTGTGGTCGTGTTTTAAATAGACCTGAAGTTATAGCAATCGCAAAAAACCTAAATCTGTGCAGCGACAAGATTTTTATAATACGTTAATTTATTTAAAATATGTGTATGTGTAATTTTAACAAACTGTAGCAAAACGCTGGAGAATAACAGCAGACGTAATTAGTGATAATGACTGATTTGGGAATGTGGGCCGACACCCCCTGGTGATTATGTAATACTGATTGACTACTAACGATCGGGGAAAAAACTAACCGTACATTATTTACTGGAATTTATAAGGCTGTCGGAGAGAAATTGCGTTAGCTTAATTATTATTATTGGAAACATCTTTAAATATGAAGATTATTAAACATTTCAATAAAAGAAATAGACGTGAAATCTTACGGGCAATGTTTTTATTTTTTCTTCAACTTGTTCACATATATGCTAATACAACTCTAGCATAACACCGAGGGACACCGTCATAAAAAAACATCCTTCTGGGCTCTAAAGTTCTTCTGTGAGCTAACTAGTATCTCATCGACACCACGAGCTTATTTAGGTCGCCTTTGATATTTACACAATATTTAAAAACAGTTGATATGAGAAAAATAAAAATTACTTAAGTATTCATCATCATGTACACCGAGATGATTATATTTTAAGAAAAAAATAATATTTTCTATTATTGCTGTAATATTTAATTTAAAAACAAATATCTATTTCGCGTACGAATGGTACACAATAGTTCGTGTTTAAATTAAGACATATTAAGCTCTAGTTCTTTCTTTTTTATTTTGAAAAAAACTGAGTTAAATTTACGCACTGTGGAAATTAAAGAATTATAAAAATTTAAAAAAGAGATGCGAAACAGCACTTATTACACGGAGTACCTGTCCATTTAGGAGAAATTAAAGAGTCATAAAAAAGTAAAAATAATGAAAAAACAAAACTGCCAGAATTACACCTTAATGTATTAAACATCTTAATTTCAATAAACACTGCTACATCATCGAGTGTAAAAAATTATATTTTCAAGCTTTATGAGGCTCCCGTTTTTAGAAAAAGTTTGTGTGAGTGTATTAAGTTTCTCAAACCCCAGACAATACAGAGATAATAAGATTTTATTGTTTAGATCCAGACTAGTTTTTTAGATCATCTTTAATATTTACATAATTTAAAAAATAAAACTATGAATTCACTCACTCATTCAAAATGAAAAAAATTTCAAGTCTCAAATTTCTGCAAAAAAATATCACGTAAATATGTTTCATATCTTTTTTATTTAGGTCATCTAAACATGATTTTGTATTATTTTACAAAAAAAATATTACCTAAATATATTTCACACATTTTTTTAAAACAAACTACCAGAACTGATGTACCTTAAGGTATTAAATAGCTTAATTTCAATAAACATTACCACACAACTGGTTGAAAAATATAATTTCTTCACTCGGTCTAATTGATCTCAACAAAAAAATAGTTAATGGTTTTCTATAAAAATAACAGCAAACTGCTGGGGCAATTTGTTATTGACATTTACTTAATTTTTTAAAACAATTAATGTGGGAAAAAATAAAAGTTACGAATTCAAATGAAAAAAAATGTCTTCACTCATTCACCAAATCTTTCATCTAGCAGACAAATATCTTGTTTTATTTATTTCACCGAATCACAAAATCAGCTTATATAAACGTTCGTCATTGTTTGTAGAATCTAATGAAAGTTGCAGCCCTCTTCAGGTACATTTTCTTTTATTGAAATGTTTAATAACTTATATTTAATGATTTTTCAATAAGCTAATAAAAATAATATGCAGTATTGATCACAAATTTGTGTTCTTTCCTAATACACAAAATAATTGTTTCCCATTTTCTGTTTCGTTTCCAAATGAAGTTTTTGGAAAGTATTTTTTATTTTATTTCTTAGGTAGATAATTTTTTGTCAATGAGAAAATAAAATCACGTTATTACACTATTTTAGTTGTTTACGACAGTAAATTTTAAAATCCTTTTAAGAGTATAATTTAATATTCATTCCATTTTTTTTCTTGTTAAAAAGTAACATATTTTTTAAAATTACAAAAATCCATAATTGTGAATTTCTTTCTAGCCACTGTCTTGGTAATTAATAAAATATCTAAAAAATCTATATGTGTAGCTTATACATTATGTGTACCACGCACGCTCAATATATTTTTAAATATATCTGGCATGTAGCAATAACAGAAAATTATTTTTTCTTAAAATATAGCAGCCATTTTTATAGTACTGGAATCATAGAAATATTATAAAATTCTATCCTCAGAAAATAAAATTAAACTAAACTGTTACGTCATGCGGTGTAAGGTAGAGCCGTTATTGAATGAGATTATTGAAGATATTTAGTATGTGATTTGGAAAATCCCTTCCATTTAGTCTAAGAATGTGAAAGTCGCTATTTTAAGTACAGGGTATGCTAAATAAAATCGTTATAACATTAAAGCACATTTTCTATTTATTTTACAAGGTTACATAACAAAATAATGATTATATAAATTCATGATTTATGCTTTCCCTATCTTGAGCACATTTATAATAGACTGATCATCGTCGTCATCTAACTTTTCTACTGCACCTTGCTTCTCTGTTTTTATAAGGAAATATTTTCTTATAATACTGATTGGTAAAAAATCTCTAATATCCACCAAATATGAAACCAAATCTTGCGCTGCCAGGCACCGACAAAATTCATCAATATCGATATTGTTGTCTAAATATTTCTGACATGTGTCCTCTGCCCACCCATACGCCGCCTGTAGATGTTGTAGGTGTTCAAGATCAAACCTACCGTCTCCATAAACCATTTCGTGACCTATATCCCAACACATGTCTACAATTTTTTCCTGCATCACCTCTATTGCACTTCGCAAGTTTGCAGGTATCGGGTATGATCTGTACATTATATTCAATTAAAAATATGTAATAAATAAATAAAAAAAAAACGTAAACTGCAACACCCAAAAATATTGTGACAGTGTGCTCTACACAAGGATACAAACGCTAACTATCTATACTTCAGGACGAGCCCCTATTTATATAAAATATTTTAAAATTTAAAGTTCCTGAATTAAAAAAACATGTATTTTTGAAAACATCAAGTCGCAGACAGCCAAACTACACTTTAATCTTTACGAATTTTCTAAAACCCCATAACATTTGATCAAATTTTTAGTGTCTGCTGAGTACATACTGTAATTGTAATTATCTAATTATCATTCGACGTAAGGTCGTTAAACACAGAACTAAAAATATGACGGTATTGTATATAACCGTTTTTATACGCGTTTCATTAAATAGGTAAATGTTAAACACTCATTAAATATAGCACTCATATTACTATGCTAATTTAGTTATTTACGACAGTAAATTTAAAACTCCCTTAAAATTATAATAGTTATTTAATTAAAATTTTTCACTTTTTGTGAAAGTCTATTATCAGTATACATACACTATATCCTGAAATAATTTAACTTTTAAAAACATCTCCTCTGAAAAAACGGGTTTGAACGCGAGATAAAAATTAATCTAAAGTCCATGTGAAAACCCGCCAGAGCAAAATTACAAAATGAGCATTAGCTCATGGTTTTATAATAGGCTGTAGAATGAATTATAAAAGAAACACTTCTTGATACAGAGTGAAACCTGGTATGATCAAGTTGTGTATTTACTTATTATATATTATTTTTCTTACACACAAAAAAGAATCAAAATCGATTACAAAAAACAGTGCTTGTTGACGTATTAATGAATGAATTAATTAATTTATAGTTTTCTAAGCTTGATTCTTTATGATACAAACAAAAACTATTTTCTTTCTTTCCGTTCTTTCTTTTTATTTTCATAATTATGTTTGTAGATTATGTGCAAATATTAATTATTATCTTACACACAATTAACCAAATTTCGATTACAAACAAAAAGTTTAGTTGTCATTTTAATTAATGTTTTTTTCCAAGTTTGACTAGTTATGATATAAAACAAAAAAAAATTACTTTATTATAAAACCTTGGAAATTTATTTTAAATCAAATATGCAATAAGTTTTTCGTTCTTTCTTCTTCTTATTTTTATTATAGTAACAAACGCAAACTATATTTTATCAATGAGAAAATAAAAAGAAGTAAGGCATATGGCAGCATTGTATATCGAGTTTTAATCACCCAAAAAAATTCCACCAATTTGTTACGTCCTTGTACTTTCACATGCCGCTGGGCCTTCCCCCAGGTCCACTGGGTATTTCCAAAATCAGCGGGGTTTTTCCAAAACTGGTTTGCTTCTTTTTATTTTCTCGTTGACAAAAATTTATCTACCTAAGGCATAAAATAAAAAATACTTTCCAAAACTTTGTTGGAAACGAAACAGAAAACGGGGAACAATTATTTTATGCGTTCCGAAAAAAACACAAAAAATTTGTGATCAATACTGCATATTATTTTTATTAGCTTTAAGTAAAAATGGTATTTATGATTTGTAAAAACTATTTACTTATTGTGTTGAGAATAAAATAACATCATCTCTAAAAACCCTGTTTAAGAACTATTTCCAATAAGTAAAATTAAGTAATATTTTTTTCCTGCGTTTATTTTTATTTTCATAAAATATTTTACAAAACTTTGTTGGAAACGAAACAGAAAGCGGGAAACAATTATTTTTATGTTTTTTCGAACGAACACAAACATTTGTGATCAATAATGCATATTATTTTCATTAGCTTTATGTAAAAAATGGTATTAATGAATTTGTGAAAACTCTTTACTCGTGTTGCGAATAAAATGACTTCATCTCTCTAAAAAATTCTGTTTAAGAACTATTTCTAATAAGTAAAATTAAAACACAATTTTTTTCCAGCGTTTATTTTCATCATCACATACAGTTTATTTCCTAACTCTTGACCTATCTAAGTACTAATATTTTTCCATTATTATTAAAATATATACACATTCATAGTTTTTCAAAAACAAAAGAACGAAAAAACGTATCATGATAAAAAAGAAAGAACAAAAATAACTTGAAAACATGTTTTTTAAAAAAACCTTCCAGTGTGAAGTTACTTAACTTGCTGTAGATTTTTAAAATAAGAGGAAAAATTTCTGTCTGTGTTCTATCAAATCAGACCTGTTGAAATTTTTTACTCGGTGATGTAGTATTGTTTATTGAAATAAAGTTATTTAATACATTAAGGTGTAATTCTGGTAGTTTGTATTTACTTTTAATGATTCATTATTATTGCAAAAGCCATGATTTTTATTATTTATTAAAAAAACTTGCATAAATATCATTCATAGTTTTTCAAAAACAGAACGAACAAACTTATTGTACATTTTATTTTTTAAAATAAGCTTTCCTGTATCGTATTATGATAGGGTAATTTTTGTTGTTTTGTATCACGACCAACCAAATATTAGAAAACCTTTAATTAAAAAGCCTAGTACTATTTCGGTTAGCTGTGTGTGTAAGACAAATAATGTTTACATAGTCTACAAATATAAATATAAAATAAAAGAAAGAAAGAACAAAAATACTTATTGTATACTTTTATTTAAAGATAAGAAAATGTTTCAAAACCAGCTATGTCCTGGAGCGGTAGTGAAAGTTCTAGCTGATGTGGACTATTATTTAAAAACCACTCGTTTTAAACAAGTGCTTTAAATATATTAAACCTAGATACACCAAAACTTGTAAAATCTCCGCGAATAGTCAGTCACCTTAAGTTCTGTTCTGTACTATCTATTTCAAATGTTTTCTTTTGAAAGTTGCTCTTTTTCGTCAAGCTTACGTAGTCGTTCTCGTTCTATTAGGCGGAACTTCTTCTTGGTTTTTTTAGACTTTCCTATTACAGAAAACGCACTCCTCAAAACATTCTTTGTTTCTATATCCTGTAAAGGGTTGTAGCTTGGGAAATCGTCGTTATCCCAGGATTCACAACCCGTAGCGTTTGAACACATATTTTACCACGTTTCTTGAAAATTTATTGACATCAATTATAAATAATTATATAAACATTCTAGAACCCATTATTCTTTATTTAGGGTTAATGATCACAATTATCACATACTGGTTCTTCTTCTTCTTCTTCTTCTGAGTCAATCTCTAGTTTAAATAGATATTTTTCAACAATATCAAGCGCTAAAAATCTTCTAATCTGGAACAAATATGTGTGTGTGTGCAATTATATCTCTGCAAAATTCATTTATAGTGATTTTACCATTCAGATATTCATGACATTTATTTAGGGCTATGTCATATTGTTCTTTGAGCCGCTTTAGATATGAATTATCAAACCAACCACCACCGTAAATGCTCTCATGGTCAGCATCCCACCTCGAATCTCGAAATTTGTCTTCTAGCACCCTATTGCACTTTTTTAAATGTCGGTTCTTCGTACGTTCTATACATTATATATATTATTAACTACCTTTTAACAAACGCAGTCAGTAACTACAGAAAATATAAAAATATGTTGTTTATATATGAGTTAGAGTGTGTAGAAATCAATCAAATTTCCTCCAAGTTGCTACGTCACTGTACTTTCACAACGCTCGGCACAGACCGTTGGGCTTTCCGCAGGTTCGCTGGGTATTTCCCAAATCAGCGGGGAATTCCAAAAATCCGCGGGGTTTTTCCAAGGGTAATTAATTACCTCATTAGCGTTAATAACCTGATTAACTTTCACTTTTCAAAACCAGTTTAATGACGTAATTGACTTTCACTTTTCAAGGCCAGTGTCCCCCATACTACTCAAGACATATACTACTCAGAAAATATGATACATGACATGACCAGTGGGCGAAAAAGGGCCCTTATCTACCAGTGGCGGCTGGTGAAATTTCAATAATTTTTTTCTCGCCTGTGGCGCATGGTATACAGTGGCGGCTGGTGAAATTTCAATATTTTTTTTCTCGTCTATGGCGCATGGGACCCATACGAAATTTGGGAAATAACATCTAGAGAAGCACCTCTCTAATGACCCCTAAAAAATTTTGAAAAAGCAGTTTGCGAAAAAATTTTTGAAAATTCGTTAGCCTCCCCTGGGTCTAGGAGCTCCTGTTTATTTTTATTTTTGTTTGTCATATGCATTTGACTTTTCATAAAATTACAACAACAGATTTTGGAGTTTATGAAAATATTTTCATTACTAACTGAAATACAATGAACTGAAATTTTGTAATTTACAATTTAACAAATTACAATATTTCAATTCGTTGTATCTCAGTTAGTAATGAAAATATTTTCATAAACTCCAAAATCTGTTGTTGTATTTTTATGAAAAATCAAATGCATATGACAAAAAAAAATAAAAATAAACAGGAGCTTCTAGGCCCAGGGGAGGCTAACGAATTTTCAAAAATTTTTTCGCAAACTGCTTTTTCAAAATTTTTTAGGGGTCATTAGAGAAGTGCGTCTCTAGATGTTATTTCCCAAATTTCGTATAGGTCCCATGAGCCATAGACGAGAAAAAAAATATTGAAATTTCACCAGCCGCCGCTGGACCCATACGAAATATGGGAAATAACATCTAGAGAAGCCTCTAACGACCCGTAAAAACTTTGAAAAAGCAGTTTTCGGAAAATTATTTCAAAATTAGGTTGCCCCTCTTGGGTCTAGGGACTCCTGTTTAAAATTATTTTTTTTTGTCATATACATTTTATTTTTCATAAAAATACAACAGGTTTTGGAGTTTATGAAAATATTTTCATTATTAACTGAAATACAACGAATTGAAATTTTATAATTTGTTACATTGTAAATTACAAAATTTCAGGAGTAATGAAAATATTTTTATAAACTTCAAAACCCATTGTTGTATTTTTATGAAAAGTAAAATGTATATGACGAAAAAAAAGTTTTAAACAGGAGTCCCTAGACCTAGGGGGGGGGCAACCAAATTTTGAAAAAATTTTTCGCAAACTGCTTTTTCAAAATTTTTTAGGGGTCGTTAGAGGAGTACTTCTCTAGATGTTAGTTCCCATATTTCGTATGCGCCACAGACGAGAAAAAAATTATTGAAATTTCACCAGCCGCCACTGTTATCTACTACCCTGGTCCTCTGATATATAGAGTATATCTCATTTCCAATCGCTCCCCCTCTGTACCTCAGTTATTAGTAATGTGATTTCAACCAAAGACCTAAGTATATTATATCCTTTTTGAATAAAACAATTTTTTTTTTTTTTTATAAACGCGCTAACCAAAAAAAAATGTTTTGTTGTGTTGCGACTTTTTGATTTTATTTTTTCAAAAAATTTTCTGACCGAATATTCCTCTGACATTGACAAATGCCTCATAATTTTATGACAACCTCAAGTACATTGCTTGGTAATAGCCCTTCACCTTCGGCGTCGGGCTATTACCAAGCAACGTGCTTTCGATTGTCATAAAATTATCTCGTACATTATCAATGTCGTAGGGATATTATAGCTGAAAATATCTCAAAATCTATCAACTTCAAGGACTAATATCATAATACTTAATTTGAATGAATAAAATAATTGTACAAAATACAGTGGCATAAAATTTCTTATAATAAGCCAGATAATGAACTTCTTCGCACTAATAGTGTCACGCAGTAATTATAATTTATGACAAATCTATTCGAAACACCCAGTACATCATGTTTAATAATAATAATACAAGAACATTATTGAAATCCTTACATTTCAAACGGCAATTGACCGAGGTCCTTCTGCCTATTTACAAAATATGTCTATTAAAAAAACAAACAAAAAGAAGAGTATTTCCACATGTTTATAGTAATGATAAATCTAAAATATCTATATTATATTTAGTTGAAACAAAATGGTTATTGTAGAATACTATTGTAGCACATTTATTCTTTCCCATAGTGTGTGTTGTGGGTGTTTATGACGAGATCTTCTGTTGTTTCTCCTTAAGCAAAACTTTTGTATTAAATTTATATTTTCTTCCCGTTGGGCGAATTTTTTGGATAGCTGCTGGAGTCTTTCTTGTATAGGTTGAGTGCGGGTTAGGTTGTATAACAGGTTGTTAGGAGGGTTATGGATCGGGTTGTTAGGATGGCGTATTTTTGTGATCAATCTAAGCGTGCGTGTTTCAGCAACTTTTAAGTTTTTCATAGCTTGGTTTTTACAGTTTAGGAACAGAATATGGCCATATTCAATGGTGAGTCTGCATATGAGTTTGTATATCTTGCTGGCTGTGTCTGTGTTAATGCCCTTTTTTTTATATGATAAGTGTTTAGCTCTTGATATTGTATTTTTTTTCGCTTGTGTAGTGTGAAGATTGAAGTTCATTTTATTGTCTAGTAATATTCCTAAATATTTGGTCGAAGATTCTGGTTGGAGTGTGTGATTGTATAGCGTTAATGTTGGGGATGAAGCAGTTAGAATATGGTGAAATATGAGTAGATGAGATTTTGAAGGATTGGGTTTGAGTCTCCATTTGTTAAACCATGTTGATGTTTTCTGGATTAAGTTTTGTAAGTTCTCCATTACAGCATTGAGTGAACTATTATGTGAAATTAAAGCATTGTCATCGGCAAACTGTAGTATGTATTCAGAAAAATCAAAGTGTTGTTTATCATTATAAGAGTAGTTGTAGATGTCGGCACAATAGATATTATACAGTAAAGGTGAAAGAGGGGAGCCTTGTGGGAGGCCTTGTTCCATTGAAAATTCATAGGAGTATTTATTTGTTATTTTAACTTTTAGTTTGCGGTCCTTTAGTAGATTTATTAAAATTACAATGAGATATTTGGGACAGTTCATTTGTGCAAGTTTGTAAATTAGGCCTTTTCTCCATACGCTGTCAAAAGCTTTGCTTACATCCAAGAATATTGCGGCTGAATACATTCCATTAAGTTTAGCTGTTTCTACGTTGTTAACTAAAATGGTAAGCGGGTGGATAGTTGAGGATTTTGATCTAAAACCAAATTGGTAGTCTGGTATGTGGGTGCTAAGTGAATCTTCTAACCGCATTTTAATGATTTTCTCCAGGTTTTACCAAGAACCGGTAGTAGAGTGATGGGTCTGTAATTGCATGTCTTTGAATGGTCTGTGTTAGGTTTCGGAATTGTTATTATTGTGCCTAGCTTCCATTTGCGAGGAAAGTAGTGATGTTTCAAGCAGTATTCATATATCTTGATTATAAATAAATGTGTGTTATGTTCCAATTTCCTAATTATGTTTTTTTTCACAAGGTCATGTCCGGGGGCTGTATTTTTACCCTGGTTAACTATATCAAAATATTCATTTTCCTCATCATGTTTAATATTACTTGAAAATAAATATCATTAGAATCGCTAAACAAAGTCGTGTTGAAATAATCACATTGCACCGAGAAACAAAGAAACTGTAAAATCAGAAGGAAGTTGACTATACTTTGTAGCTATGATGCAATGCAGAATTAGCGAGAAAATAATAACTGAAAAATATTTGAGCCTAGAGAAAGGCAGTTGGGTTTTTGGTCTTGGGGCAGCCAGTTGCTGTGAGGTGCGTGGCCCAGCTCCCCTCACCGGGGGTGACCCCCAGAGGGTAACAAATGACGATAAGACAATGTAAGTAAACACCCTTATAGTTTTAATAAACTTGTACCTTATTATTTTTACCACTATGTTTTATTTGCAAAGTATTCATTTAATTCCTAAATTCAAACCCTCTCGTATGCCAAGTGAGTTATTTTAAAGTGTCCTCGTCAAAACGGCCCGAGGGTAGTGACAATAGGCTGCCCTGTATTTATTTTGGTTTGTAAATTTATGTTAAAAATTGTTTGCAATAAAAAGAACCTGGCACATTCTACATGGGAAAATACTTTTGGTCAAATTGGTTGGATTTGTAAATTTCGACTTCTGATCAAAAGTTCTCATCAGTCTTAAGTCGATCCTATGTCTACAGTTTCTGAGATACAGCTATAAATTCTTGGAAAGTTCTGCGTTTTCTCGAATTTTTAATTTATTAATGGGGTATTAGAGGTCAAAACAGCAATTTCCGAAAGTTTTTCAATTAGTTTTTTTATCAAAAAGACACATACTTTATGTAAAAAATGTTTTAGCCAATTTTATCGAATAGTTTTTCACTTGTTATTTTTATATAGATTTCCTGGCGCCGTCGCCAATATTTTTCAAACTTTCATTTTTTTCTATGCTATTTTAATTAAAACATTATTTTTAGTGCAAAATATTATAAAGGGCCATTAGAACGTATCACAATATAAAATGCATGAATTGAACGAAAATTTTTTAATTGTACGAGAGGTCATTCTTGTACATTTTTTGAGCTGTATATCGAAAACTAGCTTTTGATCAGAAAGTCGAAATATACAACATATTAAAAATTCAACCAATTTGACTGAAAGTAATTTCCCATATAGAATATGTCAGACGAATATGTGTTGTCATCGGTTCAAAGGCTTGAAACTTCGGGGACTGTTCTAATAATAGTATATTATATTACTAGGAGTAGAACGCACTCTTTTTTTGTGTTGAGCCCAGGATTTGCGGCTGAGGCGAAGCCGAAGCCGCAAACTGGGCGAAACACAAAAAAAGGCGTTCTACTCCGTGTAATATATACTATTTTTTCTTCAAGCGTATTAAAATGCAAAAATTCACTTATTCATCATAAATGTACAAATATTCAAACTACAGTCTTACATGTTGACACAATATGACAAGTGGCTAGTGGATAGCGCCCCACCGGTGGTATTAACATTATGTTACTAGTAAAACAATACCCACTGCGGTGGCGCTTTCGGAACTAACATTATGTTACTAGTAAAACAATGTCCACTACGGTGGCGTTCGGTACTAACATTTTGTTACTAGTAAAACAATGTCCTACTTCTAACTATCTATCTATCTATCTATCTACTTCTGTTTTTGGTGACATAATTTAAACATTTTAATACACTTGAAGAAAAAGATTATTATTCTTTCAAATATATTTTCTTTATATTACGAAATAAAAAAAAAATCAATAAAAAGCCCTTTTATTTATAAAAACGTATATATACAGTCATCACTTATTGCAACTATAACAAATGCGTTTAAAATTCTTAGATGTCATAATCATCCTGATGGTACAATTCTGACAACAAACGGTACACATATGATGGTGCATTTCCTCCCCTAAAATCAAAATAATTATAACATTTTGTAACACATGTATCCATTCATTCATTCTTACTGGTGGGAAATAAAGAGCGTGACGAGTTCCGGAGGTACGTAATCAAAAACAGGATTGTAGACTTCTAGTTTGTTCAGAAGTTGTCCGTTGGAATATGACATTACATTGGCAGGGGACACACAAACATTGAAATCTCTATGACCGTGAGAAGCAACGTACACAGGTGTAAACTTGTGCATGTGTGCCAGAACCATCACCTGAAATTTTAAATTATGCAAGTATTCAGTTTATTTTTTTTAAATGTTGAGTTCGCCAATTCATTTGGAACTGCGAAATTGGAGAAAAAGCATTTATTTGCGAGAATTACAAAAAATATGAAAATGTGTATTTTATTATTTCTGACTCAATATTCCGCTTGCTATTACCATTAGTATTTAACTTAAATTTTAACAAGGTGTTCTTTCCACCTTTCCCTTATAATAGTCAAACGAAACGTTTTTTTTTCACGATATATTTTTTACAAAATATATAAAAACCCGAACATTTCCAACAAAATTTGTAAAGTGCATCGTAAAATATAACATGCGACAAACTTTTTTATTATTAAAGTTAGAAGTAAAGTGGGGTTTAAAGTTCAAAGAAATCTTTTTATTTGAAAATTGTTTTTATGTGATTGTTAGTTTTTCACACCAGGCTGGGAACAGAGCGTACGCTGTAACACTGGCATTAACGCAGTTATTCAGGCTATTTCAGGTAGTCAACAAATATTTCTCTGGGTTGGTTGTATTTTAGTACAAAACAATTTTATATTATTTTTGAATGTTTCGCCTCCAAAATGTATAAGGCGGTAACATAAAATTTTCGTAATTCGTAATTTTGTGTTGATATAGTTCTTACAACCTACAACCTTTAAGGTTTGATTTTTAAAACAATTTTTCTATAAATTTAAGCCTATTTGTAACCCATCTGTCTTTCAGAACTTTCATCAACTTTATCTCCATTTGGCCAGACTGCGTGTTGTCTATTCGATATAATTTAAACCGGTATTTGCACATTTCCATAGAAGTACCAATAATATAATGATAAATGTTTGTAAAAAACTTCATCAATGGTTAGAGGTAATTTTATTGTTGTTAGATTGCTGGCCTGTCAATACCGAAGGTAATACTAATATTTTAACTTCTAGTTTTCCAGTTTGCAAATAAATATTGTATGATTTTAGGAAGGGCGAAGAGGCGCATATTTTCGGCCACAACTTTGTTGTTTTTTGTTAGAGAAAAAATTAAAAAGCGTCAGAAAGCTCGATCAATTTTCTTTAGAACGGGTTTCTACAAATATTCTAAAAACTGATAATTAGCGAGATTCTTGGGAAAATCGAAGAAATTTCTCGTTTTCCTAGAAAATGCATGTGAATCTTAAAAAAATCATTTTTCCAAGAAAAGTTTGCTTTGAAGATTAATGGAGCGCCTAGGTAATACATGATATTAAGAGTACATCGTGATTGAGATCAATTTCAGTTAATTACTGATTAACTATGGTGACAAAATGGCGAAATTTTCTCTCATTTTTGTCGCAGTCTTGAAATGTTCATATTTTTCGAAAAACAGCTGCGGGCGGGCCGTACGATGCCGCGACGCAAAGAGGAAGAGTTCTAGTTGATCCGCATCGTAAATTGCACAAGGCAAATCGAAAATTCGGCTCGGCACGAACGAATCAAAAGTGGCGTTTTTTTACATTTAGCAAAATGACAAAACAAATTTTTTGCTTGAACTATACTGCGCATGCGTAACCACTGACGTCACGGCTTTTAGTGGGAACAACCATTTTCGAATTATAAATTGAATTTAAAATTATTTAACGTCCATAAAAAAAATTGCTGTTACATATACTTAGCTATTATTAGTAGTCCACGCAAAGTAGACATTTTAGAAATAGATGTCCGAAAAGTTCCCCCCCAATTTAGGGGTGGAATGCCCTCTTTTTGCTTTAAGTTCCCTCACGGGGACTTAAAGCTGGTTTTTCACTTTTATCTTGTAAACCATTCGTCGGAAGAGAATAAAATATAGGAAATAAAAATGTGTCGTTAAATTCTGCATAAAAAATGTCCTATTAACCTTGTAGCTTATCCTCACCTATTTCGCGCTAACAGTGTCCGAACAGAGGAGTTTGGAGCGCAGAGGTAAAAATCGATCCTCTTCGAAGTTTCACAGCGAATATCTTAAAACAGGTTACTTTAACGAGAAAAAAGCACAGGAATGAATTTTTTTTTTATTTATTTTATTTATTTATTCATTTTTATTTATTGAAAATACAGAGATAAGATATTTGCTGTGAAACTCTGAATAGGATTGATTTTTACCTGTGCGCTCTAAACTACTACCTCTGTTTGGACGCTGTTAGCACGAAATAGGTGAGGATAAGCTACAAGGCTAATAGGACATTTTTTATGCAGATTTTAACGACACATTTTTTATTTCCTATACTTTATTATCTTCCGACGAACGGTTTACAAGATAAAAGTGAAAAACCAGCTTTAAGTTCCCGTTAGGGGTCGTTTTTTTGCAAAAAAGGGACGTTCCACCCTAAATTGGAGTGGAACTTCTAGAATATGCATCTCAAATATTATTACTTTATAAATTATTTCTCCTATTCAGTGTTTTTTAATCTAATTTGCGTGTACTATAGTCCTAGAATGCAAATTCAAGGTAAATACAAACTATGAAATAACCCCATTGATAAGGTCAATATGAATGGTCCCATGAGGCAGACTTACCGGAACAGAGTAATGTTTCGCAGCAAGAGCGACAGCGTGGATTCCACTAGCAGCCCGTAGACCACCATTTGCCAATACGGTGTGAGTTCCAATTATGACTTTGTTCACTCGGGACATCATTGCGAAGACTGCCGAGTCGGGGATCACGGTGGTTTGTATGTTGGACTTGGCTAAACTTACCGCCATCGTATGACCCTGGAAACACATACAGACTGTATCGGATCGGCCAAAATAGAACAGACTGTAAAAATGGTCTCTAAGTTCATTTGTCTTTACATGTAGTTTTCTGATGATGGTTAAGTAAACCAAAACATAAGAAAACAGTAATTTTTATTAAAAAGAATGAAAATGCCAGGATATATATAGATACCCACATCAAGTTAATTTGTTGTAAATTCAAAGTTTTATAACAATATATCTGATTAAGGTCCAATAATTTACCTTTTTGAAAAAGAATCACATACACTTGACTGAGTTTTGGTTTTATTAAACATTATAATAATAATAATATCTTTATTGGTGCATTATACAGAGTATTTACACTGTCAAAAAAGTGATACAATTTTCTACATAATGTAGTGTATAAAGTAAGAGAAAAGAAAAAAAAAAACAAATGGTGTTTGAAGGTAAAAATAACACCGTAAAAACAAATAAATTAAAAACCTTATTTATCAGACATAGTGGAAAAGTCAGCATCTAAGAATTCTTTAAAATTATAAAAGGCATGGTCTATTAAAAATTTTTTTATCACAGATTTGAAACGTCTACAGTCCAGTTCCTTGATGGGATGGGGTAAAGCATTGAAAAACTTTATTGCGTGATACCTTATTCCATCGCGAATTTTAGAGAGTCGTAAAAAGTCATGATTCAAATAATCTTTATTACGGGTAGAGTATGAGTGGACCTGATCACGTGGTGTATACATTGTTTCATTTTCTTTGATGTAAAGGAGACACTGCAATATATATGTACTAATCAGGGTTAGGATATTTAGTTTTTTAAAAGAATCTCTGCAATCATCTCTGTATCCTAACCTGGCAATTATTCTAACTGCTTTTCTTTGCATAGCAAAAACAGCAGCAGAATGGGAAGAGTGACCCCAGGCCAAAATTGCATAGCTGATTGCAGAGTGGATTAGTCCATGGTATGCTGCTAATAATGTTGCCTGGTACACGAAGTTCACTAGGTGTCTTAAAAGAAATATATTTTTAGCCATCTTATCACACAGAAAATTGGCATGTTTTTCCCAAGTTAACTTGTTATCCACGTGAACTCCTAAGAATTTAATACAATCCATGGATGCTATATTTATGTCATCTATTATGTACTGTCTTAAACTGAAAATCATTGTTTGTCTTTTTTTCTCGTTTAACATTAATTTATTTGATAGACACCTGTCCTGAATAGTTGACCGAGTTTAGCGCACATTGGACAGCAATGCATTGATATCCTGGTTTGTGTTTAAGTGGTACCATCAGCAAATAAAACAGATTTTGCCGAAACAGTATTGTTGGGTAAGTCATTTATGAAAATGAGAAAAAGAGTTGAACCCAATACGGAGCCTTGAGGTACTTCAAATTTAATATTTATGAAACCAGAATTCATATTTTGGTAATTCACATACTGACATTTTTTTTCAAGGTACGATGCGAGTAGCTTTTGACTGTCAGCAGAGAATTTATAAAATTGAAGTTTTTTCAATAATATATCATGGGATACACAGTAAAATGCTTTGCTTAGATCCAAAAATTGGGCGTATAATATTTCGTTTTGTTCAAAGCCTCTGTTGATTGAGTCTGTCAAAGAGTTAATAGCATGGGTAGTCGACAATTTACTTCTAAAACCAAACTGACAGTTATTGAACAAGTTGAACTTCTCAAAGTAATTTGTTATTTGCAATTTTAAGACCTGCAAATAAGGGTATGATAGAAATCGGTCTGTAATTAGCAGGATCTTCCAAATCTCCCTGTTTATGAATGTGTATAACTTTTGATACTTTAAGAATTTTGGGGAAAATATTACTTTTAATACATTGATTTATAAGTTTAGTTAGTGGAATAAAAATTTAGTGTTTGATTGAATTTAGAATTTGTAAGTTTATGTTGTATGCATCTTTACTATTTGTGTTTTTTAGGTTATTAATTATGTCTAAAATTTGTAAGTAAGATACTTCCGAAAAATTAAAAGTACTGTCTAGCCCCTTTAGGTCAGTGTTGCTTAAATAAAGTTCAAAATTGTTGTTGGATGGAGGTAATGAATTAATTATACGACCAGCAACCATACCAAAGTAATTATTAAAATCATTTGAAGTAATATCAGAAGCTATGTGTGGATTACGAGACTGTTTTTCATTATTAATGATGTTCCACATTGCTTTATTCGGATTCTTGTTTTGTGAAATATATTTATCATGTGCAATCTTTTTTGCTTTTTTCAATTCTGATTTTTAGATGGATTTTTTATCAGTTATTAAAGATTTTAAGTGAGAAGTAGGATTTGCTTTATACATGTCTTGTAACAGGTTTAAAGTATCTCGCATCTGGCGCAAGTTATCAGTGAACCATTTAATTTTGCTTCTTTTATTAGATGAAAGAAGTTTTGACTTTTCAGGAAATACAGATTACACTGTAGAAGTAATAATATTTAAGAATGTTTCAAATTTGTACTCAACTGTTGAACTGGCATCATTAACAAAACTCCAGTCTGTATTTTTTAGGCGGTCATTTAATTCGAATAAACCTGCGTCAGTGATTGGTCTAAAATTAACTCTTTTGTAGGAATTTTTTTGTTTACAATTTTGTATCATTACACTTAAACCTAGATGATCTCATAATACTAATTTTACAATACTCCTGGGGAAAATTTACATATATGTTATCAAGACAACTAGAGTCAGGGGTGGGAGATTTGTTCAATGCAAAAAGTCCGAAGGATGTTAACAAATTAGTCAATGAGATAGTATTTTTATCTGATTGTGATAGGGTACGTTGAAGTCACCAGTTACAATGATTTTTTTATTTTTATGTGATAAAATGTCCATTGCAACAGACAGTTTTTCCAAAAATATATTAAAATCGCCATTAGGTGATCTGTAGCACGTTAATATTTGAAAATTATCGTCACAGACATTAATCATAAGGAAAACTTCCTGGAAACTTTCCGTCGGAAAGTTTCTAGGAAATTTTCCTTCTAATCTTCCATTGGGTATATTGTTATGCTATTTATGGTGAAATCTGATTCGTGATGATGCAAGCTTCATTTTGATACCTAATAAGTGCATACAATTATATTATTTACATGACTTTTACAGACTTTTATTAAATATGGAAAGTTTCCTCAGCACATCTCTGCGTAAAACAGTTTTAAAGATTATACTATGTTTGATTTTTTAAATATTCATATTAAACAGAAAACAAACGCATATTTCCCTCTCACTCTGCAGAACCCTATCCTTAACTTTAACTTAATTAGAAATAGAGTATAGACCTTACATAGTAAAATGGTGCACCTTCCACAACAACCACATTAAATGCTCTCTTTTTAGCAGCCGATTTTAAGAATTTCTCTACTGTATTAGATTTCCCCACTGTAAGTATTATTTCGTTCATGTGGATGTGTTCGGAAGCTTGGGCTGCAATATTTTCTGTGCTAAAAAAAAATTATGAGAATTTTTCAATACATCAAATTTTAATCACAGAATTAATTAAATCATTATTATTATGATTACACGGCGAAGGGCATACATCCTATATAGCTTAAGAAAAATAGAATATAAAATAGAAAAATGATACAAACTACAAAAAAAAAATGCATTTAGCATTGGACCCAGAACATAATCACCAAAAGCTGAGTCTATTGAAAATGTAGTCTTTTTGATCCTTTTTAACACCCTCTGATGGGGGAGACATCCCCAAAACCACCTCCAAAGGGACAATTTTTAAGATTTTTCAAAATATTTTCGTTACTATTGGTTTTTTCAAAAAATAAATAGGGACAAAAATTGAAGCTAATAAAATTTTGTACAACTTTCTGAAAATTATTTATTACCGTTCCTATTCGTAAAAAGCATCTATTGTTTCTACATGCCATCACTGGGTGCGACACATCTGGACTCTTTTAACAAAGAAAAAATAAAAGTTTGAATACTCAGACTTGCAGGCAAACAGCAGAAGTTTTTAAGCGGGGAAATTGTCCAGTAGAGACCATATTGCAAAATGGAGTACGCATTCCTCTGGCAATGTATGGAGCTCCTAAATCAGAAGTATCCATTAACAACTATTGATAAATGACACTTGCGAAGTCAACAAGACTTAACACCGCTGTGTAATTGTCGTCACTTCCAACTACTGCTGCAGCCGCTAACCAACATCTGAGTCGAGTATATTATCAGGTACAGAACTGGAATGGTAATCATTTTAAATGCTGAATAGTGGGGGTGGACAATCAGGAATTATATTTTGGAGCCCATTAAGACATTATTGTCACCTGTATCAGATGCACTTCTAAACATTATCTTTTGCAATTGCTCTAAAGGATGGAACACAAATTGCGGGTGCAGAAAAGTTAGGCTGTCCTGTTCAGTATCTTGTGAGAAACTATTCAAGATGAAGAATAAGATTAATCCCTTTGATCTCTTCACAGAAAATATTTACAGAAGCAAAAGAAAATGATGAGGAAGAAGTTAACGAAGAGGAACATGTGGAGAGGGAGGGAGATGACGAGAGCGAGGACGAGCTGTAGAAGGTACTTAACACATTGACTGCCATCGCAGTCTATAAGACCAAAGTTTTTATTGTCTGTAAGGCCAACTCAGTCTATAAGACCGAGTACTTATATTTGCCCTGTGGGCCGACTCGGTCTATAAGACCGAGTCACATTTTCGAGATCTCCACACCAGCAACTCGGTCCGGCACACTTCTGTTGTTATAAATAGACCGAGATGATGCTATAAAACCGAGACCTTTTTGACGTTTTTTTGGCTTTCCTCTTTTTTTTTTCAAAATGGGTGTCAATGCAGCTATTCATAGTGTATTAGCCGATGGTATTCATGGCCTGGGGGGATATTTTCTTGGTTAACCTGTTGCTACCAGATGGCGCCTTATGAGAAATTTGTCTTAACCCGTATAGCAGTCAATGCGTTAAAACAAAGAAAAACATGGATTGTTTTTATAACATTTTAAGATTAAATGTATGAATTTCTGTGGTTAGTTTTCTACAATTGGCTGGCTGATTCTCCAACAGTTCGGCCTTAGCACTGAGAGGATGTTATTACTGTTTGAAAAATAAGCGAAAAGAGAAGACTGGCGATACACAGTTGAAATAATAGACGTGTTAAAAAAATCACCAAACATTATTTACTTACCTCGATTCCAGTTCAACTTTATACTCAGTTAGATGATCTAATAGACTAGACTTTAAGTTAATTAAAGATTCGGAGTAATCAAGCACATTGTTTGGATTTGCTGTTACCAACTGATGTAAAGATTGCCCTTCGCCTTTTTTCTGAAACAGATTCACGACTTAAAAAAACTATTTTATTAATAATTCAACTAACCTTAGAAGCTGCCTCGTATTCTTCCCTAATAACTTTTAAAACGTGCCTCATTATGTTTGCAGCTGTCGCTTCTTGTGGGAGGTTTTCTGTGATATACTTTATCCTCATTTTCACCAAAGTCATAAGTTCTCTACATAAATAGACATTAATGCATTTGAAACTATTAAATGTATTTAAGCTAATTTATTTACCGAGCACTTTTCCATTGTCCTTGTGAAATTAATGTTTCTAACAGTTCCTCAGTTCTCAGGGCTATGTCGTAGGAATTGAACAATTTTCTGTAAATATGTGCAAAATAATGGCTTGCATACGCGTTAAAAACATTCGAGAAATCGAAACTTACTTGTGTTTTATGTCGCTCACTAGTCTGATAACATCAGGCAAACTTTCTGATTCAGGCATTTTAACAATATGTTTGATAAGGTGGTCGCGTTTGGTTTATTAAAATAAATTAAATTTTTAGGTTATGTTGATTTGACAGCTTGAAATATTTTGAATCTCTTCTTCCTCCTCTGTGATAAACCATTACGCAATGATAGCACTGACTTATCAGACTTCTAATAAAGTTTCATACAATAGGCGTCTGAATTTAAGATGCCAGCGCCAAAGTGGAGAACCCGTGAACTAATTATAGGCCGTTCGTTTATTTATTTGGTGAATACTTATATCGATTTTTTCTGTTTATTGTTATTTTTGGCGTTAAAAATAATAACATTAATAATATATGCCCTAAAGGTTTGCAAGACTTTGTTGTAAGTGATTTTTCAAGATGTTAATGGCATTATTCAGCAAAATTCATATTTTTTTAGGTTATCTAGTTTTTCCCTTGAAAAGTACAGTTTCTTCGACATAAACGGTGTCTGGCTAGTTAAATATTAATAAACTTAAATATTTCTTTAAATTTATGTACAGCTGTAGTTTAAATCACTTTTTTTTTTCAGGAAACATGAGTGACATTTAGGTTAAGCATATTGCAATTTGCAATGTATGGAACATTTGGGAATCACTAAAAATGTAAAAATTCTAAGTGTGTGTATAAAGGGGAATATGTTTTAAATGCAGGACATATTATTTTGTGTGTTACAACCCATATTCAACACAAAACTTAATAAATGTGTACGCTCTATGTTTACAAACAAGTGTCGGATCAAATAACTATGAAATTAGTGGTACATTGAATATAGGTAACTGAAAAGATATTTATTAATTCTGTAAGTAAAATAAATGAAACAGTATTTTGTAAAATATGAGATAGAAATATTCGGGGGTAAAACATAATAGTGCATGGTGCAATAGTATATATTACTTTTATAAATATACTGAAATTGCATATATTATTTCAAAAATTTCACTTACAATGTGTGATTGTTCAGGCCATTATTATTGCTACTCGGGCCACGGTTATTTGCACCAGCTTTTTTCCCCTCAATGCCTGGTTAAAGATATATTCATCAAAGAGGGTGTGCTTTGAACATTGTCGTGCCAATTCAACTTTCACGAGTTGTCCCTGCAATCTACAAAGTATACCGACTAGGTTGGCTCCAACAAATTGTATCTTGTGTAGCCCCTTTAAACGCTATCATATTTTAATAACTTAGCATCTCAGTTTATCATTATTTAATTATTGTTGATATCATCGTACCCTAAAGAGACAATGACAGCAAGGCCTATAATTAGTTTGGCTATAGACCACCAGGTGGCGTACTCCTTATTTTCAGACGCCTATAGGGAACTCATTAAAATTAAATTTGAAAAATAATACTCACAAACGTAAGCTAACATCATTCAAAAAACCCGTAGTTCACAAAAAAATATGTATTCCACGTCCCACGGAAGTTTGGTTAAGACATTCGTATGTCCCAGGGACGTCCAAATTCGGTCCCAAAATATCCGTAGGACGTACCAGGGACGCCTAATGTTACCAAATCATCTGTCCCCAGAACGTTCATTCTAGACCCAAGAAAGACCTTCATGGGATGGGATATATCGGTTATTATAAGCAATTAACCTTTATAAAAAACCAATTAAAAATTTTTCGTAAAAAAAACGGAGTGAGTGGGGATCGAACCGCAGACCTTTTGATTTGCAAGTCAACGCAAGTAAGCAAGTCCAACAACAAATTTATTTTAAATTAAGAATACATATTGTCCTCCCCGCGGACTCATCCGGAGTCAGCCAGCCATACATCCATGGATAAGTAAGTCAACGCCTTAGTCACTCGACTCGGCCACTGCTTTCTTATTATGTACTTAAAGACTGTATAGTTGGAAGCAGCAAATCAGCAACCCGACTGTAATTTATTATGTTACCATCCCTAATAGCACACGATGTCCGCCGGACGTCCGTTTTATGTCCATTTAATGTACTGACGTCTATGGATATAAACTGGACGCCTACCGGACGTTTATCATCGGATTTACTTTGAAATTGTAAGGAATGGACGTCCTCGGTATGTCCATTTTATGTACGGGAAGTATGTACATTTTATGTCCATATAGGGACAGGAGATGGACGTCCTTTTCGTGTCCGTTGATTTAAATATTATATTTTTGCAATAAATGATAATATCTCCATACCGCTTTCTCTCCAACACGTTTCCGAAATATGTATACATACCAGCAAATAGCACACTTAACGTCCAACATGTGCCGCAACGGACGTCCTTCGGCAAGTACGCACATTTTAGGTCCCTATAGGGACAGCAGCAGGACGTCTATTTAATGTAAAAACAAAAAAACGTTAACAAAACCGGTTTTTCAATTTTACAATGTTTTTGTTTACATTTGACCGTTATTTCTGTAAAATTTGTAGTTTATTTTTTATAGTAATTTGTAATTTATCATTAATAATTTATTTTAATCTTTTTTGTAAATTATTAATGATATTATTTGATACTAAATATTTATTAAACATTCAAATAGGTACCTTCTACATTTTGAAATAAATAGTTATATTAGTCAACTGAACAGTTTTTAAGTAAACACTAATAAGCCAAGTTGGTGGCCGAGTGAGAGAACATCTCACGAGATCGACGGTTCGATCCCTGCTCATTCCGTTTTTTTTTTCTAAATAATTAGAATGTACAAATATTGTCCCAAGTTGTGACATTTGCACGTCCTTCGGCTGCCCGTCGGATGTACTTTGGACCAAAAACGTACGTCCATCGGATGTACTGTATGTCCGTCGAGGACGTCCTTCAGATGTCTATAGGACAATGTTGTGCTATTAGGGATTAATCTTTCATTTTCATCTAATTTTATTAAGGAAACTCGATACCTGCACAAATAAACTGCCGGATCTTGGACTAATATTTAATTAAGGTTTCATATTTAAAATTGAACTCGGTCATTTTTATTCGTGGAAATTCTTATTTCACGCAAAGAATAATCCATTTGGATATAACATGTATTATTTTCCAAATCCAGAGAACATGAAAATGACAGGGGGCCTAATATGGACGTACTCAAGACGTACATTCTTTGACTTACCAAGGACGTGTGCAGTGGCGGTCTGCGTGTCTAGGGCTTAGTCAGCATTTTACAATAAATATTCAAACTCAGTTCGTCAGCGATTTGAATATTTTTGCTTCGCATGTGTCTAAACATCATCCAAATTTATTTGATGAGCGGGGGGGGGAGAAATCCGAACTTTTTTTTTCGTCCCAAAATTTTTTTGATGAGCGGGGAGGGGAAATCCGGAAAAAAATTTTTACGTACAGAGGAGAAATAAATAAATTTTTCCCCTTCCAATTTTTTTTAATAAGCATGGCCCCTCGTTAGACGCGACCCTAGGGCCCAGTCGGCATTTGCCGACTAACCGACCTGCCCAGACCGCCACTGATCGTGTGCTATGTGGGAAAGTTATAAAAAATTTCAACCAAGAGTCAAATCTCATTAGTGCAGTCTTTATTCAATGTTTTTCAAGAAATTATATGATATATATTGTTAAATATTTACAAACTGAATTTGTTCCATAGAATAATTTAAATATAAATTAACTAAGACCATGGGAATGTTGGACATCAGAGAATCGTAAACTATGTTTTAAAACAGTAACATGCATCTCTTGTATTTTGCGTAATCCAAAAGATGTGGTCATTGATTTGTGTGTATAAGGCAACGTTTGGTTTTGCGGTACAGTCATTCTTGTCCGTAAGCACACCTAAAATTGAACAATTCAACATATTATTATTATAATCAATCACAAAATTACATGTCAAAGTGGAGTGCATTTATATTTTGACGATGCGACCTGAAGTATTAGTGCAGAAAACTGTTTTTTTTTTAGGGTCTTATAAACATGTAAAAAAGTCGACCAAAATCGGTTGTCAGTTAAGCTTTTGTAGAGGGTGGGAAGGGGTTAAAAAACGTTTTTTACAAATATCTTCAAAAATACAATTTTTTTTTTTAAGATGAGACTAGTCTGTTTCAGTTCAGTCAAAAGTTGACCGATATACAACGTGATCTACCACGACATGCGGAAAATTTAACAGTAAGTTGTCCTCACCGACAGGATTTAAAAAAAATGAAAAATTAAAAAAAAATACCAAAAAAATTACCTTATTTTTTTTGTAGAAATGTGCTGCCAGTGACTTTAATCAATCTGACGTAATGCGGTACAACCATATCACTTTATTAGACTTGGGATTGACACTATTGACAGCAAAGCTAGAGAGGGTAGAAGTGATTTTTTGGTTTTAATCAAATCACACTACAAAAATAGCGAAATAAATCGAAAAGACATTGACCCTATGCAAATGAACTCTGCAAAAACAAATAGATATAAGAGATATTTTCTTAAAAGCGTCAATAACACGCCGGTGTCCTGATTGTTCGACCGTAAGCAAAAAACGCGGCACTTTGATCGCGCTTGCCGGCTTCACTTTTTATGCCAATTAAGGAAATCTCCAATACGCTCTTTCACAAGTAAGTTCGTCGACCTATTACTGACCTAGTCAACAACAGTAGTGTATCTTCGCAAATTTACTAATAATTTAATATACTAAATTACCTCAGAACTCTAAAATTTAGCAGGGGCTTTTCCACATTAAAGACTAGTACACCATTTTATTTTCCGCATATCATGGTAGATCACGTTGTATAGGTTTTTTAAAGTTTAATGTTTTTTTACTCCTTTTCAAAAAGTCAAATGTAACGATGAGCGTTTTTCGTTATTAACTCAGAAACTACTTTACAAGAAAATGTTCATTACAATGTTGAATGATAATTTAATTTTCTACATATTGGTTTATTAGTACATAACAACTCTCTACAATAAATATTGGCCAGGTTATCGCTATTTGTTGTTAAAAAATATACGTGTTTATGAAAACAGAACGCAAAAATCCATCACTTTAAATTGCGTTCCGATAAAAAAACTTCATTTAAACTTTTCTGTAGCTTTTAAAATAATAAATTTAAGAGCACTCCACTATCAAACAAATTCTCACATTAACTATTCATACCTATTAGTTCGTAAACTCCTTGATGAGAACGAAACATCACTGGACCACCTGCATCTACCTAGAATTCAACAATCAAAATGACTCAATAACTTTAAATGGTTAAATATTCAGTTTTTCATTGTCTCCTCCACGAAATCGGCTGCTTCACGGAAAAACACAGTATGTGTAGCTTATTGCCTATACGAAACTGATGCAGATATTTTACTTAAACCCTTACAGTTAACTAACATAAATGAATATTTTCTTGTCACAATATCAAAAATGACTCTTATTATTCAATATTTACCATTTTAAGCAGATATTGTTCTTAATCCTAGAGAAAAAAGTTTCAAATAAAAAAGTTAGCTCCATTCTTTATCTTCATATGCCCTCGATCTACTTGGTATCTATTTCAAAAGATAAAACAGTTTCTCTTTCTGGCTTTAGAAAAAAAATAACATTTTCTACACTTATTAAAATTTAACCTTCATATTAACACATTTTGTTAACAAATATATGGAGTCATAACACGGTAAAAATTTTAGATTAATTCGTTGCCTCGTTTTGGAGTTAGAGCGAGTTAAACGAAAAACCGCTGCCCAAGGAATCACTACTTCCACATCCGGATTTTCTATCCAAGTCACAAAACAAAAAAATTTTGTATCTGGAAATAATTGTTTATGGAACTTTAATAATATAATATTTGAAATTTTCTACCCCAAAAACCCATAAAACGATACCCCACATCGGTAGTGGGGTGGGGGTGGTGACAGGGGGTGGAAGTGGGGGGGTGGATAAAGTAAACAAATATTTTGAGGTTTCTGGTTCTTGTACACACACTAAATCACATTTTTTGTTCATCCCCTTTAATAATGGGGTGGGGGTGGTAATGGGGGTGGCTAACGCCAAAATTTTTTTTGAGACCTTAGCTTCTCTTGTCTATACTAAATATCAATTTTATGAACTCTTACCTGCTTGATTTACCTATTTACTCCAAATTTACCCCAATTTACCCCCCAACCCTTCGACGGAACAAGATGAAAATATAATCTAGTTCTAGATCTCGTTAAAGTACATATGTGTACCAAATTTCAAGTCAATATCTCAAACGGTTCCAGAGTAAACGTGCGCACAAAAAAAGTTACAGACCGACAGACAGACAGAAAATTTTTTTTCGCTCAAACTTGAAATCTCGACGTTTCATGACATTCTAAGCCTATTTGAACAATAAAAATTTTTTAAATTTCTTTTGTCGTTACTATACTTCCACTGGATGTGGAAGTAAAATAATTGTATCTATTATTTTACAATTTTCTCACATTTTAGACTCTATCTTTTGCCTTGACCAACCAAATTTGTTATTTCATTGAAGGATAATATTCTAAATACTTCGGTTGAGGTAATTTTAGTTTAAAAATTGACTGCTGAACTATAGTTGACTCATATGTGACATAACAGCGGAGACTGGCGATACAGGAAGCGTATCTCTCTTTCGTAATATCATGGTATTTGATATTATTAGTTGCATACTGTTTTGCATTGTGAAATCCACAATTTTAGTGAAGATACTATGTACTGTGTAACTGCATTTTGTATCTTCATATCCTTTACATACAGAACAACCGCTGCTGGATTAAAGATGCTGGACAGCACATTACCACATGAGCGAAAATCTCAATTTTAAAGAAAATATTGGTTACTGTGTTTTTCCTTGGAGCAGCCAAAATGTACCCACCTTACATACCGGTGTGGGCACACCTACAACCCCAATGCAACCTTTATCATTACTGACATATTGCGGTTCAGAAGCAGCTCCTAAACATTCAGCCCTTCCTAGAACCGGAAGGCCCAATTTTCTTGGTCTACACGACGCCGAAACGGGACCTGCTTCGGTTTCACCCTCTGACCACCCAAATACGGTGGCTACCTGACCCAAATATTGGGTATCTAAAATAAAATGTACGAGAAAAATGAGAAAATTAAAATGTGTTACATTTAGAAAGAATAAAAAAGTCATCAAACTATCAATAAGATTAATATTATGACAGATCTAATCAATTTAAAGTTACAATGAAATGATTAGATCGATTAAGTAAAGAATAACAGAGATACTAAAGTTCGCCCCGCACTTGAATCTGTAACAAGGTCTACGTCACTTCAGTTGAATCGACGATGGCGAAAAGCAAGCCTTGTGTTTATAAATAGATTTCCTCATATAAGTATCAGATTTGGTTGGTTAAATGTGTGTCGTCTTCACGTATAGGTTAATGTCTATTTTTTCACTTACTTGGAACAGCCAGGCAAATCGGCGAAACTCGACGTTCGATGTTGACTGGTGTGCTCAGTTTTACTAGAGCAATATCATGGGCTCTATTTCCTGGGCTAAAATCTGGATGTATGATTATTTTTTCCACACTCATATTGGCTGAAGATACGTCCGGAAAACATCTGTCGAACTGTCCAACAGTAATTTTGACGTCGAGAGGAGTCAATCTAAAAATTGGTAAACTTTATAAAGTAGTAATACCCAAAATGTACGAAATTGTTACGAAGGATGATTTTACTTCCACATCCACGTGGAGGTATAACGGTAAAAACGATTTAGATTTTTTTACATTTAAATATGCTTAGAATGTCACGAAATATCAAAATTTTAAATTTGACCAAAAGAAATTTCTGTCTGTAGCTTCTTTGTGCGCACGATTACTCTGGAACGGTGTATGATATGGACTTGAAATTCGACACACCGTATTATAACGAGATCTAGAACTCGATTACATTTTGATTTTATTCCATTACAGATTTGGGGGGGTAAAGTGATTTTTCTTCCTAGCTTGTGTAGTTTTCGAGCAATTCAATTTTTTCTATAGGCCGCGCGCAATAAATTTAAAATAAACGAAAATTCGCGCGCATTAAAAATTCAAATTTTGGAATTTTTTCAATACCGATTTTCTCGAAAACCGTGGCATATACAACAAAATTACAATAGGACTTTTTTTTAGGAAATTAGCCAAGCTCTTTTCATGATGAGCAATTTTTTTATATCTTCAACGGTTAACGAGTTATCAGTAAAATAAGGCCTTTTTCACCGAAGGGGTAGTTTTTGGGAACGGATTTTTGTGGTTTTCTGATGCATAACCTTCACTAACAGTTACTGAAGGAAAATCTCTGATAACATTTTTTGCGAGCTGGTGTTTTTTTTACTTTACCGATTGGATTATGTTAAGTATAGGTACCCACATTTTTACTGCTCGAGTCCACCAAATTATATTATAAGATGGATTTCTATTGAACAGTTTTTCTAGGTTGACTAGGTATCAAATTATTTTATTAAAATATACCTATTAATTCAGTAATATAACAGTTAAAATTGTAATATATCGGACAAAATTTATAAAGTTTCAAAAATTGGTAGAAATAATGAGGATAGCATAAGCATAAGTATTATTAAACCGAAAAGTTCCCACCCCTAAATAGTGTGTTTCATCCCTAGGACGTCGTTTCCACCCCCATTTTGAAATTTTCTATATTATCTTGGAAACGATGCACTTTTTGATAAAAATACCTATAAACAAAATTATTCCTTATAAAATTCTCTACCAAAAACGTCTGTAAACTTTTTCCCTAAAACTAATAATACTTTCGTAAATGAGGCGCAAATGTAATCAGCGCAGGTCATATAATCGCTGAATATACAGATACAACCTCAGCGTTTTTTTCCAAAGGAAAGGTTAATGCAATCAATGTGCTTAATAAAAGAGATGACTTACAAGACATCATGCAACTTTTAATAATGAAAAAGCTTGTCATGAAGACATTGAAGACGTCTTTATACAACTCTACCTCCACAAAAAAAGTCAAGATGGATACAGATTCATATCTTTTAACAAACTCGTTGGTAAAGCGAACAATACTGTAATATTATCAAAACTGCCACCAACTTCTGCTGCTGCTCGGCAATACTCATATCGCGTTTTTTACCAAATTCAAACCTGGAAAAACGTTACCCTAGAAATTCCTGATTGGGCATTGAAAAAGCGTCGGCGGTATATTAATTTCCACTATGACAACAAAAGAACCAAATTAGGTGCAGGTGCAGTTGCAGAAGAGCAGGTTTACGTTGCTCCACAATGTGTTACCATTGCCACGGACAAGTGTGCATGAATGTCGAATCTATGGAAGACGACGAAGATTAATTAACGTAGATAACCTTCTGATAATTAGTGGATTGGGTCTACAGGACACACCACGTAAAAAAAAACGCGCCAAGTACTTTACCTCTGGGGTGGCGTGGAAACAAGTACAATATACAGTATTCTCGCTTCTTTAAAAATCGCATTATTTCATAGGGATGAGAGGATGGAAGCGGTGTATTTATTATAATTTTAAGTGGAGTTTAGTAGCTACTGCTTTAGCGTTAAGCATTGAACTTTAAAGTAGATTATAGCAAAGATTAAAATTTATTGTGTTAGCTGGAACAAACCCTTATGTGTGCGCCTTATTTCCCACAGTACTATTAATTTTAGGAAAAAAAATGTAGATAAGTTTTTGATAGAGAATTTTATAAGGAATAATTTTGTATATAGGTATTTTTATCAAAAAGTGCACCGCTCCCGTGATAATGTAGAACACCTCAAAATGGGAGTCCAAACGACGTCTTGGGGGGTGAAACACACTATTTAGGGATGGGAACTTTTCGGTTCAGTAATTCTTATGCTAACTTTAATATTTCTACCAATTTTCAAAGCTTTATGAACTATATGTTCATACAACGAATTACCTACCCAATAAGATTCGTAGCAGCGGTGACCAAATATTTGTCATTGATCAAAGTGGCCGCCAAGGACTGAACACCATTTATTTGCATTAAGCTGGCCCACGGAAATTCGTGTCCTTTTAAATATTCGCCTCCCAAAAGTCGCGCTTCTCGGTTGGGAACCCCACATCCTAAAAAATAAGACACCGTTTCCAATTGGATTCGTATGATCGATTGTTATACCTAACTGCACTTGCAGGGGCTGAATAGAAAATCAAGGAATCCTCTCTCGTTCATCCCTCTCGTTACTGAAACCTTAACGGTAAATATAGATTATAGAAAAACATGTTGATGAAAGTAGGTATAGGATATGTGGGCATGGAAAGTAAATGTTAGATAAAGCCCAGTTTAAATACATAATAACTGTGCCCATATACATATTTTATGAATAATGTTAAATGAAAATTATTTAGTTAACTATGCACGTAGTGGAGTGAAAATAAAGCTAAAAATCGAAATAAAGAAAGCTGAGGACAGCGGCGTAACTAGCGGAGGAGGGGGCACTCTGCTGATTTTTATATCTTGAATCATGGCCAACTCGATGGGCTGACATATGCCTATTTTGTCATTAGAATAGAATTAATCAACGCATAGAAAATGTTTGTAAGGACAACTAGGTGTGACAATGGTAATACACTCTAAGGGTATGTTCCTTAATCGTGTCTTCAGTAGGGGGAGCATAATAACATTTAAATTTTTTTGTTTCGTCTGCATACATTTGTACCGGATAGAGTTGAAATCATTCAGGGGTGGATTTTTTTAAAATATACTTTACTTGCTACTTACTAATTTCAAAGATAAATTACGTAGTTCAGAAGGGGAAGCACTTGGGTTCAAGAATATCTCGCTCCCCACTCGCAAACTTCCTTTCACCATCTGTTATATTCCCATGAAAAAACAAAGAATCCCTGCAAAAATAGTTGATACCAAGCTGTCACATGAGAAATAAGCAAAAAGGGGTGGTTTTTTGGCAGTTTCAGGGGGTGCGCGTTGTTCTCAACTCTATAGGGGCACTTTATGAATATTACGTCGTACCTGATACAGTTTCTTATTACTTCAACAAAACTTAGACATTTTAAGCTTTTTCAGCAGTCATTGCTGTTTTGGATCGATTTTTTTATATACGGGGGCTAGTTTTCGCCCCTCCCTGGCGATGTGTTTCATATCTATTGTATGTACGCTGCTGTTTAACCTTGGTTTGTATAATTCGATCGATTAGGATGTAACAACTATTCTCGTAGCTTAATATTCTTTTCACCTCATTTCAGGGGTGTTTTTGGGCTCTAGCTAATGATTTTGGGGTGTACGATTTTTTTTGACCCCGGATTCGGATTCAGCTACCGAAAATACATAGGAATACATGGGTCTGGTTCGCTGCTTTGAACTTTTTTTTTTTTTGTGGGGCTGTGTATTCCAAGCATCGCTATCTTTATTATTTGCTTAGCAAATATGAAACCTGTCTTAAATAATTATAGTTTTCCACTAGTTTTCTATAGTTTTTTTCTAGTTTAATGATTCATGGGTATGACGAAAAATATAATATGCACCGCGGATCGTACAGTGCGATTTCTTGGTCTCGAATACTTGCAAACCTCGGCCCTACGGGCCTCGGATTGCAAACTGTATTCGCGACAAAAAAAAATGCACTTACGACCCTTGGTACATAAATAACTATTAATTTGGCATTGACAAACTGGTCCTTAACCATACTAATTTTTATATTTACATATAGTCTTGTACACTCAAAGAAAATGATAGGTAAATTCAACCAAAAAGAGCATATGAAATCGCGCCTATCTAGTTTCATAGTTAAATCAATCAGCAGAGACGAACCCAGCTATTTTTTTTGGGGGGGGGGGGGGGAAAGCTACAACTAATTTGCCAACTGCCCATTTTTTTTACAACTTATATTTCCTTATGTTTTTTTTTATTTCAGACTTAATCTATAAGTAGCCTAGCGATACAAATATTATGTAAAAGAAGTTTAACTAAACTACTTGATGTAGGCGCTAGACCTAAGTTGACCCCGCGCTCTCCTTCGTCTAAAAGCTACTGGATGAGGTAACTGTTATAGTTTAATGACCGTGGAGAAAAACAAGATATAGTTTGTACCAACGATAATAGGGTCTGCACACGATCCAGCGGCATGGACCCGACATTGTCGGTACGCTTTGAAGATAATTGGAATTCTAGCGGACCAGTTCACTTTTACGAATGAGTTCAAAGCATGCCGACATGGCTGGGACCCTGCCGCTGGATCGTGTGTAGACCCCTTAATCCAGCGATATAAAAAAGTTCGCAAAAAAACGTAAAGGGTACCGACTTGTATCAATTTCAGTCTATTTACATAAAAGGCCATAAAAGTGTTCGGCTTCTTTATTATCATCACAAAAAAAATGGTCACATATTTCCGAACAAAAATGTAGGCCACTCCCACTGAATATAATTGGTTTAAATTTTCTCTACCGGAATTATGATAGGTTGGTGGTCAACGTGGACTAGCGTTGTCAAATTGGACCGGCGGGCAGTACACTAACTAGAAGCGGTCGGCATCCTTTATGCTTTTTTGCGAGCTTTTTTGTATCGATGAAATATTTGTGGAATACACTATACAATACGATTACGCGCAAGTCGGGGCGCAAGCTCGTGAACGTCCGCGCTAGTACGGCTACCGGCCACTTCCCACTTCACATTGTGATACGCAATAGGTAGCATTAAGGGGTCTACACACGATCCAGCGGCAGGGAGCCAGCCTTGTCGGCATGCTTTGAACTCATTCGTAAAAGTTAACTGGTCCGCTGGAATTCCAATGATCTTCAAAGCGTACCAACAATGTCGGATCCCAGCAGCTGGAATAGTCCCAGATTCTGATTCAGTGTCCTCTAAGAATTTAATATTTTAACAATTTCTGACCGACAACAATTTGTTATTATTATTATCTCTCGTTGAGAGGTTGGTAACTGATATTAGTGATACTCAGTATAAACCAACAACAAACGACTTTGTGGCTAGGACAAAGCATTGTATTGATAAAGGCAAAAAGGAGTAATATTCTAATATTTCTAATGTAAGACAGTCTTTGAGAATTGTATGCTCTGGCCGTGCCGTCTACTGGGTCGAATGTCGAATTTCCGCGAGTTGACGAGTTTATTTTGTTGGCCCGTCGGCGTTGTGCGTTGTCCGTCGACTATTCTGTGGCTCTCACATCAGTCACATCTAGTCATAAATAATATCAATTAAAATTATTTATAAAAAAATGGTCATAGTGACAGTGTTATTTAAATTTTATCAACTCATTATTCGTTTTTTTTTCAATTATACCCAATAAAGATTTTTTACATTTTTGGTGATTTTCCCAACTCAATCAACATTGGGGGGGGAGCGTACCCCCCCATAACCCCCCGTGGGTTCGTCTCTGTCAATCAGTAAAGAATAGTCATACAACTTTATTTGTTTTCGTAAACAAATAGTAGTTTAATAATCATATCTTCTTGTAACAAATTTTATTTCATACTGTCCGGTAAATGACTATTTCCCGGACTCATTTGCGGCCGGTAAATCGAACATTACAGTATCTGATACCGTAATGTGTTACTTGCGAACATTACGGTATCTGATACTGTAATGTGTTACCTAGCAACACTATCATATTATTGTTTTTAGTAAGCAAGTTTTGACTTTTGACTTTTTCACCTAAAAGTATAAGAAATAAAATATTTAAATACACAGTTTTAGCAATTATTTATTAACACTATTTTCGAATACTTTTCAAATTCTTTTAGAATTTCTCTCCTTAATGGTGAATATGTGGAATGAAAATCGTAGACGATCAAATGTTTATGTTTCATATAATATAATACCTTGAGACAATTCGATTTTTCGTCTTGTTTGACAGAAGGCTCTAAAAGAGCCTCTTGAATTTTCCGGAACAACATTTTATCATCCGCTTCTAAAGTATAATTACGAAGTATGTCAGTTAAGTACGTTAAATGATGATGACGATTAATATCACGAAATTCTACAAAAACTGAGTACACCTTTTTGCCATTTTGTTGAAAAACGAGGATATAATAATATCTATTAGGTTATTCAATATCTATAACAAAAACAACTGTCATAATTCAAAGAAACACACAAGAATGGAGTCATAGCCAACTATAAAAATGCGTCCCGAGAAGTATTTTATTGAAGAAAATCATTCACCGCTATATAGCGTTTTTTTACTGTAAAATATACTTTCTACCAACTTTAGTAAATGAAGAATGTTACATAACTATAGATTAGGCTTCTACTTACAAAATTTATAATATTTTGCTTAACTAAAGTTGGTAATTTTTATTTTATTTGAACTTATATTAATTCATATTGATACTATTGTGAAGTAAGCACTTTGGCCCCTACCACTACCTATGAAACATACTTTTCTACCAATTTTAGTAAATGAAGAATGTTAGATAACTACAAATTAGGCTTCTACTTACAAAATTGTTAATATTTTGCTTAACTAAAATTAGTAATTTTTATTTTATTTTAATTAAATAAAGCTCTCTAGTTCTAAAGTTCTTTATTTTATTTGGAGCCAATATACAGATTATTTAATTTACACTAAATATGATGATTTTTTCTGGATAATTTTCCGGTTGCTTCAACACATTTATTTTAAGTCTCCTCCGAAATCTCCATAATGCAAAACAATGCAAAAATTATGGTTTTATTTAGTTGACAGTGACAAGCTAGAGACAATCATAATTAGCTATGGAAAACAATGGCTATAACATCGTTACGGTGATGCGATTGTCAGATTATGAACTAATATTTCTCAAATTTCAATAATTATAACTTTTTATTCATTTTAAAAAGGATTTACTGGACAGTATGAAATAAAATATTATACGATACACGTCCGGTAGGTTTCATTACAGTACTCGTTTATATTCCGGACTCGGCTCCTGCGTCGCCTCGTCCGTAAAACAACTCGTACTGTAATAAGTCACCTACCGGACTTATAACGTAAATTACTAAAATAGTACAATGACATTTTTTTTATGTTCACTAACTATTTTCAATTTGGTCTACAATTAAATAGTACAACGACTTTGTTTTTTGTTCCCCAACTAATTTTTAGGTTGATATACACTTTATTGTATGGTGAAGTTTTTTTTGGTTAGCCAAAATCTCAGTATTGAGACATCAGACCACCCAAACCAAAGATTAGAGATCGTTTATAAGATATATCGATGATCCCTGAGAGAATTTGAACACTGCAATCATGTTATTAATTTTCTATAAATTCGTAAGAGTGCAAGATAATGCATGATGGATTACTGTTAGTGATTTGTATGTGGCGTCATCTGGGAATAATTTCTGTAATAGACTACGTGGTAAGCAAGCAAATTTTATGGTAATTCGTTTAGATCTTTTAGAACTTCTAGAAGACGACAATAATATTGGTTTGTCTACCAAGTACAATAGTACAGCGAACTAATACTGGGTTAGAATTACAATTCGATAATAGTTAAAAATAAAATATACTATTATCTAGTTTAATTTGATAGAATTCAACCAAATAATAGTCAGACGAAAAAACTAATAGTCTTATTCATCTATTTTTTAAGTTAATGTTTGTTTTGTTGTACGACAACTTTTTATTAATTAAAATAACAATCACCTCTTGTATAAAAATACCATCAATATAGTTTAGTTTAACAAAATTAACGATATTGTTAGTTAACCATTTTCTTTTGTTGAATTTACCCATACTATTTCTTTGAGTGTATTGGTTTTGAATCGGAGACAATGAAAAAAAAAAAACTTGACTTAAATCTTATAAAATATTTTTAAAGCACTTACATGAACACTAATAGCGAACACTAATATAAACTTTAAACTTGGTAAATCGTTCATGGTGGAGCAACAACTCGACTGAGCTTAATTAACAATATACCTTCAGTTTAGTTTTACAGAAATTACCAGTGGTCGCCGCGTCACACCATAATTATAACGGTTGTGTTTTAAACGCTGGTTTGACCTATATCAGTGAACAGTGAACACTGGCAAACATCATTTTCATAATTCGCGAATTATTTATTAACTTGGATGAATAATATTTTAAATACCGATTTTAGACATAGTCCAAAGCAATTAGATTTTTATTTATTTAACAGATTAAGGCGCACGATCAGTTTTTTTTGTAAATAACATTGTTAATTTGATTTTTCTCGGAAAATGAAAAGAGAACAAAAAGAAAGGGAAAAGATTTACACAAAAAATATGAATACAATTTTCGTCGTTTAGAAAAAATGTTTGCGTAGATATTTTAATCACAAGTGACATTATGACATCATCGGTTAGTCAAAAAAAATTTCTAGCTAATAGTAAAAATAAGGATAACTTTATAAAATTATTGCGTAAATAGATAGTTAATAGATAATGACTTTAACGTTAAAATATGCAGAGAAGACGTCGATACTACAATCGTTAAAACTGCTATTGATTTGAAAACCGAAGACAATCAAGTTATAATGGTTGATGAAGATATTGACCTTTTGGTTATAATGACTCAACTCTGGCATGGAATCATCATAAAAAATCTATTTTTACAAACCTAAGATTAATAAAATAATTGACAAACATTATGATGAATATAGAATTTTCTGCAATTCCACCTACTGCAGAGGTAATAAGAAACACTTTTTAAGAGTCTATTTCCAAGTCCAAAAATGGATAGGTCATGAGAAAGATCCGTTATAATTCGGGTGGCTTAAAACTGAGAATGGCTTAATGCCCGATGTTATGAGTGAAAGTAATGCTTTTCCTAAAAATTTACCAAGTAATATTTCTTATAAATATAAGACAGGCTGTAAAAATAATCAGTGTAGCTGTAGAAAACAGAATATACCGGGTGATTCAGTTTGGTATTCACCCCCCCGTATCTTTTTATTTTAACAGAAAATTACAATAAACCATATATATTTGTAAATCGTTTGCCAAGCTCTATCGAATGACGTCCTTAAATCATCTCTTTGATCACATATGCCAAAATAACGTTAATCAACTATTTTTTTTCAAATGGTATGCTATACATTTTTTTGCCGATTGTTGTAGAGCTTCTCTTTCTGCATTCAACCATGTGAAAAAAGTATACACTTCCATAAGGAAAATTTCGAGAAAATTAATAAAATACAAAAAAACTTCATTTAGAGGTTTTGTTTCTGATTCAACATAGTTAGCCATGGAAACAATTGAATTTTGTCATTGTTAGTAATGTCAAATTGAAAATACTGTTATCTGTGATTGTGTTATTCGTTTCTGTTTTATGTTATACTTCTAAATAGATTTACACAATGGTATCTTACACTAATGAAGAAAAATTGGACATGATATTAATTTATGGAGAGTGCGGAAAAAACAGTAAAACAGCCAAACGTTTATATCAAGATCGCTTTCGAAATAGGCCGGTACCATCAGTTTTGAGAAAAAAAGATACGTTTTTAAGCCCAGAACCGCACGAGATGAGGAACATACAGTTGCAGATTTAGCCCGTGTTTTCGTAGACCCGCATATTTCTATTCGTCAGTTAGCGACAGAAATTGATATTTCATATTCTTCAATTCAAAGAATTCTGAGAGACAATAAACTGCGACCATATAAAATACATTTACATCAGGGCTTGCTTCCAGGAGATTACGAGAGACGTCTAAATTTTGTAGCGTGGTTGGCAGTTGCTCAAGAAATGACTATATTAGATCGCATCATGTGGTCAGATGAATCCCGTTTCCATAATAATGGAATTGTCAATAGATATAACTGCCATTATTGATCGCAGGATAATCCTCACTGGCTTCGGGAAACTAATTTCCAAAATATCTGGGGAACGTATGGTGTGGAATTCTCAACGGACAAATTATAGGACCAAAGTTTTACGAAGGCACGCTTACTGGAGAAAGATATCTGCAGTTTTTAAGAGAAGAGTTGTTAAATTTCATAGAAGACGTTCCATTACATATTAGGCATAACAAGATATTACAACAAGATGGGCCACCGCCACATAATGCTATAATTGTAACGAATTACTTAAATGCAGCTTATCCAGGTAGATGGATCTGAAATCGTAGTGAGGGAGTCAAGTGGCCTGCCAGATAACCGGATCTCACACCGTTAGATTTTTTCCTTTGGTCATATCTAAAAGAAAGAGTGTACTTTACACCTCTAAATGATGTCGAAGATCTTAAAAATAGAATACAAACTGAATGCCGCAGATTAAATGTTGAAATTCTTCAACATGTATGTACCCAAGGCGTGATAAACAGAGGACGATTATGTTTAGACGCGAACGGAGGACTCTTCGAACATATGAAGCAATAAATAATGTTTTTATATTCTTAATTGTTAGTTAGTTTTCAAGTATTGGTAGTTTTTTTATTGGTAATTGTTATTTATTATTAGTTGTTATTTTAATATTATTGTTGAGTGTTATCATTAATTAACTAAAGATACGACATTAAATGTTTGTTTATATAAAAATGAATTACATAATTATTTAAAAACAGAACTTTGTTTGGTCAAAACATTAAACTTTGTTTCGAAATTTTTACGCCTCATCAGTACCGTACACAATCCTCGTACAAATCCCTCTCTTTCGAATTTGATTTGCCTAGTAGGTACTAGTTACATTACTTACAATGTCAAAATTCAATTGCTTCCTTGGCTAACTATGCTGATTCAGAAAGAACCTTTGAATGACGTTTTATCATATTTTATTAATTTTTTCGAAATTTTCCTTATGTTGAAGAATGAATTTTAACATTTAATCTGCAGCATTCAATTCGTATTCTAGTTTTAAGATCTTCGACGTCATTTAGAGGTATAAAGTAAACTTTTTCTTTTAGATAGAACCAAAGGAAGAAATCTAACGGTGTTTAAAAACGTTTCTTTTTTTCTCAAAACTTCCACTTTCGCTCATATTTCTTGCCAATTTTACAAACATTTTGACTGATGGTACCGGCCTATTTCGAAAGCGATCTTGATATAAACGTTTGGCTACTTTATGTTTTTTCCGCACTCTCCATATAACTCCAAATAACAGTATTTTCAATTTGACATTACTAACAATGACAAAATTCAATTGTTTCCATGGCTAACTATGTTGAATCAGAAACAAAACCGAGAGAATGAAGTTTTTTCGTATTTTATTAATTTTCTCGAAATTTTCCTTATGGAAGTGTATACTTTTTTCACATGGTTGAATGCAGAAAGAGAAGCTCTACAACAATCGGCAAAAAAATGTATAACATACCATTTGAAAAAAAAAGTTGACTATCGTTATTTTGGCATATGTGATCAAAAAGATGATTTAAGGACGTCATTCGATAGAGCTTGACAAACGATTTGCAAATATATATGGTTTATTGTAGTTTTCTGTTAAAATAAAAAAGATACAGGGGGGGGGGCGAATAACAAACTGAATCACCCGGTATAATGTTCTATTCTATGTGTCTATTATAAAGGAAATAATTGTGCCAATGCTTCTTCTATCTTTGATGAATCAACCATCGATGAGGAATGCGGTGAAATTATGGCATATGACGGTAATGAAACTAATATAGTATATTTCATTTTGTTTCGATGAAAATTGGGTGAAAAAAAGGAGGGTCAAAGACAATACATTTTTGAAAATTGTATAAATGCACTTTTTTTTAAATAAAAAAGGTATATAGCTTTTGGCGCACAAGGAATTTTTTGATACAAATATTGTTTTCGTAATCAGGAGGTTATAATACATGAGAAATAACAATAAAATTTCAGATGAAATGTTGTCGCCGAAATGAATCAATTCAACTGCACTACTACAAGTAATGATGATTTATATGAAGCTATCAATAATGTTGTTGTTGTTGCGGTATTTCTGAACTTTAGCCCGAGAAAAATTATCTCATTAAACTCACTACCGATAAGCACCACTTCGAAATTCTTGGGTACCTATATAGACAGCTATTTCACTCTCGTGGGAACCACAGGTAACCATGTATGTAGCAAACTAAACAAAGCATATTTTACCATATTGCAACTAAAAGATACTCTTAGTGAGGAGGGACTCATGGATGTTTCTCTAAATTTGTCTCAAAGAGGTTTCTTTATTTTGGTTAACAATTCAATACTCTATTCACTTTTCTTACACCGCCCGTAACATGCCCTCGCCTTACTACTTTTTTTAGTACTATCCAAAAAATTTTATATACTTCGATTTTTTTCTTTCATAAAATCGCCAATATCTCATAAAATATGCGTTTTGAAGTAAAACATCAAATAGGTAAAAAGAAAAATCGAGAAAACTTCCTATCGAAATTTTCTAGTCCTATACTCATATTTTTCCACGTATAAGAATTTATGTTAAAAAATTGTAATGACACGGTTTGTATCTAAATATTCGAACTACCAGTTTTCTTATGTACTCGAAGTCGGTTTTCTTATGTATACGAAGTTTGAAAATTATTATTTTCATTCGGTTTTCCCGAAAAATAGGAAAAATTAATAAAATGTGAATATTATTATCATGGGTAATTACAACAAAGGATTAATTTTGTTACATAGTTTTTGACCTATAAACATAATGGATTATTTCTTGAGTTTTCTATGACGAGCTGACTTGAATGAAAAAAATGAATTAAACGAAAGAAAAAGGATTTTCCAAAACATATCCGTTCTAAAAAGAACTAAATTCAATGTTATATCATACACTATCTTCAATTTATCCTTACATCGTTTATGTTTGGTCTTTATGTTCTGGATTTTCACTTATTTTTTCTGGAAAATGAAAAAACATATACGTACACAAATGTCTGAAATTGTCATGAATTTTATACAAGAAGAGTACGTTTGATATATTTGAATTTGATTTATTATAAATTTTAATTTATTATACATTACAAAATAATATCATATAATATCAAATCAATGTAAAAAATTGAACTTCAAGTATCAATAATAAGATAGAAACATTTGAGAAATGTTAAGCACGTTTCAATCGTAGTTTTCATGAAAGTAATCAGGATTCTCGAGCACATCATCTATATCAATTTCGTCATCTTCGTCGTATGTGTTTGGATCATTTGAAATAATTTTTTCTCTCAGAGTTTCTTCAAAGGTGTCTATTGTTATGGAAAAGAAAATGCTAGATATTAAAAAAGTAAACGCGTGTATGCTATCACGTTACATCACGTTACAGTAAAAAATTGAATGGAAAATATGAGTATAGGACTAGAAAATTTCGATAGGAATTTTCTCGATTGTTCTTTTTACCTATTTGATGTTTTAAAAAATCGGAATATATAAAATTTGTTGGATAGTACTCCCCCTCTCCCCGCCTCCCCCCAATAAAATGGGGATGAAAAGTTTCGAGGGAGTCAAAATTGTACATATTCGTTCCCATCGCTGTAGAAAAATTTTTCAGTCTTATCCGAAATTAACTTTTATTAAAATTTAAGGAGCAAATTTACCCCTCACCCCCCCCCCCCCCATGTAGAAGAAAAGGATGAATAACCGTTGCATCATCACGTCTTCAAAAATATGTAATCATAAACTACAGGACGAATGTTATTTTGATTAAAATCAATCAGTTTACAGTGAAGATTCTCGTTTTCACCCCTTGTAGAGGTGGTTTCAGCGTTTTTTGAGGGTAAGTACCGTTGAATAATCAAGAATAAAATGATACTAGAGATTTATGCTCAAAAAAATGGTCGAAATCTCAATAGACGGCAATATAGTTAACGTTATTACGATTCACCCCCAAGGGGGTAGTTTTGGGGGGATTGATTTTAATAAAAATTCTTGCCGATGATAATATAATGTTTTATAGGGTGTTTGGAGTATGTAAAAATTTAGGTGATAGTTTTTAGCTTGAATTCCTTGTTTGACGACATTTACAGTAAACCTGGATTTTATGCTCATAATTGCCCCAATAAATCTTCCTCCCCCCTTTGAAAATTCCCGCCAATTGTATTTCTTTCGTTTTTTGGACAATTGAAAACATTTGCCACAAACTTTGGCCGGTTTGATTACAATGCGATTCGGGTTTTTTTTTCTGCAACGCTCAATGAGAAAACTCTCGCCGACTGTATCGATGCAATCCTTTCACCTACAACTACAGTCAAACCGAAGAACCTAGTGGTTTGATTGCGATGAAATACGTTCAATTTTTCACAGGCCCGCAATATAAATTGCCTGCCCTTTAAGGCCCATATTCACAAGAGACAAGAATATAAGAATTACAGGGTTCGCTTTGCTTCCATCTATTGGGTTATCTGTGAAAAATCCCTGCCTACCCAAATGCTGAAATTACGCCAATTGATGCTATGTAAAATGTAAAATTTTGGCGCTGTCAGTTAAAATTTTTTTGACATATTTTATATCGTCATTTTTTTTTCGAATCTTTTTATACATATTATTCTAAGAGTCTTTGCCATCAACTAGTATCCCTTTAATTTTCCTCAAATAAAAAAGATATAAACGTTTGTGGTTTTCCTATTTTTCATGATTTTGTACTATATATCACAAAGTAGGCTATGCATTTCGAATTTTGTTTTACAGAAATAAAGCTCACAAGAATTGGCATAAAATTTTACCAAAACCTTTTTTTTGTTTTACAATAGATATTAAGCAAGATATTTGGCGTAGTCCTGATAAAATAGACAGACTCTATGATATACTCTTAAATATGATCAATTTATGGGTATATTATAATATACGTATCTGATTAAATCAAACAGGTGTAACAAGATACGATAAAAACCACTTAGGAGAATGTCTAGTTACGAAATAACGAGGAAGGCTTCTTGGTGGCATTACGAAAAAACCAGATTTATAGACCGACCTATACTAATCCAGAGCGATATCCGAACTCCGGTTCATCGAGCTTCGTGTGTCGCCAGACCGCTGCTGATGCTGGCTGCATCAAGGAGGCTGATTATATGCAAATTGTTCGGTTACGACCGCAAAGTGTGCAGCGGCGGGCAACTGTTTCAGAAGTCGACGGCTAGTCGGAACACAGCGAGCTTTCGGTCTGGCCAACCGCCGACAGTCCTGAATCGCGAAAGCTCCATATCGCATGGTGTCTGCGGTGCACGCTTGTTTCGCTTCCCGCCAACTCGAACCCACGTTGTTTCGCCGCAACTGCTTCCCAGTCAAACCTAATTTCGTTGTAATGCTAAATAATGAATTAAATGTTGCTTATTAGAGTTTGATACGGACTGGTTGCGAAATTTCCAGTTTGGAATATCGTACGCGTGACATGCAGGTATCCCTAATCATGGGTTTGTGCAAAATTACAATTAAATAAGAACCGTGCGAACTTATAAGAACATATGAAAATGAGATATCTGGGATTTGTTTTTGTTACTATAAATTTACTGGTTGAGTGTTGGGCTATTTTGAGTGGAGGTGAGTACACCATTCGGACTGTTTCGTTTGTTAAATGTATTTTAATTACCTTTATTTATCATCAATATACAGTACCACAAATAGATAAAAACAAATGTTCATTTTTCTTCCAACCAGTTGATGAACTCGAAATAACAGACATAATAAAAGGTTTAAAAAATTCAAGATCCCATGAGGACGACAATATTAGTGTTAATTTACTGAAAAAGTGTCTACCAGTAGTTATTAAACCTTTATGTATGCTAATTAATCTATCCTTTGCCGAAGGCACGTTTCCAGACAGACTTAAAATTGCTAAAAGTAGACCATTTTTTAAAACAGGATGTAAGAATGAAGTTGAAAACTATAGGCCTATTTCTATATTAAGTTCATTCTCCAAAGTATTTGAAAAATGTGTATCGAACAGAATAGTTTTCCTTGACAAATATATATTTAATAATAATCAATTTGGTTTTCGGAGAGGCCGTTCTACTACTACAGCTGTCATCGAATTTTTGACTGAATTATACGACAATTTAGATAATAAAAACAAGTGTATAGGGATATTTCCAGATCTCAGTAAAGCCTTTGATCTTGTTAATCACAACTTACTCTTACAAAAATTTGAAAGTTATGGCATTCGTGGTGTATCACTGGAATGGATCAGGAGTTATTTGTGTGACAGGAAACACTATGTACAGATAGGTGATACTAAATCTAGGAAAATGAAACTAACAGTAGATGTACCACAAGGGTCTGTCCTGGGACCACTTCTTTATATAATTTACGTGAACAACTTCACTGCTTATCACTGCACAAAAATCTGCAGACGCAGTCTTAAAGGCAAATGAGCAATTAGGCAGTGCTCATAATTGGTTTACTGAGAACGACCTCAACCTAAATAGTAGTAAATCCATTTTTATTCGTTTTAATATTAGTGAAATTAATGCTGACCACAGCCTTTTAATAAAGTCAAATGAAGGATCCTCAAAATTTTTAGGTTTACACATTCAAGAAAACTGTACTCGGACAGTACATATAAATGCAATTTGTAAAAAATAGCTCCCATATGTTACTGTATTAGTCAACTACGGCAAATGGTTAGTAAAGCAGTGTTAATCACTTTCTATTATTCATTCTTTGAATCGATTATTAGCTATGCCTTAATTGCGTGGGGTTCTTCGTCTGATATGCTGAGGGTTTTTAAATTACAGAAGAGAGCAGTACGTTTAATAGCGGGAGTAACCAGGTGAACCAGCTGTAAAGACATTATAAACAACTTGGGATACTTACGCTACGCTGCTTATTCCTTCTTAATATATTGGTATGTACCAGATCACAATTAAATAATAAGACCATTAATGCAAATCATATATATAACACGAGAAATATTCATTCCCTGGAAATTCCGCATCATAGATTAGCATTATATAAGCACAGCCCAAAATATCTAGGAATTAATTTCATCTATTGATGAAAAAAACTTTAAAATACAAATAAAGCATTTAGTGAAAAGTAAAGCATATTATCCCGTTGATGAGTACCCTAATGATAGTTTGTAGTTTTATATTTTCTAAAATTTTATTTTAATTTGTTATACCCTATATATGTATTTTATATTTGTTTGTTTATCTATTGACATTGTTATCTTATATTTCATCTGATATTTCAGATACTATTTTTGACATGTCCTATATCATGTAAATGATCTCTTGGATAAAATAAATTATTATTATTATTATTATTTACGTAGATTGCCGCTCTAGTTCTCAATAAAGCCCGGTACAGTTTAAATTCACGAAAAACTTTTATACACTTGATTTCAAAAAAGTAGTACTGCCGTGAGCAAAAAAAAATAGGAAAACTATTTTTTTCTAATGTAAATCTGTCTCTATTTGAATATGTAATGGGTAGCCGAAATAAAACAGTTAGCATTTTTATTTTATGTTTTATTGTAATGCTGTAGTTATTGCTATAGCAAATGATGGATGGTTAATGAGACAAGTTGCACTGCGTTAAAACATTAACAAAAATTTGGTGTTTAACATTTTAAAAAAAGTGTAGAATAAACGGCACAATAAGTATAAATCCTGGATCAGGAGACAAAGGATATTCAACTTAACAAGAAACTAACTATTAATATTTCGTTATTGCACCATTTCTATTTATAACTTTCTATTTATAACTTCTATAAGTCTGTTTGGCATATAATTAACCTTATACAATAATCATCAGTAGTAATAATATTTTCCCATGCATTATTTATTATTTCCAGTAGTTCTTGGGCATTCCGTGGTCTCACATTTAGTTTTTGGATACTTCTTACGAGTAGTCCCCATACGTCTTCCATGGGGATAAGATCCTGACCATGACTGGGCCAGTTATAGTTATTAAGGTACCAAGGGTGTTATAAGGATAATAACGCACCGAGGTCGGCAGTGTACTTCCCGAGGGCCTCTGGCCCGAGGGGATGTACGTCGATCGAAGGCGTCATTATCCTATAACACCCGTGGTGCCTTCAACGTTTAATGTCCTACAAGTCTGTTATTTAATTCGAATTTTTTTTTGACATTTACGATTTATTAATTTGACATCTATTATGTTCAGAACGTTTGATTTAAAAGAGAGTAAAAATCAAAATTGTTTGTAAACGCCGCCGTTGCATAGCAACGCATTTTGTTTGTCAATAACGCTATCATAATTTACTTGTTTTGGGTTGTGTTATAATTTTATAATGCCCTAGGGCGTTATAGATATTCATAACGCCCTAGGGCGTTATTTTTCATTTAATGTATCTCAAAATAGGGTGGTTATTGTAAAATAACAGACTTGTAGGACATTAAGAACATTAATGTTGTTGGAAGATAAAAGTATCATTTAGATATAGTTCTCTTACTGACTACAACATGACATTTTCAAGTATCTCAATATATTTAGTGGAACTAAGATAACCATAAATAAACCAATACATTCCCATTCCCCAAGCATTAACAGGAATACGCCCCAATTTAATTGAATGGGATGTAAAATTTTGATTGTGTCTCTGCCCACACGAATATGTCCAAAATTACACAACTGGACAACTTTTCCATTAGAAAAGATGACTTTAGACCAAAAGTCTTCATTATTCAACATATGGTTGAGTGTAAAAATGATCCATCCTTGTTTTTTTCCGTTTTGTAGCAGCAAATCTACACTTCAGAATGCTATTTTTAATTCTTCTACAGGCAGTAGATCTTGAGGCAGCAAAATTTGTTTCCAAAACTGCATCAACTGAGGTCTCAAATGGATTTTCCTGAAGGTAATTTATAAGAGCTTTATCTTATTCCTCATTAGTTCGTTTAGGCCCACCAGATCCATGCTTGCCTGAAACAGTTCTTTCATTTTCCCATCTCTTTTTAACTTTCATTACACTGCATTAATTATGTTATATTCAGAAGAACTTGCTCTTATCGACAATCCATTTTCCAATTTGGAAAGAATACTAATATTCTGAATTTCTGTTAGTTGCCTAACCATTATTAAAAACTGGCAAACTGGCAAACTGGCAAAAATTTAAAATTTTCAAGAATGATTGCTTAATAAAAACTTGGGTATTTATTTATAAACTTCAACTTGAAATAATTGTGACATATATTACGGGACCCCACCCTAAGTGTCCGTGCTATATTACGGGACCCCACCCTAAGTGTCCGTGCAACCCCCCCGATTCTTGGGGACAATGTTTTTCATAAAGATTAAAGTCTAAGGAACAATTTAAGACAGTCCTAAAAAAAACTGGATGTACCTGGCGTCCGTTTAAAAAAAAAATGCAAATATTGTTTTTGTAAAACTAAAAAAGATGGAGAAAAACTTTATGCACAAAAAACAAGTGCATAAAATTTTCTACAATTTTGTTCCCATACAATATTTGGATAGGAGTTACCATTTTTCAGATAAATGATTCAGCTCTTAAAATAAAATATAAAATTCAATATAAAACGTAATACTACGGGAGCCCACCCTAACTGTCCGTGCACTCCCCCGATTCATGGGGACAATGTTTCTCATGAAGATTAAAGCCTAAGGAACAATTTAAGACATGTCCCAAAAAAACAAACTGGCTGTACTTTCAAAAGGGCGTTCGTTTTAAAAAAAATTGCAAATATTGTTTTTGTCATGTAACACAAAAACTAAAAAAGATGGAGAAAAACTTTCTGCACAAAAAACAAGTGCATAAAATTTTCTACAATTTTGTTCCTACACAATATTTGGATAGGAGTTACCATTCTCCAGATTCCATTGTTACCGTTGTCGAGATAAATGTCTGCTAATTATACTATTATTATTATTATTATTATTAATTTTTTTCAGTTTATTTGTATGTATTTTTTGTTATGTTAATAATATAAAGTTATATTATACGCCTTACAATAATTGTCACAGTTATTTCTTTTAAGTGATCTACCGATATATGAATTTCCATGTTTTTTTTAATTTTGGACTCATTTATCTGGAAAATGGTAACTACTATCAAAATATTGTATAAGAACAAAATTGTAGAAAATTTTATGCACGTTGTTTTTGTCCATCTTTTTTTAGTTTTTGTGTTAAATGACAAAAACAACATGGGCAACAGTTTTTTAACATATGGCGGCCTTAGGCTTTAATCTTTATGAAAAGCATTGTCCTCAAGGATCGGGTGGGGGGGTGCACGTACAGCTAGGGAGGGCTCCCGACTAATATCATAAACTGTATAGTTGTCGTTGTATATTTTTTGCAAGATAAAGTTTATATACTACTTTCTTTTTAAAATTGAGTGTACCTTTACCAAGGCGTATGTTTAGAAGAATATTTTTTATGTGCCGTATATTTTCTACGCAAATTAAACCATTATTATCTTTAAGGTAATCTTAGAATATATTCGATTTCACTTTAAGGACAATTATTGGTAATAGGATCAGTATTTATGATTATCTCTATCCAATATTAGGATATTAGAATACTCACAGTTTGAAAAAAATACATCTATTGTATTGCTAGAAAAATAATAAAACCGTATCATTTTTAATTGTTTCGCTTCATATTCCTCAGATTTTCTTTTCAGAAAATAACGTAGTGTTCCATGTTTTTCCAAATCTATGTCGTGTTTTAAAACTTAAACTTCTGTTTGCATGGAATAAAATGACCATAAAGAAGATTTGTATCTGTCAGCTAAGTCAGCAAAATAGGCTAATAATACATTTTCAGAAAGCGAGTCAGTTTTTTTCTGAATGCCCCAGTCCATAATACTTTGATACGCTTTATCGTAAAAACTTTTTGATTTCTCTGGTAGTAAATTAGATGCTGTTGCTTCTGCTCTTTCAGTTATATCTGGTGGAGTACAGGGGATAGTATCTTCTGAATCACTTTCCATTTTTTCAACCACAAAACTAACACAATCAAACACAATTCCACAAGACCCGTTTTTACTTTGATTGTTTACGGCGTCTGCTTTTTTTTTATATACTTACCGGTCTCTATGGCATTTTTAATGTGCACAGATAGACTGATTCATGCATAATTTTTTGATTGGAACACAACGGGGTATAATGACCAGAATTCCCTCATCATAATTCCCTGTGGGATTAATTGATGGCATTATATCTCAAAAATCACCCATTTAATGTTAATATTATTTGTTCGTTGTATATAAATATACATAATAACTGTTACTATACGAATTACTCATTGGTTATTATTGTAACTTTTATTTTATGATTTTCAGCGGCCTTTTTGAAGGCGTTCAGTTTTTTTTTAGTATTTTTGTGTTATACAAAGAAGTAAAAAAGACATGAGAACGAACGAATTACACGAACGTCCTTGTGAGTATCAGTTCCAGAAATGCCTTTATCTTTCCCTAATCTAAGAGCGGACTCATCTAATTTATGTCTCCAATACAAATACTACTTAATTTGATCTGAAATCGACCCCGAGACAATATTAAGTGCGCATTCTAGCTTTATCGAATTCCATAACTAAGTGGAAAGAAATGACGGGCGGCTGGCTAGTGGCATGGTTCGTGGAGAAATGTGAGCCAATTAATCAACTGAAAGAATATATACGGAAAAGGTAATCAGTTCTCGTATATGTGTAGGTATACAAGTTCTTGCCACGGCACAGAAGCCATTATTTTAGAAGAGAATTATTTCAATACTCCGTGTATTATTTAGACCAGTCGGTAGAGCTTTTCACATTGATGTCTATGAAACATTACATATACTCACAATTACAAATTTCTATATCCGATGCCTTAATACCATAAAATATGTCGGTTGCTTATAGCAAAATACTCGCCGCCATATTGGAGCCACCAGTATTTCGATTTTCATAATTTTTTGAGAGTTTGAAGTTAAAACTAACATATCTCCGTTTTTAATATTAGCTAACTGTTTTACCTTTTTTTTATCTTCACTGTGAAAAAACAAAACAGAAATATCAAAACGTTAAGGTGCACTTAAATGAGAAGTAATTCATTGAATTCTCTAGTTTTAGAACACAATTTCTTGAAAACTATTAGTTCAGATACAGCTCAAGAAATGTACAAGAATGACCTCTTGTACAATTAAAAAATTTCGAATTCATGATTTTTTTCATATATTTTATATTGTGATACGTTCTAATAGCCCTTTATAATACTTTGCACTAAAAACATTTGTTTTAATCAAAATAGCGTAGAAAAAAATTAAAGTTTGAAAAATGTTGGCGAAGGCGCCGGGAAATCTATATAAAAATAATAAGTGAAAAAAAAATATTCCGGTCAAATTAAAAGTTCGACAAGATACAGAATTTTACAAGAATTTATAGTTATATATCGGAAACTAGACATGGAATCGAGAATTAAAAAAAAAATGAACTCTATCTCCTAAATGTACATAAAACTAGTGGAAGCATTATACTCTTCCCCGGTTTACTGAGCTTTTTATATAATTGTTACATATTCTATCATTTTATATAGTACAGTAACTAGAGGTTTTAACTTCGGAATAATGTCATATTGAACGGATTTCGTTCATTCTTGGCAGAATAATAGCAAATGCTTCACAGAAAAGTTTCTATATTGTGCGGGGCTTGCTAATTTATAGGGGGTAGATGCCACCCCCTCTCAGCGGGTGGCACTTAAAAAATATTTATATTTATTGAAACTGAAATAGAATCAAATTTTAAGAAGAAAAGGTTCTATGCAATTTTTCACATAAATTGATAGTTCTTAAGTCATAATAACTTCAAAATTGCGATTTTAGCTTAAAAAAAGGTATTTCCAAACGGCTTTCGTCAAGTATCTCGAAAAGTATTACTTTATCGAAAAAATGTTAGAGACCAATTACAGTAAGTACAAACTGGGAATTAATTATATTTTTTGTTTACTAATGTAGGATTAATAATTTCGGAGATATTTAAGTTTATATTTGGTATCCAAGTGTTTCGAAATTACCTTTAAAACTTAAAATGCATTTTTTTCCAAAACAAGTTGTTTAAATGAGCAAACAAATTTGAGCATCTAGGTAATGCTACATCTTAACGAAAAACTGTATTTGAGATAATTTTTTTAAATTACTGGCTAATTAGAATAACAAAATGGCGACCTTTTTATATATAAAAATATAAATACGCATATTTTTCCGTCGTAACTTTTTTATTTCTTATGCTACAGAAACGAGTAAAAAATAATTTGAAAGCGCAATTAATTGTCTTTAATTTCATTTTTTAGCATGTGTCACGTAGGTGTCACAATTTCTGAGATATTTAACATTTAAATTGTACTTTTCGTTTTTTAAACGTTCGGAGGCCATTTGTAAACTTTCATATCTCCGAAATTATTAAATCTATGTAAATAAATAAACAAGCGAAATTCATTATCAGTTTATGAGCTTTATTTTTGGTCTCTACCCATTTTTCAATAAAACTAATATTTAATGAGATATTTGGAAAAGAAAAAAAAATTACGTTTTATCGAAAATACCTTTATAGTTTAAACTGTATTTTTTTCTAAAGCAAGTGCTGTATACAAACCAAAGAATTTGAGCATTTAAGTCATGCTATATATTAATGAGAAACAGTATTTGAAATTCCTTTTTTTTAATTACTGGCTAATTACAGTTGAAGGCTTAATCAATAATCTACTATTCTACATATTAGCTTTGCTGTAAAATCAAAGATATTAGCATCCTTGACGTAGGTGTCACAGTTTCTGAGATATTTAACTCTCACTCTAAATAATTATCTTATGAACATTTGGATGCTAAATATAAACTTAAATATCTCCGACATTGTTAATCCTACATCAATAAACAAAAAATATAATTAATTCCCAGTTTGTACTTTCTGTAATTGGTCTGTAACATTTTTTCGATAAAGTAATATTTTTCGAGATACTTGACGAAAGCCGTTTGGAAATACCTCTTTTTAAGCTAAAATCGCAATTTTGAAGTCGTTATAACTTAAAAACTATCAATTTATGTGAAAAATTGTATAGAACCTTTTCTTCTTAAAATTTCATTCTACTTCAGCTCCAATAAATATATATATTTTTTAAGTGCCACCCCCTGAGAGGGGGTGGCATCCACCCCCTGTAAATTAGCAAGCCCCCGCACAATATAGAAACTTTTCTGTGAAGCATTTACTATTATACTTCCAAAAATGAACGAAATCCGTTCAATATGACATTATTCCGAAGTTTTGCATATTTTTTACCTCTAGGTACTGAACTAATAGGACACTCTTCGCATTTTTCTTGTAAACAATGTTAGTTTTTGGATATTCTAAATTTTGTGATTTGTGACATGATGGTTGTTTTTTTTTTTTCATTTTTTTTTCATAAATTTTGAGAGAGAGAGAGAGAGAGAGAGAGAGAGAGAGAGAGAGAGAGAGAGAGAGAGAGAGAGAGAGAGAGAGAGAGAGAGAGAGAGAGAGTACATTTTATTTAAAGTTAAGTAAATTATATGTGCCTCACCGGATCCTAGCCCGGAGCCAGCCAGACAACCACGGCGAACATCGCCGAGGTGGGCTGAGCTTTAACCATTGGGCCATCACACCATTGGGCCATTGGGCCATCACACATTACTACAAAAATTGAATGTCTGTAAAATATATTCAAGAATTCTATTTCAACGGATTAGATATATTACTATGAATTAGATATATCAGTAAAATGTATAAACAAGAAAAAATTTAGAGAACAACATTTCGCAAGATTTCTATTTAAGTGACAAAAATTAAGAAAAACATTTTTTTTAATTTAAAAGATTAATAACTTTTTTATTTACTGATTGATTTTTCCCAAAAACAATAGGGTTTTTCCTCTAGCTAACGCTAACTTACTTTCCAAATTTCAATACAGTCGAACTTTTCTTTCTTAAGTTATCGTGCTTACAAGAAACGTGAAGGACGGACGACGGACGGACGGACCGACATTTTGAAAGTTGTTCATAATTCAAATACAAATACAAATACAAATACAAATAATTTATTGATGTCAATACCCAGTGGGTTTACACAAGTCAATACAGATATTGTAAATTACATCACATGATATGCATTATATAAAGACAAACAATAGTAAAAACACTGAAAAGTAATTTAATATAAAACATCAGACAAAAACTCGTCAAATGAGTAGTATGCTCCATTCAGCAGAATCTCTTTTATTCTAAAATTAAAATTTTTTTCCGGTAACTGCTTGATGTCTGGCGGTAACTTATTAAAAAATTTCGGACCATAATAATTTATTGCATTCTGGCTTTTAACCAATCTGGTGTAGTTTAAACAAACTTGATCTCTGTGTCTGGTATCATGTTCGTGTATATCACTGTGCGAAACATATTTGTCTAGATTTTGTTTAACATACATAAGCGCGGTAAGAATATAATAACTAGGAACTGTTAGAATATTCATCCCTATAAATTTCTGCTTTACATCTTGCCTAAATGTCAATCGTGTTATTATCCTCATAACACGTCTTTGCAGTGAAAATATTCTGTATAAATGAGAGGAGTGTCCCCAGGTAAGAATAGCATAAGAGAATACACTTTGAAATAAAGAGAAATAAACTGTTTTTACAACATTTTCAGGCAATTTTGTCATTAAATTTCTTATAAGATATACAACTTTAGAAAGTTTAACACATAGGTAATCAACGTGTTGATCCCAACGTAGATGGGGATCCATGATTACTCCTAAAGATTTTACATTTTCGGGATTGTCGAAATGATCTAAGCACCGGGTTGAAAAAAACATAGTTTGTGTCTTTGAATTATTAAGATATAATTTATTTGATCTGAACCAGTCAGAAGCTTTCAACTGTGAGAGCTGCATATCCTGCAATAAATTGTTTGGATTGCTATTTATATTAATCATGGTGGTGTCATCAGCGAACAATACGAGTGAAGTGTCATTTGTATGATTAGGTAGATCGTTGACATATATTATAAATAATAGGGGCCCAAGTACGGAACCTTGAGGAACTCCGAATTTTACTTTTCCTGATGACGATGATATTCCATTATATATAGTTATTTGATCTCTGCCTGTTAGATATAATTTTATGAAATTTACGGCAGAAGTGTTTAGCCCATATTTTTTAAGTTTATTAACCAGGATATCGTGCTGCACACAGTCGAATGCTTTCGACAAATCGCAGAAGATACTTCCAGCAAAGTTTTTATTTTCAAATGCCACTATTATGCTTTCCACCATTTTGTTAAGTGCATCAGTCGTAGATTTTCCAGAGCGAAAACCAAATTGACAATTTGACAGAATATTATTTGATTCAAAAAAAGTAACGAGTTGTCGAAACAGGACTTTCTCTATTATTTTTCCCAGCGTAGGTATGATTGAAATGGGTCGATAATTGTTCATGTCATTTACATCGCCTTTCTTAAAAAGTGGAATTACTTTTGAAATTTTTAGACACTGCGGAAAAGTTCCACTATTTATACATAAATTTACCAACTTTGTAAGAGGAATAATAATAACATCCTGTACATATTTTATAATGTTAATATTTACGTCATATATGTCTTTACTGGGATTATTTTTGATGTTTTTTAAAAGATCGCGCATTTCAATAAAAGAAATCTCTGAAAAAATAAAATCATTTTTATTTGCCATACTTGTGACTAGGCTGATAGGATCAACAGTACTTGATATGTTTTTTGTAGTCTCGAAAGCGATATTTATAAAAAAATTATTAAAGTCATTTGCATTTAAATTACAGTCATTAATGGTACACTTTTTATTTACACGTTTAGAATTGACTATATCCCAAGATGCTTTTGCCATGTTTGTACTACGAGAAATGAAAGACTCGTTGGCATTTTTTTTGTAATATTCAATTTTCCTCCTATAAAACTGTCTATATTGATTCACTCTATCACATATGCCTGTTAGATTTGGATATTGTTTTTTTAAATAGTAAAGAAAATTTAGATGTTCGCGCATACCTCGAAGCTCGTCATTATACCATTCTATCTTTGTTTTTTCAGGAACTACATTCTTTACTTTAATTGGGAAAGCAACATCAATTTGTTCGACAAGAATATTTAGAAAAATTTGAAATTTTTCATCAATATTCAGTTTTTTGTCATTAACGAAATTCCAATCTACAGTATTTAAATTATTATACAAAATGTTAAGACCTACCTAAGTTACAGGCCTGTACCTTATTTTATTCAATTTTGGTGGTTCATTAATTATATCCAGCTCTAAAACAATGGCTTTATGATCTGATAGGTTTGTGTCAACTGCATAGGACGTGTTATGAAAGGAATGAAAGTTTAGAAAAAAATTATCTAAACAGTTGCTTTTTCGTGTTGGTTCATTAACTAGACAAGTAAAATCAAAAGAGTTGATAAAGTCTGAAAATTTTAAATTTCTTAAAGTGTCCGAATTAAAATGTATGTTAAAGTCGCCAGTAATTACTACTTTTTTATTTAAAACTCTAATTAGTTCAAAAACCTCATGCAATATATTTAAGAATAGATTAAAGTCACCATCAGGTGACCTATACAATGTAATTATAATAATGTCGTATTGGACAATCTTTATGGCAGAAAGTTCACATATCATTTCTTGAGAAAGTTGTACCACTTTCTCAAGGTTCTTCGGGGAAAGAAACTTTAATTTTATTTTTTTCGTTCACTAACATAATGATATGAATTTTTTTTTCTCTACGAGCGATATTTACTGTTTTAGAAATGTGCCGATCAAATGCAATATACTCTTCGTTTTGCGAAGAGTATAATAACGTACAATCGAAAAAAAAAAAGTGACGTACAATGCCTCCTTGATAATTGACGAAGAATTATAAATTTTATTTCGTCCGCCATCTTTGACTGTTCTATTAGTATTTTTAAAATTCCCATCAAATTACTAGTACAAGATATAATAAGCAGATAAGTGAAAATTCTCGAAAGCGCGTCAAAAAGTGCATATAACTTTTGACGTAATATTTTTTTCGTAATCAGGAGGTCATAATACGTAAGAATCAACAATAGAATTTCAGGTAGAATGTTGTTGTTGAAAAAAATTGTATTAAACCAATTGACCAATTCCACTGTACTATGAATTGTATTTGTGTATTATGCAAAATGAAAACTACTGAAACAAAAAGTTCCCTAAAAGAGTTCCTTCGAATTCTTACGGCATAATATTTTAGAATGTTACGAAATACTATTGGAAATAAATACTTTAGAAATCAATGATGGGTGCGGGTATTGAGAACTATTTTAAAACCCATAAGACATAAGACCTGTGTAATTTGTTTAACAATTTAAATTTAGAAAGAAAATTGAACCAAAATGAAAATCAGGACTTGCATAGAATTTGGCACTGGAAAGAATCTGCAACAACATAATATATCTTGTAAGAATATTGTCAATCAACTTTAAAAAAATGTCTTGCTTATCACTTTCACTTACGGGTTGTGATACCACTTCTTCCTTTTTTGGGAGAAGAAGAATGAAGTGTTGGGATGCCATTCCGGATGTCACTGCTACTCTCATAGGTTAGGTTAAAGATCCAAAGCAGCCAAATAATCAACAATTAAAAACTTTGTCTATAGTGGTAGTTTTAGAAAAAACTGAAAATGTGTATCATTAAAGCTTGTTTTAGGGATGACGGCTCCGTGTATGGGGCGGCAGTGTTTTATAGATATTAATTATGGCCGAAAGATATCGTAACTTGAGGATATAGTATCATAAAGAGAGAACTTCAGCTGACTGATTGGTTGACCAAAAAGCGAGATGTACATCGGTAGCACTCGGACTGGAGTTAAAGTCTTGACATGCCTTTTTCTATAAGTTACGAATCTATCACAATTCAATGTTGTCAATTGTCGTGGTAGTATTTGCGAAGCGGTGGTCCCCTTCGGCTCGTAACAAATCCTACAACAATCGACTGGAGTGTGGCAAATTGGTGGGTTGTAAAATTGAGTTGGCGCCGCGTCGCACAGTGTCGAATACATATCGAATATATTATGCTGCGGTGTATTGTATATATATTGTATGGATATAAATGGGGAAGGCTGTGGCGATGTATTGCTTTCCGCCATCTATAATTCAACTTCCAGTGGAACAGCGCTCTGCTCCCTGTTAAACAATGCCACGCTAATCAATCTCCAAACAACACACTACACGTAATATTGTATATACCCGTACCCCGCCGTCGCTCGAATTTTCTTGTGCTAGCCCTCTGAAATACGTTGACTTTCTAGGTCGACTATGGACACTAATTTTACATTATACTGCACGTGGCAAGACTCCAAAAACTCGTTCTTTTAATCCCCTATACCCAAGTGTTAGGCCATGCACTGTTATGGTGGAGGAATTAAATGAAATTGATTAATTAGTGTAGGATAATACACATTCAAAGTTCAAACTTGTATATATTTTTTCATATACGACTAACACAAATAATATGAACATTAAATGGATGATTTTTGGTACATAATGCCATCAATTAATCCCACAGGGAATTATGATGAGGGAATTCTGGTCATTATACCCCCTCGTGTACCAACCAGAAAATTATGCATGAATCAGTCTATTTGTGCACATTAAAAGTTCCATAGAGACCGGTACTATGAAAAAAAAAAACAGACGCCGTAAACAATCAAAGTAAAAACGGGTTTTGTGGTTTGGTTGTGTTAGTTTTGTGGTTGAAAGAATGGAAAGTGATTCAGAAGATACTATCCCCTGTACTCCACCAGAAATAACTGAAAAAGGAGAACCAACAGCATCTAAATTTACTACCACAGAAATCAAAAAGTTTTTATGATAAAGCGTACCAAAGTTTCATGGCGCATTCAAAAAAAAACTAACTCGCTTTCTGAAAATGTATTATTAGCCTATTTTGTTGACTTAGCCGACAGATACAAATCTTCTTCATTATGGTCATTTTATTCCATGCTAAAAGCAGTTTTGAAAATAAAACACCACATAGATTTGGAAAAGTATGAAAACTACGTTCTTCTCTGAAAAGAAAATCTGAGGGATATGAAGCGAAAAAGGCCAAAACTTTGACACCAGAAGAATTTAATAAATTTATAAAGAAAGCACCTGATAGAGTTTATCTTTTACATAAGGTACGATTGCCAGACACTAAATGTCTCAAATTTATTTAAGGTCGTATTAATCGTGGGAATTATTGATGCATGTCGCTGTAATGAGCTTTACGAAATGAAAATTGAAGACGTAAGTATAACATTATTAATAACTGTACCTAAAACGAAAACCAAAGTGGTAAGAAGTTTTGTCATTACTGGTCAATTTTATGGGATGGTAAAAAGTACATGGACCTTCGGCCGTCGCAGGTGACAATAAGCTCATTTTTTTTAAATTACCAAAAAGGTAAATGCACCATTCAACGAATTGGAAAAAAGAAGTTTACAGTACTTCGAAAACAAATAGCAACTTATTTGAATTTGTCAAATCCTAAACTTTACACCGGTCATTGCTTTCGAAAACGCTTTCGGCTACACTGTACGCGGATGGAAGTGACAATATTAGGGGGTTGAAGCGTCACGGAGGCTGGAAGTCCTCATTCGTAGCTGAAGGATACATCGACGAATCTGTTAAAAATAAAATGATAACAGCCGAAACTATTTCAAATCAAGTGAACAATACTACGGCTTCTACTTCTACAGCTGCTAGAGTGGTTAATGCTGATAGTATTACTACCGTTGAAAATAGTGCTAATCAAGATATGCACTCATCAGTTCAGTTTATTAACTGTAGTAACATTAACTTACATTTTGTTGAAAAGAAATAAATAATTTAAAAATTAACATTTTTTATTCGTTTATATAATATTATGTATGTATCACTATATTTTATATACAGGTTAGTCGTATACCGTGCGTGTAGCAGAGCGCTAGGCATAGGGAGTAAAATTACAACATCGCGCGCGCCAGCTGGCTGAAATGGAATAACAGAGCTGGGATCTCTGCCCGACGGAGGAATTTACGGCAGCAGTGTTGTCATATCTTTCGCGCTACGTGAATGTACATGCCTAATGGGAAATTACACGCACGGTATAAAGTATAGTATACAACTTACTATAATGGCTATTACACAGCTCCACAAAAAAAATAAAAGTTCAAAGCAGCGAACCACACCCATGTATCCCTATGTATTTTCGATCGCTGAATCCGAATCCGGGGTCAAAAAAAATCGTGCACCCTCATCATTAGCTAGAGCCAAAAAAACACCCCTGAAATGGTGTTTTATAGATAAAGCTACCAGAATAGTTGTTTCTTCTTAATCAATCGAAATATACAAATTCAGGTTAAACAGCAGCGTACATACAATAGATATGAAACACACCCCCAGGGAGGGGCGAAAACTAGCCCCCATATATAAAAAATCGATCCAAAACAGCAATGACTGCTGAAAAAGCTCGAAATGTCTAAGTTTTGTTAAAGTGTTAAGAAACTACATCAGGTCAGACGTAATCTTCATAAACTGCCCCTATAAGGTTGAGAACAACCACCTTTAAGTTCAAAGGACACGAGAGAAACAAGAAAAAACGTAAAATCCAACAGGAATTTCTATTTTCATGGATGCTATGATTGGCTAAAATTGCGTAGTACTCTAAAATAGAACCAGAAACTTACGTACCATCAACATCCTACACTGTCAACCCTCAGAGGGTGTGAAACCTACCCCCTATGTAAGATGTAACTATAAAAAATTACAGTGACTTCTATAAAAATTCGAAACACCTGCGTTGTGTGGAAGAGAGAAGAAACCAGACTATGTTCGACAATGTGCTTGAAAACCGCCCCCACGGGGTTGCGAGATGCTACCTTTATATCTGTAGGATGCTGGAAAAACAGAGAGAAACTAACCGGATTTACATTTTTATGGATGCTATGATTGGCAAAAATCGCGTTGCACTCTTAGAGTTTGAAACTCATGTCCTATAAATGTTATTAAGTAACACCCCCAGAAAGGATGTAAACTACCGTAATTCAAGATGTAACGAAAAAGCTATACTGTTGCTTATTCGTTTCATTTCCATAGTTTTTTGTTTATAATAATAGGGTGACGCTCAGGGATTTACAGAGGTGGCGCCTCTCTCTTCCACACAACGCATGTGTTTCGAATTTTTATAGAAGTCACTGTAACTTTTTATAGTCAAACCTTACATAGAGGGTAGTTTTCACATCCTCTGAGGGTTGACACTGTAGAATGTTGATGGTACGTAAGTTTCTAATTCTATTTTAGAGTACTACGCAATTTCAGCCAATCATAGCATCCATGAAAATAGAAATTCTGTGGCATTTTACGTTTCTTCTTGTTTTTCTCGTGTCCTTTAAATTTGGGGGTGGTTGTTCTGAACTCTATAGATATATGAAGATTACGTCGGACCTGATGCAGTTTCTTATCACTTTAACAAAACTTAGTCATTTTGAGCTTTTTCAGCGTCATTGCTGTTTTGGATCGATTTTTTTATATATGGGGGCTAGTTTTCGCCTCTCCCTGGGGGTGTGTTTCATATCTATTGTATGTACGCTGCTGTTTAACCTTAATTTGTATAATTCGATTGATTAAAATATAACAACTATTCCCGTAGCTTAATATTCTTTTTACCCCATTTCAGGGGTGTCTTTTGGCTCTAGCTACTGATTTTGGGGGTGTACGATTTTTTTTGACCCCGGATTCGGATTCAGCGACCGAAAATACATAGGAATACATGGGTCTGGTTCGCTGCTTTGACCTTTTTTTTTTTTTTTTGTGGGGCCGTGTTATTATCTCGGATGGTTATAACACTCGCTTGCTCGAGTTGTAATCTCCATTCTCAATAATAATAGCCTTCATTATAGCATGGTTGTATAATACACAATTATTTCATTATTCGTTATTTCAAATACTGGTGTAGCACTGTATACTAGTTAGTTAGTGTGTTTAGTTGAAATCTTGCAAGTCAATTTTGAACCACTTAAGGCGAATTTAGATTAAGCCAGTAGACAGGCCAGTTGAACTCTCCAGCAGCTGGCTGCCAGTAACTATCTCTTTGCAAACACTTTATTCCAGTAACTGGATAGCCAGCAGGCCAGCTACTGTCCTTCCAGCGAATTCAAATATTTTTGTTTTTACTGGCCACTGGCATTGCCCCACCACAGCACAGGTCAGCAGCTGGAGCCGTGTAAACACGAAACGACAAACTTTCCGTTCGTCCATTTTTCTTTACTGGACTACACACACTGGCGCTTCTCGTCTAAACACTTGTGGCCAGTTCAACTGTCTTTCCAGTAGCTGGAGGCTAGTTCACAAGCCAGCTACTGGCCAACTGGCAGGACAGTTACTGGCTCAATCTAAATTCGCCATTAAAGACGTCCAGTTGAGCTGAAATTTTGCATACACGTGTAGTTCTGGACACAATAAAATAAAGTGGTAGTCGAGAAAACCCCATTTTAATCGTAATTTTTCCAATATAGCGGCAGTAGCGACAAAGATGTTTTTTTAGAAAACATTAATAGTTGTGCCAACCCCTACATTATACAAACAAAAAATTCCTTGTAGGGATTATTCACGGGTACCGATTGTTTTTATACTCTTCGCAAAAACAAAGAGAATATTGCATTTGATCGGCACATTTCTAAAACCGGAAATATCGCTCGCAGAGAAAAAAAATTTATATCATTGTGTTAGTGAACGAATTCTGAACAATTTTTAAAATGTCCGCCTGTCTCCGTCTATCCGTCCGTCACGTTTCTTGTAAGCACGATAACTTAAGAAAGAAAAGTCCGATTGTATTGAAATTTGGAAAGTAAGTTAGTGTTAGCTAGAGAAAGAATTGTTTTTGAAGAAAATCAATCAGGAAATAGGAAAGTTATTAATCATTTAATTTAAAAAAAATATATTTTCTTAATTTTTGCCGCTTGTACTTGAATAAAAATCTTGCGAAATGTTATCTCTATAATATATTTTTTTTTGTTTATGCATTTTACTAATATAAATTTTATAAATATATCTAATGCGTTGAAATATGATTCTTGAAAGATATATATATTACAGATATTCAATTTTAATATTAATGTGTGATGGTCTAGTGACTAAAGTTTTGCCTTGCAATCCAAATATCCTGTGTTCGAATCCCAGAAGGTTGGATGTTTTTTTTCTTATTTTTTTTTCATATAGGTAATTTTTTTTTTCACAACAAAGTTGGTATCACAAAATTAAGGATGTCCAAAAACTAACATTATTTATAAGAAAACTGCGGAGAGTATCCTATAGAATGTGTAACAACTATATAAAAAGGTCAATTAATTGGCGAAGATACCTACGCTTTTAGCTAGTGATGCCGCCGAGACGAGACATTTCTCGTCTCGTCTCGTCTCGTCTCGTCTCGACTTTTCGAGACGAGAACAAAATTTTTTTCTCGTCTCGAAAAATCGAGACGAGACGAGACGAGATCGAGAATTTCTCGACTTTTTTTTATTGTAAAATTATTCTACATTTGACCTTCGAATGAATAATATAAACTTGAATTAAATTGAGAATATAAATATTAATAATACAGATTCATCAATCACGTCTGTATCGTATTACGCCCTGCCATTTTTTACTGGTGCTACGTCTTGGAAATGAATATAATTTAGGCAAGTGTAATGTTACCGACTTCCGTATTTCTTAAGCTGAGTTCGGTTTGCACATACGGTACTAGAGTGGAGTGAGAGTGGATTTTCATCACGTGATTACAAAGTAAAAATTGCGAATTGTATTCTTTCGAACGCGAAATACTCCAACTAATGTCAAAAGGTATTTTCTCGCCCAAACCTTCAATATCTATGATTTAGATTTGTTTATAACTTATTGTGATCAGTTACATAAATAATTATGAATAACATAATTTTGCCTGTGATTCATTTTGCATGGGAAATGTATTTCGAGAATGATTTTTCTTCAGAAGAAAATATTTTTTAAAAATTAGACAATTATACAGAGCTGACTGTTCCAGATATGACTGACTATCAGTTTAAAATGCATTTTCGGATTCTCCAAACACATTCGAAAATTTACTTCTTAAAGTTAATAACTTAAATATGCATCATAATAATACGTATAATAATAATATAATAATAAATAGGCCGACGTTAAATAAAAATATAAAAAAAAAGAAAGAAAAAAAATATAATAATAACGCCTCCATGAAATCAATCTAAACTCACTGATATTATTTTGCAAAAATATTAAATTGTTATGTTTGATAACAACACCTTTATCTGTGACTGGAGAATGGGTATTTGATGAAATATTTTCCAGCAAGCATTAATTAACAATTCGTACACGTACTCCCATTTAACATTCGCCAAACCAAAAAACGTCAAGTTAATTAAATGTCAAATTCTATTTTATTTTTCGAACATTGGCTTCACGACGTGTGACTTAAGGAGTGAGGTCTTTTCAATACACCCCGTAATACCCGAACGCTAAAATATTGCAAATTTCACTCCAAATGCCAAAAGCCGAACGGAAATAGTACTCTTGGAGGCAAAAGCGTTAAAAGAGTTCGTAAGTCGAACTCAACTTTAGAAATGGTTGTTCGAAATTATTGCAATTAATCTTACAGATTTACTTACTATAGAAACTAGCAACAACGTATATATTTTCAGTATAATACGAACTTGATTAATTTAAACTATTAAATCTCATGTCTTCTTAGAGTATACGGTATAGAGGCAAAAAAAAATTAAAATATGGGGAAAATTAAAATTCACAATATTTCAAATAGGTCTTTTAGTTAAAGGTACGTTTAAAAATAAACAAAAGTAAAATATTCATATAAATTGAAGTGTAATTTTATAAATTAAATAAATAGAGATTTCACTTGTCAAAAAAAAAGAAAAAAATGGGAAATTAGAGAGGAGACGAGACGAGATCTCGACCTCGAGACGAGACGAGATTTTAAGCAGACGAGAATATGTCGGGACAAGATGGCTGAAAGATCTCGTCCCGACAATGTCGAGACGAGACGAGAAAAACCTCGCGAGCAACACTACTTTTAGCTTGTTTTACTCTACAGACTGTAGCATTTTCGATATGATTGAAAGATGATGCGTGGGCTTATAATGTGTTCAAAGGGGCAACGTCTTTATAGTTTCACTGTTAACTAGCGATATTCCAACCATTCCATTTCAAAAATAACTGCCGCTTTCTATTGCAATCTGTAGCATTATTAGAAAGTTATTATGTTGGTACCCATATATCCCACGTCATTATTATCCATAGAGGTAGAGTAGTGGCATTTGCAGCGTAAACAAGAATCGCGGTTCAGTTTAAAGGTGTCAAGTGCAGGGTAAAAGCCAGACTTGGCAAAAAGCGGGTCTCAGATAAGCTACCTAAAACACAATTACGAATTTCATTAAACGTCCAACTCTTGCAAATGACATCTTGACCCCTTCACGTTCCGGTGCGCGCAGTTCCCGTTCAAAACAAATAACTACCGTCGTCGGCTAGCGAGTATAAAGGAAAATTTCATTTTGCTAATTTATAAAATGCGACTTCGCTTTACTTGAATTTAAATGAACTTTCGAAATTATGCGCAAAAAAGCATCAACGACTGTTTCCAGACTGTTTCAGAATTAGAACTGATTTGACGTTATATGAATCAAAATGATATAAAATAATATGGAGGAATGTCAATTTTTCCTGTACAAGATCGAATTTGTAATCAACATCCAGATAGCCCAGTACCGTAGTTTACTGGTACACTCACTATGCTCAGATTTTCCGGATTTTACAACATGGCGATAATTTTTCTAATTTCAGACAGAAAGTTTATGTCCAGTGAATCTCGGAATACACCTATACAAAATTTTGTAACATTTTAATCGAGTGGTTTGCGAAAAAAACGGCTAAGATCTAATATTCTCTACTTTTTTCCCGAAATTTCGACTTCAAACTCGTCATAAGCGATCACAAAAACGTATATTTTGACACATTGGACGCTTATGGTGATAGAAAATCATAACTTACTAGGATTTTCCGAAAATTTTCTACAATTTTCCTTCTGTGATTCAAATTCTTAATCAACATCCATAAAAACCTCTTAAATGCTATATTACTCGCATTTATAGATCGAAACTGTCATTTACTGGTAAACTTTGGCTAAATATTCGAATTTCTCGGTGAAAATGAGGGCTTTTCGTATTTCAGACTCGTGTTCAGCAAACCAAAAAAAAACCCGTATACTGAGTTTCATAAAATTCCATGAAAAACAACCCGAGATATTCAATTCGTTATATAAACTATCGATAAAAATAGTTTTTCTGAAATCGGTCGGCAATGTCTACATTTTCGGCGCGATTTCAGATAAAAAAATGCACAATTCCAGTATTTTAGTCCATTGCTAAGAAACTATCAGAAAACAGACCGGAAAAGATCCGTTGCCAAACAATGATCAACATTCCTGTAAGGTTTTTTATGTATATTTTAGACAAACTAATTCACATTAAAATTGCATTTATCAGTAAGCAGTTCGATTGTAATGAAGAAATGTTATGCATTAATACAAATTCCCTAATTTATAATAATATTGATTGTGCTTTCAGAAAAAAAACCACTGCCCAAGGAATCACTAGTTCCACATCCAGATTTTCTATCCAAGTCTCTCACAACGAAAAAATTTTGTATGTGGAAATAATTGTTTATGGAACTTTAATAATATAATATTTGAAATTCTCTACCCCAGAAACCCATAAAACGATATCCCACATCGGTAGTGGGGGTGGTGATAGGGGGTAGTGGAGGTGGATGAAGTAAAAGAATATTTTGAGGTTTTTTGTTCTTGTACACAGTACGCACACTAAATCATAATCTTTTCTCATCCCCTTTAATAATGGGGTGGGGGCGGTAATGGGGGTGGCTAAGGCCAAAACATTTTTGAGACCTTACCTTCTCTTGTATATACCTCAATTTACCCCCCAACCCTTCGACGGAACAAGATGAAAATATAATCTAGTTCCAGATCTCGTTAAAATACATACGTGTATCAAATTTCAAGTCAATATCTTAAGCCGGGGTCCCACGGCGTGTGACTTGGCAAGTCTGGTCTGAAGTTTGTCATACCTCGCGCCATGGGAACGTAAATACTCGTTATTGCTCGAGGTGACTCGGGATGGCTTGACCTTTCCCGTGAAATGTCGGTAAATTCTCGAACATCAAAGGCTTGTGGATCGGCGGATGACAAGCCTCAGTCTCAGTACGACTCGTGCATCCGTTCCCACAGCCTGTTGTGGATTGTGTAGCGAGATTTGAGCGGCGTAGTGGTGTATTGACGAGAAGTGGTCGACTCGAGGCTACTCGAGATTTGCCAAGTCACGCGCCGTGGGAATGCACGTGGCTTGGAATTCGACCGATCACAAATCCACAGGTACAAACCTCGAGTAACTCGAGGTTTGCCAAGTCACAGGCCGTGGGACCCCGGCTTTAAACAGTTCCAGAGTAAACGTGGGCACAAAAAAAAGTTACAGACAAACCGACAGACAGACCGACAGACAGACAGAAATTTTTTTTCACTCAAACTTAAAATCTCGACGTTTCATGACATTCTAAGCCTATTTGAACAATAAAAATTTTTAAAATTGTTTTTGTCGTCCACTGGACGTGGAAGTAATAGTATATGTACTTCGGTGTGCACGTTCCCAAACTTCGATGCTTATCCATCGTCGTCTGGGAAGGTATTGCTTTCACACCTAAATACACAATATACTATTATTTATTGATTATATTAATAATTAAACATTTCCTACCCCTGGAACAAGGTGTATTGTGTTATGTTATTCCATACTTTAGTGATGTTGACAGATCTTACACATTTTTCGCGATTTTAAAAACGATATCTAGGAAGCAAATAGAAAATATGAAAATATTCTACCTATGAGTATCAGAAAAACCAAATCGTAAGAGTATAATTTGACATTATGTTGCTAAAATATTTGAAAACGCATTAAAAACTAGGCTAGTTAGTTTAATGGAAAGTTACAACTTAGTCTCTAAGAAGCAATTTGGTTTCCATAAGAACATGTCAACCAATGATGCAATAGCCAATTTAACGGAAAAAAATTATAATTGTTTAGACTTAGCCAAACCATGTGAAGGAGTTTTCATTGACTTGGCAAAAGCTTTCGACACGGTGAGCCATGAATTAGTTCTACGCAAAATCCAAAATATCGGAATACGGGGACAGACTTTCAAGTTACTTAGCAGCTACATGGAAAACAGATATCAGTCGGTAAAAATAGGCACCAATATCAGTGATAAACAAAAATAACATTTAATATTCCACAAGGAACTGTTTTGGGACCCATCTTATTTATAATATATCTAAATGATATTCTTAATCTAGACTGTTACGGAGACATTGTGTCATATGCTGATGACACTGTACTATTCGTAGGAGAGACTTGGGCTGAAATAAATACAAAAATAAAGGAAGATTTAAACAAAATAACAAAATGGTTTGATAACAAATTGCTAACGATTAACCTAAATAAAACAATGACAATGAAAATGGCATACATTTTCGAGTTACAAAAGGGGCTTATCATCCCATACAACCACCGATGTTGAACTTAAACATAGGAATACTATATGGAATTTGGAAAACTCAGAATATGTTAAATATCCTGAAATAATTGTATATAATCATTTGAGATGGAATCACCACATTGAAAACTTAATCAGGATGCTAAGATCGCTATCCTACATGTTTCAAAAATTAAAGTATATTTTGAGTATGCACGAACTTAAATCCCTTTACTATGCGTTGGAACAATCACTGCTTACTTATGGTATTATTGAGTGGGGAGGAACATACTCAAATGTACTAAAACCTCTGGAAATCATACAAAAAGAATACTCAAAATCATTTTTAATTTTCCGCCAAGGTTCCCAACAGAGGAACTTTTTAAACATACCAAAATGTGTGACGTAAGAAACCTTTTAACAAATATGTCAAAGCACAAATTAATAAAGGATTCTATCTCACATATAAATAATACAAGACACAAAACACAAGAAAATCTATTATTAACCAAGAAAAGTAAGACCATTGGACAGAGAGTATATCATTACATTGGCATAAAAGCGTACAATCTTCTACCACTCGAATTAAAGGAAATAATATACAAGAAATCTTCAAAAAGAAGAGGTTAATTGAAAATAAACCTACGCTTTTAGGAAAGCTCATCATTAGATCCGCTTTTCTTCTATGGTGCCAAATATACATGCAGAATTGTTGTTATTTCTTTATACAATATTTCCATTCTTTGTGTATATGTTTATATATTTTGTTTCTTCCCTTTTCATAAAATATATGTATATACATATTTACGTATTGTATAATATTTAAGTATCACTTTAGATACCCATTATTATTTGATTTTCGAATTGTTATTTTAGTATTTTATTACATTTAATATAGCAAGTGTTGAAAAAATATATTTCCCCCTAGGAATTCGAGAGCTACAGTCAAGTTTTCTCGAAAACTTAAGGAAGTCTCGGACTCGCAATAACTATCATAGTCTATCACTGTTCTCAATATTTATTTTCACTGCTATCTAATTAATATATGCATATGTACTACCATGTAAATTAATGTAAAGAAATGTTATTATTATATTATTATTATTGTCAATCAAAAACCTCACTACAGGCCATCATATGGCGTATGTACAAAGAGTCCTCGTAATGGCCTTTTGCGATATTAGCAGAATTTATAGCCGGAACAGACAGCTTGTGTATAGTGTATAATGTAAGAACATAAACTTTTACAATTCTGTAACCATAAAAGTTTGAAGTGCCGCTCCTCCTTGTCCATATAAACGTAGTAGTCAAAACCGTTTTACCACAATATTTATTATTGCACTTCCCCCATAAACTATGCTGGGTAACACACTCCTTGTTATTACTACAATCGTAAAATTGCCACGTAGCGAGATGCGATTTTTAACAACTGAACTTTTCCGTTTTAGAAATAAGGCGCCGCGTCGGTCTAGCTGTAACTCTACATTGGTCCTGAAAAAATGCCAAATACCACAGTGGCGTAATGAGAAAAATGTCGGGATTTCGGAATTGGACAGGAGTGGCTTAAAAAATGAATTAATTATTATTTAAAATCCCTTTCGGAACACTATTAGTGGAGAAATAGCTATTTACGTAACGAGTTCGGAAAGTGATATTTTTTTTTCATGCTAGAAGGTCTAGATCCTTCCAATTTGTTTCTAAATCCGAAAGAAGTAAGTACGTATTTTCTGGTTTTTCAAAATTTTGATTTCAATTGAGACCTAAAGTTTCTCATGTAAATAGCATGGGGAAAAATCACTTTTTGGGATTTATTGAGTAATTGTTCAAGGTTAAAGAACATCTTGCATTAAACTTGTAGGACTTGGAGAGGACTATCCAACGAAGAATTTGATGTAATATATTATGAATTTGTCGCCCATAACACACCTCCACGGTGCCCCAAAAACTACCCTTATATAAAAAAATATAAATTCTTCAGGGAACTGAGCCTTTTCAGCACTTTTTTCTCGTGTTTTCTTAAAAAATTATTACTATTGGTCTAGTGGAATAGCCATTAACATTTTTAATGTCCTACAAGTCTGTTATTTTACAATAACCACCTTATTTTGAGAATGAAAAATAACGCCCTAGGGCGTTATGAATACCTATAACGCCCTAGGGCATTATAAAATTATAACACAACCTAAAACAAGCAAATTATGATAGCGTTATTGACAAACAAAATGCTTTGCTATGCAACGGCGGCGTTTAAAAACAATTTTGATTTTTACTCTCTTTTAAATCAAATCGTTCTGAACATAATAGATGTCAAATTAATAAATCGTAAATGTCAAAAAAAAAATTCGAATTAAATAACAGACTTGTAGGACATTAAACTTTGAAGGCACCACGGGTGTTATAGGATAATGACGCCCTCGGTCGACGTACATTCCGTCGGGCCAGAGGCCCTCGGGAAGTACACTGCCGACCTCGGTGCGTTATTATCCTTATAACACCCTTGGTACCTTACTAACTATTAGTCAATTTTCATTTATTTAAACAAATTCCATTTGTTTAAATAATTTTTTTTCTCGAAAATTTGTCTAAAATTCTATTTTCTGAGATCGGACTGCCAGTCTATTTTTTTAAGTGACATCAAAGTATTTTCAAATATTTTCCAATTGTTTAAACAATCAATTATCTATTTCCAACTTTTTTTCAAATTATGCTGGAAAAGTAAGTTTTTTTTGTAATAAACCCATAAAATTTTATGTTTTAGATATCTTATCGATATTATCTGATTTGTTTAAACACATTTAATTTGTTTAAAATTTTGACTTTATTTAAATAAATGAAAATTGACTAAAAAATGTTGACAAATAATGATAGTAATAATTTTTGAAGAAAAAATAGGAATAAAGTGCTCAAAAGGGTCAATTCCCTGAAGAATTTACGTTTTTTGATTTGGGGTAGTTTTCGGGGCACCCTGGAGGTGTGTTAGTGGCGACATATGTATAGTACATCAAATTCTTCGTTGGATAGTCACCTCCAAGTCCTATAAGTTTAATGCTAGCTTTTCCCTAGCTCTGAACAATTATTCAAAAAATCCCAAAAAGTAATTTTTCTGAATGCAATTTACATGGGAAACTTCAAGTCTCCATATAGTTCAGTCGGTAAAGTAAAAAACCGCTGCCCAAGGAATCACTACTTCCACATCCAGATTCTCTATCCAAGTCACTCACAACGAAAAAACTTTGTATGTGAAAATAATTGTTTATGGAACTTTAATAATATAATATTTGAAATCCTCTACCCCAAAAACCCATAAAACGATACCCCACATCGGTAGTGGGATGGGGGTGGTGAAAGTGGGTGGTAGTGGGGGGTGGATGAAGTAAAAAAATATTTTGAGGTTTCTGGTTCCTGTACATACACTAAATCACATTTTTTTTTATCCCCTTTAATAAGGAGGTGGGGGTGGTAATGGGGGTGGCTAATGCCAAAAATTTTTTTGAGACCTCAGCTTCTCTTGTATATACTAAATACCAATTTCATGGATTCTTACCTGCTTGATTGACCCATTTACCCCAAATTTACCCCAATTTACCCCCCAACCCTTCGACGGAACAAGATGAAAATATAATCTAGTTCTAGATCTCGTTAAAGTACATATGTATACCAAATTTCAAGTCAATATCTTAAACGGTTCCAGAGTAAACGTGCGCACAAAAAAAAGTTACAGACAGACAGACAGACCGACAGACAGACAGAAATTTTTTTTCGCTCAAACTTAAAATCTCGACGTTTCATGACATTTTAAGCCTATTTGGACAATAAAAATTTTAAAAAATTTTTTTGTCGTTACTATACTTCCACTGGACGTGGAAGTAAAATACACCAAAGCTCGCAAAAAATGTTTTTGAGATTTTCCTTCAGTAACTGTTACTGGAGGGTTATACATCACAAAGCCACAGAAATCCGTTCTAGGGGTGCCGCGCAACCCCCCCCCCCCCCAAGAAAGCCACCCCTTCGGTGAAAAAAGCCTCATTTTATTGATAACTCGTTAACCGTTGAAGATATAAAAAAATTGATATTATAAAAAGAAAGCTTGGCTAATTTCCTAAAAAAAGTCCTTTTTATAATTTTTTTGTATATGCCATAGGTTTTCGAGAAAATCGATATTGAAAATATAAGAAAAATTGAATTTTTAGAAATTGCGTCATATAATCGTTAATATCTTCGCCAATTGTTAACATGTTATAAAAAATAGAATCAGATATGAAATACATTCATTTAATAACTTTATTTTATAACCATAAAAAATTACAAAACATGTAGGAAATATGTTTTGTAATTTGGAGATTGTGTAAGTAAAATTTTTTTTCAAATTTTTTTAAGTAGATCTTTGCCAATTGTTGACATGTTATGGAAAATAAGCAAGTGAAAGATTTAATAACTTTATATCATAAAAAATTATAAAAGTCACTATATTTTTACTAATTTTGGGATTATGTCAAAAGGAACAAAATGAAACACTTTAGTAATGAGTTTTAATATGAGTTTATTTTCAAATTTAAAAAATATATATTACAATAGCATTTTTTTTCCTGAAAAATATAGTATAATTTTGAATGGTATTTTTATTTCATTAAAGTGTGTATTTATGCATAAAAACACGCCACACCGAATATCAGCTCTTAAATCGCAGTACTTACTTTGCAATAAATAATTAAAGTTGAAATCCTCGCCACTCCTCTCGAAAAGCACTGTGACGTCACCGGGTGAAAACTAGTCTCGCGTGGTATTAACAGATGGCGCACTTTAGCCATTCACCCTAATTAATAGACCGGGCGGCGGTTAGCTTTGAGACGTCCGCATATTCGGTTATAAGTCTTTTGTTTTTTATGTTAGAGAAAAAATAAAAAAAGTGTCGGAAAGCTCAATGAATTCTCTTTACATAAGCTGTTTACAAATTTTTCGAAAAAACCGATAATTACCGAGATATTCGAGGAAATGTAGGAAATTACACGTTTCCCTATAGAGTGTCTGTAAATATTAAAAAAATATTTTTTCTCAGAAGCCTTTGTTTCGAAGGGCCGAGATTAACGGAGCGTCAAAATAGGACATGATATTAAGTGAACATCGTAAATGAGATCGATTTCAGTTAATTACCGATTAATTACGGTGACAAAATGGAGAAATTTTACCGAAAAAAAAAAAATCCAAATCCCGCCCCCTCTAATTCCTTAATTTTTGTCGGAATTCAAAAAATAAAAAAAAGAGTTTTAGCAAATTTAATTATGTTTAAATTAGCTAGAGTAGTGTTTTGGCGTAGGAGCCAAGATTAAAAAGTTGCTAACTGTAGAAGCTCAAAATTTGCGATTTTTTGCCGTACGTGGCCGACATTTCTGTAGATATCTCCGAAACGAAAAAAAAATCAAAAGTCTGATGATAGCAAAACATTTGTAGTGGAAAATACTCGTTTGACCTTATTTTTTATTTCGAGCTAACTCCCACCGTTTCGGAGATATCTTCGAAAAATAGCAAAAAAACAGCTTACATTTCGGAGCCGAAAAAATTGCAAAAACATGCAATCTTGACACGTTCATAGTTTTCGAAAAACCTCATTGGGACGGCCGTACGATGTCGCGACGTAAAGAGGAAGTCTTCCAGATAAACCTGATCGTAAATTGTACGGCGAAATTCGAAAATTCGGCTAGGCACGAACGAACCAAAAGTGACATTTTGTGACATTTCAGAATATTGAAGATGTTTTTCCAATGAATTTTAGGTTAAATTGTGTTCACTGCTAGTTGTTTCTGACAAATGAGCATGCGAAAGCAGAATCGGTGTCGCTTGACGCCGTCATCCAACTTTCACCCACTGACGTCATGTTTCAGGACTGGATAAAATCGCTTATATTTCTGGAGGATTTTTTTTTTTTTAATTTTTTGTTGTCTATGGGGTTTTTAATGATGTTAGTTTACGATTTTGAGTGTTTTAATTCAATTTTATTTTTTGGGCAAGTTCCCTATTAATATGAAGTCTTACCTTTATTTTTAGACCGGGTACATTGAAAAATATTAAAATACAAGACGCTAGATTAATTTAAAAAAAAAATCCAAAAAAGGCTGCACATTCAATTTTTTGATGATATTTTTTTGTTATGTAATTTTTTTACGTATAAGTGATTAGAAACAATAGTTAAATGATATATAAACTCAAAAAAAAATTTTTGATCTAAACTTTCAAGATGTTTGGGTCTTTTTTTTATTTTTAGGAGGCAATAAAAAATTGGCCAAAATTTGGCTAACTTCAACATGCTGGTAAATTTGTACATGTGAATATATTTTTATTCCTAACTTTTTCTGCATTGAAGTACTACCTTGAACTAAAAGATAATGCATTTATAACTTATATTAAAGTCAGTTATTTATATACTAATAAATATCAATAGCCATCAAAAATGGCAACACAAGAGAGTATTTTATATCCCCTTTAAAACCCATTTTAATTTTTCTTCCTAGCTTGTATGGTTCTCGAGCAATTCAATTTTTATAGGCCGCAAAAAATGTCAAATAAACGAAAATTCGCGCGCATTAAAAATACAAATTTTGGAATTTTTTTCAATATAGATTTTCTGGAAAACCATGGCATATACAACAAAATTACAGTAGGACTTTTTTTTAGGAAATTAGTCAAGCTTTCTTTTTTATAGTGAGCAATTTTTTTATATCTCCAACGATTAACGAGTTATCAGTAAAATAAGGCTTTTTTACATCTGAAAAACGAAAAAATGCGTACTTACTTTTTTTCGGATTTGGAAACAAATTGGGGGGATCGAGACCCTCTAACATGAAAAAAAAAGTTTGCGATGTATTTTTGGACCACACTAATATGCATAGCGCAACTATGGGGATAAATTTCATTTTTTTTTTGGTGCAAGAAGGTTATCAGATATGAAAAAATCGAGATCAAAAATAGGCCGTACGCCTTTTTACTTCCGGTTTCGGGGCTTAGACTAGGTCCACCGTGTTGCTCTTTGGTAGAATTATAAATACATCATACTGCAAGAGTCATCTGATATGATCGAAAAAATGCGCTATCTCTTGGTATATAAGCACTTAATTATACTTTTTACAATTATTTAATTTCGTAGGCGTAACATTTATTTTTTATTCCAGGTGCAGTTTTCGGCAACCATCCAACACCCAGGTTCATCTCCAGAGGAAACACATTTAAGGTTGTCACCGGAGATTCTGTCGTTCTGCCATGCGAAATTCAAAATTTAGGTGAGTTAAATTGAATGCTGTTTTACTAAGTTCAGAAGAACGATTTAATATTTAGAACGTGAATGGAATTTTCGTCCTTACTACGCGGTAATTTTGTTGGAAAATTTTATAGGGACTTATTAACAATGAACTGAACGAAATACTGCTTTACATTTCGACAAGTTGCAAGTTGGCATCATTTTTTCAATCGTTATACATTTATTTCACTTTAATTTCGGGCTTAAAATCATAACTGAGTAAAAAGTGACATTTTAGACAATTTTTCAAAGAAATATAAAAATCCGAACAATATTTTAAATAAATTAAATGAATCTTGGTGCTAAGGCTTTCGCGGAGCTGGTGATCTGGCTGCTGGTTTCCGGGTCTTCTTCCGCGTAGACTTGGTTGAGTGCTTGACGTTTCGACCATCTATCTTTTCGTGGTCTTCTTTTTCGCTTCAGAAGAAGACCACGACAAGATGGTCGAAACGTCAAGCACTCCACCAAGTCTACGCGGAAGAAGACCCGGAAACCAGCAGCCAAATTAAATGAATACTTCATAAAAACTTGTCCACATGTGAATAAAAAAAGCAATAGTTATATAAATATAATATCTTTATGAACTTTAAAATCCCTGAAGAAGTGTATTAAGACGGTAAAAAATAAAGAAATCCATAGGAGACGATGAGATACCGATACCGATTTGTTTGCTAATGAACTGTGCAGAAAGCTCTATATATAGTATTGAGTCTTATTGAGTCAAATAGAGTTAAATTTTGTGGTAGAAAGGGACAAAAATGGGAACGTGTTAAAATCAGAATCGATAACTATAGAAAAAAGGTGTACCTCAAAGATCAATATTAGGACCGTTACTTTACATTTTGTATACATACGAAATTTCTAATATAATCAATGAATATGTAGTTCTTTATGCTGATGATATTAAAGTGATATTTGTGAAGATAACAAAAAATTATTAATAGCCAAAGTCTCAGATACACTAAACACATTTTATGAAGTGAATTTCAATTGAATATTAAGAAAACGCAGACAATATACTTTAGAAATAGAATAAATGAAAACATTTTAATAAAACATAAGGATGATAATTTAATTTCCATTGAAAACGTAAAATTCCTTGGTATTCATATAGATAGAAGTTTAGATAGGAAGGTACACAATGATTACTCCGCAGAAAGCATTGCCAGTTACTGTTACGCATTAAAAGTAATTTCATAAAATATAAGCACCAATACTTCACTCTCAGCATGTCACGCTTATATAAATTCCAGGATAAGGTACGGAATTGCTTTTTTGACAGGCAGAGAGCTGTAAAGAAATTTTTATTATAAATAAAATTCTAACTTTAATTAGTCTATATATTCTATGAAGCTATGAGTTTTGTAAGTGAAAATAAAAATCTCTTTAAAAACTCTGATAGAAAACATGATTATGAAATAAGAAATAAAAATTATTTCATACCTGAAAAATGTAACTATACATATATTAAAAAATGTAGAGTTCAGTATAATAAAAATATATAGTAGCTTATCTGAAACTCTTAGAAGTCTTCCAAAAAATAAGCTCAAGGCTACATTGAAAAACTACCTTGTCAGTAAACCGTAGTAAACTGTTCAAGAATTCTTCTGTGACAAAGAAAGAGATTTAGTATGTAGGCTATAATAGTTTAAAGTTTGTTAGCATTAAGTACTATTTATGATTTTGTGTTTAAATTTATATATTGTTATTTTTAAAATAAGAATACTTACATATGCTCCACACCTCTAAGGGGTATTTTGTAATTTGGAATCAAATAAAATATCTATCTAAATACTGTATTATCAGGTTGAAAATATGTTGTATTTACATTCCAATATTTCTAAGCAGAAAACGGAATTTTCCACATTTAATGATGCACGTTGAAATAAAGGACTCGAACGCTGGAAATTTCCCATTATCAAAACCGATACAGCGACAGCGCATTTTTTTTTATAATATTTTTATCGCGTTAGTTAGTGCTTACTGTGGAGCTCATGCAAATTCATGTTTATTGTCAAAATAATGGCGTATAGCTGTGTGAATCGGGTGTATGTGGATATTCAAGTTTGGCCGGCTGTTTGACAATTTATATGTAAATGAGGGGCTTCAAATTACAAGCCCGGGCCGCAAAGGAGCGAGCGACGTAGTACTTCGAAATCCTAACAAGCAAGTTTGTACTTTATTTTAATTTCAGCATAATTACTGCTTAATCAAAGTTGAGTTGTTAAATCGCTGGTGTGTCCGACCCAACTTATTAAAACTTCTAATCTGCCGGCAAAGGAAACTTATTATTAGTCAAGCAGTTAGCACCGGCGCCGGTGCTCGACGCACACCTCGACATATTCAATTCTGATCCAGATAATGAATAAATACTGTCTAAATGTTAGTTGTGGCATTCTCTTATTTTTTCTGTTTTTCATTTTGGAATTCTCTGTCATATATATTCTGTACTAAAAATAGTGTGGGAGGAACTACAAAATAATACAATTATAGAGTTAGAGCTTATAGTTTCATATTAACATATTTTATTGACAAATCTATTGTGATAATACTGATAATAGAGTAAAAATTTGAGACCAATTAATTATTCTGTTTCTGCCTGCGAGCGAGTTATATGAAAAAACCGCTGCCGAATCACTACTTCCACATCCAATTCTCTATCCAAGTCACTCACAACGAAAAAACTTTGTATGTAGAAATAATTGTTTATGGAACTTTAATAATATAGTATTTGAAATCCTCTACCCCAAAAACCCATAAAACGATACCCCACATTGGTAGTGGGGTGGGGGTTGTGATAGGGGGGTGGTAGTGGGGGTGGATGAAGTAAAAAAATGTTTTGAGGTTTTTGGTTCTTGTACATACACTAAATCATAATTTTTTTTCATCCCCTTTAATGAAGGGGTGGGGGTGGTAATGCCAAAAATTTTTTTGAGACCTTAGCTTTTCTTGTATATACTAAATACCAATTTTACGGACTCTTACCTGCTTGATTTACACATTTACCCCAAATTTACCCCAATTTACCCCCCAACCCTTCGACGGAACAAGATGAAAATATAATCTAGTTCTAGATCTCATTAAAGTACATATGTGTACCAAATTTCAAGTCAATATCTCAAACGGTTCCAGAGTAAACGTGCGCACAAAAAAAAGTTACAGACAGACAGACCGACAGACAGACAGAAATTTTTTTTTTGCTCAAACTTAAAATCTCGACGTTTCATGACATTCTAAGCCTATTTGAACAATAAAAATTTTTAAAAATTTTTTTGTCGTTACTATACTTCCACTGGATGTGGAAGTAAAATAAATACTAATAGACGCTAAGAACGAAAGAAATGGTCCGCGAAAACTCGCCATCATGAAATTCAACAGGTCTATTGAAGCGATTAAAAAATAATCAAGTGGATCCGTTCCGATTCAAGGATTGCGCAGTGACATTTCTTAAAAGAAAAACTGGGAAAAACCATTTTAAACATTCTTTTGTTTAAACAAATGCCCCCCGGGACTACACGTGCTATACATTTTCAGTAGTACTTACGATAAGTTTCAATAAAATAATTGCAATAATAAGACAATTTTACTCCACTACTTAGCAATATGTATATTAGGGTGGCCCATCTCTATAGGGGGTGAATTTTTTTTGCGTATTTTTTAAGTCTCACCCCACGAAAGTATACTATTATACTAGGAATAATTTATGTCAAAGTTTCAGATAATTCGGTGAACGGTAACCCGTGCCGCATTCAGGTAGAATTTTGTAGATAAGATTTTATTACGGTAATACACTTAAATTTTACTTAAAATACAAGTATCTACCTCTTTTCTCATAATGTTTTATTGGTGTAATTATTTCCTAGAAATTATTCGTTTTGGAAGTTTGGAAATATAATGCACCTACGGTAGGTTTTTATGTCAGTTTGCAATTGTGTTTTACAGTGGTGACATTATAAGTTCTAGCATACGTTCCTTTTTGAAAAAACATTTAACGATGGCTGATGTTAGATCCTTACGAAAGGATACTTTCATTTACTTAGTTGGACACTATTCGTCACAAATCATTGGCAATAAATTGCCGTCTAATAAACAAGTATTACAAGTGCTCTTTTATAACATTCGTGAAGTGAAGCTAAGTGTACATGAAAGTGCTAAATTAACAATAACAGAGGTGTCAGTTTTTTGGGATAAAGCTCGCATTCCGATACGTCAGGATTTTCATTGTGTTAAACAACTAGATAAACTTTATGCAGAGTGGAGGAACTTACAAAAATCGGCTAAAAGGGCCAGTGCGGGAGTTAAAGAAAAAAATTTCATTGAAAAATTGGACGATCTTTTTGACATTTCTCATGCAAATGCATTGGAGTTGATGAAAATAGATGAAGATAAGCAGTTTTTAATTAACCAAAGAAAAAGGGGACGTCCTGGATTTATGCATGGTATTGATTATCAACTTGCTTCTCAAGAAAAATCAGCTGAGGAGAAATTACAGAAATTATCCGAACAAATGCAACGAAGTCAACAAGAAAAAGCTAGATTAGAGGAAACAGTCACCTGTCCATCATCAAGTAGTCATTTAGCCGACTCCAACGAAAATGAAGATGAAATAATCGAAGCCCAAGAAGAGTTGTTACAAGACCAGCCTGGCCCGTCACAGCCAAAAAAGAGGAGATTGTATGGAACATGTAACATCATCACACCAAAAATAGCCGCTGCATTTGATGCTTGCAAAATAAGCGACAGGTATGGAGTCCATATTTTGACGGCAGTAGCAGAAGCACTAGGATATGACACCACATCTTTGTCCATCAGCAGAACCAACCTTCAGCGCTCTAGACAACGCATCCGCGAAGAAAGAGCTGAAATATTAAAAACTGCCTTCGGTAGTTCTGAATTGCCGGCCCCAGTCATCCATTAGGATGGAAAACTTTTACCTTCTCTCACTGGAATGGGAAATATCGATAGACTTGCTATCTTAGTTACTAGTGGAGATATTGAACAACTACTTGGAGTACCAGCTTTGCCCAATTCAACTGGAAGAGAACAGACTGAAGCAGTTTATGATGTGCTTTGTGAATGGAATTTGGACGAAAAGGTAATAGCTTTGTGTTGTGATACAACAGCATCAAATATGGGTTATATAAATGGGGCAGCCACACTAGTGCAACAAAAATTAGAAAGAGATATTCTATATTTTCCTTGTAGACATCATATTTTTGAAGTGGTTTTGAGAAGTGTGTTTGACACAAAAATGCCTTCCTCATCTGGTCCAAATGTGCCACTATTTAAACGTTTTAGGGAATTTTGGCCTAAAATAGATCAAAATAAACTAAAAACTGGATTTCAGGTATCAAAAATTAAACACATTTTACAACCAGTTAAAGCCGAAATTGTAAAGTTTCTAAATGCAGCTTTAACTTTGCAACAGCCTCGTGATGATTATAAAGAATTTTTAATGCTTTCTAAACTTTTTGTTGAAGAAGAGCCCACTCACACGACATTCTATCAACCAGGGGCATTTCATCATGCACGTTGGATGGCCAAAGCCATTTACTGTCTAAAAATATTTTTTTTCCAAGATCAGTTCCAACTAACTAAAAAAGAAAAAATAGGTATTGAAGATATATGTCTCTTTATTGTAAAGGTTTATGTAAAGGCCTGGTTTACAGCGTCATTTGCTAGTAAAGCACCGCTTCATGACTTAGACTTTTGTAAAGAACTCATTAATTATCAAAATATTAACAAAGAAATATCTCAAGCCGCAAGTAGGAAAATAGTGAACCATTTGTGGTACCTTAATTCAGTAAATGTTGGCTTATCTTTCTTTGATGACGATATTTCAGTTACCACTAAAAGAGAAATGGTTAAAGCTTTGAATAGGAAAGCACCAAATCAAGAGGGTATTAAACGACTTATGATTAGTAACATTACTGACGTTGAAAACAAGGAAATTCAGGACTTCATATGCGAGAACACTAAACAGTTTTTTCAAAAATTAGGTTTGTCTATGGAATTTTTGGAAAATGATCCAACAACATGGAGGGAAAATGAAAGTTATACCCGATGTTTCAATATTGTAAACAAAATTAAAGTTGTAAATGATGCCGCTGAGAGAGGAATCAAACTTATTACTGACTATAATGACATTTTAAGAAAAAATGAAGACCAAAAACAGTTTTTACTCCAAGTTGTAAATGATTATAAATCACAGTTTCCAAATGTAAAAAAAGAAACCCTGTCGCAAGCTTTGGACTAGTGCAAAAAATATTGTTTTTATTACTATATGTCTTGTAGATTTAGGATAATATTTGGTACTATGTATGAAAAAAACGTTTCATAATAAAATACACAAAGATAAAACGAGAGTTTTATTTCAAAAACTTCTAGTCTAGTTTTCTTAGACTACGAATTTACAGTAGTATGACACATGTCATAGTCACAACAGATAATGTCTTTGATATTTGTATGACTTGATTAGTCATTCTAAAGATAAATGTTGCTGATTAAACAAAAAAAAATAATGCATCAACCAAAGAATGTAAATAATTCCATTTACTTTTATTATTGCATAATAATGCATTCTGCGGCACCCCTTGCCTTCAATTTGCCTCAATAATATTTTGAGGGGACTGTTTTTTCTTCAAATGGAACCATTTGCAGGGGTGAGAAATAAAAAATTTCGATTTCGAAAAAGATGGGCCACCCTAATGTATATATATTATGTCAATGGAAGTGTTACGGCAAAGGCCATTCAGTCCAGAATTTAACAATTCTAAATATCTAATTTCATATAGGCAGTTGTTTGGAAACAGAGATATGAATGTTGATATTGATAAACTACTCTTGCGTGATATACAGACACCTATAGTTTTTCCTATTTTTGGCAAAATTATTTTATATTATATTATAGTGTTGTGTATATCGTTGGATTGCTAATTTAAGTTGTGATCGAATAATGAAATAATTTACTGGGCCTTCCGTTTTAAAAAACACAAGTTATGTCTATATCTTGAAAACTGAGGCATGCATAATTTTCTTCTTATCAGCAACGGATTCTACTAAAAAAAGTGCCTTAAGAATGTGTTACTCAATTTTCGATTCGACACTTGGTAATTGAGATATAGAGGTCATTCAAAAATGACAATTTTCCAAAAACGCTGTGTAATTCTGTAGTCGAAAAATATAGACAATCGAGCTCAGGACACCCACATTGGTTTTTGTCTATCTGCCATAATTTTAGAGAAAATCTCAGTTTTGCCCACTCTGTACTTCTCATTATTAGAAAGGGGGCTAAATAATTTAAAATTTTACATTTTCCCGAGATCGGTGGCCGTCGAGATTTTCGAATGATTCCTGTTAATTCCGCTAAACAGTTGCACGAAAAGGTCCTATAGATGTTATACGCTGCAGAGCTGTCGCTGTTTCAAACTCATTTCTGTTAAAGTTGACGTTAGCATGAAACTAAGGCTGCTTTGCATTCAGCACGACTTGGAAATTACTCCAATTGCACCAGAACTAAATTAATAATGGGCTATAAACTAGTAACATAGTTGGCGCTGGCGATAACTATACACGGTTCACTTTTTGCACGAAATTCCCCCACGTGATAAACTCCAGCAACATCGAAATGGTTTTATGACAGAAATTGTACAGTTTGATTTCTTGTAAGTATGGGATATTAAGGGAGGAGAAGAATATCCTCATTAGTTTCCCAACAAGTATTTATCGGGTTTTATCACAGATTTAAGAAGGTAAATAAACCGAACTGGGTTTTATTATTCCTTTTGTGCATACCAATTTATCTGCAGTTAATATGTACTTAAAAAAAGGCCTTCAAGTTATCTTTAAAGCAATTTGTTAAACCTCTTTGCTCTTTAAGACCTATTGGTTTTATAGCCACTTAATTGCTGCGTTATTCAAAACCACAATAAACTCATTAAGTTTTATGGTGGATTTTAAATATTTTAAATTTTGTGGTAGACATCTTTAGGTTTTATGGGAGTTTTAAAATATGATCTTTAAGTACTCCTTATGATCAAGCAATAAAACTAGTCTTATCCTTAATATATGTTATCATAAATACTATTTGCTTTTAACAATAATTGGTAAAGGTTCCTTAAAACCTAATAGTTTGTTGGAAGCTTTATTAAGCAACGTTAAAACTTTTTGGTTTTTATAAAACACTTATAAATCCTCTAGTTCCCCCACTTACGCCTTTCAACTTTGAGAGAGGGGGCATATATCGCATAGTAAACGCCATTTTGTGATTGCTGATTCTAGTTTAAACAGTGCAGTGCTGCGCAAAAAAGCATTTTAGGTACCTAGGTAATTAGTAAAATGTCAAATATTTTAGATAAATATTTGAGGATTAAGAGAAGTGGTCATTTAAAAAAAAAGTTAAAAGATGATTATTTAAACAGTGTAAAAATAACACACGAAATAAATAATGTTTTTTTAGATTATGTTATCTAAGCTAAGTACATTTGGATTAGAGATTGTCAGAGACAAATCTTAAGGGTTTTAAATAAGAGTAGTAAGGCTGGGTAAAGTCTTACAGGCTTTAAAATAGTAATCAAGAGGAGCAATTGGAATTTAACAAAACCTTTTGTTTTATAAAAATATTTCCTAAAGCCACAAATTCTCAATAGAGTATTTTATTAAAATAAATGGTTTTATTAATTTTTCAGCCATGTTTTTTTCTGTTAACTATGGCAGACAAATTTGGGGCTACAGCGTTTAGTTATATTTAGCCTGCAACTATCTAAAATGTGTTAATATGTCATATAAACCCCTAAAAAGCCCAAAATCATACTGAGTAAGCTAAAACTGGGGTTACTATTTTTTTTTTATTAATTGTAAATAATAATTAATAAGCTAACAAATGAAAGGCGCGTTTTTAAAAGTTTTTTGATATACTTTATCAATAAAGTGGTCTGCGTTGAAAATTTTTTGATACTAGGTTGTTTATTAATATCAAATTTTAAAACGTTAGCACATGGAGATATTTCAATCGAGGTAGACATATTTTATTACTTGGCGACATTTTCGGATTTAGATTTTAGTTTAAGTGCAACAAGTTTTCGACAAAGAATTATTAAAAACTCGAGTAGGCTTAAAATGTCATTGCGGTACTAACGGTTTTAAGAAGATTTTATAACAGGTTTTATGGTAGACTTGAAAACATCTTGCAGATTTGGGTTCTAAAGTACTGTTGCTTTTATTGATAGTTTTAAGGAAGATATTTATAACCTTTATAAAAGGTCTTTTTTGGTCTTATGCCGGGTTTATTGTAGCTTTTAAGAGGTTATCTAATATAAACAGTTTTACAATCAGTTTTATTACATAGAGTTAATAACCTCTGGTAGATTGTGATAAAACTAAAATTGTCACTTGGGATGGGTTATGAGGAAACTTCTTTTAATTCTAAGGCTACGAAATTCAATGGCAGTGGTAGTGTCCACTGTCTTCACGGAGTTTATTGTACTATATAATACAATTACAACCTGCATTAAAAGTAATAAAACTATTTAATTTAATAAAATTAATGTCGACAATCCATTTCCATCCAGTGAAATTTGATGAATGCATCATGAATATTGAATAAAATGTGATGCGTACACCATCTGAATTAATTAAAATAATGGCAGTAAACCGAATTAATGTGGGAGATTATATGCAACGTAACGTTTAATTTAGGATGACGCGGAGCCCTTGTCTATTTCCATATTATTATCGTTTTACTTCGCGGGCTGAATTAAATTCTATCGGCTAACGATGAACACAAACATGTACAGGGTGGACCAAATTAGATAGGATTTGGGGTTTTCTCTAAAACTATGGCAGATAGACAAAAACCAATATAGGTGTCCTGAGCTCGATTTTCGAAAAACAAACAGTGACGCAAACCGCGATCGTCTATCTTTTTTGATTACTGAGCTACAGAGCGTTTTTGGAAAATTGCCATTTTTTCTTTATCTCAATTAGCAAGTGTCGAATCGAAAATCGAGTAACACATTCTTAAGGCACTTTTTTGAGTTGGTACTTTTTTTAGAACGACGCACAGTGGTCAATTTTCAAGTTGTAGGTGGACAAAGTACTACAAATCTGCAAATAAACAGAAATTGTTCATTAGAAAAGCGGAAAAATATTGAAGACATTTTAGGCACTAAGGGGGTAGTTTTTGAGGGGGTTGAACAAATAAATTTAGTTTTAAAATACGATAATATTGTGCCCGTGCATACACCAAAAATAGTCAAAAAAAGTCTAAGGGCCAAGGGGTTGAAAAAATAAATATAGTTTAATTTAAAAATCTGACACTTTGTGGATACGAAAATATTGTGCCCGTGAATATACGAAAAATAGTTTAAAACATCTAAGGACCAAGGAGGTGGTTTTTGAGATGGTGGTTTGATGAGGGGGTTGGAAATTAAATATTAGAAAATTTCAAAACTTTTTTAACAAGATTTGTGAATCTACAAAAAACATGTAAAGTAAATGTAGTAAAATAAATGTAGGCTCTTGAGGGATCGTTTTTGAGGGGGTGCAGCGAACAATTTTATGTTTCTAGGGGAACGAAATTATTTCAATTAACTTTTTCTGTTTTTGTTGCAATAGTATATTATTATATGAGCGATTATGATAGCCATTATTCACGAAGATGACGTTTGACCCCACGAGCCGTAGGCGAGTGGCGCAAATCATCTGAGTGAATAATGGCCATAATCGCGAATGTAATACTATGCTTTTTCTACACCTATTAAACAAATAAATTAGACTGAAATTTGATAGCTTTAATCGGTACCTATACGTAATAAGTCGAAAACGTAAACAAACAATATGGCGGTACACTTGTCACTGTCACCCGAGTTGATTGTCAGCCGCAGCAGCAAGAGTTGATCGCGGTCGATTTCAAATATCACTGAATCAGCGAAACAATTATTTTTGAATTTGTATTTGTGATTGGCCGGTTGCAGTGAATTATGAATCGATTATTTCACTCATTAACGCTGTAGCCAATGAGAGCCCGTTTTTTCACAACATTGCACCAATCAAACGTCATTATTAGTGATAATTCAAGCTAGATCGGCTTTTGACAGTACCAACATGCAAAATATATCGCTCTAATTTTTTAGGTCGCTGCAGCGGCAAATATTGCGAAAATTCTTTGACGTTTTGTGTCCTGAAATGTTTTCAGCAAATAGGACAAATCGTGCTTTTAAATGTTATCTATATATATCTTCTCTAGCGTATTACTAATTGTTAACGTAAATTGTAAATTGTAGTATTGTAGGTATTAATAACCTAAAAAGCCAATGTATGTAGAACTTATATAGGTTCGGGACAAGTTATACACAGCTTTCAATGGCTTAATACCTAACGTAATTACAAAATAATTTTCACGACTAAAACTAAATATAAATATCTACGAAGCAGACAAATCAGTTATTTCAAGATAAATACACAAATGTAGGTACTTACGTATGGTAATTCAGCAATCATCACAAAGCAGCTAACACTTATTTGGACAATCAAAACTCTGCAGTATCACTATATACGTTATAATTCGTTGTACTTAAAGTCTGTCTACTTAAACAAGTAAACTTTAACTTAACTATTAAACTTTTCAAATTAGAAACAAGGATTAAATACATAAATATATATTAATAAACACTTTATAATAATTCAATTCACTCTTTAGGCCAGTTAAGTTAAGCTAGCGTTACTAGATGGCGGTACTATACCATCTGAGCCGCAGCCTTAGAACGTAAAAGCGATAGATTGGTAATATGCAATTTGTGTGATTATGCCCGTAATGTGATTGGTCGAAGCGTGCTTTGTTGTGATGACTAGTCTTATAAGTTACAGTACCTATGGTTTAACGTATATTGTTTTTCTTGATTGTCATAATTTAAACCTACTTTGTTTTTTATTAAATGAGTCACTTTGGAAATGCATTTTTATGTGACGTAAATGATGAAATTGAAGAAAAAGGTGAATAATCTCTAAAAAGTAACAAGGAAACGTCTGAAGGCAATTAATTACTGAACATAATATAGAAGATGTACTTAATGAATTATTTATTCGTGAAATATTCTCCACAAATACCACTCGTGCTTCTAAATTTTATCTATAAATTTTTTCTCAAGCTAAGTTGCCATAGGGTTAATATAACTCGTGCAAATTGACAGTTTATTACCAAAGATTAAATCCCTCCCGCTAAAGCGGTCGGGATTTCATCAGATAATAAACTGTCAATTTGCACTCTTTATATTACCAGGCAACAACGCTTTCGAAAAAATTTTACCGATAAAATTTCAAGCACTAGTGATATTACATACGATAATTCACTACAGTGAATTATGGGTACGATTTTTCACCAAAAAAATGCTAATAATTGTCATATAATTAAATAGAAAAAAGTAGAAGAAGTACTTTACATTATAATTTTAGGTTGTTTTTGAAATAATATTAAGATATGTTGTAACTCTGCGTTTTTCCGGACAGCCTTGGCTTTGGATTTGGGGGTTGTCTACTATCTGTGGTGTGTTTATGTTTATGTTTATGTTTAACTTAACTCCGTGGTATAGTATAAGTAATTCAAAAGTAAAATTACGATTAAAGTAGCAGATGACAGCAGCTTTTTTTTTCATAAAATGATAAAGTGATAATAGGTAATTATAGTCCTTAAAACAACAAGGCATGAATCAACATGAATAAAACTGTACAGCTATAACAGAAAATTACAATTATCGAATTGTTCTGAGAATTTTACCGTACTTATTATTACATTTTTAAAATATGTTAATAATCAATACTCTAAACTAAATAGTTTTGAAAATTCCCTTAATTGAAATAATTTCGTCCCCCTAGAAATATAAAATTGCCCGCTGCAGCCCGTCAAAAAACATCCCTTAAGAGCTTACATTTATTTCACTATATTTACTTTACATTTTTTTTTGTAGATTCACAAATCTTATTCAAAAAGTTAACAAAACTTTTCTAATATTTAATATTCAACCCCCTCAAAAACCATCCCTTGGTCCTTAGACTTTTTTTACTATTTTTGGTGTATGCACGGGCACAATATTATCGTATCTACAAAGTTTCAGAATTTTAAAACTACATTTATTTTTTCAACCCCCTCAAAAACTACCCCCTTAGTGCCTAAATTTTTTTCAATATTTTTCCGCTTTTCTAATGAAGATTTCCTGTTTATTTGCAAATTTGTAGAATTTTGTCCACCTAGAATTTGAAAATTGACCACTTTGAGACACATTAACTGCGAGACAATCTGTTTCCTATGCAAAATACATTTTCTTTTTATCCTAGTAAACGTACCTGTTCAATTATTTACTTATTGTAGCTACAAATAGGCGTATTTGGGCTCGCTAATGAGTAAACACAGGTAATATTGGCTAAAACAGGTGAGTCTACAAACCCGCAGCAGTGGAGATGGTGGTTTGATGCATAACAAACATAACTGTTGCCTAGAACGCAAATTAGCATATAGATTGTGGCAGGTAGCACCCAGCGCCGCAAGCATTCGTTCCCGGGTAGTGGCATACAAACTAATTCTACATAATATACAGAGTTGGTTGTTTGGTTGTTTGGCTGGTAGCTGCGCCGAATAAACCAAGCGGTCATAATTGAAATGTTACTTATTAAAAAATCGGCACCGTTCTGGTGCCCCAAACTTCTCGTTATAGGCAGGACCGGATTAAAATTTCGAGGAGTTCTGGCCCTTTTCTAGAAGCGAACAAACATTTTTATGTTAAAATGCAAAAATGACAGCATGCACTTTTACAGAATGCTTCTTGAAAACAAAACTAGTGGAAGCATTATACTCTTCGCCGATTTACTGAGCTTTTTATATAATTGTTACACATTCTATAAGATACTCTTCGCATTTTTTTGTAAATAATGTTAGTTTTTGGACATTCTAAATTTTGTGCGCTATCTCATCTTACCACAAAACTTGAATGAATATCGTGCAAGAATTATATTTCAACGGATTAGATACATTATTATGAAATATATGTATTAGTAAAATATAAAAACAAAAAAAGTTTATAGGGAATAACATTTCGCAATATTTCTATTTAAATACAAATGACAGAAATTATGGAAAAAAATTTTTTTTATTTAAATGATTAATAACTTTTTTATTTACTGATTGATTTTTTTCAAAAACAATGGGGTTCTTCCTCTGGCTAACGCTAACTTACTTTCCAAATTTCAATACAATCGGACTTTTCTTTCTTAAGTTATCGTGCTTACAATAAACGTGACGGACGGACGGACAGACGGACGGACAGACGGACGGACAGACGAACGGACGGACAGACGGACGGACGGACAGACGGACGGACGGACAGACGGACGGACGGACAGACGGACGGACATTTTGAAAGTTGTTCAGAATTCGTTCACTAACATAATGATATGAAAATTTTTTCTCTACGAGCGATATTTACTGATTTAGAAATGTGCCGATCAAATACAATATACTCTTCGTTTTTGCGAAGAGTATAATAATGGCAAACATTATAGTACGGCAGCCCGTTACCAAGATTTTCGAGTTACTTTACTACTTTAGCGAAGATAATTTCAGCATTTCTCATCAGTTCTGGGAGAGCTGAGAAGAAAAGTTCAGGGTGACGGAACTTTTTACCTGTCCTAAAGGGTTCAAATCGGGCTTTGAACATATACAGAAAAACCAATCATCTCGGTCTTCGCGGCGAGGCAGTTTCTTTCGTCTTCTTGTCGAGGAAAGTAAATATGATGAATAAAAATTGAGAACTGCCCTTTTGACTGATACGCCGAGTTACAAAGACCGAAATAATGACAAATAGCCACCGGTTAAAATTCTGGTCATCGCGGCGAGGCAGTTCTGCTCATTATCGTGTAGTTTCGATGTCTCTTGGCCACAAGAAAGTTCGAACAGAACTTTTGCTAGTTCAGTTACGGGTGGTTACATTCGCATGTGGCTTAATTTTGAGGGCTGATCAAGTCATCGCGGCGAGGCAGTTCTCCACTTCAGGCTACTCCAAATATCATTAAGAAGACGAAAAAAAATAAGAACTGAAATTTTTCCCAGATCACATTTGAGAAAAATGATTTCCGCCGCGACAAAAAAAAAAGCAAATTAAGGCTGTTTGTAAGCACAGGCACAGGAGAATTTATTTAAACGGAATTGGAATTGAATTTCAAGTTTCCGTACATACAATAATGATAAAAGAAGGATTCAAATTGTCAGGTTTATTATTGTAATTTTAAACAGTAAATACATCGTCATCTGATGAATTTCTTGCGTTTCATTACTATCTGAGGCGAAGTATCCTTCTTGAAATATCGCCGTATGTGCTACCAGCATTTTTCAATGAATATAGCAAAAAAAACCATCAATGATTATAATGTCCGGAGAATCGGGGCCTTCAGAATCCACTCACTTTTCCAACAGCCGAAGCAGAGTCGCCTTTCGGTCTTGTGATGTGCTCCGCTAGGATGACAAAAAGAAAGTGCAACAGGGGATATTGGGAAAGTAAGAGCAAACTGCAGGCCAACCTGGTCATTCAGAGAAAGACTGAGCAGTGTTCCAAAAATGTTCAGTTGTAATCTGATTTCCTGAACTTTCCCTTTAATAATCGCTTTCGCGAGATCATATGTGACTTCGGTATATGGTGATTCACATTCATCTGCTATTTTTAATGCCATTTGAAGAGTTTGATTGACAGTAGAGGCTTTGGTTGGAGATTCGTTAATTGGAGGCAAATAAGATATCTTTTGTATCGGGGATTGGTCAATAATGATCTTGGTATTGAACCCGATCTACATCGATTTCCACCAAAATTTTTAAATTGCTTCCACATCCAGTGGAAGTATAGTAACGACAAAAAAATTTTTAAAAATTTTTATTGTTCAAATAGGCTTAGAATGTCATGAAACGTCAAGATTTCAAGTTTGAGCGAAAAATTTCTGTCTGTCGGTCTGTAACTTTTTTTATGCGCACGTTTACTCTGGAACCGTTTGAGATATTGATTTGAAATTTGGTACACTGTACTTTAACGAGATCTAGAACCAGATTATATTTTTATCTTGTTCCGTCGAAGGGTTGGGGGGCAAATTGGGATAAATTTGGAGTAAATAGGTAAATCAAGCAGGCAAGAGTTCATAAAATTGTTATTTAGTATATAGAAGAGAAGCTAAGGTCTCAAAAACAATTTTGGCATTAGCCACCCCCATTACCATCCCCACCCCATTATTAAAAGGGATGAAAAAAAATGTGATTTAGTGTGTGTACAAGAACCAGAAACCTCAAGATATTTTTTTACTTTATCCACCTCCTCAAGCTGTCAGCCATAACCAAGGGATCTAATGTAGATGTATGGGTGTAAAGCTATAAAAAACATCAATGATGCTCGTGTAGCTACCTTCACTAAGGTGTATAAATTTAGTGAAAATGATAACGAATTTCGGCTAGCAGACAAAAATTTTCATACATCTCTCTCGCCTCCGTCGAAATCGGAACTTGTACAGCACGTTTTAAGAACTGTGTATGTATATATACGATTTGGAACAACGCACACAAACAAGTGCCATCTCTTGGTTATGGATGACAACTTGAGGAAAACAAATTTAACTTGCAAGTGGTTTGATGGAGATCAATTACCTCCATAAGTGGAAATGATTATCCGAGATGCCAAAAATACTGAAGGTATTATATCATGTGTGCTTTTCATTTTTCATCATATTATAATCTTAATCAATTTTTTATAAATAATTATTTTTTTTAGATGCGAGTGACAAAGAGAAAAATGATCTTTCACCCACTGAGCATCAAGAGAGTGCTGAGTTGGATGAAAATGAGAATGAGGAAGATCTGTTATCGGAAGCCGAATAAATTTATTTTTATTTTCAGTAAACTAAATAAATTTTCTGAGCAGATCATTCTGTATAATTTTGAAATGTACGAATGTATTAATTAGTATTCTCATAAAATAATGTATATTAATAATAATTTGAATATTTAATCAAATTAAAAAAAGAAACTCGGGAATGCCGCACGCACGTTTTCTAACATTAAGTTATCGATATTACTTATTAAATCTTTATGGCGAACTTTGAAATTCGAGTATATGATAATATTCATACTAAGATTTACGATAAACACAGTCAGCTGCAAGTATGTGGGTGGAAAAGTCGTCAGATGATGCAAGAAAGGTGATGCGCGCTGCCTCGCAGGCGATCAACACTCAGCATTGTTCTGTACCAGCTGACGACTTTTCCACTCACGTACTTGCAGCTGACTATGTTTTTCGTGAATCTCAGTATAAATATTATCTTATACCCAAATTTTAAAGTTCGCCGAATAATTTAAATTTTTCATGTTTTTGGACCTGTTTGATCGATCAGCTGACGGTAAACCCACCGCCCCCCGTCCAGCTGACTATGTTCTACTTTCATTATATAACATAATCTTCCCCTCATATAAGTTTCAGCGCTCGCCAGATAGTTTTTTTCTCATTTTTTTTTTCGTGTTTTCAACCCTTTGACAGTCACCCCCACCGCTACCCAACCATCTGACGGTCCATTCGTAGCCTACGTAAATAATCCAGGGAATGAGGTGTTGGCCGGGACTGTGACTCATCCAGGCAGAGACCACGATTTTTAGGTAGTATAGGTGTCAATAAATGAAACCTATATAAAATCTGCGGTCGATTTTCTGCGTATGTTTATTTACAGCCATTTTAATGCAAAAAAATGGAAAAAACGTGTTTTTTCACACTTTTTCACCTGCCAGTAAAAAGTAAACTATCTTACAGATAAATAAAATGAATCACCTTGTAGGAAATTAAAAAAGCTTTAAAATGGCGGTTGTTAAATGTCGATATAGTTAATTGTTGCTAAGATAATTGCAAAATGCGGAATTTTATTCAATAAACAATATCTTGTGTAAAAAACAATCTATTGTTTTGTCTTTGCGTAAATAGTTGACTCTCATAGTGCTTAATATCTGGTAAAAATTTCAAATCGATTCGTCAAATAGTTTTTGCAAAATTGCATTAAGTTATCCCAGAGACCTTTTTTTTGCAACCCCACCACGTCCAGAGAAATCAAAATGCAATGATTCTACGGCCTCCATCTGAAAGGGAAAGACTTGATTTACCAAAATGCTTTGTTAGATATCGAAAAAATTGATTTTCAGACCTGCAAAATGACGTTGCAAAAGAACTCAGATTTTTACCTTAGAAACAAATAGAATAATTTTTTAACAATTGATTGTAGAGCATCGGTTTTTCGATATTTGAAAAGCTGATATTTTTACACGAATTTTGAAAAAAAAAAGAAGGTCCTAGGTCAATTTGGGGCAAAGTTAGCAATTTTTTTTCAAAAATTCATAGCTCCTTTGTTTATAATAATTAAGAAACGTAACAAGCGCCATTTTAAAGGGGAATAGTTCAACTTTTAGTGTAAAAAATTTGAAAATGATTGCACTTTCTCAAAACTGTTGGCAAAGCTTCTAAAATGAGGCTCGAATCAACTTAGCTCGGAGGTTGTGGAGGGGAACCCTCAAATCCGTGCATTCAAAAATTGAAAAAGCTTCTTAAAACTGACCACATAAGTCATAACTTTCGTGTTTGTTAACCGATTTTGATGTTTCTTTTTTCAATTTGGGGTACCTTTTTGCGTACGTTAACTATTAACATTAATATTAACAATGTAATTTGTTTAAACATTAAAAAAAATGTTTTTTTTTGCAAAATATCAAAATTTTTTGTTTTGTTCTTGTTGAAAGTTGTAGAAAAGGCTTATGTACACGTAAATATATATCTTATTGTTATAAACAATTGAATTTTTCAAATTTATAAAATAAAAACACTATTCGATATAATTTACATTTTTAAGATATTTTTCAAATGCAAAATTACCATACAATTTATGAAAAGTGCTCTTATTAATTTGCGTATTATTAATTAATAATAAATAATAAAACAAACCATTACTTCCTTCGTAGAAGTATACAACACGCGTGTGAATGTACATGTAGTGACAGCGTTTGTCATGTATAATGGTTTGTATGATACAGTAGAAACTTTCTATGGTTCAACACATCTGCTCCAAAATAATAAGAGAGTAATAATTACCTGTAATTTATTTAAACATTTTACAAAAAAATATTTTTATACATTATCAAAATTTTTGTATTATTCTTATTGAAAATTATAGGAAAGGTTTGTGTACAATTAAATATATAAATTACTGTTATATTAAGTTATAAATAATAGAATTTGTAAAGTGTGAAAAGAAACACATTGTTCGATATAAATAACGCTGTAATTTATAATAATACAGAATATTTGTCGATTCACATACACACTAAAAGTTGAACTCTTCCCCTTTAAAATGGCGCTTGTTACGTTTCTTAATTATTATAAACAAAGGAGCTATGAATTTTTGAAAAAAAATTGACTGCCCCAAATTGACCTAGGACCTTCTTTTTTTTTCAAAATTCGTGTAAAAATAACAGCTTTTCAAATATCGAAAAACCGATGCTCTACAATCAATTGTTAAAAAATTATTCTATTTGTTTATAAGGTAAAAATCTGAGTTCTTTTGCAACGTCATTTTGCAGGTCTGAAAATTAATTTTTTCGATATCTAACAAAGCATTTTGGTAAATCAAGTCTTTCCCTTTCAGGTGGAGGCCGTAGAATCATTGGATTTTGATTTCTCTGGACGTGGTGAGGTTGCAAAAAAAAAGGTCTCTGGGATAAATTAATGCAATTTTGCAAAAACTATTTGACGAATCGATTTGAAATTTTTACCAGATATTAAGCACTATGAGAGTCAACTATTTACGCAAGGACAAAACAGTAGATTGTTTTTTACACAAGATATTGTTTATTGAATAAAATTCCGCATTTTGCAATTATCTTAGCAACAATTAACTATATCGACATTTAACAACCGCCATTTTAAAGCTTTTTTAATTTCCTACAAGGTGATTCATTTGATTTATCTGTAAGATAGTTTACTTTTTACTGGCAGGTGAAAAAGTGTGAAAAAACACGTTTTTTCCATTTTTTTGCATTAAAATGGCTGTAAATAAACATATGCAGAAAATCGACCGCAGATTTTATATAGGTTTCCTTTATTGACACCTACACTACCTAAAAATCGTGGTCTCTGCCTGGATGAGTCACAGTGTCCCGAACATGGTACTTTTTTTACTCATTTCCCTGGACTAAAATGATTTTATCATTTACGTAGGCTACGGTCCATTCCTTGCTTATATAAGAACAATCCATTTTACTTTTCAAAGTTCGCCGGATAGTCAGTCATTTTATACACGGGCTCCCGGCCCCGGCAAATATCAATTACATTTATTTTCACAAACGAAAATAAGAAACTTTAATTTTTAATCAACCGTTTGCTTTTCTTAAATTCAATAATACATAGAGAACACAACAATCAAGGCGGCCGTCTACAGACGCATGCAATGCGATTGTTGTCGTTCCTAGAAGCAAAGAATAAGTTGGTGCAGTAGAATCTAAGTGATGTGGCAACATAGCCTCACGTTAGTTTGCTTGTTTCGTGGGATATTTGACGATCTGAAATTTTCAGTTATTGTACAGTCACGCTTAAAAAGACGAAAAATATAAATTCAAGTAAATTATGTGTTACTAGTGAGTGATCTGTATTAATTGGAGTCAACCGTGTTATTAGAAAGCACTTAGTTTGCTTATTAGTGTCTTGTTTTTGTAAAAAACATATGCCCCCAATTTATTTCTTGTCGCGGTGGATTTGCAGAGATTCAAAGTAGAAAACGAGGCTGAAGGGATAAGAATAAACAGTAATTATCATAATATTAGTAAATGTTTATTTTATTGTAAAACAAAGCCGAAAGTGTGGTTATGTGTGATTCATAGACTATAGAGTGCAAAGAAAAAATATCTATTTTGAAATTCGTAAGGTAAAAGAGAACTTTCGAACATTATCATCAAATTATCATTATTAATTTGGGGATAATAAGTATAAAAGGCGCGAACATTAATCCGTGTATGGTGTATGAGGTATGAGGGCCATTAATTAACAAATGTAGGTAACTGTAGAGAAATAAATAGTTCAGCCCTTGCTTATACTACCTATACTACAATGTACATTAGGCAAACTTTCTAACGTTTTCCTGACTTAACGTGAGTCATTTTATTGCTACTCTGGTTTGTTAGAAGTGTCCCAGAATTTTGGTGACATTTCCACCACTCGCACACCTCCTCGTTTTTGGATAGGTACGCTAAATATGATTTTGAAAGTACATGTTTTTAGAAACAAAAAAAAAGAAAGTAGTCACTCATGTGATTTCAGGGGAGGTCAGTAAATGTTATAGGTTACAACCTTTCGTACATTAAATTGTTTAATGTATGTATTAAACAACAACAAAAAATAGAAAAACATATTTTGATTAAGTGTCTATAGGCATAATAGTACAGGAAGGCTTTACTTTAACTCGAGAAAAAATTGTGCAGACCTTAAACTTTGGCTATAGGTTCAAAATAGCCCCAAAAAGTTTAGGAGTTTTACGGATCCGCTGGATATAGAGGGTGAAAAGGGGTAGTTTTAATTAAAAAATCGATTTTTCTCTATTTTCTCGGGAAATATGGCATTTACAAAAAAAATAGTTCAAATTAAAGTTATTTCTGACAAAATTATCTGTAATTTGGTGTGTTTAAATATAATTTTATACTTAGCAATAATCTCGGCACCTACGCACAGCAACCGAATAATGTATAGAAGCATTATTTATTTAAAGAATAACTTTTCTTTTTACTTCCATATCCAGTGGAAGTAGTAACGACTAAAAAAATTTGAAAATGTTTATTGTTCAAATAGGCTTAGAATGTCATGAAACGTCAATATTTTAAATTTGAACGAAAAAAAAATCTGTCTGTTGGTCTGTCTGTCAGTCTGTCTGTCTGTCGGTCTGTCTGTAACTTTTGTATTTGGTACATGTATATACTTTAACGGGATCTGGAACTAGATTATATTTTCATCTTATTCCGTCGGAGGATTGGGGGGTAAATAGGTAAATCAAGCAGGAGAAAAGTCCATACAACTGGCATTTAGTATATACAAGAGAAGGTAAGGAACCAAAAACCTCAAAATATTTTTTTAGTTCATCCCCCCCCACTACCACCCCATACCACCATTCCCACCCCAGTATCGATGTGGGATATCGTTTTATGGGTTTTTGGGATAGACGATTTCAAATATTATATTATTAAAGTTCCATAAACAATTATTTTCACAAACAAAATTTTTTCGTTGTGATAGACTTGGATAGAAAATCTAGATGTGGAAGTAGTGATTTCTTGGATAGCGGTTTTTCTTCCTCATTTAGTATTTGATGCTCCCCAAGTCGAATGATTAATTTACCTTTTTAGTAAACCTAACCGACTTTTATACAGGGCCAGTCGAAAAGTGAGAAATTTAAGTTTGGCTATTGAATAACAAATATATGGGGTATCGAGCTAAAATTTTGTATAGAGGTATTTGAGATAACTGCGAATCGAACACGCTATCCAATAAAAAATTGCATCTTCGAGCACTATATCTAAAACACTGTATGTAATATGTTTAACTAATTATAAACTAATAAATTTACGATTGAAAAACAAATAAAATATGATGTTAAAACTAAATTAAAGAACTTATCTCACGAATAGAAGCGAAAAGAATAGTTTAAAAATTATTATTAACGTTTCTGTAGAACTGACATATTATAAGTATTCAGAACATGAAATTCTAGATCTACAATAATTTTACCATTTCTACCGGTGCCTATTTAATTTTCCTTCTCTCGAAACTGAAGGGAAGCACACGGAACAAAGTTAAACTTTATACTTCGGAAAATTTTAACGTACTCTATAACTATGCGAGGTTTCAACTTGAGTGGTGGAGAGTATTAAGCAAATATTCAAAGAGATTAGGAAATAAATATTGTTCGGTCATCAACCACCGATCAGAATTACTCGATCCCAATTATTTTTGAACAATTTGTTCAGCAAATAAAAAAAATTATTGATCATTTAAACGAAAAAAAAAAAAAAAAAAAATTGTCTTTTGCATATTTGTATTCCGTAATTGAAAAGAAATGATGAGACGCGTTATTTTCTTTCACTATTTTTGATGTATTTTTTATATTAAGAAGTGCAATACCTGAAAAATGCCTAAAGTTGATTTATTGCAATTTGTTAACATTACATTTTACTTTCTCTGTTTCCTCCTCTAAATTAGCTGCTCGAGGTATATGCACATGTCTTTGTCTTTGTTAAATTATAGTTCCTGACTCGAATGGGGTATTAATGTTACATGTATTATGCGCATCTTATAAGTATGACAAAATTTTAATTCATTTATTTAATTCAGTCTTGCACTTCGTATTGGAGGTTTTTAATGTAAATGTAAATAGAGTTTAATGACATGTTTTTCACTGAGTAAATAATACAAAAATACAAACAAAACCTGCAAATTATCCAGACGATTTTTAGATATTGTATTTGCGCAACAAATATTGGCGTATATTCGAAATTTGCATCGAATTTAAATTAATGAAATTCTTTAATTTAATAATTTCCGATTCAGATAAAATTTAATAACAACTAATGCAAATACAAATCAAATTTCAATGGAATTAATTAGTTATTTATTGATATTGCGCTCGAATAGGATGTACATTCACAAGGGTTCACGTTTCGTGTGGTTATTTGTATGGAATTTTTTTAGCCGGGTCTCGTAAATATATAGCAATTTAAAAACGCGATACATTTTATAGGACTAGCAAACACAGACACTTAATTGAAATGGACAATGGCAGGACATAGAGAAGAAAATCATGGTGAACAAAATTACATGTGATGATTAAAAAACCGCTGCCCAAGGAATCACTACTCCACATCCAGATTTTCTATCCAAGTCACTCACAACGAAAAAATTTTGTATGTGGAAATAATTGCTTATGGAACATTAATAATATAACATTTGAAATCCTCTACCCCAAAAACCTATAAAACGATACCCCACATCGGTAGTGGGGTGGGGGTGGTGATAGGGGGGGTGGTAGTGGGGGTGGATGAATTAAAAAATATTTTGAGGTTTTTGGTTCTTGAACACACACTAAATCACATTTTTAATAATAGGGTGGGGGTGGTAATGGGGGTGGCTAATGCCAAACATTTTTTTGAGACCTTAGCTTCTCTTGTATATACTAAATACCCATTTTCTGGACTCTTACCTGCTTGATTTAGCTATTTATCCCAAATTTACCCCCCCAACCCTTCGACGGAAGAAGATGAAAATATAATCTGGTTCCAGATCTCGTTAAAGTACATACGTGTACCAAATTTCAAGTCAATATCTTGAACGGTTCCAGAGTAAACGTGCGCACAATAAAAGTTACAGACAGACAGACAGAATTTTTTTTTGCTCAAACTTAAAATTTCGACGTTTCATGACATTCTAAGCCTATCTGAACAATAAAAATTTTTTTAAATTTTTTTGTCGTTACTATACTTCCACTGGATGTGGAAGTAATAATGTTATGTACTTACATATTAAGCAAATTAGTACGTCGGATGGCTGGCTCTAGCGTTCACTAACCCAATACCGAGGTATAACCAAATAAAACCTATTTCATTTTATTCAGCAGGTTTTTTTACATAGGAAATCACGTTTGACGACACTCTCCATTGGTCGAGACTGAAGTTACAAGAAAAACACAAAAAAAATGAAAATAACAAAATTCAAATTCAACCACGAATAACTTTCAAACGAAAAAAGATAAAAATATATTTTTTTTTAGTTTTATAGTACAAACGATTCTCTTGAATTTGATGTATAATTTATTACAAAAATAATAACTTTAACATTAGAAAATTGACGTTAAGTTAGATGGTACACAAATTGTCAATTTTTTTGAAAGCTCTAACTCGTTGTAACTCGCAATACTATGTATTGAGCTATTCGAATGTTTTTTTCACCAAAAACTGCCAAGTTTCATAGACTTCATTTTGTCTCAATTAATGCTGGGTCTAGCTCTGTAAATAAAAGCGGTACAGCCTTTTAAACGCAACGAAGCGCACTACGGCGGCGGAGTCGTGAGGCTTCCCCTCTCGTTCCCGGTACATCCTGCGTTCGCCATAAATCGCGCAATACTTCCATCAGTGGCCATAACAAAAGCTTTAGAATAATTTTCCTTTATTGTAAGATGATAAAATTAACAAATCAAATTGAATAATATGATATTAGTTGTAATAATCCATTATATATGGTGTCGTACTACGCGGGAGGTGCGTTAATAAATGGAAAGTAATAGGTATCAGACAGAGATTAACTGATTTTCAGATACGTCATTGTTAAACTTATGCCAGCTAGTAAAGTTTTTACTTTGCCTCGTATATTTTAATATTTTCCATTAAGTGTCAGAGGTAACCAACAATTATTTGCCATGCTTTCACTAACTCGTAGAGGCTCTGAACGATTAGTTGGACTTTTGTACATAACTATATTTTTATTTTCATGTAAACTGGAAGGGTTAAAATCGGTTAAAATTGGATAGACGATCTTAATATGCTTGTGTAAATAGGCTGTTCTCTTTTTAAAATAATACTATTCCAAGTGGGATTTTTTCCATCTAGCACGTCTTCGTTTTGATCAAAATTATCGATGCTATGAATGTAATTGTTTTCTTCAGAACTTACTGGAGGAACTCCAGGTGGTATAAAAATGTCGTCACTAGTTTTTACTAATACGTGACTAGCTAAAGACGTTAAAAATGTCCGTATTTCATCGTGGGAATAACGTAGGAATAACCATGGCCAAAAGAATAAAGTTTTTTTCTTCTGACGGCACAATACACATATAGTAATATGTATAGGATTAAAAAAATGGCCTAAGCTGATTGTTTTTTTTTTCATATCAATTATTAATATAAATTGCATTACTATCGGAATAACGTTTAAATCAAATTTGTCTGTCCTGACATATTTAGTATCCACGACATAAATGTTTATAACAAATCTGAAACTTCTTATTTACAGTTATGTTCATTGAGATTAGTAGTTGATTAGTAGTCGCGTTTTTTTTAACCCCGACCTCATTAGTTTGACGCATATGTTTGTATGTTTGTTTGTTTGTCTGTCTGTCTGTGGCTTCATATCTTTTCAACGGGTGATCCGATTTTGATGTAGTTTTTTTTATTTGAAAGAGAATTTTGTCGAGATGGTTATAGGTCATATTAAACTTTAATGTTTGGTCGCCATCTTGAATTCGCCATGTTGAACTTCTCTAGAAATTGTCCGATTGCAGTAAAATTGAAAATGTGCAGCCATTATGGTAGCCGAACATGATTTAGGCCTCATTTTGATTCGGTCATATGAAACTGGTACGATTAGATACATTGCACACTGATCGGTGGTTTTTAAAAATTTTCAATTTTACTTGTTATAGGTTTAAAATATCCAGCTGCAGCTTCACTTAAGATAGGCAGTTTTATCAAGAATTGTCAATTCATTCTCATGAACCAAGTTTTCTTCGCCTGATTCAGCTGTGACTGACAACAAAAATCCTTTTAGCTTTATTATCACTTGAATGAACTGTTGTTGTATTTTCTTTGTGTTTTCAAAACACTTTGTTTGCTTAGATGTTTTTCTAATCTCTTTCTTATATTTCCGCTGCTATAATAATCTAATTTTTCTTCCGTCATTTCTTAAAATATATCATTAAGGCGTGTTTTTAGAAACGTTAAAGTTAAGAATTATTTTTTTGCAAAACAGCAAGATAAACCTCCCTAAATAAGATGTTTAACACTACTTTAAATTCATTTTTTCTTTCAGTTGTTTAGTTTGTATACATTTAATTTTTTTTTGCTAATATATTCTGCATAACAAATTTTATAATAATTTCCATCAGCCCAAATAAATCTGAATAAATGTGTAACCTGCCTTGTATTTCTGTATCACAATGCGACACTGCAGCTTTCTAGTTTCCGCACCCGTTCCTGTACAAATTGCTACTTAAAAATTTTTCTAGATTTTCCACAAATCAGACAATGACATTTTATTTTAAACTAATTTTTTTATTCTTTATTATAAATAACTACATGAAGGCTCACTTGCATTTTTTATCGCGTTACAAATATCACAGACAATACATATTGCTTCTGTTAATATTATTATTATTACAAAAAGATGTCCTACAAGAATAATGAAATCGGTATCGAAGAGTGTGCAAATAAAAATAAATAAATGTTTTTAATGAAATAGCATATTTTCTTTCATTTGCACAATTTATAATAGACTTGATGCCAGTAACAGTTGCTTTTTTATTATTAGATTTTTTCGCTGTTTTCAGCAGTTTCGCAAAACAAACATGTAGTTTTTCTCCACTGATAAAAATGAATCTACCCTATACATAAACTGTAATAGCCTAAATGTGAATAAAATAATATATACACTTATTAATACTTATTCAGATACAATAATGAGGAGAGCAGCCGATACGTTTCTTAATGGGCCGAGAGAGTAGCGGGAGCGAGAGAGGAAGCCTCCCGTCTTCGTCGCCGTAGTGTGCTTCGTTGTGTTTAAAGGGCTGTGGCGCTTTTAGTTAAAAAATTAGATCTAGCATTAATCGAGACAAAATGAAGCCTATTAAATTTGGCAGTTTTTGGTGAAAGAAAAAATTGAATAGCTCATTATATAAGCGAGTTATGACGAGTTAAGAATTAGAAAAATGCTGCTGATTTGTGTATCCTTTTGAATTTTTCCAGTTTTTTTATGTTCATTTTTTTATTATTGCAATAAATTATACTTCAAATTAAAAAGCAAGGTTTACTTGTCAAAACCAAACAACAATTTTATTTTTATCTGCTTTAGTTTTAAAGTTATATTTGATTGAAAATTAAATTTCTAAATTTCTTTTTTTTTTAGTTTTTTTCTTATATCTTCGGTCTCGACCAATGGAGAGTGTCGTCAATTTTGATTTCCTATGTAAAATAACATGCTTTAATAAATAGTGAAGGTCCCATCTGGTTATACTTCAGTATTGGGTGGGTCAAGAAAGAGAAGGCTTTTCGCGCTCTGCCCGACGGGCTAAATGGGAATCCTTGTTGTTAGTACAGTAACTAAAGGTTTTAACTTCGAAATAATGTCATCCGAATTAGGTTTCGTTCATTTTTGGCAACTTAATAGTAAATGCGTCAAAGAAAAGTTTCTATATTATGCGAGGGATGTCACCCATTTTCAGGGGGTGGCACCTAAAACATTGGAGCTAAAGAAGAATCAAATTTTTAGAAGAAAAAGTTCTATGCAAATTTTCATATAAATTGATAGTCTTTAAGTTATAACAACCTGAAAATTGCCATTTTAGCTTTAAAAAAAGGTATTTTAGAACGGTTCTTGTTAAATAACTCGAAAAGTAAAAATTGCTAGAGGCAAATAAGAAACCTATCTACCAGACTGAGGATGAATATCGTTTTTTTGTAATTTCCGTAGAATTAATTATCTGGGAGATCTGGAAGTATAATGATGGCGTCCGAACCAGTGATGTGAATGGTAAAATGACAATTTGTCACTTACATAAATTACTGTAAAATTACCGTAATATTACATACCTCATGAATTGTGGTGCAATTTATGTCATTTATGAAACCTCTGTAACTACGTAAATTACGTAAGTTCCTGTAATTATTGTTAATTTACACGTAATTTTAAATATCGCGCCAATTTTACTCTGGCAGTTAATATTTCATAACCTCACTTTTATTCTTACTTAGTCTTAAGGCGGTTAACGTGTACTGTGTGGTTAGTGTCCTTTTATTAGACTATTTAGTTGTTAAAAAGTGAACCAGATACCCAGACCAGTTAGGTAAGCTGTAAAAACAACGTTTTAACTTTATTTACTAAATTAAATTTATAATAATATTAATGATTGTAATGAACTGTATTGTTTTTTTTAATAGTACACAATAACAAGCAGTAAATTTTAAATTTCATAAATTACAAGCAAATTTGTAACTTTCGTGAAATGTTACCGCGTATAATTACATTTTCATAAATTACACGCAATTTAACATCACTGGTCCGAACGTTTATAAGACGATGTGTTTAGTTTTAATTTTAAATATCTCAGAAACTACGACACTTAGGTCAAAAATATCAACGACCAAAATAAAGGGATCTTTTGATTAAGCTTTCAAATGATTCTTTACTAAAAAAACAAAGAAGTTATGACAGAAATAATGTTCTTTTTTCATTTTTTTAAATAACTTGTTACTGTTACTTGTTACTGCAAGTAGTCAGTAATTAAAAATATATAATTCTCAAATACTGTTTTTGTTAACATATAGCATGACCTAGAGGCTCAATTTTTTTAATTTAAAATGCATTTTAAGCTATACAGGGATTTTTGGAAAAACGTAAAAGGCCATGGCAGGTTAAGGTAAGTATCCGTATCTTTGCGTAAGATACTACCCCAAGAACATCATATTTTAAGGGAATTTTTTTTTTCAAAAATCAGAAAGAAATTTTTTTTTCTTAATCAAGTGAACCAATTTGTTTGTATTTCACATATATTGTAAATCTACTCAAGACAATTTATTAATGGTGTTTATTAATAAAAATACATAATAAAAAAACATGTTATGCTAATGATATATGATAATATTAGTCGTCTTCATCACTGTCCTCATTTGTTGTAACATTGATATCTTCTGCGAATAATTCAGACAGTTTTACTGATGGTTTCGGAATATCGTCAAGAAACCTTGCATATGATAAATTCATGTGTAAGTAACAGAAAACTAAGTTACACACAAATCAAATTTTTTTCCCCAGATATTATGAAGTTTTTGAGGAAAAAACTTTTTGTGGTAGTATCTGACGCAATGATACATGACTGGAAGGAACCACACGCAAAAATGTTGCAAAGGCACGGACACTTATCTTGCTTGCCGCCAAATAACCCCAGATGTCATAAGGAGTTCTTGTAAACGAGAACTTTTAAGGAGATATGAGTTGTGTCAAATAGAATATGGAGTCCAGTGGCGGCTGGTGAAATTTCAATAGTTTTTTTCTCGTCTATGATGCATGGGACCCATACGAAATTTGGGAAATAACATCTAGAGAAGCACTTCTCTAATGACCCCTAAAAAATTTTGAAAAAGCAGTTTGCGAAAAAATTTTTGAAAATTCGTTTGCCTCCCCTGGGTCTAGGAGCTCCTGTTTATTTTTATTTTTTTTGTCATGTGCATTTGACTTTTCATCCCCACATCGGTAGTGGGGGTGGGGGTGGTGGGGGGGGGGTGGATAAAGTAAAAAAATATTTTGAGGTTTCTGGTTTTTGTACTCACACTAAATCACATTTTTTTTTCATCCCCTTTAATAATGGGGTGGGGGTGGTAATAGCTAACGCCAAAATTTTTTTTGAGACCTTAGCTTCTGTTGTCTATACTAAATATCAATTTTATGAACTCTTACCTGCTTAATTTACCTATTTACTCCAAATTTACCCCAATTTACCCCCCAACCCTTCGACAAAACAAGATGAAAATATGATCTAGTTCTAGATCTCGTTAAAGTACATATGTGTACCAAGTTTCAAGTCAATATCTCAAACGGTTCCAGAGTAAACGTGCGCACAAAAAAGTTACAGACCGACAGACAGAAATTTTTTTCGCTCAAACTTGAAATCTCGACGTTTCATGACATTCTAAGCTCATTTGAACAATAAAAATAATTAAAAATCTTTTTGTCGTTACTATACTTCCACTGGATGTGGAAGTAAAAAACCGCTAGGAATCACTACTTTCACATCCGGATTTTCTATCCAAGTCACACAACGAAAAAATTTTGTATCTGAAAATAATTGTTTATGGAACATTAATAATATATTTGAAATCCTCTACCCCAAAAACCCATAAAACGATACCCCAAATCGGTAGTGGGGTGGGGGTGGGAGAGGGGGGTGGATAAATTAAGAAAATATTTTGAGGTTTTTGGTTCTTGTACACACACTAAGTCACATTTTTTTTCATCCCCTTTAATAATGGGGTGGGGGTGGTAATGGGGGTGGCTAATGCCAAAATTTTTTTGAGACCTTAGCTTCTCTTGTCTATACTAAATATTAATTTTATGAACTCTTACCTGCTTGATTTACCTATTTACTCCAAATTTACCCAATTTACCCTCAAAACCTTCGACGGAACAAGATGAAAATATAATCTAGTTCTAGATCTCGTTAAAGTACATATGTGTACCAAATTTCAAGTCATGATCTCAAACGGTTCCAGAGTAAACGTGCGTACAAAAAAAGTTACAGACCGACAGACAGACCGACAGACAGACCGACAGACAGAAATTTTTTTGCGCTCAAACTTGAAATCTCGACGTTTCATGACATTTTAAGCCTATTTGAACAATAAAAATTTTTAAAAATTTTTTTGTCGTTACTATACTTCCACTGGATGTGGAAGTAATAGTATGTGTACTTCGTAGTAAAGCACATTCCCGGACTTCAATGTTTCAATTTACATCGTCGTCCGGTAAAGTATTGCTTTTACTACTAGATACACAATGTACTATTTATAATTATTTTATAAAATCAATCGTTTTCGAGAAAATAGCCGAACTATAGAAATGTGCGTATTTCGGAGGTGAAAAAAAGAGGTTATGGAAAGAAGACTTTTCAGGACTTTTAGTATGTTGGATCTGAACCCTCAGGGCAATATCTGTACCAAAAGATAGCTTTCTATTATTCTTTCTGTGTTTAGGCAAAATATTGCATAGATTGATTGTGGTAACAACAAAAAACAGTATAAAAAGAATGCATGCAAGCTATTTTATGCAAAGTGGCTAAAAGTTGCGATATTTATTAGCTCCCAGAAATACTTAGTGAACAGTGGATGGAAAAAAACTAGGATATTGTGCAAGTTCCGCGGAAATATCGGAATTGGCGGAGTATAAATGGCAATTAATATGACATTTGAAATGAAATCAGTGGAGAGTCAGCAGCGCGCGTATGCATGCAACCCGGGCACGGCACACTACAAATATGAAATTTTAATTAATTTTGTGATTGCCCTATTCATTCCACGAGTGCTGCACTTGGTTTTGTTTGGGATCGCAAATCGCAGCCACCCACCGCTTTGCGGATCCTCCTCGACAGACCCCAAGCGCAGTTTTCCGGATGCTAATTGTTTGTTTTCTCTTTTTTGTATCAGATTTTAAACATTTTTCTTAATGAGCGCGGTAATGAGCGAATTATAAACGTCCTCGAGTTACTTTCATTCCTGCCTGCTGTGTTGTATTCATTTTATACTTTTATAAATGACAGCATTTTCGCCAACCTTATTGCTATTTAATTAAATGGAAATGGGCTAACAAGACACATCATTTTACATCAGGCAGCTGGAATGTTTTCATTTTATAATTATGAACTACACAAAACAATTAATCTACCTGCGCTTTTGATTATTTTCGCTGAAAAATTATTTAATTGAATCCGGTTTTCGAACGTGGTATTTTAAAAATTTGTAGCCAACGTATAAAAATGGTAATATCTGATGTGTACACGTACAGGGTACACCGAGAAAATTTTTTCACCATCATAGCGAAAAAATAAGCTGTAGTAGCAGAAAACTCTAATAACATAGGCGCCAGTGTAGTACTGTGCTATAGCAGAAAATTTTGATTTGCTGGCAGTACTTTACAACCACAGTATACTTATTTCATAAAAAATAACTTTTCTGATCCAGGAAGATAACATTGCTACTATTGTGAAGAAGCAATTGCTGTTGTTGGCAAAATATATTTCTGTCAGTATAAAGTAACTTGCAAGGAATATAAATTGACTTCACTACCACAAAAAAGAGACTTTTGGAGTCACTGTAGATTGATTTGCCTATAGTCGTAAAGTAGTTTACTGTTACTATAAAGTAACTTTGCTGGCATTATAAAATAGTTTTGCTACCCTAGTAAGATTTTTATTGCCATTATACAGGGTGTTTCAGGATTAACCGGTCAAATTGTAAATTTGGAATAGGTATTTCTAAATATGAAAAATATTTCCTATGGAGGTATAATAGGTATCCGAAAATGCCTCATGAAGGAGTTATACCATTTCAAAATTTTTAGCTGCCATTTTTGTGGTATAATTCTTCAACGTTGCATTTCTGAACATACCTTCATACATAAAGGATTTTTTTTCTTATTTTGAGGTGTCCCATCCAAATTTAAAATTTGATGGTTAATCCTGAAAAGCCTGTACAAGGTCTTCTAAATTAAATAGACAAAATTAGCTAGGTGCATGATTCATTTTTTCAGGACAAGGAAAAAGTGGTTTTATAAACACATAAACGTTTTTTAATGTCCGAGTCGTTTATTTAAAAATACATTGCTGTATAATGCAAAAAAAGAAATAAAACCAGTTTAACATTTATTAACCTATAGGCACCTACTAAAAATGCAACTCTATTTGTCAGTGATTTCCACAACAAAAGAAAAGAAATGCTTTTTGAAACAACATTTTGATAAATAAATAATATGTAATTGAGAAGTTTCCGGTAGAAGGGGGCTAAGTGCCGAAAGTAAAATTTCTAAGTTATTGCAATCAAAAATTTCTACATACCACCTACTAATATGCAGAAAGCGGTTAGTTACCAATAAAAGAAGCTGTTTAAATTTTACTTTTGGCACTTAGTCTCTACTGGAAGCTCCTCAATTATACTAAAAATTTTTCCAAAGGACGAATGAACATTGCCAGATGAAAATTGAAAATTCTTGACAGAAAATAAATAAATGAAATCAGTTTCACGTTTCTTAACGTAATCATACTGATACATAATTATTTGCATTTCGTGTAATTATAACGTCCGTATCATAAATTTTCAAATCTCGAAAGAAAATGCAACTGTCTGTCAGTGATTTCCACAAGAAAGGAAAATAAATGCTCATTAAAACTTTTTGAAACAACATTTTGATAAATAAATATGTCATTTTCATACTAGAAATTTTGCCAAAGCATGGATAACGATAACTACAACTCGAAAATAATTGGAATCGAAAGGCTTTGTACCACTAATCAGTAATCACTAATCACAAAATATATCTTCACCACTAACTAATACATAATTTGTGTACACGGCACACAGCAAGTACCCAAAGATTAGCACGTATACCGCACCACACCACGTGGCACGTACTATAGGTATGCTACTCTGGTCAGTAGTGGCCCCAATACAATTTTCCTTCGCTTGTCCTCGATATAATTACAAATACATATACACACTGTAGTTTCCGTCTGACTTACTCACCAGCACGTTCAAAGAAAGAAAAAACTTATCACACTGGGCTGGACTTATCGCACCAGTCTTCATTCCGTTTTTCGTGCTCATCGAGTGAACGTTAATTTATTGTTCGGTTTTACTTATTTAAAGTGAATAGTTTTAAGTAAAATATTTAGTGGGTGAAAGGTAATAATGCCAAAAAGGAAAAGTGTATCGCCTAATTCAAGGAAAGTGTATCGCCTAATTCAGGAAAAAAGCGTAAATACATACAGTTGAAAAAGAAACTAGTCATAAAATAACCGCAGTGGTAAAAAGTCGCCCAATTCCAATAGTTCAGGTAGGAAATATTCAATATACGTTTTATTTCAAAATAAAAATTCTCAGTATTGGATCAGATATATATTGACCTAGACAACATGCATTGCTCTTTATTTTGATAGGTACCTGAACTATATAACACACGTTATAATATAGACATAATATAAGACAACACTCGTTGCTCGTTAGAATTTAAAATAGTGCCTAAACAACATGCATAGCTCTTTATTTTGATAGGTACCTGAACTATATAACACGCGTTATAATATAAATAGTTCCAAGACAACACTCGTTGCTCTTTATTTTCATAGGCACTTGAACTATGTAACACGCGTTACAAATAAATAGTTCTGGACAACATGCGTTGCTCCCGCCTAGCTTGGTACTTTTTCATATAAAAACGATTCTCTATCCTGATTTTCATGCATACGCACTAGAAATATGTAACAGGCGTTCCAACATAAAATAGTCTGAGCAACATGCGATGCTCTTAAAGTAATAAAATATCTCTACAAAATATAAATCTGATAACAATTTGCAGATTATTTTGTTTTTTTACTGGAATTATCTGTCATATGTATTTTTTTATAGAAACATTGTCCGTAAAATCTACAAAATAATACAATAATTATCCAGTATTTTACTGGAAAACAGCCTCTACGCCTGTGACTTTTACGTCAAAGGAACAGGCATTCTCTGACAAATGATGAATAAGAACAGAAATAATAAAGATAATGTATTTTGCTGACGTTAGGAAACCCAAGATTCTTACAAAATCTTTAATGCGCCGTGTACATTAAATACAGCTTTAACTCAAGGCCAAGCGACCTCTTAAACAATCTATAATCTGCACATAACTCTTGATATAATTGATACTTTTATTTTACCATTACTACAGGCGACCTCAATATAAAACAAGACTCAAATAGAGAAAGAGGGAATCGGATACATTCAGGGATCGATTCAAGTAAACACGGCAGAAGAAGATGCAATATCACCGCAACTAAAGGTTCCAACATCCCAGGTAACGAATTATGCAGGTTCTCTAGCTAAACTCATTACCAACTAGAGAAATGTTACCAAGAACCAAATGGACATTTGCTGGGTAAAACGAATTAAAATATCATTTCATAGTAAACTTCTTCAATCAGGGGACCCTAAAGTTTAGATCTCTGATAACAATTTAAAAATTACAAAAACGCCATCCAGGAACTCTCTTAGAGATAGGTGCTATAAGCAAATGTCAGCCAGTCAAAGATCAGGTTTTGTCGACTTCCCTTTCAGTGATAAAAACTTGATTCTAAAAGACCCCTATTTTGTTGTTCCTATTAGGAAGAAAAAAAAAAAATCAGATTTTGATCTAATGATACATTATTTCATTGTAGTAACCCATTTCGGTTAAATTATATGGCACCATTTCTCTTTACTATATTGCTTAAGCAAAAAAAAAAAAAAAAAAAAACTTCAGAGTGATTGAAAATTATTTGTGTATTCTAGTTAAACGACTTTCAAATCATAGCACATACTAAATTGGAATGCTAAACGAATACAGACATATGCAAAGTTAAATTATAGATATGACAATAACTTTACCTGAAGATAAAATCATAATAAGTAAAAAATCACAAAGAAAAATTCCACGTAACAACCATCCAATTTGCAAATTAGTTAATAGTTTGGCTTGTGCTTACCCCGTCACAAGATTTGGTTTTAATCATATCAAGTCTTTCGAGAAAATAAAGCATAATTCTTTAAGAGGAAACTATAAAAATTATAGCTCTGAAATGCTTATTCTTAATTCTTAATAAACGAGTTACGCAATATTGGAGATGGACAAGACATTAAGTTGAACTGACAGGCTGAAGTAGTTGTTGCAAGGGACTACGATTTTTGGGACAAAAAAAAAAAATCAATGCATACTAATTTTTTAGAAATCAAAGCAGCTTTCTATGCATTGAAATCATTTGTTAAAAAATAAAAAACATGTGAATACTTTACTTTCAAGATTTGATAATACAACAGCGATTTTTTGGATAACTGGAGGAGGAAGTATCAAATTTAATTATTTAAGCGAATCCTTAAGAGACTTGTGGTATTGGTGCGTACTTTATAAAAATTACCGGCTAAAGCGTATCATGTGGCGAATATGCTAGTCGCACTACCTACATTGTACTGGGTCGACTCCCAGCCCAAGCCCCATCACTGATAATGTCGGTGAGTATGGATGTGTGTCTGCATTTTTTTTCAAATGTGTGACCCCTTCCGGGCAGCTTTGGCTTTGGACTTGGGGGGGAGGGAGTTGTCTACTGTATGTGATGGATTTATGTTTATATGTTTATTAGTATATGCAACTTACAACATATTGAGCTATAATAAGATGCGGACAAGGAGTTATGAGTAATATGATAATAGACACAGAGTATCAACTTAATATCAAATAAATTGAAGAAACCAGGATTAGATTTATTGTTAACACGTATTAATAAGTATGATAAATCTATTTCATGGTTTCCCGAGCCGGATTTCTTGTCTGTAGATGCATTCATTTCAAAATGGAAAGAATACGATTTTTATACTTCCCTTCCTTTTTCAATAACGTATTGGAAAAATCATACAAGAAAAAGATCTAGGTATAGTTGTTTATTGGACTCTCAGCTTGGGTATCCTGTGTGTCAATAGTTATTATAGTAAACACGAAAAATTTCATAAATGTTTCATTAGAAACCTGAATGAGGTAGTACATCCAAAGTAAATGAATCTATTTCATAAATGTTTCAGAAACAAAATAATTTTTATTGGGGAGCCAATTATTTTAAACCAGAAATATGACTACTACTCATTTTTCATTTCAGAAAGAGTCGCCCACTTTACAGAAAAATTTCCCTCGCCGCAGAAAAAATATCCATTATTATTATTGAATATAAGAATATCTTCATTCCAACTCTAATTGCTTCCCTTACAGATGTTCACTGAAATAATATTCAACTTGTAAAAAATGTTGGACCTTCTGTGAGTGAAAGGTTCATCCTTATGAATATAATTTTAATAACACATTCTTTTACATGCAATTCTTAACCGAGATGCTACAAGATGGCAATTATTTCATGCAGGTCGGCTCTTAATTACCCACCCATTTATATGGAATTCCGAAACTCGAAAATGTTTTTATCTATTTATTAAAAACAATTTCTTTCCGGAATAATGACCATCACTTAATTATTGCACATAAAATTCCCTTCCACTACGCTACTCCATTAAAAAAAAAAAAAAAAAAAAAAAGACTTTTGGTCTAGGCGGTATAAATATAACACAATTTTCTAGCCATAGCGTACGCCACGCATTAACAGCTGTTATATCAAATTATGTTTTTATGTACATGTTAAGGTAATTGTTAAATTAAATGTAAATGGTTATAAATTTTCTTTAATTATACGTTACCTTATTTAGCTACTGTTTAATAAATTTCCGTTGTTACAAAATCGCCGTTTACTCTAAACATCTACAGTGTGTATATGTATTTGTAATTATATCGAGGACAAGCGAAGGAAAATTTAGGGATTAATCGACTTACCTGTAAGGAAGGTTAATCCTAATTTTCCGAGCTTGTCCGAAGATATAATTACAACCCACCCACCCTTATTCCCCCTCAATAAGCGATTTTGTAATTAGCTAAAACCGGAATGAAGACTGGTGCGATAAGTCCAGCCCAGTGTGATAAGTTTTTTCTTTCTTTGAACGTTCGTGCTGGTGAGTGAGTCAGACGGAAACTACAGTGCGTATATGTATTTGTAATTATATCTTCGGACAAGCTCGGAAAATTAGGATTAACCTTCCTTACAGGTAAGTCGATTAATCCCTAAAATATGATTGTATTGTGAGGAATGAGAGAATAATGCAATAATGAGATTCTTCTTCCAGCCCGCGCAGCATAACCAACGAAAACAATAAGAAGACTAAATTATAATTTCACTCTTATGACGAGAACCGAGTCTACTTTCGCAAAGCGCATGCGTTAGCTCAATTTTTTAAAGAATTCTCTTTTGTACCAGCTAAGTTTTTTTTAGGAACAATAATAAAGTTTTCAACTGCAGTTAAAATATTTATACAAAATTTGACTTTCTGAAGTAACAAAGTACATTCCAATGGTAGTTAGAAATTATTTAGTGATTGTAAATTAAAGTTTTATAAAATATTTTATTGTGTTACAGTATAGACTATTTATTATTCCAGCAAAAAATGTTTCTGTTACTGTGAGGTGCCGCAGCATACCGATTTTTTAACTGCAACATAGAGTGTTTACTGTTATAAAAAAAATATATGTTCAAAGAGCAAAAAAAGTGGTAGCAAAGATTTTCTTTAGGCTAGTTTTCTCGGTGTAGACCAAATTAGATAGAATTTGAGGTTTTTTCTAAAACTATGGCAGATAGACAAAAACCAATATGGGTGTCCTGAGCTCGATTTTCGAGAAGCAAACAATGACGCAAACCGCGATCGTCTATCTTTTTCGACTACCGAGTTACAGAGCGTTTTTGGAAAATTGACATAACTCAATTACCAAGTGTCGAATCGAAAACTGAGTAACACATTCTTGAGACACTTTTTTGAGTGGAATCGGTTGCTGATAAGAAGAAAATTATGTATGCCTCAGTTTTCCAGATATAGACATAACTTGTGTTTTTTTTTAATGGAACACCCTGTAAATTATTTCATTATTAGATCACAACTTAAAATAGCTACCCGACGATATATCATATGTCATATTTATCTCTAGAAAAAGTGGTTAATTTTCGAAAAATTTAATATATTTGTGAGAGGAGGCCATGGAAAACTATTAACAACATTTCTTATAATATAAAACAATTTTGCCAAAAATAAGAAAAACTAATAATAATAATAATAATAATTTATTTCCATAAGACTTACAGAGTAAGTATAGAATATTGTCATACACATCTTACGGTATAAAAATACAAGCACAAAAGTAATAAATATAAATATAAAATTGTATCCATTAAGAGTTAAAATAACAAAAAATAAAAATAATAAAAAGTAATAACAAGCCTAAAAAAACCTAAAATACAAATAGTCATAAACCCGACGTTACTCTTCCATATTGGCACAATTAAAATATTCAGATACAGAATAAAAACTGTATTTTAAAAGCATAATCTTTACCCTGTTTTTAAACACTTTGTTGCTAGTCAATGTTTTTAGAGACAAGGGTAATTTGTTATATAATTTAATAGGCATTATCAGAGGTCCATTAGCTACCAGTGAGAGTCTATGATGGGGTATGTCTACATTGTAAGTGGGCCTTAGGGAATAATTGTTTATTTCTGATCTGTTGGTGACAAATATATCTCGATTATTTTTTAAATAACAAACACAGTTAAAAATATATAAACAAGCAATCGTTAAGATGCCCAGCTCCGAGAATAGATTCCTGCATGAGTAACATGCATCTTGAAATGTCATGGCTCGAACTATTTTCTTTTGCAAGATGAAAAGCTCCCCGACTCTACTACTGTTTCCCCAACATATTATGCAGTAGTTCAACCTTGAATGTACATATCCAAAATAATACATCTTCAAAATATTTACACTGACATGGTTCCTTAATTGCCATATAGAAAAACAAGATATGTTAAGTTTATTTATTAAAGAGTCAATGTGATAACCCCAGGATAAGTGAGAATCGATATGAAGTCCTAAAAATTTTACTGAGGCATTTTGTTTTACGCTTTGCCCATTGATTCTTACAAGTACACTTTCGTTGAGATTTTTAGGTGTACATAAAAGGAGATTAGTTTTGAGACTATTAAGTGCAAGTCCATTTTCGACACAATAATTTTCAATAGATGGGCTTTTAATTGTATACTTATGTCTTTAAAATTATTGGCGGAAACTGATGCTGTAGTATCATCAGCAAATAGTGTGATAAAAGTATTGTTAACCGTATTGACATTAACTATATCATTAATAAAGACTATAAATAAAAGAGGGCCCAATACGCTTCCTTGGGGAACACCTGTGTAAGTAAAACAGGCAGAAGATTTAAATACTTTTCCATCGTGCTTTAAATGAACTTCTTGTGACCTGTCGTTTAAATAAGATCTAATCCAGTTTAGAGGAGCACCTCTTATTCTGTATTCTGAAAGTTTATCCGCCAGCAACTCATGATTTACCGTATCAAAGGCACGAGTTAAGTAAAAAAAAATGGTGGCTGTTTTATGTTTTGAATAAAGTTTATTTAATACAAAGTTGTAAAGTGATAAAACTGCATCCTGCGTAGACATACCTTTTCTAAACCCAAACTGATTATTTGTAAGCAAGTTTTCAGCCTGTAAAAAGTTAGACAATCTTGTATAATAAGCCTTTTCATAAAGTTTAGAAAAAATAGACAACAGAACCACTCCTCTATAATTAGAAATTTGGGACTTGTCACCTTTTTTGTGAATTGGTATCACAATAGATTTTTTCAAAATACTCGGAAAAGTTACTTCACAAAAGGATGCATTTATTAATATACTTATGGGAACAGAAATATAATCAATTACATTTAGTAATAATGACCCAGTAATGCCGTCAAACCCACAGGAATCCTTGGAGGTTATAGACCTGATGATGTCCTTAACTTCATCACTCGTAACTGGGTTAGGATTGAATCTTATATATTTAGAACTGTTTTCCACAATCATATTGTTAGTTAATGATTTTACCGAGTTGATGAAGAACTCATTAAAACTTTCTGCAGCACAATTTAAATCTGCTATAATATTACCTTCCGTATTCGTCAATGATAATGGCATTTTTTTAACCAACGAATGGTCATTGGATTTTATACTAAACTACAATACATGTTCGAATTGTCTTCCATTTTTGACACCTTCTCCTTACAAATGATCCAAACTTTTTTAAATTTTGTTGTAGCCTTTTTAGTATTTTTATGTCTGGCTGTCTCTTATCTGGATATCTAAAAATATTGTTTAGGCAGCACTTTTGGCACAGTTTTGCTGTCTATAAGTTACCTATATTAAAATAAAGCTTGGAAGCTAAATTTGAATCTTCTCCGCGTTCTATAAAACACTTAATCATATTATTTTCACTAATACTAAATTGAACCATTTTTAACAATGCTCACTCACAATTAACTCACAAATTAGTTTTTGGCATTTACGATTATTTCGATTTTCTTTTTTTTCACCATGGTCTTCTCAATAAATATTGGAAATGCTCTAAATATGCATAGATGTCAATGAAAGACAATTCGAACATTTATTGTAGTTTAGTTTTTCTATTTTTGGCAAAATTATTTTATGTTATAAGAAGTGTTGTTGTTGTTAATAGTTTTCCTTGGACTCCTCACAAGTTTATTAAATTTTGCGAAAATTAACCACTTTTTTTAGAAATTAAATAATTTAAGTTGTGATCAATACAAATATAACACTAACTTTACTAAATACATGTAACATTAATAATATCACGAGTCAACACATGATCGCCATTTTGAAAGTATAGTACAAAGTTTTTTTGTTTGGAGACACGTCTAAAATTGTTACCTAGGCATTAATTTTTATGAAAAACATTGTCCCCAAGGATCGGAGGGCGGGGGGTGCACGTGCAGCTAGGTTGTAGAACTCTCCAAAATCGTCCTAAGTTGAAGACATAATCAAAATTCGACTTAGGCAAAAATTTCATTTAAAGACATTTTTGGGTGTGTGTAAATTCGAAGAAACACCGAATTTTCACTTAGGAAAAATGTTTTTGGTTCAGAATATGAGAGTAGAAGTATATAATGACAAAGATTTATGAATAATATACTTTTTCAAAGGTACCATAAATTGGACTTTGAAAAATAATATTTTTGGAAGGGCGTCAAAATTTGGCCCAGGAATCGATTTATCGAAAGTACGCCAAAGTTTCACTTGCAGACTAATTTTTCAAAACTGCGTTGAAATTTGGCTTGAAAATCGATTTTTCAAAAGTACGCCAAAATTTCACCCGCGGATTAACTTTTCAAAAGTACCTTGAAATTTGGCTTGAAAATCGATTTTTCAAAAGTACGCCAAAATTTCACCCGCAGATTAGTTTTTCAAAAGTACCTTGAAATTTGGCTCGAAAATCGATTTTTCAAAAGTACGCTAAAATTGGTCTTAAAATGGATTTTTCAAAAGTACCACAAAGTCAGTTTAAAAAGTACCACGAAAATATAATTTAAATTATTTTTTATTCCTCAACCAAAGACATTGACCTTTGAGGTACGGTCATTGAAAGCCCAATTCTAAAGTATGAGCATAACATTTTAACGATGCACTGCATCCAAAAGGCAAAATAGAAGATTTTGTCAAAGCCGGCGTAGTGCCGATAAGCAAAAATTGATAAAAATCAATGCACATGTACAAGGCCGGTTTCTCGCATAGAAAGAGTTTGGATTGACCCAGCGCACACAGGCGAATTTTCAAGAAATCGTGGTCAAAATACAAATATACAAAGGTCGAGTTTTCTGCGAATTATTATGTGCAATTACTTGATTTGTTACCTGGGTATAATAAACAACCTTTTTTGTAAATCGGGTAGAATCACTTTTGAAATTATTTCAGTCTAAACTTGGTGTTTGTGGCAGGTGGTTATTTTTGATTGTTGTGTGCGTTATTAGTAAATATCTTGCGTAATTTATTTTTGAACTTTTTTGGTGAACTATTCAATTAAATTGATATGGAGCCTTTAGTTGGAAGTAAGTAGGATATTTTTATTTTATATATATACCGATTTTCTCAATTCGCAGTAGTTGTTGAAGCTGTTGTAAATAGGTGCCTTTTAAATTATAAAAAATAAATATCTATCTTGTTTTCCTAAGCAAAAAGTTATCCATGAAGTCTGATGAAGCCGCAAATTTTTACTTAAATTAAACATTAGAGTTTATGGAATTGGTTTTTGAAAAAAATAGGTGCGGTAATTTGCGATGTTGCCAGATTTTCGTTTTTATATTGTAAAATGTATTCTCACTTAAAATACACATCCAAGTAAATTTACCTTTTTTAAGCGAGACTTCTATTGGCGTATGCGGTAAATAATGGTATAATTTTAATAGTATACAGGGGTAGTTCAAAGACTACTCAGTGGAGTTTAAGATTTAGCATTGTTACAAAAGATCACTTGGAACATAGCGCTTACTTATTTTGCACTTTTAGAAGCATGCACTGCTAAATTGGCATAAAACTGAGCATCAGATTTGTATTCTGATATACTTACTATTAATGATCCTAGTAACATATTATAGCTACAGACGCGAAGATATTGATATAGCGGTATGTCATCATCTTCTGCATGCACAAATAATTTTTACAAAAATAGAGAATTTTCATGACCTGTTACTAGGATCGGTAATAGTATATCAGAATACAAATCTGATGCTGTTTAATGCCAATTTAGCAGTGCATGCTTTTAAAAGTGTAAAATAAGTAAGCGCTATGTTCCAAATGATCTTTTGTAACAATGCTAAATCTTAAACTCCCATGAGTAGTCTTTGAACTACCCCTGTATACTATTAAAATTATACCATTATTTATTGCAAACGCCAATAGAAGACTCGCTTAAAAAAAGTGAATTTACTTGGATGTGTATTTTAAGTGAGGATACATTTTACAATATAAAGAAGAAAATCTGGCAACATCGCAGATTACCGCACCAATTTTTTTCAAAAACCAATTCCGTAAACTCTAATGTACAATTTAAGCAAACATTTGCGGCTTCATCAAACTTCATGGACAACTTTTTGCTTAGGAAAACAGGCGAGATATTTAATTTTTATAATTTAAAAGTCACTTATTTACAACAGCTTCAACAGCTACTGCGAATTGAGAAAATCAGTATATATATAACATGAAAATATTCTACTTACTTCCAGCTATAGGCTCCATATCAATTTAATTGAATAGTTCACCAAAAAAGTTCAAAAATAAATTACACAAGATATTAACTAATAACGCACACAACAATCAAAAATAACCACCTGCCACAAACACCAAGTTTAGACTGAAATAATTTCAAAAGTGATACTACCCGATTTACAAAAAAGGTTGTTTATTATACCCAGGTAACAAATCAAGTAATTGCACATAATAATTCGCAGAAAACCCGACCTTTGTATATTATTTATATTTTGACCACGATTTCTTGAAAATTCGCCTGTGTGCAGCGGCTCGCAATTTGGTCGAGCGCGTTGAGTGGTCCAGACAAAGCAATGGTAGAAAAGCCAATAACAGGGCTTTTCAAATGACAAAGTTATAGAGGAAAACGCCTTGTGCATAAAAATCCAAAAATTCAATTTTGCCTAAAAGTCGCTCGAAGGTGAGGCGCTGCCAAATCGATAATATTGATCGACTGTGATAAGGGTTAGTAAGCCGTGGACTGATCGAACGCCACTCAACTTATGCAGTAATAAGTCCTCTGAATGTGTTTGAGTACGTGAATCTCCACGATACAAGAACTTTAAAGCTAAGTAGTCTCTAGCGACACTAAATTCATTTAGTAAAACTTTTTTAAGTTAATTTCAGTCAGCCTTAATTATTCATTTACCCAGAGTCTGAAATGATTCTAAAAGCTCACATTTTGATTCTGAGAAGGTATGTATGAATCTTTTCTACCTAATCGATCGTTAGCGTGAACGCTCTCGCTTGTATGGTCTGAAAGTCACTACCTTGATTGGGGAAGGCACGATTCTTATCTTGAGAATTTTGTATAACCAATTCTGTTAAATAAACGGATTCTTTGAACTAATATTTCTTAATTGATCTTGAGGCCTGTTGACGGTCTATAATCCCTGGAACTTTCGTATAGAAAACCGGATGTGTCGAGTTAATTCGCATTAACGTTCGACCTTCTGGTTGCTTTACGGAGGTTTGATAGGGATTTTTTTATGCGTTTTTTGAGAAATATATTCCGTTATTAATGGACCAAAACGTGATTTTCGCGTACCAAAACTAATCCCTCCGCAGAGAAATTCTTCGGTTGGGATTTTTTTATGCAAAAATTCAGGAAATTAAGAGGTGCCTAAACCCCTAACGAGGGAATTCGGGTCCAGAGAGAGCGTAGTTTCCGATCTGTGGTAGTGCAGCCTTGGTCCATTACTCGGCTACCGAAGTGCATCTTATCTCGAACCCGCCTGGGAGGTAGAAGAACGGGGTAATACGCGACTGGCGCCCCCTGAGAAATAAATTGGTGTCGCGTCATTTTGACGCCCGGTAGTGCGTTCTTCTACATGCTCTCCGACTATTTATTTTGAGAGCAATCCCCACGTATATCAAAACAATGTAAGAAATATCGTTCTTGAACCTACGGTTTCGAATAATATAGACTGTAGAATTATTTCAACTATTTCAATCAAACATTCAAAACATGTTCTGAAAGTATGGACGACACGTTTGTTTGGTATAAGTAATAATTAAATTGTATGAAAGCATTGCTTGATGCAAAGCTTCCGATCAATAAACATGTCAATTTATTAAAGTGGACGGGGGAAGAACTTTTTTTAATCTTACACGACGTTACTGTCCTGACAAATGATATATTTTACGTATACGGCATAATGATGGATAACGAAAATTGCCAGAGCAAGGAGAGAAGGGGTTGGTGAGAGTGGGTTTAGAAACAATGGCATATAAAACTGGATTGTTAACGTTTAGCTGTAGAGTAGCGTTAAAAGGCTAACGATCTCTGCCTTGAGAACCATCATCCACAGCCACCCTTCTGCGAGCATAAAAGCCCTTAATACAACTGCGAACTACTTACTTTACTTTATACCCTACTCTAACAGCGGCCTTTCATGCGGCCCAAGAAACGTTCTACGTGTTGGTACACAAAACAGTTAAAAACTCATAAAAATGCGTTTGAATTAAAGTGTTTGCCGTACTCGGTGTTTCTGGGAAAATTCCGGTGCTGTCTATACGAGACCGTTCATTATAGGCCGAGAAACGAGTGCACGAAACCTACATCATCCAAAATCCGATCAATTCTTGATAAATTCGAAAAAAAAAGGGTGGCCCATCTTTTTCGAATTAGGAATTGCAAGTGGTTCCATTTGATGAAAAAAGAATCCCTGTAAAACTTTATTAAGGCAAGATAAAGGGAAGGTGCGCTGGAGGACACATATTTACAGTAATAGAAACAAATGGAATTGTTTACATACTTCTGTTAAGAATTAGTTTAATTTCTATGTTTTATAGCTAGCACCATTTGTCTTCAAAATGACTAATGACGTTTTATCAGGCCGTATAAATATTGAAAATTTTGTCTACTTTACGAATATAAAATGTCTCCTATACTACCATAAATTCGTAGTCTAAAACACCTGTTCCAACATTCCTTTATTTCATTAAAAAATGTACATAGCTTTTTATCATAAATAGTAAAATACTGTCCTAAATCTACAAATGTGGTAACAAGAATAATATTTTCCGTATACGACTAATAAATAAGATGAACATTAATGAGAATTATAATGATGGAATTCTGGTCATTATACCCTCTCGTGTACCAATCAGAAAATTATGCACGAATCAGTCTATCTGTTCACATTAAAAATGCCATAGAGACCGGTAACTATGAAAAAAAATAAACATATATATATATATATATAAACAACTACTCAGCGGGCAAATACCCCGACCTGCATTGAATTACACCTTCAAATCGTGATCAGTAACCAACTATCATTTGTCTGTACCTAACCAGACATCGACAGGTTTCGAACTTATTATGTTCTACTCAGTATGCCATAGGTCATGGAACAGACAAATGATAGTGGTCAACTTGCTAGTCTTATACAAACTGAATCAAATGAAGTGACGGTGAGAGGTAAACTCTCAAATGGTCAGATGCTACTATACGTCGGACAAATGTCACTGGCGTATAGCGACTTGCTTTTTTGCAAGTACAGTTGATTTAAAAAAAACTGGTACAACTCTTATAATCGAAAATCTTAATAGTTTAGTTGTGTGCATATGTCTGTAAATAGGGCTGGCCAGGCATATCGAGAGGGGGGTGGAGAAGGACCTGGGTTTTTTGGAGGAGACCGGTTTTCTTAGTGTTTTTAAACTTATTAAACCTTTCTTTTTTATTTTATTCAAATGGAATTTTAAAAAATAATTAGAAAATAACTTTTTCAAAACATTTTCAAGCCTGCCATATTATTGTTTAAAAAAAATAATATTTGTTACGGATAATTCTACTAATGGTTGTAATTAAAATACTAACTGAATAATGATAATTCTATTTTTAAAATCAGAACACAAAAATACCACTTGAGATTAAAAAAAATGTAAACAATGCAAACTGAACATAAAAAAATCGCTGCCCAAGGAATCACTACTTCCACATCCAGATTCTCTATCCAAGTCACTCACAACAAAAAAAGTTTGCATGTGGAAATAATTGTTTATGGAACTTTAATACTATAATATTTGAAATCCTCTACCCCAAAAACCCATAAAACGATACCCAACATCGGTAGTGGGGTGGGGGTGGTGATAGGGGGGTGGTAGTGGGGGTGGATGAAGTAAAAAAATATTTTGAGGTTTCTGGTTCTTGTACATACACTAAATCACAATTTTTTTTCATCCCATTTAATAAAGGGTGGGGGTGGTAATGGGGGTGGCTAATGCCAAAAATTTTTTTGAGACCCTAGCTTCTCTTGTATATACTAAATACCAATTTTATCGACTCTTACCTGCTTGATTTACCCCTTTACCCCAATTTTACCCCAATTTACCCCCCAACCCTTCGTCGGAACAACATGAAAATATAATCTAGTTCTAGATCTCGTTAAAGTACATACGTGTACCAAATTTCAAGTCAATATCTTAAACGGTTCCAGAGTAAACGTGCGCCCAAAAAAAAGTTACAGACAGACCGACAGAAATTTTTTTTTCGCTCAAACTTATAATCTCGACGTTTCATGACATTTTAAGCCTATTTGAACAATAAAAATTTTTAAAAATTTTTTTGTCGTTACTATACTTCCACTGGATGTGGAAGTAATACAATAAAAAAAAAAAAATAAATGAACTTCAACTACGTAATACAGAATTAACTAATATTTTATCATTGCTCCATTAGAGTCTAAAACTGCCTGAAGTCTTGCAGGCATGGACAAAATCAGATTTCTTGCAAGGTCAAGTTCTTGCGACAAGTTCTCTCAAGTGTCTTCAATTCTTGGGCATTATTTGGATGGTTATTTAATTTTCTTGTTTCACCATTAGTCCCCAAACATTTTCAATTGGATTTAAATCCGGACTTTTAGATGGCCACGGTAACAACTCTATGTTTTTATTAAGAAACCATTGCCTGACACGATGGGCCGTATGTATGGAGCAGTTGTCTTGTTGGAAAATAAAATTATTTTCCGGAAACACCTCTATTACTGACGGCAACATAATATTGTCTAATATTTCAATACGTTTAATGGAATTGAGATGACCACCACTGTTCCAACACACACCTAACCCATTTAGGCTCATCCAAGCCCAGACATTGACTGAAAACCTTCCTGATATTTGTGGATCGAAAGTATATTTTTCGTCGTATCTGGTGGAAGGAGGCCTATATACGCAAACATGTCCATCGTTACAGGATTTAAAAACATTTTCGTTAGAAAAGACAACTTGTCCTCAGAAGTTTTCATCATTGATTATATACTTGAGTGCAAAAATAATCCTACCCTGCTTCTTTTCTTCTGAAAGTTTGTATTTTTTAGCCGCTGAACAACTCTTCAAGTCGCTTTGTAGTTTTATTCTTCTGCAAGCAGTAGACACAGAAGCAGGGAAATTTGTCTCTGAAATTGCATTTACTGCAGTCTGAAAAGGGTTTTCTCTTAGATAATCTATAAGATTTTCATCTTCTTGATTATTGCTCTTTCTGGGCCTACCGGAACCAACTTTACGAGATACCGTTTGGTTGGTTTCCCATTGTTTTTTAATACTCATTATCGTGGTTTTACTCACATTGTATTCAGCAGCAAGTCTTCTTATGGACCAACTATCTTCAATTTTAGAAACAATTCGAAATTTTTGAATATCTGTTAGATGTCGAACCATTTTTAATAATGACTCCACTGATTAACGTCAAAATGACATTTGTAAGATTATTAATATCAATCAAAGAACGAATGATTTACATAGCTAAAAGAAAGTGTACCAGTTTTTTTTAAATCAACTGTATCAAGAGCGGTGACCTCTAGCCTTAGTGGGCTATACTCACTGTTTATGAAATAGGATTTGAAGGAAACTTTACTTTTTCCAGCTGCAACTTTAAGTTTATTTACAGTATCAAAACAATGTTCATAGGACTCATTTTTACTCCAAGCTGCAGGATCATTTTCTAAGAATTCTGTAGGCGGGCTTAATTTTTCAAAAAACTCTTTACTGTTCTCGCGTATGAACTCCTGGACTTCCTTGTTTTAATGTCGTTACTGTCATGAATCAGAAGTCGTTTAATAGGTACCTTTTTCATTTGGTGTTATTTTATTCAAAGCTTCAACCATGGCTTTCCTGGTGATAACAGAAGGATTTTTTGTAACGTAGGAAACGTACTTTCTCATGCTTCATAATTAGCTTAATCAGGATATGCATAGGCAGACCAACGGTTTAGTGTTCTTTGATAATGTCTTCTTTCGAATATCATAAATCAATCGAATGTTCGATAACGTGGGGTTTCACAGGGTCGCTTCTAGGACTATTAAAATTTGGCAATAATCATCGACAAGATAGGCATGTGACATATATGGGCGAGGAGCGGCGGTCACAAGTGGACTTATAACAGCCGTAACATGTCAAATAAACGTCAGTAAATTGATGAGGGGCACATTTGCGTCAATTTTTACGCCCGTAAAATATCTACACCGGCGAGATACTAAACTGAATGATTGTCTCCCGTAGAGGCGCAGATATACGTGCACTTCATTCAGTACATCTACCGATCCGTATGCCCCAGCTCAACATTTTAATCGTAATCATAAATAATACTCTATTTTAAATAGAGTAAACTCTTACTTTTTTCATTATTTATGAAATTAAGACTTGGCGGAAGATCAATAACAAATAATAAAAATAAGAAACATGAATTATAAATTCAAACACGCCATAAATGCGGATTGTTAACTTTCATTGATTTAATTTTAGTTATCCATAAAAATAGACGAGCAAAGTCATAAGTTTTTGAGGAAACGGAATGTATTCAGGAATACAGGGACGGGATATATAGTCGGGAATCAAGCTTCTCAAAAGACGCTCCTAAAATGTCAGGGTGTGCACTCGAAGATATAGTATTGAAAAAATATGTACATTATCTGGAATGACCTTGCGCATCTAAATCCAGAGGGCGCCATTCTGTCCGCGATTGCAAAAAAGTGTAAAAAAATATTTTCCGAAAATTTTTGTATCACTAAAAATTGATTAATTTTATATTCCCACCTCATTTACAGGGTTATTTTTTAATATTTCCTAATAATTTTCAAACTAATGGAAAGCTTATTCTTTCTAGATTCTGATGCTGTCAAATAATTTTCAAAATTTTTGTTAACAAATGCTACAGAAATTGTTTAAACAAAAGATGCCCGAGGAGTACACGGTAAATTTCAGCATCGAGACATTTTAAAAACTATTATAGATAGATGGATAATTCTATGATATGAAATCTGCGGAATAGAATGGAGGAGTTTTTAGTGAAAGAATCATCTGCATTGTTTTATCGTAGTAAAAGATAGGACTATTTTTGTACAGCGCTCGTTATTTCCGCTATCGTTTTGGCTTACACGTCCGCGCGCTGTGGCCGATCGGTAACTTGCTGACCATATACTGTGATTGCAAAAAATTTACAATGCGTATTACTTATATGTAAATATTATCATTTGTTATTATGAAAAAAAAACGAAGGTATTTAAAGATTAGTTTACTAGAGAACCAAAAATTATTATATTTTAACTTAAAATATTGAGTATAGAGACAAAAAACCGTACTGCTAATTAAATGAACTTAAATTTACTTTTTGTACTTGAGAAATAACAATACAAAAATAATAATAATAAAATATACAATACATTATACTTAAACTAAATTAACAGCTAATACATTTACCCTCACAGCAGCAATTTATTATGTATTCTAACCCAGCTTTGCTACAACTGCAGTTTCCGGTACATTTTTTAAATTTACATTTAAAATATACATTTTGAGGACGAAGATTTATAGTCATTAATTTAGGAATAAGTACATTATTTTTCAAATCCCAACCACAAGTAAAATTGAAAATTTTTAAAAACCCCCGTTCAATGTATCTAATCGTACCAGTTTCATATGACCGAATCAAAATGAGGCCTAAATCATGTTCGGCTACCATAATTGTCTGCGCATTTTCAATTTTACTTCAATCAGACAATTTCTAGAGAAGTTCAACACGGCGAATTCAAGATGGCGACCAAATATCAAAATCTAATATCGCCTATAACTTTCTCGACAAAATACTCTTTCAAATAAAAAAAAAACTGCATCAAAATCGGATCACCCGTTGAAGAGATATGAAGCCACAGACAGACAGACAAACAAACATACAAACATACGCGTCAAACTTATAACACCTCTCTTTTGGGGTCGGGGGTTTGGGAATTTCAGAGTTTATCGCAGTTGAACTTTTCCACAGAATAATTTGACACAGCTTTCAAAATATGTTGGCAATAATACAAGTAAAATTGAAAATTTTTAAAAACCCCCGATCAATGTATCTAATCGTACCAGTTTCATATGACCGAATCAAAATGAGGCCTAAATCATGTTCGGCTACCATAATTGTCTGCACATTTTCAATTTTACTTCAATCGGACAATTTCTAGAGAAGTTCAACAGGGCGAATTCAAGATGGCGACCAAACATCAAAATCTAGTAGGCCTATAACCTTCTCGACTAAATACTCTTTCAAATAAAAAAAACTACATCAAAATCGGATCACCCGTTGAAGAGATATGAAGCCACAGACAGACAGACAAACATACAAACATACGCGTCAAACTTTAATACCCTCTTTTGGGGTGAAGGTTTGGGAAGGTAAATTGGGATAAATGGGGGTAAATAGATAAATTAAGCAGGTAAGAGTTCATAAAATTGTTATTTAGCATTCACAAGAGAAGCTATAACATAATTAACATTAGCCACCCCTATTACCACCCCCACTTTCATTAAATGTGAAAAATGTGATTTAGTGTGTGTACAAAAATCAAAAACCTCAGAATATTTTTTTACTTCATTCTTTGCTCGGTGTTTGTCGAATATTTTACATGAATTTATAAACAACACAGTTACTGTATACGCTACTCATGAGATTTTTGTTATTTTATTACACTACACCTCAGTGTCTAAGCAAGTAGTCAACAAGCCTAAAGAGAGCGAGGCAATGCGAGACATACATGTACACTGTATACAGAGCTGTTGAAAGTACCCAATGAAAATACTTGAAGTACCAAATACCAAGTACCTGACAAAGTACTTGCTGTTCCAATTCCCAAGTACTATGGTCCGAAGCAAAGCAATTCAAATACCAAATACTTGTCGAAAGTACTTCAAGTAAATCGCAAGTACCGTATTTCAAATATTTCAGATTATTTGAAGTACTTTAATAGGTACTTCAAATCTCAAAGTAGTTCAATTACTCTAAAGTATTTCAAGTACCCAAGTATTTCAAGTACTCTAATATATTTCAAATGCTCCACAGTTCTTCCAATACCCATAAAATTTTATATTTATAAGTTTGTCTTTTATAATTTATTATTATTATTTATTAACAGCTTTCTTCAACTCAGCATCATTCAAAAAAAATTTTAAAAAAATTATTTTTACATAAATATAAAAACGAACCAAAATAAATACTGCTTCGGTCAATTTCCCTTCGAATGTCAGGAAAGTCATAAAGAAAACAAATTTATATAAAACATAGTAATAACTTTAGGTAAGTACAAGTAGAAATAAAAAATTAATAAAATTAATTATCTATTTCCACGGGCACCAAATTTTCGAAATTTTCATCAGTTAATGCATTTCTTCTAGGGGCATTTATAATTTCAGCAAATGAAAAGGCTTTCTACAGGCCCTGGTGATGCAAGGCATGTATTAAACCTATAAAAAACTATTTTTACTGCTGCATACTTATCTAGAGAAACAAGTTGGGTGTCAGAGCCATTTAAGTATTGAAGAATTTCTTATTAAATTCTATTTTTATCACTGGTTTTTATATAGCCGATGAAGGTAGGCGAGTATTATAGCGGTAGGAAAGGGTTCTGATGGACGAGTATTTATTCAAGACACTTATTTGGGTATCATTTAAATATTGAAGTAATTCGCGTTCTAATCTTTTCTTCGCGCTGCTTTTTGTAGTTTCAGTATTTTTAAATTCCTGTGGAAAAATCATCTGGTTCAAAACATTTTTATTCATTTGATGTCGGCTTATAAGGTCCGCTGATGCCGCTTAGTACATCGTCATTATTATTAGATTCTGATTCTTTTTGGCAAACCATTTCTATAATCATTTTTGGAATCGATTCACTTAAATCGTCATTTGTGTAACTTTTGAAATTACCTATCCGAGTTTCAACTGTGATAATGTGACAGATGCAATAATAGCTTCTTTAATTGGGCTACTTAAATCAAAAAATACTTTAAGTCTCTTGAGGAGTTCATTTTTGCAGGCATCTAATATTTCATTCCCGTAATTCAATTTTTCAGTTTCAAACTTTTCAAATTTTTTAAGATCTTAACCTAAAAACAGCAATAAATACCCATAAAAGGTTCTCCTTGCAAATACTCGAACTCGAATTCTTTGAAACACTGATCTACAATTCGCAGTTCTTTAAAAACTGTTGGCAGTTTTTCTTTATCTTCTATCTTTTATTATTTGTGAAACTACATTATAGAATTCCAGCAATAGCTCCAGGATAGCTAAGAGTATGTTTTAGAACTTTCTGTATAAATTCTTCTGATTTGGGTCACTTTTTTCAGAGTATGGAACATTTATTTATACAATTTGTATGTTTCGTTCGTAGGCTATGGCTTTTTTGGATAATATTTTTCACATCAGTTTTAACTATTAAGTTTAAAGTGTGACTAGCTCAACGGACATGTTTTGGTAAATTAGGACGACCCAAATTTTCTCCTGAGCAATCGTCGACAATCATGAACAAATTATATTCTTCATCTGAATACTCGTCGCCATCATAGGGAGTGTTTTTATTACTGACATTACAGTCTAAGCCAAATTGTCCAAAAGCCTTTACGAAATTGGATCCATTATCTGTAATAGTGGCAACTAATTCATCATTATTGATGTGGAATTTAGAGTGAATATCTTCTATAATCTCTGTCATTTTATTGTAACTTGAGTTCCGCAGAATCTTCTGCAAGAAAAGGCTGCAGTCTGGTGTAAGTGATATCAATCCAATGGATTGATAGGTCATTTATTTCCTGTTGAATGGATACCATCATTTCTTTAGAGAAGTTCAAAAAGTGAGTCTAACACATTATAGGATTAGTTACATACCTTTAACCTTTCTTACCTACTTATTAAGAACTAATAGCACTATTGATAAACAATAAGTAAGAAAGAAGTAGGTCGATTAAGAATTAAGAGCGATACGTTAGGTATTTATTTTTAATAGTCATTCTAGTGCTTTAAGCAGTATTTAAAATAACATCTAGTACTTCAAATACCGGGATATTACTTGAAATACCGGAAAGTATTTGAAATACCAAGCAAAGTAATTCAAATACCAGTATTTCTGAACACCAAATGCCAAATCCAAATACTCGAAGCAAAGTATTTCAAATACCAAGTACCAAATACTGGAAATCGAAAGGATTTGAAGCAAAGTGCTTCAAATACTGAAAGTATTTGAAATACTATTTTCAATTACTTTTATTTGAAATACTCCAGCTCTGACTGTATATCTATCAAAAGACGCCGCGGATCACAACGTGTGTTTACAAAAATAATCGTATCTTTTACAACAATAAAGCAATGCAGATAATTCTTTCACTAAAAACTGCTCCATTCTATTCTGCAGATTTCATGTCATAGAAGCATGCACCTATCTATAATAGTTTTAATAATGTCTCGATGCTGAAATTTACCGTGCATTCTTTGGGCTCGCTTTGTTTAAACAATTTCTGTAGCATTTGTTACCAACAATTTTGAGAATAAAGAATAAGCTTTCCGTTGGTTTGAGAATCATTAAGAAATGTTAAAAAATAAGCCTGTAAATGCGGTGGGAACATAAAATTAATCAATTTTCAGTGACACAAAAATTTTCGGAAAAAAATTTTTTACGCTTTTTTGCAATCGCGGACAGAATGGCGCCCTCTGGATTCAGATCCGCAAGGTCATTTCGGATAATGTATTATTTTTTTTAAAACTATATCTTCGAGTGCACAGCCTATGATCGAATTAGTGGCTCCTGATTCCTGACTAATAGGATATAGGAATATGCTGGTCATATTTGATTCTTGGTCATGTCTTTTTTGTTTAGAGATGACTTGCTCTCCAATTCACAATATAGCTACTAGTAATAGAAGCATCGAGAGAGCATTATGTGCCCTTCATCATAATATAATAAATGCAGTATATAACAAAAAGTATGTGTAGGGTTATTTACAGATTTCACTTGAGCTTTCGACTGTGTTGATCATGAGTTATTAAAAGCTACACTCTGTAGGTATGGAGTAATTTGTTGCTCTCGTACCTAAAGAACAGGAAGAAGTACCATTTCTAGTGGTGCATTTGGCAATAGTCTAGAGGTAAAACAAGGCATTCCGCAGAAATCTATACCTGGGCCCCTTCTCTTTATATTTTTTGCGAACGATTTAATTCTGTACTTGAATAAAATGTTTTGATAATTTGTTATGCTAATGACACTAATATTCTTATAGTAAAAGATAATTTAGATAAATATAAACTTACCGCTGAAAAAGTATAAGTATAATCCAATAACTAAACGAAAATAAGACCACTTCAATATTGTTTAGCTTAAAGAGAAATCCAGACGTATTGCATTTCGCTGACAACTTTAAAATATTTCCTAGAGAATTCATTAAAATATTAAACATTACTATAGATATGCATTACAATAGAATCATATACAATTGCTATGTGGAAAATTAAAAAGCAGTTGTTTCGGTCATTGTAATATTGAAATTCAACTTACTCTTTATTATGTTAACTTTCATTCGAGACTGAAATTTAGTACAATTAATTACGGAAATAACTCACAAATAAGCAGTCTTTTCATACTACAAAAATATACAGTACGCAATTTAGGGTGGCCCATCTCTATAGGGGGTGATTTTTTTTTGCGTATTTTTTAAGTCTTACCCCACGAAAATATATTATTATACTAGGAATAATTTATGTCAAAGTTTCAGATAATTCGGTGAACGGTAACCCATTCAGGTAGAAATTTGTAGATAAGATTTTATTACGGTAATACACTTAAATTTTACTTAAAATACAAATATCTACCTCTTTTCTCATAATGTTTTATTGGTGTAATTATTTCCTAGAAATTATTTGTTTTAGAAGTTTGGAAATATAATGCACCTACGGTAGGTTTTTATGTCAGTTTGCAATTGTGTTTTACAGTGGTGACATTATAAGTTCTAGCATACGTTCCTTTTTGAAAAAACATTTAACGATGGCTGATGTTAGATCCTTACGAAAGGATACTTTCATTTACTTAGTTGGACACTATTCGTCACAAATCATTGGCAATAAATTGCCGTCTAATAGACAAGTATTACAAGTGCTCTTTTATAACATTCGTGAAGTGAAGCTAAGTGTACATGAAAGTGCTAAATTAACAATAAAAGAGGTGTCAGTTTTTTGGGATAAAGCTCGCATTCCGACACGTCAGGATTTTCATTGTGTTAAACAACTAGATAAACTTTATGCAGAGTGGAGGAACTTACAAAAATCGGCTAAAAGGGCCAGTGCGGGAGATAAAGAAAAAATTTCGTTGAAAAATTGGACGATCTCTTTGACATTTCTCATGCAAATGCATTGGAGTTGATGAAAATAGATGAAGATAAGCAGTTTTTAATTAACCAAAGAAAAAAGGGACGTCCTGGATTTATGCATGGTATTGATTACCAACTTGCTTCTCAAGAAAAATCAGCTGAGGAGAAATTACAGAAATTATCCGAACGAATGCAACGAAGTCAACAAGAAAAAGCTAGATTAGAGGAAACAGTCACCTGTCCATCATCAAGTAGTAATTCAGCCGACTCCAACGAAAATGAAGATGAAATAATCGAAGCCCAAGAAGAGCTGTTACAAGACCAGCCTGGCCCGTCACAGCCAAAAAAGAGGAGATTGTATGTAACATCATCACACCAAAAATAGCCGCTGCATTAGATTCTTGCAAAATAAGCGACAGGTATGGAGTCCATATTTTGACGGCAGTAGCAGAAGCACTAGGACATGACACCACATCTTTGTCCATCAGCAGAACCACACTTCAGCGCTCTAGACAACGCATCCGCGAAGAAAGAGCTGAAATATTAAAAACTGCTTCGGTAATTCTGAATTGCCGGCCCCAGTCATCCATTGGGATGGAAAACTTTTACCTTCTCTCACTGGAATGGGAAATATCGATAGACTTGCTATCTTAGTTACTAGTGGAGATATTGAACAACTACTTGGAGTACCAGCTTTGCCCAATTCAACTGGAAGAGAACAGACTGAAGCAGTTTATGATGTGCTTTGTGAATGGAATTTGGACGAAAAGGTAATAGCTTTGTGTTGTGTGTGATACAACAGCATCAAATATGGGTTATATAAATGGGGCAGCCACACTATTGCAACAAAAATTAGAAAGAGATATTCTATATTTTCCTTGTAGACATCATATTTTTGAAGTGGTTTTGAGAAGTGTGTTTGACACAAAAATGCCTTGCTCATCTGGTCCAAATGTGCCACTATTTAAACGTTTTAGGGAATTTTGGCGTAAAATAGATCAAAATAAACTAAAAACTGGATTTCAGGTATCAAAAATTAAACACATTTTACAACCAGTTAAAGCCGAAATTGTAAAGTTTCTAAATGCAGCTTTAACTTTGCAACCGCCTCGTGATGATTATAAAGAATTTTTAATGCTTTCTAAACTTTTTGTTGAAGAAGAGCCCACTCACACGACATTCTATCAACCAGGGGCATTTCATCATGCACGTTGGATGGCCAAAGCCATTTACTGTCTAAAAATTTTTTTTTTCCAAGATCAGTTCCAACTAACTAAAAAAGAAAAAATAGGTATTGAAGATATATGTCTCTTTATTGTAAAGGTTTATGTAAAGGCCTGGTTTACAGCGTCATTTGCTAGTAAAGCACCGCTTCATGACTTAGACTTTTGTAAAGAACTCATTAATTATCAAAATATTGACAAAGAAATATCTCAAGCCGCAAGTAGGAAAATAGTGAACCATTTGTGGTACCTTAATTCAGTAAATGTTGGCTTATCTTTCTTTGATGACGATATTTCAGTTACCACTAAAAGAGAAATGGTTAAAGCTTCGAATAGGAAAGCACCAAATCAAGAGGGCATTAAACGACTTATGATTAGTAACATTACTGACGTTGAAAACAAGGAAATTCAGGACTTCATATGCGAGAACACTAAACAGTTTTTTCAAAAATTAGGTTTGTCTATGGAATTTTTGGAAAATGATTCAACAACATGGAGGGAAAATGAAAGTTATACCCGATGTTTCAATATTGTAAACAAAATTAAAGTTGTAAATGATGCCGCTGAGAGAGGAATCAAACTTATTACTGACTATAATGACATTTTAACAAAAAATGAAGACCAAAAACAGTTTTTACTCCAAGTTGTAAATGATTATAAATCACAGTTTCCAAATGTAAAAAAAGAAACCCTGTCGCATGCTTTGGCCTAGTGCAAAAAATATTGTTTTTATTACTATATGTCTTGTAGATTTAGGATAATATTTGGTACTATGTATGAAAAAAACGTTTCATAATAAAATACACAAAGATAAAACGAGAGTTTTATTTCAAAAACTTCTAGTCTAGTTTTCTTAGACTACGAATTTACAGTAGTATGACACATGTCATAGTCACAACAGATAATGTCTTTGATATTTGTATGACTTGATTAGTCATTCTAAAGATAAATGTTGCTGGTTAAAAAAAAAAACAATGCATCAACCAAAGAATGTAAATAATTCCATTTACTTTTATTATTGCATAATAATGCATTCTGCGGCACCCCTTGCCTTCAATTTGCCTCAATAATATTTTGAGGGGACTGTTTTTTCTTCAAATGGAACCATTTGCAGGGGTGAGAAATAAAAAATTTCGATTTCGAAAAAGATGGGCCACCCTAGTACGCATAGTTGATTGATTAAAGTGTTTGAAAACTTTATTATTTATTATTTTAAAATTATACACAGCCAAATAACTACAATACTACAATAGCATAATACAACTAAAATCAAACTCGTAAAATTACGAAAAAGAAAAGTATTTTATTTCTTTCGAATATGTTATTATGTCTAATTTACGCGACGTTAAAAATTTGATATGTTAATTTCAGTATCCATTTATACTCCGTGATAATGTTGACATACAAAGCTGTCCCAGATTACATCAGCTGTTAGCTTTCCAAGTCGTATAGGATACCACCGACAATCGTATCTAAGATCAGAGACTAAATTGTAAAGCGATCTGTACTAAGGGAGCTCCGGTTTATCAAGATCCTGCACCCCTTTCGAAACCTTTGTCATTGTAATACTCTTTTTAAATATTAACATCTGCATGCTAATCTAGATTTACGCATGTGTGAAAAAATACCGCAATTTTAGAGGGCTCGCCCGACACGACGCGTCTCCTTTGCCGTGCTTTATTTCTCTCATTTCTCATATCGCGTACGCGCCGGCCTGGAAGACATGTGATAAACATTAGGAAAAATAGAGACATTAATTTCTAGATTTTTTGAAAAAAAAGTCGGATTCGCATAACCCCACTTGAATTACTTTATCTGATTAGATCATATCCAGTTTCTTAATTTAGTATCGTTTATACAGCAAAATTCACAAATGGCGGGTATGTACAACAAAGATCATTTTTAACAAGCCTTTATTTAACTTGCAATGTTTGTATGTTAATTTATTTGTTTCAAATATTGCAAATGAATTTTAAAACAGATCATACTACCCTGAGAACTAAACTTAAATATTTTGGTGTCAGCGACATAGCACTTCAGTTTTTTCAAAACTATTTAAATAATAGACATCAAAGGGTTGTTTTAAATAACAAGTTTTCCGAATTCATTGCTTTAAAAAAGGGTGTGCCTCAGGGTAGTATATTAGGACCCTTGCTGTTTTCCCTTTATACTACAGATCTATATAAGCATTTAAAATTCTGTCAAACGCATCAATACGCTGATGATACGCAAGTATATTACTCCTTTACTTATGATCAGCTAAGTTCAGCCGTTCTTCATATCAACTCAGATTTAGACCTGATTGGTAGATATTCCGGTGCACATGGGTTAATCCTTAATGAGAGAAAGACGCAGGTTTTGGTGTTTGGTCGAAGCAGTGACTTTATTATCAATAATCCCTTGTTTAAAATTGTTCTTAACAATGTTGAGCTTGAACCAGTCAAAAATTGTAAAAATCTCGGTCTTAACATGGATGTTGGCCTTAGATTTACCTCTCATGTATCAAATATAATTCAAACTTCAATTAATAAATTAAAAATTTTGTATATGTATAAGGACATTTTTAGTACCGAGGTCAAGTTGAGATTAACTAATTCTTTGATATTCCCGCATCTTGAATACTGTAATATTGTATACTGGCCAGCCTTACTACAGAGGGATAAAAATAGCCTTCAGAAATTACAAAATATGTGCATTAGGTTTAGTTATAATATTAGAAAATTCGATCATATATCAGGGGCATTGAAGGATTCTAAGTGGTTCAAGCTCAAAGAACGCTTTCAAATTCACATGGCCTGCTTAATCTACAAAATAGATAATCTTAAGCTACCTCAATACCTCCACAATAAATTTATTAAAGGCAGTGACACTCATGAGCGTATCACACATCAAGAACTATTCACTGTTCCTAGACACAATTCGGCTATGTTCCAGCGTAGCTTTTCTTATAACTCTGTAAAAATATTTAATTCTATACCGGACGACATCAAGGCAGCTTCCAGTACTGTTGTTTTTCGGAATAAATTTAGAACATTAATTTACAACAAACGAGATCTGACGTAATGGAACACTCACTTGTTTAGTTAGTAAGAGTTCGCATTTTTTATTATTAAAATAGTGGCTTCTATGTATTAATTTGCAATGGGGTGGTTGTATGAGCAGCTCTGTCGGATACCGCCACCTCCCATCATATATTCTTTTGTTGTTATTTTTTGCAGCTGATAAATAAAGACATATTATTATTATTATTATTATTATCCCCAACTGATTGAGCTGAAATTTTGCATACACGTTTAGTTTGGATGACAATGCATGGTTAGCTAAGTGACGTCATTCTAAATCCAATATGGCGGACTCCCAAAGATGGCGCAACAGTTATTTTTATGCACCCCCTTGATATGGGTATCAAATGAAAGTGTTTGCTGAGAAGAATACGAAAATAAAATGACGTAACACTAAATTCAATATGGCGGAAATTTTTTTTTAATTTTAACACTATAATTTGATCGTACAGTGTATTCGCTCATACGTTGCATTCTAAGAAATGGTGAAGGATTCGGTTTAAACCATAAGTTTTATAGGATAGGATAGGAACGAAGCAATGAATATACACTTCTCTAAGAAATTAACGCACCACCAAAAAATAACCAAAAGTTTGAAGTTAGTTAATTTTTAACACCCGACCCAAAAAGAGTTTGACGCGTATGTCTGTCTGTCTGTCTGTCTGTCTGTCTGTCTCTCTGTCTGTCTGTCTGTGGCTTCATATCTCTTTAACGGGTAATCCGATTTTGATGCACTTTTTTATTTGAAAGAGTATTTTGCCGAGAAGGTTTTAGGCCATATTAGATTTTGATGATTGGTCTTGAATTCGCCATGTTGAAGTTCTCTAGAAATTGTCCGATTGAAGTAAAATTGAAAATGTGCAGACAATTATGGTAGCCGCATATGATTTCGGCCTCATTTTGATTCGGTCATATGAAACTGGTACGATTAGATACATTGATTGGGGTTTTTTAAAGTTTTCAATTTTTTAACCCCCGATCCAAAAAGACAACTGTTATAAGTTTGACTCATATGTTTGTATGTTTGTCTGTCTGTCTGTCTGTCTGTCTGTCTGTCTGTGGTTTTATATCTCTTCAACGGGAGATCCGATTTTGATGCAGTTTTTATTAAAATTAAATATAACACATAAATATATTTATAATAGAACCGGTCTTGTAGACCGTGTGCGACTAGTAGAATACAAAATTGGAACGCGTCGGCTTAAAAGTTAAAAAGTTCTGTGTGGGACTCGTGATATAATAATACGCTATGTTGTATGTATATGTTTAGTTTAAAAAGTATAAAATTAAATTAAATTACAAATTTTAAAAAAAAACCGACACAAAAATATCGACTAAATAATTAATATAAAAAAAATAAATTAACAGAACTTTAAAAATTATGAAATAATTTTGATTCCATATACGAACTCTTATGATTTATTTAAATCCAACTTACATTTTCTTTATATCCTCGAGATTTGCTTTCTTATACGCATGAATATGTCGGGGGCTGCTGTAAAGACGAACTACTAAATAGTTATATTCAAAACAGCAGCTCCCGATATATTCATGCGTATAAGAAAGCAAATGTCGAGGAGATAAAGAAAATGTAAGCTGGATTTAAATAAATCATAAGAGTTCGTATACGGAATCAAAATTATTTCATAATTTTTAAAGTTGTGTTAATTTATTTTTTTTATATTAGTTATTTAGTCGATATATTTGTTGGGGGTTTTTTAAATTTGTAATTTAATTTTATTAATATTATATGTATATTATGCGTCGGTGAAATTTTATTTCATATTTTTTTAGCGATTTTTTTTTGTTGAAGAAAGCTAGCGAAATGTAGCCGGTTGTTCTACAGTCTTTATGTGTTTATGTTTATATAAAACAAGTAGTTGTTAGTCTGTCAATAAGCTGTCATCAATCGATTCCAAGGGCGGATCTGGACCTTGAGCTTGGGGGGGTAATACTGAACCCAAAATTTTTTGATGAGCGGGGGGCATCCAAAAAAAATTTTTCATCCCAAAATTTTTTTGAAAAGCAGGGAGCAAAAATCCGAACAAATTTTTCCATCCTAAAAATTTTTTTTCTTTCCAAAATTAACAAAAATCATACCATTTTAAAACAAAAGTTGATGATTTACAGAATCCATAAATCCGCGCCTGATTCAATATATATTTCACAGTAGTAAATATCTCTAATCTTTAACTAAATTTAACTATCTCATATCCAAGATAAGCGCAGTTACATTTTTTAAGACGGTTCATTTTTTTTTTCAAAATGTTCTAATTACAAGCAACTCATGTCCATGTACAAATTGCAAACTAAACAAGAAAATAAATCTAATTAAAATTATATTGCTCTCTTTGATAGTATAATAAGAACAGTCGAAGATATAATTACTTCTTCCAAAGAAACGGAGATACATTACGACTTTTATGATGAAAGTTTCCCTCTATTATAAATAGTGGAGTATCAGCAATGCCGCTTGTCGTGGCGGGGTTCGATAAAGCCCAAGTTCCGATCCGCAACGATGGAAACTGATCCTTTGGGTCCGCTAAGATCGGCAGAATAGATGAATTAATCCAATGAACAAACAGCTAGAGTTGGTATCACCGAATTCAAGTTGAGAGTACACACTCATAACTCACGGTTTTAGCTCGAGGATTATGAAATGAAATGAAATGGTCTCGGTGTGCCTACCTCTCTGTCGTTTCCACTCTATATCCCACCGAAGAATATCATTTCTAGTTATTGTATTACGTTTAACTGCACAAAATTATTAAGCCGGGAGTAGTATCGGGATTTCAATATAACGATCTACATTTCAGTTATTTTATAATGGCCTGAAAACAGATTTAAATAAAATATTTAAGAGTGTATTGAATTGCAGAGGCTGATGCGGTTGAACGGGAATTTTCAAGTTTTTTAAATTGTTAACAGCGGTTATCGCTATTTGTAAATGTAAATCAGATTTGAAAACTAGATTAGAGTGTTTAAAATATTATCTACTTTATTTTTATCGGTGTTGTTTTGGGCTATTAAATGAATTAATTTAAGTCTGTGTCAGGGCACTATTTTTTTCTAAAACAAGAAACCGCAGAAATTGAAACAGAATTTACAGAATTATTTGGACAATAATAACAACAAGAACATTTATTGTTTATATAAATTAGCTAACAAAATGCCAGCGCGCCACTACAGATTCGCTATTGTAACTAAAAATCCAATTTTTATTAAACAAAAACCAAACTATTCAAATAATGATCATCTATAAATTATCCAAGTTTGGAAATTTCGAAAAAAGTTGACTCTAAAGTTGAGTCGCCGCGCCGTGCCGTATTGGGGTGGCCATTTTATATTTCCTAATTTTATTATTTTCTTGTGGGTTTCAGGTTAGTCCTTCTACTTACAAATTTCAAGTTCCCAAAGTAATCAAAGCCGAAACTAATCATGCGCGCATACATATACCAGGTGCCACAGGCTAGTGGCTCCCCTCTATATTTCCTTTAATTTTAACTTATCCATTTGAAATTTGAGGTGCATAAACTACCTACAAAAATGGATTTTTGGTCATAAAAAACGGTATGAGATAATTTTCGGTTTACCCGGAAATGACCGCAACTTTCGATTTTTAAATGGAACACCCTGTATATTTTTATATATTTGGATTCAAGACAATATTCTGAGTATACCATGAGATTTTCGCGAATTTTTGAGTCGATGTTCAGTTTTTTTAAACATTTTAAGACATTCGTTTAGAGTGCTTTGGAATACCAAAATTTGTTTAGCCGCCATATTGCAACCACCGTTTTGAATTTTGCAAATTTTGGAATTTTCTGGGGAGTCGAAAAGGTACTCCCTACCTTCATGCCAATTTTCAACTTTCTGTCTCATCGTAAAGTACCGAAACAATTCATTGGACAGATAAATATAGATATGTATGTATGAACATTCTCTGTTGGAGCCGGTTCCCGGCTTTTAGACCCTATAAGCGACATTGGTGATGTCTGACCAGATCTCAAGGGCATAAGAGTCATTTAGGAGCGTTTTTTAAATGTGTAATAGCGAAACAGGATTGTCCCAATTTTTTACATAAATGTTTCACTTGACGTGTAAAGCTGAGATTCGCATCAATTATAGTTCCCAGACATTTTATTTCTAGTTGAAGCGGTACAGAATGACTACGTAAATTTATATTAAAAATTGTACTCCGTTCTTTTTTGTTTTGTAGTAAAATGAATACAAACTGTTTTACCATCATTTATTACAAGCCTATTTCTAAAGCACCAATCACTGAACAAATGTAAAAGATTGTTCACATTTGTCTCTAATTGTTCAGGTGTTTTTGCCGTAACTATAAAAGATGTGTCATCCGCATACATGTAAACATTTGCAAAGTTTAAATAGTGTGGTAGATCATGTACATATAGCAGGAATATCAGAGGACCCAGGACACTACCCTGGGGTAGTGTTTAGCTCATGTTCATATGAAAGAGAGTTTTATATTTTGACTCTGATTTTCCTATCAGCGAGGTATGATATAATCCACTTATTTAGGTTGTCTCTAATACCTCGAAGATGCCTTTTTGCCAACTGCTGGTCGGTCGAGGTCGCGGAAGAATTTTCATGCATCGGCTTTACGCGGAATATTTTTTTCTCTTTTCGATGTAGGTTTTAATCTTCTTCTTGGCGTCCTCGTTGGTGGTTTGGGTTCTCAGATATTCTTTACGCACTTCCCTCTTTTATTATTACTATTATTTTTATCTTTATTAAAATATAATAACGTCCTTGTATTCCTCAGTATACGATGAAACGTTGTGCATGCAAAACTATATTTAAAAATAATTATCCCGATTTGTATGGGAAGAGATGTAGTTGTACATGAGACTTTTCTTTATTCTGAATTATTATAAGCATGACAGATTTGTGAGGCAGCTTAATTAAGATATTGGGGAAAAGTAACATGAGTGTAACGGCAAATTTTAGGTAATAAGTTGAAAAATGACGATGTCGTCCTCTACTCCGGGAGCTGTGGGTGAATTCTGCCGGAAAATCTCCGATACTGGGTTAATGTAGTGTGGAAAATCGTATTTCCATCTTGTACGCTTGATTTCGTACTAAGGAAACTAAGTTAAGTTTAGCTCTTCTCAACATAATAAGGTTTCAGACAAAGATATTTTCCCATCCCGCTAAAATTTAATTCTCTCTCTATGCTTTCTCGGTGTATACTTTTCAATCGAGCTCTCCGATGCACCTCGACTCCGCAGACCGTGTTCTGATGTGGCTTCACTCTATTCAGAGAAATCCAAATTCTTCAGATTAAAATGGATCCTCTCGAAGATTGTCGGAAGTAATTTTTTACGACATATTTTTCTTTTTCGTATAAGGCATAATCATTTTTTTATTAAGGCAAGTCGTGAATTAATAAATTAACACTATCATAGTCATATGCACAAATAATTTCATACAGGTTGGCCAATGTCTTAGAGTTACAGAATGGGCGATAGTTTTGATACTAAAAATAAACATTAGAAACGAACAGCGTCAAAATTATACTAATATATCATAACGCACTGTTGATATTCGTTTTTTTCTGTTATGCTTATTTTATTGTATACAGGGTGTTTTATTGAGGATGGGCCAGCCTAAGGATATAAGATTATTTAGGTTTTCTTGTATTTTTAGCTAAACTCCTGTTTTGCCTACAAAGGACCCCGTATCTAAACCTATGTAAAAAGTGTTTCCAGTCAAATGTCAATACTGGAGTATGTTGCACTGGGTGGACCAAATTAAATGGGATTTGGGGTTTTCACTAAAACTATGGCAGATAGACAAAAGCCAATATAGGTGCCCTGTTGCAAACTGCAATCGTCTATCTTTTTCGACAACCGAGCTACAGAGGGTTTTTGGAAAATTGGCATGTTTGGATGATTGATGATTGATGATTAACACATTCTTAAGTCACTTTTTTGAGTAGAATCCGTTGCTGATAAGAAAATCACGCGTGCCTCAGTGCCTCAGGTAGGCAGGCAGGCAGGCAGACATACGCGTCAAACTTATAACACATAAAATGTAAAAAATAAGAATATAATAAATAAAGAACTACCTTAAAACATACGTCAGTTACAGAGTATATTACATAACAGTCATGGGGGTGGGGTAGTCATAAAATCTTTAGTTGTATAGAAATAAAATTTCAAGATATGGTTTGTAATGATAGTTTTAAAGTGAAAATTTTGTTGTTTTATATTTTCAGGTAATTTATTATATAAGTATAATGAGTTTTTAATTGATTTTGTTAAGCGATATTTAGGAGGTTTTAACAAATTGGCCGACCTCGTGTTGTAGTTCTGTAGCTCAGATAGAGTTACATACACATTCTTATTTTTATAAATCTCTAAAAGAGAATAATAAATAAATAGGTTAGGAATGGGCATTATACCACATCTAATAAATAATGGTTGACAGTGTTCTCTGAAACCTGCTCTCGTTATAATTCTTATAGACTCTTTCTGTTGGCGAAATATTTTTACGGCCTGCTCGAGTTCCCCCAGAGTATAACCCCGTAGCTTATTTGGGAGTGGATTAATGAATGGTACACTGACAGCAAAGTGTGTAGTTGTAGAACAATTCTTAATCTTCGTAAAAGAAATAGCTTGATAGCTTACTGCTGGTAGAAAAAAAGTAGTTTTTGTGTTTTGTTACGATTTAGCTCGAGTGCATCAGCATTATACCAAAGTTCCACTCGACTTTCAGTCTCATCAATGAAATTTTGTAAACTGATAATATTCTTGGCACTAGCTGTAAGAGTTGCATCATCAGCAAACATTCCCTGTTAGGGAATAAGTAATAAAATAAATGGTTTACATAAATTATAAACAGTAAAGGTCCCAGCATAGATCCCTGAGGCACTTCATGTTTTACTGATCTAAAATAAGATGTATTGTTTTGTGAGACGCATGGTTGCCTATTTTCCAGGTATGACTTTGATTATTACTTCCACAGCCAGTGGAAGTATAGTAACGACAAAAAAATTTTTAAAAAATTTTATTGTTCAAATAGGCTTAGAAAGTCATGAAACGTCGAGATTTTAAGTTTGAGCAAAAAAAAATGTCTGTATATCGGTCTGTAACGAGATCTAGAACTAGATTATATTTTCATCTTGTTCCGACGAAGAGTTGGGGGTAAATTGGGGTATATTTGGGGTAAAGAGGTAAATCAAGCAGGTAAGAGTCCATAAAATTGGTATTTAGTATATACAAGAGAAGCTAAGGTTTCAAAAAAAAAATTTGGCATTGGCCACCCCCATTACCACCCCCACCCCATTATTAAAGGGGATGAAGAAAAATGTGATTTAGGGTGTGTACAAGAACCAGAAACCTCAAAATATTTTTTTTCTTCATCCACCCCCACTACCAACCCTTATCACCACCCCCACCCCACTACCGATGTGGGGTATCGTTTTGTGGGTTTTTGGGGTAGAGGACTTCAAATATTATATTATTAAAGTTCCATAAACAATTATTTCCACATACAAAATTTTTTCGTTGTGAGTGACTTGGACAGAAAATCTAGATGTGGATGTAGTGATTCTTTGGGCAGCGGTTTTTTGTAATAAGGTTAAATGAACTGTGCGACGGTTAAATTTTTTTTTCAAAAAAATTTTTTCACCCTTTTTATTTAGCTTCTACCCAGTAAAGAGACATATTTATTGTTTTGAATTTTTGAGCTTTAATGTCTGGCTCATTATCAGAGAATCCTGAAATCTTCATATATCAAATTTCACATAAATCTCCTGAAGTATCTACTGTCTACCAATTTTCATGCTATTCTAATGAAATTTGCGCGGCGCTATAGCCAAATATGGCTAAAAGAGCTAAAAAATTTTGCTTCCAATTTTTGCTCACCTTGCACTCGACGCAGCTTAATGAAACTATTGTTACGTGTTTACACCCCTTTTGTAAACACCCTGTATCGCGGATTCGGAAATAATACCACCAAGGTAACACTAAACACTAATTTATTAACTTACGTACTGTCGTGAGCAAAAAAAAATAAGACAACTAATTTTTTCTAATCTAAATCTGTCTCTATTTGAACACTTGCAGTGAATTTTGACAAATAAGTGAATGTCACAAAAATTAAAGTTAGATGTACACAACTAGATTTTTAGCAAAAATACGTTATAAGACTTGTCCCATTTTTTTTGCGCACGACAGTACTAATTACAACAAATTAGATGGGATTTGAGATTTTCTCTAAAAATATGGCAGATAGACAAAAACCAATATAGGTGTCCTGAGCTCGATTTTCGAGAAACAAACAATGGTGCAAACTGCGATCTACCATAGTTTTAGAAAAAACCCAAATCCCATCTAATTTTGTAATCTGTACAAGTAATATGGAGCATTGTGTCGATGATTTAATTTAACAAATATATAGTATAATTCCACTGGCCAGCTGAGATAGGTTAATTTAAATTATTACAGTAATTTATATTCAAAAATTACTTCATAATTAATTTTAATAAAATACTGACAGTATCAGTTCGTATACAATTTTATTATCTTGTAGCTAATAGAGTGGCCTGACCTTTTAAATCTCGGATGTCTAATCAGAGATACAGATCCCATTTATTACGACTATCACATAGTAAATGTCATGTTTGTAATTCAATTCCCCCTGTTTATGGTAAGTCGAGTCGTGAAAAGTTTTTCATGTCGGGGCGTTCTGACTCAATGAATTTGGAGAAAAATAACATAGGGTTATAAGTTTCCTCTAGTTTCCTTGGGGGTGGAATAGCTCGCAAAATATGATGAATGGTCATAAAATGGAAAAGTACCAAAACTGAATGCACGGCTTGCATTCAGTCTATTAATAATTTTTCCAATTTAATTTACTGTTTTTAAGAGAAACATTTGTATGACCTACCGATGAGAACTAGGGAGTTAGGAAATATTTTGTTACTTGCATGCAAATTAGGTAAAACAACCTAGAATTGTTGGATAATAAATCAAAACAATAAAACGGGTTAAAACCCATTTATATTTGTATTAGAAAATTTATCACTTTGTCAAAACTTTATTTTTGTATTTACCTCAGTTAAAACTTGCAATTGGCATTGTTTTGAAATAAAACTCAACATTAAAAATATAGCAAATATATTATATAAAATCGGTAGAGCAAAGAAATATACAGGGTGCGGGCAAATAAAAATGTGCTAACGGTAATAACATTCTACAAACAATTTATACAAAATGAATGGTATACAGAGAGGACCAGTGGCGCAGCCAGAAAATTCATCGGGGGGGGGGGGGGGGGGCAATGGAACCGGCCTCCCCAGAGGAAGAGGAAATTTTTTCAGAAAGTGGTTGAAAACGGATGTGTATGTAGATTCCTCTATTAGATAATATTGGCATTAATTACAAAATATTTATTTCAAGGGATAATTTAGATACTGCTTTGTACTGCTTCTTTATTTTTTGGCTCATGTAAGATGGCTTGGGGGGGGGCATGGTCCCCCCCTGGCTGCGCCCATGGAGAGGACAGATACAAAAAGGGTAATAATACGGTAAGCAACAGAAATAAGGCAATAAGGCTTGGCAAAAGGGTACAACTTCAAAACTACAAGGTATACTATGACAACAAAACATAATTAGTTGACCAACGAATATTATTCTACGAAAATATTAAATAAAACATTATTACTAATAAACAAATTTTGATATTTTATATCATAAACATCTCTAAACGTAAATAAAGGTAATAACATAGGCAATGGAATACATAGTAGCATTTTAAGCTGCAGAATACATACAAAAACGTAATGTGCTCGGCACAGAAAATTATTTACAGGTATTAATAAGCTAAAAACGTACTCTTCGCCAATTTACTCAGCTTTTTATAAATAATTGTTACACATTCAATAGGATACTCTTCGCAGTTTTCTTGTAAATAATGTTAGTTTTTGGACATCCTAAATTTTGTGATATCATCTTTGTTGTGAAAAAAATTATATGAAAAAAAAAAATGAAAAAAATACCCAACCTGTGTGGGATTCGAACACGGGACCTTTGGATTTCAACGCAAAGCTTTAGCCGCTGCGCCACCACATATTGCAACGAAAATTGATTGTCTGTGATATACCTATATCTCTCGACAATCATACATATTTCAGCTCGTACTTCTATGAAATATATATTAGTAAAATTCATAAATAAAAAAAATATATTATGGAATTAATATTTCGCAAGATTTGCATTTTAGTACAAGCGAAAAAAATTAAGAGAATATTTTTTTTAAATTAAATGATTAATAACTTTCTTATTTACCGATCGATTTTCTTCAAAAACAATAGGGTTCTTCCTCTAGCTAACACTAACTTTCTAAATTTCAATACAATCGTACTTTTCTTTCTTAAGTTATCGTGCTTACAAGAAACGTGACGGACGGACAGACGGACGGACAAACGGACAGACAGACATTTTGAAAGTTCGTTCAGAATTCGTTCACTAACACAATGATATGAAATTTTTTTCTTTACGAGCGATATTTACGATTTTAGAAATGTGCCGATCAAATACAATATACTCTTCGTTTTTGCGAAAAGTATAAATAAGAAAGAATTATGCCAATTTTGGGCCCAATGCGCCCCCCCTTAGAAAAGTGTACACTATCTTATGTTTTTTGGCATGCTGATTACAAATATGACCTTCAATTTGCCGAAAATTGAGCGGTTTCAGAGATGGTACTTAGGATATGCTCAATACCAAGAATCAATAAGACTACCTACCAAAAATTTATCGCTAGTACCAATTTTACAAGAGTATTCTGATGAAGACGTATAGTGGAAAAAGATGGGATACCCACTAGAGCATTTTTAACTGATATCACAGCCACACACAAAAAACAAGGCATTTAGGCATTATGTCATAAATGTGTCCGCTTATTGGAAGAAAAATTCCAGCGATAGCCATATACCCGCGCATTTAATGGAATTTCTGGAATGCTAACTCGTAAACAATTAACCATCCGACATGGCCGGCGTTAAATCTCTTCTGGTAAAACTAACAAATTAGGTAATTTTGTAATGAATAATGTAATTTAGCGGATTTTAATTTACGAATACTTAAGAAGCTGACCATTACAACAACAACAATTTTAACTAATAAGGAAATACGGATTCAAATTTGCCATAGAGTAAATAGCATTTTAAAGAAAAATAAAAATTATATATTAATTATTAATGCAAATAATGCAAAAATGGTTTTTTTACTATTGGGAATTTTTGACAATTTCATGAGTGAAAAAAAGACATTTATGCATGTCTTATCATATATTTTTTTCTACCCCAGTCTGTCCTCAATTTCTATATTTAAATAAATACATTTCAGAACTTAAACGTCAAAATACAAATATATATATAATTAGACGTTTCTAAAGCGAAGACCGCGAGACAACTTCAATTGTTTTCAATGACTCTTATGATTCGGCTAAATGCCGAAGCGAATTAATGTTACTTCTTTCACGCGCTTTTTACTTTTTTGTATTGTAGTCGGGTAGAATTCAGGTAAATTTCTTATTCTACGTTATGTTTGAAAAGTATTACAAACCATTTGAATTTCTAATCACTGAACTCAAACTTCTATAAGCAGACAGAACAATACTATCAATACGTTTGTTAAAATTTAATTTCGAATCAAAAAGTCTTTAAATTCATCTGACCCATTCAAGTACCGTTCAATTGATAATCAAACAACAGTGGGTGGTTCTTCTTGCTGAAAGACAAAACGTTAAATTTGATGATGTTTAAGGGCAGATTAAATCGAATTTACGAATCATTTACATCATTGACATTATTTTGGAGTAGTTTACAGTCCTCGTCTGAATCAACAGTAGAAAATAATTTCATATTATCAGCATATAGCAGACAGCTGACGTCAATACAGGCGACTATGTCATTAATAAATAAGATAAATAATAAAGACCACAGTTTTGAGCCTTGGGGCAGTCCAGACGTGGCTAGAAATTGGTCAGATTTAAAGCCACGGTATTCTACGTATAATATTTTGGTAATACTTAAGTAGCTAACAATTTTTATTTATATATGTATACGGGTATGTATAGGAAACTTTTATTAATGGTTTACCAAAAGGTGTTGCTGTTAACAGAGATTAGCTTATGACAAAATTATGTTGTCAACAAATAGAAATTCCTGCCAAAATATGTATAGACCTTTGCATATTTGTGATTTCATTTAAAATAAATTGCAAACAAACTGTTTTCAACGAATTTTGCCAATTCAAACAACATTCCTTGCAGTTTCTCTTTACTTTTATAAATGTAATTTTTAAATAGAATTTATTAATATAGAATAGCAGATATTTTAAAGTACATGGACTATAGAATGTGGTATTCCTAATCACAAATAAACAATGCGCGTTAAATTCACCCCCATGGTGCCATATATTTATAAGGTGCCACTTTTTCGGGATATAAAGAACGACTTTATAATGCATTAAATGGAACATCGCGTTAAATTCTCGCAAAAAGTACAAGAAAGTCAAAGAATAGAGACCTGTTGCTCTTGATTTACCGCCGCTTACTACTCCATATACCTATATAGTAGTCTTCCCTTCCTCGAGAGTTATTTTAAGCGTATAAGGAGCTCGACAGGATGGGTGCATTTTTTAGGGAAACATCTGTTTTATTTTCCGGACATGCTTGTTACGGTATTACGCCACTCCACGATGGAAATTTACTCTCAAAGTACTTTATATCTTATTCTTACCGTTAAAATATTAGGTAATATGCACCTAATAAGAAACTAAGAAAGCTAAAATAATGCTAAATAGAAAAGAGAGAAGTCTGATGTGGCGATCAGTTCACTTGCTGGGTAAATATAAGTTTCACCTTAATCTCAAGTAACCAGGAAAAAGAAAACAAAACAAAAAATAATAACAATTTGATATATCAAAATAATAACATGTATTTTATTAAAATGTTAATTTAAACCATTTTCTTCTTCGAATATATATTTATATATAACGAAATTTTATTTTATTCATGGAATATCAACCATAAATTGGTGACCCCGACAAGAATACGCAATAGATACACGAAAATTTTTTTTCTAACATTGGAAGAACTCGAAGAACAACGATAAAAAGCCAGCAAAATTAAAATGATATCTGAATTATAAGGAAGCAAAAGCGAGACGACAGAACAAAATAAAGAGTAAGAGATATCCCAGAATTCTTAGTCGAGAGAAATTTAAACAAAAACTGTTCGAAGAACTCCAACGAACAAATCCAGAAGAAACTCTGAAAAAGTTGGAAAATATTAAGAAGCAAGAGCTGTGTTCGCGCTAATTTAGATAAGCTATGGATTACATCTATTCAGATCAAGCAAGAAATCTCTCTTAAAAACCTGGAAGATTAAAACAACAACAGGCTCCTGATATTCCGCATGAGTCCAAATTCGACGACTTGGAAGTCCCAACATTCCCCTAAATCAATCCTAGACGGCGAAGAAGCAAAACTTTTATTTACCTGGTAAGTGAATTGTTTTGCCATTTATCATTATTTCTTCGTTATTTAAAAGAATCAGTCAGTCATTTAAAGTTGACGTTTCAAAGGACATCTCATTCAGAAACATCACAAACAGCCGGTGATATGCAATCAATTCATCAATCAATCAATTAATCATCGATTTATTATTTCTTTCTTTTTAAAATGGCATCTCCTACAGAAAATATTTTATTGGATGACATACCAATTTCATCAGGTGCAGGGACATCTCATGGTAATTACGTCGCGACCATTAAACTACCACCTTTCTGGGTATCCAAACCAGAAATATGGTTTACTCAAATTGAATCGCAATTTTCTATTCACAGGATTGTTAGTGATCGGAAAAAATATGATTATGTCATCGCCACATATGTATCTACAAACATACCGTGAAATTATACAGGATGGACGGAAAGCCGCTGACTTGTAGCATGATAAAGTTAAAATAATAAATGATTGGCCTGCCGACTGTCTTGACAGTTTTTCCAAAGCCAAAGCTGCTATAGCAGGTGCAACCTTTTTAGCTCATCCACGCTGTGATGATAACTCGTTTTTATCGCTGACTATTGATTGTTCAAATGTCTCTATGGGGGCAGTACTTGAACAACGCGATGACAAAGGTGTACTTGCTCCATTGGCCTTTTTCTCACGAAAACTTACTTTAGCACCAACGAAATACAGTACATTTGACAAGGAACTTCTTTCTTTGTTTACAGCGATTAAACATTTCAGATTTTTACTAGAAGGTCGCACATTTATTTGCTTTACTGACCATAAACCTTTGGTCAAAGCATTATTCACTAAAACCGAAAGATTTCCCAGGCAAACTAGACATTTAGAATTCATTGCTCAATTTGCCTGCGAAATCAGACATATCAAAGGGAAAAATAATATTGTTGCTGACACTTTATCACGTGAGCATGATACGTCTTCTTTACAACAATGCATTTTCTCAATTGTTACCCAAAAGTCTAACCTAGTTGATATTAACTTTGACTTAAATTTATTGAGCGAAGCTCAAGAAGATGATTCTGACCTTAAATTTTTATTATCAGATACTTCATCGAACACAAAGAGAACTTTTCATTTAAAGAAACTTAAAATTCCATATTCTGACAAGTTAATGTGGTGTCACGTTTCCCTCCCTAAACTTCGTCCTTATGTTCCTATCGTTTATAGACGGACAACTTTTGATATATTTCATGGTTTGTCTCACCCTGGTATCAAAGCGACTAGAACATTAGTTTCTAAAAATTATTTTTGGCCTAAAATGACTTCAGATTGTAATCTCTGGGCAAAAACTTGCATTAGCTGTCAAACTAATAAAGTGACACGACATACAAGGAGTCCCATAGCTAACTTTGATATTCCTAAAGGACGCTTCGACCACATACATATAGATTTAATAGGACCATTACCTCCTTCCAAGGGTTGTTCTTATATTCTTACTGTGAGCGAACGTTTTACTAGATGGCCCGAAGCTTATCCACTTCAGGATACCACTGCAGAAACTGTAGCGCGTACGTTATTTCAGAATTATGTTTATCGATTCGGTGTCCCTGTCACAGTGACAACCGATCAGGGCGTCCAATTTGAATCAAAACTGTTCAAAGAATTTTCAAATTTTTGGGATTTCATACAATTCGTACGTGTCGTACGAATATCATCCTTCCTCGAACGGGATGATTGAAAGGTTTAATAAATCTCTTAAAACTGCTCTGAGAGCTAAAACTTCTACACCACATTGGGTAGATGAACTTCCTATCATACTATTAGCTCTCAGGACCATCCCTAAAGACGATATGCAATGTTCCTCGGCAGAACTCGTTTTTGGTCAAACTTTACGAATACCTGGTGAATTTTTTATTAAATCATATACTTGTCCGGATATTCCTTATTTTATTACTAAATTACGTACTTCATTTAATAATTTAACGTTCATTCCACCTGTTCACCACGTTAATTACAAATCATTTGTCAGTCCAGACATCTCGAATTGTAGTTTTGTTTTTGTTCGGAAGGAACGTTTTAAGAAGTCTTTTACTCCGCTGTATGAAGGGTCTTTTAAAGTATTGTCCCGTACAGATAAATTGGTTACTTTTGTTAAAGGAACTAAAGCCGTCACGGAAAATATTGACAGGATTGAACCAGCATATTTATTATCTGACAAATGCGATATGTCACTCCACGTTGATTAAGAGAGTTCGTTTTGCTATTGACGAATTGAATGACTGACTGGTCTTTTTCTTAGCGGGGGAGTAGTGTGGCGATCAGTTCAGTTGCTGGGTAAATATAAGTTTCACCTTAATCTCAAGTAACCAGGAAAAAAGAAAACAAAACAAAAAATAATAACAATTTGATATATCAAAATAATAACATGTATTTTATTAAAATGTTAATTTAAACCATTTTCTTCTTCGAATATATATTTATATATAACGAAATTTTATTTTATTTATGGAATATCAAGCATATCTGACATGAGAGTAGCAATTAGAAGACATTTTTCTTGTCTTGGAAGAGAAAAATATGAAGTAAGTGAAATTACTAACAAACTGAGCATACAATGAAACAAATTACCTGAAAGTTGGGACATTGCAAAACAAAATATATAACATTTTTCTCATGTTGCACTTATGCCTCTATTTTATTTCCTATAAACAACATAATTCATTTATTTTTGTTTAATTTGTATGTATAGATGCACTAGATGTCTTATATACCATTATATACCATAATTTGATAATTGTGTGGTCTTCTCTGATTTATAGGCCACAGAATTAAAAATTTGGTAGGGGTAAAACGTACGTAAAATTTGTTCAAGACTTAATTTTGACTACCACACACACAGAGACTTGCAAACTTTTCTGTGTATATTTATCGAATGTGATTTTTACGTATTAAAAGTGCCCCAAATCGCCGTCTGTATGCCTTAATAAATAACATCAATAAAAAACATGAATGCTTACATTTGAATACAGAATCAATATAAATTGAATTCGTTCACATATGCTCTGTTTGGAATTGCAATAATTAAAGTTTAATTGAACCGTAATAGATTTAATTACTTCATTCAATATTACTACGTATGAATCTAACTGGAATGATGTTATTCTAGAAAATTCTTAATAAAATTGCATTTAAACCATGTAATGTATATTATGTTGAGGCAATTTTTGTCATTATTATATCAACTTGATTTAAACAAATGGGTGTATTATACCCGGACAAATATTTTTATTATTCATCGTAGAAAAAACTTTTTTGTACAGAAATCCAGTTCATAACAGGCCATGGGCGCAGCCAGGGGGGGAGCCATGCCCCCCCCCCAAGCCGCCTTCCATGAGCCAAAAAATAAAGAAGCAGTACAAAGCAGTATCTAAATTATCCCTTGAAATAAATATTGTGTAATTAATGCCAATATTATCTAATATAGGAATCTACATACACATACGTTTTCAACCATTTTCTGAAAAATTTTCTTCATCCTCTGAGGAGGCCGGTTCTATTGCCCCCCCCCCCCCCCCCCCCCCCCAGATGAACTTTCTGGCTGCACCACTGTAACAGGCTGAAGTCAAATATCGAATACAAATGTGTGTGCGTCCGTTTCTGATAAACACCCCCACATGGGCGAAAAAGTTTTTCATAGGAAATTATCTCCAAGAAGTGGTTCGGGTTCCACTATAAACTGTAGAGTACCGTCTCCTTTTCTCAGACAAATCTAGATCTCCTAAAGGACAATGTTAAAAATAGCTGAGAAGATGGTTGGAAAATGCTCAAAATTAATAAAAATACGTGTTCGTGGTATCAAAAAGGGAAAATTCTATTTCACCCCTAAAAACAACCCCTAAAATTGCTTTGAATAATAGCTTATGCTGAATGTGAAAATTATATTTGAAGAGCTAAGTGGATAAAGGTGTTATGTCACAAAAACACGTTATTGAGTAATTTAACTCGAAAGTATTTAGGCGAGAACTTTTTTGTTATAATGACCATATAGCTTGCATTTTGCGATGATATTGACATTTGATGTACTTTTCAGAGACAAATAACTAAAGTTGTCAGTTGTCATTATTTTCGAAAATTTTAAAAAATTAATGTACATAACACCTTTATCCATTCATAAGTTTCTCTGAAATGAATAAGGAATCAGTGAATAAAAGTGTTAAGAAATTAAACATATTTTATTATTATTAAAACATTGTACAATTTTTAGGTAGTCGGACAGTTCTACGGTTTTGAGCCACAGTTTGGTCATTTCCAAGTATGTTGTGATAATACGGCCTTACCATTCATTTATGAATGGTAATTGTTCTTTAAGATTGGCCAGTTTTCCTACACTCAGGCTGCCCTTGTTTTCATTAAACACCGTTAGAGCAATACCGTCGGAATTTATCTTATGCATATTCCTTTTCTTTAAAATATCGACTTTGTAGAATGGAGTCATTTCATCTAATGATGTAATAGTAGCACCCATAGGTGCCATTTTATACCGTCGCGAAAATAAACCTTTTCATTGTTCAAGTTTTTCTTCCTGTAAAAATTGAGTTTTGAGGCAATTCCATCAATATCCTTGAAATGATTCTTCATATCTATGACAACGGCGCCTTTGGGAGTTCTTAAAATTTCTCGATACTGGTCCGGAACGTAGATGTTTTGATGTTTCCTTAAAATTTTCTCGACTCTGCCAAAGTCTCTGTCTGAATCTAAATATGAATGTCCCACGTCCGAAAATTTATGGTCGATAACTTTAAATTCTCTCTTTAAAATCAACAACTGGTAATGATATTGAAGTTTTTATTTTGTCCACCACAGGAGTCGGGCCATATTATAATGTGATCGATCTTTTCTTGGAAATATTCATTGTAAATTTGTGAAAAGATATGTAAGCAACTAGCAATTTCTAGGCTTTCACGGCTGGTCATATCTTCAATCCATGTGAAAAAGAACGTTTTTTTTTTTCAGTATTCCTCAATGTATGTATGCCAAGATTGTAAAACCACATTTGACGAAGGTAAAATACTTTCGATGTACTTAATTTTGGCAGCGGCATGGTTTGCTGAAGATCTAAAGTAAGAAAGCAAATCGTTCTATCTACTTTAACTTTTGCTCCGTCACGCTTTTGTTGTAATTTTCTCCGTATTCTTTAGTATTATTTCCAGCATCACATTTGGGAAAAAATGTGAGTCATTTCATGATCTCAATTAAACAATTTTGAATACCATGGACCTACTACCTACTACCTAATACAGCATTTTTATTGAGTAGGCAGGGATTTTTCACAGATAACCCAATAGATGTAAGCATAGCGAACCCTGTAATTCTTAAACGATAACCTTACAAACCCAAATGACCTTTGACTTGATTGGCGTATTTATCATACTTATTATTTTTTCCGCAAGAATTTCGGAATTCACCAGATTTGCCTTGAACAATTTAATGCTCTTTCAAAATATTGGGTGGGCAGAAGCCATACCAGATATCAGTTTTGCTCTTGTCATAAAAATTTCTACGGTCCAGCCCTCTTCTACTTGTCAGCATAAAAATGTTTGTACAAAAATCAACACCGCAAAGCGTCACTTTCCAGTATTTCTGATTTACAGACTAATTTGCTACAATACGTTGGTAAATTCGTATTTTATTATTGCATTTTATATTGATAATGTTTTGTTTTTAAAACATTATTAAAACTTGCCTGGGAAGAAATTGCCACTATGTGACTGATTTCTGCTGAATTGCCAAAAGGTATAAATGTGTTTACAGCAATTAGATACTCAAGTACCATCTCGACTCTTGTACCATCTCATACCATTTCGAAATTGAACGAAATGAATATATGGATTAAAACACTATAAGCACTATTTGCAAATATCAGCCAATTTATAAACATCTTACATGATTCATGAAATCGTTTATTCATTGCCATTTTTTGTAATATCAGTTTACTACGACTGGCCATTTTCACTATAATAGTAAGAAACACTTAACACAACTTGTCACATTAATGTCAATATAACATAACTTTACAAGCAAAGTGTTTTGGATTAAAACAATTTAATATCGCACAGTAATGGATAAAGGTGGTATGTGATCATGACACCTTTATCCATTAAATTATAAAAAACCATATGTACATAACACCTTTATCAAATATTAAAACGCATTTAGGAAAGGTTTATTATCCCAAAAACTTATTGAAATGATAGATTATAAGTTAAAATAGTTGTCTGTGTAGAAATCTCAAAATTTTCAAAAATGTCACATGTCACTTTATCCGCTGAGCTCTTCATTTATTTTATGATAACTATTAGGTATCGATTCAATAGAGATAACAAAAGGGTAAAAACTACCTCTGTTCACACCCTATTCAGGGGGTGGTACATCATACACACCACCTAATATTAAAAAATAGGTACCAAGGTGATTAAAAATGTACAAAATGATTTTTTAATACTAGTTGAGCGCTTTAGTTAGCGACCCTGGAAACCACCAAACTACCCCTATGCGGGAGTGCAATTCTATTCACAAACAATCCCTATAGGGGTATGAAATAATATTCGCAGCAAGTATTATTACAAAAAAGCGCTTTAGTTAGCGACCCTGGAAACCACCAAACTACCCTAGCCGGGGGTGCAATTCTATTGACAGTCTCGAATACTAAAAAAAATGCCACGGCACTTAGTAATGCACCAAATTATTTTCTACTAGTAAAAGCGACAGACACCCACTTTGTCTTGACGTGAGTATCCTTATTACGAAAAACTACCTGTATATGAATATGAAAAATATTTACAGCACGTAATATTACAATAAATCTGTATGGTTTTTTAATAAAGAACAAACAGCAACTTGTTTAGCAACCTCGAAAACAACCAAACTACTCTATTTAGGTGGTAGAAATGTATTCACCGCTTCAAATACTAAAAATTAGGAAACAAGGTGACTAAAATGAATCAAAATCTACTCCAGTTTAGGGATGACATGCACTTAAGAATCTTAAGATAATGTAATATTGAAAAAAAAAATAAGATTTTCATTTTATGAAATATATAGAATCATAATAAAATATTATATCAACCCTTATACTGATTACTTAATAGTATCCCTATAAAGAAAAACGGCCGTTATTTAAAAAAGTTAGAACAGCATCTAGTACATATTTACAGTGCAAATTGAAATAAAATGAAAAGTTTCTATTGGTTCTTATGTTTCAATTTAATAGATAGATATTAAAGATGGCTAATCACTGTAAGGGGTTGAAAATGATATTAGTTTATTCTCTGTTTTATTAATCCATGTAAAGGTACTTCTGAGTAAGCTGTAGAACTTCATTTGTTGGAGAAAAGGGTACAGTAAATATGCATATGGATACTTGCAAAGGAGGATCATTTGATCACTTATTATGTTTTCCAGAAGACATCACGAAGAGGCTATCCTTTTTGCATTCCGAGTTTTTTTAATCACCTTGCTACATATTTTTTTAATATTAGGTGCCGTGTATGGCGTTTCACCCCCTGAATAGGGGTAGTTGTTTATCCTTTTGTTAACTCTATTGAATCGAAACCTAATAGTTATCATAAAATAAATAAAATTTTCACATTCAGTATAAGCTATTATTTAAAGCAATTTAAGGGGTTGCTTTTATATTTTTAGTGAAATAAAATTTTCCCCAGCCTTTTGATACCACGAAGACGTATTTTTAATAATTGTTAGCATTTTTCAACCATTTTCTCTGGGTCTTATGCGTTCGCGATAGGAGCCAAAAATCAGCTATTTTTAACATTGTCCTTTAAGAGAATCATTGAGGTGATGTGTAAGACGGTTGAAACACATTTTCTAACATATTTTCAAACGATAACTCATTTTAGACTTAAACTTTTCGTTTCAAATTTGGCATGTATGTAAAATAGTATGGTGGTACGGATACCTTTTATGACTTGAACACGGTATCGCGGTTTGTCTTGCTTCATACTGTATATTAGTATTATTCCAATATTTACTCTTTGTATTTTATATTGTAATGTAAAGAGCAACCGCCGACCACCGTATTTAAAATTTAACCCCCTTGTATTCTAAACCTGTTCTTAATTGTTAACGATGTGGTAACGAAACAGCACGTGCCCTTTTCTTCAAACCGAGCTGAGCACGTCACAAATAATAAATACACACACCCCTTCATTCGCCCAAAAAGCATGCCGTTATTATAAACCCAATTAACAATTTAATTTAATATGTGCTATTTATCATAATTTTCAAATCAGCTGATGAATACGTAGAGAAAAATATACCTAGAGTCGGTATCAGGGTTTATGACGTGTGTACGGTTCGAGCTACGCCTTGCTTTAAGATTTGTTCTCACTCATACACATATCAAGCGGTAATTGTAAAGCTACCTACGACTTTCCACTCTATAAAACATTTACAATTATACGTTCATCTCTGTCATTCTTGCATGTGGTTCAAATCGATACTGGGACAACGTTTGTGCCTTCTCAATTACTTTCGACATAGCCATGCGACAATATTTTAGATTTTAAATAAGTAATAGGTAGATAAATAATAATCACTTGAATAACGGACTATTTTTATTATTCAAGCTATATGTGTATTAGATATTGTTGTATTAAATTAAATTCAGCGTGTGTGTAATTAAATTATTTATATTAATATTATGTAAAAAATGAATGTACAAATTATTAAAGTACTCTACTACATCCTTTTTCAGGTTCTCTCCATTTCGTTCTTTAAATCCAAATATAGCTATGTTTTTCTGCCGTGACTGTTGCTCTATCATATTTAGTTTTTGTTTATAGAATTTTTCTTTTTGTGTTGCTTGTTCTTTGAATTCTTTTAATTCTTTCTTAATTGACAATAATTCTGTACGCAGTAGTCTAATTACTGTGGTTGTGTTATTATTGTAAATAAAATAAATTTCTCACCGCAATGCCTGGTTGCACTATTAACAAACAGAGTCGGCAACTTGTATTGAATGTTTTGGAGTATTTTCAACGGGAAAAAGAAAATAATGGACCGTTACGTCCGCTTACATCTGTCCAAGAAAGGGTAACCGATTCTTTAAAAATCAGTTTAAGCAGTGTTTCTCGAATAATTCATGAACAAAAAATGGGTGTACCTCTAAATACCCCGGGGCAAACACATAAGGTGCCGAAAAAAAAAGTGATGATGTGGATGATAGTATCAAGGCAGAAGTGAGGAATGTGATTTATAGCATGAAGGAGAATGGAAGGCATATGACACTTCAAATATTGAATGAAGAACTAAAGGCAAAGGGTATAATTGACATTTCCAAAGCAAACTTAGGGCGACTCTTAAAGACATGTGGATTTAAATATAAAATGGAAAATAATCGGCGTTATCTCTGTCAGCTTAGTAACGTCCTCCATAACCGTATTAGTTTTTTGAGAAACTATATTAAAAATCTTCAAAGCGAAAGTCCTCTTGAATTTGTCTATCTGGACGAAACATGGATTTTTTCAAAGGGGGCCTTCAAAAGAACATGGCAGGATGAAGATGTAAAAAGCTGCAGAAAGCCACGAAAATACTGGCAAAAGATTTATAATAGTACATGCTGGTAATAGAAATGGTTTTGTGGAAAATGCTAGCCTAATATTTTCAACAAAATCAAAAAGTGCTGACTATCACGATTCTATGAACAGTGAGTTATTTGAAAAATGGGTTTTGGAAAAATTAATACTTATGTTAGAAGAACCATCGATAATTGTTATGGATAATGCATCATACCATAGCTCACTGGCAGAGAAATTACCGAACACTTCCTGGACCAAAACAAAATTGCAAGAGTGGCTGAAGAACAAAAATATCGAATACAACAAGGAGGACTTTAAAACCGATTTATTAAAAATTTGTAAGCAAAACTGCCCAAGTCAAAGGCGATACGTTGTAGATGAGCTGCTGAATGAACACGGTCATCAAGTACTAAGATTACCTCCATACCACTGCCAATATAACCCCATAGAGATGATATGGGGGATCTGTAAACAGTATTATGATCGACACATTGGTGAAAATGGACATAGCGATGAAAATGTGCTAAAAGTATGGAATGATGCTCTAGAAAGAGTTACCCCTTAGGTCTGGACAAACTGTATACAGCACACTGAGAAATTAATCAGGCAAGACTTTGAAAAAGAAGTACGTTATGATGAAACACCCAAACTTATAATAAATCTGGCGGAAAGTTCTGGGGAGGAAGATTTTTGTGATGATTATAATAGTGAAGGAGAGGAAGACTGAATGTTGTTGTTCTTTTTTATTTCAATAATAAATATTTATTTACAACTATTTATTAATATTAATTCTTTATTTTTTTTTTGTTATTTTTCATTATTTACTTTCATTTTTTAGTGGAGAATTATTTTGTTTAATTTTGTAATTTTAAATAAATCTATTTTAGGTTTTTTTTTAAATTTATTTCCTTCATTTCAACCGCAGTGCAAAACTGGTTGATCCGACACTGTTCGTCCCTCACTTCAAATCATCTTAGACCGTACGCTTTTCGTGACGCACACGTCATAATCCTTGATAACGACTTTATACTGGTTCCATGAGGTATTGATAAATAAACAGAGTTCGAAAATAAGATAAGCAGGTGCTTGTGATGAGTGTTGCAACATATCTAGATAAATATATTTGTAAAGATATGTTTATTTTATTTTACTTCCACATCCAGTGTGTGAAGTATAGTAACGACAAAATAATTTAAAAAAATTTTTATTGTTCAAATAGGCTTAGAATGTCATGAAACGTCGAGATTTTAAGTTTGAGCGAAAAAAAAAATTTCTGTCTGTAACTTTTTTTTTGTGCGCACGTTTACTCAGGAACCGTTTGAGATATTAACTTAAAATTTGGTACACATATGTACTTTAACGAGATCTAGAACTAGATTATATTTTCATCTTGTTCCGTCGAAAGGTTGGGGGGTAAATTGGGGTAAATTTGGGGTAAATAGGTAAATCAAGCAGGTAAGAGTCCATAAAACTGGTATTTAGTATATATAAGAGAAGCTAAGGTCTCAAAAAAAATTTTGACATTAGCCACCCCCACCCCATTATTAAAGGGGATGAAAAAAAATTGTGATTTAGTGTGTGTACAAGAACCAGAAACCTCAAAATATTTTTTTACTTCATCCACCCCCTATCGCCACCCTCGCCCCACTACCGATGTTGGGTATCGTTTTATGGGTTTTTGGGGTAGAGGATTTCAAATATTATATTATTAAAGTTCCATAAATAATTATTTCCACATACAAAATTTTTTCGTTGTAAGTGACTTGGATAGAAAATCTGGATGTGGAAGTAGTGATTCCTTGGGCAGCGGTTTTTTCTTAGAATCCTTTATATTTTCGTCTGTCTGTCTGTCTGTCTGTCTGCCTGAATGTTTGTTTCACTACTTGAAAATGACTTAATTTATGATCTAAAATACGTAATTTTTCAAAATATTTGCAAGAAATTGCAAAAAAAATTACTAATTTTAAAAATACGGTCTGCACCGACTTCAAATTGATTTTTGGTAATAAGGTAGAGTTCCTTGCTACTTTCCACTAATAGGTAGACAGGTATTTATAAAACTGAGTTAAATTTTATTTCTTACTTTTTAAATATCTTGAGAGTGGTTTTGTCTTTCCGCAGAGGTCATAACAAAGGCGAAAAATGCATTTCAAAGGCTAAGCATGTAGAAGAATTTTAGAATGATAGTTTAATTTTTCCAGGTGAGTTCTGTTATATTAAAAACTTTCAGATAGGTTTTTGTAAATGAATTCATTTTATAGCTCTTTATTTCTAGTACAACCAGATGTGGGTTGTCAGAGAATTACAAAGATTAAATTTATATTTTAATTAGATTTTCACTATTAATTGAATAGATAGTTATTTTGTTAATAAACTAATTTTAAGACTTCTTAGTTTCCAGCATGACCAGAACTAGGTTACCGAACGAATGCAAAGATTTAAAATTAATATATTGTTAGACAGATTGTCTTTTGATCTCAAGTCTAATGAATTAATTCATCATATTAATATACTTTTTAATTCTATTATGGATATTTCTGTGAAGAAAAGCTTTATTCTGCAAAATATCCATAAGGCATAGAACATGTCAAGAAATTATAAATAATTAAAAACATTAAGAATAACATTAAAAATAAGTACTAAATTAAATATATTGGAGCAAATTAAAATTTTATGCCAAAAAAATATATGGCAGGTATATAAAAACATCAATAAAGTGGTCAGAATACAGAATCTAAAAAATATTCATCTACACTCAAAGAAAATGATGGGTAAATTCAACCAAAAAGAGCATATGAAATCGCGCCTATGTAGTTTCATAGTTAAATCAATCAGTAAAGAATGGACCGCATTAGTGTGACGTCACATAATTATGCAACCTCTACATACTACTGTCATGACACACGGGTTGCCTGCCAAGCACACAGAACTTGACCCTTAACGCATATGTTTATAAGGCGACATTTTCGAGGATAGAAACAGCGTAGAATTTTATTTTATTTCTCCCTTGGAAGAAATGTTTAAGAACTTTCAGTTATCATTTATCATGCAAAAGGTATAAGAAAATATACAAAAGTATAAAGAATTACAAAAACTGTATTATGAAACTAAAATAAAGTTTTTATAAATCAAATATGGATATATACATTTTAACGTATATCTTAAATGTGAAATAGGTATTAGAAGTCCTTAAATATTTATTAGACAAGAGAAATAAAATAAAATTCTAGGCTCTGTTTCTATCTTCGAAAATGTCGCCTTATAAACATATGCATTAAGGGTCAAAGTTTCAGTGTGCTTGGCAGGCAACCCGTGTGTCATGACAGTAGTACATAGAGGTTGCATAATTCGTAACGTCACAACTAATTGAGTCCATAGTCATACAACTTTATTTGTTTTCGTAAACAAATAGTAGTTTAATAATCATATCTTCTTGTAACAAATTAAATAGTACAATGACATTTTTTTATGTTAACTAACCATTTTCAATTTGGTCTACAATTAAATAGTACAACGACTTTGTTTTTTGTTCACCAACTAATTTCTAGGTTGATCTACACTTTATTGTATGATGAAGTTTTTTTTGGTTAGCCAAAATCTCAGTATTGAGACATCAGACCACCCAAACCAAATATTAGAGATCGTTTATAAGATCCATCCAAATATATCGATGATCCCTGAGAGAATTTGAACACTGCAATCATGTTATTAATTTTCTATAAATTCATAAGAGTGCAAGATAATGCATGATGGATTATTGTTAGTGATTTGTATGTGGCGTCATCTAGGAATAATTTCTGTAATAGACTACGTGGTAAGCAAGCAAATTTTATGGTAATTCTTTTAGAACTTCTAGAAGACGACAATAATATTGGTTTGTCTACCAAGTACAATAGTACAGCGAACTAATACTGGGTTAGAATTACAATTCGATAATAGTTAAAAATAAAATATACTATTATCTAGTTTAATTTGACAAAATTCAACAAAATAATAGTCAGACGAACAAAATAATAGTCTTATTCATCTATTTTTTAAGTTAATGTTTGTTTTGTTGTACGACAACTTTTTATTAATTAATATAACAATCACCTCTTGTTTAAACATACCATCAATATAGTTTGGTTTAACAAAATTAACGATATTGTTAGTTAACCATTTTTTTTTGTTGAATTTACCCATACTATTTCTTTGAGTGTAACTTATAATAAAATTATTTGTTCAAAATACTTTTCAACTCTTTTCTAAGTTTATTTATTGTCATACTGTTCAGTCTATCAGGCAGATGAATAAATATTCTAGTAACAGAAGTAGTTACACATTTTTGTACTTGTATCAGATTGTTTTAAACGTGTAGGGTATATGTCTTTGTTCATACTGCTGCAAAAACTTATTTTAATAAAAAAAAAAATACATTCTAAAAAATACAGTGACGTTATGTTCAATAAAATATGATTTACATGAATCTGTTTGTTCAAGATTAAATATATTTCTTACGTCTTTTTTGCAGAACTTTTATCCGAATTTCCCCACATTACTATAGTATATTTGATAACTGACATATAATACGAATCATATACATTTAAACATACACCAACACTAACATTATTTCTAAGGATATGTAATTTATAACACAGGAAACTTAACTTTGGGGTTAGTTTTTGGATATGCGTTTTCCACGTTAATCTTGAGTCAAGGTATACACCAAGAAACTTTACAGCTTGAGCATCTTGCAGTTCCGTGTTATCAATTTGTACCTTAACTATTTCTCCAGGATGATAAGATGAGTGAAACTGCATTATTTCGGTTTTTCAATATTCAGTGTGAGCATATTTTTATCATACCGTTTGTTAAATTTTATAATCAATTCATTTATATTATTTTTCAGTTCAGCAATAGATTTAGCCGACAATATTGCAGAATTATCATCGGCATAAGCAACGATAAGTTCCGGTAGGACATTTGGTAGATCATTCACATAGATTGTAAATAGTAGCGGTTTCAAGACTGATCCCTGAGGAACCCTCTGTACAAGTAACCATTCAGAGGATATATACTTTCCACATTTGACGTATGACCTGGCCATAGTGTTGGTAAATTAATCTTTGAAATGGTTTTACAGGCATACTGTTTAAAAAATTATGAGCTATTATTTGGTATCCAATAAAACCACACCAAATCCAAATCGTCCTTGACGATTAACTGTAGCGGTTATGTGCGGATTTTCATGAGCCTAATGATGGTTATTATGCCGATTGATTATTGATGGTTATTATGCCGATTAAAAATTTCGGCACTGCTTTTATGGGCCTTGTCTGTCCATATAATGGTTCCTTCATATCCTGGCACTTCATTGCACTAACGCGAAAACCACTGGTAAAAATCGAGACCCCTTTGAAAGTCGTTTGGGTACAGATGGTGATTAATCCTAATTTTGTAGGGTTTGAATTTATTTTTCTTAAGCAACACAACGCAGTTGTTTGCGGAATTCCCAAATTTTCCTGGATTTCGCGAGACGATATTTTAGGATTTTTTTTCTAAAATAATATTTTCTACAGCTTCTCTACCTGCTTTATTATATATTTTTGCTCGAGGTTTTACAAATGATCCAAACTCTTTTAAATTTTGTTGTAGCCTTTTGAATATTAATCGAGCTAAGGACACCCATATTGGTTTTCCTCTATCTGCAATAGTTTTACAGAAAACCACAAATCCCATCTAATTTGGTCCACCCTGTATATTGTATTACCTTATCGACACCTCCCCTTTTTTGTGTGGTCCTGTTAAAACACAAAAATCCCAACTGTACCTTCCTTAATTTCGCTCATGTGCCATTGTGTTATAATGAATTCATCCTTAACGTGAAACAGCGGCTACAGTGGGTAAGCCACTCAATTTATTTAGGTGGGTTGTGAATGACATATATGCAAGCAGTACATGTAATTAAGTTTGCGGTTGTTAATTGCGGTGGTGGAGCGACCCTTTTGTGTTTGCGGAACGCAGAGGCACACACAAAAGTTCAAGACGTGGTGAACTGACTAGTTTGACTGAATCTGAATGCACTCACCTTAGACAATGAGCCTTTGCTTGCTACCATTACTTAGTGCCCTGTTTCCAGTCTCCCAGTGGCGTTCTAGCTCGGATGAGAGCTGGAACCTGAAAAATATAGTTTCGAATTACATATGAACTGGACATTTGACCACCGTCAGTCTAAAATAAAATAAACAGATAAATAATATACGAAAAACAATAATAATAATTAAATAAGTTATTAAGAGATCGATCGGTTTTGAGTGGATTTGCCTAAACACTTTGTTAATGGCTTTCTATAATTATAAATTATTTTCTACCATTTTCTTTTTTCGAAGTCCAACAAACCCGTGTTATTTTGAAGATATTTTAACTCGAAAAATTTTGATTATTTTAGTTTGATAATATTCAAGTGGAGGCCGTTGGTTACGAATATAATGTTTAAGAATTAATAAATAAAGCGATGCCTTCAAGATGGCCGATTTAAAGACCAAAATCATGGAAAATTCTCAATATTTTATATCAAAATTCATATTGTCACGACTACCTGTTCCGATGGTCAAAACTAGGGGCCACTTGGCTTTAGAGAGGTTTAGGTTGTCGGGAGAAATCACTCAAAACGGATAAAAAACAAAATAATTCATATTTAAAGTTGTGTAGGAGCAAATGTTAATCATCTCAAAAAGTAGGCTATTGGTAAATAAAAAATTGAATATACGAGATGTAAGAAGGTATAATGTTAATCGAACTAATTGTAAAACAAGAAACAATTACTAACAGAAGATTAATGAGGTTTAAAAATTATAACTAGTAATAAATGTCAAAAACATAACAGATTCACAAACAAATTAATTATTGACCAATACAAAACAATGTTTACAATTTTTTTATTATTCGACGTAGCTACCACCGACATCCACACACATTTCGATCCTTCGCCTGAAGTCCTTAAAACTGTTTCGAATATGATCTAACGGTATGGAGTTTACGGCATTTGTAATTCTCTGCTTCAATACTGCACATCGTTAGGAAGTGGTTCAGCGTAAACCAACTGCTTGAGGCGACCACATAAAAAGAAATCCAATATTGATAGGTCTGGGGATCTCGCCGGCCACTTGATCGGTCCATTCCTGGCAATCCAATTTTCTCCAAAATTTAAATTCAACTATCGATTAACCATTTCTGTGGAGTGGCCGTGTTGAAAATGAACTAGAGGCATATCTCTTAAAATATTTAAATGTTCTTCAGAAAATCTTTCAAGAAGCTGTAAATAAGTGTGCTGGTTTAACCTTCCCTCAATGAAATAAGGTCCAATAACTCCAACGTGATAAGAAACGGCACACCACACATTCACTTTTTTATAATATTGTCTTCTACAATGAATTCTAAAATTTGGATTTTCAGAAGCTCAAAACCGACAATTCTGAGATGAAACAACACCATTGGTTGTGAATGTGGATTCATCTGAGAAAATTATGAAACAATGAAAAAATCTCTCTTCCATGATTTTTTCTCCAATGGTCAAACAAAAATCCAACCTACGGCCGTCATCTCCCTCTTCAAGCGTATGTTTATAATTTGCTTTATATGCCCTAATTTTCTTTGCCTTGTAAATTCTTTGGAGTTCAGACTTGCTAATATTAATAAGAGCTGATCTCTCTCTTAGTGGTATCCTAGGATTTTCTATAACAGAGGCATGAGCTATAATAGCCCCAACATTGTCTTCATCGTATGCTTTTATTTTTCTTTTCATGTTAAGAATACTACCAGTAGCCGGAAACTTTTTAATTATTCTCATAGCCTGAGTACGTGACAAAGCAGTGTTAGGAAATTTCAAATTAAATTGGCTTACCACTTCTCTTAGCGAGTTTTCACCGCCAATTCCGTAGCATTCCACAATATAAATTTTTTCGCGCACTATGAGTATCATTTTCACTTAATTTTTTATGCTTGGTTCGTTAATTTGAAACAGAAATTAAAGATAATATTGATTACGTTTGACAGATATGTCAATAATAAATGATAAATGCGTATCCACTACTTTCCTCATAGCCTACTTTTAGCTTCTACATAACTTTAAATATTAATTCACAAAAAATAATTTCTATGCAGTTTTAATTGAATGGTTCAAAATAAAATACTAATTTATTGAAAAAATGGGAAGTTTCAAAAAAATAATTTTATATTCCTAAAATTTGGTATAGAGGTATAAAATTGCATTCTTAATAACTTTTCTTAGTGGAATTTTTTCATATTTTGAAAAATTAAGGTACTCTATTAGTGGTGATTTTTACAACTTTGCTTATAACCTGTAGAATACCAAATCAAGTCATTCTTGGTATACTTTAGTTTTACAATAAGCAGGACTCAATCCCCAAATACCATTCCAAAATTCCAAAATGTTTGATCCATTACACCTCTTGTTACATCTATCCTGGGACACACTGTATATGCAGGGTGTCCAAAAAGTCTGGAAACGGTCAAATATCTCGAGAAATACACATTGGATCAGAAAAAAAACACGTCCTTAATAATTTTGAAAGGGCTATCCAATGATACCAAACGCGACCCCTCCACCCCCACCTCTTGGAGTGGGGCGGGGGGCAACTTTAAAATCTTAAATGGGTACCCCCATTTTTTATTGCAGAATCGGATTCTACGGCAAAAATTACGTCAAGTTTGTCTGAAACGTTTTTTTCGATTCGTGACAGATGGCGCTGTAATCGCAAAAATATTTCTTTTCGTAATTTCTAAAAAATTCTACGAAAGAATGAAAAATAATAAAATACGAGTTCATTTTCTTGAAAAAGTCATTCAATGGTGTTAAATTTAATAACCCCCCACTACCACCTCGGGGGAGGGAAAGTGGAGGGCAATTTTCAAATGCTCATTTTTTATTATTCGTGAAAAATGTTTAATTTTTAAGAAATTTTTTTTTTCGCCAAAACGTAATTTTTTTTTTTTTTTTTAATGAAATTGAATTGTTTGTTCACCAGACTCTACATCAGCCAATAAAAAATATGGGATTCCGTTTAAGATTTTAAGGTTGCCCACCACGAATGTTTCAGTATGTGTTTGCAATATATTATGTCTATATGAGAGCCGTCTCTGGCGCCGACATAAAATTCCCAAGCAAAGCACTGGTGATGATACAAAGCAAATCGTATTTCGATTTATACCATTTACACACCTCACCTACCTACTGCCAAGCTTTATGCGTAAAATAATTGGATCAAAATATTGTTTTCTACTAGATTTATAGGTACGAATTATGTTAACACAGACATCAGTCCTCAACAGCCCCAGCCGGTGAGGCATGGCAAATTTAATGCTCTGTTTAGCTACATCAATCATCAATGTGGAGTTAATTTATACCCTGGAGGTGTATAGGACAAGTACGAATCGAATATATTTAATTTCTGTAGGGATATTGTCTCCGTCGTAATTTATAAACAAATAATTGTTATCTTATTTATGCTTCGTTGCAGTGAAAACTATTAAAATAGATGTTCTGCTCTTTCTTTTCGCATCCAATTAACTAAAAGTATTGTATATTGAGCAAAAAATATACTTCCCGTTTAGAGTTATTTCATTTATTTAAATCAATTTCGTGAAAACAGATCAATTATAAACCACTTTTATTACCATTTCGTTTTAGCATTGAGCGATAAAAGTTATTTAGCTCCTTTGACACCTTCCCCCATGTCCATGACTAAGTACACTAATTTATTCTTCTCAGTTATCGTATACCTACTGCTCCAACTGAACAGCGGGATTTAATGTATCAGCCACTTAATTTTATTTGTCACTTTGCCGAATATATTTTAAGGGGATGTTTTGAAAGGAATCGCGGGGAGTCGGTATTAAAAGACGTTTAATGATTATAACGCTATTTGACGTAGTCAAAAATAGCGTTACTTGTAAGAACACAGTATTAAATTATTGTTATATTGGGAAAAATTGGAATGGAATTATGTTCATTTTCTTTAAAAAGAATTGATCCTTGCATTAACACTTTTTGTTAATAAATATGAAGTAATAACACGGTTAAAATTTGAGGCCAATTCTTTCTTCTGTTTTTGAGTTAGAGCGAAATAATCGATAAAATAATTGTTAAGATAGCAGCCTGAAAATCACATCTGAGATTTCTTTCGTTTTAAGTAAGGATTAAGGAGGGAAAAACAAAATAATTTTTAATTCGGCAAACAAAATTACTTGTCATTTATACGGCCTAAAACACGAAAACATAACACTCAATGAGTATCGCTTCTTTTTATTTCAAAAATTAACTTGTAAGAAATCTTTTAAATTAGAATGATTACCACCAACTGAAGGTGTCATAAAACAACGTGCTTTGAGAACATATTTACAATTACAATTTTGGTTGACCCAATTGAGAACGTCTGCTAGTAAAAAAAAATTATGTAAGAAACTTCAGACCAAGAAATGAAGAAGAATTGTGGTCGGCATTGAAAATTGCCGGGAGGAGCTAAGAGAAAAAAGAAAACTGTTGTAGACTAATTGCCTCTATGCCAACAAGATTTAATCACGTCTTGGAAGGAAATGGAGCTATGACAAAATATTAGATTACTTTATTTACACAATAACCCCAATTTTTAAATTTGTTATAAATCGAAATCATTCCTATCGAATGGTATAAAGAAATAAAAAAAGAAAAATCAAAAATACGTATGTTTTTCTTCTGGATTAACATTATTCAAATAACTTATGACGTTTCACAATCAATGTCAGTTTTTTATAACCTATAAGATAATAAAAAAAATCTAAATTCCAACAAGACTGATTCACACCACTCAATATTAGTAAAAACTGGATTATTTTATTTTTCAAGTGTATGGGATTTCATTACACAGATGTGTACTTGTAAGAACACGGTATTAATTTGTTGTAACACTAGAAAAAAATCGCATGAATATTGAGAAGAACACGATTGTTAATTAAAATATACACGTCTAATATGTAGAGGACAATATGTCGAGATCCAAATCGTTGGCAACTGTAGTCTGCAGGATGATCCGTAGACGCCATATAATTCGTGATGAGGACTAGATTGCGGCGTACATTGATCCACTAGACTCACTAGAGAGTGGCAATGCAATGGCTTGTTCAATTAAGAGAATTGCAATAGTTTAACAAGGATGGGACTGTTATTAATACACTCGTCCACAGTCAGTTTTGCAATGCTCGATGGGATATTGCCTTGTTACTGTTAGATTGGAATTGAATTTTGGAATATGTCAAAAGCCTAATCATGTTTCTAGTGCCCGGATAATAAATTAATATTTGTAGTTTACTCGGTCGGAGCTTGCGAGCGATTTTGATGGAAATAAATATCATTAAATCGCCAAAAAGCCCGTTAATCGTTTGTTTAACTTTGTTTGCATGTTTATGAAGAATTTTTCAGCTGAATTTTGAATGGGGTTAAGACTGCCGCACAGTGAATCGTTTGCAAGAGCTAGGTGGACAAAACTCTTTTCAAGATCCTATACAACCAATTACATCCAATCATTACGCATATATTAGGCAATTTAGGTTTAAAAAAGTATTCACCTGACGCCGCAGCGAATTATAAAGTGGTTATAGTCCACAATATAGCGCCCTTTTTTTAATGATTACTAACAGGCTGAATTTTCGTGAGTAGCTTCGTTTTGATGAGACGCCCAACTTTTCTCTCTGCGAAAATTCCCGGTAGTGATAGCTATAGAAACTGCGCTTGGGTATATATGTCGATTGGGTGATTGTTCAAATTTTTATTACTAACAATTAGTTTTTTTCAGTTAAATCTTGAGATCATTTGATAAAAAACACGAAAAAACGTTTGTCTTACAAAATCGATGGTTTGACCGAAGCGTCCCCCACCTCCAACAAGTCCAAATAACGAGGTCACAAAAAATTAATACTAACCAGCTGATTTTTTTTATTATTGCTTAATAAATGTTTTTAAAATTAAATGGCCACATTGTCCTACAAATTGAATGGTATGTTTTTCCAGTCCTACGCTCGGAAATTGTCAGTTCCACGGTAACACTTTTCTCATTACTAACAATCTAATTTTCGTTTTCTTCTCTTGGGAATAAAGTGTGGGACACGATTTTACTAATGTCCTACAAAAAAAGTGGTACACTCAAAGAAAATGATAGGTAAATTCAGAAAGAGCATATGAAATCGCGCCTATCTAGTTTCATAGTTAAATCAATCAGAAAAGAATAGTCATACAACTTTATTTGTTTTCGTAAACAAATAGTAGTTTAATAATCATATCTTCTTGTAACAAATTAAATAGTACAATGACATTTTTTTATGTTCACTAACCATTTTCAATTTGGTCTACAATTAAATAGTACAACGACTTTGTTTTTTGTTCACCAACTAATTTTTAGGTTGATCTACACTTTATTGTATGATGAAGTTTTTTTTTGGTTAGCCAAAATCTCAGTATTGAGACATCAGACCACCTAAACCAAAGATTAGAGATCGTTTATAAGATCCATCCAAATATATCGATGATCTCTGAGAGAATTTGAACACTGCAATCATGTTATTAATTTTCTATAAATTCATAAGAGTATAAGATAATGCATGATTGATTATTGTCAGTGATTTGTATGTGGCGTCATCTGGGAATAATTTCTGTAATAGACTACGTAGTAAGCAAGCAAATTTTATGGTAATTCTTTTAGAACTTCTAGAAGACGACAATAATACAGCGAACTAATACTGGGTTAGAATTACAATTCGATAATAGTTAAAAATAAAATATACTATTATCTAGTTTAATTTGACAGAATTCAACAAAATAATAGTCAGACGAACAAAATAATAATAGTCTTATTCATCTATTTTTTACGTTAATGTTTGTTTTGTTGTACGACAACTTTTTATTAATTAAAATAACAATCACCTCTTGTTTAAAAATACCATCAATATAGTTTGGTTTAACAAAATTAACGACATTGTTAGTTAACCATTTTTTTTGTTGAATTTACCCATACTATTTCTTTGAGTGTATTGATAAAAAATTTAAAAAACTTATTTTGAAATTTGTAACACTATTGTTGAATATTTTATTATATAAAAGATTAAATAAGTATATAGAAGGATATACATGTGTGTATATGTGCACGCGCGCACACACACAGTTAAGGAAAGAAAAAAATTCAAAACTACCGCTTAAATTAGAATCATGCTGGCTACTGGCCCAAGCTAGTCTAGGCCATATAGAATTATAAAGAAAATTTTTTGGTTTTGTAGTCGAACATTTAATAAAACATATAAAAGTGCATGGAAAATTAAAAAACTCGCAACGAATGTAAATTTGCAACTTAAGGTTCAAATCAAGGGAAATGTTTTTTGATAATCTGAATCTTTATGCAAAATTTGGTAGATATCAGAATTCCGCTTAAGTAATAAAAGTATATTAATTTACCAAAACCGCAATTATAAAATATATCGTTATTTAAAATTTTGTCGGACTAGCGATACATACCAGTTTTTTTGTAGGACACTATTTTATTTGCGCAGAGAATACACTAACCTATCATGTGTTAACTTTGTCCTACAGTTACTAATGAGAAAAGTGTTACCGTGGAACTGACAATTTCCGAACGTAGGACTGGAAAAACATACCATTCAATTTGTAGGGCAATGTGGCCATTTAATTGTAAAAACATTTATTAAGTAACAGTAAAAAAATCATCTGGTTAGTAATCATTTTTTATGATCTCGTTATTTGGTCTTGTTGGGGGGTGGGGGACGCTTCGGTCAAACCATCGATTTTGTAGGTCAAACGTTTTTTCGTATTTTGAATATATTTCATTATTGGGGCTTTTTGAAATGTAAAATAAATAAAAAACGTAATTATATTTGAATTCAGTGAATTAGGTTGTGCACCATGACCATAAAAATTGAAAAGCACCGGCAAAATTTATTTTTTTGCAGGCCAATGTAATTTACATAGCCCATTTCTCCATTTAAATAAATACTCTAATGAAATACAAGCAAAATATGCAAGTTACTTATTGTGTACGTTTTGCCATCGCATTTCTCAACCACAACCCCTCCCTCTTTATCAGCTAGACACGAAATAATAAACGGTATAAAAATCAACCTAAACTCATTTGCCCTTGTGTGCGTACCAAACTGTTTATTATCGAAGAGCAATACATCTATCTTTATTTCCTATCACAATTCCATTATCTGTCCCCGTCACAACTTCCAAAATCCCCGAATCCAATCCACTCAAAGAGCCAAATTACCGTAACATATTCTCCCGTTGCATACAGTGCCGTCATTTTTCATTCGATGGAAGTTTCACTGCAACAACAAAAAAACGCAAACGTCGCCGCTTAGACAGACGACATGTAGACATAAAAGGAACGTTGATGAAGTTGGCCGTGAATCCAACTGAAACGATTGTCATTATTTCTATTGACAAGCCGAAAACTGAAAGTTTGTTATGCAAATTGGCGAAGTGAGTGCGGGCTGAAAACTGACGGGACGAAGTTTGCTCAACGGCTGAACAAACAAAGATACAACTCCAGGTCGGCTGGGGAACGCACAAAAAGTTTTAAGCTCCAGCTTTCATAGTATGGGCACTACCGGTCTCTTTCGCCTTGGCAGATTGTGGCCTAAATATATACTTGTTTATGCGGTCTGTGTTACATAAAAATATGTGTCGAGCCAAGCTTGATTTTATGACTAATAAATTTAATCAACTATTCTTTGCGGTGTAGAAAAATAGCAAAAAAAACCCATATTTGATTTATTCCAGGGTTAGTCCACTCAAATTAGGAAAAAAAACGCCGTTTTAAAGAAAGATTTTGAACAGCAGTTCCTTTGCATAGATAGTAAGTACTTAACTTTTAGAACAATGTTTTGCTTATGCGCAGAAAAAAAGACATGATTTTTGAGATATATGCATACAGTGTGTCCCCGGATAAATGTAACAAGAGGTGTAATGGACCAAAAATTTTGGAATTTTGGAATGGTATTTGGGAATTGAGTCCTGCTTGTTGTAAAACTAAAGTATACCAAATGGTATTTTATAAGCAAAGTTGTAAAAATCACCACAAATAAAGTACCTTTATTTTTCAAAATATGAAAAAATTCCACTAAGAAAAGTTATTTAGAATGCAATTTTATACCTCTATACCAAATTTCAGGAATATAAAATTATTTTGTTTAAACTTCCCATTTTTTCAATAAATTAGTATTTTATTTTGAATCATTCAATTAAAAATGCATAGAAATTATTTTTTGTGAATTAATATTTAAAGTTATGTAGAAGCTAAAAGCAGGCTATGAGAGAAGCAGTGGATACCCATTTATCATTTATTATTGACATATCTGTCAAACGTAGTCAATATTATCCTCAATTTCTGTTTCAAATTAACGCGCCATAAAAAATTAAGTGAATGGTACTCACAGTACCACGTGAAAAAATTTATATTGTGCAATGCTACGGAATTGGCGGTGAAAACTCGCAATTTAATTTGAAATTTCCAAACACTGCTTTGTCACGTACTCAGGCTATGAGAATAATTAAAAAGTTTCTGGCTACTGGTAGTGTTCTTAACATGAAAAGAAAAATAAAAGCATATGATGAAGACAATGTTGTGGCTATTATAGCTCATGTTATAGAAAATCCTAGGATGCCACTAAGAGAGAGATCAGCTCTTATTAATATTAGCAAGTCTGAACTCCAAAGAATTTACAAGGCAAAGAAAATTAGGGCATATAAAGAAAATTATAAACATACGCTTGAAGAGGGAGATGACGGCCGTAGGTTGGATTTTTGTTTGACCATTGGAGAAAAAATCATCGAAGAGAGATTTTTTCATCATTTCATAATTTTCTTAGATGAATCCACATTCACAACCAATGGTGTTGTTTTATCTCAGAATTGTCGGTTTTGGGCTTCTGAAAATCCAAATTTTAGAATTCATTGTAGAAAACAATATTATAAAAAAGTGAATGTGTGGTGTGCCGTTTCTTATCACGTTGGTGTTATTGGACCTTATTTCATTGAGGGAAAGTTAAACCAGCACACTTATTTACAGCTTCTTGAAAGATTTTCTGAAGAACATTTAAATATTTTAAGAGATATGCCTTTAGTTCATTTTCAACATGATGGTTGCCCTGGCCACTCCACAGAAATGGTTAATCGGTGGTTGAATTTAAATTTTGGAGAAAATTGGATTGCCAGGAATGGACCGATCAAGTGGCCGGCGAGATCCCCAGACCCATCAATATCGGATTTCTTTTTATGGGGTCGCCTCAAGCAGTTGGTTTACGCTAAACCACCTCCTAATGATATAGCAGTATTGAAGTAGAGAATTACAAATGCCGTAAATTCCATACCTTTAGATCATATTCGAAACAGTTTTAAGGACTTCAGGCGAAGGATCGAAATGTGTGTGGATGTGGGTGGTAGCTTCGTCGAATAATAAAAAAATTGTAAACATTGTTTTGTATTGGTCAATAATTAATTTGTTTGTGAATCTGTTATGTTTTTGACATTTATTACTTGTTATAATTTTTAAACCTCATTAATCTTCTGTTAGTAATTGTTTCTTGTTTTACAATTAGTTCGATTACCATTATACCTTCTTACATCTCGTATATTCAATTTTTTATTTACCAATAGCCTACTTTTTGAGATGATTAACATTTGCTCCTACACAACTTTATATATGAATTCAACTCTTAATTCGCAAAAAAATGGAAAGTGCCAAAAAAATAATTTTGTATTCCTGAAATTTGGTATAGAGGTATAAAATTGTATTCTAAATAATTTTTCTTAGTGGAATTTTTTCATATTTTGAAAAATAAAGGTACTTTATTAGTGGTGATTTTTACATCTTTGCTTATAAAACACCCTGTAGAACACCAAATCAAGTCATTTTTGGTATACTTTAGTTTTACAACAAGCAGGACTCAATCCCCAAATACCATTCCAAAATTCCAAAAATTTTTGATCCATTACATCTATCCTGGGACACACTGTATATATACTTTTTTTCGCGTTCTTTTTCATTTAAACTTTCATATCTCGAAAAGTACACGTTTTTAAGGCTAAACGAACATAAGTAAAAGTGTTCAAAATACTATTTCTTACAAAGAAAGCTCTATACATTTTCCCGATTATCCCACTGGTTTTTCCGGAAAAGCGACTTGAAAAATATATCTATGTGTTTTTTCGTGTTTTTTTTTATTTTGAATGCAAATATCTCGAAAAGCACGCGATTATTTTGGCAATATATTTTTCATTCGTTGAACGTTTGTTAAAGAGTTTGTTTTTCGATTGCCTTGATTACGTTTGCGCGAGTTAATTGCAAAAAGCCATGTGTTTGTCCACAACAACATAACTTGACAGGTTATCGAATTGTCTAATTCGTGTGAAATAAAAATAGTATATTATATTACTAGGAGTAGAACGCACTCTTTTTTTGTGTTGAGCCCAGGATTTGCGGCTGAGGCGAAGCCGAAGCCGCAAACTGGGCGAAACACAAAAAAGGCGTTCTACTCCGTGTAATATATACTATTTTTTCTTCAAGCGTATTAAAATGCAAAAATTCATTTATTTATCATAAATGTACAAATATTCAAACTACAGTCTTACATGTTGACACAATATGACAAGTGGCTAGTGGACAGCGCGCCACCGGTGGCTTTCGGTATTAACATTATGTTACTAGTAAAACAATACTCACTGCGGTGGCGCTTTCGGAACTAACATTATGTTACTAGTAAAACAATGTCCTACTTCTACTTCTGTTTTTGGTGACATAATTTAAACATTTTAATACGCTTGAAGAAAAAAATAATTTTTGCTATTAGCTAGCACTACCGAGAATTTTCGCAGAGAGAAAAGTTGGGCGTCTCGTCAAAACGAAGCTACTCACGAAAATTCAGCCTGTTACTAATCATTTAAAAAAAAGGGCGATGTACTGTGGACTAGTACACTTGATGATTCCAACCGTTTTCGAGAAAACTGCCTCAAGAATTCTTTGAAAACAAACTCAATTTGAAAAGGATAAATTGTATATATTAAAAAGTGTGCTTTGGTGACGTCTTAGTTCTGTCAAAATGTCAAACTAATGAAATTATAAGTAAATGACAGAACTAAGACGTCACCAAGGCATACTTTTCAATAATAGTATATTATATTACTAGGAGTAGAACGCACTCTTTTTTTGTGTTGAGCCCAGGATTTGCGGCTGAGGCGAAGCCGAAGCCGCAAACTGGGCGAAACACAAAAAAAGGCGTTCTACTCCGTGTAATATATACTATTTTTTCTTCAAGCGTATTAAAATGCAAAAATTCATTTATTTATCATAAATGTACAAATATTCAAACTACAGTCTTACATGTTGACACAATATGACAAGTGGCTAGTGGATAGCGCGCCACCGGTGGCTTTCGGTATTAACATTATGTTACTAGTAAAACAATACCCACTACGGCGGCGCTTTCGGAACTAACATTATGTTACTAGTAAAACAATGTTCACTACGGTGGCGTTCGGTACTAACATTTTGTTACTAGTAAAACAATGTCCTACTTCTACTTCTGTTTTTGGTGACATAATTTAAACATTTTAATACGCTTGAAGAAAAATACCATTTGTCTTCTTATGTGAAATTTAATTCTGTACTACTTTGTTCCTATAGTTTTTCCACAGCTTTTACCATTTTGGCAGATTCTTTATTTTACTGTAAATTTTCTGGTAGCCGGAAAGGTACTCTCTACCTGCCTTCGTGTCGAATTTCAAGTTCCTAACTCATTGGGAAGGCCTCAATCAATTTACCGGACAGATAAGTCCGACAAACTACCTTAAAACGCTCAAGAAAATTGTGAAAATTAGAATATTTAAAATGGTGGTTTCAATAAGTTGGCCTAAATTTGTGTCAGCGTATGATTTGTGGAGCGTAGATATTTTGCTAGTACTTACTAGTAGGTATATTGAAATGTAAGAAACAAAATAAAATAATAGTTCTTTCTACTAATTATAGATTTCTCTAGTATTATTTTTTCTTTTCGCATTTTAATAAATAAATTCGACTTACCTAATTATTATTAATCAGGTGCTCTTTTACTCGCGATATACGTCTGCTTTTGGGATTCCTAGAGCAATAATAAACAAGGATTTAAACCAGTAGTAGTTATTTCTTATAATTACTACACCAGTAAGGGCAAGATCATCCAGTACAAGGGAATTAAGGACAAGGCGGCTGAAACACGGATCGGTTCGTGTATAATCATGCCCGAAGGCTGGGATGGAGCAGTGCCGAGAGCAAGGGATAAGAACAAATGTGAAGTCGTAGGTGGCAGTGTGGTTTGTATGGCGACATGGTTGCCAGTTATTACAAAAGTCACGAACTTATATGTGATTCAGACTGACACCACCAAATTTTAAAGTCGCAATTATCAACCTTCATCTTATAAAATGTCGACTATTATAATTCATTTAGCTCTCTAGTCGGGGAGCCCACCTTAGCTGTACGTGCATCCCCCTCCCCCCGATCTTAGGGAACAATGTTCATAAAGATTAAAGCCTAAGGAACAATTTTAGAGATGTCCCCAAAAAGAAACTGGCTGTACTTTCAAAATGGCGGCCATATGTTAAAACAGTTGCCAATGTTGTTTTTGTCATTTAACACAAAAACTAAAAAAGGTGGACAAAAACTTTTTCAAGGAAAAGGAAAGATAAAACCCCTAAAAATGTTACTTTCTCCCAAATATAACAAATATATCCGAACATTTCAAGATTTGGGGAGCAGCTGAAATATTGATGATAAATTAGTCGCATCATTAGAGGAGTTTACATGCGCCATACATGGATAAAAAAAATGCGCTAGCGTGGACGAACTTCGCTTAATTGCCATGACAGAAATATGGTGACAAAGATTTGTCTTTATCAATTGACGCTAAAGTTGATTTTTCTTCGATTCCACCATCAAGAGCTTGTCTTATCGAGCATATTAAAAAGAGTGTTTACCAAACACGTATTTGGCGATATTCCAAAGCCTTGGAATGATTATGGATGGCAAGAAAATGCTTTGATGTTAAGCAGAAAAAAACTGACTCAGTCGCTTATTGAAATTTTTCAGGAGATGATTCTAAATCAAATCATAATAGACCAAAGAGAGGACGATAATGATATCATAAATGAAGCAATAGAGGAGGAAGACTTGGAAGAAATATTCGATGTATCGGAAGACAGCGATAGTGAATCTGAAAGCGAATGAGGTGTTACTTGCTTTTTATATTGAATTTTATATTTTATTTTAAGAGCTGAATCATTTATCTGGAAAATGGTAACTCCTATCCAAATATTGTATAGGAACAAAATTGTAGAAAATTGTATGCACTTTGTATTTGTAGAAAGTTTTGCTCCATCTTTTTTAGTTTTTGTGTTAAATGACAAAAACTATATTTGCACAATTTTTTTTTTATAAACATGGACCCCATTTTGAAAGGATAGCCAGTTTTTTTTTTTTTTTTGGGGACATGTCTAAAATTGTTCCTTAGGTTAATCTTTATGAAAAACATTGTTCCCAAGGATTGGGGAGGCACGTACAGTTAGGGTGGTCTCCCGTAGTAATCTACTTCAATGTGACTTCTGTAGGTACTAACATCCCTACAGAATTCAAGTCGTACAAAAACATCTGCCTCTAGATTTTGGAACACGCATTGATTTTTCTTCCACATCCAGAAGTATAGTAGCGACAAAAAATTTTTTTAATAATTTGTATTGTTCAAATATGCTTAGAATGTCCGTTGGGATTTTAAGTTTGAGTGAAAAAAAAATGTCTGTCTGTCGGTCTGACTGTCTGTAACTTTTTTGTGCGCACGTTTACTCTGGAACCGTTTAAGATATTGACTTGAAATTTGGTACACGAATGTACTTTAATGAGATCTGGAACTAGAATATATTTTCATTTTGTTCCGTCGAAGGGTTGGGGGGGTAAATTGGGTAAATCAAGCAGCTAAGAGTCCATAAGTATATACAAGAGAAGCTAAGAAATTTTTTGGCATTAGCCACCCCCACCCCATTATTTAATGGGATGAAAAAAAAATGTGATTTAGTGTGTGTACAAAAACCAAAAACCTCAAAATATTTTTTTTCTTTATCCACCCCCACTACTTCCTATCACCACCCCCACCCCACAACCGATGTGGGTTTTATGGGTTTTTGGGGTAGAGGATTTCAAATATTATATTATTAAAGTTCCATAGACAAATTTTTTTCGTTGTGAGAGACTTGGATAGAAAATCTGGATATGGAAGTAGTGATTCCTAGAGCAGCGGTTTTTACGAACGTTTCGAAGGGCTATTTGCTGAAAATCCGAATATCGTTGATTGTTTGCTGACGTCAGATGAAACTCATTTTCATCTTTCCGGATTTGTTAACAAACAGAACCAAGGGCGGATTTAGCTCTCTGTCTTGGAGCGGGGGGGGGGGATAAACTCCCGATGAGTACGATTTTTGAATAAATTGGACCGGCTCGGTGGCGCAGTGCTTAAGGTATTAGGCTTGCGACCACGGGGTCCCAGGTTCGAATCCTGGCTAGGGTATGGATGTGTAGTGGCGTTTTTCACGTGTTGCCGAGATGGTAGCAGTGGGCTCGACTGCGATTGTGTGAGAGACAACACGGTCTAGTCGCTCTCCTCTCCTGAGTTCGAGTCTCAGCTGCGGCAGATGGCAATGTCGCAGGGAATGGGTGTTGTGATGTTGTCTAAGTGTGTTCGTCCGTCCTGGTTAAGTGGTAGAATAGCCTACGGCTAAACTTCGCCAGGACATTAATCTAAATAAGGCGATAAAAAAAATGCAGCATTAAAATTAATAAAGTATCTGAATTTAATGCATTTTTGATGGATAATCATTTTGATATCTTATGTATTAATGAGCATTGGCTCGTTGAGGATGAATCTAAATTTGTAACACTAGATGACTATAATTTAATTTCAAATTTTAGCAGGAAAAATAGTATTCATGGCGGCGTTGCTATTTTCTGTCGGAAAACATATAAGTGTTCCCCTATAACTCAAATTAATGAACTTTCTATTGACTTTCATTGCGAACTGTCTGCTGTTGTTTGTGACAATTTTATAATAATAACAACATATAGATCCCCTACTCTTGGGGATTTTGATATATTTTTGCAGAAGCTTACGTGTGCCTTGAACTTTATCACACAAAAAAGCAAAAACGTAATTTTCTCAGGAGATTTTAATGTTCATTTTAATAACCCCAATAAACAGGTTCACACACTTATTAATTTATTCAGTTCTTTTGGTTTCATTGCATGCAATGATGCTCCTACTCGTCTCGGCAATTGTTTGGATAACATGTTTATTAACTTTTGCCTTGATAATTGTAATTTGCAATTATTTGATACGCACTTCTCTGATCATATTGGTATCAATTTAAGTATAATGAACTGTGAGCCTCCACGAGCATCAAAGAAAATTTCTTTCAGACCTATTTCCGATATAGGTTTATTTAATTTAAACAGATATCTGCAAGAGATCGATTGGGGGTTTATCGATGATTCTTCGATAGATATTGATGTTAAATCTGAATTTTTCTTAGATATAATTACTTCTGCTCTGGACATGTTTTTCCCAGTTAAGTCCAAAATCTTAACCAGTGACAAGAAAGTTAATGTAACTTGGTACACTGATGATTTGCGTCAATTGAGAGAGACATTACATTTCCTTCTTGATATTTATAAGACTAATCCTACTAGCGATTTGAAAAAAATGATTAATGACAAAAAACGTATTTATAAAAATGAAATATTAAAAGCCAAGAAAGTAGCAAACGATAACTACATACGACGAAATAAGAATCAGCAAAAAGCAATGTGGAATTTAGTTAATGTAAATAAAAATAAAACAGACAATTCGTCAGAAATTATTTCTCCTGACGAATTTAATAATTATTTTGGAAACATTGCTCAAAATTTAGTTAACTCCCTGTCATCTCCCACCGACAATTTTGAAAATTATTTTACAAGTTCCATAGAAACTGGTGCTGACAAGGATTTTATTTTTACTGAAGTCACTTACAATCAAGTCTTAGATGTAATCGCTAATCTGAAAAACAAACAGAGTAAAGATGCTTATGATATCAACATTAAAATTCTCAATTGTATTAAATATATTATTATCATTCCACTCACTAAACTAATTAATGAATGCATTAGAAAGAATGTGTTTCCAAAATGTCTTAAACTGTCAAAAGTGTTACCTTTATTTAAAAAAAACTGTATTGATGATCCGGCAAATTACAGGCCTATTTCTATCGTGCCATTATTTGCCAAAATCTTTGAGGTAGTTCTCAAATCTCAAATCACAAATTATTTTGAAAATTGTAATCTTTTCAATAGTTGTCAACGACGTTAGCAATTAATTCGTTGATAAATGTAATAAATAAAGGTTTCGAGGCCAAAGAATTTGTGCATGTGCAATTTTTAGACCTAAGTAAGGCTTTCGACTGTGTGCCTCACAATATTTTGGTGAACAAACTAAAATTTTACTATTTCTCTGAGAGTAGCAGAAAATTGATTATGTCGTATTTGACTGATCGTCATCAATTTGTTCATTTTAATAATGTTAACTCTGGTACCATTGATATTAAATTTGGAGTCCCTCAGGGTTCAGTTTTGGGACCGGTTTTATTTCTTATTTATATTAACGATTTGCCAAACAGTAGTCCCTCAACAAATTTCACTCTCTTTGCTGATGACACAACATTGGCTCATTCCCATAAAGATTGTAACACTTTATTATCAGAAGCTCAAAACAGTTTGTCTATGGTTCACAACTGGTTCTTAAACAATAAGTTAATATTGAATGACGATAAAACAGAGACTATGATTTTTTCTTTAAGACAGCACTCTGTACAAACGACCTCTCATTGCGTTAAATTTTTGGGCATTATGTTGGACAGTAAGTTAACATGGGAGGAACACACGTCCTACATCTGCAAGAATATATCACGCAATATTTTCTTATTGAGCAAGTTAAAAAATTGTTTGTCACAGTCAACGGTTTTAATGGCATATCATGCAATAATTCAATCTTCCCTCACTTATGCCATTTTAATATGGGGCCACTCGGCACATACCTCAACAGTTTTTTCACTGCAAAGAAAGGCTGTCAGAATCGTTGCTGGGCTATCATATAGAGATGATTGTAGGGATGCTTTTATAAGCCTTAAGATACTGACTTTACCCTGTAATTATATACTGCAGTGCCTTGTCCATGTTAAAAATAACCTTAATAATTACATAACATGTGAAAGTGTACATACGTACTCAACTCGTAATAGGGGCAATATATATTTGGATTTTTTCCGACTTTCAAAAACCAGAAATGGCACCTGCTATTATGCAGTAAAATTTTTCAATGTGTTACCGATTGATGTACAAACACTTGACTGTACTCGCTTTAAAAATGTAATTAAACGTTTCCTCCTTGAAAATGCATTCTATGATTTTGACGAATTCTTGTCAACTGATTTTTCTCGTTTAATTGTGTGATAATGATTGTTTGTTATTCTATGTGCTTACTGTTATTTACTCTACTTTGTTATTTATTTGTTTTATTTAAAGTGTACTTTTTTTTTCTATTTAAGACAACCACTTTTTGTTGGTTTTTATTGCCATATTTTTTGACGTGTCAAAACATAATTTATGTATATATGACCAATAAAGATCTATCTATCTATCTATCTATCTATAAGCAATAAATAAAATTTAAAATATTTTGTCTTTATTTTATTTTTTTTTAAGTAGTAGGAGTAGACGAGTAGATATATTTTTTACTGGCTTGTTTTCCGTAAATGTAGGTTTTCAGGCATTTCTAAGTTGTGGAATTTTGGGAAAATAGTTTTCAATACATTATTTAAAATGAGAGAAACTACAAATTTATTACGAAAAGTAAATACAGTTTATCAAATGAAACATACATAAAATATAAACACAAAATCATATTTGGAAAACAACTAATTAAAAACAGTAAAAATTTTAATTTATACTTCGTAAAATACATTAATTGAATAACAAAATCCGTTAATCGTCATTTGTTATTAGCAAAACGACCTACCGCCTTTATTGTTATATAAATATTATTATATAAAAGATAAAATTTATAAATTTTCGTTTCAAATTATTTATTTTGCCAAAACATTTTTATATCTTTGTAATTCCGCCCTTGAACAGAACTTTCGCTACTGACTGACGGAAAATCCTCTCCGATTGCACGAGGTACCATTTCGTACGGTTACTGTGTGGTGTGCAGTATCCTCCTTTGGAATTTTTGGGGAGTTCTTCTTTGAAGAAAATGACTTGACAGTTACTGTTACATTTCAACGTTATTAACATGTATTGCATAACTTTGAACAACTTTGTAATGATGGTGTGGATATTCGAAGATTATGGTTTCAGCAGAACGGAGCCACTTCCCACACTGCCAGGAATTCTATGACAATTTTGCGAAGAATGTTTCCTGGTCACGGTCACCGGATCTCTCAGCTTGTGATTTCTTTTTATGGGGCTGCTTAAAGTCAAAAGTGCTTTCTAATTGACCGCAAACTTTAGAAGAACTAAAATATAATATTCGGACAGAGATGAACGCAATCCCAATTAAAATGCTGGAGCGGGTGATGAATAACATTCGTGCTAGGCTTCAAGAGTGTCAGTAGTGAGGAGGTCATTTGACTGATGTAATATTAGAAAAAATAAAATTTCCCTGTTTCCTCGAGAACTTTGTGTTCAATTTTTGAATAAAAATCTATAGACTACAAGCCCATCGTAATTTTTAATCGTCAAGTGACCCAGCATGAATTATATCCAGTACGATGCTGGTATATGAAACCAGAACTTTAGGCACTATGCCGTCACTTTTGGGCGGCACAGGTGAGTACACAGGTAAATTTAATTTTCCATCTGAAAGTGCGCTCTTCAGACAAAATATTTTTGTACGTCATGTTTGATAGTTCATAAAAAAATAATCACCTAGAACCTACTGTCGTACAGAAATAATGGGACCGGAAGCCAGGAGAATTTTTTTATTTTCCGAAAATTTTCCCAGGCAAATAGGTGATTTGATACTGTACGGCGTTTGTACAATTAGATTTGTATGCTTTCATAGATTCATTATTCAGCAACGCCGTACATAACTGGTAGTTGCAGGGTGAGAAATCTTGCACCATACGGGTCTATTAATAAAAATAACTCAATTTAAAATGGATACTTCATTCTGCCGAACCCGTTATTTTAAAGTATTCGGGGGTGCTTTCTGAGTATTTTGCAAAGTTGGCGAGGTCAAGAGAGAGAGGGTGTTGGCCACCATCTGTGCGAAAAGTTCAAATGCGTCAAAATTTGCAAAAGGTAGTTTTTGCGAATTATTTCATGAATGTTAAGTGCGGGGGTGCAAGGGATGCAGGGGGGCGCGAAGAAGGTCCCGGTTTTTGGTTTTCGCTCATGTCTCGAAAACGGTTAGCCATAATCAAAAAGTGGTTATATGCAAAGTTAAAGCTGACTGAATTTTCTACAATAATGTTTCTATTAATTTTTTTCGTATCTGTCATGGTTCAGTAATGGATTGTATATCTTTTAACTGCATTCTATCTTTATTATAAATATTATAAATTGAACATTTTTTTAAATAATCATCGTAGAAAAAAAATTTGTAGAGATATCCGTTTCGTAGCAGACTGAACTCAAATGTCGAATAAAAAATGTCTTTGCATCTGTAAGTGTGTGTGTGCGTGTATATGTATGTGTGTATACCGTTTTCTGTAAACACGATAACTTCTGTTAGACTTAAAATATTTAATTCCAATTTGGAACATACACTCAAAGAAAATGATAGGTAAATTCAACCAAAAAGAGCATATGAAATCGCGCCTATCTAGTTTCATAGTTAAATCAATCAGAAAAGAATAGTCATATAACTTTATTTGTTTTCGTAAACAAATAGTAGTTTAATAATCATATCTTGGCTATTTACACAGATGGATCCAAAACAGATTCAGGAGTAGGTAGCGCATTCACTAGTTTAAGTGAAATGCACTCATGGACCCTCCACCCATGGACAAGTATTTATACAGCAGAGCTATATGCCATATGGCAGGCGCTGCTCTATGCTACATTTAGAAACTATGCCACATTCCTTATCTGCTCAGATTCACTCAGTGCCATTGATGGAATCAAATGCATGTTTACATACGATCCACTCATCCAACAAATTCATGCTCTGACTCACCATTTACATGAATCAGGGAAAAGGGTAGTATTTATCTGGACACCAGGTCACGTTGGTATTACAGGAAATGAGTTAGCGGATCGAGCAGCAAGAACTGCAGCAGATAATAGAAGATCTGAAGATATTCCCATCCGTTCTGATGACATAAAAGTATTCCTCAAAGAAAAATTCAATTATGTATGGCAAACTGAGTGGAATGAACATGATACTAGTTTAAAGTATATTAAACCATCTATAAAACCCTGGAAACTCTCTTGTAAACTAACCCGACGAGAGGGCGTAGCCCTTACTCGTCTTAGAATTGGTCATACTCGCCTTACCTCCTCATATCTACTATTAGACACCAGACAACTCAGATGTCCTAGATGCCAAGTGCGACAAACAGTTAAACACATTCTCTTAGAATGTGTTGATTATGCAATTGCCCGTCGACAATTTAATATACCAGATACAATTCCAAAATGTCTGAGCAATGTAGAAGAGGTTGTACTGAGAGTAATTGATTTTTTGAAGGCCACTAAGCTACTGTACAAATTGTGAAGTTATATTATGTGGTAATGTATTCAACTTACTTTATGTAGTTTGTCCAAACCAGTACTTGTATGTCAAGAATATTTATCCGAGGAACTCTACACCTTATATTCTATTCGTCTTCAATGTAGAAAACTTAAAGCTTGATATGTTTCTATAATATACTTTCTTTCTGTATATGTGTATATATGCACATCCGTACATAGTTCTCTAAAAGTCCATAGTTTAGATGGATGAGAATGCAGCTAATGACCATAGAAGTCGATGCTGCGAAATCAAAAAAAATAATAATAATAATCATATCTTCTTGTAACAAATTAAATAGTACAATGACATTTTTTTATGTTCACTAACCATTTTCAATTTGGTCTACAATTAAATAGTACAACGACTTTGTTTTTGTCCACCAACTAATTTTTAGGTTGATCTACACTTTATATTGTATGATGAAGTTATTTTTGGTTAGCCAAAATCTCAGTATTGAGACATCAGACCACCCAAACCAAAGATTAGAGATCGTTTATAAGATCCATCCAAATATATCCATGATTCCTGAGATAATTTGAACATTGCAAACATGTTATTAATTTTCTATAAATTCATAAGAGTGTAAGATAATGCCTGATTGATTATTGTCAGTGATTTGTATGTGGCGTCATCTGGGAATAATTTCTATAATAGACTACGTGGTAAGCAAGAAAATTTTATGGTAATTCTTTTAGAACTTCTAGAAGACGACAATAATATTGGTTTGTCTATCAAGTACAATAATACAGCGAACTAATACTGGGTTAGAATTACAATTCGATAATAGTTAAAAATAAAATATACTATTATCTAGTTTAATTTGACAGAATTCAACAAAATAATAGTCAGACGAACAAAATAATAGTCTTATTCATCTATTTTTTAAGTTAATGTTTGTTTTGTTGTACGACAACTTTTTATTAATTAAAATAACAATCACCTCTTGTTTAAAAATACCATCAATATAGTTTGGTTTAACAAAATTAACGATATTGTTAGTTAACCATTTTTTTTTGTTGAATTTACCCATACTATTTCTTTGAGTGTATGTAAAATAGCACAGTACAATATTCTATTGAAATTGGGCCATATCTGTAATACATGATGATAACGAGAGGTCCAAATACAGCCTTCAAGTAAAAAATTGTGATCTCGGCATTTCCCTCTAGACCCCCGTATTGAACGTTCTTTCACAGGGTTACATACTGCCGCCATTATTTCTTGTAATCAAGCAATGTAAAACGGTCTTATTGTACTATAAAAGGAGATCTAGATTAATACAAAATATTGCTATTTTATGTCTCTATTTTATAATTGAAAATTAGTACGAGTAATATTATTCTAGGAGGTAACGAAGCTAATAATTAGTATGCTTAATATACGTGAATGTTACTTATCTGATTGTGTTTTTTTTATTTTTCCATATGTTGGATTGAAACTATTTCGTGAAAATATATGTTAGAGAGCACTAAATGACAAATTATTTTAAAGAAAATGGCGGGTGTCCCTAATATTGAAGTGCCAAAAATATTTTTTTTTAATAAAAAAAATTGAAATACTTATTTCTTTCAGGAATATTAGCTCATTTTTTGTTACTAACCCACCTAAAGTAGATATGTAGTATATATAAAGCACAAGTAAATTGGTCAATTCAGTTTGGAAAAAATTTTTTTTTTTCGATTTATTTATTTTTTTACCCGAAAACTATAAGTTTTAGAAAGCTAAAATTTTGCAAAACTACAATCAGTCCTTATATATACTATACAAAAAAAAATTTAGCATTTTTGCGTCAAGGGCATTTTACTATGCTTACACGGCTATGGCCTTTTATTTTTTATTTTTTAGAGATATTTTTTGAAGATTTCTTGAAGGCGGTTCGATTTTAAAATTTTTTTTTTTCAATTTTATGAAGTTAGTCAAAAACTAAGAGAGATCCAAAAATACAATAGATACTTTTCTTATAACCGATCATTTTCGTTTCACTTGTTCCGGGAAGAATCGATGACGACGTCCTATGTAGTAACGAAGCAGCTAGCATGGAACAGTCAGAACCGGCAACCCCGAGCGGCGGCGGCGGGTTGGAGAGGAGTCGTATCGGAAAGCGTTTCATTAAAACGACAACGGCTCATTACCCCCGCAATTAACTTGACAATTGAGGCCGGACCCGTCCAGGACCGGGCTCGGGGCAACAGACGCACCACCACCAGCAGCACATAATCGGATTCGATTCGGAAATGCGACGGTCGGCGGCCCATCGCTTTGATTAATCCACTTTAATGGGGCCCCTAAGGGTGATCAATGCAAACAGTCGATCTAGTTTGCGGGATTCGCAATTCGCGTATATACGCGGGGATGCGAGCGCGGCGGGCTGTGTTCTCTGTGTGGACTTACCTTTCTGTCGTAATGAACGAGGGCAACATTAAAGGGATCAGCAAATAAAACGAATTTGCCTTTTAAAATAAACCGCTCGACAGCCAAAGCCGGCAGAGGTTTTATAATGTTCCACTGCCTTTGAATTATATTCCGGAATTTACTTCTTTTCACGGAACCGACACTTCCAAAACTATTATATGTATAAGGGACGAATTAAAACTACACAAATGAGGAACGATTAAACATATTCCAAAGTCACTTTGTGATGGAAAATGCAGGTGTGGAAATCCGCTTTAGATGTCCTTACTTTGTATTCCTTTGACAAGAGATGTTTTAGTAGGAGACCCTAGGGCGAAAAAAATAGGTTCGGTTGCACCAAAGTGCCGATGATTGGCAACCTATATGGGGTTAATAAGAGTGACTTTCTGTTCCCGAAAATAGCTCACCCCCGCGTGGTTCTCCCCCCACCCTCCCTTAAATGGTTAAAATTTTGATCATCTATATCTCAGGAACGGAATGACCTAGGATCAAAATTCTTTTACCATTACATAGAGAGTATCACAGAGAATTAAACACCATATAACAGTTTTTGTAATATGTTAAAAACTAAACGAGATATCTTTACCCGAAGATAATATTAGGTTTTTTTTTAAATATTTTTTTTGATTATTTTCACAACAAAGCAAAAATAAAAATGTTTCAAATAAAACTTTTTGCATTTTTCTTTAGCTTTCCAAAAAGGTATATCACTATATTACATATCATTCCCGTCGTTAAAATTTTCCTATTTGCTTCACTCCTCTCCACATTTCCCTATTCAACTATTGAATATATAATTGTATCAACTATTAGAAATGTACTGTCATATATAGTAAGTAATAGCTTTTATTGATTGTACCCACCACTGCATGTTTCCCTCTCCTCCCAAACACATGCAACTTTATAAGTCTGGTCTAAAAAACGTCAAACAAAAATGTAGGTAACGTTGCAACATTCTTTTACACTAAATGAGTAAGACAAAAACTATGGAAAGAACAAAATAATTTTTATTATAAAAATTTAAAAGTTAGTATTAAGTATTAATCATCTTCTTCTTCCACGTCTTACGTGTCATCTATATTATAATGATTTTGACATAAATCGTCAGCACAAGAACACACATCTACACATTTCAAATTATTTAACTTACACTTGCACTGCTTATTTTTACATTGCATTTTTTGCAACTGCAAGAAATCAGTTCGACATTTTTTTTGAGTGCGGCATTTTCCCAGGATGAGAATTTGGGAACGTAACATGTTTCAGATTTTCTCCAACCGTAACTTTCTGGATTTAGTTCCTCAACAATATTTTTATACAAGTTTATCCAAATGTATGTCTGGAGTCGTGCTATGAGCAACGCTGAAGTCAAAGCAGCTTCAGTTGGAGGTAACTGCTCACTCTTCATTTGCTGTTTTGAGAAACAATACCACCGTAGATGAGCCAAAGTTGAAATTTTTGCTTTAAGAGCATATACTAGGCAAATGAACCTTTCCAACTCTTTAGATACCTCTTTTATATTAGTGTTGATGTCTCCCAGAGCAATAAGAACTGCCAAGATTTTGTCTGCGTTTCAATTACACTATCCCAAGATATAATACTGTAGGAGATACGTGAATAGCATAAAGAGTATTAGACATCCAAGAGTACCTGCTCATTCATCGAGTTTTTGAGCTGAAGGATGGCAAAAAGTCCCTCGTTGAGCTGCTTGGAGACATGCTCAATTTGAGAGCTGCATGACAATCTTTTGTCCAAGTAGGTACCTAAAAACTTAACATCTTTTGCAAACTTTATATTTATCATAGATAGCAGGTCCTCTTGGAGGGGTTTTTGTAGGTAAAAGTTTAAACAGATCGTTTTTTTGTTGTTCAATATTAACTTATTTCTATCACACCATATATTTAATTCTTCTACAACTAGCTTTGCCACAATCTGACTTTCCTCGGGACTTTTTGCTGAAACAGTTATTGTCATATCATCGGCAAACATTGTAACTTTACCAAACAACAGTGGGCCGAGAACTGAGCCCCGGGGCACGTCAAATTTAACATCATGAATTTCTGATGTATTATCTGCCCACATTACAACCATTTTCCGACCACTAAGATAAGATTTGATCCAACTTAAAGGAGAATTTCTATAATACCTATATTGTATAATTTTTCAATAAGAAATTGATGATTCACAGTGTCAAATGCTGCAGATAATCAAAGAATAGAGAAACAACATACTGGCATCAGGATTGGAATATACATATTCCATTAACTGGCACCATGCTGTTTCTGTGGATTTGTGCTTCCTGAAATGATGTTGAGAGTCTGTTAAGTATTTTATATCTCTTTAAAAATTTCCAATTCTATAATAATAATAATAATAATAATAGTAATAATAATAATAATAATAATGAGTTTATTTCCATAGACTATTACAGTATTGGAATTGGCAAATACAAAATAGAACAAAACAAAAAAAGAAAAAATATGTACATATATATGCATGTATATATAGTTAGAGGTAGATTAGACAACATATGAAAAATAGACAAACAAACAAGGAGATGTACAACTAAAATTTAATAAAGGTATAACAATAAATAAATAGATTATTTCGAAACTTCTCTACTTTCTATACTTTCTTGAACTACTCGCCGAGAATGCGGTCGCTTTTATACCTAAAAATGACAGATCTCGATTGTTCTGTGATGACGCCACCATTCTCTAGATAATTCCAGATGTCATCACTCTAGAACTACTGCTGGTAGGTTCTTTCTCGAGTAGGTGCCAATACATCTGAATTAATTGAAGGGGTTGGGGCACATCACAATATGCATTATTGAATCATCTTTTACTTCCACATGCAGTGGAAGTATAGTAACGACAAAAATTTTTTTAAAAACTTTTATTGGTCAAATAGGCTTAGAATGGTCATGAAACGTCGAGATTTCAAGTTTGAGCAAAAAAAAATTTCTGTCTGTCGATCTGTCGGTCTGTAACTTTTTTTGTGCGCACGTTTACTCTGGAACCGTTTGAGATATTAACTTGAAATGTGGTACTCATATGTACGTTCTAGAACTAGATTATATTTTCATCTTGTTCCATCGAAGGGTTGGGGGGTAAATTGGGGTAAATTTGGAGTAAATAGGTAAATCAAGCAGGTAAGAGTTCATAAAATTGATATTTAGTACAGACAAGAGAAGCTAAGGCCTCAAAAACAATTTTGGCATTAGCCACCCCCATTACCATCCCCCACCTCAATATTAAAGGGGATGAAAAAAAAATGTGATTTAGTGTGTGTACAAGAACCAGAAACCTCAAAATATTTTTTTACTTTATCCACCGTGCATTCCCACCCCCTGTCACCACCCCCACCCCACTACCGATGTGGGGTATCGTTTTATGGGTTTTTGGGGTAGAGGATTTCAAATATTATATTATTAAAGTTCCATAAACAATTATTTCCAGATACAAAAATTTTTCGTTGTGTGACTTGGATAGAAAATCCGGATGTGGAAGTAGTGATTCCTTGGGCAGCGGTTTTTTATGTAAAGGTAAAACCGATGGCATTTTTAATATTTATGGAAATTTTAGGAAATTTACCTACTTCTAACGATAAATTAAATAGATATACCAAAAATTGTATTATATTATTATTAATGTGTTTTAGTACATGAGTTGTTATCTTATCGAAACCACTAGATTTTGTATTTTTTAAGGAGTCTATAATATTTTTAATTTCAAGTTCAGTAACAGGCTCAAAGAAAATTGAATTTTCAGTTCTATTCGTTAGAGTACAAGGTAGTACTAAGTTGGAACCAAAATAATTTAGTTGTTTTTTTCGGCTAGTGTAGAGAAATGATCTGCAAGTAAGTCAGCAATTACATTTAGATCTGTTATTTCAGTATTATCAAAATTTAACACAATTTTACTTTTATTAATTTTATTTCTGCCAAGTTCTTCATTTATAATTTTCTATGTTTCTTTGGGTTTATTATTTGAGTTTATTTTATTTCTATTATGTTTTGGTTTATTTTATTTTTTTTTCTATATTCCTGTTTCCTCTTATTATATGTTGTTTTTGCGTCTTCATTGTTGCCTTGGTTGACATGATAACACATATTTATCTTTTAGTTGTTTGCTTTCATGAACCAATTCTGTGGATAACCAGCCATTTTTAGATTTTTCTACATTACGTTTTTTATAAGTTTTGACAGGTCAACTAACATTGAGACACCAGGTTATATTTTCCAAAAAAAATTTGAAAGCTTCATTGAGATCTAAATACTATAGACCTGTCCAATCAGTTCTACTTAGATGGTGGTTCAGCTCATTGAGATTGTTTTCAGTAAATAATCTAGTGCTCACTTGCATAGGATTTCTTCATTGAAATTGAAACAACATATGCAAAGTGATCGGCAATGTTGGGATTCGTTACTTTACATTTTAACATTTCAAATGGTATATTAATCGATACAACTAGATGATGTCTGGCCTTCTCTGTACGTAAATACTCGAGCGGGTTCAATTGTTCCAACACTCAATTCAAAAGAGTCAAGAATTCATATTTTTGTACTTAATACTTTATTATTAATAAATGGTTGCTATTTTATGGTATTGGTCATATTGTAGTTCATCCAGGGGCATTAGGAAAAAAAAATGAATTATGCAAAAATGCACGAAATGACTTTAAAATAATATAAAAACAAATTTTTATCATCGTTGTAAATATCGTTTAAAAAGCTACAATTTAAGAAAAGAAATTCTTAATGCGACCAAAGTTTTTTATGAAGCTTCAAGGATTTCTCAAAAATTTCTATTTGTGATTTTTTTATAACAGATTACACCTATAAGACCTATAATTTCACTAAGTTTCATTCTAAAGAGATTAATTATTTTTTTTTTTTTTTAGTAATTTCGGTTTATGGAAAATTGGAAATTTTCGTGGTTTTTATATTTTTGCAAAAATACAAAATGGCAGATAAGATTTGTACGGGTGTGTATGTAAACGTGTAAAAAAAAAATTCACTAAAAAATTACAAATCTATACCTACCTTTAAACTCAAAGGATCTAGAATTGAGGCTATAGATTATACAAACTGTGTTTGCTGTCAATAGTATTTTATAATAAAAATCTCACTATTCAATTGTAATCGCTATCAGTGCCAACACAAGAAGATAAATTACATCTGGCATCCAGGGGTTTTCACGAATATATCAAGCGAAGTAAATTAATACACAGACCGGGTAGGACAGGAAGGTAGTTATTAAAACACTACCCACCCAACACTGGAGGGGTAAGTACAAGTAACGTAATAATCGTAATGCACTTGAACGTATTTAAAAAGAGGGCTGCTTTTCCTGTTTTGCCATGTAACACACGAGCGGTTAGGACTCGGTCGGGTTTAAAATGACAAATGAACGTTGCAAAAAGCATCATAAATCATGGCTAACTTTTAACTCGCGTGCGTTCAGGAACAAAAGATGCCCTAATCAATCATATTAGCGGCGAATCGAACAATTTGTTTCTCTGTATCAACCGTGTAATAAATCAAGATGCCGAGGCGATTCATACAAATGTGCATCACGGCCGCAGGCTGTCAGATCATCTGATGTCATTTGGTTATATACTTTGCCCGTCTCTTTTCCTTTCTCTTTTTCTCGGCTTACCAACTTCGCTCATGTTTTATAATGGCCGGGCATAAAGATGCTCCACCATTCAACTTAGCAAATTGCATTTATACTGCGGTTTTTACTATTTAAGATGGTTTTGTTTCTGTGGAAATAAATGAATTAATACATAAAAACGTCCTCATTAAAGTGAAATTTAACCGGATTCTAAAGCTTTAGAAATGTAATATTAGTAGCTTAAAAAGCGCTTGCTGGTGTAAGTAGATCGTAGATGTCACTACATAGTATTATTTAAGACCGATAATAACACTAATATAGACAAGTACCATCAAACATCATAGTTGAGTAAGTAGCTTTTAGTCCACAGAACAGCGTCCCTTTTTTTTAAATGATTAGTAACAGACTGAATTTTCGTGAGTAGCTTCGTTTTGACGAGACGCCCAACTTTTCTCTCTGTGAAAATTTTTGGCAGTGGTAGCTAAATAAGCTGCGCTTGGGTATACAGTGTGTCCCCGGATGGAGTTGACAAGAGGAAAAACATCTCTATTATTGATTTTACGACGAAAAGTCATTCTTTATGAAAGATTCTGCTTGTCGAAAAAATGAATTAACCATATAAAGATCCTAGATCAGATGTACCGGTACAAAAATTGTTTAATATTGGTATATGTGGTAATTTGCTAAATTGGATTGAGTTATACGTGATTAATAGAAAGATCAGGGTGAATCTGGAAAGTCATGTATCATAACCAAAAGACGTCACACTTAGGGTTCCTCAAGGGTCAGTGTTAGGCACACTCATATTTATGCTGTGTGTCAACGATTTGCCAGATTTCATCAATGAGGCTACGTTTTATATTTTTTGCCATTTTGCAATTAAAATCATCTTTAGATAGTGACGGTCTATTAAACGTTTATTTTAATTAGCTCTATTGCAAATAATATAGTATGTTAGGGAATTGCAACTGAAATAGATAGGGTATTTATATGACTAAAAAGAATGCTTATTATTTAATCTTGAACTTGGGCCTTTTGCAGGGATATTTAAAAAAAAATCTTTTTATTTTTCATTTATTTAACGTCGCCCTAAATTTTGTCAAACCTCTTTTCGTAAGAATAGAGATTTTTTACCTGCCTAACATCTAATAGACAAGGGACATCCCCTCCAAAGGTTGGCATAGCCACTATGCAGTCCTCGCCTTAATTGCATATCTTCTGCGTATACCTGATGTACAAGCCGCTAGAAAGAGGGACGAGGCAGCGGTGCTTGTTCAGAATTATGCCCGATTCAACTTTTTTCCAATACCTCAAACTACTCTATTTTCAACGGGTTAAATTATTTATAGATGTAGTCTCAATTATTTAAAGAACATGTCTCTTACAAATGAACTAAGTATACCATTTGAAATTAGCACAAAATTTTCAGAACAAATAAGTGATTGGCAAACATGTTATAGGTATAATTCATTCTAGTAAAGTGTTCTGTAGCAATTGTGTAAGCGACAGCCATAATTTGTCGTGCCCGTTTCAAGAACTTGACATAACATTACACAATTCTCCGAATAATTTTATCATCTCATTTTATCTGAAAGAAACCATAAAGTAATTTCGAGAGTAATTTAAATATTAATTTTCCGTTCACCATTGTCTACGTCGAGTTTTACGTTGAAGTTTTTCAGTTATTTTATCTTCAGGGATGTTAATTATGACAATTTGTTTTGTACATACGCTTGAAAAAAACGATTAATTGCCTTTTTAACCGACTTAAAAAAAATTAAAAATGGAGATTTTCATTTCGTACCTATATTTATCTAACCGGTGTTTCGATACTTGAGCGAGGAACTTGAAGTTTGGCAAGGAAATATCTTTCCGATTCCCAGAAAATTCCAAAATTTCCAAAATTTAAAATGGCAGCTCTAATATGGCAGACAATTTATATCATGGAAGGCAATATTCATAGGGTATATCCCGAGAGCTCTGAATTTTATCGGATAGACTGCGGGTAGCATTTTTTTTAAATAATTTTGCATAGAAAATGTTCAAGACTTAATAAGCCCAAGACCGAAGGTCGAGGGTTTGTGTAAATTATTAAGTCAAGAACATTTGCTTAAAACCATTGCAAACAATATAGCTACCCGAAGTTTGTCAGATAAGATTTAGAGCTCGAGGGGTATATGTCAAGATTATTTCCCAAGTGAACAAATTCCTTATCCTTACGCACTTTTATTTATAGGTACATACACTTTTTTTATATAAGTTAAGGAACAACCATAGGAAAATATACTTTTTCGTCAGAAAAACATGACATTCCTTAACTCATTTATGACTTTTTAGACGGCTATGCGTTGCCATTAACAACGGAGGTAATAGTTATTTATGTACCAAGGCTTGTAAGTGTATTTTACAGGTGGAGAAGACAGTGCAAGGCGAAGCCCGTAGGGCTGAGGTTTGCAATGTTCAGGACCTGTAAATACACGACACAAGCCTAGGTGCATACGACGTTTTTCGTACTACTAGCAATATTGCAATTTTTAGGAAAATTAATTTAAAATTATTGTATTTCAAGATTTGTCGAACTCATTTATTAGTTGGCTTAGACTCTAATTGAGGTGTGTTTGCTTTCTGCTATGGTTACTGTCAAAATGACGCTGTTTTCTGTACAGTCTGTAGAATGGATAAGTAGTAATCAATTCCAGTTAACTGAACGAGTATATTTCATATACTATCCAGGATAGATATGAAACCGACCAATCACAGTGTATTAAGTACATAGCCAACTATTCCTTTTAAAAAAATTCAAAGTGGTGCGTAAGCTGTCAAAGTAATTGTCAGTGTGTTTTTGTGTAGTTATTGAGCTGAAAAATAATTTAAAATGAGTGATTCTAGTGAAGAACCGATAAATGGTACTCCACCAGATATTTGACTAATTGCAAATAAAACTTATGAGACATTATTACCACAAAAATCTAAAAGTAAATATGAATTTTGTTATAAAAAGTTTATGGATTGGGCACTAGTAAATGGAATAAAAAAAATCGCTGACCAAGGAATCACTATTGCCACATCCAGATTTTCTATCCAAGTCACTCACAACGAAAAAATTTTGTATGTAGAAATAATTGTTTATGGAACTTTAATAATATAACATTTGAAATCGTCTACCCTAAAGACCCATAAAACGATACCCCACATCGGTAGTGGGGTGGGGGTGGTAGTGGGGGTGGATGAAGTAAAAAAATATTTTGAGGTTTCTGGTTCTTATACACACACTAAATCACAATTTTTTTTCATCCCCTTTAATAATGGGGTGGGGGTGGTAATGGGGATGGCTAATGCCAACATTTTTATTGAGACCTCAAGAGAAGCTCTCTTGTATATATTAAATACCAATTTTATGGACTCTTACCTGCTTGATTTACCTATTTACCCCAAATTGACCCCAATTTACCCCCCCAGCCCTTCGACGGAACAAGATGAAAAAAAATGCAGATTTAAGCATTCTGGCGTAAGTAATCTCGTTTAATTAGATAAAATAAATATTTTTCAACACTTATATGCATGATTTATGATTTTAATTAATTTTTCAACCCTTTTAGCAACCACCTCTCAAATCAAAAATCATGAAAAAAATCATTTTTTGTATTTCTGAAATATGAAATCGCATATTAACATTACACAAACGGTTTGTTTAATGTTTATGATATAATTTTTGGTTGACTGTGAAATTTCAATCCTTAAAAACCACCCCCTTCGCCTACGGCGTCGTGCTCAAACTTCTTTATTGTGCGATATGGATATCATATCCACACTCGTTGCACAAACGACTATTTCTGACACTGTGAGCGGCAGAAATAGTAGTTTGTGCAACAAGAGTGGGTGAATAATGCCAAGAAATTTGTTGTGACCTTAGCTTCTCTTATATATATTAAATACCAATTTTATGGACTCTTACTTGCTTGATTTACCTATTTACCCCCCATTTGCCCCAATTTATCCCCCAACCCTCCAACGGAATAAAATGAAAATATGATCTAGTTCCAGATCTCGTTAATACTCATGCGTGTACCTTTCAAGTCAATATCTCAAACGGTTCCAGAGTAATCGTGGGCACAAAAAAAAGTTACAGACAGACCGACAGACAGAATTTTTTTTCTAAAACTTAAAATTTCGACGTTTCACGAGATTCTAGCTCTATTTCAACAATAAAAAGATTTATACTCTTTTTTTGCGTTACTATTCTTACACTGGATGTGGAAGTAAAATGTCGAGTGCAATTTTTTGACCAACTCTGTAACATCCATGACCGCGTCGGAAAAACCGACAGCAAAAGATTTAAATCGAGTTAACAAATAAAGCGCAGAGGAATATATATTAAAATATGAATATTAAATAGGAGATAAAGAAACGGGGCGCATCCATACGCAGATGAACATTATGCAAATCCGGCAGAATTAAATCATCCCTTATTGATCGGCTGCGACCGCTATCAATTCACTGTGAAGTCTCAACTCAGCTATACATAATTATTGTTGTTGGTCAGCAAATCATTGGGCAAAATATATGCTCGGGCTGGTCGGATGCCCTTATCTACAGACCGGCACAAATAATCAAATGAAATTGTAATAGTACGGGTAAAAGTTCTAGAGGAGTTAGTTCATCGACGTAACCCTGAGAAGTTTCGGTTCGACAAATAAAAGTTTGGTTTTGTTGAAAATATAGGAAAACTCGTCGAACAGAAAATTATTGCTTTCTGGCGGCTCGTCGGCCGGTGTTTCGAAAGTTCTTCCAGGCAATCACGCTGACGATGATTGAACTCGAATATTTTATGTTTTTCTGTAAATATGGTGTTACAGTGTTCGGGTCTTTATGTGATGAATGATCGTCCTGCAACTCAACACAAAAACAACATTTTTATCACTGAAATTGAAGCTGTGTATGTAAAGGATTTCGCAATAACGCTTTGAGAAAGGAATCAGATTCAGTTTCCGAAACGTTATGCAAAATACATTATTGTTATATTACTTCCACATCCAGTGGAAGTAGGTATAGTAACGACAAAAAAATTTTAAAAAATTTGTATTGTTCAAATAGGCTTAGAATGTCAAGAAACGTTGAGATTTTAAGTTTGAGCGAAAAAAAATTTCTGTCTGTCTGTCGGTCTGTCTGTAACTTTTTTTTTTGTGGGCACGTTTACTCAAGGACCGTTGAGATATTGACTTGAAATTTGGTATACATATGTACTTTAACGAGATCTAGAACTAGATTATATTTTCATCTTGTTCCGTCGAAGGGTTGGGGGGTAAATTGGGGTAAATTTGGGGTAAATAGGTAAATCAAGCAGGTAAGAGTCCATAAACTTGGTATTTAATATATACAAGAGAAACTAAGGTCTCAAAAAAAATTTTGGCATTAGCCCATTACCACCCCCATCCCATTATTAAAGAGGATGAAAAAAAATTGTGTTTAGTGTGTGTACAAGAACCAGAAACCTCAAAATATTTTTTTCTTCATCCACTACCACCCCCACCCCACTACCGATGTGGGGTATCGTTTTATGGGTTTTTGGGGTAGAGGATTTCAAATATTATATTATTAAAGTTCCATAAACAATTATTTCCACATACAAAATTTTTTCGTTGGGAGTGTCTTGGATAGAAAATCTGGACGTGGAAGTAGTGATTCCTTGGGCAGCGGTTTTTCTAAAAGTGCCTCCTGTCTATGCAATGTAAACATAAGAGCATGTACCACCTGTCGGCTTATAAGCTATACGTCACGTTGTAGAATTATATCTGCAAAATATAACAATATAAACAAAAGGCGTGTAGAATGTAGGTACTGGTAAATGTTTAATCAATAGTAATATAGTAAATAATGATACAGGTTATCCTTGTTTTCCTCAAGCAAAGTTGGGAAAACTCTATTATTGACAAAATTTTGCTTCAAGTAACTCTTTTCGTACATAATAACTTTAGATAATACGTTTGAACCAATAGTCTATGAAAATTATCAAATTATTATATACTCAGAATAGTTATGGGGCAATATTTTTTAAGAACTTTACATTAATAAATGCGTATAGAGTGTAGATTGAATTTTATTTAATTCGATTTCCTCACAATGTCTTCCTTCCAATGGCAATAATGATTTGAGGGGATGCAAAACTGGACATGTCCACATTATACAATTTTATAAAAATTGCAAAAATTAGTAGAAAGCAATATATTTACAGTTGATATAAGAAAGAACATTTTACTTTGTTTTTTATCACTAATTTATTGTAACATACACATTACTGTAGTTTCGGTACATTGACGTGCCATTTTCAAACGTTGACAACCTTTGAAAATGGCACGTTAATGTGCCGAAACTGTAGTAACGTGTATGTTACAATAAATTAGTGATAGAAAACAAAGTAAAGTGTCTTTTATTATATCATTATGATTAACTATCACCAAGTAACGGCTTCGTCAATATATATTTGTAGTTGTATCTATTATTTTTCCCCATTTATATACCATTAATCCTAAATTTTCCCACCACCCATATATAGCTAAGAATTTTTCAGATTTTTGGCACTGGTCTATATCGTATTTTGACACAATTAAAAGATGCAGTTTAAAAACCTTTTTACACTTGTGTTATTGATTTTGACTAGGATTTCTTTTTTTACAAAAACAAGTAAAATAATTACGTCCGTTTTTGCACTTAAAATTAAAACGTCTCTCATTTTAATGTGTACTTTCTTACATTTCATATTCTCGATTATGGGTAGTATGAGCGATAACAAAGTGTTAGCCGCATTTAGAACAATGAACTTTACTTTTAGAAGTTGGAGATTATGAAACGACTTAACTGAAAACTTCGCTGCATGCATGCCTTTGGCGCGCTTATGATTGGGGATCTCGGTGTATCCAGCAAACTGCAGCATGTATATATGTAAATGTGTAATTTAATTTTGTGCATAAAGTAATATTCTATTTATTATAATGAAAAATAATGAATCCATACTGGAATTTATAATCGTTGAATTAAATTGGAATTAGTAGAAAATAGCTAATGGTGTATATTCCTTTTAACTTTAATAAATCGCGTTATATTTCGAGTAATATACGAACTATATGTAATTAAATAAGTATGTACACCATTTAATTTACTATATTCTTCTTGTTTTCTGGTAGAATAATCTGAAATTACAGCAGGTCTAAGTTTGAAAAATTATAAAATTTTGGAACAACTGACGTGGAAGAAAATTGTTTGGACAATCGTTTTAAAAAATTTTCTGATACACAATATTGTTAACTAATTACTACGAAAAGCAACGGTGATAGAGAAAATTGCAAAAATTTGCAGTGAAGCACAAATGGTCACCTCTTTAGGCTCTTTAGAGTGTACAGGGTGGACCAAATTATAGTGGAAGACCAGACCCTCTGAATTCGACACCCTCTATACAACTCGCGAACACCCACCTAAAAAATAGGTAATCGGATGTAAAATAACCTGCTAAACTTGATTTTTGAATTCGCCCATTGATTTGAGATTGCCAAAATGACCAAATTGGCAATTTTCTAAAAAAAATAAAAATTATGTGTTATTTTTTGTTTTTCATATAACACGTCACATATTTTTTATTTTACTTCAGAATTTTTTAATTTTTTTACATAATATTCTCTCTAACTATTCTTTGATATGTTGAAAGTAAAAAACTTTACCTAAAAAATAATTAGTTGGCAAAAAAAATAACAACTTTTCTTTGACGCAAAATCTTTAAAATTTGCAGAGTGAAATGTCCGATCGAGGTATCTTTTTTATTTTTAAAGTTAGGTGCGTACTATAACCGAAGAAAATGTTCCGAATGAACTAAATAAAATCTTTTATAAGAAGTTTTTTTTGAAATTTTGCTCCCTTATCGAAATTTCATTGATTGTTTCAGCGTCCGAACGAATGCGCGCTACTATGAATCGGCCGCAATCGCATCTAGAGCTAAACGCAGGCACGTGCCGGGTGATTATTATTTTCCAGTGTCCATTTATGTTAAGTTGAAAGTGCTTTTTGTCTCAGTCCTTATATTTAGTGCGTTATAAACACATAGTTTGCCATAATAAATTATAATTACTCGGATAGGAAATCAAAGGAAACAAGCTAAAAACGTACTCTTCGCCTGTTCACTGGATTTTTATATAATTGTTATACATTCAGTAGGATACTTTTCGCAGTTTTTTGTAAATAATGTTACTTTTAGACATTTTTACGATCTTAGTTGGTAAAAGACTTGGTAAAAAAACTACACCAAACCCCATTTGGGTTTCGAACCCGGGACTCTTGGATTCCGAGTCAAAAGAACTACACCACCACCTTACACGTAAAAGAATGTAATTTTTTACATTATAAGAGACGAGCTAAAATCATATTTTCACGGTTGTATATTACATTATGAAATGTATATTTGTAAAATATATAAATATTTAGATATTAAAATGAAATATTATTTCACTAAATTTCTATTCAATTACAAAAACATAAAAATAAAAAATTTTTTTTTTTCAAATTTAAATCATTAACATTTTTATTTCTAATAGGGTTCTTCCTCTAGCTAACACTAATTTACTGTCCAAATTTCAGTACAATCGGAATTTTCTTTCTTGAGTTATCGTGCTTACAAGAAACGTGACGGACGGACAGACAGACGGACATTTTGAAAGTTGTTCAGAATTCGTTCACTAACACAATAGTATGAAAATTTTTTGTCTGGGAGTGATATTTACGGTTTTAGAAATGTACCGATCAAATGCAAAATTCGATGACATTTATGTGGCTCTAAAACAATATTTAGAAGAGAAAAATGTATTTTTATCACTAAATCCAGTTTACCATACACAATGTAGAAGATCGTGTACCCGAACTGCTTATAAAAAAAAATCAGAAATTGTAAATTTTAGTACAGAGAATACAAGTAAAAAGGGCATTTCTGCAATGTGCTATTTACAAGACAGCCTACCAAATGAAGCCAAGAATTCCAAATGTTTTAGATTTTAGATGGTACTTAAAGGAGGAAATCTTTTTTCCAAAGATTATTGCAAAAAACCCAAAACCCAATAGAGGGTGAGTTAACTCCATTTTGTTAATGTAAATTATATAACTGTACTACAAGCTGCAAGTGTAGCAAAGCAAACGTGCAATGTAACATTGTATAATAAGTTGTTTATGCGAAGGAAAATGTAATCTTTAGTACCCACTACTTGCTGTTATAATTAATGAAAACATATTTTTTAATGTGTATGTTTCGAGATTATTTACATAATTTTATAACATTTAATTGCAAATAGAAACTAAATAATCCGTAGACTCACTTGATCGCTTAAACGACACCACAGATTGGCGACGTTAACAGAAGTTATGCTTTAAATTAATGCGGACGAGTTGCGCGGCCGCATTCAACAGCGTCATCTCGTTACATGAGCCGAATTTCAAAAAAATCTCTTTATAAAAAAGTTTGTTTAAAGTATATGGAACATTTTTCTAGTTTATACTATAACTCTCTCTTTAAAAATAAAAAAGTTACCTCGATCGGGTATTTTTCAATGCAAATTTTAAAAAACCGCGACAATAGAGGGTAATTATATATTTTTTAGGCACTATATTATTAGTTACACTATATTCTTTGCCGTCAGCCTGTCCAAGAATATTGGAGGGATTTATGATTAAAAAAAATTTTTTTTTTTAATTAAAAATTTGTCGTGCGCAAAATAAATGGGACAAGTCTTATAACGTGTTTTTGATAAAATCTAGTTGTGTACATCTAACTTTAATTTTTGTGACATTGTCAGTTATTTGTCAAAATTCATTGCAATTGTGCAAATAGAGACAGATTTACATTAGAAAAGCCGCTGCCCAAGGAATCACTACTTCCACATCCAGATTTTTTTATCCAAGTCACTCACAACGAAAAAATTTTGTATGTGGAAATAACTGTTTATGGAACTTTAGTAATATAATGTTTGAAATCCTCCCTGTAAGGCAATTACGCACTCATGGAAATACGCACTCGCCGCTATGCGTAACTTTTCCATTCGTGCGTAATATGCTTCTTATATCACTCATTACTTAATATACTATTAATAGTGTAATGATTTGTTTACTGACAGAAATTCCAATAATAAACAAAAATATCTAAAAAGGTCGGTACGTTAAAATCTCTAATACTTTGTACAATGGTATACCGTGCGTGTAATTTCCCATTAGGCATGTACATTCACGTAGCGCGAGAGATCTGACAACACCGGCAGCCGTAAATTCGTCCGTCGGTGGAGCATCCCAGTTTTGTTATTTCATTTCAGCCAGCTGGCACACGCGAGGTTGTAATTCTTACTCCCCATGCCTAGCCCGCGACTACACACACGGTATATGGTCATATAGGTTCTAAATGTCTCCCTCTCTCACCCCTTGAAACCTTCTATCGATGTACTAAATACTTCGTATAACATCTGAGACCTTAAACAATGAAACTCACTCAGTATACAAATGGTGTTCATAATTATTTTTATTATGATTGTTTTATATTTACATGTTGAATCATAGTAAACGTTGATAAGTAGCGGTATCGGCCAAGATATAAGAGCAATTCAACAATCGGTTATTACACACTGAATAATGCATCTATTTCGATATGAATTTAATGCTATGCACTCGATGCTAATGTGAAAATCATTACAATAAAAGCATCGCATAATTTGTGAGCTATCAAACACCCATTACGGAAACAATTTTTTATCTTCCCGCTGGAGCCTTCACTCTCCTATAAAGCGTGACGGTCCCACAAGGGAGGCTCCGCCAACTATGATTTATTTTTGACGTATACATATAGTGGAGTACAATTGCTAAAATCGCTTGCATTAATTTCCCGGTACTCGAAAAGATTATATTTTGGTGCCATTCAATTCAGCTCGATAGATACAGTATTTATGAGTCGTTTTAAGATCTCTCAATTTGTTTAAAAAGGTAGAAAACAAATTGTTGATATTTCCAGGATGTTGTTTTTTGACCTTTTGCCACTTACATAGTGAGAACGGTAATAGACACCACAAAAATATACTAGACATTTTTTGTAGAGCATCGAATTTTCTACGAAAAAGTCCAGGAGAGCATGTTTTAATCTACTTTACTTTACAAATTACATTCGTCTGCGTGTAAGTGTAAAAACCGCTGCCCAAGGAATCACTACTTCCACATCCAGATTCTCTATCCGAGTCACTCACAACGAAAAAACTTTGTATGTGAAAATAATTGTTTATGGAACTTTAATAATATAATATTTGAAATCCTCTACCCCAAAAACCCATAAAACGATACCCCACATCGGTAGTGGGGTGGGGGTGGTGATAGGGGGGTGGTAGTGGGGGGTGGATGAAGTAAAAAAATATTTTGAGGTTTCTGGTTCCTGTACATGCACTAAATCACATTTTTTTTTCATCCCCTTTAATAAGGAGGTGGGGGTGGTAATAGGGGTGGCTAATGCCAAAAATTTTTTTGAGACCTCAGCTTCTCGTGCATATACTAAATACCAATTTCATGGACTCCTACCTGCTTGATTTACTCATTTACCCCAAATTTACCCCAATTTACCCCCCAACCCTTCGACGGAACAAGATGAAAATCTAGTTCTAGATCTCGTTAAAGTACATATGTGTACCAAATTTCAAGTCAATATCTTAAACGGTTTCAGAGTAAACGTGCGTACAAAAAAAAGTTACAGACAGACAGACCGACAGACAGACAGACCGACAGACAGACAGAAAATTTGTTTTCGCTCAAACGTAAAATCTCGACGTTTCATGACATTTTAAGCCTATTTGGACAAAAAAAATTTTTAAAAATTTTTTTGTCGTTACTATACTTCCACTGGACGTGGAAGTAAAATGGCCATTTCTCGTACTAGGCTAGGCTACTCCAAATATCAGTCCTTAAATCGCAAAATTTTATTTGTAACAAATAATTAAAGTTGTAATCGCTAGCTATTAATTTCAAACGAAGCAATAGGTGCGGGAGTGGTTGTGATGTCATACTGTGTGTCGAACGGGGAACAGCAAACGGCAGCCATTTCATTTGCATTGACATCGAGGTTGAAAAAATGCCAAAAACTACTAAAAGGCACAAAGGAAATAGGTCCCTCACATGTCTTAATAAATAAAATATTTCCTTTCGTTTGAATAAATCTTCTAAAAATTGTACAACTTTTTTCGTTATCTTTAGTTATCTGCTGAATACCCAAAATAATATTTTTTAACAATAATGTAAGCAGAAATACAAGATTTTTTTTTCAAACTTGACGAGCTATGGGGCTCTAAAAGATTGATTCTTTTTAATTTTATATATCTGTCAAGTAAATAAATGCTTCCATGTCAGTTTTTTACATGAAAATATTTTCTTATTATTTTTTATTTGTTAATAGTAATTTTTGTTTCGAATTGAATATATATATCTCCCCTGATGAGTTCTAAAGAGAATGAAAAAAGTTGTACAATTTTTAAAGGATTTATTCAATCAAAAGGACATATTTTATTTATTATGACGTGAGGTAAATTTTATACCCATTTTGTTTATGCTTTTAGTAGTTCTTGGCTTCGAAATGTAACAAATGTTAGATTATAATGGAGTATCTTCACGTGGGGCTAGAGATACTAGAAAGAATTCCTCGTTAGGGAGGCTTCTTATAATATATTGGCATGATCAGACTTAGGTCATCAGTATATAGAAGGAATGGTTATTTTCTGTATGTGTATGAAAGAAGTTGACAAGTCGGTTCGTAACTTCTTGTTGATATTCTAGTTTCCAGTTTTAACACTGCAAACTTCACCAAGAGAAAAACTTTCAGTGTTTCTATAAGAGATGCCACCATACACACATCCACAGTAGGTAAATTGTCCGATTGTCCTTTTGAAAAACAGTCATCGGTCATTTTAAATGAATATTTACACTTCTAAAGCCTTGATAATGAATAAATTGCACACAATATTTGTAAACATCCGAATATCGTATACGTTGTCGTAAGTATAAGCTTGTATGCGGCTATGGTGCCATATGCCAGCGCACTACTTGACGTTACAGTCAATGGTGGCACTTAATAAAAATAGCGTAAATTATGCAGACTTTAATTATATAGCTTGTATTTAATTTTTTTGCGAACTATGTCTTTTACTTCCACGTCCAGTGGAAGTATAGTAACGACAAAAAAATTTTTAAAAATTTTTATTGTCCAAATAGGCTTAAAATGTCATGAAACGTCGAGATTTTAAGTTTGAGCGAAAAAAAAAATTTCTGTCTGTCTGTCGGTCTATCTGTAACTTTTTTTTGTGCGCACGTTTACTCTGGAACCGTTTAAGATATTGACTTGAAATTTGGTACACATATGTACTTTGACGAGATCTAGAACTAGATTATATTTTCATCTTGTTCCGTCGAAGGGTTGGGGGGGTAAATTGGGGTAAATTTGGGGTAAATAGGTCAATCAAGGTAATAGTCCATAAAATTGGTATTTAGTATATACAAGAGAAGCTAAGGTCTCAAAAATTTTTTGGCATTAGTCACCCTTATTAAAGGGGATGAAAAAAAAATGTGATTTAGTGTACCTATGTACAGGAACTAGAAACCTCAAAATATTTTTTTACTTACCACTACCACCCCCCGACCCCACTACCGATGTGGGGTATCGTTTTGTGGGTTTTTGGGGTAGAGGATTTCAAATATTATATTATTAAAGTTCCATAAATAGTTATTTTCACATACAAAGTTTTTTTCGTTGTGAGTGACTTGGATAGAGAATTTGGATGTGGAAGTAGTGATTCCTTGGGTAGCGGTTTTTTATGTTAGCTTACGTTTAGTCCAATAATTATAAAAATTTTCATCACAAAAAATGTTATCTGAGATTTTCCTTCAGTGACTGTTGTTGGAGGGGTTATACATCACAAAACCACAAAAATCAGTTCTGTGGTGCCCCGCAACCCCCCCAAAAAACCATCCCTTCGGTGAAAAGAGCTTCATTTTACTGATAACTCGTTAACCATTGAAGATATAAAAAAATTGCTCATTATAAAAAAGAAAGCTTAACTAATTTACTAAAAAAAAGTTCTATTGTAATTTTGTTGTATATGCCATGGTTTTTAAGAAAATCGATATTGAAATAAATTCCAAAATTTGTATTTTTAATGCGCACGAATTTTCTTTTATTTGAATTTTTTTGCACGCGGCCTATAGAAAAAATTGAATTGCTCGGAAACCGAACAAGCTAGGAAGAAAAATCAAAATGGGTTTTAAAGGGAATATAAAATATTCTCTTGTGTTGCCATTTCTGATGGCTATTAATATTTATTAGTATACGAAAATAACAATATAACATAGTTATCTCTTAATTTTTTGCGCCTCTAACTATTCACAGGCCCATAAAAAATAACTGACTTTAATATAAGTTATAAATGCATCATCGTTTAGTTCAAGGTAGTACTTCAATGCAGAAAAAGTTAGGAATAAAATAATTCACATTTACAAATTTACCAGCATGTTGAACTTAGCCAAATTTTGGCCAATTTTTTATTGTTTCTAAAAATAAAAAAGAGACCCAAACATCTTGAAAATTTAGCTCAAAAATTTTTTTTTTAATTTATATATATAACTATTGTTTCTAATCATTTAATAGTTAAAAAATTGCATAAAAAAATATCATCAAAAAATTGAATATGCAGCTTTTTTTTGATTTTTTTTTAATTAATCTAACGTCCTTGTATTTAAATATTTTTGAATGTACCCGGTCTAAAAATAAAGGTAAGACTTCATATTATTTGATCATACTAAAGTGTTTCATTTTGTTACTTTTGACATAATCTCAAAATTAGTAAAAATATAGTGACTTTTATAATTTTTTATGATATAAAGTTATTAAATCTTTTATTTGCTTCTTTTTTCATAATATGTCAACAATTGGCAAAGATCTACTTAAAAAAGTTGAAGAAAATTTTTACTTACACAATCTCCAAATTACAAAACATATAGGGACTTTTATTATTTTTTATGGTTACAAAATAAAGTTATTAAATGAATGTATTTCATATCTGATTCTATTTTTTATAATATGTTAACAATTGGCAAAGATATTAAAAAAAATCGGGAAAAAATCAATTTTTACTAACACGACCCTAAAAACCCTAGAAATCTAGTTACTTCGATAATTTTCTATGGTGAAAAATCGAAGATTATAAAAATATCTTTTGCTTACTGATTTTATTAGATACGTCGACAATTGCCGAAGATATTAACGATTATATAACGCATTTTCTAAAAATTCAATTTTTTTTATATTTTCAATATCGATTTTCTCGATAACTATGGCATATACAAAAAATTACAGGAGTTTTTTTTAGGATATTAGTCAAGCTTTCTTTTTATAATAAGCATTTTTTTTTATATCTTCAACGGTTAACGAGTTATCAGTAAAGTAAAGCTTTTTTCACCGAAAGGGTGGTTTTTTGGGGGGGTTGCGCGGCACCCCCAGAACTAATTTTTGTGTCTTTGTGATGTCCTCCACTAACAGTTACTGAAGGAAAATCTCCGATAACATTTTTTGCGAGTTTCTGGTGTTTTTTTTTACTTTACCGACTGGACTAATTTTTGAGAATTATTTTCCAAATTCAATTTTTCTGCAAGTTCCGTATTGCACCGGTCTATGGATGGCTCCGCTAACTATGATTTATTTTTGACGTGTACGTATATATATATTAAGGGCGCAATAATTGAGTTGGCAACGTACGTCGAACAGGACGCAGAGATACATACATTGATCAAACAACCTTTGTACCTATTTGTACGTATTTGTAAATCATTTATCATGCATGCGATGCGACATTCACTCCTCATGTGTGTTTAACAAGTCCACTCGACCAGCCCATCATTGTACTCGCTGTGAATACAATCCGACGGATAAACAACCGCAGAATCACGGCACATCACCCCCTGTCGGCGATTATGCTACGAATTAAAAGCGGACAATGTCGCTTTTTGCCCGTTTCAAACGTGGCCGGATTATATGCGCTTAAATTGCAAAATTTTCCGGCGCTCGACGGTCTCGATCGTACCTGGTAATAGAAAACCGTTTATCAAATTAATCATGACTGTTTATACGGAGATAATTTACAACAAGCAAACTAATATCCAAGGAAATATATAAATACTACTTCTCCTAGACATACGAAATTAACTAATTTATATTGTTAAATAATTTTAATTGAATAATATTTCGAAAATTACCTATACATGAACTAAAATAAGAATGGGAATAGTTATAAATGCAACATCAAATGATACCCGACGCGACGTAGCTTATAGCATTTTGAATAAAAAACATTTAAAATAAAATTTCGGTTTTCGTCTATTTAGAGGTTGCTTAACCAACTCAGAATAGAAAATCCTTTGCCATATACCAAAAATCTGTATTTAAATACAATACGTTTGCACTTGTTAACTACTTTTTGCATGTATTTGCTGTTACCAGAAATCAGGGGTGATTTACCCTGTTTTAGGGTAGTTTATTCGCTTTAATCCCTAAAAATATAACTTCAGAATCTAAATTAAGTATTTTTTCAACTTTATTTCTACACCCCTTTCAAGCACTAATTTATTCTATTTTCAACCCAAGAATAAATTCTAGGCTTTTGGCATGTTAGATAGATAGATAGATAGATAGATAGATAGATAGATAGATAGATAGATTTATTTCCCAACAATTACAATTTAGTTCTATAATTCATAATATAACACACACATATAATAATTGTAATTTAAACCTCTTAAGAGGCATATGGGAAAAGAGGTAATTTAGTAAATAATATTAAAAATACTAATATATAAACATAAAAACAATAAAAACATGAATGAACATGATACATTTGTTATGATCTATCCTGAGATCTGCGTGAGTCGCCAGCCCGCGCACGTCCCCACGTGTGCCGTACACAAAGCCACTGCAGTAATACCGAAAGTATATTAAAATTTAACTGATAGTAATTTGTTTATACTGCAATTAGCTTTGTGCCTGACACACATGATAGCAACCCACGCGAGCCAGCAACTCAAACAGATTCCAAGTCAGATCTTACAACACTAAATACTATACTAACAAATATATAAAATGGTACTTTATTAAGTAATACATTGTAGTACTAGAGAATAAGAAATTCATTAATGAATGATAGGTATGAGAAATCAATTTAAATTAGAAAATTCTTCACCAAAATATTCATTCAAATTATAAAATGAGAATTTTGTAAGTAAGGATTTTAATTTTCGTTTAAAGTTGAATAAATTTGGGGCCTGAGTTACATACGTTGGGAGGTGGTTAAAAATGCTTATACCAGTATATAGTGGCCCATTTCTACTTGAAGTATATCTGTAATCTGGTGTTAATATTATATTATTATATCTAGTATTATAACTATGTATGTCCAGTGGTCTCTTTAAATTTGATTTTCTTTTATATATTATTATTGCCAATTTGAAAATATACAAGTTTGTTACAGTGAATATTTTGTTCTCTAAGAAATATTGTCTGCATGAATCCCTTGGTTTTAGATTAAAGAGAATTCGAATTGCTCTTTTCTGCATAACGAAGGTGCTATCACTAGTTGTAGAGTTCCCCCAATATTCAATGCCGTACTGTAGGATGCTGTGAAAATATGAATAATATACAGTAAGAGCAGCTTTAAATCCTACATTTAGCTTGATAGTGTTAACTGCGTAGATGGCTGTACTTAGCTTTCTATTTAGATTATTTATGTGCACTTTCCAATTCAGACATCTATCTACGTAGATACCCAAAAACTTGGCATGCTCAACTGGTCTTATATCCCCACTGGTTGTTGGTAACACTCTTTGTATGTTGGTAAGATGATGCGCTTGAAATAAAACATTACATGACTTTTCAGGATTCAGCATAAGTTTATTACATTTGAACCATTCTAATATATTATTCATTAGTGTTGATGCATCCAGATAAAGCGAATCGATGGTTTTGTGATGTAGTATAATACTAGTGTCATCCGCAAACAGTGAGAACATTATACCAGGAAAATTTGCAGACAGATCATTTATATAGATAAGGAACAATAATGGACCCAGAACTGACCCTTGTGGTACACCACACTTCAATACCTCCGGTTTTGACTTAGTTTTTTTAAGTACCTTTCTGGATGTCTCGAAAACCTCTGTCTGTGCCGTCCGATTCGTTAGGTATGAGGTAAACCATAGAAGTGGAATACCTCTAATGCCATAGTATTCCAATTTGTTTAACATTAATGAATGGTCGACGCAGTCAAAGGCCTTAGATAAATCACAGAAAATTCCTAGGGCACATTCCTTGTTTTCAATTTTATTATTTATTTCATCTAGTAGTGAAAATGTCGCATCTGATGTACCAAGGTTTTTTCTGAATCCATATTGTGACTTTGACAGAATCCTGTACTTATCAAGATAACTAACTAACTGATTTTTTACATATATTTCTAATATTTTAGATAAAACCGGCAAAAATGATATAGGACGATAGTTGCTTACATTTTCTTTAGAACCTTTTTTAAAAATGGGTCTTAGTAAAGCTTTTTTAAATCTGTCTGGAAATATTCCACTTTTTATAGACAGGTTAAATAAATATAGCAAAGGCTTAATTAGTATATTAAGATTTTCTTTCAATAAAGTAATGGTCATTTCATCGTAACCAGCTGAATTTTTATTTTTTAAGTTCTTAATTATGGAAATTAATTCTGGTTCCGTTATTTCAGGCAGGAAAAAAGAGTTTCCAATATTGATATTAGTTTTTCGTAGATAGGTATCTGAATTTGAGTGGCTAACTATATTTTGTGTTGCTTGGTAAGTTATATTTAAGAAGTAGTTATTAAATATATTTACCACCTCCGGTTGATCTACAACTAACACATCATCCTGTAATAAATATATTGGTTCTGCTTCTTTCACATTTTGTGAATTTGTGGCTTCCCTAATTACATTCCAAGATGTTTTTATTTTGTTTTCACTTAATAATATTTTATTTTTGTAGTATATTTCTTTTGCCAGTCTGATCACCCTTTTAAGTATTTTTTGATAGCTTTTTAAATACCTTATAAAATTTTCGTCTTCAGATTTTCTTTTTTTAATAATTAGGTTTCTTTTATTCCTACAAGAAATTCGTATACCTTTGGTCATCCATTTGTTATTTACAGTGTTAGATTTTTTATATGTTTTTACTGGAAATGCGGAGTTGAAACAACCGTTGAAGTGACTGTAGAATCCCTCAAATGCAATATTTGTATCATTTTGCTGGTATAAAAAGTCCAGTCTACATTTAATAATAACTGGGTAAATTTATTTAAATTCCTCTTATTGAATAACCTTTTTTCCTCATAAAAAACGGTATTTTTATTAACAGACTCTGCACATGGATTTATGCAGAGAATTTGTGAGGTATGATCAGAGAGACCCAAATCAATATTATGAGAAGTATATTCACTAGAAACATTTGTTAGAATATTGTCGATTGTGCTTGATGAATTTGCTGTTACCCTTGTTGGTTCCTTCACAGTAATTTTAATATTTAGCATACCTAGTATATTTGTAAAGTTATTTAGAATTGTACTTTCATAGTTAAAGTTCATATTAAAATCACCACAAATAACAAATTGGCTATAGTGGTAAGAGTTAAGTTCCAGAATTAAGTTCAAAAATGAATCCATAAAAATATTATTGTCACCTGAAGGTGACCTATAAACAGCTATTATAACTAGGTTTAATTTTTTACTATAAGCGGCTACATATTCAAAGTGTTTTTCATTACTTTTAGTGTTAAGGTTAGTTATTTCAGAAAGATTTAAATTATTCCTAGCATAAATTGCCACGCCCCCACCAACGTATGTACTGCGACAGAAACATCCAGTTAGCATAAAGTCAGTGTTTAAGTCATAATAGTTTGTTTCGAAGTTATTGAGCCAGTATTCTGAGAAACATATCACATCTACATATAAATCATAAGTTGAAAATAAATCCTCTAGGCAAATATTTATCTCATCTATTTTATTTCGGATTGATGTTGAAATTTGAAATCAGCAACCTCAAAAACCCCTAGAAATATACTTTTGGAATGAAAATTAATTTTGTCCAATTTTCATTTTTCACCTCTTTCAACCCCCATTTTGCTCGATTTTCATCCTAAGAATAAATTTTTGGCTTCTGGCATGTCAAAACCCCTAGGAATATACTTTTGGAATGAAAGTTACGTATTTTGTCAAATTTTCATTTTTCACCGCTTTCAACCCCCTCTATTCTACTCGATTTTCATCCTAAGAATAAATTTTTGGCTTCTGGCATGTTGATATTTGAAGTCATCAACCTCAAAACTCCTAGAAATATACTTTTGGAATGAAAATTACGTATTTTGTCAAATTTTCATTTTTCACCCCTCTCAAGTCCTATTTTACTCGATTTTCATCCTAAGAATAAATTTTTGGCTTGTGACATGTTGAAATTTAAAATCATAAACCTCAAAATCCCTAGAAATATATGTTTAAAATGAAAATTACGTGTTTATGATTATGATGTGTATAAGGACTTTGTAGTACACAATAGATTTGAAAACCACCTCCTTTTACAAACGTTTTGAAGTCGTTTAAAACGTAGTTGACTAGTGATAAAGGACGCTTCAGTAAATAGTAGTAGATCACTTGTTCATTTAACATTTCTGATATTTGAAGCGTCCACTCCATTTGGACCAAATTAAATACGCATTTCGTATAAACGAACACGGGGAAGATTCAACAATAAAATACCAACATTGAAACGTGTATGCGAATTTATTTCACGAACTCACACCGTTTACAAAGAATTGGAGCAGTTAGCGAGTGGCAAATAGGTAAAATTACTTGTCGCTCTCCTTCCGTGATATTTAGAACGGTCTCATTTGTAACCCGTCGTAGTAATTTTTCAAGCTACAATTATTTTTATGAAAGCCGCAGGGAAAATAAATGCCGTGCCGGTAGTTCAAAGTATAATAAAAATATTTACCACAAACCGTCATCAAAAGTTTGCAAAACTTTGTTTATAAATTAAAGTTGCAACCTAATTATTAATTATTTTTTGTTTCCATCACAAGTTACGGGGTGGATAACTTCAATTTCAAAATTCCATAGCATAAAATAATAAGTTCAAAGCTGAATTTGCAGTTTTTTACTTTGTAGTTTAACTGATATATACATACATAGATAGATAGAGTAAATGAAATGTTTAAATTGTGCTCCATTCGCAGTCTGACAGTAACCAACACGGCTAATAAACTCTTTTAAATTAAATCTTTCACATTCATATTCACTGGGCCATTCTCATATACTTTGCTTTTATGGTTGTAACCCCCAGTTTTTGCCTACCATTCTTCTGCAAGCCCATAAGGCTCGCGTGAATTTGGGAGTCAGTCTGTTTAGATATGTTGTGTGTTGTGGAGTTTAATTTAACTTCTTCGCTCACCTACAATTCGTTACCTTAGAGATATAATCTTTCCACGTTGAGTTTCCTCTTTTTTTGTGAAGATTACCCCAGTGGTCTTCCCTGAGTTCACGGAAAGACCTACTATAGGGAGGGCTCTCTGCATCATTTCTGATGAAGTGCTATCATATTTTCCTATACTAGGATGGCGATATCGTCTGCATAACCTTGCGCGTATATTCCCTGCTATTAGTCTAGGATATAGCTACATATATGACGCCTGGGATATAACATGTTGGCATTGCTGGATTGTTGTTATGTTTTAGCAAGTATTTTATCTTATATGAGTCAGACCTCCCTGACCGTTTAGGTCCCAGAAAATATTCAATTGTGGAACAGAGTATAACACTTTGGGACTTGGTGTTAGTTGAAGAGGGTATCATATATGGGCCTGGGATATAACATGTTGGCATTGCAGCTATGTTTTAGCAAAGAGTATTTTATCTTATGGACCTCCCCCCCCCTTACCGTTTTGGTGCTGCCCGCCCCAGAAAATATTCAATTGTGGGCAAGAGTATAACACTTTGCTGCTTGATGTTAGTTGAAGAGGATATCTTGGCAATTAACATTCGATATATGCCAACATTTTTTCTCCGTGCAATTGGCAGCACTGGCGACATCAATTATGGCCAAAATTGGAACGTGGTATAACACTTTCTGACCAGGCGGCTATCTCCTAGACTATATTCCAGTCGAGATAAGAGCTCGCCCACGATCAGGCACCATAGTAGGGCCCCTACTATGGTGCCTACTGAGGGCATCCTATGGTCATGGATACTTCTTCTGTCCTAGCGCGGACTAAATTTTTCTAGTTCCGAGTGCGATCCATCTTGTTACTGACTTTTTAACTCCGCGTCTCTTCACTGCATCACTTAATGTGTCGAGGAGTTACTGTCAAAGGCACTCTCTATGTCTAGGAAAGTTCCTATGGCAGTTCTTTATTGTCTAGGGACCTTTCTATTTTTTTTAAATAAGCTCATATTGCCTGTTTTGGTAGGCATATTACTACTTATGTTACCGTCTCTGATATGTCTATCAACCAGTTTCTCGAGAATTCTTAAGAGAAATTGCTAACTCACAAGATTCCCATTCCCCCCTTCTCCACAAAAAGCCGGTTGGCAGCCGATTTTCATCTACTTTCTGTAACATGTTTAAGAGACTCTAAGCAACAGTTTTTTGCAAGAAAAATTGAGTTCCTAATCAAAATATAAGTGCTCTCCAGTATTTCTAGTATATCTACGATCGAAAGAATAACCTAGATATGGAGTTAGACAAGGCAAGTCGTCAAAAAGATTAAAAATTCCAATTAAAAATTTACCATATGTAAAATAAACACTCACTCATCTAGAGCGAGTCGAGATTATATAAATATTAACTCGCGAAATTAAAAATGGGATTTTTGTATTTCATTAAATTTAATTAAAAATAAATATTCCACCCCGTGGGTGTGCGTTTCATGTTTTTGTTTAATTCCCATTCCTAGGATTTAATTAAAATGCATTAGTATAGAATAATACGGATTTTGTTTATCGTCAAAACGCGGAAAACGTGTGTGCACCGCAAAGTATTAGCTCCACATCAGAACGATCACGCCGATTCAGATGAAAGCAAAATATGTTTCTGATCGTTTGAAATTCAATATTAGGTACAGATGGTTAATTAACATCATGTTATTTAAGTAAACTAGAATTCAGTTAACCAGGTTTACGTAAAAATGGGAATATGATGAGAATACCAAAGTAATATACCTGGTTTTAGCTTGCATTTTATTACCTTTCCCAACAACAATAACTCCTTGAATAACTACAATTTACTTATGTCAAATGTAATATTTTCTTCAAAGACATAATTTTACCTTCTATATCTGAAAGAGATTTTAAAGTTAACAATAGTTCCACTGTTGTTTAAAAAAGGACGCGCTAATATGTACGAATATTACAGAGCAGTAGGCCTTCTCTAATATTACTGCAGTTGAACTGACTTTTTTCGGCGACAACATTTCACCTGAAATTTTATTGTTAATTCTTATCTATTATGACCTCCTGATTACGAAAAAATTATTTGTGCCCAAAAATTCCTTGTGCGTCAAAAGTTATATGCCCTTTTTGACGCGCTTTCGCGGATTTTCAACTTATCTGCTTAATATATCTTGCACTAGTAATCGGATGGGAATTTTAAAAATACTGGCTTATTTGAAATATAATTCTTAAAAAATATAGACACGTCTTTTTTATATCAATATGAATTGTTCTCCACTTCATAACATGGCTTCATTAGTAACAGAAGTTTCATCAAAACCCATTCATTAGCACTCAAATTAGAGATTTTGGTCATTTTATCGCTCCGTTGATTGGACTAATAAATTAAAGAATATTATATTTAGCTGTTAGTGTTAGTATCGATGTGCGTCATTGTATTTTAAAGAAATACTAACCTCAAATTTTTAACATTTCGGGATTCGACACTTAAATAGTTTAAATTGTCTACATAAAACTGTACCATATAGAAATCCATTATGGGTAAATTCTCTGAAGTACCTTTCACAAAATTAGGTTCCATTTTAAACAAATATTAAACACACAATGTAAACGTAAATAACAAATCAGCAAAGCACTGCCACCAACATGACAAATGAAAACATGAAAATTCTCTAGAATTGAATTCTCATTATATACGTCATCATTTACCACCTTTTTATTTTCAAAACCAATTTTTTCTTGCATGTAATGATTAGAACTTTTTTAATATGATATATAGAATGTATATTTAATATACTTTTTGATCGTATAACAATATTTTGTAAATTTTTTGAAGGAAACGCGACCCTATTTTGAGATTTGGCCAAGTTTTTCGGAATTCAACCCATTGTGGATCGCCCTGTATTAAAAGCCGGTTCAATGAACCTGACTATGGCTTTAATTCCAGAGCAATCCACCCCTAACCGAATAAATCCACCGCCACGGAATAAATACCATTACCATCGATGCACACAGCATCAATACAATAATTCAAATGTTCCAGTGACGATATTATTATATCTTTTCAGGGCCATTTGTGATCGTGTGGAAAAGGGGCACCACCCTGTTGAGCGCAGGCCAGCAAATAATCAGCATGGACCCCAGGATATCCTTGATCGGCTACAATTTGCAATTGAAGGATATCCGGCATGCAGATCAGGGCGACTATACTTGTCAGATAGGGGATGGCACCCAAGGGGACCTCATACATACCATCGAGATATTAAGTGAGTTATATTCTTACATAAATCTAAATAATTTGCATGTTTTTAAGGGATTTTTATATGTAGACACACTTCGTTTGATTGTGTATGTGGGTAAGTCATAAGAATACACTCTAGAGGCGAAGAAATAACAAATGCCTTTTCATCATCATTAATAGTCATCATATATGACAGAACATCATTGCCACGCATGGAACTAAATGTTAATGTTATATAATACAGTAACTAGAGCTTTTAACTTAATACATACAGTGTGTCCCACTTCGTACTAAACCACCCCTATAACTTGGCTATTAGTATTTGGATTTGTATATATTTTTTATAGCACATAATACCCATAATGAGCTACCTTTAGAAGGTAGAACTGTTACTCAATCTCTATTTCAAAGCCAACTGTGATGTTTTTAAAATGGGAATTTTGCAAAAGTAACATTAGCGATTGAGATAGAGGAAAAATGTATTTGGAAAAATCGTTCAGAAAAATTAAGTAAGTTCAAATATGAATTTTCATTTAAAAATATTGATTTTTTTTTTAAATATTGCAAGTCAGAAAAATTCGAGGTTTGGGTTAGTTTAGAGCATCCAGATTGCTATGAATGTCGATCTACTTACATCAATTATGTAAAATGTTTTATTAAATTAAAAATTTCCAACTATTTTCTGGAATATTAATGATAAATTAGTCATATCAGAGGAGTTTACATGTGCCAAACGCGTATTTGGCGATTAGCCGACGAAGGTATTCACAATATTCCAAAGCCTTGGAATGATTAGGGATAGCAAGAAAATGGAGAACCTCTTTGGTGTTGAGCAGATAAAATAGTGCCTCAATCGCTTACTGAAGTTCTTCAGGAGATGATTCCAAATCAAATCATAATAGACGAAAGTGGGGAAGATAACGATATCATAAATGAAGCAATAGAGGAAGAAGACTTGGAAGAAATATTCGATTCATTGAGAGACAGCGATAGTGAATCTGAAAGCGAATGAGGTGTTACTTACATTTTATATTGAATTTTATATGTTATTTTAAGAGCTGAATCATTTATCTGGAAAACTCCTATCCAATTATTGTACAAGAATAAAATTGTAAAAAAATGTATGCACTTTGTTTTTTGTGCAGAAAGTTTTTCTCCATCTTTTTTAGTTTTCGTGTTAAATGACAAAAACAACTTTGGCAACAGTTTTCTTTAACATAAGCCGTCATTTTGAAAGTACAGCCAGTTCTTTTTTGGGGACATGTCTAAAATTGTTTCTTAGGCTTTAGTCTTTATGAAAACATTGTCCCCAAGGATCGGGGTGGGGGTGCACGTACAGTTAGGGTAGGCTCCCGTAGTATTAGAATACAAATGTTTTTCAGTCTAGAGGGTCAAAGTTATTTTTGGGCAGGTTTATTATATTTTCTTCTATTGTAGTAGAAGGATTGATCTACGCCATTTTGTGCAGTTTTAGTACCATTTCGTTCGTAATTTACAAGCTTCCAACTGTATTTTGTTTTATTATTCGAGTTAATGAGAAAATTCTCGTATATTATTCATATTTGCACGTTCGTATGTTGCCTCCCACCATACAGTATTAAATATCTTTCATATGTGGAGTGAACGCCATTGTGTTTGACTGTTCGCTGTTCTACGTTTAATCGGCCTGAAAAATGTTGTTAATTATTTCAGAGCGATTCGAATGATTCGATGAGGATTTCCCGCGGCTGGCGATTTCTATTTGTTTTTATTGTTCGCGTTACATCCGACATTCCGAAGGATGGCTAATAAACTCAGGGCCCGGGGAAGTTGAGCGATGCTTTACATTCCGTTTTCAATTCGACTCTCATAAAACTAACAGTTGGATTAAAGACACCCTCTGGTTCTATCAGACACTTTTATATCCAGAGCGATTCTCGGTATTGTTCCCTCCTAAATATTAATAGATTGTAACCATTTTATTGTATTCAACGAAAGAAAAATAGATGAGTTACAATTAAAGACAATGTGAGGGTTATTTGTGTCTAGTTCATGTAATCTTTGAAAGTAGATGTTGAATCAAATCCATGTGAATGATGCTATTTATCAAGTTTTTTTCTGTTTATGTTCTAGTGCAGTACACTTAGGCCCGGTACTTTCATCTATAGATATTGATATTTAATATGCAGAATAAGGTTTATCCTGGAGATAAGAAAAAAATCGGCATTTTCATTTCAAAACTTACTTTGGGAAGTATCTAGTCATATTAGTCCACTGCATTTAGTGAATAATAAGCCGCATCTTCAGACCAATTCATACAAAAGCAAATGTTGGTTTTCCAGGTAGGTACGGGTGTCCTTAATAAGGTCTCAAAAGTCCCCGAAGTGGGAGTGTAAGGATACAATTTGGTAACGCTGTAAAGGGCTAAAATCGTGCTCGGAAACGAATTTTTCGAGATATCTCGGTTTTCATTGCCTCTACGACAAAAATACATCAGGTCAAAAAGAAAGCTATGGAAATTCTCTATAAAAAAGATACAGGGTCTTTTTTCGTATACGCAAAAATTGGCAACAATTTCTGTGATATTAAATTCTCACGTGCAGATAGAGTGCTTCCACTATTAACTGTCAATAGCAATGTTAAAGTCCATGATACCACAATGCCCATTGATCCATTATTGTTGTTTCAAAGGATTACTGTCATGAAGAGAACAAATGAAGAGCTTCGCACCTACTTGGAGTATGAATTAGCTCCGTATTCGGTGTCACTCTTTGACGAAGTTGGTATGCGCAAGACGAACATGTCAGCTTTCTATGACAATTTCCAGCCATCTGAATCTGAACCAGATCTCCAAAATTCCACTTTTATCGTTGATGGGGGATTTCTCTTGCACCGAGTTATATGGCATCAACATGAAACCTACGGTGCTATTTGCCAAGCATATGTTAATTATGTGCAAAATCATTTTGGCTCGAACTCTATTATTGTTTTTGATGGTTATCAAAATATTAGCAACAATGTGAAGGCTATGGAGCAGCTTCGCCGGTCCTCAAAAGCTTCATCTGTTGACATTTACTTTGATGAGCAGATGGTTGCAACTGTAAGCCAAGAGAAGCTCCTTGCCAATAATAAAAATAAAACCAGATTGATTTCAATGTTGACAGAAAAGTTTGAGGCAAATAATTATATTGTTAGACATGCTGAAGATGATGCTGACATTTTGATAGTCGAAACAGCGCTTGAGGAATCATGTAAAAATACTACGGTTGTGGTTGGGGAAGATGTGGATCTTCTTATAATTTTAACTGCTCATACACCTATTAATAAAGAAATTTTTCTCCTCAAACCAGACAGAGGGAAGGTCCAACGAAAAATTTATTCTTCACGAAGCTTTGATCACCATAAAGGTATTCGAGATCACATATTGTTTCTGCACGCATTCTCTGGGTGTGACACTACATCTGCTCTGTTTAATAAAGGCAAGACTGCAGCTTTGAAAGTGATGAAAAAACGGCAGGACTTGAAACTTGTAGCTGAAGTTTTCAGCAAGACTGGTACTTCCCCTGACATAGTTACTTCGAACGGGATAAAATTTTTCCTCGCAATCTATAACGCTCCAGAAAGAAGTATCCATCGATAACTATCGGTATTCTTGCTTTATTAAAGCTGTGAGCAAAAGCAAACCAGTGAAATTGAATTCATTACCACCCACTCATGACGCAGCTCAACAGCATCTATTTCGTGTTTATTTTCAAGTACAGAAATGGTTGGGTAATGTATTGGATCCTAAAGAGTGGGGATGGATGTTGAAAGACACCATATTGTGGCCAAAAACAACATCCCAACTTCCTGAGCCTGATTGCCTTCTGAAGATGATTTTCTGCAACTGTACGAAAGGTTGTGGACCATTATGTGGCTGTCGGAGGTTCAGACTTAATTGCTCACCAGTTTGCGGCAACTGCCATGGAAAATCTTGCTTGAATGCTGAACCGATAGAAAACTCGTCAGAAATAGATGCCGACACTGAAGCAGAGACTGAAAGTTCTCAGATTGACTCGGATTTCCTCGAACGAATCGATGAATTTATAGAAGAAGAAAACGGACAAGAAGGAAATTATTAATTTGACAACATTTCAATAAGTATGACAGTCGTGGATTAGGCCTACCGGGGAAACCACATAAAAAAAATGCGCCTAGTACTCAACCTCAAGGGTGGTGTGGAATAGAGTACTTAAATTATCCATAATATCCCATAAGTTCAAATTCAATGCAAGATTTTCAAGAAAACTATTGCGTATACGAAAAAAAAGACCCTCTATCTTTTTTATAGAGAATTTCCATAGCTTTCTTTTTGACCGGATGTATTTTTGTCGTGGAGGCAATGAAAACCGAGATATCTCGAAAAATTCGTTTCCGAGCACGATTTTAGCCCTTTAGAGCGTTGCCAAATTTTATCCTTACACTCCCACTTCGGGAACTTTTGAGACCTTATTAAGGACACTCGAACCTACCTGGAAAACCAACATTTGCTTTTGTATGAATTGGTCTGAAGAGAAATCCTAAATGCAGTGGACTATATCTGTCGAATTGTTAAATGAGGGTATATTTTGAATGAAAGGACACTTGATTTTAAAAAAAGTAGTACACTTTATTTTAGCAATGTAAACATGACTCTTGCAAAAAATGTCACAAACTGTCACAATTTTTTTAAATTGAAGTTTATTAATACGCAAGGTTTGATTTAGAAATCTATCTTGAAAATGTTAAACTTTTGCCAATTTTTAATAATGATTAGACAACTAATAGAAATTCAGAAGATTAATATTCTTTCCAAATTGGAAAATGGATTGTCTATGAGAGCAATTGCTTCTGAATATAACACAAATAAATGCAGTGTAAAAGTTAAAAAAAAAAAAGAAGGAATGAAAGAATTATATCCCGCAAGGATCTCTTAGGCCTAAACGAAGCCATGAGCAACAAGATAAATTACCTTCAAGAAAATCCATTGAGATCGCAGGAACGGGAATATAAAGTTATTATTATTACTATTAATTTAAGTTGTTAGCTATTCAAATATCTCAGATATTGCATCATATCTAGCCGCAAACACTGCCGCACAGAGACACATAATGCAATTCGGGTCGCTCCAAAATCCAAATTCGAAAGGCCAATCCGTCGACTTTCTGGTATTACACAAAGCGACATAACCTGAATGTTAATTAGCAGTACACGGCATACCGGCGGGGCGCGGGGGCGGGGTAGTAAGTTACTGGCGTGAAAGTTGTGGGGATGTTGCGGGAACGTTGCTGAGCGCCCCGGTCGAGACACGATGCTCCATAATAGAGAATTAATCTGTATGCAAATTTATAGCCGCCAAAGAAAATTAAAGCACGCACCCAGTTCATAGCTGTAACACTCCAATTGTCGCACACTGGAATTTATCGGCCACGTAGCCGTTTCTCTAGTTCAGCAGCGCTTTTAACGGATGTTCTTGTCGATTTAGAAGGTGGACGTGTTGTGTCGGTTTACGAAAAAAAGTACATGCTTGTGAGTTTCATAAGAATTTGAAGTGAACATAGTATATCGTATAACATGCAAGGATAATATGAAGAGGGGTTATTAATTATTATCAAAACTTGGTATACAGGGCTCGCTGCATCAATGGATATATTCATTTTTAAATAACCGTAAAATATTAGCCAGAATTCATGATAAAACGTCGGCAGAATTTGAGGTCAATTCGGGCATCCCCCAGGGGAGTGTCCTTGGACCCCTAATCTTGCTGATGTTCATTAACGATCCTCCAGACTATATATCAGATGCTGAAGTTTTTATTTTTGCTGATGATACAAACATTATAATTTCAGACCCCAAGCATTCCAAAGGTAATTGAGAAAGTAAATAATGTCCTCATGCAATTTGATTATTGGTGTCAAAAAAATAGGCCAATCATAAATTATTTCAAAACTATGGCTATCGAGTTTCACAAATATTTAAGACCAAAAATAGCAAACTTAAATCTATGCATAAATAATCTATGCATAAATAATCATCCCATTATATTAGTTTATATCTATGTAAACAAAGACCAATTTAGAAAAAACTCAGATATGACCACCTAACCAGAAAAAATAACCAAATACGAGTGGAAAGATTTAACTATGTGTTTTAAAAAATCACCCCAGTACGCTGGCTGTTACTTTTTTAATATGCTACCTCGGGAAATAAGTACTGCAACCACGCTGACTAGCTTCAAATCAAAACTAAAGAAGCTTTTATTCGAAACTATATTCTATTCAGTTGAGGAATTTATTTCCTTCTCCGAGCAAAATAATCAAATTACTTAATAGAATAAGTGTATAGCGTGTATTAATTTTATAATGTGACATCCTCGGTAACATCATAACCTTAGATTTTATGCTTTCTTTGTATAATTATGTAATTTATTATTATTATTATTATTATTAACTATTTAACGTCGGCCTATTTCCGCTACCAGGGCCTATCACCGACGCTAGGAGACGAGCTACCCCCAACCTGGAAATTTTGCCGAACCTCTTCCCCTAAGAAGAGTAGGGATTTTTTACTTGCCTAACATTTAATAGACAAGGGACCCCCTGCTTTACATCCCCTCCGAAGGATGGTATATCCACTACGTAATCCTCGTCTGAAATTACGTAACTTCCGCGTATACACTGATATACAAGCCGCTAGAAGGTGGAACGAGAACGCTGTATTTCCCAAGATAGGTGGGTCACCCATCCAAGTACTAACCGCGCTCGATGTTGCTTCAACGGAATACCGACTGATATTAACATTGAAGTCGCCTCTACGCTCGCCCCTTTATGTAATTTATATTTATATTTTTATCCTTTCTGTTACCAATGTTACTGAGTTGTTTGTTAAGCAATATACAAAATATTTATATCTGTATGTAATCATATAGGCGTATTTAAATTATATACCTTCTTTTCTTTTTTTATTTGAATTATCTATCTTATGTAAATTGGCTTAAAGATTAATAAATGTCTATCTATCTATCTAAGAGCAATGTTGAATATAGCAGACAAAAAATAGCTGTTTATGAAACAAGTGCATAATGTGGTACTTTTTTCAAAAATGGATAATGAGCAAGGCTCGGGAGATTTATCTCGATGCCAGAGACGGCTCTAATATAGACATAATATTATACTGCAAACACCTACTGAAACATTTCAGAATAACGACGAAATATTCATCATTGCCAGCTACAATGTATTTTTGGTAATAAATTTAACTTAAAAACTTTAATGATTCTTACAAAAACATGTAATGCATATCTAGCAAATTAAAAAAACCATTTTAAATCAAACACATACCTTCCTGTTCTGTTTAATATGTGTGGCTTGTTTATTATGTTTATTTTCATAATAGTTAAATATAGAAACTCAATAAGTTGCTGGCAACATAACACATTTTTTTCCTAGTAAAATAAACCATAACATAACAAAGTTAAGGATTAATGGCATAAAACTGCCATGTACCGTGTGCATCACAAATGGGCACAACGTGATAAAGTGGATTTTATTTAATTTTAAAATCTTAAAACCGCTGCGCCAGAAATAATTACTTCCACATTCTGATGTTCTATGAAAGTCTCTCACAACGAAAAAAAAATCTGATATTTTCACTCTACTATGTGGAAATAATTGTTTATAGAACTTTAATAACATAATATTTGAAATCGCCTACCCCAAAAACTCATAAAACGATATGCCACATCAGTAGTTGAGGTGAGGGTGGATGAAGTAAAAAAAATGTTTGGTTCTTCTACACACACTAAATTACAATTTTATATTTTCCACCTACTTTGATAATGGGGTGGGAGTGGTAATGGGAGTGGCTAATGCTAAAAAATTATTTGAGAACTTAGCTTCTCTTACATATACTGAATACCAATTTTATGAACTCTTACTTGCTTGATTTACCTATTTACCCCAATTTACCCTCCAACCCTTCAACGTAATAAGTTCAAAAATAAGATACGTATACCAAATTTCAAGTTAACATCTTAAACGATTCCAGAGTTATCGTGCGTACAAAAAAAATTACAGACAGATAGACCGACAGACAGAAAATTTTTTTCGCTCAAACTTTCATGACATTCTAAGCCTATTTGAACAATACAAATTTTCAAAAATGTTTTTGGCGTTACTGTACTTCCACTGAACGTGGAAGTAATACGTAACCTACTTTTATCGGAAATCTACTATATTGGTGAAATGAACTGACCTAAAGTCTTGATTCTTTTACAATTGTAGTGTTGAAGGCATTCGACCCTAACCAAGTGTCAATATTAGGGCATCTACAGATGATACAACTTGCTGGAGCCAACATTGTCGGCATCCTTTGAACTCATTTGTAAAAGTGAGCTGGTCTGGTGGAATTCCAGCAATCTTCAAAGCGTACCGACAAGGTTGGCTTCACCTAGTTGGATCGTCTGTACAGTGTACGGCGTTACCTTTATATATTTTTTACTAATGAGGTTTTATTATCTCCTCTAATTAGCCGACGCCGCAAAAATTGTGAAACATTGCTTTGGCAAAATCCCTTTTACAATACCCACACTGTAGCAATTCCGGATATTTACGTCAACATTTAATAAAGGGTAGAGTATCCGAGATCGCAGTTACGCAGTTTCGCAATTGCCCAGTACAAATCTAGCCATAAGTATGTATGTATCTACAAACATAGCGTGAAATTATACAGGATGGACGGAAAGCCGCTGACTTGTGTTTTAAATGTTTGTCTATTGTTGTTCAAACAAATAATTGTTGAAAAATTCAATGTTACGATAGTTTTTTGCCAGAAAAATCAATAATCGTGTTAGAAAACCTCCAATAAAATGAATCGAACAAATGTTATTATAACATCTTTTTCCCTAAAATCGCATTAGCTATCATCCATCAAAGTTACTAGAGCAACCTGTATAAATTGCAAACATGACCGAGAGGATCGACAAACGGATAGACGCACTTTTTTTATGTCTGAGTTCATACCGCAGTAAAATAGATTTAAAAATATTTTACGGAGCTTAATTAAACTTTTTCTACGTTTATTTATCAAGTGGGCGAAACAAGGCCTCTGACAAATTCCTGCCTGTGACACCAAAGAACCTGAACATCAAAGGCCTAAAATTATGTTTACGGTAGGTATGTATAAGTTTGATGGCGTAATTAAAGTTTGAGTAACTTTTTATATTGTTGTGGTCTTCAACGCCACAATATATTATAGCAAAGTAGTATGTTGTCTTGAATCTCGAAGCTCAGTCGATTGCTGCTAAATGTTAGATTGTTGCATATCTAAATGAGGCGTTTGCAATGAAAAAAAAATATGCTTTCAATAAATTCATTGTGTTCACATCCAAAAAAAAAAAACAATAAAATGTTAAATTTTGAAGTTGAGAGGACGGCTATTCATAGAAAAAAAGAAGTAATATCAATCACTCAAGCTCAGTCGAGAAACACACATTTATCAAATTGTGGTATCTAATATACGCTAAGGCTCTCAACATTATCAAGATTATTTGCTAGAAAAATGGTAGATATGTACGAATTAGAATTTTTGCCTTATTAAGTAAATAATTATTTCGTTGTAAAATCAATTCAAACTAGTACAATACATTATTCTAAACAAAAAATGAAGAATACATTTTTTTAATTTGAGAATCCGTTTTACAAATAAAAATTAGTTGAAAAAATTGTTTTTTTGACGGCCTCTACCTCAAACACCTTTGAACCCACTACGACGCAATTTTGTACAGAGAGGTTTCTAAAGGTGCTGATTAAGAGTATATTACTAGTCTTTTTTTCTAAAGAAATCGCAATACTTTTTTCAATTCTAGAATCGGACGCCTTTGACTAAAATCTCACTTCTAATGTCTCATTTCATAGGTTTCATTCATCACCATAATTTCACACTATTCGGATATCAGATGAGCTAGATATGAAGGTGGGCTCCATGAAAAGTGGGACACACTGTGTGTACTGTGATTTTTCGGAAAACACGTTGCATGAATTATTATATTTAATAGCAAAGGAGAATTGCGAAGATTTATGCATGACGGTGCACTACTGCATTATAATAGAATACATAGAAGACGGTTAAACAACGACTATCCTAATAGATGGACTAATTGTGATACAGATGCACCGATTAAGTGATCTGCTCGGTCTCCTGACTTTGCTCCTCTTGATTTTACTGTGTAGAGTTATTTAAAATCTAGAGTTTATAATACTCAATTGAACTCACCATTGAACAGTTGAGAGGAAATATCGATAACGAGGTTACGAAGTTACAGAATGATGCAGGAATTTTACAGGTTATTCAACGGTCCTTAGGAAAAATACTTATATACATTCTGGAACATTTAAGAAAATTTGTGAGCCTTCTGATATATTCCAGAATGTTCTGTAATATTCCAGAAAATAGGATCAGACGCTGCGCGTTGCGGGTGTGGAAATCAGTGTCAGTTGCTTTTCTCACGACCAGCTCTACGTGGCTCTCTCCCGTGTTAGTGACGCAAACAATCTCTTTGTACATGCCCATAGTGATTCTACCTCAAACATCGTTTACAAAGAAGCTTTTTAGTTAATTTCAAAATTTCACGCGAACGTAGTCGCGCGGTCACTGCTAGTACTTAATAACACAGCCACACAGAAAAAAAAAGTTCTGTGCACCGGACCAAATTATATGGATTTGGTGTATTTTTCGACACGGAATCCGAATCTGTCATCCAAAAAAGAATCTATCGTGTCAGTTTTGATTTTTAGTCAAAAACATCCCTTAAAATGGTGTAAAATCATAGAAATAATGTAATAACTCTTAATGAAGTGTGAAAATGATAGATGTTTTGTAGCCGAAAGAAGAGAATATAAATTTGAGCTAGAGTAAGCTATTTCTATAAATTAAACCGAAATCCACCCTTATGGGGGGGGGGGGTGAAAACTACCGCTAAAACTCAAAAGACGCAGGTGAGTGTGAATAACATGTACAAAGGCCAAATTTTTGTATCTCTTAGTGCAAAATATTCGACTCTGGTGCGACAACCAGCCATTGCTCTCAAAGGGTAGAGACTCAGCCCCATGGTGGGTTAAAACTACCCCACCCCTCATAAGTTTCAAAACGGGGAAAAAAAATTGAGGCTTTTGTAGTTTCAGGCAGGGTGAACAAATATGGAGTGAATTCGTTCCAACCACCGACACATGACTACAGTCTACCCCCATGTTCAAATGATGCATATAGGTGCCATTGAAATTCGTACCAAATATACAAATCTGGTACGACAACCACCCTATCTTAATAAGGTTGAAAATTACCCCTATGGGGGGGGGGGTAAAAGTTACCCCCACAGACGGACGGATTTCATTACTTCCATCCTGGATGTTTGTAATTTTTTGCAGAGTAGACAAATATGGAGTAAATTCATCATTAAGCACTAACCAGTTGTGTTTTATTTATTATACCATACCTGCTTATTCAACCGTTATCTTAACATTTATCAACTTATTTATCTTTTAATCTATGTAAAGCTATTCTTTTTCCTATTTATATCTCTTTTTCGATCATCAATCCAAATACTTTCTTTTCTTATAATTTTTCTCTCTTATATTCAAAATATCCTTTCCATGGTTTTCTTTTCCTTTTTTTTTAGTCATAGATATAGGATATATCTCTTCAGTGACCATTTTTTTATATGTATGTAATAGTCTATTGTCCATGTACTGTAGAAAGGAACTAAAACGTTAAAGGGTTTTTATTGTTTATTATGTTCAATTGAACCCAAGATATGAAAAAACCGCAGAGTGCTACCTTATAGGCCGAAATTTAAAAAGGAACGTAAAAATTGGAAGAAAGTTAATAAAAGTTCTTCGAAACGCTGATCTAGGTTTCTATTTGTCGTAGAGACTTTTACCAGCCACCATTTCAACGGGCGTAAAGTCAGCTTTCACTTTAATATAATAATGTCTACACCTAAATTCACTCAAAAAAAAGTTACAGGACGAAATTTGAAAAAAAAATAATAAAAATTAGCAAAAAAAGTTCAAAGTTGCAAACTTTGAAACGCTATATCTCGGTCACTATTAATCGTAAAACAGTTTACAAAATCTCATTTTAACGGGTAAAACGCCAGCTTTTTTTGTTATGCAGCAATGTCTATGCCTAAATGTACCCGAAAAATAGTTACAGGCTAAAATTAAAAAAAAAATAAAAAATGGCATTTTTTCGTTTTTTTTGTTTTGTTTTTTTGGCCGTATTTTTGTAAAAAAAGAAGTTTTTGACTTCCGAAGGTGCCATTTCGATTGGAAATTTAGTTCTCTACACCCTTTTCTATTGACGCGTTTATAGAAAAAATTCATAGTTTTCGAGAAAAAAAATCTGAAAAGTAGACCTTTTTACTTCGATCTCAAAAACGCACCACTTTAAATGGTAGCACTCCGCGGTTTTTTCATATCTTGGGGTCAATTGAACATAATGAACAATAAAAACCCTTTAACGTTTTAGTTCCTTTCAACCCTCTTTTTTTGTACATAGACAATAGCCTATAAGCTATATACCTAAATTAACTAAATTTCCGTCTATCTATTTCCGTCCGTATGTGGAGTTAGTTTTTACCCCCAATAGGGGTAATTGTCAACCTTATTAAAAGATTGGGTGGTTGTCGTACCAGATTTTTATATTTGGCACAATGAGCTACAATTATTTGACCCTTTCCGAATTTTAATAGCACCCATGGTAGCTCTTACCACCCTTTAAGGTTAGTCTCTAGTCATGTATTGGTGATTGGAACGAATTTACTTCATATTTGTTCACTTTGCCTAAAACTACAAAAGCCTGAATTTTTTTCTAGTTTTGAAACCTATGAGGGGTGGGTTTTAACCCACCATGGGGCTGAGTCTCTACCCTTTGAGAGTAATGGCTGGTTGTCGCACCAGAGTCAATTATTTTGCACTAAGAGATACAAAAATTTGGCCTCTGTACATGTTATTCACACTCACCTGTGTCTTTTGAGTTTTAGCGCTTTCACCCCCCATAAGGGCGGATTTCGGTTAAATTTATAGAAAAAGCTTACTGTGGCTCGAATTTATATTCTCTACTCTCGACTACAAAACATCTACCATTTTTCACACTTCATTAAGAGTTATGTAAATCATGTAAGATTTCTATGATTTTACACCATATTAAGATATATTTGACTAAAAAACAAAACTGACACGATAGATCCTTTTTTGGACTTTGGATTCGGATTCGGCGTCGAAAAATACACCAAATATATGTAATTTGGTCCGCTGCGTAGAACTATTTATTTTGTGTAGCTGTGTAATTGTGAAGTGTACTTTCAATTCTGGATGTAATATCAGCCACACAAATATTGGGAGACCATTTTGGATAGATGTTTCCAACAACTTAGCGGATTATATTTAAATATGGCGGTAATACCGTTTGTGCATGTTTCACTTAACAGCAATAATGTGCCAAGTATTACTGTTGTCATAAATTGCGTTAGGAACTCTGACAAATCCACCTCCACTACCGTTGAATCCAGTAAATAATTCGAGGATTACCGCGACTGTCGCTCTCAACAAAACTACACGGTCGTTGCGGCTAATCGACTGCACTACAATAAGACTGTGGGTGGCCTCTTTCAGGAATTCAGGACTAAGGAGCGACAAGGAGCACTTTGTTGAAACTGAACTGTTATGACTCCCTCTGGGCTACAAGGCCAGGACAAAATGCTACCCCGGAATGTATCCTTTACGGTAACGTTTGAGTTAACTAAATGAATAATCGGCTCTAGCAGCACGTGCCGGTGGAAAGTATGAGGAAAATTATTGTTGTTGATCCTCAAATATTTACTTAAGTCAGCGTACGATAAGAAATGTGTCGGTCCTTTATCCACAAATGTAATTGATATTTAAAATAGTCCTAAATAATATTTTTAGCGATCTTTTTTGAACGCAGTTAAATTTCATTTCAAAAATTTTAAATAACGCAGACAACATCCATTACTCACCCATCGACACTGCTAGTGTTGGAGCTGGGGACTGAACCCAGTACATGATACACAGTGTGACCAATTTCACATTAATTACTGAAGCTCACTTAGGGACGTTCCGATACTATCGATATGATACCAGTATCGATACTTTTCATTCGATACCAAGTACTTTTGTACTCGATACTTTTCTTTCGATACGATACCGGTATCGATACTTTTAAGCCGGTATCGGTATCACTAAAATATTACATGTACAGTATGTTTGAATGTACAGAAAAACGTACAGCATTATATTTTGGTTGAAATTTTTTTTCGAATTTCTCCCCCCCCCCCGTTCATCAAAAAAGTTGGGATTAAAAAAAAATTTTTCGGATCCCCCGCTCATCAATTTTTAAAAAAATATTGTATTATGAAACAATTTCTGCAGAAACATTTTTTTTCTACTATGATTGATTTTATCTTAAAAGTATCGATACTCACTGGTATCGATACTTTTCTTTCGATATGATACCGGTATTGATACTTTTCATTCGATACCAGTATCGATGCCAGTATCGATACTTTTGTGGTATCGGAACGTCCCTAAGCTCACTACGCTAATGTACCGGTAAATAAGTAATAAAACCTCATAATGTCTATAATTTGACTCTTCGCACTTATGAAAACGAAGAGTATATTTCATTTGATCGGCACATTTCTAAAACTGTAAACGTCGCCTCGTAGAGAAAAACTTTATATAGCTGCATTCTTAACAACTTTTAAAATGTCTGTCTGTAGAAGTGACCCCTGCAGGAGATTTTCTAGTCAAAAGTGCCACAACGTTTCGTACAAAAAAAGAGAAAAAATATTCATCATCAGGTATAGCTCATGAAGCGCTCTCTATGGGCTAGCGTGATGTGATACATAAATTATTGTCAAGAGGTAGTTGAGATATTGCAAAGAAAATAAAAAAATACGATTTTAACACCCTGTAACTTTTTCTACGGCAACAATTTACTAAAGCATGTTTGGTTATATCCTCATATTTTGATCCAAAGAATCTACCCTTGAACTATGGCCTATTTTTAATGGTCCACCCTGTATATTTATTCAATCATGATTTGAAAAGTTGGGTTAGAAGATAAAACATCACTTCTGTCAATCACAGCGAAATTGTGTGGGCGTGGCTATTTTTATCCGATAGATAAAAGTGTTTATCCGCCTGATAGGTTATGCTAGGAAAATACCGATTTCTTGCTTATTTCCGGGATAAAGTTTATTCTTCAGAATAAATATCACTATCTATAGATGAAAGTACCGGGCCTAAAGGTTTAATTTTTTACAAATTTTACATTAATCTGTGACCTATCTTATTCACTTCATTGTAAAAATCGATCAGAGACAAATAAATTATTACTACTATTATTATTATTATACGTAGGTGCCGCGATTAAACCTGCATTCTTCCCCATTTTCCACGTTTCATTGTGCTTCTTCGTCCACCTGTATAACGCTATTTTAATTAAATCTATCTGACGTCCACTGAAATAACGCGCGAAACAGTACAAAGTATATATTTTGCACATCATTTCCATTGTGCTGGTCGTCCCTGGTGATTTTCAATTGTTTTTCTTATCTCGTTTGTTTTTAGCGAATGCGGACGGCCGTATTGGAACTTTATTAAAAGGTTTATTCATGAATATTCAGTCTGTGAGCCGGAAAGGTTTACGAAGGATCAGAGGCGTATTGGGCGTTTTCTCCCCGTTAGTTTACAACTGACGTCCTACAGTTTGCTATGTTATAACATTAACATCACGATGGGACTATCTTGCTGTTTGCTGGAAGGAAAAATATCTTCACTCATCGATTTTTATTTGCAGATTTATTCGTTATTTTGCTACAATGAACAAAAACAAACTGTTGAAATTAGTATTAATTTTTCACTCTATTATTATCGGAAACATCCTCTTCTGATTGCAATGGAAATTTAGATATAAACCACTGGATTTTTCAATCCCACCACAATTCACGTACAACAGTGGCGGCTCGTCAGGGGAGGCTGAGCCTCCCTTTGGAAGAAGCAGCATATCATCCAATCTTCCAAATTAATATCTTTTACTTGTAGAAATGTACAAATTGTAATCATATTGCAAGTTAATTGTCAAGCTTCCTCTGCAGACAATATTACGAGCCGCCACTGACGTACAACCACCTTATTCCACCTTATCAATGCAAGAACTAATAAAAAATCATTGCCACAATGTAGCATATCACTGCCATCTTATCGTCAGGAATGATCGTTTTAAGAACAATATTTTATAACTAGAACATATTATTTACGTATCAAGCAAATCACAACTTATGCACTTTTACTTTCACATCCAGTGGAAGTATAGTAACGACAAAAAAATTTTTGAAAATTTTTATTTTTCAAATAGGTTTAGAATGTCATGAAACGTCGAGATTTTAGATTTGAGCGAAAAAATTTCTGTCTGTCAGTCTGTAACTTTTTTTGTGCGCACATTTACTCTGGAACCGTTTAAGATATTGACTTGAAATTTGCTACACATATGTACTTTAACGGGATTTGGAACTAGATTATATTTTCATCTTGTTCCGTTGAAGAGTTGGGGGGTAAATTGGGGGTAAATAGGTAAATCAAGCAGGTAAGAGTCCATAAAATTGGTATTTGGTATATATAAAAGAAGTTAAGGCCTCAAAAAATTTTTGGCATTGCTGCACGAAATATTTACAAAAAAGTCGTCTTATAATGCTTCATTACATAGACTATTATCATGATACAAATAATTAAAGGTATGACATTGCGCATGTGGGCGGAGCCAAATCGACAGTTGCTTCGTCACGCGGTGATAATTTTCTACTCACTTCCTTCGTAAAAGTGAGTTTGCCGACGTCTGTGGAAGTTGTTTTTTGGATTATTTTACTTATTTTAGTGTTCTTGCAATAACCTTTAGTAAAAATGCGTTGTGCATTGGCATGATGTAAAAGTGACAATATGTTTAAAGCGTATTTATGCGGAGATAAAGCTCATTTATAAAGAACGATGCTTACTAAGAACCAGGGTGTATTAAATCACCCTGCTAAGAACACAAAGAATCTCTATTTATGATACAAATTCTTGGTATCATGAGGCAAATCCTATGTAATTATAAATCTGCTATCACCGCGTGACGTCTTGCGCCAACTGGACCGAATTTGGCGCACTATCTATGATACCTTGTATTCTTTGTATCATGGACTCTTATTACACATTATAATTTTAATGTTAAAATTGACAAACGTTATTAGTCAAGATATAATATTATTTGAAATCGTAAGATAGCGTAAGGTAAATCGTGTTAATGAAAAAGTTTTATTAGCATATTTTGAAGTAAAGAGGAATTTAGAAGCTCCACTTTATGGACTCAGTATTCAATTTTGTGTGGAATAAACATTGTTTCTTTTTCTTTTTGAGAGTTGCTTATTTTCCATAATTGATGATATAACGAACTTTTCCTCACCAGTTACGTAAAATTTTACTTTTCATAATTGCTTATGAAAAGCTGGACGTTTTGACACTTACACCGGTTTTTTGTAAAAAGATATAGTGATATAAAATTCCAAAAATTGGATAATATCGGTACCACAATAGTACTGAAGCAAATATTGGCAATGTCGGTTTCAAAAAATAAATTTGACGTACCTACTAAGGACATATATTTTTTTATTAAAGAACAGCCCCGAAGGGTGCTGGTACGGCCCTGAGCCAGCCGGTTTACGGCTGGACAAATCTAAATGTGACGAGTTTGCACAATTCTGACTCGGAATTTAAATCATCTCATTATTTTTGGCCACATGTGACATACGCGACCAACCCCTTCGTTTAATTTTAAAGTGTCGGGAGATACTTTTACGAGCGCTCTCAGCGTTCGGGAGCTGTAAAACAACGTTTGGCATTTCATTTTCGAATGTATGTTCAAATTTTAACGGCACTCTCGGGCTAGATATATCTTCCCGGCTCTTATGTTACGCTTAGTATCTCAATGGTTTCTATTTATTATGTCTGTTTGTTATGTGCGACTATGTTCCATTCCTCATCAATAATAGTCGTGTTCGTTAGGATATGTACATATTTATTATGCTGACTGTTTTTTCATTAGCACATTTGTTCCAGTGTGTCTTCTTCACTAGGGTGTAAAATTACATCCGACAATATTAATAATAAAAAAAGGGGTAAGTACAGCAAGGATGATTTACTTTTCATTCATTAAAGAAGTGTTTAATGAATAAATAATGAATGAAAGTTTATATGAGGAGGGTGTCTTACAGGTCTTACTTTATAAAATCTTTCGTTCCTGGCCACAGAGCGTGATTTACAACTGACACTCCCATATCATTGTAGTTTGGTCTAACTGATAATAAAGATATTATTTTAAAGCTTATTCAATATCTATATTAGTACAGGAAAAGATTGAAAAAAATGACTGTATATCGAAAAAAAATTGTGCAGACTTTATTCTTTGGTTATAAGTTTAAAATAGGCCAAAGTACACAAAACAAAAAAAGTTTAGGAGTTTTATGAATCCGCGGGAACGTATAGGGGGTAAAAAGAGGTACTTTTAATAAAATAAATCGATTTTTTTCCATTTTCTTGGGAAATATGGCATTTACAAAAAAATTGTTCAAATAAGCGTTGTTTCTGGCAAAATTATCTTTAATTTTGTATTTTTAAATTAATTTTATAGCAATAATTAACCGAAATACGGCCATTTTTCGATGGGGAGGATGTCGGATGGATTTTTTTCTAAAACAAGTGTTTTAAAGGGACAAAATAAATTGATCGTCTAGGTGATACTATACAGAATGGGCGTTTGACATTTCGCTATTAACAGACCGCCCACAATAAAGACGTCTACCAGTACTCTAACAGAGGCAAACAGTAACACGCCCCTATTGCTTGCTCTTATTGCCGTACCAAATCAAACACTTTCCGATCCTGTATATTAACGAAAAACAGCATTTTTGAAAGAAAAATTAATTACTGAGCAATTACAATAACAAAATGTCGACATTTTGTTAACAAAAATGTGAAAACGCACATTGAATCGGCCATATTTTTCGTGATGTAGAAACAAACAAAAAGTCATTTTAAAGATTGATTAATTACCTTTAATTTTGTTTCTTAGAACTTTTGATGGAAGTGTCACAGTTTCTAACTTATTCAACATTGTAAACTAAATACTTCATCCTAAAAACGGTCGGTTGCTATCTATAAAAAACCGCTGCCCAAGGAATTACTACTTCCACATCCGGATTTTCTATCCAAGTCACACAACGAAAAAATTTTGAATCTGGAAATAATTGTTTATGGAACTTTAATAATATAATATTTGAAATCCTCTACCCCAAAAACCCATAAAACGATACCCCACATCGGTAGTGGGGTGGAGGTGGTGACATGGGGTGGGAGTGGGGGTGGATAAAGTAAAAAAATATTTTGAAGTTTTTGGTTCTTGTACACACACTAAATCACTTTTTTTTTTCATCCTCTTTAATAATGGGGGGGGGGTGGTAATGGGGGTGGCTAATCCCAACATTTTTTTTGAGACCTTAGCTTCTCTTGTCTATACTAAATATCAATTTTATGAACTCTTACCTGCTTGATTTACCTATTTACTCCAAATTTACCCCAATTTACCCCCCAACCCTTCGACGGAACAAGATGAAAATATAATCTAGTTCTAGATCTCGTTAAAGTACATATGTGTACCAAATTTCAAGTCAATACCTCAAACGGTTCCAGAGTAAACGTGCGCACAAAAAAGTTACAGACCGACAGACAGAAAATTTTTTTTGCTCAAACTTGAAATCTCGACGTTTCATGACATTCTAAGCCTATTTGAACAATACAAATTTTTAAAAATTTTTTTGTCGTTACTATACTTCCACTGGATGTGGAAGTAATTAAATATCTCCGAAACAATCAACCTTACACAAATATATAAAAATAATAAAATTCTCAGTTTACATGCTTCATTTTTGATGTCCACCATAAACTAATATTTATGGAGATATTTGTAGAGAAACAAGAAGATTACATTTTTTCTAAAATCCCTTTACAGTTTTTTTTTCTAAAGCAAGCTCTGTAAGCCGATGAAAAAATTTGAGCGTCTAGGTCACATTATATCATTGAGTTAGAATAGATGCCATGCTGTACAAATTTCCTATACAAAAACGGCACCGGTAGGCGTGGCTAAACGTTGGAACAAGATGGTGGTTTTGCCAGACCCTGACTATTTAAAATTATAAGAACTTTGTACCCCGACGAGACAATAACACAAAAAAATGTTAAATTCAATAAATTCAAGATTTTTAACAAAAAGAATAAGAACAAACATATTCAAGTAAAACACAAAATAAACAAATTAATATATATTTATTGACCTCTAAATAATAAAATTTTGTTATATTAAATTAGCTGCTTTTTAATACGGCTCTGTTTGTTGTTTACACTACCTATGAAATGTTATTTCCGTTAATTTCTTCTTGTCAACACCATCTCTACAGGCGGTTCTAGAAGAGCAACTTCTTTTGGCACAAGACACCACAGTCCTTTTAATGTTTATTGTCCAAAATTTAACAAACTATCAGTAAAAATCACAATAAATCGCACGGAAAACAAGCTGTCACTATTTGACGAAAAAGTAGTAACATGGCGGCCAAGTGATGCCGTTTTTGATCACGTGACTGCTTCTCCCGTCCTTCTAACTCAATGCATTATTAGTAGAGTAAAATCTGGAAGTAAAGTCGCTTAGTTTTCGAGAAAAAAAAACGGCGTAGAACCAAACCAGACTTAGTGGGATTCTTTAGTAAGATAATCGTGTACACGAAATCGTTTTTTACGACATTTTTCGGTGGTCGAGAACTTTTTTATTTCGGAAAAACTCAAAAAATTAGATTTTTAATGAAATATGTTTTTTAACGTCTCCACCGCTATATCTCTGAAAATATTTGTGCTATCAAGCTATTTTTTTTTTAGATTAAAGTAGACACAATAGCGCTTCGAACGTCCCACGTGAACCCGATTAATTTTTTTTTAAGTTGGTAAAATAATAGGAAACTCAAACTTGTTATTTTCAGTAACGTAATTTTAGGCAATCGAGAAAAAAGTTTATTTATGAAAATTTGTATATACATGCTGCGTACAAATTGAAGCCAATAGTTGAAAAAAGTTTTTAGGATAAAAATTTTTCATGTCCCGTTCATAGTATTGAGTCAGCGATTTTTTTTAACGGGCCAAAGTCATATTCTTGCGCGTTCGGCTGTAGCAATCCTGCCGACTGCAACGATGTGACGATCCCGGTCGGGGTGTATATAATAGTTTAACTTATATCAATAGGTACAAAACCAGTAGTGATCAAAAGCATCTAGGGGACCAATATTATTGTTCAATATTTCATATATTGTACAGTAGTATTGATCATATCTTGTTAATATTAAGAAATTGTATAATAAATATTAAATAGTCTCCTTTTAATAATAAAAAGACAGGTGGTAGAGGTAAAAAAAACTTCGAAGTAATGTCATATTGAACGGATTTCGTTCATTTTTGGCAGTATAATAGTAAATGTTTCACAGAAAAGTTTCTATATTGAGCGGGGGCTTGTTAATTTATAGGGGGTGGATGCCACCCCCTTTGAGAGGGCGGCACTTAAAAAATATATGAAGTACAATCATATTTTAAGAAGAAAAGGTTCTATGCAATTTTTCACATAAATTGAAGTTTTTAAGTTATAACGACTTCAAAATTGCGATTTTAGCTTAAAAAAAGGTATTTCTAAACGGCTTTCGTCAAGTATCTCAAAAAGTATTACTTTATCGAAAAAACGTTATAGACCAATTACAGAAAGTACAAACTGGGAATTAATTATATTTTTTGTTTATTACAATTACAGAAAGTACAAACTGGGAATTAATTATATTTTTTGTTTATTGATGTAGGATTAATAATTTCGGAGATATTTAAGTTTACATTTGGCATCCAAGTGTTCGTAAGATAACTATTTAGAGTGAGAGTTAAATATCTCAGAAACTGTGACACCTACGCCAAGGATACTAATAGATACAATAATAGGTTATTAATTAAGCTCTTAACTATTTTTTTTATTTGTTTATGTAGCATAAAAAACAAAGAAGTTATGACCGAAGCAATGTCCGTCTACACATTATTTTAATAACAACGTCGCCATTTTGTTACTGTAATTAGCCAGTAATTAAAAAAAAAATTAATTTCAAACACGGTTTCTCATTAATATACAGCATGGCGTAGATGCTCAAAATTTTTGGTTCGTATACAGCAATTGCTTTAGAAAAAATATAGTTTAAACTATAAAGGTATTTTCGATAAAACGTAGTTTTTTTTCCTATTCCAAATATCTCAATAAATATTAGTTTTGTTCAAAAATGTGTAGAGACCAAAAATAAAGCTCATAAACTAATAATAATGAATTTCGCTTGTTTATTTATTTACATAGATTTAATAGTTTCAGAGATATAAGTTTACAAATGGCATCCGAACGTTCATAAGACGAAAAATGCAGTTTAAATGTTAAATACCTCAGAAATTGTGACGCATGCTAAGAAAGGAAATTAAAGAAATTAATTGCGCTTTCGCTTACTATGATCCATCAAATTTTAATTATTTGTAAATTTATGTTTATATGTAATATGTTGCTTGTGATTGTGCTGACTATATTTTGGTCACATTCAATGTTTGTTATATACTTGTGATTATGTATGCATATATTTATATCTATATGTTTCGTACTATCTAAGTCTGACTATACTAGGACTCTATCCTAGTATTATTTGTTAGTGTTTTTATTTATATTAGTTTATATTTTCCTATCTGACATGTCAAAGCACCACGGTGTAATTTCTTTTTGACTAATAAATTATTATTATTATTTTATTATTAAATTATTTTTTACTCGTTTTGTTACTCTAATTAGCCAATAATCTAAAAAAATTATCTCAAATACAGTTTTTCGTTAAAATGTAGCATTACCTAAATGCTCAAATTCTTTTTTGCTCATTTAAAGCACTTGCTTTAGAAAAAAATGCATTTTAAACTTTAAAGGTAATTTCGAAACCCTTGGATACCAAATATAAACTTAAATATTTCCGAAATTATTAATCCTACATCAATAAACAAAAAATATAATTAATTCCCAGTTTGTAGGGTGCTTTCTGTAATTGGCCTATAACATTTTTTCGATAAAGTAATACTTTTCGAGATACTTGACGAAAGCCGTTTGAAAATACCTTTTTCAAAAGTTTTTATTTTAAGCTAAAATCGCAATTTTGAAGTCGTTATAACTTAAAAACTATCAATTTATGTAAAAAATTGCATGGAACCTTTTCTTCTTAAAATTTGATTCTATTACAGCTTCAATAAATATATATATTTTTTAAGTGCCACCCCCTGAGAGGGGGTGGCACATTTTTTCTGAATGATATCTAATTTTTTAGATGACAGTAAGCAACTCCACCCCAACCTAGAATGCCATATATTAATCTAGATTCAACTAACGCTACTTCTAAGCGACTAATCTGACCAACCTGCATGCGAGGTGTATTAATTGCGTCCCAATGTCGCGTTTAGCGCTGATAAAAAAAATCGCTGTTGCCAAACGGTACACTTTAGGCAAAAACATATTTTTTCAAAAACTTTTGTGATTATTAGGCTTTATTTTCTTCGCTGCATGTATGCAAATATTTTCAAAAATAAAAAAGTTTATCGATTGGTGAAGATTTCAATACACAAAATATGTATTTTTAGTTTATTTGATTTTTAGAGAAATGAAAGTGCGAATTGTGCCCAAACCGTTTATATTGGTAAAAGCGCTACAGTGTGTGCTTTAATTTGACACAAAACAAATTTCGGTACCTTTAATAGTTTTAAAGATATGGCGGTGGAAACAAAAAAAAACAATTTTCTTTAAAAATACATTTTTTTCGCTTTTTATTGATTTAAAAAGTTCGAGACCACAAAAAAATGTCGTAAAATATGATTTCATCTGCCCGATGACATACTCAAAGGAACCTAATATGTTTGAACTGGTTCTACGCCAAAAAAAGAAAACGACACGATAGACTTAAGAAATCGCTGCTCTATATATATTAACGAAAAACAGTATATGGGAATATATTTTTTTTAATTACTGACTACTTACATTAACAAAATTGCGACGTTTAAAAAAAAATATGAAAAAGTACATTGTTTCTGTCATAACTTCTTTGGTTTTTATGCTATAAAAGTAGGAAATATCATTTGAAAGCCTAATTAACAAGTTTTCATTTTGGTTTTTAGCGTTTTTGGCCTAAGTGCCATAGTTTCTGAGGTATTTAACATTTAAACTAAATACTTCGTCTTATAAACGTTCGGACGCCATCTTTAGACTTCCAGATCTCCGAAACCATTAACTACAAAAATTAGAAAAAAACGAAATTTATCCTTAATTTAGTAGCTTTATTATTTGTCTCTAGCATGTTTTTGCTCAATGTAATACCTTTCGAGTTATTTGAAAAAACGTATTTGACGTATTTGAAATACCAAATTAAATTAACTCATTTCGACTGTACCAACATCACAAACAATTTTAATGTTTGATATCGCAACCCTCAATGTGAGATTTCTATTAAACCTGTAGGCAGGTGGTTTATTTATACCTTGATATTTTTTCAAGATGAATCTTCAACGAACAAACAAAAACAGTATTTTTTTTAAATCGCGATATTTTGGCGTAGCGAGAACACGTTGTAGATAAACCTACATCGTACATAAACCAATTTAACTCGGTTATATTAATTGAACTGAATCAATTAAAACCCAGCGGGCACGGCTATTTAATTATGTTCCGAATTAACATGGAAACAGCACAAAGTGTTTGCACAAGAGCTTGTGTATTGCTATAATAAATAAAACCTACCGCCCTGCCGCTCTGCCGCCGCGCCGCCTCGCCATAGAATCGCAACTGCATAACGTTTCGTGTGTGCGTGCTGCGTGTGTGCGCGTTTAAATTATAGGCCGATGCAGAAAATTTGCCAGCTCATCGAAAATACACATCGATTTCGATAATAATATATGCGATGGAGTTGAAAATACGGTTAGTTAATCAAAAACAAATTAATTTATATTTATACAGTGTACTTCGATTGGCGTACGCACGAGTTTGAAGTACGTAAGTTTTTTAATGGTAGTAATTAAATTTACAGTAAAAGGCGACAGGTAAGTCGCCGTGCTGAGAGAAATACGGTGAACTGGACGTACAATTATAGCAAATGCTAACAAGTCTACAAACAATAAAGATATTTCAAGTTTTTTAGTTGTTGAAGCGCATTGTGGGTAAATAAGCATGCTCTTCTTATTACCTGACCGCGGCAAGTAGGAGAGCCATCGCTAGATGGCGTAGTGTTGCTGCTAACTACTTACATTTACACCCATATATATAACTGTTCATTGCTCAGTAGTCTTTATTTAATGGCTTCTAGCTGCTAAATATCGGGTAGAGAAATGAATTAAATAAATTTAATTACCTTAATCTTGTGTGATGCGCTACCTAAATTTGGATAACTATATAATTGACACTATATATGTCTTTCGATTATCTTAACTTGAGTGTAACTTATTATTACTGTTGGAGAGTTGGAAATGGCTTTCCAGCCTACACGGCCGACAAGAAATAATCTCTCACACTACTCTAATTACTGCGCAAACTATCATATTAAATTAAAATAGAAAGAAAACCGAGCATATACCATATAGGCAACTCAAAATACTAATGTGTAGAATAAGTCATATAACCTTGATCTACAAATTGTATCACGTCAATTTATTAGAACGATTAAAATAAAGCGATGTTCCTTTGCGTTATATGTGAAACAATTTGATAAGAGCTATAACAAAAAAATAAATAGACTTTAAATATAAATACACAAAAAGGTATAATTTACATATAAACACAATAGCCTATTATCAAGTAATTAAATTTCTCGGGCTTTATTGAATTTAAGAATGGTAAATATAATGTAGAGTGTGTACCAAAACAAAGTGTATTTTATGCGTATGGAGACGATAACAACGAAAGTTTTGACAGGAAAATAATATCTGGAATGTGGTTGACAAGGATGAAAATCTGATTCAATTTTATTAAAAAATATACAGGGTGATTCAGTTTGGTATTCGCCCCCCCGTATCTTTTTTATTTTAACAGAAAACTACAATAAACCATATATATTTGCAAATCGTTTGTCAAGCTCTATCGAATGACGTCCTTAAATCATCTTTTTGATCACATATGCCAAAATAACGATAGTCAACTTTTTTTTTCAAATGGTATGCTATACATTTTTTTGCCGATTGTTATAGAGCTTCTCTTTCTGCATTCAACCATGTGAAAAAAGTATACACTTCCATGAGGAAAATTTCGAGAAAATTAATAAAATACGAAAAAACTTAATTTAAAGGTTTTGTTTCTGATTAAACTATGTTGGAAACAATTGAATTTTGTCATTGTTAGTAATGTCAAATTGAAAATACTGTTATTTGTGACTGTGTTATTCGTTTCTGTTTTATGTTATACTTCTAAATAGATTTACACAATGGTATCTTACAATAATGAAAAAAAAATTGGACATGATATTAATTTATGGAGAGTGCGAAAAAAACATAAAGTAGCCAAACGTTTATATCAAGATCGCTTTCGAAATAGGCCGGTACCATCAGACAAAATGTTTGTAAAATTGGCAAGAAATATGAGCGAAAGTGGAAGTTTTGAGAAAAAAAGAAACGTTTTTAAACACCGTTAGATTTCTTCCTTTGGTTCTATCTAAAAGAAAAAGTTTACTTTATACCTGTAAATGATGTCGAAGATCTTAAAACTAAAATACGAATTGAATGCTGCAGATTAAATGTTAAAATTCATTCTTCAACATAAGGAAAATTTCGAAAAAATTAATAAAATATGATAAAACGTCATTCAAAGGTTCTTTCTGAATCAGCATAGTTAGCCAAGGAAGCAATTAATTTTGACATTGTAAGTAATGTAACTAGTACCAACTAGGCAAATCAGATTCGAAAGAGAGGGATTTGTACGAGGATTGTGTACGGTACTGATGAGGCGTAAAAATTTCGAAACAAAGTTTAATGTTTTGACCAAACAAAGTTCTGTTTTTAAATAATTATGTAATTCATTTTTATATAAACAAACATTTAATGTCGTATCTTTAGTTAATTAATGATATTAACACTCAACAGTAATATTAAAATAACAACTAATAATAAATAACAATTACCAATAAAAAAACTACCAATACTTGAAAACTAACTAACAATTAAGAAAATAAAAACATTATTTATTGCTTCATATGTTCGAAGAGTCCTCCGTTCGCTTCTAAACATAATCGTCCTCTGTTTATCACGCCTTGGGTACATACATGCTGAAGAATTTCAACATTTAATCTGTGGCATTCAGTTTGTATTCTATTTTTAAGATCTTCGACATCATTTAGAGGTGTAAAGTACACTCTTTCTTTTAGATATGGCCAAAGGAAAAAATCTAACGGTGTGAGATCCGGTGATCTGGCAGGCCACTTGACTCCCTCACTACGATTTCCGATCCATCTACCTGGATAAGCTGCATTTAAGTAATTCGTTACAATTATAGCATTATGTAGCGGTGCCCCATCTTGTTGTAATGTCATGTTATGCCTAATATGTAATGGAACGTCTTCTATGAAATTTAACAACTCTTCTCTTAAAAACTGTAGATATCTTTCTCCAGTAAGCGTGCCTTCGTAAAACTTTGGTCCTATAATTTGTCCGTTGAGAATTTCACACCATACGTTAATTCCCCAGATATTTTGGAAATTAGTTTCCCGAAGCCAGTGAGGATTATCCCGCGACCAATAATGGCAGTTATGTCTATTGACAATTCCATTATTATGGAAACGGGATTCATCTGACATGACGCGATCTAATATAGTCATTTCTTGAGCAACTGCCAACCACGCTACAAAATTTAGACGTCTCTCGTAATCTCCTGGAAGTAAGCCCTGATGTAAATGTATTCTATATGGTCGCAGTTTATTGTCTCTCAGAATTCTTTGAATTGAAGAATATGAAATATCAGTTTCTGTCGCTAACTGACGAATAGAAATATGCGGGTCTACGAAAACACGGGCTAAAACTGCACCTGCATGTTCCTCATCTCGTGCGGTTCTGGGCTTAAAAACGTATCTTTTTTTCTCAAAACTTCCACTTTCGCTGATATTCTTGCCAATTTTGCAAACATTTTGTCTGATGGTACCGGCCTATTTCGAAAGCGATCTTGATATAAACGTTTGGCTGCTTTACTGTTTTTTCCGCACTCTCCATAAATCAATATCATGTCCAGTTTTTCTTCATTAGTGTAAGATACCATTGTGTAAATCTATTTAGAAGTATAACATAAAACAGAAACGAATAACACAGTCACAAATAACAGTATTTTCAATTTGACATTACTAACAATGACAAAATTCAATTGTTTCCATGGCTAACTATGTTGAATCAGAAACAAAACCTTTAAATGAAGTTTTTTCGTATTTTATTAATTTTCTCGAAATTTTCCTTATGGAAGTGTATACTTTTTCACATGGTTGAATGCAGAAAGAGAAGCTCTACAACAATCGGCAAAAAAATGTATAGCATACCATTTGAAAAAAAAAAGTTGACTATCGTTATTTTGGCATATGTGATCAAAGAGATGATTTAAGGACGCCATTCGATAGAGCTTGGTAAACAATTTACAAATATATATGGTTTATTGTAGTTTTCTGTTAAAATAAAAATGATACGGGGGGGGGGGGGCGAATACCAAACTGAATCACCCGGTATATATACAAAGTGGTCACTCAAAAGAATAAAAAAATTAATTAATTAGATGGTGTTGAATAGAAAGGGTGTATAATTATTTCCACATCGACGTAATGGAGTGGAATTTAGTAACGGTAAATGAGAACATTTTTTTTTTATTCAAATGAACTTAAACTGTCATGAACCTGTCTGTATGTCTGGAACATTTTTGTTGGCACGATTACTCTGGAGCGTTGTATGAGTACACGATGTATTATAACGAGATTTGAAACTGGATTATATTATCCGTTGAAGGGTTGGGGAGTAAATAGGTAATGGGATTTAGTGTATGTACGAAATATTTTTTAGCATCAGCCACTTCCCCCCAGCCATTTTTTGTATTATGGGTTTTTGGAGTAGACGATTTCAAATATTATATCATTAAAGTTCTATGAACAATTATATCCACGTAGTGGAAAATAAATACAGTACCAATTTTTTAGTTGTAAGAGACTTGGATATGAAATCTGGATGTGGAAGTAGTGATTCCTTAGGCAGCGTTTTTTTTTTTTTTAATTTTAACTGAGAACCAATTTGTAACGATAACAAAATTAGTTTAAACAACGTAATTCTTACTTATTCTTGTTATTATTTTTTCCACGAATTGCATTCGTACCCTAATTTTTCTTCGTATATCTTCAGACATGCCGATTCTGGCGACTGTTCAGCATCATTTTCCGGATTACAGATAATTAACATAATATTTAAAAAATCATCAACATTATAACCAACATTTAAACGGAAATTTTAATTACGCGAAATTAACCGTACTTAATCGAAATGAGCGGAAAAACTTCTAAAATTAATTCTAGTTAATTGGGTTTTTGTAAAGTTGCAGAGAAGTAAAAGTAAAGCAGAGTTAGATAAGTATCTGCCTAATGAACCTCCCAATTTATACTGTTTTTATTGTCGTTATTTTGTAATTCTCTCTTTAGGGTGCTCGGGTAGATGTTTTTAAGATAAAGATGATATAGCGAAAGTTTCCATTCAAAACGTACCCCCGGGACTCGGAATGAACGGGCTTTATGGCCGAATTGTGAACATCGAGTCTGTATCGTCTCCGACATATTTTGTATCTTTTGCACTTTGTGGACTTCCATTTGCTATACCGGGGTTCCATTAAAAACATTTTGCCAATGTCGGCTAGAAAATTTATTATGATCCTGTCTTTATCGTACCAACTAGTTACCCCGTTGTTCGAGAGCTAATCAGTGAGTAATAGTATATTACGTAATGAGTTATGTAAGAAGCATATTACGCACGAATGGAAAAGTTACGCACGATGCCGCGTATCGGCGAGTGCGTATTTCCATGAGTACGTAATTGCCTTACAACTCGAATTATGTACTATACTTTACCTACGATCACTACTGTAAATAGTAAAAAACACACTATCTGCCATCTATGTAAGTTGAATTTTACATATTGTAAACAAAACGCACTGTAAACAAATCGCACGGTAAACAAAACGCACGGGACACGCAAATATAGGTGGCTTAGTTCGCTTAGACGCGGGGTTTAAAAAAACAAATGCGCCTACTAATTTTCAAACGCTGTCAAAACTGACATAATATTTGTGGAATAATATTGTTGACTAGTAAACTAAATTCAGATTTTGCTAAATAAATAAATAAATATGATCGTAGGTAAAGTATAGTACATAATTCGAGTTGTAAAGCAATAACGCACTCATGGAAATACGCACTCGCCGCTACGCGGCATCGTGCGTAACTCTTCCATTCGTGAGTAATATGCTTCTTACAACACTCATTACGTAATATACTATTACCTACGATCATATTTATTTAGTTACATATTTAGTAAAATCTGGATTTAATTTACTAGTCAACAATATTATTCAACGAATATTATGTCAGTTTTATCAGCGTTTGAAAATTAAGTAGGCGCATTTGTTTTTTTAAACCCCGCGTCAGCGTGTCCCGTTCGTTTTGTTTACCGTGCGATTTGTTTACAGTGCGTTTTGTTTACAATATGTAAAATTCAACTTACATAGATGGCAGGTAGTGTGTTTTTTACTATTTACAGTAATGATCGTAGGTAAAATACGTTACAAAAAATGTCATTGCCTTTGCTAATCTAGAGAAATTAAACAAATAAATACACCAAACATATATTGTATTCTGTTTGCCTTATACAATTTTTATATCAGTTGTTTATTAATTTTGTAAAAACCTTGTCAACAAGAAGTTATGTTCTTCTGGACAATAAAGTACATTTTAATTGATTGATAATTCAGCTACTTCTCTTTGAATACGCATCCTGACACTAGAACCACGTTTCATTTAGTTATTTTTGAAATTTCTTCATTTGGGAATTATTCTAAATTAAATAAAGATCCAACAATATCTTTAGAAAACAAAATAGATGAGACTCTATTTGAGCACAAAGATGAATTTACCGATATTGAGCGAAGGGTTCTAACTCCACATCAAAGTAAACCTCCTCATTGTTATGGTTTACCAAAAATTCATAAACCTCAAATTCCTTTTAGACCAATTGTAAGTTCAATTAATTCTCCATGTACTTAGAAATCTCTCCAAATTTTTATTAAAAATCTTAAATACTTTATCAGGTTCCTCTGAGTCTATATTAAAAATAGCAAACATTTTTTGGAAAAACTATTTGAAAACAATTTTAATAAGAATCATCTAATCTTGAGTTTTGATGTAGTAGTCCTTTTTACAAATGTTCTGGTAAATAAATAGTATATTATCCAACGAGCTGTAATAACTCACGCAGATGAAAGTTTACAGCACGAGCCGTAGGCGAGTGCTGTAATTCATCAAGTCAGTTATTACCATTACCGCATATTGAATACTATACTTTATATACGATTATAACAATAAATATTAAATTGAGAAAATTTTGTATAAATCACTCAGCTTTTTTATTAATAAAATTAACTGTAAAATTTAATTTTTGTTCACCCTTTTATATTTGTTGTCTTCAAAGATTTAGCCACCTTTAAGCGAGGTAGAATGTGATTTTTAATCGAAATAGTGCATAAACTGCTTGTAGACAAAAAAATCAGCTTTGTAGATTAATATTACGGCGGAAAATGCAAAACTTTCTCGCGAACTGCAATAGCCCGGAGCGCATATTCGGTCAAAAGTCTTGTTTTTTTATGTTAGAGAAAAAATTTAAAAAGCGTCGGAAAGCTCAATCAATTCTCTTTACATAAGCTGTCTACAAATTTTTCGAAAAAAACGATCGTTATCGAGATATTCGAGGAAATGTAAGAAATTATACGTTTTCCTATATGTAAATCTTAAAAAAATAATTTTTCTCAGAAACCTTTGTTTCGAAGGGCCAAAATTAACGGAGCGTCAAAGTAGTACATGATATTACGTGAAAATCGTATATGAGATCGATTTCAGTTAATTACCGTTTAATTACGGTGACAAAATGGAGAAATTTTACCGAAAAAAAAAAAAAGTTCCAAATACCGCCCCCTCTAATTCCTTCATTTTTGCCGGAATTCAAAAAATAAAAAAAAACAGTTTTAGCAAATTTAATTCTACTTCAGTTAACTAGAGTAGTCTTTTGGTGTAGGAGCCAAGATTAAAAAGTTGCCAACTTAGAAGCTCAAAATTTGCGATTTTTTGCCGTACATGGCCAACATTTCAGTAGGTTATCTCCGAAACGAAAAAAAAAATCAAAATTCTGATGGTACCAAAAGATTCGTAATGGAAAATGCTTGTTTGACCTTGTTTTATTTCAAGCTAACTCCCACCGTTTCGGAGATATCTGCGAAAAATAACAAAATACAGCTTACATTTCGGAGTCGAAAAAATTTCAAAAACATGCAATCTTGACACGTTCATATTTCTCTAAAAACACCATTGGGCCGGTGCGGCCGTACGATATCGCGACGTAAAGAGGAAGTCTTCCAGATAAACCTGATCGTAAATTGCACGGCGAAATTCGAAAATTCGGCTCGGCACGAACGAATCAAAAGTAGCATTTTGTGACATTTCAGAAAATTTTTATAGATATTAACGCGAATAATCTGTCACTACCTCCCTGGCTCCACCTTCATGTGTTGCGCGTCGATTGGACAGGCTAAGATAAAGGTGATTGGCTCTGTACCTAGTGAGTTATAATAACTCACGCATTATAATTCACGCTGTTTGTTTATGGACATTATTAATTGATCAAAAGCAGTTTATTAATTAGTATATAATCTAATAAGAGTAGATAAACATTAATAATAATTAAAAACGAATTGCAAGATGATGGGGATTTGGCGAATAGAACTAAATTAAGCATAGAAACCATAATGGAATTACTTACCCTTTGCATTAAAACGACATACTTTCAATTAAATAATGACTTCTATCAACAAAACTTTGGTATGGACATGGGTTCTTCTTTATCTCCAATATTATAATATTAAGTAATATTTTCATGGAAAATTTTGACGAAAATAATATTAATAACTTAATTTATCAACCTCTAGTGTGGTGGAGATATGTAGATGATATTTTTGCGTTATGGCCTTATAGCAAAGAACATTTAAGTATTTTTTTTAAATCAGATTAATTTTACAATAGAAGTAGAGAATGATAATGAATTAACTTTCTTATACGGCCGCTTGCACCGTATTGTTTAATAGAGGATTAAACTTAAACCTCCGTTAAATTTAAAATTTGCTTTGCACCGTTTTTTAATCCTTGATTAAATTAGCTTAAACTTGCGTTAACTTAAACCCCCAAAGTTGGCCGCTTAAAGGGCGATTAAATTTAATCGCAATTTCTGCGCAGTCGTCGATGTTGTGCATAACCTCAATTTTTAATATATTTTCATTTTTTATTTTTATTATAGACTGGCGGTACATGACCAGTCAGGTGCAACGTTTTTAAAATGCATGCCAATCATATATATGAATGAAATTACCATGAATATGCCAGAAATGCAAATTTTAGGCAGTCGCCGCGTGCACAAGGGGGTGCAAATCGGTTTTTTTTGTGTCGTCTTTTTGGGTTTTATTTTTTTATTTTTTTTAATGGATGCCAATAGTGCCAAACAAAAAGCCTTGAAAAAAATCCAAAATCAAAATCATCCAAAATCAAGAACACCAAAAAATTTTACGATTTAATGTGCACATTAACAGTTGTTTTGAGCGCGGAAACTGCATGCCAATGAATTTCCGCTGGATTCTTTTCACGGCTTTTCGTTTGGCACTATTGGCATCCATTAAAAAAAATAAAAAAATAAAACCCAAAAAAAAGACACAAAAAAAACCGATTTGCACCCCCTTGTGCACGCGACGACTGCCTAAAATTTGCATTTCTGGCATATTCATGGTAATTTCATTCATATATATGATTGGCATGCATTTTAAAAACGTTGCACCTGACTGGTCATGTACCGCCAATCTATTAACAAATATTTGCCTTTTCTTGAGACATTACGTTATTTGTTTGTTTATTTTCCAATACATTCTTGTGGCCGTATTATAAGCAAAAGTTTTTAAACGAATGAAAAATTATCGGATCTTGATCTTTTATTTTTATTATGGTTTTCCATATTTATAAAGATCTTGTAAATAGATAACTAGTAGTAAAAATGTACACACACAGATTCACGTTTTTTCTGAAAAGAACAAATATTTGACAACCGTTGACAGAAATAAGGTTATAATTTTGAAAGAGAAGTTAGCAGAATACCAAATTCCCTAAAATCACAAGTTAACTATCAACTTGAATAAACCACAAACAATAAAGCACGGTACAATATGACGTCCTTCCAGAGTCAGATAGACCACTGGATAAATCCGTGACTCTCGAACGGGTTTTTTCACTAAGTTTTTCCCTTATGGACAACAAGATTTTCTTCATAAATTTAGTGCGCGCATGCGACAGTGCTAAAAAGCAGTGTTAAAAATGCAATTGTTTCTTCGTAGTTCTAGCTATTTCTAAGTATTTTAATATCTTCCCGGATTATTGTTCAACGAAATTGTTAGGTTTAAATTTTTTATATATGTTAAACAGGAGCCCTAACGCCCCAATTTCATCTGTTGTTACAGCCGAAGCTAAATCCCTCCACCCGATCACCTACCTACTGCGACGTTGAAGCCGCGGTGGGGTGATCGGCTCTAGACTGGACCCAGCTGAGGCGCATTCATGTCTTTAAATATTAATAAATATCTTTGATTTTTTTTTTGTACAATATGACGCAAGTTAAACCTGGTTTAAAAATTAAACCTCGATTAGTTATTCATCGCTTAAAATGAAACGGTGCAAATGGCTGTTATATGTTTTAATTAAAAAGTTAGATAATAAATATGAAACTAGTGTTTATCGAAAACCAACGAGAATTTTGTTGGCTTGGTGAACACAGAGATTATGCTAGAAAGGGAGAATTACAAAAGTAAAAAATTTGTGAACACGCGTGGGATAACAATCATAGGATCCAGTGGGATTCCGCGAAAATTTTGGAAAAAGAAAGCGACTCAATTAAAAGAAAACTTAAGGAATCCGCTATTATTTTGTTAAATGAGGATACATGTGTTTCTAATTCTTCTATAGATTTCTGTAGCAGCTGGTTGCCGATCCTCAGATACGAAGTAAGTAAAAATAAAATAAATATAATTTAATGTTTCACGTGAGCATGGAAATACATAAACAACAAACTGTCAGGTTTGACATATGATTAAAAGTGAAAGTTTTGATAACGAAAAAAGAAATATTTTCGAAATGCTAACTGCCTTCGATTTCATTTTTGTAATTATCATGTAACATTTTTGTTTCAGTTTATATATTTTTAGGTGTGAGACATTTTGTAATAGAAGTATTAAAACCAGCCCCTGTCTCTTTTGGCGCAGAGGTTTATTTCATAAAAATTTTAAAACATTTTTGCATTGCCAAATACCCAACAAACATAAGAAATTCTTTATTTGTAGTAAAAATAATATTTTTAACGCAACCTACATCGATGTTTACTATATTATGTGTCAAAAAATTCGCTCATTTAAATTCCATAACGAAAAATGGGAGTTATTATTTTAAAAAATATATTGGAAAATTTGCCAAAACAAATTAAAAAAATATATAACAAAAGATGGCGTTCATTATGAACCTTTTGACATGTCCGAGCAATTTTCTCGAAAAAAATCGTACACTTTTTATAAAACTTTTCCACTATTTTATGAACGCACTGTATGTATGTGTTTGGAAAATTATTTTTTTTTAACTACGTATCCGCTACCATCTCATAATGTACATTTAAAATCCACCTCGCATAAAGTGCTACCTGTAATTAAAGGAAGCAATTTCGTGCATTATCCGTCAATTTTAATGCGAACTAAAATAAAATGATTTGCTATTTTACGCCGGCTATTATGTTCCGCGTTATATATGGGGGAAATCATCATTAATGCTATAACCAACATTTTATCGCAGAGCCGCGCAATAAATTTCAGTTTATGACATTGTCGTTCCAATAAAATTTTCAAGTATTTCTGCTAGCCAACATTCTGCAACACATAACGCAAATGTTGCGTTTTAGTGCATTTCGTGCAATTCATCAGCATCATAAATAAAATTGGTGACAGTTATTTATAATGTTAAGATTTACTGTATTTAAGCCACAGACTAGTGGCTCCCCCCTATATTTCCTTTATTTTTTAACTTATCCATTTGAAATTTGGGGTGCATAAACTATCTGTGAAAATGGATTTTTGGTCATAAAAACGGTATGAGATCATTTCCGGTTTCCCGGAAATGACTGCAACTTTCGATTTTTAAATGGAACACCCTATATATTCTTGCATATTTGAATTCAAGACAACATTCTGAGTATACCATGAGATTTTCGCGAATTTTTGAGTTGATGTTCAGTTTTTTAAGCATTTTAATACATTCGTCTATAGTGCTTTGGAATACCAAAATTTGTTCTTCAGCAGATAAAGTCCAAGGGAAAAATATAATTTTTCGTTTAATTTCACTAATAATTATTTACGAAGCCTCAAAAATTGAACAAATCACTTTTTTATCGAAAACTTTTTTTTTTCAAATGGGAAGGTGGTTGCTCATACTGTTCAATAAATTATAGATTTTTTTCTGAATTCATTGGTATCCATTTCAAATCTGTTATTTGTTTTTCTATTTTATTGAATTTATTTAAAGATAAAAAATCACTTTCAATATAATTTGTCCTGAACTGTAATGTAGTTGCCTTTGCAAAAATCATATGTCTAATAATGAAATGTGAATAACTACCTTTTCTGTGAATAATAGCCTTTTGGTTCTCTCTTTTGCTTCTTAATAGGTACAAGAACTAGTGCAAAGTATAAGGATCAATAAAAATTATTTTGAGAAATTTTTTTAGTTTTAAATAAATTTAATAAAATAGAAAAACAAATAGCAAAGATTTGAAATGGACATCAATGAATTCAGAAAAAAATCTATAATTTATTGAACCCTAGGAGCCACCGCCTTCCCATTTGAAAAAAAAAGTTTTCGATAAAAAAGTAATTTGTTCAATTTTGGAAGCTTCGTAAATAGTCATTAATGAAATTAAACGAAAACGAAAAATTCGCGAAAGACTCGCGGTATACTCAGAATGTTGTCTTGAATCCAAATATGTAAAAATATACAAGGTGTTCCCGGTATAAAGAATATATACGTGGAATACTTTTAATAAAACAATGATTACATAAGTATACAAAAAAGAAAAAAAGTTGTCCTAATGTTCTCATTTTCTTAAGTATTTTGACGAGTTGAAGCCAATTTTTTCAAGAATAAATTTCTATTGTGTCAGTTTCCCTTTACTATCCCCTAAAAAGGGCAAACATGAGATTTGCCTTCATATATCTTCAATTAATAGACAATAATTATATTATGAGCACATACATAATGATATGGACATTACCAAAGTTTGAGTCTTCCACCTCCTACCACCTCCTTGAAAGGTAAAAGCTGCATTTTCCTATATCAATCGACATTTGATGGCATTATCAAAGATTAAATCGGATAATAAACTGTCAATTTACACTCTTTAAATTACCAGGCAAGAAAACTTTCAAAAAAATTAACCAATGATATTACATACAATATTTAGATAAATAATTGACATTGGCACCTCCGCCATATATTAAAAAATAACGGTTAATCTCACTAGCAACTGTCACAAATTATAATCAATAGTAAGTTGAGTACTAGGATTATGTTAGTAGGTGCTGACATTTTACTTCTAAAAGTCTGTAAACGTCATTCAGTTTATTCAAATTTTATTCAAGTTAAAATTCCAAATTGTTATTATTTCAGATGGTTACTCAAAAATACCATTAAACAAAATCGACTTACGCTATTTCTGACTTACAATGCGGCTTCATTTGACATATTAATTGAGTTAACTGGCCTATCTATGCCACATCTACTAACGACACACTCTCGATCATTTATGTGTATAATTCATAATAGTAAAATAGTAAAAAAAAAAGTAAAAGCCAATGACGATTGCATAAAATCAAAATATAACTCTCCTAAATATATTTAAATAACAATCTCCCAAAAACTTACAATCAGTAAACAGCAACGAATTCAATACTTATTTTATTAACCAGCCAGATAATATAATTTTCCGCATTCCTGTTGTTAACGATACACCTAATAATTATTAAGAGTCGTGACTCAAAGTTTTCAGTTTCACCAAGTGAGCTTTAATGACGTTCGTGAAGCAATAGATAAAAATTTAAAGAACGAAAACTATAAGACTTGCATGGTATCAATGTAAAAATAATCAAGAAAATTAAAAATTTAACTCTAACTCGCTTAGTTAATTTGTGTTTTAACAAGCTAAAAACTACATTTTGATATGCTTTTTATCCCTGTTGGGCTGATTCAGTACCTTTTCTTTCTTTTTGCATTGACTAAAGTAAAGGCTAACTACATTTTGAAATACAGAAAGGGCATCGGTTATATTGTGGTCATGCATTTTTGTAAATAACTCGTTTATTTTTAATTTTTCGAAAAACTCAATTTCAGATTTTTTGTCCGAAAAGGTCCGTGCCTTATACCGGTTATAGCGATTGATCGACGGAATACCTAATTTTCGATTTTTATTAGGAAACTGTTGGGTATTTGTAGAATCTATAAAAAAAATTAAGTTTTCCAGAATTTGTAGATTCGCTTTTGTTTTTTCAAATTCCCACAAACGTCACCTAATAGACTTAATCGAACCCCACAATCGCCATTTTTGAAAATCAAAATCGGACCTTCGGTTCGGGAGTTATCAATATCTTTGGAAAATCATACTCGGCCTTGGAAAAAATACTTGCGGTCAACGGATTCGGGCCGCCAGCAATAGGCTTCATTTGTGGCCGTGTACCTTCGATCCCACCAAGTCTCATCGCAATCGATCGATATCCTGGACAGTTATCGTGCTTCATAGCCCGATTTCGAGAAAACCAGTTTTTTGCAAAAAAATTCAATTTTCATTTGTTTTTCGACATTGTCTCCCGAATACTTATCTGTAGATCGTTGCTAGCGGCACCATCTCTTTTTTGAAATATCTCGATCCGACGGCCCGTTACCGAGTTATTCAATTTTTCCCGAAAAACTTGAAACGTCTCTATCGGGTACTTCCGGTTTCCGAACGGAGCCGAGCTTCCAGCGTTAAGGTTTTTTAAAGGCCTCCTACTAACCATCCAAGTTTCATCGAAATCCGAAAACGGATTAGGGAGGCTGAGCGTGACAGACAGACAGACCGACAGACCGACTGACCGACGGACGGAATTTTCTAAATTCGCTCTCGAGTCGATAGATACGACTTTCGTTTCGATCCGACGTTTTTTTCGGATTTCGATGGTCCGCCGGAAAAATGCAAAACCTATACTACATTTTTTTTCAAAATGTAGTAACAAGGGAGATCATTCCCATATACAGGGTGGACCATTAATAATAGGCCATAGTTCAAGGGTAGATTCTTTGGATCAAAAGATGAGGATATAACCAAACATGCTTTAGTAAATTGTTGCCGTAGAAAAAGTTACAGGGTGTTAAAATCGTATTTTTTTATTTTCTTTGCAATATCTCAACTACCTCTTGACAATAATTTATGTATCACATCACGCTAGCCCATAGAGAGCGCTTCATGTATATTGTTGCTGTGGAAAAAAATACAGGGTGTCAAAATTGTAATTTTTTATTATTTTTTTTTGCAATATCTCAACTACCTCTTGACCGATCTTCTCACAATATGGTAAGGAATCATTTTTAAGCTAAGAGACAGTTGGCGTCAGCGCATCTAAATACTTCTTTTTTTTTTTTTAACGTCGGCCTATTTCCGCTACCAGGGCCTATCACCGACGCCAGGAGACGAGCTACCCCCAACCTGGAAATTTTGCCGAACCTCTTCCCTTAAGAAGAGTAGGGATCTTTTACTTGCCTAACATTTAATAGACAAGGGACCGCCTGCTTTACATCCCCTCCGAAGGACGGTATATACACTACGTAATCCTCGTCTGAAATTACGTAACTTCCGAGTATACACTGATATACAAGCCTCTAGAAGGTGGGGCGATAACGCTGTATTTCCCAAGATAGGTGGGTCGCCCATCCAAGTACTAACCGCGCTCGACGTTGCTTCAACGGAATATCGACTGATATTCACATTGAAGTCGCCTCTACGCTCGCCCCATCTAAATACTTCAAAAAAGGAACCTTCAGACAAAACCTGTTTTTTGCTTTTTTTAGAGGATAAAAGAGGTGGTAGAGGAAAACTGACACGATAAAAAATTTTTTCCTGTCCAGAATTGGCTTCGGCGCATTAAAATACTTCAGAAAAGTTAGATTAGAACCTTGAGACAAGACCTTTTTTTCTTTTTGTGTAATTATCTGTTATGTACCTGAGTAATACTTCAACTTTTATCAAAATGTTACTGTTTTTATATTTTGTATGTTCTATTTCTGTTTTATTTTATTTTAACTATTGTCTATTGTCTAAACATTTTCTTCTGTAGTAACACGATTATATTAAATAAATAACTAAATCCGACAACCAGAAAGCACCTTAAAAAAATTGACACCAGTGATATGGTTAAAACAAGTGTCCGCCATTGCTGTTATTTTTCCCCCTATTATATAAATAGCGCTGTACGTACACCCGATGATATATTCCCCGAAAATTTGTATAAATGTAACCTAATATTTGTTTAACTGGAACCGCAAATGCAAAGCAAACAATGTCAAAATAAATTTATACCCCTAACAATAACATTAAATCAAGCTGAGTGTGCAGCGGAATCGCATTTACAGCGGGAAATGTAATGATGAATAATATTAATTTGTTTTTATTCCAGTTTAATTTCCACCTTTTGTTTGTTTAATTTTCTTTCGGTGCGGCCGAACCGGGTCACATACGCGTGCAGTTGGCCATTTTTACCGTAAAAACGATACCCCGTTGCAGTCGAATCGGTGGGAAAACAATAATCCCGCTGCATATATTAGTGTTATTTGTACATATAGAGGCAAAAAAATTTGCAAAATTTTGAAATAACATAATGGCGAGTGTAGAGGAGTCTTGAATATGCACGTATTTCGATAGATTCGGGTCAACGTCGAGAAGTCGAGTCGATTCTCTTCACGTGTCGGTTCACAGAATTCCGTATATTAACGCCACTTTTGAACAAATTCCAATCAAACGGTGTGAAGTATCTGGGGGTTAACTTGGACAAACGACTGTTGTGTAACACCCACATAAACGAGACTGTACGTCCTCCTCCCCACCCAAGCAACACAGTTTGGTATAATAAACGTATTAATAACGTTACGATTTTCGGAATATTCGTTATATATACGTGAAAATGTCCGCTGAATAAACTATGTTGCCAGAATAAACGAATAAAAAAATTTAAACTATGAATATCAATTAAAAAAATTGATTTGGTATAAAAGAAATTATTAAAAACGTATAAAAATTATATTTGAAATATTAATTATATTGTAACGTTGAATACACGTTTTTTTTAATTATCATATAATATATATTAAACGTTAAAGGGAAACGTCATGTAACAATCTTTTAAAATTTATTGAAAATCTTGTAGTAAACAAGATTTAAATACCAAAACTGTAGGTTTCATTATTTAAAATCAGCAAAAATATTGTAATTTTCAGTTAAAGTTTAAGGGCGTGATAAACATTACGTATAAAAATGCTTGTTGTATACACCATATACTTATACCAAAAATATACCCAATATACGTATAATACACCATAAATATACCAATGTGTGTTGCTTGGGTAGCCATACTTTATTATACCACAATCTATCATTTCCCCACCTTAAATCTTTTTCATAACTTTACAATCACACCTTTTGTATTCTCTCTCTATTTGTTAAATTCGCTCTTTGTACAAGATTACATCGTAGGGGGTTCAAAAGTGTTTGAGATAGGGGCCGTCAAAAACACAATTTTTTTTCAACTAAAGAAAAATTTTTATCTGTCAAAGCGGCAGTGACTCAATATTCCAGACTCCTTTTATCCAATGAAATTAGACTTTTCTGATCTAACAAAATATATACTTAATTTTTTTTTTAATCGATTTATTTTGGTGTTTTAAAGAAAATATTAAAAATCGACAACGAGATCACTACGGCATAAAAAATTATTCAAGGTCAAAGTTCACAAAAACGATTTTTGTGAATATCGCGCTTTCTATGGCTCGGAGGCCAATTGAGGTTATTATGAAAGATTATGAAATTGCGCACAAAAATGATCTCTTCCATTTTTTATGTATAACGAACGGTTTAAGCAAAAATGTGTTTCAAAGTTTCCGCGCATGGCATATAATATGCTCCATTTCATATAGTCCATGCATAGAATACGTGCTTGTTCTATGTATATTATTAGCTAATCGATATATATTTACCGTCATATACAGTAATATTTGCTAAATCTTCACATTAAAATTTATTGGTTATTTGCAGTGTGATAACAGCAACTTTTTTATTTTTTTTTTTCAATTTGAATCAAATTTTAGAAAAGTATATAGAATAACTTAGGATCCACTTATGGCCAGAAAAATATTCGCCTCCTACATATGCAAAGCCACCTGCGGTACCAAAATATGCGGAGAAAATCAAGAAATAATATTAGGCATTTTTTTTTGTCGGAAAATTTTGCTAATGAAACTTGTTCAGAATTGTCCAAAAAGCTTAAGTCCAGAATTTAATCAAAATAAAAAAATATATATTATGCCTTGCGCGGAAACTACGAAGCACATTTTTGTCTAAACCGTTCGTTGTACATAAAAATGGAACATATCATTTTTGTGCGGAATTTCATTATCTTTCATTTTCATAATAACCTTAATTGGCCTCCGAGCCAAAGAAAGCGCGATATTCGCAAAAAACCGTTTTTTGTAAACTTTGACCTTGAATAATTTTTTATGCCGTAGTGATTTCGTTGCCGATTTTTAATATTTTCTTTAAAACACCAAAATAAATCGATTTCAAAAAAAAAATGAAGGATATATTTTATTAGATCAGCAGCAATATTTTTGTCTAAAATGACTGGAGTTATTATAATTATAATTGGAATAATTAAAAAAAAGACGTTGATATATCAACAATTGACAAAATCTAGTCTAAACTTCCGTATTTCCGAAAATATTAGTTCTGCAGAAACTAAAAACAAACAAAATCATCCTCAGTTTATAAGCTTTGTTTTTTGTCACTACCATGTTTTTGGTAAAAATTCAGATATTTCCATGAAAAACAAAAATTCTACGTTTCTTCGAAAATATGTTAATATTTTAAAATGCAATTTTTTCTAAAGAAAGTGCTACAACGGCCAAAAAAAAATGAGTATCTAGGTCATGATTGTTAATGAAGACTAATATTTGAAATTAATTATTATAATGAAAAGGATCTTTTTTTTTTATTAAACTCTGCAGTTGTCCGGCTTGTCTGCTGATTATTATTAATACCTCACCAATTTTCTTAATATTAGAAATCATTAACTGTTTCCCTTTTCTATTTTGAATGAAGTCGAATATGCCATAATTCTATTTTGCGGAATATCCAGATTGGCTTCCTGGCTCTCTGCAAATCGTGATTTCTAATGTAAATACCAAACTCAATGAAAGATGAAATTGCGTTCGAAGTGCCCTGGGATATTAAAATAATGCAGAGTTGCATAAGCCGAATTCCAGCTTACAGCAAAACAAGCACCCAACTACCCACTTCACGAAAGAAATTATAGTGGGATTCACTTAGCCATGAACGGAATTATTCTTCTTTTGTTATTGTTATATATTTGGACGGGTTTTTTCTTATTTAGCAGACTTATTATTACGTGATAGGTAGAATGTGTAATTTAGTTGTAACTAAACTAACCTCGTCAAGATTTGATGGAGTGGGCAGTGGCGTATCCAGAGGGGGGGGGGGCAAGAGGGCAAATCCCCCTTGAAAAAGAAGCTTTTTGCATTTGGCCGTTGGCAGATATGCACAGCACAGCAGCAGCCTAATGAGTCAGTAAGTTGAACAGGCAGGCCTGTCAAGAGGAGGGGGGGGGGGGGGGGGCTTGCTTGGTGGGGACCGGTTTTGAAATGATGAAAATTTGTATTATACTCCTGCGCGTTAAAAATGTTTGTCGGATTTACCCCCCCCCCCCCCCGTGTTTACCGCCCTGGTAACATGTTAAGTAAAAAATAAAAATTAGGTCAGTCAGATCAGGATTAATTTCTGGTTACGCCACTGGGAGTGGGGATGCTTAAAAATATATCCCAGAAATTACACAGTAACACAAAAGAAAAAGAAAAGAAACACTTTTGCAAATGACAAAAATATTGTATTCCTATGAATTTTGAAACGCTGAGTATAAAATCAATGTCGGAATTCTCCTAAAAAATTACCAGAATTTTTGGATTCGTATTCAGCGGCCCAAAATACATAGGAACACTATATTTTGGTCGTTTGCATAGCACCTTTTTTTCTTTTGTGTGGTTGTGTTATTTTTTAAAAGCATACCTTTGAACTTGTAGGTTTTCAAGAAATTCGCGGCCCTAAGTCATCGTAATGATCTCACCTTTTCTTCGAGAAGTTTATAAGAAGTCAAGAAGTCAATATCATTTATTGAACACTATGAGCCACCATCTTCCCATTTGAAAAAAAAGTTTTCGATAAAAAGTAATTTGTTCAATTTTGGAGGCTTCGTAAATAGCTATTAATAAAATTAAATAAAAAATTATATTTTTTCCCTTGGACTTTACCTGCCGTATAACAAATTTTGGTATTCCAAAGCACTCTAGACGAATGTCTTAAAATGCTTAAAAAAACTGAACATCGACTCAAAAATTCGCGAGTCTCATGGTATACTCAGAATGTTGTCTTGAACCCAAATATGTAAAAATATACAGGGCGTTCTATTTAAAAATCGAAAGTTGCGTACATTTCCGGGTAAACCAGAAATGGTCTCATGGTCTCTTATGTCCAAAAATCCATTTTCACAGGTAGTTTATGCACCGCAAATTTCAAATGGACTTTATGACAATTTAAAAAACAAGCTTCAGTCTACCATACTCCCAAGCAGCATTCAAAGTGATGGGAACTGGCATCTGACGCATCGGAACTTTAATATAGTAGGAATGACATAACTGTTACTAATTTTGCGACTTCAGGGTAATATTCACTTTGTGGTATGCATTTGTAGTGACAATTATGTAGATTCTACTGAATTTAGGCATTGTATAGTTATAACACTTTCAAGTAATTGCTGGAGAATCTGCAACGTCGCGAATACTACTCTGCATTACTTTGAAGCATCCTCAACTGCAAAGTGGAAATTGGTAGTAATGCCGACTGCATAGCTTTACCAAAGGATCACTTCAAAGTAACGATAACTTCAAGTGTGCAATTTTAAGCCCCCGGTACGTTGTTGGGAAATTTTCTGGAACTTCAAAGTTGTCTAACTTATTAGTGACATCTCGAGTAAACATTAGGTTATTTCTACGAACATAGGGGCTTTGAAGTTATTTTTACTACTCCCCATTAATTGAAAATGACTTAAAAGTTACATATACCTTGAAAATCTACTATAGAGTAATATTAACTTTTAAGACAATTTATATAATTATTGGCATTGAATAAATGGCGGCATCTGAAATGCTCAGTATAAAATTGAAATAATCGGCACTCATCCACATGTTTTATAGAAAATTGAAGAAACAGTTAAACAGTAGTAGAGAAATTGTGATTCTTCAGAATATGATGCAAACATGAAAGATTATTTCGCCACAGCAAAACCATCATCTTTGGCAACATGTGCAAAAGTGGTCCCGTCAACACAAGGAGAAAAGTAATCGAAAACTATAACAGTCTGCAGTGATATTATAGTGATACTGTGTACTGCACGAAAGTTACAACTTGTCTTTAAAACAGATTGACCCATAGTTCAGTTAGTGATCCACTGAGCTGTAACGGTTTGTTGTCGGGTAGCTGGTTCGGAGATTAATCAGGGTCCAGATTAGTTAATAAGACAACCCAATAAAAATATAAACAATTTATTTACTTCTCCAAACAGGTAATGTGTGGCAGTGTTACATAACATACAGGTACAGGTTATATGTCCGTATCTTTTACGGTTCTTAGGACAACATTTCCTATTATCTGAGAAAGAGAGAGAGAGAGTGAGAGTAACGATTGCGATGCGACGTTTGTTGTTGCTACGGGAGTGGCATCGGGCGTCGGGTAAATATCGTCGACTCAAGAAGTTTCCCAGTTCAACACGCTGTAGGAGGTCTCCAGGTCAGGCTCATTCGCTCTGGTTTTGGCGGCGAAACGGCGCCGGGGAATGACTAACGACTCGAGGGGTCCCAGCTCAACACGCTGTAGGATTCCCAGGGTCAGATTGCATTCGTTCCGTCGTGTTTGCGTCGGGAGATGCACAAAACTGCAATATGTCCAGCTCAGCACGCTGTAGACAGATTGGCAGAATTATCCACTCTCTGTATTATGTTGATTTGCGGCCGGGATTTTATATCCGAGAATCCTCGCTTACTGGTGACGTAGAACTGCGTATAGTTTAGTGTCGTGTGCAAATCCATGCCTCTAGACGGGAGATGGGTAGGTTTGCGGGCCGTGTGCACATTGGTGTCGTGTGTAAATCCGGAATCTTAGTAATGGAGCAGGAATTTAAAGAATGCTTCATTATAGAGCATATTAAATGAATTTGCCGATTAAAAACTCCAAATTTAATAAATATTGTGTCGATGGGGAACGGACAATTTCTCTATAAACTGCATAAGACATTGTTTGTGTACAATAAATTGAACTGAATATATATACAAAAAAAAAATAGCAAAAAAACTATATTTCTTTTCTAGAATATCTCAAAAGTTATGAGTGACGACAAAAATGACAGTTTACAACACCATTATCCAACCTCATTTCGATTACTGTGCCAATCTATTATATTCCTTCGATTTAAATAAAATAACTTCCCTTCAAAAACTACAGAACAGAGGAATGAGAGTGATTTTGAAATGCAGCCGATATACTTCAATCCAACATATGCTTTCTTCTCTTCAGTGGCTGTCTGTAAAAGATAGATTGCTTTCCATGACTATGGTATTTATTTTCAAAATTTTAAATAACTTAATACCCAAGTATTTAAATAAGTTTATATTTTATGCAAACCAAATACATCAACACCACACAAGAAATAACAACAAATTTTATATAACAAGGCAAAATCTAAGTCAAACTAGGAAAATTATGTTATATAAAGGCCTCGATCAATATAACAAGTTGTCAGAGGATGAAAGGAATCTATCTCTCTACCTGTATTCAAACGTAAAATTGTAAGCTATATAAAGTCGATTGATTAACTCCACTTGTTTTATATAGGTATTTTTTAATTTATTTGTATATGTATTAGTCTGAGTGTGTAAGTGCGTGTATTATTTATTTATGTATAAATTATGATTCTTTGTAATTACATTAGAAAAGTGAATTTGTATATTAGGATTTTCCTATTCAAATAAATATTTACTTACTATTTTTTGAATGAAATTAAATGTAAACTGATCACTAAAATATGAAAACTCATGTATTTTTTCCATTATTGTTATTACACACCTTACGTTAATAAATATATTTACAAGACATACATTGTACATCGTTTTCAGTAAAAAAACAAATATTTTATTTGCAAAAATTTATTAACAACTTAATTAATATCAGATAATAAGAAGTACTTGGTAAAAATATAATAATTGTTATTTTTAATCCACATTCGTGTCCTTCTCCACATCACACACAGTGACACTTTAACAGTTATTACCGTGTTGCCAATTAAAAAAAAATTACCTATCTCGTATCTGCCAATTGTACCAACATGAAAATAAGTTGATAGGAAGATACCAAGATCTTATACCGTCATTGGTCCCATTTGCTACATCTAGGTAAATATAACTACACAGTGAAATTGTTGTAGTTCCCGTCACTACTTTTAAAGTAGCAACAACTATAATGTTGGTGGCATCTGCTACTTTATGGGAAATGTAACTTGTAAGGAAATAATTTTGGTTTTTGCAACCTCTGTAGTTGAATGAAGACGCCATATTGACACAGATAAAAATATAATTCAATAAAAAATTTCTTTTTATTATGGTCATTTACAAATATGTTTTCTAAATAGATTATTACTTTATAATATATAAAATTAAAAAAAAAAAAAGTTTTTTAAAAAATTTTGCAGTTTTGCTTGTACACACAATTTTTGCAAAAAAATTTTTTTCCGAAAAAAACATTTTCTCGAGGGGCGTCTTTTTTTATCGAAGCATCATGATAACATTTTACAGAAAACAAGTGGTGGTTTTAATATCCACACCCAGGGTAAATGCAAAACATCATGATTTATAATGCTTATGTATGTTGTATATAATCACCTTAACTTGGACCTTGGACATATGTGCTCAAACTCAATAAGTCATTAATTTGCTATTCGAATAACAGAGAGCCAAATATATAGTTTGCGCTCTCATTTCGGTCAGCTGAGCTGTTCCAAAAGTTAGTCATTTCTACTACTTGGTTACATCCCGTCTACGTAATAACCTAGTCCTCGACACGGTAACGGTAGAAGTACCGGAATAGTAGGGAGTTATCGCGGAAGATAACGTATGTACGTTAAACGTTATCTTTGACATCTACGCTTGCGCATGTTTGTTTTTGTACGTGAAAACCAATATGCGCTTGCTTAGATGTCAAAAATAACGTTTAACGCAAATACGTTATCTTTTGCGATAACTCCCTAGTAACTTGCTACGTAATTATTATTCCCCATTTTGGTGAATGCTTAGTAGAAGGATGGTTCCCATTACGTAACAATCCTTAGTTCCGGAAACCTTTAAAGTTCCACTAATGGTAACTACTACGTAGGAACTACTAAAATTGCTGCTTGGGCTGACGCTGTTATCTTATATTTAAAAATTATCTTTTAAAATCATTGAAGCATTTTTTTCAGATTTTTAAATAATTTTTAAGGTGTCAGTTCGTCACATTGAATCCACCATCTTCTTTCTGCAAATTCTACTATCTGATTCGTAATCAGACTTACAGATATTAATTTTAGTGTACGTACTGAATGTTGTGAATTTTGGCAGCTATTCGGGAAAATTTCCCACTGCGTGGCATGACAAAATACCAAAGAAGTGTCGTATAAAGAAATTCCTTATGTAACGTGTCGCGGGATGCAGAGTTTATTTCGAGGTTGATTTAAAATCATTCTTTAAGTAAATAGAGAGAGCTGAGAATCGGAAGAGCCTCCTTAAAAGGTGGCTTAAACGCCGTTTCAATATCAAAGAGAAAAGACGACGACACCGGGGAAACTGTGAGAAGTGATCAAAGGCAATTTAAGTTCTTTTTTGTGGTATACTCGTATATAACCTGCGCGTTTATACTGGCTTTGTACAGCAGACATATTCCGAACGGAAATTAAATTTGAAATGTAAATGGGCCTCTTGCGAGAACTTTTCTCTTTGAGATTAATTTTTAACATATACGAGGATGGATGAAGTGTGGAGAATGTTATGGTTGCACATGACAATGAAATTTCACAGTCTATCTATCTCGGCGGTGTAAATAAGTCTGGTAAAGTGCCGCCTAATAAGAAAATGTCCGATAGGTTAAAATAAAAACATTGAGCCTTAATAGAAATGATCGAGTTCAATAAGTAGGTGTTTGCAGTCGCCAACGCACGATTGAAACTTTATTCATTTCGCAATTGTCTTATTAAAAGTACCCGAGCGGCATTCTAAAGTAAAGCTATGTAAATTCGTTGAAGTCTGAGAGACACTGTGTATATTGCAGTTTGGATTTCTTTTACAAATTCGCTATTTTGGTTGCTTAATCAAAAACCTGAGTAATATTTTGCTCTAAAATTATAATAAAATATAGTTTACGCATATAACGGCAGTTTACACGTAGTCCGGGGTCTAAGCACTCCAAAATCAAGTTGACCTGTTCCGACATGACGTACAAATGTTAATATAAGTAATGAAGAGAGCATTACCTAGGGCACTAGAAAACACTTGTCGGATTAATTTTTGCTCTTGCAAAAATCGCAAAAAAGATGGCGGATTGATAATTACAAAATTATGTTTTACAATGGTTATTCTCCGTTAAAACAAAAACTATGTAACTTACCGATCTGAGTTTTGGTATGTATACTCAAGAGATATACGTGATTCTAACTAAGCTATTGGTATTTTTGAAAAGTTTTTTTTTTTGAGAAAAATAATTAAAATCAAAAGGTTGATATTTACGTTCTAAAAATTTCGATATGCGGACAACTATGTTAAATTTATGAAATTCTTATATACAATTGCTTACCAAATATAGACCATATATTGAAAAAGTTTTTTAAAAAAGATAATGTCGATAACGTATACAGTTTTTTGTTTATGATTTTTTTATGAGACGCGTAATTCGCAGCATTAAAATAAAAATAGTCTACACGATAATTGGTACTGTGTAACAGTAAAAAGCACTATATTGTTCAATATAATTGCAAATTTGAATTACTTTATGTTAATAATACAACAAAACGAATGAAAGTAGTAGTCGGGCGTTGCCGATTGCGGCCACTCATTTAAAAAAATAATAATCGATACAAAGTGAATTGTGTGTTCGAGCAAAATGTTAATCAAATAGGTATTCGCAATTGGCCATGCCCGAGTACAACTTCTACTCGTTTTTATATTGTTTAAGAAATAAAACATTAGTGAAAAATATTATTTTAGGTATTTAGCATATTTAATAGAAAGCAGAAAAGGGAGATTTTAAATAAAACATTATTGTTGTATATTATGTAATTTTTGTGTATAACTATTCTAACATTTTAGTCAGAATCACTATCATTATAAAATGATGCATATTGCTTTTTCCCTTAAAACAATTTTCAGGAAAAGCAGCACACGAGCACGCAACTGAATACCACTCACAGGAACATTTTGTGTCGCATTTTATTTTACAGTTGCACTTTTTAATTTAAGTTCAGACAAACTTTTTTTTGTCGACATTATCGGTACCAGCTCCTGATTTCCAATTCTGCATCCAAAATTTTGTACAAGAGGTAATTTGAATGACGGTTCACAACACTGTTTAAAAAAAGTAATATTTGCAACATGTTGAAAAGCGTCTTCCGTCGGTGGGAGGGAGCGTAAATCACTTTTATCAAATTATTTTACCTTTTAATAATTTTCAAACGTATACATATAATACATTTGTAAAGTTGACGTGTATGTACATTGAAAATATTTGCAAAAAACCGATGTGGGGGATGTAAGATGAGTAATGGAATACATTAAGACAGATTTTGGAATTTTCCTCTGTTTGTCTGCTTGTCTGTTTGAACGCGCATCACGCAGAAACTACTGAACCAATGAGGTTCATCTAAACTTGGAGTAACATTTAGTTCTTATTTCATCGAAATCGGCCTAGACTAAGCCAAGTTTTATGAAAATCGGTCTAGTAGAACAGGAGATACAGCTTGGTCTCTACAATAAGCGTATTTGCACGGCATAAACTTTTAAGATTAAACTTCTGTAATATTCCAGAAAATTCGAGAGTACTCTGGAATATTCCAGAAAATTTGTGAGTTTTCTGAAATATTCCAGAATGGTGATTCTACCTCAAACGTCGTTTAGTTTATAAAGAAGCTTTTCAGCCAATTTGAAAATTCCACGCGAACGTAACCGCGGGCAGAAATCCAAAAAAATTTTTTCATCCTAAAATTAAAAAATAAAATTTTTAAATGAAAGTTATTGACTTACACAATCTTGAGGATTAAAATTTTTTGTCTTCCTAAAATTAACAAAAATCATAACATTTTAAAACAAAAGTTGATGGTTTACAGAATCTTGGGGGGTAATTACCCCGTTACCCCCCCCCCCCCCCCCATAAATCCGCGCTTGGTTGACTGTAAAAGCTGATGAATAACCTACTGAACTTACGCGGAAACTAGATTAGGATAATGGCCACTGCAAGTCAAGGGTCCGCGGACCACCTGTTGGGAATCCCTGCTAGATGCAATATCAACTTAGTTCTTGTCTTAAAAACATTTTCAATATATTGGGTATGTTTGTTAGCATAGTTTATACACAAAAAATTTAAAAGAAGTACTTGCTCGTATGTTGAAATTCTTAGTACAATATTTTATAGTTACAGATTTAATATTTTTTTCCAAAAAAACTAAACATATTTAAACAGTGCCATCAAGCTTCATCCAAGCGCTTATGTCTTTAGTGTATACTATAAAAAAATAGATGGATAGCACTCATAGTTTCTATTACAGGACGTGTTATGTATTAAAAAACTTTTTTTTGGAATTACCATTTCGTCTCTTTTCTTATCATTTAAGAAGTTATGCAAGAGTTGATAAGAATCCGACAAGTCATTTCTGGTGTCCTATATAACCCTTTTTGCAAATCTGAAGTTGAAAAATGTACGTCATGTCGGAACAGGTTACTTGGAATTTAGAGCGATTTCGTACTGTTGGACCTCAGACTAACGCCTTTGGTGATCACTCTTGGAATATTTTGACTACGATACATTTTCTACGATTATTATTAAAAATATTATATTACATACCGAGGTGGAAAGTGTTTAATTGTTGTCGCTTCGCGCCTCGGTCAACTAATTCTCTAGACAACAATGAAACTTTCCACCAAGGTTTGTGTACAATTTTATTCAGAATTATCTCCCTTAAAGAACAAAAAGCCAAAAAAATCGTTTGCTAAATTTTTAAATAGCATTTTATGTTTTTATTAAGCAGGCAATGAATAAAAAATTCTTATGTCAGACTACAAATGTAAAAGTGAAATTTTTAATACATAATTATTTATTCAATTTATTTTTTCAGCTATTTGTAGAATAAACATACTCTCTTATGTTTTTCTTATAAATTAATATTTCCTACAACTAAAAGAAAACCAGTAAAAAACACAGGTTGGCAAATGCTCATTTTCCAACCCGAAAACTGGTAAGAAAGTGGCTACTTTCCAACTTGAAATGTCACATTTCAATTCAATTATCGAATGAATAGTAGAAATGTCATACTTTCCAACTTTTGACACGTAAGACAATTTGATTATTTCTGTATGATTGTGAATAATAGTTATTTATTAGGCTAATGAGTTATGTTACATATAAGTCACGCAAGAAAAGTTTAACCCGCGAGCCCGAAGGGCGAGTGGGCTAATTTTCTTAAGTGACTTATATGTAATAACTCACGTGTCTAATACAACATTTTATCCAACACTTTCATATAAATGCTTTTTCAGTGAAAAACAATAAAATTATTAAAATGTCATGTCATCGATTTTTTGTCAGTTGTCAATGTCAAAGTCAACAGTGTTTCTCTAAAAATATAAAATACAAGTAGCTTATTGCTAAGTAGATTCTAAATGGATGTGCTGAGAAAGCTGTGGTTGTTATCCATTTTGTTTGTAACCACATAAACATTGTGTAATTAGCATCAAAATGGAAAATTGTGAAAAATATAATTATGGAAATTCCGACCGATATTTTGCAAGAAGCCAAAGAAGCTACACTCAATTTAATTCAAGAAAAGTCCAAAGTAACCTATTTTAAAGAATATCTACAATTTGAAAATTGGATGAAAAAATGAATGAAATGCTGTAAACGAAGAAGTGCTTCTCGCTTACTTCTACATTTGAGTAAAAAAATTGCACCTTCTTCGATGTGAACTAAACATTCTATGATAAAGGCGACTTTAAAAGTATATAGGAACTTTGATATAACAAGATATGGAAAACTTGTGGCATACCTACTTAAAAAGCCGATCAAGACATTTCAAACCCAAAAAGGCCAAAGTTTTGGAAAGAGCACATATCGAACAATATTTGATGGATGCACCTGAGGATGATCATCTTATGTCAAAGGTAGGTGTTTATTATGATGTTCTTGCTTTTATGTATTTAATTGTTTGGGTTTTTTTAGGTTGCATTGATATAGGCCTGTCCAACACGCTGTCACTTTGCTTTGTTTGTACTACAGCAGCCATCTTTTGTTGGTAAGTTAGGGTTTTCGACAGGCCTAAAGGGCACCATACACGTTCAGTAATCTCATTACCTGAATTTTCGCGTTTTTTCAATCCATGTATGGTGTGAAAAATAATGGCAGGGAATGATGGGGAAATTTTTAGTAATGATGTTTCTGTAATGATCTGCTGGAATGACATTATTGCTGAACGTGTATGGTGCCCTTTAGGCCTGATAAAAACCCTAACTTACCAACAAAAGATGGCTGCTGTAGTACAAACAAAGCAAAGTGACAGCGTGTTGGACTGGCCTATTGGGAGTTTGCGGTGCCTGCCGTTGCGGTGAACTGACCTGCTTAAGCCTCGAAGATATAAAAGACAAACAACAATATCTATATATATCCATACCAGATACCAAGACGAATAAATCAAGAAGTTTCACAGTTTTAAATGAAGGATTTTCGGTAAACCACTTGATTTGATTAGGAAATATGTGTCTTTAAGACCGTTCCTCGGCAACTCTTTTGGCCAATGCTTACCACCCTTAAACGTCACGGTGGGTGGAAATCATCCACCGTGGCAGAGGTTATTTGGAAGATTCAGTCTCAAACAAGATCGTTATTGCTTAAAAAATACAGGGAGAGCAGCGCAACGAGTCAGGTGATACAGACGTCCTTACTAGTATAGAGGAATATTGTGTACAGGAGAGCAGTTTTCTTTGCCATTATATCCTTATCAATTACAATACCTAAGTATTTAGTACTTGAGGTTTCCTTTATTGATTCAGTTAAGTTGTCTACTTTTATATAGTTATAATCCGAACGATTCGCTTTGTGAAAAATCGAATATGATGACAATAAATGTTATCATAAATATAAATAAATAAGTGTTGGTGCATGAATTCTTTGTTTTGTTAATTTTCCGTATAATAAAGACAATGAATAAATTGCTTGGACTTTTTTTACATTAAAATTACTCTTTAGTGACTAAATCACTTTACCTCACTAGTAATCTAAGTATACTTTAGCTCACTATTTTATCTCACTAGTGACTTATGGGCCAAAATCTCGTCAATAAAGATCACTTTATAAGAAAGTGTTATATAAAGAAATTTCTTACCGGTTTTCGGGTTGGAAAGTGAACATTTGCCAACCTGTATGTTTTACTTTTTACTTTTTTTTAGCAATAAATTTTCTGTTGCTCGCTCGGAAACTTCCCCGAGTTCAGGCGGAGTACATCCCATTTCACCATCGCTACTTTGACATAACAATTTTTTGTTCGTTGCCTGCTTAATAAAAACATAAAATGCTATTTAAAAATTTAGTAAACGATTTTTTTTACTTTTTGTTCTTTAAGGGAGACGATTGTGAATAAAATAGTGTACAAACCTTGGTGGAAACTTTCATTGCTGTCTCGAGAATTAGTTGACCTCGCCGCTTCGCGCCTCGGTCAACTATCTCATCTCCCGACAACAATTAAACACTTTCCACTACGGTATGTAATATACTATTGTCCAGTTATGATATACTTCTATTTTATCAAATCAATTTTAAGTTTAATGAACTGAAAAATAAGTTTAATTATTTCTTGCACGAACAGCTCATATCTATAACATCCCGTGACAACATCACACTGTGTGACAGATTAGATATTAGCATTAGCATTTCCCTGTTGGCGGTGTGCATTTTAAAAAACATGTAGTTGTGGCTCACAAATAATTGCAAGCTAGTCGCGCGTGCTTGTGGAAACGGAGACTGACAGGCAGGCACCGTGTGAATATCAGAATATCACGAGCCATAATCTTTGTTTGAAAAGCTCCAACAACGAACGCATGGAAGTCTGTTGAACTCTTATCCTGTCAGATCCAAATTCACCAGTAACCCTTGGGCAACTTATTTGACATGACCTCTGGTGCAGAATGTTCTAATGGGACCACATCAGACAGTTACACACACACACTGCATGTTATAGTTCTAACCTAACGAAAAGCTTTAAAGTTTAATTTCAACTGTTTCAAACGAATAATGTAAAAGCTCGAAATTAATACCCAACTCGTATTTGTGTAAACTGGTCTAAGTTCTGTTTTTGTGGTTACGCCAAAATACAGAATTGTTGGTAAAACTAAAAGTACACACCACTCAAGTTGCTTTTTAGTGGAGTCAAATTAGGACTAAAAAATTTGCAATGTGAATTGTCTGGTCAGGGCATTTTTTTTGTTTTGTTTTAAGGTGTTCAGGGGATCAACTTAAGTTCACAGTTCAGTTTTGCAGTCTCTTCAAGGTCGGCGTATTGTTTATTTAAACAATTTAATTTTTTAGACTGCGTTTTCCATCGCTTTTCTTTGAATATCTCAAAATCTACAAATCCTATAGAAAACAAGAAAAAGGAAAATGTTCGTTATAGCGTACAATAAAAGTACATAAACTATAATTCATTCCAATTGTTATTATTATTTAAAAAAATTGAATATTGCAAAATTATGCGTTTCAAAACAATCACTGTTCTTTCAAAAATAATGGATAATATTCAATGAAATTTTGGAGAAATATAACTCTTATAAAGTACAATCACCATTTCAAATTTCAAATCAAAATTATTATTAAAGCGACTCAAATATACAATTACTTCCACATCCAGTGGAAGTATAGTAACGACAAAAAAATTTTTATGGTTCAAATAGGCTTAGAATGTCACGAAACGTCGAGATTTTAAGTTTGAGCGAAAAAAAATTTTCTGTCTGTCGGTTTGTCTGTCTGTAACTTTTTTTTTGTGCGCACGATTACTCTGAAACCGTTTGAGACATTGACTTGAAATTTGGTACACATATGTACTTTAACGAGATCTAGAACTAGATTATATTTTCATCTTGTTCCGTCGAAGGGTTGGGGGTAAATTGGGGTAAATTTGGGGAAAATAGGTAAATCAAGCAGGTAAGAGTCCATAAAATTGGTATTTAGTATATACAAGAGAAGCTGAGGTCTCAAAAAAAATTTTGCCATTAGCCACCCCCATTACCACCCCCCTTTATTAAAGGGGATGAAAAAAAATTATGATTTAGGCAAGAACCTCGAAATGTTTTTTTTACTTCATCCACCCCCACTACCACCCCCTATCACCACCCCCACCCCGCTACCGATGTGGGGTATCATTTTATGGGTTTTTGGGGTAGAGGATTTCAAATATTATATTATTAATGTTCCATAAACAATTATTTCCACATACAAAATTTTTTCGTTGTGAGTGACTTAGATAAAAAATCTGGATGTGGAAGTAGTGATTCCTTGGGCAGCGGTTTTGTTGCTAAAACTTTGCACTCTTGTGAAATCCTGCCATCAAAACCAAGACATGTGTACGATTGCTCAAATTGTAGCTTTTTATAAGGATCACGGAGAGAGAATATTTTTTCCCACATTTAAACCTTTTTCATTGCAGTTGTTTATAATTTTCAAAATTGTAGTTATAAACAGATTTAATTAACTCTCTGTTTTTTTATGACATCAAAAACGGTAAACACTACACACGATCCAGCGGCAGGGACCCAGCCATGTCGGCATGCTTTGAACTCATTGGTAAAAGTGAACTGGTCCGCTGGAATTCCAATTATCTTCAAAGCGTACCGACAATGTCGGGTCCCTGCCGCTGGATCGTGTGTAGACCCCTTAAAGGAGTAATGAAAGTAGATTAAAAAGCCAACTTAAACAAATAATAATAATAATAATGCTTTACTTGCATTTGGAGCTGAGATACGTTAGTTTTTATGTTTAGGTCACTTATAAATAAAGAAATCGATATTTCTTATTGAAATTTGGACAGGTAGTTTTCCAATGTCTATTATTTTATCTCTGCTCCTTGAAAATAATCCAAAGGTGCAATTATTAAAAGATACTGTATAGAGAGACCCGAAAACGATTTTGTTAGATATCCGAAAATCACCAGATATGGCTAAATGTTATATTGTTTTCACAAACTGGACTTTAGTTGCTAGATAACCCAGTGGGTAAGGTGGCTAGAACTTTGTATTCAGGATGCGGACGTCTCGGGTTCAAATCCTGCTCGAGAATTTTTTTTTTGTAATAATAAAAGTTTTACAAAGCTGTATACATGAACATAAGAGTAGTTGTTCAAGTTAGGTTGGTTTACCATTTTCGTGACAAAAATTAAAAAAGTTACAGAAAAATGGAAAATGTGCATTATGTTCTCAAAGCCGCTTTATTCGAAATTATTTTAACAATTGTAATTTTGGATTATTGTGAAATAGCAGAAACAAAACTAGTGGAAGCATTATACTCTTCGCCGATTTACTGAGCTTTTTATATAATTGTTAAACATTTTCGCAGTTTTCTTGTAAATAATGCTAGTTTTTGGACATTCTAAATTTTGTGATACCAACTTTTTTTCAAAAGCAATAGCTAACGCTAACTTACTTTCCAAATCTCAATACAATCGGATTTTCCTTTCTTGAGTTATCATGCTTACAAGAAACCTGACGGACGGACAGACGGACATTTTGAAAATTGTTCAGAATTCGTTCACTAACAAAATGATATGAAAATTTTTTCTCTACCAGCGATATTTACGATTTACGGTTTTAGAAATGTGCCGATCAAATGTAATATAAATATTGTCTAAATGTTCGTTTTTGCGAAGAGTTATAATAAGCATTGGAGAATGGCCAGCCCAAATTTAAAGAAGAAATATAGATTTGTTTATTTATAAGTGACCTAAACGTAAAAACCAACGCATTCAGCTCCAAATACAAGCAGAGCATTAATTTTTATTTTCAAAAGTTGGCTTTTTTAATCTACTTTCATTAATTGTTTACCGTTTTTGATTTCATAAAAAAAACCAGAGAGTTACTTGAATTTGATTATAACTAAAATTTCAAAAACTATAAACAACTGCAATAAAACGGGTTTAAATTTTGAAAAAAAAATTTTTTTCTCCGTGATCTTAAAGTACTTATAGAATGCTACAATTTCAGCCATCATAAACATTTCTTGGTCTTGCTGGCAGGATTTCACGAGAGTGCAAAGTTTTAGCAACAATTGTATATTGGAGCCGTTTTAATAATTATTATGATTTGAAGTTTTAGGTGGTGATTGTACTTTATAAGAGCTATAAATTGAATATTATCCATTATTTTTAAGAGAAGAGATTTGTTTAAAAACGCATAATTTTGCAATGTTCAATTTTTATAAATAAGAATTGGAATGAATTATAGTTTATATAGTTTTATTGTACAGCTCAAAACGAACATTTTCCTTCTTTTTATTGTTTTCCATAGGACTTATAAATTTCGAGAAATTCAAAAAAAACACGGTCTAAAATATTAAATTGTTTAAATAAACAATACGCCGACCTCGCCCCTGAACACGTTAAAACAGAAAAACTGCCCTGACCAGACAATTCACATTAAACTCCCAATTTCATTCCACTAATAGGCAATATCCCCAATTTTCACAAAATTCTCTAGAATTTTAGCTTGTTAATCGGTAAAAGAATAAATGGATTGATTCGCAATATTATAGAATTTCGAATTCTATACCTGTATCTAATAAAATTGAAACACGCAGGAAATGAAAATAAATAATTGTCCTTTTCAACTTTAGCTGTGGCTGTCTGTTCAAAAATTTGACTTCCTGAATGCTGAATGAACTTAAGAAAAAGCAAACGGAGGTCGAGCTAACAATGTGATAAATGCATTAGTGATCCCTCAAGTCAAGGCAGTGCTCTCCCCTATTATGCCTAATCAACATGTTGACAATGGGTTTGTGCAAGTGCAAATGATTTGTTTAATCGATTACGCAGGGTAGCGATTTGATTCGCAGAACAAGGGGCTGCAACGTACTCGTTATTCAAATTGCCCCGAAAATGTTACCCAGGGTTGCCTGATTAGATGTTACATATATTTTTTATCCATAATAATGTAACTTCTGTGGTTATTATGCACAAGATACGTAATATAATTACTTCCACATCCAGTGGAAGTACCTATAGTAACTATAAAAAAACCGCTGCCCAAGGAATCACTACTTCCACATCCAGATTTTTTATCTAAGTCACTCACAACGAAAAAATTTTGTATGTGGAAATAATTGTTTATGGAACATTAATAATATAATATTTGGAATCCTCTACCCCAAAAACCCATAAAATGATACCCCACATCGGTAGCGGGGTGGGGGTGGTGATAGGGGGTGGTAGTGGAGGTGGATGAAGTAAAAAAACATTTCGAGGTTCTTGTACACACCCTAAATCACATTTTTTTTTATCCCCTTTAATAATGAGGTGGGGGTGGTAATGGGGGTGGCTAATGCCAAAATTTTTTTGAGACCTCAGCTTCTCTTGTATATACTAAATACCAATTTTATGGACTCTTACCTGCTTGATTTACCTATTTTCCCCAAATTTACCCCAATTTACCCCCCAACCCTTCGACGGAACAAGATGAAAATATAATCTAGTTCTAGATCTCGTTAAAGTACATATGTGTACCAAATTTCAAGTCAATATCTCAAACGGTTCCAGAGTAATCGTGCGCACAAAAAAGTTACAGACAGACAGACCGACAGACAGAAAAATTTTTTTCGCTCAAACTTAAAATCTCGACGTTTCGTGACATTCTAAGCCTATTTGAACAATAAAAATTTTTTGTCGTTACTATACTTCCACTGGATGTGGAAGTAAAATGTTTAAAAATTTGTGTTGTTCAAACAGGCTTAAAATGTCATGGAACGTCGAGATTTCAAGTTTGAGCAAAAAAAAATTCTGTCTATCGTTCTGTCTGTCTGTAACTTTTTTGTGCGCACGATTACTCTGGAATCGTTTAAGATTTTGACTTGAAATTTGGTACACGTATGTATTTTAACGAGATCTGGTACTAGATTATATTTTCATCTTATTCCATTAGGGGGTAAATTGGGATAAATAGGTAAATCAAGCAGGTGAGAGTCCATAAAATTGGTATTTAGTATATATAAAAGAAGCTAATGTCTCAAAAAAATTTCTGGCATTAGCCACCCCCATCCCAAAATAAAAGGGGATGAAAAAAATTGTGATTTAGTGTGTGTACAAGAACAAAAGGCCTCAAAATATTTTTTTTACTTCATCCATCCCCACTACCACCCCCCTACCGATGTGGGATATAGTTTTATGGATTTTTGTGGTAGACGATTTCAAATATTATATTATTAAAGTTCCATAAACAATTATTTCCACATACAAAATTTTTTTGTTGTGAGGGACTTGGACGGAAAATCTGGATGTGGAAGTAGTGATTCCTTCACTCAAAGAAAATGATAGGTAAATTCAACCAAAAAGAGCATATGAAATCGCGCCTATCTAGTTTCATAGTTAAATCAATCAGTAAAGAATAGTCATACAACTTTATTTGTTTTCGTAAACAAATAGTAGTTTAATAATCATATCTTCTTGTAACAAATTAAATAGTACAATGACATTTTTTTATGTTCACTAATCATTTTCAATTTGGTCTACAATTAAATAGTACAACGACTTTGTTTTTTTGTTCACCAACTAATTTTTAGGTTGATCTACACTTTATTGTATGATGAAGTTTTTTTTGGTTAGCCGGTTAGCCAAAATCTCAGTATTGAGACATCAGACCACCCAAACCAAAGATTAGAGATCGTTTATAAGGTCCATCCAAATATATCGATGATCCCTGAGAGAATTTGAACACTGCAATCATGTTATTAATTTTCTATAAATTCATAAGAGTGTAAGATAATGCATGATTGATTATTGTCAGTGATTTCTATGTGGCGTCATCTGGGAATAATTTCTGTAATAGAAAACGTGGTAAGCAAGCAAATTTTATGGTAATTCTTTTAGAACTTCTAGAAGACGACGTCTGTCTGTCTGTAACTTTTTTGTGCGCACGATTACTCTGGAATCGTTTAAGATTTTGACTTGAAATTTGGTACACGTATGTATTTTAACGAGATCTGGTACTAGATTATATTTTCATCTTATTCCATTAGGGGGTAAATTGGGATAAATAGGTAAATCAAGCAGGTGAGAGTCCATAAAATTGGTATTTAGTATATATAAAAGAAGCTAATGTCTCAAAAAAATTTCTGGCATTAGCCACCCCCATCCCAAAATAAAAGGGGATGAAAAAAATTGTGATTTAGTGTGTGTACAAGAACCAAAGGCCTCAAAATATTTTTTTTACTTCATCCATCCCCACTACCACCCCCCTACCGATGTGGGATATAGTTTTATGGATTTTTGTGGTAGACGATTTCAAATATTATATTATTAAAGTTCCATAAACAATTATTTCCACATACAAAATTTTTTTGTTGTGAGGGACTTGGACGGAAAATCTGGATGTGGAAGTAGTGATTCCTTCACTCAAAGAAAATGATAGGTAAATTCAACCAAAAAGAGCATATGAAATCGCGCCTATCTAGTTTCATAGTTAAATCAATCAGTAAAGAATAGTCATACAACTTTATTTGTTTTCGTAAACAAATAGTAGTTTAATAATCATATCTTCTTGTAACAAATTAAATAGTACAATGACATTTTTTTATGTTCACTAATCATTTTCAATTTGGTCTACAATTAAATAGTACAACGACTTTGTTTTTTTGTTCACCAACTAATTTTTAGGTTGATCTACACTTTATTGTATGATGAAGTTTTTTTTGGTTAGCCGGTTAGCCAAAATCTCAGTATTGAGACATCAGACCACCCAAACCAAAGATTAGAGATCGTTTATAAGGTCCATCCAAATATATCGATGATCCCTGAGAGAATTTGAACACTGCAATCATGTTATTAATTTTCTATAAATTCATAAGAGTGTAAGATAATGCATGATTGATTATTGTCAGTGATTTCTATGTGGCGTCATCTGGGAATAATTTCTGTAATAGAAAACGTGGTAAGCAAGCAAATTTTATGGTAATTCTTTTAGAACTTCTAGAAGACGACAGTAATATTGGTTTGTCTACCAAGTACAATAGTACAGCAAACTAATATTGGGTTAGAATTACAATTCGATAATAGTTAAAAATAAAATATACTATTATCTAGTTTAATTTGACATAATTCAACAAAATAATAGTCAGACAAACAAAATAATAGTCTTATTCATCTATTTTTTAAGTTAATGTTTGTTTTGTTGTACGACAACTTTTTATTAATTAAAATAACAATCACCTCTTGTTTAAAAATACCATCAATATAGTTTGGTTTAACAAAATTAACGATATTGTTAGTTAACCATTTTTTTTGTTGCATTTACCCATACTATTTCTTTGAGTGTGCCAAAAATGAACGAGATCCGTTCAATATGACATTATTCGGAAGTTTTGCATATTAGGTACTGTAACTATTAGTTTCAAAAATGTTTTTTTTGTTGTTTGATTACTATGACTGTAACAAAGATGCATACACAAATGTTCGTTTGGTGTTCACAATTCGGCGATAAATTAGTTATTCTGGAGGTAAATTAGATTATTTAATAACTAAAAATGGGAATAATTAGCTGCTTGATTGATTCATATTCCCAGTAAACGAACTATTTTAACAAATAATATAATATTAGTATCTAATCTAATTTTTCCAGTTCAGGTATTTTTCGGTCTCTACAGATTGACCTACAAAGAAAATACATTATTCCATAATATACCAGGCAGCACAGTGAACTAATTGTCTTTATAGTTTGAAGATAATTCTGCTGCATCGGGAACATGATGCGATGTACAGGAATTATGAATAATTCACCTACATTTACCAGCGCTGCCGGCTGAACTTCGCTTGCAAATTTTCGTCGGCTGTTACACACTGATAAGGTTTATAGTTAGTTGGATCTAAACTGTTTATCTACATCAGGTCGTTTTACATAATTAGCTAGCAATAATGCCAACCCTCTCACTTTTTCAGTCGTCTAGTCGCAGTGTGAAATATTGAAAAGTAATTTTCTGGTACATACAGGCTCTCTATTTTATCAGGGCCATCGAAGATATTTCGCAAAATATCAATCTTACAAAAAAAATATTTCTACAAAAATTGTGGGGATTATTAGGCTCTCTTCGAAACTGATAAACACTATGAACACTATGAAACTAATTTGTAGCAGGGCACTGTTGATCAGGATATCGTTCTGTGGATAACTCCGTAGTAACAATTGCATTTTTTGTTTACATTCTCCGTTAATAATTAACATGTTCATTCTTTCATTTCTTTTATAAATTTGTAGCATCTCGAATCAATTTATCAATAATTATGAGCAATTGTAGGCCAACATAAAGGTTTAACAAGCTGAATATTTCATTGTTTTCAAAGCCACCTTAGTTACTTCTTTCCATTTAATCAGAAGAAAATTAAATATGTCATTTCTGTTGTATTTGTTCCAGATGCAAAGTGAATATATCAGAAGATTCCTTATTAATGGCAGTACTAATTGGTATCTTGGTACCAACACGACTCTTTGAAAAAATGAGTTTCATCCCAATGATGATTTTCATCATGATTTTTGTTTACTCATAACTCATATAATTACTTCCACGTCCAGTGGAAGTATAGTAACGACAAAAAAAAATTTAAAAATTTTTATTGTCCAAATAGGCAAAATGTCATGAAACGTCGAGATTTTAAGTTTGAGCGAAAAAAAATTTCTGTCTGTCTGTCGGTCTGTCTGTCGGCCTGTCTGTCGGTCTGTCTGTCTGTAACTTTTTTTTGTGCGCACGTTTACTCTGGAACCGTTTAAGATATTGACTTGAAATTTGGTACACGTATGTACTTTAACGAGATCTAGAACTAGATTATATTTTCATCTTGTTCCGTCGAAGGGTTGGGGGGTAAATTGGGGTAAATTTGGGGTAAATGGGTAAATCAAGCAGGTAAGAGTCCATGAAATTGGTATTTAGTATATACATGAGAAGCTAAGGTCTCAAAAAAATTTTTGGCATTAGCCACCCCCATTACCACCCCCACCCCCTTACTAAAGGGGATGAAAAAAAATTGTGATTTAGTATATGTACAGGAACCAGAAACCTCAAAATATTTTTTTACTTCATCCACCCCCCACTACCACCCCCACCCCACTACTGATGTGGGGTATCGTTTTATGGGTTTTTGGGGTAGAGGATTTCAAATATTATATTATTAAAGTTCCATAAACAATTATTTTCATATACAAAGTTTTTTCGTTGTGAGTGACTTGGATAGAGAATCTGGATGTGGAAGTGGTGATTCCTTGGGCAGCGGTTTTTAATATTTTTGACGTGCTTTATAGATTTTTCTAGCATTACGTGGGTCGCGTGCGCTGACGTCACAAATTTTAAGACCTTAGGAATAACAATCATTGGATCATCCGCCTATTGAATGTTTTTCAAGTGAATTTTGTTGTTTGTGCCATTTAAAAGCTTAATATTGGATTATTTAACATCTGCAACTATTCTTAATACTTTTATATCCTCAATTTTGTTCGTCAGGATGACGGTTAGTTCGTATTTTGCAGAATTGTCTCATGATGTAGAGGTTAGGTATACTGTTGCCATCGAATTAAATCCTTATATTTTGAGAAAAAAATGCTTTAGTATTAATATTGGTGTATTTCCAAATATTAAACATAGAGATACTACGAATTACTTGCTTTTTGAGAGAAGTACATAGACAGAAGGATGAGTTCAAGGCATTCAGAAGTCTTGAAGCTGTTTGTGGTTGGTTAGATCAAAAAAGTACTCTGCAAGAAATTTACAGAATAACAGCTTGTTGCAGAGCTGAGAATTGTTATCAGTGTTCAACTATTCTTTTCATATATACTTTCCTAATTAAATGTTGCTTTGTAAATAACAGCTAACGTACAAATTCACTTTTCAGGTGATGAACTCGTGAAATCATGAACAAATGCCATTGACTTCTTGGATTATGACAGATTCAGATGGTTTCTTAGTACTTGTGAATGTGTTGCCAGTCTAGAAAAAGCATGTTCACTACTTAGTGACAGGAAGTATTTCCTTTTAGTATTTTAGCAGTAAACATGGCTATGGTCGAGGTATTAATCACTGTAAATTTTGTGAAAAAGACACCATATGAATTAAGCAATGAAGGCTGGTGTGCTATAAACTATTTGAAGTACGTAATAAGACGTACACAATTTCTTCCAGCGGTTAACCGTTTATCTCTTTATCTATAGATTGGACTATACAATCCACTGTAATTTCTGTAAGAATTTTATTTTTCATATATTGTTATCTAATATGTCTTTTATAATTTTATGTAAATCATTTGTTCATTATCATTTTATTAAGTATTCCCTTTTTATTGTTTTATTTATCAGTCCTACTACTATATATTGTTAATAGTAAATTGAAATAGTCAGTTACGTCGAACTTGTACATAGGTACATGCATGTAACTCAAAGTAAAACAAAATATCTTTACTAAATAAGTTATTTATTGTCAAAGTCCGTTGGTACTTCTAAGAAGAATCGACAAGAAAGTTACAAGAGAGGTTTATATTGTAACAAAAAATAAATGAATGTAATGTAACATAACATAATATATACTTTATAGTAATAAGTAACATTTTATAGTTTTAATATAACTCGAAGGGCTTCTATAGCTACCATTCAACACTTACAAAGCCCATTCAGACTTTGTTTATGGGTGACCTTAGACCACTTCAAAGTTTTGATTTTATATTTTTTCAATGTTCAACAGTCCAACACTGAGTTTTTAACACCACACGATATACTTTAAAAGGCTACATTGCATCACTTGTTGACAGCGGTAGGTACTTTGGAATTTCCTTTCTTAATTTGTATACTTCATAAAATATCTTTATGAAGCCTGCAAATTTTCCTCTTGGAGTGTACCTTATTTAAAACAATTTCTACCGTCGCACTTTTCTCTCCCTTGGTACAGCTCCACCTTCGCTCAACTAAAATTTAAACAAAAAATAAATATTAAAAATGCTGATAAACCAATATAAATTGTTAATATTTTTAACCATGAATTGTTTATTACTTGTTATTATTTGCAGTTATTATTTCATAAGCACTTTTAGTTTCACATATAGGTTTTAAATTACATTCCTTATTAAGAGAGGATGCCCAACTGGATGTATTATCATGGTATTATAAAACGGCCGTTTTTCCTTCAACATAAATCCCACGATAAAAATCAAATTCTTACATTAACTTATATTAATATGCAACAACAATAAAATCCTTGGTAGGCTTCTCTAAAATCATTCCTTTTAATTGTTTGAAATCAATTGCAGTCTTATAAAAACTGGCATTGTTTTGGATTGTCACACTTCCACAATTAGTAATAAACCAAAAACTTGTTATTTTGTAAGTATAATACCGTGTGTGTAGTCGCGGGCTAGGCATGGGGAGTAGAATTACAACATCGCTTGTGCCAGCTGGCTGAAATGAAATAACAGAGCCTGGAATGCCCCACCGATGGACGAATTTACGGCTGCCGGTGTTGTCATATTTCTCGCGCTACGTGAATGTACATGCCTAATGGGAAATTACACGCACCCGGTATACATAAAAGCAATAATATTACGAAAAGTTCAATTAGTAGCCATTTGACAGTTAAAGAATTCCAGTTTGTTTTTCCTATGGTCTGAGATCTGTGACGTCACGCGCACGCGATTGAAATAAATCGGAACCCAAGCAGCATTCAAAGTGATGGGAACTGGCATCTGAGGCATCGGAACTTTAATATAGTAGGAATAACATAACTGTTACTAATTTTGCGACTTCAGGGTAATATTCACTTTGTGGTATGCATTTGTAGTGACAATTAAGTAGATTCTACTGAATTTAGGAACTGTATAGTTATAACACTTTCAAGTAACTGCTGGAGAATCTGCAACGTCGCGGATACTACTCTGCATTACTTTGAAGTATCCTCAACTGCAAAGTGAAAATTGGTAGTAATGCCGACTGCACAGCTTTACCAAAGGACCACTTGAAACTAGTCTAACTTATTAGTGACATCTCGAGTAAAAATGAGGTTATTTCTACGAACATAGGGGCTTTGAAGTTATCTTTACTACTCCCCACTAATTGAAAATGACTTAAAAGTTACATATACCTTGAAAATCTACTATAGAGTAATATTAACTTTTAAGACAATTTATATAATTATTGGCATTGAATAAAATGGCGGCATCTGAAATGCTCAGTGAAAGCGAAATAAAGTTTATCAGCACTCATCCACGTTTTATAGAAAACTGAGGAAACAGTTAAACAGTAGTAGAGAAATAGTGATTTTTCAGAATATGATGCAAACATGAAAGATTATTTCGCCACAGCAAAACCATCATCTTTGGCAACAAGTGCAAAAGTGCTCCCATCAACACAAGAAGAGTAATCAAAAACTATAACAGTTGTAGTGATTAATGATACTGTGTACTGCTCGAAAATTACAACTTGTCTTTAACACACAGATTGACCCATAGTTCAGTTAGTGATCCACTGAGCATATTAAATGAATTTGCCGATTAAAAACTCCAAATTTAATAAATGTTGTGTCGATGGGGAACGGACAATGTCGGTGTAACGGCATAAGACATTATTTATGTACAATAAATTGAATTGAATGAAATTAAATGTAAACTGATCACTAAATAAATATGAAAACTGTTATGTATTTTTTCCATTATTACACACCTTACGTTAATAAATATATTTATCCAACACTTTCATATAAAGTGATCTTTATTGATAAGACTTTGAAGGTATAAAGTGACCCATAAGTCACTAGTGAGATAAAGTAGTAAGCTAAAGTGAGGTAAAGTGATTTAGTCACTAAAGAGTAATCTGAATATAAAATAAAGTCCAAGGAATTTATTTATTGTCTCCATTATATGGAAAATTAACAAAACAAAGAATCCATGCACTAACACTTATTTATATTTATGTTAACATTTATTGTCATCATATTCGATTTTTCACAAAGAAAACTGCTCTTCTGTACACAATTTTTCTCTATACTAGTAACGACGTCTGTATTGCCTGACTCGTTGTGCTGCTCTCCCTGAATTTTTTTAGCAATAACAATCTTGTTGAGACTGAATCTTCCAAATAACCCTCCGCCACGGTGGATGATTTCCACGCACCGTGACGTTTAAGGGTGGTAATGTCACCCCCAGCATTGGTCAAGAGTTGATGAGGAACGGCGCATGCTATGGCCAGTATACAAATCTGCATCAGGCAATTGCAAATAATCAGCTACAATTCTTGGAATTTTTGAGAGCTTATTTAATCCAACGCATTGGACAGTGCACTTTCCCTTTTGAAAATTTACGAAAAATCTTTTGTGAGACACATTTTGCGGTCTTAAAGACATATTTCCTAATCGAATCAAGTGGGTTCACCGAAAATCCTTCATTTAAAACTGTGAAACTTCTAGATTTATTCGTCTTGGTATCTGGTATGGATATATATAAATATTATTCTTTATCTCATATCTTCGGCGCTTAAGGTCAGTTCACCGCAACGGCAGGCACCGCAAACTCCCAATATCAATGCATCCTAAAAAACCCAAACATTTAAATAGGTATATAAAAGCAAGATCATAAAAAACACCTACCTCTGACATAAGATGCTCACCGTCAGGGGCATCCATCAAATATTGTTCGATATGTGCTCTTTCCAAATAATATCAGATAATAAAAAGTACTTAAAAAGTATAATAATTGTTATTTTTAATAATCCACATATTCCCATCGCACACAGTGACAGTGACACTTTAACAGTTATTACCGCGTTGCCAATTAAAAAAAAAAAAAATTACCTATATCGATTCTGCCAATTCTACCAACATAAAAATAAGTTGGTAGCAACAGTTACTAAGATCTTATAGCGTCATTGGTCCCATTTGCTACATCTAGGTAAATATAACTACACAGTGAAATTGTTGCAGTTGCCGTCACCACTTTTAAAGTAACAACAACTATAACGTTGGTGACATCTGCTACTTTATAGTAAATGTAACTTGTAGGGAAATAATTTTGGTTTTTTCAACCTCTAAGTTACTGCAATTAAAATCGTCATTTTTCTGTTGTTGAATGAAGACGCCATATTGACACGGATAAAAATATAATTCAATAAAAAATTTCTTTTTATTATAGTCATTTACAAATATGTTTTCTAAATAGATTATTACTTTATAATATATAAAATTTAAAAAAAAACGTTTTCCATAAAAAATTTTGCAGTTTTGCTTGTACACATAATTTTTGCAAAAATTTTTTTTTCCGAAAAAAACATTTTCTCGAGGGGGCGTCTTTTTTATCGAAGCATCATGATAACATTTTACAGAAAACAAGTGGTGGTTTTAATATCCACACCCAGGGTAAATGCAAAACATCATGATTTATAATATATGCTTATGCATGTTGTACATAATCACCTTAACTTGGACCTTGGACATATCATGTGCTTAAACTCAGTAAGTCATTAATTTGCTATTCGAATAACAGAGAGCCAAATATATAGTTTGCGCTCTCATTTCGGTCAGCTGAGCTGTTCCAAAAGTTAGTCATTTCTACTACTTGGTTACATCCCGTTTACGTAATAACCTAGTCTTCAACACGGTAATGGTAGAAGTACCGGAATAGTAATTTGCTACGTAATTATTATTCCCCATTTTGGTGAATACTTGGTAGAAGGATGGTTCCCATTACGTAACAGTCCTTAGTTGCGGAAACCTTTAAAGTTCCCCTAATGGCAACTATTACGTAGAAACTACTAAAATTGCTGCTTGGGAACAGTCATGACACACTTAAACTAAATAATAAAAATTGAATAAAAAAAAGTTTAACTTAAAAAATTGTAGAATCTAGAAACAAATTTTTCATAATTATAAGTTCTAAGATTCGAATAAAGAAAGAAATCTAAAAATCATCCTTCATCCCCTTAGGAGATGAAAGTTGAAGTAAAAATGAAATAGGACTTGACTGAAGGAGCTCGAAAGTGATTTCGCTAGTTTTCTATAAGGCTTGATTTTCTTCTCATGTGGCTTTACCAGAATTGTTTTGTTACCTGCTTTATGCAGCGTAATAATAAATTTTTAAATCATTCAAATGCTAAATTTACATTATCAATTTTGTTTCATGTTTCATGAATATTTTGTGGAAACAATTCGTAATTATTCTGTTATATAGTTTGGGATGTATTGGAATATTTTTATTTAGGTTATTATTGTATTGTTCTATTTTTATGATAGTTGGATAATGATCGGTAGCGTCGCTTTGTAGAAGTATTGGGGTCAGTTTATAACAATTTTATGAATTAAATGGTATTTTAACAAAAATGTGGTCTAACAGGAGTCACTTCCATTTGCAACTCTAGTCGAATTGTTTATATACACCAACCTCAATATCGATATTAGGTAATAAGGTTTAATGAACTGGGCAACGGTGAAGTTTTATTTCATAATTCTTAACGACCATTTTTGAAGGCGGCTCTGTTTCCTTCTTCCATTTTTTTTTTTCGCCCCTTTTAGTACAGAAATATGCAACTAAAAAAATCAATTTTGGCCCACCTTCACTAGACGTAGCAGTCTGAGAAAAAATTCATAGAAATCGCTTAAATCAGTTCAGTGTAATAATTGAAGTTGGTTAAAAAACGAAATAACAATGAATTTTTTTTGTTATTTGCACACATATAATTTAGAGATTCATTTGTCTGCCGTGAAGCCCCTATACAGATTGCGTCCCGAATTAATTCTGCAATTCGTCTCGTGATATATACGTGCACGCCCGTCATTTCAAATTAGTGACAAAAGGTTTAAAACTATTCATATTTTAATTAAGTTTTAAAGTTTAACATCACTGTTATGGCGCCGCGTCGCGCCAAATGGTGGAATCATTAAACTGCATTTCGTTACAACGTGTGCATCACATGCTCCTTCTATTATTCAGATTCTACTCAGGACAGGTTGACTGTGCTTTACGACCTGGTTTTATAACGGTACCGCGAAATATCTTATTTTAATGTTTAATTCTAATATCTTGTAATCAAAACACATTGAAAATGTTAAATTTCGGTGTTGAGAGAAACGCGAATCATAGAACAAAATAAATAATAATAATAATAATAATAATATCCACTTTGAAGGCATGTGGACTTAATAGTAGGGGAGATATGGGCGAGTTGGTGCCATGGGAGAATTGGGTTGTTGCACTAAGTTAAAATTTGAGGAGAATCCATGTTAAACAATAACAATTATTCATAAAAAATCATTAGAAACATGTAGAAGTTGAAAAGAAAGTCTTATAATATTATAATATTAATTACAAAAATACATGCATTTAAAACGGAGATGACATAATAACGGTAGTCTGTAGAGAAGTTAGTTATAAAACGACGAGAAACGGGTACTAATTTAGAAACTCGCTGATAGCGACGGAGAAAAAAGACAATCACGACAGTTTAATCTGACATTATATTTAACGTCAAATTCAACTGACGTTCATAGGTTACAATTCGGTATAGTTTAACAGCATCTAGTTATGGATAAATATAAGTACAGATAGTGTTTTCTGCCGTACTGTGTAAATAATACCACCAATTCACCAGAAAAACTGTTGTGTTCCAATAATAAACGCTGAATGTAATAATTAATGATTCAAAGCCACCAGAGAAGGATCAAGTCTTCTTATTGTGGAGACCACGTCAAGTAAAGTAACAAATTACAATGTATTCTAAGCGTTTTATTTGTGGTAAGTTGTATCTTAATGTAGGAATTTGATTATTAATATGGGTTTATGTTGTAGGAAAAACGGCCGCATTACAAGACTTGTGTGGCGTTCTAGCTGTTACAAATTTAAATTACCCGCCAAACTGGTGGATAAAACAGGGTGTATTACTGTATTCTTAACGGCTCTAGATTAGAATGTTATTCATGCTTTGACTTCCTAAAAGGAGGGAAATGGCTTTAATCTGCTTTTATGTATTTTATCTAGTTTATGTTGGAATAAAGTGCAGTTGTTTTTGTTAGCTATTGATTATTTATGAAACTCCCTAGACGCCCCATAATACTAGGATGATCAATAAATTAAGAAAGGAAGTTTAAAAACTCGCCGTTGAAAAACTATATGAAACAAACTGTGAAAGTCGTCTAAAGTCGGTGAACACAATCAGTTGGAAATGGCTACGAATGCGTTAGATTGTAGTTATAAATGCCCTTTGAATTTTGTGTGTTATAAATACATATCATTGTTTATTGCTTAGATATATACTAGCATAAAGTACTTACTTATTTATTATTTTTTGTTATAATACAGACCTTTCTTGATATCTTCGTAAGTCTCATTCTGACTCTTCTTAGAAGTGAGTATCAATGGATAATAAATAATTTCTTTAGTAGATAAACTTATTTTGTTGTTTTCAGTTAGATACGCATGTATATAGTTAATAGGAAATAAAACAATGAAAAGGAAATATTTAATAAAATACAAAGTATAGTTAACAAATTCATCTAAATTAAATAATAAAATACATATTAGACATATTATGTAATATTAATAAGATAAGCTAAAGGAAGTTCTTGCAGAAATTACAATAGTTTCTCCTGTCCATAGCAGCTGCAACGTAAGTACCTTGTAGCTTTTGCACTTCCAACCATTGCAATGTCAAAACGATCGTCTCTTTTTAAAAATTCGCTGACCATAAATATATCTACCGCAAGTAGAATGTCAGAATTAGCTTTTACAGATATACTGCCTTAGTCGCTTTGTAAAAAAATATGAACAATAACTGCAAACATCAATCACTGCTAGCTAAACGTCAAATTTACTTTTGACATATGAGGTTATTTTCTTTCTTGTCAGCAATGTCAACTTATTCGTCTTCATCTGTTCTGCTTATAAGTTCACATCTAACTGCCGTTATGATGTCACTACCGTTTTCGCGGCACATTCAAATAGTCGAAGTTTAACAATTTTTTAAAATATGTTGCGCTAAGAATTTTTCTTCCAAATTAAATATATAACTAAATTAAGTCCTCCACTACCATATTTCACCATTTTTGAAAATTCGTCAACAACCCAATTGGGACAGTGACTTTTTATACCAATTGGTTGTTGGTGGTTTGATATTGTGTGTCATACAGGTTATGTATATTTGTGAGAGAACTGCCGTATTTCGCCCGTGTGTTGTGTATTTCAAATCTCAGGTAATTTTAATTGTTTTATGTATTGAAAAGTAACTTTTTTTGTTCAAATTATCCAATTCATTGCTTGGGTGCAAGTGTTACTGGAGAGTTTTTTTTTTTTTTTACTGGAGAGTTATTTTAAGGGAGAGTTGGCCCATCCTGTCTCCCCCATTCCATGTATGAATTAATTTTCTTATATTATTTGGATCGTTTTTAGGTTTTTAGGTAGGCCGTCACGCTACAAGAAAAAAAAAGAACAATCCTTGCCGTTCCAATCCATATAATCCAAAAAGCCATTACAAAATGCAAAAATAATGGCGGCTTGAAAAAGGCACCATACGCATTCGAAATATGGTCGAATTTCCACGTAAATATTTTTGCAGTATTAGCGATTTGCATTAACAAAAATTTTTATCGTTTGTTGCAATATATTTTTGTTTTTCTTCTGAGCATTTGTCAGATTTTTGAATTAATTTTATTCTTTCTCGTTGTTTATTGTTTTTTGCAATAAATAAATATTTTTCCATATCTTTGTGAAGATTTAATTACCTGTCTCAAATCTCCCTATCGCCGATCCCAATTCTTCCTCATAAAAGGGAGATTTGGGACAAATACATGACACTAGAAAATATTCTTCCATCCCGCTATTTACCCAGTAAATTTAAGTAATAATTGCAAGAAGTGGCCCAATAAATGAAGGTATATTACTGCTTTTAATTTTTTTAAATTTTCAAAAATAATAATTTTAAAAATTAATTTGTGAAATTGTCCAAACTCTCCCACATCTCCCATAATTTATTAACCTCCCCTCACTTTACATATTACATTGCTTAGTATATATCTATAAAGACATACACTCTTATAAAAAACAAGAGGAAATTCATAACTGCAATACAAGGAATCTAGGTAATATTACAATTGATTTTAATAGAATAAAATCTATAGACTGTGGTTTTAATTGTTACGGCCCCAAATTTTATAATAAAATTCCCGGCTGAGTAAAAGTCTTACCGGAGGTGAGATATAAGCACAAGCAGCTGCTGAAACAATTTTTAATAAATGAAGCCTTCTACAGTATAAATGAATTCTTAAAATTTGACATTAAATCAAAGTTGACGGAAATCAAATAATTCTACCATGTATTTTAGTATTGTCTACATATGATAGGTATAATGAATGTATCATCTTTTTATTATATATTGTTTTTATATATGTGTATATGTGTTAATCTATGTGTATGTACTTATATGCATTTATATGTGTTATATGTATTTTAAATTATAAACTTTTTATTGTATGTACCATATTTACATTACGTACATTTTTGTGTACCTAAAAAATTTTTCCAATTTTTAAATTTTTCCATAGATTGACTTGTGGAAAACAAAGTTACTAGCACCAAAAAAATGATTTGATTTGAAGTCTGGTTTCAAGTTACGTCTTTGCTGCTTTTGCCTTACGACTTATAAGTAAATCATCATTTCCCTTGATTTTACACGGACAACAATAATTGATCTCGTATACATAGTGCATACGTAGTCGGTTTCATCGATTTAATGCGGTGAATAATTTTAATACAAACAATAACCGAAATGTGTACCTCTGACAGATATCCGCAATAATAATATTTATGCGGGTCTATTAATTATTGGGAACACAGAATTATTCTGTGCAACCGGTGATGCATTCAAAATAATTGTATACGAATGAGGTGGAAAAAAGTCCTGTCGTTTACTTCATCGGTTATGTTAAGTTTATACAAAGTGTACTAAAAAGGTTGAAAAAATAGGACATAAAACCACATATTTTAGTTAGAAAAGTTATTTTATCGCCTCTACCAGTGGCTCCCCTGCAAACATGTACTCTGATATTTTTTACAAAAAAATAAAATGGTACGGCATTGACATTTTTCCATGTGGATATTTTTTCTGATTAGCCTGGTCAATTCTACACGAAACGGCCTCCTGAATTTTTCTCGTCAGCCGCACAGTTGATTGAAACAATTAAATTCAAACTGAAACTAATTATTATTAACATTGATAATGATAAATTGTGTTTTATAAATATTGTTGGAAATGGCCACGTTCACTTAATGGGTATGCTTCCGTCCGTCTTCGCATCGAATTGCGCACTGGTTTAAATGTTCCCGGCGTATTCCGTATTGTTTCACACGAGGCAACTATTCGCTCTCTTAAATCTTCGAAAGTGTTAATGGGAGTTTTATACACCAGGGTTTTAAGATGACCCCACGAAGAGAAATCCAAATTATGGAGATCGGGGGATCTTGATGGCCATTGCTGAGGTCCTACGCGACCTATCCAACGATTCGGATAAACCACATGTAAATAGTTGCGAACAATTACACTGAAATGAACAGAAGCTCCATCATGCACGTACCACATTTGATTCTTTAACGCAATTGGTACATCTTCAAGCAACACAGGTAGTTCTTCTTGGAGAAAATGCAGGTACAATTGTCCATTAAGGCGACTTGGCCTACCCGCACATTAACCGAAAATTGCTCTTGGAAATGGGTTTCGGTTATAGCACAGGGGTTTTCGTCCGCCCACACAGGATTATTATGGAAATTTTGAATAGCATTCCTAGAAAAATTTTCTCCGTCTGTGAACATAATTCGTGACTCAAACTATGCATTTTTTTTTAATGTCTTATTTATATTAACGTCCTGGCGAAGTTTAGCTACTCTACCACTTAACCAGGACGGCGAGATGAGATACGGCCACGGACTCGCCCGGTCGTGCTTAACTTCGCCGATCGAGTCCAGTCACTGAAACTGGTACCGTACCTCACCATTTAGTATAACATTCTGAAGGTACATCTGACAGAAGTTCACACACTGTGGAAAATCCTTGGGAAGTAGTGCCTGTACTCTTAAGAATATGGTACGGAAACAACAAAAAATCAATCAAAATTCATCAAATAATTTGATGATAAATATTCAGAGCTCTAGCAGTCTTCCTCGTACTCGTCTCAGGATGTTCGTCGATTTCCTGCAGCACCGCTTCCTCAATCTCGGGTGTTCTGACAGTTCGAGGTCTACTTTTTTAGAAACTACCAGTTTCACAAAGACAGCGATGAATAGTCGGCTCTTTGGCGAGGCACGACTAGGATATCTTTCCATACTTCTGGCTTTTGTTGCATTACCATCTGCGATTCCATATACGTAATGCATTGTCGCCATTTCTGCATTCATATAATTCACCATATTTACTGAGATATTCGAATAAAAACATCGAAAAAGTAATATAAATATAATGAAACACTAAAAATCGAAGAAATAATACGATGAGATGGTTTTGAACACCCAACTTACTTTATGTCAACAAATATTGCTTTGAAAATGATGCTTGTAAAAACGTCATTTATTCCAGGAGAACTAGATTTATGTATTCAAAAATTATCAGTCAATACTGCTAAAATGAAGCAATTTAAATAGTCCAGTCAACGGAGCGCTAAAATGATCAAAATCTCTAATTTGAGAGCAAATGAATGGGTTTTGATGAAACCTTGTGCAATGTGTATGTAATGACGTTAATAAAAAAATTAAAAAAAAAAAAGATTAAAGTAGGAAATGATCACAACACCTCTCTTATTACGGGTTCCGTAACTTGTGGAATTAGGTCAAAAATGAAAAAGAAAACAATATATTTATCTTTTGTGGCCGAAAATAAGATATTTTTACTCTTGTGAATTTTTCGAAAAATGCGTATTTCTCGAGATATGGCCGCTCTAAAATTCCTAAAAGTGGGGGGGGGGGAAATGTAAAAGTTGAAAAAATAATCTGAAAAAAATCAGGTGAATGTATCATCGAAATACTTTATTTTATTTGCAGCTTTTCTGTAAAGTGCGTTTTTACCGAGTTTTTCCGGAAAAACATTCTTTGAAATTGTAGTGCTTTAAAAACAATAATTTGAAAATTTGAAAAAATTCAGACGTATGCATTGAGGCCTTCTAAATATTTTTTATCTCTTGGACTTTTTTTGTAACTTGCTAATTTTCCAAGTTACAGGCAGTTTTTCACGATATGTGAATGGCAAGTAGATAGAAGAAAATTCTCAGTTAGAGCAGCTTAGAACAAGATCAGACATAGTGGGTATTACCGACATCATTTTACACATAAAAACACGAAATACGACATTTTTTAGTGGTCACAGATATTCTTATTTTAAAAAAAGTGTAAAATCTAATTTTTTTTTAAATCATGTTTTTTTGTACATCTGTTGCCATATCTCAAAAATGAATTGAGCTATCCATGTGAACTTTTTTCTGTTATAAAACACACACTTAAGCGCTTCTCTCTATACATAGGATTGCTAATAAAAAAAAATGTGAACATGCCAAAAACGTAGATGACCCTGAAAGTTTAGAGAATACGCCATCAAATTTTCACTAAGCGAGGAACTTTTTTGTTCTTGAAAATTTTGTGTAACATGCTATGAAAAAAATGAAGTCAATAATAGACTAAAAAAGTTTTTAGAAAAGAAATATTTTCATTATTAGCAATAGTTTGCTAGTTATGAATTTTTTAGTATGGAGGAATTGTCGAAGCCTACGCGCGCGACACTTAAGAATAATAATGATTATGTATTGTGTGTAACGGAACTTTTCATTATTATTTTTTTATGTTTAGGACTGTTTTATCACGTTTTAGGATCTGAAAGGATAACTTATTTTTTCCAGTGGCGCATTAAGGACTAAGGTTGAAGGCAAAAAGGAACTAAAAACCTTAAATAGAGTATCTGGGATAAAAATGCATTGCATTGGGATCTCGGAAACGGTAAAAAATAATATTATAGTAAATGGAAAAAAAAGTTGTGCAACTAGGGGGCTAATAAAATTCCATAAATAGAAGTTTAGGAAAAGTAATAATTTTGGAGTGTTTTGATAAAAAGTAAACTATCGAGTTTTCCTTTTTTTTACGTTATTATTGGAACCAAATAGAAAAGACAGTTTCTTAAAGCACTTTTTTTTTAACGTGGCAATCTTAATATTTGTATCCGATAGAATCTGAAACTCCCATGCATTGCATTTTTACCCTTGATCCACACAATAATTGAGTAAACGTGTTATTTTCGCCTAAATTAAGTAACAAAAAAGAGAAAAATATCCTAATTAAGTTTCTTTTAATTTTAGAAACCCTGTTTCCATGGCTTGTGCACAAGTTTATCGTTCTCCTCTATTACTACGCCACATAAAATTCACTACATTTTACAATGAAACTTAGATTGCTTTTTTATCTTAAATATTTTTTTAGCAGATAACCCACGCACAATTCGCACAATGGCCATACGTTTTATAGTATATTACAAGTGGTAATAAGGGAAAGAATATCGTTACACACTCAAAGAAAATGATAGGTAAATTCAACCAAAAAGAGTATATGAAATCGCGCCTATCTAGTTTCATAGTTAAATCAATCAGAAAAGAATAGTCATACAACTTAATTTGTTTTCGTAAACAAACAGTAGTTTAATAATCATATCTTCTTGTAACAAATTAAATAGTACAATGACATTTTTTTATGTTCACTAACCATTTTCAATTTGGTCTAAATAGTAAAACGACTTTGTTTTTTGTTCACCAACTAATTTTTAGGTTGATCTACACTTTATTGTATGATGAAGTTTTTTTGGTTAGCCAAAATCTCAGTATTGAGACATCAGACCACCCAAACCAAAGATTAGAGATCGTTTATAAGATCCATCCAAATATATCGATGATCCCTGAGAGAATTTGAACATTGCAATCATGTTATTAATTTTCTATTAATTCATAAGAGTATAAGATAATGCATGATTGAATATTGTCAGTGATTTGTATGTGGCGTCATCTGGGAATAATTTCTGTAATAGATTACGTGGTAAGCAAGCAAATTTTATGGTAATTCTTTTAGAACTTCTAGAAGACGACAATAATATTGGTTTGTCTACCAAGTACAATAATACAGCGAACTAATACTGGGTTAGAATTACAATTCGATAATAGTTAAAAATAAAATATACTATTATCTAGTTTAATTTGACAGAATTCAACAAAATAATAGTCAGACGAAAAAAATAATACTCTTATTCATGTATTTTTTAAGTTAATGTTTATTTTGTTGTACGACAACTTTTTATTAATTAAAATAACAATCACCTCTTGTTTAAAAATACCATCAATATAATTTAGTTTAACAAAATTAACGATATTGTTAGTTAACCATTTTTTTTTTTTGTTGAATTTACCCATATTATATCTTTGAGTGCACATTTTACTTCCACATCCAGTAAGTATAGTATCGCCAAAAATATTTTTGAAAATTTTTATTGTCCAAATAGGCTTAGAATGTCATGAAACGTCGAGATTTTAAGTTTGAGCAAAAAAAATTCTGTCTGTCGGCCTGTCCAACTTTTTTTGTGCGCACGATTACTCCGGAACCGTTTAAGATATTGACTTGAAATTTGGTACACGTACCTATGTATTTTAACGAGATCTGGAACTAGATTATTCCGTTTAAGGGTTGGGGGGTAAATGGGGGTAAATAGGCAAATCAAGCAAGTAAGAGTCCATAAAATTGGTATTTAGTATATATAAGAGAAGCTAAGGTCTCAAAATTTTTTTGGCATTAACCACTCCCATTACCAACTCCCACCCCATTATTCAAGGGGGCGAAAAAAATAAAATTGTCATTTAGTGTGTGTACAATTTTTTTTTTACTTTATCCACCACTACTAGCACCCCCCTTCCACCACCCTCAGCCCCACTACCGATGTGGCATATCGTTTTATAGGTTTTTGGGGTAGACGATTTCAAATATTTTATTATTAAGTTCCATAAACAATTATTTCCACATTCAAATTTTTTTCGTTGTGAGAGACTTGGATAGAAGATCTGGATGTGGAAGTAGTGATTCCTTGGGCAGCGGTTTTATAATTTGACCTTCAACGAAAACGAATAACGTTGATCGTACACCGCCCTGAGACTAGTTAGTTTTAGTGGACTCGGGCGTATTAATACTCAATTTCTGCAATTCGCGCGCTCCAAAAAAATCACTGTACCCAAACTATCAAAGACACAATAAGAAATAGGCTATTAAAAACTTTTTTGGTCTTTTGGCTTTATTTTCTTCGCAGCATGTTATACAAAATTTCCAAAAACAAAAAAGTTTGTAGCTTAGTGAAAATTTTACTGCGTATTTTCTGAACTTTCAAGGTTATCTAAGTTTTTAACATGCTTAAAAATGTTTTAATTAACAATACTATACACAGATAGAAGCGCTTAAGTGTGTGTTTTATAATAAAAAAAAGTTCATGTGGATATCTCCATTCGTTTTTGAGATATGGCATTGGATGTTCAAAAAAACATGATTTAAAAAAAACAAAATTTCACACCTTTTTAAAAATAACAATGTCCGTGACTACTAACAAATGTCGTATTTCATGATTTCTAATGAACATCGACCTACTTAACGAAATGGTATATGTCTCAGTTTGTTCTAAGATTAAAAAAAAGACTCGAGAAGGAAGCGACTTTTCCCCTGTTTATTACTCCACTAAGGGCCAGTATTATAATGTTAGATTAAACTGTGCAGTTTAAACTTAGAACTTCGAACACCTTCTGTTACATTAATATAATTTCTTCGTCGTCATTATACAGTAAATAATAATAAATAATTAATAACTAATCAAATATTTCGAATATATCCATCATATTACATATAAAAACAAAATTAACGACATTCTAAAACAGACTTTTTTTCAAGGCCTTAGTTTAATCCGCACTCCACAGTTTAATCCGATATTATGTAAACCGGCCCTAAGTGTAGCGAGCGAGCTTAGTAACTTCAATGGGAAAAGACCACGCTACCGCTGCTTATGAAACGTAGTGGTTTGAGTAAAGTAGTAAAAGCTGTATGCCGTGACATAGAACCATCAACTTAGGTCATGTGAATGATGCCTATATTTTATTAGAACAAATGCTACAAATGGATCTGTTATATCTATCTACCTTATAAGCATCATGTATATGAAATAAGACTAAAGGTGTGTTCGAAGCGAAAATGCCATCATCAGTAAGGCCTCATGATTCATTCTCGATGAGGACGCGTCAACATTTTCCTTTAAAATTCTTAAGATGGCGGCCATTTTTTGAGAAGAAAAACTTTAAACTGCAATCAGTTATATTAGTCCAAAACATAAGTGTGGAGTTTTTGGTTAAATTATATCTGATGAACATGAATATGTTGTCTATTTTTAACAAACTTCAAAAATTTACAAAATGAGGTTCTCAATTCAATCCGTATCTATGTTTTTTAATTAGGTTCGTTCAAATCTTCTCAAAGTGTAAGGTATGGCTCGGCGTTGGTCCCATAATAACTTTGTCAAGCTACGTGTAGTGTAAGGCGAGCAAAATAAGGAAAATATTTTTTTTTAAGTCAAAATTTCGGGAATATGCCTGATGCGCCCGCAATAAGAAAAATAATAATAATAATAATAATAATAATAATAATAATAATAATAATAATAAGGTGGATGGTGTATTTAATACCCTCGTCTATCGTAGTCGTGTCATGGGTATAGAGGTTCCTGAAGTCAGCTGCAGGGCCTGCCGCAGGGCGCCAGAGACTTTAATGCACCTGTTGTCGGCTTGTCCGACATATGCAGTCTCGGCCTATATCCAGAGGCACGACGGAGCATTACGAGTGCTTTATTATCACCTAAGGCACTCGTATGGGATAGACGAGACACCAGTGCTGCCTTACGCTCCGGGGGATATTGAGTCCGTTGTGGGAAATGAGAAGTGTCTAATTTATTGGAACTACTCTTTTCCCACCGTCAGGCAAATACAAGCCAACAAGCCTGACGTAGTACTCCTCGACCATCAACTCAAGACAATGTTTGTCGTGGAGTTCTCGGCTCCCGCGGAGAACAACATTGTCTTGAAGGAGGAGGAAAAATGGACAAAATATCGAGATCTGCTCTTCGAACTCCGCAGACTGTATCCAGACCATACTGTTAAGATAGTGGTACTGATTATAGGAGCCCTCGGTGGAACGAGACACACACTGCTTTCAGAACTTAAGATCATACCGGCATGCCGAAATTCGGCAGAGGTCTTAGCCGGCAGAATGCAGGAGGCCGTCATCCTCGGTTCATTACGTCTGCTCAGGGCACACGATTCCCGGACCCAGTAGTCACTTACCCCACGGGTGTGGGGAGTGGCTGCCGGTACTACCAGCTCCCCTCTGTGAGGGTCGGAGCCACAGAGAAGGGTGACTGGTTTTTAACAAAAAAAAAAATAAAATAAAATAATAATAATAATAATAATTCTCGGTTCATTACGTCTGCTCAGGGCACACGATTCCCGGACCCAGTAGTCACTCACCCCACGGGCGTGGGGAGTGGCTACCGGTACTACCAGCTCCCCTCTGTGAGGGTTGGAGCCACAGAGAAGGGTGACTGGTTTTTAGCTAGCTAAAAAAAAAAAAAATAATAATAATAATATAAAAATAATTTATTAGTCAAAAAGAAATTACACCGTGGTGCTTTGACATGTCAGAGAGAAAAATATAAACTAATATAAATAAAAATACTAACAAATAATACTAGGATAGAGTCCTAGTATCGTCAGACCTCCGATTAAAGAACTTATATCTAGATACATAACAGGCTATCTTTTCACTATTTACCTTGTTTGCTCCTAACATAGTCACATTATATGTCCATTAAAATGGATAGATGAACATTACATCCCATAGGCAACAGTGGCGTTGTGTGTGTAGAAAATGTGTAGAATGGTAAATATTTTCATTAAAATGAATTATTGCAATTCCTACATTACCGGCTCTTTATATAACGTGATGTAGGCATGCGATATTACAGTAAGATAAAACAGTAAAATAAATATGTATTGAAAGGATATTAAAATTTAATTGCTATTTACTTTATAACTGTAAACTGAACTTCATCATGTTACGACTATGGAACGATCGATTTTCTTCTTTTCTAAACTGCTTTCTGCAAACGGCAGAGCACTTCACTATTTATTTGCACAAAATATATTGTCACTAAACTGTGTAAATATGAATAGAGAATATTATTTAGGTATTAAGCAAATCACAACTTAAAATAAAATTACTTTTTTACCAGTTTTTGGTCGGAGAACACGAAAAACATTTATTGACATTAATGGCCGAACTGTCAACTGAAATTATGATAATCGAACTGAAGCCGATCGTGCACGAGCGGCCGCGAATATGCCGATGGGCCAATCAGCAACTTATGGGAAGAAGTGCGACAAATAAATCAATGCCATTATGTATCTAGATATAAGTTCTTTAATCGGAGCGTCAGACTTAGATAGTACGAAACATATAGATATAAATAGCACAATAACAAACAACATATTACATATAAACATAAATTTACAAATAATTAAAATTTGATGGATCATAGTAAGCGTTGGCCAAAAGGTGCAGTTTTAATTTTGTTTTAAATTTTTTGATGGGCAAATCCTTAATACTATCTGGAATTGAATTAAATAAATCAATTCCGAAGTTGATTCTCTTTGTATAAGCCAATCTCTGGCGTGGTGTCTGTATTTTATCCCGATTACGAGTGTTGTATTCGTGAGTTTCACCATTCTTGCTGTATTCGCTCAGATGTACTTTTATGTGAATTAAGTGACAATAGATTATTTCCGATGGTAAAATCATTATATTAAATTTAATGAACCATGGTTTACAACTCTCAAGTTGATTCACACCCGCTAAAGTTCTTATGGCTCTTTTTTGCACAATGAAAACGTCTGAAATTTTATTGGATGTACCCCAGTTAATCAAACCATATACCATAGCACTGTGGAATAGTGCATGATATGCAATAAGTGCTGCGTCTAGGTTTGCCTTGTTTTTAATCTGTCTAATTGCATATATCTTCTTAGACAATTTTGCAGTTAAATTATTGATATGTGAATGCCAATTCAATTTACCATCCAAGGTCAGGCCTAGAAATTTCACGGTCTCCGAGGTATTATTCTTCATAGAGAAAAGTAGTGTGTTTGTTTTATTTGTATTTAAGCATAACTTGTTTGCATTGAACCAGTCAGAGGCTCTAAGTATAATATTATTTGTAATGTCAGTAACATTACTGCCAGTATCTTTTAACTGTCGCGCAAAAGTAGTATCGTCCGCAAAAAGGACAGTAAAAATTGACGTAACGTCAGGTAAATCATTTATATATGTTAGAAATAGTAGCGGTCCCAATACACTACCTTGCGGAACACCGTGTTGTACTGGCAGCATGTTACTGAGTGTGTCTTTACAATACACACACTGGTATCTATCTGATAAGTAGGATTTAATAAGATCAAGTGCTACACCTCTAAAACCATAAAATTCTAGCTTATTAAGTAAAATCTCTTTGGAAACACAATCAAATGCTTTACTCAAATCTAGAAAGAGCGCCAGCGTGGAGTTTCCATTTTCAAAGCTCTCACTAATAAAACTGACTAGTTCCAGCACTGCCATTGACGTATTTTTACCCTTCCTGAACCCAAATTGCCTGTTAGTAAAAATATTGCAAGATTCCAAGTAATTAATTATTCTTATAGCTATAATTTTTTCACAAATTTTAGCTAAAATAGGAAGTAGTGCTATTGGCCTATAATTGGATAAATCCTCAAGATCTCCTGATTTAAACAAGGGAATAATTTTTGCTATTTTTAACTTGTTTGGAAATGTACCTGTTTCAAGCATAAGGTTAACAATATGGGTCAGTGGGGCAGATAAAGACAATAAGTTGTCTTTGTACATATCAATTGAGTGATTGTACAAGTCAGTAGCTTCAGAATTTTTTAGAGACCTTAACACATTTTGTACTTCTAATTCCTCAGCGGGATAAAGAAAAATTGACAAGTCACTTGTTAAATGTAACATTGCGATAAAAAATTCAAATTTCATTGTAATTGAATTAAAATTGGTAGTTTGGTATTTTAGGAGTAGCTAATCCCGAATCCGATGTCAAAAGTTAAAAATTTAAAATTGCGATTCTGATTTGGTTGTAATAATTGCAATTTTTGCATATTTACATGAAATTTGTGGCATTTCAACTTCAAAAGATGCCATCTGGTACAGTTGTTTCTTACCCCAAGCAGATTTATTTTCGATTAGGACGCGTCAACATTTTACTTTTGGAACCAAGATGGCGGACATTTTTTGAAAAAATTTACCTTGTCTAAATCTCTCATTTCGGGTATAATTTTTAGAAAATGGACACCAGATATTTGAATTCAATCAATTATGTTGTTACACCATGTTCATAAAAATAGTAAAGCGCTGGCAAAATTTATTTTTTTGCAGACCAGTGTAATCGTTCCACTGTTCTCAGAATCGAGTATTTAATTGAAGAGAAAAAGACACGGAGAAACTGTTTATTAAATATTATAAAGGAAAATCTATTAGGGAGAAGAGTTTGCCTCCGCCGCTGATGGCAGCACAACTGAAATGTCAGACGAAAACTTCCACTCTAATGAATGCAAATTGCCTATTTTGCATTTTAAACTTGCAATCAAGCAAAAGGGTGTATAAATATTCATATGATGGTCGGCGAGGGCGTTCCAGAACAATGTCTCTTAGGGATTTTGTGCCATTTAAAAAACATGTCTGCGTAAACTGCCGCAAAAACATGTAATACCCCGGGTTTATAGTTGAGTGCAGTTCTACATATTTTTACAGGTGCCTCTTCTCTTCGCGTCACGATGTTCGCCCCCCCCCCCCATTTTCTGTGTCACTAAACTTGAATATATGACTGTTTATTTTTGATCTAGGAGCTATGAAAACTACATAGAATAAAATATTATGTCTACCCTATCTAACTGCAAAGCAGATACGTAAGTAAAAACATCTATATCAACTTTAGCGTGATATAATATGTACAGGGTGGACTAAATTAGATGGGTTTAAAACCACATTCTTAAGGCACTTTTTTGAGTAGAATCCGTTGCTGATAAGAAGAAAATTATGCATGCCTCAGTTTTCGAGATATAGACATAACTTGTAAATATGTAATAAATTATATCATTGTTCGATCACAACTTAAATTAGCTAGCGAACGATATATCATATATGTCATATTTATCTCTAGAAAAAGTGGTGAATTTTCGAAAAATTTAATATATTTGTGAGGAGGCCATGGAAAACTATTAACAACAACAACACTTCATCTAATATAAAATAATTTTGCAAAAAATAGGAAACACTAAACTACAGTAAATGTTCGAATTATTTTCCATTAACATCTATGTATTTTTGTGAAATGAAATGAAAAAATTATTGCCGATTGATAGTCTTTTGTCTATTATTAGTGACTGGTAAAATTGATGGTAAGTATGATATTGCTACTTAAAGAGGATACAATAGAGAAGTTTTAAAAGTAATTGTAATATGTAGATGACTTTAAAAAAAATTATAAGGCTTCGAAAATCGATACTTTTATTTACCATTACAATTTTCTTCTATTAAATGTCATTTTTTTTATAGGCGACAGGAACTTTTATTTATTATTTTTTTTTTTTTTGTTGAAAGCTTATGTATTTCGGATAAAGAAAAAATATTTCAGAATATAGTCCAGTCAACGGGAGGTTTCACTCTAACTTGAGTGCTAATGAATGGATTTTGATGAAACCTTATGCAACGTGTTTGTAATGACGTTAATAAAAAAGATAAAAAAAAAGATTAGATTAGGAAATGATCACGAATTCCTTAACTTGTAGAATTAGGTCAAAAATGAAAAAAAATAAATAAATTTACCCTTTTTTGACTCAAAATACGATGTTTTTACTCTTGTGATTTTTTTTGAAAAATGCATATTTTTCGAGATATGGCCACTCGAAAATTCCTAAAAATTGGGGAGGGGAAATGTAAAAGTTGAAAAAAAAAATCTGAAAAAATTCAAGTGAATGTATCATCGAAATGCAAGACGTTTCTTTATTTGCAACTTTTCTGTAAAGTGCGTTTTCACCGAGTTTTTCCGGAAAAACATAAAAAACTACCCCCATCTTTGACATTGTAGCGCTTTAGAAACTAGTAATTTAAAAATTTGAAAAAATTCAGACGTATGCATTGAGGCCTTCTAAACATTTTTTGTCTCTTCGAATTTTTTTGTGACTTGCTAATTTTCCGAGTTTTCCACGAAAAATATTGTACCACATATTGTACCACATTTTTTTCACATTTTCCATTTTAAAAATTATATTAAACCTTTAAAAATGGTATTCAACTATATAGGTCTCATGTTTTTTTATAATCAAATCAAATTTCAAAATCAAATCAAATTTATTCAAAAATTTTTAGGTATTACATAAAATATAGCAAATCAATTTAAAGAGACCTTAGTTTTCCATCAGTTTTAGTTAATACATGTAATATCTAATTAGATATATTTTTAAGGTTAACATTACAATAAATTCAAATGCACACCTAAGTAAAACCTGTGTGTGTGCACTTTACAATCCTATTATAAAATAATTTATATTAACTATATTTGCATATATAAATAAGATAGCTACATATCAAACTTAAATGAAAAAAAAAAAATCAAAACAAATGAATATATTCCTTATTTCAAATTAATTACAATATAAATGCATATTCATATAATAAATAAAATTATCCACATGGCTAATGATGTGACAAAATATTAATAAAAACTAACCTATTTTCCTTTATATACACAGAGACTTTTTTTGTGAACAAATTTATGTTATTATATTCTTTCATATGAGCAGGTAGAAGATTATAAAATTTCGATCCATACACTCAAAGAAATAGTATGGGTAAATTCAACAAAAAAAAAATGGTTAACTAACAATATCGTTAATTTTGTTAAACCAAACGATATTGATGGTATTTTTAAACAAAAGATGATTGTTATTTTAATTAATAAAAAGTTGTCGTACAACAAAACAAACATTAACTTAAAAAATAGATGAATAAGACTATTATTTCGTTCGTCTGACTATTATTTTGTTGAATTCTGTGAAATTAAACTAGATAATAGTATATTTTATTTTTAACTATTATCGAATTGTAATTCTAACCCAGTATTAGTTCGCTGTACTATTGTACTTGGTAGACAAACCAATATTATTGTCGTCTTCTAGAAGTTCTAAAGGAATTACCATAAAATTTGCTTGCTTACCACGTAGTCTATTACAGAAATTATTCCCAGATGACGCCACATACAAATCACTGACAATAATCAATCATGCATTATCTTACACTCTTATGAATTTATAGAAAATTAATAACATGATTGCAGTGTTCAAATTCTCTCAGGGATCATCGATATATTTGGATGGATCTTATAAACGATCTCTAATCTTTGGTTTGGGTGGTCTGATGTCTCAATACTGAGATTTTGGCTAACCGAAAAAAACTTCATCATACAATAAAGTGTAGATCAACCTAAAAATTAGTTGGTGAACAAAAAACAAAGTCGTTGTACTATTTAATTGTAGACCAAATTGAAAATAGTTAGTGAACATAAAAAAATATCATTGTACTATTTAATTTGTTACAAGAAGATATGATTATTAAACTACTATTTGTTTACGAAAACAAATAAATTTGTATGACTATTCTTTACTGATTGATTTAACTATGAAACTAGATAGGCGCGATTTCATATGCTCTTTTTGGTTGAATTTACCTATCATTTTCTTTGAGTATAAAACCGCTGCCCAAGGAATCACTACTTCCACATCCAGATTCTCTATCCAAGTCACTCACAACGAAAAAACTTTGTATGTGAAAATAATTGTTTATGGAACTTTAATAATATAATATTTGAAATCCTCTACCCCAAAAACCCATAAAACGATACCCCACATCGGTAGTGGGGTGGGGGTGGCAGTGGGGGGTGGATGAGGTAAAAAAATATTTTGAGGTTTCTGGTTCCTGTACATGCACTAAATCACATTTTTTTTTCATCCCCTTTAATAAGGAGGTGGGGGTGGTAATGGTGGCTAAAGTCAAAAATTTTTTTGAGGCCTCAGCTTCTCTTGTATATACTAAATACCAATTTCATGGACTCTTACCTGCTTCATTTACCCATTTACCCCAAATTTACCCCCCAACTCTTCGACGGAACAAGATGAAAATATAATCTAGTTCTAGATCTCATTAAAGTGCATATGTGTACCAAATTTCAAGTCAATATCTTAAACGGTAACGTAAACGTGCGCACAAAAAAAGTTACAGACAGACAGGCCGACAGAGCGACAGATAGAGCGACAGACAGACAGAAATTTTTTTTTCCCTCAAACTTAAAATCTCGACGTTTCATGACATTTTAAACCTATTTGGACAATAAAAATTTTCAAAAATTTTTTTGTCGTTACTATACTTCCACTGGACGTGGAAGTAATAAGTAATGAATCGCTGGGTTGTTGTTAGAGTGTGACATGGAATCTGGATATTTAAATTAGCTTTATGTCTAGTATTATAAATATGTCTGATATTAAAATCGAAGAGTGATTTACGTTTGTGAATAAATACAAGTACAGATTTTATATACAATAAGTTTATATCCAAAACATCAACTTCTTTGAATAGGCTTTCTGTGGGGTATTGCTTATCTTTGAATGCAATCACTTTTAATAGATATTTTTGCGAAATGCAAATATTTTTTAAATTTGTAGGATATGCACTACCCCAAATAGATATTCCGTATCTCATAATTGACTCAGCCAAAGGATAATACAGTGTTTTTAGAATATTAAATGGCATGAAACTTCTGAGTTGATAGAATTTCCAAATCAGTTTGCGAATATTATTATTTAGTAATTCTACGTGTTTTGTCCATTTTAAATTTTGATCTATACATACACCTAGATACTTCATATTATTTACATTATAATAATATATATGTTAAGCTCATTTTTCGAATTTTCATGTATTTTTTAATGTGCATCCCATTTTTAGGAATTTTCGAGTTGCCATATCTCGAATATGCGTTTTTCTGAAAAATTCACAAGAGTAAAAACATCTTATTTTGGACCAAAACATGTAAACACATTGTTCTTTTTTTTTCATTTTTGACCTAATTCTACAAATTACGGAACCCGTGATAAAAGGAGTGTTTTCTACCCCTTCCGATCATTTCTTATTCTAATCCGTTTTTTAACTTTTTTTTATTAACGTTACAAACACATTGCACTAGGTTTCATCAAAATCCATTCATTAGTACTCAAGTTAGAGATTTTGGTCATTTTAGCGCCCCGTTGACTGGACTAATATCAAAAGTTAAATTTATTACGTAATATTTAAATAAATGGTGAAATATGGAGATTTTTTTAAAAAGTACAAAATCGACAATATAAAAAAACCATAGCATTTTTCATATAGGTATGTTTGGTTTTATAGACGCTAAATGACCCCCTCTACCTCCCTGTTCAGGGTAGGAATTGCCTTATCAAACACCCCGTATAAGTCGGTTAAAAATACGTTTGAATTCGTTACTTATTCATTTTTACGCCGACCTCAATATCGGTGCTAAACATAATATTTTCTATTTGATTTATTGATTAAAAAAAAAAAGTTTAAAAGAACATTTTTATCACTACCTACGCAATTTAATGGAATCAATTTGCAATTTCGATTTTCATAAAACGTATCTTTTTAACCACAAATAGCCATAACTTGACCAATTTTTATCGTAGAAACTTGTGCTAAGAACAATGTTATAGGAAATGAAGTTATCTTTCAACGTTGTAATGAACATTTTTTATGTAAAGCCTTGAAATTCGACTTCTAGAAAAGAGTGAAAAAACACTACACTCAAAGAAATAGTATGGGCAAATTCAACAAAAAAAAATGGTTAACTAACGATATCGTTAATTTTGTTAAACCAAACTATATTGATGGTATTTTTAAACAAGAGGTGATTGTTATTTTAATTAATAAAAAGTTGTCGTACAACAAAACAAACATTAACTTAAAAAATATATGAATAAGACTATTACTTTGTTCGTCTGACTATTATTTTGTTGAATTCTGTCAAATTAAACTAGATAATAGTATATTTTATTTTTAACTATTATCGAATTGTAATTCTAACCCAGTATTAGTTCGCTGTACTATTGTACTTGGTAGACAAACCAATATTATTGTCGCCTTCTAGAAGTTCTAAAAGAATTACCATAAAATTTGCTTGCTTACCATGTAGTCTATTACAGAAATTATTCCCAGATGACGCCACATACAAATCACTAACAATAATCCATCATGCATTATCTTGCACTCTTATGAATTTATAGAAAATTAATAACATGATTGCAGTGTTCAAATTCTCTCAGGGATCATCGATATATTTGGATGGATCTTATAAACGATCTCTAATCTTTGGTTTGGGTGGTCTGATGTCTCAATACTGAGATTTTGGCTAACCAAAAAAAACTTCATCATACAATAAAGTGTAGATCAACCTAAAAATTAGTTGGTGAACAAAAAACAAAGTCGTTGTACTATTTAATTGTAGACCAAATTGAAAATTGTTAGTGAACATAAAAAAATGTCATTGTACTATTTAATTTGTTACAAGAAGATATGATTATTAAACTACTATTTGTTTACGAAAACAAATAAAGTTGTATGACTATTTTTTACTGATTGATTTAACTATGAAACTAGATAGGCGCGATTTCATATGCTCTTTTTGGTTGAATTTACCTATCATTTTCTTTGAGTGAAACACTTAAAAAATCATATAGGTCAATTTTTCACCAAATTGGACACGGGACTAGTCTTAAATTCAAGGTAATTTCATAAGCTCCAACATTATACATTTACTACTCTTTGATAAAATTCGTACTTTTCAATATATTTACAAAGAACCGTTCTTAACCTTTTCTCCCTCTCCTGAAAAGTTTAGTTTTCAGTCGGTTTTGGTCGACTTTTTTACGTATTTACGAAACCTAGTTTTCTATAATAAATGTTCGGGTGTTATCGACTTCCTGGTCAAAATCTAAGTACTTAAATATCATTATAATAAAAATCAACACGACGAAGAACATATTCCAATGAATATTTTAATTTGATTAAATTCTCAGGCCACACAAATACCTTACCAATTAGACTTATCGACTTACGCGTTATTGCCAATCACAAGTGAACCGATTTCACGAGATCAATAAACGAATATTTTGCGTTCGAAACGGAATAAAATAAAAAACAAGAACGGAAAACGACGATGTTATTTCGTTTTTTAATATGTACGAGCCTCCGCAGCACGGCGAAATTTATTCAAATGTAATCAAGCAGTCCCTTTGATTATTACGGTTACATAAAAAGCAAAGGGGTAGTTCATAAATAGGATTTCGGTTCGACTACATTCATTTATCAAAGCCGACTGATCACAGAAAGGAATGACCGCAGGGCCAACTATAATTGCCGCAATATCATTCAGCAGGAAAAACTTCAGCCCGCTCTGGCTGGAACACAGTGTTTGATCAAGAGCTCCATGCCCGAGGCTCATCCACCATTATTCCTGCTAAGATTATAACGCCAATTTACCCAACTGCTATTTGTTATTTGTTTTATTCTGACAGTTGTGTTTTATTTACACGATAAATATCTCCCCATTAAGTCGTCGCTGGGGTTTGTTAAAACCGACGATTTCTTCTCCGGATGTCAACTCTCAAGCTCGAGCTACTAATATTCTGTTTTTTCCACGTTTATTTTTCTTGGCGCTTGCTAAGTGAATTATTATTTATTTGTGATTTATACAGGGTGTTCCTTAATGGGGTGCTAATATTTCAGGATGTGATTCCTTAGGTCATTGTATTAAGAAAAGTTCATGTGAATATATGTCCGCAAAGGCTTCAATTTTTTGCTACAATGCTGTTGATCGTTATTTTTTAATATCTCACAAAGTACTTAAGACATTATTTTCAATTTTGGTGTGTACTAATGGGATATAAAACCACATATTTTAGTTAGAAAAGTTATTTTATCGCTCCACCTCTGATATTTTTTATCAAAAAAATGGTACGCCACTGACATTTTCCATGTGAATATTTTTTCTGATTAGCATGGTCAATTCTACTTGAAAAGTTGAAAAAAAGATTAGAGTAAGAAATTATCGAAAGGGGTAGAAAACACCCCTTTTATCACGGGTTCCGTAACTTGTAGAATTAGGTCAAAAATGAAATAAAATTATTTGAAAAACACTGTACTAAAAAGTAAAAATAATTTTTTAAAATTCATACACCTGGAAACCAAAAGCTTTGCGGACGGTTATATAGCACTATTGCATAGTTACTTTGCTCATTTGACCGCCCCAAAGCTTTTGGTTTCCAGGTGTATGAATTAATTTTTTTTTTACATTTAGTACAGTTTTTCAAATAAAAGCTTTTTCTTAAAAATATTTGTTTTTATAATTTTATTTTTTACTTTTTAGTCTACTTATTTTACAGACAAACTGACAGACAAAATCCTTTCATTTGATACAAATGGCAAGGGAGTCGTGAAGAAAAAAATAATTTGCCATCCTAGGGCGTCCGCCATATTGTCCGCCATATTGTTTATAATGGCGTTACATACATACATTTTATTCGTCAGACCCTTTCATTTGATACCCATATCAAGGGGGTTTTAAGAAAATACTCCGCCATCTTGGGGCGTCCGCCATATTGAAATTAGAATGACGTCACATAGTTTATCGTATTTTATTCGTCAAACTCTTTCATTTGATATCCATATCAAGGGGGTTCTGAAGAATAAGGCGATCCGCCAGCTTGGGATGTCCACCATATTGAATTTAGAATGACGTCACATAGTTTATAGTATTTTACTCATCAAACACTTTCATTTCATACCCTTATCAAGGAGGTTGTAACTAAAAAGCCGATACGATCTTGGGACGTCCGCCATATTGGATTTAGACCGATAATACTATGTTGTGTTGTCACCGGACATATACACGTGTGCCAAATTTCAAAGCTCTAGCTTAGTTAGAAATAGCCGATATTTTGATGCAAGATTTGACCTAAACAAACATACATACAAACATTGAAAGTTAAATAAATGCTTTTAAAAAGAAAACAATATATTTACCTTTTCTTGGCCCAAAATAAGATGTTTTTACTCTTGTGATTTTTTTCAAAAAATGCATATTTTAAAATTCCTGAAAGTGGGGAAGGGGAAATGTAAAAGTTGAAAAAAAATCTGAAATAATTCAGGTGAATGCATCATCGCAATACAAGACGCAACAAAAATGGTTAGACTCCATCTACCATTTTTGTAGCATGTCGTGGTTTTATAAATCTGAACCAAGAGTGATCAAGGGTCTCGTTACAGCCATTCTCGACCTACCTTGCACTGACGAGAGCCAACAACTCGAAACTACAGTCTGTAAATAGTGTGGAGTGGCTGGCACGAGAGCTCCTTTGAGTAGGATAATTCTTTCGGCTGGTGTTTGTTGCAATCAAAGCTTTAGCGTTTTGTGGCAATACATAGTTATTGCACTTAACGCGGCCAGGCTAGCAATTTGTAATCCAGCGCTCGGCGGGGCATTAGTCCGGAGAATAGCTGTTAGTTGCAGTCTGGTTTTTATTCCTTATATATTAGAGGAAATGTATAGAGGACAAAATATTACGTTAGTAAACAATGTAGGTTAAATTTAAATTAAAATTGACGCCTTTTCTGGGCGGACTCGACGCAGCATCAAGCCTGATTATGCGAGAACTGTTCTATTATTTTAGTGTTAGGTGATTTTTTCCACGATTTTACAACACGAGCCAGCCTAAAGTCAGTAATTAATCATTACGTTTAGTCTAGAATCGCTTTTGAACACCCTTCTCTAAACAGACCGCTCCGAAATGGCAACTTTCTATCGCAGCGAAATTAAATATCGCTTAATAATGGCCGATTTGGCTATAAAAACGTCGTTCGGTAATTTCCATAATTCAGAGCCGAATTAGAGCACGATTACGGCCCGGCCCGGCCCAGCCCAACGACGTGGTGACATTTGTACATGATTTACGAGCGGAGCATCAACAAAAGTTAAAGCTCGATCGGAATCAAGTTATAATACATGTAAATTGAAGAGAACGCCGACATCAAAAACAACCCACCGCCTCCTCATCTGCTCGATCGGAAAGTCGATCAGTGGCGGGCGAGGGGCTTTTTTTATCGACGTTGCCTATTCACTTTTGTTTAAAAATTCGTTTAGGGGTGTGCCCACGTTAATTATTCTAGAAAGAATGGTAAAGAAACAAGGTATAGACTAAAATCACGGTGAAATAAATAAATTCGATAAAATGTCACCTATTTTCTTTTTAAAAAACGCTCGATTTCTATTTGTGAAGTGACACTTTTTGCCCTGCACGGTCACTCAATCTCACATCCGGTTTTCGCGGAAATGACGCTAACTTTGTTATACCTACCCAAAATAAAATAAAAAAGTATAAAAAACAAGCATGAATTTAAAAAAAACGCCAGTTACATAGCTGAAGTGGGCATCTGCACGTGACGTCACAGCTAACCTCAAAAATATGTGTTTATTTAGATTTAAGAGTATTACGCAGCTGTTATCAAAATTTCTGCCTGGTTCCCGTATTTTCAAGTAAAATCTAGTTCAGTGTAATGTTTATGCAGTTCTAAATACTTTGTCCTAATAAAATAGGACTCTTTTTGTAGATTGAAAATCTGACCTGTAATTAGCAGTCTATTTTTATTAATCAACAATATTGAAAAATTATTTACGTGAATTTTTAAATATTTGCTCGGAGAAAGTACGGCTTCAAGCTAAGAATGCGTCTACAAACATTAAAAATGAGAATAAACTTGAAAAACTTAAAATTTAAGGTTATGTTGGTTACATTAAAAAGCACTAAAAATCTTGACTGGGAAAAAGAAGTTTTTCAGCCAAACGGTTGACATTAAACTGAAAAAAGATATTCTTGTAAGTAAATGAATACTACACCTCTATTGAAGAACATTTTTAGCTAAAACTTGTTTATTAGGAAGATCTCTCTTCCCATTGGCTAATAAACAAGTTTTAGCTAAAAATGTTCTTCGATAGAAGTGTAGTATTCATTTACTTACAAGAATATCTTTTTTTCAGTTTAATAACATGAGCCAGTTCGCTAAAAAATGCTTTTTGCTGTAATTTTTTTTTAGTACAATGCTATTTTAGTAGATGAAGTCACTTCGATATAATTAAAAATGATTGCAAAAATAATTACATTTATAACCGATGCGCACTCATTTCGTGTATTTGAAGCTTGGTCTCGATGTGTTCTCAACCTTTCAGGCATGATTGTAAGTAGGTAGAGCAAAAGTAAAGAAAGTACGAACGCCAAAACTAGACAACCAACACAACAGCTCTCTGTACTTTATTGGCTCATTTCCTCCCACTCCCCTCTGATTTGATCGCGTTGCTCCCTCTTAAACTATTTTTAAATGAAAACTACAGACAAATTAAAGTAATTTTCCAGTAATATAATGTTTAATATCTATAATAATTACAACTATATTAATATTTACAAACTTACCCCACTTACTAGTAAAATAAGAATATAATATCCTCCTCCTCACACTACTGTTATGTTATCGGCCTAGAAGGGATTTAGAAAGACAAAAAGAGGACAAAAAGAACAGAAAGGATAAAGGAACAAAATTGTACAAACATAAAAAAGAGGGGAAAGGGGTGTAAGATATAAAGTTGGTGAAAGATGAAGGGTAGGGTAGAGAGGGAAGGTGTGGCTAGGGAGGTTGTCAGAAGATAGGCAACGCCTGGTATGGTAGAGTGTGTCTTATATCGAAAAGTATTGCGTTATGCTGTTTGATTCGGGTAATGTTGCGGGTTAGTGGACTATAGTCCAGTTTGAACTGATAGAATTTTTGCGATGTTTCTTGGACGTAGTCCGCTAGTGGGGTTATGTCGGCCACTCAATACGCCTTAATTGACTGAACTACCGTGCCGGTAGTATATATGAATGCATATGTGTATTGTATTCTATATGTCTTATAAAAAATGTTTATATCTCTTATTTATTTACTTAATTGTTCATTTTTTTTAAACTTTGTCGATTTAATCCAAAAACTAGCGGTCTAACTCTTTTCGTTTTCGAGATACAGGGTGGTATAGTAAAAAAATGTATTCGTATTTTGTTTCTATCTTGGAGACTATTATACGTATCTACAACAAGCACTATTGACGATTTCAACACATCATACTAGATAAAAAATGGCTTTTAGGTAGAATTGAATTTCTTCGAACTGGTGCGTGACACAGTTGTAAATCGCGTGTTTCTCTGAAAGGATGCACTTTATCGCGTTTAAACAAGGACACCTTTTCTATAGGAAATTAAATTACGCTTCGATTATAATAGAAGACAAAAGACAATGTTCAAAACCTAACCTCAAATAAGTTATGCTTTAAAGCAGGGGTGGATGGGACAGGGGGGCAAACGGGCAAATGCCCGTCGGGCCAGTGGCTCTGGGGCCGGGCAGGGCCGGTCCGAGGTAAATAGGTATTTGTTCCGGCAGATAAAAAAACCCGACGGACAAAAAATTTAAACGGCAGCCCTTTTTCTTCCTTAGTCCTTACTTAGAACGAAAGAAGTCTCAGATGCGATTTTCAGGCTGCTATATTAGAAACTCGGCCACTGACATAAATGTGAGATGTCATTTATCAAAAGTTATTAACCCAATAACCTAATTTTGCATGTTCGTCCCAAATTCTGCAACTCTGCTTAAGAAAGTTCTGATGTATTATGGGTCTTCTTTCTTTTTCTTTTCACCTTTAAAACTTTAGAATTATTTTTGTTTTGTTTTTTTTTTAGTGTTTAGAGATGTTTATGTAGACAATATTAGTCATAATTATTATTGATTATTATTTATTGTTATACTGTTAAAATGTTTAAATTTTTTATTTCGTTCTTTGTTTTTCAATGTCAATAAATTTTAATAAAGAGTATGGATGTTTAGTGGTTTTTTTAAAAATGTTACCAAGACGGTAGCAGTCTGCTTTAGACCGTGGTTGAGTCAAACTACGTATTATTACTTTGAACCTTTGAATAATTTTTGCAATTACACGAAAAAAAGGAAAATTCGTTTGACGAGACCATTTTTCGAAGAAAACGTTTTAAATGCTTGTAATAAACATAATACAAAAACCGCTGCCCAAGGAATCACTACTTCCACATCCAGATTTTCTACCCAAGTCACTCACAACGAAAAAATTTTGTATGTGGAAATAATTATTTATGAAACTTTAATAATATAATATTTGAAATCGGTAGTGGGGCGGGGGTGGCGATAGGGGGTGGTAGTGGGGGTGGATGAAGTAAAAAAATATTTTGAGGTTTCTGGTTCTTGTAGGGGGGTGGTAATGGGGGTGGCTAATGTCAAAATTTTTTTTGAGACTTTAGCTTCTCTTATACAGTGTGTTTCACTTCTCGTGAAGACACCCCTGTATCTTTTTTATTTGTGGCCGAATTAATTTCAAATTTTTATCAGCCATACAAGTCCATAAAGTGACTTTATTCAATACATAAATGCCGTTTAAATCTAAAACGCCGGCCTACTGCGATAAAAAGAAAATGTCAATTTTCGAGAAATCATAGTAGGCTTAGAGATAGACAAAAATTTTGTTAACAAAAGTTGTTCGGAATCACTTGATATGCCCCCCTGTAAAATTTTGTGAAAATTGGAATATTTTCAAAAAAAAAATTTTTGTTTCACTTCTCGTGAAGACACCCCTGTATCTTTTTTATTTGTGGCCGAATTAATTTCAAATTTTTATCAGCCAAACAAATCCATAAGGTGACTTTATTCAATACATAAATGCCGTCTAAATCTAAAACCCCTGCCTACTGCGATAAAAATAAAATGTTAATTTTCGAGAAATCATAGTAGGCTTAGAGATAGACAAAAATTTTTTTAATAAAAGTTGTTCAGGATCACTTCATATGCCCCTCTTATGCCCAATTTTATGAAAATCGGAATATTTTCAAAAAAAGAGAACACATAAAGAGAACTTTTTCCAACAAATGAAAGTTGTGAACAAAAATCAGCATTCAATAAAACACTAAAAGGGCTTTTTATTTTTACATATCAAGTTGAATGTAATATCTTTTCTTTTTTTCTTTTTGTTATCTCTCTTCTGGAGGAGTAACTCTCCATCATATCCTTCCTCCTTATCGGCTCAGAAATTTAGGAACATGGACGGTTTTATTGCGTTGAATGTAAAGAGTGCCGTGAAATTAACTGTCAATATGTATTGTTTTATTTATTTCGTCATTGCTTTCATGACAGAAGTGATTGTTGTTATTTTCTGTGGAGTTTGTTAGTTTTTCTTGTTTTAATAATTTTATTCATACTAAAGTTTCCTTATTTCATATCTTTTCTCATAATGGTTAGAATACTTTTAACTACTGATGAAAAAATTGAAATAATAAAGATAGTCGGTGAAAATGTACGGTCTTCAAGAGAAGCAGCAGAAGAATTTAATTTAAGACATCCTCTAAGACAACCAATACACCATGGTACCGTAGCAAGAATATGTCACTTGTTCAATACAACTGGCAATGTGCTTAAACCGAGAGTACATCTTAATCGAAATCACGGAGATGATAATGTTATATTAGCGGCGTTTAACGCCAATCCCACTACCAGTCTTCGAAATATGGCTCGTGACCTTAATTTGTCGGCATCAAAAATTTGGAGATGTTTAAAACGCCATAAGCTACAACCGTTTAAACCAAAATTTTTACATACCTTGGAGGAAGGTGATGAAGAGAGAAGATTAGAATATTGTTTATGGATCCAAGGTAATTATTTAAACAATAGAGACTTCTTGAAGAAAGTAATTTTCACGGACGAGGCAACTTTCTCCACCAACGGGGTAGTGTCATCACAAAACTCTAGGTTCTGGGCAGTAGAAAATCCTGATTGGATAATAAATTGTAAAAGGCAATATTCCCAGAAAGTAAATGTGTGGTGCGGAATTTTTAACGAAACAATAATAGGGCCGTTTTTCTTTTTTCAAAATATAAATGCGTTAAATTTGCTAGAATTTTTAAATAATGATCTTTGGAATGCAATTGTTGATTTTCCTTTGGAACAATTGTATTTTCAACTCGACGGAGCATCTATCCACAATTCCGTAGTAGTGAGAGCATGGATGAATGAACATTTTCCCCAAAGATGGATAGGACGAAATAGCCCTTTAATACATTGGCCACCCAGATCACCTCACTCCAATGGATTTTTATTTTTGGGGTCACATTAAAAACAAAGTTTATATGACCAGACCTCAAAATATAGAGCAGCTTTGTGAGAGGATAAGGCAAGCATGTTTAGAAGTTACAGCTCAAGAACTGCGAAGAGTTGTAAAAAATAACAGAAAACGGATTGAGAAGTGTATTACACTTGAGGGTGGGTTAGTGGAAAGGGGCGCAATATAATAAATAAGTAAAAAAAACCATTAACTTCTTTTATTTTTGAACTATTCTAACACTGCGGCTTTTGCTTTATCTGTATTTTTTTTTCCGACAATATTATCATTCATTATTAGTAGTCTTCTCTGTAAAAACAACGGCCCTTTTCAGGGCCACCAATTTAATTCAAAAAGAATTCGTTATATGACAGCATCCTACCAACCTACATATTGTTGACAGATGTTAAAACTCATTAAAGTAATTAGATTTTAATTTTAATTATTCTAAGGCCGGCATTTTAGATTTAGACGACATGGGGCGTATGAAGTGATCCTGAACAACTTTCATTAACAAAATTTTTGTCTATCTCTAAGCCTACTATGATTTCTCGAAAATTAACATTTTCTTTTTATCGCAGTAGGCAGGTGTTTTAGATTTAGACGGCATTTATGTGTTGAATAAAGTCACCTTATGGAGTTGTATGGCTGACAAAAATTTGAAATTAATCCGGCTACAAATAAAAAAGATACAGGAGTGTCTTCACGAGAAGTGAAACAAAAATTTTTTTTTTGAAAATATTCCGATTTTCACAAAATTTTACAGGGGGGCATATCAAGTGATTCCGAACAACTTTTGTTAACAAAATTTTTGTCTATCTCTAAGCCTACTATGATTTCTCGAAAATTGACATTTTCTTTTATCGCAGTAGGCCGGCGTTTTAGATTTAAACGGCATTTATGTATTGAATAAAGTCACTTTATGGACTTGTATGGCTGATAAAAATTTGAAATTAATTCGGCCACAAATAAAAAAGATACAGGGGTGTCTTCACGAGAAGTGAAACAAAAATTTTTTTTTTGAAAATATTCCAATTTTCACAAAATTTTACAGGGGGGCATATCAAGTGATTCCGAACAACTTTTGTTAACAAAATTTTTGTCTATCTCTAAGCCTACTATGATTTCTCGAAAATTGACATTTTCTTTTTATCGCAGTAGGCCGGCGTTTTAGATTTAAACGGCATTTATGTATTGAATAAAGTCACTTTATGGACTTGTATGGCTGATAAAAATTTGAAATTAATTCGGCCACAAATAAAAAAGATACAGGGGTGTCTTCACGAGAAGTGAAACAAAAATTTTTTTTTTGAAAATATTCCGATTTTCACAAAATTTTACAGGGGGGCATATCAAGTGATTCTGAACAACTTTTGTTAACAAAATTTTTGTCTATCTCTAAGCCTACTATGATTTCTCGAAAATTGACATTTTCTTTTTATCGCAGTAGGCCGGCGTTTTAGATTTAGACGGCATTTATGTGTTGAATAAAGTCACCTTATGGACTTGTATGGCTGATAAAAATTTGAAATTAATTCGGCAACAAATAAAAAAGATACAGGGTGTCTTCACGAGAAGTGAAACACACTGTATATACTAAATACCAATTTTATGGACTCTTACCTGCTTGATTTACCTATTTACCCCCAAATTTACCCCCAACTCTTCGACGGGACCAGATGAAAATACAATCTAGTTCGACATCTCGTTAAAGTACATATGTGTACTAAATTTCAAGTTAATATCTCAAACGGTTCATGAGTAAACGTGCGCACAAAAAGAAGTTACAAACAGACAGACAGACAGACCGATAGACAGACAGACAGACCGACAGAAATTTTTTTTCGCTCAAACTTTAAATCTCGACGTTTCATGACATTCTAAGCCTATTTGAACAATACTTGAACAATACAATTTTTTGTCGTTACTATACTTCCACTGGAAGTTGGAGTAAAAAGAAGGTTTTTAACAAAAGTGCTTTTTTTTCTACAACAAATATATCTATTATTTATATCTCGCATATTCTGATAGTTAAGGCGATTACAAGCATAACGGCTGCAAAAGAAGACAACATATAATTCAATAAATAATAATGTCCCAAACTGTTTGCCATTTTTTTGGAGTTGATTGGCGTATTTCTAACAAATTTTGAAAAAATCATCTTGTACGGTCAACTGGAAAATTTTACTCTACGAGGTCTGCCTCGATAGTTAGTGCTAAATTGATACACTTCCAGCATCTATGAAATAAGCCACAAAAATGTTCAACATCTACCTAACTGTTAGTGTATGAATGTTCAAAAATTTGTTTACCATAAGTGAAAAAAATCTTGATTATTATGAGTTCTTACTAATAAATGATGATTCTGCTCTGTATGTTTCCGAGTTAATAAATTTAAACGATATATTTACATGTATGTGTTTATTTCAGTGCCACCAAGCATTCAAATTCTTCCACCCAATGGACAGGTGGTGACCAGAAAAGGAGGACCTGTCTCTTTTGAGTGCAAAACGAACGGGAATCCGACTCCAACCGTCCAGTGGTCGAAAAGGGTAAATTTATTTATAATACAAATAATGCTAAGAAACAAGAAGTTTAACTGAAAAATGGCGCGTTCTTGAGGGACATGATCTAATCCATTATACATATATCTGTACACGTATTTATTACTCATTTATTTTGTTTTATTTCATGTATTATTCATTTACTAGAATGTTCACTTGTTCGAAAGATATTCGCGCTATTTATAACTATAATACTAGAAACGAGTTTAAGATAAAATTCCTCTGTAATTGAAAAATTAATCGAATTACCTGAAGATTAATTTAAATTATATAAAAAATTTTCTCCGAAACAATTACATAACAGAGGTAGTTTCCGTTTCTTGAGCGATTGAGTCACAACGTTTAAAGTAAGGGGAGGGTGGGGTGTAATTGTTTCGGAGAGAATTGTTCATATAATTTAAATTAATCTTCGGTAAGTCGATTAATTTTTCAATTGTATTTCACAATTTTCTCATTCAACAATTACATACCACAGGTAGATGTGTATTAGTAATGCGAAAAATTTTCAGCTATTTGAGTTCTTTAGCAATAGACTCCGAAACAATTTGTAATTTTAATAGGCAACACTTTAATGATTTTTATTATAAGTAATGCAAAATAAATTTCTACTATGTATTATTCGAACGTAGCAATAGGTTTTTCCAAAACTTATGTTATTATGTAAGTGCATATTGGAACCCCCAAATATTCCTTCAATGAGGCTCCTTACTGGATTCACAGGTTTATTATAAAATGTATTGTTTTATCCGTCTACTTCTCGTCTGAGCAGTTGCTGCTCTGTGTAGCTTTTTACATTAGTTTGTTTCACCTTCAGGGCTAATGTCTCGTTGATATTCCGAGTAAGATTTTAGAATAATAACCACAGATGATTCTTGATTATTTCAGAAAAGTAGGAGTATCAGAAGCTGTCGAATTTTAGGTTTGTCGATATTGGAAGTTTGGGAGTTTTTAGTACCCTAGCGTTTTTTGCGGCTTAATATTATTCATGGATTTATTTATTTATTTTGTAAAGTCTGCATTCTATGTCCAGAGTCCTAAGGTAGAAAGTAACCAACTTAAAGTGAAAATATGAATAAACTGAGAGGTTATCGAAGATACAATTTTCCTTGGTAATACTGGATCTAGATTGCAAGTATTTCCGTATTTTGGGGTACTTGACCTTTTATTATAGTTTTATTTTATTTCTGTTTTTCTTGCATTTATTATTTATTTATTTTTCATTTTATTTTATTTTGTTTTACTTTACATAAATATCTGTAACTAGGAATTTATTTCCTGTGGATATGTTTACAATACATAAACAAATAAATAAATGTATCATGTGACTTAGGCTAATAGTAATACAATACATGTGTGTTGCATTTCAAAACATAAACATATACCTTACTTTTTACCAGTGTACTTAATACGAATCACTTCAGAGATTACACTAAACATTAACACATTAGCTTAGTTATTGATACACGTCTAACTCCCACAGCATAAGAAAACCAAGTGAGGTTCGACAGCTCGTCTGGTAAGGATCTAAGAGGGGATAGGAAGAAAACACTTACGTTAAACGTTGTGACTAAATCGTTCAAGAGATGGAAACTACCTGTGTTATGTAATTGTTGAAGGAGAAAATTGTGAAATGTAATAGATTAAAGTGAAAGGCATATAACTATTTTGGCCCTATTTTGTATAACAAGCTTTCTTTGCTTATTGGAAATTTCTCAGAAGCGAGATATAAACCTGTAATAAATAATGTTTCTACGATTGTTAAAAAACTACTTTTTTATTATTATTTTTTACTGCATAAAACAAGTGTTTATGGCAATAGCGAAAAAAGTAAAATATGTTAAAAAATAGTACATTGTGTATCTAGTAGTAAACGCAATACATTCCCGGACGACGATGTAGTATTGAAGTCCGGGAATATGCTTTTACCACGAGCTACACATACTATTTTTTCTGAAACCGCAATCAATATTATTATAAATATATAAAAATAAAAATATATATATATATATATATTAAAATATATACAAAAAACAGTCCAGGGAAGTTACTTTCCCGACTCGTGTAAAACTCATACTGTTAACACCAATAAATGATTTGATTTGGTTTACTTACTTTTTTTTATTTCTTTAGGATGGTCTGCTACCTTCTGGTCTACAAGTTGAAACAGGGTATTTATTGAATTTAAACGAGGTACAAAGACAGGACGCGGGGGTGTACCAGTGCACCGCTTCCAATGGGATAGGTCAGCCTGTTACAGGAGAAATCCGACTGCACGTCCTTTGTAAGTGGCTTTGGGGTTTATTGGCAGGTTTAAGAAATACATTTTTTCAGATCAAAGCGTTCTTTGTTTTATGAGCTCCTCTCTGCAAAAATAACAAGTAGTGAGAAATGTTTGTCGATAGAAAAAATGTATGAGAATTTCGAAAGTATGTTGACATTTCATTCATTTCAAATTAATCTTATTATTTTCCTAATATAGTACAGTCGAATTGATTTAATTAAATTATTTTCGGCGACAATATTCCACCTGAAATTTTATTGTTGATTCTTATGTATTATGTCCTCCTGATTACGAAAATAATATTGGGAAAAAACCTTTTAAGCGCAGAAAATCACCATTTTTATACGTTTATGGGGTAACTAAATCCCAACTCCTGGTCTGTTTGACCCATCAGGTCAGGGTCAAGGTCATTCCAAGGTCAAATTGGGAAAAACATGTTCAACCCCATCAGGTCAAGGTCATTCCAAGGTCAACTTTTGTTTATCAAATGGAAACGCGCTTTTGTCCACGGATTCTGAAAGAGCGAGATGTTTTACGTTCGCATATGGTTTGACCTATGATCAAAGTGACGTTTGGCCATCAGAAGGTCGAATCACTCTCTCACATTAATTTATCTAAGATCAAAGATGATTCGTATTGAGAAATCTCAGTTACAAATCTTTATCGATCATGGTTTAGCCTCGTGATATTTCTCCGAGGGGGATTGGAGAACCAAGACAGCAGACACCTATATCCACACGCAACCAACGAGTGACGTCTTCTAATCCCCTGGGATTCGGATTCAGCGACCCCAAAAACGTATAGATGTGTTGGTCTAGTCTGGTGAACACAACACTTTTTTTTTGTGGGGCTGTGTAAGCACTTTACTATAGGTACCGAAATATCCGAGTTGAGCGTTGGAAAATGGCTTGCACGCAAACATTTTTCTTGCCTTATTTATTAACAGATTTTAATATTAACAGTAAATTGTAGCCAAAGAATGTGGCTTTGATATATGGATTAAAAAACTATAGTAAATTATATAATAATACTGGAAAAATTTGTCATAATTAAAAGATACCTTTGAAGAATTTGTCTATCTTTTAAATAAATGTAGATCGTTAAACGACAAACTATATTTTTTAGAGTTATTTGTAACATTAAAAAATAGCTGAGATATACAATTTTTACCACGCGCAAAGATCTGAAAACATCTGAAAGTTGAAAATAAGAAGCACCCTACTGTATTTCTAATCTTGTAACATTTCAGATCCACCTGAGGTGAGCGTGCTGAGATCTTGGGTGAATTCTGGCGAGGGAATGGAGGCCAAACTTGACTGCGTGGTTCATGCCGATCCTCCAGCCGAGGTAAATAGCGTAATTATTTTCATGTCATTAAAAAAACTAGTAACTCTTTCCTGTAGGGGCATTTAAAAAAAACTGATCTAAAACAAAAATTTGAATGTTAAGGTAGGAGACATTTCAGAACCACTGCTTTTCTGGGTCAATGGACGTATAGTTCCGAATCACAGAAATTTCTTACTTTTAAAAAGTCATGAAAAAGTATAAGGATTACCGATTTGTGTCCTCCTCGCCGCCGCGTGGTCTCAAAGTAAGAAGCACGGCACTTTGATGAGACCGCTTGAACGAACTTTTTATAATCAATTATGAAAATGTAAATAATTGTAATGTTAATAATAACCTTTATTTCCCAATCACAAGTACAATTAATTAATAACCATACAAGTAAGAACTTTCTGGAGAGACTATTCTATTGCCGAAGGAGCTTATATTTACGTTTTAAAAAGGAGCCAGAACTTGTAACGATGAGTTTAGAGTTCTGAGATGAAAAAAAAATCCAATTTTCTTCAATAATCCTAAACATTTTCTTTCTGGCTAGCCTTACTGATGGGAGTTTCTATCTGGGAATTTTTTTCTGTGTTCAAAACATTTAAATAAACATGTTCAGCCTAAAAAAAAAGCGTGTAACGATCATGTTATATAACTACGTTTTTTTACATCTTTGACCTTTCTGGCTACGCCCCTGACGGACCACACTTTCTGGCGATCTTATTTTATTCATTCTAAACATAAAATGTGTACACACAAAAAAAATGAGCCTTGTAACGATGATATAATTTCACTGATTTTTATATCTTGAACCATGGCCAACTCGACGGGCTGACATAGCCACAAGTCTATTTTGTCGTTATTTAAGTTCGATAGAATTAATCAACGCTTAGAAAATCCTTGTAACGATGAGTTTCTGAAAAAGCCACGTAGCTCTCACACCATTGTCTCCCTTTTTAAATAGTGGGATAACTGTACTAATTTACTTCCACGTCCAGTGGAAGTATAGTAACGACAAAAAAATTTTAAAAAATTTTTATTGTACAAATAGGCTTAAAATGTCATGAAACGTCGAGATTTTAAGTTTGAGCGAAAAAAAAATTTCTGTCTGTCTGTCGGTCTGTCTGTCGATCTGTCTGTCTGTCTGTAACTTTTTTTGTGCGCTCGTTTACTCTGGAACCGTTTAAGATATTGATTTGAAATTTGGTACACATATCTACTTTAACGAGATCTAGAACTAGATTATATTTTCATCTTGTTCCGTCGAAGGGTTGGGGGGTAAATTGGGGTAAATTTGGGGTAAATAGGTCAATCAAGCAGGTAAGAGTCCATAAAATTGGTATTTAGTATATACAAGAGAAGCTAAGGTCTCAAAAAAATGTTTGGCATTAACCAAAAAAAAAATGTGATTTAGTGTATGTACAGTAACCAGAAACCTAAAGATATTCTTTTACTTCATCCACCCCCCCACTATCATCCCCCTATCACCACCCTCCACCCCACTATCGATGTGGGGTATCGTTTTATGGGTTTTTGGGGTAGAGGATTTCAAATATTATATTATTAAAGTTCCATAAACAATTATTTTCATATACAAAGTTTTTTCGTTGTGAGTGACTTGGATAGAGAATCTGGATGTGGAAGTAGTGATTCCTTGGGCAGCGGTTTTTTAAGTTGTCAGGGAAAATTCCATTTACAAAGCATAGATTAATTATGTAAGCTAACGGTAAAACATTACATTTCTTTAATAGATTGTTAGACATTATCCAGACCACACCAATGAGATGGCTTTAGCCTACTAATAGACAACGATAACGTATCTATTTCTGTTACTGGTTGAAGAAAAAATGATTGATAAAAAAGTGGTATATGTGTGTATTTAACAAAGTTAAATCGATGGCATTTGTATGAACCATCCTCATGAACAACTATTTTTGTCTGTGAAGCAGAAGATTTTTCTACCACCTCGTTTATCATATTCCACCTTGTTTTAACCTTGTTTGTTGATTCTGAAATTTTATTATCATTAAATACTATTTTGCTTTCTTTTAATCTGTGTTTATACTCATTATTTACATTTCTGCAGGTAGGGTTTAGTTGAGGTCTGTGATCAAACACACTTTTTGTTTTAATTCTAAAAGCTCTTCCAAAATTAACATTCTATAGTTCGAAAAGGTAATTCATAGTTTATAGAATTTACGGAAAAACGTACGACCAATTCACATTGTGATTTACATAAAGAGGAACGGTCCGCATGTAACTGAAATGGAATGGAAATTGCAATTTGGCAATAAGACTTTAAGCGCATATCTTAGTCTGAACATTTCTAGGCAATTACAACTCCAATCTTCTTAAATGTTTAATCTCCAGATTCATAATTATATTACTGTTCCATTTTCCTGACTAATATCACTTACTGCCGAACGTCTTTTATACTAATTGAAATATCTCAAATAAATTATATGGAATATCTCGAGGAAAACGATTTTTAAATGTCGCTCTGAGTTGGGTCCTCTTAATACAAATTAGGTACCTCGAAAGTGTTAATAATTAAGTTTAGCCCAGTTGTTGAAGGTATTTACCTCCAAAAATTTGCAAAATGAATATATTTTTTTAATGAGTTCGTGAAAGTGTATAGAATAATATCCTGAAAAGTTTACATTTCGCTCGGATGCAGAACGTAAAAAAAAAGTGAAAAAAAAATTTTTTCATCAATTTTTAAAAATTTTTTAAATTAAGTCAAGGTAGGAAAAATAAAAAATACAGATGGATAGATCACGTGGTTATGAACAAAAAATGTCCTAATAAAATTTATCGTTAAAGCCACGGTATTCCCGGAAAAAAATAGTCAGATAACGTTATTACTCGGAGAGAGATCCATGCGTGCGCGCGCTTGTATACGCATGACTGTGACATCGACACACTGAATGACATGTCACTACATTAGAATTTCTTCAATCTATATAGTCCAGTCGAATTAGACATCATAAAAAATTTTGCGTACTGCGGACTTTTTTTTGTGGAAGTTGTTTGAGAGGGCATAATAAGCAAGCACAGAAAACTACACCCTGCTACACCATGTGCGTCCCCTATTTTTAGGGGTTGAAACTTTGAAATTTTACTTATGTGTCCATATGTGTTTCCCTATTGCCCGTAGGGCTCTCTATCAAGTTACACTTTTTGAAGATTCATCCCTCCTCTACATAATATATATATTACACATTTGCCGTAGGACAAACGGTTTTGGCTGTACGAGGCCGGAAAGGTTGCGCTGTCCGAATTTGGGGGTCTTCTGTACAGGACAAACGGCTATTATTTCCAATCTGCAATACTACACATACTAATGCCCTTAAGGAGGGATGATGATTTGTGAAAAACTTTCATCGAATACCGCGCGGTTTCCATGATACGGTATGTTGAAATTTTGGAAACCCCTTTTTTAAAAAAAAAGTGAACCTACTTTTTTTCGCTCATTTTTCTTTCATGTATGTGCGACCCTAATATAAGAAAATTTACGTTGATTTCATTTTAATACAATCGTTGGTTTAGGAGCTAGACAGCAAAATATGCCAAGAATGGCTATTTTGGTATTGTTGCATTAAAAAACCAAACTGGTAAATGTTTTTGTTTATCCTAAAAGTCAAATTCATTGCGCATAGAAAATGTGTTTTTGTATTTAAGTAGGATCAACACTTATTGTGTAATAACGATTTATGTCATGTGTTCTCCAGTCTCCTTTTTCACAATTTTTTTTACGGCCTTATAGTTCACAGTAGCGCAGAAAACATTATACGTGTGGACAGGGCACATATTAGGGTATTAAAATTGGTCTCTTGTTAAAATGCGATAGGACGTACCGTTTTCGAGTAAAACGCACTTGTTTGGTTATGTTTGCTTTGAGTTTTCATTGCGTTCTGAATTGTGATCTGATAAATAAATTCTACATTTTGGTGTTTTCTTTCTTAGGAGTTTGTTTTTTTAAATCATTTTTCGATGAAATGGACATATAATAGCTGTTTCTCGAGGAAGGTAAAATTACTGTGGATTTTGCAATGATGATTCGAGACAAGCGTGAACCTTCAAATGGGAAAGTGAGAGCCCCCTATTCCATCCGAGTCCCTTCATTTTTTCATTAGCAATGTCCCTCATAAACAGAAAAAGCAAGAAGCGACACATAGTTTTATTTTTTCGTAGTCAGCGGTGAGTATTTACTAGTCAGTCGATGAAAAGTGTGATCTGAAATAATTTTTTGCAAACAAGTGCGTTTTACACGAAAACGGTACGTCCTATCGCATTTTAACAAGAGATCCATTTTAATACCCTAATATGTGCCCTGTTCAGGTATACATTGCTTTTTGCCCTACTATGAACCATAAAGCCGCAAAAAAAATGTTAGAAAGGAGACTGTAGAACACATGACATAAATCGTTATTACACAATAAATGTTGATCCTATTTAAATACTAAAACACATTTTCTATGCGCAATGAATTGGACTTTTAGGATAAACAAAAACACTTACCAGAATTATACTGGTTTTGATTTTTTTAATGCAACAATACCGAAATAGCCATTTTTGGCATATTTTGCTGTCTAGCTCCTAAACCAACGAATGTATTAAAATGAAACCAACGTAAATTTTCTTATATTAGGGTCGTACATACATGAAAGAAACATGAGCGAAAAAAAGTAGGTTCACTTTTTTTTTTAAAAATTTCAACATACCGTATCATGGAAACCGCGCGGTATTCGATGAAAGTTTTTTTCACAAATCATCATCCCTCCTTAAGGGTATTAGTATGTGTAGTATTGCAGATTGGAAATAATAGCCGTTTGTCCTGTACAGAAGACCCCCAAATTCGGGCAGCGCGACATTTCCGGCCTCGTACAGCTAAAACCGTTTGTCCTACGGCAAATGTGTAATATATATATTATGTAGAGGAGGGATGAATTTTCAAAAAGTGTAACTTGGTAAAGAGCCCTACGTGCAATAGGGAAAAAGATATGGGCACATAAGTAAAATTTCAAAATTTCAATCCCTAAAAATAGGGGACGCACATGGTGTAGCAGGGTGTAGTTTTCTGTGCTTGCTTATTATGCCCTTAAACAACTTCCACAAAAAAAAGTCCGCAGTACGCAAAATTTTTTATTATGTCTAATTCGACTGGAGTAATGGGAGTGTTGATTCATTTAAAAGATGGAAATTGTAGCTATATTAATTGTTATGATGGCCGAATAAGTGCAAATATTGACACATCTTATTTTTCTGTCAGGTCATGTGGTACCAAGACTCGTTCGTTCTGCAACCCACAGACCGACGCCTGATGTCGAAGAGCGGCACCACGCACACTCTGACCATCCGCAACGTGCAGCTGTCAGACTTCGGTAACTACAGTTGTGTCGTCTCCAACTCCATCGGCAGGGATAAACGCTACATAGAATTGTCCGGGAAACCGGGACCCGCCAAGATTGTCAGCTCACAATATTCCAATCCGCATGAGTACGATTTGAAGTGGGTGGTGCAGTCAGTTTTTCCCATTGTCGAGGTTAGGATACTTTTCCGGAAAATTATGGTAAGTCGTAAAAATCAGTAATAATCCAGAAAAAATCGACATCCAACATGGGAAAAAATTGTAACGGGCTGAATTTTTGCATGCACCTTAGTATTAGGGTTCTTAATAATGTGTGAGAGTTCTTAATCGATATGACCACCGCGGGGTCAATTACACAGGGTCAAAGGTCGCGAAAATTTTGCAAATTACTTGAAAAAGATTCAATATTTGAAATACTTCCCAAGTAGCATAATTAATTCCTCAAGATATCCCGAGGATAAAAATTTAGGAATTAGTAAATATCTTCTAGAGGTCTGTAAGAGTTCCCTAAGATGGGCAAATGTCAGCATATCAGTATTAAATAGTACTTTCCATGGTAATCGAAAAAAGCTATTAGTATAGAATCCTGTGAGCAGCCTTTTGCATACCTATAGAATTCCCATAGTAATCTTTATGATATCTTATCGCTTGCCAATATAAATGGTCCCGAGGACATCTTTATAGGATTTCTGTTAGATGTACCGTATCGATCCTGCAAACAGATTTAATTCCTGTAGTAATCTTTCGGGTAATTTATCGCTTACCAATATAAACGGTACTGAAAACATCTTTATAGGATTTGTATTATATTAGATGTACCAACATAGAATTGCCAGCAGCAGCTGGTGAAATGTTTGTTAATCAAAATTTCAGTATGAGACATCAGGGCCCAAACCAAACCAAAGATTAGAGATCGTTATAAGATTCATCCAAATAAATCGATGATCCCTGAGAGAAGTTGAACGTTGCAGTAAAGTTATTAATGTTCTATAAGTTCATGAGTATAAGATAATGCATGACTGATTATCGTCAGTGGTTTGTACGTGGCGTCATCTAGGAATAATTTCTGTAACAAACTACGTGGTAAGTAAACAAACTGTATGCATTAAAAGAATTTCTTCTTGAGATTTCTATAGGTGTTCTATTAGCGATAATAATAATATTTCCATTTTATTACTTTATTTGATCTAACACATAGAAAATTGAACTGTATGGTAATTCCCTTTTAGAACTTCTAGAAGATGTCTATAAGTATTCTGTTAAGGATAATAATACTATTTCCCTTTTAATACTTTATTTGATTTCTATAATACTTAGACAATTGTATGGGTAATTCCCTTTTAAAACTTCTAGTCTGTGGGTTAACAAAAGTTAAAATTCCTATATAATGCCCAGTTTACATTTCCCCAGTGCATAAAAGTTGAGCACATATAAAGATTTCTCATTTTGATTTCGGAAGGACTTCTAGAGTACATAAATACAAGATATCCTCGCGGGCAGTAAATAGAACTTCTTAAAGATATCTTAAAGAATTCAGTGCTACTTGGGTTAGGTAGGGTACTAATTTATTTTACTTACCTACTAATTTATTGGTGAGACAGACGTAGTATAGTTATGTTTTTGTAATCACTGATTATAAATTTGAAGTCAAAGTTAAAATGACGACTCTAATATGGCGGATGGAATTTTTTTCTAAAACAAGTGTTTTAAACGAACAAAAAAAAATTGAGCATCTAGGTGATGCTATATATTAACGAAAAACAGCATTTTGAAAAAAATAGTTAACTACCGAGCAATTACAATTATAAAATGGGAAAAATCTGAAAACGCACATTGTATCGGCCATAACTTTTTTTTTGTGATATAGAAACAAAGAAGAAATCATTTTAAAAATTGCCCAAGGAACAATTTAAAAGTCATTTGGACTTGAGGAGGTTTTAAGAAAGGTTTGTCAGGGTTAGGAAATAGTCCTGTGCTTTATTGATGTTGTAGTTAAGGCCTTTTAGGCTTCAAGTATACTTGCTCTTATATGGAAAGTTTTAAAGCATTCTGTAAGGCCTAATTATAAAGCTAATTTACTTCTAGGAAAATATGTATTTGTAATGGGTTTATCATACCTACATAAAACTCTCCATAAAGCTAATTAGTTTTATTAACGTTTTAATTAACGTTAATTCCATTTAGATTTAAAGAGGCTTTAAATTATTCTTTATGGTTTTAACATATTTGCAATAAATGCATTTTCAATCCTTTTTAAAACTAGATATTTTCAATGTGTTTTCTAGAAATGCAGCACTATGCCTCACTAAGGAGTTAATGGAATTTAAAAAAGCCTTAACAACCTTCATAAGGGTGGGCCCTTTTAGTCTACAAGTCGCTTTATGATGGTATTAAGGATATTGTTACAGCAAAATAGATTTTTCAAGGCATTTTATAAATAGTTTTATAGCACCCTTGTATATATTTAAGAAACCAAAATTGCTCCTTGGGTGATTAATTGCCTTAAATTTTGTTCCTTAGAAATGCTAAGAGTTTATATCTCACCGAAAAACGTCTGTATTTTGACATGTTGTAGCTGTAGTAATCGAACCTTTTCAAGTAAAAAATAGCCATATACTGAGTGACGTTTAACAAATGTAGCCAGCTCTTAGTCTATATCCATTTCTGGTAATGCTTTTGTTGTTCCCGGAAAAAACTCTATTGGACTGGAATTTCCCCACAAATAGTTTTACTCCACCGAATCAATCCTGTGATTTTACAATAACTACACACGGTTTTCCAGGCAAATACTTCCTACCACCACCCGGGCCAATGGCACGACTTGCTAGTGAAGCCGTCCCAGTCATACAACTCCGCCACAAGTGAAAGAAGCCAACGGTATCGCCTCACCAACCTCCAAGCCGACTCAGTATACGAATGCCTCGTCCAGACTAAGAACCAACACGGTTATGGAGAGCTCTCCGATCTCCACCAGTGGTTCACCTCTCCGAGGGGTCGCACCATCGTGCAGAATTCCTGCAGAGGCGTTTTGTATTCGAGTAAACAATTTTACAATGTGCTTTCGGTGGTTGCTTTTTTGTGTCTCTTAAACGAAGTAAGAGTATGAGGAAGACTGCTAGTGAAATATATTTTTTTATGGTCTAATTTATGAACTGATACTGTGATTTTATATTTTTTGTTTTGTGACAATCCTTCGAAGTTGTTGGGGTTTACCATACGTATGTGGCTTATCTTGCTCGTTGTTTGATCGACCAATAAATCCATGTTGAAAGGATAATTTGATATTTCTTATCACAAATAATTTAGCAGAAATAAATGGAAGCAGTAGATAATAATAATAATCTTCATTGTCCATAATAAATAAATGATCACAAAAAAGTGATATAGGACTAATAAAAATTTCACCACCATAGACATATTTGAAAAATAATCTAAGCTACTCAAATAATAGCCCAGACGACAGAGATCATTTTATACTAAAACCCATAAAAAGTTGCAAACTGAATAATTTTTTTTTTTTTTTTAATGAGTTTGTGAAAGTTTATAGAATAATATCCTGGAAAAGTTTACATTTCGCTCGAATGCAGAACATAAAAAAAAATGAAAAAAAATTTTTTTTTATCAATTTTTTCAAAATATTTAAATTAAGTGGGGCTAGAAAAAAACAAAAAATACAGGTGGGTAGACCACGTGTTTATATACAAGAAATATTCTAATAAAATTTATCGCTAAAGCCACGGTTTTCCCGGAAAAAAATAGTGAAGTAACTTTGTCACTCTGCTCGGCCAAACGCACGATTAAATGCATACTACGGAACCTCCAAAAATTCTTAGCAGTTCTAACAAGTGAAATAAAGCTTTTTTCTCTTTCTGATTACACATTTTTAACATTTTTCTTAGTGACTAAGAGGATAAATAGTAAGTCTGAAGGGAAAATATATAATTATGAACGCATACACAGACACCACACATAGCCGCTGAATCACTCGCATGAATTTTTAGGTGCCTTTACTGTATTGTATTTATTACATACACCTATCCAGAATTTATATTCAAAACAATCAAAGATATTTTCATAGTTATACGGATAAGATCGTGACAATCGCAATTTGTTATCACAATATGATTAATCATATTTTCGAAAAAATGCATAAAAGTAAACGAATTTGTGTTTGAACATTCGAAAAGTATACATTTTTGCCGAAAGAGTAATATTTTATTTTTTCCAATGGGTCAATTTCTCGGCAAGTTACAGCCTCCAATATACAGGTGATTCTTTTAAGGCGGCCATTAGAATATTTCCCACTTGCAGATGAGATAGACATTTGAGATTTAGTAGCCTACCATAGTCGACCATTGCGAGTCCGAAAGTAATAATTTCAAAATGGCGGCACTTCCGGAAATACCGGAAGTCGATATCAACTTGCTTATTTTAAATGGAACATCCTACATATTTTCGACTTTTCAAAATGACCATAAAATTCTGAGTCAAACCATGTGCACACCCTATAACTAAACCGAGCAGTTTCGGAGATATTTGACATTTTATAAAAAATTTGACAGGTGTAACGCTTTGCATGAACCGTTATAACTTTCTTCGTGTAGGAGATCCTTATTTGCTCTTTGGTACGTAGAAAGAACACAAGATGAGCTACTCTCTACAAAAAAAATAGATTCCAAAATAGTATACCAAGTGTTTCATTTTTCACGGTACATTTTGTCAAATTCAAACCTCAAAAACTTTTTTATTTCAAATGGAACAGCCTGTATTTTTTTTACATCAGATTATGTTATATTAAATTCCCTATTTTCTAGTATAAGCATTGTAGGGATTAGAGTTACAACTTTTCGAAATATTGGCGATTTTCTTAAATGTCCAAAAATTTTTAATAAAAATTGCCATCAATTTACCCATGATTAGAAACAATCATTAATGTCAATCATTCTTTTATGTTAAAAAAACGCAAGCACGTTTAAATTACACCCGCGAAGACTTTTAGGTTTGTTTATTATTTATGGAAAATGTGATAAAAGTAATACCATGAACATGTAACACATTTGCTACTCGATACCCACAAGAACAGAAACCATCCACCATATACTGTAAAACGCATATTGGATAATTTTAGAATATTTGGCTGTCAAATGGCACGTACCAAATTTTATTATGGTAATCGATGTAGAATTCAATTTGAGGTGGACTATCAGCATGTCCTATATCTAACACATGTACTTTTTGAATTATTCGCAAGTTTTTGTTGAAAATTATAATTTATCCAAAAAAATGTAGAAACCTATGAAACAATTGAAACAATAAAATGGGTATCGAGTAGCAAATGTGTTACATGTTCTTGGTATTATTACTTTATCACATTTTCCATAAATAATAAACAATTCTAAAAGTTTTCGTGGGTGTAATTTAAACGTGCTGGCAGTTTTTAATAAAAGAGAATGACTGACATTAATGATTGTTTCTAATCATGGATAACTTTTACTAAAAATTCTTGAACATTTAAGAAAATCGCCAATATTTCGAAAAGTTGTAACATTAACCCCTACAATGCTTATACTAGAAAAAAAGGAATTTAATTTAAAATAATTTGATCTAAAAAAAATGCAGTGTTCCATTTGAAATAAAAAAGTTTTTGAGGTTTGAATTTGACAAAATGTAACGTGAAAAATAAAACACTTGGTATACTATTTTGGAATCTATTTTTTTTTGTAGAGAGCAGCTCATCTTGTGTTCTTTCTACGTACCAATGAGCAAATAAGGATCTCCTATACGAAGAAAGTTATAACGGTTCTTGCAAATTTTTTATAAAATATCAAATATCTCCGAAACGGCCCAGTTTAAGTATAGGGTGTGCTACATATTTTGACTCAGAATCTTATGATCATTTCGAAAAGTCGAAAATGTGTTCCATTTAAAATAAGCAAGTTGGTAACCGTTTCCGGTATTTCCGGAAGTGCCACCATTTTGAAATTGTTATTTTCGAACTCGCAATGGTCGACTAGGATAGGATACCAAATCTCAAATGGCTATCTCATCTGCAAGTGGGAAATATTCTAATGGCCGCCTTAAAAGAATCACCCTGTATATATATTTATCAAGAAAATCACCAATCAATTAAATTAAAATGATTTGATATGTACTTTTTTTGAATCCACGTTACTACAACTTAAAAAACCATAATAATCATGAAGTGTACATACTTTTTAACAGTGCTCAATGAAGAAAGAATTTTTTTGAAGGGCTTTTATTTTTTTCTATATTTTTTATTGCGACGATTGAGTTCGGGCGTGATAATATATATATAAGTATATTTTTCCCATCCATCCTTTGCTTGTTTTGTTGAAAACAAAAAAGCATCGGAAAGCTACAATTTCCATCTTTTAAATGAACCAACATTCATATCGATTGAACAAATTCTGATTTAGTGACATGTAATTCAATGCGTCGGTGTCACAGTCATGCGTATTCAAGCGCACGCACGCATGTATCTCGCTTCTAGTTTTAACGTTACAATTAACTATTTTTTTCCGAGAAAACCGTGGCTTTAGCGATAAATTTTGTTGGCACATTTTTTGTTCATAAATACGTGATCTATCTGTATTTTTTGTTTTTTCCTAGCTTGACTTAATTTCAAAATTTTGAAAAAATAGAAGAAAAAAATATGGAAAAATATGTTTATCACTTTTTTTTATGTTCTGCATACGAGTGAAATGTAAACTTTTCAGGATATTATTCTACACATTTTCACGAACTCATTAAAAAAAGTTTACACAGTTAGCAACTTTTTGTGGGTAAATACCTTCATCAACCTTTTTAAAAATGGTAGGTCAGTTAAAAACACACACTATAACAATTATTTTGTAAAAGAAATTGGCTTTTTAAATTAACTACATATTTAAGTTCAGCTGGAAGCTGATTGAATAATATTTCCACCTGGGGCACTCCATATTTTCTTAGGATATTCAATTTTTCACCATTTCTGGAATGGCATTCTGATGAAAATCATATATTTCAAAGCAATTTTGGTTCCATTTAACATACTATTTCCAGTAGGTATATGCGTACTACGGACAAAAGTTTCAGTTCTGTAAATAAATTTCGATAGAACGTATTCCTTGTCGTGCTTACCATATTCCTAACAACTCCTTTCTGTATTTAAAAGATTAATTCAAATTTATGAGAGCTCCCTCCAGAGCATTATGCTATACTAGACACAAAGTTAGCATGATAGAAAGACACTACAATCGATATATTGGAATGTTTTTAACGTGTATAATCCCTAACAGATTGATGATAGTTTTTTTTTGATAATAAAGTTCATTCCAACTTCCACTGTCATTGCACACTCCTAGATATTTAGTACTTTTAACCCATTCAGTTGACTTACCATCTATTTTTACCAAATAACTGATATTAAAAAAATCAATAATTTATAGTTATTATACACATTTGCGCATCTGTTGGTCATATTTTGAGCCACTGCTAATGATTCTGGCACAGTTTTTAAAAAATATTTAGAGAATTATCATCAGGAAACATTGTTAAAGTATTTTGGTAAACATTTTCAGATAATTCATTAATATATAGCAGAAACGGTAATGGACCTAAAACAAAGCCTTGAGGTACTCCAATTTCAACACTGATTTCCCCAGATCTAATAAAATTTATTTTGACCAGGTGCTTTCTCTTAGAAAGATATGAAATAATCCAGTAACAAATATTCCCTCTTATCCCATATTTCTTTAAGTTTTTCTATGAGATCCATTAAAATACCTATGCAGTTATTGTTTGGTTCCAAGTTATCAAACACTGTGTTAAGAAAATTAATAATTGCTGTGTCAGTTGACTTTCCTTTAATAAAAACATGTTGTGATTGAGAAAGCAAGTTATTTTGTGACATTTTTTCGATTCTCTATTTCGATTCTTTATTACTTCCACGTCCAGTGGAAGTATAGTAATGACAAAAAAATTTTTTTAAATTTTTATTGTCCAAATAGGCTTAAAATGTCATAAAACGTCGAGATTTTAAGTTTGAGCGAAAAAAAAATTTTCTGTCTGTCTGTCGGTCTGTCTGTCTCTCTGTCGGTCTGTCTGTCTGTAACTTTTTTTTGTGCGCACGTTTACTCTGGAACCGTTTAAGATATTGACTTGAAATTTGGTACACATATGTGAATATTATTTCCTTTTTTTAAAAAGTGGAATAATTTTGGTTAATTGTATAACTGATGAAGATATTCCTCCCGATAACGAAAAATTTACTAGATAGGTACATGATTGGAGCAACAATAAACTTAAGTGACCTCTGTAATAAATTAGATTTTTTAACACTAAAATTATATTAAATATTTCTACTTCAGTGACGGGTTCTAAAAACAAAATAGTTCCAACTTCAGTATCCAGGTAAAAATTACAATTTGAGCTTAATTTTATTTTGTTTAACTGTTTATGTTTGGCAATGAATTCAAAATTAAAATGTGTAATTTTGAATTAGTCGGTTTCACGGCTACTTTCAATTTGTATTGTTTTTAATTTTATTGTTTTTTATATTTTCGGATACCAATATTGGATCACTGATCTGACTCGAGCCATTGCCAGAAGCCATGTTGCACAAATGGCCGAAGCCATGTTACAATTTATTTCGAACTATTGTCTCAAAGTACTTATAATCGATCTCAATTTTTCAAGATGGCGATAGATCAACACGGACCAGGGCACGGATTTTTGAGGTCACTATTTACCGACATCATCGAACCAAAATTAAAAACAGCGGATTCAGTACGGTTCACAGTGAGAAAAATATGCCCTTTTTTGGACAAAAATCTGCCGACAGTAGAGATTTCAATCAAATTAAATTAAAAAAATGGCAAATACTCTTAAGACATTGTACTTTAGAGTAGTGCTGCGGCAAAGTGGCTTTGGATTAACCTAACCTCAAAATGGCAGATATTACTTCCACATCCAGTGGAAGTATAGAAACGACAAAAAATTTTATTGTTCAAATAGGCTTAGAATGTCATGAAACGTCGAGATTTTAGGTTTGAGCAAAAAAATGTCTGTCGGTCTGTCTGTAACTTTTTTGTGCGCACGATTACTCTGAAACCGTTTAAGATATCGAAATTTGGTACACATATGTATTTTAACGAGATCTGGAATTAGGTTGTATTTTCATCTTATTCCGTTGAATGGTTGTGGGGTAAATTGGGGTAAATGGGGGTAAATAGGTAAATCAAGCAGGTAAGAGTCCATAAAATTGGTATTTAGTATATACAAGAGAAGCTAATGTCTCAAAAAAAATTTTAGCATTAGCCACCCCCAATACTACCCCCACTCCATTATAAAAGGGGGTGAAAACAATTATTTCATCGTAAATGATCATTCGAAAGCTTATTTTAAAGAGGAAGATTAAATAATGTATTTATTAGAAATAAATTGAAAATTTTTTTGAATCCTATACATAACCTCAAAATTTGCCAAAAAAGTCATTTTTTAAGTAACCTAAAATATTTAAAAAAAAATGTACACATATTAGGGGGGGGGGGTAATGGAGGTGGCTAATGCCAAAATTTTTTTTTGAGACATTAGCTTCTCTTATATATACTAAATACCAATTATATGGATTCTTACCTGCTTGATTTACCTATTTACCCACATATACCACAATTTATTCTCCTATCCTTCAACAGAATAATATGAAAATATAATCTAGTTCCAGATCTCCTTAAAATACTTATGTGTACCAAATTTCAAGATGATATCTTAGACGGTTCCAGAGTATTTAGTATATATAAGAGAAGCTAATGTCTCAAAAAAAATTTTGGCATTAGCCACCTCCATTACTACCCCCACCCCATTATAAAAGGGGGGCGAAAAAAAAATATGATTTAGTATGTGTACAAGAACCAAAGGCCTCAATTTATTTTTACTTCATTCAGTTTTAACCCTAACATTATCCAATTTCCGAAGTAATTTTTCGCGTTGAATCCGAATCTGGCCTCAGAATTAGCCCATCATGTCAGGATTTTGAAATATTTTAAGTTACTTAAAAAATGACTTTTTTGCAAATTTTGAGGTTATGTATAGGATTCAAAAAAAATGTCAATTTATTTCTAATAAATACATCATTTAATCTTCCTCTTTAAAATAAGCTTTCGAATGGTCATTTACAATGAAATAATTTTTTTCACCCCCTTTTATAATGGGGTGGGGGTAGTATTGGGGGTGGCTAATGCTAAAATTTTTTTTGAGACATTAGCTTCTCTGGTATATACTAAATACCAATTTTATGGACTCTTACCTGCTTGATTTACCTATTTACCCCCATTTACCCCAATTTACCCCACATCCATTCAACGGAATAAGATGAAAATACAACCTAGTTCCAAATCTCGTTAAAATACATATGTGTACCAAATTTAAAGTTCCAGAGTAATCGTGCGCACAAAAAAGTTACAGACAGACCGACAGACATTTTTTTTTGCTCAAACCTAAAATCTCGTTTCGTGACATTCTAAGCCTATTTGAACAATAAATTTTTTTTTTAAATTTTTGTCGTTTCTATACTTCCACTGGATGTGGAAGTAATATCTGCCATTTTTAGGTTAGGTTAATCCAAAGCCACTTTGCCGCAGCACTACTTTAAAGTACAATGTCTCAAGAGTATTTGCCATTTTTTAAATTTAATTTGATTGAAATCTCTGTCGGCAGATTTTTGTCCAAAAAAGGGCATATTTTTCCCACTGTGCGGCTGACCGAAATATTAAAATTCTGTATAATTATTTGAAAAATCATAAAATCGACGTATTATAGAGGTCGCTCTTGCCAAATAAATGAAACAGTGACTATATATGAATTTAAAAACTAATTATTACAATAAAATAAATATAAAATTAATTTATTTCCTCATCGAGATTGTTATTTTCTTCTTGGCGATGTTTTGGGGACAATTTATGCTATTGCAACCGATTCAAGCTGGTGAGCAGAATAAGCCAACATCCGCAAAAAAACGTTCGCAATAAATTTTCCGAGCTAGGTGCTGGTTCATAATATTTGGAGTTAAGTAATCGCGACTTTTCTAGTCTCATTCTTCTGGTGATATATTATTTCCATCCAGACCAGAATTTGTATATACACTGCTCTTAAATGTAGTAAATGTAAATTCAACTTTGGACACTGGGTTGGAACTTTAGTTAATTTTTTAAATTTTCGAGAAATATGTGAAATTTTCTATTGAAAACTACCTACATACATGATTATTTCACAAAAAATTGTCATAAACTCACAAATTAACGCAATTGGCAACCCACAAATTGAACTAACTAAAAACGTTCATGGATTTTTTCCAAATAATTATTAAACGTGTTATTGAATTAACATGCCCACATACTCTGAACAAATGCACTTTTACTGATTACAGAGCAGAAATCTAATTTCCATTGCAGATTAATAACTAACTAGACTTCATGCAAAAATATGGTTTTATCCTTTTTATATGCAGCAGGAAAAGGCACAACGGATCTGGTTACCCTATCGTAACAACTCCGGACGATTGTCATTTGTTTATCTCCAACAATGTCAAATAAATATATGTGTATATAAATGTATCTGAACTCTGTTTGCGTTAGATAAACGGATGCTGCCACAGAAAAATTGGAAATGACACGCCGACTGATTCCACAGGAGCATGAGATAATGTTTACCAGATGAATTTATAATTAATTAATTATCTGCCAGCGCAACGAATACGATTAAAAAGGTTATGGGACGTTTAGAGTGAAGCGTTTGTAACACGTTCATGAATGAAAGCCTGTTAAGATAGTGACTCTTCCGGTCCGTACATGAAGTGTATATTTTAGTTTTTTGTTTTATCTGCATTTCAGTTATGCTACGTACGTTGATATTTAATTGTTTAAATAGTAGGCCAGTCGGAATAGATGGAAAAAGGATCATTTTACGAAATGTCGTTTAACCACTATTTTTTTGTTTGTTAAAGTATAGTTTGGGATGTCCACAAACATATGCCAACTATCCGCACGCGTAACAAGTGGGGCAACACACTTTAGAATAAAAAAAATCGTCCATTTTTTGCCATTTTTCGCTTTCGAGCAGCGAAATAGAGGTAAAATTGTGTCGTTTTTTTTTATCAGCTTAGAACAAGATCAGACACAGTGGGTATTACCGACAACATCATTTTACACATAAAAACATGAAATACGACATTTTTTAGTGGTCACAGATATTCTTATTTAAAAAAAAGTGTAAAATTTAATTTTTTTTTAAATCATGTTTTTTTGTACAGCTATTGCCATATCTCAAAAATGAATTGAGCTATCGATGTGAACTTTTTTTTGTTATAAAACACACATAAGTGCTTCTTTCTATACATAGGATTGCTAATAAAAAAAATGTGAACATGCCAAAAACGTAGATGACCCTGAAAGTTTAGAGAATACGACATCAAATTTTCACTAAGCGAGGAACTTTTTTGTTTTTGAAAATTTTGTGTAACATGCTATGAAGAAAATGAAGTCAATAGACTAAAAAAGTTTTTAGAAAAAAAATATTTTCATTATTAGCAATAGTTTGCTAGTTACGAATTTTTTAATATGGAGGAATTGTAGAAGCGTACGCGCGCGGCACTTAAGAATAATAATGATTATGTATTGTGGGTAACGGAACTTTTCATTATTATTTTTTTATGTTTAGGACTGTTTTATCACGTTTTAGGATCTGAAAGGATAACTTATTTTTTCCAGTGGCGCATTAAGGACTAAGGTTGAAGGCAAAAAGGAATTAAAAATCTTAAATAGAGTATCTGGGATAAAAATGCATTGCATTGGGATCTCGGAAACGGTAAAAAATAATATTATAGTAAATGGAAAAAAAAGTTGCGCAACTAGGGGGGCTAATAAAATTCCATAAACAGAAGTTTAGGAAAAGTAATAATTTTGGAGTGTTTTGATAAAAATTAAACTATCGAGTTTTCCTTTTTTTGCGTTATTATTGGAGCTAAATAGAAAAGACAGTTTCTTAAAGCACTTTTTTTGAACGTGGCAATCTTAATATTTGTATCCGACATTTCCTGTGTCAGAATCCCTATCCGATGCATTGCATTTTTACCCTAGATCCACACCATAATTGAGTAAACGTGTTATTTTCGCCTAAATTAGGTAACAAAAAAGAAAAAAATATCCTAAATTAAGTCTCTTAATTTCCGCAGCCCTAATTATAGGTTTCCATGGCTTGTGCACAAGTTTATCGTTCTCCTCTATTACTATGCCACATAAAATCCACTACATTTTACAATGAAACTTAGATTGCTTTTTTATCTTAAATATTTTTTTAGCACATAATCCACGCACAATTCGCACAATGGCCATACGTTCTACAATATAATACAAGTGGTAATAAGGGAAAGAATATCGTTACACATTTTACTTCCACATCCAGTGTAAATATAGTATCATGATACTATGAAATATAAGATACGCTCGGTACGAGTACCAGCTTTCAACCTACTGTGCGCATAGCGTCACCCTCTAGTCTACTTCAAATCGAGCCCGCGCCGGCGACCATATACCTAAAAATACACCTAAAAATACATCGAAAACCGTAATATAAGACCTAGAAAGCTGATTGCAGGCAAATTTACTTTTTAATATCATAGAATTCTATGACTGCTTTTGTCAGCACTTTTCATTTCGCATAAGGCCGTTGTGGGTTTAAATGTTTGTGAAAACACCTCCAAAATACTTAATTGTTGCAAGCACATATGATCTTTTGCACCGTTGACTTTTCAACGTGTAAGTAAGCTATTTATTTTGTTTTTATTTAATATCAAATTTTAATTCATTTAATTAAACACAATAAATAGTAGTAGTAAATAATATACTACTTTAATTAGTTTAATTATGAAACAGTGCATTTATCTAACGTTATTCAGGAAAATAGACAGTCAAGAATGAGAAATATTTATTCTGTTATTTAGAGATAAATTGCTGGATTCTTTAATGTTTTTATTATGAAAAACATTTTGCATCTGCAAAATAGCGTTTTCGCAGTATGACTTAATTTAATAGCGCGGGATATATCAATGTGTTCTCTCATGGTAATTATTACAAATATTTAATAACCTCCATTGATTTGCTGAAACATCTCAAGAAAATCTGAATTCGATTTCATTAAACAACACTAACGTACTTCTCACACTGCATTCTCTGCGCTGTATCGTTCGCGAGGGGGTTACGTATACTTAATTGCAATTTTGTCGAAAACTGTTAATCCTAGAAAAAAAAGTTTCAAATAAAAAAGTTAGCTCCATCCTTTATCTTCATATGCCCTCGATATACTTGGTATCTATTTCGAAAGACAAAAAAGTTTCTCGTTTGTTGTATTCCCACCTGTAAATTTTCAGTTTATCGACATAGCCTTAGAAAAAAAATCATATTTTCTACACTTATTAAAACTTGACCTTCATATTAACACATTTTGTTAACAAATATAGATTCATCACACGGTAAAAATTTGAGATTAATTCGTTGTCCCGTTTTTTAGTTAGAGCGAGTTAAACGAGAAAATAATTGTATCTATTATTTTACAATTTTCTCACGTTTTTGGCTCTATCTTTTGTCTCGGACAACCAAAAAAGTCGTAATTTGGTATTTTATCGAAGGATAAGCTTCTAAACACTTCGGTTAAGGTAATTTTAGTTTACATCTAAACTAAAAATTGACCACTGAACTAGTTGACTTTTACGTGACGTAACAGCGGGAACTGCAGTAAGGGGAGGTATGCGTGAGAGCGTATCTCTATTTCTTAGTATCATGATATAGTATCGACAAAAATATTTTTGAAAATTTGTATTGTCCAAATAGGCTTAGAATGTCATGAAACGTCGAGATTTTAAGTTTGAGCAAAAAAAAAATTCTGTCTGTCGGTCTATCTGTAACTTTTTTGTGCGCACGATTACACCGGAACCGTTTAAGATATTGGCTTGATATTTGGTAGACGTACCTATGTATTTTAACGAGATCTGGAACTAGATTATTCCGTTAAAGGGTTGGGGGTAAATGGGGGTAAATAGGCAATTCAAGCAAGTAAGAGTCCATAAAATTGGTATTTAGTATATATAAGAGAAGCTAAGGTCTCAAAATTTTTTTGGCATTAACCACCCCCATTACCAACTCCCACCCCATTATTCAAGGGGGCGAAAAAACTAAAATTGTTATTTAATGTGTGTCGAGGTGTGTGTACAAGAACCAAAGGCCTCAATTTTTTTTACTTTATCCACCACTACTACCACCCCCCTTCCACCACCCTCAGCCCCTCTACCGATGTGGCCTATCGTTTTATAGGTTTTTGGGGTTGACGATTTCAAATATTTTATTGTTAAATTTCCATAAATAATTATTTCCACATTCAAATTTTTTTCGTTGTGAGAGACTTGGATAGAAGATCTGGATGTGGAAGTAGTGATTCCTTGGGCAGCGGTTTTATAATATTATCATATATCGCCCTGAGACTAGTTAGTTTTAGTGGACGCGGGCGTATTAATACTCAATTTCTGCAATTCGCGCGCTCCAAAAAAATCACTGTACCTAAACTATCAAAGACAATAAGAATTATGCTATCAAGAACTTTTTTGGTCTTTTGGCTTTATTTTCTTCGCAGCATCTTATACAAAATTTCCAAAAACAAAAAAGTTTGTAGCTTAGTGAAAATTTGACTGCGTATTTTCTGAACTTTCAAGGTTATCTAAGTTTTTAACATGCTTAAAAATGTTTTAATTAACAATACTATACGCAGATTGAAGCACTTAAGTGTGTGTTTTATAACAAAAAAAAGTTCATGTGGATATCTCCATTCGTTTTTGAGATATGGCATTAGATGTTCAAAAAAACATAATTAAAAAAAACAAAATTTCACACCTTTTTAAAAATAACAATGTTCGTGACCACTAAAAAATGTCGTATTTCATGATTTCTAATGAACATCGATCTACTTAACGAAATGGTATGTCTCAGTTTGTTCTAAGATTAAAAAAAAACTCGAGAAGGAAGCGACTTTTCCCCTGTTTTTTACTCCACTGTAAATGAAGCGTTCGAAAATATATCAACAGATAGAAAAGTTGAGAAAATTGATTTTGAACATTTTATTATTCTTGACATTTTTCCAGAAAATTTTTCGTTTAAGAGCTATAGATGAAAGAACAATGCCACTTTTCTATTTTTTGTTTTTTTTTTTGTGAAGATTGCGAAAACGGACGCCCCAAGAAAATGTAACACATTTGCTACTCGATACCCACTTTATTGTTTCAATTGTTTCATAGGCTTCTACATTTTTTTGGATAAATTATAATTTTCAACAAAAATTTGCGAATAATTCAAAAAGTACATGTGTTAGATATAGGACTTGCTGATATAAGTCCAAATTTAATTCTACATCGATTCCCATAATAAAATTTGGCACGTGCCATTTGACAGAGCCAAATATTCTAAAATTATCCAATATGCGTTTTATCATGATACTATGAAATATATTTCTTAGTATCATGGCGTTTTATAGTGTATGGTTTCTGTTCTTGTGGGTATCGAGTAGCAAATGTATTGCATGTTCTTGGTATTACTTTATCACATTCTCCATAAATAATAAACAAACCTAAAAGTCTTTGTGGGTCTTCTTCTTGTGGGAAATTTAATTACGTTTAATTTTGCATAGATTACCTTTTTCCATACGACGCATCGTTCCCGAGTTATAAGTGAACAATCGAAAAAAGGAACCTTCCCACCTCTCTCCTCCTGAAGCGCGGGGCTAGGGGCGGGGACTTTTAGTATGTTTACCTCCTAACTACCCCCAACATATCCCTGATGAGGAAAATTCTCCCGTCCTAAATGTTCTCTACAACTCTTTCATTGACTGGACTAATGATATATTTCGTATTAATATTTGTTATATTCACTTTTATTAAAAAAAGAATCAAAAAATAGAAAAGTGGCATTGTTTTTTCGTCTTTAGCTCTTAAACGAAAAATTTTCTGGGGAAATGTCAAGAATAATAAAATGTTCAAAATCAATGTTCTCAACTTTTCTATATCTTGATATACTCTCGAACAATGGTTCATTTAAGAGTTATATTATAAGGCGAAAAATGGCAAAAAATGGATGATTTTTTATTTTAAAGTGTGTTGCCCCACCTGTCACGCGTGCGGATAGTTGGCATATGTTTGTGGACATCCCAAATATACTTTAAGAAAAAAAAATGCGGGTAAACGACATTTCGCGCAAATAAAACTATTCGACTGGTCTATAGATAGGTATAAACTTTGCAGAATTTAGGACGGTTCACCTTGAAATTTCATCCTGTTTCTACGGATAAGCCTCGTTGAATATTGGCCTTTTACGAAAATATACCTCTGTAGTAGTTTCCACAAATACCAAAACACTCGAATACTATCGCTCGACGCAACTGTTTCGCTAACCATGTTGACATCATCTGGAGATGATCAAAATTGGTTTGATCATCTCCAGATGATGCTAAAATGATTGGCGAAATGCGTGTGGAGTGTAGTGTTCGAAAGTGTTGGTGTTTGTGAAACTACTTTAGAGGCAGCGTCACACCGAAAGCAGCGAGGCACTCATAATTTTCTTCTTATCAGCAACGCATTCTATCCAACCCGGATTGCTATGACCGACTACAACACACGTTCAGAGAATGACTTGATAGGCATATCCACCAATTTTTTACTCTCCAGCTTATGTGTTCCATTTTTTCGGTGGACTCTCGTGCGATTAAGCAGCTTCAACCAAAAAATGGGCTTTTATAATGTCAATATTTGACGAAACTACGTTTATGCTACACTCTTTCATGTGATACTTGACAGCTGTATTAAAATTATGAAAAATTGTCCGAGATTTCATTTGAGATTTCAATTTAAACAATCAAGTAAACTCCGTACATTCTGTAACTGAGATGTAGATGTAATGATCACTCGAAACGCTGCCACAGATAATACCACATGATTTTTCTACAAAACTGAGAAGGCAGTTACTTTTTCCCAAATATTTAAAATTGGCTAATAGATAATTTTACATCTTTGCCAATAATTTTACTTAATGAAAATCATTGGAAATTTGAGTTTTGTCTTGGGATATAGGCTTGTTTAAAACAAATTCATTTTTATTTTAATTGTGCAATAAAGTGGTATGTAAGGTGACATTTCAAATATTTAATGTACATAATAAAATACCTAATTAAATAGTTACCAGTTAAAGAGGAAGTCATTTTAATTGTATGATTTATTGCACTTCTTCAAAAATGTACCTAATTATTACATATGATTCTCTAATAAAACCGTTTTTTAAAAAAATTCTGTCCTTACGCATTTGTTTTATGTAGTTTCCTACACCTATTCCACATTCCCAATCCAAATTTAACGATGGTTGTCAGCGTTCCACATTACCAAGATGACATTCGTTTTTAAAATGGCTGCACTAAGTCAAGTTGGCTATGGAATGAAATGTGGCGGTAATTAATGCTTAATGTGCTGTGATATCAAAAGAACCCTGGTACACAATTTTGTGTTTCATATTTGTTTCGTTCTAATCAGTAGCCGAAGGGACTTTGTAGAATTTTTATATTAAATAAAAATCTCTAGACTAAATCCCCGAAATCATAAAAACTAAGATAGAAACACTAATTTTAAATTTGACCCATTTGTAAAATATTTATTCATCTTTCACTTTTATCCAATACAATTCATTGTTATGTCTGATTTTGCTTGCTTTTAAATAAAATTTTTTTCGAAGAATCTCAAAATGCTGACCATTATTTTCCCTGCAGCGTCGAATTCTTGTAACCAGTACCTCTAAGCACATTTTCTAACTGCAATTCAGTAAACTAATTTATTGCTAACCTATTTCTCATTTTTAAGTCTTCCCTATTTTGCAGTGGAGTTTTATAAACCCTTTCCTTGAGATGGCCCCATATGAAAAAATCAAGTGGCGTAAAATCCGGACACCTCGGGGGCCATCTAATTGGTAAAAGTGAAATATGAATCAATATTTTACAAATGGATAAAATTTAAAATTAGTGTTTCTATCTTAATTTTTGTGATTTCGTGGATTTAGTCTAGAGATTTTTATTTATTATAAAAATTCTACAAAGTCTCTTCCGCTACTGATTAGAACAAAACAAAAAATATGAAACACAAAATTGTGTACCACGGTTCTTTTGATATTGCAGCACACTAAGCATTAATTACCGCTACATTTCATACCATAGCCAACTTGACTTAATGCAATAAAATGGTTTTCAGTAGCCATTTTAAAAATGAATGCCACCTTGCTATACATAGTTGAAAAGATGAATTTAAGGAGAACCAGATAGGAAAAAAATATATACAGGGTGCCATTTAAAATAACAAAGTAGATGTCACTTCCGGTAAAACCGGAAGTGGAAAAAATTTTTTGTTTGTACTAAAAGAATAACAATCACACATTATATAGGTCTACCAAATTACAAAATAATATCTTTTTAAATAAACATGCTGCGGGGTGTTACATATCTCCTGTATCACCCGGTATACACATTAGTCTAAAAATTCTTTAATGCTATAGTTACAACAGAAAATTAAATACTTGCTTATATTGACAATATTTTTTATTTCAAGAGGCAGTTTATTAAAACATCTAATTCCTATATAAGTTGGACCATTTTCAAATAACTTTAAATTATGTGAAGAGGTAGTTAAATCCATATTAAACCTGGTATCATACTCGTGAAAACAGTTGTTAGATAAAAAGTTTTGATAATTACTCTTGACATAAAGGAGAATTTTATATATCAATAGACAGGGTAAATTTAATAAACATAAGTCTTTAAAAATGGTCCTACGTGATTGCAGTCTTGAAGCACCCACGATAGTTCTAACTATTCTTTTTTGAAGTTTAAACAGTCTGTTAAAATGACCTGGCATACCCCAAAATATATACCATACCTTAACCTAGATAAAAAAAATCGTGAAATATAATAATTTTGAATAAATTTTCCTAAAAATAGTAATATTGCTAGAGTACGAAAAACGTCGTATGCACCTCGGCTTGTATCGTGTATCTACAGATCTCCAACATTGCAAACCCCGAGGTTTGCAAGCCCGTAGTAAATTCTCAAGCGTTTTGTTAACTTTTCCACGTTTTCCCGTCATTTTTCCGTAAAACCGGTTACATCATCGCATTCTACTGGAAAAATGCTATTAGAACGGTGTTCATTTTCCATGCCAAAATTAGCCACTTTTCAACATCCTTCTTTGATATTCAATCAGCAGTAAACTGCATAACTTTTTATTGTTACTCCCTAAATGCACACCATGCTTAACCTCGCTATAGGTGAAAAGAGCCCGCCATTGTGGACTTGCATAACTTTTTATTGTTACTCCCTAAATGCACACCATGCTTAACCTCGCTATAGGTGAAAAGAGCCCGCCATTGTGGACTTGCACCCTAGTAAAAAGTAGTACTCCCCTATCTATCTAACACATTTTATTTATTATTTTTCTTTTTAGTAACCATTATGTGTTTTTATTGGTATAAATGCACATTTTGACTCTCCCTAAATCCAATCTAACATTTTTTCCTACCCTGTATATCTTGTAGCTTTAGAAATATATTTAAAATTAGGAAATAGGGCGCCAAATGAATTCGAAAATAAAGATAAAACGTGATCGTGCCTGTAAATACTCCAATCATCGTAGTATATCTTGTCTATCTTACATGCCAGCATAAACCTGAACGCAATTAAAAGCGAAATGGGAGTCATTACAGTGAGCTTGTTTGAAGAATTTTATGACTCCAGCTCATTTTATTCTTATTAAAAAATGATAAACGAGAAATTTACCTGCCTCGTCAATTATTCATCGATAGATAATTAGTCCTCCGTGCACGACATGTGTTCAAGTTAATAATCATGAAAATATTACCGTGCACGATTAAGCATTTAAACAAACACAAGTTTTCACGGAAGAAGGTCTCGAGATTCTCCGAGCTGAAGTCCTAAGATGACGGCTCTTCTTCTTAGCCAGTTCAAAACCGTTAATGAAGCTATCAATCCGATTCTGATAGTTTCTAGACTAGCGGCTGTTTGCACTATTACCAAAGACTCCAATAAGAAGGAATTCGCAGTTTCTTATTTCATGGTTGTTTTTCAAGTTGTGGTATCAATTATCAGCGTGCTACACTTGATTTTTATACCCTATGGCGTTATTTACATCGAAAGGGTGAGTACATCGGTAAAATTACGTAAGTAGTATTTTAGGACAAAATTGGTAAAATTCAATGATTTTTATTTAAAACAGCCTTGTCTCCCACTACAAACAAAAATTTTACTTTTTTTCGAAACTGCTATAAAAGCTATTTGCTATCTTTTTTTAAAGCGATTGATGTCTTACTCTGTATAGAAGGCTGAAGGCGATTCAATATTAGAGGTAATATGCATGAGCTTCTGGGAGTTAATTCCAATCTGCAACTTGATATATTGGTTAATATTTTTACATTTAGGAAACTTTGAAATTGACGATTTGCACGAAAGAAAGTTTGGTAAAAAGTGTCTAGATTGGTATCACTGTAATTTACTGCACATGTTGACCAACTCGTCTAATTTCCAAACTTTGCAACAATTACATACCTATAATATAATAATCATAACATTGTTTTCATTATCTTTAATGTTAAACCTATTTCCATTGAATATAAATCATATTTTTTCTACTTCCATCTTTAAAATGGCGTTTATCGTATACGTTTCCATGACGCTAAATAATCCTTTAAACACGCTTTCGACAAACCGTGACTTCGTGCATTTTAGTCACAGGCTGAACTTAGCAACGTGATATTAGTCACGGCTGAGGTTAATTCTAGATATTTTAATGGCAAAAATCAAGTTAGTTTTCCGTAATTCTTGTCATCAATCTGTCAAAATAAATCGACGCGTTGTGACAAGAGACAAGTAATTTTGTATTTTTTGGAAAAAAATGAGCCTAAACGACAGTGAAAGTGAAGAAGATGTTTTCATTGATACTCCGCCCGAAATTACTCAAGCAGCGGCATCGGCAACTGCTAGTTTGCTGCCAGAAAAATCTAAAAGTCAATACGAACGTGCATATAAACTTTTCCAAGATTGCACCGAGAAAATTAGCCTAAAGAAAATCTTTGCTACCACTTTTTTTGCTATTAGAACATATATTTTTTTTATAACAGTAAACACTCTATGTTACAGTTAAAAAAATCGGTATGCTGCGGCACTTCACAGTAACAGAAACATTTTTTGCTGGAATAATAAATAGTCTATACTGTAACACAATAAAATATTTTATAAAACTTTAATTTACAATCACTAAATAATTTCTAACTACCATTGGAATGTACTTTGTTACTTCAGAAAGTCAAATTTTGTATAAATATTTTAACTGCAGTTGAAAACTTTATTATTGTTCCTAAAAAAAACTTTGCTGGTACAAAAGAGAATTCTTTAAAAAATTGAGCTAACGCATGCGCTTTGCGAAAGTAGACTCGGTTCTCGTCATAAGAGTGAAATTCTAATTTAGTCTTCTTATTGTTTTCTTTGGTTATGCTGCGCGGACTGGAAGAAGAATCTCATTATTGCATTATTCTCTCATTCCTCACAATACAATCATATTTGTATTGGGGCCACTACTGACCAGTACGTGCCACGTGGTGTGGTGCGGTATACGTGCTAATCTTTGGGTACTTGCCGTGTACACAAATTATGTATTAATTGGTGGTGAAGATATATTTTGTGATTAGTGATTAGTGATTACTGATTAGTGGTGCAAAGCCTTTCGATTCCAATTATTTTCGAATTGTAGTTATCGTTATCCGTACTTTGGCAAAATTTCTAGGATGAAAATGACATATTTATTTATCAAAATGTTGTTTGAAAAAGTTTTAATGAGCATTTATTTTCCTTTCTTGTGGAAATCACTGACAGAGAGTTGCATTTTCTTTCGAGATTTGAAAATATATGATACGTACGTTATAATTACACGAAATGCAAATCATTTTGTATCAGTATGATTACGTTAAGAAACGTGAAACTGATTTCATTTATTTATTTTCTGTCAAGAATTTTCAATTTTCAGTAGAAAGAGACTAAGTGCCAACAGTAAAATTTAAACAGCTTCTTTTATTGGCAACTAACTGCTTTCTGCATATTAGTAGGTGGTATGTAGAAATTTTTGATTGCAATAACTTAGAAATTTTACTTTCGGCACTTAGCCCCCTTCTACCGGGAACTCCTCAATTACATATTATTCATTTATTAAAATGTTGTTTCAAAAAGCATTTCTTTTCTTTTGTTGTGGAAATCACTGACATATAGAGTTGCATTTTCAGTAGGTGCCTATAGATTAATAAGTGTTAAACTGGTTTTATTTCTTTTTTTGCATTATATACAGCAATGTATTTTTAAATAAACGACTTGGACATTAAAAAACGTTTATGTGACTGTAAAACCACTTTTTCCTTGTCCTGAAAAAATGAATCATGCACCTAGCTAATTTAGAAGACCTTGTACAGGCTTTTCAGGATTAACCATCAAATTTTAAATTTGGATGGGACACCTCAAAATATGAAAAAAAATTCTTTACGTATGAAGGTATGTTCAGAAATGCAACGTTGAAGAATTATACCACAAAAATGGCAGCTAAAAATTTTGAAATGGTATAACTCCTTCATGAGGCATTTTCGCATACCTATTATACCTCCATAGGAAATATTTTTCATATTTAAAAATTCCTATTCCAAATTTACAATTTGACCGGTTAATCCTGAAACACCCTGTATAATGGCAATAAAAATCTTACTAGGGTAGCAAAACTATTTTATAATGCCAGCAAAGTTACTTTATAGTAACAGTAAACTACTTTACAACTGTAGGCAAATCTATCTACAGTGACTTCAAGTCTCTTTTTTGTGGTAGTGAAGTCAATTTATATTCCTTGCAAGTTACTTTATACTGACAGAAATATATTTTGCCAACAACAGCAATTGCTCCTTAACAATAGTAGCAATGTTATCTTCCTGGATCAGAAAAGTTATTTTTTATGAAATAAGTATACTGTGGTTGTAAAGTACTGCCAGCAAATCAAAATTTTCTGCTACAGCACAGTACTACACTGGCGCCTATGTTATTAGAGTTTTCTGCTACTACAGCTTATTTTTTCGCTATGGTGGTGAAAAAATTTTCTCGGTGTGGCGTCAAGAAAACCAAACAAATTCATTTTCTGAGAATGTATTACTTGCTTATTTCCAAAATTTGTCGAAAAAGATGAAACCGTCCTCTTTGTGGGCAATCTATTCAATGCTGCGGACGACAATTAATCTAAAAAACAATGTTGATATTAGCAAGTACCCCAAATTGTGCGCATTTCTGAAGCGTAAATCAGACGGTTACAGACCTAAAAAGTCGAAAATATTGACACCCCAGCAAATTAGAGAATTATTTACAAAGGTAATAGTATAAAACCAAATTAAATAAAAATAAACAAAATTATAAATATTTTAGGTAGGGTTACTTTTTGGAATAATGGGAGCTTGTCGGCGGGAAGAATTGACGAAAATTCAAACAAGTGATGTTGAAGACCTTAACACGGCCCTTTTAGTTCACATTCCTGACACGAAAACAAAAACGGAACGTCAGTTTGTTATTGGAGGTAATTTCTATCATACATGCAAGAAATACATGGAACTTCGACCTCCAAACCTGACAAGTACTATCCGATTTTTCTTAAACTACCAGCGAGGAAAATGTAGAAAACAGCCAATTGAAATTAATAAATTTGGCAGCCTCTCTAGCGTAGTAGCAAAATTCTTAAAATTACCTGACCCTGCTGCTTATACTGGTCATTGCCTGAGAAGGTCTTCAGCGACGATTTTGGTGGACTCGGGTGCGGACATTACAGCATTAAAGCGTCATGGAGGGTGGCGATCCACAGCTGTTGCAGAGAGTTATATTGACCACTCGTTAAACAATAAAATTGAGACCGCTACTAAAATCATGAACACTGTTCAAAATAATGCAATGCAAAAAAATAAAGAGAATATTGATATTGCAATTGCTCAAAGTTCAAGCATTGATAAAAATGAAAGTGGACCAAGTATTAGCTTCAATTCAAATCATGAAGCAAATTTAACACAGTTCGATGGAACGCATTTAGGAAAATCACTTAGTTTTTTTAGCAATTGCCAAAATGTTTCCAATGTAACCATTAATATACACAATAAGTAGAACAATAGTTTAGTAATTTTTTACTGTTACCATGTTATTGATACGTTAATAAATGAAATATTAAAATAACTTCCAAATTTTTTATTTAGATATTTGCTGTCGTAGAAAAAGTATAGTATGCAACACATTTTATAAACTTGTTAGTCACTCATTTTATTAAACACTCGCTCCGCTACGCGTCGCTCGCGATTAATAAAACTCGTGACTAAAATGACGTTTATAAAACTTGTTACATAATATACTATATTAGGTTGTTTCGTAGTCTACAATATTTAAAAAATGTCGAATTATGGAATTTGTCAATTACTGCTGCCAACTCTTCTAGTAAACTGAGAGTTGGAAACAGTGTTTGACAAATTGCATAATTCGACATTTTTTAAATATTGTAGACTACGAAACAACCTAATAAAGATGATTTATATTCAATGGAAGTAGGTTTAACATTGAAGATAATGAAAATAATGTTATGATTATTATATTATAGGTATTTAATTGTTGCAAAGTTTGGAAATTAGACGAGTTGGTCAACATGTGCAGTGAATTACAGTGATACCATTATACTGTGCGCCATGACACTTTTTACCAAACTTTCTTTCGTGCAAATCGTCAATTTGTATAGACAAACATAACACATGCGAGAATATAAACAGAATATACCGTAAGAATCTTAAGTTCCTTGAATAAATTCCTACATGAGTGACTTGAAACTAATGAAAGACATACATCTAATAATTTTTTTTTGTTACATAAATACTTTTTGTGCTTCTACGAAGTTTCCCCAGCAGAGAATGCCGTAACTAATAGTCGAATGAATAAATGAAAAATAATAATGTTTTAGAATTTGTTTATGAACAGATTTTCTAAGTTGAAATAACATGTAGCTAGTTTATTCTTCACAGAATTTATTTGGGCGACCAAAGATATGTTGGAATCTATGTGTAGTTCAAGAAACTTAATCAGGGTTTGTTGTTGCAAACGCCTGTCTTCCAAGTAAACTTCGTTGTTATTTAACTTGATCTCATCACTCAAAGAACATGATAGGTAAATTCAACCAAAAAGAGCATATGAAATCGCGCCTATCTAGTTTCATAGTTAAATCAATCAGAAAAGAATAGTCATACAACTTTATTTGTTTTCGTAAACAAATAGTAGTTTAATAATCATATCTTCTTGTAACAAATTAAATAGTACAATGGCATTTTTTATGTTCACTAACCATTTTCAATTTGGTCTACAATTAAATAGTACGACTTTGTTTTTTGTTCACCAACTAATTTTTAGGTTGATCTACACTTTATTGTATGATGAAGTTTTTTTTGGTTAGCCAAAATCTCAGTATTGAGACATCAGACCACCCAAACCAAAGATTAGAGATCGTTTATAAGATCCATTCAAATATATCGATGATCCCTGAGAGAATTTGAACATTGCAATCATGTTATTAATTTTCTATAAATTCATAAGAGTATAAGATAATGCATGATTGATTATTGTCAGTGATTTGTAAGTGGCGTTATCTGGGAATAATTTCTGTAATAGACTACGTGGTAAGCAAGCAAATTTTATGGTAATTCTTTTAGAACTTCTAGAAGACGACAATAATATTGGTTTATCTACCAAGTACAATAATACAGCGAACTAATACTGGGTTAGAATTACAATTCGATAATAGTTAAAAATAAAATATACTATTATCTAGTTTAATTTAACAGAATTCAACAAAATAATAGTCAGACGAAAAAAATAATAGTCTTATTCATCTATTTTTTAAGTTAATGTTTGTTTTGTTGTACGGCAACTTTTTATTAATTAAAATAACAATCACCTCTTGTTTAAAAATACCATCAATATAGTTTAGTTTAACAAAATTAACGATATTGTCAGTTAACCATTTTTTTTTGTTGAATTTACCCATACTATTTCTTTGAGTGCGTTATGTAACACTTGAAGTAGGTGACCTTAGTCTATAATTTCACGAGTTACTCACTTATTTGGAGTTTTATAAGTACAACAGGGAATGATAAATACATGTATATTTAAATCCCGCAATAAAATCTGAAAAATTTTCTTTGGCTAAGTTTGAGCTATTTAAATGCACTTTGAATTGTGCAATATTTTCATCAGAATTATAAAGTACCCTCTTGATATGTTATTATAACTGCTACAGTGTTTATTATATTTAAAAGAAATTCGTCCAATAAATCTGTAAGAACAATTTCTGAATTTAATAAACTTACCTCAGTATTTGAAAATATGTTATCAGTTTCAGATTTTGATGCACCCTGTATTCGTGTATATTTATTAAAACATTTTTTAAAACCATAAGATAATAATAAATTCGTATATCATTAGAATCGTTTGTGTCACACTCAAACATACAATTTAGAAAGATGGAGCACCTCGCCGTTACGCAGGCCCTATCTGAGGTGTTTCCAAATCAATGGATAGAAAAAAGTGGGCCAATTGAGTGGCCAGCAAGATTCCCAGATCTGACACCTCAATTATGTTCTATGAAGATGCACTGTATATAGATATAGTTTTTTATAGTAATTAATTTAATTTGTAGATGGACCAAGAGAATAATGATGACGATAGCGACAGCGTCCTGAACAATCAAGGTTTCATAACGAAGATGGCCAACATCGTACTAATATCGGTGGCAGCAATCACAGTACGGGTATCAAGCTTATTCCGAATGCACAAGATTCTCCCTCCTTTGCTAAAAGCTCTCAATAGTTTCGATCGTGCAATTATCATAACAAGGAACCGCGATTCTATATGGATATTGACGTTTGCAGGTGCCTAGTCAATTTCAAGTCAGATTATAATGCGGTCGCTAGATGGCCTTTTTGGAAACTCATCATTACAACTATTTTTTCTTCAATCGTTCCAAAAATAGGTACTTTTGGTACGATTTTTTGTACCGAAAGTAACGTATTCTAGTACTAGCCCCGAAAGTAGCTATTGCGAGTAATAGTACTGTAAAGCAACAGATCGTCTAAACGTCAATGTCAATTTGCAGATTATATTTTACTATGATTCACATTAATCACATTCGTACTCAACGCTAAACAGTCGTGCTCCTATGGTAACAAAATAATGATGCTTAAAATTGTCAGATAATAATTATTTCAAAATGGACAGTCAAGGGCGGATTTACGGGATCTTGGGTAATTACCCACGTATGAATTACAAAGATAACGGATTTTGTTATTTAATTAATGTATTTTACTAAGTATTGCTTAATTTTAATGCAGCATTTATTCAAAAATCGTACTCATCGGGGAGTTTACCCCCCCATGGACTCACAAGCTTCCAGGCTTCGCCTACGTCTCGTCCTGGAATTTGCTTACTCGTCCTGTAAAAGACCATTTTCGGAAATTGTTACGTAAATAACTATTCTATGCGTTGATAAATTATATCGGATTTAAATCATGACAAAATAGACTTCTGGCATATGTCAACCCGTCAATTTGGCCATAGCCAAGACAAAGAAATTATGTTATAGCCAGGTCGATTTTCTGAAATGTCACAAAATGTCACTTTTGATTCGTTCGTGGCAAGCCGAATTTTCGAATTTCGTTGTGCAATTTACGATCAGGTTTATCTGGAAGACTTTCTCTTTACGTCGCGACAACATACGTCCGTCCCAATGGTGTTTTTCGAAAAATATGAACGTGTCAAGATTGCATGTTTTTGCAATTTTTTCCTCGCCGAAATGCAAGCTGTTTTCTGCTATTTTTCTCAGATATCTCCGAAACCAAGAATTATAAAGACAAGGATTACGGACGCTAACGGGAATTCCGATGAAAACCGATCCGCAAAATATGAAGAAAGAAGAGGGCGCTACGAACACGAGTGCACCAAGTTCCAGCTAAGTTCGCGAGTATTGTCAATTGTCTCAATGTAAAGGTTATGTACATGGAAAAAGTTGGTGTCATCGAATTAAATCCTTTATATTTTGAGAAATGATGACTTTAGTACAAATATTGATGTATTTCATAATATTTCACATTAGGATATTGTGAATTGCTTGGTTTTTGTGAGATATAGATAGACAAAAAGGTGAGTTCAAGGCATTCAAAAATATTGAAGCTCTTTGTGGTTGGGTGAAAGAAGTACTCTCCGAGGAATTTACAGGATAAAAGCTTTTTGCAAAGGTAAGAATTAGTTAGCAATGATCAACCCTTTTTTTTCAATATATGCTTACCTAATTAAATGTTGCTTAATGAATAATTACTAACACGCAAATTCTTTTTTCAGGTTATGAACTCTTAGCTTAGAATCTTCAACAAAAGCCATGGCATCGATTACTTGGACTATTGCTGATCCAGATGATCCTTCAGTATTCATTATGACTGTGTTACTAGTCTAGACAAGATTCTTTGACTACCCAGTCTATTCCTTCAATTTTTTAGCAGTAAGCAGTGGCTACAGTCGAAAGGTTAACTGTTATGAATTTTGTGAAAAATACCATATAAATTAAACAATGAAGGACTGATGTACTGTGAACTAGGTACTTAAAATATGTAAAAAGGTGTACAGAATTTCTTCCAATGGTTGACCCCTCGCCTATGATATACCTATAGACTGAACTATACAAACCATTTAATTTGTGCAAGGACTTTTTCTTATCGTGTCTTATTGTTATATATCTAGCACGTACTTTATTTTTTTCATGTAAGTAGGTTAATTGTATTGTATTTTATTAAATATATTAACTTTTTATTTTACATTTTATTTATCAATTCTATTATTGTTAGCAGTAAATTGAGGTAGTCGATTATGTTGATCTTCTATATACATGCATCTAACTGAAAGTAAAATAAAATATACTTACGAAATATCCAATTATTTATTATGCAAGGTTTCATTAGTACTCAGGAAGAATCAATAAGAAACTTATGAGAGATACAAAGAAAGATTTATATTGTAACAAAAAATACATGAAAATAATACATACATAATTCAAAGGGCATTTTTATAGCTACAATTCAACATTTTCATGGCTCGTCCGAACTCTCACTGAAGTATTTCGACCAATTTCATAGCTTTTGAATATTAAACAATCCAACATTGAGTTTTTAAACACAACACAATACACTAAAACAAGAAATTCTGTTGCCAGATCACTCAGTGACAGCTGTACTTTGAATTTTTTTAATTTATGCACTTCATCAGATATCTTAACATAGCTTGCACATTTTCCTCTGGTGTGTACCTCCTTTAAAACAATATCTACTATTACACTTCTTTATTCCTCGGCACTAGCTCCATCTTCGCTCAACTAAAGTATAAACACAAGAAATACTTATTACAAATACTGGCAAACCAATATGGTGTTTTCTTTTACCACAAATTGTTTATTGCTTGCCTTAACAGCAGTTACTATTATCACCACCTTAAGCTTCACATCTGATAGGTTTTAAGTTGTATCTCATATTAATAGAGAACACCTAACTGAATGGATCGTCGCATGTTTTTGTATTACGGCCGTTGTTCCTACAACAAAATCCACATTCTTACATTAACAGGCAACAACTTACCACCAATAAAACCCTTGGAATGCCCTTGTAAAATAATTTCTTTAAATTGCTTGGGATATTTTAACCCTAATCTCTTCTGGTTGTAAATCGACGTTATTTTATAAAAACTGATGTTGTCTCAGATTGCCACACTTCCACAATTAATAATACAAGAAAAACTTGCCATTTGGTATGATATAATGTCCAAAACTTAATATTGCGAAAAGTTCAATCAGTCGCCATCTGACAGCTATAATGACAGGCGGTTTGTTTTCCTTCGTGCTTGTTAATCACAAAATAAAAACTATCAAAAACTTACCGTAAATTCATAAATATTGCACTTAATTTTTTTAGTCGGAAAAAGAAGTACATGCGGCGACGGCTACAACACAATACACCGCAAAGATTAAAGAATATTTGATACACTGACATTTTTACTATTTTTACTGGCAATGATGGTTGAAAAGTATATTGTAATTTTTTCGGCCGGCAAATTCAAACAGCAGATGAGTTACTGCGGGTGGCTGAATGTTACCCCCTTTCCTGTATGTACATTTTGAAATGTAATGATTACAAATATTTTAAAAAACGAGGCAATAAAATAGTTGCTAAATATTTACATAATTTCAATTTATTTAAATTTTTGTGTTCGTTATTTAAATAAAACAATTAGAATTATATCGAAACGATTTATTATTTTAAATAATGAATAGCGCTGCCAACAATAAAATCATCTTTCATCACAAAGACTCTTTATATAATAGTCACGGAGTAACGATAATCAAATAAAGCGGTGCGTATAAAATTCATATTTTACCGCGCTCCAGTGCACTCGTGAGCGCTGCGCCATCTGTTTCTTTCTTCCAGTTTCACGGAAATGTTGAAAGCACGCGTGCGTTATCCTTGTCTATAGTATTCATGTCCGAAACGTTGATTTTTTTTCTTTTCGGAGATAACTACTGAAATATCGGCCATGTACGGCAGAAAATCGCAAGTTTTGAGCTTCTACAGTTGGCAGCTTTTTAATCTTGGCTCCTACGCCAAAAGACTACTCTAACTAATTTAAATAGAATTAAATTTGCTAAAACTACTTTATTTATTTTTTGAATTCCGACAAAAATTAAGGAATTAGAGGGGACGGAATTGGGGACTTTTTTTTTTTTGTAAAATTTATCCACTTTGTCACCGTAATTAATCGGTAATTAAATGAAATCGATCTCACATTCGATGTTCACTTAATATCATGTACTACTTTGACGCTCCGTTAATCTTGGCCCTTCGAAACAAAGATTTCTGAGAAAAATTATTTTTTTAAGATTTACATACACTCTATAGGAAAATGTGTAATTTCCTACATTTCCTCGAATATCTCGATAATTATCGTTTTTTTCGAAAAATTTGTAGACAGTTTATGTGAAGAGAATTGATTGACACTTTTTTTTATTTTTTTCACTAACATGAGAAACAAAAGACTTATGACCGAATATGCGCTCCGGGCTATTGCAGTTCGCGGATAAGTTTTCCATTTGCCGCCGAGGAATATTAATCTACAAAGCTGATTTTTTGTCTGCAAGCAGTTTATGCATTATTTCGATTAAAAATCACATTCTACCTCCGCTGAAAGGCTAAATCTTTGGTAGACGTTGCACAATATAGGGCATAAAAAAAGTTAAACAATCTTATTTTATTTATTTTAGGCATAAAAGGTTGCTAATGTCCTTTGGCAGTGGTGACGGTCTCGGATGTCTAGGGTTGAGCAGGACTACTGCTCTTTACTCTAGTACATCGCTGTAGACCTAGATCCGTCTCATGCGGGGAGGGCGAGCTTACTTTACATCAACTCTACTCACAAATGTGAGTGGAGTGGATGATTTCGGCCCACCTCCCCAGGTCCTGGCTTGTTGGACCTTGATGGCTAAGGCCTTTATCTTCTAGCGCTCTTCTGTCTTGATGTTCTTTTTTCGCCAGCTTGTCACCCCCCGGGGGTAATCTGTCTGTTCGGAAACTTTGAGATATTTTTGGCTGGGATTGACTGCCGGTTTGCAGATTGTCAATTGACATCCTGCCATCCGGATCATCAGTTATGTAGCTCGAGGATGTGCAGACCAAGTGCTTTGAGCACTTTCGGTCTGCACGGGCATAAAAGGTGTACGTACACAAAAAATGAACCTTATAACGATGACATAATTCCACTGATTTTTAAACGGTAATCGTGACATATACTTAACGGGAGGAGCCCCGCCAGAAATGGATTTTGTGAATCAATATCATCCATAAAGCGATAAGAATATCTTATAGTGCATAAAACGATGACGTGCCAAAAAAGCCACCTATTCCCGCGCTAAATATAAACCTTTTATAATATTTTTTTATTTTTGCTAATCCGCTTGAACTAATAAACAGCTTCCTCAATACAAAACTTAAACATTTCAAATGTTTTCTAGTTATCTTAATCCTCGTATCTTGGCCCTACCAACTGTATTCGATCTTAATGGTGACAACCAACAACTGGATCGCTTTCTTAATGTTTTCCTTAAATTTGTATAACAATTTCTCGATAATATCGTGCGAATTTCAATTCGTGTCGATCTGTTGGATCATCAAGACAAGATTCAATAACTTAAATGACGAATTAAGAGAACTGGGTTTGAAGATTATTGTTGATGCAGGTAAGAAACGCACTAATAGAAAGCAGAATAGACAAATAAGTAGTAAGACGGTGTGATCCTTATGATTTTTTTTTCAATACATACAAAGATTATATACAAAGGATCGCGAAAGTAATGGGAATTGCTAAAGTACAGCTTTAAGCGGTTAGGTATACCTAGCATCTCTCTCTCTCTGTAATTCTGAAGTTAGATTACTTTAATGAACAATTTATTTTCCTCTATTTGAAATCTATCGAATTGAGTTGAATTCATTTTTTAGCTCTACAAACACGATATAGTATTACTTATGTTATCCACTCATAATTTGTTTCTTATCACTTTTTAGAGTTCTTGCTCACATAATCGTACATAGAATTCAATTACACAAAAAAGTTTACGTGTTGACGTAATCCCTACACATGATAAAAGGGATACTCCAGCTTTTATGTTACAATTACATTGAATATGACAGCCCGCACACAATTGTAAATGTAATTATACATCACTGAGCCCCAGGCAATATAAAGGCCAATAATCCCATAAACTATCCACAAATATCTTTTAAATAATTCCTTAAAATAACTGGAACCAAAAGTTACTTGTGGATATGATAATGTCCTTAAATCAAAGAATATGGTTATTCATATATTAGCAAATCCATTTCAACAAATTAATGTCTTCTTAACCACGAATTCTTTGCAGAATGCTAGAAAGATTTTAAAAATAAATCCGATTTTCAAAGCTGGTGCTTTAAACAAGATTGTAAATTATCGTCCACTCACCCTCTTTTCTGATTTTCATTACATTACATTATAATTCACGGTATCTGATCTATAATCCAATGAAATTAGACTTTTCTGATCTAACAAAATATATTCTTCATTTTTCTTTAATCGATTTATTTTGGTGTTTTAAAGAAAATATTAGAAATCGAGAACGAGATCACTATGGCATAAAAAATTATTCAATGTCAAAGTTCACAAAAAAACGGTATGGCTCGGAGGCCAATTGAGGTTATTAAGAAAATGAAAGATAATGAAATTCCGCACAAAACCAATTCCATATTTTATTTTATATACAATACAACGAACGGTTTAGGCAAAAATGTGCTTCGAAGTTTCCGCGCAAGGCATGATATGCTCCATTTCATGTAGTCCATGCATAGAATAAGTGCTTATTCTCTCAGTTGGCCTCCGAGCCATAGAAACCGCGATATTCGCAAAAAAAACGTTTTTTGTGAACTTTGACCTTGAATAATTTTGTATACCATAGTGATCTCGTTCTCTATTTTTAATATTTTCTTTAGAACACCAAATAAATCGATTTAAAAAAAATGAAGGATATATTTTGTTAGATCAGAAGCTATATTTTTGTCTAAAGTGATTGAAGTACTAATATTGCATTTAGATTATCTTTTCTAGATGAATCAGTTTTAAACAAACTCAGCGGAATGCGAAAATGCTACAGGATATTGAACGAAAGTTGCACCCAACTGAACTCGCTGTATAAAGTTCAGCTTCTAGTGATATTGGGCAGTTTAACTCTGAACGTGTTGTTTAATTTGTACTTTGCGATCTTTGGAGGTTTCACAAGAGACTCTTCCGAGTCCAATTCGAATGATCAACAAGTCGGTAGCAGCATGAACGACCTCATCTGGAGTTTCTATTATTTTGGGCGATTCTTGTTGGTTTGCGTGGCCGCCGGACATCTCACGGATAAAGTAAAAAACAAATGAGAACCTTGCAGTTTTTCTTAATTGTCAGTGATCAGAAGTAGTCGGTCTAAGCATGCTCTGCTTAGACCGACTACTTCCCTATATAGGGAAGTTTTGTATAGTAGTACAGTAACTAGAGGTTTTAACTTAGGAATAATGTCATATTGAACGGATTTCGTTCATTTTTGGCAGTATTATAGTAAAATGCTTCACAGAAAAGTTTCTATATCTATAAGAATCAAATTTTAAGAAGAACAGATTCTATGCAATTTTTCACATAAATTGATAGTTTTTAAGTTATAACGACTTCAAAATTGCGATTTTAACTTAAAAAAAAAAAGGTATTTCCAAACGGCTTTCGTCAAATATCTCGAAAAGTATTACTTTATCGAAAAAATTTTACAGACCAATTGCAGAAAGTACAAACTGGGAATTAATTATATTTTTCGTTTATTAATGTAGGATTAATAATTTCGGAGATATTTAAGTTTATATTTTGCATCCAAGTGTTTCGAAATTACCTTTAAAGTTTAAAATGCATTTCTTTTTAAGCAAATGCTTTAAATGAGCAAAAAAATTTGAGCATCTAGGTAATGCTACATTTTAACCAAAAACTGTATTTGAGATTATTTTTTTTAATTACTAGCTAATTAGAGTAACAAAATGGCGACCTTTTTATATAAAAAATATAAATACGCACATTTTTCCGTATTAACTTCTTTATCTCTTTTGCTACAGAAGCGAGTAAAAAATAATTTGAAAGCGCAATTAATTGTCTTTAATTTCATTTCTTAGCATGCGTGACGTACGTGTCACAATTTCTGAGATATTTAACATTTAAACTGCATTTTTCGTCTCATAAACTTTCGAACGCCATTTGTAAACTTTCATATCTCCGAAACTATTAAATCTATGTAAAAAAATAAATTCATTATCAGTTTATGAGCTCAATTTTTGGTCTCTGGACATTTTTCAATAAAACTAATATTTATTGAGATATTTGGAAAAGGAAAAAAAATTACGCGTTTTATCGAAAATACCTTTATAGTTTAAACTGTAATTTTTTCTAAAGCAAGTGCTGTATACAAACGAAAAAATTTGAGCATCTACGTCATGCTATTTATTAATGAGAAACAGTGTTTGAAATTCCTTTTTTTTATTTACTGGCTAATTACAGTAACAAACTTTGTTATTAAAAAAATGTGAAGACGCACATTGCTTCGGTCATAACTTCTTTGTTTGTATGCTATAGAAACAAATCAAAAAACAGTTGAAAGCTTAATTAATAACCTATTATTCTACCTATTAGCGTTCTTGACGTAGGTGTCACAGTTTCTGAGATATTTAACTCTCACTCTAAATAATTATCTTATGAACACTTGGATGCCAAATATAAACTTAAATATCTCCGAAATTATTAATCCTACATCAATAAAAAAATATATAATTAATTCCCCGTTTGTACTTTCTGTAATTGGTCTGTAACATTTTTTCCATAAATACTTTTCGATATACCTGATGAAAGCCGTTTGGAAATACCTTTTTTTAAGCTAAAATCGCAATTTCGAAGTCGCTATAACTTAAAAACTATCAATTTATGTGAAAAATTGCATAGAACCTTTTCTTCTTAAAATCCGATTCTTTTTCAGCTCCAATAAATATATATATTTTTTAAGTGCCACCCTCTGAGAAGGGGTGGCATCCACCCCCTATAAACTAGCAAGCCCCCGCCCAATATAGTGAAGCGTTTACTATTATACTGCCAAAAATGAACGAAATCCGTTCAATATGACATTATTCCGAAATTTTGCATATTTTTTACCACTATAGGTACTTGTACTATAGATTTTGTGTAGATTTTCTTAAACCGTTTGCAGCGAGAATCGCATGCTCTGCTTAGACCGACTACTTCTGATCACTGACAACTAATAACAGGTGCAAAATGCACCTGTCATTTATTATTTTATCTTCTGTTTATTTACTTTACTGAAACTATATCTTCCTTGGCAGTAGTGTCAATTACATTCCAAATACATCTGTCGTTTCCTAATTAATTGTTTTTTCTTTTGGGTGACTACCCTGTATATATTTTTTTAAACTTATAATAGATTCCTTGCCAAATATTATTGTCCGTCACATTTTTTTCATTTATTATTTTTTTGTGTGCCCACCCTATATATTTCTTACTAAAAGTATATCAAGTTTCTTTCTTGAAATTGAGCTTATCTGCAGTGGCGGTCTGGCCAGGTCGGCTAGTCGGCAAATGCCGACTGGGTCCTAGGGTCGCATCTAATGAGGGGCCATGGTTATCAAAAAAAATTTGGTACGGGAAAAATTTTTTTTAGATTTCTCCTCCTCTGCACGTTAAAAAATTTTTTCCGGATTTCTGCCCCCCGCTCATCAAAAAAATTTCATCAGAAAAATTTTTCGGATTTTTCCCCCCGCTCATCAAAAAAATTTTGGGACGACGCACAGTGGGGCAAATAGCTCATTTTTTGGACAAGCGATAATTCCCAAGCCTGAAATTAATGAAATTAAATTTTTTTTTTTTAACTCTTCGTTATAAAATTGCCTTTAATTCTATCGAGCCCGAATTTTGAAATTTCAAAATTAAAGGACTTAAATTTTGAAAGTAAATTAAAATTTTATCACAAGATTGTTTAAATTTATAAAAAATTGTTACTTGGGGGGTTTTTTTGGTATCTAATCTCATTTCTGATCCTCGAATTTTGGTATTCAAAAAACCAAGATAGCGGATCCGATATGTCGGCCATAATATTTTTTTAAATGAAATGTACATGCACAAACTGTTAAAAATTGTTACTTAGGACTTTTAAGGGTTTCTGACAATGATTATAAAGTCTAAATTCTGTAATATCGTAATCCAAGATGGCGGATTCAATATGGCGGATCCAATATGGCGGCCACAATATTTTTTTAAATGAAATGTACATACGCAAATTATTAAAAATTGTTATTTAGGAGTTTTAGTTTTAGTTCAGCAGACCGAACATGAATCTAAACTCTAAATTACGTAATATCGAAATTCAAGATGGCGGATCCAATATGGTGTCCGTAAGTTAAAATAGAATGATAAATCAAGAAAGAAATTGCTAAAATTTGTTACTCAGGGGCTTAATTCGCTAACCTTGTTTCGAATATTTTAGTTTCGTCACTTTGGAAACCATAATATCGGATCCAATATAGCTGTTATAAATTAAAAAAAAAATAAGACGTACATGCAAAAATCATTAAAAATTAGTTCCTAGAGGTTTCTGATTCCGCAGTTAAAATTTTGTAATTTTGAATTCTAGTAGAATTTCCAGTATGTGCTAAAATGAAATAATTAATCAAAAATTAATCTTAAATGTCCAATCACAGAGTAGTCAAAAGACAAATACTATTGGCTAATACTATTAGGCAAGAACTATTAACTTTAATTCTAATATTTGGTCAAGTCATAAAATGACAGAAAGTAAAATATTGTAAGCCATGAACTTAAAATAACCTAATGCTTCTAGTCCTAAACAGACAGCTAGAAAAGTACGATAAGATATAAATTTAACATAATCTAATACGTAAAATGATGAACGAGTAGAATCTTCAACTTACGGACACCATATTGGATCCGCCATCATGGATTTCGATATTAAGTAATTTGGACAGATTCATGATCAGCAATCTCTAAAACCCCTAAGGGCCAGTTGTACGAACTAAGTTGAGCCAAGTTCAGCTTGAACCAAGATTAAAAGCCATGGTTACGATTATTGTAACAATCGTAACCTTGGCTTTTAATCTTGGTTCAAGCTGAACTTGGCTCAACTTGATCCAAGATCAAAATTCATGGTTACGATTATTGTAACAATCGTAACGTTGGCTTTTGATCTTGGTTCAAGCTGAACTTGGCTCAACTTAGTTCGTACAACTGGCCCTTAGTAACAATTTTTAACAATTTGCGCATTTACATGTCAATTAAAAAAATATTCTGGCATCCATATTGGATTCGCCATTTTGGATTTCGATATTACGTAATTTAGATTTCAGATTCTCGATCAGAAACCCTTAAAAGTCCTAAGTAACAATTTTTAACAGTTTGTGCATGTACATTTCATTTAAAAAAATATTATGGCCGCCATATTGGATCCGCTATCTTGGTTTTTTGAATCGCAAAATTTGGGGTCAGAAATGAGATTAGAAACCAAAAAAAAACCCCAAGTAACAATTTTTTTTAAGATTTTAAACAATCTTTTGATAAAATTTTAATTTACTTTCAAAATTTAAGTCCTTTAATTTTGAAATTTCAAAATTCGGGCTCGATAGAACTAAAGGCAATTTTATAACGAAGAGTTTAAAAAAAAAAATTTAAATTTGATTAATTCCAGGCATGGGAATTATCGCTTGTCCAAAAAATGAGCTATTTGCCCCACTGTGCGACGTTTAGATACATGCGAAGCAAAAATATTCAAATCGCTGACGAACTGAGTTTGAATGTTTATTGTAAAATGCCGACTAAGCCCTAAACACCCAGACCGCCACTGCTTATTTGTCAAATATTATTTAATAAGAATATTATTTTTCTACGTCAAATCGTTTGTTATGATTTTGTTACTGCACGTATGTACTTAGTTTTTACCAACTGACCTATTTTACGGTAGAAAGTGTCATAGCGAAAACTAGATTGGTATCACTAAAAATCACTACACATGTTGACCAACTCATCTAATTCCCAAACTTTGTAGAAATGAAATACCTATAACATAATAATCATATCATTGCTTTCAGTATATTTAATGTAAAACGTACTAAAGTAAGCTTATTATTGTTACATGTTCTACCCCCAGAGACATCTATGAAAGTTGCCTCTAAGTTCCATGTAGAAATAATAGAGAATAATTAAGTTAGTTAGTTCGGAAATCATCTCAGAGATGGCGCGCGGTGCTAACATCTATTGGAACATTGTAGAAAGATATAAAAAAGGAGAGTGAGTGACCTAACGAAGGGAGTAGTACAGTTCAGTTAGCGGTTTAGTACAGTTCAGATAGTTAGATAGTAGTTCAGTTGAGAAAGCAAAGTGATCAAATTATTGAATTATAGTACACAGTGTAATATTATTAGTGAATTAATTATTTGTTGTAATTAGTACTTAAGTTAATACATTAGTATTTAGTGTTACCCTGGTGTTATAATTTCCGCATCCACGATACAGGGTGTTTACAAAAGGGTATAAACACGTAACATTATTAAAGATACTGAAAATAATGATACGATTATTATATTATAGGTACTTAGACGAATTGGTCAACATGCGCAGTGACATTTTACTACTTTTAGTGATACCAACCAAGTTTCTATTTAACATGACACTTTTTACCAAACTTTCTAACGTGAAAAAGGTCAATTAGTTAGTAATTTTTTTAGGCGAATTCTACAAAAAGACTAATTTGTAATATAATACACAGAAATTTGGAGAGGGAACTAAAACAAGAGGTAAGAAGTTATTTATTAATTGAGGTGTTCATTAATTCTTTAATATATTTTACAAAACAGCCTGACTGATTCACGTCACCTTAGAACGTCCTAAACTGCTATTTCTTTGCTTCACTTTGTTGGAACCTATCTTCAAGCTACGCACTACATATTTTACGCTTCATGTCTGATGAATGTTTCATGTTCACTAGAATTTCAAGCTTCCAGCAGAAATTTCAAGTTTTCAGGCTTCCATGGTGGAAAGCTTCAAATGGCTATTAGAACAAACTATTAAATAGCTTCACATTGAAACTTTTCAACCGTTTTTCTTTTTCTTTCTAAAGTATCACATATAGTAAGTTCACGTAGTTTTCACGTATCACGCTACAAACCTCAAATTTCATGCATTCACCTTCATGTTGCGATAACCACGCTCGAGACTCAAGCCTTTATGTTGTTAAACTTGTTTTAAAATTTCCCAGTTATAAGCTTTTTACGATAAGCATCATTTTTATTAACATTAAGTAAATATTAATCTTGAATCTTTGTAAATCTACTCAAAAATCCATTCTATTTTTTTTTATTTAGTTATGGACATTTTTGGCGTATACGATGACGAATGAAATACACTTTACTGCCTGTGGATTCTTCAAAATTGATTTCGCTCTAATCACTTCTGTAAGTCAGAAAATTATTAGCATACCGATACATACAGTGCGTGTAATTTCCCGTTAGGCATGTACATCCACGTAGCGCGATAGATTTGGCAACATAGCTGCAGTAAATTCCTCCGTCGAGCGGAGCATTCCAGTCTGTTATTTCATTTCAGCCAGCTGGCACGCGCGATGTTGTAATTTTACTCCCTATGCCTAGCGTTCGGCTACACACACGGTATCAACATTTATACAGGGTGTTCTTGAAATACATCCACATATTCAGATCTATGTATACTCACATCTTCCTAATATTAGCAAAAATATTTATTCATCAAAGTGCACAAATCGAATAATAAATTTTGAATATTGCAAACTATTATTGAGTACGCCCATTTTGTTATAAATAATGTTCTAGAGACTTTTATGCTCTACTAAAGATGTGGGTATAGTGTTTGGCCCAAATCCTTAACTCGGAAAAAAAGGGACGGTACATAGCTCTTAATGAATTCCGTTTTTTCGCCAATTTAAAAAAACAATTCCGTTTTTTCGCCAACCTGCAAAGACTATAATGTCAAACGCAAATATTTTATATGCTAAAGGAATTTCGGTGAATACTGTACTTACAGTCTTTAATCTCTTCACCGTTATCTGAACACCCTGTATAATATACGACTGTAACACAATAGTGTATAATGAAACATTTTTGTTTTATTTTTCAGGCCGTATCAACTGGAGCAACCTATTTAGTAATTTTGGCTCAATTTCACACAAGACAGTAACAACCACAACTCACATAATCTAATCGTATTAGTCACGTTTATTAGTAGGAATAAGCAAATATGGATTTTCTATATGGCACGGTTACTTATTAGTCAACAATTTTCATGTAGAGAGACGCCAGAAGAGCTTATTTATTGGTCAAATCTTGCAAGTCAATTTTTTAACTACTTAACGACGTCCAATTGAGCTGAAATTTTGCATACACTTGTAGTTCTGGTGACAATACAATAATATGGTAACAAAAGTATTTTTTTAGGTTTTTAAACTATAATTGGAACGGATAGTGTATTCATTCAGACGTTGCATTCTAAGAAATGGCGGAGGATCTGGTACTTTTAAGTAAGGACGACGCCATGAATATTAAACTAATTAAGACGTGTAACTAAAAATTTAAAAATAAAATTAGACGTAAAAAAACTTTTTAATAACAAGCTTTTATTATTTATTATTATTACAGTTACTTAAAAAGTAGTTGGTTCTCTTTTCATTTTAATTGATTTCGTATTCTTTTTCATGTGTGCTGATCCACGGTTCAAATGTAAAAAATTAATTGGATTTAGTAAATCTGACTGATTTCTTATGTTGTACTTAAATTGTTGACTTTTATTATTTGTTATTTTGTTAAGTTTATTAATTAAACATTCATTACAAAATATTCTTATTATTTTACTACGTATAGATGATATGAATAAAAGGTAGTGCAAATAGAGAACAAAAAAAAATGTTACTGGAGTGACTTTTTTCTCTCAATTTCTCATTAAAAAAAAAAGAAAATTGAATCCTCAACAATTTAATTTTTTTATCTAAACAATGAAATGGTGCCAAAATATTTTTCTGTGGGATTTTGTATCTTTCTAGGTGTAAATTAATAATTCAACGTCAAACATTTTATAAACAATATACAGAGTGTTATTTTCTAGGAATAATTTAAAAATATTTTTATACTGGGTCCGGTCCTGATATTTTATTAAGATCCCAGGCATTTGATGGTGAATGATTACTGTAACCAAAATACAAAATTTCATTGGCTTACGTATTACAGATATATGATATATGGCAAAAAGACAATTCTTCCAAAAAATATAAAACATCCTGTATTTCGAAAACTGGGCCGCTTAAGCTATTACTGCAAGGAGGTTTACGATCGCCTCAATGTTCTCTATCTTTTAGTAAAGTCTCTCCCCTCACGAATCACCCCGTATTTTCAAGAATTTAAGTACATGCCATTTGATTTATTATTTGAAAAGGTACAAAATGGAGTAAATAATTTTTTTGTCAGAACGTAACTTTTCAGGGATCTACAGACGACCCAACCAACCAACCAGCCAACCTTCTCGGTACACTTTGGAATTCCAGCGCCTTCAAAGCGTACTAACAATGTTGGCTCCAGCAGTTTCACGAGTTCGCATGGCAATCTTCGAAGTGTACCGGTTGGTCGGTTGGTTGGTTGGTTGGTTGGTTGGGTCGTCTGTAGACCCCATGTAGGATTTATCCTTCCTCGCCAAACGTTTAAGGGGTCTACAGACGATCCAACCGACCAACCAACCAACCTTCTCGGTATACTTTGAAAATTGCCATGGCAGCTCGTAAAAGTGAGCTGGTCTGGTGGAATTCCAGCGCCTTCAAAGCGTACTGACAATGTTGGCTTCAGCAGACCAGCTCACATTTACGAGTTCGCATGGCAATATTCAAAGTGTACCGAGAAGGTCGGTTGGTTGGTTGAATCAACTGTAGACCTCTCTAAATAGGCAGTTTAGTTGGCTTTTTTATATATTTATAAGACCCTAAAAAAAAGTTTTACGCAATAAAATTTCAGTCTCATCAATATCCAAATCAAAATCGAATCGAATATTCAACTTAAACATTTTTCAGTCGCCGGAAGAACATTTATTTTTGTCCTACTGATTAATGTACTTATACTTTGATAAGAAATAATGCAATATAATGGGTACAAATTATTAAAATTTAACTGAAACAAAGATATCTATGAAACTGCACACGAACATATATCATTGTTGTGTTTCTCTACGTTTATCCTTAATCTTTCCGACGAACCAACTCATTATGAAAAGATAAAAACAATGTAATATGCTACTTTATTTTATAGAGTTGTTAATTGCCTATTTCCGTGCCATAGCCTTAACATCAGTATTTGTCCAGTTTCAAGATAATCGCGAGACCTTTTCGCCAACATGAGCAGGGTTGCTCCAAAGAAAAAGATCAACGCTGTGTGCGAAATTTTAAATCCCATTTTTCTAATTTCCAAATTTGCAGGAATTTGCTCAACGAAATATGACAAAGGTAAAGATGAGTTAGTTACTTCTCACTTTATGGTTATATTTCAAATTGTTCTTGTTATTGTTGGTATTCTACAAGTGATCTTGATACCGTACAGTGTCATTAGTATGGAGAAACAGGTAAGTAATAGATTGGGTGAATCGGTGAATACTTATAGTCCACGCATATTAGACATTTTAGAAGAAATAATTTATAAAGTAATAATATTTGACATGCGTACTCTAGATAGGGTAAGAAATAGATACTCGAAAAGTTCCCCTCCCTCTTCAGTTAGGGGTGGAACGTCCCTTTTTTTTGCAAAAAAACACCCCCAATGAGGACTTAAAGCTGGTTTTTCACTTTTATCTTGTAAACCACTGATCGGATATTAGCTATAGGGTCAAAATTGCTGCTGGTAACTCGGTGGTATAAATGGGTGCTAAGATGTTGCCTACTTTCTTTCAACCCCAATCCGTTGGTTCCAAGTTTTCTCCTCGCCAAATTTGGAGAAATACTCTGTAAGAATGTTGACGTAATGCCTCGTATGTTGGTGGCAGTCTTGGTAGAATCTCGGCAGTACTAGATTGACCGACCAACCCAAGGAACAATTTTAGTTTCTTAAATGTATACAAGGGTGCTATAAAAGTATTTTTAAAATGCCTTGAAAAATCTATTTTGCTGTAACGATATCCTTAATACCATCATAAAGCGACTTGTAGACTAAAAGGGCCCACCCTTATGAAGGTTGTTAAGGCCTTTTTAAATTCCATCATAAAACTCCTTAGTGAGGCATAGTGCTGCTCTTGAAAACCTTGTTCGGGCCGTTTTAAAACCTTTCTTAAAACCTATTTTAAAGCTGTCAGAAGCTCTTCTATTAGCTTCCTGCATTTCTAGAAAACACCTAGAAGGCTACCTTAAAACTGGTTTTTAAAACTCTTATAAGTCCATATTAGAACTGAGAAGCTATAAGAATGTCCACGAAGGAATCCAAATAATTTTATTATTGCATTTATTTTTTCTAAACTGATTTAAGCAAACACACCATCAGACTTATTGAAGATAAAATGGAATTTGAAATGTATAAAGCGTAGAGCACTATAACCTCTCTAAGGCCGATTTAAAAGGTAATAAAAAGCCATGAGGTATGACAAAAAAATTAAAACCAACGGCAGTTTATCGTTAAAACTACATAAGAAAGGCCCAAAAAACAAGACTCCTCAGAAATAATAATGATTTTAATATCCATACAAAATTTGCATAGACACACGTAATCAGCAAATTTAAAAAAGTGGGCTGCTTCTCGGTTCCCACGGTAATTTTCAGTCTTTTCTTGTAATTCTACCTTAATTTGCTAACGAAAAAGTGATAATTATTGGTAATTATAATTGTGAGAATGACCTTGAATATTTTTATATAACAAGAAAAACATGGCCGGCCAACTAAAAACCTAATTGTCATTTTACAGTCCTCTCCAGTGTTGCCAGGTCTAGTGAAATTTCACTAGATCTGGTGATTTTTTTTTAAATCTACTGATTTAGTGAAAACTTTTATGAAAATGCCCATTTTTAATGATTTTTGAATCATCCAATTTATTGCCCTCTACTGGTAGGTAGACAGACATTAAATTCGAGTTGCGATCCATTTAATACAGAACTGTTCACGTTAATCGCTACCACGGTCAGTAAACTCTACGGTTACCTCGATCAGCAGCTCAGCACTCAGATGCCTGTAGTGTCTTCAGCTGACGTAGGCTGTAGACAGAATATCTTTCATTCGATTCCCCGCTCCGCGCGTCTCTCTCGTCCAAAAAGCTGCTAATTGAGGTAACCGTATAGTTTATCGACCGTGAATCGCTACAATCGAATAGCCTGGACTCGTTGCCCTCTAGGGTCTCGTAGACAAACAGTACTTTCTAGTTCCAAACCATTTAATACAATACAGAGTACGAAGTCTGGCAACGAAATAATCAGATAGAGGACGCTCAAAGCTATGCTGTGCTCAGAGAGCTCAAGAAAATTACGTGTCCTACAGACACTGCAACTTTTGAAAATTAAAGATGAGAGCTTTAATTGCAAATCTAGTGAAACTTTAGTAAGATTTAGTAACTTTTTAAAGCGTCGTCTAAAATTTTGATCTGGCACCACTGGTCCTCTCATTAAACTATATATTCTAATAATGGTAATGACCTAGAACATTTACTCTAAATGAAGCCCTTTTAGTCTTTTTGTATACTATCACAAATAATCCCTTCCTTACAAAAATGCAAAAATGCACTTGGCGAAGATCACATGGACTTGATAAAAGCTGTAATAAAACGTTTGGGACGTTGACATTTGATACAAAAACTTAAAACTTAACCTCAAAATAATTTGTATGTGTGTGTGTTTTAACAGTCCTTTTAAAATGGCCACTCTTTTTTATTTTCTTCCACCTTTCCAAAAAAGACTTAATTACACATCAGTAAGTCGTGAAATGCTTTTAATTAACACACACACGCATGCATCAACGACACGTCAGACAGACATATTGTTTATTATTTTTATAATAAATGTTTTATTGAGGTTTTGGAAAGTGTTTTATGGAATTAAAATTTGCCTTTTAGATTTATAGAGGCCTTTTTCTCTTCATAACGGTTTCATCACAACATTTATCAAGGATGTTTTAAGAGTCTAGTTTTGTAATGGCCTTTAATAAGTACTAATAGGTATTGAAAATATCTAGTTTTAAAAAGGATTTAAAATGTATTTATTGCAAATATGTTAAAACCATAAAAAATAATTTAAAGCCTCTTTAAATCTAAATGGAATTTAAGACGTTCATAAAACTAATTAGCTTTATGGAGAGTTTTATGTAGGTTATGAAAAATCCATTACAAATACATATATTATCCTAGAAGCAAATTAGCTTTATAATTAGGTCTTACAGAATGCTTTAAAACTTATTATTAAGAGCAAGTATACCTACTTGAAGCCTAAAAGGCCTTAACTACAACATCAATAAAGCACATGACTATTTCCTAACCCCGACAAACCTTTCTTAAAACGTCCTCAAGTCCAAATGACTTTTAAATTGTTCTTTGGGAACTTATTGAAAATAATGAACCTTTGATGATTCAAAGATGTCTCTTTTTTGGGGGCTTTGTATAATGCAAGTGCGAATATAAATAAAAATTACTTGCGTCAAAAACCCGCTATATATGCATCTTATAGAGTGAATTCCACTCTATAGAACTTTTCTCGTTAAGAAAAGCTACAAGGTTAATAGAACATATTTTATGCAGAATTTAACGATAAATTTTGTATTCCCTATGCTTTTCTCTTCCGACGAACGGTTTACAAGATAAAAGTGAAAAACCAGCTTTAAGTCCTCATTAAGGGTGGTTTTTTTACAAAAACGGGGGGGCACTTTTCGTTTATCTATATCTAGAGTACGCATCTTAAATATTACTTTATAAATTATTTTTTCTATTCACTGTTTTTTAATCTAATTTGCGTGTACTATTATTGTTAGACCAAGAAAGAAAACCCATCGATTAGTTTGCAGTTTACAAAGACGTAGAGTTTGAAATCTGAATATTTAGTTACAACTATAATAAGACTGTTGAAAGTGAGAAAAACTATTTAATTCGATCGTAGAAAAAATGTTGTGTGCAGCATGTGCAAGAAGTATATCTGTTGCACAAAAGCATGAAATTTGCAGCTCGAGACGAAGTCGAGGCTTTAGAAGTATAAATATCGTTTCAAAATGATCGATGAAGGTTTTTTAAAAGGACAATAACAGCCAGTTTCACAATCGTTGGTTAACTAATGGTTAGGATTTACTATGAAAATCCGTTTCGCAATGTCTGGTTAATTTCAAGGTCTTGGTTATCTTGTGGTTAAGCAAACCAGTAGAATAGGTAGGTATTGGTAAACTAATAATTCGTGGTATATATCAAGATGCAGATTACACCGCTAGTGCTAATACAAATTTTTGATAAATTTAACTTCGAAGATTAGAAACAGAACAAATTAAATGGACTATTTTTCCAGTTTAGAACATGGATATTTTCAGCAATTTTTTGGTATACCTACCCAAATATCTAATAACATTAGAAAGAAAAACAATCACGCTGCGTAAATATACCTGTCTTTATAATAATTATTTCAATTAAATATTAATACTTTATTATTTTCATGTTTTTTGATACCCAAAATATGAAACTTTGTAATTAAACTAGTGGAAGCATTATACTCTTCGCCGATTTACTGAGCTTTTTAAATAATTGTTACACATTCTATAGGATACTCTTAGCATTTTTCTTGTAAATAATGTTAATTTTTGGACATTCTAAATTTTGTGATAACAACTTTGTTGTGAAAAAAAAAAATATATGAAAAAAAAACCACGATGTGAGGGATCGAACCCGGGACCCTTGGATTGTGAGAAGAAGAAGAAGAAGAAAACAGATTTTATTCTTAAGTTTAGTACAACTATGTACCTTTCCGGATCCTGGCCCGGGGCCAACCAAACAACCACGGCACGTAGTGCCGTGGTGAATGTAAGGTGGGACGGGGCAGGTCCGGTTCGGCTTAACGGTTAACGGGGAGGAGGGGGATTAGCTCTCCTGTTTGTTATAAACAAACTTAAAAACTAATAATAATATTAAAAATTGCTGTCTACGCAGAGACCTAAAACTAATTAAAAATAACACAACACTTGGGAAAGCACTTACAAAATTTGGGTTGCTGACTCGGGTAAAAAGCTAAACGAAAAAACCCGTACGAGAACTGTCGGCCTGGTGGTCTCCCTGCCTCCAGGAAGATATGATAATGTAAAAAAAGTATCGTTTAAAATGTTATAATTTTCAAGAATTTTCTCGGCCTAAAAAGAATTTACGAACAAAATGACAAAAAGAACAAAAAAGAAAAAACAACAAGCATAAAAACGAACAAATAGAAAAGGAAAGAGGGAATTAAAGATAAAGTTTAGGAAAGATGATAGGATAGGGTTTTATAAAGGTTATGGTAGGTGAAGATTTGGCTAAGGGAGTTGCCAGAAAATAGGCAACGCCTGGTATGGTAGGCGGTGTCTCAGATTGAATAATATTGCATTATGCTGTCTGATTTGAGTAATGTTGCGGGTTAGCGGACTATCGCCCAGTTTGGTGGTGTAAAATTTTTGGGAGATTTCCTGGACGTAGTCCGCTAGTGGGGTTATGTCGTGGCAGCGTGCATAGAGATCTCTGAGGGAGGTGTACCTATCAGAGTCTGAAATGAGGCGCATAAATTTGTGTTCTAGAACTTTAAGTTTGCGCATTGTCGTGGCCGGTATGCTGCACCATGCCGGCGCCGCGTATGTGATTGCCGGCCTGATCACCATAGTGTACAACAGTTTTTTATTATTTCTGTTAAGTCCGCTACCCCTGGCCAGGAGCGGGTACAGACTCCTGGTCATGAAGTAGACCTTGCGTACTGTCTCGTTGATGTGGGTGTCAAACGTCAGTCGTTTGTCTAAATTAACCCCCAGATACTTCACGCACCGTTTAATAGGAATTTCTCTACCCCTGACCGAAATTGGCGTTAAAATCCGATTTTCGGTGAGTCGGTGCGTGAAGAGGATCGCTTCAGACTTCTCGGCGTTGATCCGAATCTTCCACTTGTCGTAATACGCCGCGGCACGGACCATGTGTGCTTTAAGCAGCATGTTCGCTGCCTGCGCGTTATGTGAGTGCGCGTACATGGCCGTGTCGTCAGTGTACTTGGCAAGTTTCGTATTCGGAAACTCCGGGAAGTCGGAGACGTACAAGTTGTACAGCTTTGGTGACAGGCACGACCCCTGGGGGACACCCGCGCGAATGTCCCGCCGTGTTGATAGTTTGTTATTCACCCTGACCTGCAGCGATCTACCTGTTAGGAAAGAGTGAATAAGTTTGGTTATGTATGTGGGGAAGTCCAATGTGTTTAGTTTGTAAAATAGGCCCGGGATCCATACGGTATCAAAGGCCTTCTCAATATCGAGGAGCACCATGGCGGTGCTCTTCCCGAGATTGTATTGTACAGCAACATCATTCACGATCCTAACGACCTGCTGCACAGTGCTCCTGCCCCGCCTGAAGCCGAATTGGCACTCGTCGTCGATGTGAAGTTCATCCTGAAGAGCATCTAGTCTGATCAGGATGACCTTCTCCACCAACTTGGAGATCGTCGACAGCAACGAGATTGGTCGATAATTGTCGACGAGCTTCGCGTTTTTGTTCGGCTTCAAGATTGGCACGACCACGGCGCATTTCCATTGGCTAGGCCAGTGTTGCAGCCACAGGACCGCGTTAACGATATACGTTAACTGCACAATACCTTTTCTCGGGAGATATTTGAGTAGTCTGTAATCGATGCCGTCTTTCCCCGGAGCTTTGTTATTCGGTAGTGTCCGGACAATGCCAGCCACTTCCGAGGGCTTGGCCATGACTTTTAAGAACTCACGTCTCGATTGTGAGACGAAACTTTTGCCGCTACACCACCATTTCTTATTACTAAAATTGTTAATGAGTCTAATATATACCATTAGAAAATTTATTGTGATTATTAGGAAACACACATTAGTAAAATGTATTAAAAAAAAATAGTGATAGGAAATAACATTTCGCAAGGTTTCTATTTATTACAAACCATAAAAAAATGTAAAAAATATTTTTTTAAATTTTAAATTACTAATAACTTTTTTATTTACCAATCTATTTTGTTAAAAAACAATCCTCTAGCTAACACTAAGTTACTCTCCAAATTTCAATACAATCGGATTTTTCTTTCTTGAGTCATCGTGCTTACAAGAAACGTGACGGACGGACAGACGGACATTTTGAAAGTTGTTCAGAATTCGTTCACTAACATAACGATATAAAAAATTTTTCTCTACTAGCGATATTTACTGATTTAGAAATGTGCCGATCAAATACAATATACTCTTCGTTTTTGCGAAGAGTATAGGTCGTGTGCGCGTGACGTCACAGAGCTGAGACCTTAGGAAAACAAACCGCTGTCATTGCTGTCAAATGACGACTGACAACCTAAGAATTGAATTTTTCATAATATTAGAGTTTTTATGGACATTATATCGTACAAAATGACAAGTTTTTGTTGTACTATTAGTTGTGGAAGTGTGGCAATACCGAGACAACATCAGTTTTTATAAAATACTGTCGATTTACAGCCAGAAGAGGTTAGGATTAAAAGATTCCAAGCAATTAAAAGGAATTATTTTACTGGGGTATTCCAAGCATTTTATTAATGGTAAGTTGTTGCTTATTAATTTAAGAATTTGATTTTTATTGTGGATTTATGTTGTAGGAAAGACAGCTGTAATTCAAGACCACGATGATCTATCCAGTTAGGTGTTCTCTGATAATATAGGATATAACTTAAAACTCAAATGTGAAGCACTTTTAGCTTGTGATAATAATAACTACTGCTAAACCAAACAAGAAACAATTCATGGTAAAAAAATAACACTTTATATTGATTTGTCAGCATTTTTAAAAACCAGTTCTTGTGTTTAAATTTTAGTTGAGTGAGGGTAGAACTGATGCTGAGGGAGAAAGAAGTGTAATAGAAATTGTTGTACACCTCAAGAGGAAAATACACAGGCTACATTCAGATATCTGATGAAGTGCATAAGTTAAGGAAATTCCAAGTATTGCTGTCATTGATTGATCTGGCAACTAAACGTCCTTTTAAATTATATATTGTGTAATGCTCAAAAACACAGTGTTGAATTTTTAGCATTCAAAAACTATGAAACTAAGACAAAGTGACGTGAAGTGAGTGAACAAATAAAGTCCAAATGGACGTTGAAACTGTCAAATTGTAGCTATAAATGTTCTTTGAATTATGTAATTACAATGTTACTACTTAGATACTTCGTACCTATAAGTATATAGTATAATCATTTATTTTTTTATTGCAATATAGATCTTTCTTTGTATCTCATGTTAAGTTTCTTGTTGATTCTTCTTACGAGTACTAATGGAACATATGGAACCTTGGATAATAAAGAATTTGATATTTAGTAAGTATATTTTGTTTTACTTTCAGTTAGATGCAAAGATGCATGTATAAATTCAACATAATCGACTATTTCAATTCACTGCTAACAACAATAATACGAGTGATAAATAAAAAAGTGAATATACGTGTTTAATAAAATACACAAAATATTTAACAATTCACCTGCCTACATAAAATAATAAAATACATGTTAGACATATTATATAACAATAAGACATGATAAGAAAAAGTGCTTGCACAAATTACAATGGTTTGTATAGTTCAATCTATAGGTATATCATAGGTACACTGGAAGAAATTGTGTACATCTGTTTACATATTTCAAGTAGTCCACAGTACTTCAGTCCTTCATCTTTAATTTATATGGTATTTTTCATAAAATTCATAACAAACCATAGCCACCGTTTACTGCTAAAAATTGAAAGGAAAGACTGGGTAGTGAACAAATTTTGTCTAGACTAGTAACACAGTCACAATGAGTACTGAAGGATCATCTGGATCAGTAATAGTCCAAGTAGTCGATGGCTTTTGTTGAAGATGGTAAGTTAAGAGTTCATTACCTGAAATATGAATTTGTATGTTAGCAATTACTCATTAAGCAACATTTAATTAGGTAACCATATATTGAAAACAAGAGTTGTTCATCAACAACTAATTCTTACCTTTGCAAAAAGCTTTTATCCTGTAAATTTCTTGGAGAGTACTTCTTTCACCCAACCATAAAAAGCTTCAAGATTTTTGAATGCCTTGAACTCATCCTTTTGTCTATGCATTACTCACAAAAACCAAGTAATTCACAATATCCTTATGTGAAATATTATGAAATACACCAATATTTGTACTGAAGTCATAATTTCTCAAAATATAAAGGATTTAATTCGATGACACCAACTTTTTCCATGTACCTAACCTCTACAATATGAGACGATTTTGTAAAATATAAACTTATCTCCATATTAACGAACAAAATTCACCACACGAAATAATTAAGGATAGTTGTGGATGTTAAATAATACAAAATTAAGTTTCAAAATATCACAAAAACGGCAAAACATACTTTAAAACAACACGTTCAATCGGCACGTCACTCGATGACAGCTGTTTGTTTTCCTAAGGTCTCAGAATCTGTGACGTCAGCGCACGCGACCTATAAAAATCACAGCGAGACCGTAAAACAAAATAAATTTACAGCGTTGCCCGTTGCAGCAGTGCGCAGAACGCAGACTAGGCCGCGGCGCGCAGCTGCCAAATTGTGCAAATACAAATACAACAAAGTTGAATCGAAATTTTAACTCGCCAACATTTAAGAATATCAAAGATTATCATTTATTTGCCTGAATTTCTAAATAATCAAGCAGCTCTCGGTTTCAGAGCCAACTTGATTTATACGTTGCGTTGTTGTTTACAGAACAGAGCACGCAGTGCCAGTGATGGCATTCCGCGCGCCTACTTGATAATTTTCAACGAATTTTAACAAACGAGCTGTGTGCGTATTCTGCATGAACGGGTGCCTTGATTCTTCACGCGTTTTTGTCGATATTCGTAAATTAAGTCGACGTGAATACCAGAATATCTAAGAAGACATGATACCCAATTTTATAGTATCATGACATGAGACGTGTTTGTGAAAATAAAAATTAATTGAAACAAATACAAAAGCGGATTAATGAATGAAGTGTGAAGTGCATGTACCGTACACCGTACAGTTACCCATGTTTATTATTATTAAGGTTAACCATAGAAAATTGCAATTTATATCATGTACAAAATGCGTTCAAACTAGGTATTTTACTGAGATTTTTACGTAAACTAGGATGTCATGCCGTAAGCAGGCTACTAGGTGGTGTTTTAATGACGTTTTGATTTCGTAAAATTCCCAAATCATTTAGAATGCAGCAGAATAAAATCTTCACAAGGCTTTGACAGACGTTCTGCTATCCATGCGTATTCTAATTGGCCTCATTTTGCTGTACGGTACATGTGACAGCATCACGCCATCTGTAGCCAAAGGAAAATAAAATACACACCATTAAATAGGAGTGGAACTAACATATTACAGAGTAATATGGAGAAAGTATTGTGAGAGTGTAAGGAATCGACTGAGAGTTTTTTGTAAATTTTTACAGTCAATAATTTCTATATCACTACAATACGGGAAGTATCTTAAAAAATACATCAGGCCATTAAATAATAATAATGCAGAACGATGTTTTACATTGTATAAGGGCCGGTATGGTACACCTGGCCATGGGCGCAGCCAGGGGGGGAACCATGGGGCCCGGGCCCCCCCCAAGCCGTCTTCCATGAGTTAAAAAATTAAGAAGCAGTACAAAGCAGTATCTAAATTATCCCTTGAAATAGATATTTTGTAATTAATGCCAATATTATCTAATACAGGAATTTACATACACATCCGTTTTCAAACATTTTCTGAAAAATTTTCCTCATCCTCTGGGGAGGCCAGTTCTATTGGCCCCCCCCCAGATGAATTTTCTGGCTGCGCCACTGCACCTGGCAAACGTTTTATTGTGTATATGTAACTGTGCAAGATTCTAGTCGGCCTGCCATTGCTGTATGGCATGCCTGACAGTAATACGTCATCTATCGCGGTTGCCTGCTAAGTGTACAATCTGACCAAAGCTAAAATGTTCGTGTCGATACCACTACAATAGAGCAACTATAATAAACGAAAACGCTTTAGTGGTCAACGGGTGAAACGTAAGACGAATGAAAAGAGGCGGGAACTACATTTTCCGTCTTTACGCCACTTTTATTAAAGCGAGAGAACGAAAAGATCAGGTCGCGTGCTTGAGATAGGCGTGTTGAAGTTAATATATGCTGTAACAAGCTAAAAACGTACTCTTCGCCAATTTACTGAGCTTTTTATATAATTGTTACACATTCTATAGGATACTCTTCGCAGTTTTCTTGTAAATAATGTTAGTTTTTGGACATCCTAAATTTTGTGATACTATTTGTTGTGAAAAAAATTATATGAAAAAAAAAATGAAAAAAAAAATATCCAACCTGTGTGGGATTTGAACACACGATCTTTGGATTGCAAGGCAAAAGTTTATGGAGATAACATTTCGCAAGATTTCTATTACTTCCATATCCAGTGGAAGTATAGTAACGACAAAAAAAATTTTTAAACATTTTTATTGTTCAAATAGGCTTAAAATGTCAGAAAACGTCGAGATTTTATGTTTGAGCGAAAAAAAAAATTTCTGTCTGTCTGTCGGTCTGTCTGTCTGTAACTTTTTTTTGTGCTCACGTTTACTCTGGAAACGTTTAAGATATTGACTTGAAATTTGGTACACGTATGTACTTTAACGAGATCTGGAACTAGATTATATTTTCATCTTGTTCCGTCGAAGGGTTGGGGGGTAAATTGGGGTAAATTTGGGGTAAATAGGTAAATCAAGCAGGTAAGAGTTCATAAAATTGGTATTTAGTATATACATGAGAAGCTAAGGTTTCAAAAAAAATTTTGGCATTAGCCACCCCCATTACCACCCCCACCCCATTATTAAAAGGGATGAAAAAAAAATGTAATTTAGTGTGTGTACAAGAACCAGAAACCTCAAAATATTTTTTTACTTTATCCACCCCCACCCCCTATCACCACCCCCACCCCACTACCGATGTGGGGTATCGTTTTATGGGTTTTTGGTGTAGAGGATTTCAAATATTACATTATTAAAGTTCAATAAACAAATATTTCCACATACAAAATTTTTTTGTTGTGAGTGTCTTGGATACAAAATCTTAATGTGGAAGTAGTGATTCCTTGGGCAGCGGTTTTTAAGTACAAGCGACAAGAATTATGAGAACTTTTTTTTTATATTAAATAATTAATAACTTTTATTTACTGATAGATTTTCTTCAAAAACAATAGGGTTCTTCCTCTACCTAACACTAACTTACTTTCCAAATTTCAATTCAATCGGACTTTTCCTTCTCAAGTTATCGTGCTTACAAGAAACGTGACGGACGGACGGACAGACGGACGGACGGACGGACAGACGGACATTTTGAAAGTTGTTCAGAATTCGTTCACTAACACAATGATATGAATTTTTTTTCTCTACGAGCGATATTTACGATTTTAGAAATGTGCCGATCAAATACAATATACTCTTCGTTTTTGCGAAGAGTATAATAAAACAAATTCACTAAGTTTTATTAAATCGTTTTAAATCTACATATCCGGATTCACCGGGACATTTACGTACACATGCAATAATACTTCTTCAGGAGTAAATTTGTCACCTTTCTTATTGATATATATTTATTTTTCATTTGCGAAAATGCGTAGGTATTACTAAATAGGTACATTAGGAAAATAATACTCTACGCAAATTCAATAATTATTTCTTTACAAATTTCAGATCTACAAACTAAAGTAATAACAGAGTAATAACACAATCATATTGAACATATTTTATGAATTATTGAAGTTAGTTTCTCCTTTCTTTTTAAAATATATGAGGAATATCTGTCAAAAACTTGGGAAACTCATACCAACCATTCAAAACTTAAGCTTAACCGTTGGTTACATTACTAATCATAAAATAAATTTTGTGAAACGCATATATGTATTTACCAATACTTAACTTTCAGATTTTTTTTTTAAAACATTTGAAAACATAGATTCAGGTTAGTCAACCAAAAAGATAACCAACGATTGTGAAACTGGCTGTAAGACAATTTACCCACTGTTTTTTTTTTCGTCAAATTTTTGGCCTAAAAAACTTCTTTCCAATTTTATCTCATCGCAAAAATTTCATAGAAATATTAAAAGCCAATCCGGCCCACTGATTGAACACATATATTAAAAAAAACATACATTCGGATCGAATCGAGAAAACCTCCTCCATTTTTAAAATGTATGAAGTTTGAACACCAGTGTTCTTTGTTATTTATTTTCCTTGTAGATGTATGTGGACAAGAAACTTTCTTTTAAGAACATAAGTGAAGTGCATATTCCTGTCAGTCAACATATCATTACTAAAGTGGCGAATCCCATACTGATTTCGATAACTGCATTTACAGTAAGAGTTTTAGATCTTTTTCAAGTGCATAGACTTCTACCGAACCTTATCACCACTATTAATGCAATAGATCGCTTGACAGCTACTAAACAAAACGAGGATTCCAAGTGGATTTTAGCTTTTGCAGGTAATGTGCATTTTTGATCACGAGAAATGGTAATAAAAGTTGAAATAATAGAAGTAGCCCAGACGACAGAGGAAATTTTATAGTAAAATCTCCAAAAACTTGAAAAATGAATATATATTTTTTAATGAGTTTGTGAAAGTGTCTAGAATAATATCCTGAAAAGTTTACATTCCGCTCGGATGCAGAACATAAAAAAAAGTGAAAAAATTTTTTTTCTTCATCCATTTTTTCAAAATTTTGAAATTAAAACAGGGTAGGAAAATACAAAAAAATACAGGTGGATAGACCACGTGTTTCTGAACAAAAAATGTGCTAATAAAATTTATTGGTAAAGCCACGGCATTAAAGCAAAAAAAAAATAGTGAAATAACTTTGTCACTCTGCGTGGCCAATTCATAGCAGTTCTAACTAGTAAAATAAAGCTTTTTTTCTTTTTCTGATTACACATTTTTAACATTTTTCTTAGTGAATAGGATAAATAGTGAGTATGGAGGGAAAATATGTAATAATGAACGCATACACAGACACCACACATAGCCGCTGGATCGAGCAGATCTGCCGCGTCGTCACTCGCATGAATTTCATATTTGCAATTTACAAAATTCGTGCACTTACAACTCGTCTGCGCCTCCTCTATAAATTTGCGTATTTTTTCTCTAAACGAAATATTTTCTTTTCGACCATGCTTTTTTTAATACTTTTACACTTGGCCCAGAAGCTCCGTAACATTTAAAGTATGCGTGAATACAAGTAAATACTAAATTAGAATAAAAATTCTTTTTGCTAATGGCGTTTCATATTAAAGAATTTTAGGAATTTTCAAAACCTCTGCGACCACAAAGACTTTTTGGAAATGAACCAATTATTAACTAGAGAAACACTTTTTTGGCTATCAGAAGTTGAAAAATAATCGATTTTTCGGCCCACCCTACTGTCGATGTCACTGCATGAGAAGAAAATTTATTATTATTTTTTTAATTTCAGTACTTCTAACTTTAATATCGTGGCCTTTTCAAATCTACTCGAACTTCAGCCTCGATAAAAGGTCAATATTTACGTGGATGTTGCTGCTCAATGTGTACAATAATTTTTCGACTACTTGCTGCGAGTTTCAATTTATACTGATTTGCTGGGTACTGACATCTAGATTTAATTGTGTCAATGAGGAATTAAGGAAGCTTAACTTGATGAGGAATGGTACAGATGCAGGTAAAGTTTTGATAAACTCTGTTTATTATGAAGACCACAAAAAATAGTTGAAATTTCAATTTAAGTTGCTATTTCTATGTAGGTAGGTACTACAGACAAGGTATATAAAGTGGTTCCAATATAACAAGCGGCGCCGGCGTAAGTCACTCATACTGAGGTCACAGTTTTAATTCATTTACGTGATGTCAAAATTATTACAAATAATCTTTATTTATATTATTCACAATAATATTAATATTAAATATCTTCCTTAGGGTACGACCAAGTGTCGAGACCATATCGAAACTGAAGATGGCACATTTTACTAGAATAATTTTCCATGAAAAAAATATATTTTTATAAATTTTACATATTATTTATCTCTATTTATCTCTATATAGGTATTGTCCTATTATGTTGAAATTATTATTTTTTTTTGTTGCGACCTCAATACGCTTCCGTAGTTTCGTAATTATCATTATACTTTATTTTATAGACGATGTACTACCTAAATTAACGGAATGCAAGCAAACAGAAAATGTCGACATGGGAAACCACAGTTTTAGTGAAGCAAGACCAGCACAAATCGCCAGGATCCGCAAGGCTCATAGGCTGCTTTGTGAAAGCTGCTCTCAACTGAACACCCTATATAATGTTCAACTCCTTGTGTCTTTGGGAAGTTGTACAATTAATGTGTTGTTGAATCTATATTTTGCCATTTTCGGGGGTTTCGGACGACCTGCCACGACAGAATATGATGGCCAATCCGTATCGGATATCATCCACGCTGTTATTTGGAGTCTTTACTATTTTGGACGGTTTACTCTAGTTTGTAATGCAACTGGACGTCTCGTTAGAACGGTAGGCAATGATCATGGACGGCCCTACATTTAAAGAAATGGAGTTCAGGCAGCACATTGACATTTTGCCGTAATTTTTTTTATCAGACGATACATCACTTTGCACTCTGCAAAGACGTTACAACGTAAAAATGACGTGATTATGTCACACCCCAGGGACGTTACTTTATGATGTTACACTGGCGTCATTTGCCAACGCTTATCTGACCATATGTAAAGTATTTTTGATCAATTGGCACAAAGAAATATAATAACACAATTTCCTGCAAAACGGCGTGTGAAACTTGAAGGTTCTATTCATGAGCCCCAGCAAAAATGCTGTTTTTCGTTAATATATAGCATCACCTAGATGCTCAATTTATTTTGTCCCTTTAAAACACTTGTTTTAGAAAAAAATTCTATCCAAATTAAAGATAATTATGCCAGAAACCACTTTTATTTGAACAATTTTTTTGTACCTAAATGCCATATATCCCGAGAAAATAGAGAAAAATCGATTTTGTTATTAAAAACCGCTGCCCAAGGAATCACTACTTCCACATCCAGATTCTCTATTCAAGTCACAACGAAAAAACTTTGTATGTGAAAATAATTGTTTATGGAACTTTAATAATATAATATTTGAAATCCTCTACCCCAAAAACCCATAAAACGATACCCCACATCGGTAGTGGGGTGGGGGTGGTGATAGGGGGGTGGTAGTGGGGGGTGGATGAAGTAAAAAATATTTTGAGGTTTCTGGTTCCTGTACATAAACTAAATCACATTTTTTTTTCATCCCCTTTAATAAGGAGGTGGGGGTGGTAAAGGGAGTGGCTAATGCCAAAAATTTTTTTGAGACCTTAGCTTCTCTTGTATATCCTAAATACCAATTTCATGGACTCTTTCCTGCTTGATTTACCCATTTACCCCAAATTTACCCCAATTTACCCCCCAACCCTTCGACGGAACAAGATGAAAATATAATCTAGTTCCAGATCTCGTTAAAGTACATATGTGTACCAAATTTCAAGTCAATATCTTAAACGGTTCCAGAGTAAACGTGCGCACAAAAAAAAGTTACAGACAGACCGACAGACAGAAAATTTTTTTTCGCTCAAACTTAAAATCTCGACGTTTCGTGACATTTTAAGCCTATTTGGACAATAAAATTTTTTTAAAATTTTTTTGTCGTTACTATACTTCCACTGGACGTGGAAGTAAAATTTCCCTTTTCACCCCCCTGTAGGTTCCCGTGGATCCGTAAAACTCCTAAACTTTTTTGTTTCGTGAACTTTGGCCCATTTTAAACCAAATTTTAAAGCCCGCACAAATTTTTTTCGAGTTACAGTCATTTTTTTCAATCTTGTCCTGTACTAAACGCCAATATGACATCAGCCTGCTACCTGGGGACCTAGTGATTTTTCTACGGAATCCTGGGCCGTCCATGACTGTATATACTTCTACTATTCTGTTTCTCTCATGTTCTTATTTTTTAGGCAAATTCTACAAAAACTATTATCTGTCAGAAAATGAACAGATATTTGGAAAAATCAACAAAACAGGAGGTATCAATAAGTTATTATCTATATTTTGTGTCGTTATATAAAAAAATAGATGTAAACTTCGCCGTGCTATTAAAATTTTTATATATAATTACTGAATATTATACAGGGTGAGTCAATAGTGTGTGGACGGTCGATATTTCTTCAATCATTTGAAATGAAAAAAAAAAATGTCTGAAATAAAAATTATGGGAGGTCAGGAGTAGCATATTCTAAAATTATTTTAAAACCTACAGGGTGTTTCACAACAAAAAAAAAGCATTTGCAGCTGTCAAGAATAAAATTTACAAAAAACGTATTTTTACAAATTTGACCGTTGTTTCCTCCGATTAAAGAACTTATATCTAGATACATAATGGCTATCTTTTCTTCATATACCTTACTTATTTACTCCTAACATAATCACATTATATGTCCATTAAAATGGATAGATGAACATCACATCCCATAGGCAACAGTGACGGGTATGTGTAGAAGGGAAAATGTACAATATTGTACCTATATTACGTAATAATTCTTGGTTAACCTCTAGGAATATTACCGCGGATTTCAAAAATATAATAGGTAGAGATGTTTTATTCAAGGGAAATATGTATTGGAAGGATATTATTTATAATATTATTATTACAACTGTAAACTGAACGCCATCATGTTACGACTATGATCTACTTACTTATGAAACAATCGACTTTCTTCTTTTCTAAACTGCCTTCTGCAAACGGCACAGCATTTCAACATGTAGCACTAAATTTTCACTAAACTGTGTAAATATGAATAGAGAATATTATTTAGGTATTAGCAAATCACAATTTTAAATAAAATATGACTTCTTCACCACTTTTTCATCGGAGAACACGAAAAACATTCATTGACATTAACGGCGGAACGTCAAATTAAGACGATGGCTTAACCGATCGTGTACGAAGCGGTCGCGATATGCCGATGGGCCAATCAGAAACTTATGGGAAGAAGTGCCTTAGATTCTTTCAGGTTCATAAGTCTTTCAGGTTCATAAAATTCATGTCATTATGTATCTAGATATAAGTTCTTTAATCGGAGGTTGTTTCACTTTAGATGTTAGTCAAAACGATATATTATTGCATTAATTTCCAGATCTCTCAGATTTGAACAGCATTTCCACGATGATTCAGACATTTACGCTTTAAACTGTCGTAATTTCTCATTTCTTTCAAATGGAACACACTGTGTATATTTTGTTTCATTATTTTCGGCTTAGTATTTTTTTTTTAAATGGGACAAAAAAATTAAAATTTTTAAGACGATTTCGACTAATATAATCATTTAGGGCGAGTTGTACCAACTAATTTCAAACCAAGTTCAGCTCGATCCAAGATTAAAATCCATTGTTCTAACAATCGTAACCTTGGATTTTGATTTACTTTAGTGAGTTAATAATTTTGGTTGTAATTCCAGTAATCACCAGTGTGACCCATTTTAAATGGAAACATCTTTATAATAACTTTTTTACCGCAGGTGGCTTTGCATTTGTAAGAGGCGAATGTTTTTTTGGCCATAAGTAGATCTTAATTTGTTCTATATTTTGGTAAAATTTGGTTCAAGTCTGACAAAAAAATAAGAAAGTTATAACCCAAGTAACAATTTAAATGCTATGTGGACTTGAATAAGCTTTGTAATAGCTTTATTGAGGATGTAAGTTTGCTAAATGGCTTTATAGCGGTAGTGTAGCAGGCCAACAACTCTTTCAGCCTAAGTGGTTTTATTAAGAGTTGTAACAACCTCCTGGAGGCTGAGTTTCAATACCATTTAGCATTTGTTTTAAATCAAATCTATTGGCACTTGTAAAGGTTTTACGGTGGTGGTCAGCACTACCATGATAAAATCATTTGGCCTAGGACCCAATTTACCTCAGAGGCAACGTTCATAAAACCAGTATGCCTAAGAGTTTTAAAGGGGCACCTGAATATACTAATCATAAAACTGCTATAAAGCTGTATTGGCTTGTATAATGCCAAATGTAACATAAGAACCATTTAGTCTGGACAAATTCCTTCATAAAACCGCAAAAGTTGCAGTTTGACGTGGATAAATAGATTTGACTTATTTTAGGTTAATTTTTAATTACTTTTGTGTGAAGTACCTCAAGAAATTAAATATGGAAATATATTTTATTATGGAATAATTTTGTTGCATTTGACAGAGAGTTATTTATAAGTAATCGCGCGATTTAGGTAGGTTATTGATGCCACTGGTTTTTTGTCAACATCAAGTGTCTGATTTTGCCTTCTAACAAGGATTTTTGTGTTAACTGTATTCTGAATACCATATTTTTAACCTGATACTACTTTAAACAATTAGGAGCCCCACCCCCACCACATATTTGACTAATCAAAATAATCAAATAAATGTGAGAGGTTATCTTCTCCTTATTAATATCTTTTTGCTCTTCTTTTCACATTCCAGTGCAGTTCACTGCATCTGGGTATAAGGGCATATAGCTGACCCTTTCAAAGCAATCACAGCACAGCTAAGGTAAGGAAAAAGCAATTACCAAGTGTGAGGTTATATGTAAATAAACGCAAAAAAGTCAAATATTTTTAGGCAATAGGTTTTAGGGGTCGAAGGTTTTAGGCAATAGGTTTTATGATGGTTGTGAATAAAGACTTAAATTGGTTGTAATTAGTAGCAAATGCTCTCGTACGAGAGCACTGTGACAATCTTAGGATCGAATACTCCTATTGTGGTATTGCCGGCAACCAACAGATTTTAATCAAAAATCGCCATTTTTCTACAAAAATATCTTTGTAAACAAAAGCTGCCATGTTGGAATTATTCAAATGAACAATTACTTAGTCGCAATTTTTGCAACAATTTATGGGTAATAAGGATTAAAATCATGATTATTATGAGTAACGTGTGATTTAAGTTGATATTAACAAAAAAGTAAACTTTTTTAAAAATTAGTTTTAAAATATTTTTTTAAATTTCCAAAATTTTCAATATTTTTCAAGGGCTTCCGTATTTTTTGACCTACTAGTTGTGATATCATCAGTACAATTTAATGCGCAGCTAAATTTTCATTCACGGTGAGTACCTACTGAACTTGATAATTTTAACCAGTAGACACCAGCTGAAAGCTGAACAACAGCAAATGCTTATTATAATATCCATTACCAACACGCGACTAATTTGCCAACATTGCCAACTTAGTTTTAATATGATGACAAGCATAAAACCTTTTAACAGAGCAAATAGCTTTTTTAAGTGCAGTTCTAAGCAAGCGCGCAGCCAGGGGGGGGCCATGCCCCCCGCCCCCCCCCCCCCCCCAAGCCGTCTTCCATGAACCAAAAAATAAAGAAGCATAGTCACTATTAGTACAAATAGTTCCTTCAAATTAGGAAATATTTAAGAAAATTTTCCCACAGTTATGAGACCTGTAAAAAGTTAAGTATTTGGGTTGTCTAAATATGATTTTTACCCATCGCAGTTCTAAAAAAGGGTGGTTTTTGAGAAATATGTACATATATATGAATTTTAGCGTTTTTTCGTCTTTTTCTCTATATTGAGGAAAAACTACGCATTTTGGTGAAAAATATCAAGAAAGCAAAGTAGTAGAGCATAAAATTTCCTACAAGCTTTGTCTCTAACTTTTTTTCGAATTCCGCTTAGTTCCGCCGCTAGAGGGCGCGAAAGAAATAAATATACATATAGACTTTTGCGCATTTTTTTAGATTTTGAGCCAAAATTATGCATTTTTATGAAAAATTACATGAGATCAAAGTTGTCGAACATAAAATTCACTATCTTTGGTTCTAGTTTTTTTTTTTCATAGAAATATATATGTTCTACAACTTTGATCTCACGCAAGTTTTCATAACAATGCATAATTTTGGCTCAAAATCTAAAAAAAAGGCGCAAAAGTACATATGTATATTTATTTCTTTCGTGTCCTCTAGCGGCAAAACTAAGCGGGATTCGAAAAAAAAATGGTTGAGGCAGAACTTATAGGAAATTTTATGCGCTACACACCAAAATGCATAGTTTTTCCTCAAAATAGAGAAAGAGACGAAAAAACGCTAAAATTCATACATATGTATATATTTCTCAAAAACCACCCTTTTTTAGAACTGCGGGTGAGGTGAAAATCATGATTAGACAACCCAAATACTTCACTTCTTACAGGTCTCATAACTGTGGGAAGATTTTCCATAAAACAGCAATTTTTTGACTAATTTGAAATTAATATTTTATAATTAATGCCAATATTATCTAGTAGAGGAATCTATACACATCCGTTTTCCGAAAAGTTTTCCTCAACCTCTGGGGAGGCCGGTTCTATTGGCCCCCCCCAGATGAATTTTCTGGCTGCGCCACTGATTCTAAGCATTTTAGTTTTATGATGATCTTACAAAGTGGTTTTATAATAGTTTAAACAACGGTTTGTAGATAGTCCCTTAATGCCAAAATTATGCTTTTAGGATTTATTGTTGGTTTTATGAATACTTCTGTCAAAGTCTTCAGGACGTTATAAAGGCTGTTTAGAATAAAGCCAATTGGTTTAAAAATGGCCCTCAGAACTTTTTTAAGAATGGTCCCTTTTAGCTTTATGCAAGCTTTATAAAGGTTTAATAGCGTTTGTCAAAGATATATAGTTTTATGAGAAGTTTTATTAAATAGACTTCAAGGGGTTCTGAAGATCACGATAAAATTTAAATTGTTACTTGGGAACGATGTTTCCATTTTAAATGGGTCACATTGTATATGGCTTTCCTAAAACGAGCCAGGGTGGGCCAAGTCAGTTTTAGGTGGGCCATGGATCACCCTACCCCACCCCCTATAACAATGGCACTGATTCTAGGAATCAGTTTCTCGCTCGAGTTCTCGCCATGTAATTCCATGCAATAAAGGCATAATTTTAGTTGGATCTAGCTGCTTTTAAAATAATCTTAATTCTCCTTGAAGAAATATGAATATAGCCCCTATTGCAAGTAGCTGCCTCAAATATCCATTATGTATTCAAAGCATTACCCAAATCAGATTGTCTCTGCCCAAATCTAATCCAATAATTTTCAGCTTTGGATGTTTTTTGCTTATACCACGGCACATGAAATCCAAGTTACAGCCTGCGGGTTTTTCAAAATCGACACCGCCTTAATTGCAGCAGTAAGTATTAAAAATTATTTTCACAAACATCGTGGCTAAAATACGATTTTTTCTTTATAGGCAGTTGCTACTGGCACCACATATTTAGTCATTTTAGCACAATTTCATAAACATTAATGTTCAGAAGTTCAGTTGTAATTAATAGAAATAAACATGATTGTAAATTAATCAAATCAAAATGCTTTCTTTTATATAGGCAAAACATTATACCTACAATTACTTTCACGTCCAGTGGAAGTATAGTAACGACAAAAAAATTTTTAAAAATTTTTATTGCCCAAATAGGCTTAAAATGTCATGAAACGTCGAGATTTTAAGTTTGAGCGAAAAAAAATTTCTGTCTGTCTGTCGGTCTGTCTGTAACTTTTTTTGTGCGCACGTTTACTCTGGAACCGTTTGAGATATTGACTTGAAATTTGGTACACATATGTACTTTAACGAGATCTAGAACTAGATTATATTTTCATCTTGTTCCGTCGAAGGGTTGGGGGGTAAATTGGGGTAAATTTGGGGTAAATGGGTAAATCAAGCAGGTAAGAGTCAATAAAATTGGTATTTAGTATATACAAGAGAAGCTGAGGTCTCAAAAAAAATTTTGGCATTAGCCACCCCCATTACCACCCCCACCTCCTTATTATAGGGGATGAAAAAAAAAAGTGATTTAGTGCATGTACAGGAACCAGAAACCTCAAAATATTTTTTTACTTCATCCACCCCCCACTACCACCCCCCTATCACCACCCCCACCCCACTACCGATGTGGGGTATCGTTTTATGGGTTTTTGGGGTAGAGGATTTCAAATATTATATTATTAAAGTTCCATAAACAATTATTTTCACATACAAAGTTTTTTCGTTGTGAGTGACTTGGATAGAGAATCTGGATGTGGAAGTAGTGATTCCTTGGGCAGCGGTTTTTTGTATTCTCAGTTGGAAAAATTCCTTAGTGAATTGATCATCTAAGAAAAATTGTTAGATTAGGTAAATAATACATTCCTATATACGGTATTTTTTATAGTTACCATTTCTTAGAAGATTAGTTACTTTTGTGGGTCATCTTCCAACCTGCAATTTTGAAATGAATTTCTTCAATTTTCCCACACCAATATACAAAAAATAATTCACCTAAAAGTCCAGAAACTACCCTATTAATTCAAATTTTTTCAATTTCTATTGCGCATGTTTAGTGCAATTCACACCTGCCCTCGACCAGGTGGAGATAAGCCTAGATTTGTACTCTACAAATCTTGGAGATAAGCTACACCAGTGCTGACTACTCAGTCCAGTGGACCTTACACTGGGCAAAGGAATGATAAAGTGTAGTGCATGTAACACCATATCCTTGCAAAGAAACGACTTTGGGTAATTCAGTGTAGTTCAGTGCTACACTTCGTATGCAAAGGAAAGGACCTATAATTGTCGAATTGTCACTTGTCAGAAATGTGAAGAATTGAGGTTATGTTATGTTGTGTTTACACCTTATGACCTTATAGAAAATGTTTGTAAGTAAAACTAAACTGAAAGGGGCTTTATCAAATTATAGAAAAGCCGGCAAATTTTTTCATACAGGGCAGAGGTTTTTCTGGAATGTTCCCAAGTATGCGGAATTAGACATTGACTATCTATGCGACAGCAAAAGTATAGTGGATATAGAAAATAACATTACCAATAGGAAAGGTGTAGGAGATATCAGGTTAGTGAACGAATTAAAAGCAAAATTGGATAATAGAGAGCCTAGTGACAAAGGTTACGAAACAGTTAGAAGGAAATTTTATGAAGAATTATTCAAAATTCCCAACAAAACCCATCCAGAAGTGTTCCATTACGGAGATGACCCAAAAGTTGTCAAATTTGTCAATAGAAAGAGGGAGTTCGATGTCGATTTCAAACAAAAAGAGTTCCATGAGATAACGAAACGATTAAATCTGGTAAGGACTGAACAGTTGGGAAACATATGTGGGAACAGAAGTTATTACGTTCTAGGAGAAATGGCTGAACTTGAACAAGCGTTAGTGAATTATTTTCTTGAGAGATTGATGAAAAGCAGTTTCCAACTTGTATCCGTGCCTGATATATTACCTAGAGATGTTATCGAGAGCTGCGGTATGAATACTAGAGGAGTGAGGAACCAGGTAGGTAAGTAGGTTACTATTCTTGCTATTTTCTAATTACACAAATGATACAAATACTGTTTACAGACTTATGTTTTAAAATTTCTCAAAATTGTTAACAAGTGTTGCAAAAATTGTTTAACCCTTTCAGGCACGGATAATCATGCCCAAAAAGCCCCAAAGCAAAGCAAAGCAAAGCAAAGCAAATAAAATTTATTAACGTTCACTTTTAGAAAAAATATTTTCATATCACTAGAAATAAAAAGATGTTCATGTTACATTTCGATAAACCATTCTCAAGTAATTTATGTTTACACATTAATGTGCATTTACAACATATTATTAATAATAATTGATTTATAATAAGTATACATTTTTTTGTCTACACCATTTGAACGCTATTATAATCAGAGGACCCCCGACACAAGTTTACTCATACAAAACAAATTGCCATTTATTTATTTATATGTATGTAAGGTATAAAATACATACAACTAATGTTGGTATAACAATTTTCTGAATATTCTAAATTTTTGTGCACGTTGCTTGTCTTCAATTATGCAAAATCTTTATTGATTAATGAGTCAATAATAGGACATGAAGCTTGAGGTATGAGTAGTGCTAAACAAAAGTATTTGCCATTACATTTTTTAATTATTTAGACGGTTTTAATGTTATTCGACTGTTCTGCATTATTACAATTTAAACTGATATAGATTCTATTATTTGATATTATTTTCCAACGAAAACTATTATTAAATTAAAAAAGGTATATTAAAAAAAAAATAAGAATTTTTGCCCTCAGTTTGGCGCCCCTCCGAGCCGGCGTACCGGGCGGTTGCTCGGGTTGCCCGGCCCTTAAGCCGCCCCTGCCTTTGACATTGGTAAATATTCCTCGAATACTGATATTTCAAGAATAACTGATTAAACATTTCCCGACTATAGATAATTGCACCTACAGATGTATCATCCGATCTACCTATTGAGAATTTGGTTAAAATTTTAGGTTTATTCGTTGGATAGTAAAAAGCATGGAGCAGATTTATGTTTGTCGGGAACCTCCGAAATGGCCCTAGCAGGATATCTAACTAATAGAGTACTCTCAGAGGAAGAACTTCCATTGAAATTGGCTGCAGTTAGCCGATGCTATAGAGCAGAAACATCTAGTGTAGCCGAAGAACGAGGAATCTTTAGGTAGGGGTTTTAGCACTTTCATATTATACATGCTTGGGACAAACTTTGTAGTCCACAGTACATCGCCCTTTTTTTTTAATGATCAGTAACAGGCTGAATTTTCGTGAGTAGCTTCGTTTTGACGACAGGTTTTCGAATTGTCTAATTCGTGTGAAATAGAAAAAATAATTTTTGCTATTAGCTACCACTACCGAGAATTTTCGCAGAGAGAAAAGTTGGGCGTGTAGTCAAAACGAAGCTACTCACGAAAATTCAGCCTGTTACTAATCATTAAAAAAAAGGGCGATGTACTGTGGACTATTGTGTGGACTATTGTACAAGCTAGATAAGAAAAATCTTTAAATAAAATTAACCATTTTTCTATTTATCTAATTAACATAGTGCACAAAATGCTGTACAAGGATTAAATTAAATAAGTAATACTCACAAGTTTAGTGGTTTGATCTGGCTGTGTATGTACACTTGCTTTCAAAACTTTTGCGTACACCCATTTTTCGCTGTATTAAATCAGGGTTGTAATTAATGAACTCTGACATTTGAAATTTTGAAAAGTCAAAATGCCTCAGCTGACAAAGCAAGACAAAGTTTTGATGCTTTCTAAATTAGAAGAGGGGTGGTCCATAAGAAGGATTGCTACTCATTATGGACTAGATAAAAATACTGTTCTACGAGTTTTAGTATAGTTGTATTTATTTTTATGTTCGTTTTGATTAAATTTTAATTAAATGTCAATGTCATCTTTAACTTAATCTCAAAATTATCCGTTCACACAGCTAAAATTTTGCAAAATCGTTGTTACTTAATTTCGAATGTGTACGCGAAAGTTTTGAAAGCAAGTGTACATAGTAAACACACAGTGTTTTTGTAGAGTAAAAATAAAGTAAAAAATCGAAAAAAGAAAGTCTGGGGCAGAGATGGGTACTTGACATGATTTTCGTCGTGTCACGACGTGATCATATAATATGGAAATAGTAAAACACGAACATTTTCGTGAACGTGCGTGATCAAAAATTACTTGTGCGCGAATCAGAGATGGACGTGATTTTCATCGTGTCTCGTTTGGTCACAGCATCACAATAGATGTTGTGAGTTTACTGGCAGCTCTTAGATTTCCTGAATTTGACTATTTCTAATTAATATTACATCAAAAAATAGGTTTGATTTAGAAAAAAAATTTATAAGGATTTTTTACTTCTTTTGGGCCAGGTTGATACCGCGGTATGAAGTAAACTTATAATAATAATAATAACTTTATTAGCATAGTTAAATGTTTACAATAGTTGCAGTAAGAATACAGTAAGAACCAAGATTACACACAATAAATATAAAGAAAAATCACAATAAATACAAACAAGCCCCAATAAAATATTTAAATAGGCCATACATCTTTAACATACTGTGTACATACCTTTTTAAAACTATTTAAGTTAACACTATTTTTTACTTCGAGCATATAGGGGAAAATAGAGGTCACCAAACAGCTGTTTGTTTGTTCGACCCACAACTGTAAACAAGCGAATTATTAATCCTCGATTCTCTTGGCTGGTACAAAATAATGACGTCTTCTGTAGGGGATGCTTTCTAATATGGCGTTTAGTTTCATTTGCACATATTTACTTTCGTGTTCTATTGTGGGTTTTTACTACATCTCTCGCTTCCCTTACCCACATGTGTTGAGTACAAACATTTGCATTGTTGTAAAATAGAAAAAGCACCTCTATTTTCCCTTATATGCTCGAAGATTTTTTATGTTATCAGGCAACTCATTATACAATTTAAGTCCTTAATGAAATAAATCTTCCACATGACAATTCACACTTAAGCGAGCGAGTGTGTGTGTGTGTGTGTTTGTGATCGAATATTTGAGCCATGCATGACTCTACCTTCAACATGTGAGTGTGCGTGAGTAAAATCTTGAAAGTCGTGAGCATGCGTGAGTCTACTTCAGCATATATGTTTCGTGGGTGAGTGTGCGTGAGCAAAATCTTAAGTCGTGAGCATGCGTGAGTGTGAGTCAATATTGACTTGATCTGGGGACACGAACTTTTTTACCAAAATCGAATTTTAATTTTTTACAGCATGAGCGACAACTCTAAAAATCTGAAATAATTACATGGCAACAAGCATACGAAGTTGTTACTGCAAAAGAAATAAAGATAGTCACATGAAAAAATTAGAAAAAAGAATTGAATTTCAAAATTTCAAAAATGTTTGGCAAGCCGAATTTGAGGCCAAAAATTCAGAAAAAAATCCTGATGTACAGCTATAAGACCGTATCTGATTTTCAATGCAACAGGAAAAGCGAAATTAAATAAAAACTGAAAATAATGTTTGCTTCTACATCGGATCCAACTGTAAAGATATGAAGTTAAAATTTGGTTGAAATTGTCTTTTAATAGAGAGCTAACAAGCCATCTACGCAAAGTGCAATTTGGGTTGGGCATTTTTCACTATACTTTTCCGGCTATACCCTTTCAAGTCAAATATTTTTTTAAACTGCCGAAAAACTAAACTATTTAAAATTTTTCTGCCTCTAGTCATAGAGAAACATTTTTTTTTTCAAACTCTAGGTTTTTAAAAGTACTTTTGATTAGTCTGAAAGAAATAATTTTTTCGTTTATTTTAATAATTTTTCAATTTCTTACTCATTTATTTTATAGGGTCCATGAATTCACCAAAGTGGAAATGTTCGTGGTGTCAACGCCAGAAAACTCCGATGCAGCTTTAGAAGAGATCAGAACTCTGCAAGAGGACAACTTCAAATCCCTCGGACTTCACTTCCAAGTACTGGATATGCCGCCTCATGAATTAGGGGCTCAGGCCTATAGAAAATATGATATAGAAGCGTGGATGCCTGGGAGAGGACTATATGGCGAAATATCCAGTTGCAGTAATTGTACGGATTATCAGTCTCGGAGGTATTAGTTTTTCGACACTCTCGTTACTTTATTTTAAAGGTGCTTTGTGCTTTGTTAAATGCCACTACTAACTAGGGATTGTAACCGAACAGAAGCCGTAACCAAAATTAATATTCTTAGATAACCTAAACCAAAACCAAAATTAAACTACAAAATAATGTGTTGAAGTATATTTGATTGGATACATTAATTTGTGTTATTCAATTCAGTGGTCATTCGGTATCCGGCCCTCTAGTTCAAGCCTTCTCCTGCACCTTACTTGGTACAAGAATATTTGCAATTTTTAACTTAGCTAGTAAATTCTCATTTTTTTATACTCTATATTTTTTATCTCTCTGTCAGTTTCTATTTTGTAGTACTTTTATTTTAGCGTGTAATACTGTGACCTGTTTTATACATTATATATAGTGTGACCCACTTAAAATCGCAACACCCCTGTATACCCGTTAATTGATGCTTGGTTAACTTCAAACTTAGGTGGTAAGAAAGGATTGATAAAGTGATTCTTTGACCATTCGCCTCTTACAAATGCAAAGCCACGTGCGGTACCAAAATATACGGAAAAAATCAAGAAATCATATTTGGGAATTTTTTTATCGAAAAATTTTGTTAATGAAACTTGTTCAGATTGTCCAAAAACTTTAAGTTCAAAATTTAATTCATTACATAGGCACGTATAATGTAAACCTGAAAATTTTTGTAAATTTCTGTAAATGCTAGAACATTTTGTAAACATGACAACGCCACAAATTAACCGCCCCACTGTCTGGGACTGCTCGATATAAGATAGTATAAGCAAGCAGCATGGAGAAGAGATGTTGATGCACTTCGTTCTGTTTTCATTTCAGTAAACAAACTAAAAATAATAGCTAGTTATCTATATACTAAGTGTAAAATATTACAGTCCACAAATCAAGCCATAACAAAAACATACGTTTACATTTTTGACAACTTAAATGGGCTCATTTAGCATTTTTTTTTTAATTCGTATTTCCAAAGTACACCTTGTAGTTAGTAAATGTGCAAAATATTAGATTTTTGTTTTCAACTCCTCCCTTAAAATAAGTAATGAAAACAGCGCGCGCAAAAACGTAGTGTGACGTCGCACCACTCAGTGGTGGGAACAGGTGAGCAGTCGCACCTGTCCCCATGTAGTTTCATACGGCTAATTTCGTTCATATCTTTTAAGTGTTCTGTATTTTGTTATTAACATGTATAAAGGGGGGGGCTATATAAATATTGTAAGACTGCAAAAATCTCAATAAAGTATTTATTTCATTACCAACCCAAGGAACAATTTTAGTTTCTTAAATATATACAAGGGTGCTATAAAACTATTTATAAAATGCCTTGAAAAATCTATTTTGTGTTAGATGTGATTTTGTTGTTTTTTGGTAAATGTCGACTGTAATTAATTGTTCGCTGATACTCGTAACTTCCCTTTATTTCCTTTTAATACATTCACACCAAAATGATGAGTTTACTTATTTACTACAGTTACAACATAAAACATAAAATTTTGGGTGTGCTTCTACCCTCAAACATTGTTCTACTTATAATAATATCTTAATCTGTGTCCTAGTGACTGGATTTTTTCGTCCTCCCTTCCCTGCAATTCGCGCACATGCGCACAGAACTCCAGCGCGGGATTAACTTGTAATTTCAAAATAAATTGATTTAACATTTTGCTCTAACAATATCCTTAATACCATCATACAGCGACTTGTAGACTAAAAGGGCCCACTCTTATGAAGATGAAGGTTGTTAAGGCCTTTTTAAATTCCATCATAAAACTCCTTAGTGAGGCATAGTGCTGCTCTTGAAAACCATGTTCGGGCCGTTTTAAAACCTTTCTTAAAACCTATTTTAAAGCTATCAGAAGCTTTTCTATTAGTTTCCTGCAATTCTAGAAAACACCTAGAAGGCTACCTTAAAACTGGTTTTTAAAACTCTTATAAGTCCATATTAGAACTGAGAAGCTATAAGAATGTCCACGAAGGAATCCAAATAATTTTATTATTGCATTTATTTTTTCTAAACTGATTTAAGCAAACATACCATCAGACTTATTGAAGATAAAATGGAATTTGAAATGTATAAAGCGTAGAGCACTATAACCTCTCTAAGGCCGATTTAAAAGTAATAAAAAGACCTCAGGTATGACAAAAAATTAAAACCAACGGCAGTTTATCGTTAAAACTACATAAGAAAGGCCCAAAAAACAAGGGCCTCTCAGAAATAATAATGATTTTAATATCCATACAAAATTTGCATAGACATGTAATCAGCAAATTTAAAAAAGTGGGCTGTTTCTCGGTTCCCACGGTAATTTTCAGTCGTTTCTTGTAATTCTACCTTAATTTGCTAAAGAAAAAACAATAATTATTGATAATTATAATTGTGAGATTCACCTTGAATATTTTTATGTAAGAAGAAAAACATGGCCGGCCAACTAAAAACCTAATTGTCATTTTACAGTCCTCTCATTAACTATATATTCTAATAATGGTAATGACCTAGAACATTTACTCTAAATGAAGTCGTTTTAGTCTTTTTGTATACTATCACAAATAATCCCATTTGATACAAAAAACTTAAAACTTAACCTCAAAATAATTTGTATGTGTGTTTGTTTTAACAGTCCTTTTAAAATGGCCACTCTTTTTTATTTTCTTCCACCTTTTCAAAAAAGACTTAATTACACATCAGTAAGTCGTGAAATGCTTTTAATTAACACACATACACACATGCATCAACGACAATTCAGGCAGACATATTGTTTATTATTTTTATAATAAATGTTTTATTGAGGTTTTGGAAAGCGTTTTATGGAATTAAAATTTGCCTTTTAGATTTATAGAGGCCTTTTTTTCTTCATAACAGTTTCATCACAACATTTATCAAGGATGTTTTAAGAGTCTAGTTTTTAATGGCCTTTAATGAGTACTAATAGGCATTGAAAATGTCTAGTTTTAAAAAGGATTTAATATGCATTTATTGCAAATATGTTAAAACCATAAAGAATAATTTAAAGCCTCTTTAAATCTAAATGGAATTTAAGACGTTCATAAAACTAATTAGCTTTATGTAGAGTTTTATGTAGGTTATGATAAACCCATTACAAATACATATTATCCTAGAAGCAAATTAGCTTTATAATTAGGTCTTACAGAATACTTTAAAACTTACTATTAAGAGCAAGTATACTTGAAGCCTAAAAGCACATGACTATTTCCTAACCCTGGCAAACCTTTCTTAAAATCTCCTCAAGTCCAAATGACTTTTAAATTGTTCCTTGGGGAGTGAGGTAAAAAAATATTCAAAGAAATTAAGTATCCTTTTCTTAAGAATTGTTTCAAAAAAATTTTTTTTAAATCACTCCGTATACATGTTTAAAGGCTTTAAGACTGTCTACAATTTGATGTGCCCAACATGGTCATCGCTTCAAAAATAAAAAAGTTACAAGTCTGGGGAGTTTTAAGTGGCGCTTCCTGTATACTAATAAATGTAAAATATTACAGTCTACAAATCAAGCCGTAACAAAAACATACGTTTACATTTTTGACAACTTAAATGGGCTCATTTAGCTTTTTTTTTTTTTTAATTCATATTTCGAAAGTACACCTTGTAGTTAGTAAATGTGCAAAATATTAGATTTTTTTTCAACTCCTCCGTTAAAATAAATAATGAAAATAGCGCGCGCAAAAACGCAGTGTGACGTCACACCACTCGGCGGTCGACTGCTCACCTGTTCCCATATACAAGTACGATGTACGTGCTAATTTCGTTGTATTTTGTTATTTACATGTATATATATACATATTGTATAGTTGCAGACTGCAAAAATCCCAACAAAGTATATATTTCACTACCAAGTGGTGAAAGTATTATTAATTTGTGGCGGAAAGTATTATTATTAAAAATTGTACAATAATAATCTTGAAGAGGATATAGAAAATTATACGTATTATAAAATACCTTTTATTTGCACATAACCAATGGCGTTTTCGCCGTAATTTTGTCTGGCTGACCAAAAGTCGAATAAATTCAGTAGACTTTATTAAAGTAGATATGTATCTAGTTAACTTACCTCTGTAGTTTATTGACACCTCTCATTTCATCACTTATGTAATCTTAATTATTATTAAAATATTCCATAACCATAAAAATGTCTACACACTGCAAAATGTTGAAATCAGCCTCGACATGTCCATTTTCTAGAGAACACATATTTTTATGTATAAAAAATAGCAGAATCTAATTAGTTAAATAACATGAAATAACGCCACACCTGCACAGTGTACAATGAAAGCTCTTAAACTGAATATAACCGCATAACTCATAGAAGCCGTCGATGACATCATCAGCACCGCTGGCCGTTTCAAATATGTTACAACTTCGAAATCAAGTGTTAAGGTTAATATTAACGCTGCTGGCCTATTTTTTTCACTATATACTCAAGTGGTCAAATACTTATGGAAAATGCACAAATAAATTGTAAATTAAATATCACTAGAATGAATCCATTATCTATTATTTCAGCTGTGTTTCACTTTAAATGACTTATTGAGATTATAGTGGTGTAAAAATAAAGCAGAAAATCGAAATAAATAAATTGTCTGGGGAGGGGATTTTCCTTACTGAAATTTAAAGAACACATAAAGAAGTCTGACTGCAAGTTTTGGACTTCGGACATATCTATTTAAACCAGCGGTTTTCAACCTGTGGGTCGCGACCCCCTAGGGGGTCGCGAAGCAGTTCCAAGAGGGTCCGGAGCTATTGAGAAAAAAACCAATAAAGTTAAATCATTTATTCTAAAATTTAAAAATCTAAATATTACACACATACAATTTTAATGAAACCAATTTTTAATGAGAAATCATACCAAAAACTATAACAAGAAATTTTAAAATTTGATTGATTTTATATCATAGATCGAGGTTGGGGGTCGCGAGAGGGTAAACTTGTTTTTTTCTTTTTGTAAGGGGGTCGTGGTTCGAAAAAGGTTGAAAACCGTTGATTTAAACAATGAAATTGTTTTTTCTCGTTTTTTGCAAATATTTCTGATTTTGTTCCAAACATAAAAAATGGAGATTGTTCCCATAAAATTTCGAATAGATCTAGAAATACAAGACCTCTACGAAATATGTATTCAACCTAAAAAAAAAAACATGAAGAAGCTAGTAATTATATAGGTTTTTTAAATTTAATGCAGCTTCAGTAATAGAGAGATATTTGCAAAAACCGAGAAAACACAATGTTTTGCCATTTGTTTACATTTTGTGTGTACTTAGATTTCAGTAAAAAAAATTTACCTCTGCAAACACTTTTTAAAGAAACTTATTTTTAATCCACTGCTGTAGAAATGCACAAATATAAGTTACCAAAGTTTTTATCTCCATTTTCAATACCGAAACCATTAACTAAACAGAAAAAATTTCAGTTTCGGTCCCAGCTACTAACAAAACATCGAAGCCTTATGACTATGTAGGATACCCACACATTCATTCATCTTCAATTTGTTTCTAAATCATTATCTTCACTTAATATGTTTTAGGCTTGGCATTAAATACAAAACGAAGGCTGGCAGTATCAAATTTGCGCACACTTTGAATGGAACAGCGTGTGCCATACCTCGACTTTTAATAGCACTTACAGAAACAGAACATGATAAGAACGGCACAATACGCATCCCGGAAGTTCTGCATCAGTTCATGAGAGGGAAAACATCGATAAGTAGACAGAAAAAGATTCCAGAATTGAGATTGATTAAGAATAAAAAGTAGTAGAGAAATATTGTGTTTTCTTTTTTTAATGTAGAAATGATCAAGAGGGCTTTGGCCTGCTGAAGATAGATTTAATAATAGCTCGGGAGCTAATGACCTATTTTAAGGTACGATTTCCTACAACTTTGAATCCTAATGACTTCATCACATTGCCGGTAAAAATGAAGGAAACGCAAGTGCCATAGTTTTTCCCCTGGTGCGTCATGTTAAAATTTTTATCTACTCTTATTAGATTATATACTAATTAATGAACTGCTTTTGAACAATTAATAGTATCCATAAACAAATAGCGTGAGTTATAAAGAATGATTTATTATAAATCACTAGGTGCAGTGCCAATCTCCTTTATGTTCATGCCTAGCCTGTCCAATCGATCTAACGCGCGACGTATAGGTGGCTCTGTCCGAGAGAAATTCTTTTCCGATACGGTGAAACAGAACCATAGATTAAAGAATATTATATGATAGGCAACTCTCAGGGATTTTTAAACAGCAAAACTTACGTCGCTGGTAGCGTTGTATTCCCGCCCTTTTTTATATAAGCTGGGTTGGTACAGGCGGGAATTTTAAACGATTTTTAAACAAATTGCTTAGGCCACCATTAGACTATAAAAGTTCTTTGACCAAGGTCTTTTATAAAAGACATTTTATGAGATAAAAATCTATCAAATTACTCATAAAATATCTTTGTCAAAGAACTTTTATAGTCTAACGGTGACCTTAAAATTAAATAAGTCATTTCGAAACTAGAAATTGATCATTTATTAATTTAACGGAAAATCATTACAATAAATACAATAACATTTAAAAAGTAGGTAAAATTATTACAGAAGTATAAAGATGTGGAAACTGCGTTGAAATAAGTAAAATGTTAAAGTAACTAATGTATCAAAATATCTGTGATACAGTTAAATGATATGCATGTTCACGTCCTTATTAGAATTTTTAGAAGTAGGTAGCAACACGCTTAAAACCCATTAGTCTTGAAATTGAACAAAACCGAACAGTCGTTTTTTGGCAATTTCTTGGGAGTCATGTTCTTTACAAATCAATAATATGCATTTTCACGTCCTTAGAATTTTTAAAAGTTGCAACACGACACGTAGAACCTACCAGTCTTTAAAATTCAATAATACCACAGTCGTTTTTAGTCAATTTCTTGGGAGTCACATTCTTTACAAATCAATAATGTGCATTTTCACGTCCTTGTTAGAACAACACAACACTTAAAACCCATTACAGTTTTTAATATTCAACAGAACAGCGTCGTTTCTAGTCAATCTCATTGGAAACTCACGTTATTTACAAATAAGCAAACGGACTCCTGCGCTACCGATTTAATAATTATTAGTTTAATGTCCAGCACACAAAAAACAGATATATAAACAATTAGGGAATCCAACGACCTGTCGAAATATGGCGTTGTGAGCAAACATCGGTTTATTTTTATTAAATTCCGGAAACGTAGCCAAGCCAACAGAAAAACACAAACGTTTAACGAATGAAAATGAATGTTTGCCCTCGACGCCCACACACTCCATGTTGGATGTCACGTGGTTTGGATTGCCTAATTATGGCATGACAACCTCAAGATTAGTAGAGTATAAGGTGGCCTCGTAACTCACGATCCCCACCAAAAAATGTCATTAGCCAATGAGCAGCTGGTGTGAAATCACACCAGATGCAGAGCCTAATTCAAAATATTGTAAGAATTTGTGTAATGTTTAATAATTGACCATATTTTTCTTAAATTGGTTGCTACTAGTAACTTTAGAATTTTGATATTGGCTATATTTTTGAAAATATATAGCCAACTATTCACGAAAATCACCTACCAATAGGTGGCGCTGTAAACTGATTTATTGTTTATTCCTGAACTTGTTATACTACCTACTAGAATGTAGATGTCGTTAACTCCTAGATTTTCGCAAGAATATCAGAAAGTGGTGTGAACAAGAAAGTTTCGGCATTTAATGTATTAGATATTTGTAGTACTGTTAAAAACAATAACAGTAAAGTTAAACTTCTATTTAATATCAATAGTAATAGACCGTGGGATAGTGACAGATTTTTTTTTAAACGTTTGATTCCTATCTGGCCTTTTGGGAGCCTTTTGTGCCTGATTTGTACTAACCATTTTCGTGTTTATCAAACGGTTATCCAGGACCCCTCGGCGGAAAACAGAAAAGAAAATTTCATGAAAATGAGCAATTTCAAACGTTTTGTTCCTATCTGGCGTCAAGTTAGACTTACTTACTTTTAAGGAAAAACATTCGACGAAAGCTTATCGCCAGGCAAATTCCGTGGGCCGGAAGGCCCGAAATTTCAATCCGAAGTTGTAAGAAAAATGGTCAAAATCAAACGATTTGGTTCTTATCTGGGAATTGTATATATAGGTAAATAGATTATAATTATCGCGATATAACAAACGCCAGACAAATTCCGAGGGCCCAACAGTGAAAAAATTATTGTTCAAGTTGTCAATTATTCCGCGAAAATCAAACGATTGGTTCTCATGTGAAATGATTTTTTTTGTAAAAATTAACCAAAACGAAAATGTATTGTATTATTCATAGACATTTTTAGTGGGCCAAACATATTTTAAATCTTAAAAGAAGTGCACGAAAAATAGCCATTTTTTCAAACGATTTATTCCTGTCTGGCATTTGGATTTTAAAAAGATATGGTAATAAATAAACCATATTTCAAGTCCCAGACAAAAAGCTTGGGCCCAGCCGTAGATATGTTGAGTGAAAGTATCGAAAAATCAAAACACAGTCGTGTAAAAATCGATCTGGCATTTCATTAGCTTCCCTGCCAAAAATTCCACATAGAAACTTATAAAAAAAAAGTGATGCGGTTTTATCGTTCCTATAAGTTATATTAGTATTATACAGACATGATTTTGTCTGTTTTATTAAGTTTTAAATCGGTTATGAAACAGTAATTCCGAATGAGCTATTTGGAATTATCATGTTGCCCTTTCATGAGTATTTATATGAAATATACATCAACAAATCTACAGTTTAGTGTCTGCAAATGCACCCTTGCCCTTATATCTGTAAACATATGGAATTACAGATACAACTTTAAAGAGATTCTAAACGTTTCTATAAGTAATATCATAATAGTTTCAGTCCGTCCTTTCTCCAGTATCTATCGTATGTAACACACCATTTATCAACATGTTTTTATTGTAAATTTCAACATTGTCTTTTTATTAGTATTAATGTGGCTATACATGTCAACAAATGTACAGTTTCAATTGTATATTTTACAGATGCTTTTTTATTAGTATTAATTTGGATATGCATGCCGACAAATGTACAGTTTAAATTGCATATTTCAAATAGAAATACCAATATAGTGGTAAACACAAAATACTGCAAAGTCCTTATTTCCTCGGGTGTTCTTGTTCTAGCCTAGAAGCAATGAATGAGTTAGCAGTGAAAGAGACTGCTTTACTTTTAATTTAACAAACACACGTCAGTTCCTTAGGTCACATTAAATTAGATATGAATTAGCGACACGTATAAGCTCCCTCTACTGGAGCCTGGAGTAAAGTTGCTGCTGAAATTTCTATCAGTTTATACCAGAATGGAGCAGCAAAATGAGTCGAGCCGTATTCATTTGTAAATCCAAACATTTACTTATACCACATCAATGAGAATTTATGAGAGCAGTATCTAATGTAAAACGTGCGGCTTTCCGTGGTTAAATGGCAAGTGTTTTTATAAGAAACGAGCTGCATTAGGTTAGAACAGTTTTGATTTGCAATTTAAGATTACAAATTATAATGTTTGAATAGGGATTTATGAGATCAGTTTCTATGAGTATTAATGTTTTTTTTCAGTAATATATTAAATGTGTTTTCATTTATTTGAATGGGTAAAAAGAAAGGTCAGTTTTCAACTGCAATTACAAATACAAGTTTAATCACTTCGAATGGAGTTATATGCGATCAATTTCTAAAAGTATTTATGCTGTTTTCCGAATATAATTGTGATGAGGTTTAATCAGTAACAAATTGTTCACTACTTGTTATGATATGGTCGGAAATTCCAAGTACACATTTAGTATTCCTTCAAGAGGATTGATGAGAGCAGTTTCTACGAGTATCTCTTTGTTGTTCCTCTAGTAAATTATATAAGTCTTTATCAGTACAGATTAGGATATAATTTAAATATGAAAATTATATCAGAATAAATCAACCAAATATTTTAAACAGTATCTATTTGTAAATTCAGACATTTACTTATACTATCTCAATGAGAATTTATGAGGACAGTATCTAATGTAAATCGTGCGGCTTTCCGTGGTTAAATGGCAAGAGTTTCTATAAGAAACACGAGCTGCATTAGGTTAGAACAGTTTTGATTTGCCATTGATGATTACAGATTATAATGTTTGAATAGGGATTTATGAGATCAGTTTCTATGAGTATTAATGTTTTTTTTCAGTAATATATTAAATGTGTTTTCATTTGTTTGAATAGGTAAAAAGGAAGGTCAGTTTTTAACTGCAATTACAAATACAAGTTTAATCACTCCGAATGGGGTTATATGCGATCAATTTCTAACAGTATTTATGCTGTTTTCCGAATATAATTGTGATGAGGTTTGATCAGTAACAAATTGTTCACTACATGTTACGATATGGTCGGAAATTCCAGGTACATATTTAGTATTCCTTCAAGAGGATTGATGAGAGCAGTTTCTACGAGTATTTATTTGTTGTTCCTACAGTAAATTATATAAGTCTTTATCAGTATGCATTCGGATCTAATTTAAATACAAAAATTATATCAGAATGAAACCCCAAATAATTTAAAAACTGTTCACCTGTAAATCCAAACATTTAAAGATAATATTTTAATGAGAACAGTATCTAATGTAACGTGTGCGGTTTTTCGTGGCTAAATTTTAAAATTATTTGCAATAAATAAGCTTTAACGGATTCGAAGAGTTTTCATTTGCATTTCCAAATGAATAGTTTTAATTGTTAAATAGGGATCTATGAGGTCAGTGCAATGTTTTTTTTTTTTTCATTAAAATATGTTTTTATTGGAAAAAACACATTACACAAAGACACTGACCTCATAGATCTCTATTTAACAATTAGAACTATTCATCCGGAATTGCAAATTAAAACTGTTCAAATCCGTTAAAGCTTATTTGTTAAAAATACTTTTAAAATTTAGCCACGGAAAGCCGCACGCGTTACATTAGATACTGTTCTGATTGGTTCTCATTAAAATATGTCTTTAAATGTTTGGATTTACATGTGGATACTGTTTAAAATAGGTTGTTTCATTCTGACATAATTTTTGTATTTAAAGTAGATCCGAATGCATACTGATAAAGACTTATATAATTTACTATTGGAACAACAAATACATACTCGTAGAAACTGCTCTCATCAATCCTCTTGAAGGAATACTAAATGTGTACTTGGAATTTCCGACCATATCATAACAAGTAGTGAACAATTTGTTACTGATTAAACCTCATCACAATTATATTCAGAAAACAGCATAAATACTTTTAGAAATTAATCGCATTCGAAGTGATTAAACTTGTATTTGTAATTGCAATTGAAAACTGACCTTTCTTTTTACCCATTCAAACAAATTAAAACACATTTAATATATTACTGAAAAAAAAAAAACATTAATACTCATAGAAACTGATCTCATAAATCACTATTCAAACATTGTAATTTGTAATCTTCAATTGCAAATCAAAACTGTTCTAACCTAATGCAGCTCTTTTCTTAAAGAAACACTTGTCTTTTAATCATGGAAAGCCGCATGAATTACATTAAAGCCACTTTACATTAATGCAATATTGCATGTGGCATGCAAATTTTTATTGCGCGCATGCGTACATCGAGCTATTTCGATCAGCTGATGGCAATATTTTTCATTGCATTGAATTAGCGCGTGTTCTAATTTGATTGCATGGCAGATGCAATATAGTTACTTTATTTGGGAATATTTGGGTTGCCAACCCAAGTATTAAAGGAACTGAAGCAACAAACATAAGTTATATTTTAAAGAGTTATTGTTTGTAGAAAACACAATAGAACACGAAAGTAAACAATAAGCACGTCACTATTTTGTACCAACAGATCAGATTGGGGGATTAATAATTTGCTTGTTTACTGCGAACATTACCTCATAAAAGTTTTTCTTTTCGTTTGGTTGGTAGGCCCAAAGATTTCACAAAATATTGCAGTAGTGTAAAGCGCTTTCAAGGTGCAAAAATTTTCGCGCAAAGTTTTGCATGCCATCCTTTTCATTGCATTGCATAAATGTAAAGCCGCTTTTAGATACTGTGCTCATAAATTCTCATTGATGTGGTATAAGTAAATGTTTGGATTTACAAATGGATATGGCTTTACTCGTTTTGCTGATCAATTCTGATATAAACTGATAACTATTTCAACAGCAACTTTATCTAACTCTTATAGAAACTTATTGACCATATAGGTTCTCATAGATACTTATTAATTTTTGATAATTTTCAATACGGATTGATGAGATTTTTTTGACAGGGTTGTCATTGTAAAAGAGTATTATACAAACAAATTTGTTTCGCGTCACTACTTAAATGCCGCAAGTGCGGATTTATGGGGGGTAACGGGGTAATTACCCCCCAAGATTCCGTAAACAATCAACTTTCATTTTAAAATTTCATAATTTTTATTATTTTATTTATATTTTTGAATATATATTCTATTTAGTTGTGTTCATAATTTTTTTTGAGATTTTCTTCCTCCCGCTCATCAATTTTAATTTTCGAGGAAAAACATTTTTGTTATTTTCAACACGCGGCTATGTACCCCCCCCCCAAGCTCAAGGTCCAGATCCACCCTTGAAATGCCGTTTTTTTCTCACTTCAAACTCATTTGGAATTTGATTTTCTTTATCACTGGAATCAATATAACTGTCACTTTCACATTCATAATCCCTCGATCGAATAATATTTACAATAAATAAGTTACACACTAGCAAAGACAAATATTATGGTTCCTAACGTTTAAAAAAATCTGTCACTGTCTATAGGTCGCGTGCGCTGACGTCACAGATTCTGAGACCTTAGGAAAACAAACAGCTGTCATTAAGTGACATGCCGATTAAACGTGTTGTTTTAAAGTATATTTTGCCGTTTTTGTGATATTTTAAAACTTAATTTTGGATTATTTAACATCCACAACTATCCTTAATTATTGTGTCTAGGAAATATTGTTCGTTAATATGAAGATAAGTTTATATTTTACGAAATCGTCTCATAATGTAGAGGAAATGTATGGAAAAAGTTGGTGTCATCGAATTAAATCGCTTATATTTTGAGAAATGATGACTTCAGTACAGATATTAGTGTATTTCATAATATTTCACAAAGGGATATTGTGAACTACTTGGTTTTTGTGAGAAATGCATAGACAAAAGGATGAGTTCAAGGCATTCGAAAATCTTGAAACTATTTGTGGTTGGGTGAAAGCAGTACTCTCCAAGAAATTTACAGGATAAAAGCTTTTTGCAAAGGTAAGAATTATTTTCAATATATGCTTACCTAATTAAATATTGCTTAATGAATAATTGCTAACATACAAATTCATTTTCAGGTTATGAGCTCTTAGCGGTGCACCTTGAACAAAAGTCATTGACTCCTTGGACTATTGTTGATCCAGATGATCCTTCAGTACTCACTGTGACTGTGTTACTACTCTAGACAAAATTCGTTCACTACCCAGTTTTTCATTTCAATTTCTTTGCAGTAAACGGTGGCTATGGTATTTTATGAAAAATACCACATAAACAATGAAGGGCTGAAGTACTATGAACTACTTGAAATATGTAAAGAAGTGTACACAATTTCTTCCAGTGGTTGACCCCTTGCCTATGATATGATATACCTATAGATTGAACCATACAAACCATTGTAATTTGTGCAAGAACTTTTTCTTATCGTGTCTTGCTAATGTTATATAATATGTCTAACATGTATTTTATTATTTCATGTAGGTAGGCCAATAGTTAAATATCCCTTGTATTTTATTAAATACGTATATTCACTTTTTATTGCTTTATTTATCACTCGTATTATTGTCAGCAGTAAATTGAAATAAGTAGTCGATTATGTTGAACTTATATATATATGCATCTTTGCATCTAACTGAAAGTAAAACAAAATATACTTACTAAATATCAAACTTTATTATCCAACATTCCATTAGTACTCATAAGGAGAATCAACAAGAAACTTACAGGAGATGCAAAGAAAGATCTATATTGCAATAAAAAATAAATGATTATATTACACACTTACACTAATATCTAAGTAGTAAGTAACATTTGTAATTACATAATTCAAAGAACATTTATAGCTACAATTTGACACTTTTAAAGCCCATTCGGACTTTGTGTGTTCAATGACTGAAAGACTGAAAGTGATCTCACTTTTAGTCTTAGTTTCATCCAACACTGGGTTTTTAAACACCACACAATATACTTCAAAAGGACGTTTAGTTTCCAGATCAATCAAAGACAGCAATACTTTGAATTTCCTTGATTTATGCACTTCATCAGATATCTTAATGTAGCCTGTGTATTTTCCTCTTGAGATGTACCTGATTTAAAACAATTTCTGCTATTGCACTTCGTTCATCTTCTGCATCAGCTCTAGCCTCGCTCAACTAAAACTTAAACACAAGAAATGATTATTAAAAATGCTGACAAATCAATATAAAGTATTATTTTTTTTACCATGAATTGTTTATTGTTTCCTTTAGCAGTAGTTATTATTATCACAAGCACTTTTAGTTTCACATTTGGGTTTAAAGTTGTATCCAATATTAACAGAGAACGCCAAACTGGATAGATCATCGTGGTCTTGAATTACGACCGTCTTTCCTATAACATAAATCCTCACTAAAAATCAAATTCTTAAATTAACAAGTAACAACTTACCATTAATAAAATGCTTGGAATACCCCAGTAAAATAATTCCTTTTAATTGCTTGGAATCATTTGATCCTAACCTCTTCTGGCTGTAAATCGACGTTATTTTATCAAAACTGATGTTGTCTCGGATTGCGTCCCTGCCACAACTAATAATACAACAAAAACTTGCCATTTTGTGTGATATAATGTCCATAAAAACTCTAATATTATGAAAACTTTTAATTCGTATGTTCAGTCAGTTGCCATTTGACAGCAGTGACAGCGGTTTGTTTTCCTAAGGTCTCAGCTCTGTGACGTCACGCGCACACGACCTATAAAATGATTCGTTATTCACTCCCGAACATATTCTACCAGAATATAGATGTCGCCCACTCCGAATTGACTAAAAGCAGTAAATAACGCATAGCCAACATCAAATTGTGAAATAACTGGTAGCAACCAATTTCACAAAAATATGGTCAATTGAATTTGAGATATATCCAAATGCATGTTAATTATATTTAATATATTAATATATATGAAAAATGACTAACAAATACATGGATGTCATCCTTTAATAGACAATCTATGGATATTCGTAGATGGATTGGAAATGGGCATCATATTATATAATTTCCCCTAATGAACAATGTGCGGATATTCGTTGATGGATAAAAACGGATATCCAGTGAATATCTCTCGATGAACAATGTATGAATATTTGTAGGTAGATCAGAAACGAGCATCCAATTAATGGACAATGTACGGATATCCATTGATGCACAAGACCGGATATCCACTGGATATCTCTCCATAGACAACGTACAGCTATTAGTAAAAGGATCAGAAACGGACATCCAATGTATATCCCTTAATGGATGATGAATACGAATATTAGGAAATGGATAAGAAATGAACATTTAGTGGATAATATACGGATATTTGTGTAGGATATAAAACAGACATACATAGGACATACTATGTCCTTGCACATGTGAACACGATATGAACAAAAAATGGACACCATATGGATACTCTGTGCTGTCTGGGTTATTTAAAAATATTCGTGTTATTCTGAAAAAGTACTAAACAAAAGGGACACAGTTTTTATGTAATCTTCTTTATTATTTTAACACCTTACATAACCTACAATTATAATAATTTAATTTATAAACAGTAAAAGGTAAATTTAATAATAACTCTAAAAATTATTTAATGGGAAAATAGACATAATTTCATGGTATATTTACAATTATTTACACATTTAACATTAATTCAATTATCATGTGAGTGTTAAAAGTACACCAACTGCTAACGAGAAATCCATCGTTTTGACACGTAAATTCTTCGTAAAATTGTGCTCTTTACAAATCATAAAGCCGACATCATGCACGGTCTACAATAAGTGCATTTAACAAATACAACACTAGGTGAACGGGGACGAGCGAATAGTGTTTCCTGCATCCACCGACAGAGGGCGTCACAGGTAATTTCAATCAATCATTTCACAAAAATCTGTAAACTCCATCCAAAGTGATTACGAATTTATTGAATATGCACTGGCGGATATCAAAAAGAATATTTTCATGTCTAGAGTTGGTTAAACAACTAAATAACGTTAAAAATAATTGCATGTGGCGCCATCTCTCGGTGTTCAATGAAAGTATTCCTTCGTCTTCAAGTCCACCTTGTATTAAGGGCAGGAATACTTCGTCATAACTTCGACCACACAACTTTAATGTAAAAATTATAATAATAGTAATAATAATGACATATTTCCATTTTCGGACAATAAAAGTTTACGACGTAAAATTTTTTCTGCGAGATGTGGTGCAGATTTCGCATCGCAAAAGGAATAATAGGTGTATTGTTTCTCTAAAATCGATGTTTTTCATTTTCTTTAATTAAAAGTCTTGATAGGTGAAATCACAGCCATTAAACCACAGTGGAAAAAGCACTGTTAGCAGGCTGCTTGACTAGAAAAACCTGGTCAGACTTAACCTGTAATTGTCGTACAGCCGTTATTTTCTATCCCTAATTGGCCTCGTGTCCGTTCTTGGAAACACTTGTGAATATTTCCAAAATCGAAGGTTGGGCGGTCCTTCAGAAAGCTCGTTTTTAGACGACAACGTACGGAAAACTCCGTAAAATTCACGATTTTCCAGTACGTTATCGAACAGAGAGGCAAAGAACCTCTTAAAAACAAGCGTCCTAATGCCTTTGACATTGTCAACCTAATCATTTAAGTACCTAAATTGTTCTCTTCATAAACTGCAAGCTCCTCAAAGCTAGAAGCCTTTTCTTCACATCTATACAAGAATTTCCTAGCGGGGAAAAGAGGGGGCGGGGACATAGAAATTGAGCAAAACTACGACTACGTTAGAAGAGTAAATTAAATAACTAGAAATAAGTGGAGGAATTCAACTATTTGTCACTTGTCACGGCAAAACAACGTATGCGGAAGAGTCTAATATCGAAACAAAAAACAATCGTCTGCTTTCTCCGCCTATAACTTGTCACGTACAGAAAGGAACACATTTTGTATAGACATCAAAATCCACATTTGTTCGGTTTGGCAGTTTTCTTACGAGGGGGTGGATAACGGATTGTTGTCTCTTCAAGTGTCCTCATTAGAAGTTAGTGTCGTAGTCTGATCTTCTCCGCCCGTAACCGCTGTGGCTGCTGCCGGGGTTGTTTCCGTAGTAGGCATTGTAATAATAGCCGTTCCATTCGGACCTCCAGCTGTCGTACAGGTTGGACATGCTGTTGTCATGAATCGAGCCGTTGGATCGCTGGAAAATAATTCAGTGTAATGTCAAAACAAAACATTTTAAATATATATTTTAAAAATACAAATGAACTCCCATCGGCTTGGCAACCCAACTTCCACCATACATAATCAAAAAGATAAAAACCAAAAGAAAAATGTTACGGAAATATTACACAAGCCCAGACCCCAATATAAAACGGAAAATAAATGAATACAACAAAATAGTACAAAAAATGATACTTCAGTATAAGACACATTGTTGGCTGCAGACATGTCAAGAAATCGAGGAATCAAACGGACGTCTATTCTACCAAAAAATAAAAAAATTATCAAAATACAAGCCTAAACAGAATACTCCAGAAATTGAAGAAAATGGGCAAATATTTAACAACAATGAAGACAAGGCCACCATATTCGCAAACTATTACGAACAACAATTTGCAGAAAGTCAAAATCCAGTTTTTGATCAAAATAAATATGATGAAGTAAACAGATGGTACCACGAATACTTTAACACAGAGATTCCTAACAACCCTATAGAAATCGAGAAAGAAGAATACTTCAATATTCTACACAAGCAAAAAAATACATCACCAGGAGTAGACAGAATACAATGGTCAGTAATTAAATAACTAAATTAACAGGTTCATTGTTACGTTTTAAAAATCTACAAATATTGTCTAAAGCACCATTTATTTCCCGAAGACTGGAAAAGAGCTGAGATAATAAATATACCAAAACCGAATACTAATCACAAAAAAATTAACAGTTATCGACCAGTTACTCTACTACCAGTACTAGGAAAATTATTTGAAAAAATTATAAGAAACAAATTATATGATAAAACTAGGAACATAATTCCTAATCACCAGTTTGGTTTCAAAGAAAAATGTGCCACCATTCATCCACTGACGATTCTCACCTCAAATGTCCAGACTGCCAAGCACGAAAATTTAAAATCGCAGCAATATTTCTTGATATCAAAAAAGTGTTTGATAGCGTTTGGCACAAAGGATTACTATACAAATTAAAAAAAGTATACACCTATTAAGAAACTACCTAGAAAATAGAACACTACATGTAAAGGTTGACGGCGCAACATCAGAAGAATTTATTATTGAGCAAGGGGTTCCACAAGGATCACCACTTTCACCTCTATTGTACAACTTATACAGTTATGACATCACCACTCTACAAAATCCATCTGAAGACACAACATACATACTGCAATATGCTGATGACACTATATTGGTGGGACATGATAAATCATTGCAGAGTTTAATTCCTAAGTTGCAGGCAAAGATGAATGAGGTTCAAGTGTGGTTCAATAAATGGCATCTACTTCCAAATCCTAATAAATCACAATTCGTTATATTTAACCACGCTCCCTCTCTGCATGTCCTCCCCTACAATAAGCATTGCAAACGAACATGTAAAACCAACACCTTCGGCCAAATATTTAGGAATTACCATGGATCAAAAACTGAATTTTAACCAACACTCAGCAATTATTAAATCGAGAATAAAAAACCGAGCAAATCACTCACATATAAAAATGAAGGAATATCTACTAAAACAGCCACAAAAATCTACACATCTATATGTCGACCTGTACTGGAATATGGACACACTCTATAATATGTCAACTGCCAAGTGCCGGTACTAAACAACTTAAAAGTTGCCGAAACCTCTTCGCTACGCATTATAACTAAAATTCGGCATCCAGTCAACAACCTCCACAATCCGCCGACTAATTTACTATATGAAAAAACTAGGATAACCCCAATCTTGAGCAGACTTCAAATGTTAACAACCAAATTTGCAAATCGGCCACATAATATGCAACTGTTACGACCTCTCTGCCGTACAAGAAACCGCAACAGAAGATCAAAATTCAAACACCCAGAGATGTCTCTAATTGAAAAAATATCTTCATTAATTCAAAACTAATTAATATAAAAATTTTTTAGATAATACTTACATAAAAATTTGTTTGCTTTTTTTTTTCTACAAAATGTATTCGTTTTTAAATATTCCACAAAAAAATAATGTATCAACAGTAACAATGTAGGAAAAATAGGCTGAAGGACTCCGGTCGATAGCCGTTTGAATATGTATTTTTTTATGTATTCAATAAAGAACTTTTATTACTATTATTATTTGAAAATAAAGAATTTTTTCCCTTATTGTGTCTATCCGTATACAATTTCCGTTTTTAAATTTTTTCAATTATTATTTCTCTTACTTTCTTAGGTGGCTTGTGATCGTATCCCCTGTCGTTCCAAACATCCTCCATATTGTAAAGGTCATCGGCGCCATAATTATCGAAGCCACCCATGTGGTTTTTGTTCAGCTCATTCAACATGTCCTCGGTGAGAGGTGTGGGGGTCTTCTTTTTAGCATTCTTCTGTCGATTTACCAGCTGGAGAAAATAAAACAATTTTCATTACAATTCTCTGTCAATAAATCTGCAAATGCAGGTATATGTGTAATTTTGTTTTTTCTTAGAATTTTTAAGTTTGCTTAATGATCAAGGCCAGAAAACATGTTTTCAGAATTTTTGTCTGTATCTAATGTTTGTTCTACTATAACGTAAAAAAGGTTTGACATTTTGTAAAATTTTGTACAAGAGGACCAAGATTGGTAGACTATGAGGTTCCTTAATATACAGCTTTTAGGCGAAGAAGTCAGTGCGGGGGAGAAAGGTCAGACTATCTTTGTTCTTCGAACGCGCAGTAGCAGCGCAGTTATCTCACTCTAGAAGAACCATCTGTACTGGCCCGAAATATGGTCTGACGTTACTATGATCTGTTGTGTTACATTCTACAACTTATCCTTTTTACCAGCATGCAGAACAGTGACTCAAAATGCGAGGATAATTACCACCGACTTCAAAAGCGGGTTATTGCGAGCCTGTTCCAATTACGAGTTCTTTGCTTAATTAACATTACACAAATTCTTACAATATTTTGAATAAGACTCTGCATCTGGTGTGATCTCACACCAGCTGTTCATTGGCTAATGCCATTTTTTGATGGGGATTGTGAGTTATTAGGCCACCTTAAAGTATACCAACCTTGCAAGAGGACATCTTTCCAACTTACTTTATACTGCACATGGGGGAAGATAGTGAGACAGTGGGAGAAGGTGGGGGAAGTTGTGGGATGGTGAGGGAGAAAAAGGAAGAGGCAATATGAAAAATATACTACTTACAACTGTCACTCCAAAGATTATAACGAACAGCAGGGACGCCAGTCCGATGACAATGACAGCAATGGCCCATTGAGGCAACAGCACATCGTTTTCTGCATAGCCCACCGTAGGGTACATTTGTTTAGGTAATACTAAAAAAAAGAAAAAATAATCGTAATTCATCTAAAAATAACAGATTCCACATTGAAAAGAAAACATATTGCACAAACTCAAATTATTGTTGATGCCGATGTAGTTTCCACAAACCCCAAAACATTGAATAGAATAATAAACTTGCAGTGCGTCACATCATCGGCAGATAACTAAACTAAAGTCACGATTAGACGAGCCATATTAATTCAATATAAATATAAAGCACTTTGTTATTTGGATTTAGTATAGTTTTAATCATCCCTGAAGATGCTAACATGGTTGGCGAAACGCACTTAGAGTACAATATTTAAAGTTTTGATGTTTGTGAACACTTTTTCAACAACAGTCAAGGGTTCCATACTCTATTATTCCTCATTAGGACGACACCGAAGTAGATTTCAGAAACACTGAAATCTACTTTTGCTCACCTTGTCAGCATCATCTGAATATCTTTAAAAACGTAACCACATACTACTGAAGGGCACTTTTAATCATCTCCAGATGAACTGACTTGGTCGCCGGAAAGTCACGTAGCTGTTCAGTATTTTGGTGTTTGTGAAAACTAGATGTGAAATGTACAATAGAAAATATAAACGTTTCATACCTATAAATTCCGTGTATTTAGGGTCAACAATAAAATTCCCCAGTGATAATTTCCCATCAAGTTTAACCGACTCGTTTAGAGCTTTTCCTTCTCTGTATGAGCCGGCTTTCAATAAGGCATCGTCAAGGGATTCGTGGAAATATTTTTTCACTTCCTGGGTGTCGATGGTCCTGCCCAAGTCATTCAGTTCCACTAGATAATCCACCAGAACACTTCCTTCGCTGGAAGATTCAAGAAATTGTTTTTAATATCTTCATAACGTTCTTATGCTATTTGCAGGGAATTAAATTGTGTCTTTCCATTAAAATGCCAATTTTATATCAGTTTTTAAGAAGATATGTACTACTGTTGCAAAGACAGAGTAATACCAGTCCAATCCATATCAAATTTTCCATGCAAAGTGGGATTTTATACATAGAATAAAATAAAATAAAGATTGCATAGGTAGAGTAAGAACTTCATGGGGTAAAAAGGTAACATTAAAAGACAATTTTATCCTAGTATCTTCATAGGTAAGAAGATCATAAAACAGTTAAAAAAAATAAAGAAGTGGACAATTCTATATTAAATGGTCTTTATTAATATTGATTTTAGTTGGCTTTTTGGCTTTTTAAACAGAGGAAATTTTACTCCTATAAATGCGGCTACCATTTTACTTCCCTCGTTTACTAAAGGCAAGCATTGTATTCGGGAAAAATCACCCTCCGAGATTTTCACGTTTCAGACTATGCAGATTATGAAAATTAAAGTCTTTTCATTCTGTCAGTCTGTCTATCTGTTGGCGTTATATCTACAAAACTACCTGACGCAGAATAATATTTGGTAGGTAGTTGATGCCATGAAAAACTGGGATATACAGCGAAAAATTTACAGGGTAGACACCTAAAAGAAATAATGAAGGAAAAAAATGCAATGGAAAATAGTTATATTTTCCATGTACACTTCTGTGCAATGAAATCACGTATACCTATGTTTCGCTATATTAAATCATTTTTTATTTATTTGTCATTATCTGTGTCATATTTTGGCAATGCCAAAATTAACTGAACATGAAAAAAATTTAATTCTCTCTAAAATTGAAGAGGGATGGTCTATCAGAGCAGTTGCTAACCACTATCAATTGAATAAAAGTACTGTTATGAGTGTGAAGAAAAGGTGGGAGGAGGAAGGTAATGTAAAGAGAAGTTCAAATCTTGTTCAGGATGAAGCGCTCTTTGGCTATTTGAGGGAAAATCTATTTCAAACAGCAGGAGACGCCGTGTTCATGACAAATTTTCCAGCATCGAGGTCAACAGTTAGCCGAAGGATAGGAAAGTCGGAATTAAAAAGCTGAACAAGTACCAAGAAGACAATATTAATACAAGAACAGAAGCAAGCCCGCATTATGTTTTGTTTAAATTGTGTCTATCGCCCGTTGGAGTTTTGGAACAATGTTGAGTTTACCGATGAAAAAGTTTTTCAGTCTTGTAATGACAGACATATTGGAGCGTACTGTCCTGTAAATAGCAGGTTTCACAAACGTGGAACAGGTCCGGGAGATTTTCTGTTAATGTTTGGGCATGGATAAGCGTGCATGGCCCTGGTGTAAAAATACATGTTTTTCTTCTGGATTAACATTATTCAAATACCTTACTTATGACGTTTCACAATCAATATCAGTTTTTTATAACCTATAAGATAATAGAAAATCTAATTTCCAAAAAGACTGATTCACACCACTCAGTATTAGTAAAAACTGGATTACTTGATTTTTCAAGTGTACGGGATTTCATTGCACAGAAATGTACATATACACGTCACACACAAGGAAGAAAAATATGCAGGGTGGTCACCAAAAAAAAAATAATGAAAAAATCGTGATGGAAGACAATATTATTTCACATATAGTAAACACAACTGTTAAAGAAGAAAAATGTGGAAAAAACATACAGGTTAAAAAAGAAAATTAATAAAAAATGTGACAGAGGACGGTAATATATCACATGTAGTTAACCCAACTGTCGAAGAAGAAAAATATGAAAGATATACACAGGGTGGTCACCCTAAAAAATTATTCAAAAATGTTACGAAGGTTGATATTTCGCATGAAGTTAATAGAACTGTCAAGGAAGAAAATATGAAGATATCGAGGTGGTCACTCTAAAATTAATTTAATTAAGAAAGTATGTTGGATATAATATTTGAACCGTAGTTGACGCAATTATCGAGGAGAAGAACTGATATACTTTTAGTCAAAAATATACAGGGTGATCACTTTAAAAAATAACAAACGACAGAGGAAAATGATATTTGAAATGTAATTGTCAGGAAAAGAATATGATATAATTTTAATAGTAAAAAAATATTTGAACCGTAGTTGATGCAGTTATCGAGGAGAAAACCTGACATACTTTTAGTCAAAAATATACAGGATGATCACTTTAAAAAATAACAAACGACAGAGGACAATGACATTCGAAATATAGTATGTATATTCGAAATGTAGAAATGTCGGGAAAAGAATATGATATAATTTAAATAAAATATACAGGGTGGTCATCCAACAGAAAAAATAGTTTGTAAATAAAAGATGCCAAACGGAGAAGGAAGTTTTGTATAAGTACTTTTACAAATTTTTTAGGTTGATTTTAAACTTTTATCAAATTTTAAAATTGCCATTGGAAATGCCATAGGTCTCCGTCAGTTGGTCTGTATGTAAGAATCTACAAGGCGCAATCATTTTTGTAGAAGTTATAAAGGTTTTCTTAAGTTACTGGTCGTAAGTCTTTAGAAATACTGGTTTCACATTCTGACAAAATTAAAAGAACTACTCAGCTTCTTGATTGCATTTTATGCAAATAGCCATTGCGCATACAGAAATATTGGTAAGGATCTTTTTTGTGTAAAATTGTGTGTTTTTTTCATTATTGTCCCAATTTTTTCGTGTTTCTTGCACTGACAGATACTAGGAACTAATCGGACTTTTTGGGTTGTACAGTAATTTTACCCCATACAGCCATCACTCTATCTATACAAATTTGACTTCAATTTATTTTGTGGACAAAACCTTATGTGCATGGGAAATTTTATGTGGACTGGATTTAATTCAATGTTAAAATCCTGGAGAATGTATAAGGACATAAAAGTATGAAGTGTTCTCGCCACACTTTCTTACCTGAATCCATCGATCCTAATTTTTTTGTACCATTTACCAAACAGTGGTGACGAGGTGAAAACATCATCAAGCTGAAAAAAAAAGTTCATTGGACATAAAAGAACAAATAAATTTATTGGGATTGCTATTATTCATTTCTACTGGGCTTTTGGAAAATTGTTAGCACATTATTTGAACATATTATTTAACAAATATCCGCCAAACATTACAGATGTTATGTCGACTATAACTTGGTAAATATTTTATTTACGTTCTCCAACATCAGACCTTCCCTTCAAGTAGCCTTGAAGGAAAAATGTGGAGTCATTAAATCAGGCAGTCTTAATGGCCAGTCAATAATTCCAAAACAACAGATCTACTGAATTGAGATCTATTACTCATTTTTGTCACGCCTAGTATTTATTTCAGTTTAACTCTAAATCTACAAGCTCACTTTTATACTATTCACATCACACCTTTGCCTGCGTTCCCAACTTCAGGTTAAAATCTTATCATACCTGTGTTTGTACTTCGTTAGCCAAAATCTGCCACTCCTTGGTGTTCCTGTCCAACAGTTCCGGCACCCATTTGGCGCCTCCCACCAATTTAATGGTACCGGCCAAGTCGCACTCATCGACGCAAACGCCTGGCGTGGTAGGCCTGGGTGTGGTAGTCGTGGTGGTGGTCGTTGTAGAAGTCGTAGAAACGGTAGTTTCGATTGTTTCGGTAGTGCTGGTGGAAGCTGTGCGTGCAGCTTCCAGGAGCTTCTCGATGGATATCGGTGTTGTGGATGGTGTAGGCCAGCCGGTGAATTCCGTCGTAGCCCTGGAAGAATAATTGAAAATTGACATCTAAATCGGCATAAGTAGGCTAGAAGTAGTGTGATCAAAGTAATAAAAAATTAAAATAGAAAGGTTTACGATAGAAAAATCGATTTGACTAATGGCAATGCTTATGAAATATGGAATACATTAAAAAAAAAATTATACCAAAATGAAACCATTAATAAAATTAAATGAAATTTAACTTGAGATCTGTTTATGTATACCGATTCTTCGTTTTTTACCTCGAAGGCCATCCTTTGTGGATCGTCGGTGCTGTGGGTTTAGCAGGCTGCTCCTCATTAGTGCCTCTGGTGGTCGTTCTTGATGCAGACTTCCTAGCGCCACCCCCTGGTCTGCTAGGAAATACAACCTTAAATCCACCAGCTGGTTTGGGGGTGCTAGAAGGTGAGGTGTTGTCGGAGGTATCAGGTGGCAGCAAATTGGTAGGGACGTCTTGAGGGACTATTCTGGATTCGGTAGCATTTGAGGACTCCGACTTCGGTTTATAGCCAGGCGGTAAGAGGGCGCTTATATCCACCACTTGTGGACTGAGTCCTGAACATAGAAAATAATAATAATAATAATTTATTGGCGCTAATGCGGGCACTTACACAGGCCAAAGTAGGTACAACATTTTTAAAAAAATATGTTCACAGGTATATTGGTATATTATGTACATAATATGTACCTATAGACCGAACATTACAAAAAAAATACAGTTCAAACACAGTGGCAAGCGCGGATTTATGGGGGGGTAATACCCCCCCCCAAGATTCTGTAAACCACCAACTTTCATTTTAATATTTCATAATTTTTATTATTTTATTTTATATTATATATATTATATTTACAGAGGCGTAACTGACAATTTTTTTCGAATTTCTCCCCCCCGCTCATCAATTTCAATTTTCGAGGAAAAATATTTTTGTTATTTTCAGCACGTGGCTATGTTATTGTACATATGGCAAGTCGATTCAGTACAACATTTAAAAATAAATAAATAAAATACAATTAAACAAAACGTATCCAAATAAGTGGATAGGACGTGATGACCCTATAAATTGGTCTGACCAACGACCTGACTTAAACCCATTGGATTATTTTCTTTGGGGTCATTTAAAACAATGTGTTTACAATGGGCCCGTTCAGCATTTTTTTTTATCTTAGAAATCGAAAGTAGAACACTTTAAGGCAATTTCCAAATTTTTAGGTTTTTATTAGGACGTTTAAGCCCTTAAATAAATTACCAAAGTTGGACCGCTCGAAAATGAGGCAGAGCTTCCCGTGGCGTCACTTTGCAGATGCTGATCAGACGACGTCGAGATTTAATGTGACTTCTTCATAACTAACCTCAAAAATATATGTTTCTTAAGATTTGCAAGTATTACTTAGCTATTATTAAAATTTCTGCCTAGTTCCTGTACTTTCAACCAAAATCTAGTTCAATGTAATGTTTATGAAGTTTTAAATAGTTTGTCACGATAAAATAAGACAATTTTTTCCAGGTTAGGAACCTAACCTATAATTAGCAGTCTATTTGTATCAATCAACAATATTGAAAAATTATTAGTGTGACTTTTTAAATATTTGCTTGGAGTCAGTTTGGCTCCAAGCTAAAAATAAGTATACAAACATTAAAAATGAGAATAAACCTTAAAAACATAACAATTGAGGTTATGTTAGTTATATGATGCACATGCCCCAAGCGTGTGGCGGGTGTTATTCTGTTTCTCTAAAGAAAACGGCGTCTGATTGTTAAATTATATCTGTTTTATCCATAGACATAGAAGAAATAGACTCCAAAACAATTCATTTCCTTGGGGCCAGAATAGTTACGACGTTCAGCTCTCTCTCCATCTCCTTTCATACTGTAGCAGTTATATAAAGACGGCTCTCTTTGGGATTATGAGCAACTGTCTCTTTCTATTTCATTCTCACTTCAATTAAACTGGCATTTTTTTGCGAGCTTACCACAACTAAATGTGGTAAGGGTTATGTATGTAGCCATCTCTTTTACACCTTACTTATAGTTAGTTGTGGTAAGCTCGCGAAAAAATGCTTTATGTTTAGCACTGGCATTAGACATGATCAAATGACTGTTTGTTGTTGTCAAAGCTTTTTTTGTTCTAATCTCTAAACATTTGGACACTGACTTCGTTAAAGGAAGATATAATTTTAGAGAAAATAAATAGAGAAATGTAATGTTCCTGCACGATTGGAGAAAGACACAAATTCACCGATGTATTTTAGTCAAGCCAGGGAAAGGTCAGGCCTGCAGCCAAGGGGTGCTTAACACTTTCTAGGAAAAATTTGTGCATTCTCACCACCGACAGCGGAAAAGGAAAAGTTAGTACCTGGTACTGTTCCAAGAAATATATTAACGATGGATGGCCTATATGAGAATACATAACCTCTTGGCTACAGTCATAACTTTTGCTTACAACACTGTAGTATGCAAATCCACCCTTCTGAACGTTAATTTCTACTAAATAAACGAAACGTTAAAATAAAAATATCATATTTGACAAGTTGGACTTGCCGCGAAATATAAACGTCACTTTTGACTTTTCGAATACTTACTTATGGAATGATAAGTTACAGCTATTTTTGGGTGTTGCACCTCAAACACAACACTTAACCATCTCAAAATATTATAACAATATATATATTAAATAAATTCTAAGCAAACACGTCACAGCTAAACTAAATAATTGTTCGTTGTCTGTACTTTTGACAGCGACTAGCCAGTTCTCTGACCAGACGCCCAAACTTGACAAACGCCGACTCCTATTGGCGGATACATCATCGCGTAAGTTGGAGCGCATTCCAGCTGAAGATAATCCCAAAGAGAGACAGAAGATATGGTTTATAGTGTATATGAAGGCGACAGAGCTAATAACGCATGTGTAAACTTTGGAGACAGGTATTTAAGAAAACGTACAATGGATCTTGGGGTCTATTTATTCTTAAGTCTATGGTTTTATCTTCTTGCTGATTTAAAATGAGTAGTGTTTATATAGAATGATGTCACGAGTCGCTTTGTACCGGAACTCAATCTTTAACATTAAATATCTAATGATTGGATATACTTATGAAGCTGAAATTTTGACAGCTTATCTAGATAATCGAATTCTACTGAATGCCATAAAAAAATAACAAAAAAATAATTATCGGTAACAAGCCCATAGGGAGGTTATTCTAGATGACCTAGAGGACAAAATATCTGAAGCATTGGCGATGGTTATAACGGAAATGGTGCAAAGAGATGTGCAGGATTTAAGCAGACGAATACGTCTTTGTTTGCAAATGGAAGGGGGCCATTTTCAACATTTAGCTCACTAATTAAAACTCTTTTAGTTATGTCCAAAATATCATTTTGTTTACAGGGCCCATCTACGAATCTAATAAATTGGTAGCCTCACATAGGGAACTTTTTTTGCCAAACTTTAACAGAGTATAGTTTGAAACCGGTTGGAGACTCGACATAATTGTATTAAGGTTTTTGTCTCATAATTTTGTAAAGAATCTGTCATTACGAAAGCTCCTCCATCATTAACATTTTTAACGAGATTAAGTCTGACGCAAGAACGATTTAAGACAAAAAAGTATACCATAGGTCTTACCGTTAGAAGATTCTTCTTTAGGTGGTTTATATCCAGGAGGCAACAGGGCACTAATATCGTTAACGGGTTTGATTTTCGGGAGAGCAGGTTCTGCCACTTTGGGCTTGCGAGTCGTTGTGGTCCTGGGCAACTTATACCCCGGTGGTAGGAACTTGGAAACATCGTCTGCCTTGGTATTCTTGAAAATACTGCTCTCTGTTGTACTGCCGTAGCTTTTCGGTAGTTTATATCCTGGAGGCAAGAATTTGGCAACGTCATCGGCCTTGGTGTTCTTAAAGATGCTGCTCTCTGTGGTTTTCGGTTCGCTCTTCGGGAGCTTATAGCCGGGAGGCAAGAACTTGGCAACGTCATCCGCCTTGGTGTTCTTAAAGATGCTACCTTCCGTGGTCTTCTCCTCGCTCTTCGGGAGTTTATAGCCGGGAGGTAGGAACTTGGAAACATCATCAGCTTTGGTATTCTTAAAGACGCTTTCCGTAGTTTTTTCTTCATTCTTCGAAGATGTGTAGCCAGGGGGCAGGAATTTGGAAATATCATCCGCCTTAAAGACGCTTTCTTCTGTTGCTTCGTCTCCATCTTTTGGGAGCTTGTAGCCAGGCGGTAGGAATTTGGAAATGTCGATTTCTTTGGTGCTCTTTGTTGTTTCTTCCTCCGGGCGGGTCTTTGCTCTACCTAAATATTAAATAAAACAAATTAAGTATTAGATTTGTTGTGAAGAAAACTGTCATAAAATTTTTCAGACCTGTACTCACCAATGCAAATAATCAAAATTTAAAACGATTGGACAATGATAATAAAAGGAATGTTCTAACACAAATGCAATTTATTTAAATTCATCTGTTTTTTATTTCCGGATCCACAATACAAGGTGTTTGCAAAAAGGAATCTGTCATTATGAGAGCTCCTCCATCATTAATAAAAAGAGGTGTAAACATGTAACAGTATTAACATGAATTAAACAATCTACCTAAGAAATACTTACTGATTTCATATCTTATGCATTTTATTTTATGACTGGGCAGATGTGTATGTATATATTTACTCATTTAATTTATATGTAATGTGGATGTATTTATATTAGAAGTTTCCTAATTCAATAAAGATTAATATTAATATTATAGGTAATAATATACCTAGAATGTCCTCCAACAGCCTGGAGCTCTTGTCGTCACTGCCCTTCAACTTATAATCCGAAGGAAAGAGAGAGGAAATGTCCAGTTTCTGCTGCGGCTGGTCGCTCTGGGGTTCGTTCACGTCCACGGAAGATTGCGTAGTTGTCTTCCTGTCGTTCTGGTATCTTGGCTTCAGTCTGGCATCGTCGTGTCTGTTCTTCGGCCTCTTCGTGGATGACGGTCGATTGGCGGGAGAAAATTTTCTTATGATCACTTGTGGATAGGGAGCTTTTGTGGTTGTCGTCGTCGTGGAAGTCGTTATGCTGACGTCAACCATTGTTGTCATGTCCATTTTCTCGGGCATATTTTCCTTGATGACTGCGATGTTGTTGCCAAGGCCTCCTGAAAACAGAAACAAATGAGCGTGTAGGTAATTTTTTTCCAATCTTTAACCGTAATTTGCAACTCATCGAGAAATGAACAAACATGTTAAATGCATAGAGCAATGATGTATAATAAACAAAATAATCCCCAAATACAGTAGTTACTTTGCTCATCGGTGCCAGTTTTACATGAAAAAAGACAACACGTTACCTGTAAAAGTACACTGTCAGGAAATATAAATTTATTTTATTATTATTATATCGAGCCTTTTTCGAAATATAGTATTACGTGTCAAATCCATTTCTGCCCCAGAAATCACATGTCTATTTATAATTAATAATAATAATAATAATAATAATCACTTTATTCCTTAATACCAGACAGGCGTGGAACAAGTCAGAGGTTACAAAGTAGTGTATAACACAAATAATTAAAAATAATAAACATATAGTAAATACATAAGTATAACTCATTTCATTAAAATTAGACAATACCATAACATATTAAAACTTAAAATTTATAATTAAAAAAGTCAGATAAAGTGTAGAAAGCCTTATCGATTAAAAAACTATTTATTTTTTTTTTGAATACATTAAAAGGTAAGTTTTTGTAATCATTAGGTAAGCGATTATAGATTTTCATAAGTTGTGTCACAACATTTCGTTGTACTTGACTGTATGGTGTCTGTGGTAAGCGGAGTATTGCATTCATACAATCACGTGTATTATATAGATGGTCTGCTTCATATCTGCTGAATAGTTCTTCATAGTTATTCTTCACAAAACATACACATTCATATATATAGAGACACGGAAGAGTAGGTATATATTTTTGTTTCAACAATATGCTGCATGTGTCAGTTCGTTTCAGATGGTAAATACTTCTAATACAAGTTTTTTGCAGCCTGAATATTCTGTTAGCTTCTACTGAGTTGCCCCAAAAGATAATTCCATATTTTATTCTGGAGTTGACAAAGGCGTAATAAGAGGCTAGAGCTGCTGCCTCATTTATGGAGTTACTTATGGTACGTAATGCATACGCAAACGAACTAATTTTTGTAGCAAGGTATTGCACATGATGCTTCCAATTTAACTGTGGATCAATTACGATGCCAAGAAATTTTGTGTGATCCATTGTTGTTAATGTTTGATCGTTATAATTAATGAGTAGCGGTAGCTCCTTCTTTAAACTGAATTTTAGTAAGTGAGTTTTATCAATATTTAGTTTTAGGTTATTCCAGGTATACCATTCATTTAAAATGTCAATCGAGGCTGAAACTTCGGTTATTAATTCTTCATTTGTTTTAGCTCTTATTACTAGAGAATTGTCATCTGCAAATAAATTTATTAGATGTTTACTGATGTTTGGTAGATCATTTATATAAAGCAGGAATAAAATTGGTCCCAAAATTGATCCTTGAGGCACTCCCTTCTTGACTAATTCCCATTCTGAACTTAGGTATTCATCAGAATCCATGACTATAACGCACTGTTTTCTATTTTCCAAGTATGATTTTATGATATTGTATGCATTTCCTCGGAAGCCCATTATTTCAATTTTTTCCAGAAGTATCGTATGATCAACACTGTCAAAGGCTTTTGACAGATCCAGGAAGAGTTCGACAACTCTTTCCTTATTGCTAATTGCATCCAATATTTCACATATTCCCAAATATACTGCCCTTAAGAATATATATAATTTAAGCAAAAAAGAAGCTAGTTCAATTTCTTCTGAACCAGAGCCGTAGCGAGACAACTTTTTGAACAACCTCGATAAATCTGAAATTGTTTACAACCCCAGAGAGTATAAATGAAAAAATGTATTCATCACGGTCAGTTCATCAAGTTTTCCAGCAACAAGTCAACTACAGCTCATCTTGACTTAGGCTCGTCTATACAACTAGACATTGCCGCCACATGCACAAGACGTTCCAAAACACGCTTCATCGACGACTAAATTCCACTGTGGACGAAACGAAAATCACTGCCAAATTACCTGTGCCAACAACGGTTATTAGACTGACTTACCCTCAAACAGCGATTGAACATAGCAGATTTTCAATGGTCGTCGCTACGTTTCAGCAACTAATTGTGCCAGTTGGATACGGCCCTGATTAAGAATATAAAAATTTATATAGGTAACACTTCTCTTACCTGTGAGTACTCCACTGGACAAGTCCGACTGCACGCGGTCCAATTTGTCAATGAGACTCTCCGTGGAAGTTTTGGGCTTCGTTGAAGTCGATAGGAGGGTAGTGTCCTTTTCTTCGGTGGTGGTCTCTTCTTTGGATGTGTTGTTACCATTTTCTTCAGAATTATCATGGTAATTCTCGACGCTACCATTATAATCTTCTTGAGAGGACTCGTCGTCTTCGTTCGAATGTTCGTTCAGCAATTTGACGCGCTCTTCTTGCTCAACAATGGAAGAAGGGAGATACCTGAAGCAGTGAGTTAATAATATAGATTCACAAAGAGAAAAAATAAATTAATTTCTGCTCAAGTACAGTTCTATTCATAAAAGAAAAGCATAAGTATTAGAATGAGAGGTTGACTCTACTTGGTATAATAAATGTTTTTAAAATCTCACTAAGGTAGATCACGACTATAATATACATACCTAGCACCTGATACACTCCTGCTGGTCTGCACTGAAGCAACAACCACCCAAGTATCAGTCGTATTTTCTTCGTTACTAACAGCAGAGGGTTCTGTAGTGGACTTAACCGCCTCAGTAACAATAGGAATGGGAGTCGCAGACGCAACAACGGTGTTATTCACTACGGTTTTGCTGGTTACCACGCTAATAACCAACTCTGGTTCCTGCTCTGGTTCGCCGATCATTCGACCTCCCTTTTTGATGTTGACAGAAGACGACATCGAGACGGTCATCGGTATGGTAGTTGTTTCGATTAATGATTGAGCCTCAGTGGTGTCAATCTCCACGGTGTCGACGAAGTCGTGGAAGTTGCTCTCTTTCATCATCGTCGTGGGCTTCATGGTGATCACCTCATAGGAAGAATCGTTCTTTTGAGAAGTGGTGACGGCAGGGCCTTCCTTCAGGTCTTCGAGCTGTGGAGGAGATATTAAATCGGATCAGACCAAGAAAAAGCTAATATTTTTGAAGAACATTTCCAAGAATCCTACGCAGGGTTGATAATAATCCAACTTACGACGAAGACAATTTAATATCATTTAATGACTGGCACAATACATATTTTTCTCAAAGCTTCTCAAATTTTTGTAAAAATTAATATTTACTAAAAAAATGCATAAAAACGCATCACCATTTTTTTCACCACCTACATTAGGTAGATAGGTGATCCATTTAAACATTTTTGTTAAGTATATGGGATTCCCTATATGATTGTAAAGTTTTAGCCAGTAATGTATTTTTAGGGGAAAGCAACCCCCCAACCAGTTTTTGATTTTGCTTACATCAGAACACTTTATTCCCAAAGGGATTATCATCTTTGCTATGCCACAATATAATAAAAGAAATTTGTTTTCTTATAAATTGCAGCTAGATCATTAAAATATACAACAAAAATAAAACTAGGCCACGAACAAAACCTTGAGGCACCCCATGACCTATAACTTTTTTTTATAAATAAATACGTTCTGAAAAAAGTGCTCTTACCTCTTTCTCTTTATTACGGTCATAATCTTCTCCACCGTTCTCAGGATACTCATCCTGTATATCATTCTCATTGCTGATGTTCTCCCTTCCATCGCTCACATCGTACAGTTCCTCCGAAAAATTATAGTCCAGAGGACTGCCCGTATCGTATTCGGTTTTATCATGTCGTAGAGTGGTCATTTCCACGTTGTCGGCCAGTGTTGTGGGATTAGCAACGTAGGAGGTATTCTGATTGATGGTCTCGCTAGTAACCGGGCTTGTTGTCGGGTTTGCAGCAGACGAAGTATTCTGATCTTCGGTCTTGTCGCTTTGTTTTTCGAAACTGACCATTGTAGTCGGAACATCTGTTGTTTCTACATCGTCGCTAGACTGGATAACCTCGACGTCGTCGTCATGGTTGCTCTCGAAGCCGTCTTTGATCGGTTCTTCTAGTAGAGGCTCCAAGTCCAGTGACTTTAGGGGCAACGGGCTGGCATTTTTTGGAAAGAATCCTTTCTTGTCGGACTTCAGATTGAACGCGAGCGGTTTTCCGGTGGGCTTAGTAGCAGGACTGAAGTGGTTTTTTCTGGCAGGGGTGGTAGCGACGTGCGTCGAGGTAGTTGGTTTGGGACTGAAGGGGATTTTCGTGGTGATGTAAACGTCGCCGTTGTTGTTTACGAAGTAGTCTTTCACTTGGGTGCGGGTCGTCTTCTTGGAGGTGTCAGGTGCGAAAATTCTAGTCCTAAAAATATTTTTAAAAAATAATTAAATTTATATTCACAGGAAAAATAATTTGGCACAAATAATTTCTACAGACACTCGACGCGTGTTTCGCCAACCATGTTGGCATCACCTGGAGAATAACCATCTCCAGATGATGTCAACATGGTTGGTGAAGGGCGCACCGAGTGATTGTATTCGAGTGTAGTGTTTAAGTGTTTTTGTTTTTATAGAAGGCAGCGTACGTCACACTGATGGTTTTCCAGCCCACTCTTTAGGACTGGTGAAAATAATACACGTTGTCAGCTAAGCAATATTGAAAAGTGGCAGCGATGTACAATATTTCGACTGAGAGCCATTATACTTCTAAAGTAAATTATTAGAAAATCGAAAAACGAGATCATAAATGAAGTTTTCTACACTTTGTAACAGAATATTGCTCTCTATGTTAGGGTGACCATACGTCCGGAATTTCGCTGGATTGTCCGGAATTTTTGAGTACTGTCCAGCATTTACAAGTGTCCAGCGAAAGTCCAGCATTTTGACCATATGTCCGGAATTTCGCTGGAAAGTATTATAAGTGTCCAATAAGTTCAGCATTTAAGTTATAGTGAAGTTACAGTATAAATTTTTGGACGGAAAAACTATTTTTTCGGATTTCTCCCTCCCGTTCATCAAAAAATTTTGTGGGACGAAAAAATTTTTTTGCAGATTTCCCCCCCACTCATCAAAAAATTTTTTGTTATTTTCAGCCCAAGCTGGAGGCCCAGATCCGCCCTTAGCAGAAGTGTCCAGCATTATTTAACAAAAATCTGGTCACCCTACTCTATGTGTTGATAATTATATTGTACTTCATTATTTGTCAGGTTTCCTTACCACAGAAAAGAGAACTTCTTTGTTCATCTGTGCTATTACCTGCGAACAGCTGCCATTGCCCCATAGATGGCACTACCAGTCTCGTTTATACTTTCACTATATTTATAATTTTAGCATTGTTCTCTTTATGCAATTTAAACAAATTGCTTGTCCAAACGATTATTGTGCATCAAACTCAAAAAAACATTTTATTTTAGGACCCAAAAAAATCGTTTTATTATTTTGAAAATGTTACAACTTGAAAAATTTCGGTTACTTTGATTATGAATTAGTACAGTGGTGATCTTACTTCGGACTAATTCTATAACACTTTTAAATTCAAATATTTTTGGATAGTTTGATTTAAATTGAGTCAAATATGAAATATTAAAAAAGAATACGGGTGCTTTTTCATTGGGGGTGTGTCACCCCAATTGGGTTGTTGACGAATTTTCAAAAATGGTGAAATATGGTAGTGGAGGACTTAATTTAGTTATATATTTAATTTGGAAGAAAAATTCTTAGCGCAACATATTTTAAAAAATTGTTAAACTTCGACTATTTGAATGTGCCGCGAAAACGGTAGTGACATCATAACGGCAGTTAGATGTGAACTGATAAGCAGAACAGATGAAGACGAATAAGTTGACATTGCTGACAAGAAATAAAATAACCTCATATGTCAAAAGTAAATTTGACATTTAGCTAGCAGTGATTGATGTTTGCAGTTATTGTTAATATTTTTTTACAAAACGACTAAGGCAGTATATTTGTAAAAGCTAATTCTGACATTCTACTTGCGGTAGATATATTTATGGTCAGCGAATTTTTAAAAAGAGACGATCGTTTTGACATTGCAATGATTGGAAGTGCAAAAGCAGCAAGGTACTTACGTTACAGCTGCTATAGACAGTACAAACTATTGTAATTTCTGCAAGAACTTCCTTTATCTTATCTTATTAATATTACATAATATGTACATGTGTATCTAACTGAAAACAACAAAATAAGTTTATCTACTAAAGAAATTATTTATTATCCATTGATACTTACTTCTAAGAAGAGTCAGAATGAGACTTACGAAGATATCAAGAAAGGTCTATTATAACAAAAAATAATAAATAGGTAAGTACTTTATGCTAGTATCTATCTAAGCAATAAACAATGATATGTATTTATAACACACATAATTCAAATGGCATTTACTACAATCCAACGTATTCGTAGCCATTTCCGACTGATTGTGTTCACCGACTTTAGACGACTTTCACAGTTTGTTTCATATAGTTTTTCAACGGCGAGTTTTCAATTTCCTTTCTTAATTTATTGATCATCCTAGTATTACGGGGCGTCTAGGGAGCTTCATAAATAATCAATAGCTAACAAAAACAACTGCACTTTATTCCAACATAAACTAGATAAAATACATAAAAGCAGATTAAAGCCATTTCCCTCCTTTTAGGAAGTCAAAGCATGAAAACATTCTAATCTAGAGCCATTAAGAATACAGTAATACACCCTGTTTTATCCACCAGTTTGGCGGGTAATTTAAATTTGTAACAGCTAGAACGCCACACAAGTCTTGTAATGCGGCCGTTTTTCCTACAACATAAACCCATATTAAAAATCAAATTCCTACATTAAGATACAACTTACCACAAATAAAATGCTTAGAATACATTGTATTTTGTTACTTTACTTGACATTGAAATGGTCTCCACAATAAGAAGACTTGGTCCTTCTCTGGTGGCTTTGAATCGTTCATTATTACGTTCAGCGTTTATTATTGGAACACAACAGTTTTTCTGGTGAATTGGTGGTATTATTTACACAGTACGGCAGAAAACACTATCTGTACTTATATTTATCCATAACTAGATGCTGTTAAACCATACCGAATTGTAACCTATGAACGTCAGTTGAATTTGACGTTAAATATAATGTCAGATTAAACTGTCGTGATTGTCTTTTTTCTCCGTCGCTATCAGCGAATTTCTAAATTAGTACCCGTTTCTCGTCGTTTTATAACTAACTTCTCTACAGACTGCCGTTATTATGTCATCTCCGTTTTAAATGCATGTATTTTTGTAATTAATATAATATTATAAGACTTTCTTTTCAACTTCTACATGTTTCTAATGATTTTTTATGAATAATTGTTATTGTTTAACATAGATTCTCCTCAAATTTTAACTTAGTGCAACAACCCAATTGAGAGGTTTCGAAAAAAAAAAGTTACTATTGGAACGTGTAGATCGAGTTCTACAAAAAAAACCTATAATGTTATTTTTGCTTTAATACCTGTCCGAGTTACAGAGAATACGTTGATTTTTAAGCAAAAAAAAAAACACTGGTTTTTCAAAGGTTTTAAGCAAATTATTCACACAATTTCACATTTTCGAAAAAGTTTGTCATAACAAATAAGTTATCTTATGAAATAACGATGGATAACACAGGCCCACAAGAAAAAAAAGTTATTTGAACTGGACATCTGAATACACTTTTCTTTAGTATTTTTTCCCGCTGATTACGAATCTGAAGTCAGAATTGGGGGTCAATGCGCATATTTCAGAGAAAAACCCGAAAAACCGTCAAAAAATGCGTTTTTTATGGTTTTTTGAATGAGAAAATTAAAATATGCATGTGGCGTGTTCAGCTAGGCTGCCTGTACTTTTCTTATGTTTTTTTGCCCCACTGACCTCGAATCTATTGTTAGAACCCAGGGCTAATTGTCAAAATGTTGAGGAAAATAAAAAAACCGTAAAAAATCGCATTTTTCACGCATACTATGTTTTCTTATGAATATCACGTTTTTTTCATGAATACATAGCGTGTTATAATGGCCTTTTTTGAGTAATTTTTCCCGCTGATCAGAAAAGTTGAGTCAAATTTGAAGATCAGTGATAAAAATACTGAAATAAATCAAAAATACTGTCAAAAATCGGGTTTTTTCATGGATATCGCGTTTTTTCATAAACGCATAGCGTGTTCCAATGGTCTGCAAATACCTTTATCGAGTAATTTTTTCCGCTGATCACGAATCTGGAGTCAAATTTTGGGGTCAGTGATGGAAACACTGAGGAAAATCAAAAAAACTGTCAAAAATTTGTTTTTCTCAGGATACCCAATCATTGTGCGTGATATATAGTATTTCAATTTTATATGGGTTTTCGTTTTTGAACGCGCTTATCTTCAAACGATCTGTATAAGGGTTTTCTCCATTGTTTCGTTCCTTTTGGTTTCACTTCTCTTTGTAGCATCTAGCAGTAATCTGCTAACATGTTGACATCCCATTTCTGATTCAAAAATATATTTGAGTCATTTGATGAGTCACAAATCTACCTACTTCAATTTAGCATCAGATTTGTGGCTCATCAAATGACTCAAATAATAAGTCATTTGGTGAGTCACAAATCTGATGCTAAATTGCAGGAAGGTATCTTCGTTGGGCCTGAGATTCGAACTTTATTTAGGGACCAAGAATTCGTTGATTCTATGAATGAAGTAGAAAAGGCAGCATGGTTAAGTTTTAAAGACGTGTCCACAAAATTTCTCGGTGATACCAAAGATCCAGACCACAGAAACATGTATCAAAAATGATAAAGAATTACGAAAGTTAGGTTGTATGATGAGTTTGAAATTGCACTTTCTAGATTCACACCTGGATGAGTTTCCAGAAAATAACGGCGACTTCAGCGAAGAGCAAGGAGAAAGATTCTACCAAGATTTAAAAGACTTTAAACGTCGATTTCAGGGTAAATGGGATGTCAACATGTTAGCAGATTACTGCTGGATGCTACAAAGAGAAGTGAAACCAAAAGGAACGAAACGACGATACAGATATACAGATTGTTTGAAGATAAGCGCGTTCGAAAACGAAAATCCATATAAAATTAAAATACTATATATCACGCACAATGATTGGGTAGGTATCCTGAAAAAATAGATTTTTGACAGTTTTTTGTATTTTTCTCAGTGTTTTCATCACTGTCCCCAAAATTTGACTCCAGATTCGTGATCAGCTGAAAAAATTACTCGATAAAGGTATATGCAGACCATTGGAACACACTATGCGTTCATGAAAAAACGTGACATCCATGAAAAAACTCGGTTTTTGACAGTTTTTTAAATTTTTCTCAGTATTTTCATCCCTGACCTTCAAATATGCAATTTTTTTTCTAAATCAAGCGCTGTAAGCCGATGAAAAAATTTGAGTGTCTAGGTCACACTATATATTAACGAAAAACAGTATATGGCATTATATTTTTTTAATTACTGACTACTTACATTAACAAAATTACGTTTTTATTAAAAAAAAAAAATGTGAAAAAGTACATTGTTTCTGTCATCAACTTCTTTGTTTTTTTTATGCTATAAAGTAAGGAAAAAACCATTTGAAAGCCTAATTAATAGTTTTTCATTTAGGTTATTAGCGTTTTTGGCCCAAGTGCCATAGTTTCTGAGATATTTTACATTTAAACTATAAACGTTCGGACGCCACCTTTAGACTTTCAGGTCTCCAAAACCATTAACTATTCAAAAATTAGAAAAAAACGAAACTCATCCTTAATTTAGTAGCTTTCTTACTTGTCTTTACCATGTTTTTGTTCAGTGTAATACCTTTCGAGTTATTTGAAGAAAACGTATTTGAAATACCACTTTCTTTTTGTTTTTTTTTTTTTTAGGTGCCACCCCCTGAAAAAGGGTAACATCCACCCCCTATAAATTAGCAAGCTCTCGCATAATAACTTCCTTTTTTATGCATTTACTATTAAGCTGGCAAAAATGAACGAGATCTAATTCATATGACATTATTCCGAAGTTAAAACCTCTAGTATTTCGGTTAATTATTGTTATAAATCTAAATTTAAAAATACCAAATTAAAGATAATTTTGTTAGGAACAACTTTTCTTTGAACTATTTTTTTTGTAAATGCCATATTTCCCGAGAAATTAGAGAAAAATCGATGTACTAATTTTTTTTGTTTCATGAACTCTGGCCTATTTTGAACATATAACCAAAGTTTAAGGTCAGCACAAATTTTTTCGAGTTAATATAAAGTTTTCCTGTACTACTAGGAGTAACGGGAAAATTGTTATATTATGCTCTCATCATAAAATAACAAACTGTTATGAAGAGACTATTTCCCGTTCCACGCCTCGTCTACGTATTTATTATTTACTTACGCGACGCTGAGCGGCGTTTATATACCTCCCAAAATGCTCCATTTGTGTTTATGTAATTTTCAAAGAGGGACTTCGCATAATAACGGCTGTTTATAAATTAAACAAAACTACTTAGTATATGCGGGAGAGGTACTGGTGCGTGGTGCATGATTTATAAAATATTGCACATCTTTCTCAATTATTACTAAAAGATCTTGTGATATACGAACCAGGGTCGTGCCCGGTGCCATAGTGCCATGTGCCATAGTTCTGAGATTTAACACTTAAAATAACTACTTCATCTTATAAATGTCCGAAATCGTCCAGTCAGCGGGGGATTTCACCTCTTATTTTTCATAATATATATAAAAATCACGCTTATTTTTCGAATTTTCGCTCCGTCGACTGGACTAACAGCTATATCTTTAAACTTCCATATCTCCGAAACTATGAATCCTATAGAAATGAAACTGACCGAATTAGAGATATGAAATTCTAGTGCAGCTCAGGTCTCTGCCTATTTCCTCTGAACCGATATCGGCCTATACTTTTTCTCCAACTTAATCTAAACACCCAAATATTACATCTCCTTACCTATGATTCAAGAAACTCGACCTGCCTCCCAGCTGAATAGTATTCTCATTGAACTTACTACCGATCCTCCCATCGTCACTCGCACCCGCAAAAGCATTCGACGTAATCTCCTGGGATTTCTGCGGGAAGGCCTCGCTCGGCTTGAATTCCTCGAATTGCGGGGGAGTCTCTATCGGGTTCTGCAAGGTGATCTGTCCCAGGAACGTCTCAGTTTGCGAGGGGTCGTGACTGTGGCTCTTGGCAAACAAATGCGAGTAGTTAGGCCTCAGAGTCGTCGGTCTGATATTCTGCGATGGTCTGAAACCCACTGGAGTATTGACCACCCGATTAACGGGAGGGTGGTGGTTTTGGAAGGTGTACTGCAGCGGGGGTACGCTCTTTGGAAACGGTTCGTTCGTCGTGAACCTGTGTATCATAGAAAATAAATATATATTATTTTGTACCACGGCACGGGTGTAATATAAACATAGCATACCCAACAATTTTTTCTCTATTTTTGCAGATAAATTACTGTCAATTACTTGCTAAGCGTCACTATTCGACACGTAAATGTATTTTTTTCTACTTTCGGTTTCAGCGGAAGTGATAGCAACTTTTGATTTTCAAATGGAATAACTTGTATATTATTACATTTTTTTATTCTACACGACTTTTTAAATACAATGACGTTCAAATGTCAAACTTTTTTTTTTCGATTTTAAATTTTCAGTTTTTAGTTTTAAGTAGTATAATGGCGTGGCCAGATTAAAGCACCAATATACAGGAAGTACTTGGATAATTTCATATTAAATAAAGAAGTGTGAATGACTGAATTTAAATAAATGACTTAAGTATATTGAATATATTTTTTTGCTTTCAAATACTAGGAGTACTATCATGTAATTCAATACTTCGTCACTATTAGCTGGAAGAGTAGTTGTTTTGATTGGTTCTCCAATAATGAGTGTTTTAAAGTATTTACCTTACTAGTATATTAGCGTGCCCAGATTAGGGCAACAATATACAGAAAGTAGGCAATTTCATAATAAATAAAAAAGTGTGTAAGTTGTAATTTGCTTAATACTTAAATAATATTCCCTACCTTAGTTACTTTTCACCATTTACTTAGAATAAAATTAAATACTTTTTTTTAATTTTTGAAAGTCTATAATTTCAGTTGTATTTGTTTCAGATGTGAAGTATTGTTGCGTTCACCTGGGAACTTTACGTATTTTTATTAAATTCCCATATATCACACTTAATATTTAAGAAATACTGTACAAGTATTTACCATCTTTTAGTTATTTGTGCCCAGACATATTATCCTGCACACTGTGTTTAGATTTAAGATTGATACCTTTTGTATACTTTTATTTAAACCACTATTTGTTATCATGTTACAGTTTTTGCTAGCGACACATTAACACCTGGGCTATTAACGCGATACGAATTTATTCACATTTAATTATGCCTTTGCATACTGAGTCTATCTTACACACAATACATTGGATAGTGTAGTGGGTTGCGTAGAGCAATATATCCCCTAGATTGACAAATATAGTTATTTGATATCTGGAAGTTTTTGAAATATTATAATGTGGCAGCATTAGTCTAGTTGGCACGGAGAGAGATTAATTTTTATTTCCAGTTCTGTAGCGGCGATATTCAGTCACTCCAAAGTTCGCTATAATTAATTAAGCAAACATTTTGCTACTTTTGTCATTATCGAGTTTTACTTTAGTGAATCGAACAGTAAAAAGGTAATTAAAATTATTTATTAATTTTATCTCTCCAATATTTGACGGCTCCAAGCCATATTTTTCATAACTGCCATTTTTAAATCTAAATTGTGTAAAGATAACCTCAATTTTGCAAACACAAGCTAACGAAATTCTCTTTTCTTCCCAAAAAACGTAGGAGATTTGCTGTTAATTTATTTAAAAAATAAAATTTATTTAAAATATGAATTGATTAATTGTTGTTTAATTGATTGATCAAGTTGAATACCACGTGGATTATTTGATTAATCCAGTTCAATCATTTTGGGATTCATGCAAACACGTTTTCCACGTGTCGATGTAATCAGATAAACATACAGCAGTCAAAGGAAATCATTTGGTTTAGTTTAGTTGGGTTGGTTAAATAAACGTTATATACCATAAAGCCATAGTCCAGTCACTTTAGTCAGTTTGAGGTCAAGATTTGGTAGATTTTGAGTAAATTCAGTTTAGTCGTATCAGCAAAACCCCAGCGTATATAGGTGATCGAGACAAATGAGTACATCTTGAGCCGCCCGTGTTAATGAGGTCGCTGACAGAAATTGCCGGAATCCACAAGGCTCCATGTTGTAGCGTCCATTTCTCCAGGGATCGGTGAGAAAGTGTAAATCTCATTTTTCTTCTTATGTAGTTTATTGCATAAAGACGATTTTACTATCAACGAATTTTTATTAAGTCATAACATACTTCCCAAGGAACAATTTAAAAGTCATTTGGACTTGAGGAGGTTTTAAGAAAGGTTTGTCAGGGTTAGGAAATAGTCATGTGCTTTATTGATGTTGTAGTTAAGGCCTTTTAGGCTTCAAGTATACTTGCTCTTAATAGTAAGTTTTAAAGCAGTCTGTAAGACCTAATTATAAAGCTAATTTGCTTCTAGGATAATATGTATTTGTAATGGATTTATCATAACCTATATAAAACTCTCCATAAAGCTAATTAATTTTATGAACGTCTTAAATTTCATTTAGATTTAAAGAGGCTTTAAATTATTCTTTATGGTTTTAACATATTTGCAATAAATGCATTTTAAATCCTTTTTAAAACTAGACATTTTCAATGCCTATTAGTACTTATTAAAGGCCATTACAAAACTAGACCCTTAAAACATCCTTGATAAATGTTGTGATGAAACCGTTATGAAGAAAAAAAGGCCTCTATAAATCTAAAAGGCAAATTTTAATTCCATAAACCACTTTCCAAAACCTCAATAAAATATTTATTATAAAAATAATAAACAATATGCCTGAAGTGTCGTTGATGCATGTGTGTGTGTGTTAATTAAAAGCATTTCATGACTTACTGATGTGTAATTAAAACACACACACATACAAATTATTTTGAGGTTAAGTTTTAAGTTTTTTGTATCAAATGTCAACGTCCCAAACGTTTTATTACAGCTTTTATCAAGTCCATGTGATCTTCGCCAAGTGCATTTGCATTTTTGTAAGGAAGGGATTATTTGTGATAGTATACAAAAAGACTAAGGGGGCTTCATTTAGAGTAAATGTTCTAGGTCATTACCATTATTAGAATATATAGTTTAATGAGAGAACCAGTGTTGCCAGATCAAAATTTTAAAAGTTATCAGACGACGCTTTAAAAAGTTACTAAATCTTACTAAAATTTCACTTGATTTGAAATTAAAACTCTCATCTTTAATTTTCAAAAGTTGCAGTGTCTGTAGGACACGTAATTTTCTTGAGCTCTCTGAGCACACCATAGCTTTGAGCGTCCTCTATCTGATTATTTCGTTGCCAGACTTCGTACTCTGTATTGTATTAAAGGGTTTGTAACTAGAAAGTACTGTTTGTCTACGATATGCTAGAGGGCAACGAGCCCAGGCTATTCGATTGTAGCGATTCACGGTCAATACATTATACGGTTACCTCAATTAGCAGCTTTTAGATGAGAGAGACGCGCGGAGCGGGGAATCGAATGAAAGATATTCTGTTGGGGTCTACAGCCTACGTCAGTTGTGGACACTACAGGCATCTTTGTCTGTGTCTTTTGCACGGAAATCAGATATGTCTGTCTCTTTCATTCGATTCCCCGCTCCGCGCGTCTCTCTCGTCTAAGAGCTGCTGATCGAGGTAACCGTAGAGTTTACTGACCGTGGTAGCGATTAACGTAAACAGTTCTGTATTAAATGGATCGCAACTCGAATTTAATGTTTGTCTACCTACCAGAAGAGGGCAATAAATTGGATGATTAAAAAATCATTAAAAATGGGCATTTTCATAAAAGTTTTCACTAAATCACTAGATTTAAAAAAAATCACCAGATCTAGTGAAATTTCACTAGACCTGGCAACACTGGAGAGGACTGTAAAATGACAATTAGGTTTTTAGTTGGCCAGCCATGTTTTTCTTGTTATATAAAAATATTCAAGGTCAATCTCACAATTATAATTATCAATAATTATCACTTTTTTGTTAGCAAATTAAGGTAGAATTACAAGAAACGACTGAAAATTACCCTGGGAACCGAGAAGCAGCCAACTTTTTTAAATTTGCTGATTACGTGTGTCTATGCAAATTTTGTATGGATATTAAAAACATTATTATTTCTGAGGGGCTCTTGTTTTTTGGGCCTTTCTTATGTAGTTTTAACGATAAACTGCCGTTGGTTTTAATTTTTTTGTCATACCTGATGGCTTTTTATTACCTTTTAAATCGGCCTTAGAGAGGTTATAGTGCTCTACGCTTTATACATTTCAAATTCCATTTTATCTTCAATAAGTCTGATGGTGTGTTTGCTTAAATCAGTTTAGAAAAAATAAATGCAATAATAAAATTACTTGGATTCCTTCGTGGACATTCTTATAGCTTCTCAATTCTAATATGGTTTTAAAAACCAGTTTTAAGGTAGCCTTCTAGGTGTTTTCTAGAAATGCAGGAAGGTAACAGAAAAGCTACTGACAGCTTTAAAATAGGTTTTAAGAAAGGTTTTATAACGGCCCGAACAAGGTTTTCAAGAGCAGCACTATGCCTCACTAAGGAGTTTTATGATGGAATTTAAAATAGGCCTTAACAACCTTCATAAGGGTGGGCCCTTTTAGTCTACAAGTCGCTTTATGATGGTATTAAGGATATTGTTACAGTAAAATAGATTTTTCAAGGCATTTTATAAATAGTTTTACAGCACCCTTGTATACATTTAAGAAACTAAAATTGTTCCTTGGGTTGTCAATTTTCTATGTGATTTAAAGTTAATATTTTATTACATTTAATTATTTATTTAAGATTCAAATAACGGCTGTCATCATTTTTACTGATACAATCTTAATAATATTTAACAAAAATATTTTAATGATCTAAGATTTCGATAATTTTTGGTTACCACCATTTTTCTCTCTTGCTTTAATTGTAAAATTCGTCATTTTTGAAGTTTGCCAAAATAAATTGTGATTTTTTTATCTTAAATTTATTTTCTTATTTTTCTTGTTTGTGTCTGTCTCATAAATATGATCGGATCTTTCCACAGCGGTTGGTTTCACCACTTACAGGGTAGTTAAATTCTCTTAAATTTCTCTGTGGATGGCGCCCTCAATTCAACATCATTATTAAAACTACCCCCAAGTGTTGGGTTAAACTGGCTTGGCAAGATATCGAGAAAATATTGATTTATTCTCCTACTCACCTAAAATAAAAATCGAACCCACGACTCGGCCCCGCAATAGATCGGCTAGCCGTACGCACACACCATTTGCATTTTATCTGAATCTTTTTCGGACTTTATCTCTTAACCGGTATTTTTTAATTAAATTTTTGTAAAGCCAGTGGTGATGTAACAGTATATCAGAAGATTCCTTATTATTAGTGGTATCGAATGGTGCCTTGGTACTAATAATATGGTTCCATTTGAAAAAAATCACCTACCTGTATTGAGGCAGAGTTTGTTGCAGGTGCAGAGGTAGGTCGGACGTTTGCAGGTCATGGGGCTGCAGTTCCCTGGGTATGTATGTCGAGGACGTATCTACTGGCTGGAAACCGGCAGGCGACTGCCGGAAGGGGATGATTTCCGATGGGCGGATGTACTGGTTTTGGTTCTGCGGGTACGGGATGAACTGTGTGTCTGCTGGGGCCGTGAAGATGTAGTCTTGTCCTGAAAAGATCAAGGAAATGTTAGCATAAATTCCAAATTGATATTTATATATATTTGGCATGTTACTAAAATTATAAAAAAAAAAAAATTATATTATTTATCACAATTTTAAAGGTGGAAAATAATTTAAACAATTATAATATTTAAAAATGGATAGGTAGAGGACCTTTGAATTGGCTGCCTCGCTCACCTGACTTGACAAAAGTGGATTTTTCATGTGGGTCTACGTCAAAGATCAAGTATAGAAAACAACACCAACTACAAAAGTGGACTTGAAAGTATTAGGGAAGTATTCCAAAACATTAACATCAATATGTTAAGTCACGTTAGCTGAGTTTTTGAAAACCACGTACCTTACTGTTTAGAAGAAGCCGGTGGTCATTTTGAACATTTGTCTATAAGTAGTTGTTTTAGGTGTTATTTTCCTAATTACCATTGTTCTTATTTTTAAACATTTTATTTGGATAAATTATTTTCCAAAATAATTATTAACACTATTTTTGCAAAAAAAAATACCTTTTGATTGTACTATAGTGAATACAGCAATAATAATTTGTGTATCGGGAATTCTTTCACATCAAAATGATCAAGTAAGTAATGAGTTAGTTTTAGAAAGGCAGTCTGAGACCGTTTTCAAATTCTGCCATTCGCCGCGTATAGCGGTGTTCGCCTGCCTCTCGGCCACGTAGTAATTGAATCGAGGGGTCCTTTTTTCATCACATTACAATAATACATCTAGTGTATGGCATCGAATGGAATCAACATGAAATAAGGAACGCCGAGAGAATTTCCCTAAAGGAAAGGGCTTTTTTTAAACCGCATTCTTTCATTTATTAACTTTTCCTTGACATTTTTACAGGAACACACGCAGCGTTATTGGAAAAGTTATAAATTGCTAATACGTAAAATATGTTTTTTTTTCTGGAATGTAGGTGGCAGCTAGGTGGAACGGAAAAAGGACTGGTGTTTGATTGATGGATTTTCGAAATTAAAAAAAAACATTCATATTTTTGTTAAGAAAGCAGTACTTGTACAAAGTTTATTTCGTATCAATCCAATTATTGACAATGTTTCAAGGATTGTTTATATTTAGAAACACTCTTTTTGCAGATATTGCTAAGTATTAAATGAACTCATCCAATGTCATAAAATATTATAATTTCAAACACTCGTTACTCGTGATGAAGATGGTGGTTTATTTAAAAAAAAAAATGTTGGCACGGGCGCTTACAAATTAAATCTGGCATAATAAAAAACATTTTTTCGATGACAGTTCAATTTTTATGCATAGAGATCTTAAACTTCATTTAAAAATAATAAAGGAGGTGTCATGAGATGCCAGCGGTTCAGCCTGACATCTATCTCATGCATGGATGCTGCGCTTTCAAAATTCAGTCTGACAAGGTAATTAACAAAAATTTCCAGCCAGATAGGTTTTAATAGATAAGGGAAGTCTCAAACTTCATTTTTAAACAAAAACCAAGAAGGTGTTTTGAAGTGTACTTTCATGAAAAAAATTATTTATGACAAATAGTCCAGTCGAATTAGACATCATATAAAATTTTGCGTACTGCGGACTTTTTTTTGTGGAAGTTGTTTAAGAGGGCATAATAAGCAAGCACAGAAAACTACACCCTGCTACACCATGTGCGTCCCCTATTTTTAGGGGTTGAAACTTTGAAATTTTACTTATGTGTCCATATCTGTTTGCCTATTGCCCATAGGGTTCTTTACCAAGTTACACTTTTTGAAGATTCATCCCTCCTCTAAATAATATATATATATTACACATTTACTGTAGAACAAACGGTTTTGGCTGTCCGAGGCCGGAAAGGTCGCGCTGTTCGAATTTGGGGGTCTTCTGTACAGGACAAACGGCTATTATTTCCAATCTACAATACTACACATAGTAATGCCCTTGAGTAGGGATGATGATTTGTGAAAAGACTTTCATCGAATACCGCGCGGTTTTCATGATACGGGATGTTGAAATTTTGAAAACCCCCTTTTTAAAAAAAAAGTGAACCTACTTTTTTTCGCTCATTTTTCTTTCATGCATGTACGACCCTAATATAAGAAAATTTACGTTGGTTTCATTTTAATACAATCGTTGGTTTAGGAGCTAGACAGCAAAATATGCCAAAAATGGCTATTTTGGTATTGTTGCATTAAAAAAACCAAAACCAGTACAAATCTGGTAAATGTTTTGTTTATCCTAAAAGTCGAATTCATTGCGCATAGAAAATGTGTTTTTGTATTTAAGTAGGATCAACACTTATTGTGTAATAACGATTTATGTCATGTGTTCTCCAGTCTCCTTTTTCACAATTTTTTTTTGCGGCCATATGGTTCACAGTAGGGCAGAAAACATTATACGCGTGGACAGGGCACATAGTAGGGTATTAAAATGGGTCTCTTGTTAAGATGCGATAGGACGTACCGTTTTCGAGTAAAACGCACTTGTTTGGTTATGTTTGCTTTGAGTTTTCATTGTGTTCTGAATTGTGATCTGATAAATAAATTGTACATTTTGGTGTTTTCTTTCTTAGGAGTTTGTTTTTTTAAATCATTTTCCGATGAGAAGGACATATAATAGCTGTTTTTCGAGGAAGGTAAAATTACTGTGGATTTTGTTATAGACACAAAATCAGTTGCAATGATGATTCGAGACAAGCGTGAACCTTCAAATAGGGGAGTGAGAGCCCCCTATTCCATCCGAGTCCCTTCATTTTTTCATTAGCAATGTCCCTCATAAACAGAAGAAGCCAGAAGCGACACATAGTTTTCTTTTTTCGTAGTCAGCGGTGAGTATTTACTAGTCAGTCGATGAAAAGTGTGATCTGAAATAATTTTTTGCAAACAAGTGCGTTTTACTCGAAAACGGTACGTCCTATCGCATTTTAACAAGAGATCCCTTTTAACACCCTAATATGTGCCCTGTTCAGTGTTCAGGTATACATTGCTTTCTGCCCTACTATGAACCATAAGGCCGCAAAAAAAATATGAGAAAGGAGACTGGAGAACACATGACATTAATCGTTATTACACAATAAGTGTTGATCCTATTTAAATACAAAAACACATTTTCTATGCGCAATGAATTGGACTTTTAGGATAAACAAAAACACTTACCAGAATTATACTGGTTTTGGTTTTTTAATGCAACAATACCAAAATAGCAATTTTTGGCATATTTTGCTGTCTAGCTCCTAAACCAACGAATGTATTAAAATGAAACCAACATAAATTTTCTTATATTAGGGTCGTACATACATGAAAAAAAAAATGAGCGAAAAAAAGTGGGTTCACTTTTTTTTTAAAAGAAGGGGTTTTCAAAATGTCAACATCCCGTAACATGGAAACCGCGCGGTATTCGATGAAAGTTTTTTCACAAATCATCATCCCTCCTTAAGGGCATTAGTATGTGTAGTATTGTAGATTGGAAATAATAGCCGTTTGTCCTGTACAGAAGACCCCCAAATTCGGACAGCGCAACCTTTCCGGCCTCGTACAGCCAAAACCGTTTGTCCTACGGCAAATGTGTAATATATATATAAATTATGTAGAGGAGGGATAAATCTTCAAAAAGTGTCTTGGCAAAGAGCCCTACGGGCGATAGGGAAAAAGATATGGGCACATAAGTAAAATTTCATAAGTTTCAACCCCTAAAAATAGGGGACGCAGTTTTCTGTTCTTGCTTATTATGTCTAATTCGACTGGAGTAAAAGGTCTGTCAGATGTTAATTAACAAAAATTGTCAGACAGACAAATTTTTTCAAAAATGATATATTATTTACCACAAATTGTATAAATTTCAAGCTTAAAAATGAATTAAAAAATAGCAGTTAACACATTTTTACTAGTATGGCGGGCGTAACATATTTATTACACGTTTTCCAATCATTTTCACCTTTTAAATTTGAGGTGTTGGATGGGGTACCTTTTTGTGCCATGGGAGCTTAGACATAGTTCCCGCCCAGCCTTTCAGCTGCAGCGGAGCCTTGGCTAGTGGATATCCGGCTGGATACGGAAACGAGTGTCGAGAGGAAATTGTATTCTTAAATATGAAATAAATGTGGTTTTGGTTTTGTCTTATATTTCGCTAAGTGAAACATGAAACAATATTCTCACCTCAAAAATATCTATATTTATAATGCTGTTGATTTGAAGTGACATTTTTTATATTACGTGTACCAACGAGTTCTCTTCGACCCTAATGCTTCCGTTGTTGTATACATTACCAGATTTTACCCAGTTAGCAGATTTTAAATTATTCACGTTATTCCCGGCCTTGACAGAAAAAGAACTTCACAATCAAAGCTAGTATATACACAAAGAATACAAAAATCTCCTTTCAGAGTCGTTTGTATTTGTTGGCGTCGTCATTGCCTCGCCATAAGGCGCGACAATCCAGGGAAAACTCCCGGCTCCTGAACAGGAAGTAATAAATATAAATGGAAAGAGGCAGTGAAGCAAAAACATGTAAATGTCAATCTGTAGCATAAATCCCACTTAATACCCCATTTGTACATTCTGGAAAGGAGCTCGATTTTTTTATTTCACCGAAACACTTTCTATAGGACGATGTAGACATATATATCTTTAAGGAGAGTGAGGAATGTTTATCATAAAAAGAGGAGCAAGGTAAAGGATGGCGCAATTACTTAGAGGGAAGTGGAAGTAGGAAAGACTGCTTTCAAGAAGTTGTTGAAAGCTCGCGTCCACCTTATACAGATTCTGTAAATTTAGTTTTATGTATGGGCCACGAATTTCATAAATTAAACTGGACCTCACATAAGGTCCAAACGCTAACACCCCCCATGCTGACCGCCATAAGTTTTCAGATCCGTCTTTCAGAATTTTTGTCCAAAGTCAGGGACGGATTGAAAACGTTTTCATTATTTATAGTCTGGGGTCCAACAGTACGAAATCGCTCTAAATTCCAAGTAACCTGTTCCGACATGACGTACATTTTTCAACTTCAGATTTGCAAAAAGAGTTATATAGGACACCACAAATGACTTGTCGGATTCTTATCAGCTCTTGCATAACTTCTTAAATGATAAGAAAAGAGACGAAATGATAATTCCTAAAAAAATGTTTTTTAATACATAACACGTCCTGTAAGAGAAACTATGAGTGCTATCCATCTAATTTTTTTATAGTATACACTAAAGACCTAAGCGCTTGGATGAGGCTTGATGGCACTGTTTAAATATGTTTAGTTTTTTGGGAAAAAAATATGAAATCTGTAACTATAAAATATTGTAGTAAGAATTTCAACATACGAGCAAGTACTTCAATTTTAAATTCTTTGTGTATAAACTATGCTAACAAACATACCCAATATATTGAAAATGTTTTTAAGACAAGAACTAAGTTGATATTGCATATAGTATTCGAGTTGTGAATTTTTAAAATGGGTGCATGATGCGGCGCATGTAATAAAGGCGACAGCTCTCCTAAAATTCATAAAGCGCATGAAAACAGTTTACAGTGGAATTAGCTGGTATGTTTATGTTTACTAGGCGTATGTACTTATGTATATAGTGTGAAGTTATTTGTCTTAACATTTTAACATTATAAAAACTATTTGTGTTTGATTGTTTAAATCGATTGATTATTGTTTGCGGTTCATATTTATTATTTACTAGCTATGCCCGCGGTTACGTTCGCGTGGAATTTTGAAATTGACTAAAAAGCTTCTTTATAAACGACGTTTGAGGTAGAATCACCATTCTGGAATATTTCAGAAAACTCACAAATTTTCTGGAATATTCCAGAGTACTCTAGAATTTTCTGGAATATTACAGAAGTTTAATCTTAAAAATTTATGCCGTGCAAATACGCTTATTGTAGAGATCAAGCTGTATCTCCTGTTCTACTAGACCGATTTTCATAAAACTTGGCTTAGTCTAGGCCGATTTCGATGAAATAAGAACTAAATGTTACTCCAAGCTTAGATGAACCTCATTGGTTCAGTAGTTTCTGCGTGATGCGCGTTCAAACAGACAAGCAGACAAATAGAGAAAAATTCCAAAATCTGTCTTAATGTATTCCATTACTCATCTTACATCCCCCACATCAGTTTTTTGCAAATATTTTCAATGTACATACACGTCAACTTTACAAATGTATTATATGTATACGTTTGAAAATTATTAAAAGGTAAAATAATTTAATAAAAGTGATTTAAGCTCCCTCCCACCGACGGAAGACGCTTTTCAACATGCTGCAAATATTACTTTGTTTAAACAGTGTTGTGAACCGTCATTCAAATTACCTCTTGCACAAAATTTTGGATGCAGAATTGGAAATCAGGAGCTGGTACCGATAATGTCGACAAAAAAAGTTTATCTGAACTTAAATTAAAAAGTGCAACTGTAAAATAAAATGCGACACAAAATGTTCTTGTGAGTGGTATTCAGTTGCGTGCTCGTGTGCTGCTTTTCCTGAAAATTGTTTTAAGGGAAAAAGCAATATGCATCATTTTATAGTGATAGTGATTCTGACTAAAATGTTAGAATATTTATACACAAAAATTACATAATATACAACATTAATGTTTTATTTAAAATATCTCCCTTTTCTGCTTTCTATTAAATATGCTAAATACCTAAAATAATATTTCTCACTAATGTTTTATTTCTTAAACAATATAAAAACGAGTAGAAGTTGTACTCGGGCGTGGCTAATTGCGAATATCTATTTGATTAACATTTTGCTCGAACACACAATTCACTTTGTATCGATTATTATTTTTTTAAATGATTGCGAAATTTTAGAAATAATTTCATTAAAATGAGAGTATCAATGAGTACTTCTTATGATAACTTACTCTAAGTATTGTAGTAATCTCATATTATTAATAAATTTCTTGTTATTAGAGAAGATGAAGTAGCATTTTCGGAGAAAAGTATTCAAGTTTACTGAAAATATAGAACATTTGGCAATGCGCTACAAAATAACGATAACTAACATTACAGTAGTTGAGATTCCTACCGAGTATTGCCAACCTCAAATAAGTTGACAGCCTATCATGGCGACCATGGTAAGTGGTGTCACGAGCTTTTGTTTGGGATATGTGCGTTGTGAAGTCCAGTTTAATTCACGGTCATTAAACTATAACGGTTACCTCATCCAGTAGCTTCTAGACGAAGGAGCGCGCAGGGGGGGGGGGGGGAGCTTGGGTCTAGCGCCTACGTCATGTAGCCACCGATATCTTTGTCTCTATCTTTTGCATGGGAATAGGATATCTGTCTCTCTTGCACGCTTTATTTGTTTAATTATTCAGATCAAGGTCAAAGTCTATCAATTTTATACAAATTTCTAGTAGATCCAGAGCCGGCACTAGTTGCCGCGTGTCGTGTTTTCAATTTGTCTGGCATACTACAACGACAGTGTGTTTATTTTTATATTGTTTGTCGCACGTCGCACTGTCACTGTCCGGTGTAATAAACTAGTTTGCTGTCGTCCCAGTGTATACTATTTGTTTATATCAGTGTTTATTAATTGAGTGAGTAGCAAAATGTCTAGTGCCGGCCCTGGCTGGGTCTAGAGGCTACGTCATTTTCGCGCGCTCCTTCGTCTAAAAGGTGCAGAATGATAGTATAGTTAGTATAGTTTACTGACCGTGAGTTTAATTTATGAAGTTCGTGGTATGGGCCCTGAGATAAAGAAGTGCAAGAAAGAAAGCAGGTAAATTAGCAAAAGAAGGACGCTACAATGCATAGTTCTACGTTGACACATGACAAGGTGACAAAAATAAAATTTCAGGAAGTGTGTGGAACGCGCTGGAGGCTGTACAGGGTGGACCAAATTAGATGGGATTTGGGGTTTTGTCAGATTTTGTTTTTATAATTCTTTTATGAGCTGCACGCTGCCTCTGAAATATTTTATGTTTTACAAACTAATATATTTATTTCTTTTTAACCGACAATGGGAAGAGTATAAGGTGGCGCTCCCCTTCCAATTTAACCAGTCTAATGTGAGATTACAATCAGGAAACATCTCTTGCTCTTCGCGATGTACTTATTGTGTAATAGTTGAAGTAAAATTTAAAGTCAAATAAAGAATTAAACGATACAGTCCGCTTTAATTAAATAAATCAGAGACACACTTAACAGGTTTTCTCTAAAATTATGGCAGATAGACAAAAACCAATAGTGGTGCCCTGAGCTCGATTTTCGAGAAACAAACAATGGCCCAAATCGCGATCGTCTATCTTTTTCGACTACCGAGCTACGGAGCGTTTTTTGAAAATTGGCATTTTTGGATGAGCTCTACATTTTAATTACCAAGTGTCGAATCGAAAATCGAGTAACACATTCTTAAGGCACTTTTTTGAGTAGAATCCGTTGCTGATAAGAAGAAAATTATGCATGCCTCAGTTTTCGAGATATAGACATAACTTTGTTTTTTTTTAATGGAATACCCTGTAAATTATTTCATTATTCGATCACAACTTAAGTTAGCTATCCAACGATATATCACATGTCATATTTATCTCCAGAAAAAGTGGTTCATTTTCAAAAAATATAATATATTTATGAGGAGGCCATGGAAAACTATTAACAACAACACTTCTTATAATATAAAATAATTTTGCCAAAAATAGGAAAAACTAAACTACAATAAAAGTTCGAATTGTCTTCCATTGACATCTATGCATTTTTGACACCTTCTCCTTACAGCATTTGTTGCATTTCCAATCATGACCGGAGTTATTGCTTTCCAATTCTTCTATGTTATTAGAACGTTCTCTATATAAAATATTTTTTGACCCAAAAGTCAGCAGGGCTTATATCGGGAGATCTAGCTGGCCACAAAAATTAAACAATATCTAAACTACTTTGTTGTTTATTAATGTCCAGTTAGCTAAATTATTTGTTAGTTATCAATTTAGTTAACTTAGCTAACTATACTAGTAATGAGTGATATATAGATACCTATCCAATCCTCTCCAAATTGAGCATTTAAATAATTTCGTGTTTCATTTGACATATGACCTGGGGCGCCATCGTGTTGGTAAATTAATGCTGATAACGGCTAACGGGTATTGACCAAGAGGTGTTAGGAAAAAAAACTTTTTAAATAGTCGACGTTTCGTCAAAATTTACTGACATCCTCAGGACTATTTAGATGAGTTTTCCTTTGTTAAATTGAATTTTAAACACAGAACAGAACACATTGATATTAATAAATAGAAATAAGTCTTCAACGTATGAGGAATTAGTTTAATTAATCTTTGAAATTGTCTTACAGGCATATTGTCTACAAATGGCTCTATTTCTTGTCGTAGAATGTTAATAAAATTTTCGGTATTCAAATTAACGCGAAAAAAAATGGGGACCTATTATTTGGTATCCAATAAAACCACACCATACACCAAATCCAAATCGTCCTTGACGATTAACTGTAGAGATTACGTGCGGATTTTCATGAGCCCAATGGTGGTTATTATGCCGATTAAAAATGCCGGCACTGCTTATATGGGTCTGTCCATATAATTTTTCCTTCTAATCCTGGCACTTCATTGCACTGACGCAAAAATCTCTAGCAAAAATCGAGACACCTTTGAAAGTCGTGATTCGCGATTCAAAATAAGCGATACGCCACCTACGGTGCCGATTACGAACACGAACTACTTTGTGTGAGATGACAAGTGAAAACTTTCATTGTTTGCTTGTGTCATAATTGCTTTGCGTTGTTTTTATTGTCGATTGTATTCAATTAAAATTGAAAACAATATGAATCAATATTGTTCAGTGCCTCAGTGTTCATCTTGGGCAAAAAAAAAACAATATTTGTTTCCCGAAGTCGGCATACACTGCGTGAAGATGGATACCAGTTTTGGGGGGAAGGATTTTGTGGACAGGCTAAAAGCCTGGATAATAAAATTAAAAATTGGAAAGCCAGTGACAAAGTACATGAAGGTTTGTTCACTTCATTTCACAGAAGATGATTATTTTTATCAAGGAGGTATTTATTGTATGTTGAGGTTAAGGTTAAATAGACATTGTCTTATTTTTAGAACACAGTAAAAAAAATAAAATCTTGAAAAAAACAGCAGTCCCATCAAGAAATTTACTGTAAATGATAATGATGCCATTCCTGGACCATCCAAGGTCTGAACGATTTCAAAGAAGGCTTGTGTTGGCAGAAACGGCCCCCGAAACGACCATTCGACGATCAGTGTGATTGTGAAGAAAATGAAAGTACCGAAGAAGATGAGAGTTTATTGCAAGTACTACAGGCACAACGTGATTATGTTGGTCCAAAAAGTTTTTGTGACTTCCAAGTTCAAGTATATACTCCGGAAGTATTTATTTACGTTGTGTACTCTGTTAACAACAGATAGTAAGCTGAACAGTTTTACTGGACTTAACAGTTTTAAACTCCTGGACACAATAGTGGAGGTTGTGCAGTCTGTTTTTAGAGATAAAAGAGCTCGTAGATTAACAGTAAAAGAGAGAATTGTCTTACTATTTACTAAATTAAAATGTAATTTCTCTCATGTTACACTACCTCTTCTTTTTGGCATTTCAGCTGAATTATGCAAGATTTTTTTTTATTATTTATATCGCTTTAATAAAATCAATTGCTATACATATATTTTCATTGAAATTTATTTATAAAATACCTTTTAAATCACCGAAAATACAAAGATTTGAATGTAAACAAAACACCTATCACACAGGAATTAGTTCCGATGTCAACCGCACAGGCGCTGCAATCTTAATTTCAGACGCGTATAAATGGTGACTAATCCTAATTTTGTAGGGTTTGAATTTTTTTTAAGCAACGCAATGCAGTTGTTTTTGGGATTCCTAAATTTTCCTGTATTTCGCGAGACGATATATTAAGATTTTCTTTTACAGTTTCTAAAACAATATTTTCCACATCTTCTCTACCTGCATTATTATATATTAGTATAGATTTTTGCTCGAGGTCTTACAAATTATCCAAACTCTTTTAAATTTTATTGTAGCCTTTTGAATATTTTTATGTCTGGCTGTCTCTTATCAGGATATCTAAAAATATTGTTTAGGCGATACTTTTAGCACAAAGTTTTGCTGTCTATAACTTACCTATTAAAATAAAGCTCGGAAGCTAAATTTGAAAATTTGAATCTTCTCCGCATTTTATAAAACATTTAAGTAATCATATCATATTTTTCACCATTACTAAATTGAACCATTTTTAACAATGCTCACTCACAATTAACTCACAAATTAGTTTTTGACATTTACAATTATTTCGATTTTCTTTTTTTTTTTACCATGGCCTTCTCAATAAACATTAGAAATGCGATAAATATGCATAGATGTCAATTCGAACATTTGTTGTATTTTAGTTTAGTTTTTCCTATTTTTGGCAAAATTATTTTATATTTTAAGAAGTGTCGTTGTTGTTAATAGTTTTTCATGGCCTCCTCACAAATATATTAAATTTTTCGGAAATTAACCAGTTTTTCTAGAGATAAATATGACATATGATATATTGTTGGATAGTTAATTTAAGTTGTGATCGAATAATGAAATATTTTACAGGGTGTTCCATTAAAGAAAAACAAGTTATGTCTATATCTCGAAAACGGAGGCATGCATAATTTTCTTCTTATCAGCAACGAATTCTACTCAAAAAAGTGCCTCAAGAATATGTTACTGGATTTTCGATTCGACACTTAGTAATTGAGTTATAGAAATCATCCAAAAATGCCAATTTTCCAAAAACGCTCGATAGTCGAAAAAAAATAGACGATCCCGGCTTGCGCTATTGTTTGTTTCTCGAAAATCGAGCTCAGGGCACCTAAATTGTTTTTTGTCTACCTACCATAGTTTTAGAGAAAACCCCGAATTCCATCTAATTTCCACCCTGTACATTACTACTTATTAAGTGTAAATAGGTTAACTTATTTTTTTATTAATTTGCCCTATATATATTGGTCCTGCTTGTGAAATAAACGAGTGGATAATATAAAATATTCCTATCCAAAAACTGTAAAACTGGGTTTGTAATAATTGCACATAATTACGACCGCCTAGGAATCCTAATGAAACCAGTGTGCCACACTTTCTATAAAACATTAAAGGTCTGAAATTCGGCTTTCCTGACTTTTGTAATTACCCAGCAACAGAGAAACCACTTGCTAAAAAATTTCCGTCACCCTTTCACCAAACACTTTTCTCGACGTACTTGAAAGTACTCAGCGCGCGTCAGGTGTGTGAAGAGAGTAGTTACGGCTCTCATAAATGGAATTTATTGGGCATAAAGAAGTGCGAATTAGGTGTAATGAAGCGGGCATTGTTACAGAGTCGGCATGCGTCTCAGGTATGTACGAGTGAAATACGGTTTTCGCAAGGCGACCCGTAACGTCGTCGAAAATCTATTCCCGGTACGTGTCGTGTCGGATATCCTTTAGAAGGATGCTCATTTGTCGATTTACACTCGCTGAATAATAATCGGCCGAATTTCGAACTGGTGCCGCGGCCGGCTATGATGTTCCCTAGAAGGAGCAGCCAATTACTCGAGGGTAATTCATAAACAATGCTGGCGGTTATTGTACCCGTTTAATGTTGATTTCATTACAGTGATTCATTTATACTTGGTGTGTACTTTAATGGCAAGAAATTAATAAACTTTCATAAACTTTCGAGTACAGCTACGTATACAAAGCTTTCAGCAATCGTTCATTTACGTTTGTAAATACTTAAAAAATATATTCAATAATATGGACTGTCAAGATACAAGCCATGCTCCACGAAGATGAAAAAAAAAAAAAGAATTGATGACAAACAATTTTTGAAAAACAATTTGAACTGCCTTTAAAAAAACCGCTGCCCAAGGAATCACTACTTCCACATCCAGATTTTTTATCCAAGTCACTCACAACGAAAAAATTTTGTATGTGGAAATAATTGTTCATGGAACTTTAATAATATAATATTTGAAATCCTCTACCCCAAAAACCCATAAAACGATACCCCACATCGGTAGCGTGGTGGGGGTGGTTATAGGGGGTGGTAGTGGGGGTGGATGAGGTTTCTGGTTCTTGTACACACACTAAATCACAATTTTTTTTCATCCCCTTTAATAATGGGTGTGGTAATGGGGGTGGCTAATGCCAAACATTTTTTTGAGACCTTAGGTTATATTAAATACCAATTTCATGGACTCTTACATGCTTGATTTACCCATTTACTCAAATTTACCCCAATTTACCCTCCAAACCTTCGACGGAACAAGATGAAAATATAATCTAGTTCTAGATCTCGTTAAAGTACATATGTGTACCATATTTCAAGTCAATATCTTAAACGGATCCAGAGTAAACGTGCGCACAAAAAAAAGTTACAGACAGACAGAAATTTTTTTTTCGCTCAAACTTAAAATCTCGACGTTTCATGACATTTTAAGCCTATTTGGACAATAAAAATTTTTAAAAATTTTTTTGTCGTTACTATACTTCCACTGGACGTGGAAGTAATTACATTCAAAATTGCGAAATACAAATTTCAATGTCACCCAGTAGTACAGTAACTAGAGGTTTTATCTTCGGAATAATGTTATATGAATCAGATTTTGTTTTTGCTTGCTATTTTTTTTGTGCCACTCCCTGAGGAGGGACGGCACCAAAAAAATATATAAAAACATTGGAGCTGAAGAATGATCAAATTTTGAGAAGAAAACTTTCTATGAAAGTTTTTATATAAATTGACGATTTGCACGAAAGAAAGTTTGGTAAAAAGTGTCTAGATTGGTATCACTGTAACTCACTGCACATGTTGACCAACGCGTCTGATTTCCAAATTTTGCAACAATTAAATACCTATAATACAATAATCATAACATTGTTTTCATTATTTTTAATGTTAAACCTACTTCTATTGGATATAAATCATCTGTATTAGGTTGTTTCGTAGTCTACAATATTTAAAAAATGTCGAATTATGCATTTTGTCAATCACTGCTGCCAACTTTTCTAAACTGGGAGTTGGAAACAGTGTTTGACAAATTGCATAACTCGACATTTTTTAAATATTGTAGACTACGAAACAACCTAATAAATATGATTTATATTCATTGGAAGTAGGTTTAACATTATAGATAATGAAAGCAATGTTATCATTATTATATTATAGGTATTTAACTGTTGCAAAGTTTGGAAATTAGACGAGTTGGTCAACATGTGCAGTGAATTACAGTGATACCAATCTAGACACTTTTTACCAAACTTTCTTTCGTGCAAATCGTCAATTGATAGTTTTTAAGTTATAGTTACTATACGAGTACAGTTTTATAGTTTGTTGTTAGTTGTTAGTTGTAGTAGCGTGTTTTGATTTGTATTATTGAAAAAAATATATATTAAAAGTTTACAGAGAAAACAGTTTCTTTAATTAGAAATATTTACCTCGAGCTTAGACCTTAAACTTAAACAGGTTATGGGCCCAGAAGCGATAGAGTAGAGAACTAATTGTGATTTTTTGAATTTAAATTTGTAAGGAAAATCATGGAGTACATTAGGATATAGATAGGTCTACTTGGAGGTAAAAATAATTGGTCGACGTGGAAGTACAAGGTATGCATTATGCTTCGAAGAATCACGGGTGCAATAGTAGTTATTGAAGAAAATATGGTACCTCTTGACCTTTCAAGTTTAACAGGTCGCTATGAACCGAACCCCGTCTATCGACAGAATGATCGTTGTAATTCGCATTGCACGGCGAGGTGTTGAGAGCCTTGAAGCGCGTCAGTATTATGTACACTAAATACTTATTTATATACCACAATTTGACAATTATGTGTTTCTCTCGACTAAGCCTGACTAAATGATATCACTTTCTTTTGTTACATGATACCGAAAGGGTGTAGCAGGATAAGATAAGGTCAGTGGTCCCAGAGAGGTATTTTCAAAATAACTTGTGTTATGACATCGGTGAGTAATAAAGTTACCACTGACACAAGTTCAGCCTCTGATCTTCCTGCGTTCCTGAGATAATTGATCATATATATAGGCTAGAGCGGGTATTATTGAAAATTATTTTATTCAAAAACTATTGCAGCTAACCTAATAGAATGAAAACTTTTTGTTAGATAATACATTGTTCTATATTATATATTTTTTGTAGATTTTTTCAACTATATTTACTATTTAAAAAAATCAAAAATAAAAAATTCTAATTTTTTTTTCTTAGTTGACACAAAGGTACAATCACAGAAAAAATGTATAATGTAGCTTACTATATGTAGTATTATTACCAAAAAGTGCATTCAAATAAAATAGGTGCAACACTTCTTAAAAAAATAAAAACTCGTTATGACCGCCCTGGAGTACTTACTACTTTATCTCTCTTTAATATAAACTTGCTCATAAATGTATAAACAAGTAATTATCTGTTTGTAATTTAAAAAATTAAAGCAAATGCGCTGAATTACAGTTATTATTTAGGTTAAGAATAAGAAAGGTGCAGTATTGATAAAAATAAAGTCCAAGAAAATATTATTTATTATGATACAAATTATTATTACAATTTTATTAATCTTTGTCGCTGCCTTCGTGAATAACTACCTGAATATTTTCTGATGTAAATATATCGGATAAAACTTCTGCTGGACGTACTATGCGGGAAAGATATCGGGCATGAGACAAGTAATATACGGCTGCTGCTATATGTGAACAGCATCCTACCGTTCTTATGCCATTGGAACAGTTGCAGCAATATCGGCGTATGCTTTGAATTGTCGTCCCATTAAGTATATAACTAATGTAAATGTGGTAAGTTTTACTGTTGATATGCGTTGATCTTGCTTCTAGTTTTAATATATTGGGCGCTGCTTTTCTATAAATATTAGATGTGTTTTGATTACACTGTTGCATTAAATACACTGTGAGCTACAATTAAAAAATAATGGATTTTTAGCTTATCTATTGTGGGAGAAAACGCAAGTTATATCTTAAAAATTAAATTTTTTACGATTTCCGAAATAAGGAGAAATTTGCGGATTAAAGGTTCAAGGCAATTCCCGATTTTTATACGCCCTCCAGATTCGGATTCATCAGACAATTTTACATCGAATACGACACGTTCCAGCTTTATGTCTGATGGGTACTTAGAACTGAAATATAAACGTCTCCAGAATCTGGGCTATTAATTTTGTTTGACAGAGATTGTAAGTACACTTGATTAAAAAAAAAGTAGATAAGAAAATGGCCTTTTTTTAGTTGTCTAATTATTCTTTTGACAGTAAATTATTAAAATTAACTTAATAATGGAAATATAGATGTCAGTCAGTTGTAATTACGTAAGTCGATACTGATATGTTAAAGAAAATTTTAAAAAATTCTGGGAATAGACTAAAAATAAAACCAACATAAGTTCAATGAAATCAAAAGGACATTAGACGAGATTACTTTTGTTAAAGTCGCGCCCAACATATTAAAACTGGAAGTAAGATCAAGGCATATCAACAGTAAAACTTACAACATTTACTTTGATTATATACCTACTGGAACGACAATTCAAAGCATACGTCAATATTGCTGCGACTGTTCCAATGGCATAAGAACGGTAGGATGTTGTTCACATATAGCCGCAACCGTATATTACTTGTCTCATACCCGATATCTTTCCCGCATAGTACAACGTCCAACAGAAGTTTTATCTAATATATTTACATCAGAAAATATTCACGTAGTTAAAGCGACGAAGATTAATTATATTATAATAATTTGTATCATAATAGATAATATTTTTCTAGACTTTATTTTTATCTATACTGCACCTTCCTTATTCTTAATATAAATAATAACTGTAATTTAGAGCATTTACTTTATTTATTTAAATTACAAATACATAGCTATATATTTTTTCTGTGATTGTACCTCTGTGTGAATTATAAAAAAAAAACCGCTGCCCAAGGAATCACTACTTCCACATCCAGATTCTCTATCCAAGTCACTCGCAACGAAAAAATTTTGTATGTGAAAATAATTGTTTATGGAACTTTAATAATATAATATTTGAAATCCTCTACCCCAAAAACCCATAAAACGATACCCCACATCGGTAGTGGGGTGGGGGGTGGTGATAGTGGGGGGTGGATGAAGTAAAAAAATATTTTGAGGTTTCTGGTTCCTGTACATACACTAAATCACTTTTTTTTCGTCTCGTTTAATAATGGGATGGGCGTGGTAATGGGGGTGGCTAATGCCAAAAATTTTTTTGAGACCTTAGCTTCTCTTGTATATACTAAATACCAATTTTATGGACTCTTACCTGCTTGATTGACCTATTTACCCCAAATTTACCCCAATTTACCCCCCAACCCTTCGACGGAACAAGATGAAAATATAATCTAGTTCTAGATCTCGTTAAAGTACATATGTGTACCAAATTTCAAGTCAATATCTTAAACGGTTCCAGAGTAAACGTGCGCACAAAAAAAAGTTACGGACAGACAGACCGACAGACAGACAGACATTTTTTTTCCGCTCAAACTTAAAATCTCGACGTTTCATGACATTTTAAGCCTATTTGGACAATAAAAATTTTTAAAATTTTTTTTGTCGTTACTATACTTCCACTGGACGTGGAAGTAATAAGAATTTTTTATTTTTCATTTTTTCAAATACCTAGTAAGCTTTTACATTTTTGATGTTTCTTTTAGGGTAGGTATAATAAAAATAAAATAAACTTGAACGACCCTTTAATCTATTATGTTAAAGAAATAATTGAGATGCAGAACGATGTCATTGATCTAAAAAAAACTCGATGCCCATATCTGTACACTCGATTCTAAAACATTACCCTTGTAATAATTGATTAATGAAGAGTCACAGCCATGAATACCCGATTGATTTTTTACGCTCGTAGCCCGTGTTCAGAGTTGGTTAGAGCCGGTGTAGCCCAGCGGAGGAACAAAAAGAAACAGACCACAAATAAACGAGCCAACTTGATGATTTGTAGTAGACAAGTTGTTAAGAAACTGTTTAAAAGTTTTCCGAGAGTACTGCGAGCGTTTAGGAGGTTGAAAAGGGGCCTCCAGAGATGCTTTTCGGTGCTGATATAGTTGTAGCGACGACGGCAGCAGTCGACCCTCAGGACTTTTCCTAATTATTAAAGGTTCGACGGCGTCTATCATAGCGGATTCGGTCACTTCTTGCGGATATTGAAAGTTGGGGCAGATGACTTGGAACTTTTCCTATCAATATAGGTATACAGTGCCAGACCAAAAGTTGGAATTGTATGGGAGACCGACTCAATATTGATTTGCCAAGTTATAAAAGTTCGGGGATGGTCTGAAACACATAATAATGAACTTTTTTATTCTATGTGATTTGCCATCGAGTCCCTTTTATATGGCAAGCAGCACCAGAACTTGGTTGAAAATAATAACTTATTGGAAAGAACACATCAAAAGAATGCTAAAGTTAGAGTGTTACATAATTTAGACAATTCTTAAAACTCAAAAATCATCTGTTTTCTTTTTCAATATTTTTTTTCTGCACGCACACGCGTACATACTCACCGCACTCTCCGATCGCTAAAAACGTAGTTTTTAATGGGGATGTGAAAGTACCCCAATTCAACTCTCTGCATCTCAGTCAATGTACATCTTACAGAGGTCAGTAAAAATAAAATTGAAGGTATTTGACTCATCTATCAGAAAGAAGAGAGAATTTTTTTAAAAATAGATGAGAGATGTTTTTTTTAAACGCACTTTTCACCCTTTTACACCCTGTTTTAATATCAAGGGTGAAACCTACACACCGTAAAGTTTGTTTCTTATTTAAAATCATTTTTTTCTGTACTATATACCTTCCTTGTATTTCTACTGATAGATAAGGATTTCTAATTGGATCATTAAAAGAAAACTTACTGCTCTCCGTATCCACCACACAATCCTCCCAACTTTGCAGTCTGGCCGGCCTCCGCATACCCGAGATTAATAGTAAATCGAGGCCGTTGTTGGTTTTGTCAACAATGCGCCCAAAGCCATTATTGACACTGGCAGATCGAGAAACGCGGATCAAAGAACCCCGCGGGCGATTTTAGATAATGTGCTTTTGTTTACCTTTTCGGAGGAAGGAGATTTGTTTTTTTTTAAAGCGAGGCTTAATGGTTTTTTTTATACTCGCAAACCTCGAGGTTGCTCTGAATGATACTCTTTTCTCCTCTCTGAAATGTTGTACGAGATTCTTTATAGGCGAAACAAAAAGAAAATTGCGTTTTTGTACACGGTGTGCGAAACAAAATACAGGTTGGGAAAGTATGTAGGAATGCTGTATAATATAGCAAAATTGATTAAAATAATAGAAATAATAATTTTCCAAACTAATCTAAAAATCGACTTGGAAAATTTTATACTTACTCCAGTCAAATAGGGAAAATTAGAGGAAGAAACTCATCAAGTTTTCAAACTTGGCAGATATGTTCATTAAGACCCACTGTTAAATATATTAAAAGTCCCCAGCTCTACCCTTTACGCTCGCGCCGCCATCTTGGACAAATGGCGCTCCGTGTCAGGATTTTGCTTGTATCTCTCTAACCATTAGCGATATCGAAATTATATTTCTATAAAAAATAAAGGTTATACTATTCCCTACAAAAAATGTTATATGCATTTTTTCGTATCTATTATTATACTGGTTGGAAATACGAAAGCAAAGAGTATATTGCATATCATGGACACATTTAAAAAATTGTAAATATCGCTCGTAGAGAAAAAAAAATGTCATATCATTGTGTCATAAAATTTAGAAATTTTTTTCGATTTAAGAGGAGACAACGCTAATCACAAAGTTTCATCGGTAAAGCTGAAGTTGAAGTGGGGCGAAGGGTAGGCGGTGTGGCTATTATAGGGCATCTGCACGTGACGTCACAGCTAACCTGAAAAATATGTGTTTCTTAAGATTTACGAGCTATTATTAAAATTTCTGTCTTGTTCCCGCATTTTCAACTAAAATCTAGTTCAGTGTAATGTTTATGAAGTTCTAAATACTTTGTTCTCTTTTGTAGGTTGGAAATTTAATCTCTAATTAGCAGTTTATTTTTATTAATCAACAATATTGAAAAATTATTTAAAAAATTTAAGTTTTTAAATATTTGCTTAGAGCAGCACGACTTCAAGTTAAAAATGCGTATACAAATATTAAACGTAGTGCTTAAGATGGCACCATCTATTAAAAACCGCTGCCCAAGGAATCACTACTTCCACATCCGGATTTTCAATCCAAGTCACACAACGAAAAAATTTTGTATCTGGAAATAATTGCTTATGGAACTTTAATAATATAATATTTGAAATCCTCTACCCCAAAAACCCATTAAACGATACCCCACATCGGTAGTGGGGTGGGGGTGGTGACAGGGGGTGAGAGTGGGGGGTGGATAAAAGTAAAAAAATATTTTGAGGTTTCTGGTTATTGTACACACACTAAATCACATTTTTTTTTCATCCCCTTTAATAATGGGGTGGGGGTGGCTAATGCTAAATTTTTTTTTGAGACCTTAGCTTCTCTTGTCTATACTAAATATCAATTTTATGGATTCTTACCTGCTTGATTTACCTCTTTACTCCAAATTTACCCCAATTTACCCCCCAACCCTTCGACTGAACAAGATGAAAATATAATCTAGTTCTAGATCTCGTTAAAGTACATATGTGTACCAAATTTCAAGTCAATATCTCAAACGGTTCCAGAGTAAACGTGCGCACAAAAAAAAGTTACAGACCGACAGACAGAAATTTTTTTTTTCGCTCAAACTTGAAATCTCGACGTTTCATGACATTCTAAGCCTATTTGAACAATAAAAATTTTTAAAAAATTTTTTGTCGTTACTATACTTCCACTGGATGTGGAAGTAAAAGCACTGTACTAAAAATCTTGACTGGGGAAAAAGCAGTTTGTAGCCAAACGGCTGGCGTTATTAAACTGAAAAAAAGATATTCTTGTAAGTAAATGAATAGACCTTTTCATCATAAGCGCGAGCATGTGCTGCCGCTATGTTTGTTTGCGGGAACTATGAAATGTTCGGACACTTGGTTGTCAAAATGGCTGGAGCGGTATCATTTTTCCACATTAATTTAAACAAAAGTGTGATTAACGGTGCAAAATTAGTACACAACATTGTGGAAGAACACACTTGTGCTCAATTAAGCTGCTAGCTCAAGTATCCTGGCCGTAAAATGACTGGAAACAAGAATAAAGAACTGGTTGCAAGGTTAGAATTCAACTATCAACTTATCAATTTATATACAAGTGCATTAAAAGAAAACAAATGTGTTTAGTCTACAATATGCTCGTGCAGTAATTGATAATGCAGTAAAAATATTTTCTGTTTTTTTACGAAAATATAGGGTCAAAAATGCAATTGAAAATGAGGTGTTTTGTCGATCCTTCTGTGGATAAAGCTGACTCCTTTTTTTCTATTTTTTTCAAATAGGTAAACTATACGATATGGCACTACCTATTTTCAGAAAATTGGTAACAGATTCATCATTATTTGGTTAAAAACCGTAATGTTTATGTCAAATCCAATATTGTAATGCGAAAACTATCCGAAGTAACATGGCGGAACTCGACGTTTTTAAAACAATAATGATGAATCTGTTACCAATTTTTTGAAAGTAGGTAGTGCCATATCGTATAGTTTACCTATTTGAAAAAAATTGGAAAAAAAGGAGCCAGCTTTATCCACAAAGGATCGACAAAAAACCTCATTTTCAATTGCATTTTTGATCCTACATTTTCGTAAAAAAACAGAAAATATTTTTACTGCTTTATCAAGTACTGCACGAAGAATTTTATTAAGCATATTGTAGACTAAACACATTTGTTTTCTTTTAATGCACTTGTATATAAATTAATAAGTTGATAGTTGAATTCTAACATTGCAACCAGTTCTTTATTCTTGCTTCCAATCATTTTACGGCCAGGATAATTGAGCACAAGTGTGTTCTTCCACAATATTGTGTACTAATTTTGCACCGTCAATTACACTTTCATCTAAATTAAAGTGGAAAAATGATACCGGTCCAGCCATTTTGACAACCAAGTGTCCGAACATTTCATAGTTCCCGCAAACAAACATAGCGGCAGCACATGCGCGCGCTTATGATGAAAAGGTCTATACTACAAATTTTAGCTAGACTTCACAAGAAAAGGTAATATCTTGATTATTAACATCCGTCAATCGAAAACTGACAAAGGTCGAAAATTTGCAGTTGTCGCGATCCTAACATTGAATAAGTTCAGAAATTTAACAAGTACCTTTCGTTAGCCCGAAGAATGTCACCACAGACAGGGTGTTTCTCTTTTGATAAATATTTACAATAAGTTCAATTCTTTGTTATGTTTTTCATCTATCACAGGATTTCGGCTCTAAGTTGTCTCTTAGAGTTAAAAGAACCCTCTGAAAGTAGAGAAGATACTGTCAAACGTTGCAGAAAGCATCACTAGCGCTTTTAGCATTTAAAGCTGTTGATGTTGGTGAGATTTTTACATTGTCTATCTCAAAAAAATATGATAGCTGTTAAAAATCAATGCACACCACTGAATATAGTATAAAACTTAACAAAGCTTATTTTTAATGCCACTTAAATTCTAAAATTTTAGTAAGCCATGTATCTACATAAATGTACTTTCAGAACACAAACTGCACAAAATGCAAAATTTTTTTAAATAATCGTGATAACATTACAATTTGCTCGACTCAAACCCTTCTCTATTATATACATTTTAATCTTTTGCACCGCCATATACACATTTCCCTCTATTTCCCCGTCAACTGACAATGGTCCTTTAGTATGCATAATAGTTAGTTAAACTCATTCCTCGTTGAAAATAAATGTCTTTAAACAAAAAGCTGTTATTTACGTACAAGTTAAAATGCCTTTGCCTCGGTTTGCCGTTCAAAGACCGACGCCGACGCCTCCGGCAAATTCACAATGCATCTACCTTTATTGTTAGTTTCCTTTTATGCAAACATCCAATAGCTAAAACTTAAAAGTGATGCAAAACTATATGCGGATGTTTTCAAATTAAAATTACACCCCTAAGCAAGCTGCGTGCTTGCTCGGATAAACTAACAAAGGCCGCTATTACTTCCACATCCAGTGTAAGTATAGTAACGACAAAAAAATTTTTAAAAATTTTTATTGTTCAAATAGGCTTAGAATGTCATGAAACGTCGAGATTTTAAGTTTGAGCGAAAAAAAATTTCTGTCTGTCTGTCTGTCGGTCTGTCTGTCTGTCTGTCGGTCTGTCTGTCGGTCTGTCTGTCGGTCTGTCTGTCTGTCTGTCGGTCTGTCTGTACTTTTTTTTTGTGCGCACGTTTACTCTGGAACCGTTTGAGATATTGACTTGAAATTTGGTACACATATGTACTTAAACGAAATCTAGAACTAGATTATATTTTCCTCTCGTTCCGTCGAAGGGTTGGGGGGTAAATTGGGGTAAATTTGGGGTAAATAGGTAAATCAAGCAGGTAAGAGCCCATAAAATTGATATTTAGTATATGCAAAAGAAGCTAAAGTCTCAAAAAAAAATTTGGCATTAGCCACCCCCATTACCACCCTCACCCCATTATTAAAAGGGATGAAAAAAAAATGTGATTTAGTTTGTGTACAAGAACCAGAAACCTCGAAATATTTTTTAATTCATCCACCCCCACTACCACCCCCTATCACCACCCCCACCCCACTACCGATGTGAGGTATCGTTTTATGGGTTTTTGGGGTAGAGGATTTCAAATATTATATTATTAAAGTTCCACAAACAATTATTTCCACATACAAAATTTTTTCGTTGTGAGTGACTTGGATAGAAAATCTGGATGTGGAAGTAGGGATTCCTTGGGCAGCGGTTTCTTTTATTTGCAAAGTCCGAATAGTATTAAATACAAAGTAGTAAATCTTAGGAGAAAGTCTTTTTGCGAAATTCCTTACTTCCGTATATCATAGGCAGTAAAATAATGGATTTTTGCAGAGCAATTGGCCTTAAAAGGGTATCAAGTATATTAAATGATTAAAATTTCAGAAAGTGGCAATTATAGAGTACTTCAGACGAATTAATAAATAATACTAATAAATAAATCCTGTCATTTTTTGTCAGTTTTTGCCGTTACGCCGTATTCTGTTTTGTAAGGCCCACATTAGACTATAAAAGTGCTTTGATAAGCATCGAAGTTCGGGAATGTGCTTTCACACCGAAGTACACATACTATTTTACTTCCACATATAGTAACGACAAAAATTTTTTTTTTTAATTTTTATTGTTCAAATATGCTTAGATTGTCATGAAACGTCGAGATTTTAAGTTTGAGCGAAAAAAATTTCTGTCTGTCTGTCGGTCTATAACTTTTTGTGCGCACGTTTACTCTGGAACCATTTGAGATATTGACTTGAAATTTGGTACACATATGTATTTTAACGAGATCTAGAACTGGATTATATTTTCAACTTATTCCGTCGAAGGGTTGGGAGGTAAATTGGGCTAAATTTGGGGTAAATAGTTAAATGAAGCAGGTAATAGTCCATAAAATTGGTATTTAGTATATACAAGAGAAGCTAAGATCTCAAAAAAAAATTTGAAATTAGCCACCCCCATTACCATCCCCACCTCATTATTAAAGGGGATGAAAAAAAAATGTGACTTAGTGTGTGTACAAGAACCAGAAACCTCAAATTTTTTTTTACTTTATCCACCCCCACTACCACTACCTCTATCACCACCCCTGCCCCACTAAAGATGTGGGGTATCGTTTTATGGATCTTTGTGGTAGAGGATTTCAAATATATTATTAAAGTTCCATAAACAATTATTTCCACATACAAATTTTTTTCGTTGTGAGTAACTTGGATAGAAAATCTGGATGTGGAAGTAGTGATTCCTTGGGCAGCGGTTTTTTCTGAAATCACAATCAATATTATTATAAATTAAGGAATTTGTATTAATGCACAACATTTCTTCATTACAATCTAACTGCTTACTAATAAATGCAATTTTAATGTGAGTTGGTTTGTCTGCGTGTATTTATTTACTGTCTAAAATATACATAAAAAACCGTACGGGAATGTTACTTTCCCGGCCTAGGCCGGCAAAGTAACATTCCCGTACGGTTTTGTTGATCGTTGCTTGGCCACGGATCTTGTCCGGTCTGTTTTCTGATAGTTTCTTAACAACAAATTTCTTAAATACTGGAATTGTGCAAAAAGATCTTTTTTCTTCAATTGTTCCAAAAGTACGATTTTTGTACCGAAAGTAGCGTATTCTAGTACTAGTCCTGAAAGTAGCTATTACGGGTACTAGTACTGTGAAGTGACAGATCATCTAAACGTCAAAGTCAATTTGCAGGTTATATTTTACTATCACTTATTATTTATTTACTTATTTATTATTGTATTTTTTAAACTTTGTAAACAAGAAATTGTATTTCTCTAAACAATAAACAATAAGCAAAACAACTATGACACATTCGTACTCGACGCTGGTAATAAAATAATGACGCTTAAAACTGTCAGATAATAGTTATTTCAAAATGGACAGTAATGGCAGTACAATTAATATTAATATTTATAAATAATCACAGTACACTCTGAGCAAAAGTATTGCATATTTTGAATTTTTTAAATAATTTATTACCCTTTTTGCTTGTATTAATTTTATTTCCACGTCCAGTGGAAGTATAGTAACGACAAAAAAATTTTTTAAATTTTTTATTGTTCAAATAGGCTTAGAATGTCATGAAACGTCGAGATTTTAAGTTTGATAGAAAAAAAAATCTGTCTGTCTGTCGGTCTGTCTGTCTGTCGGTCTGTCTGTCTGCCTGTAACTTTTTTTGTGCGCACGTTTACTCTGGAACCGTTTAAGATATTGACTTGAAATTTGGTACACGTATGTATTTTAACGAGATCTGGAACTAGATTATATTTTCATCTTGTTCCGTCGAAGGATTGGGGGGTAAATTGGGGTAAATAGGTAAATGAGGCAGGTAAGAGTTAATAAAATTGGTATTTAGTATATACAAGAGAAAGTCTCAAAAAATTTTTTGGCATTAGCCACCCCCATTACTACCCCCACTCCATTATTAAAGGGGATGAGAAAAAATTGTGATTTAATGTGTGTACTGTGTACAAGAACCAAAAACCTCAAAATACTTTTTTATTTCATCCACCCCCACTACCCCCTATCCCACTACCGATGTGGGGTATCGATTTATGGGTTTTTGGCGTAGAGGATTTCAAATATTATATTATTAAAGTTCCATAAACAATTATTTCCACATACAAAATTTTTTCGTTGTGAGCGACTTGGATAGAAAATCTGGATGTGGAAGTAGTGATTCCTTGGGCAGCGGTTTTTATTTAGGAAACATTAATATATACGAAGTATGGGATTTTATATAAAACAGAAACTGCAGGTTGATAAACAAATATTTTTATTAGAAAACAACAAATAAAGACAAATTCAATAATTAAATGCAACAGTTTGTTATTAGGTGGTGTTCATCAATGAAACAAAAATCATCTTTAAAATTGAATTTAATATAGCGTATTACCTCCTCTAGCATATAATACAGCTTGCATACGTCTTCCCATTCCAAAAAACAAATTTGTTAGATAATCTTGTGGAATTTGATTTTTTTTTAATAGGGACCCGGTTGTTTACCTTAAATGGGTTTATGATAACAGTTTTTATTATTAAAAGGAATGTGTTTTTACGTTGTGACTAAAAATATTTATAAATAAATAGAACTTTTTACGTAGCACTAGATATTAAAATATGCAATACTTTTGCTCATGAGTGTATATCAATTTTTTATTTCATTAAATAGACGATTCAAGAAAAAAATATTGAACGTAACACGCACCGAAAGTGCATTTACTGGACTCACAAGCTTCCAGGCCTCGCCTACAACTCGTCCTGGAATTTACTTACTCGTCCAGTAAAAGACCACTTTCGGAACTTGTTACGTAAATACCTATTCCTGGCCTAGGCCGGGAAAGTAACATTCCCGTACGGTTTTTATGTATATTTTAGACAGTAAATAAATACACGCAGACAAACCAACTCACATTAAAATTGGTGGTGGTGAAGGGGGATTGGACTTAGTCCTTTGGCCACAGAATTTGCCATTAAAATTGCATTTATTAGTAAGTAGTTAGATTGTAATGAAGAAATGTTATGCATTAATACATATTCCTTAATTTATAATAATATTGATTTCAGAAAAAAATAGTAATGTACTTCGATGTGAAAACACATTCCCGGGCTTCTATACTTGCATCGTCGTCCGGGAATGTATTGCTTTCGCTCCTAAATACACGATATACTATTATAAGAGATATCTTATGAGAAATGTGATAGTGTAATAGACCATATTTTATAAAATATTACTTATTTTTCATAAAAAAATATCTTTTACAAAAAATGTTTGTCAAAGAACTTTTATAGTCTGATGCGGGCCTAAGAGCCGATCGTTGTAGGTCATTATAATACCTTATGACGGCCCTTTAGAATAATAATAATAATAATAGGTACATTTTTTGTACATTTTTAAGTCGCGAGAGAAAGTAACTTCGGCGTGGCCGTACCATTTATTTTTTGGGGTTTTAAAAACTTTACTAGGTATACCAAAAAAAAATTGCCTATTTCGGGCGCCATTTTTTCAAGATGGTGGTCAAATCCGAGACGTTAGAAAGACTCAAAATGAACATGTTGTTAAGAACACTTCTAGGAAGACAAAAATTTGGATTATTGGATCTTCTTACTGCCTGCCCTATATATTCTTAGACTATAGTGACGTTAAAACCAATTTAGAAAACCGACTAGTAATTTAAAAAATAGTTATTCGGTAGGTTATAAAACGTTCTGTTGTTATTAGTTATACCTACATAAAAACCCGTAATACGCACTACGTACCGTGAAATGGTGGAATTCTTCTCTCGTATGATGATGTTTATGTGCGGCTGATGGCATAATGTGATATAACAACGCGTCCGACAAAAGTGACAACATTCCTTCGTTACATATAATCTTTGTACTTAAAAAACTGCAAAGAAAACGTGTAGCGATAAAGTCTTGCAATGTTGCGTAGGTATTGAATGGTAGAGAATTATATAGGTTTCGACGATTTAACCCATTGCCCATGCAGGTCCGTACCCGAGTTGCCCACCTTATTTTGCAGATTAAATAAATATATTAGATCAGCCCCCCAAAAAAAACGCTTGTCATATTTTATACCCTATAAAAATGTTCCTTTTTCTGTAAAAGGAAAAATGCTCGTTTGATAAAGAAAAAATGAATTTTAAAATGTGCTATCATGCTATAAAGTACGCTATTTCAATCATTTTGCGTTATAGTCGGAGAACGAGCAACGTCTAAGATACACCCTCTATGACACTCGCGAACAACCACCTAAAAAAATTGATTATGTAAATCGACCTGGCGGATCCGATTTTGGAGTTCTCCAGACAATCCGGAATTGCGAAACTGGTCAAAATCGGGAATTTCCGAAAAATCTCAAATTTTATGGATATTTTTTAATTTTTACTTATCACCCTATATCTATCTCCCTTAGTTTAAGTCCGATTAAATTTTTAGGAGAGCCAATTTAGACCTTTGTTATCATGACGGACATGACAGAAATGCAAAAAAAATTACGTGTCACCAGTAATATTTTTTTTAATAGTTGGTGGTGACACAAAATTTGTTAAAAATGCAGCAACAAATACTCGATCGAGAAAACTTTTTTGTTTTTAAAGATAGATGTATATAGTAAGCTACAAAGTTGTAAACAAAGAACCAAAAAAACTTTTTTATTTCAGTGATTTTGATAACTGGCTTGGTTTTTAACATAACGGTGCCGCAATATAGAAAAGAACTATGCCGGCCGCGGCCGGTCACGTACTGCACAAGCGATAACGCCATGCGTAGCTTGAGAGCGCCAGGATTTGTATTGTACTAATAATAACCTATTTAATAATCGTTTATTCAGTAAATTTTAATTTTGAAAAAGGAGCAAAATATAAAAAAAAAAGTTTTAAATTTTGATAAAGGCAATTTAGACATACTCATTTTATTTCCACATTTAACTTCTACCCGTATAATTAAGCGGCAATATTTTTTTATAACCAATATTAGCCACATTTGTGCTTTCTGCTTTTTGTTTATAAGCTTTTCGGGTGTAATTTCTTATGCATCTTGCATGATAGACAGGACATTTTGACAAAAATAAATCCCTTTTTTTGGTGTAATATTTCAACTTAAGAGAGATATCATCCGACTTTATAGAAACTGCTTTAAATGCTTAATCCAGTGCTTCTTCTGTAATACCCTGCGCAGTTTCTTCACTATTTTGTTGGCAAAATATGCATTTCATAAAGTTTAACTCTGGGTTTAACTGGGAAGTCACTGTTAAAAAAAAGTTGGAAATGCGCACAAAACTGCTGACGTTAAAAAAATTGCTTAAAACTTGTTCTTTGTTCAAATTAAATATTAAAACTAGTTCTAAATATCTGGAAAAGAAATTCCGTTACTTTAATATGCACTTTACTCTCTATAGCACTTTCCTAACGCAATAATTATTATTATTATAGCTGCAACTCATCAATTTTCAATAAGAATAAGCGTCATAAACCACACAGACGACAACAACTCCTGTCGATCGGTTAAAAACAATTAAATAAACGTTTTATAATAGCTATTTATGTAACCAGTTACAAAAGACGTAACAACACGAATTACACAAGATTGTCTTTCGTTACATACATGATCTTAAAATTCTAAAAACAATTTAAACATCATAAATGAAATGGATGTATTTAAAAATCTTAAAAATTAAGTAATCTTTTTCATAGTTACCTTTGCTGCTATCACATTATAATTTTAATGTCAAAATTGACAGACGTTATTTAGTCAAGTTACAATATTATTTGAAATCCTTAATTTGATAACATAATACAGGTAAATCGTATTAATGCAAAAGTTTTGTTAGCGTATTTTGAAGGAAAGAATTTAAAAGCTTCCACTTTATGGACTTAGTATTCTATTTTGTGTTGAATAAACATTGTTTCTTTATCTTTTTGAGAGTTGTTTATCTTTCCTAATTGATGACATAAGGAACTTTTTGTAACGCCATATCCTAAAATGGCATTTATTTGACACTTTCCATGAATCAAAACAATGGCATTATTGACAAGTGTAAAATAAAGAAAAAAGAGTGAAATAAAGACATTTTATTTCACAGTGTGATATAAAACTTATTGGTTTCAATGGAAACAGCAATAGAATTTAGTCTATTTTTATGATTACTTCTGAATACTCTTACACCCACCAATTACGGTGGTGGATTTTATCTTTTTAACGATTTTATTGGTTTTAATTGCTAAAGAAATCCCTAATCACCCACTTCGATGTTTTTTTTATCATAACAAGGTGATTTAATCAATTCAGATGAATGTTTCTCACCCCGGAATATTTCTCACACTTATGAAGTTGAGGCGTACGGTGTACATATCACTATCCAGAAAATATTACTTGTTTTTTTATATTAAAAAATTCTATAATTATTTAAATGACTTTTGGTGGGGAAAATGAGAATCTTCACTTTATGGCACCCAAATGAGGGTTGTTTTTTAATGTGTTCCCGAGATTTTTCGCCAAAACGGGTGACGAATTCGTTTTCAGCATCCCAAAATTAGTAAAGAAAGATGGCTTCCACACTACCATGGGCAGGCCTCTTATTAACATTGTTCTTTCTCCTGTTCTTATATCTAAAATACTAACTTCTTCATCGATACGAAATACTTTTTTATAGAATGTCTGGGGAGAAAACGAAATTCATATTTGCGGCATAAGTTTAATAAAACCCAAGAAATTATAACTTAAAGCAGCCGCATTATCGAACGATCGGCTACATCGCACACAAATACATGAAAGGATTCCCATTTATTACCTTTCCACAAAAAAAATCCATCAATCACAAATTATTATCGGAATTACTTTCGGTGGCAAATTGCCTCATAAAACCTCTATCAAAAAACAAATTACGCTTTGAAAAATTTTAATCAGCGATCGGCGATCCTCACTTTACTTTATATGGTAATTCAATTACGGGAGACCAGTGAAAAAATAAGAAAAATCGTCTGCAAAATTGAGATTGCGGATCTCGAAATAAGAAAATGCGGTGTAAGTTGTTTATGAGGTAGTTTGTTATTGATAGCGAGATCTATTAAGGTATTATTTGCTACCTTAATCTTGCATCTTCGGTTAATGAGGTGGCAGTTGTCCGTAACAAGGCGTTGTTGTTCAATTGAGGAAAGAATGGCGACATGGGCGGCCCAGTTTCAGATTCTCTTACTGCCACCCACAATAATGGAGTGCACTTGACGGAATTGGCAGAAAATAGTTATTTTTGTAACAAGTACCCAAAAAACTGATTTTAGGTACGTGTTACAAACAACATTTAAATTTTTGATCAGAGCAAAGTAAGTTGCCATGGCAACTTTTGGGATTGAATCCGGAAAAGACTCATTTTACGGACTCAAATGAATCCGTAAAATAGCTATTTTAAGGACCAAACACAAAAAAATCGTTTTGAGAATGTTATAACTCGGGAAATTTCGGTTACTTTGACCTTAAATTATTCACCTAGAGGTTCTCAAGGTCGTTGGTTACGAATCTGGCGTTTAAAGAATTAGTAAACAAAATGGCGCCTCCAAAATGACCGAATTTAAGACATAAATCACGAAAATTCTAAGTATTAACAAATATTTTATATCAAAGTTAAAATAGTCTAGTATTTTAATAATTACGACTAAAGTGACATTGAAAAGCAAAAATACAAGATGGCAGATCCAAAATGGCTGACCTCAAGACCACAATCATGCAATATTCGATAAATGAAGAAAAAAATTTTCAATTCAAAATATTCAATTAACAAAGTTAAAATATTATTTACGTGGTCAAGGTAAAAGAATAATATCACCATCTTGTTTTCCCCTCGGCATCAACAAGTTTTATTTCAAACATTTTGTTCTAAAATGCATAATTTTCAAGATATATGGTTCTCAAGTTAAATGGTGCACCCGGTATACATCTATATACAGGCTGTTTGATAAATCGATGACGACCATCTATATAAAAAATGCTACGGTTTATTTTATAATCTATTTTGTCATCATTTATGTAATTGCTGGCGCCAATTCTTAGATCGAACATATCCTGATAGGTGAATCGGGCGTAGGTACTGGATCTGTTCTGTGGCTTGCACGGTCCCCAGATTTAACGCCACTGTGTGGGGTAGGATGGAAATGGATTAGAAAGAATGGATCTCATTTAGAACATAAAAAATAGTTTCGTTGTAAACTTTTAGATAAAGTTTTTTAAAAAATAGCCTTGTTACTTCCACATCCAGTGGAAGTATAGTAACGACAAAAAAATTTTTAAAAATTTTTATTGTTCAAATAGGCTTAAAATGTCATGAAACGTAGAGATTTTAAGTTTGAGCGAAAAAAAATTTCTGTCTGTCTGTCGGTCCTCTTGAACTTTGTTTTGTGCGCACGTTTACTCTGGAACCATTTAAGATATTGACTTGAAATTTGGTACACATATGTACTTTAACGAGATCTGGAACTAATATTTTCATCTTGTTCCGGCAAAGGGTTGGGGGGTAAATTTGGGGTAAATGGGTAAATCAAGCAGGTAAGAGTCCATAAAATTGGTATTTAGTATATACATGAGAAGCTAAGGTCTCAAAAAAATTTTTGGCATTACCCCAACCCATTATTAAAGGGGATGAAAAAAAATTGTGGTTTATTGTATGTACAAGAACCAGAAACCTCAAAATATTTTTTTTATTTCGTCCACCCCCACTACCATCCCCTATCACCACCCCCACCCCACTACCGATGCTACGTTTTATGGGTTTTTGAGGTAGAAGATTTCAAATATTATATTATTAAAGTTCCATAAACAATTATTTCCACTTACAAAGTTTTTGCGTTGTGAATGACTTGGATAAAGAAACTGGATGTGGAAGTAGTGAATCCTTGGGCAGCGGGTTTTTTATTAAAAAGCCTCACATATTTAATTTTCCATTTGATGAAAAATTATTGCCCATTCCCTTGTCTTTTTTTAGTAACTGCTAAAATTTGATGGTATGTATGATAATACTAATAAAAGAGGAGAAATTAGAGAAGTTTTCAAAATATTTGTAACATCTAGACGACTTTAAAAAAAAAAATGATAAAACTTTGAAATTCAACACTTTAAATTAACATTACAATTTTGCTAACCAACAGAAACTTCTAAATCATTTTTCTTTTGGAAGTTTATGTATTTTTATGAGGAAAAAATATTTCAGAATATCGAAAGTTAAACTTCACACGTAATAATTACATAAATGATGAAAAATAGAGATTTTTTTAAAAGTACAAAATCGGCAATATAAAAGAACCGTAGCAATTTTCATATATGTATTTGTGGTTACAGTTTCAGAATTTGATAGAATTCGCTCAAACCAATCCAGAGTAATGACTGAATGAATATAAAAAGAATAGTACATTCGGGTCGAATTGAGAGCCTCCTACTTATTTTAAATTTCTTGAAGTCAGTTAAAAAGGTTGAAACAAATTAATATAGACATTAATGAAATTCTACATTTATTTGCATTTCTATCTTCATTTTCCTCTTCCTTAGAGACATCCTCTTCTACAGAAAACACCGAACTCTCCATTCTCATTTAAAACTAGTCTGCTGAGCGTTCGAGGAAGTTTGCCTAGAGTCGGGGTTTATCGCGTTTGAAACTGCGTTCAGTATGTTTCACTCAAGTAATTTTGAGTCAAAAGAAAAAAAACAGAATTGTTTCAACAAAAATGTGATTATTACAGTTCCATAGAATGGAATATCTGGATATGGAAGTAGTGATTCCTTGAGCAGCGGTTTCTTAATAGTCGATGAACCATGAACCTAATGCTGACGCTGTTGTGAAATTCTTGTTATTTTATATTATAAAATATTGTTCATCTCAGGATTTTATTTTTATTCTTATAATGGTGTGGGAGCTACGTGGCTTTTTCGGAAACTCATCGTTACAAGCATTTTCTATCCGTTGATTAATTCTATCGAACTTAAATATCGACAAAATAGACTTCTGGCATATGTCAGCCCGTCGAGTTGGCCATGGTTCAAGATATAAAAATCAGTGAAATTATATCATCTTTACATGGCTGATTTTCTTTGTGAGTACACATCTTATGTTTAGAATGAATAAAATAAGATTGCCAGAAAGTGTTGGCCGTCAGGGGCGTAGCCAGAAAGGTCAAAGATGTAAAAAAACGGAGTTATATAACATGATCGTTACAAGCCTTTTTTTTTAGGCTGAGCATGTTTATTTAAATGTTTTGAACACAGAAAAAAATCCCCAGAAAGAAATTCCCGTCAGTAAGGCTAGCCAGAAAGAAAATGTTTAACATTTTTGAAGATTTTTTTGGCATATTTCATCTCAGAACTCTAAACTCATCGTTACAAGTTCTGGCTCCTTTTTAAAATGTAAATATAAGCTCCTTCAACAATAGAATAGCCTCCACAGAAAGTTTTTGGTGTCAACAAAAGTACCATAGGCTCTTAAATATACAGGAATTTAACACTTTCGGCTAACCTGACTTCCTACCGTGCTTCAGATGTATTGTATCATTATTACCTTTCTGGCTGCGCCTACTGACGGCCCACCCTTTCTGGTGATCTTATTTTATTCATTCTAAACATAAAATGTGTACACACGAAAAAAATGCGCCTTGTAACGATGACAATTTCACTGACTTTTAGACAGTGTTCGTGACGCATCTGATAGGAGGTGCCCCGCCAGAAGTCGATTTTATGAATCGTTATCATCCATTAAACCATAAAAATATCTAAAAGTTCATAAAACGATGATGTGCCGAAAAAGCCACCTAGTTCCCGCTCTATAGTATATCAAAATTTCTGCTTCATTTTGATCAAATAATAATACGAAATGTCAAACAGTAACAATGTTGTCATAGTATCATCAATCACACCTACTACGTAAGCGTAATTACTGCGTTTCCTTCAATAACCATAAAATACCATGTTGAGCATATTTAATGTCAGATGTCAAGAAGTATTACAGCTAGACCTGTCAACCCTTATATATTTGAAATCAGCGAAGAAAGATCTAAAATAATATGTAAAAACATACAGGGTTTTCCAAAAACAACCTTCATTGTAATATCACATGACCTATGCAAACAACTGTTTTTTTAATTGCATTTAAAATATATATATATATACAATCCTACAACTTTTACACGAAACTTTTTTTTCAGTAATAACAGAAATAAAGGGGGTCAATATATAATAAATAACCCTGTAACAACGAGTTTCCAAAAAAGCCACGTAGCTCCCGTGTTATTATTTGGGATTCCTTAACATGCATTAAAAACCAAGACGTATGATGCTGAGCCCGAAAAACATATTTCAAAGATATTTACATAGGCATTTATACTTTCGTACTGCCGATGATTTTTAAGTGGATCATGTCACCCGAGTGGTTTATGCTCTACAAAATTAATCAAAATTATGCGTTCGAAGTGGCCGGCGCCCAATTTCGGAATTCCTCCAGGTGTCACTGACCCTTTTACACCCATTCGGAAACGTTCATGTTCATGAATTTCGATCTCCATTGCAAAATATCAACAGAACAGAGTAACTCGCCTTGAAGCCGCTGCCACACCTCGTACCACGAGTTAGCGCACCTCTGCAGATCACAACTTGCCATTTGACCATTTTAGGAATCGACACAGGGTTCCCGAGCGATACGTTTAATTTAACTACTGCACGTTGGTTGCGTAAGTTCGGCCGTAAATAAAAGTTGTTTGCCGACAATTCACTCGGACGGGGATAATTGCGACTTGTGACGGGAAAATTGCCTCCGCAGTGAAGGGCTACGATAAATCGACATGGAGCATTTTCTATAAAAGCACACGAAAAAAAACAAGTTTTGATTCAAGGGTTAGCTTTCTTATGTGTACTCAAATAAATTAATATCTTGATTATCTTGATATAAAACAAATACTTCTTGCAAACATTAGAGCGTACAATCCCGCAGATAAAATACATTTAAATAAACCAGATTAAAGGTTTAAAAATAATCTTTATATACGACTAACAAATAATATGAACATTAAATGGATGATTTTTGGTATATAATGCCATCAATTAATCTCACAGGGAATTATGATGACGCTCCCCCCCCAATATCGTGGTCGAGTTGGGAAATTCAAGCCTCAAATTGGGAGAAATCTGTAAACATTTCACCCCACCGCTCATCAATTACTTCCACATCCAGTGGAAGTATAGTAACGACAAAAAAAAAATTAAAAATTTTTATTGTTCAAATAGGCTTATAATGTCATGAAACCTTTTAAGTTTGAGCGAAAACAAAATTCAGTCTGTCTGTCGGTCTGTCTGTCTGTAACCTTTTTTTGTGCGCAAGTTTACTCTGGAACCGTTTAAGATATTGACTTGAAATTTGGTACACGTATGTACTTTAACGAGATCTGCAACTAGATTATATTTTCTCTTGTTCCGTCGAAGGATTGGGGGGTAAATTGGGGTAAATAGGTAAATCAAGCAGGTAAGAGTCCATAAAATCGGTATTTAGTATATATAAGAGAAGCTAAGGTTTCAAAAAATTTTTTGGCATTAGCCACCCCTTTACCACCCCCCACCCCATGGTTAAGGGGGATGAAAAAAAATTGTGATTTAGTGTGTTTACAAGAACCAAAAACCTCAAAATATTTTTTTACTTCATCCACCCCCACTACCACCCCACTACCGGTGTGGGGTATCGTTTTATGGATTTTTGGGGTAGAGGATTTCAAATATTATATTATTAAAGTCCCATAAACAATTATTTCCACATACAACATTTTTTCGTGTGAGAGACTTGGATAAAAAATCTGGATGTGGAAGTAGTGATTCCTGGGGCAGCGGTTTTTTATTTTCGAAGGAAATTTTTTTTATTGTGGTTCGAATTGGGAAATTCATGCTTCAAGTTGGGAGAATTCGAGAAAAATTTCACCCCCCGTTCATCAATTTTCATTTTGGAGAAAATTTTTTTCAGGAGTTGAGAAAATTCCTGCAATGAGAGTTGGGAATTATTAACTTCCCCCCCCCAAAAAATTAAGCCTAGCGACACCCCTGCGTAAACAATCAAAGTAAAAACGGGTTCTGTGGAATTGTGTTTGATTGTGTTAGTTTTGTGGTTGAAAGATGGAAAGTGATTCAGAAGATACTATTACTTGTACTCCACCAGAAATAACTGAAAGAGCAGAAGCAACAGGCATCCAATTTACTACCACAGAAATCAAAGAGTTTTTATGATAAATCGTACCAAAGTTTCATGGACTAATGCATTCAGAAAACTAACTCACTTTCTGAAAATGTATTATTAGCCTGACAGATATAAATGCTAAAAGCAGTTTTGAAAATAGAACACGACATAGATTTAGAAAAGTATAGAAAACTACGTTGTTTTTTTGAAAAGAAAATCTGAGGGATATGAGGCGAAAAAGGCCAAAACTTTGACATCAGAAAAAATTAATAAATTTATAAAGGAAGCACATGACAGAGTTTATCTTTTACATAAGGTAAGGTTGCCAGATTTTAAATGTCATCGAACATATTAATTTATTTAAGGTCGTATTAACCGTGGGAATTATAGGTGCATGAAAATTGAAGACGTGAAAGATCTAAGTACAACATTATTAATAATAACTGTACCTAAAACGAAAACCAACGTGGTAAGAAGTTTTGTCATGGATCTTCGGCCTTCGCACGAGACAATAAGCTCATTCTTTTAAATTACCAAAGAGGTAAATGCACCATGCAATGAATTGGAAAAAATAAGTTTACTGTATTTGGAAAACAAATAGCAACTTATTTGAATTTTCCAAATCTTGAACTTTACACCGGTCATTGCTTTCGGAGATTTTCGACTACACTATACGTGGATGAAGGTGGCGATATTACGGGGTTGAAGCATCACGGAGGCTGGAAGTCCTCACTCGTAGCTGAAGGATATATCGACCAATTTGTTAAAAATAAAATGATAACAGCCGAAACTATTTCAAAGCAAATGAACAATGCTACGGCTTCTACTTCTATAGCTGCTAGAGTGGATAATGCTGATAGTATTACTATCGTTGAAAATAGTGCTAATCATACTATAATACAAATATGCCCTCATCATTTCAGTTTATTAACTGTAGTAACATTAACTTACATTTTTTGAAAAAAAAAAAAAATTTAAAATTAACATCTTTTATGCGTTTATATATATTATGTATGTATCACTATATTTTATATATAGGTTAGTCGTATATAAAGTATAGTATACAATTCAGTATAATTGCTATTATTACCTTGGATGGTTACATCACTCGTTCCATCTCCAATAATAATAGCCATCCTCAATAATAATAGCCTTCATTTATGGTATCGTTGTATAATATACTATTAATTTCTGCTCACACAATTAGTGAAAAACATTATTTTGGGTATTCAACAGATAACTTTCAAAGAAACCATTCGTTTTTTTCGTATATTATTGTTCCCACCCTGATCACGTTAGTGAGTCAAATTCATAAAAATGAGGATTTGCTCCGAAGGAAAGGGTAAGAGTAAAAGCATTTACTAAGTAAAAGTTCGGAGTATAAGTAAATCCTTCAGTTCGTAAGCAACAGCTCTACCTTTTGCCTATGAAGAGCCTATGCAAAGAATGGCTTCACTTTACCTTAAAAAAAGTATTTCACTTCACGGTTTGAGATAAAGTGGAGCGATTTCCGGCATTTTTACTTTTTGCATGTGTTTTTCTTTTTGTATGGCCCAGAAAGAAAGTGTTCACCAAGTAATTAGGGAATAACTAAGTCAACTAATTGAACTAATTGTCATTTTTGTAACAGGGTGCCAAGCAGTTTGGTGTCATAAGGAAACAGCAAACAGACCATGACGCTGAAGAAGGTTCATCATCTAAAAGCTCTCGGTCGTTCCAGTAGCGAATAATACAGAATCAAACAACATTCCACCTCGAAGAAAAACAGCCACTGACATACGAAACGGATGGGACTAGGCATTTGACAACAAAAAAGCTTCAACGCTTGGTATTGCTGCAGCAATTTCATAACGCAACTATACAGAAGGAGTATTAATTGTATAGAAAAATTTAAAAAGTTACGTGGTGAAAACATTTCAACAACACAAAACATTATTTATGAGGACAATCACCAGTGGCGGCTCGTCAGGGGAGGCAGGGGAGGCTGAGCCTCCCTTTGGAAGAAGCAACATATCTTGCAATCTTCCAAATTAATATCTTTTACTTGTAGAAATTTCTACTTAGGTATATCTCAATTTTCAATATTGTTTATTGTTTATAGTTCATTAATTAATTTTCAGTGTATAAAAAAGTTCTGCATTTCCTTTCCACAAACATACCTATAACGTCACAGTCCGGATTGTCTTTGTATGCATATTTCCCGGGCGACCCGGTCTTTCATTGAGTGAACAGAGCGCTTCGCTTGAGGCTTATACGAAATAGCTTCCAACTTCAAGGCATTTAGTTTTAACATAAATGACCTTGCATTACTTTTGCGTTGTCTAGCAACACTTCAAATAAGACAAGCTAGGCCGCTAGCCTCAGTCCTCAGTTCTTTATAGCGCATGTGCAGTTCAGGAGTTCAGGCACAGTATAGAGAAGACAAGTACTTTCACTCGCAGCGGTCCCTTTGATATTTGTTGTACTCGATTTTATTTGGTTCAGGTGATTCACAGGAAAACGAACTGTCAGTGGTAATTTGTCGTTTAGCCGGTTAAGATCAACTTGACATTAAAATACATAAAACATTTGATAGACGGGCTAGAAATGAGTGCTCTAGGTGAAAATATTCCCAACAACATCTCTTGTTGTCCAGACGTGGTGGATTATTTGTTATTAAATGGATTTTCTACTCTTACTTACGACGAAAAGGTAAGAATTAAAAGAATTGCTAGGCCTACACCAGCAATGCCTTCGTTAGTTTTTAAAAGTGGAAAACAAAACAGAGGGTTTTGTGATAACAATTATAAAAAAATCGAGTGGTTAACGGCATCAACAGTTAGAAACAAATTATATTGTTGGAGATGTTTATTATTCACTAATGATCAATCCTCAATTTGGGGCAGGACCGGGTTTAATAATTTGAAAAATTTGTCGCGAGGTTTACAAAAGCACGAAAAATCCCAGGAGCACATTTCATCTTGCGTTAAATTCGAAATATTTGGTAAACAAAATATTGTAAATTATTTGGAATCTGCACATAAGAGAGAAATAGAAAATTTTAATGAAAAGGTCCGTGGAAATAGGGAAATATTAAAGAGATTAGTTGATGCCGTTATATATTTATCTTCGCAAGAAAATTCTTTCCGAGGGCATGACGAAAAACGCGATTCGTGCAATAAAGAAAATTTCAAAGAGCTAATAGATTTTTTAAAAATGTATGATCCAAAATTAGAGAACTTTTTGAATAACGCCACTATTTTTTCCGGAACATCTAAATCAATTCAAAATGATCTAATTGAGAGTGTTAGCTCGATTATTAAAGGCAAAATTTATGAAGAACTATATAATTGCGAATTTTTCTCGTGGCAAATTGACGAAACGACGGACATTACCTGTAAATCTCAACTTTCCGTAATTTTTAGATATGTAATGCACGGCGAAGTTATTGAAAGGTTTGTTGGTTTTCTTGATGTGAGTAGTGGAAGAAACGCGGAGAGTTTATTTAAATTATTAATCGACGAATTTGGTAAATTTGATTTGAAAAATAAATTAATAGCACAAACCTATGACGGCGCTGCAGTTATGTCAGGGCATCTTAATGGACTCCAAACAAAAATGAAAGATATTGCTCCTCAAGCTTACTTCATTCACTGTTATGCACACCAATTAAATTTAGTTCTGAGTAAAGCATGTAACGGAATTAAAGAAGTTAGAATATTTTTTTCAAATATTACTGGTTTTTCGTCATTTTTTTTCAAAATCTACCAAAAGAACTGATGTTTTAAATACAATTAATATGAAACATAGAATTCCGACAAACGCTCCCACTCGTTGGAATTTTTCATCTAGAGTTGTTTTCACTGTTGACAAATACAGGAAAGAACTTATTGACGTTTTTAATTTTATTTCGGAAAGTGAAGATTTTTAAATGACGCTCAGACTTTAAGAGCAGCTTACGGATTAAAATCGTTATTGTTGGATAAAAATTTCATATTTTTTCTAAAAGCTTTTAACATGATTTTTGAGCAAACTGATGTTGTTTTCCAAATTTTACAGAATAAACTAACTGATTATAACATATTCTAAAAATAGACTTAAATCACTTATATCTAAATTAAAAGAATTTCGCAATAACGAAATACATTTCAATACTTTATACAATATTTTTTTAGAAAATACTGAAAACGTAGATGATGAGCCAGGGCCACAATTTAAAAAAAGAAAGACAACATATAACTTTGACAGGGCAGATATACATTACAAACAAATTTTTATAGAAATTTTAGACACCATTATAGTCCAAATTGAAATTAGATTTTCTGATTTAAATACTTTGCAATGTTACGATTTAGTAAATCCTAATAATTTTACAGCGTTTTCTAAATCATTTCCTACCAGTCTAATGGAGAAATTAATGGACCATTATCCTTTTTTTGACCGTATTTCGTTAAAAAATGAACTATGCGTGTTGTATTCTGACCAGCAACTTTTAGCAAATCCAAAATCATCTCAAGAAATGCTTACTTATATATATAATAATAATTTAAAAAGCTGTCTACCCGAACTGTACAAACTTTTATCATTAGTGTCAACAATTCCGGTAACCTCAGCTTCTGTAGAACGATCATTTTCAGCACTTAAACGCATAAAAACATTTACTAGAAACAAAATAAGTCAAGACCGCCTCTCAAATGTATCGCTTATTTCAATAGAAAAACGTTTTTTGTCAGAATTGAAGAAACACGATTCATTTTATGATGAAATAATCAACCATTTTGCTAGTTCCGAAAATCGCAGGTTACCACTCATTTATAAAAATATTTAGGCTTTACACCAAAGATTAATATAGTTGTTATTTTAGAAAAAATATTTATTTGCGTTATTTATTTTTTAGGAAATATTTTTTAATTCTTCCGCGGTTATATTTTTTTATATAACTTCTTTCTCAAAGCTATTTTAATTTTTATTAAAAGTTATAATTTTACACTCTGGCAGTGATAATGAATACAATTTTTGTTTGTAGGAAAATACTTTAATTTTTTTTCCAAAACTATTTTGATTTTTATTAAAAGTTATAACTTAATTATAAGTGGGATAGTAGGGCTCCTTTGGATACCGATACTCGAGGCGTAGGAACGGAAATTTCATGAGAATGATTTTTTCGTCTCATTATATTTTCTATTTCCTTTTCTTTCTATTCTTTTATTAGTTCTATTCTCTCAAGTCGTGAATCGGTATCCTGGCGAACAACCCACGACAAAAAAATGTAACGCGCCGTTGTACTACCTCGAGGGTGGTGGGGAAATGTACAAATTGTAATCATATTGCAAGTTAATTGTCTTTTAAAATATCAAGCCTCCTCTGCAGAAAATATCACGAGCCGCCACTGACAATCACACTTTCATCAACTCATAATGACACTCTTGAAAAATATTACAAAACAATTTTATTCAAAGTAGGTAACATGTATAAAATAATTTACTTTTTCTCACTCGTGCGAAAACCGGCGCCATTTTTTTAAATATCAAACTTCCGATGCTGATCTGGCATTCATCCTTTTCGAAATCAGTAGAGTTGAAACAGGGGGGAAATACCAGATATGCAATTATTTCATCATTCTTTTCTTGATTCGTTAAATAACTACTTTTATAGAAAATGTTCCTTGTTTAATAAAAGAAACGCAACTTCGAATTCGAGTAAGGTAGGCGATATTTGTCCTTGTCGAAACGAAATTCCATTTTAGTTGTATTTATTTGTCCACGGTTATTTCTACCTGTCTTTGCTCTGAAATGTGGATACGCGATGAAAGCAAATGACATTCAAAACATGGACGGAATATTTTAAATGGTCGTGTTTCTATGTAGTTGTCACTTGTTTATGCACGTACAGTTATCTGATGGAATTCATCGCGAATGATTATTCTAACAACTGAAGGCAACATACTATTTTTAATCTGCCTGCTTGTACACGGTGTAACAAGATACATTTTTAGTTATTATTGCCCGAGTTTGTTATCTCGTAATTTTGGACTTTTTTTTATTTGGAAATAAAATTTTTAAGGCAGGACCTAATGAAAATGAACAAACTGTAACAGCTTGTGCTATAAGAAAATATCAGTCTCAAAATATTAGTGTCATTTAGGAAGAATTTAGCTTCATGAAAAAAAAAATCGTCTAATAAACAGAGAAAAAATAACACCAATATATTATTAAAATAGATGCAAAAAAAGCTGAGAATTATATCAAAATGTAATAAATATACTCCCATTGTCACAATGTTAAACGTTTTAATTTTTTTAACTGTTTGACAATGTATAGTTTTGAAATCAATATAATTTATATTTAAAATGAAAACGGGCGTGGCTCCAAGGTATTTATGTGAAAAAAAAACCTCCGTTAGAGATATTCATAGTTATGCATTGCATTGCAAATAATATTGTTATAAAGATACAACCTAATGGATTAAAAATCTTTGTTCTATAAGGATATTCAAATTTTTTGCCAAATGAAATAAACTAAATAAAGTATGAAAAAGATAATGCGTACTAGTTATATTTAAAAAAATCTGATTATGCACGGTTAAGAGTATAATCTGTGGTACGACAAATAATATTTTCATTGATATATATGAAAAAGGTTTATACGGGTGGGCGTGCCCCTTTGACCAATGAAATATGCCGTCTACGTAAACAGGAGGAGATTGTGTAATATAAGAGAAATAGTTCAAATATATTTCTGTCGTACAGAGTCGAATTTCGCGTTGGATGCACAAGAATTTTTATTTAAAGTAATTTGAGTAGGAAAACTGAATGCGGTTGTAGTGATTCCTTAGGCAGTGGTTTTTAATTAAAAGAAAAACTATCTGTAGATACATAATGTAAATGTACAGTGTACAGGGTGTCCTAGTTAACGCGTTATGTCCGATTTTCTCGGTAGTTTTTGAGATAAGTATTTTTTTCCGGGGAATCGATGCCGCTAAGAAACATATAATCAAACATCAAAGAAGAATTGATCGGATTATTTATGTTCCTAATTGACTATTAAAGGAAAGTAAAAAAAGGCATGTAAATTTTAAATATCATTTCCGGTTTACATGGCAATGGCGTTCTTTTTCTTGAAAATAGAATATTAATTACTTCCACATCCAGTGGAAGTATAGTAACAAAAAAATTTTTGAAAATTTTTATTGTTCAAATAGGCTTAGACTGTCATGAAAGGTCGCCATTTTAAGTTTCAGCGTAAAAAATGTCTGACTGTCTATCGGTCTAACTTTTTTGTGCGCACGATTACTCTGGAACCGTTTAAGATATTGACTTGAAATTTGGTACACGTATGTACTTTAACGGGATCTGGAACTAGATTATATTTTCATCTTATTCCATCGAAGGATTGGGGGTGTAAATTGAGGTAAATGGGGAGGTAAACAGGTAAATCAAGCAGGTAAGAGTTCGTAAAATTGGTATTTAGTATATATAAGAGAACCTAAGGTCTCAAAAAAATTTTTGACATTAGCTACCCCCATTACGACCCCTACCCCTGACCCCCATTTTTTAAGGGGACGAAAAAAAAGTGTGATTTAGTGTATGTACAAGAACCAAAAACTTAACAAAAATATTTTTTTACTTCATAGGCCAAGAATTTTTATTGAAAAATTACCAAAAATCCTTGCTATGTTGGGGTGATTTCTATTACGAATAACTGGTAAAATAAGGATACATATATTACTTCCACATCCAGTGGTAGTATAGTAACGATAAAATTTTTTTTTTTTAATTTTTATTGTTTAAGTAGGCTTAGAATGTCATGAAACGTCGAGATTTTAAGTTTGAGCGAAAAAAAATTTCTGTCTGTCGGTCTGTACCTTTTTTTTTGTGCACACGTTTACTCTGGAACCGTTTGAGATATTGACTTGAAATTTGGTACGCATATGTACTTTAATGAGATCTAGAATTAGATTATATTTTCATCTTGTTTCGTCGAAGGATTGGGGGGGTAAATTGGGGTAAATAGGTAAATCAAGCAGGTAAGAGTTCATAAAATTGGTATTTACTATATACAAGAGAAGCTAAGGTCTCAAAAAAAATTTTGGCATTAGCCACCCCCATTACCACCCCCACCCCATTATTAAAGAGGATGGAAAAAATTTTGATTTAATGTGTGCACAAGAACCAGAAACCTCAAAATATTTTTTTACCTTATCCACCCCCACTACCACCCTCTATCACCACCCCCACCCCACTACCGATGTGGGGGTTTTTATGGGTTTTTGAGGTAGACGATTTCAAATATTATATTATTAAACAATTATTTCCACATACAACATTTTATCGTTGTGAGTGACTTGGATAGAAAATCTGGATGTGGAAGTAGTGATTCCTTGGGCAGCGGTTTTTTTTTAATTGTTAAATTAGTGTACAATATCGATAATTCTATCATTTACAATTGAAATTAAAATTTTGTGGACATGCCTATTGACAGTCGCATTTCGGAGATATGAACTTTACTTTGCTTTTTTTTAAAGGAACACTCCATATATGTACCATTTGAAACGCCATAAAAAAAGCTTTGTATTTATAATATAATACATGGTGCTTAATCTTAAACAAATTTTGTCTAATTTACTATAAATTTACAATTTATCAAATTAGCCATGGAAAACAAAAGTATGTAAATTAAAATAAACAATATGTTAGTTCTGTCTAATTTCACTTTATTTTAAATAAAATGGAGAATTTCAATAATTGATACAGTGTGTTTCACTTGAAATGGTAACACCCCAATAACTTTTTTATTTTTTTTTTCCGATTTGAATCACATTTTACTTAAGTATAGAACAAATTAGTATCTACTTGCGGTACCAAAATATGTGGAGAAAATCGGAAAATCATATTAGGCATTTTTTTATCGGAAAATTTTGTTAATAAAACTTGTTCAGAATTGCCCAAAATGGCCAAAATTTAATCAAAATTAAAAAATGAAAAACTTGAAACTTTAAAAATTTTGAAAATAATTATTTAAAAAAAAAACTGTAAATTGCTTTACAACTACCTGGCAGCTTGGGTTTAATTTCAAATAAAATTGTCATAGTACAGTTTTCTAAACGAAAAAACCCATTAAAATGATATTTTTGGACTTGGACATTATTTTAATAAAAATTTATATATTTTTCATTTTGATTAAATTTTGGACTTAAGGTTTCTGAACAATTCTGTACAAGTTTCATTGACAAAATTTTCCAATAAAAATATGCCTAATGTGATTTTTTGATTTTATCCGCATATTTTGGTAACGCAGGTGGCTTTGCATTTGTAGGCGGTGAATTTTTTTCTGGTCATAAGTAGATCCTAATTTGTTCTATACTTAAGTAAAATTTGATTCAAATCAGAAAAACAAATTAAAAAGTGAAATACACTGTATATATTTTTCGGACTACCATGACTTAATGTAAGAAAATATAAAACTTAATATCTACTATAGTTTTTAAGAAAAATACTGTGTCATATATCATTGAAAAGATTTTTCTATGGCCTTTCAAATGTAAAAATATATGGGGGTGTTCTATTTAAAAAAACCAAGGTAAAGCTCATATCTCCGAAATTCGACTTTTTTGAATTGTTTTCTTATTTACGTAACTCCAAAAATAAAGAAGTTAAATGAGGTTCTAACGTTTGCACAACCACCCTGTACTGTTGACTATAATAAGGAACTTTAGTCTAGTTAATATAAAAAACACGTTCTCAAATAAATTAAACATGTTCTGACAGAACATATTAATAATAATAATTTTTTGTTTTTATGTCTTTGGTGTTTTTCAAAAAAATTGCCGCCCTTGGATTTTGCCGCTATAGCCTCTATAGCCCCCCCCCCGCCCTAAATCCGCCACTGACTGCGCTCCGTCAGAAACCCTAAAATACCTATATGCATGTTTGGAGCATATTTAATGTCCGATATATCAAAAAATATTACAGATCTATCAATCTTTATATGTTTGAAATTAGGGGATAAAGGATCTAAAAGAATATGTAAACAGTGTTTTCATTTAAAAAGCAACCTTCATTGTTATATCACGTGACATATGCAAGCAATTGTTTTTTAATTGCATTTAAAAAAAATATGTATACAACACTACAACTCTTATACGAAACTTTTTTTTATCTCCAATAATAACATAAATAAAGGGGGGGTCAAAATATAGTTATAATTCGCCCTCTGTCTTGGATTCCTAAATTCTTACCAAAAATTCGTAACCCGCATCCCCGAAAACCTCCAGATATCGATTTTCAGTCGAATAGGACCACAAATGACGAAATTCATCCGCCATCTTGGTTTCCTAAATTTTGACCAAAAATTCGTAACCCGCATCCCCGACAACCCCGAGGTATCGATTTTCAGTCGAATAGGACCATAGATGACGAAATTCGTCCGCCATCTTGGAGTCTTAAATTTTGACCAAAAATTCGTAACCCGTATCCCCGAAAACCCCCAGATATCGATTTTCAGTCGAATAGGACTATAGATCGCGAAATTCGTCCGCCATCTTGGAGTCCTAAATTTTGATCAAAAATTCATAACCCGCATCTCCGAAAACCCCCAGATATCGATTTTCAGTCGAATAGGTCCATAGATGACGAAATTCGTCCGCCATCTTGGATTCCTAAATTTTTACCAAAAATTCGTAAACCGCATCCCCGAAAACCCCCAGATGTCGATTTTCAGTCGAATAGGACCATAGAAGACGAAATTCGTCCGCCATCTTGGATTCCTAAATATCTTAGCAGTATGAGATTCCTCGGAAAACCTACGTCAGACTGGATTTTGAACCATAAACTTATCTCAGAAACTACCGTGAAAACCGAGCACAGCGTGTTGACTGGGACACCCTGTACATTTTGCTTGGTAATAATTTCGAATAAAAACTATATAACTATAATAATAACTAAAAACTGAATTCAAATTTTCATAATAAAATTTGTAGGAGTGTTTATACATCCTCTCTATTTGGCACCTTTTATTTATGTATTAACATTTTCAAGAATTTCATCTATTAAATCATTCCTGTAAGATAAAATAATTTATAAATAAATTTAAGATTACAATTACCAAAACTGCTAAATGCTTCCCTGGCAAGCATTCATTCGCGTCTGGTCTCCATGACAACAAGTTCCTCCCTAAAGTCTGAGAGCGTGTAAAGCTATGCGAATGCCGAGGCGAGTGCCATCTATTGACGGCAAAATTGGAAACTATTTATTGAATCTATGTTTGAAAATTAAGAGGTTATATTTTATCCACGTAATTAATTAAGGACTATCTAGGGCGTCACGATTTCGTTTTTTGTAAATTCCAATTTTTCGACGTCAATTTTTTCGTTGATCACGTGTTTTTGATTAAAACAAAAAATTAAAAACGTGACGAACTAGAATATATATTTTAATACATACGTACAAAATTTGAAGTTTCTATCTTCAAAAATAAGCCGAATAATTCGTTTCTTCATTTCACTGACCGCAAATTATACTCTTAAGTTAGATGCTATTACGATAAGTTAAGTCAGGATACAAAAGGAATTACTTCCACATCCAGTGGAAGTATAGTAACGACAAACAAATTTGTAAAATTTTTTATTGTTCAAATAGGCTTAAAATGTCATGAAATGTCGAGATTTTAAGGTTGAGCGAAAACAAATTTTATGTCTGTCTGTATGTCTGTCTGTCTGTCTGTGTCAGTCTGTCCGGCTGTCTGTAACTTTTTTTTCTGCGCACATTTATTCTGAAACCGTTTAAGATATTGACTTGAAATTTGGTACACATATGTATTTTAACGAGATCTAGAACTAGATTATATTTTCATCTTGTTCCGTCGAAGGGTTGGGGTTAAATTGGGGTAAATTTGGGTAAATTTGGGGTAAATAGGTAAATCAAGCAGGTAAAATTGATATTTAGTATGTACAAGAGAAGCTAAGGTCTCGAAAAATTTTTTTTTGCATTAGCCACCCCCATTACCAACCCCCACCCCCTTATTAAAGGGGATGAAAAAAATTGTGATTTAGTGTATGTACAAGAACCAGAAACCTCAAAATATTTTTTTACTTCATCCACCCCTGCTACCACCCCCTATTACCACCCCCACCCCGCTGCCGATGTGGGGTATCGTTTTAAGGGTTTTTGGGGTAGAGGATTTCAAATATTATATTATTAAAGTTCCATAAACAATTATTTCCACACACAAAGTTTTTTCGTTGTGAGTGACTTGGATAGAGAATCTGGATGTGGAAGTAGTGATTCCTTGGGCAGCGATTTTGTAATTGTTTTGTAGTTATTGTTGTATATTCAGATTTAAAATAAAGAATGTGTTTTTTTTATATATATATTTTTGTGAATTACTTGTAGTTTTTTTTATGAAATAACGGTATATATTTTATTAATTTTACTTACAGTTCAGACGTCGGTAAGTAAATGACTTACCGACGTGTTAGGCCTAACAATCAGTAAACAGAACCTACCGTCTTGGCAACAGATGCTGTAAATAAACAAAAAAGCTCGATCGGGCAAAAAATATATTGTTATTATTAATTTCAGCTCAAAATTCCTGGAAATTGGGCTACTACTCTTCTAAACAAAAATTCGATAGTAACTTCTGAAATAATTTCCGATCAAATTTGACGTTTCAGCAAGTATTGCATTCTTTCGAACCGTATGGGTAAATCTAGACAACCTAATTAGGCCAAAAATAAACATTGTTGGGCACTTTTCATTAGTGTTCGGAGCAAAGTTCGGTTGTTATGAGTCGAGATCTCGACGTTCGACGTGAAAATATAGAAAATTAACTTGTCACTTAGGAGATAGAATAGTGAGGTCTCTGCTTTGAGCCACAACAATTCGTAAAGCCAAAGCCATTAATAGATTAGCCTGTTTGCCTCGGGTTTATTAGACAGCGTAAAGCTCTCCAACTGAAACTACATTTGTCGTCGTACCAACAACTTTGTTTAGAATGCCGTTAGAGCAGCCAGTTTTATGGCTCCGTTCACGTCACCATTTATTTGTGTTTGGTCATTGTTTTAAAGCTTCTTCAAATACGACATGGACGAGAAATGTTTTATAATTGGGAAATAAAGAATGATTCCAGCGCTAGCTGATAAAGAATCCATATTACAACAAACTCTGCACAGCATGGAAAATTGTGTATTTGATTTTCACTTTTTTTTTATTTCAAAGAAGTTATTATGTCGCTGATTTTAATGGGCATTAATAAACCGTTGAGTAAACAATTTCAGTTTGTTTGGTAAACAAATATAAATGAGAAATTTTGGAACGTAAACAAATCGAAATGATCAGTAATAATACACGTCCACGGTTAAAAAGTGAACATAACCAGTATACACGAATTAGAATTTTTGCCTTATTAAATAAATTATTATTTTGTTGCAAAATCAATTCAAACTAGTACAATGCATTATTCTGAACAAAGAATGAAAAAAACATTTTATCATTCAAGAATCCGTTTTACAGATAAAAAAAAGCCGCTGCCCAAGGAATCACTACTTCCACATCTAGATTTTCTATTCAAGTCTCTCATGACCAAAAAATTTTGTATGTGGAAATAATTGTTTACAGAACTTTAATAATATAATATTTGAAATCGTCTACCCTAGATATCCCACACGGTAGTGGGGTAGAGGTGGATGAAGTAAAAAATATTTTGAGGCTTTTGGTTCTTGTACACATACTAAATCACAATTTTTTTTCATCCACTTTAATAATGGGGTAGAGGTGCCAAAAAATTAGCTTCTCTTGTATTCACTAAATACCAATTTAATGGACTCTTACCTGCTTGATTTACCTATTTACCCCCCATTTACCCCATTTTACCCCCCAACCCTTCGACGGAATAAGATGAAAATATAATCTAGTTCCAGATCCCGTTAAAGTACATACGTGTACCAAATTTCAAGTCAATATCTTAAACGTTTCCAGAGTAATCGTGCGCACAAAAAAAGTTACAGTCCGACAGACAGAATTTTTTTTTTCCGCTCAAACTTAAAATCTCGACGTTTCATGACATTCTAAGCTTATTTGAACAATAAAAATTTTCAAAAATTTTTTATCGGTACTATACTACTAGATGTAGAAGTAATTACATTCAGTTGAAAAAATTGTTTCTTTGACGGTCACTGTCTTAAACACCTTTGAACTCACTATGATGTAATGTTGTATAAAGGTGTTTATAAAGGTGCGGATTAAGAATACATTCTAGATTCTTAAAAACAAATTGCTAATATATTTTTTTTTTGAATATACTAGAATCGGACTAAAATCAAATATGGTTACATCTAAAGAATCACTTTATAGGCATATTCACCACCAACATTTCAAAATATTCGGATATCATATGAGCGAGATATGAGGGTGGCTCGATGAAAAGTGGGACACACTGTATACGTTTACACATAACTAATACTGAACATTTTGGGCCGGTACTTTCGATCCCGATTAAGCGTTAACGGTGGGTCAAATCAATTCAGTTACCAAAGAATTTTTGGAGACCTTAGTTTCTCTTATATATCCTAATTACCAATTTTATGGACTTCTGCTTGCTTGATTTACCTATTTATCTCTATTTACCCCCCAACCCTTCGACGGAACAAAATGAAAATATAATCTAGTTCCAGATCTCGTTAAAGTACATACGTGTACCAAATTTCAAGTTCCAGAGTAATCGTGCGCACAAGAAAAGTTACAGACAGACCGACCGACCGACAGACAGAATTTGTTTTGCTCAAACTTAAAATCTCGACGTTTCATGACATTCTAAGCCTATTTGAACAATGAAAATTTTCAATTTTTTTTTCATCACTATACTTCCACTAGACGGAAGTATATATATTATATTTCCGTGTATATAATTTTTAATGTTCTAAAACGTCCTAAAACTGTGAGTCACTATCGAAGTATTTTGTTGTTGAGTAAAATTATTATTAAAATAAATTATAGTTATTGAAGTGTAACGGTGAATGGCCACACCGTTCTAATCGATTATACACACCTTTTTCTATATTTTCATATCTTTTCATGTGCCTTTGATTTCGTCACATCAAATGCGATTTCATAACGATGGGATAGTTCGAAATATAAACGAAAAATATTAGGGGATCAATGAACCTTTGTTTATTTTAACTTACTTCTCGGGTATCAATGAGCCTACCTCAAGATCGACAGCAAATTTTATATCTTATCCCTTTCTACAGATGTTAAACTATTACTTCAGTAAATTGTTGTGCCAATTGAAACTCGAAATTGATTGAAAAAGATAAAAAATTTAAACACACCAGAACTCGTAAGATGGCAACTTTGGATCGGTTTTCTGGAGAAACTTATAGCCCCTCAAGAATTGCACTACATATATAAATGTTCGGTTAAAAATAATAGGTGAAAAGTAAAACAACGTTAATCTTCCGGTAAAATAATAGACGTTCAATAAAAATAATAGGTGAATAGTAAAAAGCAATAACCGTCCAGAAAAATAAAATATGTTCTGTACAAACAATAAGTAATTGTTCGTAAAAACAACAAATATTAAAAATATATATATAAATATTCAGTAAAAACCGCTGCCTAAGGAATCACTACTTCCACATCCAAATTTCAATTTTTTGCTTACTTTAATAATGGAATGGGGGAGGCTGATGCCAAAAAATTATTTGTCGAGTTCAGCCTCTATTTCTTCGATCAAAATTGCGGCCTCTACATGCGCAGTTTGATGTAGTAGGGGCTATTAGTACGTTATAATTCGAGCGCTGAGATTTCTTTATTTATTTCAACTTCTACTGCATTTTTATGTATGAAAATAACAATTTACGAAAATTAAAATTAGTGATAACACATCCGTAAATAAAAAGCTTTTATAAAAAAAAACACAAGATCGGAAGCCGCTGGCGAAGCCGGAAAAAATAACGCCTTGTGTTTTAAATATATAGATATAATAATTTATATTTTGATTATTCATGTGCCTTCGATAAGCAGGATAGGGTAAACCAAGTCATTTTCAAGTAAAATTTATACTATTACCGGGAAAAGGGATTGTCCTATAGTTGGCTTTCATCTTGCAGGGTGCTCATAGACAGTTGTACTGACGGTAGATGGCGAGGATCACTGCTCTACCATGCAACCACTCACAATGGGAGTATCCTGGGCCCCCTTCTCATTTTAATCTCTGTTAATGACATAATAAATCCCTCCCAGACCCTGGAGTTATTTACCATTATATGCAGATGATATGTCTGCAATCTTAACAGCAGAAAATTTAGATAAGTTAAGTGAAGCAGCAAGCCATAACTGCCCACAACTATTGTTCAAAAACTGAATCAATCATCCTTAGCACTACTGTCACCGATTGCAGCCTTCTGGTTAGATCTGTTGAGTCGAGCATTAGACAGACTCATAACAGTAAATTTGTAGGTGTTCTGATAGATGAAAGACTATCTTGGAACCCTCAAATTGATGCCATGCTAAAAAACGTTTCTCTAAACTGCTTTGTAATCTGGAGACAGATCTTCCGTATTTTGTTATCATATTATAATGCATGTGTTAACTCTGCTCTGAGTTATGGTATAGTTACCTGGGGCAATGCATAGAGAATCAATGAAGTTTTAGTCGCTCAAAAAAATTGAACGTACTATGAGGTTCAAAGTGTACAGACACTCATGTCGTGAACTAAAAAATTACCTCCTTATATATCCTTCAATCCCTAATTTATATAAAGAATAACCTTGACAAATTCACATCAACTGGTTCTGTTGTGTCTTTGACACTGTCTTTTTCTTTGGTGTTTAAGTTTTATAAGACGAACTAATGTCATTTTTATAATTATCCTTTTGGAATGAATGACTAAATAAATACATAGATGTATCAAATTTCAAGTCAGTATCATAAATCGTTCCAGAGTAATCGTGAGCACAAAAAAAGCTACAGACAGATCGACAGACAGGCATTTCTTTGCTGACATTTTAAGCCTATTTGAACAAAAAAATGTTTTCATGTGCCTCCACTACGTGGAGGCACAAGTAATTGATTTTATTGCTATTACTGCATTGCGACCCCACTTTTTTTGAATTGGACTCAGTGGACGATAGAAAAAGTGGCTATGTCGTTTTTGCGTATCTCTTAACATGATGCTAGCGTGTTAAGACCGTAAGGAGAACGTCGGCGTCGCCTGTTATGCAGTTTTTATCATAGGCAAAGAGCGAAGATAAATTTCAACTCGGGCGGGTTGTTAGTTTTAATTTACGAGCCCCATAATTTGAAAGGCAAAAAACAACTAATTGGTCGTTGAAAGTACACTTTACAACTTCTTTGTTCCAAGATATGCGTGTACGTATTCATATGGCCGGGGCGGCCATTGTCGAGGCGTCAGTTAAATTTGTTTGCATTGTGCCAAATAAGGGATAGATGAAAAAGCACGCGAGTTATAAATTATATTACTAACAACCATGTTGGTGCATGTCCCTCGGAAGAGTAATGAACCGCGAAATTAATCATAGAGCGTGTAATTTCGATACGTTGTTTCTCTTTGTCGTTTCGCGGTTTGAATCCGCGGAATATGAGGCCTACTTTAAAGAAGGATATTAAAACGAGAAGTAAATTATTGCTGCTGTCGGTACCGACAACTTACTTACCGGACTGAATGCACGATCAACAGTTTACGAAATAATTCGCAAAGGCTCTTTTTGCAAACTTTGACGTACTGTAGTTTGTAAAGGGTTGGTCAAACTATTACTGATCAAATTATTACTATACTGTTCGCAAATACGAAAACAAAATGGGTATATTGCCTTTGATCGGCACATCTATAAAAGAGAAACATTTTCATATAATTGTGTTAGTGAAATAATTGTGAACAACTTTCAAAATGTCCGTCTGTCTATCGGTCTTTCCATGCATCATGTTTCTTGTAAGCACAAAATTTTGACAGTAAGTTAAAAATCGCTAGACCCCACTTTCGGGTTTCTATACAGTATCTTTTAACAGTTGTAGCTTTGGATTATTTTCAAGTAGCAGAGACAAAATAATAGACATTGGAGAATTATCAGTCCAAATTTCAATAAGAAATCGATTTGTTTATTTATAAGTGACCTAAACGTAAACACTAACGTATCTCAGCTTCAAATGCAAGTAGAGCATTAATTTTTTTTTCAAAAGTTGACTTTTTTAATCTACTTTCATTACTCGTTTACCGTTTTTGATTTCATAAAAAAAAACAGACAGTTACTTGAATTTGTTTATAACTAACATTTCGAAAACTATAAACAACTGCAATAAAATGGGTTTAAATTTAAGAACAAGATGTTTTTCTGCTTGATATTAAAGTACTTATAGAATGCTACAATTTGAGCCGTCGTACACATGTCTTGGTCTTGATGGCAGGATTTCACAAGGGTGCAAAGTTTTAACAACAATTGTATATTTGAGTCGTTCTAGTAATCATTTTGATATGAAATTTTAAGTGGTGATTGTAGGTACTTTATAAGAGCTATATTTTTCCAAAATTTCATTGCATATTATCCATTATTTTTGAAAGAACAGTGATTTGTTTAAAAACGCATAATTTTGCAATGTTCAATTTTTTTTTAAATAATAATAACAATTGGAATTAATTAGAGTTTATGTGCTTTTATTGTGCAGCTCATAACAAACATTTTCTTTCTTTTGCTTTCCATTGGACTTATAGATTTCGAGATATTCAAAGAAAACCGATGGAAAACACGATCTAAAAAATTAAATTGTTTACATAAACAACACGCTGACCTCGCAGAAACTGCAAAACTGAGCTCTGAACTTATGTTAACCTCCTGAACACGTTAAAAAAGAAAAACTGCCCTGGCCAGACAATTCATATTAAAATCCTAATCTGACTCCACTATAAAGTTTACGGATATGTGATTGATAAGTAGTGGTTACACTTTTGACTCGATCATGAAACATCTCCTTACGTACATACAAACGTATGTACGATTTTTTCCTTTATTAGGACTGTGCAAAATTTCAAGTATGTATCTATGTTATCTGGAAGTGGCCAGGATTTTTGTACATACAAACATATACACGTTCAATTCTATATACTGTAATATGTTGCAACCCCTTAAAATTTAAGGTTATGTTGGTTACTAAAAAGAAGGCACAGACTTCAACAGATCGAATATCTGAATGTAGTGTATTTGCACCTACTCGAGAAACCTACCAGAAGTTAGTTCTGGTGACATCTGGAATTATCTAAAGAATGATGGCGTCATCACAGAAAAATCGAGATCTGTCATTTTAAGGTATAAAAGACGGACCGCATTCTCAGCGAGTAGTTCAGAAGTTCAGAAAGTTCAAAAAGTATAGAAAGTGAGGTTAAGACTTCAAGGATAAACAAAGTGATAAACATTGTGATTTTAGTCAGTAAAAGTGTATTTAAATTAATAATAGTATTGTGAAGTATCCAGTAAATATTTAATAAAGTGTGTTAGTGGACATCTCTTGTTATAATTTTTGGAACCCACGGAATTTGCGAGGGTGGTTTCCTAAGGGTGGAAACACGTCACAATACATATAGTATAGTATGAACATAGATCTCGGCTCACCCTGTACGGTGCCGGCTATCCGACCGATATGAAACAATACGAAATTTTTTTCTCTTTGATCACTAACTTGTACGTTCTCATTTTTTACCGCCTAGTTGTATTTCAACAATTGAAAACCCGATGCTGGAATGTAATTAATGTAAATTAAATCTAAAATATTGTCGGTAGAACCATTATCTCTTCCCAGGAACATTTGGCTTTAACGTCTGGTTTACTCCTTTGTCTGAAACCTCTTTATGTATGTATGTAGTGTGGCTTGATTGTTTGCTATGATATCAATCCAAGTTTAGGTCTGTAAGCATAATTGTTTCGTCTCAGAGTGGCGTACAGGGTTTCTCGTTTGTTGTTCGTAACATCATAACACAATGTAGGATGACACAAATTATTCTCGAACCAGCTTAATATATTAATAATCGTCTATTTTTGACACAAGATGTCAAACTTTATAATTTGATTACAACGCAAAATCTAGCAAAAGCCCTCATTAAAATAATTTCTTCCGTGTTTACGAAAACATTTTTTTAACGCACCAATTAGGTAGATATACAAGGATTTTCGTTTTTGTATTACCTCGCTTAAGAATGTTTAATTTATTGTTTCTGTTGTCAACAAAATTTTTTTTAGTTATTTAGAACGTGATTTGTTTTATTATTAGTTCTGATTATTCCACCACGATCAGATAAGATAATTATCTCTATTTCGACAAATATTAACAACAACATTCCGGGATGGTTATCTTTTATTTGGAATTAGATAATGTTCTGCTGTAGCTAAATTATTTAAAAATATTCTGCAAAATAACTCGAGGCATTCAAACTTTATCTTTGTTTTTATTTTTGTATTTCCATTTTTCCCATAGAATGCATGTTTCGTATAATGAAAGTAGAAAAAATAATAATTTACCAAATTCAATGTAGCTGTGTTGAATAACTATATTTCATGTTATTTTTCATACATTTTCGACAGCTTTCAAATAAAAAACTTACAGTACCTCACTCTATAAAATATGCTCCTTCCTTGACTCCCAAATCAAAATGTATATTTTCAAAATTAAATAAGCAGTAATAAATTATAGTTTTAAAAAGACTATTAACACGTTCTTTAGTTTATTTTTAAACATAGACATATTTTGAATATTCCTGATATCTGCTGACAAGTTATTATATGACAGTGCACAAGGTACAAAAAAATAATTTTTCTTTAAAAAATAAATAAAAATTTCTTTCACAGGGTGTATTAAATAGGTGATGCGACAAGGACCCGTTGAGTGGCTTCATAAGTGCATGCTTTCTATTTAATTTAGTAGATGGCGCGACCTTTAAGGTACTACAAAATCCTGTATATAGATAGATGAATTTGCTTTGCTGCATACAGTGTTGCATACATTTCCGGCCTTTCGTTTGTGTTTAATGAAATAAGAGTCCAGTGACATCTGACATTAAGTCGATAAATTAATAATACTGAAAGAATATATGCAGCACTATATGCAGCAAAGCAAATTCATCTATCTATATATAGGATTTTGTAGTACCTTAAAGGTCGCGCCATCTACTAAATTAAATAGAAATCATGCACTTATAAAGCCACTATTATCACAGGAAAGTGCCGTATGTCGGACCACCTATTTAATACACCCTGAGTAATAGAAAGACGAGTTTTTGTAAGTTGATGTTTTGTGGGAGGGGATTCTTAACAGATGGCCATGTCTGGTACTATGGTCATGCGTGGATGAATTGGAAGTAAAAGAGTGCTCATTCTTTTTAACAAATGCAATTACATTTGTATATGAAAATGCCGGGTAGAGTAAGAACTTTTTTTCTGTAAACACTTGTCTGCTACTTTTCCTATATTCCATATTAAAAATTTACCTTATTAATCTTTTCGGTAAAATAAACACTCTTTTATTTCCTGAGCACAACTCCAGATCATTAGGTTTAAAAATATATGAGGATATGCTATAGCAAAATAGATATTTAACAGTCCTGAAGTTTCGAGACAATATTTCATCTGTCTTATAGCATAGTATGCTCTACTTAATTTTGCACAATTTGAGTATCCCAGTTAAGTTTATTGTCTAAGTGAGTGCCTAAAAATTTTATTTTTTCATTGAAATTTATATATTTCATTTGGCATACCTTTCTTTATGTAGTAATTGATGGCTATACTTTTAGATTCATTAAGTATGAGCCGATTACGTTGTCACCAGATGCTAAACTCATTCATTATATTAGCAACTGCAGCTTCCAATTCCTGCGGAGTTTCGACTGTTACAGTAATAGTAGTATCATTCACAAACATCGTGATAAAACCATTTATAATATGATCAGGCAAATGATTAGTATATACTAAAAAAGTAGGGGGCCCAGAACGGATCCTTGTGGAACAGTTTGACGTCGCACAGTGGCACGAATCGCGATTTTTTCGTTCAAAATTATCTAGAGCACTTGTTTCGCAACCAATTGAGATCATTTTTTTTTAATACTCGTTATTTGATTTCCAAAAAACGTAAGGGAGCCGATTTTTGAATTTTGCTAACCAAAATTATTGAGCTTAGCCATAATGGTAAATTTTTATTTAAATCGTAATAAAACTTACAAATAAAAACTTTTTTCTTATCCAATTTACATAAATCTTGTTACTCGGGGGTTTTTGAGGTCGGTGATTACGAATCTGATATCCAAATTGTCATAAAACAACCTGCAAGATGGCAGAATCAATGGCGGCTATAAAATGCTAAAATATGATGGAAAATGATTTTTTTTTTGGTAAAGTTTATGCCAAGAAGTTTTGAATATTTATGATAAGTACTTTTAAGTTAAAATATATTAAATTTTAAGTTCCAGGAACAAATTCAAGATAGCGAATCCAATATGGTGGCAATAAGATGATAAAACTAACTTAAAAATAAATTAAATGCATTAAACTAAATAGGCTATTCCTAACAATTATTAAAAAATTTAAAAAGGAACAAATTTTCTGAAATTTTTAAATATATCTAATATGGCTGCCATACATTAATTATCAATCAAAAATATGCTATTCAGTCCTCCATTAATGTTGAACATAACCTTAAGTATGTCATATTAATATTCCTTTTTTTATCATTCTACTAATAATATAATAAATACCTAACACCAAGAACTTTAAAAGAAGAATGTTAAACCTAACATAACCTAAGGCAAGAGTTTTTCACCATTACTTGCAAAAAATTTTCGTCATTATTTAAATCTTAAATTTCTCTGTTTAATTTGTGTTGTTTAAATAATATTAATACTCCAATTGAGTTGATAGTTTCTTTAACTGTTGATTATCATAAATACATTTAAATAATATTATTAGCAGATAAAAAAACCGCTGCCCAAGGAATCACTACTTCCACATCCAGATTCTCTATCCAAGTTACTCACAACGAAAAAAGTTTATATGTGAAAATAATTGTTTATGGAACTTTAATAATATAATATTTGAAATCCTCTACCCCAAAAACCCATAAAACGATACCCCACATCGGTATTGGGGTGGGGGGTGGTGATGGGGGGTGATAGTGGGGGGTGGATGAAGTAAAAAAATATTTTGAGGTTTCTGGTTCCTGTACATACACTAAATCACAATTTTTTTTCATCCCCTTTAATAAGGGGATGGGGGTGGTAATGGGGGGTGGCTAATGCCAAACATTTTTTTGAGACCTTAGCTTCTCTTGTATACACTAAATACCAATTTTATGGACTCTTACCTGCTTGATTGACCTATTTACCCCAAATTTACCCCAATTTACCCCCCAACCCTTCGACGGAACAAGATGAAAATATAATCTAGTTCTAGATCTTGTTAAAGTACATATGTGTACCAAATTTCAAGTCAATATCTTAAACGGTTCCAGAGTAAACGTGCGCACAAAAAAAAGTTACAGACAGACCGACAGAGAGACCGACAGACAGACAGAAAATTTTTTTTCGCTCAAACTTAAAATCTCGACGTTTCATGACATTTTAAGCCTATTTGGACAATAAAAATTTTTAAAAATTTTTTTGTCGTTACTATACTTCCACTGGACGTGGAAGTAAAATTAAATATTAATATGACCTGCTTAAAGTTATGTTCAAAATTAATGGAGGACTGAATCGCATATTTATGATTGATAACAATTAATGTATGGCAGCCATATTGGATATATTTGAAAATTTCGGAAAATTTGTCTTTTTAAATTTTCTAATAATTCTTAGTTTAATGTATTTAATTTATTTTTAAGCATGTTTTATCATCTTATTGCCGCCATATTGGATCCGCCATCTTCAATTTCTCTCTGGAGCTTAAAATATAGTCTATTTTAACTTAAAAGTACTTATCAGAAGTATTCAAAACTTCTCGGCATAAACTTTAACAAAAGTATTTCATTTTTCATCATTTTTTACCATCTTATAACGGCCGTTGGTTTTGCCATCTTGCAGGTTAGTTTATGACAATTTGGATATCAGATTCGTAATCAGGAACCCCAAAAACTTCCGAGTAGCAAGATTTATGTAAATTGGATAAGAAAAAAGTTTTTAGTTGGAAATTTTATTAAGATTTAAATCATAAATGGCCATTTTGGCTAAGCTCAATAACTAAAAAATCAGTTTTTTGGAAATTAAATACCGAGGATTTTTAAAAAATATCGGTTGCGAAACAAGTGCTCTAGATAATTTTGAACGAGAAAATCACGATTCGTGCCACTATGCGTCATGTGCCCCAGATCTAGCCCCATTAACATCAATGATCATATTTCGCCCTTCCAATACGACTTTATCCAGCGTAGAATATTTTCTGATAGTCCGATATTTGACAGTTTAGTCATTAAGAATTTTATACCTACTGAGTCGAACGCTTTAGAAAGATCAAAAAGTGACGAAACTACCAATTGGCCATTATCTAAACTTTCAAATAACGGAGATTTCGCTTGTTAGCGTAATTCTGGGTCACCCTGTATATACAGACATATTCGACATTTTTCCGATCAATTTTAAATTTCCACCAGGAGCATTTTAAGGAGGAGCATAATATCATCATCGCATTCCTGCCGGTAATATATGGCATTAAATTCTGTCAAAGGCGTCAAAGCGTCGGATTACACGTGAGCGACATAACATTAATTGGATTTTATATAAATTCCAATCGCTTCATTATAAAATGTTATTGAATTCGTAACGAAATTACTAAGCCTGCAGCTTTTTATCGTCAGTTTACCTGGATTCTATAAAACGGCTGATTGATTTACATGAGGTGGGGGAGGGTTCACCAGACCATGACTGGTAATTCGATGAGATTTTTTTTATATTAGATTTGAATTCGTATTTACGTTCCACGGCCGATGGGAAAATTTCAATTTTTCCGCTGTGGTTGTTCGTATTACGTTTCAAGAGCGGTTTTCTTCGATTACATTTAAATTTGTAGTCAACAAAATATTTTTCTTTTGTGGAGTAGGGTAATTCTCTACAAATATGCGACGCAAATGACAAACCACTGAACACCACACTCCACACGCATACGTTTCGCCAACCATACTTTTTATCCCGGAAAATAGAGATAGAAAAGAGTACATACCTCATAGCTACATTTTTGTGACGTGAAGTTTGTCACACACAAAATGGTTATTTTTGTAACAAGTTCCCAAAATTATGTTTTTTGGGACGAATCGTAGTCGATGAGTTCCAAAAAAATGATTTTAGGTACGTGTTACAAACAACATTTTTTTGTTAAAGGTCCCTAAAATATATTTAAATATTTGATCAGAGCAAATATTTCTCGAAAATAGTAAGCTTCGAATTTTAATTATCATGCGACCATAGTAAACAGATTGTTCAATGTAAACAAAAAAATTTTGAGGCGTTCTTTTTATACGGTATAAAATGCATAATCCACAAATCATATCTGAAAAAGCGAAGGAAATTGGGTTAGATTTACTTCCAGTGAAATCTCGTCAGATCTATGAAAAGGAATTAAATATGAAGCATTCATTCGATGGAAAGAAATGAACAACATTGTAATTGTAGACGAAGATGCAATGTTGAACCATTTACATGAAAAGGTAAGTACTGCTATTCTTTCCATTTAATATAAATAAGGTATGTAAATTATCATTGTGACTATTTTCGTATTTTTCTATTACAGTCGCAAGAAATAAAAGAATCTATGCTCAAGTCAAAATATTCGATGATAAAAGCTGTTTTGTCTGTCAAAGAAAATATAGAAATAAACAATTTCGTCAGAGTCATAGCTTTTTTGAAGCGAAATTCAGTAGGCTACGAGCCCACAAATTCAACAGTTTTGCGCGCCAAGAAATTAATATATTTTTGATAAATGCAGACGATGCGAAGTATTTACTAATCAAAGTAAGTTTAAAATCATACTTTAATGACATGCATCAGTTTCATATTTAATTTCGCCGGTTGTTCTTCTCATTGGCGTGTGTGGTGCATGCAGGCACGAAAAATACAAGGTATTCACTAAAAATACAAGGTATTGTCCAAAAAGACACACAATGTCTTTTATAACAAATCCCGATGCGAAGACCAACATTAAGAGAGTGTTTCCCGTGGTAGCTGAAGGTGAAGCTGTTAATCCCATGGAAGTGTACCAGAAATATGTTCGACTACGATCAGCGAATGTTAAACACGATTATTTTTTTATTTCCTAGCGTAAGGGAAAATGTACTGTACAACGTGTAGGAATCCATTCTTTTGGGAAAATGCACTCTATCGTTGTTGAATTTCTTAACTACCGAACCTGACAGAGTATACAGGGCATTGCTTCCGGCGAAGTTCTACGTCTCTTACGGCAGATGCTAACGTCGATTTAATCTTGAAACGGTTAGGAGGATGGAAGCAAGTTTTTTCACAATATTATGGGGGAGAAGAAAATCGAACCATCGAGTAACATAATATCGGTTACTACCGAAGCTAGTACCACATCAAAAGAAATTAACACGATACTCTCAGGTTCGGATATTTCGTTTGGAGGTAATAGTTTTGAAGTCATATTTTTGTACCTATTAGATTAAATACAGTTGTTTAATTGTTGTATGAACCATTTTGCATTATTGAAATTAAATGATCCTCAAAAGTTGCCTTTTTGGCATTGAGTAAGGAAAATATTCATTTTACGGACTCAGATGAACTAGCTATATTAGGGACCAAATACAAAAAAATATTTTATATGTTTGCACTATTCATTTACTTATTCTTATCTATTTGTATCTTTGTAACTATTTGCAGTATTTGAACATATTCGGTTACTGTGAACTTTAAAGTTTTGTAAAACAAGATACGAAGAGTGAAATTTGACGGCAGTTTCCTTAACAAATTTACGACCTCGACGAAATTTCAAATTTCTGGCAGGAATGCTTTTTAATTGCCGTTTAAAAGTTTCCGAACTAAGATAATGAACCGAAATCTAATTTAACTTTTTAAATAAGCTCTCTGTAACTTTTATTTAGCAGTCTACTTAATTGCTAAATATTTCAAATTTTCGACCAAGCATGGTCTTAAGGAGGCTTGCAAATTGATTTGATTGAGTGTCTTTCATGGTTTGTTTAATACAGTGTTAGTTGGTTTGATATGCGGTCAGGTCGTAAGACGGTAACATTAAAATAGCTTTGTTGAGTAAACCAAGCACGGTATCAATGGAAAAGCATTTTTAGACAAGGCGAAAACCTCGCATTCGTATGAAAAAAATTTCCCATACGATTTTTTTGCATATTCACGTACGGAACATGCCCCTGAATAAGGATCATGATTTTGCCGGACGAAAATCTGGTCCCAATTTTTTTAAGTTAATTTTTTTTATATAAATTGCAAAAATTCCTTTTTTTTGGCCCGAATGAATTTTTTTTAGGTTTTTTTGGTCATTCTAAATAAATGACATTTTTTCGTAAAGTTGACCGTTTCCGATTTATAAACAATTTAATGTTTGAAAAAACGCAAAAACGTCTATTTAACAATTAAAAATTTAAGCTTTAGAATAACTCTAACTTACTCTTCAGGATTTTGTTAATGGATGTTCAAAGATTATATAAAAATTTTGGTGAACTCAAAAATGTATTTTTTATTATTGTTTTTCAACTTTGAAAATGACCGTTTTTGCGTTTTTTCAAACATTAAATTGTTTATAAGTCGGAAACAGTCAATTCTATGCTGCATTGTATTAGCCAACCTAAAATAGTAGTTTTACTTGTAATTGAGTATACAGATACACACGTTGGATATTTTAAATAAATTAATTAACATGAAAATTCGAACACGGAGTGAATGAAAAATATATACTCTAGCTTCAACGCAGAGTTTCATAATTTCATCTATTCACACATAATTAAGGAGCATTCAAGAGAGACCTCCATCATCTTAGCAAGACGTCGCTTCGTAACTTTGGTTTACGCATTCAATTTAGCTCCTGACAAGATCAAAAGGCCGTGTAACATGGCAAATGGTCACGTACGCCGGCATACGGTTACAAACTTCACAACAAAATGTTTCGAAAAAGTGCAATAACGTTTCAGTGGCAAACAAAGCCACGAAAAGTCAGTTCCGAAAGTGAAAGCGGCCCAGCGGAGCACGTGCACTAATCTAGATTACTGCATAATCGGTATACGTGCCGGAGATACAATCACAAGTTGCGCGCCCCAAACAGAAAATGGAATTCAGATTCAGGGGAAATGTGCCATCTACTTAGATTATTAATCGGTTCGGTAGTCACCGTCGTGTAATTTTAACTACCGACTTGATTTCTGGGTAGGTGGGAATATCACGAGCTCGCAACCCCTACCGATGCGATGTCTTCTCGATAATTAACAGTATTTACAGTCTGAGAATTTTATAGGGATACTAGCTGACCCAGCAAACGTTGTTTTGCCATATAAATTATAAATTTTTGTCCAAAAAATAAAAAGAAACACAGGTACTTTGGGCCTTCGTATGAAAATGTAGCTGGTCACCCACAAACCCCGGCAAATGAAGATGCTGTGATTCATGCATTTGAAGCAGAACCAACGGATTCTGTACGAAACGTAGCGCGAATGTTGAATATTTCAAGAAGCTTAACACAAAGAATTTTGAAGAACGTCAGATATCATGCCTATCATTATACGCGTGTACAAAATCTTATGCCGTAAGATTACCAGGCCCGTATTGATTTCTGCACTTGGATTTTAAAACAGGAACGAATGGAAGCAAATTTTTTGCTTATATAAGGTACTTTTCACCGATGAATCCAACTTCTCGCGTGAAGGAATCTTTAATACACACAACTGCCATATTTGGGCCAATGAGAATCTACGTGTTTTCAGACCCAGAAGTTTCAGAATAGGTTCAGTGTAAATTTATGGGCAGGTATTTTTGGAAATTCTTTGGTAAGTAAATGATTGAAAAAAGCTAAGTAATCTTAAAATTGTTTCTACAGATTGGACCCTTTGGACTTCCTGCTCGCTTGAACGGACAAACCAACGGGACATTTTTAACTGAAGACCTACCGGAACCGTTGTAAGATGTGCCATTACTAACGTCGTAACATTTGGTTTTAACATTATGCATTGCACATACGAGGGATATTAAACAGAACGTATGCAATTAAGTGGTTAGGACGTGGTTGCCCTATAAACTGGCCTGCCCGATCGCCTGAGTTAAACCCAAACCCAAATATTTTCTTTGGGGTCATTTAAAACAATATGTTTACAGTAGGAAGGTTATTCATACCCTAGATGACCTTGAGGACAAAATAACTAAAGCATTAGTGATGGTTATACCGGAAATGGTGCAAAGAGCCGTTCAGGATTTAAGCAGACGAGTACGTCTTTGTTTGCAAATGGAAGGGGGATATTTTCAACATTTATTTCAAAATGTATTTATTTTTCACGCAGAATACGAATCGGTACGGAAAAGTAGCATTTTAAAATAACAATATTGACCTGCAAATGACCACGTCTATCAATCTAAAGAAAACTTAATTTTGAAATGATGAAAGGTTTTTCTGAAAAATTTTTCCTCGAAAATGCTTTATAGTTATTCCTGATTGCCAATTTAAATGCCCCACCCGGTATATATCGGATATGCCATTTTACCTGAGAAAACGAAATGTATTAGAACAAAATGTTTCAAATAAAAGTTGTTTATTTAGTGGAGTTGCTTGTTTCAAATTTTTTTAAGAGTCCTTCAGATTGTGATACTAACCTGAAATTTGGTGAGCATAGATAGTTTTTTGAGACGAACAAAATGGAATATGGTGCCACTCAGAAAAAAAATTGGTTCGGCCATTATAATCACAAAATCGTCAGAAAAATTAGTACATCGACATTATCTCGAAAACGGCGAATTGTATCAATATTTTTGTGATTACACAAATTAAAGTAAACTAAATCTTCTACAAAAATTATGTAATAAGTTTTTTTGTGACTCCATCAGTTTTCTCAGTAGCGGGGAAATTACATATTTAACTATAGCTGTAATATAACTCTAAAATGTACCTAAATAAATTTTCTTGTAAGCTTTATTTCAACTAAATATTTCTACTCTAGTAATTTTTTTATAAAATCGCAAAGAAACAGATGCCTAAAAGTTAAAATTTTCAGTCACTGTCGACTTCACAGCAGTCTCCATCACATAAACACAGTACCGTACATTTTAACTCTGCACGAGCGCATGAACATCCTTTACTACATATAACTCGACATTTACAAGAAACTGACAAGCTAAAGTAGCTTCTGGAGATGTGGTCCAAAGAGGGTGGTAAACTCCACCCCCAAGAATCAGGATCTGGATGATTATTATTATTGTTACTAATGTATTATTCTTATGTATGATATTACTCATAGCAATAATACTGTCGGTAACGCAAAACGATTTGCGCGACATCATATTAAATAAAGCTTGACAATCGTACCGTTGATCATTAGGCCTAATTGGAGGAAAACCGTTTGGTCTATGGCAAAAAAGTATAAATGTTATTTTGTAGTGAATTTTGTGTTCTTCAATTTCACTTAGGAATTTTTTTGTCATAAGTACGCACGGTTTTCAAGATAATTAAAAAAATTGTCCACATTTTTTCAAGATGACCGCCGAAAAAAAAATTTTCCGCTTGACACTAGATCACACTTTGTTCGCCAAGAAAAACTTTACTTCTGTGCCAAACTTCATGTCAGTATCACAAAGTGAACGATTGTTATGCTTAGCAACTCCACTAATTGTCGAGGGGGTAAAAAAATATTTTGTACCTTGACTTCGCTTGACCTAAAGCTATATGATATCATACTACACACACACTAATATTGATGGGTATCCAATAATACTAGCGTCATTAGACCACAATTTTCTGGAATCTAATATTGAGGGAAAAATTGAACCTCAGAGAATATTTCAAATCATCTGCATTATACCCAATTTAGTGACAATGCCATTAATGATTATATGAGAAATAAGTGGTCCTAGAATCGAACCCTGGGGCACTTCAGAAGTTTGGACATAATTTACCGACTAATGGCCTATGCATTGCACCATTAATAAATTGGGATTTAATTAATGCAATCAAGCTACTGTTAAAATTGATATTAATTAGTTTACATAATAGTAAAACATGCTCACATGATTACTAAAAAACTTTTACTGAAATGTATTTCGAAAACTGTGTCCTGTTGTATATGTCAAACACACTGATGCGTAAATCGTTAATAATATTTATCGCTAAAATGTAACAAAACAATTGTTCCTTTGTGATTATGGCTTCATAATATAAGCGCATAATTTATAGTTCACATGAATTTAATTTAATTGATTTATTATTCAAAATTTAAATTCCATTTTAATTGAAAGGTAACAAGTACGTTATTTAATTTCATTATTTTTATTAACTGTAAATATATCATTGTATTGTATTGGGAAATATGTGTGGACTATTGTTTCACGTAAAATTTAATGGAAAACATGACCTGTAAATAATTAAAATACGTCAAACAGGCATGATGGACCAATAGTTCCATAAAAATAGGAAATATAAAGCACAAAATAGAACTTTGCATAGTCGTTAATTTTTATTTACCTTCTCAGGAACCGACGAGTCTACCTCAAGATCGAGAACATTTTTTTAGATGGGAAGTGAGATACTATTGGTTTTTCTAAATACCTTGAAAAGAAACGCTTTTACTCGTTAACTTTAGCAATTAACCCCCCCCCAACCCTTCAATGGAATAAGATCAAAATATCGTTCACCATTTTTCGACCTCAACAGACAATACCATCGAAATTGTTAACGTTTATATTTCAAAAATTAGACCTGAAATCTTTTCACACATTTTAGCGGATCATTTGAGAGCTTCTATGTATTTTAATTACCAAATAAACCATATTTATTTCAGCACATAATACACCATTTCCACTAAAAAGAATAAATAGAAAACGATATACTTGTTCTACGTGAGCTTTAATGCCGCTCAAATATAGAAACGTTCACAATTCCAGACGGATCGTATACCGTTGCGAGTTTCAATTCCTGGTTAATGTTTAAGATCGATGAGGAATTCTCGAAGTAGAGAAATAAAATATGATTGAATAAAAGAAACGAGGGCAACTCGTTGCAATTTTAACGACTAACTGAGAAGCTTGAACTGATAAAATCTATCACAGAAACGACAAAATAGGCAAAAAGGCGTTTTAAAAGTGCGGCATACTAAAATAATTCAAGTTTGTTGATAGGTATCAGTAACGCAATAATCGTCTTGTGCTCCTAGTTTCTTTAGATGCCTGTATGTTTATTATATCTTATATAAAATCCTCTTCCTGTTTGACTGATGTAACAGCTATTGCATTATTCACGAGGGTTTATAAAACCTTGATTTTATATTTATATGAGTTTTCGGTTTCGCGTTGTAAATGATATTGGACATTTCTTGACTAGTTCAAATGTTATTTGAAGGTTATCAATTGATACTATGTAAGAAATTCTTTCTGACAAGGGGCCAACATGATGGAGATAGAAAGTTTTGCCACATTTTTCTTGTTGTTGATTGTTATTTCTTTTATGATTCCTATTTAGTTAATCAGGTTTTCGTTCGACAAGGATATAGCGAAGGCTCGGTATGCTGGTATGCAGCTATTTTATCTGAAGAAGGATGGCTTGAATTTGTCGGTATAGTGGCCTCTGAAAATATTGTTTTTTTTGTAGATATTGAACGATATTTTATTTGTAGATTATTTGTACTTTGTCTATTTATGGTATGATCTTAAAATGATATTTGTCGATTCTGTTCTATTTCAGTGGTGAATTAAATATGGGCACGTATACTGTCGACAAATAATAATATCATATTTATTTACCATTTGCTTGGAAACAAAAATATAAAAGTTTTTGTAACACAAACACCCTGGATACTTCACTAGATTTTCCCCAGAGGTGTATATTTAGAGATAGACATGAATAGGCCAAAGCAAAGTTCACATTCATTATAGCATATTCATTGGGCATTTTTTTTAATTGATAAATTGCAAAATACGATTTATTTAACTTATTGCAAATGTAGTCCATATGTCTACGACAGTATTCTGTTGATAAATGTGCCCAACAATTTAGTGCTATCACTTAACGGAATATCATAAAGTGATATATTTCTTCTAAGTTTAAAATTTATGAATACTGTTTTGTTTTTGTTTAAAATTAATTTCTTTCGGCCACACCAAGCACCCATCTCATCTAAAAACGTTTTTGTTAGAGCTAAGTTCATCAGCACTAGTACACAGAGTAGAATCATCCGTGTACATAACTGTAAGTCCTTTGCTAATGTGCGACTTAAATCATTAATATGAATGGAAAATAACAGAGGTCCCAAGGCAGCACCCTGAGGTACTCCCAGAGTAGCAGCTTTTGAAGCAGAGTGGGAGTACGCCACTTTATATTTAACCTTGTTATCCATATCTGTTAACCATAAATGAATTTATTAGACCAATAACGTCACCTCTTATACATATATTTTTCAATTTGCTGAACAAGCCATACCTATTTATAGAATCAAAAGCTTTAGAGAGATCAAGTAGGACTGATACATATAGCTGTAAATAAAATCAAAATACTTAGTAGATGTGCTTTCTATTAATCTTCCCTTTCTAAAGCCATGTTGGCTACCTGTTATATTATATTGTTTCTCTCTAAATAGTGTATGATAGCAGATAATTTTTTTCTATAAATTTAGAGGTAACACTAAGCAGTGATATTTGCCTCTAATTTTTAATATTATCTTTCTGCCCTTTTATGAACAGGTATTACCATTGAGATTTTAAGTTCTTGGGGAAATAACCTTCTATAACAATTTTGTTAACTAAATATAGTACGATATCAATATTTAACGACATATTTGTAATTACTTGAACTTTTAAACCATCCAGACCCACTGATCTCTTTGTTACTTAATTTATTAATTACACCAAGTTCATCTTTTGAGACTTCATAGAAATATAATGAATATAAATTAAATTCTAACATGCCATATCAGACATCTTAAATTGAGGTATCAGGCATGTGATTCTAACAAATAACGTCACTGCCAACTACCCCAATACGTTCGATAGCGAGATTTCCGTGGAGAAAGCAATCACGCAAAAACTAATGAATATAAACTTGGTCTCTGTACGTGTACACCCCATGCAAATGGATTCTATTAATATGGAATAACGCAACACGCCTCTGCGAGCCCGTTCCAGTGTATAAATTCATAATAGACAAATTAGTGGATAAAGTGCTTTTACATGTTTAATCAACGCGAACTTCGTTAAAGATCTGAATATGTATAAAGTTTGGGGCGAAACTAATACATGGAACATGTCACTTGGCAGACCGTGACTGCATCGAACGGTCATCGGCTGCGGGCAGATAATTCGGTTATAAGTTGATGCGGCCGCGGGCAGGCGGGTCAAAAGGCACAAATTGCCCATCGGCCGTGGCTGAATTATTGGCGGCTCGAGCCGTCCTGCAGGAACGAGATTAATCGGATACGGGATGGCGAATTCTGCAATAATTAATCGAGTTATAAACTGTGCAGCGTTCGGTAGGTACACGCGACATTTTTGTATCCTTTGTGGATTTTAATACAGGTTGGCGAAAAGGCTACATTATATAAGTATCTCTGAAGATGCAGTAGAATTGTTATAAAATATTATTTTGGGTATTCAGCAGATAACTTTCAAAGAAATCATTCGTTCCTTTCATATATTATTGATCTAAATCTGATCAAGCTAGAATATCAACGAGTAGTCCTCTTACAAACAAACTTGTCAATTTCTTTATACATTTACTATGTCTAACATTCAATATGAAAAACAAGAAAATAACCATTCTTTCTATATATTGAAGATCTAAGTCTGATCATTCCAATATATTGTCAGAAATCCACCCTTAAGAGGAAATCTTTCAAGCATCTCTAGCCCTACCTAGAGGATACTCCATTCAATACGATAAACAAGAAAATAACCATTCTTTCTATATATTGAAGATCTAAGTCTGATATGCCAATATATTATCAGAAATCCACCCTTGCGAGGAAATCTTTCAAGCATCTCTAGCCCTACCTAGAGGATACTACATCACAAACAAACATTAGTTACATTTCAAAGCCAAGAACTACTGAAAAGCACAATGAAATATATGATAAATATATATTTCATTGTGCTTTTCAGTAGTTCTTGGCTTTGAAATGTAACTAATGTTTGTTTGTGATGTAGTATCCTCTAGGTAGGGCTAGAGATGCTTGAAAGATTTCCTCGCAAGGGTGGATTTCTGATAATATATTGGCATATCAGACTTAGATCTTCAATATATAGAAAGAATGGTTATTTTCTTGTTTATCGTATTGAATGGAGTATCCTCTAGGTAGGGCTAGAGATGCTTGAAAGATTTCCTCTTAAGGGTGGATTTCTGACAATATATTGGAATGATCAGACTTAGATCTTCAATATATAGAAAGAATGGTTATTTTCTTGTTTTTCATATTGAATGTTAGACATAGTAAATGTATAAAGAAATTGACAAGTTTGTTTGTAAGAGGACTACTCGTTGATATTCTAGCTTGATCAGATTTAGATCAATAATATATGAAAGGAACGAATGATTTCTTTGAAAGTTATCTGCTGAATACCCAAAATAATATTTTATAACAATGATGTAAGCAGAAATACAAGATATTTATTTTTTTAAATGCAGTAGAATTATTTGATAATTATATAAAAAACATAAACTGTAATTATTTAACTTTGAAATCCGGTGTACCTCAAGGGTCCGTCCTTGGCCCGCTGTTCTTTACAATTTATACAAGTAACATTGTCAATAACTAATTATTGTAAAATTCACTTATATGCTGATGACACACAGCTCTATTACTCTTTTCCTCCCTTAGAAGTAGAGAGAGCCGGTTTCCATATAAATGAAGATATTAGAAAAGATATTTAGATATTTTTCGATATCTTCAAAATAAAGGTAGTTTACTTTCGAGGCAATTTCAAAAAAATTAATTTCCCGACCTAAGCGCCAGGACTAATAAACATTTGTGCAGCCTCTTTTTTGTTTGAGAACATGCACTAACTTTTATTAAAAATAAAATTTTTCAGAAAGTCAATAACAACGGAGTTGTTATGGTGCAGACTTTTTGGCGGACACTGTATAAACAAAGAAATTAATTCTTCATATTAAAACACATACTTTTGTTTCAAGAAATGATAAGTTTGCAATGAATAAATTTATTTACAAGTTTTTTATTTCTTGAAACAGAAGTATTTGTTTTATATGTAGGATTTATTTCTTTGTGTATGTACAGTGTGTCCCACTTTCCACGGTAACACTTTCGTAGCTCAATTATTACGTCATAAAATTTCAACCAAATTTGGATCGGTATCAAAGACTTCTACTATATTTTTTGAATAAAACAAAACTTATTTCAGTTATTGACGTGTAGTTTTATTAAGAAAAAAGGGTCAATTTTTCAATAAGTCATATTAGGCATTTTTTTACTGAAAAACTAATGCAATGTTACCATTGATCAACATGCTTTAGAACCTATATCCTATATCCAAAAATTTGATTTAAAATTTTATTTTTCAAATAATAAATAACATGGAAACGAATTGTTTTAAGAATAAAGTAATTCCTTATTTTCTATTCAAAATCATTTTCTCTATCGCCTACTTTCATCAATACTTTCAAATTCGGCAATCCTTAATGCTCGAATAATTTACAGTGCTGGCTGGTTCAAAATATTTGGTAATTTTTCAGTGAAAGTTGGTGGTAGAAAAAGTGAATTTAAATGGAAGATGAAGAACGATTTTTTTTTTTCGAAAAACAATTCGTTTCCAAGTTACTAATTATTTTTACAATTAATTATTTTTTATTTATTTGCTTTTATCATGATTAGAGAATATTATTTAGGTATTAAGCAAATCACAACATACACACGTTTTTATTTATATTAAATAAAAAAGTCTGTATGTTGTGATTTGCTTAATACCTGAATTTAGGTACTACAATTACAATTCTTTAGCAATTTCGTGGGAAATATAATTGTAAAACGGCTGGTATAAAATCAAATTAATATATCAATTTTGATTATAAAATTTTCAAAACCAACATCAGTCTGGCTTAAAACAAACATGTTGGTAATTGAATTAACCGTCAAATAGCTGTACAGGTAGACGATGCATAACAATCACCCACTAATAAAATATTATTACGAAATTATGATGATTGTTATCGGAATAAAACAAGGCTGAACATCTCCGAAAAATGTATTCCAAGCTGCTATTAACTGTGAAATATTAAAATGAAATACGCCTAAGGAAAAGTTCCTTGTATTTTCAAGTGTAACATTAGTCGACCAGGCAGGCGAAGTGAAACTTTTAATGAGCCTCCGAAATATTTATTTTGGATAATTTTTAAAAGACGTGTTTTTTAATTAAGGCCATCGAAGAGAGTGAAGTAATTTACGTTGGGCCCCCGAAAAAGTTTTAATTGTGAGCATCGCAAACAGAAATGAACGTCGTCAAATTCTAATAAAACTTTACGAGGAATTTAATTACCCAGATTTATTTCTGCTATTTCATCTCCGGTATAATGCACGACGTGTCTTAGTCCTAAATCTCTTCTGGTATTCTTTGCTGACTATATTGGTTTAAGGATTTATACTGAGCGCCGAGAATTGTCGTGCAAGATCGATCTAAGAACAATATTTGACTTCTCTCTATGCAAATAATGAGTAGAGGAGTGAAAGTAAAGCTAATAATTGAAATAATTATTGTTTATATACGACTAACACATAATAAGAACATTAAATGCGTGAATTTTGGTATATAATGCCATCAATTAATCCCACAGGGAATTATGATGAGGGAATTCTGGTCATTATACCCCCTCGTCTACCAGTCAGAAAATTATGCATGAATCAGTCTATTTGTGCACATTAAAAATGTCATAGAGACCGGCAACTATGAAAAAAAAAAATAAACTGACGGCAAGTAAAAACGGGTTTCATGGAATTGTGTTTGATTGTGTTAGTTTTGTGGTTGAAAGAATAGAAAGTGATTCAGAAGATACTATCCCCTGTACTCCACCAGAAATAACTAAAAGAGCAGAAGCAACAGCATTTAATTTCCTACCACAGAAATCAAAAAGTTTTCTTGATAAAGCGTACCAAAGTTTCATGTACAAATTCGTTCGTGTTTCTGCAGATCAACAATGAGGAATAATGAAGTATAGGAAAGTATTATCGGTTGTCTTTTGAGATGCAACGAAAAAACTAACCATGCATTTGGTTCCTTTGGAATGAATTCCATGAATCTCTGCGTAGTGAACACTATTTTGCATTACGCCATTTTCCAAACTATGATTATTTATAAAGAAAGAATGAAAAACTAAATTTGTATCCCAACGCTTTGATCCGTCTTTTGTCTCTCCCACGCCGATAAATGTAAATTTTAATCCATATTGTTCGTAATCATTCAGAAATTAGTAGTCCCTCGTTTTTAATACGCGCCAGGATTTTATATACGGGGTGTACCATTGAAAACGAAACTGACGAGTTTTCCGGTAGTTCAAATAAATTTTTTAAGTCAACTTAATTTTCAAGTGGGACATCTTTCCAATATAACTCACCTGCTAATTGATTATAATTTCTTCGCGCTGCCACCACAACCTCTAAAATTTTAAATGGTATGATAAGACAGATGATACCTTATTTGAAAGGTCTTCCTACCCTGAATACTACGCAACAACATTTTTAAATTCTATCGATTCGTTTCAAGATATTCAAAATTTAAATTGCAAAGATCCCTTTATTTATTGACATAAAAAAGTTCTACTTTAAGAAACATGAATTTCAAATTCTTGCGAGGATAGTTTCATGTTTGATGAGGATGTTCAATGGACAAATAACTTTGGAACCACCCCCACTCAATACATAAATTAAAAAAAAATCAATTTTCCAACCCCCTGAGGTTGTCACAATGCACGCTTACCACCCAAGTAACAATTTAAATGCCAACAAGTATTTATCAGGTTTTATCACAGATTTAAGAAGGTAAATAAACCGAACTGGGTTTTATTATTTCTTTTGTGCATAACAATTTATCTGCAGATAATATGTACTTAAAAAAAGGCCTGCAAGTTATCTTTAAAGCAATTTGTTAAACCTCTTTGCTCTTTAAGATCTATTGGTTTTATAGCCACTTAATTGTTGCATTATTAAAAACCACAATAAATTCATTAAGTTTTATAGTGGATTTTAAATATTTTAAGTTTTGTGGTAGACATCTATAAATCTTTAGGTTTTATGGGAGTTTTAAAATATGGCCTTTAAGTACTCCTTATGACCAAGCAATAAAACTAATAACTCTTAAGTAGTCTTACTCTTAATATATGTTATCATAAATACCATTTGCTTTTAACGATATTTGGTAAAGGTTCCTTAAAACTTAATAGTTTTTTGGTAGCTTTATTAAGCTACGTTAAAACTTTTTGGTTTTTATAAAGCACTTATAAATCCTTTGGTTCCCCCACTTACGCATTTGAGAGAGGGGGCATATAATACCTAATACACTCATCATGTATTCAAAGGATATTATGAGGAAACTGTTTAAAATCTACTTGTAGTTTTTCACTTTTTCTTGCTCAATTAACGCTATAATCACAGAAATAACGAGAAATTAATGATCGCACACTGAAAATACACGAAATAAATAATGTTTTTTTAGGTTATGTTATCGGATTAGAGATTGTCAGAGACAAATCCTAAGGGTCTTAAAGAAGAGTAGTAAAGCTGGGTAAAGTCTTACAGGCTTTAAAATAGTAATAAAGTGGAGCAATTGGAACTTAACAAAACCTTTTGTTTTATAAAGATATTTCCTAAAGCTACAAACTCTTAATAGGGTATTCTATTAAAATAAATGGTTTTATTAATTTTTCAGCCACGTTTTTTTCTGTTAACTATAGCAGACATGTTTGAACAAAGTTGGGGCAACAGTGTTTAGTTATATTTTTCTTATTCTTACTGTTTACATTTAGCCCGCAACTATCTAAAATGTGTTAATATGTCATATAAACCCCTAAAAAGCCCAAAATCATATTGAGTAAGTTAAAACTAGGGTTACTATTTTTTTATTAATTGTAAATAATAATTAATAAGCTGACAAATGAAAGGCGGAAGGCGAAAGGATTTTTTTTAAAGTTTTTTGATATACTTTATCAATAAAGTGGTCTGCGTTGACAATTTTTTGATACTAGGTTGTTTATCAATATCAAATTTTAAAACGTTAGCACATGCAGATATTTCAATCGAGGCAGACATATTTTATTACTTGGCGACATTTTCTGATTTAGACAGTTTAAGTGCAACAAATTTTTGACAAAGAATTATTAAAGACACAATTATTTATGATGTTCTTGAAGCAGGCTTAAAATTTGATTGCAAGTACTAACGGTTTTAAGAAGATTTTATAAAATTGTCCTTTGTCCTTAGCTCCTCAATAAACTCCGCCTAATTGTCTAGCCACCCCCCCCCCCCCCCCCTCCAAGAACACCCTGACGAGAATTGATATCGTCAAACATATGTTTCAGTCCGTTTAAGGGCGGAGGAAAGGTCGAACCGGCGTAAAACCATTTTTTTCTTGATCATAATCCTCGAAAACGAAGGAGTAAACGTCTTTAACAAGAAACAACAAAGGAAACAATTTTACACCGCCTGACAGGGTTGATTCCACCCTAGAGCGTGGTTGCGGTCCACTACCTGACACTACCTTTCACCATCTGTTATATCATAAAAAAACAATGAATCCTGCAAAAATAGTCGATGCCAAGCTGTCATATGAGAAGTAAGCAAAAAAGTTGGTTATTGGCCGGTTGAGGGAATGCGCATAACTAAAAACTTTTTTCACCCCGTTATTCCTGTTCAGCACCCTCGAAAACGGGAGGAGACAGGTTTCATAACTTTAGCACGATTTTTCCTACTTTTCCGACTCCTCACATCCAGTCGCCTTGGGCGTGACGAGTGTGACCTTGTTTATTCCTGGTGCTCTTCTATATTTTTCGTTTTTATTAATTTTTTCTCGATTAGGTAAGAATGGACAACGGGTTTTTGTAATACACTCTGACGTGGCGATACGGGCTACGTTCCCAAAGCCATTACCTTTTTTGCCAAAAAAGAAAATCAATTTGAACTATCCCAAAATCCACCTGTTTCGTTTTCATTGGCCCACCTGTATTATTATCTAGAATTTCAGCCTCAGTAATTTGAATAACCGGTAACATATCTGGCGCTAAAATAGATGGGTCGCTTAATTTGGACTTATTCAGAATACTAAATCAATTTCAAATGAATTGAGGCAATAAACCGAGTACGTTGGAACGTGTCGAGTTGTTCTAGCTCACTTTTTGTACCTATTGAGAGAATTCTAATGAAGCAAACGCTTTTTGTCTCCATACTTCACAGTATTTTTAAAGTCTGTGCAGACTTTGCGATTCTAAAATATAGTTTATATGTGTAGATTTTTACATGTGAGAGTAGTAACACATATCTGCGCCGAAATGTACAAATTAAATAGTATTCAGCCGCTTTCAACGAAATTTTAGGATCCCTTTTATTTAGTATTTATTTCTATGACATAAATTACCAATTTTATATCATTTTTGATGCTTTATTAGCTAATCCAGACAACGAAGTACAAAAAAGGCCGAATAGGGGAAATATTTCGTGTAGTGGCCAATTTTTGTACAGCAGTTGTCGGGGAGGGGGGGGGGCTGAACAACACACAAAGTCCTGACCGGTGAGGTGAGCAAGCGAGGGGATGGGGGGTGGTTTAAAGTTTCTCTTCAATAACTCGAAAACTACGACCTCTAGCGAAAAATTGTTATTATACAAAATTAAACTAGATGAAATTTTCTACAAATAAGTTCCTATTCATTTTTTATGTAGGATCAATACTTTACGAGATATAGAGGTAGTCCAGTCAACGGAGCGCTAAAATAACCAAAAACTCTAATGAATGGATTTTGATGAGATTTTGTGCAATGTGTTTATAATGACGTTAGTAAAAGAGTTGAAAAAAGATCAGAGTAGGAAATGATCGGAAGGGGTAGAAAACACCCCTTCTATCATAGGTTCCGTAACTTGTAGAATTAGGTCAAAAAAGAGAAACAATAAATTTACCTTTTTTGGCCCAAAATAAGATGTTTTTACTCTTGTGAATTTTTTAGAAAAATGCATATTTTTGGAGATATGGCCACTCAAAAATTCCTAAAAGTGGGGGAGGGGAAAGTCGAAAAAAAAAATATGAAAAAATGCAGGTGAATGTGTTATCGAAATACAAGACTTTTTTATTTGCAACTTTTCTGTAAAGTGCGTTTTCACCGAGTTATTCCGGAAAAACATGAAAAACTACTAAATTTTTTTTTTAATTCGCGATTTTTGCACTCTCTGTATCTCGTAAAGTATTGATCCTACATAAAAAATGAATAGGAACTTATTTGTAGAAAATTTCATCTAGTTTAATTTTGTATAATAACAATTTTTCGCTAGAGGTCGTAGTTTTCGAGTTATTTAAGAACAACGTGATAAGGGGACCTTTAATCAATCGTTAAAACGTTGATTTGAAAAGCGAAGAATCAAGTTATAATAGTTGGTGAAGATATTGACCTTTTGGTTATAATAACTCAATTAGCATGGAATCATCATAAAAAAATATATTGTTACAAACCCAAGATTAATAAAATAATTGAAAAGCATCATGATGAAAATAGAATTGTCTACAATTCTACTTACTCAAGAGGTAACAGAAAAAGACTGTTTAAGGTTTTATTTCCAAGTCCAAAAATGGTTGGGTTCTGAGGAAGATTCGTTACAATTCGGATGGCTTAAAACTGAGAATGCCTTAATGCTTTTCCTAAAAATTTACTAAGTGATATTTCTTGTAAATGTAAGAAAGGCTGTAAAAATAATATTCTATTCTATGTGTTTATTGTAAAGGAAACAAGCTAAAAACGTACTCTTCGCCTGTTCACTGAACTTTTTATATAATTGTTACATTCTATAGGATACTCTTCGCAGTTTTTTGTAAATAATGTTTTAGACATTTTTAATTTTATAGTACGAACTTAGTTGGTAAAATACTCAGTGTAAAATAAAGTAAAAATAAAAAAAAACTATACCATAGCCCATTTGGGTTTCGAACCCGGTACCCTTTGGATTTTGAGTCAAAAGCGTAGGAACTACACCACCACCTTACACCTAAAAAATGTAAATTTTTATATCATAAGACACGAGCTAAAATCATATATCCACGGTTGTATATTATATTATGAAATGTAAAATATATAAATATTTAGATATTAAAATGAAATATTATTTCACCAGATTTCTATTCAATTACAAAAACATAAAAATCAAAAAAATTTTTTTTTCAAATTTAAATCATTAATAACATTTTTATTTATCGATAGATTTTGTTCAAAATCAATAGAGTTCTTCCTCCAGCTAACACTAATTTACTGTTCAAATTTCAATTTTCTTTCTTGAGTTATCGTGCTTACAAGAAACGTGATAGACGGACATTTTGAAAGTTGTTCAGAGTTCGTTCACTAACACAATGATGTGAACATTTCTTGTCTGCGAGCGATATTTACGGTTTTAGAAATATACCGATCAAATGCAATATACTCTTCGTTTTCGTATTTGCGAAGAGTTTTTTTTTTTTTTTTTTTTCCTTATGGGTTGCGGTGCCGAGGCCCCGCTGTACTGAAGCTTAAGCTTATTGTACCCCATAGTCTCGTTATCCCATTAATCCCGTTCCTCTCCAAAAGGAGAGTATACGGTCAATGGGAGCTCTGGCGATTTCTTCCGGGGTCACGGTTAGTCCCCCGAAGTATGAAAACCTCCCAGCCACCATGGCTGGGCATTCACATAGTATGTGGTGAGGGGTTTCTTCATCCTCACCACACATCCTGCATTCTGGATTGTCCTTCACATCTATGTTGGTGAGGTGTCTGTTCAGTGTGCAGTGTCCTGTTAGAATTCCCACTGCACATCTCAGCTGTTTTCTGCTCAGCTTTAGCAGTTCGTTAGTTTTTGTCTTGGATGGCCCGCCGGTGATGAACATACGTGACTGTCTCATCCCCGGCGCGCCGGTCCAATACAAGATGTGTTTCTGACTCAATAGTTCCTTTACCATTCCTCTTGCGGTATTGTATGATATCCCGCAGGATGGCTCCGGTCCTATCAAGGCTGTTTCTGCGCCTTCTTTGGCCAGCTTATCTGCTTTTTCGTTGCCTTCATTTCCCTGGTGTCCTCGCGTCCACTCCAGTTGTATACTGTTGTGTTCCGCCAGTTTCACCAGGGATTCAAGGCAGTCTTTTACCGTTTTGGAACGTATCTCTACTGCATTCAGAGCTTTAATAGCTGCTTGACTGTCAGTGATGATTCTTTTGTCAGTATATGACCTCCGGATCATTTCTTGTGCACAGATTTCTATAGCTGTGACTTCTGCTTGGAACACCGTTGCGGTACTGCCCAGGTTTAGACTGATGTCTGTCCCTGGTTGGTCCCCCGTAACACCTGCTCCAGTACTTCTTGACGTTTTAGATCCGTCAGTATACCATATGGTATCATTTGGATGTCTTCGCACTTGCCTTGTTCCTTCCTCTTCCCTATCGGGTATGTATACCCTGAAGGTCTTTGTGAAGTTGTGGCTTGTGCTGATTCTATCTGACTGCATATCTAGTAGTCGATTTTTTCTTATTTGTTGGAATATTTCGGTGTGGTATCCTATTCTTGGAATGGTCCCATGTCCATTTATTTTCAGCCTGTACGCTGCCAACAGCGCCTCACTTTCCACTACTAGTTGTAGTGGGGGCAGGCAAAGTAGCGCTTCCATGGCTGCGGTAGGCGTTGTTGACATTGCTCCCGTTATGGCGAAGAGTTTAATAATTGTACCAATGCTTCTTCTACTTTTGATCAATCGGCTATCGATATGGAATGCGGTAAAATTATGGCATATGATGGGTGAAAAAAAGGAGGATCAAAGAAAATGTATTTTTGAAAACTGTAAAAACGCACTTTTTTGAAAATTAAAAAAAAAATGATTTCCATCCCCTAAAAGTACATAAAATAACGAACAATAAAAAAAGTACAATTCCCCCTTGATAGATAAATTATTGACGAGGAATTAAAAGTTTTATTTCGTCCACCATATTTAATCGTTCTATTTAACATAGGTACGGTGTCCGGGATTGATGCATTATAGTTGATCATAAATGAGTTTTATTTTTGCCAACTTTGGTGAAATTACTCCTTCGTATAGAAAAGATATTCAGTTTTGATGTTTTAGACTATTGTTGGTGTTTTCTATTTTTTCCAAGATGGCGGATTGACATACATGCCGGGCAGGTCTATATTTTTCAAGAATTTGATATCAAGTATTTTTCAAATTCCCATTCGATTACTAGTACAATATATATTTGGCAGACAAGTTGAAAATCCAAAAAAGCGCACAAGGAATATTGGGCACAAATATTTTTCGTAATCAGGAAGTCATAATACATAAGAATCAACAATAAAATTTCAGGTGGAATGTAGCCGAAAAACACTATAAATCTAGATTTTGTTAAATTAATGAAATCTCTACGATTGCGACAGCAGTAACACCACAGTAGGCCTGTGACAAACGATCCCAAGTAAAATTCAAAACAAAAGACGATCGGTTGCCATCAGTCTCGCGAACTTTAAGTACTTTAGGTTTATTGTTGTAAATTCGTAAACACTTACACGCCGTTTCGGTTGAATAGTTTCGTGTATACTTTCGTTCATTGTTTCTGGTGTAGTGGTGTGAAACTATTGGAATTTAGATATCTTGGAATAATTACTGCCGATTAAAATTTGATATTCACATTAACATTTTTATTCACAATCATACAGAAATAATCATATTGTCTTGCACGTCAAAAGTTGGAAACTATGACATTTCTACTTCATTCGGCAATAGGGTGTTTTCCATATATAACAATTCACTTCAAATGATGCATTAATATGAAGTAATACATAAATATGAAAGCCTAAACGCATTCATATTAATTATATCGTCAGATTAAAATAAATATTTAATAAACAAATCGACTTAAAATTCAAATATTTGAATAATTTCGAGAACGTCACCTAATTGGGTAATGATCCTGGTGACGTCGCTTCATATATCTGTCAGAAGACAAAATAGCTTTGTTCGTTTTCTGTTCAACAATTCTCCACTATCTGCACCAGTGCAAATCTGTCTCTCTTCAACTTATGTAGAGTCACAATCTATCTCCTTCTTCCTTCTAATAATTGCACTAGTGCAGCTTATTGTTTACATTTTTACCATATTTGGCTTGGATATTCCTAGTGTTTCTCACAAATTAAAGAAAGTGAACAATGGTTACAGACAATTTTGTGAAAGCTTCTACAAACAATTTACCTAGTTTAAATATTTTTATGTATTAAAAATGATGATCGATTTCATTCAACCGAGTTGAAGGGCGTAAAAACAGCAGCGTAAGTATTTAAAATAAATTAATGAATTAGTTGTTTGCAGCTTGAGCCTAATAGAGTTATTAAATTTATGATTTAGTTTTTGTATTATTACACATTATGTTATATTTAATTTGGTTTATTTACGATTATTTATATTAACAACATAACCTTAAAAGAAAGTAGAATTAATAGTCTGTGCTAGAGATATAATTAAATGTTTATTTGCAGCTCATCTCGAGAACAACGTGAATAGTGCTTTTGGGTATGTGAAGTTGAAACCAGAAGACTCATTATTCACTGTAAAAGGAAGAATTTGCCCAGAGCACCGTTAGACAAGAATTATTCAATATTGGGATACAAAATCTTCTCGGTGTACAAATAATGAAATATAATTCAGATGTATGGTTCAAGACAAATTTGCAAATTTGTCAGTTTATAAACTTTTGTTGAAATTTGCTTCTGATAGTAGTAAAAAGTGCAGTGATTTTTATAATTTGTTAAAAATAAAATGTCAGAGAAATTGTGTGAGGAAGCTGAGAAGTTAATCGTTCGCTAGCTGTCGAGTCTATAGTAGGTGCATACAAAATAAGGGATAATAAATATATGGAAAGGGGCCGCAATTTAGAGAAGGTGGTGGACGTTGTGGAGGAAAAATTGAAACTTAAAAAGTGAAAGATTGTGGACTTTTCTTGTCGCCATTATATCTCGTTTTTGCAGCTTTACCTGACGGTACCTATTATTTCAGAGTATGTGGAGAACTAAATAAAAAATGATTAAATTACAGACAAATTTAAAGCGCAAGTATATTTACAAATGTGCAAATCAACAAAAAGGACTTTTGTGTGTTGCGAGCTCAAATTTTGAAAAAACCAAAATTGTGAACATTTTAAACATGAATTATGATAACTATAAATAACTGTTGTTGACAGTTAAAATTATATATATTGAAGATATGTTTATCTGAATAATAAAAACCAAAATTTGTATTTTTAGTATATTGATTTTTTTCTTTACAGGGGAAAACTACAGCTTCATATTTACTACACAAACTACTTTATTTAATGATGGAAGATTGTAAATTAATAACAGCACATGCAATAACAATAATACTGTGTGGGCAATCAAATTATGATCTATTACAGATTCTAAATATTTAAGAGATCGTTTTGGTGCAGACGCTGCTCCTTTTCTGTCAGGTTGGCAGTTAAATATTGTGTGGAACTGCATCATCTTCCTTCAGAATAATTTTTCCTCCCAAAATTTTGTATCGGATGTAATTTTTCATGATTTCCTCAAGCTGAAAATAATAAACAAGTATTTTTAATATATTTGTGACGTCGAATATCACTAGCCATGACATGCTTCGCTTGATATTTTGGTCATTTCAATTAATAATCATAACCTAGCAAAATTCCATTATAAATGTTCAATAATACTAGAAGCTATAATATATTACTTTCAATTCAAAATAAATCTCATACCATTACAAGCATAATTTTACGGTAAGTATATATGATCTATTTATAATATTGAAGGTAATTATCCATCTAGCTAGCTATAATCGGTTAAATTTTACCATGATGAGAAAAGATAAATTATACTTACATTAAAATAATCTTCACAACAATAATATGTCGATTTGGGAAAATCGCGCCTCGCTGTTTTAAACCATTTCACTTTCCGTGAATAATTCGCTATAGAAACACTTGGGAACTTTTTATTTGGAGCATTTACTGAAGTATTTCTGCACCTTGTCACAAAACACCACTTATTTGGTGCACTACTCATGTTTTTGACTTACAATTTACAATAGCAACAAAAGTCATTAAGTAAGGTTAGATTTTATAATCATTGACATATATAGGCAGTGACGTCACAGATGACCAGTAATTCTATATTTGTCTTTTTTGGCGGGAAATATTTAATTTGAATTTATATTTCTTTTAAAATTATAAAAAAAAATTTTTTTGCCGAAAAATTCTTTCAGCTGTAATATTTACCATAAGTATTTTGTATTTTTCGACTTATAAAAAAAAGTTAAAACACCCTATTGAAGTGAAATGTGACATTTCAGGTTGGAAAGTGGCATTTCAAGTTGGAAAGTAGCCACTATCTTAACATAAACATAAACACACCACAGATAGTAGACAACCCCCAAATCCAAAGCCAAGGCTGTCCGGAAGGGGGTTACACATTCGGAAAAACGCAGACATACATCCACACCCCCCGATGTTGTCAATACCGGGGCTGGGGGTCGAACCCAGAGCGCGGTAGCGAGTCGATCAGCGTATTCGCCACTCAATACGCCTTAACCGATTGAGCTACCGTGCTATCTTGAGCTACCGTACTATCTTACTTGAGCTACCGTACTATCTTACTAGTTTTCGGGTCGGAAAGTGAGTATTTGCCAACCCGTGTTTTTTACTTTTTTACATTTTTCTCGCAATAAATTTTCTGTAAACGGTTTTTTGGGCTTTTTGTTCTTTAAGGGAGATGATTGTGAATAAAATAGTATACAAACCTTGGAAGAAAGTTTCATTGTTGTCTCGAGAATTAGTTGACCTCGCCGTTTCGCGCCTCGGTCAACTATCTCATCTCTCGACAACAATGAAACACTTTCCACCTCGGTATGTAATATATTATTATTGGGAGTATATCATAAAAGGCGAGGCTTAGTCACAAGACTGGTCTTCCAAATGCAATGTTATATTTGTATCCACCCTATATGCCTACTCGTATAAAGTCTTCGCATGACAAAAATCGATTGCAGCTACTAGAAGAAGTTTAGTAAAACTAAAAAATTTGTCACCCCTAAACGAGTTCAGCTCGGTATTTTGACATACGCATTAATCAAGTAGGCTCTTGTCGCAAAGTAGCACTTCGTTTTCCTACAATTTCTAAGACCGTTTACAGAAAAAAATTAAATTGTGATAAAATACTCATTGACATCTTCGTGAGAAAAAATTATAGTGCTAGGTATTTAACAAAGACATTTTGTGTTCCTGATTTGTTATTTTTTCTTAGAATGATTTTTATAACAATATAGCGTTTAGCGACCATAAAAACCTCCGAGGATAAATTTCCTGGACAAAATTACCCGAATTCTCATAAATCTCATCAAAGTATTTTTTTTAAAATTTCTCAAAAACCAAAAAAAGCATATGTTTTTAATGGGTGAACTTTGCACTATTTTACACTTCTGAGGTCTAATTGGAATCTACTATAGAGGGAGAAACAAAAAACGACTACGTTTGCTTACGAGCAATAAACAAAAAATACTACCTTCGTATTGACGGTTATATCACAGTTTAAAAATATACAGTTGGGTCACTTCCCCTCATTTTTGTCCAAGACCCCCCACTCACGCTATCGACGCGTGGACTACACTCAGTAGCAACGGTGGTTTGTTGACACCGTGTTTCTAACCTAAACGCAAAATTAGGTTATTATTTTATTTTGAATGCAAATAGTTAGAAACAGTTGTAAAAACCAATACTGACACTGATAGAAAATATCATTCTGCTCCCTGGTTGTTCAAGCAGTACCTGTGCTAGAGTGATCCTTTAATTTTTTCCCGTTTTCCTAAAGTTGAACCAAGGTAAGTTAGTCACCAATAATTTTTTTCGTGTTTTTTATCAAATTTTGTATTGATTGGACACTTTTTCAATAATTGTGCCCAGTACTCGTGTCAGCATTGATAATTTTTGTATCGATTTCTTCTAATTTAGTTAATAAGAGCCAAATAATAACAGCTACACGTTTTGCTATTTAAAGACCTGTAGGTAAATAGAAAAGCAAATGTTTTTCATATTAATTTGTAGCCACACTTTTTAGTATTAAAAGAAGAAGTTTTTTACTTTGAACAGAAAATTTTATAAATGTAGTTTAAATTCATCGATCATATTCAATGATCATGTCGTGAAGTGCATGGTTTGATGTAAATTCTTTGACACTTTGAAAGCAGTAGTTGGTTGTTGGATAAACTGTGTTACATATATGTACTTATAATTTTATTAATATAATTTAATATTTGCCAGGTTACTTGTGGAAACAATTCGTAGATAAATCTGAAGATAATAAATACAGTTCAGAAAAATGCTGTGTTCAACAATTTGGGTATGCAGTGTGCATTTCAAAAACGAGTATGCAAGACGATTTATATAAAAATGATGCATTACCCTCATTGTTTCGTCTTGGTGAGTATACCTATTAAATAAATATAAAAATATGATTTGATGTTTTTGATGAGCACGATTATTTATTTCATAAATATGTAGTAAAAAATAGAAGAAAATCATCATTATTCAGTTTGTAAAATATAGTTGTTATAATTTTCGTTTTTTAGAGAATTCATTTGTTCATTCATTCATTTGCTATATAAATATAAATAAAAAAGGTGAACTACAATAATTTTTAGATAAAAAATCATTTCGCTTTGTATTCTTATTTTCTATTTGTTAGTTACCTACTTAGGAACATATTTTTATTAAAAATAATGTTTTATTTTACAGAATAATCCATACAAAGTAAGGATGACCATCGTCTAATAACCTCAACGTCTCGTTTAGAAGATATAAGCCATCAAGTGTTGTTTTACTTCAGTAATAGGTACCAACTTGCTTTATCATCACTTGCAATTTGTACTCTCGTCTTTTTTATTGCATTTGTCACGTATGTAGGTAAATATAAATAGAAATATTTTTAAAATGTGTTATATTCTTAATTTTAATAAAATAGTCGTAATATTTAATTGAAAAAAAAATACAAACTCCTGATTGTTAAGTTTCATAATACTTTATGTTTATATTTATTGATGAGGTTTCTCACTGTATTATATTATTATATATCCATCTATTATATTTTTCTTACTTATTTGTTAATCATTAGAAAATATAGAAATCTGTTATTAAATAATGTTTATAATATATTTATTGGAAATTTATATGTGATTGTAGTTTTCAATAGTTATTTATTTAACCCCGCTATGAAATATCAAATTTTAAATGCATTTTTGATGTTACGAAATGTCACATTTTTCATAACTGTCAGTTTCCAGTTTCATTACATAACTAGTGATGTAATGAATTTTTTTTTCCTATTTTAAAGCGGGATTAGATAAAATTTTGTAACGTTATGCAAAAGTAATTTTATTTGGCTCATGTAATTTGCAAAACTCGCTCTCTTCGCTCGCTTGTTTTGGCAAATATTACATTCGTCAGATAAAATTAGTCTTTTTATAACTGGTTACGTAAATAACTATTATGTAACCAGTTACGAAAATTAATTTTTCATAACGTGTTAAGTACAAAATTTTATCTAATCGCACTTTAAAATAGAAAGGAAATGACAGAAATCAATACGTAAAAATTCATTACATCATTAGTTCAGTAATGAAATTGGAAACTGACAATTATGAAAAATGTGACGTTTCATAACGTCAAAAATGCATTTAAAATTTGACATCAAATATTTTGAATAAAAATTTATTTACTTATTTAAGAGATGTTTTCTTAACAAATTTTTTAGGTCCTACTCTTAAAAAAAAACACTCAGATTTTACTTACTTTATTTTATAAATTATTTTGTTAACAGATAATTAATAAAATAACATACCAGCATAAATTTACTTAAATCTCAAAATACATAATTTTTTCCGTGCAAATTATTAAATAAATAAAAAATAACTAAGTCTAAAACATTATACATTTATGTTTGTTTGTTTAAAAAGCAAATTCTTATTTAATTTTAATTAACTAGCTATAAATCTACGACGTTTAACCTACCATTAAACAAATTTGTGCGATTAAGGTATATTAGGAAAGTAACACAAGGTATCATTACTGTAAGAAGTTACAATTAGAAACTAATACAACAGTAAATTTGCTTAAATTTTTTTTTTTCAAAAGATACCTATAACATTATTTTGTTATTACTATCAGTACAAAACATGTATTTAAAATCATAGATATGTCTCATCTTTCTCTTCGATTGCAGGTGGTATGTCCGTTTCTGAATATTTATTTTCTGAGGATTTTTTTGTCGAAACAGCATGATTTAATGATATGTTAATTGCTTCTATTATTTTAGTTGAAAAGCATAAAGAATCCTTCTCAATTGAAATATTACTTAAATTGTTCACAATATTCCTATGTACTGTACCATTTAATTCAACATTGCAATTTCTTCTATAGGCATATTTTTCCCTAATAAATTATTCTAGATTTATTTTTGTGATCTGAAATATAGTTGCCCTTCCACCTTTCGCACTTTGCCTATGCTCTCATCTTCATAAAAATTTTCTTCATGTCCTCCGATTCCATTCATCATGAACCCAAAATGTCCCAGCGTGCTGATAAATCTGTAATATATTCCAACAGTAGTATGGAAAAATGAACAATTATATAATTATAATGTTACATAACTAACTAAAAATAGATCTGTTTTGAATTTGACAAAATACACGAAGGATTATTTAGAGTTTAACAATGAATTTTTGTGAATGTTGCAAATTACCCTCAACTGATTGTTAATTTTGAAATGAAGCACCCAAAGCGAAAGGTTTATCCCTATGCAATATGGTGTACAGACATCGTCAATTAAGTACTTAAGAGAAAACATGTCCACATAAATTGGACCATGAATATCTTGTAGTACAGATATGAAATATCGGTATTGTAGTGCAGTGGGCCAAAGCGCATAGGAGAAGAGCAAACTTGGACACACGGTTTATCGTGTACTGGGTTTGATTCCCAGTTCCGATGCTTGCAATGTTGGTGGGTAATGGCTTTGGACTTGAGAGTTGTGTATATATGTATGTATATGTTCTATGCTTGATACTCAAAAAAATAGGAAGAAAATATAAAAAAACACTAGACAAATTAGACTATGAAGCACTGAAATTACCTGGAGAATGAGATACCATAAAAAAAATTCCAGCGGTTGACTCTTTACCAAAGATGATTTTATGCTACTCCTAATATCTACCAAATTATGGCATAAGTCCATGAGATACTGTTCAAAATAAAGACCAGGGATAAATAATTTTTAAAAACGTGATGAATTTTGTTGAGCTGCGATTTATCGTATATACTATAGAAAGGGCAAAACATAAATATTTTTTTGGTCAATTTATATGTAAATCTAATTTTAATATTAATATATAAAATACTCCCATTACCAGATATTTTTATACAATACACATACCTGGTCCACATTTCTTATTACTTCCATTACTCTTTAAGTAAGAATTTAGCCTTCGACGTTATGATATGATTTAAACTTCTGTAACAAAAAAAATATTAAGATACGATTTTTTATGTCAAAATAGTGGTTTATTTATTTATCCATTAATAATAAAACTACAAGTTCTTAAATTATTTAAGAATAAATTTAATAACATACCTGGTATAAGCTCAGTTTCCAATACAATTTTTAGTCCTACGAATTTCATTAATATTGTTTGATTCTTGCCTTTATAGTGTACGTTATGTAGCAACATGAGAATGTTTATTGTTTTAAATATTCAAATTATTTGCATTTTGTATTCTGATTAATTACGACATAACCAACAAATTTGACAAGCCATAGTGACATTTCACCACAGGTTTAGCACCTCTAGTTGCTCGATTTTAAAATTGGCGCGTTCCCCTACATGCGCGTGGACTACACTCACTCGTCCTGGACTAGACATAAAAAACCAAACTAAGGTCCACTGAAGTCCATAATGAAAAAATAGAGTGGGTATACTGTATATTCCTCTACTGTGGTTATATCTAGTAAATTTTTAAAACTTGCCATGTAACTGAGTTAAACGATGCCGGCTTTAAAACAGCTCTGTATATTAAGTAGAATGTATCATTGTTACAAGTGTAAAATGCTCCACAATAATTTTGATGCGATATTTACACTAAAAACACCCATAAATATCTGATAAATCATAAATAAATTTTATTACAATACCTCGTTTTATTGGTTTTATAGCACACCTGTTCGTACACGTACATACATGGCGTCGTACCTGCAACAAAAAAAATAAATTTATTAAACATGAATTTCAATACGAATACGTGTAGAAAATGTTTTTTTCCGTTGTTTATGTGCATTTGGATTCGTGCGGCAATTTACAGCCTATAAAAATAAATTGATTGCTTGTTGAAAGCCTTCGACGGCCGACTTTTTTACTTCATCAAATAATATACTGACTGCTGCGCGCACTTCATTCCACATCGGGTTCTGAAAAGTTATGTAATATTCTTTATTATATTATCTTCCTACGTGGATTGATCAAGTTGGTATGCTTAACATGTTATTGTTTTTTTTTCAAATTAGAAAATAATTTTTAACACATCAGAAGACGTATAACATTAAAATTAAATAAGTTAAAGGTGGCACTAAAGGCAAAAATGTGGAAATAGCCCAATCAATGAATGCCGAAAAGGGGAATTTTAGAGAACATTGAGGGGGGGGGGGGATTTTCCTCTTCAGGAATGTGTTGGAGTTAGTTAGGAGGTAAACATACTAAATGTCTCCGCCCCCAGCCCTGCCGCTTCAGGGGGAGGGGTGGAAAGGTCCCTTTTACTTCCACATCCAGTGGAAGTATAGTAACGACAAAAAAAATTTTTAAAACTTTTTCTTGTTCAAATAGGCTTAGAATGTCATGAAACGTCGAGATTTTAAGTTTGAGCGAAAAAAAATTCTGTCTGTCGGCCTGTCTGTAACTTTTTTTGTGCGCACGTTTACTCTGGAACCGTTTAAGATATTGACTTGAAATTTGGTACACATATGTATTTTAACGTGATCTGGAACTAGATTATATTTTCATCTCGTTCCGTGGAAGGGTTGGGGGGTAAATTGGGGTAAATTTGAGGTAAATAGTTAAATCAAGCAGGTAAGAGTCCAGAAAATTGGTATTTAGTATATACAAGAGAAGCTAAGGTATCAAACAAATTTTTGGCATTAGCCACCCCCACCATTATTTAAGGGGGTGAAGAAAAAATTGTGATTTAGTGTGTGTACAAGAACCAGAAACCTCAAAATATTGTTTTACTTCATCAACCCACTACTCAGGGTAGAACAAATTAGGATCTATTTATGACCAGAAAAACATTTGAAAAAGTCCCTTAGGGATATTACATAGGAGCTGCTTGGAAACGCACTCCTGGCACTCTTATATCTTATTTTTAAGCTAATCACAGTGCCCCAAAATCTTAGTAAAATATTTTTATATTAATAGACAGTCAGTCCCAAGGCCAGTGGCCATAACATAGTCTTCAAAGGAATTGTGAATCTTTTTGTGCCACTGGATTGGTACAGTATTTCTCTATTGCAACTAGTTGCGATAACGCCATTTGAGGGTTGAGGGTGGCGTCTGTCCTTTCCATGTTTGGAAGGCGGACTACTCCAATGAATTAAATTTATTAGCTAGATAGGCTATTAACCGATTCCATTATTGTGTACATTTTTTACCTTTATTTACAATAAATGATTATTATTACTGAACTCTTGAATTTTCTTAATTGAATGATTAACTTTAAGTTTAATCTCTCAGGCGTCTTCGTGTGTTGGGTCGACAACTGATTTTCAAAGGATTCTCATTAGATCCTTAAGTCTGTTATTCTCGTCTCTTGCTCGAAACGAGTTCTTACATTTTGAAGCATTTGTGAAGTTATATGACGACATTCTCCAACAATACGATATCGCAACTATTCCAGAGGGTATGGTTCCGTTGAAAAGATTTTGCTCTGCAAATGACCTGACGGAAAAAATCGAGCGGAGTTAAATCTGGAGGTCTCCAATCTATTGTTCAGGAAACATCCTGTCCAAAAACTCATTAACAGCTAGAATATAATGTATAGGGGATCCATCTTGTAGGAACTTCAAATGGTCTTTCAAGTAGCGATCATAATTTCCAATGAAATCAACGAGTAATAGATGTACAAGTTCTTTTAGTAATTCTAAATGTGTTGCACCTGTAAAGACTCATTGAGCTAGTCACAAAGCGAACCAAAATTTTTATGATACATATCACTACAGTTACTACCAAATCCTTTCATCCCTAAACATCCTTGCCATGTTTGGTTTGCAGATCTGATATATGTATAATTAGATAGGCAAGTTACAAACATTTAGATGTATACCCACTGAATATTTATAGAAAGAACCACTCAGAGTGGTACTAGATCTCAAAAAAAGGTGTAGCAATTACTCTAAGCCGCCCTTTTGCGCCCCTCGCGGGAGTAAAGGCGTCTATTCAGATATTCTTTGAAGTACATAGTTAAGCAAAAAACTTTATTGAAAAAGTGGTCTCGAATGCATTTTTTTTTTGTTGTCATTATACTTTTCCTTATTCTAGAATGGGGTTAGAGGAATTTTTAAAGGAGTTGCCAACTCTCTGAAGATAAAAAAATACTATGGAGCTGGTTTAAATCAATACTTATTTACTCAGTGCAGACACAAATCGGAGTGGTAACAAGACCCTATTTTTCCTGTTCTTGTATATTTATTTCAAAGTGTTTATGCGAAGTAAGTTCTCCAGTACATATTTCACAAATATTTTCCTTACTAAAAGTGCTTCCATAAATTATTGACTCCGTGTATCGCTATTTTTTTGAAATAATAAATATTTATATATGCAGGAACAACAGTGTGCACTCTGAAATAATGTAGTGCTATTATATTATTCTCTTTGTTGAATACAAGTAGAAAAATTCAGCATTATACCTTTTTTCCAGCGTTTGCTTATACAACGAGTCGGTAATGTTTTCAGTAAGTGAATTTTAATGGTTTCGAGAGAAAAATAATGTCCTTTCCCGACTTTACATTAAAATCATTTCTGAAATTAACAAGTATTACGTATTTATAACCTACTGGGTAGTGCGTCGGTATGAAAACAATCTTTTTTTTTAAACGTCAGAAAAACATGACATTTCTTAATTCATTTAACGACATTAAAGTATGACCCTGTGAGCGGCAGAAAAAGTAATATCCATAGCAACGCGTATTTTATTTAATACGCCGGCTATGCGATATTTAGAATATCTTATACTTAGAGTATTTCAAAATTAAAATAGTTATTTGGGTAGGTAGTGTCGAAGGTGCTTTCAGATTCACCTTCATTTGGGCGAGATAAAAGGAAGTTTATTGTATTTAAAATTGGCCAGGCCGCGGCTGGTAAGAACGAATTTAATGAAACTTCTCCACCGTTATGACGTCCCAAACGGGATACAAAAACCGGATGATTACGTAGGAATTACTCTGGATATTTTCTGGTCACAAACGTATAATGATACAGTCCATTTCACTTTCTAAATGGCATTCATAAAAACGAAAATAAAAGTACAAACGGTCGGTTTAATACAACCCCTCATAACCGACAATCTGCTACCCACGTTTGCCAAATTCCTTTTTAAAATGGTCGTATTATTTTCTTGTTTGCTGGTTCGATATTATTTACTGTAATATTAATATTTCTCAAGTAACTAGAAAACAAAATGTTGAACAGATAATACCAATCTTTGGAAAAATTCTGGAAATTTTCTCCTAAATAGCAGTCAATACGGTTTCCGTAGAGACTACTCTACGGCACAGGCGGTGTATAGTGTCGTGTGGGGGACGTTGTCGAGGGCCTTGATGAGAGTAGACACACAGTGGTAACTCTGTGTGACCTCAGCAAGGCTTTTAACTGTGTCTCGCATAATACCCTGCAGGAGAAAATGTCCCATTACGGAGTACAGGGAACACCCCCATTGCTCTTCGAGTCCTACGTTCAAATCGGAAATAACGTGTAAACTTTAACAACAGTATGTCTCATTTAGAATTTATTATACATGGTGTACCCCAGGGCTATGTCCTGGGTCCACTACTATTTATAATCTATATTAATGATCTTTATTATCAACTGCTCCGTGAGAAATGCGTCTTGTTCGCTGACGATACAATTTTAATATGTTGCGGAAAAAACAAAGATAATTTATTGCAAACTGCAAAAAAGACTGAACTTATAGCTGAATCTTGGTTCTTTTCTAAATTAAGTTAAATAAAGAAAATACGCAAAGGATCACTCTCTCCGGAAATACTCCGCATGTGAGAGGGGGGTGAAACTATTCGCGATAACTCTGGATAGCTCTCTGGATTGAACATGTTATGTAGACCTTCTCTGCAAAAGACTACCAAGTCATATATTTCTCTTAAGACAACTTAAAAATATTCTAGGTAATAACATGTTATTACAGGTTTATTAATCTATATACCACTCATCTTTGAGTTATGAGGTAATTCACCTGAGGCTATATGTGTATTCAGGCTACAAAAAAGCAATTCGCATAATTGCAAATGTGGGTTTCAGATAGACCATTGTAAACCTCTATTCAAAAAGTATGCCATTATACCAGTGCCTACTCTTTATACCTATTACTCCCTGTTAGAAATCCATAAAAATGTATCAACTTTTAATAAAAACTCTGATATTCATAAACATCAAACCAACTTATTTAGAGCTCCTAAACACGGGCTACAGAAATCGGGGAAAAATTTCTAGGATCTAAAACTACATATATAATAAGCTATCTCCCAAACTAAAAAATCTCAACAACCAACTATTTAAATGTCTTTGTAAAAACTTTATATTAAATAATTGTTATTATTCTATCCAAGAATATATGCATATCCCTACCATTGAATTGTAAAGTAAATAAATATTCTGCGCTATGTACATACAATATTTAATAAACTCAGTTTGCTCTGTGCCCAAAGAAAAATGACGTTATAACTGATAAACCGATAAGAATTCCTGCAGTGCCAAATTTTATTCCCGGATTTGGAAATTACTTTCAATAATTTACGTAACATGTTTCATCTTTTCTATATAAAAAAATTGTGAGTTTATGCGTACAATAAATTTTCTAAAATTACGTTTGTTTCTCCGCAGTTATATTTGCCGTGATTTATATCACACTTTGGCACTTGCTCCTCTAATTCTGTGCAGTCAGACATATAAATTTATGGGAAAGGGATTTTTTCTAACAGACGTTATAATACGGTACGCGGCAGAACACGTGCCCTAACTCACATTTAATTACCGCCATGGAAACGTGATAAATTCCAGCATATTTTATTTCTCGAATTATTTCACTACCAGTCCTTTACTGCGTACAGCTTTAATGCGACACATGGCCTTGTATGAAATAATCAAGCTTTTTATAGTGTCAAGATATTTCGCTTTACCTACATAAGCAAATAATTAATATGAGTCGTATGGTACGATTTCCGTCCGGCACAATAATCTGTTTGAATACCTTTCCTTCTGCTCAGGATTTGAGGGTCGTGTAATGTATTTGGTGCGTTTTAAACGTATTACTGTTACAATTCTAAGGCATAACGCACTGAATGTTCAGAACAAAGCAGAATTAACCGACACAATGAATACATTTTTTATTCAGTAAACAGATTAATGTTTGATGTTATTACATTCATATTATTTATAAACCTTTATTTTTCTAGACACAATATTGTTGCCCGGCAGAGCTGCAACGAATCATTTGAAAAAAGATTTAAATGAAAGATCAAAGATACTTTACTTTTTGTCAAATGATTTAAATCAAAAATACTTTTGTCTATAAAGGAGTATTTAAATTATAAATCTTTTCAAGATTTAAATCTTTTATAATACTTAAAATCATTTTGCAAACGATTTAAATATTTTGTACTATTTTTGCTGTTTTAAATCAGTGAGGTATGATCTAAATGATTTGAGAAAGTGTGTTCCAAAATTGATGAGCGGGGGGAAGATATCTAAAAAAAATTGGCGGGCGGGGGGGGGGGGGGGGGCGAAGTTTAAAACCAATAGAGAAGTCGGTGGCATGGCCAATCACAACTCAACACAAGCCCTCTGCCCTTTTAGTGTGTGCTGGGAATAAAAATCATTGTTGCTTATCCAGAAATAGTTATTTACATGACTAGATGCGAAAGTTTACTTTTAGGTGTGAGGTGATTTTTGAATGGTCGAGGCGAAGCCAAAACCTTTAAAAAAACACCAAACACCTAAAAGGGCTTTCGCATCATGTAATGTATTATTTTTTTTTTCCTACCGAAAAAATATTATGGAATTAATAATTTAAAACTAATTATTTCATGGATTTATTTGACGTTTTTTTAAGACCGTCAAGCCAATTGTTTTTTTTTCGAGAGAGAGAGAGAGAAGAGAAAGTTTAAAGCCGGTGGTAGCTGTGTGGAGCCTACATAATCCATAAGGAGCCCGTGTGATTACGGACAGCCCTCAACTGGGTCCAGAGCAGGGATAGGTGGTCCGACATACGGCACTTTCCTATGATAATAATGGCTTTATAAGTGCATGCTTTATATTTAATTTAGTAGATGGCGCGACCTTTAAGGTACTACAAAATCCTGTATACAGATAGATGAATTTGCTTTGCTGCATATAGTGCTGCATATATTCTTTCAATATTTTCAATTTGGCTACTTAATGTCAGATGTCACTGTCTTGTTTCACTAAACACAAAGGAAAGGTCAGGAATGTATGCAACACTGTATGCAGCAAAGCAAATTCATCTATCTATATACAGGATTTTGTAGTACCTTAAAGGTCGCGCCATCTACTAAATTAAATAGAAAGCATGCACTTATGATGCTACTCAACGGGTCCTTGTCGCATCACCTATTTAATACACCCTGGTCCAGAGTGAGTTTTTCATCAAATCATAAAAAAAGTGACATTGGTATTAAAAGTCCAAAAACTTCGAACCTATTTCCGACGCATCGCCGGAAACATTTCCGTTAATCATAACCTTAAAACTATATAAACAATCGTAACCTAAAAACAAAGTGCAATACCAACTTAAAATTTTTTGGACAACTGTCAAAAAATAAATTCCCCCAGGAAAGTTTTGGAACTAGAATTTTGAGAGCTGTCATAGTGGAATTCCCCCCCCCCCATAAAGTTAGTGACAAATTTTTTGACAGTTCTCCAACTAACAACTTTTAGACGTATTTTATCTGACAGCTGTCAAAAAATCTTTCGCACTCGAAAGTAACTGACAATTGTCAAAAAAAGATTTTCACAATATATAGTAACCAGCAGCGGAATTTAAGTCCCCAACCAATACAATTGACTTGACGTTCTTTAAAAAAACGTGTATGGCAGTCTGCATACTTTAACACACTAGTCTACCGAACATTAGGTTAGACTATAATCATAAAATATATCTTACACAAGAAGCGTGTTATTTTGTTTTTTAATTTTTTTCGCGGAAACCAAATCGAAAGGGTGCAAGTGTGATATATCGTTAAAATCGGAATTTTTACTGATTTTCAATGGTTCGATTACAAATTGTTAGTAATCATAAAATAAACAACTTGTTTTCAGATCATCTGGAGCAGTAAAGTTTCATCCAAATCCGTTTAGTAGTTTCGTCGCTATCGTGCTAACATACATAAACACATACACATATATAAACAGACATTTCTCTGAAACCACTTTTTTAGATTCCTGGGATCCCAAAACGTAAAGATTTGATGTTATCTTAATTTTCGATTTTGGACCAATTTTAGTAACCTCCCACAATTTTATTGTGGGGAGGTTAAAATGCCGAAAAAACGTTTCTTTCAAATTTTGAGCATGTTCCGGTCTGAAAATGGTAATTCTGACACCGGCATTCGAAAGTACGGGAAAAAGTATAGAAAAAATTTTTATTTAGAAGTTAACCAAACATGACCTTCATTGCTTAAAAAGACATTGAAAAATTCAAATATTTTTCCTGGCCCCAGTTTTGATCCGAAAAATCTGAAAAAAATCAGGGTGTTTTTTTTCTCAAAAACACACGTCCACGAAGGCGTAGAGGGGCCAATAACAATTTTCACAAATTTCAACCACAATTCACTTTGATTGTTGCAATTTTAACTAAACGATTGTAACTTCGACCTACAATTGTAACTTCGTACTTACAATTGTAAGTTCGACCTACAATTGTAACTTCGGACTTACAATTGTAACTTCGACCTACAATTGTAACTTCGTACTTACAATTGTAAGTTCGACCTACAATTGTAACTTCGGACTTACAATTGTAACTTCGACCTACAATTGTAACTTCGTACCTACAATTGTAACTTCGTACTTACAATTGTAACTTCGATTTACAATTATTATTCACTATCATCTGAATAATAATTGTAAATCGAAGTTACAATTGTAAGTACGAAGTTACAATTGTAGGTACGAAGTTACAATTGTAGGTCGAAGTTACAATTGTAAGTTCGAAGTTACAATTGTAGGTCGAACTTACAATTGTAAGTACGAAGTTACAATTGTAGGTCGAACTTACAATTGTAAGTACGAAGTTACAATTGCAGGTCGAAGTTACAATTGTAAGTCCGAAGTTACAATTGTAGGTCGAACTTACAATTGTAAGTACGAAGTTACAATTGTAGGTCGAACTTACAATTGTAAGTCCGAAGTTACAATTGTAGGTCGAACTTACAATTGTAAGTACGAAGTTACAATTGTAGGTCGAAGTTACAATCGTTTAGTTAAAATTGCAACAATCAAAGTGAATTGTGGTTGAAATTTGTGAAAATTGTTATTGGCCCCTCTACGCCTTCATAAAAGTATTTTCTGAAATATAAAAAATAACAATTAAAAAAAAAATTCAACACCCTGTAGCAAAAAATGTAAGCCGCTGAGGGCATATGTTCATATGAACTTTTCTTCAAAATGTGTTCACTGTGCTAGTGATGATGATCTGTGATTACGATTGTTATAAGAAAGCGCTACTATCTTACACCGGAATTTCTATGAAAAAATCGTAACGCTCCCATAATCGAATAAATCACTAAAGAATCATTCTTGCATAAATGCAAAGGAAATAATTAATTTCTACTGAGTGTTTAGCATTCTTTTATTTCACGTGCCACCATTGCCTCTTAAATTCAACAATAATTTGTAAAGTCCATTCACTTTTCCCGTCCCTCGTTCGTCGCCTCTTACATTTTGGCGACGTTGGTCGCTATCCTGCCTAACTGGTATCTGCTGTGACATTTTAATCGGCAAAATTAATTTTTATAAATTAAGGTAAGTTTCCAACCAGATATTTTGCGCTTTGTTGTCCTTTGCTCTTAAAGAGGTCAGTAACCTACTTGGCCAAAGTCAAAGGGTTAACGAACGTTTTTGATATTGGCATATGTCTACAAAGATTTACCAACTCGTTTATATATTCTACAAAATATGCTGAGAGATATAGAGATCCTTGCATATTTCCTACAAAGGAACAGCGTTGCTGATCTAGATTTTTTTTATTTACACGGGATTATTTCCCTCATAAATTATAGACCAATGACATTTTTCACGAATTTTTAAATTCCAAAAAATGACAGCACTGAAAAGCCCTCGGTCTCGGGCATTTAAGTTAAATTATTAAGTCTCGAACATTTTCTAAGCAAAATTTTACAAAACCCGCAGTATATTCGATAAAATTCAGAGCTCTCGGGATATAACCTATGAATAAACGGTATTTATGTATTTGGGGTACGACAAGCGCGGATTTATGTGGGGGGTAACGTGGTAATTACCCCCCCCCCCCTCCCCAAGATTCTGTAAACCACCAATTTGCGTTTTAAAATTTCATAATTTTTATTATTTTATTTTATATTTTTGAATATATATTGTATTTACAGAGGCGTAACTGAGAATTTATCTCTTCTCGCTCATTAAAAAAATTTGGGACGAAAAATTTTTTTTTGAATTCCCCCCCCCCCCCCCCCTGGCCATCCAAAATTTTTGTTTGTTATTTTCAACACGCGGCTGTGTTACCCCCCCCCCCCCCCCAAGCTCAAGGTCCAGATCCGCCCTTGGGGTACGAAGGCTCCTATAAGACAAAAAGTGATGTAATTTTACATGCATGATAATTAGTGAAAGTTGTAAGGGGTGTTTCAGAGTTCATAAACTTTACCAACATATTTCTTAGGGAAAATTTAGGGAGATTCTTCATATACTATTCTTTTTAAAATGCCTCCCCTATAACGTTACAATCCAAATTCAGACTTGCTTTTATTGCAAAGACTAGAAAAGTTATAGAAATGTTTTATTATTTTAGAAAAAATTATGAATATTGCAAAAATGTTCTAAAACCGTGTTTTCTCGAGTTTTTCTAAACAAATTGAGTTGCCTGATCGCTAAAAGTTGAGAAATAAAATTTCACCGCGGCACAGGGATGGAAAATGGAAACAATTCGAGCCACGCGGCAATTTCAATCATACAGCAATACATTTTTATTTATTCTCCTCACAATAACAGATATTTTATGGGGGAAGTGCGGAAAATATGAAATTTGGTTAGGTGTTTCGTAAATCGGAGAAGGAGCCACTAGTCGCAGCTTGGAAGTACCTAAATCCGAGAAAATCGGTATTTACGAAACTAAAAAAAAATACTATTTTAGATAATCCCCTTCAACCTGAATCACATTATTATTATTTTAGCTTCGTAGATACCGTCTTTTTCGAATTTATGTACTTCCATGTTGCGACTAATGGCTCCTTCTCCGATTTACGAAAACACCTAGCCAAATTTCACATTTTCCGCACGATATCATATCATAAAAAGCAATATTTAAAGGACGCAGAACATAAAAAAAGTGAAAAAAATATTTTCAAAAAAAAACAGGAAAAAACAAAAAATACAGGTGGATAGACCACGTGTTTCTGAACAAAAAATGTCCTAATAAAATTTATCGCTAAACACGGTATTCCTGGACTGCTGACTTAATATGGCCTATATGACCTGGTGGCTAACCTAATCAAACTTGTTTTTCTGTTGCACCTGTACTGGTTTTGGCAAGATATTGCGGACGTATTGTATTCATTTCCCCTTTTGATATTCTGTGTATGCATCTGCTTCATCTATTCTGCATCTTATAATAATTATTATTTTTGCAGAATCATTAGTATACTTTAAATTTGGACAATTCGGTAAATTTTTATAATTTTCGTCGTCTTCAGTTGCCGTAATAAAACGTACGTAACCCATGTGGTACATATATCTTATTTTATGAGGAACACTATAAATAAATAAATGTATGAGAAGATTCCCAAAACCAGTTGGTAAAAATATAAATAACACTTTGAAACCAAATTTTATTTTAATTTTATTCAACAATTCGCATAGCTTCTTGGAAAAATTGTCGCATGGCAAATAATGCTAAAAAAATGGTACTGTGAATTTAAATTTTAAATAGGTATACATAAATGATTTAATGCCCCTTTTTCGGAGTCTGTATAAAACGGTTGCAATCTCTGGGAGAGATAGATTTACATAACGTGTTGTTACGTCAATCTAGGGAATACGGCGTCAAGCAGAAAAAAATACTGTCGAGATCTCTTTGATTACTTTATTTACAAGTGCACGTGAGGACAATACAATAAGTAAAAGTTATGAATGTGGTTACATATGATAGTTCGATAAAAACAGAAAAAGTTGGCAGGTGGCCTTACATTTGTAGGAGGCGAATGTTTTTCTTGTCATATTAGATCCTAATTTGTTCTATACTTAAGTAAAATTTGCTTCAAATCACACAATAAATAAAGATTTTAGAGAGGGTCACTCTGTATAAGTCCGAAAGATTTCTTTTACAATTTTTAAGAAAAAATGACAGACTTTTACTTTATCACGAATATCTCGTAGAATATTGATTTTAGAGAAAAAATTAAAACTGATACAATCACTTAGTTTTTTTTATACGATGAATGTGAAGGAAATTAATAAATTTGTGGTTTTTTCTTGAAAATTGGGAAAAATAGTTTAATTTCAAATACGCTTTCAAACTAGCAAATACGCATACGTTCTTAACTAGATATTACACTATTTGTTGTCAAAATATTAGCTTTGCTAAAATGATGTAGGTCTGGCGGCTCTGGGATCTCACTCTATATAATATCCGGCAATTGATTAACATGCAACATAAACAAACATCAGAGGTTATGTTTTAACAGATTGCTTGTAGTCCACTTCAGTTCGATCGATATTTGTTCATGAAATTAATGGCTCCAAAGACACGTGTAATTTATCTGTTTGCTCAGTGCTCTGATTTCCGATGTAATATCCAAACACAGCTGATTTGGATCCACCGTGTGGGGAGGTTCCAGCCGCCTCCAGTAGCTGCCGATTTTTTTTTTAGTTGAAAAGTTGACAATACCTGGCGAAGGCACCATAAAAATTGAGGCAGGTACGCACTTTCCAAAAATAACATAAATTACCAACATCAGGTCTGCAGTAAATTATGCCTAGTACAATATCTTGTTTGTAGTTTTCAGAATTCGCACGTAACCTTCTAGTTTATCAGTGATTTATATAGAAATTACATATAACCGTAAGAAGACGACAGTATAAAAGAAAAAAAAATCCTGCGCGACATAAATATAAAGTACCTCTTGGCTTTCGAAACGAGAATGAATGACATCTATTATCCGCATAATCTCCTATGAAAATGAAGTAAGGAATATTATATGCCCGTAAGACACGTGTCTTAAAAAATTCATAGGGAAAAATGGCATCTTTTACTACGTGATTTTCGAAGTCACGTAAAGTGTAATTTTGGTAAATCTGACTTGATGGCCAAGTTCAACCAGCCATAAATTGTTATTTCATCATATTTGGAATTACGTGCACCAGTAAGCATGGAAATCTAACATTTTTTGTTACAACGTTTCTAATTATATTATATACTGTAAAATACGATAGGAATATCTAAGAGGAAAGTCCACTGGTTTCTGCACTAATAAAAAAATGGAATCTTTATATTTAGATCCAAGATCAAATAAAGTTTTCCTTTAATAAAACTAAAAGAACCTGGAATATAGTAAATAAAAGTTAGGCAGAAAGAGTAATATAAATGACAAAATAGAAACAAATGATAATGGTATGGTTGAGTCAAACGTCGAGATTATAGCTAGAAATTTTTGCACGATATTTAATATTAAATTAGCTGATCATTTTGAAGAAAACCTATCTCTACCATGTACACTTTCTAATAACATTCATAGCACTATTGTAATCAACTGTACTGAAGAAGATAATATTATGCAAATTCTAAATCGTATACAAAATACGAATTCTTCGAGATTAGACGATTTCACACTGAAATTGATAAAAGCAATTTAGATATAATAATCCCCATTGAATCTTTTAATTAATTAATAAATCCATTGCACAAAATATTTTTCTTGATACACTAAAAACTGCTAATGTTTTACTTCTACATAAGAAAAATAATCTCGCTAATATAGACAACAATTTTCATCAAATATTGTTGATTATTGTTGAGACCCTTTTCAAAATTTATTGAGAGAATAGCCCACAAATTAATCTCATATTTTTTTAGACCCTAATATATTTTTAACATCAGCTCAATATAATATGGATTTAGCAGCAATAAATCAATAGAATCGGTTTCTTATAAAAAACGCTGCCTAAGGAATCAATATTTCCACATCCGGATTTTTCTATCCAATTCTCTTCCTATCTATCTCCCACTACCACCCCCACCCCAATGGATGCCAAAAAATATTTTGAGGCCTTTGATTCTTGTACACACACCAAATCACAATTTTATTTTTGACTCACTTTAATAATGGGATGGACGTGCTAGTAGGGGCGGTTGATTCCAAAATAATTTTGAGACCTTCTCATTCATAGACTTAATCCCAAATTTATGGACTCTTATACCTGTTTGCTTTACCTATTTACCCCCAACCTCTCAACAGAATTAGATCAAAATATAATCTAGTTCCAGTCCCGTTATAATACTTAGGTGTACAAATTTTCAAGTCACAAAAAAGTTACAGACAGACCGACAGACAGAAAGTTTTGTTCAAACTTAAAATCTCGACGTTTTATGACACTCTAAGCCTATTTGATTCAAAGGTTCAATTAACTTTATTTCATAATGGAAACTGGAAAATTGCTTAACGGTACCGTGCTATTTTCTTTTATTAATAAGAAATAATGATTCCTAAACCTAAACTTTAATTTTGTGGCCATTAATCATTTCTCAACGATATTATCTTTCGTAATAATAAAAGTATTTTTAAAAGGTAAATACAAATTAAACAAGAAATAATTTTAATAAAACGTAACAAACATGAATAAATAAAATAACAAAATTATTTAAAACCTAAATTAAAATAAACCATCATAAAAATTGTTCAAACTGTCTAACATTCTGTAGTTGTTGAGATGTTATTTATGAAATTTCGTGTCTAACTCTCTTCCAGATCCTGCCTTGTGGTTGGAGCAGTCGCGCAGTGTATTTTTCATATGCTCCCAAATAAAAAAATCGACTGAGTTAGGTCAGGAGACCTGACTGAACCATGAGTCCCAATTCAACGATCTGGAAACAATTCATCAATTCAACGATAATAGCATTGTGTGGTCCAGCCCCGTCTTGTTGGAAGTAAACCTCGTCAATATTGGTATTGGGAATTTAAATAATTTGTGAAATTTTTATATTTTGGAGAAACTCTAGATATCTTAGTCCAGTTAGATTTTCGTCAAATATTATTGGACCTATAATGTGGTCGCCCAGTACGCCTAACCAAACATTGAAGCCAAACCGCTCTTGAAACCGCCCCTGACTCATAATATGAGGATTTTCAATTGCCCAATATCGAACGTTGCTCCGATTAAATAAGTCAGCGTTTGTAAATCTCGATTCTCTCAAAGAACAAAATGTTTTTGATAAAATTCTGATTTCTTAGTTAATTAGTAATTAAAATTATCTGCTGACGCTTATCTTTTAAAAATACTTTTGTTATTACGAAGGATATCGTTAAGAAATGTTTAATGGTTAAAAAATTAAAGTTTATGAATCATTATTTCTAATTAATAAAAGAAAATTGCACGGTCTCATTAACTTTCATTTTCATTTCCGTAAGAGGACACTACGGAAATGAAAATGAAATTCTATCTTTTGACAAAAACCTAAAAATAGTCATACCTATCAGTAATTCAAATAACCATTTTGTTCTTTGCAGACAAGTCTACAACCTTAATAACAATTTCCATAGCCTACTTAGTAATTTTCTTATGCCGCGTTCATCTGTCAAAGGATCAAGCAGGAATCTTAAAGATTTGCATAACATGAAAAAAGTGTACCCAAATTTAGCACCTGTATATAAAAATTCGAAAAAAACACATGAACTGTTGGTGACTAATACTAAAAAGCAGTATTATCAAAATAAAATAATAAATTCAGACAATCCGCCTTCAGTTGCGTGGAAGGTGATAGCAGAATTTTCCGGTAAAGTGGAAATTCATAAAAACATAACACTAAAAAATGAGGATCCGGATCACATAGCATCCATATTTAGTGGGTATTTCATAAAAGATAGATATTGTCAATAATATACCGCCAAATAATGCTCCTGTTAAAGATGTACCTTATTTCCACCATCGATCTTTTTGGAACCCTTTGTAGAAGAAGAGCTGTCCAGTTTATTAAAATTAAAAAATAAATAGGGGGCGAGCATAGAGGCGACTTCAATGTGAATATCAGTCGATATTCCGCTGAAGCAACGTCGAGCGCGGTTAGTATTTGGATGGGTAACCCATCTTGGGAAATACAGCGTTCTCGTCCCACCTTCTAGCGGCTTGTATATCAGTGTATACGCGGAAGTTACGTAATTTCAGACGAGGATTACGTAGTGCATATACCATCCTTCGGAGGGGATGTAAAGCAGGCGGTCCCTTGTCTATTAAATGTTAGGTAAGTCTTAAGGGAAGAGGTTCAGCAAAATTTCCAGGTTGGGGGTAGCTCGTCTCCTGGCGTCGGTGATAGGCCCTGGTAGCGGAAATAGGCCAACGTAAAATAAATAGATAAAAAAAATAAATAAATAAACGCTCAGCCGGACTTGACGAGATTCCCTCCTTTATTTTAAAGCAAATGATTAGTGTAATCATACAACCTATTACTTTTTTGGTCAACCTCTCATTCATATCTGGAAAATTTCCAAGTAGCTTAAAAATAGGTAAAGTTGTACCTATATATAAGAAGCACGAGCCAAATATGGTCGAAAATTATAGACCGGTAACTATCCCGTCCGGTATCTCAAAAATTTTTGAATATGCTTTCTTACATCGGCTTATGAACTTTTGTGAAAATATTTTGACGGAAAATCAATATGGTTTTCGTTCTAATAAATCCACACATACTGCTATGCATGCTTTCTTTGAGAGGCTCATTGATTATATCGAGGCTGGTGAGTGCCCTGTTGGGATATTTTGTGATCTCAGCAGGGCATTTGACTGTGTCGATCATGACAAATTATTAATAAAACTTTAAGCCTATGGTATTCGTGGTGTGGCTTGGGATTGGATAGCCTCTTTTCTGAAAAATATACGACTGTACATATCTGTGACATACTCCTCCGATGGAAATGCCGGCAGTGTCAGCCCGGGGTACAAGGTGAATAATTTAGGAGTCCCCCAGGGCTCAGTTTTGGGGCCGATTCTGTTTTTACTTTATACCAACGAACTTGATACTTTGACATCTGAGGCCGACTTGATAATGTATGCAGATGACCAGTCTCTGCTGATATCAGATAGATGTGATAATTTAAATGAATTTTATAACTGGTACTGTTTCTATAAACAATTTTTAAATGCTGATAAGACCCAACATACCGTGTGTGTAGTCGCGGGCTAGGCATGGGGAGAAGAATTACAACATCGCGCTTGCCAGCTGGCTGAAATTTCATTTCAGAGAGCTGGAATGCTCCATCGACGGACGAATTTACGGCTGACGGTGTTGTCAAATTTCGCGCTACGTGAATGTACATGCCTAATGGGAAATTACACGCACGGTATAAGATTCCAGAACCGACAACAAAAGTTGCATGAATCTAGGCATTAAAATTAATAGTAAAAATGTTACATTTCTGGGAATAACATTAGATGAGTTCTCAACTGGAAGGCACACTGCGAGCAATTAATATCAAAATTGAATTCGATCTCTTATTTGATAAGAAGGTTTAAAACCAATTCTATTAAAAGATCAACTATTAAATTTATATCATGCACAAGTAGGGTCTAGACTAAGGTATGGCATCGCTTTTTGGGTAATTCCACCTTATCAGCGGATGTTTTTATTGTTCAGAAACGTATTTTAAGAAATATAGCAGGGATTTCCATTACCTGTTCTTGCAGAGATGTTTTTAAAGATTATAAGATTGTCAGTATTTTAATTTATGATTTGTGTATATATGTTTACAGTAATAAGGCTAAATTTATCACGAATAAAAAGTTTCATGCTAAAAATAGAAGACAAAAAGAAGAATTTCATGTTCCTTATTATAAATATAATATATCGATAAATGCACCCAACTGTCTAGGTCTTAAATTGTTTAATTGTTTATCTGACGAAATCAAACAGGCAAAAAATGTAAATAGTTTTAAACTAAAATTAAGACTATATTTACTAAACAATTGTTTTTATACATTAGACGAATTTTTTGTAACATAATTATATGCCAAAATGTGACGATTCCTATACATGTCTTTACTGTCTGAAATGAAAATAAAGATATTATATTATTATCATCTGACGCGGCCATTAAAAAAAAAATAAAATTTGTTCGTATCTCACTTATTTTTTTGGAATTTTTTAAATCGGGAAAAACTGTTGCACTTAAAATTCCATGGTTAATAAGAAGATATCAAAAAGTAACCTAGTATTGTCTAATTTATGTGTACCAAAAAAAATTTTAAAATTAAAAAACAACCAAAAAATTGGGAGCGTACATTGACTCACCGCCACCTGGTATATGTATTAGAAAAAGCATATGGGTCGAATTGAGAATCTCCCTCTTTTTTATTTTTTTAAAAATCTATCTATCTTGATCTTGATCTTTCAGATGATACCCCACTTGCCTGGATCAATTTTTTTTTAAAGTGCCACATTTTGACCAACAAGAGAAAATATTTTTTTCATACTTAAGACTATTGAAGAAAAGATCCTAACTTATAAATAGCTATTTTTAAGACATTTGTCAGAAATAAACTAAAAAAATATGTGTGTATGTGATTCTGAGAGCTTTATGTTTAACTTTTTGAACCAGCTCTGGATAATTGCCAAAATCTATTTTTGTACCAAGTTTCGATTTTCAAAATGGCATTCTTTTGAACCTCTTTTAAGTAATTCCACGAGTCCGTATTTCACTTGGACTATACTCGAAAAATATTCTATCGACGACATTGATCGCATTTGAAAAACCGAAGACATTCCAGCAGCGACATAAAAAAATAACGTTTACGTGACTTGGCGAGCTCCAAATAGAATGGTGAGGTTCTAGCTGATATTCGACGGCTTCTGATTGAAATATCAGTGACAGTTATGACGAAATAATAATCGGTGTTAAACGTAGCGTGCGGCGGAACAGTTGGCGAGGACGTAACTCTCCACACGGGTAATTTCACTTTCACCACAAAGCCATCTCAGACTCACTTTTTATAGTCTGCCGGCCTCGACGTTAACACAAATATAAATAAAAACATACGAAAATTATGCAATTCGTTCGGCGGACTGTTGTTCCGGTACCCGATTAAAGGACCGGAAAATAGAATGAATACAAACACAAGTGAAGGGGAATTTGAGGGTCTACCGCTGCCGCAAGTCTTCTTTTAATAGGGTCATCTAATTCAAGATGATCTCTGAGAAAAGGCGAAACTCAGAATTACCACAAAATAATGAGTTTGTATTTAATCCAGGAATTTTAGATGTATTTGGAGCAAATAGAAGGAAAATTAGAACAAAGTTGAATTTTGGTACAGACGCTAAGTTAGACTTGTATATTAACATACTACTTAATTTCATCGTTATGACCTTGAAATTACTTCGAAAAATATTTTTCCACAAATATTTTTTAAACCGTAACTTTCAAGAAAATGTTTTAAACACAAAATGTAGTCAATTTTATTCTCTATCAAAAAGATCACCACCATTTTCTTGGCCAGAGCAACTCTTCCTCTTGTAGTCCAGTCAACGGAGCGCTGAAATGACCAAAACCTCTTGTGCAATGTGTTTGTAATGACGTTAATAAAAAAGTTGAAAAAAAGATTAGAGTAAGAAATGATCGGGGTCCGTAACTAGTAGAATTAGGTCAAAAATGAAAAAAACAATATATTTACCTTTTTTGGCCCAAAGTAAGATGTTTTTACTCTAGTGAATCTTTTCGAAAAATGCATATTTTTCGAGATATGGCCATTCGAAACTTCCTAAAAGTGGTGGAAGGCAAATGTAAAAGTTGAAAAAAAAAATCTGAAAAAGTTCAATGTATCATCGAAATACAAGACTTTTTTTTTATTTGCAACTTTTCTGTAAAGTGCGTTTTCAACGAGTTTTTCCGGAAAAAACATGAAAAACTAGGGGCAGTTCTTTGAAACTGTAGCGCTTTAAAAATGTGTCATTTAAAAACTTGAAAAACTTGAAAAAATTCAGACGTATGCCTTCTAAACATTTTTTGTCCCTTGGAATTTTTTTGTAATTTGCTAATTTTCCGAGTTACAGGAAGTTTTTCACAATTTATATATATTATTATAAAAAAATATGAAGCCTAAATAGTTATACCATTTTTAAAGGTTCAATATGATTTTTAAATTTTTCTAATTCTACAAGTTACGGAACCCGTGATAAAAGGGGTTTCTTGAGAAACACAAAGTTTCCTTTGGAAAAAAAATGCGAAATTGACAAAATCGAATACCTACTGAATGGATTTGTCTAAAAAATTTTCTTAATTATGAATAAAGTTTTTAGTTTTTTATCACTTTTTTTTGCAGGAATTTTTTTCTTTAATATCAACACAACCGATTTAATACAACAGAATTTCCGACTTTCACATAATATAGTATATACAGTCGTCAAAGGAAACAACACAGCTAAGTGGTATATAAACATACTAAGTCATAAAAGAAAACAGAAGAAAAAATGTATAGATATATAGATAGATATATTTTGACTTGAAATTTTCTGTGGTTATTAACATCTATAAAGAGCATATTTTTTCAAAATTTTATCTAAATATATACATCATTATTAAAAATGTATTAAACTGTTTAAAATAGTTATACATTGACTCTATATTTTTTTCTTAGTACATATTAATAAATGTCTTGTATATCTAGGTTTATTCGAAATTTTATTGTGAACAAACTCCTTTCTATTTGTACAATGTGACCAATCTGTGAAGATATTTGGAAAACCCAAGAAGAAACGGTGTTTTGCGATTTCAACTGTTTAAACGAATATGTTCTCGACCTCACCCGAAGTTCAAAACTTACATTTATACTTCTTTATATCTGTACTTGAGATTCCAGCAAAAGAATTCCGATCCTCAAACACTTTTTTAAGGAATATATTTTTACTCCACAACTAAGACGAATCATCCAAATCAAAATCCAATAAATCTAATAATGTACTTATTATTCTCCGCACACCACTTAGAAGATGACTTATGTTACCTTCATGACGAGCCTGTTGAACACGTAGGCGAAGGTCGGCGGAGTTATCAGCCGAGTTTGCCAGAGCACATTGTTTCCCATTCAGCATACCCCAGACGTGTTCTATCGGCAACAAATCGGGAGATCTAGCAAACCCAGAAAGAATATATACGCTAGCGAGTTCTACGTACCCTTGATTAACCCTACACGGCAGGACATGATGATGTGTTGTAATGGGTATAACCGTAAATATTGCCCGATTAGATCTTAGTCCAAATGTCCTTATGCGGCGTTTTCCTTATATTGTGCCTCCACTTTCGATTGTGCGACCGCAGAGGCTCTTTATAAGTCTCGGACGTGACAAAGGCGATTTTTAACAAGTATATAATGTACCAGGTATTATTAAAGCAGGGCGATACGCGAGCGATTAAACGTACCGTAATAGTCAGGAGCCACAAATTCGTAGCGTAGAATTTTTTTTCCTAAAATTTTTATATTACTGAAAATTGATTAATTTTTAGACTTAGTTTTTAACACTTCTTAATGATTTTCAAACCAAAGAAAAGCTTATTCTTTATAGATTCAGGTGCTGCCAAATTATTGCCTCATTACTTTTCGGCCTGTCTAAGGCATTTGATTCTGTGTGCCCAAATTTTTTAATAACGAAACTCAGTAGTTACAACTTACCAGCAACATAATTAGTTGGATCCAAGCGTATCTTGAGGGACGAAATATGGATATTAATATTAATGGTATCAAGTCAGCTTGGCACGATGTTAAACTTGGTGTTCCACAAGGATATGTACTAGGCCCATTACTGTTATTGTTATTTATCAACGACCGTCCGAACCATATCACTGGGGGCTTAGCTACAATGTTTGCTAGAAAATCCAAAATGCTGTATGTGCCTTAAACATTTGGTGTGACAAAATAGTGGAAGACCAGACCCTCTGAATTCGACACCCTCTATACAACTCGCGAACACCCACCTAAAAAATAGGTAATCTGATGTAAAATAACCCGCTAAACTTGATTTTTGAATTCGCCCATTGATTTGAGATTGCCAAAATGACCAAATTGGCAATTTTCTAAAAAAAATAAAAATTATGTGTTATTTTTTGTTTTTCATATAACACGTCATATAATTTTTATTTTACTTCAGAATTTTTAAATTTTTTTACATAATACTCTCTAACTATTCTTTGATATGTTGAAAGTAAAAAACTTTACCTAAAAAATAATTAGATGGCAAAAAAAAAATAACAACTTTTCTTTGACGCAAAATCTTTAAAATTTGCAGAGTAAAATGTCCGATCGAGGTATCTTTTTTATTTTTAAAGTTAGGTGCCTACTATAACCGAAGAAAATGTTCCGAATGAACTAAATAAAATCTTTTATAAGAAGTTTTTTTTGAAATTTTGCTCCCTTATCGAAATATTCCTTGATTGGTTCAGCGTCCGAACGAATGCGCGCTACTATGAATCGGCCGCAATCGCATCTAGAGCTAAACGCAGACACGTGCCGGGTGATTATTATTTTCCAGTATCCATTTATGTTAAGTTGAAAGTGCATTTTGTCTCAGTCCTTATATTTAGTGCGTTATAAACACATAGTTTCGCATAATAAATTATAATTACTCGGATAGGAAATCAAAGGAAACAAGCTAAAAACGTACTCTTCGCCTGTTAACTGGATTTTTATATAATTGTTATACATTCAATAGGATACTTTTCGCAGTTTTTTGTAAATAATGTTACTTTTAGACATTTTTAATTTTATAGTACGATCTTAGTTGGTAAATGACTTGGTAAAAAAACTATACCAAACCCCATTTGGGTTTCGATTACGAGTCAAAAGAACTACACCACCACCTTACACGTAGAAGAATGTAAATTTTTACATTATAAGACATATTTTCACGGTTGTATATTACATTATGAAATGTATATTTGTAAAATATATAAATAATTAGAAATAGTAAAATGAAATATTTCACCAGATTTCTATTCAATTACAAAAACATAAAAATTAAAAAAAATTTTTTTCAACAGTAAAATCACAAGAGTTTTTTTTTATCGGATAAATTTCTCTTTGTAACGAAATAATTTTGCCAATCAGTGATTTTATGAGAAAAACTGACATGAAAAAATCGCGAGACCGAAGATCGAGCGATTTTGTCAAATGTCAGTTTTTCGAGCAAAATATTGAGTTAAAAAGAAATTTATCCATAAAAGAAAAGCTCGAGTGATTTTTGGCAAGATAAATTAACGACAGAATATGTGAACGAATAACAATTAAAAATAATTATAATTTTCTCAAAACGACTCATATCGTACAGTATAATTTCCACAATACTTAAAAATTATAGCCGACACTACAGATTTTAAAATGACGTGCGACTACTAGATATACTCTGCTTTTGAGGAACAGGCATTTTTATCGTGATAAGAAACGATGCACCTTTTTTATCGCTATCAAAGTGACAAAATGTGACTGTCAAATAGACTTTTTTATATAGGAGTTAATTTATCAAATTTAAATCATTAAGTAATAACATTTTTATTTATCGATCGATTTTGTTCTAATAGGGTTCTTCTTCTAGCTAACACTAATTTACTGTCCAAATTTCAGTACAATCGGAATTTTCTTTCTTCAGTTATCGTGCTTACAAGAAACGTGACGGACGGACAGACAGACGGACATTTTGAAAGTTGTTCAGAATTCGTTCACTAACACAATGGTATGAAAATTTTTTGTCTGCGAGCGATATTTACGGCTTTAGAAATGTACCGATCAAATGCAAAATCCGATGACATTTCTGTGGCTCTAAAACAATATTTAGAACAGAAAAATTTATTTTTATCACTAAATCCAGTTTACCATGCACAATGTAGAAGATCGTATACCCGAACTGCTTATAAAAGAAAATCAGATATTGTAAATCCTAGTCCAGAGAATACAAGTAAAAAGGGTATTTCTGCAATGTGCTATTTACAAGACAGCCTACCAAATTAAGCCCAGAATTCCAAATGTTTTAGATTTTGGATGGTACCTAAAGGAGGAAATCTTATTTCCAAAGATGATTTCAAAAAGCCCAAAACCCAATTTTATTAAGTTAACTCCATTTTGTAAATGTAAATTATATAACTGTACTACAAGCTGCAAGTGTAGCAAATCAAACGTGCAATGTAACAGTTGTTTATGCGAAGGCAAATGTAATCTTTAGTACCCACTTGCTGTTATAATTAATGAAAATATATTTTTTAATGTGTATGTTTCGAGATTATCTACATAATTTTATAACATTTAATTGCAAATAGAAACTAAATAATCCGTAGACTCACTTGATCGCTTAAACGACACCACAGATGGGCGACGTTAACAGAAGTTATGCTTTAAATTAATGCGGACGAGTTGCGCGGCCGCTTCCAACAGCGTCATCTCGTTACATGAGCCGAATTTCCAAAAAATCTCTTTATAAAAAAGTTTGTTTAAAGTATATGGAACATTTTTCTCGTTTATACTATAACTCTCTCTTTAAAAATAAAAAAGTTACCTAGATCGGGTATTTTTCAACGCAAATTTTAAAAAACCGCGACAATAGAGGGTAATTATATTTTTTTTAGGCACTATATTATTAGTTACACTATATTCTTTGCCGTCAGCCTGTCCAAGAATATTGGAGGGATAATGTGTAAAATATTGGTCAAAATCGGAATTAAAATAAAAAAGATATGATGTGTTATGTGCAAAACAAAAATTAACACATAATTTTAAAATTTTTCAAAAAATTTGCGAATTGACCGATTTGGCAATCTCAAATTAATGGGCGAACTCAAAAATCAAATCCAGAAGGTCATTTTACATAATATCATCTGTTTTTTAGGTGGGTGTTCGCGAGTTGTATAGACTACTTTTAAAATGCTTCCTACAGATTGGCTGCTCTCCGACTAAAAGCCGACTTGTTTTGAATAAAACCAAAACCAAGTGCATTACTCTTTTTATAAGAAGGAGCATCCTACTAGTAAAATCCAGACCAGTGACATGCAATTTTCAAATTCAGTAATGTTTCTAGATATTTGCATTAATGACAGACTTACCTGGGATGCTCACATGGATGGTTTTGTAAAAAAATAAACAAGACATATTTATGCCATTTTACAAATGAAAGATATCCTAACTGTTCCAGGACTACTAAACATAGTGCCCCATCAATCCATCTATATAAATCTATATAAATATGTATAAGGCATTATCATTTATTTACCAGTAATTCTTGTTTTCATGAGCACAATACAAAGCACGGTGAATTACTGAATATTCTTCAACATAATACAACACATTTGACAGCACCTGTATCTATACAGAATAGGCTTTCTTTTATTAATGTTAAAATATAAGGCTGTAAAGGCGGCGTCAACTTAAAGTTAATCAATTTTCAGTAATAAATAAAATTTATGATTTTTTTTTGCTGCGGCAAACAGAATAGTGTCGGGCAACATCATTCCAGATAATGTACATATTTTTTCACAACTAAATCTTCGAGGAGTGGGTTTCACATTTTAGGAGTCTCGAGGAGCAATATTCCCGACTAAAAGTATTTAACACCAGGGAACGCCAGGACACACCTGTATACGTTAAAGTTTTTATAATAATGGGAAAACTACTTCACACATTTTATTATGATTCATAGTATAATGTTAATTAAAATTAGACGCGTAAATCACGGGACAATAAAAGAAAGTAACAGTTCAAACGTGTATTTTTAGAACCTTACGATCCTGGCAAGATTCTGACCTTTCGCGACCACAAATTGAGCATCAGTCAACGGCAAGGCAGTAAAAATACCAATAAATAAACAGTTAGTAAACATTTTTGTTGACTCACGGGTACCCACCTCAGTCTTACAACCGTAAGATATGTCCTACCAAGGTCGCTATTGTCATTAGAAACAGGACAAGTTTCAGTTCCGTGACTGAAGGTCGCCGTCGTCGCCTTTTTGTTTTAGATACTCCAGTGAACCTGAAAGTCTGTTGCGATTTTCCTCGGGAGGGGCGCAATGGCGCCCATGTGTGTCAGAATACGAAATTGCGTACAATTTTATAGCAATTACCATTTTAAATATTCAAAAATATACATATACGCAGCGAGGTACCTATTTTTATTTGAAATTAAAATTTAACACAGGAAACGTATACTAATTAATAATAGTTATTAATAAATATTAGGTAAGCAAAAAACCTATATTAATATACTCCTTTTCGAACAATGTAACAGAGTAGGCGACCACTAAGTTTTTAAACCGATTCAGACTTATTGAGCCAAGAGCTTGATTAAATATAATTATCAAATAAGTAGCAAAGTGGAACCCACATTATAGTCGAGTCAATGAAGGTTTTCACTTCTTAATTCTCAGCAACAGCTTCGATTTTGATCATTTTTTTTAATGTGTGTTTTAGTCACGAACAAACCTTTTACTAGGTTTCTGTGACTTAACTGTTTATTTTTGTACAATTTCTATACATTTTTGCACGAATAAAAAGTTATTCTATTCTATTCTAATACTATTCAAAATCAGAAACATCCCAAGTGGCGCAAATACCCTGGGGTGGATGCTACCCTTCTCGGGGGTGGAAATTATTACATTCAAAATAACCACAGACGTCGATAGAGGAATACATTCTAAGCAAAAAATGTTCTATGAAGTTTTTTCAGTGAGTCAATAATTTTTGAGTTATTCGCGATTGAAAATGTTGATTTTTCGTCTAAAAAATGCATGTTTTAGAACGATTTTTCACTAATAACTCGAAAACTTTAAGTTTTACCAAAAAATTTATTATAAGCAACAATGAAGCCTATAAAATAACAAATCGATTGATTTTTTTTAAAATTTCTGTAGATGCAATACGAACCGAGTTATGGCTCGTTGAAGGTGGCTTCTTGTTCGCCGAAAACTGAATTCGATCCTTTCAACGTTAAATAATGGATAAACGGAAAATTTTTGGAGGAAAACATATAAAACATTTTAAAAAGTACTTGAAAAGACCTTTAAAATGAATTTTAGTAAAAGTCGTTAGCATAAAAACTAACGGAGTTATGATGAAAATAAAATGGTTGTCTCTTTTTTTCGGAGAAAAAATCAGCAATGGCTTCACCGCAAGAATTGAAATTGAACGTAATCCATTTACAGTTTACATTGTTTAAGTACTAACAATGTGTTCCAGAAGTTTGACCGGTTTAGAATGCCTATATTTGAATAAAAGTTTGATTCAAATTTGAAATGATTTTTGAAATTTCTTAAAAAATTTTCGTTTTTTCACAATAATTCAAAGACTAAAGAAGATACGTAAAAAATGCAAGAGTACAAAAATTTAGGTTTTTACTGAAAATTTTGTTTTTTTCTTATTTTCCTAGGATGAAAATTAATTGAGGTATCACCGTTGTAAGTTTGCATTTGAGTGCGAGGACCACCTTCCCCGAGCCCTTTAAACCCAAAAATATCAAAAAAGAAAGGTTGAAGGAAGTTCAACTTTACATGCCTTGTAGCCCTTAAAGTTCCCTGTAAAATGATTTTTGGAGCGATTGAATAGCTTAAAAATTAAGGAAGTTATCATTGAAAAACCAATCATAGCGCATCTGCTCGGGAAACTCGATAAGTCTTCGACACGGCTCAATTTTTTCAACTTTATCTCTATAGCAGCTCCGTACAGTAATACTGTGCAGTACCTGCCAGCTTCTAAAATTTGTGCTATAGCATTTTTTACGTATCTTCTTTAGTCTTTGAATTATTGTGAAAACATGAAAATTTTTTGAGAAATTTCAAAAATCATTTCAAATTGGAATCAAACTTTTTCAAAAATAGGCATCCTAAACCAGTCATACTTCTAGAAAATATTGTTAGTACTTAAATAAAGTAAATTGTAAATGGATTACGTTCAATTTCAATTCTTGCGGTGAAGCCATTGGTTTCATTGTTGATTTTTTCTCCGAAAAAAAGAAACAACCATTTTATTTTCATCATACCTCCGTCAGTTTTTATGCTAACGACTTTTACCAAAGTTCTTTTTAAAGGTCTTTTCAAGTACTTTTAAAATATGTTTTCCTCCAAAAATTTTCCGTTTTTCCGTTATTTAACGTTGAAAGGATCGAATTGTTTTCGACGAACAAAAAGTTACCTTCATCGAGCCATAACTCGGTTCGTATTGCATCCACAGAAATAAAAAAAAAAACAATCGATTTTTGCTTAATTTGCCTGCTGCAGTTTCGCTTAATTTGCCTAATTTGTTTGGTAAAACGTATAGTTTGCGAGTTATTAGTGAAAAATCGTTCTATAACATGCATTTTTTTTTATGAAAAATCAACATTTTCAATCAAAAATATCTTAAAAAGCATTGACTCATCGAAAAAAATGCATAGAACATTTATTACTTAGAATACATTTCTCTATCAATTTCTGCAGTTACTTTGAACGTAATAATTTCCACCACCGAGAATCCACCTCCAGGGTAAAAGCACACATCGGCACTATATAACTTTGGTTCCTTGAGTCATTACCATTACAGTCCAACCCTAATTACAGTCCAAATTTCACGTCAATCGGATTTATTCGAAAGAATTCTGAGCAAAAAACCTTCTAACACTGGACTAAATTAACTTTTTCATGAATATCGGAAGAAAAAAACAAAAAAATTGATTTTTCCTGTAAAAGTTGTTATTATGGTTTAAACAATATAACTAATTATCAACCTCGACTTGAGAAACATTTTTGAACTTAAATTTTTAATAAAAAAAACTCGATGTTTTATAAATTTCTAAAATATTGTTATTATTGTTAAACAATATAAATAATTATTTGCGCTACTTGGGATGTTTATGATTTTGACTAATATTAAAAAACACACATTAAAAAAAATGATCAAAATCGGAGCTGTTGCTGAGAATCAAGAGGTTTTGACGATTTTTAGGCTTCATTGACTCGACTATTAGTTTATGGCTTGTATATATTTTTCATCTAAAAAAAGAAAAATGAGATGAAAAATGATTACATGGTTTATCGTAGGTGTACGTCTGTGTTAATTGAGAAACCGATGCCGATGTAAATCCCACTTGGCAGTGGCGGTTCATGGTGAGAAAGGTAAGACTTATGTCCGAATTCCACAAAATATTGATGATTTAAACAAAAATTACAAATGCTGTGAGTCAGTGCACCATCAGAGATGTAATTAAATGATCTTCAAGCACAATGCGTAGATGCAGGGAACGTTTAAGTAATAATGGAAGATATTTCGAACATCTTGATTATGAATCATTATGAATACTTGTTTCTTATGCACATGCTTGCGCATCATGAGTGATGGTCTAGCTTTCCAAAATTAATTATGATTTTAATTATGATTATGATTTTTAAGACTCAAAAATTACGTTACTCTTCTGATTCTAAGGCAGTGTTGATACCTTAAGTCTACAAATTTGTCCTGGCTTGTACTGTCGTGAGCAAAAAAATAGGACAACTATTTTTTTCTAATGTAAATCTGTCTCTATTTGAATATGTAATAAGTAGCCAAAATAAAACAGTTAGCACTTTTATTTTATTTTTTATTGTAATGCTGTAGTTATTGCTATAGCAAATGATGGATGGTCAATGAGATAAGTTGCACTGCGTTATAACATTAATAAAAATTTGGTGTTTAACATTTTAAAAAGGTGGAGAATAAACGACACAAATCTTGTTAGTTGGATATCCTTTGTCTCGTGGATCAGGGGACAAAGGATATCCAACTTAACAAGAAACTAACATTTCGTTATTGCATCATTTCCATTTATAACTTTTATAAGTCTGTTTGGCATAGAATTAAATAACCTTATACAATAATCATCAATAATATTTTCCCATGCATTATTGATTATTTTCAGTAATTCTTGGGCATTCCGTGGTCTCACATTTAGTTTTTGGATATTTCTTATGAGTAGTTCCCATACGTCTTCCATAGGGTTAAGATCTGGACTATGACTGGGCCAGTTAAGAACATTAATGTTGTTATCTTGAAACCAGTTAGTTACGGTATGAGCAGTATGAAAGGAACAATTATTTTGTTACAATATGAATTCATTATTAGGAAATAATTATTGTGGCACAGAAGGGAGCATAATATTGTCTAAAATCCTAATATACGTTTCACTATTAAATCGTTCCTCGATATGCCACGAAACACCAGGATCACGTGCAGATATCCAAGCCCACATATTAACGGAAAATCTACCACTTTTGTCACTGTTAGATATATATTTATCATCGAATCGAGTACTCGGAGGTCGGTAAAGATGAATACGACCGCTGTGTGTTGACTGGAAAGTTTTTTCATTTGTAAAAACTACATTGTTCCAAAAATTTACATCATGCACTAAAAATTCAAGTGCAAATCCTGGTCGAGCTTCTTTATGATCAGCTTTAAGTAAGTATTTCTGTGCTGATGGATGACAGCGTAGCTCCGATTCTCTTACTCGCTGGCGATCAGTACTACTTAATCCAGGAAAATTTGTTTCTTCAGCAACCTGAATAACTGAAAAAAATTGATTTGCTACTAATGTATTCACCAATTGCAAATTTTGTTGTTGAGTTGATATCCTTCATCACCCTGATCCAGTACCGATTATTCTCCGCTTCTTTAAAATGTTACACACCGACTTTTTATTAATATTATAACGCAGTGCAATTTGTCTCATTCACCATCCATCTTCTGCTTTAGCAATAACGCCAGCTTTAACTAAATCGCTTATAAGGGTCATATTAGTTTTGCACACTTGCAATGAATTTTGAGAAATAACTGACAATGTCACAAAAATTAAAGTTAGAGTACACAACCAGATTTTAGCAAAAATACGTTATAAGACTTGTCCCATTTTCTTTTGCGCACGACAGTACTTCAGTTATTAGAGTTTCGGCATTTATCCAAGGTTGTTCCACATTTCCGCGTAATGTTAATGTTATAGCTTTGTATGTATAACATGTAATATGTATATTCAACCTATTATTTTTTATTAGTTTATTTAACGTCAGCCTGGATAGTTTAATGAATCTGTTTTAGTTTCACTGTTAATTAAAACTAACTGTAACTCTCAAGTGTTATGGCCGGATATTTATTTAAGTGCTCTGCTTCCAAATTATATTCCTACCTGTCGTATTGTGCTGCTTGCTGTCGGAGCTTATAATTCTGTTTGTTTGTTTGTTTTAATTAAAAACATAGACTAAGTAATCAGCGGGTGAATTTAATTCTAAATGTACTTTTAATTAGGCGAAAACGAACGAAATAATGGCCTGTAAAAGTTGTAATTAATACATAGAAAGGTTCGTTGTAATCAACTGCCTCTGTTGGAAGGGAACTGAATTTTTAAAGCTATAAAATAATTGTAAATGACAATCAGATGAAATTTCCTTTGTGAGAATATTTAGATTTGTCATATATAATATCATAAGTGATATAATTTTGTCGGCAAATTTTAGTGATTATTAAGAGAGTTTGTTGCCTGGCAATTTCGCTATTGACGTTGACAGATGAAAATAACGAGCCGTCAGGCGTTATCTGTTAATACCCTTATAATATCCAGCAATTGATTAACATACAACATAAACAAACATGAGAGGTTATGTTTTAACAGATTGCTTGTAGTCCACTTAAGTTCGTTCGATATTTGTTCGTAAAATAAATGCTTTTAAAACCATTTTACTGGGTGTCTAAAAGATGTTGCCATTTGAAAAAGTTGACATTATTACAAATTAGTGATTTCGGAAATTTTGGTTTGTCGTAGCTACTAAACTAATTCGAAAAATTTCACGTTTACATTTTTCTCTTATTGTTTTGGTCTATTTGATTGATTTAAGTGAATTCACTGTACTGTCCTCAGTTGTACTTAAAATCATCCCCGAAGTTCAAAAACCATGCTACCATGTCAATGAGTGTAATAATCCCGAATAAAAAACGTTTATTTTATGTATTTAAGATCAAAGAGGTTGTGCAATTATCTTTTTAAGCTTTATCTTTTAAGCTTTAACTTGTACAAACATAAGACCTATTTGCATATTAAACACAAAGTTGCAATAAGCTATTTTATTAAATCTCCTGGATTCGACAACAGACCGACAAGCTTAACGCAAATAAAAATGTAATATGGGCATTTAAACGTACGAACGCTGAAGTTTAAATGAAGCAGGAGAAACAAACAGGACATTAGGCTTTCAGCCCTTGTACAACAAAAAGTCCTCCAGTGTTTACAGTCCCGCTGCAATAATTTTGTAGCCGCCTTTGTTTGTGCTCTTTATCTCCTTGCCGGGACAAATAAGGACAATAAAGACTAAAGGAAAAGGATATAATTAAATCGAGACAAGATCCTCGTGTCAGAGGCCATAATCTCTGTGCCTTCTACCCATATATTATATTGTTGAAAATGATATATGGGCACACTCAAGGAAAGACTCCTGCCTATTCTAATTAAATGATTTAGTGCGGAGCTTGTGTACGTGACGCACCCCAAAGACGTTTGTTCTTCAACAAGTCAACAATCGAGAAATGGCTACATCATGTATAATCGATTATAATTGGTACTAGATGGCATTTTTGATTAATTTACGTTTTCCTGAAAGTAATTTTCTAGAAAGCTTGAAATATACCATACCAGTAATTATTTTAAAGAGGCGATTCGTCCTTGATGGACAATTACCGCCCAATATGAATTGTGCCCGTTTTCGGGAAAATTAATTAAATAATTTAAAAAAATAGTTATCTTTTGCTTTTTTCTTTCTTTTTTAAATACTTCTCAGTTTAGTTTCAGAAGAAATAAATCAACAACTCAAGCTGTTGTGAGTGACATAGTTGTGGCTTGGAAGAAGGCAAGCATACATTAATCTTGATTTTTCTAAGGCCTTTGACAATATTTATTATTGATTGGCTACTAACGTTGAAACGTATGGAATAAGAGGTTTATCACTATCTTTATTAAAGTCATCTCTTAGAATGAAAACAGTGTTTTCTACAATAATACATATCATCAATCATGGTGCGCCGCTTGGTTCTGTTTTGGGGCCACTAATTTTATCATTTATATCAATGATTGTATAAATTTACGTGGCCAATATAAGGTGTAACGATTTGCTGGTGATACCACTGTAGTAACATCTAATAAAAATTATGATAATCTGATTCATGGTTTTAATTTTTCTCGAAAGAAAGCTGAGATCTGGTTCAACATGAATAAACTTCAATTAATTGCAGGTAGATGCTAGACTCGGTACCAAGCGCTTTTAAAATTTGTATTTTAAAGTTTAAGTAAGTACACTACCTGTTCCATTGTAGCACCGTATATGCAACATAAAGTCACGGTGGAGTTCGGTTTAGTCTTTACTTTATGGGGCTATGGGACTTTTTAAGAAATTTCGACTTTAAGACTCGACACATCTTATTATTGGTAATAGAGATTTCTTCTTTGTGGTCATCCCTGGTATAAGATCGAATAACGCAGACTTTAAATAGATTAAAGATTTAATTGTTAGTTCTGCCACAGAATCTATAGAATAATAAAACAAATGAGAAAGTATTTTCTTTTTCTTTTTCGAATCATTATCAGAAATTCGGAAATAAACTGAACTTGTGCAATTTTGCAAAGTGTAGTTTCAACTTCTTAGTTTAAGTTTTTTATTACTTATTTATATACAAACTTTTCCGCTCTCTCAATGTCAATTTTAAAATAAGTCATCCCATTACCAAAATCCACGTTACAGTTCTGTGTTCATCTAATAAAAATAAATCATACACCGCATACGCTTTTACATACATAGATGCATAACGGACGTCAAAGAGAAAGGCTTTCTTTGTACTTCCACGCGGATTACGGGGGATAAACGAGGTACTAAAGAAAATAAAGTCGTTATCTTCCAGCGTACAGCTACCTATTAGCAAGCGGGAAGTTGTTATTTGTCCGCGAGTAGAACTCAAGACTGAAATCCGACTCGTCTTGGCGGATTTCAAAAGTTGGCGACATTTCACTCGAAGTAAACCCGTAATGCTCGTGTGAAAGGATTTGTCCCTACGCCACATCGGGCTGGAAGGTCCCTTTGTTATTGGCTTGTGATCTGGATGACGCATGACGTGACAAAATACCTAGAAACTGTACTTTATTTTTATTTCGTTCAGCGGAAATTCCACACGGACTTCCCACAAATAGTGTACTGCGTAGTATTTTAGTTTCTCAGTTGGCTAAATTTTAAACGCTTGGCTGTTTTGGATGGTACGATTGCTATTCTTCCCAATATTTTAATCTGACAAACGGGCATCTGGAAAATGTAATATGGATCAATTTCTTCCACATCCAGTGGAGGTATAGCAACGCAATGAAAATTTGGAAAATTTTTATTGTTCAAATAGGCTTAGAATTAATTATTTTTTATTTATTTGCTTTCATCATGATTAGAGAATATTATTTAGGTATTAAGCAAATCACAACTTACATACATTTTTATTTATTATGAAATTACATACTTTCTGTATATTGTTGCCCTAATCTGGACACGTTAATATACTAGTTAGATAAATACTTTAAAACACTCTTTATTGGAGAACCAATCAAAACAACTACTCTTCTAGCTAATACTGAAGAAGTATTGAATTACACGATAGAATTCTTGGCATTTTAAAGCAAAAAATATATTGAAAATACTATATCATGTATTGAAATTCACAACAATTATTGAACCTTACAGTCTGTTTCAACTGTAGAAAAGTTGTATAAGTTTTCTCGAACTCGTTAGTTCTCATCAGTAGAGTATAGAAACATTAATTCATTATTTATAAGTCTATTCTTGATTTATTTTTACAATCAATTATTTTTTATTTATTTGCTTTCTTCATGATTAGAGAATATTATTTAGGTATATATACTAGAGGTGCAACGGATATCCGGTTACTATATTATATTCGGTTGGGTACCGGATAGTGAACTGATATCCGGCCAAAACCGGATAGTTAAAAGAATAAAAAAATGGTATAAAAAATGAAAGAGTTTTATTATTTTTCACTTATCCTGCATTACAATTAATATTACAAACTGGCAACATCTATAGATTAGTTACTAAATTAATACTTAAAGTTTACCAGTGGTAAATTATGGTGAATAAGGAGGAGTTTTTCAGCATTTAAAGGTACTAAACGGCACTGCGTTTCTTTTCTATACGTTACCAGCTTCTGAAGAGAGCCTCTCACTGTATACACTGCTGCAAGAAGCTGAAAGATATATTTTTACACGTTTTGATAAAAGCGTATACTTATTAGAGTTAGTATACCACCCGTAAGGGTCACTTATTTCTTTGAATCCGTGGTCGTTTCAAATAATAATCAATCTCCTTGGCCCTTGAACTTTTCTCCGAAACGTTTTCATTAACGCAATACTATTTTTTTCGTCACTTTCTCAAAATAGTCCCAAAAAATGTTGTGAATATTAGCAGTAACATTATCTTGTGGGTTTCTCTTACTTTGTTTACTGGAAGGAGAAGAACCACCTTCACTATCACTGCTTGAATATGAATCATAACAACAATTTTTTTAAGCCTCCAGCAAAATAATTTGACGGGATTTTTCAGCCTAATTTTTATTAAAAAACTTGTTTTAAATCTGAGGTCTAGAAGAGTTGCCAGTAAGTATTTTTTGTTGTCGAGGTTTTCAAAACGTGTTTTCAATCCAATTTTCAATGTAAGCCGGATAGTTGGCCGGATATCTGGTATCCGGTACAAGAAGTACGCTGGATATCCGGTATTCGGTATCCGGCCAAAACACTATCCGTTGCATCTCTAATATATACTCAGTTGAGTATAGAAACATTCATTCATAGGGTTATAAATAATGAATGAATGTTTCTATACTCTACTGATGAGAACTAACGAGTTCGAAAAAAATTGTTCAACTTTTCTAGAATTAAAATAGCATGTAAGGTTCAATAATTGTTGTGAATGAATTTCAATAAATGATTTAAGTATTTTCAATATTTTTTTGCCTTAAAAAGCTAGGAATCCTATCATATAATTCAATACTTCGTCAGTATTAGCTAGAAGAGTAGTTGTTTTGATTGGATCTCCAATGATGAGTGTTTTAAAGTGTTTTTCTAAGTAGTATATTAGCATGACGAGATTAAGGAAACAATATACAGAAAGTAGATAATTTCATAATAAATAAAGTGTGAATGACTAAATTTAAATAAATGATTTAAATATCTTCAATATATTTTTGCTTTAAAATGCTAGGAATCTTATCATGTAATTCAACACTTCGTCAGTGTTAGCTAGAAGAGTAGTTGTTTTGATTGGTTCTCCAATAATGAGTGTTTTAAAGTATTCTCCTAACTAGTATATTAGCGTGCCCAGATTAGGCAACAATATACAGAAAGTAGGTAATTCATAATATATAAAAATGTGTGAAATGTGATTTCCTTAATACCTAAATAATATTCGCTAGGCTTAGAATGTCATGAAATGTAGAGATTTTAAAGTCTGAGTAAAAAAATGTCTGTTAGTCGTTCTGTCTATAACTTTTTTGAGTGCACGATTACCCTGAAACCGTTTAAGATACTGACTTGAAATTTGGTATGGTTTTAACGAGATCTGGAATTGGATTGTATTTTGATCTTATTTCGTTGAAGGGTTGGAGGTAAATTGGGGTAAATTGTAGTAAATAGGAAAATCAATCAAGTAAGAGTCCATAAAATTGGTTTTTAGCATTAACCATCCACCTTACCACCTCCCACCCCATTATTAAAAAATAAAATTGTGATTTATGTGTGTACAAGAACCAAAGGCCTCAACATTTTTTTTTTAATAAATAGTGCCAGTCCTTCACTGGTGGCAAATTGCTTATAACAAAAAATTAAACACAGATTTAAAAAAATATTAATAATTTAACCAGTGAACTATTTTACGTGTAACAGTTATTGGATAAAATAACGTGCACTTCTGGTTTCCCAACGATAATGTATTAAAGAATATAATACAAAATATTTGATGTTGGATTTTTGGCCTTGATATACTGTCAGCTTTGAGATTTTATCTCATTATCGATCAGAAAAAGTCCACAGACAATTTTATGTCTGAATATATGAAATGTAAATACATACATAAAAATCACCCATTGCAGACATATGACTTTGCCTTTATCCACTACAAGCAGTATTACCTTTAAAGACAATTTAATTTATTTCAAATAACTCGAAAAACAACCGACCTTTCATATTTATACGAAACACGTTGTTAACAAAAAAGATTAAATGTTTGCGCAATTATGCGCTCGGAATAAAAGGCCATATATTCAGTACACAACGAGAAATAAAGTACCCGGTTTCACGCAACATAATTGTTAAATTTCTCAACACTTTTAAAATCAAAATTTCGGTCACAATATATTTTAATAATTTTCTTCAGTCCATAAAACTATGATCTAATGTAGTAATGATCTAAGATCACAAAATTTCTTTTGGCATCAGCCACCCCCAATATAATCCCCATTACCATTACCATCCCACCCCCATGATTAAAGGGGTTAAAAAAATAAAATTGTGATGGGAAATTTGGATTCGGAAGTAGAGATTCCTTAGGCGGCCCAGTTTATTTTCGGTTTCTATTTCCATGTGTAAAAGAATCGTTTTCTATGTCGAAGAAGCTAACCCACGCAACTCCAGTCTCACTGAAAACGGTAATTTCTGTAGTCTTAGGTTGGAGTAAAAAAAAATTTAATTGCGTACTAAGGAAAATGGATGCTCCATCAGTCACAGAAATAATGGGAGGTAATTTTGAACCACATGATATTTTTAAAAAAATGTTCACTTTTTTAATATCGGAGGCCGTACCCATTAGGGTGGCCCATCTCTATAGGGGGTGAATGCGTATTTTTTAAGTCTCACCCCACGAAAATATACTATTATACTAGGAATAATTTATGTCAAAGTTTCAGATAATTCGGTGAACGGTAACCCGTGCCGCATTCAGGTAGAAATTTGTAGATAAGATTTTATTACGGTAATACACTTAAATTTTACTTAAAATACAAATATCTACCTCTTTTCTCATAATGTTTTATTGGTGTAATTATTTCCTAGAAATTATTTGTTTTGGAAGTTTGGAAATATAATGCACCTACGGTAGGTTTTTATGTCAGTTTGCAATTGTGTTTTACAGTGGTGACATTATAAGTTCTAGCATACGTTCCTTTTTGAAAAAACATTTAACGATGGCTGATGTTAGATCCTTACGAAAGGATACTTTCATTTACTTAGTTGGACACTATTCGTCACAAATCATTGGCAATAAATTGCCGTCTAATAGACAAGTATTACAAGTGCTCTTTTATAACATTCGTGAAGTGAAGCTAAGTGTACATGAAAGTGCTAAATTAACAATAAAAGAGGTGTCAGTTTTTTGGGATAAAGCTCGCATTCCGACACGTCAGGATTTTCATTGTGTTAAACAACTAGATAAACTTTATGCAGAGTGGAGGAACTTACAAAAATCGGCTAAAAGGGCCAGTGCGGGAGGTAAAGAAAAAAATTTCGTTGAAAAATTGGACGACATTGACATTTCTCATGCAAATGCATTGGAGTTGATGAAAATAGATGAAGATAAGCAGTTTTTAATTAACCAAAGAAAAAAGGGACGTCCTGGATTTATGCATGGTATTGATTACCAACTTGCTTCTCAAGAAAAATCAGCTGAGGAGAAATTACAGAAATTATCCGAACGAATGCAATGAAGTCAACAAGAAAAAGCTAGATTAGAGGAAACAGTCACCTGTCCATCATCAAGTAGTAATTCAGCCGACTCCAACGAATGAAGATGAAATAATCGAAGCCCAAGAAGAGTTGTTACAAGACCAGCCTGGCCCATCACAGCCAAAAAAGAGGAGATTGTATGGAACATGTAACATCATCACACCAAAAATAGCCGCTGCATTTGATGCTTGCAAAATAAGCGACAGGTATGGAGTCCATATTTTGACGGCAGTAGCAGAAGCACTAGGACATGACACCACATCTTTGTCCATCAGCAGAACCACACTTCAGAGCTCTAGACAACACATCCGCGAAGAAAGAACTGAAATATTAAAAACTGCCTTCGGTAATTCTGAATTGCCGGCCCCAGTCATCCATTGGGATGGAAAACTTTTACCTTCTCTCACTGGAATGGGAAATATCGATAGACTTGCTATCTTAGTTACTAGTGGAGATATTGAACAACTACTTGGAGTACCAGCTTTGCCCAAATCAACTGGAAGAGAACAGACTGAAGCAGTTTATGATGTGCTTTGTGAATGGAATTTGGACGAAAAGGTAATAGCTTTGTGTTGTGATACAACAGCATCAAATATGGGTTATATAAATGGGGCAGCCACACTATTGCAACAAAAATTAGAAAGAGATATTCTATATTTTCCTTGTAGACATCATATTTTTGAAGTGGTTTTGAGAAGTGTGTTTGACACAAAAATGCCTTCCTCATCTGATCCAAATGTGCCACTATTTAAACGTTTTAGGGAATTTTGGCCTAAAATAGATCAAAATAAACTAAAAACTGGATTTCAGGTATCAAAAATTAAACACATTTTACAACCAGTTAAAGCCGAAATTGTAAAGTTTCTAAATGCAGCTTTAACTTTGCAACAGCCTCGTGATGATTATAAAGAATTTTTAACGCTTTCTAAACTTTTTGTTGAAGAAGAGCCCACTCACACGACATTCTATCAACCAGGGGCATTTCATCATGCACGTTGGATGGCCAAAGCCATTTACTGTCTAAAAATATTTTTTTCCAAGATCAGTTCCAACTAACTGAAAAAGAAAAATAGGTATTGAAGATATATGTCTCTTTATTGTAAAGGTTTATGTAAAGGCCTGGTTTACAGCGTCATTTGCTAGTAAAGCACCGCTTCATGACTTAGACTTTTGTAAAGAACTCATTAATTATCAAAGTATTGACAAAGAAATATCTCAAGCCGCAAGTAGGAAAATAGTGAACCATTTGTGGTACCTTAATTCAGTAAATGTTGGCTTATCTTTCTTTGATGACGATATTTCAGTTACCACTAAAAGAGAAATGGTTAAAGCTTTGAATAGGAAAGCACCAAATCAAGAGGGTATTAAACGACTTATGATTAGTAACATTACTGACGTTGAAAACAAGGAAATTCAGGACTTCATATGCGAGAACACTAAATAGGTTTTTCAAAAATTAGGTTTGTCTATGGAATTTTTGGAAAATGATCCAACAACATGGAGGGAAAATGAAAGTTATACCCGATGTTTCAATATTGTAAACAAAATTAAAGTTGTAAATGATGCCGCTGAGAGAGGAATCAAACTTATTACTGACTATAATGACATTTTAACAAAAAATGAAGACCAAAAACAGTTTTTACTCCAAGTTGTAAATGATTATAAATCACAGTTTCCAAACGTAAAAAAAGAAACCCTGTCGCATGCTTTGGCCTAGTGCAAAAAATATTGTTTTTATTACTATATGTCTTGTAGATTTAGGATAATATTTGGTACTATGTATGAAAAAAACGTTTCATAATAAAATACACAAAGATAAAACCATTTCAAAAACTTCTAGTCTAGTTTTCTTAGACTACGAATTTACAGTAGTATGACACATGTCATAGTCACAACAGATAATGTCTTTGATATTTGTATGACTTGATTAGTCATTCTAAAGATAAATGTTGCTGATTAAAAAAAAAACAATGCATCAACCAAAGAATGTAAATAATTCCATTTACTTTTATTATTGCATAATAATGCATTCTGCGGCACCCCTTGCCTTCAATTTGCCTCAATAATATTTTGAGGGGACTGTTTTTTCTTCAAATGGAACCATTTGCAGGGGTGAGAAATAAAAAATTTCGATTTCGAAAAAGATGGGCCACCCTAGTACCCATATATGCAGTAAACGTGTACTGATAGAAAAACAATCATAATAAGCATTGCTTCATTCACAAAGCGAAATAATGGTCGGCGTTTATCTAAACCAGTACGAATTAGTTAATTACAGTAACATTTTCCCATACGTTTCTCACAATTGTTGTGTCCATTAATTTACCTCTATTTATGTAGAATCACATCGCAATGCAACGGCTTAATTTGCAGCTGAGGCAATATTTATTATTCCGTAAGGATACTGTTTACTTATAATTACCTAAAAGCATATCTAGAAGTTCAATACGGTAATTGGATTGTACCCTGAGGCATTACCGTTCATATTTATGAATGGTGAGGTTTGCTCACCGTCCCATGCGATTGCTGGCGGAGTGAACTGGAAATATGAGAAACATGAAACAGGACTAAGTATAGTGGATTCATCTACGAAGAAGTATTTATATAACAAGTTTGAAAAGTATCATTTTCACGCATTGTGAAAAAATAGTTATTTTTGATGCTAGATTGCAAAATGCCATTTTTGCATTAGAGAATAGTTTTTTTGCGAGCAATAGCGATAAAAAAAATCATTAGAAAATGCAAAAGAATTTCGCAATCGAGTATCAAACAACATTTTTTCGAAAACTGTATCCCACAGTTCAAAAATCACTAAAAATATGAAGAGAAAATTTTGACATTTACAATAATTAATCTATTTGACATGTACAATTTGCTGCACATATTTTGATATCAAATATTATTTGGCGCGTCAGTAACGATATAGTCCAGTCAACGGGGGTTTCACCTTTAACTTGAGTGCTAATGAATGGATTTTGATGAAACCTTATGTTTGTAGTGACGTTAATAAAAAAGTTAAAGAAAATATTACAGTAGGAAATGATCGGAAGGGGTAGAAAACACCCTTTTATCACCGGATTCCGTAACTTGTGGAATTAGGTCAAAAATGAAAAAAAATGTATTTACTTTTTTTGGGCCAAAATAATATGTTTTTACTCTTGTGAATTTTTTCGAAAAATGTATATTTTTCGAGATATGGCCACTCGAAAATGGAGGGGAAATGTAAAAGTTGAAAAAAAAAAAATCTGAAAAAATTCTGGTGAATATATCATCGAAATACAAGAATTCCTTTATTTGTAACTTTTCTGTAAAATGCGTTTTTCCGGAAAAACATGAAATTGTAGCGCTTTAAAAATATATAATTTTTAAAAAAATATTCAGACGTATGCATTGAGGCCTTCTAAAGATTTTTTGTCTCTTGGAATTTTTTTGTAACTTGCTAATTTTCCGAGTTACAGGCAGTTATTCACGATAAATAATAATGTACTACATTTTTTGTATATTAAAAATTTTTCTTGAGGTGGATGTAAAGTCTTTTACATCCTGGATGTAAAAGACTTTTACGTTCTGTAGACAAAAAAACTGACATTTAACAAATATCATGTAAAAGTCAACTTTTAATAACAGTTTTCGAAAAATATACTTTTTCGAATATTACTTTATTCGTGAAATTATCCAATCTTGAGCGAATACACCGACCACTGGGGATACACTGTAGGTAGAACTGCAAATCACACATCCTAAAAATCATACATCGTCATCATTGTTGAAAAGGTATCTATTCAATTGAAAATAAAAAAAAATCATCAAAAAATCAAAACATTGTCGATGACGTCATATCTCAAAAAACATGGTATATGTTGAAAATCAAAATACATCACACAGTAGACTAATGTTATATTTAGTCAGAATTAATCATTCTGGCGTATATGCCCAACCTTGTAAAAAGAAATCGTTTTCGAATAACAAAAAAATGTCTTTATACGTATACCCTCTTTAAATATGAAAGAAAACTGGACTAAACATTCTTTTGAACATTTCCATTAAAGTTCAAGCCAGGCAGTCTGACAAGTCTTGAAATCAATATATTATATCGTATCTACTATCGGCCCCTATGGCCGGTAACAGAAAAAAAGGAGGAATTTCGCCCAATTATGCAGGCTCAGCGGCATCAATTCTAAGCACCAATCCCAAGCAATACAATGTAACTAGGGTGGCACGATGCTGATGATTTCCAGCTCGGAAAATTTGGAAAATCCCCTTTCCTTATCACACATCGTTCCTTTTGATGTCTTCCAGTCTAATCTGAAGTGGATACTGCAGAAGGATCAGCGTTGCCAGATTTACGGGACACGCCGCGCCGTTTGACAAAATTATTTCCATGAGCATAACGGCCGGAAGAGATCGTAATAACTCGTTTCTGATTAAAAAAAACAACAGTTTATCAATTTAACAGTTTTTTGCTTAAGTGATTATACATTTTTAACATTTTTAAGATGAACAAGAACTAGCATGAAAATTACTTAAATATTACACATTCACTCAAAGAAAATGATAGGTAAATTCAACCAAAAAGAGCATATGAAATCGCGCATATCTAGTTTCATAGTTAAATCAATCAGAAAAGAATAGTCATACAACTTTATTTGTTTTCGTAAACAAATAGTAGTTTAATAATCATGTCTTCTTGTAACAAATTAAATAGTACAATGACATTTTTTTATGTTCACTAACCATTTTCAATTTGGTCTACAATTAAATAGTACAACGACTTTGTTTTTTGTTCACCAACTAATTTTTAGGTTGATCTACACTTTATTGTATGACGAAGTTATTTTTGGTTAGCCAAAATCTCAGTATTGAGACATCAGACCACCCAAACCAAAGATTAGAGATCGTTTATAAGATCCATCCAAATATATCGATGATCCCTGAGAGAATTTGAACATTGCAATCATGTTATTAATTTTCTATAAATTAGAGGTGGGTAGTACTCGTATGATTCGTATCATTGGTACGAATCCTTGCAGTGGTACGAATGGTACGAATCCCACAAAAACAAAAGATTCGTACATTTCGCATCGCCGATACGATTGATACATTTCGTATCACCGATACGATTGGTACGAATATGGAATTTCGGTACCGGTATTGCGATGCGATACTGGGCCAGATATATAAGGTTAAACTTAAAACGGTGGATGGGGACGCGCGTAAACTGGAGACTTCAGATTTTAAAATACTCATAATTGAAAAAATTCCCTGTTTTTATACGTAATATGATAGATATATTCGAAATATTTTATTATTACTATATGATTATTATCAATGTACCTACTGCGAGATAGCATTCATTTTATACAACATACTGATTACAAAATCTGTGATATATTACCCTTTTTTTGCTTTTTTGTTATTGTTTTTTGTTTAGTTGACTTGCTACAAATGTACAAATATGTATATAATATGGTTAAATAAACGCTATCTATCTATCTTTTTACTGATGTCTATATAATGACGACGACGAAATGATTAATGTAATAGAAGGTGCTTGAAGTCCTAAGTTTAAACTGTACGGTTAATATAATAACATTATAATACTCTGGCCCTAACTAACACCACATATAATCTATAATCTATGCTGAATACTGTAGAGTGGAAGTGTGGGTATACGAATAGTACGAAATCAGTACATGATACTATTTTGTATCATGGAATCAGTAGTACGAATCTCTCGATACGAATCTTTTCTTGATACGGATTCATTTGGTACGAATCCTTAAAAAGAGTCGAATCGCCCAACTCTACTATAATTTCATAAGAGTACCTATAAGATAATGCATGATTGATTATTGTCAGTGATTTGTATGTGGCGTCATCTGGGAATAATTTCTGTAACAGACTACGTGGTAAGCAAGCAAATTTTATGGTAATTCTTTTAGAATTTCTAGAAGACGACAATAATATTGGTTTGTCTACCAAGTACAATAATACAGCGAACTAATACTGGGTTAGAATTACAATTCGATAATAGTTAAAAATAAAATATACTATTATCTAGTTTAATTTGACAGAATTCAACAAAATAATAGTCAGACGAAAAAAATAATAGTCTTATTCATCTATTTTTTAAGTTAATGTTTGTTTTGTTGAACGACAACTTTTTGTTAATTAAAATAACAATCACCTCTTGTTTAAAAATACCATCAATATAATTTAGTTTAACAAAATTAACGATATTGTTAGATAACCATTTTTTTTTGTTGAATTTACCCATACTATTTCTTTGAGTGTAGCAATGCTGAACAACATCCGGCTTGAAAGATCAAAAAACCGCTGCCCAAGGAATCACTACTTCCACATCCAGATTCTCTATCCAAGTCACTCACAACGAAAAAACTTTGTATGTGAAAATAATTGTTTATGGAACTTTAATAATATAATATTTGAAATCTTCTACCCCAAAAACCTATAAAACGATACCCCACATCGGTGGTGGGGTGGGGGTGGTGATAGGGGGGTGGTAGTGGGGGGAGTGGATGAAGTAAAAAATATTTTGAGGTTTCTGGTTCCTGTACATACACTAAATCACAATTTTTTTATCCCCTTTAATAAGGGGGTGGGGGTGGTAATGGGGGTGGCTAATGCCAAAATTTTTTTTTGAGACCTTAGCTTCTCTTGTATATACTAAATACCAATTTCGTGGACTCTTACCTGCTTGATTTACCCATTTACCCCAAATTTACCCCAATTTACACCCCAACCCTTCGACGGAACAAGATAAAAATATAATCTAGTTCTAGATCTCGTTAAAGTACATATGTGTACCAAATTTCAAGTGAATATCTCAAACGGTTCCAGAGTAAACGTGCGCACAAAAAAAAGTTACAGACAGACAGACCGACAGACAGACCGACAGACAGAATTTTTTTTTTTTCGCTCAAACTTAAAATCTCGACGTTTCATGACATTTTAAGCCTATTTGGACAATAAAAATTTTTTTAAATTTTTTTGTCACTATACTTCCACTGGACGTGGAAGTAATTAATGTTTGAACTTTGTGTCCAACATTAAGTTAGAAGTGATTTTCCTTCTAAGAAGAGACTAAGTATTGAGACTCGCCAAAAATTTTAATAATGAGGACGATAGAGAAAAAAAGAAAAATTAAAGAATTGTAACGGTTTCTTGTCGGGCAGCTGGTTCGGAGATTAATCAGGGTCCAGATTAGTTAATAAGACAGCCCAATAAAAATATAAACAATTTATTTACTTTTTCAAAAAGGCAATGTGTGGCAGTGTTACATAACATACAGGTACAGGTTATATGTCCGTATCTTTTACGGTTCTTAAGACAACATTTTCTATTATCTGAGAGAGAGAGAGAGAGTGTGTAACGGTTGCGATGCGACGTCTCTGGCTTTGGCGGCGAAACGGCGCCGGGGAATGACTAACGACTCGAGGGGTCCCAGTTCAACACGCTGTAGGATTCCCAGGGTCAGATTGCATTCGTTCCGTCGTGTTTGCGTCGGGAGATGCACAAAACTGCAATATGTCCAGCTCAGCACGCTGTAGACAGATTGGCAGAATTATCCACTCTGAATTATGTTGATTTGCGGCCGGGCTTTTATATCCGAGAATCCTCGCTTACTGGTGACGTAGTACTGCGTATAGTTTAGTGTCGTGTGCAAATCCGCGCCTCTAGACGGGAGCTGGTAGATTTGCGGGCCGTGTGCACATTGGTGTCGTGTGTAAATCCGGAATCTTAGTAATGGAGCAGGAATTTAAAGAATGCTTCATTACAGAATCACTAATAATATCGTTGGAAGGGGATAAATCTCTCGAATTGTTCCCTAGGTATTTGTACAATTTGGTGACCAATGTTAAATGAAGAACTTCACTAACATTGTTTACAATATAACAATCAATTATACCAACTGTGGAAATAGTAAGAATATTAGACATAACATAAATATATTCTTAAATCCGTGTATTTAATATACACGGCACATACAATATTTTCTAATAAATATGTTTACTCTTATTCACATCACTTGTCAAAAAACACTCTCTAACTGTTTCATTGACATAAAAATGACGGCGTATGTTATTTTCCACTAATATACTGGTTAATAATTGTATTATTTTATAATGTTTTAGACATTAATTTTAGAAAAACATTCATGTGGCGAAGACCCGCATTAACATTTAGATAATATTAGATCCATTGCTGTAAAATGATTATTTTTTAATGGTACATGTGTTGGTATAAACTATTTACCAACAGTGAAATAGTGACGCTGTTGGAGATTGAAGACAAAGTAAAACGACGGAAGGAATAAGCAAACTTGATCGTTAGTAAATGAACCAGCTTCAATTCAAGGATAGCTTTATTTATTACAAATTTAACAGATTGTGAAGTAATAGTAGCAGATGCACACATATCGGATCATAAAGGACAATTATTTAATTATAATCTAATGGAAAATTATTGTACCGACCCTGTTTCAAATAATAAGAAAATGTGTAGAATTTTCTCAGAACAAAACAAGTTTAATTTTGCTAACCTATTTTATAATGACTTTGATCTATTTACTAAGGAACATGACAATATCAATGACTACTTTTGTGAATTTTTGACGCACTTCCAGTGTTATTTGGACAAGAGTTGTAAAAAGAAAGTTGTGTCAGTCAAGAAAGGTAGCAAACCTGAAAACGATTTCAGAGTGAGACATGAATTAAATAACCTAAAGTATTTTTATTACATTGCTAAGAAATCTGGTTGTCCTGAACTGATGAGATCCTTTAGAAATTATAAAAAAATGCATTAATAATAAAATATCTAATATACGAATAGAAATAAATACAAGTATAATTGAAAATTCAAATAATAAAAATAAAATTTTATGGCAAATGGTTAATAACACATTGGGACGACAAAAACAGAATATGAGAACTGGTACAAAAGTATGATGAAATAATAAACGACGACAAAAAAATGTGTGAAATATTTCCTAGGTAATTATTTTCCTACATGTGTTAAAGATAAACTGAATAACAATTATGGAAATAACTTACCAAATAATTGTACAATATCCAGGAAAATAATTAATTCAACAATTTCCTTTGAGACTGTGACACGAGACAAAATTATTAAAATAATAATTGATAATATGAAAAACAAGAATTCCACGGGCGTTGCGAAATACCTATCCGACTGTTAAAGTTCTGTAAATACGTTATAGTAGATTCTCTTGCTCATCTTATTAACTTGTCGATAAATCTTGGACAGTTTCCGGATATTTTAAAATTAGGTAAAGTAATTCCCTTATTTAAAAAAGATGATCCGCACTTAGTAGAAAATCATAGGCCCATAACTTTACTAAGCTACTTATCTAAAATTCCTGAGAAAGCAGTTGCCAATAGAATACACCTATATTTAGAATAAAATAACTAGCGACACTAGAATTTGTTCAAAAAATCTACCATTACTTCGATAAAGGTAAAAAAGTAGCTAGTCTTTTCTTTGATCTAACTGCAGCTTTTGATTCAGTTAATTGAGGACAAATTAAAAACAATAGGAATAAATGGAAACATTCTGAAATGGTTAATTTCTTATCTGGAAAATCGGAAAATTTTAGTTTCAAGTCAGAAATGTCTGATATCGTTAATATGGAAATCGGTGTAACTCAAGGTTCCGTTATTGGTCCACTTTTATTTCTTATTTTCATCAATGATTTACCAGATTATATCACAGAAGGTGACGTATTTATGTACGCGGATGACACATCACACATCTGTCATCTGACATCTGTCATAATCCACAGTGATACCATTGAACATTTATAGAATATAACTGTTCATTAAGCAATTTGAAGACTGGTGTTCCCTAATTAAAATTCCCTAATTATTAACATGAAAAAAACGGCACTTTTGTATTTTACAAATCTCATATCTCATAATAATCCTAAAATAGAATGTTGAGACCAGCACGAAAACAACATTCTTAGGCTCAGTGATAGATGCAACATTAATTTTACCTCTCAAATAGATACCTTGTGCACTAAAAACATTTGCAGTTTTAAATTTAAAGAAGGGGCGAGCGTAGAGGCGACTTCAATGAGAATATCAGTCGATATTCCGTCGAGCGCGGTTAGTACTTGGATGGGGTACCCATCTTGGGAAATACAGCGTTCTCGTTCCACCTTCTAGAGGCTTGTATATCAGTGTATACTCGGAAGTTACGTAATTTCAGACGAGGATTACGTACTGGATATACCATCCTTCGGAGGGGATGTAAAGCAGGCGGTCCATTGTCTATTAAATGTTAGGCAAGTAAGATCCCTACTCTTCTTAAGGGAAGAGGTTCGGCAAAATTTCCAGGTTGGGGGTAGCTCGTCTCCTGGCGTCGGTGACAGGCCTTGGTAGCGGAAATAGGCCGACGTTAAATAGTTAAAAAAAATTTAAAGAAAGAATTGAATAATAACGCATTAATGACATGTTACTACTCTTTAGCATATTCAGTCATTAGTTACAATATTAGTATATGGGGTCAAACAGCTGAGGCAAGTAGAGTTTTTGTAATACAGAACAGAATTATTCGCATTGTGTTTCTGATAGAGAATCATGCAGAGATACATTTAAATCAAAAAAAAATTATGACTGTTACATGCATTTACATATTTGAGAATCATGCAGAGATACATTTAAAACAAAAAAAAATATGACTATTACATGCATTTACATGTTTAGAATTTCTTGTTTCATGCACAATATCTTAAATAAATTTAAAGTGACATACACAGTTACCCCACCAGAAAGTGCGGGGAAAATACACATAAATATTTTCCACCTTAGCAAATATAAAAAATCACCACATTGTGCTGGTAGTTATATATATAATAAACTAAAATAAGGTCACAAAATTCTTTTAGATAGTTCAGAAGCAAACTGAAAATGTTTTTGAATGAAAATTGTTTTTATAACAAGACCGAGTTGTTTGATCGGTAATATTTTTGTAGTTTTGTTTGTTTTATAGAATATTTGTAACATATGACATATATATTATATTAATTGGTTTTTATATTTTATATCTTATATTTTATGTCAGTTTTCATGACAAAACCGATATTGTTTCTGTAACAAGATTCATGGTGAATGAATTTATTCTATTCTATTCTCGTTTGATGACAAAGAACGTGAAAATGTAGTAGTAACTAATTGCAGGATAGGGCCACCAATCACCAAAGAGGAAATCATAAACTCACATGCGATTTTCCCGAGAACTATTATTCCTAGACAAAATAGTTTTGAATTAAAAAGTTGGCTCTATCTTACATCTTTATTTCTTCTCAGCATACTTGGCATCTATTTCATGGAATAAAAACCTGTTCCACTTGCTATACTTACAATTACAAATTCTCACATTTTAGGCCTTAGAAAAAAATCATATTTTCTAAACTTATTAAGAGACGACTTTCATAATAACACATTTTGTTAATCAATATGTAATGATAACGCGGTAACAAATTTAAGACGAATTCATTGCTCCTGTTTTAATTTGACTGTTAGGTTGTAAACATTTTAAGTGAAATGCTTATTTGAACGCATTTAAGTCTCTTAGGATGACTATATCGTCGTTGATAATATAATAATTAAATTCTGGATCGTTGAAACTAAGTTTTGTCGTGAAAATAACCCGCATTTCTCAATTCCATTTATTCCTTCGATCTTAACGTTTCTCCTGTAGATATCCTGTCCTGTATAGAATCGGTTTCCCTTTCGATTTTCATCGGTCGTAATTTCGTATATGCCCAAGGAACCGTTATTGGAGACTTAAGGGTATCGTGGCCGATAGCCTTGCCATTCCACGCTGACGCATGACTCCAAGTTTAAGATAATTTCGCGACAGCTCCAACAAACCGTCCGTTTTCTTATCTGGCGTTGCTATGAAACAGTTGTAGGCATTTGGTATTGTCGTCAGGGAACATTGTATACTAGCCAAACAAGTATACAGGGTGCGCCACTTAAAACTCCCCAGGCTTGTACTTTGTTATTTTTTAAGCGACGACCATGTTGGGCACATCAAATTGTAGATATTTTTAAGGCATTTAAACATATGTACAGAGTGATTTAAAAAATTGAAAAAATTGTTAAGGAAGAAAACTTAATTTCCTTGAATATTTTTTTACCTCACCCCGTACATGAACTGCGTTAATGTTTCCTTATAAAGGTTTTAATTAGCTTCAATCTATGTTATTACGTTATATTCGAAATTCTTTTTGGTTTTAGAGAAAGAAATTAAAAACACTCTTTCCGATTCTAAACTGTTTTTCTTTTAAATAACTTTGAAAAGGATATAAATAATATTATGCTTTATTTGTAAAACACATATCACAAATAATATTCAACGTAACAAAACAGCAACAAGAAACAAAAGAAATAAACATTTTTAAAAATAAACTTATATTAAAATGTACTAAATAGGAAATTGCAAAATTTTTATTTTAATAACAAATTGAGGTAAATTAAAACCTTTATAAGAAAACATTAACACAGTTCTTGTACAGGGTGAGTTAAAAAAATATTCAAAGAAATTAGGTTTCCGTTCTTCACAATTAAAAAAAAAAATTAAATCACTCTGTATGCGTGTTTAAAGGATTTAAAAATGTCTACAATTTGATATGCCCAACATGGTCATCGCAAAAATAAAAAAGTTACAAGTCTGGGGAGTTTTAAGTGGCGCACCCTGTATAGGTAACAACATACCATTTCATATTCTAAAGACACTAAAATTACTATAGTCATTTATAATCTACAGTGTTCTTCGAGAGGCTTATAAAACACAACAAAAAAATAAGTCGAATTTTGTCGATTGAAGAGGTAATGAAGCACATCGTTATCCCTGGAAAGGGTTGGAACCTTTATTGAATTATAGTACTCAGTGTTGTATTAGTTAAGTAATTAATTGTTGTAATTAGTACATAAGTTATAAGTAAGTGTTTAGTGCTAGCCTGGTGTGTTATAATTTCCGAATTCACAGTACAGGGTGTTTACTGAGGGGTACAAACATGTAACAATATTTAAACTTTTTTTATATATTAATGCAATTATTCAATTTTACGTTGATAAATTGTTTATAATGAAAAACTAACGACAAATTTAAGACATATAGCATAATAACTTGACCATGAACTAGTATTTTACCCATAACACTTATTAGATAGAACAAGTTGCACTTTTGGTTTTATCAACACTTCTGTTCTACAGTAAGAAAACAATCTGAAACATTTTGTTCACCTCGTAGAATTTTACCCGTCTTGCGACAATGAAATCTTTCTATAAGGAATGAATTTCCTTCCCTGCTTCAATAGAGAACGAGAACAGCCAATTTTGCATTTTTCCAATGCAAAGAACATACTTTCGATAAAATAATCCACTTGAAACTCAAATAAAATGATTTTCTTTAAGGCACTTCACATTTAAATTGATAGCCGGGCCAGGCCGTTGAAGACGATTTTCCTCGAGATTCGGGGCCGTCGAATGCGGTTTTCAATTTGTTCATTGCTGCAAGTTCAAAGGAATCAATTTTTCAATCATGAACAATAACGCCTGTGTTACCGAGATCTTGGATTATCGTCGAGGCAGTGGCGGCGTCAAGAATTTATTTGTATTTTCGGAGCTAATAGAGGATGTATTGGATATATCTCAAAGGAGATTTAAAAAAAATAAAATTACTGTTTGTACATGCCCAGTGCAGTCACTAATTTTAAAGACAATTCCTAATCGATAGAAAAATAATTTGGATATACAGTATATCCACAAAAATCCCAAAACCATCTTTATTCAGACTTTTTCATCTCTTTAGTTAAGAATCTGATATATTAATTTTCAAAAATAAAATGGCGGCCACAATATTGCGAACAGTTTAAAAAACAAAGTTTAGTCCGCCATATTGAAGCTGCCATTTTGTTTTTGAAAATTATTATACCAAATTTCTAACCGGCGACTCTAAAAACCTACAGATAATAACTTTAGTGTACAGGGTGAACCAAATCAGAATAGATCTGAAGTTTTTTCTAAAACCTGGACAGACAAAAACCAATATAGGTGTCCTGAGCTCGATTTTTGAGAAACAAACAATGGCACAAACCGCGATCGGCTATCTCTTTCGCCCACCGAGCTGCAAAGCTTTTGGAAAATTGGCATTTTTCTCTATATCTCAATTACCAATTGAATCGAAAATCGAGTAACACATTCTTGAGGACTTTTTTGAATAGAATCCGTTGCTGATAAGAAGAAAATTATGCATGCCTCAGTTTTCGAGATGTAGACATAACTTGTGTTTTTTAAATAGAACACCCTGTAAACTATTTCATTATTCGATCACAACTTAAATTAGCTATCCAACGATATATCATATGTCATATTTATGTCTAGAAAAAGTGCTTAATTTTCGAAATTTAATATATTTGTGAGGAGGCCATGGAAAACTATTAACAACAACACTTCTTATAACATAAAATAATTTTGCCAAAAATAGGAAGAACTAAACTACAATAAATGTTCGAATTTTCTTCTATTGACATCTATGTATATTTAGAAATAAATAAATAGAGCCCTTTGTACAAAATATGCCTCTAAGACAATTTCAAAGATTAATTTACCAACACGATGGCGCCCCAGATCATACGTCAAATGAAACACGAAATTATTTAAATGCTCAGCGATTAATTTAAAATGTAATTTTTTTTTATTACTTAATCCCTTGAATTAAATATTTCTTGGCTTTTATTTTCTGAACGAATCAGAAAAACAAGGATTCATTAACAGTTTAAAAAGTTGTTGCAATAATAATGACCGATGTTCCGATACTTCCAAATTAGAGCCGGTTGTTCTAAAATTGCTACTGCAAATTGACGTACGTCTCGTTCAATTGGTCTGTACGTACGCACGGGAACGTTCTACAGGTCGTCATTTTTAACAGATTCACCTAATTTTTTTTTTAATTGCTTTGTAAATAGAACCCTATTGAATTTCATAAGGATCCGTCGAGTAATTCAATTATTATAAATAATTATTCAACATTGCCTTAGAACTGCATATTTGTTAACAAAATGTGATAATATTATGAAAGTCAAATTTTAATAAGTATATTTTCCACAATATGAATTTTTCTTTAAGGCTATGTCGATAAATGTGCATTATTAATTTTACCAAGGAACATTTATTTTGTATGCAAAGTAACTAGAATATTATTTCGTACACTCAAAGAAATAGTATGGGTAAATTCAACAAAAAAAAATGGTTAACTAACAATATCGTTAATTTTGTTAAACCAAACTATATTGATGGTATTTTTAAATAAGAGGTGATTGTTATTTTAATTAATAAAAAGTTGTCGTACAACAAAACAAACATTAACTTAAGAAATAGATGAATAAGACTATTATTTTGTTCGTCTGACTATTATTTTGTTGAATCCTGTCAAATTAAACTAGATAATAGTATATTTTATTTTTAACTATTATCGAATTGTAATTCTAACCCAGTATTAGTTCGCTGTATTATGGTACTTGGTAGACGAACCAATATTATTGTCGTCTTCTAGAAGTTCTAAAAGAATTACCATAAAATTTGCATGCTTACCACGTAGTCTATTACAGAAATTATTCCCAGATGACGCCATATACAAATCACTGACAATAATCAATCATGCATTATCTTATACTCTTACGAATTTATAGGAAATTAATAACATGATTGCAATGTTCAAATTCTCTCAGGGATCATCGATATATTTGGATGGATCTTATAAACGATCTCTAATCTTTGGTTTGGGTGGTCTGATGTCTCAATACTGAGATTTTGGCTAACCAAAAAAAACTTCATCATACAATAAAGTGTAGATCAACCTAAAAATTAGTTGGTGAACAAAAAACAAAGTCGTTGTACTATTTTATTGTAGACCAAATTGAAAATGGTTAGTGAACATAAAAAAGTGTCATTGTACTATTTAATTTGTTACAAGAAGATATGATTATTAAACTACTATTTGTATAAAGTTGTATGACTATTCTTTTCTGATTGATTTAACTATGAAACTAGATTTCATATGCTCTTTTTGGTTGAATTTACCTATAATTTTCTTTGAGTGTAAACATTAATTGATAGATGAAGTCATGAAAACTTAAAATCTCAGAACTTTTAATTCTGGGGTACGTTATTTGTATCCCGTCTGGCACAGCAAAGACTAAAGATACCCCGAACATACACAGAACCCCAGCCGCGAGCCCTTGCCTCCGGTATTTTTCTTCGCAATCGACAGCTTCGTGTCGCATGCATGTTGTAACTTATTGAACATGACCACACGGTTCAGCTACTGTGCCACCGATTCCAGGAGACCTAATTTCGAGCGACGCCATCGCATCGCCGTAAAGGCATCTCCTCGCGTCACGTTTTCTGTTACGCCGGCGAATTATAATCAAATCCTCCTTGGAAATCCGCCGGGCGTGATTTTCGAAACGAAGGCAGATCATTACGCAGATTATTAGTCGCCTACTAATCTAATTTAATGTGCTGGGGAATTTGCCGATAATGGGCTTGTCGAGGAGTCGTTGGGGTTGGGTAGTGATCGTCACGAAAGTATCGTTTTAATAATGATTTCGTTTATGAAGGGGAAAGGAGGATGGTTAGGAAAAAAATTAAAACGAATCGAAAGTGAAGAGTTGAGATTGAAATTAAGAAATATTGAAAAATTAATTAAAGCGGTTCACTCAACTTTAACATGAAATTCAAACTTTTGTAACTTCCGATTCATGCAAAGTTGATTCTACTTTAAACAATATGTATATTTCTGGTGATTTTCTCTAATACAAAAAAACATGAGCTAATTAATAATACAATATAATAAATTTATTAACCATTCAATAAGATCACCACACAAAACAGTGTAATTAAATTTGCTTTCTGTAACAAAATTTAATGCCGAAATCAAGAAAACATTTAGATCACTATTTGGAGGCCTTTACACGCAGCATATTACGACGTTAGTATTTTTGCTCCAGATTTACAGAAATGCCTGTCTAAAATAATGGAAAAGGCAATTTACGATCAGTTATCGGTATTTATTGAAGAATACCATATTCTTACATCATATCAACATGGCTTCAGGGGTGGTAAATCAGTAGAGACTGCTAGCGTCCTGTTATTAGATACGATTTTTAATAATTTAGATAAATGTAAATATGTGAAAATTCTACAATTCGACTTATCCAAGGCGTTTGATGTGGATTTTATTACATCTAAACTCTTTAACCTTGGTATAGGGGGAATTATTCATACTCGGTAAACCGTAGAATAATTGTGAGAAGAAGAATTTAATGTATCCCGGGGAGTCCCCCAGGGGTCAGTGTTATATTATATGTCAACGATCTGCCAAACCATATAAAAAGTGGGTCAGTGACTATGTTTGCTGACGATAGCACTATAACTGTGGCAGACTCAGATATTGATATTCTCCATAAAATAGTTAATAATGTACTAGATGAATGTATGAGATGAATTTTCTGCTTGGTATGACCGTAATAAACTTATACTGAATTCATCCAAAACAACTTTCATGAACTTTTACAATAGGAAACCCTGTATTATACAGAATTTTACGTTTTGCTACAAGAGTAAATTCTTAGACGTTGTCTTGGACGCAGATCTATGCTGGAAATCCCAAATTGATATGGTATGCAAGAAATTAAGCCAGGCTTATTTTGCAGTTATACAACTGAAAAATATATTTGATCTTAAGGCAGCACTAAATACTTATTATTCACTTGCATACTCGCATATAAGTTTTAGTATATTATGTTGGGGTATGGCCACTGAAAGAGACGGAGTTTTTATCTGCCAAAAAAACTTATACGATTAATATTTAACTTAAAACCAGGGAAAAGCTGTAAACACAGTTTCAAGTCAAATAAATTACTTACAACTCCATCAATTTTTATTTATCAATGCTTATGTTTCGTAAAAAGAAACTTACACCTTTCTGATATAGTTTCATCTCGTCATAATTATATCACGAGAAGCTGTGACCTCCTAATACCATCGCATAATTCTACATTATTTTAAAAATTACCATCCTACTGGTGTATTAAATTATATAATTCTTTGAATAGATAAATTTATGTTTACTAGTGTTATTCTTCATATTTTGTGTACTTGTACTTTTATGTATAAATATAAAAAATGTTAACTTTTATTGGTAACAGTTTTTGTAGGAACTGTGTTTTGGACAAGAATAATAGACTGCTAATTACAAATTAGATTTCCAACCTACAAAAAGAGTCCTATTTTATTAGGACAAAGTATTTAGAACTTCATAAACATTACACTGAACTAGATTTTAGTTGAAAATACGGGAACCCGGCAGACATTTTAATAACAGCTACGTAATTATCTTAAATCTTAAGAAACATATATTTTTGAGGTTAGCTGTGACGTCACGTGCAGATGACCTATAATAGCCACATTGCCTACCTTTCGTCCCACTTCAGCTTTAGCTTTACCGATGAAACTTGATTGGCGTTGTCCCCTCTTAAGACATCTGACGCTCTGAATATTGAAAAAAAAATGTAGATTTTCGAAATTCCAAAAGATGCGTACTTTCTTAAAACGACAGTCTGATGGATATAAAGCGAAATAATCTAAAATTTTGAGTATGGAAAAAATACAAAAATTTATTTCGTAAGATCCACATAAGACGTTTTTGATTACAAAAGCACAATTTTTTTTGAGATTTACCTGACAATGGTAAACAAACAGTAATTGTTCATAAGAAAAATTCCCAATCAACTCAAAATTAAACCAGTTGCATGTATGAACGTTGAAACGACATAAAACTCCATCAATTCAATGGTCGACGTTCAAAAATGGTCATACCTCATGTTACTCTATAGTTCCAGTTCATTTATTCATATCTGCGTATGCGAGGGATTTCGCTTCGAGAGAAGCCGAGATTAAGTACACTATAAAGCGACGCGTATAAAAAGCGAAGATAATTTAAGTGAATTTATTGTACATTCAATTAGCCTCCGTGGCACGTCTTCCAGAAGATGATTTATGTCTCCTTGCTTGTTATTTAATCCTGAGCTTCTTGACCGCGTAGGCGAAGACGTACAAATTATCAGCTGGCCTGTCTGTTGTCGTGAGGCGACCATATTTGATACGCGTTAGAGGTTAGAGCGGATTGAAACTAGGCTACCAGTGTTCCATGTGACGTCACATTTCATATGAAGTAAAGCAGCGGATGTTGTCTTTTTAGTACCGTACAAATACCGTATAGAAATTGTTAATAACCGGGAAACAATAATAACAACAAATCGTTGTTATTATTGTTTCCCGGTTTTAAATATATGCGTAATAAGGAAAACGCAAAACAACCAAAAATAAAAGAGCAAAGAAACTTCCTGTGACGATTGTACTACCCAAGTCATTTAGATCCACGAGATAATCTGCCACAACATTTCCTTCACTGAAAGATTAAAGAAAACGTTTTTTAAAACCTTCATAACGTTTATTAGTACACATCGTTTATTAGTACACATAAATTAGATTAAAAAACACTGAATAGGAGAAATAATTTATAAAGCTATAATATTTGAGATGGAGTTAGAAATAGAATTCGTCGTTAAATTCTGCATAAAAAATGTCCTATTAACCTTGTAGCTTATCCTCACCTATTTCGCGCTAACAGCGTCCGAACAGAGGAGCGCACAGGTAAAAATCAATCCTATTCGAAGTTTCACAGCGAATATCTGTATGATATTTTCAATAAATAAAAAAGTAAATAAAAAAAAATTCATACGTGCATTTTTCTCGTTAGAGTAACCTGTTTTAAGACAAGGGTCAGGAAAAGATAGGTAAATATATCGTTGATGTAAACAACAAAGAGTAGAGGCCACAGAACAGAGCCTTGGGGCACATATGTCTAACAAAGGTATTGAAGTTTGGTCGCTTAGAGAAACACACTGTGTCCTGTTAAGATAACTATTTAGAAGATCGTGGATCAGACCTCTTATTCCTTATTCCAAAGCGGCTTAACGTTTTCAATAACAGTTCGTGGTCGACACAGTCGAAAGCCTTGGCGAGGTCACACAATGTTTTAGTCATATGTAGGCCCAACTCAAAGCCCCGGATCACAATTTTAGATACTGCTTGAATTGTCGATTTATCTTTGCGGAAGCCAAATTGGTGTTCACTTAGTTATGAGTTATTTTTAAAGAAAGTTAGACATGTTTTAATAATGATTTTGAAAATGTTTCCAAAAACTCGTAGAGTTAGTTCTACGAAAATGAGCTTGTGAAGGAATTTCAGGCCTCCTACCACTATATTTCAAATTTTTTTTATGACATTTTATGACACAAAATTTGAGTTTTAATGCCTGAAAAATGAACCAGAAGCTATATTATATTTATAGTTTTTTATTGAAAATGAAATAGTATATTGTGTATTTAGGTGTGAAAGCAATACATTCTCGAACGACGATGCAAATTGTTGGCCGAGGCGCTAGCCGAGGTCAACAAGCATCGAAGTCTGGGAATGTCCTTTCACACCGAAGTACACATACTATTTTTTCTGAAATCATAATCAATATTATTATAAATTAAGGAATTTGTATTAATGCATAAAATTTCTTCATTACAATTAAACTGCTTACTAATAAATGCAATTTTAATGTGAGTTAATTTGTCTGCGTGTATTTATTTACTGTCTAAAATATACATAAAAAACCGTACGGGAATGTTAGTTTCCCGGCCTAGGCCGGGAAAGTAACATTCCCGTACGGTTTTGTTGGTCGTTGCTTGGCAACGGATCTTTTCCGGTCTGTTTTCTGATAGTTTCTTAGCAACGGACTAAAATACTGGAATTGTGCATTTTTCGATCTGAAATCGCACCGAAAATGTAGACATTGCCGATGGATTTCAGAAAAATATGTTATAATACTTTGTATTTAGGTAGTAACGTTATGTGAAAATCCTTTCTCTTTTGGCAATTGTTTTAAAAAATATTTCTTTAAACCCACTTTTTCAAAATTCGGGATAACAAATTTTTTAAAAAGAGAGCCATCGACTATTTACGTGCCATAACATGTGTTTCGTTACAATGTCAGTAATCGATGCAACTACATCAAATTTCGATTAAGTATAGGAGATAAAATAAAATATTTACAAAACGAATTGTAAGTATAATTTATTTAAAGAAGAAATGCACATCTTGCGCAAAAGAATCGAAATCAAACGAAATTCTTTTAAAAACTCGCCAAATTTTAATGTTCTGATTTGCATTAAATTTTAAATTGGTTTAACAATTTTATGCATGGTTGAAAATGGTAACGGAAACAAATTTTTTTTTATGATTTTTATGACAAGAGAATGATTTTATGACAATTTTAGGACATTTTGCGTATTTTATGACATTTTAGGATTTTATGACAAGTATGACCCCTGGAATTTGAAGAGAAAATAGTGCTGAACATTACCATTTAGTCGTAGCATCAGCGATTCACGAAATAATTACGTTTGAACTCTTCGCAAAGATGGTGGGTAGCGAGCACCCCCCCCACCATGCCAACTTGGTAAAATACTCGAGAGGCATCCCATACAGTTAAAAAATATTGACTTACAAAAAAAATTTATTGATTATACTAGCGAGCAATATATACTTAACAATGCTTATATATCAAGTTGTATTTCATTTGAAATATCGCATAAAATGCCGAATTTAGTTTGCCACAAACAGTAAATGGTTGTCAATATGGTTGTTCCATCTGCTTCAAATTCAGACGTAGAGATTTTTTACTTGATCAGTGGATACATGTTGTGGAATATTATTTACATATATCATGAAAAGAAGAAGTACTGAACCTTGTGGTACACCTAGATCTACATTTCTTTTATATATAAAAGATTAATATTGTTATATTTTATTATCATTTTCCTATTTTTCAGACCTTAACAAAAATATTTTAAATTTGGAACATATGTAAGATAGCACGGTAGACTGCAACTTCTATTCATTTGAATAATAATAATAATAATATTTATTTTCCTCTTAGACAAATACATATTTGTATAGGAATAGTCAAGGTAGTGCTTACAAACCAACTTATGCTAATTCTGACAATTGTCATAAAATTCTTCTAATGTATAGTAACACTTATTTATTAAGTATTTGTTCAACTTAATTTTGAATGATCTCAAATGTCTAACCTCTTTTATTGCAGAAGGTAGTTTATTAAAAATATTTGGACCTAAATAAGCGGGTGAATCCTTAGACACTTTATATTTACAAAAGGGAATATAAAAATTATTATTTTGTCTAGTCCCAATTTTGTGGGCATCTTTGGTTAACATAAAGTTGGATTTATGTTTAAAAACATATACACACAATTCATAAATAAAAACACATACAATGGTTAAAATTTTAAAATCTTTGAATAATCCTCTACATGATTCTAGACTGGAAACATTTGCAATGCACCTTAAAATTCGTTTTTGAACGATAAAAACATCTGAGAATAGGGTGGAACTACCCCAAATACATATCCCATATCTTAATCTAAATCCTACCTGTGCGTGGTATATATTTATTAACTGTTCTCGTGTTAGAATTGATCTAATATTTCTGAACAAATAACAAACTGTATTTAATTTTGATATTAAGTTGCCACAGTGAGCCTTCCAGTTTAGACATTCATCCACTGTGATTTCTAAAAACTTATTTTGCTCCTCACTTTTTAATGTGACACCATTTATTTTAATATTTAATTTGGAACATTCTTTTTGCCTGTTATGAAACCTTATAACAGTTGTCTTATCATTGTTCAAAAATAGTGAATTATTACCATACCAATTACATAAGGTACCCATCACATTATTACATTCGTATGTCAATAAATCGTCCGATATATCGGACACCAACAAAGATTTGTCATCAGCATATAGCACTGAAAATGCGTTTGGTGTCCAGTTCTCAAGGTCATTCGTGTATAATATAAATAGTATTGGCCCCAATACAGACCCTCGAGGAACACCAGTATTCACTGGTCTGTACTCAGAATTAATTTTAGAGGCGGCTTTGGTATTAGTGTATGTCAGACTGACATATTGCTTTCTATTTTTCAAAAAAGAGGCTACCGTCATATGCCACACCTCGTATACCGTATAAGTATAATTTGTGCAATAACCATGATCGATATATGTTTAGGAAACATTATGTAAACGGTGATTGTGGCGTGATATCAATTATTTTCCTATTTTTCCATTTTTATAGAAAAAAGTATAATATGTAACAACTGCACTCACGTGCTTTTGCAAAGCTTTACGCAAATTACACTAAAATTAATGCATTGTAAACTTCAAGCTTATTTCTTATAGTCAATGGGGCTTAAGGAATAATTCCGAGCATTTTCACGCACATGCTAAAATATGCACATCAGTGCGTAGGCGAAGAATACATTAAGTGGATTTACTTTCACTGGAGCCTCATAAATATACGTTTAAAAATTTATCGGCGACTTTATCGATGTAAGTAGATGCTAAAAATGCTAAACAAGTTTCTTTACTCATCGAATACGCCTAATAGTTTGAATATACAATCATTAACCGACTGGCTGGCCCTAAAGGATGTTCTTTTTTCTCTCTTTGGTGTTTTTATTCTTCTCGATGTGTATCATTTATCAGAGAAATATACAGTATGTGGAGGATGTAAGCGGATTATGCTATGAGGGGGGATTGGGTAATCTTTTAACAGTACATCAGATGTGCAGACAAATATCTCGCCCTAATCGAATGACATGGCTATATTTTAAATGTAAAATTTTGATGTATAGTACAGAGAAAGATTGAAAAAATTTATGTAACTCGAAAAAATACCCCCCTCAAAAAACCACCCTTTCGGTGAAAAAAGCCTTATTTTACTGATAACTCGTCAACCGTTGAAGATATAAAAAAACTGCTCATGATAAAAAAGAAAGCTTGAGTAATTTCCTAAAAAAAAGTCCTACTGTAATTTTGTTGTATATGAGTTTTCGAGAAAATCGATATTGAAAAAAATTCCAAAATTTGTATTTTTAATGCGCGCGAATTTTCGTTTACTTGAAATTTATTGCGCACGGCCTATAGAAGAAATTGAATTGCTCGAAAACCATACAAGCTAAGAAGAAAAATCAAAATGGATTTTAAAGTGGATATAAAATACTCTCTTGTGTTGACATTTTTGAGAGCTATTGATATTTATTAGTATATAAAAATAACAATATAATATAGTTATCTCTTAATTTTTTGCGTCTCTATCTATTCACGGGCCCATAAAAAATAACTGACTTTAATATAAGTTATAAATGCATTATCTTTCAGTTCAAGGTAGTACTTCAATGCAGAAAAAGTTAGGAATAAAAATATTCACATTTAAAAATTTACCAGCATGTTGAAGTTAGCCAAATGTTTGCCAATTTTACTTCCACATCCAGTGGAAGTATAGTAACGATAAAAAATTTTTTAAAAATGTTTATTACTCAAATAGGCTCAAAATGTCATGAAACGAGAGATTTTAAGTTTGAGCGAAAAAAAATGTCTGTCTGTCTGCCTGTAACTTTATTTTTGTGCGCACGTTTACTCTGGAATCGTTTAAGATATTGACTTAAAATTTGGTACACATATATACTTTAACGAGATCTTGTTCCGTTGAAGGGTTGGGGGGTAAATTGGGGTAAATATGGGGTTAATGGCTAAATCAAGCAGGTAAGAGTCCATAAAATTGGTATTTAGTATGTACAAGAGAAACTAAGGTCCCAAAAAAATTTTTGGCATTAGCCACACCCATTACCCCCTTATTAAAGGGGATGAAAAAAAATTGTGATTTAGTGTATGTACAAGAACCAGAAACCTCAAAATATTTTTTTCCTTCATCCAACCGCACTACCACCACCTATCACCACCCCCACCCCACTACCGATGTGGGGTATCGTTTTATGGGTTTTTGGGGTAGAGGATTTTAAATATTATATTATTAAAGTTCCATAAACAATTATTTCCACATACAAAGTATTTTCGTTGTGTGTTGGATAGAGAATCTGGATGTGGAAGTAGTGATTCCTTGGGCAGCGGTTTTTTATTTTTTATTTTGATTTTGCCAAAATTGATTGATTTTTATTCCTAACTTGTATGGTTTTCGAGCAATTCAATTTTTTCTATAGGCCGCGCGCAAATATTTCAAATAAACGAAAATTCGTGCGCATTAAAAATACAAATTTTGGAATTTTTTCAATATCGATTTTCTCGAAAACTATGGCATATACAACAAAATTACAATAGGACTTTTTTTAAGGAAATTAGTCAAGCTTTCTTTTTTATGCTGAGCAATTTTTTATATCTTCAACGGCTAACGAGTTATCAGTAAAATAAAACTTATTTCACCGAAGGGGTGTTTTTTGGGGGGGTTGCGGCACCCCCTTCCCCCCCGAACGGATTTTTGTGGTTTTGTGATGTATAACCCCTCCACTAACAGTAACTGAAGGAAAACTTCAGATAACATTTTTTTGTGATGGAAATTTTTATAATTATTGGACTATTCATTAAAAAACAACATAGGACGATAATATTTGGCATATAGTTGACACTATTGCCAACGGAAAGAACTGACATAATTTTAGTGAAAAAAATATACTACAAAAATAACGAAAGTAAAATGATGACGGAAAATAATATTTCTTACATCTTTTGGACCAATCAGCGATTAAAGTTTAAGTGATTTTTTGTAAAAACCAGGGGCATTGCCCATTGGGTAAGCCAAAGTAACTTGCGAGGTGCACCTTTGGTTTCACCAACGACTTTAAAATGCATTACATCATAAACGATTGACATTATTGATTACGAAGCTATAGTTACAACCACAGATAAATCAGAATTTAATAGCCTTTCACATATATTACACAACTATAATTTACAACGACTTAAAACCACGTATAAATAAACGATTTCAATTCGATTTGTCCATTGGTGACAAGATGCACAAAAGAAAAAGAAACAATAGAATAATGGAAATGAAATATGTATGAAAGAAATAGACGAAATAACTAGCATTTATTAATTCAGACATCACAATATAACTTCTTCTTTAACCGACTTTAACAAATTTTAAAAATAAGAGTTTTTCCATTGTATGTTCACTCATTATTCGAATTAGCTTAGGCCATTTCTATGTAATTTGCAAACTGTAGGGTACTGATCCTTGGAACTCTTGGAACGTTTAGAAAATAAAACATGCATTGTATTCCTCTTGAAATGAGCTCTCAAGTTACAGGGTCTGTTTTTCACATTGTATAATGAAACTTCATTGAAGGCACGTTTAGCGAAATTACTGAAACTGAAGGAAATACATCACGTGTGCTTAATTCCTTTTTTATTGAGTTGTGTTATTTTACGCCTTTACTGCGCATGTATACCTAAATAAACCAGGAAATTGTCGCCAAACGATTCTGTAAATCCCTACGGTGGATGATTATGGCGACCCTGCTTTGCCGCAAGAGACAGCCAAACATCAGATTGTCTATAAGATGATTCGCAAGCTATTGTACGGTAACGGGCAAAGCCGTAATGAGAGTAGGGCACTAATTCGGGAAAATCTACGAATACTCCTAAAGTACGCAGTAGGCGATGCCGTGGAAGCGGAAATACAGGAATTTCCTCTCAGTAAGCCATTTAAATATTTAACCACCTCCCGGTAAAATAATTTCCAGAACAGTAGTTCTGTTTACGTTTCGAGGTTGGATATTGTTTTACCTCTCCTCGTGTTGAACGTAAAATATTATCTATTTAAATTTAAAAAATATGAAATAACTCAGTATTATGAAGCGACCTTGAGCGAAAAGAAGACAACGGACACTCATCCTATTAGTAGAGTGGGGTAATTTTTCCCTCATGAGATTAGTCCAAGCGTGTGCGAGACTATTTAAGTAAAAACTCTTCAGTGGCTTTGCACCAGTCTAATCTATTAACATATCTATGATTCCAACGTGCTATTTTATGGGTTATCATTACAATTAAAATACATATTGTTTTTTACTATGAGTCGTTTTGGAAATACATTTTTAGGTGGCATGAATAATGCAATTGTCTAGCAAAATATCACAAGAAAGCGTCAATTAACGACAAAACTTATAACAATGGTATTTGTAATTTTTTTCGCGAGTTGCCAAAAGTAATATAATTCGTATACATTGTCAGTTTATTATCAAAGGTATAATTCTCCACGCTAAAGCGCAGGGGTTTACACCCTTTATAGTACTAGGCAACGCTCTCGAAAAAAAAAAAAAAAAAAAAATACCAACAAAATTCAAACTACTATTATAGCGATATTACATACGAAAACCGAAAGTGCTCAAGTGAAAACTAAAATAATATCACTTATGGCATTCGTAAAAATTAAAAAATTAGTAAGTATAGTAGGTTCCGTATATAATTCAGCGATATAAAAAAGCCCACAAAAAAAGGTAAAGGGTACCGACCGCATAACACTTTCAGTTTATTTACAAAAAAGGCCATAAAGGTGTTCGGCTTCTTTTATTATCATCACAAAAAATGGTCATACATATTTCCTAACAAGAATGTAGGCCAATCCCACTAAATATAATTGGTTGAAATTTGCTCTAGCCGATTGATGATAGGTTGGAATAAACTATGTAGTCAACGTAGACTATAGGGGGTAGGGGTGGACTAACTGTTTCTTTGTCATGGAAGTTTAATGAAAAGTTTTATTTAAATCTTTTTGTTGAAATAAATAATTTAACTTGCTTAACAGTAAAATTAAAGTTTACAAAAATTAATAATTATTAAAAAGATGATCGTGATAAAATGAAAATGAAGGGTAATGGAACGGTTTTTAATTAATCCGTGAACGAACGCTCGACACTGTGGAAAAGACCACGTGATGGGTTGAAAATGGACTGAGTGTATGTGGAAAAAATGGAAAAATGCAACGTCGATTACCAGAAAAATTAGTTAAGTCAAGTTTTCAGAAAAGCGAAATTTTAGAAGCATTTCATATTATTTTTTGGCAAATGGTCTTTTTCCCCTATTTCGACCCCTCTGAATCCGAATCTGCCGGTTGCCAAACCGAAATCCCGACCCGAAGTGAGATAAAGATGGCGGCCAATATGGTGCCGAAACCGAAAACCGGAGCTGTAAAGCCCCCCTTTGACACAGGAATGCGTGCAAAAACATGTAATTATATGTTTTTGAGTATGGGGAATTCAAAAATACACTTTAAAAAAAAGACATTGGTTGGGTAAATTCAAGATGGCGGCCAAGATGGTGGCTATTACGGCGCCAGCACCATCATCCCCATTTTCGACGTAAAAACGAGTGTGACGCGTCTCTGTCATGTTTTTGAGCATGAGGATTCCAAAAATTACCTCTAAAACAACGTTTGAAATTAGGAAAAAAAGCTACATTTTTGGGGAAACAAAAGCTTACATGAACAAAAACATACAAAAATTACTGTGCCTCTCCAGAATTGAGACAGGTACGTCTGCAGGGAGTACAGAGTTTTAAGCAAGGGACATTTGTCTTCCTACAACTGCAGTTCTTCGAATTACAAAGTCCTCTATAGTGGCAAATGACAACTTCTGGACACGTCTTAGGAATGGGGTTCAGTGTCATGAATCGTGGGACAACTTGATCGCCGTCAACGGCCCAGTCGCAGTCTTCAAGTGATGGCAGCGATGGCGTGGGAAGATGAGCGTTCTGCCATACACATACCTGTCAAATTACAAATAGATTAAATAACGTGTTCCCAGTCTTTTAAGTACCTATTTTAATTGAGGAAAAAGACCATTTGCCAAAAAGTGATATGAAATGCTTCTAAAATTACTACAAAGAGCTTTTATCGATATTTTGACTAAACTAAATATGGAATTTGATATATTTGAGGAATGGTTTGAGCATACGCTACCTCCGAATTTGAAACCTAACAGCGTGATTGTTATGGATAATGCATCTTATCATTCAGACAAATTGAAAAAAATCCGAATAGGTACTTCATCAAATAAGGAAGAAATACAAATTTTTCTGATGAATCACGATCTGTACTTTGAAGAATGTTATACGAAGAAGCAATTATTGGAAGTATTGCGTACCAAAACATTTGAAAAAAAATATGTTGTCGAGAATATAGCGAGGCAATATGGACACTCTGTTTTAAGACTACCTCCCTATGTTTGTATTTTTAATCCGATAGAGCTGGTGTGAGGCCAATTGAAAACCCGAATTCGTCGGAAAAACACATCTCCTAAATTTGACAAATAATCTAGTCATATAGGTAAAAAAAAATGGTAAACCTCGGAATGAAAGATAATAAGTTGTAAATTTGTATAAATCATTGTTTTGGCATTTTATAAGTTAGTTCAAAAGTCTCGTCAAGATATTCAAGGTCAAAGGTCGCAAGAATCGGTTTTTGTAAATATCTCGTTTTCTATGCTCTAAATGACATTTTGATTTATTATAAAAGTTGTGAGCATAAAATTCTCTACAAATATTGTATCAAGCAATATTTTATACATTCAATCGTTCTTGAGATAGAGCGCGAAGTTTGGGGAGCGCTTAGCTGTATATGTAATAACGCAAGGTCAACTGTGGAATCCAATAAACAATACGATTTATAAAGTTAATTACACACTGTAACCCATTTCAAGTGGAAACACCTTCGCAACTTAGTTACTGGTCATCCAATTTCAACCAAATTTGGATCGGTATCAAAGATTTGTAATATTTCTTTTTCAGTAAAACAACACTGACTGTAATAAGTTTTGTTACTCAAAAAAGAAATATTAAAGATCTTTGATACCGATCCAAATTTGGTTAAAATTAGATGACCGATAACTGAGTTACAAAGGTGTTTCCACTTGAAATGGGTCACACTGTATATTAAAAATATTATAAGTATGAAAAAACCTTGATTATTTACTATTTAACATATTATGTTAGAGAATATATATACTCGGGACAAAATGTAACCCTGGGAAAGCAAAATAAAGATATCGAAATAGAGAGAAGGCATCGATTGGGATAGGTAGCCTTCGGAAAATCAGCTTTCATTTTGAAAAATAAAAAGATACCTCAGTACTTGCGATCCAAAGTATTTGACCAGTGTATTCTCCCTGTCATAACTTATGGAGCTCAAACCTGGACCCTCACAAAACAAAGACACAAAGGGCTATGGAAAGGACAATGATCGGTATCTCATTAAGACAAAGGAGAAGAAACGAATGGATCAGGCAGAGAACTAAAGTAACTGACATAACAAAAAGAATAACACAGTTAAAATGGGACTATGCCGGACGCATAGCTCGCATCAAGGACAACAGATAAGATGCGTCAGTGGAGACCGTGGGAAAAAAGAAATGGAGGTGGACCAACAAGTCTATGGTACGATGACACCAAGAGAGTGATAGGACTACCATGGATAAGAGTCGCACATGATAGGAACAGATAGAAAATGTTAAGGGACGCCTATGCTCAATACTGGGCGCAAACGGGCTGAAGAAGAAGATATTATGTTTATAGATACTTTTTTTCGGAATTTAGCTTTAACTTATTACCACATAACCAATCGTATAAAATATCAAGAGTGTTTGTTATACTATCAAAATCTTTACCGGTCACAGTGATTACAATATCATTAGCAAACAAATTTATGTATGAATTTTTCAAAACACAATGTATATCATTCACATAGATAATAAATAGAAGAGGCCGCAAGACACTTCTTTGGGGAACACCGTACGGACTCTCAATCGTGCTTGACATTTTGTTTTTAATTTTCGTCCTGTGGTACCTATTATATAAATAAACTTCTAACCATTTCAAAACAGTACTTTCAATACCATATCTGTATAATTTTTTCAATAACAAACGTCTATCTATAGTGGCAAAGAGTGGTATTCTGTATAGTGATATTATTTTTATTTTGGAAAAGTGTTATTATTTCTGGTAAGTTTAAAACATGTTTTATTTGCAACATTTTAAGAAATGTTTTTATATTGTTTATTTTAGTGTAGGAAAATGCTATTAATTTTCTTACTAATTTAATGTATTTTTATATTGTGTAGCTGTTGAATGTACCTATTCATTTATTTATTTATTTATTTAATTTTATTCAGTTTTTACTTTAAAACTTTATTATCTTATTTTAATAAGAAAGTTTATTGCGTTGTTATTTTGTAGAATAGTTAGTTATTTTTAACTGAAAAATACTGGGTTATTATTTTTTTTAACCTCTTACTCCCTATAAACAATCCTGGCAAGGGATATGCTTATATCACCTTGTTAGATCTTGCTTGGCAATAAGAAAAACTGGTATAGTTGAAGTTTGTGTACATTTTTATAAACATACTTATTTGACAGTTTTGATGTTAAAGAAATTATGTCCTTACAAGGACACCAGTTTTTGTTTTTGGCTATGAGCATAAAAACGTTGAATTAATTGTATTTTATGTAATTGCGCTCTATTTGTTATTAGTATAGTACACTACACAATTCTTAAGCGTGTAAAAAATGTCGGCGTCCGTGGCGGTGCAGTAAAGATCAAAGACGCCGGCATTTTTTAGACGCCTAAGAATTGTGTAGTCAACTTTACAACTGAACGAGAATTCAAATCTTTTAATTCATTGTTTGAAACTGAAAGTACATTTTAGGATTTGTGAGCTTTTTTTATATCGCTGAATTATATACGGAACCTGCTATACTTAATATGCACTGATGGTGTATCATTATGCCAATAGATTCAAAATTGTGTCGAGATTTTTGACACTATTTAAGTTTTGATCAGTACATGAATATGTTAATTGTCAACAGTTGCAAAAGCAGTCTTGAGATACCATCAACACTAATATACAAAACATTTTAAAAAATCACAACATCTATAAAATTACAACCAGTTTCTACACCTAACATTTAAAAATGACATCATTAACCTTAATCCAGGGTGTTGACTTGAACCTGTTAAGATTCATCGTGTCGATATCGGCGAATATCTCGAGTTGCAGAATTACTTATGTAAATTCGGAGAGGAATGTGTTTATGCGTGACTTTTCAAATTAAAAATCGAACAATAAAAATAACGTTAATGGTCTGTTGACGTTTGAGGATTTGTTTCTTACTCTGATAAGCAATGAATATAACACCGTATTAACTTAATAACGCCATATTCACTCATAAAATCCATCATTAAATGATGTGCCAACATACAACAATAACCCGATATAAGCAATTAGAAGTCCTCTTAAAAGTGCCATTAACCCATATCTCATAATCGTCTCGTTAATAATAATAAGGTAATGTTTGCCGAGAAATTAATAATTAATATACTGACAGATATGATCAATAACATCTTAGAAGCCGGTATTAATAATGTAATATGACGTAATTGCTGTACCCTTGCAGGAATCTACTCGGCATTCACAGCCGATATCAAGGCTGTTTATTACAGTGACATATACTGATGGCTTGAATAAAAAGATGCAAAGTAGAACACTCGATGGGTCCTTTCACTTTTTAACTAAAGAATAGCTGAAACCAGAGTCCTAGATGACAGAAAAAATGTTTCGCTTATATCTGTTGTATAGGATAAACTGGAAAAATGACTAATTTTCGATGTTTTCCAGTTAAATATCTGTAAAATTTTACAACATACCACAAAATGTAATAAAAACTATTGCGTATATTACAAAATTTTCTACAAACGTCTTCCCTACAGTTTTTACAATTGAATTCATAGTCTTGATACCACGTGCAATCAAAATTACAATTTGAAAAGGTCGTTAAATTTTATTGCTAATTGTAAATTAAGATATCAAGACGTTTTTATTTAGCCCTGTCAATGAATGGTTTCTAGAGGGAAATGCCGGGATCCCAATTTTTGACTGGGTTTAGACTATTTAGGAGGTAAACATACCAAAAGTCCCCGAACATAGGAGGTGCGGGGGGTGCAGGGGGCATGAAGAAAGTCCCGGTTTTTTGTTATAGTGGTTATATGCAAAATTAAAGCTGACTAAATTCTCTATTATTTTTTTTTTTCGTATCTGTTATGGTTCAGTAATGGATTGTATATCTTTTAACTGTATTCTAACTTTATTACAAATTTATTGTAAATTGAAAAAAAAAATTTAATAATCACTATATAAAACCTATTTTACGTAAAAGTGAGAGTTTGTAGGCCTCTGGTTATCACCATGTATTACAGATATGACCCAATTTCAATAGGAATTATTGTACTGTACTGTTTTAAATATGTTCCAAATTGTAATTAAATATTTTAAGTCTAACAGTTATCGTGTTTACAAGAAACGGTATACACACACACATGTATATAAACGCACACACACACTTACAGACACAAAGACATTTTTTATTCGATATTTGAGTTCAGTCTACTGCGAAATGGATATCTGTACAAAAAATTTTATTCTACGATAATTATTAAAAAAAAATTTCAATTTATAATAAAGTTAGGATACAGTTAAAAGATATACAATCCATTACTGAACCGTAAAATTAATAGAAACATTATTGTAGAAAATTTAGTCAGCTTTCATTTTGCATATAGCCACTCTTTGATTAGGGCTAATCGTTTTCGAGATATGAGCGAAAAACCAAAAACCTGGATCTTCTTCGTGCCCCCTGCACCCCCCGCACCCCCACGTTCGGGGACTTTTGGTATATTTACTTCCTAGATAGTCCAAACACACCCCTCAATAGAATTAAAAAATAGACAACCATACAACGAGTGTGTGAAAAATTTTCAGGCGCTATGTGAAATCAATGGTTTTTAAGCAGCGTTTTTAAACACTTTTCAAAACAGCAAAAATATTTTCCAGAGTACCAGGAAATTAATGCAATTGATTATATATGCACTGGTCTGTACGTGATAACACAAGAGGATCGATTAAGTCACTGAAACTGTGCAACAAAGAAATTTTAAAGTAGGAACATTGTAAGTGGCGGCAGTTCCGCTGTGGTCTCGGGGCCATTATAATGCACAAATGACCCCGCATTATAGCATTAAACTCAAACTTCCAAGCAATTAATCTTACATTTTGCTCTGACAAAATATATTTTACTCTAAAACTTTAATTTAAAGTGGTGTTGGTGGAAGTTTCGAGGCAACCGTTCTATGCAGAGAATTTTAATCTGCTATTGTGACTGCGCAAAGATGCGGCCGAACTTTTGCAAAGAACGAACTGTCTTTTTTGCCGGCCGAGGACGTAACTTTTTTATTTTAGCCTCGTGTTCCGGAAAAATAGATCCATACACGATTTGTATAGAAGAATCTGGCTTTCAAATACGTGCTTTAAAACCTCATGACACTGAAACCGCAATAATTACAGAAAGCTCTGGTGATATATACTTTATTTCTAGAATATCATTAATTCCCTTGAAGTACGCTTCCCAATTTAAATGGCTTCAGTTTATTATGGAAATATGATTTGCTATTGCCATAAATAAAGCTCAAGGGCAAACTTTAAGTGCAGCAGGAACTGATTTAAGAAAACCATGCTTCTCTCATGGTCAATTTTATGTAGCTTGCTCTGGAGTAAGTAACAAAAACTTTATTATAACTTCAGAAAGTAAAACAAAAAATATTGTGTATAAAGAAGCCTAAGTTTAATTTACATCAACCATTCTAGAGTTACTGTTTCAGTAAGATCCTCCACTACATGATATTTATAACATCTGCAATAAATACATAAAATCACATTCGATATTATTTATATCATTTAAGTAAATTATGAAAAGCAGTAGTCCAAGGATAATTTTCTGTCGTTGTAGTGCTAAAAATACATGTGTTTGTTTATAAAAAAAAGTATTTCCCAAGCGAAGAAAGGTTTAACGTTGCATGCTCGCAATGCCCGCACTGGGTCGAATCAGTCAAGGATGTCCGAGATGTTGATATTTCTGAAAGAGAGCGTCAAATCGTTAAATAGGAGAAGTATGCTTGACATGTACATTTGTACACAGAACAAATTTGTCCCGGCGCCCCATGAAAAAGTAAACCTTTCTCACTGACCGTGAGAAAAGCGAAAATAATTCGCGTGCCTCGCCCTCTTAATTTTATTTAAATGGCATTCCACCCTCGCGGCTCCATTATACAAATTCCTGGCATTTTATTATTTTATCTCGTGTTCTTTTTACCGTACTTTGTTTTTGTTCTTCTTTTTTGCGGTCGAATTAAATGAAAATAACTGTGCCGCGAGTTACGTGCCGAACTCCCGCTTCGGGGCTTTGAATGCATAAAAAACACTCGGGTATTGTGGAATGCGAATATCTTTAATGAAATAGGTGAAAAAAATAGTCTCCGCGAGGCCTTTCATTTGCTCCAGCAGGCGTAAATACTATATATAATGCGACCTGAATAAGATATCCTTGAACTGTATAAACAGGCGGCTCAGGATCTCTTTATTTCGAATAGTCGAGGTATGGACTCTTAAAGTTCCAATTGTCACATGTTTTATATAAGCGCTGGGTGTTCGTCACATATAACGCCCCTGTGTAAGGGAACGTTGCGAGGACTTCCTGCATCATGTTTATGTCTTCCTTGAACTTGTCAGTAGATATGCAATGGGGCTACGGGGCCAAAACCCCATGCTTTTTCTTATGGAGGTTCATCGTGGTCTTTTTTGATACATCAATAACCTTCAGATGACCTTCACTCACACCATTTTTCCCATACACATGATAATATTTATTTTTATTTGAATTAAATTCCTAAAACTTTGAATAATTAATGAATAATTTGCATAGTCACGTGATAATATTTATATTTATTTTAATTACTATTGAAAAGCTGTTCTCACCTCTAGAGTTAACACTGTAACAGTAAACATGAATCAGTAAGGTTTATCATGGTCTTTTTAATACATCAATAACCTTCAGATGACCTTCACTCACCTCACCTCATACTTTTAATTTCCTATAGAGGGAAGTCACAATATGATAATATTTGATTTAAATTCTTAAAACTCTGAATACTTATAATTTCCTATAGTCACGTGATAATAATTATATGTATTTTAATTATTATTGAAAAGCCCCAACCATACGCCTCTGGAGTTAACATTATAACAACAGTATAGATGAATCAGCAATTATATTTTTAGATATATTAAATTCTTATAGCATGTACAGTATTACCGACACTTACTACAACTAATATATATTCAGGTGATAAGTCTATATTTTTATCATAATTATTTTTAATGAAAAAAATCCAGCCACCGCCCAGGATTCGAACCACCGATCTCCGGTTTGAAAGCACAATGCTCAACACACTAGGCTATCGAGGTACCTGACTTCAAGTTGATTAATACTGGTATACATGAATCAACGCATGACGTCACACACAGAGAAAAGCGTGCGCAGTGAAGGTCTACTGTATTAGCGAAATCTATTTCAATTTCCTGAAATGTAATATATTCATAATATTTATTTATTATTAATTAATTTTTATTTTAAATTCCTTAAAAACTTCTGAAAATTTATGATTTCCTATATAGGAGTCACGTTATAATATTTATTTACCAATAATTATTTTTATTAAAAATAAAAAAAAAACAGCCTTGACCGTGGATCGATCCTGCAAACTCTTGACTGAGAGTCCGAAGCGCTCTCCACTAATCCACTGTCCTACATACTAAATAAATGCTTAATTGTTGGTATCTTCCAGCTGTTATAGTTAGATACATTTACAATCTTCTTATCAATTCTTCGAAATTACCTATTTAACATAAAGATAACGAACCATATCTATCGACAGAGAATATGTATTAATTATTATTAACCATTTCTTTAACAACTTTATTATTTTTATGAGAATTGTTTTTTCAATTATTTTATAGAAAAGTTTTTCGTCGCCTAATAATTTTTAGCTTCAAATAATATTGACTAACAGACTAGAAAAAAATTAAAAGTCTTTAATATTATACAACATTGTTTGTTATTCTAGATTTCGACAACGATCACCTCATCACCAGGGGAATTACTTAAATGACTTATATTAAAAACGTTTGCATGTGACGTCATACCTCATTATATTTTTTTTCTGAAAAAAATAGAGACTAAAAATAATGTAGATAAAAGTTATATTTATATTTAACCACTTAATGATGTCCAAATATCAATGGAAACCATAAAATGTTATAAATATTTTCATGTTCAAGTGTTAAAGCAGATGTCGAACTTTAATAAAAATTGAAATAGCCACCCAACGATGTCTACTATATTAGTGAAATCAATTAAATCATACATAGCTTTAATCTTTCAGCTTATCAGCTTCATGATGTCTGGTCAATCTAAATTTTACATGTATATATACCAGGCACTAAATGAATGAAATCGTTTACCATAATATGCCAAAGGACCTTACTTTAAACTTTATCCGATTTTAGTGAAAAAAAAACTAAGATTCATTAAAAAATTTACCCTACAATTCAACTAGAGGTAAATGTATACGTCTATACACAAAAAGTTATTAAAAACCCCAGGATTGCAAATATTCATATTTAAGTGCTGGTGATATCAAACTTTAACAAAATTAAAATAGACACCTAACGATATCTACTATATTAGGAAAATCTTTAACTTCAATATTTCAATTTCATGAAATGTAATAATACATACCTTTAGATCGGTGACTGAACAATGAAACCAAACGTAGAATTTTATTTCTTTCCATCAAGCCATAGAGGTTATCTTTAAAACGCATCTAACGAGTTCAACGATTATACATAAAATTATATATTATTTATAAGATGGAAAATAAACTAATGATATAACAATGTTAAGATTTTAGAGACAAACAAAAATTCATATTCACAGTGGACATTGACGAGCATTAGTCATGGGCGAAGTAAAACATAGTAATTTATATAATATAACCTATCAAATAATATTCAAATGTTCTAAGACAAAAGTTACATTTAATGATTGATAGGTACCTGCTTATACTCATAACTCAAAATGATCTCTAAATGAATTAGCAAATGTTTTCTCATTTTTAACACCAATATTTGAATTTAAAATCATTCTTTCTTTTGACTGTGAATCAGCAGCATATATTATAAAAAATCCTTCTAGTTTCAAAAGAACTTATTAGCAATTAAAAGATTTTTCCAAAATATGAAAAATATGAATTCCATCAGTTACACCCTGTATGAACTACTGATTATACAAGATACCAACAGAAAATTACCTAGTTTATTTAATTAGTATTCACTTTCAAATACAATCATTACATAAAACTTTTCAGACAACACACAGTAAATATTAATTTAATTTTTCAGGAAAATAATATTACATAAAAACTTAGACGTGGGTTAATTCTGTAGAGCTCTAGTGATAACAAAATTTCAATAGGACCTTCATAAAATATTATGACAATGAAAAGTTTTTAGATTATAATATTCTATAATTGAATCAAAGGCATATGCTAATCACAGTTTTAAAACACCAACAACACCTTTCTTTTATTGTATTATGAATGAATCCATTGTTTCAATTATCATTTCAACCTTTAATGAATCGATCCAACTTCCACTTTGAAAAAGTATATTATACAAAATAGTAAAACATGTTTTATATACCAAATAAAATATTTAGTAAGCTAATCATTCCTGGAACAATGTTTTAATCATCTTCAATTAGAGAGAGCTGCAAGCAGGCTTCCTTATCACAATTTACGGTTGATATAAAGCAGGAAGTCGCTGAGCACTTGTTGTTAGTTTATTAATAACCGACTATCTTAACTTTTATTCTTTAGTGTTGTTATCTACACAGTTTGTCAATTATCCGCTTTTATTGTTCTCTTCTATCTGTTTTATTGAAAGGTAAGTTTAATACAAATATGACATGTTACATATCAAATTAAACCTCATAACTAAACCCATAGATTTGGACTATTTTCATTAATTGTTTTAACATCTAGAATTATATTTTGATGGTGCTATATAAAAGTTTATTCTTATTAGTCATTTATGTTCAGTGGCGTCCAGGCAAATTTTAGTTGGGTCCGCGATTTGGGCTTAGGGGGTCCCAATTTTTTTCTTTACAGTGAGAAGAATTTTAAAATTGTAACACAATATCACCGTTATAGCACAGACAGCGCGCGACAGCGTTGTTGCCTAGCAAAGACGCAAAAGTAAGTTTCTTATTCTGTAGAAGGTAGCGACAAATTATAGACGATGTTGGAGAAATAAATAAGAGACAAATTACAAATTTTCCGATTGTTCATTACCATGTTTTATTGATCGGATAGGAGGCTAAAAGATCTAGGGGCCAGTCCGCGTTTGCGAAACCGCGGACCTAACCAGAACGCCACTGTTTATGTTATATCAAATTAAAGCTCTTAACATATAGATTTTGAACATGATAGAATCTCTGAAACTAATAATTGTTTCAGATTACATCTCACCGACACAGATCGTTCCTGAAGTAATATCCTTCGGTATAACACACTCACACACGCAGTTCTCAGTTAACTTTCAGACAAGAAACATGTCTTTCACCAACAATATTGTGAAGAAAATTCAATCAATCCTAAACAACCCCCGCCTTAAGGAAGAAAATGGTATTCCTCAAGGGATTAAAGAATGTTACAAGGCGGTACGAGCCATCAATAACGCTTTAACCAAGGCTGATTCGTTGGGTGAGAAACAACACCTGACTGCTGCTCTGAGCCAGGTAAAGAGCTTTAGGAAAATGTTTAAGGAATTGCAAGTTGTTGGATCGGGATATAAAACGAGACGTGAAACTGCAAAACACCGAGTTCATTGGGAAGACTCAACCACCGCATTCAAGAGCCGTATTAGAACAGGTGTGATTACCAACTTACGCCATTCAGATCCTAAGTTATTCCTTGAGGACTGTGAGGCGCTCTTCCACCGACGTATCCATAACATCTTAAAGAAAGAGGAGGCTTTAAAAGTTAATGCAGTTTTTTGCGGTCAATTTGTAATTGATAAAGCTGATGAGGTAATTGAGGAACTTAAATTTCTCAACACCAAAAACAGACCCATCTATCGAGATACAGACCTTAAGCAGTGGTTCAAGGAACATATTCTATCCCCCATTCTTACTGATCTGGAAGAGTTTCAGGAAAGAAATAGCGGCTGGGCGCTTGAAGCCATACTAAACTTGCAAGTGAACATTAACAAATATACCGCCCAACTTGGATCATCATACATAAAGTTACCCAAACCAATAGCTAACAAACAGGCGTGTATAAACATAAAAAATAGTGATAACGCATGCTTCGCTTGGAGCATCGTTTCTGCCATATATCCAGTGGGTTGGGGAAATCATCCTGACAGACCCTCTTCATACCCTCATTATTCCAAGCTACTAAATCTAACAGGTATTCAGTTCCCAATGACATTAAAACAAATACCGAGATTTGAGAAGCAAAACAGTATATCAATCAACGTTTATACCCTTAAGGTAGTGAAGAAAGGGTATATAACAGTTCCAAGCTACTTAACAAAAAATAAAATGGATAAACACGTAAATCTGTTGCTCGTTCAAGATCAATATTATACTGATGATGATGATGAAGAAGATAATGATGTTCCTTTCACACCCATACGATATCATTATGTATGGATAAAAGATTTATCCCGTCTTGTATCCACTCAACTAAGTCAACACAAAACAAAGAAATATTTCTGCGACCGATGTCTCCACTATTTTTATACCCAAGCTGGATTAGATAAGCACACTGAAGATTGCAAAAATTTAAACGAGTGTAAAATTAGGCTACCCACTCAAGATCAGAAGATGCTTTCATTTAAAAACTTTAAAAATAAAGAAAAGGTCCCATTCATCATATATTCCGATCTAGAGTGTATTTTAAAACCGGTGGAGGAGACCAACAAATATCAGGAGCACATACCTTGTAGTATAGGATACTATGTAAAGTGTTCATATGATGATAGCCTATCATTTTATAAATCATATAGGGGAGAAGATTCTATAGAATGGTTTTCAAATGAACTCAAACAATTTGCTGAGGATTTGGAAACGGTATTTCTTTGCCCTCTACCCATGGATCAATTATCTCCACAACAACAATCTGAATTTGATAGTGCTACCCACTGCCACATTTGCGAGAAACAGTTTAATATAAATAGTATAAAAGTCCGGGACCACTCCCATTATACAGGTCACTATAGAGGCCCGTCACATCAAGACTGTAATTTAAATTATCAGGATAGTCACGTGGTACCAATAGTTTTTCACAACTTAAGTGGATACGATGCACACTTTATAATAAAAGATATTGCTACAAATATTGATGGTCGCATTGATATACTACCCATCAATAAAGAAAAATATATTTCATTTACCAAAAATATTAGTGAAAATGTGATTAAATTTAGGTTCATCGATTCTTTTAGGTTTATGGCAGGTAGTTTGGATACATTAGCCTCATATCTAGAGGAGCATCATATATTAAAATCAGAATTTTCACAATTAAATGATGAACAATTTAATCTATTGAAAAAGAAAGGGGTCTTTCCATATGACTTTATAGATTCCTTTGATAAGTTACATTATTCTGAACTACCAACAAAATCTGAATTTTATAATAAATTGGATGAGAAACATATATCACAGGAACAATATGCACATGCTCAGAATGTTTGGTCGAAATTCGGTGTCAAAATTTAGGTGACTATTCCGATTTATACTTAAAAACTGATGTTATGCTTTTGGCTGAAATTTTTGAGCAATTTAGGGAAACCTGTCATAAAACATACCATCTTGATCCAGCACATTACTATACTCTACCTGGGTACACCTGGGACTGTATGATGAAACACACCAAAGTAAATCTTGAACTTCTCGATGATATTGATATGATAATGTTTATAGAACGCGGCATTCGAGGTGGACTAAGTCAATGTTCGAAACGTCGATCCAGAGCCAACAATAAATATATGTCTGACTATAATCCATCAAAACCTAGCACATATTTAATGTACTTCGACATAAACAACCAATATGGTTGGGCCATGGAACAAGATTTACCATATGGACAATTTAGTTTTATCGAGAATTTCGAAAATTTTGATGTTTCCACAATATCTGATACATCACCTGTTGGCTATATTCTCGAAGTAGATCTAGAGTACCCAGAACACTTACACGATAAACACAAAGACCTACCCTTTTGCCCAGAACATATAGTGCCCCCAGAGTCAAAATTACCAAAATTAATGGGTACGCTGTATAACAAAACCCGGTATATCATCCATTATAGAAATTTAAAGCAAGCTCTGGTAAATGGATTAAGATTAATAAAAATTCACCGCGTACTACAATTTAACCAGTCACCGTGGCTAAAAGCCTATATCGACCTCAACACAAAATTACGTGCCAATTCCAAAAACGATTTTGAAAAAAACCTGTTTAAATTAATGAACAACGCTGTGTTTGGGAAAACAATGGAAAATATACGCAAACACTCCAACATTAAATTAGTATCTAAATGGGAAGGGCGATACGGAGCTGAAGCACTAATTTCCAAACCAGAATTTAAGTCAGCGACTATTTTTAATGAAAATCTGGTTGCTATTGAACTCAATAAATATGAAATTTATTTCAATAAACCAATTTATGTAGGTATGTGCATATTAGACCTGGCAAAAACAACGATCTATGATTTCCAATATAATTTTATGATGAAAAAATATTCTAATAATGAATGTGTAATAGTTTATACAGACACAGACAGTCTTATTTATGAAATACAATGTGATGATGTATACGAGGAACTTATAAAAAAAAACATATCAAAATTCGATACCAGCGATTATCCAGAAAATAATATATATCATATACCACGTGTTAATAAAAAGGTTATTGGTTTGATGAAAGATGAATCCTCCGGTCATATAATGACAGACTTTGTGGGATTAAGATCAAAAATGTATGCACTTAAATTACTAAAGACGTTGGAAGATGAAGAAAAGGAGCGAAAAGTGTTAATAGAAAAAGGAGCAGATGGTGATGATATTGATATAGCTCTCTCAAATATTGGATTAACTAAAAAGGCGAAGGGGGTTAAGAAATCTGTTGTAAAAACCCGTATAACATTTAATGATTATATTGAATGTCTAGACAATTTTCATGAAAAAAATGTTAATCAAAATTTAATCCAATCCTCTAAACACATTGTGAATTCAATAACCCAAACCAAAACTGCTCTCAGTCCCCATGATGATAAGCGACATTTAGTTAAGGACTCATATAACACTTTACCTTGGGGCCACTATACTATCATGGAAACCTAATTGTAATTATATACAGCTATACCTTCCCAAGGTGCAGAAAAATTGTTAGTGTTTATTACATACCAGAGATAAATAAGTATTGAATTTAATGAAAATATTATAAAAGTGGTATGATTACATTTTTTAGTAACTTTTATTTCACTTTATAATATTTTCTATACAACCCTACATATTGTAATAAATTGCTATTATATTTATATATAAACTTACACATTATTTGTTGTAGTACCTTACTATTATATTTTCTATATCACCATGTATATTATTTTTGTAATATATACTATTTGTTTTAATAAAGAATTGTATCTATTTTTGAGTATTTCTTACCTTAAAACACTTCCTGGAGGTAAAACTCTCATTCATCGACGGAGTGCTTGAGATGAGAGTATTTCCAAGCGTAGTGCCACAAATATTTCATTTTTAAACCTTGGCAAGTATGTATGATGTTATAATAAAGATGTGGAGTGTTAAATATAATAATATTGATCAGATGATAAGAGAAGCAAAACAACAAAATTTAAGTCACAAATCTGCTCTCGTCCTGATCAATCCAACCAAATTCAACTTTGAATATCCATCCCCTCCCGCTTCTCTTCCTTTGGCTTCTGAAATAGTAATACATTTTCAGTACAGCTTTTTTAAAAGATATATAAGAATAACTATTGATCTGATTTTATTGTACAAGTACAATTTTTTTTTTCCAAACACTCCAACTTTTACATCCAGCTTTACATTGGAGGTACATAAAATACCCACGAACAGTTCATGAACTGTCCATGAAATACCTATGAACTGTCCATAAAATACCATGAGTCAGTCATCAAGTACTCATAAACTAGGTACCAAGTGCCCATCAAATATATAAAGAGCAATACATGCAAAGGTTATTTTGCTTCTTTTTATCTATATAACAAGTATCTTATAAATATTCTTGTATTTAACACCTCACAACCTAATTATAACATAATATATACTTGACTAGGTTTTAATCTGAATAATTGTGTCACTGCTCTTAAAAGTAATCTCATTTCTATATAATTTATACCCAAATTCATATACGTTTTCTATGAAAACACCCTCTCGTAGAGAACTAACATACATAGAGCTGTAATATTTTGGGAAGTGAAACATATAAGCTCCAACATTTTTACCCTTATATACCCTCATTTACCCTTCTTTTACCCTTATTTATCATTATTTACCCTTAATTATACTTATTTTATTCTTATTTACCCTTGTTTTATCTTTATTTTACCTTGTTTTATTCTTATTTACCCTCGTTTTATCTCCCTGATAAAACTAGTTTTATCAGGGAGATAAAACGAGGGTAAATAAGAATAAAACAAGGTAAAATAAAGATAAAACAAGGGTAAATAAGAATAAAATAAGTATAATTAAGGGTAAATAATGATAAATAAGGGTAAAAGAAGGGTAAATGAGGGTATATAAGGGTAAAAATGTTGGAGCTTATATGTTTCACTTCCCAAAATATTACAGCTCTAGGTATGTTAGTTCTCTACGAGAGGGTGTTTTCATAGAAAACGTATATGAATTTGGATATAAATTATATAGAAATGAGATTACTTTTAAGAGCAGTGACACAATTATTCAGATTAAAACCTAGTCAAGTATATATTATGTTATAATTAGGTTGTGAGGTGTTAAATACAAGAATATTTATAAGATACTTGTTATATAGATAAAAAGAAGCAAAATAACCTTTGCATGTATTGCTCTTTATATATTTGATGGGCACTTGGTACCTAGTTTATGAGTACTTGATGACTGACTCATGGTATTTTATGGACAGTTCATAGGTATTTCATGGACAGTTCATGAACTGTTCGTGGGTATTTTATGTACCTCCAATGTAAAGCTGGATGTAAAAGTTGGAGTGTTTGGAAAAAAAAAATTGTACTTGTACAATAAAATCAGATCAATAGTTATTCTTATATATCTTTTAAAAAAGCTGTACTGAAAATGTATTACTATTTCAGAAGCCAAAGGAAGAGAAGCGGGAGGGGATGGATATTCAAAGTTGGATTTGGTTGGATTGATCAGGACGAGAGCAGATTTGTGACTTAAATTTTGTTGTTTTGCTTCTCTTATCATCTGATCAATATTATTATATTTAACACTCCACATCTTTATTATAACATCATACATACTTGCCAAGGTTTAAAAATGAAATATTTGTGGCACTACGCTTGGAAATACTCTCATCTCAAGCACTCCGTCGATGAATGAGAGTTTTACCTCCAGGAAGTGTTTTAAGGTAAGAAATACTCAAAAATAGATACAATTCTTTATTAAAACAAATAGTATATATTACAAAAATAATATACATGGTGATATAGAAAATATAATAGTAAGGTACTACAACAAATAATGTGTAAGTTTATATATAAATATAATAGCAATTTATTACAATATGTAGGGTTGTATAGAAAATATTATAAAGTGAAATAAAAGTTACTAAAAAATGTAATCATACCACTTTTATAATATTTTCATTAAATTCAATACTTATTTATCTCTGGTATGTAATAAACACTAACAATTTTTCTGCACCTTGGGAAGGTATAGCTGTATATAATTACAATTAGGTTTCCATGATAGTATAGTGGCCCCAAGGTAAAGTGTTATATGAGTCCTTAACTAAATGTCGCTTATCATCATGGGGACTGAGAGCAGTTTTGGTTTGGGTTATTGAATTCACAATGTGTTTAGAGGATTGGATTAAATTTTGATTAACATTTTTTTCATGAAAATTGTCTAGACATTCAATATAATCATTAAATGTTATACGGGTTTTTACAACAGATTTCTTAACCCCCTTCGCCTTTTTAGTTAATCCAATATTTGAGAGAGCTATATCAATATCATCACCATCTGCTCCTTTTTCTATTAACACTTTTCGCTCCTTTTCTTCATCTTCCAACGTCTTTAGTAATTTAAGTGCATACATTTTTGATCTTAATCCCACAAAGTCTGTCATTATATGACCGGAGGATTCATCTTTCATCAAACCAATAACCTTTTTATTAACACGTGGTATATGATATATATTATTTTCTGGATAATCGCTGGTATCGAATTTTGATATGTTTTTTTTATAAGTTCCTCGTATACATCATCACATTGTATTTCATAAATAAGACTGTCTGTGTCTGTATAAACTATTACACATTCATTATTAGAATATTTTTTCATCATAAAATTATATTGGAAATCATAGATCGTTGTTTTTGCCAGGTCTAATATGCACATACCTACATAAATTGGTTTATTGAAATAAATTTCATATTTATTGAGTTCAATAGCAACCAGATTTTCATTAAAAATAGTCGCTGACTTAAATTCTGGTTTGGAAATTAGTGCTTCAGCTCCGTATCGCCCTTCCCATTTAGATACTAATTTAATGTTGGAGTGTTTGCGTATATTTTCCATTGTTTTCCCAAACACAGCGTTGTTCATTAATTTAAACAGGTTTTTTTCAAAATCGTTTTTGGAATTGGCACGTAATTTTGTGTTGAGGTCGATATAGGCTTTTAGCCACGGTGACTGGTTAAATTGTAGTACGCGGTGAATTTTTATTAATCTTAATCCATTTACCAGAGCTTGCTTTAAATTTCTATAATGGATGATATACCGGGTTTTGTTATACAGCGTACCCATTAATTTTGGTAATTTTGACTCTGGGGGCACTATATGTTCTGGGCAAAAGGGTAGGTCTTTGTGTTTATCGTGTAAGTGTTCTGGGTACTCTAGATCTACTTCGAGAATATAGCCAACAGGTGATGTATCAGATATTGTGGAAACATCAAAATTTTCGAAATTCTCGATAAAACTAAATTGTCCATATGGTAAATCTTGTTCCATGGCCCAACCATATTGGTTGTTTATGTCGAAGTACATTAAATATGTGCTAGGTTTTGATGGATTATAGTCAGACATATATTTATTGTTGGCTCTGGATCGACGTTTCGAACATTGACTTAGTCCACCTCGAATGCCGCGTTCTATAAACATTATCATATCAATATCATCGAGAAGTTCAAGATTTACTTTGGTGTGTTTCATCATACAGTCCCAGGTGTACCCAGGTAGAGTATAGTAATGTGCTGGATCAAGATGGTATGTTTTATGACAGGTTTCCCTAAATTGCTCAAAAATTTCAGCCAAAAGCATAACATCAGTTTTTAAGTATAAATCGGAATAGTCACCTAAATTTTGACACCCGAATTTCGACCAAACATTCTGAGCATGTGCATATTGTTCCTGTGATATATGTTTCTCATCCAATTTATTATAAAATTCAGATTTTGTTGGTAGTTCAGAATAATGTAACTTATCAAAGGAATCTATAAAGTCATATGGAAAGACCCCTTTCTTTTTCAATAGATTAAATTGTTCATCATTTAATTGTGAAAATTCTGATTTTAATATATGATGCTCCTCTAGATATGAGGCTAATGTATCCAAACTACCTGCCATAAACCTAAAAGAATCGATGAACCTAAATTTAATCACATTTTCACTAATATTTTTGGTAAATGAAATATATTTTTCTTTATTGATGGGTAGTATATCAATGCGACCATCAATATTTGTAGCAATATCTTTTATTATAAAGTGTGCATCGTATCCACTTAAGTTGTGAAAAACTATTGGTACCACGTGACTATCCTGATAATTTAAATTACAGTCTTGATGTGACGGGCCTCTATAGTGACCTGTATAATGGGAGTGGTCCCGGACTTTTATACTATTTATATTAAACTGTTTCTCGCAAATGTGGCAGTGGGTAGCACTATCAAATTCAGATTGTTGTTGTGGAGATAATTGATCCATGGGTAGAGGGCAAAGAAATACCGTTTCCAAATCCTCAGCAAATTGTTTGAGTTCATTTGAAAACCATTCTATAGAATCTTCTCCCCTATATGATTTATAAAATGATAGGCTATCATCATATGAACACTTTACATAGTATCCTATACTACAAGGTATGTGCTCCTGATATTTGTTGGTCTCCTCCACCGGTTTTAAAATACACTCTAGATCGGAATATATGATGAATGGGACCTTTTCTTTATTTTTAAAGTTTTTAAATGAAAGCATCTTCTGATCTTGAGTGGGTAGCCTAATTTTACACTCGTTTAAATTTTTGCAATCTTCAGTGTGCTTATCTAATCCAGCTTGGGTATAAAAATAGTGGAGACATCGGTCGCAGAAATATTTCTTTGTTTTGTGTTGACTTAGTTGAGTGGATACAAGACGGGATAAATCTTTTATCCATACATAATGATATCGTATGGGTGTGAAAGGAACATCATTATCTTCTTCATCATCATCATCAGTATAATATTGATCTTGAACGAGCAACAGATTTACGTGTTTATCCATTTTATTTTTTGTTAAGTAGCTTGGAACTGTTATATACCCTTTCTTCACTACCTTAAGGGTATAAACGTTGATTGATATACTGTTTTGCTTCTCAAATCTCGGTATTTGTTTTAATGTCATTGGGAACTGAATACCTGTTAGATTTAGTAGCTTGGAATAATGAGGGTATGAAGAGGGTCTGTCAGGATGATTTCCCCAACCCACTGGATATATGGCAGAAACGATGCTCCAAGCGAAGCATGCGTTATCACTATTTTTTATGTTTATACACGCCTGTTTGTTAGCTATTGGTTTGGGTAACTTTATGTATGATGATCCAAGTTGGGCGGTATATTTGTTAATGTTCACTTGCAAGTTTAGTATGGCTTCAAGCGCCCAGCCGCTATTTCTTTCCTGAAACTCTTCCAGATCAGTAAGAATGGGGGATAGAATATGTTCCTTGAACCACTGCTTAAGGTCTGTATCTCGATAGATGGGTCTGTTTTTGGTGTTGAGAAATTTAAGTTCCTCAATTACCTCATCAGCTTTATCAATTACAAATTGACCGCAAAAAACTGCATTAACTTTTAAAGCCTCCTCTTTCTTTAAGATGTTATGGATACGTCGGTGGAAGAGCGCCTCACAGTCCTCAAGGAATAACTTAGGATCTGAATGGCGTAAGTTGGTAATCACACCTGTTCTAATACGGCTCTTGAATGCGGTGGTTGAGTCTTCCCAATGAACTCGGTGTTTTGCAGTTTCACGTCTCGTTTTATATCCCGATCCAACAACTTGCAATTCCTTAAACATTTTCCTAAAGCTCTTTACCTGGCTCAGAGCAGCAGTCAGGTGTTGTTTCTCACCCAACGAATCAGCCTTGGTTAAAGCGTTATTGATGGCTCGTACCGCCTTGTAACATTCTTTAATCCCTTGAGGAATACCATTTTCTTCCTTAAGGCGGGGGTTGTTTAGGATTGATTGAATTTTCTTCACAATATTGTTGGTGAAAGACATGTTTCTTGCCTGAAAGTTAACTGAGAACTGCGTGTGTGAGTGTGTTATACCGAAGGATATTACTTCAGGAACGATCTGTGTCGGTGAGATGTAATCTGAAACAATTATTAGTTTCAGAGATTCTATCATGTTCAAAATCTATATGTTAAGAGCTTTAATTTGATATAACATAAACAGTGGCGTTCTGGTTAGGTCCGCGGTTTCGCAAACGCGGACTGGCCCCTAGATCTTTTAGCCTCCTATCCGATCAATAAAACATGGTAATGAACAATCGGAAAATTTGTAATTTGTCTCTTATTTATTTCTCCAACATCGTCTATAATTTGTCGCTACCTTCTACAGAATAAGAAACTTACTTTTGCGTCTTTGCTAGGCAACAACGCTGTCGCGCGCTGTCTGTGCTATAACGGTGATATTGTGTTACAATTTTAAAATTCTTCTCACTGTAAAGAAAAAAATTGGGACCCCCTAAGCCCAAATCGCGGACCCAACTAAAATTTGCCTGGACGCCACTGAACATAAATGACTAATAAGAATAAACTTTTATATAGCACCATCAAAATATAATTCTAGATGTTAAAACAATTAATGAAAATAGTCCAAATCTATGGGTTTAGTTATGAGGTTTAATTTGATATGTAACATGTCATATTTGTATTAAACTTACCTTTCAATAAAACAGATAGAAGAGAACAATAAAAGCGGATAATTGACAAACTGTGTAGATAACAACACTAAAGAATAAAAGTTAAGATAGTCGGTTATTAATAAACTAACAACAAGTGCTCAGCGACTTCCTGCTTTATATCAACCGTAAATTGTGATAAGGAAGCCTGCTTGCAGCTCTCTCTAATTGAAGATGATTAAAACATTGTTCCAGGAATGATTAGCTTACTAAATATTTTATTTGGTATATAAAACATGTTTTACTATTTTGTATAATATACTTTTTCAAAGTGGAAGTTGGATCGATTCATTAAAGGTTGAAATGATAATTGAAACAATGGATTCATTCATAATACAATAAAAGAAAGGTGTTGTTGGTGTTTTAAAACTGTGATTAGCATATGCCTTTGATTCAATTATAGAATATTATAATCTAAAAACTTTTCATTGTCATAATATTTTATGAAGGTCCTATTGAAATTTTGTTATCACTAGAGCTCTACAGAATTAACCCACGTCTAAGTTTTTATGTAATATTATTTTCCTGAAAAATTAAATTAATATTTACTGTGTGTTGTCTGAAAAGTTTTATGTAATGATTGTATTTGAAAGTGAATACTAATTAAATAAACTAGGTAATTTTCTGTTGGTATCTTGTATAATCAGTAGTTCATACAGGGTGTAACTGATGGAATTCATATTTTTCATATTTTGGAAAAATCTTTTAATTGCTAATAAGTTCTTTTGAAACTAGAAGGATTTTTTATAATATATGCTGCTGATTCACAGTCAAAAGAAAGAATGATTTTAAATTCAAATATTGGTGTTAAAAATGAGAAAACATTTGCTAATTCATTTAGAGATCATTTTGAGTTATGAGTATAAGCAGGTACCTATCAATCATTAAATGTAACTTTTGTCTTAGAACATTTGAATATTATTTGATAGGTTATATTATATAAATTACTATGTTTTACTTCGCCCATGACTAATGCTCGTCAATGTCCACTGTGAATATGAATTTTTGTTTGTCTCTAAAATCTTAACATTGTTATATCATTAGTTTATTTTCCATCTTATAAATAATATATAATTTTATGTATAATCGTTGAACTCGTTAGATGCGTTTTAAAGATAACCTCTATGGCTTGATGGAAAGAAATAAAATTCTACGTTTGGTTTCATTGTTCAGTCACCGATCTAAAGGTATGTATTATTACATTTCATGAAATTGAAATATTGAAGTTAAAGATTTTCCTAATATAGTAGATATCGTTAGGTGTCTATTTTAATTTTGTTAAAGTTTGATATCACCAGCACTTAAATATGAATATTTGCAATCCTGGGGTTTTTAATAACTTTTTGTGTATAGACGTATACATTTACCTCTAGTTGAATTGTAGGGTAAATTTTTTAATGAATCTTAGTTTTTTTTTCACTAAAATCGGATAAAGTTTAAAGTAAGGTCCTTTGGCATATTATGGTAAACGATTTCATTCATTTAGTGCCTGGTATATATACATGTAAAATTTAGATTGACCAGACATCATGAAGCTGATAAGCTGAAAGATTAAAGCTATGTATGATTTAATTGATTTCACTAATATAGTAGACATCGTTGGGTGGCTATTTCAATTTTTATTAAAGTTCGACATCTGCTTTAACACTTGAACATGAAAATATTTATAACATTTTATGGTTTCCATTGATATTTGGACATCATTAAGTGGTTAAATATAAATATAACTTTTATCTACATTATTTTTAGTCTCTATTTTTTTCAGAAAAAAAATATAATGAGGTATGACGTCACATGCAAACGTTTTTAATATAAGTCATTTAAGTAATTCCCCTGGTGATGAGGTGATCGTTGTCGAAATCTAGAATAACAAACAATGTTGTATAATATTAAAGACTTTTAATTTTTTTCTAGTCTGTTAGTCAATATTATTTGAAGCTAAAAATTATTAGGCGACGAAAAACTTTTCTATAAAATAATTGAAAAAACAATTCTCATAAAAATAATAAAGTTGTTAAAGAAATGGTTAATAATAATTAATACATATTCTCTGTCGATAGATATGGTTCGTTATCTTTATGTTAAATAGGTAATTTCGAAGAATTGATAAGAAGATTGTAAATGTATCTAACTATAACAGCTGGAAGATACCAACAATTAAGCATTTATTTAGTATGTAGGACAGTGGATTAGTGGAGAGCGCTTCGGACTCTCAGTCAAGAGTTTGCAGGATCGATCCACGGTCAAGGCTGTTTTTTTTTTATTTTTAATAAAAATAATTATTGGTAAATAAATATTATAACGTGACTCCTATATAGGAAATCATAAATTTTCAGAAGTTTTTAAGGAATTTAAAATAAAAATTAATTAATAATAAATAAATATTATGAATATATTACATTTCAGGAAATTGAAATAGATTTCGCTAATACAGTAGACCTTCACTGCGCACGCTTTTCTCTGTGTGTGACGTCATGCGTTGATTCATGTATACCAGTATTAATCAACTTGAAGTCAGGTACCTCGATAGCCTAGTGTGTTGAGCATTGTGCTTTCAAACCGGAGATCGGTGGTTCGAATCCTGGGCGGTGGCTGGATTTTTTTCATTAAAAATAATTATGATAAAAATATAGACTTATCACCTGAATATATATTAGTTGTAGTAAGTGTCGGTAATACTGTACATGCTATAAGAATTTAATATATCTAAAAATATAATTGCTGATTCATCTATACTGTTGTTATAATGTTAACTCCAGAGGCGTATGGTTGGGGCTTTTCAATAATAATTAAAATACATATAATTATTATCACGTGACTATAGGAAATTATAAGTATTCAGAGTTTTAAGAATTTAAATCAAATATTATCATATTGTGACTTCCCTCTATAGGAAATTAAAAGTATGAGGTGAGGTGAGTGAAGGTCATCTGAAGGTTATTGATGTATTAAAAAGACCATGATAAACCTTACTGATTCATGTTTACTGTTACAGTGTTAACTCTAGAGGTGAGAACAGCTTTTCAATAGTAATTAAAATAAATATAAATATTATCACGTGACTATGCAAATTATTCATTAATTATTCAAAGTTTTAGGAATTTAATTCAAATAAAAATAAATATTATCATGTGTATGGGAAAAATGGTGTGAGTGAAGGTCATCTGAAGGTTATTGATGTATCAAAAAAGACCACGATGAACCTCCATAAGAAAAAGCATGGGGTTTTGGCCCCGTAGCCCCATTGCATATCTACTCTTGTCTAATGTTATGTTGGGAGAGCTGTAGCAACGCACCAGACTGACCACTTCTAGCTCGAGGATAATGAAGCCGTCTTCTGTGTGCCTTCTTCACCTCGAGCTTCCTATTCATAAGGTAAATTGCAACATGAGTTTTTTTATCTTTGATCCATCTACTGCTTTTCACTGTTTTTAAGTTCAGCTCTCCGATCACCAATATGGCAACTTCTCTTTGCCTTGAAACCGTATACGCCAGGTCATGGCATTTGCCTAATCTCTGCAGATATGTCTGCATGATTTTTAATGGATGGGTTTTCTTCCTTCGGGACGGACAGTCTCTGGGTATCCGTCGGGGGACCTGTCCTCCCACCCTCCTGTCCGACCGGTGTAGGGGTTTCCCTCCTCTGCAATACGTTATGTGGGGGGTTTCTCTCTTCCATTTATTCCCTATACGGGTCCTCCCCTCGTTCCTCCTTCCTACGTTTGTTCTCCCTTCCTTCTTTTGCCTGATCCTGCAGTTCTCCCCTCTTCTACTAGCTTCTTGAAATTAGGGAACTTCGTCAAGTCCGCTGTATGACCTCGATCCTTCAAATCGATATCATAAACCGTTCCAGAGTAATCGTGCACGAAACAAAAAAAAGACTGACAGACCAACAGACAAAATTTTTCACACACCCTTTATATGGTTGTCTATTTTTTAATTCTCTTGTGTAATGAAAAATAAATATTTAAGAAAAATAAAGGAAATCGTGCATGCGATTTAGCAGTTCCTTTCATTTTTCGGGGATGTCCCACATTTTTTTCGAATCTTAATGAAGTTGGTGCCTCAGGCCGCTTGGAGTAGCGTGAAAAACGCTTTTTTCGCTTGCACGCCGACGGATGTAGTTCGTAAACTATAATAGATTAATTAAAACATGCTCTCCAGAACCTTTGCTCTACAAGAAAGGTTGAGTATGCTCTTGTCATATCTAGTTTAGTTCTACGTGAGCAGTGAAAAGTTAAACACCTTCCTCGAAATTTCAACTATTTTTTTCCAATTGTTTAATTAAATTGGCAGGTCTTAAAAGTACTCTCAAATACTGTACCTACCGAACTGAATCGAATGGCAGCAAAAAATATATTTTTCTAGTACTGGGAAATAGATGTAAAGTGATTTTACTAATTGCACTTCACTAGTACGGCAAATAGGATTACACCTTGATTTTCTATGACACAATAGGGAATTTCTAACTGTATTATGATAGCAAGGTGTAAACACCGCAAGGAATTCGACCGCTTGTGTTGCAACGAACTTATCGGATTGCACTTCACACAGTTCGGAAATAATTGAAACGATTCACTTAATAGTTAATTCAAGTTCTCGCCGTAAAACGGTTTTTGAATTCCTCAAATATCTCAATTAGGTTTTTGTCCACATCGTACGGAGTTCAATTATCGAGAAGTGTCCTAAAAACGGGATTAAATATTTTCTATTTGAACTTCTCATATTAAGAAGTATAGACTAAGTAAAACCTACTATGTAATCTCTCTGAAAGAGCGAAACAAAAAAAAAACGGTAATGTAAAGCAAAATTTTGTTAAATTTGAAATAATTCAAAATATTCCATCTGTAAAAAAGCAGGCCTTAAATCAATAACATTTATATAATTATATCCTCTCTTCCTTTGACTTCTTAGAACACATTCTTAAAATAGATATATACGGTCTCTACAGGGTGATTTATCACATGTGAAAAATTTATCAGTCAGTTGTCCCCACCGAAAGGAGTTAAAAAAATGGAAAACTAAAAAAATATGTCCGGAAGAATTACCTTATTTTTCTGTAGAAAAGTGCCTATGACTTTAACCAATCTAGCGTAACTTGGGCTGATAGCAAAGCTGGAGAGGGTAGAAGTGACTTTTTGGTTTTAATCAAATCACACTACAAAAATAGCAAAATAAGTCGGAAAGACATCGACCCTATGCTGGTGAACTCTATAACAAGTAGATATAAGAAATGTTTACTGAAACCCGTCGATAACACAAAAACATCAAACTCCGGCGGTACTTTGTATCTGCAGGTGTCCTGATTGTTTGACCGAAAGCAAAAAACGCGGCACTTTGACTGCACGCGCCAACTTTTTATGCCAATTAAGGAAATGTAAACAACTCTGAACTGTTGTTTCCCAAGTAAGTTCACTGCCCTATTACTGACCACAGATAAATAACAGTGGCGTATCTCTGCAACTTTTAATGCAACAAAAATGACTAAATTACCTCGGATCACTCTAAAATTTTGCAGGGACTTTCCCACATAGAAGACTAGTACACCATTTTATTTTCCGCTGCCTTGGTAAATCACCCTGTATACAAATTAAGTTGACTATCTGAAATTTTTCTTCCAAAAATATTTTCTGACTCCCACTTGAGGGTGATCAAAAAAAGTTTATCTGGGCAAGTGGAGGTATCATTTGAAAAGTCTAAATATATGGATTCCAATTTTTATTAACGTTTCAAAAATTCATTTTTTACTATACTACAATGAAAAACCGCTGCCCAAGGAATCACTACTTCCACATCCAGATTTTTTATCTAAGTCACTCACAACGAAAAAATTTTGTATGTGGAAATAATTCTTTATGGAACATTAATAATATAATATTTGAAATCCTCTACCCCAAAAACCCATAAAATGATACCCCACATCGGTAGCGGGGTGGGGGTGGTGATAGGGGGTGGTAGTGGGGATGGATGAAGTAAAAAACATTTTGAGGTTTCTGGTTCTTGTACACACCCTAATTCACAATTTTTTTTCATCCCCTTTAATAATGAGGTGGGGGTGGTAATGGGGGTGACTAATGCCAAAATTTTTTTTGAGACCTCAGCTTCTCTTGTATATACTAAATACCAACTTTATGGACTCTTACCTGCTTGGTTTACCTATTTCCCCCAAATTTACCCCAATTTACCCCCCAACCCTTCGACGGAACAAGATGAAAATATAATCTAGTTCTAGATCTCGTTAAAGTACATACGTGTACCAAATTTCAAGTCAATATCTCAAACGATTCCAGAGTAAACGTGCGCACAAAAAAAGTTACAGACAGACCGACAGACAGACCGATAGACAGACCGACAGACAGAAATTTTTTTTCTCTCAAACTTAAAATCTCGACGTTTCGTGACATTCTAAGCCTATTTGAACAATAAAAATTTTTAAAAATTTTTTTGTCGTTACTATACTTGCACTGGATGTGGAAGTAAAAGAGATGACACGTTCTGGATTTGAAGCTGAAATATGCTGGACTACCTGACGAGTCGATTTTTCCGTCTAAACACTGGGTTATGTTACCAGCGTACGAATATAGATCTCGCGATTATACGGCCGTAATAAAAAACCGCTGCCCAAGGAATCACTACTTCCACATCCAGATTCTCTATCCAAGTCACTCACAACGAAAAAACTTTGTATGTGAAAATAATTGTGTATGGAACTTTAATAATATTATATTTGAAATCCTCTACCCCAAAAACCCATAAAACGATACCCCACATCGGTAGTGGGGTGGGGGTGGTGATAGGGGGGTGGTAGTGGGGGGTGGATGAAGTAAAAAAATATTTTGAGATTTCTGGTTCCTGTACATGCACTAAATCACATTTTTTTTATCCCCTTTAATAAGGAAGTGGGGGTGGTAATGGGGGGTGGCTAATGCCAAAAACTTTTTTGGAACCTCAGCTTGTCTTGTATATACTAAATACCAATTTTATTGACTCTTACCTGCTTGATTTACCCATTTACTCCAAATTTACCCCAATTTACCCCCCAACTCTTCGACGGAACAAGATGAAAATATAATCTAGTTCTAGATCTCGTTAAAGTACATATGTGTACCAAATTTCAAGTCAATATCTCAAACGGTTCCAGAGTAAACGTGCGCACAAAAAAAAGTTACAGACAGACAGACAGACAGACCGACAGATAGACCGACAGACAGAAATTTTTTTTTCGCTCAAACTTAAAATCTCGATGTTTCATGACATTTTAAGCCTATTTGGGCAATAAAAATTTTAAAAAATTTTTTTGTCGTTACTATACTTCCACTGGACGTGGAAGTAAAAATAAACACCTCGAAATAAACGTCGACCGAGGAGTAAACATCAATTAAGGGCATCCCCTTTATTGAAATTAGTCATTGTTAGCGAGCGCCCGAAGGTATATATCTAATTGACGAATTATAAATGGCATTTTTAATTAATGTTGGCAGGTACTTTTCTCGTTCTGCAGTCGATACGCGCCAGCTGCAGGATAACGGATGGCAACCCTTTCCAGGTTAATTTAAAATTCTGCGAATTGTTCGCGGAGAATCTCGACTTTAATCTGCTGATTGATGACAGCCGGCAGGATTTAAGCTAAAATTCGACCGAGAATGAAACGCTAATTTGTAGATAGTCGCGGAGTGGCGCGTTGGAAATGAGTGGTCTTTCGGTGATAAGGACCGTAGTTCGTCCCCCGCTTCGTCGACGCCTTTTTTGTCGTCTGGTTAATCCTTTTTATGATCGAGCCGTGTAATTTAGGTAATCGACTCCGCTATTGGGCGTCAAAGCTGTGAGCTAGTTACCCTCGAATAGATAACACATAGTAAAGCAGAGTGAATCGAGAACACTATTGGGTCGTCGCAGGCTCCTGTATTAGTCTACACTGAAAAAAGTATCGTTCGCAATGTTAATGAATGCCGTTTATGATGACAAAAGTTTATAAAATACTCTAATCTATTTAAGTATAGTTGTTCATTAGTTTATAATCGTATTGTATTAATAAATACTTTTACATTAGTTAATGCAAAATATTTATTAAAACAGGGAATTATTTATAAATGCTATTATTTTTTTCATAGAATACATGAAAATATTCACCAATTTTTATGAACAAGTTCTATAAAATGTAGGAGCACCGAAATCAGAAAGAATCATCAGAAACAGATAGTTACATGCCCAAAGGCAGATCTTGAAAAAGTTGTCTATATTCGGCTAGTCGATTACCTTAATAAAAATCATTTATTAACTAGCTGTCAACATGGGTTCCGTGAGGGATTTTCAACTCAGACAGCCACAACCGAACTTACGCAACATATAATTAACAAGCTAAAAACTACATTTTGATATGTTTTTTATCCCTGTTGGGCTGATTCAGTATCTTTTTTTTTTCTTTTTGCATTGACTAAAGTAAAGGCTAACTACATTTTGAAATACAGAAAGGGCATCGGTTATATTGTGGTCATGCATCTTTGTAAATAACTCGTTTATTTTTAATTTTTCGAAAAAACTCTATTTCAGATTTTTTGTCCAAAAAGGTCCGTGTCTTATACCGGTTATAGAGATTGATCGACGGAATACTTAATTTTCGATTTTCATTAGGAAACTCTTCGGTATTTGTAGAATTTATCAAAAAAATTAAGTTTTCCAGAATTTGTAGATTCGCTTTTGTTTTTTCAAATTCCCACAAACGTCACCTAATAGACTTAATCGAACCCTACAATCGCCATTTTTGAAAATCAAAATCGGACCTTCGGTTCGGGAGTTATCAATATCTTTGGAAAATCATACTCGGCCTTGGAAAAAATACTTGCGGTCAACGGATTCGGACCGCCAGCAATAGGCTTCATTTGTGGCCGTGTACCTTCGATCCCACCAAGTCTCATCGCAATTGATCGATATCCTGGACAGTTATCGTGCTTCATAGCCCGATTTCGAGAAAACCAGTTTTTTGCAAAAAAAATCAATTTTCATTTGTTTTTCGACATTGTCTCCCGTATACTTATCTGTAGATCGTTGCTAGCGGCACCATCTCTTTTTTGAAATATCTCGATCCGACTGCTCGTTACCGAGTTATTCAATTTTTCCCGAAAAACTTGAAACGTCTCTATCGGGTACTTCCGGTTTCCGAACGGAGCCGAGCTTCCAGCGTTAAGGTTTTTTAAAGGCCTCCTACTAACCACCCAAGTTTCATCGAAATCCGAAAACGGATTAGGGGGGCTGAGAGTGACAGACAGACAGACCGACAGACAGACCGACTGACCGACGGACGGAATTTTCTAAATTCGCTCTCGAGTCGATAGATATGACTTTCATTTCGATCCGACGTTTTTTTCGGATTTCGATGGTCCACCGGAAAAATGCAAAACCTATACTACATTTTTTTTCAAAATGTAGTAACAAGCTAGATACTGGAAATATGGTAGTGGGAGTCTTTTTTGACCTACCCCGCGCATTTGACACTATCAATCCTCTTTTCTGTCTAAGAAACTGAACTGTATGGAAATCCGTGGGTCAATTAATGATTGAATTATCTCCTACGTAATACATAGAAAATTAATAGTAAAAATTGAAGATTTCTACTCTGACCAATTTGATGTTGAGCTTGGTAGGCCCCAGGGAAGCTTATTAGGACCGTTGTTGTTTCTGCTGTAAATAAATGATCTGCCATCCTATATAAAGGAGGGGAGGTTGTTTATGTACGCTGACACTACAATAATAATATCTGCAAAAACCAGAGACGAGGTTAACATTCTAGCAACTAGGATACTTATATCTTTCACATAGTGGTGTGCAAGAAATCACCTAATTATTAACCTGAGTAAAACAGTACGTATTGAATTTACTAATCCCTACAAAAAGCGAGATTTGAATCTAAATTTTAATATAAATAACATTAGTTTAACTTCGAGTACAACTTCAATATTTCTAGGTATCCCATTAGATAGTTCACTAGGCTGGGGTAACCAAGTTGACTCCGTCTGTGCTAAACTTAACAGCGCTTATTTTGCTTTAGCTACTTTAAAAAAGTCTCTTGACGAGAAATCTCTTATGAATTTCTATTATGCTACGGTGTATTCGTCTATCTCCTATAATATTGTATAATGGGGACAAGCTACGGACGTGCTTCGGGTCTTTATCCTACAAAAAAGGATAATTCGTCATATTTGGTTTATGCTATAATGATACATGTAGGAATACATTTGAAAGTAAAAAAATCCTAACTCTTACGGGAATATACATTTTTAAATTATTACAGCATACTTATAAAAATATTGATAACTTTTTAAAAAATTGTAACCTCCATTCCTATCCAACGCGCAAAGAGGCCAACATATTGATAGTTTTAAGCACACATTTTATAAGAAATCTCGGGATTACGCGGGACCCAATTATTTCAACATGTTACCTGGAAAAGTTAGAAAATGCCCTTTGTTTAGATTTAAAAACCGGTTAAAATCCTTATTGCTATAGAACTGTTTCTACAGTTTAAATGAATTTGAATTGTATCTTACACAAAGTAATACGTAGGAATTAATGACTTTCAAACCTTGCCTAATTATATTTTAGGTATGATCTATTTTTGTTTCTAGTTTATATAACTATTTTGAATTTTTATTAAATGTGCCCCATTTGATGAATACCCAATTGTATATTACCATATATTTTTACAGCACATTAAATTTTTATTGTTTATTTATTTATTCTAATTGTTATGTAAATGTTCTATGTGTTTTTTTTTACAAAATAACTTAGGCACTGGCCTCTTTGGCGTACCTTGTCCATTTCTTTGTATTTGTCAAACAAAGGTTTAATAAAGATTATTATTATTATTTAAATTTAACGAAATTAAGCGGAAAAGCCGATGTGCACATAAAAAAGTCTACACGGGTATCTTCATAAGGATCGCTCAGAACTGAAGTAATGGTACAAAAATTGTATTAGGTTACATGCAGCCAGTACGTCGCCGCTAGGGGGCAGAAACCCCATGTAACATATACAGTATGTCCACAGTTAGAGTGGATAAGAGGGTATTTTTATTTCTCATTTTACGCGGAAAATGTATTCTTCATAGAAAGTTTTGCTTCTGCTAAAAATATGATTGCCATGGAGTAAGTTAACCATGCACAGGGTGTTCGGAAAATTAAAAAATTTGAAAATTATGTAAGAGTGAATTACGTTCAATTTTAACGATACGAAAAACTGTTACTAAGAAAAGTTGTTTAGAATTAAAATTTATGACAGAATTTCAATTTGTGGATAAATCTGATTAATTCATAAATATCAAGTGGTAAACTTACGGTAACATAAAAATTATTTTCTTCTTACAAATATTATTAAATAAGACAGCTAATTACACTCATAATTATATTAAACTACTTTTATTTTTAATAGCATTGACAACATTTATTAGGAAAATTCATTAAAAAATGTATTTTTGAATTCCAATTTGTTTATAAATCTACATAATTTTACTATTTTGAAAATTAAAAGAAAAACTGTATAACTGATGGAGTTGGCGTGTGGTTGACAGTCACAATTAATTATCCTCGATTTGTCATTTTACTATACATCATTTACTACTGCATTATTAATAACTATTGTAAAAACTTTACAGCAAAAAATTTATCTAATACAGTGTTATGGAATTGGTGAGTCTTGTCTCTCGTCGGTTCGAACAGACTTTATGTAGGTTAGATTATATAACAATGTTACCTTGAAATATCATTAAAGTATTTTTAATAAGACTATTATGAAATTAATAATAGCTGCCGTCGGGCGTTCCCGATTGTGAGTATTTTTTAAATACTATAATTGCTATTGGACTTTCCATTTCGAATTTGCAACATATATAAAATAGCATGGTAGAATACTTCCTACTGAAATTGCATCATATAAGTCATACAGGGTAATCGTCAGAAGCGAGATGTAAATCATGTGTGTCATGTTTATACAGGGTGTTTCATTAATAATTGGAAGTACGCTAACTGGAGAATGCTTAGGGCGAGTTGTACCAACTAGGTTCAAACCAAGTTCAGCTTGATCCGAGATCAAGCTGAACTTAGCTTGAACTTAGTTGGTACAATTCGCTCTGAGTCCAAAATATGAAGATTTTACCTGAAACACTTAAAATGTGCCTCCTTACTGAGATACAGGGTGTCAAAGTTTTTCTTCTTTTTTTTGCAATATCTTAACTACCTCTTGACCGATCTTCTCCCAATTTGGTAAGGAAACATTTGTTAAGTTAAGAAACAATAATTTATGTATTACATCACGTTAGCCCGTGGAGGGCGCCTCATGAGCTATACCTGATGATGAATATTTTTTCTCTTTTTTTTAAAGAAACGTAGTGGTACTTTTGACTAGAAAATCTCATGCAGGAGTTATTTCTACACATGATAATTTCAACCGTTTTCGAGAAAACTGCAGCATAGATCTCAAAAATTCTTTGAAAACAAACCCAATTTGAAAAGGAAAAATTGTATTTATTGAAAAGTGTGCTTTGATGACGTCTTAGTTCTGTTATTTACATATAATTTCATCAGTTTGACATTTTGACATGTAATACATAAAGATCGGTCAAGAGGTAGTTGATATATTGCAAAAAAAGGAAAAAAAATGACAACTTTGACACCCTGTATCTCAGTAAGGAGGCACATTTTACCTAAGTGTTTCATATTTTGGACTAAGAATTCTCCAGTTAGGTTATGTCCAAATATTAATGAAACACCCTATGTAAACGTTGGTGTTATCAACTACGAATATCTATTAAACAAGATAAGTAATTTCTGTTGAACTTAAAATCTTTGATACGTATGCAAAATACAAAACATATACAAAATAGCATAGTAGAATACTTCCTAGTGAAATTAGGTCATCTCCGTCATACAAGGTGATCATCATTTTATATTAACTACGATTTATATTTGAAATTGCTTATGACTTCACTTCACCCGACTATATAGATGTGGAAAACTATAACAACAATTAACTATTTACTGATGATATGCAGCTCCCTGAAGGCCTACCGAGATGGAATCTTGCTAAAAACTTCAACAAAACACTCTTTCAAATAAAGAAAATTGCATCAAAATCGGTCACCCGTTGAAGAGATATAAAGCTACAGAAGACATATAAACATACGCAACTTATAACACCCATCCTTTTTCTGTCGGGGGTTAAAAAAGCTAAGTAAGTAAATATCTAATGAATACACTGAAATTATCCTTAAATACTTTAAAGTATCCATTTTTGCTTAAACAGTTTCTTATGTGAAGTTGCTATCATATAGAAAAATATTATTTGGTTTTTATGAAAATATTATTGAATTTCTTCACAAAACAAGTTTTTAACCAAATTTTTTTTATTTTTTGGAGGTGATTCAACTTTCTTATGTCAGAATCTAATATTTCGTATTAAAATTTGACTCTTCTCATCTCTCTTTGACTTCTATCCCAAGGCCCCAATGAAAACCTCTACAAATCTTCATTTAAAAATATTTCAGGTGCGCTTGTTTGGGTTTAAATACCGTGTCTGTCATGGATTGCATAACCTTTATTAGTTACTCAACCAGAGCTAATTTTATTAAATTTTACGCTACTACGGAATATTAGAAATGATTGCCAAATTTTCCTAATGTTTTATTTGTCGATTTATTACTTTATTAAATACTTTTGCATAATTTCATCCTAATTTGCGGTCGGTTTTTATAGTTGACAGTTTCGCAAGAAGTCAAAAATTGAAATTTCAATCAGTAATGAAACAGTCACCATTGTAATTTTTTAATAATTCGCTATTTTGGAGGACAACTTACCTAGTATTTATTCTTTGGTTGAGAAGTGAGTGAACACATACCTGAAAAGAAAAAAAACAAATGTTTCATAACTTTTGTTAACTCAATTTGTATAAATGTAAAAAAACGAGTCATACATATTTACAATAAGGTTTCTATTGTTGCATTAAAAAGTTTGAATGAATTTTTATGGCCGTTTCTTATCCTTATGATAACTTCTACTTACGGATTAATTTATTACTATTAAAAATTTCATTTCAAATTAGTAATGCTTATGTAAAATAGCATGGTAGAATACTTACTGAAACTAAGCCACATCTGTCATACAGGGCGATGGCTAGAGGCGCGTAAATTGTCATGATTTATAAAATGTGCTAAATTATAATTTTAGAGCAAAATTTTACTGAAGCTGGTAGTGGGGGTGAATGAAGTAAACAAAATTTTTGAGCCTTTGGTTCTTGTACACACACCAAATCACAATTTTATTTTTCCCACCCCCTTTAATAATGGGGTGGGAGTGGTAATGGGGGTGGCTAATACCAGAATAAAAAAAGACCTACCTTGCACTGACGAGAGCCAATAGCTCGAAACTGCAGTCTGCAAGTGGCATGGGGTGGCTGGCACGAGAGCTCCTTTATGTAGGAATAAGTCTTTCGGTTGGTGTCTATTAAAATCGAAACTTTAGCGTTTTATGGCAATACACAGTTATTGCACTTAACGCGGCCAGGCTTGTAATTCGTAATTCAGCGCTCGGCGGGGCATTAGTCCGGAGAATAGCTGTTGGTTACAGTTTGGTTTTTATTCCTTATATATTTAAGGAAACGTATAGAGGAGTTCGACAAAAATATTTCACTAGTAAATTTGTAATTTTGTATTTAGTCGTCGGTGAAGCGCGTTTTGGAAAGTCTTGTGTATGTGGGGACAGTGTCTAGTTGTACAGACAAGCCTGACTTGTTGCTGGAGAACTTGACGAACTGATGAACTATCTGGAACTGACCGTGATGAATAATTTTTTTCTTTTATACTCTCTAGGGTTGTAAACAATTTCAGATTTGTCGGGGTTGTTCAAAAAAGTCCCCCTAGGAATTAATTTCCGCCCAAAATTTTATTGAAAAGTTTTTAGTTCTTGAAGGATTTGAAATATTTTGCGGCTATTTGTTAGTCCTCTATGATGTACTTCTTTCTGGTTAATTTGTTTTTTACTTTTCTCAGCGAAGCGCTTAATAACTGAAGTTTTTGCGCGCTCGGTGACATTTTCCTTAAAAATTTTATTGGTATTGGTGAATAACTTTTCTATTTTAAGAAAAAATTGAACTTTTTTGCAGCCACTTAATAGTCCTTAATGGCATGCTTAGCTCTGGATATTTTTTCAGCGACGCGATTATTAACTGAATCTTTTGCGCGCTTGGTGACACTTTTCTTAAAAATTTCATTGGAAATGAATGAATAACTTTTTTAGTTTAAGGAAAATTTGAAATGTTTTTCGGCCATTCGGTAGGTCTCGAGTATGTGCTTCTTTTTAGTTAATTCGTTTTTTAGATTTCTCAGCGATAAGCTAGAAATTAATTATTTAGTGAATTTTTTGCGTTTGGTGACAATTCGTTAAAAGGTTTACTAAAACACAATATTTTAAAAGTTATTTATAGTACAGTAACTAGAGGTTTTAACTTCGGAATAATGTCATATTGAACGGATTTCGTTCATTTTTGGCAGTATAATAGTAAATGCTTCACAGAAAAGTTTCTATATTGTGTGGGGGCTTGCTAATTTAAAAGGGGTGGATGCCACCCCCTCTCAGGGGGTGGCACTTAAAAAATATATATATTTATTGGAGCTGAAATAGAATCAAATTTTAAGAAGAAAAGATTCTATGCAATTTTTCACATAAATTGATAATTTTTAAGTTATAGCGACTTCAAAATTGCGACTTTAGCTTAAAAAAAAGGTATTTCCAAACGGATTTCGTCAAGTATCTCGAAAAGTATTACTTTATCGAAAAAATGTTACAGATGAATTACAGAAAGTACAAACTGGGAATTAATTATATTTTTTGTTTATTGATATAGGATTAATAATTTCAGAGATATTTAAGTTTATATTTGGTATCCAAGTTTTTCGAAATTACCTTTAAAGTTTAAAATGCATTTTTCTAAAGCTTTAAATGAGCAAAAAAAATTGAGCATCTAGGTAATGCTACATCTTAACGAAAAACTGTATTTGAGATCATTTTTTTTAAATTACTGGCTAATTAGAGTAACAAAATGGCGACCTTTTTACATAAAAAAAATATAAATACGCACGTTTTTCCGTCATAACTTCTTTATTTCTTATGCTACAGGAACAAGTAAAAAATAATTTGAAAGCGCAATTAATTGTATTTAATTTCTATTCTTAGCATTCGTGACGTAGGTGTCACAATTTCTGAGATGTTTAACATTTAAACTGCATTTTTCGTCTTATAAACGTTCGGACGCCATTTGTAAACTTTCATATCTCCGAAACTATTAAATCTATGTAAATAAATAAACAAGCGAAATTCATTATCAGTTTATGAATTTTATTTTTGATCTTCATCCATTTTTCAATAAAACTAATATATATTGAGATATTTGGAAAAGGAAAAAAAAATACGTTTTATCGAAAATACCTTTATAGTTTAAACTGTATTTCTTTCTAAAGCAAGTGCTGTATACAAACCAAAAAATTTGAGCATCTACGTCATGCTATATATTAATGAGAAACAGTGTTCGAAATTCATATTTTTTAATTACTATCTAATTACAGTAACAAAATGGCGACATTGTTATTAAAAAAATGTGTAGACGCACATTGCTTCGGTCATAACTTCTTTGTTTTTTATGCTACAGAAACGAATAAAAAAACAGTTGAAAGCTTAATTAATAACCTGTTATTCTACCTATCAGCATCCTTGACGTAAGTTTCTGAGATATTTAACTCTCACTCTAAATAATTATCTTATGAACCCTTGGATGCCAAATGTAAACTTAAATATTTCCGAAACTATTAATCCTACATCAATAAACAAAAAATATAATTAATTCTCTGTACTTTCTGTAACATTTTTTCAATAAAGTAATACTTTTCGAGATACTTGACGAAAGCCGTTTAGAAATACCTTTTTTTAAGTTAAAATCGCAATTTTGAAGCCGTTATAACTTGAAAACTATCAATTTATGTGAAAAGTTGCATGGAACCTTTTCTTCTTAAAATTTGATTCTACTTCAGCTCCAATAAATATATATTTTTTTGAGTTTTACCCCCTGAGAGGGGGTGGCATCCACCCCCTATAAATTAGCAAGCCCCCGCACAATATAGAAACTTTTCTGTGAAGAAATTACTATTATACTGCCAAAAATGAACGAAATCCGTTCAATATGACATTATTCCGAAGTTTTGCATATTTTTTACCTCTAGGTACTGTACTATTACGAAAAATGTCATTTGCCCCTCATTACCCTATTATTATGACGATTTTCAGGTCAATGCCGGTATTTTAAAGCCCCTGCAAACTTTTTTACTTCATTACATACCCTAAATAATAGTTGAAAACCAAAAATAACTTAGATAGTTAACTAATTTTGGTTTTGATGAATTTTATTCTTTAAAAAATGTACTATTGTATCAAATACCTAAAACATCGCACATCCTTTATTTTTTCATCCTCCTGTACGCAAATATATCCGCTTCTAAACCAGGTAGTTTTCTTTCAAAATAAACCACGAAAGCGAGAGGTAGGGTAGACATCCGATACGTCAGTGTTGAATTTCGCATAAATTCCCTAGCACTTAACTTTGTAACTGTATATCCATCTCATGACGAACATACGAAATTAAAAAACTCTGTACTCGTCCGATGGGTGGCTGAGGCCGATAATAAATTTGCATTAAAACGTTGCATGATTTTAACATATTAATAATTGCACTTGCTTTAAAGTTAACATTTATTTTTAGCAAAATGTGAATTACATTCCGCGGCTTACCTCGAAAGGAACCAGTTCATATTTCATGATTGTGGTAAAATTAATTTAAATTCCGTCCGACAAGTCAAATGATAAATTTGATGTAAACTCCGCGCCGGGTTCGGGCTAATGTGCAAACAAGCATAAAAAAATATAAAAATAACATAACAGTTTCCGAAAAAATTAAAAACACTTTTTTAATTATACAACATGTGTATTTAAAACGAGATTAATTGATGAAAATATGCTTTAGTCAGACTTTGCAGAAGTATTCCCATGAATACTTGGTCTGAATTTTAAATCACAACTTAATTCAATAACTTTTCTATATGGTGTCATCTTCAATTTCACACGGTCCATTTTCAATAAAAAAAACCGTTGCCTTAATAGTTCAATAATTATAAAAATTTCCATCATAAAAAATGTTATCTGAGATTTTCCTTCAGTAACTGTTCGTGGAGGGGTTATACATCACAAAACCACAAGAATCCGTTCTGGGGGGTGCCGCGCGACCCCCCCCCCCAAAAAAACCTTCGGTGAAAAAAACCTTATTTTACTAATAACTCGTTAACTGTTGTAGATATAAAAAAAAACCGCTGCCCAAGGAATCACTACTTCCACATCCAGATTTTATATCCAAGTCACTCACAACGAAAAAAATTTGTATGTGGAAATAATTGTTTAAGGAACTTTAATAAAATAATATTTGAAATCCTCTACCCCAAAAACCCATAAAACGATACCCCACATCGGTAGCGGGGTGGGGGTGGTGATAGGGGGTGGATGAAGTAAAAAAATATTTTGAGGTTTCTGGTTCTTGTACACACACTACATCACATTTTTTTTCATCCTCTTTAATAATAGGGTGGAGGTGGTAATGGGGGTGGCTAATGCCAAAATTTTTTTTGAGACCTTAGCTTCTTTTGTATATACTAAATACCAATTTTATGGACTCTTACCTGCTTGATTTACCTATTTACCCCTAATTTACCCCAATTTACCCCCCAACCCTTCGACGGAACAAGATGAAAATATAATCTAGTTCTAGATCTCGTTAAAGTACATATGTGTACCAAATTTCAAGTCAATATCTCAAACGGTTCCAGAGTAAACGTGCGCACAAAAAAAAGTTACAGACCGACAGACAGACAGAAATTTTTTTCTCGCTCAAACTTAAAATCTCGACGTTTCGTGACATTCTAAGCCTATTTGAACAATAAAAATTTTTAAAATTTTTTTTGTCGTTACTATACTTCCACTGGACGTGGAAGTAATTGCTCATCATAAAAAAGAAAGCTTGACTAATATCCTAAAAAAAAGTCCTATTGTAATTTTGTTGTATATGCCATGGTTTTCGAGAAAATCAATACTGAAAAAAAATCCAAAATTTGTATTTTTAATGCGCGCGAATTTTCGTTTATTTGAAATTTTTGAGCACGGCCTATAGAAAAAATTGAATTGCTCGAAAACCATACAAGCTAGGAAGAAAAATCAAAATGGGTTTTAAAGAGATATAAAATACTCTCTTGTGTTGACATTTTTGATGGCTATTGATATTTATTAGTATATAAAAATAACAATATAATATAGTTATCTCTTAATTTTCTGCGTCTCCAACTATTCACAGGCCCATAAAAAATAACTTTAACACAAGTTATAAATGAATTATCTTTTAGTTAAAGGTAGTACTTCAATGCAGAAAAAGTTAGGAATAAAAATATTCGCATTTACAAATTTACCAGTATGTTGAATTTAGCCAAATGGCCAATTTTTTATTTTTTATTTTTATTTTGCCAATATAACCATTTTCATATAGGTAATCCAAAGTTTGTCCGTTTTTCCTCTCTTTTCAATTTCCTCCATTTCATTTGAGTTAAATTTTCAAGATGTTTGGGTCTTTTTTTATTTTTAGGAAGCAATAAAAAATTGGCCATTTGGCTAACTTCAACATGCTGGTAAATTTGTAAATGTGAATATTTTTATTCCTAACTTTTTCTGCATTGAAGTACTAGGTAGCTTGAACTAAAAGATAATGCATTTATAACTTATATTAAAGTCAGTTATTTTTTATGGGCCTGTGAATAGTTAGAGACAGAAAAAATTAAGAGATATTATATTGTTATTTTTATATACCAATAAACATCAATAACCATCAAAAATGGCAACACAAGAGAGTATTTTATATCCCCTTTAAAACCCATTTTGATTTTTCTTCCTAGCTTGTATGGTTTTCGAGCAATTCAATTTATTCTATAGGCCGCGCGCAAAAAATTTCAAATAAACGAAAATTCAAGCGCATTAAAAATACAAATTTTGGAATTTTTTTCAATATCGATTTTCTCGAAAACCATGGCATATACAACAAAATTACAATAGGACTTTTTTTTAGGAAATTAGCCAAGCTTTCTTTTTCTGATGAGTAACTTTTTTATATCTTCAACGGTTAACGAGTTATCAGTAAAATAAGACATTTTTCACCGAAGGGGTGGTTTCTTGGGGGGGTTGTGCGGCACCACCAGAACGGATTTTTGTGGTTTTGTGATTGATAACCTCTCCACTAACAGTTACTGAAGGAAAATCTCAGATAACATATTTTGCGAGCTTCTGGTGTATTTTTTACTTTATCGACTTGACTATAGGGCTAATACGTCCACATCCAGATTTCCTATGCCTAATCCAGTCAACGAAGTACAAAAAAGGCCGAATAGGGGAAATAATTCGTGTAGTGACCAATTTTTGTATAGTTGTCGGGGAGGGGGGGGGGAGGGGGGGGTGCCTTGAACAATATACTACCGATTAATAGTAGAATTAGTACTACCGATAAATTAATTAATGTGGTTTCCAGGGCTATATTATTTGGCTTCGAGTGAAAGTTGACGACGTTGTTAATAAAGACATAGCAGCAAGTGCATTATTTTCTTTCACTAAATTAGCCTAGAGTTTGAAAAAATTCATAAAACTTTTCGATCGCAAATTATTTTGTCCTATAAACTCCCCGTAACCACCACCCTGTGGATACGTGTAATTATCGAGAGCACGAGCCGCGGTTCTCCCAACTAATTTCTCATAACCAAACACAAACTCCATCATAATAGTCCATTATATAACTGTGAATATCATTAGTTTCCATTCCAAATATTCCGAACAATGCTTATTAAAATACGTAATTGAAATTTTCAGGTTAAAATAATATCCAATCGGCTTCTGTAATTATTTATTCGCGTTTATAGTATTTAACAGGTGAGCCAAAATGTGAATTTGTGCATGTTGTTGTGTCCATAGGGAGAACAAATTAAATTTTTAACCAACAATGTTGGTATTAAACTCAGGTGAACCGGTTTATAAACTAAAACTTCTGTTGCATATGCAATGTTGAGGGACACAGCTGTAAACATAGTTGTAAGCAGGTTTCAGGAAGAATTGACAAATATGGTCCTGCAACTTGCGACCAAGCTAGATATTAATAAATGAAGGTTAATACAACAAAGTGTTAGAATTAAGAATGTAAAAACTTGAGCAATGTTTTGGAGTTTCGTTTTTGTTTATTCAATTTCTAACCAAAGCGTGACAATTATCAAATTGTGATATATAACTACCTACACTTTAAGGCACTCAACATCCCACTTTTATGGTTAAAATTTTCTATGGTAACTACCATACTATTGATAGCTGAACGAAACAATATCTTTAAATCTCGGTCGCAAACTTTTCTTGAAAACAAGAAAGTATTTATTGGGCAATTGTCAATTGGGTTTTCGTAGCTACTGCTCAATAGTACAAGCTGTCAGCCAGCGGTGCGAGACTTCGAGGAGGGCAAGTTCCCAGGACCTGTATTCTCCATTCGAGAGAGTGCTCATTTCGGGAGAAAGGAAAAAGAAGGAAAGAAGGAAAAGGAAGGAGATGAAAAGAGATAAAATATTCACATCCTCTGCTCCCTGATTCGAGAATAGGGTCCCAGTACTTACACTGTGTGACCTCATCATAACTTTCGATTGTGCCTCGCTGAAAATTAGGTTACTATACCGGGTGCCACAAGTTAGTGGCTCCGCCCTAAATTTCCTTTATTTTTTAACTTATCCATTTGAAATTTGGGGTGCATGAACTACCTGTAAAAATGGATTTTTTGACCTAAAAACGGTATGAGACCATTTCCGGTTTCCCGGAAATGATCGCAACTTTCGATTTTTAAAGAAGACCCTGTATATTTTTACATATCTGGATTCAAAACAACATTCTGAGTATACCATGAGATTTTCGCGAATTTTTGAGTCGATGTTCAGTTTCTTAAGCATTTTAAGTCATTCGTCTAAACTGCTTTGGAATACCAAAATTGGTTCTACGGCAGGTAAAGTCAAAGGAAAAAATATAATTTATTTTTCAACTGCAACAGTTTGAACCTGGATTGTTAAATAGAAAAAGTATTTTCTAGGTTTACTCAAGCTGTAAAACATAGTATTTTTTTCTACTTCCATCTTTAAAATGGCGTTTATCGTATACGTTTCCATGACGCTAAATAATCCTTTAAACAAGCTTTCGACAAACCGTGACTTCGTGCATTTTAGTCACAGGCTGAACTTAGCAACGAGATATTAGTCACGGCTGAGGTTAATTCTAGATATTTTAATGGCAAAAATCAAGTTAGTTTTCCGTAATTCTTGTCATCAATCTGTCAAAATAAATCGACGCGTTGTGACAAGAGACAAGTAATTTTGTATTTTTTGGAAAAAAATTAGCCTAAACGACAGTGAAAGTGAAGAAGATGTTTTCATTGGTACTCCGCCCGAAATTACTCAAGCAGCGGCATCGGCAACTGCTAGTTTGATGCCAGAAAAATCTAAAAGTCAATACGAACGTGCATATAAACTTTTCCAAGATTGGCGTCAAGAAAACCAAACAAATTCATTTTCTGAGAATGTATTACTTGCTTATTTCCAAAATTTGTCGAAAAAGATGAAACTGTCCTCTTTGTGGGCAATCTATTCAATGCTGCGGACGACAATTAATCTAAAAAACAATGTTGATATTAGCAAGTACCCCAAATTGTGCGCATTTCTGAAGCGTAAATCAGACGGTTACAGACCTAAAAAGTCGAAATTATTGACACCCCAGCAAATTAGAGAATTCTTATCATCTGCTCCAGACGAAGAATACCTATTTACAAAGGTAATAAATAGTATAAAACCAAATTAAAAAAAAATAAACAAAATTATAAATATTTTAGGTAGGGTTACTTTTTGGAATAATGGGAGCTTGTCGGCGGGAACAATTGACGAAAATTCAAACAAGTGATGTTGAAGACCTTAACACGGCCCTTTTAGTTCACATTCCTGACACGAAAACAAAAACGGAACGTCAGTTTGTTATAGGTCGTGTGCGCGTGACGTCACAGAGCTGAGACCTTAGGAAAACAAACCGCTGTCATTGCTGCCAAATGGCAACTGACTGAACATAAGAATTGAACGTTTTCATAATATTAGAGTTTTTATGGACATTATATCACACAAAATGGCAAGTTTTTGTTGTATTATTAGTTGTGGCAGTGTGGCAATCCGAGACAACATCAGTTTTTATAAAATAACGTCGATTTACAGCCAGAAGAGGTTAGGATTAAAAAATTCCAAGCAATTAAAAGGAATTATTTTACTGGGGTATTCCAAGCATTTTATTAATGGTAAGTTGTTACTTGTTTATTTAAGAATTTGATTTTTAGTGTGGATTTATGTTATAGAAAAGACGGCCGTAATTCAAGACCGCGATGAGCCATCCAGTTTGGTGTTCTCTGTTAATATGGGATACAACTTAAAACCCAAATCTGAAACTAAAAGTGCTTGTGATAATAATAACTACTGCTAAAGGAAACAATAAACAATTCGTGGTAAAAAAATAATACTTTATATTGATTTGTCAGCATTTTTAATAATCATTTCTTGTGTTTAAGTTTTAGTTGAGTGAGGCTAGAGCTGATGCAGAAGGAGAATGAAGTGCAATAGTAGAAATTGTTTTAAATCAGGTACATATCAAGTAGAAAATACACAGGCTACATTAAGATATCTGATGAAGTGCATAAATCAAGGAAATTCAAAGTATTGCTGTCATTGATTGATTTGGAAACTAAACGTCCTTTTGAAGTATATTGTGTGGTGTTTAAAAACCCAGTGTTGGATGAAACTAAGACTGAAAGTTAGATCACTTTCAGTCATTGAACGCACAAATAAAGTCCGAATGGGCTATAAAAGTGTCAAATTGTAGCTATAAATGTTCTTTGAATTATGTAATTACAAATGTTTCTTACTACTTAGATATTCGTGTAAGTGTGTAATATAATCATTTATTTTTTATTGCAATATAGATGTTTCTTTACATCTCCTGTAAGTTTCTTGTTGATTCTCCTTATGAGTACTAATGGAATGTTGAATAATAAAGTTTGATATTTAGTAAGTATATTTTGTTTTACTTTCAGTTAGATGCAAAGATGCATGTATATATAAGTTCAACATAATCGACTATTTCGATTTACTGCTAACAATAATACGAGTGATAAATAAAACAATAAAAAGTGAATATACATATTTAATAAAATACAAGGGATATTTAACTATTGGCCTACCTACATGAAATAATAAAATACATGTTAGACATTATATAACATTAGCAAGACACGATAAGAAAAAGTTCTTGCACAAATTACAATGGTTTGTATGGTTCAATCTACTTATAGGTATATTATATCATAGGCAAGGGGTTAACCACTGGAAGAAATTGTGTACACTTTTTTACATATTTCAAGTAGTTCATAGTACTTCAGCCCTTCATTGTTTAATTTATGTGGTATTTTTCATAAAATTCATAACAAGTTAACCTTTCGACCATAGCCACCGTTTACTGCTAAAAAATTGAAATGAAAAACTGGGTAGTGAACGAATTTTGTTTAGAATAGTAACACAGTCACAATGAGTACTGAAGAATCATCTGGATCAGCAAGGAGTTGATGACTTTTGTTCAAGATGCACCGCTAAGAGCTCATAAACTGAAAATGAATTTGTATGTTAGCAATTATTCATTAAGCAATATTTAATTAGGTAAGCATATATTGAAAAAAGGGTTGATCATCGACAACTAATTCTTACCTTTGCAAAAAGCTTTTATCCTGTAAATTTCTTGGAGAGAACTGCTTTCACCCAACCACAAATAGTTTCAAGATTTTTGAATGCCTTGAACTCATCCTTTTGTCTATGCATTTCTCACAAAAAACAAGTAATTCACAATATCCCTTTGTGAAATATTATGAAATACACTAATATTTGTACTGAAGTCATCATTTCTCAAAATATAAGCGATTTAATTCAATGACACCAACTTTTTCCATACATTTCCTCTACATTATGAGACAATTTCGTAAAATATAAACTTATCTCCATATTAACGAATAAAATTTCCTAGACACGATAATTAAGGATAGCTGTGGATGTTAAATAATCCAAAATTAAGTTTTAAAATATCACAAAAACAGCAAAATATACTTTAAAACAACACGTTTAATCGGCATGTCACTTAATGACAGCTGTTTGTTTTCCTAAGGTCTCAGAATTTGTGACGTCAGCGCACGCGACCTATTGGAGGTAATTTCTATCATACATGCAAGAAATACATGGAACTTCGACCTCCAAACCTGACAAGTACTACCCGATTTTTCTTAAACTACCAGCGAGGAAAATGTAGAAAACAGCCAATTGGAATTAATAAATTTGGCAGCCTCTCTAGCGTAGTAGCAAAATTCTTAAAATTACCTGACCCTGCTGCTTATACTGGTCATTGCCTAAGAAGGTCTTCAGCGACGATTTTGGTGGACTCGGGTGCGGACATCACAGCATTAAAGCGTCATGGAGGGTGGCGATCCACAGCTTTTGCAGAGAGTTATATTGACCACTCGTTAAACAATAAAATTGAGACCGCTACTAAAATCATGAACACTGTTCAAAATAATGCAATGCAAAAAAATAAAGAGAATATTGATATTGCAATTGCTCAAAGTTCAAGCATTGATAAAAATGAAAGTGGACCAAGTATAAGCTTCAATTCAAATCATGAAGCAAATTTAACACAGTTCGATGGAACGCATTTAGGAAAATCACTTAGTTTTTTTAGCAATTGCCAAAATGTTTCCAATGTAACCATTAATATACACAATAAGTAGAACAATAGTTTAGTAATTTTTTACTGTTACCATGTTATTGATACGTTAATAAATGAAATATTAAAATAACTTCCAAATTTTTTATTTAGATATTTGCTGTCGTAGAAAAAGTATAGTATGCAAGACGTTTTATAAACTTGTTAGTCACTCATTTTATTAAACACTCGCTCCGCTACGCGTCGCTCGCGATTAATAAAACTCGTGACTAAAATGACGTTTATAAAACTTGTTACATAATATACTATTATATCATACTTACATGATTAATTTGATCATATCATTGGTACCTATATTGTACCTGCACAGTGGGTTCAAGAACTTTTGGTGTCTATGCTCATATTGGTGTAATATGGTTAGGTTATGTGAGACACCAACAAGCAGTGGAATACCCATCCATAAGACTTAATTACTTTGTATTGAATGCTGTAAATGGGGCTGAAGGGCCTCAAATAATACCCTAATTATTATTTTGTTCCGGGTGGACCATAGTTTTGTCAAAATGAAACAGTGTTTTGGAGGACACTCTACAGAATGCCTAACTAATTGATAGTTAATGTTCTTATGAATAGTAGGTTAGTCTTCATCTTTTATTATTTGCTTACTTTTAAGGCAATAACATATATTTATGAAGAAACATTATGAAATCATATAGTTATTTCGGAATTTTTATTAATTGATATCAACGTCGGTGGACCACCCCCTCCACAAAAAACTGTCTAAAATAATATATACATATTTTTTAAACACAAAATATTAATAAAAAGTATCAAGCTAATTGATTTTAGAATATGACTCTCACACCTGATAATTACTTCTTTGAACTGAATTTGACATGTCACCCTGTATAGCTAGGTTAGTGCAATTGAACAAAATCCTCACTTTTAACAGTTCCAATAGTGTTAAAATTTCAAGAAATTCTATCGGTGTACGAAAACCCCTTTAAAACTGGTACAAAGTGTCACTTATCTTCTATTAACAATCTCCACACCATATAAATATGATATTATCATCACGGAAGAAGACATGGCGTTACAAAAAAGAGCCTCGCAGGAACACAAAAAACTTCGCCGTCCTCTCCTACAATACCAATCAGACTTGATTTACAAATGTGTGTCAAGAATGAGAAAGACACCACCGACCGGCTTGGTGTAGACAGACGGCGGTGAAATTTATTAGAAATGCTCCAAAGGGGTGGAATGTTGGCAAAACAGTCTCGAGAGGAGGGAAACAGAGTGTACAAAAGCTGCGTTTTATTGATATTTTAGTGCTCGGAAAAGGATCCGAACTGAAAAGGGTACAATAAAACTGTAAATAACATCTCTGATTTTATCTGGAGCACGGAGAAAATGGATTTTCTCTTTACTTTAACATTTGGAGTGGGTTAGATATATAAATGGAAACTATTTTCGTAGCACTAGTGCACCAGGCACTTGTTTGCTTTTAAATAAGGCAGAAACCTTTTTTCTTCAGAATAATCACAAAAGGTTATTAGACAAATACCTTTTTGAAAAAAAAAATTATTTACTGGCAAGGATCAGTCGGAGGATTTAGTTAAGTTTATAAAGAAGAGAAAAAACAAAAAAACCGCTGCCCAAGGAATCACTACTTCCACATCCAGATTCTCTATCCAAGTCACTCACAACGAAAAAACTTTGTATGTGAAAATAATTGTTTATGGAACTTTAATAATGTAATATTTGAAATCCTCTACCCCAAAAACCCATAAAACGATACCCCACATCGGTAGTCGGGGGGGGGGTGATAGGGGGGTGGGAGTGGGGGGTGGATGAAATAAAAAAATATTTTGAGGTTTCTGGTTCCTGTACATGCACTAAATCACTTTTTTTTTCATCCCCTTTAATAAAGAGGTGGGGGTGGTAATGGGGGTGGCTAATGCCAAAAATTTCTTTGAGACCTCAGCTTCTCTTGTATATACTAAATACCAATTTCATGGACTCTTACCTGCTTGATTTACCCATTTAACCCAAATTTACCCCAATTTACCCCCCAACCCTTCGACGGAACAAGATGAAAATATAATATAGTTCTAGATCTCGTTAAAGTACATATGTGTACCAAATTTCAAGTCAATATCTCAAACGGTTCCAGAGTAAACGTGCGCACAAAAAAAAGTTACAGACAGACAGACAGACCGACAGACAGACCGACAGACAGAAATTTTTTTTTCGCTCAAACTTAAAATCTCGACGTTTCATGACATTTTAAGCCTATTTGGACAATAAAAATTTTTAAAAAATTTTTTGTCGTTACTATACTTCCACGTGGAAGTAATTAAACACGAGATAATGTGAAATCGTGAAATGGGTGTGCTGAAAGTGGTCTTTTACGATTTTCGGCGAAACGTGACCTCCTAGCAGAAAATGTCCTTCACAAAAGTTGTAGATATTAAGAAAATCTAAAATTTTCATGTAAGGCATTTTCCATCGTAACCTCAAATTTTCCGAGAAAATGGCGGAAAACTAATTTAATAATTTGAATACATAACACTTTCAACCCCCATTTCACGGTTTCACATTATCTCTTGTTTAATTTTTGTTCTTTCTCTTCTTTATAATCTTAAGTAAATCCCCCGACTGGTCCTTGCCTGTAAATAATTTTTTTTCAGCATTCAAAATCCGCTTTGGCACTAGCCTAAAAATAAATATTCAAATATTTTTCTGGATAGCTTTTTAATTCTGATAGAGGTTAAGCATTTCTTTCATATAACGATGACGAATGACTGCTACATATTGCTGGTATTAATAACACCAGCCAGTAAATAATGTTTATTCTTCGATTCAGGCTTCAGTATCATCTGTCATGGCAAATATTTCCTGGGCAAACAGCCTTTGTTAAAAGAAGGGGTACTAGAAAACAAATATTTACCATTAGTCCTTAGAGTAACGGTGGAGTCCTTAATTGACCATGACTTGGGTTTAAGTTTACCTGCAATAACTGTTACTGTTTGGAAAAGGTCCTTATTATTATTATGATCAGAATGTAGCTTCAGTGTATTACAGACTTCTTATGAATATGAGTCCTCCAAAAAGATAGTAGGCTGTAATGGTCAACTTTTTAAGTACTCGTGAATTTTTATTAAAATCCGTTAAATTACATTATTTCATATCTATATTACAAAAATCACCTATTTTGTTAGTTTTGTTAAACAATATTTAACGCCGGCCCTGTCGGATGGAGTTAGCATTCCTGAAATTCCATAAAATGAGCGGGTAAAATAGCCGCGCGGGAACTATTCCCTGACAAGTACAGATATGACATAATGCTTGCGTTGCCCTTGGCTACAGTCCCAGTTTGTTCAGGCGCGAATATAAAACGGCAAAAGAATGTGATGTATTCACTTCGGAAGCGGCTTTTAGGCTCGCAAAGTCGTCAATAATGGTTGAAATTTGAGCCATTTAAGTGTTTATTATTTCTGAGACTTAACTTCTTTGGTTAACTGTACTGAGTAGTTGAGAAGTTAACACCAAAATCTGTTCAGTATAATTAGAGTAGCATTGAATAAATGTAATTCTAGCTGCTTTAAGTGAGTTAATAAGATAGCGTAGTTTAGTCAGTATTAATATACCTAGGATGGTATAATTATGCACTTTGTTGGGGCTACAACTACTACCGACTTATAAATAGAACTTGTAACCCATAACAATGCCTTCGTCCCTTTTGCTGCAGTTTTTGTAAGTACATTTACCTTTCTACTTTTTGTATACCGGCAACAGAATAGCTCCGGACTATATTCCATTAACTTTCGTTTTACACTGTGGCCAAAGACGACAATTTGGTGCGACTTTTGTGGATATTTCATCGTTTGTTTTGACAAACAACATCATTTTCGCAAATGTACGTACCGTCTCTTAAAGAGACGAATAAGATTCCTTGTTTAATACCTGTAATTAATTTACTGTGCAGAGCACATTGTATTTTTTGAATGTAACTTGTAGTTTAAAATGCTACTATGTATTTAATTTCCTATGTTATTATTACCTTTATTTACGTTTACAGATTTGTTTATGGTATAAAATATCAACATTTATTTATTAGTAAAATGTCATTTAATCTTTTCATTTAGTAATAATTCGTTGGCCAACTAATAATTTAGTTATCTATTATCTTGAAGTGTTTACAGTAGTTTTTATGTATTGTGACCTTCTGCCAATTATTTATGGATTTATCTTTGTAAGTTACCGTATATATTCACATTTTTTAGTATATGATAAATCTCTCTGTAATAAAAGTAATATTGCTTAGTGAGCTTCAACAACTAAAAAACTCGAAATATTTTTAATGTAACAGTCTTAAAGTGCGGAGATTATCAAAGATTCACTTATTCCAAGATAAATTAAGCTATTGTATAATATAATTTTATAGTTTGTAGAAAATAGAGCAGACATGACTTCGTAGCATTCGCTGTAATTACATGTCTGATTCGCCGTGTATCTGTCAACACGGCGCTCTACCGCCTTGATAACTAGCCATAACCAGAATGGAAAAATGGAAATGGAATTTTATTTTCAACGTTTTCAAATTTGTCAGTGCTAAACTGCAAATCCCCCATTATCATCACACTAATAGCTAAAGTTAAACACAAACTTAAGTACCTACAATGTAACAAATGGTATGAAGTACTATCGGACATGAAACTGAAAATGTAATACCGCACAGGGCAAACTAAATAGAAAACACGGCCCAGAAATGTACTTAAATCGCATTGTCTGTGGATTAGCAGCCGGTTTACTCGCTCATCCGGCAGTTTCAGACGATAAAACTCCTCGTAAAATGCCAAAATAAATCTCTCTATTATTCGTTGCTGAGGCTCTCGTCAAATGTGAGTGATAGATATGAAAACAAAACCCCCCTTTCACAGGCGGCCGCAGACAAAGGCTAATTTTTGACGCGTCGCGTCGTGTTTAAGCCCGCGCCATCACTCAAAATTATATCGGGCCTGGTGCACTTCACGATGCAAAGGCGAGGTTTCGTTGGAGTTTTAGTCCAGTCTGCGGACGCTCAAAAAGTAGGTTCATATATCAATCCCAACCAGCAAATTTGTTTTATAATTTAAATGTTATATCTCATAAAGCAGTTAAGAAATTATTTAAAAACGTTTCCGTGACTAAGCTATAAAACATTTCAGCTTATAAAACTAAATAATTTTATAGTGCTCTTTTAGTAGCGTACGGCAGTATTTTCAGCACCGTTATAAACATACATTAAAATTATTTTATAGCTGTTTCCTATTATCTTATAAAGCGATTATATTGAAGCACTATTTGGGACAGTTTTGCTATTGAAAGTAAATTGTTGTTGCAGAGTCTGCTACATAATTATTATATAGTGTTGCAATCTACTGCAATATGGCAACGGCAATAAAGTAGTTACAAAATAGAATTATTTACGTGAACAAGAAAATGCAGCTGCTAACTATGCAATAAAATATATTTGAAACAATTGATTTCCTGTGTCAGCTATGTGTTTATATTTCATCAGAACTTACGTCTAACACTGAGCAGATTGGTATAGATCGTAAGTGCTAAAGTAGAAATTAAAAATATCAGATTTAGGACAATGGAAAAAACTTTATTTAAAAAACTAATTTTTAGGTTAGTTATACAAATTGCCCAATACTGCCTCAGTACGTAGCTGTTTTCTGAAATGAAGCGGGCTCTAACTAAATGGTGCCCAACATAAAGAGACTTTCACAAAAGTTTCCTTCACTATGAAGAAGATAAATAAATAAAAAAGCTACTAAAAAGGTTGATTTTTTCTTTAAATCGCCTTCAAAAAATCTTGGAAAAATATCTGCAAAAAGTAAAATTTACAAATATCTCTCTACCTATTAGTGGAAAGTAACAAGGAACTGTACCTTATTACCTGATATCAAATTGAAATCGATGCAAAAATATCTAATTTCAAAACTACGTTTTCCACCGATTTCAGATGATACTAGGTACCTAATAAGGTAACAGTTCCTTGTTACTTTCCACTGATAGGTAGACAGATATTCGTAATTTTTAGAGATATTTTTTGAAGATTTTTTGAAGGTGGTTCGATTTTTTTTTAAATTTTTTACACCAGTTTTTCATATGATTCCTGCCTGATGCCTGATTGCAATTTTCCACTAGTTGTTTTCCAGTTTTTCCTTTTATTCTCATACGGGAGTCATCCGCAATTTGACAAAAGCTTGCATATAAATTTACCAGATTGGAATAAACAGGAAAAAATAAATGGAGACAGTACACCTTCCCCGAGTTTTTTTAAAAAATTTTGACTTAAATGAGATATTTGCTATACTATTTTGGATGCCCTTCAGTAGTACAAATTGTTATCTATTTTCTAAGTATGACTTTATCCATAAACATGCTGTACCTGTTATACCATAAGCCACCAGCTTACCAAGCAACAGACTACGGTCTATTATAGTATCAAATGCTTTTGTCAAGTAATAAAATATTTCAGCTGTTTTGATCCCCGTATCTAAAGCCTTAGCTATTTCGTTATTTTGACTGATAAGAGCTGTATTTGTAGATTTTCCACTAAGAAAGCCATGTTGGATGTCACTTAAAAGGTTACGGTTTGTGAAATATGTAACAAGACGAACATACATTGATTTTTCCTATGTCTTGGCAACTGTAGATGGGTTTGAAACCAATCTGTAGTTTTCTTTATTGGTCTTACTACCTGTTCTGTGAGAAGGTATTACTTGTACTACTGTGTGGCGGCTTCTTCAGCATCTGGTGGAATATTGGAATGGACGTGACTTCATTTATGCTCGTACAATAAACTTGTTGACAACATGATAACAAATTCGTCCCTAGTAACTTGGTTGCCATCGTTCAGAATTGTTATCATCCACAGATAATTTCCGTTCCGAATAACTGGTTTTCATTCTTTTTATGATAGATTATGATAGATTTGATGAATTTCTATTGATCGTAGATACAGTTTTGTGCGATACATGTGGGATGAACATTATTATCGCACTAATGAAACGGTTAGTCTCTCAAACGAAAGATAACACAGCCACACAAAAAAAAGTTCTGTGCAGCGGACCAAATTATATGGATTTGGTGTATTTTTTGACGCTGAATCCGAATCCGTAGTCCAAAAAATCGTTATCAATTTTGTTTTTTGGGCAAAAACATCCCTTAAAATGGTGTAAAATCATAGAAATAATGTAATAACTCTAGATGATAGATGTTTTGTAGTCGAGAGTAGAGAATATAAATTCGAGCCACAGTAAGCTATTTCTATAAATTAAACCCTAAATCCGCCCTTATGGGGGGTGAAAGCTACCGCTAAAACACAAAATACGCAGGTGAGTGTGAATAAGACGTACAAAGGCCAAATTTTTGTATCTCTTAGTGCAAAATATTTGACTGGTGCGACAACCAGCCATTACTCTCAAAGGGTAGAGACTCAACCTTATCAAAGATTAAAACTACCCCCACCCCTCATAGGTGTCAAAACGGGAAAAAAAGATCAGGCTTTTGTAGTTTTAGGCAGGATGAACAAATATGGAGTAAATTCGTTCCTACCACCAATACATGACTAGAGACTACCCTTAAAGGGTGGTACCCCATGCTCAAATGTTTCATGAGTGCTATTAAAATTCGGAAAAGGTCAAACAAGGTTGAAAATCAACCCTATTCGGAGGGGGGGTAAAAACTACCCCCATATACGGACGGAAATAGATAGACGGAAATTTAGTTAATTTAGGTATATAGCTTACATAGATAGAAACAAATGGTCACTGAAGAAATATATCCTATATCTATGACTAAAAAAAAAAAGGAAAAGAAAACCACAGAAAAGATATTTTAAACATAAGAGAGAAAAATCATAAGAAAAGAAAGTATTTGGAATGATGGTCGAAAGTATGATATAAATAAGAAAAAGAATAGCTTTACACAGATTAAAAGATAGATAAGTTGATAAATGTTAAAATAAACAGTTGAATAAGCAGGTATGGTATAATAAATAAAACACAACTGTTTAATGCTTGTGTGTGCATAAGTTTCAATGGCACTGGTATCATACCAACTAGCCAGGTTTAATGCTTAATGTATGAATTTACTCCATATTTGTCTACCCTGCCTAAAACTACAAATGCCTGAATTTTTGTTTCAGGATATTAGAGGTAATGAAATCCGTCCGTCTGTGGGGGTACAAAAAAGTTCTGTGCGGTGTTTCTCTATCTATTGTAGTGTAATTTCCAAGTCATACAATTGCTAACTTATCAATGTTTTAATTGTTTATTTAAGCAATTAAAAATGAACAACGCACACTTTAATTTTTTGAACTATCATATTTGGCAAAAACAAAGACGATACGAAAGGTTTCATTCAAATGCATTCACCATAATTGGATTCCACGTGAAAACCATTACAGACTGGACTATTTTCAACAAAACGAAACTGCATCGTTTAAACTTTCCTAATGCTATCTCTGCTATGTGAATGAACCACAATTGCGGGTATGTTTAATTCACAACTATGTTGCGCCCCTAATTAGATTTTGTATAGGGGTGGAGTAAAGATGCGCCATGTTGAAATTCCACAATAATCAAATTATTACTTAATGTAACATAATTTAATATGATCAGAATTAATAATTCCAAAATGTGAGCAGTAGGTACATTTCTGTTGTGAAAATAGAACTAAATGTATGTTAAAACTGTTACTCGGTTAAAAATACATTAATTGTTTGTTTTTTTTTGTCGACTTTAATATTGATAATGTTGAATTAACCAGACGACAGTGAAATTTCAGTTTATAAATTTTAGTGGCATTTTTTTGGAAATCAGTTTTCTTTCGTCCTTTATAGTGCTCTCGCCTCTTTCAAATGCAAAGCCACCCCGCGACACCAAACTAAATAGAAAGAATTAAAAGTCATATTAGATAATTTTCTGTCAGAAAATTTTACTAACAAACGTTGTTTCAAAATAATTGAAAGTCGTGATCACGTCACATGTTTTTAGCAACATTAGTAGCAGTCGTGACCAGTGATATTTAATATCAGTGATTATATCACAGTTCGTGAAATATCACCAGTATAACATCGAGACGTATGTAACAGCAGCGTGAATTATATAAAACCGATCGGTCTGTTAAAATGTCTAAGTAGAAATGTTCAAATACTATAGAAAACTTGTGGATTCTCGATATACCTACACGATTGCATTGCACTAGCTGTGACAAAGCAGTTTAATGGCTGGCGTAAAACAAATATTACTAAACACATTTCCTCAAAAAAAACATAAAAAGAGTGTGAGTGGCTTTATTCATAGTGACAGGCAACGCAATTTTAACTTATATTTGGTGGAAGTGATGGTTGGATATAACATTTTGTGGTTGAAACTAGATAATCCACTTTTTGGACCATTTTGAATTGAAGTGAGCATTTATAATAAATTAACTTTATCACCTTTGAATTATTTGAAATTTGCTAAAAAAATTACAAGGTAAGATATTATAGTGTGTCATACATGAAAATATTTACGCGCTGACACATAACCTAGAGCCAATCCTGGTTCAGACGTCATAAATACATAAATTCCGAGGTCTGATAATGCGTATAGATAAAAACTATATCCTCAATGTTTGCAGATCTTGAATTAAATTTTTTTCCAGTGATTGAACTGATATTTTCTCTGGGTGTGTTTCACACTTCACGACACGCCAGTTTAATACATTATGTACTTCATTGTGTCCTTTAAACTATCCTTTCCAGTCAGAGCGGTTCTCTTTGATACACGACCTTTGTCATATACGTATGTAAATTTATTCGGCGTAATAGAGAGCTTTTACGTTCAAATTTCTTTGTATTTAAACTTGTGCTTTTCATGTTCGAGTTAGACAGTGAAATTAAATATTGTTTTAATAACATTATTCGCGAATGTTGGAGAGATATATGAACGCGAATTTCAATTAGCAGGTACATTATATTATATCGCGGAAATTTTACAAAGTGACGAGTGTTCTTTGAGCATGGCAGTGCTTTAGAAATTGTAATATTATTGCTAGCATAGAATGGTATAGAATAGAATATTTATCTACCAATTTTTTGATATGCATAGTTATGTATGTACGTCTAAATAACCCAAATTCACATACAAATTATAAATAACTAATTTATGTAAAACAAATATAAAAAAATTTTGAAAGCATATTTTACTTACAGACAACTGCCCATATATTAATATATCATATTGAACGAAAAAACTAATTTTTATCTATTTAAAAATTGTATGTAATTTCCATATTAATCTACTGTCTATATAGGTTTCAAGGAATTTTGTTGATTCGGTGAAAGTTGTTATCACTAAAGGTTAATGCTCTTCTAAAATTAAAATTTATTAAAATTTTCATCCAAAATGAGCTTATTTCTTTGACACCATGCGTATACATTATCAAGTGTAACATAAATCTTATGATCAAGTTTCTCCTGCGTGACAGCTGATAGCGAAATAGTGATACCACACTACATATATCGTGGTAATGCCCTGTTGAATAACATTTGGTAAATCGTTAATGGAAATAAAAATAATAGTGGACATAATATTGAGCCTTGGGGAACACCCACGGATATGTCATGGATGTGGGATTGAGATTAATTACTCTTTACTATTAATTTTCGATTTTCCATAATAGAAATTAATGCAACTTAGAAGATATCCTCGTTTCCCAATGGCGTTATTTCTTATGACGACGACCACAAATATTTTGCATGCCTGCCTATAATCTCTTTCTTGTAACACTCTACACAACCGAAAGAAAAATGTCATAATCTACCATAATTGTTTATAAACATTAATTAATTATCTGTCAAATGTAAAATATCATTACGTATATTTAAATCTCTCTAATTAATTGACTATTAAGTGAGAGCGCATCATTACTATTATAATGTTGTTTATTATTTAAGAGGTAGAAAGCTCGAATCATTTTACTTAATTTGTGTGTGTAGAACGAAAGGTTAAGAAGTTCGTGTACCTTGTTGAGAACCGTGTCTTTGTACTAAATAATTATATTATGTGTAATAATTTAATTTATGATATTTTCTAGTATGCTTGTATTTTGTTTTCAATAATATATGTACATTATGTTAATAAATATATAATTTTTCGTAAACCACGGGAAAACTTTCCGGGCCTTAAAGTGTCTAACTATGCCACCTACCAAGATGAAATTAGAGAGGGTATTTTCAATGGCAGGATGATAAATCTAAAAAGGTTTGCACAAATTGTATAACATAAATATTGTGATCTCATAAACGTTTGCTAACAAATTTGTCCCTATTTATTTATTTGCACGGTATAATAATAGTATTCTAAGCCGAATATTATATATGCCATCGCCACAAACTGTGTAATTTAATAGTTTGCACAATAGTCTTAAAGAAAGATAATCACTTATAATACACCTAGAGCATTAATAATACCGAGATAATTTTGTCATAGAGACTGCTGAAAGCGTGTTGCTTGGTAACAGCCCGAGGCCGTAGGCCGAGGGCCATTACCTTTAAGCAACACGCTTGAAGCATTCTCTATGACAAAATTTTGAGTATTTATCAATGCTCGAAGTGTATTCGGTAAGATAATTTTTTACTCTCCATTCAATTCGTATTTTCTGATCGAACAAAATTCTAAAAACATTTTCTACGTACCCTTTTTACTTTTAATGGTGTTTTGGGTGTATTTTCTAATACAATTTGATTAATTGAATCGTTTATCAAACTTTTGTGACATTTTTATAAACTGATTTTCCATTTGACATTTTTTGTTGAATTTTAATCTGACATTTGAACATTGCCTGATAACACCACATGTATGCGTATTATTGCTGTAATCTTTTACTGATTGGATGAATTTTGACACGACATTAAATGCAAAATTTGTATTGGTTAATACATTTAGTAAAAACCGCTGCCCAAGGAATCACTACTTCCACATCCAGATTCTCTATCCAAGTCACTCACAACGAAAAAACTTTGTATGTGAAAATAATTGTTTATGGAACTTTAATAATATAATATTTGAAATCCTCTACCCCAAAAACCCATAAAACGATACCCCGCATCGGTAGTGGGGTGGGGGTGGTGATAGGGGGGGTGGTAGTGGGGGATGGATGAAGTAAAAAAATATTTTGAGGTTTCTGGTCCCTGTACATACACTTAATTACAATTTTTTTTCATCCCCTTTAATAAGGGGGTGGGGGTGGTAATGGGGGTGGCTAATGCCAATTTTTTTTTGAGACCTTAGCTTCTCTTGTATATACTAAATACCAATTTCGTGGACTCTTACCTGCTTGATTTACCCATTTACCCCAAATTTACCCCAATTTACACCCCAACCCTTCGACGGAACAAGATGAAAATATAATCTAGTTCTAGATCTCGTTAAAGTACATATGTGTACCAAATTTCAAGTCAACATCTTCAACGGTTCCAGAGTAAACGTGCGCACAAGAAAAAGTTAGACAGACAGACCGACAGACAGACAGAAAATTTTTGTTCGCTCAGACTTAAAATCTCGACGTTTCATGACATTTTAAGCCTATTTGGACAATAAAAATTTTTAAAAATTGTTTTGTCGTTACTATACTTCCACTGGACGTGGAAGTAAAAATTATCAATATAATTCAGTGCTTTCAACAGTTTGCAGTGAATAACGGTAGGTGGAGCAATCGACTTAATTTTCAAGTTGCTGTCTTAAGATTAGCCTGGTAGGGCGAACAGAGGTCGCATTGGTGACTTTGGTCACGTTGACGAGGGCCAAGAAGTTTGAAACCAGTCCTTGGACTTCTGACCATACTTGCCTATGAAGGACTCCCTAGTTTAATAAATAGCTCTCTCCGATATTCAATGCAGATACTGTACAAGCGTCTCTTGTGATTTTTTGATATGCTCCAGAACGCCAACACTACCAAAAAGTACTTGTATAATAGCAGTATATATTATAACAAGTGGCTTAAATGGTGTTCTTTTTACAAGTGGGGCGTTTATCCACATATATAAACCACACGAGTAAAAAAACACATTTTAGTTTCGAGTTATATACAAAATTTTTCGTATCGCCATTCTAAATTAGAAAACAATATAATTTTGTAAAAATAGACTAAATTCTATTGCTGTTTCCATAGAAACCAATAAGTTTTATTTCACACTGTGAAATAATATTTCTTTTTCTACTTCCATCTTTAAAATGGCGTTTATCGTATACGTTTCCATGACGCTAAATAATCCTTTAAACACGCTTTCGACAAACCGTGACTTCGTGCATTTTAGTCACAGGCTGAACTTAGCAACGAGATATTAGTCACGGCTGAGGTTAATTCTAGATATTTTAGTAGTCTTTTATTTGCATGAGGATCAGGTCACTTCTGAGTCTGGTCACATAATTCAGCAGTTTGTCATATTTTATTTACAACTGATCTAAAGTCAGAAGTAATCAGGTCAGATCCCCCCTTCCCGATGCTGATCCACCCCGCACAGGATACTCACTTCTGAACTTTTGGTTAGTTAAGTGGTGGGGTAGAATTACTGACGTTTTTGACAGTTTTTTTCGTCGAAATTTCAACTTAAAAATATTGAAGAATGAAAACAGTCCTACAAATCAAGAATATTCCCGTTTACAAACATTATTTGTACATAGCAACAAAATTTTATACAATTCCTAGGTGTATCAAAGTTGTAATCCTCTTCTGGGATATAAAATGAATATAAGTAATAAATTTGTCTCAGGATCTCTTAAATTAACTGGTAATTGATTTATGTTTAAAAGTAGCAAAAATTAACTTTTTAAATTGTCAAAACTCCAAACAAAACTGTCTTATTTTATTTGCTTTAAGTCAGGTCAATTTTGACCTGGTCAGATGTGACCCAAGTGAACAATCCTCATGCAAATAAAAGACTACTATTAATGGCAAAAATCAAGTTAGTTTTCCGTAATTCTTGTCATCAATCTGTCAAAATAAATCGACGCGTTGTGACAAGAGACAAGTAATTTTGTATTTTTTGGAAAAAAATGAGCCTAAACGACAGTGAAAGTGAAGAAGATGTTTTCATTGGTACTCCGCCCGAAATTACTCAAGCAGCGGCATCGGCAACTGCTAGTTTGCTGCCAGAAAAATCTAAAAGTCAATACGAACGTGCATATAAACTTTTCCAAGATTGGCGTCAAGAAAACCAAACAAATTCATTTTCTGAGAATGTATTACTTGCTTATTTCCAAAATTTGTCGAAAAAGATGAAACCGTCCTCTTTGTGGGCAATCTATTCAATGCTGCGGACGACAATTAATCTAAAAAACAATGTTGATATTAGCAAGTACCCCAAATTGTGCGCATTTCTGAAGCGTAAATCAGACGGTTACAGACCTAAAAAGTCGAAAATATTAGCCAGCAAATTAGAGAATTCTTATCATCTGCTCCAGACGAAGAATACCTATTTACAAAGGTAATAGTATAAAACCAAATTAAATAAAAATAAACAAAATTATAAATATTTTAGGTAGGGTTACTTTTTGGAATAATGGGAGCTTGTCGGCGGGAAGAATTGACGAAAATTCAAACAAGTGATGTTGAAGACCTTAACACGGCCCTTTTAGTTCACATTCCTGACACGAAAACAAAAACGGAACGTCAGTTTGTTATTGGAGGTAATTTCTATCATACATGCAAGAAATACATGGAACTTCGACCTCCAAACCTGACAAGTACTACCCGATTTTTCTTAAACTACCAGCGAGGAAAATGTAGAAAACAGCCAATTGGAATTAATAAATTTGGCAGCCTCTCTAGCGTAGTAGCAAAATTCTTAAAATTACCCGACCCTGCTGCTTATACTGGTCATTGCCTAAGAAGGTCTTCAGAGACGATTTTGGTGGACTCGGGTGCGGACATCACAGCATTAAAGCGTCATGGAGGGTGGCGATCCACAGCTGTTGCAGAGAGTTATATTGACCACTCGTTAAACAATAAAATTGAGACCGCTACTAAAATCATGAACACTGTTCAAAATAATGCAATGCAAAAAAATAAAGAGAATATTGATATTGCAATTGCTCAAAGTTCAAGCATTGATAAAAATGAAAGTGGACCAAGTATTAGCTTCAATTCAAATCATGAAGCAAATTTAACACAGTTCGATGGAACGCATTTAGGAAAATCACTTAGTTTTTTTAGCAATTGCCAAAATGTTTCCAATGTAACCATTAATATACACAATAAGTAGAACAATAGTTTAGTAATTTTTTTACTGTTACCATGTTATTGATACGTTAATAAATGAAATATTAAAATAACTTCCAAATTTTTTATTTAGATATTTGCTGTCGTAGAAAAAGTATAGTATGCAAGACGTTTTATAAACTTGTTAGTCACTCATTTTATTAAACACTCGCTCCGCTACGCGTCGCTCGCGATTAATAAAACTCGTGACTAAAATGACGTTTATAAAACTTGTTACATAATATACTATTATTTCACTCTTTTTTCTTTATTTTACACTTGTCAATAATGACACTGTTTTGATTTATTGAAAGTATTGATATATTGAAAGCATGTCAAATAAATGTCATTTTAGGATATGACGTTACAAAAAATATACAATTTGTGGATTTCACATTCAAAATCTATTTTAAAATTTCACAAAAAAAAATGTAAACTAACTGAATCTGTTCATAAATTTATTCCACAAGTGGAGCAAGAATACTGTATATTTATGTAATCGTAATTCAAATCTCGTAATTTCTAAGATGAACGAGAATCCATAAACTGTACAATATCATTATTCCAAAAATATACTATTTATTTGCACAAAGGGTTCCTCTCACTTTTTCTAAGACTAATTTGGAGTGTATTTTTTTACAATTGGGATAAAAATGTTCTCTGTGCATGACTTAATAAGTTTTTTATGAACTTTCATCTTTTGAATATGAAAATCACGACATGAAACATGAATTTTTACAATAGCTGGAAATTTACCAATAATTTATTCCGTCAGAATTACCGTGTCGTCCATTACAAACGCCGGATATTCATTTGAATACCGAAGATATAATAAAGTAAAATCCAATAATTCTCACCAGCGCACGGCAAAAAATTAAGTAACCAAAGTGAAAGGATATCCACCTTGCCTTGGGCCTTCGGCTCGCGCGTTTTGTTACTCCTATCTGGGTCGGCTGTGCCTGTGAGGCCGATATACTTTGAGATTTAAAGATATATAAATTATCGCGATATATCAGCATTAGACTAGCAATTAACAGGTTATTCGTTCTCGTTATTGTTTTAAAATGATTTATAATGGCTACGCGTGGTCCACAGGATATTTCGAAACGAAAATAAATCAGTCGGATCGAACATCTGGGTGCAGAGGTGGAGCAGAGACGTGGGAGAAAAAGGGTTTAAGCTACTTCACAGGAATTAATGCTGTCTCAGCCGACAAAATCCTGAGCACTGGTTGTTTCTGCATATTTATATCTTAATTATAAATCCAGTGGCTTTAGTAATCAAAGCGACCGGTAGGTGGCCGTGCTGAGAGAAATACGGCTAACTGGACGCTTAATTGCTTTAATGTCCTACAAGTCTGTTATTTTACAATAACCACCCTATTTTGAGATACATTAAATGAAAAATAACGCCCTAGGGCGTTATGAATATCTATAACGCCCTAGGGCATTATAAAATTATAATACAACCAAAAACAAGCAAATTATGATAGCGTTATTGACAAACAAAATGCTTTACTATGCAACGACGGCGTTTACAAACAATTTTGATTTTTACTCTCTTTTAAATCAAATCGTTCTGAACATAATAGATGTCAAATTAATAAATCGTAAATGTCAAAAAAAAAGAAAAATTCGAATTAAATAACAGACTTGCAGGACATTAAACGTTGAAGGCACCACGGGTGTTATAGGATAATGACGCCCTCGGTCGACGTACATTCCCTCGGGCCAGAGGCCCTCGGGATTGTACACTGCCGACCTCGGTGCGTTATTATCCTTATAACACCCTTGGTACCTTAATAACTATAATGCTCTATTTTTTTTTACAAAAGATAGAACCTATGTATTATGCATTATTAAAAATATTTCGAGTTTTTAGTTGTTAAAGGGCGTTATAGGTCACTCAACAATGTTCTTCTTATTACCTATAGACGTGGCAACTCGGAGCGCCGCCGCTAGATGGCGTAGTGCTGCTGCCTACTGCCTACTATATTTGTTTTATTGTTATCCAGAATTTACATGCATTTGTATAAGTCGATCCATTGTTCAGTACAATTTTTATTTAATGTGGTTTAATGTGATAGATTCTACAATAATTTGTATTTTAAATAGTGTTTGCAATTTACCGAAAATTTTAATAACCGTTAAATCGGTAAATAACAATGTAAATAACCGGTTAATCGGTATTTACCGGTAATTTTTAGAATGAATGATTAGGGTGGCGAAAATGGCAATTGTTTTTTTCCATGTACAAAATTATCTAAATTTAACACAAAACACTTTGATATACGTATAATTATTATAATGAACAAAAAAAAGGTTTTTATCAAAGGGAAAAAATATAAATGAAATACATTAAATAAATAAATATTCTTTAAATAACAAAAATATCAACTTAAATAACAAAAATTATAAACATAATTATACTCTTCGAAAAAACGAAGAAGGTCTCATCATTTATTAGACATATTTTATTTAAATGAATTTTAATGCAAATTATGAATCATCATCTTTTATGAGGAATCAACATTGTATACTCCAGCTTCGCAAAATTTCATTAATTCTATTTGACAATTTAATTAAACGTGATTGTAACGCAACATGAGAAGGTCGCGAAATGAATGAATTTTCGGTATTACCACGTCGAAAGTGGATTTCACTCTGAAATTAAAATTGTAAATATATACGCAAAACGAACAAAATATTTGCGGGTCCACTTGTCTTCTATTAACAATACATAAACACACGTCAAGCGAACATTATTTCATACATTATGCACAAGAATATGCTTTGTCTGATAATTATAATTAAACTATTTGTTTTTGATTTTAATTGTCATTTTCTGCACAATCTATACTATACATAAAAACCGCTGCCTAAAGAATCACTACTTCCACATGCAAACTTTCTTTTACAACGAAGAAAATTTTGATACTATACTAGCACTATGTGGACTATGTGGAATTAATTGTTCATATGACTTATTAATACTATATTTCTTGTAACGTCTTATCCTAAAATGACATTTATTTGTTTCAATGAATCAAAACAATGTCATTATTGACAAGTGTAAAATAAAGAAATTTTTTTTCATAGTGTTAAATAAAACTTATTGGTTTCTATGGAAACAGCAATAGAATTTAGTCTATTTTTACAAAATTATATTGTTTTCTAATTTCGAATGGCGATACAAAAAATTTTGTATATAAGTCGAAACTAAAATATTTTTTTTTACTCGTGTGGTTTATAGCACTCGCCTTCGGCTCGTACTATAAACGCCCCACTTGTAAAAAAAACACCATTTTAGCCATTTGTTATATAAAATACTATTTTGTAACGCCATATCCTAAAATGACATTTATTTGACAGTTTCAATGAATCAAAACAATGCCATTATTGACTAGTGTAAAATAAAGAAAAAAGAGTGAAACAAAGAAATTTTATATCACAGTGTGAAATAAAACTTATTGGTTTCTATGAAAACAGCAATATAATCTAGTCTATTTTTACAAAATTATATTTATTGTTTTCCAATTTCGAATGGCGATACAAAAAATTCTGTATATAACTCGAAACTAAAATGTGTTTTTTTTTACTCGTGTGGTTTATAGCACTCGCCTTCGGTTCGTACTATAAACGCCCCACTTGTAAAAAAAAACACCATTTTAGCCACTTGTTATATAAAATACTAATTTTAAATCATCTACTCTAAAAAACCATAAAACGATATGCCATATCGGTAGTGGGGGTGGCAGAAGGAGCAGCTGATGTGAAAAATATTTAAGAATTTGGCTCTCGTTCATATACTAAACAGTGTTCACATTTTTGATGTTATTCCTGACCTCAAAACAAAGCTGTTCAAAAAAAAAAACATTGTCGCCTCAATCTGTCAAAAAAAAATCTTTTTTTTTCGTACTTTAATAAACTCGTCCGATCGGTTATGATGTGCTTACCACGATATAATGCCGTGTAGATGGTTTGGCGGATAAAACGACAATAAATTAAAATTTTCCCCGCGCTCGAGCTAATGAAAAATGCCGAAATATTAACACGAGTTTAGTGGCGATGTAAACAAAATAAGGGGACGCTTATTGACACATACAATGTGTTCATTAAATCCGTCGATTCTGCCGCACAAAAAGCCATCTATCATCTCTTTTTCGGCGTATCCATATAGCTTTCAATAACTTTGCGAGAGATAAGTTCCGCTTTAAATATTTATTGGGTGCCGGCCGGATGGCGGATGTTCACGGCGAGACCCTTCGGTTTATAAATTCACTATTGCATTTAAAATAGGGATACAAGGCGTGGCGAAATGTCCTCTTGTGGAAAATCTTGACAGGGTTTTATTAAATTTCATGTACGTACCGACGTACACATTAATTCACTTTGAATTATTGATCCGGAGGACTTCTGAACAACAATGCTCGGTAAATTCGTTCTGCAACTGTATAATAAACTCGGTTTTTGTGTAAAAACAAGTTGTTTAAATTCTTTACGATGCGTGCAGTTCATTAGAAAGGACGTACCTAATCGAATCTACAGACGGTGCCGCTATTATAACGCACACCGCAACTCGAGACTCGTTTTCCTTTAAATTTCAACCCAGATTGTGTGTATATGAATGACAACTGTCGACCAGAGCGTACTGATGTAATGACCAGCGTTATTCAGATTGGGATAACAATTAACAAGTTAGGTTTAAGTTTCACTATTAACGGAATGCGTAGGACGCTTAGGGTGGAACTGTAATTTGCGTTCCTGCGAGTTTATTGATAATTTTCATGCTCCTTGTTTGAAATTTGAACAGCTAGCTGGTTTCAACATTTTTAGTGGTTGATGATTGAGAACTCCGGATTTAGATATATCTAAATCTTGTATAGATGGCGTTTTCTAAAAAATTGCAAAGGATTTTTTTTAAAGGTTTGTTCATCTTTCCTGCCCACCCCTCCTACTATGTGGTCGTCGCTTATTACCTTTCCCAGCTGATACTCATCGCACATTAGTAAAGACAGCAATCAAATCTCATCAGTTATGAGGCCCATGCATGTTATGTATATACAGTGTGCCCCACTTTTCACGATAACATCTTCGTAGCTTATCCAATTTCAATAAAATTCGGATTCGTGTCGAAGACCTTTACTATATCTTTTTAGAGTAGAATAAAACATATCAGTCATTGGCGTGAATTTTTATTTAAAAAAGGGCGATTTTTCGAGAAGTCATATCAGACATTTTTTGCTGAAAAACAAATGCAATATTATTGATCAACATGCTTTAGAACCCTTATATCCAAAATTTATCGGCATTTTTGATTTATGGTTTTCGAAATACGGCCCTCTTAAAATTACATTTTTTAAATATTGAATAATTAGTAACTTGGAAACTAATTATAACCCAGTCATTTTATACAAAAAAAAGGGCCAAACATCTAAAAAAATCCAATCGAAGATTTTCCAGCGGGATTCTCTTTATTGTGGTGTCACAAATAATTTCTCAAAAGTCCTTAAAGCCAACTGGACGGCTACAAAAGTTACAGAAGGTCAAAGGTCACGAGAATCAATCAGTTTTTCTCAAATATGGCTTTTACGTTAATTTTGGTCATTGCAAAATTTGTTCGAGAGATAAATTTGCATAAAAAAGGTTCTATGTTTAACTTTGCCCTGAAAGTCCTGATAAAAATAAATAAATAATGTATAATTTCATAGAAAATTGAACTAACTTTCAAAGTATTTTTACATCCATAAATGTAATTTTACATACATTTTACTTCCACCTCCAGTGGAAGTATAGTAACGACAAAAAATTTTTTAAAAATTTTTATAGTTCAAATAGGCTTATGAGATTTTAAGTTTGAGCGAAAAAAAATTTCTGTCTGTCTGTCGGTCTGTAACTTTTTTTGTGCGCACGTTTACTCTGGAACCGTTTAAGATATTGACTTGAAATTTGATACACGTATGTATTTTAACGTGATCTGGAACTAGATTATATTTTCATCTTGTTCCATCGAAGGGGTGGGGGTAAATTGGGGTAAATTTGGGGTAATTAGGTAAATGAAGCAGGTAAGAGTCCAGAAAATTGGTATTTAGTATATTCAAGAGAAGCAAAGGTCTCGAAAAAATTTTTGCCATTACCACCTCCACCCCATTATTAAATGGGATGAAAAAAAATTTGTGATTTAGTGTGTGTACAAGAACCAGAAACCTCAAAATATTTTTTTACTTCATCCACCCCCACTACCACCCCCTTATCGTCACCCCCACCCCACTATTGATGTGGGGTATCGTTTTATAGGTTTTTGGGGTGGAGGATTTCAAATATTATATTATTAAAATTCCTTAAGCAATTATTTCCACATACAAAATTTTTTCGTTGTGAGTGACTTGGATAGAAAAGGATGTGGAAGTAGTGATTCCTTGGGCAGCGGTATTTTATAGTGTAGTTAATAAATACATCATAAGTTGGTTGAGAGCAGACATAGACAGTACGTGTTTACTGTTAATGTATATGTTTTGTAATTGTGACAGAGAACAGTTGAACTAGTGCCATAGTCTCTGTGCTTTATTTGGGTATTTGCAGAAGACGCAAAGGTCTAGCTCTACGGATAAGTAAAAGTTCAATACCCAACTAGAACTGATTAAGTATAGAAGTATTAAATAGTTTCGTAGAAGTTCATGAAAGTTATGAAACCTAAAATTTGGCACCTCAAATAGTCAAATAGTATTTAATAAAATAATAATGATAATGATAATAAGTCTTTATTGATTTCTACAAAAATAGAAAATACAATTTGGCGAAGTTTAGCCATTAAAGGCTATTTTTACACTTAACTATGCTTCAAAATATTTCAGTGTTATCAAAATATCTAAATATTCAGGAAGTATTTAAATACTAAGTTAAAACTATTTAATTACTTTTTTATTTATTATTTAAATACTTTTATCTTTTGAAAATACTTAATATTTAAATACTTTCAATTTTCTGAAAGTATTTAGTATTTAATATTTAAATACTTTTTCAAAGTATTTGTCCAGCTCTGACTGTTGTAGCCGTCCAGTTGGCTTTATGGACTTTTGAGAAATTATTTGTGATGCCAAAATAAAGAAAATCCCGTTAGAAAATATTCAATTGGATTTTTTAAAGGTTCATGTATAAAGTGACTGGGTTATTGTTCTTCGAAAGAAAATCATTTGTCATTTTCTATTTCTCACTTTTTCTACTACCAAGTGTCATCGGTACTTTCAAATTAGGTAATCCTTAATGCCTAAATGATTTACAAGGCTGAGATAATGAGACGTAGAAAAAGTGAACTTAAATAGAAAATAGAGAATGACTTTTTTTTGGAAAATCCAAGTTGGTGTTGAACTAATAGTTACATATTTTGAAATTGAACACTAATTTACGAGTTAATATTCTAAATTACCCACATTTGACCCATTTTGTTTCGGCCATTTTAGCTTTACAGCGCACTTTCAATAACTTAAAATTAGGTATTCCTCAAATATCAAAACAGATTTTACAGACTTGCCAAAATAAAAACCCAACCTATAATAACAGGGAAATACCCCAGTCGATGAATGAATTCCTCTCTGAAGTTATTTAAAATATGAGGTGTTATTTTCAAAACGTCTTGTGTACATTCTATTAACTTTTAATATTCTCGACCTATTAATATATACTTATGATTCTAAATAACTTCACAAAAAGTAGTCCAAAGGTGTAGGATCTGGTGATCTTGCGGCCATTCTATTGCACCTGATCGACCTATCCATCGATTAGAAAACGTCAAATTTAAAAAAAACCGCTGCCCAAGGAATCACTACTTCCACATCCAGATTTTTTATCCAAGTCACTCACAACGAAAAAATTTTGTATGTGGAAATAATTGTTTATGGAACTTTAATAATATAATATTTGAAATCCTCTACCCCAAAAACCCATAAAACGATACCCCACATCGGTAGCGGGGTGGGGGTGGTGATGGGGGGTGGTAGTGGGGATGGATGAAGTAAAAAACATTTTGAGGTTTCTGGTTCTTGTACACACACTAAATCACATTTTTTTTCATCCCCTTTAATAATGGGGTGGGGGTGGTAATGGGGGTGGCTAATGCTAAAATTTTTTTTGGGACCTTAGCTTCTCTTGTATATACTAAATACCAATTTTATGGACTCTTACCTGCTTGATTTACCTATTTTCCCCAAATTTACCCCAATTTACCCCCCAACTCTTCGACGGAACAAGATGAAAATATAATCTAGTTCTAGATCTCGGTAAAGTACATAAGTGTACCAAATTTCAAGTCAATATCTCAAACGGTTTCAGAGTAAACGTGCGCACAAAAAAAGTTACAGACAAATTTTTTTTTCGCTCAAACTTAAAATCTCGACGTTTCGTGACATTCTAAGCCTATTTGAACAATAAAAATTTTTTTAAATTTTTTTGTCGTTACTATACTTCCACTGGATGTGGAAGTAATTGTTGAACTGTTCTCGCAAAACGAGGCGATACCCTGTCTTGCTGAACCTATATTGACTCATCTAAAAATCAAGTTTTCTCTGGCCAGAAATCTTTTTTGTAAAAAGGAATTCACATAATTTGAAAAAAATTGTGGAGTAGTGATCCTATATTCCCTTAAAAAAATACGGCCCAATAATTTTATTACCAATTATTTCCATTCCCACATTAACTACTTGTGGATGTTGGATATGGTGTTCTTGGGAGTGTCCCCAGTAAACAAAAACGTGAATTTTCGTCACTTTCATTGTGATAAAAATTATTTAATTAATTTAATTTTTTCTTATTTCGGCAGCTTGTATGTTCCTTAGGGGCCGTTTAAAGAGCTACATTTACTGTTACTTTATTCTTGTTTTGGAGCTTTCACTTAAATCATTTGTATTAATTTACCAAACAACCCGTCGAAAAGCATAACGTTAAGAAATAGCCGATTGCAATGTTTTGTCCTTTTTCGAATGACCTGAGCATTTACTACGTAGGTACGTATTCGCGCAGGGCAAGAAACATCCGCAGGCCGCACTTCCTCACTTCAATACACATAAATCCATATCTGTATGCTAACCAGTATTAACATGTGTCCGTACAGCAAATCTATCTAAGCCGGGGCCGTTCGTGGGATATCCCAGACTGCTCTAAATCAGAGTTTGCGGTCTCTCTAGTGTAATTACGGAATGTTATTAGAGATAGACGAGCTGCATTATTCGGTGGGCCATTGTTAATGATTAATCACAACTGCAAACCACACGTGAATACTTCATCTGACGCCGGCTTAGATTTCGAAAGGGTTTTGTTGGGTTGTCGCGCGATCATTCATTAGTCTGGCTAATGCTGCGAGGGTACCAATTTGTTAGCACTTAAGTTTTTACCGGTGCGGCATGCCATTATCAGTTCACTAGCCTATTCGTTGGTGTCGGCGCCTGCATTTGGAAAATTGGTAAATTTAAGATACAATCCCAAGTAACAATTTAAATTTTATCTTGATCTTTAGAACCTCTTGAGGTCTATTTAATAAAACTTCTGATAAAACTATACATCTTTGACAAACGCTATTAAACCTTTATAAAGCTTGTACCAAGCTAAGAAGGACCATTCTTAAAAGAGTTCTGAGGGCCTTTTTTAAAAGTCATTTTAAAACCAATTGGTTTCATTCTAAACAGCCTTTATAACGTTCTGAAGACATTGATAAAACTATTCATAAAACCGCTACCCAAGGAATCACTACTTCCCCAAGGAACAATTTTGGTTTCTTAAATATATACAAGGGTGCTATAAAACTATTTATAAAGTGCCTTGAAAAATCTATTTTGCTGTAACAATATCCTTAATACCATCATAAAGCAACTTGTAGACTAAAAGGGCCCATCCTTATGAAGGTTGTTAAGGCCTTTTTAAATTCCATCATAAAACTCCTTAGTGAGGCACTTGAAAACCTTGTTAGGGCCATTTTAAAACCTTTATTAAAACCTATTTTAAAGCTGTCTGCAGCTTTTTTATTAGCTTCCTGCATTTCTAGAAAACACCTAGAAGGCTACCTTAAAACTAGTTTTTAAACCTCTTATAAGTCCATAATAGAACTGAGAAGCTATAAGAATGTCCACAAAAGAATCCAAATAATTTTATTATTGCATTTATTTTATCTAAACCGATTTAAGCAAACACACCATCAGACTTATTGAAGATAAAATGGAATTTGAAATTTATAAAGCGTAGAGTGGCAGTATAACCTCTCTAAGGCCGATTTAAAAGGTAATAAAAATATATCAGGTATGACAAAAAAATTAAAACCAAGGGCAGTTTATCGTTGAAACTACAAAAGAAAGGCCCAAAAAACAAAGGGGCCTTAGAAATAATAATGATTTCAATATTCATACAAAATTTGCATAGACATGTAATCAGCAAATTTAAAAAACCGCTGCCCAAGGAATCACTACTTTCACATCCAGATTTTTTATCTAAGTCACTCACAACTAAAAAAATTTGTATGTGGAAATAATTGTTTATGGAACATTAATAATATAATATTTGAAATTCTCTACCCCAAAAACCCATAAAATGATACCCCACATCGGTAGCGGGGTGGGGGTGGTGATAGGGGGTGGATGAAGTAAAAAACATTTTGAGGTTTCTGGTTCTTGTACACACCCTAATTCACAATTTTTTTCATCCCCTTTAATAATGGGGTGGGGGTGGTAATGGGGGTGGCTAATGCCAAAATTTTTTTTGAGACCTCAGCTTCTCTTGTATATACTAAATACCAATTTTATGGACTATTACCTGCTTGATTTACCTATTTTCCCCAAATTTACTCCCCAACCCTTAGACGGAACAAGATGAAAATATAATCTAGTTCTAGATCTCGTTAAAGTACATACGTGTACCAAATATCAAGTCAATATCTCAAACGGTTCCAAAGTAAACGTGCGCACAAAAAAGTTACAGACAGACAGACCGACAGACAGACCGACAGACAGAAATTTTTTTTCTCTCAAACTTAAAATCTCGACGTTTCGTGACATTCTAAGCCTATTTGAACAAAAAAAAAAAAATTTTTTTGTCGTTACTATACTTCCACTGGATGTGGAAGTAAAAGTAGGCTGCTTCTCGGTTCCCACTGTAATTTTCAGTCGTTTCTTGTAATTCTACCCTAATTTGCTGAAGAAAAAGTGATAATCATTAATAATTATAATTGTGAGATTGACCTTGAATATTTTTATATAACAAGAAAAACAAGAAAAATATGGCCGGCCAACTAAAAACCTAATTGTCATTTTCCAGCCTTCTCATTAAACTGTATATTCTAATAATGGTAATGACCTAGAACATTTACTCCAAATGAAGTCCTTTTAGTCTTTTTGTATACTATCACAAATAATCTCTTCCCTACATAAATGCAAATGCACTTGACGAAGATCACATGGACTTGATAAAAGCTGTAATAAAACGTTTGGGATTTAAAAGAACCGCCTCCAAGACGAACCGCGTTGACATTTAATACAAAAAACTTAAAACTTAACCTCAAAATAATTTCTTCCATAAAAGACATAATTACACATCAGTAAGTCGTGAAATGCTTTTAATTAACACACACACACATGCACCAACGACACTTCAGGCAAACATATTGTTTATTATTTTTATAATGAATGTTTTATTGAGGTTTTAGAAAGTGTTTTATGGAATTAAAATTTGCCTTTTAGATTTACAGAGGCCTTTTTTTCTTCATAACGGTTTCATCACAACATTTGTCAAGGATGTTTTAAGAGTCTAGTTTTGTAATGGCCTTTAATAAGTACTAATAGGCATTGAAAATATCTAGTTTTAAAAAGGATTTAAAATGCATTTATTGCAAATATGTTAAAACCATAAAGAATAATTTAAAGCCTCTTTAAATCTAAATGGAATTTAAGACGTTCATAAAACTAATTAGTTTCATGGAGAGTTTTATGTAGGTATGATAAACCCATTACAAAGGCCTTAACTACAACATCAATAAAGCACAAGACTATTTTCTAACCCCGAAAAACCTTTTTTAAAACCTCCTCAAGTCCAAATGACTTTTAAATTGTTCCTTGGGTCCATATCCAGATTTTCTATTCAAATCACTTACAACGAAAAAATTTTGTATGTGGAAATAATTGTTTATGGATCTTTGATAATATAATATTTGAAATCCTCTACCCCAAAAAACCATAAAACGGTATGGCCACATCGATAATGGTGGCGTTTAATGTCAAAAAAAATATTGAGACTTTTGGTTCTTATATACATATTAAACCACAATTTTTGGACTCTTCCTTGCCTGCTTTACCTATTTATCCCCATTTACCCCCTCCAACGGATAAGATCAAAATAAAATCTAGTTCCATGCCTCATTATGGTACAAATGTGTACTAAATTTCGAGTCAACATCATAAGTAAAAAAAATCCAACCCAACCACAAATTACATCGAAAGAGTGCGGGGTCCTTTGAATACTTGTCCTTCAATAGGAAGACGGCTTACAGTACGCTCGTAGTCACATGACCTATTATACCTTGCGTCTGTACCTGCACGTAACTGGCCTATTAAGAATCATTTCTGTTCCAGATTTTCACTAAAATCAGGACCCAAAAAAATTTAGTACTAGCTGCGCCCCTGGTATACGGCCATCCCGTCGTGACGATGCTTTTGGAAATTAATTAGTTCTGCGAATCATTCCAGCTAAAACAGATTTATCCCCTTTCAACGTCTATAAATATTAATCAGTATATATCGCCCAAGAAACTGTGGTACGTATGAGAAATACAATTTTTTTTTATTCCCGCACTTATCCCACTTCTGAATTCCGTGTTAGTTTTTTAAACATATTCAACTTGTTACATAACATGTTAGCATGGCGTCACAACTTCTCTAAATTATTCGATCTCCATACCACTAAAGCGAGCAGCAACTTTAACCCTCTTCCAAAACTAAAATGTATTTCGTAACGTCTTTCTTGCCGGTGCGAAGTTTATAAATGTTTTCTAATATGTTAAACTTAAATTTTGACGGACCAGCGCGCCATAATTAATAGGTCTAATTAATATTACCCTGGGAGGTAGGAAAGCGGCAGGTACTCTCGTGCCAGGTCAGGTGTTGTTTTAACGATGCTCGGTTTTATTAAAACTAATAGGCGTAAATTATGGTTATCTACGTAAGGTGGCTTGCGCTTGCCAACAAATTCGTTAATACGCTTTTGAAAGTCACGTAGCTGTTACGAGGAATCCACTAATTTTGTTTCATTTACGACTACCAGAGGTACTTATCCTTCGCACAGGATATTATTTTTTTCAGAAATAAAGTATTTTTAGCATAATAAAGACAAGTTGTTAGTAGATTATAGCTTCTTTATACGGAATATTTTGACGAGCTTTTACTTAACTTGCTTTGTATGTTAGTTAGTATGTTAGTATGTTTAGGCGGGACTTTTGCAAGTCAATTTTAAACCACTTAACGACGTCCAATTGAGGTGAAGTTTTGCATACATGTGTAGTTCTGGTGAAAATACAATAAAAAAAAGTGTGTTTTTTAGTTTTAACACTTATTTCAGTAAAATAAAATTTAATTTAAACCCGCAACAAATTTGTAACAAGCTAATTTCTTCGGGATTGAGTTCTATGGCTATCCAGGAGTCTCTGACTGAAAATCCCAAAAAATCCGCCGTGCAGAAATAAAGAAGAAATGTTTCGCCATGTTAAAATTAGGCACTTTTTTCCTTTAATCTGTAATAGCCCACAAGGATGACACTTTAGGAAAAAAAGTAAAGAGGCAAAATTTTGAGAGAAAGAGCTAGGCTCCAATATGGTAGAGATGCCGCAAGACCAAGACAACACCATCTCTGAAATTTTGAGACCAAGAAAAGACCTGATCTTTCAAGTCGAGAGTCTTGTCAAAAGTCTTGAGTTTTGTCTTTCGATAATAATTTTTAAAATTTTTATTTTTAAACAATGTATTTTTTAATGGGCAAATCAATTTAGAATTTACTAAAACTTGAAGGGCTGTATTAAAATATTTAAGCATACTAAGCATACGGGAGTATTAACTATTACTGAATGAATACTACTGGCTGTTGAAAAAAGTTTATTTCGCATTTTTACATTAATTTAAAACAATTCAGTTCTATTCAATTGCAATTTAAATAAATTGGTTTTGTTACGCAAAAATTGTTTTTTCTGTTTACCCATTCCGACAGGTTATATTATTTTATAGTTTATATGGCCTTGTTTCTGAAGGATTAAATGTCAAGACTCAATACTATACCAAGACAAGACGAGACTCACGAGTTTAAGAAAGCTTCAAGACCAAGACAAGACTAGTTAAGCCAAGACTATCTCGAGACCAAGACAAGACTTCCTTAGTCTTGTCTTGTATTGGTCTTGCGGCATCTCTACAATATGGTATAAATCGGTTAAATATTAACAAAGTTATGATTGTCAAAAAGACAGATTCTTTTCAAAAAAGGGTATTTTTTGCATTTTAACACTGTAACAATAGTCAACAAAAACTTTTGTAGGTAATACTAATTAAACATGGTTTATTTAAATATGATATAAAACATATACCGGTTAGTTTATTTGACGATATTTCGTTTCGAAAAACAACCAAATCATCTCTTTTTTTTATTTTGATAAAAAACTTACATCAAGTCCAACTTTGCCTGAAAGTGCTAAACAATTTGTAATAGACGAGGGGTTTCTCCTTAGAAACGTGTGGCAACGTAAAGATATTGTTCATCAGTGTGTTTTATTTGTTCGTTATCATTATGATTTAAATTGTATTATTATTTTCGATGGCTAATCTAATGAAAGCACTTCCGTTAAATTTACAGAATATCAAAGAAGAGCTAAAAATGCATTTTAGAAAGAAATTAATATTGACATACAAAAAAGTAGTAGAGATATCTCAAAACGAATTTTTAACATCAGTGTCAAATAAAGATCAGTTAATTAAACTTCTCATTGATTGATTTACCAGCGTGCGGTAGGCATTTCTGCCACTCCAAAGGATTATACATCTGGGCCTGCTACGTTCACGCTGGGTTGGACTAAGGTCATGCTTGTTGCCCCCTTGCCCACCTGCTTACGCACCTGGTCCTGCGGTGATTAGGAGATCATCGGCGTATGTGTATGTTTTCTTAGAAAATACAATTTTTCTGAAACATGCCTGCACCACGCATACCTCCGTTGAAGTGCTGTGAGAATCTGAGAATTCAATTTTGACGCCGTATATCAACAATGTCTCATTGATTATGTCGGGTTTAATTCAAATTAAATTCGTTTGAATACTTTTAATAATTATAAAAAACCTCACTTAAAAATTTACGTAAGAAATTGTTCTGTCCCTACTTTAATATAAATAATCAAATGCATTACTTTTAAATTCGTTTGAGTATTTTTTATAACTATGAAATAATCAATTATTTGAGAGAAAGAAATATATGACCATATTTTACGATACGTTATTGATTATTTCGGATATAATTTAAATTAAATCATTTGAATATTTTTATAATGATTGAAAACAATTTATTTGGCCATATTTTTACTGCTGTCATAAATTTTTCAACAGATGTCGATTCTTCAAGGGTCTGGACCCAAACATTTCAATGGTTTTATGGGCAGCCACTTGTAGTCATTAAGACACAAATAAACTAAGATGTACTTATCTCTTATACGCCTGAGTTTGGATCGTGTTTATATATTCGTTTCTTTAAGCTCATTTCTGTATGCACCACACTGAATAACTCTGTATTAGTTATTTCAAAATATTAATTATATTTCAACTTTTCTTCTGTTCTTTTGTTATAACACATCAATTTAATCCGGATTTCTTAAGCTACAATGAACCTCAGCTTTGTCAAATTTAACACAGTTTTACCGGGTTTTTTAACGTTTTTAAGTGGGAGGGTTTCAGACGCACAACCGATCACTCCGACCTATCCCACTGGACCTTATCAGTTAATTAAACTTCTAATATCAAATTTCAATCAAAATAATATCACAGTCAGATGCTGATTATTTAATTGTAAAAGCTGCTATTGATTGCTCAGCTGATATGTGTAACCCTGTTATAGTTATTGGTCAAGATACAGACTTAATAACGTTACTTGTTGAGCATTGCAAAACAAAAAATGTATACATGATGAGACCCGGTGATTGTAAATGTAGTAAAAAATACTCTATTTGCACATGCCACATTCGGATGCGATACCACCTCTGCGTTCTATAAAAATGGCTAAAAACAGTATTTTCAGTTTTAGAAAATAATACTGAACTAAGTAACAGCCTATTAATTTTCAAAAGTTTTGCTGAAGCAAATTAGATTGCAATAACTGGGGAAGAATTCATTTTAAGATGGTATGGTAGTAAAAAAAACCAATAGTTTAAATGATTACAGGTTCGTTAGGAATAATAAGATTTTTGCTAGGCAAAATATTTTCCAGAACTTCGATCTAACAGTTCTTCCGCCAACATCCGATGCCACTAAATATCATACTCATAAAGTGTATTGGCAAATTCAAGTCTGGTTAGGCGACAATCTTAATTCAGAGAACTGGGGTTGGAAAAACAGCGGTTATCTAGAACCAATAAAAACAGTGCAAAAGTGTGCCCCTGATTTTATTTTAAATATTTTATTCTGTGGTTGCAAGAAAAATTGCAAACAGTCTTGAAAATGTAAAAAATATAACCTTAAGTGCAGTACCAGCTGTGTAAATTGCATTGGACAGAACTGTGACAATGGGTCAGAGGTGTTACTTTCTGAGAATGAGGCTAGTTTTTAGTTAAAGCTCGTGTGAGAGTTTTGTATGGTTATTTAATTTATTGATGCTTGTTAAAGAGTTTATGGTTTATTTTTTCACTATTTATGAGTTCTGTTATTGTGTTTGTTGTTAAGTTTTTTTGTTTTTAGAATGGATTTTATTTCACGACTGTATTACTTTAATTAATTAGTATTACCAATAATAATTGTTGTTGCCTTTTGTTATATTTTATGGTATTAAAATACAAGAAGTATTCTTTTTTATACAAATCTGACATTTTGACCACATTGAAACTTGGCTCTTTCTCTCAAAATTTTGCCTCTTTATTTTTTTTCATAAAGTGTCATCCATGCGGCCCATTACCGATTAAAAGAAAAAAGTGCCTAATTTCAACATGGCGGTGTATTTTTTCTTTATTTCTGCACCGCGGATTTTTTGGGATTTTCAGTCAGAGACTCCTGGATAGCCATAGAATACAATCCCGAAGAAATCAGCTTGCTACAAATTTGTTCCGGGTCAACTTTTAATTTTACTGTAGTAAATCATTACCATATAGCACAAAAAGTCGTTTTAATAAAGTGCAAAACTATGCACTCGGCGCTCAGAGAGTTTTTCAACTGCGAGCGGCTACTGCTCGGAAAATATTTGTCTGAGGAAAAAAATGTATTCAGTCATTTTCATAGAGAATTTGTTTATCTTTAACTTTGGTTCTCTCTAATAATAACTGATATTTTTGTGCACAAAAATTCAACTAATTCGTGGTATTTAACCTGGTCTCAAAGGTACGTTCATGTAAACACGAATCCACATGTAATAACGAACGTCCAATCCCATCCCCAAACCGCCGCTGATTTATAGTAAACACAATTTACGTTTGTTTTACAGATATAAGGTTGTACGTATATGGATATCTATCAGTAAAAATGGCATTAGCCTGTTTTATGACGAAGAACGCCGGCATAAATCAAGAGTGTGCCATTTCACTTTTGCCGTTCCAATGAGAGATAATGCTCGAACGAGAGAATTGAAAATAACGAGTCGCGCAAATATATACATGATTCCATAGCCTTCCCCGATAAATTTCTGACGTTTTATTACCGGTGTTTGCTTTGTGCATTTTTATTTGTTACGTAAGCGGGAAGATTAGCAGAAGTAACGCGTTTGCTTTGGAGGAAATTAAATTTACAAACCAGACGAAATATAAATGAATCGTGATTTATTTTCTCGACGGGCAGGCCGACGCAATGCTCTGTTAGGAAAAACTTTCTGGATATGAATTAATGAATTCGGGTGACGTTTCGATTGAAGTTGCAAAAATGGCAAATTTACAAATTTCTTCAAAATTATCCATATTATTATACAGAATGGAAGCAATTTAGGGTGGCCCATCTCTATAGGGGGTGAATTTTTTTTTGCGTATTTTTTAAGTCTCATCCCACGAAAATATACTATTATACTAGGAATAATTTATGTGAAAGTTTCAGATAATTCGGTGAACGGTAACCCGTGCCGTGCCGCATTCAGGTAGAAATTTGTAGATAAGATTTTATTACGGTAATACACTTAAATTTTACTTAAAATACAAACATCTACCTCTTTTCTCATAATGTTTTATTGGTGTAATTATTTCCTAGAAATTATTTGTTTTGGAAGTTTGGAAATATAACGCACCTAAGATAGGTTTTTATGTCAGTTCGCAATTGTGTTTTACAGTGGTGACATTATAGGTTCTAGCATACGTTCCTTTTTGAAAAAACATTTAACGATGGTTGATGTTAGATCCTTACGAAAGGATACTTTCATTTACTTAGTTGGACACTATTCGTCACAAATCATTGGCAATAAATTGCCGTCTAATAGACAAGTATTACAAGTGCTCTTTTATAACATTCGTGAAGTGAAGCTAAGTGTACATGAAAGTGCTAAATTAACAATAAAAGAGGTGTCACTTTTTAGGGATAAAGTTCGCATTCCGACACGTCAGGATTTTCATTGTGTTAAACAACTAGATAAACTTTATGCAGAGCGGAGGAACTTACAAAAATCGGCTAAAAGGGCCAGTGCGGGAGGTAAAGAAAAAAATTTCGTTGAAAAATTGGACGATCTTTTTGACATTTCTCATGCCAATGCATTGGAGTTGATGAAAATAGATGAAGATAAGCAGTTTTTAATTAAGCAAAGAAAAAAGGGACGTCCTGGATTTATGCATGGTATTGATTACCAACTTGCTTCTCAAGAAAAATCAGCTGAGGAGAAATTACAGAAATTATCCGAACGAATGCAACGAAGTCAACAAGAAAAAGCTAGATTAGAGGAAACAGTCACCTGTCCATCATCAAGTAGTAATTCAGCAGACTCCAACGAAAATGAAGATGAAATAATCGAAGCCCAAGAAGAGTTGTTACAAGACCAGCCTGGCCCGTCACAGCAAAAAAAGAGGAGATTGTATGGAACATGTAACATCATCACACCAAAAATAGCCGCTGCATTTGATGCTTGCAAAATAAGCGACAGGTATGGAGTCCATATTTTGACGGCAGTAGCAGAAGCACTAGGACATGACACCACATCTTTGTCCATCAGCAGAACCACACTTCAGCGCTCTAGACAACGCATCCGCGAAGAAAGAGCTGAAATATTAAAAACTGCCTTCGGTAATTCTGAATTGCCGGCCCCAGTCATCCATTGGGATGGAAAACTTTTACCTTCTCTCACTGGAATGGGAAATATCGATAGACTTGCTATCTTAGTTACTAGTGGAGATATTGAACAACTACTTGGAGTACCAGCTTTGCCCAATTCAACTAGAAGAGAACAGACTGAAGCAGTTTATGATGTGCTTTGTGAATGGAATTTGGACGAAAAGGTAATAGCTTTGTGTTGTGATACAACAGCATCAAATATGGGTTATATAAATGGGGCAGCCACACTATTGCAACAAAAATTAGAAAGAGATATTCTATGTTTTCCTTGTAGACATCATATTTTTGAAGTGGTTTTGAGAAGTGTGTTTGACACAAAAATGCCTTCCTCATCTGGTCCAAATGTGCCACTATTTAAACGTTTTAGGGAATTTTGGCCTAAAATAGATCAAAATAAACTAAAAACTGGATTTCAGGTATCAAAAATTAAACACATTTTACAACCAGTTAAAGCCGAAATTGTAAAGTTTCTAAATGCAGCTTTAACTTTGCAACAGCCTCATGATGATTATAAAGAATTTTTAATGCTTTCTAAACTTTTTGTTGAAGAAGAGCCCACTCGCACGACATTCTATCAACCAGGGGCATTTCATCATGCACGTTGGATGGCCAACGCCATTTACTGTCTAAAAATATTTTTTTTCCAAGATCAGTTCCAACTAACTAAAAAAGAAAAAATAGGTATTGAAGATATACGTCTCTTTATTGTAAAGGTTTATGTAAAGGCCTGGTTTACAGCGTCATTTGCTAGTAAAGCACCGCTTCATGACTTAGACTTTTGTAAAGAACTCATTAATTATCAAAATATTGACAAAGAAATATCTCAAGCTGCAAGTAGGAAAATAGTGAACCATTTGTGGTACCTTAATTCAGTAAATGTTGGCTTATCTTTCTTTGATGACGATATTTCAGTTACCACTAAAAGAGAAATGGTTAAAGCTTTGAATAGGAAAGCACCAAATCAAGAGGGTATTAAACGACTTATGATTAGTAACATTACTGATGTTGAAAAGAGGGAAATTCAGGACTTCATATGCGAGAACACTAAACAGTTTTTTCAAAAATTAGGTTTGTCTATGGAATTTTTGGAAAATGATCCAACAACATGGAGGGAAAATGAAAGTTATACCCGATGTTTCAATATTGTAAACAAAATTAAAGTTGTAAATGATGCCGCTGAGAGAGGAATCAAACTTATTACTGACTATAATGACATTTTAACAAAAAATGAAGACCAAAAACAGTTTTTACTCCAAGTTGTAAATGATTATAAATCACAGTTTCCAAATGTAAAAAAAGAAACCCTGTCGCATGCTTTGGCCTAGTGCAAAAAATATTGTTTTTATTACTATATGTCTTGTAGATTTAGGATAATATTTGGTACTATGTATGAAAAAAACGTTTCATAATAAAATACACAAAGATAAAACGAGAGTTTTATTTCAAAAACTTCTAGTCTAGTTTTCTTAGACTATGAATTTACAGTAGTATGACACATGTCATAGTCACAACAGATAATGTCTTTGATATTTGTATGACTTGATTAGTCATTCTAAAGATAAATGTTGCTGATTAAAAAAAAAACAATGCATCAACGAAAGAATGTAAATAATTCCGTTTACTTTTATTATTGCATAATAATGCATTCTGCGGCACCCCTTGCCTTCAATTTGCCTCAATAATATTTTGAGGGGACTGTTTTTTCTTCAAATGGAACCATTTGCAGGGGTGAGAAATAAAAAAATTCGATTTCGAAAAAGATGGGCCACCCTAGGAAGCATTATAGGTAAAACAATGTTGATATAAGGCAGTGGCACAGTTAATAAAAATAAATACATGAATATTTGTTATATCTAATTAAACTATATTTTTTTGCATGGTTGACCACGAGACAATATTTGCGCAACACCAATTCCACCATATCGATTTTACGAAATTAAAACATATAAACTTTATTAAAACACAATTTGTACCGGCGCGGCATCGTCATCGAGCTGCGATTTATATATTTATTTTATCGAGTTTAAATTAAAATGTATGTATATCGGAAAACGTCACGCTGTACACAATTTGTTTGCGGGCTATAAATGTTAATGTACCCATTTTGTATTCATAGTTATATGCAATTTTTCAGCTGAATAGTTGCATAGGATTTGCTAGAGGCAGAGCCTGTAACATTCCATTTTAACTTCTATACATGTAACTGTTTTGTAAGCGAGATTGATTTTTTATCCCCATAGTTCCGGCTGCAAAAAGGGATGGAATAGGGTCAAGTGTTCGGGTTGACTGAAATTGTACATGTTATCCGCCAGATTATGGAGCCGGAACATAATTCTCGAAAATGGTGTTGAAATGCCAGTCGGATAAATAATTATTCGGCTTAAATGTGGAATGCTAGATATCTGGGTGTCTCTTGGTGTTCAAGAAACACATTTAATTGATATCTCGGATTCATGAGAATGGTCTTGGAACTGGTGGAAATTCGCATAAAACAATTTTTTTAGTTATCTCTCCGATATGAAATTTCTTGAAAATAATGAAAAAAAGAAAACAAAACTCTTGCACATTTTTGTCACGTATTTAGTGGATTTTAAACGCGCACTGCAATACAATACGTTTATTGAAAAAATAAGCAGTTCAACTACAAAACGGAAAAGCGTATTAATGTTGCTTTTTAACACTTCCCGACTACAGAAATGTATAATACATAAAAACCCATCATATAATAGGTATCAACTGAATACAAATACTTATTAATTTAGAACATACGTACATTAAAATTCTCTAATCTTGACCCTTTAGTCGACATTTTACCGTTGCCATTGACAAAAAAAAATTTGAAAAATATTTACTTCATAAAAACTGTTTAAACTAATAATAGAGTGGGAGCTAGGTGGCTTTTTCGGCAGCTCATCGTTTTATGAACTTTGAGATATTTTTATGGTGTAATGGATGACAGCGATTCATAAAATTGACTTCTGGCGGGGGGGGGGGGGGTCACCTCCTGTCAGGAGCGCCACGAACACTGTTTAAAAATCAGTGAAATCATGTCATCGTTAAAAGGCTCATTTTTTTTGTGTGCACACCTTTTATGTTTAGAATGAATAAAATAAGATCGCCAGAAAGTGTGGGTCGTCAGGAGGCGCAGCCAGAAAAGTAATAATGATACAATACATCTGAGGCACGGTACGGAGTCAAGTTTTAAAAAGGAGCCAGAACTTGTAACGATGAGTTTAGAGTTCTGAGATGAAATATGCGAAAAAAAATCCAATTTTCTTCAAAAATCCTAAACATTTTCTTTCTGGCTAGCCTTACTGACGCATGATGGGAGTTTCTTTCTGGGAATTTTTTTCTGTATTCAAAACATTTAAATAAACACGCTCAGCCTAAAAAAAGCTTGTAACGATCACTTGATATAACTTCGTTTTTTACCTCTTTGCCCTTTCTGGTTGCGCCCCTGATGGCCCACACTTTCTGGCGATCTTATTTTATTCATTTTAAACATAAAATGTGTACACACAAAAAAAATTGGCTTTGTAACTATGCCAGAAGTCTATTTTGTCGGTATTTAAGTTCGATAGAATTAATCAGCGCATAGGAAATGCTTGTAACGATGAGTGTCCGAAAAAGCCACTTAGCTCCCGCACCATAAATTTATTTACAAAAAGGCGCTAAGTAAATGCTTTGATTAACATATTATTTATGAATATTCTTTTTTTCGAACCTAGACTTTTCATAATTTTAGAAATTTTAAGTCGGTCGATTTTTATAATACAGTAATTAAAAAAGGCAAATTGGTGTTTTTTAAAATTTACTTATTAAATAAAAAAATTAGACGAATGGGTTAAGAAGTAAACATTTCGAATTATTTTTCAATATTTTCTTAACTTTCAAGGACACCTCCCGAAATTTCAGTGACAAAAGATTTTTCCGAAATAAAAATCTATTATCAATCCACTAATTAGGCACGGGAGAAATCGCAAACATGCAGACAGCTAAATCAACAATTAAAAATAATTTTTCAGTTAAAATTTGCCAACTCTCTACGGTTGTATTTTGATTCCACAACGCAAATATTTAATTAACAAACATTACATCAGCTAAAATTATCTATAAACAAAAATTATTACTACCTACTAGTTGGTTATAGAATGCAAATATCGTTTCAACCGCGAACGTAAATCGAAAGCCTGTAAACATGACAAGCAGAGATACTGCAAGACACCCATCCCATGCCATCGCGTTATTAATTTGTCCCAGGTATGGACTCGCCTGCGACATCCAGATAAAAGTCATTTGTACTGGTGGTTTAACTCACCAAAATAGAAAAATTTCTACTAAATTGTAACACTTCGCAACACAATTCTAGAATTACTTATAATAACATAATTACTTATAACATCTCTAATTAAATAGAGACAGTTGACTGTTTTTGAATTAAAACTGGTGATTTTATAACAAATGAACAATTATTTTCGACATTTTAGTAGAATCCTGGCCACTATAAGGCAATAAGGAAACTGATCCCGCACAAAACCAATGGTAATAGCTTTTCTGTCAAAATATCTGTAACATTGGGGAAGTTACTTCAAGTGATGCTGATCAAAAGTCTCAATGGGAGCAAGGCTCGAAAATGCACCGATTAGCTGCTAGAAGCATCGGTAAGTCGAAAAAATTACCTCCCATACACAATATTACAACTAAAAATTTTAAAATCTATATTTTTTGAAAATCAAAATAATATTTGAAGATCAGATCAAATTATTTTGACCAGCAGGTTCTAAATATGCAAGAATATGCAGGTTGTCCCATTTAAAAAACTGATTTTCACGTCAATTGCATCGAAACCGGAAGTTGGCCATTTTGTTTCTTACATCATATAATTGAAAATATCATCCCATACCATTACATCAAATTTGAGAAAAATCCATTGGCCCATTCAAAATTTACAAAAGTGTCCCTATCGGCTGAGTCACCCAGTATATATTAGTGATTAAAAATAGGGGCTACGTCTGCTTGAAGGGGTAAAAAATACCTCCAATAATTGTCATTTCTATATAACGATTATAAGTAGTCTAGGACTAGGATAAGTAGTCTAGGACAGACCTAGCAGACCTGATTTTTGATTTTGTTATTTTTCAATTTTTCAGATTTCTGAACTTCCTGCTACAACCACCATTACCATAAAAACTTCTGGCTGGTGTGTATAACGCAACTCTATTTAAGGTTAATTTTGCTCCAATTTCGGGGCCCAGAGTAGGCCCACTCTCTTGATACTTAATAGGACTAAAAGTACATAGTATAACAAAGTTATCAGATATGATCGAAAATATACACCAGCTCTTCGTATATCTCCTGTCAAACGGATCTATTTTACACAATTTGCCGAAAGATGAGGCTGCGAATGACAGTCGGATATAAATTATTGTGCTTGGTTCCTCTATGACGAATGTTAAGGTTTGAGTTGCATATCATGAAAGAAAATAAATATATGTTCTACTCCTGTCCTCCTTTTCGAAACAGCCCGAATCGAAATTTGATACAAAATGTAATTTTATACAGTCCTGCTTTCCTTGGTTAAAGTCACAGCCAGTGGTTACGAGCAAGACGGTGGCGTTTTTCTCTAAGAAATATTATAAGACACAAGAAGTAATAAAAGTTAGATTCTCACAATAGCTGACATGAAAATATATAGCACCGTAATATCTAATTTAAAATTCTTATCCTTTTAATAGCAATTAAATTTTATTGGTCGCAAATCTTGAGGATAATCTTCGGGAAAGTTATAAAACAGTGAGGTGCCGCTGCTATGGCGAGTCGCAGTCTTCGAGGAAGCGTACCGGTTAGGTATTTCATAACTTATTTTTCATTAAAAAGTAGCGAATACGACGAACTTTTCAGTCGAAAGTAACTAAGAAAACGTTTTATTAGCCTTATTCGTTTCCAAGAGAACCAAACTGCTGGAAGTGTCTCACTAGTTTGAATTAATTCACTGCCTCAACGGGATGACCAAATTTATTAATTTATTTTTTGCTAGAATCTGTCATTATTATTGATTAAAAATGTCTGTTCAAATTCCTCCTGAACATATCTCTAAATATAATACAGGATAAAATATGATATGTTTTTTTGCAAGATTTCTAAAGTTTGCAGAACGTAAAGTCCCGATAGTAGATCCATGAACGTGCAGATTTACGGGTTTCGTAAATTCCATAATTTTGTTGGATGTTATTTGTTTATTTATTTTCCTGACGTATGGGAAATCGTGGTGGTAAGTTCTATAATGATAAAAAAATAGTTTTACGTATTTTAACTATAAATCGATAAATCTGTCACCTGTCCTACATAGTAAAATCTTAGGAAAATGTCCATGTAAATTAAATTTGAAGACGTGAAACACCTTCGTTAAAAATAGTTGCAGCTGATTATTAGTGAAAATGCACAGAGCATATTGAAACAGTTGAGGATAGAATGTGGAATACTGATGTTCGGATTGACACAGTACCTAAATATACAAATATTTTTGTAATGACATGTTTTGTGTAGAATTTTGTGCTCTTTAATTTTCATCTCAACGATTTCTTGGTACTTTGCTTGTTTTAAAATCTATTTAAAAAAACATTTTTGGAAGTTTTCTTTGTTTTATGTTACAGTCATGGTGGCTGTGTGAACTGCTTTTTTATATTTTTCTAGATTAGATAGATAGATAGATTTCTGTGACTTAGTTACATAAGTATAGATATTGTCATGGTGTTAATTCTAAAAAAACAAGATAACATATAAATATAATTATACAAATATAATTTAAACTACCTAACTTTACTGAATTTAATGTATTAAAATTTCAAACAAAAACATTACCACACATTTCAAGTAAAAATATATAAAAACAAGCAACTACTGTAATTATTTATAGTTCCAAAAATTCTTCTACAGAATAAAAACAACTATCGACTAGAGACGTTCTTAGTTTTTGTTTGAACTTTTTTATTGGCATGTAATTTTTCTATATTTGAGGGCAATTTATTGAACTTCCTGCATACAATGGGGACTTTTTATATACAGAAAGGTTATATCTACTTATATTAGTGCCACAGGCTAGTGGCTGCCCCTATACTTCCTTTATTTTTACTTCTACATCCAGTGGAAATATAGTAACGACAAAAAAATTAAAAAAATTTGTATTGTTCAAATAGGCTTAGAATGTCATGAAACGTCGAGATTTTAAGTTTGAGCGAAAACAATTTCCGTCTGTCTGTCGGTCTGTATGTCTGTAACTTTTTTTTTGTGCGCACGTTTACTCTGGAACCGTTTGAGATATTGACTTGAAATTTGGTACATATGTACTTTAACGAGATCTAGAACTAGATTATATTTTCATCTTGTTCCGTCGAAGGGTAAATTGGGGTAAATTTGGGGTAAATAGGTAAATCAAGCAGGTAAGAGTCCATAAAATTGGTATATAGTATATACAAGAGAAGCTAAGGTCTCAAAAAAAATTTTGGCATTAGCCATCCCCATTACCACCCCCACCCCATTATTAAAGGGGATGAAAAAAATTGTGATATAGTGTGTGTACAAGAACCAGAAATCTCAAAATATTTTTTTACTTCATCCACCCCCACTACCACTCCATATCACCCCACTCCACTACCGATGTGGGGTATCGTTTTATGGGTATTTGGGGTAGAGGATTTCAAATAACATATTATTAAAGTTCCATAAACAATTATTTCCACATACAAAATTTTTTCGTTGAGTGACTTGGATAGAAAATCTGGATGTGGTAGTAGTGATTCCTTCGGCAGAGGGTTTTTAACTTATGCATTTGAAATCTGGGGAGCATACCTATAAAAATGGATTTTTGGACATAAAAAACGGTATATGACCATGTCCGGTTTACCCGGAAATGACCGCAACTTTTGATTTTTAAATGGAACACCCTGTATATTTTTACATATTTGGATTCAAGACAACATTTTGAGTATACCATGAGATTTTCGCGAATTTTTGAGTCGATGTTCAGTTTTTTTTAAGCATTTTAAGTCGATCGTCTAAAGTGCTTTGGAATACCAAAATTTGTTCTACGGCAGGTAAAGTCCAAGGGAAAAATATAATTTTTCGTTTAATTTCATTAATAACAATTTACGAAGCCTGCAAAATTGAACAAATCACTTTTTTATCGAAAACTTTTTTTTTCAAATGGGAAGATGGCGGCTCCTAGTGTTCAAGAAATTTTTTTCTGAATTCATTGATATCCATTTCAAATCCATGCTATTTGTTTTTCTATTTTATTAAATTTATTTAAAAATAAAAATCACTCAAAATCACCTCAATATAATTTTTCTTGAACGTTAACGTAGTTGCCTTTGCAAAAATCATATGTCTAATAATGAAATTTGAATAACTACATCTTTTTGTGAATAATATCCTTTTGGTTCTCTCTTTTGTTTCTTAATAGGTACTAGTGCAAAGTATAAGGAGCAATAAAAATTATTTTGAAAATGATTTTTTATTTTTAAATAAATTTAATAAAATAGAAAAACAAATAGCATAGATTTGAAATGGATATCAATGTATTCAGAAAAAATCTATAATTTATTGAACACTAGGAGTCGCCACCTTCCCATTTGAAAAAAAAAAAAAAAATTTTCGGTAAAAAAGTGATTTGTTCAATTTCGCAGGCTTCGTAAATAGTTATTAATGAAATTAAACGAAAAATTATATTTTTCCCTTGGACTTTACCTGCCGTAGAACAAATTTTGGTATTCCAAAGCACTCTAGACGGATATCTTAAAATGCTTTAAAAAACTGAACATCGACTCAAAAATTCGCGAAAACCTCATATATACTCAGAATGTTGTCTTGAGTCTAAATATGTAAAAATATACAGGGTGTTCCATTTAAAAATCGAAAGTTGCGGTCATTTCCGGGTAAACCGGAACTGGTCTGATACCATTTTTTATGTTCAAAAATCCATTTTTACAGGTAGTTTATGCACCCCAAATTTCAAATGGGTAAGTTTAAAAATAAAGGAAATATAGGAGCCTGCCTGTGGCACCCGGTATACATCTCGTTTTTGTTGCGAGTTTGATAACGGTTGATAATTTCCGTTTATTTATGTATCTATATGTGTAAATTAACAAATTATAGAGATATATAGACGCCACAGTCAATATTTCTTCTCTTTTAAAAGTATCTCTACATGATTCTATATAATCTAAAGCAGCGGCGCAGCCAGAAAATTCATCTGGGGGGGGGGGGGGGGCAATAGAACCGGCCTCCCCAGAGGATGAGTAGTAAATTCCTCTACTAGATAATATTGGCATTAATTACAAAACATTTATTTTAAGGGATAATTTGGATACTGCTTTGTACTGATAGAGATTATGCTTCTTTATTTTTTGGCTCATGGAAGACGACTTGGGGGGGGGGGGCATGGCTCCCCCCCTGGCTGCGCCCATGACCTAAAGTAAATATTAATCTTATGATTCTTTTTGCATTATAAATACTCTTTGCATGTCTGTACTGTTTCCATATGAAATTATATTATAGGAAATTTGAGAGTATACCTGGGCATAATAGACATTTAGGAGCGATTTTTTGTCCAAACTATTTTTTAAATTTGTGATAGCGAAACAGGATTGTCCCAATTTTTTACATAAATGTTTCACTTGACTTGTAAAGCATCAATTATAGTTCCCAGAAACTTTATTTCGGGTTGAAGTGATACAGAATGATTATGTAAATTTATATTAAAATTGTACTCCGTTCTTTTTTGTTTTGTAGTAAAATGAATGTAAACTGTTTTACCATAATTTATTATAAGCCTATTTCTAAATCTAATTTCACCAATCACTGGAGTTTATATATTTACATATAGCAGGATTATCAGAGGACCCAGCATACTACCCTGGGGTGTTCCTCATGTTCATATGAAAGAGAGTTTTCTATTTTGATTCTTATTTTCCTATCAGTGAGGTATGATAAAATCCACTTATTTAGGTTGTCTCTAGCATATTTAATTTGCGTGAAACAAAAGACAAATCTAAAGTGTCAAAAGCATTTGAGAGGTCAAAGAAAACTCCTAGACTCTACTACCAGAATTCTACTAAGTTCATGTAAGGACCATTTAATCCTAGTTCAAAATTCCTGGGGACTGGTAGCTAAGTATATAAAACAGTATCATTTACGAAAGTAACTTTCCACAGTGAGAAAATTGAAAAATCGAACCGAAATAAATTTGAATACTCGCTGTAAATGGCCGGCAATCTGCATTAATTCCCTTTATTTTTTTACAATCTAGCAGTCTGAATAATTCTCTCTTAAACGACCCGAATCTCCCGGCAAAACGAATGGCGAGAGTCACTTTTACGCGGCACTATATTTTATACTTTAGATTCCTGGACACTGCTAATTACTTTCGGATTTAATTGAATTATAAATTACGGAGCTGGAGACAATGCTTTCGCTCTAGTAATTTACTAATTACCGATATATTTTAAAAGGCGCCTCGCGGGTAATTAAATGTGCTTTATAAACAGTAGCTTCCCAACCAGGAGTAGTAAATGATATACCCATTATGGGACATTGAGATTGCAGCACCGGATAATCCTGAAAATAATATGAGGTTCTTTTCCAATAAATAAATTGGACTGGACGATAGTATCAAATATTTTAAGTTCCATTATGTTTAAACAACTAGTATACCACAAGAATGTATTGAGCCGTCAATAATTTCACCACTACTGTATCTCATAAATTTGTCATTTTCAAATGATATTTCCAGACATACATAAAACAGCTCAGTAATACCTATTTATAAAAAAGGCTGTAAAAGTGATATAGATAATTATCGACAGAATCTGTATGGAGTTTATTATCCAAAATAATTGAAAACATTCTTTATGACCGTGTTATGTCTTTTACACTAAAATACAAGATACTATCCGAATGTCAACATTGATATAGACCAACTAAATCAACGAATACTTTTTAAAGAATATATATAAATAGCTAGATGAAGGTAGATATATTGTACCTATGTCTTTCCTTCGATTTATCAAAAGCTTTCGATAGTGTGGATAAGAGTATTCTCTCGCAAAAATTAGAAAACATTGGTATAGTAGGGATTGCAATTTACCGGAAGTTTTAGTAACCGGTAATCGGTAAATAAAAATGTAAAAAACTGGTTAACCGGTATTTACAGGGAATTTTTAGAATGGATGATTAGGGTGGCGAAACTGGTAATTGTCTTTTTCCATGTACAAAATTATCTAAATTTAACAAAAAACATTTTTATATACTTATATTTAATATAATGAACAAACAAAAGGTTTTTTATCAACAGTAAGATCACAAGAGCTTTTTTTTATCGTATGTAATATCACTAGTGCTTAAAATTTTATCGAAAATTTTTTCGAAAGCGTGTTGCCTGGTAATATAAAGAGTGCAAATTGGCAGTTTATTATCTGATTAAATCCCGACCGCTTTAGCGGGAGGGATTTAATCTTTGATAATAAACTGCCAATTTGCACGAGTTATATTAACTAGGGGCAACTTAAGCTTGAGAAAAAATTTTTAGATAAAATTTAAAGCACGAGTGGTATTTGTGGAGAATATTTCACGAATAAATAATTTATTAAGTATATCTTCAATATTATGTTCAGTAATTAATTGCCTTCAGACGTTTCCTTGTTGCTTTTTAGAGATTACTCACCTTTATCTTCAATTTCATCATTTACGTCACATAAAAATGCATTTCCAAAGCGACTCATCTAATAAAAAACAAAGTAGGTTTAAATTATGACAATCAAGAAAAACAATATACGTTAAACCATAGGTACTGTAACTTATAAGACTAGTCATCACAACAAAGCACGCTTCGACCAATCACATTACCGGTGAAATCACACAAATTGCATATTACTAATCTATCCCTTTTACGTTCTAAGGCTGCCGACTCAGATGGTATGGTACCGCCATATAGTAACGCTAGCTTAACTTAACTGCTAACTGGCCTAAAGAGTGAATTGAATTATTATATTAAAGTGTTTATTAATATATATTTATGTATTTAATCCTTGTTTCTAATTTGAGAAGTTTGATAGTTAAGTTAAGGTTTACTTGTTTAAGTAGAGAGACTTTAAGTACAACGAATTATAATGTATATAGTGATACTGCAGAGTTTTGATTTTCCAAATAAGTGTTAGCTGCTTTGTAATGATTGATGAATTACCATATGTAAGTACGTACATTTGTGTATTTATCATGAAATAACTGATTTGTCTGCTTCGTAGATATTCATATTTAATTTTAGTTGTGAAAATTATTTTGTAATTATGTCAGGTATTAAGCCATTGAAATATGTGTACCTATAACTTGTCCCGAACCTATATAAGTTCCACACAGCATTGACTTTTTAGGTTATTAATACAATACTACAATTTACAATTTACGTTAACAATTAGTAATAAGCTTGAGAAAATATTTATAGATAACATTTAAAAGCACGATTTGTCCTATTTGCCGAAAACATGTCAGGACACAAAACGTCAAAAAATTTTCGCAATATTTGCCGCTGCAGCGACCTAAAAAATTAGAGCGATAAATTTTGCATGTTGGTCCTGTCAAAAGAAGATCTAGCTTGAATTACCACTAATAATGACGTTTGATTGGTGCAATGTTGTGAAAAAACGGGCTCTCATTGGCTATAGCGTTAATGAGTGAAATAATCGAATAAATTTATCTTTGTAACGAAATAATTTTGCCAATCAGTGATTTTATAAGAAAAACTGACATGAAAAAATCGCGAGACCGGAGGTCGAGCGATTTTGTCAAATGTCAGTTTTTCGAGCAAAATTACTGATTGGCAAAATTTTGAGTTACAAAGAAACATATCCATAAACGAAAAGCTCGAGTGTTTTTTGGCAAGATAAATTAACGACAACAATAATTATCTTTATTTATACAATTATTTGAAGGAACAGTAATTAAAAACACAGTTGTTATAAATTGTTTGGTTTGGTGTACTGATTTCAATATTTTCTTCTCTAGTTTCCACACATGTCGAATATTCGTAAGTTATAGCTGACAGTACAGATTTTAAAGTGACGTGCGATTACTAGATGCTTTTGAGGAACATGCATTTATATCGGTGATAAAAAACGATGCACCTTTTTTACCGCTGTCAAAGTGACAAAAATGTGACTCTCAAATAGACTTTTTTATATAGGAGTTAATTTATCAAAAGGAAAAAATATAAATGAAATAAATTTAAATAAATAATTATTCTGTAAATAACAAAAATATCCACTTAAATAACAAAAATTATAAACATAAACTCAATAGGGCATTTACTGAATACCTAATCTAAAAATACAATATTTTTTAAAAACAGCTTGTTAAAAGGGTTAGTTTTTCAAAGCTATATCTGTTAGTCGTCTGATATTTGTGCATAGAATACCACCAGCTGAAGATGCCCTTCCTCAATCGATATTGGTGGGTCGATAAGTTAATAAGAATTGGTAATAACATACTTCTAAATGTATCCACGGATATTTGCGGCAGTGAAATATTCAATTTTCTGTCGTAAGATATTGTCAATGTCTCTCTTGTATTTCTTAGGGCTTGGTGTTTTGAGTTTACCTTTTATAATATTACTAGCTGACCCAGCAAACGTTGTTTTGTCATATAAATTATAAATTTTTGTCCAAAAAATAAAAAGAACATTTCTGGATAGGGCCACCCTTATCACCTAGGGGTATAAAAAATAGCCTACGACCTATTCTCAGACCTACCAAATATACACCAAAAATTTCATAAAAATCGGTCAAGCCGTTTCGGAGTAGTTCGATAGCAAACACTGTGACACGAGATTTTTCTATATTAGATTTATTTATTGTTAAAAGTGCTCGGTGTTGGGACAGTCACTCTGTATTTAGTGAATACTAGTTAGTGACATAAATAGAAACGTTGAATACGTGACATATCGTAAGTTCAAAATTTACCGGAATAACCGGTAAAAATTAAAATAACCGGTAATTATCGTCATGTGTTTTTGTCCTAATAACCGGTTAACCGGTAATGCAATCCCTAGGTATTAGAGGGAGTTTCCTAAGCTATATCAACACCTACATGGAAAGTCGTTAGTGGTAAACTGTAATGATTGTAGATCTGATATCCACGACGTAACTCTGAGTATCCCACAAGGCTCCATTTTAAGGCCTCTGTTATTTTTGCTATACATTAATGATCTACCAGACCACATTCAACGTTATGGCGTTACCACGATGTATGCAAATTTTACTCTTGAAAAACTACCCGTTTTTTTGAAATTGTAGCGCATTAAAAATATGTCATTTAAAAATTTGAAAAATCAGACGTATGCATTGAGGCCTTCTTGCTAACTTTCCGAGTTACAGGCAGTTTTTCTCGATAACTAATATACTACATTTTTTGCACTTTAAAAAATACATGAAAATTTAAAAATTATATTGAACTTTTAAAAATGGTATAACTATATAGGTTTCATATTTTTTTATAATAATATACATAAATGACGTTCATCTTTCGAATTTTCATGTATTTTTTTGTGCAAAAAAATGTAGCTATTTTTCGCTTTATTTGCAATATGACTCGTAAAAGATTCATTGTTCGAAAACATATCAAGAGATAGAAATGTTGAGAAAATTGATTTTGAACATTTTATTATTCTTGACATTTTTCCAGAAAATTCTTCGTTTAAGAGCTACAGACGAAAGAACAATGCTACTTTTTATCTTTTACTTTTTTCAACTTGAGTAAACGCAATAATTAGAATATCGCTTCCTGCAGAACCTGAGAAACCCCTTTAGAGATTAAATATGTGCTAACGTTAGGCTTAATAATAAAGTTTTTTCATAATTTGCTTCTCTCCGTGCGTCGCTTAAGATAGGAAAAACCGAGATGAGCTTTACCTCTCTTGTATAGCCGCATCACCGAAATGAGATGTTTAGTTTATCGCAAGCAGGTCCCTCTGAAAAGACCACGTTCATTTTTCACTCGGCGGCGCGGTGGAAATAAGTTAATAAATTTTCGTCATCTGTTGTGAGCAATTTCTACAATTAATTAATATGGGACCCAACACAGTGTGAAGGCATTGTTTGTAAAAGTCAATAACAGGGAAGATGGCGGCGTTTTGCGATGAAACGCTTCCACAGCTGGAGATGACATTACCAGCAGTTTTATCATCACATTCTGCCAGGTAACTGCTCGCCCATTAAAGTAGGAATGTCCGGGAGAGCGCGATCTGCGTTGCTGGTAGGTACGCTAGTACAGGAAAAGATTTTTAAAAATTACCGTAACTCGAAAAAAAAATTGTGCAGACTTTAAACTTTGGTTATAAGTTTCAAATAGGCCAAAGTTCACGAAACAAAAAAGTTTAGGAGTTTTACGGATCCGCGGGAACCTATAGAGGGTAAAAAGGGGTATTTTTAATAAAAAAAAATCGATTTTTCTCTATTTTTTCGAAAAAATATGGCATTTACAAAAAAAAATTGTTGAAATAAAAGTTGTTGGTGTTTTTAAATTAATTTTATAACAATAATTAATCGAAATACGGCCATTTTTTGATGGGGAGATAGCGGATGGAATTTTTCTCTAAAACAAGTGTTCTAAAGGGACAAAATAAATTGAGCATCTAGGTGATGCTATATATTAACGAAAAATAGCATTACCGAGTAATTACAATAATAAAATGCCGACATTTTGTTAACAAAAATGTGAAACCGCACACCATAACTTCTTTATTTTTTGTGACGTAGAAACAAATAAAAACTCATTTTAAAGATTGATTAATTACCTTTAATTTTTGTCTCTTAGAACTTTTGATGGCAGCGTCACAGTTTCTAAGATATTCAACATTTTAAACTAAATACTTCATCCTAAAAACGGTCGGATGCCATCTATAAAATTAAATATCTCCGATACAATCAACTCTACACAAATATATAGACAAAATAAATTTTTTCTCAGTTTATAAGCTTCATTTTTGATGTCCACCATATTTTCTCTTAAACTAATATTTATTAAGATATTTGCAGAGAAACCAGAATGTTACATTTTTTCTAAAATCCCTTTACAGTTTAAAATGCTTTTTTTTTCTGAAGCAATTATCTACTTTCTGTATATTGTTGCCTTAATCTGGTCACGCTAATATACTACTTAGGACACTCATCATTGGAGAACCAATTAAAACAACTACTCTTCTAGCTAATACTGAAGAAGTATTGAATTACATGATAGGATTCTTAGCATTTTACAGCAAAAAAAATATATTAACAATACTTAAATAATTTATTTAAATTCAGTTATTCACCCTTTTTTATTTAATATGAAATTATCTACTTCTGTATATTGGTACCTTAATCTGGTCACGCTAATATACTACTTAGGAAAATACTTTAAAACACTCATAATTGGAGAACCAGTTAAAACATCTACTCTTCTAGCTAATACTGACGAAGTATTGAATTACATGATAGGATTCGTACCATTTTAAAGCAAAAAATTTATTAAAAATGCTTAAATCATGTATTTAGATTCAATTATTCACCCTTTTTTATTTAATATGAAATTATCTACTTTCTGTATATCGGTACCTTAATCTGGTCACGCCAATATACTACTTAGGAAAACACTTTAAAACACATCATTGGAGAATCAATTAAAATAAATATTCTTCTAGCTAATACTGACGAAGTATTGAATTGCATGACGGGATTCCTAGCATTTTGAGCAGAAGGCTAAATTCTTAAAAACCTCCCGGTTGAAGTTTATAAAAGCTTCTACAACAAAAAGGGACATCTCTTCTCGATTCCTACTTCTCTGGTGGAAACCGTCAGTGTATAGGACTTAATATTATCCTATTCATCGCATGCAGATGAATCCTTTTATGCTCTCGTACGAAATCGAAAGTTGTTTTGTTGTAATTCTAGTAACGGCCACGACGTAATTGAAAATCGAGTGAGTGACTCTCCGATTCTTGTCATCATTATCAGTATTATGGCTTATGAAAAGGAGCGTGACTGATCGGGCAGTAATAATATTCGGACCCCAATCAAGATTCGCTCCGACTGAACGACGGCCGTTACGAAGATAAACCGCGGAAGATGCCCGGAGCTTTGAGGACGGCCCGATAATTCATATCTTAACTAAAATATTTAGTTCGATGGGTTCCATTCCGAGAAGTAGTCGACTCAGATCTTCTGTCACAAGACGAAAATAATAGTGGAGGGCACTTAGATTTTGACTAGGACAATTATGCGTTTGAAATTTTATTGGGGAAAAACTGTTGTATAAGGTTTCATAAGTCATAAACAAAAGAAAGGTCATTAGAATGTTGAAAGGTAATTTAATTCCCTCACTATAATTCATAGTACAACCCCCTGCGACAATAATTGGCCAAATTATGGCTCTTTGTTATTAAAAAAGCACGTTTTTATAAAAATAGAAATTATATGGGACCCCGCACATTTCTTATGTAAATTAGGATACAGTCAAATTGGCTGAATTATTTCCACATCCAGTGGAAGTATAGTAACGACAAAAAAAATTTTAAAAATTTTTATTGTTCAAATAGGCTTAAAATGTCATGAAACGTCGAGATTATAAGTTTGAGCGAAAAAAATTTTCTGTCTGTCGGTCTGTCTGTCTGTCTGTCGGTCTGTCTGTCTGTCGGTCGGTCTGTCTGTAACTTTTTTTTTGTGCGCACGTTTACTCTGGAACCGTTTAAGATATTGACTTGAAATTTGGTACACGTATGTACTTTAACGAGATCTGGAACTAGATTATATTTTAATGTTGTTCTGGCGAAGGGTTGGGGGGTAAATTGAGGTAAATTTGGGGTAAATTGGTAAATCAAGCAGGTAAGAGTCGATAAAATTGGTATTTAGTATATACAAGAGAAGCTAAGGTCTCAAAAAAATTTTTGGCATTAGCCACCCCCATTACCACCCCCACCTCCTTATTAAAGGGGATGAAAAAACATTGTGATTTAGTGTATGTACAGGAACCAGAAACCTCAAAATATTTTTTTACTTCATCCACCCCCCACTACCACACCTATCACCACCCCCACCCCATTACCGATGTGGGGTATCGTTTTATGGGTTTTTGGGGTAGAGGTATTATATTATTAAAGTTCCATAAACAATTATTTTCACATACAAAGTTTTTTCGTTGTGAGTGACTTGGATAGAGAATCTGGATGTGGAAGTAGTGATTCCTTGGGCAGCGGTTTTTTAATGTATTGTAGATTTCGACTTTCTGATTGAAAGCTCTCTTGGGCCTATGTCTAGTTTCCGAGATACAACTATAAATTCTTGGTAAATTCTGTATCTTGTCGAACTTTTAATTTATGATGGGGTATTAGTAGTTTTTTGATCAGGAAGACACATAATTTATGTTTTAACCAATTTGACCGAATATTTTTTTTCACTTGTTATTTTTATATAGATTTCCCGGCGCCTTCGCCAACATTTTTCAAACTTAATTTTTTTTCTACGCTTTTATTGATTGATTGATTGATTTACCAGCGTGCAGTAGGCATTGCTGCCACTCCCAGAGTTATACAGCTGGGCCTGCTACGTCCATGCTGGGTTGGACTAAGGTCATGCTTGTTACCAGCAGCGAGTGCCACATGGTGCATGATAAAAGAATATGGGATGGGAGGTGTAGGTATTTGTGAGATGCGTTACCGCATTGTGTCATGAGGGAGCGTGTAAGCTCCCTTTTTTGTGTTTTTGGTTCTGGGTATCTGCCTCTTCTGAATCTTCGTGTGAAATATGTGTTGTTTCTTGATATGGAGTGTTTACATTTTCTGATGTTTCGCGAAACGCGTTTGACTTTGAGCATTCTTGATGAGTAACTAGAATGCATCGATACCATCTCCGCACTTTTTCCTAGAATCTTGAAGCCTTGGTAACGAGAGTGGAAGAAATATTCTCGTCGTTGCAGTAGCGGTTTTGATAACGAGCACGCGTATATCTGCGTAATACTAGGTATATTAACGATTAAAATGTATTTTATGCATTTTAAAACTCTCACACATTAGGGATACAACATGCAACAAACGTAATTTTAAAACCGAGTAGATTTAACAGTTATAAACAGCAAATAAAAACAAACAAATCAAGATGGAACAAACGCAACAGCAATACTGCGGATGAAAGAGCATCCATCAATATACAGAGTCAAATGCAAAAATGGAAATATGAAATTCAGGAGAATAAAAACAACGTGCAGCAACATCAAAATCATGTATGACAATGTCATCTGTAGAAGGAATGAAATTTAGATGATTCAGGCTGGGCTACGAGGTGCTGTCGATGCCATGGGAAGAAATCCCGGAGGTACAATATTAAATGTTCTTTATTTAAAAATTCGCTTCCAAATTAATTAATAAACCCTGCTTATATAATATTTTAACTAATAATTACTACAAATTTCGCACAACATTCCTACCATTTTGAATCCGCCATCTTGTATGTATTTTATATGTTTTTATTTTTAGTTACTTACTCTAAGTATTAAAGACACTTATGCCATAATATTTGAACTTTGATGTAAAATGTTTATTAAAACTTAAAGAATTTTGCATGATGTCGTCCAGTTAGGAGCCGCCATTTTATATAACAATTGAATTTTTTAATATAATCAAACGCCTGATTGATAATTAGCGACCTCAAAAACATCTAGGTAAATACTTTTATGCCAAAATAATCGAAATTTTGCAGATTACAATATTTTCAAAATGAGTTTCTATCAAAAATTGGTCGTTTGTTGAAATTCTAAAAAAAATAGCCAGCAAAAATCGGTAGATAATTTCATTTATAATTTTTTTCCTGAAGTGTACTCCACTGTAAACCACAATGCAATGTGTCGAATTTCTTAATGACCGTCGCGTCGTCGAGTTCCTCCCGACTCGAGTTGTAGTATTTACTTGGAGTGTTGGCCGGCAAAATATACGATCAAAATAAATAGAGTTGTCGGAAACGAATGGCGATTACTTTCTGAGGTTATTTTTAACACAGATGCGTCCGATAAATGGCGTCGTTAGGCCGGGTGGCCAGACCTAACGACGCCATTTAGACGGCCATTATATCAATCGGAAAATGTACCCCAAATCTGTATTTTCATACAGTTAATTTGTACGGGGCGTGTACGAAATACTGTCATTTGATGCCTTTACAGCATAGCTGGTTAGGGATTGTGTTACAAACGAGAATAATCGCTCCCCCCGTGTGGGTTCGAGTCTCACCTTCAAGTTTCTGCAGCTGCTTTTGTTAAATATTTATACCTACATTGCTTTTTTGATAGACGAAATGCATCTCATATTCCTATTTGACAAAAATAATGAAATTGAAAAAAAAAATCAATTTATAATATTGTTACATGCTCTACCCCCTGAGACATCTATGTTTCCTACAAGTTCTATAGTAACAAAAACTGAATTAGTTAGTTTGGCAATCGGCTCAGAGATGGCGCGCGGTATCAGAGTCTGGAAGTTGTAGAGAGCCTACTAGAAAAATTCCAGAAGGAGGAGAGAACATTTTGGAGCTCTTATCTTTAGGTATATAAAGGTATGGAAAAGCCCAGAGTGGACAGTTTAGTTTAGGAATTTTTCTAGTAGGCTCTCTACAACTTCCAGACTGACACCGCGTGCCATCTCTGGGCAGACTGCCAAACTAACTAACTAATTCAGTTTCTGTTACTATAGAACTTGTAGGTAACTCACATAGATGTCTCTGGGGTAGAACATGTAACAATATAGTATTTAGTATAATCAATTTATTTGCAACTCGTACTTTTAAATTTTATCTATATTCTTTTCGCCTCGTTGTGCAATACACACGTGTTAGGGCATGTCTTTTTCCCACTTGTTTCTTAATTACTATTATTGGTTACGAACACCACTAGGAATGAAGGAAATTTTATTGAGAAAACACCGCCGGTTTCGCAAAACGTTCGCAGATAGGCGAGTCTTTTATTTCCCGACTGTAAACACATACAACGCAACATATTTCAGTTTATAACATCTTAGACAGTTTCAAGTGATTAATCCCTTCCTAGTTCTAAACGATTATGTGGGAAAGATAAATGTATATAACTGAATGCTTACCGAAGAATTTCTCTACGCTTGTTCTATTTTCTAAGCCCCACATTGTTCTAGAACGAATTCACTTTTATGGAGACAAATGTTCTATTAAAAATCTCATAAATTTTTTGCCCTTTTGTTGAGGAAAATCTATAACTCGAACATCCATTATTCAATTTAATTTATCCGGTATACTGAAAATATATGAGTGATTAGAGGAGAGAACGTTCCAAAGAAATATTAAAGGGTGCTGTGGAAATCAATGTAGAGGAACAGAAGAGGAGCTATGGAATAAATTACCTCGTTAAATATTAGCGATTCTAAAAGGGAGTGCTGCGTACAGGCCCCAGCATAAACAGGTTGCTATTGCTGGGCTAAATTACCAAAGTGTTATGGGTATAAAATAATAAAATAAATAGTATATTCTGCACCAAGATTGAGAAAATTACTTTTATAACCAAGCGTCAAGATTGTATCCAGAAGCATCCAAATTTTTTTTCCGAATTTTTTAAAATTTCTATGTCTAATATCATTTGGTTCCTTATCAGAAATGATTTCATACGTGATATCAAGTGATAAACTTCAAATTGCATTTGCAGATTTTAAGGGGCGGCAGGCAAAATCAGAATAATAAAAATTCATTCGACTGCACATTTTGCACTTATAACTTTGTAACTTGTAACATATGAATGGACATAATTTTTTCCCTAACATTATTTTTAGGATTTGACAATAATAAATAATGATTTTTAAGAAGTGTATCGGTCTCCTCAGTCCTGGATGATATATACATAAAAAACGTCACCGTCTTTGAGTGTCGGTAAAATTTGTACCGCCATTCAAAGACGCCGACGTTTTTTATGTAAAATAATAACATAATATCACCGAGAACTATATAGATCGGAGCTTTTCCATGAATAGGGAAAGGAAGTACAGGGCCATCAATGTCGATTAAATTAATTAAAAATACATTAACAGTGTCTTTCGTTGTAAATAAACTTAATTTGGAATAATAAAACCTTTTAAATTTTTTTAAAACACATCTCTACTTTCCAAAATAGCCATATCCATACCTATTAGGTTCAAAATATTGGGTCGAGTTGCGGAAAAACGGTGAAAAACTGATGTCATTTTCGGATTCAGCACCCTTCAAAACTGTTAGATCACCTTAAATAATAAAAAAAGTTTTCATAATTTTTTTTGCAGGCCTATGTAATCCATAAAGTAGGCTGGTGTTACATTATGACTTTAATACAGTATACAGATAGATATAATTCAAGTGTTCAGCAATATAGATTACTAATTCCACACCAGTTTATATTATATCTTAGATCTATTAAATATTATTTACCTTTTGAAAAACAGGCCGCTGCCGATGGATGAGTTATAGTTATAACGAATTTAAAGCAGAAAATTACCTGAAACAAAAGAAATGTGTAAGTAAAACAAAAATATTAGCTTACAAAATATTTTTTTCTATTAGACTACTAGGCGCCCACACATGTAGGTAGAATATAAGCTATTCTCCCTCAGTGGATGGGAGAGCTTTGTTCCTGGGCTAGACTTTTTATCTCGAAAATTTGTACTGTACGAGTTTTGTAATTTGGATACTTTATTTCTTTCCTCAACTTGTACGGAGCATTTTCTCATTTTCTTCTATTAATGCTTATTCTCTTTTTTGTATCGAAATGACTTGCTCTGCAATTCACAACATGGCTTTACTAGCAACAGAAGCACCAAGACAGCATTATGTGTCTTTCATAAAAACAATTAAAGCACTAGATAACAGGTAGTATGTGTCAGGGCTATTTATAGATTTCTCTCGAGTTTTCGATTGTGTTGACCATGAGCTGTTAAACGCTAAACGATATGGAGAAAGAGGGACTCCTTTAAATTTATTGCCCTCATATCTAAAGGATAGGAAACTAATTGTACAAATTTCCAATGGTGCATTTAGCAATAGTTTAGAGGTAAATAAGGTGTTCCGCAGGGATCTATACTTGGGCCTCTCCTTTTTACACTCTTTGCCAACGATTTAGTTCTGTACCCTGAATAAAATACTTAAATACTTAATGTTTTGACCATGTGTTATGCTGATGACACTTATGTTCTTATAGTAGAACATAATTTAGATAGATCAAAACTTACCACTGAAATAACTAAATGGACCGACAAAAACAAATTATATTTAATCAAAAGTAAGACCACTTCAATACTGTTTAACTTAAAGAAAAATCCAGGCAAATTGCATTTCTCTGACAATTTTCAAATATTTTCTATAGAATCCATTAAAATGTCGGTCATTACTGTAGATATGCATCTACAATGGAATCAGCATATACAGACGCTGTGTGGGAAATTGAGAAGCACTTGTTTCGAGCTAAAATTTATGTCCAATCATTGTAGTGTGGACATCCTACTTATTCTTTATTATGCTAACTTTCATTCGAGCTTAAAATATGGTATATTCTATTGGAGGAATAGCTCACAAGTAAGCAGAGTTTTCATTCTACAAAAATATGCAGTACGCATAACTGCGGAACTAAAACGTTTGCAGAAATGCTTTTAGAATCCTAACTTTTGTGAGTATTTATATATTGGAGATCTGTACATACGTTTATTAGAACAAGTCTAGGTTCTTAAACAATCGAATAACCCATGAGTACGAAACACGGCATAAGAAGCAGCTTCAAACCAATTCGTTTCGGACAACAATGTTTCAAAAAAGTTTTATATATAATGACTGTAAGTGTTTCAACATTTTAACAGATGAAATTAAGTCATCTCCAAATATTCAAATTTTTAAAACAAAACTCAAAAATTTTTCAGTAAATAAAGTTTGTTAAACCCTAGACGAATTTTTTGTTTAATGCTGATATATCGCCATTTTACATTTACATGCTTTATGTTATTTATTTATTTGTCTTTAATCTTGTTCGTTGACAATTGTAGTGTTTTTTTGTTTTTTTTTTATTGTTTGTTACTACTGTTATATTTACATTTATACATTGGTTTTTAAGAGCTGACGTATTCTACATTTTGTTGCATATCAGTTATATTTTAAATGTGGAAATAAAATATTAGTATTATTATTATTAAAAAACGATGATACTATATTTTTGGCTAACGGAGTCGAATACGACATCTCTGTCCATATAATCAAGAAATGAAAAGTACTCAACGTAATGCAACGTGCTGTAGTTGCATTACGTTGAATCCCCTGTAAGTAATCAAAATGTCAACTTTTTCATTATAAATAAAAACATGTTCGTATCTCACTTATTTTTTAGAACTTTTTAAATCTGGAAAAACTGTGGTAGAATTTTGTGCTTAATAAGAAATCATCAAAAAAATATAGTGATTCTTTCCAGAAAAAAAGTTGATGTCACTTCCAGTTCAACAGGAAGTGATATTTGACTCGTGGCCACCCGGTACATAAAACAAAACATACATACATACAGGTCGAAATGAGAACCTTCCCCTTTTGCAAATTTTTCGAAGTAATTATTCAGACAACGTACAAGAATTAATAAACTTCATTTTCAGGAATGCAATGGCCAACATCATTAGGCTCGGTTTCCGTCCGGCACCGCAGGCCGCACACAATCGAATTTCCACTAGTGAAGTAGTAGAAAATGTAACAAACGAGACAAGACTGATCCTTAGGTTGGCGGATTATGCCCTGTTCCAGAGTGAATTTTTACTTCCTGCCTCTGTCCCGGCGCGTTAAAAATCCCCTTCGACGGCACGTTTCACTTGTTTTGTTTCCCAATCAATTTGCAGCCTAATCCCGAGACGGCCGGACAAAAAGAGAGGTGCTCTAATCAATTCAAATCTTATTAAATAAGGAGCTTAATTAACGTCCTCAGACGTAATTGCCAATTTGATTAATTACAGTTTCCTCTGGAACGGTTTATCGAATCGCGAAATATTGGCGTGATTTATTTTTGCGAGCTCTGCGGGTCTCCTAATTCGATTTGCGGGGGATTTGAGGAAGTCGGGATGTTGCCGTCTGAAACTGCCGCGTTATCTAATTTGGACGCGGAAAAAATCGTTTTTAATATTTTGGTCATTTATATTTTTTTATTAGAAGGCCTGGAAATATATTATACGAGTCGAAGTTGGCGAATAAATATGCAAAATTCGGTTAGATTGAATGCCTGCCTAGTAGGAATTGTGTACGAGACGTTATGGCATTTACTTGGAAGAAAACAACGCCGATTTACATGAGTCGTTCACAGTTTTATAAACGTGAAATGTCAAGTAAAATTTCTATTGATCGTTTGGGAAAATATATGGAAAATAATATAAAAGTTGATATAATTACTACATTATACCTACAGTTGCGATCACGTGAATCTCCTACCCTTTCTAGTGTCTCCCCACTATGCTTTCATCTCCCCCACCTTCTCTTATCTTTTCCCAATTTACAATAATTATTTTCACTTTTCCACCCTTTCCCTCACCCTCTCCACAACCATCTGCTATCCATCATAAGGCAATTACTCCGTGATAACCCCAAGGCTTTCGACTGTGTCTCTCACGACAATGTAATGGAAAATATGCAATTGCATGGAGGTCTAACTCCAATTGTCACAGAAAATGACAAGTCAGGTTTCCTAAATATTAACCACGGCGTACCCCAGGGCTCCATCCTGGGACCACTGATATTTTTAGTCTATATGAATGACTTTTTTCAATTTATGTTTCCTATTAAATCAATTCTGTTTGCTAATGATACACTCAAAGAAAATGATAGGTAAATTCAACCAAAAAGAGCATATGAAATCGCGCCTATCTAGTTTCATACTTAAATCAATCAGAAAAGAATAGTCATACAACTTTATTTGTTTTCGTAAACAAATAGTAGTTTAATAATCATATCTTTTTGTAACAAATTAAATAGTACAATGACATTTTTTTATGTTCACTAACCATTTTCAATTTGGTCTACAATTAAATAGTACAACGACTTTGTTTTTTGTTCACCAACTAATTTTTAAGTTGATCTACACTTTATAGTATGATGAAGTTTTTTTTGGTTAGCCAAAATCTCAGTATTGAGACATCAGACCACCCAAACCAAAGATTAGAGATCGTTTATAAGATCCATCCAAATATATCGATGATCCCTGAGAGAATTTGAACATTGCAATCATGTTATTAATTTTCTATAAATTCATAAAACTATAAGATAATGCATGATTGATTATTGTCAGTGGTTTGTATGTGGCGTCATCTGGGAATAATTTTATGGTAATTCTTTTAGAACTTCTAGAAGACGACAATAACATTGGTTTGTCTACCAAGTACAATAATACAGCGAACTAATACTGGGTTATAATTACAATAGCTAAAAATAAAATATACTATTATCTAGTTTAATTTGACAGAATTCAACAAAATAATAGTCAGACGAACAAAATAATAGTCTTATTCATCTATTTTTTAAGTTAATGTTTGTTTTGTTGTACGACAACTTTTTATTAATTAAAATAACAATCACCTCTTGTTTAAAAATACCATCAATATAGTTTGGTTTAACAAAATTAACGATATTGTTAGTTAACCATTTTTTTTTTGTTGAATTTACCCATACTATTTCTTTGAGTGTACTACTCTCTTGTGTTCTAACCGCAACACTGTCAATTTGCTCCAACTGAGCTCCAATATAGAACTCCATCAAAAGAACTGGTTCATCTTTAACAAACTTACACTTAATCAAGAGGTTTATAATATCTTTAAATAGAAGTGTATTCAAGGGCGAGCACGTTAAACTCCTAGGTATATATCTAGATGATAATCTCAGATGGACCAACCATATTAATCAATTAAATAGAATGCTTCCAAGAACGATCCTCCTCCTTAGGAAATTAAAAAGCATTCTTGAATTCTACATCCTAAAAAACTTACTTTTCCTTTCCCATTCTAGACTTTCCTACGCAGTGGTTTTATGGGGTAACTTCAGATAATGCTGAAAGTTGGATGAAAAATATACTTACAGCATCATTTTACTGACGATATTAATGCCAGCAATCTTTAGCAATCATATCATGGTTAGTAAAAATTGTGATAAATGCCAGAAAATTCAAGCTAATCCAGCTAAAGCTGAAATACAAAGATGGCTTATTCTAGATGATGTTTGGTCCAGGATATACATTGATTTTTTTTGCACTCATATAGAAAGTAAGTATTTTCTCATTGTACCTGACGTCTTTTCTAAATGGATTGAAGTGTTCATGACTTCTATTATCTCAAATATAACAATAGAGACTTATTTGCTAAAAGTTCTGTTACCGATAACGGAGCACAATTAATATCAGAAGAACTTAAATGTGTTACCAAAATTAATGGCATAGAACAAAAAACTATTTCTCCTTATTCAGTTTATTGTAATGGAGCTGCAAAAAATAGTATAAAAACAGTAAAATATTGTTTGTGAAAAGAATTAGGAGGATTACACAGTATATTACCGACAAAATAGACAGACAACAAGAATTCGATTTTGTTAAGTATGCACTTCAGCTAATGTAGGCAATTTTAGCATAATTTATTGTTAAGTTTTAGGAAAGACAAGGGCGTGACGTAATTACCTCTTCCCCACGCTGCAGTCGGGTAGTTCGGTGTACCACATACACCCATTTGTTAGCCAAAGTATCGTCTACATCACAAACTTTGAAACTTACGGTAACACGATAAGGACCCTGAACACGTCGATTTATAAGGTAGATGGGTCGCTTTTAGGTACTATAGCGAAATGTAGGGCGCTAAGACGAAGGAACACTTGCCTGCAGTCCACACCCCGTTAAACGCACCAGAATACGATACATCGAATTCTGCGAACCGGAAAAATATCAGGATGGCTGATGCGGAAGTTGCTTCGGCGGAGTGAAATGATAGAAAGGCTCCATCGGACGCTGGAGATTGCGGATTCTTATTCGAGTGATATTTTATTCTGATTCTCGCATCATTCACTTACATTTTAAATTCTAGTTGGTTCGGTTCTAGCAGAGATACTTTTAGATTTTGAACGAAAGTAATAAATTACTGTTACACAATTTTAAATGGCAAATGACTTGGGATTTGGTAACTGTTTAAAATTTTACAACTTTGATTGAAGATAGTAAAAAAAATATTCTTGAAAATCTGCACTATAGGACAAACAGGACTCTCATTTCTCAAAAATCTGCAACTATTCTAGTTGCTTAGGTAAAATTTGGTACATATATAGAATATGGTTTTTACTTCCACATCCAGTGGAAATATAGTAACGACAAAAAAATTTTTAAAATTCTTTATTGTTCAAATAGGCTTAGAATGTCATGAAACGTCGAGATTTTGAGCGAAAAAAAAATTCTGTCTGTCTGTCTGTCGGTCTGTCTGTCTGTCTCTGTCTGTAACTTTTTTTGTACGCACGTTTACTCAGGAACCGTTTGAAATATTGACTTGAAATTTGGTACACATATGTACTTTAACGAGATCTAGAACCGACGGTTGGAGGGTAAATTGGGGTAAATTTGGGGTAAATAGATAAATCAAGCAGGTAAGAGTCCATAAAATTGGTATTTAGTATATATAAGAGAAGCTAAGGTCTCATAAAAAATTTTGACATTAGCCACCCCCATTACCACCCCCACCCCATTATTAAAGGGGATGAAAAAAAATTGTGATTTAGTGTGTGTACAAGAACCAGAAATCTCAAAATATTTTTTTACTTCATCCACCCCCCACTACCAACCGCTATCGCCACCCCCGCCCCACTACCGATGTGGGGTATCGTTTTATGGATATTTGGGGTAGAGGATTTCAAATATTATATTATTAAAGTTCCAAAAATAATGAATGAATAGTATTTATTTATCTAAAGATAATACATTACATTAGACATAATATAGGCACTAAGTTAGTACATAAATTACAATTATATACAAATACGCATATTCTAACAACTCCTATTTTTAACAGACATACTTAACAATATATACCTATATGCTTACATTTACATATTTTCTTTCACGTACTTAATAAGTTTTGATTTGAATAAACCAATACTATTAATAGTCTTCAGGTCATTGGGTAAAGAGTTATACTCAATGATACCTTTATGAAACAAACTATTGTAAGTGAGAGTTTTAGTTGTTCTATTTACGTAACAGTTGTCTTTGTTTCTAGTATTGTAGTTATGGACTTCATTTACACTCACTACCCTTGAGGATAAATATTCAGGCACCTTCTTATTCAATGTTTTATAAACAAATAACATTGTTTGAATATACATATTTTTTTTTATATCCAGCCAGCCTAACACTTCCAACATTATATTAATGCTTGTATATCGATTTGCACCCAAAATTATACGCATTGCTTTATTTTGTAGAATCTGCAGTCTGTAACAATTTACTTGGGATACATATATAACTGATGAACAGTAAGTAAAATGGGGCAAAATAATGCTGTTGTATAATGTTACTTTTGTGTTTATGGAAATGTGTCCACTAATTCTATAAAAGTATCCTATTTTTTTACCAGTTTTCTTAGAAATATAATCCACATGATTCTTAAATTTTAAATTCCTATCTATTAACAACCCCAGGTATTTAATTTCATCTTGAAAATCCAAGTCCTTATTTCCAATTTTGACTTTTATTTGTAACTCACAAAAATTTTTATATGCCCAATCGGATCCTATAAACATGCACTTTGATTTTGTTTCGTTTATTTTTAGCCTGTTTACATTAAATTTGTCAGTAAGCCTCTTTAAATCTTCATTAACCGTTGCAATCAAAGTTTCATAGTTTTTATGACTAAAATAGATTAGGGTGTCATCTGCAAAGAGATGTATTTTACAATTTATTAAAACTTTACCTAAATCATTAATATACAGAATAAATAACAGGGGACCAAGGACACTCCCTTGCGGAACTCCATTGTTGTTATAGCGGCTTTCAGAATATTGTTCCTCATATTTAGTTTTTTGGCATCTAAATGATAAGTAACTTTCCAACCACATTAAAGTTGTGCCAGAAAATCCATACCTTTTTAATTTTAGAATTAGAGTATGTCGATCAATTGTCTCAAAAGCTCTCTTTAGGTCTATGAAGACCGCACATATACCAAGTCCATGATTTATATCCTCTTTCCAATCAGATATTACAGACTGTAACGCTGTCTCGCAAGAGTGTTTGTCCCTGAATCCTGACTGATATGTACAAAGCAGATCGTTGCATTTTACATATTCTAATATTTGATTATATACTACAAGTTCTAATAGTTTTTCACAGAATGGTAACATATTGATAGGGCGCATCTCTTGTGCTAAGTTTGTATTAGGTACTTTTGGAACTGGAATAATAATGGATGTTTTAAATCTATCAGGAACGATACCTTTCTCTAAACTAAGGTTAATTAAATTCCTTAAGGGATATCCTATGACATGAAAGGTTCTTTAATTAATTTTAAATCTATCTCATCTATGCTACCGTTTTTACTTTGACTAAAGATAATTTCTTTCAACTCCTTTATTGATACTTGTTTAAATACAGTAAAAGTAGAGGAGCATAGTGGTATGGTGTTTGTTAATAAAGCTTCATCATTAATATTGTTATCAATGTTAGATACAATTGTTTCAATACTCTCAATATAATAATTATTTAACACTTTGGTAATGTCACTTGGTCTATGGTAGTATGCATCATCACAAACAATTCCGCCTATTTTTTGCTTTTTGCATCCCAATATGTCTTTTAAATTAGACCACATTAATTTTGAATTATTTTTGTTTTTGTCTATCGTATCATGATAAAAAATTTGTTTTGAATTATCTATAGTTCTCGTTACTAAATTCCGACATTTTTTATACGCTACCCAGTCCTCATTATTTCCAGTCCATTTATATTTCTTATATGCGTTATTTTTGTTTTTGATAGCCTCTCTACAGTCATCATTCATCCATTTATTATTTAACTTTATTCTGGTTTCTTTTAAGGGTGAAACTGTATCTAATGTTATTATTAAATTATTAAAAAAGGTATCAGTTACTTCATTTATATTCGTACTACTATATCTCCAGTCTTTTTCAACCAATAAATTTGATAATTTAGTATAATCTAATTTACCTCTTGTTAATTTGACCTGAAAACTATTAACGATATTATCTGTATAAACATGTACAATGGAATGATCGGATATTATATAATTATGATCCACAGTACATTTATATTTGCATGATAATTATTTCCACATACAAAATTTTTTCGTTGTGAGTGACTTGGATAGAAAATCTGGATGTGGAAGTAGTGATTCCTTGGGCAGCGGTTTTTCTGTTGTATAATAATTGTAGAGTTTAGTTATTTTCTTTTATTAATTCAGAAAACTAAACCACGTTTAAATATCGGCACCTGGATCCATTATGATGTGCCAAAATGAAAACTACTCGTTGTGTTAGCACGTCTTAATTTGGGAGATATAAAAATTGTAGATGGTTGTCACCAAATAGCTATGGGAGGTCATACAGATCGAAAGATGGTCATAAAGAATTAATAACACCGGTACACACAAAAAAAAGTCATGAACCTGAAACAAAATCTGTCAAAATGTATACTTTCGAAGCGGCCTTCGGGCTCGCCAAGTCGTAAAAAAATTCGAATTTGAGATATTTAAGGTTTATTAGTATTTGAGATTTAAATTCTTTGGTGAATTGTACCGAGCATTTGAGAAGTTAACGCCTAAATTTGTTCAATATAGATGGTTTGAATTAAAGTAGCATTTAATCAGTATAATGCTAGCTGCTTTAATCGAGTTAATAAGAAATTACAGTTTAGGGTTAGTGTTACTATACTTATAGTATAGTTTGTGAGGTTATAACTGGTACGGACTTATAAATTTGAGTTTGTAACCATAACAGTGCCTTCGTCCCTTTTGCTGCAGTTTTGTAAGTACATTTATATTTCTACCTTGTGTTTACCGGCAACTGGTAACAGTTCTTGGCGAAGTTCTTGTAACTTCCCTTTACATCGTGACCTAAGACGCCCTTTTGGCGCAACTTTCAGTGTTATGTGCGGGTATTTTGTTGCATCCTTTTCGCGAGTGCTTGTCCCGTCTCTTAAAGACTGTTAATATGATTTCTTGTTTAATGCCTGTATATAATTTTCTGTGCAGAGCACTTATGTCTTTGAATGTATCTTGTAGCTTAAAATGCTACTATGTATTTCATTTTCTATGTTATTACCTTTATTTACGTGTAGAGATTTGTTTATGATATAAAATAGCAAAACTTGTTTATTAGAAAAATATAATTTAACTGTTTCATTTAGTAATAACTTTGTTGGCCAACTAATCAACTAATAATTTAGTTATGTATCTTTTTGAAGTATTTACAGTAATTTTTATGTATGGTGGCCTTCTGCCAATAATGATAAATCTGACTGTCTCTCTGTACAACTTTAATTCTGTTTGATCATTGTAAACGTAATCCAAGCACATATTTTATTTGCCCATCCCTGATTTGTTAATTGCTCTCTTACCTTTTATATTTACAATAAATTTTGTTATTGTTAATTAGTTTTTTTATTTCAAATGTCCCTTAGTTTATTCACCAATTTCATCTTATTATATCACGGACTCGTATTTATTCTCTTTCTTTGAAGTAATAAGCTAGATTTTTTAATTTAATTTAACAGATTCACTTTTTCTTATTTTTACCTTCAAAATCTAGTTTTTTATAAAATAGCCCGGGCTATACTTTTTGTCTCTTATTAGGGACTTTAATAAAGATAATTCCCTTTAAGTAAAATAACGACGTTATACACACAAAAAAAAAACGATACGATATTTACGACTTCAGAAACGTTGATCAAATGTAATAATTTCACATACTTGCAAAGAGTATAGTAAATTAAGGATGGAGAAGGTTCAAATTAATAAAACTAACACTAGCACATTTTATTTAGTAATAGTAGTTGCTTAACTACATTAATCGAGTGAGTTATATATTTTCAGAGATGCAAATCTTGTGTAAACGGAATAGAATTACAATGCAAACTTTTCACTTCAAAATAGACTGCTCGTCCTTATCGGAAAACCCAATAAAATCATCACAGGCTTTTATTATTCGGGGAGAGCCCATTATCATATTTTTATTAAATTCTACATTCCACCTTCCTCTGTCCAATTACGGTGGGTATATTTGAATTTGATTCGAGTGAGCAGATATGTGCCATTTCCGCCATCTCCACGTTATCACCCACTTACCTCAAGATGAAATTCGACACTGGGGCTTATTTAAATAATCGAATTTGATTACAATAAAAGGGGAGTTTCTTCGCGTGTAATAAAAACGGCTCTCGTTGTTATTCAATTTTCTCATTATTACCTGACAAATTCGATTTATATTCGAGTTCAGGAGGGGCCTAATACATTAAAGAGCATTCATTATACATTATACAACCCGAATTTATTAGTTTACAAAAACTGTTTCCTAGTTTCAGAATAAATAGTTTTAATACAGTCAATCAATTTAACCAGTGAATAATTCCTACAAGAATTTTTTTAATGTAATTAATTTGCCATATAGTAAACTCCATTTTAGGTAGACAAAAGCGAAAACCTAAAAATTACTAAGAGTGACGCAGGCTCAGAGAAATTTAAACCTTTTCGTTTCAAAGACCTTCTCCGACCGGTTTGGTTGAAAACAGTCGAGGCCTCAAATTTTTCCCAAATTTTTATAAAATACTATTAAAATATAATACAGCGTAACGGAACAATACCAATCAATATTGTGTGATATTGAAAATCTCAAATCCCATCTAATTTGGTCCCCCTGTACTAATAATATACTAATATGCCTGTGGGATCATTTTTATGGCACATGTCACCGTGTGATAAGTAAGGGATATAATTCAGCAATTAAACAATAAAAAATCGAGCGGTGTGGACGAAATATCTTCTAAATATTTGAAAAGTTCTTATGATTTTATCCTCCACCTCTAACTTACTTAATAAATAAATCTTTTGAAAAGTTTCCTTCAAACTTAATAATGTCATTGTCCTGACAATCTTTAAGAAAGATATCCCTAATGTGTATATCAAAAATTTTGGAAAAAATTATGTTGAATGGAATTACAAACTTCTTATTAATAAATAAATTACTATCAGATAATCAGCATGGCTTCAGAAAAGCTAAATCCGTACAAACTGCCTCAGTTCAATTTATTCAAATCATCTATGATGAGTTGGATGAAAATAATTACGTGATCGGTTACTTTTTCGATTTAACTCGAGCGTTTGACATCATTATTATTTCGTTTGTTATAAAAAAAAAATGGTTTCGTTGGGTATTAGAAGCATTACTCTAGAGTGAATTACATCTTTTCTAACAGATAGAAAACTAAAAGTGAAGGTTGACGACACAATATCTGAAGAATATAGCGTTAATAACGGGGATCAGTTTATGAATACTAGAGACAAGAATAACGTACGCCGTGCTTTCAACATGTCCGTGAAACTGGAAGAAAGAAGCCCACGTTATAGGTGGTTATAGGTGGCACAGTTCTCATTAGCACACAGGAACACGAGCTGCTCATTGGCTAATGACATTTTTGCTAGTGTTACTAGCGCCACCTGGATTCTTCACATTTTGCGGATCGGTTTTCGTCGGAATTCCCATAAACGTCCGTAATCCTTGTCTTTATTATTCATGGATCAGTTCTAGGACACCTCATTTTCTTCCTTTTTATAAACGATTTTCTCACAAATGTATCCCAAACGACAATAACTATTAGAGTGAGATCCCAGAGCCGCCAGACCTACGTCATTTTAGCAAAGCTAATATTTTGTCTGCCACGTGCAGACTTAAAAGCTAGATTACAATTTTTATGTGTCCACATGGAACTAAAAGTAGCTTAAAAATAAATACAACACTGAGAACACTAAAATCGTAGACGAGCGCACTTCGTAATTTTGATTGTTGATACGGGGAACACAACTAAACGAAAAAACCCGTTCGAACAAATGACGACCTTGTGGTCTGATCGCCAACAAGGAAGGTAGGGTGGAAATAAAATTGTGGTTTAAAAAAATTAGAATTTAGGTAAGTTTTCGGCCTAGAGGGGATTTCGAGAGACAAAAAGGGAACAAAAACAACAAAAAAGATAAAAGAACAAAATTGTACAAACATAAATGGGGAGAGAGAGGGATTGGAAATATGTAAAGTTGAGGAAAGATAAAAGTAAGGGGGTAGAGGTAAGTTATCGTAGAAGGAAGTGAGGCTGACAGCTGCTGAAGTCGAAACCCTACAAACCACTGTCAACATCATGAATGATGGACATCAGACATTTATTAAACGTTTATCTCTCTTTGGCCTCTCTCTGTCTTACAACATTATATTATGGGGCAAAGTACATACAACGGGTGTTTGTCTTGCAAAAAAGAATGACCAGAGTTAATTTTAAAATTGGGCCAAGGGATAGTTGTAAGATTTACTGTATAAAAAATAAATTAAACTATATCGTCTATTTATATTTTTAACATTGCTGTGGTTAAGGTAGCCTTGTTGGAAAAATGACGATCAATTGGTTTTTTGCGACTATTATTATTTTTTTGGCATCAGAAAAAAATCTTTGCCACAGAGTAAATTTTCTCGATTATTTATCTCCTTTCTCCTGTTAATGCTATCCTAGAATTAGGTACTGAATGCTGTGCAAAATGTTCAAATGAGTACCATTGTACGGTGTAGACTTTATTTGTTTTCCGTTCTATAATTCCTAAATAAACAAATTAAAAAATTTACTTTCCTCTATACCGATTTTCAGTTTTAACAACTAAAAAATGTAAAAACCTGCCGGACTGAGAAACTTAGAAATACAAAGAAGTAGTAACATTTGAGTTTAGCAGTTCAAGTGATTCCTACATGTACGCGGACGTGGGGTAGACTCCACATACATTTTTAATAATTTGCAGTAAACCATAAAACCATCTCTTTTCACTACCTTCTAAGCCGTCTTGGTGAGCAAACTACAATATTTAGGAACTTTACGACCTTTCCGAGAAAATTTCCCAGCCAGAGGACGAACTAAAATAATAAAAACGATACTTTACGTAAGGTACACAGACATTTTCATGGAAGAACAGCGAGGAACGACCCGATATAAAACTAATTTTAAAATGTTTTATCTTATATTGCATAGTTTGTTTACTTTTGGGAACTTAATTAGATTAGATTGTCTAACGCGGGAAACATCGTTTGATTAAAGATAGAAGGAGAGAGAGAGAGAGAGAGAGATACTTTATTGTCCAAAGAAATAATTCTCACTGACAAACTTTACTGAATACAACGCGAAACAATTTTTGTTTAGTCGATTTTACAAACGATATAAAAAATTGCAATATATACGACAAAAGTTTATCAATTAAGAATTTTTTAGGGCCGTCCTAAATTGTCTAACGGAAGAGGTATTTTTAAACGTTATAGGGAGGTGGTTATATTACTATATACAAAACAGAATGTCTTGTAAACATGGAAGATGGTATTATTTGCTTAGCGAGTGTATAAATTTGGATATATTGGTTTTGGCAAAAAACGCATAAAAACGTCAAAAACAAATAATAGGGGATACACTTTCTTATGAATAGACCTATAATTAGCTCGAGCCCCTCACCCCCCAATTTTTTTTAGGTCATTAGAAGAGCTTATTACAAATGTACAAAATGTGGGGTCTGAAGTGAATAGTTTGGGAGTTTTAAATTAAAAAAAGGTTTGGGCTAAAAGCGATTCAATACCAGAAATTTCTTTATTAGATGTTCAAACCGACTTCCATTGCCCGCCATGTAATGATAGAGTTACGTCTAACATTACGAAAAACTTGTGGCGTGTCGATGTTGACATTCTTGAACAATCCTTTGTCGTAAATCATCTAGTGACTCCGGTTGAGTTGCATAGACTTTTGTCTTCAAATGCCCTCACAAAAAAAAGTCTAAAGGAGTCAAATCCGGTGATAGAGGTGGCCACTTCATTATCGAACTATTCACTTTAGATCCCACATTTTATACATTTGTAATAATCTCTTTGAGGAAAAACTAGTGACCAAAAAAATATGAGGTGTTCTATTTTAAAAAAATGTAGAGGTGACTCTAGAGGTGAGGGGTGGAGCCAATCCTAGGTGGAGTTAGGTTTATTCATAAGAAAGTGTATTATTATTTCTTTTTCAATTTTTTTTATTTAGGTTTCTTATATGTTCTTGGAAATTTAATTTGTTATCAGCATACAATTCAAGAAACTTTGTATGAGTTTTATTTTCTAGAATGTAATTTCCAAGGAAATTTTTTTCAAGTTGCAACCGAAGACTACTTTAGTTTTAGCAATATTAAATGTGAGAAGATTTTTTAATTACCCCATTCCAAAGAAACTGAACGAAGAGGGCCCATCTAGTACCCACTGCTCCATTGGCAAAATGGAATAATGAAGTTCCTAGGCAGGAAGGGAATGTATTGATTACAAAGGACTGATTTATGACATAAACTAAAACATTTAATGTGTTATCTGACATGTTAGTAAAAACTTTAATAAACAGATCGTATACATCAGAAGATTTTTTTGGTTTTACTTCCACATCCAGTGGAAGTATAGTAACGACAAAAAATTTTTTAAAAATTTTTATTGTTTAAATAGGCTTAAAATGTCATGAAACGTCGAGATTTTAAGTTTGAGTGAAAAAAAAATTCTGTCTGTCTGTCGATCTGTCTGTAACTTTTTTTGTGCGCACGTTTACTCTGGAACCGTTTAAGATATTGACTTGAAATTTGGTACACATATGTACTATAACGAGATCTGGAACTAGATTATATTTTAATCTTGTTCCGTCGAAGGGTTGGGGGGTAAATTGGGGTAAATTTGGAGTAAATGGGTAAATCAGGCAGGTAAGAGTCCATAAAATTGGTATTTAGTATATACAAGAGAAGCTAAGGTCTCAACAAAATGTTTGGCATTAGCCACCCCCATTACCACCCCCACCCCATTATTAAAGGGGATGAAAAAAAAATTGTGATTTAGTGTATATACAAGAACCAGAAACCTCAAAATATTTTTTTACTTCATCCACCCCCACTACCACCCCCATATCACCATGCCCACCCCATTACCGATGTGGGGTATCGTTTTATGGGTTTTTGGGGTAGAGAATTTCAAATATTATATTATTAAAGTTTCATAAACAATTATTTCCACATACAAAGTTTTTTTGTTGTTAGAGACTTGGATAGAAAATCTGGATGTGGAAGTAGTGATTCCTTGGGCAGCGGTTTTTATTTCTAAATTAATTTCTTTTAATTCTACTACAACCAGGTGTATAATAACACGCTTTTAATTCCATTGTTTTGAACAAACAAAAACTTAGAATGGTCAATGCGAATAACAAAAAAAATTATAGGCACACTATTTTGGTTCGAATTTACGTAGATTCTTGATCCATCGTCGACTGGTGTATTTCAATTTCTCGCAACATTACCGACAAATCCAAGCTCTTATCCCGTAACTGTTGAAAAGTCGATCGACAAACACACACAAAGAGCCCCGTTTTTGTATTTAACGAACGATAAATCTTTTATTGACACATAACAGTATAGTAATGTATTCTAAGAATGTCCCGCGCATATCATATTGAATAATAATATAGTAATCGCTGTTATGGTGAAACTGATACGATTTTTACGCCTCCTCGATCCGTGGAATAAGAAGAGAAAGTGAAACCCGGCGAACCTAACCTTTACTCGAGTTGTGCCAAGGTTGTTGCAAAATATGGAGAATTTGCCTCTCGACGCGAGGACTGATTGAAACGTTGCAGATCACGAGCGGGCCCATTGTTCGGCGCGTGATTAAACTTCAATTGTTTTCCGTACAACTCTAATTGAGACGATTATTTCACCCATCTTCGACGGTTCCCATATAATGGTTATTTTGCTCGAAAAAGCGTGAGAACTTTTTGGAAGGTTTTGGGTTCATGTGAATGTGTAAACATTTTTTGCTCTATTTTGCGAAATATTTGTATTTATTAATACTGGCCCGGCAGGACAATAATAGCGTTATTTCAAATCGTCTAAACAATTTCAGAAAAATATATGAACTTTGCGTTTTAAAGTTTCTGAAGTTTTCGAGGTATTCAATATAGTCGGGAATCAGTCTTCTCAAAAGACGCTCCTAAAATGGCAGGGTGTGCACTCAAAGATATACTTTTGAAAAAATATGTACATTATCTGGAATGACTTTGCGCATCTAAATCCAGAGGGCGCTATTCTGTCCGCGATTGCAAAAAAGCATAAAAAAAATTTTTCCGAAAATTTTTGTGTCACTGAAAATTGATTAATTTTATGTTCCCATCTCATTTAAAGGGTTATTTTTTAATATTTCTAAATGATTTTCAAACTAATGGAAAGCTTATTCCTTCTAGATTCTGGTACTGCCAAATAATTTTCGAAATTATTGTTAACAAATGCTACAGAAATTGTTTAAACAAAGCATGCCCGAAGAGTGCACGGTAAATTTCAGTATCGAGACATTTTAAAAACTATTATAGATAGATGCATACTTCTAGGATATGAAATTTGCGGAATAGAATGGAGCAGTTTTTGGTGAAAAAATTATCTGCATTGTTTTATTGTTGTAAAAGATATGACTATTTTTGTACAGCGCTCCGTTATTTCCGCTATCGTTTTGGCTGACACGTTCGCGCGCTGTGGCCGATCGGTAACTTGCTGACAATATACTGTGATTGCAAAAAATTACGATGCGTATTACTTATACGTAAATATTATCATTTGTCATTAGGAAAAAAAACGAAGGTATTTAAAGATTAGTTTACTTGAGAACCAAAATTATTATATTTTAACTTAAAATATTGATTAGAGACAGAAAATCATATAACTAATTAAATGAACTTAAATTTACTTTTTGTGCTTGAGAAATAGAAATACAAAAATAATAATATACATACATACATTATACTTAAACTAATACATTTACCCTCTCAGTAGCAATCTATTATGCATTCCAACCCAGCTTTGCTACGACTGCAGTTTCCGATACATTTTTGAAATTTACATTTACAAAATACATTTTGAGAAGTTATATTGGGGCGAACATTTATAGTTATTAATTTAGGAATAAGTACGTTATTTTTCAAAGCCCAACCAAAATCAATTAGATCGGGAATTTCTGGGTTTATCTCAGTTGCACTCTTCCACAGAATAATTTGATACGCAGCTCTCAACATATGTTGATAAAAAGAATTTTCGGTAGGCAATAAATTCCTTATATCAGACTTATCGTCGACCATATAACATTTACTTCCACATCCAGTGGAAGTATAGTAACGACAAGAAAAAATTTGAAAAGTTTTATTGTTCAAATAGGTTTAGAATGTCATAAAACGTCGAGATTTTAAGTTTGAGTAAAAAAAAAATTCTGTTTGTCGATCTGTCTGTCTGTAACGTTTTTTGTGCGCACGATTACTCTGGAACCGTTTTAAGTTATTGACTTGAAATTTGGTACGTACGCGTATGTATTTTAAGGTGATCTGGAACTAGATTATATTTTCATCTTATTCCGTTGAAGGGGTGGGGAGTAAACTGGAGTAAATAGATAAATCAAGCAGGTAAGAGTTCATAAAATTGGTATTTAGTATTTACAAGAGAAGCTATAAGGTCTCAAAAGTTTTTTTGGCATTAGCCACCCCCATTACCACCTCCACCCCATTATTAAAGGGAATTAAACAATTGTGATTTAGTGTGTGTACAAGAATCAAAAACCTCAGAATATTTTTTTACTTCATCCACCCCCAGTACCACCCCTCTATCACCACCTCCACCCCACTACCGATGAGGGATATCGCTTTATGGGTTTTTGGGGGTAGACGATTTCAAAAATTATATTATTAAAGTTCCATAAACAATTATTTCCACATAAAAAATTTATTCATTCTGAGAGACATGGATGAAAAATCTGGATGTGGAAGTAGTGAATTCCTTGGGCAGCGGTTTTTAAAAAAATACCGGGCCAGATTTTGAAAAGTAATGAAATCATTGAAGTATTCTTTGTAGTTCTTTATCTTCTGTATGTCTTAAACATTTTTTACAGCGTTAGTTTTTTCTTTTTTAAATAGAAAACTGACTGTATCACAGTCAGTCAAAGCATAAATGCACAAAAATAAATTACCCAAATTCATTTGAGCACTTATTGTCTTCTCTATAGTTAATTCTCGCACAGCATGATGAATCGGTATAAATAAATACATCAAATCTACGACACTATTATTCTAGACACAAAATACAGGGATAAGACAAAAATATCTGTTGTAGCTTCTATTATTATTCTACCATACTCCAGATTTGATAATATAGGATGATCGCAAATATTCTAGTGTCGGCTTCATTATGATTATGATGATAAAAATGCAATTGCGCTATTATTTTTGTAATTTCATCGGATACTCTGCAATAATAATGGAAATATACAGGCTATTAAACTAATACAAAAATTATTTTAAATGTATTTTACATGAATTTATAAACAACACACAACACAGTTACTGTATACGCTACTCATAAGATTTTTTGTTATTACACTACACCTCAGCGGGTAGTCAACAAGCCTAAAGAGAGCGAGGCAATGCGAGACATACATGTACACTGTATATCGACCAAAAGACGAGCCGGATCACAACGCGTGCTGTACAAAAATAATCGTATCTTTTACAACAATAACGCAATGTAGATAATTCTTTCTCTAAAAACTGCTCCATTATGTTTTGCAGATTTCATGTCATAGAAGTATGCATCTATCGATAATAGTTTTAAAAATGTCTCGATGCTGAAATTTGCCGTGCACTCTTTGGGCTCTCTTTGTTTAAACAATTTCTGTAGCATTTGTTAACAACAATTATGAGAAGTATTTAGCAGCACCGGAATCTAGAAAGAATAAGCTTTCCGTTGGTTTGAAAATCATTAAGAAATGTTAAAAATTAAGCCTGTAAATGCGGTGGGAATATAAAATTAATCAATAATTAGTGACACAAAAATTTTCGGAAAAATTTTTTTTACGCTTTTTTGCAATCGCGGACAGAATGGCGCCCTCTGGATTCAGATCTGCAAGGTCATTTCGGATAATGCATGTATTTTTTAAAAACTATATCTTCGAGTGCACACCCTATGATCGATTTAGTGGCTCCTGATTCCTGACTAATACTTAAATACTTCGTCTTAATTTTCAAGACGTTATAGCCTCAAGACTATCAATTTATATGAAAAATTATATAGAGCCGTTTTTCCATTTTGATTCTCTTTCGGTTTCAATGGTAAAATTTTTTGAGTCCCACCCCCTAGAAAGGGGTAGTAAATTAGCAACCACTGTGGGGGGACAGTGGTGGTTTTATTGAAAAGAGGCGTCAAAAATGGGTACCCTGGCCAATTTTTAATGAAAATTTACAAAACTTTATAAAGTTAAGTATTTGGATATGCTAAATTCAGTTTTGCTACAGAAATATTTTTCTTTCAAAATGGCGGCTTCAAAATTTGGGTCAGAAGAAGCAAGAGATGAAAAATTCAATAAAATAACCCAGCCACAAATAAAAGTCCTGATCCTGAAACTTGACCCGAGTAGTCATATGCATTTTTCGACGCTGAATTCGAATCTGACCTCAGAAAAGTCCAAACACCCTCAAAAGTTTAAGCTGGAGCGAAAGAACACCCTTAGAATGGGGTAAAATCGCCCTTCATATATGGTGACAATAAGTACATGCAAAAAGTATTCCTAATGTACAGTCCTAGGGTTTTTGAGGTTGCTGATTTCAAATTTCATTCTCAGGGTGAAAGTCGAGTAAAATAAGGGTTGAAAGGGTGTAAAAATGAAAATTTAACAAAATACGTAATTTTCGTTCTAAACTTATATATCTAGGGGTTTTTGAGGTTGATGATTTCAAATTTCATTCTTAGGGTGAAAATCGAGTAAAATAGGAGTTGACAGGGGTGTAGAAACAAAAAGTTGAAAAAATACGTAATTTATGTTCTGAAATTATATCCTGGTTTTGAACTTGTTGAGTTTAAGTTCAAATCTGATCTCAGAAAAGTCCATGTGCCTTCAAAATGTTGAGCCTTTAGCGAATAAACAACCCTAAAATAGGGCAAATCATTCCTGATTTGTGGTAACAAAAAATACATGCAAAAAGTAGTTCACAAGCGCAAACGTATTGTATTTTAATATAGATATAAAAATAAAGTTCATGAGAGGGGTTAAAGTTACTTTAGTTTCTATTCAAAAATTTATAAATCAAAAACTTCCACATTTTCCACATATTTTAATGGTAATCATGTATTTTATTTTTATATAAGGGTAGTTTTTACACTCATGTACTTTGATAACACAGTCCCACAAAAAAAAATTGGAACTGCTATCGAGACAACTGTATCCCTATGTAATGTTCGACGGTGAATCCGAATCCGAGGTCAAAAAAAATCGTACACCTCCAAAATCATCCCCTAGCACTAGAAAACACTCCCTAAACATGGTAAAATTGACTTAACGCTCCACGAATAGTCTTGAATCTCGATAAATCGAATTAAATATAAACATTCAAGTATATAACGCATAAACACTACTTTTCATTGAAAATCACCCCCATGAGTGGGTGAAAACTACCCCTTATACAACAGGAAACTTAAAAAAATGCAACGATTGTAAAAAAAGATTACGATGCCCAGTTTTTTTTGGAAAGAGTGAGTAACCGCATTACTTCCGATTCGATGCTGAAAATCTACCCATAGATTAGAATTGCAAGGAAAATCGGGGAAAAAAGGTAATAACAGAAACAATGAACGCCCCAATAAAGAGCCCAACTTGACGTATACTTAATCCGCATTCAACACTCGTATGCGGTTGCCAATGCGCCACCTACCGGCTGGTCCAAAAACTATATAGTCAGAAAATTATATAGATGTTTTTTCTGAATTTTTAGACGATTCTTTTTAGAGGTAATAATAATAATAATAATAATATATTTTATTTCCAATTAGACTGCAATAACAGTTTTGGCATTGTCAAATAGTACACACAATACAACGTAACACATAACACAGTAAAATAATACGAGAATATATATAAATACACAGTTTAAAAATATATGTAGTCAATACAAAAATTAATAACTTGATAAAAAGTATAAAACAACCTAGCCTATTATCACAAAATTGTCCCAAGACATTTAAAATATTTGACAACAAAAGAAAACAGTCAATAAAATGGGATTTTTCAGGTCCTCAATTAATGGCTATTTCGAAATTGAAAGAATTCGGATAGGGAACAGAAACACTGATTTTTTAATAGGTTTTTAACATGGTTTTTAAACTGTTTCAAGCTGCTTAAAGCCTTCAGACTCTGAGGTAGGTGATTGTAAAGCTTAATAGAAGTTGTATATGGTCCCCTGCCCACCTGAGCCAACCTACTCGGTGGAACATAAGTCATTAGCGGCACGCGTAGTGTATTTGTTTATGTCACTACATTTAGGTGTTTGATCAATATTTTTCCTGACATAACACACACATTCTAAAATATATAATGAGTAAACCGTAAGGATTCAATGTTGTTTGAAATAGGGCCTGCAGGAAGTTATATAGTTAAGTTGAAACATACTCCTTATTATTCTCTTTTGTAATAAAAACACTTTCTCTATCCCAGGGCAGTTACCCCAGCATAGAATACCATAAGAAAGCATCGAATTTATTTGCCCATAATAAAAAGATTTAATTGTCTCGATATCTACTACACCCTTAGCTGCAGGATGGCATAATTTTTTGTAGCAAGTTTGCTGGTTAGACTTTTAACATGAAAATCCCAGGAACAATTTTGGTCCATTTCTATACCTAAAAATTTTACATGTTCATCCTGATTTAATAACTGAGATTCTGTTTTAACCATTAAACTGATATTATTACTCACTCCAATAGGGGAAAATAATAAAAGATTTGTTTGTTGAGTGTTGAGGACTAGGCCATTTTTTTGACACCACTCTGCCATTTGTTTAACGCAATTTGTAGCATTTTTGCTAAGATTTTCAATGTTATTGGCAAAAATAATAGTATTAGTAATAGTATTTTCAGAGAATTCTTTTTAGGAGTCATCTAAGCAACTGCAGTTTAAATTTGGGGGTGGTTTCCGCCACTCTATGGAGGTAGTTTTTGAGCATTTTTTTTTGAGCTCGGATTCGGATTCAGCGTCTAAAATTACATAGGGATATAGTTGTCCCGATAGCAGTTCCAATTTTTTTTTTTTTTTGTGGGGCTGTGTAATAGGTGAACTTTAAGTCACTCTAATTCTACATAATTCCAAACTTTCAAATCTTCATTTTTTATGTGATTTTTTAGCATTTATATACTATATGATGGCATGAAGGTGCATATTCTTTGCAAGAACAGGGGTATTTTTAGCCTAATCTAAGAGTAGTTATTCCGTCACTATTTAGGGAGATGACTGCTAAATATAAAACATAACCCTCTCCCTTGTTTTGATATTCTTTACCATGCATTCACATCAATCAATAAATCCTAAAATGTGGGTTAGTTTTGCCTAGTTTTAGGGTGGCTTCCTTCTATTCTACCTCAGAATAGAAAATCTTTTGCGATATATCAAAAATATATATTTAAATACAAGTTCAAAACCTCTAAAAATATAATTTCAGAATTTAAATTACGTATTTGTTCAACTTTTTATTTCTACACCCCCTTCAACCACTAATTTACTCTATTTTCAACTTAAGAATAGATTCTAAGCTTTTGGCATGCTGAAATTTGAAATCAGCAACTCAAAAACCCATAGAAATATACTTTTGGAATGAAAATTACGTATTTAACCAAATTTTCATTTTTCACCCCTTTCAATCTCTATTTTACTCGATTTTCATCATAAGAATAAATTTTTGGCATTTGGCATGTTGAAATTTGAAATCATCAACCTCAAAAACCCCTGGAAATATAAGTTTAGAATGATAATTACGTATTTTGTCAAATTTTCATTTTTACACCCGCTTCAACCTCCGTTTTACTCAATTTTCACCCCAAGAATGAAATTTGAAATCATCAACCTCAAAAACCCGAAAATTACGTATACTGTCAAATTTTCATTTTTACACCCCTTTCAACCTCCATTTTACTCGATTTTCACACTAAGAATGGACTACTCGGGTCAAGAATACTTTGGACTACTCGGGTCAAGTTCCAGGATCAGGACTTTTATTTGTGGCTGGGTTATTTTATTGAATTTTTCATCTTTTTTGCTTCTTCTGGCCAAAGTTCTGAAGCCGCCACACAGTGGAAAAAAAAGCCTGTTTTGGACCAAAATCTGTCTACAAGTCCAATCTTAATCAATTTTGATCTACCTTGGTTTAAAATGTAGGTTATTGGCTACACTTTCAGAGTATACTGCCTAAATTGCAAACTCATATTTCCTAACCTCAATAAATGTATCAAATATGACTCACTTTTTTCTATTTCTACAAGTAAAACCTTGATCGATTTTGATAATCCTGGGCTTAAAATGCAGGTTATTAGCTACCCTGTCAGTGTATACTGCCTAAATTATGAACCACAGGATTGTCAAAATTAATCAAGATTTGACTTGTAGAAATAGAAAAAAGTGATTACTCTCATATTTGATAGGTACATTTTTTGAGGTTAGGAAATCGGGGTTTGCAATTTAAGCAGTAATACTCTGAAAGTGTAGCCAATAACCTAAATTTTAAGCCAAGGTAGATCAAAATTGATTAAGATTTGACTTGTAGGCAGATTTTTGTCCAAAAAGGCTTTTTTTCCACTGTGCGCCATATTGAAAAAAAAATTTAGCATATCCAAATACTTAACTCTACCAAGTTTCGTAAATTTTTATCGAAAATTGGCTAGGTTACCGATTTTTTATGCCTGTTTTCAATAAAAGCCCCGCATCGTATAGAAACCTCCCTTTGATGCATTTATTATTAAGTTATTAAAAAATATATATGTATATATGACAATATTTCTATATTAAAATCTATTTCTAACTTATTGAGGGTGGTGTTCCGACAATTACTCAGAATAAAGAAGTGTTAGCGGTGTCAAGTTTCTATTAATCGGCGATGACGACGCAGATATGTCATATTCAAAGGAGTCCTGGTGAGAAGATTAGTTTCAATTATTCACAATCCCACACCGTTTTTCTTCCGATAAATTTAGCTTAGCTTTGCCCACATTAAAAATAATAAAAGATTCGCGTTAAGGCCACACTTTGTAGGCGATGAGTTCTCAACCGTAAATTTAGTTTTTATGCATTATTTCATAAGCTGCTTTTTCATATCTCGTCTCGTCTTCTTTGTGTTTTATTAAACCATACTTAACATGCCCAGCCGAGGGCTAATTGCTTTTTTAAGAGTTTTTAAAAACAGAATCCATTTGTTGAATCATCACAAGCCAAACAACAAAGAGCAAAAAGGAAAATATTTTAGCGTGTCAGATATATTCTGGGATATTCATTAGACGAACATTTCGTTAATGTTTTACCAAATAATGGATCCTGCAGGTTCTTCAACAAATGCCGCTCGCTGTTTTCCTCTCGCTACTTAATGTCTGAGAAGGCAAGCCATTTAATAATAATGTTTTTCTTCAAGCGCATCAAAATACTCTTACTACATAACATACTATATCAGGTGTTTGGTACATTGACAGCAAGTTGAGGGATGATAGATGGGTTTATTTGTACAATTAGGCCAGTTGGAATAGATGGAAAAAGGATCATTTTACGAAATGTCGTTTATCCGCAATTTTTTTTTTCTTAAAGTATAGTTTGGGATCTCAACAAACATATGCCAACTATCCGCACGCGTGACAGGTGGGGCAACACACTAAAATTAAAAAATCGTCAATTTTTTGCCATTTTTCGCTTTATTTGCAATATAACTCGTAAATGAAGCATCGTTCGAAAATATATCAAGATATAGAAAAGTTGAGAAAATTGATTTCAAACATTTTATTATTCTTGACATTTTCCCAGAAAATTTTTCGTTTGAGAGCTACAGATGAAAGAACAATGCTACTTTTCTATTTTTTTGATTTTTTTTTTTTAAGTGAATATAACAAATATTAATACGAAATATATCATATATATAATGTTAATTATGTTTAAATGTCCAATTTACAGTTGAAATAAAATATATTTACAGACCTATATATATAATTTACACATTAAACAGAAAAAAAAAAAAAAACTTTTCAGGTACTGAGGTATTAAAATGATGGGAAAATAAATAATATATTTTCACAAACAGACTATTTATTTTATGCATAGTACAGTGTACATGCGTTTCATGTATAACGTATCTAAATGTATTTTGGGATACCGGTCTTTTTAAATGTTGCTACCAGCAAGGTCCACAGACTTGACACCTCTCGACTTTCACGTCAGAGTACGAATGAAAGAACTTGTTTACGAGGTTGAAATAACTGACCGCGATGACTTTATCAGGAGAATTAATGAAGCAGGTGAGGCACTAAGGAAGAAATAGGTACCAGGCATTCTGTATAATACAGTAACCAGAGATTTTAATTTAGAAATATCATATGAATTAAATTTCATTTTATTTGATAATTTAATAATACATGCATAAAAGAAATGTTTCTATGTTATACGGAGGTGTGTAATATAGGGGATACAAAAATCATTGGAACTGTAAGAGAATCAAAAGGAAAAAAAAATATTCTACGCAATTCTTATGTATAAATTGACTCCAAGTTATAACCACTTAAGAATTACGATTTTAGCCCAAAAGAACAGGTATTTCAAAGCGATTTTCGCCGAGTAACTCCAAAAGTATCACATTCAGCGAAAAATGTTGGTGTTTCTGTAGCGCATAAAATATATGAATAAATATTAAATTTCTCTATTTAGCCTTACCCCTTGGGGGTAAGAGCAAGCGTCGGCATCATATAGAAACTGAAGATGATACCTTTTACCACAAAAATCACCCACAAAAAAAATTGTCATTTATGACATTATTTCTAAGTATTGCAAAAACTTTTTTCTACGATTGTGCTGAAAGTCAAATTTTCTAACTTGCAATGACTGCAGAATATATCACTTTGGCGCACGGCAAAGAATTCGCCACACGCCTTGATTACATCTTCACACCAGAATAAAATAATGTGTTTACCTTAAAGAATTTTATATTACCTACTGACAATAACAATTAAATTCTATAAATGTACTTTAATTACACATGAATTACAATTACAAAGTCAAATTTTCTAACTTCAGAATGACTGCGAAAAATGTCACTATAAATAAAATCTGACGGGCAGCAAATTTAAAATTTTGGAGACTTTAAAAAAGGTAAATAAATTCACAACCGTAGAACAACTCGTATGACAGGCGTCTGAAAATAAGGAGTACGCCACCTGGTGGTCTATAGTCAAACTAATTATGGGCTTTTCTGTCATTGTCTCTAGTGTACGATGATATCAACAATAAGTAAATGATAAACTGAGATGCTAAGTTATTAAAAATATGATAGCGTTTAAAGGGTCTACAATTTGCTGGAGCCAACGTAGTCGGTATCCTTTGTAGCTTGCAGGGACAACTCATGAAAGTTGAGTTGGCACGACAATGTTCAAAGCATACCCTCTTTCTTTGATGTAGACACCTATAACCAGGCATTGAGAGGGAAAAAGCTGGTGCAAATAACCGTGGCCCGGGTAGCAATAATAATGTCCTAGACAATCACACATTGTAAGTGAAATTTTTGAAATAAGTAAATATATGTAATTCCAGTACATTTAAAAGTAATATATACTATTGCACCATGCACTTTTATGTTTTAACCCCTGACTATTTCTATTTCATATTTTACAAAGTACTGTTTCATTTATTTTACGTAAAGAATTAATAAATGTCTTTTTAGTTATATTCAATGCACCACTAATTTCATGGGTATTTGAATCTGAGACACTTGTTTGTAAACATAGAGCATACACATTTATTTATTAAGTTTTGTGTTGAATATGGGTTGTATCACACAAAATAATATGTCCTGCATTTAAATCATATTCCCCTTCATACACACACTTAGAATTTTTACATTTTTAGTGCTTCCCAAATGTTCCATACATTGCAATATGCTTAACCTAAATGTCACTCATGTTTCCTGAAAAAAAAAGTGATTTAAACTACAACTGTACATAAATTTAAAGAAATATTTAAGTTTATTAATATTTAACTAGCCAGACACCGTTTATGTCGAAGAAACTGTACTTTTCAAGGGAGAAACTAGATAACCTAAAAAAAATATGAATTTTGCTGAATAATGCCATTAACGTCTTGCAAATCACTTACAACAAAATCTTGTAAACCTTTAGATCATATATTATTAATGTTATTATTTTTAACGCCAAAAATAACAATAAACAGAAAAAAATCAATATAAGTATTCTCCACATAAACAAACAAAAAGCCTATAATTAGTTCACGAGTTCTCCACTTCGGCGCTGGCATCTTAAATTCAGACGCCTATAGAAACACTCGCTGCGCTCGTGTTCCTACTTTCATACATCGTTTTGCAATGAAGCCCTTACCACACTTGTATTACAATCTACTATTTTACCCTCAGGTACTGTAGTAATGTGACACTTTAAACTTTTAAACCTAGGATGCCAATTTAATAAAATGATTATTGTTTAATTTAAACATTTTAAAATAAGCTGTGCCCAAGAACCGTGACAGATATGCACTCGAAATTATGTTAATTGAACCGCGCCCAGCTGAAGGACAAGTGATGAAAGTTCTTTTTATATGAATTCAGAAATCGCGAGTTGCTTAATCGGCTTTATTTCGATACAATTTCCTGAGTTGGAAAAAATTATACGTCAGAGATCTCTGGTAATCAATTCACATATTTTAGAGTCATAGGTAGGCTTATATATGATGTCCCATGTGGCGTGATAGTGCTATAGAAATAAGCAAATTCGACGAAATCTAATTTAGTAAAATTTTTCTTCAACGAAATCCGAGTTTTTTGTCCGTCGATGTAATTTTTTTTTTGTAAGTACAATGAAATCTAACGTCTATTTTTTTCATTTAGGAAGAGTGCTATCAAGAGTCAAATTATGAGGACGTTTTCAATTATTATGAACAGAGGTTTTCATTCGGCAACAAGTTGTGGATGACGGCTTAGCTAGCCATGTTTTATTTATTTTTAATGGCGAATTTTTAATTTTAATAAAAATTTGTGCGAAGTCCCTATCAGGTTATATGCGATAAGTACATTTATTTTCAGGTGATCAGCCCTAACGAATAATATAATCGCCCGTAGGGCTCTAAAGCTAATCAAAATTCGTCAATCCCACTTTCTAATTTAAATCTTTCGTTGCCCCCACATTAATCATTGTATGTAGTTGAGACAACATCGGGGATGTGTCTCAACTTACCATGTGTATCCGACACCAAAAATAGGTAGGATATCAGACCAAACGCCCAAGTCATATAGACATATAAGCCATAAGCCCCCTTTCCTACTTAAAACATTGGAAAACTAGTGGAAAGGTACATTAGAAAGGAAATACGAAGGGAAAACCCACTTAGTAAGCGTCAATATGCATACCAGCCGGGAAAGTCAACAGACCAGTTTTGATTTGATTCACATATACTTATTTTAGTTAGGGATTGCGTTATTTCTACCTTACGAATTCAGTTTTTAATCAATATATACGCGCACTAATTTAATTCAGGTTGGTTGGGTCGGTCACTGATTTCAAAAGAACTTCACACAGTTCCTCTGTCGGGACTTCTATTACAACACAGAAATTAACGAGTTAACTCTACAAAATGTTAAGTATTAAGATATATAGAAAAGCAACGCCTCAACCAACTAGCCACCACGCTCGCCTATTCTAACTCCATTGAATTTATCTATTTAGGGTTATTTTAAAAACAAAGTCTATGCAGCACCTATCAATACTGTGGAAGAGTTGAGAGAGCGTATTAAACCTATTGCTATAATGACTTAGGCAGTTTTCTGAAATATTGCAGAAGATACGTTTTAAGTTACTACGACAATTAAATGCTCATATACGTGCTGATAGGTTTCATTTTGAAGACACTAAATCGTGAAGACAGAACATACTTAGAAGTAATTTTAAAATATAGTATCTGAATATTGTTATTTTACAGAGATATTCTTTGGTTATTGAAACTGATGAATCAAATACACTTTTAATATCTCCATTTTATAACTTTCCTTTGTCTCAGTTTCATGTTATTGTGATTCAATCTCCAAGAAGCAGGTGTTACTCGAGCCGTTTCCTTACGTAACACTTAGTTAATGCATGGTGCAACACGTACGAATAAAAACAATAAGTGCAACTGCCAACTGCATTGTCTTTATGGTCTTCATAAGCCGAAACGGGTATTTTATGCTGTAGAACAGAAAGCTGTATTCTCTAGGCCGTTATTAAGTAACTGCGTTGCAAGTGTATTAATTTTCAGGAAATACCGATGGTTTTATGTTAATTGTAGCATAAATAATGTGGTGATTTTTGTATTATTATCAAATATGATATAAAATTATTCATGGCTGTTTGTATTCCATTCTCGTAGGATAAAACGACATTACTCTGTTAGATTGTGGGATGGCTGATGATGGTAATCGTGAATAATACCATACGATACGAAAATCATTACCTAACCGCATTAATTATTGTGTATTATTCTGCAACTAATTCACATTCAACAAAATTTATGACACTCAGAATTGGTGTACAGGGTGGACACGCGATCGTCTATCTTTTTCGAGCTACAGACGTTTTTGGAAAATTGGCATTTTTGGATGAGTACCAGTATATCTCAATTGCCAAGTGTCGAATTGAAAACCGAGTAACACATTCTTAAGGCATTTTTTTTTTAGTAAAATCCATTGCCGATAAGAAGAAAATTATGCATGCCTCAGCTTTCGAGATATAGACATAACTTGTGTTTTGTTAAATGGAACACTCATAAGTTATTTCATTATTCGATCAGAACTTAAATTAGTTATCCAACGCTATATTATTATTATGTCATATTTATCTCTAGTAGTTAATTTTCGAAATAAATAATATATTTGTGAGGAAGCCATGGAAAAGTATTAACAACACTTCTTAGTGTTATAATTTAACTATTATGATGAATTTTATTAAGTAATAGAAGTTCAATATGAGCTTTTGTTTAGTAAAACCGAAACGAATTATTGGTTTAATTTGTTAGTGCCATATAGCTGCTTGAAGTGCATTTCAATTAGTTGGCCTAGGATTGGTAAAGACTAGCATTCTGGCAGAGTTACAACTGATACCAAACTATAAATTTGTTGCTCTTACTGTTCTATATCAAGTTGCAGTTTTTGTAAGTACATTTACCTACCTATTTTGTGTATACCGGCAACTGAGAATAGCTCCGGACTACCTTCCATTAGCTTTCGTGTTACATTGTGGCCAAAGACGATAATTTGGTGCGACTTCCAGTGTTATGTACGGGCATTTCGTTGATTAAAACAAACAAGCTACATCCTTTTCGTGAGTGCTCGTCCCGTCTGTTAGACTGTTAATAAATGTCTTATTTAATACCTGTAAATATTTTTTTGTGCAGAACACATTACGTTTTTCTGTATGTATCTTGTAGCTTAAAATGCTACTATGTATTTAATATGTTATTACCTTTATTTACGTTTAGAGATCTGTTTATGATATAAAATATCAAAATTTGTTTAGAAGTAAAATGTCATTTAATCTTTTCGTTTAGTAATAACTTCGTTGGACAACTAATAATTTAGTTATATATCTTTTTTTAACTATTTAGTTTTTATGTACTGTGGCCTTCTGCCAATAATTATAGATTTATCTTTGTAAGTTACCGTATATATTTAACTTTTTAGTATATGATAAATTTGTGCGTCTCTCTGTACATATTTTATTTGCCCACCCCCGATTTGTCAAGTGCGGTACCATACCTTTTATCGTTACAATAAATTTTGTTATTGTTAATTAACGATTTTTTATTTCAAAAGTCTCTTAGTTTATTTACGAATTTTACCTTATTATATCCCGGATTAGTTTTATTCTCTCTCTTTTAAGTAATAAGCTAGGTTTTAGATTTAAATTAATAAATTCACTTTTGTTCATTTTTACCTTTAAAATATTTTTTACTTTACTTTTTGTCTTTTTTGAGTACTTTTATAAAGATAATTCCCTTTTAGAAAATAACGACGTTATAATAACAAAAAAAAATTATCAATACACCCTGTTGGAAACTTGAAGTTGAAGAAGACAGTGTTTTTTGCCAAATTTCAATTGTTTCCCCACGCGTTTTTCCAATGAATGTACTATGGCACCAGGGTTGGCATGTTTAAAACAAAATGTTTTAAACAAAGTGTTGAAAACATGTTTAAAACATAGCACTGTGTTTTAAACAAATGTTTAAAACATATTTAATACAAAATGCTATGTTTTAAACAACTGTTTAAAACATAGTTTAAAACACAGTGCAATGTTTTAAATAAATGTATTATTTTGGGGTGTGTGGAAAAGCAGGAAAAGTGCCGATGATGGTCCATTCCGATATGGTGGTCACGTGCACTAAACTGAGCATTTTATTTGCAGAGTGCTATAAAATCCGTTTAAGAGCGCCATCTGACATCAATTACACTCAAAGAAATAGTATGGGTAAATTCAACAAAAAAATGGTTAACTAACAATATCGTTAATTTTGTTAAACCAAACTATATTGATGGTATTTTTAAACAAGAGGTGATTGTTATTTTAATTAATAAAAAGTTGTCGTACAACAAAACAAACATTAACTTAAAAAATAGATGAATAAGACTATTATTTTGTTCGTCTGACTATTATTTTGTTGAATTCTGTTAAATTAAATTAGATAATAGTATATTTTATTTTTAACTATTATCGAATTGTAATTCCAACCCAGTATTAGTTCGCTGTATTATTGTACTTGGTAGACAAACCAATATTATTGTAGTCTTCTAGAAGTTCTAAAAGAATTACCATAAAATTTGCTTGCTTACCACGTAGTCTATTACAGAAATTATTCCCAGATGACGCCACATACAAATCACTGACAATAATCAATCATGCATTATCTTATACTCTTATGAATTTATAGAAAATTAATAACATGATTGCAATGTTCAAATTCTCTCAGGGATCATCGATATATTTGGATGGATCTTATAAACGATCTCTAATCTCTGGTTTGGGTGGTCTGATATCTCAATACTGAGATTTTGGCTAACCAAAAAAACTTCATCATACAATAAAGTGTAGATCAACCTAAAAATTAGTTGGTGAACAAAAAACAAAGTCGTTGTACTATTTAATTGTAGACCAATTGAAAATGGTTAGTGAACATAAAAAAATGTCATTGTACTATTTAATTTGTTACAAGAAGATATGATTATTAAACTACTATTTGTTTACGAAAACAAATAAAGTTGTATGACTATTCTTTTCTGATTGATTTAACTATGAAACTAGATAGGCGCGATTTCATATGCTCTTTTTGGTTGAATTTACCTATCATTTTCTTTGAGTGTAGTAAGTAGTAGCAGACATAGTGTGCCTGGCACCATTTAATTTTAGTTGAATATAGTTTTAAACGTTTTAAACCTGTTTTAAACATACCATTTAAAACTTAAAAAAAAACATGTTTTAAACAAAAAAAACTGTTCAAAACAAAAAAAAACTGTTTTTTTGTTTAAAATGAAAAAAAACTGGTTCTTTTCCAACCCTGTATGGCACGCAACCTATACAGAGTGGGCCGTTTCGCAATAAAAGTACTGTTAAGTATATTTTGTTCCAGTGTGGGCGCTTACGAACCCGAAACCGTATGAAAGGGCGATAACGCGAAGAGTTACGTTAAACAAATTATTCGGACCACTCCATCGGTCTTTTTTAATCCCCCTAATTGAGCCCCGAACGTAATCCGCTTACCATTGATTTTTCCTCAATTTTTCGTCACATACCATCCAGTTAAGCCGTTGTCTTGCCTGAGCGGGATAAGTTGATTAATTCGCCGTGAGTGACGTCCCTTCTCCTTAATCCCCCGTCTTAATTTTACAACGCAAAATTCAATGAAAGTTTATAGTATATAAAGGATTAACTAGATTATAATGGCCGTGCAACTAAAATTCCATTAGAGCAGCATAAGTTTCGTTCTAAAACTAAAACAATACAACCTAATGAAATAGCTGTGAGCTGTTACCCACCGAGTTAACTAACGTGAAGCTGGATGTCTGTGCACTGCGCGACTTGCAAGATGTTTCACTACTGCACGGAATCACAATATCGATGTAATAGGCATGAAATCACAGCCGTCTGTGTTGCTAAATTACATAATAATATTGCCATTGAAATACTGGTCAGTAACTAATATGTTCCACCTAGAAATATTCACTCCTCAAATTTTCTTAATAGTCCTGTCAATGAATAGTTTCTATGCCGAGATCACAATTTTTGACTTGAGGGCTGTGTTTGGACTATTTAGGACATACCCAAAGTCCCCGAATGTAGGAGGTGGGGGGGTACAGAGGGGCTCGAAGGAAGTCCCGGTTTTTGGTTTTTCGGTCATATCTCAAAAACGGTTAGCCCTAACCAAAAAATGGCTATATGCAAAATTAAAGCTGACTAAATTTTCTACAACAATGTTTCTATTAATTTTTTTCGTATCTGTCAGGGTTCAGTAATGAATTGTAGCTTCATAAGTGCTTACTTTGTACATAATGTAATAGATGGCAGGACCAATAAGTTCTCTCATTACTTACGCATAGATAGATAATTTTACAGGTTCTGTGCATACGTGCATACAGTGTTGCATACATTCCCAGCCTTTTGTTCTTTGTTTAGTGAAACAAGAGTCCAGTGACATCTGACATTAAGTAGCTAAATTAAAACACTGAAATATATGCAACTACATGCAGCATTGCACGTGTCGCCACAGCTAACCTCAAAATATATATTTCTTAAGATTTACAAGTATTACGTAGCTATTATTAAAATTTCTGCCTGGTTCCTGTACCAACCAAAATCAAGTTCAACGTAATGTGTATGAAGTTTTAAATAGTTTGTCACAATAAAATAAAACACTTTTAGCAGGTTAGGAATCTAACCTATATTTAGCAGTCTATTTTTATCAATCAACAATATTGAAAAATTATTTGCGTGAATTTTTAAATATTTGCTTGGAGCCAGTATGGCTCCAAATTAGAAATGCCTATACAAACATTAAAAATGAGAATAAACGAAAAAACCTTAAAATTTCACGTTATGTTAGTTATACGATGCACATGCCCAGGTAATTGTAGGATTTTATTGCTCGCGCCATCTACTAAAGTAAACAGAAACCATGATGCACTTATGAAGCCATTATTATAATAGGAAAGTGCCGTACGTCGGACCACCTATTTAATACACCGTGGTTTACCTCCTAAATAGTCCAAACACAGCTTTCAAGTCAAAAATTGTGATCTCGGCATTTCCCTCTAGACTCCCTTATTGAACGTTCATTGACAAGGCTAAAAGAAATTCAAAATAGAATACCAATATTCTAATTAGTATATAGTACTAGGGCAAGCATGTAAAATATTTGTGTCTGCATTAGTCTGACATAAAAAATAGAATTGTTTTAGAGTATTATACTCATTCTGATATCCCTTTTTTCGGATAAAAATTTTAAGTTGAAAATTTCTGTTTAGTTTGTTTGTTAAGTTAAGCTTGTTAAGTGTTTCTGTTGTTCTGTTAAATTTCTGTTTGTTGGTTTCTTCGTATGTCTGTCTGTAACTTTTATTTGCGCGCACGGTTACTCTGCACGGAAATTCCGGATTTTACCGTTCAAAAATCTCTAGAGACCTTAATATCCATCGGATCGGGTTAATTTTTTTTTTTTCAATTAAAGGTAATTAAATTCCCTATACATCTGTCGAGGCAAATTTTTAAATGTTCTATTTTTTTTTAAATATTTTTTTGTGTCAATTTTATCTTTTTGACAGCTGCATTTTTATATGATTTTAAGTTCAAATACTCTTAGTTGGTGCGTCTACAGGGTGCGCCACTTAAAACTCCCCAGACCTGTAACTTTCTTATTTTTTTAAATTGTAGACATTTTTAAAACCTTCAAAGATGCATACAGAGTGGTCAAAAAAATTGTTTTGAAAACATTGTTGAGAATATTTTTTTACCTCACCCTGTACATGAACTGTGTTAATGTTTTCTTATAAAGGTTTTAATTAGCTTCAATTTATGTTATTAAAATAAAACATTTAAAAAAATAAAAATTTTGCAATTTCCTATTTAGTACATTTTAATAAAAGTTTTGTTTTTAAAAATATTTATCTCTTTTGTTTTTTGTTACTGTTTTGTTACGTTGAATATTGTTTGTGATATGTTTTTTTACAAATAAAGCATAGACTTTTATTTACATTATTTTCAAAGTTATTTAAAAAAAATCAGTGTGGAATAGGAAAGACAGTTTTTAATTTTTTTTCTCTGAAACCAAAAAGAATTTCGAATATGACGTAATAACATAACTTGAAGCTAATTAAAACCTTTATAAGAAAGCATTAACACAGTTTATGTACAGGATAAAGTAAAAAAATATTCAAGGAAATTAAGTTTTCTTTAAAAATTTTTTCAATTTTTTTTTAAATCACTCTGTACTCATGTTTAAATGCCTTAAAAATATCTACAATTTGATGTGCCCAACATGGTTGTCTTTTAAAAAATAAGAAATTTACAAGCCTGGAGAGTTGTGGCGCACCCTGTATAAACATAGGCCCGTCGAGAGGGGGCAGCCGATACAAATTACCGGGGCCCGAGCGCAGTCAAGGGACCCCTGGTCGTGTTAAGAAATTACCATCTGTAGTATGTTAAAAAAATATCAACTTTTGCACACGTAAAAAAAATTTTTTTGGATTTCTCCCCCTGCTCATCAAAAAATTTTTCGGACTTTTTACGGACCCAACCCCGAAAAAATTGTTTGCCCGCCCTTAAAGCACTTTCTAGGCCTGCTTCAAAGCGTACCGACACTGTTGGCTCCAGCAATTTTACGAGTTCGCATGGCAAACTTCAAAGTGTACCGATGTTGGCTGGATCGTCTGTAGATCTTTCAAGTGTCTGTTTCGAGGAACAGATGAATTCCCATGGTCTTCGGTACACTGTAAACAACATCGTTATAGAGATAAATTGTATAGCTGCTCTTAAGAAAAACCGCTGCCCAAGGAATCATTACTTCCACATCCAGATTTTTTATCCAAGTCACTCACAACGAAAAAATTTTGTATGTGGAAATAATTGTTCATGGAACTTTAATAATATAATATTTGAAATCCTCTACCCCAAAAACCCATAAAACGATACCCCACATCGGTAGCGGGGTGGGGGTGGTAGTGGGGGTGGATGAAGTAAAAAAATATATTTTGAGGTTTCTGGTTCTTGTACACACACTAAATCACAATTTTTTTCATCCCCTTTAATAATGGGGTGGGGGTGGTAATGGGGGTGGCTAATGCCAAAATTTTTTTTGAGACCTTAGCTTCTCTTGTGTATACTAAATACCAATTTTATGGACTCTTACCTTCTTGATTTACCTATTTACTCCTAATTTACCCCAATTTACCCCCCAACCCTTCGACGGAACAAGATGACAATATAATCTAGTTCTAGATCTCGTTGAACTACATATGTGTACCAAATTTCAAGTCAATATCTCAAACGGTTCCAGAGTAAACGTGCGCACAGAAAAAGTTACAGACAGACCCACAGAGAAATTTTTTTTCGCTCAAATTTAAAATCTCGACGTTTCGTGATATTCTAAGCCTATTTGAACAATAAAAATTTTAAAAATTTTTTTGTCGTTACTATACTTCCACTGGATGTGGAAGTAATACATATTTAAAAATATGGGGGCCCGGCGAAATCTCTTGTACTGGGGCCCACTTTGGCTCTCGACGGCCCTGTATAAACAAAACACTCGAGTGACCTAATTTAACTCGTGAGCGTTTTGTCATGGGTGATCCCTAAATCCCAATAAGAAAACGCCTCATCATAAATGTGTATTTTATAGTTTTTCGATAATGATAATACGCCACAACGGCCCATCCTGAATTATCAGTCGACTAACGTTAAATTTCGGTGTTCACTTTATATATATAAACCACGGCATAAATAGAACGGGGCACCATTATGGACCTTCTATATTCACACATCGTGCAGGGAAATAGGGGGACGTGATGTCATAATAACAACCGGCGCATGTTATGGACATCGAAGGAGCACTCTAGACAACGTTACGGGACCAGGATGTGCCTCGTACGTTACGAAGATTCAAAAGCATGAAAGGAAAATCCAATGGTTAAAAGTGTTATCAGAACTTAATCATTCTTATGGCTTGCCAAAAATACGTAAACAAGATATTCCTTTAAGACCAATTATTAGTTCCATTAATTCGCCGTCATAATTTGGCAAAGTTCTTACTTAAAATAAAAATCTAATAGAAGAAAAATTATGAAAATAATTGTGATGGTCAGTTCTAATGTAGATAATCTCGTTACCATTGTTCTAGTAGATAAACCTTTAAAAATGATCAAGGACAAATTGTTGAACGATAATAATTTGGAAGCTAGAACTAAATTAAGTTTAAATAGCATAATGCAGCTTTTAACGATGTCTACAAAAACAACTTATTTCAATTGGAAAATGACTTCTATCAAAAGGAATTTTGGTATGACGATGCATGGTGTCTCTATTGTCACCAATTTTAAGCAACATATTTATAGTGGAGTTAAATTATGATTTTAATGTGAATTGACTGGTTAGGGCAGTTTTTCTGTTTTAACGTGTTCAGGAGGTCAACTCAAGGTCACAGCTCAGTTTTGCAGTTTCTGCGAGGTCGGCGTATTGTTTATTTTAAACAATTTAATTTCTTAGATCGTGTTTTACGTCGGTTTTCTTTGAATATCTCGAAATCAATGAGCGCAGTAGTTTATAGTTTTTGAAATTTTTATTATAAACAAGTTCAAGTAACTCTTTGTTTTTTTATGATATCAAAAACGGTAAACGAGTAATGAAAGTAGATTAAGGAAGCCAACTTTTGAAAAAAAAATTAATGCTCTACTTGCATTTGGATCTGAGATATATTAGTTTTTACGTTTAAGTCGCTTATAAATAAACAGTTCGATATTTCTTTTTGAAATTTGGGCTGGTTATTCTCCAATACTTATTTTGTTTCTGCTATTTGAAGATAATCCAAAGCTACAATTGTTAAAATAACATCGAATAAAGCGGCTAATAATGCACATATTCAATTTTGTTTATAACTTTTTTAATTTTTGTCACGAAAATGGTAAACCAACCTAACTTGAACTACCATCCTTATGTTCATGTATACAGCTTTGTAAAACTTTTAATAGTATTGAAACAATAAAAAAATATATTTCGCGGGCAGGATTTGAACCAGAGACGTCCGCATCCTGAATAAAAATAGTCGCCTTACCCACTGGGCTATTTAGCAACTAAAGTATGGTTTGTAAAAAAATTATATAACATTTAGACATTTTTGGTGATTTTCGAATCTCTAACTAATCTCTAAAATTGCTAAAGACCCCACTTCCGGGCCTCTACACAGTATCTTTTAATTTTCAACTATTATCAAGTAGCAGAGACAAAATAATAGACATTGGAGAATTACCAGTATTGAATAAGAAATATTGATTTGTTAATTTATAAGTGACCTAAACGTAAAAACTAACGCATCTCAGCTCCAAATTCAAGTAGAGCATTAAATTTTATTCTGAAGTTGGCTTTTTCAATCCACTTTCATTTTTGATTTCATAAAAAAATAGAGTTATTTGAATTTTTTTATAACTACAACTTCGAAAATTATAAACAACTGCATCGTCGTCCGGGAATGTATTGCTTTCACACCTAAATACACAATATACTATTTCCTGTATCAATGGACATTGAACGGCTAACTTTATTTTATGTTATTGTACAGTTATAAGTATATGATGTTGACATTACCGAAGGTTGAATCATTCAACCTCTACAACCCCATACTACCCTCTCATTGATGTAAAAACTGCATATCCTATTAAACTGAAATTTAATGGCAACTGAAAATTATTAAAAAAATGTTTTTGTCTTAAACATTTAACCCATCATTTCTAATGTTTTTCGGTGTGCTAAAAGTGATAAAGTTATAAATGTAATTAGACACTTGTAGCCCAATTTGAGAAAAATCTATGTGATCTTTTTTTTATAACTTTTGACATGGCTTACTTTCTCACATGTATTATTAAGGGCCAGTTGTACGAACTAAGTTGAGCCAAGTTCAGCTTGAACCAAGATCAAAAGCCAAGGTTACGATTGTTACAAGAATCGTAACCATGGATTTTGATCTTGGATCAAGCTGAACTTGGCTCAACTTAGTTCGTACAACTGGCCCTAACACAGGCCCACAAAAAAAAATTTATTTGAACTGAATATATTTTTCTTTAGTATTTTTCCCGCTGATTACGAATCTGAAGTCAGAATGGGGGATTAATGCGCATACTACAGAGAAAAACCCGAAAAACTGTCGAAAAATTCGTTTTTTTTAAGGTTTTCTATGGTTTTTTGGGTGGTAAAATATGCGTGTTCGGCTAGGCTGCATGTATTTTTTTTATGTTTTTTGTCCCACTGACCTCGAATCTATTGTTAGAACCCAGGGCTAATTGTCAAAATGTTGAACAAAATAAAAAAAAAACTTAAAAAATCGCGTCTTTCACGGATACTATGTTTTTTTTATAGATATCATGTTTTTTCCCTGAATACATAGCGTGTTACGATAGCCTGCGTACACCTGTTTTGAGTAATTTTTCCCGCTGATCACAAATGTTGAGTCAAATTTGAAGGTCAGTGATGAAATTACTGAGAAAAATCAAAAAAACTGTCAAAAATCGGGTTTTTCATGAACTCGCGTATTACATTGGTCTGCATATACCTTTATCGAGTAATTTTTTCCGCTGATCTCCAATCTGGAGTCAAATTTTGGGATCAGTGATGAAAAGACAGAGAAAAATAAAAAAAATTGTCAAAAATCTGTTTTTTTTCAGGATACCCAATCATTGTGCGTGATATATAGTATTTCAATTTTATATGGGTTTTCGTTTTCGAACGTGCTTATCTTCAAACGATCTATCTTCTTCGTCGTTTCGTTCCTTTTGGTTTCACTTCTCTTTGTAGCATCCAGCAGTATATGTATATGCAGACCATTGGAACACGCTATGCGTTCATGAAAAAACGCGACATCCATGAAAAAAAACCGATTTCTTACAGTTTTTTTATTTTTCTCAGTATTTTCATCACTGACCTTCAAATTTGACTTAACATTTGTGATCAGCAAATTACTCAATACAGGTGTACGCAGGCCATCGTAACACGCTATGTATTCATAAAAAAAACGTGATATCCATAAAAAAAACATAGTATCCGTGGAAGAAGCGACTTTTTACGTTTTTTTTCCCCTCAACATTTTGACAATTGGTTCTAACAATAGATTCGAGGTCAGTGGTGCAAAAAACATAAGAAAAATACATGCAGCCTAGCCAAACACGCTACATGCATATTTTACCACCCAAAAAACCATAAAAAACGCATTTTTTGACAGTTTTTCGGGCATTTCTCTGTAATATGCGCCTTAACTCCCCATTCTGACTTCAGATTCGTAATCAGCGGGAAAAAATACTAAAGAAAAGTATATTCAGATGTCCAGTGCAAACAACTTTTTTTCTTGTGGGCCTGTGTTATTAACATATTACATATTATTCTGGCAACATAATGAATTAAAATTTTTACATTTACGAATTAGGAAACTTGTTTCTTTTCCTCAGAGTACTACGTCAACGCCTGTCGGAAATCTCGGTCATCTAACCGTCCCGCCCTGCAACTTACCCCAGAAGGTATCGACATAACCGTTTCGGTCTCCTCCAAAAGGAGTCGAGGCACCAAATACAAATCGCTTAGTAGGTGGATAAAGATGCGATACAGTTACCTTGATGCTTTTTAAATAGTTTGTTATGGCGCGAGACCCGGTTAGACCTAATTTTTGCGTCAAGTTCACCTGAGTTCATCCAAATAAAATGTCAATTGTATGTCGTAGAGACGTAACTGTAGTACGCACACACGCAAATGGAATCTTAAGACATGGACGTATGGGAAAATTCTGTTAATACGCCCAAGGACGAGTCCGATTTGGTTCATAATTGTTTTGTAATGTAATGTGGGAGGGTCTTAAGCTCTTTGTTGAATTGCAGTGTGGGTATTTCGATTGCAGACGACGAAAATCAATGTCAATTAGCCGATTACTTATGCTTATGACGTAACTCAGATATGGCAATGGTTAAATTATGTTGACCACATTTCGTTGCTTAGAGGGAATTAACATAACAGGTGAAAATATTTTACATGTACAAAATATTACTTAAATAGAACGGAAACAATAGTTAAAATGTTAGATTTTATATCTAGTACCATATTTCAAAACGTCAAAAATTATTGTAAGACTTTATTACATTCGAGCAATACTTGATATTGTAATTATTCGAAACCAATAATTCAAAATTAATGGACCTGAAACGCAAAAGGATTTTCCAAAAATTTTCCGCTGTATTATGTCGAAACAGTGCAAAAATAAATTATACTTTATAAAAATGAATGTTTATCAAAATATGTAATAGAAAAGCTGAAAAATATTATTTTCTATTAGCCGGAGTGCGAGACAGTGGCGGATCTAAGGTAAAAGGCTCAGGTGGCAAACGCTTTGAAGGGCCCATTTTTTCGGATGATAACCTATATATAATCTACAGTATAAAGGCCCTGAGGTGGCATTTGCCGCCCGGTTAGATCCGCCACTGGAGCGAGACCCCTAAAATTCGACACATGCTATACAACTCTCGAACATACAAAAACAGATAGTGGATTCTTATATAAAAATGCCTCATAAAACATATTTTTGAGGTCGCGTTTTGTTTTGGAATTGCGAAATTGGAAAAAATTGCACTTTTTCATACTTTTTCCGAAAATCACTATTTTCGCATTTTTAATGTTCCCACTCCTCTATATCTGTTATTCGTTGTCATAAAAATTTGATATTTTAGTACTGCAATACTCAAACATTTCGCTTTCCAACGGTGCATGCAAAAACAATATATGTTTTGATGTGACTGAAAAATAAATAAGTATTAATGAAAGAGTTAGGTACCACTTTTGTATACTTTACAGCGATAAAGTGTGGATCGAGGTAACTTTTTAGTTAGTTTGCCTAAAAATAAACTTATGAAACATGCTAAAATTTTTTACGTTGCAAAGACTGTAATACATAATTCTTTCATAAGGTTTCCAAATAAGTTAAACCAAAAAAGAAAAATTTTGGGTACCTAATTTGTACACATTTTTTATAATTAATTACGTTACATTGTATTTTAAAGTTTAAAAGTGATATATACCAATTCTTACTTTACTTCAAGAAAAATTCGTCTCTGAAAAATATATTTGGTTCTGGTATTTCATTGCGGCCCATCTAAAATGTACGGCATTGTGATTGTTTATCAACTTTTGCTATTTTCAATATTTTGCAAACGCCGTACTGTATCTAATGACCATTAAGGGTCGTGTAAATCGCATGACTAACGTAATCTAGTGTCTAAAATCCCAACAATGAAAATGTACGGCATTTACACATTTGTATACTCTGCAAGATTTGAAACAATTTCCTTGGCAATATCCAAAAATCAATAACATATCGGCCATTTCTTCATTGGTATACTGTACGGCCATGACGAAAATAAATTTGCAAATTGTTCGACAATTCACCGGCGCTCGCTAATTCACTTTCACGATATTCCAGTACTACTCGCAATTTAAAACGTCAGTTTTTAATGACAGTTATCTTATTACAACGCCATCGCTTCAAATTGTGTTCAACTGTATTACAATAATTTAGACCTGGCCATACACGAAATGAATTTTTTAAATCCAGATATCTCAAAAACGGCTGCTCAAATCAACTCTTACCAGGTGTACCTTTTAACGGGTTATTTTTCAAAAAATTATTGTATTTTTAGATTAGGTATTCAGTAAATGCCCCATTTGAGTTCATGTTTATAATTTTTGTTATTTAAGTTGATATTTTTGTTATTTACAGAATATTTATTTATTTAAATTTATTTCATTTATATTTTTTCCTTTTGATAAAAAAAGCTTTTGTTTGTTCATTATATTAATTATACGTATATAAAAATGTTTTTTGTTAAACTTAGATAATTTTGTACATGGAAAAAACAATTGCCATTTTCTCCACCCTAATCATTTATTCTAAAAATTTGCGGTACATACCGGTTAACCGGTTATTTACATTTTTATTTACCGGTTATTAAAACTTCCGGTAAATGGCAAACCCTAGGCTCAAACTTAAAATCTCGACGTTTCATGACATTCTAAGCCTATTTAAACATTTTCATTTTTTTTGTCGTTACTTTACTTCCACTGGATGTGGAAGTAAAATGAAGACAATAATTTTAAGGATCAATAACTTATTTAGATATTTTTTGCCTGCACGTCTTCTCCGGATTACTTGTCTAGTCTAGTCTAGTGTAGTTTTTCTCCCTTCCCCATAACACTAAGTGACCCGTTTTAAAATTTCTCACAATTTTGATGACATTGCCAATCGTAAAATGCAACCCTCAACAAACAAAAGCCAGAGCATACTTGATTCAAATTAAACCAAGTAGGTATACGTGCTTTCAACAGATTTATTTCTTCCCAAGAGCTACTAGATTTTCATTGTCTTCGTAATGAGGTAATTATTATGTCTCATTGGAAATTCATGGATTTTACGGTGTTGTGTTTAATAAATAAACAGCCTTATTAAAAGTCAGCACGTTACCTGCATTACCCAGTGAACTACAACATTCCCAGCTAACTATTTATGGAATTTTTATTAAAAATAACAGTTGAATTCCGAAGCTGATCGTTCCGTGAAATTGTAAATGAAATAAAAATGTCCTCGTACGTTGCTCCACTCCACAAATAGTATCGTGCGAATCATTATCGTTTCGGTTATATCACTTTGGTATCTAGACCAATCACCAGAGGCGGATGGAGAAATTTCAATAATTTTTTTCTCGTCTGTGGCGCATGGGACCCATACGAAATATGGGAAATAACATCTAGGGAAGCACTCCTCTAACGACCCCTAAAAAATTTTGAAAAAGCAGTTTGCGAAAAAATTTTTCAAAATTCGGGTGCCCCCCCGGTCAAGGGACTCCCGTTTAAAATTATTATTTTTTGTCATATACATTTTACTTTTCAAAAAAATGCAACAATAGGTTTTGGAGGTTATGAAAATATTTTCATTATTAACTGAAATACAATGAACTGAAATTTAGTAATTTACAATTTAACAAATTACAAAATTTCAATTCGTTGTATCTTTCATTCGTTGTATAGTACACCAAATAACGAGAAGAAAAAACTAAAGATGGCTGCATGTTCTGCGACTCAAAGCTAATAAAAAAAGACTAATTGGCCCGAAGTTGTGATGCCTCAAATTACTTTGCAGAGATTTGAAATCGGGTAATAGCGTATTTTCCTATTTTTTTTTTATTGAATAATATCATAGAATATGTATAAACAAGCCTTCCAATATAGATATCCGCGAAAATAATTATCAAGTTTTTGAGAAAACAAAAGTTAAAATAAGTGTCGCGAAAAGCGTTTTAAATTGGTGACGTAAGTAATCTGCCGATGCATAAGTAGTCTGTGTTGATTTGTTGATAGAATGGTTTTATACAAAACAATGTGGCGTTGCCAAGTTGAAATTTCTTCTCTAATTCTAGTAAAAATAATTGAAGAAAAAAGGAGTATAAAGATCAATTTTAATATATTTATCCAAGAAAAATTTTGTGATGTAAAAAATAATAACAGGGGTGAATTATTAAATATTTTAAATAATTTTTAATGCCAATTAGATTTTTAAAAACATATTTAGCAATATATGGCATCAATGTCAACGGCTAGTCAAATGACGGATGTGTTGTAATGCCGTGTTGATTAGAAGCATTTCAATTTATTTTATCGAGGTATTTGCTGTAATTTGCAGATAATAGATGTCATTTAAAAGGTGTTTTACCTATAAAAAGTTGTGGAAACACAAATATAAGTGCCCCGGAAAAAAATTTTGTAACTGTTTCGAAAAATATGAATCGAAGAACTCGGTGGCAAGCTTCCATTATTTCTAATCCCATCAAAAATCCAAATTTTGTTTATAGGAAGAATCTATCACGTCATAATCAACTTTGGGCAAATTGGATAAATCTCCTTTCAAAAAATTCAACTCCAAATATAAAATAGCACAATCAAACACCACATAAACAAACAACAAATAAATCTAACCAATATGTCTCTTTCACTTGTATTGTGACAAGAAGTGAAAACTAACAGCACGCAAGCAAAGTTGCAAGAGAAGGGAGAGCCGTTTTCATACAATGTTGCCATATAATCCTCGCCGTGTGTTTTGTTTACATTTTTATGATAACTTCTAAATAATAACAATAACAGACATAAATACCTTTTAATTCCTTCTAAATACATGTATATAATATTTATTGATTTTCAAGATATTGAGCAAAATAGAAGTGTTGTAGGTAAAATAATGTAAATTCACAATTTGGCATTCATATAAGATAGTTACAGTCTAAGCGAAAGTTGTCTATTATTGGTTAAATTATTTCCCTTCAATTAAAATGATTTGAAATCTGTGTCTAGACGGGCGTATTGTTGTTTTGGCACAGAAGACCTATACCAGAAACGACTCTCTGCCTTCCCGCCAATATTGAATTTTTATGAAGACAGCCATCTTGCTGGTGGTATTGTTAACCTATAAGTCGTGTGCGCTGACGTCACAGATTCTGAAACCTTAGGAAAACAAACAGCTGTCATCGAGTGACGTACCGATTGAACATGTTTTAAAGTATATTTTGCCGTTTTTGTAATATTTTACAAATTAATTTTGGATAACTTAACATCCACAAGTATCCTTAATTATTTCGTGTTGTGAATTTTGTTCGTTAATATGGAGATAAGTTTATATTTTACGAAATCGTCTCATAATGGAAAAAGTTGGTGTCATCGAATTAAATCGCTTATATTTTGAAAAATGATGAGTTCACAACAAATATTGGTGTATTTCATAATATTTCATATAGAGATATTGTAAATTTCTTGGTTTTTGTGAGAAATGCGTAGACAAAAGGATGAGTTCAAGACATTCAAAAATCTTGAAGCTATTTGTGGTTGGGTGAAAGAAGTAGGTACCTACTATCCAATAAATTTACAGGATAAAAGCTTTTTGCAAAGGTAGGAATAAGTTGTCGATGATCAACACTTTTTTCAATATATGTTTACCTAATTAAATGTTGCTTAATGAATAATTGCTAACATACAAATTCATTTTTCAGGTTATGAACTCTTAGCTTCGCATCTTCAACAAAAGCCATCGACTTCTTGGACTATTGCTGATCTAGATGATCCCCTTCAGTACTCATTGTGATTGTGTTACTAGTCTAGACAAGATTCTTTCACTATCCAGTCTTTCCTTTCAATTTTTTAACAGTAAACAATGGCTATGGCCGAAGGCTTAACTGTTATGAATTTTGTGAAAAATATATATAAACTAAAGTACTGTGAACTACTTGAAATATGTAAAAAGTTGTACACAATTTCTTCCAGTGGTTGACCCATTACCTATGATACACCTATAGATTAAACTATACAAACCATTATAATTTGCGCAAGAACTTTTTCTTATCGTGTGTTATTAATGTCATAAATATGTCTAACGTGTATTTTATTAAATACGTATATTCACTTTTTATTATTTTATTTATCACTCGTATTATTGTTGTTAGCAGTGAATTGAAATAGTCGATTATGTTGAACCTATATATACATGCATCTTTGCATCTAACTGAAATTAAAACAAAATATACTTACTAAATAACAAATTATTTATTATCCAAGGTTCCATTAGTACTTATAAGATGAATCAACAATAAACTTCAGGAGATACAAAGAAAGATCTATTATTGCAATAAAAAAATAAATGATTATGTTATACATTTAAGTATACTAATATCTAAGTAGTACGTAACATTTGTAATTACATAATTCAACGAAATTTACAGCTACGATTTGACAGTTTCAAAGCCCATTCGGGCATTATTTATGTGCTCACTGACTTTAGATCACTTTCAGTCTTAGTTTCATAGTTTTTGAATGTTAAACAATCCAACACTGGGTTTTTAAACACAACACAACATAAGTACTTTAAAAGGACGTTTAGTTGCCAGATCAATCGCTAACGGCACTACTTTGAATTTCCTTAATTTATGCACTATATCAGATATCTGTGTATTTTCCTCTTGATGTGATTTAAAACAATGTTTGCTATTACATTTCTTTCTCCCTCGGCATCAACTCTGCCCTCGCTCTACTAAAATTTAAACACAAGAAATTGTTATTAAAAATGCTGACAAATCAATATAAAGTGTTATTTTTTTACCATGAATTGTTTATTGTTTGCTTTAGCAGTAGTTATTATCACAAGTACTTTTACTTTCACATTTGGGTTTTAAGTTGCATCTGATATTAACAAAGAATACCTAACTGGACGGATCATCGTGGTCTTGAATTACGGCCGTCTTTTCTATAACATAAATCCAGACTAAAAATCGAATTCTTAAATCAACAAGCAACAATTTACCATTAAAAAAATGCTTGGAATACCCAGTAAAATAATTCATTTTAATTGCTTGATTATTGTTCGTATTGACATTGGATATAACATAACCTCAACAGTGCGGTGAATGTGAAACAAAACAACCGAATACGGCTGCTGCACTCTGGCGGAAATAATTAAACTATCTGTTCCCATTATGGGATATTTGAATTTCCCGCCTGATACCACCAACAAGATGGCCGAAGGTCACCCCAATTTACCAATGAAAGGTGCGTTTGCACGCACCTAGTAATTTAGACGAATCGCTTAGTAATTTAGTGCTCGACCAATGCGGACAGCGTGTTTTAGTCAAGTAATTTAGTGGAAAGCAATTACTAAATTACTGGACCGTTTCTCTTCTCGACTAAATTACTGGATGCGTGCAAACGCACCCAAGCATCGAACGTGCCTCCGACAGTGACGCTTCTGGTATAGGTCTTCTGTGGTTTTGGTTTAAATTGATTATGCAGTAATTGTTAAAATAATAACATTACCTACTTGATATATCACCTAAATTGAATTTTAAAAAAATGGAAAATACCCCATTGGCAATATCTTAATTACTATTCGATATTATAAATCAGAAAAATTTATGGACTGGACTAAACGTCAAAAATATCTACAAGTAAATTCTCTTAGCTGCCCATAGATCTAGGAACGTATTATACGCATAGCCATACGCATTTCAAAAAGGTATTTTATTCTTTGGAAAATGCACCATTAGGTAGTTTCATTGATTCAGGTATTAGGTATTCAAATGTTATGCCACGGAAATCAGCTCACTTGATTGAGCTAACTGTCAAATATGTAATGACTAATGACTAATAACACTTCCAAACCCAACTTAAAGTGTAAACAAAGTAAGCACCTTTTATTACTTGCCTTTAATTGACGCGAGTTTCCGCCTTAAAACCGTTATGTACTGAATTTCTTAAACAGTTTTTTCACTACGTCAACTTTTTTATACTCTCATGAAGGTGTGAATTATTTTATTAATTTAACGTATTAAAAATAGAAAGCAATAATGGATCTAAAAACTGTTATTAGGGATAATTAAAGAAATAAATACAAGTATATACTACATTGAAGGTTATTAATAAATTATAATTTAGAAATTTCTAAATAATTGTAAAAGTAAATCTTGTTATTACCGTTAATTAATGATAATTTAAAGAACTGTTTTTACTTTTGTTTCGTCCACCAATATTTACTGAATTTAGCAATAGGATAATTGAATCATCTATGTTCAACTTGAAGAAATTGAATAACACTAGATTAAAAGAAATATTAAGTTAGTTCTATCAAAATGTACTAAAAGATGTCTCAGAAATGATTGTATACCAAGACAGCAGTGGAGTAAGACTGGTGTATAGTAAGACTGATGGGGCCCTGATGAGAACCATCTTGCAATAACAATGGCGTAGTTTCCTTTAAATCTTCACTAACTGAATCTTGAAGTGATGGAAGTGTAACTTTTTTTTAATATGCGATGTACTGTGGATCCGCATAAAAAGCCTCAGCTTCTTTACGAACCGGTGGACGTGGATGATGCACCACAGCATCACACGCACGCTCCATGATTTTTTTCCTTCATTACATCTTTTTATTAATGATTACATAGTGCTAAAGTTGTACGAGCTTTTTGAGAGGAACACAGGAAGGAATATGACATTCCAATTTCAACGAAGCCAGTACGGCGTCCGGATGTAAGGCCAACAGATCTCTATTGGTGAAACATGCTACATAAACTCAAGAATATGGAACACTAAGAATATTTAAATATGCAAATGAATTTCTCCGGTAAGACAATATTCAGTATAAATAATCTAAAACCAGAAAATTGCCAAATCTGAACTTACGAAATTTAAATACGCCTTCTGAATCCTCACCGGTCCAGTTAAAAATTTTATATACAGACACGAGAGATGGAATTTCATTAACACCTAAAAGTGATACCCAGAATTCAGAGACGTCTTTATGAGCAATTCCAGAATTCTTCACCGTTGAAATTAAAATGAGTTGTAATCTGCGATACGGCTGTAAAGCATCAAAATGTTAATTGTCTATCCGTTTACAACCGTTAGCGTTCTAGTCATAATTAAAATATTTGTTAATTTAAACAGCATTCAAACAAAGCAGATGCTTATCTCAGATTTGTATTTAATGGTATAAAAATCCTCAACCTATATTTCGAATAATGCTGGGGCAATTAGTTTTGATGCAATATATACGTACAATAAACCATTGCAAAATTTAATGCGAGGTACACCGGGTTTTGCATATTTTAGGGTAGACCGTGCCATAGTTAAAAAATTACAAAAGACGGGGGAGCATTACTTCGCATCACTAGACAGTAAATCGCCGTTTACTTGTATCAGAGAAAATATCCCTGTGCCTTTGAAATTTAATGATATCGCTCAATTGATCAAATTCTGATATTACTTCCACATCCAGTGGAAGTAGAGTAACGACAAAAAAATTTTTATTGTTCAAATAGGCTTAAAATGTCATGAAACGTCGAGATTTTAAGTTTAAGCGAAAAAAAAATTTCTGTCTGTCTGTCGGTCGGTCTGTCTGTCTGTCTAACTATTTTTGTGCGCACGTTTACTCTGGAACCGTTTAAGATATTGACTTGAAATTTGGTACACGTATGTACTTTAACGAGATCTGGAACTAGATTATATTTTCATGTTGTTGCGACGAAGGGTTGGGGGGTAAATTGGGGTAAGTGGGTAAGAGTCCATAAAATTGGTATTTAGTATATACAAGAGAAGCTAGGTCTCAAAAAAATTTTTGGCATTAGCCACCTCCATTACCACTCCCACTCCCTTATTAAAGGGGATAAAAAAAAATTGTGATTTAGTGTATGTACAAGATTCAGAAACCTCAAAATATTTTTTTACTTCATCCACCGCCACTAACACTCCCCTGTCACTACCCCCACCCCACTACCGATGTGGGGTATCGTTTTATGGGTTTTTTGGGTAGAGGATTTCAAATATTATATTATTAAAGTTCCATAAACAATTATTTCCACATACAAAGTTTTTTCGTTGTGAGTGACTTGGATAGAGAATCTGGATGTGGAAGTAGTGATTCCTTAGGCAGCGGTTTTTTTACTAGATATGCAGTTGAAGAACGATGATGATTTTTTTTCTCATAGCATTGGAACCTAAAATTGCTACAAGATACGTTAGAAAGGCTTATGATAATATAGATAAGTCCTAAACTGATTTTTTTTACAAAATAATTATACATTTAATGAAAGTCTAATTAAAATATAAATTTTTTATCTTTGTAATTCTCTGACAATCCACATCTGGTTGTGGTAGAGATAAAGAGCTCTAAAATGAATTTATTTACAAAAACCTTAAAGTTTTTAACAGGACTCACCTGGAAAAATTAAACTCTCGTTTTAAAGTTATGCAGAACTTTAAAACGATAGTTTTAAAATTAAAAAAAAAACTATCCACTAAAAGCATATAAAAAACCGCTGCCCAAGGAATCACTACTTCCACATCCAGATTCTCTATCCAAGTCACTCACAACGAAAAAACTTTGTATGTGAAAATAATTGTTTATGGAACTTTAATAATATAATATTTGAAATCCTCTGCCCCAAAAACCCATAAAACGATACCCCACATCGGTAGTGGGGTGGGGGTGGTGATAGTGGGGGGTGGATGAAGTAAAAAAATATTTTGATGTTTCTGGTTCCTGTACATGCACTAAATCACATTTTTTTTCATCCCCTTTAATAAGGAGGTGGGGGTGGTAATGGGCTAATGCTAAAAATTTTTTTGAGACCTCAGCTTCTCTTGTATATACTAAATACCAATTTTATTGACTCTTACCTGCTTGATTTACCCATTTACCCCAAATTTACCCCAATTTACCCCCCAACCCTTCGACGGAACAAGATGAAAATATAATCTAGTTCTAGATCTCGTTAAAGTACATATGTGTACCAAATTTCAACTCAATATCTCAAACGGTTCCTGAGTAAACGTGCGCACAAAAAAAAGTTACAGACAGACAGACAGACAGACCGACAGACAGACAGAAATTTTTTTTTCGCCCAAACTTAAAATCTCGACGTTTCATGACATTTTTAGCCTATTTGGGCAATAAAAATTTTTAAAAATTTTTTTGTCGTTACTATACTTCCACTGGACGTGGAAGTAATAACGTACAATCAAAAAAAAGTTTTTGAAAATTTTTATTGTTCAAATAGGCTTAAAATGTCATGAAACCACGAGATTTTAAGTTTTAATAAAAAAAAAATTCTGTCTGTCGGTCGGTCTGTCAGTCTGTAACTTTTCTTGTGCGCACGTTTACTCTGGAACCGTTTAAGATATTGAAATTGATTGGGTACACATATGTACTTTAACGAGATCTGGAACTAGATTATATTTTGATCTTATTCCGTCGAAGGGTTGGGGTGTAAATTGGGGTAAATAGGTAAATCAAGCAAGTAAGAGTCCATAAAATTGGTATTTAGTATATATAAGAGAAGCTACGGTATCAAAAAATTTTCTGGAATTAGCCACCCCCATTACCACCTCCACACCATTATTAAAGGGGGTGAAAAAGATAAAATTGTCATTTTGTGTCTACAAGAACCAAAGGTCTCAAAAATTTTTTTACTTTATCCACCCCCACTATCACCCTCTTCACCCTCACTACCTATGTGGCATATCATTTTATGGGTTTTTGGGATCCGATTTCAAATATTATATTATTAAAGTTCGATAAACACACACAATTTTTTTTCGTTGTGAGATTTAGATAGAAAATCTGGATGTGGAAGTAGTGATTCCTTGAGCAGCGTTTTTTTCTAAATAATTTACTAGTCTGTTATGCAGTATTTTTTTAAAATTTTTTAAACAACCGGTTATATAGATATCGGCCTAAAGTGTTAAATTATTATTCATCTGTTGCTGTTTTTACGCGCATAATATGTATGTGTTATATTTGTAGACAAAATTGAATTTATTTATCACGTATTCGAAGGAAAGCAATTATGAGACGGCATGTATTTTCAAGAAGAGAAACAGAATGAAAGAGTGACAATTATGTAGAATTACTTTTTATTGTGTTAAAACCTTGTGTCTGTTTCTTATATTTTACGGTTTTCTTCCTTACGTTCACTTATGTTCTGTCAACTGTAAAAACTACGATATAAAAACCGAAAATTAAGGAAATGAGACTATACAGCGGCGAACTTTTTCTAATGTTATTTGCTTGTTAAATTAACAAAGAACAGTCTTATATTTATTACATTTAGCGAGGTTTTTTCTTTTCTTCTGTACTTAATTGAATTACATGCTCTCGCGACCCAAATTGCAAATGAAAGGAACAAAAAATTATAAATAATATGTTTCGCTCAAAGTAGCAAAATTGACGTTATACTGAACGATGATTTTTTATGATGGTGAATTGAGAAAAGTAATATTTTATATGCTTGGCCTACCAAATGTACATTAAAGTACTCGAATTTTTTTCATATTATTAACTATCCAGCTTTTATTGTAAATTCTGGCATTTAAAAAAATATTGACAACTACCTAATTTCTACATGATCTCGCCGTTTCCAGTATTAGCAAAAATCTCCTAACCACATTCGAGCAAAAGGCACTACACAGCTCCTTTTTGTCTTTTTAACCCCCGACCCCAAAAGAGGGGTGTTATAAGTTTGACGCGTATATTTGTATGCTTGTTTGTCTGTCTATCTGTGGCTTCATATCTCTTCAACGGGTGACCCGATTTTGATGCAGTTTTTTTTATTTGAAAGAGTATTTGTCGAGAAGGTTATAGGCCATATTAGATTTTGATGTTTGGTCGCCATCTTGAATTCACCATGTTGAACTTCTCTAGAAATTGTCCGATTGAAGTAAAATTGAAAATGTGCAGACAATTATGGTAGCCGAACATGATTTAGGCCTCATTTTGATTCGGTCATATGAAACTGGTACAATTAGATACATTGATCGGAGGTTTTTAAAAATTTTCAATTTTACTTGTTACTTAGAAAAGAAATACAGAAGTGCAAATAGTCATTCATACACACAAACATCTTTATGAGGATTAGGCCTAAGTTTAGGAATATGCTGTACGTTTGTTATTAAATAAAAAATAAAGCCATTTTATTAAGTATTATTAATATTATATCTATAAAATTTAACTTCTACTAAGACAGACCAAAATGCTGGCAGCTTTAAAACCTTACTCCCAGACGATTGATCGTACATATACCTTGCCTATTTAGTTTCTAGTTTTTCTCATTCTGTTCCGTAAAAGCAGCAGGCATATCTTTGAACTATACTGCAGCTGCTAAGAACTGATGCTCAAACAGCCAAACAAACAAGAAAAGGCATTCCAGTCCTGGTGAAATTTATTTCCCTTTCTTCATTATCCTGAAGGAAATTGCTACGGAAGGCATGGGATGTCCTTTAAATCTCTAGAGCTATTTTTTACTTTAAATTTTAATTAGAAAATAATTTATCGCTACTGCAATTACGGAGTGCGTACAGGGATAGCGGCACTAATAAAAAGGGCGTTGGAAGTTGCGGAGTGGAAATAAATCTATGTATACATGCACGCAGAGGTGGATTATAGTGGAAATGAAATTTGTAGTAAATTTTCTTAGAATAGTAATTTTCTTGCTGGAACTTGTAAACATTCCAAGGAGTGTAGCAAAAAGTTTTGGATTAAATTCTAGTCCCGGAACTCATTTGTTTAAACAAAATAATGTTAGAAATGTGTGTTTTTTGCGGTTTTTCTTAAATATTTCTGGTTGCATAGCTCGTATCGCAATGAAGAAAAAAACTAGTTGTTCATAATGAAATTGCGAGGAAACTAGATTTATCAAAAAACTATTTGATCAATTTTTTTAGTTGCACCAAATAAATTTTTCATAAAACAAGTAATGATAACTTAAACAATAACGCATATATTTTAACAAAACGTTAGAAGAATATTCATTTAACGAAGCTACATGTCAAAGTTAGCATATTGATAACAACACCTAAAAAACAAATGCAAAGTCAAAGATCGAATCGCCAAAGCACACTTTTCAATAAATGCAATTTGTCCTTTTCAAACTGAGTTTGTTTTCAAAGAATTCTTGAGATTTATGCTGTCCTATCAAGTGTACCTTTTTTACGTAGACATGATCCCTGAATGAGATTTTCTAGTCAAAAGTGCCACTACGTTTCGTAAAAAAAAATATATTCATCATCAGGTCTAGCTCATAAGGCGCCCTCTATGGGCTGATGTGGTGCAATACATAAATTATTGTTTCTTAGCTTAAAAATGTTTCCTTACCAAATTGGGAGAAGATCGGTGAAGAGATAGTTGAGATATTGCAAAAAGAAAAAGAAAAAAAATTACAATTTTGACACCCTGTATCTTTTTCCACAACAACAATTTATTAAAGCATGTTTGGTTATATCCTCATATTTTGATCCAAAAAATCTACCCTTGAACTATGGCCTATTATTAATGGTCCACCATATATTTAACATTTTTTTTAGAATAAAGTGTTAAAAAGGTGCGGTTATTTAGAATATACTTTTTTGTTTCAATTACTTCCACATCCAGTGGAAGTATAGTAACGACAAAAATTTTTATTGTTCAAATAGGCTCAGAATGTCATGAAACGTCGAGATTTGAGCGAAAAAAAATTTCTGTCTGTCGGTCTGTAACTTTTTTTGTGCGCACGTTTACTCTGGAACCGTTTGAGATATTGACCTGAAATTTGATACACATATGTACTTTAACGAGATCTAGAACTGGATATTATTTTCATCTTGTTCCGTCGAAGAGTTGGGGGGTAAATTGGGGTAAATTTGGAGTAAATAGATAAATCAAGCAGGTAAGAGTTCATAAAATTGATATTTAGTATAGACAAGAGAAGCTAAGATCTCAAAAAAATTTTGGCATTAGCCACCCCCACCCCACTATCGATGTGGGGTATCGTTTTATGGGTTTTTGGGGTAGAGAATTTCAAATATTATATTATTAAAGTCCCATAAACAATTATTTCCAGATACAAAATTTTTTAGTTGTGTGACTTGGATAGAAAATCCGGATGTGGAAGTAGTGATTCCTTGGGCAGCGGTTTTTTATATTTTTTATATTTCTTTATTTCTTTTATTTCTTTTATTTGTAAAGGAGGAGAAGACGTTGTGAAGGAGTTTTATTCATTTTAGGGAGGACAACTAAATCTTGTCAAATAATTTAGATAATTACTACATTTATCCTCACCCTTGAATGCCCATAACACATATGTGAAAATATTTCTTGTATTAAGCAAACCTGACTTATTACACAACTGTTCACTTGAAAAAAGAAAAGATTTTCAGAGTATTATTTTATGTAGTGAATTTTGAGCAACGTGTAGAATGATCAATGCATTTTTAGGGGCGAGCGTAGAGGCGACTTCAATGTGAATATCAGTCGATGTTGAAGCAACGTCGAGCGCGGTTAGTACTTGGATGGGTGACCCACCTATCTTGGGAAATACAGCGTGCTCGTTCCACCTTCTAGCGGCTTGTATATCAGTGTATACGCGGAAGTTACGTAATTTCAGACGAGGATTACGTAGTGGATATACTATCCTTCGGAGGGGAGGGGGTGTAAAGCAGGCGGTCTCTTGTCTATTAAATGTTAGGCAAGTAAAAGATCCCTACTCTTTTTAAGGGAAGAGGTTCGGCAAAATCTCCAGGTTAGAGGTAGCTCGTCTCCTGGCGTCGGTGATAGGCCCTGGTAGCGGAAATAGGCCGACGTTAAATAGCAAAAAAAAAAATTAATGCATTTTTATATAATCCACCCTAGGCTACTATATATGTCATAATTTAACATAGAATCGACTAAGGAGTTATATACGATAAGTAAGCTTTTCTTGTTCTTGTATCGTCCACTTTTGTCCTTTGTTTTCTATGTTTGAGGTAATTTTTAAGTATATTTAAAGCGTCTATTTTCTAATTTCTTTAGTAACAAAGTATGGGAGACTCTGTCGAACACCTTAGCTAGGTCTAAAAATACTGTAAGGCATTTTTTATTTTCATCAAGATTTATAACTATGCTTTTATGAGGTCTAAAATGGCATGCTCAGTACCTATCCCAGCCTGAAAACCGTACTGGCTAGTTGATATCATCCCATGCATTGTTAAAAAATTTAGTGTTTTTAAGCATAATACAAAAATGTTATTAATTAAAGAAATTGGTCTATCTGGTTTGAAATCTTAAGTTTATAATACGTTAAAAGCGGAGTTAGTAGTTGTCGATGCACTGATTTTATTAAGCTGGTAGATTCGTCTGGGCCAGTTGTAACTATTCTTTAATTACTTCCACGTCCAGTGGAAGTATAGTAACGACAAAAAATTTTTTTTAAATTTTTATTGTCCAAATAGGCTTAAAATGTCATGAAACGTCGAGATTTTAAGTTTGAGCGAAAAAAAAATTCTGTCTGTCGGTCTGTCTGTCTGTCGGTCTGTCTGTCTGTAACTTTTTTTTGTGCGCACGTTTACTCTGGAACCGTTTGAGATATTGACTTGAAATTTGGTACACATATGTACTTTAACGAGATCTAGAACTAGATTATATTTTCATCTTGTACCGTCGAAGGGTTGGGGGGTAAATTGGGGTAAATTTGGGGTAAATGGGTAAATCAAGCAGGTAAGAGTCCATGAAATTGGTATTTAGTATATACAAGAGAAGCTGAGGTCTCAAAAAAATTTTTGGCATTAGCTACCCCTATTACCACCCCCACCTCCTTATTAAAGGGGATGAAAAAAAATGTGATTTAGTGCATGTACAGGAACCAGAAACCTCAAAATATTTTTTTACTTCATTCACCCCCACCCCACTACCGATGTGGGGTATCGTTTTATGGGTTTTTGGGGTAGAGAATTTCAAATATTATATTATTAAAGTTCCATAAACAATTATTTTCACATACAAAGTTTTTTCGTTGTGAGTGACTTGGATAGAGAATCTGGATGTGGAAGTAGTGATTCCTTGGGCAGCGGTTTTTTGAAATTAACATAATTATTTCGTTCTTAGTAACAGGTTGTAGAAATATAGATTGTGGTTGTGTACTATTTAGTTTCATGTCTTTATTACTTCTGTTTGTTTTACTTAACATTTTAGACCCAATATTTACAAAAAATGCATTAAACATGTTAGCCTTTTTTTACGATCTGTTACTAAATCATTTGTTTGAGGATCACTCATACTTGGGAATTTTTTAAAACTTACAACAATATTAACATTTTTATTTTACTTTGACTAACTTCTGGTTAATTTCAACTCGCTGAATAACAGGAATCAGACAGGGCGAGAGTTGTATAGGAAATCCGGAGGCTACTTGTCGGTTACAAAATTTTTACTTCATTTTTACATAGCGAGAAGGTATTCGCGAATGTGGTATTTTAAACTCGTTCATTAAATTTATCGTTGCATCGCGAGACAACGTCTTTGTCGAAACACATTTCATTAGCTAAAGGAATAACCGCGTACTTTCTCTTACTTAGGCTGGTCACGTGGAACTTTTCGGGGTAAAATAAAACCTTTTGTGCGTTCCTCTGCTTGCCGAGGCACGTAAAAAAAGGCGGAAACTTTCCGGGACATATACGAAGAGTTCCATTAGAAAAATTGAAGTGACACATGCATATTTACAGTCCGGATAACGGAAGTGGAGCTTCGCGGAAGTAAACAGAGGATGTTTTGAATAATATATTTGATTCTACTGAGGAAAGAGTCTCGGGGTTTTATACGATCATGAATGTTTACTAGCTGACGACTTTCGATATACAATAAACACAACACAATAAATTGTGGTTAGTCAATGTAGGATATTTATGTACTGAAAGAGTCGGGTAATTTGTAATATACAGTATATACGGTTCGTTGCGACCTGAAAATCTGGAAAAATCAGGGAATTTGAAGTTCCCTAAAAATGTCAAGGAAGAGTCGGTGAATTTTAGTATCTTTTTAAAATGTCAGGGTAAGTTCACAATAATATAAAACTACGAATTATACGTTCCAGTATTTCATTAAACAGTAAACAGTCTCTTTATTAGACCTGGAAAAAACTTCCAAGAGTCTTGGAAATCCTGCAAAACAGTAAATTTAAGTTTGAAAAATTGCTTCGAACCTTGGGATAGAGTGACTTAGAATGAGGTTTACTGTTATTATCAGGGAAAGCATATAAAATATTTGTTTCTGACATCGGTCTCCGTTATAAAAAAAGGATTGTTTTGGAGAACCACATACTCATTCTGAGGTATGTACCTCCTTTTTCCGGGTAAAAACGATATTAACAATAATAACAACAAAATGAGGGGACTTTTTATGCTTTTTCATCTTTCGCGTGTAAAGGATCATGGTAAACCACCTTTGTTTTAAAGATAAACGATTGAAATTTGGAAGATCCTATACCGGGTGAGTCACGAATTGCGCTCGCCCCGATATCTCCTAAAATATTTGGAATAGAAAATTGAAATGTGGAGGGCTTATTACACGACTAAAATGCCATCTTTTCAATAAAAAATCAAGTTTGGTGCACATCCGGTTTGACCGGAAATGCCCACAACTTTCGATTTTTAAATGGAACACCCTATATATTTTTACATTGTTGGAATCTAGAGGAAATTTTGAATACAATACATCCATTTTGGTAACTTTTTGATAAACATTAAAAAGTTTATTAAAAAATCTATTTCTGAATCCAGAGTGCTGTGGTGCCCAAAACATATTTTAGTTTGTGTGCTACGTTACTATAAAAACACAAAGAGCAATATGATTGCATTACTTAATTGTCTAGAGGCGTTTAAAATTTTCAAATGTGATTTTTACCCACTAACTCGGTTTTTTAAATGGGAAGTTAATCGTTCACCAACAATTTTAAATACCTCATTTTCATACGAATCTAATGATACCAAAATTTTAAAAATCCGCTCAGAAATATTTGAGATTTCAGCCAAAATACAATGCAACCAAGCTTTGAGAAACATGCGGCTAATAGATAATAGATTAGTGGGGTTTGGAAACTAAAATGACACATTTCTGTGTAAATCTGGTAACCTAATAACATTGGAAACATCATAGTAGCCATTGAATGTAATAAAACAATATCAGCTGCCAGACAGATAAAAAATAAAGCGTTGCGGAAATCTCTTTGATTAAAAATTAAAGAAAATGAATAATTTTAGTAGAAATGAAAAGGTCGATATGTTACTGATATATGGAGAGTGTCACAAAAATTCAACTGCAGCTGCAGGACTGTATCAGCAACGATATCCCAACAGACGTGCTCCAAGCAGACACTTGTTTGCCAGAGTGGAACAAAAATTAAGAAACGAACCCGATCAACAAGATTACCATCAAACATTTATTGTAAGTGAGGACAAAGAAATTGATGTATTAGGATTTGTGATGGTACACCCAACAACATCAACAAGGGAATTGGCAACGGAATGCGACATTAGTCAGCCTTCGGTTTGCAGAATTTTAAAGAAACATAAGTTTCGGTCTTATAAATACCAAATACACCAACATATTTATGGAGATGATAACGACAGGAGGCTAGTATATTGCAACTGGTTCTTAAATGCAGTACAACAAAACCCAGGTTTTCCTTTTCATATTTTATATTCAGATGAAAGTAGATTTACGAACCAAGGTATGTTTAACAGAAATAATACTAGGTACTGGGCTCAAGAAAATCCGAGGTTGGTAGGGCGGGGGAATATTCAGAAAAGATTTGGGTTTAACTGTTGGCTTGGAGTACTTGGAGATCGAATAATTGGACCCATATTTTTTGATGGAACACTTACTGGCGAACGATATTTATTCTTTTTACAAAACCAGACAGCAGAATTTCTTGACTTACTTTCTCTTGCCTATTTACAAAATCTGTTTTTCCAACAAGATGGTGCTCCCCCACATAATTCCAGAAGAGTGATGGAATATTTAAACAACTTGTATGGTGAACGCCTTATCGCAAATCAAGGTCACATCAGGTGGCCTCCTAGGTCACCTGAGTTAACACCCCTCGACTATTATGTATGGGGCACTCTCAAAAATAAAGTTTATCAAACTTCTTCAAATACCCGTGAAAAGCTGCAAAATAAAGTTGTACGGGCTCTTAATGAACTAACGCCGGCTGAATTGCGTAGAGCCATTCAAGCAACTGTACGCAGAGCCGAATTGTGTATAGAAAAAAATGGTGGACATTTTGAACAATATCTATAAATGTCAATTTAGGGTTTAATTATATTAATTATTTTAATATGGATACCTATTGTTACCTAGTTTAAGTTTAATTGTTCAAACGGAATTGATTTTTGTTTATTTATAGGCCCGATATTTATGTTCATTTAAATAAAACTCTGAAAACCGTACTGATGTCGCATTCTAGTGCTAATTTCCTTGTGGATGTAACTGTGTTTACCTCAACATACCTATGCTAAACTTACTTGTAACGTTCTTTGCGCTCACAATTATTAAATGTTTGATAGCTCAAGATTGCCTATAACTACACGAGTCTGTCTGGCAGCTGATATTGTTTTATTACATTCAATGGCTACTATGATGTTTCCAATGTTATTAGGTTACCAGATTTACACAGAAATGTGTCATTTTAGTTTCCAAAGCCCACTAATCTATTATCTATTAGCCGCATGTTTCTGAAAGCTTGGTTGCATTGTATTTTGGCTGAAATCTCAAATATTTCTGAGCGGATTTTCAAAATTTTGGTATCATTAGATTCGTATGAAAATGAGGTATTTAAAATTGTTGGTGAACGATTAACTTCCCATTTAAAAAAACCGAGTTAGTGAGTAAAAATCACATTTGAAAATTTTAAACGCCTCTAGACAATTAAATAATGCAATCATATTGCTCTTTGTATTTTTATAACGTAGCACACAAACTAAAATATGTTTTGGGCACCACAGCACTCTGGATTCAGAAATAGATTTTTTAATAAACTTTTTAATGTTTATCAAAAAGTGACCAAAATGGATGTATTGTATTCAAAATTTCCTCTAGATTCCGAAAATGTAAAAATATATAGGGTGTTTCATTTAAAAATCGAAAGTTGTGGGCATTTCCGGTCAAACCGGATGTGCACCAAACTTGACTTTTTATTGAAAAGATGGCATTTTAGTCGTGTAATAAGCCCTCCACATTTCAATTTTCTATTCCAAATATTTTAGGGGATATCGGGGCGAGCGCAATTCGTGACTCACCCGGTACCTATACATAATAAACGAGATGGGCAATTTAGCATAACGGCCCAGCAATTGGCGAATGTTCTTCGAGATACAGCTATGTGAGTTCAGAAATATATTGACGTTAATGGACTGCATTTTGAACACATAGTGTTTCTTTTTGTATTGCAAAGCCACTGTATGTATAGATAGGTAATTATAAATGAACTGGGTTTTAATAGTTAATTTTGTAAATAATTATGAATACTGGATATTTTCTTAAGACTAATAAATCAATTTTGACAACTGTTGCCATTATAATTCGATCTAACTACCTTTAATTTAAAGTTAAGATATTTAGATTTAAAATTTAATAAAAATATTCTAAATTAAACATACATCACAGTAAATCACTTAAAATAAAACTTCATCAGGAGGCACTATGGAGTATAAACATATATAAATATAATAAAAAAATTAGCGTTTATATAATGAGAAGTAGTAGTGTGATATGTAGTATGAAAATAAGTTTTACATATGAATTTGTAAGCTGGCTGTACAGTACACATTTAAATATAATTCCAGGGGCATTTTGAAGGTAATTTTGGTGGCATTCATGCTTATACCGCGATTAGTGTGACAATTATTAATTGAAATGCCATATTTTGCTTCATCTAGTTAAATATACTTACTTGTGTTTTGTAGATTTATGACATACTTGAAATTTAACGAATTATTCACCTTTTTAGTTTTTTCATCACGTGAGAAAATTTACCAATGCTATTGGTTACAGTTACAGTATTCTTGTAATTTTACAGTAGTAATGTGAATTCACATATTTGTTGTAACATTACAAAAAGGTCTGTGAATTTACACGAGGGCTAGTAAATTTGCACACAGTGTGGATAATTACATTGTAATTTAACAGACATGTGGCATGTATTTTTACATGTATTTATCTGTGGCGATTTCTTATTACATAATTCTACCAGTAAAATTCCATGAACTCTAATGTAATGAGGCTCTAATTTTGCGTGCACTTTTTTCAGTGTAAGTTTTTAAAAATTTTAAATAACTATTCCAAATGATATTCCATTGCATCTTCATCGAGCGTTATTGTCTTATTATATCTAAATTTAGAATAAGAACTGTAATTTGGTTATTTCTCTCTATTTTTACGAGCTTAATTCTTTTAAGAGTTTTCTAATTTAAAACGACATATAAATCTGTTTTTCCCATATAAACCTAGGTTCGATATTACAAATATCATTGAGTATGGAATTGTTCATTTCATAATCTAAATAATGTTTTATGCATCTTTTAAAATAATGACTTTTTGTCTCCGTTAACCGGCCTAGTATCTAACAGTAGTCGTTACTGTACATCATGCAAGATTCCATAAATTATTAATAACACGTCGAATACTATTCGTGAAACTCCATGTTTTCTCAATGCACATCAAACTTTATTCATAAAAGTATCTGGGATGTAAAACATTTATAGAGACTGATTTGATATAAATCCCTTGTTTTGGGTTTCCCTCAAGACGTAGGTAGGCTCAGGATGATCCGACGAAACTACCTAGCAACAAACCACCGCTCCCTAATGGGGTCTCTCGATGCGTTTTCCCATGGCGCCAATCTTGCAATAATTACTTTAGGAGCGAATTAGCGAAAGCGGCCTGTTCCCCCTTTTTCGTATTGTCGGCAGGGAAGTAATGATAATTCTGATCTGATTCATATGGTATTAATTAACTTAAAATGATTAAAGAAAGGAAAGAATATGTTTTATAAGATTTCGCAAATAGCAGAAAGAATAAGAATAAGAAAATCTGTCTAAGTAAATACTAATTTTAAATCTTTGTATTCGTCCATAACCTACTTCTGGTTATGGTAGAAATTAAGAAATCCTAAAATTTATTTATTTACAAAATAACTATATAGGGTGTTTCATCTAAAAGTCCCCGGGTGATTATCTCGTAAAATAATAAAGATATTTAAAATTTGTAAATCGCGGATAATTGACACCAAAAAAGGTCTTAAATAACTGCAGGTAGAATTGTTCCTTCGCAGTGCACAGAGATGGCGCTGCGGTGAGAAATTATTTTTCGATGGCTGGAACCTTGAAACATGAATCATACGATTAATGAATAAATTGTGAATAATTTTGACTATGTAAAAAATGTTGTAAATTTCAGCCGTTTTGAAGCTACATGAATTTTTTTGTGTCTGTAAATTTTGAAAACTCCTGTAACTTTTAGAATACCAATCATTTGGAACTTTTATCTTATTAAAAAAAAAAAAAAATTTTGTTTCTTTTTCCGGTTAGCGCGCCGTTCGGAAGTTTCGTCTGCCAGCGTAATTGGGCTATGTGAAGTACAACTACCTATGCGGACAGATATCGATAATCATTCGATTCAAAAATAAATGCCCCCCTCCCTATCCCCCCACCATACCAAAAAGTTCCAGAGAAAAAAAAAATTTGTATTTATATGGTCTCTTCGATTACCGACTGGCAGACGGTAACCACTCGTCGTCGAATTTGCACGCTATTTCCTATACTATAAGAAAATGGCCTTTTTACTGCCACATCCAGTTGAAGTATAGTAACGACAACAATTTTTTTTTAAATTTTCATTGTTCAACTAGGCTTAGAATGTCATAAAACGTCGAGATTTTAAGTTTGAGCGAAAAAAAATTTTCTGTCTGTCTGTAACTTTTTTTTGTGCGTACGTTTACTCTGGAACCGTTTGAGATATTGACACGAGGTTGTTCCGCATTTTGGGGACGATAATTTAACTCCTTTTCCTCAAACATTTTGCGGGATGAATGTCGGGACTTTTAGAAGGCCAAGAACGATTCCTTAATCAAAATTTGGGTATTAATAAACTTCAACTTGAAAAAAATTGTGACAACTGACGTTTAGATAATGACTGTTATCGATATTTCTTTCAAGAGTCATGTTTACATTGTTAAAATAAAGTGTACTACTTTTTTTTATAAATCAAATATAACTACCCGTGAGCGAGTGTTGATAAATTCACAATAATGGGCGACATCATACAGAAATTATTGGCAATCTGTGACAATCAATGCGAATTTTCGGATGCAATTTTTGTTAATGACAGAGATTTAAGGGTGTTAGTGCGAACGAAATTTAATCTTGATTACAGACTTTTCTAACCTCACAAAAACACAGTGGATAGTTAGGGAAAATTGGCCTAATCTCACGAAAATGCAAAACCGCAAAAAATATGTCTGCCATCGTAACAGTTTTAATAAAGTAAATGAATCTAAGAAAAAAAAGGAAACTGAGAACTAAGGGGAAAATGTGCTGTGCTGAAATTAATTTTTAAATTTTAAAAAGATATCTATAGGGGAATTCATTTTGTCAACTTCTACCATTTAACCGTTTAAATTTATACATTTTATACAGGGTGTAATCAGTTTCATGTCATTAAAAAAAACTGGTGGTGGGGAACGACTAAACGAACAAAAAAACTGTATATAATATAGTATTAGAAAAAATAAATAAAAATTTCGAAAATTTTCAATAATATTGTTTGAGAACTGCTGGAATGTTGGGATAGGCTTTTATCTTCGCGTATGTCGGGACCTCCAATCATCAAATACGCTAATACGACTCTTTCAAAGTGTCCCGCTCCTTTCTTAGAGACAGCGCGTCGGCGAAGACACAAGTTGATAATCACACATTTTTATGGCTTTTTAAAAGTAGGTAAGGTAAGGTCTTTAGCGGTGCGGTAAAGGCGAAAGACCTCGGCGTTTTCTGAGTGCTTAGTAGATCTAAATAAAACTATAGTCTCTCTTGTGCAATATTGTAGTTTCTGTGGGCACTTCGTTAAGTACACACGTCGAACCCGTTCGTTGTTTTTGTACGTTGCTTTTGTTCTTTTGAATTTTGGGCCACGTATTTACAGTTAAGATTTATTTTATTGACTTACCGTTCAAGTCGTTAAATTCTTGATTACGTACAGACACTACTTGTTCGTTCTTTTTGTGTTGCTTTTTGGATTTCGGACCAAGTTTTTATTTTTATTTTCTTTATTGACAACGTTAGTTGATAGTTTAGTGTGGTATTGTAATGTGCATAAAAAATTATCCTAATTTACAAATGTGTTGAACGGAGTGCGTATGTCCTTAGTTTGACGCGCCGAAAAGTGTATTGATGCAGACGGAAGCCATTTCGAACAATTTATGTAAATCAACAATAATTTGGTCAGTTCTAGATTTATCGAATATTTTAGTTTTCGATACCTGATCGGAAATTCGTTAAATAAATCAGATTTTTTCCTAACTTAAAATACACATAATTGTTTTCTGTTATCGTATCTCATTTAGGTTACCAATGTTAATAAATCACATTTAAAAAATTATAAAAGCACTAATATTTTGTTCTAAATTAAAAAAAAACACACATGAAAAGAAATGCTGCGTTTAAACCTCTACGCTCATCATTTGCTTGCAGTTCTGCAAAAAGAGATAACGAATAATTTACAATTTTATAATTGTAAAACTATCATCCATTGACCCAGAAAGGCAGTGGTTCTCAAAAGTTTCCTGCCCTAATATTCAAATTGTTGACCTAGGTCAGTTTTTTCAAAGTGTCCCTAGAGGAAAAAGTCATAAAGGTTATTTGTTTATCTAGTCGGTCTCCATTACCAGTTTTTTTTAATTACACCCTGTATTTTATTTTATAATTTTTAGTGCCTTTTTTTTGCAGGAGGTTCAATGCTGTCCAATTTCTGTTTATATTTTACAATCGTTACAGCACGATTCACAACTTTTCTTTTAAATAAAATTCAGCCAATCTCTGAATATATCAGTTAACATACAATTAGGCAGTTGGCGTTCAAATGTTAAAGTACAGAATAATAACAGCAATAATTGCAAAATTAATTAATGGAGGATAACAGCGGGATCAAGCCCCGAGCAAACATAATATACAAACTTGTCATATATTAAATTTGGTGGCTGCTAATCCATCCATCAGACACAAAATATCAGGTTTTTGTTAATTAAGGGCTTAAGTTTTAATTAAACCCCGCAACATCCCTCCACACCGCCCACTTACGAGCCCAGCCATCGATTCTCTTTAATCATAAGTTCGTCTAATACGGGACTTTTGATCTTGACGATACCAAAATTGAAAATTGAAACATTTAAACACTTCAAAGGCAAACTTTCAATTTCAATAAGCGAACAAAATGCACAAAAGAGCCGGATTGCTTGATATGCTCTCGGGGCGCGGCGCGACGCAGCGGCGCGCCGCGCAACTTCTCCAGGGGCAAAATTAACTGTAAAAATCAAGCAAATGTTTTTTAGTTGTTGACGAGTGTTATGGATCACTACCTATTGAATAGTAAAACAAAAAATTTAAATCTAAGTAAGTTTGAAAAGGAAATGAATCCATAATTTTTCAATTTTCAGAAGATGTTATCTCGCTTAATATCTATTTTAGAAGAAAAAAGTTTTCCCAATTTTTGTGAGCTTTGTTTCACACAAAAATAGGAATTTCTTTATTGCTGAAATAAAGCTCATAAAAATTGGGAAAACTTTTACTAAAACCTTTTTCTTCTACAACAGATATGCGAGATATTTGGCGTCGCCCCGATAAAATAGACAGACTATATGTATTTCAAGTACTTAAATTTATTTGTTTTCTAATTATATTTACACGTCATGTTAGATTACTTGTAGTTATATCTGTTTTGCATAATATAGCATTCTCCTTCTGCTAATGAAGATTATTTATTTACTTGGTGAGCGTAGAGGCGACTTCAATGTGAATATCAGTCGATATTCCGTTGAAGCAACGTCGAGCGCGGTTAGTACTTGGATGGGCGACCCACCTATCCTGGGAAATACAGCGTTCTCGTCCCACCTTCTAGAGGCTTGTAATCAGTGTATACTCGGAAGTTACGTAATTTCAGACGAGGATTACGTAGTGGATATACCATTCTTCGGAGGGGATGTAAAGCAGGCGGTCCCTTGTCTATTAAATGTTAGGCAAGTAAAAGATCCCTACTCTTCTTAAGGGAAGAGGTTCGGCAAAATTTCCAGGTTGGGGGTAGCTCGTCTCCTGGCGTCGGTGATAGGCCTTGGTAGCGGAAATAGGCCGACGTTAAATAGTTAAAAAAAAAAAATACTCATAGCCTAAGCTCCCATGCCTCGAAAAAGTATAAATTATTTTTTTCATGAAAGTACACTTCATAACACCTCCTTGGTTTTTTATTAAAAATGAAGACTGAAATTTCCCCTATCTATTAAAATCTGTCTGGCTGGAAAATTTTGTTAATTGCCTTATCAGACTTAATTTTGAATGTGCAGCATCTATACTAGAGATGGGCGCGTGAGTCGATTTTGACTCACGCTCACGCACGCTCACGACTTTAAACCTTTAGCTCACGCACATTCACGCACGACTGATATATGTTAAGGCAAACTCACGCACGCTCACGCACGGGATCTTTTGACTCACGCACACTCACGAAATTTTCCGTGATTTGGTACCTTAAATGTACACGCTCACGCCGTGACACGGCGTGACACGGTGAAATTCACGTCACGTGCCCATCTCTGGACCAGAGTGACCAGACCAGGCCAGGAGGGCTAGGCGACTGGCGAATGCAGTAGAGAGAGATTGCAATTACGCAGTTTGATTTGAATGTTGCGTCATTCATCCTGTCTCCTGTTCTTTTCCCTCGCTTCTCGCGCTCGTGTTCCGTCTTCCGTCTATCGCTTCGCTTCTTATTCTTGTCACGACACGACAGGTTGAAGTTTTAAAGCAGAGATGGGGCGTCGTGTCACGGCGTGAATATTGTCTCACGCACGCTCACGCACGGCATCTTTTGACTCACGCACGGGATCTTTTGACTCACGCACACTCACGAAATCTTCCGTGATTTGGTACCTAAATGTACACGCTCACGCAGTGACACGGTGAAATTCACGTCACGTGCCCATCTCTAATCTATACATGAGATCCGCTGGAATCTCATAACACCCACTTTATTTTTGTTTTTAAATGAAGTTTAAGATCTCCTCTATGCATAAAAATTGATCTGTCATCGAAAAAGTGTCTTTTACTATGTCAGATTTAATTTGTAAGCGCCGTGCGCCGTTTTTTTTAATAAAGTTTCTATGACGCCCGCGTCAAAACACCATCTTCATTTTTTACTGAAATTAAGTTTGAGATCTCTTCTATGCATAGAAATTGGTATGTCAGCGAAAAATGTTTTTTACTATGAAAGACTTAATTTTTTAAGGGCCGCGACCACGTTTTACTTCCACATCCAGTGGAAGTATAGTAACGAAAAAAATTTTTTTAAAATTTTTATTGTTCAAATAGGCTTAGAATGTCATGAAACGTCGAGATTTTAAGTTTGAGCGAAAAAAAAATTCTGTCTGTCGGTCTGTAACTTTTTTTTGTGCGCACGTTTACTCTGGAACCGTTTGAGATATTGACTTGAAATTTGGTACATATATGTACTTTAACGAGATCTAGAACTAGATTATATTTCATCTTGTTCCGTCGAAGAGTTGGAGGGTAAATTGGGGTAAATTTGGGGTAAATAGGTAAATCAAGCAGGTAAGAGTTCATAAAATTAGTATTTAGTATTTACACGAGAAACTAAGGTCTCAAAAAAAAGTTTGGCATTAGCCACCCCCATTACCACCCCCACCCCTTTAAAAAAAAATTGTGATTTGGTGTGTGTACAAGAACCAGAAACGTCAAAATATTTTTTTACTTTATCCACCCCCATTACCACCCCCACCCCACTACCGATGTGGGGTATTGTTTTATGGGTTTTTGGGGTAGAGGATTTCAAATATTGTATTATTAAAGTTCCATAAACAATTATTTCCAAATACAAAATTTTTTCGTTGTGAGTGACTTGGATAGAAAATCCGGATGTGGAAGTAGTGATTCCTTGGGCAGCGGTTTTGAATTAAAAATTGTGGTATGACCATTCCCAACTAAAAAAATATATCTTTTTCTAATTCGAAAATAATGTCTAAGATCCATTTTATGTATTAAAATGGGTTATTATCAACAAAATGCTTTTTATGGCGACAAGCCTTATTTAAACATGTAAAATAGTAAATACAACACTTGTAGACAAAAAATACAGTATAAGTTAAATTTACATAGCTCTCAAATAGAACCCAGAAAAGGCACTTACATAAAACCAGACTGAGAAAACTGAATAATACTATTTCAAGATTACCACCAGAAATTGCAATGGTGATATCATCAGTCAACATAATAAGATTACCTCTATTGATGATAATTGGCAAATCGTTAAATACAGCATAAATAAAAGTAGGCCCAACACTGACCCTTGAGGAACATCATGTGTAACATTTTTTGGCTGCGATATATGACTTTCCAGTTTCACCCTGATCTTTCTACTAGTCATATACGATACAGTCCAGCTTAGTAGATTACCACTTATACCAATATTACACCATTTTCCTATTAGCAGTATTACATCTACAATATCAAATGCTCGCGACAAAACGAACATTAGTGATACTACATATCTTCCCTTATAAATTAACGCTGATAAGATTTTATTAGTGTCCAAAAAAGCCGAGATTAAGTTGTGAACAATTCTCTCAATTAATTTTGAAAAGATACTCAACAATGATGGTAAATGTTAGCGGGATCTTTTTTTGTAGAAGTAAGTACCGGCAAGTACCTTTTAGAGAGTCACAAAAATCGTATTTTCAACGTATTTATTTCTTTATTTGCTAAGTAATCTTTTGAAAAATAAATAAATAGGCAAAATCGACCCTGGACCTACCCCCGTGCTCCGACCATGTCGCTGCAGCACTCAGATTAAGCTTTTCTAATATTGATCAGTGAAGAGCTTTTGAATCTGATGGAGTATATTTTCAATGGCGAAAGGGGTTGGTTGGCAGCCGCAATTTCGGCAAGGATCAGGAATCCGACGTTCCTGCCAACCAACAACGTCTGTTGACCTTTGGCTTAACAATGAACCTGCTTAATTTATGTTAACGGGGCCTGGAGTGGTATTTGGGATAACTGTGCTTGTCGGCCAGGCCGGCGGGGGCTGGGACTAAATTTCGGGATGTTTCGCGGTTAACGTTGGAAGAAGGTGACTATGTACGTGAACGCGATATGATGGGGTCGTAGTGTAGGTATGCAGGAAATTGACGCCCGTATATATAGTGAGCGACGACGGCTTAATTCCCTGATATAAGCTAAAAACTATAATGGCTTATCTAAATATACAGGCCAATCGGTAAGTACTTCGTGATTGGGAATAACTCCGAACAGGTTGAAATTAGTTTTATTTTACTTAAATTGAATGGATTTTGATGAAACCTTGTGCAATGTGTTTGTAATGACGTTAATAAAAAAGCTGAAAAAAAAGGATTAGAATAGGAAATGATCGGAAGGGGTAGAAAATACCTCTTCTATTACGGGTTCCGTAACTTGTAGAATTAGGTCAAAAATAAAAAAAAATAATATATTTAACTTTTTTGGCCCAAAATAAGATGTTTTTACTCTTGCGATTTTTTTCGAAATATACATATTTTTCGAGATATCGCCACTCGAATATTCCTAAAAGTGGCGGAGGAGGGGAAATGTAAAAGTGGAAAAAAAAATCTGAAAAAATTCAGGTGGTATCCTCAAAATAAAAGACTTTTTTTTATTTGCAACTTTTCTGTAAAGTGCGTTTTCACCGAGTTTTTCAGAAAAAATATGAAAACTACCCTTTCTTTGAAATTGTAGCGCTATAAAAATATGTAATTTAAAAATTTGAAAAATTTCAGACGTTGACTGGACTAAATGACAATTTTTCAAATAATGGTAAATGTCTCAGTTAATACTAGTTTTATGAAAAAATAATCGGCAGCTACTGGAAGCGGCTAGAACCTCCCCACCCGGTGAAGCTATGAAGCCGAAAAGAGCACTAAAAAATATGAACGATCTCATTTAATATATTTATTAAGTTGATATTAAAACAGAAAAAAGAGTCTTACGTTCGGTGGGATTTGGACCTAAGAACTTGAGTGTTAAATGTATAGTCTGCACAAGATTAATATTTTATTCAGTGTTTTAATACAAATATATGCCTCTTCGGATCCTAGCCCGGAGCCAGCCAGACAACCGCGGTGAACACCGCCGAGGCGAGTGTGAGGCTGGACGAGGTCCGGTTTGGCTTGGAAAAAAATAGAAATGTGGAATAGTAGCTCCTGTCTTCTGTAGGCAGGCTTAAAAACTAGGTTAAAATTATAATTCGTCCACATGGACCTAAAATTAATATAAAAATAAACACAACACTATAAAAACTAAGGTCGTAGGTAAGAGCACTTAATAATTTTGATTATTGATACGGGAAACACAACTAAACGAAAAAATCCGTTCGTTGGTAATGGGTGGTAGGGATGGCCATCTTTTGGAAAAATCATATAACTCTTGGTGGACAGCTTCCCTGCCAGATGTTGCCGGAGTAGTGTTCATGGTGGATCGTTTAAGTTTGAGTTGATATATTTTGTTTTATCTTCTAACCTCGACTGATTTTTCACTAAATCGGTCGGGGAAGTAAGCTGTCAAATTTTTGGTTCCAATGTTTTTCTGGGGGAATTTGGTTTTTGACAGTTTTCGAAAAAATATTTTAGGTTGGTATCAATGTCTTAAATTATTTTTACGCCGTGACTAGACGTACATCGGATGTATAGGGAATGTACGTACATCGGTTTGGTGCAAATTGAAAACCCCATATGTAGTTGCACTCCAGCGATAATACGAGTGTAGTAATCATTTGAAGAGGTACAAAATTTATATCTAATTTCTTACTATTGTCATTTTAGGACAAGAAATAAATACATTAAAAAAAAATACATAAAAATAATAATTTAACAAGTGCAGACTGACGTTTAATACTAATATATGTTGCATTATGTTGCTTTTCAGTAATAAAAAAAAAGGAACATAACAAAACCTCAACCCAACCTAACTTAATTTGCATATTCAGGTATGAAAATTTAAAACAATTATTAATAAAGTTTTTAACAAAAAAAAAGCAGGAGCGAGTAGGGGTTGAACCGCGGACCTTTCGATCTCTAGGACGACGTTTTACCTCTGCGGCTGTTTTATGACTCAAAAGTTAATGGTTGGGAGAAAGTAAAAACGGACCGTTTGCCTGACGCAAGCGCATCAAACCGATGTACGTCCATTGCTTATACATCCGAAGTACGTCTAGTCACAACGTTATTCGCCTTTAGGTTATGTAGCACAATTTTTAGGTTATGTTGCCGGAAGAATTTCCGGCGGGATGCCGGAAGTAGCGGAAATAGTTTTTAAAATATAATGTCATTGTCATTTTTAAAGCTTTATTGGGAAAAACTCACCGAAAGCGTTGCGGTGAGATTGCTTATACTTGTAGGGCTTGTGAGCGGTTCACGAAGGCCTCTCACACCTTCCGTGGGCTTTATGAACGTCGAAAAAACTTGTAATCTCTCGACGCACTTGACACTCAAAATTACTCAGCATACAGTCTGCACGCTTTAACACACTAGTCTATTGAACGTTAGGTTAGACCACAGAGTACAGTAACTATACAGAAGCGAAGGCAAGCCTTCCCGCCAAAACCAAATTTGTATACTCATCGCCATTTTTTAATTGTTTAACAATCAACCTCACTTTTATCTTGACACTGTTGATGTTTATCGTGATAAGTTTGGATTTGTGAATTTTGGGATACTGAAAACATTAACCGAGAATTAAAATTCTCATAAATAAAACCTAATGTACAGCTCAATTGAAAATAGGCGCCGATTATAAGCAATTCAAATGGTAATATTTTTCAATCCAACTCGAAATACACTGTTTTTTCAGTATATCCTTAAATGGGGATCTGCACGTGACGTCATAGCTAACCTCAAAAATATATATTTCTTAAAATTCAAAAGTATTACGTAAAATTTCTGCCTGGTTCCCATACTTTCGACCAAAATCTAGTTCAATGTAATGTTTATAAAGTTTTAACTAGTTTGTCACAATGAAATAAAACGCATTTTGCAGGTTAGAAATCTAACCTATTAAAAGAAATAAATTAACAACATATTTCTCTCAGTGTAGACGCAACTGGTACGCAAGGTCACAGAAAACGAGCTATCAAAACTCAAAGGAACCGCCAAAGCCTTCGCCTCTGTGTAGTTACTGTACTCTGTGGTTAGACTATAAAATATATCTTACTTGTGTTATTTGGTTTTTTAATTTTTTTCACGGAAACCAAATTGAAAGAGTACAAGTGTGATATATCGTTGAAATCGGAATTTTTACTGCTTTTCAATGGTTCGATTACAAATTGTAAGTAATCATAAAATAAATAACTTGCTATGCCAAAACGGCAACAAACGTAATCCGATCTCAACCAAAACCTTTTCAGATCTTCTGGAGCACTAAAGAAACCCTCATGCAAAGTTTCATCCAAATCAGTTTAGTGTCTTCGCCGCTATCGTGCTAACAAACATACACATTCACACACACACACAGACATTTTTCAAAAACAACTTTTCTGGGTTCCTGGGACCTCAAAACGTAAAGATTTGATGTTATCTCAATTTTCGATTTTGGACTAATTGTAGTAACCTCCCACAATTTTATTGTGGGGAGGTTAATATCAAGCACTTAGAACTGAATACGAGAAAAAAGAGTCCATTCCTGCAAACGTATTTGTTATGTATGTATGTGTCTTTTCAACTTGTTTTTTCCTATGTTCCTCTGTGAGTTCATTTCTGCACTTTTTGTCGACCCGAAAATATAGACAAAATTAGCAGATCAGACATATTTCCTATTTGAGTTGATTTTAAGGTTATTTTTTCGATAATTTGTTAATACTTAAGCAATTTTTCAAAGTGAAAGCGAAGACACGTCCGCGTCCCCAAGAGGAAATTGATGGTATCGGCATTTACAAATATGAAGATATGACTATGTTTAAACTCGAAACAAGAATGAAAATGTCCCGTTTCAATACAATAAGTAACGAGTTCGAAAATGCGTTAACTCCTCAGTAACATTTCAATACGTCTTGTGATCGTCTGCATCTGCTTGCGGTATCGAATAAGACCGTTTCCGTTTTTATCTTAGCTAACACCACCGACAACCTTGGCTGATTTTGAAAGTGAACGTAAAACTGAAAGGTCACATTTCTAGGCTTCGTTCGATGTGTTTCAGATACCGACTAAACTTATTGTGCATTTTGCACGCTTCCGTTATTTATTCATTGTTGAGTTCATTATGAATTCTTATTCTAATAATAATATACGGGTGCGCCTAATATCTATCCGATAGGCCCCAATTAGTTTACAGAACGGGCGTACCCGTGGCTAGTGACTTTGCATATAGCGCCGAGGATAATGTTCATTGCCTTGTGCAAAGTTACGCCCACTAATAGGATTATAGTTATGTTCTTTGAGGAGCTGCATCTTCTGTATGTATAGTGTATACCCCAGTAAGTAATTCAGTCTAACATTAAACACTATACAGGGTGCGACATTGGAAAAGAAACAGACGGGTATTCGGGTAGTTTAAACTGATTTTTTTTTTAAACACTCAGATACGACAAAATAATTTTCGAGGGGAGCACCTTTTACAATATAAGTCATCTTCAAATCTCTCACCCCGTCACGCTCTCTAACCAACCACAACCCTCAAGATTTTAGATGGCATGATAGGGCAAGTGAAAGGTCACCTCCCGATTATTTTTTAATTCTATTGATTCCATTCTATAGTTACAAAATAATTATCGGTGCGAAATAGAAACGCCTACCAAGCAAGTAAAACAATGAGTATTACACGTGTCGGCACAAATGACAAAGGTACACACTTGCCGCAGAAAGGCAAAAATTTATTACGGTAGTAATTCATCACAAAGTAGTAACACGTTAATAATTGGGGAAATAAAAAATATGCACTGTACAAAAATTCATAACCCTTATTCCAACTCAACTCTCAGAATATAAATACCTTCTGCTTAACTGCACAACCGTGACTTAATTTTTAAACTTGAAAATAAAAATTAAATAGGTAAATATATATTAATAAACCGTTTATATATTAATTCTTGAATACATTCCACTGTTTGACGTGTGGTTTTACGTAGCGTTTGATGGCGGTACCAGAACCATATTTCATTTATTTTTCATCAACTTAGCATGGAACATGAGGGCGGGACATTGGTAAATACAGTAGTGATATCTCTGTCTTTACTCGTAATGTGATTGATGGAAGCATGTTCAAGAACAGTTTACAGAGAAGACTTCTTAGCAGTCTATGCTGCAATACCTGTTGTTCAAGGTATTTTGTTTTTCTTTAATTGTCATTATATTCAAAATAAGGCGAATTTCGTGGACTTTTAGCTGCGTTTGTTTAATATTTATACTTACTTTGTTTTTTATTAGATGAGTAGCTTTGGAAATACATTTTTATGTGACGTAAATAATGAAATTGAAAGTAAAGGACAGTAAACACTAAAAAATGACAAGAAAACATGTGGAAGCAATCAATGGCAAAACTTAATATTAAATTATAAAATTATTTATTCGTAAAATATTCTTCCCAAATACCACTCGTGCTTTTGGATTTTATCTATAAATTTTTTCTCAAGCTAAGTTGCCAAAAGGTAATAATAATTCGTGTAAATTGACAGTTTACTATCAAAGACTAAATCACTCCCGCTAATGAGCTCGGGATTTAATCAGATAATAAACTGTCAATATACACTCTTTATATTACCAGACAACAACTTCAAATGGTAATATATCGAAGAATTGAACTCCTAAATAGCCAGTGCCACCTCTAGTTCTAGTTAAACCTAAGAAATTGTCGTTTAAGTTATCTTTAATTCTGATGTTGCACAAATGGATTTTACTTCTGAAGCAAAATGAATCCTCATTATGTTTTACGTATAAGAGCCACTGAAATAAGTATATACAAGGCACTGTTCATAATTTTTAAACTTTACAGTCACATCTTAAGTTTAGGCCAGAAATTATGTGTATAGCTGTTCATGCAGAAAATACTTCAGCGGATATTGTAGCATGCCCCAGACTAGGATGGCATATGATATAGTGGGGTGGATGAAGTTGTGATATGTACATACATAAGCGGTGTGATTATTCCATGATAATTGATCCCAAGAAATTTTATGAAACCCGGGTTGTTTAACTCTTGCAAATTGTGCAAACTAAATACCATGATCTCTGCATTAGATGCATTTAAGCATAATTATTTGAAGCAGGTCAGCATTGAGCATTTAGTTCTGTTAGGCATTTCATTTACCAAATCCATAATATTTCTGTAGGAGATAGTTATATTGGTGTCATCAGTAAACAATATGGTCAGATTTTTACTTGTAAGTTCCTTGAGGAGATCATTAAAATAAATGAAAAAAGTATTGGCCCCACAACGTATCCCTGGAGAACCTCATGTTTTAATTTTAGCGATTGCAATTTAACTCCGTCGTGTACAACAAACCGTTGTCTATTATTTAAATAGGAACTTAAAAAAGATGCTTTTCTCCGTAAGTCGTAACAACTTGATTTATAGATGAGTATATCATGACACACGCAATCAAACTGTTTAGTGAGATCCAAAAATTGAGAACAGATATATTTCTCAATCCTCAAATTCAGCCGTTATTATAGATGTTAATTTATCAATAGTAAGTAGAAAATTTGATTTGAAGGCCTTAATTTCTAAACATTTTTTTGAATATTGTTTCGAATTATTCTTCATTTTATTTTCCCCTCTTTATTATAATTTCCAAATGTATTATTACAACTATTTAGTTTATTTAGTTCTTACATATATTTAACGCCATGGAGGACCATGGAGGACCACGGACCACTATTACATAATTATACAAAGATAAAAATAATGTTTCAAGAACCCTTGTTTCATATGTAAACAAATAAATAAATTTTTCATATTGTGACGTGTTTCCACTCCTAGGAAAATTATAACAAGAGATAACTACTAACTTAAATGTACTTTATTGACTAAAAATAACAATGTTTATCACTTTGTTTTCACTTTGGAGTCTTAACCTCACTTCTCACTTGTCAAATCCAAGACTTCAAAACTTTCTTACTTTCTGAACTACCCGCCGAGAATACGGTCTTTTATACCTAAAAATTACAGATCTCGATTTTTCTGTGATGACGCCACCATTCTCTAGATAATTCCAGATTGTCATCACTCTAGAACTTCTGGTAGGTTCTTTCTTGAGTAGGTCCAAATACATTCTAGGGGTTGCAACACATCACAATATAATACAAATACTTTTGTTACTCCAGTCAATGCAACGCTAAAATGACCAAAATTTCTAATTTGAGTGCTAATGAATGGATTTTGATGAAACCTTGTGCAATGTGTAATGACGTTAATAAAAAAGTTGAGTAGGAAATGATCGAAAGGGATAGAAAACACTCCCTTTATCACGGGTTCCGTAACTTGTACAATTAGGTCAAAAATGAAAAAAAGGACCTTTTTTGCCCAAGATAAGACGATTTTATTTTTGTGAATTTTTTCGAAAAATGCATATTTTTCGAGATATGGCCACTCTAAAATTCCTAAAAGGAGGTGAGGGGAAATGTAAGTTGAAAAAATCTGAAAAAATTCAGGTAAATGTATCATCGAAATGCAAGACTTTTTTGTATTTGCAACTTTTCTGTAAAATGCGTTTTCACCGACTTTTTCCGGAAAAACATAAAAAACTACTCCTTTCTTTGAAATTATAACGCTTTGAAGATATGTAATTTAAAAATTCAAACGTATGCATTGAAGCCTTCTAAAAATTTTTTTCTCTTGGAATTTTTTTTGTAACTTCCTAATTTTCCGAGTTACAGGCAGTTTTTCATGATAAATAATGTACTACATTTTTTGCACATTAAAAAAATACATGAAAATTCGAATTATTATTAAAAAAATATGAATCCTATATAGTTATTCCGTTTTTAAAGGTTCAACATAATTTTTAAATTAAAAATGTGCAAAAAAATGTAGTTCATTATTTATCATGAAAAACTGCCGGTAACTCGGAAAATTAGCAAGTTACAAAAAAATTTCAAGAGACAAAAAATGTTTAGAAAGCCTCAATACGTTTGAAATTTAAAAGACATATTTTTAAGCGCTACAATTTTAAAGAAATGTGTATGTTTTTCCAGAAAAACTCGGTGAAAGCGCACTTTACAGAAAAGGTGCAAATAAAAAAAAATCTTGTATTTATATACATTCACCTGAATTTTCTGATTTTTTTTTCAACATTTAAATTTCCCCTCCCCCACTTTTAAGAATTTTAGAGTGGTCATATCTTGAAAAATATGCATTTTTCGAAAAAATTCACAAGAGTAAAAACATATTTTTTTTCATTTTTGACTATAAATTACGGAACCCGTGATAAAAGGGGTGTTTTCTACCCCTTTGGATAATTTCCTACTCTAATCTGTTTTCAACTTTTTTCTTAACGTCATTACAAACACATTGCACAAGGTTTCATCAAAATCCATTCATTAGCACTCAAATTAGACTGGACAACGTAACAAGAAATAAAAATCTCGTCGTAAACTTATTATTTCTTGTAACAGAAGTGTTTGTTTTATATGAAGAATTTATTTATTTACCTATAAATGAAACAACGAATTCAAAACATTACTTTTATTTTTGTACAGGCAGTTGTAAGTACCTAATTCATAATAAAACATCAAATAAATACTTTTGTGGCAAGAAATAAAAAACTTATAAATAAATCTATTCATTACAAATTTATTATTTCTTGAAAAAAAAGTATTTGTATTACTTTTGAACAATGTATTTGTTTGCGCGTATATATGAAACAAAGGATTCTCGATTCAAAACATTACTTGTATATGTGTATATACAGTTAGTTGTTTAAGTACATAATATGGAGAAAACGTGTGTTTGCGTTTGCCACCGTGTCAGAGTGTTACACAACGTCTTGAAAGTATTTAAAATGTGTGTTAATAAGCCTCGAGTTGTTGCAAGCGAAAGTAATATTCATACATATTTATAAATAAAAACATTCTTAGCTACAGTAGTTTTATAATGATATTTCTACGCGTATAATTTCGTTTGGCATTTTATCTGTTGGACTATCCGTAATATAAAGCTTACAACTATAATAAATAAAGAATTAATCACCATTTTATACAATCGATTAATTCATTACGTAAATAAAATGCAGAGTAATAATAAGAATAAATTAAATCTGCTGCAACGGTTACTTAATGGAACTAAAAATGAATATTCGGGGCAAATGATTCAGTGAATTAGTGAAAATAATTTGCATGTTGTTTTGAATTTATTATGCAAATCGTAATGTTGCAACAGAATTGCACTACTTAAAAATTGCCAGAAATTCTTACGGTAAGACGGAATGGAACACAATAGTTTTCACTTCGTTCTTTGTTGTTAAATGGCAATACAAATTAATAATAGAAAGACAACCCATTAGAGAACTGAACAGAGGTCATGAGTTACTAATTTTACAGCAATGGATCTAAATACTGTCTAAACTTTAGTTATGCCATTTTCTTAATTTATCTGTTTTTATTTGGAATTCTCTGCCGCATGTATTTTCTTCTAAAAATAATGTTCGTGAAATCTACAGAATAATACAATTTAATACAAACGTATTTGAAGATTTTCAACCTCTGTATTTATTTCTTTCTTTTAATGCAATTTTTGTGTCCCATTTACAGTTGAAATAAAATATATTTACAGAACTATATATAATTTACATGTTAAACAAAAAAAAAATAATAAAACTTTTCAGGTATTCAGGTATTAAAATTATGAGAAAATAAATAAACAAATATATATTTTCACAAACACACTGTTTATTTATGCATAGTACAGTGTACATGCGTTTCATGTATAACTTAATAGAATAGAATAGAATAGAATAGAATAGAATAGAACAGAATAAGTTTATTAAATTGTTGTACTACAATGTAATTGTTAAAAACTGGAACATTATGATAAACTAAGCCCCCACATTAATTTCAGTGGGTAAAAAATTATATGCTTTCGGAGCCAAGAAGTTATGGCTTCTCTGGCCGATGGTTTTTGACATTCTTTTACAAAAAACATCATTTTTATATCTAGTTTGGTGTTTGTGATTTACCAAGTTCTTTTCTTCAGAGTATGTTTTTACTACTAAGGAGTGAAAATATAACTGGCGAATGTCCATTATTCTGGCATATTTGTATATTTGATGGTTAAGTTATTGATTTTTTGTATATTATCTTTAGAATTTTTTTTAAATTTTTTTCTAGACTACTAAGGTTAGTTTTTAATAACCCTCCCCAACCTATTATGCCATATCGCAAATGAGATTCAAATAAAGCGTACTACTTAATTTACTAACCAATTTATTTATATGAATATCCTTGAAATGAGAATCTATATAAATGCCAAGATATTTCACATGAGTATTAGATAATATCGATATTGATTGATTTTCGTTCAGTAGTATATTCAGTTCGTTGTAATTTGGTAATGTAGACTTATAACAAGAAAAGGGAATAAATGAAGTTTTATTAAAATTTATTGTTAAAAGTTTAGAGTTAAACCAGCCAATTAGTTGATTTAATATATAATTTAATGTATTTAGCCCTTTTTGTTGGAGGCGAAGCAATATTACATTCAGTATCTCTATTTTCTTCATCTTCATCAATCATCTTCATCATAACAACAATATTGAATCACTATATTCATTTTTGTAAGTTAAAAAATAGAAAAGTAACATTATTCTTTCGTCTGTATGACAACAAAATTTAAAAATTCGAATTTAATCTTAAAACTCGCCACCTAGGGCAAATGTAAGATTCTGAACAACTTTTTCTAGTAACTTTTTTTGATATCTCTAACGCAACGCAAAATATCGAGAATTGGTCCCATTCACGAAGTTGCAGTAGGCTGGGGTTAGACCTGACATTTGAGTTGAGTATTAAAAGTAGCTCATGAAGTTCTACTTCTGTACCAAATTTCAAAACTTTACTTCTAAACATGATTTAAATACAGAGTTGTCTTCTCGTTTAAAGTGTGTCACACTGTATAATATTTTTCTTAATATCCCTTGTATTTTGAAATAATATTATTATTGTATTACTACTTACAAATTATCGCTGATCAGTCCTTACCTGAAACAATAGAAAAAAGTTAATACTATTGTAATATGTTGCACCCCTTAAAATTTAAGGTTATGTTACTAAAAAGTAGGCAGACTTCAACAGATCGAATGTCTGAATGAATGTAGTGTATTTGCACCTACTCGAAAAAGAACCTACCAGAAGATTCCAAAGTGACATCTGGAATTCTCTAGAGAATGGTGGCGTCATCACAGAACAATCGAGATCTGTCATTTTTAGGTATAAAAGACCAACCGCATTCTCGGCGAGTAGTTCAGAAAGTTCAGAAGTTCAGAAAGTATAGAAAGTGAGGTTAAGACTTCAAGGATAAACAAAGTGATAAACATTGTGATTTTTAGTCAGTAAAGTGTAATTAAATTAATAATAGTATTGTGAAGTATCCAGTAAATATTTAATAAAGTGTGTTAGTGGACATCTCTTGTTATAATTTTTGGAACCCACGGATTTTGCGAGGGTGGTTTCCTAAGGGTGGAAACACGTTACAATTGGTGTCAGAAGCGGGATTTTATGACAAGAGGAGCTCTGAAGTTGTGCTGGAGTGTTCGAGAAGGATTCTCGAGGGTTAGTGCTAACACAGGACTAATTTACTGGACATTGTTCGAGGGTTGTTTTCGAACAGGAAAATAGTGTTTAAGTGCATTTTTGAGACATTGTAGAACATCTTATTAGGACATTAGTGTGATAATTAAATCCTTTGAACTGAGAAGTGATAGAGACACTGAAAAAGACTCATTTAGTGCGTGAAAATTTCTAGAACTTTTCTATTTTGACATTAGTGGAGATTATTAAATTCTCTGAACTGGATAGTGACAAAAGACTCTGGATAAGACTTTTTCGTGCTATTTCGAGATTTGTCTAGAAAGTTCCATTACCGATATTGACGTGACAGTTAAATTTATTTTATTTTAATTTCATCGTATGCCCGAAACAACAAGAAGTATGGCATCCGATAAACAAATACAGGACTTATTCGAACAATTCCAAAAAATGATGGCGCAGCAACGGCAGGAAGACAAAGAAGAACAGGAGAAAAAAACGTCAGGATGAAGAAAGAAGACGCCAGGAAGAAAAGGAAGAGCAAGAAAAACGACGTCAGGATGAAGAAAGAAGACGTCAGAAAGAAAAAGAAGAACAAGAAAGAAGACGTCAAGAAGAAAAAGATGAATTGAAGAAAATGATGGAGGACCTGAAGATACGACAGCAAGAGGAGAAAGAAGAGCAAGAAAGACGACGTCAAGAGGAGAAAGAGGAACAAGAAAGACGACGTCAAGAGGAGAAAGAGGAACAAGAAAGACGCCAAGAAGAATTAAGGAAAATTCTGAATGAACAAATGAAAATACAGCAGGACGCTATCATTTCTGCCAACGAAGGATTAAAGAGTGAAGTCAAAGAAGAGATAAACAAGGTAGAAGAAAAAGTAGGTGTAGTTGAGACCGAAGTCAGTCAGATCAAAGGAAAGATGAGTGAGTTCGAAGGAGAAGTGGAGCGACTTAAACGACAGTTGAGAGATAGAGGAAGCCAGCAGGTGGTATCATCAGGTCACCGGTTAAAACCTCCCTCCTTTGACGGCCAAAGCTCATGGACAACGTACAAGAGGCAGTTTGAGGCAGCAGCGTGTGCGAACAACTGGGATAACGAGGAAAAGGCCATGGCATTAGTTCTGGCGTTAAGGGGCCAGGCCTCAGAATTACTTCAGACTATCCCGGTGGAGAAACAAAGGGACTTTAAAGTCTTGGAAGCTGCATTAGACTTGAGGTATGGCGATCAACACCTTGCCCAATTATACCAGACTCAGCTGAAATCCAGGATGCAAAAAGCTGGGGAAAGTTTACAAGAATTTGAAGCTGCGATAGAGAGACTGGCACACCTGGCGTATCCGAGTGCACCTAAAGAATTCCAGGAACAATTAGCCGTGGGGGCCTTTTTAGATGGTATAAGGGACGAAGAGGTCAGGCGAGTTCTGAGGCTGACGAGACACCAAAGTAGTAGCGAAGCTTTGGTGCGTGCACTCGAAGTAGAAGCCGCTTACAGGGATACTCCAAGGAGAGTGCGAGCTGTGACTCTTGAAGAATCGCAACCAGAAATAAACCAGAACCCCTTGCTGACTGAGATGCAGAAAATATTCACCAAATTATGCGATAAATTGGATGGCCTCGGAAAGCAGGAAAAACAACAAAATAAAGGAAAGCCGAGCGGAGGTATTAAATGTTTCAACTGCGGCAAGGTAGGACACATGAAGCGAGACTGTCGACAGCAGAATTCGGAGAGTCGAGTAAATGCTGTGAATCTTGAAGAGAAGCAGGAAAGCAGTACCAATGGGGTTGTTCTGGCTAGGGAATGCAGTGACCCCAGAGAAATAAAGATTTCCCAGCTTCGAGGAATTTCGAATAGTCTATTGTTACAAGGCCACGTGAATGGAAGGAAATGTTTGTTTACCATCGACACAGGTACTACGTCATCAATAGTACGGCCAGGATTTATATCAGGCATAAAGATTACCAAGAGGCAAAATGAAGTGATCGTCCGGACAGCTACGGGGGACAGGGCTACGGTTCATGGAGAAGTAGACCTGGGTTTGCAGATTGGACAGTTAAGGTTCGACCACAGGGTCATCGTGGCTGACATCACGGATGACTTCATTTTGGGGCTAGACATCATGGAACAGTATGGATTTATTGTTGACGTAGGAAAGCGAGTCCTAAGGATTGGAAACGAACAATTTATTTTGTCAAAAGTGAACGACCAATGCGAGAAAACCAGGCTGTTGACAACGCAGGCAGTCAAGACTCCTGCATTATCCAGAAAACCAGATAAAGAAGATTGCAAGCGCTACCCTCAGGTGGAAGGATTGTCGAACATGGTTGAAGTCAACACTGTCAAGGTCGATCTTCCAGAGAGTTGGTTAAAGGAAACTCTGAGGCAAGAGCAATTGCGCGATGTAGAAATCGGACCCATGTTGAGAGCAAAAGAAGAGGGAACGCGTCCAGCATGGAAAGATGTTTCCAACAAAGAAGTGGGGCTGAAGGCTTTATGGTCACAATGGGATTCACTTACGGTCGTAGATGGGCTTTTGAGGAGAGCATGGGAAAGCCCAGATGGGAAGCAGGTTGCCATGCGTCTAGTGATTCCCAGGTGTCGTGTACCAGAAGTACTCCAGGAAGCGCATAATGAAACGTCCAGCAGACACTTCGGCATAAACAAGACATTGAGTAGAGCACGGGAACAGTTCTATTGGGTTAATAGTCGCCAGGATGTGGAGGCCTGGTGTCGCAAGTGTAAAAATTGTGCTGCCCGTGGAGAACCATTTTCGATGAGCAACTACAGAAATGGAAGCCGAGAACAGCCGAAGAATGATCGAGAGCAGAAGAACAGAACTAGTAACCGCTTGAAGGCCCGTTATGATCAGAATGCCAGTACAGGGGGATTCAAGGTGGGGGATCTGGTTTGGCTGTACAACCCACAGCGGAAGGAATGGAGATCCCCGAAACTTCAACCTCCTTGGGATGGACCGTATACTGTTATTACCCGAATAAATGATGTCGTTTATCGGATTCAACGAAACAAAAAGTCCAAGATGAAGATCGTACACTTGGATAGACTGGCGAAGTATGTAAAAGAGGCTGAATTGCCTGACCGGGACGTTCAGGCTTAAGGAGGGGGCAGTGTAATATGTTGCACCCCTTAAAATTTAAGGTTATGTTACTAAAAAGTAGGCAGACTTCAACAGATCGAATGTCTGAATGAATGTAGTGTATTTGCACCTACTCGAAAAAGAACCTACCAGAAGATTCCAAAGTGACATCTGGAATTCTCTAGAGAATGGTGGCGTCATCACAGAACAATCGAGATCTGTCATTTTTAGGTATAAAAGACCAACCGCATTCTCGGCGAGTAGTTCAGAAAGTTCAGAAGTTCAGAAAGTATAGAAAGTGAGGTTAAGACTTCAAGGATAAACAAAGTGATAAACATTGTGATTTTTAGTCAGTAAAGTGTAATTAAATTAATAATAGTATTGTGAAGTATCCAGTAAATATTTAATAAAGTGTGTTAGTGGACATCTCTTGTTATAATTTTTGGAACCCACGGATTTTGCGAGGGTGGTTTCCTAAGGGTGGAAACACGTTACACTATTATACTATATGAATATTCAGAAATATAAAAAATAGGTTGGTTTTGTGTTTTGATGATGGGCTAAGGTATAAAAAAACAATTTCATTTATTTATTTATTTATTAAACAAACAAATGCAAAAAATAAGTAAAGGTGGCGCAGCGGGGTAAAGCATGTTAGTGGTAAGCGCACTTGGTCACATTGTCTATCTTATACTGGGTTCGATTTCCAGCTCCGAAAATGACAATGTCGGTGGATAATGGAGGTTGTGTGGTTGTATGCGTGGTGTGTTCATGTTTATATTAATATACTTATATAACTATAAAACTTATTTTATGTTTTTTTTATAATTATTCAGATTTTTAGGTTTTGGACAGCCACCCTGGGTCCGCCACCTTGAATTTACAGTTACTGTCCTCAAATTCAAAATTAGCAATTAAAAAAAGTATATGTCGTAGTCGTTTGATGAAATCGACGTAATTTCGTGAAAAGCCTATAGACAGTACATGAACTGCCGACATATCATGCAAATTCTTGAGGTTGCACAATCTTCCTAGGTATTTCGTGAAATGCCGTGGTCGTTTCGGTACTTGACGTTTAAAGCCATTTCACACGATCTGCCGCAAATTAGATTGTTTTCTAGTACTTGCTGCTTTGCAAAGCCAAAAAAATTACCGTATACCATCAAAAAATTAAGGAGGTGCGAAAAATATTTAAATAATTTTGAGGTTAGATGAGGTTAAGATGTTATATTCGTAATTCGTAATTTCGTTAGCAATCTAAAACCCGAAACGTACCAAATAAGTCTAAACCTAACCTCAAAATTAATTAAATCTCCATCTTTCTCTCTTTGCAATGATTACTGAACAAGTTTTTTTTACTATTAATTTTCATAATAAACAATGGATGAAGTAAAAACAATTTTTGAGGCCTTTGGTTCTTACACACACTCTAAATCTTATTTTATCTTATCTTATTTTTTTCACCCCCTTTAATACCGGAGTGGGGATGGTTATGGCGGTGGCTAATGCCAAACAATTTTTTGAGACCTTAGCTTCTCTTATCTATTTTATGGACTCTTACTTGCTTGATTTACCTATTTACCCCAATTTATCCCTCAACCCTTCAACGGAATAAGATCAAAATATAATCTAGTTCCAGATCTCGTTAAAATACATATGTGTACCAAATTTCAAGTCAATATCTTAAACGGTTCCGGAGTAATCATGCGCAAAAAAAAGTTACGGACAGACAAAACGACAGACAGATTTTTTTTCTCAAACTTAAAATCCCGACGTTTCATGACATTCAAAGTCTATATGTACAGTAAAAATTTCCATTTTTTTTGCGTTACTATCCTACTTCGACTGGACGTGGAAGTAATTATTCACAAACACCACAACCACCGTATAATGGGGGCGAGACCAAGAACTGAAAAAAATGGATAATTCAAACATCATACGGTTATTTCATAATTAATGAATTTTATTTAGATTTTTGGGTATAACTATTTCCACATCCAGTGGAAGGACAGTGACGACAAAAAAAATTGAAAATTTTTATTGTTCAAATAGGCTTAGAATGTCATGAAACGTCGAGATTTTAAGCAAAAAAATCTGTCTGTCTGTAACTTTTTTTTGTGCGCACGATTACTCTGGAACCGTTTAAGATATTGACTTGAAATTGGGTACAAGTATGTATTTTAACGAAATCTGGAACTCGATTATATTTTGATCTTATTCTCTTGAAAGGTTGGGGGGTAAACTGGGATAAATAGGTAAATCGAGCAAATAAGAGTTCATAAAATTTGTAGTTAGTATATATAAGAGAAACTAAGGTCTCCAAAAACTTTTTGGCATTAGCCACCCCCACCATTTATTGAAGGAGGTGAAAACAACAAAATTGTGATTTAGTGTGTATACAAGAAGGCCTCATTTTTTTTTACTCCATCTCACCCCAACTCCCACCCCCCACTACCGATGTGGCATATCGTTTTATGGGTTTTTGGGGTAGACGATTTCAAATTATTGTGAAATTTGGATGGAAAATCTGAATGTGGAAGTAGTGATTGCTTGGGCAGCGGTTTTTCTATGAATGTTGAGAAAATACTAAACCATGGACGGTCTGTGTTTGAGTGATTTATTACTCAGTGTATTTACCAAATAGGTACTGATTAATAAGATGTGTACCTACCTACCTACCAAACCCTACACATGCTTCATTAATGAATAAAACTAAAAAAAAAAAGAATATTTAGCATATATCAACATCGGCGTGTCTAAAAATAATAAAAGTCCGTAATTAATGGGCGTCAGCAGTACACAACAGTATTAAAAATATATACTTGACATTTCGTTTTGTTTTGCATAAAATACCATTTTAAACAAAGCAAAAACAAGACACACACCGCCCGAGGCGGATAAATAATTAATGCACGCCTACTCTCTGAACGGTATAATTTTTTAAAAAGGTTAGCTATTAGAGTGAAACGTTCTAAATAGTTGGTTGGCGATATATGTTTAAAAAATAAGCCGCCGCATGTGACATTGGTATCAATGCGGAATTTGCTATTAATCAGAATTTTATTTAAATCTGCACTGATACCGGGAATTCCTAGAGTCTGGAGTGTATAAACGCTTTGATGATGCGAACATTCTTTAAAATGTTAAAAATGAATCAACATGAGGTTGATGGCGTGACGCACCCTGTATATATTTACATTTATACGGTGGTCTTGCTACGGAACTTTGAAAAATCGATTGAAAATGATAAAATGACAATTTTTCCAAACTGCCATAAAATCTGATACATACCTACTTTCAGCCTCTACATTTTTTGATAAAAATATAACAGATTTTTTCCATGGTAATAAGCCTTATTTGTAGGATAGTGTTTTGGCCGGATACCGAATACCGGATATCCGGCGTACTTCTTGTACCGGATACCGGATATCCGGCCAAACATCCGGCTCACATTGAAAGCTGGATTGAAAACACGTTTTGGCAACCTCAACGACAAAAAATACTTACTGGCAACTCTTCTAGACCTCAAATTTAAAACAAGTTTTTTCGATAAAAATCAGGCTGAAAAATTCTGTCAAATTATTCTGCTGGAGGCTTAAAAAAATAGTTGTGATGATTCATATTCAAGCATGATAGTGAAAGTGGTTCTTCTCCTTCCAATAAACAAAGTAAGAGAAACCCACTGGGTAATGTTATTGCTGATATTTACAACACTTTTTGGGACTGTTTTGAGGAAGTGGCGAAAAAATAGTAGCGTTAATGAAAACGTTTCGGAGAAAAGTGCAATGGCCGAAGAGATCGATTATTATTTGAAAGAAGCACGGATTCAAAGAAATAGCGACCCTTACGCATGGTGGTATACTAACTCCAATTAGTAAACACTTTTGTCAAAGTTTGTAAACATATATCTTTCAGCTCATTGCCGTAGTGTATACAGTGAGAGGCCCGTTTCAGAAGCTGGCAACGTATACGAAAAGAAACGCAATCGTCTACTACCTCTAAACGCTGAAAAACTCATCTTTATTCAGCATAATTTACCATTGGTAAACTTTAAGTATTAATTTAGTAACTAATCTATAGATATTTCCAGTTTGTAGTAATTATTGTAATGCAGGATAAGTGAAAAATAATAAAACTGTTTCATTTTTTATACCACTTTTTATTTTTTAACTATCCGGTTTTGGCGGGATATAAGATCACTATCCGGTGCCCAGCCGAATAGTAATAAAGTGGCCGGATACCGGATAGTAACCGGATATCCGTTGCATCTCTACTTATTTGCCTGCCGAATATTATTTTTTCAGTCAAATATTTTTTTTTTTTTTTTGGTATCGAGCCAAGTAGCCGACCGGACTAAATAGAATACTGAATTGAAATATCTAAATTGAACATATTGATGTAGTTATTTATAGGATAACATCATATTATTATTAAAAAATGTTAGCAGTTTCATATGACCGAATAAAAATGAGGCCTAAATCATGTTCGGCTACCATAATTGTCTGCACATTTTCAATTTTACTTCAATCGGACAATTTCTAGAGAAATTCAACATGGCGACCAAACATCAAAATCTAATATGGCCTATAACCTTCTCGACAAAATAGTCTTTCAAATAAAAAAAACTACATCAAAATCGGATCACCCGTTGAAGAGATATGAAGCCACAGACAGACAAGACAAGACATATTTTTAGTATAAAATAAGAATTAATAGAAAAACTTTTATTTGTTTAATTAGTTGTTATATATTTTATTCAGTTATAAACAATCACAACATTTTTTAACAATAATATGATATTGTCCTATAAATAACTACATCAATATGTTCAATTGTAGAGCCCTGAGGATGTCAATAAATTTTGACGAAACGTCGACCATTTAAAAAAGTCTTTTCCTAACACACCCTTTGGTCTATACCCGTTAACCGTTGCCAGCATTAAAACACAGACCATGAATTATAAAGACAAGGATTACGGACGCTAACGGGAATTTCCATGAAAACCGATCCGCAAAATGTGAAGAATCCAGGTGGCGCTAATAACACTAGCAAAAATGTCATTAGCCAATGAGCAGCTCGCGTTCCAGTGTGCTCGTGAGCACTGCGCCATCTACAACGCGTGTTTTTTTCTTCCAGTTTCACTGAAATGTTGAAAGCACGGCGTGCGTCATCCTTGTCTTTAGTCTTCATGACACAGACCATCACCCACTAATAAAAAGTTATTGTTATTATTAGGTATATTAAAAAATAAACAAACTAACAAAGAAACAATTGCCGTCGCCTAAAACGGGATTAACATGTCATTCCATGAAGAAATACTATCTTAGAAATGAATAAAAACAAAAGTGAAAAAGCTGAGTGAAGTGAATATTTGATATAGACGCGCTGGCCGCTTCAAGTCAACTGTTAAAACTTTGCGTTGAACGGCCTGAATATGCGCAGTTTGATATAGGAGGGGCGTACCTATCGCTGTAGTTCGAGCGCTGTGATTCATTTATTTATTTGAACTTGTATTTCGTTTTTATGTATGAAAATAAAAATTACTGATGACATCTGTGGATAGAGATTTATTTTAAAAAAGAATCATTAAAATGGGTCCAATGGGAGCCGTTGGCGAAGCCGAAAGATAAAACGGCTTGTGTTTTAAACATATAGATTTGATATTCGTGAGAGTGATCTGGTGTTTTGGTGTTTCTGTGACTACTTCAGAGTGTTCAAAGTAATGACTGCACTGGATTAGGGTACGTTTTATTGAGAGCTCTGTGCTTTTAATTAAACAATAGGGCGAGTCATGAATGTAGACTTCACTCTGGCAAAGTATGTTTTGCTAAATCGCTGCAGTGTTCCTGTTGTAGAACTCGTCCAAAATCGTCCTAAGTTGAAGACATAATCAAAATTCGACTTAGGCAAAAATTTCATTTAAAGACATTTTTAAGAGTCTGCAGAGGCACAGATCAGTCCATAAGGACCGTTTTGGGTTCTATAAGGCGTTGTAAATGACCAGGTGAAAATTCGAAGAAACACCGAATTTTCACTTAGAAAAAATGTTTTTGGTTCAGGATATGAGAGCAGAAGTATATAATGACAAATATTTATGAATAATATACTTTTTCAAAGGTACCACAAATTGGACTTTGGAAAATAATATTTTTGAAAGGGCGTCAAAGTTTGGCTCAAGAATCGATTTATCGAAAGTACGCCAAAATTTCACTTGCAGACTAATTTTTCAAAACTGCGTTGAAATTTGGCTTGAAAATCGATTTTTCAAAAGTACGCCAAAATTTCACCCGCAGATTAATTTTTCAAAACTACCTTGAAATTTGGCTTGAAAATCGATTTTTCAAAAGTACGCCAAAATTTCACCCGCAGATTAATTTTTCAAAACTACCTTGAAATTTGGCTTGAAAATCGATTTTTCAAAAGTACGCTAAAATTGGTCTTAAAATAGATTTTTCAAAAGTACCACAAAGTCAGTTTAAAAAGTATCACGAAAATATACTTTAAAATATTTTTTATTTTTTATTCCTCCACCAAAGACATTGACCTCTGAGGTACGGTCATTGAAAGCCCAATTCTAAAATATGAGCATAAAATTTTAGCGATGCACTGCATCCGAAAGGCAAAATAGACGATTTTGACAAAGCCGGCGTAGTGCCGATAAGCAAAAATTGATAAAAATCAATGCACATGTACAAGGCCGATTTCTCGCATGGAAAGAGTTTGGATTGACTCAGCGGCTCGCAATTTGGTCGAGCGCGTTGAGTGGTCCAGACAAAGCAATGGTAGAAAAGCCAATAACAGGGCTTTTCAAATGACAAAGTTATAGAAGAAAACGCCTTGTGCATAAAAATCCAAAAATTCAATTTTGCCTAAAAGTCGCTCGAAGGTGAGTAGCTGCCATATCGATAATATTGAACGACTGTGATAAAGGTTAGTAAGTCGTGGACTGATCGAACGCCATTCAACTTACGCAGTAATAAGTCCTCTGAATGTGTTTGAGTACGTGAATCTCCACGATACAAGAACTTTAAAGCTAAGTAGTCTCTAGCGAAACTAAATTCATTTAGTAAAACTTTTTTAAGTTAATTTCAGTCAACCTTAATTATTCATTTACCCAGAGTCTGAAACGATTCAAAAAGCTCGTATTTTGATTCTGAGAAGGTATGTATGAATCTTTTCTACCTAATCGATCGTTAGCGTGAGCGCTCTCACTTGTATGGTCTGAAAGTCACTACCTTGATTGAGGAAGGCACGATTCTTATCTTGAGAATTTTGTATAACCAATTCTGTTAAATAAACGGATTCTTTGAACTATTGTTTCTTAATTGATATTGAGGCCTGTTGACGGTCTATAATCCCTGGAACTTTCGTATAGAAAGCCGGATGTGTCGAGTTAATTCGCATTAACGTTCGACCTTCTGGTTACTTTACGGAGATTTGATGATTTTTTTATGCGTTTTTTGAGAAATAGATTCCGTTATTAATGGACCAAAACGTGGTTTCCGCGTACCAAAACTAATCCCTCCGCAGAGAAATTCTTCGGTTGGGATTTTTTTATGCAAAAATTCAGGAAATTAAGAGGTGCCTAAACCCCTAACGAGGGAATTCGGGCCCAGAGAGAGCATCGTTTCCGATCTGTGGTAGTGCAGCCTTGGTCCATTACTCAGCTACCGAAGTACATCTTATGTCGAACCCGCCTGGGAGGTAGAAGAACGAGGTAATACGCGACTGGCGCCCCCTGAGAAATAAATTGGTGTCGCGTCATTTTGACGCCCGGTAGTGCGTTCTTCTACATTCCTAGATCTAGGGAATTGTCCCTAGTTCTAGGGACAATTTTTGTATATCTTCAATACTAGGGAAATAGGGAGATTCTAGGGATGTTGCGTGTGAAATCGCTATTTGGTGTTTATATTACTTATTTTTATTTGCTACCTCCAACCGTGAATGTTTTATAAATATCTGTAAAATAACTCCTATTCTTGAACTCCCTGCTCTCTCTAGGAAATGGAGGTTCAAGCTGAACAGCTGAATGCCGAACTGATAGGGTTTTTTCAGTAGTTACTGACGTAAGAACAAAAAAAGGAAATAAACTAAGTAGTGAAGCTTTAAATGCCATTTCCGTTATTAGATTTTCTCGTAACAACTGCTGTCAGTCTTTTAATGTTTATGATAGTCATCTTAAAACTAATGGCATCAAAAAACATGTACGCCATTAATCATCGTATGTAATATCACTAGTGCTTAAAATTTTATCGAAAATTTTTTCGAAAGCGTGTTGCCTGGTAATATAAAGAGTGCAAATTGGCAGTTTATTATCTGATTAAATCCCGACCGCTTTAGCGGGAGGGATTTAATCTTTGATAATAAACTGCCAATTTGCACGAGTTATATTAACTAGGGGCAACTTAGCTTGAGAAAAAATTTTTAGATAAAATTTAAAGCACGAGTGGTATTTGTGGAGAATATTTCACGAATAAACAATTCATTAAGTATATCTTCAATATTATGTTCAGTAATTAATTGCCTTCAGACGTTTCCTTGTTGCTTTTTAGAGATTACTCACCTTTATCTTCAATTTCGTCATTTACGTCACATAAAAATGCATTTCCAAAGCGACTCATCTAATAAAAAACAAAGTAGGTTTATATTATGACAATCAATAAAAACAATATACGTTAAACCATAGGTACTATAACTTATAAGACTAGTCATCACAACAAAGCACGCTTCGACCAATCACATTACCGGTGAAATCACACAAATTGCATATTACCAATCTATCCCTTTTACGTTCTAAGGCTGCCGGCTCAGATGGTATGGTACCGCCATCTAGTAACGCTAGCTTAACTTAGTTACTAGCCTAAACAGTGAATTGAATTATTATATTAAAGTGTTTATTAATATATATTTATGTATTAATCCTTGTTTCTAATTTGAGAAGTTTGATAGTTAAGTTAAGGTTTACTTGTTTAAGTAGAGAGACTTTAAGTACAACGAATTATAATGTATATAGTGATACTGCAGAGTTTTGATTCTCCAAATAAGTGTTAGCTGCTTTGTAATGATTGATGAATTACCACACGTAAGTACCTAGATTTGTGTATTTATCATGAAATAACTGATTTGTCTGCTTCGTAGATAGTCATATTTAATTTTAGTTGTGAAAATTATTTTGTAATTATGTTAGGTATTAAGCCATTGAAAGCTGTGTACCTATAACTTGTCCCGAACCTATATAAGTTCCACACAGCATTGGCTTTTTAGGTTATTAATACAATACTACAATTTACGTTAACAATTAGTAATAAGCTAGAGAAGATATTTATAGATAACATTTAAAAGCCCGATTTGTCCTATTTGCCGAAAACATGTCACGACACAAAACGTCAAAAAATTTTCGCAATATTTGCCGCTGCAGCGACCTAAAAAATTAGAGCGATAAATTTTGCATGTTGGTCCTGTCAAAAGCAGATCTAGCTTGAATTACCACTAATAATGACGTTTGATTGGTGCAATGTTGTGAAAAAACGGGCTCTCATTGGCTATAGCGTTAATGAGTGAAATAATCATTTAAAATTTTTGCGGAATACCAGGGACTTTTCATTTAAAATTTCTAAGGAATTCTAGGGACATTTTTCCCCAACGTCCTAGGTATTTTCAGCTGTGCCCATCTGGGAACACTGCTGTAGGATATAATTGTGTTGGAGTTTAAAATAAAATCTAATATACGTTATTAAATAGATAGTTGAAGAATAATATCGATTTCTAATATTCACAATATACCAATTATTTGTTTGCATACAATCATGTCTCAATTTTATTTAAAACCTGTTTTTATCGCAATTTTGCATGCTCTGTTAATTTAGTGGCATCGCTTTGGAAAATCTGCTAGTAAAAATAATTTTACACTCGATATGTAAAAACGAATACTCTTTCTAGGTCAAACGTAATTATCTTACCATTTTTTTTTGGTAAACTTAAACCCATACCCGACATCGATATTGTTAAATTAATAAATAAACTCGGATCCCTTTCGAATCCCCAAGACAATTTATAGATTCTTCTCTCACCTGCACTCTACAAAATGAAACGCATTAAATCTATTACAAGCGATGAAATCGATATGTTGCTGCAGTATCAATCGATGAAGACAGATTCCACTGGCGCACAATAGAATATCTCAAGACAAATAAAAGAAAAAAATATAACTTTTAGGTTTTTAATTTTTAATCAATTTTTATTTCTGTGCATTTTAGTTACCATTATTTTCCTGCAAATAAATAAGAAGACTCATGGATGAATCCAGCAAAATAATTTTATTATAATATATTCAGGACACGACGACATGTCGTAATAGAAATGGAAAAAAATATTTAAGTATATATGCGAAAGATGGAAATAAATAAAATCATGTTTCGCATAAATTTAATGATATCTCATGAGACAGAAACAGCCGACAAGTTTTCATAAAAGGAAAATATCACTGGGTCGCGAAAAGGAGTTATTGTAAATATATAGGGTGTCCCAGAATAAGGGTAAACAGATTAAAGGATATAAAGTAGTCAATAAAATAAGAAAGAGTTTTCATAACTGTGTCCTTTAAAATGCTTTTACTTCCACATCCAGTGGAAGTATAAGTAGAACGACAAAAAAATTTAAAAAAATTTTTATTGTTCAAATAGGCTTCGAATGTCATGAAACGTCGAGATTTTAAGTTTGAGCGAAAAAAAAATTTCTGTCTATCGGCCTGTAACTTTTTTTTTGTGCGCACGTTTACTCTGGAACCGTTTGAGATATTGACTTGAAATTTGGTGTACATATGTACTTTAGCGAGATCTAGAACTAGATTATATTTTCATCTTGTTCCGTCGAAGGGTTGGGGGCTAAATTGGGGTAAATTTGGAGTAAATAGGTAAATCAAGCAGGTAAGAGTTCATAAAATTGATATTTAGTATAGACAAGAAAAGCTAAAGTCTCAAAAAAAATTTTGGCATTAGCCACCCCCACCCCATTATTAAAGGGCATGAAAAAAAAATGTGATTTAGTGTGTACAAGAACCAGAAACCTCAAAATATTTGTTTACTTTATCCACCCCCCCACTATTGCCAGATATTGTGACCAACAGTAAACAGACTACCTCCCTGAAACCGTTGAGGAGATTGACCAATAGCCATGACTTGAAGAATTTCACCATACCGGGTATCGATGGATTACATAATTTCTTATGGAAGGTCTGAATACGTCAAGATTCCTGTACAAACAAGTATCTTACCCTAATTGTGTACAACGGTGAATTGCAATTCATAAGGTCTATATTCCCTTAATTTTCTTCATACATGATAGCTGTTGACACGGTGTCTCGGCTTCGTTCATCTTATGTGAAGTGCGGTTTAGTTCAGTTCCACTTGTTTGTGGAGCTGTTATAACTTTCGTATTTTGGAATATACATAAACCTATATTTTTCACGAAATATTGAAAAAATCAAGTTTTTTCGGTAAACCGACTCAATGTTGATTGTTTCTACAATTCTTATGTTTAAAATATCGAAAACATATTAAAAATATTCACATGGTACAGGGCCATGAATCAAATTATAATGCTTGAATAATAGAAAGAGATTGAAAGTAAAACAACATCTTCGCGGCAAGCAGTACGCATCACCTGCACCGCACGCTGCGCTGCCGCTGCCGCTGTCTGTGTGTCCGCAGAGCATTGTAAAAGTAGTTTGGGCACCTTTTCACAGATCATCTTGTAATGCTATGTACAATATCACATTTTCTCAGCTTCTTTTCAAGTTTTTATGTGAATATTTATATTGTGTTTTCAATTTGAAGTGTTTTGAATTATTTTATTGCTTGATAAATCGGCCATATTCGATCAACCAATTTGAATTACCTTTTTTTGACATCAAAATCTTTTTCAGCGACGTCGAAAACCCCCTTATATATCAATTCGAATTGAATTGCTTTAAAATTTGTAATAATAATAATAATTTTGTTAAAAAAAGAAATTCTTTGTGTTTAAATAATTAATAAACAATTTCCTCACGATTATATGTTTATAACTTTTTATTTTAAGCTATGTAAAAGTGATATCAATAGATTTTAGGAAAATCGAAGCTTCTCGTAATATTCCGAAATAATGCATATTTTCAGCCTCTCTATTGACTCCACTAATGCTAGTCCAGTCAATGAATATATTGTAGAGTAGAATGCATGGAATATGCGCGACTTTTTGATTTCAGAACTTTGGTAGGAGTAATTAGTAGGTAAACATACTAAAAGTCCCCGCCCCTGGGAGGTGAGCTTACAGTGGGAGGGAGGGGGGAAGGTACCATTTTTGGATTTTTCGATTATATCTCGGAAACGGTGGACTCTAGAAAAATATGTTCTAAATAAAAATGAAAGCTAATTAAATTTCCTATAAAATTGTTTCCATACATATTTGTCGAATTTCCAACGGTTTTCGAGATATACGTTATTTAAAATCGATAATTTTCGAAAAAATTATTTTTTAAATGTATATCGAATTGAAGGAAATTTAATGCTCCATAACTTCGTTTCTGACAATTTTTCTGAGAAACGATCGTGGGAGGCACTAGAAGCAAATGTTTGACAAAAAGAGTTAGGTAAAAATGATTTTTTAGAAAAGTATCGATTTTCAATAACGTATATCTCGAAAACCGTTGGAAATTCGACAAATATGTATGGAAACAATTTTATAGGAAATTTAATTAGCATTCATTTTTATTTAGAACATATTTTTTCTAGAGTCCACCGTATCCGAGATATAATCGAAAAAACCAAAAATGGGACCTTCCCCCCCTCCTCCCACCGTAAGCTCACCTCGCAGGGGCGGGGACTTTTAGTATGTTTACCTGCTAACTACTCCTAACGAAGACCTGAAGTCAAAAAGTCTCGCATATTCCATGTACTCTACACCCCCCTTTTAAGCACTCATTGACTGATTCATTTAATTTCATTTACGAAAACCTTTATTTATTGATTTAAAGTATCAAAAAATGTTTGTTTAATGTTCTTTGAATAATAAAAATTTATTATTTTGTTAGATTATGATGCTTTGCAGTTTTTATGTATTACTAGCTGACCCAGCAAACGTTGTTTTGTCATATAAATTATAAATTTCTGTCCAAAAAATAAAAAGAAAATTTCTGGATAGGGCCACCCTTATCACCTAGGGGTATAAAAAATAGCCTACGACCTATTCTCAGACCTACCAAATATACACCAAAAATTTCATAAAAATCGGTTAAGCCGTTTCGGAGGAGTTCGATAACAAACACTATGACGAGATTTTTATATATTAGATGATCTTTTGCCAAATATTATCGAATTACATTTTTATAATTACTTTTTATGCCTGTCTGTCTCTCGTTTTGTACTAAGCATTTTGATAAATTGAGATGGTACTTAAATAATATTATCAGTTATTAAAAACTGTATTTTTGCATTCACATATTTAAGGGATGAGCAAGTCTAGGGCCCCTTAGGAAACATTTTAAGAACTTTTTCGCATTATGATACGTACTATACTCCCTTTATTTTACTTATTATACTCTTCGCAAAAACGAAGAGTATATTGTATTTGATCGGCACATTTCTAAAATCGTAAATATCGCTCGTAGAGAAAAAATTTTCATATCATTGTGTTAGTGAACGAATTCTGAACAACTTTCAAAATGTCCGTCTGTCCGTCTGTCCGTCCGTCTGTCCGTCCGTCACGTTTCTTGTAAGCACGATAACTTAAGAAAGAAAAGTCCGATTGTATTGAAATTTAGAAAATAAGTTAGTGTTAGCTAGAGGAAGAACCCTATTGTTTTTGAAGAAAATCGATCAGTAAATAAAAAAGTTATGAATTATTTAATTTAAAAAAAAAAATTTTTGTTAATTTTTGTGGCTTGTACTAAAATGGAAATCGCGAGATATTATTTCCATAACAAATTTTTTTTTGTGTATGAAGTTTACTAATATTTCTTGGAAGTGAAATATGTATGAATGTCGACAGATATATATTAGAGACAATCAATTTTCCTAGCAACAGGTGGTAGCGCAGCGGCTAAAGCTTTTCGTTGCAGACGTATAATGGTTCGAATAAACAATACCTACTCTGAACCCTATAGACTTTCGGCGGGGGTACCTCAAGGCTCTGTCCTATCCCCCATACTTTTCAATTTATATATCTCTGACATCCCATCCCACCCTACAACAAACTTACTACTATACGCAGACGACACTACAATTTACGCAAACAGTTTTTACGCACAGACAGCAACACAGAAAATACGCTACCATACGATACAATTACTCAAATACTACAAACTGTGGAAGGTTGTGATCAATCACACAAAATCGGAAGTCATAACCTTCCACAGGAAATTCACAAACATAAAGACAATAACAAAACTAAAACTCGACAACCAGGACGTTACGGAACGAAAGACAGTAAATTTACTAGGAGTAACATTAGATACGAGGTTATCTTTTGCACCCCATGTGACGAAAGTAATTAATAAAGCTTACTCTGCGTTAAGCAAATTATATCCACTAGTTAATAGGCGTAGCCAGCTTAGCATTGACAATAAAATTTGTCTATATAAGGTAATATTTCGACCGATCCTAACATATGCCTGTGCGTCCTGGAATTTAATTTCGGACGCACAGTGCCTTAGATTACAAAGAACGCAAAACAAGCTGCTACGTCTATTAACAAACTCTCCTCGTTATATAACAATAGCGGAATTGCATCAAATCACAGGGGTGCAAATGATTCGTGAACATATAGACGAATTATCTCAAAGATTTTTTGCATACAAAATATTTAACTCTCCACTGACACAAAACATTACTAACATTAGACAGCAACAAAACGTACAACACACTCACAAATACATACACGAACGACTTCCAATTTACATAACTCCTTATCCTGATTAACCTTTTGTAATCCCATATAACACTCTATCCCAAAAAACCAGCCCTCAAAAAACCAACTTGCTCCTCTACTTATCCTTGACCCTCCGTCGAAACCTATAAACATTAACGATTTGTCCATCAGACAAAAATTTATTTTAACACTTGACAATATCAGAAGCAGGGTTTTTGTAAATTTTCCCTGCAAGCTTAAAATATAATCCAATGATATATTATAAAATAAAAATAAAATTTTAAATCTTAAATCGACAGATATGTCTACACTACAAATATGATTAAAATGTTTAATAAATCATCAAATAAATAAAATAACATTTCGGAAGTCATTCTGCCACAATATCCGGCCGTGGCGTCACTCTAGCGTATGCACGCGGAATTGTGACGTAACGAACTCATATGATTGTACACTGAATGAGATAATGAAATAAAAAATGAAATGTTAAAAAAATAGTTAAATAAAATAAAAGACTTGTAAACTTGTAAACTTTTCGTTGCAATCCAAGGGTCCCGTGTTCGAATCCCGCAGGTTGGATTTTTTTTTCATTTTTTTTTTTTCATTTTTTTTTTTTCATACAATTTTTTTCACAACAAAGTTTATATCACAAAATTTAGGATGTCCAAAAACTAACATTATTTACAAGAAAACTGCGAAGAGTATCCTATAGAATGTGTAACAATTATATATAAATAGCTCAGTAAATTGGCGAAGAGTACGTTTTTAGCTTGTTTTATTCTGTGACATCCTGACATTTAATCTGTTTTACACATATTCAACAATATAGTTAATTGACACGTAAAGCGTTCAAATTTTTGGCTTTAAATAAAGCCATATTATAAGCTGAGGAACAATGTCTTTACGTGTCTAAATGGACGAACTAATTCCATTTCCTATATTGAAACGATCAGCTTCATACTGCTCGTATGTAGGACGGGCAAATACAGCTAGTGTCCCCATTCCGAACTCTCATGAATATAATATGTGTTAGTGTATCTAACTATCTGTAAAACTCGAATCACGCTCCATTTCATAATAGTTTGTTGTACATTACCGTCATGGTTTATCGAGTTGCACTTTCTATATCGGCGACTTGTGTGTGTGTTATTTGGCCATATTCGAATCGAGCAATACCTTATGGGTAGCCCGAGAATTCTTAGAAAGCCGCTCACGATAATTGGTATTCTTTCAACATTTTTTTGCAAACCGCGTTGCACAAAAACGCCGAACGATTATAGAAATCGTAGGTTATGGTTTTCCTTTTATTTGATTGTATGGGTTTTCTTTTTTTGGTATTAAAGAAACTAGACGATCTTGGACTGAAAGTAATCGGAATGCGATAATCGGTGAGGGTAGAGCGAAGTACGGACCGCAAGTTTATTTTTGAAAAAACCTTGTTGGCACAGGAAATCCAAATCTCACCACAATATTTACAAAATCACCGAAAAATGGATTAATAAAAAGTAGACGGTGAGGTAATGAGAAAGTAGTCAGTTATATTACGTAAAAGATAAATCATTTTTTTCTGTTATTTCATAATACAGTTTGGGGCGCAGTACAAGTTAATAATTGCTATTACTGTATGAGTACACATTCTTTGAAAAAAATACTTTATAGTGGAGTCGATAGGGTTTGAACTTCGAACCCCGACCTACAAGGATGAAATGGTCTGAAACCCTTTGCAAAGTTTTTGGAAATATCTTAACAAATATTAGTTTTAGCGCATAAAGTTGGAAAAAGAAATCTTTATTAACTGAGGATGCAACTGTTTTTTTTTTTCATTTCATTAGGATTAATAGTTTCGGAGATATGGATATTTAAAGATGGGTTCGAACATTTATAAGACGAGGCATTTAGTTTAAATGTTAAATATTTAAAAAACCACGTCAATTAAAATGAAAGGCTATAAATTAAGCTTTCAAAGGATTTTTATTTGTTTCTATAGCATGAAAAACATAGAAGTTATGATCGAGACATTGTGCGTCTTCACATTTTTTTAAACAATCTGTTGTCATTTTATTACTGTAATTAGCCAGTAATAATTATTAACAATAATTCTCAAATATTGTTCTTTATTAATTTGGCATTACCTAGATGCTTATTTTTTGCACATTTAGAGCACATCTCTTAGAAAAAATTCCATCCATCATATCGGAGTCTACTTTTTCAATTTTTTTATTTTGACTTCAAATTCCTCGTCAAATTCGTAATTGGGGGATGTTTTCCTTATACCCGCTCTGTGCCATCTGTAGTAATAATATATTAAAAGAGGAAGAAAATCAATACGTTCGAAATAGATGATGATTAACAAGATTTCCATAAAAATGTGCAACCCCGGCGGCCTTTGATTTTTAAAATCGGAATACAGGGTATTAGTACAGTCGAATTGATTTAATTTAATTTCTTTCGGCGACAACATTCCACCTGAAATTTTATTGCTGATTTTTATGTACTATTCCTGATTATGAAAAAAATATTTGCGCCAAAAAATTCCTTGTGCGTCAAAAGTTAAATGCACTTTTTGACGCTCTTTCGCGGATTTTCAACGTATCTGCTTAATACCGTGCGTGTAATTTCCCATTAGGCATGTACATTCACGTAGCGCGAGAAATATGACAACACCGGCAACCGTAAATTCGTCCATCGGTGGAGCATTCCAGGTCTGTTATTTCATTTCAGCCAGCTGGCACACGCGATGTTGTGGTATGTCAAATAGAACGATCAAATATGGAGGACGAAATAAATTTTTTAATTCTTCGTCAATTATCAAGGAGCATTGTACGTCACTTTTTTTTCGATTGTACGTTATTTTATGTACGGGATAGAGTTCATTTTTTTGTCACCTTCAAAAGAAGTGCATTTTTACAATTTTCAAAAATGTATTTTCTATAACCCTCTCTTTTTCACCCAATTTTTATCGAAACAAAATGAAATGTACTATAGAAAGTCTCGGATAACTTCAAAAATTTAATATAAAATGAAACTTCATTAATTTGAAAAGGAAATTTATCAAGCATACGCATGGTAATAATAATAATATATGAAGATAATCAATAATCAGAACTAAGCAGTCAAGACTAGAGTAGTATTATTTTTTATGCGTATGCCGATGAACAGAATAGCACTAAGAATAACGAGTGCCTTCGTCGTTTAGAAAAAAAATTTTGCGTAGATATTACAGTCACAAGTGACATTATGGAGTCCTCGGTTAGTCAAAAAAAATGTCTAGCTAATAGTAAAAATAAGGATAGCTTTATAAAATTATTGCGAAAAGAGTTAATAGATAATGAATTTAACGTTAAAATATGCAGAGAAGATGCCGATACTACAATCGTTAAAACTGCTATTGATTTGAAAACCGAAGACAATCAAGATATTGACCTTTTGGTTATAATGACTCAACTAGCATGGAATCATCATAAAAAAATCTAATAATTGACAAAAGATATGATGAAAATAGAACTGTCTACAATTCCGCCTACTGAAGAGGTAATAGAAAAACACTGTTTATATGAGTCCAAAAATGGTTAGGTACTAAGAATGGGTGAAAAAAAGGGGGTCAAAGAAAATGCATTTTTGAAAATTGTAAAAATACACTTTTTTAGAAAATAGAAAAAAACACTTCTTGAAAACTAAAAAAAAAAACTCTATCCTCTAAAAGTGCATAAAAAGTGACGTACAATGAATTTTTAATAATTGACGAAGAATTAAAAATATTATTTCGTTCGCCATCTTTGACATACGGTGTCCGGCAGGGCTGGCTCCAGGTATTTTGCCGCCCCGGGCATAGTTTCATTTTGCCGCCCCTCTCTTATATAAATAACATTAGAGTCAGGCGGTGTAAAAATGAGACAAAATGACATCTTTCAATTTTTAGGTTGCTTAAAATCGAGTCATATTTAATGAAAGATTGGTATCATATGTAAAAATTACAGGAAAATCTATATTTCTATGTATTTTTTTACTAAAAAGTACCGTTAATTGATAAACAAAAATAAACAGTGTCTCATTTTTACCCTCCAAATGGGGCAAAAAAAAGACAATGGAGGGCAAACGTGATCTATTCCCATTCTTATTGACGTCGTACAAATGGACGTGCAAAAATAAGACAGACGAGGGTTTTTTCTTTTATATGTAATTTATTCAGATTTTTTATTAAACAAGAAGGGGCTTGCAGAAGAGCTAGCTTTTTCTAAATTAGGAAGCTGAAATGTGAGTGCTTCAGTCTGCCCATTTGGTCTCTTTAGTCTCTTTTTTACCCCGCTTTTAATTTTTTCGTTAAAATCAAATTTTTGATGATTTAAAACTAGCAAATTAATAAACTTGATCACAAAATGTGAAGTATGACACTTCTAGTTGACGTCTGCCAAATACGGACAATGCAAATAGAGAAACTATAAAATCCCCAGAAAAGTACTAAGGTGCGTTCAAAAATTTTTTTAAAAGTTTACTGAATAATATTTTTTTCCGCATTAACAGTAGGCATAGGACCTGATTGGATACCTAACATAAAACAGTTCTGAATATACAAAACAAACTTGAATGAAAAATTAAGTTTAATTTATTTCAATCTGGGTTGGATATCACCTTGTCTTTTATTTACCCCGCTACCTGTCTCATTTTGATCCCGCCTGACCCTATCTTTTCAGTCTGTTATTTTTTATAACACAGTCACCTACTGAATATTCTTGATGGTTTGTTTTTTTAGTTATAAGATTTACAGCAATGTTTGGATTTTCAGCAATATAAAATTACTGTATTTAAAAGGGTAAAATAAAATAATTTAAAAAATTAACCGTATTGAAACTTAAAAAAATACCACACCACATAAAATTAGACAAGAAATAAAATCACATATAAGAAACAGAATGTATGTATGTAACCTACTTTATATTAAAAAAAAAAAATAACAATAACAAATTATTTATATAAAGTTAACATTACTATTACTATATTAGTGAAACAATTGTTTCCTAGTAGCTTTTTTATATTTTTTGCTAACTGTGGATTTGAAGAATTTGCCGCCCCGGGCAGCCGCCCGCTTCGCCCTCCCTAGAGCCAGCCCGGATGTCCGGGATTGGTGCATTATATTTGACCATAAATGAGTTTTATTTTTGCCAACTTTGGTGAAATTACTAAAAGATATTCAATTTTGATTCTTTCGACTATTTTTGGTGTTTTATATTTTTTTCCAAGATGGCGGATTGACCAATAGATCTATATTTTTTAAGAATTTTATTTCAAATAAGCCAGTATTTTTAAATTCCCATCCGATTACTAGTACAAGATATATTAGGCAGATAAGTTGAAAATCCGTGAAAGTGCGTCAAAAAGTGCATATAACTTTTGACGCACAAGGAATTTTTGGGCGCAAGTACATAAGAATCAATAATAAAATTTCAGGTGGAATGTTGTCGCCGAAAAAAGTTAATTTACATTCGAAGATATTTAAATGAAGAAAATCAAAAGGCTCTGACCCTGAACAGATCATGATATCGAAAATCTGATATCAGAATATTGTATTGTCATCGGGAAATTGATGGCAAATAGTTTACAAGATTTGACCTAAACAAACAGAGAAAGTGTGTTACATGTGCAATTTTATTCTTCATGTATCCAAGAATTATTTATATTTAAACAAAAACGCGGTATATTTTAGTAAGTTTATACTTTAATACCTCAAAATAAAATGTAAATAAATTAATTCAAATAAATTACCAAGTTTTCAGTGAAAGTTACTACAGCGACACTGAATTAGCAAAGTGCAAACAAACCATCGAGAATAGAAGTGGCTGTATTTACTACGACCAGAAATCAGTACTACTACAAGGAAAATAGAGTTACATAACAGCTTAATTTCATTTATTTAAAATAATACGGATAAAGATATGAACTTTAAAATTTCAGGAGTATAATTTCGTCGTAAAATTAAGCTCGTAAACTGCAATGGTGTAAAAAATTCAATAAGGTCATAAAATTTTACAAAATCATGTCATAATTTTACGAGGGAACCGACTTTATTAACGTTTCCGAGTGAACACAGCACGTAAAATTACATATTTTAGGACACGCTAGCGCTCGCGTCGCAAATCACGAACACGCAGAAAATACTAACGAATGTCTTGAAAAAATAAACGTGTAGATAGGAATTTATAGGGGACGAATTATTGGACCCTTTTTTATTAATTGACTATTAACAGAGGAAAATATTTAGAACTTTGCTGAATGATATCCCTTCTACTTTGCGGAATAAGAAAGTGATAGAAGTTCGATTTCAAGACAACGCTCCCGCTCATTATGGATTAGTAGTTAGATTCCTGATAGCTGGATTGGCAGAAGAAGTGCTGTAGAATGACTTGTAAATAACTTATATTCACTTGATTTTTTCCTTTTTAATGCGTGAAATAAAAAACATAATTATTATCTCGGTGACAAATAAAAATTCTTCCGGTTATGATGACATTCCATGCTCGTTGCTCAGACATGCTATAGATTATATAGTTGAACCAATCACATACTTAGTGAACAAATCATTTTTAGCCCACACGACAGAGAACATTTTAAGTGAAACCTACAAAAACTTGCAAAATGAATAATTTTTTTTAAAATAAGTTCGTGAAAGTGTATAGAATAATATCCTGAAAAGTTTACATTCCGCTCGGATGCAGAACATAAAAAACAGTAAAAAAGATTTTTTTTTCATCCATTTTTTTCAAAATTTTGAAAAAATTCAGGTGGGCTAGAGGTACTAGAAAGAATTCCTCGTAAAGGAGGCTTCTTATACTATATTGGCATGATCAGACTTGAATCATCAATATATAGAAAGAGTGGTTGTTTTATTGTTTTTCATGCTGAATGTTTAATATAGTAAGAAAGAAGTCGACAAGTAGTTTCGTAGGGGGAACTCTTGTTGATCTTCTATTTTGGTCAGACTTGCACCAATGGTATATGAAAAAAACGAATGTTTTCTTTGAAAGTTATCTGCTGAATACCCAAAATAATAATTTTTAACAATGATGTAAGCAGAAATACTAGGTTTTTTTTTTCAACGATGGAATAATGAAGGCTATTATTATTGAGAACCACTGAAAATAATTAGTCCTTTATACCTTATGGGTAAAATTTTTATAACGGGACAATTATTAAAAATTAAATGTCAAAAACTGAGCAGTCCATGAAACTTTGGTTACGCTTTATCATCATAAAAACTTTTTGATTTCTGTGGTCAAGCGCGGATCTAGAAATTTCAATAATTTTTTTCTCGTCTATGGCGAATGGGACCCATACGTAATATGGGAAATAACATATCGAGAAGCACTTCTCTAATGACCCCTAAAAAAATTTGAAAAAGCAGTTTTCGAAAAATTTTTTCAAAATTCGGTCCCCCCCAGGTATAGACACTCCTGTTTAAAATTATTTTTTTTGTCATGTGCATTTTACTTTTCATAAAAATACAACAATACATTTTGAAGTTTATGGAAATATTTTCATTACTAACTGAGATACAACGACTTGAAATTTTGTGATTTGTTAAATTGTAAATCACAAAATTTCAATTCGTTGTATTTCAGTTAGTAATGAAAATATTTTCATAAACTTCAAAACATATCGTTATATTTTTATGAAAAGTAAAATGCATATGACAAAAAAAAAATAATTTTAAACAGGAGTCCCTAGACGGATAACCGAATTTTGAAAAAAAATTTCGCAAACTGCTTTTTCAAAATTTTTTAGGGGTCGTTACAGAAGTGCTTCTCGAGATGTTATTTCCCATATTTCGTATGGGTCCCATGCGCCACAGACGAGAAAAAAATTATTGAAATTTCTAGATCCGCGCTTGTCTGTGGTAGTAAATTAGATGCCGTTGCTTTTGCTCAGTTATTTCTGGTGGAGTACAGGGGATAGTATCTTCTGAATCACTTTCCATTCTTTCAACCCCAAAAACTAACACAATCAAACACAATTCCACAAAACCCGTTTTTATTTTGATTGTTTACGGCGTCTGTTTATTTATTTTTTTTTTCATAGTTATCGGTCTCTAAGGTATTTTTTATGTGCACAGATAGACTGATTCATGCATGATTGGTACACGATGAGGTATAATGACCAGAATTCCTTCATCGTAATTCCATGTGGGATTAATTGATGGCATTGTATACCAAAAATCACCCATTTAATGTTCATATTATTTGTGTAGTATATAAAACTTTTTATTTACCTATTTTATTAACTGTGGGTACGATATTTGTGTTAAATACCTTTTAATTATCTTGTAAATGTCGATGATCATTACAGAAATTAACATAGCACTTCTAGGATTGTTGTTTTTCCACTACAATTAACGACCACCTATATATATAATGTACCGTAAAGTTATTTACTTGTTTATGCAAACACTCGGTGGCGAGGCGATTTGTATGTATGAAGTGGAAAATATATACGATTATAAATAGAAAACAGTTACCAGAAATGAAGTGTTTTATACGTTACTACATTACAAAGGATATGCAATTAAATATTTATTGAATAACATCGCTTATGCAACGCAACGGTCCTGATCTACCATCATGTTTTATTTTTGACTGGCATGATATGGTAATTACAGTATTGTTTACTCCGTGTTAAGTAACATATCGATTCGATAGATGACGAATTTCTGTCTAAAAATATAGTGAACAAATGGATTTTTAATGCCTACTCGGATTACAGCATCGAGTAATTGAACATGGAATATTAATTATTATACAGGGTGCCCAAGTAACAATTTAAATGCCAACAAGTATTTATCGGGTTTTATCACAGATTTAAGAAGGTAAATAAACCGAACTGGCTTTTATTATTTCTTTTGTGCATACCAATTTATTTGCAGACAATATGTACTTAAAAAAAGGCATTCACTAATTGTTAAAGCAATTTGTTAAACCTCTTTGCTCTTTAAGACCTATTGGTTTTATAGCCACTTAATTGCTGCATTATTCAAAACCACAATAAACTCATTAAGTTTTATAGTGGATTTTAAACATTTTAAGTTTTGTGGTAGACATCTATAAATCTTTACAGGGTGTTTTATAAGCAAAGTTGTAAAAATCACCACTAATGAAGTACCTTTATTTTTCAAAATATGAAAAAATTCCACTAAGAAAAGTTATTTAGAATGCAATTTCATACCTCTATACCAAATTTCAGGAATATAAAATTATTTTTTTGAAACTTCCCATTTTTTGCGAATTAAGAGTTGAATTCATATTTAAAGTTGTGTAGGAGTAAATGTTAATCATCTCAAAAAGTAGGCTATTGGTAAATAAAAAATTGAATATACGAGATGTAAGAAGGTATAATGTTAATCGAACTAATTGTAAACCAAGAAACAATTACTCACAGAAGATTAAGGAGGTTTCAAAATTATAACAAGTAATAAATGTCAAAAACATAACAGATTCACAAACAAATTAATTATCGACCAATACAAAACAATGTTTACAATTTTTTTATTATTCGACGTAGCTACTACCCACATCCACACACATTTCGATCCTTCGCCTGAAGTCCTTAAAACTGTTTCGAATATGATCTAACGGTATGGAGTTTACGGCATTTGTAATTCTCTGCTTCAATACTGCTACATCGTGAGGAAGTGGTTCAGCGTAAACCAACTGCTTGAGGCGACCCCATAAAAAGAAATCCAATATTGATAGGTCTGGGGATCTCGCCGGCCACTTGATCGGTCCATTCCGGGCAATCCAATTTTCTCCAAAATTTAAATTCAACCACCGATTAACCATTTCTGTGGAGTGGCCAGGGCAACCATCATGTTGAAAATGAACTAAAGGCATATCTCTTAAAATATTTAAATGTTCTTCAGAAAATCTTTCAAGAAGCTGTAAATAAGTGTGCTGGTTTAACCTTACCTCAATGAAATAAGGTCCAATAACTCCAACGTGATAAGAAACGGCACACCACACATTCCCTTTTTTATAATATTGTCTTCTACAATGAATTCTAAAATTTGGATTTTCAGAAGCCCAAAACCGACAATTCTGAGAAACAACACCATTGGTTGTGAATGTGGATTCATCTGAGAAAATTATGAAATGATGAAAAAATCCCTCTTCCATGATTTTTTCTCCAATAGTCAAACAAAAATCCAACCTACGGCCGTCATCTCCCTCTTCAAGCGTATGTTTATAATTTGCTTTATATGCACTGAGCAATTCCCTAATTGAGTGGAAAATAAAATAATTGGGAATTTTGAGGTTTTCTTGCTATTAGTCCGTGGGACAGCTACAGAAAATTTAGGCCGATTTCATTTTTTAACATTATTAAACTATTTCTGTCATAAATAGTGAAAATGGCTATCTGCCAGAGTGTGCACATACACGTACACACAATGTTCATTTCGGAAGCTTAATTAAATTCCCATTAATATCAGTCCAAATTGTCTGCATCAGACCCTGGCCCTGTCTGCTACATGATCTGTTTCATTAAATCTACTTAATGTTCTGAATAGAGCAAATCGCGGAATAAGTCAACAACTAACTGGGGTCTAGTCGTGTACAGATCAGAGACTTCTTGACACAAATTAAAATATTAATCTAGTGACGCTATGATGTAGGTTTAAATATTAAATTAGTAACCAGAAGAAAAGCAAATCCTTATATTTCATAGGGGAGTTACAACGACGTTTGTTTAAGAAATATTAAAAATAGAAAAGCTTCGGAATTAGGAATATTCGCATTATTTTTATGATTTCACAATTCGTTAATTAGAGAAATCGAACGTAGATTCGCCATATCAGTGGCATAGCCAAAATTAAGAAAATATGGAAATTCATATATCGGTAAATCATTTAGAGGAAATAACTTTGACAATAATTATTGTAAGGCGTATAATAAAACTTTATATTATTAACATAACAAAAAATAAAATAGAAATATTCGATGTATTGGGAGACAGCGATAGTGAATCTGAAAGTGTTATTTACGTTTTATATTGAATTTTATATTTTATTTTAAGAGCTGAATCATTTGTTTTTGTGCAGACATTTTTCTCCATCTTTTTTAATTTTTGTGTTAAATGACAAAGACAATATTTGCAAAATTTTTTTTATAAATGGACGCCATTTTCAAAGTACATGTCTAAAATTTTTCCTGATAGTGGAGCGAAAAAGAGGTAAAATTGTGTCGTTTTTTTTATGAGCTTAGAACAAGATCAGACTCAGTGGGTATTACCAACAACATCATTTTACATATAAAAACACAAAATACGACATTTTTTAGTGGTCACAGATATTCATATTTAAAATTTAATTTTTTTTTAAATCATGTTTTTTTGTACATCCATTGCCATATCTCAAAAATGAATTGAACTATCGATGTGAACTTTTTTTTGTTATAAAACACACACTTAAGCGCTTCTCTCTATTCATAGAATTGCTAATAAAAAAAAATGTAAACATGCCAAAAACGTAGATGACCCTGAAAGTTTAGAGAATACGCCATCAAATTTTCACTAAGCGAGGAAATTTTTTGTTTTTGAAAATTTTGTGTAACATGCTGTTAAGAAAATGAAGTCAATAGACTAAAAAAGTTTTTAGAAAAAAAATATTTTCATTATTAGCAATAGTTTGCTAGTTACGAATTTTTTAGTATGGAGGAATTGTCGAAGCGTACGCGCGCCGTACTTAGAATAATAATGATTATGTATTGTATATAACGGAACTTTTCATTATTATTTTTTTATGTTTAGGACTGTTTTATCACGTTTTAGGATCTGAAAGGATAACTTATTTTTTCCAGTGACACATTAAGGACTAAGGTTGAAGGCAAAAAGGAATTAAAAATCTTAAATGGAGTATGCATTGCATTGGGATCTCGGAAACGGTGAAAAATAATATTATAGTAAAATGGAAAAAATGTTGCGCAACTAGGGGGTTAATAAAATCCCATAAACAGAAGTTTAGGAAAAGTAACAATTTTGGAGTGTTTTGATAAAAAGTAAACTATCAAGTTTTCCTTTTTTTGCGTTATTATTGGAGCAAAATAAAAAAGACAGTTTCTTAAAGCACGTGGCAATCTTAATATTTGCATCCAACATTTCCTCTGTCAGAGTCCCTATCCGAAACTCCCATGCATTGCATTTTTACCCTAGATCCACACAATAACACAGGTCGACAAAAAAAAAATCTACTCCAAGGACTAAATCTATCATGCCTTAAGTATTTTTGTATGCTGAATCCGAATTTTCCACTTAGATTTCGAGCAAACGTCAAACATTATCAAAAAAATCGTATTTTGACGATAAAAACCGGGATTTACTCGAAATCTACGCGGTAAAAAAAATTTTAAATTGAAAATTCGGATTCAGCACACAAAAATACATAAGGAATGATAAGTTTAGCCCTTGGAACAGAACTTTTTTCTTGTAGATCTGTGGCACAGGTGCACTTTGTACACAGGTCTAAAAAAAAAGAAATTCTGTTCCAATGACTAAATCTATCATTTCTTATGTATTTTTGTATGCTAAATCCGAATTTTCAATTAAAAAAAATTTTTACCGCGTAGATTTCGAGTAAATCCCGGTTTTTATCGTCAAAATACGGTTTTTTTGACAATAAAAACCGGAATTTATTCGAAATCTACGCGGTAGAAATTTTTTTTAATTGAAAATTCGGATTCAGCACACAAAAATACTTAAGGCATGATAGGTTTAGTCCTCGGAGATTTTTTTTTTTTTTTTTTTTTTTTGTAGACCTGTGAATTGAGTAAACGTGTTATTTTCGCCTAAATTAGGTAACAAAAAAGAAAAAAACATCCTAAATTAAGTCTTTTTTAATTTCCTAATTATAGTCTCTAAACTCTGTTTCCATGGCTTGTGCACAAGTTTATCGTTTTCCTCTATTACTACGCCACATAAAATTCATTCCATTTTACAATGAAACTTAGATTGCTTATTTATCTTAAATATTTTTTAAGTAGATAATCCACGCACAATTCGCACAATGACCATACGTTCTACAATATAATACAAGTGGTAATAAGAGAAAGAATATCGTTACACATTTTACTTCCACATTCAGTGGAAATATAGTATGGACAAAAATATTTTTGAAAATTTGTATTATCCAAATAGGCTTAGAATGTCATGAAACGACGAGATTTTAAGTTTGAGCAAAAAAATTCTGTCTGTCGGTCTGTCTGTAACTTTTTTGTGCGCACGATTACTCTGGAACCGTTTAAGTTATTGACTTGAAATTTGGTACACGTACCATGTATTTTAACGAGATCTGGAACTAGATTATTCCGTAAAAGGGTTGGGGGTAAATGGAGGTAAATAGACAAATCAAGCAAGTAAGAGTCCATAAAACTGGTATTTAGTATATATAAGAGAAGCTAAGCTCTCAAAATTTTTTTTTGGCACTAACCACCCACATTACCAACTCCCACCCCATTATTCAAGGGGGCGAAAAAAATAAAATTGTCATTTAGTGAAGAACCAAAGGCCTCAATTTTTTTTTACTTTATCCACCACTACTACTTACTTTATTCCACCACCCTCAGCCTCACTACCGATGTGGCATATCGTTTTATAGGTTTTTGGGATAGACGATTTCAAATACATATTATATTATTAAAGTTCCATAAAAAATGATTTCCACATTAAAATTTTTTTCGTTCTGAGAGACTTGGATAGAAGATCTGGATGTGGAAGTAGTGATTCCTTGGGCAGCGGTTTTATAATATGACCTTCGACGAAAACGAATAACGTTAATAGTACACCGCCCTGAGACTAGTTAGTTTTAGTGGACGCGGACGTATTAATATTCAATTTCTGCAATTCGCGCGCTCTAAAAAAAATCACTGTACCTAAACTGTAAAAGACACAATAAAATTTATGCTATCAAAAACTTTTTTGGTCTTTTGGCTTTATTTTCTTCGCAGCATGTTATACAAAATTTCCAAAAACAAAAAAGTTTGTAGCTTAGTGAAAATTTGACTGCGTATTTTCTGAACTTTCAAGGTTATCTAAGTTTTTAACAAACTTAAAAATGTTTTAGTTAACAATACTATACACAGATAGAAGCGCTTAAGTGTGTGTTTTATAACAAAAAAAAAGTTCATGTGGATAGCTCCATTCGTTTTTAAGTTATGGCATTAGATGTTCAAAAAAACATGATTTAAAAAAAAACAAAATTTCACACCTTTTTAAAAATAACAATGTCCGTGACCACTAAAAAATGTCGTATTTCATGATTTCTAATGAACATCGACCTACTTAACGAAATGGTATATATCTAGATTTGTTCTAAGATTAAAAAAAAAAACTCGAGAAGGAAGCGACTTTTCCCCTGTTTTTTACTCCACTATTAGGCTTATGAAAAACATTGTCCCCAAGGATCGGTACGGTGATCTCCCGTAGTAACGCTTATATGTATATTATCTATTGTATATTATACAATATATATACAGTATATTATATATTGTAATGTATATTATCTGTATAATTAGCGCCTCATTGCTAAAAAAAGACAAAATATAAATGCAATTTGATAATAAAAAGCTTTTAGTAACGACGAACATACAAATGTGTATTTCATTTATGGCGAGTGTAGCAGCAATGCAAGTACCTCAAGAATACGGTGCCTTTCCAATTAGTATTTAACGCTACTCGGTAGTATGAAAGCTAAATGGAAACGGACGCGTATAGAATAAAAGATGTTTCGTGGTAAAAAAAAAGAAAAGGGTTTGATGAATGGACAAAAACTACTACCGTTTAAAAACCTTGTTATAGAATATGCACTCGGGTAAAATTTTATTCTACAAAATAAGGTAATTTTTTATTCCGTCTCCGAGACCATTCTGATGTATGTGTTTCAAAATAGGTTAGTTAGTAGACTATAAAATAAAATATGCCACAGTTGCTTTACAAATTTGTGTGTTTTATTTCATTGCACGAGCTTAACAAAACACGGTTTCGTTAATAAACCTCCATTAAAACAGAAAGGAACAATTGCATCCAGCGCTCTGTGGATATTATGTCACATTTTAAACTGCCGCGCCAGCCACTATCTAAGTAAATAGTTGAGAACTTGAATAAAATTTAACAACTACACTTGGGTTTATCTTTTGCGCTATTGCCATCGCAGGGTAGTATATAGTTATCTTTATACCTCGCCAGAATACATGAACGAAATTTTGTTACTGGAAAGTAGAATAATAGTTGTAATTAGATTTTTTTATTACTTTTGCGTTGCCTCCACCTTCAGTGAAATAATTGGTTTTGAATATATTTTATTATTTGTCATAGTTTTTCATGATGTTCATCTCAATAGTCCAATGAAATTAGGTTTATTATACCTCGCAATCCAGCTATAGTGAATGGATTTGAATGATTTTTTTTTGTTGGACTTCTGATGCCATAAACTAAAAAATTTACTCATTGAAAATTACCGCAATTTTGAAAATTAGTAAATTAAAAAAAAGAATTATATTTTTTAGAAATCTCAACAAAAAATACAATTATCGGAATTGTTAAATATTTCTTTTAAGAAAATAATGATTGCTATGGTTTTCGAGGTTGTTAATAAAGAATTTGTAAAAAAATGGAACTTTAATCTGTAATTTTTAAAATCTGTATTGTTAGCTTTTTATTTTTAAGGGTGGAAACCAACCCTGAAAGCTGAAAAATTAATTACTCTTCTAATTTTACGAATAAATTAACAAAAATCCATAGACGTACGTTTTTGAGGTCGCTGAATATGACAGTGAGATCAAAACTTATGAGATGAAAACCCACTTTTTCTGCGTATTCTTCGAAAAATAGACGGCTATTGCTCGTTTCTCTACCTACTATAGTGGGCCAGTGGATTTAGCAAATATGCATATTGTAATTCGTTTCAGGATGCCACGTGGATTCAACGATAGTTTTATTGATTACGAACATGATCCTGAATTTGGTCCACTTTTTGACCGCCGGAACATTGTTTATTTAACGATTTATTGTTGAAAAATTCAAAAAAATCGACTTTTTTAAAGATAACTCAAAGACCTTTGACGATAGGTTTTTCAATTTGTAGATACTGTTAGAATTTTGAAAAACGGTTAATTTGAGAGGGTTTCGTTTAAAACGCTTGAAAATTTGTTTAAATAATTGCAAAAAACCGCGAAAATTTTCGCAATTTGCAAATGTTTTTCATTCTTTAATAAAAGCACTTTAGTGCTTGAAACTTTGACAAAATATGTCTTTTATCACCCCAAAGTTACCTCTAAAATTTCATCATAAAATTTTAATTACTTAGTTTAAGAGATATTCAATTTGTTTAGTAGAAACATAAATAATGTAAAATGCAAATTCACCCAGTTCCCGTTGTTGTAGAGGGTTGATCTGGACATCATTTTTTTGTTGAGTCTTAAACTTTATGTTTTCATTAATGGTAAATCAAATTTGCATTATTTTCAACTTCAAAATGGCGTTTGAAAAAGTGTCACATTTTGAGGTTAGGTTTTTGCTAATAACTTTTAAACAAATGAAGATTTTGCAATATCGTTCTGATATCTTTGTTGCTGGGGCTTTTTCACATTTTCAAAAAAAATGACTAGCCTTACTAGAAGCCGAGATGATTTTTTTTTAATACATTCGTAATTTGTTTATTAATAAACATTAACAGCTGAGACTTGGTGAACAACTAGTTTAATAGTCTATCTTTGTAATGGAGCTGAGTTTGGGGAAAAAAATTCAATTTGCAACGATAACAATAATTAATTTTAAATCAGCGTCAGAACAGGAGTGAGAAGCATGAGTCATATCTGTAACACGTTCATAAAATGATCGAGACGAGTTCAAATCCGTCAACCAAAAATTTACCGTTTCTCCGATTTTGACTTTTTTTTTAATTTGGGGTAGCGTGATGAAATAATAATATCTGTCATGTCGATTTTTTCCTAATTAAACAATAATTTGTTATAAACAATTATTTTTTGTTAAAAAAATTTTTACGAATTTATTAAAAAAAAAATCATCTCGGCTTCTAATCTTCATCTACAGAGTCATTTTTTTTTTGAAAATGTGTGAAAAGACCCCAGCAACAAAGATATGAGAACGATATTGCAAAATCTTCATTTGTTTAAAAGTTATTAGCAAAAAACCTAACCTCAAAATGTGACACTTTTTCAAACGCCATTTTGAAGTTGAAAATAATGCAAATTTGATTTGCCATTAATGAAAATATAAAGTTTAAGTCTCAACAAAAAAAAGGATGTCCAGATCAACCATCTACGACAACGGGAACTGGGTGAATTTGCATTTTACATTATTTATGTTTTTAATAAACAAATTGAATATCTCTTAAACCAATGAAAATTTTTTGATGAAATTTTAGGGATAACTTTGGGGTAATAAAAGACATATTTCTTCAAAGTGTCAAGCACTAAAGTGCTTTTGTTAAAGAATGAAAAATATTTGCAAATTGCTAAAATTTTCGCGGTTTTTTGCAATTATTTAAACAAATTTTCAAGCGTTTCAAACGAAACATCTCTCAGATTAACCGTTTTTCAAAATTCTAACAGTATCTACAAATTGAAAAACCTATCGTCAAAGGTCTTTGAGTTATCTTTAAAAAAGTCGATTTTTTTGAATTTTTCAACAATAAATCGTTAAATAAACAATGTTCCGGCGGTCAAAAAGTGGACCAATTTCAGGGTCATGTTCGTAATCAATAAAACTATCGTTTAATCCACGTGGCATCCTGAAACCAATTACAATAAATTTCAGTCTTTTTTTTACTAATTCTACTGGACTATAGACATTTAAAATGAGCGTACAAACTGAAAAGTTTCAACATTATTTCAAACTGTTATATCTCTGGAACAATTTGTCGTAGGGAAAAAAAATAAAAATCCAAAATCTTCGTTTTTTATAAGCTTCTATTCATTCTTATACCATGATTTTATCAACCTTATAGTTTTTGAGAGGGATTATTCGTTTTTTTGTGAGCTTCATTTTTGTACTCTTACCATTGTTTATAAAAAAAAAAAATTTCTGAGCAATTTCCAAAAACCCGATTTTTTTCTAAAAATTATGAAAATTTTAATTATTGAAAATGGGTACAGAATGAAAAATAATTATTTTAAAAATTCTAAAAAAATTCAGCATATTAATAATATACATTAACAATATATAGAAGGATTAAAAAAAAAAGAAATTAGAGCAATAAGGCTTAAACAAATGGCGTCTAAATTTTTAACACGTTGACTGCCGTATCAAATTCAGTAGTTGGGTCCTCCAAGCCACGAGTATTTTTGTCTTATATGTATAATTTCTGTCGGCCATCTTGTAGCCATTATTCTGAAATTTCCACAGAGTGACCCCAAAAACAGACCAAAAATCGCCAATTTTCTAATCCTCGAATTTTGTTTCAAACTAAGTGCTAAATTATTGTTAATAATGAGAATATTCTGAATACAAAATTACAAGATGAGCATATGTTTGGTTTTTGAGATTGAGGAATTGACGTTGTGATATGCGTGATGCTATCAAAAAATACACAGCCTCACAAAAAATGAATACTCATCAGCTATAGCAGAGCAATCAAGATATTCTGAGAAATTTTTGACGCAGAATTCAAATCTAAAATCGCAAAATCCGTATACCCATTGATTAATTCAGAAGGGCCAAAAACATCCCCTATATAAGGATGAAAATAGGAAAAAATGATGCTACTGAGTTACAGAGCTTTCATGAACAGAAATATAGCATAAGTCTATTGGCTGAATGCATGAACGAAGGTGTTGACTAGGGCTTACACAAAGAAATCGAGACACGCCCTTAAGGGGGTGAAAGCTACCCCAATGCAATATCAAACTGCAATAACTGGTGAAAAAGCTTTATTAATAGGAATGAACCATAAATCTGTTACGACCTAGTACACGAAAACAAACCATTACATGAACAGTGGAGAAAACATTAAAAATATTGTTTTTGTTGGTTTTCTGATAACGAGCCTGATATTAAAGTTTAAACCTCTTTCAAAAAAGGTTATGAAAACTTCACCTTCGCCCAGTTAATTGAACCTTATTACTAATATCGACATTTTTAACCGACAATTTTTTGTCGGTTAAAAATAGTAACATATCTGTTCACATAACAGACATGTGTTTCTGATATTCACATCATACTTGAAGTATTAGCCATGAAGTTTGTTTGTTTCGTCATATATCTGATAAGAAATCCAAGTTTTCAAAAATTCAGTAGCCGACGTAAATTTGCGTAATTCCGGCAGGGTAGCTTCTAATCCACTTAACAATCCCCAATTTTTTACTTAAGCGCTGCGGCCCACCCCGACAACAAAACACCCGACCAGCTCTAGGCGTTTAATTAATTTACTCTGTTCGCACCCGGCGCGGTCGGGACCCAATTTTTCATCCTATAACAATATGCATGCATTGTCAGACGTTAATTCAGGCCTGTACGGGAACGCCCAACAGGCTGATTATACTAACGAGCTGCTGAAAGGCCTTTGATGGACCTTTTTGGAGGTATTGAAGTGGGATTTTTTGCGGCACGGCCGCAGGACGAGCGTCATTTTCTGTAACTATGTTAGCTTAAAGCGATATAATATTTCTGTTTTTGTAAGACTTGAGTAGGTAGTTACTCGGAGTGTTGACAATTCGTATTATACTGACACGTTATAAAAATAATTATATTGTTTGTTTTAGTATAAGCTGTTTGTGCAGGAAAGTGCATGGTTCATTAAAAATCTAAAGTTCATCTTTTACCGCAGGCAGATACGATCTTTTCCTGCAAGCCAACTTTGGCTTCTTTCAACGTTTAGATCTTTCAAATTTTATCTTCAGGAAGGTAGACGACTGAATAAAGTTTAAAGTTGTCATCAAATTTTTATTTTTATTCAAACAAGTCCAGATTTCCTACGCAAGCCTCTTACAACGAAAAATATGTGGAAATAAATGTTCATAGAACTTTAATAATATGGTACCACTCAAATTAGGAAAAAAGCGGAGAAAAATTCTGAACAGCAGTTTCTCTGCATAGGAAGTAAGTATTCAACTTTTAGAACAAGGTTTTGCTTATGCACAGAAAAAAAGACATGCTTTTTGAGATATATACATATATATAGTTTTTTCGTGTTTTACTTCCACATCCAGTGGAAGTATAGTAACGTCAAAAATTTTTTTAAAAATTCTTATTGTTCAAATAGGCTTAGAATGTCATGAAACGTCGAGATTTCAAGTTTGAGCGAAAAAAAAAAATTTCTGTCTGTCGGTCTGTAACTTTTTTTGTGCACACGTTTACTCTGGAACCGTTTGAGACATTGACTTGAAATTTGGTACACATATGTACATTAACGAGATCTAGAACTAGATTATATTTTCATCTTGTTCCGTCGAAGGTTTGGGGGTAATTGGGGTAAATTTGGAGTAAATAGGTAAATCAAGCAGGTAAGAGTTCATAAAATTGATATTTAGTATAGACAAGAGAAGCTAAGGTCTCAAAAAAAATTTTGGCATTAGCCACCCCCATCCCATTATTAAAGGGGATGAAAAAAAAATGTGATTTAGTGTGTGTACAAGAACCAGAAACCTCAAAATATTTTTTTAGTTTATCCACCCCCCACTCCCATCCCCCACTCTCACCCCCTGTCACCACCCATACCCCACTACCGATGTGGGGTACCGTTTTATGGGTTTTTGGGGTAGAGGATTTCAAATATTATATTATTAAAATTCCATAAACAATTATTTCCAGATACAAAATTTTTTCGTTGTGTGACTTGGATAGAAAATCCGGATGTGGAAGTAGTGATTCCTTGGGCAGCGGTTTCTTTTTTTCATTTGATTACAACTTAAAATGGGACAAACACATAAACACTTTAGTACAAAAAGTTAGAAGTCTCCTATCCAAATTTAAACAGTTTAGGCAAATACTAGATTTGAAACAAATGAAAACAATATACTATGCACTTGTCGAATCCCAACTAAGATATGGGATAATCGCCTGGGGAGGAGCTTACAATGTACACATCAAGAACTTAGAGACTATTCAAAAATGGATTCTAAAAATAATATTTTCTAAAAATTTATTATATCCTAGTGATTCACTCTACTCTTTGGCACAAATATTAGATATCAAACAACTTTACTGCTCTTCTTTAATCTTGGAACAGAAAAAATCTAAATCAAAAATTAGTATTACGCACTCTTATTCAACAAGGTATAGACAAGGCTCTTTTGTAATACCAAAAGTAACAAAAACGATAGCCCAGCGATGCTTTTACTTTCTAGGTCCGAAAGTATACAACCAAGTACCACTTAGCTTAAGACTATTAAATTCCAATTCCATGTTTAAATCTAAAATCAAATCATGGTTATTATCAAAAACTAGAACATTTTCGCACAAGTTAATTGATATGAAAAACAATTATAATGAATAAATTAAAAAAAAGTAAATAAAAAAATATATATTAACTGCCTTAAATTACTGTTCCGAAAAAAAAAAAAAATAAAAATAATATTAATTTAAATAATAAACTACTTAATATATGTCACCTCACCAAAAATTCGTCACCCAGTATCAAACTACCATTAAATATCAGTAATGCATTTTATATGTACTTTAATAAAACTATATTAATATCAAAGATTGTAAATTTATAAGTTAGGTTAATAAACCCACCACAAGATTTTCTTTTGTGGGTTATTTCTACCTGTTTATTTACGAAGTTCACTATATGTAAATTATTACTATTAGGTATATATTTTACAATTCCAATTTTAGTTGATTTTGAACAAAACTTTTGATATTATTTTTATACTATATATTTTTTATACTATATTTTTTTCTCTATTTGTAATTACTACTTACCTTATGTACAACCCGATTTTGTTTTTTATTGATGGTAAATAAACATTATTATTATTATTATTATTATTATTATTATTTGGACGTATATATCGCGAAAAGTACGCGTTCAGAATACGATTTCCTACAAAAAAGGTGCTATACATTTTTCTGATTATCCCATTGGCTTTTCCGGAAAAGCGAATTAAAAAATGTGTTTGTGTGAAAAGTATGCATTTTTATGGCTAAACGAACATAAGTAAATGTGTTCAGAATGAGATTTCCTACAAGAAAAGTCCTATACATTTTTCCGACTATCCCATTGGTTTTCCGTTAAAATGTAAATACGCATCCACACAGAATGATTGTCACAAAAAATGTCTTGATGACGTATACATATAGTAAAAATTCTATAAGACAAATATATGTATTTTTCAAGAAGCTTTTCCGGAAAAACCAATGAGATAATCAGAATCTTTTGTAGGAAATCTCATTCTAAATACGTTTGCCTATGTTCGTTTAGCCATAAAAACGCGTACTTTTTGAGATATTTGTATTCAAAATTAAAAAAAAAACACGAAAAAACATATATTTTTCAAGTCGCTTTTTTCTGGAAAAGCCAAAGGGATAATCAGAAAAATGTATAGCACCTTTTTTTGTAGAAAATCGTATTCTGAATACTTGTACCTATGCTCGTTTAGCCTTAAAAACGCGTACTTTTCGAGATATATACGTCTAAATGAAAAAAAATACGAAAAAACGTATATATATCAAAAATCATGTCTTTTCTTCTGCGCATAAGCAAAACCTTGTTCTAAAAGTTGAATACTTACTTCCTATGCAGAGAAACTGCTGTTCAGAATTTTTCTCTAAAAAGTTTCTCTTTTCCTAATTTGAGTGGACTAATATAATATTTGAAATCGTCTACCACAAAAAGCCATAAAACGATGTACCACATCGTCAGGGGGTGTGGTGGTGGTAGTAATGTTATTTATTGATAGTTGCTGCCAATTTATGACGAATGGGAGGCTGACGGTCAGGAGGCCGTAAATTAAACTCAATAGCAGCTTGTCTAAATGATCTGGCATTAACTTCGACTAAACGATTCAACTCCACGTTTTCTCGCATTGTAAAACGCCGAACCATATTTATTACACAAAAATGTCCACTTCACTTATTATCTGACATTAAACCAGGATTCACATGAATTTTTAACTGATTAACTTATTTACGTTCAACAATAAATTGACACTTGCAATAACTGTTGTTTTCATGGCTTACTTAGGTCTTTATTGAAGATTATTTGTTAGCAAAATGGTAGGTGTGTACGAATTAGAATTTTTGCTTTATTAAATAAATAATTATTTTGTTGTAAAATTAATTCAATCAAATACAATACGTTATTCTGAACAAAAAATTAAGAATGTATTTTTTTCATTTGAGAATCCGTTTTACAGATAAAAAATGTTGAAAAAATTGTTTTTCTGACGGTCCCTATCTCAAACACCTTTGAACCCACCACGATGTAATATTGCACAAAGGGGTTTCTAAAGGTGCTGATCTCCGATTAAAGAACTTATATCTAGATACATAATGGCATTGATTTATTTGTCGCTGAAAGACACAATCTAAGGCACTTCTTCCCATAAGTTGCTGATTGGCCCATCGGCGTATTTGCGGCCGCTCGTGCACAATCGGCTTCAGTTCGATTATCATAATCTCAGTTGACAGTTCGGCCATTAATGTCAATAAATGTTTTTCGTGTTCTTCGACCAAAAACTGATGAAAAAGTAATTTTATTTTAAGTTGTGATTTGCTTAATACCTAAATAATATTCTCTATTCATATTTACACACTTTAGTGACAATATATTTTGCGCAAATAAACAGTGAAGTGCTCTGCCGTTTGCAGAAAGCAGTTTAGAAAAGAAGAAAATCGATCGTTCCATAGTCGTAACATGATGAAGTTCAGTTTACAGTTATAAAGTAAATAGCAATTAAATTTTAATATCCTTTCAATACATATTTATCTTACTGTAATATCGTATGCCTACATCACGTTATATAAAGAGCCGGTAATGCAGGAATTGCAATAATTCATTTTAATGAAAATATTTACCATTCTACACATTTTCTACACACACAACGCCACTGTTGCCTATGGGATGTGATGTTCATCTATCCATTTTAATGGACATATAATGTGACTATGTTAGGAGCAAGCAAACAAGGTATATAGTGAAAAGATAGCCTGTTATGTATCTAGATATAAGTTCTTTAATCGGAGGTGCTGATTAAGAATATCTTACTAGTTTTTTTTCTAAAAAAATCGCTAATATATATTTTTTGAAAATTTTTCCATCCTAGGATCGGACGCCTCTGACTAAAGTGGGACACACTGTATACAGTATCATCGTTTTCCTAATGTTTTCCTTTATATTGCAAATTTGAGGGTATATTGACAGTACCATAAATAAAGTAACCAATCATAATGAGTTTGTTATACGAACGAATCAAATCCCAGCAAATCTATTGGAAGTATCTTGGCAGCTTTAGAAATAGGTGAAGCCAAAGTAAAAAATTCAAATAAATACAGCTCGGATTTTGGACGACGTTGTACGTGACCCGCTTCTCCAAAGCGTCTTAATGCTTTCAGACTTCTTGACACGTTTTTTGCCCATCCACTTATCGCTGAATTTCCAATACTCCACTTTCAGATAAATACCTAGCTGCACCATCAGCGTAAACGAACCCAGTCCTATAAATTAGGGAATACGGCAGTATCTAGCAATCGTGGCTTCAAGTTAAAAATTCTGCCTACAAAATAAGGCCAATAATATTAATAATAATAATTTATTTATCCATATAGGATATGTCAAAAATAATATCTGAAATATCAGGTCAAATATAACATAATATAACAATGTCAATAAATAAACAAGCAAATATAAAATACATACATCGGGTGTATCAAATTCAAATTAAATTTTACAAAATATAAAACTACAAACTATCATTAAGGTAGTCATCAACGGAATAATATGCTTTACTTTTCAGTAAATGTATTCAGTAAATGTATTTTGTAATTTAAAGTTTTTTTCAACAATAGATTTGTACGGATTAGGTTGCTTATTATATACTTTAATTCCTAGAGATTTTTGGCTGTGTTCATATAATGCTAATCTATGATGCGAATTTCCAGGATGTGAACATTTCTCGTGTTATATATGTGATTTGCAATCATTGTCTTATTATTTAATTGTGATCTGGCATATACCAATAGATTAAGAAGGGATAAACAGGGTAGCGTAAGGGCCGTTACTTTCGATCCCGATTAAACGTTAACGGTGGGTCAAACCAATTCAGTTACCATGGAAACCATTGTACTTTCAATGATTTGGCAGACGGTTAAAGTTTAATCGGGACCGAAAGTAACGGCCCTAAGTATCCTAAGTTGTTTATAAATGTCTTTACAGCTGGTTCGCCCAGTTACTCCCGCTATTAAACGTAGGTACTGCTCTCTTCTGAAATTTAAAAACCCTCAATATATCAGGTGAAGAACCCCAGGCAATTAAGCATAACTAGTAATCGATTTAAAGTATGAATAATAGAAAGTAATTAACACTGCTTTACTAATCATTTGACGTAGTTAACTAATAGGCTTTCATCATAGAAACACGCATGTGCTGCCGCTATGTTTGTTTGCGGGAACTATGAAATGTTCGGACACTTGATTGTCAAAATGGCTGGACCGGTATCATTTTTTCACATTAATCTAGACGAAAGTGTGATTGACGGTGCAAAATTAGTGCACAACATTGTGGAAGAACGCACTTGCGCTCAATTAAGGCGCTGGCTCAAATATCCTGGCCGTAAAATGACTGGAAGTAAGAATAAAGAACTGGTTGCAAGGTTAGAATTCAACTATCAACACATCAATTTATATACAAGTGCATTAAGAGAAAACAAATGTGTTTAGTCTACAATATGCTTAATAACATTCTTCGTGCAGTAATTGATAATGCAATAAAAATATTTTCTGTTTTTTTACTGAAATGTAGGGTCAAAAATACAATTGAAAATGAGGTTTTTTGTCGATCCTTCTGTGGATAAAGCTGGCTTCTTTTTTTCTAATTTTTTCAAATAGGTAAACTATACGATATGGCACTACCTGTTTTCAAAAAATCTGTAACAGATTCAACATTATTTGTTTAAAAAACGTCGAGTTCCCCCATGTTTATTCGGACAGTTTTCGCATGTCAATATTGGATTTGACATAAACATTACGTTTTTTAACCAAATAATGATGAATCTGTTACCAATTTTCTGAAAATAGGTAGTGCCATATCGTATAGTTTACCTATTTGAAAAAATTAGAAAAAAAGAAGCCAGCTTTATCCACAGAAGGATCGACAAAAAACCTCATTTTCAATTGCATTTTTGAACCTACATTTCAGTAAAAAAACAGAAAATATTTTTACTGCATTATCAATTACTGCACGAAGAATGTTATTAAGCATATTGTAGACTAAACACATTTGTTTTCTCTTAATGCACTTGTATATAAATTGATGTATTGATAGTTGAATTATAACCTTGCAACTAGTTCTTTATTCTTGCTTCCAGTCATTTTACGGCCAGGATACTTGAGCCAGCGCCTTAATTGAGCGTAAGTGTGTTCTTCCACAATGTTGTGCATTAATTTTGCACCGTCAATCACACTTTCGTCTAGATTAATGTGAAAAAATGATACCGGTCCAGCCATTTGTGTCCGAACATTTCACAGTTCCCGCAAACAAACATAGCGGCAGCACATGCGCGCTTCTATGATGAAAAGGCCTATACGGTAACATATTGGAACTGTTTTTTTTTTACAAATTTCATTTATATGTACAATTTTCTTGAATGTGTAAACATAAAAATTTTGAGGACGTAACTTGTCGAACAGATCCCTCATTTGGCTTTATTAAAAGGCTGTGATCAACATTAATTTTACTAATATTAAAACAAATAAAAATGGATTAACTACTATTTAGGAGTAAACCAATCTTGAGCAGTGCCTAATTGCTCGTTTGCCTTTAAGACTGCGTCTGCAGATTTTTAGCAGTGATAAGCAGAGATGTACCATCAGTAAAAAGAATTGAACTTGTTTTATAAAAGTTGTTCACGAAAATTAATGTAAAGAAGAGGCCCCAGGACAGACCCTTGTGGCACACCTACTGTAAGTTCCATTTACCTAGCCTGTGGCACCCGGTATATATTTTTTATTGTAAATTTCTGTTGTACTTGAATATCGTAGTTTGTCAATGAAAATAGTTCCTAATTTCATTATCAGAGTATGGCGTTTAACTATATACTAAATTTATGACAAAAATTGTATAAGGTTGTATCCTCAGAGCAATGGGAAATATCTGAAACTATTTTAAAGATTTTACCATTTATGATTTTTTAAATATTTCTAATAAACCGAAAATAAACGCCGCATATTTCCCTCTCACTCTGCAAAATCCTATCCTTAAGACAGATATACGTACCAGTACGAGTCGAATTGAGAACCTCCCTTCTAAATTTTTTTAAGTCAGTTAAAAAGTCGTCTAAACCTGTGGTGTGTCGTCCAAGAAATGGAAAACTGTCACCTTCCACTAGGTAACTTGATCACCCCTATTAACACGCTATAATAACTCTGAACGGAGGACGCATCTATCACCCGACGTGTACACCTTAAATATGGAAAATAATAAATAAACCGGGAACCTAACACCTCTCTCCGATAGCGGCGTCCGCTGGTATATGCACATGAATTTAAAATTGTCGTCCGTTAAACAAAATTTCATAAATCTCAACTACTAGTCGCAGATAACGGATCCGAGTATGACAATGTGAAATATTCTGCCCATACGTAGCCGACGGATGAAAATGTCCCTTCATTTGTAAGGATTTAAAGTACAAAAAGTATCAGCGAACTATTCGGATATATGCGCTAGTCATTAATTTGCGATTTAGGGGACTAAGTAGAATCAAGGACGTGCACTTGACGTACGAATAAATCTCCACGTATCTCATCGGAGAGGGACGTGTCGCAGGGGTCAGGGGTGTCTTTGTATTCCTTTTGAACTGCGTCCCGTAGACTATTATTACGCGAGTTATTTATTAGCCGGTTCGGGAGAGTTCAAATAAATGTAATTTTATTTGTGGCTGTGTATGGATGTCAACGTGACATTTTCGTGTCGGATTCGTCTTGATTTTCCAGATATCTGACTATGATTCATTCATATGAATATGAATGAATCATAAACGACCGATAAATAAACAGTTCGACACAACATAGATTAACCTTTTAGTACAAAAATACGGCCTATACATCATAATGGGTCCTTTCCTTTGCATGCGAAGTGTAGCACTGAACTACACTGAATTCCCCAAAGTCGCTTCTTTGCAAGGATATGGTGTTGCATGCACTACACTTTACCATTCCTTTGCCCAGTGTAAGGTCCACTGATCAGCACTGGTGTAGCTTATCTCCACCCATTGAACTCTATTAATAACTACAGTTCAATGTCTCTATAAAGGTCCAAAATAGTGCAAGCAATAGTATGTCCCTGTTTCTGCACACAATTTCACTAATAAAAAATGTTTTCATAACTCAAAGAAACGTATAAAACACACACGAAGATGTACATGAGATTTAGAAAGAAAAACCAGTAAATAAGTGGACAAAACTTAATAATCACACCACTAAACACGGAGAGACAATGCCGTTAGAAACGTAAACAACAGTCACTGACAATAATCAATCATGCATTATCTTATACTCTTATGAATTTATAGAAAATTAATAACATGATTGCAATGTTCAAATTCTCTCAGGGATCATCGATATATTTGGATGGATCTTATAAACGATCTCTAATCTTTGGTTTGGGTGGTCTGATGTCTCAATACTGAGATTTTGGCTAACAAAAAAAAACTTCATCATGCAATAAAGTGTAGATCAACCTAAAAATTAGTTGGTGAACAAAAAACAAAGTCGTTGTACTATTTAATTGTAGACCACATTGAAAATGGTTAGTGAACATAAAAAAATGTCATTGTACTATTTAATTTGTTACAAGATATGATTATTAAACTACTATTTGTTTACGAAAACAAATAAAGTTGTATTCTTTTCTGATTGATTTAACTATGAAACTAGATAGGCGCGATTTCATATGCTCTTTTTGGTTGAATTTACCTATTATTTTCTTTGAGTGTACTTAAAATTTCAAATCAAAATGATTACTAAAACGGCTCAAATATACAATTGTTGCTAAAACTTTGCACCCTTGATTAAATATTTCCCTTTTATTATGTTTTATTTATTACTCCTATTAACTACACCTGCATATCTAACTGAAAACATAACAAAATAAGTATATCTACTAAAGAAATGATTTATTATCCATTGATACTCCTAAGAGCCAGGAAATTAAGGAAATATATAAAGGTATAACAAAAAATAAATAATTATAACATATAGATATTTTGTGCTAGTATCTATCTAAGCAATAAACATCGTGTACTTATAATACCGTGCGTGTAGCGGAGCGCTAGGCATAGGGAGTAAAATTACAACATCGCGCGTGCCAGCTGGCTGAAATGAAATAACAGAGCTGGGATGCTCCGCCCAACGGAGGAATTTACGGCAGCTATGTTGTCAGATCTCTCGCGCTACGTGAATGTACATGCCTAATGGGAAATTACACGCACGGTATACGTAATTCAAAGGACATTTATAACTACAATTCAACGCATTCGTAGCCAATTAGGAAGTTTCCTATTTTAGAAATATCATGTACATTCAACTTCATTTAGTAGTCTTTCAGATAACTAGTCAAACAAAAAAAAAAATTATCTCGATATCCGAAAAACTCACGAACTTATTTAATTTCTTATTTGAGTACTTCGTCTCGACTGAAGTCCACCGTGACGTCACAATACACAACGCGCTGACTTGCCATGCTGGCGGCCTGCTGTATGTTCCCTTTATTTAGTGTATGTGCTCGATTTTCTGAAATGTCACAAAATGTCACTTTTGATTCGTTCGTGCCAAGCCGAATTTTCGAATTTCGCCGTGAAATTTACGATCAGGTTTATCTGGAAGACTTCCTCTTTACGTCGCGACATCATACGGCCGCCCCAATGGTGTTTTTCGAAAAATATGAACGTGCCAAAATTGCATGTTTTAGCAATTTTTTCGGCTCTCAAATGCAAGCTGGCTATAAACTGTCGGTGCCTGCCAGCGAGTATAAAGGTGCCCGCGCCCGCTCGCTGTTGGCGAAATCATGTATTGTGACGTAATCGAGCTCAGCCCAGATGATCGCGGCATTTTAAACTTGGAAGGACCATAACTTTATTATTTATAGAGATAAATTAAAAAAAAAATGACAGATATTTTTTCGATTTTTACGACTATTTATCACGAGAAAATGAGAAAAATGGAAACTTCCTAATTCGGACTTTTTGTGTTCATCGACTTTAGACCAGTTTCACGGTTTTAGTTTCATAGATTTTCATAATCGAATTTTAAAATTTGCTTTCTTAATTTATGGATCATCCTAGCATATGGAGCTTCATAAATAATTAATAGCTAACGGTTTATTCCAACATAAACTAGATAAAATACATGCAAGCACATTAAAGCCATTTCCCTCATTTTAGGAAGTCAAAACATGAATGACATTGGAAAAGAGCCGTTAAGAATACACTCTGCTTTATCCATCAGTTTGGCGGATAATTTAAATTTGTAACAACTAGAACGCTACACTAGTCTTGTAATACGGCCGTTTTTCCTTTTTTCCTACAACATAAACCCATTTTAAAAATCAAATTCTTACATTAAGATACAACAACTTACCACAAGTAAAACACCTCTGTAATTTATTGTTCTTTCTTGTAATGAGTACCCATTTCAAATTTTCTTTTCTTTGACATTGAAATGGTCTCCACAATACAAAAACTTGGTCCTTGTCTGGTGGCTTTGAATCATTCATTTTTACGTTCAGCATTCATTATTGGAACACTTAAGAACAGTTTTTCTGGTGAATTGGTGGTATTATTTACACAGTACGGCAGGAAACGCCAAATGTACTTATATTTATCCACAACTGGATGCTGTTAAACTACACCAAATTATAACCTATGAACGTCAGTTGAATTTTACATTAAATATAATGTTAGATTCAACTGACGTGATTCTTTTTTTTTCTCCATCGCTATTGGTGCGGGAGCTAAGTGGCTCTTTCGGACACTCATCGTTACAAGCATTTTATATGCGCTGATCAATTCTATCGAACTTAAATAACGACAAAATAGACTTCTGGCATATGTCAGCCCGTCGAGTTGGCCATGGTTCAAGATATAAAAATCAGTGAAATTATATCATCGTTACAAAGCCAATTTTTTTGTGTGTACACATTTTATGTTTAGAATGAATAAAATAAGATCGCCAGAAAGTGTGGGCCATCAGGGGCGCAACCAGAAAGGACAAAGAGGTAAAAAAAGGAGTTATATCACATCATCGTTACAAACTTTTCTAAGGTTGAGCATGTTTATTTAAATGTTTTGAACACAGAAAAAAATTCCCAGAAAGAAACTCCCGTGAGTAAGGCTAGCCAGAAAGAAAATGTTTAGGATTTTTGAAGAAAATTGAATTTTTTTTCGCATATTTCATCTCAGAACTCTAAACTCATCGTTACAAGTTCTGGCTCCTTTCTAAAACGTAAATATAAGCTCCTTCAACAATAGAACAGCCTCCCCGTAAAGTTCTTAGTGTCATCAAAAGTACCATAGGCTCTTAAATATACAGTAATTTAACACTTTCGGCTAACTTGACTCCGTACCGTGCCTCAGATGTATTGTATCATTATTACCTTTCTGGCTGTGCCTCCTGACGGCCCACACTTTCTGGCAATCATATTTTATTCATTCTAAACATAAAATGTGAACACACAAAAAAATGAGCCTTGTAACGATGACATGATTTCACTAATTTTTAAACAGTGTTCGTGACGCTCCTGACAGGAGGTGCCCCGCCAGAAGTCGATTTTATGAATCGTTATCATCCATTAAACCATAAAAATATCTCAAAGTTCATAAAACGATGAGCTGCCGAAAAACCCACCTAGCTCCCGCTCTATATCAACGAGTTCCTAAATTAATACCCGTTTTTCGTCATTTTATAACTAACTTCTCTGCAGACTGCCGTTATGATTTCATCTCCTCCGTTTTAAATGCATGTTTTTTATAATTGATATTTTATGTTATAATATTTTTATTATTGTGTTTTTATTGCTTAGTTACCAACTATATAATAGTGTACTTTATATCCTTGCGGGCATAAAGTGCATTTTACGGCCCGCGCGGGTGTAAAGACAAAAAAAACATTTTTTGATTAACTTGTTAATAAACTTTATTAATTACAAAATATGAAATTAAACTATTACGTAAATAATCTACTTAACTTTATTTAGTCGAATTCACATTAAACTGGCAATTCTGGAAGGATCCAGTGATAGTTAGATTGCCTGCAGCAAATGTTGATTCATGTTTCATTGTCTGGGTATCAAGCTTCTGTAAAGAAAAGCCAGATCCAGAAGGTATGCCTGCCAGCATCCTTGAAACAGCATTTTTTGAAGATATTCTTCCTCTTAATATCCTTCAGCAACCGACGTACTCTTCCATCCACCATAGCGCTTCAACGTGGTCATACTCTGCCAGAAGAGTTGCCGATGTTCGACGCAGACAGTGTCCTGTATACTTATCAGGATCGCTCAAGCCCAGATATTTCGCAATGATGAACGGGATTTTTCCAAATGTGTTTTTTCCAACTGGCAGTAAAGTACAGCGAACTTGTCTATAGGTCAGAAAAAGCATTTATTCTGAACAATCACGTGGTCGTAAAGACATGTAGTCTCTTATCAGCTGCTACACCAAATATTAATGCAATTTTGTTCATTAAAAATATCTCATCATTCGGTGCCTCATGAATAAATTTTAAAACATCTTCTCTAGACAGAACTTTAGACTATTTTGGCCGGTATCCTTTTGACTGTTGCTTCAAATATTCGCTTAACTTATGGTAATTAGCGATGTTAATATTCTTATTTAACATTGAAGTCTTCTTTACCATTGAATATTTGGACCATAAGGAAGTCGAAGAAAATGTTTCAGCGAGATCGTCGAAGTATGCAAGCAGCACAGTTTCATCAATATATTCTACACAGTTTTCTGCCATCCAACGATATGATAAAATGAAAATGTTGTTATAATCAAATTGAATTTTCGGATTTTTTTAAATAATATTGTGGATGCAATAACGAACTAGTATGACACAAAAGTTTATGTGCACCGCGGGAATTAATAGACGTTTATGCCCTCGGGCGACTTACAAACTCTCGGGCCAGAGGCCCTCGAGTTTGTAAGATTGTCGCCCTCAGGGCATAAACATCTACTTAATTCCCTTGATACATAAATAACTAATAATATTATGAGGCTTTATTTTCAACTTCTACATGTTTCTAATGATTTTTTATGAATAATTGTTATTCTTTAACACAGATTCTCTTCAAATTTTAACTTAGTGCAACAACCCAATTGAAAAGTTATTAAATTTCCATCGTTAGTCCGCTCACGTACGTACGCTTCTAAAATATCACCCATAGAGAGATTAAATCAATTTTCCTCTTCATTTATACCTATAGATATAAATATTCAATGAGCGTATCTGTACATCCTGCTATGCACTTACCGTACTATTATTATTAAATTATTAAATATGCATATTGTACGGTCGCATTTGGGTCATCGGCGTTGGATGGTTCTAATTTATTTATTTATTTAAATTATTATTTTAATGATTGTAGCCATTGTTAGTGAAACGGTGAAGATGTCTAGCTTACGCAACTATTCAGATTTCTCTGTGAAAGTACAATGTCATAAGAACGTAGAGAAGTGTGAAAAAGCAGGGACAATCGCATTTTATACGGATAAAATGCCAGAGGAGTTTTAAGATTAAACAAAAATGTTATTTATATCTTATAAGTGCGCGTTGCTCGAAGATCAACGACTTTTCCAATCTTGAATTTGATGGATTCGGCAGTTTTCATTAAAAATTCTCTTGAGGTATCCATCATTGTTGATAACAATGCGCCGTTGTCGGGCTAATGACCCGACGTTTCAAAAGTAATCTATAAAGAAACTCATCAATCTGATCAAAATCGATCTTACGTTGTACAAACGCCGGCACAATGTACCGTTTATTACAAAATATAGCATCGGCGTTGCTACACTCATTTACCGTACTGGATGTTTCTTTAAGGTCGCTCGGTTGTTTTACTCATGCACATTGTAATGTTATATCTAAATAAAAAATTGCGACAAAGTTTTCTATTGTCAGAGAAAATATCTGACAGATAGTAAACGTCAGTACCAAAAAGAAAACCTGAAATTCTTTTAATGCAAAATATACAAGGTGGTCTCCATAGAAAAATAATTATTAAAAAAATGTGGCAAAGGATAATCATACTTAGTACAGGAAAACTTTACTTTAACTCGAAAAAAATTTTTGCAGACCTTAAACTTGGTTCAAAACAGGCTAAAATTCACGAAACAAAAGAGTTTAGGAATTTTACGGATCCCTGGGAACATATTGGGGGGGAGGGTGGTGGAGAGGTGAAAAGGTGTATTTTTAATTAAAAAATCGATGTTTCTCTATTTTCTCAGGAAATATGGCATTTACAAAAAATAGTTGAAATAAAAGTTGTTTCTGACAAAATTATCTTTAATTTGGTATTTAAATTTAATTTTATAACAATAATTAACCGAAATACTAGAGGTTTTAACTTCGGAATAATGTCATATGAATTAGATCTCGTTCATTTTTGGCAGCTTAATAGTAAATGCTTATAAAAAAGAAGTTTATAGATTATGCGAGGGCTTGCTAATTTATAGGGGGCGGCACCTAAAAAAAAAAAAAAAACAAAAACTCTGGAGCTGAGAGAGAATTTAATTTTAAGAAGAAAAGGTTCTATGCAACTTTCCATATAAATTGATAGATTAAAACTATAACTATTAGAAAATTTGGGATATTAGCTTGAAAAAGTGGCATTTCAAATACGTTTTCGTCAAATAACTTGGAAGGTATTACAGAACAAAAACAAGCTAGAGACAAACGATGAATTTCGTTTTTTTCTAATTTTTGTAGAGTTAATGGTTTCGGAGATCTGGAAGTCTAAAGGTGGCGTCCGAAAGTTTATAAGACGAAGTATTTAGTTTAAATGTTAAATATTTTGGAAACTATGCCACTTAGGCCAAAAACAGTAATAACCAAAATGAAAAACTATTAATTAGACTTTTAAATGATTTTTTTTTCTTTTTTATAGCATAAAAACCAAAGAAGTTATGACAGAAACAGTATACTTTTCTTACTTTTACGGTTTTTTTTTTTTTTAATAAAAATGTCGCAATTTTGTTAATGTAAGTAGTCAGTAATTAAAAAAATATATTCCCGCATACTATTTTTCGTGACCTAGACGCTCAAATTTTTTCATCGGCTTACAGCGTTTGCTTTAGAAAAACACTTGCATTTTAAACTGTAAAGGGATTTAGAAAAAAAAGGAACATTCTTGTTTCTCTGCAAATATCTCAATAAATATTAGTTTAAGGGAAAATTTGGTGGAAATAAAAAATGAAGCTTATAAACTGAGAACAAACTTATTTTGTTTATATATTTGTGTACGGTTGATTGTTTGTTGATTTAATTTTATAGATGGCACCAAGACCGTTTTTAGGATGAAGTATTTAGTTTAAGATGTTGAATATCTTAGAAACTGTGACACTTCCATCAAAAGTTCTAAGAAACAAAATTAAAGGTAATTAACCTGTCTTTAAAATGATTTTTTTGTTTGTTTCTACGTCACAAAAAATAAAGAAGTTATGGCCGATTCAATGTGCGTTTTCACATTTTTGTTAACAAAATGTCGACATTTTGTTATTGTAATTGCTCAATAATTAATTTTTCATTCAAAAATGCTGTTTTTCGTTTATATATAGCATCACCTAGATGCTCAATTTATTTTGTCCCTTTAAATATTCGTTTTAGAAAAAAATTCCATCCGCCATTAGCCCCATAGAAAAATGTCCGTATTTCGGTTAATTATTGCTATAAAATTAATTTAAAAACACCAAATTAAAGATAATTTCGGCAGAAACAACTTTTATTTGAACTATTTTTTTGTAAATGCCATATTTTCCGAGAAAATGGAGAAAAATCGATTATTTTTATTAAAAATAGCCCTCCCGCAGATCCGCAAAACTCCTAAACTTTTTTGTTTCGTGAACTTTGGCCTATTTTAAACTTATAACCAAAGTTTAAAGTCTGCACACATTTTTTTCAATTTACAGTAATTTTTTTCAATCTTTCCCTATACTATACCGTCATATAATTAACACAGTTATCAGTAAAAAATAATTCATGAATAAACGACTCACGAAAATAATTTTTGTCATATAGTTGATACTGTTACCAGAGACTATTATTGTATCTGCTATTACCAAGGATAAAAACTTTTTAGTAAAAAAAAATATATAGAGTGGTCACAACGTTGTTTATATAATAGCATTTTTTTGTTTCAAAAGCTGTGGATCAAAGTGTGGTTGCAGAAAAACTGGATTACATTGCTCTATTGTTTGTAATAATTGCCACAACCAAATCTTGTTAAAATTCTGTACCTGATATGGAGGAGCAAAACAACATGACAGAAGGCATAGACCATACGAATTTCTTGGAAGAAACCATGAATATTAATTAAGATGAGAAAATTAAATCAGAAACGCTGGACAATGACAATAATACAGAATTTTTGGAAGATATCGACGTATAATTTTTTTTATCAGCAATTTTTCTTGTAAAGTATTATTTTTACAAAAAAATGCATACAATTTTTTTGTTGTACATTTTGCAAGCTACAATTTTGATAACAAGTGTCTGTCATACAGCTGATAGTTTAAGAAATATTTGCAAAGAAACAGTTTATTTTTAACTTTGACCTCTTGTAACATTTAAAGCTCCACTGGTATCTATAATAGTGGAGTCCAATTAGGATTTTAATGTCAATTGTCTGGTCAGGGCAGTTTTTCTGTTTTAACTTAAGTCCACAGCTCAGTTTTACAGTTTCTGCGAGTCAGGTGTATGGTTTATTTAAACAATTTATTTTTTTAAACCGTCTTTTCCATCGGTTTTCTTTGAATATCTCGAAATCTACATGTCCTATGGCAAACAAAAAAAGAAGGAAAATGTTCGTTTTGAGCTTTACAATAAAAGTATACAATTCATTCTAATTGGTATTATTATTTAAAAAAATTGAACGTTGCAAAATTATGCGTTTTTAAACAAATCACTGTTCTTTCAAAAATAATGGGTAATATTCAATGAAATTTTGGAAAAATATAGCTCTTATAAAGTACAATCACCACTTAAAATTTCAAATTAAAATGATTTCTAAAACGGCTCAAATATGCAATTGTTGCTAAAACTTTGCAGCCTCGTGAAATCCTGCCATCAAGTCCAAGAAATGTGTACGATGGCTCCAATTATAGCATTCTATAAGTACTTTAAGATCACGGAGAAAAACATTTTTTTTTTCAAAATTTAAACGTTTTATTCCAGTTGTTTATAGTTTTCGAAATTTAAGTTATAAACAAATTCAAGTAACTCTCTGGTTTTTTTGAAATTTCAAGTGGTGATTGTACTTATAAGGGCTATATTTCTCCAAAATTTCATTGAATATTATCCATTATTTTTGAAAGAACAGTGATTTGTTTAGAAATGCATAATTTTGCAATATTCAATTTCTTTTAAATAATAATAAAGATTGGAATTAATTATAGTTTATGTACTTTTATTGTACAGCTCATAACGAACATTTTCCTTCCTTTTGTTGTTTTCCATAGGTCTTATAAATTTCGAGATATTCAAGGAAAACCGATGGAAAACATGGTCTGAAAATTTAATTTAAATAAACCATACGCCTACCTCGCAGAAACTGCGAAACTGAACTGTGAACTTAAGTTGATCCCCTGAACACGTTAAAACAAAAAAACTGCCCTAATCAGACAATTCACACTGAGAATTTTTTAGTCCTAATTTGACTCCGCTAATAAGGCCTTTTGATATTTTATTTAAAATATTGAAAACATGCTTTATTCAAAAATTCAGGTGGGAATTTTTATTTAAACAAAATCTAATTCGATTAAAGTAAAAGATGATGATCGATATTTTAATTAGATTTTCACTTTTTATTGAATAGATAAGTATTTTTCAAATAAATAAATTCATTATAGAGTATTTTAATTTCTAGTATAACCAGAAGTAGGTTATCAAAAGATTTAAATTAATATTTTCATAGACATTCCTTTTTTTGACTTTTTCTGCTGTTTGGGAAGTCCTATAAAAAATCTCCGCAATATTTCAGTGGAGTTAGTAGGTATATAACATTTAAAAGTATGAATGCATAACAATATTAAATTCATTGTGTATTTTAATTCGATATTTCCTTACTGTTTCAACAATCCAGGCGCGCGCAACGGCTTTGCCTACAAAAAACATGATGGATTATATTAATTAGTGTAATATTTGTAAGGAGCAAAAAGTTTTAGACAAGTCCATCAATCACACTATCATTAATTTGCCTCTGTCATTACTGGTAAGTATTAAAAAGCTATATACTTTGGGACTATATTACAGTCGCTAATGAAGAGGAAAAATTCATATTGTTACTGGTATCTGGATACATTTAATTAGCAAACTTTGGTCGTATTTTATCGAACAATGATATAAACCTCGCGGTTAAACCCTGAATTCGTGTAACTTGCAGATATCCGATCTATCGACTTCATATTAGCTGAAAGATAATAGGAAGTCGATTTATTTGCAAACATTGAGACGAAGTTAATGCACTTACATATAAATTTACAGGTACTTAAGACTCCGCACATGAACCACTGTTAGAGATTTGTTTGATTTGATTGTCTTCAGAAAGGTATCAAAGTCAACAGAGAAAATCTAGTGGTGTTTCGCATAACTGAAGAAGCCTATTACTTCCACATCCAGTGGAAGTATAGTAACAAAAAAAATGAAAATTTGTATTGTTCAAATAGGCTTAGAATTCTGTCTGTTGGTCTGTCTGTCTGTCCACAAATTTACAAGAAGTTGTTAAAACCGTTAACAAACCAAATGCTACAAAACAGGATATTACTGAGGCTGGGAAAATGTTTGCTCTTGTACTATATAAAGCACAAAAAAATGAAACGACAATAAATCATCAGAGGTATGTTCTGTTTAACACCTCGGTTGGCAATTCTAGTCAAACGGTTACTTTGGCAAGGCTACCCCCGACGTTCGCAGCTTTGCAACAACATTCGTTGCGGGTTTACCACCAAATTCAGGCTTGGCATGGAAATGTTTTAGAGCCAGAAGAATGGGGATGGAAGAAATCTGGTGATATTTTAATACCTGTTTCTCCGATTAAAGAACTTATATCTAGATACATAATGGCATTACTTTGTGTGATCCCGAAAGATTCACAATCTAACGCACTTCTTCCCATAAGTTCTTGATTGGCTAGTCGATCTGTTCGCGACCGATTCGGGCACCATCGGTTCAGTTTGATTATCATAATCTCAGTTTGACACTTTTGACAGTATATGCGCCATTAATGTTAATACGCGTTTTTCGTGTTTTTTGTGCGCACGATTACTCTGGAAGATTTTGACTTGAAATTTGGTACACGTATGCATTTTAACGAGATCTGGAACTAGATTATATTTTGATCTTATTTTGTAGAAGGGTAAATTGGGGTAAATAGGTAAATCAAGCAAGTAAAAGTCCATAAAATTGGTATTTATAATGTATATAAGAGAAGGTGAGTTTTTTTTTGGAATTAGTGGCCCCATTACCACCCGCACCCCACTATCAAAACGGGTGAAAAAAATAAGATTGTGAGTTAGTGTAAGTACAAGAACCAAAGGTCTCAATTTTTTTTACTTAATCCACCCCCATTACCAAACAATAGTGGATTCCTTTCTACCAACGAACTAAGCTAATCTTAAGAAATTTAACTGAGTTCGACGTTCTATTTTACTTCCACATCCAGTGGAAGTATAGTAACGACAAAAAAATTTTTAAAAATTTTTATTGTTCAAATAGGCATAGAATGTCACGAAACGTCGAGATTTTAAGTTTAAGCGAAAAAAATTTCTGTCTGTCGGTCTGTCTGTAACTTTTTTTGTGCGCACGTTTACTCTGGAACCGTTTGAGATATTGACTTGAAATTTGGTACACATATGTACCTAACGCGATCTAGAACTAGATTATATTTTCATCTTGTTCCGTCGAAGGGTTGGGGGGTAAATTGGGGTAAATTTGGGGAAAATAGGTAAATCAAGCAGGTAAGAGTCCATAAAATTGGAATTTAGTATATACAAGAGAAGCTAAGGTCTCAAAAAAAAATTTTGGCATTAGCCACCCCCACCTCGTTATCAAAGGGGATGAAAAAAAAATGTAATTTAGTGTGTGTACAAGAACCAGACACCTCAAAACGTTTTTTTACTTCATCCACCCCCACTACCACCCCGTCACCACCCCCACCCCGCTACCGATGTGGGGTATCGTTTTATGGGTTTTTGGGGTAGAGGATTTCAAATATTATATTATTAAAGTTCTATAAACAATTATTTCCACATACAAAATTTTTTCGTTGTGAGTGATTTGGATAAAAAATGTGGATGTGGAAGTCGCGATTCCTTGGGCAGCGGTTTTTTTACCTTAGATTAGCTCATTTAAGTACCTTCCCCCTTACATACGCCAAGTCTACCGGAGTTCATCCTAAACTTTAGAAACTTGTAAAAGTTGATCAAGGTGGCGATTGGTGAAAATTCCTGAATCTTAACAACGCGCATGCATAAAATTTTTTATCTGTTTTGATCATTCTTTTGCAAGTTAATTTAGATAAGAATCTCAAATTTAGGTTTTTACAACATACGTTATCGAATCTTCTAAATGTAAATATCCCAGGTATGTTTTTTCAACACCGCATTTTTTCAACCAAATTAGAAACCATTTAAATGATACAGATCCAAACAGATCAATTGGTCGCAAAGGTCATCCATGTATGACCGACAATTTTCGGATTTCAACCATGTAGATTATTTTTTTGTCACTTAAAGAGTGAGGTCTACAAAATGGACATTGATTGCTTGGATTAATTAACTCAACGGATTGTTGAATGCCGCAACGAAATTAGAAACAGTCCAGATATAATAAGATCAATCGGTCATCTCGTGAACCGCACTAGAAAATGCACTGAACCTGAGGAGAACATTTTGAACATAAAATGTTCAAAATCAATGATATGATAACCTTGATATATTTTCGAACAATGCTTCATTTACGAATTACATTGTAAATAAAGCGAAAAATTGAGATTTTTTAATTTCAAAGTGTGTTGCACACCACCTGTCACGCGTGCGAATAGTTGGCATATGTTTGTGGAGATCCCAAATTATACTTAAAAAAAAAAAAAATTGCGGGTAAACAACATTTCGCACAAAAAACTATTCCGACTGATCTATAAGTATAAAATTAGATATTTTATTCAGACATAATTTGCATAGGATACATATAAGCGCTCAAATGCCGTAAATGATTCGTTTCCTTTAACACAAACGACATCAAAGATATTTAATTTCAGATAATCCGAACAGAACTGGACTACCTTGATACCCGTTGAAGAGGTGTACCTTCGAATAGTTTCATTGAACAATTAATTTGCATAAATAACCGCACCTAAATTATTATAAAATGCACATATATCTAATCTGTTGCTTAAACAATTAATGAAATAGTTCGTTATTGTAACAGTACTTGGAATTTTAACAGTCAACTGTGTCTTTATTCTAAAAAAAAAAGAATTGGCGACGAATGTGAAATATTTTCCCAACGAAGTCGGTTCAGCATGTCGCCAGGTTTTTGGTACATTTTCGCAATGCTCGTAACATTCACTTGTGCTTTCTTTGCTAATTATTTAGCAATACACACAAGGTAAAGTGGGTATTAGTAGAGCAGTTGTGGTCCAAAATTATGCATGTAACCGATACAGTACGACACCATTAAGGATACTATTTAAACATTTCAAGCCTCTAAATTTCAACGTATATAAGTCAGAAATGTATCCTTACAAAATTGTAGGTGAATAGGTGAAAACTTTGGACCAATATCAAAAATAGTTTACAATTATTAATATACCTAGCCCTTACAGTTTAGTAAATTAGTTCACAAAACGCACTCCTCTATATTTCTGAGGTGCTGATTTCAATTTGAGGTCATAACTGAAAATTTAAAATGGCAGATGCAATATTAGTACAGTCGAATTGATTTAATTACTTCCACATCCAGTGGAAGTATAGTAACGACAAAAAAATTTTTAAAAATTTTTATTGTTCAAATAGGCTTAGAATGTCATGAAACGTCGAGATTTCAAGTTTGAGCGAAAAAAAATTTCTGTCTGTCGGTCTGTAACTTTTTTTGTGCGCACGTTTACTCTGGAACTGTTTGAGATATTGACTTGAAATTTGGTAGACATATGTACTTTAACGAGATCTAGAACTAGATTATATTTTCGTCCTGTTTCGTCGAAGGGTTGGGAGGTAAATTGGTGTAAATTTGGAGTAAATAGGTAAATCAAGCAGGTAAGAGTTCATAAAATTGATATTTAGTCTAGACAAGAGAAGCTAAGGTATTAGCCACCCCCATTACCACCCCCACCATTATTAAAGGGGATGAAAAAAAATATGATTTAGTGTGTGTACAAGAACCAGAAACCTCAAAATATTTTTTTACTTTATTCACATACAAAGTTTTTTTCGTTGTGAGTGACTTGGATAGAGAATCTGGATGTGGAAGTAGTGATTCCTTGGGCAGCGGTTTTTTTAATTTAGTGTATACTTAGTGTCTTATTTTAAGTCTCATCGAAACTTTATTATTTTGCTAGAGATGGAATTCAAATGGTGTTCATGAATCAAGAGTGATATAAAGTTCAAATAATTTTAGAACCGTATTCTGCATGCCCTGCTAGAATCAAATTCTGAATTCGTATCTTTATTGCTAAATGTTTTACAAAATAGTAGTTTATCTTCAATCGTAGTAGCCTCATCCTTTTTTTTTATTTTTTCAATAGTGTCAATGAAGTTGTTCTAAAGATGTAGGTAATTAAAATTCAATTTAAATACTTCCACATCCAGTGGAAGTGTGGTAACGACAAAAATTTCTTTGAAAATTTGTATTGTTCAAATAGGCTTAGAATGTCATGAAACGTCGAGGTTTTAAATTTGAGCGAAAAAAAAAATTCTGTCTGTCGGTCTGTAACTTTTTTGTGCGCACGTTTACTCTGAAATCGTTTAAGATATTGACTTGAAATTTGGTACACGTATGTACATTAACGGGATCTGGAACTAGATTATATTTTCATCTTATTCCATCGAAGAGTTGGGGGGTAAAATGGTAAAAAATAGGGGGTAAATCGGTAAATCAGGCAGGTAAGAGTCCATAAAAATGGTATTTAGTGTATACAAGAGAAGCTTTTTCAAAAAATTTTTTGGCATTAGCCACCCCCCATTACCACCCCTACCCCATTATTAAAGGGGATGAAAATAAAATTGTGATTTAGTGCGTGTACCAGAACCAAAAGTCTCAAAATATTTTTTTACTTCATCCACCCCCACTACTACCCCCCTATCACCGCCCCGACCCCACTACCGTGAAATATCATATTATTAAAATTCTATAAACAATTATTTCCACATACAAATTTTTTTCGTTATGAGAGACTTGGATAAAAAATCTGGATGTGGAAGTAGTGATTCCTTGGGCAGCGTTTTTTTTTTTTCGACGATAACATTCCACCGGAAATTTTATTGTTGATTCTTATGTATTATTCTTGATATTTTCTATCTTTTTCGAAGATGGCGGATTGACGAATACATATCAGACAGGTCTACATTTTTTAAGAATTTTATTTTAAATAAGCCAGTATTTTTAAAATTCCCATCCGATTACTAGTACAAGATATATTAAGCAGATAAGTTGAAAATTCGTGAAAGCGCGTCAAAAAGTGCATATAACCTTTGAAACACAAGGAATTTTTGGGCACAAATATTTGTTTCGTAATTAGGAGGTCATAAGATATAAGAATCAACAATAAAATTTCAGGTGGAATGTCGCCGAAAAAAAATCAATTCAACTGCACTATATAGCTATCCACTGTTTAATCATCAGCAATAAACCATTTAAAGCTCTAACTTTCAACATCTATAAGTCACTGGGGAAGTAGTGGAGTTTGGCAAGTAATGGCTCAAATTGTAGCATACCTACTGTCACGCTACAACATATAGAACTAGATTTTTTTTATAACAATTAACATATTTACGCGAAAATTCATTTTTGAAAGAAAAGTAAAATCGATTTTCTTGGAGAACTATTGCAACAAGTTCATGATAAAAGATTAACGATTTTTATTGCGCCAAAATTTCGTTATTTTATTCTCCTTAAAAACTGTCTTGAATTCTGTAAGGTATAGATAGCTCGGCGGTGCGGTGGTCTCATACCAATTTCATCGAACTACGTCTAGTATAGGTTGAGCAAAAATTATAAACGAGATTTTGTTAGTCGAGAATATTCTAGATTATAGCGAAGTCGCCAGTAATAGTTCAATTTCATAAAAATATTGTGATAAAAAATTTAGATTCCGTCCGAATTGCATTAAAATTGGTTGTTAGGTATTTTAGAAGTAACTGATAACGAATCTGATGTCAAAAGTTGATAATTCAAAATTACGAAAATAATATGGCGGCGATAAATAGTGTAATATTTACTAAGTACTTAAAATATTTAACGTTCACAAATTTTCACGCACCCGACTATTTTTATAAAGAATTCGTCATAACTTTGTTATTTTTAAAGAAATATAATCAATTGTACAGGGTGGACGAAATTAGATGGGATTGAGGTTTTCTATAAACCTATGGCAGATAGACAAAAACCAATATAGGTGTCCTGAGCTACATTTTCGAGAAACAAACGATGGCACAAACCGCGATCGTCTATCTTTTTCGACTACCGAGCTACAGAGCGTTTTTGGAAAACTGGCATTATCTCAATTACCAAGTGTCGAATCGAAAATCGAGTAACGCATTCTTAAGGCACTATTTTGAGTAGAATCCGTTGCTGATAAGAAAATTATGCATGCCTCAGTTTTTGAGATATAGACATAACTTGTGTTTTTTTAAATGAAACAACCTGCAAGTTATTTCATTATTCGATCACAAATTAAATTAGCTATCCAACGATATACCATATGTCATATTTACCTCTAGAAATAGTGGTTAATTTTCGAAAAATTTAATATATTTGTGAGGAGGCCATGGAAAACTATTAACAAGAACAACACTTCTTATAATATAAAATAATTTTGCCAAAAATAGCAAAAACTAAACTACAATAAATGTTCGAATTGTCTTCCATTGACATCTATACATTTTTCACAACTTCTCCTTACAGCATTTGTTGCATTTCCAATTATGACAGGAGTTATTGTCCGAAACGCAGCTAATGTTTTGTTTTCCAATTCTTCTATGTTATTAAAACATTCTCTATACTTATATAATATTTTTTAAATAACCCCAAAGCCAAAAATCGACAGGAGTTATATCGGGAGATCTAGCTGGCCACAAAATAGGACTATTATTTCCTAAAAATTAAACAATATCTAAACTACTTTGTTGTTTATTAATGTCCATTTAGCGAAATTAATTGTTAGTTATCAATTTAGTTAACTTAGCTAAGTAGACATTGATAAACTAGTCCTTAGTGATATATAGATACCTATCCAAGTATCGCCAAATTGCGCATTTAAATAATTTCGTGTTTCATTTGACGTATGAGCTGAACCGCCATCGTGTTGGTAAATTAATCTTTGAAATTGTCTTACAGACATATTGTCTACAAAGAGCTCTATTTCTTGTCGTAGAATGTTAATAAAATTTTCGGTATTCAAATTATCGTGAAAAAAATGAAGACCTATTATTTGGCATCTAATAAAACCGCATCATACACCAAATCCAAATCGTCCTTGACGATTAACTGCAGCGGTTACGTGCGGATTTTCATGAGCCCAATGGTGGTTATTATGCCTATTAAAAATTTCGGCACTGCTTATATGGGCCTCGTCTGTTCATATAATCGTTCCTTCAAAAAATTCCAACTTTTACCCAAAATAAAAATTAATGAGCGGGGGGGATAAATTCTAAAATAAAAATTGATGAGCGGGGGAGGAATTCTAAAAAAAAATTACTATTACCCAACTTTTACCAAGTTCCACCGAAATAAATGTTGATGAGCGGGGGAAGAAAATCTAAAAAAAAATGTTTTCAATAAAAATTGTCAACTTACATCTGATTTCCAACTTTCGCCAAGTCTAACAAGGATGGGGTACCCCCCTTTGCTACGGCCCTGGATGTGATCGAGTAATGAAATAATTTACAGGGTGTTCCATTTAAGAAAACATGCATAATTTTCTTCTTAACAGCATCCGTTGCTACTCAGAAAAGTGCCTTAAGAATGTATTACTCGATTTGCGATTCTACTCTACTTGGTAATTGAGATATAGAGGACATCCAAAAATGCCAATTTTCCAAAAACGCTCTGTAGCTCGGTAGTGGAAAAGAATAGACGATCGCGGTTTGTTTCTCGAAATTCGAGCTCAGGGCACCTATATTGGTTTTTATCTGTCTGCCATAATTTTAGAGAAAACCTCAAATCAAATCTAATTTGGTCCACCCTGTACGTTAAAAAGTTATAAGCATTTTTTTGTCTAAATGTGCCAGTTTTTAAGATATATAAGCGACAATTTGTATCTATTATAGTTTCCGAGTTATGCAATAATTGTTAATTTATCAATTTTCTGATTAAATGAACTTATTAAATTTTCATATTTGAGCAAAAACAAAGACGATACAAAAGATTGCATCAATGCCATTCACTAGTAAATAATTAAGTACAAATGTTTAAAGGAAAAAAAAAAGTGGAAAATAATTGCTCCAAGCGCGTTCCAACTCTTAGAAAAACATTATATAATAACTAATGAACTAATTACCCGTAACAGGCCGATGGATAATTTGTCGCACAGCACGACCAATTAGTGATTGTTATTAATTGACCATCGGACTCACCTTGTGCAGAATTAATAGCGCAGAAAGTAATCCCCAGGAGCGACACCAGCACAACTTTAAAGTACATCGCAGTAATCAGAAACATATTAAACTACAGAAGAAAAAAACAATCAGCACACCAGTTCACTAATTTTCATAACATAACCACTCATAATAGAACTGTCACTGTCACCGTATACGGTCCTTTTCGAATACTCCACAATTATTCGTATCCCAAAACCTGATTCAACCCACTCCTGTCACTGGCAATCGTTTTCAAATCACCCTAAACGTACGTAAACAACGTTGTTACGTCTGCGGCGTGTTGTAGAAAGTAAAACCCGAAGAACACTGCGATAGCTGTCTCTTCCGAGGTCAAAACGCGACTATTTCGTCCAGCAGGCAGCAATGAAGCTTTGCCGGAGAACGTTATGAAAGACCGGGGGAGGATTGCGCGGCCGAGATCCTGCTACTGTATGCTGTATCCTGCCGTCGGGATCATGCAAGTAACGCAGGACGATTAAAATATTCATTAACGACTTGGGAACGCTGGAGGGTAGGTTGTAGATGGATGCACATCGTCGTTGTGTTTGGGAATTCTTTGGTTTGTCGCCTAATTGATTATTGCCGGAGTGAATATGTTGCGCCTCTATGTTTTAAGCAGGAACGTAGGAATCCTCGTGCAAAGGAATCGTGTCTGGAGCGCATTAAACTAGGCTAAAGTGAGGGTCAAAGTATGCTGGAGATCGTGTTATAAAGTTAAAAGTTACGAAATAACAAGTAATTTATATAAGTAGTTCCTGCGAACTAGGGTTTCTTTATATTTTAAGTTTTTTGTAGACGCACTCGGCAGCTTGTAATTTTACTTCCAGCTTCTCACCGAGTGCCCCAATTTCTTTATTTTAAATAGCTTCAGGCCAGTTCTGGGAGAATTCAAATAGGAAATGCATGGTAACCGGAATTTCTTTTCTTTAGAGAGAAAATCAGTCCTTTAAACTATACCAGATAATGAAAAAAATGAGTGCCTATGGGAGACTCCAATGTTATATGAACCGGAGATATGAAATCCTGAATTATTAGGGTATAACATTTATGTTATTTCCTTATTACTTCCACATCCAGTGGAAGTATAGTAACGACAAAAAAAATTTAAAAAATTTTTATTGTTCAAATGGGCTTAGAATGTCACGAAACGTCGAGATTTTAAGTTTGAGCGAAAAAAAAATTTCTGTCTGTCGGTCTGTCTGTCTGTAACTTTTTTGTGCGCACGTTTACTCTGGAACCGTTTGAGATATTGACTTGAAATTTGGTACACATATGTACTTTAACGAGATCTAGAACTAGATTATATTTTCATCTTGTTCCGTCGAAGGGTTGGGGGGTAAATTGGGGTAAATTTGGGGAAAATAGGTAAATCAAGCAGGTAAGAGTCCATAAAATTGGTATTTAGTATATACAAGAGAAGCTAAGGTCTCAAAAAAAATTTTGGCATTAGCCACCCCCCTTACCACCCCCACCCCATTATTAAAGGGGATGAAAAAAAATTGTGATTTAGTGTGTGTACAAGAACCAGAAACCTCAAAATGTTTTTTTTACTTCATCCACCCCCCACTACCACCCCTTATCACCACCCCCACCCCGCTACCGATGTGAGGTATCGTTTTATGGGTTTTTGGGGTAGAGGGTTTCAAATATTATATTATTAAAGTTCCATAAACAATTATTTCCACATACAAAAATTTTTTCGTTGTGAGTGACTTGGAAAAGAATCTGGATGTGGAAGTAGTGATTCCTTGGGCAGCGGTTTTTTTTCTGTAATCACTGTTTTTAAAAGCTTTTATTTAACTTGCAATGTTTGTATGTTTGTTAGTTTAGGTCAAATCTTGCAAGCTGAATTTCGACTAGTTCTAATTAAGCTAGAGCTTTGAAATTTGGCACACATGAATAAGTCCGGTGATAATGCAACATAGTATAGCCATTATCGGTCTAAATCCAATATGGCGGACGTCCCAAGATGGCGGATCGGCTTTTTAGTCACAACCCCCTTGATATGGGTATCAAATGAAAGGTTTGACGAGTAAAACACGATAAACAATGTAACGTCATTGTAAATCCAATACGGCGGACGTCCCAAGATGGCGGATCGGCTTTTTAGTCACATCCCCCTTGATATGGGTTTGACGAGTAAAATACGATAAAGTATGTGACGTCATTCTAAATTCAATATGGCGGACGTGGGAGAAGTGGAGAATAGATGGGAAGAGGTGGGAGGAGGTGGGAAAGGGGTGAGAAGAGGTAGGGAAGAGGTGGGAAGAGGTAGGGAAGGGGTGGGGATGAGAAGAGGTGGGAAGGGGTGGGTAGAGGTAGAAATTGGGTGGAAAGAGGTGGGGAGAGATGGGAAAAGGCAGGGGAAGGGACGGTAAGAGGTGGGAAAGGGGTGGGAAGAAGTGGGAAGTAGTGTTAGATAGGTGAGAAGACGGGAGAGGGAAGGAGTGGATGGCGGTGGCAAATGAAAGGGTTTTGTCTGTACAATAAGTAGACTAAAAAGTAAAAAATAAAATTATATAAAAAAAAATATTTTTAAGAAAAAGCTTTTATTTGAAAAAACTACTAAAAAGTAAAAATAACTTTTTTAAAATTCATATACCTGGAAACCAAAAGCTTTGGGGGCGGTCAATTGAGCAATAGCGCTATATGACCGCCCCCAAAGCTTTTGGTTTCCAGGTGTATGAATTTAAAAAAAATTATTTTTACTTTTTAGTAGTTTTTTCAAATAAAAGCTTTTCTTAAAAATATTTTTTTTATATAATTTTATTTCTAAAAAATCGATAAAAAAGTGACGATATTCTATCAGGATTATAAAAGTGCTTATTTCAATCATGAAACATTATGATCTTTTTCTAATAAACTGAATAAAAAAATTTGAGTTTTTTACTATTTTACAACATTCCGTATTATTAGCCCAGACGACAGAGAACATTTTATAGTGAAACCCACAAAACTTGCAAACTGAATATATATTTTTTAATGAGTTCGTGAAAGTGTTTAGAATATCCTGAAAAGTTTACATGCCGCTCGGTTGCAGAACATAACAAAAAAATAAAAAAAAAAATTTTTTTCGTCTATTTTTTCTAAATAGATTTTTGTTTGAACATTCGAAAAGTATACATTTTTTCCGAAATAGTGATATTTTATTTTTTCCAATGGGTCAATTTCTCGGCAAGTTACAGCATCCAATATATATATTTATCAAGAAAATCATCAAGCAAGGAAATTAAGATGTACTTTTTTTTTATCCACGTTTTTTGAAGGGCTTTTATTTTTTTCTATATTTTTATTGCGGCGATTGAGTTCGGGCGTGATAATGTATGTTAGTATATTTTTCCCATCCATCTTTTGCTTGTATTGTTTAAAACAAAAAACATCAGAAAGCTACAATTTCCATCTTTTAAATGAACCAACACTCACATAGATTGAACAAATTCTGATTTAGTGACATGTAATTCAGTGCGTTGGTGTCACAGTCATGCGTATTCAAGCGCGCGCACGAATGTATCCATCTGTATTTTTTATTTTTTCCTAGCTTGACTTAATTTCAAAATTTTGTAATAATGGATGAAAATTTTTTTTTCACTTTTTTTATGTTCTGCATCCGAGAGAAATGTAAACTTTTCAGGATATTATTCTATACACTTTCACGAACTTATTAAAAAAAAATTATTCAGTTTGCAAATTTTTGTAGGTAAATACCTTCTTATGGCTAACTATAAAATTCCATCTGAGTAATACGTTTTTCTTTATTCACTTCCTTCAAATAAAGAAATGGTAGCCGGATACTGACATTTAAAAATTCACATATCTCCGAAATGGTTACTGCTACGAAAAGAAATTCATAAAACCTTTTTTGCAGATAAGTTCCTAAGCAATAAATTTCATAATAGCTATTTTTGTCGTAGATCTAATCTCCCTCTAGTTACGCCGTTGCATTGCATTTGACTGTGTCGATCATACAGATCAAATTGAAAACCTGCTCCTTTTTAAATTTTTTGGAGTCTGTTAAAAAATTTTGTCATCTTTGTACCTTTTTATCCTAACTTGCCCGTGTTGGTACCAATATATAAAAACTACTGTTTTAAGGAATCACTACTTCCACATCCAGATTTCTGGTGGGGGTGGTTGACGCCAAAAACTTTTGGTTTTTGTACACACTAAATCAGAATATATTTTTTTTATCTCTATTAATAATGGTGTAGCGTAGTAAAGGGGGTGTCTGATGCCAAACAAATTTTTGATGCCTTTGGTTCTTACACACACTGAATCATAATTCTATTTTTGACTCACTTTAATAATGGAGTGAAGGTGATGGTGCCTGATGTCAAAACAAATTTTGAGGCCTTTGGTTTTTGTACCCACCAAATCACAATTTTGTTTCACCCCCTTTCAAATTGAGGTGGGGGTGGTAATGTGGGTTGGCTCATGCAAAAAATTTGAGATCTTGGCTTCTTATATACACTATACTAGAATGTTATGGATTCTCATTTGCTTACTTTACCGCCACCCCATATTATTAAAGGAGATAAAAAATAAAATTGTGTACAACAATTGTACAACAACCAAAGGCCTCAAATTTTTGTTTCTTGCATCAATCACGCCCACTACTGATGTGGCATGTCGTGTTGTGGGTTTTTGGAGTAGACGATTTCAATTATTTGAATTATTATATTACTAAAGTTGTATGAACACTTATTTACACATACTGGAGTGCAAATATCAAAATCTATTTCACTGTAAGAGATTTGGATGGGATATATGGACGTGGAAGTAGTGATTCCAGAGGCAGCGGTTTTCTTCTCCAGATTTAAGTACTAATAAGATCACTTGATTAATTTATAAGATGCTCAATTTCCTGATGATGATCTCTGATGATGATCTCTGATGATGCCATTTTACTGGCGAGAGGTATATCAAGCGTAACGCTCAGTGTGTAGGTATATTTGTAAAAACTATATCAGTGTCGTTGTAACAGGGATATTATAGACCGGCAGCCCGTGTATAATATGACTGACTATCCGGCGAACTTTGACAATATGTAAAATGAATTGTTCTTATATAAGTTAGCAATGAATGTCAGCTGGTTGGGTAGCGGTGGGGTGGCTATCACAGGAAAGAATTGAAAAAAAAATTATCCGGCGAATGCTGAAACTTATATGAGGGGAAGATTATGTTATATAATGAAAGTTGAACATGGAAGCTGGACGGGGGGCGGTGGATTTAGAGTCAGCTGGTCGGTCAAACAGGTCCAAAAAAAAATAAAATTATTCGGCGAACTTTAAAATTCGGGTATAATATAATATTTATAGTGAGATTCACGAAAAATAGTCAGCTGCAAGAATGTGGGTGGAAAAGTCGTCAGCTGGTACAGTAAAAGTGCTGAGTGCCTGAGAGGCAGCGCGCACCACCTTTCTTACGTCACCTGACGACTTTTCCACCCACATACTTGCAGCTGACTGTGTTTATCGTTAATCGTTAATCGTATGAATATTATCATATACCCGAATTTCAAAGTTCGCCATAAAGATATAATTAGTAATATCGATATTAATAACTTAATGTTAGGAAGCGTGTGCGCTGCGCCTCTCAAGCGAGTCAACACTCAGCACTTTTACTGCACCAGCTGACCACTTTTCCACCCACATACTTGTAGCTTACTATGTTTTTCGTGAATCTTAGTATAAACGCTGCCGGCCTATTATTCATATATGATTCATTTCTTAAATGATAACCACAAAAGTGGATGGCGGAAACGAAGGAATTAAGAAAAATTCTTATTTACAATAATATCGTTGGCCACAAGCAGGAACGCCGGCCGGCAATTTATATTATTTTCGAAGTAATTTGTACCTGCTTTCTTCCCTTTAAGTTGGAGTTGCTACATTTATTTACAATCACAAAACCTTCTTTGTAGAGCACGCGGAAAACAAACAATTTAGTAAATTAACTCCGAGTTTCTTTATTAAGTTGAGATTCTCGCCGGGAGAGAGGTTTTTGTAATTTCACGCCTACTCTCTCGGCCCATACTGTAAAATTAATTTCTTTTTGAAATGTTTCGCGTAGAATAAAGCCTACTATACAGCCCATTTCTATGCAAATGCACCTCTGCATTAAAACTTGGCAAGCTCACTTTCAATATTTTATAGGGATTTTGATTAGTTCAGAGGTGACTCGTAACCGGGAACGGTTTTACTAATATAAAGGTCGAATAGTGGGACGAAGTAGAATAGCAACGTAGATTCTGCAATAGACAATAATAGGCCGGGAGCCCGTGTTGAACTCTGACAATATGTAAAATGGATTGTTCTTATATGAGTTAGCAATGTATGGACAGGTTGGGTAGCGCTGGGGGGTGGCTATCAAAGGGTTGATTCAACACATTAAAAAAATGAGAAAAAAATTATCCGGCGAATGCTGAAAATTATATGAGGGGAAGATTATGTTATATAATGAAAGTAGAACATAGTCAGCTGGACGGGGGCGGTGGATTTAGCGTCAGCTGATCGATCAAACAGGTCCAAAAACATGAAAAATTAAAATTATTCGGCGAACTTTGAAATTCGGGTATATGATAATATTCATAATAAGATTAACGATAAACACAGTCAGCTGCAAGTATGTGGGTGGAAAAATTGTCAGCTAGCGCAAGAAAGGTGGTGCGCGCTGCCTCTCAAGCGGGTCAACACTCAGCACTTTTACTGTACCAGCTGCCGACTTTTCCACCCACATACTTGCATCTTATACCCGACTTTTTAAGGTTCGCCGAATAATTTTAATTTTTCATGTTTTAGGACCTGTTTGATCGATCAGCTGACGCTAAATCCACCGCCCCCCCCCCGTCCAGCTCACTATGTTCTACTTTAATTATATAATATAATCTTCCCCTCATATAAGTTTCAGCATTCGCCGGATAATTTTTGTCCTCAATTTTTTTAATTAACTTTATAAATAAATAAATGACAATTTGTTTTGTATGAAATAGCAACCAAAAGGCACACCACCAAAAATCGATTGGCAAAAAGTAACAGTTAATTAACGTTAATTTACGTTTCTTATGTCATTCTTCATATGGAATGGAATTGTTTAAAAAAAATGTGAAGACAAAGCAATATACGTGTACTAGTACAAAAAAAGCAGTCGCTTACATAACACTTACATCAAATATAAATTTTATTAAAACATCGTGATTTGGTAGAGCGTACGTTATATGTTATATGAAACTTTCTAAATTATGATTTTTTCTTTCTTTCATATCTGTTATTAACCATTATCAGATTAAGAACAGATCTGGTATCGCCATATAATTGTAGTAATTAATATTTTAAAGCTAGAATTTCACAATACGTAACATTAATTATTTACTTTTCCTTCAATAATAAGTTAAGGTAAAGCATGTATTTTCTTTAAATTATTCAATAAAATTTATTACCGGTTGAATGCAGAACTAGGATACTAGACCGGCACCTGTCGAGGCATGAGTGTGGATAATTTTCTCGATTCAATTTTTATATAACATTGTGATAAGGATGAAGAACTGGTTATGAAACCTGACCATCAGGTGCTGTTTAATTCAAAATTTAGTGCAGTAAAATTGCACATGTATTTTAAGATATTTCGTAACTAATTTAGGATTTTTATATGCTATTTACTTGTTCTTTGAACTATATGTGCAGGGTGGACCAAATTAGGATTTGGGGTTATCTCTAAAACTATGGCAGATAGACGGAAACTAAGCATTCATAAATTCATGTTCCATTACTAAAGTTTCCGGATTTACACACGACACCAATGTGCACACGGCCCGCAAATCTACCCAGCTCTCGTTTAAAGGCACGGATTTGCACACGACACTAAACTATACGCAGTTCCACGTCACCAGTAAGCGAGGATTCTCGGATATAAAAGCCCAGCCACAAATCAACTAATTCAGTGTGAGCATTTCTGTCAGTCTGTCTACAGCGTGGTGAGCTGGACATATTACAGTCTTGTGCATCTTCCGACGAAAACACGACGGAACGAATGCAATCTGACCCTGGGAATCCTTCAGCGTGTTGATCTGGGACCGAGTCGTTACTCATTCTCGTACGCCGTTTCGCCGTCAGAACCAGAGCGGATAAGCCTGACCTGGAGACCTCCTACAGCGTGTTGAGCTGGGAAACTTCTTGAGTCGACGATATTCGCCCAACGCCCGATGCCACTCCAGTAGCAGCAACTAACGTCGCATCGCATCGTTACACTCTCTCTCTCTCTCTCTCTCTCTCTCTCTCTCAGATAATAGAAAATGTTATCCTAAGAACTGTAAAAAATACGGACCTATATAACCTGTACCTGCATGTTAGGTGACACTGTCACACATTACCTGTTTGAGGAAGAAAATAAACTGTTTATATTTTTATTGGGCTGCCATATTAACTAATCTGGACCCTGATTAATCTCCAAAACCAGCTACCCGACAACAAGCCTGTATTCTTCTATTTAAAAATGTGATTATTATTAACGAAACCGATAATGTGTTGTATTCTATACGTTATTTGTAATATGTATTTTTCTAAGTATCTTCCATTACTGAAGCGTTTTGAAACGTAAAATAAACACAAACAACGTAAACAGCTGCCACTACAATTTTTAACCTCGATGTCAAGTCAGTGCGAATGCAATGGCTGCCATTTGCTGTTCCCCATTCAACACACGGTGTGACGTCATAGCCATTCCCGCGCCGATTGCCTCGTCTAAAATTAGCTAGCAATTACAACTCTAATTATTGTGGCATAGCCTATTTTTCCATATAAATAAACACTTGAATGAATTAAAAAAAAAGCAAGTTATCTATTATGAACAGTCGAACAGTATTTCTTATTTCCACCCTATAGTCTGCATAACAAACTCCCGGCGTCCTGTCGCTGGCCCAGACTATTAATTTAAATATTTCTCTCCTACTCAAAATAATTGAAGTTCGTTTGGACATTTTCCAATCTCCAGACGAATCGGTTTTCTATTATGTTTTATTCGCCGAGCAAGGAACATTCATTTTACGGTTCAACTTTTTTAATTTACCCCCTCATAATCCGCATTAATTAAGACAGAAAATTATTTAATAATGCCCTTTGTTCTTATTTCGTCTGGCTTAATGAGAAATTTATGTCATCATAAATTAAATCTTTGATAAATCCTGACATGAAAAGGAACACCGAAGATGGCGAGATTACCAGAGCGATTATTAGTAGCAGGGGGAGGTTTTTTCGGGTTTTTTAGGGTTTCCTAATTTAATTTGACTTGATAAGTGTTATCGTAAAACAGTGTGGTGCCGGTTTAATATTTATACTGTTGTTTATACATATTATAGTTAATCCATCTAACATTTGGGACAATAACCAGGGCTCGGGAATCTCATCCCGGCACCAGAGAAGGCTCTCATATAGACCTAATATTATATTACAAACACCTATTGACACATTCGGAAAAACGAAGAAATGGTGCACTATTCATAGTTGCCAGCGACAATATATTTTTGGTAATTTTAATTTAAAGATCGATAGCAGTTTTGCAACAGTAGTATACGATAGTATACAAAAATATCTCGTGCTTCTCAGGTTGCAGTATACTTGTGGATTCGCGATTTAAAAAAAAAAAATAATAATAATAAAAATATTTATATTTCTATTTTTTAGTTGGCAACGGTCATACCACATTTTTTAATTAAAGAACGTAGTGCGGTGCTTAAAAAATTAAGTCTGTCATAGTAAAAACATTTTTTTCGCCGACAGACCAATTTCTACGCATAAAAGAGAACTCAAACTTAATTTCAGTAAAAAATGAAGATGGTGTTTTGACGTGGCCGTCGTAGAAGCTTATTAAAAAAAAAACGTTGGTACGGCGCTTACAAATTAAATCTGACATACCGGGTGTAAACGAAGAGTGGGCCACACCTGTAACTTCCTTGTTTTTGAAGATATCGGGATGAAATTTTGTATGGTGAAATTAGGTAAGATTTTCAACTTTTTGAGACTTATCCGCAATATTTATGACTTCCGGTTTCACCGGAAATGGCCCCAATAGTCTTTTCTAAATGGACCACTCTGTATGTTTTTACATTTTTTAAATAAAGATCACATTTTGGATAAATTTATACTATTTTGAACAATTTATACAGTGTTGCACGAAAAATAGTTCGAATTTTAGTTATCAATCTAGATGGCTGCGAATATGTTAAAATTAATTTTGTTCCAATGTAATTCATATAAAAAATACGAAAACGTCAATATGTCCAATAATACATCATACAGGGTGCTGTAAACTCATTAAAATCACATTTTTCAAAATGACTCATTTGTTTTAAACATTATGATATGGGCCACCTGGATATTTAGAAAGCTCCTATTTAGTAGGGGTTAAACGGTACCAAAAGTTCCGCAATGTGTAATCGTTACCGGCAGGAATAGCAATTTTTCTTAAGAAATTTATAATTTATATCTAACTTCAATTAAATTTTTATCAACCCTGTATATTTGTGTTAATATTTTATGATATGCAACAAGAATGAGCCAGACGCCCATTCTGTCTCCTGCGGAGGGTGGAATATCATAAAATATTAACACAAATATACAGGGTTGATCAAAATTTAATTGAAGTTAGATATAAATCATAAATTTCTTAAGAAAAATTGTCATTCCTGCCGGTAACGATTACACATTACGGAACTTTTGGTACCATTTAACCCCTACTAAACAGAGCTTTCTGAATATCCGGGTGGCCCATATCATAATGTTTAAAACAAATGAGTCATTTTGAAAAATGTGATTTTAATGAGTTTACAGCACGCTGTATGATGTATTATTGGACATATTGACGTTTTCGTATTTTTTATATGAATTACATTGGAACAAAATTAATTTTAACATATTCGCAGCCATCTAGATTGATAACTAAAATTCAAACTATTTTTCGTGCAGCACTGTATAAATTGTTCAAAATAGTATAAATTTATCCAAAATGTGATCTTTATTTCAAAAATGTAAAAACATACAGGGTGGTCCATTTAGAAAAGACTATTGGGGCCATTTCCGGTGAAACCGTACGTGATAAATATAGCGGATAGGTCTCAAAAAGTTGGAAATCTTACCTAATTTCACCATACAAAATTTCACCCCGATATCTTTAAAAACAAGGAAGTTACAGGGGTGGCCTACTATTCGTTTACACCCGGTATAGTCTAGGATATAGCGTGCAAATTCGACGAGTGGTTACCGTCTGCCATTCGGTAATCGATGAGACCATATAAATACAAAATTTTTTTCTCTGGAACTTTTTGGTATGGTGGGGGGATAGGGAGGGGGGGGTGTACATTTATTTTTAAATCGAATGATTATCGATATCTGTCCGCAGAGGTAGTTAGTATATGTACTTCACATACCCCAATTACTCTGGCAGACGAAACTTACGAACGGCGCGCGCGCTCACCGGAAAAAGAAACTAAAATTTTTTTTTCTTTCCAAAAAAAGTGCACTTACGACCCTTGGTACATAAATAACTATTACAACCTGCTAAATTATTTGCAAGGTTTATAGCAAATATCATTTTATTGTGAGTTATTATTTTTATAGAGGTAAATCAGGTTAGGAATGGCAGAGGTCTTTTCAGATAACAGCAGGGCTTATTTTAGTTAAAACTACAGAAAGGATTAGTATTGTAAAAGTAATTAAATCACTTTTGAAGTTATATATTTAGTTCCCGATTTCGTTTGCTCTCCCGTAATTTTCACAAGAATGAATTGAAGAGCAGAAAGGTCGACTTCCGATCCCAGGATTTTTCATTGTTTGATTTGTCTTGCGCAAATTGCTAGAACAATTCTCGCCAAGTTTATCAATAAATTTAAAAGCACTTTATTACATTGCCTCCGAAATTTAGGTAAAATAAATGAAGTTACAACTTTGACAGACTAGATGTATTTCTTTGTACACAAACTTTAAATACAGATTTACCAATGGCCCCGAATCATTTGATTTTAATTAAATTAATTGATAAAGAGTTAATATTCTTAATTGATATAAAGCTAATATTTTTGTGACGAAAATTCAATTTGCGTTAACGGAAACAGATTAGACATGAATTTAAACTGCATAGTGAGAGCTTTATTATCAAAGAGCTCCATAAAACTCCTTAATTATAGTCTGGGGCCCAACAGTACGAAATCGCTCTAAATTCCAAGTAACCTGTTCCGACATGACGTACATTTTTCAACTTCAGATTTGCAAAAAGGGTTATATAGGACACCAGAAATGACTTGTCGGATTCTTATCAGCTCTTGCATAACTTCTTAAATGATAAGAAGAGACAAAATGATAATTCCTAAAAAAATGTTTTTTAATACATAACACGTCCTGTAAAAGAAACTATGAGTGCTATCCATCTAATTTTTTTATAGTATACACTAAAGACATAAGCGCTTGGATGAGGCTCGATGGCACTGTTTAAATATGTTTAGTTTCTTGGGAAAAAAATATGAAATCTGTAACTATAAAATATTGTAGTAAGAATTTCAACATACGAGCAAGTACTTCAATTTTAAATTTTTTGTGTATAAACTATGCTAACAAACATACCCAATATATTGAAAATGTTTTTAAGACAAGAACTAAGTTGATATTGCATATAGTATTCGAGTTGTGAATTTTTAAAATGAGTGCATGATGCGGCGCATGTAATAAAGGCGACAGCTCTCCTAAAATTCATAAAGCGCATGAAAACAGTTTACAGTGGAATTAGCTGGTATGTTTATGTTTACTAGGCGTATGTACTTATGTATATAGTGTGAAGTTATTTTTCTTAACATTTTAACATTATAACAACTATTTGTGTTTGATTGTGTAAATCGATTGATTATTGTTTGCGGTTCATATTTATTATTTACTAGCTATGCCCGCGGTTACGTTCGCGTGGAATTTTGAAATTGACTAAAAAGCTTCTTTATAAACGACGTTTGAGGTAGAATCACCATTCTGGAATATTTCAGAAAACTCACAAATTCGAGTACTCTCGAATTTTCTGGAATATTACAGAAGTTTAATCTTAAAAGTTTATGCCGTGCAAATACGCTTATTGTAGAGATAAAGCTGTATCTCCTGTTCTACTAGACCGATTTTCATAAAACTTGGCTTAGTCTAGGCCGATTTCGATGAAATAAGAACCAAATGTTACTCCAAGCTTAGATGAATCTCATTGGTTCAGTAGTTTCTGCGTGATGCGCGTTCAAACAGACAAGCAGACAAACAGAGAAAAATTTCAAAATCTGTCTTATTGTATTCCATTACTCATCTTACATCCCCCACATCAGTTTTTTGCAAATATTTTCAATGTACATACACGTCAACTTTACAAATGTATTATATGTATACGTTTGAAAATTATTAAAAGGTAAAATAATTTAATAAAGGTGATTTACGCTTCCTCCCACCGACGGAAGACGCTTTTCAACATGTTGCAAATATTACTTTTTTTTAAACAGTGTTGTGAACCGTCATTCAAATTATCTCTTGCACAAAATTTTGGATGCAGAATTGGAAATCAGGAGCTGGTACCGATAATGTCGACAAAAAAAAACTTATCTGAACTTAAATTAAAAAGTGCAACTGTAAAATAAAATGCGACACAAAATGTTCTTGTGAGTGGTATTCAGTTGCGTGCTCGTGTGCTGCTTTTCCTGAAAATTGTTTTAAGGGAAAAAGCAATATCCATCATTTTATAATGATAGTGATTCTGACTAAAATGTTAGAATAGTTATACACAAAAATTACATAATACACAACATTAAAGTTTTATTTAAAATATCTCCCTTTTCTGCTTTCTATTAAATATGCTAAATACCTAAAATAATATTTCTCACTAATGTTTCATTTCTTAAACAATATAAAAACGAGTAGAAGTTGTACTCGGGTATGGCCAATTGCGAATACCTATTTGATTAACATTTTGCTCGAACACACAATTCACTTTGTATCGATTATTATTTTTCTAAATGAGTGGCCGCAATCGGCAGACGCCCGACTACTACTTTCATTCGTTTTGTTGTATTATCAACATAAAGTAATTCAAATTTGCAATTATATTGAACAATATAGTGCTTTTTACTGTTACACTGTACCAATTATCGTGTAGACTATTTTTATTTTAATGCTGCATAATTACGCGCCTCATAAAAAAATCATAAACAAAAAACTGTATACGTTATCGACAGGATCTTTTTTAAAAAAACTTTTTCAATATATGGACTATATTTGGTAAGCAATTGTATATAAGAATTTCATAAATTTAACATAGTTGTCCGCATATCGAAATTTTTAGAACGTAAATATCAACCTTTTGATTTTAATTTTTATCCAAAAAAAAATATTCTTTTCAAAAATACCAGTAGCTTAGTTAGAATCACGTATATCTTTTGAGTATACATACCAAAAATCAGATCGGTAGGTTACATAGTTTTTGTTTTAACGGAGAATAACCATTGTAAAACATAATTTTGTAATTATCAATCCGCCATCTTTTTTGCGATTTCTGAAGTTGCGCAAATGCAAAAATTAATCCGACAAGTGTTTTCTAGTACCCCAGGTAATGCTCCCTTCATTACTTATATCAACATTTGTACGTCATGTCGGAACAGGTCATCTTGATTTTGGAGTGCTTGGACCCCGGACTATTAATATACAGGATGTTTCACATAAAATTATACAGCAACGCTGAGAAATAATAATTATTAGATGGCAGAAATTTTGATATACGATAACTGTATAGCACTTTTTATTCGGATTGTTTTTTTCTAAACTATTTCACTTCATGTTTCTAAAGTCGTGTTACGCTTAATAGTAAAATTAATCTGGTTGCTTTGCATCACGACTTAAACCATGTATAGAAAAATTGAAAGTTACGTACTATTTTATAGATTAAAATAGTATATTATTCAACGAGCGGTAATGTAGGTAATAACTCACGCAGATAAAGTTTACAGCACGAACCGCAGATGGTGCTGTAATTCATCAAGTGAGTTATTACCATTATCTACTTTATCTACGATTATAACAATAAATATTAAATTGATAAAATTTTGTATAAATTACTCAGTGTGTTTATTAATAAAATTAAATGTAAAATTTAATTTTTATACACACTTTTATATTTGTTCTGCGATTTTTCGGGTAATAAATTATGTATTGTATCATTAGCTACTTGCCTTAATTCTAGCGGTATACATAATAGTTCATCTTCAATAGCCGAATTCGTCGAAACTATTCAAACATGTTAAATCACCTTCCTTCCCTCAATAATAATGGACCGTTCTCTTTCACCGTATCGGAAAAGAATTTCTTTAGGACAGAGCCACCTTTGCCACCTCGCGCGTTACATCGCTTGGACAGGCTGGGCATGAAGGTGAAAAAGATTGGCACTGTACCTAGTGATTTATAATAGCTCACAAGTGAATTATTATAACTCACGATATTTGTTTATGGATACTATTAATTGTTCATTAATTAGTATATAATCTAATAAGAGTGGATAAAATGCTTTTTTGTTTAAACATTAGAGAATAAAAAGATTTTGTGAAAAGTGACTAACATAAAATTTGTTTTATATGCTATACTATCAACCAGAAAAAAATACTTAATTTAAAAGGATAATACGTTTTTAAATTAAATTCAAACGATCAATATTTCAACAAATTAATCACTGTTATTATTGTAACACTTGCTATAATAATTGTTCAAACTTTAACCCATTTTGATTCACGCAAATACCAACGCCTCCGTTCATTATACGTCGTTGATGTGGCGGCTAATAGCACAGCATCTAGCACAAATATTAATAACCAAGTTCCCCAAGTAGTCTACAGGATCTTCCTTATATATTACACCTTTTAGGTAACTCCATAAGAAAGAAAATCTAGTGGAGTCAAATCCGGTGACCGAGCTGGCCAATTAATTGGTCCATCTGTCCCTATCCAAGAATTCTGAAAAATGCTATCCAAATAATCGGAACATTAGACGATAGACGTAAGTGATGAACAGGTGAATTTTCAAGGGATGATACTTGTTGCTTTTTCACTTCTTTGATTATGTTATGAGGTCATTTTAAAAACAAACGTCTACTTGTAGATGTAAGCATCGTCGTAACGAGAATTTCATGAAGAATCCAAATATGCAAAAGTATATACGGGGTGTTATTTAAAAATCGGAAAAGAAAGTGACTTATTTCACCTATGTGAATATAGCCCTTTGTAGGAAAATTTAAAATTTTTATTCCAAATGTAATCAAGAAGTTGGAACGCGACTACTCTCATTGACACCTGGTATAGAGATAATTACACTTCACAACCTTCTGTATTTCAAAGCACTATCTGGAGAAGACTAAACATTTGAAGATAACAGACACACCATAATATCCGGACATGCTGGAATATATTTGAATAATTCCTTCTAGAATTTTTTTATGCGTAATGTGGGGGGGGGTACAATAATTAATTGATGTTTTTCATAAAGAATCGTTGTTGCTAGAACTGCCATGTTGAAAAATGGCTGTCAAAATAAGTTTATTTCGATTATCTCCTTTTAATCCAGGACCTGACGTAAGTTCTGTGGGAAAATTAGAGTAGGGAGAATTTTCTTTCAGGAATGCTTAGTAGACGACTTAGTAAATATTTTTTACCTGGGTGGACATTCGCCACCTGGTACGTTCTCCCCCAATGACGTCATCAAATACGGCAGACGCTCGATCACAAAACTGCTTATATCTTTATTAATATTTGACCGATTTTCATTAAACTTGCACTTTGTTTTATAATAGCTTTTATTGTTCTCTCAGTATTTAATATTCTCCGTTTTAAAACAAATTACAGGGTCTCCTCGGATGTGGTTACCTATACCATAAATGAACCTAGTTTAAATTATTACTCTTTCTTTTAAATCTCAACATCATGGACTAAATGATCTTCAAAAACTTTTCCTTTAAAAATTCTAAAGAAAGTGATTGCATGTCGTTAAATCGGGGGTCCAAGCCGGCCGATGAATGGGGCCAAATCTATCTATCCATTTTGAGGAAAATGTCTATGAACCTGGCTCTAGTTCCTGTAGGAAATGTTGAGTAGGGAGATTTTGTTTTCAGGAATACTTAGTAGATGTCTTAGCAAGTATTTTTGACTTGGGTGGACATCCACCACCTGGTACATTTTCCCGCTATGACGTCATTAAAGATGGCGGCCGCTCGATGACAAGACTGCCTATATCTCTGTTAATACTTGACCGATTTGCATGGAAATTGAGTTAATATGTTGTAATCACTATTTATAAGGTGAATAGTAATTCTTTATTAACTATTTTTTGTTTTATTGTTATTATTTTTTTTATTGATACAAAAAGATTCCTCGATATTTTGACTATATATTGCAATAAATTCAATACTACTGTTGGAAAAATAAAGTAATAATGATAATACCATGAGACCACGAATAAAGTGATATTATGTTATCATAAAAATCAATATCAGATTGTATTATTCCTTACATATAGGAAGATAAAGAAACTGAGGCATTAAAAAAAAACTCGGTTTGAACAAGAATTAACTCAAATTTGGGATTATGACTAAAAAATTAATTATAAACAACTTTTTCAAACGGAATTTTCATTAAAAATGAAAAATAAAGGCAGTTCACTCTTAGGTAAAATTCATATTTTTGAAATTTTTGGGCGCCCTGTATAAAAAAATAAATATATTTAGCACAAATCGTATTTTTTTAATAAGCCAAATTTTTTATAAAGAGTGACCTTTTGCGAAAAAATTATTAACATTTAGGTCTATTTGTGGCATAGGTAACCGCATCCGGGGACACATTTATTTTAAACAGGAAAATATTCAAAACTAAGACGACAACAAAAGTTAATACGGAACAAAGTGCCAGTTTAATGAATATCGGTCAAGTATTAACAGAGATATAAGCAGTTTTGTGATCGAGCGGCCGCCATATTTGATGACGTCATAGCGGGAGAACGTACCAGGTGGAGAATGTCCACCCAAGTGAGAAATACTTACTAAGACACCTACTAAGTATTCCTGAAAAAAAACCTCCCTACTCGAATTTTCCTACAGAACCAGGTACAGGTCCAGGAGTATTTCCTGTTAATTCTACTTTAGATATTATCAATATCGTAGGAAAATTTAAAAAATCTACAATTTTTCTCTATTGTTACTTTACGAAGAAAAGGAAAGTGTGTTCCTACCTAGTAATTAGTTATTATCAATATTGTATATTATAAAATTTCCAAAGACTTTTGTTTAAACAATTTCTTCCGAGGCCAACTATTTAAAAATTACAGCAGCTCGAAATTTGAAAAATGGTGAAATTTTTGGAGCTGGTGTAATTTTTAAACAATTGACCATGTACAAAAATTGAACTAAAGTTTTAGGAAATTTCATTATCTGGAATATTGATAATAATTAATTACTCCGTAGGTTGCACAAATTTGCAGTGGAGCACAAATCAACTTTTACATAAAGTTCCCAATTTGTAGCCTGCGCATTTTCCAGATTTGTATCCAAGGAATTTTTATTTTTCACATTATTTACGATCTCAGTATCAATGACGAAGTTTTGTTAGAAAATTAAACGTTTTTTTCCACCAGCATAAAATCCGTTCTCAAGTCAGATCCCTTCATCCACCCCGGGGGGTGAAAATCATTATAGAATCCATGAATTTTTGAGGGAGTTATAATGTGTTTGTAATCCACTTGGCTTCAGTCCTCTATAACAGAATGTAGCGAATATTCTGATTTAATATTGTTAGATTTCCATGTCACCCTAGCGTGGAAGGGTCGGAATTTAGAAGGAAAATTTACTTACGGCCCGCTATGATGGTAGGCAAACAGAGAAGGAAAATAAGTGAAAACTCATGTAAACATTTTCACCTAGTCTTATTTAATTTGAGAAAAATCGCTGCGTCAATATTTGTCTTTTTGATTCCCGGATTTTGCACGGTTTAAAATATTCTCTAAACCGGTGGCAGTACGCAAGAAATAATCAAACTGTTCCAAATTCATTAATGTTATTGCAGAAACGTATACAGTATATAGCGATAAATAGTTTTGGTAAGACACTTTTTTCCTGTTTATATTTAATTAATATATTGTTGCAATGGGGAACTTGACAATTTTTTTTTTAATTTCATTAAAGTGTGTATTTGTGTCTAAAAACACGCCACACCGAATATCAGCTCAAATCGCAGTACTTACTTTGCAATACATAATTAAAGTTGAAATCCTCGTCACTCCTCACGAAAAGCACTGTGACGTCACCGGGTGAAAACTGGTCTCGCGTGGTGTCCAACAGATGGCGTACTTTAGCCATTCACCCTAATCAATAGATTGGTCGGCGGTTGGCTTTGAGACGTCCGCAAATTCGGTCATAAGTCTTTTGTTTTTTATGTTGGAGAAAAAATAAAAAAAACTGTCGGAAAGCTCAATTAATTCTCTTTACATAAGCTGTCTACAAATTTTTCGAAAAAAAAGATAATTTTCGAGATATTCGAGGAAATGTAGGAAATTACACGTTTTCCTATAGAGTGTATGTAAATCTTAAAAAAATATTTTTTCTCAGAAACCTTTGTTTCGAAGGGCCGAGATTAACGAAGCGTCAAAATAGTACATGATATTAAGTGAACATCGTAAATGAGATCGATTTGAGTTAATTACCGATTAATTACGGTGACAAAATGGAGAAATTTTACCGAAAAAAAAAAAAGTCCCAAATCCCGCCCCCTCTAATTCCTTAATTTTTGTCGGAATTCAAAAAATAAAAAAAAAGAGTTTTAGCAAATTTAATTATATTTAAATTAGCTAGAGTAGTGTTTTGGCGTAAGAGCAAAGATTAAAAAGTTACCAACTGTAGAAGCTCAACATTTGCGATTTTTTGTCGTACGTGGCCGACATTTCTGTAGTTATCTCCGAAACGAAAAAAAAATCAAAAGTCTGATAGCAAAAGATTCGTAGTGGAAAATACTCGTTTGACCTTATTTTTTAAAGGTCAAACGAGTATTTTCCACTCCCACCGTTTTGAGATATCTGCGAAAAATAGCAAAAAACAGCTTACATTTCGGAGCCGAAAAAATTGCAAAAACATGCAATCTTGACACGTTCATATTTTTCGAAAAACACCATTGGGACCGGCCGTACGATGTCGCAACATAAAGAGGAAGTCTTCCAGATAAACCTGATCGTCAATTGCGTGGCGAAATTCGAAAATTCGACTCGGCACGAACGAATCAAAAGTAGCATTTTGTGACATTTCAGAATATTGAAGATTTTTCCAACGAATCTTAGGTTGTGTCCACTGCTAGTTGTTTCTGACAAATGAGCATGCGAAAGCAGAATCGGTGTCGCTTGACGCAGTCATCCGACTTTCACCCTCTGACGTCACGTTTCAGGAGTGGGTAAAATTCGGCAGATTTTAATCGCTTATATTTCTGGAGGAATTTTTTTTTTTTTATTTTTTGTTGTCTATGGGGTTTTTAATGTTGTTAGTTTACGATTTTGAGTATTTTAATTCAATTTTATTTTTTGGGCAAGTTCCCTATTGGTTTGCTTGTATAATTTATATAAGTCCCTTAAGTAGACAGAGTAATGCTTTATTTCTTTTGATATCCAACCATTTTCACTAGTTCTTACTCTGCTTATGGTAAGCGGAGATGAGATATCAAAGTGATAAAATAAAGTATTATAAAAGATTTTAAAACTTCGTATTTACATCTGGGCTGTGATACAAACTACCAAAGTTATCTGTAAAATATCGCCATTTCGTACCCAATTTATGAAAGATTAATCCTGCTCAAATTTTCAGCGATCGAGGAATATTTAACCTAATTGGCGGGGAGCCTGGTTTATAGTGCTAGACCATTAGGTGGTATTTCTGGCGATTCATTTGTTTATGTTGTTAGCCTTGGATTGTCAAGTCTACCAAAAATTCAATAACTACATCATTATCGTAATATGAATAACTCACTAACCTTTTTATCGTCGAAATCGACTAATCGCCAACGAGTCATCCAGGGGAATTGGTTGCGTCGTCGACTTTTCGTCGCCTGTCCTCTGGGAAATTCCATAGGCGTATCAATGAACTTCGAACATCTGAAAAAATATGGGATTAGTTTAAAACATATACAGATTTGGCAAATGTATTCTATACCTGGTGCCACAGGCTAGTGGCTCACCACTATATTTCCTTTATTTTTTAACTTATCCATTCGAAAGGACAAGGGTAGATAAGCTATATAATTTTCGCCCACTAATTTCATAAAAAAGAGAAGTTCTCCTTAAAGTCATTAAGCGTTATTTATTTATAGTTGAACATATGATCTTTATGTTTCTATATGTTTTACATTTGAAAAACAACAGTAAGTCACAGTAATATCATTTCAAAGTGGGCATGTTTGCAGTTTTTTAGTAATTTTTGACCTTTTTCCGAAGTTTTAATGTATATTTCAGTTAGATGCGCTCGATGAAACAAGATAAACTATACCTCATTTCATTGTTAAGCATTTAAGCTTTTAAATAATGATTAATTTATATTGTTTCATCAAGCGCTTCAATGTATAAAAAACAAAATCGTTTCCGCGGGAGTCGTAGTAGTGTCGACGTTGCGTGCGAATTTAAACGTGTCAGCGCTCAAAACCACATATTGTGGTATGTATTGAATAAGAATATGTTTATCCACGACCATCGTATAATCATTGCATTCTACATTTAACAATTGTCAAATAATGATAGTCATTATTCCAACCAAACGTATAATGAACATAATCTGATTCTAACACATATTTAACCAATCAGGAACTAGCAATTTTCATAAGGAAACGGCGAATCCATTTTTCCATGTTTTCGTGCATATTTTCGTGTTTGACGTTTAACACGTCAACGTTTTACTGTAAATGAACTTTATTTTTTCAGTTTTAAAAGATTAAAACAGTTAAAATATGCGATAGTCGTGGATAAATTATAGTATTCAGTTCGCGTATAATGGCTATTACACACTCGGATGATTTACGACACGCCTTCGTCTCGTGCCGTAAACATCACCCCCGCGAGTAATAGCCATCATTATACGCTCATTGAATAATCTACTATTCCAAAGAACAGTTTTTTATTACTCGTCAAGACATATACTACTCGGAAAATATAATGACATACAACATGACCAATGGGCGGAAAAAGGCCCTTATCTACCCTTGTCCTTTGAGGTGCATAGACTACCTATAAAAATGGATTTTTGGACATAAGAAACGGTATGAGACCATTTCCGGTTTACCCGGAAATGACCGCAACTTTCGATTTTTCAATGGAACACCCTGTATATTTTTACATATTTGGACTCAAGACAACATTCTAAGTATACCATGAGATTTCGCGAATTTTTGAGTCGATGTTCAGTTTTTTAAGCATTTTAAGATATTCGTCTAGAGTGCTTTGGAGTACCAAAATTTGTTCTACGGCAGGTAAAGTCCAAGGGAAAAATATAATTTTTCGTTTAATTTCATTAATAACTGTTTACGAAGCCTACATAATTGAACAAATCACTTTTTTATTGAAAACTTTTTTTTTCAAATGAGAAGGTGGCTCATTCTGTTCAATAAATTATAGATTTTTTTCTGAATTCATTGATATCCATTTCAAATATATGCTTTTTGTTTTTCTATTTTATTTAATTTATTTAAAATTAAAAAATCACTTTCAATATAATTTTTATTGAACTTTAACGTAGTTGCCTTTGTTATGGATTATCTCAATGAAGCTTGTGCCCCACAACTTATTTCAAACCAGCGTTTCATAAGGTGGCCTGGAAGGTCACCTGATCTAATCCCATTAGACTTCCTTCTTTGGGTTATATCAAGGAACTAGTCTACAAAACTCCTGTTATGACCATCGAGGATCTCGAATTGAGAATAAGAAGGAGTTTTAATAGCATCACTCCACAAATGTTAAGGGGATGTAATGAGTAACACAATTAAGAAGTTTCCTATTCTAGAAATATCATGTACATTTAACCTCATTTAGTAGTCTTTAAGTTAACTATTCAAACAAAAAAAAATCATCTCGATATCTGAAAAACTCACGAACTTATTCAATTACTTATTTGAATAATTCGCGCTAGACTGTGACGTCACAGTACACAACTCGCTGTTATTTTAGGCATAATTACTTCTTCAAACGATTAAAACGTTCAACAAGCCCAACTATAAAAATATCTTACGCTTTGTCCGGTAAGAATAACCCTGAATGAACTAAACTTCCGGTGCCCGCGCCCGCTGGCTGTTGACGGAAACATGTACTGTGGCGTCATGGAGCCTCAGCCCAGATGAACGCTACTTTTTCGATCGATAGTGAAAAGAAATGTTTTTTTCGTTGCTGCTTTATGTCAGTAAAAATAATGCTTATTCACAGGAAATTTAACAATGTTCAATTTTACGCAAAAAAATGCCAAAGTAGTCATGGCCTGTTTTTTCTCAGAACTTACAAGTGTAGCATCAGTTTCCAGACTTTCCACACGCCCATGCTTGTGGCGAATACAAGCCGTGATTAATGAATATTTGAATAGACTAAGAATCTTTCCTGCTGTATATATCCTTGCCGGCAGGATTACAAGAGTTAAGCAGCGGGATTTAATAACGGGGAAGCAGGAAATACAGCCTTCAAGTTATAAAATCTCACTGTATCGCCTTTAAAACGGCAAAAAAATTGAATTCTCAGTTCATCATTCACAGATGAAAAACCCGAAAAAATAATGGTTATTTTACTTCCACATCTAGTGGAAGTATAGTAACGACAAAAAAATTTTTATTGTCAAATAGGCTTAGAATGTTATGAAACGTCAAGATTTTAAGTTTGAGCGAAAAAAAAAATTTCTGTCTGTCGGTCTGTCTGTAACTTTTTTTGTGCGCACGTTTACTCTGGAACCGTTTGAGATATTGACTTGAAATTTGGTACACATATGTACTTTAACGAGATCTGGAAATAGATTATATTTTCATCTTGTTTCGTCGAAGGGTTGGGGGTAAATTGGGGTAAATTTGGGGTAAATACATAAATCAAGCAGGTAAGAATCCATAAAATTGCTATTTGGTATATACAAGGAAAGCTAAGGTCTCAAAAAAATTTTTGGCATTAGCCACCCCCGCCCCATTATTAAAGGGGATGAAAAAAAATTGTGATTTAGTGTGTGTACAAGAACCAGAAACATCAAAATATTTTTTTACTTCATCCAGCCCCACTACCCCCCCCTATCACCACCCCCACCCCACTATCGACGTGGGGTATCGTTTTATGGGGTTTTGGGGTACAGGATTTCAAATATTGTATTATTAAAGTTCCATAAAGAATTATTTCCACATACAAAATTTTTTCGTTGTGAGTGACTTGGATAGAAAATCTGGATGTGGACGTAGTGATTCCTTGGGCAGCGGCTTTTTTTATAGCGACGATGAGATTTCCTGTATTCTCCTCCTTGTTAGTATTTAGGTTACGATTATACAACTAATCAGTTATACTTTTAATGACATCATGTCTTAACATCAATATGGACAATAAAATCAGTAACAGTTCTTTTAAACGCCATTTCAAGCACTACACATGAAAAAAAACGCTGCCCAAGGAATCACTACTTCCACATCCAGATTTTCTATCCAAGTCACTCACAACGAAAAAATTTCGTATGTGGAAATAATTGTTTATGGAACTTTAATAATATAATATTTGAAATCCTCTACCCCAAAAACCCATAAAACGATACCCCACATCGGTAGTGGTGATGGGGGTGGTAGTGGGGGTGGATGAAGTAAAAGAGTATTTTGAGATTTCTGATTCTTGTACACACATTAAATCACATTTTTTTTCATCCCCTTTAATAATGGGGTGGGGGTGGTAATGGGGGTGGCTAATGTCAAATTTTTTCTTTGAGACCTTAGCTTCTCTTGTATGTACTAAATACCTACTTTATGGACTCTTACCTCCTTGATCTACCTATTTACCCCAAATTTACCCCAATTTACCCCCCTTCCTTCGACGGAACAAAATGAAAATATAATCTAGTTCTAGATCTCGTTAAAGTAGCAAAAAAAGTTACAGACAGACAGAAAATTTTTTTTCGCTCAAACTTAAAATCTCGACGTTTCATGACATTCTAAGCCTATCTGAACAATAAAAATTTATCAAAATTTTTTTGTCGTTACTATGCTTCCACTGGATGTGGAAGTAATTATGAGTTTGATCCTGTTTTTACCATTTTTCATCGGTAACACAACTTCTACCCTGCCCTCTAGTAGTAAAACGTCAAACTAATATTGTAAATCTTTCTAAACATTTAATCTTTTATAGGAGCAAATATTATGTCAATTTTCTACTTTTTTTCACATTAAATATGTTTATTCTAGTATGTATTATATTTTGAAATAGGAAGGAATTAGTAGGGTCAAAAATAAATAAGGAAAATCGCGCCATATACCCTAAAGAAGAAACACCAAGCAGCTACGGACAGTTTCGGAATCATTGTTCCTCATTAGCGTGTAGCGTAGCATCATAAAGGATCTGGAAAAGACAGATAGGAACAATAATTGAAGGTTGAAAGTACAATACACAGTATCTTATTTATGCATTCATATCTAGATCAGCCTAATTTTAGGCCTTCATCGACAGTCGGCTGCCCATTTCAACCTGGCGAGTCAAATGAAATCGGACGGAATTAGTAGGATCAAAAATAGATAAGGAAAATCGCGTCATATACCCTAAAGATGAAACACCAAGCAGCTACTGACACGCTGATGAGGAAGAATAATTCCGAAACTCATGTCCGTAGCTGCTTGATGTTTCTTCTTTATTCGAATATTTGAGTCCCATTAAAGAATATAAAACAAGCTAAAAACATACTCTTCGTCAATTTACTGAGCTTTTTATATATAATTGTTACACATTCTATAGGATACTCTTCGCAGTTTTCTTGTAAATAATGTTAGTTTTTGGACATCCTAAATTTTGTGATATAAATTTTGTTGTGAAAAAAATTGTATGAAAAAAAAATGAAAAAAAATATCCAACCTGTGGAATTCGAACACGGGACGTTTGGATTGCAACGAAAAGCTTTAGCCGCTGCGCCACCACCTATTGCTAGAAAAATTGATTGTGATATATATCTTTCGACATTCATACATATTTCACTTCTATGAAATATTAGTAAACTTCATACACAAAAAAAAAATTGTTATGGAAATAATATCTCGCAAGATTTCCATTTTAGTACAAGCCACAAAAATTAACAAAAAAAATTTTTTTTTTAATTAAATAATTAATAACTTTTTTATTTATTGATCGATTTTCTTCAAAAACAATAGGGTTCTTCCTCTAGCTAACACTAACTTACTTTCTAAATTTCAATACAATCGGACTTTTCTTTCTTAAGTTATCGTGCTTACAAGAAACGTGACGGACGGACGGACAGACGGACATTTTGAGAGTTGTTCAGAATTCGTTCACTAACAAAATGATATGAAAATTTTTTCTCTACGAGCGATATTTACGATTTTAGAAATGTGCCGATCAAATACAATATACTCTTCGTTTTTGCGAAGAGTATAATAATTAATGATGAATTACGGACGATTGAGTGGTACGTTCGCGTTTATTAATCCAAAGGAGAAAACTTTGGAAACTTAAAATTTCATTTAGTATTCAAATATGATACATACTAGATTTAAGTTATCTAGTTTTAATAATTAAATCAAATCTGAATTCTGTTGGTTCGTTTTTAAGAACAAACATTTGAAAGATTGACGGCTCTAAATGCGATATTTGACATTGATGACACAGCCTTAAATGCAATTTCTTCATTTTGAATATGCTCAGTGTCCGCTTTACATAATTCTTCCATCATCGCAGTGCCTTTGTCAGCGTCATTTCGAGCCAAGTTTGCACAATATTGTTGCAAGTTATACCCCCAGAGACATCTATGAGCGTTCCCTTTAATTTCAAAAGGTAGACCGTAAACAGGAAACAATTAAGCTAGTTGATTGGTTCGGCTGTCGGCCCAGAGATGGCGCGCAGTATCATAATCTGAACTTCTGGAAATATCTAGAGAGTGATGACATCATGACAGAACATTCTAGACCCTCATCTTTGGGTATATGAAGGAATGGACAAGCTGTGTGTGGACAGTCTTAGTCTAGTTTAGTTGATGTACAGTTCAGATGATCCGAAAGTGAGTAGTAGACCAAGTGATCAAGCGACTGAATAATTGAATTATAGTACACAGTGTATTAATAGTAATGTAATTAATTGTTGTAATTAGTACGTAAGTTAATAAATTAGTGTGTAGTGTTGCCTTGGTGTTATAATTTCCGAATCCACGATACAGGGTGTTTACAAAAAGGGTGTAAACACGTAACAATATGTTCAAAAGGAATGTCGTCGTATTGATTTTCTGCTGGTGGTAATGTTGAAAGGTTGAATTTGCTTTTTGTAATTGATTACATGATCATACCTATTTTTAATACAAGACTTACCAAAGAAGCGAAAAAGGAGAAAAACATTATTTATTTATATAAATCGTAAGATATTAATCCTACGAAAAAAAATAGGTGGATAAAAATTATAAAGAATCGAGATACATAAAAAAGATAAACTCAACAATTTTTTCAAAAACGGCGTGAAGTTAAATTCATTTTCATTACCATTAATTGTTCCAGGACATACTGATTGGACTAATGGGGATACCCTGCACCGAATGATCTATATTTCTGTCATCTTAAGAAACAATAAAACCCAACCCTGTTTTCCTAACGTGGAATAGATTTAAGAATAAATAAATTCTTCAGATCTTATCCACCTTCTTCATTGATGAGTGTAGACATTATTCGTCACCTGACTGCAATATCTCTTTGTCAAGGATGATTTCAAAACTACAGCTTTTCGTAGAATTTCCTAATTGCTCATACAGCTAGAGCAAATCGATATTGGTTCTTGAAATATTTCAAATGTCTAGGAAATAATGCGTGTAGCCACCGTGATCGACTGGAATTACGAAAGCCGGCTCCGCTCAGTGTATCATGTGGGAACTGTGGTGGCGACAAAGAGATTACTTACAAATAGTAATTTGAATTACTAATTGACCTTGCCGAGGAACTGTAAGATTATGGAGATATTTATATTGTTGCTGCCTCACGTTTCGCGGTTGACGGTTGACGTTGAACGCATCACACCATTCTAGGATAAATCGGGCCATTTTACACATCTTCTCAACAGAAAGAGTCTATTGAGAACCTTCCCTAGTGTAGAAAAAATATATAAGTATAATATAAAAATATCTCCGGTGTTGAGCTGAAAAAGAATATTAAAATTCTCTCATCAAAAATCTATTCGCAAAACTTTAAAACAATCCAGTTTTATTTATTAATATTTATACCCTAACACATCTAGATTTTCTATTCTAAGACCTCCACTACCACCCCCCACCCCATTATTAAAGCGGGTGATAGTGGGCGTGGCTGATGTAAGAAATAATAATTTGAGGCCTTTGGTTCTTGTACACACACTAAACTACAATTTTATTTTTACTTCCACATCCAGTGGAAGTATAGTAACGACAAAAAAAATTTTAAAAATTTTTATTGTTCAAATAGGCTTAGAATGTCACGAAACGTCGAGATTTTAAGTTTGAGCGAAAAAAAAATTTCTGTCTGTCGGTCTGTAACTTTTTTTGTGCGCACGTTTACTCTGAAACCGTTTGAGATATTGACTTGATTTGGTACACGTATGTACTTTAACGGGATCTAGAACTAGATTCCGTCGAAGGGTTGGGGGGTAAATTGGGGTAAATTTGGGGAAAATAGGTAAATCAAGCAGGTAAGAGTCCATAAAATTGGTATTTAGTATATACAACAGAAGCTAAGGTCTCAAAAAAAAATTTGCCATTACCACCCCCACTCCATTATTAAAGGGGATGAAAAAAAATATGATTTAGTGTGTGTACAAGAACCAGAAACCTCAAAATGTTTTTTTCTTCATCCACCCCCACTACCATCCCCTATCACCACCCCCACCCCGCTACCGATGTGAGGTATCGTTTTATAGGTTTTTGGGGTGGAGGATTTCAAATATTATATTATTAAAGTTTCATAAACTATTATTTCCACATACAAAATTTTTTCGTTGTGAATGACTTGAATAAAAATCTGAATGTGGAAGTAGTGATTATTTGGGCAGTGGTTTTTTACCCTCTCTAATAATGGAGTGGGATGGGTAATGAGGGTGATAGAGGCTGATGCCAAAAAAATGTTTGAGACCTGTAACGGGGGTGGCTAATGCCAAATTTTTTTTGAGGTATTAGCTTCTCTTGTATATACTAAATACCAATTTTATGGACTCTTACCTGCTTGATTTACTTATTTACCCACCCCTCCAACCCTTCAACGGAATAAAATGAAAATATAATCTAGTTCCAGATCTCGTATAAATACATATGTGTACCAAATTTCAAGTCAATATCTTAAACGGTTCCAGAGTAATCGGAGTAATCGTGCGCACAAAAAAAGTTAGACAGACCAGACCGGCCGACGATAAACAAAAAATTTTTTTGCTCAAACTTAAAATATCGACATTTCATGACATTCTAAGCCTATTTGAACAATGTTTTTTTTTATCGTTACTGTACTTCCACTGGATGTGGAAGTGAAGTAAAATAAATGAATTTCAAAGAAACCCGAAAATAAGCAATGAACGAAACAAAAAAAAACTGTCAAAATCGAGCTTATACTATAAATTCTTCAACAAAATACATAATAAAAACCGCTGCCCAAGGAATCACTACTTCCACATCCAGATTTTCTATCCAAGTCACTCACAACGAAAAAATTTTGTATGTGAAAATAATTGTTTATGGAACTTTAATAATATAATATTTGAAATCCTCTACCCCAAAAACCCATAAAACGATACCCCACATGAGTAGTGGGGTGGGGGCGGTGATAGGGGGTGGTAGTGGGGGTGGATAAAGTAAAAAAATATTTTGAGGTTTCTGGTTCTCGTACACACACTAAATCACATTTTTTTTCATTCCCTTTAATAATGGGGTGGACTTTAGCTTCTCTTGTAATATACCAATTTTATGAACTCTTACCTGCTTGATTTACCTATTTACCCCAAATTTACCCCAATTTACCCCCCAATCCTTCTACGGAATAAGATAAAAATAATCTAGTTCTAGATCTCGTTAAAGTACATATGTGTACCAAATTGCACAAAAAAAAGTTACAGACCGACAGACAGACAGACAGACCGACAGATAGATAGAAATACAATATAATACACAATAAAAATTTTTAAAAGTTTTTTTGTCGTTATTATAACTTCCACTGGATGTGGAAGTAAAACTGAGAATATTTTTTCTTCATAAAATATATTTCGTTTGTAGAATGAGGCCAAAAGGGATGTCAATTTCATCGTTTGTTATTTGCTTGCAATTTTCGTCTTTGTATTTTCTTATCAAAAAATACTTCATTTCGAAATTTCAATGGTAAGTATACAGAATATTTTTAAGACCTACTAAACTTTAGAATTGGATGCATTTGACGATAGTAAAAACTATGTACTTATAAGTAGCCTGGGTTAGAAATTAAAATCTGTAAATAATTAGCTAAAAACTTATCTCTTTTTTTTTTTTTGTTTAATCGACAAACATCGCGGTGAAAACTTTAACTGATAACGCGGGATTATTAGTGTTGTGACAGTCATATATACGTGTGCATGTGTGTTAGTTATTGAACTAAGTGTGAAGTTATTACAAATCATTCGGATTTATTAGACAGGTGTATGTTTTTAACATTATTTGTGACAAAAATATTATTTTAGAAAATAAGAGTAACATCTAACGCCGATATGCAACAATGAGTTATCATAAGACATGTAACTGGATTTGTCTGCCATTTTTATTCTTCCATATTCGGAGTGTATAGGAAAAATATTGTGATGGCGTAGGTTGACAGCAATAGACAAATATGCGTAAAGAGAACAACTTTTTTTAAATAATCGCCGTTTCGCCAGAATTTATTGGGTCCTCAGAAGCATGTTGTGTGTATTCCATAGTCCAGATATATTCAAAATTAAAAACCGCTGCCCAAGGAATCACTACTTCCACATTCAGATTTTTATTCAAGTCACTCACAACGAAAAAATTTTGTATGTGGAAATAATAGTTTATGGAACTTTAATAATATAATATTTGAAATCCTCTACCCCAAAAACCTATAAAACGATACCACACATCGGTAGCGGGGTGGGGGTGGTGATAGGGGATGGTAGTGGGGGTGGATGAAGAAAAAAAATATTTTGAGGTTTCTGGTTCTTGTACACACACTAAAAATTTTTTTGAGACCTTAGCTTCTCTTGTCTATACTAAATATCAATTTTATGAACTCTTACCTGCTTGATTTACCTATTTACTCCAAATTTACCCCAATTTACCCCCCAACCCTTCGACGGAACAAGATGAAAATATAATCTAGTTCTAGATCTCGTTAAAGTACATATGTGTACCAAATTTCAAGTCAATATCTCAAACGGTTCCAGAGTAAACGTGCGCACAAAAAAAGTTACAGACCGACAGACAGACAGAAATTTATTTTTCGCTCAAACTTGAACGTTTCATGACATTCTAAGCCTATTTGAACAATACAAATTTTAAAAAATTTTTTTTGTCGTTACTATACTTCCACTGGATGTGGAAGTAAAAATAAAATCGTGATTTGATGTGTGTACAAGAACCAAAGGCGTTAAAATTTGTTTTGACGTCAGGCACCAACGCTACCATCCCACCCCATTATTAAAGGGGGTAAAAAAAAAAATTGTGATTTAGTGTGTGTACAACAACCAAAGGCCTCAAAATGTTTTTTTGGAATCAGCCCCCCCTCCCCCCCCCCTACCACGTCCAACGGAAATTTGGATCGGGTGTGGAAGTAGTGGTTCCTTAGGCAGCAGCAGTTTTTATTAGGTAGTTTGCCACTGGAATAGCAAAAACATTTAAGAATTTTAATGAGAGAAACATCAGCGCCAGAAGGATCACCCAATAGAAAATAAGAAAAGTCTGAAAAAGAAATTACTATCGAGATTCAGAGAAAACTCATCACTTCATGAAAGATAAGTAACAACGAATATCTACGCAAAGTTTAATTTTTCTAAGAAAGTTGGATTTCATTTTGTCATATTTTACTGAACTACAATTAACGGAATTGTTTACGTTACATAAAAGGAACGTATAGACTAAGAGAAAAAGCCGGAAAGAGCTGGTTATACTGGTGTATATATTTCCCAAAATAAACTTCCATTATTTGTATTAGGCAGCTCTTGTGTCGTTCTCGTATATTATCTCCGGGAAAATTAGAGATTAAACATGGAAAAAACACAAATCCAATTTTCCGCCATCAAATTATTGTTAAATAACTTGAACAAGCGACGTTGGAAATCAAATAAAAATTTAACAGAAATAAGTAAGCTCCCAGGACGTTGTAAAGCAGATGGATTTCTTAAGTTGCCTTACGGGGTTGATTCATTTTGTGAGTGCTATTTCATCGGATAGGATCCAACCAATAAGTAGCCAAGGATGTTAAATAAAATAAATAATTTTAAAGCATGCAAGTTAACCTATAATACAGTCAATATATCATTTGGTACGATTTTTTTTATAATGTGACAAAATATCCCTCTCTATTTGGCACCTTTTATATATTAATTATTTTTGTTGATGACCACTCTGTATATTTTGTGTAGTTGATGAGAATTTTAACACCAAGGACCAAGGACGAAATCGTCAGAAACCTTTTGCAACGCCTTTTTTGTGCTAAAATCTCCAAAGTCTGTCTGTTTATTTCGTATTAACAGTTAATTTCTTAAACAAATAATTGTTGCAAAATTAAAAAACCACTGTCCAAGGAATCACTACTTCCACATCCAAATTTCCTGTGGGGGTGATAGAAGGGTGCCTAATACAAAAAAAAAATATTGAGGAATTTGGTTCTTGTACACGCACTAAATCATATTTTTATTTTTTTATCCCCTTTAATAATGGGATGAGGGTGGTAATGGGAGTGGTTGTGGTGGGGGTGTCTGATGTAGAAACAAGTTTTGAAGCTTTTGATTCTTGTACACACACTATATTCCAATTTTAAGGACCATTACTTGTTGCTTGCATCACCTATATACCCCCCATTTACCCCCCAAACGTTTCAACGGAATAAGATCAAAATACAATCTAGTTTCAGATCTCTCTATAACACGCTGGTGTACCAAATTTAAAGTATTTCATAACATTCTAAGTCTATTTAAGCAAAAAAAAATTTCAAAATTTTTCTTACGATTACTATAAGTACTTCAACGATGTTGAAGTAAAACCGCTGCCCAAGGAATCACTACTTCCACATCCAGATTCTCTATCCTAGTCACTCACAACGAAAAAACTTTGTATGTGAAAATAATTGTTTATGGAACTTTAATAATATAATATTTGAAATCGTCGACCCTAAAAACCCATAAAACCATATGCCACATCAGTAGTGGAGGTGGGAGTGGCGGTAGTGAAGGTGGTAGTGAGGGCGGAAAATAAAAAAAAAATGTTGAGGTCTTTGGTTCTTATACAGGGTGGTCGCGCGACTGTTAGAACCTCATTTATCTTCGTTATTTTTAGAGTTACGTAAAAAAGTTTAAGAATAAAAGTTATAGAATATCACACGTATTTTCCAAAAATCATTTCAGAAAAACAATTGAAAGTCGCATTTCGGAGATATAAACTTTACTTTGTTTTTTTTAAATGGAACACCCCCTATATTTTTACACCATCTGAAAGGCTATAAAAAAGGCCTTTTAACGACATATAATACATAGCATTCTTTAGGTACTTTTTGTATTTTGTTACCATTAAGGTCCCACTTATTAATGCAAGGTTAAGTTAGTTTGCCCTGGGGCTAAACGCTAACTCTAGGCTAAAATGTTTATCAAGTCGGGTTAAAAGTAACCCTGGGTTAAAGTCAGAGGTAACTTAGCCCGAGCTTTAAGGTGGTGGTTAGCCCGAGGTTAACCAACAAATTTTATGTTTATTGTTGACAGTTGTTGGGTGAAAAGACAAAGTTATTTTCTTGCGTAAATTATTGAAAATGGAAGCCTTCGACGAAATAAGCGATGATGAAGCAGATATTTTGAAATTTTTTTAACACGAAAGACATATTTAGTTTTCTAATGTAGCTAAAAAGCAAATATTAAAATATATTTTATTGTACTGTAGAAACCGTTCAGCTTCTTTATCTCTGCAAGATATTGCATGAGTTTTTTTTTATTCTGCTACGTGTTTATAATTACTTGCTATTTTAATTAATTGCAAAGGCTCTGATGATGAAAAATTGGGGCCCTCGCTTACCTTTGTTGGGGTTTCACTCATTTTCTTAAAATAAAATGTAACTGGGTGTTTTCTCTGTATGCAAATTTGCTTTTTTGATATTATTAAAATGAAGTACTCCATACATTAAAGCACTTACCAATTTCTACAATTCATTATTTTTTATTTATTTGCTTTCATTATGATTCGAGAATATTATTTATTATGAGTGAATTTAAATAAATGATTTAAGTATTTTTAATATATATTTTTTCCTTTAAAATGCTAAGAATCCTATCATGTAATTCAATACTTCGTCAGTATTAGCGAGAAGAGTAGTTGTTTTGATTGGTTCTCCAATAATGAATGTTTTACAATATTTACCCAACTAGTATATTAGCGTGCCCAGATTAGGACAACAATATACAGAAAGTGGGTATTTTCATAATAAATAAAAAGTGTGTAAGTTGTGATTTGCATAATACCTAAATAATATTCTCGAATCACTTACCAATATTTAAACATCATCTTTTATCTATCAATTTAAAATTTCAACAAATAAATAACAAAACTGAATAACTGAACGGGTATTATACAAAACGGGATGTGACATCATCGGTTGCATTAATATAACCAACATAACCTCAACTTTTAGGTTTTTTTTAAGTTTATTGTCATTTTTAATTATTGTATCCGCACTTCTCATTTGCAGTGATCGGAATTTGGGTTTAATTCCAGTGGCGCACATAGGTATATAAAATTTTACATCAAAAACTTAAAGTTTGTCCTTTTTTACAAAATTAAATCGAAATTAAATATAATACGAACCTACCTTAGGAATTTCTCATTTATTTTGGCATAATAGAATACATGTATACATATTTACAACTAATAATGTATGCATATTTTAATAAATCCTTGTAACGACGCACCTGAAATTAAACCCAAAATTCCGATCACTGCTCATGTGAAACCAGTATGGCTCCAAGCAAACATTTAAAAATTGACGCAAATGATGTCTCAATATTGTTGACAGGGGCGCAGCGAAGGGGGGTAAATTTTCTTCCCCCCCCCCGCTCGCCAATTTTTATTTCGGCGGAATTTGGCAAAAGTTGGGTAAAAGTTGGAAATTCGAGATGTAAGTTGCCAATTCTATTGTAATTTTTTTTTAGAATCCCCCCCATTAATTTTTATTTAGGGTAAAATGGACATTTGAGGATGGAAGTTGGCAATTTGCAGTGAAAAATTTTTTTTTTTGAATTTTTCCCCCCCCGCTCATCAATTTTTTTTTGGAGGGATTATTATTGAATTATTTATAGAGTTGGCTTTTTAAGTCTTATGAAGTTGGCAAATTTGAAAAATAACCCCCCAAAAAAGTTGGCTCGCTACGCCCCTGATTATTGATTACTAAAAATGGGCTGCCAATTATAGGTTGGATTTCCAACCTACAAAAATCGCCTTATTTTACTGGAAGAAGATATTGAAAACTTTATGAACATAACATTGAACAAGATTTTAGTTGAAAGTACGAGAACCAAGCGGAAATATTCATAATAGTGGCATATTACTCGGAAATTTTTAAAAGATATGTATTTTTGAGGTTAGGTGTTTACCATCAATATGACCGATGACGTCAACAATATGGCTTAGTGTTTTGGGCGGTAAAATTTTAAATCAAATTTAAAATTTTTTTTTTTTTGATATTACTCAACAAAAGATGGCTGCTGTAGTACAAACAAAGCGAAGTGACAGCGTGTTGGACAGGCCTATTGTTGTTGCTCGTTGCTGTCACTGTCAGCTGACTTTTCGACAAAAATAAATGCTTTTAGCTTAGTACTAAAAGCTTAAAATATTAGCAAACAAAGAATTACTAATTTTTCGGCCAATCACAATCAACCTAGAACTGGCAACTCTGTAGAAAGCGTTACCAACCTCAGGTTATTTAAAGGTTTTACTAACCCACACATAAAATGTGGTGGATACACGAATGTGAGTTAAACACTCACTTTGTCTCGAGGTTAAAGCTAACACGCAAATTTAACCCTTATTTAATAAACGGGCCCTTAAAAATACAAATCTAGTTCTGCAGCTCTAAATCCTTATCGCCATTTTGTTTTTAAGTCATTATTTTTTTTCCCATTTACGTGTATGTATGTATGTATGTTAATTCGTAATCTACGTTTCTTTGCGAAGAGATTGATACCAGTCCCATACCTGTATCATTAAACATCCCACGGGACAAGTTTTCAGGAGACTTGGTTACATAGTAACTAGTCGTACCTATATAAAAAAATATAAGAACAATATACATTTTACACCATTAATTCGAATGTTTTTAATTGAAACAAGCAACTGAAAATCATTGAAATTTTCATGAACATTGTTCTTGTTTCCCTCTGGCAAAGCACGCGCTGACGGCGTTTCTTACTCTCTAGGGTAAGCTACAAGACTAAAACGAGACCTCGGAGTGGAACTTTATAGAAAAGGCGCTCTCCCGGGGCATTGTTATGTCAACTCATTCCTTGGAGCGGCCTTCTCGGTAAATTGCAGGTCAGGCTCGCTCACAGGAACCTTGCGAGTTGCAGGGAGGCCAACCTTTAACCTAACATAACACACCACATATAGTAGACAACCCTCAGATTCAAGGCCAAGACTGTGCGGGAGGGGGTTTCACATTTAGAAAACCGCGAACATACATCTATACCCACCAACATTGTCAGTGACGAGGCTGGGGTTCGAACCCTGTAAGTGATAGACACTGCGAGCAGCATATTCGCCACAAAATACGCCTTAGCCTACTGTCTATTGTGTAGTTTTTATTTCATTCTGTTTATTTAACATTTTATTTTGTTGTTTCTATATATTGTTTTTTACAATTTCCTCAGATCTCACGTTTTAAAATTGAATGCCTATGTATGACACACCACTGGGAGGAAAACTTGATGAAAAATATACACAAAGTGTTCTATTTTTACACCCTTGTATGTATTTGAGCAAGTTGAATTATTTTTTTCAAATTGTAATACTTGACCAAATTTACCTTTCTGGATGACATTTGTTTTTTATAATATTGTGACGTTTTGTAAACACCCTGTATCGTGCATTCGAAAATTATAACACCAGGGTAACACTAAACACTAATTTATTAACCTACTAATTACAACAATAAATTTACGAAAATACACTACGTAATATATAACTCAATAATTAGGAAGTTTCCTATTTTAGAAATATCATGTACATTCAACCTCATTTAGTAGTCTTTCAGATAACTAGTCAAACAAAAAAAAAATTATCTCGATATCTGAAAAACTCACAAACTAATTCAATTTCTTATTTGAATACTTCGCCTCGGCTGAAGTTCGCCGTGACGTCACAATACACAACGCGCTGACTTGCCATGCCGGCGGCGCGCCTTATGTTCCCTTTTAAGTGTGTGTGCTCGATTTTCTGACATGTCACAAAATGTCACTTTTGATTCGTTCGTGCCGAGCCGAATTTTCGAATTTCGCCGTGCAATTTACGATCAGGTTTATCTGGAAGACTTCCTCTTTACGTCGCGACATCATACGGCCGTCCCAACGGTGTTTTTCGAAAAATATGAACGTGCCAAAATTGCATGTTTTAGCAATTTTTTCGGCTCTCAAATGCAAGCTGGCTATAAACTGCCGGTGCCTGCCAGCGAGTATAAAGGTGCCCGCGGCCGCTCGCTGTTGGCGGAATCGTGTATTGTGACGTAATCGAGCCTCAGCTCAGATGATCGCAACATTTTAAACTTGGAAAGACCATAACTTTTTCATTTATAGAGATAATTTAAAAATTTTTTTTTTTTAATATTTACGACTATTTATTACGAGAAAATGAGAAAAATGGAAACTTCCTAATTCACTTTGTTTACTTCTTAATGTTTCTCCAATCACTGTCTGTACTGAACTGTACATCAACTCAAACTAGGCTGTCCAACTCTGCTGCTCCATGCCTTTATACACCCAAAGATGAGAGATTTAGAATAGCCTGTCATGATGTCATTACTCTAGATATTTCCAGAAGGCTCTTTACTACTTCCAGATGTTTCTTTCTAGTAGGTTCTGCTGCAAATCTCTAAATTCAGACACCGCGCGCCATCTCTGGGCCGACTGCCAAACTAACTAATTGAATTCTGTGTTGCTTATATAAGGGATATCTCTGGGGGTATAAACATCTAACAATATGTTCACGGCTTACTATAGTTTAAATAAATTCTAAAGAATCGCCATTAGAAATTTTTAACGTTATTTTTTTATATTAACCTTTTACTTTTCTCGTTCATTTAAAATGCAATAGAAAAATAGGACGTCATCTGTGGTCTTTTTTCATTTTTTGTACTGTCACAGTTTGTTGCGGTTTCCGGATCATAGATACCACCCTAGACAATTTTCGTAATATGGATCTTGTTTGTGACGAAATCTACGAAAAAGGTATTCATTATTATTTTTTTTTTATACAACAGAGGCTGATTTTTTTAATTCAAAGATCTAAAAGAATATGTAAAAACATACAGGGTTTTTCTTTTCCGTTTAAAAAACAACCTTCATTGTTATATCACGCGACGTATGCAAGTAATTGTTTTTTTTTAATTGCATTTAAAAAATATACATATTATACAACTTTATAACTTTTATACGAAACTTTTTTTTTAATTTCCAATAATAACAGGAATAAAAGGGGGTCAATATATAATGAATAACCCTGTATCAGTCAACTATACTAATTTTTCTGAAATCACAATATTATTATAATTTAAGGAATTTTTATTAATGCACAAAAAAACCGCTGGCCAAGGAATCGCTACTTCCACATCCAGATTTTCTATCCAAGTCTCTCACAACGAAAAAAATTTGTATGTGGAAATAATTGTTTATGGAACTTTAATAATATAATATTTGAAATTCTCTACCCCAAAAACCCATAAAACGATACCCCACGTCGGTAGTGGGGTGGGGGTGGTGATAGGGAGTGGTAGTGCGGGTGGATGAAGTAAAAAAATACTTTGAGGTTTCTGGTTCTTGTACACACACTAAATCACATTTGTTTTTCATCCCCTTTAATAATGGGGTTGGTAATGTAGTGGGGTTGGTAATGGGGGTGGCTAATGCCAAAATGTTTTTTGAGACCTTAGCCTCTCTTGTATATACTAAATACCAATTTTAGGGACTCTTACCCGCTTGATTTACCTATTTACCCCCATTTACCCCCCAACCCTTCGACAAGATAAAAATATAATCTAGTTCTAGATCTCGTTAAAGTACATATGTGTACCAAATTTCAAGTCAATATCTTAACCGGTTCCAGAGTAAACGTGCGCACAAAAGAATTACAGACAGACAGACCGACAGACAGACAGAAAATTTTTTTCGCTCAAACTTAAAATCTCGACGTTTCATGACATTCTAAGCCTATTTGAACAATCAAATTTTTTTAAAAAAATTTTGTCGTTACTATACTTTCACTGGATGTGGAAGAAAAGTCAGAGATTCGGTGCTTATTATATACTGTCTAAAATTTACAGGATTGCTGGTAACAACGTATTTCTGTCAAGGGGTGTTAGAGGACCTAATTTGCAATCATTTCAACTCACATGTGTTATATGCAAAAGTTTATAGTTTCTTAGATACTTCAATTACTTACACGTCCAGTGGAAATATAGTAACGACAAAAAAATAAAAAAAAAAATTTATTGTCCAAATAGGCTTAAAATGTCATGAAACGTCGAGATTTTAAGTTTGAGCGAAAAAAAAAGTCTGTCTGTCTGTCGGTCTGTCTGTCTAACTTTTTTTGTGCGCACGTTTACTCTGGAACCGTTTAAGATATTGACTTGAAATTTGGTATACATATGTACTTTAACGAGATCTAGAACTAGATTAAATAGGTCAATCAAGCAGGTAAGAGTCCATAAAATTGATATTTAGTATATACAAGAGATGCTAAGGTCTCAAAAAAATTTTTGGCATTAGCCACCACCATTACCACCCCCACCCCCCTATTAAAGGGGATCAAAAAAATTGTGATTTAGTGTATGTACAGGAACCAGAAACCTCAAAATATTTTTTTACTTCATCCACCCCCCATTATCACCCCCCTATCACCACCCCCACTACCGATGTGGGGTAACGTTTTATGGGTTTTTGGGGTAGAGGATTTCAAATATTATATTATTAAAGTTCCATAAACAATTATTTTCACATACAAAGTTTTTTCGTTGTAAGTGACTTGGATAGAGAATCTGGATGTGGAAGTAGTGATTCCTTGGGCAGCGGTTTTTTCACTTCTTATTGAAAGACCCCAAATTTTCATATTCAAAATTAAATTTAAAAATTACCACTAATTCAATGGCACTGATTTTAATTTTTATACTTAGATACCTAACTGTTTAATAATGCATTAACAGTAAAATATCTCGAAAACTAAAAAAATTTTGCATATATGACACGTGAGTTGAAATGATTGTAAATTAGGTCCTCTGACATCCCTTGACAGGAATAGCTACGTCGAGTTCCCTGTATATAAAAAACAGGCCGGGAAAGTAACTTTGCCGGACTGTTTTCTGATAGTTGCTTAGCAACGGAATAAATACTAGAATAACGTATTTTGGGATATGAAATTGTGCCGAGAAAGTAGAGACTTTCTTGATCGATTTCAGAAAAAGCTCTTTGTTCACAGCTTATCACCATGTCAATCGTTTCCTGACGAAGAGATTAAAACCAGGCTCACACCTGTATCATTAAAAATCCCTCGGAAGTGCCCTTGCTGATAGACTAATACATATAATAATATTTGAGATACTTATACCAAAGACTAATATTACAAGAGGGCCGTTACCGAACGCTTCTAATGTTAGAAGAACCACCGCGAGATTCTGAACGCACTTCTGATCTCGCTAAACCGGCAACTTGTTCTTGTTGGGCAAGTCTGCTACGTGCACTACGTCTGCGCTTCGTCCTTCACCGTTTCGCCCATTTGAAATGGAAAGTTTACCGGTCGACAATCGTAACGTGTTTTGATCGACCCGAAAACTGTGTTTTGTCTGCCAAATGTATCCCGCGAGCCTCGAATCTGTGATTAAAATCTTTGTTAAGTTTGTTTAAAGCTAATAGTTTTTGTGCCATTATAGATAGTACTGTGAATGTAAAAATCACACCTACTTTAAGGAAGTAATATTCAGGTAAACTAACCTCACTTTGTTCTGCATATTTTCTTGATTTCGCTGTACATAGGAATGAAGGAATGGTACCTGTTGAAAATTGTGTTGCAGTAGTAGGTACACCGATTACATAGATTTAAATAGACCAAGCGCACAGAGACTACCTACCTGTTTAGTGGCTGTAAAAAATAAGTAGGTTATTTACTAAACGTAAGGGCCTAGGTATAAAATAGTCCTTGGCTGGTTCAGAAAATTTTCGATTCCCTCCATAACATAGTCCTGAAATGTGTATCGTCCATTTTTCAGCATTTAATGACATATTGACATTTAAGTACGTGCCAATGTGCCTAATTACTTTTGATACTATAGAAAAATTTCCATTAACTACATTAACGCGTTACTAATTTGGGAGAAATTGATAAGTAAGCAATGTGTACCATGAAATTTCGTATAAAAAAATCCCTAATCGTACGTTTAAGCCTACCTTTCTGGAAGTACGATTTTGTAAAAAATAACTGCTGAATAATTAATGATTACAGGATCAGTTTAATTTTAAGCCCATAAAAAACAAGTCACATTGCACGTGTTCCTCTACTGATGGTCACTCTTCTTTCCAAAACGAATGTGACACTGGCCGCCATTAATAATAATAATTCACTGCAGTATTTATTTCGGCTACCTCTGAATTAGAAATTTGAACGGTGGTCAAAAATTCTGCAACGTTTTCACGCCTTGATAAACTTTAATCTTGATAGGATAGGTTTCAAAACAAAGAAATTCCATATCTACATAAACAATATCAGCTGTTGTGTTGAAGCGGTTTTACTGGTAGAGGGCGTCAAGCGTTGTCGTGATTTGATTATAGACATAAACTGTATCCTGACTTGGCAATGTTAAATTAACAATCTTCAGGTATTTCAATAAGGAACTAAGGAGTTATATGCAGCATTTTTTCTATGAAGTGGTAGTTTTGAAGCCGAACTAATACCTATGCATGAGTCGAATGTGCTTATTGAGTCCTCACTCCGTGAATATTTTAAAAACATGAAAAGGGAAAAAAAAGTGTTCATTATATAGGTATTATAGGGTACCTATGTTTATTGTAAATCAAAGCTAATTTTGTTTCGGATTTTGTAGAGCTTCTTGAATGTAAAGTAAGTAAGTAAAAATAACTCGAAAGATAATAATAGTAAAGTTTGAAAATACTGTCGTATGACGTCATCGGATAAATTCCCGCTAAAACATAAATCACCAATGATAGCAAAGTAAGTAATGATGTGGTGCCAGATTTAAATTTGCTAATCTCGCCTAACAAAATCAATTGACCTAATAGACCGGCGGTACATGACCAGTCAGGTGTAACGTTTTTAAAATGCATGCCAATCATATATATGAATGTAATTACCATGAATATGCCAGAAACGCAAATTTTAGACAGTCGTCGCGTGCAGACTTGGCACTATTGGCATCCATTTTAAAATCAAAAAAAAAAAAACAAAAAAAAATCGATTTGCACACCCTTCTGCACGCGACGACTGCCTAAAATTTGCGTTTCTGGCATATTCATGGTAATTACATTCATACATATGATTGGCATGCATTTTAAAAACGTTGCACCTGACTGGTCATGTACCGCCAGTCTATAATTCAAGTTTAGCCCTGTCAATGAACGTTCAATAAAGGAGGTTTAGAAGGAAATGTCGATATCCCAATTTTTTACCTGAGGGCTGTGTTTAGACAATTTATGAGGTAAACATATCAAAAGTCCCCGAACATAGGAGGTGCGTGCAGGGGGGCGCGAAGAAATTAGATGATACCTACACTCAAAGAAAATGATAGGTAAATTCAACCAAAAAGAGCATATGAAATCGCGCCTATCTAGTTTCATAGTTAAATCAATCAGAAAAGAATAGTCATACAACTTTATTTGTTTTCGTAAACAAATAGTAGTTTAATAATCATATCTTCTTGTAACAAATTAAATAGTACAATGACATTTTTTTATGTTCACTAACCATTTTCAATTTAGTCTGCAATTAAATAGTACAACGACTTGTTTTTTGTTCACCAACTAATTTTTAGGTTGATCTACACTTTATTGTATGATGAAGTTTTTTTGGTTAGCCAAAATCTCAGTATTGAGACATCAGACCACCCAAACCAAAGATTAGAGATCGTTTATAAGATCCATCCAAATATATCGATGATCCCTGAGAGAATTTGAACACTGCAATCATGTTATTAATTTTCTATAAATTCATAAAAGTGTAAGATAATGATTGATTATTGTCAGTGATTTGTATGTGGCGTCATCTGGGAATAATTTCTGTAATAGACTACGTGGTAAGCAAGCAAATTTTATGGTAATTCTTTTAGAACTTCTAGAAGACGACAATAATATTGGTTTGTCTACCAAGTACAATAGTACAGCGAACTAATACTGGGTTAGAATTAAGTACAATTCGATAATAGTTAAAAATAAAATATACTATTATCTAGTTTAATTTGACAGAATTCAACAAAATAATAGTCAGACGAACAAAATAATAGTCTTATTCATCTATTTTTTAAGTTGATGTTTGTTTTGTTGTACGACAACTTTTTATTAATTAAAATAACAATCACCTCTTGTTTAAAAATACCATCAGTATAGTTTGGTTTAACAAAATTAACGATATTGTTAGTTAACCATTTTTTTTTGTTGAATTTACCCATACTATTTCTTTGAGTGTATATCAGTGTTATCCTTTTTTGGAACATGGTGTTTTTAATAAGATTATTATGTTGTGAGAGTTTGTAGACCTCTGGTTATCACCATGTATTACAGATATGGCCCAATTTCAATAGAGATTATTGTAGGTACTATACTGTTTTACATATGTTCCAAATTGTAATTAGGTAAATATTTTAAGTCTAACAGAAGTTATCGTGTTTATATGAAACGGTATACACACACACACACACATACATACACATATACACGCACACACACACTTACAGACACAAAGACATTTTTTATTCGATATTTGAGTTCAGTCTGCTATGAAACAGGTAGCTGTACAAAAAATTGTTTTCTACGATGATTATTTTTTTTTTTTCAATTTATGATAAAGATAAAATATATACAATCCATTACTGAGCCATAACAGATACGAAAAAAATTAATAGAAACATTGCAGAAAATTTCAGCTTTAATTACTTCCACATCCAGTGGAAGTATAGTAACGACAAAAAAATTTTTAAAAATTTTTATTTTTCAAATAGGCTTAGAATGTCACGAAACGTCGAGATTTTAAGTTTGAGCGAAAAAAAATTTCTGTCTGTCGGTCTGTCTGTAACTTTTTTTGTGCGCACGTTTACTCTGGAACCGTTTGATATATTGACTTGAAATTTGGTACACATATGTACTTTAACGAGATCTAGAACTAGATTACATTTTCATCTTGTTCCGTCGAAGGGTTGGGGGTAAATTTGGGAAAAATAGGTAAATCAAGCAGGTAAGAGTCCATAAAATTGGCATTTAGTATATACAAGAGAAGCTAAGGTCCCAAAAAAAATTTTGGCATTAGCCACCCCCACCCCATTATTAAAGGGATGAAAAAAAATGTGATTTAGTGTGTGTACAAGAACCAGATACCTCAAAATGTTTTTTTACTTCATCCACCCCCACTACCACCCCCACCCCGCTACCGATGTGGGGTATCGTTTTATGGGTTTTTGGGGTAGAGGATTTCAAATATTATATTATTAAAGTTCCATAAACAATTATTTCCACGTATAAAATTTTTTCGTTGTGAGTGACTTGGATAAAAAATCTAGATGTGGAAGTAGTGATTCCTTGGGCAGCGGTTTTTTGCATAGAGCCACTTTTTGATTATGACTAATCGTTTTCGAGATATGAGCGAAAAACCACTCGATGCCAAAAAAATTTTGTGATCTTAGCTTCTCGTACATACCTTTTCCCTGGAATAAGATCAAGATATAACCTAGTGTTACTCAAAAGGGGTGAAAATTCTGCGCCACAGTGTAATTTTAAAATAAAAAAAAATGACCTGTTTCAGGATTTAACATAAATTTAATAACGTTAAAAAAGAATTTATTGCTACATCAGTATGGATCACAGTGTAGGTACTTACTTATATACAGTGTGTCTCCGGATTGTGTTTGCAATAGGTGTAAAATACCAAAAAAAAATTAGTACGCTTTCATTTTTTGCAGTTTCGGTCTGCTTGACGTAAAATGGATTTTTACCAAATTTCAGTTAAATAGGATCTAACTCGCGGACTTAATCTAAGAAGAAAATAAAAGAAAATAAATAATTGTAGGTAAACTGGTTTTTCTGTTAATTTTGCGGAAAAATTCTATTTGGATAAAATATTTGGCATTGAAAGTTAGAGCCAACTTTCATTGCATTTGAACAAAAAAAAAATAATAAGTATCTCCTGAAGAAATTAGAAGTTACAAAGAATTAAAAGAAGAGTGGAATTATGTAGTAATTTAGGATGAGTACTATTTGAATAGGTTTCTAGTTGAATTCGTTGAAATTGTTAATTGTGTTAGAAAACAAAAAGCTATTTACTTTAAGTAGTATTATTTTTTTTGCTCAAATGCCATGAAAGTTGGCATATGGCTCTAACTTTCAGACCAGTTTACCTACAATGATTTATTTTCTTCTTAGATGAACTCCGCGAGTTAGATCCCATTTTAACTGAAATTTGGTAAAAATCCATTTTACGTCGAGCAGACCGAGACTGCCGTACTAATTTTTTGTTGGTATTTTACACCCATCGCAAACACAATCCGGGGACACACTGTAGATTTGGGTGTGTTCAAAATTATTATCTGCGTAGAAAAACATTCAATGAATTTCTATTTTAGCTGTGCATTTTTAAAAAGGCGGAAATAAAATGTGTAAACACGCAGGTTATTAAACCAAAAGCTATTTTTAAAAACGCGACAGCCAAACACCCACCCCTCCTTTATCTCCAAATTTAGATTTGGCATTTGTTCGCAAATCTTTTATTCACGACGTTTCTCTTTTCTTCCAGATACCCATGACTGTCAAACTCGAACAATGAAGCCAAACGCCATTTAGACCGAATAACGTCATTTTAAACTTGAAAATTTTACAAATAAAAATATAAAACCAAAGATATTTTTGTATACCTAGTTATTAATCGCGTTAACACTGAAAATTATTAACTATATCCCGAGTTTTCGATACTAATTCGCACACGAATCTACTTAAGATGAGCATTCAAGTTACGCAAAGGGAAGGGACATTCTGCAGATTCAATCTTCGGGGAATGTGCCGATTCGGTACGAGATGCAGGAACCTACACGCCTCAGCAGTCACCACTCTCAGCACGGTTGAGCCGGAAAAAGAGAAGGTAAGGTTTCACTTGTTAAATAACAGTAGAATATTTGTGAAAAGAATAACTCAGATTTTGTTACTGTAAGCAATTAGGTATATTATCATGGTTTTCCGTCCACTGGGTATATTTTTAATTGTCAGTAGTATCAGATGCTTCTGAGATAAGGTTGTATATAATAAATTATTTAAATTAGCTGCATAAAATATATACATCTTATTTTAAACAAAAACAGTTAAGTTGGGTGTATAGACTAATTTTCGATTCTTACATATTAGGTTTTAATGTAGTGATACTGATCCTTTAAATTGTTAATAATTTCAACATTCTTTATGTTGATTAAAGAATGAGTTTTAAAAGAAACTTGTATATGGTACATCAGTGTTGATAGAGGGGGTCAATCTTAGCAAGAAAATTTGTTCTTACTTCTTCCTAAAGACTTGCTTTGAAACATACAAATTTATTCTAATTTTACGCTATCACCAGCTGGGTACAATCTGTCACTGCTGACACTATATTTGTAATGACATTTGACAATTCTATAACCTTTAAATTAGACAACCACAACAAACATAACCTAAATGCAAAAAGCATCAGCTTAGTAAATTGAATGTCAGAGAAAAAAAAATCAAGTGTCCTAGTTTTTGGCAGCCGCTTAGGGCGCGTTTATCAATGTAGGGTTAAATTTGCGTGTCAGTTAGCCCTGCGCTAACGTTAACCTCGGAGCAAAGTGAGTGTTAAACTCGCATCCGTTTATCCACTACATTTTAGGTGTGAATAACCTGAGGTTGGTAACGCTTTCTACAGAGTTGTCAGCTCTAGGTTGATTGTGATACAAAAGTAGGCAGACGTACCAATTCATCATCATCAGATCGGTTGCTATTAATTAAAGTAATTAAAGTGGAGTGCCGTTAGATTTATACCTAGGAACCCGGTTCCTATGAATCAACTTTAATGAAACTTTTTGCATTGTGTTGCTAAAACCTAATGCTAAAATTTTATGGATTAGAAATTAATGTTTTTTTTTATATTTAAAAGTTTATCGAGATCTTCTACAAATTCTTTGAAAAAATACTCAATTTACGTAAGTTTTAATGGTTTTTGTTCTGTAGACAAAAAAAAATCGTACCTGAATAGTATTCTAGATTTATGATTACAAATTTAAGGTAAAAAATTACAAATTCAAAATGTGGGACCCAAAATGGCGGCCAAAAAACTTTAAAATAAGACATAATTAATACAAAAAACATTAGAATTTCTGTAGAAATAAACTTACTGTTAAATCACATGATTCATAATAATTTTAACAAAATAAGTAAGTAATTTATCTTCGATATCTTCGTTTTCAACTTCGCTTATTTCTATAATAGGAGAAGGGTTCGAGCAACTATCACCATTGCATTTGGAACAAGCTGCAATGCAAGGTAATCCATGCTTTCTACATCCTCAAGCAGCTCCGCATCCTGTCTTACATGTACAAAAAATAATTTTAAGTAGATTTTCAGGGGCTGGAGGCTTATTCATTGTTATCGGTCTCAACATCCCACGATAATGTTTCCATCCCCATTCCATAGGCGAAATGTCATTTCCCAACCATAATTGTACTTGTAAGTACACTCTTTTTGTAGGCACTAATGATGCCAGTGTTGGAGCCGAAACTGGCCCTGGCGAAAACTAATATGTGGTGGGGGGAATACCGCGAAGATGCTGCTTTTTTCTGCCAGTTGGATATTACATTTTTAAGTATGTGGAAGTCTGTTCTAACCGCTTTGTAAAAATATCACAGTTTAAGTTTAAAATAAAGAAGTTGAATAGGAATCGTTGTTTATTGTGCCCATTTGCACTGGTCCACTTAATCGAAGGAACAATTATTAAAATTAAATATAGCCATCATAGTGGCCGTTGAGGAGTGCTTCAACAGCAAGCTATTTTTAGCTGTAGCGTTGATGAAATAATTGTATCTTAAAGTATTTAAATCTTTTATTTTTTTGGGCGCGCCGTATAATGCGAGGACGCATCTCACCCCAGCTTCACAAATATTATTCAAATCTTCATTGCCGTTTGCAAACGCTTCAGCAGCATCTTGAAGATCTTTATTTTTTTCAAAAATGTATACAAACTTATTTTTACCTCTCTATTATAAAAAGCTGATGTAGTGTCACACTGTAAAAGTATGTAAAAACAAAATATACTTTTTACACAGAGGTGATGCTTTTTCTAAGCTCATGGAAGAAAACACTTTTTGCAGAACTTTACCCTTTGCTGGTTTTAATTAAATTTCTCGATCATTATTTGGGGTTAGTGCTGTTTTAATAATACCAGGACATCTATATCGTCCGAAACTACAGCATTGAAAACAATCTTAACAACACCATACATTCCCGATGATAAAACGATTAAGTTGCGATTATTGTCACACTATAAGGATAATATTGTATTGTCCAGTAAATTTGGGTTAAATACAATATGCTTCCGGAAAAAGCACCATGAAATATTATCAAAAATGAGGAAGGAAACATTATCGTGGGATGTTGAGACCGATAACAATGAATAAGCCACAACACCTGAGAATGTACTTAAAATTATTTTTTGTACATGTAAGACAGGATGCGGAGCTGCTTGTGGATGTAGAAAGCATGGATTGATTACCTTTAGTGGAAGACCAGACCCTCTGAATTCGACACCCTCTATACAACTCGCGAACACCCACCTAAAAAATAGGTAATCTGATGTAAAATAACCTGCTAAACTTGATTTTTGAATTCGCCCATTGATTTGAGATTGCCAAAATGACCAAATTGGCAATTTTCTAAATAAAATAAAAATTATGTGTTATTTTTTGTTTTTCATATAACACGTCATATTTTTTATTTTACTTCAGAATTTTTTAATTTTTTTACATAATATTCTCTAACTATTCTTTGATATGTTGAAAGTAAAAAACTTTACCTAAAAAATAATTAGTTGGCAAAAAAAAATAACAACTTTTCTTTGACGCAAAATCTTTAAAATTTGCAGAGTAAAATGTCCGATCGAGGTATCTTTTTTATTTTTAAAGTTAGGTGCCTACTATAATCGAAGAAAATGTTCCGAATGAACTAAATAAAATCTTTTATAAGAAGTTTTTTTTGAAATTCTGCTGCCTTATCGAAATATTCATTGTTTGTTTCAGCGTCCGAACGAATGCGCGCTACTATGAATCGGCCGCAATCGCATCCAGAGCTAAACGCAGGCACGTGCCGGGTGATTATTATTTTCCAGGGTATATTTATGTTAAGTTGAAAGTGCTTTTTGTCTCAGTCCTTATATTTAGTGTGTTATAAACACATAGTTTGGCATAAATTATAATTACTCGGATAGGAAATCAAAGGAAACAAGCTAAAAACGTACTCTTCGCCTGTTCACTGGATTTTTATATAATTGTTATACATTCAGTAGGATACTTTCGCAGTTTTTTGTAAATAATGTTATTTTTAGACATTTTTAATTTTATAGTACGATCTTAGTTGGTAAAAGACTTGGTAAAAAAACTATACCAAACCCCATTTGGGTTTCGATCCCGTCACCCTTGGATTCCGAATCAAAAGAACTACACCACCACCTTACACGTAAAAGAATGTAAATTTTTACATTATAAGACACGAGATAAAATCATATTTTCACGGTTGTATATTACATTATGAAATGTATATTTGTAAAATATATAAATGTTTAGATATTAAAATGAAATATCATTTCACCAGGTTTCTATTCAATTACAAAAACATAAAAATTAAAAAATTTTTTTTTCAAATTTACATCATTAATAACATTTTTATTTACCGATCGATTTTGTTCAAATAGGGTTGTTCCTCTAGCTAACACTAATTTACTGTCCAAATTTCAGTACAATCGGAATTTTCTTTCTTGAGTTATCGTGCTTACAAGAAACGTGACGGACAGACGGACAGACGGACATTTTGAAAGTTGTTCAGAATTCGTTCACTAACACAATGGTATGAAAATTTTTTGTCTGCGAGCGATATTTACGGTTTTAGAAATGTACCGATCAAATGCAAAATCCGATGACATTTCTGTGGCTCTAAAACAATATTTAGAACAGAAAAATTTATTTTTATCACTAAATCCAGTTTACCCATGCACAATGTAGAAGATCGTATACCCGAACTGCTTATAAAAGAAAATCAGAAATTGTAAATCCTAGTACAGAGAATACAAGTAAAAAAGGCATTTCTGCAATGTGCTATTTGCAAGACAGCCTACCAAATTAAGCCCAGAATTCCAAATGTTTTAGATTTTGAATGGTACCTAAAGGAGGAAATCTTATTTCCAAAGATGATTTCAAAAAGCCCAAAACTCCATTTTGTAAATGTAAATTATATAACTGTACTACAAGCTGCAAGTATAGCAAAGCAAACGTGCAATGTAACATAAGTTGTTTATGCGAAGGAAAATGTAATCTTTAGTACCCACTTGCTGTTATAATTAATGAAAACATATTTTTTATTGTGTATGTTTCGAGATTATCTACATAATTTTATAACATTTAATTGCAAATAGAAACTAAATAATCCGTAGACTCACTTGATCGCTTAACGACACCACAGATCGGCGACGTTAACAGAAGTTATGCTTTAAATTAATGCGGACGAGTTGCGCGGCCGCATTCAACACCGTCATCTCGTTACATGAGCAGAATTTCAAAAAATTCTCTTTATAAAAAAGTTTGTTTAAAGCATATGGAACATTTTTCTCGTTTATACTATAACTCTCTCTTTAAAAATAAAAAAGTTACCTCAATCGGGTATTTTTCAATGCAAATTTTAAAAAACCGCGACAATAGAGGGTAATTATATATTTTTTAGGCACAATATTATTAGTTACACTATATTCTTTGCCGTCAGCCTGTCCAAGAATATTGGAGGGATAATGTGTAAAATATTGATCTAAATCGGCATTAAAATAAAAAAGATATGATGTGTTATGTGCAAAACAAAAATTAACACATAATTTTAAAATTTTTCAAAAAATTTGCGAATTGACCGATTTGGCAATCTCAAATTAACGGGCGAACTCAAAAATCAAATCTAGAAGGTCATTTTACATAATATCATCTGTTTTTTAGGTGGGTGTTCGCGAGTTGTATAGACTACTTTTAAAATGCTTCCTACAGATTGGCTGCTCTCCGACTACTTGCACTGCAGCTTGTTTCGAATGCAATGGTGATAGTTGCTCGAACCCTTCTCCTATTATAGAAATATCGAAGATATCAAAGATAAATAGTATATTTTGTTAAAATTATTATGAATTATGTGATTTAACAATAAGTTTATTTCTACATAAATTGTTTTTTGTATTAATTATGTTTTATTTTAAAGTTTTTTGGCCGCCATTTTGGGTCCCACATTTTGAATTTGTAATTTTTTTACCTTAAATTTGTAATCGCAAACCTACAATACTATTGAGGTACGATTTTTTTGTCTACAGAACAAAAACTATTAAAACTTATGTGAACTGAGTATTTTTTCAAAGAATTTGTAGAAGATCTCGATAAACTATTAAATAAAAAAAAACATCAATTTCTAATGCATAAACATTTTAGTATTAGGTTTTAGCAACACAATGCAAAAAGTTTCATTGAAGTGGATTCGTAGGAACTGGGTTCCAAGGTTTTTTAGTTTTCACGCCTAACGGCACGCCACTATTAGTAAATAATTATAAACACGTCGTAGAATAAAAATAACTGATGCAATATCTTGCAGAGACAAAGAAGCTGAATGATTTCTACAATACAATAAAATAGATTTTAATATTTGCTTTTTAGCTACATTAGAAAACTAAGTATGTCTTTCGAGGTCCAAAAATTCCATCATCGCTTATTTCGTCGAGAGATTTTTAATAATTTACGCAAAAAAATAACTTTGACTTTTCACCCAACAACTGTCAACAATAAACATAAAATTTGTAAGTTAACTTCGGGCTAACAGAGATAACCTCCACCTTAAAGCACAGGGTTACTTTTAACCTACTTGATAAACAATTTAGCCTGAAGTTAGCGTTTAGCCCCGGGACAAACTAACCTAACCCTGTATTGATAAACGGGCCCTTATTTTTCTCGAATTCTCCCAACTTGAAGCTTGAATTTCCCTCGGAATTTTCCAACTCGACCACGGCATTGGGAAATATCAATTTAATGGGTTTTATTGTTTAGAAATCTGTACTATGACAATTTTGTTTGATATTAAACCCCAGGTAATTGTCAAGCCAGGTAATTGTCAAGCAATAGGCGTCTGAAAATAAGGAGTACGCCACCTGGTGGTCTATAGTCAAACTAATTATGGGCTTTTCTGTCATTGTCTCTTTAGTGTACGATGATATCAACAATAAGTAAATGATAAACTGAGATGCTAAGTTATTAAAAATATGATAGCGTTTAAAGGGGCTACAATTTGCTGGAGCCAACCTAGTCGGTATCCTTTGTAGATTGCAGGGACAACTCGTGAAAGTTGAGTTTGCACGACAATGTTCAAAGCATACCCTCTTTGATGTAGACACCTTTAACCAGGCATTGAGATGAAAAAAGCTGGTGCAAATAACCGTGGCCCGAGTAGCAATAATAATGTCCTAGACAATCACACATTGCAAGTGAAATTTTTGAAATAAGTAAATATACGTAATTCCAGTATATTTAAAAGTAATATATACTACTGCACCATGCACTATTATGTTTTACCTCTGAATATTTCTATTTCATATTTTACAAAATACTGTTTCATTTATTTAACTTAAAGAATTAATAAATATCTTTTCAGTTATATTCAATGTACCACTAATTTCATGGGTATTTGAATCAGACACTTGTTTGTAAACAAAGAGCATACACATTTATTAAGTTTTGTGTTGAATATGGGTTGTACCACACAAAATAATGTGTCCCGCATTTAAAGCGTATTCCCCTTCATACACACACTTAGAATTTTTACATTTTTAGTGATTCATAAATGTTCCATACATTGCAATATGCTTAACCTAAATGTCACTCATGTTTCCTGAAAAAAAAAGTGATTTAAACTACAACTGTATATAAATTTAAAGAAATATTTAAGTTTATTAATATTTAACTAGCCAGACACCGTTTATGTCGAAGAAACTGTAATTTTCAAGGGAAAAACTAGATAACCTAAAAAAATATGAATTTTGCTGAATAATGCCATTAACATCTTGCAAATCACTTACAACAAAATCTTGCAAACCTTTAGGTCATATATTATTAATGTTATTATTTTTAACGCCAAAAACAACGATAAACAGAAAAAAAATCAATATAAGTATTCGCCATAACAAACAAAAAGCCTATAATTAGTTCACGAGTTCTCCACTTTGGCGCTGGCATCTTAAATTCAGACGCCTATTTGCAGTTTTTTTTTAAATAATTACTTTAAAAATTTTTAAAATTCAATTTTCCAATTTTTTAATTTCAATTAAATTTTAGACTTAAGATTTTTGGACAATTCTGAACAAGTTTCATTAACAAAATTTTTCGACACACTGTATGTTCAAATTATATTCTATGTGATAAAAAATGCATCTGATTATGTATATAACAAGCAAACGGTATGTTTTTTTACCAAACATACCCTTTATGTCTTTTTCGTATTACTCTTACAGGAACCTACCTCGACAAGTTCAACGGCCGCCTCTCTGGGAGCGTGCGCCCTCTCACCCAAAAAAGCCAGGGAGTCGGACAGCAACAAAGAGAACAAAGAGGATAAAGAGAACAAAGAGAACATATTCGGGCCTAGCACCTCCTCGGTGGGAGAGGCCGTCGCCTTGGTGAAGAAGGCCCAGTCCGAAGAGAAGACGTGCGGCATCTGCTTCGATACCATCATGAAAAAAATAAACAGGACCGAGCAAATTTTCGGCATTCTACCAAATTGCAATCATTGCTTCTGCTTCACGTGCATAACGAAATGGAGGCAGAGCAAGGAGTTCGAACTGGACGTCGCCAAGGCCTGCCCCGAATGTCGGATTGCGTCAGGTGAGTGAAGTTTAGAGTTTTTCTGTCATTATACACGCATAAATATTTTGTACGATACTATATAAGCCCAAAAGTAGTAAAAAAGTCTTATAAAATGTTTGCTTTATTCCAACGGTTTCGCTTAAATTAAATATTTTCTAAAAGTACAGTGGCGCAATGCTTACGGTTTTAGGCTTGCGATCACGTAGTCCCGGGTTCGAATCTTGACTAGGGTAAGGAATGCTTAGTGGTGTTTTTAATGTGTTACCTAGACAGTAACAGTGAGCTAGTTCAACACGGCTAGTTGCTGTTATCTCTTCTGCTATATGTAAATGATTTACCACACTATATAAACTCTGCAAATGTTTACATGTATGCGGATGACACATCTTTTATAGTTACGGCAAAAACTCCTGAACAACTAGAGAAAAATGTGAACAATCTTTTATATTTGTTCAGTGATTGGTGCTTTAGAAATAGGCTTATAATAAATTATGGTAAAACAGTGTGCATTCATTTTACTACAATACAAAAAATAACGGAGTACAATTTTACTATTACAGTCATTTTGTATAGCTTCAACCAGAAATAAAGTTTTTGGGAACTATAATTGATGCGAATCTCAGCTTTACAAGTCAGGTGAAACATTTATGTAAAAAATTGGGACAATCCCGTTTCGCAATCACAAATTTAAAAAATTGTTTGGACAAAAAATCGCTCCTAAATGTCTATTATGCCCTAGTATACTCTCAAATTTCCTATAACATATTATCAACAGTAAAATCACAAGAGCTTTTTTTTATCGGATAAATTTCTCTTTGTAACGAAATAATTTTGCCAATCAGTGATTTTATGAGAAAAACTGACATGAAAAAATCGTCGAGCGATTTTGTCAAATGTCAGTTTTTCGAGCAAAATTACTGATTGGCAAAATATTGAGTTAAAAAGAAATTTATCCATAAAAGAAAAGCTCCAGTGATTTTTGGCAAGATAAATTAACGACAGAATATGTGAACGAACAACAATTAAAAATAATTATAATTTTCTCAAAACGACTCATATCGTACAGTAGTCTCCACAAGACTTAAAAATTATAGCCGCCAGAACAGATTTTAAAATGACGTGCGACTACTAGATATACTCTGCTTTTGAGGAACAGGCATTTTTATCGTGATAAAAAACGATGCACCTTTTTTTATCGCTGTCAAAGTGACAAAATGTGACTGTCAAATAGACTTTTTATATAGGAGTTAATTTATCATATGAAAACAGTACAGACATGCAAAATTTATAATGCAAAAAAGAGGCATAAGATCGATATTTAATTTAGGTTATATAGAATCATGTAGTAAAAGAGAGAAAATATTTACTGTGGAATCTATATATCTCTATAAGTTGTTAATTTACATACAGTGTGACCCATTTAAAATGGAAATACCTTTATAACTTTTTTATTTTTTGTCCGACTTGTACCAAATTTTACCAAAAGATGAAAAGATAGAAGAAATTAGGATCTACTTATGGCCAAAAAAAAACATTCGCCTCTTACAAATGCAAAGCCATCTGCGGTACCAAAATAAATGGAAAAAATAAAGAGAAAAAATAAAGAAATCATATCCCTTTTTTTTTATCGAAAAACTAGTCCAAAATTTCAGCAATATTAAAAAATATTGAAATTTTGTTTAAAACAATGTCCGAGTCCGAAAATTGTTTTTTTTCCTTTAGAAAATTGTGCTATGACAATTTTGTTTGAAATTAAACGCAAGCTATCAGGCAGTTGTCAAGTGATTTGTGTTTTTTTTTCAAATAAGTAGATATACATAAGGAGTTAAAATAAAAATATACCTATACCTATGTCATTATATTTGGCATTCGACCCGGTCCATGACCACTTCGTGGCTATTAAATATTTGATTTCACATCATTTCATCCACATGAACAACTGCTGCATATAACGTATCTAAACGAGAATTATTATAACGAAAATGGGAGTCGGCAGTGCAAAGTTCTGTTTCCGGTACAATAAATACAAAGATTTTAGACCATTCAGCGACATTCTCCTTCCACAAAGCGTAATGCAATGTGAGATGTTGAGTGGTCCTCAACAACAGATACGTGATTGTGTAGCTAATCCCTGGGCACATATGGACAGTGACTGTTTTAGTTTGTTTTCAGAATGGAGTTTATATCAAGAAAAGGGCATTTACTGCCTCAGAAAGATAAAAAGCATTTTTTTTATTATTGACTTCTACCAAAATACTCCAAATAAATTATTTTAAATTGTAATTAAGTAAATCTGGAAAAGTATTCGAATTTTTTAGAATAATCAAACTAGTTCAGACTCAATAATATTAATCCAAGTTGGATATAAAATTGGCCATTTTTGTATGAATTATTTGACATAGTAACTAGTTTTCAAATTTTTTTAGATTTTACTACAAAAATATTACCATACTACTGTTGTCCGTAAACACATTAACGCAAATCTTCTTCCGCCAGATTTCGTATACCGCTCCAAATCCTGGGTGGACACCAAAGAAGAGAAGGACGAATTCATAGACTCGCACAAGCAGAGAATGAAAAAGACGGACTGCAAATATTTTCGCAAGGGCAAAGGCAAGTGCCCTTTCGGTAACACCTGCCTCTACCTGCACGCCCTACCCAATGGTCAAACGTTGGACGTCGGCCCGCCCCAACCTAGGAGACGTAGACCGTCAGGTAGGTGAATTAATATTCCTGCATCCAGTAGGTATAAATTCTGGTATAAAATTGAGTTGTGAGTTGCCGAACTCCAGTCTGTAAGAGTTTTTTCAATGAAAACGAATTTAACTCCTTGCCATTTTGAGAGCCTGTAGAGGGATCTATCTCGAGTGTGGATGCAAATTTATGACCTCTGTTATTCATGTGGAAACGCCGCCATCTTGTAAAAATGGTTAAGTTTCTTTTTTTTTAAGTATCTCTGTCAGAACTATGAAAAAATTACAGACACAGTTTTGTAGAGCTTGAAATTCTCTGTGGTTTTGATAACTTTTAATGTCCTCCTAAGAATGAAATGGTTGAAAAGTATGTTTCTCCTTTTTCGCGTCTTTGGTAATAGTACAGTTGAATTGAATATTTTCTTCGACAACATTCCATTACAAATTTTATTGTTAAGTATTATGATGACCTCCTGATGACGAAAAAAATGTTTGCGCCCAAAAATTCTTAGTGCCTTAAAAGTTATATGCACTTTTTGACGCACTTTCACGAATTTTCTAGTTATCTGCTTAATATATCTTGTACTAGTAATTAAATGGGAATTTTATATTTACTGGCTTATTTGAAATAAAATTCTTTTAAAAATATAGAGCTGTCCGATATCAATCCGCCACCTTGAAAAAAAAAATAGAAAACACCAAAAATGGCTGAAAAAAATCAAAATTGATAAGGAGTAATTTCATCAAAGTTGGCAAAAATAAAACTCATCTATGGTTAAATATAATGCACCAAACCTGGACGGTGTAAATCAAATAGAACGGCCAAAGATGGCGGACGAAATAACTTTTCTAAGTATCAAGGAGGCATTGCGCGCCACTTTTTTCTTTGGGGTTGTAGGTTCGTTTAAGGGGATGTTTTTTTTTTTTTAATTTTCAATAAAGTGAATTTTTACAATTTTCAAACAAGTCTTTTCTCTGACCCACCTTTTTTTCACCCATTCTGATCGATTTGAGAGATTTTCCCCAGTAAAAGCCATCAAAATGGCATGGAATTAAATTCATTTTCATTACCACTAATTATTTCAGGTCATACACACTGGACTAATGTTAAACTTTGGCCTTTGCCGGATAAGTATTTATTGGGGATTAAAAATAATTCTAGAATGAGGGTTCAAAAACTACCCCAAAATCACCCTCAGAGGTGCATACATTTAGTTCTTTCAATTTTCTCGGAAACTATTAGTCTATCGAGAGAAAGTCAAAAGTGCTAATTTAAAGGGCACCATATCAATTGATGTATACAGTAATAGAGTGCTCGGTGCCCAGATATACGCATAAAAATAAGTTCTGTGGGGGTTTCGTTGTTACAAGCTGAATTTGATATAAAATTAATGATGATATACTGATGTTTCAAAATCTCAAAGCCATCACCCTTTTTTTGCTGTGGGGCCTTAAAAAAAAGGAAACGGCAACAAGCAAATGGAGGGTCTTATGCAAAATTTTATACTCTATCGAATGGCGCTAAGATCATTCCTCTAGCTCCTACCGTTTTTGAGAAAAAAAAAAAAATATATATATATATAGGCAGATACAGGCAGCCCCTTTGAGGGGGGGCAGGGGGAGCAGGCATGATTTCTCGAGGTGGGTCTGTTCGAAAATCTACTTATTTTGACTAGTTCTATTCATGGTTAAAAGGATTTGCTATTACTCAAACGTAGAAATATCAAAACACCTAATTCACTAAGAAATAACTCGTTTTTTGATTATAATGACCTTTTGAGTAGGACATTTTTTGACGGCTTTGAGATTTTGAAACATCAGTATATCATCATTAATTCATCAGCTTGTAACAACGAAACCCCCACGGGAGTCACAATAAGCGTATTAATGCACTCTACTATAACTAATATAAAATATATTTATTTATAAATTTTTTGTCTAATTTACTTTATATTTACAATTTTTCAAATCAGCCGTGGAAAACAAATTACTTGTCATTTAAAGTAAACAATATCAAGTTTTTTCTTGCTAATTAATTTTACTTTATTTTAAAATAAAATGGAAAATTTCAGTGATTACGATGACTTAATGGTAACAAAATATAAAATTTAACTATAGTTTTTATGATAAATACTAGGTTTTATGTATTATTAAAAAGTTTTTTTATTGCTCGTCAGATGGTGTAAAAATATACGGAGTGTTCCATTACAAAAAAAAAAAAATAAGTAAATTCATACCTCCAGAATGTAACTTTCAATTGTTTTTCTAACGTGATTTTTTGAAAATACACATTTTGGAGTCGTTTTTGAAGGAGTTCACTTGGGTCCTCACCCTAGAATTATGTTAGTCCCCCAGGATAAATACTGTTTAAGTAAAGGAGAAACTTTTGCACGAACTGTAATTGGTACCGTTCAGTTCATACTACTTATTTGACACGCTCCTGTTTCTTCCCTCAGGCTTAGAGAGCGATTTAGTCCACCAGATCCTCTTCTGGCTGAACGTCGATGATCTGGACGAAGACGACGACGATGATGATTTCGAGTTGGATCTGTCCGATCCCAGCATCGCGATGCAGTACTACGATCGCGGCGACATCCGCCGATACATCGCCATGGACCGTCTGATGAGAGGGGATTCCGACGACGACGACGACAGTGACTATGACCTACTCTTCGCGTAATCTCACCCGTTTCTGTGTAACTGTATTTTTACTATTTCTCTAGTGGTTAACTTTCTTATTTTTGCTTTCTACTTATTACTATTATTATTATTATTAAAATATGGAATATATCATTCTGTGTATTTTTAAGTAATAAACTTTAGTTTGAATTACGTTTATTTAGTTTTACCCGACGAAGTTCAGATGATCTCCCATTACTGGAGCGGATCTGGCGAGAAAAAGAAGAGTTTTGAAACCAACTTTTTTTAATTTTTTTTTTGACAATTCGGTTCTTTTTTATCATATTATCAAGTTAGTTCAGCTTAATCACATGAGGTGGGGCAGGAATTCGCATTTAAACTTCTCAAAAACAAGTTTTTTCACGATAACTTTGTTATTATTGACTTGACGAAAAAAAACTGAAATTAAACATTGAAGACCTCACGGAAGTGCATAATTTTTTTCAAATCGGACGGTAACTTTTAGTGAATTTTTTTTTTTTTAAATACACGGTTTTTTGCCGTAACACTAATATACAAAAAAAGTAATTCCTTAATTTTTTCACGAAAAAAAGGAGTTAGGAGGCTGAGATTGTTTTGAGTTAGGTGAAATAGACAAGAATTGATGGAGCCGGAGGATGGGGGTGGTTGGGCCAATTAAGGGAGGGGGAGGAGGTAGGGAAAGGAAAATTATTCAACCCCCCCCCGAACTTTTTTCCCTGTCGTGCGATTTTGAAAAACCCGCTGTTATCTCTAGTATTTGACTGATTAATTTTTAAAATTTTTTTCAAATAAACTTTATGGGAGGGAGAAAAACTTTTTGCATTTTTTTTCAAATGCGTTTTTTTACGTAGGAAAGGATTCAAAGGAGAAACTTTTTTACGGGTAATAGTCCACTCAAATTAGGAAAATAGCGGAGAAAAATTCTGAACAGCAGTTTCTCTGCATAGGAAGTAAGTATTCAACATTTAGAACAAGGTTTTGCTTATGCATAAAAAAAAGAAATGATTTTTGAGATATGCATGTCCCAAATAAAAGGCACCTGCGCCGAAAATAATGCCATAAATGGGGATATAGCCCGATGCCCAAAGTCGACTTGGAAGTGTTAATACAGTCTGTAGACTTAAAAAACGGGGGGTACCCGTAAATAATTTATACAAGAAATTTTTTGTTTGTATAATATAGAGGGCGTTATCAAAATCGTTAATTAATGTTTTCTACTAAAATATCGTTGCCGCTTCGGCCGCCATGTTGAAAAAATGACGGTCAAGATAGGTTGTTCTCAGGATGCTCAGAGCCGTCTCGTTTTGGAACAAAGTCGGGATTCGTTTTTATAAAAACAACACAGTGTAAAATATAAATTGCTGTAATAATATTCCCAGCTCTTTGAAAAGCTGCCTGCATAAGAATTGAGGTGTCATCGTTCGTATGATTTTCTTTTGCATGAATATATTATTAATTCAGTTTTGCTCAACAAATAGTACCATAATTTGAACAGGAATTAATATAGGCAAAGTAGTACAATTTCAGTATGTTCAGAGTTACTTTAGTTCTAAGCAGAGACGAACCCAGCTATTTTTTTGGGGGGGGGAAAGCCACAACTAATTTGCCAACTGCCCATTTTTTTTACAACTTATATTTCCTTATGTTTTTTTTTATTTCAGACTTAATCTATAAGTAGCCTAGCGATACAAATATTATGCAAAAGAAGTTTAACTAAACTACATGATGTAGGCGCTAGACCTAAGTTGACCCCGCGCTCTCCTTCGTCTAAAAGCTACTGGATGAGGTAACCGTTATAGTTTAATGACCGTGGAGAAAAACAAGATATAGTTTGTACCAAAGATAATAGGGTCTACACACGATCCAGCGGCAGGGACCCGACATTGTCGGTACGCTTTGAAGATAATTGGAATTCTAGCGGACCAGTTCACTTTTACGAATGAGTTCAAAGCATGCCGACATGGCTGGGTCCCTGCCGCTGGATCGCTGGATCCAGCGATATAAAAAAGTTCGCAAAAAAACGTAAAGGGTACCGACCTGTATCAGTTTCAGTCTATTTACATAAAAGGCCATAAAAGTGTTCGGCTTCTATATTATCATCACAAAAAAAAATGGTCACATATTTCTGAACAAAAATGTAGGCCACTCCCACTGAATATAATTGGTTCAAATTTTCTCTACCGGAATTATGATAGGTTGGTGGTCAACGTGGACTAGCGTTGTCAAATTGGACCGGCGGGCGGTACACTAACTATCGATGAAATATTTGTGGAATACACTGTACAATACAATTACGCGCAAGTCGGGCCGCAAGCTCGTGAACGTCCGCGCTAGTACGGCTACCGGCCACTTCCCACTTCACATTGTGATACGCAATAGGTAGCATTAAGAGGTCTACACACGATCCAGCGGCAGGGAGCCAGCCTTGTCGGCATGCTTTGAACTCATTCGTAAAAGTTAACTGGTCCGCTGGAATTCCAATTATCTTCAAAGCGTACCAACAATGTCGGGTCCCAGCAGCTGGATCGTTTGTAGACCCTTTAATAGTCCCAGATTCTGATTCAGTGTCCTCTAAGAATTTAATATTTTAACAATTTCTGACCAACAACAATTTGTTATTATTATTATCTCTCGTTGAGAGGTTGGTAACTGATATTAGTGATACTCAGTATAAACCAACAACAAACGACTTTATAGCTAGGACAAAGCATTGTATTGATAAAGGCAAAAAGGAGTAATATTCTAATATTTCTAATGTAAGACAGTCTTTGAGAATTGTATGCTCTGGCCGTGCCGTCTACTGGGTCGAACGTCGAATTTCCGCGAGTTGACGAGTTTATCTTGTTGGTCCGTCGGCGTTGTGCGTTGTCCGTCGACTATTCTGTGGCTCTCACATCAGTCACATCTAGTCATAAATAATATCAATTAAAATTATTTATAAAAAAATGGTCATAGTGACAGTGTCATTTAATTTTTATCAACTCATTCGTTTTTTTGCATTTATACCCAATAAAGATTTTTTTACATTTTTGGTGATTTTCCCAACTCAATCAACATTGGGGGGGGAGCGTACCCCCCCATAACCCCCGTGGGTTCGTCTCTGGTTCTAAGTTGCCATAGGACAAAACAATGTGTAGTATTTTTTTTTATTATCATTTCTATCTGATAACTCCAAGATAGTTTAAAATCAACCTGCAACCCAAGAAATTTAGTCACGCTCGTTTGCTGGATGGTATTATGATCCATTATTACCAATAGGCTTTTTTCTAGTTCACAAGTGGTGAATTAAACCAATATTTCAGTTTTTAAACTATTGAGAACTACACAATTTTCTCGGCAATATTTTTGCATGCTAGTGACAATGCAATTTGCATTTTGGCTTAACTCACCGAAATCTTTTCCGGAAACAGAAGCAGCAGTATCATCTGCATATAACGAAATGTAGCAATTGCAACATTCTGTGATATAGTTAATGAAAACTATAAAATGTAACGGCCCCAAAATACCCCCCTGAGGCACACCAGTGTTTGTCGCAAAAGCATCAGATCCAGTGGCGGTCTGGGTGTCTAGGGCTTAGTCGGCATTTTACAATAAACATTCAAACTCAGTTCGTCAGCGATTTGAATATTTTTGCTTCGCATGTATCTAAACGTCGCGTCGTCCCAAAATTTTTTTGATGAGCGGGGGGGAAAAATCCGAAAAAAATTTTTTTGATAAGCATGGCCCCTCGCGACCCTAGGGCCCCATTTGCCGACTAGCCGACCTGGCCAGACCGCCACTGATCAGATCTGTAAATTGCGCCATTTTGTCTTAAAGTAACTTCCAAGTTAGTGCTACTCCGCGTATACAATAGTTATATAACTTTGTTGTAAGAATTGCATGATGTTTGGTCCTCTCTCAACTAAACATACTGAAGATTGAATACATCAAAATTTCAAGATCGAGCCTAGTGCCTAGTAGTGTACCTAATCGATAACTCAGAGAGAACATGCCTATTACATAGCCCTGTCGAGTTATTTGTTATTCGAGGCCTTATTAAACATTAACAACGCAAACAGAGTTATACTCTCCCTCTTGCCTACGTGTTTACTCGAATTTAATTAATTTCATAACACCGACAACCATCAAATCTGGGCCCCAAATCGTGAAATTTCATTTCGGATTTGAAATTAAATTAGCAATTCCATATCCGATATTCGCGAAGGGCTAAACACAAGAACGTTAATAATTGTGGACGGCGGGCGGCGGGTCGGGGTGCGTTATTCAGCGGTTTCATTGACAGTTAACGAATTGCACGTGTCAACGGGGTAGTACGATGAATACATAGGGTGTTTAGGGGGATGGTGGGAGCAGACATTGCAAAAAAATCGATCTAAATGAGATCTTTGAAACGTTTCGACGAAATAAAATTTGATAACTTGTGTATACGTGTGAGAAATCTCTAAAGCCTTCATCTTATATTATCAACTTATAAAAACATATTCCTATAACTATAATAATAATAATAACACAGGCCCACAAAAAAAAATTGTCAGCGCCGCGGTATTGACCATACCTATCCCTTGTATTTTGACCCGCTGAACACGAATCTGATCTTAGTTTTTACCCTATACGTCAGGTTTTTTTTAAAGCAAAAAAGTCTAATATTTATATATTTATTTGCCATTAAAAGAAAAACCTGACGTGCTGGTGAAAAACTAAGATCAGATTCGTGTTCAGCGGCTTAAAATACAAGGGATAGATGTGGTCAGTACCCCGGTGCATATGACTTTTTTTGTGGGATTGTGCCAACAGTGGCAACCAAAAAAAGTGGTCTGCGCGGGGGTACTGACCACACCTATCCCTTGTATATTGAGCCGCTGAACACGAATCTGACCTTAGTTTTTCCCCTACACGTCCGGTTTTATTATTTAACTTGCAATGTTTGTATGTACGTTTAGGTCAAATCTTGCAAGCTGAATTTCGACTAGTTCTAATTAAGCTAAAGCTTTGAAATTTGGTACATTTGTATAAGTTCGGTGACAATGCAACATAGTATAGCCGTTATCGGTCTAAATCCAATATGGCGGACGTTCCAAGATGGCGGATCGCCTTTCTCTTCACAACCTCCTTGATATGGGTACCAAATGAAGGGGTTTGATGAGTAAAATACGATAAACTATGTGATGTCATTCTAAATTCAATATGGCAGACGTTCCAAAATGGCGGGTCGCCTTTTTCTTCACAACCCCTTTGATATGGGTATCAAATGAAAGGGTTGACGAGTAAAATACGATAAACTATGTGACATCATTCTAAATTCAATATGGTGGACGCCCCAAGATGGTGGAGTATCTTTTTCTTCACAACCCCCCTTGATATGGGTATCACATGCAAGGGTTTGACGAGTAAAATACGATAAACTATGTGACGTCATTCTAAATCCAATATGGCGGACGCCTTAGGATGACAAATTATCTTTTTCTTCACGACTCCCTTGCCATGAGCATCAAATGAAAGAGTTTTGTCTGTCTGTTTGTCTGTGAAATAAGTAGACTAAAAAGTAAAAAATAATATACAGGGTGTCCCGAAACTCCCGCCTTCCCCTTTAGGTGCTAATTCTCCAAGCAAAAATAGTAAGAAAAGTTCCTATAAACATGTGTCCAGAAATGCTTCCTAGGGAGCTACGACCCTCTAAGGATGGCGCAAAAATAGGTGTTTTTACTAATAATCTCGGAAATGATTTGGGACAACTTTATAAAACTTGGTTAACTATTTTCGATTATTAAAGGTTATTGTTTTACAGTATTAGCCAAAATTAATTTTATCCAGGGACGGAGAAACGAGAAACAGTAGTTCTTTGTTTCTACATATTAATTTTTCCATTTGACATTTTTAGTATTTTAATCTCTGATTATGATTCCCTGGTTAATTCTGCATAAAAAAGGGCCTCTTTACAATTAGCCATATCTGTTACTGAATGACATACGCCTACTTTGAAAAATAAATAATGCGCATTTAGCAAACGAATACGCAATATTTCGTTTAAACCGCTTTTACTCGAAAACAGCTTGCCATATGGCTAATTGTAAAGAGGCCCTTTTTTATGCAGAATTAACCAGGGAATCATAATCAGGGATTAAAATACTAAAAATGGCAAATGGAAAAATTAATATGTAGGAACAAAGAACACCGACCCCTCGTTTCTCCGCCCCTGGATAAAATTAATTTTGGCTAATACTGTAAAACAATAACCTTTAATAATCGGAAATAGTTAACCAAGTTTCATAAAGTTATCCCAAATCATTTCCGAGATAATTAGTAAAAACACCTATTTATGCGCCATTCTTAGAGGGCCGTAACTCCCTTAGGACACATATTTATAGGAACTTTTCTTACTATTTTTGCATGGAGAATTAGCACCTAAAGGGGAAGGCGGGAGTTTCGGGACACCCTGTATAAAAAAAATATTTTTAAGAAAAAGCTTTTATTTGAAAAAACTGTACTAAAGAGTAAAAATATATTTTTTTAAAATTCATACACCTGAAAACCAAAAGCTTTGGGGGCGGTGAATTGAGCAAAGAACTATGCAATAGCGCTATATGACCGTCCCCAAAGCTTTTGGTTTCCAGGTGTATGAATTTTAAAAAAAATATTTTTACTTTTTAGTAGTTTTTTTAAATAAAAGCTTTTTGTTAAAAATTTTTTTTTATATAATTTTTTAACCGATCGAGATGAAACTAGGTAATGTATCTCATGCTACCAAAATGACATTTTTTTACCCCTCTGTCAAATTCCAACAACATCCGGTTTCTAGTGTGATCCACCAGAAATTGTTCTAATATTCATAAGTAATTAAAGAAAAACGGGTGTTTAATTTTTTTGTTGATAATTTGTGTCACAGAGAGGTCGAAAATTGATAAATGGTCCATTCAACGGGGGGGGGGGGGTTTCACGTCTAATTTGAGAGCTAATGAATGGATTTTTATAAAACCTTGTGCAATGTGTTTGTAATGACGTTAATAAAAAAGTTGAAAAAAGATTACAGTAGGAAATGATCGGAAGGGGTTCCGTAACTTGTAGAATTAGGTCAAAAATTTAGAAAAAAAAACAATATATTTACCTTTTTTGCCCCAAAATAAGATGTATTTACTCTGGTGATTTTTTTCGAAAAATGCATATTTTTTGAGGTATGGCCCCTCGAAAATTTCTAAAAGTGGAGGAGGGAAAATATAAAAGTTAAAACAAAATCTGAAAAAATTCAGATGAATGTATGTATCATCGTGAAAAACTGCCCGTAACTCGGAAAATTAGCAAGTTACAAAAAAATTCCAAGAGACAAAAAATGTTTAGAAGGCCTCAATGCATACGTTAATTTAAATTACATATTTTTAAGCGTTAGAATTTAAAAGAAAGGGGTAATTTTTCATGTTTTTCGGAGAACTCTGAAAACGCACTTTACAGAAAAGTTACAAATAAAAAAGTCTTGTATTTCGATGATACATTAACCTGAATTTTTTCAGATGTTTTTTCAACATTTACATTTCCCCTCCCCCACTTAATTAACGGAATATTGAGTGGCCATATCTCGTAAAATATGCACGCATGCATTTTTCGAAAAAAATTACAAGAGTAAAAACATCTTACTTTGGGCCAAAAAAGGTAAATAGATTGTTTTTTTTTTAAATTTTTTACCTAATTCTCAAGTTACGGAACCCTACTCTAATCTTTTTTTCAAACTTTTTTTATTACCGTCATTACAGACACATTGCACAAGGTTTCATCAAAATTCATTCATTAGCATTCAAATTAGAGATTTTGGTCATTTTAGCGTGTTGACTGGACTAAAAAACCACGCTTTCTAAATTACCCAAAATTTTCAAATGAAAGTACATATAAATAAATCTAGAAACAAATGTCTTCCAAGCTCTAATCACATTAGAAAAATGGTTTACAGAAAATAATCTCCTACTTAACATGGACAAAACTCAAGCAACCAAGTTCTCGAAACGGTCAAATAACAATGTAACGTTAATGGGATCTCAACACTAACAACAGTGTAAAATTTTTAGGAATAGAAATTGACTCTAGATTAGACTGGAAGATTCAAATACAAAACCTATCACGAGATTTAGCTCGTCAGTGCTATGCACTTAGAACCGTTTCAAATGCACTAGATAAAATTTCTGCTTTAAGTGTTTACCACGCATATGTTCACTCGAGATTAAGATATGGCATTATTTTTTGGGCCAATTCTACGAATGCAAACAAAATTTTTGTATTGCAAAAGCGTTGCCTCAGAATTGTTTTTGCAATGAGGCAGATGAAAAGTTGCAGAATGATTTTTGTAGAAAATAAAATATTAACTCTCTATAGTTTGTATTTATACCGTGTGTGTAGTCTCGGGCTAGGCATGGGGAGAAGAATTACAACATCGCGCGTGCCAGCTGGCTGCAATGAAATAACAGAGCTGGAATGCTTCACCAACGGACGAATTTACGGCTGCCGGTGTTGTCAAATCTCTCGCGCTACGTGAATGTACATGCCTAATGGGAAATTACACGCACGGTATGAAGCAATAGTTTTTGTTGTTGAAAATTCCACCCTATTGAAAGATTGCAATAGAAATCATAAATATACCACTAGGAACAAGAATGACTTGATATACTATACTCCACTTTACTCATATATACAAAAAAATGTCTACCACTCTATTATACAGATATATAATAAATTGCCACTTGCTGTCAGACATTTACCTAAAGTAATTCTTAAAAATAAATTGAAAATATTTTTGACTGAAAGAGCATACTATTCAATCGATGAATATTTCATGTTACAATCACATAAATAAAATATTGCAATATTATTATCATAATTTTATATATACATATTTCTTTTTATTGTGAAATGTTAGGTGTTAATTTAGTGTTAATTTTTACAATCATTTTAAGTATTTTAATTTAAATGTAGTTTTTATATGTATATTGACACGTTCTACACCCGATTGGGTATATTGTATTTTTATACATTTTCATTTTGAACAAATAAAGATCTATCTATCTATCTACATCACTTTTATACTACAGCTAAATGTAATTTTTCAATACCAATTTAACGATGTATCACAACACTCCCGTAGGTCAATTTATGGTTGGTCACCTGGTCACGGGGCATTAGATTGAAAATTCAAATTGGCTGAAAAAGTTCAAAATAGGCGAAAGAGTTATGAAAGTAGCAGTCAGATGCAGAATGACTTCTAGATCTAGACGAAAATTTGAATTTGCAGATGAGGTAGTTTCTAATTTGTTACTATGTATCTAAAACTAATTCGGGTAAATTTTTAGCCAAAACGGTTAATATCTAGCCAGGCCCCCAAGATCTTGAAATGAAGGAAAATGCCAATTTTTCGATTTTTAAAATTGACATTTGGAAATTTTTTATGACTTTCAATTCCAGGGAAATTAGAAACTTGTCACTAAAACGTAGAGTTTGACGAAAATAAAGTTTTCCTCTATTTCGAGAGACGATATATTAGGATTTTCTCTTACAGTTTCTAAAACAATATTTTCTACAGCTTCTCTACCTGCTTTATTAAATAGGATGTCCAAGAAGTCTGGAAATATCTCGAGAAATACACATTGCATCCAAAAAAGAAAAAACACGTCATTAATAATTTTAAAAGCGCTGTCCAATGATACCAAACGCGACCACCCACCCCCACCCCTTAGGGTGGGGCGGGGGGCAACTTTACAATCTTAAATGGTTACCCCGATTTTTTATTGCAGAATCGGATTCTACGGGGGGGTTATTAAATTTAACACCATTGAATGGTTTTTTCAAGAAAATGAACTCGTACTTTATTATTTTTCATTCTTATGTAGAATTTTTTAGAAATTACAAAATGAAATATTTTTGCGATTACAGCGCCATCTGTTACGAATCGAAAAAAACGTTGCAGACAAACTTGACGTAATTTTTGCCGTAGAATCCGATTCTGCAATAAAATACAAGATTTTAAAGTTGCCCCCGCCCCACTCCAAAAGGTGGGGGTGGCGTTTGGTATCATTGGACAGCCCTTTTAAAATTATTAAGGACGTGTTTTTTCTTTTTTGGATCCAATGTATATTTTTCGAGATATTTGACCTTTTCCAGACTTTTGGACACCCGTTATCTTTTTGCTCGAGGTTTTACAGGTGATCCAAACTCTTTTAAATTTTGTTGTAGCCTTTTGAATATTTTGTTGTCTGGCTCTCTCTTTTCTGGATATCTAAAAATATTGTTTATGCGGCAAATAGGCTTAGAATGTCACGAAACGAGATTTTAAGTTTGAGCAAAAAAAAAAATTTTCTGTCTGTCGGTCTATCTGTACCTTTCTTGTGCGCACGATTACCCTGGAACCGTTTAAGATATTGACGTAAAATTTGGTACACGTATGTATTTTAACGAGATCTGGAATTAGAATATACTTTGATCTTATTCCGTTGAAGAGGGGGGGGGGGGGGGGGTAAATGGGGGTAAATAGGTAAATCAAGCAAGAGTTCATAAAATTGGTATTTAGCTTGACGTATTTAACAGATTACTGCTTACCTCATATCCTCTGTTGACAGGCATGAGACCCGTACCAAAAAAAATTACGAAGCCCTTCCTGAAAGAAACCCTGGAAATGCTTCTTTCTGGTGACCCTGCGATTACCATAAGCGCAACTGACACATCCTCCGATGAAGAAGAAATGGTGGCTGTAGCTGAAATGTCTTCAGATGAAGGACCGTGGACGTTATCACCTGAATAATTATGTAGTATACATATATATGCATATTAAATATCATTTATTATATTATACATCAATATTAAATATTAGTATAAAAATTTTAAGATCAATACAAATTAGTAGATAAATACATTTTAAACCATTTAAAAGCAAAATACAATTTTGGCCAGTTTTTTGGTGCGGCGCCCAGTCTATTAATTAGGGTGAATGGCTAAAGTACGCCATCTGTTGGACACCACGCAAGACCAGTTTTCACCCGGTGACGTCACAGTGCTTTTCATGAGGAGTGGCGAGGATTTCAACATTAATTATTTATTGCAAAGTAAGTACTGCGATTTAAGAGCTGATATTCGGTGTGGCGTGTTTTTATACATAAATACACACTTTAATGAAATTTTAAAAAATGGACAAGTTCCCCATTCGAACATTTACTTTTTAGTTTAGTTTTTCCTATTTTTGGCAAAATTATTTTATATTATAAGAAGTGCTGTTAATAGTTTTTCATGGCCTCCTCACAGAAATATCAAATTAATAATTTACAAGGTGTTCCATTCCATTTAAAAAAACAAAAGTTTTGTCTATATCTCGAAAACTGACGCATGCATAATTTTCTTCTTATCAGCAACGGATTCTATTCAAAAAAGTGCCTTATGAATGTGTTACTCGATTTTCGTTTCGACACTTGGTAATTGAGATATAGAGGTCATCCAAAAATACCAATTTTCCAAAAACGCTCTGTAGCTCGGTAGTCGAAAAAGATAGACGATCGCGGTTTACGCCATTGTTTGTTTCTCGAAAATTGAGCTCAGGGCACCTATATTGGTTTTTGTCTACCTACCATAGTTTTAGAGAAAATCTCAAATCCCATCTAATTTGGTCTACCCTGTACTGTTATAATGGTTTTAAATCAGTTTTATAAAGTTCTTCCAGGCCATTTACGTTAGTAAATATGCTTTTAGAATATCTTACAGCTTATTTTAAAACAAAAATTGTTACTTTTGGATTGTTAAAGTTTTACTTTTGACGGATTCCGAGTTGCGACCAAGCAAACACCCTCACTGTTTTACTTCAGAAACCGTGTGTTTGCCCACTGACCTTTACAAACGTAGACAACTGAGCCCTAATTAACTCCCATAAATCTATTTTAATTAATCTTACGTTACTGCCTAAACTCTCGGGATTACGGGACTACGTCTGTTAAGTTAAATCTTTCATGCAAGAATTTGCGAAAGCTCACGTATGTCAAGCTGGAATATGCCTGGCAGAGAGAAAGTTCGCCCACCTAATCCCTGTAAGACAAACCCCCGCACAAATCTACTGAAATATTCGCATTTCACTATGTCGGGGGTTGATACGAAGCTAAGAATTTCGGTAATCTCGAAGATGTAGGTATATTCGTACATGTAGCTTATTTTGTAGTCATTTTCGCGGTTGCATAGGGGCTCTGTTCTCGTTGTTCGTTTATCATTAACATACTTATGGAGAATCTCTTTGAATGTTCCTAATAAGTGGGTTTTTATACCGGGTGTAGACGTAAAGTGTAAAGCGAGCTAAAACACTTTTAAATCATTTAGGCTGATTATTGGGATAAAATTTTATGGTAAAAATATAATAGTATAGTAACTTGGTGATCTCACTTCAGACTAATTCTATAGCAGTTTAAATTCAAACATTTTTGGATAGTGTGATTCAAAATGGGTCAAATATGAAATAGGGTGCTTTTTCGTTGGGGGGTGAGTTTTATCCCAACTCACGGGTTTCGGAGAAAAAAGTGAATATTGGAACGTGTAGATCGTCGAATTCTACCCCAAAAAACTCTATAACGTATTTTTGCTTTAATATCTGCCGAGTTACAGGGGGAAAATGTTGATTTTTAAGCAAAAAACACTGATTTTTCAAAGGTTTTAAGCAAATTCCTCAAAAAGGATCAAATTTTCGAAGAAGTTTGTCATAACAAAAAAGTTAGCTTATTAAATAACAAAAATGATCCATGAAATAAAAATTTGATTACGCTCATCTCACAATATTTTCAATTATAATAATAGTACAGTAAAATTAAAAGTTGACCCGGAATAAATTTGTAACAAGCTGATTTCTTCAGGATTGTACTCTATGGCTATCCAGGAGTCTCTGACTGAAAATACCAAAAAATAAAAATGCGCCGCCATGTTGAAATTAGGCACTTTTTTTCCTTTAATCGGTAATAGCCCGCACGGATGACACTTTAGGAAAAAAAGTAAAGAGGCAAAATAGAGAAAGAGCTAAGTTTTAAGTGATATAAATTTTTTTTGCAATGGGTTAAATATTAGCAAAGTTACGGTTGTCAAAATGATTTGTATAAAAAAGAATACTTCTTGTATTTTAATACCGATGCAATGTTTTTGGTGTGGTGCGGTAGAGCGGATCAAAAGGAGAAGGGGGGAATGGAGGGGAGGAGAGGTATCACAGAGAAGTGTTGTTGATCCTGACTTTTTGTTGGTGTCTACTTTAATAGGAAATGTGCTTTGTGGTATTGCATATTTTTTGACGTTGTGGGTGTTACAATATAGTGTTGTGAATCTGATTACATAATATTTTTCTTAAGTAAATTATCAAATGAGGTTTTCAGGTCAAAATTACGCTCGTTGATAAGTGAAAAATTCTACATTAAATTCTACACTAAAAACAGGGAGACCAGGTTACACGTGGAAAACAATAACCGATAGGATCATGAACAAACTAGGAAAGGACCAAACATACTGGGAAAGAAAAGCGAGGAGAAAAGAGGAATTCCACCAAGAAATCACAGCGATATATATCCTACCAGAACCAGAAACCGAGAAATCAGAATACACAGAAGAAGAAGAAGCAGATGTGTGGAAGCAGAAATACAAAAAGAGGAGCGCACACACACCCCACATCATGACACAATGCGCCACGCATTTCACAAATACATGCAGATATATACTCTACCAGAACCAAAAAAGAAAGAATCAGAAGACTCAGAAGGAGAAGAAAATCTGTAGAAGCAGAAACACAAAAAAGAGGAGCATAAACATTAAATATCACGAGCACAATGCGGCAACGCATTTCAAAAACACCTACACTGCCCACCCCCCACTCCTGTACCATGCGTCATGTGGCTCTCGCTGCTGGCAACAAGCATGATCCAAATCCAACCTAATATCGGAAACGAGGAATCAGAAGACTCAGAAAAAGAAGACTCGAAGAAGCAGAAACACAAAAAGAGGAGCATAAACACTCCATATTACGACACAACGCGGCAACATATTTCACAAGAAGGCCAAGAAGAGGCAGAAGTCCAGAACCAAAAACACAAAAGGGAGCTTAAACGCTCCCTCACGACACAATGCGGTAACGCATCTCACAAATACCTACACCTTCCATCCCACATTCCTTTACCATGCGCCATGTGGCTCTCGCTGCTGGCAACAAGCATGACCTTGGTCCAACCCAGCGTGGACGTAGCAGGCCCAGCTGTATACCTGGGAGTGGCAGCAATGCCTACCGCAAGCTGGTAAATCAATCAATAAAATGCAACAAAAGGCAACGACAATTATTACTTGTAATATTAATTAATTAAAGTAATACATTCGTAAAACAAAAGAACGTAACAACAAACACAATAACAGAACTCATAAATAGTGCAAAAATAAACCAACTTTAAAAAGCATGAATAAATTAAATAAGCATAAAAAACTCTCAAATACGACCTTTAACTAAAAACTAGCCTCATTCTCAGAGAGTAACACCTCTGACGCATTGTCACAGTCCAATGCAATTTACACAGCTGGTACTGCACTTAAGGTTATATTTTTTACATTTTCAAGACTGTTTGCAATTTTTCTTGCAACCACAGAGTAAAATATTTAAAATGAAATTAGGGGCACACTTTTGTACTGTTTTTATTGGTTCTAGATAACCGCTGTTTTTCCAACCTCAGTTCTCTGGATTAAGATTGTCACCTAAACTATTAGTTTTTTTTTTACTGCCATACCATCTTAAAATAAATTCTTCCCAATTGCTGCAAGCAAGCTTAAAAAATGTATCCTTACCAAATTGAGAGAAGATTGGTCAAGAGGTAGTTGAGATATTGCAAAATAATAAATAATGCATAAATGTAAGAGGATACATTTACGTAAAACAAAAAAAATGTAACATTTTGACATTGACAGAAAGTGTGTTTCTTATCAGTATGGAAATTTACCTTGAATAATAAATAATGCATAAATGTAAAACAAAAAGACGTGACATCTTAAAAAAAAAAACAAAAAAAAAATGTAAAATTTTGACATTGACAGAAAGAGTGTGTACCCGTACTGATGTAATGATGTAAAGCAATATATTCAAATTCAAATTCAAATTCAAATTCTTTATTTGCCTTTTCAGTGTAATTACACAATCAGACACGTCAATATAATATACAATGTTTAAAAATTAAAAATTGGTACATACATACATTGAGATATATATAAAACTTAATATAAAACATAAAATCTAGAAAACATGCATAATTACGAACAAAAAATATACGTACTTGGTTACATATTATACAAAAGATACACTGTCATAGCAAATTAAAATTAATAATTTATGTCAGCATTTAAGAACTCATCAAAATTATAAAATGCATTTTCTGTAAGAATTCCTTTTATCTTTTGTTTGAATCTCTTAAAATCTAGATTTATAATTGTCTTTGGTAGTTTATTAAAAAATAATGGTCCGTAATAATTTTTGGCACCTCGACTGTGGTTTAGTCTTATATAATTTATTTTAATGTGACCATTATTTCTGATATTATGAGAATGTATATCACTTACAAGACTATATTGATTTAAGTTCATTTTAACAAACAAAAGACATTCATAAATATACACAGAGGGCAAAGTTAAAATTTTTAAATCCTTACATAACACTGGCGCGTTTCAAGGCCTCAACATCTCGCTTTATGACTAACCTTTCTCTCGAAATTTAATATTTTTAATATTGTTTAGGGAATTTCATGTCCGGACTATAAGCAGGCCAAGGTAATATCACATTATTTTCGGGTTACAAATGACGCACTGATGATAACATTACATTTTCCAAAATACTTTCAAACATTCTTTTCTGAATGATCTATTATGCTGACTGATGGTTGCTAATAAGATTGCTTGCTACGGCGTATAGAGAAACCACGAGGGAGAGGAGGCAGGGGGGGGGGAATTGATAATGGCTGCCAATTTTTAATGCACAATTCGTTTACTCATCGTCATTTGTTCGAATTTGTTCATTATTTATAACAATTAATATATTCTTACTTTATTAACCAGTCAAAACGTATTTTCAAAAAAATCGACCAATAGGATTTTTTTGAAGTGAGAAAAACGGCTATCGATAAGTGGCAAAAATCGTAGTGCCAAACCAAAAAAAGTCACTGGAAATTATTAAAATCTGACATGTCGCATTTTCATCCTGATTTTTGTACACAAAATGAATTAGAAAAAGCGATTTGGTGATGTTTCACATGAAAGTATTAACCGTGAAACCATGCAGAAGAATCTAAATGTAATAGCATTGTTTATAATAATTGCGTATTTCATATAGATATTAGATACAATGAATATGTTTGATGATAAAAAACATTAGAAAAAGTTTCTATTTTTTATTATAAATTTTTATTTTTTAAACTTTAAATATACAGTTTTGTTGCTCTAATAATTATTTTAGACAATTACTTCCACGTCCAGTGGAAGTATAGTAACGACAAAAAAATTTTAAAAAATTTTTATTGTCCAAATAGGCTTAAAATGTCATGAAACGTCGAGATTTTAAGTTTGAGCGAAAAAAAATTTCTGTCTGCCTGTCTGTCTGTAACTTTTTTTTGTGCGCACGTTTACTCTGGAACCGTTTAAGATATTGACTTGAAATTTGGTACACATATGTACTTTAACGAGATCTAGAACTAGATTATATTTTCATCTTGTTCCGTCGAAGGGGGTAAATTGGGGTAAATTTGGGGTAAATGGGTAAATCAAGCAGGTAAGAGTCCATGAAATTGGTATTTAGTATATACAAGAGAAGCTAAGGTCTCAAAAAAATTTTTGGCATTAGCCACCCCCATCTCCTTATTAAAGGAGGGTTGAAAAAAATTGTGATTTAGTGTATGTTCAGGAACCAGAAACCTCAAAATATTTTTTTACTTCATCCACCCCCCACTACCACCCCCCTATCACCACCCCCACCCCACTACAGATGTGGGGTATCGTTTTATGGGTTTTTGGGGTAGAGGATTTCAAATATTATACTTATTATTTAAGTTCCATAAACAATTATTTTCACATACAAAGTTTTTTCGTTGTGAGTGACTTGGATAGAGAATCTGGATGTGGAAGTAGTGATTCCTTGGGCAGCGGTTTTTTAATCATTTATTAATCTTCTGTAATACAAACTAGGTTGATTTTCTACTCGGGTAATTTTTTTTGGAGTGGCTCAAACCTGTTTTCCATGAAAATTTTGCTCGAGTTAAAGGACATAGGAAAAATCGCTTCACTTCGTGTCGCGATTTTTCCATGCCCTTGATTCCCGAATAAGTTTCATGGGAAAACAGGTTGGTGTCCAAAAAAAATTTACCTCGTGAAAAATCGACCCCTTGTGTATTAATATCCAAAAAAATGTTATTAAACCGTAGGAAATTGCCTAAATCAACTAACTAACAACATACAACAAAGTAACTAAATTCGACTTATATAATTTGCAATTTGTAATTTTCTCGACTTACTTAATTTACTGTAAATATTTATAACATATAGGTATCCCACTTCCTAAACTTTGATTTTAGAAATACGGATTATAGCCTTATGACTTTGAAATATATATTATATTATTTTATCAACAAAGTTCAGTTGGTTAACGCGTTTTCCTTGATTTATTATGTTTGATACTCTAAAAGGGCTTTTATGTTTATGGTGTCAAGAGCATGTATGTAGCCGGGGTTATTTATTAGAACTTCTGAACTCTATTAAATGAAGGCGTAGGGGTGGTAGGGATCCTCCAGTTTGTTGATGTATTATTTTTACCTCGCAGAAACTATTTCGTTGTATAACGGATGATAAGCTAATACGTCCTTGTCAGTGTGGGTGAAAAATGTATTTTTCTGCGACTATTGAATCATTCGTTTACAGGCCAAAAAAAAAATGGTCCGTCCGAGTTTATCTATTTTGACCCGCTTAGTCCGAATTTGAAGTCAGAATAATTGTCAGATTGGCTCGTTTTTCATCACCAACCTCAAAAAACACCGAATAAAAAGACGGTTTTTCGCCTTTCACACTCAAGTGAGTAGTTAGAATTTTCTTTAAATATGTTTACTTCATAACCTCATAATAGTTCACCGGAAGGAAATACGATTTTAGAAAAAAAAAGCGGAGTAACAACAATTTTTTTACGCAAAGTTGAGAGTAGATTAATTTTCCAAACGCTTATCAGTGGAAGTATAGTAACGACAAAAAAATTTTATTGTTCAAATAGGCTTAAAATATCATGAAACGTCGAGATTTTAAGTTTGATTGAAAAAAAATTTCTGTGCGCACGTTTACCCTGGAACCGTTTAAGATATTGACTTGAAATTTGGTACACATATGTACTTTAACGAGTTCTGGAACTAGATTATATTTTCATCTTGTTCCGTCGAAGGGTTGGGAGGTAAATTGGAGTAAATTTGCGGTAAATGGGTAAATCAAGCGGGTAAGAGTTCATAAAATTGGTATTTAGTATATATAAGAGAAGCTAAGGTCTCAAAAAAATTTTTGCATTAGCCACTCCCATTACCACCCCCACCTCATTATTAAAGGGGATGAAAAAAAATTGTGATTTAGTGTATGTACAATAACCAGAAACTTCAAAATATTTTTTTACTTCATCCACCCCCACCCCACTACCCATGTGGGGTATCGTTTTATGGGTTTTTGGGGTAGAGAATTTCAAATATTATATTATTAAAGTTCCATAAACAATTATTTCCACATACAAAGTTTTTTCGTTGTGAGTGACTTGGATAGAGAATCTGGAAGTGGAAGTAGTGTTTCCTTGGGCAGCGGTTTTTTTTCTTGCGAAGTGGTTTTTGAGGAAAACATTTTAGGAAAGTAGTTATGCAGTACCAATACTGGCGCAATTCAAGGTCAATTTCCCATAAGAGATAACATGGGGCGTGTCCTAGAAAAATCGAAATTTTCAAATGGTTCCAGCCCCCATGTAATTTCTTATGGGGCTAAAAATGAAATCCATCTTGTAACGCATTTCGATTTATCTAGGAGGCGTGTCCTAGAGATAGTTAGGAGGCGGTACTATAGTCAGCAATTACCCCCCACTCCTGCGGAAGCCCCTCGTGTCCCCGCGCCATGAACGTGTACGGGGGGCGGTTCCGAGTTATGCAGTACCAATACTGGCGCAATTCAAGGTCAAGCTGGAGCTGCGGCTGTAGCTGTGACGTCAGCACGCCTGCAGCCCCGCGGGGGGCGGGCAGGTGATAGATGATAGATCCTATGATCTAGGTTCTAGTGTGAGGTGAGATAATGCTAGATGATAGATCCTATTATCTAGGTTGTAGTGTGAGGTGGGATCTTCTTAGATGATAGGTGATAGGACCTAATGGGAGGGGGGAGATCCAATCCCTGAGCTTAGATATTAGATTATAGCTAAAGATAAGAGATTATATCTAAGAGGGCGTGGCTAAGAGTATATAGGATGTATCTAGTAATAAAAGAAGTATATAGGATGTATCTAGTAATAAAAGAAGTATACAGGGTGTATTTAGTAATAAAAATAAGTATATAAGGTGTACTAGTGATATGGTGTATCTAGTAATAAAAATAAGATGGCTGCCGTTTATTGTTTATAGTTATTGGCGAATAGTATTGCATGTTTACGTTAGAGGGCGTTAGAGGTTAAGAAAAATGGCTACAGACGTCCATCATTGAGTTTAAATAGACAAGTCTTATATATGAAATAAATATTCATCTACTTCAATACGTAAATTTTATATTTGAATGTTAAAACTGTGACCAAATGCAGAGACGTTATCGGATTCCAGGAAATTGTTAATGTAAATAAAATGCGACTGTCTACGGCTATATGTATATTTAAAACGTGATTAATTGTCTTTAGATAACAGCATCCGGCGGTTATAATACAATGACTAATAAGTCACGTGATCTATTATAAGGAGCGTCTCAGGGTTTGGAGAGAAATAATGTAAACAATGAAATCATCATATTTTTTCTCATATTTTTCTGCTTACACGATACGAAAAGTGGGGGTGGAATACAGCATAAAAGTAAAGACCTGAGATCGCTGCATTCATTCACAATCTTAAAGTCGATATATATATATACAAGCAGCAGCAGCAATGTCTTTCGCAAAAATTAATGTTGAAGCTCATGTCACGCCGTTCATGAAAATCTATGAGCTGGAAGTCGATAGAAAATATAAAGTGCTAGATATATATAAAGCACTTTCACTTTCGTATGGTATCCAGGTCCAAGTAATCCTCGAAAATTGTAAAGTGAGTCTACCAGCCAGATACTCACGCATTATTTCTGATGATGATATGGTAACGCTACAACAAACCATTATACTAAAAGAAGTGTACTTGGTATATAGAGGGCTAGCAGGCACGACCACTAACATTGAATTCATCGAGTCCTAAAGATGGATCCCGAAACATATAAGAAGAGGTTACAGCACTTTATAAACAATTTAAAATTACTCGGAGAAGACGTTAAGTACGTTGAAGTTTTACGTACATTTCAACATGTCAGTATCCAGCCGAAGAAGTCCAAGAACAGTTCAGTTCAGCGAGGACGTTAAAATTCATCACATTTACCATTGGAGCTATGCCCATAGAACTGCTAGATGTGGTAACTGGATGCAAGACGCCCGCGATCGAGATCGTTTTCAAATTAAAATATTACGATACGCTCAAATAATTAATCCAGTACTTGAACATAAATATTCTGTTATTATATCACAAAACATGTAACCTCTTTCTTATATGTATTAATAAATTAATTTAAAAAATGGTTGACTATTATTACCCATTTCCTAATTAAATGAAGAATTCAGATTTTTTTTTCAAGTTTATTGTAACGAAAATGTTCATGCTACATTTTATGTCTTTTTTAATGTCGAATTTAAATATGCAATCAAAAAAATTAAATCTTAAAAAATAAAGCCAGCCCAGGCAAAAAATGAAAAAATTCATATTTTTCAAGTTTATTGTAACGAAAATGTTCATGCTACATTTTATGTGTTTTTTAATGCTGAATTCAAATATGCAATCAAAAAAATTAAATCTTAAAAAATAAAGCCACCCCAGACGAAAAATAAAAAAATAATTTAATTTTAATAATATATTTTATTTATCTGAACGCATAATACAGTAATAAAGCTTATATATGTACATGGAATACATAACCTATAAAAATAATAGCAATAATAATAATAATAATAATAATAATAATAATAATAATTAATATAAGTGCATAAAAATTAAACAATGCTACTTTTTTCAATCCAACTGTTATGGGAACTGTCAAATCCAAGCCATTTAACGAAAACCTTATTTCCTTTCTTCCTTAAAACTTTTTCAACGAGATACATGTCTGAATGTTTAACCTTCTGCAGTTCTTCAGTATAGAAGCATCCTTCTATTGGTTGTTTCTGTGCATCGGTCAGTAAGTATGTTATGGGGCTGGTGTAATTAATTTTTGAAATAGTAAATATTTCATTAGACCAATTAGGAGTATAACCTTTATCGAACACGCCTCTGTACTTGCTTATTCTCACATGATCGTTAATTTTAAATTTAGGTAATTGCGAGTATGTAATTGTAGGATAATTGTAAACGGATTTCAAGAGTATTTTTTCATTCTTTTTATTTACATCTACAGGTTTCATGCCGATGGTACGATGCCTAGTATTATTATATTTCTTAATAATATCAGCAAGTAAATTATACCACCGAAAAGAACCATTTATACTAAATTCTTTATACATCATAGATTTTATAGTCCTATTTACGCGTTCGACTACTGAACATTTTTTAGTGCTATACGAAGAATAATGATTAATTTTATATTTTTTCATTAATTTTTGAAAATTAATATTATAAAATTCGGTTCCATTATCAGTCTGTAAATTGACTGGGATTCGTTTATCTGCGACTAATATTTTTTCCATAGCTCGAGTAACATTTACGCCAGATTTAGATTTAACTGGTTCAGCCCATACGTACTTTGAAAAAACATCAATTACAATGAGAATATATTTATAATTTTTATTGTAATTAGCATATGGAATCATTTCGACTAAGTCAGCCTGAAGCAATTCATTTAAACCTCTAACTACGACTTTTCGTCTCTTAAAGTTAATTCTAGCCGGCTTATGTATTTCATTAACAATATCTCTTTTTATAGCAGACATGTTTACAGTTCAACAATAATTTACGTACTGTTAAATTAATCCAGCGGTTCGATTATTTTACTTTCTAATAGTTCCTCTAAAATTCTATTTATTTCATTCGTATGACTTGAATTGCCTGCCTCCTGTGAAGCTATCAAAAGCCTAAGACGATCGACGAGTTCATTAGGATCGTCCCAATATACGTAATCAATAGCATTATCGGTGACTTGCATCATTAATTCGCCGCCTTTTACTTTACCAGGAGCACGTTGCCGAGGTTCGCGAGCGTAAAGCATCGGTTTAATAATATGCAGGTACTTCCAGCTCTTACTACCGGACTTTTGCTTTTCAGAATCATAATTTCTCTTATGTGCGCTAGTCCTTTTTACAATATCAATGTACTGTTTCTTATCATCATAGTTATAGTGATGCGAACGTTTTTTAAATAGTAATTCATAAAGACCGCGAGTGCCCTGATACTCTTTATTATTTATTATTAAATTGTCACCGTCAAACTGAATGGCAGAATTTCCAATATAATATTTATCTTCTTCGGGATTATATCGTACACCATATCGAAAATCATGTGTATTTTCAGTATCATGCATCATCTCAGATATATATGTTTTAGGCAGATCGCTAAATTTCTCAAGATACTTCTCATCTGACTGGTCGCCTTCTTCAGAGTCGACAATCGACGGTGACGGTGTAATATTAATATTTTTTTCATCCTCTGGGGGTTCAGACTTTTTCTTAATGTTTAAATTCTCGTCCGTCTCAAGCTTGATATGTTTAGCTATTGAATGTAACGGTGCGGTGATTGGGGCAAAAGACTTTTCGATTTGCAGATCGTGCATTTTGAGTGCCTCTAATTTGCGCTTTACGGCTTTCCGAGCTTCGATAATTTTATTAGTAATGTCCATGTCGACAGGTGCGTCAGATAACATGTGTAATTATCAACTGATTGAGATAGTAAAATCACAGGTATATATACTCGTCAAACCCCTTTCTGTATCGGCCATGTTTAATATCGCTATCTTTATCTATCACTAGGAATCCGTATTTATCTTTCCAGCATAACGAGCACATATGTTTGAAATCCTCAAAGCTCATATCGGTATTAACGTGATCGGAATATACATGTCTAAGATTCATGTCATCCTGCTTGAATAATATCAGTAAATTTGCATTGTCTCTTATCAGATGTTTCGGAATGCGGGTATAGGTCTGACAGAGATAGAAGCTGTCTATCTGTTTATGCCGTCCCATGCTAAAGTAGTCACGCATCACACTTTGATTGTCGCAAGCTACGTCATCAAATATAAAAATGGAATTAATTTTAGCTTGCGCAGGCGTCATTATTACATCGCTATCCTTGAATTCATGATATCCCACGATCGAGCCGAGTACTTTTCTAAGATATTCGTATTTAGGCTGGTAGAGAGATTTCGAGTAGACGTAAACATTCTTGAAACGCAAGCCGTGTGGATGAGTCAGCAGGCTTATCACGATGTTTGTTTTCCCACAATTTGAAGGTCCGCATATGATACACCTGATGCTGTCGGGTAACAGAGGACCATGTCTACTATCTTTTTTCACATGACTATCGAAATCGAGATTATCGATTTTCAGACTGTTACCTGTCTTGATGAAACGCATGATTGACACTGAGGTATTTCCACCAGGAGTTTAAGTATAAATAGCTTTCGGTCACCTGTAACACCTCAGTCTACTATTACATGTGATAGAGGTAACATGGCTGTAAACGCTCTCATAAATAAATTACCTTTCGAAGCCCATATCCCTGGCTATCGTTTCTGCGGCCCGGGTACTAAATTAGAAAAAAGACTGGCGCGAGGAGATCGCGGAATTAATGGTCTAGATGAGGCGTGTCGTGACCACGACATACAATATTCTAAAGTCAATGATGTGAAAGGACGGCATATTGCCGATAAAGAATTGGCAAAACGTGCTCTGAAGCGTGTATTTGCTAGGGATTCGTCCATCGGAGAAAGAGCGGCAGCAGCCGGTGTAGCAGGCATCATGAGTGCTAAAGTTAAATTAGGCTTGGGATGTAAAAAAAGAAAATGTGGCGGTACGATGACGTTTAAAAAAATATCCAATAAAATTCGTAAACTAGTACGTGGAGCTCCCTCTGTCGGAGATGCTATTAAAAAGGCCTCTCGTGCAGTACAGCGTATTAAAAAAGATAAAAAAATATCACCGATGGCTGCTCGCGTTATTCCTATACCGAAGACGGGTGGCGTTCTACCGCTAATACCAATATTTGCTGGACTTAGTGCTCTGGGAGCGCTAGCCGGTGGATCTGCAGGTATAGCGAAAGCTGTAAGAGATTCTCAGGCGGCAGCCTCCCAGCTTAAAGAATCTAAACATCACAATCAGGCTATGGAGAGTATCGCCCTCGGTAAGGGACTCTATCTTCGTCCCTATCGAACGGGACTTGGACTATACATGAATAAAAACACCAACAGCAAGTGACTAGTAAAATTACCAAATCGAGCGCTCACCGACGTGGATCTGAAAAAATATGTTAAGATGTTAAATATACCTAATTTTCGAGGAATATTTATGCGAGACCGACTACCTAAACGCGTACATAAAATTGAGACGGGCATTGTGAACTTGGATAGTGATAGCGGTAATGGTACTCATTGGACTGCATACTTTAAGAACGGTTCGAAAGCCGTTTATTATGATAGTTTTGGTAATTTACAGCCTCCTCTCGAATTAATAAAATATTTAAATTGTTCTATTGAATACAATCACAAGCAGTATCAGTCTTATGACACAGTAAATTGTGGACATCTGTGTTTACAATTTCTATATAATGCGTCATGCTTTTAAGTCACGTTCATTCTCAGAGCTAACCTTGAAGCCGCAACATGTCTTGTACGTTTACATTATCCGGCAAATCATCTAATTTAACCGCGCACTTTTCCCCACCCATAGACCTTGAAGACGGCGCTGAATATTCGCTTGCTTTAATAAATTTCGAGGCGTATAACTCCATACCGAACATAGACGCTACAAATAATCATATATATTATGATACAGACGATAAGTTTATAAAAATTCCGGAGGGCTCGTATGAAATAGAAGATATAAATAATTACGTAAGAAAGCATTTTATTCTGAATCATGGTAACGATAGTCATATTTCTATAGTATCCAATAAAAATACGTTAAAAGTGGAAATAAAATCCAATAAGATGATAAATTTTGAAAAGGCCGGCGGTATTGGCAGTTTGTTAGGATTTACATCTCGTCGTCTAAAACCGCTCGAGAAACATATATCTGATTTCCCGGCAAAAATTCAAAAAGTAAACGCTATATGCGTGGAGTGTAATCTCATCACGGGCAGTTACATGAATGATAGATCTGTACACATTATTCATGAATTTTTTCCTAGCGTGCCTCCCGGCTATAAAATAATAGAGTGTCCCGCTAATGCAATTTACCTGCCGATTAATAAGAGGCATATAGATAGCATATCAATTAAGATAGTCGATCAAGACGGTGATCTTGTTAATTTCCGTGGTGAGGTCATCACGGTAAGACTGCACTTGAAGAAGAATGGGTCTTAGTTTCCGAAATAGTTTAAAAGGAACACCTGCTCGCGCTCGAAACAGTTCACCTGTAACCTTCAAGGTGTTAACATCTAAAAATAGACGTTTTCTTTACTCTCTCGGTTACAAAGTGCTAATATGAATCCGAATATTTTAAACGTGTTTGAGAAGCCTACGTTTGAAACCGCGATAACTAATTTTGAAAATCATAGTCATGGACCATATTCAATCAGAAATTTAAATAATAACGACGAAATTCGTATACCCATTCAGCAGCAGGATGTGTATACTGCGCCGTATGCTAGTTCGCTGTATATGCGGGGCCGGTTACTTAAAGAGGATGGTACGGTTTCGAACACAGCGGTCTTTGATAAAATGGGGTTATTGTATCTGTTTGACGAGATACGATACGAAGTGAGCGGTAAAATTGTGGACAGCAGTAGAAATCCAGGCCTCGCGACTGTTATGAAGGGATATGCATCATTCACTCCGAATGACGCGAATCACTTAGAAAATGCTGGGTGGACTGATGTGGATGATAATTTTGCAGACGAGAACGGTTACTTTGACGCATGTATACCTTTAAAAATATGTCTGGGGTTCGCAGAGACCTTTGAAAGAATTATTTTAAATGTCCGTCAAGAGCTGGTACTCGTTCGCAGTAGTATTGATACAAACGCAATCATAAATCTTGTAGCCGATGAAAATATTAAAGTAGAATTGGAAATCGTTCAATGGCGTGTACCACACGTGACTGTATCTGACGTTGAGCGATTAAAATTAATGAAATATCTAGAGAGGAATATCGATTTGCCTGCACCGTTTAGAAGCTGGGAATTACATGAATACCCCATGCTGATGGAATCGCAGACGCATACTTGGAATATTAAAACTTCGTCTCAGTTAGAGACACCGCGATATATTATTTTCGGCCTTCAAACGGGTCGTAAAAATGCAGTCGCTAAACGTATGAGTGAATTTGATCACTGCGAGTTGACTAATTTTAAACTTTTTTTAAATTCGGAATCATATCCCTATGATAACTTGAATATTAATTTTGAGAAGAATTTCTGTGCTACTCTGTATGAAATGTTCTGTCAATTTCAGAAATCTTATTATGAAAAAGAAAATGAACCTCTGCTTACTAAATATAAATTTAAAACTAAAGCTCCTCTGGTAGTTATCGACTGTTCGTGTCAGAATGAGGTTGTAAAGTCGAGTGCAGTGGACATTAGGCTGGAATTTAGCACTAATAAAAATATTCCGAAAGACACTGCTGCATATTGTCTTATAATTCATGATAGATTGATTTATTACAATCCTTTAACCAGTATAGTTCGTCCATACTAATATGTATATAATAGACGTGCAGGGCTTCCAGCATAAAAAGGAGTTAGCTTTTACATGTAAAGAAATTTCAATTTTTAATATTACCGATGTCTCGTGTGTACATCGGATAATTAAACCGACTGTTAGTTACGGGCTTCTTACACACAACATTCAGAAGCAAATTAATTGGATAACTGATCATGTGCACGGTCTCCAATGGTCCACGCCTTATGATAATCTCCGGTACGGCGACCTGCAGGACTTCATCGACGGTCACGTACTTGAGAGAGAAGCAAAAGTTTATGTCAAGGGACTGGAAAAGAAGCGATGGCTTCAGCATTATCTGTCTAATAATAATAATATTATAGACTTATATAATTGTAATAATATGAATAGTTTAATGTTAAATAATTTAGAATATCATTGTCATAAACATATTAATAATCATTTACGCTGCTCTAGGCAGAATGTCTACTCGATATATCAGTGGTATATTGTAAATAAAGATAAGGATTTTGAATAAACAAATTTATGCTAACCATACTGGCTTTTATTTCTGTATACATGTGTGCGTGTATGAATGACGAGCGGGGTGGGGGGCAGAGAGGGAGAGAGAGAAGTGGGGGGAGAGCTCTCGCTTCGAGTCAGAGCGCGGTGATCAGTTAGACGTTGCAAAGATGCACAATCAAACGGGGCTTAGAGAGCTGATAGCGGGCAATATATGCCAATGTTCGATGTGCCAAGTCCCACCGGAGGGCTGGAGGTACCTGGGGCTGCCTCAGCCCCAGGACCCCGTAACGCAACCGCCACCACCACCACCACCACAGGAGATGCCCCGGCTGATGCTCTTAGCCGACATCATGAAAGGTATTTAAAATATTTTTTCTGTTTCGTATAACTCAATACTTATAGATATTTTTTTAAATTGTTACAGACTCCATTGAACTCAGAATTTCTTCGGAGATTTGGAGAAGTCGATCTGTCAGCCGGCGAGACCAATAAATTTCTTTTTTTAATTAACATACGATCTGCCCTCCCGCCGGATAGCCAGACCAGTGTTTTTATTATTTTATTAATTCTACACAATTTTAATTGTATTTTTTTTATATTAATAAAAAATGTTATTAATAATCTTTTTTTTTTATTTCAATGAGTTGATAGCATCTCATACTTATTAAGTGTCTGAACAGCTCGAACAGCTCCAACAGCTCCAACAGGTGTAACAGGTACCGTACCTGTTACACCTGTTGGAGCTGTTGGAGCTGTTGGAGCTGTTCGAGCTGTTGGAACTGACCATATATAATACACGTATATGTATATGTATATGGGCTGCTTGAACAGCTCGAACAGCTCCAACAGCTCCAACAGCTCGAACAGGTGTAACAGGTACGGTACCTGTTACACCTGTTCGAGCTGTTGGAGCTGTTGGAGCTGTTCGAGCTGTTAAAACTGACCCTATATAATACATGTATATGTATATGTATATGGGCTGTTTGAACAGCTCCAACAGCTCCAACAGCTCCAACAGGTGTAACAGGTACCGTACCTGTTACACCTGTTCGAGCTGTTGGAGCTGTTCGAGCTGTTGAAACTGACCCTATATATTACATGTATATGTATATGTATATGGGCTGCTTGAACAGCTCCAACAGCTCCAACAGCTCCAACAGCTCGAACAGGTGTAACAGGTACCGTACCTGTTACACCTGTTGGAGCTGTTGGAGCTGTTGGAGCTGTTCGAGCTGTTCAAACAGCCCATATATAATACACGTATATGTATATGTATATGGGCTGCTTGAACAGCTCCAACAGCTCCAACAGCTCGAACAGCTCCAACAGGTGTAACAGGTACGGTACCTGTTACACCTGTTGGAGCTGTTCGAGCTGTTGGAGCTGTTCAAGCTGTCTCACCTGCCTCTCTCATGATCATCATGCCAGGATAGGTATTAGGAAATAAAAACACGCATTTTATAAATAATTTAATTTATTAAATGTAAAATATTTATATTACAATACTTTAATACTAATTACAAAAAATGTAGACGAACTATGTCAAGCGTCTTAACATAATCTTCTAAGGTAGTGGATGGCCAGTGCCCGCTGTCTGGACCAGAGCTCCAACCAGTCGGCTGCCCAGAGCGACCTTTGGATATATTATCCTCCAGCCATTTTATTAACTGCTTATGCTCTTCATTGAAATTAATATCTAATTTGAAATGTATATTATTCCTACCAATTACTCGAAACAAAATTTCAAGAAATTCGTATTGTGTAAAGTAAGCTGCCTCGCAAAATGCTTTATTAATCGACCAATCAATACTTTTATAATTATCAGAAATATTTTTAGCCGGGTACGATTTCGAATAAAAATCAATTGACATATAATCATCATTACACGTTAATAATTCTTCTAAAAAAATTCTAAAATAACTATTATTCGCGGCGGGATAATGTCTGTTAATTACTTCTCGTAATCGATATACGGTAAGGTGAGTAATACATTCTCTTTGGAAAATATATTCCAACTGTTGAATAAAAATATCGTTTTGAAGTTTTTTCGTAAATATTTTTTTCATTAAATCGAAATTAGAACTATCTCTTAAAGCCATCCAGTATAAAGCTTTGTCCGGTATAACAATCTTTTCTAAAATTTTATGAACTAATTGATAATTACCCCGATTCAATGCATTTTGAATGTACCTCTCATATACGTCGCGAGTGATAAGTACAAGCTTGTACTGCAATTCTTTTTCTAACCCGTCCATCGCGATCAAAGTCTCTAAAGTAAATGAATCCGAACGGCTACTGCCAAGCGCTTCACTGCGTCGATGACGTCATCTGACGAGCCGAGACTTGTTGGAAATTATATCCCCAAGGTTTCGTATCGGTATTTATATAATTTATAATTCTTTTATCATCATACGGACTGAGTGCCACCTTATTCTGTTTGATAGTATATATTTCATGTTTCTTTGATCGAATTAATCGCTGCTCTTTGGTCAAAATTTCTAGTCTTCAAATGTAATTTTTCTGATTATCTAAGAGGAATGAGATATCGTTATCTACCTATGACTACTGCTATATTATTATATGATGGAATATAGTAAAAATCATAACGATGTTGTGCGTCTAACAGGTAACCAAGACAGATGGCGTAATGCTGTCATACGTTCCATACAGCAAGCAGAAGTCCAGTAGGATAATTCATGAATGTGAATCGATGTAAATAATAAGAACACCATAATATATCCCTGTTAACCAGCGTCTTTGTAGAAAATTCAAGTAGCTGATTGATGCATGACACATTGCCTCACCATCTTCGTATTCTATCTTGAGAACAGAACGCGGGATATTCAAATCATATGTATAAAATAATCAAGTACTTAACTCGTTTAAAAAATATCATTAGTTCGAGGATGCTGATGTGAGGTGAAGTACGGTACCGGTTTCAGTGGTGAGAAATCGATCAGTGAAGTTAAGGCACGCTGTTTGAGTCCGATACTTGGATGGGTGATCGTATCTCATCTCGCCGTCCTAGTTAAGTGGTGAGGTAGCATTAGCTAAACTTCGCCAGGACGTTAATATAAATAGTACAAATAAAAATAAAAAATAGTAATGTAAATGTCTTTTACGAAAGCTAAAATTAATTCTATTTTACCTTTTGATGGTGTAGCTAGTGACAAGCAAAGATTGATACAAGAGACCTTTAGCATGAAAACGATAGATATACGGCTTCTATCACAGTCATGCCTATACGCACATCTGATAGAAAAAATACTAATTTTTAAATATTCAAGCAGGTTCCATTATTATTCTATATATTTTATTTCCGTATAAGCGTCCGTATAAGCGTCTCTATTACAGTATTATGTATTTAAATAAATGAAATATATTATGAGTTTTTCGCATTTTTGTCTGAGGTGGCTTTATTTTACAAGACTGAATTTTTTTGATGACATATTTGAATTCGGCATTAAAAAACACAGAAAATGTAGCATGAACATTTTTAATGCAATAAACTTGAAAAATCTGAATTTTTCATTTTTCGCTTGGGGTGGATTTATTTTTTGAGATTTAATTTTTCTGATTGCATATTTGAATTCAGCATTAAAAACACATACATTGTAGCATGTACAATATTCATTTCGATGAATTTAAAAAAATGATTTTTTTATTTCATCCGAGGCGGCTTCAACATGAATGTTAGAATACTAATTTCTTTGACTTAATGACTGCCAATAAAGTGAGCTTCTAGTGTTTAGTTGTATGTGATACTTCACCCACCACTCTTCGATGTCTTATAAATATAAATATATTAATGAAAAATAAATTAATTGACTGCATTAATATATTAGCTTCCCTAGAATAAATGTCAGGATCCGAACCTATGCTTCCATACGAAAATTAAAACTTAAATTCGATGTCTTAAGCCACCGACTTCTTTAGAGATTTTTAGATTTGATATTATGAATTAAGAAATTCCTCAAAACTGATATCTCAATCGCACTGCTTACAATTGTTTGTCCTAGCCTAATATTTTAATATTTCTGTATTAATTATTAAAATCTTACTATTCACTTCATTATCGGTATTTAATTTAGTCACTTAAATTATAAAGTACTGATATTTCTTGATATATTATAATGTCCGGTTCTTAACTGAAAATATCTGCAATTGTATTAAAAATTTCAATCATATTGTTTACACTATTTTTACATTTTTAATTACGTACAGTTCCTTTCAGTTCGCTGTCTTCATCTAAAGTAATTAAGTTGCACTAAGCGTATACATATACCTACTGCTGGGAGTCATTTTAATAATCGATCAGCCGTTGTTTATATTAATAAATTCCTCGAAACTGATAACGCCTCTGTATTTGACCGCAGTTTATACATTCAAATCCATACCTATCTTCTGAAGCAGGCAACTACAATTTTTCCTCATATAAGACTTGAATACATATATCGATGATGGTTTTATCATTATTAATAATATTATTATTGTCATTATTATTATTATTAATATTTATTTACATAGACATGTGGCCATAAATAATCGCTTATATTAGCCATTTTACTCATATATTAACACACGCTCTTCTTAGACCGAGCTCTAGTATAAATATTTGATAGCTCCACTCATCACAATGTAGACTGGGAGATGATGCTGCTTTTTTACTCGGCAGTCGAGGGTCACGTGACTTTACAATGGTCGATTTCTAAAAGGCCCCCGAATTTTCATAATCTGTTCGTCTTTTACATATAAAACAATGTTAAATTGCTATATCGCTGCGGGGTGGCTACATATTCCCATAAGAAACCATGTATTGTAAGACACAAAATTCTTCGCATGCATCTTTACCGTATACCTATCTTATGTTAGTAGGCTATCAGAAATGATTTCATTTGTTTACATTAACAATTTCTCGGAATCCGATAACAGCTCTGCATTATATTCTTATTAAATTGAAATCTAAACGTAGAGAAGCGAATGAATATTTATCTTATATAAAACTCGGGCTAAAGAGACTTGTCTGAAAAGCGTTTATATTGGGTCTCGATATTTCCTTTGATCTAGCCGCTGTAGTTATCTAAAGGTAATTAATCACGTTTTAAATATACATATAGCCGTAGGCAGTCGCATTTATTTACATTAACAATTTCCTGGAATCCGATAACGTCTCTGCATTTGGTCACAGTTTTACATTGAAATCTTAACATATAGAAGTAAATGAATATTTATCTCATAATTATAAGACTTGTCTATTTAATCTCAATGATGGACGTCAGTAGCCATTTTCTTAACGCCCACTAACGTAAACATACAATACTATTAGTCAATAAACGGCAGCCATCTTATTTTAGACACACCCTGTATACTCTCAGCCACGTCCTTTTAGATATAATCTCTTATCTAAGCTCGGGGATTGGATCTCCCATCTCCCCCCTCCCATTAGGTCCTATCACCTATCATCTAAGAAGATCCCACCTCACACTACAACCTAGATAATAGGATCTATCATCTAGCATTATCTCACCTCACACTAGAACCTAGATCATAGGATCTATCATCTATCACCTGCCCGCCCCCCGCGGGGCTGCAGGCGTGCTGACGTCACAGCTACAGCCGCAGCTCCAGCTTGACCTTGAATTGCGCCAGTATTGGTACTGCATAACTCGGAACCGCCCCCCGTACACGTTCATGGCGCGGGGACACGAGGGGCTTCCGCAGGAGTGGGGGGTAATTGCTGACTATAGTACCGCCTCCTAACTATCTCTAGGACACGCCTCCTAGATAAATCGAAATGCGTTACAAGATGGATTTCATTTTTAGCCCCATAAGAAATTACATGGGGGCTGGAACCATTTGAAAATTTCGATTTTTCTAGGACACGCCCCATGTTATCTCTTATGGGAAATTGACCTTGAATTGCGCCAGTATTGGTACTGCATAACTACTTAGGAAATATCTGTCAGTGACTGTAATGTTTTGCAAAGATAGAATAGTATGCTTGTGCTGTTAAAAATGAACTTTCATTGGCTACCATGTTAATAATTTTAAAAAATTATATACAGGGTGCACTACTTAAAACTCCCCAGACTTGTAACTTTTTTATTTTTGAAGCGATGCCCATGTTGGGCACATCAAATTGTAGACATTTTTAAAGCCTTTAAATATGCATACAGAGTGATTTTTAAAAAAATATGTTTTTGAAAAAATTGTTAAGAAAGGAAGCTTAATTTCTTTGAATATTTTTTTACCTTATCCTGTACATGAACTGTGTTAATGTTTTCTTATAAAGACTTTAATTAGCTTCAATTAATGTTATTAAAGTAAAAAAATTTAAAAAATAAAAATTTTGCAATTTCCTATTTAGTAAGTACATTTTAATAAGTTTGTTTTTAAAAATATTTATTTCTTTTGTTTCTTGTTGCTTTTTTGTTACGTTGAATATTGTTTGTGATATGTATTTTACAAATAAAGCATAAAATTATTATTTATATTCTTTTCAAAGTTATTTTTAAAAAATCAGTTTGGAATCGGAAAGAGTGTTTTTAATTTCTTTCTCTAAAACCAAAAAGAATTTCGAATATGACGTACTAACATAAACTGAAGCTAATTAAAACCTTTATAGGAAAACATTAACGCAGTTCATGTACAGGGTGAGGTAAAAAAATATTCAAGGAAATTAAGTTTTCTTCCTTAACAATTTTTTTAAATCACTGAACACATGCTTATATGCCTTAAAAATATCTATAATTTGATGTGCCTAACATGGTCGTCGCTTAGAAAATAAGAAAGTTACACGCCTGGGGAGTTTTAAGTGACGGGGAATTTCCACAAACACCAAAATACATGAACACTACGCTTGAATCTTATGCTCTGCGCAGTTTCGCCAACCAAGTTGACATCATCTGGAGACTCGCTTGGAGATAATCATTTCCACATGATGCCAACATGGGTAACGGTTTGCATCCTTGTGTCTATCAACATAGACCTGATCAACCGTGAAACCCTCCGTATATTTTTCCTCTTCCAGATAAAGGCCAATTATCACCATAACCTTGTTAACTTATAACAGCGAAGAGTACTTGAAAACTTTTAATAGGCAATATAAAAGATATAAAAAATAATGTATGTGAGGGAACGCTACGCCTCCCTCAAACTTCATTCTACGTGCTCGGCTTGGTAGTTGCCCTGAACTTTTAATAACCCCTAAATTTAACTTATTATGTTGTAAGTTTTCCAATATTGTTTTTTACAGCGGCCGCAGAGCTTGCTTAGGATTTTATTAAACCTTAAAATTAATATTCTTTGAAGTGTGTACTTGCGCTTGGCGGCTCCTACCTTGGCTTTATTTTAGTTTTTGCTTCGGAGCAGTTTGAAGTTTGTGCCACTTTGTCTACGATTATATGCATGTAAAAGGATAAAGTTACTGGTTTAACCTACAGAGATGTTGAGGTTGTGCCGAGATCCATATTGCTCGGGATAAAATATTATTAAACTTCGTATATTTAAAACGAGTAGAAGTTACAGTCGCAGTTGCATGACCGACATCGACATCGAATGTCTGTTTGATTAACATTTTGCTTGAACATGGCGCAATTAGTCTGGGGTCCAACAGTACGAAATCGCTCTAAATTCCAAGTAACCTGTTCCGACATGACGTACATTTTTCAACTTCAGATTTGCAAAAAGGGTATACAGGACACCAGAAATGACTTGTCGGATTCTTATCAGCTCTTGCATAACTTCTTAAATGATAAGAAAAGAGACGAAATGACAATTCCTAAAAAAATGTTTTTTAATACATAACACGTCCTGTAAAAGAAACTATGAGTGCTATTAGTACGTCGGATGGCTGGCTCTATCGTTCACTAACCCAATACCGAGGTATAACCAAATAAAACCTATTTCATTTTATTCAGCAGGTTTTTTTACACAGGAAATCACTTTTGACGACACTCTCCATTGGTCGAGACTGAAGTTACAAGAAAAAAACAAAAGAAAATGAAAATAACAAAATTCAAATTCAACCACGAATAACTTTCAAACGAAAAAAGATAAAATTATATATTTTTTTTAGTTTTATAGTACAAACGATTCTCTTTAATTTGATGTATAATTTATTACAAAAATAATAACTTTAACATTAAAAAATTGACGTTGATTTAGATGGTACACAAATTGTCAATTTTTTTGAAAGGTCTAACTCATTGTAACTCGCTTAGGTATTGAGCTATTCGAATGTTTTATCCACCAAAAACTGCCAAATTTCATAGACTTCATTTTGTCTCAATTAATGCTGCGTCTAGCTCTGTAAATAAAAGCGGTACAGCCTTTTAAACACAACGAAGCGCGCTACGGCGACGGAGTCGCGAGGCTTCCCCACTCGTTCCCGGTACATCCCGCGTTCACCATAAATAAAGTAAAAAAATATTTTGAGGTTTCTGGTTCTTGTACACACACTAAATCACATTTTTTTTCATCCCCTTTAATAATGGGGTGGGGATGGTAATGGGGGTGACTAATGCCAAAAAATTTTTTGAGACCTTAGCTTCTCTTGTCTATACTAAATATCAATTTTATGAACTCTTATCTGCTTGATTTACCTATTTACTCTAAATTTACCCCAATTTACCCCCCAACCCTTCGACGGAACAAGATGAAAATACAATCTAGTTCTAGATCTTGTTAAAGTACATATGTGTATCAAATTTCAAATCAATATTTCAAACGGTTCCAGAGTAAACGTGCACACAAAAAAAGTTACAGACCGACAGACAGACAAATTTTTTTTTCGCTCAAACTTGAAATCTCGACGTTTCATGAAATTCTAAGCCTATTTGAACAATAAAAATTTTTTAAAATTTTTTTGTCGTTACCATATTTCCACTGGATGTGGAAGTAAAATCATGCCAGCTAGTAAAGTTTTTACTTTGCTTCGTATATTTTAATATTTTCCATAAAATGTCAGAGGTAACCACATAATCAAAACAATTATTTGCCATGCTTTCACTAACTCGTAGAGGCTCTGAACGATTAGTTGGATTTTTGTACATAACTATATTTTTGTTTTCATGTACACTGGAAGGGTTAAAATCGGTTAAAATTGGATAGACGATCTAAATATACTTGTGTAAATAGGCTGTTCTTTTTTTTAAATAATACTATTCCTAGTGGGATTTTTACCATCTAGCCTGTCTTCGTTTTGATCAAAATTATCGCTGCGATAAATGTAATTGTTTTCTTCCGAACTTACTGGAGGAACTCCAGGTGGTATAAAAATGTCGTCACCAGTTTTTACTAATACGTGACTAGCTAAAGGCGTTAAAAATGTACGTATTTCACCGTAGGAATAACCATAGCCAAAAGAATAAAGCATATCATTAAGTTCTTTTTCTTCTGACGGCACGAAACACATGTAGTGATATGTTATGGATTAAAAAAATGGCCTAAGCTTGTTTTTTTTCCATAAGTATTAATATAAATTCCATTACTATAGAAATAACGTTTAAATCAAATTTGTTTGTCCTGACATATTTAGTATCCACGACATAAATGTTTATAACAAATCTGAAACTTCTTGTTTACATTTTTGTTCATTCAGATTAGTAGTCGTGTTTTTTTTATAGTTTTAAAACATCCAGCTATAGCTTCTCTTAAGATACCGGCAGCCTTATCAGGAATTGTCAATTCATTCTCATGAACCAAGTTTTCTTCGCCTGGTTCACTTGTGACTGACAACAAAAATTCTTTTAGCTTTATTATCACTTGAATGAACTGTTGTTGTATTTTCTTTGTGTTCACAAAACACTTTGTTAGCTTAAATGCTTTTCTAATCTCTTTCTTATATTTCCACTGCTATAATAATCAAATTTTTTTTCCGTCATTTCTTCAAATATATCATTAAGGCGTGTTTTTAGAAATATTAGAGTTAAGAATTCTTTTTTGCAAAACAGCAAGATAAACCTCCTTAAATAAAATATTTAACGCTACTTTAAATTCATTTTTTTCTTTCAGTTGTTTAGTTTGTACACATTTAATTTTTTTTGCTAATATATTTTGCATAATAAATTTTATGATAATTTCCATTAGCCCAAATAAATCTGAATAAATGTGTAACCTGCCTTGTATTTCTGTATCACAATGCGACACTGCAGCTTTAATATATATTTTTTTCTAGTTTCCGCAACCGTTCCTGTACAAACTGGTACTTAAAGATGTTCTTAATTTATTCTTAATTTTTCTGGATTTTCCACAAATCAGACAATGCCATTTTATTTTAAACTGATTTTTTTTCTTTATTATAACTACATAAAGGCTCACTTGCATTTTTTTATCGCATTACTAATATCAGAGACAATACTAATAGACCTGATGCCAGTAACAGTTGGTTTTTTACTATTAGATTTTCACTGCTTTCAGCAGTTTCGTAAAACAAACATGTAGTTTTTCTCCATTGATAAAAATGAATCTACAATATACATAAACTGTAATAGCCTACATGTAAGTAAAATAGTATATACTTATTAATATTTATCCAGACAATAAATAATGAGGCCAGCAGCCGATACGTTTCTTGATGGGCCGAGAAAGTAGCGGGGGCGGGAAAGGAAGCCTCGCGTCTTCGTCGTCGTACTGTGCTTCGTTGTGTTTCAAGGGCTGTAGCGCTTTTAGTTAAAAAATTAGATCCAGCATTAATCGAGACAAAATGAAGCCTATTAAATGTGTCAGTTTTTGGTGAAAGAAAAAATTGAATACCTCGTTATATAAGCGAGTTATGGCGAGTTAAGAATTAGAAAAATATTGCTGATTTGTGTATCTTTTTGAATTTTGCTAGTTTTTTTATGTTAATTTTTTAATTATTGCAATAAATTATACTTCAAATTAAAAAGCAATGTTTGTCAAAACCAAAAAAAAATTGTATTTTTATCTGTTTTAGTTCTAAAGTTATATTTGATTAAATCTTAAATTTCTAAATTTCTTTTTTTTTTAGTTTTTTTCTTATATCTTCGGTCTCGACCAATGGAGAGTGTCGTCAATTTTGATTTCCTATGTAAAATAACATGCTTTAATAAGTAGTGAAGGTCCCATCTGGTTATACTTCAGTATTGGGTAGGTCAAGAAAGAGAAGGCTTTTCGCGCTCTGCCCGACGGGCTATATGCATCTAATTTTTTTATAGTATACACTAAAGACATAAGCGCTTGGATGAGGCTCGATGGAATTGTTTAAATATGTTTAGTTTTTTGGGAAAAAAATATGATATCTGTAACTATAAAATATTGTAGTAAGAATTTCGACATACGAGCAAGTACTTCAATTTTAAATTTTTTGTGTACAAAGTATGCTAAAAAACATACCCAATATATTGAAAATGTTTTTAAGACAAGAACTAAGTTGATATTGCATATAGTATTCGAGTTGTGAATTTTTAAAATGGGTGCATGATGCGGCGCAAGGCGACAGCTCTCCCAAAATTCATAAAGCGCATGAAAACAGTTTACACTGGAATTAGCTGGTATGTTTATGTTTACTAGGCGTATGTACTTATGTATATAGTGTGAAGTTATTTGTCTTAACATTTTAACATTATAAAAACTATTTGTGTTTGATTGTTTAAATCGATTGATTATTGTTTGCGGTTCATATTTATTATTTACTAGCTATGCCCGCGGTTACGTTCGCGTGGAATTTTGAAATTGACTAAAAAGCTTCTTTATAAACGACGTTTGAGGTAGAATCACCATTCTGGAATATTTCAGAAAACTCACAAATTTTCTGGAATATTCCAGAGTACTCTCGAATTTCCTGGAATATTACAGAAGTTTAATCTTAAAAGTTTATGCCGTGCAAATACGCTTATTGTAGAGATCAAGCTGTATCTCCTGTTCTACTAGACCAATTTTCATAAAACTTGGCTTAGTCTAAACCGATTTCGATGAAATAAGAACTAAATGTTACTCCAAGCTTAGATGAACCTCATTGGTTTTTGCGTGATGCGCGTTCAAACAGACAATAGACAGAAAAATTCCATAATCAGTTTTTTGCAAATATTTTCAATGTACATACACGTCAACTTTACAAAAAATGTATTATATGTATACGTTTGAAAATTATTAAAAGGTAAAATAATTTAATAAAAGTTATTTACGCTCCCTACAGTGTTGTGAACCGTCATTCAAATTATCTCTTGCACAAAATTTTGGATGTAGAATTAAAAATCAGGAGCTGGTACCGATAATGTCGACAAAAAAAGTTTATCTGAACTTAAATTAAAAAGTGCAACTGTAAAATAAAATGCGACACAAAATGTTCTTGTGAGTGGTATTCAATTGCGTGCTCGTGTGATGCTTTTCCTGAAAATTGTTTTAAAGGAAAAGCAATATGCATTATTTTATAATGATAGTGATTCTGACATGTAAGAATAGTTATACACAAAAATTACGTAATATACAACATTAATGTTTTATTTAAAATATCTCCCTTTTCTGCTTTCTATTAAATATGCTAAATGCCTAAAATAATATTTCTCACTAATGTTTTATTTCTTAAACAATATAAAAACGAGTAGAAGTTGCACTCGGGCATGGCCAATTGCTAATACCTATTTGATTAATTGATTAAAATTTTGCTCGAACACACAATTCACTTTGTATCGATTATTATTTTTTTAAATAAGTGGCCGCAATCGGCAACGCCCGACTACTACTTTCATTCGTTTTGTTGTATTAGTAACATAAAGTAATTCCAATTTGCAATTATATTGAACAATATAGTGCTTTTTACTGTTACACTGTACCAATTATCGTGTAGACTATTTTTATTTTAATGCTGCATAATTACGCGCATCATAAAAAAAATCATAAACAAAAAACTGTATACGTTATCGACAGGATCTTTTTTAAAAAAACTTTTTCAATATATTTACTATATTTGGTAAGCAATTGTATATAAGAATTTCATAAATTTAACATAGTTGTCCGCATATCGAAATTTTTAGAACGTAAATATCAACCTTTTTATTTTAATTATTTTTTTCCAAAAAAAATATTCTTTTCAAAAATACTAATAGCTTAGTTAGCATCATGTATATCTTTTGAATATACATACCAAAAATCAGATCGGTAGGTTACATAGTTTTTTTTTAACGGAGAATAACCATTGTAAAACATAATTTTGTAATTATCAATCCGCCATCTTTTTTGCGATTTCTGAAGTTGCGCAAGAGCAAAAATTAATCCGACAAGTGTTTTCTAGTGCCCCAAGTAATGCTCTCTTCATTACTTAAATCAACATTTGTACGTCATGTCGGAACAGGTCATCTTGAGTTTGGAGTGCTTGGACCCCGGACTAAATTTACTTTAACTGATATTAAATACACAGTCGATATATTTTTGGTAGTGGAGGTGGTTGAAAAAAATTGATGCCTTTGGTTATTGTACAGGGTGGACCAAATTAGGTGGGATTTGAGGTTTTCTCTAAAACTATGGCAGATAGACAAAAACCAATATATGGTGCTCTGAGCTCGATTTTCGAGAAACAAACAATGGTGCAAATCGCGATCGTCTATCTTTTTCGACTACCGAGCTACAGAGCGTTTTTGGAAAATTGGCATTTTTGGATAACCTTTCCATCTCAATTACCAAGTGTCGAATAGAAAATCGAGTAACACATCCTTTAGGCACTTTTTTGAGTAGCATCCGTTGCTGATAAGAAGAAAACTATGCATGCCTCAGTTTTCGAGATATAGACATAACTTTTGTTTTTTCTAAATAGAACACCCTGTAAATTATTTCATTATTTGATCACAACCTAAATTAGCAAGAGAAAATACTAATATATCATCTCGCGAAATATAGAAAAACAACTGCGTTACGTTGCTTAAAAAAAAATAAATTTAAACCCTACAAAATTAGGATTAGTCACCATCTATACCCAAACGACTTTCAAAGGCGTCTCGATTTTTGCCAGTGGTTTTTGCGTCAGCGCAATGAAGTGTCAGGATTTGAAGGAACAATTATATGGACAGACGAGGCCCATATAAGCAGTGCCGGAATTTTTAAGCGGGCATTAATACACAAGAGGTCGATTTTTTACCGGGTAAATTTTTTTGGACAAAAACCTGTTTTCCCATAAAAATTATTCAAGAATTAAGGGCATGGAAAAATCGCGACACGAAGTGGAGCGATTTTTCTCTGTCCCTTAATTCGTGCAAAATTGTCATGGAAAACAAGTTTGAGTCACTCAAAAAACAATTTACCCAAGTAGAAAATCAACCTCGTGTGTATTACAGAAGATTAATATATGATTAAAAAATATTATATAAAATAATTATTAAAACAACAAAACTGTTTATTTGAAGTTTAAAAAATAACAATTTATAATAAAAAATAGAAACTTTTTCTAACGTTTTTTTATCATGTTATAACCCCGGCCAGTCAAAATATTTGCAAGTTCACCACTAATCGTATCTTTTTCGAGGCTCTTTAAAAAGCTTTAAATTGTTTTCATATAGAATTTTTAGTGTTTTTCATTTTAACTGGGACACTTTCATTGATAGTTTCGTTAATATTTTCTTTTGAAACATTACCAAATCGCTTTTTCTCATTCATTTTGTGTACAAAAATCAAGATGAAAACGCGAAATGTCAGATTTTAATAATTTCAATGACTTTTTTAGTTTGACACATGGTACTACGAAAAAAGTAACATACATTTTTCTCGATTTTTTTCCACTGATCGATAGCCGTTTTTCTCACTTCAAAAACATCCTATTGGTCGATTTTTTTGAAAGTACACGTTTTGATTGGTTAATAAAGTAAGAATATATTAATTGGCATAATAACCACCATTGGGCTCCTGAAAATCCGCACGCAACCGCTACAGTTAATCATGAAAGACGATTTGGATTTGGTGTATGGTGTGGTTTCATTAGATGCCAACTAATAGATCCTAATTTTTTTCACGATAATTTGAATACCGAAAATTCTATTAACATTCTAGGACAAGGAATAGAGCCCTTTGTAGACAATATGCCTGTAAGACAATTTCTAAGATTAATTTATCAACACGATGGCGCCACAGGTCATACGTCAAATGAAACACGAAATTATTTAAATGCTCAATTTGGGGAGGATTGGAGTGATATCTATATATCAGTCAGGACAAGTTTATCAATGCCTAGTTAGCTAAGTTAACTAAATTGATAACTAACAATTAATTTGTCTAAGTGGACATTAATAAACAACAAAGTAGTTTAGATATTGTTTAATTTTTGGGAAATATGGCCAGCTAGATCTCCCGATATAACCCCTGGCGACTTTTGGCTTTGAGGTTATTTAAAAACTATTATATATAGAGAACGTTCTAATATCATAGAAGAATTGGAAAACAAAACATTATCTGCGTTTCGGAAAATAACTTCTCCTATGATTGGAAATGCAACAAAGGCTGTAAGACTGAAGGCGTCAAAAACGCATAAATGTCAATGGAAGACAATTCGAACATTTATTATAGTTTAGTTTTCCTATTTTTGGCAAAATTATTTTATATTATAAGAAGTGTTATTGTTGTTAATAGTTTAGTTTTCCATGGCAAATATATTAAATTTTTCGAACATTAACCACTTTTTCTAAAGATAAATATGACATATGATATATCGTTGGATAGCTAATTTAAGTTGTGATCGAATAATTAAATAATTTACAGGGTGTTCCATCTAAAAAAACGCAAGTTACGTCTATATCTCGAAAACTGAGGCATGCATAATTTTCTTTTTATCAGCAACGGATTCTACTCAAAAAACTGCCTTAAGAATGAGTTACTCGATTTTCGATTCGACACTTAGTAATTTAGAGAGTAATAGAAGTCTTCCAAAAATGCCAATTTTCTAAAAACGCTCTGTAGCTCGGTAGTCGACATAGGTAGACGATAGCGGTTTGCGCCATTAAAATCGAGCTCAGGACACCCATATTGGTTTTTGTCTATCTACCATAGTTTTAGAGAAAACCCCAAATCCCATCTAATTTGGTCCACCCTGTACAGTCTATACGGATGGTGGTAAGGAAGCAGGGGCGGCTTAAGGGCCGGGCGACCGCCCGGGGCGCCGGCTCGGAGGGGCGCCAAACTGAGGGCAAAAATTCTTAATTTTTTTTATACACCTTTTTTAATTTAATAATAGTTTTCGTTGGAAAATAATATCAAATAATAGAATCTATATCAGTTTAAATTGTAATAATGTAGAACAGTCGAATAACATTAATACCATCTAAATAATTCAGAAATGTATGTTTGTTTAGCTCACTACTCATACCTTAAGCTTCCTGTCCTATTACACAGCCACACAAAAAAAATAAAGTGTCTTGACCCCAGCGCCTGACTAGGTAGACTTTATATTTTTCGGGTTGCTGAATCCGAATTCGGGGTCCATTTGATCCCACGTCATCAGGTTTAAGGTCATTTGAAGGTCAAATTGAGATATGACCGTGAAAAATTCCGTAAAAAAATTATGGCTATGTTTTTGAGGTTGCTGAATCCGAATCCGGGGTTTATTTGATCCCATGTCATCAGGTTTAAGGTCATTTGAAGGTCAAATTGAGATATGACCATGAAAAATTCCGTAAGAAATTTATGTTTATGTTTTTGAGGTTGCTGAATCCGAATCCGGGGTTTATTTGATCCCATGTCATCAGGTTTAAGGTCATTTGATGGTCAAATTGAGATATGACCGTGAAAAATTCCGTAAAAAATGTATGTTTATGTTTTTGAGGTTGCTAAATCCGAATCCGGGGTTTATTTAATTGCATTGCATTAGGTTTAAGGTCTTTTGAAGGTCAAATTGGGATATGACGGTGAAAAATTCCGTAACAAATTTATGTTTATGTTTTTGAGGTTGCTGAATCTGAATCCGGGGTTTATTTGATACCCTAATGTCAGAATCAAGGTCAAATGAAGGTCAAACACATGAAATTCAATAATACAATCTTTTTTGACCCCGGATTCTGAAAGAGCAGAAAATTTTACGACCAAATACATCCTGAACGGTTTATGGAACCGATTTCTTAGGTCATTTATTGGTCAAGCGGTCAAATGCTTATTTTCCATTTCTTAGCTGATATATCGATTGTAAATCGAAAACTTGCGTCTATGACTAGTGACCTTTAAGTTTTTGTGGTCGCTTATCACAATCCCGGTATCCATTTGATACCATGATGTATAAACTGAGGTCAAACGCTATAATTCGAATGATATAATTTTTTGGACCCTGAGAGATCATCTGCAGGTCAAATACAGATTTCTTTTGAATCTTTCAACTGAATTGTGAAACCGTCAGCATTATCGTTACCCGATGTACATCACGAGGAGGTTGCGTGAACGGATTTTGTACATCATAACGGGCTTACTCCGTTGCCCGCCGTCACCGCGAGGAGGTGCCCTGGATGCAGACACAAGTGCTATGCTGATTTGGGTGTAAAGGTTGTTCCATGCAAAGAAATTTCATGATAAGTTGCAGAGCGAGAAAATGAGTTCCATAATTACAGTGGCATGGTTTGGAGTTGTGAAGCTCAACAACTTTAATTATAAAGAACAGAATTTTTGCTATGAGAGACTAAGTAATAAAATTATGGGGTTACTCGGTTATGGGATTATTGAGCAATGTGGTCATTCGAGTAAACAGATTTCATCGTCTGTAATCCCCATTTTATAGCTACGGGATCAGGTTTTTAGAGCTATTAGGTTATTGGATTATTGAATTTTGAGGCTATTGAATTCAGAAGTTTTGGATTTAGGTCTTTGGACTTAAAAATGTAGTTTAAAACATCTCAAAAGAGTTTAATACCTCCATATGAAACCCAAAGTTCGGTTCGACTCAGATCAAGACGAATTTGGACGTAAGATTTTTTGTTCTTTGAGAATACGGGGTTAAAAAATTTATATCATTCGAATTATGGCGTTTGACCTTCGATTGACCTTGGTTTATACGTCATGGTATCAAATGGATACCGGGATCGTGATAAGAGACCACAAAAACTTGAAGGTCACTAGTCATAGACGCAACTTTTCGATTTACTATCGATCTATCAGCTAAGAAATGGAAAATAAGCATTTGACCGCTTGATAACCAACAAATGACCAAAGAAATCGGTTCCATGAATCGTTCAGGATATATTTGGATGTAAAATTTTCTGCTTTTTCAGAATCCGGGGTCAAAAAAGATTGTATTATTGAATTTCATGTGTTTGGCCTTCATTTGACCTTGATTCTGACATGATGGTATCAAATAAACCACGGATTCGGATTCAGCAACCTCAAAAACATAAACATAAATTTTTTGCGGAATTTTTCACGGTCCTATCTTAATTTGACCTTCAAATTACCTTAAACCTGATGACATGGGATCAGATGGACCCCGGATTCGGATTCAGTAACCTCACAAACATAAACATACATTTTTTACGGTCATATCTCAATTTGACCTTCAAATGACCTTAAACCTGATGACATGGGATCAAATGGACCCCGGATTCAGATTCAGCAACCTCAAAAACATAAACATAAATTTTTTACGGAATTTTTCACGGTTATATCTCAATTTGACCTTCAAATGACCTTAAACCTGATGACATGGGATCCGGATTCGGATTTAGCGACCCGAAAAACATAAAGTCTACCTAGTCAGTCTCTAGGGTCAAGACACTTTATTTTTTTTTGTGTGGCTGTGTTATTAACTGACACGGAGTTGATCATTAACAATTTTGCAAAATTTAAGGCAAGCACTTTTCATTGAGAAAAGATTCAGAATATTCAGAAAATTGTTAAACCGACATTAGTTGTATGTATTTCATATCTTACATAATTTACATTTATAAATAAATAAATGGCAATTTGTTTTGTATAAAATATTAAAACAATAAAAAGGAACCTTTCTCTAAGTAAACTTGTGTCGGGGATTCTCTCATTATAATAGCGTTCAGATCAGATGGCGTTGACAAAAAGATTTATACTTATTAAAAATTAATTATTATTAATAATATGTTCTCAATGCACACTGATGTGTAAATATGTGTTACTTGAGAATGGTTTATCGAAATGCAACAAGAATATCAATTTATTTCTAGTGATATGAAAATATTTTTTTTACAAGAATTTTTACAAGTATGTAAAAATAAAAAAGTTGGGGGTAAAATATTTATAGCCGTCCCCTAAAACTACCCCTTAAGCAGTACCTTTATTTTTGGATGCACTATCAGCCACATAAATATCCAGAGACAGTTTTGGACCACCGTGTGTACACGGTTATGTTACTCCGTGTGTTAAAGTTAAAAACCGCTGCCCATAGAATTACTACTTCCACATCCAGATTTTTTTTTATACCTTGTTTATGCCTTATTTATATTATATATCCAAGTCTCTCGCAACGAAAAATTTTGTATGTGGAAATAATTGTTTATAGAACTTTAATAATATAATATTTGAAATCGTCTACCCCAAAAACCCATAAAACGATATCCTACATCGGTAGTGGTAATAGGGGGGTGATAGTGGGGGCGGAAGAAGTAAAAAAATATTTTGAGGTTTTTGGTTCTTGTACATACACTAAGTCACATTTTTTGTTCATCCCCTTTAATAATGGGGTGGAGGTGGCTAATAACAAAAATTTTTTTGAGACCTTAGCTCTCTTGTATATACTAAATGTCAATTTTATGTACTCTTACTTCTAGTTCCAGATCCCGTTAATGTACATATGTATACCAAATTTCAAGTCAATATCTTAAACGGTTCCAGAGTAATCGTGCGCACAAGAAAAGTTACAGACAGACCGACAGACAGATAGAAATTTTTTTTCGCTCAAATTTAAAATCTCAACGTTTCATGACATTCTAAGCCTATTTGAACAATAAAAATTTTCAAATTTTTTTCTTGTCATACTTCCACTGGATGTGAAAAGTAGTGTTCGCGGGGTTCTTGCACTTTAGTACGTAGTACGTCCGTGAAATTTCTGTGATTATCTCAGGGAGGGGCGCCAAAAAGTGCTTCCGCCCGGGTGGAAAATTTACCTTGAGCCGCCCCTGTAAGGAAGAGCTATGAAATGAATATGATATATCATCATCCTTCTCTGATTTGTATTTAACAATGCAATGAAGATATGATATTATTATTATTATATACGGAACCATAACAACGTAAAACGCAAAATGATACAATACGAACCTAATTAACCAATTCATACAGTTATCATCATCATTTACGTCCTCAAAAGCCGACAATAGTCGTTGATTTAAACTGAAATTATAGAAAATATCCCCATCTATGACATAATAACATTCATAAATCATAAACTTCTAGACTGTTAAATAAAAAATCACTGAAGCTCTGACTTATCAAACAAAATGTTGTTGGCAATAAAGATTTAACTTCACTAACCGTAATTTAAACGGACGTTTTGTGCTCGTTTACCGATTGAAGCGTCCCAGAAAGCGAGAAAGCACACCTCAACAATAACACACAGCACGCGACTCGCGACATTACAGTGGATGGGCTTTTGTTTTGATCGTTATAACTGGATATAGGTATGTAGGTATAAGCCTACTATGCTTTTCTTCTTTTCCACACATTGCCACTCCGACTATTATCTAATATATAAAAATCTCGTGTCACAGTGTTTGTTATCGAACTCCTCCGAAACGGCTTGACCGATTTTTATGAAATTTTCGGTGTATATTTGGTAGGTCTGAGAATAGGTCGTAGGCTATTTTTTATACCCGTAGGTGATAAGAGTGGCCCTATCCAGAAATTTTCTTTTTATTTTTTGGACAAAAATTTATAATTTATATGGCAAAACAACGTTTGCTGGGTCAGCTAGTTATCTATAAAAATCTGTGTAGGTTCTACAAAGTGGAAAATTTCGACAATGAAATTACATTGAAATGCGAGTTTGGTTCCTTATTTATAAATTAACACATTGATTTTCTTTGTATTTTGTTATATATAAATTATATTTTAAATATTATTCACCAAAAAACTTTTGTATTTGGGTTACCTATATTAAACCCATTTTCGATTTGAAGTCAATGGATTTATCGTGAAATTAGCAGTTAATTACTGGGTGTCTAAAAGATGTTGCCAATTGAAAAAGTTGACTTAATTACAAATTAGTGATTTCGGAAAGTTTGGATTGTCGTAGCTATTATTCCAATTCGAAAAATTTCAAGTTTACATTCTTCTCTTATCGTTTTAGCCTATTAGATTGATTTGATGGCATCACTCTAGATGCAAAAGTCCCATTTTTTTTCACTGTGCAGTCATATTTATGTCTCCAAAAATGTAAAAACATACAGTGTTCCATTTAAAATTTCAAAGTTGGGGGTCATTTCCGGGGAAACCGAAAGTGATGAGAAAGTGTCAAATAATGAAAAATTTTTAATTTTTTAAATTCAAGGTGTCCCACTTAAAACTCCCGGGACCATTTTCTCGATTTGATTTTTGTAAAAGGTATCGGCTAGATTATATAAATACGGCTTCAGTTTTGAGTAAAAATTGTCATTTTACAAATTGAGGCATAGATGGCGTTGCGATGCAAAGAAATTATTCGATCCTTGGAATTTTTAAGAGATGCATGTGATGGGGCATTACATTTTAAGCGACTATTATAATACGAACAATTTTCGAAAAATCACTAATTTTCGAAATATTTGAACTACCTACAATATAATTTTTTATGTAAAAAAAATCGCATTTTTTTCGAATGTAACCATATTATATGTCCACAATTTACAGTGTAAAATTCAGTCGTACATACAAGATAAACATAACGCAGAAATTGAACAATACACAATAAACTTGGAGGAGGGGAAAAACCTTTTGCATTTTTTTTTCAAATTCGTTTTTTAGTACGAAGGACGGGTTCAGAGGAGAATTTTTTATACAGATAAGTGAGGATTTTTTTTTTATGTTTAATACAAAAAATATATCGCAATCCAAGCAATAGGAAGGGAGGGGGGGGGGGGGCAATAAAGCGTTAAGGAAATGGGATTACAATAGTATTTGTTGATGTGGAAATTTTTATCAATAATCTGATTTTCTAACGGGTTGAATGTGTTGTTAAAAATATTTTCACGCATTTTGGGTGTTGCGATAAATATAGAAATATTTTCTTTCGGTCAATTCCAATTGTTCTGAACCGTTTCATAGTGCATTATTGTTAATAAAATAATCTTATAATCGCTTACGGCGTAAAAGTATATTTTTTATCGTTTTTCTCGATCTTGACACAGATTTCATTAGCAATATCTGTTTTCTACCGAAGAATAGATTTAGAGGATGTGTAGATCGTCGATAAGATTTAAAGCAAAAGAAACAGCCATTCATTTTCTAGAATCGCCTACATAAATCTACGGAGTTTTGCAATAAAGTGTACTACTACATGTAGTCGAATTTTATTGCTAGTGTGTATATCTCACATAAAATAACATTTTGTTGTACTCGAGATCTGATTTATACAAGTATAAATTAAATGAAGCACCATTTTTTATTTTATTCATTTCATCACTTTAAAGACTTTATTAAGTTTTGTGTCTAATAATATTTAATAATAATAATGTAACATAGTGAATATAAACTGCTGATTTTTAGGTCGAATTTAAAGCCACATTTTTTTAAGACAGATATCAATATGCGGTTTTCAGTATTTAAGAGATAATATCTTTGCGAAACAGCGAGTTTTACCCAATTCTTTTTTTTAACCACGTTACGTCTACAGGGTGTCAAAGAAAGCGTGTTGTTTTATCAAACTTTATAACTAAAGAGATTTCACAAATGTAATTTTTTTTTTATATACGACTAACAAATAATATGAACATTAAATGGGTGATTTTTTGTATATAATGCCATCAGTTATTCCCACAGGGAATTATGATTGAGGGAATTTTGGTCATTATACCCTCTCGTGTACCAATCAGAAAATTATGCATGAATCAGTCTATCTGTGCACATTAAAAATGCCATAGAGACCGGTAACTATGAAAAAAAAAACAGATGCCGTAAACAATCAAAGTAAAAACGGGTTTTGTGGAATTGTCTTCGATTGTGTTAGTTTTGTAGTTGAAAGAATGGAAAGTGATTCAGAAGATGCCTTCCCCTGTACTCCTCCAGAAATAACTGAAATAGCAGAAGGAGCAGCATCTAATTCACTACCACAGAAATCAAAAAGTTTTTATGATAAAAGCGTACCAAACTATTATGGACTGGGGCATTCAGAAAAAAACTAACTCACTTTTTGAAAATGTATTATTAGCCTATTTTGCTGACTTAGCTGACATATACAAATCTTCTTCATTATGGTCATTTTATTCCATGCTAAAAGCAGTTTTGAAGTTGACGCTAGCCCCCAGCCCAGTTACTTTTTCTTCTTCAATTTGCTAGCACACAATGTTTAGACCTAGCACACCCTAACACAACCATTTTCAAAGCTATTAGCACACCCACTACTTTACATCTTATTATCGACGAAGTTACGACTTTCTTCGGCCAATATCTCGAAATCATGTCATTAAAATTTTTTGTGATCATGGACACTGTTGATTAGCATGCAAAGTTTAAAAGGAGGTTTTATTCTTGATTGTTGTTAATGCCTTTTTTTACCGGAAAAAGAATGGAATAACGTGGCAACTCTTCAGTGAAAATGCAAAAATGATATATGCCAGTATAGAGAATTAGGAGTCAAATATAAATATATAAATTACTACTGAGAGTTTCATCGAATAATCCAAGTAAATGCTTGCCACCACTATATCAAACATCCTGTAGATGTCAGAATAATTTTAAAATATATCACTTCAGATCTCGTACAATTTTTATACTGGACATTTTTTCTAATTTCAAACAGTTGAAGAGCTATTGACTGAAATCGTTTCCAGCATTTAATTTGTTATTAGTTTAGAATATATTTTCGGGTATTATCTGAATTCGGGTTATAATTTATAATGCTAACATACAAAGCTTCGCCTTTGTTACTTTACTCTGCAAACCACCGACTAGACTGCACTGCTATTATACTGTACATACAAACAACGTGCTAAATCGGAACTGGTAACGATTACCTACATATTAATTACAATATCACTGTGGTCTTCATTTTAAGCACACCTAAACCCTGTACTTGGTTACTACGTTCAAATGCTCAAAGGTATTTATTTGGAATATCCATATTGTATGTGGCAAATGGAGTAATCGCCCAGATTATTAATGTAAATTCTAAATTGAATCGGAAATCTATAACAATGGTTGCGCTGAGGATTAGGCCACAATATAGGATGGAGGTTTACGCCGTTTTGGTTTCGTTGTAACTATTGTATAATAGATTAACAGAGACCGTCTTCTGGATCAAGTTATTAACGCGTGGGAGTTGCAGCGAGGGTTGCCAACCGCGATCACTTATTTGGCTAACTACATCTACGTGTTTGTTCGTTTCTTGACCATTGATTTAAAATATTTAATTTGGTGGGTTTAGTTGAGTTTTCTCAGAAAGTAACCCAATTAAGAATTGAATTCTCTTTTTCTTAACGATTCGGTATATTAAATAATCAGCAGAGATACTACAATGTGTTATATAAATTAGTTAATAAAAGGCAGATTCTTTTGTAATAATAATAACAATGCGGAGACACAATCAAATAGCCAAAATAATCCATAGTTATCTCTCTAAAAAATTCAAGTTGCTAAACAATCCTCCACAATACTACGGATACAACCCAGAGCCTACGTTAGAATCAGCAGACCATACCTTTTACTGGGCCGCTCGATGAGAACCGATAAGACCGTGGTGGACTATAACTCGGACTATAAATCGACCCGACATAGTGCTAATCGATAAAAAAGGGCTGTCATCATCGACATTGGATGCCCATTGACCCACAACGTGCAAAAGACCGAAGGCGAAAAGGTCTAAATACTAGAACCTAGTAACGGAAATTAAGAGAGTGCGAGAGTGGAAAATGTAAAAATAATGCCTCTGATAGTCTGAGCTACAGGAGTAATCTCTAAGAACTTGCCTAAGTACCTTGAGGCGCTGGATATCCCAATGAATTTAATATCAACAATGCAAAAGGCAGCTATCCCGCAACAGCCCTGCCACACAGTGCAACAATTCCTAAACACCGAATTGGAGATGCAAGGATATCCATTGGGTTCCTGAGTAGAAAGGAATCTTTCGCTAAACGGAACCGTCAACACCAGCTAGAAAGCTAGCTGAGAAAAAAAAATGTTATAATAATAAAAAATGGTCTTAAGTAATCAATGTATAGAAAAAAACCAATTTATATAACAACTAATTATATAATTATTGTAATAATGACAAAGCAACTAAAGAAGATACAATCAGAGCTGGACAGTACTCGAGTACAAGTACTTGACTTTAGTACTTAGAGTACATTTTATGTACTCTGTACTCGTAAAATTAAATACAAGTACTTGTTCTCGAACTTTCAAAATTCAAGTACACGAGTACATATAAAGCCAGTCTGATCCTGTCTGTAGCAGAGACGGGGTGCAATGAAAAGTACTCGAATACCTTGAAAAGTACTCGGGTATAATCGATTGTATAATCAAACAAAGCCATTATAGCTGCTGTGGTGTGCCCAAAATTTAAACTTTGCTGGTGCAATTCAGTAAAAGACGACACTGACTTGACCTTGACCATTGACTTTATTAAACGAATGGATGTTCTTGGTGCTGATAATTTCACTTATCCAGCAGGGTGAAATAATTTAGATTTAATAAGAAACCAAGAGGAAGAGAGTGATGACAGTTTTTATGACTTTAATGAAACCAAAGAGAATGTGGAAATGGAATCCAATCAGGCGAAGTCAAAATTTGAACTAGAGTTAGTGCGATAAGTACTTGGACGATAAGGGAAGTAATATAGATATTTTGACAGATTACCTCATTATCAAAAAGCTTTTTGTTAAATATAACACTTGCCTGCCTTCATCTGCCGCTGTCGAGAGATTATTTTCATACGCTACCATCAATAAACAGTCCTCGGTGTCATGCCCTTATAGAGCAGGAGCTAGGTGGCTTTTTCATGAGATATTTTTATGGTTTAATAACGGTTTATAAAATCGACTTCTGGCGGGGCACCTCCTGTCAGGTGGGTCACGAACACTGTCTAAAAATCAGTGAAATTATGTCATCGTTACAAGGCTCATTTTTTTTCGTGTGTACACATTTTATGTTTAGAATGAATAAAATAAGATCACCAGAAAGTGTGGACCACAGGAGGCGTAGCCAGAAAGGTAATAATGATACAATACATCTGAGGCACGGTAAGAAGTCAAGTTAGCCGAAAGTGTTAAATTTCTGTATATTTAAGAGCCTATAGTACTTTTGTTGACACTAAGAACTTTCTGAGGAGGCTATTCTATTGTTGAAGGAGCTTATATTTACGTTTTAAAAAGGATCCAGAACTTGTAACGATGAGTTTAGAGTTCTGAGATGAAATATGCGAAAAAAATCCAATTTTTTTCAAAAATCCTAAATATTTTCTTTCTGGGTAGCCTTACTGACGGGTGTTTATTTCTGGGAATTTTCTTCTGTGTTCAAAACATTTAAATAAACATGCTCAACCTTAAAAAAGTTTGTAACGATCTCCGATTAAAGAACTTATATCTAGATACATAACAGGCTATCTTTTCACTATATACCTTATTTGCTCCTAACATAGTCACATTATATGTCCATTAAAATGGATAGATGAACATCACATCCCATAGGCAACAGTGGCGTTGTGTGTGTAGAAAATGTGTAGAATGGTAAATATTTTCATTAAAATGAATTATTGCAATTCCTGCATTACCGGCTCTTTATATAACGTGATGTAGGCATACGATATTACAGTAAGATAAAACAGTAAGATAAATATGTATTGAAAGGATATTAAAATTTAATTGCTATTTACTTTATAACTGTAAACTGAACTTCATCATGTTACGACTATGGAACGATCGATTTTCTTCTTTTCTAAACTGCTTTCTGCAAACGGCACGGCACTTCACTATTTATTTGCACAAAATATATTGTCACTAAACTGTGTAAATATGAATAGAGAATATTATTTAGGTATTAAGCAAATCACAACTTAAAATAAAATTACATTTTCACCAGTTTTTGGTCGGAGAACACGAAAAACATTTATTGACATTAATGGCCGAACTGTCAACTGAGATTATGATAATCGAACTGAAGCCGATCGTGCACGAGCGGCCGCGAATACGCCGATCGGCAAATCAGCAACTTATGGGAAGAAGTGCCTTAGATTGTGAGTCTTTCAGCGACAAATAAATCAATGCCATTATGTATCTAGATATAAGTTCTTTAATCGGAGGTAACGATGATGTTATATAACTCCGTTTTTTTACCTCTTTGACCTTTCTGGTTGCGCCCCTGATGGTCCACACTTTCTGGCGATCTTATTTTATTCATTGTAAACATAAAATATGTACACACAAAAAAATTGGCTTTGTAACGATGATATAATTTCACTGATTTTTTATATCTTGAACCATGGCCAACTCGACGGGCTGACATATGCCCGAAGTCTATTTTGTCGTTATTTAAGTTCAATAGAATTAATCAGCGTATAGAAAATGCTTGTAACGATGAGTGTCCGAAAAAGCCACTTAGCTCCCGCACCATATGATCATCCGTTTGAAATGAAAATTATCCGGAAACATTTCGTCCATGTGAAAATTTCAAATAAAATCTCAGTTATGAATATTACCTACCAGTTTTTTTTTTCAAAAAAATAACCAACGCAACATGCTTACAAAATGTTTTAGAGACTTTCTTATTTCAATAGCTATGTATCAAGGTCCAAATGTTCAACGTACCCCTTGATAATTCTAATAGAACACTAAGATCTGCTTTTTTGAGAGAAAAAAAATGAAATTGTTTTCACAGTGGCAAAATACCCAACAAACTAAGAAATTAAAAAATGAAATATCTCAAAAACTATTGAGTTTTGCATAATATATGCTAGTGTTAAATTTACACCGCAGCTCATCACATCTCCAAAGGAATGTATCGAATTACCAATAACCCTGTATAATAAATATAATATAAAAAATATTTACCTTTTTTGGCCCAAAATAAGATGTTTTTACTCTTGTGAATTTTTTCTAAAAATACGTATTTTTCGAGATATGGCCACTCTAAAATTATGCATTTTTTGAAAAAATTCACAAGAGTAAAAACATCTTATTTTGGGTCAAAAAATTATTATATATTGTTTTCTTTTTATTTTTGTCCTAACCCTGTGATAAAAGGGGTGTTTTCTACCCCTTCCGATAATTTCCTACTCTAACCTTTTGTTCAACTTTTTTATTAACGTCATTACAAACACATTGCACAAGGTTTCATCAAAATCCATTCATTAGCACTCAAATTAGATGACTGGACTAAACGTGATTATAGATAGATACACCGAGATACGAAACACCTCTTTGCAGAACTGCAATTTTGTGCGGAGGTATTCTCAATTTACAATTAAATCAGGTATTCCGGCTATGTTTAATTTTTTGGAAAGATATTCAGGTTGCTGATTAATCATAACTCAAATATTATATCAATGAGCCAAATGTTTAAGAAAGAGGTTTGATTGCCTTTCTACTCTCATCCTGGGCAAGCTGTATACATCGTCATCGCGCTCCTTCTCATTTAAACGTAAATAAAGTAACAAGAGTAATTTCTGATAGGTAATAAATCTCGTATCACAAAGAAATCTCCATGCGCTCATAACATCCTCATGTCTAACGATGCGAAATAGTGGTGGCGGAGGAAAAAGTTTCTGGGAACGGAAACAATGGCCACGTGATACACGTACATCTCCCAGTTTGATAGATGCGCCGTCATTAATCATAATACTTTTTATCCGTCCCTCATGTTTTGATAATAGGCCCCGCATCGTCCGTTTGTTCCTGAGGCATTGCTCTCTCCCTTTAAGAATGTTTTGATCAGTTATATGTATTTCTTTTTTGTAAATTCCGAGGCCGAAAAAAAGCTATCGAGAAAATAGCGCAAGAAACGGGAAAGTTTTTCGGTTGTTGATTTATTACTTCGTTATCTTCGCTTAATGGCTGTAAATAAAATAATAGACTTGGGAGGGCGCAATGGGAAAAAATTAAATATAGAGACTGGCAGAGGTTAACCAAGCGATCGGGACGGGTCGAATATGAAAAATAAATTTCAGTTATTAAGAATGGATTACTTTTTAACAGTCTTCAAAATGTTTTAAAAAGGTGGAGTGGAGGAGGTGCTCATTCAACCCGTATGTATGTTTTTTTTGTTTGTTCAATCATTATTCTAGATTTACTGTACTGTACTCTTTCTCAAACTGCAAAGTATGGCTTGGCGGTAGTTCCATAATAATTTCATCAAGCTAGTGTAAGGTGAGCAAAAATTAAAAAAAAGTTTTTTATATTATTCGCAAATTTTACGAATGCTCCAATGATTTAATATAAGCTTAGTTTCCGATTTATATTAACGATAATTTTTACAAACAATAGCGTAATATTGCTCGATGTCTCATTGTAGTTTTTTCATCAAGCCTACGTCCAGTGCACAGTGGGTCTCAAAAACTAACCAATAGCATTTGTATATCATAGGAGGAAAGTGTAACATTTCATCCCGCGGATATATTTTACTCTAATCATCCAAGGGATGAAATATCACTTTCCTCCCGAGATATACGTATAATTTTTTCTACTACCTAATTAAAAACTACTCTAATTAAAAACAGGTAAAAGGAAATAGTAATTTACGGTACAAGACCGGGATGATCTGGAGAATAGACTTAACTATGACTTAACTGGAGATGAAAGTACCGGCCCTTACTGGTAATAACAATTAAATTCTATAAATGTACATTAATTACACATGAATTGCAATTACAAAGTCAAATTTTCTAACTTCAGAATGACTGCGGAAAATGACACTTTAAATAAAATCTGACAGGTAGCAAATTTAAAATTTTGGAAAGATTAAAAAATGGAAATAACTTCACAACCGTAGAAAAAATAGTATGTAACACACATGTGGCAAGCTTCATTGCAAAACTCGTATGATAGGAACACTCGCTGCGCTCGTGTCCCTACTTTCATACATCGTTTTGCAATGAAGCCCTTGCCACACTTGTATTACAATCTACTATTTTCGCACTTAAATGATTTGCAGTTGCGTAAGATAAAACCTAAATTTTTATAGCACCGATGTGAAATATTTATCACATGGTCATTAAACGTCAGTTTCGAGTCGAATATCACACCCACATCAGTTTTTGTATAAACTCTTTCCAAATTTTCGTTTCCAATTTCGTAATTATAATCAAGCATATAGTAGGTAACGGCAAAAAATTTTTTTAAATTTTTTATTATTCAAATAGGCTTAGAATGTCATGAAACGTCGAGATTTTAAGTTTAAGCGAAAAAATTTTCTCTGTCTGTTAGGGATTGCAATTTACCGGAAGTTTTAATAACCGGTAAATCGGTAAATAAAAATGTAAATAACCGGTTAACCGGTATTTACCGGTAATTTTTAGAATGGATGATTAGGGTGGCGAAAATGGCAATTGTCTTTTTCCGTGTACAAAATTATCTAAATTTAACAAAAAACATTTTCTTATATACGTATATTTAATATAATGAAAAGATTTTTTATCAACAGTAAGATCACAAGAGCTTTTTTTTATCGGATAAATTTCTCTTTGTAATGAAATAATTTTGCCAAATCAGTGATTTTATAAGAAAAACTGACATAAAAAAATCGCGAGACCGGAGGACGAGTGATTTTGTGAAATGTCAGTTTTTCGAGCAAAATTACTGATTGGCAAAATTTTGAGTTAAAAAGAAAGGACCCACACCATATAGGGAGATTTCTGCCTCAAGTCAAATTTAATCTAACCCACGTAAAAATGTTCTTTTGAACCCCCTGAACAAATGTTCAAATGCAGCCAGGTCCGAAAAGGTCTTCGTTTCGAGATATGGAGCCCGAAAGATCGTTCCAAATCCAAAATCGCCCAAAGTTACCTTGTCTTAATGACTAAATTCTATTGCTGTTTCCATAGAAACCAATAGTAAAACAACGAAATATTTATTAAATTTTATTTCACACTTTTTTATTTCTTTTTCACTTGTCTATAATGACATTGTTTTGATTCATTTAATTTCCTACTATCCAAGAAAGAGTGTGTTATTTTTTAAAAAATATCGTCATTTTTTGAGTACCTACGTGGACACGAATTACTGATCGAAATTGTTTAGGTAAGGTTACCACAGAAAATTCCATAATCATAGTTCAAATAAAAATCAATGGACCTGATTAAATTGCCCATTTAATGGACATTTAAAATAAAAAACATGATGCACTCTGAAAGTTAAGATAATTCTAATCCTAGGAAGCTCGAAGAACAATAATTCATCATAAAATTTTGAGTCACAGAACTTAACAGAAGTTTTTTATTTAAAAAAAAAGTACCACAACTTTATTCTTGAATTGAAAAAACTGCAACGAAGCCATTGAAGACCCACGGTGTCATTAACATGAGTAAGAAATATGGTGTTATTTAAGAATTAATTATGCAGTTCTGAATTTCCATAAAATCAAAGCCAACTTTAATTTAATTTTTACATTTTTAAAACGTATTTGGAACGATCTTTAGGGCTCCATATCTTGAAACGAAGACCTTTTCGGACCTGGCTGCATTTGAACATTTGTCCAAAAGAACATTTTCACGTGGGTTAGATTAAATTTGACTGGAGGCAGAAATCCCCCTATACGGTGTGCGGGGTCCTTTATCCATAAAAGAAAAGCTCGAGTATTTTTTGGCAAGATAAATTAACGACAGAATATGTGAACGAACAACAACAATAATTTATTAAAAATAATTATAATTTTCCCAAAACGACTCATATTGTACAGTATAGTTTCCACAATACTTAAAAATTATAGCTGACAGTACAGATTTCAAAGTGACATGCGACTACTACATGTACTCTGCTTTTGAGGAACAGGCATTTTTATCGGTGATTAAAAACGATGCACCTTTTTTATCGCTGTCAAAGTGACAAAAATGTGACTGTCAAACAGACTTTTCTATATAGGAGTTAATTTATCAAAAGGAAAAAATATAAATGAAACAAATTTAAATAAATAATTATTCTGTTAATAACAAAAATATCCACTTAAATAACAAAAATTATAAACATAAACTCAAATATGGCATTTACTGAATACCTAATCTAAAAATACAATATTTTTTTAAAAATAGCCTGTTAAAAGGGTTAGTTTTTCGAAGCTATATCTGTTAGTCGTCTGATATTTGTGCATAGAATACCCCAGCTGAAGATGCCCTTCTTCAATCGATATTGGTGGGTCAATAAGTTAATGAGAATTGGTAATAACATAATTCTAAATGTATTCCAAGGATATTTGCGGCAGTGAAATATTCAATTTTCTGTCGTAAGATATTGTCAATGCCTCTCTTGTATTTCTTGGGGCTTGGTGTTTGGAGTTTACTTTTTATAATATTATTTATTTATTGTTAAAAGTGCTCGGTGTTGGGACAATCACTCTGTATTTAGTGAATACTAGTCAGTGACATAAATAGAAACGTTGAATACGTGACATATCGTAAGTTCAGAATTTACCGAAATAACCGGTAAAAAATTAAAATAACCGGTAATTATCGTCATGTGTTTTTTGTCCTAATAACCGGTTAACCGGTTAACCGGTTAACCGGTAATGCAATCCCTACTGTCTGTCTGTAACTTTTTTTGTGCGCACGTTTACTCTGGAATCGTTTGAGATATTGACTTGAAATTTGGTACACATATGTACTTTAACGAGATCTAGAACTAGATTATATTTTCATCTTGTTCTGTGGAAGGGTTGGGGGGTAAATTGGGGTAAATTTGGGGTAAATAGGTAAATCAAGCAGGTAAGAGTCTATAAAATTGGTATTTAGTATATACAAGAAAAGCTAAGGTCTCAAAAAAAATTTTGGCATTAGTCACCCCCATTACCACCCCCACCCTATTATTAAAGGGGATGAAAAAAAATGTGATTTAGTGTGTGTACAAGAACCAGAAACCTCAAAATATTTTTTTACTTCATCCACCCCCACTACCACCCCCTATCACCACCCTCACCTCATTACCGATGTGGGGTTATCATTTTATGGGTTTTTGGAGTAGAGGATTTCAAATATTATATTATTAAAGTTCCATAAACAATTATTTCCACATACAAAATTTTTTCGTTGTGATTGACTTGGAGAGAAAATCTGGATGTGGAAGTAGTGATTCCTTGGGCAGCGGCTTTTGCATAAAGTGAAAGTCATTACCTTGCATTTATTAATATTAAAGGGCACCTGATTCTGAACATGTCATCTTGTAAAAGCAAATAATCCTGATAATCACCTGTTTGTTTAAATATTTTCATATCATCAGCGAAAAGGCTAACTGATGATGTTTAACAGAATCTACAATATCGTTAATGAAAATTAAAAATAAAAGTGGTCCTAGATTTGAGCCCTGTGGAACTCCTGAATTTGATGTGTAGTAATTCGACTTAAAATTATTGATTATTATTGACCATTGACTATTGGCCATTATTGATCATGACATATTGCTGCCGATTTATAAGGTAAGCAGACATAAATGTTATTAAATCACTAGAGACCGAGAATTTTCTAAGCTTATTTAGCAATACGCCGTGGTCAACTTTGTCGAATGCCTTAGCAAAGTCAGTATAGATCACATCCATTTGTTTATTGTTTGTCAAGGCATCCATCGTAGAAGTCACAAAATCTACTAGATTTCCATTTACTGATCTTTTCTTTTGAAACCCATATTGAAAGTTAGATATTTTCTTTTTGGCATGTTCGTACAGATAGCTATAGATAATGGTCTCGAATATCTTAGATACATTTGATAATATAGCAATAGGACGATAATTTAGAATTTCTCTTCGATCTCCGCTTTTAAAAACAGGAGTAATTCGTGCTATTTTCAGTTTATCAGGAAATCTGAAATCTTTACAAGAGAAGAACTAAACACATTTTTGATGGAAGCTCCTGATTATGATTTTTTGCTTATGAAGGGAAAATGAGTTAGGTTGGCCGGCTTAATAAATAAACCTAGATTAAGCAATGCGACGAAGACGCGAAACTCTTAGTTTTTATCAACCCAGCGCCTTATCCCCTTTGCAATTTTAGTAATTATTGAGGCCTCTTTAATCTGCAATTATATTCCAATCCATCCACCGTCTACGAGATTCGCATTTATTTACCCCATCATCGATCGCATCATTATTAAGAGCCTTTAAAACAATCTGCGAACTTTTACATTTTCTAACGATTCGATTAGTTTGACTTATTCATGGAGTGGGCGTGCGGAATTGCGGGCTAATTATCCAGAAACAAAAGCCGGCGACTGTGCCGGTCACCTTATCAGACTTAGAGCACCCATTGTATGGTGAAGTGTAAGCCGACCGTTTTCAACAATTAGTACTTGTTAATCCCCCCAATCCGCTGCACATTACCTTTATTCGGAGCCCGGCCTTTGTGCCTGGCCATATTTATGTGCTCTTGGGCGGCTCGTCACAGGTTAGGTGGACGGTGGGTGTAACGTTTTTCAATGGTTTTATTATACTTGGAAATCTGTATGCATGTATTATGTAATAAAAAAAATATTACTATTTTTGGTATTCAGCAGATAACTTTCAAAGAAACCATCACAACTTATACACTTTTTATGTACTATGAAATTACTTACTTTCTGTATATTGTTGCCCTAATCTGGGCACGTTAATACACTAGTCAGGTAAATACTTTAAAACACTAATTATTGGAAAACCAATCAAAATAACTACTCTTCTAGCTAATACTGACGAAGTATTGAATTACATGATAGGATTTCTAGCATTTTAAGGCAAAAAAAATAATACAAGGAAACTAGATGAAAAAGTCTATAACCGGAAATTATTCTCTATGCGCGACCATGTGCCAGAACTCCTGAAGTCATTATAATTTGGGGGGACTGAATGAAACTTTTACCAGCTGTTTCTAGGCTCATGTGGAGCAAAAAAGTCGGGGAGGTCCATCATGGGGAGGTAGCTTTCAAATATGGCGGCCGTTCAAAATGGCGACCCGACTGCGAATCTTTAAATTCAATTATCTCGAGATCGGGTGGAGCAATCTTCAATTTTTTTTTTTCTAAATGTAGGTTAATGAATTGAATATATTTTTGTTTGTAATGTTTATGGCCAAAAAAACAGTATTTATCGGTCAAAATTTGAAAAAACGAAAAATTGGATTTTTTGAAATTTACGTTTTGCTGCTTATTGGACTAACGGTTGGGTATATCGATAACGTGTTCTGAATAAGAGTTTTAGAGCAACATCTCACCTTTAAAACGCAAAAAAGAAATTGAAGATCGGATTAATAGAACCCGACATTTCGAGATTCAAAGTGGACGGGGCGGGGTTGAACATTAATACTGTATTTTAAAATAATAGGGTTTATCTATCTGTCCGTATAATTTTATTGTTTTTTGCATTTTATTTTATATTATTTATTTCATATTTCAGGTAATGGTGTGACTCCTTCAAAGAAAACAGCGATCCTTCTCCAAAAAAGTTGAATATTGACCGTAGCTGCATCATTTGTGAAAATTCTACACCACTCCAAAGACTTGGACTCATGGAATGCTTTGTACAATGCCGCGATACTAAGAAAATTTGAACCAATAATAAAACTGCACGAGGGGTTATCTGACCAACAAATACCTTACGTTTACTACCATAAAGAATGTCGCAAAACATTCGTCCACAAAAGAAATCTTGAAAGAATCGCCCGCGCCGCAGATAAAGGTCTTTCACCTGATGAAGATAATAGAAACATCAACGGAACTCCGTCATCTATGAGAAGAACATTGCCCGATAGGAAAAATGCCAGTACTACAGGGCGTGTTTATCCGGAGATCTGCATCTTTTGTGACAAGCCAGGAAAATACTACCAAAGTTCGAGGACAAGGGAGAAGTGTGTTAAGTTCGTTGATCTCAGAGCGGACAAGACACTTCGAGCTGTAGCCGTCTAGCGAATGGATAGTAAAATCATGGCAATTACTTCACGAGATATTGTCGCTGGTGAGGCTCACTATTATCATTCCTGCTATAATTCATACACCAGGAAACGACCACAGAAGGTACAGCAGACTTCCTCAGATCCTTACTCCAAAGAAGATAAATTAGACAAAAAATTCGGTGATCTGTTAAGATGTGTCAACATTAATAACAAGGTTTATATAGCTCCTTCCAATTACACCTTTGAAGCCTAACTAGTGACTATATTAAAACAAAGAATAAGTTGGACGCATTTGAGAGTGGTCTCAATGTCAGTGAACAGATTGAAGTAGCAGCTGATATTCTGAAGAGTTCAATAAAGAATTCCATTTCCTCGGTAGAACAAATTTGGCCACCGAATATCAACAATTTGTCCATTGATGACTTTCAAGAGCCGGTGATACTTCTTAGTTTCTTAACCAAGCTCCTCAGTAATAGTATGAATAAAGTCAATATTGTCTATAGCTTAAGATATACTATATGCTCCATTGATAAAGTTCTTGCTGGTAAGCACTACAACCGCGCAGTTTGCTTACACAAGCTCGAGTATGGAGCCTGCATGAGCCTGTACTCTGGGTTTTTGGAATGGGTAGATATAAATGAGTTAGACCTTTCCTACGTCTTTGTTGGTCAGGTTGGTTGGTTGGTTACCTCGTGCAGTTTTATTATTGGTTAAAATTTTCTTAGTATCGCGGCATTGTACAAAGCATTCCATGAGTCCAAGTTTTTGGAGTGGTGTAGAATTTTCACAAATGATGCAGCTACGGTCAATTTTCAACTTTTTTGGAGTAGGATCCATGTTTTCTTTGGAGGAGTCACACTATTACCTGAAATATGGAATAAATAATATAAAATGAAATGCAAAAAACAATAAAATTATACGGACAGATAGATAAATCCTATTATTTTAAAACACAGTATTAATACTCAACCCCGCCCCGTTCACTTTGAATCTCGAAATGTCGGGTTCTATTAATCCGATCTTCAATTTCTTTTTTTCATTTTAAAGGTGAGATGTTTCTCTAAAACTCTTAATCAGAACATGTTCTCAATATACCTAACCGTAAGTCCAATAAACAGTAAAACGCAAATTTTAAAGAACTTTATTTTTCGTTTTTTCGAGTTTTGACCGATAAATACTGTTTTTTCGGCCATAAGCATTACGAACAAAACTGTAGTCCGTTCATTCACCTACATTTAGAAAAAAAAGAAATTCCAGATTGCTCCATCCGATCTCGAGATAATTGAATTTAAATATTCAAAATCAGGCCACCATTTTGAACGGCCGCCATATTTGAAAGCTACCTCCCCATGATGGATCCCTCCGAACTTTTTGCTCCATATGACCCCAGAAACCCGTGGTAAAAGTTTCATTCAGTCCCCCCAAATTATAATGACTGATAGGTCTGGCAAATGGTCTATTTTAAAATGAGGTTTGTACTGTTCCTAAAATTGCCGATGTGTCTTTATAAACAATTTCCTTCACGTATCCCCATAAAAAGAAATCTATTTTTGTAAAATCTAACAGGCCATTTAGTGAGTCCATTTCTTCCAATCCATTGAAGTGGGTAGGTATTATTTAAATGGTCTCTAACTGCATTTAAATAATGTGGTGGAGCACCATCTTGCTGAAACCACATCCTATTTCGAATCAAGATTCACCAATAAATGTGGCAGATAGTTTTCCAGAAAATGAAGATAAATAAATAGCTCCTCCAGTCAATGTACCGTCAAAAAAATTTTTATAGACCATCTGCGTTAGTTATCAACTTGCCTAAAAAAGTGAGGATTTTCCGAAGCATAATAATGGAAATTATGTCTATTAACCATTCCACTTTTATGAAAAATTGCCTCATCAGTGAATAAAACATTATGAAAGAAGGTGACATCTTGCATTTTATCTCAATTACAAAATTGTAGACGCCTTTGAAAATCGTCATCAGATAATTCCTGGTGCATTTGAATATGATTTGCATGAAACTGATTTGTTTTTAAGATTCAACTTATTTCTTCTGACGAGCACACTTCTCTCTGACTAATATGGGGATTCTCAACCTTTGCCAGCACCACAGAAAACTCATTTTCTTCATTCACAACACGTTTTATTCTTTCACTTTTTTTTATATTCGATATTTCCAGTTTCCAAAAATTTATCGAGAAGGTTTGGAAGCTACTAACATCAGGAATCCTTCTTTCAGGATATCTTTCCTTATAAATTCTAGTGATAAGCAAACAATTTCTGACCGACTCGCCCAAAACAAAAGTCATGTCTACAAGTTCCGCTTTATGAAAATTCATTTTGTAAAACTCGAAATATTTTAAATTTAACACAAATGATAACTGACGATCGATAAGTGCGATAAATGTTCGGTTCTATTCCTTGTTGAATAGCGAAAACAGCAAAAAAAATTACAAAAAAATTATTACAGTAAGGTACCAGTGAAATACTATTTACCCACTTCAATTCAGGGTTGGTATATTTAAGACAAAATGTTTTAAACAAGATGTTCAAAACATGTTTAAAACATCGCACCATGTTTTAAATAAATGTTTAAAACATATTTAATACACAATATGATGTTTTAAACAACTGTTTAAAAAACAGTGCGATGTTTTAAACAAATGTATTATTTTGGAATGTGGAAAAGCAGGAAAAGTGCCGATGATGGTCCATTCCGATCAATACTTCCAATATAAACAGTAAACACACTCACAAAAAACTAGCCTCTGTAGTCTTACCCTTCTTGACTCTTTTAAGTCAAATGGTTAGTGACCACTTGCACTAAACTGAACATTTTATTTGCAGAGTGCTGTAAAATCCCGTTAAGAGCATAATTTGACATCAAGTAGTAGTAGCAGACACGGTAACTTGGCAGTCTTGGCACAATTTAATTTTAGTTTAATAGTTAGAGTTTTAAACGTTTGAAACCTGTTTTAAACGTGTTTTAAACATACTATTTAAAACATTGAAAAAAAAAAACTTTAAAACAAGAAAAACTGTTTAAAATAAAAAAACCAGTTTTTTTGTTTAAAATGAAAGAAAACTGTTTTTTTTTCAACCCTGCTTCAATGGATTGGAAGAAATGGTCCCACTAAATGGCCTCATTTCAAAATTGCATAAAGACGTCTCACAATCAAATTGGGAACATGTGAAGCACTTATTATAATTTTTTTTTATTGAATTTATTTGAAGAAACATCTATTTTTAAAGATAATTCGTGAATTTTGTACTTATTGCTCAATAAAACGAAAATGGTTACAATTAGCCATAGGGAAGTACTTACAAAAAAATGTTCGTTTTTCATTTCTACATCACATCGTCGCAAAATACACAGGGTGTTCCATTATGAAAAAAATTCAATTTAAAAATTTCTTAATTTAAAATTTTTGCATCTATAAAAAAAAATAAAAAAACCGTAAAGAGCGTGTTTATGGTTATTGTATTTAACAGAACCATTATGGCAACGTGAAAATACGAAGAGAACAAGGAACAGGAGCAACAATCAATATTGAACAAGATATAGAGCTAGAGAAGTGTTAGATCATTAGTGACGAAATGAAAAAATTAGCATTCACCAAATTTGTAAATAATTGGAGTCGAAAGTAACAAATGTATGAAAACTGTCTAAAAAATAAAAATCCTTTCAAGTTGAAATGTCCTCGCATCTTAGAAGAGGGTGAAAAGATGCAAAAAATGAAGCATTATTGTCTATGGGCTGTGACAAAAATTTGCTTATTTGCTGTAGGTTTTTCAATTTTTATTTTAAGTTTGTTACCCCTCAGTTTTCCATACTTTTTCAGGCACGACACTGCAGGAATGTTTGTCGCATGTAAATACCAACTTTATTATTCCATTTTAAACCCACTTACAAGGTCGGACTGGCAACATTATTAACTTTTAGGGTGGAATATTTGCTATTGTTGCCGAGTTCAGTTGCCGTCGACCAAAAAACGAATTTAACTATGAACTGTATGAAAATGACATTCCTGCTGTGGAGTTAATACATTAGCGAGATGAAATCTCACTTGTTTTAAATCTAAACCAACACGGGGATCTCGCAATTGCCCGAGTTACTATGGCAATTTTCTGTCTGCAAACATTCGCTAGATTTGCTGAAAATGACTCTAAAATCGTTCGTAAAATATAAAATACACACCCCGGAAGTTGTTTTATGCAGTAAGTGAATTATTATTTTTTAAAGTAGTAACCTAAAGAAACGGTCTTGTTAAATATAATTCAAAATATACTTTTTCATCATACTCAATAGCAATTATGTAAGAAAAAATAATGCAGAAAAAATCATTCAAGAATGCAAAAGAATTTCGCCATCGAGTATCAAACAAATTTTTTTCGAAAACTGTATCCTACAGTTCAAAAATTATTATAAATTATTACGGGAGCCCACTCTAACTCTCCGTCCCCTCCCCCCGATCCTTGGGGACAATGTTTTTCATAAAGATTAAAGCCGAAGGAACAATTTAAGACATGTCCTAAAAAAAAAACGGCTGCACTTTCAAAATGGCGTCCGTTTAAAAAAAAAATTGCAAATATTGTTTTTGTCATTTAACACAAAAACTAAAAAAGATGGAGAAAAACTTTCTGCGCAAAAAAGTGCATAAAATTTTCTACAATTTTGTTCCTATACAATATTTGGATAGGAGGTACCATTTTCCATATAAATGTTATCATTTTCGAAATAAATGTCTGCAAATTATATTATTATTATTATTATTATTATTAATTTTCTCAGTTTATTTTATTTCTTGTTATGTTAATAGTATAAAGTTATATTATATGCCTTACAATAATTGTCACAGTTATTTCCTCTAAGTGATTTACCGATATATGAATTTCCATGTTTTCTTAATGTTGGACTCATTTATCTGCAAAATGGTAACTCCTATCAAAATATTGTATAAAAACAAAATTGTAGAAAATTTTATGCACGTTGTTTTTTGTGAAAAAAGTTTTTGTCCATCTTTTTTAGTTTTTGTTTTAAATGACAAAAACAACGTTGGCAACAGTTTTTTTTAACATATGGCCGCCATTTTGAAAGTACAGCCAGTTTTTCTTTTAAGACATGTCTTAAATTGTTCTTTAGGGTTTAATTCTTATGAAAAATATTGTCCCCAAGGATCGGGCGGGGGGTGCACGTACAGCTAGGGAGGGCTCCCCGACTAAATGTGAAGAGAAAATTTTGACATTTACAATCACTTTATTTGACATGTAACGCCAGTATCGATAGCATCAAACATTTAGTAAACAATCACCAAATTCCATTAAGAAAACACACGTTTTTTAAATCTTGAATTGGTGGCAGTTTATTCAATAATTTTATCATTGGAATTGAATAAAAACATAACATGTTATCAGAAAGTGATGAAGATCTATCATGTGAAGTGTCTGAATTTCTGGACTTACTCCGAACAAATCGATCAAGCAATATGAATCTGCTTACAAAGACTTTATGGTATAATTCTAAGAAATTAAAAAATGTGTCTGAAAGTGTGATATTGGCATATTTTGAATATAGAATTACGAGAGTGTAGCCGACAACGTTATGGTCTATATATTCGATGCTGAAGAAAACACTAAATATCAAACAAAATATAGATATAGGGAAATATTCCAAGTTGGTACTGTATTTGAAAAATAAATGTATAGGATATCGTTCAAAAAAGTCAAAAGTTTTAACAAAAGCGGAAATTGAGAAATTATTAAAAGAGGCACCAGATGAACGCTTCTTACTATTAGTGAAGATGAGTCATATTAATTCATCAGTATATATTTTTATAAATTTTTTGAAGTAATTATATTGTTTCAGGTTATTTTAATATTTGGCACATATGAGGCATATAGAAGAAGCGAACTATGGAATTTAACAATAGATGATATAAAGGATAAGGATTCAATTATTATTGTAAAAATCCAAGATTCAAAAACTCACACTCAAAGAGCATTCATCATTTCAAATTTGATCTATATTAAATTGTACCGAAAATATTATACTTTGCGTCCAGAGTTCACTACCAACCGCAGATTTTATATTAGATATGTGAATAGAAAATGTACAAAGCAGGTTGTTGGTGTTAATAAAATTAGAAATACTCCAAAAGAAATTGCAACATATTTGAAATTATTGGAAGCAGAGAGCTATACTGGTCATTGCTTCCGAAGACCACCTGCTACACTGCTAGCTGATTAGATTTCGCCAGTATTAAAAGACATGTGAGCTGGTGGCCAAGGTACTTGTACTTAATACTTAAATTTTTATTTTAAGTACTTTTTACTTATACCTAGGGACTCGAAGAAAAAACCGCTGCCCAAGGAATCACTACTTCCACATCCAGATTTGCTACCCAACTCTCCCACAACGAAAACATTTTGTATGTGGAAATAATTGTTTATGGAAATTTAATAATTTAATATTTGAAATCGTCTACCCCAAAAACCCATAAAACGATATGCCACATCGGTAGTGGGGTGGGGGTAGTGGTGGTGGTAGTGGGGATGAATGAAGAAAAAAAATATTTTGTGGCCTTTGGTTCTTGTACACACACTAAACCACAATTTTTTTTCACCCCCTTTTACCATGAGGTGAGGGTAGTAATGGGGTGGCTAATGCCAACATTTTTTTTGAGTCGTTAGCCTTTCTTGTATATGTATACTAAATACCAATTTTATGGACCTTACCTGCTTGATTTACCTACTTACCTCATTTACCCCAATTTACCCCCCAACGCTTCAACGCAATAAGATGAAAATATAATCAGGTCCAGATTTCGTTAAAATACAAACGTGTACCAAACTTCAAGTCAATATCTTAAACGGTTCCAGAGTAATCGTGCACACAAAAAAGTTACACAGACAGATTGACAAAAATTTTTCTGCTCAAACTTAAAGTCTCGACGTTTCATGACATTCTAAGTCTATTTGAAAAATAAAAGTTTTAAAAAAAATTTTTGTAGTTACCAAACTACAGAAGATAAAAGAATTTTGAATTTGAATTAAGTTTATGGAGTCAAATATAGTTCTCAATGCAACTCTGTCCAATAATAGTGTTCAAGAACAAATCGTTTCCAATTACTGTACCTTGAAAATTAATATACTTTTTTTTAAAGCACCGTGAACAATTTAGTGCAGCCACAGTATCAGATTTAAATTTCAGGTTATGTTAAGCACTGTAATAATTACGAAATCGACGAGATAACGACTGAATTCCTGAAACTCAACTAGGTACCTACCAAGTTCTAACACGTTTTTCTCTACTAAAAATGAGTTTTTGCCAACAGTAAACTACCTAGTGAGGACTGTGACGAATACTGTGCTTTTTGATCTTAAAATACAGAAGACCAAAGATGGAACTGCAGATCTAAAACAAGCTAAAAACGTACTCTTCGCCAATTTACTGAGATTTTTAAATTTAATTGTTACATATTCTATAGGATACTCTTCGCAGTTTTCTTGTAAATAATGTTAGTTTTTGGACATCCTAAATTTTGTGATACCATCTTTATTGTGAAAAAAATTGTATGAAAAAAAAAATGAAAAAAAATATCCAACCGTGGGATTCGAACACGGGACCTTTGGATTGCAACGCAATCAATCAATCAATCAATAGTATTTATTCAGTATTAATAGTACGATATGTGCCTCCTCGGAGCCCAACCCGGAGCCAGCCACACGACCAGGACAGGTGACGTCGAGGTGGGTGTGGGGCTGGGCGGGGTGGGCCCGATTCAGCTTAGAGATAGTTCGAGTGGGGGGCTAGAAGCTCCTGTCCACCGCAGGTGGACTTAAAAACTAGGTTAAAATATTTTATTGTCCACATGGACCTACAAGTAAATTAAAAATAAACATAACTCTAAAAACATTGGCGAACGCGCACTACACAATTTTGGTTATTGACACGGGAAAACTGAACGAAAAAACCCGTTCGAACAAATGACGGCCTTGCGGTCTGATCGCCGACAAGGAAGGTAAGATGGAAAGATAAAAGCTGTGATTTAAAAAATTAGGATTTGGATAAGTTTGCAACGCAAAGCTTTAGCCGCTGCGCCACCACCTATTGCTACAAAAATTGATTGTCTGTAATATGTATCTTTCGACATTCATACATATTTCACTTCTATGAAATATATATTAGTAAACTTCATAAACAAAAAAAAAATTATTATGGAAATAATATCTCGCAAGATTTCCATTTTAATACAAGCGACAAAAATTAAGAGAATTTTTTTTTTTTTTAATTAAATAATTAATAACTTTTTTATTTACTGATCGATTTTCTTCAAAAACAATACGGTTCTTCCTCTAGCTAACACTAACTTACTTTCTAAATTTCAATACAATCGGACTTTTCTTTCTTAAGTTATCGTGCTTACAAGAAACGTGACGGACGGACGGACAGACGGACATTTTGAAAGTTGTTCAGAATTCGTTCACTAACACAATAATATGAACATTTTTTCTCTACGAGCGATATTTACGATTTTAGAAATGTGCCGATCAAATATAATATACTCTTCGTTTTTGCGAAGAGTATAATAATATAGGTAGGTACCTACATACCTACTTAATCCGCTTCTGGATAAAATTAACATGACTGTGGTGAATTCTTTTCACTCCAAAAACATTCAAAGAAAAGGTGTTTTCATACAAATAGGTACACCGACATAATTTAACTTCATGTTATAACCTATTTAATTTAACAAATTTGCTTATGTTTTAAACTGCATTCACTTAGATAAAGCTCCTTTGTATGTATTAACACCATACATATACTATCTAAAAACTCTGTTTTTTCACACTTTCCAGTAGCTCTGTTTAAATCAGGTTTAAATACATCAAGCATTGCCGTTTGTTAAGCACACATGCAAATAACGCCACTGTATAACAATGCTCAGGCCATCAAGTACTGTTTCGGACGCTTGTGTTTTGTTTGAAAATTTGCACGGCCAACCACGTTACGTATGTACATACGTAACAATCTACCCAGTTCTTTTACGACATTATTTAGATTTCTTGTATCAATCGCTGAAAATATTGCAAATTAGCTTGTCGCGGATTAATAATAGTTAGGTGGCTGTGAACAAAGTCTTCTACAAAGAACGGCAACAGTGGACAAACATTAGATATTGACAATTGTGATTTTATTGTTTTCATCATAATCGAGGAGATTTGCTCGATTAGAATTTTTATTTAGGCGCAGGAAGTAAGGTTAGAAAATTGGTGTAATAAGATTCGAACAGGTAGGTACATGGCTTGCTAAAACTTTGCAGTCGTGTAGGTAATAACGTATACTTTACGAATAAAAATTGTTTAATTGAATCCTCTACCTGTAGAATGTAGGTGGTGGAAAATAGTCCAGTGTTTGACGATTTTTCGTTCAGAATTCTTTCGGATAAAACCGATTGTCGTGAAATTTGGACAGTAATTAGGGAATGGCTCAAGGAACAAAAGTTATATAGTGCCGATGTGTGCTTTTACTCTGGGGGTGGAAATTATTACAGAAATGTGCCGATCAAATACAATATACTCTTCGTTTTTGCGAAGAGTATAATAATAAGCATAACACTAGTTTATATTGTTTTATGTGTTGATTATAGGTATTATATGTAATTTTATTAAAAAGAGCTTCTTAGCTCTTAGGAAACTTATAAAATTCTTTCAACTGTCACCTCTACCTTGCAATTGAATCTGTTTTTCATATAATTTGACTAGTAATATTTTTTTACAAAAAGTTGTTTCTCTCATTACATCAAAAATAACATATATAAATATAATATAATACAATATAATAATAACTGACGAAGACAGCGTTTTGCGACAAAATATATAGGTACTGGTATTTAAATTCGACACTTAAAATACTTGTACTTAAAATTGGTGGCTTATTTAAGTACCAAGTACTTTTTTAAATACTTAAAGTAGCAAATTGATGTACTTAATACTTGAATTAACCGAATTCAAGTAATACTTACTTAAATTTTTAAGTATCACCTAAGAGACTTGTACTGGGTACTGGTACTTATTTATATTTTTAGAAAATACTGGTACTTAATACTTAAGTACATTTTATCGGTACTTACAGCAGCTCTGTTATATTATCTATAATTTCATTGATTGTGTAGGTGGATGTAAGACTTACATCCTGGATGTAAAAGACTTTTACGTTCTAAATATGCAACTTTCCTATTTATGTATTTGTGCCCTTGAAAGAGTTGACAAATACAGAATAAAGTCAATAATTTAATGTCATCAAAACGTTGAATTTCTGATCACGAAAACAATTTAATATTTCAGTTGTTTCTTACACAAAAGCTAATCTGCTAAAACTCTTTAATTAACGAGTCTAAGTCCCTAGATGAAAACGATTTACATCACCTTACATTTACAAATTGTTTCGGTAGATATATCCGATTGAAAGCTGCTATTAGATCCCTTTGTATACGCGTTACATTCTGGTTTTGAGTGAGGACGCTTTCCAAAGGATTTTGCCACTGCTGGCCAAATGAAATTACGAATGGGTGTTGATTTTATTCGGGTTTCTGTTAAGGGCGGGCCAGTTTGTGCTTGCACTACGAGAAAATTGTTGAAATATCGGGTCTGTAGAAGCGTAAGTGAATTATCCTTCGAATATAAATAATCTATTTATATTCGAACATGGTCCTGAATTATAATACAAATAAATTTGATGAATATCGGCTCGCAGCTTTGTTCGGGCCATTTAAATGTTTAAGGAAAATCGCGAAAGTTGGCCGTACAATAAATTTTCTGGTGAAATAATCGTCGCAACTTAGAACAGTGATTTTTCATATAGTATGTTTCTTGAATTTTGGAATAACATTAATTTGAATCTGATAAATTTTGAATAGCATCACTAATGACTTGATGGATATTTTTTGCGCCGTGCTTGGCTTAGAGAAAAGGATTAGAGTATCCCATCAAACATTTATAGTCTAATGGGGAAAGTGAGCTGGGTTTAGACCGTCGTGAGACAGGTTAGTTTTACTTCCACATCCAGTGGAAGTATAGTAACGAAAAAAAAAATTTAAAAAAAACTTTATTGTTCAAATAGGCTTAGAATGTCATGAAACGTCGAGATTTTAAGTTTGAGCGAAAAAAATTTTTCTGTCTGTCTGTCTAACTTTTTTGTGCGCACGTTTACTCTGGAACCGTTTGAGATATTGACTTGAAATTTGGTACATATATGTACTTTAACGAGATCTAGAACTAGATTATATTTTCATCTTGTTCCATCGAAAGGTTGAGGGGTAAATTGAGGTAAATTTGGGGTAAATAGGTAAATCAAGCAGGTCCATAAAATTGGTATTTAGTATATACAAGAGAAGCTAAGGTCTCAAAAAAAATTTTGGCATTAGCCATCCCCATTACCACCCCCACCCCATTATTAAAGGGGATGAAAAAAAAATGTGATTTAGTGTGTGTACAAGAACCAGAAACCTCAAAATATTTTTTTACTTCATCCACCCCCCACCCCACTAACGATGTGGGGTATCGTTTTATGGGTTTTTGGGGTAGAGGATTTCAAATATTATATTATTAAAGTTCCATAAACAATTATTTCTACATACAAAATTTTTTCGTTGTGAGTGACTGATAGAAAATCTGGATGTGGAAGTAATGATTCCTTGGGCAGCGTTTTTTTACCGTACTGATGACTCGTCGTTGCGTTAGTAATCCCGTTCAGTATGAGAGGAACCGCAGGTTCGCATTTTGTTCACGCACTCGCTCGTGCGGGCGGTAGTGCGAAGCTACTATCCTTGGGTTTATGCCTGAACGCCTTTAAGGGTGGCGGTGTCGTGCTTAGAAAAATGATTTCGTAATTCGACAATTTTTGGTATATCCTGAACCGATTGAAAAAATTTTTTGATAGGCTTTTAAAGAAAACTTTGTAGAAAAATACCAGACTATTGAAATCAACAAAAAATTTTTTTTTTATTTTCGCACGAAATTTTTTTTTCCTTTAGTTTTCAATAGCCTAGTACTGTCGTGTGCAAAAAAAATGGAACAAGTCTTATAACGTATTTTTGCTAAAATCTAGTTGTGTACATCTAACTTTAATTTTTGTGACATTGTCAGTTATTTGTCAAAATTCATTGCAAGTGTGCATAAACTAATATGCCCCATATAATCGATTTAGTTAAAGCTGGAGTTATTGCTAAAGCAGAAGATGGATGCTCAATGAGACAAATTGCACCGCGTTATAATATTAACAAAAATTCGGTGTGTAACATTTTAAAAAAGTGGAGAATAAACGGTACGATTAGTAGAAATCCTGGATCAGAGCGACGAGGGATATCAACTCAACAAGATTTGCAATTGGTAAATAAGTAGAAAATCCATTTTACTCAGTTATTCAGGCTGCTGAAGAAACGAATTTTCCTGGATCGAGTAATACTGGTCGCCGGTGAGTAAGAGAATCGGAGCTACGCTGTCATCCAGCAGCACAGAAATACTTACTTAAAGCTGACCATAAAGAAGCTCGACTAGAATTTGCGCTTGAATTTTTAGTGCATGATGAAAATTTTTGGAACAATGTAGTTTCTACAGACGAAAAAACTTTCCAGTCAACTCACAGCGGCCGTGTTCGTGTTTACCGACCTCCGAATACTCGATTCGATGAGAATATATATCTAACAATGACAAAAGTGGTAGATTTTCCGTTAATATGTGGGCTTGGAGATCTGCACGTGGTCCTGGTGTTTTGTGGCATATCGAGGAACGATTTAATAGTGAAACATATATCAGGATTTTAGACAATATTATGCTCCCTTCTGTGTCACAATTATTTTCTAATAATGAATTCATATTTCAACAAGATAATTGTTCCGTTCGTACTGCTCATACTATCTGGTTTCAAGATGACAACATTAATGTTCTTAACTGGCCCAGTCATAGTCCAGATCTTAACCCTATGGAAGACGTATGGGGACTACTCGTAAGAAGTATCCAAAAACTAAATGAGAGACCATGGAATGCCCAAGAATTACTGGAAATGATAAATAATGCTTGGGAAAATATTATTACTGATGATTATTGTAAAAGGTTATTTAATTCTATGCCAAACAGACTTATAGAAGTTATAAAAAGAAATGGTGCAATAACGAAATATTAATAATTAGTTTCTTGTGAAGTTGGGTATCCTTTGTCCCCTGATCTAGGTTTTATACTTATTGTGCCGTTTATTCTCTACTTTTTAAAAATGTTAAACACCAAATTTTTGTTAATGTTATAACGCAGTGCAACTTGTCCCATTGACCATCCATATTGCACATTTAATAAACATATGTATTGAACGCGATTTATCCTGATATTTTCAAAAAATCACAAGTTACACCTGTATACAAAAAAGGTGACAAAAAAGTGACTTTAATAACACAGATATTTATAGACCTATCTCAATTACACTTATTATCTCAAAAATATTTGCTAGAATAACTACTAGAATATTTTGAAAAAAAAACAACTTACTAACTGATGCCGACTATAGAGAGAAGAGATTCACTATTGGCGCAATCTGTGAAATATACGGAAACATTATAGAAGCTTTTGAGAAATACAAACTATGCACCGCAAAATTTTACCTTGGCATTCTAATACAAAAATTGGAATACTATGGGATCAGAGGAAAAGCCTTAAATTTATTTATCTCTTATCTTGTGGACCGTCAACATGTGTAGTTTAAGAGTATCAAAACTTTCTGGTGTTGATTATGGTGTGCCATGGGGGTCAGGTCAGGGTCCTGTGCTGTTCGTAATTTACATTAATGATGTATCATTCGATAATGGATGCTGATGACATGACATTTTTGCTAAGTAACGAACTCTTTTTTAACTTGTGCACGAAGGAAAAAGAAGCTGATAATTTAATAAAAAACTGGTCAAGGAGTAATTATCTTACCATAAATAATGATAAAACAAAAACTTTAAATTTTGTAATGAAAAATAGAGAAATTAATAATGAACCTATAAAACTCCTCGGTGTGCATTTGGATGATTCATTAAACTTTCAGTTCCAAATTCACAACTTATCAAAACGACTTGTATTTATATAATAAGACAACTCGGCAACAAAATTACAGCTGGAGGCAATAAATTTAATTTAATTAAAAGTGCCCACTGCTTTTGTAGTAACCCTGTATATCAGACTCTCTATCAAACGAAATATCTCTTGCTTTTATCATTCCAGGCCGAATAATTACATAAGCTCGCCCACTATTTGTGATACTAAGGTATCACTACCGATTTATGCCGCATGAGAAAAGATAATGTATATTGTTAAAATAATAATAATTTACTGCGCCATCGACTTAAGTGGACGAAAAGGGGGAGCTGAAATACCATCATACATTCTAATTTGCCGATATTTTACGCGAATTATCATATCCTTGGCGTAATTCCGATGGAAATACGGCACCAAACAATAGCGGGCACTGAGCAACGGCGATTATAGCAATTCAAATACGCCTTGATGCACTTCAGTTGCCCTGACAGCTCTTTTGTCTCAACTAATTAAATTTCCTCCTCCACTTTTGTTCGCGTCTCTCCCTCACGAGGTGTGTTGTGCTCCGCAACTTTATATCTGCACCTACTTTCTTTGTCTACCTAATAACGAGGAGGCTCTAGAAATTATGCAACTTGCAGCAGAAATTCTATAGTCAAAGCGTAAGTGCAGTGAAATTGAATTTGCGATATCCATGAAAACATAATATAGACATGTTTGAGGATACTTACTCTTCGGAAAACTGATCAATCCCGAATGAAAGGGTATCTGCTTTGGTAGTTAATGGGGAAAAAAGGTGATTTTCTGTATATCTTATTGAGAATAATTGCACTCAAAGAAAATGATAGGTAAATTCAACCAAAAAGAGCATATGAAATCGCGCCTATCTAGTTTCATAGTTAAATCAATCAGTAAAGAATAGTCATACAACTTTACTTGTTTTCGTAAACAATTAGTAGTTTAATAATCATATCTTCTTGTAACAAATTAAATAGTACAATGACATTTTTTTATGTTCACTAACCAGTTTCAATTTGGTCTACAGTTAAATAGTACAACAACTTTGTTTTTTGTTCACCAACTAATTTTTAGGTTGATCTACACTTTATTGTATGATGAAGTTTTTGTTTGGTTAGCCAAAATCTCAGTATTGAGACATCAGACCACCCAAACCAAAGATTAGAGATCGTTTATAAGATCCATCCAAATATATCGATGATCCCTGAGAGAATTTGAACATTGCAATCATGTTATTAATTTTCTATAAATTCATAAGAGTATAAGATAATGCATGATTGATTATTGTCAGTGATTTGTATGTTTGGTCATCTGGGAATAATTTTTGTAATAGACTACGTGGTAAGCCAGCCAATTTTATGATAATTCTTTTAGAACTTCTAGAAGATGACAATAATATTGGTTTGTCTACAAAGTACAATAATACATGTATCTGAAGTTTCGAACGTTCACTCGAACGAATTTCATATGAAACGGAAAAATTAATAAAAAGTACAAATCGTAGGCGTACTATTTTTCTGCTAATATTTGCTAGCAACGATACTATCGTTGTCAGTAAATATTACCAACAAAATTGTGCGCATAAGTCGATTAATTGGAATTTTTCATATGAGATTCGTTCAAGTGAACGTTCGAAACTTCAGGTACATAATAATACAACGAACTAATACTGGGTTAGAATTACAATTCGATAATAGTTAAAAATAAAATATACTATTATCTAGTTTAATTTGACAGAATTCAACAAAATAATAGTCAGACTAACAAAATAAGTCTTATTCATCTATTTTATCTATTTTGTTTGTTTTGTTGTACGACAACTTTTTATTAATTAAAATAACAATCACCTCTTGTTTAAAAATACCATCAATATAGTTTGGTTTAACAAAATTAACGATATTGTTAGTTAACCATTTTTTTTTGTTGAATTTACCCATACTATTTCTTTGAGTGTGCAGATTTTTTCTCACGCAAATGAAATGATATATTGAATAGCTAAATACCCAAGTCGCCCAGTCGATGAAGGTATTTACCCACAAAAAGTTGCAAACTGTGTAAACTTTTTTTTAATGAGTTCGTGAAAGTGTGTAGAATAATATCCTGAAAAGTTTACATTTCGCTCGGATGCAGAACATAAAAAAAAGTGAAAAAAAATTTTTTTTCATCGTTTTTCAAAATTTTGAAATTAAGTCAAGCTAGGAAAAAACAAAAAATACAGATGGATAGATCACGTATTTATGAACAAAAAAAGTGCTAACAAAATTTATGGCTAAAGCCACGGTTTTCCCGGAAAAAAATAGTCAAGTGTAACGTTATAACACGAAGCGAGATGTTTTCCCGTCCGGAAAACTGTTTTTTAAAAACAATTAGAAATTTTCACAAGCAAAGAACAAAATACAAAAAGTAGCACTTTATTATGACGATGTGTACAATATAAAGTAAAGTGACAAAAAGCCTGAATAAACATCTTCCGAGAGAATAAGTAACTTTAGCTTATCTCTTGTTGTGACGTTGGGATGCTGATCTCAGCTGGAAGTCAAGGGGTACTGGCATCTATAACTCGCGCGCTTGAATACGCATGACTGTGACACCGACCGACGCATTGAATTACATGTCACTAAATCACAATTTGTTCAATTTATGAGTGTTGGTTCATTTAAAAGATGGAAATTGTAGCTTTCTGATGTTTTTTTGTTTTAAACAAAACAAGCAAAGGATGGATGGGAAAAATATACTTATATATATTATCACGCCCGAAAAAAAAAATTCGTTCTTTATCGAGAACTGTTAAAAAGTATGTACACTTCATGGTTATTATGGTTCATTAAGTTGTAGTAACGTGGATTCAAAAAAAAGTACATCTCAAATCATTTTAATTTAATTGCTTGATAATTTTCTTGATAAATATATATATTGGAGGCTGTAACTTGCCGAGAAATTGACCCACTGGAAAAACTAAAATATCACTATCTCAGAAAAAATGTATACCTTTCGAATGAAGTCCCACTTTTGTTTTTTTCGTTTATATTTCTAAAATGGTGCGTCGTAGGGAAAAATTTTCTTATACCAAATGAAAGCTCATGAAATTCTCTACAACGTCCATTTTCGAATTCGCAACCGTTTTCGAACTACACGCTCCGGAAAAGTGAAAATTTTCGAAAAACAGATTTTTACAAAAGTGAGACAATTCAACTTTAAGGAAAAGCAAGGTGGGCTTCTCAAAATTGTACTTAAAGTCAGAAATCATCAAGGAAACGGCAGTGATCTTTTACAACCCCTCCTCCACTCAAGGAGAGATTGAAGAGGCTGGGAAGATTTGCTTCCTCAAATGGTGTAGGGCACCCGCAAGACAGACTTCCCTTAACCAGTACCGCTTCCAGTCGTTCATGAGGTTAGTGGTAAATATAAAGCCCGATATCAGCTCCCCCCACCAACTGAGAGCGCAGCATTCCCGGCGCACCTACCACCAAGTGCAGCAGTGGCTCTGGAATGAGCTACCCTCTCAAGAGTGGGTGGAAACATGTAGGTTGTAGGAGACATCCTGGTGCCAATTACAACAGAAGATCCACCAGCACCTTTTTTTTTTATCATCTTTAAAATACAATTTTCTATTTCTCAGGTAAAAATCTGTATCGAAATTTTTTCAGTTTTCCGGAGCGTGTAGCTCAAAAACGGTTGCGAATTCGAAAAAAATATATAAAACGAAAGTTGTAGAGAATTTCATGAGCTTTCATTTGGTATAAGGAAATTTTTCCCTGAGACGCACCCGTGATAAACGGGGTGTTTTCTACCCCTTCCATCATTCCCTACTCTAATCTCTTTTTCAACTTTTTTATTAACATCATTACAAATACATTGTACAAGATTTCATCAAAATCCATTCATTAGCGCTCAAATTAAAGATTTTGGTCATTTTAGCACTCCGTTGACTGGACTATTAGCAAGTATTAGTATCGATGTGAGTCATTGTCATATTACATCACATCTTTTAAATACTAACCTCAAATTTTTAACATTTCGGGATTCGGCACTTAAATAGTTCAAATGATCTACATAAAACTCGTGTACCATATAAAAATCCACTATGGGTAAATTCACAAAGAAAGTCCCACTTTTGGTTTTTTCGCTTATATCTCGAAAACAGGTGCGTCTCAGGGAAAAAACCGCTGCCCAAGGAATCACTACTTCCACATTCGGATTTTCTATCCAAGTCACACAACGAAAAAATTTGTATCTGGAAATAATTGTTTATGGAACTTTAATAATATAATATTTGAAATCCTCTACCCCAAAAACCCATAAAACGATACCCCATATCGGTAGTGGGGTGGGGGTGGTGACAGGGGGTGGGAGTGGTTGGTGGATAAATTAAAAAAATATTTTAAGGTTTCTGGTTCTTGTACACACACTAAATCACATTTTTTTTCATCCCCTTTAATAATGGGGTGGGGGTGGTAATGGGGGTGGCCAATGTCAAAATTTTTTTTGAGACCTTAGCTTCTCTTGTCTATACTAAATATCAATTTTATGAACTCTTACCTGCTTGATTTACCTATTTACTCCAAATTTACCCCCCAACCCTTCGACCGAACAAGATGAAAATATAATCTAGTTCTAGATCTCGTTAAAGTACATATGTGTACCAAATTTCAAGTCAATATCTCAAACGGTTCCAGAGTAAACGTGCGCACAAAAAAAGTTACAGACCGACAGACAGAAATTTTTTTTCGCTCAAACTTGAAATCTCGACGTTTCATGAGATTCTAAGCATATTTGAACAATAAAAATTTTAAAAAAATTTTTTGTCGTTACTATACTTCCACTGGATGTGGAAGTAATTTTAAATTACTAATTTAAATACTGTTTTAAAAAAAGTAATTGTAATTGAATTACATTTTTCAAAGCAGTAATTGTACTTAAAAATTATTAATTCCTCAAGGGATACTCTGAAAATACCTTTGCATAGTAATTAATTACTGATAGAAATTACTTCATGTAATTTAAATTACTTCTCTAATAATTTCAAATCTCTAGAATAATTTTAATACTGTAGAGTTGAATTGTTTTACTATAATTAAATTATTTTAGAGTATTTAAATTACTTTATTTACATTCCTATTAAAAGAAAACATAAACATACAATATTATTCATATTTCATAGTTTGTATCATTTTACTTCCACATCCAGTGGAGGCATAGTAAGGCAAGATTAAAATTTTTTATTGTTCAAATAGGCTTATATGTCATGAAACGAAAGTTTGAGCAAAAAAATGTTTAGAAGAACTAAAGATCTCATTTTTTTTTACCTCATTCACCCTCAGTACCATCCTACCTACCCCCCCCCCCCACTACCAATGTGGCATATCGTTTTATGGGTTTTTGGGGTATGCGATTTCAAATATTATATTACTAATGTTCCATAAACAATTATTTCCACATACAAATTTTTTTCGGTTCGAGAGACTTAGAGAGAAAATCAGTATGTGAAAGTGGTGATTCCTTGGGCAGCAGTTTATATATTTGTTTTTAGTTATAAATTTTCATTCCTTTGTGATTATTGTCTTTACTGATTGATACAAAATTTAGATATATTTTCCTTTTGTATTATCCAGTATTTGTATATGTTTATAATTATTTGTACATTAACAAATGATTTTATAATTTACTAAATATTTTCCATTTTCATTATAACAAATTTAGAAGCTGTAGAGTAATTTATAAGAGTAATTTATTTGTTCAATTACCATTACCAAATAATTAGTAATTTAATTACATTTTTTTAATAGTAATTTAATTACATGGTAATCAAATTACTTTTTAACAATTAGTAATTTGTAATTAATTACTTTTTCAAAGTAATTTGCCCAGCTCTGCGCGTGGCTCGAATTGTTTCTATTTTCAATTACTGAGACGTGTACCTACTTCATTAGTAGTAGGTACAAACATGATGGAAACAGAACTTAAAAGTACAAACTCGTATTACATTTCGAAAAACTAAATTTTGAGTTATAAATTCCGATATACGTCTCAGCGTCTCTGCCCTAACAAGAGCTATAAGCGAAATCATTATTATGTTTGTCACATATACAATTTTTTCTCCCAGACATTCCATTAAAGCGGGTAAACTGAAATAGGACCAATATGTGTTTCGAATTTGATATTTCATAATTGAAGTGAAAATATCACTCTTCTTCTCCGTATTTCTCGTAAATTGCTATCTGAGAGAGTCGTGGCGGGTCATGTACTACGTTTTTTAATATTTCTCCCTTTATACACGGTGGCCTAAAATTATCTTTCGATATTTCTGTGGCTGATATATGTCCAAAAATAGGTGGTCTTTTATATAAAATTATTTCCGCAAATGGATAATAAGGGGATAATAAATATCAGTTTTTCAGTGGGTCAAAAAAATTGTGAAGCCATTTTGTACGATTTTTCTATGTACTTTTCGAATTTAGTATTGAAATTTAAAGAAAAAGTATACCAGGTATCGTTTTCTTAAAGAGCAAAAAAAACTTTTTTTTAAATCCGGACCTGAATTTTTTTTGTGTGTGACAAGTGATTATTCAGGAATAATAGTATATTATGTATATGTGGCAAATATGAACTTATTATTCCATTCCTTTAGAAAATAACAACCAAAAGAAATTTTGAAAAAAATACATAAAACATCCTGTATTTCAGTAACGAGGGCCCAACTAGCTTCTTCTATGGATGCTTATGATTACCCTCGGTGCCCTCTATCTGCCATTAAAGCATATCCGTTTCCTCGTGAAACACCCTATATAATAATAATAATAATATTTATTAATTTCAGAAAACTACAAAAAATATACATACATATATATGTCACATATATAACATATAACTAGCAGATTTAATGTTTTAGGTTTCACTTGCAGAAAAAGAAAAAACTCTTAAGTGTTTGATAGGAATTCATCTATGGTGTAGCAATTTTTATTTAATAATAACGATTTTACAGCAGTTTTAAATTTATAAACTGTTGGTAAACTTTTTACATTTTCAGGTAAAGCATTGAAAAACTTACATCCATTAAAAAAGAGACTTCTTTGATACAGTGGCTGTTTCTTGCTTATGTGGTATCATTAGGTATTTTTCGTGGTATTATGAAGATGTTGAGCTTTATTTTCAACAAAGGCTGCTTTATTTTTGTACACAAAACAGGAAATTTCATAAATATATACCGATATCAGGGTTAGAATATTTAATGATTTAAGGGCATCTCTGCAAGATTCATTATAACTTAAATTTGCCATTATACATACTGCTCGCCTTTGTATAAGAAAAATACTGTGTGCATCTGGTGATAGACCCCAATGAACTATGGCATATTTAATACTTGAGTGAAATGACGCAGAGTATAATTGCCTTATAATTGATGAACTGCACTGCTTTGATATTAGAGCTAATGCATAGCATGCCTTAGGAAATTTAGTACTGACATCTTGTGGCTAGACCATTTGACAATCAAGATGACAATCTATTCTTAACCCTAGCATTTTCGAGTTCAGAGAGTAATTGATATTAGTTTGGCCATTTAAGACTATGCCATCATTTACATTAAGATTAGATTTTAACGTTTTAAAAACTATAATCACTGTTTTCTCATGGTTAATGCATAATTTGTTCTTCTCAGCCCAGTTGCTGATTTTGGCATACATTAAAATGGCACAGTTTTCCGCATCAGACAGGTTTTTACATTTGATTAGAATATTAGTATCGTCTGCATATGATGCTATTGAACACAATGGCTGTTCTAAATAATTTAACATATCGTTAATAAAGATACTAAATGTTGGGCCCAATATGGATCCCTGAGGGACTCCTGTATTAACAGCAGCTAATGATGAAAGGGAATCCTTAATTTTTACCTGCTGAAAGCGGTTTGAGAGAGGAATTAAACCATTCATAAGCAACACCCTCCTAACTCCATATTTTTCTAATTTAGTTAATAGTAGAGAATGATCGACACAGTCAAACGCCTTAGAGAAATCTGCAAATAGCCCCATGGCAACTTCTGCTTTGTCTAGTGCACTCACTATTCCATTTACAAAATCACTGAGTGCCAAGTCTATACTTTTTTGTTTAGTAAACCCATGTTGACTTTGGGAGAGCACGTTGTTAATTGTAAGAAAACTTAAAAGCTGTGTATTAATTGCAGATTCAAAGACCTTTGGTACACTTGGCGATAGGCTGATTCTTCTATAGTTAATAAATAAGTTTGGGTTGCCCTTTTTTACAAAGAGGTATTTACATTAGCTATTTTTAATTTATCAGGATAAATGCCTTGTTTCTAACGACAGATTGATTATATAAGTGAGAGGATGTACTATATACCATTTTTTGATTTTAATAAAGTGTTAGAAATCTCATCAACGCCAGAAGAGTTCGAGTTTTTCAACTTTTTTATTAACTATAAAAGAGTATCATTATTTTTGGGTGTACTACAACCTCAAAAATATTAAGAGACAATTTTGGACCACACTGTAGCAATCGAGCTATTCGAAGTCTACACAGGAATAAAATAAATTCGCCACCGTACATTAGGTACGTTCTTTCGACCCGCTTAAGTGAATTTAAGTGAATAACTGCCAGTAATGAGCATTTTGCAGTTCGTAATAAGGACCATTATGTCTAGTTTACTCACTTAAATTCAGTTAAATCAGTTGGAAAGAATGTTCGCAATAAATGTCTCATGATAACTAGGATACGAAATAGGCATACGAAGTACAAAACAAGAACGAATGTGAGCTGTTACACTAATAGGGATATGCCAATATTAATTTAGATTTTATTAAACTAAATTGCTGAATACAGTCTTTTTTTTTGTAGGTGGGATAGGATGATAGATTCCATAACTTCTCTGGTCATGACGGAAGTGATGTCCGATGATAAAATTGTTCTCTCAGAATCATAGTTCAGTTAAATAAGCTATAGACTGTGAATACCGTTTGATGAACATTTTTCTCAAATACGACAAAATCCACCTTTACGTGGTGTCACTGAGATTAAGTACAGGGCCAATAACTTTGGTCGCACAGCAGTAAAAACATTTTGTTGAAAATTTTATGAACTTTAAAAATGTCCATCAAGGCGCAATATCAACCTATTATACAGGGTGGACCAAATTAGATGGGATTTGGGTTTTTCTCTAAAACTATGGCAGATAGACAAAAGCCAATATAGGTGTCCTGGGATCGATTTTCGAAAAACAAACAATGACGCAAACCTCGATCATTTATCTTTTTCGACTAACGAACTATAGAGCGTTTTTGGAAAATTGGCATTTTTAGATGACCTTTATTACTCTCTCAAATACCAAGTGTCGAATCGAAAATCGAGGAACACATTCTTAAGGCATTATTTTTAGTAGAACCCGTTTAGTGGAGTGCCTTTAGGCTTGAAAACTAAAAAACCTAGGAACCCGATTCCTATGAATCAACTTTAATGAAACTTTTGCATTATGTTGCTAAAACCTAATACTAAAATGTTTATGGATTAGAAATTGACGTTTTTATCCTGGAGGTGGATGCCACCTCTTCTCGGGAGTGGAAATTATTATGTTTAAAGTAACTGCAGAAGTCGATAGAAGAATGAATTCTAAGCAATAAATGTGCTATGCAATTTCTTCGATGAGTCAATACTTTTTGAGTCATTCTTGATTGAAAATGTTGATTTTTCATCTAAAATATGCATGTTTTAGAACGATTTTTCACTAATAACTCGAAAACTTTACGTTTTACTAAAAAAATTATTATAAGCAAAAATGAGGCCTATAAAATAACAAGTCGATTGTTTTTTTTTATTTCTGTGAATGCAATACGAACCGAGTTATGCCTCGATGAAAGTGACTTTTTGTTCGCCGAAAACTGAATTCGATCCTCTCAACGTCAAATAATTTTTTCAACTGTATCTCTTTAAGTCTTTAGTAGCTCTGTACAGTGATACTGTGCAGTACCTACCGGCTTCTAAAATGTACTCTAGCATTTTTTACGTATCTTCTTTAGTCTGAATTATTGTGAATAAATGAAAAGGAAATTTCAAAAATAATTTCAAATTTGAATCAAACTTTTTTTCAAATATAGGCATCCTAAACCGGTCAAACTTCTAGCCCTTTGACTGCTGATGATGTCTGGAGGCGTCATCTCCCTACTACCTCTCAGTGCTCATGATGCCTTCAGACGTCATTCGTATAACCTAGTTTTAAGTTTTAACTATTTTTTATTTATTTTTGTTTTTTTTGTTTTGTTAATTTTGGCTTCCATTTGTTTTAAAAAGATCATATTTTCAGCAACATCTGGCCAAAACCAGTCAAAGGGCTAGAACATATTGTTAGTACTTAAATAAATTGTAAATGGATTACGTTCAATTTCAATTCTCGCGGTGAAGCTATTTGGTTTCATTGCTGATTTTTTCTCGGAAAAAAACTGACAACCATTTTATTTTCATCATAACTCCGTTAATTTTTATGCTAACGACTTTTACCAAAGTTCATTTTAAGTATTTCAAGTATTTTTAAAAATGTCTTATATGTTTTCCTTCAAAAATTTTCCGTTTTTCCGTTATTTAACGTTGAAAGAATCGAATTCAGTTTTTCGGAAAACAAACAGCCACCTTCATGGAGCAATAGCTCGGTTCGTATTGCATCTACAGAAATAAAAAAACAATCGATTTGTTATTTTATAGGCTTCATTTTTGCTTATAATAATTATGAAAATACCTACTTTCCGTATATTGTTGCCCTAATCTGGGCACGCTAATATACTAGTTAGGTAAATACTTTAAAACACTCATTATTGGAGAACCAATCAAAACAACTACTCTTCTAGCTAATACTGTATGAATTACATGATAGGATTCTTAGCATTTTAAAGAAAAAAATATATTGAAAATACTTAAATCATTGATTTACATTTAGTCATTCACACTTTTTCATTTAATATAAAATTATCTACTTTCTGTATATTGGTACCTTAATCGGGTCACACTAATATACTACTTAGAAAAATACTTTAAAATACTCATTATTGGAAAACCAATCGAAACAACTACTCTTCTAGCTAATACTGACGAAGTATTGAATTACATGATAGGATTCCTGGCATTTTAAGGCAAAAAAAGAAAAGTATATTGAAGATACTTAAATTATTTATTGAAATTCAGTAATTCACAAGAATTATTGAACCCTACATTCTATTTCAACTCTAGAAAAGTTGTACAAGTTTTTTCGAACTCGTTCTCATCAGTAGAGTATAGAAACATTCACTCATTATTTACAAGCCTATTCTTGATTTATTTTTCACAATTAATTATCTTTTATTTATTTGCTTTTATCATGATTAAAGAATATTATTTAGGTATTATGCAAATCACAACTTACACACTTTTTTATTTATTATGAAAATACCTACTAGTATTAGCTAGAAGAGTATTTGTTTCGATTGGTTTTCCAATAATGAGTATTTTAAAGTGTTTTTCTAAGTAGTATATTAGTGTGACCCGATTAAGGTACCAATATACAGAAAGTAGATAATTTTATATTAAATAAAAAAGTGTGAATGATTAAATGTAAATAAATAATTTAAGTATTTTCAATATATTTTTTTTTCTTTAAAATGCTAAGAATCCTATCATGTAATTCAATACTTCGTCAGTATTAGCTAGAAGAGTAATTGTTTTGATTGGTTCTCTAATGAGTGTTTTAAAGTATTTACCTAACCAGTATATTAGCGTGCCCAGATTAGGGCAACAATATACAGAAAGTAGGTATTTTCATAATAAATAAAAAAGTGTGTAAGTTGTGATTTGCATAATACCTAAATAATATTCTTTAATCATGATAAAAGCAAATAAATAAAAGATAATTAATTGTAAAAAATAAATATGACATATGATATATTGCTGGATAGCTATTTTAAGTTGTGATCGAATAATGACATAATTTACAGGTTGTTCCATTTAAAAAAAACATAAGTTATGTCTATATCTCGAAAACTGAGGTATGCATAATGTTCTTCTTATCAGCAACGGATTCTACTAAAAGAAGTGCCTGTGTTAATCGATTTTCGATTCGACACTTGATAATTGAGATATAGAGGTCACCAAAAAATGTAAATTTTCCAAAAACGCTCTGTAGCTCGCTAGTCGAAAAAGATAGACGATCTCGTGGTTTGTGCCATTGCATGTTTCTCGAAAATCGAGCTCAGGACATCTATATTGGTTTTTGTCTATCTGTCATAGTTTTAGAGAAAACCTCAAATCCACCCTGTACAGATATTCTTCCTCAGATAAACATATTCCGAGGATTAAAAATTACAAAGAATGGTATGCTACCTAATTATTTAGATATAAGTATTGCAATTGCATATTCTCAAGAAGCACTTGAGACATTTTTCCATCGCTGGATTCTATGTAGCTCTTACTGGATAAATGTGGGAAATGTTTAAATAATCACGTTCAGACACCGAAACTCCAGACAAAACGCAAAACCAATGTGCCAAATGGCTCGAGAACCACGTCCTCGCACTCTTATCGATCTGTTATTCTTGCCAATGTCGATGTCTGGATGTCATCGGAATTGCCAAGAAATTAGTCTGGATGTATTGGAATTGCTCAAAGTGAACGAACGGCCCAACAAACATGAGAGTAAACGATGCGGTTGTGGAGAGATAAAAATATAAATATGCAAAATCCCCAAACCATGAATATCCGAGTTTATAGTCGTTTTATAGCCTATAGACACATTTAGTAATAATAACTACGTTAGTACCGATGTTGGTTCTTTCGACTATCGCTTGTCCACTCTTATACAGGGCTGAACAAAAATATGGCCCAAGTCTGCGCATTTTAAAATATAAAAAATTTTAAAAATTGGAACTCGCCTTCAAGAGAAGCCGCTAAAAATTGTGAAAGAAAATTTCACCGCCGCATAGTGGGGCAAAATATTTGTCCTTGGTTCAAATCAACTTTTCGGACGCAATTACTTCCACATCCAGTGGAAGTATGGTATCGACAAAAAAATTTTTTTAAATTATTATTGTTCAAATAGGCTTAGAATGTCATGAAACTTTGAAAAAATGTCTGTCTGTCGGTCGGTCTGTAACTTTTTAGTGCGCACAATTTCTGGAATCGTTTAAGATGTTCACTTGAAATTTGGTACGCGTATGTATTTTAACGAGATCTGGAACTAGATTATATTTTGATCTTATTCCGTTCAAAGGGGGGTAAATTGGGGTAAATGGGGGTAAATAGGTAAATCAAGCAAGTAAGAGTCCATAAAATTGATATTTAGTATATATAAGAGAAGCAAAGGTCTCCAAAAAATTTTCGGCATTAGCCACCCCCATTAACAACTCCCACCCCATTATTAAAGGTTGTGAAAAAAATAAAATTGTCATTTAGTGTGTGTACAAGAACCAAAGGCCTCAAATATTTTTTTTACTTTATCCACTCCCACTACCGCTTTTCACAATTGCTGAATCTCTTTTTTTTAGTCAAAATTGAAAATTGAGTTCGGAAAATTCACTTTGATAAAAATTGTATGAAAGAAAAACTTTAGAAAATTCAAGTTTTTAACGAAATAGCTATTTAAAAGGTTTCTTGGCTCACAGACCATGAATTTCACATGGAAATAGGTCATTTAAGCGAGAAATGTTCAATATGTTGGATTCTTCAATGTTTTCCCAAAATAAACAAAATTATAAATATTTCTAATGTTATAAGTATTTTGAAAGTTAATTAATGTATTTAAATCTTTTAAATATTCTTTATGTTTAAGGAAACGAAAGAAATAAAGCCTTAAGCATGTTTATTTTGAACAGGTGAGGGGTACTTTTACTTCCACATCCAGTGGAAGTATAGTAACGACAAAAAAAATTTTAAAAATTTTTATTGTTCTGTCTGTCGGTCTGTCTGTCTGTAACTTTTTTTGTGCGCACGTTTACTCTGGAACCGTTTGAGATATTGATTTGAAATTTGGTACACATATGTACTTTAACGAGGTCTAGAACTAGATTATATTTTCATCTTGTTCCGTCGAAGGGTTGGGGGGTAAATTGAGGTAAATTTGGGGAAAATAGGTAAATCAAGCAGGTAAGAGTCCATAAAATTGGTATTTAGTATATACAAGAGAAGCTAAGGTCTCAAAAAAAATTTTGGCATTAGCCACCCCCCTTACCACCCCCACCCCATTATTAAAGGGGATGAAAAAAAATTGTGATTTAGTGTGTGTACAAGAACCAGAAACCTCAAAATGTTTTTTTACTTCATCCACCCCCACTACCACCCCTTATCACCACCCCCACCCCGCTACCGATGTGGGGTATCGTTTTATGGGTTTTTGGGGTAGACAATCTCAAATATTATATTATTAAAGTTCCATAAACAATTATTTCCACATACAAAAATTTTTTCGTTGTGAGTGACTTGGAAAAGAATCTGGATGTGGAAGTAGTGATTCCTTGGCCAGAGGTATTTACTGAAGTTTAAACGACGAGAAAGAAGTATTTCGGATTATTTTTAAAATTATTTCAGCTAGAAAAAATCCTGACCTGACGTGTTGGAGCATTTTTAAAGCCGGATTTATATACATTGCACGAAAATACACAGCAACACACAGTAGTCATATTAATGAAAAAAAAATAATTTTCCTTTCATACAATTTTCATCAAAGTGCATTTTCCGAACTCAATCTTCCAATTTTAATTAAAAAATCAAAATCAGCAACTTTGGAAACCTCAATTCATTACACAATTCTGTAGAGGAATTAGGCGGAATTTTCCAATTTTCCTAACGAATTCATAATCAGCGACCCAAAAAATCTCCAAAATAAAAATTTCAAGCTGTTTCGTTACAAACTTGAATTTTCGAAAATTTTCTGCCATTAGATTTTCATCGAAGCGGATTTTCCGAAAAGTTTCCAATTTTCACAAAAAATTCAGAATCAGCAACCTCAAAAACCCCTTGTTGTACATATCGCACGATTCTTTAATTTGTAATAAAAAAAAATGGATATGCCGTCATATTAGATTCTCCTAGCGAAATTTTCAAGTGTTCACATCTAATTTGTAATCAGCGAAAACCTCCATATAGCCTATTTTGAACTCTTTAGATAAATAATTGAGCATCTAGAAACATCTGATACTTATAGGAAAAAAATACAATTTTCCAAGCTTTTTATGAGTATTTAAAAAAAATGGAAAACTATTCCGCACAGAGGTATCGACAGGCGAATGTTTTTCTGATCATAAGTAGATCCTAATTTGTTCTATACTTGAGTAAAATTTGATTCAAATCGGAAACAAAATAAACAAGGTATAAGGTCTTTATTTTAAGTGAGTCACACTGTATATTCAAGGAAATGTATAGATTTCGACAAAATATTACTATACGTTAGTAAATACATCGAGTGTTGTAAAGAATTATTTTTTTACTGTGATTTATTGTCAGACCATGGTAAACCATTGTTTCGATAGAGAAATGTCAGATACCTAATTGATTTATTTATTAATTATCGATTTTCGCTGGCGAGTATCTCAGAAACTATATAACATAAGAAAAAAATAAATATGGGTATTCTTGTAGGAAATTTAATTATGTTTAATTTTGCATAGAATACTTTTTTTCCGTACGACGCATCGCTCCCGAGTTAAGGAGTCTACACACGATCCAGCGGCAGGGAGCAAGCATTGTCGGTAAGCTTTGAAGATAATGGGAATTCCAGCAGACCAGTTCACTTTTACGAATGAGTTCAAAGCATGCCGACAAGGCTGGCTCCCTGCCGCTGGAACGTGTGTAGACCCTTTATAAGCCAAGAATCTAAAAAAGGGACCTTTCCACCCCTCTCCCCCCCTGAAGCGGCAGGGCTATGGGCGGGGATTTTTAGTATGTTTACTTCCATTCTCCCCCCCCCCTCCATGTCCTCTGCAATCCCCTTTTGGGCATTCATTGATTGGACTATAGGTTAAAATTACCTTTCATTTATTTTTATTTTGTTTAAATATTAAAAAAAAATGATAAATCTTGATTTTAATTTGAGAAAGCAGCTGATTTAAATCTTTGTGTTAGTCATAAAACTCTAAGTAACTTTCAAAATGTTCGTCTGTCTGCCTCCTGTCTCTTGGACTGTTACTTTTCTGGTAAGCACAAAACCTAAGAGAGAAAAATAGAAACTTTGGGGAGTAAGTTAGTGTAGGGTAGAGGAAGTACCTTACTAATTTTGAAAAAAGTCGATCAGTAAATGTAAAGGTTATGAAAATTTTACGAAAAAATTCACGTGAGGTTTTTTTGTATGGAATTTTATTAGCTTTATTTCTGACACGAAGCATAATTTAGATATAGCTAATGTTTAGCGAGATATAAACGAAAAACTGAATCGGAGCACCATTTTTCCAAGTTGGCGGCTCGAGTGCAAAGATTGAGTGGGGGCTTTTGTAAGTTTAACAGTAAGCCCTGATGAACAACCTTGCCAAGTTTCAAAACTTCATCAATATTTTTTCCTTTAATTTTATGTATTTGATTGGAGTATACTGCCATATAGGACTTGTTATTACTAGGTACAAATTTCTTCATGAAATGAAACACTCTGTAAATGTTTGTCTGACGTCGATCAATTTTATATCCAATTTTCTTTCTATGAGAAACTCTCGTGTTCGGGGATATTATTTGAGAATAGTTATTTTATGTATTGGCAAATAAAGGTAAGGCGAACCTGGGAGTGACAAGTTTAATTTAGTATATCCGAGCTCAAAGGATGTTCAATATTGCTCGGTAATATCGTTTCCTTCATTTTTGGCTTCATATCTTACGCATAATTAATTTTAAGTTGCAGTATATTTTCGGCATTATAAAAACGTTACAATTGGTTTTTATTTTATTAAAAAACGCATTAATAAACAATATCTAGTCTACAGGGTTTCCCAGAACATGTGAGCAATATCTCGGGAGCGTAAATTTTAGATGAAAACAATGCAATAAATTCGTTATTCCAAATGCAGGCCGTTGGGATTATTATTGTTTTAATAACACATTCCAATTGTAAGGCCTGCAATTTTTTTTTCTTAAAACTGTTCTGTTCTTCGATTCCTTAGACTATGAGAGAAAAAGAAGGTACTCTTTGCTGAATTGGCTAAAGTGAACAGTTTTTTTTTTGGTAATTATTAAATTCATATTAGTTCCTTAAAATTTGAAAAAAATGCATTTGCTGTTGCTTGGCCTTCTCGACCACCTGATTTGAATCCTTCAGATTTTTATGTCTGAACATCTCAAGAATGTCTGAACATCTCGAGAAAATGAGGTGGCAATCCACCCCCTATAAATTAGCAAGCCCTCGCATAATATAGAAACTTCTTTTTTTTATGCATTTACTATTAAGCTGCCAAAAATGAACGAAAAGTTAAAACCTCTAGTATTTCGGTTAATTATTGCTAGGTATAAAATTAATTTTAAACACACCAAATTACAGATAATTTTGTCAGAAACAACTTTTATTTGAACTATTTTTTTGTAAATGCCATATTTCCCGAGAAAATAGAGAAAAACCGATTTTTTAATTAAAAATACCCCTTTTCACCCCCTATAGGTTCCAGCGGATCCGTAAAACTCTCAAACTTTTTTGGCCTATTTTGATGTAATGTATGAAAGGTTGTAACCTATAACATTTACTGACCTCCCCTGAAATCACATGAGTAGGTACTTTTCTTTCTGGCTACTTTCTTTTTTTTTGTTTCTAAAAAGAAGCAACATGTACTTACACAACAATATTTTCAAAATCATATTTAGTGTATCCAAAAACAAGGGGGTGTGCGGGTGGTGGAAATATCACCAAAATTCTGGGACACTTCTAACAAACCAGAGTAGTAATAAAATGACTCACGTAAGTCAGGAAAACGTTGGAAAGTTTGTCTAATGTCTCTTGTAGTATAGTATAAGTAAGGGCTGAACTATTTCTTTACAGTTACCTACTTATGTTAATTAATGGCCCTCATATACCATACGCGGATTAATGTTCGCGTCTTTATACTTATCTCCAAATTAATAAATAATAATTTTCCAAAGGTCTCTTTTGCCTTACGAATTTCAAAATAAACATTTTTTTCTTTGCACTATAGTCTATGAATCACACATAACCACACATATAATCACACTTCCGGCTTTGTTTTACAATAAAATAAACATTTACTAATATTATGATAATTACTGTTTATTTTTACCCCTTCAGCCTCGTTTTCTACTTTGAATCTCTGCAAATCCACCGCGACGACAAATAAATTGGGGGCATATGTTTTTTTACAAAAACAAGACACTAATAAGCAAACTAAGTGCTTTCTAATAACACGGTTGACTCCAATTAATACAGATCACTCACTAGTAACACATAATTTACGTGAATTTATATTTTTCGTCTTTTTAAGCGTGACTGCACAATAACTGAAAGTTTCAGATCGTCGAAACAAGCAAACTAATGTGAGGCTATGTTGCCACATCACTTAGATTCTACTGCACCAACTTATTCTTTGCTTCTAGGAACGACAACAATCGCATCGCATGCGTCTGTAGACGGCCGCCTTGATTGTTGAATTGTTGTGTTCTCTATGTATTATTGAATTTGAGAAAAGCAAACAATTGATTAAAAATTAAAGTTAGACTTATTTTCGTTTGTGAAAATAAATGTAATTGATATACAAGTATATTCGCATTGGTTGATCATTCTTTAATTACGCAGCCCCACAAAAAAGAAAAAAAGAGAACATGACATATTTTGGGGCTCTGAATCCGAATCTGAGGTTCAAATTAACTTGTATCGTGTCATTTTTCTGTAAATCGCGTGTTTTTTTCGCATTTTATCCGTGGTGATACCAAAAAATGGTTCAAATTGACAAGATATCGAAAAAATGTATTAAGAAAAAGTGCTTAGAATGCAACGAGGACCCCGCATGTCAATTCTGAACAAAATTTGAAAAAAAAAAATTAAAATATAATGGTACCTACGGATATCTGGATGTTATTTCTCAGATCTTGTTCAAAATTGATATTTGGAGTCCTCGTTGGATTCTAGGCACTTTTTCTTCATCTTGTCAATTTGGCCCATTTTTCGGTACCAATTCAGTAAAAGTTGTGTCATTTTAATTAATGTATCGAGCAATTAATTCAACAGCGAAATTAGATCAAATGTTAAACAATTTTAGTAAGTAAGTAAAGTCTATATAAGACTCAGTCGGTAATTGTTTTTGATTTTTTGATTTTCATCTCTAAAAACGGATGAAAAAGGTTAGAGCTTATAACCGCTGTGATGTGTAGCAGGACCGGACGCCAAGAAAATTATGCAAGATTTCTGTTGAGTTTCGATGTATATTATAATATATGTATTATAATAACGACGGATATTATCCTACTACAATGCGCTCGCGGTTAAAAGCAATAGGTACCGATGCCCCGGTTGATACACGACAAGGTGACAAGAATAACATTTCACGAAGTGTGGAACGTGCTGGGAACAGTATATTCGCTTTCCTTTTCCTAATTTCTCTGTTTTCTCTCTTCCACTCGTTTATCTCAGCATATAGAACTACATTTGTCGATTCTGTATACTTTTGAAAACACTTAGTTTAAAATTGTTGCTTTCCAATAAAAGAGTTTTACGAAGGCGAATAGAGGTCAACAACTTTACTTTTAATATGGTTTTATTAGGTCGACCTGTGACTATCTAGCTATCTATGTATATGTATGTAAGTAGAAAAGTCTAAGGAACTAAACATTTCTAATTGTTGTATCATCATGAAACTTGGCAATTGTGTGTAGCTCTAATAACAATACAATATAGTATACTCAATATTATAATATGTTCAAAATGGCCGCCGCCCCAAGATGGTGAATTATCTTTTTTATACAACCCCCCTTGATATGGGAATCAAAAGAAAGGGCTTGTAAGTAGAAAACAAATAAGTGATCAAAACTTAAAAATTCAAAATGTCATCATGGTATATGGTGGATAGAATGTATCAATTATCAACTTATTAATCTGTGTAAAGCTATTCCTTTTTCTATTTATATCATACTTTCGACCATCAATCCAAATACTTTCTTTTCTTATCATTTTTCTCTCTTATCTTCAAAATACCTTTTCCGTGGTTTTCTTTTCCTATTTTTTTAGTTACAGATATAGGATGTTATCTCTGCAATGACCATTTTTTTCTATCTATGTAAGCTATATACCTAAATATTAAATTTCCATCTATCTATTTAGGTCCGTATGTGGGGGTAGTTTTTACCCCCAACTCCCAATAGGGGTGATTTTCAACCTTATTAAAAAGATTGGGTGGTTGTCGTACCAGATTTACATATTTGGCACAATGAGCTACAAGCATTTGACCCCTTCCGAATTTTAATAGCACCCATATGTAACATTTGAGCATGGGGGTAGCTCTTACCATTCTTTAAGGGTAGTCTCTAGTCATGTATTGGTGGTTGGAATGAATTTACTCCATATTTGTTCCCTTGCCTGAATTTCTTTTCCCGTCTTGAAACCTATGAGTGGTGGGGGTAGTTTTAACCCTACATAGGATTGAGTCTCTATCCTTTGAGAGTAATGGCTGGTTGTCATACCAGAGTCGAATATTTTGAACTAAGAGATACAAAAATTTGGTCTTTGTACATCTCACTGCGACTTTTGAGTTTTATCTGTAGTTTTCACTCCCCCATAAGGGCGGATTTCTGTTTAATTTATAGAAATAGCTTACTATGGCTCAAATTTATATTCTCTACTCTCGACTACAAATCATCTACCATTTTTCACACTTCATTAAGTTATTACATTATTTCTATGATTTTCCACCATTTTAAGCGATGTTTTTGACTAAAAAAACAAAATTGACACCATAGATTTTTTTTTGACCATGGATTCAGATTCAGCTTTGAAAAATACACCGTATCCATATAATTTGGTCCGCTGCACAGAACTTTTTTTTTGTGTGTGGCTCATTTTTGTTATTTTCAGCACGCGGCTATGTGTCCCCCCCCCCCAGCTCAAGGTCCAGATCCGCCCTTGAATGTAAAATATTTGTTTCTTTTGCAAATGCCTCAATAAATACTTATTAGTTTTAATGAAAAAATGATGGTGACGCAAATAAAGTAAAAAATCGGAGGATGAATTTGATTCTTTCAAGGTTATTTTTTACTTATGTGCGATTAATTGAGATTAACAAATATTTTTTTGTGAATTTGGCAATTCGTTTCCATAAAACATTTAAAAATCAGAACCTGCAGTGTACATTTGAGATATTTTCTCATCCTGGTATACCTACCTACATTTCAAATTATTACAAATTCCTCAGCGTCACGCCGGCGACAATTTGTAACACTTCAATATGTACTCGACGTCGACGATATCATCTCGAAAATGAAAATATGAACCGTGGATGAAAAGAGGCATAAAAGTAAAAACGTTACTTCACCCACTCACTGAATTTTATAGGTACAGGCATCAATTTCTAGTCGTGTTGCTCATTTTTCTTGCTGGGAAGCAAGTAACTTTCAGCCTTTTTATATGGTTCTATGTGTCAAATAAACTCTTGCCATTGTGTTCTATCCAGTCTGTCAGATATCTCTGCGTTTGTTATTGCGTGTTTGCTACGTTTTAAATATGCTAATGCTGTTATCTATCCTCCAAGCATACAACTGCGTTATCTAAATCTATACAGGGTGTCAATAAATCGATGTTACAAACTTCGGATCCTGACTCTTGACGATATCTTTAGGCAAAAACTTTATATGAAAACGAGTCCCAAAATCACCCCCAATTCTTGAAATTGTAGGAATTGATTCTCTTGAGAAATTGATGTCATTTTCTCACGATTTTGTGATATTTAAGTACAGTCCCACATAACGCAGTTTGTACTTAGTATGTGCGATTTATAAATATACGTACTATTTTGGTATGATTCTGTTTAATATGATAATAGTATATTACACGGCAGACTAAGCTGAAATATGTAGCAAAATTGTACTGTTGTGAGCACAAAAAAATAGGAGAACTACTTTTTTCTAATGTAAATCTGTCTCTATTTGCACACTTGCAATGAATTTTGACAAATAATTGACAATGTCACAAACATTAAAGTTAGATGTACACAACTAGATTTGAGCAAAAATACGTTATAAGACTTGTCCCATTTTTTTTGCGAGAGTACATACCTTTTGACTGCAAAAAGCATATGAACAAAATATATACAATTTACCGGCAAAACGAGTTTAGCAAATTTTCGTATACATACCAAGAATATGATGATCTTGTATTACAAACAACCATTTTAATAATACCTAGATAACTCAACCTTTACGTGGAAATATAGGCTCATTTAACAATTTTTTATTATTACATATTCTGAAAGAGCTTGGTGAGTATAGTAAGTATGCCAAAAATTACAATTTACTGACGTCGCCTTCATTTATAAAAAAAATTATTAAAGTCGGCGCGCTTAAAAACGCTCGGGATAACCATGTAGTCGAGTTGTGACGTCAGATGGCTGAACCGCCCAGTGAACACGGCTGTGAATGCAAGTTAGTAGAGTAAAATCTGGAAGTAAAGTCGCTTAGTTTTGGAGAAAAACCGGCGTCGAACCAAACCAGACTTAGTGGGATTCTTTATAAGATAATCGTGTTACACGAAATCATTTTTTACGACATTTTTTGGTGGTCGAGAACTTTTTTATTTCGGAAAAACTCGAAAAAATAGATTTTTAATGAAATATGTTTTTTAACGTCTCCACCGCTATATCTCTGAAAGTATTTGTGCTATCAAGCTATTTTTTTTTAGATTAAAATTAGACTCAATAGCGCTTCGAACAACGTCCCACGTGAACCCGATTTATTTTTTTTTAAGTTGGAAAAATAATAGGAAACTCAAACTTGTTATTTTCACTAGCGTAATTTTAGACAATCGAGAAAAAAATTTATTTATGAGAATTTGTATATACATGCTGCGTACAAATTGAAGCCAATAGTTGAAAAAAGTTTTTCGGATAAAAATTTTTCATGTTCCGTTCATAGTATTGAGTCAGCGATTTTTTTTAACTGGCCAAAGTTATATTCTTGCGCTCTCGGCTGTAGCAAGCCTGCCGACTGCAACGATCTGACGGTCCCGGTCGGGGTGTATGTAGTAGTTTAACTTATATCAATAGATACAAAACCAGTAGTGATCAAAAGCATCTAGGGGATCAATATTATTGTTCAATATTTCATATATTGTACAGTAGTATTGATCATATGTTGTTAATATTAAGAAATTGTACAATAAATATAAAATAGTCTCCTTTTAATAATAAAAAGACAAATACCTAATCTACAAATATCAATCAGTGTTACTAACTACCCACCTAATTAGTAAGTTTATTAGACATTTTTAAATGAATGAAAGTAAAAACGTACGCATAAAATGAGTTTTATTGTTGAAATAAATTTTCTATTTGGATAGATAAATATGTAGTATATATTTTATGTAGGCCCTACATTAATAGCATTCTAATTCGTTCATATCTGCCTCGAAATCTTTAATAATGTTGTTACAGGAACGACATTTGCACTCGTTGCAACATTTTAGACCTTCCTTAAAACAAGCACATTTTCGATTGTCACAATTTTTATCCGAACAATGAATACTTAATGATTTTCGACAACCGCCACTTCTACGCGACTAATCTGACCAACCCTGCATGCGAGGTGTATTAATTGCGTCCCAATGTCGCATTTAGCGCTGATAAAAAAAATCGCTGTTGCCACACGGTACATTTTAGGAAAAAATATATTGTTTCAAAAACTTTTGTGATTATTAGGCTTTATTTTCTTCGCTGCATGTATGTAAATATTTTCAAAAATAAAAAAGTTTATCGATTGGTGAAAATTTCAATACATAAAATATATATTTTTAGTTTATCTGATTTTTAGAGAAATGAAAGTGCGAATTGTGCCCAAACCGTTTATATTGGTAAAAGCGCTACAGTGTGTGCTTTAATTTGACACAAAACAAATTTCGGTACCTTTAATAGTTTTAAAGATATGGCGGTGGAAACAAAAAAAAAACGATTTATTTAAAAATACATTTTTTTCACTTTTTATTGATTTAAAAAGTTCGAGACCAAAAAAAAATGTCGTAAAATATGATTTCATATGGCCGATGACATACTCAAAGGAACCTAACATGCTTGACCTGGTTCTACGCCAAAAAAAAAACGACACGATAGACTTACGAAATCGCTGCTCCAATATAGGTATCAGCGCACGCCAAGTGACGTCACTCTACGGATTGTTGGCCGGCCGAGCGTGTTTCTATTCAAATGCGAATATCTCTGTGGCTATTGATTCAATTGAGCTGAAATTTTTTTCTGAGGCTATTGGTTTGTTATACTTTAAAATGAGGAAGAAAAAGTAGGAAACTGCCATATCACTAAATGATCCTATTACACAGCCCTCAAAAAAAAATATCAGATCAGCGTACCAGACTTATTTATCCCTATGTATTTTCGATCGCTGAATCCAAATCCGAGGTCAAAAAAAATCGTATACCCTCAAAATCATTATCAGTTAATAGTCCAATCAATGAATGCCCAAAAGGGGATTGTAGAGAACATTTTGGAGGGGAGAATTTTTCTCTTCAGGGATGTGTTGGGGGTAGTCAGGAGGTAAACATACTAAAAGTCACCACCCCTTGCCCCGCCGCTTCAGGGGGGAGAGGGGTGGAAAGGTTCCTTTTTTGGATTCTTCGCTTATAACTCGGAAACGATGCGTCGTATGGGAAAAGGTAATCTATGCAAAATTAAACATAATTAAATTTCCCACAAGAATGTTTATATTCATTTTCTTCCTATGTGTTATAATTTATGAGATATTCGTCAGCGAAAATCGATAATTAATAAAAAAAAATTAATTATATACCTTGTATATTTCTATCAAAGCGGTTTACCGTGGTCTGCTAATAAATCACAATCACAAAACAATCTTTATTTTACAACACTGGACGTATTTACTAACGTAATATTTTGTCGAAATCTATACATTTCCTTAAATATACAGTGTGGCTCTCTTAAAATGAAGATACCCTTATAACTTTTTCATTTTGTTTCCGAATTGAATCAAATTTTACTCAAGTATAGAATAAATTAGGATCTACTTATGACCAGAAAATCATTCACCTGCTATAAAGGCAAAGCCACCTGCGGTACCAAAATATGCTGAAAAAAAAAAACCATTTTGAATGTTAGAAATTCTAAAAAAATGCATCCGATCGGCGCCACAAACGTACATATACCAAAATTTGATTTGGTTATTGATGGGGGATATCTCATACATAGGCTCATCTGGCTCAGTTTCCGCAATTTGTGGTGGCTACATAAAATTCGTCGTTCGTAAGATTAAAAATTAATATGATTTTTAATCCTTTTCCTCATATTTTGGTACCGCAGGTAGCTCTTTGCTTTTACAGCAGGCATGATTTTCTGGTCATAAGTAGATCCTAATTTGTTCTATACTTGAGTAAAATTTGATTCAAATCGGAAACAAAATGAAAAAGTTATAAGGGTATCTTCATTTTAAGTGAGTCACACTGTATATTTAAGGAAAGTCTAGATTTCGACAAAATATTACGTTAGTAAATACGTCCAGTGTTGTAAAATAAGGATTATTTTGTGACTGTGATTTATTAGCATACCACGGTAAACCGCTTTGATAGAAATATTCAAGGTACACAATTGATTTTTTTTTATTAATTATAGATTTTGGCTGGAGAATATCTCGCAAAATATAACACAAAGGAAGAAAATGGATATAAAGATTCTTGTGGGAAATTTAATTACGTTTAATTTTGCATAGATTACCTTTTTCGTACGACGCATCGTTTCCGAGTTATGAGCGAAAAATCGAAAAAAGGAACCTTTCCACCCCCCTCTCCCCCTGAAGCGGCGGGGCTAGGGGCGGGGACTTTTAGAATGTTTACCTCCCGACTACCCCCAACACATTCCTGAAGAGAAAAATTCTCCCCTCCAAAATGTTCTCTACAACTCTTTCATTGACTGGACTATAACAGAGCATTTAAATGACCAAAATCTCTAACTTGAGTGCTAATGAATGAATTTTGATGAAACCTTGTGTAATGTGTTTGTAATGACGTTAATAAAAAAGTTGAAAAAAAAAGATTAGAGTAGAAAATGATCGGAAGGATCGGAATGAAGAAAACACCTCTTTCATCGCGGGTTCCGTAACTTGTGGAATTAGGTTAAAAATGAAAAAAATATATATATTTACCTTTGTTGGCCCAAAATATGATGTTTTTACTCTTGTGATTTTTTTCGAAAAATGCGTATTTTTCGACATATGGCCACTCTAAAATTTCAAAACGTGGGGGAGGGGAAATGTAAAAGTTGAAAAAAAAATCTAAGAAAGTTCAGGTGAATGTATCATCGAAATGCAAGACTTTTTTTATTTGGAACTATTCTGTAAAGTACGTTTTCACCGAGTTTTCCGGAAAAACATGAAAAACTACCCCTTTCTTTGAAATTGTAGCGCTTTAAAAATATATAATTTAAAATTTTGAAAAACTTCCAAAGACGGGGTGAAAACTACCCCATATATAAATAAATATATAAAAAAATCGATTCAAAACAGCAATGACTCCTGAAAAACTCGAAATGTATAGTTTTGTTAAAGTGATAATAAACTGCATCAGGTCCGAAGTGATCTTCATAAAGTACCCCTTTAGGGTTGAGAACAACCACCAAATACAATCCGAGTTTGAAGGATACGAGAAAAACAATAAAAACGTTAAATTCAACAGGATTTCTATTTTCATAATTGGCTGAAATTGCGTAGTACTCTAAAATAGAACTAGAAACTTACGTACCATCAACGTCTTACAGTGTCAACCCTCAGATGGTGTGAAAACTACCCCCATTCAAGATTTAACTTGAAAAGCTGCAGTGACCCTCGAAAAAGCTCGAAGCTCCTGAGGTTTGTAATAGTGGGAAAAATCTGCAGTAGTTTTGGCTCAATTATTGAAAACTACCCTAACAACGCTGCCAAAAATCACCCCTTATCTTAATAACAGTGATAGGATATGAGTTTCAAACTCTAAGTGTACAATACGATTTTTGCCAATCCATAAAAATGTAAATCCGGTTAGTTCCTCTCTGTTTTTCCAGCATCCTATGGATATAGGGGTGGCATCTCGCAACCCCACGGGGGCGGTTTTCAAGCACAGCGTCAAACATAGTCTAGTTTCTTCTCACTTCCACACAACGCAGGTGTTTCGAATTTTTAAAGAAGTTACTATAACATTTTATAGTCAAATCTTACATAGGGGGTAGTTTTCACACCCTCTGAGGGGAACAAAATGTATTTTATATAAAAGTAACGGATTATACACTTCTAGCGATCTTTTATGTGTACTTGCTATTTTACAAATTTGAAATAAAAATTTTAAGTTGTTGACTATTTTAATAATGTTCAAATGGCTATATGAATTTGTAAACCAAGGTAATTACTACCCATATATCATATTCGGAGGTTGGTAGTGATGTCCCCTATCACCAGGTTTCGTTTTGACCACTGTCTGAGAACACCCTGTAGATAAAGGAAAGAATAACAATGTTTATGTATGGTGAATTGTTTAGGCACTTTCCCATAAATTAGGAACTTGATATTCAGATTGAAGGTAGGAAGTACCTTCACGAATTGCATGATTCAAAATTGCGGCTCCAATATGGCGTCCTAAATTTGAATCAACTTACGATTTTTGCTGGTAAAGTATATTTTGATTTGATTTGAAATATATCATTTATATAATTCTGTGCATCGTGCAATCGAACAATAATTCTCCGACCCGGTCATTATCGGCAACTCTGTTGATTGACAAAAACGTGAACACGAGCAAACTGATAACAGAAAACAAACGCGTCGTTATCCAAGTGCTAGTCGTCATTTGGTCAATTGATACTGGCGTTAAAACGAAATAATCTACCCTCTAAATCGGGCGCTAATTAAAACCAGATGTGGACAGTGGACACCTACCTACTAACTGCTAGCCGGTGCTCGTGAATGTTCAATTAAATATTGAACTGAACAACAATTAGCGTCTATTCCGACTGTAACCATGGTATTGACAAATACGTAATCGGTCGAATGGCCCGTATTAGCACGTCGGGATGCGACGTTCTATTTGGTTAGGCCGATGCCCGATGCCAGTTCGTAAACAAGACGGTGTGTGGATTATCGACTCTGCACATATCTTATTATCAATGAGGTCAAAAATCTCTAAATATTAAATTGTATTTTTTATATATTATGTGAAATATTTTTAGTTCAATGAAATAACTAAATATAAATGTATATGGCACTTACATCAAAAATGCTAAGAATTAAAATTAAAGGTTAGTAATTAAGCTTTCAAATTATTTTTTATTTGATTTTGTACTATAAAAAACATGCTATGATCGAAGCCATGTGCGTCTTTACAATTTTTAAATAAAAATGTCGCCTTTATTGTTACTTTAATTAGCCAGTAATTAAAAAAAAATAATTCCCAAATACTGCTTGTCATTAATACTACATAATACATAATACTACATCCAGAAAAAAACTTCTCTTCCGAAACACTTTCCTTATTTCGGTTTTTAACTTTTTTTACTTTACTATAGGGTAAAATTATGGGCAGATAAATTCATTTAGTTCATACGCAAAATGAAGACCAATACATCTGAGACTATTTTACCCAAAATTGTCGACGCCCGCAGTACAATGTTTCTCTTTATTTAGAACAGTAATTTCCCGTGTGGTGGACGGCTGATAAAAATGCGGAAAAAGCAAACAACAACGACATTACAGCAGAAACAAATCAGGCTCTGTTTATCGTAAGAAAATAAAGGAGTGTGGGCATATTTTATGTATTATTGGGCATTGGACTTAAGTTTTGGGGTCACTGAACATTCCGGTGCTGCTCTGAGAAATTCGCAAAGTGACTCTTCCACCGGTGAGGTTATTTTGCTTAATATTCGAAATTTGATAGATGGTCACCTTGGTCCCAGTAATTTTTAAAAGACATATTAATTAAGTTTAGTTTAATCTGCCGTAAGCTAGCTGTGGAAAATATAAAAATATATAAATGGGACAATTTTACATCGAAGTTTAAATTATGCCGAATGCGCCGGTGATACAGCAGTGGGTTTATAAAAATAGAAGAAAACTATTTGCCATAAGAACTGATACAATAACAGAAAAAGGTTTCGTCAATTCTTCAAAAAGAAATGCATGCAAAAAAAAACTAATAAATGATGAAAATGAATACACCGCTTCAAAATTAACGCACCAATAAAAATTGGCCACATGTTGATTTTCTCACAGAAGGCCAAACTAATTTTGATTTTTTTAATTTTAGTTTTATACCTCAATATCGACGCTTTTGTAATAATTTTCATTCAAATCAACATTCTGAGTACCTATATACAAATAATCGGACGGTTGCCCACATAACACAATTATATACAATATGATCATAGTACAAATCCAAAAGTACGTACTCATGGAAAGTATATACTTTAGTTTATACTTTCTTCAAAGAACGATCCACTTTTTACATGCAATTCAGATGTAAATGTTTCTCATTCTTTGGAGCTTTGCATGATCTTTTTATATGCACACGTAAAAAGTATAAAGTGTGCATAAGCACTGTAAGTAGTACTAATTATATACTTTATATCAATATTTTTGCTTTTCGGATAGAAGGAAAATAAAGAATATGTGGTAGGTCCATCATATACATTTTATTTATTAACATATCTAATATTGTATTACCACATTCCCACAAGGGTTGCGATCGAACCTGCATGCCTGCGTTATCTCTATAACAGTTCTCCTAACTTACCCACTGGGCTATTCTTTGTCCGTTATTTTGGTTGCTAAAGGTGTGTGGGAAATTTATTTAATGAGGTTATCAGTAATTATAAGTCTTTACTATGTAAAATTGAATTTCTAATGCAACTTTCAACAAACAATTATACCTTATTTAAAATACTATGTGAATATCGTTCAAGTTCTCTTTTTTCTATTTTTTATTTGTGTTCACAAACCTAAATTTTTCCTGTTTTTTATATTTATTTATAATTATAATAGTCCAAGATCCCGTGAACGTACGTCATTTTATAAAATCTGAAAATTTTTCTACGGAAGTACACTACTACAAGTAAGAACAATTGGCTACTATGAACAGTCGGTCGCGGTGGCTTTGACAGATAACAGGTAGCAAAGGTGTATAAAATCTGAATTTAATATATGTTACTTGGGCAACTATTTTAAGGTGTTTGGACATTCGTACATCGGTTTTATAAGCAATTATTACCTTAAAAAAACCACCAAAATTTTTTTCGCAATTATTTTAACAAAAAAAAAGGACGGAATAAGCAGAGGTCGAACCGCCGACCTCGTGACTAGCAAGACGACAACAACAACAACAACAACAACAACAACAACAAGCATTTATTAATATTCACATACAATAATGCGTCATTCCAGAGTCCGGCCCGGAGCCAACCAGACAACCACGGCGAACATCGTCGAGGTGGGTGTGAGGTTGGGCGGGGAGGGTCCGGTTTGGCGGTGACGAAAATTAATTGTAAGTTAAAACTCCTGCCTAATGGGGAAAGGCTTAAATTTAACAGTATCGTGCAACGTAGTACACGGTACACGGTACTTAAAAATAATTAAAATTGAAACTGTAAAACTATCGATTTCGCGCACACGCGAACACTTACAAATTTTGATTGCTGGCACGGGAAAACAAAACTCAACGAAAAAAACCGTTTGAGACAATTTCACCCTGGTAGTCTTCCTGACGCCAGGAAAGTGTCGTGGATAGTTAAAAGTGTGTAATGTTATGTGAAATTGTTGTTTGTTAAGAATTTATTGGTCGAGACTGAATTTAGAGACAAAAAATGGGCAAGGAACAAAAAAGGTAAAAACAAATAGATTGAATAGAGAGGGGTTGGTTGTAGGTTTTGGTGAGGATTAAAGGTGGGGAAAGGAGAAGTTGTCGTAGAGGAAAGTGTGGTTAGAGAGGTTGCCGAAAGATAGGCAACGCCTGGTATGGTAGGGGGTGTCGGATATCGAAAAGGATCGCATTATGCTGAGCAAGACGACGCCTCAACTCACTCGACCACCTACCTCTCTGAGAATATTTACTTAAAGACTTTATAAAATAACGTAAGTACAATTACAATTTTTTACACTTTACTGCATGCATGAGTATAAAGTTATAGTTATTTCAGATTGCCTTCGGTTTCACCAAGGAAAGAAACGTTTGTAATCGCAATCAAAACTGCGAAGAGAACAATGAATCTTACTGAATAAAACATAAAATATGATCATGTATAAGTTAAGGTACTTCAGGTACTGAAAAAAAAAAGTTTTGTAATATTTTAAAGTAAAAATGTTTTGGTATTTGTAGAATATATTATGCAAACATAACATAAATATTGTCGCTATAATAAAACTATACGTTTGATGAACACTAGACGAGTTTATTAATTTAATTACATGTGTATAACTAAACCTCGACGTAGCGGGATTTTTTAACATTTTCAATCATTTACAAATTTAAACACATAAATAAGAATATTTTATTAGTTTTATTTACTAAACATGATTTATAATATTTCACAAGTGTAATAAAATATGAATGAATATTTTTGAATATGACGTGAATATACGTGAATATTTTTCGCACCGATACACAAGCCGAACTTGGATATAAACCATCCATATACCGTGCGTGTAATTTCCCATTAGGCATGTACATTCACGTAGCGCGAGAGATTTGACAACACCGGCAGCCGTAAATTCGTCCGTTGGTGGAGCATTCCAGCTCTGTTATTTCATTGCAGCCAGCTGGCACGCGCGATGTTGTAATTCTTCTCCCCATGCCTAGCCCGCGACTACACACACGGTATAAGCATTCAGTTTCTTGACAATAAACACTATTCTTGTAGACTAAATAGTTCAACATGTCACAATATAATATCTTTGAGAAGTTTTCCACATTTGTTGAATATTCATTCGCCTCAACTTCGAAAACCAAATATGATGACATTTTGTTGTCAATTGGTAGCAAAATAATTATCAGTACTTAAATCTTAAATAAGCTAAATATGCTCTATGTGTAATAATACCATACATCCTATCCATCCTATAAATTGTTTTAAACAAGAAGAAAATAACGAAAACCACATAGGTGAACAACGAATTTGAAGAAAAACTACTACAGAACACATGAAATTGTCTTTGTGTAATGAAAACTATATTTAAAACTGCCTTCTTCAATAGTTCATAGCACAGAAAAATTTAGAAAATTAAAAGGAAACTGTGAATTTCAAGTTAAAAACAGTGAAATATTCGAAGATTGAGTGGCCCCCAATATCGTCGGCTGTCAAATGGTACACGCGCCTATAAATGTGCACAGAACTTCTCTCATTTCCAAATCTTATTTAAGTATTGGTCTTACCATCAATATTCTGTTTTTGGCTAATTGGACTAGTTCTACAGTGTCACACACAAAAAAAACTTTTCGCAATCACGTCCATAAATCAAATATAGGTTAGGTATTATGTCATTATTCAAATTTTTTGGTAAAGTTAGGTATTTTCCATATATTTTTGATAGTTATGAAAGTATATAAATATGTGTATGTAAATATTTTATCCTTTTTTGTTTGTACTTAAAAGAAAAATTAAAGTGGGTACATAGTACATACTTTTAGATTCATTCTCGATCTATCTACTTATTTTAACCAGTTCTATGCATGGTTAAAAGGATTTGAATTTACTCAAAAGTGGAAACATTGAGGCATTTTCGAGCAGCAAGTTTAAAATGCAAAATAACGTGAAAGTATTTTGACAAGATTCGTTGGCGACCGTTGGCGCTACACCGACCAGCTCTACCGTTGGTTGCGGGAATACATCCCGTGGAACCAACCGGTATTTGGATTGTGTTTGTTTGTTGCATACATGAATGCAGTTTGTGTGCACTGCATCCTAGAGTGGGCGATTCGATTGCCCCAAGTCGAACTTCAAATACATAATGCCAACTCCCGTATATACCCGATACTGCAAAAAATATACCGGGTGTCTACGGAATCATTAGACACACCACATATTTCTTTATATGCCTCCAATCAATCTAATGGACCAAAACGATAAGAGAAAAATGCGAACGTGAGATTTTAGTTAAATAAATAGTTATTTTCACGACAAATCCATTGATAACACAGGCCCACAAAAAAAAGGTGGTCTGTCCGGCGGACCAGACCAGTGTTTCCTTATGCATTTTGACCCGCTGAATTTGTGCAAAATATTGATGAGAAAAGTGAATTTGTTTATAAAAAAAATTGAACAAATTAAGAAAAAATGGTTTAAAAATTTAAAAATGTTTTTTTGTTAATTTCATTGAAAAGAAGCTACAATCTGAAAACAAAATCTTTAAATTTCGTAAAAATATTTGCATTTTTGTTTAAGTTATCATCAAAAATGGCTGCTATTTATTGTTTTTTGTTATTGCAACTTAACAAATCATCTAAAAAGGTTCGGATGAATCTACTTTTCTGCGAAATTTTATTATGAACCATCTATTTTTTTTATTCATTGCGATACAAGCTACACAACCAGAGATATTTTTTAAAAAACTGCGAAAAAACACAATTTTCAACATTCTTTTGTTTAAACAAAGACTTGCGGGACAAAGATTTATTCCAAAACTTTTTGTTACACTTCCTGTAATGTTTCCGATAAGTTCCAGAAAAAAAAAATGCTATTGTAGAGCAGTTTTTATTATGTAGACTCTTAGTTCTACTCCACTAATGGGGTTATGTGAAAGAACGAGTTTTTTATATACCACCTCAAACACTTGAATTTCACAAAATGGTATCCGCGAAATTTTTAAGTGAGTGTAACTTCTGCTATGTTGCGAAATGGTATGCGAAACACAACATGTACCTTTTAATTTGGATGTTCTTTTATTGTAAAAAAACCGCTGCCCAAGGAATCACTACTTCCACATCCAGATTTTCTATCCAAGTCACTCACAACGAAAAAATTGATTGTATGTGGAAATAATTGTTTATAGAACTTTAATACTATAATATTTGAAATCCTGTACCACAAAAACCCATAAAACGATACCCCACATCGGTAGTGGGGTAGGGGTGGTGATAGGGAGGTGGATGAAGTAAAAAAATATTTTGAGGTTTCTGGTTCTTGTACACACACTAAATCACATTTTTTTCATCCCCTTTAATAATGGGGTGGGAGTGGTAATGGGGGTGACTAATGCCAAAAATTTTTTTGAGACCTTAGCTTCTCTTGTATATACTGAAAACCAATTTTATGGAGTCTTACCTGCTTGATTTACCTATTTACCCCAAATTTACCCCAATTTACCCCAATTCACCCCCCCCCCCCCCCCAACAAGATTAAAATATAATCTAGTTCCAGATCTCGTTTCATGACATTCTAAGCCTATTTGAACAATAACAATTTCTAAAAATGTTTTTGTCGTTACTATACTTCCACTGGATGTGGAAGTAACACATCATTTCGAACAGAACACTTTTGTTATTTGCAGTGTTGTGTTGTGTTGACATCCAGTGAAAGTATAGTAACGACAAAAAAATTAAAAAAAATTTTTATTGTTCAAATAGGCTTAGAATGTCATGAAATGTCGAGATTTTGAGTTTGAGCGAAAAATAAAATTCTGTTTGTCGGTCTGTCTGTAACTTTTTTTTGTGCGCACGTTTACTCTGGAACCGTTTGAGATATTGACTTGAAATTTGGTATACATATGTACTTTAACGAGATCTAGAACTAGATTTTCATCTTGTTCCGTCGAAGGGTTGGGGGGGTAAATTGTGGTAAATTTGGGGTAAATAGGTAAATCAAGCGTAAGATGAAAAAAAAATGTGATTTAGTGTGTGTATAAGAACCAGAAACCTCAAAATATTTTTTTACTGAATTGTAAAATATTAATTTGATCCTTTAATATAACAATTTGAATTTTTTTTTATAAATTAATTGCAAAAAAAATAATTAATATTTTGCAACGGGACAACGTGCATTTTATTAAGGGTAAAAATATGTACTATTTCTCATAATATCGTTAACATACAGATTTTATCTTTGTTTCTACGGTACTTTAAAGTTCGAGGAACGAAAAACTCAATTTTCTCAGTTTTTTGTCATAAAATGTTATTAACAATCAAAGATTCGTTCTTTGCGTATACCTACCTTATAGGGGGGCTCGAAGAAATTGACGGATCGAAGGTTTTTCTACGACCTTTAGAAACGAAGATATAAGCAAAAAACTAAGTTCATTCTTCAAATTCATTTTGTTTACAAAAAGTTAAATAACAAGGCCGCCGCGCCGCGACGTTTTGAGTGGTCAACACTATTTTTTTCTGATACCTGATGAAATTCTGTAGGGGGTAGACTAATTTTTGGCTGGTTCCAAAACTTTCCGTAAAATTGTTATTTTTGAAGCTAAAATCATCGGATTAGGCAGCGAAAGAATATGAAGATATTTTACGTTTACATTTTGCTCTTATCATTTTGGTCCATTAGATTGATTTGGGTGCATTAACTGCACTATAGATGCAAAAATAATAAATATGGCCCTTTTTAAAACTGTGCAATCGTACTTATTATCAATGGAAAAGTGTCAAATATTAAGAAATTGACAATTCCTGGTACATATTACCCTTGTCAAGCTTAAGTCTCATACCTTAAAGATTTTGGAAACTATGGTTTATCTAATGATTCCGTTGACACCCGGTATACAATATATTATTCATGGCGACGGCATTCTGTGATTCGGTGCATTTTGTACTTCAGAAAAATTAGAAGCTGAAGTGAAGTTTTCGCTACGTGATTTGTGGCCGCTAACGATTACCATAAATAGTGGATTCGAACATGTGGACGTGTTCACATAATAAACTTGCAATTGTTGGGTTTCCGAAGGCAAGGGGGCTCGATGTTAACAAATAAATATTACATGGCATTGCCTGTCCACTTAATGAAATGGCATCGCGTCGTGCTTAGACTCTGATATCCCACGCCTCCTGCGATTCTAAGATTTTCATTGAATTAAATGCCGCAAGTAGCAACCGTTTTAAATTCACTTAAATCAAATGCATGTCAAGTAATGGGGAACTCGCCCATTTTTTGTTTTATTTCATTAAAGTGTGTATTTATGTATAAAAACACGCCACACCGAATATCAGCTCTTAAATCGCAGTACTTACTTTGTAATAAATAATTAAAGTTGAAATCCTCGCCACTCCTCACGAAAAGCACTGTGACGTCACCAGGTCTCGCGTGGTATTCAACAGATGGCGTTACTTTAGCCATTCACAATAATTAATAGATTGGGCGGCGGTTCGCTTTGAGACGTCCGCATATTCGGTCATAAGTCTTTTGTTTTTTATGTTAGAGAAAAAATAAAAAAAGTGTCGAAAAGCTCAATTAATACATCAATTAATACATAAGCTGTCTACAAATTTTTCGAAAAAACCGATAATTATCGAGATATTCGAGGAAATGTAGGAAATTACACGTTTCCCTATAGAGTGTATGTAAATTTTAAAAAAATAATTTTTCTCAGAACCCTTTGTTTCGAAGGGCCGAGATTAACGAAGCGTCAAAATAGTACTTGATATTAAGTGAACATCGTAAATGAGATCGATTTCAGTTAATTACCGATTAATTACGGTGACAAATTGGAGAAATTTTACCGAAAAAAAAAGTCCCAAATCCTGCCCCCTCTAATTCCTTAATTTTTGTCGGAATTCAAAAAATAAAAACAAGAGTTTTAGCAAATTTAATTATATTTAAATTAGCTAGAGTAGTGTTTTGGCGTAGGAGCCAAGAATAAAAAGTTGCCAACTGCAGAAGCTCAAAATTCGCGATTTTTTGCCGTACGTGGCCGACATTTCTATAGTTATCTCCGAAACGAAAAAAAAAATCAAAAGTCTGGTGGTAGCAAAAAATTCGTAATGGAAAATACTCGTTTGACCTTATTTTTTATTTCGAGCTAACTCCCTCCGTTTCGGAGATATCTGCGAAAAATAGCAAAAAAACAGCTTACGTTTCGGAGCCGAAAAAATTGCAAAAACGTGCAATCTTGACACGTTCATATTTTTCGAAAAACACCATTGGGACGGCCGTACGATGTCGCGACGTAAAGGAAGTCTTCCAGATAAACCTGATCGTAAATTGCACGGCGAAATTCGGCTCGACACGAACGAATCAAAAGTGACATTTTGTGACATTTCAGAATATTGAAGATGTTTTTCCAACGAATTTTAGGTTAGATTGTGTTCACTGCTAGTTGTCTCTGACAAATGAGCACGCGAAAGCAGAATCGGTGTCGCTTGACGCCGTCATCCGACTTTCACCCTCTGACGTCACGTTTCAGAAGTGGGTAAAATCAACACCACCTAGAGATTAAAGCCACACAACCAGCTGGTGACGTCACTGAAGGAAAGCGCAGCATATACGGCGTAATGCATTAAAGCAATGCTATTATACTACATGTGACTACTCCCAAATAAGAAATATTTATTACCTGCAGTAATGTTTGCTGTTTTTAAGCTTAGAGTGATGTTTTACTTATACTATAATAAAAAATATGCATATATTGGTTTTAGATATTGAGATACATAATACATTTGGACATAATTAGAACAATAGAAATCACTTCTAATTTGCTTCTACTGATTCTTATAAAGTAAAACGGCTTTTTTTTTTTAATAAAAGAGGTTCCTAATTAAATTCTGAGGCAAAACTAACTAACGAAAAGCGTATTTGGTCACTTAAATAAGATAAGTGAAAACCTAGCCTCAATTTTAGTTTCGTTCGATTTAGTTTACGAGACTTAAAAATAATAACTCACCAGAGTGCATAGAAATTTTAAAGTTTTCTCGATGAATAGCTTTAATCCATTTGTTTCTCAGTTTCTCATCTTTGGGAAATTTAAAAACGTGTACCTTTTCCCCGGTGGCATAATTACCAGTACAGCGAGGAACGCAGCATTTGTTTACCATTTTGCACGGTAATTAAGTATTTTATAACTATCACTGGAATGTATTATTTGTTGACTGTTTTAGATGGGGGGTTTTAGATCACATTTACACGTTTAAAACATAGAATAAACAATAAGATACATTTGACACTACACTTGACAGCCGTTGAAGTGTGACGTCATGTCAGCTGGTTGTCTGGCTTTAATCTCTAGGTGGTGTTGGTAAAATCCGGCAGATTTTAATCGCTTATATTTCTGGTGGAATTTTTTTTTTTTAATTTTTTGTTGTCTATGGGGTTTTTAATGATGTTAGTTTACGATTTTGAGTATTTTAATTTAATTCTATTTTTTGGGCAAGTTCCCTATTAAGCAATCTGAGGACATTCATGTCAATATTGAAAAAAAATGGTGTCATTTTATATTGAATCCTCTAACACGTCGTTAACACAGGCCCACAAGAAAACGAGAATTAAGACCCACTTTTCCTTATGTTTTTCAGGGCGCTGAACACGGATCTGAAGTCAATAGCTAACCCGGTCAAAATAGCTCAAAAAATAGAGGTAAGCATACAATAATTCGCATAGAGCTGAAAATTTGTACGAATGTTGGGAACACCAATATAAATGAAATGTGAAAAGTCTTCATCGATCCCACATCTGCAAAAAAATTTATTCAAGGTCAAAGTTCGCAAATATGGGTTTTTTGCATTTTTCGGCCAAACGGTAAGTTTTATCATAAAAATAGGTCAGACAAAAATTGTAGAACATGCAATTATCTATAAAAATTATTCTTACACTTTTTTTCCTAAGAATCACCATTTCTGAGATATAGCGATTCAAAAAGTTGAAAAAGTTGTTCTTGAATGTCTATTTTGACCGGGTCAAGCATGTTTGTGGACGAATATTCGAGCTAGATGTAAAAATTGGACGAAAATCGTGAAAATTCGGGATTTGTGATATTTCCAGGTTCGACATGAATAGAAAAAATTTGGGAGACATAGAAATATAATTTTTGGGAGAAAATACAGTATTTTCCAATGTATTCCATTAGTTGATAAAACCTCAGGTACGGTGAGGTGAGTTCACTTTGGACCGTACTATTATACAAAATTTTCGAGGTTATTGCCCTCAACGATGGTTTATAAACATATTCATGTAGATTGATTTGGGATTGTACTTGTGTTCCCGGTGCTGAGGAGAACTGTACACAAAGAAAGAGGCTATAGTAATGATGGAAATAGCTCTGGAGATGATGATTACTCTTCAGCTGCCAAAAAAAAGCAAAGAAACACAAAAGTTTACACAGGCAGAACTCAATGACTTAGTACGTGATCTCGGACTAGCAAAAGATGGCGCGGAATTATTGGCTTCCAGATTGCCGGCGAAAAATATCTTGGAAAAAGGTACTAAGGTTTCCTTTTATCGAGATAGAGATAAAATTCATCAGTTCCTAGGGAATCATAGAAGTGATGACTATACTACGAAAGCAATGTAGCTGAGATGACCAAGAATTACCAAAAATTAGGTTGTTTAATGAATTTAAAATCACTTTTCCTTGACTTGCATCTCAGTTATTTTCCTGACAATCTAGATGACTCCAGTGAAGAGCAAGGCAAGCGATTCCATCAAGATATCAAGGAAATGGTGAAACGGTATCAAGGAAGATGGAATATCAATGATAGCAGACTTTTGTTGTTCATTAAAGAGAGAAACAGCCCAAGAGGCAGATGAACGAAAAAGAAATCCTGACTCTTTTATCATCGAACGATTTACACTCGTTCGATGATAAAAGGGTCAGGAAACGAGCAAAAAATAACTGGTCTCCAAATTTGATACACGAATTAAGTTACTACACTGAAAATAGAGAGATAAATTCAGACCGATAAATGTTGAAACGCTCAGATAAAAAGGTGTATAGCAAAAGCTATAATAAAATAAAATTTTGTTGGAATATACGTATATTACAGTTGTTTTTATAACATCGTTTTTATTTCATGTACATATAATAGTATATTATATTACTAGGAGTAGAACGCACTCTTTTTTTGTGTTGAGCCCAGGATTTGCGGCTGAGGCGAAGCCGAAGCCGCAAACTGGGCGAAACACAAAAAAAGGCGTTCTACTCCGTGTAATATATACTATTTTTTCTTCAAGCGTATTAAAATGCAAAAATTCATTTATTTATCATAAATGTACAAATATTCAAACTACAGTCTTACATGTTGACACAATATGACAAGTGGCTAGTGGATAGCGCGCCACCGGTGGCTTTCGGTATTAACATTATGTTACTAGTAAAACAATACCCACTGCGGTGGCGCTTTCGGAACTAATATTATGTTACTAGTAAAACAATGTCCACTACGGTGGCGTTCGGTACTAACATTTTGTTACTAGTAAAACAATGTCCTACTTCTACTTCTGTTTTTGGTGACATAATTTAAACATTTTAATACGCTTGAAGAAAAAAATATTTTTGTTTCTTGTTGTATATTGTTTTTCATGGCCTCCACAGAAACTTCTGTCTTCCGTAGTAATAAGAAAGCGAGTGAGTGAGTGAGTGAGTCGCTATCGCTGTAAGGTGATTGTAACAGAGGTGCAAGGTCGTCCGAAAGTAAACGTCAAACGGTTTCATCACAAATCAATGCCTTCGAGGGTCCAATCTCACAGGCTGAGTGTTCCATACAATCCCGAGATATAATTCCCACCTCTTCTCATTGTTCTTTCCGCGTGTGCAGTTCTGCTCAGCACAGCGAACACAAGTACAATCCCGAATCAATCTACATGCGTATGTTTATAAACCATTGTTAGGAGCAATATCCTCTTAAATTTTGTATAATAGTGCGGTTCAAAGTGAACTCATCATACATGAGGCTCTATCAAGTAATGCAATACATTCTAAAATACTGTATTTTCTCCCAAAAACGATATTTCCATGTCTCCCAAATTTTTTCTATTCATTTCGAACATAGAAATATCACAAATCAAGATTTTCGTCCAATTTTGACCACTAGCTCGAAAATTCGTCCACAAATATGTTATTCCGAGTTCATATTCGTGTTCAGCGCCCTGAAAAACATAAGGAAAAACGGGTATTAATTCCAGCTCACGATTTTCTTTTGTGGGCCTGTGCAATGTTTAAAAAAATTATTTTATGACTGAATGTTTCAAAGCCTTGTGTCTTGGAAATTAAGGGTCTAAGAACAAATGATTACTCGACAAAATATTCTCAACTTTGAAGAATGTACTTCTTCATTTCTGACATTCCATTACATTTGAAATCTATCTAAATAAAAACAAAAAAAAAGAAAGTTGTCATTTAAAAATTTGCCTCTCCGAGAAATCACAGGAAAACATTTTTTTTCAATTTAAATAACTTTTTTAAAATTTTGCCGCTCACTGTATTTACTGCCTCTCGATAACACTGCCTTTGCCGACATACCCATTACATTTAATTATATCATAATATAATTAATTGCTTGTGATAACATAGTTATAATCTCCACAAAGTACAAAGGCAGCAGCCATTTAGACAATTTGACAGTTAATTACATGCTGTAGGCTGTTCCAGTGTTGATTATTTATCATATCATCAACAAACAGCGGCGGGATTTTCCCCTCATAAAATATTTGTTTAGCATTGTTGCAGATACAAACTACATCGGTTATGCCTGCGAAAAAAGAGATGTGAATTATAAATCAGCCGTTGCCAATTTTTTAGTTACTCTGCTTAGTTTATACATAACTAACCAAATACCCACGTTAAGACAACTAAAAAAACCGCTGCCCAAGGAATCACTACTTCCACATCCGGATTTTCTATCCAAGTCACACAACGAAAAAATTTTGTATCTGGAAATAATTGTTTATGGAACTTTAATAATATAATATTTGAAATCCTCTACCCCGAAAACCCATAAAATGATACCCCACATCGATAGTGGGGTGGGGGTGGTGACAGGGGGTGGAAGTGGGGGGTGGATAAAGTAAAAAAATATTTTGAGGTTTCTGGTTCTTGTACACATACCAAATCACATTTTTTTTTTCATCCCCTTTAATAATGGGGTGGGGGTGGTAATGGGGGGTGGCTAATGCCAAAATTTTTTTTGAGACCTTAGCTTCTCTTGTCTATACTAAATATCAATTTTATGAACTCTTACCTGCTTGATTTACCTATTTTCCTCCAATTTTACCCCAATTTACCCCCCAACCCTTCGACGGAACAAGATGAAAATATAATCTAGTTCTAGATCTCGTTAAAGTACATATGTGTACCAAATTTCAAGTCAATATCTCAAACGGTTCCAGAGTAAACGTGCGCACAAAAAAAGTTACAGACCGACAGACAGACCGACAGACAGACCGACAGACCGACAGACCGACAGACAGAAATTTTTTTTTCGCTCAAACTTGAAATCTCGACGTTTCATGACATTCTAAGCCTATTTGAACAATAAAAAATTTTAAAAATTTTTTTGTCGTTACTATACTTCCACTGGATGTGGAAGTAATAATGAATAACATCTCCTCCAATTTTTATTAATTAAAACCAAACTATCCAAACAAAGACCATCTTTAAATTATCCAGGTTTAGGAATTCCGAGAAAAAGTTGACTCAATTTTAGTCTGCCATATTTGGACGGCTATTTTGAATTTCTCAATTTTTTTTTAGTTTTCTCGAGGTTTTAAGGTTAGTCCCTCTACTCGCACAATTTCAAGTTCTTAGCATGTTTGGAGGCGCTCAAACAAATCAGGCGGACAAACAGATATAATTGTTATATTTTGCCTTTTAACTGTGTTTTTTTTTTACCTATATATTTTTCGACCAACGAGAAAATTCACCCTTTCTGGAGAAATTTTCCGCCAGAAATTAACGTTTTCCCGAGCTGTACCGGAAAATGAACAACAAGGATCGGCAAAAGCTTTTCCGATCCCTGTTATTCTCTTTTCCGATCCCTGTTATTCTCTTTTCCGATTCATGAAGGTAAAAAAATCCTGCCAATTTAAGGTATAGGTGGCTTTGCTTTCTCGTTGCTATGGAAACGAACTTGTGTTAATTGTTGAGATAAGTGTCAATAGATACATTCACTTAACTTTCACAAAAGTTTTCAAAAGTCAATTCACAACTTATCTCCAACGAATTTTTTTTTTTTTTTTTGGAGACTCAGAAGACAGTTCTCAATCAACCCTGCAATAATCAGCTATTCAGCCTTTTGTTTGTATGTTTCCTGAACCATAGTAAATAAATATAATATGGTGAATGTTTTCCCATATAATGGGCGCTGGATCGTCAAAAATCAAAATTACAAAAAAATTTTATTAGGCAAAGTTGTAGAGAATATTACTATGTATAAGCTGGAAAAAGAAAATTTAAAAAAAAACGAAAAATAAGAAACCACCCCTATTGCAACACCCTACAAGGGGTGTGGACTGTGACTTTTTGGTCGGATATTCGGGAGACACCCCTCCATCGACCCTGAAAAAATCAGCTTGCCGGGAATTATTTGTGAGCACCCCCTATAGAGAAGGTCGACTTTTACTGTACTAGATGGGGATTTGGCAAATAGAACTAAATTAAGCATAGAAACCATAATGGAATTACTTACTCTTTGCATTAAAAAGACATATTTTCAATTAAATGATGGCTACTATCAACAAAACTTCTTCTTTATTTCCAATATTAAGTAATATTTTTATGGAAAATTTTGAGGAAAATAATAATAATAATAATAACTTAATTTATATACCTATAGTGTGGTGGAGATATGTTGTTGATATTTTTACGCTATGCCATATAGAATAGAAGATTTAAATAATTTTTTAAATCAGATTAACAAAAAGAAATCTTCAATTAATTTTACAATAGAAGTAGAGAATAATAATGAATTACCTTTCTTAGATGTTTTAATTAAAAAGTTAGATAAAAAATATGAAACCAGTGTTTATCGAAAACAAACACACACAAACAGATATTTGAATTTCTATTCAAATCAACATATTAACGTTAAGAAAGGTGTTGTAAAATGTTTGTATGATAGAGCTAAAGTAATTTCTTCAAATGATGAAAGTTTAAACAACGAGAAAAAATGTATAAAAACTGTTCTATTGAATAATCAATACCCCGAGAGTTTTGTTGATAGCCAGCTGGCAAACATTGAACTCAACATTCACAACCTGAATTTAGATCTTTAGCAATAATTTCATATATACAGCCCCAATAAACAAACTTGTTTTATAACTGTCATTTCTACAACAATTTTGTTTTATTGTTATTTTATTAGATTCTGCAATAAAACAAAATAATTGTATAATGTTTAAATGTTGCTTGTTAGGAGGGTTTATCGGATAAATTAGGAAAAATCGGAAATAGATTTTCTGTACGAACGGTTTTTCAGACGGAAGCCACATTAAGATCTGTTCAAAATTCCAAAAATTGTATTTATAGGGTATAGGGTTGTATTATATGTCTGTATAGATGTTTCAGCAACACTAACAGTTTTTTGCTTTCATGTCACATATTAATGTGATTATTTCTTCTTCAGTAACAGGTTCTGTAAATATTTTGGTTCTGTGGAATATACAGGGCGCTTCCTAGCGTTGATCAAATCGGAATTTAGAATTTTGCTGGTTATGTGATTATTACTGCAATTACGTTGCTTTATATTTATTCATTTATTTATTTAACAATACACTGCTCAACAGAGCATTCTAATTACAGGACATGAGTTAACAGAGATAATACATACAAATATATAAGGAAATGTACTAGCATAAAAATGCAAAATAAACAGATAAAAACAATGATAAATAAAAACAAAACTTAAATTTTAACATGTAGTAGTTAATCTCTGTATCATCACCTGCGTGTAAGAGACAATTGGCACCCAGATGTACTGCAATGTCATTAATGTAAATATTTAAGAATAACGGACCTAACACAGAACCCTGGGGTACACCCGAAGTAGATACAAATTCTACAGACCGTTTACCACAGAATTCAATATCGTGGTGTCTATTTTTAACATATGATTTGAAAGATAACAATAAATTTCTTGAGAAATGACCGACTGACTGACACCGTAGCGCACAAGCTTCGTATTACTCTAAACCAATAAAATATTTAATTCGTGTGGTGACAAGGGTGCGTTGATTCTCCCAACATCATCAAATTTGTTTCCGAGAGAGGTTTTCACAAGTTTTCCCTGAGTTTCCTCGCCGCATGTCACTTCTTCGCCTGAAAGTTTTTTATTACTTAAATTGAGGTCAACTCCGGAACACGGAAAAACATTTATCGACAGAAGTTTTACACATAAGTCAAAGTGCTGTCGTCGATTTTACTACTGCGATATTGCCAAGGAAGTAATAAGTAACTCTATAGGGTGTTCGAGTTTAATTAGTCTCGGCGAAGTTCACGGGGGCCGGTAATCTTGTTAAGATTAAATTTTCAGCCTGAAAGTTTTATATTTGTTATTCTTTATTATCGAAGTTTCTTGTGAAACTTTTTACTCAAATTCTTGCGCTTACATACAAGGTGTTGCATCAGGAGAGGGACATAGCTTAATACGAGGTAGAGAACATCAGTGGTAATTAGAACCTCCCATAGAAATGTCTCATTGGGCCTTCACTATGAAGTTACAGGGTGTTTTGTAATTTTTGGCAAAAACTACTTTTTGTCATTACTTTGACAGGGAATGGAATAATGGATTCATATTTGGAACAGCTAATACAGTAACGATCCTTCAGAAGTAAATGTAAGACATGGAAAAAATCCAGGTCCGGAGTCTCTAAAATTTAGGTTTCTTCTTTACCTCTAAATAAAATGACCCTGTAAATATACAGGGTCATGTGCTTTAAAGGTAAAGAAGAAATCTAAATTTTAATGACTCAGGACCTGAATTTTTTTCATATCTTACATGTACATCTGAAGGATCGTTGCTGTACTAGCTGTACCAAATATGAATCCATTATTCCATTCCCTGTCAAAGTAATGACAAAAACTAGTTTTTGCCAAAAATTATAAAACACCCTGTAACTTTGTAGTGAAGGCCCAATGAGACATTTCTTTGGGAGTTTTTGATTACCACTGATGTTCTCTACCTCCTATTAAGCTATGTCCCTCTCATGACGCAACACCCTGTATATTTACGCTCGTATAAACTAGATATAGGCCTGTCAGTGGAGGCTTCAACTGTCCAACTGATGAATTAAATAATAGATGAAATAAGCGAGAATCGATAGGTATAAATCAGTGCAATTAGACAATCTCCCATATAATCACTTGCATTAATTTCCCGGTAGTCGAAAAAAATATTTTTGGTGCTATTCGATTCAGCTCGATGGGAATAGTGGATAGTATTACTTTTTACTAGGCAACTAGGCGACAATGGCGGGCCCTTCTAAAAATCTAATTAAAATATCAATTTTTAAACTGCATAAACTTCTCTGGCAACCCACATCTGATTGTGCTAAAACAAAGAGCCTAAAATGAATTTCTTTATAAAAACTTTTATATTTAAGAGGACCCAACCATTAAATTTGTTTTATAGTTAAATGATATACGATTATTTTGTTTTATTGTTATTTTATTAATGCTTCTAAAATGCTTCTAAACTGTTTTATAGTGGCGGTACCGAATTTTCGTAGAGCCTGCGAAAATGTTTATAGTTATTTTGTAATGGTTCCAATAGCCTTTACAAAATATCAACAGTGACTGAATTATTTTATAAGATGGCGCCAATTTTACATTTATAGCTGTCCTAATAACGTTTTTAAAGTGTTTCTGGGAGTAATGTTGTTTTATAAAATTTATCTCTTAGATATCGATTAGTTCTTGAAACGTTTTTCGCCTTTCTTATAAAGCCACTTCTCCATCATGAATCAAAATTAATATTTTCTCACGTACATTTTCTTTTTGATTTGCCATAGATCACCTTTTCTACTGAAATCCTATAAAAAATATTTTTGCCTTTGCCAAAATTCAAAATTAATATGTTACCGATTCGTGCCTAGCCCGAAAACATTTTTTATTCATGTATGCACTTAATTCAGTTACACAAATCCAGGCACATTGTTTCAAAGACCGTCCGTTTTGTAAAAAAGCCACAACTGCCTTTCTCTCGATTTGCATAATCAATTTGAATTTTATAGTTAAAGTTTACCCCAGTTCCTTGACAAAAACACTCCCTTGAAATTTGTGGGTATCTGCGGCCCCTTATTTATAAGCTCAATCTATTCTGACAGCAGATAAAGGATAAGTTGTCTGGAAGGCCTGCGATTTTGTTATTTGTCGTTTTACATGAAATATACGTAAACTAAGTAGTATTATGTAGTGTTGGGCGAATTCGAATTAAAATACTCGGTTAATCCGAGTATCAAAATACTCGGTTGATTCCGAGTATTAAAATTTCATCCGAATAAAATATACTCGGATTAATTTTAAGTACAAAACAAAAAAGAACTGTCAATCGTGCACTTGGATAATAAAATGTTTTTTAGATTTCTCCCCCCCCCGCTCATCGATTCTGAGATCTGGAAAGAAAAATTACTAACCTCAGTGCCACTTGCATTCGCTTTAACCACGATCGCAATTACTGTTGACAGAGTGATTGAAAAATCGCGATATCACCTCACTAATATTTATATAGTGAAAATTTAATTCGACATCGGATGATTAATCCGAGTATTCTTGTCATCCGATTCCGTGTAATCCGAGTACCGAAATCATCCGAATATCTGCATCACTAGTATTATGAAATTGCGCTGTTATGATCAAAGGGACATTTTAATAAATCTAAATAGAACACACGTTTGTACGATTTGGCGCAGGTGCTGTTTATTAAAATATAAGTAAGTAATAATTGTAGATGGTGTAAATTTCATTCACCCGTGTGCAAAGAATAATAACAAAATTGTATTTTAGTAGTAAAACTAAAAAGATTTAATCAGGAAAACTCACAAATAGTTTTATAAGATTTCAGGAAATGTTATTAGTTTAATGTATATAAGAATCTTGTATAAAGACACGTTTTATAAGATTTGAGGGATTGTTATTAGTCAGGGATGTATTGAGGGGTATTCTTTCTTTTTCTTTTGACCTCTGAAACTTTAGAATTAATTCTGTATTGTTTTCTTTCATGTTTATTAGAGATGTTTATGTAGACAATATATTAGTCATAATTATTATTGCTTATTATTTATTGTTATACTGTTAAAATTTTTAAATTTTTTATTTCGTTCTTTGTTTTTCAGTGTGAATAAATTGTAATAAAGAGTATGGATGTTTAGTGGCGTTCTTAAAAATATTACCAAAACGCTTTAGACCGTGTCCGAGTCAGACTATATGAGTTAGTACTTTGAACCTTTTTAAATAATTTTTGCAACTGCATGAAAAAAAGAAAAAATTCCTTTGACTAAACCTATATTTTGAGGAAAATGTTTTTGCTACTCGAATTTCTAACTTTACATTTCAGAGCGTTTGACCTTGAAAAAAACCGCTGCCCAAGGAATCACTTCTTCCACATCCAGATTTTCTATCCAAGTCAGTCACAACGAAAAAATTTTGAATGTGGAAATAATTGTTTATGCAACTTTAATAATATAATATTTGAAATCCTCTACCCCAAAAACTCATAAAACGATACCTCACATCGGTAGAGGGGTGAGGGTGGTGATGGGGGGGGTGATAGTGGGGGTGGATGAAGTAAAAAAATATTTTGAGGTTTCTGGTTCTTGTTCACACTAAATCACATTTTTTTTTCATCCCCTTTAATAATGGGGGTGGTAATGAGGGTGGCTAATGCCAAAATTTTTTTTGAGACATCTTCTTTTGTATATACCAAATACCAATTTTATGGACTCTTACCTGCTTGATTTACCTATTTACCCCAAATTTACCCCAATTTACCCCCCGACCCTTCGACGGAACAAGATGAAAATATAATCTAGTTCTAGATCTCGTTAAAGTACATACGGGTACCAAATTTCAAGTCAATATCTTAAACGGTTCCAGAGTAAACGTGCCCACAAAAAAGTTACAGACAGACAGACCAGACCGACAGACAGAAATTTTGTTTTCGCTCAAACTTAAAATTTCGACGTTTCATGACATTCTAAGCCTATTTGAACAATAAAAATTTTAAAAATTTTTTTGTCGTTACTATTATACTTCCACTGGATGTGGAAGTAATACAAAATTTTTAGTCTAGGTGCCCGCGTACATAAATGCAATTTATATATATCCTCGTATAACTTCTTGTACTGCATAATTGCGCCTAGTCTATCACTTTTTTCCTTTGCGAAAATTTTCGTAAACGCGGCGTTCCTCCTCGGCATGAAAAAGACGATTTCCACGCGTCGGACTGGAAAATCGGCAAATATATTTTGTCGGACAATTTGAGAATTGGATTCTACATATATATTCTATATATTTCTACAAACTGTCCGACAAAAATTTTGGAACGTTAAGGGTGTCTACCACCCTAAACATAACATAACATAACTTTCAAACATTTATTGATAACCAGCTGATTTTTTCAAGATTGCTTAATAAAAATATGTATTGTGCCCTTTACAGCTTCACCAACTGTCGTTAAAATTAATCCATTATTATGTTATATTTCTTAACTGTCAAAAAAGGCAATTTTGGATAGTTTCTATTTTTTTACAAATTAACAAATTATCAAAAAGTTTTTTGCTGAATTTGGCTCCACCGGTATAAGGAATACTTCAATATGTATTTTGTTAATGATTAACTGCTAATGATTTCGCAATTGTGATTTTCAGCTCCGAGACGACGATCCATACTTAATTAAAAATACAACTTTATTTGAGGACTTTCTTAAAAGTTACAAAGTTATTCCTGATGTAAAGGAAAGTGAGGCTTACTTTCGCCAAACTAATTAATTACAATCACAAGGGTTGTAAAGTTCGGAATCTTTAATTTGGAAGTCGAGTCGGTATTCGTGGAATTAATTCACTTCAAATTTAAAGTAGTGATCGAAGGAAATCCACTTCGTCTTAGCAATAACTCGATTTGCATTTTCTAATTGAAAATCTGCCTTTCTGAATTTTGATTAGCCGGTTTTAACTTTATTCTTTAATTTGTAATCCTGTAAAATGTAAGCGCAGATTAAAAATATCAAAACACTCTAAAAACAATTACTATAAAAGCCTAATATAAAATCAAATTTTTGTACAGCGTGTCTTGTAAGCAGAGGCCAGATGCCAGCAATAAATGACGTTAAAACCAGGGTTGGATTGGCTCCATCGAGATAAATAATATACTGGACGGCGCACAGTGTGGAATTTTCGTAATCTAGGCGGCAGCGGCGGCTGGTGAAATTTCAATATTTTTTTTCTCGTCTGTGGCGCATGGGACCCATACGAAATTTGGGAAATTACATCTAGAGAAGCACTTCTCTAATGACCCCTAAAAAATTTTGAAAAAGCAGTTTGCGAAAAAATTTTTGAAAATTTGCTAGCCTCCCCTGGGTCTAGGGACCCCTGTTTACTTTTATTTTTTTTTGTCATATGCATTTGACTTTTCATAAAAATGCATCGACAGATTTTAGAGTTTGTGAAAATATTTTCATTACTAACTGAAATACAATGAATTGAAATTTTGTAATTTACAATTTAACAAATTACAATATTTCAATTCGTTGTATCTCAGTTAGTAATGAAAATATTTTCACAAACTCCAAAATCTGTCGATGCATTTTTATGAAAAGTCAAATGCATATGACAAAAAAAAATAAAAGTAAACAGGGGTCCCTAGACCCAGGGGAGGCTAGCGAATTTTCAAAAATTTTTTCGCAAACTGCTTTTTCAAAATTTTTTAGGGGTCATTAGAGAAGTGCTTCTCTAGATGTTATTTCCCAAGTTTCGTATGGGTCCCATGCGCCACAGACGAGAAAAAAAATATTGAAATTTCACCAGCCGCCACTGCTAGGCGGACAAAATACTATTTTGGCAAGTATACGATATTTTAATAAACTTCTTAATTCCTGAAAGCAAAATGATCAAACTTCATGAGCATATATATATTTTTTTATCAGCAACATTAAAAATATCCAAACAAGTGTCGTAAACTATCGTGCTTTCTTGTTCACGCTATACCAAGTAACGATAAACTGAATGGACACGCTTCAACTTCTTAGTTGAGTACAAGTGTTCCTGCGATTTATATGTGTTTTAGTGACAATATTATTTTAAGAGTATTTGAAGGTAAGTGGTCATATAATTTTTGTTTTGAAAATTGAATAATTTTAACTTAACTAAAAGAAATAAAACGTAAAAAGGCGCATTCTTAATTAAAAGAAAAAACAATGTATCAAAGTACCAAAAATACTTATAATAAAAATTCCAATCCTGTTTTTGTTTTCGCCTTTATGACTATATATTACTTAATAACCAAAACATTTCACTTGATTTAGAACGTGGTAATTATCCCCCCCCCCCCCCCCAAGATTCTGTAAACCACCAACTTTCGTTTTAAAATTTCATAATTTTGATTATTTTGTTTTATATTTTTGAATATATATTGTATTTACAGAGGCGTAACTGAGAATTTCTCCCCTCCATTCTTCAAAAAAAAAATTTTTTTTCGGATTTCTGCCCCCCCCCCCGCTCAAAAATTTTTTTTTCGGATTTCTCCCCCTCGCTCATCAATTTCAATTTTCGAGGAAAAACATTTTTGTTATTTTCAGCACGCGGCTGTGTCCGCCCCCCCCCCCCCAAGTTCAAGGTCCAGATCCGCCCTTGTGCTCGAAGGTAGTGACAGTTGGGCAAGATACAGATTTGTAGAGTCTAAGGTTCTCTCGTATTCAGTTTTTAGGCGAGAAGTGAGTGCGGGGCACGAACTTCATAAATTGAACTGGACTTCACAACGCACATATCCCAAACAAAAGCTCGTGACACCACTTACCATGGTCGCCATGATAGGCTGTCAACTTATTTGAGGTTGGCAATGGACCACAATAGTCGTGACGTCATGCATGAGGCGGTTAATTTGAATTGCATTCCATGCAGTCTTTGAAGCATGCCTTCTGTACATGTGTTTTAAGGGTCAAAATAAATTACTTAAAAATGTATCTAAGGATTGGTACGTTATTTTTTATATTTAGCTATTGAAACCTAACTACCGATATAAAAATAGAGCTGGATTATAGGTTTTTTACATGTGGTTATCAATTTTCTCTACCGAAAATTATAAAAAAAATATTTTCTGGATGGCTATTTCTGCGCATGCGTTCTACAAGTGTCTGGAAAATTATTCGGAACGTAGTTCTTTGATTATTTCTTTGTATTCTAACCTCAAAGCCTGTTTTATTTATTTTCATTTGAAATTGAATTGCTTTCCATTATTTTATATTATTATCATAGATTTTCAACCTATAACTTCGTGTTTAAATATTTGTAAGTATTTTCACTTAGAAACGCAAATAAATAAATAAATTACATATTGTATCATTTATTCACAACTTATTTGTATTAAATCTATAAATGATTAAAATAGTTTAAAATTGAACTGTCTAATAAATACGACATATTCCATGAACATGCTTCATTTGTTAGGGTACGAACATGCCAAAGATGCTACCCAGCTAGAAGTTCATGCCGCAGTTTCAGAAGATGTATTGAAGCCATCAACGTGTAAAACAAACCTATACATTTAAATGTGACCGCACATACCGTGGATGCTAGCAGAGTGAACTGCTCTTAGCACAAATTGATAGCTTCGATGCATCGACTGAAACTGCGGCCTGAACTTCTATATCTGCGTAGCATCTTCGGCATGTTCGTACCCTTACAGAAATATTATAGTGTGCAAAGAGAGCCAGAGCAGCCATATATGATGTCATAACCATAATCTCCTTGGACAAGTACATTCTGCATCTGTTATATTTTTATCGTTATTCAAAAATATCTGAAAACAATTATTTACGTTAAAAGTCAAATATGATAATGTTTAAAAAAAATGCACACACCTCTACTTTATAGATTCTATCTCTCATGCTAGCATGAACTTGTCCCTTAACAATCGGTACTTCGGGATCATAAATCATTCCTTTCACATGGCTCGCTTCAACAGAACTTTCTGCCTTGACCATGAGTTTTCCTTTAACTTTAAAAAATTAAGCAATCGCAGAAAAATGCAATACGTGTTTTTGAACCATTTTTCAATGCTAAAAATAGGTAAGTATATTGATACATACATATTTAAAAATTACTTTGTTATAATTTCAATCACAAACGTAGGTACTTACAATGCCGTTGAAATATACTATTATTGACTCCAGTACAAATTTGGAATGCAAACGCTTTAAATACTGTAAAATCCTTGAAAATTATAAAAGAAATAATCCACTATATATAACCTTAAATTTCATCTAGTCCAGGAGGAGCAGGTAAACAAATAAAAAGATGCAGATATGTTCGACATACGTATACACGCGTGCGCAATAAAAAATTAATTTCTGAAAAAATTTCAAGAGGACTTTAAAAATTACAGTTTTATTACAAGAAGGCGCAGCTTTTAAAGTTAAAACATTTGTATGATAATTCAATAGTTAAATATTCACAAATTTTCTGAAATTTCAAATTCAATTTTGACCAGTGTCTTATGTACAGTGGTAATAAGGTCGATGTTAGAAATAGGATGGAATAGTTAGAGTGGGAGTGAAACTTCACACTATTTCGGTCCATACTCTGTAGGAATCTCAATTACTGCTTGTTATTTTGTAGCGCATTGCCAAATGTTTTATATTTTCAATAAACTTGAATACTTTTCTCCCAAAATGCCATTTCATCTTCTCTAATAGCAAGAAATTTATTCATAATGTGAGACTACTACAAAACTTAATAATAATAATAATAATAATAATTTATTTTCCTTTTTGACAATACAGAATATCGTATAGGAATAGTCACATAAATCTTATGTATACATATGTTATAAAATATACGTTAAGATCGAAAGAATTCTGCTACTGAATAGTAACACTTATCTAATAAAAAATTTTTTTTTTATTAGATAAGTTTTAAAAACATTTTTAATTTCCCTCTAAATGCATACATTGTCTCGCTAAACTTCATTTGCCTATCAACAACCAACGGGATAATACTAGATTAACATCGCCTTTGTACTTTTGATTTTGCACTTTGTTTACGTCGAGAACAATCCCTGACTTTGGACAAAAATTCTGAAAGGCGGTTCTGAAAACCTATCATGGCGGCCAGCATGGGGGGTGTCAGCGTTTGGACCTTATGTGAGGTCCAGTTTAATTTATGAAGTTCGTGGTGCGGGGATGAATAGTCAGACTATCCTTGTTCTTCGAACGCACAGAAGACCTATACAGAGAGTCGTTTCTGGTATAGGTCTTCTGTGGTAGAGGTGCAGTTATCTCTTTCTAGAAGGACGGTCTGTACTGCCCCGAAGTATGGCCAGAAGTATACTATGACCTGTAGTGTTATATTCTACAACTTATCCTGATTACCATTATGCAAAATGGTGACTCAAAATACGAGGTAATTACCTCCTACCTCAGGTGGATTATTGCGAGCTCGTTCCAGTTACTTTCTTCTTTGCTTAATTATTAACATTACACAAATTCTTACATTATTTTGAATCAGGCTCTGCATCTGGTGTGATTTCACACCAGCTGCTCATTGGCTAATGGCATTTTACTTCCACATCCAGTGGAAGTATAGTAACGACAAAAAAAATCTTAAAAATTTTTATTGTTCAAATAGACTTAGAATGTCATGAAACGTCGAGATTTCAAGTTTGAGCGAAAAAAAATTTCTGTCTGTCGGTCTGCAACTTTTTTTGTGCGCACGTTTACTCTGGAACCATTTGAGATATTGACTTGAAATTTGGGACACATATGTATTTTAGCGAGATCTAGAACTAGATTGTATTTTCATCTTGTTCCGTCGAAGGGTTGGGGGGTAAATTGGGGTAAATTTGGGGTAAATCAAGCAGGTAAGAGTTCATAAAATTGGTATTTAATATAGACAAAAGAAGCTAAAATCTCAAAAAAAATTTTGGCATTGGCCACCCGCATTACCACCCCCACCGCATTATTAAAGGGGATGAAAAAAAATGTGATTTAGTGTGTGTACAAGAACCAGAAACCTCAAAATATTTTTTAATTGATCCCTTGGGCAGCGGTTTTTTGGGGGGGGATCGTGAGTTACGAGGCCACCTTATACTCTACCAATTTTGAGTATTGCCAACCTCAAATAAGTTGACAGCCTATCATGGCGACCATGGTAAGTGGTGTCACGAGCTTTTGTTTGGTATGTGCGTTGTGAAGTCCAGTTTAATTTATGAAGTTCTTGACGCCAAAGCAGAATCGGTGTCGCTTGACGCCATCATCCGACTTTCTCGATCTGACGTCACGTTTCAGGAGTGGGTAAAATCCGCCAGATTTTAATCGCTTATATATTTCTGGAAGATTTTTTTTTTAAATTTTTTATTGTCTATGGGGTTTTTAATGACGTTAGTTTACGATTTTGAGTATTTTAAATCGATTTTATTTTTTGGGCAAGTTCCCTCTATTATACGATTTTTGTATCTTTTGACCTGGTTGTGTATAATTTTCTAACCCTAATAATAACGTTGTGTATCTTTTCATTTTAGCAGATAAATTAGAGATATTTCGTAAGTGCACAAATTATAGGCTACAGAAATGTCACATGATTTTTCGTTATACTGGTACTGGTTATTTTTTCCAAAACCAAACGTTTTCTTTTCTGGTGTATATTTGAATCTAACCGCTGAATAATTTAACACTTTGGCATTGGCAACACTGTTGTCAATTGTCACTCTTGTCTCTTGTCAGTTTTCAGTTTAAAATTGTTGTCCTTTTTTTTTTGTTTTCCTTTCACACTTTGTGTTAAATATTTGTGCAGGTTTTTACTGTAAAAAGAGTGGAACGTTTTTAGTAGTTTAATTGAAAACGTGTCGTTAAGTAAAATGGAGCCAGACCGGGAGCAAGAATACCATACTGTGTCTATGGAGAATCACGAAGCAATTTTGATTGAAAATTTATCTCATTTTTTTTTTAAAAAAGCGTACGTAAATGTGACTTTGGTTTGCGAAAATCAAAACTTTATGGCACACCAGATAATTTTAGCAGCTTATAGTCCGTACTTTGACATACTTTTAAGACTGAGATCTGAACATCACCCCATTATTATTTTAAATGATGTGCCCAAGGGAGATATGTTAACTCTATTGAAATATATGTATCAAGGAACAGTGGACGTTCCGAAGACCAAATTACCTTCGTTTTTGAGATTAGTGAAGAAGTTTCAAATACGAGGCTTTGAGGATGTAAGTATTGCTCTCGGTATAGCTAATGATTCTGCAAGTATCATATTTTGCTAATTAAGTTCACTGCCATAGCAGTCACTGTGATCAATCATTAAATTCGTTGTTCGGATCAACATTATGGTCATAGTGATCTGGAAATCCCGGCTCCCAGGTAGTTATACCAAGGACGGTCTTCACACACAGATAATTATAACATTTTGAATCGAGAATTTGGTAATTCTGCATTTTAACGGGGTATTGGAATTTTCACAAAATATTTTCAGTATACAGTAATTTGGGGTTATGGAACACAAATTTGAAATTAGTTTTCAATGCGAATGCTTATTAGTTTTCCAAACAATTTTTTTTTGTGAAATCAGAGGTGTATCACAGGGTTCTAATTTAGGTCCGCTATTTTTCGCCCTTTTTGTCAATGATCTCAATGACACTCTTTGCTGCAAAAAGCTTTTTTTCGCAGATGACCTAAAAATCTTTGTGTCAATAAACTCCATAGACGACTGTCATATCCTACAAAGGGAACTTAATAAAGTAGCATAGTGGTGTCATTTAAACTCCCTTGCTCTAAGTATAACCAAATACAAGGTTGTAACTTACTCACGAAAAGATGAACCCATTGATTATGACTATCATATCGACACACAATCTTCTTCGATAATAAATTATCATTTGCCAAGCATATCAAGTTAACGGTTTCCTTCTCATGAAAACCTTGGGGTTTATTTTAAGACTAAGTCAAATCTTCCGGGACAATGGCGTCTTAATCAAACTATTTTATTGCTATATTCGATCTAAACTTGAGTACTGCTCACTTATTTGGAGCCCAATTAGCCTGCCCAGCAAACCAAACCACATCATTTTAACATCATAATGATGTGATTTTTGCAACAGTGACGTCGTCATTCTTGTTTGCAACCACGTGGAAATGCCGTCACAGTGACGCTAAACGGCCGCACTCAGCCACGTCGTCAAAAGTGACTTACTTATTTTCCACTTTTCAGCCACATCAGTACCACTCATTTATGATATAGATATGATAATATTGTGTACAAAAAATATATATTATAACAACTTGAATGTTACCGCCCACTAACTTTTAAAATAAATAAAAAGAATCTATATTGCAACAAATAAATCTACTTTTATATTACGAAAAAATAGCTCAATTGAAACTTAAAAATCACTGATTAAAGATTAATATTTTATATCCGGCTCCAAAAAATGATGAATTTTTGAATAAATTATGTTTCCTCATTGAATTTTTTATTGTTTTTTTATCGAAAAAAATTATTTCATTAAAGTCGGCTGACATTTTATACCTTGTGTGTGATTTTACATTCTGAAAAACTTTTCTCATTTTTTTTTTTCATTTTGAAAAATAAAGGTGAACTTATTATTTCTTAAATATTTGTTTCAAAATCCTCCTGCATACCTAAAGTTATTCTCGTAGCATAATATAGTTACATGTATAATTAGCTGTATATGAGAATATAATTTTAGATATACAGGGTGATTTGTAAACAAATATTTAAGAAATAAGTACACCTTTATTTTTCTAAATGAAAAAAAATAAAGAGAAAAGTTGTTCAGAATGTAAAATCACACACTAAGTATAAAACGTCAGCCGACTTTGATGAAATAATTTTTTTCGATTAAAAACAATACAAAATTCAATATGAGGAAACATACTTTATTCAAAATTAATCATTTTATATTGGAGCCGGGTATAAATATAAATCTTTCATCGTTATTTCATTGAGTTATTTTTTTCGTAATATAAAAGAAGATTTATTTGTTGCAAAATAGATTCTTTTCATTTATTTTAAAATTAACTCAGCGGTAACATTCAAGTTGTTATAATATACATTATAAAGCAACATAATTTATTTACAATTCATTTTTATTTTAATGGCTTACTTCAAACAAAACATTTCATCAAAGTAGCCTGATATTGCTGAAATTTTACACAAAAAAGTATATTTCACATTCGCTTTACTTACCTTTTCCTTAAATTTTTCTTGAGATTTCGGAAAATATATAAAAAGGCAGTTCATACATAATCGTTTGATATTTGCTTATAAATCTTGCACATATCCCTAGATATTTTAATCGTTTTATAGCACATACATTACTCACTAAAGTGGGGTCCCAGAAAATGTCTCTAAGTAAAATAATAGAAATTAGATTTAAAAATATAAAAAGTATTAAATAAATTTGATGTGATCAATGAAACAAACATTTCCGAAATTATATATATTCAAGATACGATTACAGGTATGCTTTATAATATAAATTCACCTAGCTATTTCTTTCTTGATCTTCTTTGATCCCTATAACGGATTAAGTGTCACAATTATCTCATAGTCAAAGTCTGCTGTGGCTGGAACTATTTTTCATACCACATCTAAAAATTTATAAAAAATTAATTATCACAGTTTAAAAATGTTTAATAAGATTTGGTATCATTTATGTCAGTAAAAATAATGTTAAAAGTTGAGTGTTGGTAGTGGTAATTTCAAGTTCAACCACACACTAGTTTTGTTATTAAAGTAAAAAACCGCTGCCCAAGGAATCACTACTTCCACATCCAGATTTTCTATCCAAGTCTCTCATAATGAAAAAATTTTGTATGTGGAAATAATTGTTTATAGAACTTTAATAATATAATATTTGAAATCGTCTACCCCAAAAACCCATAAAACGATATCCCACACGGTAGTGGGGTGGGGGTGGTGATAGGGGGTAGTAGTGGAGGTGGATGAAGTAGAAAAAATATTTTGAGACTTTTGGTTCTTGTACACACACTAAATCACAATTTTATTTTCATCTCCTTTAATAATGGCGTAGAGGTGGTAATGGGGGTGGCTAATGCCAAAAAATTTTTTTAAACCTTAGGTTCTCTTGTATCACTAAATACCAATTTTATGGACTCTTACCTGCTTGATTTACCGATTTACCCCCTAGTTACCACATTTTACCCCCCAACCCTTCGACGGAATAAGATGAAAATACAATCTAGTTCCAGATCCCGTTAAAGTACATACGTGTACCAAATTTCAAGTCAATATCTTAAACGATTCCAGAGTAAACGTGGGCACAAAAAAGTTACAGACCGACAGACAGAAATTTTTCTTTCGCTCAAATTTAAAATCTCAGCGTTTCATGACATTCTAAGCCTATCTGTATAATAAAAATTTTCAAAAATTTTTTTGTCGTTACCATACTTCCACTGGTTGTGGAAGTAATTAAATTTAATTTTAATAGCTTACATCTTTAGAACAACTTCATTGATACTATTGAAAATATAAAAAAAAAAGGATGACGATTGAAAATAAACTACTATTTTGTAAAACATGAATTAGCAATAAAGATACGAATTCAGAATTTGATTCTAACAGGGCATGCAGAATACGGTTCTAAAATTATTTGAACTTTGTATCACTCTTGATTCGTGGACACCATTTGAATTCTATCTCTAACAAAATAATAAAGTTTCGATGAGACTTAAAATATGACACTAAGTATACACTAAATTAAAAATTAAGCAAAAAAAAAACTGAAGGTGAAGTTTCTCATTACCGAAACGAGTATTTCAATATGAAACAATAAAGAATATATTTTTTTTATAGAGCCTTATTATAGTTACAGAAAAAATTGGTAAAAACAGCAGTTTGCACAAAATTCAAATGCAAAATGTCTAAGATTTTAGACTTATATAAACTTACCATCTTTTCTCTCATTATACTGCCACTGCCAAAAGCCCCACGAACGAAGATAGTTTTAATTGTCTATTATAACATTCTAAAATAGAAAAAAATGTATAAGTACCTAAATTATTCCAGTTAAATAGAGAGGACTAGAGGAAAAAAACTGATACCTAAAGTTTTGAAACTTGGCAGAGATGTTCATTAAGGCCCACTGTTTAAACATACTTAAAGTCGTCAACTCTATCTCTTACGCTCGCGCCGCCATCTTGAAAAAATGGTGCTCAGATTAAGTTTTTTTTTTTCTTATATATCGCTAACCATTAGAGATATCGAAATTAAGTCTCCAATAAAAAGTAAAGCTTATAAAATTCTCTATAAAAAATGTAATATAATATTTTTCCGTATCTATTATTATCATCTTCTAAAATAGGAAATTACATTTGATCAACACATTTCTAAACCGGAAATCACTCGTAAAAAAAAAATTCATATTATTATGTTAATTCTAGAATTCCCAATAACTTTAAAATATTCGTCGAATATCTGTTTGTCAGTCTGTCAGTTTGTCCATCTGTCTTTCTGTACGACACTTTTTTTTTAACTATTTAACGTCGGCCCGCTACCAGGGCCTATCACCTACGCCAGGAGACGAGCTACCCCCAACCTGGAAATTTTGCCGAACCTCTTCCCTTAAGAAGAGTAGGGATCTTTTACTTGCCTAACATTTAATAGATAAGGGACGCCTGCTTTACATCCCTTCCGAAGGATGGTATATCCACTACGTAATCCTCGTCTGAAATTACGTAACTTCTGCGTATACACTGATATACAAGCCGCTAGAAGGTGGGACGAGAACACTGTATTTCCCAAGATGGGACCCCATCCAAGTACTAACCGCGCTCGACGTTGCTTCAATGGAATATCGACTGATATTCACATTGAAGTCGTCTCTACGCTCGCCCACGACACTTTTTGTGAGTCTGATAATTTAAAAGAGAAGAGTCCAATTTTATTGAAATTTGAACAGTAAGTTAGTGTTAACTAAAGGAAGAACTCTATTGATTTTGAAAAAAATCGATTAGTAAATATAAAGGTTATAAAACATTTTATGAAAAAAAGGCATGTGAAGAGTGTTGTAACACCGTTGATAAGATGCTAAAAATACAGAGATACTGCACAGTATACTGACCAACGTTTCGACAATCAAGATGGGATCATCGGGAGATCATTAAAATTGCAAGTATGTCACTTAAACCTACAATCATAACGTACTTACTGATCGATTTTTTTTTAAATTGCTGGGGCTTCTTATAGCTAACACTAATTTATTGTCCAAATTTCAATAAAACCAGACTTTTCTTTTTTAAGTTATTTAGCTTACAAGAGACATGACAGACGGAGAGGCAGACGGACTGACAGAAAAGACATTTTGAAAGTTGTCCCGTATTTTATGACAATACAATGATATATTTTTATTATATACGAGTGACATTCACAATTGTTGAAACGTGTCGATGAAATGCATATAACACTTTTTATACAGAATTTTATAAGCTTTATTTTGTATATAAACATAATTTCGATAACGCTAATGGTTAGAAAGATATAAGCAGTAAACTGAATCGGACCGCCATTTCTCCAAGATGGTGGCTCAAGCGCAACAGTTTGGGCTGGGGACTTTTAGTATGTTTAATAGTAGGTAAGCCTAAATGAACATATTTGCCAAATTTAAACACTTTATCAGTTTTTTTCGTCAAACGTCGAAATTTGTTCTAATTTGACTAGGGTATTTATACTATAGATATAATTAGACAATCGTCGGATTCAAGTACTAAAATAATAGGTGTTTTCTTTCTACCAACAATCTTAGCTAAGCTAAGTAGTTTTTCAGTCACGCCTAATGAGTGAAATATTCGTGTATGTACCACAGTTTGCGTGTGACATTAAAACTACTTAGCTTAGCTAAGATTGTTGGTAGAAAGAAAACACCTAATATACTAGAGCAAAATAAAATGAAGGGTAATAAAGCAAATAACATACAATATGACTGCATTTTGTCGTCAATTGGTAAGAAAACAATTATCAGTAGGTATTTAAATCAAAAATAACCTAAATATGCTCTCTATATATTTATATTTTATTCATCACTCTTTTATACTGTTTTTATAAATATAATGAAATTTAAATATAAAAGTGTACCTATATTTTACCAATTAATTGATAGCACACACAAGCTACCTAATAATCTCGTCGAATATCAAATGGGGCATGCCGCATGGATGACATGGAGACAACACTGTACCTATTGGTATACCTAATGTGGTACAAAAACTAAATTATGAATTCGAAAGTATTCTGTAATTGAAAAATAAATAACCAGTGTTAACCAAAATATATTATGTTAAATGATAAATTAGCTTTTTTCCCTTGAATTTTAATGTCATTCGATATGTCACCAAACATGAAAATTACAGGCAAGGTATAAAATAAGAATACATTTCATAGTAACAATGTAGCTAATACAAGTAGGTACTTACCTTTTCGTAAAAATGTGTTGATATTTACCAAACAAAAACCAAAAACATTAAAACTAAAGTTTATTGACGTCAACGTCGTTAATAGAACACAGACAAGTGTAAACTGGAGATTAGTGATGGGCGATATATCACGAATTGTGATTTAATCACTGATATTAAGAAATCACAGGTAACGACTGTTAGTAAAGTTGGCAGAAAAGCGTGACGTGATCACGACTTTCCTTCCGTATTTCGTTCCCTTGCCGTGGTTCAACCAAGACCAATATTATAATAATTAACAATTTCTCCCGTACGTCGTATTATGAAAGTCGTGATCACATCACGTTTTAAATTCACTGATATAAGAAAATCACAGTAACGATTTACGTTGTGATTGAAAAATCACGATATCGCCCATCACTACTGGAGATGACAGTAGTAGTACTAGACTAGTGGCGCTGCCGGCGGTGGTCGCTATTTTGTAAGAGATGGTGATACCAAAGTGAGTGGTGGCTCAGTTAGTTACATCCACGTTTTAAAATGTATCATTAAAATGATGTGGTGATTGTGGACATCCCAATCTCCACTGACATGGGAGTGGTTATAATGTGAACGTTCTAAAACGGTCCAAAGAGTGTCATCACGGTGATGTGATGCTTTGCCATTTACAAAAACCACTAAAATGTGAGTGGCTATAATGTGGATGTGGCAGAGTGTGTTTAGTGGGTGGTTAAGTTGAAAAGCGCCCATCTTGGGTGAGACTTCGCCACTTCATCCATTAACTTATAAATTGTACCAAATATTGTATTTGTGCCATAAAGGATGAATAAAGACGCTTTATTATTATTATTTTATTATCTATGATTATCAAGACAAATTAATCGAGTCCGTTCTTAGAAAATTCTTAAAACTACTCTGCTTCCACACTGAAACAAACAAACAGAGAGGCTGCGACCAGACTTATCTGTTAAATAGGTTCAACTTCGACTCATTACAATTCAGAAGGCAATTTTACGCTGTAAAATTCCTGTATTTGCTCATACACAACAGGGTTGACTGTCTTCCTGCACTAAGCCAGTTGAACTTCTTGGTTCCAAGAGCCGCCAATCGCAGCCCTCTCACATTCTATTGAACCTATATTCGTTATTTGCGCTAACTACAATTCAATTTGTGATACTTGTGATATATTCAACTGCTCGGTTAATACAATTCATACTTCTCTTAAGAATTGCAGCGTCCCATAATGTTAAAATAATATAAACATGTAGTGCACTTGTAATTAATTCTATATTGTTTGTCACTCATATGTATGTATGTAGCTATGTATTTTTCTTTTTTTTTTGTCGCTTTCTTATCCTGTAATTGGTTCTTTTGTACTGTTGGATAAATGTATTGAATAAATAAATAAATAAATAAATAAATAGACTTTTTAAATGACATGCAACATATATAATCATTATTAATTATTGATTATTTCTTTCAAGGAGTTTTTAAGAAGAAATGAGACTGAAAGTACTTCATCGGAATTAAAAGAGAGATTGATAGAAAATTCAGAAGTCAGGCATCAACTGCTGTTGAGGACATTAATCCCAGACAGAGGAAAGATTGTGAGTTTTAGTCTTCTATCTATCTAAATTAGAGAGGATAGCTAAGGCTGCTTGGCCATTCGCACAGCATCAAAATTTTTAGTCTTAAAATGTAAATTTATCGATATTAGCATGAAAATATATACACACAAAGACTGAATTTACATTTAAAATCTACTGGCACTCGTGCTAGTTGGGTGTAAACGAGGTTGTATAGTATTTTGCTGTATTAATTTTAAATGATTGGTGGTATTACAATTGGCAATAGGGAATTTGCCCAAAGAATAAAATTGAATTAAACTAACATCATTCAACAAAGAAATCTCTTTCAGAAATATAAGCAATTAAAATCGGTCTGATTCGCCCAGTCTTGAAACGTCAGAGAAAGAAAGTCGGACGACGGCATCCAGCGATACCGATTCTTCTTTGGCTTTGACAATTCCGCATGCGCATACGCATTTGTCAGAAACACCTAGCAGTGAACACAACCTAACCTAAAATTTAAATCCTACTCGGTGTAAAAGTCCATAGCCAGATATGTATTTGTTGGAAAAACATCTTCAGTATTCGTTGATTTTGAGTGATATTTGTTATTTTTATATAAACTTGTATGGTAAACATTTTTTAGTTAAAAATGACTGATGCGGATTTTTCAAAAGGACAAGTGTGGATATGTTTATGGTGGCTTCTTACATCAAAAAAAGATGTTCTGCATCTCGGTTGGCGTTCTTGTAAATATGTGAATCATATCCAGTGTTATAAATGTTGGAAATTTGGCCATTTAGCCAAAAACTGTAAAAAGGCAAATAATGATGCCCAAAATGCGCGGGTGAACACAAAATTGATGAATGTCAATCTAACCAAGAAATATGTGTTAATTGCAAACATACTTCAGAGATATTAAAAATTCCCAACATTGATTATGGGCATAGAGCTAGAAACTGTGAAGCATATAAAATAGTATACACTCAAATGGAACAGAATTTCAACTATCCAGAAGTATTTAGTGGTCATTCGAAATAGCAATTACAATCCAAATTAATGTATTTTAATATACAGGGGCTGAATACAAATAAAACAGAATTGGAATGGATTATTAATAAATGGAAACCCATTGTTGTAGGTATTTCAGAAACTCATATAACTGAAGATATCTTAAATAATGAGATAAACATAAAGACACACAGGTGGAGTATTAACATACGTAAAAGATGAATACAAACACAAAATAATACTTCAAGAGTCTATATATAAGAATATGTGGGTTGTAGGAATAGAAATATCAATACCAAAAAAAAGAAATACAATATCTTCGATGTGTGTCATTCCCCAAATGCCAGCGACCATATATTATTAGAGAGATTAGAAGAGATATGTTTCCGTTAATTTCTTATTTTAATCATGCCAGAACATACTTTACAGGAGAATAATGATGTTTTATGTATTAAGTAATACATTATATTTATTATTTAATATGGTCTAGAAAAATAAGGCATGCCCCGCTCTATCCTAAGGGATTCGCGGCAAAGCTTTGTGATTTTTTACGTGTTTTATAACACTCTGGGCAACTATACTGAAACTATACAGCACACTTAAATATCTACCTTCATCATCCGCCATCTTGAATATTAGTTTCAACATTATATGCAGTTCTTTTTTATTTTGCTCATAGTTTACCAGTTTTGTTTTTGTCAAAATAGATCTCAAAGAGATGCCCGTTTGAAATACTGTCCTAATATCAAAACTATCACCTACACGGCATAGCTTTTCAGATAATCCATATGCATAAGGAATTAACGCTGTGTACCGTTGTTCAGGTTTTTTGTCATGCCCGATTGTTATTTTCTATATATGTGAAAGTTCTATCCTATCAACAAATTTTTCAGGGTATTGATTGTTTATAAGAGCCCATTTTATAAAACTGTAAAAGAAAACTGATTCGGTTTCTGAAACGTCAGCAAAATACATTATTTTTATATTTTTATTTTTATTCATCATTTGTCGAAAAAAAAAACCCTCTAACTGTTCCTTTGACATAGAAGTCACACGCGTGGAGGTTATTTTCCAGTAAAATACTGGATAATTGTGTTATTCTGTAGATTTCACGGGCATTGTTTTTAGAAGAAAATAAATGTGGCAGAGAATCCCGTAAGAAAAACAGAAAAAGACAATAATTAGTTAAGTACACTTTATTTGTGTCATTGTACAACTAAATTTAAATATTTTTGTTAAGGAGCTAACGGACTCAGAATCACCAGTTGGGACTACAATACCCATGAGGAGGAAATTGAGTAGTGGTAAGTTTGTGTCACATTTACTTTTAAGTCAAATCAAATCATTTATTTAGTTCATCACAAAGCTAAGATTTCTGAACAGATCAGCATTGGTACAGAATACATTAGAATATAGTATATAATAAAAGTATTAAGCATTAATAAAATATAGATTGAAATATCAAAAAAGAATAAATCACATCAAAATTACAATTTAAAATACATATATGTATAGTAGAAGCATTCGCAATAGTGATCGAAGTACCGCCTCTGTAGGCGGTGTTGTTGAGACGCAATTTATACAGAACGCAGAGCCAGATTTAACTGTTCGCTCGTTTACTTTTTCATTGTAGGTGTTTGTCAGCCGCGGCTTGTGAAATTTAGATTGTTCATATCTTACTATTGAGTCATGGGACCCAAGTCATATTTTGTGACATGACTACCAAGATAAAATAAAGCAGTTTTGCGAGAAAAAAAATTGCATCGAAATTTGCGAAAGAAAGTTTTAAAAATGAGTTGAACACTGGGTTTTTGTAAAATTTAAATTTTACAAAAAAATTTTTCAGAAAAAGGAGGAAAACGATATTTAATAGAATTTAAATCAGTCTTTTTACAAAAACCCTTGTGTGGTGTTCAATTCATTTTTAAAACTTTTTTTTTGCAAAATTCGATGAAATTTTTTTTTTTTGCAGAATTCGATGATTTTTTTTGCAAAACTGCTTCATTTTATCATGGTAGTGGTGCCATAAAGTATGGCTTGGGTCCCTATGAGCAGGGGCGGACTAACAGGGTGCGGGGCCCTGGGCTATTAATGCTTTGGGGCCCTTCTTATCTCATAACATTTTTTTTTGAAATCAGGTCAGATCACGCATCGCCAAGACACATTTCACTTTGTTTTGGCTAAATACTGAAGTAAACCATAATAACAATAGCGCGTAGCCGCATTGCACTGACAAGACAAGAGCAGAAAGTGTTACATATTCTTTTATATTTATTATTTATACCGTCAATGAGATCACCAGTACACAGCATAGTTATAATCATATCGTATTTGGTTTTTAAGTCTGTTTTCAGCGTTCGGGGGCCCCTCCAGTATCCGGGGCCCTGGGTTTAAGCCCCTAAAGCCCCCCTCCCCCCTTTAATCGGCCCATGCCTATGAGTCAATACTAATATATGACCAATCTAGATTTCACAAGTCACCGCTGGATTTGTGCTCAGTTTAGCTGTTGCTAGCTAAACTGACATTTAAGCAAATTTGTTTTCCATCCACGTCCATATGTGCTTGTTTTTTTTACTGAAAACACTGATGGATTTTGATTTTCTTTATCACTGTAATCACTATCACTTTCATTTGACCGATATTGGGAGATCTATTTGCTGCATTATTATTTCCTCTCGCCCCTCAAAACGCCACACCGTTCACTATTAAGAATACTTCAACTATACTTACTTATACCATTGCTGACACGGTTTTTTATAGACTAGTCAGATAAGTTAATGGTAATGCATATTGTATTAAATTTTTAAGGCAAATAAAATATTTCTATTTCTGTGATGTAATTTTGCATACATTTTAAAGAAACTAGGTGTAACCATGTCTTTTATTGAACTAAACCTTCCTACTAGGTTTTAGCATAAAATAAGTATTTAAACGGCTGAAAATAAAAAAAGATCTCAAAAGTTCAATGGGGTTATTTCATAATTTTTATTCACATTAAATTTGGATTGTACTAGTAATAACTAAGTATATGTAATGCCAATTTTTTTTATGGAATTTTAAATTGAATTTATAATTTGAAAATGGTAGTTCCCGCCGAAAGCCGTGACGTCAATGGTTACGCATGCACAGTATAGTTCAAGCAGTAAATTTGTATGGCAGCCATGAAAAGCAAACTTCACCATTACCTATATTGATGTGTGACTGACATTTTGTTTTGCGGTTTTCGCTAAAGATCAAAAAACACCAGTTTTGATTCGCTCATGCAGAACCGAATTTTCGATGTGCCTTGTGCAATTTACGATGCAGATCAACTAGAACTCTTCCTCTTTGCGTCACGGCATCGTTCGGCCCTCCCGCAGGTGTTTTTCGAAAAATATGAACGTTTTAAGATTGCATGTTTTTGCGCTATTTTCGGTTCCGAAATGCATTTTTTTTTTTTACTATTTTTCGCCAATATCTCTGAAACGGTAAGAGCTAGCCTAAAATAAAAAATACCGTAAAACGAGTTCGTTTCATAATGAATCTTTTGGTTCCATCAGAATTTTGCTTTTATTTTTCGTTTCGGATATATTTACTGAAATGTGTGGCGATGTCCAGCAAAAATCGCACATTTCTTGTTTAACATGTTGGTAACTCCTTAACCTTGGCTCCTAGGCCAAAAAACTATTCTAACGAATATAAATATATCCCGGGATTTTAGAAACTCTTCCGGAATTTTGGAAACTTTCGGAATATTCAAAATTTTATTGGAAATTTTCTATCAAAGCTTTGTTCCAGAAACTTTCATATAGAAAGTTTCTTTTGCCCATCTTTGACATCTTCCACACCCATTTGGGTATATGTAAAGAACTAATAAATACATCTATCTATCTAAACAAGTGATTGAACTTTCAAGTCTTTTTTTATTTTTAGTTCTTTAAACAACCATTTGGAGCTAAAATTTGACAGAAAGGTTTTATCCGATAAAGGGCCTACTTTCACCTACTTTCTTTAAAACGCGCCACTCAATATATAAGCATAGTCAAACAGATGTCATATATACGGACTTCTCCAAAGCATTTGACAGACTTGATCACCGGTTACTACTGGATAAATTAGATAAAATTGGTATCTCATATTCCCTACTCCCGTTATTTAAATCTTATTTAATGAATAGGATTCAGTACGTTGTACTCAATGGATTCAAGTCTATCGAATTTGTTGCCACCTCCGAAGTTCCCCAGGGATTCATTCTGGGGCCCTTGCTATTCAATATGTTTATTAATCACATAATAGACGAAATTGATTTGCCTTGCCTGCTATATGCTGATAACCTAAAAGTATTCACGGTTATTAACAATATTGATGATTGCTTTCAACTTCAAACTTGTCTTAATAAAGTAAATAACTGGTACATCACCAATTACTTTTGATTACCACTTGGATAATGTCATGCTTCAGAGACCCACAGTGTTTCGTGACCTCGGCGTAATTTTACTTCCACGTCCAGTGGAAGTATAGTAACGATAAAAAAATTTTAAAAAATTTTTATTGTTCAAATAGGCTTAGAATGTCACGAAACGTCGAGATTTTAAGTTTGAGCGAGAAAAAAATTTCTGTCTGTCGGTCTGTAACTTTTTTTTGTGCGCACGTTTACTCTGGAACCGTTTGAGATATTGACTTGAAATTTGGTACACATTTGTACTTTAACGAGATCTAGAACTAGATTATATTTTCATCTTGTTCCGTCGAAGGGTTGGGGGGTAAATTTGGGGTAAATAGGTAAATCAAGCAGGTAAGAGTCCATAAAATTGGTATTTAGTATATACAAAAGAATCTAAGGTCTCAAAAAAAATTTTTACATTAGCCACCCCCATTACCACCCCCACCCTATTATTAAAGGGGATGAAAAAAAATGTGATTTAGTGTGTGTACAAGAACCAGAAACCTCAAAATATTTTTTTACTTCATCCACCCCCACTACCACCCCCTATCACCACCCCCACCCCTCTACCGATGTGGGGTATCGTTTTATGGGTTTTTGGGGTAGAGGATTTCAAATATTATATTATTAAAGTTCCTTAAATAATTATTTCCACATACAAAATTTTTTCGTTGTGAGTGACTTGGATAAAAAATCTGGATGTGGAAGTAGTGATTCCTTGGGCAGCGGTTTTTGACAAGAAGCCATCTTTTACTCCTCACATCGACACGATTATCTCTAAAGCCTTTAAGAGCCTTGGATTCATAATTCGCACTAGTCGTGAATTCACTAATACTGATACATTGAAAATTCTGTACCAATCATTTGTCAGATCGAAACTCGAGTATGCATCACTTATTTGATGTCCTAGCTATGATGTACATAAAAACAACCTGGAAGCAGTGCAGCGTAGATTTGTCAAATTACTTTGGCTCAAATCTATTATTGGTTTTCCGCAGAAAGATCTGCTTGAAAGGTTTTCCATGTCTACTCTTGAAGACAGGCGAATCTACCTCTCTCAAGTATTCTTATTTAAAGTGTTACACAGTGATTTTGACGCACCTGAGGCAGTCAACAAATTAAATTTTCAAATCCTCAGATTGACTTCTCGCAATGCCCAAGTTTTCTACATGCCCACCACTCACTTTTGTTTACCATCTGTAGCAATTCGAATAAATTGTCCAGCGACCTTGATATTTTTAACTGTCGCCTGAAAGATATAAGATCTAAAATATTGAATTAAATACTTGGTTGTTCTGTTACCTACTTTTGTTTTTCTTATTAGTTAGTATGTTTTGTATTTCTGCTAATTCCTGTTCTGTAATTGGGTACCTGTACCTGTTGCACAGTGTATGTGAAAATAAATAAATAAATAAAATGTATGCGTTAATGACATCATATTTCTTAAATTAAACAAAAAGGGCAGTTCCTTAAGGGTTTTGTTTTCTTACAATTTTACAAGTTATCACAAAGTTTATTTGTAATTTTATTACTAACATTCTAATATATATATTTATATTTACGATGCAGTTACTAGGACTGGCGATAATAAGGAAAATAACAGAAAATTTTAGTTTTGCAACAGTAATTGTTTAAATAGAATAAGTATCAAAGGCTTATTAATGACTCTTTGATAATGGCCACGAGACCAAAACATGTCAGAGTAATCTGGTCTGGATCAAAACATTCTGTAATAGTAATACCCAGTGTTCTTAATGCTTATTTTATTTAATATGTTCCATCAAGAACCTACCGCAGATTCCACTAATATGTGAATAATAAGTGAAATATGTAAAAGGGCTTAATTTTACAGAGTCAAAATCCAACGTAATAAATCTGTTTGGCAAGAACTGCAGAAGTGTGGACGACAGCGATTGGACATTTTGCAAAGAAGATCAAGCCAAGCCGGGTCCATCTAGACAGGAAGTTTCACCTCCGCCGACAAGAAATTATGACAGTTACATAGAAATCATCGACAGTGACATAGAAATCATCGACAGTGACGAAAATAATTCCGAGGTGATCACAGTCGACAATCAGCGAGACATCGAGAGCTCCCCCAAATGGGTCCGAAAAACCCAACCGATGATCAAGAGAAAGCTGGTGGAGAGTGATGACAGTGCAATAGGTAAAAAACCCAGATAATTTACAACCAAAAATCGAGTACAAAAATTACAAAGAAGAGCTGTTATAGATAGATCTTTAAGCTTTAAGCATATACCCACACACTACATTACATCTAAACATTTAAAACAGTAAAGCATAAGTAGACACAAATAAAAGATATAATTAAGAGTACAAAAACTCATCCACAGAATAAAAGGTCTTACTTACTAAATAAATATACAATGAAAGCTTAAAATCGTTAACCCTTTCACTGCTCAAGACGAATATATTCGCCAATGGGTTAACTGCTCCAGACGAGATAACTTGCGGTTCAAAATTAAATAGGATCTGACTGCTATAGCCGGATTTACTCGCAGTATTTGATTCATGTCTATTAGTGGAGTGCAATTTAATGTCGATTTTTCAACCCGTTGGCACTTTTAGAATAAAATGTATGACCTAGCCAAATATGTGGCTTACATCCCACTTGTCGTAAAAAAATCGTAATGAATATAAGGGCACAAATCAAAATTTTCTAACTAACCACACCACATGATAGAGCCAATCATGAAGCATATTTTATTCAAAAATCAATAAACTCTCTGTAGAATTTCCATTTTTAAAATAAATAAAGAAACGAATTTTTACATAGGCTTATATGGCAGTAAAAAACAAAAATCCTCTCAAGAACAAACCTTACTGCCTCAATCTAGAAGAAAAGAATTCCTTATGAATTATTGAAACATCAAATATGTAACGACTTGTATAAGTTCGTAATACTGAATTAAGCGTGCGAGTAGTGTTCTTTTTGACCCATAATATGTATATTTTCCTCACGGTCAATAAACGATACGGTTGCATCAATCAGCAGCTTTAGGACGAGAGAGACGCGGGGGGCGGGAAATCGAATGAAAGAGATAGACATATCTGATTTCCGTGCAAAAAACAGAGACAAAGATGCTTGAGGTGTCTACAGGTGACGTAGGCTGTAGACCCCACCGGAATGTTTGTCTCTGTCTTTTGCACGGAAAGCAGATATGTCTATCTCTTTCATTCGATTTCCCGCCCCCCGCGTCTCTCTCGTCATAAAGCTGCTGATTGATGCAACCGTATCGTTTATTGACCGTGTATTTTCCTTACCTTCTTTTTTAAGTAGTCTACTGAAATGTCTTTTGGACTTATATCCGTCCAATTCTAAATACTTCTCATAAATAGACGACATACCATACCCTTTTTGATTTCAGAAACCTTTCTCAAGAATTTTACATATTTTGGTAAATGCCAGCCAGATCTCTTTTGATTTTACGTTTTCCACTTTTATTTCTATTGTTAGATAGACCTTTGCATTTTCTATTGCGACTTAAAAAACATGAAACATGATATTTAGTTTCCATAACTATTAAATCGTTAGCACCAATTCTTTCGAAAATTATGGGATTTTGGTGAGCTGTTATTAGTCTTATTTTTGTTTCTGTGTTTGTGGTCATTACTTGAGAGACCTTATTTATTGTTGATGCCTTCAAAAAATACATTTCTCTATAAAAAAATTAGTTTTGTGCAAGGGCACACCTGAAAAAGTTGATGGACAGGCACTGGATCCATCTGAACTGTTTTCAATTTCTTTTTCTAATTTTCTTCTCCTTAGATGTTCTATATTTCTTTTGCTAATAAAATAAAATTGTTTGTTTTTCGAAATGATATAGTTTTAGAATATAGATCATCCTCTTTGATTGCTTATTTTTTCATGGAGTTTTAAACAATCAATAAATGTTGCAAATGATTTCTCAGAACCTTTGATTACAGTGCCCGGTTTCCTACAAATTAAGCATAATTTCTTACGAGTTTCTTACACTAAATTTTATTTTTGCCTCTACCTCACTTTTAGAACTTGTGACGTCAGTAGTTTGTTCCATTTTACTTTCTTCTGAAAAGCACATACATTAGTTACCTATATGGTAGAAAATTCTACTGAAAAAATACATATCAGCTGAAAGTATCTTGTAAACAGTAAACTAGGGAGTTTCGTATAACGTGTTAATCTATTACATACGAATTTTATGTAGGTCCATATAACATTGAATTAATATAATCAACAAATATATTTATTCCATATTAATTATTTTCAAGACATCACAAACCACAAGAGTTACAATCCGCGTTTCTATTTAACGATAGGCCTTTGCAGGAAGCAGGGCGGGTTGTTGAAACAGTCTTAAAGTAGTGGGATAGTCAGTATTTCCAGCGAACGTGATGCCGCCGATATGCTTCGAAAATTGACATCACACTACACATTAAATATCTCGGTTATTAGATCCTAAAAAAATCTCAGCTAAGAACCTTAGTAATCTGGAAAATTTAGTGAATATTTTATAAAGAATAATTGTTTTTGATAAATATAATATTTTGGGACATGTGAATAGTGTAGAATAATAAGTTTTCAGGTGGGTAATTCTCCACCTACAGATTTTCCAGGTGGGTAGTACTACCCACCTCTTCCGCAGGCCCTGATCTCAAAAACTCACCCTTTTAAACGGTAGCACTCCGCGGTTTTCTCATATTTTGGGGTCAATTGAACATAAGAAACAATAAAAACCCTTTAATGTTTTAGTTCCTTTCAACCCTCTTTATTTTGACATAGACAATATCCTAATAATAGCGTGCCCAGATTAGGGCAACAATATACAGAAAGTAGGTATTTTCATAATAAAGTGTGTAAGTTGTAATTTGCTTAATATACCTAAATAATTTCTAACTAATTTCTAATAATAATTCTAACTAAATATTACTATTATTATTATTATTTATTACCATCGTAAAATGAGATGTCCAAAGATGACAACTCGTCATCATGCAGTTTTTGCAGCTTATAAAGTCCTTAAACTATTCTGAAAGCAAAAAGTTAATACAAAAAAATTTGGTTTCAGCAAAAAATTAGGATTTCGTGGCAGGACTACAAATTTAAATTTTCAAAATTTATTGTAAAAATGTCACATTTTGGAAATAAATAAATATTATTATTATAGGTAATTTGCCGAAGAAGAGGACAGGCAAGGATGTAATTCGAGATTCCGAAGTTATGGAGGACAAAGAAGTAAGAGTTAATTCAGTAGTCTTGGCGAATAAAAATGACAATGTAAAGTCAAGTTGCTCTGTGGCAACAGAAATAGACACAGCGGCGACAGCTACAGAAAGTAGGTATTTTCATAATAAATATTAAAGTGTGTAAGTTGTAATTTGCTTAATATACCTAAATAATATTCTCTAATCATGATGAAAGGAAATAAATAAAAGATAATTGTAAAAAGCTTCTATTACATTTTCTAACTAAATATTACTATTATTATTATTATTTATTATCATTGTAAAACGAGAGGTCCAAAGATGACAACTCGTCATCATGCAGTTTTTGCAGCTTATAAAGTCCTTAAACTATTCTGAAAGCAAAAAGTTAATACAAAAAATTTGGTTTCAGCAAAAAATTAGGATTTCGTGGCAGGACTACAAATTTAAATTTTCAAAATTTATTGTAAAAATGTCACATTTTGGAAATAAATAAATATTATTATTATAGGTAATTTGCCGAAGAAGAGGACAGGCAAGGATGTAATTCGAGATTCCGAAGTTGTGGAGGACAAAGAAGTGAGAGTTAATTCAGTAGTCTTGACGAATAAAAATGGCAATGTAAAGTCAAGTTGCTCTGTGGCAACAGAAATAGACACAGCGGCGATAGCTAATAGACTCCTTAAAAGGAAAAGGTACCATAAAAGTTATAGTGTGGAGGAGTCTAGTTTACTTCTTAAAATATCGTTCAATAAAGTGCGGAACTACTGTTTTTTGTGTAGAAAATTCCAAAAGGGCCAAACAACTCATATAAAAAAATATCATAACATAATTCCAAGGAGGAGGAGTGTTATGTGTAGAACGTGTCCCAAGATTTTTTTCCGTAACGATTTTTTAAAACTTCATAATTGTGAGTTCTAATGTACCCCTTCAAATATGTTTGTATATTCTTTTTATAATATCTGAGTTTATGTTTGTTATTATATCTTTATGTTTTGAGAAGAAATATATCTATTAATTTATCTATTTAATGATTGTTTACTTGAATACCTCTCGCTTTGGTATGAGACGTGATGAGATAAAAATCAGATGAAGACTTCACGTTACTGATTATTAGCTTCATGATTTTTTTTTGTGGGCTTGTCCTGAAAAATAATTTCTTTTTATTGGAACCGGAACTTTTGGGAAAAAAATTTTTTAAGCTTTTATTAAAACAAATTATTCCTTAAATAAATAAATACACTTAATTGTTTATATAAAGCAATTAATGAACAACACTGTGGTCAAGATAATCACATCACAATCATGTCATACAAAATTTAGAACATATCACTAGAGATCGGGAAGAAGTGATAGATTCCAGAGACCTTTTGCAGATATGGTATATTAGACTAAGAGCCAGCAACAGATTTACACGTTATTTCAACAGTCATAAGAATCGGTATGCATATTGCATACCCTTCTTAACACACTATAGAGGTGGGTAGTACTCGTATGATTCGTATCGCCGATACAATTGATACGAATATGGAATTTCGGTACCGGTAATAATAATAATATTTATTAATTTCAGAAACTGTACAAAGCGCAGTTAAGAAATATTGTCGGTAGAAATACAAAGAAAAATATCACAAATAACATTGTAAAAACATATACACACAAAAAACATGTGAACAGTGAGCAATTGAAAATATTATAGGGTATAATTCACAAATAATAAAAAAACTAGAGAAAAGTAGTCACACATTTTGTAAAAATTCGTCAACATTATAGCTGTTTATGTCCAACAGAAGTGATTCTAAACTTAAAAAATGTCATAGATTTAATATGCTCAGGCCAAGTTAAAAAATTTACAGCCCATGAAAAAAGACTTTTTGATATAAAGCCGTTCTGTGTTCTTTTGGTAAAAGGATATCTTTTTTCCTAGTGCTATATGGATGATCAGTTCTAATCTCGTTAAATTTGATTATGTTTTTGTAAATAAAACATGACAACTCATAAATGTAAATAGAGTTCAAGGTAAGAATGTTTAAGCTTTTAAAGGCTTCCCTGCAGGAAGTATTATATCCAAGATTGGCTATTTTGCAGTAAAAAAAACTCTATTTGCCTCGGATGAACCCCAATGCACTATACCATACTAAAAAGAAGCAAAATACTGTCTTACTATTGATGACTACATTGTTTAGATGTTATCTCCAAGGCATAACAAATCTTTGAGTTTTCCGCACATATCATGAATGTGATTAGACCATTTAAGGCTACAGTCAATTTTCAAACCAAGCATTTTCGATTCATTGGCATACTTCACGCTTGAAGTAGAAGATAAAAAGATATTAGTGTTGAAGACATATTAGACTGCAATGTTCTAAAGAGAATACAGGTTGTTTTACTTTGGTTAATACACAGTTTAATATTTTCAGTCCACAAAAATACTTTATCATCTATAGTTTTTGCAGTCTTCAGCATCAGCTAGGGTATTAGATTTTATTAAAATGTTCGTATCATCAGCATACGAAACTGTCAAACATGATGGATGTTGAATAAAATTCAGCATATCATTGATATAAATAATAAAAAGTGTGGGCCCCAATATAGACCCTCGAGGTACTCCAACGCTGACAGTCTGTGAGTCAGATACAACATCCTCAATACGGACCTGCTGATTTCTATTTGCAAGATATGATGCAAGCCAGTCATGAGCAACTCCATATTTCTCAAGTTTTGTCAAAAGCCCTTGAAAAATCTATAACGAGTCCCAGAGCTATTTGTCCTACGTCCATGGACGTTACAATGCCATTTACAAAAGTGTCTATGCTTTTTTCTTTTGTAAAACCATGTTGACTGGGAGAAAGCTTATTACGCATCATTAAAAAACTTATTAGCTGAGAGTTTACTGCAGACTCAAAAACTTTATATCGGTATTGCGATGCGATACTCTTAGGGCCAGTTGTATAAGGTTAAACTTCAAACGGTGGATGGGGATCGTTTAAACTGGAGATTTCAGATTTTAAAATATTCATAATTGAAAAAGATTCCCTATTTTTATATGTAATATGATGATATTCGAAATATTTGATTATTACTATATGATTATTATCAATGTACTGAGACAGCATTTGTTTTATACAACGTACTGATTACAAAATCTGTGATATATTACAATTTCTTTCTTTTTTTGTTTAGTTGACTTGCTGAATATTAGTCCAGGCACTGGAGCGCTAAAATGACCAAAATCTCTAACTTGAGTGCTAATGAATAGATTTTGATAAATCCTTGTGCAATGTGTTTGTAATGACATTAATAAAAAAGCTGAACAAAAGATTAGAGCACAGACTAAAACAAATCAGATGTTTCACTCAATAGTATTCCCTATGTTACCAGTTTCATTTTTTGTGATGTGACGTATACCTGCCAGGATTCTGCGCAGAAGACATAAACAGAGAAGTCTTGCGGTTGACATGGAAGTTAAGACCAGCGAGTATAATCTCACAGGAGCGAGTATTTAGTACTGAAATCTCAGAGACGGAAGTAGTCAACAGCTCCACCGGTGATATTTAATTATTTTGGAATGTGGTGTATTGTATTGAAGGTTAGAGTTGTTACTGTTATACATTTAAGTGGTTTTTTGAGTATTTATTAGGTTACTTTAGGCATCATAAGGTCCCTCCTGTGACTATACTCGCTGGTTAAGACTGATTGGACAATGCGCAGATCACGACACAAATTGGTACCTGCTGGGAGTTGATTTATTATCTGAACCATGATACGTCATAAGTAAAATATCTGATTTGTTTTAGTCTGTGATTAGAGTAGGAAATGATTGAAAGGTTTTTATCTCTGGTTCCGTAACTTGTAGAATTAGGTAAGAAATGAAAAGAAAATGATATATTTACCTTTTTTTTGCCCAAAATAAGATGTTATTATTCTTGTGAATTTTTTCGAAAAATGCTTATTTTTCGAGATATGGCCACTCGAAAATTCCTAAAAATGGAGGAGGGAAAATGTAAAAGTTGAAAAAAAATTTGAAAAAATTAAGGTGAACGTATCATCGAAATACAAGACTTTTTTGATTTGCAACTTTTCTGTAAAGTGCGTTTTCAACGAGTTTATCCGGAAAAACCTGAAAAACTACCACTTCTTTGATATTGTAGCGCTTTAAAAATATGTAATTTAAAAATTTCAAAAAATTCAGACGTATGCATTGAGGCCTTCTAAACATTTTTTGTCTAGGAATTTTTTTATTTCCCTGGAGTATAGTCTTTTCTAAAAAATTTGAGGCCTCGACTGGTTTCAACCAAACCGGTCGGGGAAAAGGTCTTGGAAAAGAAAAGGTTTAAATTTGACTGCCTGCTTCGTCTTTAGTCAAGACTGGTAGAGTATATACTCTACGAATCTTGCTTACATCTGACGTGGCGATGGGCGCGAATTCAAAATTTCTTAATTTAAATAATTAATTTCACTATTAAAATGACTTTAGATTGTAAAATAAAAAAATACGGGTCAAATAAAATTTAATAAAGTACTTGGATATAAAATTTAAAAAAACTGAACTGAACTTACCACTGGCTCTGTAGGTAGATAAATTTTTTTAACTCTTCAACATATTTACAACAAAAAAAAATAAAAAATCGAAGTAGTTCTTTTGAAACTGTGTTTATTTAGGGCAAATGACTTTATAAAATTGTTAAAAAATAGTATTGTTAAAATTCATAAATTATGATATATTAATTTCTATTTCATATACATATTTGCTAAATACAATAACCATCTGCACGGCAGAGAAAAAAATCTTATGTACAAATTATTCAGCAACAGACTTTCTACAATAGTGGAGTGCTGTCATTGACAAAAAGTCGCTTAGTTTTTGTTCCTATTGGCACTTTTAGAGTAAAATGTATGACCTTGCCAGATATGTGACTTACACCCAGTAGATTAGGAATCCAGTGGTCGTAAAAAGATTGTAATGGATATAAGGGCACAAATCAAAATTTTCTAACTAACCACACCACGTGCTATAGTCAATCATGAAGCATATTTTATCCGTAGATCATTAAATTCCATATAGAATTTCTATTTTTTAAAATAAACAAATAAATGATTTTTTACGTTGGCTTATATGGCAGTAAAAAACAAAAATCCTTATTTTCTTCGTTCCAATGCAGCAGAAAATTAATTATTTTTCGAATACTTTTACCTTCCCACGACGATATCTGCCAAACTATTAAATAAAAAAGAAATTTTTTTATAAAATATTCGCTATATTTTCCAGATTACTAAGGTTCTTTAATAAGATTTTTTGAGGATCTAATAACCAAGATATTTAATAATGTGTAGTGCGATGTCAATTTTCGAAGCTTATCAGCAACGTTACGTTCGTTAGAAATACTTGCTATCCCACTACTTTAAGACTGTTTTAACAACCCACGCTACTTCTCGCAAAAGCCCATCGTTAGATAGGCGCATTGTAACTCTTGTGGTTTGCGCTATTTTTTAAAAATTTCTTGTCTTGAAAATTATTAATATAGAATAAATATAAGTATATTTGTTGAATATTAATTCAGTGTTAAATGGACCTACACATAAAATGTGTATGTAATATTAACAGGTTTTAGAGGGGGTTGTTGAGGCAAAGTAGCAATGAGTGGTGACTCAGAGTCGCAGACAATTTCAATCTGCCAATAAGCTTTGAAAACTCACATATTGCTAAATATCTTGGTTATTAGATACTCAAAAAATCTTGTTTAAAAACCATTGTAATCTAAAAAATGTAACAAACATTTTATGAAGACTTTTTCTTTTTTGATAAATATAATAGTTTGGGAGATATCGTCGTGTGAAAGAAAAAGTACAAGAAAAATAATTGATTTTCAGCTGTAGTCGAACGGAGAAAATGGCGATTTTTGTTTTTTACTGCCATATAAGCCTATGTAAAAGTTCGTTTCTTTATTTTAAAAATAGAAATTTTACAGAGAATTTAGTGATTTTTGGATAAAATATGCTTCAAGATTGACCACGTGGCGTGGTCAGTTAGAAATTTTTGATTTGTGCCCTTTTATTCATTACGATCTTTTTACGACAAGTGGATTCCTAATCTACAGGGCGTAAGCCACATATCTGGCAAGATCATACATTTTACTCTAAAAGTGCCACCGGGCTGAAAGATTGAACTTAAATTGCACTCCACTACAACTATTTTGGACCTTTTGCGGGAGTTAACACAGACATCTTGCTCCTTATGTCGGCGAATGCTTTCAGCATGCCCTCGCGGGCCGGGATGCCTCCGTGGACCTTCTTTGGCTTGTGCAGGAGCTTCTTCTGTTCTTCTAGTAGTGTCTTATCTGGAGTCTTCAGTCCGTGCATCTGGAACATAAGATTCATGTTACGTGCGTATCTTGTAGAGACGGGTAAAGGAAACTTTCCAGGTATCCAGGAAATTTTTGGAAGTTTCCAGAATGAAGTTTTGTTAAAAATTAAAGTTTCCTATAAAATATTTGAATATTCCCGACAGTTTCCAAAATTCCTGGAAACTTTACACCTAATGTGGCCAGTCTTGTAATTCGTAATCCCCCAAATTTCTACTTTAGCACGTACGATCTACACCGGTCTGCTCAGTGTTAGACATAAGTTCTGATGAAATATAAACACACAGCTGACACAGAAAATCAACTGTTTCAAATATATTTCATTGCATAGTTAGCAGTAGCATTTTTATGTTCACGTAAACAATTTTAATCTGTAGCCTCTTTATTACCGTTGCCATATTGCATTGCAGTAGATTGCAACACTATATAATAATTATGTAGCAGACTCTGGAACAACAATTTACTTTCACTAGCAAAACTGTCCCAAATGGTGCTTTAATATAATTGTTTTATAAGATAATAGGAAAGGATAATAAAATAATTTTAATATATATTTATAAAAGGGCTGAAAATATTGCCGAACATGACTAAAAAAGCACTATAAAACAGGGTTCGAAAATATCGTAATATTTATTATAAATATCAAAATATCCGATATTTACGATATATATCGGATATATATCAATAATTGATATATATCGGATATTTAAATAAAATATTTTTAAAAATACTTTTATTTAAATGTACCAAATAGTAATTTATATTCATACATCCAGAAAATAAAATCTTTGCGTGCGGTCAATTGAGCAAAGTAACTATGCAATAGTGTTATATGACCGCCAGCAATGCTTTTATTTTCCAGATGTATGATTTTGAAAAATGTTTTTTTTTTTACTTTTTAGTACATTTTTGAAATAAAAGCTTTTTTAAATTTTTTTTATATAATTTTATTTTTGTACTATTTAGTCATCAGACCAGCAATGTTCAATGATACTATAATATACCATTGTCTCTTTTAAACTACATGTACTTATACGTAAAATTTCAGGTTATTTCGATAACAAGAACTTGTTCAAAATTGACATTTTCTACAATTTTTAGTCTTAATTTTGCAAGAAAAATTATTCCACACAGGATGTTGGTCTCTCGGCATGTTGCTTAATAGTTAATATATTGCCTATATTTAAACGATTAAAACAGGCAGTTCTCAGCTTATTGTAGAACAGACACTTTATACCAGCATATAAAATGTAGGTTAGGTATTGGTTTGCAGGCGGGAAGTCCCTTCTTTGCTAATAGCGGCAGCAGTAGTTGACATAATCAATGTCATATTTTCACAATTTTAAGCGTTTTTGCAGAAATTTGATATATATCAAAAAAGTGATATTTATTTCACTATAAATATCATGATATATATCGTGATATATATCATGATATATATCACTGAATATATATCTTCGAACCCTGCTATAAAATTATTTAGTTTTATAAGCTGAAATGTTTTATACCTTAGTCACGGAAACGTTTCTAAAGTAATTTCTTAACCGCTTTATAAGATATTTTATAATTTTGCTGTAAAAAAGTTTTAATGATAAAGGACCCCGGAACAAAACCCATGAAAATGTTGATTCGGTGGAATCAGCTGAAATTTTGGTATTTTGTAGTTCAAGTCATACTGATCGAAAGTTCGTATCACATCGAGTCAATCCTATGGACAGTTTTTGAGATACAGCTTGTCAAAGTTAGGTAATTTGCGTCATTTTAGACATTCCAGAACTTTTTACTCTTAAACTATTAACTTTAGCAAAAAATTGCAAGGGTCGAAATATTTTTGTTCAAGTTCAATGAAGCTCAAGAATTTTTTTCAAAATTTTTTTATCAATTTTTAGGTTAGGTAAAATATATATATATATGTCATATTTCGGCATGCTTCGGTGGGATTGGCTGAAACTTTGCTATTTTGTAGTTAGTCATGCTGATCAAAAATTCCTATTGTACTGAGTCTATCCTGTGAGTGGTTTTCGCTCCAGGAGTGCCTGAAGGTCTTAACAACGAGGTAACGGGTAATCTATATGTACGTGTTTATGAATGGCTTACAGCGTGTTTGTGTACGTGCGTGCGTGTGTGTGATTATTTTTATCAAAGAACCTGCTCTTACCGGTACTATGTTTCTTATGAGAGCGTTCTCATTGCCAACCAGGGTGATCCCATTATTTTGGTTTCACTTTCTATCTGTTTATTTTTACATTTTGTTGATTTTTAATATTTTCCTTTAGTTTTTAAATATTGACATCCATAGGATTTTCAGGAACAAGTGCTCTGTTTCCAGCATCATGTATCATTCGAAGAAGAATCATTGATGGATATTTTATGTGATTTTCATGCCGTGCGTGCCCCAAAAACCATAATACGCTTGTGTTTTCAGTGGTTCCGCATCAAACTCATTAGAACGATTTTTCTCACAAACGGTCCTACGACCAAAATGAAAGAGGACATTTTTTGAGTATTTTTAATTAGTGAATGATATTGTTGTACCAAAGTGAAAAAAATAAAATAAAAGACAAGAAATTAATGCAAAATATCGACAGCTCCCCTCAATACCACCCACTTAAGTAAAAAATATTTTTAAAAAATAATGTTATTTTTACATTATTTTTTGCTTGTATTATTGTTCAATATGAGTATAAAGTCGCGTTCCTGTAAATCAAAAGGTTTCTGAAATATAAAATAATAATCAATTTTTCGGTGCAATTTTCAAAGGTCCGTAGCTCAAGGTATTTGCGAACATATTTTTGCATGTAGAATCTGCACCACAAGCTTGCACTCGATATTTTCAGAGAACCCTGTATACACTGGCACATACATACACGCAAGCGCATGCACGCAGTACACAAACACGCTGGAAGCCATTCATAAACACGTACATATAGATTACCGTTACCTTGTTGTTAGGACCTTCAGGCACTCCTGGAGCTAAAACCGCTCATAGGATAGACTCAGTGCAATGGGAATTTTTGATCAGAATGACTTTAACTACAAAATAGCAAAGTTTCAGCCAATCCCACCGAAGCATGCCGGAATATGACATATATATATTTTACCTAACCTAAAAATTGATAAAAAAGTTCTGAAAAAAATTCTTGAGCTTTATTGGACTTGAACAAAAATATTTCGACCCTTGCAACTTTTGCTAAAGTTAATAGTTTAAGAGTAAAAAGTTCTTGAATGTCTAAAATGACGCAAATTACCTAACTTTGACAAGTTATATCTCAAAAACTGTCCATAGGATTGGCTCGATGTGATAAGAACTTTTAATCATCATGACTTGAACTACAAAATACCAAAATTTCAGCCGATTCCACCGAATCAACATTTTCATGGGTTTTGTTCCGGGGTCCTTTATAAAACAGCTCAGTTGCAGACAACCAAATAGTGTTTTCTGCAACTATAATATAATCAAGTAGCATTTTAGAAGTATTAATAAAATAACAATAAAACAAAATAACATTTAAATTATAAATCAAATTTACTGGTTGGGAATGCTCGGTGGGACATTACAAAATCGAGACTTTTCGAAAATCAAAAATTAGTCACTTCCGGTGAAACCGGATGTGGAAAAAAATCATTTATATATCAAAAAGTGATATATATTAAGTATATAGAGGATGTTCCAAATTTCAATCATTTATCTTTAAAACTAAAGGAAAAAGGAGAGTGGACCATGATTTTGTTACACGCGGTGTACTCAGAATGTAATCAATAAAGGCACGTCCTCTCTATATCTATCTAAAATTTAATAAGTACAACTAAAAAATATCCCTTACCTTAACTTCGTGTTTAAATTTATCCTGGAACGTCGTGAACTTCTCCCCGCACATCTCACATTCCACATTCAAAGTCAGGTTTCGCCTCGAATTCGTAGACCCACCGCTAGGTGCCATGCTAAACCTAGTCGTCTTCCGCTTCGGCGAATGCACGAACGATTTCTTGATTTTAAACGATAGCCGCCTGCGCAACGGGGATGAGGGCTTCACGCAGCTCACCCTGGTGTGGGTGTCCAGCAACATCCTGGAGGGGAAGGTGGCGTTGCAGCTCGAACATATGTGCTTCTTGTGGATTTTCTCGTGCAGGCTGAGGCTCTCCTGGGAGAAGCACTGGCGGGAGCACTCCTTGCACTTTAATGCGGCCTTGGAGGTGCTCGGCCCTTGGGGGGGTTGCATCTGACTGGTAGAGGCGGCACGAGGGAGAAATTTCTTGGGTGACACCGTCGCCGATGTGGTCGCCTTCACGAGGTTTTCCTTTACATGGCTTCGCTTGTGTACGTTCAACGTGGAGGTGTCCGGGAAGGTTTTCTTACACATGGCGCAAGCTAACCTGGAATAAATTCGGAAATAGGCAAACTTAAAAGTTTTATGGTTGGTGTAATGCAGAGTATATTTTAAGTGATTTTCATACTGATAAAGAACCTAATCTAAACTCACCTCTTGGCCTGTTTCGGAAACTGTTTCTGGCACACATGCCGCTTCAGCAGGATGCTGTTTTTGAAGGTCGTGTCGCAAGCATCACATTTATGCTTGTATTCTACAATCGTTGCACTTTTACCGCTGGCCTTGTTAGCCTGACTGTTCCTTAAACTATTCTCCAGATTGTGATGCTGTATATGGGTGCTAAGGCTATTCTGGCTGGGGAAGGTCTTTGTACAGTGTGGGCATTTTATCTCCTTTTTGGCAGTGTCGCTCTCCTCAGACTCCGTGCGGCTCTTCTTCATCGGCGATTCCTCCGAGTCACTGTTGGTCGTGTGACTAGATTTTGGTGGTCTACCACGCCTACGTTTCGTGCCATCTGTGGCTTCTTGGAAGTCTATTGACTTCCTGGGCCTGCCGCGACCCCTCTTAGGACTGTCTTTGTTTTGCCTCGCCTCCTCCTCCTCGTCGGACTGAAGGATCTCAATTATACTGATGTCGGACTCGTCTGAGTCTGACATGTCTACTTTCTTGTGTTTCTTGTGTTTTTTCTTTTTTTTTGTCCCGTGCTTGGGGTCGTAGTCGTCGTCGGAGTCGCTCAGGACCACATACTCGGTTACCTTGAAAGAGAAAGTGGAATTAAATCATGGAAGTTGCTCGTTCCGTCTTAAGCAATAAAAAAATTGAACCACCCTCAAAAAAGCCCACTACAAATATGAAACAAAATTTCGCCGTCGCCCAGTTAATTGAACCTTATTACTTATATTGATATTGTGGGTTAAAAATACGTGTGAATTCGTTGTTTGTTCATTTTTACAGCAAAAATATATTAGTTACGCCACTCAAAGCGATTCCAGTCATGTAGTGTTATAAGCGCAACCAGAAAAATACTATGATGTTACTTTGAAACGGAATGATCTGACTGAAGCCTTACGTACTTCGAGTCTAAAGTTTTCGAAACATGTATCTAAAAAGAATTCAGATATTTTCACTGCCTTCTTCTTCAGCTTGTTACTGAAATGAAAACTATAGTCTGTAAAAAAAGAGTAAACAGTAATTGAGGCTAACAAGAGTGTAGAGACCGATGACCGCGTGCAGTGCCTTACGCATCCTAAAGCACGTGCCGCTCCACTATTTAGGTCCCCAACTCGCATTCTTACACTGTCTACTCTTTTTATACGGACTGTAGACTCTTCATGGCTGAGAGGTTAAAAACTATGGTTTGTAGTTCGTTCCAAGGAATCGGTTATCTAAATACCACAACTATATAACATTATGGAAGTAAATATGTAGTATAAAAGAAACTATATCTATTGCTGGTTACTTTGACACACGTTGAACGATCCATCTTTTTCACAACATAAGTGGATATTCAGTGAAAAATGCAGGAGTTTCGGGCTATTTAGAATAAACATTATCTGTCTGTATGTTGATTCAATAATAAAGACATTTATTTTGCTTCCACATCCACATAATGGAGTGGAAGAATAGAAACGGTATGAAAAAAATTGGAAATTTCTGTCTAACTTTCTTTGTGCATACGATTACTCTGGAACGGCTTACGATATTGACTTGAAATTTGATACACGTATGTATTATAACTAGATCTGGGACTAGATATATTTTAATCTTATTCCATAAAAGGGTTAGGGGAGTAAATGGACGTAAATAGGTACACCAAGCAAGTAAGAGTTCATAAAATTGGGTTTTAGTGTACGCACCTGAAGCCAAGCTCTCTTTTTTTAGCATCAGCCAAACCCACTACCACCGTCCCACTCCCATAAAGTAACAAAAACAAAATTTTTATTTTAGAAAAAAGTAAATAAAAACAGTGTATAGAAAACCTCTTATTTAATCTAGGTACTGACAATGTTTTTGTAATGCTAAAAATACCTATTTATTAAAAAATTCCTCTATTAGTAATAGATAAACCAAAACAAGGGTCAAAAATCTAGAATAAGGCAATATTGTTGCTGACAAGCTTTAGATTCCACAAATAGGTAAGCAACATAAAATGTTTTGCGTTAAATTTATAAATTTGGCGAGAAATAACTAATAAATTTCGGATATTCGGGAATCAATTAATAAAATTGTTAAATTCTACCTAATTTCTCTCCCAACTTGGCCACTAACACTTTTTAAAATTCACAATTAAAAAAACCGTTAAGTCGGCTTCAAAGTTCAAACAAACAGATTAAATTTGAAATCAGAACATTTGAGGTTATGTTGGGAGATTGACAGGAGGCAGGTGGCGGCAAATTCAAAATATGAATTTAATTTCAATATACAGTATGTACCTGGATTGAGTTTACAAAAGGGAACATTTTTTTATTTTCAAAAAAAAAAAATGCAAAAGGAATACGAATTTTCGCTTGACTTAAAACGGGCAAACCTTTAATTAATACAGTGTTCTTAAAATCGGAAAATAAAGCAAAAAAATATATCTTTAATTTTACAGAAAAATGCAAAAGGAATAAACTGTTTTGCTTGATTTAAAACGGATAAATATTTAATAGAAACTTCAATATTAATACAGTGAGTTCTTAAATATAGTTTTTTAATTTAATTATTTTTCTCGGTTTTTAATTAGATAAATATGTATAGTATATATTGCTTACTTATTACTATTTTTATTTAGATTAGATGTAAGCTGTGTAACAATTTCTTTATATATGTACGTGTATAGATGTGTTTATATATGTACATATATTTTCTCTTTTTTGTAATAGGTTTATTTGCCTAAATAAAGATGTTTCTCTCTTCTCTTTATCTTCTCATAATTACAGCACTTTCACAAACTTTTACAGTAGTTGCTTTGGCTTGAAAATGTCAAATACTAATTTAATGTCAGAAATAATTTAAGAGTGCTCTTTTTGCCAAAAATGTTGCAAAACTGCAACAAAAAATATATTTAATACATTGTTATGGTACGGGCGATGAAAGTTACCGAACCGGTCCTGAGTGAAAGCTGACCGAAATTAATATAATTTAGAAACATAGAACTTACCTCCAGCTTATCTTTGCTCTTCAACTTCTCCGACGTGTCCCCGATGAACCGATTAGAAAACACCATGACCTCCTGCACTATGATCTTCTCGTCCCTCCTGGTGTCCACGGGTTTGATCTCCTGCTTCCTGGGCAGCCTCGTCTGCCTCACCGGGGCGTGAGGGATAGTCGTCTTGTTAATGAAATTATTAAACAGTCTCGCCTGCACGGCTTCCTTGCTTCTCGCGAATCTCTTGTTCAGTCGCTCGTCGCCCATGTTCCTGGATTCCGGCTCCTGCTCCTTCGCCTCCGGAAACGAGCTCTTCAGAATGCTCCTAGGGTTAGACCTGGCAGAGCGGAAGGTAGTGGTGTTGTTGACGGGCAGGGAATTGACGTTCTCCTTTTCTAAGTGCGGCACGACGTAGTACACTACGGTCTTATTTCTCATCTTGGCATCCTTGGCGCCTTTCAGAGATGGTGGCTTTGGTAATATGGTACGTTCGACGGCCGGTGGTTTTTCGATGACTTCCTGCAGGATAGTTTCTGGTTCTTGGTATGGCAAGGAGGTGGAGTCCTCACCGATGTCGCCTTCAGCTGGAATAAAGAGAAGTAATATTTTATGAAATAATGTACACAGTATTAGATATATCTGATGTTTCCTTGGTATGGTAATGAGTTTAAAAGCTATATTTTAGTTAGAAAATGCATAAGCGAAATAAATAAATAATAGTTATTTATTAGGCTAGTGAGTTATGTTACATATAAGTCATGCAAGAAAGGTTTACCCCGCGAGCCCGAAGGGCGAGTGGGCTAATTTTCTTAAGTGACTTATATGTAACAACTCATGTGTCTAATACAACATTTTATCCAACACTTTCACTAGAAACTTATCAGAAAAACTAGAAAAACTTATCAAAAATCGAATAAATAGTTACACAGAAAAATTCAAACTAATATCAGAGCGTCAGTTTGGCTTTCAGCAGAACAAATCTACACAAAACGCAATTGAATATTTAATTGCCGAGATTTATAGGTATCTGGATAAAGGAACTCCTTGTATGTGCGTATTTCTTGACCTTACCAAGGCTTTCGATACTGTGAGTCATGCACAGCTATTGGAAGCCTTGGGTGATTTTGGTTTTCGCGGTCCTAGTATAAATCTGTTTAAAAGCTTCCTGACAGACAGAAAACAATTTGTGAAAATAGGTAATGCGAATAGTGAACAACGTACTGTCGAATTTGGCGTCCCACAAGGTACCGTGTTAGGTCCACTGTTATTCACAATATATCTAAATAATTTATTAACAACAAAATTCTTCGGAAAGGTTATAAGTTTTGCTGATGATACGGCCATTCTATACAGTAATCAAACGTGGGAAGATTTAAAAGTGCAGGCAGAATTAGACTTACAAAAAGTAAAAGATTGGTTTGATTATAAATTATTGACAATAAATTTCAATAAAACTAAATTTCTACCTTTTGCTTGTTACAAAAATACGCTGCCCAAATTTTCATCACTTACAATTGATCACACAACTAAAATTGAAAGTGCAAACAGAGTCAAATACTTGGGTATTATTATAGATCGACACCTAAGATGGGATCACCATATCAATAATGTGTGTAACACTCTAAGAAGCTTAATATATAGAATGAAGTGCCTTAAAAATATACTAGATTGTTCTACTTTAAAAACCATATACTACGCATTGATCGACTCTCGGCTAAAATACGGTATTATTGCGTGGGGAAGTGCTGTGAAAGAGCACCTAAACAAATTAGAAATAATGCAGAAAATATTTTTAAAAATAATACTTAGTAAACCAAATACTTACCCTTCCGATGATCTCTTCAAAGATGCTAAAATTCTAGACATCAGACAGTTATATTTTTATACTGTCGCTCTGTACCAGTTTAAAAATAAGGATACTTTAATTCAACTAAATCATTCCCATGCAACCAGACACAAATCAAAATATATAACACCCTTTTGTGACAAGTCCATAGGCCAGAGAAGTTTTACATTTCTCGCACCCAAATTATATAATGAATTCCCGGAACAAATTAGAAATCTGACTAATTATCATATATTTAAAAAACGTTCCAAATATTTCATCTATAATGCAAATAGAACAAAAATTTATGATTTAATAACAATGAAAAATAACTAAAATCACAAAATTCTGAAGATGTACCTCATAAAATATGATGTTACATATGTTGGTAAAAATATATATTTTACGTTTATACGTACACCTAGTGTATTTTATTATATATATATTGCGTATATTTAACGTAAACTTATATTAATATTTTCTGGCTTTAAGATAATTCTTAGTTTAGATCTAGCTTAGTAAGATAAATATATATATATATTTGACGTATATTTATATTAAATTTTCTAGTTTTAAGATAATAATTCTTGTACAATCTAGCTTAGTAATATAATTATTTTTGTTAAAGTCCATTTCCAGTAGGTTTATATAGTTATGTTTCACATCATTATTACATTTATCGTTAAATAAATATTCTAAACCACAGACAGCCCTAGGCTTTGTGGTCTTCGTTTATTTGTAAATAAAGAGTAATAATTATACATGTGCCAATTGTATATTGTAAAACTTCTGAGCAAATAAACATTATTATTATTATTATTATTATTTCATATAAAGCTTTTCAGTGACAAAATGTCATGTCATCGATTTTTTGTCAGTTGTCAATGTCAAAGTCAACAGTGTTTCTCTAAAAATATAAAATACAAGTAGCTTATTGCTAAGTAGATTCTGAGTGGATGTGCCGAGAAAGCTGTGGATGTTATCCATTTTGTTTGTAACCAGGGGTTTGTTTAATAAACATTGTGTAATTAGCATCAAAATGGAAAATTGTGAAACATATTATGGAAATTTCGACCGATATTTTGCAAGAAGCCAAAGAAGCTACAGCCAATTTAATTCCAGAAAAGTCCAAAGTAACCTATTTTAAAGAATACCTACAATTTGAAAATTGGATGAAAAAAAGAGAAGTTGGCGCTGTAAACGAAGAAGTGCTTCTCGCTTACTTTCTACATTTGAGTAAAAAAATTGTACCTTCTTCGATGTGGACTAAATATTCTTTGATAAAGGTGACTTTAAAAGTATACAGGAACTTTGATAGAACAAGATATGGAAAACTTGTGGCATACTTAAAAAGCTGATTGACTTTTCAAATCCAAAAAGCCCAAAATTTTGGAAAGAGCACATATCGAACAATATTTGATGGATGCCCCTGACGATGAGCATCTTTTGTCAAAGGTAGGTGATTATTATGATGTTCTTGCTTTTATGTATTTAATTGTTTGGGGTTTTTAGGTTGCACTGATATTGGGAGTTTGCGGTGCCTGCCGTTGCGGTGAACTGACCTACCTAAGTGTTGAAGACATAAAAGATAAAGAACAATATCTATATATATCCATACCAGATACCAAGACGAATAAATCAAGAAGTTTCACAGTTTTAAATGAAGGATTTTCGGTAAACCCACTTGATTTGATTAGGAAATATGTGTCCGCAAAATGTGTCTCATAAAAGATTTTTCGTAAATTTTCATTGGGGAAAGTGCACTGTCCAATGCGTTGGATTAAATAGTCAAAAATTCCAAGAATTGTACCTGATTATTTGCAATTGTCAGATGCAGATTTGTATATTGGCCATAGCATGCACCCTTCCTCGGCATCTCTTTTGGCCAATGCTGGAGGTGACATTACCACCCTTAAACGTTGCGGTGGGTGGAAATCATCCACCGTGGCGTGTAAGATTCAATCTCAAACAAGATTGTTATTGCTAAAATAATACAGGGAGAGCAGCGCAACGAGTCAGGCGATACAGACGTCGTTACTAGTATAGAGAAAAATTGTGTACAGGAGAGCAGTTTTCTTTGTGAAAAATCGAATATGATGACAATAAAATGTTAACATAATTATAAATAAATAAGTGTTAGTGCATGGATTCTTTGTTTTGTTAATTTTCCGTATAATAAAGACAATAAATAAATTGCTTGGACTTTTTTTTCATATTAAAATTACTCTTTAGTGACTAAATCACTTTATAGGCCACTTTATACCTTCAAAATCTCATCAATAAAGATCACTTTATATAAAAGTGTTGGATAAAATAACTTACAAGTTATGTAGAGCAATGTAAATGTTGAAGTCATCAGCATATAGCAATATTTTACAAAATTGGAAGTGATTATGTCATTGATAACGAGAATAAATAACAATGGACCCAGGTGTGATCCTTGTGGTACTCCTGATCTCAGAGTAAAAGATGACAATTGACTTTAAGCCGGTGACATCTATTAAGATAAAATAATGGATTTAGGAGATTTCTACCAATTCAAAATTACGCTAAGTTTCCAATGATGACATTACAGTTACCACAGTTACTGACAGTTACCTAGTCGAATGCTCTTCTAGAGTCGGTGTATATTATGCGAACTTGAGCTTCTTCGTCAACATACTATTTTACAACATTTACATTTCTGAAGACTTTATTTTCTAATAAATTTAAACTTTTACCTGTGATATGCAAACCTTCCACGATCTGATAATCGTCATTGTCAGAATCATTCTCGGGGCCAGTCTCAGTAGCAAACTGTTCTTCCAACTCCTCCTCCTCTTCTTCCTCAACGTCCTCCTCCCTCAACTGAACCTCATCTGATCGAATGTGACTCTCCTGTATGAAGAGCTGCTCGTAGTGACTATCGCATCGGTCCTGTATCAAATCTTGGTCATCTGTCGTATCTGTTTCCTCGTAGACCTGCTGAATATCCTCGGAAACGTATTGCTGATATTCAAGTACTGTTTCCTGGGCGTCGTCCACTTCCACAGCCTCATAATGGTCGTCTGCATGACCTGCAACGACAGATAATTAATATGGGAATGAGAAAATATTACATTACACTAAATAAAATAAGAATTGTTATATACTTCAAAAATATTCTTTATAAGAACCACATTTCTGAACTGAAGAAGAGCTGTTCAGATGAATGTTTAAATGTGGTTCTTATAAAAAATATTTTTGAAGTAGGTGAGTACATATTTCTTAATATTTAATATAATTAATACTAGTCAACCATCCTAAGTTGGCAAGTAGCCGCGCAGAGAGAGACGAAATATCTCACTGTTGGATAGAGACAAACAAGATTTTTAAGCTTCTTAAGCTAGCTGGCTAGTTATTAATTAGATAGAGTCTTGTTTATTCAATATAATAAAAGGAGTATTATTAATAGATGAAAATGATGAAAAAGTGTTATCCCGTGAATGTCCTGTCATGTCTGTCAATTCGGTAAAGCGACAGACATGACAAACACTTATATGTACAATCTGCTCATATGTAGCCTCTACCAAGGATGCTAGAGTATACTGATTGGTCCGTCCGCCCAATGCGTCATCGGTGGAGAAATATTGCCGCCTTAAATTCATATAACATAATTTTTTCTGTAGAAAAGAAGCAAATTTTGCACAAAAGAAGAAATACGGGTGAGTTTTTTTAAAGAGAACTTCTCAAATATTCAATAAGAAAAAAAAATGTGGGAAAGGCCCATTCCCAAAATAAAAAAAATACCAATAATTCAATAAACTTTCGACCAATTAATATTCCATTAATTGGGGTAAAATACTTGAGATAGCAGTATATGAACAGATAATGTCGTATTTTGTAGAAAATGAATGATATATAAATTGTAATCAGGATTTAGATTGCAGCACTCATGTAAAAGGCTTTTCGGTTTATAATTACATCTTGGAAAGATTCAATTGATAAAGGAGAAATCATCATTGCAGTGTTTTTAGCTCTGGAAAGGGCCTTTAAACCGTCACATGAGAATGTTTGCTATGTACATGAAAATAATTATTATATATCTAACGAATTAACTGATAATGTTGGAGTACCTCAAGGTAGTGTGTTAGGGGCCTCTGTTGTTTTTAATATATATGTAAATGACATTTACACCACATGTAAATATGCTAAAGTGTATATGTTCACCGACGACACCCTTACATTACAATGCAGTGATTACAATGTGTTAATGGACAAATTAAATGGTGAACGTTTGACGAAACTCCTTGGTATAATAATACAATGTAACTCAGTTAAGATAAGACGCCCTCATAATTTTTTTCCGATGTGAATCAAACTTTACTCAAGTATAGAATAAATTAGGATCTACTTATACCCAGAAAAACATCGCCTCCTACAAATGCAAAGCTAACTGCGGTACCAAAATATGCGGAGAAAGTAAAAAAAATCAGATTTTTTACCGGAAAATTTTGTTAATGACAGATGTTTAAATGAATGTAACACCGTAGTGGGACTGCTGGTAGTGGTGGTGGGGGGGCTAGCCGGGCAGTGAATGTCACTGACCGCTTGAGGCTGAAAGTGGAGAGTTCGATGGCTGATTTGAAAAATCAAAAACACCAAGAAATCATTGAAATAAAAAGAAAATGAAACTTGCATATCATTGTTCCATCCCTTAATGATTTTTGGAAACCAAAAAATGACTGTCCTATTACAGAAATATTTGGAACAACGCACGGTTGAAAAAATTAAATATTAAATTCGGCAAAAATGTCTGCCTGCCATGGTTAGTGCTTTTTAGTGTCTTGTGAACCATTAGTTGGCTGGTAGTACTGTACACGATAAAACAAACATTTTGTGCCAAATTTGGTCCGGTAACTAAAAATTTTTTTTCTGATTACTGCGCACCGACCGGAAGTTTCACCTGCCAGAGTAATTGGGGTATGTGAAGTACATATACTAACCACCTATGCGGACAGATATCGGTAACTATTCGATTAAAAAGAAATGTCCCCCCATCATACCAAAAATTCCCAGAGAGAAAAAACTTTGGTACTTATATGGTACTGGCAGACGGTAACCTTTCATTGTCGAATTTGCACCCTATATCCTAGAATAAAAGGAGTTTTGAATCGTTATAATAAAATACCATCTGATGTAAAAATGAATTCTCTTACATCATTCAAAATAAATATTTTACAGTATGCGAGGGAAGTAGTTGTTTAAGAGCTAAATAAAGACTATTATTATTATTATTATTTTAAAAAAAGTTAAAACTAGCAAACCATGAATATCGATAGCAGCATCCTCGCATTTGTGCTCCTGTTCATAATGAGTTTGCTTAATATCCTCTTGGTGTTTGTAGATGTGATAATCTTCTGTCTCGGATTCTTCATTGGCTCCTTCTTGACCATCTTCAAGGTGCATCTCTTGTTTCACATGGTTTGGAGGACTCACAATGCTGTTTCGCAGTGCAAGACTCTCTTCCAGTATGCCTTAATAATGAAAAATTAGATGATTAATAAAAAATAAAATAATACGAAACAAAAATGAAAATATTGAAAATATTTCTTCCTCGATACTGGAAAAATCAAATTACCTGCTTTAATGTCAATAGTTTCCTCCTCACAGTGATCGTCATTTTCAGGAACCGTCTCTGTCTCCTCATACTGCAAATCCACATGATCATCCTCAAAGTTTTCCTCTTCCCCAATCGCCTCCGTATTTTCATCAAATTCATGGTCATCGTCACTGTTATTATCATCTTGTAAACATACGGTTGCTCGGTCAGGGTCATTTTTTATGAGTATCCTCACATTTTTCTTATTGTTTTCCACTTGATCAAGTTCCTCGGTCGTATCTTCCTCCTCTTGTATATACACGTGAGTTTCTTGCACATCTGACTCTTCCTCAAAAATAACTTGCGTTTCTTGCACTTCGGTTTCAATGCTTTCAGTATCTTGTACAAGAATTTGGTTGCTTTCATCTACTTTTTCATTAATGTCTTCTTCGTTTGGTAGTAGCTGTATCGATTCAGGAATGGCCTCTAGTTGGCCATCAACAGTGGTTCTAAAAAGTTAATAACTATTATCTTTACAGAAATAGAAAACTCCTAATATACTTAAATATATCCATATTATGTACAAATTAAATAAATAAATAGAGATAGTCCAAGCAATGGGGGGTTTCTATTCGCAAAGGCCGGAAAGAAATGAAAATTGGTGGGATGGTAGACATAGGTCCCCTGATAGTACACCTGAGTTTGCAACCTCGGGGGGTTGCCGCTCGAGGGGGGGGGGGGGGTGAAAACTCTGCTTTGCAACGCTTCTCGGGAAATAGCGCCGTTGTGGTAAGTGCTATCGAAAAAAAGTTCAAATGAAATATGTAGAGAACAAAATTGTGCACAATTTGATAATTAAAAAATACCCATATTGGAGTATTTAGGGGCGCGCTCCAAAAAATCATATCTTTTATTATATACGACCAAATGTATCAAATCGGGCATCTGCAGACTCAGAAAACATTACCTTTTCAGAAAAAAAAAATATTACAGAAATGTTTGATAGCGATCTTCGTCTTAATCCGCAATGACATTCTGATTTTGTTGAAAATTGCAAACTTTGGCGCGCCGTAGAGCGGAAACTATTGGTCATAGACGAAAAATACAAAGACCAAAATCAATCAGTTTGTTTGACTAAACCTCTGTAAAAATTGCGCAACCTTTTTCATTCTCTTTAGAACTCATCAGCAGAGATATATGTTCAATCCAAAAACATAATTACTATCAAAGATTTCCTCGTAAGGGTGGATTTCTGACAATATATTGGCATGATCAGACTTAGATCTTCAATATGTAGAAAGAATGGTTATTTTCTTGTTTTTCATATTGAATGTTAGACATAGTAAATGTATAAAGAAATTGACAAGTTTGTTCGTAAGAGGACTACTCGTTGATATTCTAGCTTGATCAGATTTAGATCAACAATATATGAAAGGAACGAATGATTTCTTTGAAAGTCGAGTTGAAAGTTATCTGTTGAATACCCAAAATAATATTTTATAACAATATTTTTGTTTCATATATTTCTACATCTTCTATACTCATCTCAAAGTACATTTTTCGAGGCCTTTTCGTTGTTTTCCGATTTGAACTCCGAAAATTTTTACTAACAAGTTAAAAAGACTTTTGCATTAATTTTATCTTTAATCCATAATGAAAAGGCAATTTATATTTACTTAGCTATTAATATATTACCTGAACTTGAACTGATATTTTTGTATATTCCCCTCCTCATCTTGCGCAAACTGAATCCCATACAAGTCATCGGATCCTTCCAAGCTGAAGACAACGACCTGCTGATCCCCCATGTTCACCCCGTTACCATCTGGACTTTCCATGGCGTTTTCATGGTTGAGTTCTAAATTTTCCTGCGATACCATCTTTGAATTTCCTAACGTCAAATTGTGCAAAGATTCCAGCGTTATGTCGTTTGTAGTTTCCAGTATAGACAAATACTGCGTTTCGTTATCTACTGCAGTTGCATAGCTTTCGTTTATGCTGTCTGTTAAAGTAGAGTCTGTCACATTAGAAAAATCCAAGGATGCCTGGACTGCTACCTGTTCATTCCATACGACATTTCCATCGTGGGTTAACAACGTTTTGTCACCCGAGAATGGATAACGATCAGACATATTTATGATACAATCCTGTAGAAACAGATTAAACAGTTAGTTAAAACGTCGATCTCAAACTGCAAATACCTACTATTACTGAAACACTATAAAAATATGTTTTATTTATTAAACATTCACGGCCTTCAAACTTTGGCGATTATCATAAAAAGGCGACGCGTGCAAATTAACCATTATATTTGATTCAGGAGACAAAAAAGCATTCGAGCGTTATCAAAAAAACCTATAAACTTACATAAGTTTAAAAGGCTAGAAGAAAGTTTGGTTAGAATTACCTTGTCAAAAAGTTATTGCTAAACAAATCCTCACATAAATAGTAAACACAATCACAATTTTAAGTCACAAATAGTTAAAATTTATTCAGTAAAATGATGCTTGGTTGCTGCTCTCTTTCGCGCAGATAAAATACTTCCAAGTGTTTTTTTATAAAATTGACAGTAGTTTATTTTTGGAATAATTACAGGGTGTGAGAAGAAAAGGGGTAGCGGCGTCTAGTGTGACCTTCGATCTCGTGACTTAATTTATATCAGAGTGGCAAGAATGACAACTGTAGCTTTAGCCCCGCCTATCATTCCATGGTATAAAAGCCAATTTGGCTGATTGGGTGAGAATAAATTTCTTGTTCCGTGATTGGCTGTACAACTAATCTGTTTGTTTGAGGCACATAAAAAAGACTAGAAATCGGAGCATGGTTGCGACCAAGATTTGTAGAGTATAAGGTTTTCTCATATTCAGCTTTGTGGCGAGAAGTGAGTGCGGCGGAGAAAAGTCAGACTATCCTTGTTCTTCGAACGCGCATAGCGGTGCAGTTATCTCTTTCTAGAACGGACGGTCCGTACTGGCCCGAAATATGGCCAGAAGTATACTATATCTGTAGTGTTATATTCTACCAACCACGTATCCTGATTACTACCATGCAAAACGGTGACTCAAAATACGAGTTAATTACCCCCTACCTCAGGCGGGTCATTGCGAACTCGTTCCAGTTACGAGTTCTTTGCTTAATTATTAACATTACAGAAATTCTTACAGTATTTTGAATGAGGCTCTGCATCTAGTGTGATTTCACACCAGCTGCTCATTGGCTAATGACATTTTTTGGTGGAGATCGTGAGTTATACGAAGGGCAGATTTTTAAATTCACCGGTGGATCGCACCGGTAATCAATAGCATAATGGGCAGATTTCTAAATTCACCGGTGGATCGCATCGGTAAGCAATAAAATAATGTTATTGCTTACCGATGCGATCCACCGGTGAATTTAGAAATCTGCCCAATTTGATTGGCTATTTTGAAAATGATAGCCAATCAGCTTCGTATATTGTCCACCGGTGAATCTAGAAAAATACGTGAAGCAACCTTATACCCTAAAAATCTTGGGTTGCAACAGTCCTACCTTGTGGACAAGTGTCGCTGATAAAAATAAGCCTTGTTTGCCAACGACGCCATATTGAAAAAAAATTTTGACAGGTCGTTGGATTCCCTAATTTATAATTCTCAAACTAAGGTTTTCTGTCTAAAACTCTTCAACGAATTCAAAAAATCATCTTAAAAAACAAACAATCGAAAAATACCCAGATCGTTAGTCGTCTACAGCGCCGCCATGTGCTCCGTGGTAATTTTATCGTACCGTTTTAACTTTCTAGGAGTTTCCGATATCTGTGATATTATGATATGAATACACGTATATTTGGTTGCCTACCTACGTGCTAATAATTGTGCTAATTAAATTTAATTGTTTGAATGATTTATTAAAATTCATGTGTAGGCATGGTACGGAACGAGTTTTGCGTTGGAATGCATTCACCTGACTTTATTATGTAAGCGGCTATAAGAACTACTCCTTCCAATGGTCAGCGGTTTATATATCATCATCCTCTAGTTCTCAAGAAGACGTGAGACGTGTAATTATTGTCATTCCTGACATTCCATTACAATAGATCATAATAAACAATATGTTTTGAGACGATGATTTTATGCTGTAAATATTTTGTTGTGCAGTGAATATCACTATATACGAGAAGTACTCCAATCAATTATCTTATTTTAGGTTCAATATTTGTCTAGTTAACCTAAAATTTTTAAGAAAACAATGCCTGATACAGTGGAGTTGAACCTGCAAAGGGTGTTGAAGGGGCAGCCTTTGGAAGGCGAGGAGGCCGATATATGTGATTTCTCTTTGGAGGAACAGAATGAAGCCTTGGAATCCCAAGGAATACAACCTTGCGTCGACCCAAAGTACAAGCCAGTGCTGGGGGAAACAGTGACTTACATTGTAGCTTGCGTCATTTTAAATGAGTACAATGAGGTGCTAATGATGCAGGAGGCCAAGAAAAATTGCGCTGGAAAATGGTAAGAAAATTCGTAACAGTTTAACCTAATTCAGTAATATTTGCTTATAGAATTTCTGATATGCCGACGTGAATAGAATTTCCTAAATAATGTTTTCAAACATTGAATAAAGAATTTTAATTTCGAAAGGTTCTGTTCCCTAGAAGTTCATCAAAATCTCAATCAAAATGCACAATATTAATTTATGCAGTGGTGACCTATATTTTAAAATGTATTTATTATTTTACTTTAAAGAACAGTTAAAATGTAGAGGTACTTCCATAATATTTTAGTCAATGCAAGAGGCACTGTTTTACCATTTTTAGAACGTCGCATACCTAAAGATTGTTGTGGGCTTTGAATTAATGCATTTTAAAAGAATTATAATTAGTATTTTCATATGGGTAAACCACTGTAACCTGAAGTTAACTAATAATTACAATGATAATTAATAAATGTCTTTCTAAAATATAATACGTAATAATGTCTGTCAGTAACATATGATTTTGTTCTCAATTTTGACTTCGTTCTTATTTCATTGTTGTTATTAAATGTATTGAATTTAACTTTCACTCTGTATAAATAAGATAGCATATAATCTATTTTAATGTTAATATAAAAAAAATGCGATACATGCAGTGGCGCAGCCAGAAAATTCATCTGGGGGGGGGCCAATAGAACCGGCTTCCCCAGAGGATGAGGAAAATTTTTCAGAAAATGATTGAAAACGGATGTGCTTCTTTATTTTTTGGCGGCTTGGGGGGGGCCCGGGCCCCATGGCTCCCCCCCTGGCTGCGCCCATGGATACATGGAATCGCTCTACAGTGGTTCAGCTCATACCTTGCAGGCGGCAAACAAAGAGTTGCTATACATGCACAACTGAAGGAAATAAAATCTGACATAACGCCCATTAAGCTAAGTATACCACAAGAAAGTATAACGGTACTGGACACTTTTTATTTTCATAAGCAGTTTAGCGAAAATTATAAATTCTATAAATTACTCTATGACAAACTATGCTGATTACAAATTTTCTGTAATTTGCTCAAACACTACTTACTGTCTGTAATAATTCATTCCAATAAGTTAATACAAGAAACAGGAAATTGGGTGTCACGCCCTGGTTTTGATATAAACACCACCTTTATCTTCTACCGATCAGTTGGCACATAACCCAGGGCCAGACTGGCCTTGAATAGTGTGCATGTTAATGAATCTTACACACAGTGTCTGAGGAGTCCTTCAGACACTGCGACACTAATTTATTTCTCTCTACTCCCAGTCGAGGTCAGTATGTTTAAGACGTGTGATAAAATGAGAAAGGTACAAGCTTTACTAACTGCTTTCTCTCTCAATATGCCTTCTCAGGCGATGCACTTTAGCTTATTTATCTAACACTTTAATGGATCTTTTGCTTAGAAATCTCTGATTTACTTTCATAAAAAACCCTCTCGAGCCTCGGTGAGCTGATCGGTGTATCGAGTTACAGACTTGTGGGGTCAGGAGACAACCTGATACTCGACTCCAATCTAACACACAAAGGCCCTCAAGGAATAAGACTTAAAGATAATCATTCGATCAGTAAAATGCATAGTTCAAATAATACCATTTATTAATTAGAATCAAAAATAAATACAAACGGGGTTACGCAATAGTATAAGTCAATCTACATATTTCAATGAATTGCCTCCCCAAGTAGGTAAGGTCGAATGACGACTTTGGTTTAATATATTTAGGTTAGTTATATATATTTAGTTGTGTAGGAAATTAACTATTTTTTTTTAATTAACTAGGTACTTACCTGCAGGCCACATAGAAAAAGGTGAAAGCATTATAGCTGCAGGGGAAAGGGAGGTGCTGGAAGAGACAGGTCTGAAAATAGAGTGCACCACTTTGCTCCTGGTAGAAACTGCCCGAGGAATATGGATCAGGTTCGTTTTGACCGGACAAGTTGTAGGAGGAAGTTTGAAAACCCCTTCCGAAGCGGATAAAGAATCGTTGCAGGCCAAGTGGATTGCAAATTTGGAAGAGTTGGAATTGAGGGCCGGCGATATCACGCATCTCATTGATAAAGCAAAGTGAGTAATAAAAATCCTTACTCTAATATCTAATCACAAATTATAAACAGAAAATAAACAACTCTCGACTAGGGACTACATGGATCAAAATATTTTTTCCAACATATCAGTGTATGTCAAGAATGAACAAATTGTCCAAAAAAATTAAATTATCGTGGATTGAGGCAAGAAATAATTTGCAATCATTTAGTTATTCAAAATATCTGTAATCGACGATGTCAAATTAACACATCAATTGAATGTCACGGACGTCTCAAGTTTTAATGTTACATTTCTGGCAACAGATAGACGATTGCCTGAAACAAAAACTATTAATCAAGCGATTAACGGACATTGTTCAACTTACTTCATCATTAGAATTGACACAGGCTCCTGGATGTCTTCCTCGTTATAATCGGTAAAATTCCTCAGTTGCTCAGTCCAGCTGGGCAGGCCCACTTCCAATCTGCTGGCGGCGATTATGGCGGCTGCCAATTTTGACGGGGGATAGCACTGCATGTAGTGAATATCTACAATAAATTAATCACAATTAGCGAAGTCAAAGTAAATTTTGGAATGACATTCTTTTGGTAGTTATTTTACAATTTTAATTTGTTTTAGATGTGACAAGTGCAACAAAGAGTTTTGCTTCATATAAAATTTAAACAATTTGTGTTGCAGAATTAAAATTTTCTGCTATTTATGTTAGTTTCAATGTTTCAATCTTTTTTTTTATTTCCAATAATGACAGAAATAAAGGGGGGCCAATATATATAGTCCAGTCCACGGGGGGTTCCACCTCTAATTTGAGTGCTAATGAATGGATTTTGATGAAACCTTGTGTGATGTGTTTGTAATCAAGTTAATAAAAAAGTTGAAAAAAAGATTAGGAAATGATGGGAAGGGGTAGAAAACACCTCTTCTCTCACGGATTCCGTAACTTGTAGAATGGGCTCATTTAATGAATTTTATTTAGTCATTGTTACTTCTTGGGGATAAAGTATTATTTAAAATTTGGCAATGTTGAAAATTTCAGATGAATCCAATATGTGGTTCTCGAAATATACGCTTCTAAAGAGCGCGGTGCGACGAACATCGTAACGTCAGAGGATAGGGAACGAAACGGTCGCGCAATACATCAAAGCTCGTGCATTCTGCTTGAGATCGTCGAGTCTTTCTCTGTGCGACTAGCGGATTGCTATCAAGTGACGTCGCGGCCGAAATTCGACAAGGCGTGAGTAAGTAAGTAAGTAAGTAAGTTTATTGGTGCTATTACCATTGGTTTACACAAGTCAATACAGGACAGATTAAAAAAACATTATAAATTTATACAATACAAATTAAAAACATGTTTAAATACATATATTACTAAAATTGTTATTAAAATAATCATCAATAGAATAAAAACACTTATCAATTAAATAATTTTTCATCACAGTTTTAAATTTTATTTGTGACAATTCCTTCATGGTAGGAGGCAAAAGATTAAACATCTTAGGACCGTAATAAGTTATTCCCGCTTTTGATCTTGTTAACCTGTGATAATCGATATATATATTTGTTCTATTACGTGTATTATAATCATGTATTTCGATGTGAGAATTATAATTATTTAAATTTTGCTTTACATGTGTGAGACATTGCAAAATATATATAGATGGAACTGTAAGTATTCGCATTTGAATATAACTGTCTACACAGGAATCTCTATAGCTGAGACCACTTAATATTCTAACAGCTTTTCTTTGTAATGCAAAAACTCTACTGACACAGGACGCATGACCCCATGCCAATATTGCATAAGATATTTTTGATTGAATTAGGGCATGAAATGCTGTTACTAAAACAGGTCTGGACACTATTTTTGATAGATTACGAAGTACATATATGGATGATGATATCTTATTGCAAACAATATCTACATGATTATACCAAGTCAGCCTTTGATCTAAATAAATTCCAAGAAATTTTACACTTTGGAGATTGTTTATTGATGATGTGTCACGTAAAGAAAAGTACATTGTTTTCGTTTTAGAGTGGTTGAGACATAATTGATTGGCATGGAACCAATTTGTGACTTTTGATTGTGCATCTGCTAGTGATATTTTTAATGTGTTTACATTTTTATTTTTGTTGATCACAGTAGTATCATCAGCAAACATGATGAAGTCAGTGCTGGGGTCACTAGTAGATATATCATTAATATAGATTAAGAATAACAAAGGACCCAGCACTGATCCTTGAGGTACTCCATAAGTAACGGATCTAAGATCTGAGTTTTTTCCTTTGAAGGACACAAGTTGTTGTCGGTCTTTTAGATAAGATTCGATAAGCTGAATACTGTTCCTCGAGAAATTATAATATTTTAGTTTATTAATCAATATACTAGCCGACACACAATCGAAGGCTTTGGTTAGATCGCAAAAGAGCGCAGCAGTGTGGCTGCCTTCTTCGTACCCTTCATTTATGAGTGAAATTAATTTATTAATAGCAGCTGTAGTTGATAATGAGTTTCTAAATCCAAATTGCTGCCTATTGAAAAGATTATTACTCTCAAAATGTTCATAAATTCTTGTTTTTAATAGTTTTTCAAATAACTTTGCTAATATGGGTATCAAGGATATTGGTCTAAAATTTGACACGTCATGTGTCATTTGACACGACCTGCGTGCGCGGTCCATGTTTATAATTTTTTTTAGACGATTTACAGGTCTCACAAAATTCTAGTTTTTTGCACGGGGTCTTAAAATTGTAAGATCTTTACGATAACCAAATAAAAAAAAAGTGCTAAATGAGCTCATTAGGTCAAAAATGAAAAACAAAAAATATATTTACCTTTTTTGGCCCAAAATAAGATGTCCTTACGGTTGTGAATTTTTTCGAAAATGCATATTTTTCAAAATATGGTCAATCGAAAATTCCTAAAAGTGGGGGCAACAATATACAGAAAGTAGGTATTTTCATAGTAAATAAAAATGTGTGTAAGTTGTGATTTGCATAATACCTGAATAATATTCTCTAGAAATGTAAAAGTTGAAAAAAAATTCAGGTGAATGTATCATCGAAATGCAAGACTTTTTTTATTTGCAACTTTTAAACATCTCTTTGAAATTGTAGCTCATCTTTAAAAACATATAATTTAAAAATTTGAAAAAAATTCAGACATAGGCATTGAGGCCTTCTAAACATTTTTGTCTGTTGGAATTTTTTTGTAACTTGCTAATTTTCCGAGTTACCGGGAAAAAATGACAAAAAATTTTCCGGAAAACTTTTTCACATTTTCATTTTAAAAATTGTATTCAATCCTTAAAATGGTATAACTATATAGGTTTCATATTTTTTTTTATAATATAAATAAATCACGCTCATTTTTCGAATTTTCATATATTTTTTAATGTGCAAAAAATGTAGTACATTATTTATCGTGAAAAACTGCCTGTAACTCGGACAATTAGCAAGTTACAAAAAAATTCCAAGAGACAAAAAATGTTTAGAAGGCCTCAATGCATCCCATACAGCACACCAAATAACGATTACGATGTGTTCGCATTGTGACGATGTATCTAGAGGCAGACACAAGGTTACACAATTCTACGATGTAAATGTGCTACGTTTACACATTGTAGGCACACACGTATGCACAAAGGTTAAACGTCCGCCTCACAATGTAGCCACAATATACCATTTACATATACACAAATAATTTGATCCACAGAGTGTTATCCGATGCACAGTGATTGACTTCCTAATGTCTCAGACGAATGACGTCTTATGCTAGACGTTAATTTGACGTCTTTTTCAGGTTATATTTGGTAATCCCCCCACAGGTTTTTAGCAATGGGAACATATAAAACTACATACTAGTTAGTAAGTCACTCCGATTTTTTCTCACAAGGGTTGCCTGCAAATTATAATATTTATTAAGTTATTAAATTCATTTTTACTTACCTTTGCCAATTGCGGTGGGTAGGGGTCGAACCTACATATCTCTGTTGTCCGTATTACAGTACTGACGCTTCTACCAACTGAGCTATCTTAGTGACCGTTATTTCGGATGCTAAAAGCAGTATTTATGGTCATGTGTATGAAGTCTTTATTATGTGAAATTGAATTTTCTACTTTACTTTACTTTACTTTTTTTTTTTCTATTTTTTACGTGTTCCCAAACCTGAATTTTTCGAGTTACTAGTATTTTTATTTATTTATAATTATTAAGAAGAACTTATTTAATTTAATTAAACTGTCACCAGTGTCACCTGAGTTAAGAATTTAAGTTTTAAGTTGAAGTACTTATACAAACCTGGGAAACGTGTTGAAGAAAAAACGATCAGGTATAATAGAATATTTAATGGTCTAAAACAGACCTAAAATTAAAAAGAAGTATATTCGTACATCGGTTTTATAAGCAATTATTACTTTGAAAAAAACAACTAAAAGTTTTTTCGCAATTATTTTAACAAAAAAAAAAAAAGACAGAGTGAGCACGGATCAAACCGCCGACCTCTTGACTCGCCGCTTAATGCTTAACTCACTCAACCACTGACTTCTGTTTGAATATCTGCTTAAAGACTTTATAGTAGAACACGCAACGGCTAGATTTTGCTGTTTAATGCATTTTAATCTAATTTTATTATTAAAAGAACTCGATATCTTTAAAACTGCCGAATCTTTGCAAACTCTTTCGAATATAACTTATTTTGGATATTGTTAAAAAACAAAAATGCCTGCTATATGTGTGGCTATGACCACTCTTATAGAGGAAAGAGGACACATGAGATACACATGGCCGGTATGCTCACGCTGACGCTTTGCGTGCGCACACTGTTCAATGGTCGAATAGTCGCATGTAGACACGACAAGACACAACTAAAAAGTGTATATTTGTATCATGTGTATATCGCACTTTTATGTGGTGTATGCAGTAGGCACAAGTATTATATAAAGCATCACACATATATATGACTTAAACCTTGTAGGCATCTTCTACGGACGTCAAATTTCAACATTCTAATGATCCTTCTTTACGTTATATAAAAATGTTTAGAATTTTGAGTGCATACGGTATACAATTATTAAACATTGTATCACATAATTCTGTCAATATAAACATAAGTGTATCTCATATGTGTACGTCAGTACTAGTTTAACAATTAGATCCACCTTAACATATTTTGTTTCTCATGTGTATATCTTGTAGAGACGTAATTACAATTGGACTTGGGATATGTCTCAATTTTTTCAAATTTTTAAATTATGTATTTTTAAAGCGCTACAATTTCAAAGAAAGGGGTAGTTTTTCATGTTTTTCCGGAAAAACTCGGTGGAAACGCACTTTACAGAAAAGTTGCAAATAAAAAAAAACTCTTGTATTTCGATTATACATTCACCTGAATTTTTTCAGATTTTTTGTTCAACTTTTACATTTCCCCTCCCTTTTAAGAATTTTGGATTGGCCATATCTTGAAAAATATGCAATTTTCGAAAAAATTCCTAATTGTAAGAACATCTTATTTTGGGCCAAAAAAAAGTAAATATATAGTTTTTTTTTTCATTTTTGGCCTAATTCTACAAGTTACGGAACCCGAACACCATTAAAAATGTGTTTTCTGATCATTTCCTACTCTAATCTTTTTTTTCAACTTTTTTATTAACGTCATTACAAACAGATTGGACAAGGTTTCATCAAAATACATTCATTAGTACTCAAATTAGAGATTTTTGTCATTTTAGCGCTCCGTTAATGAATAACTGTACGAACGGGTTCACCCATATAAAGAAAATGTGCATTTTCTCATTACTCTTACGTATTTTACCAGGTTAGAATATTTACTAGGTGAGAATACTTACTGTCGATAATTTGGTCCAGGAAGACCGTAATGGCGTCATGTAGATTGTAGAACAGCGTTCTCAAATTTTCCTTCTTGTCTCTTAGGTCGTCGCTTGTTATTATCGCCTGCATATAGTAATGCGTGTAGTGGGCAGCTGTCGGGAACATTATATACCAATGGAAAAACTGCAAAATGACGATCTCCAAGTCCTTGTAATCTTTCGGGTTGTAGCGATTTAGCACGGCGGTGTTTAGCTCGGCTATTTTGGGGACAGTAGTCGTATTTTCCTCAAACTTTGCTGGATAATATATAGGGATTAGTAATAATCTCTTTATTTAGTGTATAAGCTATTAAAACAAGAATATCGAATATAAGATGCAATAGATTAAATAATACAAAGTATATAGTGCAGTTGAATTGATTTTTTTCAACGACAACATTCCACCTGAGATTTTATTGTCAGGTTACACTTTTATTCAGATTTATTTGGGCTGATGGAAATTATCATAAAATTTGTTATGCAAAATATATTAATAAAAAAAATTAAATGTGTACAAACTAAACCACTGAAAGAAAAGTAGCGTTAGACATTTTATTTAGGGAGGTTGAACTTGCTGTTTTGCAAAAAAGAATCCTTAACTCTAACATTTGTAAAAACACGCCTTAATGATATATTTGAAGAAATGACGGAAGAAAAATTAGATTATTATAGCAGCGCAAATATAAGAAAGAGACTAGAAAATACTTTACAAACAAAGTGTTTTGTGAACACAAAACAAATACAACAGTTCATTCAAGTGATAATAAAGCTAAAAAGACTAACGCATTTTTGTTGTCAGACACCAAGTGCATCAGGCAAAGAAAACTTGGTTCGTGAGAATGAATTATCAATTTTTGATAAAGCTGCCGGTATCTTAAGTGAAGTTATAGCTGGAAATTTTAAAACTATAAAAAAACACGACTACTAATCTGAATGAACATCAATGTAAACAAGAAGTTTCAAATTTGTTACAAACATTTATGTCGTGGATATTAAATATGTCAGCACAGACAAATTTGGTTTAAACGTTATTTCTATAGTAATGCAATTTATATTAATAATTATGAAAAAGAAAACAACCAGCTTAGACCACTTTTTTAATCCTTTACATATCATTACATATCGTGCAGTCAGAAGAAAAAAAGACTTATTGATATGCTTTATTCTTTTAGCTATGGTTATTCCTACGATGAAATATGGACATTTTTAACATATTTAGCTAGTCACGTATTAGTAAAAACTAGTAACTTTTTTTTTCCACCTGGAATTCCTCCAGTAAGTTCTGAAGAAAATAATTACATTCATCGACATCAACAATTTTGATCAAAACGAAGTCAGGCTAGATGGTAAAAATCCCACTTACTGCTTGGAATGTATTATTAAAAAAAAAGACGGCCTATTTACACAATCGTCTATCCAATTTTAACTGATTTTAACCATTCCAGTTTACACGAAAACAAAAATATAGTTATATACAAAAATCCAACTATTCATTCAGAGCCGCTACGAGTTAGTGAAAGCATGGCGAGTAATTGTTTTGATTATGTAGTTACCTCTGACACTTTATGGAAAATATAAAATAAAGTAAATATAAATATAATAAATATAAAGTAAAAACTTTACTAGCTGGCATGAGTTTAACTCTGAAAATCAGTTATCTCTGTCTGATCCTATTATTTTCCATTTATTAATGCACCACCCACGTTGTACAACACCATATGTACCAGATTATTACAACTAATATATTATTCAATTTGAATTGTTAGTTTCATCATCTTACAATAAAGGAAGATTATTCTAAAGCTTTTGTTACGGCTGCTGGTTGTAGCATTGCATGCTTTATGGCGAACGCGGGATGTACTGGGAACGAGAGGGGGAGCCTCGTGACTCCGTCGCCGTATAGCGCTTCGTTGTGTTTAAAGGTCTATACCGTTTTTATTTACAAAGCTAGACCCGGCATTAATTGAGACAAAATGAAGTCTATGAAATTTGGCAGTTTATGGTAAAAAAAATTGACAATTTGCGTATCATCTAAATTAACGTCAATTTTCTAATGTTAAAGTTATTATTTTTGAAATAAATTACACATCAAATTAAAGAGAATCGTTTCTACTATAAAACTAAAAAAATATATATACTTTGATCCTTTTTTGTTTTAAAGTTGAATTTTGTTATTTTTTTAGTTTTTTCTTGTAATTTCAGTCTCGACCAATGGAGAGTGTCATCAAAAGTAATTTCCTATGTAAAAAAACCTGCTGAATAAAATGAAATAGGTTTTATTTGGTTATACCTCGGTATTGGGTTAGTAAACGCTAGAGTCAGCTATCCGACGTACTAATAGTTTTAATTGGAGAGTCCTTATGTGGTTTATTTACTAAATTCCACATCGTGATAATTTTTGATACTCCCCTAACTACATTAAATTTAGACTTATGATAGTGATCAATTACCGGCTATAAGTAGGCAGACGTTGGCCACGAGCAGCACCCTCTCCGGCACTATAGAATGGTTATCCATGAATATGTCCAACAGGTAAACCGCCAAATGCAAGCAACAATGACTGAATCTCTTATCTATGCATATTTTCTTCATATATGCCACTAGGTGCTGTCTGTATGCATGCTGAGAAAGACATATTTTGTACCATGCTTTAGTGAGTTTCTAGCGATCGGTAACACTGGTCTGTAGTTTCAAGCAAAATGTGCAGCAAGGATCAACTTTCTATCACTCGTGGAGTAATAATATCCTCAAATTTTTAATATAAAGGGAGAAGTTAAGACATGATTCCAGTGCAACTTAAAAATTTTTGTTCATCAGTAAATTACTTTTATGTGAATTTTCTGAGAAAAACAAACCTGGTATATTGTAATATACTAGTAAGGAATACATAAATTTTTCGCTTAACCCAAAAATTAAGGGTAGTTTACTGATGCAAAAAAATCGATATTTTCGATTTTTTCGCATCAGTAATTTTAATTTTAGAGTTAGGCAAAATATGAAAAAATCGGCTGAAGATATTTGTAAGTTGACTCTAGATATCGAATTTAAACGAAATCGCTCCATTGGTTTTGGCACTAGGTTATAAGGCGGGAGCCCGTGTATAAAATGACTGACTAACCGGCGAACTTTGACAGTATAAGTTAGCAATGAATGAACCATCAGCTGGTTGGGTAGCGGTGGGGGTGGCTGTCAAAGGGTTGAAAACACGTTAAAAAAATTGAGAAAAAAAACTATCCGGCGAATGGTGAAACTTATATGAGGGGAAGATTATGTTATGTAATGAAAGTAGAACATAGTCAGCTGAAGGGGGGGGGGGGGGGGGTGGATTTAACGTCAGCTGATTGATCAAACAGGTCCAAAAACATGGAAAATTTAAATTATTTGGTGAACTTTAAAATTTAAGATAATATTTATACTGAGATTCACGAAAAACATAGTCAGCTGTAAGTATGTGGGTGGAAAAGTCGTCAGCTGGTACAGAACAGTGCTGAGTGTTGATCGCCTGTGAGGCAGCGCGCATCACCTTTCTTGCACCAGCTGACGACTTTTCCACCCACATACTTGCAGCTGACTGTGTTTATTGTTAATCTTAGTATGACATGGATAAAAAACTGTAGGCAACTCTGTTGGCAAGGCTGCCAGGTTGAAAGTGCATTTCGACAGACCAGTGTTACTCAATTTAGCCAATAATTGCCAATTATGGGGAGAAAAAGCAAGTTTACTTGCGGAGACTGATGCAGGAATGGTATACGACACCGCTCTCTCTGCCGGATCACTTCCTTAAAGCCATCCTTGTATTCCTTTATGTCATCCCAAATTTCTCTCTGTAACTGAAAGTACATTTATATTTAATAGTCTGTTTATCATGTCAACAGAGGGGGTGTGGCGATTGAATGTAGTAAAATAGTAAAAGGAACTGGATTCACTTTTTATTAGTGTGTCGAAACCAGGGTGTATTAAATAGCCCGCACAGTGGCTTCATAAATGCTTACTTTCTACATAATGTAATAGATGGCAGGGGCAATAAGGTTCATCGTTACTTACATATAAAAAGACAATTTTGCAGGTTGTATACATACGTGCATACAGTGTTGCATACATTTCCGGCCTTTCGTTTGTGTCCAGTGAAACAAGAGTCCAGTGACATCCGACATTAAATAGCTAAATTAAAAACCAAATGATGCACGGGCCCCATATATTCAACACTACATGCAGCATGGCAATTCGTCTATGGGGCATCTGCACGTGATGTCACAGCTAACCTCAAAAATATATATTTTTTAAGATTGACACGTATTACGTAGCTATTATTAAAATTTCTGCCTGGTTCCTGTACTTTGAACCAAAATCTAGCTCAACGTAATGTTCATGAAGTTTTAAATAGTTTGTCACAATAAAATAAAACGCATTTTGCAGGTTAGGAATCTAACCTATAATTGACCATATTTTTGTGAAATTGCTTGCTACCAGTTATTTCACAATTTGATGTTGGCTATGCGTTATTTACTGTTTTTAGTCGATTCGAAGTGGGCGACATCTACATTCTGGTAGAATAATATGTTCGAGAGTGAATAACGAATCATTTTACTATTGATGTTAAATAGAAGTTATACTTTATTATTATTGTTTTTAATAGTAGCACAAATATCTACTACATTAAATGCCGAAACTTTCTTGTTCACACCACTTTCTGATATTCTTGCGAAAATCTCGGAGTTAACGACATCTACATTCTAGTAGTATGACACACGTTCAGGAATAAACAATAAATCAGTTTACAGCGCCACCTATTGGTAGGTGATTTTCGTGAATAGTTGGCTATGCTGATTTTAGTTGAAAATATATAGCCAATATCAAAACTCTAAAGTTACTAGTAGCAACCAATTCAAGAAAAATATGGTCAATTAGCAGTCTATTTTTATTAATCAACAATATTGAAAAAATATTTGCGTGAATTTTTAAATATTTACTTGGAGCCATTATGGCTTCATGCCAAAAATGCGTATACAAACATTAAAAATGAGAATAAACTTAAAAAACTTAAAATTTGAGGTTATGTTAGTTATATGATGCACATGCCCTATTTATACACAGGTAATTGTAGGACCTTAAAGCTCGCGCCATCTACTAAAGTAAACAGAAACCATGCACTTATAAAGCCATTATTTTCATAGGCTTAGAATGTCATGAAACGTCGAGATTTTAAGTTTGAGCAAAAAAAAATTTTCTGTCGATCTAACTTTTTTTTGTGCCCACGTTTACTCTGGAACCGTTTGAGATATTGATTTGAAATTTGGTACACATATGTACTTTAACGAGATCTAGAACTAGATTATATTTTCATTTTGTTCCGTCGAAGGGTTGGGGGGTAAATTGGTGTAAATAGGTAAATCAAGCAGGTAATAGTCCATAAAATTAGTATTTAGTAAGAGAAGCTAAAGTCTCAAAAAAAATTTTGGCATTAGCCACCCCCCATTACCACCCCCACCTCATAATAAAGGGGATGAAAAAAAATTGTGATTTATTGTGCGCACAAGAACCAGAAACCTCAAAATATTTTTTTTACTTCATCCACCCCCACTACCAACCACCCCCTATCACCACCACCGATGTGGGGTATCGTTTTATGGATTTTTGTGGTAGAGGATTTCAGATATTATATTATTAAAGTTCCGTAATCAATTATTTCCACATACAAATTTTTTTCGTTGTGAGTGACTTGGACAGAAAATCTGGATGTGGAAGTAGTGATTCCTTGGGCAGCGGTTTTGAATGTGTAGGATACAACGTGATCTACCATGACATGCGGAAAATTTAACGCTAACTTACTTTCCAAATTTCAATACAATCGGACTTTCTTTCTTAAGTTATCGTGCCTACAAGAAACGTGATGGACGGACAGACGGACATTTTGAAAGTTGTTCAGAATTTGTTCAATAACATAATGTTATGAATTTTTTTCTCTACGAGCGATATTTATTGATTTAGAAATGTGCCCATCAAATACAATATACTCTTCGTTTTTGCGAAGAGTATAATAAGTGTAATATAGAGAAACTTCAGTGACCAGTCTTCATTCGGTTTTAGGCCTATAAATGTGATATTTTTTAAGAAAAATCTATTTCAATTTCTGACTAATGCAGTAAACCATGGAATAAAATTGTATATATTTAATAATTATTCATATATTTGCATATTACTTACATAAAATACAGAATTTTTGGTCATGAAGTCCCTCATTGCTGTTGTCACCTACACACAATGTTATCAAATGTAGGTACCTAGTGAAATTCACTTATTTAATTCGAATTGTAATACGTTTTTTTTATCAGTTCCAGTGTTGGCAGAGCAATGTATTTTTTGTTTCCATTCACACAAAAAGTGGGCTAGCTATTTACTGATGCTATAGAATAGCAAAAAAGGTACTAAAAAAGTACCTTTTTTGCTCTTCTATACCAACAGTAAAATAGTGTAGTGTATCCTGTACACTACACTATTATTATCATTTTTCTAAATTAATTCATCATAATTACAAAAGATACATACAAGAAGGAACGACCTAGCTAGTGGTTAGGCTTGCTTGATTAGATTTAATTTATTTATTTAAAATATTGAACAACATTGTGGATGACATGTCAGATAGAGTGAACAAAAAATAAATAATGTATATAATACAAAGAAAGAGATAAATTGTATATATAGTGTACAAATAAATACCCATTTTACCATAAATACATGAGTTCAGTCTCAACAGACTTCATATGTCAGGGAACATTGGCTAAAGAAAAATAAAATTCACTGTATAAGTTCATTAACCAAGGTATTTTTCTTAACACACTAAAAGCCACATACAAAAAAATTATTCCATTAATATTTACAATTATTGAGAGAGTGAGAGTGAGAGGAGAGAGAGAGAGAGAGAGTGAGAGAGAGAGAGAGAGAGTGTGAGAGAGAGAGAATTTATTAGCATTTGTTGCTATACAAAGACAAACAAATCTTACAGATTACATTTATTTAAAATACAATACATACATATATAATAAATAAAACAGAATAAACAAGACATTTAAAAACAAGACTTGACATAATTTGAGATACTTCTCTTAAATACGTTAACATTGTTAATATCTTTAAGATGCGCTGGAAGAAAATTATATAAAATTAGACCTCTATAAGATAATGTTAAAACGAAAATATTACTAGCATTTCTTGTATTATTTTGGGGCAATTTTTTTAAAAGGCCATGGGGAATGTTTATAAGTATTCATTTGCTAAATCAGGATCCATTTTAAGAGAATTGTTTGTTTTTGCGACATATGTGTTGTGCCAAAACTTAATAGGGGTTAAAAAAATCCAGAAAAATTAATTTTTTTTTTCAATGTTCCCATTGTCGGATTCTGTTCCAATTTATTCCATGTTTATGTTCTGGTAGTATCTCCAATTGGTTAAAATTTTATTTGAATCGGTTAATCCGTTCAATAATAAAAACTATTTTCGAAAATTTTCGATTTTTTTTTACTCGAAAACGGTTTAATATTAAGAATTGAAATTTGGCAAAATTGTAAGTGATATTGATAACAATCCAAGCAAAAAAATGAGCACAATCCGTGTTGGGGCAAAGTCACTCATCTTATCCGACTACAACCTTTGGCACAAGGATGTTTGTAGTCGCAATGTCAATTTGCTTTTGTTCTTTTGAATGAAATTTTATTTTTCAGACAATATAGAGAAGCTCGAAGGGTTAAAGATCCTGGTTGGCATGAGGATCAATTACCCGGTCTAAGGCCCTATTCGAAACTGCTGCTGCGACTTGTGGTTGCGATTAAGAAGAAAGCCACAAATAGGGTGCACATATTGTTGAGTGAACGCAATTCATGGCACCTGCCGACCTGCGAGGTTCACCCGTCCAAGAGTTTACATTCCACCCTGAAGAGGTTCATGATCGACTTATTCGGAGCCGAAGTGCCTGCCCATCGACCTCACGGGTTACTCTCTGTAAGTGATAAATACTTAATATGAACGGTTGTCGGTCGTCGATTATTAATTCAGGAGTGAGGAATTTATTTCAGTTTAAAAAACTCACATATTGGCAATCCACAGGCAGTATTTGTGGGCTGGTTTTTGGCTATTAGCTATTATAGCACAAAAAAAATAATTTTCAATTACATAATAACACAAGGCTAAAACTTTTCAATTATATGGGCAACAAATTGTTAAAGATTGGTAATAAAAAATATGCCCGATACATTTATTGCAAAAAAGAATATTTTGGGAATTCATTTTCATAAAAAAATATTTTTTCGGGGAAAAAACCGGATTTTTTCCCATGAAAAAAAACAAAAAAATTAAAACCAGCTTTTTATCATCTTTGTAATTTTGTGTATTTTTTATCTTTTCTCTTTTGTAGGTTGAGCACGATCCATCATCAGGTAAAGATGGAGCCTGCTTCACATTACTCGTAGCGTTTAGGGCGCCCCTAGAAGAAGTACCCATCATAGGTAAATGCGTGTGGCACGAAACGTCAAAAGAACTCGGGGATAAGATACTCCAGAGAGTGGCATCCAGAAATTCCACTTTTCCGTTGCACGTCATAAAATAAACATTGTTGAGATTCTTGTTGTTACGATTTGTTGTATTTTAAAAATAGGTTTTTTACACATTTGCTATGGAAAATCCAGTTGTTTCTAATATATACTCTCCATGCCAAATCAGCTGGTATTTATACTTTATTATCGCTTTCAAAACTACCAACACCGAGTTACTTGCTGTCCAAGTTGTCGTGCATTGAATCAAACAAGACGTTGAGCTTCACCGTTGAAAAAAGGAATCATGCGAAGAATAATTCACAAAAGCATCGTGTATTTATGGTGGCGATTTTAGCGCCATCTCTGTATCAGGCAACGAACTTTTCAAATATCATTCATTTATAGAAATCAGTTTTATTGAAGACTCTCGATGTCAATCTCTAATGACACAACTTCTTTATTTCGACAACGTAACTTGGTGTTTATGGTTAATATGTGCATTACTATTATTATGATGTTTATTGACTAGTCTGTTGTGTTCTTTTTATATTAGTATACCGTCCCAAGAATCTAATTCTTGATAAGCTTCTAGTTCGATGTTGGTTTTTTACATTATCTTCATTATTTTTTAAGTAACGTTTCAACTCAAAGATTGGAAGACACGATAAAAAATAAAGGTATTTGAATTTTGTAAATGGCGCATGATTGATACCAAAAGGCCTTAAATAACCGCACTAAGAATTTTTCCTTCACAGTGCACATAGATGCCAATGCAGTGGGGATATTTCTAACTGCAGTTATTTTCTGTTTTGTTTTTTGGTATCAATCATAATATCTTTATTATTTTTCGAGATAATAGCCCGGGAACTTTTAACTGAAACACTCTGTACAGTATTTTTATATTTATTTATAATTTTTATACAAAGTCTGCATATTTCACATAGTTGATGATAGCTGGTTTTCAAGTTTTCATGGGTGTTTTCAAATATACTGCTCTTCCAGATGGTGGTAGTATATCTAGAAAAAATCACCCATCGCGCACCACTGCAACACTCGGAAATTAACAGCTGCTTACCAATAATTAGTTGTCTGACTTACTAGATCTTATCATAATATGTCTTTTTTAGATCTATTTTATATATCTACAGTGTGACCCACTTAAAATGACCCACCCTTTTAACTTTTCTTTTTCCAATTTGAACCAAACTTTACTCTAGAATAGATCAAATTAGAATCTACTTATGACAGGCGCGCATCCAGAGGGGGGGGGGGCATGGGGCCCGGGTCCCCCCCAAGCCGTCTTCCATGAACCAAAAAATAAAGAAGCATAATCACTATTAGTACAAATAGTCCCTTCAAATTAGGAAATATTTAAGAAAATTTTCCCACAGTTATGAGACCTGTAAAAAGTGACGTATTTGGGTTGTCTAAACATGATTTTCACCCCCCGCAGTTCTAAAAATGGGTGGTTTTTGGGAAATATATACATATATATGAATTTTAGCGTTTTTTCGTCTTTTTCTCTATATTGAGGAAAAACTATGCATTTTGGTGAAAAATTCAAGAGAGCAAAGTAGTAGAGTATAAAATTTCCTCTACCTTTTTTTTTTTCGAATTCCGCTTAGTTTCGCCGCTAGAAGGTGCGAAAGAAATAAATATACATATAGACTTTTGCGCCTTTTTTTTAGATTTTGAGCCAAAATTATGCATTTTTATGAAAAATTACCTAAGATCAAAGTTGTAGAACATGGCTTGGGTTTAATTTCAAACAAAATTGTCATAGCCCAATTTAAAAAAAAAACATTAAAATATTTTCGAACTTCGACATTATTTTAAACAAAATTTTTTAAATTTTGATCAAATTTTGGACTTACGTTTCTGGACAATTCTGAACAACTTTCATTAACAGAATTTCCCAATAAAAGAAATGCCTTATGATTTTTTAATTTTTTTTGCTTATTTTGGTATCACAGTGGCTTTGCATTTATAGAAGAAAAATATTTCTTTGGCTATATGTAGGATCTATATTTGGGTAAAATTTGATTCAAACTGGAAAAAAAAAAGTTATGAGTGCTCCCGTTTTAAGTGGGCCACTGTATAAATAGTTTGTATTATGAAACCCCCAATTAATTTATTTTTTATATTTTTTACTAACCCCAACAGTATTTATTTGGGTTGAGGTTTTGATCTTAATGTTAACATTAGATATTTCTTTATATCCAGGATTTTATCAAAAATTGCAAAAAGAGACAATCTTTACTTTCTTTTTTTTTTTTTTTTTTATTGTGACTGCATTATGTGAGTGGGTCATTTTTTTTGTAAAATGTGAACAATGAACATGTTAAAATATATATAAACCCAAAAGGCCATCGACCGAACTCCTTCAGCCTGTTGTTTAAATGTGCTGCGTTGCGCTATTTGAAAGTTTTGTGTCGATACCAAAAAATTTGATTGGCAAAATAAGCTCACCCTGTATATAGTTAAATCTGTTATTTCAGTTAGACTAGATTTATAGTTGTATTTGGGTGTTCATTTTCATGAAAAAATTAAAGCGATTTTTAAAGAATTTTAGCAAGGATTGTCTGCTCACATTTTGAGAATTTTCTCTACTTCTCTATTTTTTGCCTCCTCAATTTATTTTTAAATTTATTAGTTGTTATAATTTAGTGATCATTTTGATGATTTTTTGTTAATAAACTTTTCTATTTAAATTGTTGTTTTCCAATTTACCCACCTATATATTTAATATCATATATAATCATACTTTAGTTGAAAAGTTGCTGCACATGGTGGTGTAGCCATATACAGGGTGCGCCACTTAAAACTCCCCAGGCTTGTAACTTCTTTTATTTTTTTAAGCGAAGACCATGTTGAGCACATCAAATTCTAGATATTTTTAAGACATTTAAACGTGTACAGAGTGATTTAAAAAAAGAAAATTAAAAAAATTAAGAAAGAAAATTTAATTTCCTTGAATATTTTTTTACCTCACCCTGTACATAAACTGTGTTAATGTTTTCTTATAAAGGTTTTAATTAGCTTCAATTTATCTTTATCTTCTTCATATTCGAAATTCTTTCCGATTCCAAACTAATTTTTTTTTTTTAAATAACAAAAGAATAAATAATTTTATGCTTGATTTGTAAGACATATCACAAGCAATATTCAATGTAACAAAACAGCATCAAGAAACAAGAAATACATATTTTTAAAAACAAACTTGTATTAATATGTACTAAATAGGAAATTGCAAAATTTTTATTTTTAAAATTTTTTAATTTTAATAACAAATTGAACCTAATCAAAACCTTTATAAGAAAACAGTTCATGTACAGGGTGAGGTAAAAAAATATTCAAAAAAATTAAGTTTCCTTAACAATTTTTTCAAAAAATTTTTTTTTAAATCACTATGCATGTTTAAGGGCTTTAAAAATATCTACAATTTGATGTGCCGAACATAGTCAACGCTTCAAAAATAAAAAAGTTACAAGTCTGGGGAGTTTTAAGTGGCACACCCTGTATACAGGGTGTCCCACTTAAAACTCCCGGCGCCATTTTCTCAATAGCCAAAAGCGATATTTGAATTCTGTAAAAGGTATTTACTAATATAAAATGACTTCAGTTTTGATTAAAAATGGTTGTTTTACACATTGAGGTATAGATAGCGTTGCCATGCAAAGAAATTTTTCAATCCTAGGAACGATGAAATGAGTTGCATGAGATGGAGAATTATATTCTGAGCAACTTTTAAGATACCAACAATTTTCGAAAAATCACAGGTTCTCAAGATATTTGAACTTCAATACAATTTTTTTGAATATAAAAATCGTCATAACTTTTTTAAAATACATCTTAGACAATAAGTCCTTTGGGACATTTTTCATAGTGAATCAGGCTCATTTAGATGGTAATGAAACATTTCAAAACACAATTTTTTTTTTTTCAAGTAAAAATGCTGGGGCTGCAACTGCTACTTGGAAATTAAAGATTTTGACATTTTTTATTGTGTAATTTTTGTGTCATGTTTATGTTGCATGTTCTACCAAATTTTACACTATAAATTGTACACATGAAAAAAAAATGGGATTTTTATTACTTGAAAAATTACATTGAAGTTCAAATATCTCGAAAACCAGTGATTTTTCGAAACTTGTTTATATTAAAAAAGTTGCTTAGAATTTAATTCCCCATCTCATGCAACTCATTTCATCGTTCCTAGGATCGAAAAATTTCTTTGCAACGCAGCGCCATCTATACCTCAATGTGTAAGATAACCATTTATACTCAAAACTGAAGTCATTTATATATTCTAGTAGATAACCTTTTACAGAATTCAAATATCGCTTTTGGTTATCGAGAAAATGGCGCCGGGAGTTTTAAGTGGGACACCCTGTATACTCACAAAAAATACCCGGTCTGTTCCATTAAATCAAATTAACGGATTATCGGAAGAAATCAATTGTGAACTATGTGCGGTGGAATTCAGGAATTCTGATGATGGTTTATAGATCACCGAATAGGGACCTAGATAGTTTTCTAGAAAAAGTAAAAAAATAATCGTAACCGGTAATTTCAATGTTTATTTTAATACAGACAAAAATAATATGTGCATCCCGTAATTTACACTTTTAGTTCATTTAGAAACGGCCTTATCCATCCTGAAATTCAACAAAAATATTTGTCACAGATTTCTAATATACACACTGCCAACAGCTTATAATTTTTTCCCGATATAGATCAAGCATATCAATAATCTAAAAAAATTTCAACATTGTCAAAAAAATTATTTTTCAAAATTACTTTATTTTATAAAAAATCTTAGACAATACCCAATACTAGGAGCTAACGAACAGGAATATAAAATAGAGGAAAATGAATATTTTGATATAGATAATTAGGAAATTGGAACATAACACACATTTATTTATAATCAAGATATATGAATACTGCTTGAAACATCACTACTTTCCTCGCGAATGGAAGCTAGGCACAATAATAACAATTCCGAAACCTAACACAGACCATTCAAAGACATGCAATTACAGACCCATCACTCTACTACCGGTTCTTGGTAAAAACCTGGAGAAAATCATTAAAATGCGGTTAGAAGATTCACTTAGCACCCACATACCAGACTACCAATTTGGTTTTAGATCAAAATTCTCAACTATCCACCCGCTTACCACTTTAGTTAACAACGTAGAAACAGCTAAACTTAATGGAATGTATTCAGCCGCAATATTCTTGGACGTAAGCAAAGCTTTTGACAACGTATGGAGAAGAGGCCTAATTTACAAACTTGCACAAATGAACTGTCCCAAATATCTCATTGCAATTATAATTAATCTACTAAAGGACCGCAAACTAAAAGTTAAAATAGCAAATAAATACTCCTATGAATTTTCAATGGAACAAGGCCTCCCACGAGGCTCCCCCCTTTCACCTTTACTGCATAATATCTATTGTGCCGACATCTACAACTACTCTCATAATGATAAACAACACTTTGATTTTTCAGAAGACATACTACAGTTTGCCGATGACAATGCTTTAATCTCTCACAATAGTTCACTCAATGCGGTAATAGAACTTACAAAACTTAATCCAGAAAATATCAACATGGTTTAACAAATGGAGACTCAAACCCAATCCTTCAAAATCTCATCTACTCATATTTCACCATATTCTCTCTGCTTCATCCCCAACATTAACGCTATACAATCACACACTCCAACCAGAATCTTCGACCAAATATTTAAAAATATTACTAGACAATAAAATGAACTTCAATCTTCACACTACACAAACGAAAAAAAATACAATATCAAGAGCGAAACACTTCAGCAGCTTATCATATAAAAAAAGGGGCATTAACACAGACACAGCTAGCAAGATATACAAACTCATATGCAGACCCACCATTGAATATGGCCATATTCTGTTCCTAAACTGCAAAAACCAAGCTATAAAAAACTTAAAAGTTGCTGAAACACGCTCGCTTAGATCGATCACAAAAACACGCCACTCTAACAACCAGATCCATAACTCTCCTAATAACCTGTTATATACAACCTAACCCGCACTCAACAAGACTATACAAGAAAGACTCAAGCAGCTATCCAAAAAATTCGCTCAACGGAAAGAAAATATAAATTTAATACAAAAGTTCTGCTTAAGGAGAAACAACAGAAGATCTCGTCATAAACACCCACAACATACACTATGGGAAAGAATAAATGAGCTACAATCGTATTCTACAATAACCATTTTGTTTCAACTAAATATATAGATATTTTAGATTTATCATACTATAAACATTTTTTATTGTTTTTTTTTTAATAGTCATATGTTGTAAATAGGCAGAAGGACCTCGGGCAATTGCCCTTTGAAATGTAAGGATTTCAATAAAGTTCTTGTATTATTATTATTATTATTATTCTTAGACAACAGTATAATGTAAATAGGTACTCATTGTAATATATACACTTGTATGTATAATTATGAATTGGATAAAATAAATTGCAAGAAATTTTCTATGCGGATGCCCCTCGAACTTTGATAAATAGATCATATTATCACAACTTCCTCAAGCACTCACACTCACAATTAACTCACAAATTAGTTTTTGACATTTACGATTATTTCGATTTTCTTTTCTTTACCATGGCCTTCTCAATAAATATTAGAAATACGATTAATATGCAAGATGTCAATGGAAGACAATTCGAACATTAATTATAGTTTAGTTTTTCCTATTTTTAGCAAAATTATTTTATATTATAAGTGTTGTTGTTGTTAATAGTTTTCTATGACCTCCTCACAAACATGAGATATGATATATCATTGGATAGCTAATTTAAGTTGTGATCGAATAGTGAAATAATTTACAGTGTGTTCCATTTAAAAAAACAAGTTATCTGTCTATATCTCAAAAACTGACGCATGCATAATTTTCTTATCAGCGACGGATTCTACTACAAAAAGTGCCTTAAAAATCTGTTACTCGATGTTGGATTCGACACTTGGTAATTGAGATATAGAAGTCATCCAAAAATGCTAATTTTCCAAAAATGCTCTGTAGCTCAACAGTCGAAAAAGCTAGACAATCGCGGTTTACGCCATTGTTTGTTTCTCGAAAATTGAGCTCAGGACACCTATTATTGGTTTTTATCTATCTGCCATAGTTTTAGAGAAAACCCTAAATCCCATCTAATTTGGTCTACCCTGTACATTTCAGATTTTAATTATCGACTGAGGTACGGATTTTAGTCATTTACTTCTTTTTAATATTATTATAATTATTTCCTTCATGAAAACGTGTTTATGCCAAATGACGTTTATTTTACCATGATTGGTATAATTTGATAACTTTAGCTAATATTTTTTGTTTTAAAAGGTTAAATAAGGTCGTACGTTAAAATATTTAAAAAAATATTTTAAGGTAGGACCTTTTTTAAAATTACATAGCCCCATAAAAAAAAAATGTTTAGGGCAGCGAACCAGACCCATGTATCCTTATGTATTTTCGGTCGCTGAATCCGAATCCGAAGTAAAAAAAAAATCGTACACCCCCAGAATCATTAGCTAGAGCCAAAAAACACCCCTGGAATGGGGTAAAAGGAAGATTAAGCTACGAGAATAGTATCTTAATCAACCGAATTATACAAATTATGGCGTACATACAATAGATATGAAACACACCCCCAGGGAGTGTTGAAAACTAGCCCCCATATATATAAAAATCGATCCGACAGCAATGACTGCTGAAAGAGCTCGAAATGTCTAAATTTTGTTAAAGTAATAAAAAACTGCATCAAGTGCGATGTAATCTTCATAAACTGCCCCCATAGGATTGAGAACGACCCTCAAGTTTAAAGGACACGAGAAAAACAAGAAAAAACATAAAATCCAACAGGATTTCTATTTTCATGAATGCTATGATTGGCTGAAATTGCGTAGTACTATAAAATAGAATTAGAAACTTACGTACCATCAACGTCTTACAGTGTCAACCCTCAGAGGGTGTGAAAACTACCCCCTATGAAAGATTTAACTAGAAGTTACAGTGACTTCTATAAAAATTTGTAACACCTGCGTTGTGTGGAAGTGAGAAGAAACTATACTATGTTCGACGCTATGCTTGAAAACCACCCCCATGGGGTTGCGAGATGCCCCCCTATATCTGTAAGATGCTGGAAAAACAGAGAGAAACTAACCGGATTTACATTTTAATGGATGATATGATTGGCAAATAACTTAGAGTTTGAAACTCATGTCCTATCATGTTATTAAGTAACATTCCCAGAAAGGATGTAAACTACCATCATTCAAGATGCAACGAAAAAAATGTTGCAGTGACTACTTAAAAAGCTATACTGTTGCTTTTTCGTTTCATTTCCATAGTTTTTCTCTCCTTCTTATAGTTGTTTCTCACACCGGGAGTAGTTTTCACCACCTAGGGGAGTGGAATTGAATAATTTCTAAGTCTAACTCTGAGTACTACACAATTTTAACCAATCATAGCATTCGTAAAAATGGAAATACTTTTGGATACATATTTTTTTTCTTGTTTTTTCTGTGCCATTTAAGATAAGAGGTGATTTTTGGCAGCGCTGTTGGGGTAGTTTTCAATAATTGAGCCAAAACTACTGCCGACTCTTCTCACCTTTACAAACCTCCGGAGTTTCCAGCTTTTTCGACGGTCATTGCAGCTTTGCAGTTGAATCCTGAACGGGGGTAGTTTTCACACCCTCTGAGGGTTGGCACTATAGGACGTTGATGGTGCGTAAGTTTCTAGTTCTATTTTAGAGTACTACGCAAATTCCTGGTGGATTTTACATTTTTTCTTGTTTTTCTCGTGTCCTTTAAACTTCAGAGGTGGTTGTTCTCAACCCAATAGGGCAGCTTATGAAGATTACGTCGGACCTGATGCAATTTTTTATCACTTTAATAAAACTTAGACATTTCGAGCTTTTTCAGCAGTCATTGCTGTTTTGAAACATGCCATAACATGCCCAAACTTGTCCAAGCATGCTAAAACATGTCCAAACGTGCCAAAACATGTTCAAACTTGCTAAAACATGTCGAAGCATGCCAAAACATGTCCAAACGTGTCAAAACATGCCAAGTCACGCCCAAACGTGCCAAAACATGTCCAAACAGGCTGGTTGGTATGCCTAATCTCATAATAGGATACATAATTCGCCTAAAAGTCTTAGGCAAGTTTAGTATACACTAGTATAAGTAAATGAAATGTAGTTAAGATGAATTAAATTTTGAAAAATAAAAAATTGTTCATTGTTCACAGGAATGTAAAAAGTTTCAGTATTGTTCGTGGTGCATTAAATCCTGGGTTGCAGATGCAGCAGACCCACTTTAACCGCTAATATCTCAAAAACAGAGATGCAAAAAAAAATTAAAACTATGTAATTATGTCTATTGAGAACCACTTGAAATTTGAATAATTTACGTTGAATAGTTTTAAAATTCTGCCAAGTTATATAGAAAAATATTCCACTCTTCAAAGAGATTTTAACTACCAGAATAAGCAACAAGTGACAATAGACAATAGTTCGGAAGAAGTCATCAAAAAATGCCAATTTTCCAAAAACACTCGGTAGTCGAAAAAGATAGACGAGCGCGGTTTGCGTTTCTCAAAAATCGAGCTCAGGACACCTCTAGTCTTAGAGACAACCTCAAATCCCATCTAATTTGGCTTACCCTGTACATTTGAACTACATCTACCTTATATTTTTCTTATATGCCTTAAAAACCAACAGAAAATTTTCAAGAAAACGCAGCTAAAAAATTAGAAAAAATATTTTATTCACAGTCTTTTATGTACAAATCTAAAATAAAAAAATAAATAACCGCTATAACGCAAGCATGCTCATAAATTATTACTCTTAGAAATTGCAATTTTAATACTTCGATAACAGTAGAAATAATTAACAACTTTAAATGATTTAGTCTTATTTACAGAAAAACGGCATAACCCTCTACTTCAAAAATTGGCTTAAAACTGCTACCTGAGATTTGTGTCATGCCTTGACTTTTTATAAATTAAACGCAGACACAGAACTAACTCGGATCCAGCAGCAACTTCAGTTGCATCTTGTACCGCTCAACCTCCTGCTCCTTCTTGTATAACTTCATTTTGTAGTCTTCGATGATCTTCCTAGCCTCTATCAGTTGAGTCATCACTAACTCCATATCGGTGCGGGAAGACTTTTCTGGATGACTGGCTGCCGGTTCTTTCTGTTCACTCGGGATCTGAAATTAAATTACGAACTTTCTTTTCAACTATGCGAGTAAAAGTTATTAAAAGTCAAATAAAACTAAGCATCAAAATAGTTATTTTTGCAACGAGTACCTAAAATCATGTTTTTTTGGACGAATCGTAGGAATAGCCGATGGGTGCCAAAAAATTGATTTTGGGTACTTGTTACAAACAACATTTTTTGTTAAAGGTCCCTAAAACTTATGTAAATTTTTGATCAGAGCAAATATTTCTCGAAAATAGTGAGCTTAACCAGATTAATAATAATAATAATAATAATATTTACTGATTTCAGAAACTGTACAAAGCACTGTTAAGAAATATTGTCGGTAAAAATACAAAGAAAAATATCACAAATAACATTGTAAAAACATATACTCACAAAAAACATGTGAACAGTGAGCAATTGAAAATATTATAGGGTATAATTGACAAATAATAAAAAACTAGAGAAAAGTAGTCACACATTTTGTAAAAATTCGTCAACATTATAGCTGTTTATGTCCAACAAAAGTGATTTTAAAGCCTTTTTAAACTTAAAAAATGTTGTCATAGATTTAATATGCTCAGGCAAACAGTTAAAAAATTTACAACCCATGAAAAAAAGACTTTTTTGGTATAAAGTCGTTCTGTGTTTTTTTGGTAAAAGGAGATCTTTTTTCCTAGTGCTATATGGATGATCAGTTCTAATCTCGTTAAATTTGATTCTGTTTTTGTAAACAAAACATGACAACTTATAGTTGTAAATAGAGTTCAAGGTAAGAATGCTTTTAAAGGCTTCCCTGCAGGAAGTATTATATCCAAGATTGGCTATTATACATATTGCCTTTTTTGCAGTAAAAAAACTCTATTTGCCTCGGATGAGGAACCCCAATGCACTATACTTTATGCAAGAATGAAAAGAAGCAAAATACAACTGTCTTACTATTGATATGCTACATTGTTTAGATGTTATCGCCAAGGTATAAGAGATCTTTGACAGTTTTCCACACATATCATGAAAGTGATTAGACCATTTAAGGCTACAGTCAATTTTCAAACCAAGCATTTTCGATTCATTGGCATACTTCACACTTGTAGTAGGAGATAAAAGGATATTAGTGTTGAAGACAATATTAGACTGCAATGTTCTAAAGACAATACAGACTGTTTTACTTTGGTTAATACACAGTTTATTATTTTCAGTCCACAAAATTACTTTATCATATATAGTTTTTGCACAGTCTTCAGCATCAGCTAGGGTATTAGATTTTATTAAAATGTTCGTATCATCAGCATACGAAACTGTCAAACATGATGGACGTTGAATAAAATTCAGCATATCATAGATATAAATAATAAAAAGTGTGGGCCACAATATAGACCCTTGAGGTACTCCAACGCTGACAGTCTGCGAGTCAGATACAACATCCTCAATACACACCTGCTGCGTTCTATTTGCAAGATATGATGCAAACCAATCATGAGCAACACATCTAACTCCATATTTCTCAGGTTTTGTTAATAACATAGAGTGATCTACACAGTCAGAAGCCCTTGAAAAATCTATAAAGTGTCCCAGAGCTATTTGTCCTTTGTCCATGAACGTTACAATGCCATTTACAAAATCACTTAAAGCAGTGTCTATGCTTTTTTCTTTTGTAAAAGCATGTTGACTGGGAGAAAGCCTTTTATGCATAATAAAAAAACTTATTAGCTGAGAGTTTACTGCAGACTCAAAAACTTTTGACATACTAGGAGAAAGGCTAATGCCCCTATAATTCTCAAACAAGTTTGGGTCGCCTTTTTTAAACAACGGAATAACTTTTGACAATTTTAAATCCGATGGATACATTCCCTGCTCAAGAGACAGATTTATCAGATAGGTTAAAGGTTTAATGATATATGTAGCAATACGTTTTAATAATATATTTGATATTTCATCGTGTCCCAAAGAGTTGGAGTTTTTCAATTTTTTTATTAAATCTAAAATGTCCTCCTCGGAAAGGGCCCGAAGAAATAAAGAGTGATTCGAAACTTCCAAACATTTATCTATAAAGTGGAAGTCAATATATGGGGGTAAGTTAGAGGTAACAAACTTGAGAGCATTTATAAAAAAAAGTATTGAATTTTTCTGTTAGTTAACTATTATTTAAAAGCTTGTCATTTTCTTTTATTTGTTTAATGTAAACAAAAAAATTTTGACACGTTCCTTTTGTAAGGTACAAAATGCATAATCCACAAATGATATCTGAAAAAGCGAAGGAAATTGTGTTAGATTTACTTCGAGTGAAATCTCGTCAAATTTATGAAAAGGAATACGAAGCATTCATTCGATGGAAAGAAATGAACAACATTGTAATTGTAGACGAAGATGCAATGTTGAACTATTTATATGAAAAGGTAAGTGCCGCTATTCTTTGCATTCAATATTAATAACATATGTAAATTATTATTGTGACTATTTTCGTATTTTCCTATTACAGTCGCAAGAAGTGAAACCATCTACTTTCTGGTCAAAATATTTGATGATAAAAGCTATTCTGTCTGTCAAAGAAAATATAGAAATAAACAAATTCGTCAGAGTCATAGCTTTTCTGAAGTGAAATTCAGTTGGCTACGAGCCCACAAAGTCAAAAGTATTAACGCGCCAAGAAACTAATATATTTTTGATAAATGCAGACGATGAGAAGTATTTATTAATCAAAGTAAGTTTAAAATCATACTTTAATGACATGCATCAGTTTCATATTTAATTTCGCAGGTTGCTCTTCTCATTCGCGTGTGTGGTGCATGCAGACGTGAAGAGCTACATTCACTAAAAATACAAGATATTGTCCAAAAAGACACACGATGTCTTCTTATAACAATTCCCAATACGAAGACCAACATTAAGAAAGTGTCTCCCATGTTAGTTGAAGATGGAGCTGTTAATCCCATGGAAGTGTACTAGAAATATGTTCGACTATGACCAGCGAATGTTAAACATGATTATTTTTTTATTTCCTATCGTAAGAGAAAATGTACGGTAGTCGTGCGTAAAAAAAAATGGGACAAGTCTTCTAACGTATTTTTGCTAAAATCTAGTTGTGTACACTTCTGTGCAATAAAATCTCGTACACCTGTTTTTTGCTATATTAAATCATTCTTTATTTATTTGTCAGTATCAGTGTCATATGTTAGCAATGCCAAAATTAACTGAACATGAAAAAATTTTAATTCTCTCTAAGATTGAAGAAGGATGGAAGTACTGTTATGAGTGCAAATAAAAGGTGGGAGGAGGAAGGTGGCGTAAAGAGAAAAGACAGTTCAGGCCGATTCAAGGCCTCATTCAAGATGAAGCGCTCCTTGGCTATTTGAGAGAAAATCCGTTTCAAACAGCAGGAGACGCCGTGTTCATGACAAATTTTTCAGCATCGAGGTCAACAGCTAGCCGAAGGATAGGAAAATTGGAATTAAAAACTGTACAAGTGCCAAGAAGACCATATTAACAGAAAAACCGAAACAAATCCGCATTTTGTTTGTTTAAATTATGTCTATCGCCCGTTGGAGTTTTGGAACAATGTTGTGTTTACCGATGAAAAAGTTTTTCAGTCTTGTAATGACGGACATATTCGGGTGTACCGTCCTGCAAATACCAGGTTTCACGAACGTTACGAGTCTCCACAGAACAGGTCGAGGAAAAAATAGTTGTCCTACTTTTTTTTGCTCACGACAATACAACGTGTAGGAATCCATTCTTTGGGGAAAATGCCCTCTATTATTGCTGAATTTCTTAAACGACCGAACCCGGCAGAGTATAGAGGGCATTGCTTCCAGCGAAGTTCTGCGTCTCTTGTGGCAGATGCTGACATTGATTTAATCTCGCTGAAACGGCTAGGAGGATGGAAGCAAATTTTTTCACAATATTATTGTCTTTTTATTCTAAATAATAACTAATTCCAGGTTGTCTTCAGACAGTGGCAGAGTCATATATAGAAGAATCAATTGAGAGGAAGAAAAAAGTGTGCAGAATGTTAATGGGGGAGAAGAAAATCGAACCATCGAGTACCATAATATTGGTTACTACCGAAGCTACTAACACAACATCAAAAGGAATTAACATGATACCCTCGGGTTCGGGTATTTCGTTTGGAGGTAATAGTTTATGAAGATGCTGAAAATTGTTCATTTAATTTTCATTTTGGGCCATAATCATTTATAGGCTATTGTCTATGTCCAAAAAAAGGGGGTTGAAAGGAACTAAAACGTTAAAGGGTTTTTATTGTTTTTTTATGTTCAATTGCCCCCAAAATATGAGAAAACCGCGGAGTGCTACCATTTAAAGAGGTGCGTTTTTTGAGATCGAACTAAAAAGGTCCACTTTTCACATTTTTGAAATTTGCTCGAAAACTATGCATTTTCCTATAAACACATCAATAGAAAAGTTGTAGAGAATTAAATTTCCAATCGAAATGGCACCTTCAGAAGTAAAAATTTTTTTTTACAAAAATATGCCCAAAAAAAAAAAAACGAAAAAATGCATTTTTTATTTATTTTTTTTATTTCAGCCCGTAACTTTTTTTCAGGTACATTTAGGCATAAACATTGCTGCATAAAAAAAGCTGGCATTTTACCCGTTAAAATGAGATTTTGTAGAAATTTTAAGATTAATAGTGACCCAGATATAGCGTTTCAAAGCTTGAAACTTTTAACTTTTTTTGCTAATTTTTACTATTTTTTTTCAAATTTTGTTCTGTAACTTTTTTCTGAGTGAATTTAGGTATAGTCATTATTATATTAAAGGGAAAGCTGACTTTACGCCCGTTGAAATGGTGGCTGGTAAAAGTCTCTACGACAAATAGAAACCTAGATACAGCGTTTCGAAGATTGTTACTTTTATTAACTTTTTTCTAATTTTTACGTTCTTCTAAATATAAAAAATACGATTTCAACGATTGTTTGGCGAGGGGGTGAAAATTTTTTACACCGCAAGTTAGCAGGTTTGAGAAAGGCTAAAAGCCCACTGTTCTGAGGGACCATACATGGGAAAAAAAATCGTCGATCTGAAAGAGTTGAAAACACTTACGCTGGACACGCTGCTAACGGGAATAACCTTATTCTTCTTCATCACAATCCTCTTAACTTGATTCTTCGGTAACACCTTCAACTGTCTCAAGATATTCTTATTATTCATACTTCCGGTGGCCATCGCCAGAAACTCCTCCGTAGACACGGTCACGATCTTCTTGTCCATGTGCAGTTGCTGCTGCTCAGACTCCTTCACAGAATTCAAAATTTCTTTTCCCACGTCTAAAACAACAGCACTAATAAAACGATAAACGCGACAAAATTATACAGTCACCTACCGGTAAGGACTACGGAATGTCCGCTCTCCATCACTGTATTCAAAATATTGCTGTCTTCGTTCTCGTCGGTCTGCAGCATAGTTATTCCGTGTTCCTGGAGTAATTTCAGGGAATCCGAAAAGTTGGTGGGGCTCATGTGAACACCTTGGACCAACCGTTCGTTTTCCTTCTCGTTAAGTTCCTCATGGTCCTGTTGTTCAAACTGTTCATCTGAAAAAAATATATATAGGGGATAAAGGGGGTTGAAAGAAACTGACCCGACAGAACATTTCTTTGTCCAAAATTGGTTTCAGCGCGTCAAAATACTTTAGAAAAGATGAGAACCTTAGTACAAGATCTTTTTTTGTAGACCTCTGTGTTATTAACAGCCACATTTCTAATTTTTTTACCATATTTATGTCGAACTTTTTTGTTTAGAATTGAATAAACTTTCATTTTAATAATAACTTGCATTTCTATAAAGCGGATAGTTTCCGAAAAAAATGCAAAATTCTGCAAAAGGGAGAGGTATTTTTTCCAAGATGGCGGCGAATCCTCATGGTCTTGACAACTTATATTTTGGAAAGTAAAAGAGGGACCTTAAATACGTATATGTATACCAATTTTTATCTCTACCCGTTCGATTATGAACTTATATGCTAATAACTGATATTGAAGACGAAAATAAAATTAAAAAAAAAGACTTTTACTTCAAAAAAATCAAAGCAGTTATAGAAAAAATATATGTTAAAGCTACATTCGTTAGTAACAATTACTTTTTCAGAACATTTAAATTATATCATGTACAAAACAAGGAATAAGATTTTTTCCACCTGTGCGCCATTTTTAAAACATGGCGGCTAACGCTAAAATCAGGTTGTTCGAGACTTTCAGTATGTAATTGGACGTGTCAAAGACTACATATTCAAACAGATTGTGTTGTGACTGTACAACATATAACAAGCAGCACTTACCATTTCCAGGCTGGCTGATTTCTTCTTCTAGCTCCGAACTCTCCTCATAACTCTGCATTATATCCGGTTCTAAAAAGTAAATATTTACAAACGTTTATTAAAAAAAAAAACAACTGAGTGTTAATTAAGTCACCATAAACGTCCCCCCCCCCCGCTCATCAATTTTGAATTAATAAGTAAATAATTAAATTATCATTTAATTATTTACAGAGTTGGCTTTTTAAGTCTTGTGAAGTTGGCAAATTTCAAAAATTCAAAAATAACCCCCCAAAAAAAGTTGGCTCGCTACGCTCCTGGAAATATTGAACAATAATATTTATCCCCTAGATGCTTTTGATCACTACTGGTTTTGTATCTATTAATGTAAGTTAAACTACTACATACACCCCGACCAGGACTGTCAGATCGTTGCAGTCGGCAGGCTTGCTACAGCCGAGCGCGCAAGAATATGACTTTGGCCCGTTAAAAAAAATCGCTGACTCAATACTATGAACGGGACATGAAAAATATTGGCTTCAATTTGTACGCAGCATGTATATACAAATTTTCATAAATAATTTTTTTTCTCGATTGTCTAAAATTACGCTGAAAATAACAAGTTTGAGTTTCCTATTATTTTTCTAACTTAAAAAAAAATTAATCATGTTCACGTGGGACGTTGTTTGAAGCGCTATTGTGTCTACTTTAATCTAAAAAAAAAAAATAGCTTGATAGCACGAATATTTTCAGAGATATAGCGGTGGAGACGTTAAAAAACATATTTCATTAAAAATCTATTTTTTTGAGTTTTTCTGAAATAAAAAAGTTCTCGACCACCAAAAAATGTCGTAAAAAATGATTTCGTGTACACAATTATCTTACTAAAGAATCCCACTAAGTCTGGTTTGGTTCTACGCCCGTTTTTTTTATCGAAAATTAAGCGACTTTACTTCCAGATTAATATAGGTATCGGCGCACGCCAAGTGACGTCACTCTACGGACTGTTGGCCGGCAGAGAGTGTTTCTATTCAAATGCGAATATTTCTGTGCCTGTTGATTCAATTGAGCTGAAATTTTTTTCTGAGGCTATTGGTTTGTTATACTTTAAAATGAGGAAGAAAAAGTAGGAAACTGCCATATCACTAAATGACCCTATTATAACTGTAAATTTTAGACTAAAAATATTTTATAAATTACATTATTTTATTTATAGTACAGGGAAAGGTTGAAAAAAATGACTAACTCGAAAAAAATTGTGCTGACTTTAAACTTTGGTCATAAGTTTAAAAAAGGCCAAAGTTCACGAAACAAAAAAGTTTAGAAGTTTTACGGATCCGTGGAAACCTATAGAGGGTAAACAGGAGTATTTTTAATTAAAAAAAATCCATGTTTCTCAATTTTCTCGGGAAATATGACGTTTACAAAAAAATTGTTCAAATAAAAGTTGTTTCTGGCAAAATTATCTTTAATTTGGTGTTTTTAAATTAATTTTACAGCGATAATTAACCGAAATACGGCCATTTTTCGATTGGGGGAGAGGGGGATGGCGGATGGAATTTTTTTCTAAAACAAGTGTTTTAAAGGGACAAAATAAATTGAGCATCTAGGTGACGCTTTATATTAACGATAAACAGCATTGTTGAAAGACAAATTAATTACTGAGCAATTACAATGACAAAATGCTGACATTTTGTTAACAAAAACGTGAAAACGCACATTGAATCGGCCATAACTTCTTTATTTTTTGTGATGTGGAAACAAACAAAAAATCATTTTAAAGATTGATTAATTACCTTTAATTTTGTTTCTTAGGACTTTCGATGGAAGTGTCACAGTTTCTAAGATATTCAACATTTTAAACAAAATGCTTCATCCTAAAAACGGTCGGATGCCATCTATAACATTAAATATCTCCAACAATCAACCCTACACAAATATATAAACAAAATAAATATATTCTCAGTTTATATGCTTCATTTTTGATGTCCATCATATTTTCTCTTAAACTAATATTTACTGAGATATTTGCAGAGAAACAAGAATGTTACATTTTTTCTAAAATCCATTTACAGTTTAAAATGCAATTTTTTTTCTAAAGCAAGCGCTGTAGGCCGATGAAAAAATTTGAGCGTCACACTATAAACAGTATATGGGAATATATTTTTTGAATTACTGACTACTTAAGTTAACAAAATTGCAACGTTTTTTTTAAAAAAAATGTACATTGTTTCTGTAATAACTTCTTTGTTTTTTATGCCATAAAAATAGAAAAAAAATCGTTTGAAAGCCTAATTGATAGTTTTTCATTTTGGTTATTAGCGTTTTTGGCCAGTTTCTGAGATATTTAACATTTCAACTAAATACTTCATCTTATAAACCCTCGAACACCACCTTGAGACTTAACACAACACTTAAAATATATAGTAATTAAACGTTCACACTCAGTCTTACCTATAGGAATAATTATCGATTCGTGATTGCTACTCTCCATATCCAGATCTTCCGAGAATCCTTGACTCTCGCTGTTATCCTCGACAACATCCTCAGCTAATTGGCCTTCAGTCGCCAATCGTATAACCGAGCGTATAACCAAATTTTGGCCGGTCAAAGAAGACTCAGTCAAACCATGGTTGATGAAGTGTTCCATATCGAATCTACCGATTTGCTGTGCGATCGCCGCGGGGGTCAGATTAAATTTGTTGTGGGAGTTTATCTGAGCTCCGTTCAACACCAAGTACTGCATCACCTCGCTGTGGCCATTCTGTACTGCCCAGTGTAAAGGGGTCATGCCCAACTGGAACATCAAATGCACATTCACACATCGTTTGTAAATAGATAAATTAATAAATAGACTTTATTGTTCAACAGCATAGAACAGTTGATAGGGAAAACTATATTGCAAGAAACGAATGTTGGGCTGACAGGTAACCACGACACATGGCGTGATGTAGCCAGGCGGGCTTTACAGCAAGCAGAGGCCAGCTAGAATACTATTAATGAATCACAAAATGTATGGTAATTTTAGGATGTACAATTAATGGATATAGCATATCAAGAAATTTGTACGACTTAAAAGATCTACTATTTCGTATTATGAAGAACAAGAGTTTCATAACAGAATTGGAGATGTTATAGACGTGATCATTAAATATCAAATATGACCTAAATCTTTTACCCTACTCTTACAACTTATAACAGTATTATTTATGATGTAATAGGTTAGAACATTAACATTTTTTGCAAAAGATACAATAAAATATCTATTGATATTAAGCTGATGTCCATTTGGCACCAATGGTTAACACTATATAGAGATCGCGTTGTTATTTTAAGCAATCTGTTTGAGATTTTATATAAAGAAAGTTTCAAATCATCGGCACATAGTAAACATTCGGATTCTTTTACCACTGTTGTAACATCATTGATAAATATCAGAAACAACAATGGGCCTAGATTGCTACCTTGAGGTATCCTTGAATTGCTATTGTAGCAGTGTAGTTGTTAGCGACATATTGACTTCGTTCACTTAAATAGTTTTTAGTAGGATATAAGATGTTCTTACCAGATCTTTACAGTCAATATCTGCACCATGTTTGATTAAAGTATCGACGATTTGTAAATGGCCCTCGTACGCCGCCATATGCAGAGGCGTTCTATCCACTTTGGTTCTTGCATCTTTCGATATACCAGCTCGTAGTAAAATTTCGGTAATTTCCAGGTGATCATTTTGAGCCGCTAAATGCAGCGGACTGGTGCCGAGCTAAAAAATCACATCGTCTAAACTAAACCTCTTTACATAACCTAAAAATGTTTACCCAATCGGCGGTGAAAGGTGCTCCCTTAGTTAGTAAATTCTTAATTTCATCGATATCTCCATCTGCTGCGGCTCTCAATAACTGTTTGCCTAATTCGTTTATAGAAACTGTTGGAGGTAGACTTGTAACCAATCTTCCTCCTAAGTCGATCTGAAATCAAATCAGTACATTGTACCCTGTCACCCCATCAACCTCATCATTTTTTTTACTTACAGGTATCAATTCTGCCGCATCAAGAGTGACGGTGTTATCTGGGGCGGTCGCAAAAATATATTTGGCGTTTGTGCCGTGTATTTTCTTGTCGTCCTCCACAATGCCATTGAATTTTATCATTATCTGAAATGATTCCTGTGTTACGCATTTTATAACTTTTAAATAAAGTTAGGTTAGTGATCAAAGATGAACAAATGTTTTGTTTTTCAAATATCTGCAACAGGAAAATCACCATCTTGGAAGGCAAAGAGACGGTTTCCTGTTCCTGTTGCAGGCGGAAGTGAGTATTCGCAGTAGCCATGTCCATCGATTTTTGTAATAATACGATTATTTAACAGGTGTACTTACGGTTTTTGCGGAATTTGGACGTGTTAAGAACTAACTTTCACCTTATTCGTTATGAATTATCATATCTCGTAAACGTAAACACGATGTCATCGCTTCTTTTGTCACCCCATCTAGCGTTCCATATTTATTTGGAGTAGACTGTGGTTTGGCGCGGTATTTAAACGCGTTTTTAAGATGAACGTCAATAACGTAGATATTTTGACCATTCTCTTTGATTTTAACCACAGTATGGTCACAGTAGTGGGCTTATATTTTCGACTGTGATGGTAAAGTTTTTGATACGTAAAAAGTATAAAAGATTTCGAACAATAAAAATGTGTTTTGAGCAGCTATGTTGAAAAATATGGTTGCCACATAAATTGTGTACAGAATTTTAAATTATATTCTAAACATGACGAGAATTTCGCCAACCAAGTTGATATAACCAGGAGTTGATTAAAAATTTTAATCTCGAGAAGCCAACTTGATTAGCAAATCGCATCTAGACTTCAAAAAAATGTATTTACTTTTAAAAAAACCTGTCGATTCTATGTAGTCCAGTCAACGGAGCGCTAAAATGACCAAAACCTCTAATTTGAGTGCTAATGAATGGATTTTGATGGAACCTTGTGCAATATGTTTGTAATGACGTTAATAAAAAAGTTGAAAAAAAATATTGAGGGGGAAATGACCGGAAGGGGTAGAAAACACCCCCGTTATTATGGGTTCCGTAACTTGTAGAATTAGGTAAAAAATGAAAACAGAAAAAAATATATTTACACTTTTTTGGACCAGAATAAGATGTTTTTACTGTTGTGATTTTTTTCTAAAAATACGACATTTTTTTATTTGCAACTTTTCTGTAAAGTGCGTTTTCACAAAGTTTTTCCGGAAAAACATGAAAAACTACTCCTTTCTTTGAAATTGTAGCGCTTTAAAAATATGTAATTTAAAAATTTGCAAAAATTCAAACGTGTGCATCGAGGCCTTCTAAACATTTTTTGTCTCTTGGAATTTTTTTGTAAGTTGCTAATTTTCCGAGTTACAGGCAGTTTTTCGCGATAAATAATGTACTATATTTTCCAGAAAACTTTTTCACATTTTTAATTTAAAAATTCCCAGGTAGCAAGGGTACGTTATAATGACGTCAAAATCTGGTGATTCTGGTCAAAAAGACGTCAGGACACTAAAAATCGACGACAGAATGACGTCTTATAAATGACATTAAAATGACGTGCTACACATCACGTCATATTGTCGTCTTTTTTCGGTGTTAAATTTATTTATATTTTATCGGATTACAAACTTTAAAACTCGCTAATGGCATTTTGTTATCATAAGCAGAGTGTAAAGTTTTAAAAAAAAATAAACCGTGTCGTGAGGAATAAGTATTGGCGCTTTTATTCGAGGATATAATGTTTTTTAACATTATCCAAAATAATTTATATTCGAAAGAGTTTGCAAAGATTCGGCAGTTTATTTGTTTAAATTATATTTCTATCTATTCTTTTAATAATAAAATCAGATTAAAATGCATTAAAAAGCAAAACCTATCCGTTGCGTGTTCCAACTATAAAAAAGTCTTTAGGTAAGTAGCCTCAGAAAGGTTGGTGGCCGAGTGCTTAAGACGTCGTCTTCCAAGTGGGTAGAGAAATTCCAATTAAGCGGTGCGTGAAGTATTTGGGGGTGAACCTAGACAAAAGACTGACATTTAATACACACATTAATGAGACGATACGCAAGGTCTACTCCATGTCCAGGAGTCTGTATCCGCTCCTGGCACGGGGTAGCGGACTCAACAGGACTAATAAAAAGTTGTTGTACACGATGGTAATCAGGCCGGCCATCACATCCGCGGCGCCGGTGTGGTGCAGCATCCCGGTCACGACAATGCTACGACATAACCCCACTAGCGGACTACGTTCAAGAAACTTCGCAAAAATTCTACCAGTTTAAACTGGACGGTAGCCCGCTTACCCGCAACATTACCCGAATCAGACAGCATAATGCCATACTTTTCGATATAAGACACCCCCTACCATACCAGGCGTTGCCTATCTTTCGGCAGCTCCCCTAGCCACACTTCCTTCTACGATAACTTACCCATACCCTTACCCTCATCTTTCCTCAACTTTACATCTTTCCAATCCCTCTTTCTTCCCATTTATGTTTGTACAATTTTGTTCTTTTATCCTTTTTGTTATTTTTATTTCTTTTTTGTCTCTCTAAATCCCCTCTAGGCCGAAAACTTACGTAAATCCTAATTTTTTTTTAAACCACAATTTTATTTCCACCCTACCTTCCTTGTCGGCGATCAGACCACAAGGTCGTCATTTGTTCGAATGGGTTTTTTCGTTTAGTTGTGTTCCCCGTATCAAAAATCAAAATTACGAAGTGCGCTCGCCTACGATTTTAGTGTTCTCAGTGTTGTGTTTATTTTTAAGTTACTTTTAGGTTCATGTGGACACATCAAAAATTTTAATCTAGTTTTTAAGTCTGCCCGTGGCAGACAGGAGCTTCTAGCACCCCCCTCGAATTTATTTCCAAGCCGAATCGGACCTACCCCACCCAGCCTCACACCCACCTCGGCGATGTTCGCCGTGGTTGTCTGTTTGTCTTATTGTTGTTGTCTTCCAAGTCATGAGGTCGGCGGTTCGGCCCCTGATCATTCCGTTTTTTTTTTTTTATTGCGAAAAAAATGTTAGTTGTTTTTTTTAAGGTAATAATTGCTTATTGGTTTTTTTCAATTTCAGGTCTGTTTTAGACCATTAAATATTCTATTTATGTTGTAGATGACGATATTACACCTTTACCGTTTTCTCTCCAACACGCTTCCCAGGTTTGTATAAGTACCTCAACTTAAAACTTTAATTCTTAAAATAGTTGGACTCCTGACTTCTCCTCCACCGATCATCAAATTTGAGATAAGGAAAATTTTTTTTCGGATTTCTCCCTCTGCTCTTCAATTTCGAGATCTGGGGAAAATATATTTTTTTTAACGAACCGCCACTAATACTAATTAATGCAATAATTACATTGTTCAACAACTACTCGTACTTGTGACAGTTTAATTAAATTAAATAAGTTCTTCTTAATAATTATAAATAAATAAAAATACTAGTAACTCGAAGCGAGAACCTGAAAGATTTTCATATATATTAAATAAGGCAAGAAATTCAATTTCACATAATAAAGACTTCATTCGCCACCATAAATACTGCTTTTAGCATCCGAAATAGCGGTCGCCAAGCTAGCTCAGTTGGTTGAAGCGTCAGTACTGTAATACGGACAACGGGAGACATGTAGGTTCGAATCCTATGGACCGCAATTGGTAAAGGTAAGTAAAAATGAATTTAATAACTTAATAAACATTATAATTTGCAGGCAACCCTTGTGAGAAAAAGTTGGAGTGATGGTAAACAATATTAGATATGTTAATATGTAAATAAAATTACGGATGGCTAACAAACAAATTCATTAGGACAAAACTTATTTATGCATTAATTATTTTATTTTTATCAAGTAGATTACTAACTAGTATGTAGTTTTATATGTTCCTATTACTAAAAACCTCTGGGGGGATTACCAAATATAACCTGAAAAAGACGTCATTCGTCTGAGACATTAGGAAGTCATTTTTACGTTTCATTTACGTCATCTAACTCGTCATTTCTCGTCACCCCTAACCATTTTTTCACGTCATTTTCACGTGCCTTTGCTACCTGGGTTATATCCCACTAAACAAGATATTATTACTTTAACATAATATCAACGTTGCTAGAAAGTATTTTGTCATACTATTAAATGTTATTTAATGTAACCAATATTACTTAAATATTTGTATAATACTTCGAAATTTAACATTTTTCTTAGTTACGTTGTTGTAATATAAATATCATATTGCAAGAGAACATTAAAAATGTTACTTCCATTTAACATTGCATAACATTACGGATACATTCTTTGTTTGCTGGGATTGAATCTTTAAAAATCGTATAACTAATATAGGTTTCATATTTTTTTTAGAATATATAGGTATATAAATCACGCTCATTTTTCTAATTTTCATGTATTTTAATGTGCAAAAAATGTAGTACATTATTTATTGTGAAATACTGTTTGTAACTCGGAAAATTAGCAAGTTACAAAAAAATTCCAAGAGATAAAAAATGTTCAAATCAGTGTGCATACATCTGAATTTTATCAAATCCTTAAATTACGTATTTTTAAAGAACTACAATTTCAAAGAAAGGAGTAGTTTTTCATATATTTCCGGAAAAACTCGGTGAAAACGCACATTACAAAAGTTGAAAATAAAAAAAAATCTTATATTTCGATGATACATTCACCTGAATTTTTTCGAAAAAATTCACTTAATTTGGGCCAAAAAGTAAACATATTGTTTTCTTTTCATTTTTGATCTAATGGGCTCATTTAGCACTTTTTTTTTTATTTGATTATCGTAAAGAACCTACAATTCTAAAACCCTGTGCAAAAAACTAGAATTTTGTGAGACCTGTAAATCGTGTAAAAAAAAATATAAACATGGAATTTCCGCCGCGACGTCACGCAATAGCAATCCGCTATTCGCACAGAGAAAAATTCGACGATCTCAAGCAGAATGCATGAGCTTTGATATTTTGCGCGACTGTTTCGTTTCCTATCCTCTGACGTCACGATGTTGGTCTTTAGAAGCGTATATTTCGAGAACCACATATCGAATTCATCTGAAATTTTCAACATTGCCCAATTTCAAATAATACTTTATCCACAAGAAGTAACAATTACTAAATAAAATTCATTAAATGAGCTCATTCTACAAGTTACGGAACCCGTGATAAAAGAGGTGTTTTCTACCTCTTGCGGTCATTTCCCCTCCAATATTTTTTTTAACTTTTTTATTGACGTCATTGTCATTACAAACACATTGCACAAGGTTTCATCAAAATCAATTCATTAGCACTCAAATTACAGGTGAAACCTCCCGTTGATTGGACTAATGAAAATATTATTTAAATAATAGTTGTTGGTTATAAAAATACAATCAATTTACTATAATTAATTAGCCTTAACAATCCATTGAACTAAGGTACTTGCAAACACCTTCAATATTCACAAATGTATTGTTACAGTTGCGTCCCAGAGAAAAAGATAAGATGGGAAAGGTTAAAATAAACCAAATTATTTATAAAAATCACAAAAATGTATTTGTTATAAAAATGTATTAGGATCATTACTCTATCAGTGGAAAATTATGTACAAAAATATATACAAAAATACTAAAATACGAGCATAAAAATTTTATTACTTTCAAAGTCAATTAAATCACTTAGCACCACATAAAATTAAAAAAATATATAAATAAAGTAAAAAAAAATAAAGATCACATAATATTTAGATTAGCTAAATAAGTAAATTGCATTTTCCCAATGCCTCATAATACAGTAACTAGAGGTTTTAAGCTAGAAATAATGTCAATTTTTTTTATAATCTAATAGTAAAGCATCCATTAAACGTTTCCATATTATGTGGGGCTTGCTAATTAATAGAAATAAGAAAAAACGATGGGACTAAAAGAGAACCAAATTTTCAAACGAGAAAGTCTCACATAAATTCAATTGATGGTCTTTAAAGTTATAAATCGTGGTTTTAGTTTGAAAAAACAAAAATGATTTTCGTCGAATAACTCGAAAAATATTGTCGAAAAAATGATAAAAACCAATTAATAGGAAAGATTATAAACTGATAATGAATTTTATTTTTTCTGATTTCTGTAGATTGATCGTGTCGGAGATATGGAAGTTTAAAGATAGCGTCCAAACGTTTAGAGAACGAAGTATTTAATTTCAATATTAAATATAGGAATTATGGCACTTACATAAAAAATACTAACAACTAAAATAAAAGATCATTAAATTTTCAAATGAGTTTTCCTTTGTTTGTGTGGCATAAAGAAGTTATGACTGAAACAATATGCGTCTTCACATTTTTTTAAATAAAAACGTTGCCATTTTGTGACAGTAAGTAGCCAAGCACTTGCGTTAGAAAAAAAAATGCACTTTAAGAGATAACTAAAGATATCTTCGAAAAAACAATTTTTTTAAAAAATATCTAAACAAATATCAATTTTAGCGAAAAAATGGTGGAAGTGAAAAATAAAGCTTATAAACTAAGGATGAATTTGGTTTTTTTCTTATCTTATAATTTTGAATTTTTTAATTTTGACTTTAAATTCGTAATAAGCGGCCCCTAAAACAGAAGTACACTACGTTTCAAAAATAAATCGACAATATTTTTCAAATATAAAATTTTTCGATTCGTATTGGCAGCAAAATGTCGAAACGATATAGAAACTGAAGCTGATACCTTTTACTACAAAAGTAACTGACCTAAATTTTTTACCTCTAGATACTGTAGTAGTATTAATGTCGTATTGCTCTCCAGCAATTTGCGTTACTTTTAAAGTTACAAGCAGTCAAACCACTTTCCTCTGCTCCTATTAATTTTTTTCGAATCTCACTCACGTTTCTTCATCGCCCTAGACGTCTTGCGATTCGATTGTCGTATATTGCACCTTCCTAGAAACCGCCTCGAAAAGTGGAGACAGCTTACTCTTAACATTCTCCTTCTTCAAATAAATATACGCACTCAGCAGCGTTAACAATATGAAAACCAAAACAACCAAAAGCACCATCAGGGCTTGCGATATCTTCGCGTGTTTATTCTCCGCTAAACTTTTCAAGTTCACAATGTACCTATTGCCGTACGTTGCCTGGTTGCAAGTCACTTGATCCAAGTCGCGCACCACCACGTTAGTCTTATGCAGCCAGTTGTAAAAGAGTTTAACGGCAGCGTCACACCTGAATGGGTTGTTCTCCAGCTGCAATCGTAAGTTTTCGGAACGGTAAGGCTGCGCTAGCCTATCAAAGGAGTCTAAGTCACGTTGCGAGAACTTCGTGATGTTGTTGTGCTCCAGATCCAGATAACGGAGCTTCGGCAGACAGGTTATGTTGAAATTAAGGCTGGGAATGTTGTTGTCGCCAAGGTGTAAGTCGTGAAGCTCCGGCAAGTCACAGAACACCCTCTCGTCCCCAAAGCTTTTGATCTCGTTTTGCTCCAAGTGCAGCTTGTATAGCTTTGTCAGGTTGCTGTTGACGAATATATCATGCAGATCGTACGCCAAAGCTGCATCCGTGTTGTCTTGAAAGGCATTCGTCAAGTGCAACTCCCGTAAGTTGTTGAAGTTCGAGAACACCCTGGGATGGTGGAAATTCTGGTTGTACTCCGCAGATATGGAAATGTTGTTGTGGTTCAAAATCAACCTCTCCACGTGTAGAACATGGTGGAAGGCCTTGCCCTTGATATCTCTGATGCCGTTGTTGCTCATGTCGATGTACTTCAACATCGTCAGGTCAACGTCCCCGAATACATTGCTTTCGAGGGTGCTTATGTGGTTGCCGGTGAATATCAACATCTGCGTTTCTTCGGGTAGCTCCTCTAGCATCTCGGTGTTGGTGAAGCCACGATCGGTGCAGTTTACGACATATATTGTCGCATTCTGATAGAACTGGTCGCCACAAAAACAGCCTTTAAGGTCCGTGTTACATTTATCTACCTTAGCCTCGGCAAGGAAAAAGGACAGCAAAAGCAGGGAGATACATGGCTTCATACTAAAAAGAAATACAAATGATTACTATACTCAATTATGGTACATTTTTAGGTTAAATCTAATCATAATTATCCCCCAGATGATGCTCACTTGGTTGACAAAACGCGTTACTGATCTTTCTTTTTAACTAATGATAATTGCATTTCTCACAGTTATTTCATTACAAATAGGTCATGACCTGTCAGTTTATTTTGTATGTATCACGGAACCACTATTTATCCACTATCAAATCGAATGGTGTTAGACTATGGGCAATTTCTGTGCTGCAGAAAAAATCTTTGTGTTGGAAGAACAAATTTTTTTTTTTACTAGTGAAATATTTTTGTCAAACTCCTCTATGCATTTCCTTAAATATATAAGTAAGGAATAAAAACCAGACTGCAACCAACAGCTATTCTCCAGACTAATTCCCTGCCGAGCGCTGAATTACGAATTACAAGCCTGGCCGCGTTAAGTGCAATAACTGTGTATTGCCGCAAAACGCCAAAGTTTCGATTTTAATAGACACCAGCCGAAAGACTTATTCCTACTTAAAGGAGCTCTCGTGCCAGCCACCCCATACCACTTGCAGACTGCAGTTTCGAGCTTTTGGCTTTCGTCAGTGCAAGGTAGGTCTGAGATGGCTGGAACGAGGCATTTGTTCACTCTTGGTACATGACGAGATTTATAAAACCACGACATGCAGCAAAAATGGCAGGCTCCATTCAGCGCTCGGCGGGGCATTAGTCCGGAGAATAGCTGTTGGTTGCAGTCTGGTTTTTATTCCTTATATATTTAAGGAAATGTATAGAGGAGTTCGACAAAAATATTTCACTAGTAAATATTCTGCCCTCTAAAAGCATACCTACTAAATTTTTTTTACACAAACATAAAACTACAATCAATCTGTGAATAATTCCTACAAGGAATTTTTTGTTTGTGTAATGAAGGGGGAGTTACCACAATCATTAATTATTATTTTTCACAAAAATATCTTTGCCTCTACAGCCGCCATATTGAAAAAATGGCGGTCAAAATAGTTTTTTAAAATTACTTTCTCACTGTTTACCTAGTTCTACCCTAAAATAATGTAATGCCATTATTCCAGGTAATAAAAAATCTACAACTTTTATTTAAACTATTTTTTTCTATGGTTAGCAATTTACAGCCACTAGAAAGGTGAACATTTGTGCTTCACTACAGATTTTTGCAATTATTGTCCCCGTTGCTCCTGCTTAGTAATTGGTTTTTATCAATATTGTAGATTATAAAATCTCCTAAAACTTTTTTTTAAACAATGTTCTTCCACAATCGTTTAAAAATTACAGCAGCAGGAAAATATCGTCATTTAAAATAACCATGTTAGAAAATTGTTTAAACAAATGTTTTAGGAAATTTTATAATCTACGATATTGACAATAATTATAATTACTATATAGAAGCAATGAGGGCAGAAGTTGCAAAAATCTGCACCTTTCTAGTGGCTGTAAATCATAAAGTATTAACAAATAGAGAAAAATAGTTTATATACCAGCTATAATTTTTTTATTTCCAACTCTGGTAATACCTAATAAATAAGAGGAAAGGAGATAATGAAGAAAATCGAGAAAAACCTATTTTGAACGCCATTTTTCCAACATGACGGCGACTATATTTTTTTGAAAACATTATTTACTGATTTTGGCAACATTGTACAAAGAAAACATTTCTTGTACGAATTATTCACAGGTCTACAGATAATATTTCCAGTGTGCTATCATTTAAATTAATTTTATTTTCATATATTAAATATTCAGTAGTTTATGCCAGACCCTGTATAAAGCAAGTATTTTTTTACAATTCAGTGAGTTTAACCTTGTTGCATTGATTGTTTTAATAAACAAAGATATAAAACTTAAAGGTAATATCAAGGCAAATGTTTGATAAGGTCAAAATCTTCACTTAAAACTTTTGTAGCAAAGGAGAATCTTACTTGTTAAAATTTTGATACATTTTGAACTTTTGTATAATAAGGGGCAGAATGTAGAGCTGTAATCCAATAAACATGTCTTTAACATGGGGGGGGGGATAATTCCTTTTTTTGCTTAAATTGTTGATTTGGATACCTATCCAAAAGGAGTTTGTGAATTATAATTCAGAATCAGACAGTAAACTAGAAAAAATCTTTTGAAAGACACAAAATTCACAAGATCGTTAATTGTTCAATTCCATTGTGTACTATATTAAAAGTAGCTCTAAAAGAAAAAAAAGCTGATAAAAATCTGTGTAAAATAAGAACAAAATTGTTCAATCTTGTCCAAAAATGTCTTGTTTTTTTTTTAAATATATTTTTGGTATTTGGAAGACAATTACATATTTTGGCACCTATACGGCTGGGAGCTTTAAAGGTGATATTTACTTGGGAAAATGGTATATGTAAATTATTTTTTTGGCGAGTATTTACCTGATGATAAGTACTATTAGTCCAGTCGAATTAGACATCATAAAAAATTTTGCATACTGCGGACTTTTTTTTGTGGAAGTTGTTTAAGAGGGCATAATAAGCAAGCACAGAAAACTACACCCTGCTACACCATGTGCGTCCCCTATTTTTGAAATTTTACTTATGTGTCCATATCTTTTTCCCTATTACCCATAGGGCTCTTTACCAAGTTACACTTTTTGAAGATTCAACCCTCCTCTACATAATATATATATTACACATTTGCCATAGGACAAACGGTTTTGGCTGTACGAGTCCGGAAAGGTCGCGCTGTCCGAATTTGGGGGTATTCTGTACAGGACAAACGGCTATTATTTCCAATCTACAATACTACACATACTAATGCCCTTAAGGAGGGATGATGATTTGTGAAAAAACTTTCATCGAATACGGTTTTCATGATACGGGATGTTGAAATTTTGAAAACCCCTTTTTTAAAAAAAAAGTGAACCTACTTGTTTTCGTCCATTTTTCTTTCATGCATGTACGACCATAATAAAAGAAAATTTACGTTGGTTTCATTTTAATACATTCGTTGGTTTAGGAGCTAGACAGCAAAATATGCCAAAAATGGCTATTTTGGTATTGTTGCATTAAAAAACCAAAACCAGTATAATTCTGGTAAGTATTTTTGTTTATCCGAAAAGTCCAATTCATTGCGCATAGAAAATGTGTTTTTGTATTTAAGTAGGATCAACACACTTATTGTGTAATAACGATTTATGTCATGTGTTCTCCAGTCTCCTTTTTCACAATTTTTTTTTGCGACCTTATGGTTCATAGTAGGGCAGAAAGCATTATACACATAGACAGGGCACATAATAAGGTGTTAAAATGAGTCTCTTGTTAAAATGCGATAGGCCGTACCGTTTTCGAGTAAAACGCACTTGTTTGGTTATGTTTGCTTTGAGTTTTCGTTGTGTTCTATATTGTGATCTGATAAATAAATTCTACATTTTGGTTTTCTTTCTTAGGAGTTTGTTTTTTAAATCATTTTCCGATGAAATGGACATATAATAGCTGTTTTTCGAGGAAGGTAAAATTACTGTGGATTTTGTTATAGACACAAAATAAGTTGCAATGATGATTCGAGACAAGCGTGAACCTTCAAATAGGGGAGTGAGAACCCCCTATTCCGAGTCCCTTCATTTTTTCATTAGCAATGTCCCTCATCAACAGAAAAAGCAAGAAGCGACACATAGTTTTATTTTTTCGTAGTCAGCGGTGAGTATTTACTAGTCAGTCGATGAATAGTGTGATCTGAAATAATTTTTTGCAAACAAGTGCGTTTTACCCGAAAACGGTACGTCCTATCGCATTTTAAAAAGAGACCTGTATTAACACCCTATTATGTGCCCTGTCCACGTGTATAATGCTTTCTGCCCTACTATGAACCATAAGGCCACAAAAAAAAATTGTGAAAAAGGAGACTGGAGAACACATGACAAATCGTTATTACACAATAAGTGTTGATTCTACTTAAATGCAAAAACACATTTTCTATGTAAAATTAATTGGACTTTTAGGATAAACAAAAACACTTACCAGAATTATACTGATTTTGGTTTTTTAATGCAACAATACCAAAATAGCCATTTTTGGCATATTTTGCTGTCTAGCTCCTAAACCAACGATTGTATTAAAATGAAATCAACGTAAATTTTCTTATATTAGGATCGTATATGCATGAAAAAAAATGGGCGAAAAAAAGTAGGCTCACTTTTTTTTTAAAAAAGGGTTTTCAAAATTTCAACATCCCGTATCATGAAAACCGCGCGGTATTCGATGAAAGTTTTTTCACAAATCATCATCCCTCCTTAAGGGCATTAGTATGTGTAGTATTGTAGATTGGAAATAATAGCCATTTGTCCTGTACAGAAGACCCCCAAATTCGGACAGCGCGACCTTTCCGGCCTCGTACAGCCAAAACCATTTGTCCTATCGCAAATGTGTAATATACATATTATGTAGAGGAGGGATGAATCTTCAAAAAGTGTAACTTGGTAGAGCCCTACGGGCAATAGGGAAAAAGATATGGACACATAAGTAAAATTTCAAAGTTTCAACTCCTAAAAATGGGGGACGCACATGGTGTAGCGGGGTGTAGTTTTCTGTGCTTGCTTATTATGCCCTCTTAAATAACTTCCACAAAAAAAAGTCCGCAGTACGCAAAATTTTTTATTATGTCTAATTCGACTGGAGTATATTAGTCAAAAACTTATCTTTATTGTAAACGAATTTCGAAAATATATAAACTATATAATGTTAATATTTTAAAGTTTTTAAAAATATCTTTGCATGTGTGAGTGCTCCAGCGATACGCCGCAAAATTTGTTTTTGAGCCACAAATACGTTATGTGAGAGAGTCGAGTGCCCCCCAAAAGCAGACACCATATCTCAGGCAACTTTCTACCTGAGCATAATATAATGTAATTAGTTGGTGTTCTGTAATAATTGAAATCATTCTAAAAAACCGTCTAATTAAATATTTTGAGAAGTATTCATTATTGCATAAACTCCAATTTGGTTTTCGAGCTAAGTGCTCGACAATAAATGCAGTCTGCAAGATTGTGAGTGACATTGTGGAGGGCTTTGAGGAGGGCAAACATACAGCGATTACGCTGTGTGACCTCAGTAAAGCCTTCGACTGTGTTCAACATAGTATTTTAGTGGAAAAACTCAGTTTTTATGGTATCAAGGGAACACCACTATCCCTCCTTGAGTCTTATCTGCAAAATAGGCAGCAATGCGTTTCAGTAAGTAATAAAAAATCTAACTATAGATCAGTAGCACATGGTGTGCCCCAGGGCTCTGTTCTGGGGTCACTCCTATTCATTATTTATATCAACAATTTATTCTATTACTTGTTTCCAAGTCAAATCATTATGTTTGCTGATGACGCTACCCTACGCGATTCAGATAAATGCCTTGCAAATCTACATGAAACAATATGTGAAACTGAAAGTCGTGCTGAACTGTGGTATAACTCCAATATGCTAAAACTAAATCGTGATAAAACTCAAAAACTAATTTTTTCCACAAATAACAATATTACAAAAGGGGACAACGTCAAACTTTTAGGCGTGGTCCTCGATGATACTTTAACCTGGTCGTCCCATATTGAGCAACTCAGTAGTAAATTGGCTAGTTACATCTTTTTTGTGAGACGTCTAAAATATGTGGTAAATAATAATACACTGCTATCGGCATACTACTCACTGATTCACTCTCATATAAGTTATGGGGTCGTACTATGGGGAAACTCAAGCAATGCTCTCAGGATTTTTAGACAACAAAAACAAGCCATTAGAATTATTGCAAATGTAAATCTCGATGAACACTGTCAACCATTATTTATAAAATATGGTATTATGCCCATTCCCTCGTTATATATATATATTTCTCATTGCTAGAAATACACAAAAACATTAGTCTTTATGATAGGCCAGTTGATTATCATAATCATAATACAAGGTCAGCAAACTTACTAAAACCACCTAGATACCGTCTTACTAAATCGGTTAAAAACTCTCTTAACTTAAAACTGTACAATAAGTTACCCGAACAGATAAAAAACTTAAACACAAATAAATTCAAGAAAATTATTAGGACCCACATTCTTACATACTGTTTTTATTCTGTTGATGAATTTATGGGCACAGAACTTGATATCAACTTATATACTGTATGTTAGTGTGGCAGATACTCACAGATTTTAAATCATTTTAAATATTTATATATTTTATATATTATTATGTACTAGTGCCCATTGTGTAAACTGCTGACTGTAAATGTAGTATTCGTCTATTTGCTTTTATGTAATTTACATTATTCTTTGTATTTTAAAAAAATTCCTTTTTAGTATGTGCCTATTTTAAAAATGTTTTGTCTACAAACTATGTGTTAAGCTTACTCAACTGAAATATCAGTAGTGTTGACTTGCTACAAATGTTATGATATATATATATATATATATAATGTAGTCAAATAAAGATCTATCTATCTATCTATCTAATAACGAGTTTTAAATTTGTAAATAATGATCAGTTCCTTTTTAGTACAGTCGATAGGTAGATTCTTAGTCCGAATAAGTGCCGGAGTTTTGAAAGTTTGAGAATTTGTAGATTTCGATGCCCTGAATGAAATAAGAGAAAATGCAAAATGTGATCTCAGCCGCCGGCGTCGCCATATTGAAAAAATGACGCACAAAAATAATTTCTTTTAAATATCTCGCTTCGGGTGCCTCATACGGCAAAAAATGTATTTATGAAAATAAATGAGCATTAAATTTTCAGCAAAATATGTTCTATACATTTTTTCACACACTAAATAGTTTCGGTGCAGCAGCCGCGTGAAGTCAAGCATTCTTGACAAAATTATGATATTTCGCATTTTCTCAATTTAGTGCGACTTTTATGAAGGAGTATTTTTGTGTTGAGACAGAATTTGTTTCCATACCTGAAAATCCCCAAATATAGTAGAATAGAATAGAATAGAATAGAATAGTCTTTATTTGTTCTTGTAAATTACAATACCCATAGGGTGTAGAACATGTCATAGTGCTTAAAATAATACATTAAAATACAATACAACAGTAAAATACATTACAACAATAATTGTTAAAATTAAAAGTGAAGGTGAAAACAAAGGGTACATCAAACATATGAAAAAGGATAAAATAATTGAATATATTACATAACAATAGGAAGCGAAAAAGAAACCTAAAGTCTACATCAGTAACATGATTATATAACAAATAAGAAAGATAGAGTGAGAAAATCTATGTGACTAAAAAAACAGTACAAATTTTACAATAATTTTGTTACATAAAGGAAAAGCCTTGATCCTTGTAATACTCATCCAGACTGTAGTAGGCCTTCTGCAGTAGTAATTGCTTGAGTTTGCTTTTTAATTAGTTTGTAGGTAAATTTCTCATTTCAGATGGAAGTTTATTAAAGACCTTTAGTTGATTTTACTTGTCTGCTATGCATAGCTCAATGTTCAATACTCGTTTCCACACCACCTTGAGGTAGAGTATATGACGCGTTTTTTTTTTACATAGTTGTACCCTATAGGCCTAATCCACAACTAGCCTGCTTCTTGAGGCGTTTTAGGTGCTTGATGTCGAAAGTCCAAGTTTGTTGTAGTCTTTAACAATACTTTCTTCGAAAATTGCTTCCGTTGCGCTTTCCACTGTTTCTACGTATTGATTATTGTCATGCTTGCAAGAAATATTTTGGCTGGATTGTCGACTTCCTCATCGTCATGAAGCTCGTCGACTGTTGCTGGTGCATTGCCGCAGCCTTGTCCGTTACAAAATTTGCAAATTACAGAACATTTTAACCCTGCCTTTCTACAACCACATGCTGCACTGCACCCTTTCTTGTATTTACAGGAAAGAAGGTTAAGTAGCTTTTCAGAAGCAGGATCTTTCAGCACTGTTACTAGTGTAAGCTCAGCTTTGCTGTTTTCAGCCCCTTTCTTCAACATTTTTACAAACCCCCTGCCACTCCTGGACTTGATAATATGTCTTGAATGAATGCTGCCGTGTCGCTGCAGCTGTAGGTGGTAGAGATGCGATGTTAAACTTGCTTTTTGTGAGCGATCTCACGAAACATTGATAACAATAAACGTCCAAATAGATATTGTCTCCATGTTTGGCTCCATACAGTGCCATAATAAAGCGTTCAGCATTACTATCTTGAAAAAGTTGAATCAAAGCAATTTCCCAAGAAAGTATTGTTGAAGACTACAACGAACATGAACCTTCGACATCAAGCACCTGAAACACCTCATGAAGCAGGCTAGGTGTGGATTGGGCCTATAGGGGACATCCATGTAAAAAAAAAGTGCCGTATAATCTACCTCGAGGTGGTGAGGAAACGAGTATTGAACATTGAACTATGCGTAGCAGACAAGTAAAATCAACTATATTTGAAGATTTTCAGGTATGAAAACAAATTTTGTCTCAACACAAAAACTCTAAATTGAGAAATTACAAGATATATTACATAATTTTGTCAAGAATGCTTGATTTCGATCGGCTGCTCCACCTAAACTATTCAGTTTAAAGAAAAAATGTATAGGACATATTTTGTAGAAAATTTAATGGTCTTTTATTTTCATAAAAACGTCTTTTATCGTATGAGGCACTCAAAGCGAGCTAAGTATTTAAAATAAACTGTTTTGTGCTCCATTTTTTTAATATGGCGGCACCGGTGGCTGAGATCACATGCATTTTTTCTTATTTCATTCAGGGCATCGAAATCTACAAATTCTCAAAGTTTCACGACTGCCGCACTTATTCTGACTAAACCCCATGATGTATGCTCTCACCGCTGTATTATTTTCTCTTAAAGTTACTTGTAAGTAAAACGCAATGGAACCGAACAATCCGGGATTTTTTGCCCTGCATTCGAAAAAAAGTTGTGGGCTCCCACCCGAAAATCACAAAATCTTTAGAGAAAAACTTGAAGTCCTGTGTTGCTTTTGTACAACTGGAGTACATGAAATTATATAATTTAATAACAAAAACCATAGAAAAGTGAGTTTATAGCAAAATTACAAATGTTTTTTTTAAAGTCATCAAAATAATTAAATGAGATATCTTTTACTACAAGCTCATTAAGTTATTAATCTTATCTTCTATAATTATAACTACATTTTCTATGGCAATTAAATTTTAAAAAAAAGTAATTAAGAATGCCATAATAACAGCAGAAATTAGTATTCATTTGTAGACATTTTTTTACAAATTAAATTTTTTAGGCTGTAAATACAAACAAAAAAACAGAAATACCCTACTATTTTTTATATAAATCGATAATAGAAAAATGTGTTTCCCTAGCGATTTTTCAAAACCGAATAAAAAGGCAGCAGTTTGACATCAACAAAGTTGCATTAATTACAAATTAGACCCATATGCAAATTGTCAATTATATCATAGGGATTTTAAGCAACTTTTACTAACTTTAATATTTGAAAACAAGTTTTTTTTATGCAAAAAATAAAAGAACACCTCCAATTATCAACTAATTAGATCATATTTACCTTATTTGATCACGTGCAGAACTGCAAACTAAAGATATTTATTAACAAAGAAACCTCTGGGAGCAAATGCAGTAAATTCACCAGAGACTCAAATTACAAAAAGTGCACTGTGCGAATTCTGTGAAAATCAACGGGAACGGGAAAAACCGAAATCCTGCTCGCCGTTTTATTTGTTATTTGGGTCTTTCCAAATAAGGTAGAATTTCAACGCTAATTCGATATTAATTACCAACCTGCTACTGAATCACACGAAAATATAAACCAAGGTCTCTCACCTGCTTTCCTGCTCAGACTGAGAGCTTCAGTTTCTTTTTGGGGCTGCTGCTAATTGAGAAATACGGTTTTGTTTGTGAAAGATGAACTTTTAACAAACTTCTTTTGAAGTCGGTTTCACAATACACCATTCAGGTCCGCAGGTAGGAGGTAAATCAACAGGTGTGCCCGTCGTATGTACGGTTGCCTACATTCGGGCGGCCGGATGACCGCAAGTTTATTATTATTTTACTTACCTAGCAAATTATAAATAATTCAATGACAAAATAGAGAATTACCTTGTGGGTAGCGCGTAATGTACATTTTTGAATATATAAATAGTGTAGGTGCCCGCCTATTTAAATTGCACTATATACATATCCTCTTCTAATTTCTTGTATGGCTTAATTGCGCCTAGTCTGCCACCTTTTTCCGCTGCGAAAATGTTCGTAAACGCGGCTTTTCACTTCCAATTTTTCCGAAAGACGTGCGTTTCCCGTTGTATGAAAAATTTATAGATACTGTACTTTTACAAAATGTAGTGGCAAGAAAAATTGATGAAACGCGTGAGAAAAAAATTGTCAGACAAAAATTTTGGAACGTTAAATAAATATGCCGAAATAATGACTTTAAAAAATTTTGTGATAACCAGCTCATTTTTTCAAGATTGCTTAATAAAAGTATGTATAATCTAATTTTCGAATTGTCCGACAAAATATATTTTCCGATTGTCCCGTCCGACGCGTAGAAATCGTCGGTTTCATGAATTTATTAATATTTTCTTTTTTAAATTTTTTGTTCTTGAATGAAGTATAGAACACAATAAGTAAACATGCTAAAAACGTACTCTTCGCCAATTTACTGAGCTTTTTATATATAATTGTTACACATTCTATAGGATACTCTTCGCAGTTTTCTTCTAAATAATGTTAGTTTTTGGACAACCTAAATCTTGTGATACCATCTTTATTGTGAAAAAAATTTGATTAACCCCATTTTTTTTTGTTAAGGGAAAAAATTATTTTTTTCTAAAAATCTGTTACAAATGGTGTTATGTCCCATACAGCACACCAAATAACGATTACGATGTGTTCGCATTGTGACGATGTATCTAGATGCAGACACAATGTTACACAATTTGTGTAACCTTGTGTCTGCATCTAGATACATCGTCACAATGCGAACACATCGTAATCGTTATTTGGTGTGCTGTATGGGGTGTAATATGCTTCACTTGATTTTGCAAAATTTTGTATTCTTTTGAGAAAAAAAAATTGTGCATAATTATGCACAATTCTATTGGATTAACAATAAACCTTATGATAACTAAAAGAGAAATAAAGCAAAGTTAAAGTTTATTTTCATCTGATAATACAATATTTAGTTTATAACAATATAATTGTTGCTAAAAATACAACAAAAGTAAGAGAAAAATACAAAAATAAATAGTCCTGTACTGAAGTACCAGTATTATATTATTTGTCGGTGTGAAAATTAACGAAACAATTTCTGTCTTTTGTTATGCACAAGCGTACCTAGCACTTTTTACAAAAAAAATGCGCCTTTTTAATGCATTTATTATATTTACACCGCTTACCTTCTTGATATCCATCCATTCAAGAAATGGCAAGTGATCTACAGAATCATGTCGCAACTCTTCATTTAGATAGTTGTAGTGTTTAAAAAATTTAAAATTTAAAAATAATCAATAACAATAATAATAATTATTATTTAAAATTTTAAACTTGAATTAGTTCGTTAAAAACTTTCAATCTCTGAAATACAAAAAAACCGCTGCCCAAGGAATCACTACTTCCACATCCAGATTCTCCCCTACAAACACCGAAGGTTGGCCCTTCAGCGGGCCATCACTGGGCCAGAAATGAAACTTCTGGCCCAGTGATGGCCCGATCTTCGGTGTTTGTTGGGTCTATCCAAGGCACTCACAATGAAAAAACTTTGTATGTGAAAATAATTGTTTATGGAACTTTAATAATATAATATTTGAAATTCTCTACCCCAAAAACCCATAAAACGATACCCCACATCGGTAGTGGGGTGGGGGTGGTGGTAGGGGGGTGGGTGGTAGTGGGGGTGGATGAAGTAAAAAAATATTTTCTTCTTTTAATAAAATATTAAAAGGTTTCTGGTTCCTGTACATATACTAAATCACAATTTTTTTTCAGCCCCTTTAATAAGGAGGTGGGGGTGGTAATGGGGGTGGCTAATGCCAAAATTTTTGAGACCTTAGCTTCTCTTGTGTATACTAAATACCAATTTCATGAACTCTTACCTGCTTGATTTACCCATTTACCCCAATTTACCCCCCAACCCTTCGACGGAACAAGATGAAAATATAATCTAGTTCTAGATCTCGTTAAAGTACATATGTGTACCAAATTTCAAGTCAGTATCTTAAACGGTTCCAGAGTAAACGTGCGCACAAAAAAAAGTTACAGACAGACAAGACAGAAATTTTTTTTTCGCTCAAACTTAAAATCTCGACGTTTTAAGCCTGTTTGGACAATAAAAATTTTTTAAAATTTTCTGTCGTTACTATACTTCCACTGGACGTGGAAGTAATTAACCTCTAAATTTCAAACAATTGATTGAAGTGACTTGATACTGATTGTGCATTATTATGAACATCAAAAAATCAGCTGACATGGAATCACAATAATATTATAAAATAATCATATATCTATACTAAGTGGCTCCTTATACATTTGTCTTGCAATTGCAGCATGAATTTGTCATACTGGTATGCGGTAAACTATTCAATTACTAATAAATTTAGTGTACTTCACCAGGCTTCCACTTACTTGTGGACGCCATGTTTTCTGAACAAATAGTTTTGTTTGGTTTTGATCAGAACTACCTCTGCTGGATATGTAACCAGTAACACTTTATGTGCACAATTGTCCGTAAATCGTCAAATGCACTAAATTTATATTTGGAAAGCATATATTGCGCGTGTAAATTAAGTGTGTATAATTATGACCATAGGGTCTGAAGGGGTTAAAAAAAAATATCCAACCTGTGGGGTTCGAACACGGGACCTTTGGATTGTAACGCAAATGCAATTTAGCCGCAGCGCCACCACCTATTGCTAGAAAAATTGATTGTCTGCGATATATATCTTTCGACATTCATACATATTTCACTTCTATGAAATATATATTAGTAAACTTCATAAACAAAAAAATTATTATTATGGAAATAATATCTCGTAAGATTTCCATTTTAGTACAAGCGACAAAAATTAAGAGAATTTTTTTTTTTTTTTTTAATTAAATAATTAATAACTTTTTTATTTACTGATCGATTTTCTTCAAAAACAATAGGATTCTTCCTTTAGCTAACACTAACTTACTTTCTAAATTTCAATACAATCGGACTTTTCTTTCTTAAGTTATCGTGCTTACAAGAAACGTGATGGACGGACGGACGGACATTTTGAAAGTTGTTCAGAATTCGTTCACTAACACAATAATACGAAAATTTTTTCTCTACAAGCGATATTTATGATTTTAGAAATGTACCGATCAAATACAATATACTCTTCGTTTTTGCGAAGAGTATAATAAGTTGGCCGACAGTAAAATATTGCCTTTTACATGAAAAATAATAAAAAAAGTTTTTGTATTCAGTTATCTAGGAATGATGGAGTGTGTGCGTTTGTAAATGTATGTACCTGCCACTTTTAAATAACCAGCTCATTCTTTCAAGATTGCTAAATGAAAATATGTACAATCCAATTTTTGAATTGTCCGACAAAATATACTTATTTTCCGATTGTCCAATCCAACTCGTGGAAACCGTCGGTTTCGTGACGACCAAAAATTTATTAATAATATTTTCTTTTTTAAATTTTTTGTTTTTGAATGAAGTATAGAACACAATAAATAAGTTGGCCGACAGTAAAATATTGCCTTTTACATGAAAAATAATAAAAAAAGTTTTTGTATTTAGTTACCTAGGAATGCTTGGAGTGTGTGCGTTTGTAAATGTATGTACATCACACTTTTAAATAACCTCAGCTGGTTATTTAAAAGTGAATATGAAAAAAAAATTCGAAAATTTTTTGTCTATTTCACCTATAGCGAACTCAATCGGAGGACACGCTGTATACCCGGGTAGTTTCAGCGCCCCCGCTAGGAAAAATATTCTGGTTCCACTTTTTTTTGCATAATCTTACTTCAAAATATAAAAAATCTGCATGTTGTCACAGTTCACAGTCATAAACGATTTTTATTAAACAAATTGCAAAAAAAATTTTTTAGTTCTGAATAATTTTTTTTTAGGTTATTTTGTACCATTTTAAACAAAAAAATAATACATATAAAATAAAAATAATTTTAATTAATTTTTATCAATTTTTTTTTTAATTAATTGAAATTTTTTCACTCTTTATCGGCCTCCTCATTATTCAAATTTTCTTCATCCGTATCACTTGAAAAATTATCTGCCGTCGGACTGGAATTTATTTTGTCAGACAATTCAAAAATTGGATTGTACATATTTTTATTCAGCAATTTTGAAAGAATCAGCTGATGGTTATTTAAAAGTGGGATGTACATATATTTACAAACGCACACACTCCAAGCATTCCTAGATGACTAAATACAAAAACTTTTTTTTATTATTATACTCTTCGCAAAAATGAAGAGTATATTGTATTTGATCGGCACATTTCTAAAATCGTAAATATCGCTCGCCAGCGTTACCACATTTGGTAGATTTTTATTTCTTTTTAGTAGAATTTTAAGGATTTTTGTAAAGTTTGGTAGGTAAAATTTGCTGGTAGATTTCTGATAATAATTATCAGAAATCTGCCAGCAAATTTTACCTACCAAACTTTACAAAAATCCTTAAAATTCTACTAAAAAGAAATAAAAATCTACCAAATGTGGTAACGCTGTCGCTCGCAGACAAAAAAATTTTCATATTATTGTGTTAATAAACGAATTCTGAACAACTTTCAAAATGTCCGTCCGTCCGTCACGTTTCTTGTAAGCACGATAGAAAGAAAAATCCGATTGTATTGAAATTTAGAAAGTAAGTTAGTGTTAGCTAGAGGAAGAACCCTATTGTTTTTGAAGAAAATCGATCAGTAATTATTTAGTTTAAAAATAATATTCTCTTAATTTTTGTCGCTTGTAGTAAAATGGAAATCTTGCGAGATATTATTTCCATAATATATTTTTTTTTGTTTATGAATTTTACTAATAGATATTTCATAAAGTGAAATGTGTATGAATGTCGAAAGATATATATCACAATCAATATTTCAGCAATAGGTGGTGGCGCAGCGGCTAAAGCTTTGCGTTGCAATCTAAAGGTCCCGTCTTCGAATTCCACACAGGTCGGACATTTTTTTTTCATTTTTTTTTCACAACAATATCACAAAATTTAGGATGTCCAAAAACTAACATTATTTACAAGAAAACTGCGAAGAGTATCCTATAGAATGTGTAACAATTATATAAAAAGCTCAGTAAATTGGCGAAGAGTACGTTGTTAGCTTGTTTTTCATGTAAAAGGAAATATTTTACTGACGGCCAACTTATTTATTGTGGTCTATACTTCATTCAAAAACAAAAAATTTAAAAAAGAAAATATTAATCAATTTTTGGTCGTCATGAAACCGACGATTTCCACGCGTCAGATTGGACAATCGGAAAATATATCTTGTCGGGCAATTTGAAAATTGGGTTATACATACTTTTATTAATCAATCTTGAAAAAATCAGCAGGTTATCACAAAATTTCGGCATGTTTAGGGTGGTAGACACCCGTAACATTCCACAATTTTTCTTGCGACTACATTTTGGCAAAGTACAGTATCTATAAATTTTTCATACAACGGGAAACGCACGACTTTCGGAAAAATTGGAGGAGGAAAACCGCGTTTACGAAAATTTTCGCAGAGGAAAAAGGTGGTAGACTAGGCGCAATTAAGTCATACAAGAAGATAGCAGAGGATATGTATAAATGGCAATTTATATACGCGGGTACGTAGACTAAAAGATATAGACTTACCATTCCTTTAGGCTGCGTCTTTATGAGTGACGTTTTTTTTTAGTGGGCGAAAAGATATGAATGAATTAAATACATCAACAAGTTGAACTTCCATTTACCTGTATTTATACAGGGTGTTTTAAAAGTCAAGTACCATGAAGTGAGAAAAAAAAGAGATTGAAATTTACGTTTAACATAAAAACTAATTCAAACTTTACTATAGGAACTAATTTTTCCATGCTTTTATTTTATGAAACTCACTTTCTTTGTTTGGATTGAATTTGAAATAGACTTTTCGGGTATTTTCTGTCCACTTAGAGATCTGAAAAAATAAGTGCCCAAAAGGCCATTTTTCGGTCTTAATCTTGACATACCAAATTAATAGCTCCAAGGAATGTAGTTATAATTAGCATTTTCTTGTTCTAGATCTAAAAATATGTTTTACATTTTATGATTTTAAATGCGAAAAGTTGGAGCCAAAATTAACTGAACATAAAAAAAATTTATTCTCTCTAAAATTGAAGAAGGATGGTCTATTAGAGCAGTTGCTAACCATTATCAATTGAATAAAAGTCCTGTTATGAGTGTGAAAAAAAAAAGGTGGGAGGAGGAAGGTAGTGTAAAGAGAAAAGACGGTTCAGGCCGACCGAGAAATTCAAATCTCGTTCAAAATGAAGCGCTCCTTGGCTATTTGAGGGAAAATCTGTTTCAAACGGCAGGAGACGCTGTGTTCATGACTAATTTTCCAGCATCAAGGTCAACAGCTAGCCGAAGGATAGGAAAATCGGAATTAAAAACCGTACAAGTGTGCCAAGAAGACCATATTAACAGAAGAACAGAAGCAAGCCCGCATTCTGTTTTGTTCAAATTATGTCTATTGCCCATTGGAGTTTTGGAACAATGTGTTTACCGATGAAAAAGTTTTTCAGTCTTGTAATTATGAACATATTAGGGTGTATTATCCTGCAAATACCAGGTTTCACGAACGTTACGTGCCTCCGCGGAACAGGTCCGGGCAATTTTCTGTTAATGTTTGGGCATGGATAAGTATCATGAGTAATGGTAGATTTATTGGACAGGTTTATAGAGATAGTTTGGAAAACGTTATGCTTCCTTCGGTGGGGCAATTATATTTAAACAACACCTTTATTTATCAACAAGACAACTGCCCTATTCATACTGCCAGGATAATTACTCATTGGTTTGGGAACAATAATACTGAATTATTACCGTGGCCTTTGCACAGTTCCGATATAAACCCAATTGAGAACGTCTGGGGATTGCTAGTAAAAAAAAATTATGAACGAAACTTCAGTTCAAGAAATGAAGAATTGTGGTCGTCCATTGAAAATTGCTGGGAGGAGCTAAGAGGAAAAGAAAACTATTGTGTAGACTAATTGCTTCTATGCCAACAAGATTTAATCACGTCTTGGAAGGAAACAGAGCCATGACAAAATATTAGGTTACATTAATTACACAATAAATACAATCACAGTTATGTGCAGTCGTATCTATGAATTTTTTAACATCAATTTTTACATTATTTGTTATAAATCGAAACCATTCCCCAGGTAGCAAGGGTATGTTATAATGACGTCAAAATCTGGTGATTCTGGTCAGAAAGACGTCGACGACATAATGACGTCTTATAAATGACATTAAAATGACGTGCTACACATCACGTCATATTGTCGTCTTTTTTCGGTGTTAAATTTATTTATACTTTATCGGATTACAAACTTTAAAACTAACTGATGGCATTTTGTTATCGTAAGCAGAGTGTAAAGTTTGAAAAAAATAAACCGTGTCGTGAGGGATATAAGTATTGGCGTTTTTATTCGAGGATAATGTTTTTTAACAATATCCAAAATAATTCATATTCAAAAGAGTTTGCAAAGATTCAGCAGTTTATTTGTGAAGATATCGAGTTCTTTTAATAATAAAATTAGATTAAAATGCAAAATGCATTAAAAAGCAAAATCTAGCCGTTGCGTGTTCCACTATAAAGTCTTTAAGCAAGCATTCAAAAAGAGGTTAGTGGTTGAGTGAGTTAAGTGTCGTCTTGCAAGTCACGAGGTCCGCGGTTTGACCCCTGCTCCTTCCGTCTTTTTTTTTTTTTTTTTTTTTTTTTTTTTTTTTTTGTTAAAATAATTGCGAAAAAAATTTAGTTGTTTTTTTAAGGTAATAATTGCTTATAAAACCGATGTATGAATATACTTCTTTTCAATTTTAGGTCTATTTTAGACCATTAAATATTCTATTTATGTAGATGATATTATACCTTTACCGTTTTTTCTCCAACACTTTTCCCAGGTTTGTATAAGTACTTCAACTTAAAACTTAAATTCTTAAAATAGTTGACTCCTGACTTCCCCTCCACCGCTCATCAAATTTGAGATGAGGAAAATTTTTTTTTCGGATTTCTCTCTTTCTGCTCTTCAATTTCGAGATCTGGGGAAAACATTTTTTTTTAACGAACCGCCACTGAATTAATGTAATAATTACATTGTTCAACAAGTACTCGTACTTCTCAGGTGACAGTTTAATTAAATTAAATAAGTTCTTCTTAATAATTATAAATAAATAAAAATACTAGTAACTCGAAAAATTCAGGTTTGGGAACACATAAAAAAATAGAAAAAAAAAAGAACTAAGATTTTCATATATTTTAAATAAGGCAAGAAATTCAATTTCACATAATAAAGACTTCATTCACCACCATAAATACTGCTTTTAGCATCCAAAATAGTGGTCGCCAAGCTAGCTCAGTTGGTTAAAGCATCAGTACTGTAATACGGACAACGGGAGACATGTAGGTTCGAACCCTACGGACCGCAATTGGTAAAGGTAAGTAAAAATGAATTTAATAACTTAATAAACATTATAATTTGCAGGCAACCCTTGTGAGAAAAAGTTGGAGTGATGATAAACAATATTAGAATGTTAATGTAAATAAAATTACGAATGGCTAACAAACAAATTCGTTAGGACAAAACTTATTTATGCATTAATTATTTTATTTTTATCAAGTAGATTACTAACTAGTATGTAGTTTTATATGTTCCTATTACTAAAAACCTGTCGGGGGATTACCAAATATAACCTGAAAAAGGCGTCAAATTAACGTCTAGCATAAGACGTCATTCGTCTGAGACATTAGGAAGTCATTTTCACGTTTCATTTACGTCATCTAACTCGTCATTTCTCGTCACTCCTGACCATTTTTTCACGTCATTTTCACGTTCCTTTGCTACCTGGGTCCCATCAAATGGTGTAAAAAAGTAAAAAAGAAAACAAAAATATGTATGTTTTTCTTCTGGATTAACATTATTCAAATACCTTACTTATGACGTTTCACAATCAATGTCAGTTTTTTATAACCTACATGATAATTAAAAAAATCTAAATTCCAAAAAGACTCATTCACACCACTCAATTTTAGTAAAAACTGGATTACTTTATTTTTCAAGTGTACATTCCATTGCACAAAAGTGTACATCATTGGAAATTAATGGAAAAAGAAAATACTTACTGTTATTTACTGAAAAAAAAATGTAGGTAAATAAAAGCTGTTTCACTTCTTAACATTTATTTATAATCATAAAACATATTAATTCTGGATTGAAATTTAAAACCAATCTTCAGAAATTATTACGTCATTAAAAACGCCTCTTTAAAAATAAGAATATGTCAGAAAAAAAAAGTTGAACATAAAGCATCAAATATATAACATTTCTGTGTTTAATTATACACAGAAAAGACATTATCAATGAAAATATTCGCAATAAGGTTAATAAAGCATTGCATAAATGTACAAGTTGTTCATCAATATAGTGGGTATTGTTTGAACAACAAAGAACCTTAACCAGAAGATAAAAGAATTAGAATAGCCCATATTGTTACATGAAAACACTAGAATGTGTTGACTGGTAAGGTGGATTTGAGGCCATTCTCATTCTATTACTTTCAAAGTGTTCAAAATATTGAATATTGCAGTGGTGCAGAGATATTTACTTCATACTTTTACATTTAATAATAATTATTGGATTGTTAATGTTCACATTGGATTTGGCAAGTTATTTTAAAAAAACAACTAATTTTTGACTAATGCTTTTATGATTTGTTTCTGTTACCTAGTTATTTATTAATTTTCACTAATTTCATCCATTCTTCAATTAGTTGATCGTGAATGCACAGTTGATTGGCCTACACACGATGCCCACCATTTTGTCGAACTTATATTATTTTTTGTTTTTTGTACCGGCATTTTTGTTACTACTTAAGAGTGATTCGGTGTACTTTAGCACCTTTATAATGGAATCAAACAGAACATATTAGTACACCATTTCCGCATGTAAACCATGCTTACAACCAATATTAACTAAAAGTAAGATGTTATAGGCGGAAATGTAAAATTACTGTAATTTATTATTTTGGTATTGCTGCAGTAATTTACCTTTTCGTACTACTAGCTCTGTAAGTGTAATTTTTTTGGCGTCTGTCAGTGATATCAAAATGTACTTTTATGCCCTAGGCCAAAAAACTAAAGTAATAAAGAACCAACGCCTCAGCTCTATGGGCTTCGATTTGCACTGTGTTCTCGATCTGTAAAATACACTTACAAGCCTTGGTACATAATAGTTATTTCAAGATTTGTCGAACTCATTTATTAATTGGTTTAGACTCTAATTGGTTGATCGGTTTGCTTTCTGCTATGATTACTGTCAATAAGTTGTCAAATTGATACGTTCATAATAATTTCCGCCATTCAAGTTATTTACGTGAGTTTTTGCAATAAAAATATGGATTATGATGAAATAATCGACATTCAGGAGGCAGCCAAAAATGCGTGAGCTTCGTTGGTGCCACAATTTCATTGTTATTTAACTTTTTTGGCCTAGGGCATAAAAGTACATTTTTGCCTATGGGCTGTAAGTGACACTTTCATAACACTGACAGACGTCAAAAAATTACACTTACAGAGCTGGCTGGTATTACAGAAAGGTAAATTACTGCAGTAATACCAAAATAATAAATTACAGTAATTTTACATTTCCGCCTATAACGTCTTACTTTTAGTTAATATTGGTTGTGAGCATGCGGAAATGGCAATCTTGCTCTGCTTCATTAACCATACGGCAGTACTGCACATAGAAATTTTTAATTGACATAATAACTTACATGCAGAGTAAATATAAAAGTCAAGAGCGACAAAAATTTTTTTTATTTCAGTTATATAAGTATGAACACCATCCATAGTTCTGCTATTATCGCATTGGACAGAAACTATATTTAAATATACCTACTGAACACACTTTGCAGTTTGTAAAATCATACATGTATTACTTGGTGCTTCCCGCATAACAAACCAAACAAAGATGATTTCTTAATAAAACCAAATGAACGTTTAAGTGAAAGAAATAAAAAATGAAATGCTGCAACTTTGGGCCTTCTCGTATTTTATTTGGCTCATTATGTAGGAACACTCTGTATAAAAGTAAATAAAATGGTCAACTGATATATTGAAAAAATTAGGTACCAACAAAGACAAGATATCGGTTTTTATATCTTAACAATAATGTCAAGTTATTTTATTTGTTGAGATGCACAATCCGGACACAAATGGAAACTGAAATCTAATTTTGAAACATTACCATCCTGTATCCGTATCTGTATAAATCCTAAAACACGTCAATTTTACATTTTCACTGCCTACATTGCATAGCGGTTAATGTTTTTAGTTTATCTGCACACGAAGGGACGCAACGACCTTTAACTTTTTTCCAAATGTAAAAGAATATGAAGTGACCATGAAATAATTCAGTAAATAAGCCGGAAAAAAGTGTAAAATGTGGAAAAGTGGTGGAACAGCATCGATTTGAAAAATTCCCTTTTTCACTTTTTTCCCTAGACCTCCAGGAACATTCATCAGCATTGACCCCTGCATTACCTCCAAAAATGAGAAAGTTAGGGAGGTTTGAAGTGCCCCAAAAAGTAGCTGTCATAAAAAAATTTATGAATATAATATTTCACCTCGGAAATGGGCTCTAGGTTTTTTGGGTCGCTGATCACGAATCCGAGGTCCAAAGAATTTTTACAGAAAAAATTGAAATATTCACGTTTTTCCACGAAAATGAATCGATTTGTCCAGTTGAAATATCAGATGAACAGGAAGATGAAAGTGACACTAAAGAAGAACCAACAAATCCTGAATTTCCAATTCTCGAATATTATTCAGATTATAATTGTAAATGGTGTAAATTATACTTACAAAAAAATAATGATAAATTAATAACTATTTTAAGAAGAAAAAATTTGCATGCATTCCTGCAGTGTTTATAAAATTGCCATTGCTATATTAATTTGAATCGCTCGTAACATTCATTGTAACGGGTAAATAGTACTTTTTGGGGCGAACCCTGTATGCATGGTTCCTTTTTGGTATACCTTACCTTGTCCTGTACGTAAGTGGTAGGAACATTTCTTCATTGAGCGCATAGGAGCGACACAACGCATTTATAATTATATCTTTATGGTATAAAGTTTGATTCGGTTAATTTAAGGAAGTAGCATGTTACCTTATTATTACTATACCTATTGGAAGAATGTTCGACTCCCTCATGGTACTAGGAACCTTCAGAGTTTGTTTGGTAATTAGCATGGCTCATAGTGCTTAAATTAATTTGTTGATAAATTGTCAGGGTATGCGGGCGTCTAAAACAGGGCAAAGAAGTAGTGAAACCTTTTCCCAGTATTGTAAAATGTAGGCAGTAGGTGCCGCGTAACGTTGTGTGCGTTTTCCATCACTTTATGCCTGGGATTTAATTACATGAAAGTCATAAGTTCTCAGTTAACACTTGTTTACGCCAATTTTCGGACAGAAACAGCCATGTTAGTTGTTTACGTTTAGTTTAGAATCAGGTTATTGGCTAAGCGCACTGTCGGTATAGGGCGAGCGCGTCATTGCGCGATGTATGAATTTTAAATACCAATTGTTTTTCACTACGGGTTTCCAACGTACATGGATTCGGTTGTGGAAAAAAGGATTTGGAAGGAAGTAACGGCCATTTAAGAAGCTGTTGGGGCACCGAGCACATGGCTTAGAGAATTTTGTTAGATTATATTTAAAAAAAGGGCCATTCTGCGAGAAGGTACGTCTAAATTTGTTTCGCCGTGTAGGCAGTTTGTTAATTGTTCCTCGTTTGCAGTAACGATAACAATATTTCTTGTTTTGTAGATTTGCCGGCCTAATTTACGTATAGCTAATTTACGTATAGCTAACTTACGTTTGGTTAATTTGCACATGGCTAACTTGCATTTTGTAATTTGCACCTTGGAATTTTCGAATTCATAACTCGTATCCTGTAGACTTGCTGTTTAATATTTAATGATTGTATGATCCTGGATCTATGTAATTTGAGCTGTAATACGGTTATATGGTTGGAAGCGCTGTGATTCGATTATTCAACCGGCTATTGGATAACCACGGTCGCACGTGAAGCATGCCGCCCGGCCGCTAGGTCGCTTACCCTGATGAGAACACATGGTTGTAGCACATGGTTGTAACACGTTATGTAAATAAGGAATTGCCCTGGATGTCCATGGTACTGTGAGGTGTCGACAAATTAAAAATAAGGTCAGACTGTTTTTTCTAATTACTCAGAAACGGCGACGTGAAATTCCAGCCTCTGATTTTACAATAAACGTCGTGTGAGACGACGGCGTTGAACTATAAAATTTACCAAACTTTTCAAAGAATTTGTTTGCTAAATTACTAAGCCAATTTTACACCTAATTTAAGTCAGATAATTTCGTTAATATTACGACTTTTAATAAGTTCCACAGTTACTGTGAACCGCAAATAGTACTATTTGAGGGGGCCAAAAAGCGGACCATTTGTGAAATTAAATGAATTCAGTATTAAGCATTTTGATGTTCGTAGAGCACATTCTTACCCCATAAGGATACCTTATTGTGATACATTTTTATTATTAAATCAAATTTGAGGACCCAACCTTGACTTTATTTTTTTGCAACACCCGCAAACTCAAAAGGCTAGGATAGGCATTTTTTCTTGGTCTTAACTAAAACAAGATTAAGTGGCGCCTATTTAAATAATTGAAGACTTTAAAATTAAATTTTCCAAAGATCCTTACCCAACCCCAATGCCTCCGACGAGAGAGCTGCCGCCTAGCAAAGTGTAATCCCCGGTGGGGTTATATCATACATAACTTTTTTTTCTTCAAAGTAAAATTGACTTGAAAAATTATTTTGAAATACTCGTAATATTCGTACATAACTTTTTTTCTTCAAAGTGAAATTCAACACGAAAAATGGTCCAAATTCCGGTACAGAATATGGAATTCTTGAATTTGGACCTCAAAATCATGACAAAGTTATTTAACTTATGTATAAGACATTCCATCTTCCCAAAAGCCTTTAAAATTTCCCGGGTTGTGCCAATACACAAAAAAGGTCCCACAAATTTACTTGATAACTACCGACCAATTTCGCTCATTCCAATCATAGCAAAAGTTTTTGAAAAAGCCCTAAAATTCAGAATATGTTCTTTTTTTGAAGGAAATAGTCTGTTTAATAAAAATCAGTATGGTTTTCGTAATGCACGCTCAACCACTATGGCTATCAACAAACTAGCGGAAGTCATAAACATTGGATATGAGACAGGATGTTGCGCAGGGGCTTTGTTTTGCGATCTAAGCAAGGCTTTTGACTGTGTTTGTCCTAGTATACTTATAAAAAAACTTAGTTTTTATAAATTTTCTGATGCAAGTGTGAACTTAATGCAGTCATATCTAATGAGTCGCACGCAACTAGTAGAAATTGGTAATAATCTTTCTCAGATGAGGACACTAGAATATGGAGTACCACAGGGGTCGGTGCTGGGACCAGTATTATTCCTCATATACGTCAACGACTTGGTGCTTGCCGACCCAAGAGCCGACTTCATTCTCTTCGCGGATGATGCAACAACAATTAATAAAAATGAAAATCGCAATGAACTGCAGTTACAATTGGAACAGACACAATCAAGGGTCTCTGCTTGGTTTGTCGCGAATCGATTAAGCTTAAATGCTACTAAAACTGAAATCATGTTTTTTAGTTTAGGTAATATGGGAGTAAATAATAATCCAGAGTCTGTAAAATTTCTTGGGGTACATATTGACCGTAAGCTCTCATGGAACTCTCACATTGATAAACTATGTAATAAGTTAACTCCTTGTATCTATGCAATTAGAAATATGTCATTAATAGTGTCCAAGCAAGTACTCTTAATAACTTACCATGCACTTATTCAATCAAAAATATCATATGCAATTCATGCTTGGGGTCACGCTCCAAACATGAAACGCGTTTTTGGATTACAAAGGAAGGCAGTACGAATTATAAATAAGCTAGGGTATAGAGAAGATTGTAGACAATCTTATATTGATCTGAAAATTCTCACAGTACCATCACTATATATCTTACAGTGTCTCATATATGTTAAAGATAACCTACCAAATTACGTAACTCATGAAGAAATTCACTCATACGATACAAGACATAAAGCAAATATTTACATAGACTTCCACAGAGTACATAAAACTAGATCCGGAATATCATATTTTGGTCTGAAGTTATTTAACCTGCTACCATCCCCTGTGAAACTGTTGCCTTCTAAAAGTTTTAAATATGTAACAAAAAAATATCTTATATCCAAATGTTTCTATTCTATGGAAGATTTTTATAATAATGATTTTTCAGACTGGCAATTTTAATACCTTGAGAGAATATACAACTCATTGTATTATTATTTTATATTTATATTGTATTTTGTTTGTATATGCATGTATTGTATTGTATTTATGAACCCCTTGTTTTTTTGACTTGTGTAAAACTCTTGTTTCTTGGCACCAATAAATTTTCTATTTCTATTTCTATTTCTATGACGAGTGACTCAAAAAACCTCCTAGAGCACACTTCCGCAGCACAAAATTCATATTTAAATTTCTGCCGGACACAGTGGAATTTTCATCAAAAAACGACACGACACGAATTCCATACTGGAATATGGAATTCCTCAATTTGGACCTCGGATTCGTGATCAGCAACCCAAAAAAACCTCCTCGGTCCTCATCCTTGCGAGGCGAAATATTAATTTTATAATTTTTTTTATGACAGCTACTTTTTGGGGCACTTCCTCCTAACTCTCATTTTCGGAGGTAATGCAGGTGTCAATGCCGATGAATGTTCCTGGGGGTCTAGGGAACACGTGAAAAAAGGAATTTTTCAAATCGGTGCTATTCCACCATTTATTCATATTTTCCGGCTTATTTATTGCACTAAAAGCTCATTTCGAGAAAAACAGAATGCATTTTTTATATTTTCTAAACATAAAACCATGAAGAACCGTCCTACTCAAACACACCAGTTGACCCCAGAATAAAGAAAAAAATCTATAAAATAAAAATATAATGCTCCAATAAATAATTTCCATTTATATATATATATAAAAAAAAAACAACATATAGGTACAATTTTAAAAGTATGTACAAATATTACATACAAAGAAAAAGGTATTTGTACTGAAATCACAAAAATATCACCTTCAGTAATAAAAGTCACTACTAGAATTTCCGGCGAGGCAGCTGAACTAACAGAAAGCACCACTACATAGTAATTAGTAAATATCCGACGCGCACCTAACCAAATTTAGTGAGACAGCAAACCATCGAACGCAAAACACACGCAACGATCATTGTCGAGTGTAGAATATGAGAATGTAGTTCAGCTGCCCCACCCGTCCATTTAAAATAACTACTTAGCCTTCAGCTTCTTCTTCTTCTTCTTGTCGACCTTCGTTAGGATCTCCGTGGCGCTCGCCAGTCTTCTCAGAGAGACCTTCTTGAGCTTGGTCTTCGAGGAAACGTTTTTTGAAAAGTTATGTACACGAAAACCCCCCTGCTTGCTAGGCCCCGGTTCCGAGATGCAACTCAAGGGGGACAAGTAGGTGGGTGCGGACGAGATCCGCGTTTTTTGCGTGAAAATCTGCGGCTTGGTGGTCGACGCATCCCAGGAAACCACCAGATTGTCATTAAACTTCTTGTTGTCCTTGTTCTTGTACTTGGCTATGACGGTTTTACCCTCGCTGTTCTTTATGAAGCAGATTTCTTGTAAGTGGATGCTGTTGCTCTCCGCCTTCTGGTTATCAAAATTGTCCCTTATAGTCTGTAACTTTGATGTTATGTCTAACCTCACCTTTTGGGCTGTGACATTGGGTGACTTTTTGTTCCTGATTATCGTTTGCTTTGGGTTTTTGTCTGCGGCGGCATTCTTGCTCTTCAACGTCAGATCCTTGCGAGATTTTGCCTTAAAGCACTTGTTGAGTCGGATGATGGATTTCGAAGAGCTTGTCACAACCAAGTTCTCTTTTCTCTCGAGCGGTATCGAGCCGCTCCTCGCCTTGCTGTGAGATTTCTTTAGCACCGTCTTTGCGACTGGTGGGCGGTTCTTGATGACAACACCGCGTGTTGATTTTCCCTGAAGCAACAAAATTCTTACCAACATTAATTTATATTGTGCGAATTTTTTTTCAACAAAATCTATCAATGCACTAGTTTTTCCTATCTGTGCTTGCACACAAAAAAAATGAGAAACAATCATAACCATTTTGCTTTGAGTTTACTTACGTCTAGATCGATTGTATTTTTTTTGACTTTTTTTGAGGTTTTATTACTGTGTGGTTAGATCGGAAGCTGTCAACAAAAACAACAAAAAAGAATTGTGAAAAAAATTATGACTCTGTTATACCCTCGATCAAAAGTAAGAATTTGGTGATAGGAAAGATGTATTAAGTCGAGAACAAATCCCACCCTAGACATACACGGGTCTTTAAATGGGCAGCACAAATTAAAAATTTCATGTTAAGATAAAAAAATAAGTTTCGGTGGAAATGAATTTGATCACGCTTCATTTTTAAGATGAGATGGTGATGAAAAAAAAACGAATTTTTCAATTTTGTCAAAAGCTTTTTATTCCGAAGTATCTTTAATAAATTATTTGGTAACAGTATGAAATCAAAAGTATTCCCATTACGCTAATATATAATATACTGTTAAAATAGCTGCACTCATAACTTCGAACACACTGTATATATGTTTATACATAATGACTTACTTTTTATCGTACAGAGACAAACTAAAAGAAATTTATAGGTATTTTTATAAGCTTCCATTTGCTATGGGTATTTTCTGACGATATTTGCGAAAATGTATTAATTTATACAAATATAAAAAAGTCTTTTAATAAAAGTGCTATTTTTTTTTGGGCCAGAAATTATTTAGGGTGTTACTGCAAATATGTTACAAACTTCTGGAGGGTATTCCTTACCCAAAATTAAGCCTAAAATGTCTTAAAAGTCAGTATTTATAAAATTTCTCAGATAATTTTGAGTCAAATGAAAAAAATATACGTTTTCAAGAAAAATGTTGCACCTAAAACCCCAGTGTTTATTTTTTTTGATATCTAGACTGAAAATAATGTATATTAATGATTAAAAATAGACTATCTCTGGGACAAAAAATGTCGTAAGATCTTACCAACCTTTGAAACGTAAATCGAATCTAGAGCAAGATATGTTCTCAACACGATTATAAATGAATTGCTCATCTTCAGATAGGAGTATTAAGTAACACTTAAAAAATGATTCCAATCAAATGACATTAACATTCGTCTTACTTTTGATCACTGGGTATACCTTAAACTTGTACAAAGAACGTTCATATAGAAAGGAAAAAGCTCTGCTCTCGTCGCTAAAAGCGTTGTGGTTAGACACAGAGGAAAGCATAACAACTAAAAAAACGTCACTACAGTTTTAGAAAAACTAGTGCCAGAAGCTACTGATCTGGAAAACGAAAAAACAAATTAAAAATAAAGGATAGACTGGTTAAAATGTTTAATAAAAAAAATCAGTGCTAGCGTTACAATATTGTTACAATAAAATTTTTAAGGTCTAACAGTCAGCATAAAAATCGACATAAAAAAAATACATGACATGACCACAAAATTACAATACAAAGATTTATTTCGTATAATATGTATATATAAAAATAATAATCACAGGACTGGATTGCATTCCAATTAATTTCAGACAATTAATTTAGGCAAGGACATCATAATTAATGTTACATTAATACTGGCAATTTTCAGAGATTTGACATTTTTTTATTAGGAGTCATTCTAATAGGCGATTTAAAGCTCTGTACTGGTCCCTATCTACTTCAAATCGGGGCTCGGTCGTAGTCGTATCATGCGTGCACAGGCTCGAAAATTATAATGTTCAACATGGGCAGGTGTGTAGGAAAATTTTGCGTACAATGAAGAATTCAATTCCTTGAAACGAACAGAGTGTAGCAGAATAAAAATTGCCAAATTGCCCCAGCACCGACGATGTTCATTTTTCAAATTTTGATCGCTATCAGGAGTACTTAAAACTTTACCGAACATAAAGTAGTGTATTCTGAGTTAGGAACAGTGAAGGAGCTCGGAAAAAATTGATATTAAAAGCATGTGTACAATACTTAAAAAGTTACCCGGAATTTCGAATTTGAAAAGAATTTATTCACAGAGAACTTCAAAAACAGTCATGTAAAAAGATATTGCTATGAACATTTTAGATCTGAAAGCCAAAGTAAGACTTAGAGTGTTCAGTCCTGGTATTCGAGACCGGGATTTCACCCCAAAAATCTGGTCCCGGGACCAGCAGAATGTCCCAGGATCAATTAAAAGTCCTAAAATTGGTAGTATCAGAAACACCACGAAAAATGCACTAAAGCGGCACACAAAGCATGCGCACAGCGAGACCCCATTTGTATTTATAAAAATATGATAATCAGATAAATATCTGAATCTTCCTGCACTAGAACTAGGAAATGAATAAAAGAAAAAAAAAAGAAATCACTGATTCATCTTATGGGAATCACTTTGGAGTGCACTAGACTGGGGATGATTCTTCACTTTGATATAAAAATATTTTATTTCAATCCGAAGCACCAGGACCATCTGATTGATGATAATGAGATGGAAGAAACTAAAGTCTGTGATTGTTTAGAAGATGACCATGGCTTCATATTTAGTTTACAAAATGGGGGTTAAAAATCAAATAAAAGAAGAATATGGAATTAGTTTATTTGTTTATTAAAAACAATAATTTTGTTTGAGTTAATTTTTGTGGCAATGAAATTAAAGAAAATTTTTTATGTATTGCAATACACATTTTTTCTTAAAATCATAATTATTGTTTATTATCATTATTATCACAAAATTCTGAATAAACATATCGTTATTCAAACAAACCGTAATAAATCCTAATACAGTTCAAACAAACCGAGATATATCCATTTTTTGATTTTGATTAATGTCTGAATGACTATGCACATATACAAATTTACCCTTTCATCTTGTATACCTGTAATACGAAATGCCCCGACAATAAAAATTCATCTTTCTGTATGGCTCATCCTGTACGAGAAAAGGGCATTTTACTTGAAAACAGGTTAGGTGGATTTATTACCTTTCGTCATGTTGCTCCTCATTTCATGATGGGAACACTTTCTACAATTTTTCAGTAAAATCTTTACATGCAATTTCTAGTACGGACAAATTAGATTAAAAAACAGTGAATAGAAAAAATAATTTATAAAATAATGATATTTGAGATGCATACTCTAGATGGGGTTAGAAATAGATACTCGAAAAGTTTTTCACTTTTATCAAACACTAAGGTGTGTAAAATTGATCAATAAAGTGATTCTATCTTGTAAAGCGTTCGTTTGTAAGAGAAAAAATAATAGGAAATAAAAAATTTGTCGTTAATTCTGCACAAAAAATGCCCTATTAACCTTGTAGCTTATCCTCACCTATTTTATGCTAACAGCGTCTGAACGGACGGTAGTTTGGAGCGCACAGTTAAAAATCAATCCTATCCGAAGTTTCACAGCGAATATCTTAAAACCGGTTACTTTAACGAGAAAATTGCTCAGGAATGAATTTATAGAGAGGAATTCACTCTATAAGATGCACGTATAGCAGGTTATACCTGGAAGGATTACGGTAATAAAAATAAAATAAATAAAATGATAAACAATCTCATAAATAAGGACAGGTTTATTTCGCCATTGGTGGAGAGATTCAAAAACAAAGGAATCAAAACAATTACCGCTGTAGATGACGCTGATGTACTCATAGTTCAAACCACCTTAAATGAATCTCATGAAACTGATACAGTAGTCATTGTCGGACAAGAAATTGATCTTCTCGCATTGATTATCGCTCGCGCATCTGAAGATAAAGACATCCGTTTCTTAAGAGAGGCTCAGGGAAAAATAAAAAATAAAGCGTACAGTTCTCAGGACTTGCAGTCCTCAGAAGTTTTAAAAAGCTGTAAGGAGACAGTTTTGTTTGTCCACACGTTCAGATGCGATACCATTTCAGCTTTCTTTGGTAAAGGAAAAGTGCAAATAGTGGAATGCGTCAATAAAAGAAAAAATCTCGTCGTTGGTTGATCAATCTAGTACTGCTGGGATTCTACCAAGACTGCCACCAACATCTGAGACATTACATCAACATTCTTCTCCAAATTTAATCTTGGCAAGGAGAAAACTTGGAACCAACGGATTTGGGTTGGAAAAAGGTAGGCAATCTTAGCATCCATTTATACCACCAAGTTACCATCCCAACAAACACCGAAGATCAGCCCATCAGCGGGCCATCACTGGGCCAGAAGTTTCATTTCTGGCCCAGTGATGGCCCGATGAAGGGCCAACCTTCGGTGTATGTAGGGCAGCATCAATTTCCACCCTGCAGCTAATATCCTGCAGCTGCAGAAAGGGTTGCGCAAAACGATACAGCTGTGTTAAGGTAGGATTGCGCTGCTCAACAATGTGCTCTAATTGCTATGGGCGAGGATGTTTAAATTCCTAATTTGAAGAAGAGTGTCGATGAAGAACTCCTCAATGAGTAAAATTGGCAGAATTTTAGTGGAATAGGGGAAGAGAGGCAACCACTTAAAAAAAAACGCAGAGCTCTACCTCGAGGGTGGTGTGGAAACGAGCTCAAATTAAAAAATACAGCTTTGTGGAAAAAAAGGGAAAACAAATAAAAATCACGCATCAAAACCAGCTATACATGCTTCTTATAGAGACAATTCCGCTCTATAAATTCATTCCTGAGCATTTTTCTCATTAAAGCAACCGGTTTTAAGATATTCGCAGGATCGATTTTTACCTATTCGCTCCAAACCTCTGTTCGGAGGCTGTTAGTGCGAAATAGGTGAGGATAAGCTACAGGGTTAATAGGACATTTATTATGCAGAATTTAACGACAAATTTTTCATTTCCTATACTTTTTTCCCTTCTGACAAATGGTTTACAAGATAAGAGTGAAAAACCAGCTTTGAGTCCCCGTTGGGGGTGGTTTTCTTGCAAAAAAAGGGACATTCCACCCCCAAATGGGGGGAACTTTTCGGGTACCTATGTCTAACCTCATTTACATCCCAAATATTATTACTTTATAAATTATTTCTACTAAAATGTCTAATTTGTGTGGACTATTTCACCTAATATTTTAAAATCGATAAAATGGGTGGATCATCTCTTTTCTCGATTTTTTTTGCGAGTCGCATATAAGTACTTACAAATTGTTTATTAAATTGCCTATCACCTTAATTAAATGGTGCATGCTAATTAGCAGCCTAATTAGCTATTTCAGTTTTCTTACTTCATTATTGAATTTATTTTTACGACAATGGATAGTGAAAAAAATGCAAAATGTGCTGTGTGTGGAACTCAGCCACACACAGCACATTTTGCATTTTTTTCACTATACATTGTCTTAAAGGTCTAACGATGGTATTGGTAATCACGATGATTAAAAATGAACATCATCCACGCTAGGGCCAGTCTTATCCCGCTACACTCTTTCTCGCCTCAAATCCTCCGACATTACTACAACGAATTTGACGGCACGAATCGCGAAAACGACTACGACTCTGCCTGTTATGTTACCAAAAATGACTAACAGATACAACACGTTTTAATTGTTACTGGTACATTGTCAGGAAGCGCACTAGGATAGTCATTGATATTATTTACATTTTCACAACTGTCATCGCTATTGCCTACCTGTGATTGTAGGCCGCCCCTAGTTCTGGCCCTCATTTTGGGATGATTCTCGCCACCGATTTCGGTGGACATCGTCCTCAGCCAGTCCCTGAGGCCTGTCAGCGAGTGGAATTCGGAGTTTGGCAGGCGAGAACACGGATTCTGGCCTGTCATGTCTAGAATGGAAGCGCCTATCGATTTGCCCACCTGAAACATCAACGTTACAGCGTTACTCCATTTTCTTATCTGCTAGATATGAGTCACCCATTTTTTTTTTAATTTGAATGATTTAGAACAACTGATTGCTGCTTAAGGTGAACTTCGCCCTTTTATGCCACAATTATTTTTTATTTTTGTTAATATTGTATGTACTCATCTGGTGTAAAACATCTGTATAATTCTGGACATAAATAAAGACGTTTTTTATTATTATTATTATTATTATTATTATTATTATTATTATTATTATAAGAGGGATTAAGAAATAATCTTAATGAGAGTTCTTTAACAAACATCCTGTATTGTCCAGCAAAAAACTATTCCTCACTGATAAAGTAAATGAAACAAAAAGTATACATTGTACAGGGTCCGCAACTTAAAACTGCTTAGGCCCGTATCTTTAACTTTTTTTTAAACGTCCATGTCCTGCTATAAATGTGCTTATAACGACGTAGGCTTGTGTGGTTGAAAGTACATCCGCTCGGAAACACTGCACCGATTACCTCACTTTCTGTCACTTAAATTACGAATACCCTGTATGTGGTGGTTTGGGACTGAAGCAAGAGAAAGTCTGTAGAGTTTAAATACATTGATTTTTGTTTTAAAACTTCTATTGTCCGTTTCACGTTCTCACAATACTTTATAACGAAATATTTATTAATTATTAGCACTAATTGGTAGATTAAATGACGTTTAGCAGTCCGTGTCGCTCAGCTGATGGGACACTCCTGTAACGTTTGAATGAGCAAATGGATTTTTTTCAAATTTGGTGTAGTGATATGGTATGAAATTTTCAATTATATGATGCAAAGAACCAAAATGGCCGACTTCCGGTTTCGATGTAATTGAAATTAAGTTTATAAGGTATATAAAATTACAAGAGTTCTCAATTTATTCTGGAAGTTTCCAGAAATCGAAGATTCTGGCATTCTCGAAGTTTTGAAAAATGTTAAAAATTATTTAATTTTTAAATACAAAAGGTTTAAGAGTTTTTTCTGTATGGAACGTCATAAGGATTTATTTGCTAAATTTTGAAAATAATTTAAATCATTTTCTGGGTTGTTAAAAAATAGGTACTTATAAAATAAAAATCGCTTGATTTTACATCAACCCTGATTTTGAGCTACTTCTTTAGAATACCAAATAATTTAACACTTTTGCAGTTTCATTCAGAGGAGACAAAAAGCTGGGTGAACCATATCTCCGTGCCAACCGGCTAACAGTTGTCCGTGGCTAAATCCAAAGCAAATATATCACATATACTGTACACAAACAAATTATGTACATTAAAATTACCTCTTCAAACACTTGCGGGTTATATTTAGGGGGCACAGGTATAGTGTGTACTTTACCGCAGGGTTCTTTCGTGGTAGGTGGCAAAACATTCACTAATCTACCGGTATTGTAATTGCACTCGAGCGTATAGCTCTTGATGATCCCGGTAATTGAGAGTACGGCGACCCTTCCTGAGCCCGCCCTGCTCATGCCGTCCCTCTTGTCCCTGAAACAGCCAAAAATCGTATCGCTGGACGACTGCTAGAGATAAAAAAAATTAATATTTTCCATAAAATACACACTATACAGGGGTATTCTAGAGATAGTGGTCAAGGTGATGCCTATGGTGAAAAACGACATCACTATCAACTCCCTGAACACGATATAGGGCAATTCGACAGTCAACGGTTCAAAAGTGTTTCGGGTTTTTGTGATTTTTGAGGAATCTTCTACATCTTCTTACAAAAACCACCACTGTGCTAAAACTACTCAGTGGTTTGATCTGAAATTCAGTACAATCTATACCAAGCTATGCAAATTTGATGTATGTTTCGTTTTGACCACTGTCTCTGGGACACCCCGTATAGCGTATAAGTAGTTCAAATGTACCTTCAGATACAAAAGAGTTATAGATGAAGGTACAAGTGAAACAATTTTTTTTATCCAGCAGAACGTAAAACTGTAATTTTATACAAACCATTTGAATAAAAGTAAATCCTATAATATCAGAAATTAGAGATTTATGATAATAATTTTATTGTTATTCAGGAATAAATACTGTTTGCAAAAAAATCAGCCAAATTTCGCATTCGTGTTAACCGTCAGCGTGCCAATTAAATTTAAGAAAAATAGAAATCGACATTTCCATTTTTAAATCAATTCAAAATTTTAGATTGTACAGTCATGGTCACAGTGAGGCATTCACGTGAACAGCTATTATAAATTTTTCCAGGTTGGATATCTACCTCCGAACTCTAATAATATTTTAGAAGATACACAAAAAATACTTTATAGGGTCAATGGCATACAACATTAATACATTTTTTATGAACATAAAATCCTTGCAGTACCCAGCAAACAAAACTTATTGATATTATATAACCTGGTAGTAATGGGTTACATTAACAGTATTTATTAATGTTATGTTAATATTATGACATTTGTTATAAAATAATAACATAATCGTGTTACAATATGTTGTTATGTTTTAGTAATATAATCATTTTGTAACATTTAAAGTTCAGCCAATATAACAAAGTTATATAACAATGTATGGTTTAATAATATTTTTGTTACATAAAAACTCTTATAATGAATATATAACTTAAATAATAAAAATCGTATAACTATTATGTTGAAGTTTGGTAAATTTATATTTAAAAACGTTTGTGGTAGGGCGGCAGACTCTGGTATTCGGCGGAGGCCATTTTGCTCGTGTTTTCACTAAGTTAAGCCAGAGTAAAGAGCTTAACAGATCTGTTAAGCTCTTTACTCTGGTTAAGCTCAACGTCCCAGCATCGTTGTGTAGAAACTACAGTTGTTTTGTGCTCTTCGATTTAAATGTAGTTAATATTGGTGGTCAATGTGCATTGAAGATAAGCAGGTATATAAAATATATTATAATTTTTATGTCTATCAAATACAAATATGACTTTTTCAATTCTAACCTCAAATCAAAATATGGAGAGAAAAGATATTTAACAAAATAATTGTTGAAAAATTAAAAAAAGGTAAAGTCACTTAGTCATTTATCCTGTCACGAAATCATCAGTGCGTAGAAATTCAATTGAAAATGTAGATAATTAATGCCAATCATAGTTTTCCTGAAAATGATATTTTATTGAACTGAAAATTATATTTTTACAATTAAAAGCAGTTTTCCTCTAAAGTATTCCATACCTACTCAGTTAATAAAGACATTTTAAATTAGATACTTTTGAAGTAACCATCACCATTTTCATTTTCAATGTTCTTATATATAATATAACTGAAGTTTTCTGAACTAAACTACCTACCTATATTTGACGGTATTGTATTTTAAAAAATGTAATACATTATTATTATACTGATTCCAGAAAGAGTGGAAAGAAGCAATTCTTGAGATAATATTCTCAGGATACTAATTTATTTACTAACGAATGGGCTACGAAATGCTCAGGAAGGGCTATTGGAATAATTTAAAGCGTTGACCTGGAGGTTATCACGGCAAAGAAAGGTGAGGAACTTTAACCAATAACTATAAGAATATCTTATTAATATTGCTATCATTGTTTCAGAAGTTTTTGTTGCAAGTTTTTCATATGTGATGCAACACACAATAGAGCAGGTAACATCAGAGTGGTTTCGCTTAGCAAAACAGAGGCATAAGATGGAAAAGAAACACAAGGCAGTGCAGAGGAATAACAACATTTGACACTTAGAGTCTGTAGCTGTAGGTTTCTGGAAAGCCAGTGTGTGCGCGTCTAGTTTGACTGGAAATTTGTTATACAGGTTTTTGCATAAATATTCTTAGAAACGACAAAGAATAGAACTTACCAATTTAATAAAAAAATCTAAATAAACCTTTGTTAGAAACTAAGTAATTTCCAACACATATTAAGCAGATCAATGAAAAATAATCTCAATTTATTGTTTTTTTAATATTGTTCAGTTTTGTATAGAAGTAATTAGAACTATTGCAAGTTTTATCCATTTTTACCCCACTGAACACAATTTACAATTTTGTTCTTCGTGAGTAATTATATTTCCACGATATTTACCTACATATAGCAAATTTAAAGTTTCGAAAAAAAATTACAAATATGTTTTTTTATTTAAATTTTGTGAATCTTATGCCTAGTCGAAGTTTGTCGACACATTTATAAAATGTCCTACTGTCTGGACTGCTTTGTATTGACAATGCTATCTTGATTTTGATTTTTTTTGTCATAAATAGAATGTCATGCCATCACAGATATAGTCTGGTAAACTCTAAGGTGGCGTATGTATGAGTCGGTAACACGACGTACGATTTGATATGCGATGGGCATAAAGCTATCGCAGTGACATAGAGATGAACTAGTTGTGTATGTCTTATTCTATTAGTTTATATGATGAATCGACCTTTGGACGCGCTAGCTTAGAGTTTACTCGACTATAGCATATTTTGTGTTACAGAGATTGGATGAATATTTAAAAATTTCATTTTGTATATTTTACACGGTATATCTAAATTCATGTCATTAATTTCGAGATGTAGTTTTGTGCCCAAAGATATTTTTAAAAAGTCTAATAGACAAGAATTTAAAATGCTTGCAAAAGAAGCTGCGGCCTGGGACGTCCGGGTGAAATGTAGGTCAATCGTGTCTCAGTACTGAAGTATGGTACCTAAATAATAATTTAAGGCATGATTATGTAGACGAAATTAAGAAGTTTTTCAGAAAAATTTGCGATTTAAATTTGGGACAAATAATTAAAAAATGAGCAGATTTAAAATTTTGTTGAGAAATTTGATTTTTTATTTATAAAATTTCAATAGGGTGTAATTTCGTAAAAAAATCAAAATTTTTTGACGAGATGTGAAATCCTTTGATGAATAATGTTCGCTCTTATTATGAAAATTAATATTTTATAGTAGCTATGTCTTGAGTCCCATACTTCAGTACTGAGATATGGATAAATTAATTACACGAATTTAGATAAACTGAATATTATTTAGTACATTATTTATGTATGAAGTGAAGTGAATAATAAATCCATTCCACCATTGTGTAGCAGATGATTTTTATTTTATTTATTTTTTTATAGTTTTGTTAACATGTTAATTTCATCCAAATATAGATTTATAACTCTCACTGCTTTTTTAATAATTATTACTTTTGAATCCATTTCCTGGTAAATGGAATATTTGACATGTTCAAAAATACATTTTTTTTAGCGGTAATCTAGTTTTGCAAAGTTCTTTTCGATAAGTTGTTAAAATATAGAAGCATGCTACTATGCCATGTGTCACCCGGAATGTTTTATTCACTATGTAAATAAATTTAAATTGTTAATTTGAAATAACATGAAAAATTATATGTGTGTGTTTATGGAATTGAAGTAATAATCAAATATGCCAAAAATCACGTAAGTACAAATGTGTTTGCAGTATTTCAAATTACTGATTTGTGTATTTAAAATTGGGTATATAGAGTGTCGCACTTAAGAGTGTAACAAACACCCTTATAACTTTTTTCCGATTGGAAACAAATTTTGCTCACAGAACAAATTAGGATCTACTTAGGGCTAAAAAAAACATTCGTCACACATAAATGCAAAGATAACAGCGAATGTTTTTTTTTGTCATAAGTAGATCATAATTTGTTCTCTATTTGAGTAAAACTTGGTTCAAATCGGGAGGAAAGGAGTTATAAGGGGGTTACACTCTTAAGTGCGACACACTGTATATTTGGTAACGGAAGTATGTACAGTTATATAACATTTTGATAACATCATTGTTTTCGTTGTATAATAATAATATTACATAATCGTAAATGTTATCCTGCCATAACATAACTGTTATTATAACTAGTTATATTAATGTTATATAATGTCTCAGTTAGTCTGAGTGGGAAATAGTAACATTAGCGTTACACCATTATTTTGTACGTGTTACATAACTCGTTACAACAAAAATATTTTAAATATATAACGATGTTTGCTGGGTAGGTGGCACAAAAATAAACTATCAGAAGATGCCAGAAAAAAAATTGTTTTGCAATAACTTTAAGTTGCAAACATTATTGTGATCATGACTGTACAATAAAATGAAACATGCTTTGCAACAACTGCAAACATTATTATGGCCATGACTGTACAATTCAAACAAAAAAAATCTTGATATGTAAATCCTAAACAAGTATTTTAAGGTAATAGCCAAAACCATCAAGCTCTCTCAAAAACAAACAAGAAAAATCACACGTCACACCCACCTGAGATACATGTTCCTCTCTGTAAAGTTACAAGCATTGAAATGAAAATTGTGATTATTTATACTCATCAGCTTGGGCAACAGCATACACTCCACGTTCCTCTCCACGTCCTCGAAGTGGTTGCCGTATATGAAGATGCCCTTCTTGGACGCGTGCCCGTGCAGGTCCATGTACATGAACAGCCCCGACTCGTTGGAGTTGACGTCGCCGTGCGCCCCTATCACGACGTTCTCGAAGCTGACCTCCTCCTTGCTCTCGGTGTGGTGCAGCTCCGCGCCACAGTTTCTGCAGAAATTATGCCCTGCGGAAGTGTTTAAGGTGAATGTGGGTATGATGGTGGAGATGCCCGGCATGGTGTCCTCCAGCTTGAGGATGTTGTTCTTACATTTGGTGCACCAGGGGCTGGAGGGGGCGTCGCCCTCCTCCAAGGTCATGTGAGATACCTTCTTGCTGATGTTGTCGTTCTGTTGGTTCTCCTCGTCCTCGGTGATGCTAACGTCCGTCACGTTGCCATTGCAGTTCTCGCATATCGGGACTTTGTCCTCCTTTTCGAAACCGAAGTGGTAATATCTAAGAGAATGTTTGACATTAATGAAATATAAATTTAGAAACGGGGAAATGGCTGATGACCTTTTACTATAAACGTGTCGAAATTTAATCGGGGGTAAATACACAAGAGGCTGACTTGTTTCAGGACAAAATTGTTTTTTAGACTAAGGTATTTCAGAAACATGGAATATACACTTGTAGACTTTTTATTTTAAAGCGTTTAGAGCCACTTAGATTATAATGGCTGCTATACTGTAAAGTGATCCAATACGCTATTTTTTTCTTTGTATTTGACTCGTTCTATACCAGCCGGTAATTACAGAATAAAGATATTTACTTACTTACTTACTTACTGTACGATTTTAAAAGTATTAATACAGCTGTGTAAAATATGAAATAACAATTTACTTACCTAATTAAAGCTCTAGCAGCATACACAGATGGGTGATCAGTCAAGCTAGGGTTAAGATACACCCTGTTGAGATTCACTCCCCTGTTGTCCGTACGGTAGTGACCTCTGGAAACTCCGTCGGGGTTGAGGAATGGTATCATCTTGAACACATACAATTTACGTAGATGGTGGGCAACTAAATCGTCTCTGGTCAAGAGCAGATTTAGAATGCCGTTGAACACAAAACTGGATGGGGTTTCGCCAGGATGGACCCTGGCAGAAATGAAAATGACCTGGAATTTTAAAAAAACTTCTTCCACTTATGTCCATAAATGATTTGGTGATAACGAGGCATTTTATTTCAAATCGAAATAATTTTAGAACAACACTGCTTACTAGCTCTTCAAAACCTAGAATTTCTCTGGGTTTTCCCTGAAAAACTTTAGATTTTGAACAATATATTACTATTAGGATGCACATTCTGAAAGATATTGTCATCATTACTAGAAACACAGTGCTTTTATGTAGTTTAAATTACAGTTCAACAACAGACTGTCAAGTAAAAGATGACATAATACTAACATTAAAAATAACAAATAACAGTAGATGGCGCCAGATGCCAAATAGCAGAGTTGTAATTCCAATAAAAGTAACCTTATCTTAAGTGGTTTTGACACGAAAAACCCTTTGATTCATTAATTTGGAAGTTGTACTCCATTATTTAACGAAAAAATTATATTACTTTACATACAATTCTCGCAAATACCTGCCCTCGAATTATTCGATTTGCAACGAAATACCCAAAAGTCGCAACACACAAAACACTCTCTGACCTTCTTCCCCACGAACTTGTGGGGCCTGGGCATCCTCGTATTCGGAAAGAGATTCTTCAGCCTCTCCTCCCGCTCCATGGTGATCCCATGGTAGGACGTGATGGTGATCAGATGAACGGATCTGCCTTCGATCGAGTGATTCACCACTTCCCTGGTATAGTAGATGTCGTCCTCGCATACCGGTTGTACATTCAGATATTTCGAGTCTATGTTGACGAGCATCTTTTCCAATTCCATGTAGGAGAAGGGGTAGGTGAACGCGAAATACATTATGCTGTCACAGTTCTCGGGCGTCCGGAATTTAAAGGTTAATGTGAATATGTCGTTTTGTAACTGAAACAGTATCAGAGGCATTAGAGCACTAGAATATTTATTGAATAAATCAGCAGGTGCAGCATTTGTCAGGCACCGAGCTCGCAAAGCTCTCTGGGAAACTTGAATGCGATACAGGATGTATACTAACACACAGTTTGGAAATTCTCTAACTTTTCCAGGTTGTCCAAAACTTTTCAATCAAAATTCTAGAAGATTTTTCTGATGCTTGTCAAAAAATAAACATAACTGTATATTATTAAGAGAACAATTTTATGAAGATAGACTGTGCACGTCAAAAGTCTCCTCTCGACCTTTTAATTTTTGAACAGCTTATTTTTGAGCAAATACCTAAATCCGAGTGGTTTATTCGAGGGTAAGAATACTTTCTTTCACGGAAATACGATAATCAGCCCTACGATGGAACATTTACGTTAGTCATAACGCCTATGTTACGGTCATCTGTCTCTCTCACTCTCATATATTTTTTGGTCAGCACTCAACATAACGGCTACATGTTAAATAACGTAAACGTTCCATCATAGGCCTGAATGTTTGTGTTAAAAATGGCACAATGGGTTGAGTGACACCCTGAAAGGCTGTTCCATCTAGAAAAAAGTTTAGAGGGGTTAAGCCTGGAGAGCGGGCGGGCCACGATAACTGCCTCCTTGCTTCCAAGGATCTTGCACTCTAAACTCGTGCACCAAATAAAGTTAATTAAACGCTGCTGCTGTTTTAGTTAAAATTCCCAAAGACATTTTTATATTCGGTCGACATTTTAAATTAGATGAATATAATATTTTGAAATTTTAGGACTATATTCTAGATGAAATGATCTTCCGAATGAATTGAATTGAATCAACCCATTGTGCCATTTAAAAAAGAGATTAAGATGGAGGTGAGGCGCCATTTTTAATACTAACGTTGCCATATTCTCATAAAAAAAATTATTCACCCTCAAATAAACCACCAAAATTTGGTTAGAAAAATTATTTAAATAAAAATTGTAGCAACTTTTATTTAAATAATTCTTCTTTATTGTTAATACTTTACGATTTAAGTCAATTTTATTGATTGCAAAATCAATATGAGCATTAATAAGGTCGAAACAATAGGGAATATGTTTCAAAAATATGAAAGAATTTTGTGAAATTTTGTGAAAATGAAACAAAAGTTTTGATAAATTTTATAATTGACAATATTGATAACTAATTATTATGTTAGAACAACAGGGCAGAGATAGTTGCAAAAATCTGTGGTGAAGTGCAAATTTTCACCTTTCTAGCGGCTGTAAATCGTGAAGTAATAACAACAGAAAAAAATCATTTAAATAAAGTTTTTCTTACTCCCCACAATATTAGTAATACCTAATTTTACAACACCCTATATTACAAAAAAAAATTTCTCGTAGGAATTTATTGTTCTACATACTGTATTAAACAGGCTAACATGTTAAACATCAGCCATTTATTTATATCAAGGCACACTTACATTAAATACAGGTCTGTCGAAGATCCTTTCCCACTTGGGTTTGCCAGGTAAGATCCTGTAAACGGGCGCCATCCCCTGACTGTACATTTTGCCTTGGCGGTTCAAGTCGACCATGTTAAATCTAACGTACAAGGAGGGTTCCGGTGCTGAAAGTCAAAACAGAAAGTACACATCACGTTTGAAATTCGTTAGTGGGAAAGTTGTTACCTTTCATGCCGAAATAGAACCATGTTCTGTTGCCATTTTCGTACTCGGTACCATAGCAATCAGGTTTGGTCCAAATGTTAAACTCGGCATCGTAAATTTCTTGAACTAGGGGTTTATTTGTGGGCTGTTTAATGATAACTGAAACATTTTTTGATAAACGGAAAAATTTTTCTCTCAGTATTACCTCGGACAATGCATCTTTCATAAATGTTAATTTGGTATATATAATCTCTGATTCTGTAAATTTTAGAACTGGAACGCTTGCTATATCTATAAAAAGCACCATCAAAAGTCTCTAAACCTTAAAATTATCCGCTTCTATCTCAACTTCGATTAAGTGACTTTCTAAACAGTAAAAATACATCTTTAACTGATTGGTGTTCATTTTAAACAAGTTTCCTGCTAGCCCGGAACCCAGATTACATAATTTTTTAAACAAGTGGAGTATTTTGATCATACCTAATGAAACATTAGGTACAATTATATACACTTCAGTAAGTGGATTTCCAGACAACAATGTTCAAGTGTTAAAAGGGATCTAGCTAGCTCTAAAGAAACAGCTTATATTTGCCGACATTGCCGACATTTTGAGGACTGCTGATTAATCTTTAAGTAATTTTCTGCAACTGAGCAAAAGAAAACGGCTCAGAACAAGAACAGAAGTTAGATTTTTACTTTAGGATTCAAATAAAAATTAAAGTAAGTGGTAAAGGTCACAATACTAGAGAACAAATATTGAATACGTTCCAGAGCTATCGTGCACACTAAAAAATTAGAAAGACAGGATTTTTTTCGCTCAAACTTAGAATGTCTACATTTCATGACATTTCAAGCCCATTTGAACAAAAAAGATTTTCAAAATTATTTTTACCATTACTATACTTCCATGATGATGAATTATATAAAAGGTCACAATGTAACTTAACAAAATTTTAGAAGTTTAGAAAAATTAATGAAAACAGCATATTTTCTTGTGGGGCTAGTCTAACAGGAAAGCAGTAAATTGGTATATACACTAGAAATTTTGAAAAATATCTCAATATCTACCAAAGCTAAGTAAACTTCCATGTCCAAAAGAGGAAACAGAGTATGACGCCAAAAAAATATTGCTGTTAAATGCCGAAGGTATAGCTATACGACTTGGGCATTGGGTGCGTTTAGGGAATGCAACTGTTGGCAACAGTTGCAAGCAGCTGTTCCCTAAAAAACAACGCTGAGAATGTGATCCATTTTTTTTTAAATTCAGTTTTGGTGATATATATCAAGTAATGTTATTATTTTAGCTATTACTGCATAATCAATTTAAACCAAAACAATAATTTCTTAAATAAAAATAAGAAATAAGAATACACCCATCTAGACACAGATTTCAAATTATTTTATTTGGTGGGAAATAATTTAACCAATAGTAGACAGCTTTCGCTTAGACTGTAACTATCTTACATGAATGCCAAACACTTTCTTTCATCAAGCAGATCAATTTGGTCTTCCAAAAAGTAATTTAAAATAAATGAATCAGTCACAATCGCATACACCAAACACTTATTTATTTAACTGTTTTAACGTTATGACATTCAGTTGATAACATAAAGGTTTTCTTTGACATAACCTCAACTGTAGTGACATTTAGCAACATTCTTTACACCGTTTACTGAACTCACCACAATTGACTAGAATCGAAAAGTAATCAGGTTGAGTGTTTATTCTCACCGGTTGCATTCTCTAAACGTGCCCATTTACATACAAGACACGATTTTAATAATAATTTTCGCTTGGTTAATAAAACATACATATTTTATTTTACTCAATAAATGGAGACTCAAATTATAAATGGATCGGTGCTATATGCGGCCTGGCTAACATGTCAGTATGTGATTTAAATGTGTTGAGCTCCCTTCACTTCAACTGCAGATATCTCAAAAAAATGGAGTGGAAAAAATTGAAAAAATTACGTGTTCATTATTTATCTATTGTAAACCACTCACTGATATATTAATGACAGGTTAAAATATTATAATAAGCCCCGTGCAAAAAATATAATCTTAAGGGCTATTTACGATATTCTTTTGTTGTACAGATATTTTTTATTTCGAAAAAACTTGAGAAATTGATCGATTATAAAAATCGTCTTTTTTAACATTTACACCGCCATATCTTCAAATTTAATCGAGCTATGGATCTGATTTTTTTTTTAAATTCAAGTACACAAACAAGTGCTTCCAATGGTCTTTTTGTTTCTATAGATTACTGTTTATTATTTTCTTTAAATAACAATAAACTCATTACTTTGCTAATAATGTACTCATATTTTGACTAAGTGACAAACTTATTATTTTTGCAAATTTTCATATACATGCAGCGAAGCAATTGAAGCCAAGATACAGCAGAAGTTTTTGAAAAAAAAAATTTCATCTAGGACTTATGGTTTTTTATTTATGAATATTTTTGTGTCGCAGTAGCATATAGTATACACCCGGCAGACGCATGGCTTAAATTATCCGATTGACCTTTGAAATAACTTTTTTCAGTCATGTTTAAAACAATTTAAACCCTTTTAAATATGGTACACTTAATTACACACTATAATTTAATATCACAGACCGAAAAAAACTAAATAATTTTAAGAAATAACCGCAAACTGCACGAATTATATGTCCGAATCATTGCACTTGCAGAGATATACTGTTAGATAACGTCACATCGAATATGAGTATCTAATGTTGATGTTACTAAATGAGGAAGAGAAAGAAAAGCTATTTCGTCAAATCCATAAAATAATAATAATAATAATAATAAAAGATCTTTATTGGTCATACAAGCAAACAATATAAATATAACCAAAAGGCCATCGACCAATGTCTTTCAACCTGTCTATTACATCATTTTATATACAGTGTGACCCATTTCAAGTGGAAACACCTTCGTAACTCAGTTATTGGTCATCCAATTTCAACCTAATTTGGAACGATATCAAAGACCAGTGGCGTGCATTTTTATTAAGAAAAAAAGGGTTGATTTTTCGAGAAATCATATTAGGCATTTTTTTGTTGAAAAACTAATGCAATATTATTGATAGAACCTAGGGATTGCAATTTACCGGAAGTTTTAATAACCGGTAAATCGGTAAATAAAAATGGAAATAACCGGTTAACCGGTATTTACCGGTAATTTTTAAAATGAATGATTACGGTGGCGAAAATGGCAATTGTCTTTTTCCATGTACAAAATTATCTAAATTTAACAAAAAAATTTTTATATATGTAGGTATACTAGCTGACCCAGCAAACATTGTTTTGCCATATAAATTATAAATTTTTGTCCAAAAAAATAAAAAGAATATTTCTGGATAGGGCCACCCTTATCACCTAGGGATTTAAAAAATAGCCTACGACCTATTCTCAGACCTACCAAATATACACCAAAAATTTCATAAAAATCGGTCAAGCCGTTTTGGAGGAGTTCGATAACAAACACTGTGACACGAGATTTTTATATATTAGATTTAATATAATGAACAAACTTAAAAGGTTTTTTATATAAAGGAAAAAATATAAATGAAATAAATTTAAATAAATAATTATTCGACAAATAACAAAACTATCAACTTAAATAATAAAAATTATAAGCATAAACTCAAATAGGACATTTACTAAATACCTAATCTAAAAATACAATATTTTTTAAAAATAGCCCGTTAAAAGGGTTAGTTTTTCAAAGCGATATCGATATTAGTCATCTGATATTTGTGCATAGAATACCACCAGCTTCCTCAATCGATATTGGTGGGTCGATAAGTTAATAAGAATTGGTAATAACATACTTCTAAATGTATTCCACGGATACTTGCGGCAGTGAAATATTCAGTTTTCTGTCGCAAGATATTGTCAATGTCTCTCTTGTATTTCTTAGGGCTTGTTGTTTGGATTTTACTTTTTATAGTATTATGTATTTATTGTTAAAAGTGCTCAGTGTTGGGACAGTCACTCTGTATTTAGTGAATACTAGTCACTGACATAAATAGAAACGTTGAATACGTGACATATCGTAAGTTCAGAATTTACCGAAATAACCGGTAAAAAATTTAAATAACCGGTAATTATCATCAAGTGTTTTTTATCCTGATAACCGGTTAACCGGTTAACCGGTTAACCGGTATTGCAATCCCTAATAGAACCTCTATCTTCGGAATTTAACAACATTTTGATTTTTGGTTTTCGAATTACAGCCCACTTAAAATTGCCTATTTTAAATATTAAATAATCAATAAACTGATAACGAATCTTTTTTCGAAAGAAAGTCGTTCTTTATTTTCTCTTTAAATTCATTTTTTCTACCAGCCCATATCATCGATACTTTCAAATTCGGTAATCCTTAATGCCCGAATAATTTACATGATCCAAAATTTTTCAATGAAAATTCTTGGCCTTTGAAATTTGAAAGTTTCGATGATATGGGATAGTAGAAAAAGCGAAATTAAAGAGAAAATGAAGAATGTCTTTTTTTCGAAAAAAATTTCGTTACCAATTTATTAATAATAATAATAATAATAATAATAATAATAATAATAATAATAATAATAATAATAATAATAATAATAATATTTATTAATTTCAGAAACTGTACAAAGCGCAGTTAAGAAATATTGTCGGTAGAAATACAAAGATAAATATCACAAAAAACATTGTAAAAACATATACACACAAAAAACATGTGAACAGTGAGCAATTGAAAGTATTGTAGGGTATAATTCACAAATAATAAAAAAAAAACTAGAGAAAAGTAGTCACACATTTTGTAAAAATTCGTCAACATTATAGCTGTTTATGTCCAACAAAAGTGATTTTAAAGCCTTTTTAAACTTAAAAAATGTTGTCATAGATTTAATATGCTCAGGCAAACAGTTAAAAAATTTACAACCCATGAAAAAAAGACTTTTTTGGTATAAAGCCGTTCTGTGTTCTTTTGGTAAAAGGAGATCTTTTTTCCTAGTGCTATATGGATGATCAGTTCTAATCTCGTTAAATTTGATTCTGTTTTTGTAAACAAAACATGACAACTCATAAATGTAAAAGAGTTCAAGGTTAGAATGTTTAAGCTTTTAAAGGCTTCCCTGCAGGAAGTATTATATCCCAGATTGGCTATTATACGTATTGCCCTTTTTTGCAGTAAAAAAACTCTATTTGCCTCGGATGAGGAACCCCAATGTACTATACCGTACCTTATGCAAGAATGAAAAGAAGCAAAATACAACTGTCTTACTATTGATAGGCTACATTGTTTAGATGTTATCGTCAATGCATAACAGATCTTTGACAGTTTTCCACACATATCATGAATGTGATTAGACCATTTAAGGCTACAGTCAATTTTCAAACCAAGCATTTTTGATTCATTGGCATACTTCACGCTTGTAGTAGGAGATAAAAGAATATTAGTGTTGAAGACAATATTAGACTGCAATGTTCTAAAGAGAATACAGGTTGTTTTACTTTGGTTAATACACAGTTTATTATTTTCAGTCCACAAAATTATTTTATAATATATAGTTTTTGCACAGTCTTCAGCATCAGCTAGGGTATTAGATTTTATTAAAATGTTCGTATCATCAGCATACGAAACTGTCAAACATGATGGATGTTGAATAAAATTCAGCATATCATTGATATAAATAATAAAAAGTGTGGGCCCCAACGCTGAGGCACTCCAACGCTGACAGTTTGCGAGTCAGATACAACATCCTCAATACAGACCTGCTGATTTCTATTTGCAAGATATGATGCAAACCAATCATGAGCAACACCTTTAACTCCATATTTCTCAAGTTTTGTCAATAATATAGAGTGATCTACACAGTCAAAAGCCCTTGAAAAATCTATAAAGAGTCCCAGAGCTATTTGTCCTTTGTCCATGGACGTTACAATACCATTTACAAAATCACTTAAAGCAGTGTCTATGCTTTTTTCTTTTGTAAAACCATGTTGACTGGGAGAAAGCTTATTATGCATCATTAAAAAACTTATTAGCTGAGAATTTACTGCAGACGCAAAAACTTTTGACATACTAGGAGAAAGGCTAATGCCCCTATAATTCTCAAACAAGTTTGGGTCGCCTTTTTTAAACAACGGAATAACTTTTGACAATTTTAAATCCGATGGATACATTCCCTGCTCAAGAGACAGATTTATCAGATAGGTTAAAGGTTTAATGATATATGTCGCAATACGTTTTAATAATATATTTGATATTTCATCGTGTCCCGAAGAGTTGGAGTTTTTCAATTTTTTAATTAAATCTAAAGTGTCCTCCTCGGAAAGGGCCCGAAGAAATAATGAGTGATTCGAAACTTCCAAACATTTATCTATAAAGTGGAAGTCAATATATGGAGGTAAGTTAGAAGTAACAAACTTGGGAGCATTTATAAAAAAAAGTATTGAATTTTTCTGTTAGTTCACTATTATTTAAAAGCTTGTCATTTTCTTTTATTTGTATACCGGTTTTATCATTAGTTTTTGATCTTTCTAGAGTATTATTTAGTATGTTCCACATAGCCTTGCTCTTATTTTTTGAGGACATAACCAACTTATCATTGCGGTCTTTAAAAAAGTCTGATAAAATATTTCTGTATTCGTTATTTGCTGCCTTAAAACTGTCTGTTGATTATTTAATGTTTAAAATAGGTAATTTTAAGGGAACTGTAATTCGAAAACCAAAAATAAAAATGTTAATTTCTGGATATAGTGGTTCTACAGCATGCTGATTAATAATATTGCATTAATTTTTCAACAAAAAAATACCTATTATGATTTCTCGAAAAATTGACACTTTTTTCTTAATAAAAATGCACACCACTGATTGAAATAAGTTTTGTTTTACTCAAAAAAGAAATATTAAAGATCTTTGATATCGATCCAAATTTGGTTGAAATTGGATGACCAAAAACTGAGTTACGAAGGTGTTTCCACTTGAAACGGGTCACACTGTATATTGCAAAACTACTTGTAAGGAAATCAAAATTTTTTGAATAGTTCTCTCGGGAAAACGAGAGAACTGTTCGTGTTCTCAGGAGAGGATTTACATTCTCTAAATTTTGAGGACTTCGTGCGAATCTCTGGGAAAGCATATTAGTCCCTCCTGGATAGGATTGATTTTCAACTTGGTATGAAAATAATTATTAAAAGGCCTGTGGAGTGGATTCCTCGGATGGCGCATCTTCATAATTAATCTCAAAGCGGAGGTTTCAGCAACTTGGATGTTTTTTGTGATTGATTTACGGCAGTTCAGGTATAAAGTATGTATATTTTGGCAGCATATTGTATTGAAATTCCCTCATTTTTATGTCAGAGAGCAAAAATATTTTACTCGTGTTGTAATTCTTCGTTTGAGCGACTTAGTATGTTGTTTTAAGTTACATTTGTGATCTAGTTCTATTCCCAAGTATCGTCCAATCCATTTATTTGAAAAATTTTCATTAAGGCACCTACGTACAGCAACCGAATAATGTATAGAGGCACTATTTATTTAAATAATAACTTTTCTTTTTTCTTCCTCAGTTAGTATCTGATGTTCCTTAAGTCGAATGACCACTTTACCTTTTTAGTAAACCTAACGGACTTTTATACAGGGCCAGTCGAAACTTTAAATTTGGCTATTGAATAACAAACACCCTATATAAGGTATCGAGCTAAAGCTTTGTATAGAGGTATTTGAGCAACTGCGAATCAAAGAAGCTATCCATTTTTCCGATAAAAAATTGTCTAATAGTCGATCTCGAAATTTTGACCCATTTAGAGGAACTTAGTAGGCCTTGAAAATTTTAAAAATACAAATATTTCAAGACAGTCAAATAGAGCTCATTGAGCACTATATCTCAAAAAAACATTTTTTGAGATATACAACTCTATAACTTTTATACAATTTTTTTTTTATTTTCAATAATTACAGAAATAAAAGGGTGTCTCACCCGGAACTGAACAGATCGATATAGAGAAAAGTACGCATCAGAAATTTTTGAAAATTTTGGTAGTTACTAAAGTCAGTGTGGCCAATCCAACTAAAATAATTACAAGCAGCTGGCACTTCCGCTTATACCGGAAGTCGATACGAACTTGCTTATTTTAAATGGGACACCCTATATATTTCAGGGTTTTCGAAAAGAGCGTAAAATTCTGAGTCAAAAACATGTAGGATACCCTATGCCTAAATCCATCCGTTTTAGAGATATTTGACATTTTATAGAAAATTTGGTGCAACGGTTTGCAAGAACCGTTATAACTTTCTTCGTGTAAAAGATCCTCATTTGCTTCTTGGCACATAAAAAGAACACAAGGAGAACTACGTTCTACAACTGAAATAAATTCAATAATTCATATTCAAGTGTTCCATTTTTCGCGTTACATTTTGTCAACTTCAAACCGCGAAAACTTGTTTAGGTCAAATGGAACACCCTGTATTTTTTTACGTCAAGTTGTGTAAAATTGAATTCCCTTTTTTCTGATATTAGCATTGTGGGGTTAAAGTTTTCAACTTTTTAAAATATTTGCATTTTATTAGAAATTCATGAATTGTTGTAATCATTTCATCAAAATAGCCATCATTAGAAACAATCAGTCATTATTTTATGTAGAAAAATGCCAGCACGTTTAAATTACATCCACGAAGACTTTTTAAAGTTGTTTATTATTTATGGAGAATGTGATAAGGTAATATCAAGAACTTGCAGCACATTTGCTAATCGATATCCAGAAAAACGGAAACCGTCACCAAACACTGTAAAACGCATACTGGAAAATTTTAAAAATTATGGCTCTGTCAAGGCAAAAATGCAAAGAAGAAAGCCTATTGTTGATGACGAAAACATTGAAATAGTCATTCTGGGATATTTTCATGCATTTCCAAAGATGTCATTAAGACAAGCTGCTCTGGAATCGGGACTGTGCAAGGATTCAATTCACAGAATCTTATTAAAACATAAGTTTCACCCGTTTTCATTCCATATGGTTCAAGGATTAAAAGAAACAGATTTCCTAAGAAGACAGAATTTTTGTGAGTTTATTCTAATAAGTTCTGAGGGTGACGATTCTTATTTGGGAAATATTATATGGACATATGAAGCAAAATTTACTAAAAATGGACTTTTTAACAGACACAATTCGCATTATAGGAGTGACTCAAATCCTCATATGTTCAGAGAGCGAAACTTTCAGGAAAGTTGGCAGTTCAATGTTTACTGTGCCATAAGAAATGATAGAGTGGTGGCATTACAATTTTATCAGGAAAATTTAAACGGTAAATTAAATTTACTCTTCTAATAATATGTATAGGTAAATTTTTGTTTTTTTTTTTTAGGTGAAAAATATCTGAATATCTTACAAAATTTGAATAATGACTATTTAGAAAATTTACCTCTCGCCGAACATAGAAACATTTTTTATAAGCACGACGGTGCCCCCCCACATAACGCATATTTAATTAATAATTATTTACAAGAAACTTTTTATGATCAATGGATTGCCAATAATGGACCTTTCTTATGGCCTCCTCGCTCGCCCGACTTATCAGTTCTGGATTATTTTGTATGGGGAAGCATTAAAAATAAAGTTTATGAGAGCCCATTAACAACCATTGAAGATTGTATGCAGAGTAAGAAATGCATTTCAAAACATATCACAGCATTCAATTAGAAGAGCTACCCATGAGGAACTAATCCGAAGGTGCGAAAAATGTGTCGAGGTTCGAGGGCGGAATTTTGAGCAATTATTAAATTAAAATGGAATCATGTTTTAAATTGATCTTATCTCTGCTATTTTAGTTCATGCTGTATCTTCAATTCGATTAATACGCATGTTAGTGTTATTTTCCGTTTTTCTGGATATCGATTAGCAAATGTGCTGCAAGTTCTTGATATTACCTTATCACATTCTCCATAAATAATAAACAAATTTAAAAAGTCTTCGTGGGTGTAATTTAAACGTGCTGGCATTTTTTGACATAAGATAATGACTGATTGTTTCTAATCATGGCTATTTTGATGAAATGATTACAATTCATGAATTTCTAATAAAATCGCAAATATTTCAAAAAGTTGAAAACTTTAACCCCACAATGCTAATATCAGAAAAAAGGGAATTCAATTTTACACAACTTGACGTAAAAAAATACAGGGTGTTCCATTTGACCTAAACAAGTTTTCGCGGTTTGAAGTTGACAAAATGTAACGCGAAAAACGGAACACTTGGTATGATATTATTGAATTTATTTCAGTTGTAGAACGTAGTTCTCCTTGTGTTCTTGTTATGTGCCAAGAAGCAAATGAGGATATTTTACACGAAGAAAGTTATAACGGTTCTTGCAAACCGTTGCACCTGTCAAATTTTCTATAAAATGTCAAATATCTCTGAAACGGATGGATTTAGGCATAGGATATCCTACATGTTTTTGACTCAGAATTTTACGTTCTTTTCGAAAACCCTGAAATATATAGGGTGTTCCATTTAAAATAAGCAAGTTGGTATCGACTTCCGGTATAAGCGAAAGTGCCAGCTGCTTGTAATTATTTCAGTTGGATTGGCCACACTGACTTTAGTAACTCCCAGAATTTTAAAAAATTTCTGATGCGTACTTTTCTCTATATCGATCGATTCAGTTCCCGGTGAGACACCCTGTATAATGAATAACCCTGTACATAGTACAGTTTGTACTACTAATATTCAGTAATTCAGTAATTCAATAAGAACAGCAGAAATCGATCATGAAAATTTGTACATGCATTTAATTATTTGTACTGAACCTTATGCCTTCAGAAAAATACTGAAATAAATTCTGGAGTGTACCTTAACACTTAAATTTAGTTTTATTTTCCTACCTTTAATTGTTTAGTAAATATATCAATTTAAAAAAAGTTATCCTTGAATGGTTCTTTTTAATCTCCATGACATATCCAGATGGTGGGGGATAAACGGACCCAAAGCGAATTGTCCCACCGGCCAGCAGCTGGCCATCCTTCAATTTTGCCAACAGTGTACAATAATGGACCATCAAAGGACCACTGACGAGGCCACCCTTTCGCCATCATAGTTTTGGCTGTAATCTCACGCATTTTTCAAGATATTGGATTATAAGAACACTTTCAAGCAGCCATATATATATTTTTCAGAATCTACGAGATTCTGGTATATAATTTTTTATGTGTTTACATAGGAGAACCCAATAAGTTAGCAAAATATATAAGTACCTAAGTACGTTATAAAAGTATTATAATCCGATATTGAAAAATATGTTGGACATCAGACCAAACAATGCGTCATTAGTATTATTTCGTGAATTGAGAACTTTGGAAATGTCGGCCACCAATAAAAGCAAAATAAGTTGTAAGCTAACTTATAAACTTATAACAATAAAATATTTATTATAAATAAGAAAGTTAAAACGATAAAATTTATGTGACAACAGAAACAAAAATCTTTCCTCAATATGAGGCTTGATGTTGAGATAAAAATTTTGTACAAACTTTTATATAAAACACTTATTTGAAAGTGACATGATGAGAACTGGTTGATGAAGAACTTTAGTTAACTTACTTTTTTCCAAAATCACACTATAATTATAATCACCCATAAAAGATCACAACACACTGTTACACAAAAGGAAGGTACTTAAAAAACCCTGTCAAAAAATCCAATTTCAAACTTATAGAAATCATTTCAAACTTTTTCAAACTTATAGATAATTATACATTTTTTATGGGTAATCAATGATTATCTATAAGTTTGAAATAGGATTTTTTGACAGGGAACTTAACAAACCGTCCAAACAACAAAGTTAGCTTACACAAATTTTAACGCAAAGGCCAAGCATAGAACGAAGAAGCAAATGGCGGATCCTTCTCGGTGACACCTCTGAGAGATTACACAATGCGCATGTGTAATATCATTTAATTGCCATATTACCTTCACTGGCCCTTTGGGTAAAAAATTACACGAAGTATTTTAATATTAGCCTGCATATTACCATAAAACCATCAACATATAAACTGAAGTAGCATTTTTTTATGGTTGCACAATAATTGACCATTTCTGGTTATTATGTAGCAATTCATAACAACATGAAGTTATACAAAATCGGAAAGTGATGGTTTTGGTATGGCAATAAGAGCAAGCGAGAGTGAAGAAACAATGATGTACATAATGAGGCGTGTCACTATTTGCCTCTGCTAGAGTACTGGTAGACGCCTTTATTGTGGGTGGTCGGTTAAATCGTTGAAACTATGCAATACCAAAACCAACACTTTCCTAATCTGTATGGTAAGCCTGCATATAATTTATTATGGACCACAAAAGGCCATAAGAAAGCCATGAATCGCTACAATGGTCCATTTAAGGACCGCAATTTTTGTGTTTGTTGGGCTATGTGTCAATTTATTTGACTAACAGTAGCTGAAAACAGCCTGGATGCATCCCTGGACATACTGAATAGGACATATTTCAATACAACTTAGCAGATCTTCAAAACCGTTAAACGTAAGTAAATTAAATTTCAACGAGTAATTTACAATGGACATATAATGAACACATAATTTTTTCAACTTTTTCCACTCCTTCATTTTTGAGATATTCGTAGATAGGATATCCCATTAAGGTTTGCTTGACTAAAACTCTGCACACATTTGAAAGAGATCTTAATAGTGTTCACATGCATCATGATAAGGTTCATTTTGAAATCATGGGCCACACCAAGAACTTCGATCATCGGTGTAAGGTAAACGATAAAAGCTTACCTGATTCACTTGGAGGGACGAACTCCACTCTAGCCAGGTTGGCGGAATCAAAGTCATTGTAGAATGTGAATTGTGCACATACAATACCTGCCATAATGTTACAAATATTTACAGTTTAATGTGGAATTCATTATTTAAAATAACATTGGTTATTAATGGCAACTAGGAGTTTATGCCCTGACCAATCCTGACACTCTTCTTGGACATTGACCTACAAAATATTATATACAGCAATTTTGGTGGTGATTCTTTCCTAAAAATAAGAGAAATGTGATGGGACACGATAATTTAAAAATCAATTTTAATAAAGGTAAACAAAATTTGACACTTCCTCTAATCAGCTGTTTTTATTATTATTGTCATAAAAGGTTAGATAATTCCTTGGAATTTAAATATATCTATATAAATGCGTGCATTAATCCGTTTTCTTGTGTATTATCAACATTGAAGGAAATATTCCTGGCACTTACGTAATAATTATTGGCTTTCCCACACCTGCACTACTGCTTAATTATAGTTCTTTGTTAACTTTTGTAGTCTTGTCAAAATTCCACAACCTACCCGATTCTCTGATTTGGTGACTTTGTAGGGAGATAAGAAAGTTACTAAGCGGAAAATTCCAGAATTACCATCGGCTACGTTCACACCTACTTATCAATCAATTTCCATTTATATTGGACAGCCTTCTCTGTCTTCCTCTCTGTCAATTCCTTTGTTCTAGGTGTGCCATTTATTCGATATCAATCGATACTTCCCTTTTAAATTATTAAGACTCTAGTCGTTGCTTTCTTATTAAAAAGAGTATAAGAGCAATTTTCAATGAATAGTACGGATAAACGAGCTCACGTACTTTAAAGTAGTCCTGACACGTTTGGTTACATCTAAAGTCTTACATACACTATTACATTCCAACATAAAATAAAATGGTTACATAATGTAGTGGAGTCGATTGGACCTAAATGGATTTGCCCAAAAACTTTTTTAAAATTAGGAGCATAAATTAAGTTTCCTAGCAATTTTTTTTTGCAAAACATTTATTACAATCAAAAATACAATTTGTATAAAAATGTTAAAACAATTAAGCATGAATGGCGTCTCTGAAGAAGAGTAAGGCGAGAACCAAAATGGAAGTAAACACTATGTAAACTCATGTAAATCGAGTCGGTTGAACGCTCACGAATTTTACTAGTCACGGTTTTCATCACGTCTGAAAATGGGCTTATAGCCGTTTGCACCGTATTGTTTAACGGCGAATTAATCTTAAACCTCCTTTAAATTTAAAATTTGCTTTGCACCGTTCTTTAATTCTTGATTAAATAAGCTTAAACTTGCGTTAACTTAAACCCTCAAAATTCGCCGCTTAAAAGGCGATTAAATTTTATCGTAATTTCTGCGCAGTCGTCGATACGTCGATGTTGTGCATAACCTCAATTTTTAGTATATTTTCATTCTTTTCACGTTTTATTTTATTAACAGAAATTGACGAATCGTCTGATGGATTCCGATTCCCAGATAGCAAGGGAACGTTATAATGATGTCAAAATCTGGTAATTTTGGTCAAAAAGACGTCAGTGGACTAAAAATCGACGACATAATGACGTCTTATAAATGACATTAAAATGACGTGCTACACATCACGTCATATTGTCGTCTTTTTTCGGTGTTAAATTTATTTATATTTTATCGGATTACAGATGTGTTTTTAATGTAAATTCCTTGCCTGAGGTCTATCAGCATTTGCATATATTAATAGGAAATGCGAAGTTTTTATAATATTTGCTGCGTACAATGGGTTTTTAATGTAAATTACCTATATGGAGTCTATCAGTAGTTATATGTATTAGTATATTTAAGTTTTTATAGTATTTGAAATACAAAGTTTTTTATAAGTTCTGAATGTGGTTTTATGTGGCTATTTGAGATGTGTTTTTAATGTGAATTCCTTGCCTGAGGTCAAGTACACAAACTTTTATAAGTAGTAACGTAAGTTGTAACATAAATGTGCAGCGAACCACGGCAAATACTCGTTTTTAGTCAGTAACTTTTTTTGAACTTTTCAGTTTCATTTTAAACTATGCAACTGTAAAATTCTGCTTTAATGTATTCTTGTTTGTTAAAACACATACGCATGTTCTTAAAGTAGGTACCTTATTTCCGAAAGCGATAATATTGCTAATATAATGTCACTATTTGGAAATCATGTCTACGTTTTAATATTATATTGTCATGAAATATATTTTAGTTAAATATATAAATAAATAATAGAAAATAGTATTTTAAAAAAATTATTAAATGATTAATAACTTTTTATTTACCGATCGATTTTGTTAAAAAAACAAATTATGTTTGTTTTAAGCATTTTTAATGTTATAACGCCAATTTAGTTGTTAAAGAACTCGTCCGAATCTAAGGTTTTTGCAGCGTGTACACTATATTAATAGCGCAACTTATTTATAAACTGCCGTTTCGGGTATACTGACAAAATATTAAGATGGAAAAAAGATTTATGTTGTCGAATATCAAGGTCCGATGTCCCTATCCCTTTTCCTTAACCCTCTATTCCCGCAAACGCATTATGTCCCCTCCCTCACTTCCTATATTGCTTGGATTGCGATAATTTTATTTTAAATAAAGATAAAAAAGATCCTCACTTACCTGTAAAAAATTTTCTCCTCTGAAATAGCGGTCGCCAAGCTTCTTACGTAAAAAAAACTCATTTGAAAAAAAATGCAAAATGTTTTCCCCTCTCAGAAATTTGTTTATTTGAAAAAAGTTTAAAAAATCAATCGGTCAAATCCTAGAGATAACAGCGAACAAATTCCATTTTGGTTTTCAAAATCGCACGACAGGGAAAGAAGTTCGGGAGAGTTGAACAATTTTCCTTTCCCTACCTGCTTCCCCTCCCCTAATTGGCCCACCACCTCTGTCCTCCGGTTCCATTAGTTCTTATCTATTTCACCTACCTCAAAAAAATCTCAGCCCCCTAACTGTTTTTTTTCGTGAAAAAATTAAGGAATTACTTTTTTGTATATTAGTGTTACAGCAGAAAAACGTGTATTTTGAAAAAAAAGTTTCACAAAAAATTACCGTCCGATTTGAAAAAAATTTTACCTCTTCCGCGGAGGTCTTCAATTTTTTTTCTTCAAGCGTATTAAAATGTTTAAATTATGTCACCAAAAACAGAAGTAGAAGTAGGACATTGTTTTACTAGTAACAAAATGTTAGTACCGAACGCCACCGTAGTGGACATTGTTTTACTAGTAACATAATGTTAGTTCCGAAAGCGCCGCCGTAGTGGGTATTGTTTTACTAGTAACATAATGTTAACACCGAAAGCCACCGGTGGCGCGCTATCCACTAGCCACTTGCCATATTGTGTCAACATGTAAGACTGTAGTTTGAATATTTGTACATTTATGATAAATAAATGAATTTTTGCATTTTAATACGCTTGAAGAAAAAATAGTATATATTACACGGAGTAGAACGCCTTTTTTTGTGTTTCGCCCAGTTTGCGAATCCTGGGCTCAACACAAAAAAAGAGTGCGTTCTACTCCTAGTAATATAATATACTATTTTTTAACTTTTTTTTCGTCAAGTCAATAATAACAAAGTTATTGTGAAAAAAAACAAGTTTTTGCTAATTTTAAATGCGAATTCCTGCTCCACCTCGTGTGATTAAGCTGAACTAACTTGATAACATGATAAAAGAGAACGCGTGTAACCGAATTGTCAAAAAGAAAATTAAAAAAAAAATTGGTTCAAAACTCTTCTTTTTTTCGCCGCTCCAGTATTATAAGGAAAATCATATGTGCCATTCGATTTACTATTTCAAAAGCTACAAAAAAATATAAATGAATATTTTTTTCAGAACGCAATTTAAAGAAATACATTTGCAATTTCGATTTTTATAAAAACGTGCTTTTTACAACAAATAGCCATCCATAACTTGGCCAATTTATATCGCAGAGCCATATTGTAGGAAATGAAATTACCTTTTAATATTACCCTGAACATTTTTTTGTAATGCCTTAGTTTTTCAGTTAATTATCATACCTTATTAAACTTTTGAGCAAATCGAACGGGACTAGTCTCTAATTGAAAGTAATTGCATAAACTTTAAGTTGGAGATTTTAATACTTTTTGGTAAAATTCGTGGTTTTCAAGATATTTGTAAAAGACGTTTTTTAGCCCCTTTCTGCACATCCGAAAAATTTTGCTAGAATCCGATTTCGGTCGACTTTTTTTACGTGTTTATGAGACCTTAAACCTATTCCTACTCAAAATCTAAGTACACTTCATCAATGTTTATATCAACAATGAAAAAAAAAAAAAATAAAATAACGAACAGGTACGAAGAAACAACCTTCAAATTAAATTGTAGTAGTTCAAATAAACTCCTCTCTTTCTGTCCTCGTAGGACATGTGTCAAACTTTCACTTATATTAAAAGATGATATTTATAAAAACCGATGATCATCTAAATTTTACCGAAATACTTGAAAGACATGCGTGTTTGGTAAGTCTTTAACTTTGAATAATATAGCTAATATCTTAGACTTAAAAAAGTAAGGACTCGTAACAGGACATCTCGGTCACGCAGCCGAATAGTAGCCAAAATCGGTGTGTGTTCCATTGCGTTGACGGCAAAGTAATCGTGACCACGCGGTGTGCTTGAAGCAACGATAGGTATGGAAAAATGACACCAAAAACGGGTTGCGGGGCTTGACAGGTGTAGTACCTAAATCCGTTTTAACTGAAATCCTACTCGTTCATATAGTAGCCCATGCAAAAGTTGCAAAAACCCCAAAAGTGCAAGGTAGCGACAAAATGTCGAAAAATCGCAAAATAAAGTTTTTTAAATTCTTCACAATTTATTCGATTAACAACTTATTTTTTTATATCGTGATTATGATTAACAATGCATACTTAGTAACGCACATATGCCAATATAGCATAACTGCTTTTTTCAATCTCTTCGAATATGCCGCATTCTTGAGAGAATTGATCTTATATTTTTCCCAATATTTTAAAAATTCCCTATGAACTGATTTTCCAGCTTGTTCTGACCATTGCCCCAAACCACGTTCGTATTCTAAAAAGGTTAAACAATCTTTCAGGTGCTTTAGTAATATGAGAATTTTAAAGTTTCAGAGACTCCAGTAGCTCTAAACGAGGATTTCAAATTTTGTAAGTGATTTTCTAAATCATTTCCAATTTGTCTCGTCGAGAAAGAACAATGTACAATTTTTTCCATGGCTTTGAAAGCTGTTACAAATGGAACTAATCTGAATATGCCAACATTTTCAAAAATTTCGGGGCAAAGTACTGTAGAGAGAAATATAAAATCTGTATGTTAACGATACTGTGATAAATAGTACATATTTTTACCCTTAATAAAATGCACTTTGTCCCGTGGCAAAATATTAATTATTTTTTTGCAATTAATTTTAGATATGAAGAATTCACGTTTTTTGCGATTACAGCGAAATTTGAAAATATTTTTACTCGAAAATTTAACTGAATATTCCTCAGAATGTGTGTTATCACTTACCAAAAGTGAGATCCCCCCCCCCCCCTTCACTGTGAGCGGCGTGCTTGGACAGTTTTACCGCGGCGGCAGCTTTATTTCTCTTTTTCTCAGCTTCAGGAGTGGCTAGATGGACTTTTTTTTTAATTCGACCAATTTTGTTTCTCAGCTTTCCGATTATTCGATTATTTTTCAATTATTCAATCACGTTGCTTCATGAAATAGATATTTAAAGATTACATACAATTTATTTGATAATACAATGATGAGTGATTCGTTTTTACTCTTATTGGGGATAAAAAAAAAAGGTATACATTTTGTATTCAAAAAATAATTTATTGACTATACAAAATAAAGTTTATCGAACGTTTTTCTACGACCTTTAGAAGCGAAGATACAAGCAAAAAGCTAAGTTGCAAAATTTATTTTGTTTACAAAAAGTTAAATAACAATTAAAGCCGCCGTTTTGAGTAGTCAACACTATTTTTTTCGAATTCCTGAGGAAATTCTGTAGTACGCGGTAGACTAATTTTTGAATAGTAACAAAACTTTCCAAAAAATCGTTATTTTTGAAGCTAAAATTATCGAATTACACGCTGTCGGTGATAATGTTACGAGTTCTTAAAAATACGCAGTCAGTCTTTTTTACCAGGACCACGCCCATGCCCGTGGAGAAAAAATACGAGTCTGGGAGGGATTTTTTAAATCACCCTCGCTCCCCCCTCCCCTCTCGACAGGACTGACCGCGCCAAATATCTCGTTTAATTAAATAAGTAAGATATACGCGTTTGTGGTTTTCCTATTCTTCATGATTGACTGACTGACAAAGTAGGCTATGGATTTTGAGTTTCTTTTTACCGAAATAAAAGCTCACAAAAATTTACTAAAACTCTTTTCTTCTACAGTAGACATTAAGCGGGATATTTGGCATGGCCCTGGTAAAATGGACTGACTGTTATATGGGTGCATTTCTGTTTTTAGATGCGTGCTTGGAATGATAGTATTTACAGAACATACGATAAGAACGGGACTAGGATTCATTTTGGATTTTGTCTTCTTATGTCTGTACTATCCAAGTAGACTTGTCGCAGAACTGTTGATGACGATAGTTTATGGCTTATATTTCATTTTACAAATAATACTAATTCCAGTATATGCCATTATTCTTATCGTCACGATACCTTTAAGGGTATTATTTTTAGGATTTAAACTCGCTGTATTTCTTTTAATTTTTTTAATCCTGTGCCCACGTATTTTCATGGAGTTGGTGTTAAGTTTTTTTCCTACGAGGGAAAGGCCAGGACATAGACGTTTGGAGTATTAATAAGATGGAAGGTGTATACAGATAATGAATTGTAAAGGTGTGCAAATAAAAATCTTTTTATTTTGATAAAGTTTTAATCACAAGTCGACGATTTTAATAAAATCAATCCTACGCTCCCCCAAGCAACAGCTCATGTCACAATTAGGTAATGTAGACCTTAACTTAAATTATCTCTACTATATTGCTAAAAACTCTGGTTGCCCCGAACTGATGAAATCATTCGAAAATCATAAAGAAAGTATTAATAATAAAATATCTAATAATATAAGAACACAAATTAATACGAACAGGAGTGAAAATTCACAGAATAAAAAAAGGCCAAGAAAAACAGAAAACGAAAACTAGTATAAAAATAAACGATGAAAAAAAAATTGAGTTATTTGCCAATTATTATTTTTCTTTGCGTCAAATATAAGCCAAATAATTCATTCATTTAAAATGACAAAGTAGATGTCAATTCCGGTGAAACCGGAAGTGGAAAAAATCTATTGTTTGTACTAAAAAAAGAACAATCACGCATTATACAAGTCTACCAAACTTCAAAATAATATCTTTTTAAATAAACATTCTACGGGGTGTTACATATCTCCTGTGCCACTCGGTATATTTACCACTCGAGTGGCCAGGCTCTCTATCGGTATCTACTTGATATCATGTAATAGGTAGGTATATTTAATTTATTTATATTAAAAACAATATACAGATCCCTCGGTATGTCTCCAAATCCATGGTAAATATTTTAGAACATCTGTATATAAACCAGGGTGATTCGCTAAAGCACATCCTATACCATTTGACACAACCCCTAAAATTATAAAAAAAAACTAGATATAAACGTTATACTCTGCGCTGGATTATTGTAATTTGAATTTGAACATTATATAGCATACTTTTGCAATTTTTTGAAAATAAGTTATTTATTGGGACCAATTACTATGCTTATAATTTTAATCATCACCCGACGATGCAGTCTTGTTTGGCAAAACGTTTGACGGTAAACTATGCAGTATTTTTGTGTTTATAGAATCTTATAAAAGGTTACAACATTCTTAATTTGCATTTTTTTGGAAAATATTTCAAAACATTTTACGAATCGACTTTTTAATAAATAGCGTCAGCTGCAAATTGAACATATTGCAGAATTTCTTTTTTAAGAATCTTGTCCTGTAAGCTGTGAATAAGTATCACTGAAATAAGTTTCGTCAGTGCAAAAATAGAAAGGATATTGTCTTAAAAAAAGTGCCTCATAACCTCAGAAAAAATCAAATCTCTCTCTCCTCTATAATCTGAGACAAAGCTAATAGTCTAGAACGGGAATTCCCAACAGGTGGTCCGCGGACGATGTCTTAAGGGTCCGTGAAATGTCACTGAGATATTCAATTGTTTTGTATTTTACTTGACTTGCGTTATTGTTATTGCAATTGCTTTGTACTTGTATTAAACTTGTGTTAACATCAAATTTCATTTTCATATATATGAACAGTTTCCACCTTTAAGTAAATTAGTTTAGTAAGTAATTTATGGTAGATTCTACATAATCTTCATTTTAAGAATTTAAGCTTTTAAGGGGTCCTTGTCAGTATAGCGACCGATGAGGGGGTCCTGGAAAAAATCTTGTTGGGAACCACTGCCAGGGATTCCCAACAGGTGGTCCGCGGACGATGTCTCGGGGGTCCGCGAAATGTCACTGAGATATTCAATTGTTTTGTATTTTACTTGAATTGTAGTGGTAGATTCTACATAATCTTCATTTTAAGAAGAATTTAAACCTTGTCAGTATAGCGACCGATGAGGGGGTCCTTGAAAAAATCTTGTTGGGAATCCCTGTCCTAGACTATAACTTTATCAGCAGCTAAAAAATATAGAAATCATTAACAGTAGTAAGTGTTACACTTACCAATTATCTCATACGCATTTCTTTGAGTTAAAATTTGTAGAGGCCCTCCACTGTCTCCCTAAAAAACGAATATTAATTTGAAAATACTAGGTAGGTATATCTTTTAGGTACATAATAGTTTATAACATACTTATACTGCAAATAAAAAAGGCTGCAAAAACTGCCAATAAAAATATCGAAATTAATCTATCTATCTATCGAATCTATTACACGTTGGTAAGAGTACTACAGATCCGCACTTTAAATTTTTGCGTATTAGAATGAGCCAAATTATATTAGATATTTAAAAATAGTGTTTTCGTTAACTTAATGCCGTTTCTGGTAAATTTAAAAATCTTACTCTGTTCTGCTCGTGTCAAGATAGGAATATCTTATGCATTGATGGACGCATTGCGACATTGACAGATAAATTCGTCTCGATAAATACGTCTCTGTTTGTTTGTTACTCTAGGTTTAACGCCGACAATAAAGACCGCGCCTTTATAGTAGGGGTTATTCGCGTAATTAAATCACAAGAGTTAGAAATCTTAATTGAAAGAGGCGTGTTTCCGTTTATTTCTTATTTTAATCATGCCAAAACATACTTTGCATAAGAGTAATGATGTTTTATTTATTAAGTAACACATTATACCGTGTGTGTAGTCGCGGGCTAGGCATGGGGAGAAGAATTACAACATCGCGCGTGCCAGCTGGCTGAAATGAAATAACAAAGCTGGAATGCTCCACCGACGGACGAATTTACGGCTGCCGGTGTTGTCAAATCTCTCGCGCTACGCGAATGTACATGCCTAATGGGAAATTACACGCACGGTATTTATTATTTAACATAGTGTAGAAAAATAAAGCGTGCCCCGGCCTTAGCTCATTCGGCAGCTTTGAGTTTTTTATGTGCAGTATAAATATGCTATGTACTATAATACCTGACACGAATCTTGCCCCCCTTCAAGATATCCCGCGCAAAATAGAGAGAACTTCGAATAGCTGCCACAGTGTCTTTTGTCAAGAACTGGCACTTGTAATTCCTGTGGGAAACACGAGGGAAGAGCCGACTCTGAATGTTTCTTACCCCAGCCTACTACATTGGCTCGTTTTCCGCTATATTTGCTTACAACATCTTGCGCTATATCTATAATAGTCGAATAAATAATAAAAGTTTTTTCAAAGATTGTTTGGGGGGAGGGGGGGGGTCAATTTTTTGTGGAAATGCAATTTGTATGTTATCAGGATGCTACAGTAAAGTTGTGTCTAATTTGGGAGTGAAACGTCTTTTGAAAATTAAGTTTTAATTTTGAACAACATTTTTTTTTTTTAATATGTAACATCCTGATAACATACAGATTGCATTTTCAGAAAAAAATCCCCCCCCCCCCACAAACAATCGCTGAAATCGTATTTTTAATGCTTACTTTTATTCGACAATAAAAAAAAGTATTTCATTGGTTACTCGAATGACCGAGGTCTAGATTTTTTATATTATAGTTGACTTACCAAATTTTGGTAGGCAAATGGGCTTCACAAATTTATTAAACGAGAGCCTCATGCTCAATTTAAGCAGCATTATGTCAGCTGAATAATTGTCTCTGTTGAATTTCCCATGCTTCATGATTTTGTTTACGGAAAAGATTGTGGTTCTGATGTCTGGTTTGCATCTGTTGTGCTCGCCTAGAATTACTTTTAGTAAGTTTTGCTCGTATCTGAAAGTAAAACGAAGAGTACAATCCTCAGGGTTTTTATTTAGATTTATATTCAATCCATTTGATATTCCCATGCAAGTAAATAAAATAAAGTTCGGTAGGGAAACCGCTCTATGGGGTAAAATTAAAGTAATTTTCAGATATAGGAATAAAATAAAATAAGAAAGTAACCCGTGTATGAATTCCTGGAGTACCAGGAGCAGTAGGAAATTATCTACATATTGCACGTCTACAAGCAGAGCATGGAAGCAAGCATAAAACATTATTCAGGTGTATTATTTATAATTCATGAAATGTAATTATCAAATGAACAATTTTTATCCTAAATCCTCTATACATGTACTGCTACTTTTTTGATAATGCTGGCGGCGCTCTGGATTATATCAAATCATCATAAGGGACGTTTGTAAAGTATCTGCACTACAGTAAATGCCGAAGGGTGCTATATATTAAATATGATGTCCCTCGCGCCTCGGTAAAGAGCGACCCCCCTCTTGGGGACCTCATTAATTTGATTCAAAAATGGTCTAAGTGATAGCTTATGGTGGTACTTTAAAGTAGGCAGAATTTCAAGTTGAGTATAGTTTTTGTTTTGGAGATATGACCTGTTAGTTGACCTTGTCACGGCAAGACGAATCCAACATTCTTGGCAATCTCGTTCATTATGTTCAAGATTCTCAAATACCCAAGGAAGTAAAAAAATATTTTGAGGTTTGTGGTTCTTGCACGTACACTAAATCACATTTTTTTTCATCCCCTTTAATAATGGTAATGGGTGTGACTAATGTCAAAAATTTTGTTGAGACTTTAGCTTCTCTTGTATATACTAAATACCAATTTTATGGACTCTTACCTGCTTGATTTACCCATTTACCCCAAATTTACCCCAATTTACCCTCCAACCCTTCGACGGAACAAGATGAAAATATAATCTAGCTCCAGATCTCGTTAAAGTACATATGTGTACCAAATTTCAAGTCAATATCTTAAACGGTTCCAGAGTAAACGTGCGTACAAAAAAAGTTAGAAACAGACCGACAGACAGACTTTTTTTTTCGTTCAAACTTAAAATCTCGACGTGTCATGACAGTTTAAGCCTATTTGAACAATAAAAATGTTTTAAAATTATTTTGTCGTTACTATACTTCCACTGGATGTGGATGGAAGCAGGGTTGATAAAAATCACGATTTTTTCAAAAAAATAAAAAATCATGATTTTTTTGATTAAAATCAAGATTAATTTGATTTTTTTAAATTTCTTAACCCATTACTAAAATAAATAAGTGGAAGTAAAAATTAACTTGTACTTCTTGAAAATTATGTTCGTTTTCTTGCTTAAGTTTGAAGTTATCTGCATTTACTCAAACTTTATCATAATATAAAAAGTTACACAAAAAATGCTGTAGAAATGACCATAAGCTTTGTACTGTGGTATAAAGAAGTATGAGTATATGGAAGTACTAATAATCTGTTATTTTTTAGTTTACACTTATTAAAGTTTTTCTGCGTTACCTTTTTTATATTTTTTTTAATTTAGAAAATAAATACAAAAGAATATAATAAAAATCTTTGAAAAATAGTAACTTTGTAAATGCTTGATTTAAATCACTGATTAAAATTTAAAAAATCACCTGATTTAAATCGTGATTTAAATCAACTGATTTAAATCCGCTCAACCCTGTGTGGAAGTAAAAGTAAATATATATTTCTAAGAAAGATTAGGTTTGGTTATATTACTGAAATGTATTTCAGTAATATGTACTAATCCAGGAAGAGGTTTATGATTTTTTTATTTTTTTCTTGTTTTTTTTAATTTTTTTTTACTTTTTATCTTTTTTTCGCCTTTCTTCATTTTTTTTAATTCACAAATAAATTAATTTCTGAAGCGAATCTTAACAGCAAGTATATTCAAGTATGCGAATCTGCTTATTTACGTATAGAAATAGATACATCACAAATATCTGGATTTGGTATATAAACTCTTTCATACTGTGCATAACTGAGATACCAAACGATTGTCATAACATGGCTACAACAGCAGACGGTTCGTGAACCACTTTTTTTTTCTCGAGGAGGGGAAACCCGCACGGGCTGCCCATTGCCCATCCCACTGGAATAAGTCCGAGTGTCAGACTCAAACTGACTAAAACCTCTCCTCCTGGAGCTTGTCTGTGAAGAATACTCCGAGGGCACTGCAGCCTCCTGGGCTTATTGTGCTCTCGTGAACCACTTCCACAGGTACAGTAATACTCACAGACCGAATCTATTCCAGTCTTTGCCTTATCGACTAGGATAAAAATGTGATGATATTTCCCACTACGTTAAAAACGGTACTGCTTGTATCTGTTAAGAATTGTAAGACAACGGCTTCTTAGCTGTAGTATATGTGAATTATACTAACCAAATTCGCAGATATGCCCTCCTCCCTACCAGGCTAGTTCTAAGGCAGCAACTTGAAAATCAAATCTGAAGCTCCATCTACTGTAAGTTGACTGCAAATATTTTAGATTTTTTGGTATAATATAGATTTTTAAATAATTTTTTTGCATTCACGATGTGAATGACAACATAACTAAGAAAAAACCTCACAAAAGATAATTATTTATTGCGAGTGACAAGATCCAACACGCTGCCGCAGGTACTAACTTATTTAAAGAAGCAAATGTTGCGAAAAAGTGAATCTAATGTGCAAAAGAGAGTGAAATAATGGGGATGTTACACACAATTTGAAAAGTGCTAGTCTCTGAAAGAAAATAAGTTACCTGCCACTTAAACAATGTGCTGCGGATAGCACGTACTGATCAGATATCACTGAGCCACCGCAAATAAAAGTTCCATTTAATTCCAGAACTGCTAGCCAGGGATATTTATGCGGGATATAATCCACTCCACCTACGATTTTTTCGTGTAGTTTTCTCTCTGGTAGTGCAATGTTTGAAACGCCACAATCTAAAATATTTTCTTTATTTAAAAGACAAAGAAAGTATTGACCCAGTTAATTGAACCTTATTACGTAATGTTACGTGTTTACGCCCCTTTTGTAAACACCCTGTATCGTGGATCCGGAAATTATAACACCAGGGTAACACTAAACACTAATTTATTAACTTATGTACTAATTAGAAAGAGTCTTGTTTATTGAATATAATAAAAAAAGTATTAATAGATGAAAATAATAAAAAAGTGTTATCCTGTGAATGTCCTGTCATGTCTGTCAATTCGGTAAAGCTAGAAAGAGACAAACACTTACGTACAATCTGCTCATATGTAGCCTCTACTAAGGGTGCTAGAGTATACTGATTGGTCCGTTCGGTCAATGCGTCATCAGTGGAGAAATAATTCCGCCAATTTCAATTCATATAACATAATAATTTTTTCTGTAGAAAAGAAGCAAATTTCGCAAAAAAGAAAAAATGCGGGTGAGTTTTTTTAAAGGGAACTTCAAATATTCAATAAAAAAAAAACGTGGGAAAGGCCCATTAATTACTCCACTAATATAACACTCAGTACTATAATTCAATAATTCAGTTACTTGTTCACTTTGCTTACTTGTTCTTGATCTCTCTGAACTTGCTATCTCAACTGAACTGTACTGTTTACTCTCGGCTCCTCCATGCCTTTATATACCTTTGGGTAAGTAGTTTTGGATCTTTCTACATATTTCCACAATGTTCCAGTAGCGCGCCATCTCTGAGATGATTTCCGAACTAACTAACTTAATTGTTCTCTATTACTTCATTATGGAACTTAGAGGGAACTCTCATAGATGTCTCTGGGGGTAGAACATGTAACAGTAATATCGATATTGAAATTGGTTAAATATACATTTCAATTCGTTATTCGTTTATTTTTACACCGACCTCAGTATCTATATTAGAAACTAAGGTTCAATAAACTGGGTGACGAATTGCAATTATTTATCACATAGTTAAATTTTATGAAATTAAATTATTAATAATTATTATTAATATTGGACCACCGCGAAGCTATACCTTGCAATTTGAAAGAGAGTTCATTGAAATCGCTTTAGCCAATCGAGAGTAATGTTTATACACATATAAAAAACACATACATACGAGTCGAAATGAAAACCTCCTTTTTCAAAATTGTCTGAAGTTGATTAAATACAGGCCATAGTCCAAGGGTAGATTCTTTGGATAAAAATATGATGATATAACCAAACATGCTTTAGTAAACTGTTGCTGTGGAAAAATATACAGGGTGTCAAAATTGTAATTTTTTTTCTTTTTTTTGCATGGAATATCTCAACTACCTCTTGACCGATTTTCTCCCAATTTGGTAAGGAAACATTTTTTAAGCTAAGACACAATGATTTATATATTTATCACGCTAGCCCATGGAGGGCGCCTCATGAGCTATACCTGATGATGAATATTTTTTCTCTTTTTTTACGAAACGTTGTGGCACTTTAGACTAGAGAATCTCATGCCGGAGTCATTTCTACGTAAAAAAAGGTACACTTGATAGAACTTGATAATTCCAACCGCTTTCGAGAAAACCGCCACAAGGGTTTCAAGAAAACTTTGAAAACAAATTCAATTTGAAAAGGACAAATTGTATTTATTGAAAAGTGTGCTTTGCCCAAGGAACAATTTTAGTTTCTTAAATGTATACAAGGGTGCTATAAAACTATTTATAAAATGCCTTGAAAAAATCTATTTTGCTGTAACAATATCCTTAATACCATCATAAAGCGACTTGTAGACCGTATGAAGGTTGTTAAGGCCTTTTTAAATTCCATCATAAAACTCCTTAGTGAGGCATAGTGCTGCTCTTGAAAACCTTGTTCGGGCCGTTTTAAAACCTTTCTTAAAACCTATTTTAAAGCTGTCAGAAGCTTTTCTATTAGTTTCCTGCATTTCTAGAAAACACCTAGAAGGCTACCTTAAAACTGGTTTTTAAAACCATATTAGAACTGAGAAGCTATAAGAATGTCCACGAAGGAATCCAAATAATTTTATTATTGCGTTTATTTTTTCTAAACTGATTTAAGCAAACACACCATTGGACTTATTGAAGATAAAATGGAATTTGAAATGTATTTATTTAAAAGGTAATAAAAAGCCATCAGGTATGACAAAAATTAAAACCAACGGCAGTTTATCGTTAAAACTACATAAGAAAGGCCCAAAAAACAAGAGCCCCTCAGAAATAATAATGATTTTAATATCCATACAAAATTTGCATAGACACACGTAATCAGCAAATTTTAAAAAGTGGGCTGCTTCTCGGTTCCCACGGTAATTTTCAGTCGTTTCTTGTAATTCTATCTTAATTGCTAACGAAAAAGTGATAATTATAATTGTGAGATTGACCTTGAATATTTTTATATAACAAGAAGAACATGGTCGGCCAACTAAAAACCTAATTGTCATTTTACAGTCCTCTCCAGTGTTGCCAGGTCTAGTGAAATTTCACTAAATCTGGTGATTTTTTTAAAATCTAGTGATTTAGTGAAAACTTTTATGAAAATGCCCATTTTTAATGACTTTTAAATCATCCAATTTATTGCCCTCTACTGGTAGGTAGAAACATTAAATTCGAGTTGCGATCCATTTAATACAGAACTGTTCACGTTAATCGCTACCACGGTCAGTAAACTCTACGGTTACCTCGATCAGCAGCTCTTAGACGAGAGAGACGCGCGGAGAGGGGAATCGAATGAAAGAGACAGACATATCTGATTTCCGTGCAAAAGACACAGACAAAGATGCCTGTAGTGTCTACAGCTGACGTAGCTGTAGACCCTAACAGAATATCTTTCATTCTATTCCCCGATCCGCGTGTCTCTCTCGTCTAAAAGCTGCTAATTGAGGTAACCGTATAGTTTATTGAGCGTGAATCGCTACAATCGAATAGCCTGGGCTCGTTGCCCTCTAGCGTCTCGTAGACAAACAGTACTTTCTAGTTACAAACCATTTAATACAATGCAGAGTACGAAGTCTGGCAACGAAATAATCAGATAGGCTCAAAGCTATGCTGTGCTCAGAGAGCTCAAGAAAATTACGTGTCCTACAGACACTGCAACTTTTAAAAATTAAAGATGAGAGCTTTAATTTCAAATCTAGTGAAATTTTAGTAAGATTTAGTAACTTTTTAAAGCGTCGTCTGATAACTTTTAAAATTTTGATCTGGTAACACTGGTCCTCTCATTAAACTATATATTCTAATAATGGTAATGACCTAGAACATTTACTCTAAATAAAGACCTTTTAGTCTTTTTGTATACTATCACAAATAATCCCTTCCTTACAAAAATGCAAATGCACTTGGCGAAGATCACATGGACTTGATAAAAGCTGTAATAAAACGTTTGGGACGTTGACATTTGATACAAAAAACTTAAAACTTCAACCTCAAAATAATTTGTATGTGTGTGTGTTTTAACAGTCCTTTTAAAATGGCCACTCTTTTTTATTTTCTTCCACCTTTCCAAAAAAGACTTAATTACACATCAGTAAGTCGTGAAATTCTTTTAATTAACACACACACTCACATGCATCAACGACACTTCAGGCAGACATATTGTTTATTATTTTTATAATAAATGTTTTATTGAGGTTTTGGAAAGTGTTTTATGGAATTAAAATTTGCCTTTTAGATTTATAGAGGCCTTTTTTTCTTCATAACGGTTTCATCACAACATTTATCAAGGATGTTTTAGGAGTCTAGTTTTGTAATGGCCTTTAATAAGTACTAATAGGCATTAAAAATGTCTAGTTTTAAAAAGGATTTAAAATGCATTTATTGAAAATATGTTAAAACCATAAAGAATAATTTAAAGCCTCTTTAAATCTAAATGGAATTTAAGACGTTCATAAAACTAACTAGCTTTATGGAGAGTTTTATGTAGGATATGATAAATCCATTACAAATACATATTATCCTAGAAGCAAATTAGCTTTATAATTAGGTCTTACAGAATGCTTTAAAACTTACTATTAAGAGCAAGTATACTTGAAGCCTAAAAGGCCTTAACTACAACATCAATAAAGCACATGACTATTTCCTAACCCTGACAAACCTTTCTTAAAACCTCCTCAAGTCCAAATGACTTTTAAATTGTTCCTTGGGTAGTGACGTCTTAGTTCTGTCAAAATGTCAAATTAATGAAACTGTATGTAAATGACAGAACTAAGACGTCACCAAAGCACACTTTTCAATAAATACAATTTGTCCTTTTCAAATTGAGTTTATTATCAAAGAACTCTTGAGATACATGCGGCAGTTTCTCGAAAACGGTTGGAATTATCAAGTTATATCAAGTGTACCATTTTTACGTAGAAATGACTCCTGCATGAGATTTTCTAGTCAAAAGTGCCACTACGTAAAAAGAAAAATATATAATTTTGACACCCTGTATCTTCTTCCATAGCAACAATTTACTAAAGCATGTTTAGTTATATCCGCCACCCTTGAATTATTGCTTATTATTAATGGTCCACCCTGTATACGAAAAAAAGCAAAACTATCAATGACTGAAATTTTCTACCTTATATTTATTTTGGTCAACTTACCACATCGTTTATACAAATCAACATGATGCTGATGAATTATGACAACGAAAATCTGGAAATTAACACAATAAACCTGGAGCTTATGTTAGAACTCTTGCGCATCATGATACTATATTTCATAGTATCAGGCTTACGCATCATTAATTACCGGTACTCTTTTATGTCAATAGTATATGGAAATTACAGGCGGAAAAATAAGGAATAAAAGAAAAAAATAACAATGTTTTGAAATTTTGGTGACATGTAGGTAAAAATTGGAAACTGAATAGTTCCTAGTTCCTCTTCCGAAAGAACGAGCCTCGCCCTCTACCCTCCTCTTTAAAGGTGAATTTTTGTAGTTTTTTTATTTTTTTTAGCGAAAAATGCTAAAAATAGTGTAGAGGGAGGAAATATTGCCCATCAGATTTTCTGTGAAAAAGTTCTCATCATATTTTTGATACATCGAATAGATTTCGAGTTAGAGATTGTTGTATTAACTCACAACTCATTTCGGAAAATTAACCATCTTTTGAAACTTTGCTGACTAGGGATTGCATTACCGGTTAACCGGTTAACCGGTTATTAGGACAAAAAATACATGATGATAATTACCGGTAATTTTAATTTTTTACCGGTTATTTCGGTAAATTCTGAATTTACGATATGTCACGTATTCAACGTTTCTATTTATGTCAGTGACTAGTATTCACTAAATACAGAGTGACTGTCCCAACACCGAGCACTTCTAACAATAAATAAATAATATTATAAAAAGTAAACTCCAAACACCAAGCCCTAAGAAATACAAGAGAGACATTGTCAATATCTTACGACAGAAAATTAAATATTTCACTGCCGCAAATATCCGTGGAATACATTTAGAAGTATGTTATTACCAATTCTTATTAACTTATCGACCCACCAATATCGATTGAGGAAGGGCATTTTCAGCTGATGGTATTCTATGCACAAATATCAGACAACTAACACTAACTAACTAACATAGCTTTGAAAAACTAACCGTTTTAACAGGCTATTTTTAAAAAATATTATATTTTGAGATTAGGTATTCAGTAAATGCCCTATTTGAGTTTATGTTTATAATTTTTGTTATTTAAGTGGATATTTTTGTTATTTACAGAATAATTAGTTATTTAAATTTATTTCATTTATATTTTTTCTTTTTAATAAATTAACTCCTATATAAAAAAGTCACATTTTTGTCACTTTGACAGCAATAAAAAAGGTGCATCATTTTTTATCACCGATAAAAATGCCTGTTCCTCAAAAGCAGAGCACACCTAGTAGTCGCACGTCACTTTGAAATCTGTACTGTCAGCTATAATTTTTAAGTATTGTGGAAACTATACTGTACGATATGAGTCGTTTTGGGAAAATTATAATTATTTTTAATAAATTATTGTTGTTCGTTCACATTCATATTCTGTCGTTAATTTATCTTGCCAAAAAATACTCGAGCTTTTCTTTTATGGATAAATTTCTTTTTAACTCAAAATTTTGCCAATCAGTAATTTTGCTCGAAAAACTGACATTTGACAAAATCATTCGACCTCCGGTCTCGCGATTTTTTCATGTCAGTTCTTCTTATAAAATCACTGATTGGCAAAATTATTTTATTACAAAGAGAAATTTATCCAATAAAAAAATGCTCTTGTGATTTTACTATTGATAAAAAACCTTTTGTTTGTTCATTATATCACATATAAGTACGTATATAAAAATGTTTTTGTTAAATTTAGATAATTTTGTGTATGGAAAAAGACAATTGCCATTTTCGCCACCCTAATCATCCATTCTAAAAATTACCGGTAAATACCGGTTAACCGGTTATTTACATTTTTATTTACCGATTTACCGGTTATTAAAACTTCCGGTAAATTGCAATCCCTATTGCTGACATATTTACAAGTAAAATTTATAAAGAGTTCCCACCCCTAAGGGGCGAGGTTTAGCACTACTCTTACACAGAGAGATATTTTTGCTATTTTGTTAAAGGTGAAGAATCCTTTATATTTTAGGATTTACTTACTTGGAAATATGTCACTAAAGTTTTAAAACAATATAATTTTTTTGAAGTGGAAATTATAGATTTAAAAAATTTATTAAAAAAATAGAAAAACTTTGCTTTATAAATTTTGATTTTCCTATAAATTTTCGTGAGGTAATTATACAATTTTTAAGTAGGCCAATATGACACGTTCAGAAAATGGCACCCATCAGGCCGTATCGGATTTTCAATTTTCATTTCAAATTTCATCAGGCAACAAGTGCAAGATGAAATGTATTGGTAATTGTACAAAAAAATGTCTATACCTATTTATTACATACGTATTTAAAAAAATATTCTCACCTTATCTACACATTCTGCTGTGTGGCTATCGACTTGATTAATAAACATACTTGACTTAACATAAAAACAGATAGTATTACCGGTAACTAATCATGCGTAAAACGTAAAAGTTCTAACGCAGGATAGAGGTCTATGTGATAACGATTGAAGAAACTTTATTTTTTTAATATTGTAACCTCACCATTAAACTAGTTATTTTACTCTCTTCGAAGTACATTTTCAAATGACTAGTTTTTGCGTTGATGCTTTATAAATATTAAGCACCCTCACATTGTAATAAATTCATGAATAAATTTTGCGTTAAAATAGAAATCGCTTTAAAACATTAGGTGGAAATCAGAAACAACCAGTTATAAAAAGTTTTTATTACAATAATACACTATTTAATATTTGTATAAAATGTCTTAACAAAACAAGATAAAATATAAGGATGATGACGACTAAACTAATTATTAATAATGATATTATATTAATATTTATTTTCATCAGACTTTTACAAATATAAATGTATAAAAAATATAAAATAAGATCTTCTGCGTACAATGTAAATAGCTAATATATTTCACTATATCAAATGATTTCGTTTTATAGGATTCCATCAAATGTTAGATGTTAATAATGTCACAAAAATTCACAAACGATGAGAGATTAAAGATTTATATAATAAGATATAAAAAATTAAAGATCATTAAAGGTTAGATAAATTAAGAAACAGTTATAATAAAGCCGATAAAAGTAATAAGGTTGCTATTTAAGATAAAGAGGACTGCTATGAAAGGGTAGAGAATCATATCAATAATGGTCTTGCTGAAAATCCGACAAAAAAATTAAGCTCTTGATTACAATATTAAACAAAATGCTTCAAACTCTTCATCAAATGTTATCACTTATCAGGAAAAGATTACTAAATGATTTATATGGATTGATAAGAATAGCAGCGATTTTTATAAAAACATGGAATAACGAATTTTTAAATTTATATTTATTTTTTAATATATTTTTTTAATTCGAATGGGGTTACAAAATCAGTCCAATTTTTTTCTTAAAACGTATTTAAATGATATCTACATTCTCAAGTTATTTCATGACAATTAAATCACAACGAGCAGAGAAAAAAAAGAAATCAAAACCAGTAATTATATTTTTTTAGAGTACAGACTACCTAGTACCTAGGTTACTAGTGTCGGCAGGGGGCTAATGCTCTGGAAATACATTTGGTTCAAAAGCTTCTGGGGTCATTTTACCCTACTCATCCGGCTAGGCCCATTACATCTTTCTGTGGTGCTTAATATTCTGTGTCTTTCTTATAGAATCTCACCACTAAACTTTGACGCGTTTGAGTATTTGTCATTGATGAAGACTATAGATTCTGTTTCAAAGATTATGGTGGTCATATCGTAGATTCGCATGCTTATAAGTCATATCTAGTAAGATAATAATCACAAGTCAATTTTTGTTGTTAGATAAATAGTTGCAAATTTGTGATAAGAACTAGAATGGGCAAATACCCATTATAAGTGCGTATTCATACGTATTTATATTTCTGCAAAATTCGTAATTTCGGAAAAAACTAGCATTTTTAATAGGAGAAATACAGAAATAAACTGTCATTTATCGAAACAACAATAAACCTAAAATACCTCTCGTAGTTTTACCTAGATAGTGCCATCTCGATTTCTTCAAATGTCTTATTTTTGGTCTCAGGAACTAAAAACAAGACAAAGAACGCCCCGAGGAGAGAAACACAGGAGTACACATAAAATGGCACAGAAGCATCCCACCCATCTTCGACAACTGCATACAGTTTGACATTTCCGAACGCCAGGAACCAAACCAAGAAGGTGCAGACAGACATGGCGCGCCCCTTAATTTTCTCCTCGAAGATCTCAGCTGATATAATCCACCCTATAGGTCCTATACCTACGGAAAAAGCGACCGTGAATGAACATAGCGCAACGAATGGAATGTACTCCAGAACCTGAGTTGAACTTTCACTTTTCAAAGTGAAACTCAACGCTGTAGCGAACAGACAAACGGCCATGCAGACCTGCGATATGATCAGGAGTATTTTTCTACCCCATCTGTCGACTACCAGGGCCTGGGGGATGATCGAAAAAACTTGGAAGGTTGCGAAAAGGATAGACGCGATCTGCGGGCCCATAACTGTGTTAGTGTTGCCGAAAATGTGACTCAAATACGAAGTAATGGCATCGATACCCGACAAAACTTTAATAAATGCCAGACCGATGCCTATAACGCAAGCTTTCTGGACGGCTCTTTGCCTGAAGACTTCTTTGAGTGAAACTATTTTTGCTTCGCGCTGTAAATATTTTTGCATTTCGCCGAATTCGTCATCGACGTCCGTCTTGCCGCGCAAAGTCTTCAAGGAGTTTTTCGATGATTCAGGACGACCCTTCATCAGCAGATACACTGGAGTTTCCGGCATCACCACAAATAAGACCCCGAATACAACTGGCAACACAGCGCAGGCGATTGAGAAATGTCTGACGGTCAAAAGGTCACCGACTATGTTGGAAAATAGTATACCGCAGGATATCATGCACTGCGTTAGACCTCCTAAAATCCCCCTAATTTCCTTTTGGGCGATCTCGTCTATGTACAACGACACAGTGACGCAATAAGCACCGCCTACCATTCCTGTAAGAATGCGCCCGAAAATAAGCATCCACACGTTTTCGGACAGGATGATCAACAACCAACCGATTTCCATGGGGATTATCATGAGCAACATAGTCAGCTTCCTGCCGATTCCATCGCATATTGAGCCTATGAGGAGAGACAGCAGTGCTGCGCCGAGGGAGCTTGATGAGTACACCCATCCCAGCTCGTCGGAGTCGATTGGGAAGTCTAGTTGGTTCCCCAGAAGGTCGTCTGTAATTTGAGATGGCCAGCCCAGAACGGAACCAGTGGTGAATGTTGCAAGTGACGCTGAAACATTTTTTCGATTACTTATTAGTCCAACCTATAGGTAAAATAAATTAATAGTTTAAAAAACTAAAAAACACGCTTTTATAAATACTGCGCTAAAAAGCAAAAAACCGCTGTCCAAGGAATCACTACTTCCACATCCAGATTCTCTATCCAAGTCACTCACAACGAAAAAACTTTGTATGTGAAAATAATTGTTTATGGAACTTTAATAATATAATATTTGAAATCCTCTACCCCAAAAACCCATAAAACGATACCCCACATCGGTAGTGGGGTGGGGGGTGGTGATAGGAGGGTGATAGTGGTGGGTGGATGAAGTAAAAAAATATTTTGAGTTTCTGGTTCCTGTACATACACTAAATCACAATTTTTTTTCATCCCCTTTAATAATGAGGTGAGGATGAGATTTTTTTTGAGACCTTAGCTTCTCTGTCTATACTAAATATCAATTTTATGAACTCTTACCTGCTTGATTTACCTATTTATTCCAAATTTACCCCCCAACCCTTCGACGGAACAAGATGAAAATATAATCTAGTTCTAGATCTCGTTAAAGTACATATGTGTACCAAATTTCAAATCAATATCTCAAACGGTTCCAGAGTAAACGTGCGCACAAAAAAGTTACAGACCGACAGACAGACAGAAATTTGGTTCGCTCAAACTTGAAATCTCGACGTTTCATGACATTCTAAGCCTATTTGAACAATAAAAATTTTAAAAAATTTTTTTGTCGTTACTATACTTCCACTGGATGTGGGAAGTAAACTAAAAGGCAACTTTATACCAGATTATTAATACTGTTCCAAAACGAGACCATATTTTCAAAAATAGTGAATAGTGAATATGTGATTGATGGAAGATACTTGCTTCGACAATATGGCCTAAAAGAGGAGAATTTAATAATATTTTCAACGCGTATGTTAGTTACATATGAAAACATTACGGTAATAGAGTAACTGTCGTGATCGATGGTTATTTGGAGAATGCAAACAGCACGAAGTGCCTAGAACGAAGGCGGTTACTTCAAAGAACCTGTCCTGAAATTATGTTTGATGAAAACACTGTTGTTTCTGAAACTCAGCAGAAGTTCCTTAATCATTTATTTAACAAAGAACGTTTGATTGCAGAACTAGTGAAAAAAATTAAAAAAGAAGGAATAGAGGTGTTCGTTGCTGCGAATGACGCCGATTTATTAATAGTACAAACTGCTATCAAAAAATGTTATAAGTGCGACACAGCTGTTGTCGTAGGGCAAGATATTGACCTGCTAGTCCTTCTTATTGCTCTTTCTCCCTCCAACAAAGACATTAAATTTTTAAAATAAAAACAACGTAATACCAGCAAAAGGACTTACAGTTCCCGAGATTTACAATTCTCAACTTTTAAAAAATGTAAAGAAACAATATTATTTGCACACGTCATTAGCGGTTGCGACACAACCTCAGCGTTTTTTCCAAAGGAAAGGTGAATGCAATCAATGTGCTTAATAATGTGTGTACGACAAACCTTCTCAGTTTGATCCACGGGACTGAAAGTGATGATTGACCCATCGAATGGCGTAGTTAAGTTAGTACCTCATATTAAAGAGTTTAAATTTCTTTGATTTTTTTTACGGGCTTCTACTATTTGTTTGAGGAAAATAAAAAAAAACACGTGCCCTTTGTTTTTTCCAATATGATATCAAATATGATATCACTCAAAGTAGGAATACCCTATTACGAAATGAACACACCTTGTATCTTAAATATACAGATAACTACGATGTTGAGCAAAATTGTAAAAATCTTCAAGTGGTTCTTATGGTTCGGAACTACCCTTTATAATTTTATCGTACCATAATATCATCGATTACAGTTTCTTTCGATTTGATCAAACAGATATGAAAAATATAATCAATCATTAACATTGATTTAAAAGTGAAATCTAAAATCTGACCTTGCACGGTTTTACCAAACGCGTACGTACCTATTAGAAGTGTTTATTTTTTTAGATAATAGCAGATAGTATTCAGGTAACCTCTTGTGGTACTCATTTGTTTATAAAATATTACTATCAATTGTTTTTCCCGACCACGTGTAATGGATTAGAAGGATTAAACTATGTTTATTGTTACAACTATTGAGCAATCTTGATCTGAAAAAGGAAAAATTTCACTGCTTATACGGGGCAAATATCGAAGAAGCAGATTAAATGAGATAAAGTTTGGACGTTAGTCATATTTTATGGTGTTCAGAAATTTAATGATATCTTTCGGATTTTCGCAAATATGGTTAACTTTCAAAATGTTCGTCCGTTCATTCGTCAAGTTTCTTGTAAGTGAAACAACTTAACAGCGGAAAGTCCGATCGTCCGCTATCATCTATTGGTAGGTTAAAGTCCTCTCATTCCACTGTACAATATATGAACATGAGCTAAACATTGGAACACCCCAGGGCAGTGTGCTTGGTCCTCTGATATTCCTGCTATATGTAAATGATCTACCACACTATATAAACTCTGCAAATGTTTACATGTATGCGGATGACACATCTTTTATAGTTACGGCAAAAACTACTGAACAACTAGAGGAAAATGTGAACAATCATTTACATTTTTTCAGTGAATGGTGCTTTAGAAAAAGGCTTATAATAAATTATGGTAAAATAGTTTGCATTAATTTTACTATAAAACAAATATTTTACATAGTCATTCTGTATCGCTTCAACCAGAAATAAAGTTTCTGGGAATTATAATTGATGCGAATCTCAGTTTTACAAGTCAAGTGAAACATTTATGTAAAAAATTGGAACAATCCTATTTCGCTATCATAAATTTAAAAAATAGTTTGGACAAAAAATCGATTCTAAATGTCTATTATGCCCTAGTATACTCTCAAATTTCCTATAACATAATTTCATATGAAAACAGTACAGACAATAAATTGTCCTCATATATAAAAAATTGCATGCCAATGAAAAAGTTCAAACAAAAACTAAGAACGTTTCTGGTCGATAATTGCTTTTATTCTGTGGGAGAGTTTTTGGAACTCTAAATTACAGTCGTTGCTTGTTTTTATATACTTTTACCTGAAATGTGTTGTAATATTTTTTGTAATATTTTTATTTTAAATTTTAATGCATTAAATTAATTCAGTTAGGTAGTTTAAATTATATTTGTCCATATTTATATGTCATCTTGCTTTCAGAATTAACACCATGACAATATCTATACTTATGTAAATAAGTCACAGAAATAATCATCTATCTATCTATATCTAACAATTTATTAAAGAAATGTAAAAATAACCTCGTTTTAAGGTTAACTTAATAATCAATCAATAATCGACTTGTGCATGTAAATGGTATTTTTCCTGACAGCTTAAAAGTTAGTAAAGTTATTCTACTATTTCAAAAAGAGGTAATTTCAAGATATCGCAGGTTACCGAACTTGTATTTTTACACCCGTTGAGTAGATTCTTTCTAAAAACCGTTGCCCGAAGAATCACTACTTCCACATCCAGATTTCCCATCCAAGTTCCCCAATGCCACTCCTACGCCATTATTGAAGGGGTGACGGGTGACAGTGGAATGGCTGATGTCAAAAAGATTTGAAGCCTTTGGTTCTTGTACGCCCACTATATAGGAATTTCATTTTCCTTTAATCCGTTTATGGGGGGTGATAAAGTGGGCGGCTGATGCTAAAACTGGGAGCTTGACCTCGGGTACATACACTAAATCCCAATTTTATGAACTCTTGCTTACTTTTCCTATTTACCCCATACCCTTCAACGGAATAAGATCAAAATATAATCTAGTTCCAGATCTCGTTATAATACATACTCGTACCTTTCAAGTCAATATCATAAACCGTTCTAGAGTAACAGAGCTATATCTATCGTTCAGTCTTTTTCTAACTTTTGTTAGGAAAATGGAAAATTATAAAATGTGAGTGAAAGATTTCGTCGTTGAGACTTTCTCACTGTAGTAGATACTCTCTTTACCTTTTGGAATGTCCTGAAAAGTCTGTCTGTATTTTTGTTGTGTACACGATTACTCTGGAACTGTTTATGATATTAACTTGAAATTTGGTATGTATTATAACGGGATTGTTAACTTGACCTTCAGAAATTACAAATTAAATGAATCAAAAGAAGGAGTTAGATCAAAAAGAAGAGTAGTAGTCCAGTCAACTCTAACATAAGTGCTAATTAATGGGTTTTGATGAAACCTTGTGCAATGTGTTTGTAATGACGTTAATAAAAAATTTAAAAAAAGATTAGAGTAGGAAATGATCGGAAGGGGTAGGAGAACACTCCTTTTATCACGGATTCCGTAACTTGTAGAATTATACATCGAAATACAAGGTTCTTTTTATTTGCAACTCTTCTATAAAGTGCGTTTTCACCGAGTTTTTCCTTAAAAATATGAAAAACTACCCCCTTTCTTTGAAGTTGTAGTACTTTAAAAATATGTAATTTAAAAATTTGAAAAAATTCAGACGTATGCATTGAGGCCTACTAAACATTTTTTGTCTCTTGGAATTATCAACATGGTGATAGATTTCTTGAACATATTCTACTGGTGCTAGTTCTGTGGACTTATTATCTCTGTAATCAAACTGGACGTCACAAAATTATTTAATTCTAAATATAGGTGTATTCCATTGGCAACTGCTTTCTCAGAAATTTCAAAAAGTACCTTGGTTTCTTTGAAAGTTATCTGCTGAATACCCAAAATAATATTTTATAACAATGATGTAAGCAGAAATACAAAATATTTATTTTTAATACCTCGGTAAAGTTATGAGCCTATGGATATTCTACAAAGTGCGGATATTCTTTTACTTCGATATTCATGTGGAATTCAATGGAGTGGAAGTATAGTAGTAACGTTATGAAAAAATGATTTTTTTGTTCACATAGATTTAGAATGTCATGAAACGTCGAGATTTTTAGTTTGTGCAAAAACATCTGTCTGTCGTTCTGTCTGTAACTAGATTTAGTCCAATAGAATTATTAAAAAAAAGACTGAAATTTATTGTAATTCGTTTCAGGATGCCACGGTGATTAAACGATAGTTTTATTGATTACGAACATGACCCTGAATTTGGTCCACTTTTTGACCGCCGGAACGTTGTTTATTTAACGATTTATTGTTGAAAAATTCAAAAAAATCGACTTTTTAAAAGATAACTCAAAGACCTTTGACGATAGGTTTTTCAATTTGTAGATACTGTTAGAACTTTGAAAAACGGTTAATTTGAGAGATGTTTCGTTTGAAACACTCGAAAATTTGTTTAAATAATTGCAAAAAACCGCGAAAATTTTAGCAATTTGCAAATATTTTTCATTCTTTAACAAAAGCACTTTAGTGCTTGAAACTTTGAAGAAATATGTCTTTTGTTACCTCAAAGTTATATCTAAAATTTCATCAAAAAATTTTAATTAGTTTAAGAGATATTCAATTTGTTTATTAAAAACATAAATAATGTAAAATGCAAATTCACCCAGTTCCCGTTGTCGTAGAGGGTTGATCTGGACATCCTTTTTTTTGTTGAGACTTAAACTTTATGTTTTCATTAATGGAAAATCAAATTTGCATTATTTTCAACTTCAAAATGGCGTTTGAAAAAGTGACACATTTTGAGGTTAGGTTTTTTGCTAATAACTTTTAAACAAATGAAGATTTTGCAATATCGTTCTCATATCTTTGTTGCTGGGATATTTTCACACATTTTCTAAAAAAATAATGACTCTGTAGCCTTATTAGAAGCAGATATGATTTTTTTTAATAAATTTGTAAAAAAAATTTTAACAAAAAATAATTGTTTATAACAAATTATTGTTTAATTAGGAAAAAATCGACATGACAGATATCATTATTTCATCATGCTACCCCAAATTAAAAAAAAAGTCAAAATCGGAGAAACGGTAAATTTTTGGTTGACGGATATGAACTCGTCTCGAACATTTTATGAACGTGTTACAGATATGACTCATGCTTCTCACTCCTGTTCTGACGCTGCACAGTGGGGCCAATTACATCAAAAGTTGGCAGAAATTCGATAAAACAAAAGTCATCAGAGCGGACTAATTTTTCGAGGAACTAATAGCCCATAAGTCGAACATACAAAAAACGGTTTATTTGACGCTATTTATTGTAAGCGGTACACGCCATACCAGTCTAAACTTGTGCTTAGTGGAGATTAGAAATTATAAAAATCAATCAGTGCCTGCGAGTGTTAGTTTGTTTTATTAATTTCTCAGTGAGGTTTCTACAAATTAATTTTTTCTCAGCATGGCTGCTTTACCTACAGGTAAGGTGACAAGTAATTGCTATATTTGTTACTATACTAGTATTATTTAATTTATACGAATTTATATAAACCGACCTGTTTCGTACGATACAATTTTATGACATTTCTGTAAATCCTTATTGTTTTAAAATGTGCCTAAATCTGCCTGAACTGTGATATATACATAAAGTTATTCGGAATAGTGTGTACTTTAAGGGTAGTAAATAAAAACTTGCTTATATTTGCGGCATTTTAAAATATCACTGCATATTCACGTGACATACGCACGTTACGAATGTTTAAATATTATTTAAATTTTACTTCCACATTCACGAAGTAAAAAAAATTAAATTTTTTTTTGCTTAAATAGGTTTAAAATGTCGTGAAACGTCGAGAAAATAAATGTAAGCAATAAAAAAAGTATTTATGTCTGTCTGTAACTTTCTTGTTGGCACGATTACTCGGAAACGGTTAGACATATTGACTTGAAATTTGGTACACGTATGTGGTATACCGTGAACTGGAACTGGATTATATTTTGATGTCATTTCATTGGCGGGTTGGGGTGGTACAAGGGGGTAAATAGGTGTAAATAAGTAAATCAAGCTAGCAAGACTAAGTACATAAACTTAGGATTTAGTGTTTGTTAAAAAAAAATCGGGAAAATTTTTTTACAAAAAAAGGTAGATAATCCCTATCTACTTAAGAATTTCAACAATATACTTTTATAACACTCTTGGCTAATATACTACTAGTTGTTAGATTATTACAAGAGTGTTATAAATATAAAAGTATATTGTTTAAATTCTTAAGTAGATAATTAGCATAATTTATATATAATAGCCGATTTATTTTCCCAATTGTAATAGGATATAACTAACATAAACTAATTTAGTATTTTTGTACCCTTGAGAAGGGCCTAATACGCTAAAACATATGTAAAAGTCTTAACAAAATTGTTTTGAAATTGAAAAAGGTAATTTCGAAATTTTAAATGCACATTTTTCTATATATTTAAAATACTGAATAGTGTTTTACAATCAGCCAATCACAGAATCGATTCAATAAATTAAAGTTTATGGTTTAATTAACCAAATGTAAATAAAAATGAATAAAAATAATTTCTGCCAACTTTTGATGTAATTGGCCCCACTGTGCGCTGATTTAAAATTAATTATTGTTATCGTTGCAAATTGAATTTTCTCCTCCAAACTCAGCTCTATTGCAAAGATAGACTATTAAATTAGTTGTTCGCCAAGTTTTAGCTGTTAATGTTTATTAATAAACAAATTACGAATTTATTAAAAAAAAAATCATCTTGGCTTCTAGTAAGGCTAGTCATTTTTTTTTTGAAAATGTGTGAAAAATCCCCAGCAACAAAGATATCAGAACGATATTGCAAAATCTTCATTTGTTTAAAAGTTATTAGCAAAAAACCTAACCTCAAAATGTGACACTTTTTCAAACGCCATTTTGAAGTTGAAAATAATGCAAATTTGATTTACCATTAATGAAAACATAAAGTTTAAGTCTCAACAAAAAAAATGATGTCCAGATCAACCCTCTACGACAACGGGAACTGGGTGAATTTGCATTTTACATTATTCATGTTTTTAATAAACAAATTGAATATCTCTTAAACTAATTAAAATTTTTTGATGGAATTTTAGAGGTAACTTTGGGGTGATAAAAGACATATTTTGTCAAAGTTTCAAGCACTAAAGTGCTTTTGTTAAAGAATGAAAAATATTTGCAAAATTACGAAAATTTTCGCGGTTTTTTTGCAATTATTTAAACAAATTTTCAAGCGTTTTAAACGAACACCTCTCAAATTAACCGTTTTAGAAAGTAACAGTATCTACAAATTGAAAAACATATCGTCAAAGGTCTTAATTATCTTTAAAAAAGTCGATTTTTTGGAATTTTTCAACAATAAATCGTTAAATAAACAATGTTCCGGCGGTCAAAAAGTGGACCAAATTCAAGGTCATGTTCGTAATCAATAAAACTATCGTTTAATCCACGTGGCATCCTGAAACAAATTACAATATGCATATTTGCTAATTCCACTGGCCTAATTATATTGTGATCTTAGTACGTTGAAGGGTTGGGGTGTAAATGGGAGTAAATATTTCAAGCAAGTGAGCAAGAGTCTAAATACGTACGCTAAATTTGGATTTAGTGTATGTGTAAACTCTCAATTTTTTTTTTATATAAAAAATGCTAAATGAATCCAACCTGTCTTGGTGATGTCCAACTATAACTTTTTCTTGTTTGACAGAGATAAAACCTACACTATGAAAACAGTGAATACGTACCTGACAGGGCGGCAAGGCACTGAAAAATCCAACTAGAAACTTCATTCTTTGGATCCAATTTAATGTCCTAAAATAAAATTTCAGTGGACTTCAGTCAAGATTACAAATATTACAATGTACGCACCTTCTTATCCGTATTATTAAAGAATACCATTTTGAAGATTCTATTTGTTTTTAATTACCACCAACTACTAGAATCAAGAATTACTACAGGCTGACGCTAGGTATAATTTTATTAAATAATATCGTCAGATTAAACCTACAAGAAATACGTTTCGCAATTTGCATTGTCCACTTGTCCCCTTCTTTATATAAGCATATTATATCCTTATCACAGTATTATCTGTTGTAACATAAACTCGATTATAAACTTGATAATTTAATTTTAATCATTTGTCAATCATATCAGATTTTATGTTGTGTATAAAAGAATTAAAAAATATATTTTAATACCCATTTGATCTCGTCGAGCAGTAAAGATATAGTGTAACCGGACAAAAGTGGTTAAACGTTGTGGCAAAATATTAATAATAAATTCCTATGAACGTGCTTCTGAAAGTACATTAATTAGTATATTTTCCAAAGAATAAAATTCATCCAAACCCGAATTAATTAGTTGAACCAAATATAGTAGGTGTTGAGGTATTTTAGCCCAGTCGATGAAGGTTCTTACCTATAAAAATTTGCAAATTGAATTTTTTTTTTTTTAATGAGTTCGTAAAAGTGTATAGAATAATATCCTGAAAAGTTAGCATTTCGCTCGGATGCATAACATAAAAAGAAAAGTGAAAAACATTTTTTTCATCCATTTTTTCAAAATTTTTCGAATGTTTAAACACAAATTCGTTTACTTGTATGCATTTTTTTGAAAATATGATCAATCAGATCATGATAGGAAATTGCGATTTTCACGATCTTGTCCTTTTAACTATGAAAATATCTTTGATTGTTTTGAATATAAATTCTGGAACATTTCCTATACATTAACAAATGTATAAGGAATCTATTGGATATAGCTGAAGTGTGGATAGGTGTACCTGTAATAAATACAATACAGTAAAGGCACGTAAAAATTCATGCGAGCCAGTGGCGGCTCGCCAGGGGAGGCAGGGGAGGCTGAGCCTCCCTTTGGAAGAAGCAACATATCTTGCAATCTTCCAAATTAATATCTTTTACTTGTAGAAATTTCTACTTAGGTATATCTCAATTTTCAATATTGTTTATTGTTTATAGTTCATTAATTAATTTTCAGTGTATAAAAAAGTTCTGCATTTCCTTTCCACAAACATACCTATAACGTCACAGTCCGGATTGTCTTTTTATGCATATTTCCCGGGCGACCCGGTCTTTCATTGAATGAACAGAGCGCTTCGCTTGAGGCTTATACGAAATAGCTTCCAACTTCAAGGCATTTAGTTTTAACATAAATGACCTTGCATTACTTTTGCGTTGTCTAGCAACACTTCAAATAAGACAAGCTAGGCCGCTAGCCTCAGTCCTCAGTTCTTTATAGCGCATGTGCAGTTCAGGAGTTCAGGCACAGTATAGAGAAGACAAGTACTTTCACTCGCAGCGGTCCCTTTGATATTTGTTGTACTCGATTTTATTTGGTTCAGGTGATTCACAGGAAAACGAACTGTCAGTGGTAATTTGTCGTTTAGCCGGTTAAGATCAACTTGACATTAAAATACATAAAACATTTGATAGGCGGGCTAGAAATGAGTGCTCTAGGTGAAAATATTCCCAACAACATCTCTTGTTGTCCAGACGTGGTGGATTATTTGTTATTAAATGGATTTTCTACTCTTACTTACGACGAAAAGGTAAGAATTAAAAGAATTGCTAGGCCTACACCAGCAATGCCTTCGTTAGTTTTTAAAAGTGGAAAACAAAACAGAGGGTTTTGTGATAACAATTATAAAAAAATCGAGTGGTTAACGGCATCAACAGTTAGAAACAAATTATATTGTTGGAGATGTTTATTATTCACTAATGATCAATCCTCAATTTGGGGCAGGACCGGGTTTAATAATTTGAAAAATTTGTCGCGAGGTTTACAAAAGCACGAAAAATCCCAGGAGCACATTTCATCTTGCGTTAAATTCGAAATATTTGGTAAACAAAATATTGTAAATTATTTGGAATCTGCACATAAGAGAGAAATAGAAAATTTTAATGAAAAGGTCCGTGAAAATAGGGAAATATTAAAGAGATTAATTGATGCCGTTATATATTTATCTTCGCAAGAAAATTCTTTCCGAGGGCATGACGAAAAACGCGATTCGTGCAATAAAGGAAATTTCAAAGAGCTAATAGATTTTTTAAAAATGTATGATCCAAAATTAGAGAACTTTTTGAATAACGCCACTATTTTTTCCGGAACATCTAAATCAATTCAAAATGATCTAATTGAGAGTGTTAGCTCGATTATTAAAGGCAAAATTTATGAAGAACTATATAATTGCGAATTTTTCTCGTGGCAAATTGACGAAACGACGGACATTACCTGTAAATCTCAACTTTCCGTAATTTTTAGATATGTAATGCACGGCGAAGTTATTGAAAGGTTTGTTGGTTTTCTTGATGTGAGTAGTGGAAGAAACGCGGAGAGTTTATTTAAATTATTAATCGACGAATTTGGTAAATTTGATTTGAAAAATAAATTAATAGCACAAACCTATGACGGCGCTGCAGTTATGTCAGGGCATCTTAATGGACTCCAAACAAAAATAAAAAATATTGCTCCTCAAGCTTACTTCATTCACTGTTATGCACATCAATTAAATTTAGTTCTGAGTAAAGCATGTAACGGAATTAAAGAAGTTAGAATATTTTTTTCAAATATTACTGGTTTTTCGTCATTTTTTTCAAAATCTACCAAAAGAACTGATGTTTTAAATACAATTAATATGAAACATAGAATTCCGACAAACGCTCCCACTCGTTGGAATTTTTCATCTAGAGTTGTTTTCACTGTTGACAAATACAGGAAACGTTTTTAATTTTATTTCGGAAAGTGAAGATTTTTTAAATGACGCTCAGACTTTAAGAGCAGCTTACGGATTAAAATCGTTATTGTTGGATAAAAATTTCATATTTTTTCTAAAAGCTTTTAACATGATTTTTGAGCAAACTGATGTTGTTTTCCAAATTTTACAGAATAAACTAACTGATATAACATATTCTAAAAATAGACTTAAGTCACTTATATCTAAATTAAAAGAATTTCGCAATAACGAAATACATTTCAATACTTTATACAATATTTTTTTAGAAAATACTGAAAACGTAGATGATGAGCCAGGGCCACAATTTAAAAAAAGAAAGACAACATATAACTTTGACAGGGCAGATATACATTACAAACAAATTTTTATAGAAATTTTAGACACCATTATAGTCCAAATTGAAATTAGATTTTCTGATTTAAATACTTTGCAATGTTACGATTTAGTAAATCCTAATAATTTTACAGCGTTTTCTAAATCATTCCCTACCAGTCTAATGGAGAAATTAATGGACCATTATCCTTTTTTTGACCGTATTTCGTTAAAAAATGAACTATGCGTGTTGTATTCTGACCAGCAACTTTTAGCAAATCCAAAATCATCTCAAGAAATGCTTACTTATATATATAATAATAATTTAAAAAGCTGTCTACCCGAACTGTACAAACTTTTATCATTAGTGTCAACAATTCCAGTAACCTCAGCTTCTGTAGAACGATCATTTTCAGCACTTAAACGCATAAAAACATTTACTAGAAACAAAATAAGTCAAGACCGCCTCTCAAATGTATCGCTTATTTCAATAGAAAAACATTTTTTGTCAGAATTGAAGAAACACGATTCATTTTATGATGAAGTAATCAACCATTTTGCTAGTTCCGAAAATCGCAGGTTACCACTCATTTATAAAAATATTTAGGCTTTACACCAAAGATTAATATAGTTGTTATTTTAGAAAAAATATTTATTTGCGTTATTTATTTTTTAGGAAATATTTTTTAATTCTTCCGCGGTTATATTTTTTTATATAACTTCTTTCTCAAAGCTATTTTAATTTTTATTAAAAGTTATAATTTTACACTCTGGCAGTGATAATGAATACAATTTTTGTTTGTAGGAAAATACTTTAATTTTTTTTCCAAAACTATTTTGATTTTTATTAAAAGTTATAACTTAATTATAAGTGGGATAGTAGGGCTCCTTTGGATACCGATACTCGAGGCGTAGGAACGGAAATTTCATGAGAATGATTTTTTCGTCTCATTATATTTTCTATTTCCTTTTCTTTTTATTCTTTTATTCTCTCAAGTCGTGAATCGGTATCCTGGCGAACAACCCACGACAAAAAAATGTAACGCGCCGTTGTACTACCTCGAGGGTGGTGGGGAAATGTACAAATTGTAATCATATTGCAAGTTAATTGTCTTTCAAAATATCAAGCCTCCTCTGCAGAAAATATCACGAGCCGCCACTGATGCGAGCGATTCAGCGGCTATATGTGGTGTCTGTGTATGCGTCCATAATTATATGTTTTCACTCCATATTCACTATTTATCTTCCTATTCACTACGAAAAATGTTAAAAATGTGTGACCAGAAACAGAAAACAGCTTTATTTTACTCGTTAGAGCACCTAAGAATTTTTAGAGGTTTCATAGTATGCATTTAACCGTGCGCTTGGCCGCACTATTTTTTTCCAGGAATACCGTGGCTTTAGCGATACATTTTATTAAGACATTTTTCGTTCAGAAACACGTGGTCTATCCACACAGAATTGTCTAAAGTTCGCGCAGAACCTCACGTAGAACGTTTTACAAAATTTAAAAATGTTATATTTACTTCCACCAGTACACTATCGTTATAGAAATAAATCGTCTAGATTTCTAGACACACTTAATGCAAATGTAAATATAGATCACCATAAAACGTAATCAGCAATGTTTATTACTAAGTTTTTTACGATTAGTATTGTTATAATAAATGTCAGAAGTGTATTTACGCAAGGTCTTATTGACGCACGATAATTCGGTAAATTGCGTTTTTTTTTAAAGACTGAAACACATTCTGTAAAATAGGAATTAATTAGTAGGGTCAAAAACAAATAGTGAGGAAAATAGCGCCATACACCCCAAAGAGGAAACAGGAAGCATCTACGGACACGTGTTTCGGACTTATTGTTCCTCATCAGCGTAGAGTAGCAACAAAAAGGATCTGGAAAGGACAGGAACAATAATTGAAGGTTGAAAGCACAGTACATTCATATCTAGATCGGTCTATTTAAGACCTTCACCGTCAGTCGGCACATATGTGGACTGCCAAATTTCAACCTGGCGAGTTAAATAAAATAGGAAGGAATTAGTAGGGTCAAAAACAAATAGTGAGGAAAATAGCGCCATACACCCCAAAGAGGAAACAGGAAGCAGCTACGGACACGTGTTTCGGACTTATTGTTCCTCATCAGCGTAGAGTAGCAACAAAAAGGATCTGGAAAGGACAGGAACAATAATTGAAGGTTGAAAGCACAGTACATTCATATCTAGATCGGTCTATTTAAGACCTTCACCGTCAGTCGGCACATATGTGGACTGCCAAATTTCAACCTGGCGAGTTAAATAAAATAGGAAGGAATTAGTAGGGTCAAAACAAATAGTGAGGAAAATAGCGCCATACACCCCAAAGAGAAAACACGAAGGTGAAGGTGAAGGTCTTAAATAGGCCGAACTGGATATGAATGCACAAATAAGAGTACTGTGTACTGTGCTTTCAACCTTCAATTATTGTTCCTGTCTGTCCTTTCCAGATCCTTTTTGTTGCTACGCTACGCTGATGAGGAACAATAAGTCCGAAACAAATTCTATAGTTTCACTTCTATGTGGTAGATATAGGGTGTTTAAAATCATAATTTTCATTTTGTTAATAGTCGAATAAAACTAAGCATTAAAAAGACGATTTCAACGATTGTTGGGGGTAATTTTTTCATGGACATGCACTCTGAATATTATCAGGAAGTTACAGTAAAGTTTTGTCTAATCTGAATTCTTGGAAATTAAGTTTTAATTTAGAAAACAGGGTTTTGGTTCCGTTTATTATCAATATCTTGGATTCTCTTCATGGGATCAGAATAATCAAAATATTTGCAAATAATTTATGACATATTTTATGAATAAAAATATGTTGATCCAAATCCTATCGTTTTTTTGAAATAATAATAATAATAATAATAATAATAAAAACCAAGACAATTTCTAATTTTTCATAATACCGAAAATTGCAATTAAAAATAAGTTTTATTCGACAATGTATATTACAACAAAACGAAAATCATGATTGTGTACCTGGTAAACGATAACCACCCAGTTACGTTTAGGATAAACGACAGTAAACAAGATGGTATATCGTGGAGCCCTTGTGGACAATACTGACAACTGCCAATGTGAGATACGGCCAAAAGTACAGATGACGAGATCAGCAACTTGACAGTTGAGCAAAATTTGGCGCGATAGAAATATCAAAAGACGCCCAAAGATCAGATTTAAGCCACATGGACCAAATACTAGTGGAAGATCAGATTTTGCTAACGCTCCAGTTCTCTCCATCTTCATTTACGCCTTTGGAATATGGCCAGTTAGGGAAGCAGACAGACGGGCACGGTGTGCTACAACCAAATTTAAATCAAAGTTGATGCCACTCGGATTTTTTTTACACATTCTTTTTTCGTTTTTCAGTTTTTCAAAATACATAAGGATACACTGGATTGATCCGCCGGACAGACCATTATTTGAGGGTTTTTTTTTGGGTTAGGAGTGAAAACGAGCCAACCGCAGACCCGACCACTTTTTTTGCGTGGCTGTGTCTTTAAACAAAAAAAGTAAAATACTTGTAAAAAAAATTCTGCGATGAATGATTTTAAATATCGTGGAAATTGGTTCTACATACATCCAAGAATGTGTAAAAAAAACCGAGTGGCATCAACTTTGATTTAAATTTGATTGTAGCACACTGTACGGGGTATCGATGCTTTCGCGATGTAGTCCAGTAGAATTAGTAAAAAAAAGACTGAAATTTATTGTAATTCGTTTCAGGATGCCACGTGGATTAAACGATAGTTTTATTGATTACGAACATGACCCTGAATTTGGTCCACTTTTTGACCGCCGGAACATTGTTTATTTAACGATTTATTGTTGACAAATTCAAAAAAATCGACTTTTTTAAAGATAACTCAAAGACCTTTGATGATAGGTTTTTCAATTTATAAATACTGTTACTGTTTCGTTTGAAACGCTTGAAAATTTGTTTAAATAATTGCAAAAAACCGCGAAAATTTTAGCAATTTGCAAATATTTTTCATTCTTTAACAAAAGCACTTTAGTGCTTGAAACTTTGAGGAAATATGTCTTTTATTACCCCAAAGTTATCCTTAAAATTTCATCAAAAAATTTTAATTAGTTTAAGAGATATTCAATTTGTTTATTAAAAACATAAATAATGTAAAATGCAAATTCACCCAGTTCCCGTTGTCGTAGAGGGTTGATCTGGACATCCTTTTTTTTTCCTTTTTTTTTGTTGAGACTTAAACTTTATGTTTTCATTAATGGCAAATCAATTTTGCATTATTTTCAACTTCAAAATGGCGTTTGAAAAAGTGTCACATTTTGAGGTTAGGTTTTTTGCTAATAACTTTTAAACAAATGAAGATTTTGCAATATCGTTCTCATATCTTTGTTGCTGGGGTCTTTTCACATAGTCCAGGAGGCAGTGACGATTTTCGGTACTTATTTTCCCAGTCAGCAAACATGGATAGAATTGTTCGGTTAGTAATTCTAAGCAAAATTCATATATATTTAGGGGGGGGTTTTCCGATGGGTTGAGGCGGAAAATGCGTCAGAACATACGAATACACTGCCCTTTTTTTCCCAGTGATAAAAATAGTTCTAGTAGAAAGAGTTATACTGAAGTTAAGTACAAAAAATAGTCTGGCTAATCTGTGAGTATGGATAATATGTCTGGCAGGTGAAAAACTGAAAAGTTTTCATCAAAAAAATTTCCCTCATTTTCGCAGTCATGAAAATTTATCAGATGATGGCCTATATTATAATAACAGCTTAAAATACAATCTGGCTAATGTGGAACACCCCTAAAGCCTTGCCAGACTCGTCTAATGATCGTCAAGCGCGCTGAATTCGGCACGTTCAATTATACAGGTGATTAGTGTCATACGTACATGTTATTTTTTATGACAGCATTAAATAATTGAATACAAAAAAGCAAATACACTGTATAGAGTGTAGAATTATGATGGGGCAGGTTGAAAAAATTTATTGATGAAATCGAATTTTAATGAAAGCCACAAAAAAGTCTTTATTTTTCAAACTGCCGGTCGATGCTCTGTAAGCGAGCAGAGCAAGCTGTCCTATATAGCCATCGAAAAGGTGTATACTGTATAGTGTATTAGTGATGGGCTGCTAAATAGCAGTCTGCTATTTTTTAACTGCTGTTTGGTTCGTAGCAGTAGCAACTGTTACGAGCTCTGATAAATAGCTGCTATTTTTATAGCAGGTTGAAATTACTCGCTGAATGTCAATGCGCCCTTGCAGCAACACAAGCAGGCAGTGGGCAGCATCGTCGGCCCAATAGCAGTGATAGTACAAGCAGCGCATGCATATTCTTTCAGCTACAGCTAGCAGCAGGTCCACAGTACAGCACTTAGGAAGTGAATTGTAATTTATGTAAAAGTAAAAACTATTATTTTAACAATATATTGCACATGATTATGTTCGTTCTGCTAGCGGAATATAAAAAATAAACTGTAATAAACGTTATAGAGATAATTTATATTTCTTTTAAAACTAATCATATTTAACCACCCATACAGATATTGCGTTTTTTTATATAAAGTTTCATTTGTTATCTGTTAATACTGTTAATATGCGCCATTTAGCCACCCATACAGATATTGCATTTTTTTTTATATAAAGTTTCATTTGTTATCTGCTAATAGTGCTAATACTGTTAATATGCGCCATTTAGCCAAAACAACAACTAATGCTAAAAAATAGCTGCTATTAAAATAGCAGCTATTTTTAACTGCTAATTGAAAGTGGCAGTAGCAGAAGTAGCTGCTAAACAAAAATAGCTGGTTCGACCCATCACTATAGTGTATATTGTCATATGGTAGTAAGAACGAACTCAAAATCCGAGTAACTGACAGAGATAGGTATACAAGGGACAGGGGTCTAGGCAGCTGCGCTCAGGTAACTCGCATTCCAGCGTCGTTACCTAAATACGCACGTGCTGCTATTCCACTCCTCGTTTAACTACCTGGCTTGTGAGTCTGGCAAGGCCTTCGTGATTGTAAATGTCAGCCAGACGTGTATTTTCTATGAAATTATAGTACAATCTATCATGTGGCAAATTTTCAAATCCGGGAAAATAAGAGCAAAAATTTTCTATTTTTCCCATTTTGAAGATGCCGCCAGACTCATTTGCCAATTTCTTAAATGAGCCAGACTTATTTTTAATTACAGTTTAGAATTGTATCAATTTATGTGCTAAATTTCAAGCCTGGCAAAATAAGGGTTACGGATCCGCAAAATTCGTCAAATTTTGAAATCCGCAAATTTTCAGCCAGACTCACTTTCCGCTATCTGAGATAAGCCAGACTGCTATTTTCATAAACTTCATGTTCCACTTTAGTAAATGTAAAATATTTATGACTGGGAAAATAAGTGGACTTGCATTGTGTTTTTATTTTTTGAATCCATCCAAAAATTTTAGCCAGACTCAAAAATTCTTGTTTTTTGTCACTAAGAGAACAGATTAATTCATATACACCGACTGGGAAAATAAGTACGAAAAAATTTCACTGCCTCCTGGACTAACACACTTTCAAAAAAAAAATGACTGTAGCCTTATTAGAAGCCGAGATGATTTTTTTTTCGACGCTAGGCTTGCAAGGGCTTGTCAGATCGGGTTTTTCTTGGTCAATTTGAATAAAATAAGTAAATATTGACCACAGGTGATCTAACTCACCCACAGGGGTTGAAACTACCCCCACCTCCAATACCAAAATGCCACGAAAATAACGAAAATCAGCTGAAAACCGGTATACCCCCGTTTTTGAGGGCGAGGAATACGATGATGATAATGTTTCACTACCTACCCTTCACCCACTACCTTTGACTACCCCCTCTTCCGATTTTCCGGTGCTAGGCTTGCGAGGGTTGTCGTATCGGATTTTGTGACCTAAACTTCCAACTATTCTATTTCGTATCTGGAAAGAGTTAAGGTAGTAAGGTTTGTACATAAATAAAGAAGAAAATTCATTGGCATATATAACAAGCGCATTATGTAAACAAATGCATGCTTGAATAGATGGTAACCAATAAAATTAATAAAGCAATAAAAATAGAAACAGTAAAGATATGAACAAGAAATAGGTACATTTAATAAAATTAATCTCTAAATTAAAATAAATAAATAAAAATATTTAATACTTTATAATGGAAATTGAGATTTATTTTAAATATTTCCCAGTGCTATAATAGCAGTAACTTTTTAACCGATTAAAAAGTTATTAATATATTTTATCTCGGATATTTCTTATCTATACAGGGTGTCTCACCTGGAACTGCATCGATCGATATAGGGAAAAGTACGTACCAGAAAATTTTGAAAATTTAGGGAGCTACTAATGGCAGTGTGGCCAATTCAACTAAAATAATTACAAGCGTCTGGCACTTCCGGTTATACCGGAAGTCGATACCAACTTGCTTATTTTAAATGGAACACCCTATATATTTCAGGGTTCTCGAAAAGAGCATAAAGTTCTGAGTCAAAAACATATAGAATACCCTATGCCTAAACCCAGCAGTTTCAGAGATATTTGACTTTTAAAAAAAAATTGACAGGTGTAATAGTTTACAATAACTAGAGAATATTATTTAGGTATTATGCAAATCACAACTTACACACTTTTTTATATATTATTAAAATACCTACTTTCTGTATATTGTTGCCCTAATCTGGGCACGCTAATATACTAGTCAGGTAAATACTTTAAAACACTCATTATTGGAGAACCAATCAAAACAACTACTCTTCTAGCTAATACTGACGAAGTATTGAATTACATGATAGGATTCTTAGCATTTTAAAGAAAAAAATATTTTTTTTTTTTTTTTTTTTTTTTTTTTTAAATATGAAATTATCTACTTTCTGTATATTGGCACCTTAATCGGGTCGCGCTAATATACTACTTAGGAAAACACTTTAAAACACTCATTATTGGAAAACCAATCAAAACAACTACTCTTCTAGCTAATACTGACGAAGTATTGAATTACATGATAGGATTCCTGGCATTTTAATGCAAAAAAATATATTGAAGATACTAAAATTATTTATTGAAATTCAGTCATTCACAAGAATTATTGAACCTTACAATAACCTTCACAACTTTCTTCGTGTAAAAGATACTCGCTTTTTGGTACGTAAAAAGAACACAAGGAGAGCTGCACTCTACAATTGAATTACATTCAATAATAGTATACCAAGTGTTCCATTTTTGACGTTATATTTTGTAAACTTCAAACCGCGAAAACTTGTTTAGGTCAAATGGAACACTATATTTTTTTACATCAAGTTATGTAAAATTAAATTAAAGAATTAAATTAAAGAATTTAATTTTACATAACTTGATGTAAAAAAATATAGTGTTTCATTTGACCTAAACAAGTTTTCGCGGTTTGAAGTTTACAAAATGTAACGTCAAAAATGGAACACTTGGTATACTATTATTGAATGTAATTCAATTGTAGAGTGCAGCTCTCCTTATGTTCTTTTTACGTGCCAAAAAGCAAATGAGTATCTTTTACACGAAGAAAGTTATAAAGATTATTGTAAACCATTACACCTGTCAAATTGTTTTTTTTAAATGTCAAATATCTGTGAAACGGCTGGATTTAGGCAAAGGATATTCTACATGTTTTTGACTCAGAATTTTATGTTCTTTTCGAAAATTTTAAAATATATAGGGTGTTCCATTTAAAATAAGCAAGTTGGTATCGACTTCCGGTATAACCGGAAGTGCCAGATGCTTGTATTTATTTTAGTTGGATTGGCCACACTCACGTTAGTAACGAACTTTTCCCTATATCGGTCGATGCAATTCTTGGTGAGACACACTGTATAATTATATAAAATCTATATCATATTTGTTATTGCTTCCATAAGTTTTTTCGTAATTCGGCGAGTTAGAAAGGTGAAATTTGGTATGGAATTTCTTGGGAACCCGTAAATGATGTAAAAAATTCTAAATCTGAAGAATTCGAAAGGGGACTGATTCTGTAACCCAAAATTTTTCATGCTTATCTTATGGACTCAAGTAAATGCCAGGAACAATCTGAAGGCTCAAGGTGTCAACACTGCCTTAGAATCGGAAGTGTATAATAAACTGACTGACGCAGAGAATTGAGACTCTTCATCGAGGAGATGTAGTGGAGTCAATAGAGGCTGAAAATATGCAGTATTTCGGAATAATTACGGAAGCTTCGATTTTCCTAAAACCTCTTGATGTGACTTTTACATAGCTTAAAATAAAAAGTTATAAACATATAACGTGAGGAAATTGTTTATTAATTATTCACAGAAAGAAAAACTTTTTTTTAACAAAATTATTATATGATGAGAAATTTTAAGGCAATTTAATTCAAATTGACATAATAGGTCGCTGAAACAGATTATGATGTCAAAAAGTAATAACATAATTTCATTAGTTCGCTATTTCTATTTAACAATTTACTATGGCGTGCAACGCACTCTTAATGAAATTATTTTGGAACTACCGCCGAGCTATACTTTGAAGTTGGAGAAAGATTTCATAGACATGGCTTTAGCTAATGATTGAACAAACATTAAAAAAACATACACACGGGTCGAAAATCTCCCCTTTTAAATTTGTTGAAGTCGATTTAAAATATGTGAAACCGATGCGTCTTTCCCATCGTCAACCCAACCCCCAGGCGCCACTGGCACACAGCAATCTTTCAAGAACTGCATCGAAGTGCACAAAAACTTGCCTAGACTTATATGTCATCGCCGTTTAATTCTTGTATGGTTGCAGTTATATAAAATTATATGTGATGCATTCGAGTACGTGGCCGCGAGATTCTTCGACCACGATGCAACGACTTCAAGACTTGCACTCGCCGGAGGACGCTAAAGAATTCGTCAAACAACTAGTCATGGGCGGCGGTGTGTGCTTTTCTATTAGCGCTATGGAGAGGCCTAGACATCATCGAAGAGTAAATTTCACAAGGCGATGTGCAGAAAACAAATACGAACTTACTGTTAGTTGTCATGTTTTTTACAAAATATATAAAAACCCGAACTTGTAGAACAAAAGTTGTAAAGTGTATCGACTCAGGGCCGGTTTTAAGCAGTTTTTATGCTATAATGACGAATGACTTATTCTCCTTTCCTCCTTATTTTTTATATATGATTAGTCGCTTCAAGATAGATATTTTCTGAGAAGTTTTCTGGTAAAGGATTAATGAGCCTAATTTTTTTTGCAAATTGTTAAAGTCCAAGGAACATTGATAAAAAGAAAAAACAGGCCGCTGGGACTTTTTCATTTTGTTATTAATAAACAAACAATTTTAAGCGCTAAACGAATTAATTAAATTTGTTAGTTTGCTATCTCGGAATATATTTGAGAGAACCGACTGAAAATATATACTCGGGGGATTTTGAGGTCGCTGATTACAATTTTAAAAATTGGAAAATTCAAGATGGCTGACCCAAAATGTCGGCTGTGAAGTATAAAAATGAGATTTTCTGGCTTAAATTTTCATTTTTGAGGAAAATTACAAGAATAAAAAAATTTTTGGAATGCCATTTTGCACCTAAATATACTCCTTCATCCGACTTGGGGGTTAACCTTAGTGTATTTATATAAAGTAACCATTTTTAGAAATATTCGGGTAAATCGCTTAAAATTTTTTTAGTAAAAATATTTTAAATAGATGTAATTTAATTACTGAATTAGTTTTACTGTTAATTAGTTCAAAGGGCATACAAATTAAATACAGCGTGCTTCCTTTATCCCGGGATTTACATATGGTAAAGACCCTCCTTAGTACCTCCTTAATATTAGTACTGTCGTGCGCAAAAAAAATGGGACGAGTCTTATAACGTATTTTTGCTAAAATCTAGTTGTGTACATCTAACTTTAATTTTTGTGATATTGTCAGTTATTTGTCAAAATTCATTGCAAGTGTGCAAATAGAGACAGATTTACATTAGAAAAAAATAGTTGTCCTCTACCCCCCTCTATATCCGGCCCCATGTATCGTATAATATAACATGCGACAATTTTTTTTATTATTAAAGTTAAAATGTGGTGCACTGAAGTAAAGTCACACACTAGAGGTGCTCGGACCTACGTTGTAACACTGGTATTAACGTAGTTACTGGGGCTATTACAAACATTTTTCTCTGGTTTTTATTAACTTATTCTTAAGTGAGCCTTTTACGGTGTTTTATAATAAACATCTTGAGTTGTTGAAATCATGAAAGATGAAAATAAGTTTTTTAAATAATTAGTATTAGAAAAATATTAGAAGTGTGACTGAGCACAAGTTCGACTGTTCTGCGGTAAACGTTATGATAGACGTTCTTCTAGTTACTTTTACCCCCGTAAGGGGCGCAAAAGGATTAGGGGCGGCTCAGAGTAATTGCTACACCTATCTTTGAGACCTAGTACTCATCTGAGTGGTTTCATCACTATTTTGGTGCTAAAAGATACAAATATTCTTTTATAGAAATGTAGTTAAATGTATACCAGCGCTTTTCACCCCCATAGAGGGTAAAAAAGGGTAAAGGGTGTGTTTTTGGGACTCTTTGAGACCTTTGCTCTACTGGATCAGTAGAATAACATAAAAAATTGGAGCAATAACCGCAAAATACTCCTCTTTTTGTGTAGTATACTGCGAGCGAAGAAAAGGCGTAAAATTGGTCCTATTGGTCTCAAATTAATCTTTGGGAAATTTTAAGGAGAGCACATCTTTTCGTTTTGCGATAAAACTGGAAAACCACCCCCATTTAAGCGTTGAAAATATTTAAACAATACCAGTATACAGTGTGTGCTATTTAATGCCGCTACACCTCATTATTTTGGAACGCACTGGCCAATTTATTATTATTTTTTTTTACACATAGTGCTCGATGAGCTTTATTTGACTATTTTGAAAAATTTGTAATTTAGCTCCTCTAAATGGGTCGAAATTTCGAGATCGACTATTAGGCAATTTTTTCTCGGCAAATTGGATAGCGTATTCGATTCACCTTTGTCTCAACTCCCCCTATACAAAATTTTACCTCATATAGGGTGTTTATTATTCAATAGCCAAATTTACAATTTCTCACTTTTTGACTGGCCCTGTATAAAAATCGGTTAGGTTTACTAAGAAGGTAAAGTAGTCATTCGACTTAAGGAACATCAGACACTAAATGAGGAAGAAAAAAGAAAAGTTATTCTTTAAATAAATAGTGCATTGTTCGGTTGCTATACGTAGGTGCTTTAATGAAAATTTTTCAAACAAATGGATTGGACAGAATAGCTTTTCTTTCTTCTTCCTTATTTAGTGACATCAACATCAGATACTAAATGAGAAAGAAAAAAGAAAAGCTATTCTTTCTAATTCATTTGTTTGAAAAATTTTCATTAAGGCTCAAGACTCAAAGAAAATGATAGGTAAATTCAACCAAAAAGAGCATATGAAATCGCGCCTATCTAGTTTCATAGTTAAATCAATCAGAAAAGAATAGTCATACAACTTTATTTGTTTTCGTAAACAAATAGTAGTTTAATAATCATATCTTCTTGTAACAAATTAAATAGTACAATGACATTTTTTTATGTTCAACCATTTCCAATTTGGTCTTCAATTAAATAGTACGACTTTGTTTTTTGTTCACCAACTAATTTTTAGGTTGATCTACACTTTATTGTATGATGAAGTTTTTTTTGGTTAACCAAAATCTCAGTATTGAGACATCAGATCACCCAAACCAAAGGTTAGAGATCGTTTATAAGATCCATCCAAATATATCGATGATCCCTGAGAGAATTTGAACATTGCAATCATGTTATTAATTTTCTATAAATTCATAAGAGTATAAGATAATGCATGATTGATTATTGTCAGTGATTTGTATGTGGCGTCATCTGGGAATAATTTCTGTAATAGACTACGTGGTAAGCAAGCAAATTTTATGGTAATTCTTTTAGAACTTCTAGAAGACGACAATAATATTGGTTTGTTTACCAAGTACAATAATACAGCGAACTAATACTGGGTTAGAATTACAATTCGATAATAGTTAAAAATAAAATATACTATTATCTAGTTTAATTTGACAGAATTAAAAAAATAATAGTCAGACGAAAAAATAATAGTCTTATTCATCTATTTTTTAAGTTAATGTTTGTTTTGTTGTACGACAACTTTTTATTAATTAAAATAACAATCACCTCTTGTTTAAAAATACCATCAATATAATTTAGTTTAAGAAAATTAACGATATTGTTAGTTAACCATTTTTTTTTGTAGATACCGAGTGAGAAATACAAAAATATTTATTTTCATGTTTTTCTCAGCTTTGTTAAAAATATGCTTTTTCTCCAATTTCGCAAGACTGATATAAACGGTTTTTTCCTTCTTTTATATTTTGTCCCTCTAGATTTACAAAATGACCCACTGTGCGCCGCTACTGTCTGAGAGTTGCAGGTACTTATCATGACATTTTTCAACCAGATCATGCCCGCTTCTTCAATATCTCAGTATTTAACGTAAAAACATGCCTGAACAGCTTCTGTAATTAACTCTATTTACTTGCAAATTTCCAACAGGCCTGTGAGAAAATATATCGATTTTTAGAAGAGATGCCTCGTAACGTATATTTTTTTCGATTACACGCAGTTATAAATACTTAATGCTTCCTTTCTTCTGGTATATTATAGATTATAGATACGCACTTCGATTAAGTTTGATTTATTTTCAGTAAAATTAATTGCTTAGCGCTAACTAGATTGTCGCCAGGATTTTGTTCGTTTTGCAATTCCCACATAAATTTTAATGGCTATATCTGCATCATCCGCAAGAACTTTGCATTTTCGTAATTCTTCCATGTATGTTTAATATTTATACGAAAACTGGAAATTTAAAATCATATACCTAGCATTTTAAATATCTTGGTTCTTATCATTTGTCCGAAATTGTACACAGTGCTTTCATCAAGCGTGGATAAATTGAGTACAATTTTTTTTTTTTTTTTGAGAAAATGGCTCGTACATGGTGGACCAAATTAGATGGGATTTGGGGTTTTCTCTAAAACTATGGCAGATAGACAAAAACCAATATAGGTGTCCTGAGCTCGATGCCTAGTAAAGAATATTGTGGGATATATGCGAATATGCAAGGGCATAATACATATAATAGGCACTCTTGATTTAATGTATTTTCATCTGCATAACAGCAAAATATGTATGTATATAGCAAAATATGTATGTCAGTGTAAATTGTTGTATTGTCAGGTAGGGGGAGTCTTGTTGATCTTCCTTTTTGGTCAGACTTGCACCAATGGTATATGAAAGAAACGAATGTTTTCTTTGAAAGTTATCTGCTGAATACCCAAAATAATATTTTTTAACAATGATGTAAGCAGAAATAATAGGTATTTATTTATTAAGTCAGGTAATGGTTTTTGAATATAAAAATGTATAAAAACTGTCTTTGATTCGTTTAATATTAATTTACCTCTTTGAGACCAGATATAAAAAACATTTATGACCTCATAGCCATGTGAAAACTAGCCAAAAAAAATAAATTATTTTGTAGTATTCAGAGATATTAAATATCAACCTCTGTCTAGTTCTTTTGGAGCAGGCAGGTTGATCAAATATTTTTGGCAAAACTGTAGCCAAATATAAATATACCAAATACAAATATAAGAAAATATGAATATGCCGCAAATAAATAATTGCAGATATTACCCAATAAATCTCTCAATTGGGGGTACTCATAAATTTAAACGATATTTTAGACAATTAATTCATGTATGAGACCTTTACCAAAAGTCAAAAATATGCAGTCTTTACATTAATATTACTTTCAACTGTCCCAAGAACGACGTAATAATTAAAAAAAAAACTTGTCCATAAACTATTATGCAGTTTTATTGAAATTACGGATGCAAATGCCTCATTTATAAGGTAGATTGTGTCCAAACGAATTATCAAATATAATAAATAACGATAATTAATGCTTGTTTCTTTGTTTTATTCAAATTTGTTTGAAGACACATCAGTTTAAATCAAAATAATTGGATTTAGTTGTTATTTGGAGAACTATAGCAAACTAGTTTAAATGACATTTACAAATCGATCTGTTCACATTTTTCTGTACTTTTACTTTTTACTGGGTAATTGTAGAAACTTGACTGCTGCTGTTAGCTTTTACATGTCATTCTATTACTTGAGTTAAAGAAAAGTTGCGAAAAACATATGAAAGCATACCTACAGTGAATAATGATGTAATTCAATACTAGCAAATTCTAACAAACTTCTTTTATGCAAATAACCATATAGAAAAATTTGTTTATAGGGTAGATATAACTATGTATAAGGTAAAGGCATAAAGGAGAATAATTAGAATATTAAGACTGAAGATAACTCTGATTTAATAGTAGATTAGTTTAGAATTCGTTTTGTCCTCTGTGTCAGAATCCACAGCCTTGATAAGGGCTCCTTAGTATAGTTATCTGCCCTTGGAATCAATGAATCTCAGTCTGGCTAGGTCTTCGCAATGGCACAGCACACCGAGTTTCCTCTTCCTCTTGACCGAATCTGCATGTTCGGTCTTCTGTCAGACCCATTACACCCATATTTCTATTAAGCCGATAATGTCCAGACCCACCATTATTCTAATGGCTTTTCTATTTTGGCGTGGTAGATCTTACGTAATTTTGGTATATAGTTCTTTAATAAACTCTTTGGCTTATCTCTAACGTGGAAAAAATTCTTCCACCATTGAGAGATTGATTTTGTACCCATTTATTAATGAATGCCCATTTATTAATTATACATGGTCTTGCCACACCGTAAAGAGGTTCGGGACCCACTAGGTACTAGGTACTAGTCCTTGTATATATAGTAGGTAAGCTGTTGCCGTGTTCTTTTTTCTTCTTGTGACATGGCTGTATCTTACCTCTTTTTTATGGCTTTGTCTATGTCCTTCGGTTTGTCGATTTTTCTGTAGTGGTCCAATATTCCTCTTGGAGATGTTCTGTCTCGCAAATTTGCTTTGCTCTGTGTACCAGTGTGTTAAAAATGGCCTGCTTTTGTGCTGGGCAGCATGTGACTTAGGTATTTGTCGGTGTGCGTCGGATTTCTGTACACCTTGTGCCCGAATCTTCCATTGTCTTTCTTCTATACAAGGATGTTCAGAAACGGAAGTTTACTATCTGTTTTTACTTCCATGGTTAATTTGATTTTATGATGTAAGTTGTTTAGGTAGTCATTGAAATTCTCCAGCTCCTCAAGGCCATGCTGCCATATAATGAAAGTGTGTCCCCATATCAAAATCAATATTTCGATTTTAATTAATTATCCTCATGGATCAATATATGTGTTTTGGTGGCAGGTCTAAAAGGACTTCCAGGTAAGCCACTTCATAGTCTTATTGCTTCCAACTGTCTTAGTCCACCACAACACTGATCCGTAGTTTATCATGGGTCTCCCCGTTTTTATGGGTGGGGAGGTTAAAAATATAATAATTTTCATTTAAACTGTCTAAAAAAAAATCTCATGATATACCTATATCAAGCAAATTTGATGCTACCGGTCAAGGAAATAAAAACAAGTATATTGTATAATATAGGATATTCAGCATGTGTTCTCTGTACTGCATCCTTCAACAAAGCCTGCTCTAATAGGGAACTTGCCCTAAAAATAAAATTGATTTAAAATACTTAAAATTGTAAACTAACCTCATTAAAAACCCCATAGACAACAATAAATTTAAAAAAAATCTCTTCCAGAAATATAAACGATTAAAATCTGCCGGATTTTACCCACTCCTGAAACGTGACGTCAGATGGAGAAAGTCGGATGACGGCGCCAAGCGACACCGATTCTGCTTTGACTTTGATCATTCCGCAATTCCGCATGCCCATGCGCATGTGTCAGAAACAACTAGCACTGAACACAACCTAACCTAAAATTTAAACGCAATCGTTGGAAAAACATCTTCAATATTCTGAAATGTCACAAAATGCTACTTTTGATTCGTTCGTGCCAAGCAGAATTTTCGAATTTCGCCGTGCAATTTACGATCAGGTTTATCTGGAAGAATTCCTTTTTACGTCGCGACATCGTACGGCCGCCCCAATGGTGTTTTTAAAAAAATATGAACGTATCAAGATTGCATGTTTTTGCAATTTTTTCGGCTACAAAATGTAAGCGGTTTTTTGCTATTTTTCGCAGATTTCTCTGAAATGGAGGCAGTTAGCTCGAAATAAAAAATAAGGTCAAACGAGTATTTTACACTACAAATCTTTTGCTACTATCAGAATTTTGAAAAATATTTTCGTTTCGGAGATAATTACTGAAATGTCGGCCATGTACGGCAAAAAATCGTAAATTTTGAGCTTCTACAGTTGGCAACTTTTTAATCTTGGCTCCTACGCCAAAAGACTACTCTAGCTAATTTAAATTGAATTAAATTTGCTATAACCATTTTTTTTTATTTTTTGAATTCCGGCAAAAATGAAAGAATTAGAGGGGGCGGGATTTGGGACTTTTTTTTTTTGGTAAAATTTCTCCATTTTGTCACCATAATTAATCGGTAATTAACTGAAATCAATCTCCTATACGATGTTCACTTTGACGCTCTGTTAATCTCGGCCCTTCGAAACAAAGGTTCCTGAGAAAAAATATTTTTTTAAGATTTACATACACTCTATAGAAAAACGTGTAATTTCCTACATTTCCTCGAATATCTCGATAATTATCGTTTTTTTTTCAGCTTATGTAAAGAGAATTGATAGAGCTTTCCGACATTTTTTTAAATTTTTTCTCTAACATAAAAAACAAAAGACCGAATATGCGGACGCCTCAAAGCCAACCGCCGCCCAGTCTATTAATTAGGGTGAAGACGTTCTGCTCGGCTAAAGTACGCCATCTGTGGGTCACCACGCGAGGCTTAGTTTTCTTGATGTGACGTCACAGTATTTTTCGCGAGGATCTCAACATTTTCAACTTTAATTATTTATTGCAAAGTAAGTACTGCGATTTAAGATCTGATATTCGTGTTTTTATACATAAACACACTCTTTAATGAAATTTAAAAAAACGGGCAAGTTCCCCATTTTCCAAGCTTGTAAGACTATAAAGTTACATATTTTGGAAATGAAAAATTTCAAATATTTCAATTTAATTTTTCGATGAAAACCCACAAGCAACTGCATCAGACTCTCCTAGAAAGCTTCATTTATTTTTGTCGAATTTTATCCTTAAACTTTTAAGTTAAATAAAGAATAGGTTAAATGTAGGTTTAAATAAACATTTATGTGGCTATTAGTGTCATGGGTATTGCCATAAAACTCTATAAATATACGCTTTTTTTTGCCAGTTTGATATTTTTGTAAATGCCAGTTGATACCATTTTCAGTTTAGACATTTGGCATTAGATGGTTCCGTTCACATTTTATGACTAAGAATATACGCTACAACTTGCCAAAAATGTTTATCATATAAAACACTAACAAGATGCCCAGGTTTAGCTACGAGGATCGTTAAAAACTATAAGTTGGCTCAAATTTGGGACTCCATATTGGAGCCGCCATTTTGAATTCTGCACGATTTTGAAACTTTGGGTAGTCTCGAAGGTACTTCCTACCTTCTTGTCAAGTTTTAAGTTCCTATAGCTCGTCGGGAAGTACATAGTTACACTCTGGTTCTATAAAATTTTTGAAAAAAAATTGAACCGTCTTCTAAAAAGGTCGCTAAAAATTATGAAATAAAATTTCACTGTCGCGCGTCGTCCAGTTAATCGAACCTTATAACCTAATATATGGGGGTGGATGAAGTAAACACAATTTTTGAGGCCTTTGGTTCTTGTACACACACAGGATCACAATTTTACTTTTTTCACCCCCTTTAACAACGGGGTGGTAATGGAAGTGGCTAATGCCAACAAATTTTTTGAGACCCTAGCTTCTCTTATATATATTAAATACCAATTTTATGGACTCTCACTTGCTTGATTTGCCTATTTACCCTCATTTACCCCAATTTACTCCTCAACCCTTCAACGAAATAGAATCAAAATATAATCTGGTTCCAGACCTCGTTAAAGTACATATGTGTACCAAATTTCAAGTCAATATCTTAAACCGTTGCAGAGTAATCGTACGCAGAAAAAAAAAATGACAGACAGATTTTTTTTTGCTCAAACTTAAAACCTCAACGTTTCATGACATTCTAAGCCCATTTGAACAATTTTTTTTTGCATTACTATACTTCCACTGGACGTGGAAGTAATACCTATATGTATATTCTTACTTTAAGTTGCATCTAATATCTTAAGAATTGGTCCTTAATTTCCTTTATCCTATAATTGAATAATATCAATAATGCATTTGACCCTCGAATAATTAGAGCAAGCTTGAAATATTGGTGATGCTTCTAGTAAGTTTGTGCGAGGACTGCTTAAGGATAGGATTTTGCAGAGCGAGAGGAAAATATGCGGATGTGGATAGGCACCATAGGGTGTCCTAAGAAATTCGTCAACTGAGTAAAAACAGTGCTTTAGAATGGAATTTTTTACAATCTTTTTAAAGGACAGTAAGTTTAGTTGCTTCATATGACATGGTAAATTATTATACAAATTTAGGTTGGGGGAATTTTTAGCGCTTAGAGTTAACCTGTAGCGAGGTACTCTAATCAGATTGGATAGAGAGACTGGACGCACTCCTGTGAATCTCTACAAGACTATAATAAATAAACAGTGAAGGGAGGGGCATAATGCCCAGTTTAATGAAAATAGGTTAACAGTGTTCCGTAAATTTAGCACTAACAAGTATCATATACTATTATAGTCTTTTTTGTTGTAGGAAAACTTTTAATGCGTGGGACCATAAGACCACTGCGTAGGAAAGTCTAGAGTGGAAAAGGGAAAAATAAGTGTTTTTTAAGATGTCGAATTCGAGAATGCCTTTTAATTTCTTGAGGAAGATCGTGCTTGAGAGCCTTCTATTTAACTGATCAATAGTTTACCCAGCTAAGATATATACCTAGGAATTTAACGTGCTCACCTTTGGATACATTTTTGTTAGTTGATATTATAAGTCTCTGAGCTTTTTCTTGATTAAGTGTTAGTTTATTTAAGGTGAACCACTTTTTTCCCTGGAGTTCTATGTCGGAGCTTAGTTGGGTCAGATTGGCAATGTTGCGGTCAGAACACAGGAGAGTGGTATCATCAACAAACAAAGTTGATTGCTAGGCAACATAAATTGCGGAAAGTTATTACTCTAGATTAGAAATAACAGTGGACCCAGGATAGAGCCTTGGGGTACACCATGCTTAATATCTAGAAAATCTGACATGTTATTTCCTATGACTACACATTGCTGGCGCTTCTCAAATAACTGCATATAACTGTATTTTATCGATTAGTTTATTGAAATTCATTACGATAAACCTTGTAGTTTAATTGTCATCAACAAATTACAAAATTCACAATAAACCCACTAGCGCCGCCTTAAGTCAAACTATAAAACTAGTTTTCTTGTTTTCTTGCGAATACATTTCAAGCAATTGATTTCTTATGATGACAGAATTAACATAAATCATAAATAAAGCCTACTGTTGTTGCTTATTAATATTAATAATTATTAATTGTTACAAACAAATCAATTGTTGTTCATGATATTCGTTAACGACCTAGTAGCAAGCATAAATAATTGCGTTTTAACTCTTTTTTAAGATGACACCTCTTCTATCATAACTGCTGCTAATGTGATCCATTAATTAAAAATGCTGTGGATAAAATGTCACAGTGGTCTCATACAAATGGCCTAATACTAAATCAACAAAAAACAATATTTTTAATGTTTTCTCCAATTGGTACAAAGTTGGATTTTAGTCTTCTGATTAGAGGTAGTCATAACCTCCACCAAAATAATGGTGTTAAATTCTTAGGCATACAGATGGATAGTAGTATATTATGGGAAAACCATATCGATAATTTAACAAACAAATTAGCTAGTCTAAACTTTGCACTACTATACTCCAAATGCGAGACTCTGTTGACACTGACACCATGAAAACATTTTATTACGGTTGTGTTTACTCGGCCTTGCAATATTGCATATTATGCCGGGGAAACAGCTCAGCAATAAAAAAAATGTGTTCATTTTTCAGAAAAGGATAGTCAGAAGCATGTTTAAACTTACATACAACATATCCTGTAGAAATTACTTTAGGCAACATGGCATACTCACTATTTATTGTATATACATTTTGCAGTCTGTATGTTTCGTGAGAAAAAATATTAACAATCTTTTAAAGTGTATTGATATTAATAAATACAATACTCGCTCCGCAAATAACAAGTTTGTACCCTCTCATAGATTAGAGCAGAAAAAAAGGTTATTAGTGGAATTAAATTATATATAACCATCTTCCACAAGCTATAAAAGACGCTAGCAATTTTACATCATTCAAAAGACTTGTTAAAAGACATTTAGTCTTATTTTTACGAAGAATACTACCTGACTGATTAAGATCTTTTTACCTCGTTTTAGTTGTAAATATTTTGATTGTTTATTATATAACAATATCTGTGTTTTACTCTTAGCTATAGATATATACGTGTATTAAAAAATTATACTTTATTGTTGACAATTCCAATACTGTAATAGCCTTATGGAAATAAATACATTATTAGTATTATTATTAACAAAAATCTTTCATAATTATTAAACAAAAAGAATTATTTTTTTAATTGTTTATTTTTTATAGGTATTCATTAATTTTTTTTGTCCATTAATGAACTGAAACTGAAGTGACTTTTTTTTAAATCAGGGACATTTGTTATTGGCGGATGTGCACTTCTGATTTTAATAACGACAGATATATATATACAAATATACAATTCTTTGACCGACCTTCTGATTACTTTTCGTTTCAATTCCGTTACTGCCCTCGAACTTGCCCAGGTAGATGGCAACAACAACATTATTTTATAAATATAACTGTATTTTCGTTGATGTATTCCATAAAAAATATCCGAATAAAACCCATCGGGGTAAGGGTCGGTGCAGGTAGAGCCGTTTCGGAGATGTATTTTGATAATGGGGACATGATAAAAGTTTAAGTACCATTCCGACGTAATAAAAAGTCAAAAGTGAGAATGAAAAGTGACTACCACAAGGATAGGATGGGTGTCGGCGATGGCTTGGGCCTCCCGGATCGTTACGGGCCGGTACTCTTAAGAAAGGAACGAAACTCTTCGTCGAAATGCAGTAGTCAGTAATCAGAAAAAATTAATTTGATTGTAGGGTAGGCATTCGAAGACATAGTTTTGAAAATTTATTTATTTAACAATAACTGCCCAACAGAGCATTTCAATTACAGGGCAGGATATAATAAGTGCATACAAATATATAAGGAAATGTAGAAATAAAAATGTAAAATAAACAGATAAAAACAATGATACAAAAAAATACAAATTTTAATTTATGTAGTTAATCTTTTTATCTCAGCTACATTGCAATATATCAAACTGGTCTTGAAGATTATTATAATTCTCACACACTTTATAAAATGGCGAGAATTTTTGAACGTTAGTTAGCAAATAGAGTTTTGCCTAGAAAATGTTCGAAAATTTAGTAAATTAAGCTAGCACCACGATCTACTATATCAGCGAATGACAAAATTAGTGTTAATTTACTAAAAAAATGTATCCATCATATAGCATTACCTCTAACCAATATAATAAATACGTCGATAAGTGAAGTATGATTATTCCCAGAAATATTAAAAAACCGCTTCCCAAGGAATCACTACTTCCGCATCCAGATTTTCTATCCAAGTCTCTCGCAACGAAAAAATTTTGTATGTGGAAATAATTGCTTATGGAATTTTAATAACATAAATCGTCTACCCCAAAAACCCATACGATATCCCACATCGATAGTGGAGTGGGGGATGTGGTAGGGGGTGGTAGTGGGGGTGGATGAAATAAAAAATATTTTGAGGTTTTTGGTTCTTGTACACACACTAAATCATATTTTTTTTTTCATCCCCTTAAATAATTTTTGAGACCTTAGCTTCTCTTGTTTATACTAAATGCCAATTTTATGGATCCTTACCTGCTTGATTCACCTATGTACCCCCCATTTACCCCAATTTACCCCCTAACCCTTCGACAGAATAAGATGAAAATATAATCTAGTTCCAGATCCCGTTAAAGTACATATGTGTACCAAATTTCAAGTCAATATCTTAAACGGTTCTAGAGTGATCGTACGCACAAAAAAGTTAGACAGACCGACAGACAGAATTTTTTTTTTTCGCTCAAACTTAAAATCTTGACGTTTCATGACATTCTAAGCCTATCTGAACAATAAAAATTTTCAAAATTTTTTTTTGTCGGTACTATACTTCCACTGGATGTGGAAGTAATTAGCTAAAATTAATTGAAATCTGGTAATGAAACTATATTGGATAATTATCGCCCTATATGTATGTTGAGTAGTTTCTCTAAAATATTTGAAAAATATATAGCCGGTAAGTTGATAGCATTATTGGAAAAATATAAACAATTCAGTAATAACCTATTTGGCTTTCGTAAAGGTATTTCAACCTCTAGCGCAATCACTAAATTTTTAATAACTCTTTATAACAACCTGGAAGACAAAAAGAACTGTATTGGTGTTTTCTTAGATCTAAGCAAAGCCTTCGACGTGGTGTGTCACCAACGCCTCTTAAATATGGTATGGTATTCGAGGTAAACCGTTAGATTAGTTCAAATCATACTTACAAGGAAGAAAACACTATGTAGAACCAAATAACCATTCATCTAATATTAGAAAATTCTTTTGGTGTTTCTCAAGGATCAGTCTTAGGACCCTTACTATATACTTTATGTAAACGATTTTAATGCCCCACATGATGTTTGCCGATGATACAACTATTGTTATTTCTGACAAGATAAATAATGCAATTAATGAAGCAAATACAAAAATACAACGAGTTCATGAGTGGTTCAATGATAATATGCTTATTTTAAATAACAAAAAATCAACATTTATAAGATTTAATCCATCAAACACCGATTTTAACTACAGTCACTCAATTAAAACAAAAGATGGTACCATTAAATAAGATACATTTGTAAAATTTCAGAAAATTGTTCATGGACCATTCACATTGATGCTATTAGTAAAAAAAATTACCCCAATTTGTTACTGTATAAACCAGTTACGAGAGATAGTGAGTAGATCAGTATTGGTGACGTATTATTACGCACATTTCCACTCTGTGATATCTTTCTGTGATATCTTTTGGTATCTTGGGTCGGTCGGGGTGCCTCAACAGAAACTATTCGTATTTTTAAGTTACAAAAAAGAGCAGTACGTTTTATAGTAGGAGGCAATAGAAGAGCAAGCTGTAGAGATGTATTTAAACAACTAAATATATTAACGTTACCATGTATATTTATCCTACGGTTAGCAATCTATGCCCGATATACCTTCACTAAACGCTAATCACTCATATTACACTTGGAATGCATTAACACTCGAAATGCCAAAACATAAGTTATCTTTATTTGAAAAAAGTCCACAACATTTGGCAGTAAAAGTGTACAATAAACTTCCAAATTCATACAAATTGCTTGGTCTCAAAACAATTATATTATAATATAAAAATAATAATGATTGATAAAAACTAATACATAAAAACACAAATATTCAAACATATATATAAGTCACATATATAACATATAACTAGCAGATTTAATGGTTTAGGTTTGACTTGCAGAAAAAAAACCTTTAAGTGTTTGATAAGAATTCATCTATGGTGTAGCAATTCTTATTTAATAATAACGATTTTACAGCAGTTTTGAATTTATAAATTGTTGTTAAACTTTTTACATTTTCAGGTAAAGCATTGAGAAGCTTACATCCATTAAAAAAGAGACTTCTTTGATGCAGTGCTGTTTCATGCTTATCTGGTATCAGTAAATTTTTTTCCTGGTATTATGAAGATCTTGAGCTTTATTTTCAACAAAGGCTGATTTATTTTTGTATACAAAACAGGAAATTTTATAAATATAAACAGATATTGTCAGAATATTTAATGATTTAAAGGCATCTTTGCAAGATTCATTAGAATCTAAATTTGCCATGATACGTACTGCTCGCATTTGTATAAGAAAAATGCTATGTGTATCCAATGGACTATGGCATATTTAATTTTGGAGTGAAATGACGCAATGTATAATTGCCTTATAACTAATGAACTGCACTTCTTTGATATTAAAGCTAATGCATAGCATGTCTTGGATAATTTAGTACTGACTGATCTTGTATGTGGTTAGACCATTTAAGATGACAATCTATCCTTTCATTTTCGAGTTCAGAGAGTAATTGATATTAGTTTGGCCATCTAAGACTATGCCATCATTTACATTAAAATTAGATTTTAATGTTTTTAAAACTATAATCGCTGTCTTTTCATGGTGAATGCATAATTTGTTCTTCTCAGCCCAGTTGCTGATTTTGGCATACATTAAAATGGCAGTTTTCCGCATCTGAAAGGTTTTTACATTTGATTAGGATATGATAGTATTGAACACAATGGATGTTCTAAATAATTTAGCATATCGTTAATAAAAATAATAAATAACGTTAGGCCCAATATGGATCCTTGAGGGACTCCTATATTAACAGCAGCTAATGATGAAAGTGAATCCTTAATTTTTACCTGCTGAAAGCGGTTTGGCAGATAGGAATTAAACCATTCATAAGCAACACCTCTAACTCCATATTTTTCTAATTTAGTTAATAATAGAGAATGATCGACACAGTCAAATACTTTAGAGAAATCTACCAATAGGCAATTTCTGATTTGCCTATTCCACTATTTCATTTACAAAATCACTGAGTGCCAAGTCTATACTTTTTTGTTTAGTAAACTCATGTTGATTTTGAGAGAGCACGTTGTTAAATGTAAGAAAACTTAAAAGCTGTATAGTAATTGCAGATTCAAAGACCTTTGATACACTTGGCGATAGGCTGATTCCTCTAAAGTTATACATACATTACTATCTTGAAAATGAAAATGAAAGCATTTCGGCTCAGCTCAGTTACTTTTAGATTTTATTAATGACCCGATTATGGAATAAAATCAGTCATCGTGTATTTGATCTAATTTTTCTGCTGGCGATATATATTCCTTAATTTGAGCTTGTTTTTTTAAAAAAAAAAATTGATGTGGCCGGTAATGTTTCCTAGGAGGCTCCCGCTTCGTCCGCGGCATAGCAACCGAATGAACGGTCAAATATCTGTCCGGTGAGGTGGAAGAGTAGAAGAGAAGAAATAAGAAATTATCCAAGCTTAGGTCAGTGGCGAGGCTAGGAGTATGTTGAGGAAGGTTCAAGAGAGATGGATTCGCAAATCTCATTTTTCTCTTGTAATTCTAGTTGGTTTAGCACTCTGCATCTCGATTTTAGCGTAGAGTGAAACAGTATAATTTAGGCCCCAGATAGTTTTGCTTAATGTTCGTAATTTTTTAATAACAAGCAAAGAAGCATACCATTAAACAATTTACACAGGGCCACCATAAGGAGGGGGGCCGTGGTACAGTTGATTTAAAAAAAAACTGGTATACTTTCTTTTAGCTATGTAAATCATTCGTTCTTTGATTGATATTAATAATCTTACAAATGTCACTTTGACGTTAATCAGTGGCGTCATTATTAAAAATGGTTCGACATCTAACAGATATTCAAAAATTTCGAATTGTTTCTAAAATTGAAGATAGTTGGTCCATAAGAAGACTTGCTGCTGAATACAATGTGAGTAAAACCACGATAATGAGTGTTAAAAAACAATGGGAAACCAACCAAACGGTATCCCGTAAAGTTGGTTCCGGTAGGCTCAGAAAGAGCAATAATCAAGATGAAAATCTTATAAATTACCTAAGAGAAAACCCTTTTCAGACTGCAGTAAATGCAATTTCAGAGACAAATTTCCCTGCTTCTGTGTCTACTGCTTGCAGAAGAATAAAACTACAAAGCGACTTGAAGAGTTGTTCAGCGGCTAAAAAATACAAACTTTCAGAAGAAAAGAAGCAGGGTAGGATTATTTTTGCACTCAACTATATAATCAATGATGAAAACTTCTGGGGACAAGTTGTCTTTTCTGACGAAAAGGTTTTTAAATCCTGTAACGATGGACACGTTCGCGTATATAGGCCTCCTTCCACCAGATACGACGAAAAATATACTTTCGATCCCCAAATATCAGGAAGGTTTTCAGTCAATGTCTGGGCTTGGATGAGCCTAAATGGGTTAGGTGTTAGGTGTGTGTTGGAATAGTGGTGGTCATCTCAATTCCATTAAATATATTGAAATATTAGACAATATTATGTTGCCGTCAGTAATAGAGGTGTTTCCGGAAAATAATTTTATTTTCCAACAAGACAACTGCTCCATACATACGGCCCATCGTGTCAGGCAATGGTTTCTTAATAAAAACATAGAGTTGTTACCGTGGCCATCTAAAAGTCCGGATTTAAATCCAATTGAAAATGTTTGGGGACTAATGGTGAAACATATAAGAAAATTAAATAACCATCCAAATAATGCCCAAGAATTGGAAGGGATAATTGAAGACACTTGGGAGAACTTGACGCAAGAAGTTGACCTTGCAAGAAATCTGATTTTCTCCATGCCTGCAAGACTTCAGGCAGTTTTAGACGCTAATGGAGCAATGACAAAATATTAGTTAATTCTGTATTACGTAGTTAAAGTTCATTTATTTTTTTTTTATTATTGTATTTTTATGTTCAGTTTGCATTGTTTACATTTTTTTTAATCTCAAGTGGTATTTTTGTGTTCTTATTTTAAAAATAGAATTATCATTATTCAGTTAGTATTTTAATTACAACCATTAGTAGAATTATCCGTAACAAATATTATTTTTTTAAACAATATGGCAGGCTTGAAAATGTTTTGAAAAAGTTATTTTCTAATTATTTTTTAAAATTCCATTTGAATAAAATAAAAAAGAAAGGTTTAATAAGTTTAAAAACACTAAAAAAATCGGTCTCCTACAAAAAACCCAGGTCCGGGTCAATCACCTCTTCTCCACCCGCTCGGAATGCCCCCCTCATCGGGGGTCCCGCGGCTTTAAAAATAGTGCGTCACCCCTAAAAATGCCAAAAATCAGCCCTTTTGGGGGCTTTTTCACGGTAATTTGAATAATACTGTAAAATAATGTTATGAATGTGCTAACTGTAATGATATTTTGCCAGTACAGTATGTTCATCTAAAATAAAGACAAATTTTGTGTTGAGGTATAACCAGAGGGGGTAAAACAACCTCTAAATTGACGTAAAATGGAAAAATGATGGAATTTTTTTTCACTTTTTAATTTGAGTTTATATGGATGGGGATTGCACAATGAAGAAATTTTTTTTCCAACCCTTCAGGGGTGAAAACTACCCCTATACCGCCTTTAAATTGAACTAATGCTTAGAAAATAAGTAGAGATGTATACTTTTCAGTTTGCTTGTAATTTCTGATAAACAAAAAATTTTTTTCACCCCTTTGGGGGGAATTGAATGAGAAGGTAGAAATATTCTTGATAAATGAACACTTCATATTGTTTTCAATATTTTTAATAAAAAAATGTAACTATGGTGCAAAATTAAAATAACTACATTTTTTTATCAAAATATAAATATTATGATAAAATTTATTAGTATTTTTTTCGACGGAAGTTTATCAGAAATTACAAGCACACTAAAAAGTATACATCTCTACTTATTTTCTAAGCGTTACTTCAATTTAAAGGCGATATAGGGTTGAAGGCGATGAAGGGTTGGAAACAAATTTTCTTCATTGCAGTCCCCATTCAACTAAACTCAAATCAAAAAGTGAAAAAAAATTCCATCATTTTTCCATTTCACGTCAATTTGGGGGTAGTTTTACCCCTTCTGGTTAACCCTCAGCATAAAATTTGCCCTTATTTTAGATGAACATATAGTCTATTGTCTATGTACCGTAGAAAGGAACTAAAACGTTAAAGTGTTTTATTGTTTCTTATGTTCAATTGACCCCAAAATATGAGAAAACCGCGGAGTGCTACTATTTAAAGAGGTGCGTTTTTGAGATCGAAGTAAAAAGTTTCACTTTTCACATTTTTGAGTTTTGCCCGAAAACTATGCATTTTTTTCCTATAAACACGTACTTAAATAGAAAAGTTGTAGAGAATTAAATTTCCAAACGAAATGGCACTTTCACTTACAAAAATACTTCCAAAAAACAAAACAAAAAAAACACGAAAAAATGCAATTTTTAATTTTTTTTTTTAATTTTAGCCTGTAACTTTTTTTCGGGTACATTTAGGCATAGACATTGCTGCATAAAAAATAAAGTTGGCTTTTACCCGTTAAAATGAGATTTTGTAAAAAATTTTACGATTAATAGTGACTGAGATATAGCATTTCAAAGTTTGCAACTTTTAACTTTTTTTTGCTAATTTTTACTATTTTTTTTCAAATTTTGTCCTGTAACTTTTTTCTGAGTGAATTTAGGTATACACATTATTATATTAAAGCGAAAGCTGACTTTACGCCCGTTGAAATGGTGGGTGGTAAAAGTCTCTACGACAAATAGAAACCTAGATACAGCGTTTCGAACATTACTTTTAATAACCTTTTTTCTAATTTTTACGTTCTTTTTTAAATTTCGGCCTGTAACTTATTTGTCAAATACTTTAAGTACAGATATTGCTACATTGAATGTACTCGCAGCATTCTTGTTTAAATGGTCTGGTCAATTGAAGTTTATGTGATCAATAGCAGGCGCGTGCTGGCCCACCGGGATACCGGGAGTTTCCCGGTGGGCCTTCACAAAGTGCCTCAAAAGGGCCCCAGAGAATTTTCTCCCCCCCGCTCATCAATTTTTAATTTTGGAGGAAAAAATCAACACGCGCCTGTTTGGGGCCCTTTCTAAGTTATTTTCCCGAGGCCCAAAATCGTCCCAGCACGCGCCTGATCAATAGTAACCAAGGTACAGTCTAGATATAGTAGATTATTGTACTTAAAAAATAACTTTTTACATTTTTTCACTTCTGAACTTATCACGTGATTTTTTTTTGTTCAAATAACAACTTAGAAAAGGTTAGATTAAATTAATTTATTCATAATTGTATACCTGCTATACATTATTTATGTTTCTAATTGTACATTATTTATGAAATTATTCAAATGCTGGATTTAACATATTTTCAAAATCAAAGTCAATTTCTTCATCGGCATCTACGTAAACATCGTCTTCCGTTATTTCAGGTACATCAGCGTTTTCACAGTTTATTCCCATACATTCTTTGCAAAAAATGGAGCAATTCATTCTCAATTTCCTGCAACCGCAGTTTCCTCTGCATCCTTTGGTGCATTTACAGGCTATTTTTTCCAGCAAAACTTGTGGTGCAGGAGGTTTATTTGTCAAACTTGGTACTAGGTATTGGTATTTGACAAATAAGTTGTAGGCCGAAATTTAAAAAAGAACGTAAAAATTAGAAAAAAGTTAATAAAAGTAACTATCTTTGAAACGCTGTATCTAAGTTTCTATTTGTCGTAGAGACTTTTACCAGCCACCATTTCAACGGGCGTTAAGTCAGCTTTCACTTTAATATAATAATGTGTATACCTAAATTCACGCAGAAAAAAGTTGCAGGAAGAAATTTAAAAAAAAAATAGTAAAAATTAGCAAAAAAAGTTAAAAGTTGCAAACTTTGAAACGCTATATCTCGGTCACTATTAATTTTAAAACTTTTACAAAATCTTATTTTAACGGGTAAAACGCCAGCTTTATTTTTTTATGCAGCAATGTCTATGCCTGAATGTACCCGAGAAAAAGTTACAGGCTAAAATAAAAAAAAAATGAAAAATTGCATTTTTTCGTGTTTTTTTTGTTTTGTTCTTTGGGCGTATTTTTGCAAAAAAAAATGACTTCCGAAGGTGCCATTTCGATTGGAAATTTAATTCTCTACAACTTTTCTATTTACGTGTTTATAGGAAAAAAAAATGCATAGTTTTCGAGCAAAACTCAAAAACGCACAGCACTCTGCGGTTTTCGAATATTTTGGGGTCAATTAAACATAAGAAACAATAAAAACCCTTTAACGTTTTAGTTCCTTTCAACCATCTTTTTTTGGACATAGACAATAGCCTAATACTGAACTGGCAAATTATCATTACAATAACACATTCTTAACATTATTTTACAGTATTATTCACATTACTGCAAAAAAAAACCCAAAAGGGCGGGTTTTTGACATTTTTAGGGGTGACGCACTATTTTTAGTACGGCAGGACCCAGATTTTCGTGATCAGCGACCCAAAAAACATGAAATACAAGTGGTCCCGATGAGGGGGGCATTCCGAGCGTCAAACCCCGCGTTTTACATGGACTATCCCTTGCAGTTCCCGATCCCAGTTCCAGAGCTCTCATCTTCCGCGGCCTCCGCAACAATAAAAATCGAGTGCAAGTGGATGTACGAAGAGCAGCGGCCGGTAATTACAATGAAGTATGATCGGCAGCAACGGAGAGTCGAGGCCACGAGCACAAAGCGGAGGACCGGTTCTGGCTCGGAGCCCGCCTGACTTTTTGCCGTCCGCTTCTTTTCATTCTTGCGGGCCTCCCCACCTGTTGCCGCCGCTGGCCGACAGATACCTGGCCTCGCCAGTCTCGTCTATGACCAGTCTGCCTGCTCTTCGCCGTTCTGCGTCTCCCGACGACCACGAATTTTCTCACTCAAAAAATTTATTTTCTCGGATTTTTGGCCGGTTGCAAATCTTCGAAGAGTCGGTTGGTGAAAGTGCTTTTTAGTTTGCGACGACCCCGCGCTTCACGGCCCTTGGCCCACAGAACGGTAAGATTACTTTATTATCCTTTTTATGCTTGTTGTTGTAGCGTTAGCCTTGTAGCACTATCGAGACGGCTGTCGGTTACGGGTGAAGCGACTGTACTCTTTTAGGGGCCTCGGTCTGCTAACTCAGGTATAACAGTCGGTGGAAGTCGTTAAACACACTTTCGAAAGCTTGACATTCAAATGGTTTCTCGACCTAGCGATGTTAGTGGTGTGCACTTGACTTTGGCTGGGAAATCAATGTGAGCTGAAATTTTATTACAGAAAACTGTTGTTGGGGGTCTCATAAACGTGTAAAAAAATGGAGACCAAAATCAGCTGCCGGCTAAACTTTTGGGGTAGGGCGGAAAGGGTTAAATATCCTACAAACTGCGAATTTTGTCAAAAAGTGTTAAACAGGCAAGATAATGAAATTATTTTGAATTTGAGACTAGTCCGTTCAATTTGGTCAAGAGTTGTCAGATACGATTTTATATTTAAATGTTTTTTTCACCACTAAAAATTTCACTCCGGGTGATTAACTCAAAAACTAAGGCTTCACAAAATAATATTCATGGTACAGGAAAACTTTACTTTAACTCGAAAAAAAATTGTGCAGACCTTGAACTTTGGTTGTAGGTTCAAAATGGACCAAAGCTCACGAAACAAAAAAGTTTACGAGTTTTACGGATCCCCGAGAACCTATAACAGGGGGAGTATTTTTAATTAAAAAATCGATTTTTCTCTATTTTCTCGGAAAATATGGCATTTACAAAAAAATAGTTCAAATAAAAGTTGTTTCTGACAAAATTATCTTCAATTTGGTGCTTTTAAATTTAATTTTATAGCAATTATTAACCGAAATACTAGAGGTTTTAACTTCGGAATAATGTCATATGAATTAGATCTCGTTCGTTTTTTGGCAGCTTGATAGTAAATGCATAAAAAAAAAGAAATTTCTATATTATGCGAGAGCTTGCTAATTTATACGGGGTGGATTCCACCCCTTTTCAGGGGGTAGCATCTAAAAGAAAAAAAACAAGCTGAGAAAGAATTAAGTTTTAAGAAGAGTTCTATGTAACTTTACATATAAATTGGCATATTTAAGTTATAACTACTAGAAAATTTGGGATATTAGCTTGAAAAAGTAGTATTTCAAATACTTTAATACTTTAAATAACTGGAAAGGTATTGCATTGAGCAAAAACATGTTAGAGACAAATAAGAAAAATACTAAATTAGGGATGAATTTCGTTTTCTTTCTAATTTTTGTAGAATTAATAGTTTCCGAGATCTGGAAATCTTAAGATGGCGTTCGAACCTTTATAAGACGAAGTATTTAGTTTAAATGTTAAATAGCTTAGAAACTATGGCATTTAGGCCAAAAACGCTAATAACCAAAATGAAAAACTATTAATTAGGCTTTCAAATGATTTTTTCTCTTTTTTATAGCAAAAAAAAACAAAGAAGTTATGACAGAAACAATGTACTTTTTGACATTTTTTTTTAAACGTCGCAATTTTGTTAATGTAAGTAATCAGTAATTAAAAAAATATATTCCCTTATACTGTTTTTCGTTAATATATAGTGTGACCTAGACGCTCAAATTTTTTCATCGGCTTGCTTTAGAAAAAAATTTTAAACTGTAATGGATTTTAGAAAAAACGTAACATTCTTGTTTCTCTGTAAATATCTCAATAAATATTAATTTAAGAGAAAATATGGTGGACATCAAAAATGAAGCTTATACCTAAACTGATAATAAATTTATTTTGTTTATATATTTGTGTAGGGTTAATTATTTCGGAGATATTTAATTTTATAGATGACATCCGACCATTCTTAGGATGAAGTATTTAGTTTAAAATGTTGAATATCTTAGAAACTGTGACACTTCCATCAAAAGTTCTAAGAAACAACATTAAAGGTAATTAATCAATCTTTAAAATGATTTTTGGTTTGTTTCTACATCACAAAAAAATAAAGAAGTTATGGTTGATTCAATCTGCGTTTTTACATTTTTGTTAACAAAACGTCGGCGTTTTGTTATTGTAATTGCTCAGTAATTAATTGTTCTTTCAAAAATGCTGTTTTTCGTTAATATATAGCATCACCTAGATGCTCAATAATTTATTTTGTCCCTTTAAAACACTTGTTTTAGAAAAAAATTCCATCCGCCATCCCCCATCGAAAAATTACCGTATTTCGGTTAATTATTGCTATAAAATTAATTTAAAAAGAGATAATTTTGGCAGAAACAACTTTTATTTGAACTATTTTTTTATAAATGACATATTTCCCGAGAAAATAGAGAAAAATCGATTTTTCGTTATTAAAAATACCTCTTTTTACCCCCTACAGGTTCCCGCGGATCCGTAAAACTCCTAAATTTTTTTGTTTCGTGAACTCTGGCCTATTTTAAACTTATAACCAAAGTTTAAAGTCTGCACACATTTTTTTCGAGTTACGGTCATTTTTTTCAATCTCTTCCTGTACTATCAATATAATGTTGAAAGAAGATAATTTAATTCCCTACAATTTTCAATCTGGCCCTTAATTCAACCTTTTAACGATAGGAATTCGTCCAGGTTATGGCTATTTGTTCTTAAAGTACGCTTTTAAGAAAATCGAAATTGCTTTATTCCATTAAATTGCGTTGTGACAAAAAAAATAGTTTAAACTTTTTTGTAGCTTTTGATATAATAAATTCAAACGATATTAAAAAAGTTGAAAACAGAATATTTTAGTTTTTGTGGATAGCTGCCCCTTCAGCCCTTACCTATATATGATTTTGTTGTGTTTTCTCGAAACATGTATATAGCTATTACTCCACTAAAAATGGTTAATTCACAAAAGAAATTAAAAAATTTACAAAAACAATATTTTACTTTTTGTGGATTGCTGCCCCACCAGCCCCTATATACAGTGTGTCCCCGGATAGAGTTGACAAGAGGAAAAACATCTTTATTATTGATTTTAAGACGAAAAGTCATTCTTTATAAAAAATTCTGCTAGTCGAAAAAATGAATTTACCATATAAAAATCTTAAATCAGATGTACCGGGTGTTAATAAATTAAGAAAACATCAAAATGCCTCAAGAGAGAAGTACCTTCATTTATTATTTTGGACAAAATGTTTATAAAACAAAGTTGTTTGTAATCCAAAATAAAGCCTAAATACAAATTATGAAGTCTGTATTTTGACTTTTATGTTTTTATTGTGTTTATCTTTTTACGTTGAATTTATTGATGAATAAGAATTGAAATTAAGAAACAGAGTGTGCTGTCGATAATATTGAACTGACAAACGTCATTGTGACATTGTGTAGAATATTACTATCTTATATCTGCATTTCTGTTGATCATTTAAAAATGTTTACTAAACAAGAAAGAATTTATTTGATCAAATATTATGGGATTGGAGACGTCTCTTATCGATATGCAATTAACCTTTTCCACCAGAAGTTCCGTAACACGACGGCATCTCGCCAATCATTGCGCAAACTTGTAAAAAAATTCAATGAAACTGGATCTGTATTGGATGTCAAAAAACCCAAGAGAAAGTACAATGAAGACGATGCGGCAACACTTTTGGCAATAGATTCAGTAATAGAAAACCCGAAATTATCTTTACGGAAACGCTTACAAAGACTGGAAGTAAGTGTCATTTACAGAGAATTTATATGGAAAACAAAGTTCGACCGTTTCAGTCAAGGTTCAGACATACACTTGAAAATGGAGATGAAGAGAAGCGATTGGATTTTTGTTTATGGGTCGCTGAGAATTACCTCGTAGATAGAAGTTTTCACAGAATGTTTTTTTTTTTACTGACGAAGCAACATTTTGTATGGTCACGTTTCATCACAAAGCAGTCGTTATTGGGCTTTTGAAAATCCAAACAATGTCATTCACAAACGAAGTCAACATTATAAAAAAGTGAATATATGGTGTGGGATTTTTTTATGATCGAATCGTTGGTCCATATTTCTTAGAAGAAAATTTAAATCAGCATGTTTATTTGGACCTTTTGGAAAACTTTGTATTGTCATTTATAAACACTCTGCAACCGGAAGTAAGGCGTAACATTTTTTGGCAGCAAGACGGTTGCCCAGCTCATTCCTCAGTTTTGGTACGGCAGTGGTTGACACTTCGGAGCCAGATGGATGGGAAGATATGCTCCAATTATTTTTTCTGCAAGATCACCAGACCTTACACCAATGGATTTTTTTTTGAGGGGTGTTTTGAAACAGAAAGTTTATGCAGATGACCTGCCGCATGATCGAGAAATACTAAAAGCACGAATACAAGACGCGGTGAATGAAGTGAATGTACCCCTCAACCATTCGTAAGGTCTGAATTTATTAAAAGGATGGAGAAATGTGTTGAGGTTGGAGGAGGCTATGTAGAATAAATTGTTTTTCCACAATCGTTGAAGTTAATGTTATTATGATATATTAATGTTTGAAAAAAAATGTAAGTTGACATAAATGTAAAAGTCAAAATTTAGACTTCATAATTTGTACTTAGGCTTTATTTTGGATTATAAACAACTTCGTTTTTTAAACATTTTGTCCAAAATAATAAATGAAGGTACTTCTCTCTTGAAGCATTTTGATGTTTTCTTAATTTATTAACACCAGGTACCGTACATCTGATCTAAGATTTTTATATGGTAAATTCATTTTTTCGACAAGCAGAATTTTTTATAAAGAATGACTTTTCGTCGTAAAATCAATAATAAAGATGTTTTTCCTCCTGTCAACTCTATCCGGGGACACACTGTATATATCGGATTGTGTTCTGTTTTCTTGAAATATAATATGTATAAAGCTATTTTTCCACTGAAAATAATTTATACGACGTAAAAGAAAGAAAAATATGGAGGACTGTTAAAAACTTTGCTATCTTCACTCCGCCAAATTTCTATGCTTATTGTGATGTTCAAGCCCTCATAACTTGAAAAGCAGTCACAGCCAAGACTTGTGCCCATGAGAACTTTTGCTCAGAAAAGCAAAAGCTACAACATATTCAAATTTCAGAAAATTCTACTGAGAGCCAATTTCCATAAGTTTGTGGGGGTCCTTTGGGTGATTTTGCAAATTTTCTACGAAAAACAAAATGGCATGTTTTCAAATTGCTTCTGTCAAGATTTTTTAACTGGAACACCCTATATATTTTCGAGTTTCTTAAAACTGGCCAATTACATTTATTTTTTTTAAATCGGTTCAAAACTGACTAATTATTTTTTTAAATTTTTTAAAATTAAATTAAATTAAGATCAGGAGTATTTTTTCAGGTTCAATAATGTCTCCCACATAAGAAAGTGTTTTTAGTAATCTCTCTCGTACAATTTTTGGTGAACTTGAATAAGTTTAAAGTTTCAAAGCTTGCTTCAATGTTTCTGAGTACCTTAGACCTACTCATGTTTAGATGGGAAGCCATTTTTCTTATCATGATCCTGGATATGGAGATCTCGTACCAACCTGATACACAGCTATAGTGTCATTTAGAACATTATTATTATCTGTCCTTTTTTCACGTGTTAGCAATCCAAATATATGCTCTTTATTCTAAATAACACTTCACTCTGAAAAACAAAAGGAGTAAAATATAGCAGACGGAACAGATATTTTATTACAATTCTTTCTTAATCAGATATTTCCCTCTGATAAATCATTTCGAATTTGATTTTCAGAACTCCCTGAAGGCCCTGACAAAACTTGAATTTTCCTTGATATATTTTTTAAAAAGATTATCCCTGAGTTTTTCCCGTCTCTTTTAAATTCCCTAACAATTCGAGAACCTTTAAGTGAATATTTTCAGGTTAAAATACCTGAAATTTCTCGAGTTAAAAATAACTCTTGGTTTTACCAACCATTTTAAATTCCACAGATTTGGCACCATTTGTCCAATATGCGACAGTCAGTGTAAAAGAACAGTAAAAACGTTCTTCTGATTTTCTCTGGTAGCTTTATGATTTGCAATAAATAGTAGAATAGTAATTTACACCTATTATAAATGTGTATCTAAAAATAGACCGGGACTAAAAGTTGGCGATGAGGTGGGAGAAAAGGATTATTATGCCGGTGTGATGAGTCATTTCTTTATTTATATAATTAGGAATTTAAAAAATATTCGTGATTGACATCAAAACTCATTAGTCATTAGAACGCGTATATCATTAATATGTCTTAGGCAATCTCAAACCTAACAAATAAATGAAATTATAAACATATCCGTTGGGTTGGGTTTAAAGCCACCCGGTGCAGGGTAACACAGAACCTCAATACGCATCCATTTGACCCTTATATATGTCACGCGATTTTTTTTAATTTGGCAGTTATTTAAATTTTCGTGTATTTTTAGCTAAACTCCAGCTTTACCCACAAGTTTCGTCATTCTGGCCTAACTAATAATACAAAAGTCATGATTTTTCTAGTAACTAGTTCTAGTCTAAGTAACTAGATTTTTAAGGTCGTGTTAGTAAAAGAGAAGAATCAGATATGAAATACACTATTTAATAACTTTATTTTGTAACCATAAAAAATAATAAAAGTCCCTATATGTTTTGTAATTTGGAGATTGTGTAAGTAAAAATTTTTTTCAAATTTTTTTAAGTAGATCTTTGCCAATTGCTGACATGTTATGGAAAAAGAAGCAAACGAAAGATTTAATAACTTTATATCATAAAAAATTATAAAAGTCACTGTATATTTTACTAATTTTGAGATTATATCAAAAGTAACAAAATGAAACACTAGTAATGGGTTTTGATCTGAGTTTATTTCCAAATTTTAAAAAAATATATTTTACAATAGCATTTTTTTTTCCTGAGAAATATAGTATAATATTAAAAGGTATGATCAATTAATATGAAGTCTTACCTTTAATTTTAGACCGGATACATTCAAAAATAATAAAATACAAGGACGCTGGATTAATTTTAAAAAAACTCCAAAAACGGCTGCATATTCAATTTCTTGATGATATATTTTTTTTGTGCAATTTTTTAACTACTAAATGATTATAAACAAGTTATATGATATATAAACTCAAAAAAAAAATTTTGAGCTAAATTTTCAAGATGTTTGGGTCTTTTTTTATTTTTAGGAAGCAATAAAAAATTGGCCAAAATTTGGCTAACTTCAACATGCTGGTATATTTGTAAATGTGAATATTTTTATTCCTAACTTTTTCTGTATTGAAGTACTACCTTGAACTAAAAGATAATGCATTTATAACTTATATTAAAGTCAGTTATTTTTTATGGGCCTGTGAATAGTTAGAGATGCAAAAAATTAAGAGATAACTACATTATATTGTTATTTTTATATACTAATAAATATCAATAGCCATTAAAAATGGCAACACAAGAGAGTATTTTATATCCCCTTTAAAACCCATTTTGATTTTTCTTCTAGCTTGTATGGTTTTCGAGCAATTCAATTTTTTCTATAGGCCGCGCGCAAAAAAATTCAAATAAACGAAAATTCGCGCGCATTAAAAATACAAATTTTGGAATTTTTTTCAATATCGATTTTCTCGAAAACCATGGCATATACAATAAAATCACTACAGGACTTTTTTTAGGAAATTAGTGTTTTTTGGAGGGGTTGCGCGGCACCCCCAGAATGGATTTTTGTGGTTTTGTGATATATAACCCCTCCACTAACAGTTACTCGAGGAAAATCTCAGATAACATTTTTTGTGATAAAAATGTTTATAATTATTGGCTATAGAGGTAGTTTTTCGTAATAAGAATACTCACGTTAAGACAAAGTGGATGTCTGTCCCTTTTAGTAGAAAATAAGTGTGTCGTAGCATTTCTTTTAGTATCCGAGACTGTGAATAGAATTGCACCCCCGAATAGGGTAGTTTAGTGGTTTCCAGGGTCTCTAACTAAAGCGCTTTTTGGTAATAATACTTGCTGTGAATATTATTTCCCACCTTATAGGGGTTAATTTTGAAAATGGGGATGCTGAGGTCAGGATCAGTTGAAGGTTTGGCTCGACTAGTAATAAAAAATCATTTTGTATATTTTTAATCACTTTGGTACCTATTTTTTTTAATATTAATGGCGTTCCATTCTCTGAATAAAGTGTACCATTTTATTATCTCTATTGAATCGATACCTAATAGTTATCATAAAATAAATATAATTTTCACATTCGGTATAACGTCGGCTTACTATCAAAACATCCTAAGTCTCTTATTTGAGACTTTGGGGGGTTTGGATTATTCATATTCTTGAAACGCTGACACACAAACTTGCCAAATCTGCGAAGTCGAGCAAGAATATGTCCACCTCTTCAGCGTTTTTTGAACTTCTATGTCGCTACGATCGCATTTAAAAATCAAAAACTTCTATGTCTAGTATGTCAGGTATAACCTAATTGATCTGGTGTTGTGCTCTTGGTTTATTTCGAATTGGTTAGAAAATATTAAACAAAAATGGACAAAAGGAATAAGGTAAGAATAAGTGTATTTTTCTGTAATGTATACAATTTTTACACCTCCCATTAAATTGTATTACTTATCTTCTATTCAATTTGATTTTATCAATAGATTTAGAAGGTTTTGATTTATGTATGTGTTATTCTTGTAGAACCATATAAGAGTTAGGAGTTTTGGTTTTTGTTCTTTCCTGTAAAATTCTTACAAATTGGTTTAGGAGGTTTTGATAGTAAGCCGTCGATAAGCTATTACTCAAAGCAATTTTAGGAGTTGTTTTTATGTTTTTAAGGGTGAAATTGAATTTCCCCAGCCTTTTGATACCATGAAGACGTATTTTTATTAGTTTTGGGCCTTTCATTTTCTATGGGTTTTATGCATTCCGCGATTTGGGCCAAAAATCAGCTATTTTTAACATTGTCCTTTCATTCTGCTCCATGAGTTCATATCGAAAGTTCTACTTTTTAATTTTAATCTAACACAATATTCGAAAGGTGAGATAAGTTGCTGTGGTGTCATTAGTACTCGAAAGAAATACAATGCATTTTTCATTTTCTAGATATTCCAAGTGGTTAAGTGAAAAAAATAAAAACTTAACATTTTAAGCTAAACGCTATTTACTGCATAAGACGTTCAAAATGTGCACCATATCTTTCTCGGCAAAATGTTTCCGATTCTGTTATAAGTCATGACAAATTTTTGATGATACGATATGATAATTTTGACATTGACAGCTATCGCAAAAGTTGTAGTATTTTGATAGGTATGAAATATCATATGGTTCGTTTTAAATGGATGGAAGTATAACACAATGTGACTGTACTAATAAGAAAACTGCATAGATTACCTTATTTTGAAATATAGCTTTTAGTAGAGTGCATTAATACGCTTATTGTGAATTCCGTGGAGGTTTCGTTGTTACAAGCTGAATTTGATATAAAATTAATGATGATATACTGATGTTTCAAAATCTCGAAGCCGTCAAAAAATGTCATGTTCAAAAAGGCATTATAATCAAATAAATTAATAGTTTAAAAAACTAAAAAAACACGCTTTTATAAATACTGCACTAAGAAGGAAAAAAATAATCATCGAACCTGTTCTCTCTGTCTACCCCGTAAGGGCCTTAGTGTAAGCCGTGTTTGTAATTAAGTGTAATATTAGTCCAGTAGAATTAGTAAAAAAAAACTGAAATTTATTGTAATTCGTTTCAGGATGCCACGTGGATTAAACGATAGTTTTATTGATTACGAACATGACCCTCAATTTGGTCCACCTTTTGACCGCCGGAACATTGTTTATTTAACGATTTATTGTTGAAAAATTCAAAAAAATCGACTTTTTTAAAGATAACTCAAAGACCTTTGACGATGGGTTTTTCAATTTGTAGATACTGAACTTTGAAAAACGGTTAATTTGAGAGATGTTTCGTTTGAAACGCTTGAAAATTTGTTTAAATAATTCCAAAAAACCGCGAAAATTTTAGCAATTTGCAAATATTTTCATTGTAAATATCAAACGGTTGAGTCTTAAAATAGAACCTTATGATACGCCTACTTTCATAGGTAATAAGCTCGATTTATACATCAATTTTGCATTCATGCTTTGAAAATGAACTCTGATTAACCTCTTATAGTCCATTTCCTTCGAGAAAGAAAACGCCAAATTATGATACAAGCATGAAATTTGGCACAATTATAAAAGACGACATTTTAAGAGATTTGCCACCCTCCTGGACCCGTAGGACACCCGATACCGCCATTTTTCCAAAATGGCGGACAAATAATTCTTAAATTTAAGATTTTTTTCAATATAGGCAATATTATATTCTATCCTATATAATTCGAGGATGGAGAATCCAAAAAAAATAATAGGTCGATATGATCTTCAATGACCTCGAAAATTGCGATATGGGTTAAGAAATAGGCATGTTTGCAGACTTGAAAATCTCTATTCAAGCCAAAAATAATGAAAAAAAAACAGCTAAAATGATAATTTTTTAATTTAGGTGACTTGTTTATTTTCACATACCCCTTGACAAATGGTACATGCAGGAGTACAAGGAAGACCCGCTTTATGACAGGAACATATGCTGTCGCACTGCCCTCTACACCCACACTTTTCAAGCCCCCCTCAGAGCAGACCAAATTTGGGGTTGTTGGCTCCATTTGGGCTCCCAGCGATTTACTTTTGTCCAGCCCTATCCTTCAGGTGACGTAGATGGTTCATCATGGATTAAGGACCGATCCCATATTTGGTCGGCTTGGTAAGCAGCTCTTCGACACTGCTCAATAAGGCTTCCTTTTGTCTTTAAAAAACAGTGGCGTGTGCATAGCAAACCAAACAAAAAAAAAAAAAACAGAAAACTATGAAATGAATGAAATTTTAAAAACTAAATATTAAGTCGTATGCAATTTTTAAGGGAAAACCCTAAAAAAGTCTATTACTTCTACATCCAGTGGAAGTACAGTAACGACAAAAAAAAATTTATTTTTCAAATAGGCTTAGAATGTCATGAAACGTCGAGATTTTAAATTTGAGCGAAAAAAAATCTCTGTCGGTCTGTCTGAAACTTTTTTTGTGCGCACGTTTACTCTGAAACCGTTTGTGATATTGACTTGAAATTTGGTACACATATGTACTTTAACGAGATCTAGAACTAGATTATATTTTCATCTTGTCGAAGGGTTGGGGTGTAAATTGGGTAAAGCCAAGGTCTCAAAAAAAATTTTGGCATTAGCCACCCCCACCCATTATTAAAGATGAAAAAAAATGTGATTTAGTGTGTGTACAAGAACCAGAAACCTCAAAATATTTTTTTACTTCATCCACCCCCCTACCACCCCCAACCCACTACCGATGTGGGGTATCGTTTTATGGATTTTTGGGGTAGAGGATTTCAAATATTATATTATTAAAGTTCCATAAACAATTATTTCCACATACAAATTTTTTTCGTTGTGAGTGACTTGTATAGAAAATCTGGATGTGGAAGTAGTGATTCCTTGGGCAGCGGTTTTTTTTTTGTTTAATAGAGATTTTCAAGGTTAGTTGAGGTCATATCAACGTGATATATATATATTTTTTAATTTCTCGTCCTCGATTATATAGGATGGAGTATAATATTGCCTAGATTGAGAAAGGCTGAAATTTAAGAAATTTTTGTCCGCCATTTTGAAAAAATGGCGGTAACGAGCGTCATGCGCGTCGCAGAGGGTGGCTTATCGGGTCAAATGCCTTATAAATTATTTTTTTACAACTATGCCGAGTTTCATGCTTGTATCACAATATGGTGTTTTTCCTTGATATTTTTCCCGAGGGAAATAGACTATTACAGAGTCACGATGTAAAACCACACATATTGTCAAAAACGCTACGATGCGATAGTCTAAAATTATATATTACCCTAACTGGACACGTTGTTTACGTTCAATCAGATGATAACCCGTTTTATTAGGTTAACTCCAACGCTTTTAAGACATGCCTCTGTATGCCATACAAATTAAGTTTTCTAATAATGAGCAATGAAAATGGCAGCCCCAAAGAGATTTGTCTTATGTATCATTGAACTCTATGAGGTTCGTCTTCTCATGTACCATTGAAATCTCCGAATGCCGAGCAATTTTTATAAGCTGGAAGACGTGATTAAATAACTTTACCGACTGAACATTTCATGGCACTATTTAGTTTAAGTTGATCATAGAATGAATATTGCTTATGAACGTCGCACTTGCCAATACTTTAAATTTCACCGTTAGAAACCCAAATTAAGGTGAAGTGAAGAATTTATACGATTAATTATTTTTTATTTATTTAGACATTTTCAAGAATTCACATTTCCCTAAAGTTTTTCGCTTAAATTCGAACCATCCAGTATGAAATTAAAGACTTTACGCATCAAGTTCTCTAACCTTTCAATACACTTATAACATTACATTATTACTTGAAACGGCTTTTAAATAGAAACAATCCTATCGTGCAGCATAATTAATATAATGATGACTTATTTCATATAAATTATTATTTCCGATGAAAAATGTGGTTAAAATGTGACTCACTTATTGTTTTAAATAGTCTTGTTCATTAATAATTTCAACGCGGATAAAGACATAACAATGTCGTGATTGCAAGTTACATATTTCTACTTGCAATTAAAATATTTCTATAAATTTTTGTATAAAAAACATTACAGGAAACGTAATACATAAGTAAAAGGAACACTTATAGGTGAGTGCTGAAAGTTTAGGCTAACTAACATTTCTATCCCAAGTAACAATTTAAATGCTATGTGGACTTGAATAAGTCTTGTAATAGCTTTATTGAGGATGTAAGTTTGCTAAATGGCTTTATAGCGGTAGTATAGCAGGCCAACAACTCTTTCAGCCTAAGTAGTTTTATTAAGAGTTGTAACAACCTCCTGGAGGCTGAGTTTCAATACCATTTAGCATTTGTTTTAAATTGAGTCTATTGGCACTTGTAAAGGTTTTATGGTGGTGGTCAGCACTACCATGATAAAATCATTTGGCCTAGGAGACCAATTTACCTCAGAGACAACGTTCATAAAACCAGTATGCCTAAGAGTTTTAAAGGGGCACCTGGATATACTAATCATAAAACTGATATAAAGCTGTATTGGCTTGTATAATGCCAAATGTAACATAAAAACCATTTAGTCTGGACCAATTCCTTCATAAAACCGCAAAAGTTGCAGGTGGATAAATAGATTTTACTTATTTTAGGTTAATTTTTAATTACTTTTGTGTGAAGTACCTCAAGAGATTAAATATGGAGACGCATTTTTCACAAATGTGGATGAAAATAATAAAAAGTGGTTACTTTAAACAATTAGAGCCACACCACACATTTGACTAATCAAAATAATCAAATAAATGTGAGAGGTTATCTTCTTCTTCTTATTTATATCTTTTTGCTTATTCACATTCCAGTGCAGTTCACTGCATCTAGGTATAAAGGCATATAGCCGGCCCTTTCAGAGCAACCACAGCACAGCAAAGGTAAGGAAAAAGTAATTAACAAGTATGAGGTTATATGTAAATAAATGCCAAAGAAGTCAAATATCTTTGGGCAATAGGTTTTATGGTGGTTGTGAATAAATCCAACAAATCTTAATATAGGTCAAATGGTGTTAGATAAGATCAATTGGTATTAGACAATACCAAATGGACTTACATAAATGTAAGAAAACTTAAATTGGTTGTAATTAGTAGCAAATGCTCTTGTACGAGAGCATTGTGGCAATCTTAGGATCAAATACTCTTATTGTGGTATTGCCGGCAACCAACAGGTTTTAATAAAAAATCGCCATTTTTCTACAAAAATATCTTTGTAAACAAAAGCTGTCATGTTGGAATTATTCAAATGAACAATTACTAGGTAAGGACTAAAATCATGGTTATTATTACTAACGTGTGATTTAAGTTCATGTCAACAAAAAATAAACCTGTTTTTAAAAAATTAATTTTAAAATATTTTTTAAAATTTCCAAAATTTTCAATATCATTCTAGTTTTATGATGACTTTACGAAGTGGTTTTATAATAGTTTAAACAACGGTTTGTAGATAGTCCCTTAAGGCCAAATTTATGCTTTTAGGATTTATTGTTGGTTTTATGAATAGTTTTATCAAGGTCTTCAGAACATTATAAAGGCTGTTTAGAATAAAATCAATTAGTTTTAAAATGACTTTTAAAAAAGGCCCTCAGAACTCTTTTAAGAATGATCCCTCTTAGATTTATACAAGCTTTATAAAGGTTTAATAGCGTTTGTCAAAGATATATAGTTTTATCAGAAGTTTTATTAAATAGACTTCAAGATGTTCTGAAGATTAAGATAAAATTTAAATTTACTTGGGATATATCAATGGGAAACTCTTTTCGTCCTCTAATCACATTCTGAAAATCCCTCTGCATGCTCTGAAGATTCATAGCCTCCGTGTAGCCTCACCAAGCAGGTCGGTTTGGGGACAAGCTTTGAACACGGAAGGTGTTCCTACTTCACGAGCTAATTGGGGATGGAAAATGAAGATAAAATAGTGGATACTAACATGGACAACACTCCACTGGCTGAATTTTTAATATGTTATAGATTTCAACTTTCTCATCGACCCAACTCGATCTCATGTTTAGTTTCCGAGATAAAGCTATTAATTTTTGTAAAATTCTGTATCTTCTCGAACTTTTAATTTATTGATGTGGTATTAGAGGTCAAAGGAGCAATTTCCGAAAGCTTTTCAATAAAAATTTCTTGATCAGGAAAATACATACTTGAAAAAAATGTTTTAGGCAGTTTGACCAAATACTTTTTTCATTTGTTATCTTTATGTAGATTTCCCGGCGCCTTCGTCAAGGGTGCAAGTTCAATTAACTGGGCGCGATGGTGAAATTTTTTTTCTCAATTTTTAACGATCTTATCTGAAAATTAAATTTTTTTCAAAAAAATATATATACAGTAAAACCTATGCATATACACTGTAAGAGTACCACGTCAATGGTAGATTCCTGTGCTTGATATCCTTGTGAAAAAAAAATCTGCCACAAGTAAATGATTTATCGATCTCTAAGAGATCACACGAAACAGCCATTAATATAATTCCACTTTTTTCGCTGGAACTCTAAAATCGAATAATTTATTTGCTTTAAAAATCGATTTATAAAACTATAACATATGGATATTAATCCTACGAAAGGTTAACGGTTATTATTCATAGGAAACGAGTTTTTCAGATTTGTTTTATTTGTTTCTATAATAATACTTTATTTTTATAGCGAGAACGCCGAGTAAAGCAATTAATTATTGTTATGGCATTCGAATCGGTTAATTAATATCTCAAAATATGTACAAAAAGTTTTGAAAGACAATATAATTACTTGCGAAGGAAAAGTTGGATTTGTTTTTTTTTCCCGAGTCTTGCTTTGTTTGTAGATTTGTGTGAGTGTTGGCAAAGTATACAGCGGTTTGTTTTTCCGTTATAAGGTCACATATAATAAATATACCGTTCATATAAGAATTGTATTTAGCGAAAGCAGCTCCACACTTATGATACATTTTTGCAATCAGAAAAGTACTCTCCAAAGAGATAACCTAAATCATTGTATTTTGTTGCTGATTTACGAGAAGTCTCTCACTGAGGAAAAGAAAACAACTTTGCACCAAGAAATTCAACATTTTTTCCTAAAATGTTAATGCGGTCAAAAAAGTGCTGCTAAAAGTTCTTCAAAGTGGATTTTAATCCATTACTTGGCTGAAACTATTAAATAGAGAGAATTATAAATAACAGAAAAATACTTAAAAATATATTTCAGGAATTATAGACCCGTCAATGAATGTTCAATAAGGGGGTCTAGAGGGAAATGCCGAGATTGCAATTTTTGAGGGCTGTTAGGAGGTGAACATACCAAAAGTCCCCGAACATAGGAGGTGCAGGGAGCGCAGGAGGGCACGAAGAAGGTCTCGGTTTTCGGTTTTTCGCTCATATCTCGAAAACGGTTAGCCCTAATCAAAAAGTAGCTATACGCAAAATTAAAGCTGACTAATTTTTTTACAATAATGTTTCTATTATTTTTTTTTCGTATCTGTTATGGTTCAGTAATGAATTGTATATCTTTTGACTGTATTCTAACTTGATTATAAATTTATTATAAATTGAAAAAATAATAATCGTCGTAGAAAAAATTTGTTTGTACAGATATCCGTTTCACAGGAGACTGAACTCAAATATTGAAAAAAAAATGTCTGAGTCTGTAAGTGTTAGTGTGCGTGTGTATGTATGTGTACGTGTATACCGTTTCTTGTAAACACGATAACTTCTGTTAGACATAAAATATTTAATTACAATTTGGAACATATGTAAAACAGCATGGTACAATAATCCCTATTGAAATTGGGCCATATCCATAATGCATGGTGATAACCAGAGGCCTACAAACTCTCACTCATAATAATTTTATTAAAAATACCACGTTCCAAATTTTAGAATAACATTGATATATCATCACCTAATTTTAAAAAAGTTGGTTTGAACCTAACATACACGCGGTATATTAGGGTTTATAAATCTTATACATCTTCATATTTTTGTATGCTTAATCAAAAACCTTATATAGCATTTTGCTCTGAAATTAAAATAAAATCTATTCTACGTAAGAGATAGTTTGGAGGTCTCTGGTTATCACCATGTATTACAGATATCGCCCAATTTCAATAGGGATTATTGTACTATGCTATTTTACATATGTTCCAAATTGTAATTAAATATTTTAAGTCTAACAGAAGTTATCGTGTTTACAAGAAACGGTATACACACACACACACACATACATATACACGCACACGCACACTTACAGACACAAAGATACTTTTTATTCGATATTTGAGTTCAGTCTGCTGTGAAACGGATATCTGTACAATTTTTTTTTTCTACGATGATTATTAAATGTTTCTTTCAATTTATAATAAATTTAAAATATAGTTAGAATACAAAGATATACAATTCATCAGTGAACCATAACAGATAAGAAAACAATTAATAGAAACATTATTGTAGAAGATTTAGTCAGTTTTCATTTTGCATATAGCCATTTTTGATTAGGGCTAACCGTTTTCGAGATATGGACGAGAAACCAGAAACCGGGACCTTCTTCGTGCCGCCCCTGCACCCCCGCACCTCCTACGTTCGGGGACTTTTGGTATATTTACCTCCTAGTCAAAAATTGTGATCTCGGCATTTCCCTCTAGACACCATTCATTGACAGGACTATTATGCGTAAATAGAACAGCCAAATTTGATATCCGAATATAACTTCGCATTATAAGCAACTTCTATAAATAACATTTTTCGATATCTTCAAAAATAAAAGTAGTTTACTCTTGAGGCAATTTCAAAAAAACTAATCTTCCGACCTAAGCACCACGACTAACAAACATTTGTGCAGCTACTTTTTCGTTTGAACATGCACTAACTTTTATCAAAAATAAAAATTTTCAGAAAGTCAATAACAACGGAGTTTCCCATATGAACTGGACTTTTTGGGGGGCACTGTATATGATGCTCAATTACCTTGGAATGAAAATCATAGCATTAAATTCTCCTTCTTCTGGTAGTTATCGTCAACATTCACATCATATGCGCGAAACAGTCTGATGTAACATTTACAGTTATAACAGCAAAAAATCCATCATAACAGAAGTTTGAGGTACTGTCACTAATTACAAAACGAGTATATAGAATTGAATAGAAACTGTACAATGGCAGCCCGTCGTGTGGGTTGAAAATAACTGAAAAATCCTAATTTATTTACAATGATAATTATCAAGAATACCTAACACAGGTATGTGTAAATTATTGAAGAGAATTAAAACATGCAAGAACCAAGGTTAATTGAAAGGCCTTCACTGAATAATTTGTTTTAGTGGGTACTTATTGTATTTTAATATATTAAAATATTACATATCTACGTCTACACGCTATGGCATAATACATCATATGCTAAAGTTTAACATTTGTCTACTATATGAAGCTTTGAGCATACAAATTGTTGCATTAAGGTATTTTATGCATTGCACTCCTTCAAGGAGAAGTACAAAAATTAAGATTGACAGAAAATTATAATAGAGATGGGTGTCATATTGATACATTTTACTTAAACACATCACACCATGTGTTTACCAGTTATATGTTTAATATGAAAGCACTTTCTTTCTATAATCCAGCGACCCCCACTGAAGCAATTTTCATGAAAAGAAAAGAGAAAGTCGAGGAATTTTGCCGTTTGCTCTTGACTTACTACTTGCAGCGACATCTGCTTTAAAAAGTTTAGGAGTTTTACGGATCCGCGGGAACGTATAGAGAGTAAAAAGGAGCATTTCTAATAAAAAAAAAATCGATTTTTCTCTATTTTCCCGGGAAATATGGCATTTACAAAAAAATATCTCAAATGAAAGTTGTTTCTGGCAAAATTATCTTTAATTTAGTGTTTTTAAATTAATTTTATAGCAATAATTAACCGAAATACGGCAATTTTTCGATTGGGGGATGGTGGATGGATTTTTTTTCTAAAACAAGTGTTTTAAAGGGACAAAATAAATTGAGCATCTAGGTGATACTATATATTAATGAAAACAGCATTTTTTAAAGCAAAATTAATTACTGAGCAATTACAATAACAAAATGCCGACATTTTGTTAACAAAAATGTGAGAACGCATATGGAATAGGCCATAATTTCTTTATTTTTTGTGATGGAGAAACAAACAAAAAATCATGTTAAAGATTGATTAATTACCTCTAATTTTGTTTCTTAGAACCATTGATGGAAGTGTCACAATTTCTTAGATATTCAACATTTTAAACTAAATACTTCATCCTAAAAACGGTCGGATGCCATCTATAAAATTAAATAACTCCGAAACAATCAACCCTACACAGATATTTAACAAAATAAATTTATTCTTAGTTTATAAGCTTCATTTTCGATGTCCACCATATTTTCTCTAAACTAACATTTATTGGGATATTTGCAGAAAAACAAGAATGTTATGTTTTTTCTAAAATCCCTATGAAATCCCGATGAAAAAATTTGAGCGTCTAGGTCACACTATATATTAACGAAAAACAGTATATAGGAATACATTTTTTTAATTGCTGACTACTTACATTAACAAAATTGCGACGTTTTTATTAAACAAAATGTGAAAAAGTACATTTTTTCTGCCATAACTTCTTTATTTTTTATGCTATAAAAATAGTGTAACGGTTTCCACCCCTAGGAAACCACCCTTGCAAATTCCGTGGGTTCCAAAAATTATAACAAGAGATAACCACTAACACACTTTATTGAATAATTTACTGGATACTTCACAATACTGATATTAACTTAAATGTACTTTACTGACTAAAAATAACAATGTTTATCACTTTGTTTTCACTTTGTAGTCTTAACCTCACTCAAAACTACTACTTTCTGAACTACCCGCCGAGAATGCGGTCTTTTATACCTAAAAATGACAGATCCCGATTTTTCTGTGATGACGCCACCATTCTCTAGATCAGGGATTCCCAACAGGTGGTCCGCGGACCCCTAGGGGGGGTCCTGAGATATTCAATTGTTTTGTATTTTACTTGACTTGCTGTGGCCATTATCCCAATCTAGTTCCCGCGTAAGTTCAGTAGGTTATTCATCAGCTTTTACAGTCAACTGTCACCTTTAAGTAAATTAGTTTAGTAAGTAATTTATGGTAGATTCTAAATAATCTTCATTTTAAGAATGCAAGCTTTTAAGAGGTCCTTGTCAGTATAGCGACCGATGGAGGGGGTCCTTGAAAAAATCTTGTTGGGAACCACTGCTCTAGATAATTCCAGATTGTCATCACTCTAGAACTTCTGGTAGGTTTTTTCTTGAGTAGGTGCAAATACATCTAGGGGTTGCAACACATCACAATAGGAAGAAAATCATCTGAAAGCCTAATTAATAGTTTTTTATTTTGGTTCTTAGAATTTTTGGCCTAAGTGTCTTACGAACGTTCGGACGCCACCTTTAGACTTCCAGATCTCCGAAACCATTAACTCTACAAAAATTAGAAAAAAACGAAATGCATCCTTAATTTAGTAGCTTTTTTATTTGTCTCTAGCATGTTTTTGCTCAATGTAATACCTTTCGAGTGACGAAAACGCATTTGAAATACAATTTTTTCAAACTAATATCCCAAATTTTCTAGTAGTTATTATTAAATAAATCTATCCATTTATATGAAAAGTTGTATAGAACCTTTTCTTCTTAAAATTTAATTCTCTTTCAGCTCCAATGTTTTTGCTTTTTTTTTTTAAGTGCCACCCTCTGAAAAGGGGTAGCGTCCACCCCCTATAAATCAGCAAGCCCTCGCAAAATATGAAAACTTACTTTTTTATGCATTTACTATTAAGCTGCCAAAAATGAACGAGATCTAATTCATATGACATTATTCCGAAGGTAAAACCTCTAGTATTTCGGTTAATTTTATTGCTAGGTATAAAATTAAATTTAAAAATACCAAATTAATAGTATATTATATTACTAGGAGTAGAACGCAGTCTTTTTTTGTGTTGAGCCCAGGATTTGCGGCTGAGGCGAAGCCGAAGCCGCAAACTGGGCGAAACACAAAAAAAGGCGTTCTACTCCGTGTAATATAAACTATTTTTTCTTCAAGCGTATTAAAATGCAAAAATTCATTTATTTATCATAAATGTACAAATATTCAAACTACAGCCTTACATGTTGACACAATATGACAAGTGGCTAGTGGATAGCGCGCCACCGGTGGCTTTCGGTATTAACATTATGTTATTAGTAAAACAATACCCACTGCGGTGGCGCTTTCGGAACTAACATTATGTTACTAGTAAAACAATGTCCACTACGGTGGCGTTCGGTACTAACATTTTGTTACTAGTAAAACAATGTCCTACTTCTACTTCTGTTTTTGGTGACATAATTTAAACATTTTAATACGCTTGAAGAAAAAAGTAATTTTGTCAGAAACAACTTTTATTTGAAATATTTTTTTGTAAGTAACATATTTCCCGAGAAAATAGAGAAAACTCGATTTTTTTAATTAAAACTACCCCTTCTCACCCCCCATAGGTTACCGCGGATCCGTAAAACTCCTAAACTTTTTTGTTTCGGGAACTTTGGCCTATTATGAACCTATTACCAAAGTTTAAGGTCTGCACACATTTTTTTTCAAGTTAAAGTAGTTTTCCTGTACTATTACACTCCTTGCAGTCGAAACTAACATTGAAGGGAACATAGGAACAGAGGCACGAACGAAAGTTTAAAATTGAAAATATTTTTTTTTGGCCGAAGATTACCCGTGCTATCTATTTATTATGTCGCAATGCAACTATTAATATCACTAATGTTTTGTAACACTGGGTGAGAACCACATGGCAAATCTCTATGTCAAGGCGATCCGTAGGTCTTGTAATAAACATAGACCGAGTGTATAATTCCAGTCCATTCGTCCACCTTCGATTTTATATCTGCTCCTTATCTATAAACTATTCAGGAATCTACCTTCTGATAGCATCACGCCCATTTGGCGTGATGCCATCAGACGTGGCATTCAGCAAAGAGAGACCAACTAGAATATTTCATGGACCACAAAAGTCTGCTGAAACTTTGTGAATAAGAAGATTTGTCATCCTAGTCATAGTTTTCTCGATCAAGTTCACCAGCTACGAGTTTCGTCCAGACAGAAAGCATGCATCCTTGTAAATAATTCACCGCTATAGACTCCAACCGGAAATCACCAGCCGGCAAATATTTGGTTAACAAAACTCACCTATAGGTAAGTGAGTAAATAATGGTACAGCACGAAAGTAAATAATTTTCAAAGCGAGAAGGTTGAGGAGCTAATTTTATGTGTATAGTGTCGGACCACCTATATGGTATGAGAGGTTGCGGCTGGTATACAGAATCGAAGTGGATATACAGTATAAGTAATGGCCCGGCAGACAGCGACAGCTTTAGGCCGATTTCATTGACATTCTTTTTACCATTATTCCATTATTGACATGTAGTCCAGTCAACGGAGCGCTAAAATGACCAAAAATGAATGGATTTTGATGAAACCTTGTGCAATGTGTTTGTAATGACGGCAATAAAAAAGTTTAAAAAAAGATTACAGTAGGAAATGATCGGAAGAAAACACCCCGTTTTATCACGGGTTCCGTAACTTGCAGAATTAGGTGAAAAATGAAAAAAAAATAATGGGTTTACCTTTTTTTGGCCCAAAATAAGATTGTCTTTAACTCTTGTGAATTTTTTCGAAAAATGCATATTTTTCGAGATATGGCCACTCGAAAATTCCTAAAAATGGGGAGGGGAAATGTAAAAGTTGAAACAAAGGTTGAAAAAATTCAGGTGAATGTATCATCGAAATACAAGACTTTTTTTTATTTGCAACTTTTCTGTAAAGTGCGTTTTCACCGAGTGTTTTTGGAAAAACATGAAAAACTACCTCTATCTTTGTGATATTGTAGCGCTTTAAAAATATGTAATTTAAAATTTTCAGACGTATGCATTGAGGCCTTCTAAACATTTTTTGCCTCTTGGAATTTTTTTGTAACTTGTTAATTTTCCGAGTTACAGGCAGTTTTTCACGATAAATACTGTACTACATTTCTTGCAAAAAATACACGAAAATTGGAAAAATGAGCGTGATTTTTATACGTTATTATAAAAAAGTGTGGTTATGCCATCTAGGTTTCACACTTATATAATTTTTAAATTGAACATTTGAACGAAATTTCCGAGAAATTTTTTTTCACAATTTTAATTTGTTAATGATAAAAGTGGGTAAACTAATTCAAAGGGTTGAAATAAGTTTATATAGTTACAAATATAGCACCTATTTTATTTTTTCTATTTATATACAAACATGATTTAAATTGATACAAAAAAATGTTTATATAGTTACAAGTATACCACTTATTTTATTTAAAGTATAAATAATGTAACTATATTTTTATATTAAAATTATATTGAACCTTTAAAATTGGTATAACCATATAAATAGGTTTCACACTTTTTTATAATATAAATCACGCTCATTTTTCGAATTTTCATGTATTTTTTAATATTATTGTGAAAAACTGCCTGTAACTCGGAAAATCAACAAGTTACAAAAAAATTCCAAGAGACAAAAAGTATTTAGAAAGTCTCAATGCATACGTCCGAACTTTTTCAAATTTTTAAATTACATATTTTTAAAATGTCAAAGATGGGGATAGTTTTTCATGTTTTTCCGGAGAAACTCGGTAAAAACGCACTTTACAGAAAAGTTGCAAATAAAAAAAAGTCATGATACATTCACCTGAATTTTTTCAATTTTTTTTCAACATTTACATTTCCCCTCCCCCATTTTTAGGAATTTTCGAGTGGCCATATCTCGAAAAATATGCATTTTTCGAAAAAACTCACAAGAGTAAAAACATCTTATTTTGGACCAAAAAAGGTAAATGCATTGCTTTTTTTTTCATTTTTGACCTGAGTCTACAAGTTTAACTTTTTTATCAACGTCATTACAACACATTGCACAAGGTTTCATCAAAATCCATTCATTAGCACTCAAATTAGAGGTGAAACCCCACGGTGACTGGACTAATGCTATAAATAAAGCAAATGGCTGTCTGTCAGGGACAGCCCCCCGTATGGGGGGTTGACCCTGAATAGACCCCCCCTGTATGGGGGGGTCTATTGGGTACTGAGTTTAGGGGCTCGCGAGAGATTTTGGTAATTTTTTTTTAAATTCCCCCCCCCCCCACATCAATTATTAAGCGCGAGGGCCCGTTGGCTCTCGAGGGGCCCGTAGTGGGGGCCTGCCAGAGTTTTTGGCAAAAATTTTCTTTTCAAATTTCTCCCATCTGCTCATCAATTATTAGGCGCGGGGGGGGGCGCCAGTAAATTTAGTACCGGGGCCCATGATTTGATGCGGGGGGCCTGATCAGGGAAAAAGATCCGACAGGAGTGTCTTGATTTTATAAAAAAAAATAGTGTCACTGACTGAAATCATTAACATTTTTACTAGGGAAGAATATTATTACATAACTTTGTTACTTTTTATGCTAGAGAAAAAAATAAAAAACGTGTTGGGAAGCAGAATCGATTCTCTTTAATATTGGTGTCTACAATTTTTTCGAAAAAAACTGATAATTATCGAGATATTCGAGAAAATGGAATAAATTGCACGTTTTTCTAGAAAATACATGTAAATCTTAAAAAAATCATTTTTTCCGGAAACGTTCGTTTTGAAGGGCCGAGATTGATGGAACCTCTAGGTAATACATGAAATTAAGTGAACATCGTATTTGAGATCGATTTCAGTTAATTACCGATTATTTACGGTGACAAAATTACGAAATTTTACCGAAAATAAAGAAGTCCTCACTGCCGCCCCTTCTAGTTCCCTCATTTTTGGCATAGGACAAAGCAAAAAAAAAGGGTTTTAGCAAATTTAATTCTATTTAAAATGACTTAACCATAGCTGTCGCTATTGCTATCCCCCGGTCTAACAGTATAAGTAAGTATTTTGTGGAAATGGTCTCCAATTGCCAACAGTGAGAATGAGACTCGGGTATGTATGAGCTGTTGTGTTTTTATGATTTTCAAGGTTTGCAAAAGTTGGATTGAAATTAATCACATGCATATACTTGGTGATTCATGTAATCAGCCAGTTATAAAGTGTTATTAATTCAGATTTAGAAGGTAATCACTTAAAGCTCAAATCAGATTCTGTCAAATATGTGTATCTGTCTACACAGTGTATGGATAAATGTACGGATCGGTCCTTGTGAAAACCTAATTATACAGTGTCCGCCAAAAAGTGTGCACCATATGGGAAACTCTGTTGTTATTGACTTTCTGAAAAGTTAGTGCAATTATTTTTTTTGAAATTGAATTAAACTACCTTTATTTTTGAAGATATCCAAAAATATTGGTTATAATATGAAGTTATATTTAGATATCAAATTTGGCTATTCTATTTTAAGAATACAAATTTTCCACTTTTTTATGCATAATTCCTGAACTATATTTTTAAGTATTTTTCTGTTATTAATAATTCTCTCTATTTAATAGTTTGAGCCTGAGTAATGGATTAAAATCTACTTTGAAGAACTTTTAGCATTACCTCTTTGACCAAATTAATATTTTGGGAAAAAATGCTGAATTTCTTAGGGCATCGTTGTTCTCTTTAAACTTACGTAAAGATAAAACAAAAATATTGCCTTTGAAATGCAGTTAACTTTTCCCGCCACATAGAACATTTAACAATTCAACGAAGAAGCATAATGTTTACATCTAGTTTGGTTTGAATTTTACATCCCACGCTCTGAAACTAATATCTGGCACTCCCCAATCTGCGTTAGCCACCGTCGTTAGTATATTTACCAATTTCTTGAGCTAAATGTCATACCTTATAATCAATGAACTATTTTAAATTATGTCTTTAAAATACATATGGCATGCGTACGTTTATTGACACCATATGGTACCAAGTAAACAGGACATTCTATTTTAAAATAAATTATTTATTGTATTGTAATTTTTGGAAAGCAGAAGGAAAGAGCATAAAAGATACACAAACCAAACACTCGTCAACATGTACTATGTAGAAGGTCGTAGCCAAGCACATTTGGAACGATCTTTTGACATTCCCAGCTCGAATAAAGGTCATTTACTCGATGAATTGGGAAGGGATCTAACTTTTTAATTTTTCTAACAGCGGCCATGTCCGGCACATCAAGTTTTTTAAATGTGCAAATATAATAAAAGAAAAACATGCAAATCAAAGCATTACAATAGGAAAGATATAGAGTGAGAATATCAGTTACCAACTCGGTAAATTTTTGTTATGTGGCGATACATTTAATTGTGATTATTTCTAATGACACTAGGTAAACATAGCCTTGATATTCTCTTTCTGAAACTAATACCTCTTTGTAACCAGATTTAGCGTACAATCTCGTGAGAAAGTCTATGTACACTGGAATAAATTTTTAGCTATATATTATACAAGTGTATCAGGTGTTCATTGTATGTACAAAAATAATAATAAATGGCTTTTTCGTCGAAAGTCTCGTTACAAACAAGATACATCCGACGAAAATTGTTTAAGAAGATACCTAAGAACTGAAAACGGCATAAAACTGTGACATTACGAAAAAGTTAATTCTTTTTACTAAATAACAACAATATTAACAAAACAGGTCTGTATATGTATATGTTAAAATACAAACAATTTTCTTTATCTATCGTCTTCAGTTTCTATATGGTCCGGATACTTGCTCTTACCCTCAAGGGGTGAAAACCACCCCCTAAATCTAAATATTCAATGTTTCAAAAAGTATTACTAATTTATTTTTGAAACGAAAGATAACTATGTTTTTGGGATCGCTGATTACGAATCTGATGCCAAAATTAAAAAAATCAAAATGGAGGCTCTAATATGGCGGATGGAATTTTTTTTTTCTAAAACCAGTATTTTAAACGGACAAGAAAATTGAGCATCTAGGTGATGCTATATATTAACAAAAAACAGCATTTTTGAAACAAAAAAAATTAATTACTGAGCAATTACAATAATAAAATGGAGATATTTTGTTAGAAAAAATGTGAAACCGCACTTTGTATCGGCCCTAACTTCTTAATTTTTTGTTATGTAGAAACAAAAAAAAATCATTTTAAAGATTGATAAAATCTTTAACTTTGTTCCTTAAAATCGTTGATGGAAGTGCCATAGTTTCTAAGATATTCAACATTTTATACTAATTACTTCATCACAAAAACTTTTTGATGCCATCTATAAAATTAAATATCCTACACAAATATTGAATAAAAACAAATTCATTCTCAGTTTATAAGCTTCATTCTTGATATCCAGCATATTTTCTCTAAAACTAATATTTATGGAGATATTTGTAGAGAAACAAAAATACTACGTTTTTTCTAAAATCCCTTTACAGTTTAAAATGCAATTTTTTTCTAAAGCAAGTGATGTAAGCGGACGAGAAAATTTGAGCATTTGGATCATACTGTATATTAACGAAAAATGGCATATGGGAATATATTTTTTTTAATTACTGACTACTACATTAACAAAATGGCGACGTTTTTATTAATAAAGTGTGAAAAAGTACATAATTAACAGCCTTTTATTTTGGTTTTTTTAGCGTTTTTGATGTAAGTGCCATAGTTTCTGAGATATTTAACGTTTACACTAAATACTTCGTTTTATAAAGGTTCGGACACCCCTGTTATACTTCTAGATCTCCGAAACTATTAACTCTACAGAAAAATTAGAAAAAACGAAATTTATCCTCAATTTAGTAGCTCTCTTATTTGTCTCTAGCATGTTTTCGCTCAATGTAATACCTTTCGAGTTATTTGACGAAAACCTGTTTGAAATACCTCTTTTTCAAGCTAAAATCCTAATTTTCTAGTCGTTATAACGACTATCAATTTATATGAAAAGTTACATTTTCTTTTCTTCTTCAAATTTTCAGCTCCAAATTTTTTGTTTTTTTTTAGCTGTCACCCCCTGAAAAGGTGGTTGATATAGGAGTGACGGTTATCTTCCCCCTGCCACTCTTAATTTGCGAATTTTCTACTTACTATTTTACTGCATTGTAATGTAATCTATGTAATGTACCACTGCTGAATTGTTCTTAACGTCACTCACAACTTTGTAGTATGCAAATTATAATTATGAATATTCTTCAGATTACCATAAGAAATTATATATTTATTTTGATTTATTTATATGCAAAAAAACTATTTTACGACACAGACATTGTATTAACTTTAATTCGTTATTTCTGCATAAATCAACGCTCGTAATGAACTTGCAATTGTAGTCGATAAGAATTTTACTTCGGGCAGACATAGAGTCTTGCAGTCGCTAGTTAGCTTTTTGCTCACGTCATCGGCGCAAGGCTTCGAAGTGGCTTATTTTGTTCATTATCAGTTGGCAGAAAAAATCTACAATTACATACTGTGTCTATTACGTTAGGAAGCAATAACAAAATGTCAAAAAATATGAGTGAAGCAGCTGATGCTTTTACACTTTAGTTAACAAAATTCATGTTTGTAGCAAGTGGCAATATTTTTAATAGAAAAATACGTGTAGCGTTTCAGCAGGTTACATAATGGTATTTCTACAGGTAGACGTAGCGGTGGATTCAGAATAAATTAACAGGGATTGCAGAACCATCAAAAATGCACCGCAGGCCTTATGGAAATTGGCTCTCAGTCAAATTTTCTGAAATTTTGATATGTTGTAGCTTTTGCTTTTCTGAGCAAAAGTTCCCAAGGACGCAAGTCTCGGCTATGACTGTTTTTCAAGTTACGAGGGCTTGAACGTCACAATAAACTTAGAAACCGCTGCCCAAGGAATCACTACTTCCACATCCAGATTTTCTATCCAAGTCACTCACAACGAAAAAATTTTATATGTGGAAATAATTGTTTATGGAACTTTAATAATATAATATTTGAAATCCTCTTCCCCAAAAATCCACAAAACGATACCCCACATCGGTAGTGGGGTGGGGGTGGTAGTAGGGGTGAATGAAGTAAAAAAATATTTTGAGGTTTCTGTTTCTTGTACACACACTAAATCAAAAATGTTTTTCATCCCCTTTAATAATGGGGTGGGGGTGGTAATGGGGGTGGCTAATGCCAAAATTTTTTTTGAGACCTCAGTTTCTCTTGTATATACTAAATACCAATTTTATGGGCTCTTACCTGCTTGATTTACCTATTTACCCCAATTTACCCCCCAACCCTTCGACGGAATAAGATGAAAATATAATCTAGTTCTAGATCTCGTTAAAGTACATATGGGTACCAAATTTCAAGTCAATATCTCAAACGGTTCCAGAGTAAACGTGCGCACAAAAAAAGTTACAGACAGACCGACAGACAGACAGAATTTTTTTTTCGCTCAAACTTAAAATCTCGACGTTTCATGACATTCTAAGCCTATTTGAACAGTAAAAATTTTTGAAATTTTTTTGTCGTTACTATACTTCCACTGGATGTGGAAGTAAAATTTGGCGGAGTAAAGATAGCAATATTTTTAACAGTCCTTCATAGTTTTCTTTCTTTCACGTCGTATAAATTATTTTCAGTGGAAAAATAGCTTTATACATATATTATATATTTCAAGAAAACAACAAAATCTGATATAGATAGGGGCTGACGGGGTAGCAATCCACAAAAAGTAAAATATTGTTTTTGTAACTATTTTAATATCGATTGTGAATTAACCATTTTCGGTGGAATAATAGCTATATACATATATTTCAAGAAAACACAACAAAATCCTATATAGATAGGGGCTGACATAAAAACTAAAATATTCTTTTTGTATTTTTTTTAATATTGTTTGTGCATTAACCATTTTCGGTGGAACAATAGCTATATAGATATATTTCAAGAAAACAGAACAAAATCTGATATAGATAGAAGCTGACGGGGTAGCAATCCACAAAAAGTCAAATATAATTTTGTAACTTTTCTAATATCGTTTGTGCATTAACTATTTTTGGTGGAAAATTAACTATGTACCTATACTTCAAGAAAACACAACAAAATTCGATATAGGTAGGAGATGACGAGATAGCAATTCACAAAAACTAAAATATTGTTTTTGTAACTTTTTTAATATCGTTTGTGCATTAACCATTTTCGGTGGAAAGAAAGTTGCAAAAAGAATATTTTAATTTTTGCTAGTCCGTCAGCCCCTAGATCGGATTTTGTTCTGTTCTCTTGAAATATATTTATATAGCTATCATTCCACCGAAAATGGTTAATGCACAAATGATATTAAAAAAGTTACAAAACGAATATTTTACTTTTTGTGGATTGCTACCTCGTCAGCCCCTATCTATGTCGAGTTTTGTTGTTTTCTTGAAATATACAGGGTGTCCCGAAACTCCCGCCTTCCCCTTTAGGTGCTAATTCTCCATGCAAAAATGGTAAGAAAAGTTCCTATAAACATGTGTCCGGAAATGCTTCCTAAGGGAACTACGGCCCTCTAAGGATGGCGCAAAAATAGGTGTTTTTACTAATTATCTCGGAAATTATTTGGGACAACTTTATGAAACTTGGTTAACTTTTTCGATTATTAAAGGTTATTGTTTTACAGTATTAGCCAAAATTAATTTTATCCAGGGGCGGAGAAAGGAGGGATCGGTGTTCTTTGTTTCTACATATTAATTTTTCCATTTGACATTTTTAGTATTTTAATCCCTGATTATGATTCCCTGGTTAATTTTGCATAAAAAAAGGCCTCTTTACAATTAGCCATATGGCAAGCCGTTTTCGAGTAAAAGCGGTCTAAACGAATTATTGCGTATTCGTTTGCTAAATTATTATTATTATTTATTTTTCAAAGTAGGCGTAAAACAATAACTTTTATTAATCGAAAAAAGTTAACCAAGTTTCATAAAGTTGTCCCAAATCATTTCCGACATAATTAGTAAAAACATCTATTTTTGCGCCATCCTTAGAGGGCCGTAGCTCCCTTAGGAAGCATTTCCGGACACATGTTTATAGGAACTTTTCTTACTGTTTTTACATGGAGAATTAGGGGAAGGCGGGAGTTTCGGGACACCCTGTATGTATAAAGCTATTTCTCAACTGAAAATAATTTATACGACGTAAAAGAATGAAAAACATGGAGGACTGCTAAAAAGATTGCTATCTTCACTCAGCCAAATTTGTATGCTTATTGTGACGTTCAAGTCCTCATAACTTGAAAAGCAGTCATTGCCGAGACTTGTGCCCATGAGAACTTTTGTTCAGAAAAGCAAAAACTACAACATATCCAAATTTCAAAAAATTCGACTGAGAGCCAATTTCCATAAGGTTTGTGGGGGGATCCTTTAGTATTTTCCAAGGTTAAACGCTCTAAAGTGAAAAGTCAGAAATTTAACTTTTGCAAACTTTTACTTTTGTACTTTTGCCTTTGAATTTGGCAAAATACAACAGTTTATTCGAAAAATGGGTTTCGTCGAACGAATTTTCGTTTTTTTTTATGCAATTTAAACATTCAAAGTACTAATAAGTAGAAATAATTTTATTGTGCTCTTTCATTTTCATATATAACAATTGCAGAATAACGTTGAAACATAAAAATATAGTACTCTTATTTGTTTTTTCCACAATAAGCGACGAGGGGGGGCACGTGCCCCTGTGCCCCCCCCCCTGGATCCGTCACTGCATAGACAAAATAAACATTAAGGAAAGGATTTTGCAGAGTGAGAGGGAAATATGCCTTTATTTTCGGTTTATTATAAATATTTTAAAAAACCAAACGTAGCATAATCTTTAAAACTGTTTTAGATACTTGCTATTATTGTTCTAACGAATACAACTATACAGGGTGATTCGGGTATGCGGTCATTAATTTCTAGTGGTGATTCTACATAAAAAGATATAAAAAAACGTTCATATAAACATGGGTCCGGAAATTCCTCCTAAGGACGCTGTGGGCCTCCAAAAGGGGGCACCCAAAATTAACATTTTATTTAATACCTCAGGAACTCTTCCAGCTACAGTGACTAGTTTTTGCACGTGAATCGATATCGATAAAGGTCATTATCTCATGTTATCCACAAAATTGGAAATGGGGGGCTTATTTTTCCCCCCAAATTTTTTAATGTGAACTTTTTGTGATTGTATCATCGGAATACGATTCCTTGGCTATAAATACACAAAAAAGGTTATCTTGTTGTAACGCCGTACGACCAACCGGTTTCGAGAAATTTGAACCAAAAGGAATTTTTCCAGTCTTCTTGAGAATTTTTTCAATGAATTTGTCATTTTCTTCACATTTTCGCAAGTGCCATGGACAGGTGCACTTGCAGAAATTCACATCTTATTTTTTTATTTGTAAAAACTTCTTACCACTGATCAACTTACTTGGCTTTTTATTACTTAATTGGTCGTCATTGGTTTCCAATATTGAATTGTCATTAATTTTGGATGCCCCCTTCAGAGACCCGCAGCGCCCTTAGGAGGGATTTCCGGACCCACGTTTATAGGAACTTTTTTCATATTTTTTTATGTAGAATCACCACTAGAAATTAATGACCGCATACCTGAATCACCCTGTATATATTTTTTATTGCAAATTTCTGTTGTACTTGAATACTGTAGTTTGTCAATGAAAATAGTTCCTAAATTCATTATTAGAGTATGGCATTTAACTATATACAAAATTTATGATAAAAACTGTAAATGGTTGTATTTCTTAGAGGAAGTACCTGAGAGTATTTTAAAGATTATACCATTTATGATTTTTTAAATAATTATAATAAACCGAAAATAAACGGATATTTCTCTCTCGGTCTGCAAAATCCTTTCCTTAACTTTATATTAATATTATTTTATAATTATTAAATAAGCGTGGTAATAATTTTAGCAGTGGGCTAGTACACAGCACTTATAACTGGTTATAACCGCTTGTCAAAATCAAATGACTGGCGCCGGACATTAACCTGCAAATCGTTAATAATGGAAGTGACTAGCTAGCCACGGGCAAAATTTGATTCCAGATGCTTGTTTTGCCATTGAAAAGATAGCAACAGCTATAAAAAAGCACAGTTTCTAAATATGACAAATTTCAGTTACCGAATATTCAACCCCACTTTTGGTGTTTCCTTTCTAGCCCGGTGCCCAGAGGTTTTGAACTCTCATCAAAACCAAATAAACTGAACTTTCATATAGTATTTAGTACCCATAAATGAAATGCAAAAAAAATGGTGTATCTGTTTCACCCCAAAAATGGTTTAAATCGAAAACTGCAGATAAGAAGAATACGGAAAAAAGAGCTTAGATCTTTCAAGAATGGAGAATTCATTCGCAGAAACTTTTATAACTACATTATGTTACAGAAAAATAAAAAAATAATTTAAAGGGGAAGTTCAGCTTTCAACTGCTCTTATTAATATACCAACAGTTGCAAAGATTGTTGGAGAAAATATTGTGTTTTAGAAAATTGTTATTGTAACTTTTTTTTTATGTTGCATAGCTTTCCGGATATTAACCGGAAAACGTAGAGAACCCGTATTTAGCATCATTTTTACGACCATTACGCCAATTGTTTATTCCGCAAAGAGATATATAAATATCTGTGTTCTCTTCTGTCATTTAGGGGCGCAGTGCTATCATTTCTCATTAGTTTCATTCATGCTTTAATTAGTTGACGGTTAAAGCAGATGTTAATTGAGTCGTCCATTTCCAGAACCCCCTATGTGTCCTATAAACGATTTTAAGAAAATTGCAAAAAATTTGTAACTCGGTAAATAGTGGAGTTAGGCATTTCAATTTTTTTTATTATTAAAATTTTAAAGTGACAATAAGTGAAAAAACCGCTGCCCAAGGAATCACTACTTCCACATCTAGATTCTCTATCCAAGTCACTCACAACGAAAAAACTTTGTATGTGAAAATAATTGTTTATGGAACTTTAATAATATAATATTTGAAATCCTCTACCCCAAAAACCCATAAAACGATACCCCACATCGGTAGTGGGGTGGGGGTAGTGATAAGGGGGTGGTAATGGGGGGTGGATGAAGTAAAAAAAATATTTTGAGGTTTCTGGTTCCTGTACATACACTAAATCACAATTTTTTTTTCATCCCCTTTAATAAGGAGGTGGGGGTGGGGGTGGTAATGGGCTAATGCCAAAAATTTTTTTGAGACCTTAGCTTCTCTTATATATACTAAATACCAATTTCATGGACTCTTACCTGCTTGATTTACCCATTTACCCCAAATTTACCCCAATTTACCCCCAACCCTTCGACGGAACAAGATAAAAATATAATCTAGTTCTAGATCTCGTTAAAGTACATATGTGTACCAAATTTCAAGTCAATATCTTAAACGGTTCCAGAGTAAACGTGCGCACAAAAAAAAGTTAGACAGACAGATAGAAAATTTTTTTTCGCTCAAACTTAAAATCTCGACGTTTCATGACATTTTAAGCCTATTTGGACAATAAAAATTTTTTAAAATTTTTTTGTCGTTACTATACTTCCACTGGACGTGGAAGTAATTAAATGTTTGAAACAAAAAAGATATGACACAAAAATGAATTACAATAGGGGGTTTGGAACTAAACATAGCATTTAGGGAATTCTGGAACTGTAATTTTAACTTTTTCGTAAATTTCTGACATCAATATTATATTATTTTCAACATAATCTTGATTGTTCGAAAAAAGTTTAAATATTAAAAAAACAATTGTGGAAAAAAATTAAAAAGTTTTATTTTCTAAACATCAATAGTGTACATTTTAATCATGTGTTAAGCTCTTCTGGAATTTCACCAACATCCACCGATCAAAATAATTTAAAAACACCAAAAATACCAAACTTGCAAAAGGAGGGTTTTGGAACTCAATTTCGAATAATGTATTGTTTTAGATTACACTTAGTGAGTTTTGCTATAAGACTGTTTTCTGAGACATTGTGGTTTTTGGAACAGTATTGCGGTTACCCATAGGGGGTTTTGGAACCAAATACGAATTTCAACGCTGATTTATTATGATTTCTAATGGGTTTAGAAATACAAAGATTGCGTAGATTGATTCCTTTAACAACTCTTATGCAAGTCCACCCATAAACCGATTTATTTTAAAAAATGCACTTAGGAGATTTTGGAAACGGACGACTCAATTAGCCTAACAAGAATGTGCTTATATTATGGGAGAAACATATAAAGGACTCTCTTATTATGTATCTGTATTTGGGATATAAACAGAAAATCTATATATAGTATTCCCTAATTACAATTAAAAATGTGGGATCATTGATATACCTAGTGATAACAACTAATCTTATGTAAAATTAAGTTTAATTCAGATTATGGTAATTACATCAGTAGAACATATAAGTAGCAAGTTAACATGTCATGTACAGGGTATGCAGAAAATTTAAAAAATCTGATTATGTAAGAGTAAACTACGTAAAATTTTAACGATATGAAAAACTGTTACTAAGAAAAGTGATTTAGAATCAAAATTTATGTCAGAATTCGGAGGATGAGGTACGTTTACCGGTTTAAATTTTGACACTCGATCATTGAAGTAAAGCACGCTGAGCGAGCCCAGTGTTTGGATGGGTGAACCAAGTAGATAGATAGATAGATAGATAATTCTTTATTAGTTCCGTAACAAGGAAAGTTACATATAAAAACCCAATCGGGTGTGGAACATGTCACAATGAAACAAAAACATTCTTACAACTAAACATATTTGTATATATAAAAGAAAGATAATATCATTATATCTAACACTGAAAAAGACATTTAAAAACACAAATCATAATAACTAATAAAAACTCATGAAAAATAGTATATTTTATTTAAATTTGTTTTCCATTATTCTACCTACTTCACTGTCATCATAAAATTCTTGTAATGTATAATAAGGTTTATTGAAAAGATAGTTTTTTAATAAAATTTTGAGTTTGTTCTTTTGGAGACTTCTAAAATTTATTGGGAATTTATTATATACTTTTATTATACTAAACTGTACATTTCTTTGAATATATGCATATTTACATCTATCCGCTATTAAATCATTTTTCAGTCTTGTATTGTACTCATGTTTTCTGTCACAGTCCTCAAAAAGATCCTTATTTTCACTAACAAATATCACAGATTCATAAACATACATAGCTATTATTGTTAAAACTTTTTTAGTAATAAAAACTTCTTTGCAACTATCAGTTTGCTTCATATTGTATAAGGCTCTTAAACACTTTTTTTGTAATATTAAAATTCTTTGTACATCACTAGAATTTCCCCAAAAAATTATTCCATATCTAATTCTCGAATGAATGTAAGCATGATATGCAGAGAGCGCAGCTTCTGTACTGACATTATTTTTTATTACCCGCAGTGCATATGAATATCTTGCAATATTTTGAGCTAGTGAGTCAATATGCAGCTTCCAGTCTAATCTTCTATCTATATTAACACCCAAGAATAAAACACGCTCACTTGATACAACTTGGTCGTTTTTATAGTGTATAGTTAAACTTTCCTGATTTCTATTGCCAAAAAGTAATGATTGTGTTTTTCCAACATTGAGTAAAAGATCATTTGCAGAAAAATATTCCTTTAATGAGTTCACTGTATTTACGACTTTTTGTAATAAGATATTTTGATCTTTTTCACTAAAAATAAGTGTAGTATCATCGGCATATAAAACCATATAATCATTTGATACAGTTGGTAATTCATTGGTGTAAATTATGTAGAATAGAGGTCCTAAAATTGAACCTTGCGGTACACCTTTTTTATTACACACCTTTACACCTTTTTATTATTTTTATCTCATCTATTAGTCGGTAGGCTACCGACAAAGACAATCCCGGGCCGTTGAACCGCCAGAAAGGTGGTGGATGACCCACGGTAGGTTAAAATTGGTAGCCGAGGACCTCGGTTTGAAATCCACGCTAAACTGTAGATCCCTAGGCGAAATGGGCCATTCCGGCCTAGTTGCCTAGTAAAAAGTAATACTAATATAATACAGTACAATGTCAAAATTCCAATTTGTGGATAAATTTGCCTAATTCGACTTTTAACAAAAAAAACTGTGTAACTGAGGAGTTGGCTTGTGGTTGACAGTGACATTTATTTATCCTCGATTTGTCATTTTACTGTACAACATCATTTTCTACTTCATTATTAATAACTATTGTAAACATGCTAAGTTTATAGCAAAAAATTTATCTAATAAATTGAGTGATTACTAAAAAATTTTGTCTAGTTATAATATACCTACCTGTTTAATTAAATCAAATAAATATAACGAAAGAAACAGTTATACTTTTCTTACATTTTCTATGTACGTAGGAATTATTTGCGTTGATCTATGCAATTTACATTTTTATACCTATCCGTGGCATTATGTGTGCCATAAATCTAACGTTATTTATTTATTAAGCGGTTTATTACTTGAAAGTCCCATATAGGAGCAGCAGAAAATGTGGCGACGCCTATGCTGTCAGCCAATTATTTTGCAATTCCTCGTACGTACCTTCATCTTGGAGTCGTCAAGAGTCAAGTCCATTGTCTCGAATAATTGCCGAATGACTTATTGAACGTGTGTACTTTTATTTACGGCCTCTCAGATACTGCAAAAGGTATATAATAATTGTACGGTAATGTTTATGTGATTGTTTTCTTTGGAAACGCTGCACCGGCAGAACAATGTTAGGGTTGGGTTTCTGCGTACCGGCGGCCGGCGGTTTATTGTTTTTTAATCGGTCGGGCGCGGGAGAACAGACAGGCGACGCGAGATCATTACCATATCGATTTTTCATTTTTTTTATTCTCCAATTTTCTGTAGCTCGAAGTAAACTGGTCGGTACTCGAAACATTGCGACTTTTGATTTGCCCACCTAAAGAATGATATGATATTTGTATACTTGACTCGCAAAATGATCCTTGCTCCGCTACAGGATCGTTAAAAATCTGTCCGACTCACCCAAATTTAGGACGCCATCTTGGAGCCGCCATTTTAAATTCTGCAAGTGTTTTAATTTTTTGAAAGTCGTAAAGGTACTTCCTACGTTGATGCCAAAACTCAAGTTTCTATCTCGTCTTTTGGGTAGAGTGCGATTTTGTTTTTTTTAGTATGTGGAGGGCAGCGATGCCACATTTGGTAGATTTTTATTTCTTTTTAGTAGAATTTTAAGGATTTTTGTAAAGTTTGGTAGGTAAAATTTGCTGGTAGATTTCTGATAGAATTATCAGAAATCTACCAGCAAATTTTACCTACCATACTTTACAAAAATCCTTAAAGTTCTACTAAAAAAGTGTAGATACATAGAGAATTCTATAAGGAATAATTTTGTATATAGGTATTTTTATCAAAAAGTGCACCGTTCCCGAGATAATCTAGAAAACCTCAAAATGGGGGGTGGAAACGACGTCCTAGGGGAAGAAGCACACTATTTAGGAGTGGGAACTTTTCGGTTTGGTAATTCTTATACTATACTTAACATTTCTACCAATTTTCAAAACTATGAATTTTGTCCGATATAAATCGTTACATTACTGAACTAATGACTTTCATTGATATAAAAACTGTGTAGTATTCTTCGTATGCACCGTCAGCAAACATGTGTGCAATTTCTGATCCATTTGTTGAATTAATACCATCATAACTGAATACTTTGAGTATTACAAGAGTAGTTTTCTCCATTCTATCGTCCAGAGCTAACTGTATGGCAAGTGCCCGAGTATTTCAGTTAAAGGCAGACAGACCATGATACTAAGAAATAGAGATACGCTCTCACGCATACCTGTCCTCCCCTTACTGCAGTTCCCGCTGTGACGTCACGCAAAAGTCAACTAGTTCAGCGGTCAATTTTTAGTTCAGATGTAAAATAAAATTACCTTAACCGAAGTGTTTAGAAGCTTATCCTTCGATAAAATAAAAAATTACGGCTCTTTTGGTTGTTTGAGACAAAAATGTGAGAACATTGTAAAATAATAGATACAATTATTTTTTCCTTTAACTCGCTCTAACTAAAAAACGAGACAACGAATTAATCTCAAATTTTTAACGAGTGATGAATCCATATTTGTTAACAAAATGTGTTAATATGAAGGTCAAGTTTTCATAAGTGTAGAAAATATGATTTTTTTTCTAAGGCTATGTCGATAAACTGTGAAAATTTACAGGTGGGAATACAACAAACGAGAAACTTTTTTGTCTTTCGAAATAGGTACCAAGTATATGAAGATAAAGGATGGAGCTAACTTTTTTATTTGAAACTTTTTTTTCTAGGATTAACAGTTTTCGAGAAAATTGCAATTAAATATACGGACCGGACCGCCCGCGCCCTCGCGAAATGATACAGCGTAGAGAATGCGGTGTGAGAACTAATGTACGTTAGTGTTGTTTAATGAAATCGAATTCAGATTTTCTTGAGATGTTTCAGCAAATCAATGGAGGTTATTAAATATTTGTAATAATTACCATAAGAGAATACATTGATATATCCCGTTCTACTGAATTAAGTCATACTGCGAAAACGCTATTTTGCACATGCAAAATGTTTTTCATAATAAAAACAATAAAGAATCCGGCAATTTATCTCGAAATAAAGAATAAATATTTCTCATTCTTGACTGTTTGTCTATTTTCCTGAATAACGTTAGATAAATGCACTGTTTCATAATTAAACTAATTAAAGTAGTATATTATTTACTGCTACTATTTATTGTGTGTAATTAAATGAATTTGATATTAAATAAAAATAAAATAAATAACTTTACACGTTGAAAAGTCAACGGTGCAAAAGATCATATGTGCTTGCAACAATTAAGTATTTTGGAGGTGTTTTCACAAACATTTAAACCCACAACGGCCTTATGCGAAATGAAAAGTGCTGACAAAAGCAGTCATAGAATTCTATGATATTAAAAAGTAAATTTGCCTGCAATCAGCTTTCTAGGTCTTATATTACGGTTTTCGATGTATTTTTAGGTAGGTGGTCGCCGGCGCGGGCTCGATTTGAAGTTGACTAGAGGGTGACGGTATGCGCACAGCAGGTCGAAGGCAGACAAATTTCACAAAACTATTTTTCAAACTAACATCGTTTACCCAATTCGTATACGGTATTTCCGTCCGGCAGCCTTGCGTGGTACGCCGCTGCACGCACGCCTCCCCGAGCTTGCCCCCCACCCTTCCGCCGTGCAGGTTATTCGCTGGACGGCTGACCTTGAGAGGCCAACCCCACCTGACGAGCGGCCGACAACGACCGGGCTCAGCGCTCAGCCAGCGTTCGCATGTCAATTCATTATAAAAATATTATATTTAAAAGTTACTCCGGATAATGTTATACGTATGGCCATGTAAGCGGATCTGGCTTCTCGGATACCTGTCCATATCTGTGCTACAGGGTGGGTTATCGGTGTGGACTCTCGTCCGAAAACTTTGTGTATTGTAAATGATTTTCAAAAATAGTACATTTTTCTGTAGGGTGACCAAATGTTTGTAGTTTGAATGCTGTACGTACACACTTTTGCTAGGAGTATGTTGGTGCCTTTTTTTGTATGCCAATCGCCGCGTGGCAAAATAATTACAAAAAAAATTGATAATTTTTCGAATAAACACAAAATATATCTTTGTAAATGACTTCAAAACAGAAACTGAAATGTCGAAAGTTCCACAGAGTGCAACTCGAGAACCTCATATTGTATGTACTTTTCATGGTGAATACATATCTTTTCCACGCTATTACGCATTTTATTTTTATTGCTTCATTAAAAATAAAAATGTTTGGTTCTTACACTAGTTCACAAGTTCAAAGCCGTGTTAATTCTTGATATAGCTCATAAAAATATGAGTGAGGGCTCATTGGATTTGGAATGACGTCTAGAAAAATGTTCAAAATTTTCAAACCCGCACATAATCAGTTGAAAAAGTTATAAACAGATGAAGATTGAAAAAATAACGAGTTTTGTTTTTTGTAAATAACGCGAAAACTATTAGTATTTAAGAAAGAAAGATTTTTAAAAAGGAAGAAATTTCCAATAAAAAAGTCCCGACTCCCGAAACTTTGTCTCTGTTATTAAGAATTTTAATTTAATGTTGAAAATAGAACTCCGCGCGGCGAACACTAAGCCGTTACGATGCTCTGAAACCGGCCGTAATAAGTAAAAATATTTTTTTATGTTATTAAATATTATTTTAAAAATTTTAAAAAATTATGTTATTATTTAGACACTTAAAGGAATAACTTCCCCTTGTAAAAAAATTTTTCACCGATTTTTCATAAAATGAGCCTATTGTTAATTAGCAATTTTTTTTAGAGTTTGCGTTTATATTTCAAGTCGGATAATTGTTAAACAAAAGCCACTAAAATTATTTCGGTTCGTGGAGACCCTAAGTCAACTATACTTACCGGATTATGACATTGCGATGTTTTTAATTGTTATAGTCTATTAGTTATTAATTATTTAACCTAACAAAAAACTTAAAAAATGAAAAAGTGAGGTTGAAATTTTTTTTTTATTAATTTTATTTATTACTGTTTTTATATTCAAAAGTACTATAAGATCACATAAACTTTAAATTTTCATTGCTAATTGTTTAAACAAATTTTATAAACAAATAGATAAATTACGTATTTGTGAAAAAAATTTTTTGGTTATAAAATATTAGAAAAAAAATTCTTAAAAAATTTTTTTAATTGTCTATAATCATTTTTTTTTTCAATATTTAAACAAATTATTAAGAAAAAATTTTATTCGTAAAATTTATTATTTGCAATTCTCCCATCCCAGAATTAGAGATATATGAGGCTTTATGAAAAGTGGGTCGAATTAAAGACCTCATAACCTCTTTTAAATTGTTTGAAGTAGTTATGCATGACACCCATCCTACGGGGGTTAAAAATACCTATCGGGGGCTAAAAATACCAGGCGTGGAATTCTACATTATGGGTAATATTCCAACATTCACTTAGGTCGTGGTGAGGTCACCAAAGTATTTTAAAGCACACGACACGTATCTCAACCTAACCTTTTACCAAACCGTTTGTCACAATTCAATTGTACTTGTTATTATGATATAAATCTCGATGGAAAATGATAACATGTGCACAGTTATTGCGTATATTTTATTATGTATTTTATGCTAATAGAATTAAACGAATTTCTCCTTTTTTGTCCAGCCATAAAAAAATCACAATGTGCTTCTAGATTACGGATTTGTAATTGGGCTTGTGGATTTACCTTGGGCTGTAGGTAATTTTGTCACGTTCTTTTCTTGATGACGACACCAGGTGGTTCCAAATAGTTCGGTTTAATAAATTTTTGTAGGATTTTTAGAGACAAGTAATAGTCAATAGCGATTTTTTTTTGCAAAAATAGTGTAAATAAAAAATAATTGTTTTAAAAAATATCTCCTAACTTCATTGTACACTCATATGTTTGACATCGTGTACATAAAGGGTTCCTTGTCTCATGTACCATCAAAATCTCCCGAACTTAGTTCCATCGTCGCACTATGGGCTGAGGAATACAATATCGTCTCAAAAATGCCGAATATGACAACCTGAAATATTATTTTCTAATAGCCAATAGACTAGACTTTAATATTTCAGAAAGTTTCTTTTCTCAAACGTTGATTTTATTAAATTGGAAAATTTCGAATCGCCAGGTTCAGCAAGGTTCAAGTAAATTCAGTTTTAGTTCATTTTCAATAAACGAATTCATACCTAAAAATTATAAAAAAATCGGCAGTTACTGGGAGCGACTGGAACCTCCCCACACGGTGGATCTTTATAAGCTATGTTTGGATATTACATCGGAAATCAGAGCACTGAGCAAACAAATAAATTACAGGTGACTTTGGAGCCATTTATTTCATGAACAAATATCGAACGAACTGAAGTGGACTACAAGCAATCTGTTAAAACATAACCTCTCATGTTTGTTTATGTTGCATGTTAATCAATTGCCGGATATTATCAGGGTATTAACAGATAACGTTTCGAAGATTTTGTAGAACATTGGATAGCGAAAAAAAATAATAACACAGAATTTAGCCCAAATGACACTAACCTCAAGTCAATAACATTATGGATAATTCAAGCAGACTACGCATGCGTTAAATTAAAATCTTCCTGCTCGATCACAAAGGTCCGAGCAAGTCGAGCTTCGTCCGAGGTCTTTATTTTGTAATATTCGAGCATTTCAGATTTAGCTCGGTTAGCTCGATTTGCATTAAATGAACGATTGTCACGCGTTCCAGCAATCAGACGTAATATCCGAACACGGTAGAAACAATTATTACCTTTAAAAAAACCAACTAAAATAAGTTTTGGCATTGTCAAAAATATTTGGATTGGTAACCTTTACGAAAATGTTGATTTTTAGGTTATGAAATATATTTAGGGACATAACCTATACAATAGGGCATCTGCATCATGTTTAAGTTTTTCAAGTTTATTCTCATTTTTAATGTTTGTATACGCATTTTTTGCTTGAAGCCACAGTGGCACCAAGCAAATGTTCAAAAATTCACGCAAATAATTTTTCTATATTGTTGATTAATAAAAATAGACTGCTAATTACAGGTTAGATTTCCAACCTACAAAAAGAGTCCTATTTTATTAGGACAAAGTATTTAGAACTTCATAAATATTACACTGTACTAGATTTTGATTGAAAGTACGGGAACCAAGCAGAAATTTTAATAATAGCTACGTTATATTCTTAAATTATAAGAAATATATATTTTTGAGGTTGGCTGTGACGTCACGTGGATAAATGTACCTATAAATCAACATTCACACAGGTTACCAACCCAAATTTTTTGACAACAATAATATCAATAATATTTTTTGGATGCTGTCATGTGTGCACATATAACGAATTCTTTTTATTTTTTTTCACGGAAACCAAATCGAAAGGGTGCAAGTGTGATATATCGTTGAAATTGGAATTTTTACTGCTTTTTAATGGTTCGATTACAAATTGTTGGTAATCATAAAATAAACAACTTGTTGTGCTAAAACGGCACTAAACGTAGTCCGATCTCAACCAGAACCCTTTCAGATCTCCTGGAGCACTAAAGAAACTCTCATGCAAAGTTTCATCCAAATCCGTTTAGTAGTTTTGGCGCTATCGTGCTAATATACATACACACATACACACAGACATTCATCAAAAATTTTTTGGACCTCAACCTCAAAACGTAAAACGTAAAAGTTTTGATGTTATCTCAATTTTTGATTTTGGACCAATTTCAGTAACCTCCCACAATTTTATTGTGGGGAGGTTAAAATAAAATTTCATATGTCGTTCGAAGGACATGTATTCTAATTTTATTTATATAGTTGAAATAGTTATATAGTTGATCTGGTTCGCTGTATTAAAAACAAACTGCAAGTATGTTTAATTTGACCATTTGATTATTTAACCTGAAGTGGATTTTTTTAATAGATATGATAGATAATATTGTCCTCTAAAAAATATTTCAAAAACAAATGTCCAAAAACAAGTGAGTCGAAACATGAAGATTACACCTCACTGAATGGCAACAACATACTATAATGTGTGGTCTTAGGAATAATTCCTAAGTGGAGTGTTACCATTTCAAGTGAAACACACTGTAATATAAAATGATTTTTACAAAAATAGGAAAAACCAAACTACAATAAATGTTGACAATGAATTGTCTTCCATTGACATCTATGCATTTTTGACTCCTTCTCCTTACAGAATTTGTTGCATTTCCAATCATGACAGGAATTATTGTCCGAAACGCAGATGATGTTTTGTTTTCCAATTCTTGTATGTTATTAGAATATTCTCTATATATAATATTTTTCCAAAGCTAAAAGTCGGCAGGGGTTATATAGGGAGATCTAGCTGGCCACGAAATTAAACAATATCTAAACTACTTTGTTGTTTATTAATGCCCAGTTAGCTAAATTAATTGTTAGTTATCAATGTAGTTAACTTAGCTAACTAGACATTGATAAACTAGTCCTGAGTGATATATAGATACCTATCCAATCCTCCCCAAATTGAGCATTTAAATAATTTCGTGTTTCATTTGACGTATGACCTGCGGTGCCATCGTATTGATAAATTAATCTTCGAAATTGTCTTACAGGCATATTGTCTACAAAGGGCTCTATTTCTTGCCACCCTATCTAATTTGGTTCACCCTGTACAACGCAATTCATGAACATTTGGAATGTCTCATAACTTTCATAGTTACTGAGCTTTTTCAGAAACTAGCTAACTATAACTTACTACAATCGGTCTTTTCCGTCTTGAATTACAACAAACGTGACAAACGGACATTTTGAAAATTGTTCAGAATTGTTGTTACCGGTCTGTCATTTCCAGATTCTGATGTTTCAGCTACGCACGCTGATGAGGAACAAAAATAGCGAAACACATGTTCGTAACTGCTTCGTTGTTTCTTCTTTGGGGTAAATAGCGCGATTTCCTTTCTTGTATAATTGTTCTTTATACATTGATCTCGAATTTAAAAGGCTACAGTTCACTGAGCCGGAATTACGACCTGACTATCGCGCTGTAAATATCACAACAATCATTTTTTATTCCTTTAAATAGTTTCGATACACGTAGGCTACATTGTTATTACCTACTGGAAATAATCTTAGGCCTTGGCAAATAAGTTGAAGTAGGTCTGCGAAAAAAATAACTCGTATACAATAATTTATGTTGGCAAAAAACTGATTATGTATTACGAGATAAATGTTTGTTATATCAGGTGCTAATGAATGCTATATGTTTTTCTGTCAGCGTATTACCTGTCTTGTTTGCGGTTACTTGTTTCGAGCAACATGGGCTGAATAAAGAAGCAGATGTGCCTTTATAGTTTTAAATAGGAAATAATTTTTAGAAAAAAAAAATTAAGCGCCTTCAAAAAAGATTGTTAAAATTATAAAATAAAATTTCATCGTCGCACAGTGGCACGAATCGTACTTTTTTCGTTCAATATTATCTAGAGCACTTGTTTCGGCACCGATTGGGATAATTTTTTTTTTTAAATACTCGTTATTTAATTTACCAAAAACGTAAGAAAGCCGATATTTGAAACATGCTAACCAAAATTATTGAGCTTGGCCGGAAGTCGGCCATTTTGTTTCTTTACATCATATAATTGTAAATTTCATCCCATATCACTGCATATAAGTTACAAAAGTGTCCCTAGCGGCTGAGCCACCCGGTATATGTATATAATATTTCACATTGATATACGAAGATATAAATAAGTATAAAATACAAAAATATGTGTCAGAGCATTCTGTAAATATGAGCATTTAAATGCTCGAGTGTGGCTTGGCACCATAGGTTCCTAAAAAATTCGTCAACCAAGTAAAAACAGTACTTTAGAATGAAATTTTACATACTTTTTGAAGGACAGTTGTTGTTTCATATGACATTGTAAATGATTTATAGAAATTTAGATCGAGGGAATTTTTAGCGCTTAGAGTTAACCTATTCCGAGGTTCTCTAAGAAGTCCAGCGGCACGTATGTTGTGCTCATGGTAATCAGGCTATATAGAGAGACCGGACGCACTCCTTTGAATCTCAACAAGACTATAATAAATAAAAAGTAAAGAGAGAAGCATAATCCTCATAGTTTAATGAAAATTTCACACGTCACTTTTTTAGCAAATCAGACGTTTGTTCTTGGCTTCGTTACCATAGCAACCCAAAAATTTCCGGAAATTTTCATCCTCCAGGGTATCCTGAACGAAATTAATAAGTGGAGATTTTTCTGTCAAATTATTGACATATGATCACATTTGACATTTGCTTTTACATAAAAATTGAATTTTATTTGTCATATTAAACGAGATAATTATAAAAAAAATCATTGAGCTCGTGAATCAACATTTTATTTCATGTTTAATTATGATACTGAATATTTCAAATGTGTTTGAAAATCCTTTAAAAACTCCTCGCGTTTCAATGGTGAATACATCGGTGAAGAATCTGTGTATATCAATAAAATGTCTATGCTTGACTGTATAAATATATTATTTTGAAACAATTTTATTTAACTTATCTTTTTTACTCCGTAAAAACTTAGTAGACTCTTCCAGTAGCTTTCTCTGTACTACGCTGAATAACTTCTCATTTTGGCGTTCGTCCATATTACACTTTTCAATCAAGTATGAGAAGTATTTCAATTTTGAATTTTTTAAGAAAATTCATGTACTCAAAAAATTTCAATAATTCAAGTACTTGGAAGATTATAAGTGAAAATAGATTGGCAATGTTCCGGAAACTTAGCACTAACGAGTGTTCTTATAGCCTTCATTTGTTGTCGGAAAACATAAGACCACTGCGTAGGAAAGTCTAAAGTGGAAAAGGGAAAGTATTTTTTAAGATGTCGAATTCGAGAATGCCTTTTAATTTCCTGAGGAAGATCGTGCTTAAGAGCTTTCTATTTAACTGATTAATATGGTTTACCCAGCTAAAGTTATCATCTACATATATACCTAGGAGTTTAACATATTCACCTTTGGATACATTTTTGTTAGTTGATTATAAGTCTCTGAGTTTTTTCTTGATTGAGTATTAGCTTATTTAAAGTGAACCAGCTTTTTGCCTGGGGTGACGACGCAATACGGAAACGGATCTCACAAGAGTCTATCCTATATTCCTGTATCACGCGCCATGTGGCTCTCACTGTTGGCACCAAGCATGACCTCAATCCAACCCAGCGTAAGCGTAGTCGGCTCGGCTGTGTGTTTTCCAGGAGTGGCAGCAATTCCTACCTGCAATGCTGGTAAATCAAATCAAACAAAATAGAAATTATTTACTGAACAATTTATTGCTGTCCATTTAAAAATGACATTTAATACAAGAGTTAAAGAAAAATAACTCATTTATGGTGCTGACTACCGGGCTATATACCACCTGCAGTGGCTACTGTTAACATTATCTCATTTTTCTACATTGTTTATACTTTTAAGTCGTGATACACTGGCAATAAAAACAGAACGTGTATAATTAAACTGGGATTTTTTATGCAACGGTAAAGTTTAAGTAATGAATAATATTGACAAGCGACATGACATTTCGAAGCGCATTAATTCTTAAGATAACAATAGTGGAGTATTTAATATTAATGATTTTCTTTCTTAGTTGATTTAAATATGAATTATTCAATGTAAGTAAAGTGTACGCTGGCTGGCTATTTTTTGCATTTGAATGTCACAAATACGCGTTGTAGTGATTATGGACTGATTGCTTTTCATAATGTAATATGATTATTATCGTCAATGTACTACTAGTAATTATTGGTATTACTAATGTGATTCAATCGATAACGTAATTTATTGACTATAAATTGAAAATTTATGTACTTTATGCCGCACGTCGCTGAGATTTATGATTTACCCCTTTTTAACCGCTTGGTTTGTATTATAAAATTGTTTAATTGTACTCATATGGAACACCATATAAGCTTGCTGTAAGCTTTAAATGTCAGAGGTCAAGAAAATCCAACTGCCATACCTGTTCAGGGTGAGAAAACCAAAATAGGTGTCCTGGGCTCGATTTTCGAGAAACAAATAAGGGGGGAAAACCGCTACCAAGCTACAAAGCGTTTTTGGAAAATTGGCATTTTTGGATGAGTACCAGTATATCTCAATTGCCAAGTGTCGAATTGAAAATCGAGTAACACATTCTTATGGTACTTTTTTGAGTAGAATCCGTTGCTGATATAAAAGAAAATTATGCATGCCTCAGTTTTCGCGAAATAGACATAACTTGTGTTTTTTTTAAATGGAACACCCTGTAAATTATTTCATTATTCGATCACAACTTAAATTAGCTATCCAACGATATATCTTATGTCATATTTATCTCCAGAAAAAGTGGTTAATTTTCGAAAAATTTAATATATTTGTGAGGAGGCCATGGAAAGCTATTATCAACACTTCTTATATAAAATAATTTTCCAAAAATAGGAGAAAATAAACTACAATAAATGTTCGAATTGTCTTCCTTCCATTGACATCTATGCATTTTTGACACCTTCTCCTTACAGCATTTGTTGCATTTCCAATCATGACAGGAGTTGTTGTCCGAAACGCAGCTAATGTTTTGTTTTCCAATTTTTCTATGTTATTAGAACGTTCTTTATATATAATAGTTTTTAAATAAGCTCAAAGACAACAGTCGGCAGGGGTTATATCGGGAGATCTAGCTGGCCACAAAATAGGACCATTATTTTAAAAAATGAAACAGTATCTACTTTGTTGTTTATTAATGTCCAGTTAGCTGAATTAATTGTTAGTTAACAATTTAGTTGACTTAGCTAACTAGACATTGATAAACTAGTCCTGAGTGACATACACTGTAAAAAGTCAGGGTAAATTCACAATGCATTTACATTAAACATTGATGTAAACTTTGGACATTTTTACATAAAATCTGTAAATATAATAATTTTGGAAAACATAGTGTGACGTGCTTACACCCTTTTTGTAAACACCCTGTATCGTGGGTTCGGAAATTATAACACCAGGGTAACACTAAACACTAATTTATCAACTTACTTTTTACAACCAATTAATTACTTTACTTGTATTACTTTGTGTACTACAATTCACTACTTGATCACTTTACTCCCTTCTGATCTTACTACACTTGCTATCCAAACTTAAACTGTTCTGTCTGAACTACTCATTCAACTGTCCATTAGAACTGTTCTAACTTAACTGTCCACTCTAGTTTACTCCATGTCTTATATACCTAAAGATGACAGATTTCGATGCTTTTGTGATGACGTCACCATTATCCAGATATGTCTAGCAAGTTCTTTACTATTTCTAGAGCTTCTAATAGGTTCTTTCTCTAGTAAGTGCAAATTCACATTCAGACATCCGAACTAATTGAATTTGGGCATAGTTTTTAGTGCACAATGTAACCAACATAACCTTACATTTTAAGGGGTTGCAACATATTACAATAGTGTAAAAACACAGAGAACGAAAAAAAAAAAATTCAAAAATGATTTCAGGTCGTTTGAAAATTTGTACAACAAATGTTTACATGATAATAATAATTTAAAAAAAGTCAGCTGTGTAGATAATGGGGGATTATACGTCAGCCGCTTATATAAACCTGTATAAAAAACCGCTGCCCAAGGAATCACTACTTCCACATCCAAATTTTTTATCCAAGTCACTCACAACGAAAAAAATTTGTATGTGGAAATAATTGTTTATGGAACTTTAATAATATAATATTTGAAATCCTCTACCCCAAAAACCCATAAAACGATACCCCACATCGGTAGCGGGGTGGGGGTGGTGATGGGGGGGTAGTGGGGGTGGATGAAGTAAAAAAATATTTTGAGGTTTCTGGTTCTTGTACACACACTAAATCACAATTTTTTTTCATCCCCTTTAATAATGGGGTGGGGGTGGTAATGGGGGTGGCTAATGCCAAAACTTTTTTTGGGACCTTAGCTTCTCTTGTATATACTAAATACCAATTTTATGGACTCTTACCTGCTTGATTTACCTATTTTCCCCAAATTTACCCCAATTTACCCCCCAACCCTTCGACGGAACAAGATGAAAATATAATCTAGTTCTAGATCTCGTTAAAATACATATGTGTACCAAATTTCAAGTCAATATCTCAAACGGTTCCAGAGTAAACGTGCGCACAAAAAAAGTTACAGACAGACAGACAGAAATTTTTTTTCGTTCAAACTTAAAATCTCGACGTTTCGTGACATTCTAAGCCTATTTGAACAATAAAAATTTTTAAAATTTTTTTTGTCGTTACTATACTTCCACTGGATGTGGAAATAAAACAATTGATGTTAAATCATTTCAGGTTCAATGAAACTTATACAGCTAATTCTTTATATTATTAAAATGATAAAAACAATCGTCAGCTATTCTTTCAATGAGGGTAAGACCGTCAGCTGAGGGATTATAAGTGCTGAGCGAGCTTTTAATCTGACTATGGTGTAATCCAATGTATGATCTAACTGACGATTTTTCCACCTTTATATCAATAGCTGACGTACATTTTCATTTAATATATTGTTTAAATAATCATTTCTGGAAATTTCAAATGACTTGAAATCAATTTAAATTTGAAAACTAAAATTTATGGTTTTAATCTAGTTTTCATAGCATACATTATGTGTCTCAAGGATGTCTTAAAAAAATGTTTTTTTTGAAAATTATTGCTCCCCAGGATTTTTCTTATTCCTTTTGGTTCCTAATGAAACGATATGAGGTTTGAAGCCTGTAGGTTTAGGGGAAAGTTTGACCCTGGGGGCTACAATTTTAAATTTCTATAAAAAATCCGAAATTAAGAAAAGCAATTATTTTGAAAAATATAATAATAATAATACATTTATTGATTCCAGTTTACCAACAAATGGATAGGACAAGTCAAAATAGTACATAGTATGTAAATAATAATTGCTTATAAATTAGACGGAAGTACACATTTATAAAATAAAGCACAATAATAAATAAATACGATAAACAAAATAATAGGCTAAAACTATAACAGAACATTTGGTGTCTATAAAATTTATATAAAGTTCAAAGTCTGAAAGCAATAAAAGAGAAAAGTCTTTGTTACAATTAATTTTAAAACATTTTGATATCATGATATGCACACATAAAAATATGACTATGGTTGTAAGAGGTCTGTCTGTTCGTTCAGGTCAAAATATTCCCGTAATGTATAAAAACAATTGCTTACAAGAAACTTTTTTAAATTTCTTTTAAACTTGTGAATACTATCGTATATTTTCTCTAATTAAATGAATGTAGTTGGGATTCTTTAGGCTTTTTTCATTTTATTGTCAGATATCTTATTTGAAAAGAGTGATAACGGTACTGTCTCCTCTGCCAAATACCATAAGTGTCGATTGAAACTTGTTAGTGCGGCCTAAACTACTTTAGGATCAATAGTTTTGTAACTGTTCAAGCAGTGCCATAGCTGTAAATCATTCATGGGGCATCTGCTGCTTTAGAAGCGTTCAACTAGCATTTAATGTAGACCAGAGCATTGAAAAGACAGATTTGCCGCAATTTATCAACCTTTTCTGGCACCTGCGACTGAAAACCAAACTCGGCAAGTCTACAAACGGTCCAAAAAATGGCGATTTCACGTGCACCAACTAGGATGCGCGAACTCTTCCCGCCAACGCGAGTTACACTTCAGGTTGTTTAGTGGCCGAATTCTTCTACTTAAATAAAGAGCCTTAACGGTCATAGGTAAGGGCGCAGTAAATTTACGTAGAAATGCGCAGATAGTTACTGTCACAATTTGTCAAGGTCTGTGCAAATTTAACCTACAGGAAAATACAATGGGAAAATATATTTTTCAAAATTGTTTATTTTCCAACATTAGTGTATATTACCATTGTAATTGAAACCACAAATTTTAGTTTAAATTGATTTCAAGTCACTTGAAATTTCTAGAAATGATTATATAAACAATGTATTAAATGAAAATGTACGTCAGCTATTGATATAAAGGGGGAAAGGTCGTCAGTTAGATCATACATCGGATTGCACCATACTCAGATTAAACGCTCAGCACTTATAATCCCTCAGTTGACGGTCTTACCCCCATTGAAAGAATAGCTGACGATTGTTTTTATCATTTTAATAATATAAAGAGTTAGCTGTATAAGTTTCATTGAACCCGAAATGATTTTACATCAATTGTTTTTTATACAGGTTTATATAAGCGACTGACGTATAATCCCCCATTATCTACGCAGCTGACTTTTTTAAAAATTATTATTTTCATGTAAACATTTGTTGTACAAATTTTCAAACGACTTTAAATCATTTTTGAATTTTTTTTCTTTGACATAACAGACGTTCTCTCACGACCAGATCCACCACGATTCTGACAGATGACTCTTGTTTCGATTACTAGCAGGGTTGGCTTATTTAAAACAAAATGTTTTAAACAAAGTGTTTAAAACATGTTTAAAACATTGCACTGTGTTTTAAACAAATGTTTAAAACATATTTAATACACAATACGATGTTTTAAATAACTGTTTAAAACACAGTTTAAAACACAGTACGATGTTTTAAATAAATGTATTATTTTGGAGTTTGTGGAAAACCAGGAAAAGTGTCGATCATGGTCCATTCCGATATAGTGGTCACATGCACTAAACTGAGCATTTTATTTGCAGAGCGCTGTAAAATCCATTTAAAAGCGCCATCTGACATCAAGTAGTAGTGACAGACATAGTGTGCCTGGAACCATTTAATTTTAGTTGAATATAGATTTAAACGTTTTAAACCTGTTTTAAACATACCATTTAAAACTTAAAAGAAAACTGTTCAAAACAAAAAAAAACTGTTTTTTTGTTTAAAATGACAAAAAACTGTTTTTTTTTCAACCCTGATTACTAGCCATATCTAGACTATCGATTACACACAAAATCAAGCGGCGTAAAATCACCATCAAAAATGCAACGCTGTCTCCCGGGCTATTACAGGCACGTTGTCTACAAAGGGCTCTATTTCTTGTCGTAGAATGTTATTAAATTTTCGGTATTCAAATTACCGTGAAAAAAATGAGGATATTATTTGGTATCCAATAAAACCACACCATACATTAAATCCAAATCGATTAACTGTAGCGGTTACGTGCGGATTTTCATGAGCCCAATGGTGATTATCATGCCGATTAAAAATTCCGGCTTTCTTATATGGGCCTCGTCTGTCCATATAATTGTTCCTTTAAATCCTGGCACTTCATTGCACTGACGCAAAAACCACTGACAAAAATCTAAACGCCTTTGAAAGTCGTTTGGTTATAGATGGTGACTAATCCTAATTTTGTAGGGTTTGAATTTATTTTTGCAACGCAACGCAGTTGTTTTTGGGATTTCTAAATTTTCCTTTATTTCGCGAAACGGTATATTAGCATTTTCTCTTACAGTTTCTAAAACAATATTATCTACAACTTCTCTACCCGCTTTATTTTATACATTTTTTAGGGGTTTTACAAATGATCCAAACTCTTAAATTTTGTTGTAGCCTTTTGAATATTTTCCAGTGTTTTGGTGTTTTTGTAAACTACATCAGAGTCAGTGTAGCATCAAAGGTTATAACGCCCCCAGGACTTCGATTTCTGTGATGATAATGACGTCCTTCGTGAAGGAAAAAATATCACCTTTCCTTTTGCTATAATTATGACTTTTATTATCACGGACAATTAAAGAATACCGTTGAAATAGTCATTATTGTAGGAGAATTTTAATTGACTAGTTGATCACTTGCTTAACTTCGTTTTAATAGCCAGAAACGTTAAGAATTGTCAAGGTCGATGGTTATATAACCTCAAATAGTCAGATTATCTACTTATAACTAGCTGATGCCCGCGACTTCGTTCGCCTGAAATTTCAAGCCCCTTTTTTACCCTCTTGGGGGTCGAATTTAGTGGTTGCCTACGCCATTCAAGGAACCTCCATGCAAAATTTGAAGTTTCTAGACTCAGCGGTTTGAGCTGTGCGTTGATAGATCAGTGAGTCAGTCAGGGTATTCTTTTATACATATATAGATTTTGATTTGAGTGTATAGTGTTGGGATGATCATTAACGGAGAATCAGTTGTACAGAGGCCAAACGTAGACGTCTACACTCATGGTTGTTGGCGTATATATGTTTATATGAAGCTATTTGAAGCCCAGTGAACAATAGGTGCGATGACATTGTTGACTACCTAAACGAAACATTGTTTTAAATGTTGCTTCTTTGTAAACAACGCACGAATATAAAATAATAAAATGGTCAAAAGAAGTTGCTGCTGCCTGAGGTTGAAATATACAGGGTATGTTCACTACGCTTGGTCAATTTGCAGGAGATTCTTTTACAGATTGATTTAAAATTAAAGTTCTTGTAAACATTATCTTCTTCATAAATAAGGCTGAAAAATCTCTTTATGGATATTGTGCTGTAACGGTTTGTTGTCGGGTAGCTGGTTCGGAGATTAATCATGGTCCAGATTAGTTAATAAGACAGCCCAATAAAAATATAAACAATTTATTTACTTTTCCAAACAGGTAATGTGTGGCAGTGTTACATAACATACAGGTACAGGTTATATGTCCGTATCTTTTACGGTTCTTAGGACAACATTTTCTATTATCTGAGAGAGAGAGAGAGAGAGAGAGAGAGAGAGAGAGAGAGAGAGAGAGAGAGTGTGTGTAACGATGGCGATGCGACGTTTGTTGTTGCTACGGGAGTGGCATCGGGCGTCGGGTGAATATCGTCGACTCAAGAAGTTTCTCAGTTCAACACGCTGTAGGAGGTAACCAGGTCAGGCTCATTCGCTCTGGTTTTGGCGGCGAAACGGCGTCGGGGTATGACTAACGACTCGAGGGGTCCCAGCTCAACACGCTGTAGGATTGCCAGGGTCAGATTGCATTCGTTCCGTCGTGTTTGCGTCGGGAGATGTACAATACTGTAATATGTCCAGCTCAGCACGCTGTAGACAGATTGTCAGAGTTGTTCACACTCTGCATTATGTTAATTTGCGGCCGGGTTTTTATATCCGAGAATCCTCGCTTGCTGGTGACGTAGAACTGCGTATAGTTTAGTGTCGTGTGCAAATCCATGCCTCTAGACGGGAGCTGGTAGATTTGCGGGCCGTGTGCACATTGGTGTCGTGTGTAAATCTGGAATCTTTGTAATGGAGCAGGAATTTACAGAATGCTTCATTACAGTGCGTTTCTAACAGCTTTGACAGCGTTCTGACGTTTCGACAATTATCAATTCGCAGCATGCCAAGGCAGCTTTAGTAAAAATTACGTAATCTAGTTTAGGTCTAGGATGGTCAAAAATTTAAAGTCACCAATAGACGGCGCCACTATTACTCTTGTAAGATATCGGTATACACTTGCAGTACATCTGTAAACTAGACTTAAAAAAATATATATGGCTTTGAAATTCGACACCGGAAGTTACCATTACGATTTTTTTCCTATAAATGTATTCTTTATTTTCTTCTAACCAATTTTTAAAATATTTTTCTTTTGAAAGCTTATGCAAGTTTAAACAAAAAAATTCCATGTGTTTGCCGGTCTGTCTGTCCGTATGTCTGTAACTTTTTTGTACCCACGATAGCTCTGGAATGGTTTATGATATTGACTTGAAAGGTACACCTATGTATTTATAACGAGATCCGGAATTAGATATATTTTATTCTTATTCTGTTGAAGGGTTGGGGGGTCAATAAGTAAAACAAACAAGTAAGAGTCCATGATCTTTTCACATAATTTTATTGTACGTCTTTTTGTTTTCTTTCTTTGTCTTTCTTCGGTATTAATGACTTTGTTTATATTTACAATGCATATATTTAAAAAAATTTTAGATATCCACTGGTTTGATTGTATATCTACATTTTTACAATTCTGACCTGTATGAAACAATTTTTGTTATATACAGCAATAAATATTATTATTAGTATTATCATAAAATTAGGATTTGGTGTATTAGTCCTGTCAATGAATGGTTTCTAGAGGGAAATGCCGAGATCCCATTTTTTGACTTGAAGGCTGTGTTTGGACTATTCAGGAAGTAAACATATCAAAAGTCCATTATTAAAGGGGTTAAAAAATAGAATTTTAGTTTAGTGTCTGTACAAGAAGAAGGGCAACACTTTTCTTGGCATCAGGCTCCACATAAAATGATAATAGCCATTACATTTTTTTATACATTGTATAGATATCAAACTACAAGTAGCAATTAAAGTAAACGTTACTATTATTAATATGCGATAATAATAAGGTACCAATATATATTTTTTATTTCAGATTATTTTAATGTCAAGCTGCTGCCCATTTATATCCGGGATATGAAAGTAAACGGTCGTATCACTGTGGTAAGTCGGATAAATTATTTTTAAGCAAAGATACAAGAACAGTTATAAAAAAATGTCAATACACAATAATTATTGTACAACCTATTTTTAATGTCTGCTAACAGTACGTGCTTGAACAATTTAAGTGAAATGTGCAGGATGTGTTTAAATCTGCTTAACAATAGATTTTTGGCTAAATGGTTAGCTTCAAAAAAGGGTCCTTGAGAATTATTTCATTTGCACTTATAGTAATTGTTGAACAAAAAGTTTGTAAAGTAGTATGATACTAGTGTTAGTGGTAGTGTTATGGCAAAAACTTTCCCGTTAGAATATGTGTTTACCGAGTGGAGTCAAGTTTTGCGTCTATTCCAGAATCACAGAATTAGGTATATGCATTTGTGAAATTTTCAAGTACAATTGGTTATAGAATTTTTTTGAAGGGAATTGAACCATGTTTAAAAAAAGGCCAATTAAATTGCACGTTATCTAAATAGATATTGAGATTATTCAAAAATACTTTCGGTTTCGCTATCTGTTCATTTTTACAACGTCTAATCTAAGATGTGTAAAAATAGTGCAGTTAAATTGGAGTGTTTATTATAGTGTATTCCATAAATAATTTAGCGATATAAAAAAGCTCGCAAAAAGGCATAAAGGACGCCGACCGCTTCTAGTTACTGTACCGCGCCCGCCTGTCCGCTTTGACAACGTTAGTCCACGTTGACCACACACATTTTATTTCAACCTATCATAATTCCGGTAGAGAAAATTTCAACCAATTATATTCAGTGGGAGTCGCCTACATTTTTGTTAGGAAATATATGACCATTTTTTTGTGAAGATAATAAAGAAGCCGAACACTTTTATGGCCTTTTATGTAAATAGACTGAAATTGATACACGGTCGGCATCTTTTACGTTTTTTTGCGAGCTTTTTTATATCGCTGTATTATCGATGGTACAAACTATACTGTTTATGCTCCCCTTTTTTTGTTTCTGCTTCTTCGAATCTTCTTTTTCTGAGTCTTCTCGATTTCCGATGCTGGGTTGGATTTGAGTCATGCTTGTTGTCAGCAGCGAGAGCCACATGACGCATGGTTTTTTTCATTTTTCCCCTCGATTTTCTTTCCCAGTTTGTTTCTGATCCTCTCGATTGTTGTTTTCCACGTGTAACATGGCCTCCCTATTTTTAATTTGGTGCTGTTCAGTGTTAGCGTTTTCTTCAGTAGGTTTTCTGCTGTCCTTTTTGCTCTAACCTTCTTGATCCTTTCCCTTATCTTTCTGCTTACCAGAATATGGTCTATTTGTGTGATTGAGCTTCCATTACTCCAGGTGTTAATGCATGTTTGACTCTTACTCCATGTATTTCTTATTGTTAAGTCAAACGTGTGCTAGGTTTTCCAGCGCGTTTCTATTTTCGTTAGACCATGTGTGGAATATATGTGCATTAAAGTCTCCAGGTACACGATTTCACTGCACTATGTATATGCTATGATTAACTGCGTTAGAGGGAAGCACTGTGGAAAGTTTTGGTTTCTGTACCTAATTAAACACTAACTAATATTTCTTATCAGGCTGAAAATATTCCGAGGTATAAATTATTTTACACATCCACTTATACAAACTTAAATATAACTTCTATACGTTGTCACTTTGTATTTAACTTTTTCAAGCTTTTATGGGTATCCATTGATGACAGAACACTATAAGTCATCTCCCTGCCTACCAGAATATGATCTAATTATTGAGTTGAGTTTCCGCTGCTTTAAGTATCAAGAATTTGAAATAAAATTCTTAAATAATATAGACCTATCCGATATGTATTGGTCAATCCACCATCTAGGAAAAAAATACACCGTATGTCAAAAAGAAAGGTCAAAGATGGCGGACGAAATAAAATTTTTAATTCTTCGTCAATTATCAAGGAGGAATTGTACGTCACTTTTTTCTTTTTCGATTGTACGTTATTTTATGTACTTGAGTTCATTTTTTTTTAATTTCAGAAAAGTGCGTTTTTTATTTTCAAAAATGCATTTTCTTTTACCTTCCTTTTTTGTCACCAAATTTTCATCGAAACAAAATGAAACATAATATATTAGTTTCATTACCGTCGTATACCATAATTTTACCGCATTCCTCATCGATAGCCGATTCATCAAAGGTAGAAGAAGCATTGGCACAATTATTTCCTTTACAGTAGACACACAGAATAGAGCATTATATATTCAATTTTCTACAGCTACACTGATTATTTTTACAGCCTTTCTTACATTTACAAGAAATATCACTTAGTAAATTTTTAGGAAAAGCATTACTTTCACTCATAGCTTTAGGCATTAAGCCATTCTCAGTGTTAAGCCACCCGAATTGTGACGGATCTTTCTCAGAACCTAACCATTTTTTGACTTGGAAACAAACTCTTAAACAGTGTTTTTCTATTACCTACCTCTTCAGTAGGTGGAATTGCAAACAATTCTATTTTCATCATAATGTTTGTAAATTATTTTATTAATCTTGGGTTTGTAAAAATAGATTTTTTATGATGATTCCATGCTAGTTGAGTCATTATAATCAAAAAGTCAGTATCTTCACCAACTATTATAACTTGATTGTCTTCGGTTTTCAAATCAATAGCAGTTTTAACGATTGTAGTATCGGCGTCTTCTATGCATATTTTAACTTAAAGTCATTATCTATTAACTCTTTGCGCAATAATTTTATAAAACTATCTTTATTTTTACTATTAGCTAGAAATTTTTATTGACTTACCGATGATTTCATAATGTTATTTGTGTTTTTTCTAAACGACGAATGTGCTCGTTATTCTGAGAGCTATTCTGTTCGTCGCCATCAAAAATAATATTACTCTAGTCTAGACTACTTGATTCTGATTATTATACGAGATATGAGACTTTCTGTATTTAATTTTGTTTTGTTTCGATGGAAATTGAGTGAAAAAAAGGAGGGAAAAAAAGGAGGGAAAAAAAGGAGGATGTTTTTAAACAAAATATTCACCGATGAGGTTACTTTCACTCGTTGAGGTTTTGAAACACACATGTATGGAAAATTGATCCATATTTTGCAACAGAAGAGGGCGTCATTTCCAGCATGAATTTAAAATTAACATTTGGTGTGGAACACACAACTACAATCTCAAACATTTATTTAGATTTTTAATGTAGACGTGTTTCATATACACATATTTTTGTTTCAGCCAATATGAAATAATATAAAAATTATTATTATTATGCTTTCAAAAATTAAATATCTCGAAAAGAGTTAACTTTAGCGAGATTCACAAAGAAAATAATTTTCATTTAGAAAAACTGAGGGAATGGTTTCTTTTTTAATTAAAAATGCCATAAACTTAGGCGCAGAAAATACACTAAAACCAAATTTGAATTCCCCATTCCAAAAAACCCTGTTACCAATTCCCACATACATGAGAAAATTAAAAATTGAATATTGGCTTTGACCCTGCAGCTCTTAATATCAACTTTTCACATCAAAATCTTGCAATTTGGCTGAAGTTTTACCTTAAGTTTAGCCAAATTGCAATATTTTGATGTCCTGAATCCACAGTTCCTCTATGGTCCATTATAGTCGAGTCAATGAAGCCTAAAAATCGTCAAAACTTCTTAATTCTCAGCAACAGCTCTGATTTTGATCTTTTTTTGTTAAAATGTGTGTCTTTTTAAATATGATTCAAAATCACAAACATCCTATGTGGCGTAAATAATTATTTATATTGTTTAACAATAATAACAATATTTACAAAAAAATATATTTAAAAAAAATTTTTTCGCGGTATTTATAAAACATTGAGTTGTTTTATTGAAAATTTAAGTTCAAAAATGTTTCTCGCAGTCGGGGTTGATAATTATTTATATTGTTTAAACAATAATAACAACTTTTACAGGAAAAATCTATTCTTTTATGTTTTTTTTCGATATTCATGAAAAAGTCAATTTAGTCCAGTGGTTGAAGGTTTTTCGCTCAGAATTCTTTCGGATAAAACTGATTGACGTAAAATTTGGACTGTAATTAGGGAATGGCTAAAGGAACCAAAGTTATATAGTGCCAATGTGTGCTTTTACCCTGGGGGTGGCATCCACCCCTTCTCGGGGGTGGAACTTATTATGTTCAAAGTAACTGCAGAAATCGATAGAGGAATTAATTCTAAGTAATAAATGTTCTATGAAATTTTTTCGATGAGTTATACTTGATTAAAAATGTTGATTTTTCATCTAGAAAATGTATGTTTTAGAACGATTTTTCACTAATGGAAAACTTTACGTTTTACCAAAAAAATTATTATAAGCAAAAATGAAGCATATAAAATAACAAATCGATTTGTTTTATTTTTATTTCTGTAGAAGCAATACGAACAGAGTTATGGCTCATTGAAAGTGACTTTTTGTTCACCGAAAACTGAAATCGATCCCTTCAACGTTAAATAACGGAAAAACGGATAATTTTTGGAGGAAAACATATAAGACATTTTTAAAAGTGCTGATAACGGCTAACGGGTATAGACCAAAAGGTGTTAGGAAAAAAACTTTTTTAAATAGTCGACGTTTCGTCAAAATTTATTGACATCCTCAGGACTCTACAATTGAACGTATTGATGTAGTTATTTATGGACAATATCATATTATTATTAAAAAAAGGATTATGATTGTTTATCACTGAATAAAATATATATAACATTTAATTAAACAAACCAAATAAATAAAAGCTTATACTTTTTCTATTAATTCTTATTTTATGCTAAAAAAAATTTTTTTTATGCTGCTAAAGAGATACAGTTGAAAAAATTGAGCCGTGTCGAAGACTTATCAGCGTTTCTCGAGCAGATGCGCTATGATTGGTTTTCAATGATAACTTCCTTAACTTTTAAGCTATTCAATCGCTCCAAAAATTATTTTACAGGGAACTTTAAGGGCTACAAGGCATGTAAAGTTGAACATCCTTGAACCTTTCGTTTTTGAGATTTTTGAGTTTAAGGGGCTCAGGGAAGGTGGTCCTTGCACTCAAATGCAAACTTGCAACGGTGATTTCTCAATTAATTTTCATCCTAGAGAAATAAAAAAAAACAACATTTTCAGTAAAAAAAACTCTAAATTTTTGTACTGTAGCATTTTTTACGTATTTTCTTTAGTTCTTTGAATTATTGTGAAAAAACGAAAATTTTTTAAGAAATTTCAAAAATCATTTCAAATTTGAATCAAACTTTTTTTCAAATATAGTCACCTAAACCGGTCAAACTTCTAGAACATATTGTTAGTACTCAAACAAAGTAAATTGTAAATGGATTACGTTCAATTTCAATTCTTGTGGTGAAGCCATTGGTTTCATTGCTGATTTTTTCTCCGAAAAAAAAGAGACAACCATTTTATTTTCATCATAACTCTGTTAGTTTTTATGTTAATGACTTTTACCAAAGTTCATTTTAAAGGTCTTTTGAAGTACTCTTAAAAATGCCTTATATGTTTTCCTCCAAAAATTTTCCGTTTTTCCATTATTTAACGTTGAAAGGATCGAATTCAGTTTCCGGCGAACAAAAAGTCACCTTCAACGAACCATAACTCGGTTCGGTTCGTATTGCGTTTACAGAATTTAAAAAAAAATCAATCGATTTGTTATTTTATAGGCTTTATTTTTGCTTATAATAAATTTTTTGGTGAAACTTAAAGTTTTCGAGTTATTAGTGAAAAATCGTTCTAAAACATGCATTTTATAGATGAAAAATCAACATTTTCAATCACGAATAACTCAAAAAGTATTGACTCACTGAAAAAAACTTCATAGAACATTTTTTGCTCAGAATGTATTCTTCTATTGACGTCTGCAGTTATTTTGAATGTAATAATTTGCACCCCCGAGAAGGGGTGGCATCCACCCCCGGGTATTTGCGGCACTTGGGATGTTTTTGATTTTGAATAGTACTAAAAAACACACATTTAAAAAATATATATTAAAATCGGAGCTGTTGCTGAGAATTAAGAGGTGAAAACCTTCATTGACTCGACTATTGTATAAAAATATACATAATTTTTATTTATTTTAATTTTATTATGATTTTTTTCCACCCTGCCTGACATCCGAATTTTTATTTAGAAAATGCCTTGAAGCCAATTATAGCCTTGCTCATATCTTGAACTGCTCCGTTATCTAGCCACCAATTCGATAAGAATTACCGTAACCAAATTAATTAGTATTTCGTTGGTGACACAACGTCAAAGTTGATTTGATTATTGATGCCTTCTAGTATAGTACCACTGGTACCCGTAGAGCTTGCTGTGGCTGCACTCACACCGATCGGCACTTGGGTTCGTTTCGTTTAGAAAGGGAGTGGAGGGGCACGGCGGCCTCCAGGTACCATTTCATGGCCGAGGTAAATGGCATCAAGTTCACGTTCAAGTCAGCGGCGGGGTGCCACACTACACAGGAATCATCAGCTCTAGAAATAGCCGATGCATGTGTGGTGTGGTGTCTCAGGTTGTAGCGGGAGCTAAAGTTTGATGAAATCACTTGCGAATTACATGTTTGGGTTGATTGATGGTGGCCCGTCGAAGCACATCTGACTATAAATTGAACGTAGGCATTTAAAGAAACGGTAATGTGTTGTTTCTTTAATGGCTATCTCGTTGGATTATGTACAAATATACTAATCGAATAAACTATCACCAAACGAAAACACAAAACTACAAGTATGATTTTCAATCATAAACCACCAGAAAATGATAAAAATTCAGAAAAAAAATCTGAAGGACTGTTTAAAAAAGAATATTTCTTGCCCATTCTGACAAGAGCGCACATACAGTGTTTTTTTAGTAATTTTTGGTCGCTGAACACGATTATGGCATTAAAATTTATACTTTGATAACTGTCAAATGCCAATACTAATTTTTAAACCGCTTAAACGGGGTATTTGACATCTGTCAAGTGTCAATACTTACTTTTGACAATGGACAATGTAGTATTGCAAGGATAACATTATTTGCTAACGTGCAGTTCTATTATTGCAATAATGTTAATAAAAAACATTTAAATATAAATGACTGACAGAATTTGGCAGCTGTCAACTGTCAAAATAATATAATTTACCCATGAAAAAATATTTCTAATATAGCAGAACTCATAGTATCAGTAGGCCCTACGCTTCGGTCAACTAAAGGCCCTGTATATACCTTCTTACCGTTTCACTCGGAGCATTGACAGTGGTATGACAGATGTCAACTGAAATAATGAATTTTAAATTTTTATAAGAACGTACTTTTTTAACAACAAAAATTATCATAAACTTGCCAATTTTTATCAGACAGGGCTGTACTAAGAACCAAATCGTAGAGAAAATTTCAATTCAATTATTATAATGTATATTTTTATAGACCTTTCTTAGTTCGGAATTAATCACGAGAAACGCCGTTGAAAGAGTAACCCCAAAAATCGACCATTTTCTAGCCCTCGAATTTTGTTTCAAACTAAGTGCCAAATTATTGTTAATAATTAGTACAGTAACTAGAGGTTTTAACTTCGGAATAATGTCATATTGAACGGATTTCGTTCATTTTTGGCAGTATAATAGTAAATGCTTCACAGAAAAGTTTCTATATTGTGCGGGGGCTTGCTAATGTATAGGGGGTGGATTTCACCCCCTCTCAGGGGGTGGCACTTAAAAAATATATATATTTATTGGAGATGAAGTAAAATCAAATTTTAAGAAGAAAAGGTTCTATACAATTTTTCACATAAATTGATAGTTTTTAAGTTATAACGACTTCAAAATTGCGATTTTAGCTTGAAAAAAAATGTGTTTCCAAACGGCTTTCGTCAAGTATCTCGAAAAGTACTGCTTTATCGAAAAATGTTACAGACCAATTACAAAAAGTACAAACTGAAAATTAATTATATTTTTTGTTTATTGATGTAGGATTAATAATTTCGGAGATATTTAAGTTTATATTTGGTATTCAAGTGTTTCGAAATTACCTTTAAAGTTTAAAATGCATTTTTTTCTAAAGCAAGTGCTTTAAATGAGCAAAAAAATTTGAGCATCTAGATAATGCTACATCTTAACAAAAAACTGTATTTGAGATCATTTTTTTAAATTACTGGCTAACTAGAGTAACAAAATGGCGAACTTTTTATATAAAAAAATATAAATACGCACATTTTTCCGTCATAACTTCTTTATTTCTCGTGCTACAGGAACGAATAATTTGAAAGCGCAATTAATTGTCTTTAATTTCATTTCTTAGCATGCGTGACGTAAGTGTCACAATTTCTGAGATATTTAACATTTAAACTGCATTTTTCGTCTTATAAACGTTCGGACACCATTTGTAAACTTTCATATCTCCGAAACTATTAAGTATATGTAAATAAATAAACAAGCGAAATTCATTATCAGTTTATAAGCTTTATTTTTGGTCTCTAAAATAAAACTGATATTTATTGAGATATTTGGAAAAGAAAAAAAAATAACGTTTTAACGAAAATACCTTTATAGTTTAAACTGTATTTTTTTCTAAAGCAAATGCTGTATACAAACCAAAAAAGCATCTACGTCATGCTATATATGAAATTCCTTTTTTTTTAATTACTGGCTAATTACAGTAACAAAATGGCGACGTTGTTATTAAAAAAATGTGTAGACGCACATTGCTTCGGTCATAACTTCTTTGTTTTTATGCTACAGAAACAAATAAAAAAACAGTTGATAGCTTAATTAATAACCTATTATTTTACCTATTAGCATCCTTGACGTAGGTATCACAGTTTCTGAGATATTTAACTCTCACTCTAAATAATTATCTTATGAACACTTGGATGCCAAATGTAAACTTAAATATCTCCGAAATTATTAATCCTACATCAATAAACAAAAAATATAATTAATTCCCAGTTTGTGCTTTCTGTAATTGGTCTGCAACATTTTTTCGGTAAACTAATACTTTTCGAGGTACTTGATGAAAGCCGTTTGGAAATAACTTTTTTTTTAAGCTAAAATTGCAATTTTGAAGTCGTTATAACATAAAAATTATCAATTTATGTGAAAAATTACATAGAACTTTTTCTTCTTAAAATTTGATTCTACTTCAGCTCCAATAAATATATATATTTTTCAACCCCCTATAAATTAGCAAGCCCCCGCACAATATAGAAACTTTTCTGTGAAGCATTTACTATCATGTTGCCAAAAATGAACGAAATCCGTTCAATATGACATTATTCCGAAGTTTTGCATATTTTTTACCTCTAGATACTGTACTAAATGAGAACATCCTGAATACAAAATTTCAAGATGAGCATATGTTTGGTTTTTGAGATATGAGGAATTGAAGTTGTGATATGCGCAAAAAATACACAACCCCACAAAAAATAAATACTCATCAGCTATGGGAGAGCAATCAAGATATTCTTAGTATTTTTCGACGCAGAATTCATATCTAATAAGGATGAAAATAGGGGAAAATGATGCTATTGAGCTATAGAGCTTCCATGAACAGAAATATAGTATAAGTCTATTGGCTGAATGCACGAACGAAGGTGTTGACTAGGGCTTACACGAAGTAATTGAGACACACCCTCAAGAGGGTGAAAACTACCCCAATATTATACAAAACTGCATAAAAGCACCAATAACTGGCGAAAAACCTTGAACTCTCTAAGCTTTAATAATATGAATGAACCATAAATCTGTTATGAGCTAGTTCACGAAAACAACTCATCAAAACTACCTGCAAAACTAGCCCTCATCTTGAATTATGAACTTGAGTCAGTGAAAAGATAGTGAATGTACCAGATATTGCATTCTGATTACAGTGTGTCTGGATCTGGAACGATAACCAATATTCCCACAATAGTTTTTTTACATACCTATGAAGGGGGCGAGAAAACAACGCACATTTATATAAGCGATCTCGCTGTGAGAATATTATATTAAAGTAAATTCTGTTACAAGGATAATAAAGGGTACTCTCCATAAAATTAATGTCCTAATGGTCTGTTTTCAAACTTCAAGTGAATTTTATAAGAAGGTGAGGGTGCGAGGGGGTGAATATCAGAGACTTCGCAATCGCTGTATCACATTAGCGAAAATCCTGTAGCAAGGGTTTCCAAGAGTGTTCCTTGGGAATGTCATAGCCTCGTGATTCTTTCTCATCGCTCTAAAAAATTCACAGGAGTTAGAGGGTAAATGGGTAAATCAAGCAGACAAGAGTCCTAAAATTGTTATTTAGTATATACAAGAGAAGCCAAGGTCTCAAAAAAATCGCCCCCCATTACCACCCCCACCCCATTATTAAAGGGGATGAAAAAAAAATGTGATTTAGTGTGCGTACAAGAACCAGAAACCTCAAAATATTTTTTTACTTCATTCACCCCCACTACCACCCCCTATCACCATCCCCACCTCTCTACTGATGTGGGGTATCGTTTTATGGGTTTTTGGGGTAGAGGATTTCAAATATTATATTATTAAAGTTCCATAAACAATTATTTCCATATACAAAATTTTTTCGTTGTGAATGATTTGGATAGAAAATCTGGATGTGGAAGTAGTGATTCCCTGGGCAGCGGTTTTTAAGATATTTACAAAAAGACGTCAAAATTTAACATGGTGCATTCAACTATTCTTCCACAGATTTACACGACATAGTAACGGTCAGGTCATATCTTTCGAACTGCAATCCAATTCAATGATATCATAATTCCGAAGAACCATGTTTTGAATATTTTAAGCCAACAAGATGGATTTAGTGAGCGATTATTTAACGAGTTAATGATACGGCTCACACAACAACTAACAAATGTTACATGAAACTCTTTAAGCGATTTCATGTAGGCAAGTTAAGTAATGTCATTAATTTAAAAATTCCAGGTGTTTAAAATTATTACTATGCTCGTTTATTTCCTCTTTATCGATTGAAAAAATAAAATTTATGAACATTAATGATAGCTGACGAGCTTTGTGAGGAGAAAATGTTTAGTTTTTTTGTTTCTAACGGTTAAAATCAAAACAAAGCTTTGTTGATTTAATGTATTTTTTATTTATATTATACCTAGATTTATTACGACACGGCTTTTGTTGTTTTCTCAACTTCAATTAAGTGTGGCTTTAAGGTCATCTCATCATCATCAGAGTCCGAATGAGTTAAATCGCTGTTAGAAAGTTAGATACATATATTTTTTCGATAGCTTTAAATGTACCTATATTTACAGTGAGCTAATTAAGTTGTGGCCTCAAGCTTCTGAATAAAAGGTGTGTTACACAATATATATATAGGTTCTTTTAAAATGCACCTAGAGATAGACGACCAATATTAAAATTAATCAACTTTGAATATTCTAAGAAATAGAGTTGTCTCTTACTTTGTGATGTCCCATTATAATAAACTAGCAAAGGTACCTGTTCTTCCCACGGGATATTATTTTTTTCATAGACAAACAGGTATTTTTAACTTTACAAAGGCAGATTGTCAGTAGATTAAATCAACACGATATTTACTACCACATCCATGTAGTGGAATGAAAGTACAGTAACGGTAAAAAAAAATTGGCTTTTTCTTTGTTCACATAGATTTATAATGTCACGATATGTCCAGATTTTAAGTTTGAGCAAAAAAAATATGTCTGTCGATTTGCCTGTTCCTTTTTCTGTCTCTATAATTTTTATAATATATCATAGAGCAGAGATTCCCAACAGGTCCCCTAGGGGTCCGCGGACGATATCTTAGGGGACCGCGAAATGTCACCGAGATATTCAATTGTTTTGTATTTTACTTGACTTGCAGTGGTAGATTCTACATAATCTTCATTTTAAGAAGAATTTAAGCTTTTAAGCGCGGATTTATGGGGTTAACCAGATTCTGTAAATCATCAACTTTTGTTTTAAAATGTTATGATTTTTGTTAATTTTGGGAAGAAAAAAATTGTGAGTTAATAACTTTTATTTAAAAATTTTATTTTTTAATTTTAGGATGAAAATTTTTTTTCGGATTTCTCCCCTCCCGCTCTTCAAAAAATTTTTTTTTCATTCCCCCCCCCGCTCATCAAAAAATTTTGGGTTCAGTGTTACCCCCCCCCCCCAAGCTCAAGGTCCAGATCCGTCCTTGAAGGGTTCCTTGTCAGTATAGCGACCGATGACGGGGTCCTTGAAAAAATCTTGTTGGGAAGTTGGGAATCCCTGTCATAGAGTAAGGTTTAAGTGAACTAAAAAAATAGCAATTCGAAATGGTAGGCATGATTTTTCGACACTGTATTCCATTCGAAAGATATTTAACTTTAATTGGAATTTTTTATCCAAAAAAATCTTCTTTTTCTTCAAATTCAATTTTCACCACTTTTTTCTGAATAATGACCATATAATTGTTAAACAACTCTCGAAGAATAGAGTTTTTCTTCGCATAGAAAAATCTGATAGAAAGTGAAGTATTTATAGCCATTTTTCGAAGACCTTTTTTTTTTCCAAAAAAATTAATCTATCGAAAAATAATGCACATATCGATCTGAAATTTTTACCAGTTATTCCCTCTTATATAACACGTACACAATATTTTGCTGAAATTATATATTTTTTTCACAATTTCCGTTTTTTTTTTAATTTAATTCTGATCTCATAAAGCTTCTTAACGTTCGGGGTTCATTTTATAGTTATTTTTAATACCTATAACTTTCCCATTTGAACTTTCCTCTCAGATTATTAGCCTTCTACTTAAACGCGTAAAACCGATTTTTTCAACTTTAACCCGACTTGATAAACACTTTGGCCTGGAGTTAGCGTTTAGCCCCGGGGCAAACTAACCTAACCCTGTATTGATAAACAGGCCCCTAGAGAAACAGATGGTGATGTATGATATTTCTTTAATTTTGAGCCGCCCATGGCCCGTCGCAAAATGCAAATTAACCAGAACTAATGGAAAACTATATTACCACAATTAGTCTTACGCTAACCTTTCTTTTTTATGGCGGGATAATTGCAGCTCAAGCTAATGAAATCGTTAATAAATAATCAAATAGCAAAGCAACACGTAACCTACCTGCCTGCGGATAAATATAGCGGGTGTTCCAGAATTACACTCGGGAGAAACTTCCGTTATTTGAGAAGATAATATAAATGAAAAAACCCGCAATAGGCATATACGAGACTTCCGCTGATAACACTCCCGAAACCGTGTTGCCTTTTACTCCTAAGAAACCACCAAATGGCACCCTGTATAGATTTGGGGTTTTATCTAAAACTATGGCAGATAGACAAAAACCAATATAGATGTTCTGAGCTCGATTTTCGAGAAACAAACAATCGCGATCGTCTATCTTTTTCGACTACAGGGTGGCTATTCTTGAGCGCGAGAGAAATTGTTACTCCCCGGCGAATTTATTCCCTCGCCTTTCACTTGACATTCCCCTACTCGAAAAACATGTATTCTTGAACAAAAGGAATAACGAGGGACCGGTGAAAGTTTGAGGGAGAAGTCTACAGTGTAGTCATATTGTTCTTCACGATATAACCAACCAGAACTCTCCTTTATCTGATATTTATCAGCTGTGGTGGCCAAAAATTGTTTGGTGGTGGCGTGACAGTTGACAGATCAAAAACATATTTATTCTAGTGAAATTCTATAACTGTCAAATGGCAACTGACTGAACTTTTCGTAATATTATTGTTTATATGTATATTTTACATACAAAATGACAAGTTTTTGGTTTATTATTAATTGTGGAAGTGTGACAATCCAAATTTTTATAAAATAACCTCCATTTACAATCAGAAGAAGTTGGGGGTTAAAAGACTGCAACTGATTTCAAACAATTACAATAAATGATTTTACAAGAGTCTTCTAAGGATTTTATTAGTGGTATGTTGCATATTAATGTAAGAAGAATTTGATTTTTAACGTGGGTTATGTTGTAGGAAAAACAGCCGTATTACAAGACCATGATGAATGATCCAATTGAGCATCCTTTCTCAATGAGGGATATAATTTAAAACCCATGTGAAACTGAAACTGCTTATGATAATAATTACTGCTGCTAAAACAAGCAGTAAACAATTCAGGGTAAAGAAAATTAACATTTTATATTGGTTTGTCAGTATTTTTAATAATTATTTCTTGTTTAAATTTTAGTTGAGCGAAGGTGTGGAGCTGTATCAAAGACAGAGAAAAGTGCAATGGCAGAAATTGTTTTAAAGAAGAAAATTTGCAGGCTTCATAAAGATATTTGATGAAGTACATAAATTAAGAAAGGAAATTCCAGAGTACCTACCCGCTGTCAACAAGTGATGCAATGTGCCCTTTTAAAGTATATCGTGTAGTGTTTAAAAACTGAATGTTGGACTATTGAACATTGAAGAAGTATAAAATTAAAACTTTGAAGTGGTCTAAGTTCAGTGAACATATAAACAAAGTCTAAATGGGCTATGAGTGTTGAATTGTAGCTATAAAAGCCCTTTTTGTTATAATATATAAACTATGAATGTTACTTTTATTGCTTAGATAGATATTAACCCTGTCACTGCTCAAAGCATGTATATGTGCGAAAAATAAATGGGCCCACTGTGCTCCAAGCGTGTTAACTCCCCTGTTGTTTTTAAATTGGTTCAGACTGCTCAAAGCGATTTAACACGCCTATATGTACTATTAATAAATTTTTATATACTTACACAAGTTTTTGTTGTACCTTAATGTTTTTGATCAGAATGTTTTGTGTTTATGTTTACTTGTACTATTTTTAACCATTTTTTAAAAATAAATTATTATTATTGAAACTAGAGCACTTGGTTTTTGTTTTTCTTTCAATTTTATATATAATAATAGACAATGCATACAATAAACCAAATCAAATAGTAACGTAATATTGGATCTGCGTGCTTCAAGCACGTATACTCGCAAGCGGTCAATTTATTGCGCACTACACGAGAATACGTGAAACTGCACTGCGCAGCGAAAGGGTTAATATAAAGTATACACGTTATGTTACAATCATTTATTTTTTCTTACAATATAAATTATAACTTTCTTCTCGATTATCCTTAGAAGTACTAATAGACCTTGGATAATAAATTATTTAATTAGTAAAGATACTTTGTTTTGCTTTCAGTTACATGCACGTACCTAAGTACAAGTTTGACATAATTAACTATTCCGATTTACTATAACAATATATAGTAGTAGAGTGATAAATAAAACATAATAAAAAGGAAATATTTAATAAAATAAATAACAATATATGAAAAATAAAATTCTTACAGAAATTACAATGGATTATATAGTCCAAACTATAGATACATTATAGACGAAAGGTTAACTGACGGAAGAAATTATGTACGTCTTATTACATGTACCTCAAATAGTTTATAGCACTTCAATCTTCATTGCTTAATTTATATGGTGTCTTAAAAAAAATTACAGCGGTTAATACCTCGACCATAGCCATATTTACTGTTAAAAAACTAAAAGGAAATACTTCTTGTCACTAAGTAGTGAACATGTTTTGTCTAGACTAGCAACATATTTACAGTAAGTACTAAGGAACCATCTGAATCTGCAATAGTCCAAGGAGTCAATTGCTTTTGTTCACGATGCTACGAGTTTATAACCTGAAAAATTAATTTGTACGTTAGCAATTATTTATAAAGCAACATATAATTAGGCAAGTATATATATGGAAAGAATTGTTGATCACTGATAATAATTCTTACCTTTGCAACAAGCTTTTATTCTGTAAATTTCTTGCAGAGTACTTCTTTCACCTAGCCACAAACAGCTTCAAGACTTGAATGGTTTGAACTCATCCTTCCGTCTATGCAAACCAAGTAATTCGCAGTATCCATATGTGTAATATTTGGAAATACATCAATATTTATACTAAAGCATTTTTTTCTCAAAATATTAGGATTTAATTCAATGGCAGCAGTATAACCTAACCTCTACATCATGCGACAATTTTGTAAAATACGAACTAACCCTCATCCTGATGAACAAAATTGCGGATATAAAAATAAACGAACAAAAATTTGATCCGTTTTTCCTAAAATTCGAATATTTTTCGCATTTTCAAACTGTTCCTTCGCATCTTCTAAATCATCCAAAACTTGTCTAGCCACTAAATCTTCGTTATCCATTACTTAAATAAAACCGAATTAATATGACAAGATTGACAAGTCTCCACACGCACGATCATAACCTACAAAGTACTTAAAAAATGATTCTTTTCTGCTTTCCCTCGACTTTCTCTTGCTAAAAGTAAGGGAATAAGTAGGGAGTGTTTTCGTCTACCTGGCTGGGGAAAATAAATTCAAGAATACAAACTTTACATGAGGGAGTAGAAAACGATTGTTTTCTCTTACACATTCTACTCCCTCAAGTTCAAGAATAGCCACCCTGACATATTTATCGCATTTCTAATATTTATTGAGAAGGTCATGGTAAAAAAGAGAAAATCGAAATAATCGTGTATGTCAATAACTAATTTGTGAGTTAATTGTGAGTGAGAATTGTTAAAAATGGTTCAATTTAGTAATGGCGAAAAATATGATATGATTAAGTGTTTTATAGAATGTGGAAAAGATTCAAATTTAGCTTCCGAGCTTTATTTTAATATAAAGCTAAATAAGTAAGTTATAGACAGCAAAACTTTGTGCCAAAAGTGCCGTCAAATAATTTTTTTAGATATCCAGAGAAGAAACAGCCAGACATACAAACATTCAAAAGGCTACAACAAAATTTAAAGAGTTTGGATCGTGTATAAAACCTCGAACAGAAATATATAATAAAGCAGATAGAGAAGCTGTAGAAAATATTGTTTTAGAAACTGTAAGAGAAAATCCTAATATATCGTCTCGCTAAATACAGGAAAATTTAGGAATTCCAAAAACAACCGCGTTGGCCCATATAAGCAGTGCTGGAATTTTTAATCGGCATAATAACCACTATTGGCTCATGAAAATCCGTAACTGCTACAATAAATCGTCAAGGACCATTTGGATTTGGTGTATGGTGTGGTTTTATTGAATACCAAAAAATGGGTCAACATTTTTTCCACGGTAATTTGAATACCGAAAATTTTATTAACATTCTACGACAAGAAATAGAGCCTTTTGTAGACAATATGCCTGTAAGACCATTTCAAAGATTAATTTACCAACACGATGGCGCCTCAGGTCATACGTCAAATGAAACCTGAAATTATTTAAATGATCAATTTGGGGAGGATTGGATTTAAAAAAACACATTGTTATGTCATATCTCGAAAACTGAGGCATGCATAATTTTATTCTTGTCAGCAACGAATTCTACTCACCCTGTACTGTACATAGGCGTCCATCTGTTGAAATATACTATAACTTATTTTCGCTGCTCTTGCGTTTAAAATTTGACGTGGAAGAAAATGCCGATATGGTAAACCTTAGTTTGTCCTTATACAATAAAGTCCCAAACTTCAGGTAGGTATACAAAACAGAATGCTATCATCAAAATCCGAATTGCATTATCGAACCAGGCTGTTTGGATTATCGCACAGTCCATACACAACGCATATATTAAAAAATAACAATAAAGAACCGAGTGACTTGGATCCATTCTATGAATTGTATCAGGGGTTGTACATTTCTGCAACAAAGAACCAACACACATAACTAGTTCTTTGTTGCAGAAATTTATAACTCCTGATATGTGATAAGGAACTTGCAGTGATTTGCAAGATTTATAATTTATGAATCAGCGACTGTAGTTTTCTTATAATGTGGTTTATATGTTTATCCCATTTTAGATGGGGGTCGATGATACTTTATTTCCATTGTACGAGCTATCGAAAAGTTATTTGAGATGGATAAATTCTGGAAAGCCGGCAATGCATTCTTATTAGAGCATATTAGTAAGAAGTAGGTTTTTTTAAAATTTAGTGTGAGTAGTTTGTGCGCGAACCAATCTTTAATATTATTTATATCATCTTCAACCATCAGTTTTAGTGTTGTCCAGTTATCGCTTGTATAAAAAATTGCAGTATCATCCGCATATGTGATTATATTTCCTCTTGTTTGGACAGAAAATAAATCGTTTAAATATATATATTGAATAGAATTGGACCTAGCACGGTCCCCTGTGGCACGCCATAATTGCCATAATTGTTTAAATAAACAATACGCCGACCTCGCAGAAACTGCAAAACTGAACTGTGAACTTAAGTTGATCCCCGAACACGTTAAAATAAAAATACTGCCCTGACCAAACAATTCACATTACGAATTTTTTAGTCGTAATTTGACTCCACTAGAGGCATCGTCTGATAATGTAATTTTGACACCCTCGGTATACGTACAGGTACTGCTAAGGTGACTGTTAATTTTAAACAAACTTGGACATATTTCCGGTCTTTTCCTCGTATGATTAACGCGCCAAATTTTACGACCTAGTTTTATGGCTTCGCAATCTTTATGAACCTCGAAGATGGTGCGTGGGTAGTGGTTGATGGTATCTACGGATGGAGAAGGAATTCCTACACAGCCACCGCTGTAACAGCGACAGGTGTGTTGTTTGTAAGATTTTAACATTGAAAATGTTTTTAGTTTCCTATATGGAGCCTGAATTCGTGAAAAGAGCTTGTTGCATTTGCAGCATGATGTAGACATAAGCATAAAACTATGAGTTGCCTGGAAAAGGCTAAAAATCCAACTTCATCATTTTCAATGTTCCTCCCTGGTTGCATCTTTGCAAAAGACTGAATTTTTAATAAAGAAGTTTATACTCTTTTTTGCGTTACTATACTTCCACTGGATGTGGAAGTAAAATTAATTAGCATTAGTATTGGTTTGTAATATAAGAGATTTAACTACTGTATGTTTAACGTTCCTTCTATTTCGCGTTGGTTGCCGAAAAAAATAGTATACGGAACTCATCCGGAAAGTGGTTTTCTGAACTTGTCCACTCGTCCAGAAAAATATTTTTTGTAACGCCATATCCTAAAATGATATTTATCCACAACCACTATATTAGGAAGGTATAATACGTCTATTTTCCCTGGATTAAAGGCCCTTTAATACACTACTGGATTAGAATTCATAATACCACGTTTCGGTTCTATAGAATTTTATTTAGAATTATTATTAATATAAACATTAACATTTATATCAAGAACGATCTTCTTGTCATTTTGACCGGTATTAATCAAATTAACTCGAGGGTTTTTCCCTGGTTTTCTCGAAATCGGTTTCTATGGAAACAGCATTAGAATTTGGTCATTACGACAAGTAACTTGTCATTACGACAAGGTAACTTTGTCAATTTCGAATGGCGATACAAAAAATGTTGGATATGACTCGAGACTAAAATATGTTTTTTTTTTAATCGTGTGGTTTATAGCACTCGCCTTCGGCTCGTACTATAAACACCCCACTTGTAAAAAAAACACAATTTTAACCACTTGTTATATAAAATACTATTGTTTATTTTATTTTTATTTACTTTTATTTTAGTGACTTATTTATTTCCACGTCCTGGCGGAGTTTAGCCGCAGGATATTCTACCATTCAACCAAGACACGTACACAGACACCAGCACAACATCAATTGACGATTTGCACGAAAGAAAGTTCGGTAAAAAGTGTCATGGCGCACAGTATAATGGTATCACTGTAATTCACTGCACATGTGGTGTGTTTATGTTTTATGTTTATGTTGACCAACTCGTCCAATTTCCAAACTTTGCAACAATTAAATACCTATAATATAATAATCATAACATCGTTTTCATTATCTTGAATGTTAAACCTACTTCCATTGAATATAAATCATCTTTATTAGCTGCTGCCAACTCTTCTAAACTGAGAGTTGGAAACGGTGTTTGACAAATTGCATAATTTGACATTTTTAAAATATTGTAGACTACGAAACAACCTAATAAAGATGATTTATATTCAATGGAAGTAGGTTTAACATTAAAGATAATGGAAACAATGTTATGATTATTATATTATAGGTATTTAATTGTTGCAAAGTTTGGAAATTAGACGAGTTGGTCAACATGTGCAATGAATTACAGTGATACCATTATACTGTGCACCATGACACTCTTTACCAAACTTTCTTTCGTGCAAATCGTCAATTCCCTGCGACATTGCCATCTGCCGCAACTGAGACCCGAACTCAGGATAGGAGAGCGACTATAGCCGTATTGTCTCTCACACACTGCTACCGTCTCGGCAACACGTGGAAAACACCACTACACATCCATACCCTAGCCAGGATTCGAACCCGGGACCCCGTGGCCGCAAGCCTGACACAAGCAATGCGCCACTGAGTCGACTAAATCACTTTCCAAACTTGTTACTTGTTACGTAAATGCCTATATTTTATTGATTAGATTATAATCGATGAAGCACGCCCCTGATCTCATAAATCGACGTTTTCCAACATTTTCTCATACTTAATTGAAATGTAATGTTCCCCTAATTGAGCCAGGCAGTCCTTATACGAAGTAAGTACATATATTATGTTTGTATTATAATTACATGCAAGGCTCGGATTTCTTGCGTTTAGTATATAATAGAAAGGTTATATCCATTTCGTTCCCGCGACTTTTATTATAAATTCTACTGACGTATGATGATTTATTATGATATTTTACTTTAATATTCTCGCTTTAATAAGTGCTTAACCACTTCTGTAACCTCGAGGTAAAAAAAAAATTAATAATAATACCGTGGTAATTTTTATGTGGCTGGTTGTGTTTGTGTATTACCTTAAATGTCAAATTTTGTTTTGTAAAAGATAATAATTAATGGTCGTTTCGACGAGATCGCTTCTTTTGTTTTGGTTATTGTTATTTGTTAATAGACCAGGATTTAGGCGAGCGTCAACTGGTAGACCCGCAGTTGGTGACAGATTTTTTGTTGTGATTTTACTCAGTGGTAAAAATTACAGTCCAACCATAAGAGCATAAACTTTTATTTCATAATTTTTAGCGACCTTTTCTAACTGCTACATCAATACAGGAAAACTTTACTTCAATTCGAAATTTGTGCAAACCTTTGGTAATCGGTTCAAAACAAGCCAAAGTTCACGAAATAAAAAAGTTTAGGGAGTTTTACGGATTCGCGGGAACCTATAGGGGGTTCGATTTTTCTCTATTTCCTCGGGAAATATGGCATTTACATAAAAATAGTTCAAATAAAAGTTGTTCTTTAATTTGGTGTTTTTAAATTTAATTTTATAGCAATAATTAACCGAAATACTAAGTTTTAACTTCGGAATAATGTCATATGAATCGATCTTGTTAATTTTTGGCAGCTTAATAGTAAATGCATAAAAAAAAGAAGTTTCTATATTATTTGAGAGCTTGGTAATTTATAGGGGGTGGCACCTAAAAAAAAAAAAAAAAATTGGAGCTGAGAGAGAATTCAATTTTAAGAAAAGGTTCTATGTAACTTTTCATATAAATTGATAGATTTAAGTTAGAAAATTTGGGATAATCCTCTACCCCAAAAACCCATAAAACGATACCCCACATCGGTAGTGGGGTGGGAGTGGTGATAGGGGGTGGTAGTGGGGGTGGATGAAGTAAAAAAAAAATTGAGGCTTCTGGTTCTTGTACATACACTAAATCACATTTATTTTTTTCATCCCCTTCTCTTGTATACTAAATACCAATTTTATGGACTCTTACCTGCTTGATTTACCCATTTACACCAAAAAAGTTACAGACAGACCGACAGAAATTTTTTTTTCGCTCAAACTTAAAATCTCGACGTTTCATGACATTTCAAGCCTATTTGAACAATAAAAAATTTAAAAAAAATTTTTGTCGTTACTATATACTTCCACTGGATGTGGAAGTAAAATGGTATTTCAAATACGTTTTCGTCAAATAACTCGAAAGTTATTACATTGAGCAAAAACGTACTAGAGACAAATACGAAAGCTACTAAATTAAAGATGAATTTCGTTTTTTTTTTTCTAACTTTTGTAGAGTTAATGGAAGTCTAATAGTGGCGTCCGAACGTTTATTAAAACGAAGTATTTAGTTTAAATGTTAAATATCTCATAAACTATGGCATTTAGGCCAAAAACGCTAATAACCAAAATGAAAAACTATTAATTAGGCTTTCAAATGACTTGTTTCCTGTAAAAAACAACGAAGTTATGACAGAGACAATACTTTTCACATTTTTTTTTAATAAAAACGTCGCAATTTTGTTAATGCAAGTAGTCAGTAATTAAAAAAATATATTCCCATATACTGTTTTTCGTTAATATCTAGCGTGACCTAGAAAATATGGTAGATATCAAAAATGAAGCTTATAAACTATATTTACTTTGTTTAGATTTGTGTAGGGTTGATTGTTTCGGAGATATTTAATTTTATAGATAGCATCCGACCATTTTTATGATGAAATATTTAGTTTAAAATGTTGAATATCTTAGAAACTGACACTTCCATCAAAAATTCTGAGAAAAAAAATTAAAGGTAATTAATCAATCTTTAAAATGATTTTTTGTTTGTTTCTACATCACAAAAAATAAAGAAGTTATGGCCGATTCAATGTGCGTTTTCACATTTCTGTTAACAAAATGTCGGCATTCTGTTATTGTAATTGCTCAGGAATTAATTTTTCTTTCAAAAATGCTGCTTTTCGTTAATATCTAGCATCACCTAGATGCTCAATTTATTTTATCCATTTAAAACACTTGTTTTAGAAAATAAATTCATCCGCCCCCCCATCGAAAAATGGTCGTATTTCAGTTAATTACTGCTATAGAATTAATTTAAAAACATCAAATTAAAGATAATTTTGCCAGAAACAACTTTTATTCCAACTACTTTTTTGTAAATACCATTCCCGAGAAAATAGAGAAAAATCGATTTCATTTTAATAAAAATACCACTTTTTACCCCTTATAGGTTCCTGCGTATCCGTGAAACTCCTAAACCTTTTTGTTTCGTGAAGTTTGGCCTATTTTAAACTTATAACCAAAGTTTAAAATCTCCACAATTTTTTTTCGAGTTACGGTGATTTTTTTCAATCTTTTCCTGTACTGCATCTATGATCGTAATAATAGTATGAAATCAAATATACCTACCAAAATTTATTTATTTTTTAATTACATTAATTTTAAACATAATTAATCAATTAAGTTTTTTCTCCTGTCCGCACTGTCGAAGAATTTTTAACACACCCATAAAAAAACGGTGCGTACGTAACCAGTATACAGTTTGTTGCATATTAACAATCTCTTAATTTTTCGATAATAAATTAATAAAAATATTGTAACTGTTTTGTCCTTAGCTTATACATAAATAGAATTTAATTAATTTATCTATTATTACTGTTGTTAATTTGATTTTGAAAACCTGTAAACCTGCTCATAATGTTTATTTTATTCAAATATAACTGCCGACAACTTTCAAAACGTATCACAACGTTAATAAATATAACATTTATAACCCTAATTGCTCTACTCAATCACATTTAATTAACTCAAATTTACCGAAGTCTTGTCTCTTTTTCAGTGTCAGACCTTAATTTAGCCGATTTATAGACTAGTTATTCTATAAAAAATGTTTGCACGTACAAAAAAAATATATTAAAATCCTGAAAAGGTTAAAATCTGTTAGTAAATATTTATTTATTAGAATAGCTCCGGTTGATGCGAAAATTGAGGAATGCCGTAGGTTTAACCGGAAACAGTATAAATTTTGTTATTTTTAATGGAACACCAACCTATATATCATTCGAAATTTAGACTGCCCAAGAAATTATAGGTACAAACATGTAGCTATCTTTGACAGTTGTCGAGAAAATGGTGGTTGAAAATGTTATCGATTATAAATTATTCTAGTTTCACATAAAACAAATGAATGTAGGAACAAATCTGTTATTCTTCGTTTTTGCGAAGAGTATAATAAGTATAACACTAATAACCAAAACGAATTATGGAATTTGCGAAACTTGTAAATATGTACGCCAATGGATCTACTGTCAAGATTTTATGCTTCTAGTGTACCTTCAATATTGTTAATATTATCAACAAACAATCTGAAACCTGAATCCTAATGGGTCATTTGCAATGATCGGAATTTGGGTTTAATTCCAGTGGCGCAAACTTAAAGTTTGTTCTTTCTTGCAAAATTAAATCGAAATTAAATATAATACAAACCTACCTTGCGAGTTTCTCATTTATTTTGGCATAATAGGATACATGTATACATATTTATAACTAATAATGTATGCATATTTAATAAATTCTTGTAACGACGCACCTGAATTAAACTCAAAATTCCGATCACTGGTCATTTGTCATTTAATTATTACCAATGACGATTGTGTAGAAGAGCAAACATCTAGAAGAGACCGAAGACTATTTGCATGTGTTACTATTTCAGATTAAGAAAAAATATTAGATGAATTATTCTGGATTGTTTTGTATAACATACTATAACTTGTTTATTGTTTACATTGAAACTATATTGTCTATAAACTTAGATTAACGTAGACAAACTTATTATTCAAGGATCATTCGAATTTTAAAATCAACCTATACTTCAATATTTCCATTTTTATTCAATAACATATTTTGTAATTATAACCAAACAGTATCCTTTTTGTTAAAAACATCAGTCGAACATTTTATTCCTTTTTAAATTTTTAGCCAACTCACGTGTCCATCTACGCTTTGATTATGATGCTTATCAAAACATTCCCCTTCCTCTGCACTCTTGTGGTGTTCTTGTGGAGGTGTGAAGGAGATAGAAGAGTGCCACCATCCACGCCATTTTGGAGTGCAGTGAGGAGTGGTAACTCCACCACCGTTGGCGTGTGTTTGCCTGCCAGCGGTCGAGGAGTTCCTCAACCTCGCTGCGGTTCTACTAAGTACAAAAATCACCTTATGATATACACAAGGTCAAGTCGAGGTATTTACGACACACCACACATTTCAGATGTTTGTATATTTTTATTGTAGGCCAGTGCTGGAAGGATTTGAATAGAAAATGTTTGGGAGATTTGCTGCTGAAAAATCATGTCATCTCGAATGAAAATATTTTGTTTGTACCGGATATATTATCGTTGGTACAATTTTATGTATAGCAATCGATTCATTATCAGCTTCAGAATATTTTTTGTAAAACTAGAAGAAGCCAGTTCAGAGAAGTATTGTATTGTATTGTAATAATCTTGAAGTTCCTCAAGGTTCTGTACTGAGGCCACTTATTTTTCTTTTATTTATAAATGATTTACCACTTCATATTGGCACTGAATGCGTTGTGCTGTTCGTAGACGACATCTCCATAGCAGAGGAAGCAGACGCTCCCGGGGAGCTACAAGACAAGCTCAATACTCTCTATGAACAATTTATCAACTGGTGTGTTACTATTAAATTGATTGTTAACACCAAAAAAATATTTTGTTACAGTTTTTTGGTAGGAAAAAAATTCAATAAATGTTACATATAATCAATTAACAGTTTAACTTGCCTCCAAGTGAAACAACAAAATTTCTTTGTATCCACATTGACAGTGATATTAGTTGGACATATTTTCTTATTTTTTTTTTTTTAATCGCCTTATTTACATTAATGTCCTGGCTGAGTTTAGCCGTAGGCTATTCTACCACTCAACCCGGGGCGGACGTTACAACACCCATTCCCTGCGACATTGCCATCTGCCGCAGCTGAGACTCGAACTCAGAAGAGGAAAAAGCAACCAGACCGTGTTGGCTCTCACACAACCGCAGTCTAGCACACTGCTACTGTCTCGGCAACACGTGAAAAACGCCACTACACATCCAGGGTTCGAACCCGGGACCCGTGGTCGCAAGCCTTAAGCACTGCGCCACTGAGCCGGTTAAAGATATCACATTAATAATGTCTGTCAGAAAATGAGAAGTGGCTATTATGCAATTTTGCAACTGAAAAGTATACTAGACCAAAAAACACTAATAAATGTTTATTATGCCCTCATAAATTCAGTGCTATCGTATAGTATCATTTTGTAGGGTAGTACTTCTGATAGTGAGAGAGTTCTGATTGCTCAAAACTGAGTTATGCGATTAATTTTCAACTTGCAGAAAACTCTGTCATGCAGAGTTTTCCAATTTATAAAAATTCCAAAACATAGGACTGCGCACTATGAAAAGTCTCCACATATGGCTGGAATAAAATTCTTTAATTGTCTACCTACCGGAATTAAAGAAAAAGCTTCCTTATATTCCTTTCGGTGTTTTCACAAAGTTTAAAATCTCATTAACTGTGACGAGCTAGGTACCTGTATTACTGTATATTTTTGTGTATATTATGTATCTATAGTGTAATTGCAATGTTTTATATTTTATCTTATTTATTGACATTTATTATTTCGTTGTATTGTGATCGAAAGGATAAATAAAATTATTATTATTATTACTATGTTTCAGAATTTATGTGTCCAAATTTTCAAGCCGAGTCAATGGTTAGAAACAAAGTTATAAAATGGCGAATGTAAAATATTGTATATCCCAGAAATTTCATAAAAATGTGGAAAACGCGATTTTTTGCAATTCGGAATCGAATTGCAATTTCCATATTTTTTGGAAAATATCTCTTTTATCATGGAACGACATGTTACTTCCATCTTAGATGACGGCAGCTGTTTATTTCCGTGGATGCGATAGGACTAGGAAAAATACACTGAAAAGAATAAACTAATTCATGAGCAGATGGGTTTTAAGAAAAACTTATTATGTGAATACTAGACATTTTGAATTATTTTTACTTCCTAGAGAAATCTACAGGGTGGCCAAAAATTATTTTTCAGTTGAGAAATTTTTAAATTGAATGATCTCATTCTTTTTTTTCAAATGAAACACCCTGTATATTTTTCGACGATGTGATGTAGAAATGAAAAATTAACATTTTTTGTAAGTACTTCCCTATGCCTAATTGCAAATCCATAATTACGACTTTGGTGATTTTTCCAATATGCATCTGCAGATGGCACTATTTAACAAAAAAAATTATTACATCCAAGTGGTTGGGAGATAGTCAATAATAATACAGGAATGAATAGAACCTAGAAAGGGGCTTCAAAAAATGTACTGATATACACAGCATTCCATTTAAAAAAGGCACTTGATCCTGTAATTTCGTCTTGGCTTGCCCTGTATATTCGAAAATAATTTCCGGTTATAGACTTTTTTATCTAGTTTACTTGCTTTTTTTTATTTCTAGCTATCGTAGAACTCGAAATATCGAAGTCTGACACATTATTGCCTGTATAACTTTTATTTGCTAACATCCTTATTAATTTTGCTTTTGATAATTTTAAACTAATTATACCCAGTTGCACCATGTTTTTGTAGATCTTTCAGAGTCCGAGTTTTACTTTCATGTTTTTTTTTTATTAATATCTCGTTGAATCATGGGGATGCCTTTTACTTTTATTACGAGAAATGTATTTAAGAATTCATGTAATGCAATTTCAACCCGATATGTTTTGTTGTTACTCTATGCCCCATTATTTATAATTCACCCAGTACATTTTACGTTGCTTATACATCTGCAATGGACAGTATATCATCGAATTTGAAGAACAGTCTGAAGAAAATCATTAGATCTAACTTTTTACCATAAATAGGTATACATATACATGCAAGAGTTGCGCGTAATGTTGGTTACCTAATCTTATTACACAATGAGTATCATTAACAAAGTGACAAGCGAGTGAATTGTTTATTGTTGTAAACTTTTATCCGCGGATTAAGCTGACATGAACATGAATAAAAGTCTTAGATAAAAATTTTATTTATAACTAATAATCATTATTTGTAATATTATTTAAAACCAGATATTTAATAAACGGAACGTTCAGTACAAATGGAGAATTTAGTAATTTATTTATAATACAGCAAATTGAATTTCAATACGCAGTACAAAATTTAAAAAAAAAATGAACCGCCCTTAAAAAACCTTTATTATCTAATATCGATATTGAAGTCATACCCCAGTAAATAAAAACAAATTTGAGGCCAAAATAGGAAAAAATTACGAGAAAGCTGTTTTTTTGTGGAGACCTTCATTGAGATGCCCTTAGTACATCCTGAGAAGTTCGAGCAATCTCATGCAACTCATTTCATCGTTCCTGCGATCGAAAAATTTCTTTGCATCGGAACGCCATCTATACCTTAATGTGTAAAATAATGATTTTTTACTCAAAACTGAAGTCATTTATATATTCTAGTAGATACCTTTTACAAAATTCAAATATCGCTTTTGGCTATTGAGAAAATGGCGTCGAGAGTTTTAAGTGGGACACCCTGTATACAAGGGAAGCTAAGGTCTCAAAAAAATTATTGGCATTAGCCACCCCCACCCTATTATTAATGGGGATGAAAAAAAAAGTGATTTAATGTGTGTACAAGAACTAGAAACCTCAAAATATTTTTTTACTTCATCCATCCCCACTACCCCCCCTATCACCACCCCCACCCCACTACCGATGTAGGGTATCGTTTTATGGGTTTTTGGGTTAGAGGATTTCGAATATTATATTATTAAAGTTCCATAAACAATTATTTCCACATACAAAATTTTTTCGTTGTGAGTGACTTGGATAGAAAATCTGGATGTGAAAGTAGTGATTCCTTGGGCAGCGGTTTTTTATCCACTATATATTGCATTTTTTTAATGTGTACATGACAACTAAAAATGGTGATTATTCCCAAACTGACCTTGTTTACTCTCAATTTGAACTTGAAAATGTATAGGTAGATTAGTGAACATTTTTATAGGATATTGTTTATTACTGCTGATAATTTGAATAATACATATAAATGTTTATTTATGTAGATCGTTTTCAGTACTTACATGTTTAATTGTTGCGATACCTACCGTTAGTTGAAATATACTTAACAACCGACAGGGCCGGACTGATTTGTAGGGCCCACCGAGAAGCGGTCTATATAGCCCCCATATTTTCATATATATTTTTTTAAGTAAACAAAAAAAAATCAGGACATAGGTAGAACAACAATGTAGAATAAAAACAAAAATTCTAATTCCCTCATTTTACAAAATAGAAAAAATAAACAGACAACCCAGATTATTATAAAATGGTCTCTGTAATGAATATTATTATAGGCATTTTGAATAATTTGCAGTCTATTTTTAATAGCAGCTGTGAGAAAGGTATAACAAACGGGACTACAATAATATAAATGACTCAAAACCAGGCTATTTACAAGATTCCATTTTGTATCGGATGGAAGGACATATTTAAATTTATGAAGGGATTTCAATTTAAAGTAACAAATACTGTTTTTTTTATTTATATGTTTTTCGAAGGAAAGTCTATTGTCAATAAGAAGTCCAAGATTTTTCGCCTCTTCAGTCATCTTAATTATGGAGTCGCCCAGTTTTAATTCGACAGAAGCAGAAGAACTTGTTTTGCACAAGCGGAATTAGTACCGATACACAATGCTGTACTTTTATTTGGGTTAAGAATCAAACCATTTTCACATGACCACTGGTTAATTAAACTAAGGTTTATATTTAGTTCACTAATGATAGAATCGACGATGATGTAGAACTGCACGTGCACATGTAGAGTTGGGTGTCGTCTGTATACATGTGGGTAAAGCAGTCTGCTGTTAATATAGTAGGTAGATCTGCGGTGAATATTGAAAACAGTAGCGGTCCTAGTTTGCTACCTTGAGGCACCTCATGTATTATAGGTAATTGATTAGAAGTCATGCCATTAATTTTTACTTGCTGTTTTCTACCAATTAAGTAACTATTCCAGTTCAATGCATTAGTGTCACAACCATAGTAGTTTAATTTGGCCAAAAATAATTCACGTTGTCCACAAAATGTGTTTCTGGAATTGCAATCTGAGATACAGCAAACACCCTAGAGGCCGCTGTGTCAACTAACGGTACATATCGCAATAATTAAAAATGTAAATATTTGATAAACGAACTTCAGGGCCGGATATAGAGGGGGTATGGGAGGGGTGGTGTCACCCCCCCCCCACCTTTAAAGCCGATTCGGCAAATCGGTCACCATTCGGCACTTTCGGCATTTGGCAATTATGTACATAAAATCATAAAAAACCCAAAACAATGAAAACTCAATACCATAAATAGTTAATACTTTTCAAGCAACCCCTGTCTTGTATTTGACTTAAATCGTCCTGGCTGGCAACAGCATGGCCAAATCTGCTTGTTCTAGCCTCTGGCCCTGAGTGCTATGCTGTATGTATATGAGTATATGTATATCTACAGTGCCCTGTCATAATTTCCCTTTGAACTAATCAACAATAAAATTAATTCAGTAACGGGTAATTAAATTACATCTATTTAAAAGATTTTTAATAAAAAATTTTTGAGTGACACCCAATATTTTGAAAAGTGGTTACTTTATTTAAATAAACTCCTTCACCCCAATGGGGTGAAGGAGAGTTACTCATAAATCGTATATTTAGGAGCAAAATGGCACTTTTTTATTCTTGTAATTTTTCTCAAAAATGTAAACTTAAGCCAAAAAATTTCATTTTTATGCTTGATAGCCGCCATTTTGGGTCAGCCATCTTGAGTTTTCCAATTTTCAAAATTGTAATCAGCGACCTCAAAATCCTCCGAGTATACATTTTCAGTCGGTTTTCTCAAATAGTTTCCGAGATAGCAAATTAACAAGTTAATTTGTTTAGTGCTTAAAATTGTCTGTTTATTAATAACAAAATAAAAAAGTACCAGAGGCCTGTTTTTTCTTTTAACCTATGTTCCTTAGACTTCAATGAACAATTTGCAAAAAAAAATGGCCGATTAATCGTTTGCCAGAAAACTTGTCAGAAAACATCTACCTTGACGCGACTAATCATATATAAAGAAAATAAAGGAGCAAAGGAGAAGTCATTCGGCATTTGCACCCCCCCATAAAAACTGCTTGAAACCGGCCCTGACGAACTTGCAATCTACATAAATAAAAATTGAAAGTAGGTATATATATTAATTACCCAGTTACATGTATTATTCAAATTATCAGCAGTAATAAACAACTTCGTATAAAAATGTTAAAAATGTTCCATAATCAATCTAGCAGTAAGTAGATTGAATTGTATTGAAATCGAGCAAGGATTTGCATAAGAACTAGATAAATCAGTTTCAATAGTGGTTACATCGATAACTATTAATTAAACACTTACTTTTAATAAAGTTAATTAGAAACTGTTCTCGATAGGAAACGGCAATTTTTTTCGCACTTTACGTTATTATTATTTATGATAATTATCGACGAGATAAGATCATTCATGGGCCCATACTGGCGTGCCATTCCCGGTGTCACCGGTCACATCTGAATTATGAGCCGATAGTTGTGCAGAGAGTAGTTTTCAACAATCCAAATCATTTATTAACTAGCTGTCAACATGGGTTCAGGGATTTTCAACTGAGACAGCCATAATTGAACTTACACATTATAATTAACAATCTAGATACAGGAAATATGGTAGTGGGAGTCTTTTTCGACATATCCCGCGCATTTGACACCATCAATCCTCTTTTTCTCTCCAAAAAACTGAACTGTATGGGAATCCGTGGGCCAATTAATGATTGGATTATTTCCTATGTAACACATAGAATATTAGTAGTAAAAACCGCTGCCCAAGGAATCACTACTTCCACATCCAGATTCTGTATCCAAGTCACTCACAACGAAAAAACTTTGTATGTGAAAATAATTGTTTATGGAACTTTAATAATATAATATTTGAAATCCTCTACCCCAAAAACCCATAAAACGATACCCCGCATCGGTAGTGGGGTGGGGGTGGTGATAGGGGGGTGGTAGTGGGGGTGGATGAAGTAAAAAAATATTTTGTGGTTTCTGGTCCCTGTACATACCCTTAATCACAATTTTTTTTCATCCCCTTTAACAAGGGGGTGGGGGTGCTAATGCCAATTTTTTTTTTGAGACCTTAGCTTCTCTTGTATATACTAAATACCAATTTCATGGACTCTTACCTGCTTGATTTACCCATTTACCCCAAATTTACCCCAATTTACCCCCCAACCCTTCGACGGAACAAGATGAAAATATAATCTAGTTCTAAAACTCGTTAAAGTACATATGTCTACCAAATTTCAAGTCAATATCTTAAACGGTTCCAGAGTAAACGTGCGCACAAAAAAAAGTTACAGACAGACCGACAGACAGACAGAAATTTTTTTTTCGCTCAAACTTAAAATCTCGACGTTTCATGACATTTTAAGCCTATTTGGACAATAAAAATTTTTAAAATTTTTTTTATTACTATACTTCCACTGGACGTGGAAGTAAAATTGAAGATTTCTACTCTGACCAATTTGATGTTGAGCTTGGTACGCCCCAGGGAAGCGTGTTAGGGCCGTTGTTGTTTCTACTGTACAGAAATGATTTGCCATCCTATATAAAGGAGGGGAAGTTATTTATGTACGTTGATGACACAACAATAATATCTGCAAAAACCAGAAACGAGGTTAACATTCTAACAACTAGAATACTTAAATCTTTCACAGAGTGGTGTGCAAGAAATCAGCTAATTATTAACCTGAGTAAAACAGTATGCATTGAGTTTACTAATCCCTACAAAAAGCAAAATTTGAATCTAAATTTTAATATAAATAACATTAGTTTAACTTCTAGTATAACAACAAAATTTAGGTATCTCATTAGATAGTTCACTAGGCAAGGGTAACCAAATTGACTCCGTCTGTGCTAAACTTAACAGTGCTTATTTTGCCCTAGCTACTTTAAAAAAGTCTCTTGACGATGAATTTCTATTATGCCACGGTATATTCATAAATCTCCTATAATATTGTATCATGGGGACAAGCTACGGATGTGCCTCCTACAAAAAAAGGATAATCCGTCTCATATTTGGTTTACCCTATAATAAGACATGTATGAATACATTTAAAAGTAAAAAAATTCTAACTCTTACGGGAATATACATTTTTAAATTATTACACCATACTTATAAAAAACCGCTGCCCAAGGAATCACTACTTCCACATCCAGATTTTCTATTCAAGTCACTCACAACGAAAAAATTTCGTATGTGGAAATAATTGTTTATGGAACTTTAATAATATAATATTTGAAATCCTCCCCAAAAACCCATAAAACGATACCCCACATCGGTAGTGGGAGGTGGGGGTGGTGATAGGGGGTGGTAGTGGGGGTGGATGAAGTAAAAATTTTTTTTGAGGTTTCTGGTTCTTGTACACACACTAAATCACATTTTTTTCATCCCCTTTAATAATGGGGTGGGGGTGGTAATGAGGGTGGCTAATGCCAATTTTTTTTTGAGACCTTAGCTTCCCTTCTATATACTAAATACCAATTTTATGGATTCTTACCTGCTTGATTTACCTATTTACCCCCCCAACCCTTCGACGAAACAAGATGAAAATATAATCTAATTCTATATCTCGTTAAAGTACATAATATGTGTACCAAATTTCAAGTCAATATCTCAAAGGGTTCCAAAGCAGGGATCGAGGATATATATCATGATATATATCATGATATTTATGGAAAATATCACACCATAAATATCATGATATATATCGCAAATATAAAAATAAAACGCCTACGCCTATGGTGCGCGATTAAACACCTACGTCATTGGTGAAACATATATAAGTATATTTTTTAAATTAGTTTCATTTTAATACTTATAGGTACTTCTTTATTGTCCTTATAATACTAATATTGAACATCTATGAGAGCAATTTTGCTATGTTTTTTTAAGCCAAATTCTTTTCAGCTGCTTAGCTTTACAGTAGGACGGGGCAAGATCATCATTTTTATTTTGATGTAACAAAACTCATGATTCTCTTCCCACTTGTACGAACCCAATGATACCCAAATGCAGCTGGGAGGATACAGGAGGTAACCCGGGTAAAGTGATACATCATTGGGCCGTGAGAAGAACTTTCGGGCGGGTGCCTTGGGCACCCGAGGCAGCTGAACAGAATTTGACTTTATTTTAAATTGTTAGAATTTATGTTTTGTTTGTTACATTTTCAGAGCCAAGACATAATAAGCTTAAAAAACATTAAATAAAAACGATTTAAAATATGATATGCACTCTTTTAAATTCAATCGTGGTTTTATTTGCATGAATAAGTTACATGAATTAAAAAAATAAAAATAAATATCATAAATATCAAAAAGTGATGATGACGTGTTTTGTGATATATATCAGTTTGTCTGATATTTATATAAATATCATATTTTCGATCCCTGTTCCAAAGTAAACGACAGACAGACAGACAGAAATTTTATTTTCGCTCAAACTTAAAATCTCGACGTTTCATGACATTCTAAGCATATTTGAACAATAACAATTTTTAAAAAAATTTTTGTCGTTACTATACTTCTACTGGATGTGGAAGTAATATAACTTCCTATCCAACGCGCAAAATGGATCACATACATATTGATAAGCACACATTTTATAAGAAATCTCCGGATTACGCGGGACTCAATCAGGCCTATGATGGGACGTTTACGTTATTCAACATACACCATGTTGAGAGCTTTCCAGAAAATATATGAGAGTGAGAGAGAGAGAGAGAGAGAGAGGTAACATGGCTGTTATGAATAACGTAAACGTTCCATTATAGGGCTGAATTACTTCAACATGTTACCTGGAATAGTTAGAAATTTATGCCCTTTGTTTAGATTTAAAAACTGATTAAAATCCTTATTGTTAGAAAACTGTTCCTACAATAAATGAATTTGAATTGTATCTTACTCAAAGTAATACGTAAGAATTAATGATTGCCTAACTATATTTTAGGTATGACCTATTTTTGTTTCTCGTTTGTACGACCATTTTGAATTTTTACTAAATGTGCCCCATTTGATGAATACCTAATTGTATTTTACCATATTTTTTATAGCACATTGGATTTTTATTGTTTATTTATTTATTTGTATTGTTATGTAAATGTTCTATTTTTTGTGTAAATGTTCTGTGTTTTTTACAAAATAACTTGGGTACCGGCCTCTTTTGGCGTACCTTATCTATTTTTTTGTATTTGACAAACAAGGGTTTAATAAAGATTATTATTATTATTATTAAATCCATCCTAATGAACAATTTTCATCACGTTATGTTATATAATGAGTTTATAATAGTTGCAGTTATCAATTTATAAAACCAATAGTCCCATATAGGTGTTTGTTGTGATAAATATAAAATTTTCTGTGGCCATAGTAATTGCAGTTACCTTTTGTTACCCTGTTTTTAAAGAAATTAAATAATGTTCACAAGGGAGAACACTATAGTATTTTATATTTTGGCTAACTAGTTTCTGAGTGGGGGCGTGGGTAAGTAAGTTATACTGTTGTGTTTTCTTTGTCTTCAAAAAATGATATACTAGAAGAACAATTACATAAGATGACTAAAAGGGTGCCAAATGATTTTCTCTATGCCCTAGAGCCTAGAGCCAAAGGTAAGTGGTGATAGTGACAAAAGCCATTAAATATTCAATACAAATTTAATAAATACTGATAAACCCAATATACACATTTACAAATATGTATGTTACATAGAATAAAGATTGAGTTTAATGTCTTACTGGTTAACAAAATATATGTAATTATTATTACGAATGCACTCAAAAGTATTCGCTCTTGCAATAGATACAATACTTATCCCTTGCTTAGTTGTTACCTCCGAACCATATACTAATATGGAATCACTACTTCCACATCCGGATTTTCTAAATCCAAGTCACACAACGAAAAAATTTTGTATCTGGAAATAATTGTTTATGGAACTTTAATAATATAATATTTGAAATCCTCTACCCCAAAAACCCATAAAACGATACCCCACACCGGTAGTGGGGGTGGGGGTGGTGACAAGGGGTGGGAGTGGTTGGTGGATAAAGTAAAAAAATATTATGAGGTTTCTGGTTTTTGTACACACACTAAATCGCATTTTTTTTTCATTACCTTTAATAATGGGGTGGGAGTGGTAATGGGGGGTAATGGGGGTAATGCCAAATTTTTTTTTGAGACCTTAGCTTCTCTTGTCTATACTAAATATCAATTTTATGAACTCTTACCTGCTTGATTTACCTATTTACTCCAAATTTACCCCAATTTACCCTCCAACCCTTCGACGGAACAAGATGAAAATATAATCAATTTCTAGATCTCGTTAAAGTACATATGTGTACCAAATTTCAAGTCAATATCTCAAACGGTTCCAGAGTAAACGTGCGCACAAAAAAGTTACAGACTGACAGAAATTTTTTTTTCGCTCAAACTTAAAATCTCGACGTTTCGTGACATTCTAAGCTTATTTGAACAATAAAAATTTTTTTAAATTTTTTTGTCGTTACTATACTTCCACTGGATGTGGAAGTAAAATTTATATGACAACAGAACTAAAATAAAATTCTCAAGAAAACAAAATTCTTTTCTTAATATAAGTATGAGGCTTGATGATGTATGCATAATATCAGTGGTACAGACAGAAAATTCATCTGGGGGGGGGGGGCAATAGAACTGGCCTCTCCAGAGGATAAGGAAAACTTTTCAGAAAATTATTGTAAACGGATGTGTATAGATTCCTTTACTAGATAGTATTGGCATTAATTACAAAATATTTATTTCAAGGGATAGTTTGAATACTGCTTTGTACTGATAGAGATTATGCGTCTTTATTTTTGCTTCATAGAGAACGTCTTGGGGGGGGGGGGGGCATGGCTCCCCCCTAGCTGCGTCCCTGCATAATATGCATAATGCATAATAAATATTTTATTGTTAGCTCAACTTATTTTACTTTTATTGATAACCTGACATTTCCAAACGTCTCAATTCACAAAATATCAGTAATAATGGCATTGTTTGGTCTGGTATCTAGCGTATTTCTCAATATTGGATTATAATACTTTTTTCGTCATACCTCCCTCGTAAGTATACTCTAATTCCATTGTTTTGTCGATCGTAAGTTACGCTTTTTGTACCAAATACTTGTTGCCATTAGTAACTGGTCGTTATTTTTCGTAACGTCCCTAGGGAAATAAAGTAAATTTGAGAAAATTTTCTGCAAGTTGTAAGAAGCGTGATATCAATACTGCAATAATGAAAATTTCGACTACTATTTTACGACTTTGAGGTGTTCTTACACCCCCCTGCTGCCAGAAATTTTTGTCTGACAATTTGTATGGTTATTCATATACCTTAATTCAAGCAAAATACGAAGTTTCAACCAACTTTCAATAATGAAAATTTCGACTATTTTACGACTTTGAGGTGTTCTTACACACCCTGCTGCCCATCGCCAAGTCGAAACGTTCGAGATGGCAACTCATTACCCCTATGGCTACCTTTTGGCAAATTTTTAGCCTACTTTCGAGTAATGAAAGAAAAATGTTCACTAGCTCTTAGACTATAATAATATCATTTAATTTATTTTGACAGTAGTCAAGCTGCGTCCTAGATTTATTTTATTGACGGTTGCCATGGATATTCCAAGCATTGCTATCTTTACTATTTGCTTAGCAAATATGAAACCTGACCCAAATAATTATACTTTTCTAAAGTTTTTTTCTCTGGGTTCAATTTATCATGCCTTTTTCACCTCCACTCACCTCTTATGGTTTTGGACACCAGATCTTTGGGTTTTGGGAAAACATGGAAAATAATATTTCGACCAGTAGATTTCTTTGTACAATATAGGCCGTTGGAATTAATAAAAAAAAGGGGATTTTCAAGAAGTTTTATCTCCAAAAGATTTTATTGCATAGAATGCATCTTTTAGGTATAAAAACTTGAAAAATCATAGTTCGTACGCACAGAATGACGGGGAAAGTACCTAAAAATGAATAATTATGCAAAAAAGTGCATTTTTTGCTGTTTTTGTGCATTTTTCAAGGGTTTTTCAAAGATATCCATTTAAGATTCATAAAAATTTGAGAAAAATGGTTTGTTTTAGTATTATAGAAGCCTGCACTTGCACTTTTCTTTTTATCAATTTTCATATTCAGTGCCAACGCGTTAAAAAATAAGATATAGGAGGGGGGGAGGGGAAAATGTAAAAAAAATAAAAATTAAAAATTTAGTTAAAAAAAGACGTAAATTCATTTTTTTATTTGCTTTGTATTCCTTTTTTGTGAAAAAAAAAAGGAAAAAAATGTACTTTTAAAATTGAATTTCGCGCCATTATCAGTCAGCCATTTTGAATTTTCCGATTTTATCTTCAAATTCGTAATTAGTAACCTCGGAAACCTCCGAGTATAAAATTTGGACGATATTTTATTAATTTTAGAGCAATTGTTAAAGTTTTTTTAAACGGATGCAAATTATGCACTTTAAAATACGTTTAATGGCTATAATCGGCCCATATGTTACTTAAAGCTTGTATAATACTAAAACAAACCATTTTTCTCAAATTTTTATGAATCTTAAATGAATATCTTTGAAAAACCCTTGAAAAATGCACAAAAACAGCAAAAAATGCATTTTTAGGTACTTTCCCCGTCATTCTGTGCGGACGGACTATGATTTTTCAAGTTTTTATACCTAAAAGATGCATTCTATGCAATAAAATCTTTTGGAGATAAAACTTCTTGAAAATCACCTTTTTTATATTAATTCCAATGGCCTAATACGTGTTATTACCGTCAAACACTGCACACCTTGTTCCCGGCATTCTTTTTTCACTTCATTAAGCTTCTTTTACCTTCTATAGTATATACAAAATCACCATAGAACACTAATAATAATACTTACTGTCTTTTAAATCCTATAAAAGTCCAAAATAGGACAAGCAATATTATGTCCCTATTTCTGCACAATTTCACTAATCAAGAATTTTTTGATAATTCATAGTAACGTATAGAACACACACGAAGATGTATATATGAGAGTGACAAAGAATAACCAGTAAATAAGTAAAAAAAACTTGTTAATCACACCACTAAACACAGAGAGGCAATGCCGTCAGAAACGTAAACAACATATTTAGGTCTCGCCGTGACGTCACAGCTTTGCCGGCAAGTGGCGAACGTTGCAGCATAGGCAACTGGCTATCCTCCCTTTGTTTACGGTTCTTGTACTTTACTCACTTTTTTCGAGTCGAATGTTGACAGCTTCAGCCTAGTTAATTATTGTATTATTTTAGTGACACCCTGCACATCTTTTTCACTAAAATTAAAATGAGTCCATTCCTTCGTAATTGTGTTAACTATACATACCAAATATATATTATTGTTCTCCATAACATTTTTTCCTTAATTATTTTTCTTTGGGGTGTTCTACATTTTTTTATCAAAATATACCAGATTTTTTTCCAGGGCAATAAAGCCTCAATTACCTGCCAAATATTATTTTTCTTGGTCAAATAGTTTTTTAGATATAAGCCATGAGACCGACCAACAAACGGACTGAATGACTGAACGGAAAGGCGTAAACATTAATAATCTCAATAATCTGATATGTGATAATCCTATGTTGTTGGAAAAATGATTTTTCACGATACTTAGCGTACAGAAGAATCATTTAATCCGTCTCTTGGCTCCATATCTAAAAAACTATTTGACTGAGAAAAATAATATTTGAGGTTTACTGGTATGGAAAAAATCCGGTATATTTTGATCGAGAAATATAGTAATTAAGGAAAAAATGTCACTGAAAATAATAATATTTGTCATGTAGTTAATTTAATTGCTAAGGAAGAAACCTGAATTCATTTTAGTGAAAATGATAAATAGGGTGGTCACTAAAAGAAATAAATTATCTAGTAAATTATCAACTTTTTAAACATTCCCTCTACGTCGATTCTCTACACTCAAAGAAAATGATACGTAAATTCAACCAAAAAGAGCATATGAAATCGCGCCTATCTAGTTTCATAGTTAAATCAATCAGTAAAGAATAGTCATACAACTTTATTTGTTTTCGTAAACAAATAGTAGTTTAATAATCATATCTTCTTGTAACAAATTAAATAGTACAATGACATTTTTTTATGTTCACTAACCATTTTCAATTTGGTCTACAATTAAATAGTACAACGACTTTGTTTTTTGTTCACCAACTAATTTTTCAATTTTTCAATTTTTAGGTTGATCTACACTTTATTGTATGATGAAGTTTTTTTTGGTTAGCCAAAATCTCAGTATTGAGACATCAGACCACCCAAACCAAAGATTAGAGATCGTTTATAAGATCCATCCAAATATATCGATGATCCCTGAGAGAATTTGAACACTGCAATCATGTTATTAATTTTCTATAAATTCATAAGAGTGCAAGATAATGCATGATGGATTATTGTTAGTGATTTGTATGTGGCGTCATCTGGGAATAATTTCTGTAATAGACTACGTGGTAAGCAAGCAAATTTTATGTTAATTCTTTTAGAACTTCTAGAAGACGACAATAATATTGGTTTGTCTACCAAGTACAATAGTACAGCGAACTAATACTGGGTTAGAATTACAATTCGATAATAGTTAAAAATAAAATATACTATTATCTAGTTTAATTTGACAGAATTCAACAAAATAATAGTCAGACGAACAAAATAATAGTCTTATTCATCTATTTTTTAAGTTAATGTTTGTTTTGTTGTACGACAACTTTTTATTAATTAAAATAACAATCACCTCTTGTTTAAAAATACCATCAACATAGTTTGGTTTAACAAAATTAACGATATTGTTAATTAACCATTTTTTTTTTGTTGAATTTACCCATACTATTTCTTTGAGTGTACGAGGTTATTTTAGCTTAATTTAATCCGCGTTGTTCTATTACACCCTGTATAAATTTATAAATTTAAGTAAAGCATATTTTTCATGTTAGTTGCTTATTAATTTTATAATTCATTACCTATCTTGTATACATTATCTGCATTAATTTCTGTTCGTGTAACAGTTTTTTTATGGTAAATAAATGTTTTCTATTTTTATTTGTATTTCTAAAGAACTAAAAGTTCTCTTGTAGTGCGCAAATTCACTAAAGTCGAGAGAAGATAGGCCCATTCTCTGTAGATAGATTCACAGATAATCAAAAATTAATTGGTTTCCCACCTACTAATAAACCGATATGCGTTGTAATTCCCGATGCATGAATACTTATGTACATTTCACGCTGTGGTTTCAGTCTAACAATAAAACTGCGGTTGGACATACTTTGGATAATAATAAAATCCAGTGCCATGACTGATATCTGTTATAGACGCCATCATTTTGTATTAGTGCTTTAAATGAAAATTTGATAAATTTCGAAAATATTATAAGTAAAAAATACTGCACATTTTTGTATAACCTGAGGTTGTTTCATTGTGGGTATGGTAGGTCAGTAGTCAGCGTATCTAGCCCTTAGACTGGGCTTGCTGCAAAATAATTTTTCGTATGTAATATCACTACAATAGTGCTTTGAATTTTATCGGTAAAACTTTTTCGAAAGCGTTGTTGCCTAGAGATATAAAGAATGTAAATTGAAGTTCTGGGATTTAGTCTTTTATAACAAACTGTCAATTTACATAAATTATATTGCTTTTGGCAACTTAACTCGACAAAAAATTTTACCGATAAAATTCAAAGTCGAGGTCATCCAAAAATGCCAATTTTCCAAAAACGCTCTGTAGCTCGGTAGGTAGTCGAAAAAAATAGGCGATCGCGGTTTACGCCACTGCACTCAAAGAAATAGTATGGGTAAATTCAACAAAAAAAAAATGGTTAACTAACAATATCGTTAATTTTGTTAAACCAAATTATATTGATGGTATTTTTAAACAAGAGGTGACTGTTATTTTAATTAATAAAAAGTTGTCGTACAACAATACAAACATTAACTTAAAAAATAGATGAATAAGACTATTATTTTTTTCGTCTGACTATTATTTTGTTGAATTCTGTCAAATTAAACTAGATAATAGTATATTTTATTTTTAACTATTATCGAATTGAGGCTACCAGCGCGAAAACGGCCTAAGCCACATTTTATGCGTTTGAGTTTATCGGCTCAACTTGCTGCCTAAGTATATACATTTATAATGTGAAACGGCCTAAGCGACCTTTGCCCACTATTAAAAAGATGGTGTCACTAGTTTCACTTTACTTTAAATAATTAGGGCAACATGTCATGCGTGTAATCGGCCTAACTCACATTTCTGTGGGTTAGACCGTTTTTTAGGGTTAGGCCGTTTTCGCGCTGGTAGCCTTAATTGTAATTCTAACCCAGTATTAGTTCGCTGTATTATTGTACTTGGTAGACAAACCAATATTATTGTCATCTAGAAGTTCTAAAAGAATTACCATAAAATTTGCTTGCTTACCACGTAGTCTATTACAGAAATTATTCCCAGATGACGCCACATACAAATCACTGACAATAATCAATCATGCATTATCTTATACTCTTATGAATTTATAGAAGATTAATAACATGATCGCAATGTTCAAATTCTCTCAGGGATCATCGATATATTTGGATGGATCTTATAAACGATCTCTAATCTTTGGTTTGGGTGGTCTGATGTCTCAATACTGAGATTTTGGCTAACCAAAAAAAACTTCATCATACAATAAAGTGTAGATCAACCTAAAAATTAGTTGGTGAACAAAAAACAAAGTCGTTGTACTATTTAATAGTAGACCAAATTGAAAATGGTTAGTGAACATAAAAAAATGTCATTGTACTATTTAATTTGTTACAAGAAGATATGATTATTAAACTACTATTTGTTTACGAAAACAAATAAAGTTGTATGACTATTCTTTTCTGATTGATTTAACTATGAAACTAGATAGGCGCGATTTCATATGCTCTTTTTGGTTGAATTTACCTATCATTTTCTTTGAGTGTGTTTGTTTCTCGAAAATCGATCTCAGATATTATATATTTGGTTTTTGTCTATCTGCCATAGTTTTAGAGAAAACCCCAAAAATCCCATCTAATTTGGTCCACCCTATACTTCAGATTTCAAAAAAATTCCCCTTCCCAAACACTTTAAGAAATATATTTTTACTCCACTCTACAAAATAATATATAGTAAGAGTAAGAATTGTTTTGTCATCTTCAAGGAAATTCTCGGTCACCTACGCCACTGGTGACTTATTACTCACGTAACTGACAGGTTTTCCTGAATTTTCGCCTTTCATCTTGATTGTTTATTATATATTTGTTGCTAGCTGCCTACACACCACTCGAAAATCATCCACCAGTGCCATAATAATTGTTAATTACAAGGTAAGTGCTTTGTTTTCGTTAATCAAATTATACCTCGATAACGACGTTATCGGCATTATTTTTGCACGAATGAATCCAGTGTGCAATGTAAATATTGTGGTTTATTGACTTGTTATAGTTATGCGATGTGTCACTGATTTAATCTCGCTTTGTTTTTAAGTACACTTGTAGGATAGGGTTGCCGTAATATGGCAAATTTTGGTAATTTTGAGATATACAGTGTGTTTGATAAGCGATGCCGAGCCCGAACAGGGAGGTATAAGGGGCCATTTGGCATCTACCTATATGACCAAACATACCTATATGAGAAATGCTACGTTTTTTTTATTATGCCGATTTCTTATTTTTCTAAAAATCTCCAGTTTTTCATTTATATAATAATGGGCTTTTCCCACGTTTTTTTTATTGAATATTTGAGTTCTGTTTAAAAAAACTAACCCGTATTTTTTCTTTTTTGCGAAATTTGCTTCTTTTCTACAGAAAAAATTATTGTTATATGAATTTAAACTTGGCGGCAATATTTCTCCACTGATGACGCATTGGGCGGATGGAACAATCAGTTTACTAGCACCCTTAGTAGAAGCTACATATGAGCAGATTGTACGTATAAGTGTTTGTCTCTTTCTAGTTTTACCGAACTGACAGACATGACAGGACATTCACAGCATAACACTTTTTCATCATTTTCATCTATTAATACTTCGGCGCGGCGCGGTAGCTCAATTGGTTAAGGCGTATTGAGTGGCGAATATGCTGATCGACTGTCTACCGCGCTCTGGGTTCGACCCCCAGCCCCGGTATTGACAACACCGGTGGGGGTGGATGTATGTCTGCGTTTTTTCAAATGTGTAACCCCCTTCCGCACAGTCTTGGCTTTGGATTTGGGGGTTGTCTACTATCTGTGGTGTGTTTATGTTTATCATATTGAATAAACAAGACTCTATCTCAGTGTTCCCTTTAAGTGAAATGAAAGTTTAGGTGCTAATTAATAACTTACCGCTTAGTTTTTAAAAGTCATTCACCATTTCACTGTCAATAATAGGAAGATTATCACTTGCTGCCTTCTCAAAACCTTTCTCCGTTTTAATGTCTACACAATACACACACACACACACACACACTTTTAAATAATTAATAAGAAACAAAGTTATAAAGTCAAAATAGTTACGTACGATCACAACGTAAATAAGAGAACATAACCTATATTTTATTTTATTTCCATCAGTGGTTAATATCAAATTGAGGTCGATTTGGTTCCCGTGAAAAAAACAAAATAACAATCTATAGTCACGCTGCTTGTGTAAGATATATTCTATGGTCTAACCTAACGTACGGTAGACTAGTGTGTTAAAGCGTGCAGGCTATACACGTGTTTTCTCTGAAGACGTAATACTAGTTGTGATATTTCGCGAAAAATGTGCAGTTAAAGCTGTGTGAGGTCTACATAAGGAGCCCGTGTGATTACGGACGGTCCTTAACGGACCCAAAGGAAGTTTTTTGCCAACAACTATTAAAAGTGACAGTGATATTAAAAGTCTGAGAAACTTGAATCCATTTCCGGCACAACGCCGGAAAAATTTCCGGCAATCACTACCTAAAAAACATTAACATAACCTAAAAACCAAACCGAGTGCAATACCAACCTAAAAATGTTCAACTGTCAAAAAATAAAATCCACCAGCAAAGTTTAGAACCAGAATTTTTGACAGCTGTCAGTTTGACAGATTTAGAACTAACAAAGTTCAGCGACAAAAAATTTGACAGCTGTCAAAAAATCTTCTTATCCTGAAACTTTTTGGCATTTGTCAGTTTGACATCTGACATCAGTGACAAGCAACCAAACAACCTTCCCCGACCGATTTAGTGAAAAATCGGTCGAGGCCAAAAGATAAAAATAATATTTATTAGCTCAAATTGAAGCGGTCCACTATGAATACTTCACCGACCACAGCTGGCAGAGAAACTCCACAAAGAATTAGATGGTTTTTAAAAATAAATAAAAAAATATAATTAAATGAGTTCGTTTATATTTTTTAGTGTTCTTTTCGGCTTCAAAGTTCCACCGTGTGAGGAGGTTCCAGCCGCTTTCCATAGCTGTTGATTTTTTTATACAACAAACTAGACCAGTGGTTCCCAACGAGATTTTTTCAAGGACCCCTTCATCGGTCGCTATACTGACAAAAGCTTAAATTCTTCTTAAAATGAAGATTATGTAGAATCTACCACTGCAAGTCAAGTAAAATACAAAACAATTGAATATTTCAGTGACATTTCGCGGACCCTTAAGACATCGTCCGCGGACCACCTGTTGGGAATCCCTGAACTAGACCAACTATACAAATAAACTTGGTGACTTTAAAACTAGAATGAAAGCCCTTTCAAACCATATAATTATGAAACTTTAGACTTTAAGAATTCGAATTTATTTGAACCTTGCCGAATCTCATGATTCCAAATTCTCTAACTTAATACAATCAATGTTTTTAAAAAAATTTTTGAAATATTAAAGTTTAGTCTGTTGGCTATTAGAAAATAAATATTTATTTAACCCCGTTACGGAATGTCAAATTTTAATAGCTATTTATGTAACCAGTTGCGAAAGACGTTATTTTGTGTAACGAGTGGAATTTGCGGGACGAGCGAAGCGAGATCCCGTAAAATAACACGAGTTACACAAGATTGTCTTTCGAAACGTGTTACATACATGATTTTTTCTAATTTTAAAAGTCTAAAAACAATTTAAACATAAATGAAATAGGCGTATTTGAAGATCTTAAACATTAAGTAATCTTTTCCATAGTTACCTTTGCTGCTATCACACATTATAATTTTAATGTCAAAATTGACAGACGTTATTTTCCCAAGTTACAATATTATTTGATAACATAAGGTAAATCGTATTATTGAAAAAGTTTTGTTAGCGTATTTTGAAGGAAAGAAGAATTTAGAAGCTTCCACTTTATGGACTTAGTATTCCATTTTGTGTTGAATAAACATTGTTTCCTTTTTTTTTTGAGAGTTGTTTATCTTTCCTAATTGATGACATAACGAACTTTTCCTCACCAGTTACGTAAAATTTTACTTTTCATAACTGGTTACATAAAGTAGGACGTTTTGACACTTACGTCAGTTTTGAAAAGTGTCACTTTATATGTCAAAATTAGAAAAATGCATTTTTGACGATACGAAACGTCACATTTTTATAACTGTTAGTTTCATTACATAACTAGTTGAGACAAGACAACACTTCAGTTGTTTTCAATGCACTCATGAACTCACTCCTATACAAAAGAGTGAAATAATGTTTCTTTTTTAAAGCTTTTTCACTATCACCATAAACATACGTTTTACGTCCCAAAAATGATGAAAAAAAGCGCAGTTTTTTTAACAGTCGTAGGAAAAAGTTATACCTCAATTACCTCATCGTTCTTTACTCAGTCTACCTACTTCGCAAGCGGTGTTGTATTGCATTATAAAGCCTTAGCAGTGTTCCTAGCTGGCAATGTAATTCTCAGCTACCAGCAGGTATTTCTTAATTTGCAAATTACATATCCATCATCATATTGTTAATTATTACTCACCCCAGTAACAAGCAGAAAGCAGCAGTGCTCGTTATTCTTGCCTCTGCTTTTACTAATCCAAGACATGGTCCAAAATAAGCAATCCGTCATCGTAAAATAAGAATGTGGTGCTTTTAAAACGCGACAGTAGGTAGGTACCTAAACACTAGCATTAAGCACAAAACACTACACACTCAATATCTAGGTACTGTTTATCAAGCACCCGCTAAAATAGAGTAATATTAGAGTTTTTTAACGTTAACGATGCAACACAGTTGTATAAATAATCCCGACAACACCTATGATAAATAGGTTAATGACCGAAGCGGGGATGAATCCACGCACTGCTTGATTTTTGCACATTTTCGTGTTGTTGCCGTGCTGTCTGCATTTCCCGTATTAGTTCCGTCTTCCACCACCTCTTCTTGGAATTTTGCGTGACGTATGCGTTTCTGGACGATTATCAATCAACCTTATCATGTAACATTATTCGATGGTGTGTTTGTTGACATTTGCGATATTCAAATTATTATGAGCTAGACATAAATCAGAGACGCTCTGATGTGTTTTTGATGCTTGCAAAAATAATAAATGTGAAAAACAGTAAAAGTTTGTTAAGCAGTGTACCCAGGTACCTAGTGTTGGAAAAATTTCAGAACGGAAACATTGCAAATTGTTGGGTTATTGTTATTGTTATGATTATTAATTACACGAATTGGTTGGTACCTACCAACCTACAAAAAATTCTGCATCTGATGTAGAAATTAGAAATACAAAAGGCAAGAATTCCATGACTACAAACCTCTTAAGTTAACTAAAAGGTAAGTTTTCTAGAAGTATCCTAATATAGGACTTTTAAGTTTATTTTATTAATAAGATTGATTGCTGTTTATACGCATTTACTGAAAAAAGTCATTGTTTATAGTACAGTCAAATTGATTTAATTTAATTTTTTTTTCGGCGACAACATTCCACCTGAAATTTTAATGTTGATTCTTATGTATTATGACCTGTCGATTACGAAAAAAATATTTGCCCCCAAAAATTCCTTGTGCGTCAAAAGTCATATGCACTTTTTAATGCGCTTTCAACTTATCTGCTTAATATATCTTGTACTAGTAATCGGATGGGAATTTTAAAAATACTTTGATACTACTAGGAACTACTTTGAAATAAAATTTTTAAAGAACATAGACCTGTCCGATATGTATTGGAAGAAAATAGGAAACACCAAAAGTAGTCGAAAAAATCAAAATTGAATATCTTTTTTATAAGAAGGAGTAATTTCACCAAAGTTGGCAAAAATAAAACTCATTTATGATCAAATATAATGCACCAATCCCGGACACCATATGTCAAATAGAACGATAAAAGATGGCGGACGAAATAAAATTTGTAATTCTTCGTCAATTATTAAGGAAGCATTGTACGTCACTTTTTTATTTTTCGATTGTGCGTTATTTTATATACTTTTTGGGGACAGAGTTCATTTTTTTTTTATTTTCAAAAAAAGTGCATTTTTACAATTTTCAAAAATGTATTTTCTTTGGCCCTTCTTTTTACTTCCACGTCCAGTGGAAGTATAGTAACGACAAAAAAATTTTTATTGTCCAAATAGTCTTAAAATGTCCTGAAATGTCGAGATTTTAAGTTGTCGGTCTGTCTGTCTGTCGGTCTGTCTGTCTGTCTGTCTGTCTGTCTGTCTGTAACTTTTTTTTTTGTGCGCACGTTTACTCTGAAACCGTTTGAGATATTGACCTGAAATTTGGTACACATATGTACTTTAACGAGATCTAGAACTAGATTATATTTTCATCTCGTTCCGTCGAAGGGTTGGGGGGTAAATTGGGGTAAATTTGGGGTAAATGGATAAATCAAGCAGGTAAGAGTCCATGAAATTGGTATTTAGTATATACAAGAGAAGCCGAGGTCTCAAAAAACTTTTTGGCATTAGCCACCCTTATTACCACCCCCCACCTCCTTATTAAAGAGGATGAAAAAAAAAATGTGATTTAGTGCATGTACAGGAACCAGAAACCTCAAAATATTTTTTTACTTCATCCACCCCCCCACTACCACCCCCCTATCACCACCCCCACCCACTACCGATGTGGGGTATCGTTTTATGAGTTTTTGGGGTAGAGGATTTCAAATATTATATTATTAAAGTTCCATAAACAATTATTTTCGCATACAAAGTTTTTTCGTTGTGAGTGACTTGGATAGAGAATCTGGATGTGGAAGTAGTGATTCCTTGGGCAGCGGTTTTTTCATCCAATTTTCATCGGAACAAAATGAAGTATATTATAACTTCAAAAATTTAATATAAAATGAAACTTCATTAATTTGAAAAAGAAATTTATTAAGCATACGCATTGCAATAATAATCTAATATATAAAAATCTCGTGTCACATTGTTTGATATCGAACTCCTCCGAAACGGCTTGACCGATTTTTACGAAATTTTTGGTGTATATTTGGTAGGACTGAGAATAGGTCGTAGGCTATTTTTTATACCCCTAGGTGATAAGGTTGGTCCTATCCAGAAATTTTCTTTTTATTTTTTGGACAAAAATTTATAATTTATATGACAAAACGACGTTTGCTGGGTCAGCTAGTAATATATAATATATGAATATATGATCAATAATCCGAACCAAGCAGTCAAGACTAGAGTAGTATTATTTTTTATGGGTATGCATATGGACAGAATGGCACTAAGAAGCGCATTCGTCGTGTAGAAAAAAATGTTTGCGTAAATATTTCAATCACAAGTGACATTACGAAATCCTTTGTTAGTAAAAAAAAATGTCTAGCTAATAGTAAAAATAAGGATAGCTTTATAACATTATTGCGCAAAGAGTTAATAGATAATGACTTTAATGTTAAAATGGCCAAATGCCACAACCCCCTAAAGTTAACGGTTTTCAAGATATTTAAGTATAAAGTTCGAAAAATGCAGATGGCAAGTGCAGCATGCTCATAGTCGATGCTATTTTTGTGATAGTCTAATATGAGCTCGAGGATTTTAGAGTGAGAGGGAATATGCGTTTATTTTCGAATTATTGTAAATCTTTAAAAAACCAAACATAGTATAATTTAAAATACTTGCTACTGTTCTAACGAATACTGTGACGTGATTTCTTCCAGTCGCCTAGCGCATAAACTAGTGAAAGCGTCACTTTGACGCCGAGATCTACTTCGGTTTCACTCGGGCTCCACCTTTACAATTTTTACATGGAACAATAACTTCTTAACACAGCCCGTTGCACTAGGGCTGGGATATACTCAGTGAAGAAACGGAAATGTCCAGAGGTCAAAACAGCAGATTAGATTTTCACTCACATTCAACAGTAAAACAACAAATTCGGCCAGATAACAATGTTTATTGTACAGGTAGAAAAAAATATATGATCAATTGACGGAGCAACTCACAAGGAGTTCATCATAAATAAATTCAACTTGAAATATGTCATTTAATATATCATTTAATAATTTACAAAATTATGAGAATGACTAGACTTCGACTAAAATTTGATTAAAATCTGACTACAACCAAATGGAGAGAAGGTATATACTATTAGTTACAAATTAGCGGAAACTCAGAGGTTTTGTAACTTCGGCAACAGGGGTGGCAAGCAAGCAGGTCACAAGATGGAGGATGCGCCAGCATTAAAGCAGTAAAAAAAATAGCAAAGAAAATAATCAAGCAGCAAGCAAAACAGGCAGTGTTTGAATAGCAAGCGATAGCTTTACAATTATTTACAGCAGTCAACATGCAGGCGGTAATTCTGCTTCGGAATAATAAGACGAAGTTTTATGTTGGCAGGAAAGTCAGGCGGTATTATCAGAGCGGTTAACACGTGTTAAAAATATAAAATCTTTAATTTCTGAAATTTGTAGCTTTCGCTTTTTCCCGGAGAAAACCCCCAGAAATAAATACAAAAAATCTACCGGATATTACCCAAAAATAAAACAAACGAAAAAACTATAGCAAACTATATTGCCAGCTAGTTCAAAATCGGTGAACAAAAAGAAACTTTTAGGGTAGTAGGCAATAATTTATGCTTTCGCTAACTAAACAAAGGTAAATACACATAAACAATACACAAAAATATACCAAAATATCTTCGCTGATTGGCCAATGCGATTTAAATTAACAAAGCAAAAATCTACAGGTATACTAAACTCTAAAATTTATCGTGACAAAACGTAAATAATCTACATAACGAAAACTATATAAAGGTACATAAAAAAACAGTTATGAACTATTTAGGGACATAAATGTCTAGAAAACTTTAAAATCTAATTTTACAAGAAGTTAGAAATATCTACCCGGACTTTAGGTAGTCTATAAAATCTACAAAGGGAACGTAAACTCATAGTGACATCGCGCACTTTACACAAACAAACGGAGGTTCTTTAACACGATATCTCCTCTTGATATTTCACGGAAAGATATGGCAAATCTGCACAGGACCAACAAAACTTTAAACAAAGTTTCTACTTACAGATCTGCAAAACACAAGGTACACCAAAATGCACTACTTATCTTCCTCTTATAAATAAGACAAATTGTTAAGACAAACAGGAATCAGGAACAATTATTTAAACGGAAACCCAACATAGTTTGGTGCAAGTTGTAAAGTTCACTTAGGCATACTGCCTACTTGCCTATGTGTTAGGGACTCCTAATGGATACTCAAAATGTTTACTTAGCACTCGCAATTTTAACCAAAAAGCCAGAATCTATTATTTAATTACTTTGAGGTAAAATAACTACTACTTTTCTCACTTTGGCGGAGAACCGCCGAACGGCCACTAGGCCTAAGCGGCCACCAACTCGCTCCCTTCGCGCGCGTCTCTTAGTTTTCTCAACCACTGGTCACGCGACTCTTGGAAAGGAAGGGGTTTCGCGCGCTTCTCTAAAACGATCTAGAAATTCGCGCTCGACTAAAAGTTCAGGGTAGGCTTTGGGAATAATTATAAATTTATAGCTATTAAATGCAAATTAAGGTAAGGTTTCGTAAACTAAAAATTGTTAACTAAAATATAAAGCACTAAGAGACCACAAGTACTGGGCCATTAAAACGTGCACGTTACAAATTTCCAATTTTCGGATTAAGTCCCCGGACTATAATAAATTTTTACTCTACTCTTGAAAATTACAGATTCTACTTTACTTCGTAAAATATGACAATAATCAAAATAAAATGGACTTAAAACACGTTTTTATCAACCCGGTAACATGACAGTTCGAGTATATTATATTTTTAATTTGTAGAATAATTTTTTTTCCTTTTTGCATACAATTATTTTACTGATAAACACAGGCAAATCTGCTGGGCACATGTATCAAGAGATTTTGAAAGGATGTTTTTACAAAATGATTGCGCAATTACAGGACATTCATATTTTGCTATCATGAGATCCACTACCACTTGAATACTGTTTTTATCTCGTATTCTTATTACATCGTTTCCTCCATAAAGAAAACTTTTTGTCTGATAACTTACCACTTGCGCTGCGTGAGAGAATAAGCGGAGAGTTGGCAGTAAAAACAATAAATTATAGATTTTTTTCTGAATTCATTTTAGTTTGCACTAGTACTTATACCTATTAAGAAACAAAAGAGAGAATCAAAAGGCTATTATTTACAAAAATATAGTTATTCACATTCATAGTTGCCAACCCTACTGTTTTTTCAGTAGATCTACCGTTTTTTGGTTTCCTTCCCAGTTTTTAGTCCGACCTGCTAAATCTAGTTTTTTTTTGCATATGGATCAATTATTTTATTTAAAGTCCACCAAAAAGGAAAAATGCCGCACCCACTGAAATAATTGTAGATTTCTAAGTAGGTTTCGTAATAGTCGCTAGATGCCGCTAGCGCTATAGCTACTTGTAAAATCAGCGGCGGCTGGTGAAATTTCAATATTTTTTTTCTCGTCTGTGGCGCATGGGACCCATACGAAATTTGGGAAATAACATCTAGAGAAGCACTTCTCTAATGACCCCTAAAAAATTTTGAAAAAGCAGTTTGCGAAAAAATTTTTGAAAATTTGCTAGCCTCCCCTGGGTCTAGGGACCCCTGTTTACTTTTATTTTTTTTTGTCATATGCATTTGACTTTTCATAAAAATGCATCGACAGATTTTAGAGTTTGTGAAAATATTTTCATTACTAACTGAAATACAATGAACTGAAATTTTGTAATTTACAATTTAACAAATTACAATATTTCAATTCGTTGTATCTCAGTTAGTAATGAAAATATTTTCACAAACTCCAAAATCTGTCGATGCATTTTTATGAAAAGTCAAATGCATATGACAAAAAAAAATAAAAGTAAACAGGGGTCCCTAGACCCAGGGGAGGCTAGCGAATTTTCAAAAATTTTTTCGCAAACTGCTTTTTCAAAATTTTTTAGGGGCCATTAGAGAAGTGCTTCTCTAGATGTTATTTCCCAAGTTTCGTATGGGTCCCATGCGCCACAGACGAGAAAAAAAATATTGAAATTTCACCAGCCGCCACTGTGTAAAATCCATACTCTAGTTTGGAAACCCATTACGATGATTACGCAGTCTTGTTCGAACTCGTTGTTTATGACCAGTGAAACCCAGGCCGATATACTGTTTTAATTCGAATATTTTTTATCGTTTAGTTCTTATAAGATATTGTTCATTATGAGCAGTGATTCTAATTCCGATAATATAGCGTCTACTAGTCATAGTACACCTTAAAAAAATATATACAAAATATGAACAAAAATTTATTGATTCGTGGCTAAATGACGAAAGATTTAGTGGATGGTAAAAAAAGAGAGGGAAAGGTACAGACTCGTAACTTCCTTATTTTTTAAGCCACGACCATGTTCGGCACATCAAATTGTAGATATTTTTTAAATATGCATACAGAGTAATTTAAAAAAAAAAAAATTTGAAAAAATTATTATGGAAAAAAATAATTTCCTTGAATATTTTTTTCCCTCACCCTGTACATGAACTGTGTTAATGTTTTCTTATAAAGGTTTTAATTAGCTTCAATTTATGTTATCACGTCATATTCGATATTCTTTCGTTTTATAGAAAAAAAATTAAAAACACTCCTACCGATTCCAAACTAATTTTTTTTAAATAACTGAAAAAATGTAAATAATAATTTTATGCTTTATTTGTAAAAGACATATCACAAACAATACTCAACGTAACAAAACAGCAACAAGAAACAAAAGAAATAAATATTTTTAAAAACAAACTTTATTAAAATGTACTAAATAATAGGAAATTGCAAAATTTTAATTAATTTTTTTTTTTAACAACATAAATTGAAGCTAATTAAAACCTCTATAAGAAAACATTAACACAGTTCATGTACAAGGTGAGGGAAAAATTATTTAAGTAATTTTTTTTTTTTTCGTAATAATATTTTCAAAGAAATTTTTTTTACTCACTCTGTATGCATATTTAAAGGCCTTAAAAATATCTACAATTTGATGTACCGAACATGGTCGTAGCTTAAGAAATAAGGAAGTTGCGAGTCTGGGGAGTTTTAAGTGGCTGTATAGTAAAAAAAACAGTAGATTAACAGTTTCACTAAAATAAATTCCCAGTTTTCTACAGCTTTTTTTTTGCTTATCTACAGTTTCATCGTCTAACAGAGTTGGCAACAGTGTTCACATTTCATTATTAAACAATGATTTTTGCAAAGGCAACTACGTTACAGTTCAAGAAAAATTATATTGAAAGTGATTTTTTATTTTTAAATAAATTCAATAAAATAGAAAAACAAATAGCATAGAATTGAAATGGATATCAATGAATTCAGAAAAAAATCTATCATTTATTGGACAGTAGGAGCCACCACCTTCCCATTTGAAAAAAAAAGTTTTCGATAAAAAAGTGATTTGTTCAATTTTGTAAATAGTTATTAATGGAATTAAACGAAAAATTATATTTTTCCCTTGGACTTTACCTGCTGTAGAAATTTTAGTATTCCAAAGCACTCTGGACGAATGTCTTAAAATGCTTTAAAAAACTGAACATCCACTCAAAAATTCGCGAAAATCTCATATAATGTTGTCTTGAATCCAAATATGTAAAAATATACAGGGTGTTCCATTTAAAAATCTATTTCGGGTAAACCGGAAATGGTCTCATACCGTTCTTTATGTCCAGAAATACATTCTTACAGGTAGCATTCTTACCAAATTTCAAATGGATAAATTAAAAAATAAAAGAAATATAGGGGGAGCCACTTGCCTGTGACGATTTCAAATACTATATTATTAAAGTTCTATACTTAAACAATTATTTCCACATACAAAATTTTTTCGTTGCGAGAGACTTGGATAGAAAATCTGGATGTGGAAGTAGTGATTCCTTGGGCAGAGGTTTATATGACGTAAAGGATATGCCATGAACTTGTTATCTTGACATATAAGCAGTATGCTTCTGAACGTTGTGCCGTGCATTTTTGGAACAGCCAGTATATAATACAACAAATAAAACCGCACCAAGCGCCCCAATTGACTTTATGAATCATAATCCACAAGTAAACAAACCATAAATAGAATATTAATATTTATTTTGTGTAAACACTTATATAACGAAAGAATTGTCATTGATCAATTATCTATCCCCGAATGCAATTCCCCGAACTTTCATTTTATCACCTCTCCGCACCTATTATCACAGGCAGGTTGATTATCATATGTAAAGATAGCAATATTTTTATTGCTAAGTTTCCTTGTTTATGATTTACAATTCATCGTTTTGGGATATTCGTTTTGTTTATGGTGCATATAAGAGAATAAATTAGTTAAGAAGTTTTAAATATAGTCATGATTTCAAAGGACTATCTGTAGTCATCTTGGGAATTTATGCAAAATACTAAATGCACATTTTTAACGAGTGATTTTTTTCTTTGGAATTTTTTTTGTTCAAATGTTCTTAGAATGTCATGAAACGTCGAGATTTTTTTGAGCATGAAAAACTTTTCTATCTGTCTGACGTTCTGTCGACTTGTCTGTATTTTTTTGCGTACAAAATTTTGTATGTTTTATAACGAGACCTGGAACTATAGATATTTTGACCTTATTGCAAAAAAAAATACGCTAACACAGAGGTGAACAAAATAATAACGCTTTTTTAGAGAGTGCACCAATGCGAACAGCACGCATACACTTTCATAAATGAGCTCTTGCAGGTGGGAGGAGACTTGCCTACTGCGCATTCAAATTTCAGAGGTCAACCTACGATAGTTGACTAGTGCACTGTTCAGCTATCATCCCCAACAAAAAAGTCACCTCGCCGCAGCACTTATTTCCTTCACAGTGATGAAATTCTTAGTGTAGAGTGGAGTACATCTGAATAAATAGGAAAAAAAATCGTAACTTTTAAATCGTCCAAAATCGAAGCCCATATGTAATAGAAAATATTCTCACTTTTGGTACTCCACCATCTTGTTCACTATGGACGTCTATCAATAGAATGTCCTGTATTTTATATAACTAGCAAATTACCCGATTTCCATTACAGGTTCGTGGAGGTAACAAAAAAGGATGAATAGCACCCTCATCACTCAACTTTTCTCAACTCGCTTAATTTTAAGCCGCCATATTGGGCGGCCATTTTCAATTTCAAAATTTTATTAATTGTCTTGGGGGAGGCTGATCTGGGAAGACCATAGGGAGGTGTCATAGGTACGCTAATAGTTTTACTATACAATAATGAATACATAAGTGAAGGAGGATTGTCTATAGATGCTGATGATCACGACCAGAGATGGGTCGAGGAAACTTTCCATATTTGATAAAAGTCTGTAAAAGTCATGTAAATAATATAATTGTATGCATTTATTTGGCATCACAATGATGCAAGCTTCGTTTTGATATAAATAAATGCATACAATTATATTATTTACATGACTTTTACAAACTGTTATCAAATATGGAAAGTTTCCTCGACTCATCTCTGATCACGACACGATAATAACTATATTGAATTATCGGGAAATATACCCATTAATACCGAGTTGTAAAACTATGCCGGTGGTTGGTTGCACAAGTTCTAATCTGCATTTTTTTAAATTCATTCATAAGTACCTCATCGTATCCTGTTGATTTCTTATCTGACATTTTCATAATAATTTATACTACTTCCTGTGGCATGATGGGTACAAAACATACTGATTTGTGACTGCGATTTTTACAAATCAAAGTATTTTCAAAGTGCTCAATCATTTTTTGTATAAAATTTTGTTGAGAAATACGAGCAAAAGAGCTAAGAAGTTTGTGATTAATTTTCTATTGATTTCTGGAGTCATGGGTGAAATTCGCCATTGTTCATAAAGTTCAATAATATAACAGTTATTATTGTAATATATCGGACCAAATTCATATAGTTTTGAAAATTGGTAGAAATGTTAAGGATAGCATAAGAATTACTAAACCGAAAAGTTTCCACCCCTAAATAGTGTCCGCCAACATTTTAAAGTGTTCTAGATTATCTCGAGAACGGTGCACTTTGTAATAAGAATACCTATATACAAAATTATTTCTTATACGAGTCTCTATCAAAAACGTCTCTACAATTTTCTTCATAAAATTAATAGTACCGTGGGAAATGAGGGGCACACAAGGGTTGATTCCAATTAACACAATAAATTGTAACTCTTTACTATAATCTACTTTAAAGTTCAATGCTTAACGCAAAAGCAATAGCTACTAAACTCTTGAAATTTTAATAAATGTAGCGCTTCCACCCTCTCACTCCTAAAAAATAATCGCAATTTTTCAGGAATTATTTGCACAATTCATTAGAGTCTGGAGTAAAAAACGTACACTCAAAGAAATAGTATGGGTAAATTCAACAAAAAAAAATGGTTAACTAACAATATCGTTAATTTTGTTAAACCAAACTATATTGATGGTATTTTTAAACAAGAGGTGATTGTTATTTTAATCAATAAAAAGTTGTCGTACAACAAAACAAACATTAACTTAAAAAATAGATGAATAAGACTATTATTTTTTTCGTCTGACTATTATTTTGTTGAATTCTGTCAATTTAAACTAGATAATAGTATATTTTATTTTTAATTATTATCGAATTGTAATTCTAGCCCAGTATTAGTTCGCTGTATTATTGTACTTGGTAGACAAACCAATATTATTGTCGTCTTCTAGAAGTTCTAAAAGAATTACCATAAAATTTGCTTGCTTACCACGTAGTCTATTACAGAAATTATTCCCAGATGACGCCACATACAAATCACTGACAATAATCAATCGTGCATTATCTTATACTCTTATGAATTTATAGAAAATTAATAACATGATTGCAATGTTCAAATTCTCTCAGGGATCATCGATATGTTTGGATGGATCTTATAAACGATCTCTAATCTTTGGTTTGGGTGGTCTGATGTCTCAATACTGAAATTTTGGCTAACCAAAAAAACTTCATCATACAATAAAGTGTAGATCAACCTAAAAATTAGTTGGTGAACAAAAAACAAAATCGTACTATTTAATTGTAGACCCAATTGAAAATGGTTAGTGAACATAAAAAAATGTCATTGTACTATTTAATTTGTTACAAGAAGATATGATTATTAAACTACTATTTGTTTATGAAAACAAATAAAGTTGTATGACTATTCTTTTCTGATTGATAGATAGGCGCGATCTCATATGCTCTTTATGGTTGAATTTACCTATCATTTTCTTTGAGTGTACTTTAGTTTTGAACTGGCTTCAGTACTTCTTTCCCTTTTCGATGACAAAGGCCTAATGAGAAAAACTAACAAGGCAACTTTATACCAGATTATTAATACTGTTCCAGAACGAGACCATATTTTCGAAAATAGTGAATATGTGATTGATGGAGGATACTTGCTTCGCCGCGTAATATGACCAAAAAAGGGAAACTTTAATAACGTCTACAACGCTTACGTTAGTTATAAACATAAGAAACCATTACGATGGTGGTCAATGGTTATTTGGATAATGTAAACAGCATGCACTATATAATGGTAACAAATTTTCGTACTCGTTAAATTATTTGTTATTATAAGATGGGCCACAGACAACAAAACCTGCATAATATACAAATACAAATTATAGTCAAAACAATCTGTACCATAATGGGTTGAAGCAAAAAATACTGTGCATAGTAATATTTCGTTATCAAAACCTATTCTGTTACAACCGGACTGCAGATTGAAGTAATATAATTGATCTTTCAGCCTTTCTAGTGAGAAAACAGGGTTCATAGGATTGAGTTGTGATAATGATAACTTTTATCCAGCAACACTTGAACTACAAACTGAAGCAGAACTACAAATTTCTTGTCTAAAAAAAATGCATTTAGGTTAAAGGGTTTTCCCAGAAAAAAAAATTATTGCTGAAATACTTAATTCACGTAAAAAAATGATTTATGGCATATTTATTATCTTTTTAATTTTACTAATAGTAACGAAAAAAAAAACTTCAAGTTTGAAAAATATTGGGTTCATTTTAAACAGCCATGAATTAGCGCGTTGTGACGTCAACGCCCTGAAATCCAATAAAAAGTCGGCATAAGATAGCCGTGAAAAATATAAAACATAACCTCTATTTATTGACAGCACTTTTTAATTATTATGAGTTGTAATGGATTATCAAAATGCCTAAAAAAGCTTGTTTTGTACCTTTGTGTAATAATACTAGTGAAAATGCTCCCTCAATATTATTTTTGATAGTACCACTCAATATTGAAAGACGAAAAAAGTGGTTTTCTGCTGTAAAATCTAAACAAATATTTCATCTGGGAAAAGATTTGTTATAAAAATGCGTCATTTCAAAGTCTACTTTAGGTAAATTATCAGCAGCACCTTTAACATATCCCTCTTCCACTTTACTCCTTTTGATCGTAGAATTAATAAAACATAAACCAGAAACTGATAAAATATTTTCACTCCAAACAATCCAAATATCAAAATATAAATAAAGTTTTAGGTTAATCATCTGATGTGAACTGTCAATGCAGACGCTGGTGAAGGTTAAGCCTAAACTGCAAAATATCAATGTCCGACGCTTTTACGAATAACTTGTGTGGTATTTATCTGAATTCTGATTGGCCAATATTTATAAGTCCACTGTTTTAGACCAATCACAGTACAAACAATAAAAGAGGAAATTCTGAGGAGTTTTAGAGGAAAGCTTCCTTTAACACACAGTTAGAATCTATTACCAATTAATTATATCCATAATCTCATTGGTTTTCCGGGCAGATACGTCATTCTGGCGCGTAAAAATGCCCGTTTTAAAAAGCCCTGAAATTATCAGCAAGTTGTTTTAACGATATTTTCTTAGAAGTAATTCTTATTAAAGAAGTAAATTGTTGTAAATTAATAGAATGTTTTATTATATCATTTTCACGACATAAAATGTAAAAATAAAATTAGTGGGAAAACCCTATTCTCCATTTTGCCAAAACAGTTTTAGTAACTAATAAGGCAGCAAGACGGAGCACCACCGCGCATTCGAAGCTTGTAACACGCTTCCTGGCTGAGAGCTTTGGAGGGAACTGGATTGGTAATCAGAGATCTGTTAAATGGCCTGCACGGTCACCTGATATGTGCCCCCTAGATTTTTTCTGAGAAACCAAATAATTTTATTGATTTAAAAAATAGGATAACTCATGTTTGCCAAATAACCCCTGATGTCATAAGGAGTTCTTGTACACGAGAACTTTTAAGGAGGTATGAGATGTGTCAAATAGAATATGGGCGACAATTTGAGCATCTTTTATAAAAATTATAATATTTACTGTTTTTTGTATTGTAGTATTCCTTATAATTACGTTAATAAAAAAAATGTTATCCCAAAAATTTAACTGCAAATATCTCAACAATGGTTTGTCGATAAGACATGGTTAATAAAATTTGTTCGGAAATAAAAAATGCAAAAATATACAAGGTGTTCCGTTTGAAAAAGTGAAGTTGCATAACCTGCCGTCTTTTTGAGGCGCCTTGTACATTTGAAAATAAAATGGCCAAATGCATCTTTTTAGACAGAATGACTTTTCTATTAAACATTTCTTTCTATGTTTAACCTTTTCCGAGATAATGCTTGTCTAAATAGAGCTGGGACACCCTGTATATCAATTATTGAAATTCTCTATTTTATTTAAAATAAAGTGAAATTAGATACTAACAGGTATTTTGAGAGAACTAACACATTGTTTATTTTAATTTACATACTTTTGTTTTCCATGGCTAATTTGATAAATTGTAAATTTATAGTAAACTAGACAAAAAATTTTTAAGATAAATACCATGTATTATACATAATTAAAAAGCTTTTTTGATGGCCTTTCAAATGGTGTAAATATATATGGAATGTTCTATCTAAAAACAAAAGTAAAGTTCATATCTCCGTAATGCGACTTTCAATTGCTATTCTGAAATAATTTTTGGAAAATACATGTGGTTTTCTATAACTTTTATTTTTGTGCTTTTTTACGTAACTCCAAAAATGACGAAGTTATATGAGGTTCTAACGTTCGCGCGACCACCCTGTACATAGAATTTTCTCAATATCTGTTATAGAACTTAAATTAGTAGGAGTTGTTTTGCTGATTGCTGATAAGCCTATCTGGCCTAGGCCTATTTGGCCTATGTCTAAATGAATAACATTTTAAATGCATACCAAAGTTTATTTCAAATTTTATTTTATTCTCATTCTCATACCATAAAATAAACAATATTATAATATATCGATCTGGTTTTTAATTTATCCAAAACCACTGTTGCTAGTACTAACGATTTTGTGCTTTGTGCTATTGACAAACCTCTGGTAAAAGGGAGTGAGCGAGGAGGGAATTGACCCTTTAAAAGGGGAGGAGAGGTGTAGAGGGAATATCATTTTTTATGCTGAGGCAAGGAGTAGAGAGTGGGAAGGGGTGGGAGGCCGACAAGTTGATCATGTAACCATTTTATCTTAGATCAGCTAATAAATGCACAAGTCATACACGGTAAATGTCAACGATTGTTCTCTCTTGGTTCCTCTCTAGGCAAAAAGTATCTCTAAATCTTAACTCTGTAGATATAAAGTTTTTGCGTTTGATTTCTGATTTCAGGAATTGGCATTTGAGAGGTCACGTGGTGTTTTTACTCAGTCATTGTTTCCAAAATATTATGAAAACAATTAAGTAATCCAACCTGATTCCACACCCACTTCTTGGAAGACTTAACGATAACTTTATCTATATTGTATTACATTGTAGATTTCCATTTGCGTGGTAGACATACTTAATACGTGGGTATATACTGCAAGCGTTTTTGATAAATTTATTAATATCCTTTTCGTTGAAATCACCTTAGAGAAGTATTATTATACAGATTTTCACATATTCACCGCTTTTAGGGGATCACTCGGTTACTCTAATTCGATTTATTTTACACAATCCACATAAATGTCAACTTATCGGTGTTGTCTTGATAGATTAAGATGCTGGTGCCGAAGATAACCGCAGGATATTTTTTTAAGCTAATTGATATACTGGGATAAACCTACAATATAAATAATATTCACAAAAAGAGCACCATCTGATATACAATATGTCCCTAAATTAAGTTTTGAAGAAAGAAATTTTTATTATTAATTTTACAAAATGCCAAGGGAATGAAATATTTTACTTGATTTAAAACGGGCAAACCTGTAATTAAAATTTCAGTATTAATAAAAAAAAAATCGGAAAATAGAGCAACATAATAAATAAACTAATTTAAGAATATTACAAACTGTTCGATTAACCCCACCATCCTTTTCATCACATAATTCAGTCCTTCTAGCTGTTACGGATTTCTTAATTGAATTGTTAAAAATGCAATTTGCATTTAATATTTCTACATTATTAGGTAACTCTTTTTGTAATCAATTTGTTTTAAGCGCGTCCACAAATAAAAATCTAAAATTGCCAAGTCAGGGCTTCTTGGCGGCCATAAAAAGATGTTTTTACTCTTGTGAATTTTTTCGAAAAATGCATATTTTTGGAGATATGGCCACTCTAAAATTTTTAAAAGTGAGGGAGGGGAAATGTAAAAGTTGAAAAAAACAATCAGAAAAAATTCAGGTGAATATGTTATCGAAATACAAGAACAAGACTTTTTTATTTGCAACTTGTCTGTAAAGCGCGTTTTCACCGAGTTATTTCGGAAACATGAACTTTGAAATTGTAGCTCTTTAAAAATTTGAAAAAATTCAGACGTATGCATTGAGGTCTTCTAAACATTTTTTGTCTCTTGGAATTTTTTTGTAACTTGCTAATTTTCCGAGTTACAGGCAGTTCCTCAGAATAAATAATGTACTACATTTTTTGTACAAAAAATACATGAAAATTCGAAAAATGAACGCCATTTATGTATATTATAAAAGAATATGAAACCTATATAGTTATACCTTTTTAAAAGTTCAATATAACTTTTAAATTTTCATGTATTTTTTAATGTGCAAAAAATGTAGTACATTGGTTATCGTGAAAAACTGCCTGTAACTCGGAAAATTAGCAAGTTACAAAAAAATTCCAAGAGACAAAAAATGTTTAGAAGTTACGGAGCCCGTGATAAAAGAGGTATTTTCTACCCCTTCCGATCATTTCCTACTCTAATATTTTTTCAACTTTTTTATTAACGTCATTACAAACATATTGTACAAGGTTTTATCAAAAACCATTCATTAGCACTCAAATTAGAGGTTTTGGTCATTTTAGCGCTCTGTTGACTGGACTAATAGATTAAAGTTAGTATCGATGTGAGTCATTGTATTTTAAAGAAATACTAACCTCAAATTTTTAACATTTCGGGATTCGACACTTAAATAGTTCAAATTGTCTACATACAACTCGTGTACCATATACAAATCCACTATAGGTAAATTCTCTGTAATTCTCTTTCACAAATATTAAATACACAATGTAAATGTAAACAACAAATCAACAGAGCACCACCACCAACATGATAAATGAAAACATGAAAAAACTCATTATATACGTCATCATTTACCGCCTTTTTATTTCCAAAACCAATTTGTTCTTGCATGTAATGATTAGAACTTTTTTTAGTATGGATATAAGCAATATATATTTAATATACTTTTTGATCATATAACAATATTTTGTAAATTTTGTTGAAGGAAACGACCCTATTGTTTGGCTCTGAAAGCATAAAGTGAGGCTGTCTCTCTCTATACTATTCCATGGCTAATAGTGTGTCCAAAAAATTGCAGTCGATTTTCTCCTGCAACTTGCTTCTTTTTACTTCCACGTCCAGTGGAAGTATAGTAACGAGAAAAAAATTTTTAAAAATTTTTATTGTCCAAATACGCTTAAAATGTCGTGAAACGTCGAGATTTTAAGTTTCAGCGAAAAAAAAAATTTCTGTCTGTCTGTCGGTCTGTCTGTCTGTCTGTCGGTCTGCCTGTCTGTCGGTCTGTCGGTCTGTCTGCAACTTTTTTTTGTGCGCACGTTTACTCTGGAACCGTTTAAGATATTGACTTTAAATTTGGTACACATATGTACTTTAACGAGATCTAGAACTAGATTATATTTTCATCTAGTTCAGTCGAAGGGTTGGGGTAAATTGGGGTAAATTTGGGGTAAATAGGTCAATCAAGCAGGTGAGTCCATAAAATTGGTATTTTGTATATACAAGAGAAGCTAAGGTCTCAAAAAAATTTTTGGCATTAGCCACCCCCATTACCACCCCCACTCCCTTATTAAAGGGGATGAAAAAAAAAGTGATTTAGTGTTTGTACAGGAACCAGACACCTCAAAATATTTTTTTACTTCATCCACCCCCCACTATCACCCCCCTATCACCACCCCCCACCCCACTACCGATCTGGGGTATTGTTTTATGGGTTTTTGGGGTAGAGGATTTCAAATATTATATTATTAAAGTTCCATAAACAATTATTTTCACATACAAAGTTTTTTCGTTGTGAGTGACTTGGATAGAGAATCTGGATGTGGAAGTAGTGATTCCTTGGGTAGCGGTTTTAAATAAGGTTCAACATCACCTCTTTATCAAGCTTGGTCTGTGGTGTATATAACTGGCAAACAAACTTTTCAGTTGCTAAAATAATGTCTCCAAGCTTTTTAAGTACGCTTAGTTCGTCATACTGAAGATGACAAAATGTCTTCTAACAAGACACTTCTTTCTTTGAAAAACTGCCTCTTATAGGATGAAGTCTAAGAGCAAAGGATTTCTGTTTTCCTAATTTATTGATGAGATAGGTGAGATTAATTGACAGGTACTTGACAGCTTTTCCAGGAACTGAGGTATCATGGCAAAGGTGTGGAAATCTTATGTCTATTTCTGGAGATATTTGAATTCAAAAAAGGTTTTAAAATAAGACAATACGTTTTGCAGGTAGTAATAGTAATAATTTATTTTAATAAATGTTCGAATTGGGCTTCATTGACTTCGATACATTTTCTTAATCATGTGCTAAAAGATCTCCTTACTTTAAAAAACCGCTGCCCAAGGAATCACTACTTCCACATCCAGATTCTCTATTCAAGTCACTCACAACGAAAAAACTTTGTATGTGGAAATAATTGTTTATGGAACTTTAATAATATAATATTTGAAATCCTCTACCCCAAAACCGATAAAACGATACCCCACATACCACCCCCAGGTGATAGGGGGGATGGTAGTGGGGGGTGGATGAAGTAAAAAAATATTTTGAGGTTTCTGGTTCTTGTACATACACTAAATCACAATTTTTTTTCATCCCCTTTAATAAGGGGGTGGGGGTGGAAATAATGCCAAAAATTTTTTTGAGACCCTAGCTTCTCTTGTATATACCAAATACCAATTTTATCAACTCTTACCTGTTTGATTTACCCATTTACCCCAAATTTACCCCAATTTAACCCCTAACCCTTCGTCGGAACAACATGAAAATATAATCTAGTTCCAAATCTCGTTAAGGTACATACGTGTACCAAATTTCAAGTCAATATCTTAAACGGTTCTAGAGTAAACGTGCGCACAAAAAAAAGTTACACACAGACCGACAGACAGAAATTTTTTTTCGCTCAAACTTAAAATCTCGACGTTTCATGTCATTTTAAGCCTATTTGAACAATAAAAATTTTTAAATTTTTTTTTGTCGTTACTATACTTCCACTGGATGTGGAAGTAAAATATGTTGGCCTGGTCTCTGATAAAATTGACAGTATTCCGTTCTAATTGCCATAATTTCTGACGACTGTTGATCGCTTGCGCATAAGTTAATGATTTCGGATCTCCCCAAAAGTAAAAATCTAACGGGTTTAAATCTGGGCTACGAGAAGGTCATTGAAATTGGCTTCCTCGACCAATCCATTGATGCCACGGTTTTCGCGGAAAAAATAGTCAAGTGTAACGTTATAACTCGAAGCGAGATCCATACGTGCGCACTTGAATACGCATGCCTGTGACACCGACGCACTGAATTACATGTCACTAAATCAGAATTTGATCAATATATATGAGTGTTGGTTGATTTAAAAGATGGAAGTTGTAGCTTTCTGATGCTTTTTTGTTTTAAACAATACAAGCAAAGGATATATGGAAAAAATATACTTATATATATTATCACGCCCGAACTCGATCGTCGCAATGAAAAATATAGAAAAAAATAAAAGCCCTTCAAAAAAATTCTTTCTTCATTGAGAACTATTAAAAAATATGTACACTTCATTATCATTATGGTTTATTAAGTTGTAGTAACGTGGATTCACAAAAAAATACGTCTCAAATCATTTTAATTTCCTTGCTTGCTGATTTTCTTGATAAAATATATATATTGAAGATTGTAACTTGCCGAGAACTTGACCGATTGGAAAAAATAAAATATTACTATTTCGGAAAAAATGTATACTTTTCGAATGTTCAAACACAAATTCGTTTACTTGTATTCATTTTTTTGAAAATATGATCAATTAGATCATGATAAGAAATTGCGATTTTCACGATCTTATCCTTATAACTATGAAAATATTTTTGATTGTTTTGAATATAAATTCTGGAACTTTTCCAATACATTAACAAATGTAAGTATAAGGAATCCATTGGATATAGCTGAAATGTGGACAGGTGTCCCTGTAATAGATACAATACAGTAAAAGCACGTACAAATTCATGCGAACGATCAGCGGCTATGTGTGATGTCTGTGTATGCGTTCATAATTATATATTTTAGCTCCATACTCACTATTTATCCTCCTATTCACTAAGAAAAATGTTAAAAATATGTAATCAGAAACAGAAAAAGCTTTATTTTACTCGTTAGAACTACTAAGCATTTTTAGAGGTTCCATAGTATGCGCGTGGCCTCGCAGAGTGACAAAGTTACTTCACTATTTTTTTCCAGGAATACCGTGGCTTTAGCGATAAATTTTATTACGACATTTTTTGTTCAGAAACACGTGGTCTTTCCACCCGTATTTTTTATTTGTTCCTACCATGACCTTATTTCAAAATTTTGAAAAAATGGATGAAAAAAATTTTTCTTTCACTTTTATTTTATGTTTTGCATCTGAGCGGAATGTAAACTTTTCAGGATATTATTCTATACACTTTCACGAACTCATTAAAAACAAATTATTCATTTTGTAAGTTTTTGTAGGTTTCACTACAAAATGTTCTCTGTCGTCTGTGCTATGTGGATAAAGAGCTTTATTGTTAAAAAAGAATCAACAAAATCGGTCCAGTGGGAGCCCCTGGCTAAGCCGGAAAAGAAAACGACTTGTGTTTTAAACATATAGAATAAAATGTCCATACCACAAAAAAATGGAACTACGTACATTGCAGGTACATTATTAATCCAAAAAAAAAATGGTAAAAGTTCCTTGCCAACAAAAGCATTCTCTGACGTTTATCGATTAGCAATCAAGCAGACATCCCGTATACCTCAACAATTTTAGTTTATTGACTTTTGATATATAAAGTAAGCCTTCAAGGTCTTCCGAGTTTACCAAACCTACGATTTCGAAGCGTATTTTATTTATAAAACCAGATGATTGGCAAAACTATCCGCATTTATAATTATCATCGCCGTCGAAAAATAATCCAGCCAGTTTATATCCTTTAAAATATGGCCTGCGAAAAATTAATTTGAAACATTTTAAACTTGAACTTATATAAGAGTGTGATGACATTCAAAATTGTTTTTTGTTGTCAAGTATTTAAAGGTACCTACTTAATGGGTCTATAACCTTCTACAAAAACGTGTTTTATTATAAATAAAAAAACCGGTATCCACTTAATTACATTGTTGTAAAATAAGATTTTAATTACTATTGATAATGGAAAATTACGATCTTATACTTATGCTGGCAAATTGACAGTGTTATTATATTCACCAAGTCACGAACGTTTTTTGGAAAAGGCACTGGAACTGGCCGTTATTTTGAATTTTCTGGACCTACTTGAAAAAATCCACGGCAACAGGCAGTGGCTCAAAAGTCTCAAAATTTGCTGTTAGACTTGATCTAGAGAAGGCTTTTTAGAAAATTTACCCATGTAATGCAGATGGTAAAAACTACTAGTAGTTTAGTAAAAAACCGCTGCCCAAGGAATCACTACTTCCACATCCAGATTTTCTATCCAAGTCACTCACAACGAAAACATTTTGGAAAAATGTGGAAATAATTGTTTATGGAACTTTAATAATATAAAATTTGAAATCCTCTACCCCAAAAACCCATAAAACGATACCCCACATCGGTAGTGGGGTGAGGGTGGATGAATTAAAAAAATATTTTGAGGTTTCTGGTTCTTGTACACACACTAAATCACAATTTTTTTTCATCCCATTTAACAATGGGGTGGGGGTGGTGAATGCCAAAATTTTTTTTTGAGACCTTAGCTTCTCTTGTATATTCTAAATACCAATTTTATGGACTCTTACCTGCTTTATTTACCTATTTACCCCAAATTTACCCCAATTTACCCCCCAATCCTTCGACGGAACAAGATGAAAATATAATCTAGTTCTAGATCACGTTAAAGTACATATGTGTACCAAATTTCAAGTGAATATCTTAAACGGTTCCAGAGTAAAGGTGCGCACAAAAGAAGTTACAGACAGACAGACAAACAGAAAATTTTTTCACTCAAACTTAAAATCTCGACGTTTCATGACATTCTAAGCCTACTTGAACAATAAAAATTTTTTAAAATTTTTTTGTCGTTACTATACTTCCACAGGATATGGAAGTAAGTAGATGTTCTTTTGATATACCTAAGCATTCGAAAAAACCGTTTTGGAGCACCTTTCCCAATCCCCCCATCGAGTGCACAGCCACGTCGATCCGGAAAATATAAAGTTTTGTTAGATACGTCAAAATGAACATCTCCCTAAAATATTTCCACATTGTAAAAAAAATGCTGAAATTTTGTTGCTCAAATAGGGTACGTGTGTCATGAAACGTCGAAATTTTAAGTTTGAGCCCACAAAATAAATATTTTGAAACTTCCTATGCATTTTAATTAAATAACGGCTAAACAAATTATTTTAAATTATTTTACGTTACAATACATTAAAAATAAACACAAAACACAAATATTTAAAAAAAACGGAAAATCAGATATGACAAGAGCCGAAAACATTATAAAATAATGAAGATTGTTGAATTTATGATGAAAAAAAACTTAACAAATTATATTTTGTTAAATAATAGAATATACGAAAAAAGACTAAAAATGTTAAAAAAAAAGTCTCGACATGATGAAAATGGAGTGATGTATACCATTAAGTTAGTTGCCTAGTTACAATATTCAGGGAGTGGGGAGATAATTTTTTTTCGAACGTGCGTTATGTCCTCAATGGTGCTTTATGCGATGTAATTCAAAAAGTTTTAGTTGTGGATAATTTTCAACTAGCAGAGAGAGAAATATGCGCAAATTTCAAGAAAAAATATCAATATGTTTACTTATAATCGACTAAAACGCAAAAACTAACGTATCACTGATTCAGAAGCAAGTAGAACATCAGTCTTTTTTTTTTAAACGTTGGTTATTTCATATAGTTTCATAATTCGCTTATCGTTTTTGGTTTCACAAAAAAATCACGTAGTTATTTGAAATTGTTTATACGTGCAATGGAATTAGGTTCCAAAAAATTAGTTTCAATTTATTTTTTTTCTTTCTAAACGCCACCGTAAAGTACATTTCAAAACCTACACTTTAAAAGAAACCGCTGCCCAAGGAATCACTACTTCCACATCCGGATTTTCTATCCAAGTCACACGACGAAAAAATTTGTAACTGGAAATAATTGTTTATGGAACTTTAATAATATAATATTTGAAATCCTCTACCCAAAAAACCCATAAAACGATACCCCAAATCGGTAGTGGGGTGGGGGGTGGTGACAGGGGGTGCGAGTGGGGTGGTGGATAAAGTAAAAAAATATTTTGAAGTTTCTGGTTCTTGTACACACACTAAATCACATTTTTTTTTCATCCCCTTTAATAACGGGTGGGGGTGGTAATGGAGGTGGCTAATGCCAAAATTTTTTTTTGAGACCTTAGCGTCTCTTGTCTATACGAAATATCAATTTTATGAACTCTTACCTGCTTGATTTACCTATTTACTCCAAATTTACCCCAATTTACCCCCCAACCCTTCGACGGAACAAGATAAAAATATAATCTAATTCTAGATCTCGTTAAAGTACATATGTGTACCAAATTTCAAGTCAATATCTCAAACGGTTCCAGAGTAAACGTGCGCACAAAAAAGTTACAGACCGACAGACAGAAATTTTTTTTCGCTCAAACTTGAAATCTCGACGTTTCATGACATTCTAAGCCTATTTGAACAATAAAAATTTTTAAAATTTTTTTTGTCGTTACTATACTTCCACTGGATGTGGAAGTAATTCACAAAATATCGCAAAACTAAATTGCTTCTAGCTTTTGCTCATAATTGGGCCGTTCTTCTATAGGAAATGAACCCCCTCCTTTTCCGTTATCGTTGAAAGGTTTGAAATTCAGTTTTCGGCAAACAAAAAGTCACATTCAACGAGCCATAACTCGGTTCGTATTGCATCTACAGAAATAAAAAAAAATCGATTTGGTATTTTATAGGCTTCATTTTTGCTTAGAACAATTTTTTTGATAAAACGTAAGGTTCTGAAGTTATTCGTGAAAAATTGTTCTAAAACATGCATTTTTAGGTAAAAAATCAACATTTTCAATCACGAATAACTCAAAAAGTATTGACTCATCGAAAAAACTTCATACCTAGAACATTTTTTGCTTAGAATTTATTCCTGTATTGATTTCTGCGGTTATTTTGAATGTAATAATTTCCACCCCCGAGAAGGAGTGGCATCCACCCCCAGAGTAAAAGCACACATCGGCACTATATAACTTTTGTTCTTTGAGCCATTCCCTAATTACTGTCCAAATTTCACGACAATCGGTTTTATCCGAAAGAATTCTGAGCGGAAAACCGTCAAACACTGGACTATTTTCAACCACCTACATTCTACAGGTAGATGATTCAATTAAACAATTTTTATTCGTTATTACCTACACGACTGCAAAGTTTTAGCAAGCCATGTATTCGTATCTAATTACACCAATTTTCTAACCTTACTTCCTGCGCCTACTATTATAAATAAAAATTCTAATCGAGCAAATCTCGATTATGATGAAAACAATAAAATCACAAGTTGTCCATTTCTAATGTTTGTGCACTGTTGCCGTTCTTTGTTCACAGCCACCTAACTATTATTAATCCGCGGCAAACTAATTTGCAATATTTTCAGCGAATGATACAAGAAATCTAAATAATGTTGTAAAAGAACTGGGTAGATTGTTATGTATGTACACACGTAACGTGGTTGGCCGTGCAAATTTTCAAACAAAACACAAGCGTCAGAAACAGTAGTCGATGGCCTGAGCATTGTTGTACGGTGGCGTTATTTGCATATGCGCTTAACAAACGACAATGCTTGATGTATTTACACCTGATTTAAACAGAGCTGCTGGAAAGTGTGAAAAACAGAGTTTTTAGATAGTGTATGTATGGTGTTAATACATACAAAGGAGCCTTAACTAAATGCAGTTTAAAACATAAGCAGATTTGTTAAATAAAATAGGTTATAACATGAAGTTAAATTATGCCAGTGTACCTATTTGTATGAAAACACCTTTTCTTTGAATGTTTTTGGAGTGAAAGTAGTCACCACAGTCATGTTAATTTTATCCAGAAGCGGATTAAGTAGGTATGTAGGTACCTATATTATTTTAGATCTGCAGTTCTATCTTTGGTCTTCTGTATTTTAAGATCAAAAAGTACAGTATTCGTCACAGTCCTCACTAGGTAGTTTACTGTTGGCAAAAACTCATTTTTAGTAGATAAAAACGTGTTAGAACTTGGTAGGTACCTAGTTGAGTTTCAGGAATTCAGTCGTTATCTCGTCGATTTCATAATTATTACAGTGCTTAACACAACCTCAAATTTAAATCTGATACTGTGGCTGCACTAAATTGTTCACGGTGCTTTAAAAAAAACCGCTGTCCAAGGAATCACTACTTCCACATCCAAATTTTTTATCCAAGTCACTCACAACGAAAAAAATTTGTATGTGGAAATAATTGTTTATGGAACTTTAATAATATAATATTTGAAATCCTCTACCCCAAAAACCCATAAAACGATACCCCACATCGGTAACGGGGTGGGGGTGGTGATGGGGGGTGGTAGTGGGGGTGGATGAAGTAAAAAAATATTTCGAGGTTTCTGGTTCTTGTACACACACTAAATCACAATTTTTTTTCATCCCCTTTAATAATGGGGTGGGGTGGTAATGGGGGTGGCTAATGCCAAAACTTTTTTTGGGACATTAGCTTCTCTTGTATATACTAAATACCAATTTTATGGACTCTTACCTGCATGATTGACCTATTTTCCCCAAATTTACCCCAATTTACCCCCCAACCCTTCGACGTAACAAGATGAAAATATAATCTAGTTCTAGATCTCGTTAAAGTACATATGTGTACCAAATTTCAAGTCAATATCTCAAATGGTTCCAGAGTAAACGTGCGCACAAAAAAAGTTACAGACAGACCGACAGACAGACCGATAGACCGACAGACAGAATTTTTTTTTCGTTCAAACTTAAAATCTCGACGTTTCATGACATTTTAAGCCTATTTGGACAATAAAAATTTTTTTAAATTTTTTTGTCGTTACTATACTTCCACTGGATGTGGAAGTAAAAATTGTCCTACTACGAGTCGATGCACTTAACCAAAATACGATGGAAATTTCGAAATTATTGTTGATTTTTAGCAGTTTGAATAAATATTTTGCTCTAAAATTTGGCACGGAGGTATAGTTCAATAAAGCACATAGTTCCACCAACTTTCGTTAAAATTGATGGATTATTACATCATATTTCTTAAACTGTTAAGAAAAGGCAATTTTTGGGGGTTTTTATTTTTTTACAAATTTACAAATTATCCTATATATACTATTTTCTACGATTGTGCTGAAAGTCAAATTTTCTAACTTCAAAATGACTGCAGAAAATATCACTTTGTCGCACGCCGTGCGGCAAAGAATTTGCCACACGCCTTGATTACTTCTTCACACACCGGAATAAAATAGTGTGTTTACCTTAAAGAATTTTATATTACTTACTGGTAATAACAATTATATTCTATAAATGTACATTAATTACACATGAATTGCAATTACAAAGCCAAATTTTCTAACTTCAGAATGACTGCGGGAAATGTCACTTTAAATAAAATCTGACAGGCAGCAAATTTAAAATTTTGGAAAGACTTTAAAAAAGGGAAATAACTTCACAACCGTAGAAAAAATAATATGTAACACACATGTGGCAAGCTTCATTGCAAAACTCGTATGATAGGAACACTCGCTGCGCTCGTGTTCCTACTTTCATTCTTCGTTTTGCAATGAAGCCCTTGCCACATTTGTATTACAATCTACTATTTTCATCAGCCAACCCCATTACCATCCCTATCGGAAATTTGAGCGTGGAAGTAGAGATTTCTTAGGCAGATTTTTTCATAACTTTCCGCTAACATTCCTTGTATGACTGAATTGTACTCAATGTTATAATAATTATGAGGTATACGGAAACTCGATTAGACGCCCCACATAAAAATACACACACACAATGAGAGTGGATACTCCTATTGTATTTCGCCAATTAATGACGCAGATACCGATTGCGCTGATAAACAATATCTAGGTATATATAATTTCTTATCTGTGGATTTCAGAGTTAAATTGGCAGACGCCGGCAAAGGTGACAGTTTATGGTTAAAAAAATGTTCCAACTAGTTTGTTTCGATACATTCAAATATGCTGGAATACCTCACCGTTCCTTCTAACGATTACTCCAACTTGCGGTTCTACTTGCCTCCGATCGACGTCGATGGCGGGACCACGAACCTGAAGACCCATCTCTATCAGTAAGTAACTTTTTTTTTTTAGTGTTGGACGGTTTGAAAATGTGTTTAGCATAACAATGATATTTTGCCATTGAAACTATTATATTCAAAAATCCAAAAACAGGTAAATATATTTGTTTTTTTTTTTTTTTTGGGATTTTCGACATTTTTCGGGTTTGCCTCTGAGGTAGTTTCGACATACACCAAAACACCCCAATAAACACTAGCAGGTATATTATACGTGAAATTTATGTTCCAATAGTTTACAAATGGTTTTGGTGTAATAATTATACCTTTATGATATACCACTTTATGATTTTACGTTTTTATGGACCAAAAATTTTGGAATTTTGGAATGGTATTTGGGGATTGAGTCCTGCTTGTTGTAAAACTAAAGTATACCAAAAATGACATGATTTGGTGTTCTACAGGGTGTTTTATAAGCAAAGTTGTAAAAATCACCACTAATAAAGTAACTTTATTTTTCAAAATATGAAAAAATTCCTCTAAGAAAAGTTATTTAGAATGCAATTTTATACCTCTATACCAATATAAAATTATTTTTTTGAAACCGCATTTTTTCAATAAATTAGTATTTTATTTTGAACCATTCAATTAAAACTGCATAGAAATTATTTTTTGTGAATTAATATTTAAAGTTATGTAGAAGCTAAAAGTAGGCTATGAGAAAAGCAGTAGATACACATTTATCATTTATTATTGACATATCTGTCAAACGTAGTCAATATTATCCTTAATTTCTTTTTCAAATTAACGAACCAAGCATAAAACACTAAGTGACAATGGTACTCACAGTGCGTGAAAAAATTTATATTGTGCAATGCGGTGAAAACTCGCTAAGAGAAGTGGTAAGCCAATTTAATTTGAAATTTCCAAACACTGCTTTGTCACATACTCAGGCTATGAGAAAAATAAGAAAAAGTTTCTGGCTACTGGTAGTGTTCTTAACATGAAAAGAAAAATAAAAGCATATGATGAAGACAATGTTGGGGATATTATAGCTCATGCCTCTGTTATACAAAATCCTAGGATGCCACTAAGAGAGAGATCAGCTCTTATTAATATCAGCAAGTCTGAACTCCAAAGAATTTACAAGGCAAAGAAAATTAGGGCATATAAAGCAAATTATAAACATACGCTTGAAGAGGGAGATGACGGCCGTAGGTTGGATTTTTGTTTGACCATTGGAGAAAAAATCATGGAAGAGAGATTTTTTCATCATATCATAATTTTCTTAGATGAATTCACATTCACAACCAATGGTGTTGTTTCATCTCAGAATTGTCGGTTTTGGGCTTCTGAAAATCCAAATTTTAGGATTCATTGTAGAAGACAATATTATAAAAAAGTGAATGTGTGGTGTGCCGTTTCTTATCACGTTGGAGTTATTGGACCTTATTTCACTGAGAGAAGGTTAAACCAGCACACTTATTTACAGCTTCTTGAAAGATTTTCTGAAGAACATTTAAATATTTTAAGAGATATGCCTTTAGTTCATTCTCAACATGATGGTTGCCCTGGCCACTCCATAGAAATGGTTAATCGGTGGTTGAATTTAAATTTTGGAGAAAATTGGATTGCCAGGAATGGACCGATCAAGTGGCCGGCGAGATCTCCGGACCTATCAATATTGGATTTCTTTTTATGGGGTCTACTCAAGCAGTTGGTTTACGCTGAACCACTTCCTAACGATGTAGCAGTACTGAAGCAGAGAATTACAAATGCCGTAAACTCCATACCGTTAGATCATATTCGAAACAGTTTTAAGGGCTTCAGGCGAAGGATCGAAATGTGTGTGTATGTGGGTGGTAGCTACGTCGAGTAATAAAAAAATTGTAAACATTGTTTTGTATTGGTCAATAATTAATTTGTTTGTGAATCTGTTATGTTTTTGACATTTACTACTTGTTATAATTTTTAAATCTCATTAATCTTCTGTTAGTAATTGTTTCTTGTTTTACAATTAGTTCGATTAACATTATACCTTCTTACATCTCGTATATTCAATTTTTTATTTACCAATAGCCTACTTTTTGAGATGATTAACATTTGCTCCTACACAACTTTAAATATGAATTCAACTCTTAATTCGCAAAAAATGGGAAGTTTCAAAAAAATAATTTTATATTCCTGAAATTTGGTATGGAGGTATAAAATTTCATTCTAAATAACTTTTCTTAATGGAATTTTTTCATATTTTAAAAAATAAAGGTACTTTATTTATTAGTGGTGATTTTTACAACTTTGCTTATAAAACACCCTGTAGAACACCAAATCATGTCATTTTTGGTATACTTTAGTTTTACAACAAGCAGGACTCAATCCCCAAATACCATTGAAAAATTCCAAAATATTTGGTCCATTACACCTCTTGTTACATCTATCCTGGGACACACTGTATATTATGATCTACTAAATTTCCAATTGATTTGAAAGACGTTTTAAAAAACTGTCAATATAGGTACGTCATATAAGTTAAATCAACTTTTAGCAAAGACTTCATATTTGCGGCATGTATTATATTAATTTATTTGTTTAAAATATATTGGTCATAAACCACTAATAAACGTGTTTCTTTTAGTTTTATTTTGGTAATATCATTAACCTAAATTTTACTGCAGGTTTTAATCTTTGGTATAAACACGAGCCTTGGATTGCAAGCAAGCAAGCAAGTAGAAGATTATTTAGAATTGTAAGTACAACAATGCGCCTCCCCGAAACCTGGCCCGAAGCCAAACAGACAACCACGGCGCGCAGCCCAGTGATGGATGTAGAGTTGGGTGGGATATGACTAAAACAATAATTAACGAAAGAAAAATAAACTCCTGTCTAAAAAATAAAAGACTTAAAAATTAACAATTTGATTGAGCAATAACAATACTTAGAGATAATTAAAATGACACTTTGTCGTAGCACACGCGCACTGAAAAATTTTGGCTGTTCATGTTGTAGAACTCTCCAAAATCGTCCTAAGTTGAAGACATAATCAAAATTCGACTTAGGCAAAAATTTCATTTAAAGACATTTTTGGGAATCTGCAGAGGCGCAGATCAGTCCATAAAGACCGTTTTGGGTTCTATAAGGCGTTGGAAATGACCAGGTGAAAATTCGAAGAAACACCGAATTTTCACTTAGGAAAAATGTTTTTGGTTCAGAATATCAGAGTAGAAGTATATAACGACAAAGATTTATGAATAATATACTTTTTCAAAGGTACCATAAATTGGACTTTGAAAAATAATATTTTTGGAAGGGCGTCAAAATTTGGCCCAGGAATCGATTTATCGAAAGTACGCCAAAGTTTCACTTGCAGACTAATTTTTCAAAACTGCGTTGAAATTTGGCTTGAAGATCGATTTTTCAAAAGTACGCCAAAATTCCACCCGCGGATTAACTTTTCAAAAGTACCTTGAAATTTGGCTTGAAAATCGATTTTTCAAAAGTACGCCAAAATTTCACCCGCAGATTAACTTTTCAAAAGTACCTTGAAATTTGGCTTGAAAATCGATTTTTCAAAAGTACGCCAAAATTTCACCCGCAGATTAGTTTTTCAAAAGTACCTTGAAATTTGGCTCGAAAATCGATTTTTCAGAAGTACGCTAAAATTGGTCTTAAAATGGATTTTTCAAAAGTACCACAAAGTCAGTTTAAAAAGTACCACGAAAATATACTTTAAATTATTTTTTATTTTTTATTCCTCAACCAAAGACATTGACCTTTGAGGTACGGTCATTGAAAGCCCAATTCTAAAGTATGAGCATAAAATTTTAACGATGCACTGCATCCAAAAAGCAAAATAGAAGATTTTGTCAAAGCCGGCGTAGTGCCGATAAGCAAAAATTGATAAAAATCAATGCACATGTACAGGGCCGGTTTCTCGCATGGAAAGAGTTTGGATTGACTCAGCGGCTCGCAATTTGGTCGAGCGCGTTGAGTGGTCCCGACAAAGCGATGGTAGAAAAGCCAATAACAGGGCTTTTCAAATGACAAAGTTATAGAGGAAAACGCCTTGTGCATAAAAATCCAAAAATTCAATTTTGCCTAATAGTCGCTCGAAGGTGAGACGCTGCCAAATCGATATTATTAATCGACTGTGATAAGGGTTAGTAAGTCGTGGACTGATCGAACGCCACTCAACTTATGCAGTAATAAGTCCTCTGAATGTGTTTGAGTACGTGAATTTCCACGATACAAGAACTTTAAAGCTAGGTAGTCTCTAGCGAAACTAAATTCATTTAGTAAAACTTTTTTAAGTTAATTTCAGTCAGCCTTAATTATTCATTTACCCAGAGTCTGAAATGATTCTAAAAGCTCGCATTTTGATTCTGAGAAGGTACGTATGAATCTTTTCTACCTAATCGATCGTTAGCGCGAGCGCTCTCGCTTGTATGGTCTGAAAGTCACTACCTTGATTGGGGAAGGCACGATTCTTTCTTGAGAATTTTGTATAACCAATTCTGTTAAATAAACGGATTCTTTGAACTAATGTTTCTTAATTGATCTTGAGGCCTGTTGACGGTCTATAATCCCTGGAACTTTCGTATAGAAAACCGGATGTGTCGAGTTAATTCGCATTAACGTTCGACCTTCTGGTTGTTTTACGGAGGTTCGATAGGGATTTTTTTATGCGTTTTTTGAGAAATATATTCCGTTATTAATGGACCAAAACGCGATTTTCGCGTACCAAAACTAATCCCTCCGCAGAGAAATTCTTCGGTTGGGATTTTTTTATGCAAAAATTCAGGAAATTAAGAGGTGCCTAAACCCCTAACGAGGGAATTCGGGTCCAGAGAGAGCGTAGTTTCCGATCTGTGGTAGTGCAGCCTTGGTCCCGCTTTTCGGCTACCGAAGTCATCTTATCTCGAACCCGCCTGGGAGGTAGAAGAACGGGGTAATACGCGACTGGCGCCCCCTGAGAAATAAATTGGTGTCGCGTCATTTTGACGCCCGGTAGTGCGTTCTTCTACATGGCGCCCAACGTGGGGCGTTGTTAGTCAGCAGGGCTTTCTGGAAAGGATATGGATGAATCAACGCCTTTCCAGTTTTACGACGAGCCGACATCTGTGATGGACAACGTCTCTAGAGGGTTAGAGAGGCCGTGCGCGGAGGATGTACTGGGTAGTTCGGGGGTTGGCCCGAGTACCACTGAAGGAGTCATACAGCCCTCCTCAGAACAAGTGTTCGCCCAAATGGCAGCAGGTCTTGCCAAAGCTCTAAGCGAAGCCACGCACGAGCATAAGTATCGGTCGAAGCATCCAAATGCGGAATTTCATGGCTTCGAACACGAAGACCCTGAAACCTTCATTTATCAAATGGAGGAATTTTTCGTCCGAGTACGAATTACGCAGGATAACGACCGACTATATAAAATATCAGAACAGCTCAAAGATGATGCTAAGAAATGGTTCGAACAATATCGAACCCTAATTACCACGTATCCTCTATTCCTCGAGCGGTTCAGAAGCCGTTATGATTCAGGTGAAGTACTCACCGAAGCAGTAGCTAATTTATATGGCAAGAAACAAGATGCCGAGGAAAATACGTCAGTATTTATTTCCAGGAAGGTATGCCTCTTCAAGAGGATCGATCCGTTTAAGCCGGAGGCGATGAAGGCGGCTACCATCTTCAATCAGTTGAGACCTGATATGAAAATGCTCCTAAAGAGTGCCGTCATACTAGATACAAATACACTAGTGACGATGACCGAACAAATGGCCAAAATCATGGATGAGAATAAAGAATTCGAGATTCTGCAAAATGCAAAGAAAAGCAAAGACCGAGAAGCGTCCACCTCTACCGCTTCAGCTCAAGGGAATCAGCAATCGAGCAGTAACTGGAGAACGGAACCCTCCGCATTAGCGAAGCCGTCCTCCAGTTCCTTTGGTGCATCTAGGACACCATTCAATGGATCTCAAAGAAGAGATAATCCGCCAGCACCAAGGGTGCATTTTGCAAATAATATTTCCTCGCTGCCTAGAGGGGATATACCGAGAAGGGGTACTGGAGACGTAAGGAACTCCCGAGTCCCGTATCGCCCTTGCAGATATTGCCCAACAGAGCAGTGGCATTTTCATGCGGAATGCCCAAACAATCCCTATCGTAATATGAATACGGGAAACCAAGCGGGGGTCAGAGGCGATGGCCCAGGCCGAACTGTACCAGCCCCGCCTACCAGGCCCCAGCAGGCTCGAAGCGACCCTCGAGGAAGCTCCGAAGCAAGAAGTTTAAATTAAAAAACTTCGATGACCTTCCTGACCTTAATTACCTGTTTAAGGATCAAGAAGTCAACCTATCTCCCCACCGATTCACTCCATTAGAATCTATCAATCAAACCAACGACGCTTTCCCTCTGCCTCGCATTAAGATTATAATTAATAATCGAGCGGTTAACGCTTTATTGGATACAGGTTCGACAAGGAATATTATCCAACCGAAATTTTTGAACGACATTGATCAACTTACAGCTCCCCAAACTTTTGTTATGGCTTGTGGCGATGGTTTAGTAGAATCCCTCGGGACTACGACCATAAACGTTAATGTACTAGATGTACCCTTTCAGACCACGTTTCAGGTCATTCAAAATTTAAACGAAGAGCTCATTCTGGGAGCCCCCTTTTTATATGCTCACAATGTCGTATTCGATTATCAACGTAAATGTGTCTACGTCGGCACCGAAGAGCGAATAACCGTCTTCTGGAATCAAGCGGCACATCAAGCAAGGAAGCAATGCCGGCTTCCCGAAGAACTGATCATCGGAAACGATAATTTAAAACCTCTATTCGAGGAATTCGCTGAATTGTTCACCGCGGTGCCTACCCAAGCTACCACGGTGACAACGAAACATAAAATAAAAGTTAAAGACGACCGCCCGTTCAATATCAAACCCTACCCTATGTCTCCTACTAAGAAAAAAGTTATGTACGATCAAATTGAAGAGATGCTGAAAGCCGGGGTCATAGAACCGAGTACCGCTCAGTACAGTTCGCCTCCCATTATAATTGAAAGGCCCGGCAAGAAGCCTCGCTTCTGCATTGATTATCGTCACTTAAATGAAGTAACGGAAGACGAAGCATCCGTCTTACCAAAGATATACGAGAGTATAAAGGATCTAGGAAACGCCAACATATTTACGGTGTTGGACCTCAAGAGCGGATATTGGCAAATCCCTCTTGAGGAGTCGTCAAAAAACTATTCTACGTTTACAACATTAGATGGAGCATCTTACCGATTTAACGTGATGCCTTTCGGATTGAAGACCGCTCCATGTACATTCCAAAAATGTATGGCAAGAGACGTATTGACCGGCTACTTGCATCATTTCTGCAAAGTATATCTCGATGATATTATCATCTACAGTGAAAATATAGAACAGCATGTAAACCATCTGAGAGCCGTTTTTGAACGCCTACGTTTACATAATTTAAAAGTGTCACCAGAAAAATGTGTGGTAGCCACATCTAGTATAACCTATCTCGGGCATAAGATAAATGCCAATACTACTCAACCTTTAGAAAAACATATTCTGCAGATACAGAACTATCCTGTGCCTACGACAAGGCGCCAGCTTCAGAGTTTCCTAGGCTTATGTAATTGGGTACGTGAATATATCCCGAATGTTGCAATAATTACTAAGCCCTTGACCCGACTACTCTCGAAGGACTGGCGCTATAAGTGGAATACAGAAGCCCAAGAATCCTTTATCCTACTGAAAGAGGTATTAAATAAACCTCTAGGACTGCACCGGCCAGATTTCAATAAAATGTTCATACTTCAGACGGACGCATCCTTAATAGGATTATCTGCAGTATTATATCAATTGGGGGATAATGACCAGAAGCACATCGTCTCTTATGCTAGTAATACGTTATCTCCGACGGAGAGAAAATACCATATCAATGAATTGGAATGTTTGAGCGTCGTTAATTATATAAGGAAATACAAAATATATTTGGCAGACCGTCCATTTATAGTCAAAACCGACAATCGAGCTTTACTATGGTTAAATAAGCATAAGGACGAGAAAACGAAATTTACACGTTGGTCATTATTACTTCAGGAATACAGCTTCACAATAGAACATTGTCCCGGCAAGGAAAATATATTGGCAGACTATTTGAGCAGAAATCCTCAAGGCCCGAACGTCGAAGCAGACGACGAAGAGGAGAGAATGTATCCACCAAAATTCTCGTACAAGGAACGAATATCAGTAATTACCACATTGGAATTAAACGATCAGGTCAGAGAAGCGCAATCGCACTCCAGAGATATCCAAGACCAAATCGAACGATGGAATACTCTAGTGAGACAAGCAGATAAAACCGAGGCAGAGGTGAAATTCGTCAATACAAGACAAGTGATAGGCGGCACACTTTGGACAAGAGGCGAAAATGTTATAGAAAAATTATACGTACCAAAACGTATGGTCATGAGAGTAATATCTCATTTTCACGACCGACCGGAAGTAGGTCACCCCGGCCGCGATGAAACTGTTAGAATCATCTCGGGCCGCTATTATTTTAATAATTTGTCGAGACTAGTTAACAAATATTTAAATGAGTGCATTATTTGTAATTCCGTAAAAAGCAGACAATCACAACCGAAGGCTCCTCTCAGAAGCCATGCTCCATCGCATCCGTTCGAAGTTCTAAGCGTCGATGTAATCGGACCGCTTCAGCGAACCAAAGATGCAGATAACCGATATATATTAATGGTAGAGGATGTATTTAGTAAGTGGGTCGAAGCCAAGGCGTTCACCCAAGTCAGTGGAAAAACAATAGCACAATTTATCGAAGAGGAACTAGTGGCGAGATATGGCGTTCCGAGGGTCATCATTTCCGACCAGGGAGGCCACTTCAATTCCGGCTTTTACGATACGTTCTGTACACGTAACAATATTGAAAGATTCTTCACAGCAGCTTACCACCAACAGGCCAATCCAATAGAAAGGAGGGTGCAAGAAGCTAAGAAGATCTTAAAAACCTTATTATATGGTTCACCCAACGACGAGTGGGATCGACATGTTAGTCAGATGGCATATATCTTGAGAACAAGAAAAAACGCCGCTACGGGGCATACGCCCAGTTTCGTAGTACTCGGCTATGAATTACCGCAGATTGGTGATTGGAATATGTTCGCTTATAGACAAGAGCGTCGTAATCAAGCGGACGTTCCCCGCCTTGAAAGAGTCAAGGAGATTCGTAAAAATCAAACAAATTACCAATGGCGTTACGCGCCCAAAGTGGCGGTAACGCCGGTCGTATATAAAGTGGGAGATATGGTAATGACTAAAAGGATCAGGAAGGATCATACCTTCACACCGTCGTGGAGTGGGCCACACAAGGTTTTTAAAGAGATTGTCTAATGAAGTTTACCTCATTCACAAGGGGGTAACTTCGACGAGATTACATGTCGATGCCATCAGGCCGGCACCTAAGGGAGATCCCGATGTTGAATTGGAATTGTCTGAAGAATCAGAAGATAGTCCGGATGAAATTCATCTTAGTGACGACGCTTCCTCATCAGACAATGAGATCGCGCCCAGGTCAGAGCGACGTAGCGATACCACACTAGTTCAAATCAATGTTCCCGCAAGTGCTCAAGATGAGCCGGATGTAATAAGTCGAGATCCCGAAGATGCTCGAGATGAGCCAGATATAGAAGAGTCACCTCTAGATATTTCTGAGGTCGACCACGGCTAATAGCCGTTTTCGCTTTTTTTTATATTTTTTCTCAAAATTCTAAGTGGCGATTTTGACCTGTATGCGGTCGAATCGAAAATTTAAAGTCTACTCCATGAGCAGACATGGAAAGACGGCGAACCCGACGCAAGAGCGCGATCCGGTAAGCCTAGCTTCTCAAGAGCGAGAGCCGCCAAGTTCGAGTAATGGATGTAGGCATAAGTACGAATCAGTACGAGTTTCGGAAGCTGTTTTTCTTATGCAAGAAGACAACTTCTATTTTAATCATTTTAAGTCAACAAAATTAACGTATACCCCAAATGGAAACTACGAGTTTCAGAAGCCGTTCTTCGCTCAAGAAGACGCTTCAATTTTTTTTTTATACTTTTTTCACAAGTCGTGATGACCGCACGAGTATCGTAAGCCGATTTAATCTACCTTACGAAGTAGAAACTACGAGACGAGTTTCAGAAGCCGTTCTTCGCTCAAGAAGACGCTTCAATTTTTTTTTTTATACTTTTTTCACAAGTCGTGATGACCGCACGAGTATCGTAAGCCGATTTAATCTATCTTACGAAGTAGAAACTACGAGACGAGTTTCAGAAGCCGTTCTTCGCTGAAGAAGACGCTTCAATTTTTTTTTATACTTTTTTCACAAAGTAGTGATGACCGCACGAGTATCGTAAGCCGATTCAATCTACCTTACGAAGAACCAATTTCTAACCATTATAAGTTAACAAAATTCATGTTAGAAAAATATTTCATTAAAAACAACACATTGTGTTCGTTAGTCGACGCGTCCCAGTCGACGACTTGCTAAAAAGTCAATCTAGTTGCAGAACTGCATTTTCCATGTGCAGAAATGGAAAGATGACCCAGCCTGTCGCAAGGGCGCGGCATGGTGAAGTCTGGAACTCAAAGGCGAGGACCGTCCAAGCTGCGGCATGGAGATATAGACAGCCTCTTCTAGAAAGGGCCGAAGTCAAGCAAGAGCGAGACCAGGGCGAAAAAGCGAGTGCAACGAATTAGTGAGAGTGGACGCTAATCAAAATTGTGCTACGCTTCGCACTTCGACGCGGGTGTAATTAAGTTGATAAAAATGTTGTATCAACTTGGCGTATTGTTTAAAAAAATGTATTTATTTTTAAGTTAGATAGGCGAATCAGCCGTCTGCCCCAATTAAGGCCGTTATTTTTAAACATCTGTACCATAGGTCAGACCGTCAAATGAAGGCATACAGACATACAAGTGAATATGGAAATTAAAGGCAATCGATGAGTAGAAAAGATTCAACCAAAGGAGGGGAGTGTTGTAGAACTCTCCAAAATCGTCCTAAGTTGAAGACATAATCAAAATTCGACTTAGGCAAAAATTTCATTTAAAGACATTTTTGGGAATCTGCAGAGGCGCAGATCAGTCCATAAAGACCGTTTTGGGTTCTATAAGGCGTTGGAAATGACCAGGTGAAAATTCGAAGAAACACCGAATTTTCACTTAGGAAAAATGTTTTTGGTTCAGAATATCAGAGTAGAAGTATATAACGACAAAGATTTATGAATAATATACTTTTTCAAAGGTACCATAAATTGGACTTTGAAAAATAATATTTTTGGAAGGGCGTCAAAATTTGGCCCAGGAATCGATTTATCGAAAGTACGCCAAAGTTTCACTTGCAGACTAATTTTTCAAAACTGCGTTGAAATTTGGCTTGAAGATCGATTTTTCAAAAGTACGCCAAAATTCCACCCGCGGATTAACTTTTCAAAAGTACCTTGAAATTTGGCTTGAAAATCGATTTTTCAAAAGTACGCCAAAATTTCACCCGCAGATTAACTTTTCAAAAGTACCTTGAAATTTGGCTTGAAAATCGATTTTTCAAAAGTACGCCAAAATTTCACCCGCAGATTAGTTTTTCAAAAGTACCTTGAAATTTGGCTCGAAAATCGATTTTTCAGAAGTACGCTAAAATTGGTCTTAAAATGGATTTTTCAAAAGTACCACAAAGTCAGTTTAAAAAGTACCACGAAAATATACTTTAAATTATTTTTTATTTTTTATTCCTCAACCAAAGACATTGACCTTTGAGGTACGGTCATTGAAAGCCCAATTCTAAAGTATGAGCATAAAATTTTAACGATGCACTGCATCCAAAAAGCAAAATAGAAGATTTTGTCAAAGCCGGCGTAGTGCCGATAAGCAAAAATTGATAAAAATCAATGCACATGTACAGGGCCGGTTTCTCGCATGGAAAGAGTTTGGATTGACTCAGCGGCTCGCAATTTGGTCGAGCGCGTTGAGTGGTCCCGACAAAGCGATGGTAGAAAAGCCAATAACAGGGCTTTTCAAATGACAAAGTTATAGAGGAAAACGCCTTGTGCATAAAAATCCAAAAATTCAATTTTGCCTAATAGTCGCTCGAAGGTGAGACGCTGCCAAATCGATATTATTAATCGACTGTGATAAGGGTTAGTAAGTCGTGGACTGATCGAACGCCACTCAACTTATGCAGTAATAAGTCCTCTGAATGTGTTTGAGTACGTGAATTTCCACGATACAAGAACTTTAAAGCTAGGTAGTCTCTAGCGAAACTAAATTCATTTAGTAAAACTTTTTTAAGTTAATTTCAGTCAGCCTTAATTATTCATTTACCCAGAGTCTGAAATGATTCTAAAAGCTCGCATTTTGATTCTGAGAAGGTACGTATGAATCTTTTCTACCTAATCGATCGTTAGCGCGAGCGCTCTCGCTTGTATGGTCTGAAAGTCACTACCTTGATTGGGGAAGGCACGATTCTTTCTTGAGAATTTTGTATAACCAATTCTGTTAAATAAACGGATTCTTTGAACTAATGTTTCTTAATTGATCTTGAGGCCTGTTGACGGTCTATAATCCCTGGAACTTTCGTATAGAAAACCGGATGTGTCGAGTTAATTCGCATTAACGTTCGACCTTCTGGTTGTTTTACGGAGGTTCGATAGGGATTTTTTTATGCGTTTTTTGAGAAATATATTCCGTTATTAATGGACCAAAACGCGATTTTCGCGTACCAAAACTAATCCCTCCGCAGAGAAATTCTTCGGTTGGGATTTTTTTATGCAAAAATTCAGGAAATTAAGAGGTGCCTAAACCCCTAACGAGGGAATTCGGGTCCAGAGAGAGCGTAGTTTCCGATCTGTGGTAGTGCAGCCTTGGTCCCGCTTTTCGGCTACCGAAGTCATCTTATCTCGAACCCGCCTGGGAGGTAGAAGAACGGGGTAATACGCGACTGGCGCCCCCTGAGAAATAAATTGGTGTCGCGTCATTTTGACGCCCGGTAGTGCGTTCTTCTACATTCACTCTGGAAAAACCCGTTCGAGAACTGCCGCCCTGCTAGTCTCCCTGCCTCCAAAGGTCGGAAGGAAAGTTGGGATTATAAGAGTTTGGATTTTGATGAGTCCATCGACCTGAATGACCTTTGGATTACAAGGCAAAACTTTAGCCAGTGGAGCATTATACAACTACAAAAATTGAATGCCTGTTAACAGGTCTATAAAAAAAACCGTGTTCATTTTCCGTTGTTCAGCTTAGGCCAAAATTAGTCACTTTTTAACCCAACCAGCAAAATTTAAACGTTATACAACTATTTTGTTTTATTGCAATTTTATAAATGTTATAAATAGCAATAAAACAAAATTATTGTAGAAATGACAATTATAAAACAAATTTGTTTATTGGGTAACATCCTTCTTTTAAGTAATCCCCTCGAGCGACATCTTTGGGGACTGAAAACTTGTCAAGCCAATTTTTAGGGTAGTTTGAAAATGTTATTTTGTTATTTTTAATAAATTTTGCTGTTTTCTAACAGGATCACTGCTTATTCGCAACACACTCTTGGAATTCCGATTTCCTTTACGTTAGAGATACTTTAATCTCTATCGGCATTTTATTACGATCATACATGGTAAATTAATGTGTCTTGATTATAAGTTCTGTACTACCCCGTCAAACATTCCTATTCCTCCATTCGGTGATAAATTCATCGACATACAAGCACCAGCATATAAGCAGGCCTTTTACATTGTAACGAACAAAAATATGAGTGGCACACACACAGGTCCTCGTGTTTTATTTTCACTTGAGGCCGGCGAGAAGTGCGATTTGCATAAATATGTACTCTTATAAGTTCGTTAAAAGTAAAAACAGAAAAATTGAGCCCGCGAGACCGGCTCCTTCTACTTTTTGATTAGCGCAAAGAAACCAAACTGGATCTTGTATAATCTCCCGGTAATTACTTCACATATTGCATTGCGATGCATTTCAGAAACGGCCATCCGACCGGACCGAACCATCTAGGAGGCGGCGGACCGGGATCTCCGCGGAGCTTACGGGGCACCACCACGGCCGCATGCCAAGGTGATAAATTCGATGAGCGATAATAAATATTGTGCCGGCTCCACACATTGAGCCATACTTTGGCTGAAACAATTGCAGAAATATTTGTCAAAACATTTGTCTACAAATATGCCGTATGTTGGCCGAAGCAACACTGCTCGCTAGAACCTCCCAACCAGCAAATTTGTTTTATAATTCAAATCTTATACGATTATTTTGTTTTATGGTTATTTTATTAATGCTTCTAAAATGTTAATTGATAATATTGGAGTTGCAGAAAACACTATCTGGTTGCCTGCAACTGAACTGTTTTATAAATTTATCATTAAAACGTTTTTACAGCAAAATTATAAAATATCTTATAAAGCAGTTAAGAAATTAATTTAGAAACGTTTCCGTAACTAAGCTATAAAACATTTCAGCTTATAAAACTAAATAATCTTATAGCGTTTGTAAAATTCCATAAGCATACGCTTTGTTCAGCTTTTTACAAACATTATCAATATGAACATCCCAGGATAATGTGTGATCGGGGAAGTTACTAAGGAATTTTGTTTCATCAGACATTTCATTATTCGAAGCTTTACCGTTTAGCGGAAAAAATTTTCTAATTTGAAAATTTATGATAACTATCTTATTACTTCCACATCCAGTGAAAGTACAGTAACGACAAATAAAATTTAAAAAAAATTTTATTGTTCAAATAGGCTTAGGATGTCATGGAACGTCGAGATTTTAAGTTTGAGAGAAAAAAAATGTTCTGTCTGTCTGTCGGTGTGTCTGTAACTTTTTTTGTGCGCACGTTTACTCTGGAACCATTTGAGATATTGACTTACTTGAAATTTGGTACACATATGTACTTTAACGAGATCTAGAACTAGATTATATTTTCATCTTGTTCCGTCGAAGGGTTGGGGGGTAAATTTGTGGTAAATAGGTAAATCAAGCAGGTAAGAGTCCATACAATTGGTATTTAGTATATACAAGAGAAGCTAAGGTCTCAAAAAAATTTTGGCATTAGCCACCCCCATTACCACCCTCGCCCTATTATTAAAGGGGATGAAACAAAATTGTGATTTAGTGTGTGTACAAGAACCAGAAACCTCAAAATATTTTTTTACTTCATCCACCCCCACTATCACCCCCTATCACCACCCCCACTACCGATGTGGGATATCGTTTTATGGGTTTTTGAGGTAGAGGATTTCAAATATTATATTATTAAAGTTGTGAGTGACTTGGATAGAAAATCTGGATGTGGAAGTAGTGATTCCTTGGGCAGCGGTTTTTTTACTTAATATAAATTGATTCCTATCACACCAAGATTAGTTGCTTTACAACTTGTTCTGCTCTCATCTTTACTTCATCAACATTCTCTACTGAAATTGAAATAGTTGTATCAGCACACATAGTTACGTGGATATAATTTCGAAGGTCGTTAACCTATAGCATAAATAACAAAGGACCCAATACGGAGCCTTGGGGGACACCAAGTTTAAAATGACAAATAGTGGAGCTTAGGTTATTATAATTTTCTGTTAATGTCCGTTCCTCCATGAATAAATTTTTCCATTTTAAAGGTGTACGTATAATTCCTAGGTTATATAACTTAAATATATATTATATAATATATTAAATAGATAGATGATAGATAGATATTTATTGGTCACTAAAAAGTAATACATGATTTTGTACATGTGACAAGTCAAATAGGTTGTTAATATACATAGAAGCATAATATACAACAAAGGTAAATAATTTACAGATAATGTATAAAACGACAGAGACGAAAACTAACTATCTATCTATCTACCTATCTGTGGAGTGGAGAATGTCTAAAAGAAGTGGTTGTGTGACTTGGAATGTACAGTGTATTACCATGTTGAGTATTATAAAATGATTGTTATTAAGTGTTTCAAAATCATTTTTATTTTTATACACGTGCATTATGCACTTCAATATGAATATCGATGGAACTGTCAATATTTTTTTATCTCTAAACACTTTTCGACATGTCTCTAATGGCTGAAGTGAAAAAATTAATCTAATTAATCTTTTTTGAGCAATAAATATCGTAAGCAAGTCATTGTCTCCTCCCCAAGAAACAATATTATTTGCTACGTGACTGTAGGCCAAGGCGTAGTAGATGTTTAAGACTTCTTCAGTGTTTAAGCAAGATTTCAATTGCATTATAGCATAGAATGCTGAATTTGATTTAGAACAAACATGTTCAATATGCCTATTTCAGTTCAGTTTATCATCTAGCCATAAACCTAGGAATTTTGATGTCTGCGAGAGTGTTAGATTATTTTCAGATATAAAGGTTTCTGGTAAAGGGGATTTTAGATGAAAATTTATATATATGGTCTTTTTCTTATTTAAGATTAAATGATTGCGCTGACATCAAGCGTCTAATTCATCAAAAGTGGATGCAATATATGATGAAAATTCTTCTGGGTTTCTTGCAAATAACGTAATTGTGATATCATCTGCAAACCTTATAACCATGTATAATAAGTTGGGGTAAATCATTTACGTATAACACAATAAAAAGTGGCCCCAAAACTGATCCTTGGGGGACACTCATTTCAACTTTTCTTGTGTCAGATACCGCTCCATTACAATTAACCAACATCCTCCTGTCAGACATAGCATAATCCAATTTAGTAAGGTTCCACGAATGCCCATCGCGTACAGCTTGGTCTCCTTGGAATATAGACGTGTTTTCTTTAACTCAGCGTTGTCATTAATATTATCACTTTAATAAGCGATAACGATAACAGAGATCACCCAGTTCCAATGAAGGTACAACGAACCGGGCGGTGAGGTATCGCGAAGGCCGTCTTGTAGATAGCCGAGGGAGCTGCAAGTAATATCGTCGTCGCCGCAGAACCTGTTATTTAAAGCGCGAGACAACCGGCCGGCCGCAGCCTCCTCATCGAAGAGGATTTTTTTCATATAATTGTTCAACGAAACCACGACTTCTTGTTGGCTTTGCAGAATAACATGTTGTAAAGAGATACAGTTTAAGGACGTGCAAAATTTACAGCCGAAGGACAAAATTGCGATGTGATAAAGCAAGGTGAATGGCACTCAAGAGCAGCACGTCAGATAGTTTTCTTTTCTTCGATATTGTTGGGAATAATTCCATTAAGTATACTATTCTTACAAGCAATTTTTTAATATTCAAGATGATGAATATGGAATTAAATGATCTTGTAAAAAAAAAACAAAGAGATAAATATTCAAATTTTGTCAAAAATGCATGAAATAAAATTAGGGCAGTTTGGTCAGTAGCCAAACAAACTACAGAAGCAGAAGAATTTACTGCCATTTCCTGCGAGAACAATCTGTTTTTATCTAACTTTTATCTAACTTATGAAAAAGGACTAGATATGATCTCTAAAATGACAATTCTGTAGGACCTGATGATAAATCTATTAAATTATTAAAATTTTGTGCCTCTGTTATAGCAGGTCTTCTTTCGTTAATCATTAAATTAAACTTTGAGATTGGAATATTTCCTGATGTCCTGAAGGATGCTCTTACGGTGTCCGGCAAAAAGTCTGCACCATATGGAAAACTCTGTTGTTATTGACTTTCTGAAAAATTTCATTTTTGATAAAAGTTAGTGCATGTTCTCAAACGAAAAAGGGACTGCACAAATGTGTGTTAGTCCTCGCGCATATGGCCTATAGTCCAATAATTATAAAAATTTCCATCACAAAAAATGTTAGTGGAGGGTTATACATCACAAAACCACAAAAATCCGTTCTGGGGGCAACCCACCCCTTCGGTGAAACGAGCCTTATTTTACTGATAACTTGTTAACTGTTGAAGATATAAAAAAATTGCTCATCATAAGAAAGAAAGCTTGGCTAATTTCCTAAAAAAAAGTCCTATTGTAATTTTGTTGTATATGCCATGGTTTTCGAAAAAATCGATATTGAAAAAAATTCCAAAATTTGTATTTTTTGCGCGCGAATGTTCGTTTATTTGAAATTTTTTGCGCGTGGCCTATAGAAAAAATTGAATTGCTCGAAAACCATACAAGCTAGGAAGAAAAATCAAAATTGGTTTTAAAGGATATATAAAACACTCTCTTGTGTTGCTATGTTTGATGACTATTGATATTTATTAGTATATAAAAAATAGCATTATAACATAGTTATCTCTTAATTTTTTGCACCTCATACCATTCACAGGCCCATAAAAAATAACTGACTTTAATATAAGTTATAAATGCATTATCTTTTAGTTCAAGGTAGTACTTCAATGCAGAAAAAGTTAGGAATAAAAATATTCACATTTACAAATTTACCAGCATGTAGAAGTTAGCCAAATTTTAGCCAATTTTTTATTGCTTCCTAAAAATAAAAAGAAAGACCCAAACATCTTGAAAATTCTGCTCAAAATTTTTTTTTTCAGTTTATATATCATATAACTATTGTTTCTAATCATTTAATAGTTAAAAAATTGGATAAAAAAAATATCATCAACAAATTGAATATGCAGCCTTTTGGATTTTTTTTTAAATTAATCTAGCGTCCTTCTATTTTAATATTTTTGCATGTACCCGGTCTAAAAATAAAGGTAAGACTTCATGTTAATTGATCATACCATTTAAAATTGTACTATATATTTCTCAAGAAAAAAAAATGCAATTGAAAAAATAACTGGATTTACAATAATTTTGTTTAATCATACAAATTTAAATACGTATTTCTGTCTGTCTGTCGGTCGGTCGATCTATAACTTTTATTTTGCGCACGTTTTCTCAGCAACTGTTTGAGATATTGATTTGAAATTTGGTACACAATTTGTACATGACGAGATATGGAACTAGATTATATTTTGCACTAATTCCAGCAACTTAGCCTATTAAATAAATATAAATTTCGGTTTCAAAATATTTTAATGTTTTAGACTCGAAAATATAATTTTAGGGTAGGGGGTTAAATGGGGGTAAATATGAGGAGATAAGTAAAGCAAGCTGGTAAGAGTATAGTAACTTGGAATTTGGTGTATATACTAAAAGCCAAGACCTTAATTTTTTTTTATAACATTTTTCAACCCCCCTACCACCTCGACTCCATTATGGTAAAATAGAATTGAGATATTCGCTTGAAATTTGGTACAAGTATGTATTGTAATGACATCTGATTGAGATGTTCCCGTTGAAGGGTGAGGGGGTGTAAATTGGGGAAAATAAGTAGAGCAAGCTAATAATAGTCCAGAAACTTCATTTTTGGAGTATTTCATAGAAACCGGCGTCTCGAATTTTTTTCGCGTCAAATATTAAAATTCTGACTAATTACTTCCACATAACAGAGTGCAAATATTGTCAAGAAGTTTTCTTTAAAGTGACTGATGAAAAATCTGGATGTGTAAGTATTATTTATATTTTTTATGGTTGCAAAATAAAGTTATTAAATGGATGTATTTCATATCCGATTCTATTTTACTTCCAAATCCAGTGGAAGTATAGTAACGACAAAAAAATTTTAAAAAAATTTTATTGTTCAAATAGGCTTAGAATGTCATGAAACGTCGAGATTTTAAGTTTGAGCGAAAAAAAAATTTCTGTCTGTCTGTCGGTCTGTCTGTCGGTCTGTGTCGGTCTGTCTGTAACTTTTTTTGTGCGCACGTTTACTCTGGAACCGTTTGAGATATTGACTTGAAATTTGGTACACATATGTATGAGAACTAGATTATATTTTCATCTTATTCCGTCGAAGGGTTGGGGGGTAAATTGGGGTAAATTTGGGGTAAATCGAGCAGGTAAGAGTCCATAAAATTGGTATTTAGTATATACAAGAGAAGGTGAGGTCTCAAAAAAGAATTTGGCATTAGCCACCCCCATTACCACCCCCACCCCATTATTCAAGGGGATGAAAAAAATTGTGATTTAGTGTGTGTACAAGAACCAGAAAACTCAAAATATTTTTTACTTCATCCACCCCCACTACCACCCCCCTATCACCACCCCCACCCCACTACTGATGTGGGGTATCGTTTTGTAGGTTTTTGGGGTAGAGGATTTCAAATATTATATTATTAAAGTTCCATATACAAAATTTTTTCGTTGTGTTGTATAGAACATCTGGATGTGGAAGTAGTGATTCCTTGGGCAGCGGTTTTTTATAATATGTTAACAATTGGCAAATATATATTAAAAAAAATCGGGAAAAAATTAATTTTTACTAACACGACCTTAAAAACCCTAAAAATCTAGTCACTTTTATAATTTTCTATGGTGAAAAATTGAAGGTTATAAAAATATCTTTCATTTCCTTACTTATTTTCTTAGATACGTTGACAATTGGCGAAGATTTTAACGCTTTTTCTAAAAACTCAATTTTTCTTATATTTTCAATATCGATTTTCTCGAAAACTATGGCATATACAAAAAAATTAGAGAGAATTAGGAAACTAGCCAAGATATCTTTTTATGATGAACAATTTTTTTATACCTTCAGTAAAATAAGGCTTTTTTCACCGAATGGGTGGTTTTTTGGGGGGGTTGCGCGGCACCCCCAAAACGGATTTTTGTGGTTTTGTGATGTATAACCCCCCCCCACTAACAGTTACTGAAGGAAAATCTCAGATAACATTTTTTGCGCACCTCTGGTGTATTTTCTACTCTACCGACTGACTAACAGTTGTTAGGAAGAAATAAATAATTATATAAACGAATGTTGACTGTCGAGAACGTTTAACAGAATATGAAGGTTGATGTATAATTTCTTTTCTAGTTATACAGACAGAGAATTTCCCGAGCCGAAAGATGATGAAACTGTCGTCTACAGCATCCCCAAGTATTTCTCCTCTAGTGGCGAGCGTCAAGCCACTTTGGCTGAAAAGCAGGTGTTTCAAAGACTCCATGGCCTCGTAGATAATGTCGGAAAAGGAGGGCTGTGGGTGACGTTCTTTCACAGCACTTGCTATGCGGGGCATTCCTACAGAAATCAAAGGCTGGGACGTCTCATGATCCGGGAACATGATTTTGTTGTGTTTGCGAAGTACCGAGGTAAGTGAAAAAGTGAAGGAATACAGTCTGAACTGGTGATTTATGAAAAATTAGGTAAAGATACTACTCTTCCTTCATTTGCAACAAAATTACTGAAAAATTTCATGGGTTTTTAAACAACTAAAAGAGGATGGTTGTCAATTTTACCTGTATGTCTGTCATTGTATATTGTCCGCGCATAACTCGAAAATGGCTAAATAGTCCAGTCAACGAAGGAGTGGTAGAGGACATGAAGGGAGGGGGGATAATTTTCATCTTCAGGAATGTGTTGGGGGTAGTTAGGTAGTAAACATACTAAAAGTCCCCGCCCCTAGCCCTGCCGCTTCAGGGGGAGGGGGTAATCTTCGCTTATAACTCCTAAAAGATGAGTCGCACGGAAAAAAGTTATTTTATGTAAAATTAAACATAATTAAATTTCCTACAAGAATGTCTATATTCTTTTCTTCTTATGTGTTATAGTTTCCGAGATATTCGCCAGCGGAAATCGATAATTAATAAATAAATGAATTAGGTATCTGAAATTTGTCTATAAAAGCGGTTTACCGTGGTCTGCTAATAAATCACAGTCACAAAACAATATTTATTTTACAACACTCGATGAATTTACTAACAATTTTAATTATTTTATCGAAATCTATACATTTCCTTAAATACAGAGTGTGACTCACTTAAAACGAAGACACCCTTATAGCTTGTTTATTTTGTTTCCGATTTGAATCAAATTTTACTCAGAAAGAGACATTTTATGACATTCACGAATTTGTAAATTGGGATATCTCTGCGTTGTGATAAATTCTGATATATATTTAGAATTTAGGTAACTTTTAAACAGGTTTTTGCTTATGTTTTTTTTTATTTTGTATACAAAACAATGACTATGAGCTTTATGTTTATGTACATATCGCTATTTATGTGTACATACCTTCTATCTTATCATATTTATGTATTTGACTTATGTAAAATATGCAGTGTTGTTAACACCAATAAATGATTTTATTTATACGTATTACAGATACAGCTGAACGCTTCTGACAAAAACGAAACAAAACCGAACTTTATTTTTAGGATCTAGTGACATTAACACTTTATCCTTATCAGATAATTACGTAAAAATGTGGCAGATGTGCGTTCCACCGCATAAACTTACAGTTCGAGAGCTGTTGTCTTTTTTTGGGAGGTAGGTACTTTACGTCCGTAAAATCCGCAAAATAGCATAGACTTATAGCCGAGAAGTAAGTTTCCATCATCTGTAACATCCTTAGCTTTGCTACCTCTCTCTCAGATATACTCTAACACTATCGTTTATTTACATGTTAGTTACGTGTGTTATGAGTTATGAGTTATGATAATTATTTTTATGATTATGTATCAGACTCTGGAACAATAATGTATTTTCAATAGCAAAACTGTCCTAAATGGTGCTTTAATATAACTGTTTTATAAGATAATAGGAAACAATTATAAAACAATTTTAACATATTTTTATAACGGTGCTGGAAATACTGCCGAACGTTACTAAAATTGGGCTAAAAATTGTTTAGTTTTATAAGGTGAAATGTTTTATAGCTTAGTCACGGAAACGTCTCTAAACTAATTTCTTAACTGCTTTATAAGATATTTTATAATTTTGCTGTAAAAACGTGTTGATGATAAATTTATAAAACAGTTCAGTTGCTGGCAACCAGATAGTGTTTTCTCCAACTCTAATATAATCAATTAGCATTTTAGAAGTATTAATAAAATAACAATAAAACAAAACAATCGTATAACATTTAAATTATAAAACAAATTTGCTAGTTGGGTTGTAAGTGAACTAAGACATATGGGCTTTCAAGCAAAAATGTTAATGTATTCCGATTAATCTATAATTTTTTATCTCAATGTGGTACAGTTGTTTAACATTAGTTGTCGTTTGTCAATTATTTATCTTGTGATACTTATTCCTAATGTGCCTTTGTTTATATAACCTTTGTGGTTTAACCTACTATCCGTGGTCCAGTCCATGTGTAACCTGATGAACCTGATCGCCCTAATGGACCCGTGGGCGTGGGCGTGAAATGTGTCTATTCTTTTTAGTTCCTTCTCTTTCCCTCATCCGTGTAGATGGCCAAAAATTAGAGGAAAAAATCTTTAAAACGAGGTGCCACTTGATCTCTACTCCCATTTGAAAGGAGGAGGGCCTATAAGGCCGGTTTTCGGCCCTTTTTATTTTTGGTCAAAAAATTTCGAAACAATGTTTTTTATCATATACAGTGTGTCCCCGGATGGAGTTGACAAGAGGAAAAACATCTCTATTATTGATTTTACGACGAAAAGTCATTCTTTATAAAAAATTCTGCTTGTCGAAAAAATGAATTTACTATGAAGTCTATATTTTGACTTTTATATTTATATCAACTTACATTTTTTTTTCAAACATTAACATAACATAATAACATTAACTTCAACGATTGTGGAAAATTAATTTATTCTACATAGCCTCCTCCAACGTCAACACATTTCTCCATCCTTTTAATAAATTCACCATAGACCTTACGAATGGTTCAGGGTACATTCACTTAATTCACTGCGTCTTGTATTCGTGCTTTTAGTGTTTCTTGATCATGCGGCAGGTCATCTACATAAACTTTCTGTTTTAAAACACCCCACAGAAAAAAATCCATTGGTGTAAGGTCTGGTGAACTTGCAGAAAAAATCATTGATTTAAATTTTCTTCTAAGAAATATGGACCAACGATTCGATCATAAAAAATCCCACACCATACATTCACTTTTTTATAACGTTGACTTCGTTTGTGAATGACATTGTTTGAATTTTCAAAAGCCTAATAACGACTGTTTTGTTATGAAACGTGGCCATTGGCACAAAATGTTGCTTCGTCAGTAAAAAAAAAACATTCTGTGAAAACTTCTATCTACGAGTTAATTCTCATTGAGCCACAAACACAAACCGCTGCCCAAGGAATCACTACTTCCACATCCAGATTTTCTATCCAAGTCACTCACAACGAAAAAATTTTGTATGTGGAAATAATTGCTTATGGAACTTTAATAATATAATATTTTTTGAAATCCTCTACCCCAAAACCTATAAAACGATACCCCACATCGGTAGTGGGGTGGGGGTGGTGATAGGGGGTGGTAGTGGGTGGGGGTGGATGAAGGAAAAAAATATTTGGAGGTTTCTGGTTCTTGTACACACACACTGAATCACATTTTTTTTCATCCCCTTTAATAATGGGGTGGGGGTGGTAATGGGGGTGGCTAATGCCAAAAATTTTTTTGAGACCTTAGCTTTTCTTTAATATACTAAATACCAATTTTCTGGACTCTTACCTGCTTAATTTACCTATTTGCCCCAAATTTACCCCAATTTACCTCCAACCCTTCGATGGAACAAGATGAAAATATAATCTAGTTCCAGATCACGTTAAAATACATACGTGTACCAAATTTCAAGTCAATATCTTAAACGGTTTCAGAGTAAACGTGCGCACAAAAAAAAGTTACAAACCGACAGACAGAAATTTTTTTTCGCTCAAACTTAAAATCTCGACGTTTCATGACATTCTAAGCCCATTTGAACAATAAAAATTTTTTAAAATTTTTTTGTCGTTACTTCCACTGGATGTGGAAGTAAAATCCAATCGCTTCTCTTCATCTCCATTTTCAAATGTTTGCCTGAACCTTGGCTTAAACGGTCGAACTTTGTTTTCCATATAAATTCTCTGTAAATGACTTTTACTTACTTCCAGTCTTTGTGAGCGTTTCCGTAAAGATAATTTCGGGTTTTCTATTATTGAATTTATTCCATCCAATACAGATCCAATACATCCAATACAGATCCAGTTTCATTGCATATTTTTACAAGTTTGCGCATTGATTGGCGCGATACCACTGTGTCAGGAAACTTTTGATGGAAAAGGTTAATTGCATATCGATAAGAGACGTGTCCAATCCCTTAACATTTGATCAAATAAATTCTTTTTTGTTTGGTAAACATTTTTTAAATGATCAACAGAACACTAATAAATGCAGATGTAAGATAGTAATATTCTACACAATGCCACAATGACGTTTGTCAGTTCAATATTATCGACAGCACACTCTGTTTCTTAATGTGAATTCTTATTTTTATTAATAAATTCAACGTAAAAAGATAAACGCAATAAAAATTTAAAAGTCAAAATACAGACTTCATAATTTGTATTCAGGCTTTATTTTGGATTATAAATAACTTTATTTTATAAACATTTTGTCCAAAATAATAAAAGAAGGTACTTCTCTCTTGAGGCATCTTGATGTTTTCTTAATTTATTAACCCCTGTACATCTCATCTAAGATTTTTATATGCTAAATTCATTTTTTCGACAAGCAGATTTTTTTATAAAGAATGACTTTTCGTCGTAAGATCAATAATAGAGATGTTTTTCCTCTTGTCAACTCCATCCGGGGACACACTGTATATTCAATATCTAATCCATTCCACTCCAAACGGAACTTCCCCAACCCTCCCCCCTCCATGTATTCTCCTTAAATTCACAGGTCTACAAAAAAAAAAGGTCTTGTCCTAAGGTTCTAATCTAACTTTTCTGAAGTATTTTGACGCGCTGAAGCCAATTTTGGACAAAAAAAATTTTTCTACCGGCTCAGTTTCCCTCTACCAACCCCCTTCATCCCCTAAAAAGGGCAAAAAAAAAGGGCTTGTCCTAAGGTCCTCATATAATATTTCTGAAGTAATTTGATGCGCTGAAACTAATTTTGGACAAAAAAAATCATGGGATGAAGAGGGTGGTAGAGGGAAACTGAGCCGATAGAAATTTTTTTGTTCAAAATTGGCTTCAGCGGGTCAAAATATTTTGAAAAAGTTAAATCAGAACCTTGAGACAAGCAAGACCAAGACCTCATTTTTACCTTTTTAGAGTATAAAAGGGGGTGGTAGAGGGAAACTGACACGATATAAATTTTTTTTGTCTAAAATTGGCTTCAGCGCGTCAAAATACTTTTTAGTTGATAAAAGAGGTGGTAGAGAAGAAATGAGACGGTAGAAAATTTTTTTTTCCCAAATTTGGCTTCGGCGTGTCAAGATAGATGAAAACCTTAGGACAAGACCTTTTTTTTTTTTTGTAGACCTATGTTATTAAAGAACTAGTTTACATTAGTACACACGTTTAGATGTTTTTGAAATTGAAAATCATATCTCCTTTCAACAAACTGCACCCTAAGCTTCCCCTACTACTATACAACACCCCAACCCCCGACTTCCCCCACTAACATAAACCTTTATACTCCTACAAGGTATAAACTAGTTTTAAAAGGATTTTTTATTTACATTATTAATAAAATGTCAAATCCTCTTATGGAGGGGGGAGGGTTAAAAATTTACAGAGTAGGAAAAAAGGGGGTGGAAAGTTTCAAATGGTTCCACCCCGTGTAGAAATGCGTACGGAGTTAAGTGCCTCAAATACCTACCCAAGAACAGTCGCAAGCTCTTGAACTATAACTTTTTTACGGACAGGTATTAGAGTTACTGTGTTATTACGAATACTTAAATCTGTACACGGGCTTCTGTCTTCCTTTTTTGTAAACGTTTGGCGTTTTATTTTAAGTCGTAACGTAACAGTGTTTTTTTTGCTCGCATAAAAATTATTTTGAACGACACAAAATTATAGCCCATCCCGTATTGAATATTTATTATATTCATGTCCACGCTGAGTGATGTATTTACGAGATGTTTATGCAGATACGTGCTGGTTTTGTTTTGTTCTTGCTCCCCGTGAACGATCTGGCAATCCGAAGGAGAAGACTGACGCGTACTTTCGTATTTATCGATTGTGGTGGACGCTGACTTCGAGGTAGAGTTGGGCGATTCGACTCTTTTTAAGGATTCGTACCAAACGAATCCGTATCAAGAAAAAATTCGTACTGAAATATTCTTCCAAGAATAGGCGTCTGAAAATAAGGAGTACGCCACCTGGTGGTCTATAGTCAAACTAATTATGGGCTTTTCTGTCATTGCATCTTTAGTGTACGATGATATCAACAATAAGTAAGTGATAAACTGAGATGCTAAGTTATTAAAAATATGATAGCGTTTAAAGGGGCTACAATTTGCTGGAGCCAACCTACTCGGTATCCTTTGTAGATTGCAGGGACAACTCGTGAAAGTTGAGTTGGCACGGCAATGTTCAAAGCATACCCTCTTTGATGTAGACACCTTTAACCATGCATTGAGAGGGAAAAAGCTGGTGCAAATAACCGTGGCCCGAGTAACAATAATAGTGTCTTAGAAAATCACACCTTGTAAGTGAAATTTTTGAAATAAGTAAATATATGTAATTCCAGTATATTTAAAAGTAATATATACTATTGCACTATGCACTATTATGTTTTACCCCTGAATGTTTCTATTTCATATTTTACAAAATACTGTTTCATTTATTTCACTTAAAGAATTAATAAATAGTTATATTCAATGTACCACTAATTTCATGGGCATTTGAATCTGAGACACTTGTTTGTAAACATAGAGCATACATATTTCCTAAGTTTTGTGTTGAATATGGGTTGTACCACACAAAATAATATATCCTGCATTTAAATCATATTCCCCTTCATACACACACTTAGAATTTTTACATTTTTAATGCTTCACAAATGTTCCATACATTGCAATATGCTTAACCTAAATGCCACTCATGTTTCCTGAAAAAAAAAGTGATTTAAACTACAACTGTACATAAATTTAAAGAAATGTTTAAGTTTATTAATATTTAATTAGCCAGATACCGTTTATGTCGAAGAAACTGTACTTTTCAAGGGAAAAACTAGATAACCTAAAAAAATATGAATTTTGCTGAATAATGCCATTAACATCTTGCAAATCACTTACAACAAAATCTTGCAAACCTTTAGGTCATATATTATTAATGTTATTATTTTGAACGCCAAAAATAACAATAAACAGAACAAAATTAATATAAGTATTCGCCATATAAACAAACAAAAAGCCTATAATTAGTTCACGAGTTCTCCACTTTGGCGCTGGCATCTTAAATTCAGACGCCTATCCGAACTGTCTTGATTGTACAAACGGATACGGTTACAATATCGATAGGAAATATACGAATCTTTTACTTTTGTGGGATTTGTACCATTCGAATCACTGCCAGGATTCGATTCAATGATACGAATCATACCAGTTACTACCCAACTCTACTTCGAGGGACGTAGACAATCAGTGTTAGTTGATTGATTTAATTCTTCTGGATAAAAATTCATTTTAAATTAGGGTCTTTAGATGAAACTTAATTTTCAAGTTTATGCGCAAACTAAGATACAAACAAAAGCACAAATATACCGGGTGTCACATGTAGTGTGGCAGTATATTTCCTTCATTTTTTAACTTATCCATTTGAAATTTGGGATGCATAAACTACCTATAAAAATGTATTTTTGGGCATAAAAAATGGTATGAGACCATCTTCGGTTTACTTCGTCTTTGCACGAAATATTTACAAAAAACTCGTTAAATAATAATGCTTCATTACATAGACTAATAAGTAAAAATAAGACACATCCTTTTTTATTTTTTTGAAAATCTAGTTGTTAACACAGCAAATAAAACTACCGATTAGAAAATTAAAATGTGCCTCAGCATGAGATATTCCTGTTCCCATTTGGACCATTTTATGGTAAAAATGATAGTCTGAATATTTAAGACAGCTACTTTTACACTGTGTATAATTTTGAACATTTATCCAGGGCAGATGTACGTGGCTCTGATAGAAGTGAAATCCAACCAGGACTCGAGCACGAAAAAGACCGACCTCGACAAAACCTCCGACGCCAAAGTCATAAAGAACAACAAGAGATCCGCCCAACACCAGCTGCGAGACCACATGGAGGTCCTGCAGGGAATCGTAGGAAACGAACCGAAGGAGAACACCATTCAAATATACATAATGTGGCCCTTTCTGGGAGCTTATACCAAAGATCCTAGGCAGCAGGTCATCAAGAGGTGGAAGGAGGACAACAATCTGCACGTCTTCGAGGATGTTATATCCAGTCAGGATTCGTTCAACCAGTGGTTTTTTGAGAATGTGATAGGCGGGAGGTCTCTGGACGAGAAGCACTTCGCCACGCTTCTAAATAGGTAGGTAGGAAGTGGAGCTTTATTGTTAGCTTTCGGTAATGGGTATCTGCTAATAGTAGTCCAATATTTGACGGTAAAAATAGGATATTACCTCTGAATTCTTTAGGACATCATCGATTTTGATGAAAATTTGTAATTAAGCTTATCTAACCCTCCTCTTCAAAAGTTATATGTTCCTAATGTGTGCTTTTTGTTTTTTGGGAGTGAAGACTACCCTTTCTGAGAAAAAATTTAAAAACAGATTTAAGCGTTACACAGATTGAAATCATGTTTAAATATGTAGAGTAAACATAATTTCATATCCTGGAATATAATTTATGATGTGTTACAACGTTTCAACCCTTTAAAACCACTCCTTATGACGAAATTTTTAAAAAAATTAGTTTTCAACAGCTTGAAATGTTTTAATTTTGCATTTATAATGAATTAAAATCCCGTCACTGCTTATAATACAATTTATGATTTATTGCAACGTTTCAGCCATTACAAATTATGAAATTATTAAAATGAGAATGAAAGGGGAAAAATAAACATTTTATTTACATTATAATAGCATGTTTTATTACTGAAAATCTAGGGATCATCAGAAGAACTATCATCATTATCATCACTATCGACCTCCCCCTCTTGGTCTGTAATTGGAGGAAAATTTTGACAGTTGTCGCCGGAGCATGTTCCTCATGTTGCGTTACAAAAAAGTCCAACTTTTCAGCGCAGCTACGAGCTCCGCCGCATCCTTTCTTGCAATTACAAAATATTATGTTGAGGTGCAGGCATATCCAGCATTTTGATTGGTAGTAAAAATAAAAATCCTTCATTATTAATCCATCCTCAATAGTTGGGCGAATATTTTTGTTCCCAAGCCACATCTGGATTTGTAAATAAACCCCCTTAACGTGCTCATTCAGAGCATCAACTGTCGGAACAAGGGATGATACTCTCACAGCACTGTTTTTAGTGGTAGCCGTAATAAAGGAATCATAGCGCATCTGCTCGAGAAACACTGATAAGTGATAAGTCTTCGACACGGCTCAATTTCTTAACTGTATCTCCTTAGCAGCTCCGTACAGTAATATTGTGCAGTACCTACCGGCTTCTAAAATTTCTTCCAGCTCTGAAGTACTATCATAAAATATCTCCACCTGATCTCTTAAATAGATACAGGCATATGTGATTACATGTATTTATAGATGCTCCAAAATTGTAGAGAATAAAACAATTTACATGCTCCGAAAATTTCACAGAAAAAGAGCGATTAGTTTTTCAACGATAACTTCCTTCGTTATTAAGCTGTTCAATCGTTGCGAAAACCATTTTGTAGAGCATTTTAAGGGCTACAAGACGTGTAAAATTGAACTTCCTTGAATCCTTCGTATTTGAGATTTTTGAGTTTAAAGAGCTCAGGGAAGGTGGTCCTCGCACTCAAATGCAAACTTATAACGGTGTTATCTCAATTAATTTTTATCCTAGATAAATTAAAAAAAATAAAATTTTCAGCAAAAGACAAACTTAGTTTTTGTACTCTAGTATTTTTTACGTATCTTCTTTAGTTTTTGAATTATTGTGAAAAAATGAAAATTTTTTAAGAAATTTCAAAAACCATTTCAAATTTGAATCAAACTTTTTTTCAAATCTAAGCATCCCGAACTGATCAAACTTCTAGAACATATTGTTAGTATTTAAATAAAGTAAATTGTAAATGAATTACGTTCAATTTCAATTCTTGCGGTGAAGCCATTGGTTTTATTGCTGATTTTTCCTCCGATAAAAACAAGACAACCATTTTATTTTCATCATAACTCCGTTAGTTTTCATGCTAACGACTTTTACCAAAGCTCATTTTAAAGGTTTCTTCACATACTTTTAAAAATGTCTTTCCTCCAAAAATTTTCCGTTTTTCCGTTATTTAACGTTGAAAGGTTCGAATTCAGTTTTCGGCGAACAAAAAGTCACCTTCAACGAGCCATAACTCGGTTCGTATTACATCTACAGAAAAAAAAACAATCGACATTTTTGCTTATAATAATTTTTTTGATAAAACGTAAGGTTTTCGAGTTATTCGCGAAAAATCGTTCCAAAACATGCATTTTTTAGATGAAAAATCAACATTATCAATCACGGTTAACTTAAAAAGTATTGACTCATCGAAAAAACTTTATAGAATATTTTTTGCTTAGAATTTATTCCTCTATCGATTTCTGCGGTTATTTTGAATGTAATAATTTCCACCCCCCGAGAAGAGGTGGCATCCACCGCCAGGGTAAAAGCTCACATCGGCACTATATAAAAAAGGAAATTTTATTCATATGACTTGAATTAAAACTAGTGGTTGCATTTGGAATTTAAACGCTCGGTATAATAAATGCCTAGGACGTGGTGCACAATAAATAGCGAACCACGGGCGGGAAAAACGATGGAAGCGTCGACAACTGTGACAACTATTAGGAATTTCAATTAATCAAGAAAAAAGCCAATATTGATCTTGCGAGCTTCTAAGAAGCATAAACGTAATAAATGTCAACAAACGCATTCGCTAGACAAATATAGCAGTATTAATTACTTTAAAAACTGCAAGACCAGTACTATAAAAGTCTTTTATGTCTTTCCGTTAAAGACCCCATAACATCGAGTTTTTTACCAGCAGGATGCCATAGCTGCCCGCAGAAATATTTCCAAGAGGAAAGCGAAAATAACAAATCGTATAAATCCTCCATCTTTTGATTATGAATGCATCAAAACGAAAAATAGTGCGCGGGTCTGGAAAACAGAATCGACTTACCTTTTTTCCAGCGTTGTTGAGTATCACCAAAATTGGATGTTTTGGAGCTGTATTACTTGAATTATTAATTACACGGAAAATCGGTATAACGTTAATTAAAAAATATGTTTTTTAAAAAACACACTCAAAGAAATAGTATGGGTAAATTCAACAAAAAAAAATGGTTAACTAACAATATCGTTAATTTTGTTAAACCAAACTATATTGATGGTATTTTTAAACAAGAGGTGATTGTTATTTTAATTAATAAAAAGTTTTCGTACAACAAAACAAACATTAACTTAAAAAAATAGATGAATAAGACTATTATTTTGTTCGTCTGACTATTATTTTGTTGAATTCTGTCAAATTAAACTAGATAATAGTATATTTTATTTTTAACTATTATCGAATTGTAATTCTAACCCAGTATTAGTTCGCTGTATTATTGTACTTGGTAGACAAACCAATAGTATAGTCGTCTTCTAGAAGTTCTAAAAGAATTACCATTAAATTTGCTTGCTTACCACGTAGTCTATTACAGAAATTATTCCCAGATGACGTCACATACAAATCACTGACAATAATCAACCATGCATTATCTTATACTCTTATGAATTAATAGAAAATTAATAACATGATTGCAATGTTCAAATTCTCTCAGGGATCATCGATATATTTGGATGGATCTTATAAACGATCTCTAATCTTTGGTTTGGGTGGTCTGATGGTCTCAATACTGAGATAATCTGTGACTGAGATTTTGGCTAACCAAAAAAAACTTCATCATACAATAAAGTGTAGATCAACCTAAAAATTAGGTGGTGAACAAAAAACAAAGTCGTTGTACTATTTAATTGTAGACCAAATTGAAAATGGTTAGTGAACATAAAAAAATGTCATTGTACTATTTAATTTGTTACAAGAAGATATGATTATTAAACTACTATTTGTTTACGAAAACAAATAAAGTTGTATGACTATTCTTTTCTGATTGATTTAACTATGAAACTAGATAGGCGCGATTTCATATGCTCTTTTTGGTTGAATTTACCTATCATTTTCTTTGAGTGCACTACTAATAATTTTTTTCAGCGTATCTTAAAAATGAAATAAAACTTTTTTGTGAACAAAAAGTGTTCACAAACCATTTTTTATTTGACAGAAGATAACTGTGTTTTTGCAAATATCCCAATAAATTTTAGTAACAAAAAGTAGAAGAGACCAAGAATAAAGCTTATAAATTGAGGATGGATTTGTATTTTTTTTTAATTTTTGTAGGATTAATGGTTTCGGATATATGGAAGTGTTAAAAATGGCGCCCGTATGTTTATAAGACAAAGTATTTAGTTTAAATGTTAAATATCTCAGAAACAATGACACCAATGTGAAAAAAAGATTTGTAGGGCTTTCGGTCCTTGTACACACTCCAAATCACAGTTTAATATTTTATCCCCTTTAATGATGGGGTGGGGATGATAGTGGGGCAGTTGACACTAAAAAAATGTTGAGACCTTGACTTCTTGTACAGGGTGGACCAAATTAGATGGGATTTGAGGTTTTCTCTAAAACTATGGCAGATAGACAAAAACCAATATAGGTGTCCTGAGCTCGATTTTCGAGAAACACACAATGGCGCAAATCGCGATCGTCTACCTTTTTCGACTACCGAGCGTTTTTAGAAAATTGGCAATTTTGGATGACCTCTATATCAGTGACACATTCTTAAGGCACTTTTTTAATAGAATCCGTTGTTGACAAGAAAAAAATTATACATATGTCTCAGTTTTCGAGATATAGACATAACTTGTGTTTTTTTAAATGGAACACCCTGTACATTATTTCATTATTCGATCACAACTTATATTAGCTATTCAACGATATTTCGTATTATTATGTCATACTTATCTCTAGAAAAAGTTGTTAATTTTCGAAAAATGTAATATATTTGTGAGGAGGCCATGAAAAACTTTTAACAACAATAACACTTCTTTTTTTTTTTTTTTTTTTTTTTTCTTTCCGCGGCATCGACATCGTGGTCATTAGCCGCATCGTCCTACAATCTGACCATCAGATGATACAGGTGTTTCCATCATGACTATCACTGAATAGCGTTGCCTGGTAAGTTGATCTATATTAAATTTTCAAGAACAGGTTTATATTTTTAAGGAATCTCATTATTTTTTTCAGGTTCTCTGTTGACTGGCCAAGACATGAATGCAGCTGATCTGGAATTTTCAATCGTCTTCGATGTTGGTCATATACAGGACATTCTAAAATTATATGTTTCACTGTTAACATTGTATTACATAACTGACATATTGGCTGTTGATTACCTGTTAATAAATACATATTTGTTAAATTAGTATGGCCTATTCTTAACCTTGTAAGTACAATCTGTTCCCGTCTTTGAAGCGTAGGTGTTTCCCATTTGCTTACTTTGGGTTTGATTTCTTTAAGTTTAGTAACTGTATTGTTCCACTCGTTTTGCCACTGATCGATAATTTTCTCTTTGAGATATACTTTTAAGTCCATATGACGAATTTTAATGTTATCCTGTGTATTCTCCAATGCTGCTTCTTTTGCCGCTCTGTCGGCAAGTTCATTTCCACTAATACCTACATGGCTGGGAGTCCAAATGAAAGTAATTCTTTTACCCAGAGTTCCCAGCCAGTGAACTAACGCAAGTATATTTTGTATTAGCGGATCAGCACTAGTATTATCGGATAGTCCTTGCAGAGCACTAAGAGAATCACTACAAATAATAGTATCTTTCCAGGAATTCATCTCTGTATATCTTAATGCTTGCCATATCGCATATAGTTCGGCTGTGTATATGCTAGCTGCATTTGGTAGAGTCCAGCTATGCGTTTGATTTTCATCAGAGAAGGAACATCCTACTCCCTGATTTAATTTGGATCCATCCGTAAAGAGCTTATGATATCCTTCGAAAGAGTTTATTGTTGCACTGAAATTTGTTACAAGTAGTTGTTTGTTGGTCTCTTCTTTTCTGTTTGATCCTTCTTTTAAAATAATACTAGGAGCTATTAATTTCCATGGAGGAATTTCGCGTTGATTTAATTCGTACACTGGTGGGAGATTTTCTTCAAGTACTTCCATCAGTTCATACAGCCTAACCCCCACCGGTTTTGTTATAGTTGGCCTAGTTTCATAGGGAAGTCGCAACTCTTCATTAAAAATGACATTGTAATTTGGGTGGGCTGGCTGTGCCCATATCGTTGCTCCATATGATGCCAGAAACTGTTGTCGACGATATTTTAGGAGAGGAATTCCTGATTCACAGCACAAGGCAGATAGTGGGCTGGTACGAAAAGCACCTAGAGCCAGTCTTAATCCGGTGCAATGTATACTGTCTAGTGTTTTTAATCTAGATTTTCGAGCAGATCCATATACGATACAGGCATAATCGATTTTTGATAATATTAGCGTTACATATATTCTTAACAGCATTTCTCTATCAGCTCCCCATCGAATGTTTGCTAAACATTTTAATAAGTTTAGATTCTTTTTACATTTCCTTGCTATATCTTGAATATGGGGACCCCAGTATAACTTTTGATCGAGTATTACACCTAGAAATTTGGATTGTGGTTTGCATTCTAGTATTTGGTTATAGAGAGAGAGTTCCGGTTCACGATGCTCCCGTCTTAGCCTACAGAAGTGAACACAGTGTGTTTTCGTAGGAGAAAATCGAAATCCATTTCTACTGGTTGAATCACACAGGGTATTAATGGCAGTTTGAAGATTGAGTTCTAAATCATCCATGTTTTTTGCAGTAAAATAAATTGCTAAGTCATCAACATATAGCATTCTGCCTACAGAAGGACTCAGATTGGTGAGTAGGTCATTTATAGCAATTGCAAATAGCATAACGCTTAAAGTTGAACCTTGAGGTATGCCATTTTCTAGCAATCGAGGTTCTGATGTAGTACATGCTAGTTTAACTTTAAAGTATCTGTATTCTAAAAAACTTTTGACAAATTGTGGTAGATTGCCGCGTAGTCCCCAATTATGGAGAGTTTTAAGAATTCCAAATCTCCACACTGTGTCAAATGCCTTCTCCAAGTCGAAAAATACTACTACCGTATGACTTCTCTCTGCGAAACTATTCTGAATTACAGTTTCTAAGTGCACCAAGTTGTCTATAGTCGATCTGTGTTTGCGAAATCCCATTTGTGATTCTGATAATAAACCGTTTTTTTCTAGATACCATGATAATCTATTACTAACTATTTTCTCCATAATTTTACCTAGGCAGCAAGTAAGTGAAAGCGGGCGATAACTACTTGGCAGTTTTGGATCTTTGCCTTCTTTTAATAAGGGTACGATAATTGCCAGTTTCCACTGATCAGGGTAATTACCCCCCATCCATATTTGATTAAATATGCGTAAAAGTAATTCTTTATATATTGTGGGCAACTGTCGTATCATTTCATATGGAATGGAATCATCGCCTGGAGCTGAATTTCTTGCTTCTTCTAGAACATTATCAAGTTCTTCCATTCGGAGTGGATCATTATAAAATGACGTTTCAGGTTCACTGAAATCTAATGGAACTTCATTAGCGTTTTTATAACGTAAGAAGTCTTCATTATAATTGACAGTGCTACTCACTTCTCTGAAATGATCCGCCAGTGCTTCTGCTACTTCTTTAACGTCTGTTGTTATATGACCGTTAATGTCTAAGACAGGCGAAATTTGCGGAAATTTCTTGCCCCTTATTGCTCTTACTTTCTGCCATACTTCAGAAACTGGCGTAGATGAATAACACTTCTTAAAATATAAAATAATTTTGCCAAAAATAGGAAAAACTAAACTACAATAAATGTTCGAATTGTCTTCCATTGACATCTACGCATTTTTGACACCTTCTCCTTACAGCATTTGTTGCATTTCCAATCATGACAGGAGTTATTGTCTGAAGTGCAGCTAATGTGTTGTTTTCCAATTGTTCTATGTTATTAGAACGTTCTCTATTTATAATATTTTTTAAATACCCCCAAAGTCAAAAGTCGGCAGGTATATCGGGAGATCCAGCTGGTCACAAAATAGGACCATTATTTCCTAAAAGTTTAACAATATCTAAACCACCTTGTTGTTTATTAATGTCCAGTTACCTAAATTAATTGTTAACTGTTCCAGCCATCTCAGACCTACTAATCTGGGGTCCAACAGTACGAAATCGCTCTAAATTCCAAGTAACCTGTTCCGACATGACGTACATTTTTCAACTTCAGATTTGCAAAAAGGGTTATATAGGACACCAGAAATGACTTGTCGGATTCTTATCAGCTCTTGCATAACTTCTTAAATGATAAGAAAAGAAACGAAATGATAATTCCTAAAAAAATGTTTTTTAATACATAACACGTCCTGTAAAAGAAACTATGAGTGCTATCCATCTAATTTTTTTATAGTATACAGTAAAGACATAAACGCTTGGATGAGGCTCGATGGCACTGTTTAAATATGTTTAGTTTTTTGAAAAAAAAATATGAAATCTGTAACTATAAAATATTGTAGTAAAAATTTCAACATACGAGCAAGTACTTCAATTTTAAATTTTTTGTGTATAAACTATGCTAACAAACATACCCAATATATTGAAAATGTTTTTAAAACAAGAACTAAGTTGATATTGCATATAGTATTTGAGTTGTGAATTTTTAAAATGGGTGCATGATGCGGCGCATGTAATAAAGGCGACAGCTCTCCTAAAATTCATAAAGCGCATGAAAACGGTTTTCAGTGGAATTAGCTGGTATGTTTATGTTTACTAGGCGTATGTACTTATGTATATAGTGTGAAGTTATTTGTCTTAACATTTTAACATTATAAAAACTATTTGTGTTTGATTGTTTAAATCGATTGATTATCGTTTGCGGTTCATATTTACTAGCTATGCCCGCGGTTACGTTCGCGTGGAATTTTGAAATTGACTAAAAAGCTTCTTTATAAACGACGTTTGAGATAGAATCACAATTCTGGAATATTTCAGAAAACTCACAAATTTTCTGGAATATTCCAGAGTACTCTCGAATTTTCTGGAATATTATAGAAGTTTAATCTTAAAAGTTTATGCCGTGCAAATACGCTTATTGTAGAGATCAAGCTGTATCTCCTGTTCTACTAGACCGATTTTCATAAAACGTGGCTTAGTCTAGGCCGATTTCGATGAAATAAGAACTAAATGTTACTCCAAGCTTAGATGAACCTCATTGGTTCAGTAGTTTCTGCGTGATGTGCGTTCAAACAGACAAGCAGACAGAGAAAAATTCTAAAATCTGTCTTAATGTATTCAATTCTCCGATTAAAGAACTTATATTTAGATACATAATGGCATGAATTTTATGATCCCGAAAGACTCCCAATCTAAGGCACTTCTTCCCATAAGTTGCTGATTGGCCCATCGGCGTATTCGCGGCCGCTCGTACACGATCGGCTTCAGTTCGATTATCATAATCTGAGTTTGACAGTTTTGACAGTATCAGTCATTAATGTTAATAAGTGTTTTTCGTGTTTTTCGATCAAAATGTGGAGAAGAAGTCTTTTTATTTTAAGTTGTGATTTACCTAATACCTAAATAATATTCTTTGTTCATATTTAGACAGTTTAGTGACAATTTAGTGCAACATGCAACAGTGCTGTGCCATTTGCAGAAATCGATCATTTCATAAGTAAGTAGGTCATAGTCGTAACATGATGAGGTTCAGTTTGTAGTTTTAATAATAATATTATAAATAATATCCTTCCAATGCATATTTCCTTTGAATAAAACATCTTTACCTATTGTATTTTTTCAATCTGCGTTAATATTCCTAGAAGTTAACCAATAATTATCACATAAAATAGGTACAATATTTTACATTTTCCTTCTACACATACCCGCCTCTGTTGCCTATGGGATGTGATGTTCATCTATCCATTTTAATGGACATATAATGTGACTATGTTAGGAGCAAATAAGGTATATGAAGAAAAGGTAGCCATTATGTATCTAGATATAAGTTCTGTAATCGGAGATTCCATTACTCATCTTACATCCCCCACATCAGTTTTTTGCAAATATTTTCAATGTACATTCACGTCAACTTTACAAATGTATTATATGTATACGTTTGAAAATTATTAAAAGGTAAAATAATTTAATAAAGGTGATTTACGCTCCCTCCCACCGACGGAAGACGCTTTTCAACAACATGTTGCAAATATTACTTTTTTTAAAACAGTGTTGTGAACCGTCATTCAAATTACCTCTTGCACAAAATTTTGGATGCAGAATTGGAAATCAGGAGCTGGTACTGATAATGTCAACAAAAAAAAGTTTATCTGAGCTTAAATTAAAAAGTGCAACTGTAAAATAAAATGCGACACAAAATGTTCTTGTGAGTTGTATTCAGTTGCGTGCTCGTGTGCTGCTTTTCCTGAAAATTGTTTTAAGGGAAAAAGCAATATGCATCATTTTATAATGATAGTGATTTTGACTAAAATGTTAGAATAGTTATACACAAAAATTACATAATATACAAAATTAATGTTTTATTTAAAATATCTCCCTTTTCTGCTTTCTATTAAATATGCTAAATACCTAAAATAATATTTCTCACTAATGTTTTATTTCTTAAACAATATAAAAACGAGTAGAAATTGTACTCGGGCATGGCCAATTGATTTAACATTTTGCTCGAACACACAATTCACTTTGTATCGATTATTATTTTCTCAAATGAGTGGCCGCAATCGGCAACGCCCGACTACTACTTTCATTCGTTTTGTTGTATTATTAACATAAAGTAATTCAAATTTGCAATTATATTGAACAATATAGTGCTTTTTACTGTTACACTGTACCAATTATCGTGTAGACTATTTTTATTTTAATGCTGCATAATTACGCGCCCCATAAAAAAATCATAAACAAAAAACTGTATACGTTATCGACAGGTTTTTTTTTAAAAAAACTTTTTCAATATATGGACTATATTTGGTAAGCAACTGTATATAATAATTTCATAAATTTAACATAGTTGTCCGCATATCGAAATTTTTAGAACGTAAATATCAACCTTTTGATTTTAATTATTTTTTTCCAAAAAAAATATTCTTTTCAAAAATACCAATAGCTTAGTTAGAATCACGTATATATTTTGAGTATACATACCAAAAATCAGATCGGTAGGTTACATTGTTTTTGTTTTAACGGAGAATAACCATTGTAAAACATAATTTTGTAATTATCAATCCGCCATCTTTTTTGCGATTTCTGAAGTTGCGCAAGAGCAAAAATTAATCCGACAAGTGTTTTCTAGTGCCCCAGGTAATGCTCTCTTCATTACTTACATCAACATTTGTACGTCATGTCGGAACAGGTCATCTTGAATTTGGTGTGCTTGGACCCCGGACTATACCTTGCATTGACGAAAGCCAATAGCTCGAACACGGCCGACTCTAGTTAACAGTCGGCCGTGGCTCGAAACTGCAGTCTGCCAGTGGTATGGGGTGGCTGGCACGAGAGCTCCTTTAAGTAGGAATAAGTCTTTCGGCTGGTGTCTATTAAAATCGAAACTTTAGCGTTTTGTGGCAATACACAGTTATTGGACTTAACGCGGCCAGGCTTGTAATTCGTAATTCAGCGCTCGGCGGGGCATTAGTCCGGAGAATAGCTGTTGGTTGCAGTCTGGTAACGATTCCTTATATATTTAAGGAAACGTATAGAGGAGTTCGACAAAAATATTTCACTAGTAAACATTTAATTCTAGTTTAATTCGCGAAAATCAAACAAATGAACCCGGTAGAGATTTACCTTCGATACACACAAATTCACCAATATGTGACGGCGAATTATATATTATGACAAATGTCCGCTGTTACTTTACTATATAAACTTTTCCTTATACGTGAATTCCTTTGTATCGAAGGTAAATCCCTACTGGGTTCATTTGTTTGATTTTCGCGAATAGAGTTTTAAACGTTTTAAACCTCTTTTAAACATGTTTTAAAAATACCATTTAAAATATTGAAAAAAACTGTTTAAAACAAATAAAACAATTTTTTTTCCAACCCTGCAAAAACCACTGGCAAAAATCGAGACGTTTTTGAAAGTCGTTTGGGTATAGATTGTGACTAATCCTAATTTTGTAGGGTTTGAATTTATATATTTTTTAAGCAACGCAACGCAGTTGTTTTTGGGATTCCTAAATTTTCCTGTACTTCGCGAGATGATATATTAGGATTTTCTTCAGCTTCTCTACCTGTAGTACAGTACCTAGAGGTAAAAAATGTGCAAAACTTATAATGTCATATTGAACGGATTTCGTTCATTTTTGGCAGTATAATAGTAAATGCTTCACAGAAAAGTTTCTATATTGTGCGGGGGCTTGCTAATTTATAGGGGGTGGATGCCACCCCTTCTCAGGGGGTGGCACTTAAAAAATATATATATTTATTGGAGCTGAAGTAGAATCAAATTTTAAGAAGAAAAGGTTCTATGCAATTTTTCACAAAAATTGATAGTTTTTAAGTTATAACGACTTAAAAATTGCGATTTTAACTTAAAAAAAAAGGTATTTCCAAACGGCTTTCGTCAAGTATCTTGAAAAGTATTACTTTATCGAAAAAATGTTACAGACCAATTACAGAAAGTACAAACTGGGAATGAATTATATTTTTTGTGTATTGATGTAGAATTAATATTTTCGGAGATATTTAAGTTTACATTTGGCATCCAAGTGTTCATAAGATAATTATTTAGAATGAAAGTTAAATATCTCAGAAACTGTGACACCTACGCCAAGGATGCTAATAGGTAGAATAATAGGTTATTAATTAAGCTTTCAACTGTTTTTTTATTTGTTTCTGTAGCAGAAAAAACAAAGAAGTTGTGACCGAAGCAATGTGCGTCTACACATTTTTTTATTAACAACGTCGTTTTGTTACTGTAATTAGCCAGTAATTAAAAAAAAGGAATTTCAAACATTGTTTCTCATTAATATATAGCATGACGTAGATGCTCAAATTTTTTGGTTTGTATACAGCACTTGCTTTAGAAAAAAATACAGTTTAAACTTGAAAGGTATTTTCGATAAAACGTAATTTTTTTTCCTTTTCCAAATATCTCAATAAATATTAGTTTTATTGAAAAATGGGTAGAGATTAGAAATAAAGCTCATAAACTAATAATGAATTTCGCTTGTTTATTTATTTACATAGATTTCATAGTTTCGGAGATATGAAAGTTTACAAATTGCGTTGGAACGTGTATAAGACGAAAAATGAAGTTTAAATGTTAAATATCTCAGAAATTCTGACACCTACGTCACGCATGCTAAGATATGAAATTAAAGACAATTGCGCTTTCAAATTATTTTTTACTCGTTCCTGTAGCATAAGAAATAAAGAAGTTATGACGGAAAATGTGCGTATTTATATTTTTTTTATATAAAAAGGTCGCCATTTTGTTACTCTAATTAGCCAGTAATTTAAAAACATTATTTCAAATACAGTTTTTCGTTAAGATGTAGCATTACTTAGATGCTCATTTAAAGCACTTGCTTTAGAAAAAAATGCATTTTTGATGATTTCGAAACACTTGGATACCAAATATAAACTTAAATATCTCCGAAATTATTAATCCTACATTAATAAAAAAAAAATATAATTAATTCCCAGTTTATACTTTCTGTACTTAATTGGTCTTTAACATTTTTTCGATATAGTAGTACTTTTCGAGATACTTGACGAAAGACGTTTGGAAATACTTTTTTTTAAGCTAAAATCGCAATTTTGAAGTCATTATAACTTAAAAACTATCAATTTATGTGAAAAATTGCATAGAACTTTTTCTTCTTAAAATTTGATTATATTTCAGCTCCAATAAATATAAATTTTCTGAAAATTAACCACTTTTTTTAGAGATAAATATGACATAATATGGTATATCGTTGGATAGGTAATTTAGGTTGTGATCGAATAGTGAAATAATTTACAGGGTGTTCTATTAAAAAAAAAAACAGGCATGCATAATTTTCTTCTTATCAGCAGCTGATTCTAAAAAAGTGCCTTAAGAATGTGTTACTCGATTTTCGATTCGACACTTGGTAATTGAGATATGGAGGTCATCCAAAAATGCCAGTATTCCAAAAATGCTCTGTAGCTCGGTAGTCGAAAAAGATAGACGATCGCGGTTTATGCCATTGTTTGTTTCTCGATAATCGAGCTCAGGACACCTATATTGGTCTTTGTCTGTCTGTCATAGTTTTAGAGAAAACCCCGAATCCCATCTATATTTGTCCACTCTGCACAGACTCTAAATCACAGTTTTATTTTTTTACCCCCCTTTAATAATAGGTCTGGGGTGGTAGTGGGGGTAGCTGATATACTAAAAGAATGTTTAGACCTTGGCTTCTCGTACATATACTGAATCCCAATTTTATGAAGTCTTACTTGGCTATTGCTTTATCCATTTACTCACATTTACCCTTCAACCCTTCAACGGAATAAGATGAAAATATAATCTAGTCCAGATCTCGTTAAAATACCTAAGTGTACAAAATTTCCATTCAACATCATAAGCCGTTTTAGAGAAATCGTGAGCACAAAAAAAAGTTAGACTGATTTTTTTTTGCTCAAACTTAAAATTTCGACGTTTCAGTGTAAAAATAAACCAAAAAACTAATTCAAACGTATTTTTAACTGACGTCAATATCGATATTAGGTAATAAAGTTCAATTAACTGGGCGACGGTAAAATTTTATTTAATAATTTTTTGAGACCTTTTTTAAGACGGTTTTTTTTTCAAAAAATTTTACTACAAAAATCGACAATAAAAAATATCTTGCACATGGTATTCTTCCTAAATTTTGGACCTAAACGTAGCATTCTATAGCCTCTAGGAGGTCAAATCGTATACGAACTAGCATGATAAACGCTCTTGACGGATATAGGGACATGATGAAGCTTGGCGACAATATTCTGCACAATGGCCGCCGTGGAATTTCACGTAAACATTAAATTTTAATGGACAACGTTTAATTTACTTGGTTGTAATTAACAATTAAGCCAATACCTTATGATAATAATGAATGTTTAAAACCGTTTTCATATTCATTACATCCATGGGAATGTGTCAAATTTAATATTCATTTATGAGCCATTACGGTGTCTGGCTGGAAATTGAATAGCTATATTAAAGAAAAATCGGAACCATACAGAACTTTCATGGTCTGTAAAATTGCGCATGTTTCTAAAATTGCTAATTCGATCGGCACTAAAATTAATATTTGGATACAGACAAAAACATCTCACATATGCAACATAATAAAAAAACCGCTGCCCAAGGAATCACTACTTCCACATCCACATTTTCTATCCAAGTCACTAACAAAGAAAAAACTTTGTATGTGGAAATAATTGCTTATGGAACTTTAATAATATAATATTTGAAATCCTCTACCCCAAAAACCTATAAAACGATACCCCATATCGGTAGTGGGGTGGGGACGGTGATAGGGGGTGGTAGTGGGGGTGGATGAAGTAAAAAAAATATTTTGAGGTTTCTGGTTCTTGTACACACACTAAATCACAATTTTTTTCATCCCCTTTAATAATGGGGTGGGGGTGGTAATGGGGGGGGGGGGCTAATGCCAAGAATTTTTTTGAGACCTTAGCTTCTCTTTAATATACTAAATACCAATTTTCTGGACTCTTACCTGCTTAATTTACCTATTTACCTCAAATTTACCCCAATTTACCCCCAAACCTTCGATGGTACAAGATGAAAATATAATCTAGTTCCAGATCACGTTAAAATACATACGTGCACCAAATTTCAAGTCAATATCTTAAACGGTTCCAGAGTAAACGTGCGCACAAAAAAAGTTACAGACCGACAGAAATTTTTTTTTCGCTCAAACTTAAAATCTCGACGTTTCATGACATTCTAAGCCTATTTGAACAATAAAAATTTTTTAAAATTTTTTTGTCGTTACTATACTTCCACTGGATGTGGAAGTAATTACGCTGTTTTAATAATTACTTCCACGTCCAGTGGAAGTATAGTAACGACAAAAAAATTTTTGAAAATTTTTATTGTCCAAATAGGCTTAAAATGTCATGAAACGTCGAGATTTTAAGTTTGAGCGAAAAAAAATTTTCTGTCTGTCTGTCGGTCTGTCTGTCGGTAACTTTTTTTGTGCGCACGTTTACTGTAGAACCGTTTAAGATATTGACTTGAAATTTGGTACACATATGTACTTTAACGAGATCTAGAACTAGATCATATTTTCATCTTGTTCCGTCGAAGGGTTGGGGGGTAAATCGGGGTAAATTTGGGGTAAATGGGTAAATCAAGCAGGTAAGAGTCCATGAAATTGGTATTTAGTATATACAAGAGAAGCTAAGGTCTCAAAAAAATTTTTGGCATTAGCCACCCCCATTACCACCCCCACCTCCTTATTAAAGGGGATGGAAAAAAAATGTGATTTAGTTTATGTACAGGAACCAGAAACCTCAAAATATTTTTTTACTTCATCCACCCCCCCACTACCACCCCCCTATCACCACCCCCACCCAACTACCGATGTGGGGTATCGTTTTATGGGTTTTTGGGATAGAGGATTTCAAATATTATATTATTAAAGTTCCATAAACAATTATTTTCACATACAAAGTTTTTTCGTTGTGAGTGACTTGGATAGAGAATCTGGATGTGGAAGTAGTGATTCCTTGGGCAGCGGTTTTTTATTATTATGCTCAAGCTATCTATTAGCCCTCCTGTTCTTCTTGTTTAAAATCAAACATTTCTCTACTATCGCTATCGTTTGAACCATTTTAAATATTTTTGCATTCAATACAAAACATATTCCTGTAGGCAATAAAACTTGATTAGGTAGGAAACTGAGTACCATGTTTAGATCAATGTCTATTTTGATATTTGGAATTAATGAAACAAAGAAACGGTTAAGAACAATTTAATATTTTTTTTATGTGTTCGAACCACCGTTTCTAATACATCCACGCTCTCTTCTTCTCCCTTCGGTGGTGGTGATGCTCAATCTCATTTCTTCCTTAATGTTTGCATCTGTTTCATTAATTCTTCCGATTAGGAGGTCGCGGACATGAAAATCGAGAGGTGTCAAGTCTGGGGATCTTGCTGGTCGTAATATCTAGAAAGGCGGATATCTCAAAATGTGTATTATTTTGTATAATGGTATACTTATATGTACAAGCACCAAACACCTGTATATTTGATTCTCTAGCAACAACAAATACCCAATTCTTACATACATTTCATCCTCCTAGTTACCCGATATTAGAAAATACTCTCAGTAATTATAAAATGTGTTCAAAATGTCTTGTGACTGACTCACCAGGTTTTTACAGATTCATAATTTTGAGCTCTGGCGTGTTCATGAACGAAATCAACGAGGACCTGCTGGCCCTCCTGACGCAACAGCAACTGGAAATTTTGAACAGCGACGCGTGCACCAAGGACGGTGGAGGACCTTTGGTTGTTTACGGAGCCGCCGGAACGGGGAAGACATTGCTGGTTTTAAGGAAACTTGATCAATTACACCGTACCGGCAGGCTCAACGACCAAAACAGGGCGCTGTTTATTTGCTATTGGCCAGGAATCAGGTGAGAACATTTTGTAAAAAACCCGAGTATATATGGCGATGGTTTAGGAACCCCCACCACTCTGCTTGTAAGCCACTATCCAGTCAAGAGTACCCAATCAGAGGCTTTCCATGAACGCTCATTGAACATAGAGACCTGTAAAAGCTATAGTAGTAAAAGTACAAACCTATTAAAGCCTGTTTCAATAAAACTACAGACCTGTTGAAAGCTATATCAGTAAAACTACAGACATGTAAAAAGAAGTATCACACAGGTCTGTATGTTCAAGAACGTTCACGGAAAGGTGCCTGTTGGTGGGCGGAAGCGTAGCTTACAGGTAAGGGACGTGAGTTAAAGGTGGAGTAGTGGTGGTTTCTTAACCGCCCCCATACCTAATCATCTCTCCGAAAATCGACTGTGATTCCAAAATTACTTAGCATCTTGGCATTTGTCAATCATTGATAACAATAGGGTCGTTGACGATTTTTTAAAAATTTTATATTCAGGTACTTTATTAAATTTTATTTGACCGTATTTTTTAATTTTACAAGCAAAAGTCATTTTACTAGTGAAATTAATTATTTAAATTAAGAAATTTTGAATTCGCGCCCATCGCCACATCAGATGTGAGAGCATGCGCAGTTAGTTAGATTAAGGAATAATCGACGGGCGTCGTTTGTTTTGATTATTTGCTGTTAGCATATAGTCCAGTCAACGAGGGGGGGGGGGGGGTTCACCTCTAATTTGAGTGCTAATTAATGGATTTTGATGAAACCTTTGTAATGTCGTTAATAAAAGAGTTGAAAAAAAATCAGAGTATGAAATGATCGGAAAGGGTAGAAAACCCTCCTTTTATCAAGGGTTCCGTAACTTGTAGAATTAGGTCAAAAATGAAAGAGAAACAATAAATTTACCTTTTTTAGCCCAAAATAAGATGTTTTTACTTTTGTGAATTTTTTCAAAAAATGCATATTTTTAGAGATATGGCCACTCGAAAATCCTAAAAGTGGGGGAGGGGAAACCCGATCATTTTCTACTCTAATCATTTTTTCAACTTTTTTTATTAACGTCATTACAAACACATTGCCCAAGGTTTTATCAAAATCCATACATTAGCACTCAAATTAGAGATTTTGGTCATTTTAGCGCTCTGTTGACTGGATTAATAGATTAAAGTTAGTATCGATGTGAGTCATTGTATTTTAAAGAAATACTAACCTCAAATTTTTAACATTTCAGGATTCGGCACTTAAATAGTTCTACATAAAACTCGTGTACCATATAGAAATCCACTATGGGTAAATTCTCTGAAGTACCTACCTTTCACAAAACTAGATTTCATTATAAACAAATATTAAACACACGATGTAACCGTAAACAACAAATCAACGAAGCACTACCACCATGATAAATGAAAACATGAAAATTCTCTAGAATTGAATGATCATTAGATATGTCATGATTTACCGCCTTCTTATTTTCAAAACCAATTTGTTCTTGCATGTGATGATTAGAACTTTTTTTAATATGGATATATGCAATGTATATTTAATATACTTTTTGATCATATCATATAACAATATTTTGTAAATGTTGTTAAAGGAAACGACCCTATTGTCTGATTTTTCAATTTGTTTGTCATCTAGGACCGAAGTTACGATGAAGCTGAAAGCGATGGGCATAGCAAACTACGTTGACACTGCACGTTATTATGTATCGATGGGCGGTTTCCTTAGAAGATACGGGAAAAAGTACAGGCACATTTTTATGGACGAGGCAGAGGCAGTGTGTATATCATTCCAACAGTCCATCCTCAGAGAGACCATATCTGATGTCTATAGTCACTATCATGATGGAAACTGCGATGTAGAGAACTGCCAACATGCTACTCTAGGTATATTCTATCCCCCTTTATATCGATATGAGAGATAATAAAATTGGAATGTTAAAGGCCATGGCAGGTTAAGATAAGTGTCCGTACCTTTTTGCGTGTGGTTCTTTCCAGTGATGTATCTTTGCGTAAGATACTACTCCAAAATGTCTTGACCTCAAAAACTTCATATCTGGGAAAATTTGTTTTTCGAAAATCCGAAAAAAAAATTTTTTTCTTAATCAAGTGAACCAATTTGTTTGAATTTCACATACAGGGTGTAATTAGTTTCATGTCATTAAAAAAAAACTGGTAATGGGGACCGACTAGACAAACAAAAAACCTTTATGACTTTTCCCCCTAGGGGCACTTTGGAAAAAACAATTTGAATATTAGGGTAGGAAACATTTGAGAACCACTGCCTTTCTGGGTCAATAGACGTGTACTTCCCAATTATACAACTTTTAAATGGTCATAAAAAAATACAAGGATTACCGACTGACTCGTTCTCGCCGACACGCGGCGGCCCGCGGTTTCAAGGCAAAGAAGGGCGGCACCATTGATGACCGCCCCAACGGAACAAATGATAAAAATGTAAATCATTCGTTATCTCTTTTTGCAGAACTGCAAGCAAATGATGGGCGTAGAGGTTTAAACACAGCATTTCTTTACATGTGTGTTTTTTAATTTAGAACAAAATATTGGAGCTTTTATTATTGTAGTTTATAATTTTTCAGATTTAAATGTGATTTATTAACATTTGTAACCTAAATGAGTGTCCTGGGTTAAAAGCTCAAAAAATGAGAAATTATTGCATAACATTGGGAAATAAAGAGTTAGACGTCTGAGATACGATAAAGAAAATAATTATGTGTATTTTAAGTTAGGAAAAAATCTGATTTATTTAACGAATTGCCGATCGGGTATCGAAAATTAAAATATTCGGTAAATCTAGAACTTACCAATAAATTATTGTTGATTTACAAAAATTGTTCGAAATGGCTTCCGTCTGCATCAATACACTTCTCGGCACGTCGAACTAAGGACATACACACTCCGTTCAACACATTTGGTAAATTAGGATCATTTTTTATGGTTTCTATGTACATTAAAATACCTCACTAAACTATCAACTAACGTTGTCAATAAAGAAAATAAAAATAAAATCTTGGTCCAAAATCTAAAAAGCAACACAAAAAGAATGAACAAGTAGTATCTTTACGTAATCAAGAACTTAACGACTTGTGTACATAATGAAGTGCCTACAGAAACTAAAATATTGCAAAAGGGAGAGTATAGTTTTCTTCAGATCTACTAAACGCCGACGTCTTTCCCCTTTACCGCATATTTAAAGACCTTACCTTACCTACTTTTAAAAAGCCATAAAAAAGTGTGATTATTAACTTGTGTCCTCACCGAGGCGCGATCTCTAACAAAGGAGCACGATACTTTGATAGAGCCGTATTAGCGTATTTGATGGTTAGAGGCGCCGACATACGCGAAGATAAAAGCCTATCCCAATATTCCAGCAGTTCTCAAACAATATTATTGAAAATTTTCGAAATTTTTGTTTATTTTTTTTTCTCTAAAACTATGGGTTTTAGACCACATGTTATATAAGATTTTTTTGTTCGTTTAGTCGTTCCCCACCACCAGTTTTTTTTAATGACATGAAACTGATTACACCTTGTATATTATAAATCTACTAAAGACAATTTATTAATAATCTTTTTAGGGAATCTTTTCATGAATAAAACAAAAATTGATGCTTTTGAATTTTTTGAAAATTTTAAATACGTACTTACACGTTAGCGGCCACCACCATTTTTTTACTAATTATAGTAACACTAAACAATAATGTATTTACTTATGTACTAATTACAACAAATAAAGAAAAAGAGTATAAATTGGTTAGAAACTCGATATATTAATAAATATATAAATGAAGAACTGGTTGGATTACACGTATTGAAAATTTTTTGGAGCAGCCTACGTATTTTTTTTAAATAACGAGAGATGTATTTTTCATAATACATAATTATATATTTTCTACAAAGCTCCATCGAAACGGTAATACATAAAAAAATTATGTGTTTAATAATAAGAATACATAATAAAAAAACATGTTATGCTAATGATATATGATAATATTAGTCCTCTTCATCACTGTCCTCATTTATTGTAACAGTGATATCTTCTGAGAATAATTCAGATAGTTTTACTGATGGTTTCAGAATATCGTCGAGAAACCTTGCATATGATAAATTCATGTACAAGTAAGTTAGTTTAGAAAACTAAGTTAGTTTTCTGTTACTTATAAGACCATGCAAGGTGTCAAGGTTTCTCGGCGATATTCCGAAATCATCAGTAAAACTGTCTGAATTATTCGCAGAATACATGAGGACAGTGATGAAGACGACTAACACTATCATATATCATTAGCATAACATGTTTTTTATTATGTATTCTTATTATTAAACACATATTTTTTTATGTATTACCGTTTCGATGGAGCTTTGTAGAAAATATATGTATTGTGAAAAATACGTAGGCTACTCCAAAAAAATTTCAATACGTGTAATCCAAGCAGCTGTTGTTCATTTATATATTTATCAATATATCGAGTTTCTAACCAATTTATACTCTTTTTCTTTATTTGTTGTAATTAGAACGTAAGTAAATACATTATTGTTTATTGTGTTACCTTGGTGTTATAATTTCTGAATCCACAATACAGGGTGTTTACTAAGGGCATGTAACATTATCTTTGCCAATTTGTTTACGTTGCCCCGTCGATAGCTTATCGTATGGTGTATAATTAGTAAAAAAATCGTGGTGGTCGCTAACATGTAAGTACGTATTTAAATTTTTCAAAAAATTCAAAAGCATCAATTTTTGTTTTCTTCACGAAAAGATTTCCTGAAAATATCGTTATAAATTATCTTGAGTAGATTTACAATATATGTGAAATACAAACAAATTGGTTCACTTGATGAAGAAAAACTTTTTTTTCGGATTTTCGAAAAAAAAAATTCCCAGATATTACGAAGTTTTTGAGGTCAAAACTTTTTGTGGTAGTATCTTACGCAAAGATACATCACTGGAAGGAACCACACGCAAAAAGGTTGCAAAGGCACGGACACTTATCTTAACCTGCCATGGCCTTTATAATGTGATGTTATATAACTTTGGTTTCCAGATACCGACCTGGAGATTTCAGAGAAGATAGAGAAGCACCAGGCCAAGGACTGGGGCGAACTGTGGTTCATGATAGATGCCAACCAGGCCCAGCTATTCATGCCGAAGCACTACCTAGCGGCCTTCAGGAAGCCCAACGTAATTCTAAGCCAGATCATGCGCTCGACAAAGTGTATATTCAATGTTTTCAAGGGCTTCTACAAGGACCCCGTGCCGAAGCTGTCCAGCCCCGTCATAGGGAGCGTCATCGTGCCCAATCTGTCGGTGGGCCACGACATCAGCGGCCCACCCGTTTACTGGGTGAGGTTCGAGGAGAGAATAGACGAGACCATAGCGAACGTCATAATAGACCTGTGTGCGACGAAGGGTATAAAACCGAACGACATCTGCGTCATACCGTTCATGCAGAACGAACACACGGTGGCGGCCAGTATAAACAGACAGATCGAGGAGTATTTCGTGGAGAACACTTTTAAGCCCAAGTGTGTCTCGGACGTAGAGAATTTCCTGACGAGGAAGGAGTTGAATGATTTCCTGGTGAGTTGGGCGTTGAGGGTTAAAGGGCTGGAATTCACGGTCGTCATTATGGCCATAGACGATTACGAGTTTGATATGAACGACCTGGAGGACAGACGGAAGGCCTACATAATGTCGTCGAGGTGTACGTGCATGCTCATTTTTATCTGCAACGACGTGGTCAGGGCGAGTATGCAACTGGAGGGAGTCTCGTCGGAGTATCCTTTCAATTTGAAGTTCGATATCAAGACACGGCACGACGTGGAGTCGCTGGAATAAACCGACAAACAACAGAAACAATTTTTAATTTGTTATGTACTGTCGTGAGCAAAAAAAATAACACAACTATTTTTTTCTAATGTAAATCTGTCTATTTGAATATGTAATGAGTAGCCGAAATAAAACAGTTAGCACTTTTATTTTATTTTTTATTGTAATGCTGTAGTTATTGCTATTAGTCCAGTCAACGGAGCGCTAAAATGACCAAAATCTTTAACTTGAGTGCTAATGAATGGATTTTGGGGAAACCCTGTGCAATATGTTTGTAATAACGTGAATAAAAAGATTAGAGTAGGAAATGATCGGAAGGATAGAAAACACCTTTTTTATCATGGGTTCCGTAACTTGTAGAACTATGTCAAAAACGAAAAAAAAAAAGCAATGTATTTACCTTTTATGACCCAAGTTCTCGCTGGAGATCTCAGTCCATATGCTGAGCTGTAAAAGCCTGACTGGACTGAGGCGGCTCGGCGAGAGAAAGGCAGAGGCTGATAACCGTGCCTGGGGGCCCTTATCAACAGACTCGAAGTCTAGGAAGACCATGTTTGGATGGGGAGCCCTGAGGCACACAAAAAGGAGTACTACAATAGACCTTATAGGTCGCAGTGGGGGAAGGCCAATCGCCCGCTCCTTCAGAGTAATCTAAAAATCTACCTTTTATGACCCAAAATAAGATGTTTTTACTCTTGTAAAAGATTCCTAAAAGTGGGGAAGGGGAAATGTAAAAGCGAAAAAAAAAAATCTGAAAAAATTCAGGTGAATGTATCATCGAAATACAAAACTTTTTTTGTTTGAAACTTTTCTGTAAAGTGCGTTTTCACAGAGTTTTTCCAGAAAAACATAAAAGACTGCCCTTTTCTTTGAAACTGTAGCGCATTAAAAATATGTAATTTAAAAATTTGAAAAAAAATCAGACGTATGCATTGAGGCCTTCTAAACATTTTTTGTCTCCTGGAATTTTTTTGTAATTCGCTTATTTTTCGAGTTACAAGCAGTTTTTCACGATAAATAATGTACTACATTTTTGTACTTTAAAAAATACATGAAATTCGGAAAATGAGCGTGATTTATATATATTATTATAAAAAAATATGAAACCTATATAAAAAAAATTATTGTCCTTACCCTAAATAAAATTATTTAGAGGACAATACACCTACTTACTACTTCCGATATTTCGCATTTTTTTTTCGAAACTACCCCCATTGTAGGGGGTAGTTTTCCAAAATAAGCACAACATTTCAACTATCAGAAACGATTACTATAACGTCTGTGAACACATCTATGCAAAAAAATTGGAGAAATTCAAGAAGTCGGCGTTCTTAACAATGACCTTTTTTTCTTATTACACCTCATTTGTTTTTCTTCCCTTATATGATTATTTGTCACTTCAGAATAATTGTCCAACAATATATTAGAAAAGTATGTCAAACAAATACGAATTAGTTGCAGTCTTTGCATATCACAACTATCGCAGGTTTCTGTCTATTTCGTTTCTAATATATTTTTTTTTTGGACTTTATGTTTAGAAAGTCATTTTCAATCTTTCAGATATCAAACTCTGGATTTGGGTCGTTCATTAAATTGTAGGAACAGCATCTTCACAAAGTTTATGGATTTTTCGAGGAAGTGTTAGAAGTGTTCCATCATCTCTTTTGACAGAATCAGTAATTAAAAATTGCTTACCAAAATGATTAACACAGATTACTGAATTTTTATTCTGGATAAAATATTTTCGGTGAATGCTGTGAGACCATTTTTTGCCAGGTTCTTGTCCGACGGAATGCGAAACACAGTGGTATATCGTTGTTTATTGTAATTTGATTTGAATCCTGGCACACAACATCGACGGGGCATTCTTACCTGAGTTTAATTGACATTCATTAATTAACACAGTATAAATATACATTAATAAATCAAGATCAAATTTCAATAACTGTTATGATTATTAAGTATTAGGAGGTTGAATCATTTATTTATAGTATTTCTCTCCATCTATTTGAATTATTACTATGTTAGGCACATTAAATATTTAAGTAACTCACTTTTCAATCGACTCCAATACAAATTGAAACCCAATTAGTTGACACTAATCCATACTCAACTTCATACTAAACAAATTATACGAAAAAATAAAATATTAATCTTGGAAAATCGCGCGAAATCCACCCGCAGCCCAGTAGCTTTGTAAAACCGAAGGATTCCTTTCGTGACGTCACAGTCGGATTCGAGTGCAATGCGGTGGCCTGATGGAATCATTTACGTAGGCCACGTCCTGATCCAGGATTTCTACTAATCGTACCGTTTATTCTCCATTTTTTTTAAATGTTACACACCGAATTTTTGTTAATATTATAACGCAGTGCAATTTGTCTCATTAACCATCCATCTTCTGCTTTAGCAATAACTCCAGCTTTAACTAAATCGCTTATATGGGGCATATTAGTTTTTGCACACTTGCAATGAATTTTGACAAATTACTGAAATCAGCCCCATGATGGAACGTTTACGTTATTCATAACGCCTATGTTACGGTCATCTTTCTCTCTCACTCTCATATATTTTTTGGTCAGCGCTCAACAAAACATCAGGCCTGTAGCTAGGGGTGGGCCAGGATGGGCGTAGCCCGTCCTGGAATAATTTTCGCCCGACTTACGCGACCGCAGAAAATAATGAGGTAGCTATTTTTAAATGGAAAAAACGAATTTTTGGCCCACGGGCCCTCTCTGAAAAATTGTTTGCCCACCCTTAAAGCATTTTCTAGCTACAGGCCTGCAAAGCAGGTGTAGGTTAAATACCTAACGTAAACGTTCCATCGTAGGCCTGAATGTCACAAAAATTAGAGTTTGATGTACACAACTAGATTTTAGCAAAAATACATTATAAGACTCGTCATGTTTTTACCAATTTCACTGGTGGGCCTACAAGCTTATCTTGGAGCCAGATGACACACCTTTTTTTTTACTTCTCTATCCTATTTCACCTCTCTATGGTATGGTTATATGGTACTATAGTTTTTAAACCAGGAGGACCGTTTCAAATTTACAGCGCTAAATCATACATCAGTGATTGGATCCGCCTTCGCCAGTTTTACACTCGTAAATTTTGACATATAAGAAATTTTAATTTCATGTCATAAATTATTTTGTTTTAATTTCTATTTTATCGTTTGCACATTATACATATATCAGTTTTTAATCGCTTTTGTATAAATCTGAAGGTAAAAGTGGCTAATTACTTGGTGCTTTTATGTTGTGTAAATGGTATGGATGATGTATCAAATAATAAAGATCAAATAAAGGTCGGTGTATAATATAATGTAATAAAATGCACCCAAATATACAGTAGTAGTGTATTATTGGTTGCTCAAAACGCCAAAAGGTTCTAGTGTATTTTCTGGTTACTTCTATGGTGTGAATAGGACTTCTATATTCAGTCCTCCTGGTTTAAAAACAGACTATTGACTAGCACAGAAGACAGGAACTATACAGAAGCGAAAGCAAGCCTCTCTGGCGGGACCTAATTTGTTCATAGTCGCCATGATGATAAGGTATATATTTGTCAAAAGCCATATGATAATTTTTGACGTTGTGCGATTGACAGTCTTTGAAACTGTTACACGGTGGTTGGTTATATTCGTGGCTTTTTCTTCCAATTCTCTAAAATTTTTTATTCCAAATTTATTTATTAATATGATTTTTGTTTATAATCTGCTCTAAAGGGTATATGGATTGTGCTTATCATCCATGCCCTACGAAGGCGGGTGAAACGATAAGCTTCTTTCTATTTCCTAAAGATCCTGAAAGATATGTGCAAATTTATATTACTGAAACCACTAGAAAGTAATGTTAGATATAGCAAACAATTAGAGGTTGAAAAGAAGTAATATGAAAGAAAATATTTTCTTATCAGTTGCAGCTACTAACTCTGCAAAATATTTTGCACATCACATACTATTATTGCCTATTTTTTATAATTTTTAATGTATACACGAGAATTAAACAAACATCTAGTTCAAAAATATTTATTGTTTTATCAAATAAATCAACTGAAAGTAGAATTTTTTAAATTATTTTATTTTAAAAACAGTATAATTTTTTTAACTAATGGTTTTAGTTTAACCAAATTAAAGTTGTAGAAAAAATATTGTTTGCATCTCGAGTGCAAAATTCTTTGGTGATCTCGAACGAGTTTTTGACTCGGCTGCGTCTCGTCAAAAAACTTTCGTCCTCGATCACCAAAGTAGTATTTTGCACCCTAGATACAAAAATAACTATTATGTATTTATACAACATATTAGAAAACTGAGTTTTTGATTCAACAAATATACGTATTATTTAAAAACTATTGTACATTAATATAACGTTTCGCATTTGAAAATTTTAAATTATGATGTTAATGTAAAAATTCGTCAATGTAATAAAACAATGATTGAAATGATGAAAAAGATTCATGGAAGAAATGAAGAATATGTTCATCAGTTTCTAATGAACAGAATTGTACTGTGACCATAAATAAGGTAATTAAGTAATGACTCTTAACTCGTACCACTAAAGAACTTTTCATTGTATTAATTAAAAAAAATCAATAATTCACGTAGGTATATTGTTATTTTACGTAAACATTTTTTTCACTGTAGGTACTATTTGATTTGTAATATTCTATTCAGCAATATTGAAAATATAGTCTTCATCAAATCTTGTGTTTAATTCTAAGCTACCTATATAATATATGTCTCTTCTATTGTATATCTATACATTGTACTACTTTCCATGATAGTATTATTCTGGTAGCAGTATAAAAAAAAATGCAATGGCTTCAAAGCGCATTATTATCATTAATGATGCTTGAAATACGGGATATAATATAAACGTGTACCTACTTTTTTTTTTAATATTCTGCAATACACCATGACTTGGGCCCCCAACTTCATTAATACCGTCTATACGTATTCTTATTCATGTACATATCTACTAAATATAAAACAATACAGTTTTCCCAGTGTACAGTGTATTGAACCGAAATATTGATATATTTTTTGTGTACATCATTTTTCTGAGTGTACTAAGGCATATTACTGTCATTTTGAGGTCACAGAAATCAGAGACCCGATATCAAAGGTACCGCGGCAAGCTTTCGTTTCTGTATAGTTCCTGTCTTCTGTGGTACTAGTAATAAATACAATAGATCTGGAAACAACACATCCTCGTTTAGTTCATGTTATATTATAATAATAAATATATAAAACTTGTATAATGTAAAATATAAATAATTGCCTAGTAAGAAGAGGTCTGTCTATCTACAAGTCAAGCGGTGCATAGAAATTTATGTCGCTTCAGTCGTTGAGTAAACAGTTTCAGTCGTTGAGTAAAAAGTTTCAGTCGTTGAGTAAAAAGTTTCAGTCGAGCTTGGGGTTTCGTTTTTTGATATTCCAAGAATTCCGTATAACCAATTCAAGAATTTCTGGCAAATTTCAATTCCTACGAAACAGGCCGCATTTGCCGGGAAAGCTCTCATCGAAACAGCAACTATCCCTCTAAATAGACCATATGGACCATCGGTCTTCATTAATTCAACAAACACACTTACTATTCCGTTGGGGTAGGTGCCAGTAGGCGCTGTCTGAAGACGACTCTTCAAGACGTCAGCAGGAATTCCCACAATCCAAAACGTTACACCGGCAGACCCTCCAGCAAGAACAGTTCCTAAGAATGAAATTTTTTTCTTTCCAAAATCGGTCAGGTAATCTTTAATGACATAATAAGTTATAAAATATACAGCACTAGAAGGTATATCTCTTACGAGTGTCGCTCCTGATCCTCTGTAGACACCAGTAATCCCTCCTTCCTTGAATAACTTTATCATGCAGTCAAAAGTGCCGCTGTATAGTTTGGGACCTCCGAACTCTTGGATTTGAAGGAGGCATTTGATTCTTTCGGCGGGGGCCATTATTATAGTTGTAAAAATTCCGGAAAAACCACCAGCAAATAAGCGTGTTAAATTTATTAGTTTTTCACCAAAAAGGGGGCTAAAAAGCTTTTCGCCCATCCCGTAACCCAGAAATGAGACAGCAAAAATTGGCACGGTGCTGGTTAAAGGGGCCCCCAACCCTTGATAGAAGCCTCTGATTCCTTCTTTTCGACAGGTTTTTTGGACACAATCCCACGTGCTTTTGTACTTTGGAGGCTCCCCCGGTTCGGGGGCGGGCATAGTTTGGAGTCTCACTTTGATCGTGTCGAAGGGGTGCCCGACGAAAACCAGGCATATTGCGCCGAATCCACCGCATATGAAGTAATCTACAAGCGTTGTTTCACTCATGTTGAACGGGAAATATAATTACGATAAGCAAGACACTGATAAGGTATACTTTTAAATGCAAGGTAAAAATGAGGTGTCAAATTTGACAGGATAGTTACCAAATTTTGAAAAAAAAAATGCATGTGGGTCAATCAAGCAGGAAGCGGAAATTAGGTGTGTTTTCACTATACGAAAATTTGGTTTTTTAATATTGGTTTTTCCGGAAAAGCTTCTGGAAGAATATATATATTTGCTTTTCGTGTTTTTTTTTCATTTGGACGTATATATCTCGGAAAGTACGCATTTCTAAGGCTAAATGAACATTAGTAAACTTGTTCAGAATGTGATTTCCTACAAAAAAGGTTCTATATATTTGAGAGATATATACGTCAAAATGAAAAAAAAAACACGAAAAAGCAAATATATATATTCTTCAAGGATCTTTTCCGGAAAAATCAATAGGATAATCGGAAAAATGTATAGGAGCTATTTTGTAGGAAATCTCATTTTGAGCAAGTTTACTTAAGTTCATTAGGCCATAAAATCGCACACTTTTTGAGATATTTGCATTCAAAATAAAGAAAGCACGAAAAAAACACATATATACATATTTTTCAAGTCACTTTTCCGGAAAAGCCAATGGGATAATCAGAAAAATGTATAGAACCTGTTTTGTAGGAAGTCGTATTCTGAACACGTTTACCTATCTTCGTTTAGCCTTAAAAATGCGTACTTTTCGAGATATATACGTCTAAATGAAAAAAAACACGAAGAAATGTATGTATATGTATATATCTCAAAAATAATTTTAATTAATAATTTTTTTTTTCTGCGCATAAGCAAAACCTTGTTCTAAAAGTTGAATTCTTACTTCCTATGCAGAGAAACTGCTGTTCAGAATTTTTCTCCGCTTTTTTCCTAATATGAGTGGACTATATATAATAGTATATAAATGGGGAAGAATCGATTGGACCGCAACAGTTAACCGGAAGTGGGATGGAGGTGCGTGTGTTTTTAGATGTTTTTTACGATTTTTGGAAAAAGGAGACTTCCTATTGAAAAAAGTTTAATGGAAAAGTTGTAGATAGTTGAGAGATCTACAACTTCTATTTGAACCATTTTTTTACATAACCTCAAAAATTTTGACAAAAACGCCAAAAACCAATTTTTTGTTTTTATATTTTTATCTTCTGCAAAAATAACTTAATTTCGATGAAATTAGGTGAAAATGTACATTTTTATGCATCAAAAAAGCTGTAATTTTTTAAAGGCGTAATATTAATTTTTTTGATTTTTTTGCGAATTTAATTTGAAAAAAATAAAATTCTATAAAAAAAATATTTTTAAGAAAAAGCTTTTATTTGAAAAAACTACTAAAAAGTAAAAATAATTTTTTTTAAATTCATGCACCTGGAAACCAAAAGCTTTGGGGACGGTCATATAGCGCTATTGCATAGTTACTTTGCTCAATTGACCGCCCCCAAAGCTTTTGGTTTCCAGGTGTATGAATTTTAAAAAAATTATTTTTACTTTTTAGTACATCTTTTTCAAATAAAAGTTTTTTCTTAAAAATATTTTTTTTATATAATTTTGTTTTTTACTTTTTAGTCTACTTATTTTACAGACAGACAGACAGAACCCTTTCATTTGTCACCACCATCCACCCCTTCCCTCTCCCGTCATCTCACTCCTCCAACACTATTTCCCACCCCTTGCCCATCCCTTCACACCCCTAAGTAAAATGCTCTATTCTATGCTCGAATTGTCACGGGGCCGAAACTGTTCTAACTCTGAAATACAACCATTAGAAGAAATCAACGATTCGGAGGAAATGTGTGACGAAACAAATGTTCAAAATAATATTGAAAATAAAGACCTTGATGAACTTGAGGACCTTGACGAAGTCGAAGATCTTATCGAAGTTCCTGATGAAACCGAACAATGTGTTGAGTCTGAGAAGGTCTTCTTTTGCCAGAAATCGTAAAAAACCACGTTTTTGCACCCCCACCCCACTTCCGGTTATCTGTTGCGGTCCAATCGATTTTTCCCCATTTATATACCATTAATCTTACTGCTAAGAATTTTTTTTTTTTAAACTATTGTCACTGATCTAAAAATTAAAAAATTCACGTAAATGATGTCTCAATATTGCTGATTAAAAATGGGCTGCTAATAGGAGCTTGCATATTTTTGTTAAAACGTAGCATGCTTTAGCACAACATTTTGTGTCAATTACGGAAATGAAACTCATGTGTGTACGTCTTCACTACTGTACATCTATTGACCCATAAAACGCAGAGGTTCTCAAACTTTTCAAATTGTTCAAACTGCTGTTCAGATCCTTTACCTTGGTCATTTTTTATCATTTCTCTTTGTCTGGTTGTTCCTCGTTACCAGTTTCCTTTAAAGACATGGAACGAATTACACCCCGTATACACACACATGTAATTAAAATGCATTACACCGAATGATGAGACTGCAGTTCGTATATTCACCAAAGGAATAAAAACTGAGTTAGTATGGATCCGTACCATGTATAAGAAATATTTTTGATTTTTTTAAATTTGGATTGGAAGTTTATTATATAACTAAATGGACATTATTTTGTCTTTTTCAACGGATTGGGATGGGTCTGTGAAGACGAATCTAAGACGTTCACAACCCAAAACGCACTGAATTAACTGCTCAGAAGCACCCAAACTGTTTAAGGTGACAGAAGCAGGCCCTGGTTTATATACAATGTTTATTTAAATTGTTAACATAATACGGTATATAAATAATAATGACAAAACCTTAGACTTAATTAAAGAAGCATTTTTTCACTTCACTGTGAATCCTGTGCCATTTTACCAATTATTTCGACAGCACGAAGTTCATCCAAGTTTTCGAGGAAGTTTCTTATTTCCCATAAGGTATCGTTATTAATCTGAAAAAAAAATAAAATAAAATAAAAAAACAATAATTAAGATTTGTCAATGGGGCCCATCTGCGGTCCCAATGGCAACATGATGTCAGTATTTATTTATTTATACAGGGTACAATTAGTTTCATATCATTAAAAAAAACTGGTAATGGGGACCGACTAGACGAACAAAAAACAACTTTTTCCTCTAAGGGCACTTTGAAAAAACTGACCTAGGTCAACAATTTAAATATTAGGGTAGGAAACATTTGAGAACCACTGCCTTTCTGGGTCAATGGACGTGTAGTTCTAGTCGGCACGCGGCGGCCCGCAGTTTCAAAGCAAAGAAGGGCGGCACCTTTGATGACCGCCTCAACGGAACCAATTATAAAAATGTAAATAATTCGTTATCTCTTTTTGCAGAACTGCAAGCAAATGATAGGCGTAGAGGTTTAAACACAGCATTTCTTCACATGTATCTTTTTTTAATTTAGAACAAAATATTGGAGCTTTTATTGTTGTTTATAATTTTTCGGATTTAAATGTGGTGTATTAACATTTGTAACCTAAATGAGTGTTCTGTGTTAAAAGCTTAAAAAATGAGAAATTATTGCATGACATTGGGAAATAAAGAGTTAGACGTCTGAGACACGATAACAGAAAACAATGTGTATTTTAAGTTAGGAAAAAATCTGATTTATTTAACGAATTGCCGATCAGGTATCGAAAACTAAAATATTCGATAAATCTAGAACTTACCAAATTATTGTTGATTTACATAAATTGTTCGAAATGACTTCCGTCTGCATCGATACACTTTTCGGCACGTCGAACTAAGGACATACGCACTCCGTTCAACACATTTGGTAAATTAGGATCATTTTTTATGGTTTCTATGCACATTAAAATACCACACTAAACTATCAACTAACGTTGTCAATAAAGAAAATAAAAACTTGATCCAAAGTCCAAAAAGCAACACAACGAACAAGTAGTGTCTGTACGTAATCAAAAACTTAACGACTTGAACGGTAAGTCAATAAAATAAATCTTAACTGTAAATACGTGGCTCAAAATTCAAAAACAACATACAAAAACAATGAACGGGTTCGACGTGTGTATTTAATGAAGAGTCCACAGAAACTAAAATATTGCACAAGGGAGAGTATAGTTTTCTTCAGATCTACTAAGCACTCAGAAAACGCCGACGTCTTTCACCTTTACCGCACCGCCAAAGACCTTATCTTACCTACTTTTAATAAGCCATCAAAAAGTGTGATTATCAACTTGTGTCCTCGCCGACACTCGGTCTCTAACAAAGGAATGCGACACTTTGAAAGAACCGTATTAGCGTATTTGATGGCTAGAGGCGCCGACATACGCGAAGATAAAAGCCCATCTCAACATTCCAGCAGTTCTCAAACAATATTATTGAAAATTTTCGAAATTTTTGTTTTTTTTTTTTTTTCTAAAATTATGGGTTTTAAACCCCATGTTATATAAGGTTTTTTTGTTCGTTTAGTCGTTCCCCACCACCAGTTTTTTTTTAATGACATGGAACTGATTACACCCTGTATATATAATCCCAGAATGTGCTCCACATCGTGTATAAGATATTGTACAAATAATACCAAGCAAATTTGGTGCAAACTTATTTCTTAATTAAAAATTAATTAGGAATAGGCAATGTTTTCAGTTTAGACAGTACAACTATAAAAAGAAGACGGAAGAGACAAGGTCTCGCGCTCACTTGTATCGATACCGGGGGTTTTACAGCGGAGTTCCCTCATCATCGTCGGTCTCGTCTTTCTTCTTATAGACTTTTCGTGGTCTTCTGAGCTTTTGGTTTTCCTTTTTACCTTTCGGCTTCTCCTCAGTGTCGTCCTCGGTATCATCCTCGGAGTCTGTCTCGGGTTTTCTTGATTTTGTACCACCTATCCTCTTCTTCTTTTTTCGATTTTCTTCCTCTGAATCTGAATCAGAGCTGGCTTTCTTCTTCTTTGGCTTCGAACCTTCATCCAAATCGGGGCGACGAGGTTTCTTTGCTTTAGGTTCATCGTCGGATGCTGGAGACGGAGAGCGGCGTTTTCGTGGCTTTTCCTGATGAATAAACAAAAATTTATGTAAGTCATTTTCACTAATAGTCCAGGCGATAAAGTAAAAAATACACCAGAAGCTCGCAAAAAATGTTATCTAAGATTTTCCTTCAATAACTGTTAGTGACAAAAATTTGTTCTGGGGTAGTCGCGCAACCCCACCCCCCCCCCAAAAAAAAAAAACCACCCATTCGGTGAAAAAAGCCTAATTTTACTGATAACTCGTTAACCGAAGCTTGGCTAATTTCCTAAAAAAAAGTCTTTCTGTAATTTTTTTGTATATGCCACAGTTTTCGAGAAAATCGGTATTGAAAATACAAGAAAAATTGAATTTTTAGAAAATGCGTTATATAATCGTTAATATCTTCCCCAATTGTCGACATATCTAAGAAAATAAGTAAGCAAACAAAAGATATTTTTATAACCTTTAATTTTTCACCATAGAAAATTATAAAAGTAACTAGATTTCTAGTCGTGTTAGTAATAATTGATTTTTTCCCCATTTTTTTAAATATGTATTTGCCAATTGTTAACAATATTATAAAAAATAGAATCAGATATGAAATACATTCATTTAATAAATTTATTTTGTAAACATAAAAAATTATAAAAGTCACTATAATTTTACTAGTTTTGAGATTATGTCAAAAGTAACAAAATGAAACACTTTAGTAATGAGTTTTGATCTGAGTTTATTTACAAATTTAAAAAAATATATTTTACAATAGCATTTTTTTCCCGAGAAATATAGTATAATTTTAAATGGTATGATCAATTAATATGACCGGGTACATTGAAAAATATTAAAATACAAGGACGCTAGATTCATTTAAAAAAAAAATCCAAAAAAGGCTTCATATTGAATTTTTTTATGATATTTTTTTTGTTATGCAATTTTTTAACTATTAAATGACAACAATAGTTGATATATAAACTGAAAAAAAAAATTGAGCTAAATTTTCAAGATGTTTGGGACTTTTTTTTTATTTTGAGGAAGCAATAAAAAATTGGCTTAAATTTGGCTAACTTCAACATGCTGGTAAATTTGTAAATGTAAATATTTTTATTCCTAACTTTTTCTGCATTGAAGTAATACCTTGAACTAAAAGATAATTCATTTATAACTTATATTAAGGTCAGTTATTTTTTATGGTCCTGTGAATAGTTAGAGACGCAAAAAATTAAGAGATAACTATATTATATTGTTATTTTTATATACTAATAAATATCAATAGCCATAAAAAATGGCAACACAAGAGAGTATTTTATATCCCCTTTAAAACCCATTTTGATTTTTTTCCTAGCTTGTATGGTTTTCGAGCAATTCAATTTTTTCTATAGGCCGCACGCAAAAAACTTCAAATAAACGAACATTCGTGCGCATTAAAAATACAAATTTTGAAATTTTTAATATCGATTTTCTCGAAAACCATGGGGCACGTACAACAAAATTACAATAAAACTTTTTTAGGAAATTAGTTAAGCTTTCTTTTTTATAATTATATATATAATTTTTTTGTATATTCAACGGTTTACGAGTTATCAGTAAAATTTTTTTTTTTTCACCGAAGGGGTGGTTATTTGGGGGGGTTGTGCGGTACCCCAAGAACGAATTTTTGTGGTTTTGTGATGTATAACCCTCCACTAACAGTTACTGAAGGAAAATAGATAACATTTTTTGTGATGGAAATTTTTATAATCATTGGACTATAACAATTCTAAATTATCAAAAAAAAAAGTCCTTTTCATACCACATCATGATACTACGAAATACAAGATATGCTCTCACGCGCAGTTCCCCTTACCGCAGTTTCTTCTGATACGTAACTTACTAGTCAACTAGTTCAGAGGTCAATTTTTTTTTAGATGTAAACTAAAATCATCTTAACCGAAGTGTTCAAAAGCTTATCCTTCAATAAAACAAAAAATTACGACTCTTTTGGTTGGCCAAGACAAAAATGTGAGAATATTGCTTCTAAAACCCATCAAAGTTTATGTGTAAAAGTAACCAGTGAGAAAATACAATTAAAGAAAAATCATAAAGCAGTTGAAACGCGATGAAAAGAGCTTTGGCAATGGTACGAAGCTGTCAGACGTACCATGCAACACGGGGGTGCAATTAGAATGTGTCACAAAAACTCACAACATATTGTGTATTCTCAACGAGCAAGAAGACAGTGGAAACGCTAAAGTATCTTACATATAATCTTTACGAATGGGGGCACGGGTTAAGGGTGGCAGAGCCTGCACGTTGATAAATCAAGTTTATGATAAAAACAAAATACTATCATTGAATATTGGAGCTAGAATATTAACCTTAGGGAAGTAATTACTCTATCAAAATTGTTTAACCCGGGCAAATAGTAATTCTCAAATTCTTCAAAGTATACTGAAATAACTGAAATATTTGTGTTATTATGACCTTGAAAATAGTTATTTATACAACAAGTTCATAAAGTAATACTTTACGAATGGGATGCTTACAATGTCATGACTAATAAAAAAAGACATTTATGCGAGTTTCATACAATATTTCTTCTACGACTGTTGTAGAGTCAATATGCCATTTGACCCGTGAATAATTCCTACAGGAGATTTTCTTTTTTTAACCCCCGACCCCAAAACGGGGGTGTTATAAGTTTGACCCGTATGTTTGTATGTTTGTTTGTCTGTCTGTCTGTCTGTGGCTTCATATCTCTTCAATCGGTGATCCGATTTTGATGTAGTTTTTTTATTTGAAAGAGTATTTTGTCGAGAAGGTTATAGGTCATGTTAGATTTTGATAATTGGTCGCTATCTTGAATTCGTCATGTTGAACTTCTCTATAAATTGAAAATGTGCAAACAATTATGGTAGCCGAACATGATTTAGGCCTCATATGAAACTGGTACGATTAGATACATTAATCTGGGGTTTTTAAAAATTTTCAATTTTACTTGTTATTATATACTATAGAGGGTCTTGCCCCGATCATTAATTGATGTTTTCTACAGAATAATTGTGTCCGTTACGACCGTCATGCTGGAAAAATGGCGGTCAAAATAGGTTTCTTTCAATTATCTACTTTCCTGTTAGTTCTTTTCTAAGATTAGGTATCAATATTGTGGGAATTGAAAAAAGCTACGACTTTTATTTAAACTATTTTTCTCTATTGTTAATATTTTACGATTTACAGACGTCAGATTGGCGAAAATTGTGCTTCGTTGTACATTTTTGCAATTATCTCTGTCCTCGGAGCTCTATGTAGTAATTGGTTATTATCAATATTGTAGAAAACAAAATTTCACAAATGGTTTGTTTAAACACTTTTTTAAAAAATACAGTTTGAAAAAAAATCTTGAATTTTGGAAAAATGTGTGCCCCGTTGTTTCGATGTTATTCATACTTATTAATTTGCCATAATCAATAAAACTGACATACAATAGTGTTATTTCTTGAAAAGACTGAGTTTTATTCGAATTTTTCGAGTTACACTCAACCAAAAATGTGAAAATGTATGCTTCGCTATAGATTATTGCAGTTATCTGTGTCTCCATTGCTCCTACGTAGTAATTAGTTATTATCAGTATTGTAGATTGTAAAATTTGCCCAAAAATTTTCTTGCACTATTGTTTACAAGTTACAGCAGCTCGAAAGTTTCATATTTTTTTTAAATTTCGAGCTGCTGTAATTTTAAAACAGTTCACCCGTGGAACAGTGGCGGATCCAGAATAAAATTAACCATTAAAAATGCGCCGCCGCAAGCGAACAAACTTTTTTTTTTTGGAAAAGAAAATTAATGAGCAGGCTGGGGAGAAAATCACAAAAAAAATTTTTCACTCAGCAATGAAATATGACAATTGATGAACGGGGGGAGAAAATTTTGTTAAAATGGGGGGCACGTACAGATGTATATATAATAAAAATTAATATTGTCGTTCATAAATCACCATTATTTAATAAAAAACGAATACCAAAATAAACGACAGGGAGGGCCCCCCTGGATTCGCCTATGCCTTAGAAGAAAATTCTTTAAACAAAAGTTCTGGAAAATTTTATGATCTACAGTATTGATAATAGCCAATTACTACATCGGAGCAACGAGGACACAAGCAATCGCAAAAATGTGCACCGAAGCACAAATATTACTAATAAGAGAAAAATAGTTGTAGCTTTTTCTATTTCCTACAATATTGGTAATACATAATTTTAGGGTAGAACAAACAGGAAAGGATATAAGGAGAAAAACCTATTTTGACTGAAATTTTTTTAACACGGCGGCCGTAGCGGGCACGATATTTTGGTGGAAAACATCAACTAAAGATTGTGTCAAGCCCCTCTAGAGTATAAAAAAAGAAAGTCTCTTGTAGGAATTATAGTCACAGGTACCCCCGTTTTTTGCTCTACAGATTGTATTATGTTTGCAATTTTACTGTTAGTAATGCATTGTTAAAGAGTATCTAATTACGAAAATTATAATCAGTGCCGTTGAATTAGTGGTAATTTTTAAATTTAATTTTAAATATGCAAAGGGGATTTTCAATAAAAAGTGAAACATTACAAATAGCACGTGTGAGTTGAAATGATTGCAAATTAGGTCCTCTAACACCCTTTGACAGGATACGTCGAGTTACCAGTAACCCTGTATATATTTCATGTATTTTTTACCTCACCTCACAATTTTATTTCATGGAATCATTTATTTATTATGGTTAAATACTATGTATAAATGTACCTGTTTGTGGATCCTAGAATGAACAATTAGGCCCCTCTTGTTTTTGAACCTTTTGCCGCATATATCGCATACCTGTAAACATAGCGAAAGTAAGCGTAAATAGAAATATAATAAGTAAAATAGAAATATATTTATAAATTATAAAAATCGATTTTGATAATATGTGTAAAGGGCGTACTTTCTTAATGCTTAACAACCAAACTTATTAACAATATTTTCAATGAAAAAAGGACCCCCCCGCACCAATTCTATGGAAAAATGGCTTTCTGTCAATTAAGCTGAAAATTCAGTAAGTTGTAGATCTTGACTTCCTGATCGAAAGTTCTAATGGGCCCAAGTCCACAAAATTGACAGCTTCTGACCCAGATAAGTTTGAAGTTTGACAGCGTCGCGATACTTGTTCTTACCTAATAGACCGTGGCACAGTGACAGATTCTTTGAAACGTTTGGTTCCTATCTGGCCTTTTGGGAGGCTTTTGTGCCTGACTTGTACTAACCATTTTCGTGTTTATCAAACGGTTATCCTCAGCGGAAAACAGAAAAGAAAATTTCATGAAAATGAGCAATTTCAAACGTTCTGTTCCCATCTGACGTCAAGTTAGACTTACGTTTTAAAGAAAAACATCCGACGGAAACTTATCGCCAGACAAATTCCGTGGACCCTAAGGCCCGAAATGTCAATCCGAAGTTGTAAAACACAACAACACAACAACAGTTGTAAAACGGTCCAGAATCAAACGATTTGGTTCTTATTTAGGGATTGTATATATAGGTAGATAGAATTATCGCGATATAACAAACGCCAGACAAATTCCGAGGGCCCTACAGTGAAAAAATTATTGTTCAAGTTGCCAACTATTCCGCGAAAATGAAACGATTGGTTCTCATGTGAAATGATTTTTTTTGTAAAAAATAACCAAAACGAAAATGTATTGTATCATTCACAGACATTTTTAGTGGGCCAAACATATTTTAAATCTTAAAAGAAGTGCACGAAAAATAGCCATTTTTTTCAAACGATTTATTCCTGTCTGGCATTTGGATTTTAAAAAGATATAGTAATAAATAAACCATATTTCAAGTCCCAGACAAAAAGCTTGGGCCCAGCTGTAGATATGTTGAGTGAAAATATCGAAAAATCGAAAAACAGTCGTGTAAAAATCGATGCATTTTCAAACGATTTACACTCGTCTGGCATTTCATTAGCTTGTCATTGTAAAGAGTATTATACACATTTAAACAACTACCTTTTTTATTGCATAGCATGACAGCTTAGGTCTTTCTGATTAATTTGGTGTACAACATGTGGTGGGTTGGTGATGAAAATTTTCGAAAAAAATCGAAAACCCGTTTACTACGAAATTCTCTTTGAAAATTTTCCTCACCAATCCCCCACATGTTGCAACCAAAAAGGTGGTTGCTATTTGAAAAAACAATTTCGCCCCCTGTGACATTTTTGAGAGCTGAACTTTACCAAAGTTCATGCCCCAAGGAAACAAAATTGACCTGTCCGGGCAATTTTTGCAAGAACTGGCAGTTTCCGATTTTCCTAAAACTTTTGGGACGCACTGTATATGTAAAAATGTTGCTTATAATTAGCCTTTTATAAACATACATTTTCAACAAACCAAACGCCACACGAGTGTGAATCGTTTGGAAATGCATCTATTTTTGCGCGAATGTTTTTCGATTTGTCAATAGTTTCGGTCAAAATATCTACAACTGGCCCCAGATATTTGTCTGGGACTTGAAATGTGGTTTATTTATGAACATATCTTTTTAAAAAAACAAATCCCAGACGAGTGTAAATCGTTTGAAAATGCATCGATTTTTACTCGACTGTTTTTTGATTTTTCATTACTTTCGCTCAACATATCTACGTCTGGGCCCAAGCTTTTTATCTGGGACTAGAAATATGGCTTATAATTAACATATAAACATATCTTTTTAAAATCCAAATGCCAAACAGAAATAAATCGTTTGAAAATGGCATTTTTTCGCGCTTTTCTTTTTGTCTGGCTATCCAGGGGACCCAGCCAATTCGTCTGGGACTCTTAAATTGAAACTACTTATTGGCTTATATTAACAAAAAAACAAATGCCAGACGAATGTAAATCGTTTGATTTTCGCGGAATAGTTGACAACCTGAACAGTAATGTTTTCACTGTTGGGCCCTCGGAATTTGTCTGGTGTTTGTTATATCGCGATAATTATAATCTATTTATACAATTCCCAGATAAGAACCAAATCGTTTGATTCTGGACCGTTTTTCTTACAACTTCGGATTGAAATTTCGGGCCTTAGGGCCCACGGAATTTGTCAGGCGATAAGCTTTCGTCGAATGTTTTTCCTTAAAACGTAAGTCTAACTTGACGTCAGATGGGAACAAAACGTTTGAAATTGCTCATTTTCATGAAATTTTCTTTTCCGTTTTCCGCTGAGGGGCCCCGGATAACCGTTTGATAAACACGAAAATGGTTAGTACTTAGTACTCTCTTTTTGAAAACTGTCGAATATGTGTCTCTTATTTCCTCAGAAGAGCCCATCGCTGGAATATCACGTTTCTGACTTGCTCGATTTCCAGAGACACGGGTGCCCTTTAGACCATCTACCACCCCCGTTTTCAGCCCTTCAAATAGTGAAAAGCGAAATTTCGTCTTACTCGTGTCTAATAGATTCCAATAAAGAGTATTTCCGCCAAATTTCATGCTTCTAGGTCTAACCGTTTCCAAAAAGCTTAAAAATCTCCCCCTCCCCGTTCACCCGTTCGGGGGTCTCTTGTTGAAACCGTCTTATTTTCTCAGAAAGAGTCCATCACTCGAATAGACAGTATCGGAAGATTTTGGATATGAGTGGCAGGCATAGTTTCAACGGCTTGACAGACCGCCTACAAGAAAGGCGTGTACCAGTGCTCTAGTAGAGGCAGCAAATAATGACGCGCGATCAGGAAAACACGTACATCATTGCTATAAAAAATTTCAGTACCATTTATTGTAGTTGGCTCTGTTCAGTATAGGTAATATTATTACGTGCTTTAATAATTAAAATTATTTCACTCGTTATACTTTCAAAACGAGTCAAATAATTCTTTACATTTCCCGCAGTAGCTGCCCACGCACATGTGGTGGGGAAAGCAGGTGGCACGAGTAGGATGTGTTATACGATAAAAAAGAATAGCCTAGTTGCTTCGTTCTCGCTTGCTCTCATTGCCGACCCAAATGAAACATTTTCTGACACTGTATACGTTTCTGACTTACGCGATTTCAAAAATACTGGTGCGCTTTAAACCATCATCTACCACACCCGTTTTCACGCGTTCACAAAGTGAAAATCGAAATTTCGTGTTAAACGCATCTAATAGGTTTCAACAAACAATATTTCTGCCAAACATGCATCTGGATCTAATCGTTTCCAAGAGAGCCTAAAATTTCAACCCCTTTTCACCCTCTTCGGGGACGAATTTCGAAAAATTCCTTCTTAGTAGTTGCCTACGTCATTTGAGAAACCTCTATTCAAAATTTCTATACACAGCGATTTGAGCTGTGCGTTGATAGGTCAGTCAGTCAGTCAGGGTATTCTTTTATTATTGTATATGTACCTATATAGATATCAAGGTTCACGCTGACTTACTTTGTTATGGAAAGGCTTGTGTCCATACAGGGCATTACGGCTTGCAAAGCTTTTTCCACATTTCTCGCAAATCTGTAAACATAGCGAAAGTAAGCGGATTTTTAAAAATAGATACACTTGTAAAATAAAAATACACTGATAAAAATCGATTTTGATATTATGTATGAAAGGCGTGCTTGCTTAATACTTTATACCTACTTAACAAAAAAACTTATTAACATTTAAATGAACAAAGGGTCTAGCAGGATAAGACAGGGTTAGTGGCCTCAAAATAACTTGTGTTATGACATTGATGAGTAATAAAGTTACCATTAACACAAATTCAGCCTCCGATCTTTCTGCGTTCTTGAGATAATTGACCATATATAGGCTAGAGCGGGTATTACTGAAATTATTTTATTCAAAAACTATTGCAGCTAAACTAATAACACGAAAACTTTTTGTTAGATAATACATTGTTCTATATTATACATATATTTTTTGTAGAATTTTCAACTATATTTACTATTTACAAAAATAAAAAACTCTTATTTTTTTTTCATAGTTCACACAGAGGTACACTCACAGAAAAAATATATAATGTAGCTTACTATGTCTAGTATTATCATCAAAAAGTGCATTCAGATAAAATAAAAACTCATTATGACCGTCCTGGAGTTCTTACTACTGTATACAGGGTGTAATCAGTTTCATGTCATTAAAAAAAGACTACTGGTGCTGGGGATCGACTAAACGAACAAAAGAACCTTATAACATGAGGTCTAAAACCCATAGTTTTAGAAGAAAAAAAATAAACAAAATTTTCGAAAATTTTCAATAATATTGTTTGAGAACTGCTGGAACATTGGGATAGGTTTTGATCTTCGCGTATGTCGGCGCCTCTAACCATCAAATACGCTTCGCAAAGTGTCGCGCTCCTTTGTTAGAGACCGCGCGTCGGCGAGGACACAGGTTGATAATCACACTTTTTTATGGTTTTTTAAAAGTAGGTAAGGTAAGGTCTTTAGCGGTGCGATAAAGGTGAAAGACGTCGGCGTTTTCTGAGTGCTTAGTAGATCTGAAGAAAACTACTCTCCCTTGTGCAATATTTTAGTTTCTGTGGGCATTTCGTTAAGTACACACGTCGAACCAGTTCGTTGCTTTTGTTTGAATTTTGGGCCACGTATTTACAGTTAAGATTTATTTTATTGACTTACCGTTCAAGTCGTTAAGTTCTTGATTACGTACAGACACTACTTGTTCGTTCTTTTTGTGTTTTTTTTGGATTTTGGACCAAGTTTTTAATCTTATTTTCTTTATTGACAACGTTAGTTGATAGTTTAGTGTGGTATTTTAATGTGCATAAAAAATGATCCTAATTTACCAAATGTGTTGAACGGAGTGCGTATGTCTTTAGTTCGACGTGCCGAAAAGTGTATTGATGCAGGCGGAAGCCATTTCGAACAATTTATGTAAATAAAATAATTCATTGGTGAATTCTAGATTTACTGAATATTTTAGTTTTCGATACCTGATCGGCAATTCGTTAAATAAATCAGATTTCTTCCTAACTTAAAATACACATAATTGTTTTCTGTTATCGTATCTCAGACGTCTAACTCTTTATTTCCCAGTCATGCAATAATTTCTCGTTTTTTTAAGCTTTTAACCCAGAACACTCACCTAGGTTACAAATGTTAATAAACCACATTTAAATCTGAAAAATTATAAACAACAATAAAAGCTCCAATATTTTGTTCTAAATTAAAAAAACACGCATGTAAAGAAATGCTGTGTTTAAACCTCTACGCCCACCATTTGCTTGCAGTTCTGCAAAAAGAGATAACGAATTATTCACATTTTTATAATTGGTTCCGTTGAGGCGATCATCAAAGGTGCCGCCCTTCTTTGCTTTGAAACCGCGGGCCGGCACGGGTCGGCGAGAACGAGTCGGTCGGTAATCTTTGCACTTTTTTATGACAATTTAAAGAGAACTGCACGTCCATTGACCCAGAAAAGCAGTGGTTCTCAAATATTCAAATTGTTGACTTAGGCCAGTTTTTTTCAGTGCCACTGGAGGAAAAAGTCATAAAGGTTTTTTGTTTGTCTAGTCGGTCCCCATTAGTAGTTTTTTTTAATGACATTAAACTGATTACACCCTGTATAGATTTTTGTGCTTACGCACGACAAATAAGTAGGCAGTTTTCAAGTTATTGCGATTCAGTTTTAAGCTGAATGTCTGGTAAAAATGTCGTCTTAATATTTTTCATGGTAAATAGATTATATGACTTTTAAGTCAGTTAACTAGTTAAAGCATAGAAATCGTTGTAAGTGAATTTTAATATTTTGCATTCTTCAACTAAATCTGTCACTCTCAGTGGCGGCTCGTCAGGGGAGGCAGGGGAGGCTGAGCCTCCCTTTTGAAGAAGCAGCATATATTCCAATCTTCCAAATTAATATCTTTTACTTATAGAAATTTCTCCTAATTGTCTTTCAAAATATCAAGCCTCCTGTGCAGACAATATCACGAGCCGCCACTGGTCACTCTACATGTACATCTCGGTACAATATTTATTTTGCGTAATATAAAACATAAATAAACTCACGAAACTTACATGTTTAGGGGACTCCATCTGAAACAAATGAAAATATTAAATTAAACTGGTATTCAGGTCCCCCGCATAAAATCATGGGCCTCGGTACCAAATTCATTGGCGGGCCCCCGCGCCTAAATTAATGAGGCGGGAAGGGGGGTTAGAATTGTGAAAAAAAATTTTTTGGCAACATCTCTGGCGGGCCCCCGCACTTAATAACTGATGAACGTGGGGAGAGAAAGGACCCTGCACTTTTTCCTATATAAAATGGTTCCCGGTTAAATTTTACGAATTTTTAATATGTTAGTTCTCGACCTCCTGATTAAAAGTAACATGGGCCCAATCTAATCCTACGACTAGTTTTTGAGATACAGGGTGTTAAAGTTAAGAAGTGGCTAATTCTATAAAATATATTCACGGCAATTGAAAGATTCGATTAATTTTTTTTTTTGCGAATATCATTCCTGTAACGTCAGATAATATATTGTGATAAAAATATGCGCTTATATACATACGGCTTATATACCAATAACACGAAGTGAATTTTTAAAATCGATGTGTTAATGCTGAAACAACATTTTGAGAAAATTATTTTTGAAATGATATGTACTGTTTCATAATTACCCAATTTGTATATTTTATACAGGGCGAGTCAAAAATATGGAAACACGTGTGGCTCATTCTAATAAGACGCCCTCCCTGTATATTTTAATATATATTGATTTTCCATTGACAGCTCATTCCAAATATATATAATTTTAACACACAAAAGTGTTTTATACACAAGAAAAATGCCGAAAAACTTTTCTTTTTCGAAATCGTCCTGTAATTCCAAATTTCGTCGGTTAATTTCCATAATTCTTTCAAATTGTGTTTATTGTGTATACGTTAATAGAGTACCAAAAATTCAAAATCTTACTAGGACTAGTTCTCGAGATTTAAAGCGAATTTACCATGTAGGTACGTAAGCCTACGAAATAAAGCTTGTTTATAACTAATCATCACCAAATAATCGGTTAAATAGTGGAAAGTGATGTATAAATATGAAATAAACTTTAACATACCGACGTAAAATGACTATATAGTATTCGAGGTACTCTAACAATGCTTGGAAAATAGACGAGACAGCATTAAACTCGGTTTCCTCTAAGACTGCTATAGGTGTCATGTGTCCTTATGTTGCAGATTTTGTAAACCACAATATGCAAGTAACTTAGAAGTAATTCAAAGAGTAAACCATTTCCTCCACCACCACGGGGGTACAGTTCCCGACGCTCTCTTTTTATAGTGGTATCCCCGTTAGGCCTAATCCACTGTACTATATTCCTAGTAGCCGAAATATTGATTTTAAGAAATTAATGAATAACACTGAATATAATGGAACTAGCAGAAAACCTACAACCAAATACTATGTATTTTTTTGTCCAAAATATTATCAAAAATTGATGCTAAAATTTTACTAAATAAGTTAGATAAAACTAATAGTGTATTTTCCCAACAGGGCTGTTTAAAACACATAATCAACGTTCTGGGTAGCAAAAACCGCTGCCCAAGGAATCACTACTTCCACATCCAGATTTTCTATCCAAGTCACTCACAACGAAAAAATTTTATATGTGGAAATAATTGCTTAAGGAACTTTAATAATATAATATTTGAAATCCTCCACCCCAAAAACCTATAAAACGATACCCCACATCGGTAGTAGGGTGGGGGTGGTGATAAGGGGGTGGTAGTGGGGGTGGATGAAGTAAAAAAATATTTTGAGGTTTCTGGTTCTTGTACACACACTAAATCACAATTTTTTTTCATCCCCTTTAATAATGGGGTGGGGGTGGTAATGGGGGTGGCTAATGCCAAAAATTTTTTCAAGACCTTTGCTTCTCTTGAATATACTAAATACCAATTTTCTGGACTCTTACCTGCTTCATTTACCTAATTACCCCAAATTTACCCCAATTTACCCCCAACCCTTCGATAGAACAAGATGAAAATATAATCTAGTTCCAGATCACGTTAAAATACATACGTGTACCAAATTTCAAGTCAATATCTTAAACGGTTCCAGAGTAAACGTGCGCACAAAAAAGTTACAGACCGACAGACAGACCGACAGACCGACAGACAGACATTTTTTTTTCGCTCAAACTTAAAATCTCGACGTTTCATGACATTCTAAGCCTATTTGAACAATAAAAATTTTTAAAAATTTTTTTGTTGTTACTATACTTCCACTGGATGTGGAAGTAAAACTAATAATAAAGGTGTAAGAAAAATAACTAAGAATTTTAGATAGCATTAAATGATAACTAACATAAAGAAAACATGTCGTGCAGTTTCTCAGTTTTCCACTATTTCAGGACCAGGTTCTATATTTTCTGGTGGTACTCTGTTTGCCGTATCAACAATACAATTAAGAAGGGATGTAGATGGATAATGAATATTTGGCTCATGCCTTGTGTATCCAAGGAACCACAAAACATTTGCTACGTGTGCACAAGTGCCTAGTGTCCTGGCACCAGACTTACAAGTATAGTAGCAACCAACCCAAGTAGCACAATTAATTCCTCAAGATATCCCGAGGATAAAAATTTAGGAATTAATAAATATCTTCTAGAGGTCTGTAAGAGTTCCCTAAGATGGGCAAATGTCAGCATATCAGTATTAAATAGTACTTCCCATGGTAATCGAAAAAAGCTATTAGTATAGAATCCTGTGAGCAGCCTTTTGCATAGCTATAGAATTCCCATAGTAATCTTTAGGATATCTTATTGCTTGCCCATATATAGGATTTCTGTTAGATGTACCGCATCGATCCTGCAAACAGATTTAATTCCTGTAGTAATCTTTTGGGTATTTTATCTATCTAATCTAAACGGCACTGAAAACATCTTTATAGGATTTCTATTAGATGTACCAACACACACTTCTTATAGAATTGCCAGCGGCAGCTGGTGAAATGTTGGTTAATCAAAATCTCAGTATGAGACATCAGACCCAAACTAAACCAAATAGTGATGGGCGATATATCACGAACTGTGATTTAATCACTGATATTAAGAAATCACAGGTAACGACTGTTAGTAAAGTTGGAAGAAAAGCGTGACGTGTCACGACTTTCCGTATTTCGTTCCCTTGCCGTGCTCTTGCCAATGTATCTTTCACGATATTTACTTTGAGTCGATTATTGTCTGCGGCCATATGTATTAACACGTAAAGCAAGCGATCCCGTGCCTTAGCGTCGTTAGATACGCATTTCACACTATTTAAGTATTTATGTAAATATCTTTATGCATGTCTTTTATTGACTGGCGATGCGATGTGGCCAGTGATGGTAACCCTACGGATTTATCCGTAGATCTACGGATTTTTTGTGGCAGCTCCGATTTTCCGATAAACCGTATTTATCTACGGATTTCTAACGATATTAATTATAGTAATATTAATTAATTGCGAAATAAGAACATCAGCCAATTCGTGGCTATTGAGCCGACGCCATCACGGTTTACGGTTTTAATAGTCATAACAGAATGCATTCTATCATCTGTGGTCATGATCCATGGCTGTGAGTTGGCATTAGTAGTCTTATTTATAGTGATGGGAATAATCGAATGATTTAAAAAATCGAATACTTGGTACTCGAATGATTTTAATAATCGATATATCATTCGGATGATTCGAGCAACTCGGTCTCTGTCTCGTCTTGGTTAATCCGAAAAATGTTTTTCGTCCCAAAATTTTTTTGATGAGCAGGGGGGAATCCAAAAAACTTTTTTCTTCCTAAAAATTTTTTGATGAGCAGAGCAGGGGGGGAGAAATCCGAAAAAAATGTTTTCTCCTCATTCGAAAAGCAGCGAGCGCCCGAGTCACAGACCGACCGATAGAATGAACTTTCGTGCGATGATGCTCAAATGTCGATCATTCGAATGATTCATGGAAAGTTCTAGAATATCTCGAGATATTTTAATAATCGAATACATCGATTATTTTCATTCGAATGACCCCATCACTACTTATTTAGGCCAAGATTTGTAGAGTATCAGGTTCCCTCATATTCTGATTTTAGAAAAAAATGTTGGGTGTTGTTTTGGCCGTTTATATTAAATTACATTTTATTATATTTTAATTTGAAAACACTCTGTATGTTAAATATATCCATAACTCTAAAGTTTTTGTTTCCCAAAAAAAACCTTATGTTTTTTACTAGGCAGAGAAAGCGCGGCGGACAGATCGAATAAAAACCTCGTCGTAGTAAGTTTACCAGTTCAACGCATATTTATTTTATCAGTTATCAAATAGTGTTAAATATTATTATTTATAATTTAAACGTGTCTTCGCTTCCTCCTGATTCCCCATATTTTTCCATTCCCGTTCTCCCATCGAGTGAAACACATTTGAATGACAGAAACTACCGCCGGATGAAGGGTAAGTCAGTTTAATATCTCATAATTTCCATACAGTCTGCTTAAATTCGCCAAATACATCACATTTATTGTTCCTCACGAGCCGCATTGGGCCTTTTCAGGAATTTTTTTGTTGTAATACACCTATTTAATAGCTGATTATTGTTTCGTGTCAGTGTTCAGTCGGAAAATTGATAATAGCCTAGTACCATATTTATGCGTTGAATTTCGTACAAAATTTGTCTATAATTTTTTGATTTTATGAATCTAAATATTAATTCCGTAATTGATTTGTTAAAATTGTATTATAAACTTGCCTTTTATTTCATTATAATTAAGAAAATTGAAGCCTAATTTTCGATTTTTTGCCTAGTAAAAAACTTTGCCTGATATATTATAGAACAAGAAACTATTCATATTTAGAGACGTAAATTTTATTTCATATAAATTTAGCATTCTAATCTTATTCATAAAAAAAAATATATATATATACCCAGATTTACAACCACTTTTTATAAATTTAATATTTTCAACGCTTTTAGTGCAAATAATAATCGAAAACTATACAGAATTCACACGATTTAATTAATTTGTTTGCTACTAAAACCAATATTATTATTTTTACGTGTTTTGATAAATTAATTTTCAAATAAACTGCTACACCATCTTTACGCACATACATACATATTGAGTATTCCAATATAGAATATTGTTTAAATTAATATTATTATTAAAAGTGACCTTTAGAATTTAATTTTGCTAGTTTAATCCAATTATTTCAATTTTATTTTGTTGCCCAATTTGAAAAAAAAAATATTTTCAAGATGCCAAAACCATCTGCCGAATCGAAATTGGAGAGATTAACTGCTAAACGTGAAAATCTTTTTAGACGAGTTCAGCGTTGCTTTGATGTTGGACAGTCTTTAAAAGATGATAGCCAAAATGTTGCCAAATTAGAGGAGTTTAATATTCGTTATATAACTTTACCCAAAACAATGTTAGATTATCAAGAAACTGTTCAACAAATTGTTGAAGTTAAGCAAGAACTTAAACCCGATGAAGCACCTAATTATGGTATGCTTGATGCTTTTGACGATTTATGTAGTCATGTTGAATATCTTGCTAAAAAATATAATAATCCAATTTCCCCACGTAATCTCAACCATGATAGTTCTAGTACATCCAAACTAAAAATGCCTAATATTCAATTAGTAAAATTTAATGGTGAAGATTTAACATTATGGCCTTTGTTTAGTGAAAATTTTAAGCACCTAGTTCATGTTAAACCCGAGTATTCTAAAGCAGAAAAATTACATTTTTTGTTGGGGAGTTTAGAAGGTAAAGCTCTAAAAACGTGTAATGCTATTGAAACGATTCCAGATAATTATGAGATTGTTTGGAAACTTCTGCAGGACACATACCATGATGAAAAATTTTTATTAAATTTGTATTTGAACCGATTGTTAAATTTTCGTTGTTTAAACAATAACCCTGGTAATTTACAAACTTTTCTTGAAAAATTTGATACAAATGTTATGGCCCTAAAACGACTACAGTTAAAAAATTTAGATGATCATATTTTAACCCACATTGCTATGTTAAAGTTACCCCAAGAAACTGTCAATAATTTTGAACTAGTACGTTCTAATGAAAAATTGCCTAGTTATGACGAGTTAATTAAATTTATACGCCAACAGAGTAAGGTAATGGTTAAACACGATAAAATTCGTTCAGCTCAATATAACCCAAATAATAGTAACACCTTAAAAAATACTAATACCAAAGCTTTTCTAACCCACGATGGTAGCCGAAAATGCCTTGCTTGTCATAAAGAAGCACATTTATTAAAAGATTGTAGGTATTTTAAAGATATTCCTCAGGAGCAAAAATTTAAATTAGTAAAGGAGAACAATTTATGTATCAATTGTTTTTCGAATAAACATAAAGTTTCTTTATGTCCTTCCAAATTTAGTTGCATTAAATGTAAAGCTAAACATCATACTTTATTACATAAAAATGATCAAAACCGTAATGTTGACACCAAATCAAGTATTAATGATAGTCCGAGCAACTTCAACAATCTAGAACATAGTGTCCCATCCACCAGTAAAAGTGACGTCATTCATACTTTGTGTACCAAAATAAACAATAATGAGTTTAATAAACCCCAAGTTGTACTATTGAGTACTGCCATAGTTAAAGTTTCCGATAAATGGAATAATAAACAAAATCTTAGATTTTTAATTGACAGCGGTTCTATGTCTAATATTTTAACATATGACTGCTGTAAAAAATTAGGTTTGCCTTACCATAAAATATCCTCCAATATTGTAGGGATTGGTGATATAATAAAACCACTCAAAGGTCGAGCTAATCTTATAATTCAGTCTAATCTTGATCCAAATATTAAATATCCACTTGAAGTTTTGTTAGTCGAAAAGGTCACTAATTCCTTACCAGAATTACCCATAAACATAAGTTCATTGAAACATTTGAATTGCTTGCCGTTAGCCGATCCTACCTTCCATATTCCAGGGACGATTGATGGAATTTTAGGAGCTTCGTTATTCACTCAAATTTTAGGATCGCATAAAGTAACAGGAGCTGTTGGAACACCTGCTGCTATTCAAACTACCCTTGGATACATAATTATAGGTCCTGCCCCTCCTCTTCGAATACCTTTTTCCGAACAAACATATTGTTCTTTTTTAAATTTAGAATCCCTGGTTGAAAAAATGTGGGAATTAGAAAACTTTACCCCACCTGTTCCTACATCTGAAGATTCCATTTGCGAACATTTTTTCGTTGAAAATGTTAGTCGAGATTCTGTTGGAAGATATACAGTATCTCTCCCCTTTAAAGAGGATCCGATTCATCTAGGAGATTCATTTGCCTTATCTCAAAGTCGGTTGTTTTCTTTAGAAAAACGATTAGAAAAAAATCTGGAACTTCGAAACACCTATTGTTCTATTATCCAAGATTATTTAGATCAAGGTCACATGTCCTTGGTACCAAATTACAAAATTAATATGCCTTCTTGCTATTATATACCCCACCATTGTATTTTCAAACAAAGTGTTTCAACACCCTGTAGAATAGTCTTCGATGCTAGCCTGAAAACCGATTCTGGTTTTTCTTTAAATGATATTTTGTACACAGGTCCGAAGCTGCAGAACAATGTAGCTACAATATTGTTAAACTTTCGATTATTTCCTATAGCTATGGTGTCTGACATCAAGCAAATGTATCGTCAGATTAATATTGTCGAAGCCCATCGGCAGTACCAAAGAATTTTGTGGAGATTTGATACCAGTAAACCTATTTCGATTTATCAATTAAATACTGTCACCTTTGGTGTGAAATCATCACCATATTTAAGTCTACGTACCATAAAACAGTTGGCAGAAGACGAATCTTCACAATATCCCCAGGCCGTGTCCTATGTTCATCGAGACTTATACATGGACGACTTAATTTGTAGTTTACCCGATGTAAAAAATAGTATAGTAATTCACACACAATTGGTAAAATTATTTGAAAATGGCGGATTTCAAATGGTAAAATGGATGTCAAATTCTAGTGAACTATTATCCCAAATTCCTGATTTCTTACAATTAAATCAACCTATGGCCTTTGACAAAGAAAGTTTAAAGGTTTTGGGTTTAGAGTGGAATCCATCGTCTGATAATTTTAGTTTTAAAATCTCCATCTCTGTGTTGCCTTGCAACAAAAGAAATATGTTATCTTTAGTAGCACGCATCTTCGATCCTTTAGGTTTCCTAGCACCAATTACCCTTTTTGTAAAATTGTTGATAAAAAAATTATGGGAATTACATTTCGACTGGGATACAGAAGCCCCTAAAGATATGGTTAATTTGTGGATGAAATTCCAAGAAGAACTTAAACTATTGAATAATATACAAATTCCTAGACATTTGTTAGTTTTTGAAAATTCCTCGTTAGATATCATTGGATTTGCAGATGCTAGTTCAAGAGCATATGCTGCTGTAATTTATATTCGATCCACAGATATTACTGGCCATGTGAGTGTAAACTTTCTATATGCACAATCCAAGGTTGCTCCAATGTCCAAAGTCACCCTACCTCGGCTAGAACTTTGTGCAGCTGTACTACTATCCAAGCTTATATCGCATGTTAGAGATACTTATTCTCCTAGAAAAATTATTGACCAAATATTCGCTCTGTCCGATTCAATGATCACACTGAATTGGATCCATTCCTCTCCAGAAAAGTGGAAAAATTTTATTTCAAACAGAGTCACTAAAATTCAAAACTGTCTACCTTCTTCTCATTGGTATTTTGTAACCGGTAAACAGAATGCTTCTGACTGTGCTTCTCGAGGGCTTTCCCCTGATTCGTTGATAAAGCATCCCTATTGGTTTTCTGGTCCCGAATGGTTGTTTTTAGATTCCTCCCAATGGCCTATTAAATCGTTTAGTGATAATTTAATCACTATTCCGGAAGATGAAAGTTTAGTTTACCTCGTAGTTAAACCAACAATTTCTCCCTTATATATTTTGATAGAATATTTTTCCTCTTGGACTAAACTTCTTCATTCTACCGTATATGTATTGAGATTTCTCAAACTTTTACCTCGAAATCACACGATATGTAAATCTGACCTTAACCAAGCTGAATACACATTAATACGAGCTGTGCAACAACGTCATTTTTCCGAAGAATACAAACTTCTTTCAGAAAACAAACCTTTACGATCCCATGTTCTACGAAAATTAAATCCCTTTATCAAGGATCGTATAATTAGAGTAGGTGGAAGATTATCGAATGCAAATATTGATTTTAATCATAAACATCCGATTCTTTTACCAAAATCAGATCCTTTTATTAACTTGTTGATTGATTATAACCATAGAAAATATTCTCATACCGGTGCCCATTTGCTGCAATCATTATTACAACAAAATTATTGGATTCTAGCAGCTCGTGGTATTATTCGCCAACGTATTTGGAAATGCAATTACTGTTTTAGATTAAATCCTAAACCGAATTATCCCATAATGTCAGATTTACCTTCCGAAAGAGTAAATCAAGCAAAGGCATTTTTATCCACAGGCGTGGATTTTACAGGAGCATTTTATATAACATTAGGCAGAAAACGCGGAGTTAAAAGCCAAAAGGCATATGTTTGCCTATTTATTTGTCTTGCTACCAAGGCCGTTCACTTAGAACTTGCCAGTAATCTATCTACAGATTCGTTTTTAGCGGCTTTCAAAAGATTTTTATCTCGTCGCGGAAATTGTACCACCTTGTTTTCTGATCAAGGAACTAATTTTGTAGGAGGAAAGGCTAGACTTGATGAAATTTACCAATTAACTCAGTCTCAACAATATAAAGATGCCCTATCTCGAGAACTTATTAATAACAAAATTGATTGGAAATTTAATCCTCCTTCGGCCCCCCACTTTGGCGGAATTTGGGAGGCAAACATAAAGTCTGTTAAAGCTCACCTCTTTAGAGTAATTGGAAATCAAATTTTAAGTTACGAAGAATTTAATACAGTACTTACCCAAATCGAGGCGTTACTTAATTCTAGACCTCTGTGTCCCTTAAGCTCTGATCCAAAGGATCCAGAAGCTTTAACTCCGTCACATTTTTTATATGGATCCCCATTAAATTCATTCCCTGCAGAGGATTTGTCAACAGAGTCTCCTAATCGTTTAAATCGTTATAAATTATTAGACTCAATGGTGCAACACTATTGGAAACGTTGGCATATAGAATACCTTTCTACTCTACAAGCCAGACAAAAATGGAATACTCCAACTAATCCTGCTCAAATAGGTATGATAGTGGTTATTATGGTAGATAATGTTCCACCACTACATTGGCCGTTAGCCATAATTGAAAAATTGTGTGCTGGTAAAGATGGTGTCTCTAGAGTAGCAGTGGTACGAACAAAAAACAGTTCTTACACTAGACCAGTGGCAAAATTATGTCCACTCCCTAATCAATCATAATAGTTGAATTATGTTTGTAAAATCTAGTAGCTATCTCTTTTTGTTGTTTTGTCTTTTTACTAAATTGTTAATTTGATTATTACTTAGGTATCCGGTTAATGATAAATTCTAAGTGAAGTTTGTATAGTTTTAGTTTAGCTTATAGAATGTATAGATTTATTTTTTACGCATTGAATTAACATTCAATCTCCCGGGGGCAGGATGTTTTGGCCGTTTATATTAAATTACATTTTATTATATTTTAATTTGAAAACACTCTGTATGTTAAATATATCCATAACTCTAAAGTTTTTGTTTCCCAAAAAAAACCTTATGTTTTTTACTAGGCAGAGAAAGCGCGGCGGACAGATCGAATAAAAACCTCGTCGTAGTAAGTTTACCAGTTCAACGCATATTTATTTTATCAGTTATCAAATAGTGTTAAATATTATTATTTATAATTTAAACGTGTCTTCGCTTCCTCCTGATTCCCCATATTTTTCCATTCCCGTTCTCCCATCGAGTGAAACACATTTGAATGACAGAAACTACCGCCGGATGAAGGGTAAGTCAGTTTAATATCTCATAATTTCCATACAGTCTGCTTAAATTCGCCAAATACATCACAGGTGTTGTACTTTATTTAGTTCCATGCCTGCGATTATTTAGTTATTATTATTATTTATTATTTTTTATTTAATTTTACGGATTTATTATCAGGTTCTACGGATTTTTTTGGGCTTGTCTACGGATACGCAAGCCAGAAAAGTTACCAACGCTGGATGTGGCGATTGGGGGCAGGGTCGTGACGGAATATTTTTGTTATAATACCAGAAGTAACTAACTACCAAAACCATGCGTAAAAATATTTTATATGATTAAATATACTAGCAATTTTATTGCAAATATTGAACATTTACGTTTCGGCATGAAATATGAATAAAAATGTGGAATTCGACATAAAGCAAATGAAAATATTTTTAAAAAACATCCTTATATATTATAAAACAACAAAAAATACCATTAAAAAATAAATTTACCATTTTAAATTAACAAAAATTCGTGTAAAATAAACATAAACATAAATATAAACAAGAAATTTATTGATGCTTCCGAAATGTTAATGTTTGTACAACTTTACAAAAATATCCTATTATCAAGTTCCATTCAAAACCTAGTGCTTTTGCTTTATTACCAATCCATACAATAGGTTATTTGGATAAAGAAATCATAATATATATATTATACATATTATGCATATCTGTGGCAGCACGGATTACCAAAGTAGCTAATTCACCATTCACCATCTATCGGCGCTTAGGGAACGATTAACAATTATGAAAGTCGTGATCACATCACGTTTTAAATTCACTGATATAAGAAAATCACAGTAACGATTTACGTTGTGATTGAAAAATCACGATATCGCCCATCACTAATAGTGATGGGCGATATATTACGAACTGTGATTTAATCACTGATATTAAGAAATCACAGGTAACGACTGTTAGTAAAGTTGGCAGAAAAGCGTGACGTGATCACGACTTTCCGTATTTCGTTCCCTTGCCGTGGTCTAACCAAGACGATATTTCACGATATTTATTTTGAGTCGATTATTGTTTGCGGCCGTATGTATTAACACGTAAAGCAAGCGATCCCGTGCCTTATTAGCGTTATTAGATACGCATTTCCCACTATTTAGATATTTATATAAATAAATATCTTTGTCTCTTATTGACTGGCGATGTGATGTGGCGATTCGAGGCAGGGCCGTGATGGAACATTTTTGTTATAACACCAGAAGTATAACTACTAAAAACCATGCGTAAAAATATTTTATATGATTAAATATACTAGCAATTTTATTGCAAATATTGAGCATTTACGTTTCGGTATGAAATATGAATAAAAATATGGAATTCGACAATAAGCAAATGAAAACATTTTTAAAAAACATCGTTATAGGTGTATTATAAAACAACAAAAAAAATAACATTAAAAAATAAATATACCATTTTAAATTAACAAAAATTTGTGTAAATAAACATAAATATAAACAAGAAATTTATTGATGCTTCCGAAATGTTAATGTTTGTACTGTCGTGAGCAAAAAAAAATAGGGCAACTATTTTTCTAATGAAAATCTGTCTCTATTTGCACACTTGCAATGAATTTTGACAAATAACTGACAATGTCACAAAAATTAAAGTTAGATGTACTTAACTAGATTTTAGCAAAAATACGTTATAAGACCTGTCCGATTGTTTGCGCACGACAGTACAACTTTACAAAAATATCCTATTATCAAGTTCCATTCAAAACCTAGTATGCTTTTGCTTTATTACCAATCCATACATCAGGGGTTATTTGGATAAACAAATCATAACATATATTATACATATTATGCATATCTGCGGCAGCACAGATTACCAAAAGTAGCTAATTCACCATTCACTGTCTGTCGGCGCTTATTTATGGATAGGAAACAATTAACAATTTCTCTCGTACGTCGTATTATGAAAGTCGTGATCACATCACGCTTTAAATTCACTGATATAAGAAAATCACAGTAACGATTTACGTTGTGATTGAAAAATCACGATATCGCCCATCACTAGTGTGTACTCGCTGTATAAGGTGGCCTCGTAACTCACGATTCCCACCAAAAAATGTCATTAGCCAATGAGCAGCTGGTGTGAAATCACACCAGATGCAGAGCCTGATTCAAAATATTGTAAGAATTTGTGAAATGTTAATAATTAAGCAAAGAACTCGTAACTGGAACGAGCTCGCAATGACCCGCCTGAGCTATAGAGTAATTACCTCGTATTTTGAGTCACCGTTTTGCATGGTGGTAATCAGGATAAGTTGTAGAATATAACACTACAGGTCATAGTATACTTCTGGCCATATTTCGGGCCAGTACGGACCGTCCTTCTAGAAAGAGATAACTGCACCGCTACTGCGCGTTCGAAGAACAAGGATAGTCTGACTTTTCATCCCCGCAATCAGTTCTCGCATAAAAGGTGAATACGAGAGAACCTTATACACTACCGTCTAAAGACAGGCCATGAGGAACCTTACGTCACAGAAAAAGAAACAATCAGAATAGAATCTCTCATTGGCGCGAAAAGTTCGCGCATCTACATCGCGCACTGTCAATCTCGGACGGAATTGTAAAATATTGTGCCAGGCCCGGATCACGGATTTCTTCTGTAACCGGATCGTCTGCGACAAATGACGAGTGGCGTGATCTCGCCTCGTGATACAGTTTATATATCATGATGCCGCCTAACTAGTTAAGAAATATTGAAAATCTGAAACAAATATTATTTGTCTTCATCTAATGTTTCACAGGTTCTCTGAATCTCTACCGGTCCGTTCCTAAAAGGGGTAAAAAATATTGAGTACTGTCCTGAACTCGCCCAACAAAAGAATGGCGGAAATTTACAACACGAGATCAAAGGATTTTTTGCCGACATTCCCTTCTGATTGTTTCTTCTTCTGTGCTTACGTGACCACACCCCCACTCCAAAACTTGCCGCGCGCGGTTTAAATTTTGAAATGATTATCATGTGCACATTTAAAATTTGAGAGTATAATTATTATCGAAACTTATTTTTATTTTTTATTTTCAGAAACGAGAATCTCAGTTTTCTCAAAAATGACTGACGATTTTTTTCCAATTTTGTACATTTCAAAACTAACAATATTAAATTTTTCCCGTTTGTAATAGTTTCCAATAATAAATAATTTCCTTGCAATTGTAGGAAATATGTAAATAAGCCTAATCCTCTGTCTAATGTATTATTTTTATGATATAATAATGGGTTAAAATAAAATCTAAACAAAATAAAAACAAAAGAAAAGCAAGCCTTAAAATACAAAAAATTAAAAATATTAATGTTTGAGACAGATGTGCAAACTTTTAATACAATGATTAATAAATTATTTGATGAGATAATTGATGATCCAGATTCAAAAGACTTTACCAAGTATTTTGAAGAATATAAAAATAATTGTTCCACTTGGGCATATTTGTTTCGTAAAAAATGTGGAATTAATACGAATATGAATTTAGAAAATATGCATAGAACAATAAAGCATTTTTATTTCGATGGAAAAAAAGTTAAACGAATGGATAAGGCGATTTACATGCTAATGAAATTTGTTCGTGATAGATTGTTTGACAGGTTAATCATTTTAAACAAGGGAAAAGTAACACATAAATTACAATAAGACTTAAGAAAGAGACATAAAAAATCATTAACCCTTGTTGACTGTACCATAATAGAGAATGAAGATTTTTGGAGTGTACTATCTTCTGATCAAAAAGATATATATAAAATTGAAAAAAATAATATTGACTGCAAATGTCTACTGCGCCGTATGGAATGTGAAACTTGTGTTCATGCCTATACATGCAGTTGAATAGATTCCTCAATAAAGTGGAATATGTGCAAACACGTCCATCATGTTTGCATGCTTTTGAAAAAGAAAAATTTAGAGTTATTTTCAGACAAAAATATTTTTAAGACAGAAACGTACTTCTTACCCTCTGAAAATAATGCTATTCTCAAAGAAGTAAGTATATAATAAACGAAAGAGTGATGTTTTACAAACATTTTTGAAAACATTTAATAATATTGAGAACGAGGAACAACTGCAAGCTGTTGCTAAACACATAGCTCCCTTGGAAAGTATTGTCAATGCTTTTTCCAAAAAAGATATTTCACTACCAGAAATACCAAATTCAGATAACATTAAAAAGTTATCAAACATAAAATCTTAACTTTGTCATCTTTGTATACTTTAGAAATATCGACATTTTTGTTAAAAAGAATATTTCCGCCTTAATTTTTCAAACAATTCTCACAGCACGTCATAAGGTTTCAACTTACAGTACAACATGCACCGGCTGGAATTGTACATAGCAAATCCTTATTATATTGGTGCCGTTTTGTATAATAAATTAGATAATAATAATGTTAAAAATATATCTAGTGTTAAGAAATTTCTGTTTTTTATTATTATACAAATGTTACTTAAGAAAGCTTTACTATTGTGTCAATGAATTTCTTTAGTCATAAAATATTTTTTCTGTGGTTATTATTAATATCCTTTACTGGACCCATATTATTAATTTGTTTTATGTTCTATTATATATTCTATATTATATTAATTTTTTTTTGTAATTTCTTCTCATGATTGTTGTTTGATAATTAAATACATATTTTTGTGATTTGTCCCATATCATTTTGTTTGATCGCTTGGACTAAAAAAAGATTATTATTATATTATATATAATATAGTAGAGTTCTTGTTGTTTTTATTCGGTACTTGTCCCTAAATCAAACATTATTACAACATTCCAATTATAGTAAGGAATTAGCAAAACTAATAATGCGTACACAAAAAATAGGAAAAAGAAATAAGAAGAACAATTTGTATTTGTCATGTGTATAGTAATTTATGAAAAAGAGATTATTAATAATATAATATAACACCATATTAAATAAAAGGAAAATGATAAACATTAAAAATAAGTTTCTGTAATAAATCATTAAAACTCTGCACGTGCACAGTTGATAATCATTTCAAAATTTAAACCGCGCGCGGTAAATTTTGGAGTGGGGGGCGTGGTCACGTGAGGTTCCTCATGGCCTGTCTTCAGACTAGTGATGCAGATATTCGGATGATTTCGGTACTCGGATTACACGGAATCGGATGATAAGAATATTCGGATTAATCATCCGATGTCGAATTAAATTTTCACTATAGGTATTAGTAATGTGATATCGCGATTTTTCAATCACTCTGTCAACAGTAATTGCGATCGTGGTTAAAGCGAATGCAAGTGGCACTGAGGTTAGTAATTTTTCTCCCCGATCTCAGAATTGATGAGCGTGGGGGAGAAATCTAAAAAACATTTTATTATCCAAGTGCACGATTGACAGCTCTTTTTTGTTTTGTAGTTAAAATTAATCCGAGTATATTTTATTCGGATGAAATTTTAATACTCGGAATCAAGCGAGTATTTTGATACTCGGATTAACCGAGTATTTTAATTCGAATTCGCCCAACACTACTTCAGACGCCAGTACCTTATACTCTACAAATTTTGCTACTCAATGCCATAGATAAAATATATATATTATTATATAGATGGTTATCTCCCTGTTAATAATTCTATGACAGTTTGTATGCAGCGCTTTGTCGGTGGTACCGTACTAAATTAATAGCGGGAAACTTTGAAAACCTTATATCCTTACATTTCACTTTGTATTTTATAATAATAAAAAAAAACAACACTAACTGTGTAATATATTTTATTATCTAACTAATACCGTTGAGTGAAATAGACTCTTCAATCAACGCTAATACATACATGAAAATAAATTATTTTTTGTGTTTTTTATATTTTACAAACCTATTACACTCCATTAATCTAATTTTGTTATAAAAAAGTTTAGGTTTATGTGCATCTAGGAATTGTTTACATTTTTAGTAAATACATGTCTATAAAAATCTAAGAAATAATTAATAAATATTTCAGATATATTATGTTTGGTACAAGTGAAATATTGAAAGTCTTCTATGTTAAAAAGTAAATAAAACCCTTTAAAGTATGGATCCAATTTTTAATCGAACGGGGAACTGATTGTTTATTTTCTTTATGGAATTTTATATTTCGTAACACTTTGACTGCTTCATACCAAAATTCAATACGATCCGAGTTTTCTTTCACAGCACACTTCTTATTTATTGCCCTTTTAATTGACACTATCAAATAATTTGTCTATAAATAAATAGAAGAAAATCTGCAGTGCCCTCGGCCTCCGGTAAATCTTTCAGCCCTGAAATTAATTGTAACAAATTAATATACTGTGTACTTTCTTATTTTTTAAGCGATGACCATGTTAGGCGCATTAAATTGTAGACATTTTTAAGGGCTTTAAACACGCATACAGAGTGATTTAAAAAATATATATTATAGATTATGTTTTTTTATATTACTATTTCTGCTGTTTATGACAACTCCGAAGTTCAACTATTGCCTATGCTAGAAGATTACTACAAAAATATAACCTTACCTCTTTATCTAAACATGGGAATCGATGCATTACAGTTTGTTTATATGCATTATAACAAGAAGAAACACAAAACTTAAACACCATTATAGAAGATATTTTATTTTTTTAGCAGTGAACACCAATGTAACACCGAGAAAAAAACACTTACGAGAAATGTAAATAATGTCAACCTGTCAACATAGAACAAATGTCAAAATCAAATTCGAATCCCGAAACCGCGAAAGCGATTGAAGCGACAAGTGCGTGGTACCAGGTACTAAATACTGTTTGACCTTCGCCGTATAAGATAAATATCTATATAATAATATATATATTTTTTTTCTTCAAGCGTATTAAAATGTTTAAATTATGTCACCAAAAACAGAAGTAGAAGTAGGACATTGTTTTACTAGTAACAAAATGTTAGTACCAAACGCCACCGTAGTGGACATTGTTTTACTAGTAACATAATGTTAGTTCCGAAAGCGCCACTGCAGTGGGTATTGTTTTACTAGTAACATAATGTTAATACCGAAAGCCACCGGTGGCGCGCTATCCACTAGCCACTTGTCATATTGTGTCAACATGTAAGACTATAGTTTGAATATTTGTACATTTATGATAAATAAATGAATTTTTGCATTTTAATACGCTTGAAGAAAAAATAGTATATATTACACGGAGTAGAACGCCTTTTTTTGTGTTTCGCCCAGTTTGCGGCTTCGGCTTCGCCTCAGCCGCAAATCCTGGGCTCAACACAAAAAAAGAGTGCGTTCTACTCCTAGTAATATAATATACTATTCTATGCTCAATGCTTACAAGTACACTCAATATGAACAATAGAGAATTTGTTTCTGCATACTTGCAATTTAATATTTATTGTTATAATCGTACATAAATAAATTAAATCAATGCAATCGCCTTTTCAAAGGTAACGTAAATATTCAGCTATTATAGATAAATGTTTAATAAAATACGTTAAATTGTGAAATATATAAAATTATCAGCAATCATTTCGGTACGAATGTCAAAGCTTACTTACCTTTCTTAGTTTTTTAATTAGTAAGACAGACAGTAACAATTATTAACGACCGGCTACAACGGCTGAAACACGCACAAAGCACTGAGCAAATAAATAAGTGAGACGATGTCTATTGGCTATCAGCACTAACAAAAACAGGACCTTCTATTGTTTTTTTCTCAAGCCTCTACTGTTTTCTCTAGTAAGGTTTTAGTCCATGTAAAACGCGGGGTTTAACGCTCGGAATGCCCACCTCATCGGGACTACTTTTATTTCATGTTTTTTGGGTCGCTGATCACGAAAATCGGGGTCCCGCGGCCATAAAAATGCCAAAAACCACCCCTTTTGGGAATAATACTGTAAAATAATTTAAATAAATTTTATGCAGAGGGGGTAAAATGAAAAAAATGATTGAATTTTTTTTTTAATTCACTTCTCTGGTATCGGAGGAAGAGAGAAGGGCGACTGGTTTTGAGTTAAAAAAAAAAAAAAAATAAGAAAAAAATATTTATTAATTTCAGAAACTGTATAAAGCGCAGTTAAGAAATATTGTCGGTAGAAATACAAAGAAATAATGAAGAAAATTTTATTCCAACTCTTCAGGGGTGAAAACTACCTCTATATCGCCTTTAAATTGAACTAACGCTTATAAATTAAGTAGAGATATATACTTTTTAGTTTGCTTGTAATTTCTGATAAACTTCCGTCGAAAAAAATACCACAAAATTTTTTCACCCCTAAAAAAAAAAGGTGAAAAAAAAAGGTCTTGTTCTAAGATTCTGATCTTTCTGAAGAATTTTGACGCGCTGAAGTAAATTTTGGACACAAAAAATGTTTCTATCCTGTCAGTTTTCCTCTACCACCCCCTTGTATCTCCTAAAATGGGAAACTGACACGATAGAAAAATATTTTGTGTCCAAAATTGGCTTCACCGCGTCAAAATGTTTCAGAAAAGTTAGATCAGAACCGTAGGACGACTTTTTTTTTTGTAGACCTGTGTAATCGTTGAATTAGAATCTCCAGTAACTGACTTACATCTTATATCTAAGCCTATGAAATAAAAACAAAACTTGTAGGAATGCATATATATATATATATATATATATATATATATATATATATATATATATATATATATATATATATATATATATATATAATTAACAACTCATAGAAAAGAAAATACATTCATATAAAATATAATAATGATTTACATATGGCCGCTTGTTCAAGAGGCACCTGGAGTTCGAATTCTGACATGGCATTGACATTTTTTAAATTATATGCCAAGGGTGCTAGCCTCCTTCTACACATTATTTTAAGGATACCCTGGTTATATTATCTGTTTTTTTTTTTATATTAGATATGTAATGGTAAAAGCATAATCATTAAGAGCGTTGATTGAAGAGTCTATAAGATACGCAACTATACGGCCAAAACCGTTCCTCGCTCATCACGCTTCCCCCACACGTCCCTATCCACATATTGTTCGTTGACTTGTGGTGCCACCGCGCGGTGTTATTTTGCGCGAACCGCGAATAGAAATACTGGACGTTGATATCCAGCGAACGAGGGTACATAATATATTAATTAAGTTATAATTCTCCAGGCAGGTTGTAGACCGGCGCAATCAGTGCCGGCGTCAGGGCATTTGGCACCTGTAGCAAACAGTTGCTTGCCGCCCTGATAAAAAACATTTACAAGTTACTACTGTTAGGACAAATTTATTAATAAAAACTTACAAACAAAAATCTCAGATAAATAATTCTTTCACTAGTTTCACTTAAAATTCAAAAACAAGAGAAACCTTTAACTATCAATTATTGTCGCATTTCATCTTTTAAGTCGCCACGTTGTGCGCTGTAACAATCGTGTTTTGTTCGAAATTGCAATTGTTCCTTGTCCTCGAGACCCATTTGGGGTTCAAAAAATGTTTTTTTGAGATTTTTGTTCAATTTTGAATTTCTGAAATTTATAAAAATGTGATAAATTAAAAATATTTTATTTTGCTATTCGGTTCAGCTTCATGGAATAGTATTTATGAGTACGTTTAAGACCTCCCAATTTTTTAAAATAATTAGAAAAAAGAGTATGCAAATGTCGAGGATGGTGTTTTTGATCTTTCAGCGCTTGCGTAGCGAGAACGGTAATAAATACGAAAATGCACCGCACTTTTTTTTGTACAACATGGAATTTTCTACAAACAAGTCCGCGAGGGCATATTCTTATCTACTATAGTTTTCGAGCTACAGGTGCTCACGTGTAAGCATAAAAATGACTGTTTTTTACGCTACTCTGCAAGTGGCACTGGCGACTTAATTAACAAACAAAAAAATTAAGAAAACGGCGATGTTAATAGTCAAGTTTAAATTACACAAAACATAATGAGTAACTTCTGTTTAAAACTGTTTTTTATTCGATGCATAATATTAATAATGGAGTTACAAGTATTAAAAAAATGTTGAAATAAAATAAAAAAATAGTTAAATATTCTTTGTGTTATTGAAATGTATGTACAATTGTACAGAAAAAAACACTAATTAATAAAAATATGCGGCAAGTTCCAGTTATATAGAAATCGATGAAAATGAAAAATTACACTTTTCGGCCGTAATATGAATTGTTTATATGTGATAAATAAAAACAAAATGATATGTCAATAATAGATACATTTTTTTAATAAAGAAAATTACTTCCTACAAGGTGGAAAAGTTCAAATGTACGATTTTTTTAATGTTTTTTGCATTAAAAAACGCATATTTAAGAAAAATGAAGGACGCCATCGTGCAGAGCGATCAGAAATTCATAAATAAAAAAATCGACCACAAATTCTCATTGGACAAATAATATTTAACTACTTTAACGGGCTGCTTGGAGAACAGCGCGAAAAACAGTTACTTTGAGGTTTGCGCGCGGGCGCCTTTGGCATGTGAGCCATAATAGATAAAAATATGCTCTCAGGGACTTTTTTGTACAAAATTCGATGCTTTATAAAAAGTGCATTGTGTACCATTTGTGCGATACTTTATCGCCTCAAAAACTATGCTCTCGAAAAAGTAATACCTACTTGTAATAAAAAAAAAATTAACCAGTCTTTCCGCAGATATTCAAATTAAGTTAATTACTTCCACATCCAGTGGAAGTATAGTAACGACAAAAAAATTTAAAAAAAATTTTATTGTTCAAATAGGCTTAGAATGTCGTGAAACGTCGAGATTTTAAGTTTGAGCGAAAAAAAATTCTGTCTGTCGGTCTGTAACTTTTTTTTGTGCGCACGTTTACTCTGGAACCGTTTGAGATATTGACTTGAAATTTGGTACACGTATGTACTTTAACGAGATCTGGAACTAGATTATATTTTGATCTAGTTCTGTCGAAGGGTTGGGGGTAAATTGGGGTAAATTTGGGGTAAATGGGTAAACCAAGCAGGTAAGAGTCCGTGAAATTGGTATTTAGTATATACAAGAGAAGCTGAGGTCTGAAAAAAATTTTTGGCATTAGCCACCCCCATTACCACCCCCACCTCCTTATTAAAGGGGATGAAAAAAAAATGTGATTTAGTGCATGTACAGGGACCAGAAACCTCAAAATATTTTTTTGCTTCATCCACCCCCCACTACCACCCCCCTATCACCACCCCCCACCCCACTACCGATGTGGGGTATCGTTTTATGGGTTTTTGGGGTAGAGAATTTCAAATATTATATTATTAAAGTTCCATAAACAATTATTTTCACATATAAAGTTTTTTCGTTGTGAGTGACTTGGATAGAGAATCTGGATGTGGAAGTAGTGATTCCTTGGGCAGCGGTTTTTTCTTTGTTATGTATTATTTAATATTATATCAAAATGGTTTATTTTACTGGGAAAAAAAATGTTTTATGTTGCCAGCAGCTCATTGGGTTTTTATATTTAATTGTTATGAAAATAAACAGACAGGCAGGCAGGCAGAATTTTTTTTTTCGCTCAAACTTAAAATCTCGATGTTTCGTGATATTCTAAGCCTATTTGAACAATAAAAATTTTAAAAAAATTTTTTGTTACTATACTTCCACTGGATGTGAAAAATTATACTATGTTTGGTTTCTCAAATATTTGCGATAAATCGAAAATAAACGCATACTCCCCTCTCATTCTCCAAAATCCCATCATTAACAATAAAAATGTCGCGTCGGCCCCTTGTCAACAATGTATCGACTAGACTGATAATAAGGTGGCAAAGAAATATAAAGATAAATCACGTCTACAGAGAATTATCGTATACCATATTACGCCTTTCTTTCTCGATGTATTACATATTAAACACATTGTCCGAATATTAAATTTATTGCATCTTACCGAAGACGAAGATACATTTTCAATTTCACTGAATTGGGAAAGATTTTTAAGATTTTACAAACTAATATAGGTTTGTTTGCAGGCTATATGAAATTTCACTTTGACTTTTCCACTTAAAATATTTTCCTCTTGTTGCAAAATCTTTTCGACACAAATGTCTCGCCTTTTTACCGTGGCATATATATATATAATTGTTTTTACTCCTTGCAATCTAGGATTTTGTCTCACTAATTTGTCATTATCTTTCAAAGTTTGTCCACAGAATAAACATTCCATTGTTAAGCACTAAATAATATGTAATAACTCAATAAAAATAACTAATACTCATTTGCATTCACATTATATAAAGAAAAGTTTGTTTCTAACTGGCATAATATAATATAAGATTACTTGTATTAAATAGTCCACACTTGCCGGACATCTAGGCCTCTAGGATCGAAAAACTCAGCTTTAAATAACAAAATTTCGAAAACTATAAGTCGTAGAGACCTGATTTTTGTTTTAAAAACTTCCTTGAGGTGTAGACTTTATTTCATACGCAGATGGTATGTCAAAATTCCTTAAAATAAAAAAGTTTTTCGCTTACTGAAAAAAGCGCTGCAAGGGAAGTAAATGTTCAAGTTTTACCTCGTTTTACAGAAAAATTAGATTTTCCATAAAAACAAAATTTAAGCAGTGACCTTCGCCCACATTTCCTCCATCAATTAAAAAAAAATACGTATAATTATCTCAATTGGTTCCGGAGATATCACGAGGGATGTGTGAAAATGAAAGAAAAATTAATTTTGACAGATTTATAACATTTTTCGTCATAAAAATAGTTTGACCTCCCAAAAAATATTGTAATTGGACATTACAGATGGCCAAGGACCTAATCTATCATGCTGTGAAGGTCCCATGTGGTTGTACCTTCAAAAATTTTTTTTCAAGAAGGGAGCTACTTTTTCCTCGTTTTACGGTGCACTAATACAACAAATGACACGAACCATGCGAGTGCTATCAGCCGACTGAGGGACTGAGATTGACGAGATTGCTAGACCCTTAGTCGGTGGCGCCTAACTATACCACAGACCCTGCCCGCGCTATGATATTAAGTACACGGCTGCATCTCTATAAGGACTCTTCACTCAACGTTAAGAGCCACACAGTTGACACTAAAATGATTATTTGGAGATTATTTCCTAGTTCTTCACTGGCAATTTAATAGAGATAGTTTTCGTTTGCAGATATTCCTTCAAAGAGTCTTCTCCCCTAAAAATAAGCAGTAAATTTATTTTATGTGTCAATGACAAAATAATTTTTGTGCTTACAAGTCTCTTCCGATTCCTGACTTCTTGTAACCGCCAAAAGGTGTCTGAGGTGTTATGGCATCATAACAGTTGACCCTAAAGAAATACATTCATTTTACTTTTACAATGTAACATTTTTATTATTTATTATAAAAATACAAACTTGCAAATTACAATAGAAGAGATTAAAAACAAACAAGGAAAAAATAGATATATACAGATACTTCTTCCTCGGATAAATATATTCCAAGGAGTAAAATTTACAAAGAATGGTACATGTGACGTAATTGTTTAGATATAAGTGTTGCAAAGTGTGTATAAAAGCACCTAAGTGATTAAACACTTGTGTTGTTCTGTAAGAGGTGTGTGATTTAACTAGTAGAAATATTTATATTGCTAGTCAAACATAGGAAGTTTACGGAATAGGCGTCTGAAAATAAGGAGTACGCCACCTGGTGGTCTATAGTCAAACTAATTATGGGCTTTTCTGTCATTGTCTCTTTAGTGTACGATGATATCAACAATAAGTAAATGACAAACTGAGATGCTAAGTTATTAAAAATATGATAGCGTTTAAAGGGGCTACAATTTGCTGGAGCCAACCTAGTTGGTATCCTTTGTAGATTGCAGGGACAACTCGTGAAAGTTGAGTTGGCACGACAATGTTCAAAGCATACCCTCTTTGATGTAGACACCTTTAACCAGGCATTGAGAGGTAAAAAGCTGGTGCAAATAACCGTGTCCCGGGTGGTAATAATAATATCCTAAACAATCACACATTGTAAGTGAAATTTTTGAAATAAGTAAGTATATGTAATTCCAATATATTTAAAAGTAATATATACTATTGCACCATGAACTATTATGTTTTAACCCCTGAATATTTCTAGTTCATATTTTACAAAATACTGTTTCATTTATTTTACTTAAAGAATTAATAAATGTCTTTTCAGTTATATTCAATGTACCACTAATTTCATGGGTATTTGAATCTCAGACACTTGTTTGTAAACATAGAGCATACACATTGATTTATTAAGTTTTGTGTTGAATATGGGTTGTACCACACAAAATAATATGTCCTGCATTTAAATCATATTCCCCTTCATACACACACTTAGAATTTTTACATTTTTAGTGCTTTACAAATGTTCCATACATTGCAATATGCTTTACCTAAATGTCACTCATGTTTCCTGAAAAAAAAAGTGATTTAAACTACAACTGTACATAAATTTAAAGAAATATTTAAGTTTATTAATATTTAACTTGCCAGACACCGTTTATGTCGAAGAAACTGTACTTTTCAAGGGGAAAACTAGATAACCTAAAAAAATATGAATTTTGCTGAATAATGCCATTAACGTCTTGCAAATCACTTACAACAAAATATTGCAAACCTTTAGATCATATATTATTAATGTTATTATTTTTAACGCCAAAAATAACAATAAACAGAAAAAAATCAATATAAGTATTGTCCATATAAACTAACAAAAAGCCTATAATTAGTTCACGAGTTCTCCACTTCGGCGCTGGCATCTTAAATTCAGACGCCTATAGTGAGCTATATCTATATAATGTTACCAAGGAACAAGTGTATATATTACAATGAGCATTTACACTATACTGTTATCTAAAATTTTTATAAAATCAAAGTAATTTTGAAAAGTAAATTTTTTTGACAAGGTTGAAAATTTTTTTAAATTTTTAGTATGTTTGATCTCTATTGGCAAAAGATTATATGCTTTTGGCAGTGTGTATATTAGAAATCTGTGACAAATATTTTTATTGAATCTTGGGGTGGATAGAGCTTCATTAACAGTGCTACGAGTGTGGTATGTTGAAGATATATGATTCTGGAATGTTTTATTTTTAAATGCATATATACATAGACGGTGGAAGTATAGAGATCGAATGTTACAAATATCTTCAGTATAGAGTAAATTTGTATGATACTGTCTACACTGAGAAAATTAGCCTAAAGAAAATCTTTGCTACCACTTTTTTTGCTATTAGAACATATATTTTTTTTATAACAGTAAACACTCTATGTTGCAGTTAAAAAAATCGGTATGCTGCGGCACTTCACAGTAACAGAAACATTTTTTGCTGGAATAATAAATAATCTATACTGTAACACAATAAAATATTTTATAAAACTTTAATTTACAATCACTAAATAATTTCTAACTACCATTGGAATGTACTTTGTTACTTCAGAAAGTCAAATTTTGTATAAATATTTTAACTGCAGTTGAAAACTTTATTATTGTTCCTAAAAAAAACTTAGCTGGTACAAAAGAGAATTCTTTAAAAAATTGAGCTAACGCATGCGCTTTGCGAAAGTAGACTCGGTTCTCGTCATAAGAGTGAAATTCTAATTTAGTCTTCTTATTGTTTTCTTTGGTTATGCTGCGAGGGCTGGAAGAAGAATCTCATTATTGCATTATTCTCTCATTCCTCACAATACAATCATATTTGTATTGGGGCCACTACTGACCAGAGTAGCATACCTATGGTACGTGCCACGTGGTGTGGTGCGGTATACGTGCTAATCTTTGGGCACATGCCGTGTGCCGTGTACACAAATTATGTATTAATTAGTGGTGAAGATATATTTTGTGATTAGTGAATACTGGTTAGTGGTGCAAAGCCTTGCGATTCCAATTATTTTCGAGTAGTGTAGTTATCGTTATCCGTGCTTTGGCAAAATTTCTAGTATGAAAATGACATATTTATTTATCAAAATGTTGTTTCAAAAAGTTTTAATGAGCATTTATTTTCCTTTCTTGTGGAAATCACTGACATAGAGAGTTGCATTTTCTTTCGAGATTTGAAAATTTATGATACGTACGTTATAATTACACGAAATGCAAATAATTATGTATCAGTATGATTGCGTTAAGAAACGTGAAACTGATTTCATTTATTTATTTTCTGTCAAGAATTTTCAATTTTCATCTGGCAATGTTCATTCGTCCTTCGGAAAAATTTTTAGTATAATTGAGGAGCTTCCAATAGAAAGAGACTAAGTGCCAAAAGTAAAATTTAAACAGCTTCTTTTATTGGCAACTAACCGCTTTCTGCATATTAGTAGGTGGTATGTAGAAATTTTTGATTGCAATAACTTAGAAATTTTACTTTCGGCACTTAGCCCCCTTCTACCGGAAACTCCTCAATTACATATTATTTATTTATCAAAATGTTGTTTCAAAAAGCATTTCTTTTCTTTTGTTGTGGAAATCACTGACATATAGAGTTGCATTTTCAGTAGGTGCCTATAGGTTAATAAATGTTAAACTGGTTTTATTTCTTTTTTTTGCATTATATACAGCAATGTATTTTTAAATAAACGACTCGGACATTAAAAAACGTTTATGTGATTATAAAGCCACTTTTTCCTTGTACTGAAAAAATGAATCATGCACCTAGCTAATTTTGTCTATTTAATTTAGAAGACCTTGTACAGGCTTTTCAGGATTAACTATCAAATTTTAAATTTGGACGGGACACCTCAAAATATGAAAAAAAATCCTTTATGTATGAAGGTATGTTCAGAAATGCAACGTTGAAGAATTATACCACAAAAATGGCAGCTAAAAATTTTGAAATGGTTATAACTCCTTCATGAGGCATTTTCGGATACCTATTATACCTAGGAAATATTTTTCATATTTAGAAATACCTATTCCAAATTTACAATTTGACCGGTTATTCCTGAAACACCCTGTATAATGGCAATAAAAATCTTACTAGGGTAGCAAAACTATTTTATAATGCCAGCAAAGTTACTTTATAGTAACAGTAAATTACTTTATGACTATAGGCAAATCAATCTGCAGTGACTCCAAGTCTCTTTTTTGTGGTAGTGAAGTCAATTTATATTCCTTGCAAGTTACTTTGCACTGACAGAAATATATTTGCCAACAACAGCAATTGCTCCTTAACAATAGTAGCAATGTTATCTTCCTGGATCAGAAAAGTTATTTTTTATGAAATAAGTATACTGTGGTTGTAAAGTACTGCCAGCAAATCAAAATTTTCTGCTACAGCACAGTACTACACTGGCGCCTATGTTATTAGAGTTTTCTGCTACTACAGCTTATTTTTTCGCTATGATGGTGAAAAAATTTTCTCGGTGTAGAGTAAATTTGTATGATACTGTCTATGTTTCCTATATATAATCTTTAATATATAATTCTGGATTATATTTAGTTTCTGTAATGAGTTTCTATACATTCCTCCCCATACTAAAATACCATAGCGGATAAGAGATTCGACAAGGGACTTATAGATGATTAACAATAGTTTTCGTGAAAGAAATTCTCGCAATTGGTAGAATTTATAAATAAGTTTCCTTATCTTATTCGTCAAATAATCTACATGATTACTCCATTTTAGATGTTTATCAATAATTATACCTACCCAAATACTTGATCTCATTTGTCTCCTTAATTTCGTCTTTCATACCTGTGATTTTTATACTAGTAAAGTCTGGTCTATTAGTTTCAGTTAATGTAAGGGCCAGGTAACGAGTCTTATTTGCATTTAATGATAAATGATTCGCATTTAGCCAATTTTTAATTCTCTCTATACCTAACTGTACAGCTGTTTTAGTTTCAGGCCATGAATTCTCACAAAAGATAGCAACTGTATCATCTGCATAGGATACAATTTTTGCTTGGGTTTTTAAGGACAATAGAGAATTTATATAAACCAGGAAGAGTATCGGACCAAGGACTGTTTCACAGTCTCTGTTTCACTAAGAGTTTCATTTAGTTTCACAAATTGTGCTCTATTAAATAAATAACTGCGTAAGACATCTAACACTGTACCACGGATACCATAGCGTTCCAATATGTTTAAGAGTTTCTCATGGTTCACAGTGTCAAATGCTTTCGCAAGATCCAAGAAAACCGCGATGCATTTTTTATTTGTATCTAAACCCTCTATAATATCCTTGATAACCGTACACATGGCATCACTAGTTGTTTTATTTGTACGGAAACCAAACTGTAGTTCATGTATAATATTATTTTGGTCGAAAAAGTTAACCAATCGAGATTTCAAACATTTCTCAAAAATCTTTCCAAAATTATTAATGACACTAATAGGCCTGTAATTACATATTTTTGTTTTATCTCCTGCTTTAAAAATGGGGGTAACTATGGAAGTTTTAAATTGAGTTGGGACAATACTTTTTGAAAAAATTAAATTAATTATATATCTAAGCGGTTCTAAAATATATTGATGTGTTTTCTTAATAATGTCAACAGTTATTCCATCAATACCAGGTGAACTGTTATTTTTTAGTGTGGATATATGTTCTATTAATTCATTTTCCGTTACTGGATTAAGAAACATGGTATTGTGATTTACTGGTATATTTTCTTTGTAGGATGTTACATCATCAATGTCTTTGGTCATATTTAAACCAATATTGATGAAGTAATTGTTGCAATAGTTTGCCATTTGCTTATGATTGTTAAAGGTAGTTCCATCATCATTAACAATTTCATACGTATTTTTTCGGTTTGATTTTTCATTGGTAGCTTCAGATATTAACTGATACACTTTTTTTAAATTATTTTTGTTGTCCTCGAGTTGTCTAAGATAGTAGTCATTTTTTGATTTTTTTAATAATCTATTCAAAACGTTTCTATATATTTTATATTCGTGTTCTAATTCTGGCGTATAATGCTTGTTTAACCGTTTCTTGAGTTTGTCTCTATTTTTTATTGATGCCATTAAGCCCTCGGTTATCCAAGGTTTTATTCTTGTCATTTTTTTCTTCCTAATTTTAGAAGTTTTGACATTTGTATATAATTATTAATTTTACACAGGAAAAGATCAGCAGCAGTCTGAGGATCATTTGAATTTAAAATATCATTCCAATTTTCATTTTTTAAATAATTTTCTAATTCTTCAAAGTTAATTTTCGTGATAACATTATTATTAGTTTTCAAATCTATATTATTTCTTGCTTTGGAATTTATGTTTAAAAGAACTGGATAGTGGTCGGTAATATGGCACTTAAGGATGTAAGAGTTAAAAGTTAGTTTTGGCTTACTATTAGCTGGATATTTTAAAAAGATGTGATCTAAGCATGTTTCAGTTTCGTGTGTAACACGGGTTGGATTTAGTATATATGGCACAAATCCATATTTAGCAAGTACAGAAAGGTATTTGTTTACATTTATATCATTTTCATTCATTAAATTAATATTGATGTCACCAATAAATAATTGAATTTTGTTATTTTCTTGATTCTGGTCTAAATGTGCATCAAGTTCATCGATAAAAGAGATCAAGTTACTTGGGTTTGGCCTATATAATGCAATTATTCTGAAGCATACATTGTTAATTGTTAGATTTATAATACTTAAAGATACACCACTTATAATGAGTTTATGATTCGTAATATTATAATTTAGATCAGATTTAATGAGTATTAAAACACCATCATTTTTATTGAAGTTGCCTCCATTATGTAATGTTTCATATCCAGGGATCTGGAGATTGTCTATATTTGAACACTGAAAACATTCACTTAAAGTAAAAACATCATAGGTAGTTAATTTATATGTTTCAATAAGTGCCAGGAGTTCATCAAAGTTTTTGTTTGCACTCCGTATATTAAAATGCATTACTTTAAAAAGATTGTGAATATTTAGAAGAGATTTATAATTCTCTGGATTAATGTAGTCTCCACGATGATCTTGTTCTAGCTGACTTAAATTTTCTAGGACCAAGTCTTGATCGATTATTACCATTAAGTGCAATAATCAATTTTATTTTTTAGCATCTTAATGTGAAATTGTAACGTGGGACACTTTTGATCACTTGAATGATGATTGATATCATTCTTTAATTCATATTTATTATTTGAGTTGATACAATTTATGCAAACTTTCTTTTGTTTGGTACAGTCTTTTTGTTCATGTTCTTCACTACAAAGAGGACACACTAGTTTATTATGGCAATCTTGCTTTTTATGATAAAAACCTTGGCATTTAAAACAACGTGGCACTGATAAATCTTCAAAAATCGGGCACCGTTCCCAACCAATAAATACCTTCTTTACATGCATTAATTGTTTGAAAGTAGATGCCGAACATTCTCCAAATATAGTGTTATTTCCATTTCTTCCTTTTTTTATAAATGTTACATTAAAGTCTTCTACCTTATCGTTTTGTTGTAATAAAGACTCAACAATTTCTTCTTTTGTTAGGTCTTGATTAAAGTTTGTTATCTTAATTCTTGGTTTCCTCATTTTTGCTGTTTCTATATTGTAAGAATCCTTCAATTTATCTTTAGCCATTTTCTCAAGAACCTCAGCTTCTTTTTTACTTTTACATTTGATGACCACTGATCCAGATTTAGTAGCTTTCAAGTTATTTATGCCAACTTTTAAGACAGTGGGATTGATATTGTCCATAATGTCTTTCTTAGTCCTAATTATTACAATTTAATATTCCATTGTCCAAATTACTAGTATGTACATATGGGAATTTGAAATATAAAATTAATGTAGGGCTTACCAGACTGATCCCGCTTCCACTGCTTGAGAGAACACCAAGGCATTGTTAATATTCTTTGTTATCACACCTGCAGCCAAACCGTATGGGGTGTCATTTGCCCTTTCTATCACTTCATCCAGAGTTTCGAATTTTAGAATGGATTGCACTGGGCCAAAAATCTAAAAGTGTAACAAAAAACAAATGAAATATTTAAAAAAGAAGCAATTAATACTGTTCAAAAGTTAATTTTGTATAGTGTAATTTCGCCCACAAAATGTAGACAGCAGACATCATGCAATTTAATTATGAATCTGTCATAAAGTAGTAGTAGTACTGTACTTTTATCAAGATATTTGTTTAATATCAAAAATTAACTTTGCCTACTTCATCATTTCTACAATGTTCAGCGGGTCTTCAAAATTAAATTAATCTGACAAGGCAGAAGCTTACCAACTCTAAGGTAAAACGGTGCTCTACTAAACGCAGTCACACAATAAGTTGGTCCTTTGAGCCGAATAGAGCTTATAGAGCAATCAAGCCTTGAATTTGCTCAAAAAACATGTTACTGTTTAAAGTGAAGAAAAAAAGTTAATTTGTATTATTTATTTTACTGACCTCTTCCCTGGCGATAGTCATATTATCGGTAACATCAGAAAAAACAGTAGGCTCCACAAAGTAACCTTCAGTGCCGATTTGGTTTCCTCCAGCCACTAGAGTCGCACCTTCCTTTTTGCCAGATTCGATCAGCCTCAAAACCTTGTCCAGAGAGGGTTTATCGACCTGTCAAAACATATGGTATGGTCAAATTAGATATTTATTTGAACAAATTTTTTTTTTTGGAAAAACAACATATTTTTAAGTTATTCCAAGGAAACTAGTAACGTTTCTCGTTGTTGTCAATAACTCCAAAATTATACTTATGTCATAAATACTAAACAAGAAATGAAATCTGATACAATTTCCTATAACTCCTTTTTTTTATTACTTTTTTATGATGAATATACATGAAATAAATTTTTAAACTTTAAACGCAACAAAAATTAACTTTAAATTTAAAAAATTAAATTGGATTATATCATTTTAAAGCTGGGGAAATTTACTTTCTAATGATACTTTTTTCGTATTTCTTGACTCAATATAACTCGAAAAAATTTGAAAAAAGTGCCTTCCATTGGAGAAAATAAGGCCTTATTATTGATAATCTATCCAGTCATGGCACATGGTTTTACAATATGATACGTTTAAACATTTATTGGAAAAATAAGCACAACTTCCAAATGGAAGTATTAGAAGTGCATCAACGTCGCTTGTCAATAAAAAATACAGGAAATTAAATAAGCTTTCCATTTCTATGATCCAAATTTTTCGTAGAAACACATTTTTAAGTAAAACAGGCAAGAAAAAATACTTCTTCAAAACATTGTCTATGTACATAGAGCACAAATATCCCAGTTTTAATTTACTTGTGGGCCTTGCTGTACTCCTGATTCAAAGGGATCTCCTACTTTCCTCGCTTTTGCCTTCTCACCCGCCTTCTTCACAAATTCATTGTAAATTCCAGCTTGTACAAACGTCCTTGAGCCAGCACAACAATTCTGGCCGTGATTCGTAAATATGGCATTGTGCGCTATCTCGACTGCTTCGACAACTAGAAAGTAAGAAATATAATAGTCGGAGACCCCACCCTAGCTGTACGTTTTGAAAATTTGATATATTGTACTGTTTATGGTTTTGATGAAATGTTTCAAATTGACAAACAAGCTTCCAAAGGTTACTTTTTTTGGTACCGATTATGAATAGTTTTTGTTTTGGTGACAAATTCAAAATATTTGGAGATCAAATCAATATGACATTAGTGCTCACTTAAATACCACCAATTTTTTGTTCTCTTACCATCGGCATCGTCAAAAATTACCAAAGGACTTTTTCCACCAAGCTCCAAGCTCACACTTTTCAAATTTGACTTTGCAGAATACTCCAAAATGAAGTGCCCAATCTGGAACAGAAGCATATTCTCTTTATATAATTTAGATGCATCGAGGGCCGGTTTATCAATACAGGGCTAGGTTAGTTTGTCCCAGGGTTAAACGCTAACTCCGGGATAAAGTGTTTATTTTGATCCAGGGTAAAAGTAACCTTGGGTTAAAGTCAGAGTTAATTTAGTTCGAGCTTCAAACTGGAGGTTACGGTTATGCCTGTTAGCTTACATGTTTTATGTTTCTTGTGAATAGTTACATGCAAACTTAAAGTTATTTTTCGCTTAAATTAAGAAGCCTACAATAATATTTATTTTTGAACAAATTGAGGCATTCGTAGAGTTTCCAACCGATAGGTAACAAAGTTTTCTAATGTAGCTAAAAAGCAAATATCAAAATCTATTTGATTGTATTGTAGAAATCATTTCAGTTCACCAATAATAAATCAATTGCTTTTAATATTGAGATATTACGCAACTAGTAATTTCTTTAACTGCTGAAGATTACATAAATGTCAGCAAATTTTAATTTTACGCCATATAGTTTCCCTACGAGATACTGCAACCTATGTCAGTAGGTTGCGGTATCTCTATGGTGTGTTTATGTTTATTTGGTATTTTAATTAATAGCAACTGCTCTGTTGATGAAAAATTGGGGCCTCTGCCCCTTCTGTTAGGGTTTCACGTATATTTTTTTTTCTTTTTTTAAATAAAAATATAACTATCAATTATAAAATATTCTAGTTTATGTCATATTTGTTGTTGCCCGTTGTTGTCACTGTCAAATGGTTTTCCGACAAAGTCAACCAAATGTTTTTAACTTAGTAAAAAAAAACTAATCTAACTAACTTAAAATAAAAAATATCACACATTTTTTAATCAATCACAATCAACCTAGAGCTGGCAACACTTAGGGAGTATCATCAAGGGTTGCCTAACCCACATCCTAAAATGTAGTGGATAAACGGGCATGGATTTAACACTCACTTTGAGCTGAGGTTTAAATTACCACCCAAATATGCCCCTGCATTGATAAACTGGCCCTAAGACCCTATTTCAACAGTTGTTGTTCATTAGAAAGATTGAAAAAAGAAAACATTTCAATATTTTAACCTTCTGTTGACAGTTAAATCTCTTGAAGTATATACTTACATCCGTAGACCCGGTGAAAGCCACCTTTCTAACATCATTATGTAGGGCAATAGCTGCTCCGGCAGTGGGACCATAACCAGGAAGTACGTTAATAACACCTTTGGGAAAACCAGCTTCTTTACTGAGAGCTGCCACTACTAGAGCTGTCAGTGGAGTTTGTTCGGCTGGTTTTAGGATGATGGTGCATCCGGCAGACAATGCTGGACCCCACTTCCATATCAACATAGCGATGGGGTAGTTCCATGGTATTATTTGGCCCACGACTCCGATGGGTTCCTTACGAGTCAAAGTGAAGCTCTCGCCGTCTTAAAGAAGAACAGTGTGCTGTTATTAAATCAGTTTGTCACAAAATGAAGCAAACATTTGAACAGTCCACAGAGTTTACTGCTAAGGGTGTAAGTAAGTGGAAAAAGGCAGAACGCATAGAGCACGTACCGCATACTTGTTATTTGCGTTGTTTCCTTATAAAACTTTATAATGGAAAAGAAATGGAAATGCAGACATAAAACAGCTGCCCAAGGAATCACTACTTCCACATCCAGATTTTCTAAACAAGTCACTCATAACAAAAAAATTTTGTATGTGGAAATAATTATTTATGGAACTTTAATGATTATAATATTTGAAATCCTCTACCCCAAAAACCCGTAAAACGATACCCCACAACGATAGTGGGGTGGGGGTGGTAATAGGGGGTGGTAGGGGGGTGGATGAAGTAAAAAAATATTTTGAGGTTTCTGGTTCTTGTACACACACTAAATCACAATTTTTTTTCATCCCCTTTAATAATGGGGTGGGGGTGGATAATGCCAAAATGTTTTTTGAGACTTTAGCTTCTCTTGTATATATTAAATACCAATGTTATGGACTCTTACCTGCTTGATTTACCTATTTACCCCAAATTTACCCCAATTTACCCCCCAACCCTTCGACAGATCAAGACGAAAATATAATCTAGTTCTAGATCTTGTTAAAGTACATATGTGTACCAAATTTCAAGTCAATATCTCAAACGGTTCCAGAGTAAACGTGCGCACAAAAAAAAAGTTACAGACTGACAGACCGACAGACAGATAGAATTTTTTTTTCGCTCAAACTTAAAATCTCGACGTTTCATGACATTCTAAGCCTATTTGAACAATAAAAATTTTTAAAACTTCTTTTTGTCGTTACTATACTTTCACTGGATGTGGAAGTAATTAGATAAGTTAGATAATAATCGTACCTACCATCCATACTTTGAATTTTTGACGTTGAAGAACACAACAGAAAACCTTCATACAAATATGGTAAATTAATTAATAATTTGATCTCACTTCACCCATCCCTGACTAGTCAGATTGTTTTACATTTTATGTTTAACTTGTTATATAAGATATAAGAAATTATTTCTGTGACTTTCTTTATAATTCCTTGGTATACAATACTTAACAAAATAAAATAAGAACCCCAGTGATTACAATATATTTTTTAATAATAATACGAAGCCGATACTCTTACTAATAAAATTACTTCAAAAAGTGCAAAAATCTTCAATTTTACGAACAACAAATTTTTTTACAGCAAGTAATAAGTCGAGAGAACGTCGCTTTTTCTACTTTAGAGCACACTACTCCTATGAGTGGTACAATTTTGTTAATTAATATACTTTTTGGTGCTTCTAGAAGGTTGGATATTAAAAATTACTCATCCTCTGTTTTAGATAGCTTCTTCGATGCTATGAAGAAAAATTTATTATAAAGCTACTTACCTGCAGGTATAGTGTGTCCATGGATTTTATCACAATACCCAGCAAAATATCTTAAAACGTCAGCACTCGATCTTATATCAAAAATGGAATCTTCGTAAGGTTTGCCATTGTTTAAAGTTTCAAGTGCTGCCAAATCATCTATATCCCTTAAAAGCAGATCTGCTAACTAAAAATTAACAATAAGAGTTTAAATATTTTTTTATAATGTATAAATTTATTCTAGCGCTGGTTATTTTCTAGCAGAGGCTTTTAGGTTATCAGCAAAATCTATTTTAACAGATAGATTTTCAATTTTGATATTGCTTTCACTAAATACTGTACAGGCTCTCTACTTTAACTTTAAACAAGCAAAAAAGTAATTCCATTAAAAAAATATATAAATATTCACTTTATTAATAAGTACTCCTCTTGCTGATGCATCCATAGACCGCCACTCGGACCCCCTTGAAAAGGCTGCTTTGGCAGCTGCGACCGCTATGTCAACGTCAGCCTAAAAAAACTACATAAACAAAATATACAAGAACTTAATAATTATTTACCTTGTCTGCTTCGGCTACCTCAGCAATTTTTTTACCATTAGTGGGATTTAAAGTCGGAAACGTCTTTTTACTCACAGCGTCTACGAATTCATTGTTAATAAAGAGCTAAAAAAAACAAATTGGACGCATATTAATTTATATTCGAAATTAAACTACTGTAAGTATTGAAATTCTTATATAATAGTTAAAAGGTCATCTATAGAATACTTTCCGTTTTTTGAAAATAATTTAATTTCCTAGGTATAACTGCCATATTCTAAATTTAATCACCCCCTATGATGGCAGCTTAGTAGGCGAAACGCTCAGCGGTATACCAAGCAGTATTTTTGTTTTGTTTATTAAAAGTCGCAACTATATTCACGTACTTATATATAATTCCTTTTATTAAAATGATTGATAACTTATATTTACTGACCAATATTTTTTTAAAACAATAGGACTCTTTCTACAGCCTATTAGATTGTCCAATTTCAATCCTATCAGATTTTTGAATAACACGATACGAAAAAATTTTCTCTAGGAGCGATCTTTACAGTTTTGGAAAAGTGTTTGGCAAATAAAATATATTCTTAGCTTGTGCGAAAAGTATAATAAAATTATGGGATTGAAGAAAACAGCAACTGTGTATAGATTTGTGTGGATTTTTTTAATTTCCTGCAGGACATTCATGAAAAGCAAATTTGAAAATTAATTAATAAGACCGTTACCTATAAACGGACCCTAATTTAAAAATATAAAATATCAAAAGTATTTGAACATTGAAATATACTAATTCGTAATTATAATACTAATTATAATAATATGTACAATATTATTAATAATCTAATTTAAAAAACCTCTGCCTATACTTCACTAATACTTTCACATTTAGATTTTCTGCCAAGTTTCTTACAACGAAAAAAAAATGATACTTTATTTTTCCTCCACTGTGGAAATAATTATTCACAGAGCTTTAATAATATCATATTTGAAATCATCTACACCAAAAACCCATAAAACGATATGCCACACGGTAGATGGGGTGGTACTGGGTGGTAGTAGAGAGGATGGCTGGTGCCAAAATTTATTTTGGTGCCTTCGGTTCTTATATTCTTGTACACATACACACCAAATCGCAATTTAAAATTTTTACTCCCTTTAATAATGCGGTGGGGGATGGTATAATGGGGGTGGGGGCCTTGGTTCTTATTGTACACATGCTAAATCACAATAATTTTGGTAATTTTCTAAATTTTTTGCATAAATGTGTTAAGAAACATTATAGTAATCGTTTCTAATAGTTGAAATGTTGTGCTTATTTTGAAAAACTACCCCCTACAATAAGGGTTGTTTTGAAAAAAAAATTGCGAAATGCCGGAAGTAGTATATTGTCCTTGCCCTAAATAATTTTATTTAGGGCAAGGAAAATATTTTTTTTTCAAAACAACCCCTATTGTAGGGGGTAGTTTTCCAAAATAAGCACAACATTTCAACTATCAGAAATGATTACTCTATGTTTCTTAACACATCTATGCAAAAAATTTTGAAAAATTCCAAAGGGCAGTGTTCTAGAAAATGACCACAATTTTATTTTTTACCCCCAATTTTATGGACTCCTACTTGCTTGCATTACATATTTACCCTCATTTACCATTTGGTCAAACTTAAAAATCTCGACGGTTCATGGTATTCTAAGCCTATTTGAGTACAAATAATTATCTAATTGTTTTTTATCGTTACTATACTTCCATTCCACTACGTGGATGTGGAAGTAAAACTTGAAGATATTTTTTAAAACACATTTGGGCCAGTTCTACCCTGTCCTATAGGTTACATTCCGTTATCTGTCGTTTGAAATCTCTTAAAATTTATTTATAATTGCCTTAAAATGACATCTTTTCTTAATTAAAAATAGCTTCATGAAAGATTAACTATACCTTTTCATATTAATTTAATATTTAGAAGGATATAGTACATATACTACCTACTAACCTTTGTATATTTAATTTGAACGTCTTTTACACCCATTTTTTTTCGAATGAAAATATCTCTTTCTTTGCCCCTATTACTTATCAAGTCTGAAAAACGAAAAACACAAGAACGACGTATTATTTTGATAAAATGTTGACCTTGAACATGGACGAAATTCTGGAACAGAGTCACGTGGAAGGCAGGACAGGACCGACTCTAGTGTGTCATATAATCTATTCCATGCTAATTTTAATTTGCGTCCTGATGTAGAATGCGATTATAAAAATAAATAAATTTAAACTTGCGACATTTCTTTGAAGGGAAGGAAAATAGTTTTAATTATTTTTGTGACTGGTATGTTATCTACGGGTTACATATTGTCATTTGGTCACTATTAACACAGGTACACAAAAATAAGTGCCAAAAATGGCTAAATGTGCACAAAAATCCGCTAGTTTTGAGAACAGTCCAGTCAACGGGGGGGTGAAACTATTTTGAGTGCTAATGAATGGATTTTGATGAAACCATGTGCGATGTGTTTGTAATGACGCTAGTAAAAAAGCCGAAAAAAAAGATTAGAGTAGGAAATGATCGGAAGGGGTAGAAAACACTCCTTTTATCACGGGTTCCGTAACTTCTAGAATTAGGCCAAAAATTAAAAAAAAAAACAATATATTTACCTTTTTTTGGACCAAAATAATGATTTTAATCTTGTGTTCTTTCGAAAAATGCACATTTTTCGAGATATGGCCACTCGAAAATTCCTAAAAGCGGGGGAGGGGAAATGTAAAAGTTGAAAAAAAAATCTGAAAAAGTTCAGGTGAATGTATCATCGAAATACAAGACTTTTTTTTTATTTGCAACTTTTCTGTAAAGTGCGTTTTCACAGAGTTTTTCCGGAAAAACATGAAAAACTACCTCTTTCTTTGAAATTGTAGCACTTTAAAAATGTGGTGTAATTTAAAAATTTGAAAAAACTCGGACATATGCATTGAGGCCTTTTATAGTTATTAAGGTACCAAGGGTGTTATAAGGATAATAACGCACCGAGGTCGGCAGTGTACAATCCCGAGGGCCTCTGGCCCGAGAGAATGTACGTCGACCGAGGGCGTCATTATCCTATAACACCCATGGTGCCTTCAACGTTTAATGTCCTGCAAGTCTGTTATTTAATTCGATTTTTTTTTTGACATTTACGATTTATTAATTTGACATCTATTATGTTCAGAACGATTTGATTTAGAAGAGAGTAAAAATCAAAATTCTTTGTAAACGCCGCCGTTGCATAGCAACGCATTTTGTTTGTCAATAACGCTATCATAATTTGCTTGTTTTGGGTTGTATTGTAATTTTATAATGCCCTAGGGCATTATAAATATATATATATATATATATTTATAACGCCCTAGGGCGTTATTTTTCATTTAATGTATCTCAAAATAGGATGGTTATTGTAAAACAACAGACTTGTAGGACATTAAACATTTTTTTGTCTCTTGGAATCGTTTTGTAACTTGCTAATTTTCCGAGTTACAGGCAGTTTTTCACGATAAATAATGTACATGTTCGCACATTAAAAAATCCACGAAAATTCGAAAAATTAGCGTAATTTATATATATATTATTATATATATAGTTATACCATTTTTAAATATATATATAGTTATATAATTTTTAAATTGAAAATCTGAAAAAGTTTTCCAGAAAATTTTTTTTATATGTAAAAAATGTAGTACATTATTTATTGTGAAAAAACTGCCTGTAACTTGAAAAATTAGGAAGTTAAAAAAAATTACAAGAGGCAAAAAATGTTTAGAGAGCCTCAGTGCATACGTCTGAATTTTTTCAAATTAAATTACATATTTTTAAAGCACTATAATTTCAAAGAAAGAGGTAGTTTTTTAGTTTTTCCGGAAAAACTCTGTGAAAACGCACTTTACAGAAAAGTTGCAAATAAAAAAAAGTATTTTTTTCGATGATACAATCATCTAAGTACAAGAGTAAAAACATTTTATTTTGGGCCAAAAAAGGTAAATATATTGTTTTCTTTTTCATTTTTGACCTAATTCTACAAGTTACGGAACCTGTGATGAAAGGGGTGTTTTCTACCCCTTCCGATCATTTCTTACTCTAATCTTTTTTCAACTTTTTTATTAACGTCATTACAAACACATTGCACAAGGTTTCATCGAAATCCATTCATTATCACTCAAATTAGATGTTTTGGTCATTTTAGCGCTCCGTTGGCTGGACTAGAAAAAAACCGTGACGTGACCAGGAAATCCTAATATCAGCGAGTATGGTGGCCTGGTCCTTAGTACATGGTACTTTTTTCTGTGTATGCATATATGCCATAGACACACAAAACTAGTGTCATGACTCATGAACTAAGAACCAGACCACCATACTGGTACTGCATAATTGTTTGTAGTGGAGTGTTCCATAATTCGGAGGTTATTTAAAATACCTACGTTATTAAAAATTGTACTAAAAAAAGATAAGCCATATACTCCACGGAATTGTTATATAATGAAAATGAAATACTTAGCATAAGAAAACTCAATACTTACCGGTATGTGTTATGGATGTTAAACAAACTAGTATATGTTGCATATCTCATTCATATAATACCTACCCGAGCAACAGCCAATTAAATAAATGGATGTGTCATCATGTAGGAAATGCCACACTCAGATTCATTTCTAAACTTTTTAATTTACTGCCCTAATGAATTAAGAACTTGTCAAAAACATATATTAAAAAAGAATTAAAACATATGTAAACGAAAATTTCAACAAAAAATTAGTTTTTAATACATAATAAGTAATTATAATAAATATAATTACAATTAGTACAGTCACTGAAGGTTTTCACCTCCGATTTCGTTGAACCTCCATCGATTTTCATGAAAATTTGTGAGTAGTTAGAGGATACCTCAAGAAACAAAAGTGACATAGTGCCAACTTGCGCTTTTACCCTGGGGGTGGATGCCACCCCTTCTCGGGGGTGGAAATTATTTTATGAAAAATAACCCCAGAATCGATAGAGGGACCAATTCTAAGCAAAATTTGTTATATAAAGTTATTAAAATAAATCAATACTTTTTGAGTTATTAAAGATCAAATATTTTGATTTTTCGTGAAAAAAATGCATGTTTTAAAGCGGTTTTTCATAAATAACTCAAAAACTAGAAGTTTTTACAAATAAGTTGTCATTACCAAAATTGAAGCTAATAAAAAAACGAATAAATTCCTTCCTTAAAAAACCTTTTAATATTAATTCAAAGTGAGCTATAGGTAATTGAATGTATATTTTTTTTCGGCGAGTACTCAAATCTAAGTATTCAAGCTTAAATAACGGGAAAACGATGCATTTTATAAAATATACTTACTGAACACTTTTCAAAGTACTCAGAAATACCTATCAAATGAGCTGTAGATGAAGTTGATAGCATCAAAATTAAGCAAGTTATGATGAAAATAAGAGAACCCTTTTCGAATTTTTTAGGAAAAAGTGAAAAATAAAACCTACGCCATTTCCACAAAAATTAAAATTTATAGTAATCCCTATAAGATTTTCTTTATTTTAGCATAAGTAATGACTTTAAAAATTTTGACCGGTTTAGAATGCATATTTTTAAAAAAAAATATGATTTAAAAAAATCAGAATTTTTCAAATTTTCGTAAATTTCATTTTCTTTTGATAATAACTCCAAAAATACTCGATATATGTAAAAAATAATAGAGAACGAAATTTGAGTTTTTTTTTTAACAAAGATTTTAGTTTTTTTTTATTTTTGTAGGATAAAAAATAACCGAGATAGAAACGTTTAAAGCCTAAATTTTACTGCGAGAACCATGTAACCGGGGCCATTTAACCTTTTATCTTTTAAAAAATAAGGGTTTTAAAAGATTAAATTTAATACGATCTTATAGCCCTTGAAATTACCTTTCACATGGTTTTTGGATGAACCTGATATCATAAAAACTAACGGAGTTATTGTAAAAAAACCAATAACATTTTTTTGGAAAAATTTTTTGAGCAGAGATTTTGCATGCATATATAAGAAAAAAGATAGATAGTAAGAAGTAGACGTGTCGATAGGTACATGCTCACAAAATATGCGGCGCTTCTTGCGGGTGTCGAAGAGTAGGATTATTTTGCAATGCAACCTGCGGATCATGCAGTGGGGACAATTGCCAAAATAGCCCTCCAATTAATGAAGAAGGAGAAGTTGGTGAAGAGAGCTCTGATGAAGAGTGAAAAATTAAATTTAATGTACTATTAATATTTGATTAATTTATGAAACATTATTTAAATAAAAAATGAATATATTTTAATATTAAAAAAGATTCTAAATAATTAAAGCTATTAAAGCTGATAAAAAAAAATTCCATTATTTTTATGACAAGTGGTAGTTTTTAAGGGTGGAAAATTTCGCAATAAATAAATAATTACTTTAATACTCAGTAAATGAGATTTCAATTCAGTAATGTATTATTCAAATGATTAAAGTTTCTTGAAACCAATTTTTTCAATGATTCTGCATTAAGGGGGTGGTTTTTAAGGGTTGAAATTTCACAGTCAACCAAAAATTATATCATAAACATTAAACAAACCGTTTGTGTAATGTTAATATGCGATTTCATATTTCAGAAATACAAAAAATGATTTTTTCATGATTTTCGATTTAAGGGTGGTTGCTAAAAGGGTTGAAAAATTAATTAAAATAATAAATCATGCATATAAGTGTTGAAAAATATTTATTTTATCTAATTAAACGAGATTACTTACGCCAGAATGCATTTTTTCCCATTTTTAACAAAAGAGGTGGATTTCCCCCCTAAAATGCAAAAAGCGCAAGTCGAGCATATGTCACTTTTGAAGTTGAGGGTAAAATATACTCAATCCCAAATTTTCATGCAAATCGATGGAGGTTTACCGAAATCGGAGGTAATAGTTGATTTTTATCTTCATTCACTGTACTAAATATGTATCTTAAATCTACATAAACATCAAGTACAAAAGCCAATAATACAAAAGTAACGAGGCTGTGGTACAAGTGTGTACCCCACATCTGACACTGAAGGTTAGTAGGTAATAGTAACATTACTTGTTAATAAACGAAAATTAAAAATCTTGTTCTGGGATATGTCCGTACCCCAAATTAATTGATTTAGTTCGTAAATACTCACTAGCGGTCACTTGATTAATATCATAACATACCTCATAAATTTATCTTTCCAAAATGGACACTTTCCACTATATACGCTAGTGTTGAATTGTACAATAGTACGATTATGTGCAGTCTAATTCTCGCACATACTAGCACCATGAGATGCGTTTAGTACGAAATACGAAACGTCTGGTACGAATCTGTCTGTATATGGAGTCGGTACGTCTCAAGCATCTAGCATCATGAGATGTTTAGTATGAAATACGCATACGAAATTTTTGGTACAAATCTTTTTGCATATGGAGTAGGTACAATGTATTGCCACAAAACGCTAAAGTTTCTATTGAACAGAAAGACTTATTCCTACTTGTGTATATAAGGATATCCCAAATTTAAATCAATCATCTTCAATAGTAGAGGAAAAAGGGGGGGGGGGTGTTATTGTTGTAGAACTCTCCAAAATCGTCCTAAGTTGAAGACAGAATCAAAATTCGACTTAGGCAAAAACTTCATTTAAAGACATTTTTAAAAGTCTGCAGAGGCACAGATCAGTCCATAAGGACCGTTTTGGGTTCTATAAGGCGTTGTAAATGACCAGGTGAAAATTCGAAGAAACACCGAATTTTCACTTAAAAAAAAAAAGTTTTTGGTTCAGGATATGAGAGCAGAAGTATATAATGACAAAGATTTATGAATAATATACTTTTTCAAAGGTACCACAAATTGGACTTTGAAAAATAATATTTTTGAAAGGGCGTCAAAGTTTGGCTCAAGAATCGATTTATCGAAAGTACGCCACAATTTCACTCGCAGACTAATTTTTCAAAACTGCGTTGAAGTTTGGCTTGAAAATCGATTTTTCAAAAGTACGCCAAAATTTCACCCGCAGATTAATTTTTCAAAACTACCTTGAAATTTGGCTTGACAGTCGATTTTTCAAAAGTACGCCAAAATTTCACCCGCAGATTAGTTTTTCAAGAGTACCTTGAAATTTGGCTCGAAAATCGATTTTTCAAAAGTACGCTAAAATTGGTCTTAAAATAGATTTTTCAAAAGTACCACAAAGTCAGTTTAAAAAAAAGTACCACGAAAATATACTTTGAATTATTTTTTATTTTTTTTATTCCTCCACCAGGGACATTGACCTTTGAGGTACGGTCATTGAAAGCCCAATTCTAAAGTATGAGCATAAAATTTTAGCGATGCACTGCATACGAAAGGCAGAATAGAAGATTTTGACAAAGCCAGCGTAGTGCCGATAAGCAAAAATTGATAAAAATCAATGCACATGTACAAGGCCGGTTTCTCGCATAGAAAGAGTTTGGATTGACTCAGTGGCTCGCAATTTGGTCGAGCGCGTTGAGTGGTCCAGACAAAGCGATGGTAGAAAAGCCAATAACAGGGCTTTTCAAATGACAAAGTTATAGAGGAAAACGCCTTGTGCATAAAAATCCAAAAATTCAATTCTGCCTAAAAGTCGTTCGAAGGTGAGTAGCTGTCGTATCGATAATATTGAACGACTGTGATAAGGGTTAGTAAGTCGTGGACTGATCGAACGCCACTCAACTTACGCAGTAATAAGTCCTCTGAATGTGTTTGAGTACGTGAATTTCCACGATACGAGAACTTTAAAGCTAAGTAGTCTCTAGCGAAACTAAATTCATTTAGTAAAACTTTTTTAAGTTAATTTCAGTCAGCCTTAATTATTCATTTACCAAGAGTCTAAAATGATTCTAAAAGCTCGCATTTTGATTCTGAGAAGGTGTGTATGAATCTTTTCTACCTAATCAATCGTTAGCGTGAGCGCTCTCGCTTGTATGGTCTGAAAGTCACTACCTTGATTGGGGAAGGCACGATTCTTATCTTGAGAATTTTGTATAACCAATTCTGTTAAATAAACGGATTCTTTGAACTATTGTTTCTTAATTGATCTTGAGGCCTGTTGACGGTCTATAATCCCTGGAACTTTCGTATAGAAAACCGGATGTGTCGAGTTAATTCGCATTAACGTTCGACCTTCTTGTTGCTTTACGGAGGTTTGATAGGGATTTTTTTATGCGTTTTTTGAGAAATAGATTCCGTTATTAATGGACCAAAACGTGGTTTCCGCGTACCAAAACTAATCCCTCCGCAGAGAAATTCTTCGGTTGGGATTTTTTTATGCAAAAATTCAGGAAATTAAGAGGTGCCTAAACCCCTAACGAGGGAATTCGGTCCAGAGAGAGCGTCATTTCCGATCTGTGGTAGTGCAGCCTTGGTCCATTACTCGGCTACCGAAGTACATCTTATCTCGAACCCGCCTGGGAGGTAGAAGAATGGGGTAATACGCGACTGGCGCCCCCTGAGAAATAAATTGGTGTCGTGTCATTTTGACGCTCGGTAGTGCGTTCTACTACATTATCATGATCCTGTTACACCCGGTATAACTAAATGGGCACTATTTTGTCTTCTTCAACGCATTGGGATGGGTTACAAAGTCTATAGAAACGAATCTAAGGTGTTTACAACCCAAAACGCATCGAGAAAACTGCTCAGAAGCACCCAAACTTTTTTTGGTACATAAATAATCAAAAAAATCTGTACTATCGATGAACTTAAGACGACAGAAACAATCCCTGATTTATATACAATGTTTATTAAAATAGTTAACATATACGGTATACAAATAATAAAAATATTTACAAACAGGTATGACAAAACCTTAGACTTAATTAAAGAAGCATTTTTTCACTTCACTGTGAATCCTGTACCATTTTATCAATTATTTCGACAGCACGAAGTTCATCCAAGTTTTCGAGGAAGTTTCTTATTTCCCATAAGGTATCGTTATTACTCTGAAAAAAAAAAATAATAATAAAAAAAACAATTATTAAGATTTGTCAGTGGTGCCATCTGCGGTCCCAATGGCAACCTATTTATTTATTTATGTGAGACAAGCCTTCTTCATCAAAACATAAAATCAGAGATGGATAAAAACCGGGTTTTTATTTTTTGGGGTTTTTACCCGGAAAAAAAAACGGTTTTTTTCTCCGGAAAAATATTTTTTTTATTAAAATGAATTGGTCGTTAAAATGCCATCATTTTGATACCAAATATGTTAGGTATATTTGATTGTATTCATAACATAAGGGCTTTAATGCTATTTTTCTTTGATTTAGTTCTAACCATTTTTGGAAAAATTTAGTCTAAAAGTTAGGTTAAAATTGGCGGTAAATTAAAAAATGGGAAAAACCTGGGTTTTTTTTCATTTTAACCCTCCCAGCTATAAGACTTTTTTTGATTCTTTTGGGTGATATGTTTTGTGCGTTTAGGGAATACAACGGTTACGAGCAGCGGTTCCCTAATTGTCAACTGTTGGATGTTTTAATCAGCGGCCAAATTCATGCTGAGTGTAGTCAGCGGTGAAACTTAACCTCACTTTCTTTCATCAAGCATATCAATTTCGTCTTCCAAAAAGTATTTCAAAATAAATCAAGCCATCATAATCGCATGTGCACCAAACATTAATTTATTTAACCGTTTTAACATTCTGATATTCACCAGATAACATAAAGATTTTCCTTGACGTAACCTCAACTGTAGTAACATTTTGCTACATCCTTTACACCGTTTAGCGAACTCACAACAGTCGATTAGAATCAAAAAGTAATCAGGTTGGTGATTATTCTCAGCGATTACATTCCCTAAATGTGCCCATTATCATGCAAAATATTTGTATGTATGCAGCGGACACCTTGTATAGCACGTACAGTAGGGTGGCCCATCTCTATAGGGGTGGATTTTTTTGCGTATTTTTTAAGTCTCACCCCACGAAAATATACTATTATACTAGGAATAATTTATGTCAAAGTTTCAGATAATTCGGTGAACGGTAACCCGTGCCGCATTCAGGTAGAAATTTGTAGATAAGATTTTATTACGGTAATACACTTAAATTTTACTTAAAATACAAATATCTACCTTTTCTCATAATGTTTTATTGGTGTAATTATTTCCTAGAAATTATTTGTTTTGGAAGTTTGGAAATATAATGCACCTACGGGTAGGTTTTTATGTCAGTTTGCAATTGTGTTTTACAGTGGTGACATTATAAGTTCTAGTATACGTTCCTTTTTGAAAAAACATTTAACGATGGCTGATGTTAGATCCTCACGAAAGGATACTTTCATTTACTTAGTTGGACACTATTCGTCACAAATCATTGGCAATAAATTGCCGTCTAATAGACAAGTATTACAAGTGCTCTTTTATAACATTCGTGAAGTGAAGCTAAGTGTACATGAAAGTGCCAATTTAACAATAAAAGAGGTGTCAGTTTTTTGGGATAAAGCTTGCATTCCGACACGTCAGGATTTTCATTGTGTTAAACAACTAGATAAACTTTATGCAGAGTGGAGGAACTTACAAAAATCGGCTAAAAGGGCCAGTGCGGGAGTTAAAGAAAAAAATTTCGTTGAAAAATTGGACGATCTTTTTGACATTTCTCATGCAGATGCATTGGAGTTGATGAAAATAGATGAAGATAAGCAGTTTTTAATTAACCAGAGAAAAAAGGGACGTCCTGGATTTATGCATGGTATTGATTACCAACTTGCTTCTCAAGAAAAATCAGCTGAGAAGAAATTACAGAAATTATCCGAACGAATGCAACGAAGTCAACAAGAAAAAGCTAGATTAGAGGAAACAGTCACCTGTCCATCATCAAGTAGTAATTCAGCCGACTCCAACGAAAATGAAGATGAAATAATCGAAGCCCAAGAAGAGTTGTTACAAGACCAGCCTGGCCCGTCACAGCCAAAAAAGAGGAGATTGTATGGAACATGTAACATCATCACACCAAAAATAGCCGCTGCATTTGATGCTTGCAAAATAAGCGACAGGTATGGAGTCCATATTTTGACGGCAGTAGCAGAAGCACTAGGACATGACACCACATCTTTGTCCATCAGCAGAACCACACTTCAGCGCTCTAGACAACGCATCCGCGAAGAAAGGGCTGAAATATTAAAAACTGCCTTCGGTAATTCTGAATTGCCGGCCCCAGTCATCCATTCTGATGGAAAACTTTTACCTTCTCTCACTGGAATGGGAAATATCGATAGACTTGCTATCTTAGTTACTAGTGGAGATATTGAACAACTACTTGGAGTACCAGCTTTGCCCAATTCAACTGGAAGAGAACAGACTGAAGCAGTTTATGATGTGCTTTGTGAATGGAATTTGGACGAAAAGGTAATAAGCTTTGTGTTGTGATACAACAGCATCAAATATGGGTTATATAAATGGGGCAGCCACACTATTGCAACAAAAATTAGAAAGAGATATTCTATATTTTCCTTGTAGACATCATATTTTTGAAGTGGTTTTGAGAAGTGTGTTTGACACAAAAATGCCTTCCTCATCTGGTCCAAATGTGCCACTATTTAAACGTTTTAGGGAATTTTGGCCTAAAATAGATCAAAATAAACTAAAAACTGGATTTCAGGTATCAAAAATTAAACACATTTTACAATCAGCTAAAGCCGAAATTGTAAAGTTTCTAAATGCAGCTTTAACTTTGCAACAGCCTCGTGACGATTATAAAGAATTTTTAATGCTTTCTAAACTTTTTGTTGAAGAGCCCACTCACACGACATTCTATCAACCAGGGGCATTTCATCATGCACGTTGGATGGTCAAAGCCATTTACTGTCTAAAAATATTTTTTTTCCAAGATCAGTTCCAACTAACTAAAAAAGAAAAAATAGGTATTGAAGATATATGTCTCTTTATTGTAAAGGTTTATGTAAAGGCCTGGTTTACAGCGTCATTTGCTAGTAAAGCACCGCTTCATGACTTAGACTTTTGTAAAGAACTCATTAATTATCAAAATATTGACAAAGAAATATCTCAAGCCGCAAGTAGGAAAATAGTGAACCATTTGTGGTACCTTAATTCAGTAAATGTTGGCTTATCTTTCTTTGATGACGATATTTCAGTTACTACTAAAAGAGAAATGATTAAAGCTTTGAATAGGAAAGCACCAAATCAAGAGGGTATTAAACGACTTATGATTAGTAACATTACTGACGTTGAAAAGAAGGAAATTCAGGACTTCATATGCGAGAACACTAAACAGTTTTTTCAAAAATTAGGTTTGTCTATGGAATTTTTGTAAAATGATCCAACAACATGGAGGGAAAATGAAAGTTATACCCGATGTTTCAATATTGTAAACAAAATTAAAGTTGTAAATGATGCCGCTGAGAGAGGAATCAAACTTATTACTGACTATAATGACATTTTAACAAAAAATGAAGATCAAAAACAGTTTTTACTCCAAGTTGTAAATGATTATAAGTCACAGTTTCCAAATGTGCTTTGCTAGTGCAAAAAATATTGTTTTTATTACTATATGTCTTGTAGATTTAGGATAATATTTGGTACTATGTATGAAAAAAACGTTTCATAATAAAATACACAAAGATAAAACGAGAGTTTTATTTCAAAAACTTCTAGTCTAGTTTTTTTAGACTACGAATTTACAGTAGTATGACACATGTCATAGTCACAACAGATAATGTCTTTGATATTTGTATGACTTGATTAGTCATTCTAAAGATAAATGTTGCTGATTAAAAAAAAAAAAACAATGCATCAACCAAAGAATGTAAATAATTCCATTTACTTTTATTATTGCATAATAATGCATTCTGCGGCCACCCCTTGCCTTCAATTTGCCTCAATAATATTTTGAGGGGACTGTTTTTTCTTCAAATGGAACCATTTGCAGGAGTGAGAAATAAAAAATTTCGAAAAAGATGGGCCACCCTAACGTACAGCTATTACTACGGGTTATTTCCAAAATTGCTCTTAACCATTTTAGGTTTGTTAATATTTGAATATTCTGAGCTATTTCTATCATCTGCACTAACCACACCTGATAAAAAAGGAAGTGTAGTTTGTGCAGTTCTGGTGCAGCTGCACTCGACGAAAATAACACTATAAAAGCAGTTGCACCACCCGTCGAAGGCGACACCATTTACACTTAAAACTTGAAGACATAGACACATAGATAGATATTTATTGGTCACTAAAAAGTAATACATGATTTTGTACATGTGACAAGTCAAATATGTTGTTAATATACATAGAAGCATATTATACAACAAAAATAAATAATCTACAGAAAATGTATAAAACGAACAGAGACGAAAACTAACTATCTAAATAATCATTTACAGAATAATAAACATTGTCAATTAAAAAAATCTTTAGTTACCCTCTTGAATTTATTTTCATTTTAAATATTTTTTATATGGTTTGGTAACTTATTGAACATAGTGTAACGTGTTTCCACCCTTAGGAAACCACCCTCGCAAATTCCGTGGGTTCCAAAAATTATAACAAGAGATGTCCACTAACACACTTTATTAAATATTTACTGGATACTTCACAATACTATTATTAATTTAAATACATTTTACTGACTAAAATCACAATGTTTATCACTTTGTTTATCCTTGGAGTCTTAACCTCACTTTCTATACTTTTTGAACTTTCTGAACTACTCGCCGAGAATGCGATCGGTCTTTTATACCCAAAAATGACAGATCTCGATTGTTCTGTGATGACGCCACCATTCTCTCGATAATTCCAGATGTCACTTTGGAATCTTCTGGTAGGTTCTTTTTCGAGTAGGTGCAAATACACTACATTCATTCAGACATTCGATCTGTTGAAGTCTGCCTACTTTTTAGTAACATAACCTTAAATTTTAAGGGGTGCAACATATTACAATAGTAATATATCTGTGGTGTGGAGAATGTTTAAAAGAAGTGGTTGTGTGACTTGGAATGTACAGAGTATTACCATGTCGAGTATTATGGAAATGATTGTCATTAAGCGTTTCAAAATCATTTTTATTTTTATAAACGTGCATTATGCACTTAATATGAATATAGATGGAACTTTTCGACAGGTCTCTAATGGCTGAAGTGAAAAAATTAATCTAATTAATCTTTTTTGAGCAATGAATACCCTAAGCAAGTCATTGCCTCTGCCCCAAGAAACAATATTATTTGCTATATGACTGTAGGCCAAAGCGTAGTAGATGTTTAACACTCCTTCAGTGTTTAAGTAGTTCAATGCCAACACCCCTCACCACCACCACTGTTTAAGCAAGGTTTCAATGGAATTATAGCATACAATGCTGAATTTAATTTAGAACAAACATGTTCAATGTGCCCATTTCAGTTCAGTTTATCATCTAGCCATAAACCTAGGAATTTTGATGTCTGCGAGAGTTAGATTATTTTCAGATATAAAGGTTTCTGGTAAAGGGGATCTTAGATGGAAATTCATATATACGGTCTTTTTCTTATTTAAGATTAAATGACTGCGCTGACACCAAGCCTCTAATTCATCACAAGTGATTGTAATATATGATGACAATTCTTCTGGTTTTTTTGCAGGTAACATAACTGTGATATCATCTGCAAACATTATAACCATACCATTTGTAATATGTTGGGGTAAATCATTTACGTATAATACAAATAAGAGTGGCCCCAAAACTGATCCTTGGGGGACACCCATTTCAACACTCCTTGTGGCAGATACCGCTTCATTGCAATTAACCAACATCCTCCTGTCAGACATGTATGACATAATCCAATTTAGTAAGTTTCCATGAATGCCCATCACCTACAGCTTGGCCTCCATAAATCTGATATCAACTGTGTCAAAAGCCCGGAAAAGGTCAAACATGAGTGATATTACTGATTTTTTTTATCTAATTTTTTATAAACAAAATTTAATAAATGGTAGGCTCCATCTCTACCGACCTCTTCTCTGAACCCATGCTGCTGATATGGGGTAAATAACTTTTGCTTATTTAAATGGTGCATGCGAAAAGAATCGACCTTATTTTTTACAAAGTTTTCACCATGACACTTTTTACCAAACTTTCCTTCATGGAATAGGCCAATTAGTGCAAAAACAGTTGGATATTGGAACAATGTTATTTGGGGTGTGTAATGTCTAATCAATGACTTACCTCGACTGCAAAAATGAGCAAGTTCTTGCTGGCGTTGGGCTCGGTTGGGATCAATCCGCACCGTATCAGGCGACGGACATCCAAGAGCTCGGCGAGGTCCTCCCACTTGCCGCTCTCGTTCAGTAGCGCAGACACCTCATCCAAACATTGAGGAGTGAAGCCGGATACTTTTTTGTACAGGTCTTCCAGTTCATCAGGGGTCAGGTTAGGTTCCGATTTCACGTCAGAATCATCCTGATAATAATAATAATGCTTTATTTCCATATTTAAAATGCAAACAGAGGTATTCAAGAAAATATAGAATACGGCAGTGCTTAAAACTAATGTGTAAAAGTGATCGTAAAAATAGCAATAAACATTACGATTTGCAATGACCAAAATTAAAAACAAATAAATAACATAAAACATGTAAAAAGTCAAAAAAAATGGAATTGTCTGTTTTTTAATTCAAAAAATTCTTGTCTGAAATAGAAACTATATAGGTGTCAAAAATAAAAAAGTTACTTACTTCCATTTCCTCGTCAGACTCTTCATCCGGCTCTTCTTTTATGTCGACCTCCAATTTGTTCTCAATCTGAAAAAGCGAAAAATGTAAAACAGAGTATACACGAGATTGGCATAAAATTTGCACTAACCATGTACTTCTCTATGACTTCCATGATTTCTTTAGAAGACTCCCTTTTATGGGCCGCTTTTAAAGCCGAAACGTCATTAAAATCTATGATAGTCGCATCCAACTTGGGCAACGACAGGAGATATTTGATCATATCGAGATACTGTTTTTCGATGGCGATGCGCAAGGGGGTATAGCCATTCTTGACGTTCTGCATGTTTACGTCCGCTCCCCTTTTGCACAACAGTTTCATCGCCACTATGTTCTTGTTTTCGATGGCTATTGCGAGGGCTGTATTTCCATCTGAAATTTAGATAAACAACATAACTGTAGTATGAGAAATATGAATTTTATATTTTAAGGCAGTAGAAAGATATTGCAGAAAAGCTGATATTTATTATCCCCCTTTGAAAGGGTACGACTTCCCTAATAATTTTATATAAGAGAATATCAGCTATAGAAATATCGGGAAGCATTTTAGACCACTGTGTGTTTGGAGTATTTTTTATTAAAACTACTTGAGTTACGTATTTTGTCATAAAATGTACCGAGTGTACATTATGAACTACTGAATGCTTAAAATTTTTTACAAGGGAAAATTTTTTGAGAAAGACTTCATATTATAACTTACCGCTGTTGGTCATATTGATATAACTCGCCACCTTCTCGTGATCCCTGTCGGTCAGCAGCATCTCCAGTAATTCCACAGAGACATTTTCCTCGACGGCGCTATGCAACACGGTGTTCATCTTGAGGTTGCCAGCGCCGATTTTATTAATTCCTGCCTTGCACCTCAGCAGGTACTGGACCAAGTCCTCGTTGTGACAGAGGACGGCCAGTTGCAAGGGAGTCTGGGAACTGCTGTTGTATACGTTCACGAGCTCCAATTCCTCGGACCACATCAACAGTCTCAATAAGAAATTGACGGCGTCGTAGTTGTTCAAGCATATAAAGACATGGAGTGCACTGAAAAATGTAAATCGCATTAAAAGAAAGTCCACCTCTCGCTCTGAATGAGTAGCATATGTAGTTTGAAATATGAAAAGTGTCTTGGCACCTTAATTGTCCTGGGAAATATTACAAAATGGCCATATTATTGATTAAAAAATAATATTTAATAATAATAATAATAATAATAATGACATATTTTATTTCTTTAATTTAAATGTATAAAACACACTAACAAAAGAAAAAGTAAAAAAAGCAAGTAAATGTACATATAACAAAAATAAATCAGTCTTATCATTGTTGAAATAACATAAGTAAATCCGTTGCTGGCTCTCCTACTACTAGGGCACATTCATAGGATCAGATATCGTAGTAGTATGACACTGGGCCGTCAACAGCAGCTTTAATGAAAACGTACATGTACGTTCTTAGTCCTTAATAGGTTAAATGAAAATGAAAATTCACATAATAGCACTTGTTGGCTACAATGTTTCGCCATGTAGTTCAGAGTGTAGCAACTTTTACGCAGTTTGGAACATAATGCGTCAAGATGCGGTGACCACCCTAATTTGCTGTCAAAAACAATACCTAACATTTTAACTGATTCAGTACAAGTCATTTCAAGATTCAAATATTCTTGATAATTTACAGAAAAGGGGGGACAAGAAAAAGAAAATACGACAAGTTAATAATGGACGTAATTTACGAAAAATACAAAAAAAATGAAATAGCGTCACTAGAAACAATATAATAGCGAATTACGAGGGAATTATGTGATGGGAAATAACTTACTTCGTTTTGTAGTTTGTGCCAAGATAATGACCGACAAATTTCTTGACTTTCTGTGGTGGGGGATTCGTCCTACAGAAATTTGCCAGCTCCTCATAGGTCGTTAGCGCCATCTCCCGGTCTTCTGGTGAAACTTCCATCTTAACAGCACTTTTAGACTTATTTGTTTGTACAGTAACTTTAGTTTGAAGTCGCTTCAGACCCATCGTCCTCGGAATCCTGGAAGAAAACGATAACTCAAATTTCATCATTACAGCGATGTTTTACTTACGTCTTCGGTGCATCCACACAAAATGATGTGTAGTCTCCAAACTGATTGAAGAGCCTCTTGAACTCGTCAGAATCGATGTTGTTTACAGCAACCTCCAATTCCGCACTTGTCAGTTGCAGATCGTTCGATATGTTAGACATCCAGTTGTTAACGTTTACATTGACGTTCTGTTCCAAATTTAAATTACTGATAACTTCGGGTAGTTCGTCGCTTCCTATGTTAGAACTGTCATAGCTTGAAGAGCTGTAGTCGTTGCGAGGGCGTTTGGAACCGGGTCTGTAAGGATTCGATGGCACATACTTGAATTCTCGCGGTTCAGATTTGGCGTTGTCTGATGGCCGGACCAGCTCGATGAATACCTTCACGGGTTGCGTGATGTTTTCGTCTCTGTACTTCGGCGTCCTGTGGAGTACAGTGGAATTTAGAAAGGAAACATTACACCTTTTGTCTTTTCACTTACTTAAATACTATGGCGTACTGATGATGCACATCGAGATCGTTGAATTTTCCAAAATCGGACCATACTTCGTCATCCTTGTCGTCCAATTCAAAGAACCTGATTTTGACATTTTCTGCAAAAAAAAGGAGGGCTTGATTAAATCTTTTGGACAATGGAAAAATTCAATCAAGATTACAGTCTGTTTCTTATCAAGAGAGTAATGAATATTGATTAAAAAGCTTTTTAGAACGTCACAATCTTTTAATCGCATGTCAGAATGGATTCAGAAAATAATTTATACAATATAAAATCTGAGTAATAACAGTTGTTTTATTTATTGTCTAAACGTTGGTTGTGGCATTTTCTTAATTTTTCTATATTCTTATTGGGATGCTCTGCCACATGTATTCTTCTAAACAATGTCTGAAATCTACAAAATAATACAATTAACCAGTATTTTACTGGAAAATAACCTCTACGCCTGTGACTTTTACGTCAAAGGATCAGTTAGAGGGTGGTTTTGACAAATAATGAATAAGAACAAAAATATAAAAATGACATATTTTGCTGACGTTTCGGAAAACGAATCTGTTTCCTTTCTCAAAGCGTATTATAATGTTTGTGGGCTGTGTATATTAAATACACAGCTTTAAGAATATATTTGTTATATTCAGTATCCATACATACTTACTGCTTACAAGAAAAGAAAAATTAAAGAAGTGGCTATAATACTATTGAATGAGGATAAATGCGTGTCGAATTGTTCTGTAGATGTTTGCACAACCTGGCTGCCGATGTTAAAAGAAGAACTTAACAAACTCAACATTGTTTAAAATAAAACTATCAATCAGATATATCAACAGTTCTGTGTAAGCAGTAAGTATTTATGGATACTGAATATAACAAATATATTCTTAAAGCTGTGTATTTAATATACACAGCCCACAAACATTATAATACGCTTTGAGAAAGGAAACAGATTCGTTTTCCGAAACGTCAGCAAAATACGTCATTTTTATATTTTTGTTCTTATTCATTATTTGTCAAAACCATCCTCTAACTGATCCTTTGACGTAAAAGTCACAGGCGTAGAGGTTATTTTCCAGTAAAATACTGGTTAATTGTATTATTTTGTAGATTTCAGACATTGTTTAGAAGAATACATGTGGCAGAGCATCCCAATAAGAATAGAGAAAAAAAAAGTTGTTTTATTTTTTAAAATATTCATTATATGCTGCCTTTTTAAAATATTTTCTACTGTTGAATAGGGGTGATTTTTGCATTTTTTCAAAAAAGTAAAAAATATGCTCACCTTAAAATTTCTCAAAGTTTAATTTGAGCTCTATAGGATTTATTTTGCTCTTTCCCTTGGCCCGCTATCTACTATGCAAAAACAGGCGAATTTTGCGGTCACTCTTTATGGAACTAGGGACTTTTTAGGCAGTGGTCTTTTTATATTGTCTATTAATTGTCTAGTCTGATAAGTTATACAATATGTATGCCTTAATAAGATGAAAAAAAATATATTATTACTATTATAAAGGTATTTTGCATTTATGCCAATGGACGTTTATGAAACACATTTCATTAAATATATTTGTTGGAGATGTGCAAGAGACAAAACTAGAGTGTTTATTCTACAAAAAAAGAATAATGCATTTAATTTTCAATTTAAATTTTAAACACTGTCATGCGCAAAAAAATGGGACAAGTCTTATAACGTATTTTTGTTAAAATCTAGTTGTGTACATCTGACTTTAATTTTTGTGACATTGTCAGTTATTTCTCAAAATTCATTGCAAGTGTGCAAAAACTAATATGCCCCCCCATATAAGCGATTTAGTGTAAGCTGGAGTTATTGCTACAGCAGAAGATGGATGGTCAATGAGACAAATTGCACCGCATTATAATTAACAAAAATTCGGTGTGTAACATTTTAAAAAAGTGGAGAAGAAATGATACGATTAGTAGAAATCCTGGATCAGGGCGACGAAGGACATAATAATAATAATAATAATAATAATAATACTTTATTGCACTACACACAGAGTATATACAGAAATATAACAACGACATCGACTCAACAACAAGATTTACAATTGGTAAATACATTAGTAGAAAATCCATTTTACTCGGTTATTCAGGCTGCTGAAGAAACGAATTTTCCTGGATCGAGTAGTACTGGTCGCCGGACGGTAAGAGAATAGGAGCTACGCTGTCATCCAGCAGCACAGAAATACTTACTTAAAGCTGAGCATAAAGAAGCTCGACTAGAATTTTCGCTTGAATTTTTAGTGCATGATGTAAATTTTTGGAACAATGTAGTTTTTACAGACGAAAAAACTTTCCAGTCAATACACAACGGTCATATTCGTGTTTACCGACCTCCGAATACTCGATTCGATGAGAAATATATATCTAACAATGACAAAAGTGGTAGATTTTCCGTCAATATGTAGGTTTGGATATCTGCACGTGGTCCTGGTGTTTTGTGGCATATCGAGGAATGATTTAATAGTGAAACGTATATTAGGATTTTAGACAATATTATGCTCCCTTCTGTGTCACAATTATTTCTTAATAATGAATTCATATTGTAACAAAATAATTGTTCCTTTTATATTGCTCATACCGTAACTAACTGGTTTCAAGATAACAACATTAATGTTCTTAGCTGGCCCAGTCATAGTCCAAATCTTAACCCTATGGAAGACGAATGGGGATTACTCGTAAGAAGTATCCAAAAACTAAATGTGAGACTATGGAATGCCCAAGAATTACTGGAAATAATAAATAATGAATGGGAAAATATTATTACTGATGATTATTGTATAAGGTTATTTAATTCTATGCCGAACAGACTTACAGAAGTTATAAACAGAAATGGTGCAATAACGAAATACTAATAGTTAGTTTATTGTTAAGTTGGATATCCTTTGTACTCTGATCCAGCATTTATACCTATTGTGCGGTTTATTCTACACTTTTTGAAAATGTTAAACACCAAATTTTTGTTAATGTTATAACGCAGTGCGACTTGTCTCATTGACCATCCATCATTTGCTATAGCAATAACTACGGTATTACAATAAAAAATAAAATAAAAGTGCTAACTGTTTTATTTCGGCTACTCATTACATATTCAAATAGAGACAGATTTACATTCAAAAAAAATAGTTGTCCCTTATTTTTTAGCTCACACAGTACAGTGATTTTCAAACAAAAATATATTTTAACCATACCATGTACAAGGCATGGCAAACTATTAAGACATCCTCGACGTAAAACTGCAACATTTAAACATTCTCCAAAACATAACTGTTAATCTGTGTTTTATAGGTCTCGATCCCCCCAATTTGTTTCCAAATCCGAAAAAGGTAAGTACGTATTTTTTTGTTTTTCAAAATTTTGATTTTAAATGCTGCCTATGGAGACCTGAAGTTTCCCATTGCCCCTAACACACCTTCACGGTGCCCCAAATTCTACCCTTAGATCAAAAAATTTATATTCTTCAGGTAGTTTTCAGGGCACTGTGGAGGCCTGTTAGGGGCGACAAACCCATGTGTATAAAAATCAAATTCTTCGATGGATAGTCACCTCCAAGTCCTACAAGTTTAGTGCAAGATTTTCCCTAACCCAGAACAATTATTAAAAAAATCCCAAAAAGTGATTTTTTCCCGTGCAATTTAAATGGGAAACTTCATGTCTCCATAGGCACCATTTAAAATCAAAATTTTGAAAAACAAAAAATACGTACTTACTTTTTTCGGATCTGAAAACATATTGGAAGGATGGAGACCTTCTATAACACATTAAGTCATTTTTGGACCACCTTAATGTACAATATGGTACCTACACGTCACTTACGTGAAATAAGTTGCCCTAGATTATTAAAAAGTCAATCAAAGGGTTTCTACTAGAAAATGCTTTCTACAGCGTTGATGAATTTGTATCTGGATAATTTTTCTTTACTGGTTGACGTACTATATATTAATTGTTGTATTTGTTTTGTATCATTATTTTTTTTACTGTAATGTTTGTTTAATATTATTTATTATACTCTTCGCAAAAACGAAGAGTATATTGTATTTGATCGGCACATTTCTAAAATCGTAAATATCGCTCGTAGAGAAAAAATTTTCATATCATTGTGTTAGTGAACGAATTCTGAACAACTTTCAAAATGTCCGTCTGTCCGTCCGTCCGTCACATTTCTTGTAAGCACGATAACTTAAGAAAGAAAAGTCCGATTGTATTGAAATTTAGAAAATAAGAAAATAAGTTAGTGTTAGCTATTGTTTTTGACGAAAATCGATCGGTAAATAAAAAAGTTATTAATTATTTAATTAAAAAAAAAATATATTCTCTTAATTTTTTTCGCTTGTACTAAAACAGAAATCTTATTTCCATAATATATTTTTTTTGTTTATGAATTTTACTAATATATATTTCATAGAAGTACGAGTTGAAATATGTATGATTGTCGAAAGATATAGGTATATCACAGATAATCAATTTTCGTAGCAATATGTGGTGGCGCAGCGGCTAAAGCTTTGCGTTGCAATCCAAAGGTACCGTGTTCGAATCCCACACAGGTTGGATATTTCTTTTTCATTTTTTTTTTTATATAATTTTTTTCACAACAAAGATGGTATCACAAAATTTAGGATGTCCAAAAACTAACATTATTTACAAGAAAACTGCGAAGAGTATCCTATAGAATGTGTAACAATTATATATAAAAAGCTGAGTAAATTGGCGAAGAGTACGATTTTAGCTTGTTTATTTATATTATTTATGCACATATAAATGACGAAGTGGTCAATAAAGATTATTATTATTATTATCAACTTTACTTACTTTTGGTGACTCTCTCCACCAAAACGAATATTTCCTTCCCTCCTCTAGCTGGGCTGGTGCAGTGGTCCAGCCGCACTATCTTCAGCTCGCCCGTCAGAGCGCTCTCTGTTTAAACAAAAAAGAGAACAAGGTTCAAACGATAATCCAAAATGATAAGGCAATCATAGAAATGTACTTACTCAGGTTATTGATTCCATGGGAATATATAGGATCACAAATTGGAAAAAGTATATCATTTTGTTTAATAAAGGCATCGAACCTCAGACAAACGATATTCAGATTAATAGATTTGCTTTCGTTCTCTGCCAATCCCTTAATCTGAAATGTTAGGGAAAAAAATAATAGGCAAAGTAAACACATTCAGATAGCTCCCCGGTACCCCGATGGAACATCTCTTCCTCAAACGGAGCTATCCGCATGTATTTAACACTTACTGCGTGTTAAAAGTTCACCTTATAAAAATGCATACCTTCTTTATCTTTCACCGTCAGTCTCTTTCTGAAGTTTAAAGGTAATATACTGCAAAATTAAAAAAGTTGTAGTACACAGGATGCGGCTGGTGTTCGGGTACTCGGACAAAATTAATATCTAGCTGGATTTTCAGGATATTGTCTTTGTCATTAGCAGAGCTCGTATCTTTGGTTGTAATTTTAAAATTACGAGGGTGGTACTCAAGCAGGTTTGGAGGAACGTTATTACTTTGTATTATGTACATATTTTCCAGTCTTATAATTTATAAACTAAGAAAAATAAATCTGAACAATTAGCATTTTACCCAAAATACGTTTCTGGATTGCAACCTGAGATACGAGCTCTGACTATTGTACAAAATAGTACAGTTTTTTAATCCATATAAAAGCCAAGTTTATTGGTTAAAATTTCTTTTTTAGAATATTAAAATCAGTTAATAAATGAGGCAAGAAAAAAGTTTTTTCACGACACGCGCAAGCGATTTTTCAACATGGCGACTATTGTTAATCTGAGGTTATTTTTGTTGCACTACCACTAAAATTTGAATCGATTTAAAAGGTTAAAAATCATCATAATAGAATGGTATGTGTAGTGGGTAGGTATGTACTATACCGTGCCAGGAAGCGGCGTAAACGCAGACATGCTGATAAATTTTGCAACTCCTGAGAGATAAGTTGTAACTGAAAATTGAAATCAGTGTAGCAAAGTTATAAATAGAGAATACATACCGTTTAAACTGCGGATGAGATGTGCCTCTGCGTCTCATGATTAATCTCTCCCAGTTGGTTCTGACAAATAATTTATTTATTACTCCTCTCAAAAGTTTATGTAAGAAAATTAGAAAGTCAACAAGATTTCGTTCAAAAATTAAACATCTTGAATAATCAACAAGGCACAGAATTCTTCAGCGATAACAGAGACACATTCCGGGAGCATTAAATAAAGTACAAATATACCGGAAAGTGCGTTTTTTCTCTATGCTGTTGTCCATAAGACTAACTTATCGTCGGTTGAGGTGCAAAACCGTGTATGTCAGATCAGGATAATTTTACAGGAGAGATAAAAAACTTTTTTTTTTTTCTACTAGAAATGAAATCCTCTAAAAATTTCAATATTGTTGGCTGAGGTGCAAAACCGTGTAACTCCGAAATATGGCATATTAGTATTGAAATACACGGTTTTGTACCCCAGCCGACGTTATATATTTTTTTTCTCTAATTTTTCGCCTTACGAACTTAACGTTTTGGCCATACACTAACTTATATTTGATATACCTAATATCACTGTAAAGGGTGGAGATTTGAGGTTCTCTCTAAAACTATGGCAGATAGACAAAAACCAATATAGCTGCCCTGAGTGCGATTTTCGAGAAACAAACAATGGAACAAACCGCGATCGTCTATCTTTCTTGACTACCGAGCTACAGAGCGTTTTTTGGAAAATTGGCATTTTTACATGACCTCTATATCTCAATTACCTAGTGTCGAATTGAAAATCGAGTAACACATTCTTAAGGCACTTTTTTGTGTAGAATCCGTTGCTGATAAAAAGAAAATTATGCATGCCTCAGTTTTCGAGATATAGACATAACGTGTGTTTTTTAAATGGAACACCCTGTAAATTACTTCATTATTCGATCAAAAATTAAATTAGCTATCCAACGATATATCACATGTCATATTTATCTCTAGAAAAAGTGGTTAATTTTCGAAAAATTTAATATATTTGTACTTTTATCTATTACAATAGATCATAAACAATGACTAAATAATATAGTTATATATTATTTTATTTAGTCTTTGTCGTAAGTGAAATATTTGGCGTGGCCCTGTTAAAGTACACAGACTCACTATAAGTGAGAGCATTGATCAGCAGTTTCACCCGCTGCAAAGTGTAAAATTAAAGTTAATTTTTAACACTGAAGAATTCTGTTCCTTAATAATCAGTGACTTATTACGCTAGTCTGAATGTAAAATCACATCTACAAAAAAAAAAAGTCAAATCATTACTTGACTCAAAAACAAATGTTGAAAATTTCCGGCGTTTTACTAATATCTGGTAAATCTACCATATAGGGCTAAATTACTATTTAGTTCCTACCTGTTAATCACAATTGTAATGTGAGTACAAAAAATATGAAGTTAAATGTTTGTTACTTTTACAATCACGAAACGATTTATTAATTTTTGAGGGAAACCAAACCTTGCAATCTAGAAGACCACTACTAAATAATACCAGACAATTGGCAATTCAGAAAACCTCTAATCTAAATAAGATAAGAGCCTATTAATCACTATTTATTATTATACCAGCATACACAAATATTATCTGACAATATTTTACACAATCAGCAATAAGCGTTTATTTATACCAAGCCCTATTACCTAACAAACAATGTTATCATTTTGCATGGAGGAAATTTAAATTAATTTAAAATTTTAAGGCAATTTCCCCATCGTCCCCATTATGCACAGGGAGTTATTTATTTAGTAAATTGCAAGGCAATAAAAAAGTTGAAACAAAGACTAAGAACGTTTCTGGTTGAGGGTTGCTTTTATTCAGTGGAAGAGTTTTTGGAACTGTAGATTACAGTAACGGCTTGCTTTTACGTATTTTCACCAGGGACTGAAAATTAATTTCGGTTAGGGTTAAATAACGTATACCATTTGCAGTTCTCATAGCAGCGACAATTTGGTTTTCATTTACGGTTTTGGTTGTCAAGGCATCGACAATTTTGTTCTCGGTTATAGTTGGCCGTTTAAACAAATATTTTTACTAGAAATTTCCCGTGGTTGTTGCCATTCATAAAGAGCATAACTGTAAAGCATAGTCGCTGTTATCATACGGAAGATGTAGTACTTTTAACAAAACACATGAACACTGCACTCGAATAGCGCATTTTACCAATCATATTGGAATCATCTGGATATAGGTTAAAACAGTTATTTTAATCAACCCCCAGATGATGAGGCGTCCAATTCCAGCGTAATGTTCAAAAATTTTGGTATTTGGGGAAATTACTCCATTGTTAGATACCTAGTCACAGTGACGTAACCAGGATTTTTTTTCGGGGGGGGGGGGGGGGGGTCCGAACATTTTGAAGGTATTACTCAGATACGAGTACAGTAATCCAGTTGGAATATATGACAAAAACATCTTTAAATTAAACGTGCTTTCTTTCCGCACTTTAAAAGTCCCTTTAGTCGATTTATATTTTCGAGGCGTTGCGAAGCCCAGCTCATTGAAGGCGTCGAAATTCTACCACTTTGAAGAAATACTAGTTGTTCCACATATAAACCTTTTTTGCAGAATTCCTAAATCTCCATTTTTTTTTTTTTTCGAGAATTTTCGCTCAGAGTTTTAAGTGGAAAATCCTGTATTTATAGTTCTGTTCAAAAGCGAAATCATTTCAAATATAATAATATCCACATATTGAAATGCATTGTTTTTTTAATGAGCGGGGCGCGCTAGTGTTGGTCCCATACGCATGTGACCAAGCATCTAGTAGTAAACTATAAAGAAACAATTTTCTTTACTTCGTCTTGTTCAGTTCTGTTTATTTTTTTGAAAAAAAAATGTAATTGAGGAACCTCTGGAACGCTTCATTATGAAAAGGAATTAGATTTCTACAATCACATCACATCAGTCATATTCATATGCAGCAGGTTACTTAAGATTAAATCAGATTCGGGTTGCGCTAGATCGCGCCGCCTCAAATTGGCATACTGTTGACTCCGCCCTATTAATATGGCTGCAATAAAATTGCAGGAAACCACACCATAATTTGCAACAGGGCTGGCTGGAATGAAGATTTAAATCAACCAGAAAAAATTTTAACACAAACCAAAAATAAAATTAATATAATAATTTTAAATATCATGTCTGTCAATTATTTAAATGTCAAATAATTACGGGGGGGGGGGGGGGTCCGGACCCCCTGGACCCCTTCCCTGGCTACGTCAGTGCTAGTCATTGCCTTGCTATCATTTCCTCATCTTAAATTCATCAAAACTCAGATACTTAGTTAATGTATGAACGAATCGTAACAGCACATTGTGAATCATCTGTATCTAAAGTGACCATTTGTCTCCCATTAGGGGGGACAGTCCCTCTTTTGATGGAGCTGTCCCCCAATGTGAGTGTTCCCCAAATTGTCCCCCATTCGCGTGGTTTCACTAAAAATGTTCCCCATTCCCGTGGTTTCATTAATACAACAAAAACTATAAATTTCGTCCTCCGCTCGCTAAGAAAATTCACATATTTCTCCCTCCCTGTTCATCAATTATGAAACCTGCAGAAATGATTACCCCCCCATACCGCTCATCAATTTGTCCTCCCTAAACGAAATTCAAATATGGTCACTTTAATCTAAACTGAACTAATAAAAAACACTCACCCTGTATTTCACTACTAATAAACCAAAATCACACATACAGTACGTTTTATATTCCAATTGAAGTCTACTGATGAAAAACAAATGATATTTACAATCTCAACTTACAAAGTCGCATAAAATTAAGTGATAACTGTGAGTCATTCAATTTCCAAGAACCAGATAAGATACAACAAAGTTGTCGTGAAGGTTAATAGGTATCTCTTCTTTGCATGATAAGTACTCGATACCGATTTATTGGTAAATTTTAAATAGGACAAATATAAATAGTTAAACTGATGTGGTCCATACTAAATTACGAAGAAAGCGAGCGATTTTGAGGTTAGAAATGGCAAGGTTGAGTTCTTTCCCTTATGTAAATATTAAAATTACTATCTCTGATCCCACAACACAGCCCACAATATGTTTAATTAATCAATATGAAACTTGCATAAACAGTACCTACCTACTAATTGATAAATTATACTAAAAATGACGAAAACAACGCACGAACACTTCAAACGAGACTAAAATAAATAATGAAAATGAACGCAAAATTTAAAACGCTGATAGCCGTCACAAATCTGTAATTTCCGCCCGCTGCCCGCTACCACAGAATACCAAACAATTTTCTTCTATGCCGCTGCCGCTACTTCGTCGACGAGAAGAGAAATCCACAGGAGAAATCGATCACCTTACTTGACTAATGACGGTAATGTTACGTTTGTTTGTACTGTTCGTAAACGAACTACAAACCTAAAGATTTTTTGAAACCAACAACATATTTTGAAAACAAGCTGATACGTTTATTAACGTAAATTACACATAAAAAAGCTTTACCATCGACAAAACCGCTTTAAAGTTAGCATTTCTATAACAAAGGTATTATGTTACAACAGCTTGCAGAATTTAAAAGGAAAACATTTCGAAACCTCCAACGAATTTTGTGGGTAAACTTAGAAGATAATAGGTATGCATTTTTATACAAGTACATAAATATTATCACCAACATTTCTAATTTTCTAATCTAAGCAATAATCGGTGAAAAATAAACAAAACAGAAATGCCAGTGATAATATGGTATCATATCCTTAGATTGACAATAATAAAAAAAAAATAGAACATTGAGAAGTTTTTTACCATGAGCGTCCGCAATTTTTTTTTCTGGTAGGGACAAAATCAAAAGAAAAATTTATATTTTTAACAGCCCTTTGATTTGAATATACAGGGTGGTATATCATATTTATATTGTTGCATTTTAGTTCATTCAAATTTCGAAAAACTTCTCAATTCTTATTATCTGTTCAAGCATATGTTAAATGGACAAAAAATTGTTTTATGTAGGTATAAAATGAAAAAAATTAAAATACTGAACAATATCGGTGTGTTTAAAGAGTATCAACAAGCACGTACAAATTACCGTTTTTCGTGCTACTCTTCAAGCGGCCCGGGCGCACGCAAAAAATAAGAGTGCCTAAAAAAAATTTGAAAAATGCATGGATTTTTTTGAGAAGCTTGGATCGATTTCCGATATTTTTCGAATAATATGGTTAAGTTTCCATACGACAGATAATATTTAACTGCAAAGTTTAAAAAAAAGGGCGATAAAAATTTTGGATTAGCATTACTAAAATTTGAAGTGTCCGAAATAGACCCAAACTTCCCTAAAAAATCACGTGTGGGATTTAGAAGCTCGATCTAACCTAAAGAGATATTTTGGCCATTTAATACATGATAAAAAAAATATTCCATATATTAAAAAAACTACTTACGTCTACAATTTCTTTCGTGGTCAATTCCCTGATTTTACCCTCTGTCCTTGCAATGTACTCCTTTTTCAATTGACTCTTTTTCCTTACCAATTCTGTTACTATATTTTTCTTTGCAGTGTGAATTATACCCATACCATGAAAACTATAAGAGAAATCAAGGAAATTTAAGTTTCAAGAAGTTCATGTACTAAAAAAATAAACATAAACAAACAGAATATGCCTACGTTGCTCTCCAGCCATCCTCAGGTCCAACTATCAAATCATGTGGGTCGTCATGTTCCTCTTTGCCCTTTTTCATAATGAGCCTGTGCGCATGCGGCATGAAATCTTTACCATGTGCGTTCGACTGGTAAATAGAGCACCTTACGATCGCAGTTCCAGAGCAATTTTTTAGCTGAAAAGGGAAAATTTGTAGCATACCCACCACTACATAAAAACAGTACAGTCATATTTTACTATTATCAAATCAAATCAAAATATACTTTACTGTCCAGGGTTCTCATCGACAAAGTAAAGAAACCAGGTGTATATACAAAAGTTGTAAGATACATCGGAAGGTCATTATGTTTGTTGTGTTAACATTAAGGGAAAGCAAGTTAGTTGTCTATCTATGCCACAATATGTAGTGTCTTATTTAACAAATCAGGGGAAATTTCCTTTAATATCAATTTTAGTCAGGTCGTTAATGCATAACAAAATTAAAATTGGGCAAAGAACAGAACCTTGAGGTACTCCAAGACTTATATTTAATTTGTTGGAATGGGTTGAATTCTTAGCTACTTGGCTATGGTTTTACATATAAGACTGAAATCAGTTCAAGGTAATGCCCCTGAAATCATAGTATTCAAGCTTCTGTAACAATATTTCATGCTGGACAATTCACAACAGCAGACTCTCCCCATTGATTTCAGTGCAAACCATCTTTAAAAATGAAAACGTGGCATCATTACGATTTTTACTTCTTTGGAAACCAAATTGGTGATTACTTAATAACTTGCAGGACAAAAACTCAACAACTCTTTTTTTTTAATAATTTTTCAATAATTTTGGTTAATAGGAGTACTAGCGATATAAAAGTTAGTTGGAACTTCTAAATTTCTACCTTGTAAAATGGAATCACTGCAGCTGTTCTTAAAAAAAAGAAGGAAATATTCCCCATTCCAATGATTCATTGGTTATCGCATGAAGAACAAAAACTAGCAAATTATTTTCAAATATTTTTACATAGATTTCGTCAAGATCAGCAGAATTCTTCTTCTTAATTTGTTCAATAGTAAGTTTTTTTTAATTTAATTATTTTTGCATATTATAAATGTAAGGTAATGCAATTATGCATTTAAAAACAAAACATTCCAGAATTATATCTCTTCAACATAATATATACCACACTCATAGCACTGTTAATGAGGTTCTATCTACCCCGAGATTCAGCAAAAATATTTGTCACAGATTTCTAATATATACTACCTAAAACTTATTAACTTTTGCCAATGGAGATCAAGCATATTAAAAATCCAAAAAAAATTTTAAACATATGTTTTCACTTAGATGCTTTTATACATTTTACAATACCTATACTTAACTAAACAATTATGCAACATGCACTATTCTTTATAATTTTTACTCCTCGGAATATGTTTATCTAAGAAAAAGTATCTGTATATATCTATTTTATCTTTGTTTTTATTCTCTCCTATTGTAATTTGCAAGTTTGTGTTTTTATAATTAATAAATATAAATGTTTTTATTTTCTTGACCGCTGATATCAAATTAACTTGATGTAGGTATATCCTAGGATTTTCAGTCTATAATAAAAATTACTATTTTTTACGTTTCGGTTTATTCAAGCATCATCAGAGAAAATATTTGTCTTTACATACTTTGTAATGTAAAGACAAATATTTTTTCAAGTGCTATTTTTTTACACAAATTGATGTAAATTACTTACATTTACTAATATTATTGAACTGCACTACACTATTTACGTTTTAGGTGTATTCTATTGAGTGTTTAAAGCAACTAAAAACTGAAATTAAATATTGCCTGTCTGCTTGAACATAGTGGTTTGTTTATGTTATTGTAGATAAGACTTAATTGATGTGTATTAGTTTTAAAGTTTTTGTTGAGTGGTGTGAAAGTTTATGGTTTAAAACACTATATTTAGTAAACTTGGTGGTGAGATGTAAAAACATTTAAGTTATACAGGGTAAGGCAATAGTGTGTCGGACTGCGATCATTCGAGTTCTATGGTAATTAGAAATTTAAAAAAAGATACAAGTAAACCAATATAGATAAAAAAAGTCTATAACCGGAAATTATTTCCGAATATACAGGGTGTGAAATGATCAAGTGTCTTTTTTCAATGGTTTTCTTATATTCAGAAATCTGTATTTATGTATGTATGCGCTATTAAATTTATATTAATTTACAAAGATCCTACTTACTGAATGTATACGAATCCATAGTAAGGTATAAAATAAACTTAACTATACACATCCAAGGTAAGGTAAAATAAACTTAAGTGTACAAATTCATAGTAAGGTAAAATAAACAGGACAGAACACACCGTAATTTTTAAAATAAAATTAGATGGTGTTCGTGATAATTATACAGGGTGCGCCACTTAAAACTCCCCAGACTTGTAACTTTTTTATTTTTGAAGTGATAACCATGTTGAGCACATCAAATTGTAGACATTTTTAAAACTTTTAAACATGCATACAGAGTGATTTAAAAAAAATTTTTTTGAAAAGAAAGGAAACTTAATTTCTTTGAATATTTTTTTACCTCACCTTGTACATGAAATGTGTTAATGTTTTCTTATAAAGGTTTTAATTAGCTTTAATTTATTTTATTAAAAAAAAAAAAAAATTAAAAATACAAATTTTGCAATTTCCTATTATTTAGTACATTTTAATAAAGTTTGTTTTTAAAAACATTTATTTCTTTTGTCTCTTGTTGCTGTTTTGTTACGTTGAGAACTGTTTGTGATATGTCTTTTACAAATAAAGCATAAAATTATTATTTACATTTTTTCAGTTATTTAAAAAAAAATCGATATTAAGTTGACGAACGAAGGTTTCAATGTAGCAATAATTGAAAATAACAGTGAGAGCTTGTAAATAGTTTATTGTTTTCCATCAAAATTCCATGATTTTGCGAAATATTTAAAATTTTCTGAGATTTACATGATTTTTTTAGGGTTTTTAAAATCTCCTGAATTTTCCAGGTTCTTCAGATTTTCCATAAGAATCCGAACCCTGGAATAGGTGTATACTTATTTCACGTTGTATACAATAGAAAATATCAGTACTTGCTATTTTTCAAGTGCAAATGTCAAAGAGCACGTTAAAAACAATAATAATCTACACAAAAAACAATAAATCAATTCGGCCCCACATAACACAATGTGGCTCATTATAAAACAAAATTCCTTGCAGGAATTATTCACGGATACCTCCAGTTTTTTTTACAATGTATTATAACTAACTTCTATAAAATTAAAAGTAAATGATAAAGACCACAAATGAAGGAAAAGTTCTAATAAACATTTATTATCTATGGAAATAAGAAACATAACACTTCTTTCTTCAGTTTTCTTTTAATTCTGTTGTATCTGAAGATCGAGTCAACCACTTAAATTGGATCGCTTGGATCTAGAAATGCACCCTGTTTGTTTGCAATTAATATATAAAATCGATACAATGTAATATGATTAAAAACAAATAGATTAAAATCTGCATAAAAAAAGCACATAAGACACTACTTATTCAGTATTCTAAGACTTGAATAAATAGTCCAACATCCGTTTGGACAGTTCGAATCCCACAAAACATGCAGCATTTGCCGGAAAGGCTCTTAATAAAACCGGAGTGATTCCTTTGTATAGACCTATGGGACCTTCGGTCTTCATCAATTCGACAAACACACTTCTAACTCCATTGGGGTAGGTACCTTCAGGTGCCGTCTGAAGGCGACTCTTCAAAACGTCAGGGGGCATTCCCACGAACCAATTAAATATCCCCGCAAGTCCTCCGGCCCCAATCGTCTCAAGTACCGAAATTTGTTCCTCTCCGTTATTCGTCAAGATATTTTTAATGGCCTCGTAAGTTAGAAAATACATGCCACTAGCTGGTACGTCTCTTAGAAGGGTCGCTCCGGATCCTCTATATATGCTAGCGATCCCCCCTTGTTTGTATAACTTCATCGCGCAGTCTATAGGCCCGTCGTAGAGCTTAGGGGCACCGGCGCCTTGCTGAATTTGGAGCAGGCATTTGATTCTTTCACCCGGAGCCATTATTATAGTTGTAAAGATTCCAGAACAGGCGCCGGCAATGAAATATTGCAAATACGTCATCTGTTCACCTGGGGGCGGTCCAAAGACCTGCTTACCCAATCCATAACCCATGAATGAGATGGAGAAGATCGGTGCTACACTTACTAACGGCACCATCATACCTTTATACAAGCCTTTGAACCCCTCATTTCGGATGGTCTTTTGGAAGCAGTCCATCGTTCCCGCGTACAAGGGTTTCTCTCCAGGTTTGGGGTTGGGCATGGTTTGGAGCCTCACTTTAATCGTGTCTAAGGGATGTCCCACCAAGACCAGGCATATACCTCCGAAGCCACCGCATATAAAATATTCTCCAGGTCCCATTTCACCCATCTTGGATAGGGAATGTGTTCACAGCAAGCGAAACACTGATAAGATATACTTTTATGGATGCCTGGACAGATCACTTGTCAATTGTATTTGACATGATACTTAAAATTTGAGAAAAAAACCCTAGATAAGTGGAACTAGATAAAAAGTCACTAGACCAAGACCAGTGTATGGGGGAGAGAATAGACTAACTAACTACTACTGTACTTTGTGCCTCACTGTTGATAATACGTCTTGTTGAGGTGGAAACGCTGTTACAGAGTTTTAAGATTTGACATTGGTTAAAAATATTAGATTAAAAGTAAGAGTCTAAACCATTTAAATATGAATTATCTAGAAATGGAAATTTGTTGGATAAGTATATTAACACTTTCCACGCTGACTGGATTTTATTGCATAATATATATTGTATGATGGTATAATATATATTGTATAAAGGTGTCAGAAATCGAGTAGTGTCGATAAATATTGTATATACAGGGTATTCCATGTTTTTTGGACTGATTCTCAGGAGAGCCATGCCTGGCCAAGAATTTCTGTTCAGTGCTGACTGGCATAATAATTAAAATAACAAGCTAAAAACTTAGGTACTCTTCGCCAATTTACTGAGCTTTTTATATAATTGTTACACATTCTACAGGATACTCTTCGCAGTATTTTTGTAAATAATGTTAGTTTTTGGACATCCTAAATTTTGTGCTAGGTTGAGTTAATCTTCGCTCTTAATACCACAATTTTTTAGAAATATACTTCAAAAACTAGCATAGCATTAAATAGTTTCTTTATTAACACTATGTTAAAACCCTGAAAAAATCGTCTGTCTAGCATAAAAGTTATTAGAAATTTAATAAATTTTAAGTCCTAAATTTGTATAAATAAAGCAGCAGTTGAAATAGATTTGCAACGCTGCATATTTTGAAGGTGACGTGAATATTTAAATTTTTAGAAAGCATAAAATTAATTGTAGTAATATCCTCCCATACAGCATGAAATGTTTTAGCAATGTGCAAATTATGTTGCCAATGTACAAATAACGTTTTGTGTACTCAGCGATATTGTTGAAACATTTATAAAATATCCGAAAATAATATATTTTTTGTCTATGAATTAAATGTACATAATATATTTTCAAAATATTTTACAAACATTGTTATAATGTTTTCTCTACGTCGTTGGAAAATATTTTACAAATATTTATATAATATTCTAAAATAATATTTTTTTTTATATATCATTTAGATGTTAATAAAACCTTTCCGAAATATTTTTCAAATATTTTTACTGTATTATTTTCTATTATAAGAAATATGTATGCAATATCTTTGTAACATTTTCGGCAATAAAAATGTCGAATATTTACTAGATTTGAAGAAAATTGAAATTTACTTTGAAATATAACTTTTATTAAAAATGTAAAAAAAATTCATCTTGAAAATTAAAGAAAGCTATTATATAGTCATTTAGATATTTTAACAATTTAAAATTGTAGTGTGACTAATATTATATCGATTAATTGATTGCCGCCCTTTTTTAAATTAAATGTCGGTATTGTCGGTAGTTTCCGTCACAGAAGACTGTTTAGTCTTCTGTGGTTTCCGTTACGTGAACCAACATTTTCATTAGTGATTGTGTTAGTGTACTAGTGTAGTGACGTGATCTTCTCGCGCCCTCGTGTTTTATTTGTACATGCTTTTTCGATCACGTTAATATAATTTCTTAAAAGGTAAGTAAAATTGTAGTCTAAAATTATGGTATATAATAATGTAGTAAAACAAGCAATCATTCTGTTGTTTTGTTTGAGTCGATAGTTGATAGTTGCATTTCAGTAAAGACTCTTATGTGATTGTACTTGTCTGCGTTACACGACTTTAGACCAATTAATTCTTTAAAAAATAGTAAAATAACAGTCTAAATTTGTTATTATAGTTTAGTAGCATAGCTCAATTCCAGTTTAGTATATTCTATTTTTAATTATCGTGGTTATGTTATAGATATTTAAGCAAATATCCAAGCATAATCTCCTATTAACATTTAATTATTAGGTATCTATTTTATATTTTATTTTAAAACGTTGAAAGTAAAATCAAAATCTCGAAATTTCAATCAAAAGTTGTTTAATGAACCTGGAGCCCCATTAGCCTTAATACGTAACGAAGGTTGAATGCCTTATAGTAATGAATTTTCTTATGTATTGTTGCTTAGACATTCTTTAGACTACAATTAATTAATCTAATTAATCCAATGAAACATCTTTTAGCGAAGTAAGAATCGATGAGCAAGATGTACCTAGTGCAGATACCTCCGAACAGGATGACAACATTATGCAGTTCCTGAATATTTATCGTGAAGTTTTGAACAGAATATAAAAACCCATAACTCTGTCGCTATAGGTATATATAGTTTTGTTTTCTTTTACAGAATTGATTATATGGAACTTTCTGTATTAAATATATCTTTGTATACTTTTATTCGCTTAAATTCAACATGAAATCATGATTTTTAATTTATATTTTTTCAACTTTCTATATTAAAAATGTTTTTGAATAATTTATTTGTTTAAATTCAGTGAAATAATAATTTGTTACTTATATTGTTTAAACTTTTTTAGTAATATATTTTTTTATTTATACGTATCTTTTGGTTTGATTGAACTTTCTGTATTAAAAATATTTTTATATAATTCTTATTTGTTTGAATTCAACAAACGAATTATATAACATCAATTTCTAATTTTTCAAAAGTGCCCGATGCATCAATACTGTTCCAGTTTGAATAAAACAAAGATATTAATATTCATAAGTATGACTATTAATATTTTTGTTTTATTCAGATTAGAGGATAATCTGTCAAATGTGCAAGTAAATAGGTAAATAGGAAAAAAATGACCAAAATACCACCTTTGACTAATCCTGAGCCATTTATGTACTTTTATTTTATGGGCCAGAAACCTCTCAAGAAAATTACACAGTTAAAACACGACCTCCTGACAACCGAATTTTCTGTTAATGTAACATTGAGTGGATTCTGTGGACATTAAATTTTAGATATTTATGTTTTCTTCATCTACATAATGTATTTCTGTAATATTTTCTGCATATTTAGTTAATATAATCAACCTTTATTTGAATATCTTACACAATATGCAAAAAATATGTCAATATTAAAAAATATATTATATAAATATTGCAATATTTTAGAAAAATGTTCATAACATGTCATAAAAACATTTCATTTTTGTGTGGGGTATATTGCATATATGTTTTAAAAGGTGGCGGAAATATTATTTAATATTTGTTGAAATGTTGTACAAACATTTTTCAAACATGGAACAGTGGGACATTTGATTGTCTATACAATATGCAAAAAATATTATCAATGTTAAAAAATATATTATATAAATATTGCAATGTTTTAGAAATTTGTTTATAATATGTTGTAAAAACATTTCATTGCTGTGTGGGCTCTTGTATTTTTTTATTTATTTTTAGCGTTGCTTAATTTTGTTTATATTCATTTACTTCAAGCGCTTTTCCTGTACGTACAACCGAAACGAAGGAGCAATTTTTGCAAAAAAACATTCCAAATTGAAAGTAAACCACAATGTTTTTCACTCTTATGTCTTCCAAAGAAAGAATTAATGAGCATTCTAAACTTTTTAGATTTTTACCAAGCTCCTTTACGTTAATCATACGAGTTCCTTCACAAACATGATCTTGGCATTCGGTTGAAAGGTTAGAATCGGTATTATTATTTCTAATACATTTTTTAAGTCCAAATTGTTTTTTTAGGGCACTTTTTAAACTTGCCTTTATATTTGAGTTGTTCTGACATTTTTAAATTCATTGGATTATTATTTAAGGTTATTATATATTTATAACTTAATCTAAACTGAAAATACATTTTTCAAAAATTAACAAGCAGTGACAAGCAAATTAGTATACGTCAGTCGTATTTAATATAATGTTGCCAAATCTTTTTACTCTATCTCTCTCGCGTTTCAATTTATTAAATCTACCTCTAGATTCACTCTTATCGGTATACAAGTACCTTAAAAAAAATACTTTGCAAAATAGAGTTTCTCACTGTTTTTCTTAAATATTTCTAGTTGTATAGCTCATACCGCATTAAAAAACACACATTTTTATGGTATTGCGAACAATAGTATGTCCGTCCGAACTATCTGGTCAATTATTCGTTCAGTTGAAAAATATTTTTTAAAAATGTTTATTTTCTTACTGCACTTTTAACAGGACTTTTCCTAACCAAAAAATTGAAATTAGAAACAAAAAACCTCGGATAACATAAAAACCTTTGTAAAAAAACTTACGAATATTACACTATACTGAGTGACACTGAGATATGGCTCACCTCTTTTATTTGTTTGTCTTTTAGAGAAATTGTTTTTTTTTTTAATTTCACATAGCTTGAGTTTATAAAATATCCTTAGAACTAACTTAGTCTTAGTCCTAGCTTAATCCCAGTACTATCTTAGTATTAAAATTTCTCAGGTGTTTATAAAATCTGTCTTTAACCTAAGTTGGTCGAATTAAGGAATTCTTATAAACTTACACTTATATTATGCAAAACTTCTGGACATTTGTTGTATACATTACATTGATATGAATTTGATCAAAATCCATCAGAAATTCTTTTAGTGTGGTGCACGAAAAATACTTTCTTTCAATTTTTCTCCAAGAAATAAAACTACGGCGACATCTATGAGCAGATGCTTGATTTACACTTAACTTCAACATAGGCAAAACCACAACTGCGTTCTAGTAATGTGGGTTGCATAAGTTTAAGTATCTCAACATATTTTAAAAATTTGTAGCCAAGAGGTTTTAAAATGAATGATTTATTTTCATTCCTATCTTTTTAAATTAGAATTATCACACAGACAGCACAAATGAACCACTGCTTATGAAGCAGTATCCATAAACACCAAAACACTTCAACACTGCTACTTTGGTGGGTTTCATCAATTAGGTTGGAGACGACTGAAACCTTTTCCATGGTTTCTAGATGATGCCAACATAGGTGAAACCCACGTAGAGTAAGTGTTCAAGTGTGCTGGTGTCTACTTTGTAGGCAGCGTTTCACTAAATATTCCACCCCCTTCAGAACTATCGTTATTTGTAAACAGATATTTATGCTGAAAAAATGTACCTCTACTGTTGGATAGGTCTGCTTCCTCGATTTGTCAGAGTTGAATCCGGTCAAACTACCATGTGTTCCGGCCATTTCTGACTTATACCGAAACCTGAATCTGTCCGTTGGCTGCTCGACGAAATGGAGCGAAGCTCCTGAAACACGAAAAACATCAATGAATATTTATTTTCTCACTGTACAAGTAGCTAATCTTATCACGTATTCTGATTCTACGAAAGAAATTAGATAACTTTTATACCAAACATTTTTTTCTCCCGATGAGCGGGGATGGGGTAACTTTTAAGTTGTTTAGTTCAGAGAGGGACATCTTTTGTTTGAAACATTTTTCCTAAAAATGCCCTGGTTCAGAGATGTTCGCCTGCAGGTTTTTGAAAATTCGAAAGTTACACCCCCATTCCCGCTCATCAGGGTGGGGGGAGAAAAAAATGTTTGGTACAAAAGTTATCTAATTTCTTCCGTAGAATCAGAATACACGATAAAAAACATGGAGTGCCATTAAAAATTCAAAAGTTAGCCCCCCCTTCGCTTATCGGTGGTGAGAGGAGGAAAATTGTTCCACTCAAAAGATGTCCCCCTCTGAACGGAACAACTTTTGTCTGAAACATTCGCTAGTGTCCCTTCCTGAGGAGATATTACTTAATTAAAATGGCCTAACCATATTGTCTAATAAAATCAATATTTCTTAAACAAAAAAAAAATAATAATAATTGAGAGCCAAGCTAAAAGTAATAGTATATTTCTTCGATTATTAGCTTCCAAATGAGTAGGAATTAAGTGGTCTAGGTCTTCACACTAAATTTTTTTTGTGTGTGTGCCTATGTTCATTAGGTACCTAGATTTATATTTTGCAGCATCTTCTACCAATCTGACCTTAAAGTATTTTTTACACATGATAATTATGTTAGTTCTAAATAATATAGATTTATTTCATAGGTGCCACTCAAGCGGTTGATATAAAAACAGCACCATCAAATATTAAATTATTTTTTTGATATACTAAACGACGTAATAGGAATGTAAAAAAAAATGTAAAATATAGAGCTATTTTATATCAACATCTATTAATTTCATTTAATTATCTTCAATAATAATAATATGAAAGAAATACCCTCATAACTCTGGTAACATAGGGGATAGAGGTTTAGTCTATATTTTATTGAGCATTCCTAGTCATAACGCAACGTTCATGTGAATGAATAGCCCAATAAGTCGCTGGGCCCAATTCCATATACTTAACCGGCGAGACCCTTTGTTCTGCCTATGATACGAAATCATTGCAGTCCTACAACAAATTAGTTCAAGTAAAATATGATGATGTCAGTTCAAAGAACCATTGCTCCGACTGTAGTTCTAATCTCCATGTCAAATTTCAAGTTTCTAGCTCATTGGGAAGTACCCAAACAAATCATCGGACAGATAAATATAGATAAAAACAAACACTGTGACACTCTCCTTTATGTATATAGATTTGAAGAAATCAAAGAGTACACACACGTTAGACGTTTGTTATAACGTCACATGTACGGACTATTTTTTTTGTCAAATTATCAAATACTTATAAATAGAAACGAACTGTCATGTGGCAGATAGGTAGCGGCAATATCATGCACACACTTTATTAGAAAGTGTACACCATTCTCAATGATTAATAAAAATGATATTACAGTTACTTTTTATTTCTCTTGTCACATTATCAAGAATTCTATTAAGCACAATTTTAAAGGCAAAAAATGTCTTACAATTATAAAAAAGTTATGCAAAATAACAGGAACATTTACATGACAAATGTTTTCGTCTTAATTTATTATGGAAGCCGATTATAAGAACAGCCAATTTAAATTTTCTATTTATAGCCATGACCTCGAATATCAAGCATGTCATATCAGCAGACATTACATCAGGGGATTCACCGAACTGAACTCTCTCTCTCTCTGCGTATGCGTGTCAAGTTAAACGACTCCATTATTTACCCAAAATCTAAAAATAGAATGAAGCCTAAGCATACATTCAAATTACTCAGATTATACGAGTCATTTCTAAGAAAAAAACTGTCACGATTACGATTGAAAGCTCACGATCATTTTTTTTATCTGCCCAAATTAAACGTCAGACAGTATTTCAACGGAGAAACACAATTCAAAGATCACTTACTAGGATGGGAGCTATCCAACATCATGTGTGGGTCGATCATATTTTGTGGTTGTGGAAGTATATCAAACACTGGAATCTGTGGCTGAACATAATTTTCCGGTGCATGAAAGCTGGAGGAATTGGGAGACGCAACAAAGTACACCGGCTGGGGGGAGTCCTCACTGCTTGAAGGAGGAGTTAACATATTCGGATAACTGCTCATATCTGCAAAAAAATCATCAAAAGTAAATAATCAGCTTCATCACTTTTATCAGCCTGACTATTTCTTGAAGTTTAAGAATGGGTAATTCACTTACTGCTTTTGTCAACTGGTAACAACGCAGGGTTGTAATTTTGTTCTAAAATCATTTTGATTACAGCCTTAGAAAATAATAACAAAGGAACTTTAATCTAGCTCTAGGTGAAACACAAAAGCATGCCAACTGGCTTACGTATATCATTTAATACGATGTACACTACTTCGTTACTCACCCAACAATGAACGTAAAATTTATTACAGAAAGCCACTGAATGTCATTTAGTGCGAAGTCGGAATAGGTTATTCCCCATAAATGAACGAGGAGAGCTCGAGGGGAATGAGCAGCGAGGGAGGATTCGTTGAAAATCCCCTTTACCTTGACCGTCCTACCGAACTGAACATGCGCACCAGAACTGACAGCGGGATTTTTGAGCATTATGAATGTTGCATACGCAAATGTGATATTTTTATACATCTTATCTTTATCTGTGGTGTATTCAAATTATTATGATAAAAAAGTACCACATTATAAGTAAATACTGTAATCTAGAGATATCTGAGGACATAATGTAATAAAATGTCGTCGATAATTCCAATCACAGACAATAGGCATTAATTTTATTTAATTTTTAAAATTTTACTTTCATAGTAATAATGTCGATGGTAAAAACAATAGTTCCAATTAAATTCTTGCAAATTAAAGATTAGTTTGACTAATTAGATTGTTTAATAGAGTTCCGAGGAACTCTAAAGTTTGAATTTGTGACGCCATCTACGATTTAATAAGAATATTTTGCATTAACTTTATCTACAATGATATCATTATTATACATATTTCCGAACTATTATCATCTACCCACGAAATCACATCGCATTTTCTGTGTTTCCCAATCACGATTCACGATGCAATATTTACAATCAAATTGTCATAGATATAAAGAGAAAAGAGAAGTCTCTTCGTGCTATTGCTGCACGGAACAATCTAGTATTCGAAGAAATCACGCCCAACAGATGGCGCTTGTAAATTTCAAATATGTCGGACAAGGTGAGGAAAACATTGCGGATTGCGGTTATCACACACATGACTGCCATTACGTAACTTACATTACTGTTATACATATTTCCATGAATAATAAAGACCAGGATTACGGACGTTTATGGGAATTCCGATGAAAACCGATTCGCAAAATGTGAAGACTGAAGACGTGTCACAGGTGGCGTTAGTAACACTACCACACGAAGTTCGCGGATCTTGTCAGTGGCGGATCCAGAACAAATTAACAGGGGGGGAAGCACAACCAATAAAAATGCGCCACCGCACATTGGTCATTTTAATTATTCTAGGAAATATTAAATAGCGGTGTCAAATTTATTTTTCTAAATTATGTTACAATTCATTTGTGTAAGATTAACTGATAAATGACTTAAGCTATGATATATATAGAAAAAAAAAACAACAAATAAAACGTTAACATTTTTATTTTTCAATTCAAACATTTTGATTTTATTTTGAAATAAATATTAATTTACATTTAACATAACGCAGTGTTAATGGAATACAATAACCAATACCACTACTACTAAAGTGCTGGGAACGTAGTCTATGGAATACAATTTAATATTCGATGTCAGAATCGTCAAAATCATCATTTGTCGATAGGAAAGTACTCACCAAATGTGGCTCTTGTAGCAATTCTAAAACCCCTTTAATCAGTGGTTCTTTGTGTGAACGTTTTCCTATGCACTGTGATAATGATGATTAAGAGGGTCTGAAGAAAATAAAAGAGCATTTAGCAAATCTCAAATAGTTTTTTCCGTGGAAAATGGGCACCAAATGCTGAACAGATCTCTCCTCGATATCGACATGATATACTTAAAATATTTTAGTTCCTGGCACTTCTTGGCAGCTAGCTTTAATGGAGTGAGAAGATAAGAAAATTACCTAACTGAAAATAAATATTTTACTAAAAACAAATACGAATAACACACATAATGCAAGTCAATTTAGTTACAAAGTAAAATGTAAAAAAATTTTATGAGAAGTAGCATATGCAATAGCTAATTTTCTACATTTTATTAAAAAATAAAAGTAGTATCAATAATATAAATTGTAACTCAGTATTTAACAGACAAAAGTGAAGAATCGTAAGGCACAACAGTCACTATAGACTTTATTGTAAGACGCACGAAGCACGACTCAATTAAGTAAATATTTACCCTTTCATTTGACACATGTTTATGAAATTACTATTAATATACGCCTTTACCGATTTCTTTAATTTTTATACCACGTTTCACACAACCATATCCCTCTTTGAAATAAAACTAAAACGAATGACATTGGTGATGTTAAATTTTTAGTATTATTAATTCCTAGAGTAATTAAAATGACCACTGTGCACCGCAGCAAACAAACATTTTCTTTCATTCGGAAATGAAAAAATTGATGAGAGGGGGAATCACAAAATTTTCCACTCAACAATGAAAAGTAAATGTAATGAGCTAGTGGAAGAAAATCACCAAAAATTTTTCCGCTCACAAATCAAAAATCAACAATTTTTTTATGCTCGGCCTTTTTGCCAAAGTAAACGGCAGGGAGGGCACATACAGTACATATACATATACAGGGTGGGACTTCGATATTTCGAGTTCTACGATAGCTAGAAATTTAAAAAAGATACAAGTAAACTAAGTAAAAAAGTCTAAAAACGGAAATTATTTTCGAGTATACATGGCAAGCCAGGACAAAATTACAGGATCAAATGCTTTTTTTAAAATGGAATGTTATGTATATCAGTACATTTCTAGACTCTATTCATTCCTATATTATTACTGACTATCTCCCAACCACTTGGATGTAATGAATTTTTTTGTTGAAATAATGCATTTGCAGATGCATATTGAAAAAATCACCAAAGTCACAATGGTGGGTTTTAAGAAAAACTTATGTGACTACTAGTTATATCGAGACATCTATTTAATGTACTAGTTATATACGAGACATCTATTTAATGTTTTTGAATCATTTTCACTTCCTAAAAATGTACAGGGTGGCCAAAAATTATTTTTCAATTAATAACTTTTTAGAAATGGAAAACGAACATTTTCTGTAAGTACTTCCCCTATGACTAATTGTAACCATTTTCGTTTTATCAAACAATGACCACAAAATTCAAGAATAAACTTAAAAAATAGAGGTTTCTTCAAATAATTCATTAGAAAAAATTATAATAAGTGCTCCACATGTTACCCATTTTGATTGACACACGTCTTTATACAATTTTTAAATGAGGCCAGAACATGTAATACAGCCACATTTCTTTGATGGTACATTGACTGGAGCTATTTATCTTCATTTTCTGGAAAACTATCTACCACAATTATTGGTGAATCTTCCTGAACGCATTCGAAACAGGATGTAGTGCACCGTAAAACGAGGAAAAAGTAGCTTCCGTCTTGAAAAGGTACAACCACATGGGACCTTCACAGCATGATAGATTAGGTCCTTGGCCATCTGTAATGGCCAATTACAACATTTTCTGGGAGGTCCAACTTTTTTTATTAGGAAAAATTTTTCCTACTTTTTCACCTTATGATATCTCCGGAATGAATTGAGATAATCAAGATTTTTTTTTAGTTGATAAAGGAAACGTGGGCGGACGTCACTGAATTAATTTAGTCTTTATGGAAAATCTAATTTTTTTTTAAAATTGGGCAAAACTTTAAAATTTATTTTTCTTGCAACACTTTTTTCAGTAAGCGAAAAACTTTTTGCTTTCAGGAATTTTACCATAGTGTAAGCATATGAAATGAATCTAACACATCAAGGGAGTTTTTGAAAAAAAACGCAGTACTCTACGACTTACACATTTCAAGTTATTGTCATTTGAAATTAAGAGTCTGCGTGCAGGATACTTCATGAAGCCGCGTTCGCCCGGCCCTACTATGCTTTAATCAGTTGCTATGCGTGTTGTAAGTACATACTGTAAAATATTGTTTTTGACATATATTTAATAAAAAAAATGTACTTTCATAAGCACTTAGAAGGTTTTACTTATCATTATTTACGTTGCACATTATTTAAAATCCATTATATTTCTACATTAAAACTTAATATCGGAATTTAAAAAATACGAGATAATAATAATAATAATAATAATAATAATAATATATTTATTCATCCTTATTACAGATCATTTCAAATACACATGATATATAGGATATGTCAGATTACGAGTCCGAGTTTAAGTTAATAAACTGGTGGTCAGGAACACTTACACAGTACAGATAAAATAATTAAAATAATTAAAAAGAATATACTTTACAATAGGTTTACCTAGAATTAGATATAAAATGTTTACATGTATATGTAATAGTTAGAACCTGTCATTAAAAAATTCATGCATTGAATAATAACACTTAGATACAAGGAATTTTTTAATGTCATTTTTAAATTTACTTGCAGATGGACAGATTTTAAATTCATTTGGTAGATGATTGTAAATTTGTATACACTTGTAGTGTGCAGATCTTTCATAAGCTGCTGTCCTATGCATTTCATTTTGAAGAGCATTTCGAAACCTGGTTGAGTAATTATGGTTTGAGCCATTTTCCGCAAAAAGGTTAAGATTATTTTTGACATAGAGTGAACACTTGAGAATGTATATGCAATAGAATGTGAGAATTCCGTTGTTTATAAATAAGTCCCGGCAAGATTCACGTCTTTTCTTATTATAGATAAGACGTACAATTCTTTTTTGGGCTAGGAATACTCTGTTTACGCCCACTGCGCTTCCCCATAGTATGACATGATATGACATAGCTGAATATGCTAGCGCATAATAAACCTGCATCATTATTTCAGAGTGCAGATCATATCTGAGTTGCATGATAGCAAAAAAAGCACTACTCAATTTCTTTGCAACTACATCAATATGTATTTCCCAGCACATTTTGTGGTCAACACTGACACCAAGAAATTTTGTGCTCTTAACAAGAGACATGTTACATAGCTCCGCAGGAAATTGTATGTTTCTGTTAAAGTAAATGCATTTTGTTTTCTCTGAATTTAACATAAGGCTATTTTTTTGGCACCATCCTGCCATTTCATCCACGATAGTACCTATTGATCTCTGCAGTTGTTCCAGTGATGGTTCTGCTATAGCAATCGAGGTGTCATCTGCATAAGTAGTAACATGCCCCTTGCTAATACATTGTGGCAGATCATTAACAAATAATAAAAATATCAAAGGACCCAGTATGGAGCCTTGCGCTACCCCAATGTCGATATCAAAGTGGTCAGAATAATGACCATTTATTGAAGTGAAGATTTTCCTTCCACTTAGATATGAAATTATCCAGTCTAATGTAATTCCTCCTATACCTAAGTTTTGTAGTTTTACACTAATGAATTTTATGTTAATGGAGTCAAAAGCTTTAGACAGATCAAAGAAAACTCCTGCAACATGTTTATTTTTATCTAGTTCTGTATTTAAAAAGTTAACGAAACTCACTGCAGCAGTTTCCGTTGACCTGTTTGGGCGGAAACCATGTTGAGATTCACTTAGGATATTGTATTTATCTAGGAAGGAGATAAGCCTATTATACATTAGTTTCTCAATTATTTTTGAAAATACACTTAGAATACATATGGGACGATAATTGACTATATCCGCTGGATCACCACTTTTAAATATAGATATGATTTTTCCTAATTTTAAGATGTCAGGAAATTCGCCTTTTGCAAATGACATGTTTATTAAAATTGTTAGGGGTTCAGCTATTGATTCACCAACGGCTTTTATTACACTCACCAGCACTTCATCATATCCATACGAACAAGAATTTTTTAAGTTTCTTATTACACTTAGTACCTCTTCACTGGTTACTGGTTCACAGAAAATTGAATGTGGAATTATTTCACCTGTTGTGCAAGACTGGGATTTATCATTGCCAAAGTGAGAATGTAACTTGGTGTGAATACTCTCAGAGAAATGCTTACCAAAACAGTTGGTGATGTCATGGGGGTTAGATGTGAAATTATCATTGTAGTGAATTCTTTCTATGTGGGTGTTTTTTTCTTTACGTCCTAGTTTATTATTAACTTCTGTCCATACCTGTTTGGTTTTATTCGTTGCACCGTTAATTTTATTACTAATATAATTTCTTCTTGCCTTATTTATAAGTTTTCTATAGTTTTTCTTTTGTTTTTTATACAATTTTTGTAGTTGCAGATTCTTAGAGATGCAATACATATTGTAGGTATGTGATAAATTCTCCCTTGCCTTTCTCAAGTCGTTCGTAAACCATGGATAAGTTGTTTCTTTCTTATTCAACTGAGTCATGGGGCAGGTTTTATTATAATACATTAGGAAAATGTTTGAGAATTTCTCAAAATTTAAACTTACTGTGTCCCTATCGTCAAAATCCCAACTGGCATTATTCAGTTTGATTTTCAGGTTGTCAATATTTTTTCGAGTTGATTTTCTATATTTGGTTTGAAGCGGGCGTTTTTCTGATGTAATGGTGGTATTATTATATTTGTAATGGAATATAATTGCAGAGTGATCAGAGATATGTGGGTTAAAAATATCGCATGTATAAGATGCTACTGCCAAGTTGGTAATTATATAATCCAGTCCACTTGTTGAGGTAATTCCATTTTTATTAGTATAGGTTCTTGTTGCACACTTGTTATTGTTGGCTATAAGTAATTCAAAAGAGGCTAGTAGATCATTTAAAAGTTTAAAATTATGGTTTGACTGATTCAAATAGTCAATATTCAAGTCCCCGCAAATAATTAAACGGTGAGTTTTATACACGTCACTTATTAACATTTCGGTGTTTTCAAGGAAAGTGTCTAAATTGCCATTGGGTGGGCGATACATATTAATTACACATATTTTAGATTGATTTGGTAATGTTATATAGATTCCACTATATTCCAAATGCATTTCCATTTACCGACTAGACTAGAATATGTAATACTGGATATTTTGAAATTTTATATTCCAACTTCATGTAAATGTTAGATTATATATTTTGACGATACCAATGTTCTGTATGTTACGAATTTATGGTAATAAAGATTTATTATTATTATTATTATTATATTATATTTAGGCGACACGATCTGGGTTATAAAATTTACATAGGAAGCAAGATATATTACGGTACCACCATGAGTTTTTTTCTTCCTGCAATAATGAGAGACTATATTGTAACCCTTTATCTTCATGAGATGAATATTTGTATCATTCGCCCAGTGTTCATTTACACATAATAAAGTAGGCTTATGTTTTCCAACTAGTAGTTCAAAGTCATTAAGTTTATTTGTGATTGATTGAGCATTAATTGTTAGTATACTTATCTTGTCATTATTTGATGATATGCCTTTTGCAATTATTTCTTCCGAAATAGTGTCTGTGAGAGTCTCGGGCATAAAAAATTGTTAGAGTGTGATGCTTCTGGTTGGGTAACCTCATGTATTTCATTATTGTTAGCACTAGAGTCCAATGTAATATCTGGATTGTTATTGGTGGTTGGATGTGTTACATCCCTGTATAATACAGTGTTGACAGTATCATCTACATAGATTGTGCTATCCTTATCATTTGAGACTTTTTCTTCAATCTCAAGTATTTTTATTTCTCCTGATAGTGGTGGATTGGTTGTAGAATTATCCTTACTTTGTAGTGTGGTATCTAGATTTATTACTTCCACTATTTCACTAGGTATTTGTTTTAAAATACAAATTTAAAATTTGATATAAAATTATTTTAAAAATCCTCAAGGACGTCGGAATCTAAAAAAAGCAGCAGATTTATTTTGACAAGCTTTGATATTTTGTTTGCCTATGTACCTACAATAACAGCTTTTGTGATATTTCGGATCGTAGGTAAAGAGATTTTTGTAACCAGCTAATTTACGAACCATGACAATATTTTATCACCTTTGGGCAGCTTCGATTATTTTAGAGCACGTGTTTTTCCCAGTCCCTAAATAAGAATAAAGTTTTTAATAATAGCGCTATATATTATTATTGAAAAGAATTTAGCAAACTACAAAATATTAATGCCATCAAAAGATGTGCTTTAATTAAAAAAAGAAAAAAAAACAAGGCAACAGGTTTTTTTCTTAAATAGTGATGTGTGATGTCAAAGAATGTTATTCAGTATTTTCACTAAAGAATTCATCACTAGAAATATATAAAATACGTAGCCATCGTGAGATTTTTTTCTGCAGATGTAACTCGATTTCTCTTTTTTTTAAAATAGGTCCTATATTTATTAAGGATAGGATAATAAACGCATATTTCCCTCTCATTCTGCAAAATACTATCTTTAATGCTAATAAGTAACTATTTATTAAAGTTAACCCACATAAGTTTGAATGAAAATGAGAGGGAAGTATGCGTTTATTTTCGATTTATTGCAAATATTTAAGAAACCAAACGTAGCATAATCTTTAAAACGGTTGTATTCCTTAGGGCAATAGGAAGTATCTGAAACTATTTTAAAGATTTATACCATTCATGGTTTTTTAAACATTTATAATAAACAGAAAATAAACTCATATTTCCCTCTCACTCTGCAAAATCTTATCCTTAATAAATATGAATAAAGTATTTACTTGACTAGTATATTAGCGTGCCCAGATTAGGGCAACAATATACAGAAAGTAGGTATTTTCATAATAAATAAAAAGTGTGTAAGTTGTGATTTGCATAATACCTAAATAATATTCTCTAATCATGATAAAAGCAAATAAATAAAAAATAATTAATTGTAAAAATAAATCAAGAATAGGCTTGTAAATAATGAATGAATGTTTCTATACTCTACTGATGAGAACTAACGAGTTCGAAAAAACTTGTACGACTTTTCTAGAGTTGAAATAGAATGTATGGTTCAATAATTGTTGTAAATGACTGAATTTCAATAAATAATTTAACTATTTTCAATATATTTTTTGCCTTAAAATGCCAGGAATCCTATCATGTAATTCAATACTTCGTCAGTATTAGCTAGAAGAGTAGTTGTTTTGATTGGTTTCCCAATAATGAGTGTTTTAAAGTGTTTTCCTAAGTAGTATATTAGCGTGACCCGTTTAAGGCACCAACATACAGAAAGTAGATAATTTCATATTAAATAAAAAAGTGTGAATGATTAAATTTGAATAAATGATTTAAGCATTTTCAATATATTTTTTTTCTTTAAAATGCTAAGAATCCTATCATGTAATTCAATACTTCGTCAGTATTAGCTAGAAGAGTAGTTGTTTTGATTGATTCTCCAATAATGAGTGTTTTAAAGTATTTACTTGACTAGTATATTAAGAGTGCCCAGATTAGGGCAACAATATACAGAAAGTAGGTATTTTCATAATAAATAAAAAGTGTGTAAGTTGTGATTTGCATACCTAAATAATATTCTCTAATCATGATAAAAGCAAATAAATAAAAAATAATTAATTGTAAAAATATAGGACCCATTTTAAAAAAGAGAGAAATCGAGTTACGTCTGCAGAAAAAAATCTCACAATGGCTATGTATTTTATATATTCATAGTGATGAATTCTTTACGGAAAATACTGAATAATATTATTTGACATCACATATCACTATTTAAGCCAAAAAAACTTTTTGCTTTATGTTTTTTTTTTTAATTAAAGCGCATCTGTTGATGGCATTGATATTTTGTAATTTGCTAATTCTTTTTAATGATAATGTATAGCGCTATTAAAATTTTTATTCTTATTTAGGGATTGAGAAAAACACATGCTCTAAAAGATAATCGAAGTTGCCCAAAGGCGACAAAATATTGACATGGTTTGTAAATTAGCTTGTTACGAAGATCTCTTTGCCTACGATCTGAAATATCACAAAAGCTGTTATTGTAGGTATAAATATATAGGCAAACGAAATATCAAAGCTTGTCAAAACAAGCCTGCCGCTTTTTTTAGATTCCGACGATGAGGATTTTTAAAATATTTTTATATCAAGTTTTAAATTTGTATTTTAAAATAAATAATTATCTCGAATTTTTTAAATTCCAAATTAAGTTTTAATGTATAAATATAATGGATTTTAATTAATGTGCAACGTAAATAATGATAAGTAAAACCTTCTAAGTGCTTATGAAAATAAAATTTATATTAAAGATATGTCAAAAATAATATTTTACAGTATGTACCCACAACACGCATAGCAAACTGATTAAAGCACAGTAGAACCGGGCGAGTGAGGCTTCATGAAGTATCCTGCATGCAGAAACTTTATTTCAAATAACAATAACTTGAAATGTGTGTAGAGTGCTGCATTTTTTTTCAAAAACTTCCTTGATGTATTATCTTCATTTCATACGCTTACACTATGGTAAAATTCCTTAAAACAAAAAGGTTTTTCGCTTACTGAAAAAAGTGCTGCAAAAAATTTTTTTAAAGTTTTACCCAATTTTACAAAACACTAGATTTTCCATAAAGACTAAATTAATTCAGTGACGTCCGCCCACGTTCCTTTATCGACTAAAAAAAAAAAAAAAAATCTTGATTATCTCAATTCGTTCAGGAGATATCTTGAGGGATGTGTGAAAAAGTAGGAAAAATTAATTTTGACAGATTTGTAACATTTTTCATAATAAAAAAAGTTGGACCTCCCAAAAAATGTTATAACTGGCCGTTTCAGATAGCCAAGGGTCTAATCTATTATTGTGAAGGTCCCATGTGGTTGTACCTTAAAAAAAAAATTTTGAAACATTTTTGTCGCTTTTTCAGTCCACTTATAATTCATGGGGGAATTACCCCCCCCCCATGAATTATAAACACGTAAAAAAAAATATGTTTTGCTAATAACAAAAGAGAAACGGATTTTGTTATTTAATTATGTAATATATTTTACTAAGTATCAGTGGCGGCTGGTGAAATTTCAATATTTTTTTTCTCGTCTATGGCGCATGGGACTCATACGAAATTTTGGAAATAACATCTAGAGAAGCACTTCTCTAATGACCCCTAAAAAATTTTGAAAAAGCAGTTTGCGAAAAAATTTTTGAAAATTCGTTAGCCTCCCCTGGGTCTAGGAGCTCCTGTTTATTTTTATTTGTTTTTGTCATATGCATTTGACTTTTCATAAAAATACAACAACAGATTTTGGAGTTTATGAAAATATTTTCATTACTAACCGAAATACAATGAACTGAAATTTTGTAATTTACAATTTAACAAATTACAATATTTCAATTCGTTGTATCTCAGTTAGTAATGAAAATATTTTCATAAACTCCAAAATCTGTTGTTGTATTTTTATGAAAAGTCAAATGCATATGACAAAAAAAAATAAAAATAAACAGGAGCTCCTAGACCCAGGGGAGGCTAACGAATTTTCAAAAAATTTTTCGCAAACTGCTTTTTCAAAATTTTTTAGGGGTCATTAGAGAAGTGCTTCTCTAGATGTTATTTCCCAAATTTCGTATGGGTCCCATGCGCCATAGACGAGAAAAAAAATATTGAAATTTCACCAGCCGCAGCTGCTAAGTATAAATTAAAATTTTTACCGTTTTTAATTAGTTGTTTTCCAAATATGATTGTTTTTATATTTTATGTATATAAACTGTATTTACTTTTCATAATAAATTTGTAGTTTGTCTCATTTTAAATAATGGATTGAAAACTATTGTCCTAAAATCCTGCAACTTAGAAATGCCTGAAACGCCTACATTTACAGAAAATAAACTAATAAAAAATATATCTACTCGGCTACTCCTACTGCTTTAAAAAATAATAAAATAAATGCTTAATAAAAGGAAAATGTTTAAAATCTCATTTATTGCTTAATTTTAATGCTGCATTTACTCAAAAATCGTACTCATCCGGAAGTTTACCACCCCCATGAAAGAAAGCTAAATCGGCCCTTGTTCTAAAAAATTAGGATGAAAACAAAGTTTGTTGCGGATTTTAACAGAAATTGTGTATATTTTGCACGAATTTATCAGAAATTGTATTAGTTCTTAAAAATTTCGGTTATCTATTCTTATACACAACTTCTTGGAAGTTTTGTAATCTGTGCATTATTCCATATTTTATGGGGAATACAAAAACACCAGAAAAGAAGAAATATTCATTTTATTATACAGATGTAATGAAAACAGTAACAATTATAAAGATTGCTGAAAAGAGTTTTTACTACACTTCTGCAACTAACAAATTAACAATGTGCCTATGATTTGTCTTAATAAAAATAGGTACAATGAGTGTAAAAATCACAAGTGCATTTTCTTGACATCTAGCGGTCTAGAGAAAAATGCATTTTTAATCTTACTTGCTCAATTCATCGTCCAAAATACAAATATTTCATGAGATTTTTTCGTAATGTCTAGATAAATGCATAGATGGTTTAAATGTAGTAGAAGTTGAAGTTGCCTTCTAAGTAGTCATCATCTGGACGATTAAAACTGAAACTTTTAATCGTCTCTAGATGATGCAAACATGGTTGGCGAAACACGGATCGAATAATAGTATTTAAGTGTTTTTAATGTAATTTGTGAAAATTTTTTAATAAAGATAACCCAGATTTTCTGACAGCAGTTGCCCTTTGCCAAAGAGTGAGAACCTGGTTTTTTCTGCAGCAGGACAGGCACGTAGACAGGGTCGGCATTCAGCGTTATCCGCTATTCCAACTCTGTGTAGGTGGTGATTTAGTCTGCATATACAAGGTGGAACATTAATAGGCCATAGTTCGAGGGTAGATTCTTTGGCACAAAATATGAGGATATAAACAAACATGATTTAGTAAATTGTTACTATGGGAAAAGATACAGGGTGTCAAAATTGTAATTTTTTTTTCTTTTTTTTTGCAATATTTCACCGATCTTCTCCCACGCCAGCCCTTGGAGGGGAGTCCCTCTAGAGACGTTACGGTGAATAGACGCCTATTACATAACGTTCCTTTTAAATTGGAAGAAAAACCGGTAATAAGCTGGCCCAAATAGGTCAAAAGTACATTCGTTGTGAAGTGAAAAATTGTGCATACAATGGTAGTGTCCAAATAGCAACAATTAAGTGATAAGTGCTAATATTTAATTAATACGAGTGATTAAATCTTTCAGTGCAGCGTAAAAAAGTGAAAACAGTCGACAAATATCGAGTAGGTACCCGACCCGAAGGAAAGAAAGGCCATAAATCAATCAAGATAAGTCCACTTTACCCTTAAAATATTTATGTCTTAAGTACCTACTCATAGACAACTTAAAGAATTTCATAAACATACCTGAAATGCAATAAATTAGAAATAAGTTAATAAACAATTCTCTTCCAGCAAATACTACCAGGGGCGTACCATTAGAGTAACAGTACACCGCACCAAATTAAACCAATTCAAAAATAATAAAAACTTGGATAAAATTGTTGCCCATTATTAGCTTGGTTTCAGTGCCATTAAAATTTAAAAAATCTCATGCATGCTATAAGAACATACTGACTGTCTACACTTCACATCTGGTACGGCTCTGGTAAGGTTAAGGAATTTTATTAAAAACGTTTAGATCCGTAAGAATACACAAAAAGTAAGCAAAAAGTATTTCCATAATAACGCACTTTTTTCATCTAAATGCTATGGACTACTTGAATAATAAAAATAAAACATACAGGATAGGCACCTAAAAGAAAAAATAATTAATAAATAAGAGATGCCAAGTAGAGAGTAAACTTCCATAAATTCTTTTACAGACTTTCTATAACACGACTAAAAAATTAGTAAGTAGGATTAAGATTATTTTTCTCTACATCGCTTTGGACATGTATGACCAATTTTGTGGAAAAAATCTACCTTATGCACGTGTAATTACATAATTTTGATAATTCATCACATTGGTACATTTCTTCTAAAGAAATTTGTAAAAAAAATAGAAACAAACGAACGACAACAACGTAATCAAATTTAGAATTTAATATAAACTCTGACGCTCCAACAAATCTCATTAGGTCATCTCCAATGCCTCACTCTTCTTCTTGATCTTCTCATCGAACATCTCCGCCTCCTCAATAGTGTCAGGCAACTTACAGTCCAAAGTCTCCGGCAACTTGTAACACAACAAGGCCCCCACGAGTGGCACAATGCCGAATATAACAGGAGGTATCCATGGCTCCACCGTGACTAAAGTAGCCACGAAAGGGGCTACCATAGACCCTATCCTGGCGCACATAGAAGAGGTGCCCACTCCCACGTTCCGCACCACCGTGGGAAACAGCTCACCGGAGTAAATGTAGACCGTCGGGAATGCTAGGGCTAACCCAAACATACCGATCGTGGACAGAGTGGATTTGATCCAAACCGGATCGGAAGGTACGAACCCGATAAGCAACAGCGCTACACCCGAGACTACGTTGGCAAATACGAGGGTCTTTTTTCGTCCCCACGCCTTTGTAGACCAACAGGCGAAAAGCGAACTTGGGATTTGAATTACGGCGGACAGTGCCACGTTCACGAATATATTTCCGCCCAGCTGTCCGATGAACTGCGACACACCGAAGAAACACAACCCGCACACTGTCCAGTTGAAGCAGATGGCTATGGTGTACATGCGCATTATCGGAGTCCTGAATAAGTCCAGGATGTTTCCCTTGCTTTGTTCGACCTCCTTCAGGTCTTTCCGCTGCAGGTACTTGTTGACGTCCTGCTCTATGTCGTTCGTGGGTAGAGAGTTATGTTTCGCTGCCTTTTTCAGCACCACGATGGCTTCGTCTTTTTTTCCCACGGCGAGCTGCCACCTTGGGGATTCAGGTAGGATCCAGTAGTAGACGACTAGGGCTATGGAGGGAGCTGATATTGCCGCCTGGAAGTAGCGCCAGTCGCGCAGGAAATAGCCTATCAGGGGCAAGGTTAGGTGGCCTAGGTTGAAGGGGATCTGGTAGAGGATGCCCAGCACTGTCCTCCATTCTGTACCTGAAACAGAGAATGTGGATCGTTACAAAGGTTTACTGCATTTCAATTAAACTAATCTATTGTTAGAAATTTATATCTCCAGAGACATCTATGAGTGTTCCCTCTAAGTTCAAAAGGTAGACAGTAAACAGAGAACAATTCAGTTGGTTGGTCGGCAAACATTCCAGAGATGGCGCTCGCGGTGTTAAAATCTGGACTTCTAGAAATATCTAGAGAGTGATGACAGACTATTCTGGATCCCTCATCTTTGGGTATATAAAAGCATGGAGAAGCTCACAATGGACAGTTTAGTTTGATAGCAAGAGTAGTAAGATGAGAAAAATAGTGAAGTGATCAAATGACCAAAGTCGCGAAAAAGTCTTTTAATTTAATAAATTGTAGATCCCCAAGTGGCCCCAAAGTGACTTCAAATTTCTTTGGAAAATTTTGAAAAATCGGGGACAAAAATCAAAAATCTGGCTTGACAGATCGATAGGCAATTAAAAACGAAGATTTCAAGAAAAAATCTTTCCGGTTGCTTTTGCTGAAGTATTGAGACCTGCAGACTGATTTGAAGACAAAAAAGTCACTCTAGGGCCACTGTGTGCTACTATCCATGAATTATGGTTGTGCAAATTTATTTTTATAATGATCCATCTTGCTTACAAGAATTAACTTATATTACTCAGGACTAGTTTATCAACGTCTAGTTATCTAAATTGACTAAATTGTATACTAACAATTAATTTAGCTAACTGGACATTAATAAACAATAAAGCAGTTTAATTATTGTTTAATTTTTAGGAAATAATGGTCTTATTTTATGGCCAGCTAGATCTCCTGATATTAAGCGCGGATTTATGGGGGGGGGAGGGCGTGGTAATTCCCCCCCCCCCAAGACTCTGTAAACCACCAACCTTCGTTTTAAAATTTCATAATTTTTATTATTTCATTTTATATATTTGAATATTTTCGAGTTCAGAGAGTAATTGATATTAGTTTGGCCATCTAAGACTATGCCATCATTTACATTCAGGTTAGATTTTAATGTTTTAAAAACTATAATAAGCGCTGTCTTTTCATGGTTAATGCATAATTTGTTCTTCTCAGCCCAGTTGCTGATTTTGGCATACATTAAAATGGCACAGTTTTCCACATCAGACAGGTTTTTACATTTGATTAGAATATTAGTATCATCTGCATATGATACCATTGAACACAATGGATGTTCTAAAGAATTTAACATATCGTTAATAAAAATAATAAATAGTATATTGTAGGTATATGCAACAAAATAAAAATGCGTATGTGTATATTATAAGTACATACAGAACAGAATATACCCTACAAGTATATTTTATAGATATACCATTCTGATATATCTATATCATGACGAATGCTATATGGGATGGATCATAATATTATTATTATTATATTTATATTTAGATATTTTGTAAGTAAACACACACTTATATGTATAAATTACACATAATTTTATACATATAAGCGTGTGTTTACTGTCTGTATGTTTATCATGATTTTATAAATCTACAATGTCACATCTCTTGAATTTTAGGAAATCTCTTTTTTATCTTCAATTTATTTGTTTTATATTATATCTATGTTCTTTTATCTGTACATGTATCTACCGCTATTCTGTAAATGGACCTTGGTCTGTTAGATGTTGTAATAAATATCAAATAGGTATGGTATGACAATGTGTGTTATTTGATTTATTTGGTCCCCGAAACCAGAAGGATGAACAAATATGATGATGCATTAGTGGAAAAACAGTTTGAATTTTCAATTGTTTATTGTGGCATGACTAATATGTATATAATATGTATCTATAGATCTCCTTTATCAGATGTTAATCAATTTCTATATAAACTTGAACTTGAAACTCTCTTAGACAAACTACCTGCTAAATCAACTGTTGTATTGGTTGGAGATTTTACCATTAATTTTAGTAACAAGGAGTCAGCTGATACACAAATTTTGACAAATATTCTAACGTCTTTTAATCTCAATATGTATGTCAAATCATACACTCGTATCTCTCGACACTCATCTATAGTACAGTCGATAGGTAGATTCTTAGTCCTAATAAGTGCGGTAGTTTTGAAACTTTGCGTATTTGTAGATTTCGATGCCCTGAATGAAATAAGAAAAAATGCAAAATGTGACTTCAGCCGCCGGCACGGCCATATTGAAAAAATGGGGCACAGAAACAGTTTTTTTGAAAAAAAAAATGTTCTTATGAAAATAAAACAGCATCAATTTTTTTATGAAATAGATATGTCCTATACATTTTTTCGTTAATCTGAATAGTCTTGGTGCAGCAGCCGATTGAAGTCAAGCATTCTTGACAAAATTAAGATATTTTGCAATTTCTCGATTTAGTGCGACTTTTAGGAAGGAGTATTTTTGTGTTGAGATAAAGTTTTTTTTTCATACCTGAAAATTTTCAAATACAGTTGATTCTACTTGTCTGCTACGCATAGCTCAATGTTCAATACTCGTTTCCACACCTCCTTGAGGTGTAGAGTATATGGCGCGGGTTTTTTTTACGTGGTTGTCCCCTATAGTCCTAATCCATGACTAGTCTGCTTCTTGAGGCGTTTTAAGTGCTTGATATTGCTCGTTTTTCTACCTACTATAGACATTTAAAATGGGCATACAAACTGAAAAGTTTCAACGATTTTTCAAACTGTCATATCTCTGGAACAGTTTGTCGTAGGAGAAAAAATAAAAACAAAAATTCTTCGTTTTTTTATAAGCTTCATTTTATTCTTATATCATGTTTTTATCGGGTATTAATACACAAGAGGTCGATTTTTTACCGGGTAATTTTTTTTGGACAAAAATCTGTTTTCCCATGAAAATTATTCGAGAATTAAGGGCATGGAAAAATCGCGACACGAAGTGGAGAGATTTTTCCTGTCCCTTAATTGGAGCATAATTTTTATGTCACTCAAAAAACAATTTACCCAAGTAGAAAATCAACCTCGTGTGTATTACAGAAGATTAATATATGATTAAAAAATATTATCTAAAATGATTATTAAAACAACAAAACTGTTTATTTAATGTTTTAAAAATAACGATTTATAATAAAAAATAAAAACATTTTTTAATGTTTTTCATCATGTTATAACCCCAGTCAGTCAAAATATTTGCAAGTTCATCATAGTGGCCGTATCTTTTTCGAGGGAATAATGCTCTTCGCAAAAAGCTTTAAATTGTTTCCATATAGAATTTTTAGTGTTTCTCGTTTTAACTGGGACACTTTCATTCATAGCTTCGTTAATATTTTCTTGTGAGACATCACCAAATCGCTTTTTCTCATTCATTTTGTGTACAGAAATCAAGATGAAAACGTGAAATGCCAGATTTTAATAATTTCAATGACTTTTTTAGTGTGACACATGGCTGCTACGAAAAAAGTAACATACATTTTTCTCGATTTTTTCCACTTATAGTTTTTCTCACTATAAACAAATCCTATTGGTCGATTTTTTTGAAAATGTACATTTTGATTGGTTAATAAAGTAAGAATATATTAATCAATCTTATAGTTTTCGAGACATTTCAATTTTAAATACATAATTTTCTTGCGTATGCGCTCAAGTGCTATCTTTAAACCTTTATATCTCTGGAACAGTTTGTCGTAGGAAAATTAAAAAAAAAACAAACTATTCAGTTTTTTTATGAGCTTCATTTTTGTACTCTTACCATTTTTTATAGAAAAGTATTTTCTGAGCAATTTCCAAAAACCCGATTTTATTTTCAAAAAATTATGAAAATTTTGATTATTGAAAATGGAAATAATGGAGAATGGAAAATAATTATTTTAAAAATTCTAAAAAATTTTAGCATGTTAGTAATAATATGCATTAACAAAATCTAGAGGGATTTTTAAAAAAAAATGTATTAATAAGAAATTAGAGCAATAAAAAAAATGACGCTTAAATTTTTAAATGCGCTACTTTTTTGTTTGTAACTTTTTTAGTTTTTATTATAAAAGGTCGTAATATGTTTCAATGAAAGAAAATTTTAATACCTTTAATTTTTACAAGAATGAAAATTTTTCTCATAGTTGTAGATTTTGAATAATTTTAGATTTTAATGTCGTATATTTTTTCTGAACGTTTCGGCGCCATTTTGAAAATGCCATGTTTCCAAAACCAAACATCGGAGAAAAAAAAAGAAAAACCATTCGATTTGTTTTTGCAAAAGCTTTAATTTTGTACCCTCGCATTTTTTATTAAACTCCACATTTTTCGAGTAGTTTAACATCGTTTTCGGGCTGGGATTTAAAAGCTTCACTTACTGTACTAATACCGCTTTCGCTTTCTCTCCATCACATTTCCGACATATGTATACATACCAGCGAACGTCCATCATATGTGCAGCAACAGACATCCCCTGGAGGACCAATTTATGTACGGCAATATAGGACGTGGTCAGGGATTTTTAATTTCCAGTTTTACTTATTTTACTCACCAACTAATTCCATCACTAAAACGAAACTGGTGACCATAGTTCCACCAGTCGCCAGCGCTGCCAAGAAACGCATTACCAAGAACATCGAAAACCATGGTGAAAAGGCTGCTGCCAACCCGGACACCGATTGAAGGATGACGGCAAGAACCAGAGGATTTCGTCTACCAAACCTGAACAGAATAAAATAGTATCAAATCCAATGTCAAAAGTAGCTTGGTCACTATTAAGAGTTAAAGATTTAAATCCGCTACTTTTCTATTAAACGGGAGTCTACCCCATAAGAAAACATGCCAATTATCTCAATTTTCGATTATTGACCAATTGTACATACTAAAGTTCCCACTTATATGGGTGGGAAGGTTAAATATTATTATACAGTGTGAGTAGTGGCGGGCTAGGCATAGGGAGTAAGAATTACAACATGTGCAAGCTAGCTGAAATGAAATAATTGAGAGCTGGGATGCTTCACCGACGGGCGAGTTTGCTCTGCTGTGTTGTCATATCTCTCGCGCTACGTGAATGTACATGTCTAATCGGCAATTGCACGCACTGTATAAAGGGGTGATAAGTGGGTGATTGTACTTATCGTAAATTCGTAAAACACACACAGTACATTAGGAAAACTTTATATTTTCATAATATGTTTGCGCATTTCATATTCATGCCATACTCATAACCATACGTTTATTGGTTTTCAGTTTTCGATTTTGCTGAATTGATTGGCATAAATTTACAGAAAATTGACACGAATTAACTGCAAACAAATATTTGGAGTTAAGAGTTACAACATTTGTGTTTGGTTTTAAAAATAGTCTGTTCTTGCGAACGTCTTTGTTGAATGATCCCAAAGGAAAAAAGGAACAGAATATAAATGGTTACATAGCTTACCTGTCTGACAAGTATCCAAATATCATGTTACCAAACAGGATGCCTAACATCGTGACCGTTTGCGCAAAATTAACTAAATATTGTTTGTCGCATACTAGATCCCATTCCGTGGAGATTGTATTCGTAAATAAGGATCTGAAAAAAGAAATATAGCTTAAACGCTTGTTCTACTCCAATTATTATCCAAGTAATACTATTGTAGCCCAGTCGAAGGTATTAACCCACAAAATTTTGCAAACTGAGTAAACTTTTTCTAAAAGAGTTCGTGAAAGTGTATAGAATAATATCCTGAAAAGTTTACATTTCGCTCGGATGCAGCGAAAAAAGTGAAAACAAAATTTGTTTCATCCATTTCTTCAAAATATTGATATTAAATCAAGCTAGAAAAAAAATAGTCAAGTGTAACATTATAACTCGGAGCGAGATCCATGCGTGCACGCGCTTGAATACGCATGACACATTACATGTCACTAAATCAGAATATGTTCAATCTATATGAGTGTTGTAATTCAGTAATATTACGGTTCAAATTGCGATATATCCGACAAAATTCATAAAGTTTTGAAAATTGGTGGAAATAATCAGGACAGCATATGTAATAATAAACCGAAAAGTTCCCACCCCTAAATTGTGTGCTCCATCCCCTACGACATAGTATTCGCTTTTTTAAAATTATCCATGAAATGGTGCATTTTACGACAAAAATACCTATGTACAAAAGTGTTCTACAGGAAATTCTCTACAAAAAAGGTTTTTAGACCATTTCTCCTCAAACGAATAGTACGTTGGTAAATCAGGGCCGTAATTAGCGCAAGTCATATAATTCGTTATCTATTTACCATCACCGAAATGTTCGGTGTTACTATGCTGCACATCATTCCGTGACGCTCAAAGCTACCGATTGGGGGTGGAAAAAAGTTGGCGGTATATTAATCCCAATAATGACTATAAAAGAACCAGCTCCCGAATCTGTTTTAACGCTTATTTCATGTTCATGTAAATTAGAGTGCGAATACAGGTGTAGTTGCAGAAGAGCAGGCTTGCGTTGCTCTACAATGTGTTATCATTGACATGGAAAATCATGCTTGAATGTTGAATCTGTGGAAGACGACCAAGATTTATAATTAACATTTGATAATTAGTGGATTAGGCCTACAGGGGATACCACTTTAAAAAAAACGCGCCAAGTACTTTACCTCTAGGGTGGTGTGGAAATAAGTACAACACGGTCTTTTTATAGAGGTGAGGGGGTGGAAGTTGTATATTTATTAAAATTGTAAATAAATTTTAGTGCCTACTGCTATTTTAAGCGTTAAACGTTAAACTTTAAGGTAGATCGTACTGTAGAGTGCTAGTCGGAACCAACCCTTATGTTTGCGCCATATTTCCCACGTTATTATTAATTTTAGGAAAAAAGTGGTAAAAACCTTTCTGATAGAGAATTTTCCAAGGAACAATTTTGTATATAGGTATTTTTGTCGAAAATTACACCGTTGCCGAGATAACCTAGAAAAACTCAAAATGAGGGTAGAAAGGACGTCCTGGGGGATGAAGCACACTATTTAGGGATGGGAACTTTTTGGTTTAGTAATCCTTATGCTATTCCCAACATACCCACCAATTTTCAAATCTTTATGAATTTTGTCGGAATAAAAACATAATATTCCTGAACTATTGGCTCATTTTAAAGATGGAAATTGTAGCTTTCTGAAAGCGAGAATATGACTGTAACACTTACCTATCGAAAATATGACTAGAACAATTTTCAGAGCACTTGTCAATAGAATCATCAGCACAACTAAAATTCGCAGGCGGCGCTACGAAGACTATACTGAGCTGGTGCCAAGCTACTGGAAATTTGACTAAAAAAATTATTAGGCACACCCATATATGCCATCGTCCTAGGATACCTATACATTTCTCTATTATATCTACGTTTAGGTCGTCTTTTGGTGGCTCCTTTTCTTTTCCATTTTGCACTGGAAGAAAAAACTAAATAAGTACCTAAATAAAATCTAACAAATTTGAATAATGTAATCCATACAAATTTATCAAGGCGGCCGGTGGGTTATAAGACGCCGTGTTGAGCGTGAATCCTTATTAAGGGTAGGATTTTGCAGAGTGAGAGGGAGTTTATTTTCGATTTATTATAAATAGTTAAAAAACCAAACACGGTATAATCTTTAAAACTGTTTTAAATAATCGCTATTGTTCTAAGGAATACAACTATATATTTTTTTTATTGTAAATTTTTGTTGTACTTGAATATCGTAGTTTGTCAATGAAAGTAGGTCCTAATTTAATTATTAGAGCATGGCACTTAGCTATATACAAAATTTTTTTTTGACATGTTTATGTATACGGTTGTTTTTATTATTATTTTTTCTATCTAAAAAAAAATATAAACAAATTCGGCGATTGTTAATAACAAATTGTTTATTAAATAAAGGCATTTTAAAAACGATTGCAGATAGATGATAATATGACATAATATGAAATCTGGAGCAACTTTTAGTAAAAGAATTATCTGCATTGCTTTATTGTTGTAAGAGATATGATTATTTTTGTGCAATACCCGCTATATACCGTTTTGAGTTTATAAGTGCTCGTTCTCGCGTGTTTTGCTCCATCAGTACTTGCACTCCAATATACTATGATTCCAAAACAAAACGTTCTTACTATGCTTATTAAACAGAAAATAGAGATACAGAAAACAATATGCAACTAAATAAACTTCAATTAACTTCTTGTGCATGAAAAATAATAATACTGAAGTTATATATTTGCATTATGCACATTTGAATTAAATTATTTTCTAGATTTAGGTGCTGCCCATTTATTTTCGAAATTGTTGTTAACAAAAGCTACAGAAATTATTTATGTAAGCAAAGCGTGCCCAAAAAGAATGGAGGAATTTTTAGTGAAGGAACTAGGCATTATTTTATTTTTATGAAAGATATGATTATTTTTGTACAATGCTGCAATTATTTGCTACACATTTTGTTTTAAATATTCAAATGTTTCGACATATACACGATTATTAAGAAAAGTTTACAGCATTATTTGTTTTGTTCTAGTTCAGTAATTATTATGAAATACTTACGTGGGTACATAAATATAAAATATAACACAATAATAAAAACTGACCGCAATGTAAAAAATGTAAGACATAAGGTTTTTATGTACAATGTATACATTTTTAATTCACATGGGACACGTTCTTATTAACATTACTCTTTATTTTTTTTATTTATTTGTTAATTATATGTAAAACTTTTTTTTTCAGTAAAACACGCATTTCTTGCCTCGGTCGCAGTATATCATGGCTGTGCTTAAATAAAAAAATTTAAAAAAAACCGCTGCCCAAGGAATCACTACTTCCACATCCAGATTTTCTATTCAAGTCACTCACAACGAAAAAAATTTGTATGTGGAAATAATTGTTTATGGAACTTAGAGAATATAATATTTGAAATCCTCTACCCCAAAAACCCATAAAACGATACCCCACATCAGTAGTGGGGTGGGGGTGGTGATAGAGGGTGGTAGTGGGGGTGGATGAAGTAAAAAAATATTTTGAGGTTTCTGGTTCTTCTACACAAACTAAATCACAATTTTTTTTCATCCCCTTTAATAATGGGGTAGGGGTGGTAATGGGGGTGGCCAATGCCAAATTTTTTTTTGAGACCTTAGGTTCTCTTGTATATACTAAATACCAATTTTATGTACTCTTACCTGCTTGATTTACCTATTTACCCCAAATTTACCTCCCAACCCTTCGACGGAACAAGATGAAAATATAATCTAGTTGTAGATCTCGTAAAAGTACATATGTGTACCAAATTTCAAATCAATATCTCAAACGGTTCCAGAGTAAACGTGCGCACAAAAAGTTACAGACAGATCGACAGACAGACCGACAGACCGACAGACAGAATTTTTTTTTCGCTCAAACTTAAAATCTGACGTTTCATGGCATTCTAAGCCATTTGAACAATAAAAATTTAAAAAAAATTTTTTTGTCGTTAGGTACTATACTTCCACTGGATGTGGAAGTAAAAATATATTAAAATATAATGGCGGCTTCAAAAATTAAAATAAAAGACGAAGGGCAGCGAACCATTTTGTTCTCGAATATACTGCACAATTTTTTAAGGTTGCGGACCCCCGCCGCCTCCGCGCCGTTTAGTAATGAATTCGATACCATATGTCCTGATATTTTACTAGCCAAAATAAAATATTACGGTTTTGCTCAAAATACAATAAATTTATTTCCCACATAAAATTGTAAGGAATGATATACCTCAAGGTTCAACCTTAGGAACAATATTGTTTCTCTTATATATAGCAGACCTCTGCAGCTGCATGGAATCTGTAAATTACCAGTGTTATGCTGACGTCTGTCAACTTTACATATCAAAGCTATTGTATTTGGTTACAAAAGTTGGTCTATTGCAGTGGAAAATTTAGTTAAACTGCAAATTGAACTGAAGTACATCTTGGAAAAATTGTCAAGAATTTGGGGCTTTTAATGAGCAATATTTAAATTTTATTGGTCATGTAAACAGTGTATATAAGAAATGTTTTTACATTCTGTATATTTTGTATAAGTTTAAAAATGTCTTCCCAAATAATTTAATATTAAAACTATGTGAGTGTCTTGTTTTACTAAATATTGACTATTATTTAACAGTATATGGATCGTATTTAACTAATAGCGATTTTCACCCCCTTTTTATATAAAATAGGTTGGTTAAAAATTGAATATATGGTTATAGTCCAGTCAACGAAAGAATTGTAGAGGACATGGAGCAGGGGAGAATTTTCCTCTTCAGGAATGTGTTGTAGGTAGTTAGGAGGTAATCATACTAAAAGCCCCCGCCCCTAGCCCTGCCGCTTCAGGGGGGAGGGGGGTGGAAAGGTTCCTTTTTTCGATTCTTCGCCTATAACTCGGAAATGATGCGTCGTACGGAAAAAGGTAATCTATGCAAAATTAAACATAATTAAATTTCCTATAAGAATGTCTATATTCATTTTCTTCCAATGTGTTATAGTTTACGAGATATTCGCCAGCCAGAATAGATAATTAATAAATAAATTAATTAGGTACCTTGAATATTTCTATCAAAACGGTTTACCGTGGTCTGCTAATAAATCACAGTCACAAAACAATCTTTATTTTACAACACTCGACGTATTTACTAAAGTAATATTTTGTCGAAATTTATACATTTCCTTAAATATACAGTGTGACTTACTTAAGATGAAGACACTCTCATAACTTTTTTATTTTGTTTCCGATTTGAATCAAATTTTACTCAAGTATAGAACAAATTGGGATCTACTTATGACCAGAAAGAAAGAAAAGACATTCGCCTGCTACAATGGCAAAGCCACCTGTGGTACCAAAATGTGCTGAAAAAAATTAAAAAATCATATTAGTGGGTCTTGTCACGTATCTACCACAAATTGCGGAAACTGTGGATCCCCTTCGCCAGATGAGCTTATGTATGAGAAATCCCCCATTAATAACCATATCAAATTTTGGTGTATGTACGTTTGTGGCGTCGATCCGATACATTTTTCAGATTTTTTAACATTCAAAATATTTTTATTATGAAAATAACAATTTAAAATGTGATGTGATTAGTTATACTTATTTTAAAAAAGAATCATCAAGATCGGTCCAATGGGAGTTGCTGGCGAATCCGGAATAGAAAAATGGCTTGTGCTTTAAATATATAGATTGTTAGCAACCTTTTTTGAAGGGGGTTCAATTTCTTGTTCATTTTTTTTTGTATGTGAGTGTCCCTCGACAGTGTAACTGACATGTGTAAACTTGTCTTAAAGAACTAAATAAAGACTGACCAACCCGATATCAATAAAATTTCTTGTATTGTTGTCTCCTTTCAAGGAAATTATATGTCATATAAATCTATTTTAACAATAGTTTTACATCAACTTCTTGTAGGTGATTTAATTTCAATGGTGCGTCAATAATTAAAAACATTGATAGAACATGAAAACAGCCGCAAAAGTCAATTAAACAATAACGAGCAGACTTTAAAATAAAATAATAATTAATAAATGATAAGTTTTACGATAACTACGAAAGCGTAAGAAATATGCGTCTGGGAATACTTCCAAGTTAAATCAAAGGACTTTGTACCGTGAACCCTTCCTTGTGACCTATTAAGATAAACTTTGCTAATATTCATCAACTGCTTTGCCGACAGAGGATGACGATATGTGGTAAAAATATAACATTAATCTTTACCTATGCTTAATCTCTGAATCTAATCACTTGGCTTTGGGGTTTTTAAAAAATATTATATATAGAGAACGTTCTAATAACATAGAAGAATGGAAAACAAAACATGCGTTTCGGCAATAACTCCTGTCATGATTGGAAATGCAAGAAATGCTGTAAGGAGGTGTTAAAAATGCATGGATGTCAATCGAAGACAATTCAAACATTTATTGTAGTTTAGTTATTCCCATTTTGGCAAAATTATGTTATATTATAAGAAGTGTAGTTGTTGTTAATAATTTTCCATGGCCATTTTCACAAATACATTAGAAACTACTTTTTCTAGAGATAAGTATGACATACCTATGATATATCGTTCAATAGCTAATTTAAGTTGTAGTCGAATAATGAAATAAATTACAGGATATTCCATTTAAAAAAACACAAGTACGTCTATATATAATAATTATATAGTAATTTACAGGGTATTCCATTAAAAAAAACACAAGTATGTCTACAGTGTGTCCCAAGATAGATGTAACAAGAGGTTAATGGACCAAAAATTTTGGAATTTTGGAATGGTATTTAGGGATTGGGTCCTGCTTGTTGTAAAACTAAAGTATACCAAAAACGACTTGATTTGGTGTTCTACAGGGTGTTTTATAAGCAAAGTTGTAAAAATCACCACTAATAAAGTACCTTTATTTTTCAAAATATGAAAAAGTTCCACTAAGAAAAGTTATTTAGAATGCAATTTTATACCACTATACCAAATTTCAGGAATATAAAATTATTTTTTTGAAACTTCCCATTTTTTGCGAATTAAGAGTTGAATTCATATTTAAAGTTGTGTAGGAGCAAATGTTAATCATCTCAAAAAGTAGGCTATTGGCGCTGATAAATAAAAAATTGAATATACGAGATGTAAGAAGGTATAATGTTAATCGAACTAATTGTAAAACAAGAAACAATTACTAACAGAAGATTAATGAGGTTTAAAAATTATAACAAGTAATAAATGTCAAAAACATAACATATTCACAAACAAATTAATTATTGACCAATACAAAACAATGTTTACAATTTTTTTATTATTCGACGTAGCTACCACCCACATCCACACACATTTCGATCCTTCGCCTGAAGTCCTTAAAACTGTTTCGAATATGATCTAACGGTATGGAGTTTACGGCCTTTGTAATTCTCTGCTTCAATACTGATACATCATTAGGGTTCAGCGTAAACCAACTGCTTGAGGCGACCCCATAAAAAGAAATCCAATATTGGGGATCTCGCCGGCCACTTGATTGGTCTATTCCTGGCAATCCAATTTTCTCCAAAATTTAAATTCAACCAACGATTAACCAGTTCTGTGATCATGTTGAAAATGAACTAAAGGCATATCTCTTAAAATATTTAAATGTTCTTCAGAAAATCTTTCAAGAAGCTGTAAATAAGTATGCTGGTTTAACCTTCCCTCAATGAAATAAGGTCCAATAACTCCAACGTGATAAGAAACGGCACACCACACATTCACTTTTTTATAATATGGTCTTCTACAATGAATTCTAAAATTGGGATTTTCATAAGCCCAAAACCGACAATTCTGAGATGAAACAACACCATTGGTTGTGAATGTGGATTCATCTGAGAAAATTATGAAATGATGAAAAAAATCTTTCTTCCATGATTTTTTCTCCAATGGTCAAACAAAAATCCAACCTAAGGCCGTCATCTCCCTCTTCGAGCGTATGTTTATAATTTGCTTTATATGCCCTAATTTTCTTTATCTTGTAAACTCTTTGGAGTTCAGACTTGCTAATATTAATAAGAGCTGATCTCTCTCTTAGTGGCATCCTAGGATTTTCTATAACAGAGGCATGAGCTATAATAGCCCCAACATTGTCTTCATCATATGCTTTTATTTTTCTTTTCTTGTTAAGAACACTACCAGTAGCCAGAAACTTTTTAATTATTCTCATAGCCTGAGTACGTGACACAGCAGTGTTTGGAAATTTCAAATTAAATTGGCTTACCACTTCTTTTAGCGAGTTATCACCGCCAATTCCGTAGCATTGCACAATATAAATTTTTTCACGCACTGTGAGTACCATTTTCACTTAATTTTTTATGCTTGGTTCGTTAATTTGAAACAGAAATTAAGGATAATATTGACTACGTTTGACAGATATGTCAATAATAAATGATAAATGTGTATCCACTGCTTTTCTGATAGCCTACTTTTAGCTTCTACATAACTTTAAATATTAATTCACAAAAAATAATTTCTATGCAGTTTTAATTGAATGGTTCAAAATAAAATACTAATTTATTGAAAAAATGGGAAGTTTCAAAAAAATAATTTTATATTCCTGAACTTTGGTATAGAGGTATAAAATTGCATTCTAAATAACTTTTCTTAGTGGAATTTTTTCATATTTTGAAAAATAAAACTACTTTATTAGTGGTGATTTTTACAACTTTGCACCGAGAAAATTTTTTCACCATCATAGCGAAAAAATAAGCTGTAGTAGCAGAAAACTCTAATAACATAGGCGCCAGTGTAGTACTGTGCTGTAGCAGAAAATTTTGATTTGCTGGCAGTACTTTACAACCACAGTATACTTATTTCATAAAAAATAACTTTTTTGATCCAGGAAGATAACATTGCTACTATTGTTAAGGAGCAATTGCTGTTGTTGGTAAATATATTTCTGTCAGTATAAAGTAACTTGCAAGGAATATAAATTGACTTCACTACCACAAAAAAGAGACTTGGAGTCACTGTAGATTGATTTGCCTATAGTCGTAAAGTAATTTACTGTTACTATAAAGTAACTTTGCTGGCATTATAAAATAGTTTTGCTACCCTAGTAAGATTTTTATTGCCATTATACAGGGTGTTTCAGGATTAACCGGTCAAATTGTAAATTTGGAATAGGTATTTCTGAATATGAAAAATATTTCCTAGGTATAATAGGTATCCGAAAATGCCTCATGAAGGAGTTATACCATTTCAAAATTTTTAGCTGCCATTTTTGTGGTATAATTCTTCAACGTTGCATTTCTGAACATACCTTCATACATAAAGGATTTTTTTTCATATTTTGAGGTGTCCCATCCAAATTTAAAATTTGATGGTTAATCCTGAAAAGCCTGTACAAGGTCTTCCAAATTAAATAGACAAAATTAGCTAGGTGCATGATTCATTTTTTCAGGACAAGGAAAAGTGGTTTTATAATCACATAAACGTTTTTTAATGTCCGAGTCGTTTATTTAAAAATATATATAATGCAAAAAAAGAAATAAAACCAGTTTAACATTTATTAACCTATAGGCACCTACTGAAAATGCAACTCTATATGTCAGTGATTTCCACAACAAAAGAAAAGAAATGCTTTTTGAAATAACATTTTGATAAATAAATAATATGTAATTGAGGAGTTTCCGGTAGAAGGGGGCTAAGTGCCGAAAGTAAAATTTCTAAGTTATTATGCAATCAAAAATTTCTACATACCACCTACTAATATGCAGAAAGCGGTTAGTTGCCAATAAAAGAAGCTGTTTAAATTTTACTTTTGGCACTTAGTCTCTTTCTACTGGAAGCTCCTCAATTATACTAAAAATTTTTCCAAAGGACGAATGAACATTGTCAGATGAAAATTGAAAATTCTTGACAGAAAATAAATAAATGAAATCAGTTTCACGTTTCTTAACGCAATCATACTGATACATAATTATTTGCATTTCGTGTAATTATAACGTTCGTATCATAAATTTTCAAATCTCGAAAGAAAATGCAACTATCTATGTCAGTGATTTCCACAAGAAAGGAAAATAAATGCTCATTAAAACTTTTTGAAACAACATTTTGATAAATAAAAATGTCATTTTCATACTAGAAATTTTGCCAAAGCACGGATAACGATAACTACAACTCGAAAATAATTGGAATCGAAAGGCTTTGCACCACTAATCAGTAATCACTAATCACTAATCAAGAAATATATCTTCACCACTAATTAATACATAATTTGTGTACACGGCACACGGCATGTACCAAAGATTAGCACGTATACCGCACCACACCACGTGGCACGTACTATAGGTATGCTACTCTGGTCAGTAGTGGCCCCAATACAAATATGATTGTATTGTGAGGAATGAGAGAATAATGCAATAATGAGATTCTTCTTCCAGCCCGCGCAGCATAACCAAAGAAAACAATAAGAAGACTAAATTAGAATTTCACTCTTATGACGAGAACCGAGTCTACTTTCGCAAAGCGCATGCGTTAGCTCAATTTTTTAAAGAATTCTCTTTTGTACCAGCTAAGTTTTTTTTAGGAACAATAATAAAGTTTTCAACTGCAGTTAAAATATTTATACAAAATTTGACTTTCTGAAGTAACAAAGTACATTCCAATGGTAGTTAGAAATTATTTAGTGATTGTAAATTAAAGTTTTATAAAATATTTTATTGTGTTACAGTATAGACTATTTATTATTCCAGCAAAAAATGTTTCTGTTACTGTGAAGTGCCGCAGCATACCGATTTTTTTAACTGCAACATAGAGTGTTTACTGTTATAAAAAAAATATATGTTCTAATAGCAAAAAAAGTGGTAGCAAAGATTTTCTTTAGGCTAATTTTCTCGGTGTGCTTATAAAACACCCTGTAGAACACCAAATCAAGTCATTTTTGGTATACTTTAGTTTTACAACAAGCAGGACTCAATCCCCAAATACCATTTCAAAATTCCAAAATTTTTGGTCCATTACACCTCTTGTTACATCTATCCTGGGACACACTGTACATATATATCTCGAGGTATGCATAATTTTCTTCTTATCAGCAACGGATTCTACTCAAAAAAGTGCCTTAAGATTAAGAATGTGTTACTCGATTTTCGATTCGACACTTGGTAATTGAGATAGAAGTCATCCAAAAATGCCAATTTTCCAAAAACGCTCTGTCCACCCTGCACAATCGGGATTTCGAAAAAATTATTCCACATCAACAGCGTTAACACATTCAGTGGATGATTTTCTTAAAAACATTGATGGTGGAAAATGTATATGTTTGGTACTCATAGATTTCTCAAAGGCTTCTCTGCTATCGGCAAAACTTCGTTATTATATTACCTATTTACATCACATTACCTACTTCCTTAACTAAAGTCAAAATTAAGCAAGACACTTCTTTTGTGTTCTACAAATTTTAAATCTCAGTTTTCAAAATTCTGATGGCTGCCAAACATTACCTCGTTGACACCCTGTATCATTTTCATATTTAGTTTCCTGGTGTTACGAAACTTATTAGTGTAGATTTTTCTTATCAAAAGTACACTCATTAACTGGCGTAATAATAATCAATATAAAATTACGTAAAGTTTCTGCATTCCCACGGAAGTAAAAGTGCAACGATTTTGTGATGCCCCTGTTTCTCTTACATCAGACATCACTTAAGTTTGTGACAAATGACAATAAATGAACTTTCATAGTTATTAATTCGACAGAATACATTTCCTAATTCCAGTTTAATCACCTCAAAAATAAATTAAATTGTTTGCTTATATAACTATAAAACTATTATAATTATACAAGATTACATTTTTAGGAAGATTTTTTTATTGTTACAACGTACCTAGAAATAAAATCCTATACATATAGATAATGACCTGAAATTACCTTATTATATTAAACAACTTGTGGATCAAATGAAAAGCTACTATTTTTAGTTCACTAGCTAGAGTGTAGATTGTATAAAGTACAAATACCTGTATCTCATTGTGGCTCTAAGAGGATTAATAGATGTAAGTTTAACCTTCATAAAGAATAATAAGCTAAACTTATCACAATGTAAATATTTATGGTCGATTTTCTTTCTTTTGGAAAATCCGTTCCTATGCATGTACAATTGTTGCAGGTATTTATTTATTTAAAGGTACACTACCTAAACAGAAGGATCCAAAAACAGAGTGGGAAAATCACAAAAATACAAAATTTTTGTAAAACCAAAAGTAAGTGCATACCTTGCTGGTTCTTTCATCCAATAATGGTATTCATATAATATTAGTTCGTTAGTCAAATTATTATTATACTCTTCGGAAATAAAGAAGAAGAATTCTGAATAATTTTCAAAATGTCCGTCTGTCCGTCTATCTGGCTGCCTGTCCGTCCTTCACATTTCTTATAAGCATGGTAACTTAAAAAAGTCCGATTGTTTTGTCTTGTGAAATGTAATTTTCTGTCATCATTTGTATATATTTCATCATACATTCCAAAACAATATATTATTCAATTGTCGACATGATTTTCATCTAATTAGATTAATTAGGGAAAGATTGAAAAAAATTACTGTAACTCGAAAAAATTTGTGCAGATTTTAAACTTTGGTTACAAATTTAAAATAGGCCAAAAAAGTTTAGGAGTTTTTGCGGATCCGCGGGAACTTATAAGGGGTTCCTCACCCCCCCATCGAAAAATGGCATTATTTCGGTTAATTATTGCGTTAAAATTAATTTAAAAACACCAAATTAAAGATAATTTTTCCAGAAAAATCGATTTTTTAATTAAAAGTACCCCTTTTCAACCCCTTATAGGTTTCCGAGGATCCGTAAAACTCCTAAACTTTTTTGTTTCGTGAACTTTGGCCTGTTTTGAACCTATAACCAAAGTTTAAGGTCTGTACACATTTTTTTCGAGTTAAAGTTTTCCTGTACTATATGTAGAAGAACAAGTTTACGATTAGTAATTTGAACATTAGTGATCTGGTTCGGTTATATTTGCCCTTCTAATCTGAAGCGTACATGTGAATTGAAAAATAGCGTCATAGTATCTCCATTATTAAATTACTTTCGATTTCTTATTATGAATCCCAGACATTCAAAAGCATTTGCAACCATTTTATATGATTCGAAAAAGTAAGCTTGGAGTAGAATAACACACCTAGATCTTTAAATGTATGACATCGGTGTATAAATATGAACATTATTTATGTTATAAAAAAAAATCAAATCGAGTTTTTCTCCATCAATAGAGTATTAACCGTATCGTATAAATTTAAATCAACAGCGTAAAGTAACTTCGTATATTGTGGGCTAATAGTGATATAGTTCATAAAAATAAGACGAGTAGAGGCCTCAGTACAGAACCTTGAGGCGCACCCGACGTAGTAGTGCTAGTAACAGACTGGAAAACACGATATTGTACAGATTGACTTCGGTTAGTCAAGTAGGACACAAAAATTGTGAAGTAGCATAGCGTGATCCAGTCTGTCAAATGCTTTTACAAAGTCCGTATTAAATTAAGTTATTTTCGATTTCATGGAATTATGCTTGTCTTTGTGGTCAGTCTATATTGCTTGTTTGCTGCTTGGGTTATCACCCAGTATCAAGAACATCCGGTGGCTGAACCAATATATAGAACAATATATATCAATATCTTGAAAACATGAAATATATCAGAAGATGCAATAACAAACGTGTAAACAATCACTTTAACATCATCTTGTATAAACATACCTCGGACTTGAGTGCATTGCAAACATCTACACAATCATTAACGATATTAACTATCTACGTAGGTAAATCTTTTATTGATAAATGTAACACACAAAGTACGTAATAAGGTACTCCCACAAATTTGGGTCATATCATATTTGGATAGGTACTTAATTAATTTTGTAAAAAATTAAAGTGTTTAAAAAAAAGGGTAATTGAAAATGATGAATAAAATTTCACGCAGCTGTCCGGTTAATTGAAGCTTATTACCTAATGTCGATATTGAGGTCGGGTCGGTTAAAAATATGTTCGTTTTTACTCTTCTATGGTATTGTGATCAAGAACCATAAAAAAATTAACTGCTGTATGCATGGATGCATGTTAATGGTGTGTTTGAGTTTCATATTATTTATTAACAATCGTGCAGTTTCATCAAATCTGAAAGTTTTTTGCTGACGATCTAAAAATATATAGGAATATCAATGGTTTAGAAGATTGTGTAAAACTGCAAACGACGTACTTACAATCCATTAAATTAAATTACAAATTTAAAAACCCCCGACATATTCAAAACATTGGCGAAATAACTGAAAAATAAATAAACAACATTTTAAAAATGATCAAATAATATGAAATGTTAGAGAATATTATTTTGGGTATTAAATCCCAACTTGCACACTTTTTTATTTATTATGAAAATACCTCCTTTCTGTATATTGTTGCTTTAATCTGGGCACGCTAATATACTAGTTAGGTAAATACTTTAAAGCACTCATTATTGGAGAACCAATCAAAACAACTACTCTTCTAGCTAATACTGACGAAGTATTGAATTACAATATGATATGATTCCAAGCATTTTAAAATTATATTGAAAATACTTAAATCATTTATTTAAATTCAGTCATTCACAACAATTATTATTGAACATTACATTCTATTTCAAGTCTAGAAAAGTTGTACAAGTAGAGTATAGAAACATTCAATCATTATTTATAAGCCTATTCTTGATTTATTTTTACAATTAATTATTTTTTATTTATTTGCTTTCATTATGATTACAGAATATTATTTAGGTACTTACACACTTTTTTATTAACTCCCGACCCAAAGGAAGGGTGTTATAAGTTTGACGCGTATGTTTGTATGTCTGTCTATCTGTCTGTCTGTCTGTGGCTTCATATCTCTTCAACGGGTGATCCGATTTTGATGCACTTTTTTTTATTTGAAAGAGTATTTTGTCGATAAGGTTTTTGACATATTAGATTTTGATGTTTGGTCGACATCTTGATTACGAGCTTTTATTTAACTTGCCTTGTTCTTGTGGGTCAAATTTTGCAACTGAATTTTAAAATAGTTATCCCCAACCGATTGAGCTAAAATTTTCCATACACGTTTAGTTTGGATGACAATGTATGGTTAGCTAAGTGACGTCATTTCAAATCGAATATGGTGGACTCCCAAAGATGGAGGACCAGTTATTTTTTATGCACCCCCATGATATGGGTATCAAATGAGAAGAATACGAAAATAAAATAACGTCACACTAAATTCAATATGGCGGACGCCCCAAGATGGCGGACAAAATTTTTTAGTTTTAACACTATAATTTGATCGTATAGTGTATTCGCTCATACGTTGCATTCTAAGAAATGGTGAAGGATTCGATTTAAACTATAAGTTTTACATCGGATAGGAACAACGCAATGAATATACACTTCTCCAAGAAATTAACGCACCACCAAAAAATAACCAAAAGTTTGAGCCAAAAAGTTTGACGCGTATGTTTGTATGTTTGTCTGTCTGTCTGTCTGTCTGTGGCTTCATATCTCTTCAACGGGTGATCCGATTTTGATGCACTTTTTTTATTTTAAAGAGTATTTTGTCGAGAAGGTTTTAGACCATATTAGATTTTGGTGATTGGTCGCCATCTTGAATTAGCCATGTTGAACTTCTCTAGAAATTGTTCGATTGAAGTAAAATTGAAAATGTGCAGACAATTATGGTAGCCGAATATGATTTCGGCCTCACTTTGATTTGGTCATATGAAACTGGTACGATTAGATACATTGATTTTCAATTTTTTAACCCTCGACCCAAAAAGAGTTTAAGTTTGACTCGTATGTTTGTATGTTTGTTTGTCTGTCTGTCTGTGGCTTTATATCACTTCAACGGAAGATTCGATTTTGATGCAGCTTTTATTAAAATTAAATATAACACATAAATATATTTATAATAGAACCGGTCTTGTAGACCGTGTGTGACTAGTAAAATACAAAATTGGACCGCGTCGGCTTAAAAGTTAAAAAGTGCTGTGTGGGACTCATGATATAATAATACGCTATGTTGTATGAATATGTTTAGTTTAAAAAGTATAAAATAAAATTAAATTACAAATTTAAAAAAACCTCGACACAAAAATATCGACTAAATAACTAATATAAAAAAAATAAATTAACACAACTTTAAAAATTATGAAATAATTCTGATTCCATATACGAACTCTTATGATTTATTTAAATCCAGCTTACATTTTCTTTATGTCCTCGATATTTGCTTTCTTATACGCATGAATATATCATGGGCTGCTGTAAAGACGAACTACTAAATAGTTATATTCAAAACAGCAGCTCCCGATACATTCATGCGTATAAAAAAGCAATTCTCGAGGACATAAAGAAAATGTAAGCTGGATTTAAATAAATCATAAGAGTTCGTATATGGAATCAAAATTATTTCATAATTTTTAAAGTTGTGTTAATTTATTTTTTTTATATTAGTTATTTAGTCGATATTTTTGTGTCGGGGCTTTTTTAAAATTTGTAATTTAATTTTATTATGAAATGTTATTATTAATTTGAACAAGCAATGAATGCCCCTAACTAAAGGAGATTGTAGAGGACATGGAAGGGGGGAGAATTTTTCTCTTCAGGAAGGTGTTGGGGGTAGTTAGGAGGTAAACATACTAAATGCCCTCGCCCTTATAGCCCTGCCAGTTCAGGGGGGTGAAAAGGTACCTTTTTTCGATTCTTGGCTTATAACTTTTTTATTTTGTTTCCGATTTGAATCAAATTTTACTCAAGTATAGAACAAATTAGGATCTACTCATGACCAGAAAAACATCCGCCTGCTTCAAACGCAAAGTCACCTGCGGTACCAAAATATGATAATGTGCAGCTTCCCTTTTTGTGTGCCAGGGGTTAGATATTGGTGTATTTCAAATAAACTGAGCCTGAATGTCTCTAAATGTAGGTTTTACTATAGAAAACATTCAAGCATAGAGTTTTTATACGATATTAACGTAAATACATTGGAGCGTGCTAATTCAGTAAATGACTTGGAAAAACTAAGTTTTTCTGAGCATATTAAGACATTTCTATCAAAGCAATTAGAATGTTGGGAATCATTGTCAAAAATTGCACATTTGCAATGTTCAAACCTAAAAATGTTTTACTTCTCGTATATTCTTTCAAAACTTGAATATGGATTATTCATATGGTATTTTTTTTGCAAGCTTTTATTCAACGTGCATGTATGTGTATGTATGTTAGTTAGTATGTTTAGTTCAAATCTTGCAAGTCAATTTCGAACCATTAAACGACGTCCAACGGACTGCATTTTGCACACACGTGTAGTTCTGGGGATAATACGAATATGGTACCAAAAAGTGAGTTTTTTAGTTTAAACACTATAATTTGATAGCATAATGTATTCACTCAGACATTGTATTCTAAGAAATGACGAAGGATCCGGTAATATAGTAAGGACGACGCAATGAATATAAAACGAATGAAGACGTAACTAAAAATTTAAAAATTAAATTAAATGTGAAACAAACAAGCTATTATTTTTATTTAGGTGTACCAAAACGAAAAAATAAACAAAAATTAATTGTCTTAAAAGCTTATCGCGTGGATAGAAATAAAAAAATACTTACTTAGGTACTTACAATCTCAATCAAACAAAATTATTAACTGTATGAACTTCTAGCGGGCGACAAGCTTTTAAGATAATTAATTATTTTATTTTTTTTTGATTTAATACACCCAAATAATAATAAAAGCTTGTTTTTAAAAAGTTTTTTACATTTATTATTTATGCCATAAATCTTCTCTACAAAATATACAAAGAAACTTTCTAAAGTTGTTAGTGTTTAATAGAGGATAGTCTTTATCCTGAATGAGGATATGATTATCAATTACTCCTTATCAAATATGATGGCAAAAGCCTTGAATCACCACGGAAAAACTTCAGTTCAATTTCGTTCTTATTCAAATGAATACATAGTATAATAGACTGCACGATACTGCACTGTTATCTCGGTTATACTTTTAGTACCAAGGCCAAGTTCAAGGTACAATCTCATATTTTATTGTTCATATAGCAGAACTAATGTATTGTTACACAGTCCAATAAATGTAATCTGCCAAATAGTACATCTCTGTGATATTAACTGCAACTCGCCTAGGTAGATAGTCAAAGTAGTTAGAAACAGCATAAATTAATAAATAGTCCTATCTTCCTTCCATCTCTTAAAACTGCAAATCATATTTTATTTTTCCCTTGAAATCAGTCATTCGGTACTGCTTTCATATCAATTTTTTCATTTTTATTTCTATTAAGAACACAGGCACACAAAATTTAAAAAAAGTCGAAACTCAGAGTATTTTGGGACGCTGAAACCGAATATGACAATAAAAAAAGGTTTCAATTATCCAATTTTCCCCTAGTACCCCCCTACAACCCTCCTGGGTGATTGAAATTCCACTTGTTCTTAACATTTGAAAAGCAGGTTTTTCTGGTGTGCTGAAACCGAATATGATGATAAAAACTGATTTGAACCACCCAATCACCTCATAGGACTCCCTACAAGCCCCAAGAGGTAAAGAGGTGCTAGGGGGCGATTGGGTGGTTGAAATCAGTTTTTATCTTGGTTTCAGCGCACCAAAAAACCTACGTTTCAAATGTTTAGAACAAGTGGAATTTCAACCCTCCTGGAGCTTGTAGGCGGTGCTAGGGGGTGACTGATGGTTTAAATCAGTTTTTATCATTATATTCGGAAATAAATCCATTTTTTTAAGATCTGGAGATCAGGCCCAGAGCCGGATTTACGTTTGAGAGGCCCCTGGCACTTCTTATGTGGGGGCCCCATTAATTTTTTTAATTTGTAAATTAACTTTTTCTTGCGTTTTCATCTCTTTTCACTTCCACATCCAGTGGTAGTAACGACCAAAAAATTTAAAAAAATTTTTATTGTTCAAATAGGCTTAGAATGTCATGAAACGTCGAGATTTTAAGTTTGAGCAAAAAAAAAATTCTGTCTGTCTGTCTGTAACTTTTTTGTGCGCACGTTTACTCTGGAACCGTTTAAGATATTGACTTGAAATTTGGTACACGTATGTACTTTAACGAGATCTGGAACTAGATTATATTTTCATCTTGTTCCGTCGAAGGGTGTGGAGGTAAATTGGGGTAAATTTGGGGTAAATAGATAAATCAAGCAGGTGAGAGTCCATAAAATTGGTATTTAGTATATACAGGAGAAGCTAAGGTCTCAAAAAATGTTTGGCATTAGCCACCTCCATTACCACCCCCACCACATTATTAAAGAGGATGAAAAAAAATTGTGATTTAGTACGTGCGCAAGAACCAGAAACCTCAAAATATTTTTTTACTTCATCCACCCCCACTACCACCTCCGCCCTGTATATTCGAAAATAATTTCCGGTTACAGACTTTTTTATGTAGTTTACTTGTATTTTTTTTTAATTTCTAGCTAGAACTCGAGATATCGAGGTCCGACGCACTATTGCCCCAGCCTGATATTGTTAGAACCGAGAACGGCGAGAACATATTCAAATTCGACAACTCAACTTTTTGCTAAACTATAGTGAGGGGTTAAATTTAGCTAGCGAAGGTTAACAGCATTTTGCAAAACAAAAAATTGACCTTTAATTTGCACGATTACTTTTAATATGGGTTAATAAAAGGTTATATTAACCGCAGTATAAGACGAAAAAATTATACAAAGTTTGATTCGCTAATAAAATTACTTGGAACTACCTATTCTTACATATCCCACAAAACAATTATTTATATAATATTTACCTATCGTTACGCTATGTTTTTGTAAGAACTTTGGTTTATATTTAGAATTAAAATAATAATTAAAGATGGTAACGATGTTATTTTCGTTTTGAAGAAAACAGGAGGCTAGACTTGGTTGCCACGGGTAACAAAATAGTAATCTGTTTATTTAATGAGAAAATCTCGGAGAAAATAGACTATTTATACAAATTCAGGCGCAATAAAGAATAATTTTATAGACAAGGTGGTTGACAGTGGCGGATTTAGGGGGGGGGGGGGGGGGGCTAGAGGGGCTATAGCTCAGGGCGGCAAAATAAAGGGACGGCAAATTTTTTGAAAAATACCAAAGGCACATAAAAACAAAAAATTATTATTAGTATATACTATCAGAAAATTTTTAATTTATTTGAGAACGTGTTTTTTATTTTAACTAGACTAGAGTTCCTTATTATAGTCACCTGCACACGATGGTCGCGCGAACGTTAGAACCTCATTTAACTTCGTTATTTTTGGAGTTACGTAAAAGAGTTCAAAAATAAAAGTTATGAAAAATCATACGTATTTTCCAAAAATCATTTCAGAACAATTAAAAGTCGAATTTCGAAGATATGAGAAGATATGAGCTTTTCTTTGGTTTTTTTAAATTTTTTTAAATACCCCATATATTTTTACACCATTTGAAAGGCAATAGAAAAACCTTTTCAATGATGTATGTCACATAGTATTTTTTTTTAAAACTATAGTAGATATTAAGTTTTATATTTTCTTACATTAACTCATGATATCTGAAAAATATATATCAGTTATTGAAATTCCATTTTTTTTTAAATAAACTGAAATTAGATACTAACAGGTATTTTGACAGAACTAACATATTGTTTATTTCAATTTACATACTTTTGTTTTCCATGGCTAATTTGATAAATTGTAAATTTATAGTAAATTAGACAAAAAAAATGTAAGAATAATACCATGTATTATATATAATTATTTTTATTTCCTTTTAAATAGTGTAAATATATATGGAGCGTTCCATTTAAAAAACCAAAGTAAAGTTCATATCTCCGAAATGCGACTTTCAATTGCTATTCTGAAATAATTTTTGGAAAATACGTGTGATTTTCTATAAATTTTATTTTTGTACTTTTTTACGTAACTCCAAAAATAACGAAGTTAAATGAGGTTCTAACGTTCGCGCGACCACCCTGTACATAGAATTTTCTCAATATCTGTTATAAAACTTAAATTAGTAGGAGTTGTTTTGCTGATTGCTGATAAGCCTATCTGGTCTAGGCCTATTTGGCCTATGTCTAAATGAATAACATTTTTAATGCATAGGTACCAAAGTTTATATCAAATTTTATTTTGTTCTCGTTCTCATATGATAAAATAAACAATATTATATATCGATCTGGTTTTTAATTCATGGGGAGAAAGCGTAACGGGAGGGAGCGAGGAGGGAATTGACCCTTGAAAAGAGGAGGCGAGGTGTAGAGGGAATATCATTTTTTACTGCTGAGGGAAGGGGCAGAGAGTGGGAAGGGGGTGGGAGGGCGTCAAGTTTCCGATAACCCCTAGAAGCCACTGTTAAACACGTTTTTTAACATAGGTAATTGAAATACTGCTGCCAAACATTGTTCCACTAACGAAATGGATACGACACATTAATATGATTGAAAAACCAAGTTCACATTTCTTGGTCTTGATGGCAGGATTCCACAAGGGTGCAAAGTTTTAGCAACACTTGTATATTTGAGCCGTTTTAGTAATCATTTCGATTTGAAATTTTAAGTGGTGATTGTACTTTATAAAAGCTATATTTTTCCAAAATTTCATTGAACATTATCCATTATTTTTGAAAGAACAGTGATTTGTTTAAAAACGCATAATTTTGCAATGTTCATTTTTTTTTTAATAATAATAACAATTGGAATGAATTATAGTTTATGTAGGTACTTTTATTGTACAGCTCAAAACGAATATTTTCCTTCTTTATTATTGTTTTCCATAGGACTTTATAGATTTCGAGATATTCAATGAAAGCCGACTTCGCCATCATGTGTCACATTCGAACTAGCAGGAAATTTGTTACATTGTTCTTTCGCTTCCTTTACTCTCCTTTGTATTTCTGCATTTTTGCACGCGAAACTATGTGCATTTATTACGAGGCTAAACTATGAATAATTACTCATATGTACGCGTCGAATAAATAAAGTATCATTTAATTATCAACGTAACAATTACCCAGGCACACAAAAAAGTGGTCTGTTCGCGATTTACTAAAAATCGGTGGATGATAGAGCCAAATGGGCACCTGATTCATGTTCAGCGCGTCTAAATACATGAGAATTACACAATAGAATCCCAGAAACAAATCCCTTAAAAGGGCCGTAGCTCCAAAACAAAGGGTTTTCGAGGGTTGTCGCCATGTGAACATTTGATTAGCATCAAATCGACTACCAAAATCCAAAGTTTCAACAAAATTTATCCTGATACAAAAATCAATGTATTTTAAAGCATCTGGTGTCAGTAACTTCTCTTTTATGAATGTATTTGTTACGTGCAATATATAATTTTAACTTTAAAGTTGGTAACGTAGTGGACAAAAATTGTTTTGTATTTTCTGCCGAAAAAAATATAAAAAAGACAAAAAGTGTACTGCTGCTGGTCAGTAAGTTATTATGACGTGTATAATTTGTAAATCGAAAAGAAATATATTTTTAAAAGTCCGTTTGAGAGTGAGGTCTATTTTGAGAATGGCTCAGATAATTCTTTTACTAAAAATTGCTCCATTTTTTTTTTGCAGATTTTGTATTATAGAAGCAAAGATTAGAGAGTTAATTCTCTAATCTTTGATAGAAGTATCCATCTATCTGCAATCGTTTTAGAAATGCCTCAATGCTGAAATTTAATTTGCACTTTTTGGGTATGCCTTGTTTAAATAATTTCTATAACATTTGTTAATAAGATTTCGAGAATAAATTTTGGCAACGCCTGAATCTAGAAAAAATCACCTTTCTATTGGCTTGAAACTTATTAAGAAATGTTAAAAAAATAAGCCTCTGAATATGGTGTAAACACAGAATGAATCAATTTTTAATAACACAAACATTTTCGAAGAGAAATTTTGCTTTTTTGCAATCGTGGGCATAATGGCAGCCTCCACATTTAAATCCACAAGTAAAGGTACTCCCAGATAATGCACGAATTTTTTAAAAACTGTATCCTCGAGTGTACGCAGAGCCGTAGCGAGCCAACTTTTTTGGGGGGTTATTTTTCAAATTTGCCAACTTCATAAACTTAAGGAGCCAACTCTGTAAATAAAAAAATAATAATTCCTCCGAAAAATTGATGAGCGGGGGGGAGAAAATCTAAAAAAAAAATGTTTCCACCGAAATAAAATCCCCCTACCCCCTTGGCTACGGCTCTGAGTGCACGTACTATGATCAAATTTAACGCTCCTATTGAATCTCCTATCATGTAGGTGAAGGTCAGGTCAGATAATATTTTGCATGTGGAATGGGGATGTTTGTATGTATTACAACCTGTTTTCAGGTACCTTGTCATCATTTTTAAAACTGTTCTGGTGTGCTTTTTGTCCATGTCCATGATATTTAAGTATAATTGAAGCACTCCCAGAGAAAAATAATCTAGTGCCTACCTACTTCTAATATAGGAAATATTGCACGAGTCAGCCACGTTGCGTAATTGTAAACAAATTCAAAACTAAACATATTAATAATTAATTAACTAATCACGCAGTTGGCGAATTCTACGAAACCTCGTATCTCAAAAACTATAATTTAACATTAGGCTATTAAATATTTTTAATCACCTTTTGCTTTGGTCTATTCATCAAAGGTCAATGCAAGAATGTCATATGGTAATAAATGCTCGATGATCAATTTATCAAGTCCATCGATTTTATTAAAGTAATTCCAATAATTCCCCAGAGAAATTAGACAAAAATATGGCAAATCTGCAAAAAAAATCAGCAAGCAAAATTTTTGTATGGACCTTTATTTTGTCAATTTAAATAATGTGTCAAAAGTCCTCATTAGGGTTTGCAATCCCGAAATCTCGAAACCGAAAATCCCGGGATCCCGGCAATATTTAAATACCGCGAAGCCCGGGATCGTAGTCGATTGGATCCCGGGATTTTCGGGATTGTAAAACAAGATGGAGCAGTCTTTTAATGCTACAACATTTTAGTTACCACCGGAAATGCGTCTTTCATTTTCATAATAACCTTACACTCAAAGAAAACGATAGGTAAATTCAACCAAAAAGAGCATATGAAATCGCGCCTATCTAGTTTCATAGTTAAATCAATCAGACAAGAATAGTCATACAACTTTATTTGTTTTCGTAAACAAATAGTAGTTTAATAATCATATCTTCTTGTAACAAATTAAATAGTACAATGACATTTTTTTATGTTCACTAACCATTTTCAATTTGGTATACAATTAAATAGTACAACGACTTTGTTTTTTGTTCACCAACTAATTTTTTGGTTGATCTACACTTTATTATATGATGAAGTTTTTTTTGGTTAGCCAAAATCTCAGTATTGAGACATCAGACCACCCAAAGCAAAGATTAGGGATCGTTTATAAGATCCATCCAAATATATCGATGATCCCTGAGAGAATTTGAATATTGCAATCATGTTATTAATTTTCTATAAATTCATAAGAGTGTAAGATAATGCATGATTGATTATTGTCAGTGATTTGTATGTGGCGTCATCTGGGAATAATTTCTGTAATAGACTACGTGGTAAGCAAGCAAATTTTATGGTAATTCTTTTAGAACTTCTAGAAGACGACAATAATATTGGTTTGTCTACCAAGTACAATAATACAGCGAACTAATACTGGGTTAGAATTACAATTCGATAATAGTTAAAAATAAAATATACTATTATCTAGTTTAATTTGACAGAATTCAACAAAATAATAGTCAGACGAACAAAATAATAGTCCTATTCATCTATTTTTTAAGTTAATGTTTGTTTTGTTGTACGACAACTTTTTATTAATTAAAATAACAATCACCTCTTGTTTAAAAATACCATCAATATAGTTTGGTTTAACAAAATTAACGATATTGTTAGTTAACCATTTTTTTTTGTTGAATTTACCCATACTATTTCTTTGAGTGCACTCAAAGAAAAAGATAGGTAAATTCAACCAAAGAGAGCATATGAAATCGCGCCTATCTAGTTTCATAGTTAAATCAATTAGAAAAGAATAGTCATACAACTTTATTTGTTTTCGTAAACAAATAGTAGTTTAATAATCATATTCTTGTAACAAATTAAATAGTACGACTTTGTTTTTTGTTCACCAACTAATTTTTAGGTTGATCTACACTTTATTGTATGATGAAGTTTTTTTTGGTTAGCCAAAATCTCAGTATTGAGACATCAGACCACCTAAACCAAAGATTACAGATCGTTTATAAGATCCATCCAAATATATCGATGATCCCTGAGAGAATTTGAACATTGCAATCATGTTATTAATTTTCTATAAATTCATAAGAGTATAAGATAATGCATGATTGATTATTGTCAGTGATTTGTATGTGGCGTCATCTGGGAATAATTTCTGTAATAGACTACGTGGTAAGCAAGCAAATTTTACGGTAATTCTTTTAGAACTTCTAGAAGACGACAATAATATTGGTTTGTCTATCAAGTACAATAATACGGCGAACTAATACTGGGTTAGAATTACAATATACTATTATCTAGTTTAATTTGACAGAATTCAACCAAATAATAGTCAGACGAAAAAAATAATAGTCTTATTCATCTATTTTTTTAAGTTAATGTTTGTTTTGTTGTACGACAACTTTTTATTAATTAAAATAACAATCCCCTCTTGTTTAAAAATACCATCAATATAATTTAGTTTAACAAAATTAACGATATTGTTAGTTAACCATTTTTTTTTTGTTGAATTTACCCATACTATTTCTTTGAGTGTAGCAAGTATCTAAAACAGTGTTAAATATTATACTACCTTTGTTTGGTTATTTAAATATTTATAAAAAATCGAAAATAAACTCATAGTTCCCTCTCACTCTGCAAAATCCTATTCTTAATAGTAAAATCTCCATATGGTATGCACTTACATCCGTTTTCATGAACAAGGAATAAAAAAAATGATTAAATAGAAGTTACTTGTATATCTATTAACAGGTTAATGATTGAGAATCTTTCAAAAAGCTATCTTCTTGTGAAAAAAAGGAACCTTCGTCTTTGTTATTGTTTTTAAAATATGCACAGATACTAAAGTATTATTAGATATTTTTTACAATTAATTATTTTTTATTTATTTGCTTTTATCATGTTTAGAGAATATTATTTAGGTATTATGTGTAAGTTGTGATTTGCATAATACCTAAATAATATTCTCTAAATATTATTAGATATGTTATATTTGCTTCCGAAATAAATAATATAATCAATTTTATAAACAAATACAACCGTTTCGGTCTAAGAAAGGCCACACTGAAAATTAAAAACTAAATAAAAAATTGTTAGAATTGTGCAAAACTATTTTTCGAGCTACAACGATTTAGACCTTACTTTTACAATCCAATCCAAGAAAAAACAGCCAGTCAAGCTCAAGGAACCATGTAACAAATTCAATAATGCACTGTTACAAACTTAACCGTCAAGGTTCACAACAAAAAAACTCGCCCGGATTCGAAAAATTCAAAGGACGATCTTCCGTCGAAACACTTGGCGAGATGACGACCGCGTGCTACGAAACTCTGGCTCTTAACGCCGACTGATCCGTCAGATAAGGGGACCAGAGTATGTTAGGTACTTTCTCTAATGTCGGCGTACAAGGAATGAATGTACATTACATACACCACAATACGCGGTATTTGCTTTTCTGACTAAGTAATAGAATTGTTAAATGATATCCCTGCTAGTGGATCACAGGATCACGAACAACGATCAAATTAACGTTTTATTGCATTTGCACGCCGGATCGTGGAAGGCTGGGGATGTGTTGCGAAAGCGAGATAATTCAATTCGGTGCAGTTTTGCAATTGTTATTGTTCTTCGTGGCGCAAAAAATTGATTGGTTAAATGGAGTGGAATTTTTAAAGGTGGCGAATGGTTATACAATTTTGTGAATGTTCTGAGAACTGAAAATAATATGCAAAAAAACGTTTTAATAACATGTCTTTGTAATAAATGTCCTAAAAAAACCGCTGCCTAAGGAATCATCAATTCCACATCCAAACCCTCACTACCCCATTATTAAGTGAGATAGTGAGAATGGCTGATGCCAAAAATGTTTTTGAGGTTCTTGTATGTACAGCAACCGAATACACTCAAAGAAATAGTATGGGTAAATTCAACAAAAAAAAATGGTTAACTAACAATATCGTTAATTTTGTTAAACCAAACTATATTGATGGTATTTTTAATCAAGAGGTGATTGTTATTTTAATTAATAAAAAGTTGTCGTACAACAAAACAAACATTAACTTAAAAAATAGATGAATAAGACTATTATTTTGTTCGTCTGACTATTATTTTGTTGAATTCTGTCAAATTAAACTAGATAATAGTATATTTTATTTTTAACTATTATCGAATTGTAATTCTAACCCAGTATTAGTTCGCTGTACTATTGTACTTGGTAGACAAACCAATATTATTGTCGTCTTCTAGAAGTTCTAAAAGAAATACCATAAAATTTGCTTGCTTACCACGTAGTCTATTACAGAAATTATTCCCAGATGACGCCACATACAAATCACTAACAATAATCCATCATGCATTATCTTGCACTCTTATGAATTTATAGAAAATTAATAACATGATTGCAGTGTTCAAATTCTCTCAGGGATCATCGATATATTTGGATGGATCTTATAAACGATTTCTAATCTTTGGTTTGGGTGGTCTGGTGTCTCAATACTGAGATTTTGGCTAACCAAAAGAAACTTCATTATACAATAAAGTGTAGATCAACCTAAAAATTAGTTGGTGAACAAAAAACAAAGTCGTTGTACTATTTAATTGTAGACCAAATTGAAAATGGTTAGTGAACATAAAAAAATGTCATTGTACTATTTAATTTGTTACAAGAAGATATGATTATTAAACTACTATTTGTTTACGAAAACAAATAAAGTTGTATAACTATTCTTTACTGATTGATTTAAGTTTCATAAACTAGATAGGCGCGATTTCATATGCTCTTTTTGGTTGAATTTACCTATCATTTTCTTTGAGTGTAGAAGCACTATTTATTTAGAGAATAACTTTTTTTTTTCTTCCTCATTTAGTATTTGATGTTCCTTAAGTTGTATGACTACTTTACGTTTTTAGTAAACCTAATCGACTTTTGTACAGAGTAGTCGAAAAGTAAGAAATTTTAAAGGACCACGCTCTGAGCTTATGTAAAAGTGGTTTCGGTTAAATTGGCTATATTTTTGATATGTTATGTATTTCGGCATCCTGAACAAATGTGTCCATGGCACGAAGTCCCAAACCCGAGATACGATACGTTAAAGTTGGATATTTTATGTATATCATGTATTTATAGTCCCTCGAGATAAAGTTTTTACCCCAAAAGTTCTGCGACCGGACCGCAAAACATTAACCCTCCCGTTTTCGAGGGCGGGGAACACGATGGTGACAATATTTTCCGACCCACCATCCAACCACTACCCCAAATCGAAAAAACCACCTTTTTCCGATTTTTCGACGCTAGGCTTGCAAGGGCTTGTCAAATCGGGTTTTTCTTGGTCAATTTGAATAAAATAAGTAAATATTAACCACAGGTGATCTAACTCACCCCCAGGGATTGAAACTACCCCCACCCCCAATACCAATATGCCACGAAAATACGAAAATCAGCTGAAAACCGGTATACCCCCGTTTTCAAGGTCGAGGAATACGATGGTGATAATATTTCCCAACCTACTCTTCACCCTCTACCCCTAAACCTGAAAACTACCTCCTTTTCCGATTTTCCGGTGCTAGGCTTGCGAGGGCTTGTCGTATTGGATTTTTTCTTTTTTTTGTTAATTCGAATAAAATAGGTAAATATTGACCACAGGTGACCTAACCCACCCCCAGGGGTTGAAACTACCTCCACCCCCAATAACGAAGTGCCACGGAAACAACGAAAATCAGCTGAAAAGCGGTATATCCGTTTTCGAAGGTGATAATATTTCCTGACCCACTACCCCTAAATCTGTGAACCAACCCTTTGTTGAGATTTCCCGGTGCTAGGCTTGCGAGATCTTGTCGGGTCGGTATTTTCTTGGTCAATTTTAATAAAATAGGTAAATATTTACCACAGATGACCTAACTCACCTCGGGGGTTGAAACTACCCCCACCCCCAATAACTAAATGCTACGAAAACAACGAAAATCAGCATGTAGCAAATTTTGTCAGCTTCAATTTTGTATAGAGTGGTCAAGCCGCTATGACGCATAGTTTCTGAGATATAGGCGAAAAACCAAAAAAATGGCAAATTTAAAGTGCCCCCCTCCCCCCCGCTCACCACCTACGAGTGGGGACTTTTGATATGTTCATCTCCAGACTAGTGCAAACAAAGTTCCGAAGTCAAATTTTCTGTCCCTAAAATTTCCCTCTATAATCATTCGTTGCCTGGCCTAATAGAATCCCCGGTTATTGAGTAAATCGTATCTGAATCGGGATTGAAAAGTGTCAAAACACTGCATGTTTTAAAAAAATTCCATCTGTCATTTTTGTCCAAATTGGACGTAACTATACCTTATCCGAGAAAGGAGGATAGTAATATGTGTGCGACAAACAAAAAATTTATAGTTTGCGACATTTTGACATATATTTGGGGAAAACTCTTAAAACCTGTATTTAGAAAATGGTGTCAGAGGACCAGGCACGGAAACTTTTAGTATACAGTACTGGCATTGCAAAATATTGAGTCGATGTCAATGTAAGGTAGAAGATAAGAGAAATGGACAAATAACAGGGTTGATAAAAATCACGATTTTTTCAAAACAATCAAAAATCATGATTTTTTTGATTAAAATCAAGATTAATTTGATTTTTTAAAATTTCTTAACCCATTACTAAAATAAATAAGTGGAAGTAAAAATTAACTTGTACTTCTTGAAAATTATGTTCGTATTTTTGCTTAAGTTTGAAGTTATCTGCATTTACTCAAACTTTATTATAATATTATAAAAAGTTACACAAAAAATGCTGTAGAAATGACCATAAGCTTTGTACTGTGGTATAAAAAGGTAGTAGTATTGCATATGGAAGTACTAATAATCTGTTATACTCTTCGCAAAAACGAAGAGTATATAGTATATTGTATTTGATCGGCACCTTTCTAACATCGTAAATATCGCTCGCAGAGAAAAAATTTTCATATCATTGTGTTAGTGAATGAATTCTGAACAACTTTCAAAATGTCCGTCTGTCCGTCCGTCATGTTTCTTGTAAGCACGATAACTTAAGAAAGACAAATCCGATTGTACTGAAATTTGGACACTAAGTCAGTGTTAGCTAGGGGAAGAACCCTATAGTTTTTTTAACAAAATCGATCAGTAAATAAAAATGTTATTAATGATTTAAATTTGAGAATTTTTTATTGATTTTTATGTTTTTATAAAAATTCACATTTTTTACATTTTTTTACGTGTTAGGTGGTTCTTACGCTTTTGACTCGGAATCCAAGGGTCCTAGGTTCGAAACCCCCCATGGGGTATAGTATGTTTTTTTTATTTTTACTTTATTTTGCACTGAGTTTTTCACCAACTAAGTTCGTTCTATAAAATTTAAAATGTTTAAAACTAACATTATTTACAAAAAACTGCGAAGAGTATCTTATAGAATGTGTAACAATTATATAAAAAGTTTAGTAAACCGGCGAAGAGTACGTTTTTAGCTTGCTTTTTAGTTACGTTTATTAAAGTTTTTCTGCGTTACCTTTTTTATATTTTTTTAATTTAGAAAATAAATACAAAAGAATATAATAAAAATCTTTGAAAAATAGTAACTTTGTAAATGCTAAATGCTTGATTTAAATCACTGATTAAAATTTAAAAAATCACCTGATTTAAATCGTGATTTAAATCAAGATTTAAATCAACTGATTTAAATCCGCTCAACCCTGACAAATAATATGCTGAAAAGAAACACTTAACCTACGATGTTGCCACTTTTCTCATTAGCTACTTTTTGTTGTCGGTGGAACTCTTAACGTGAAGTGCCTGGCATCGATGTTAATATATCGCTTTCTTCTTTCACGTACATTATTTTGCTATTTATATTTCACTCTATCTTATTATAGGGATCGACCCAAGATTTCTAGCTGCCACTACTGTATGTCATAACATTCTTAAAACGTTATTTGTGATGTGTTCCACCAGGTCTTACTTTTAGCTTATTTATCAACGGGTGGGGCACGCTAGAAAAAGCTCATTCACCTGGGCTACTAGACCTACGACCTGCTCTAAATGATAACAATATACAAGCAAGGATACTATGTAATAAATAATTAATAATAAATCACAATATATATTATACAAATCAAACATTGTAAATATACCTATATACCTATTGTTTACGTATTCTTTTGTTTATTTTATATTTCAAAGCTCACAATATAAACTTTATTAGTCCTTCAACAATAAATTCTTCACACCTGGTTTTATGATGTGTATATTAACATAGCAATATGCGTTTATTTACATATTGTTCAACCTGTAACCTTTTAATATCAGCCGTGTTTATATTAGTATGGGAGCCAGCGATACTTTTAGTTGTTATATTTGTTTAAGCTTCTTTTATATTTCTTTTGGTAACATCCACAAAACAAACTCCTATTTGTTATCGGACCCACAACGCTTGGCAGTAGTATTTCTATAATGTTTAAAAAAATTGTCAATCATGTGTTTAAAGCTGAGATTTTTGTTATTCTTAACATTAACAGTAGGTTAAGTTCGGTTAGGTTGATATATACACCCAATAGATTCAGCTTTTTGATAAAGTCGACTACCTTATTGGGTGAGAGGTTGTCCAAGTCCTCCGGCAGCAGTTGCCCTTTGCCAAAAAGTTAGAACCTGGTTCTTTCTGCAGTAGGACAGGTACATAGAATCCTGGCAGTTCTTGCCAGTACTGGAGGATTTTCCTCTCGGTCCAGGCCAAGATGGTTGTTTTCGCAGTGCTTGCCGATGTGCCAAGCACTGGTATGATGGAAAATGACTTCCTGCCACCTTCATTGTAGACCGTGCTCCTGTCATTGACATAAATATGCAATTAAACCAGTCAATTGACATAAATGTTTAAAGCTGATGATTTTTTTGCCAGTAGTATATTACTTGAAATTGTTAAAAAACTTATGCTGTCGGCCACTCGACGGAACATGACTTTGGCAGGAGCAAAAAAGCCCTGTCAGGCGTTGGTACGTTGGTACCCCTGCAGGAGTCGATTTTGTGCCTAAATATAAGACAAAAAATAAGAAATTAATTTTAAGCAGGTCTTTCGCTGGCGGGCTGCCGTACTATATGATTAAATCCTTTATTTTCACATGTAAAACACAATGTAGTGCGATCGGGGTCGACTCAGTCATGCAGTTATCTTTGGTATAATTAATGTTACTGGAGTTAAGAAATTAATATTTTTTTAAAAATCCACAACTGTTAAAAAAAATTACTATTCTATTATTTTTGCGCGTAAAACATTTATGTTTATGGCGATACCGTTATTTCATCTGGCGTATAGCCGAATCATTACATAGCATTGCATTGCAGTCAGGGCCGTAGTCTTAGGGGGTATAGAGAGTTACGCTACCCCTCTTTGTCAGACTTGGCAAAAGTTGTCAATTTTGGGCATAAGTTGACAAGGAAAGTCGTTCAAGGTCAAATGCAGGCGCGTGCTGGCCCACTGGGAAATGGGAGTTTCTTGGTGGGTCCAAAATATTTCACGATTTTTTCAGAACTTGGTGTCTCCATTTAAGACGATATCATCTTTGGTCTTTGGCGTCGTTTGTAAATAGCATAAATGAACCCTGACCAACAGAGAAAGGCAGATCATTAGTGTGGATGAGGAATAAAATGGACCCCAGAACAGATTCCTGCGGAACATAGTTTTTAATAGGTAGTAATTCAGACTCATTACCGTTAAGACTTATGCCTATTGGATAAAGAGGAAGAAAGCAACTCAAGCAGTTATTAATTAAATTAAAGAATTTTTTTCAAACACTTGGTGAGGAAGTTCCAGCCGCTTCCAGAGGCTGGAGTTTTTAAAATCTCGACAAAAAAAGAAGGTGTTATAAGTTTGACGTATATTTTGTATGACTGTTTGTAATTTCATATCTCTTCAACACGCCGATTTGATGTTGATGCTATTTTCTATATTTGAAAGGGCATTTTGTCGAGAAGGTTTTTACCAAGGTTTTATCTCGATAGACCTTCAAGGAGCTGCACAACATCGATAAAGAGTTAATTACTGTTATCTGCATATTCGCAAATTTGATTTAAATTAAAAACTTATAGTCCAGTCGACTTAGACATCATAAAAAATTTTGCGTACTGCGGACTTTTTTTTTGTGGAAGTTGTTTAAGAGGGCATAATAAGCAAGCACAGAAAACTACACCCTGCTACACCATGTGCGTCCCCTATTTTTAGGGGTTGAAACTTTGAAATTTTACTTTTGTGTCCATATCTGTTTCCCTATTGCGCGTAGGGCTCTTTACCAAATTACACTTTTTGAAGATTCATCCCTCTTCTACATAATATATATATATATATATATATATATATATATATATATATATATATATATATATATATATATATATATATATATATATATATATATATATATATATATATATTGGTTTGGCTATACTTTCCAGACCCGGTCGACTTCACAGGCGACCTCAGACCCACAAGAACTATTGGTTCTAGTGACCTAAAACTTAGCGTTGTATGCTTATTTCTCATTGAACATATCGAGCACACCGAGAGGGGAAACAAATTTTTATAAAAAAAAAAAAATATTGTTTCTTATACGTTCCCAGGACCATGTCATTTTGCCGCATTTACAAACCATTTTATACAAATTCTGTTAAAATGCCGACCATTACAGACCCTACAGTGTTGCCATATTTAACTAACCAATAAGATACTTGTTTAACCCATCTCTCCTTGAATTCCATGTGATTCCCGCGAAAATTTGTAACATTTCATTGCCTTAGTGCCGTAGTGGTTTAATAGATTATAAGACAATACAATATTATCAGATATATAAGTAGTGAAACTAATTCTTTTATAGGATATAATATTCGCTGTGTACCAAATTAAAGGTTAAAGTTATTAAAGGGTAAAAATTAACATATTACTTTCATATCCAGTGGAAGTATAGTAACGACAAAAATTTTTTTAAAAATTCTTAGTTTCAAATAGGCTTAGAATGTCATGAAACGTCTAGATTTTAAGTTTGAGCGAAAAAAAATTTCTGTCTGTCGTAACTTCTTTTGTGCGCACGTTTACTCTGGAACCATTTAAGATATTGACTTGAAATTTGGTACTCATATGTACTTTAACGAGATCTGGAACTAGATTATATTTTCATCTTCTTCCGTCGAAGGGTTGGGGGGTAAATTGGGGTAAATTTGGGGTAAATAGACAAATCAAGCAGGTAACTGGTATTTAGTATATACAAGAGAAGCTAAGGTCTCAAAAAAATTTTTGGCATTAGCCACTCCCATTATCACCCCCTCTCTCCGAGATTTTTCCGGATTTTCACGTTTCAGAGTACATAGTTTGCGAAAATTAAAATCATTTAATTCGGTCAGTCCGTCTGTCTGTTGGCGCCATATCTACAAAACTGCTTGAGGGAGAATGATAATATTTAGTAGATAGTTGACGCTACTGTCAACGAAGAATTGAGATAGAGTTCCGGACCCCATAAAAATATAATTAAGGGAAAAAAATAACTGAACACAGTAATATTTGACATGCAGTTATCACAACTATCAAGGAAGAATAATATAAAAAAAAACAGGGTGGTCACCCAAAAAAAAAAATAAAAATGCGACAGAGGACGATAATATTTCACATGCAGTTACTACAACCGCCAAAGAAGCAAAATATGAAAAAAATATATTCAGGGCGGTCACCAAAAAAAATTTAGAAAATGTGCCAGGGACGATAATATTTTGCATGCAGTTAATACAATTGTCAAAGAAGAAAAATATAAAAAAATATATTCAGGGTGGTCATCAAAAAAAATATATTAAAAAGCGACGGAAGACGATAATATTTCGCATGGGTGGTCACTCAATTTTTTTTTAATAATGTGAAGGGTGGTCATCCTAAAAAAATTTATGAAAAAATGTGAGGAATAATATTTTGCATGCAGTTAACAATTGTCAAAGAAGAAAAATATGAAAAATATATACTGCCGTCCTAAGCCAAAAAGACGTATCTCAAGTTTTGGCCGAAATGCATATTTTCATACTTTAGGATAGCTGGAGCTATTTTCTATATATTTCCATAGCGAAAGAAACGTATTTCAATCGTTAAGTATTTTTAAAGTGCTAACAAAGTTTGACGTATCTAAAAAAATATGAGAAAACCTAAGCGATTTAGCCAATTAGACGTATCTCATTGTAAAAAAAAACTAGTAACCTAATTAATATAAATTCATAACTACACCACTATTAACCTTTACATTAGTACAACTACAAAAAAAAAATATTAGTAAATATTTGAAAATATTGACACGATTTCGAAACTTCAAAACATGCCTTATATCTCAAAACAGTGAAACCTTGAGATACGTCTTTTTGGCTTAGGAGGGCAGTATAGTGTGGTCACACTAAAAAAATCAATGAAAAAATGTGACTGACGGATGACAATAATATTTCGGATGCAGTATAAGACTTTCAAGAAGAAGTTGCTAAAGAAAACAGGACGAAGTTGACAAACAATAAATGTCGGGTTAGATGAGAGCCACATCAAAAAAATATGGTGCTAAAAGCATTTAAAAACCACATAAAAAATAGGATTCCTCCTAAGAAATCTGAATGCCTTAAATTTCTTAGTGAAAATCACAACTTTTCCTCAGACTGGCTAAGAATTATAACATTAGGGTTTAATACTACTTGCAGAGATAAGATGTTTTAGTTAGTTTGCTTATAGTTATTTATGTACCAAGGGTTGTAAGTGCACCGTACGACCCGCGGTGCATATTATATTTTTCGTCATACCCATGAATCATTAAACTAGAAAAAAACTTTAGAAAACTAGTAGTAAGACATACCAAGTAAGGCTTGTCTGGATTTACATCCAAAAAAGTTAAAACATTTAATTTAACACTTATAGACTGGCGGTACATGACCAGTCAGGTGCAACGTTTTTAAAATGCATGCCAATCATATATATGAATGAAATTACCATGAATATGCCAGAAATGCAAATTTTAGGCAGTCGTCGCGTGCCCCAGGGGGGTGCAAATCGGTTTTTTTTGTTTCTTTTTTTTTGGGTTTTATTTATTTATTTTTTTTAATGGATGCCAATAGTGCCAAACGAAAAGCCGTGAAAAAGAATCCAGCGGAAATTCATTGGCATGCAGTTTCCACGCTCAAAACAACTGTTAATGATCACATTAAATCGTAAAATTTTTTGGTGTTCTTGATTTTGAATGATTTTGATTTTGGATTTTTTTTCAAGGCTTTTCGTTTGGCACTATTGGCATCCATTAAAAAAAAAAATAAATAAAACCCAAAAAAAAAGAAACAAAAAAAACCGATTTGCACCCCCTTGTGCACGCGACGACTGCCCAAAATTTGTATTTCTGGCATATTCATGGTAATTTCATTCATATATATGATTGGCATGCATTTTAAAAACGTTGCACCTGACTGGCCATGTACCGCCAGTCTATTAGCCTAGTCAATGAATGGTTTCTAGAGAGAAATGCCGAGATCACAATTTTTGACTTCAGGACTGTGTTTGGACTATTTAGGAGGTAAACATACCAAAAGTCCCCGAACGTGGTGCACGAAGAAGGTCCCGGTTTTTGGTTTTTCGCTCATATCTCGACAACGATTAGACATAATCAAAAAGTGGCTATATGCAAAATTAAAGCTGACTAAATTTTCTACAATAAAGTTGCTATTAATTTTTTTCGTATCTGTTATGGTTCAGTAATTGATTGTATATCTTCTAACTGTATTCTAACTTTATTATAATTTGAAAAATATTTTTAATAATCATCGTAGAAAAAAATTTCTTGTACAGATATACGCTTCACAGCAGACTGAACTCAAATATCGAACAAAAAATGTCTTTGCGTCTGTAAGTGTGTGTGTGCGTGTATATGTATGTGTGCGTGTATACCGTTTCTTGTAAATACAATAACTTCTATTAAACTTATATTTAATTAGAATTTGGAACATATGTAAAACAGCATATTACTATTGAAATTGGGCTATATCTGTAATGCATGGTGATAACCAGAGGCCTACAAAATCTCATACGTAAAATAGGTTTTGTTTTAATTTCAGAGCAAAAATTACAAATCATACAAAAATAAGAAGATTTATAAGATTTATAAACCGCAAAATACCGGGTGTATGTTAGGCAAACCAACTTTATTTAAATTAGATGATATATCAATGTTATCCTAAAATATGGAACATGGATTTTTAATAAGATTATTATGATGTGAGAGTTTGTAGGCCTCTAGTTATCACCGTGTATTACAGATATGACCCAATTCCAATAGGGATTATTGTAATATGCTGTTTTACATATGTTCCAAATTGTAATTAAATATTTTAAGTCTATCAGAAGTTATCGTACTTACGAGAAACGGTATTTACGCACACATACATATACATACACACACACACTTACAGACGCAAAGACATTCTTTATTCGATATTTGAGTTCAGTCTGCTGTGAAACGGATATCTGTACAAGAAATTTTTTTTCTACAATGATTATTAAATAAAATTTTAATAAAGTTAGAATACAGTTAGAAGATATACAATCCATTACTGAACCATAACAGATACGAAAAAAATTAATAGGAACATTATCAGCTTTAATTTTGAGATATGAGCGAAAAAACAAAAACAGGGTCCTTCTCCGTGCCCCCCTGCATCCCCCCCACCTCCTACGTTCGGGGACTTGGTATGTTTACCTCCTAAATAGTCCAAACACAGCCCTGAAGTCAAAAATTGTGATCTTGGCATTTCCCTCTAGACCCCCTCATTGAATGTTCATTGACTGGGCTAACTTGTTATATAAAATTTTTCCCAAATTTACTTGTTATTTGAATATACAATCCATTACTTATGAAAACTAATGACCCGTTGCCAATGACAACAAATATTTGTTACATAAGGCGTCACTTACGATTGACAAAAAAGAAATTAGAGCATACTTACGAGGGAGGTATGACGAGAAATACTTTTTAGACCGTCTTTCTTTACAAGCCCACCTGAAGTTTTGATATGTTAATCTCCCAAACCCACTGGTGTTCAGACGTTCACAAGCTCGAAACCGGGTCTGCAGACGTCATTTTTGGTTTGTGTAGTCGGCAGTTTGTTACGAAGTGGGCTTGTAGAGTTGGCAAAGTAAATGTAGAATATTTTTATGAGTTAAATACAACTTCCTCGTCATCAGATACATGGCCATCAGATATACTTGAGCAACCCTTTGTATCTGAAAATTCTCAAGACTCGAAATGAGACCGAATACCAGGCCGTTTCAACTCTAAAAAAACTGTCAATTCGAACATTAATTTAGCAAACATTTCCGCTTGCCACGACCATCGAAAACTACTCCTTGAGCAACCCTTTGCATTTTAAATTTATCCACATTCAAAACCGCGTCGAAAACTGTGTATTAACCAAAGTAAAACAACCTGTATTCTCTTTAGAACGTTGCAGTCTAATATTGTCTTCAACTCTAATATTCTTTTATCTCCTACTACAAGCGTGAAGTATGCCAATGAATCAAAAATGCTTGGTTTGAAAATTGACTGTAGCCTTAAATGGTCTAATCGCATTCATGATATGCGTGGAAAACTGTCAAAGATCTGTTATGCATTGGCGATAACATCTAAACAATGTAGCCTATCAATAGTAAGACAGTTGTTCATTCTTGCATAAAGTACGGTATAGTACATTGGGGTTCCTCATCCAAGGCAAATAGAGTTTTTTTACTGCAAAAAAGGTATAATAGCCCTTTAAAAGCTTAAACATTCTTACTTTGAACTCTATTTACATTTATGAGTTGTCATGTTTTGTTTACAAAAACAGAATCAAATTTAACGAGATTAGAACTGATCATCCATATAGCACTAGGAAAAAAGATCTCCTTTTACCAAAAGAACACAGAACGGCTTTATACCAAAAAAGTCTTTTTTTCATGGGTTGTAAATTTTTTAACTGTTTGCCTGAGCATATTAAATCTATGACAATATTTTTTAAGTTTAAAAAGGCTTTTGTTGGACATAAACAGCTATAATGTTGACGAGTTTTTACAAAATGTGTGACTACTTACTCAGCACTAAAACACTTTATTAACTAAAATATTAATTTTGAATCTCTGAGAGGTAGTTTCTGATGGCCGTGGGAGACCCTTTTTTTTAATATTGTTTTAATCAATAAAATATTTTACTGTAATATCTTTGAAACCAGAGTGGTATTCGGTCTAGTTTTGAATCTTGAAAATTTTAAAATACGAGGGCTCAAGGGAGGTAGTTTCCGATGGCACTGGAAGTCGCAGATTTTTTGCTAAATGAATGTTTTAATTAATAAAGTGATTCAGCGTTGAACTTTTTTTTCATTTCGTTGATTGATCAAAACTTCTAACAGCTGTAACTGAAAATTTTCAGAAAATTTAGCTGAGAGTAATTTTCCATAAGGATTCTGAGGGTCCTTTGTTAAAAGGTCCCTTGTGTTTAAGAAGCTCTTTTTTGAAAAATAATTACAACTGGATTAATTTTATTTGTCACATATTATCGAATAAAAATTGACTACTAACGTCAACAAAATAATAAATAATAATTTAGTTTGCAGCTCAGCAGCCTGCCGCGAATAGAAAAGACCACAAACTTAGTAGTTCATTGCAAAAGCGTTGTTGCCAAATTTAGGGTCTGTGAAAGTTATAAAAGTAGTACAGATTATATACAATATACAAGCCCAATAAGAGCGCCCCCTACCCAGTCAGACCCGAAACTAAATCAGTATATAAATTGTGATAAAACCATCTTTACACGCCCACCTGAAATTGTGTTTATGTTAATCTCCCAAGGTCACTGATGCCAAAAACATAGTCAGACGTTCACAAGCCCGAAGCCGGGTCTGAAACTGTCATTTTTGGTCTGTATAGTCGGCAATTTATTACGAAGTGGGTTTGTATAGTCGGCAAAGTAAATATATATATATATATATATATATGTATATATATATATATATATATATATATATATATATATATATATATATATATATTACACATTTGCCGTAGGACAAACGGTTTTGGCTGTACGAGGCCGGAAAGGTCGCGCTGTACAGGACAAACAGCTATTATTTCCAATCTACAATACTACACATACTAATGCCCTTAAGGAAGGACGATGATTTGTGAAAAAACTTTCATCGAATACCGCGCGGTTTTCATGATACGGGATGTTGAAATTTTGAAAACCTCTTTTTAAAAAAAAAAAAAGTGAACCTACTTTTTTTCTCTCATTTTTCTTTCATTCATGTACGACCCTAATATAAGAAAATTTACGTTGGTCTCATTTTAATACATTCGTTGGTTTAGGAGCTAGACAGCAAAATATGCCAAAAATGGCTATTTTGGTATTGTTGCATTAAAAAACCAAAACCAGTATAATTCTGGTAAATGTTTTTGTTTATCCTAAAAGTCCAATTCATTGCACATAGAAAATGTGTTTTTGTATTTAAGTAGGATCAACACTTATTGTGTAATAACGATTTATGCCATGTGTTCTCCAGTCTCCATTTTCACAATTTTTTTTTGCGGCCTTATGGTTCATAGTAGGGCAGAAAGCATTATACACGTGGATAGGGCACATAATAGGGTGTTAAAATGGGTATCTTGTTAAAATGCGATAGGACGTACCGTTTTCGAGTAAAACGCACTTGTTTGGTTATGTTTGCTTTGAGTTTTCATTGTGTTCTGAATTGTGATCTGATAAATAAATTCTACATTTTGGTGTTTTCTTTCTTAGGAGTTTGTTTTTTTAAATCATTTTCCGATGAAATGGACATATAATAGTTGTTTCTCGAGGAAGGTAAAATTACTGTGGATTTTGTTATAGACGCAAAATAAGTTGCAATGATGATTCGAGACAAGCGTGAACCTTCAAATAGGGGAGTGAGAACCCCTATTCCGTCCGAGTCCCTTCATTTTTTCATTAGCAATGTCCCTCATAAACAGAAAAAGCAAGAAGCGACACATAGTTTTATTTTTTCGTAGTCAGCGGTGAGTATTTACTAGTCAGTCGATGAAAAGTGTGATCTGAAATAATTTTTTGCAAACAAATGCGTTTTACTCGAAAACGGTACGTCCTATCGCATTTTAACAAGAGATCCATTTTAACACCCTATTATGTGCCCTGTCCACGTGTATAATGCTTTCTGCTCTACTATGAACCATAAGGCCGCAAAAAAAAATTGTGGAAAAGGAGACTGGAGAACACATAAATCGTTATTACACAAAAAGTGTTGATCCTACTTAAATATAAAAACACATTTTCTATGCGCAATGAATTGGACTTTTAGGTTAAACAAAAACATTTACCAGAATTATACTGGTTTTGGTTTTTTTAATGCAACAATACCAAAATAGCCATTTTTGGCATATTTTGCTGTCTAGCTCCTAAACTAACGAATGTATTAAAATGAAACCAACGTAAATTTTCTTATATTAGGGTCGTACATGCATGAAAGAAAAATGAGCAAAAAAAAGTAGGTTCACTTTTTTTTTTAAAAAGGGGGTTTTCAAAATTTCAACATCCCGTATCATGAAAACCGCGCGGTATTCGATGAAAGTTTTTTCACAAATCATCATCCCTCCTTAAGGGCATTAGTATGTGTAGTACTGTAGATTGGAAATAATAGCCGTTTATCCTGTACAGAAGAACCCCAGATTCGGACAGCGCGACCTTTCCGGCCTCGTACAGCCAAAACCGTTTGTCCTACGGCAAATGTGTAATATATATATATATTATGTAGAGGAGGGATGAATCTTCAAAAAGTGTAACTTGGTAAAGAGCCCTACGCGCAATAGGGAAACAGATATGGACACATAAGTAAAATTTCAAAGTTTCAACCCCTAAAAATAGGGGACGCACATGGTGTAGCAGATATACAAGCAGGGTGTAGTTTTCTGTGCTTGCTTATTATGCCCTCTTAAACAACTTCCACAAAAAAAAGTCCGCAGTACGCAAAATTTTTTATGATGTCTAATTCGACTGGACTATTAGTTTTTGATTTATTTAAAAGAGTAGTTTGTTGAGAAGATTTTTTTCATTTCGGTAGATCTTTAATATCATTAATAAAGAATTAACTATTGTTACCAGCATATTCGAAAAGACAAATGCGCTAGTGAGCGTCCACTGTGTAAGTATCTCGATACTCCAAGTGAAGCAACGTGCAGCGCGGTGACCCGTCTAGGGAAACACAGCGATCTCGTCCCACCTTCTAGCGGCTTGTATATCAGTGTATACGTGGAAGCTATGTAATTTCAGACGCGGATTACGTAGTGGATATACCATCCTTCGGAGGGGATGTAAAGCAGGCGATCCCTTGTCTATTAAATGTTAGGCAAGTAAAAGATCCTTACTCTTCTTAAGGGAAGAGGTTCGGCAAAATTTCCAAGCTGGGGGTAGCTCGTCTCCTGGCGTCGGTGATAGGCCCTGGTAGCGGAAATAGGCCGACGTTAAATAAGTAGTTAAAAAAAATGCGCTAGTGCTTTGAATTAAAAATTTTGTTTTCAATTTATTTGAAAGAGCAGTTTGTCGAGAAGGTTTTTAGATAGACATTCAGAGAGCTCAGCAGCACTCAGAGTTTTGTGGTTATAGAGTTATGAGGTTATGAAGTAAGAATATTAAAAAAATCCAACTAAATATTTTATAAAGAATGACTTTTTTCAAAAAATTATTTAGGTCAATTTGTGGCATAGATAGCCTCATCCAGGGACAGCCTGAATGTGGAAATGCATCATGTTATACATCAAACGAAGCAGAATTTTATTATTAATAAAAAGCTACTATTGTAAAATTTTAATATCTCTAATACTACTCAAGATAATTTTGATTAGATTAAAAAAACAGCTAATTTTCAGCCACTTTTTGGATATGGCGGCCGGCGAAAGCTCAGCGGATTCGTGGGGACTCGACGGATTATTGTTTATGGGTCAATTCTGAACGTCCATGTTAAAATTCAGCTTTATACCATTTTAGTCCTGCAAGAAACTTCTATTTAATGAACTATTGGAAATTCATTTCGTTATCTAGAATGTCAAATGTACATCAAATGTTTGATATTAATTATTAATGATAATGAATATTCATTCAGAAAATGATTGATATCCGAGTTTATCAATATGGAAACAACAATTAACATTCCAAGATAACAAAATCCAGCTATTAATTCACCGTCTTATTATTGACGATTGTTCTATAGTCATTATTTTTAAAGACAGTTGGAATGATTGAAATTTGAGATACAGCGCGTAATTATCTGTAATTTATTGCTTAATAAGAGTGCAATAGTCCCTATTCAGTTATTAATCAACAAAGGAAAAACATAATACGAAGCTCTAAATAATAGTTAAAAATATGTATGATGCAAATTAATTCTTCTTTTCAAACAGCGTCCCTAGGTCGTATATTTTATAAATAATTTCTTTATTAACCCCCGACCCCAAAAGACGCGTATGTTTGTATGTTTGTCTGTCTGTCTGTGGCTTCATATCTCTTCAACGAGTGATCCGATTTTGATGTAGTTTTTTTTTATTTGAAAGAGTATTTTGTCGAGAAGGTTATAGGCCATATTAGATTTTGATGCTTGGTCGCCATCTTGGAATTCCATCTTGAATTCGCCATGTTGAACTTCTCTAGAAATTGTCCGATTGAAGTAAAATTGAAAATGTGCAGACAATTATGGTAGCCGAACATAATTTAGGCCTTATTTTGATTTGGTCATATGAAACTGGTACGATTAGATACATTGATCGGGGGTTTTTAAAAATTTTCAATTTTACTTGTTTATTACTCTGGAACCGTTTAAGATATTGACTTGAAATTTGGTACACGTATGTACTTTAACGGGATCTGGAACTAGATTATATTTTCATCTTATTCCGTTTGAAGGGTTAGGGGGTAAATTGGGGGAAAATGGGTAAATCAAGTAGGTAAGAGTCCATAAAATTGGTATTTGGTATATATAGAAGAAATTAAGGAATCAAAAAAATTTTGGCATTAGCCACCCTTATTACTACCCCCATCCCATTCCCAAAGGGGGTGAAAAAAATTTAGGGTGTATACAAGAACCTAAGGCCTCAAAAAATTTTTTCTACTTAATTCACCCCCACCTCCACCACCACTACCGATGTGGCATATCGTTTTATAGGTTTTTGGGGTAGGCGATTTCAAATATCATGTTATTAAAGTTACCTCGAATAGTATGGATGCGCAGTAGGTTACCCCCAGTAGATGGATGCGCAGTGGGTTTCCTCGAGTCAAATGGATGCGCAGTGAGTTACTTCAAGTAGTATGGATGCGTAGTAGGTTTTCCCGAGTATTATGGATGCGCAGTAGGTTACCTCAAGTGGTATGGATGCGCAGTGGGTTTCCTCGAGTAAAATGGATGTGCAGTGGGTTTCTTCAAGAAGTATGAATGCATAGTGGCTTTCCTCTAGTAAATCGGATGCGCAGTGGGTTACCTCGAGTAGTATGAATGCGTAGTAGGTTTCCCCGAAGAAATTGCTTGAAGTAGAGGCTTTACTTCTATCGTGTAGTCCACGGCACAGAATGATTTTTTATATCTTTGTCATGCCATTTTCTGCGTATTACTTCCACATCCAGAAGAAGTATACTAACGCAAGAAAAATGTTTGAAAATTTTCATTGTTCAAATAGGCTAGAATGTCATCAAACGTCAATATTTTAAGTTTGAACAAAAACAATTTGTCTGTCGCGTCGGTCTGTCTGTTGGTCTTGTAACTTTTTGGTACCCACGATTATTCTGGAACCGTTTAAGATATTGACTTAATAAAATCTCGCACACGTATGTAGGTATTTTAACGTGATCTGGAACTAAATTATGTTTTGATCTTATTCCGTTGAAGAGTTGAGAGGTAAATTAGGGTAAATGGGGTAAATAGGCAAATCAAGCAATTAAGAGTGCATGAAATTGGTATTTAGTAAATATAAGAGGAGCTAAGGTCTCAAAAAATTTTTTGGCATTAGCCACCTCTGTTAACACCCCCCCATTATTAAAGGAGGTGAAAAAATATTGTAATTTAGTGTGTGTACAAGAACTAGCCATCAAGAATTTTTTTCACTTCATTCACCCTCACCACCATCCTACTACTGATGGGACATCATTTTATAGGTTCTTGGGGTACACGATTTCAAATATTATTAAAGTTCCATAAACAATTATTTCCACATAGTGGAATACAAATATAGTGTTTTCGTTGTAAGAAACTTGGATAGGAAGTCTGGATGTGGAAGTAGTGATTCCTTAGGCAGCGGTTTATGCTTGTGTTTTGGTTGCTTAGGGAAGAACCATTGCGATTCAGATTTTTTTTTCGATATTTTAAACATTTTTTTTAAATACTTTTAACTCAAGAAATTCTTGATGAAATAAACGAAAAGTTTTAACTATGTGTTTAGGCAAGCCCTTCCATTTTGAAAATAGAAACTACAATTTATTGGCTGCATCTTTTTCAAACCTAATGTATAGCTAATAAAAATAAACATGAAAAAATCTTAGTTCATTTTCTAAATGTAACAATAATTTTTTGAGATTTTATATTAACTTCTTTACCGCATTTGCCTTATGCGATATAGGTAACTTAAAGTAGCCAAACATGCAGAGGTACATACAATACAATACAATACAATACAATACAATACAATACAATACAATACAATACAATACAATACAATACAATACAATACAATACAATACAATACAATACAATACAATACAATACAATACAATACAATACAATACAATACAATACAATACAATACAATACAATACAATACAATACAATACAATACAATACAATACAATACAATACAATACAATACAATACAATACAATACAATATTTAAACTCTTCTTAATGTTATAATATACAGATATTTGAACATTGTGGTATCGTCGGGTGACATATATGTATGTACTCATAAATTATAAATAAAAATAATGTAATTTATTAACAATTAAAACAAATAATGCATATAAAAAATTTAATAGTCATAGAATCAATATAGACAAAAACAACATCACACATTACGGCGCGTGGCATTATCATTCAAAAAATCGTCTGCTGAATAATAGCATTTAGAGATTAAATTTTTTTAAATTCTGCTTAAATCTGGACATTTTTAAATTACAATCGATTTTTTTTTAGTTTTATCAGAGTTTTCTTAATTTATTATATAGCGAGGTGAACGTTTTTTGCAAGATTTGTAGAGTACAAATCTTGCGTTTTTTGAAATGTTTCCTACAAGACGCAATCATTGGCAAACCAAACAAACATCTAATAATAATTATATATATAATTTTTCGCATTGTAAAAATTTAATGTGCTTAACCCCAGTAAATGTTTCCGTAAGACACGACAGACTGAACTAAATCAAAATATGAAAACTTAAGGATCTCATTTGACATAGTCCCCCTAATATTTTTAACCCCCGACCCAAAAACGGGGGTGGTTTGACTCGTATGTTTGTATGTCTGTCTGTCTGTCTGTCTGTCTGTGGCTTTATATCTCTTCAACGGGAGATCCTATTTTGATGCAGTTTTTTTTATTTGAAAGAGTATTTTGTCGAGAAGGTTTTTAGTAATATTGCTCAATTGAATTTTAAAGAAATATTTTTACTTTTTAGTAGTTTTTCAAATAAAAGCTTTTTCTTAAAAATATTTTTTTATATAATTTTTTCTTTTCTTTTTATTTCTTAAAATTATATAAAAATTGTATACAAAAATACATTTTTTTTATTAAAATTAAATATAACAAATAAATTTATAATAGAACCGGTCTTGAAGACCGTGTGCGACTAGTAGAATACAAAATTGGACCGCGTCGGCTTAAAGATTAAAAAGTTCTGTGTGGGACTCGTGATATAATAATACGCTATGTTGTATGTATATGTTTAGTTTAAAAAGTATAAAATAAAATAAAATTACAAATTTGAAAAAAACCCCGACACAAAAATATCAACTAAATAACTAATATAAAAAAAAAATAAATTAACACAACTTTAAAAACCGCTGCCCAAGAAATCACTACTTCGACGGAACAAGATGAAAATATAATCTAGTTCTAGATCTCGTTAAAGTACATATGTGTACCAAATTTCAAGTCAATATCTTAAACGGTTCCAGAGTAAACGTGCGCACAAAAAAAGTTACATACAGACAGACAGAAAATTTTTTTTTCGCTCAAACTTAAAATTTCGACGTTTCATGACATTTTAAGCCTATTTGGACAATAAAAATTTTTAAAATTTTTTTTGTCGTTACTATACTTCCACTGGACGTGGAAGTAATTATAATATTCCATATTATTTCATAATTTTTAAAGTTCTGTTAATTTATTTTTTTTATATATTAGTTATTTAGTCGATATTTTTGTGTCGGTTTTTTTTTAAATTTGTAATTTAATTTTTGTAAAAGCAGGTAGTGCCTACTATAGCATCATTAGCTCGAGGAATTTTTTATAGAAAACTTTGCAAAACCCGTGAAAATTACTTAACAATTCACATTCATAAGTCGGTTCGAAGAAAGCCAAAATCAGGAATCACGTAGTTCTTAGACTTGGCTAAGGTAAAACCCACCGAAGCTTTGGTTACTAATTTAAATAGTCGTTTCAATTCAGCATAAAAAATTAGGAATAGTGAACAAGTGAAATACCAGTTTAGAGGTACAGGGTTATTCATTATATATTAGTCGTTTCTTAACGCCTTTGTTTTTAGAGTTATAGAAAAAAAAGTTAAACAAAAAAGTTGTAGGGTTACACCTAAAAAGCAATAGCCTGTATAGGTCACGTGATATAAGAATTAAGGTGACTTTTTTTAAATGTACATTTTTACATTTTCCTTTAGTTTTTTTTTCTCATTTCAAATATATGGTTGTAATAGAATAGCTGTAATACTTTTTGACATATTGGACATTAAATATACTCTAAATATGCATATATTTAATATACAGTAGTGACATTTTATGCTTGCGAAAATTCGTTAATTTAGTTAATTACTACTGAATTAGTTACTACTGAGCTATGTGATGCAGGCCTCCGTTATACCCGTCGCGGGACAATTCCTTTTTGGCGGAAAAGAGTGAAGTGTGATATATCGCTGATATCATTATAACATTTACTTTCGATTTGCATTGTTCACTTTGCCTCTGTCTCAAAAATTACAAAAGTTTAAAAATCGGTTAGCATATGTCAGATACAAATTATTACATCTTATATTGGGAGGAATTTAAACACTAATTTATATTTGAATCCAAGTTTGCTGCTCTTTATGACTTGCGCGACATAGAAATGTCCCCGTTCCCTTACACACGTTAATGGCATCTGCTGTAAAATTTGCGAATATAGATATAATCCGATCCTCGATAAGGAATTATGATTAAATATTTTTTATTTTATCGTGCTGATCACAGATATATAGGTCAAGGTCAACAGTTTCAAAAGTGTGGCGTTTCTCACAAAATGGAGAAAACTTGAAAAAAGAAAAAAATGTATTATTACTTTTCAATAGACCTCATGCATGTGCCGTATATTGTAAATTAATTTATATACATTAATATAATATTATAGTGTTGTTAGATTTATACCTAGGAACCCGGTTCCTATGAATCAACTTTAATTAAACTTTTTGCATTGTGTTGCTAAAACCTAATACTAAAATGTTTATGGATTAAAAATTGACGTTTTTTTTTTATTTAAAAGTTTATCGAGATCTATATAGACGAGTCAATGAAGTCTAAAAATCGTCAAAACAACTTAATTCTCAGCAACAGCTCCTATTTTGATCATTTTTTTTTAATGTGTGTTTTTTAATATTATTCAAAATCAGAAACACCCCAAGTGGCGCAAATAATTATTGTTTAAACAATAATAACAATATTTACAAAAAAATATATTTAAAAAACTGTTTTCGCGATATTTATAAAACATTGAGTTGTTTTTATTGAAAATTTAAGTTAAAAAAATGTTTCTCACGATTAGGGATTGCATTACCGGTTAACCGGTTAACCGGTTAACCGGTTATTAGGACAAAAAACACATGACGATAATTACCGGTTATTTTAATTTTTTGCCGGTTATTTCGGTAAATTCTGAACTTACGATATGTCATGTATTCAACGTTTCTATTTATGTCACTGGCTAGTATTCACTAAATACAGAGTGACTGTCCCAACACCGAGCACTTTTAACAATAAATAAATAATATTATAAAAAGTAAATTCCAAACACCAAGCCCTAAGAAATACAAGACAGATACTGACAATATCTTACGACAGAAAATTGAATATTTTACTGCCGATGCCGCAAATATCCGTGGAATACATTTAGAAGTATGTTATTACCAATTCTTATTAACTTATTGACCCACCAATATCGATTGAGGAAAGGCATTTTCAGCTGGTGGTATTCTATACACAAATATCAGACGACTAACATATATAGCTTTGAAAAACAGTCTATTTTTAAAAATTATTGTATTTTTAGATTAGGTATTCAGTAAATGCCCTATTTGAGTTTATGTTTATAATTTTTGTTATTTAAGTGGATATTTTTGTTATTTACAGAATAATTATTTATTTAAATTTATTTCATTTATATTTTTTTCCTTTTGATAAATTAACTCCTATATAAAAAAGTCTATTTGACAGTCACATTTTTGTCACTTTGACAGCGATAAAAAAAGGTGCATCATTTTTTATCACCGATAAAATGCCTGTTCTTCAAAAGAAGAGTACACCTAGTAGTCGCACGTCACTTTGAAATCTATACTGTCAGCTATAATTTATATTATATAAATATTGTGGAAACTATACTGTACGATATGAGTCGTTTTGGCAAAATTATAATTATTTTTAATAAATTATTGTTATTGTTCGTTCACATTCATATTCTGTCTTTAATTCATCTTGCCAAAAAACACTCGAGCTTTTCTTTTATGGATAAATTTCTTTTTAACTCAAAATTTTGCCAATCAGTAATTTTGCTCGAAAAACTGACATTTGACAAAATCGCTCGACCTCCGGTCTCGCGATTTTTTCATGTCAGTTTTTCTTATAAAATCACTGATTGGCAAAATTATTTCGTTACAAAGAGAAATTTATCCAATAAAAAAAAGCTCTTGTAATTTTACGGTTGATAAATTAATTCCTATATAAAAAAGTCTATTTGACAGTCACATTTTTATCACTTTGACAGCGATAAAAAAGGTGCATCGTTTTTTATCACCAATAAAAATGCCTGTTCCTCAAAAGCAGAGTACATCTAGTAGCCGTACGTCACTTTAAAATCTGTACTGTCAGCTATAATTTACGAATATTCGACATGGGTGGAAACTAGAGAAGAGAATATTGAAATTAGTACACCAAACCAAACAATTTATAACAACTGTGTTTTTAATAACTGTTCCTTCAAATAATTGTATAAATAAAGATAATTATTGTTGTTGTTCGTTCACATATTCTGTCGTTAATTTATCTTGCCAAAAAACACTCGAGCTTTTCTTTTAAGAATAAATTTCTTTTTAACTCAAAATTTTGCCTATCAGTGATTTTATAAGAAAAACTGACATTTGACAAAATCGCTCGACCTCTGGTCTCGCGATTTTTTTCATGTCAGTTTTTCTTATAAAATCACTGATTGGCAAATTTATTTCGTTAAAAAGAGAAATTAATCCAATAAAAAAAAGCTCTTGTGAATTTTACTGTTGATAAAAAACCTTTTGTTGGTTCATTATATCACATATACGTATATAAAAATGTTTTTTGTTAAATTTAGATAATTTTGTATATGGAAAAAGACAATTGCCATTTTCGCCACCCTAATCATCCATTCTAAAAATTACCGGTAAATACCGGTTAACCGGTTATTTACATTTTTATTTACCGATTTACCGGTTATTAAAACTTCCGGTAAATTGCAATCCCTACTCACGATCGGGGTTGATAATTATTTATATTGTTTAAACAATAATAACAACTTTTACAGGAAAAATTCATTTTTTTCCGTTTTTTTTCCCGATATTCATGAAAAGGTTAATTTAGTTCAGTGTTTGAAGGTTCCTTCGCTCAGAATTCTTTCGGATAGAACGTGAAATTGGGACAGTAATTAGGGAATGGCTCAAGAAACAAAAGTTATATAGTGTCGATGTGTGCTTTTACCCTGGGGGTGGATGTCACCCCTTCTTGGAGGTGGAAACTATATGTTCAAAGTAACTGCAGAAATCGATAGAAGAATGAATTCTAAGTAATAAATGTTCTATGAAATTTTTTCCATGAGTCAATACTTTTTGAGTTATTCTTGATTGAAAATGGTGATTTTTCATCTAAAAATGCATGTTTTAGAACGATTTTTCACTAATAACTCGAAAACTGCGTTTTACCAAAAAAATTATTATGAGCACAAATCTATTGGTTTTATTTTTATTTCTATAGATGCAATATGAACCGAGTTATGGCTCATTGAAGGTGACTTCTTGTTCGCCGAAAACTGAATTCGATCCCTTCAACGTTAAATAATGGAAAAACGGAAAATTTTTGTAGGAAAACATATAAGACATTTTTAAAGGTACCTGAAAAGACCTTTAAAATAAACGTTGGTAAAAGACGTTAGCATAAAAACTAACGGAGTTATGATGAAAATAAAATGGTTGTCTCCTTTTTTTCGGAGAAAAAATCAACAATGTTACCAATGGCTTCACCACAAGAATTGAAATTGAACGTAATCCATTTACAATTTACTTTATTTAAGTACTAACAATATGTTCTAGAAGTTCGACCGGTTTAGGATGCCTATATTTGAAAAAAAGTTAAAACTTAAGAGGATAAGTAAAAATGCTAGAAATTTTAGAAGCCGGTAGGTACTGCACAATATTACTGTACGAAGCTCCTCTTTAGCAGATATAGTTAAAAAAATTAAGCAGTGTCGAAGACTTATCAGCGTTTCTCGAACAGATGCGCTATGATTGGTTTTTCAATAATAACTTCCTTAATTACTTCCACGTCCAGTGGAAGTATAGTAACGCCAAAAAAATTTTAAAAAATTTTTGTTGTTCAAATAGGCTTAGAATGTCATGAAACTTCGATATTTTAAGTTTGAGCGAAAAAAAATATCTGTCTGTCGGTCTGTCTGTCTGTAACTTTTTTTTTGTGCGCACGTTTACTCTGGAACCGTTTAAGATATTAACTTGAAACTTGGTACACATATGTACTTTAACGAGATCTAGAACTAGATTATACTTTCATCTTGTTCCGTCAAAGGGTTGGGGGGTAAATTGGGGTAAATACGTAAATCAAGCAGGTAAGAGTTCATAAAATTGGTATTTAGTACATACAAGAATAAAAATCATAAAAATTTTTGGCATTAGCCACCCCCATTACCACCCCCACCCCATATTAAAGGGGATGAAAAAAAATTTGATTTAGTGTGTGTACAAGAACCAGAAACCTCAAAATATTCTTTTACTTCATCCATCCCCACTACCACTCTCCTATCATCACCCCCACCCCACTACCGATGTGGGGTATCGTTTTATGGGTTTTTGGGGTAGAAGATTTCAAATATTGTATTATTAAAGATCCATAAACAATTATTTCCACATACAAATTTTCTCTCTCTCGTGTTTTGTTCGGATTTTACGTATTAATGACAATATATCGAAGAAGGACAAAGTAAACTGATAAGATTTTGTTTTGTGCATAAGACACGTGTATTGATATACCTAAGCAGAAAACGATATTATTGATAGAAAAAAATATAAACAAATCTATTTAGCAATAAAATATTATATATCTGATAAACTTCTGTATGTTTATAATTCTAATACGATTTTGGTAAAATGCCCGTAATTGAAAATAAAATATAAACATAACTGCCACAAAAAATACTAGTTTTCGAAAAGAAAGTATTTTTGAGATTTCTTCGGAGTTTTTATAGTACTGTCATGTATGGTTTCTAGAGGGAAATGCAGAGATCACAATTTTTGACTTGAGAGCTGTGTTTGGACTATTTAGGAGGTAAACATACCAACAGTCCCCGAACATAGAAGGTGCGGGGTGTGTAGGGGAGCGCGAAGAAGGTTCCGGTTTTTGTTTTTCGCTCATATCTCGAAAACGGTTAGCCATAATCAAAAAGTGGCTGTATGCAAAATTAAAATTGACTAAATTTTCTACAATAATGTTTCTATTAATTTTTATCGTATCTGTTATAGTTCAGTAAAGGATTGTATATCTTTTAACTGTATTCCAACTTTATTATAAATTTATTATAAATTGAAAAATTTTTAATAATCATAGTGAAAAAAATTTGTTGTACAGATATTCGTTTCATAGCAGACTGAACTCAAATATCGAGTCTTTGTGTCTGCCGTTTCCTGTAAACACGATAACTTCTGTTAGACTTAAAATATTTAATTACAATTTGGAACATATGTAAAATAGCATAGTACAATAATCCTTATTGAAATTGGGCCATATCTGTAATACACGGTCATAACCAGACGTCTACAAACTCTCACTCTTACTTAAAATAGGTTTTATTTTAATTTCAGAGCAAAATGCGTATCTTTGATTAAGCATACAAAAATATGAAGACATATAAGATTTATAAACCGCAATATACCGGGTGTATGTTAGGTTCAAACCAACTTTATTTAAATTAGATGATATATCAATGTTATCCTAAAATTTGGAACATGGTATTTTGAATAACATTATTATGAAGTGAGAAGTGTAGGCCTCTGGTTATCACCATGTGTTACACTGCCCTGCTATGACAAGAAGTCGTATCTGACAAAATGTAATTTTAGAGAAATCAACTATTTTCCGAATTATGTTATGCCATCTACATTTCATAATTCATGATTTTCATTTTTGGCAATATGTGTCCCTTTTATCAGTGTAACCATATACCAAAACACTGTATATTTGTTAAGTTACGACAAATAAATCTGGTAATGATCGGATATGATTTTTGAGCTTAGTGAATAGGTCTATTTTGTAGATACGACACATATTCGTTATGTATATTCACTAGTTTGGCTTTAGATACGACTTCTACATTTTGTACAGAGGTGAGGATCACCAATACGGTGCAAATGCAATTAAAATCTCAAAAATTAATTTTTTGCAGTTACGACTTCTTGTCTTAGCAGGGCAGTACAGATATGGCCCAATTTCAATAGGGATTATTGTACTACGCTGTTTTACATATGTTCCAAATTGTAATTAAATATTTTAAGTCTAACAGAAGTTACCGTGTTTACAAGAAACAGTATACACACACACACATACACACAGGGTGTTCTGGGTAAAACGAAGGGGAATGATAGATGAGTTCATGTCCAACTAAAATAACTGCCAATTTTTGATGGTTCAAAAGTTATTTCAACTCTTGTATTTTTGTTCGCAATCGCCTAGTACGTTTAGTAAGAAAATGGCACAAAAAGGAGTTTTTTTGCTCTTTTTTTTTTCTTAATTAGGTTACTGAAGGTTGTACCTTTCCGATAGAAACATTTTTATAAAGTCTAGTTAGCAACTGTCAGTTATAATAAAAGCTGTTACGATCATTGTTCGGTTCATCAGAAACAAGATATGTAGTTATTTTGGTTGGAAATGACCTCATCTACCCCCCCCCCCTTCGTTTTATCCATGACTTATAGGACACCCTGTATACACGCACGCACACACCTACAGACAAAAAGACACTTTTTACTCGATATTTGAGTTCAGGCTGCTATGAAACGAATATCTGTACAACAATTTTTTTTCCACGATGATTATTACAAATTTTTCAATTTATAATAAATTTATAATAAAGTTGGAATACAGTTAAAAGATATACAATCCATTGCTGAACCATAACAGATACGACAAAAATTAATAGGAACATTATTGTAGAAAATTTACTCAGCTTTAATTTTACATATAGCCACTTTTTGATTATGGCTAATCGTTTTCGAGATATGAGCGAAAAACCAAAAACCGGGACCTTCTTCACTAATAACTGTGAAATTTGTTTCCAGTTTTGTTATTTGTTTACACTTTCTTCAATTATCTTTGTCACAGGTTACAGTTATAACTGTCAGATCAAGGGCGGATCCAGGGGGGGGGCACTAGGGGCAATTGCCCCTCCCCCGAGAAGAACAGGGTGTAATATTATTTATTATTGAATAATGAAAATGTCGATATAATTATTGATTGTTCGGTGGTAGACGGCCGCAGTCAGTGGTGGTTTGGCCAGGTTGGCTAGTTGGTAAATGCCGACTGGGCCTTAGGGTCGCGTCTAACGAGGGGACATGTTTATAAAAAAAAATTTGGTACGGGAAAATTTTTTTTTAGATTTCTCTGTACGTAGAAAAAATTTTGGGACGAAAAAAATTTTTTTTTCGGATTTACCCCCCCCCGCTCATCAGAATAATTTTGGGAAGAAAAAAAATTTTTTTTCAGATTTCTCCCCCTCGCTTATCAAAAAAATTGGGACGACGTTTAGTGGAAATAGGTACAAGAATCATCCCTTTTCTTTCTCTATTTTATTTCTCGACCTCGCATTTTGACCCAACTTTAGCACTATCTTTCTGTAACTGCTAAAGAACTCACAAGAGAAAATGAAATATTGTTTAAATAACACGTCGATGTATTTTTTTAAACACACTTAATAGGAAAACTTACTCAAGTAATCGTCTTGCAGCGGTCGTAAGTTGTAATCGATTTCATAGCCACATGAATTAGTAAAAGCAAAACTTAATAAAACCTGACCGAAATAGACGTCGAAGGACATCCAATTATTTTGGCAATGTTGATTATTTTAGGGAGTGTAAGTATACCTCTATTATGTTTCACGTAAAGTATCTTCGAGTATTTAATTTGGTAATTATCGTTCAAGTGCTATATCTATACATAATTTCCTATCAAGCAGAAATTTTAATACTCGCATACACGTCAGTACTTTATTAAATAAATTCCCTAAATCAACAAAGACCACAAACGTCATTATTTAAATAATCATACGTTAGTCCGTATTTCTCTGAATTAAATTACAAGGAGTAATTATTTAAAAACTACCAATTTAGTAAAAACAATTATTTTCGATACCACAGTTTAAAAGATTCGAGTCGCGTTGTCTGACACGATTCCAAATTGCGCTAGAAAATTATCTCTTTTGAACAATCTACTATAATTAAAAACGGCTGATTATAGTAATGTTTATAATGTTGATAAAAAGAATAATTAAAAATAATTACCAGTATTACTACCTTGTTATACGATTATACCAAATCCTAACTAATACTTAAAAATTAAAAGAATACTAGTACAAATATACCTTACCGTTAATGAATTTAGTCTCTTCGTCAACATTATCACCGTTATTTAACATTTCGAGATTAACTAAAAGCTGAAAAGCCCTGGTAGTAAGTTTAGTACATTTTAAAAGATAAGATAATATCTGTTTTTCTACATGTGTGCAGAGAGCCGAATACTAAACAACAAATAATATGATCATTTATTTTCTCTTATTATTTAGGTTGTAATAACCAGGTCTCTGTGTCTTAACTTTCACCTTCAACAAAATATAAAGAATGGGGTGTAAAAATCTCGGTGTGCATGCAGATCCGTGCCGAGAAGCTCTGACACAAAAAATCTCTTGCACGGGATATTATTTTTGTTATAAACAAACACAGGTATTTTAGCATCGCAAAGATGGGTTGTCAGTGGATTAAATCGAGGGTTCTTTGTATTCATTATCTTCTGATTTACTTTCTGCAGTTAAAAAAAATATTGTTTTTGTTGCTTACTCTAGCCGCATGGCCGTGAGAGGAGCATGGTTCTTTTAAATCCATCTAAAACCGTTACATTCAGGGGCGGACTGGCTGGGGGACAGAGACGCAAAGTCCCGCCGGACCTAGGCCCCTCGAACGCGTGCTGTTCGGGCCCTCCACAAGTAAAATTTTTCTAATGTTGCCAGTTCTTGCTTGTCAAAAAAATTCATTTTTGAGGAAACATTTTTTCCGATTTTCTCCCCCTCGCTCATCAATTTTCATTTTCGAGGAGAAAAAATGGGACTTCATATGGGAAATTTTCTCTGGCCCTTTAAAGTCTCCCAGTACGCGCCTGCCAGGCCTCCGACCCCTTAAATCCCACCGGGCCTTTCTCTTGCCAGTCCGCCTCTGGTTACATTTAAAGCCTTGAGCTTGATTTATTGCAAAAGCAAAACATATTTTTGTGGGAAAGCGAGCCGTTTAATAGAAAAAGATACTATGAGAAATTTATGGTTTTCTAGGAATAAAAACATTACTCCCAGCCCAGTAGAGCACCTTGTAATTATTGTGGCTTCAATGGCATGAAGTTTTAAAGCAGGTATTTAAAGTCTGGTTTCATTACACAAATGAGGAGGAGTTAAGTTCTTAAGCGACATGATGGGAGCTCCAACTTTAAGCTTTAATTTATGAAAAGAGAGTTGAAGGAACTTTGTTAGATAATTAATTACTTCCACATCCAATGGAAGTATAGTAACGACAAAAATTTTTTTTTTAATTTTTATTGTTCAAATATATTCTAGGAGCTAGTGTCGAAAAGTGAAAAATTTATCAAACCACTAACCGAAGTGGTTTGATGATAGTATTCGTCCAAACAAGCAAACTTGTCACTTGTGAATATGGGCCTTAAGGGCCGGCAATTTACGAAGAGTAGGTATATTGCATTTAATCGATACACTTCTAAAACCGTAAATATCGCTCTCATATCATTGTGTTAGTGAACGAATTCTGAACAACTTTCAAAATGTCCCTTCGTCCGTCACGTTTCTTGTAAGCACGATAACAAAAAAAATAAATATCCGATTGTACTGAAACTTGGACAGTAAGTTAGTGTTAGCTAGAGGAAAAACCCTATTGTTTTTTAACAAAATCGATCGGTAAATAAAAATGTTATTAATGATTTAGATATGAAATAAAAATTTTTGATTTTTATGTTTTTGTAATTGAATAAAAATCTGGTGGAATGATATTTCATTTTAATACCTAAATATTTATATATTTCACAAATATACATTTCATAATGTAATATACAACCGTGAAAATATGATTTCAGCTCTTGTCTAATAATGTAAAAATTTACATTTTTTTACGCGTAAGGTGGTGCTGTAGTTCTTACGCTTTTGTCTCGAAATCCAAGGGTCCCGGGGTCGAAACCCAAATGAGGTATGGTATAGTTTTTTTTATTTTTTATACTGAGTCTTTTACCAACTAAGTTTGTACTATAAAATTAAAAATGTCTAAAACTGACATTATGTACAAAAAACTGCGAAGAATATCCTACAGAATATAACAATTATATAAAAAGTTCAGTGAACGGGCGAAGAGTGCGTTTTTAGCTTGTTTGTTAATGTATTGGAAAAGTTCCAGAATTTATATTCATACACTCAAAGAAAATGATAGGTAAATTCAACCAAAAAGAGCATATGAAATCGCGCCTATCTAGTTTCATAGTTAAATCGATCAGAAAAGAATAGTCATACAACTTTATTTGTTTTCGTAAACAAATAGTAGTTTAATAATCATATCTTCTTGTAACAAATTAAATAGTACAATGACATTTTTTTATGTTCACTAACCATTTTCAATTTGGTCTACAATTAAATAGTACAACGACTTTGTTTTTTGTTCACTAACTAATTTTTAGGTTGATCTACACTTTATTGTATGATGAAGTTTTTTTTGGTTAGCCAAAATCTCAGTATTGAGACATCAGACCACCCAAACCAAAGATTAGAGATCGTTTATAAGATCCATCCAAATATATCGATGATCCCTGAGAGAATTTGAACATTGCAATCATGTTATTAATTTTCTATAAATTCATAAGAGTATAAGATAATGCATGATTGATTATTGTCCGTGATTTGTATGTGGCGTCATCTGGGAATAATTTCTGTAATAGACTACGTGGTAAGCAAGCAAATTTTATGGTAATTCTTTTAGAACTTCTAGAAGACGACAATAATATTGGTTTGTCTACCAAGTACAATAATACAGCGAACTAATACTGGGTTAGAATTACAATTCGATAATAGTTAAAAATAAAATATACTATTATCTAGTTTAATTTGACAGAATTCAACAAAATAATAGTCAGACGAAAAAAATAATAGTCTTATTCATCTATTTTTTAAGTTAATGTTTGTTTTGTTGTACGACAACTTTTTATTAATTAAAATAACAATCACCTCTTGTTTAAAAATACCATCAATATAATTTAGTTTAACAAAATTAACGATATTGTTAGTTAACCAATTTTTTTTTTTGTTGAATTTACCCGTACTATTTCTTTGAGTGTAACAATCAAAGATATTTTCATAGTTATAAGGAGAAGATCGTGAAAATCGCAATTTCTTATGATCTGATGATTGATCATATTTTCAAAAAAATGCATACAAGTAAACGAATTTGTGTTTGAACATTCGAAAAGTATACATTTTTTCGAAATAGTAATAATTTATTTTTTCCAATAGGTCAAGTTCTCGACAAATTACAGCCTCCAATATACAGGGTGTCCCACGACGACATTGTAAAATTTTGAAAATTTGGTAGTAAACTAACGTCGATGAGGGCAACTCGGCTAAAATATTCTCAAGATGATGGCACTTCCGGTTATTCCGGAAGTAGATGTCAACTTGCTTATTTTAAATGGGACACCCTAGATATTATTACATTTTTGGATTCTACGCGAAATTCTAGGCCGATTTTGTGTTGAACCAATTCTGATTTAGTTTTTATAACGTTACACTTGACAATTTTTTTCCCGGGAAAACCGTAGCTTTAGCGATAAATTTCATTGGGACATTTTTTGTTCATAAATACGTGATCTATCCATCTGTATTTTTAATTTTTTCCTAGCTTGGCTTAATTTCAAAATTTTGAAAAAATGGATGAAAAAAAATTTTTCACTTTTTTTTATGTCTTGCATCCGAGCGAAATGTAAACTTTACAATATATTATTCTCTACACTTTCACAAATTCTTTAAAAAAAAATTATTCATTTTGCTAGTTTTTGTAGGTAAATACCTTCATCGACTGGGCTTATACCGCGAAAGTTGAATAAGCTAGAATTAAAACCTTAATTTTGTCAAGAAAACAACACTGCAAATAAAAAGTGTGCTATGAAAACAAAAATAAGTTTGACAAATAAAGGCTCGTGTGTATTGTTGTTGACTTAATAAGTTTGCTTTTTATCTTCAAATTGTTTACAACGTTAGTTTTATTCAATTTCCACGACGTACTTGATTACCACCAACAAATGTAGATTAAAATATATCTAACCAATATTTACCATTATAGAATATGAGATTTTTCAAAAGTAAACTACACTATGTACTTACTGATGTTTGCTGATCAATTTTTAAAAATTGATATTTTAATTATATTTTCATTTCTGATTGAATAGATAGGTGTTCTGTAAATAAATTCATATCCGATTTTTTTCTTTTCTAGTATAACCAGTATTTAGGTTATCAAAAGAATGCAAATACTGGAAATCAATATTCTCATATTACATCCTCTTTTTTGATTTTGCTTACATCTTGTGATGTTTGCGAAATCATATAAAAAATTGTTTACTATAATTGTAAGCAAACAAATATTGTCCCAATTTAAAAGACTGATTATTTCCCTCATAAATTATAGTCCAATGATATTTCGCGAATTTTTAAATTTCAACCAATGACAATAGTTTTACACTGAATAAATGCTCGCTAACTTTTTTAAAATTACCAGCGAATACATTACGCCTAGTTTTTAAATGCACATAATTGATTTAATTTACTCTCAGTTGGACTAAAAACAAAATAAAATATATTACAACTTCAAGAATTATTATTATACTCTTCGCAAATACGAAAACGAAGAGTATATTCAATTGCATTTGATCGGCACATTTCTAAAACTGTAAATATCGCGCGCAGACAAAAAAATTTCATATCATTGTGTTAGTGAACGAATTCTGAACAACTTTCAAAATGTCCGTCTGTCCGTCTGTCCGTCCGTCCGTCACGTCTCTTGTAGCACGATAACTCAAGAAAGAAAAATTCGATTGTACTGAAATTTGGACAGTAAGTTAGTGTTAGTTAGAGGAAGAACCCTATTGTTTTTGAACAAAATCGATCAGTAAATAAAAATGTTATTAATGATTTAAATTCGAAAAATTTTTTTTCGATTTTTATGTTTTTGTAATTGAATAGAAATCTGGTGAAATGATATTTCATTTTAATATTTAAATAATTATATATTTTACAAATATACATTTCATAATGTAAAACCGCTGCCCAAGGAATCACTACTTCCACATCCAGATTTTCTATCCAAGTCACTCACAACGAAAAAAATTTGTATGTGGAAATAATTGTTTATGGAACTTTAATAATATAATATTTGAAATCCTCTACCCCAAAAACCCATAACACAATACCCCACATCGGTAGTGGGGTGGGGGTGGTGATAGGGGGTGGTAGTGGGGGTAGATGAAGTAAAAAAATATTTTGAGGTTTCTGGTTCTTGTACACACAAAATCACAATTTTTTTTTCATCCCCTTTAATAATGGGGTGGGGGTGGTAATGGGGCTGGCTAATGCCAACATTTTTTTTGAGACCTTAGCTTCTCTTGTATATACTAAATACCAATTTTATGGACTCTCACAAGATGAAAATATAATCTAGTTCTAGATCTCGTTAAAGTACATATGTGTACCAAATTTCAAGTCAAGATCTCAAACGGTTCCAGAGTAAACATGCGCACAAAAAAAGTTACAGACCGACAGACTGACAGACCCACAGACAGAAATTTTTTCTTCGCTCAAATTTAAAATCTCGACGTTTCATGACATTCTAAGCCTATTTCAACAATAAAAATTTTAAAAAATTTTTTTGTCGTTACTATACTTCCACTGGATGTGGAGGTAATATACAACCGTGGAAATATGATTTCAGCTCGTCTCTTGTAATGTAAAAATTTGCATTTTTTTTACGTATTAGGTGGTGGTGTAGTTCTTACGCTTTTGACTCGGAATCCACGGGTCCCGGGTTCGAAACCCAAATGGGGTATGGTATAGTTTTTTTTAATTTTTACTTTATTTTTCACGAGTCCTTTACCAACTAAGTTCGTACTATAAAATTAAAAATGTCTAAAACTAACATTATTTACAAAAAACTGCGAAGAGTATCCTATAGAATGTGTAACAATTATATAAAAAGTTCAGTGAACAGACGAAGAGTACGTTTTTAGCTTGTCTAATATATAAAAATCTCGTGTCACAGTGTTTGTTATCGAACTCCTCCGAAACTGCTTGACCGATTTTTTGAAATATTTGGTGTATAGGTCGTAGGCTATTTTTTATACCCCTAGGTGATAAGGGTGGTCCTATCCAGAAATTTTCTTTTTATTTTTTGGGCAAAAATTTATAATTTATATGGCAAATAACGTTTGCTGGGTCAGCTAGTTTTATTTATAATTACTTTGTATCAGCGGTGTATTTATGCAATTTTACAAAAGTATTTTTAATATGAAACCTCCGATTAAAGAACTTATATATAGATACATAATGGCATTGATTTATTTGTCGCTGAAAGACTCACAATCTAAGGCACTTCTTCCCATAAGTTGCTGATTGGCCCATCGGCGTATTCGCGGCCGCTCGTGCACGATCGGCTTCAGTTCGATTATCATAATCTCAGTTGACAGTTTGGCCATTAATGTCAATAAATGTTTTTCGTGTTCTCCGACCAAAAACTGATGAAAAAGTAATTTTATTTTAAGTTGTGATTTGCTTAATACCTAAATAATATTCTCTATTCATATTTACACAGTTTAGTGACAATATATTTTGTGCAAATAAATAGTGTAGTGCTGTGCCGTTTGCAGAAAGCAGTTTAGAAAAGAAGAAAATCGATTGTTCCATAGTCGTAACATGATGAAGTTCAGTTTACAGTTATAAAGTAAATAGCAATTAAATTTTAATATCCTTTCAATACATATTTATCTTACTGTTTTATCTTACTGTAATCTCGTATGCCTACATCACGTTATATAAAGAGCCGGTAATGCAGGAATTGCAATAATTCATTTTAATGAAAATATCTACCATTCTACACATTTTCTACACACACAACGCCACTGTTGCCTATGGGATGTGATGTTCATCTATCCATTTTAATGGACATATAATGTTACTATGTTAGGAGCAAACAAGGTATATAGTGAAAAGATAGCCTGTTATGTATCTAGATATAAGTTCTTTAATCGGAGTATCAAACTGACACAACCTGTCAAATTTACAATCACGATCGCGTAACAAGAGTCAAATAAGCATCTACCACGTCCGTTTCCATGGCTACGAGACAAAAGTAGTCATTTGGGAAATAATCTTGTCACACTAACCGCGAGTAGCTACATTTTTGCAAAATTTTGCTTTTAAGCATAAATGTTCTCGACTTATTAATTTACCTTAAAAGCCCGAGACCGAAGGTCGAACATTTTCTAAGCAAAATTTTACAAAAAAAGCTACCCGCAGTTTATCCGATAAAATTCAGAGCTCTCGGGATATAACCTAAACCTATGAATAATTATACAATATCTATCTTGTACATCTTCGTATTACTATGTGCTTGATCAAAAATCTTATAGTAACGTCATTCATTTAAAAGCTATTATAAACTAGTTGCAAATTAAAATAAAATACGGAAATACCAAATAAGGAACTTATTTTAAGGTAGTATTTAATTTTGAAACTGAAAAAAAATGTAGGGCTAAAATTCGTACAGGAAAAATAACTTAGTAAAACCAAATTTTCCAAAATCGCAACATTTTCTTGTTAAGTCAGATTTTTCCAGATTGTAATATTTCTTCTTATTTGAATTTCACGTTATCCTTGCATTGTGGTAATTTACAAGCAATATATAATTTTTAGTAATTAGGCGATTATAACCATATTTTTAGTTTTAATTTAACGATCTTGTTTGGTATGCATTTTCTGTAATTTACTGTCATATGATATGATGTTTCATAAAACGAAATACGGGTAAAATTAATAATAACTAATAATAAGAGTTTTGCGTTATAATTAACAAACAAGTAAAAAAACAAAGAGTAATGTTAATAACGTATTCGATGCGAATTAAAAGTGTATACATTGTACAGGGTGAACCAAATTAGATGGAATTTGGGGTTTTCTCTAAAACAATGGCAGATAAACAAAAACAATATAGGTGTCCTGAGCTCGATTTTCGAGAAACAAACAATGGAGCAAATCGAGATCTTTTTCGACTACCGAGCTACAGAACGTTTTTGGAAAATTTGCATTTTGGATGACCTTTATATTTCATTACCAAGTGTCGAATCAAAAATCGAATAACACAGTCTTAAGGCACTTTTTTTAGTAGAATCCGTTGCTGATAAGAAGAAAATTATACATGCCTCAGTTTTCGAGATATAGATATAACTTGTGTTTTTTTAAATGGAACACCCTGTAAATTATTTCATTATTCAGGTTGCCCCTTTGAGGGGGGACAGGGGGAGCAGGCATGATTTCTCGAGGTGGGTCTTTTCGAAAATCTACTTATTTTGACTAGTTCTATTCATGGTTAAAAGGATTTGCTATTACTCAAAAGTGGAAATATCAAAACACCTAAGTCACTAAGCTATAACTCGTTTTTTGATTATAATGACCTTTTGAGTAGGACATTTTTTGACGGCTTTGAGATTTTGAAACATCAGTATATCATTATTAATTTTATATCAAATTCAGTTTGTGACAACGAAACCCCCACGGAAGTCGCAATAAGCGTATTAATGCACTCTACTATTACAGTTTCTAAAACAATATTTTCTAATATATATTCTTTACCTGCTTTATTATACTCTTCTACATTTCTAAAACCAGAAATATCGCTCGTAGAAAAAAAAATTCATCATTGTATTAGTGAACGTATTCTGAAAATGTCCGTCTGTCTGTCCGTTCGTCACGTTTCTTGTAAGCGCGATAACTTAAGAAAGAAAAGTCCGATTGTATTGAAATTTGGAAAGTAAGTTAGTGTTAGCTAGAGGAACACCATTGTTTTTGAAGAAAATCAATCAGTAAATAAGAAAGTTATTAATCATTTAATTTTAAAAAATATATTTTCTTAATTTTTGTCTCTTGCACTTAAATAGAAATCTTGCGAAATGTTATCTCTATAATATATATTTTTTTTGTTTATGCATTTTACTAATGTATATTTTATAATAATATGTCTAATGCGTTGAAATATGATTCTCGAAAGATATATATTACAGACATTCGATTTTTGTAGTGATCTCTGTATTCTCTGTTGGTCTAGTGGCTAAATTTTAGCTTTGCAATCCAAAGATCCCGTGTTCGAATCCTAGTCAGGTTGTTTTTTCTTTAATTTTTTTTTCATATATTTTTTTCACAACAAAGTTGGTATCACAAAATTTAGGATGTCCAAAAACTAACATATTTACAAAAAAACTGCGTAGAGTATCCTATAGAATGTGTAACCAAGGGCGCCTGCTAAAAATAACAAAAATGTTTTTCCTCGAAAATTAAAATTGATGAGCGAGGGGGAGAAAATCTCAAAAAAAATTTATAAACATAACTAAATAGGAATAGGATATACCTATAGATATTCAAAAATATAAAATGAAATAATAAAAATTTTAAAACGAAAGTTGATGGTTTACGAAATCTTGGGGGGAGGGGGAATTATCTCCATTACCCCCCCCCCCCCACCATAGATCCGCCCTGGTGTGTAACAATTACATAAAAAGCTCAGTAAACTGGCGAAGAGTACTTGCGTTTTTAGCTTGTTATTGTATATTTTTGCTCGAGACTTTACAAATGATGCAAACTCTTTTAAATTTTGTGTAGTCTTTTAAATATTTTTATGTCTGGCTGTCTAGTTTTTAGATATCTAAACATATTGTTTAGGCGGCACTTTTGGCACAAAGTTTTGCTGTCTATAACTTACCTATTAAAATAAAGGTCGGAAGCTAAATTTGAATCGTCTCCGCATTCTATAAAACACTTAATCATATCATAATTCACCATTACTAAATTGAACTATTTTTAACAAAGCTCACTCACAATTAACTCACAAATTAGTTTTTGACATTTAAGGTTATTTCGATTTTCTTTTTTTTACCATGGCCTTCTCAATAAATATTAGAAATGCGATAAATGTGCATAGAAGTCAATGGAAGACAATTCGAACATTTATTGTAGTTTAGTTTTTCATATATTTGGCAAAATTATTTTGTATTAGTTGTTATTAATATGTAGTTTTACAGAAATATTAAATTTTTCGAAAATTAACCACTTTTTCTAGAAATGAATATGACATATGACATATCGTTGGATTGTTAATTTAAGTTGTGATCTAATAATGAAATAATTTACAGGGTGTTCCATTTAAAAAAAAACACCAGTTATGTCTATAAAAAAAGTAAGGCATGCATAATTTTCTTCTTATCAGCATTGCATTCTACTCAAAAGAGTGCCTTCGTATAGAGATCATCCAAAAATGCTCTGTAGCTCGGTAGGCGAAAAAGACAGACGTCCAGGTAGCAGGGTGACGTCATTATGACGTCTTTTAAAGGTGATTTTTCGTCGCCGACGTCATCGTCCCAATAAATGACGTACCAGAGACGTGATATTTAAAATGTACTTCTGACGTCATTAAAATGACGTCATTTTGTCGTCAAAATTGGTCATTTGGTTCACTATATATATTCATATATTCACTATATATATATATATATAGGTATATACGGTATATTGATGAGCCCGATATATCGATAGGTCGTTGATAAGCCTGGCATTTCCCAAGTGTATATCTTAACAAGTTTATTAAATATGGCAATTATTGGGCATCTCTTTTAATAGGAAACGACAAGGGGTAGCTAATTATTATTTGTTCATTGATTATATAAACATTGCATATTTCAGAGCCCGGATATATTTATAGGTACTTTCAGAGCCCACTGTATATAAGAATATAACTAGCGTTCGCTCCGTGTCCCAGCGATGTTGCCAATGCAACTGGGCCTCTATAGGTCAGATTTTTATAATATATATTTCATTGATGCTTGCATTGTCAAGAAGCACAATATTATATGGTTAGGAGTAAATAGTTGCTATACTGCGCCACTATCACTGCTGTTTACAGTAGAGAGAGATACTCTATTACATTACAGATAACCTAATAGAATATTGGGTTATTTTTGTATGCAAATTACATAATTACATATTAAATATTAATAATTGATAATGTAGTTACTCCGTGGTAGGCCATAAGTATTTAAATATATTAAATTTGGCTGCAGGTTACAATTACATATTAAATATTAATAATTGATAATGTAGTTACTCCGTGGTAGGCCATAAGTATTTAAATATATTAAATTTGGCTGCATTTGAAAAATTTGTTTTATATTTAAAATTTTACTTCATTTTTTGCCCGCTTTTAAAGTATTGTCTCATTCGCATTGAAATAAAAAGATAAAAATCATTAGAAATTAAAATACGTTTATTTACTTAACCGAGATTGTATTAATAGTACAGTAAAATAAGGTATCAATAGTAAAAGAATCCCTTACAGCTACTTTTATTTGGAAAGCGTACTTATTTTCGTTGAGTCTATAACAAGTGACCCTTGTTTCCGAGTATATGGGTCAAATATGACCAAAAATTGATTGATATCAAATGACAACAAAGCATAAAGTTCCCTTTTAAGTATGGCAAGCAAAAATTTAATTTTTTCCTGCATGATATTTTGTATTGATTATATTGTTGTATTGATTATAATAATTTTATATGCTTCCACTTTGCACTGATAATAATAATAACTATCATTATTATTACAAGCATATGAAATATTTGTGTCTGACATTAATGACTGACATGTCTGACATTAGGTGGCACTCATAAAAAATGGAATTGTGTGGTATTGTTTTCTGGTTCAAAAGTTACTAACATTAATTGCAACAAAACATGCTTTTTCCTCAATATTTTGAAAACACCGGCACACAAAAAAAACCAGATTTTCTTATAGTATTGAAATTAAGCAAGATAGGGCATGACAATATACAGTGTGCCGCACTTTTCATGGAGCCACCCTCATATCTCGCCCATTTGATATCCGAATATTTTGAAATTTTGGTGGTGACTATATACCTATAAAATGAGTCTTTAGACGTAACCACATTTAATTTTAGTCAAAGGCGTCCGATTCTAGGATGGAAAAAGTGGGTTGGTTTTCTGAAAAAAAGTATTAGCGATTTTTTTACAAAAAAAACTAGTAAGATGTTCTTAATCAGCACCTTTAGAAACCCAATTGTACAAGATTACATCGTAGTGAATTCAAAGATGTTTGAGACAGGGGCTGTCAAAAAAACTATTTTTTCAACTAAAAATAATTTTTATCTGTAAAACGGATTCTCAAATGAAACAAGGTATTCTACATTTTTTGTTCAGAATAATGTATTATAAAAGTATGAATTTATTTTACAACAAAATAATTGTTTATTTAGGGCCGGTTTTATAGGTTCTGTTTAACTTAGGTCTGATAGTTAACTCTAAGTTTTGTCAAAAAGTACGTTTTATATCTCCCAGTAACTGCCAATCTTAAGTTTAAACACCAAACATACGTTTATGCACGCTTACGTTGATTAATTAGCAATATTTTGAAAGATGAAACTTCAAATTTCAATTTAACCTACAAATAATTACCTATTATATATTTTGTAAATAAAAAGTTAAAGAAAATGGACATTTTCGATATTTTTGAGGACATTTTATCAAGCGATGAAGATGGTGTTATAAATATAACAAAGCACCTCGTCGTGCACGAAAATTCTAAGAGAAACCTAATCATTTACAGATATGGAATAACAAAGAATTTAAAGATCGATTTCGAATATCTAATGAATGCGTGCATATAGTATTAGAACATATTAGTCCACATTTAACTCCAACTTTTCGGTGGCAAATTGTTGTTTTGTATTTTTTTTAGGGTTTCATATTTACATCTTAGATTTTTTAGGAGTTCACTTTATAAAACCATTTGCGGTATTAAAATCTTTCCCAAGTGCATTCCAGGCATTTGCTTTATCCTTCCACGTAACCGAATCACTTCTCTTGCATTCGATTACATCTTTACTCTTCTTAACTAATTCAATCAATAGTTTGATTTCACTGACGTTGAAATTTAAAGATCTTTTGCCACTCATCGCAAAAAGTCAAAGTACCAGTAATGAAAATGATATCAATCGCCAATTTGTCACTATGCTACCAACTAACAAAATGACGATAGAACTGACGATCTTGACAAGCACCTATAAAACGGCATTTTAGCGAACACTAAAATCTAAAGTTTAAACCTCCAGTAAAACTTCAGTTTAAACTACTGGTGAAACTTTGGTTTAATCTGTACCTATAAAACCGGCCCTTAATAAGACAAAAAATAAAAAGTAAAATAAATAAAAAATAAATAAATAAATAATTAAATAAATTAATTCATTAAATTAAATTAATTGCCCAATAGCATTTGTTTTCATGGTTTACTTAGGTTTTTATTGAAGATTATTTGTTAGAAAAATGGTAAGTATAGTAGGTAGAATTTTTGCCTTATTAAATAAATAATTATTTTGTTGTAAAATCAATTCATACTTTTACAACACATTATTCTGAACAAAAATGAAGAATACATTTTTTTCATTTGAGAATCCGTTTTATAGATAAAAATTACTTTTTTTGACGGTCCCTATCTCCAACATCTTTGAACCCACTATGATGAAATTTTGTAAAAGTGCTGATTAAGAATATTTTACTAGTTCTTTTCTGAAAAAATCGCTAATATATATTTTTTTGAAAATCGACCTCCTCTTTCCATTCGCCTCCGTCTAAAATTAAATGTGGTTACGTCTAAAGACTCGGTATATAGTCACCACCAAAATTTCAAAATATTCGGATATCAAATGAGCGAGATATGAGGGTGGCTCCATGAAAAGTGCAACACACTGTATATGTACCTTTTTGTCAGAGCATAAAATCCCCTAGAATAATGGTGATAATAAAAAAACGGCACATTTGATAGTTAAATTATTATTATTATAAGTAATACAATATAAATAATTATATAAAAATTTAGTTTAATAGGTTTTCTTAGTTTAAAGTAATACTGCTACAGTAATAATATTTTTTCCTAATGCATATGGGAGGTCGAAGATAGTTTAGGCTAACATTTTCCTTTTGTGTGTAAATTCTTTTGTACACAATAAACGTTAATTTATTTATTTATTTTATTTACTTAAAATTGTACCGACCGCCAAATTATCAAAAATGCGGTACAGAGACGCTTGTCATTTTTTTATACTCTCCTCAGTCATTTAAAATACAATTAAAAATCTGAAAAAGCACACATCATCTGTAGGTTCCAGAAAACATTTTTCAAAACAACGGATTTTTTAAAACTTATATTGCTATTTAAATTAAAAAAAAATGTTTCCTATTGTCACCGCATTTTGCGGTTTTCGGGTCTTGATATAATTTTACAGAAATATATTTTTAACCATCATCTATCAATTTATAAAAATAAAAATTTTTACTCACGTAACGGGGTCATAAAATTATGAACAATCCAAAAAAAATCCGCGAATTTACTAGCCGATAAGTTTATGCATTCGTCAATTAACAAATAGAGCTTTGATATGAAATTGGAACTGGCAGAATTATTATTTTCACATGAAAAATAGTTACAATGATGTTAAAAAATTGTTTATATTTAGGTGAGCGCGTGGTCTCACTCTCCAAGCGATCTGTTTTATATTTATTGCCGTACGCCCCGCTGAGTTAAGCGGGTGCCTTTTCTCTGGTACCTTTCTACATTCAACTTAAATACATCTTACAATGTCTGACACATGATGCTTTCTTGAATACAGCCCAATAAAACAATCAAAGCGTCTCAAGTGTCAAAAGAATTATTGAAATTATTGGCCTGTTTGAAGCACGACGGAGTTATATGACAGTATAGTACCTAATGGTAGGAAGAAACATGCCAATATGCAGCAAAAAATTATATTTTGTAAACTAGTGCCTAAAGATTTATAAAAGAAACTACGGAAATAGCAACAAGAAAATATGGGGATAAAATAAATCGAGAAATATAAATATATCATATTTTTGATGATGTATCTGTATCTATTTTATTGATTCCAAAAAATATATGTTGTGATAATATGATATAGTAGTTAATGATTGTACTAAAGACATGCAGTGAGTGTGTCAGAACAATGTGATATGAAAAGAGAAAAATATATTAATTTTTTATTTTAAATGATCCCATTATCAAATGTCTTTTTCAATTCTCTAATAAGGGTGTCCCTATTATATCTATTGCACATTTTTTCGAATTTAAATCGGCCCAGCCGTTCAAAAGATATAAATTCTTTTCGAAATATTGGTATTTTTGATTACCCCTAATGGTGGAGTCAAATTAAGCATCAAAATAGGTGAATAAGGAATTATCTGGCTGCAGCAGTCTTATTGTTTGAATTCGTTGCCAGTATATATAACAGCAAGTGTATATGAAGTTTTGCATTAAATCGGTCCCCATTGCTTATAAAATTTTAACAATTTATTTTTAAACAGTGAAATTTTCTGCTATTTTCTTTATTATCTCCAGTCCTAGCAATCGTATCCAATACTAAAAAGAGCCATTTGTTCGCAATAAAATTTTAAATAAGACTAGGCCTATGAAACACTTTCTGATAATTTGTTATTTTATAAAAAAATAATAATCATCAAAAAATTGCCTTTTTTGGTTATTTAAGAAATATAACGTAATAATGAATCAATTTGAACGAAAGTTGGTTTAACTATGCCCATTACTGAAGTAAACCCTCGGGCCACAATATTTATTCAAACGGTTAAAAACCAATAATAATTTCGAAATTTTCATCGCGTTTAAATGCATCGATTTGTAGGACAACTTATTTTTAAAAATGTAGGTTTTTAAATGTATTTTACAATGGTATTAAGAAAAAAAATCTTCATTTAAACTATTTTTTTGAAATTTGTTTATAATTTCCAAAATTATAGTTATAAACAAATTCAAATATTAATGTGGATTTTTTTAAAGCTAAAAACGCAAACGAATTACGAAAATAGAAAACTTTAGTATTTTAGACGATAGCACTTTTTACCAGGATGCGGACGTCTAGGTTTCAACTCCTGACCGCGAATATTGTTTTTTTTTTATTGTATCGGTGATATTAAAAGTTTTACAAAGCTGTGTCCATGGACATAATGATATTCGTTCAGATTAGATTGGTTCCTCCTTTTCGCGACAAAAATTAAGAAAATTATAAAAAAGAAATGTGGTTTATGTCCTCATAACCGCTCTATTCAATGTTATTTCAAAAATTGTAATTTTAGATTATTTTCAAACATCAGAGACAAAGACGTAAGCTTTGAAAAACAACCACTCCAAATTTCAAAAAGAAATATTTTTTTGGTTTATTTATAAGTGACTTTAATGCAAAAACTGACGTATCTCGACTCTCGACCTCAAATGCAAGCAGACCAATATATATTTTTTTAAAAATGCTATATATTTCACGTATTTTCATAATTCGTTTGCCGCTTTTAGTTTGATAAAAAAGATCACAGGGTTATTTGAATTTGTTTACAACTACAATTTTGAAAATTATAAACAAATTTCAAATAAACGGTTTAAATAAATATATAATTTTTTTCTTAATACCATTGCAAAAAACATACAAAAATCTACATTTTGAAAAAAAAAAATACGAGTCCTTAAGCAGTAAGCGATGGAAATTTCGAATTTATTATTGGCTTTTAGGTTAAAATTTCGCACGAGAGTTTAGTTCAATAAAGGACTTTCATTAAAATTGATTCATTATTACGTTGTTTCTTAAATAGCCAAAAAAAGTACTTTTTTGTGATTTTTAATTATTTATTTTTAAATTAACAAATTATCAGAAAGATTTTTCATAGACCTAGTCCTATTCAAAACTCATTGCCAACAATTCAATATTTTTATTTTTGTGACACGATTACTAGGATCAGAGATAATAAGAATAATAGCAGAAAATTTCACTGTTGAAAAATAAATTTTTAAAATTATACAAGAAACAAAACTGCCTATAGCACTTCTACATAAAACAAATTAAAACAATAAAATAGCTACAGCCAAACAGTTCCATTCAAAATTTATAAGCGATTTAATACTAAAGACTAATATTTTATGAAATTGTAAGCAATCAAAAAAAAAAATTTTTTTTTGAGAACTTGACTTCTCGTACATACCCTAAAACCCAATTTTATCGACTCTTGCTTGCTTTACCTACCTACCCCCTTTTATCCTCCAACCTTTCAACGGAATAAGATCAACACATAATCTATTTCCAGAGCTCGTTGTAATATACAAGTATACCAAATTTTGAGTCAACATCATGAACGGTTCGAATCGTTTGCACAAAAACAAATTGCAGACGAAATTTTTTTCGTTCAAGCTGAAAATATCGATGTTTCATGACATTCTAAACCTATTTTAAAAAATATATTTTTTTTACCGTTACTATCCACTAAACTACGTGGATGTGGAAGTAATACCAGCAGTCGTCATGGACAATGACTATCTATCCCTATAATACGTAAAACGTCATTCTGCATAATTATTGTTTAATGTCCCGATATTTCTCCATGAAAATTTTAGCACCAAAATTAATAAAAATGAGGAATATTATTGAATCATGAATGCAAAAAACCACAAACCTAATTTAGGGACATGGACACATTAATTTAGTACAACAAATGGACAAAGCCAATGTATTTTATACTCGATTTTATATTTTGTTCTTATTATAATTTTTCTCTTTTGATATAAATGCTACCTACTTCTTTTTTCGCTCTATTTGAAATTATGTATTACAATTCAAAAAACATTTTAAGTTGTTTAAGATGCTACTATTTTGCTTTCATAGCGCTGTACCACATAATTTATAATTCTTAGAACGTATATACAAATTTTTGAATTTAGAAAAATTATTCGAATATGAAGAAAGAACTTTCATTCAACGATTATGACTTCATAAAAAAAGTATTTAAGAGGAAACAAGAATCGAACGCTATCGAGCCACTGCAACGATGCCAAATATCGGGCTATATAACGAGCGATGGATATCAACTGTATAAGAGTCTTGGATATACAGGAACAGCGCCGCCTGACTCAGAAGTGCTGAACTAAAAGTGTATCTCGGAACATGAAAATGTGGCTTTTTGAAGCCCACCTCAAAATTTTGTAGGGAGGAAACTAACATGATTTGTGACCATTTAGTGATGATATACAAGGGGGTACGTTGATGAGCCCGACCCCGGGCTTCACAGGGTCAAATCGGGCTGCACTGCAACCGCTCAGTATATGAAACGGGCCTGTATATGACCGTGCATATCTCTATATATATATATATATATATATATATATATATATATATATATATATATATATATATATATATATATATATATATATATATATATATATATATATATATATATATATATATATATATATATATATATATATATATATATATATATATATATATATATATATATATATATATATATATATATATATATATATATATATATATATATATATATATATATATATATATATATATATATATATATATATATATATATATATATATATATATATATATATATATATATATATATATATATATATATATATATATATATATATATATATATATATGTATATATGTATATAGAGGTATATAGAGATCTTTGACCAATCATAATAGCAATATATTATTACAATAAAAACGTACATATAGAAACATCAGTATGTTTTGACATAGTTGCCGAATATATTTGCAACCTGAAATTTTAATTTAAATAAATCATTATAAAATAAAAAATAAATAGAAGTATTTAGTGACTAGTTCAATTTTTGCCACATAGTAATAATAATTTTGTTTTACTATATCTAACTAGGTATATAGCTTTTAAAACATATTTAAATGAAGGTGTTCAATGGTTCAGTGAGTTAAGTGTTAGGTTGCGAGTCAAGAGGTCTGCGGTTCGATCCCTGCACATTCCGGTTTTTTTCGTCAAAAACTTTATTAATAATTGTGGAAAAATATTATAATGAGAGGTTTGCATCCCTTATTGCAAAATTCATTGATTACCAATACGTCATATTGGCGTCATATGTATGACGTCATTGGGCTGTGACATTGTGCCGTCTTTTTCACGTCATTTTTACGTCATGCTGAAGGTGAAATTGACGTAGTTAATGCCGAAAAAACGACGTCATAATGACGGCACCTTGCTGCCTGGGCGATGTCGGTTTGCGCCATCGTTTGTTTCTCTAAAATCGAGATCAGGAGTCCTATATTGGTTTTTGGTCTATCTACCATAGTTTTAGAGAGAACCCCAAATCTCATCTAATTAAGTCCACCCTGTACGTAAAAAACTCAAATTATAATGCAAAACGATTTTGTTCAGTAGAACATAGGCATTTCTTGCTTCGGCCGCAATATACCCTGACTTCGCGCTTAAATAAACAAAAATCAGCGTTAGTTCTACAAAAAAAGAATGAGAATAAGTACCTTTTTTGTCAAAAATTTTGTTACATTCATTATTCTTATCACGAAAATTGTCCCAGATTATATCTACCCAAGCAGCATCAAAAATAAGCGGGATGCATACAAATTACTAAATACAAAATTGTTACTATTCGAAAAATAACAGTAGTATGGCGTCTTAATCAAGGTTAGCATATTTATTTTCAAATGATCGGTTATAAATACTTTGCAACAGTGAATTTTTAGCCTACTAAAAATTTTTATAGACTGACGAAAGTACGGCAAGCGGCAAGCAAGAGTTTAGTAAGACGTATTCGTAATATTTATTATTAGCTAAAGTTTGTAATTATTTTCAAAATTTTACATTTGCGATTGAAGAATATGCCGATATGATTTGTATAATAGAAATAGGACAAGCAAGAAATAATAGTAAAGATCCTCAAATATGCGGGTTGATGTCTATTTTGGATTTATTTTATAATTCAGCTGCAATGATAGGTATAAGATTATATGAAGACTATGAACAATATTCTATGTTTATACTTATAGTAATAAAAATAATTATTGCTATTGTAATTAATTACAATATCTACATTATTTGGTTTATTTTAAAGAGAAGATAGTCACTATTCTATGGTTATGGTGCGATGCAAATTTAAAAATTTATATAAACTTACCCAAACTTAATTTTTGTAACCCCATTTGATATTCACGTTAGACCTCCCAGATGTGAGTGGTTGGAAAAATCCTATTAACTGCACATTTTAAGTTTAAATATTATCGCCTGGCCTCAAATAAGATAATCGAACAAACATTTTGGGTCATTTTGTCTACTTTACCAATACAAACAGTGGCGGGTAATATTTCACGACCTGTGATTTAATTACTGATATTAAAAATCACTGATAACAAGAGTTACTAAATTTGCTACAAAGCCGTGACGTGATCACTGTTGCTGATACGAACAAAACATTTATTATATTTACATTTAGGTACTTTTATTTTTTACTATATATCTTATTAAAACAGGAAGCAGGCGTTCTTGTGTAACGGGTAACTTCAGCTGTAAATAAATATGTCCGCATTTTAATTGATTTCGATGATTTCGTGGTATAAGGAAGTCGTGAATCATATCACACTGTTGCCTAAATATTTCTTAACGATTCATTTTGTTTGAAAAATCACGATATCGCCCATCACCAACAAACAGTTCTCATACGAGGAAATAGACTATTTTCTCGTAGGGTTACCGTTTAAACAGTCAACACTAAATAATCCATATCTGTACAATGAGTTGTCCACAACACTGTAAACTGTTCTAGCCTCAGATAAATAAAGTATTTAAGTATTTCATTGTTTATCTGAAGGTGTATCGTGACCTGAGGTTCTATCCAAAGAGTTTTATAACTTCTTTGGTTCTATTTTTTTCTACCAAGTTACTGTACCTTTTCTTACGGTCTTAGGATTTTATGTAGTCAACGCAAAATAACCCATACCTGTAGAGTGAGTTGCCTATAACAACGTAAACAATGAAACGTCATGAATAGTTTGGTTATGTCTTTCATTTTATTATTTTAGCCATTGTCATTACTGATTAGTAAATAACGAAGTAAATAACCACTTTGAAAGTTTAAGAATGTTGGCGTTACGAACAAAACCTTTGTGTCCCTTGAAAAACGTAAGGACTTTAACTGACAAAGCAACTTTGGCGGAAATAATACGTGTCGACCATGCTGGAGAACTTGGGGCCGATAGAATATATGCTGGGCAAATGGCAATACTGGGAACCACCTCTAAAGCACCGTTGATACAACACATGTGGGAACAGGAAAAGCACCACAAGGCTACGTTCGAGGAACTCATTCGTAAACATAGAGTCCGGCCAACAGTTATGACACCGATTTGGAATGTTGCTGGATTTCTTTTGGGTAAAACACAGTCACGATTTGGTTTAGCTAAAAAGTCATATGAAAACTAGCATTTTTTTTTATAAACAAAAATATTTTTACCGTTACAAAGACAGGTTGTCAGAAGATCAAGTGTCCTGACCATCGGGGGAACACCATGCAGCAAGAAAGCTAAAAGGAGAGAATATCACAATAAGCCCAAGTGACTGCAGTGATTCCAGAAACAATATAGTTAGATGGTGAAAAAAAAAAAGCTATTGGCCTATACTTTTCGACATTGTTAGTCTCCTTTTTTAGGATTGGAATAATAGCCGTTATTTTTAGACACAAAGGGAATTTACCGAGGGCAACTGATTTATTAATTAGTTCTGATAAAATAGGAGATATTTCATTGGAACTTTTTTATTTGACATATTCATAATGACCTATTTCACTTCTTCTACACAGACATGAATAAAAAAAGCATGAAATTACTATTACATCGATCAGATATACTGTGGCTAAAATGAGATTTAATTTTCTCATCAACCTCTGTTGCTAAAAAGTTCTTAAAAATGTCTGCTACTTGCATGCATTCAATTTTATACACATAATAATAACATTTGATTTTAAAGTTTTTACGTTTTCGTAGGAGCTGGATCCGCCCTTCTAGGGGACAGGGCCGCAATGGCTTGCACCGTTGCTGTAGAAACTGTCATTGTGGATCACTACAACGATCAACTGAGAACTCTTTTAGAGGATCCACAGTGTAACAAAGAACTTTTGGAGACCATTACGAAATTTAGGGATGAAGAACAGGAACACCATGATACTGGTATCGACCATGGGGCTGAACAGACACCGTTCTATCAAGCGTTTTCAGGGGCTATTAAAATGGGCTGCAAAGCAGCTATTGCCATTTCAAAAGTTATATAAGGAAATGTATTATCTCATTTTATTTAATGTACTTATTTTAGATCTAGTACCGAGTTAATTAAATAATATTTATTTTTTGTTTTAGTTTTATTGTTTAAATAAATAATAATTATCTTATTTGCTAAATCAATTTAGTAATTATACTTACTCTATAATCACCTTCTATGTCATTTCAAGTATAACCCGACGATAACCCATCGATAAATCACTCCCCAGACCCGTATATACATAACGGGGGTAGTTTTTGGCCGTTTCAGGGGGTTACGGCGGTCAAAAACTTCTCCCACCACTTGCATCGTGTTGAGCACCCTCGAAAACGGGGAGGAGGTAATCTCGTGTTTGCACGAAATATTTACACTATTTCTGCCTTCATTAGGTGGTACCAGAGTAAAGAGCTTAACAGTACAAAGACTACAGATATTTACATTTTGTTTTGATATGTGATTGTGGGCACAAGAGCATTGAAACTAGCGAACTGATTTTGATGAAAGCACAAGGTTAATATTGGTATCTTACATGATCTGAAAAGGTGCAGTTAGGATGGCGTTTAGTACCTTTTTGGCACATATATATTCAATACAATATCCATTTTTATTGGACCATTCGAAAGTAGATGTTATTCTGATTCCAGTGATGTCTATATCACAATCACACTTCACCATAGATTAAAGAATATTATCTAAGATACACTTCACTCTTCCGTGCATTTTTGGTCCAGCTGTTCCCAGTAGTTGCTCATTTTTTTTAGTTTAATTTTTAAATTTAGCGCTTAGTTTATTCGAAGACCAAGTTCACAGACCTATTTCTGTTAAATTCCCCCAGATAAGTACCAACCAAATCTCAATTTGTCTAAAAATAAACACTTTGAAATTGTGATTATATTGACGATTTGTACCCAATAGTAAGCATTTCCAGTTTGTTGTTTCCATCGAACTTTAGTTTTGTATAGAACAATGCTTTGCTATAGAGAAGTCGCTGTTAGAGAACCATGATCATATCTTATTGTTATTATCACCGACAGAATTTTAAATTTGGCGGTTTCAAAAGTCCCCAGAATCACCTGTTACCAATGTTGGTAGTAAAGGAAGTCGGCGTGAGGTTATTTTCTTGTCAACACGTGTTAGAAGTAAAATCACAATAAAATAGTGAAAAAGTGCGTGCCAAGCAAGAAAAATGTCTGTTATGCATCGTGTGGTGTGAGTTCAATCATCGAGTACGTATTTTTCTCTTTTTAAACTAATATTTTTCCGAAATTTTAGTAAAGCCACCACACGTAAAGGGAAGAAAGCTTTGCTCAAAAAGGAGCCACAATTGATCGAGGGACCTAAAAAGGCTTTATTTTTCCAAGGCAGGAAAACATCGGAGAAGGTCAGACACATTTTAAAAGATTTATACGACATAAAAAAACCGGATGCCTCAAAGTTGTCACGTAAAAATGACATAACAATATTCGAGAACGCAAAGCCTGTAGAGGATTTTTGTAGAAAGCTCGAAACGCCTTTGTTCATGATGGGATCGCATAGTAAGAAACGTCCGGATAATCTAGTTGTAGGCAGAATGTATAACTATGCTTTGTTAGATATGATAGAGTTGTATGTAGAGTCCTACGAGGGCTTGTGTGAATTCGCTGGCTCGAAAATAATCTTAGGAACCAAACCTTGCCTTGTATTCAACGGCCCCCAGTGGGATCAGTCTGACGAAATGAAGCAGCTGAAGTCAATATTTATAGATTTTTTTCATAGGGAATACGTAGAAAATGTTAGGCTACAAGGAATCGAACATACTATTAGCTTTAATGCCACCCCTGATGGCAAGATATTACTTAGGTCTTATAAAGTTTGGCTTAAGAAGTCTGGGTGTAGAACTCCCAGGATAGAACTGGAAGAAATAGGTGAGTAAGAACGTTACTGCATTAATCTGTTCATTGTTATAGGTACTTATTTTATGTTTTGTTTATTATGTACAAACATGACAAATGAGTTTATTTATACGTTGAAAACAAAATTGTTTGTTTGACGGTCTGTTTCACAACATCTTGAAATCGGATATCGAAGAACAGTTGATAGTATCGGCTTTGCTGTAAGCACTAAACTTTTTTTCATACTTAAAATTCGTTACATCTAGAGCAGTGTGGTAAATTTTACTTAACCCAATGATGTCCAGGTACTTAACTTTTTGTGAATTTTTTAAATTCTTTTTATAAAAGCCTTGTATTTGTTTACTATTTTTTTTTTTTTTTAGTCTGATAAATCATACGTTGAGCAAATAAACGATATAAGTTAAAAAAACTTAATCTAAATAACGTCATTAATCATCATATATAACGTCATTAATAATCATACCCCGGTTCCGAGGTAGTTATGACGTAAAAACCAGAATTGGCTTTAGGCGATGAACTATACAAACATTTTCATACACAATAATACAATATCTTACCTTATAATTGTATCTAGTAAATTCTGTAATATTTAATTAGCTCCGAAAGGATTCTAAGTCACACTGTGATGCACTTATTGTTGGATGCACAAACACGAACACTTGGTAACTATGCCTTATTAGCACTATAAAAATATATTATTTTCATTTGTTCTAAATGGTTCGAAATTAGAGTCCAGCGCCTGTCACTAAATGTCCATGTATTGTGAAAAGGATCTTTCAACGTCTACCGATGTAATCGCCGCATATTTAAAATAAGTATAATTTCTTATAGACGAATAGTCCACTTCTTTGTCACTCAATAGGTTGTTTCTTAACACTGTATCCAGTTTGTGTTTCACTGCCTTAGCAACACCCCCTGATACTCCAAAAATATATTGACGTAGATCAAATATAATGTTCATTGCATCTATTACAGTATACTGATCTGTTTCGGACTTACGTTGAAGGTCGCATATGGCTAGAGGGATCCGTGAGAAATATCCATCTATATATGCTAAATTTTGTTTAATAAATGATAACTAAACATTTCTTGGGTATGTAAAATGGCAGTTGATTCATTTGGATCGAAGTGTTGCACTACTGATTTAACGGCGTCAAAATTACAATAATAATACGATGCCGCCTAATGTTCCCCACCACGTTGCAACAGTCTCTGGAGGTAGTGGTGTCTTTGGCAATTGTTTCATGAAATACCTTAATCCGACTTGGTGCTTTTAGAAACACTTTTTTTCATTGGATATCAGTTTATCAATGTCAGGGTAACACTGTCTAATAGTTTCAGCAACTATCTGCAGTCCATGAGCCAAGCACGTTGTGGTACGTTTCTTTCAAAATTTTTCCAGCTGCCTTCATGTAATTAAACGCATCTGTAATAAATAATACAAATTTATGTAATTTTCTCATACTGTTCACCCCTTAATGTTTTCAAAGTTAATTGCACTAACTCTGCTACAATTGCTAAATTAGTAACGTCCAGTACTTAAGATGCAATCAAGTGTCCACGCATTGAATGCCTTTCCTCCATTCCTCCAACTATCACATTTGCTATCTTCATACCACAGGTATTTGTTGTTTCACCAACGTAAAGCCAGATGTATTTTTCATTTAGCTCTGTAAATATTTTTTCTTTGGTTTCGCAAGTCGGAGTCAAATATTTTTTTCTCACTGTAGATTCTGCTGGCACTTGAACGTTCTTATATTGCCCATTAACACACTTTTGCAGAAACTGTCTAAGTAGGGGATTGTCTAGTTTTGTCCATGGTATGTTACACCCTACCATTACTTCTACCAAATCTAAGTTAAAATGTTCGACTTGCGTGTCCACAAAAGTGTTTTTTCACAGCTGGTATAGAAAAGTTCTACACTATTAAACCGCAGTTCTGGAAAATCTTGAATCCACGAAAGTACTGTATCACTTAATGGAAAGCTACTCACGCCATAATGATTCACGGCACATTTACTTCTATCAAAAGCTGAAAATGTACTGACACCTCTGTAGTGTTACTCTATAATGCGTATGAAACAGGCTCACATTCCATCGGTTGTTGTGTTGTGTTGTGTAATAAAATAATAATTGTTGGACCTTTTTTCTTTCAAGTGCTTTCTGTATGTTTAAAGTCTTCTGCAAAATAAAAATCACAATTTGCGGTTTCTTTTATTATTACTATTGTTTACCGTATCCTATTTGCTGTCAGAAAAAAAGTACAAAAAAGCGACAAGAGTGCCGCTGTCTATGTGGTGCCGAAAATTCTCCTTATATTTCTGTATCGCCATATATGTTGTATCCCCTTCGCAAAATGGATTTAGGAAAAATAAATCAACAATTACTGCAATATATACCAAGCCTTATGTAAGATAATTAACTTGCAAAATAAATGTCAAACTGCATTTCTCATATGTCTAGATCTGTCAAAAGAATTTGACAGTTTAGATTGTTCAATATTATTGCTACAACTGACTGAATCATATCTTCGAATTAGGGTACAAAGAGTGATTGAACGAGATGGAGAATTAATGATGACAGAGATCATCACTGTTAAAACGGGATGTACCTCAAGGTTCTGTACTGGGCCCTCTCCATTATCTTACCCAAACCAACAATCTCTCTTGAAATTTTGATGAGGATGTAATTCAATTTGTCGATGATACTTCTTTAATCACATTAACTATGTCCCTTCTTGGTTGCATCTTTGCGAAAGAATTTTTTATTTTATGTATTTGTTTTACAGTTTACAGTTTGTATTATATATCTGACTAAATTTTAATTTTTTGTCACTATTTTGACATTTTCTGCATTTATCATTTCATTCTGCAAATTGGGGTAAATGACAGGTTAATGAGTGTGTGAGCTTAAACTACTTCTCATCCACACCCAATCAATTTAAAAATCAATTGAATCATTTAAAACTCGTCAGTTAGGTACTAGGTAATTTTTTTCCTATAGGATTAAGTATTGATTATTTATTTATGATTGTAATTATATTGTTACGTGTTTACACCCTTTTTGTAAACACCCTGTATCGTGGGTTCGGAAATTATAACACCAGGTAACACTAAACACTAATTTATTAAACTAATTACAACAACAATTAATTGACTTGATTAATAATACACTGTGTACTACAATTCAATTATTCAGTCACTTTATCACTGTGTTTACTCCTTACTCTCTGACCATCTCAACTGACCATTAGAAGTGTACTAACTTGCCCACTCTGGTTTACTCCATGCCTTATATACCTAAAGATGACTGATCCCGAATTTTCTGTGATGACGTCACCATTCTCCAGATAGTTCCAGAATAGATTCATCACTCTAGAGCTTCTAGTAGGTTCTTTCTCTAGTAGGTGCAAATCTCTACATTCAGACAACATCCGAACTAATTGAATTCTGTGTTGCCTCAGGGACGAATTTGAGTTTTGTGCCGCCCAAGGCAAGGTTAAATTTGCCGCCCCTGAAAACTCAATCGCAAATGTAAACAATAATCAAGGGGTTGTGTTGTGACAGAACGGGCGGTTATAAAATGGCGGATATGGGACAAGCTCCCTTAAATTCGGTCCTATCGTGAGCTCTATAGCTTTCGATTCTGTATAGTTTATCTTTTCTGTGCTCCTGCTGCAATCGTCACAGTTTTTTTATATTTCCGACCTGAATTTTGCCGCCCCCATCTTGCTGCCGCCCTAGGCACGTGCCTACTATGCCTATTGCTAAATCCGCCTCTGTGTTGTCTACATTCTGGGGGTTGCAACACAACAATATTACTAAGTAAATAGATAAACTCTAATATGTCATCATTTTTCAAGGTCCCAGAGTAGACTTTACACTCAGACGTAGCAAATTACCAGAAGAAGACCTAATGAAGGAGGCGTGTCGCAAACCCAAGGAACTTAGAGTCACCAAGAAGAAGAATATCAGTACTGACGAACTCGGTTCGACACACGGTCGCATACATATCGGTAAACAAGACATACACAAGTTACAGACTCGTAAAATGAAAGGACTTAAGAAGACTGCAACAGAACGAAAGGCTGAGAGAGCCAAAGCGAAAACCGTACTCGTTGTAAATAATGATATAAACACAATGAAAAAGAAGCGGGGGTAGAGTGTTGCAATATTTGATTTTTCAGCACAGGTGTTTTGTTTAATCGACTTTTGTAATTTTGTAAATAAGCCTGTCAAGTTAAATGATGGTGGGGTAAAGCCATGGGTCCAGATTGTTGTAGAATAGAAATTGTTTTGATGAAAGGACCCCGCACCATTAGCATTGGAAAAATCATTTTGGCGGAATTTTCTCCAAACTTTGGGAATAGGTAGTTCAAGGGCTTCCGAACAAAAAAATGTCATATGAAAAAATTGATTTAATGCCTTCCCTGCAGAATTACAGTGACTGGAAGTTAAAAATCTTTGATAAAATTCAAAAAATTGAAAATCATTTATGCATTAAATTAATTTTTTCATATGACATTTTTTGTTTGGAAGTCCTTGAACTATCTATTCCCAAAGTTTGAAGAAAATTCCACCAAAATGATTTTTCTAATGCTAATGGTGCGGTGTCCTTTGTGAACATTACAAAATTTACAATTTAAATCATTTTATGTATATTTTTCTCGCCTGATGAACAGAAAAAAGTTGTCTAGTTAAAACTAAAAAATATCATTTTTTTGTATATTTGAACCGCTGTACCGCTTGTTCTATTTTTTATCGTGAAGGGTTCATTTTATGCAGACTTAGGCAGGGCCCTGAATCCTTCATACATTTTACCAAGCAGGAAGACCTTATCTACATTATTAGCCAAAGAATACGAGAAGTGAAAATCGGTACAATGGAAATGATTAAAAGTGCAAAATTCGTTAACATATTGCTGGATTCTGAAATAACGATTCATTTCTCACAGTAACAGCTCACTTCATGAATGATGAATCAACTGGAAAGGAATGTTCTTTGAAAGGAAAGAATGTTTGTAAGATAAGTTTATCTTATCATTCCTGAAACGCCAACTTAAAAAGACATCTTCAAAGAAAGCATCACTCTATCAAAATAGTTAGTGAAATTAGTTCCGAAAATCAAGAAATAGCTAATTACTAATAAGAAAGACTCAAATAACGGAAATCTCTCTCCACAAGCTTCTCCCCATATGCAATCCTTTTCTTTACTACCAAACGCATCTACTTCATCAGTCTCTCAGAGCCTCGAGTAGCTCAAAGTAATACATACACACTTACAATGTCTAAAAAGAAGACAGGTCTATTTTTTACAAAAAAGCTCTGGATAAGTTACTGGAATTTATAACGAAAGATTTCCAGCCACTGTCAATATTAGAGAATGTTGGTTTTCAAGAATTCGCCAGGGCCCTGGATCCTTCATACACTTTACCAAGCAGAAAGACCTTATCTACATTATTAGCCGAAAAATATGAAGAAGTGAAAATCAGTACAGTAGAAATGATTAATTAACAAGTGCAAAATTTTTTACATTTTCAACAGATTACTGTACCTGGAATAACGATTCATTTCTCGCAGTAATGAATTTCACATAAATCTGTTATTTTTTATGTAGATTTATGCATTGTTAATAGTGATAATGTACCAAGAGAGCTTAATAGGATAACGGACTGGGACATACAGAATAGAATTTTATTATGCATTACTGATAACGCAACAAACAGTAATAATGCAGTGTCTAAAATTGCAGTGGTTTCAGGATTCAGTTGGATTCAGTCCAATCAATGAATGCCCAAAAGGGGATCGTAGAGAACATTGCGCGGGGGTGAATTTTCCTCTTCAGGAATGTTGGGCGTAATTAGTAAGTAAACATATTAAAAGTCCCTGTCCCTAGCCCTGCCGCTTCAGGGGGCGGAGGGGTGGAAAGGTCCCTTTTATCGATTCTTCGCTTATAACTAGGAAACGATGAGTCGTACGGAAAAAGTATTCTGTGCAAAATTAAACGTAATTAAGTTTCCTTCAAAAGTGTCGATATTCATTATCTTCCTATGTGATATAGTTAGAAAATCTGAAATTTTTCTTTCAAACTGGTTTACCGTGGTCTGCTAATAAATCACAACCACAAAGCAATCTTTATTTTACAACACTCGATGTATTTATTAACGTAATATTTTGTCAAAATCTATACATTTCCTTAAATATACAGTGCGACTCACTTAAAATGAAGACACGCTTATAACTTTTTTTTCCGATTTGAATCAAATTTTACTTAAGTATAGCACAAATTAGAATCTACTTTTGACAATAAAAACATTTGCCTGCTACAAAGGCAAAGGCCATCTGTGATACCAAAATATGCGGAAAAAAATTAAAAATCATATTAGTAGGTCTTGACGAATTTCAAGTATCCACCACAAAATATGGAAACTGAGGATCCCTGTTACCAGATAAGCTTATGTATGAGAAATCCCCCATCAATAACCAAATCAAATTTTGGTGTATGTACGTTTTTAATTTTAACATGCAAAATGTTTTTATTTTTTCCACATATTTTGGTACCGCAGGTGGCTTTGCCTTTGTAGCAGGTGAATGTTTTTCTGGTCATAAGTAGATACTAATTTGTTCTATACTTCAGTAAAATTTGATTCAAATCGGAAAGAAAATAAAAAAGTTATTAGGGTGTCTTCATTTTAAGTGTCACACTGTATATTTAATGAAATACATAGATTTCGACAAAATATTACGTTAGCAAATATGTGTTGTAAAATAAAGATTGTTTTGTGACTGTGATTTATTAGCAAACTATGGTAAACCGCTTTGATAGAGAAATTTCCTGTATCTAATTAATTTATTTATTAATTCTCAAATTTCACTGGCGAATATCTTGGAAACAACACGTAGTAAGAAAATGAATATAGACATTCTCGTAGGAATTTAATTATGTTTAATTTTGCATAGATTACCTTTTTCTGTATGACGCATCGTTTCCGAGTTATAAGCAAAGAATCTAAAAAAGGGACCTTTCCACCGGCGGGCAGTGGGACCATTTGGATTGTTTGGCCCATACAATTAATTTAGCGCCATTTTGCCAAAAAATTTGACAGGCCGTTGAATTACCTGATTACGGCTGACTAATTTGGGACATTTCAAATTTATCAACAACTAACCATCAATTTTATCCAGCAATTTGTAGTTTTAATCAAGTACCCTGGCGAGACAAAAAAGTACCCAAACAGGAAATAATTATACTGAATCTATATAAAAGGAGGACAGTGATGAAGTGAACTGATAAGCCTTTGTAAAAATTATTTTGAATTGCACCCTCTCCAAATTTAAACGCCAATAGGATCTGTTCCATGTGCTAATCACATGGATTTATATCTTCTTTTTACGGATTCAGTGTAAATATCAATATTTTGTGTATAAAACGAAAAATTTAAATTTTTTAACAACAATGTGATTTTTCCCTTATTTGGGGAAAATGCTAAAAAGATGCTTATACTTTATTACATATAAAAGTCTGCATAAACGAACCCCTCATGATAAAAAAATAGAACAAAAAGTACAGGGGTTCAAATATACAAAAAAATGATTGTATTTTTTAGTTTTCACTTGACAACTTTTTTAAAATAAAATGATTTAAATTGTGCCAAATAGTGTAAAGGACAACTTTCTAAGGGCCCATTTATCAATGTGTATAAATTTGTGTGTTAGCTAGCCCTGGGCTAACTTTAACCTGAATGAGTAATTTTTTTCGTTAGTTTTTTAAGTTTTTGTTATTAAGTTAAAAGCATTTGTTTGTTTTTGTCGAAAAGTCGCCTGACAGTGACAGCAATGAGCAATAACAATTATAATTAAACTAGAATATTTTCTGGACATAGTTACATTTTTATTTTAAGAAAATGAGTGAAACCCCACAAAGGTAGGCAGAGGCCCTAATTTTTCATCATCAGAAGTTCTGATCAGAACGGTTGCTATTAATTAAAATAGCAAATAATTATAATGTGTTGTAGAATTAAAAAAACTGATGTAATATTTTGCAGACAAAGAAGCTGAAGAAGCTCAAAATTTTCGATTTTTTGCCGTACATGGCCGACATTTCAGTAGTTATCTCCGAAACAAAAAAAAAAAAAATCAAATTCTGATGATAGCAAAAGATTCGTAGTGAACAATACTCGTTTGACCTTATTTTTTATTTTGAGCTAATTCCCACCTTTCGGAGATATCTGCGAAAAATAGCAAAAAACAGCTTGCATTTCAGAGCCGAAAAAATTGCAAAAACATACAATCTTGACACGTTTATATTTTCCGAAAAACACCATTGGGACGGCCTTACGATGTCGCGATGTAATAGTCCAGTCGAATTAGACATCATAAAAAATTTTGCGTACTGCGGACTTTTTTTTGTGGAAGTTGTTTAAGAGGGCATAATAAGCAAGCACAGAAAACTACACCCTGCTACACCATGTGCGTCCCCTATTTTTAGGGGTTTAAATTTTGAAATTTTACTTATGTGTCCGTATCTGTTTCCCTATTGCGCGTAGGGCTCTTTACCAAGTTACACTTTTTGAAGATTCATCCCTCCTCTACATAATATGTACATTACACATTTGCCGTAGGACAAACGGTTTTGGCTGTACGAGGCCGGAAAGGTCGCGCTGTCCGAATTTGGGGGTCTTCTGTACAGGACAAATGGCTATTATTTCCAATCTACAATACTACACATACTAATGCCCTTAAGGAGGGATGATGATCTGTGAAAAAACTTTCATCGAATACCGCGCGGTTTTCATGATACGGAATGTTGAAATTTTGAAAACCTCTTTTTTAAAAAAAGTGAACCTACTTTTTTTCGCCCATTTTTTTTTTTTTTTCATGCATGTACGACCCTAATATAAGAAAATTTACGTTGGTTTCATTTTAATACATTCGTTGGTTTAGGAGCTAGATAGCAAAATATGCCAAAAATGGCTATTTTGGTATCGTTGCATTAAAAAAACCAAAACCAGTATAATTCTGGTAAGTGTTTTTGTTTATCCTAAAAGTCCAATTCATTGCGCATAGAAAATGTGTTTTTGTATTTAAGTAGGATCAACACTTATTGTGTAATAACAATTTATGTTATATGTTCTCCAGTCTCCTTCTTTTTCACAATTTTTTTTTTGCGGCCTTATGGTTCATAGTAGGGCAGAAAGCATTACACACGTGGACAGGGCACATAATAGAGTGTTAAAATGGGTCTCTTGTTAAAATGCGATAGGACGTACCGTTTTCGAGTAAAACGCACTTGTTTGGTTATGTTTGCTTTGAGTTTTCATTGTGTTCTGAATTGTGATCTGATAAATAAATTCTACATTTTGGTGTTTTCTTTCTTAGGAGTTTGTTTTTTTAAATCATTTTCCGATGAAATGGACATATAATAGCTGTTTCTCGAGTAAGGTAAAATTACTGTGGATTTTGTTATAGACACAAAATAAGTTGCAATGATGATTTGAGACAAGCGTGAACCTTCAAATAGGGGAGTGAGAACCCCCTATTCCGTCCGAGTCCCTTCATTTTTTCATTAGCAATGTCCCTCATAAACAGAAAAAGCAAGAAGCGACACATAGTTTTATTTCTTCGTAGTCAGCGGTTAGTATTTACTAGTCAGTCGATGAAAAGTGTGATCTGAAATAATTTTTTGCAAACGAGTGCTTTTTACTCGAAAATGGTACTTCCTATCGCATTTTAACAAGAGATCCATTTTAACACCCTAATATGTGCCCTGTTCAGGTATACATTTATACATTGCTTTCTGCCCTACTATGAACCCTAAGGCTGCAAAAAAAAAATGTGAGAAAGGTGACTGGAGAACACATGACATAAATCGTTATTACAAAATAAGTGTTGATCCTATTTAAATACAAAAACACATTTTCTATGCGCAATGAATTGGACTATTAAGATAAACAAAAACACTTACCAGAGTTATACTGGTTTTGGTTTTTTTTAATGCAAAAATACCAAAATAGCCATTTTTGGCATATTTTGCTGTCTAGCTCCTAAACCAACGAATATATTAAAATGAAACCAACGTAAATTTTCTTATATTAGGGTCGTACATGCATGAAAAAAAAAAATGGGCGAAAACAAGTAGGTTCACTTTTTTTTAAAAAAGGGGTTTTCAAAATTTCAACATCCCGTATCATGAAAATCGCGCGGTATTCGATAAAAGTTTTTTCACAAATCATCATCCCTCCTTAAGGGCATTAATATGTGTAGTATTGTAGATTGGAAATAGTAGCTGTTTGTCCTGTACAGAAGACCCCCAGCGCGACCTTTCCGGCCTCGTACAGCCAAAACCGTTTGTCCTACGGCAAATGTGTAATATATATATTATGTAGGGGAGGGATGAATCTTCAAAAAGTGTAACTTGGTAAAGAGCCCTACGGGCAATAGGGAAACAGATATGGACACATAAGTAAAATTTCAAAGTTTCAACCCCTAAAAATAGGGGACGGGACATGGTGTAGCAGGGTGTATTTTTCTGTGTTTGCTTATTATGCCCTCTTAAACAACTTCCACAAAAAAAAGTCCGCAGTACGCAAAATTTTTTATTATGTCTAATTCGACTGGAGTATAAAGAGGAAGTCTTCCAGATAAACCTGATCGTAAATTGCATGGCGAAATTCAAACATCCTATTAATTCATGATAAATTCTAAAGAGTATGTACCAAAAAACACTAAACCATTGGTCTGCCTAAACATATCCTTTAACACGTTCGCTGTCCGAATGGTCAGGCATAAACCATAGCAAGGAGTCCCCATCTAAAAAACCATATACCATATTTGAGTCATGTAATTAAAACATGCATATAGTCCAATGAGATATATAGTAACCCATGGTTTAATATAAGTCCATGCCCCAAATTTGGTTCATACGTATGTTTTGTATAGTAACCTTGTTATACAAGGGAGTCCCTGTAGATAACCTGCCTATTCGTCGACAGTCCGTCTTGGAATCGAACATGAAATAGAACCTAAACGTGAGCCAATTATGGGGCACAGGACTTACGGAAAACATAAGGCATGACCCATAGATGGGTTATTGGACAGCGAACGTGTTAATTAAGCTAATTAGCTTAATTAAAGGCCTCCCACCAGGATATGCTTAGGCAGACTAACGCTTTGGTGTTTTTTCATATATATTCGGACAAATTTATCATGAATTAGTCGGATGTTCAATAACGTAGAGTTTTATGCGATCTTGGCCTATTGGTATCACTTTCTGGACTAATATAGTTTTTCCTCTTTCAACTACCCAATGCCTGGCATACAGTTATTACGTGGGAGAGAAGGTATATTTAAAATTATGCATTAAATACAAAAAAAAATAAATTAAAAACAAATTTTACAAAAAAATATTAAAATAAAACACGTGTGCTTTTGTTGTGCATATTTTGTTCCCAGTCGATCATGTGTAATTAAATAGGCTAAGTTTTATTATAATATTTAATATTTTAAGAATTTTTTATTGTTATATCAATATAAGTGTGTAAATATATTTTTTATTTACTAATTTAGACAATTTAGGTGTTAGTCATAAAAATAAAGGAATTTTTTTTTGTAGTTGTGTTCATTAAGTCACTTGAAAATAGTTCAGTAAATTATATTCAAAATTCAACTAAGCTCGAGACGTTCAAATTGATGAAGTGTGCAAAAAACTTAACAAGGGTATTGCATATGCAAGCGTAAGGACTCTAAATATTGCAGCTTTACTACGATTATATTCTATGGCTTATTGCCGTTATCTCCTACAGCAGCGGTTTTCAACCTTTTTCGAACCACGACTCCCTTATAAAAAGAAAAAACAAGTTAACCCTCTCGCGACCCCCCCAACCTCGATCTCTCTTATTAACATCTAAAATCAATCAAATTTTAAAATTTCCTGTTATAGTTTTTGATATGATTTCTCATTAAAAATTGGTTTCATTAAAATTGTATGTGTGTAATATTTAGATTTTAGAATGTATGATTCTTTATTGATTTTTTTCTCAATAGATCGGGATCCCCTTGGAATTGCTTTGCGACCCCCCAGGGGGTCGTGACCCACAGGTTGAAAACCGCTGTCCTACAGTATTATAAGAGTTTTGGCATAGTATATTAGAGCATGAATATCTAGTTGTATTATTTGTGTTTCAGTGTGTAATACAAAATGCAAATTTCATAAAATACTGTATATTTTTCTTCAATTTTTGAGAAATCCGTTGGCACAGACAATGTGCCTTAGTTTAAATTTTGCTATAAAGATGGTAATTGAGAATTTAGTTACACATCCGACTCGCAGCGAGCGCTGAAACTTGTACAGAATGATCACACTCTATTTGATCCCCTTTGGTGCAAATGCAAACGAGACCATAGAAGACATCCAGAGCGACACTCCTTGTTTCAATGGTACATTGGAGTAACCTTCGGCCATATTTTTTTGGTTAATATTTTAAGAGAGAAATGTAAAACGCATAACGTATTTGTTGTTCTGCCAACGACGCACCCAACTCACCTCTTGGGCCCACAGCATATAGAGGACAATAATTATTAAATAAATTGCAAACTGGCCAGAAAGAAAATAAGTACATTTTTGCGACATACCGGGTTAAATAAGAGTGGTATGTAGTGGTTAAACCCCACCATATTATTATACATTTGCAAACCGGTGTCGCGAAAATATAAAGTACATTTTTGCGACATACCGGGTAAGCTGTGGTATGTATTATTAGCTTACCGCTTCATTTTCGCGAGAAGTGGTTTAATAGGGGAGTACGGTTTCACGTAATTCTTGGGGCCGTTACTTTCGGTCCCGATTAAACGTTAACGGTGGGTCAAACCAATTCAGTTACCATGGAAACAATTGTACTTTCAATGATTTGGCCGACGGTTAAAGTTTAACCACGTTTAACGTTGACAGAAAGTAACGGCCCTTGATATGTCAAAACACTAACCGCAGCTTACCCAGCTCTCGACGTAGGTTAGAAGCGGTATGTATCGCTGTCCTTGTTTACTGTCGAGTCCGTAAACTTATCTCTTTTTGAATTTGTAAGAAATAATTTAAAGTAACTATTTATATTTTCGCGACACCGGTTTGTAAATATAATATAATATGGTGGGGGTTTAACCACTACATACCACTCTTATTTAACCCGGTATGTCGCAAAAATGTACTTATAGATAGTTACTTTAAATAATTTCTTACAAATTCAAAAATATGTCAGTTTACGGGCTTGACAGTAAACAAGGACAGCGATACATACCGCTTCTAACCTACGTCGAGAGCTGAGTAAGCTGCGGTTAGTGTTTTGACATATCAAGAGTCACGTGAAACCGTACTCCCCTATTAAACCACTTCTCGCGAAAATAAAACGGTAAGCTAATAATACATACCACAACTTACCCGGTATGTCGCAAAAATGTACTTATTGTGAATTGTGGCAATACCATCAAAAAGATGGCTACCCGAGTCGCAAGGATAAATGTTAAATTTTAATGGGAAGCCAGAGAGTCTCTTGGGTACAAGTTTTCTGCGATGAGCAGTATTGCCAATACAAATGTTTTAAATTACCCACGCAATCTAATTCAAAATGCTCCGTTTCGCTCCCACATACTTTCAAAATCCTCGCAATAATCCTCGCACAAGCCAAACACCAAGTTTTTATAAAACGCAACTTAATTATGATTTTCAAAGCCCTTTTTTATGAAGTAATTTTTACAGAGGTATATAGTTCTATAGCCGTTCCGATCCGCGTTTAGTTTAAGGTGGCCGGAATTCTTGGTTAGATTTGCTTAAAAACATGACTTCGTATTGCATCTTTTTCTCCTAAATCCTTAAATGAATTCAAACAATTTTTTTACAGACTTTTAAAAAAAACTTTATAGAATATTATGAGAGCTATTAAAAACTCAACAAACAACATATTTTTTTCCTTACTAAGCTGTTAAACATCACTAAACTTTGAATCTAATTTTAAAATAATAAAAAGATATATTATTTTATTGAGATTAATCTATATAAATCTGGTACAGTATTAAATTATATAAATACCTAGTTAAATTTAAATTCTTTGTCGAGTAGTTACTAAGCTCTAGTACTAATAAACTTCTCCAGTAGAGAAACAAAGCAATGGAATAGTTTTCGTTAAAAATTCAAACTGCCCAAGGACCATATTCTCGAATTATGGAGCAGAAAATGTGAATGTTTTATCTCTTTTCATCTCCTTCCTTTTCTTTTTCCTTTCTCCCGAAATGAGCATTCTCTCGACTGAAGAATGGGGGTCCAGGAGATCTGCGCATTTTCAGTAACACATTACATGTGTAATATTGTTGTCAAAGATTATTTATAAATCTATTAAAGATTGTAATTATTATTTTACTTTCAACATTGCGGATAATTTGTATAATAAATAAAATTTTATAGGAACTAGGTACTTCAAGCTTAAAATCCGCGTTTTCGCTCACATTGGCAACACTGGTGACGAGGCTGTCAGTTGTTAATGTCACACAAGCAGTCAAGCAGAAAAACAACATAACCTTAGTTTTATGGGATTTACAAAAAAGAAAAATGTAGAGGGTTAGTCGTGATCGTGATCATAAAATGGGCCAAATAAATATTTTCTATAAAGATTTTGATAGCATATGCAGGCTTTGCTTGAGAACCGAAGAATTAAAGTCTATTTTCGTGGACCCAGAATTTGCGATAACTTTTCAGTATATAACAAACATCAAGGTAATGAAACATTTACAGACGTTATAAAGACTACACAAGAAAGGCTTGGTGTCTGGGATCTAGATTTAGATTAGTTATATTTTTTCCAGGTTCAAGAAACTGACAAACTTCCTAAAAATATCTGTGTAAACTGTATCCAAACAATGGAAAATATTGCCTCATTTATACAAACTTGTAAAAATAGTGAAGCTATTCTAAAAGCCATTATAATTCAAGAGGAACATAAAATTTTAGCAACACCAGAACCAGCATTAATTGACCCCAAGTTAGAAATTGAACCAGTTGAAAAAATTCTAGTTCGAGTTGAGGGAGAAGGAAAAAATTAAGGTAACATAACGTTGAAGATTCTGAAGGCAGCAGAACCAAATCATGATGTAAATGAGGCAACAGCAAATGAGAACGACAAAATAGGATCACGAGGACATAGGTTAACCGATACCAAGTTAGAAATTGAGCCAGTTGAGGAAATTCTGGTTCAAGTTGAGGGTGAAGGAAAAGATGAAGATAACATCATAACTTTGGAGATAATCAAAAACAAAGCAGAGCCAAATCATGAAGTAAATGCGAACAACAAATTTGGAAGGCGGTTTTTAAGAAGTAATAAAATATTTCCTTGCACACAATTTAATAAAAAATTTTCTAGGCTCACACATCTACGCCGCCATGTTTTTACCCATAAAAAGAGGAACAAAGCTTTGACCTGTGATAAATTTAATAAGCAATTTGTAACAAACACTGCACTAACAAGGCATACTTGCCTACTACCTAAGCCACGATTCAAATCTATGAACGATAACAAAGAAATCAGAAAGAAAAGAAATGAGATGTGCTTGTGTGTGCACTGTAATAAATATTTAACTCGAAAGTTTGACTTGAAGAGACACCTTCTCACTCATACTGGAATTAAACTTTTCACTTGTGAGGTGTGTGGTAAAAAAAATGTCACAAAAAAAGCGCTCTTATTCGTCACAGCTTCCTCCATACAGAAAAATTTAAGTGTGATGAATGCGATAAACGATACACTAGGGCAAGCGAGTTGAAAACCCACATTGAGAAGGGTCACAATGTAAAAAGTACAAACGATGCGAATATTTGTAGTTTTTGTACAAAGAAATTTAAATCAAATTCATACTTAAGTCTCCACATAAAATTGCACACGGGCCAAGCAGAGTTCAGGTGTAATATATGCCAAAAAGTCTTTGCTGCGAGCCACACAGGTATCAAAGAATTCAAGTGTGATAAGTGCGATTCTGCGATCAACTTGAGCTTTTTATTAAATAAACACAAAAAATACCACGAGGAAAATTCAAAAGAAAAATCTGATCTAACTTGCGCCAACTGTGGAAAATTCTTCCTCGCCCCGAGTCTTTTACAGCGACACAGACTCGTGCATGATCCGAATAAATCAAAACCGCCTAGACCCCAGTTGACTGAGCGACCCCCAGAAGAGTTCCTGTGTTCCTATTGTGGCAAGAAATTCTCATACCTGTGCAACTTGAAAGTCCACATAAAGACGCACGCTGGAGTACGGTACACATGCGAAATATGCCAGAAGAGTTATTCAAAACAGGAGTCTCTCAAGCATCATCTGCTGGCACATAAGGGGGAGAAACCATGTCCTTGTCCTTACTGTGGAAAGCATTTCCGAAAGCCCAGTTATTATAAACATCTCTTGATCCATAAAGGAGAAAGGAGGTTCAAATGCGAAGTTTGTAAGGATCAGTTAAATCAGCATCCGAGGGTGCACAAATTGTAAGATGTGATGGTATATTTATTATTTTTAATAAAATTTTACATATCGTTGATTGTCTCTTTTGGCCATACCTTGGCTAATTTCTATCGTAAAGAGATGACACTTATATCTCTCATCTTACAAGTTTTAAATCAAACACTTTTTTATCTTCATCTGGGGTTCCACAGAGCTCTAACTTGTTAACCTGTGACCACCGTTGTTTTTAATAGTCGTCGATGATTTAATTAACTGTAATGGATTAATGTTTGCCGATGACCTAAAAATGTATTCTTTGAATTTGCAGTACAGATGACTACTACAAATTGCAAATTAATTTGTGTTTTCACCCTTAAAAATAAAAAGAATATTGCAAAAAAAACTCCTTCAATCGTTTTCGGGCCGGCAATTTTACCATTTTTACTGCTTCGTTTACTGTACTATAAGTATATCATTAGCATCAGCCTTTTTTGTAAATGGGTATAACCAGTGCGGTTGGGAAAATACTTTCTTTAATAGATATATTAATTAATTTCATCAAAGGAATAAGAATAAGATCCTTATTAGATCAGTATGGAATTCATAAGTGTCTACTATAACAAAAATTATCACTCGAAGGCAATTCAACAAATATTTATTATAAAAATTATATTTTAGAAATATGTAGATTATAATTATCTAACGAAATGACCACGCACAAAATAAAAACATGCCATTGTCACAAGGATGAGTAGTGCTGATACAAAATAAATATATATTTTTTTAATTTAAAAATACAAACATTTCTAATAAATCATCATTTAAACAGTCTCTCATTCTTTTTGGCAACAGATTCGATATTCCAGATCAAGAAACCACGCCAGCATACTTCCTGACGACTATCTCATCTATATTCGACTAAAGTTCTTGGCCACTCGTCCCGATCAATGCCCCAAGTAAGTAATTTCAAAACATTTGTTCTCAGAACCACAGTTTAGTGCGTCCTTAAATGTCTCTTCAAATGGCTGCGCCTAATAAATCCCTTTTCGCAGCTTGTACATTTAAACGGTCGTTCACCGGTGTGCAGCAAAGTGTGCTTATTCAACGAGCTCGACGTCCGAAAAGCTTTTTCGCACTGTGTACACTGATAAGGCTTTATTCCCCTATGAATATTCAAGTGGTGATTCAGAGACCTCTGAACAGTGAACCTGTTCCCACATATGTTGCATTCGAATGGTTTCTCGCCTGTATGAGTCAAGAGGTGCGTCTTCAGGTAAGAAACGGAATGCAATTGCTTCCCGCAGTGCGGACAAATACATTTCTTGTCGTCCGAATTAGTCTTCTTTTTCCCCATCATGAAGTATTTCAAGTGCTTACTCAAGTAGTCTTTGTTGGCGAAGCATTTCCCGCAGTGGAAGCACAGATATGGTTTCTTACCTTCCTCGTGATTCTTTATATGCTCCATCATCATTTCCTTCCTAGTGAAAGTCTTCCCACAAAGGTTGCATTGGAAAGGCCTCTCTTTTGTATGCACTAAATTGTGCCGCGTAAGCGCGTGTCTCTGGGTGAAGCCCTTGCCACACATTTTGCACTCGAATGGTTTTATTTTCGCGTGGATTGCCATGTGGTTTTTTAGGTACCCCCTCCTCCTAAACACTTTCCCACACAAGTTGCACAGGCATATCTCGATCCTCTTCTTGGTTTTGAACTGTCTCACTTCGTTGTTGTTTGAATTTTCGTTAGTATCAGACTCTGAATTAATGTCCTTGGCACTGTCATCGTTCGTTTGAAGTTTCTCCTGTCTTAATCTGTCACTTCTCTGCTCTAGGTTTTCTTTGTTGCTCAGGTCTTTATTCTCACTTTTGGTCTCGTCATCAACCTCGATTCTTTTATGCTCTGTAATTACAAAATCGCAGTTAACGGCGTTGGGATGATGTTTGTTTATGTGTTCGAGTATTTGGTCTTTTCTGGTGCTAGCTTTTCCACATAGATTACACTCAAACGGTTTCTCCCCAGTGTGTGTCAAGTTATGACGATTTAACGTGGCCTTTTCTACAAAGGTCCTACCACATTTTTCACATTCAAACGGTTTAATCCCCAAGTGGATCTTTGAGTGGCGTTTCAAACCACCTCTTCGTGTAAATTTCTTTCCGCAAATATTACAGGAACATTCCTCAATGCGCTTTTTCTTTATTTTTTCAGTTTCACACTTTTTTCTTTTCTCTTTACGCTGCTTCACGTTTCGTTTGCTCCTCCTGTTTTTCTCTGGAGCAGATTCTTCTAATTTTATACCTACATCTGCTTTAATGTTTACATCTTTCTTTTCTACCTCATCTTCATCGTCGTCTTCCTCATGACTATCAAACTGTTCATTTTCATAATCCAAAAATGCAGCTTTCTCCTCCGCACTAATTAGAACATCTTCGAGATAAGTATTATTTTTTTTGCATGTCTCTATAAATGTTGAAATATCCTCTAGCTTTTCTATACAATCGACGCATATATTCTTGGGTAAACTGTTTTCTTTTTCTATCTGAACACAAAAAGGTATTAACTATGGTGGTCTAATAGATCCTCCGACATTACTTACCTCTATGTGTGTTAAATTTTTAAATATTGAGGCTATATTAGATGTAAGGAGAGGCTTTATGTCTTTGAAACGTAGGCAAGCACGACAAATCTTTTGAAAATCTTTAATTTCAATATCTTTTTGAACATTTTCCATTGTAAATATTTTGTCTTCCACCCACTTGAGTGAACTTAGCAACGGGTTGCCAACTTCACACCAATCGCCACCTCAACTTAGGCAAGTTTTCAAAGTTTAGGATTAAATTCGGTAGAATTGGCGTAGGTATAACCATTCCTTTAAGCTTACGGCAAAGAATAATTGGTTTTTCTTTTGTGATATAGGCTGACCATTAGCTCAGTGCTCGAAATTATTCTAATGGGAAATTGGTATTTCATCTTTTTTTTTTATTTCATTACATTACATTCTCTCTCGTTACAGTCCTAGAACCGTTCGGACATGCGCAATCAACAAATAGCGTTTTGGTTATTTCCAAAGGTTATTTCAGAATCAATCGTTCACTATTTCTTTCTCTTTCCTTTCAACAGCCAATTTCATAATCGGTGGGTAACTAATGGTTAGGATTCGACCAATACTTTATTATAAAAATCTTAACAGCCAGTTTCACAATCGTTGGTTATCTTTGCGCGTATTCCTTAATTCACCATTGTGTCCATATCAGGTGGCATCAGTTCCACCAATGTTGTTCTTTTATTGTTTGGTGAATCAATCTCAATGTTAAGTTAGGATAAAATCATAAAATCAACAAAATCTGTTCTTTTATTCCTAACCAGCTGTGTTCATCAGTCGATGACGTCACTTCACCATATTTCATCAGTGATTATTTTAACCAGAAAAAAGTGTTGAAATAAAGAAAACTCCCTTTTTGGTTGACTGACCAGAATCTGAAAGTTTTATAATTATTAGTAAACGCAGACATTCTTACCTTTATAGTACTAAGTCATTGGTCAAATCCTAACTATTAATTAACCAAAAATTGTAAAACTGGCTGTTAATATGTCACAGATTTTTATAATACTATTAAGCAATCCAACAACCTGTCTAATTGTTTTGTTGAGGGCAAACACGGGGTTTATTTTAATTAACTCGCGGAAACGTATAGCCAAAAGGCAACCGAAAAACAAACTCTTTAACAAACGTTTAACGAATGAAAACGAACGTTTGCCGGATGTTTGCCAGAGATGTGGTCTACATCTCTGATGTTTGCCCACAACGCCATGTTAAAAGTCACGTGGTTTGAATTGCTTAATTTTCACATTGTTTTCAAGCAAGTAAGTTGATTTTACCGGAAAAGTGCTAGGCTATAGTTGCTATTGACGACGGGAGGTAAGTGAGCTATACTTACCTCGTTTGGCTAAATAAGTGTTTTCAAGCAGACTATGTGTGACATTCATTAAAGTCAAAAAAATTGCTTTAAGTATCGTTGTCAAAATAAATTGATCAAGAAATGTAAAATTTGATTTTGTATTTCATATGAACCGTAGCTGTCGGAGCAGATAAAACGTTATACACGAGGCAGGAGGTAAGTATAACTTTGACCAGTCTCGGACTCTGAGAAAGCCCTCGCTATACGCTCGGGCGCAAAATATTCCTCGACTGGCAAAAAACAACTTATCTCCCTTGTAGTGTAAATAACTATTAAACTGACAGTTAACAGATGAGATCAGAGGGCACTGAAAGACAACTAGCCCATTTTTTACAGTGAAGAACCACGCCCACTTTTCTAGCCTCTCTTTATTATAACACTCTGTAGATTACACAAATGCGGAAAAATATTCTAACAAAATAGTAAGATAAATATTCCACTGCGCTCGTTGAAGCTTTCAAAATAAAAAAATGGAGTGGGTTTATTTTGCTATGGAGATGTGTCTAAGTTTTCTACTTGTAAATTAATATTGCTGTTTAAATATTTGTATCTTTTCAAATAACCATCAGTTTTTAATTGTAGTTCAAATGAACCGTAGGCCAAAGTCGAACCACAACATTTGAGAATTTTGAGATTACAGAACGTAACCTTAAATACGCAATTGTACACGAGAGAAATTTTGAACAGCCAAAACGTAATTAATTATCTAAAATATGAAGACTTTCAAAGCTGCAGAATGGGACATAGATGCTGCAGGAGATAATACTTATCAGGAATTGTTCAAGGTAAGGGTCTTAATTCATATGTTTACTATGTAGGGTTATATTTTTTGTGTATGGACGATTGAGCACGTTCAAAGCAAGTATTTGTTTTGCTAAATAGTAAAATTGTAGAAATAATTCCGTTAATACTGTTATAAACTCTAACAAGTATTAAGCAGGTGCGTTAGAAATTATTTTATGGATTTAGGACACTATACATTTGTACAAAGTGACGCGCGAATTTCAAAACATGTTTCGGTTTTGCGTCATTCTATCGAGGCGGCAGTTGTTTGTCAAAATTGGTTCACGCACTGCATAAAATTCATGTTATTTTACATTTCGTTCAAAACTTATCCTTAATGTAAGTGAATATCTGTTAAAAAATCATATATAATGGCTTGTAGTAATATGAAAGTATTCGGGAGAAACCTCTTCTTTGTCACAAGAAATAAGACAATGTTTTGTGTCGCACCTCTATCGAACGTTCTATATTCAAAATTGAACTTATCCAGCTCTAGTGTGGTTAATAATACACAAAAACTGACGAGCATGGAGAAGAATTTTCAAGAGAAATCGTTTAATTTAGCAAATGAAGTTGCAGCGAACCCAAAAGTGAGTTCGATGAAGACTCTTAAATATACGTTGACATTCTTGGGAATATCGATAACGTTACTTGGTACGTACATAATTTTCGAATATGGAAGCCCAGAACTGAACGAGCATGGTGAGCCTATTTATGACGAGTACTCCGACTACCCCACTTGGAGGCAGTACTTGCTTAGAGGCTTCAAACAAGTAGATAACTTCACAATTTTCATCAAAGAACCGTCTCGAGAAAAGTTGTTACCGGATCCTGTTTCTTACCCATATTACCAGCCACCTTACACGTTGGTGCTAGAGTTTACCGATGTTCTAGCGCATCCTGACTGGACCTACAAGACGGGATGGCGGTTTAAAAAGCGCCCCGGCTTAGATTATCTACTGGAGAACCTTGTGGGTCTGTACGAGATAGTCGTGTTCACTGCGGAACCCGGTATCACAATTTTCCCTATTATAGAAGCTTTAGATCAGAAAAATTTGATTTCGTATAAGCTGGTACGAGACTCAACCCATTTTGTCGATGGTCACCACGTGAAGAATCTCGACAAGCTCAACAGGGATTTAAAGAAAGTTATCGTAGTCGATTGGAATCCTGATTCTGTTAAGTTCCATCCGGATAATCACTTGAATATCCAGAGGTGGAAGGGTGATGATGGTGATACGTCTCTGGTTGATCTGACGGCGTTTCTGAAAACGATTGCCCATACAGAAATCGAAGACGTCAGGGAAGTTCTAAAGTTTTATAAGCAATACGATGAACCACTCATGGAATTCAGAAATAAACAGAAGGAGTTTTATGAGAAAAAAGAGCAAAGACCCATGGACAGACCTAAGGGGCAGCCAATTAAAAAAGTTTTTGATTATATTATGTAGTTCTAGAGTGAATGTTTTTATTGCTTGAAGTTATTGTTTGAGATTAAAATTTGTTTTAATTCGATTCGAAGTTTTTTATTGTAGGATACAATTTGAAATATTGAGGTTTAAACATTTTATACGTGCCAGAATGGTCTTGGCCGAAGACCTGCGGACATCTTGTGTTATCCCTATAAATCTTTCGGATCACTATGGCATAAATATCGGCATTGCCAGTGAACCAGTGACACAAAAAAAAGAGTCAGCTTTAGACCAATCACTGACATTGGTCTATTTAATCTAAATGGTGCCATTAGTGCTATGAGTTGGGAGTTTACAAAGGACCCTAATCTTTCAATTAATGACAAGTTTGATGTTTTGATGAAGAGCTAATGTGATGCTCTACATATGGCATTTCCAATGAAATCTAAAGATACATCATCGGACCCTAAACCAGTAATTAACTGGTTTACGGACGAGCTACGCAATATGCGTGAAACTCTGGGATTTATGACTGAGTTTTCTAAAATGTATAATAATAACATTGATCTCGCAAATATTACTTCAAAATATCGCAAAAAATATAATGAGACCATAATTGCATCAAAAAAAGCTGCACACGATGCCTTCATCAGGGCATCCAACAATATACAACAGGCATCATGGAAAATAGTCAATAGCCTTAAACCAATTTCTAATAAATTTAATGACTATAAATTAACGCCGGATGAGTTTAATAAGTTTTTTGTAAATGTTCCCAAATCAATAATAGCAAATATACCCAAAGTTGACTCAAATAACACTGACTACTTAGATGACCTATATATACCAAATAATCGTGGAAATTTTCAGTTTAGATATCTTACTTACATTGAAGTCAGAGACATAATTTATTCTCTAAAAAATAGTAACAGTCTGGATTATTATGGATTCAATGCTAAGATCCTTAAGTGTATTGCTCAATACCTGGTGTATCCATTGACTGATCTATTAAACGAATGTATCAAAGCAGGTATTTACCCCGACTGCCTGAAAATTTCCCGCGTAATGCCCATACACAAAAAAGGACAAATAGACGACCCATCTAATTTTAGACCGATCTCACTGGTCCCGTTAATATCAAAAATTTTTGAAATTGCTTTAAAGACACAATTAGTTGAGTATTTTGAGGTAAACAATCTTTTTAATACATCTCAATTCGGCTTCAGATGTAAACGCTCAACAATGGATGCAATTCACAAACTAATAAATATTATAACTGATTGTTTTGACAATAATGAATATGCTGGATCCATTTTCTGCGACCTGTCGAAGGCATTCGACTGTGTATCTCACAAGGATCTTGCGATTAAATTAAGATGTTATGGTGTTACCAATACCTCTCTTGATTTATTAGTATCATATCTAAATGACAGAAAACAGGTTGTGTCCTTGGAGGGTACATGCTCCTTCCTGGGGAACGTGGATATGGGAGTGCCACAGGGTTCGGTACTTGGCCCGGTGCTATTTCTTGTCTACGTAAACGATTTCCCTAATTGTATCCCTGGTTTTGAGCATGTGCTGTTTGCGGATGACACAACTATTGTGGATCGAAATACGAATTACGAAGCTCTTAGCAGTAATCTGGAGAATGCTCGGTCGATGGCCTTCGACTGGTTTGCAGCTAATAACTTAAGTCTAAATGAGTCTAAAACAGAAACCATGATCTTCACTTTAAAAACCTCAATTAAATTGCAAAATCCCAAATCAGTTTGTTTCCTTGGCATCTTTTTGGATGATAAGTTAACTTGGGATGATCACATTAATCACTTGGCCAAAAATATTTCTAAATATACTTACATGTTAAGAAATATCAATAATTTAGTGTCTGGCGAAGTAATGAGGTCGGTCTATTTCGCATTAATTCATAGTCGCCTGAGCTATGGAATAACAGTATGGGGGCATGCGTCCTCAGCAAGACGAATATTTGGTTTACAAAGAAGGGCAATACGTATCATAAATCACTTAAAATATAGGGAGGATTGCAGAGAGGCTTTTAAAGAACTGGGCATCCTAACATTACCTAGTATTTATATTTTGGAATGTATAATGCATACAAAAAATAATTTAAGTAATACAATCAACTTTGAAAATATACATAATCATGATACTAGACATAGTAATAATATTTGCTTAGATTTTCATAGAGTTAACAGATCAAGAAATGGTTTAAACTATTATGGTCCAAAAGCCTACAATTGTCTACCGATCCAAGTAAGGAATCTGACTCCAAACCAACTTAAAACTGTGTTAAAAAACTATCTCATTGGAAATGCCTTTTACACAATTGATGAGATTTTGTCCAATATCAAAAATATTTAGTTGTTATGTGTGCCCCTCACGTAATCACTTTAATATCATGTACTGATTTCTGAACTGTAATCATGTATCCAAGTCCCCTACAAGTTTTTAAATTTTTTTAAATTGTTTCTTTTTTATCTTACTCGACTTTTTAACTGTAAATGTGTTACACTTTAGTTGTTTTATATTGTAATTTTATCTCTAATGTTTCTGTTCATTGCATTGTATGTATTGACCTGTGTAAAATGTAATTTATAGCACCAATAAAGCTATCTATCTATCTATCTATCTTGATATTCAAAAGTAATAAACTTGCGTTAATTATGAGAAACAAAATATTGCAAAACTACGTTCTGGAAGCACAGTGTTTTGAATAAATAATGTTTAAATACTGTCTAAATGTTAGTTGTCACAGTCCCTTAATTTTTCTGTTTTTCTTTCTCCTACCTCATGTATTCTGTTGTAAAAATAATGTCCATATAATCTACAAAATAATACTATATAGTCGAGTCAATGAAGCCTAAAAATCGTCAAAACCCTTTAATTCTCAGCAACAGCTCCGCTTTTTATCATTTTTTATTTAAAATGTGTATTTTTTAATATTATCCAAAATCAGAAACATCCCAAGTGGCGCAAATAATTATTTATATTGTTTAATAATAATAACAATATTTACAAAAAAATATATTTTAAAAAATTTTTTTCGCGGTATTTATAAAACAGTTGTTTTTATTGAAAATTTAAGTTCAGAAATGTTTCTCACAGTCGGGGTTGATAATTATTTATATTGTTTAAACAGTAATAACAATTTTTACAGGAATAATCTATTTTTTATGGTTTTTTTACCGATATTCATGAAAAAGTTAATTTAGTCCAGTGTTTGAAGGTTTTTTGCTCAGAATTCTTACAGATAAAACCGATTGATGTGAAATTTGGACTATAATTAGGGAATGGCTCAAGGAATCAAATTTATATAGTGCCGATATGTGCTTTTTCCCTGGGGGAAATCGATAGAGCATTGAAATCTGAGCAATAAATGTCCTATGCAATTTTTTCGATGAGTCAATACTTTTTGAGTTATTCTTGATTGAAAATGTTGATTTTTCATCTAAAAAATGCATGTTTTAGAACGATTTTTCACTATAACTCAAAAACTTTACGTTTTACCAAAAAAATTATTATGAGCAAAAATGAAGCCTATAAAATCGACAAATCGACTGGTTTTTTTTCTTATTTCTGTAAATGCAATACGAACCGAGTTATGGCTTGATGAAAAAGTGACTTTTTGTTCACCGAAAACTGAATTCGATCCTTTCAACGTTAAATAACGGAAAAACGGACAATTTTAAAAGTACTTGAAAATACCTTTAAAAAGAACTTTGGTAAAAGTCGTTAGCATAAAAATTAACGGAGTTATGATAATAAAATGGTTCTCTTTTTTTTTTCAGAGAAAAAATCAGCAATGAAACCAAAGGCTTCACCGCAAGAATTGAAATTGAACTTAATCCATTTACAATATACTTTATTTATGTACTAACAATATGTTCTAGAAGTTTGACCGGTTTAGGATGCCTATATTTGAAAAAAGTTTGATTCAAATTTGAAATGATTTTTTAAATTTCTTAAAAACTTTCATTTTTTCACAATAATTCAAAGACTCAAGAAGATACGTAAAAAATGCTAGAGTACAAATTTTAGAAGCCAGTAGCTACTGCACGATATTACTTTACGGAGCTGCTAATACAGTTCAAAAAATTGAGCCGTGTCGAAGACTTATCAGCGTTTCTCGAGCAGATGCTCTATGATTGGTTTTTCATTGATAACTTTCTTAGTTTTTAAGCTATTCAATCGCTCAAAAAATCATTTTACAGGGAACTTTAAGGGCTACAAGTCATGTAAAGTTGAACTTCCTTGAACCCTTCAATTTTGAGATTTGTGAGTTGAAAAGGCTCGGGGAAGGTAATCCTCTCACTCAAATGCAAACTTAAACGGTGATATCTCAATTAATTTTCATCCTAGAGAAATAAAAAAAAAAACAAAATTTTCGGTAAAAAAAACCTAAATTTTTGTACTCTGGCATTTTTTACGAATCTTCTTTAGTCTTTGAATTATTGTGAAAAAACGAAAATTTTTTAAGAAATTTTAAAAATCGTTTCAAATTTGAATTAAACTTTTTTCAAATATCCTAAAATCCTAAACCAGTCAAACTTCTAGAATATATTATTAGTACTTAAACAAAGTAAATTATAAATGGATTACGTTTAATTTCAATTCTTGCGGTGAAGCCATTGGTTTCATTGCTAATTTTTTCTCCGAAAAAAAGAGATAAGCATTTTATTTCCATCATAACTCTGTTAGTTTTTATGCTAACGACTTTTACCAATGTTCATTTTAAAGGCCTTTTCAAGTACTTTTAAAAATCTCTTATATGTTTTCCTCAAAAAATTTTCCGTTTTTCTATTATTTAACGTTGAAAGGATCGAATTCAGTTTTCGGCGAACAAAAAGTCACATTCAACGAGCCATAACTAGCTTCGTATTGCATCTACAGAAGTTTAAAAAAAAATCAATCGATTTGTTATTTTATAAGCTTTATTTTTGCTTATAATGAATTTTTTGGTAAAATTTAAAGTTTTCGAGTTATTAGTGAAAAATCGTTGGAAAACATGCATTTTTTAGATGAAAAATCAACATTTTCAATCACAAATAACTCAAAAAGTATTGACTTATTGAAAAAACTTCATAGAACATTTTTTGCTTAGAATGTATTCCTCTATTGACGTCTGCGGTTATTTTGAATGTAATAATTTTCACCCCCGGGAAGGGGTGGCATCCACCCCCAGGGTATTTGCGCCACTTGATAGTTCTGATTTTGAATGGTATTAAAAAACACACATTTAAAAAAAAATGATCCAAATCGGAGCTTGCTGAGAATTAAGAAGTGAAAACCTTGATTGAATCGACTAATAGCAATAAGGAAGGAAGCTTACACCATATTTCTGATTTTGAGTAGTATTAAAAAATACACATTTAAAAAAAAATGATCAAAATCGGAGCTTGCTGAGAATTAAGAAGTGAAAACCTTGATTGACTTGACTAATAGTAATAAGGAAGGAAGCTTACACCACATTACAAAATATACAGTTTTTAATACAGTCCGCTAACCTAATGATAAATTAAATATCGACTTTTTATGACTCCCAAAAATACGCATTACTTGGTAACATCAAGAAAGTGGATTATAGATGTTTAAAAACTGTGATAATTTGCGATCTTTTTAATAGACACTTTTTATAATTTTGATGAATTTTTTTATGTTGACTAGACCACTCTGTGTGATATGTAATATTTTTCTTTGTTTTATATTATTTATACATTATTTTTTGTAACTGTACCTTGTATGTTGACAAGTAAATACTTTTTGTATAACGCCCCAATAAATAACTTACTAATCCGCAAAGAAATATACATTTTGAAATAATATTTTTACAGAAATCCAAAAGCAAGAAGAAAAAGAAATCCAAATTTCTTGCAGGGAAAGTGGAAAAAGACAAAAGGCAGAAGGTAAAGCTTAAGAAGTTATTGAAATCAGACCACACTGATTTGCAATCAAATATGGCTACCAACTCAATCGACTTGGAAAAGCTTACCAATGGCCAGAAAAGAAGAAAGAAGAAAAAACGAAAATCTGAAAGAATTGGCATAGAACAAGAAACAACTGAACTAAGTTTAGCATCAGCTGGTCAAAAGAAAAAGCTGAAGTTTAAAAAATCTAAACATAAAGTTTCCACTGAGTCCGGTGAAGTAGAAAACGGTATTGCTAAGGATCAAATTAAAATGTTGAAAAAATTTGCCTCAGAGCTGAATACTTTAAACGATCATTCTGATGAATTGAGTAGGGAGATGCTGAGAGAGAAAAAAAGGGAAAGAAAATTGCAAAAAAAGTTGGAAAAGGCAAGAAAAAAAGATAAGTTGCTCAATAAAGTCGGTGAGATAACCATAAAAGGCAAATTTGATGATTCAGAAAGTGCAAAAACGGAGAAAAAAACAAAGAAACGAAAAAAAACGTTACTAAACACAGAAGTGATAGATGAGCAACCCTCAGATTCACACACCGGCGGGAAAAAAAAGAAAAAGGAAAAGAAGCAACACTTGCAGGAGACCTTGCATTCTGAAAGTAATCAGGAGGAATCTTTAAGTAAAGCAAAAAAGAAAAAGCTGCACGAAAAACTGAAAACCGTCCTGAGTCAGTCGGAAACGAAACAAAACAAACCGATCCTTTCACTCAGGCAAAAAATGATGGAAAAGTTGAAAGCTGCGAGGTTTAGATTTCTAAATGAGCAGATCTACACTACCGACAGCAAGGAAGCGCAAAGGATATTCAAAAGCGACCCAGAGGCCTTCAACGCCTACCACGAGGGGTACAGACAGCAGGTAAGAAGTTGGCCCTTGAACCCTCTGGATGTTATCATAAAAAGCATTAAAAATATGTGAGTAGACAGTCAAGTTACGTTGTCTCGAAGTAATGATTACTTTTCAGGCCCAAAACTCACACGATAGCAGATTTCGGTTGTGGTGATGCCAAACTAGCGAAATCGGTACCGCAAAAAGTCCATTCTTTTGACCTGGTAGCGGTTGACGACAGAGTTACGGCTTGCGATATGGCCAAGGTGCCTTTGGAAAGTGACAGCGTGGACGTAGGCGTTTTTTGTCTGTCTCTAATGGGTACTAACCTACATGATTATCTTCTAGAGGCCAACAGAATTCTGAGGATAGGGTAAGCACAGAAATGTTTTTATTGTAACCATTTTTGTTAAAAAAAATTGAGTAATTAATTTTTTAAAAATCATGATTTTTATCAACACAGCTTTATATGTCCATATTTCTTACCTTATATTCGTTCAGATGACTGCCACTGAGAAAGAGGATGGCTAGCCTATTATAGTTGTTTGTCTTATTATTCACTGAAACGTTAATTATTGACACACAAAATCATCAAAAAACTATAATTATTACTATATACTATTTTTCCTGTAATATTAATGTATTGATTGAGTTTACATATTATCTCTTAGGGGGACATTAAAGATCGCCGAAGTGGAGAGCAGATTCGATGACGTGGATAACTTCATAGAGGGCGTTAAGAGGTTCGGTTTCAAGCCAACTTGGAAGGATTTATCGCACAATCTGTTTTATTTCCTGGACTTTAAGAAAGAGAATAATGTTAAGAACAAAAAGAAATTGCCTACAATAAGTTTACTTCCATGTTTGTACAAAAAAAGATAATTACACAATAAAGTTCTATGTGACGCTTTACGAAAAACAATAAATAAGTTAACGATAATCAAAGTGTTTAACTACTATCTCACTACGGACTGGTTGAAGAAGTGTTGAGGATTATCGACTCCATCCAGAACGTCTTCTGCTTCCTCTCTTAAGTTTTCGACTCTTTCGAGCAGCAGCATCTAAAATAAAGTACGAAGATCATGTTATACATCTGATATAGTTAATGGGGTTAAAAAATAGTAAAAATTTCGCCAAATAGAGAACAAAATTTGTAACTGAAATTTTTTCAATGTCTTTTACAGTACCTACTTCTCGAGCAATTATTTGTTTCTAAACATCAAGATATCTCCAAAAAACTTTGGATATTCTTAAAGTTTATAAAAAAAATAAAACGTGTTTTTTGTTGCTATACTATTATGATAGATCTGAGATAGAATTGTTTAAAGATGAGCCATTTTTTCACTTTTCTCGAATATATGTTTTGTGTTTAAAGTTAAGAGAATGCCAGTCACAAAGTTTCATCGGTAAAGATAAAGCTGAAGTGGGGCAAAGGGTAGGCAGTGTGGCTGTTATAGGGCATCTGCATGTGACGTCACAGCTAACCTCAAAAATATGTGTTTTTTGAGGTTTAAAAGTATTATGCAGCTGTTATTAAAATTTCTGCCTGGTTTCCATATTTTCAACTAAAATCTAGAGTAATGTTTATGAAGTTCTAAATACTTTGTCCTAATAAAATAGGACTCTTTATGTAGGTTGGAAATCTAACCTATGATTAGCAGACAATTTTTTTAATCAACAATATTGAAAAATTATTTACGTGAATTTTTAAATATTTGCTTGGAGCCAGTACGGCTCCAAGCTAAAAATGCGTATACAAACATTAAAAATGAGAATAAACTTGAAAAACTTAAAATTTAAGGATATGTTGGTTACATGATGCGGATGCTGCTGCAGATGGCACCATCTGTTAAAAAGCGCTGTAAGTACTAAATGTCTTGACTGGGAAAAAGCAGTTTTTAACCAAACAGCTGGCGTTATTAAACTGAAAAAAAGATACTCTTGTAAGTAAATGAGTACTATACTTCTGTTGAAGAAAGTTTTTAGCTAAAATTTGTCTATTAGGAAGATTTCTCTTCACACTTCGTAATAAACGAATTTTAGCTAAAAACTGTCTTCAACAGAAGTGTAGTATTCATTTACTTACAAGAATATCTTTTTTTCAGTTTAATAACGCCAGCCGTTTGGCCAAAAACTGCTTTTTTCCAGTCAAGACATTTAGTACAGTGCTTTTTAATAGATGGTGCCACCTACAGCAGCATCTGCATCATGTACCCAACATAACTTTAAATTTTAAATTGTTCAAGTTTATTCTCATTTTTAATGTATGTATACGCATTTTTAGCTTGGAGCCGTAACTGGCTCCAAGCAAATATATAAAAATTCACGTAAATAATTTTTCAATATTGTTGATTAATAAAAATAGACTGCTAATTACAGGTTAGATTTCCAACCTACAAAAAAAGTCTTATTTTATTAGGACAGAGTATTTAGAACTTCATAAACATTACACTGAACTAGATTTTAGTTGAAAATACGGGAACCAGGCAGAAATTTTAATAACAGCTGTGTAACACTCTTAACACTTTCGCATGGGGCGTTTTTTTAGGCGACTGACCTCACAAATGGGGATTTTTTGCGTTCGCGCAATCGTGCGTCTCCCGTTTATTAGTTTCGCGCATTAATGCGGTTCCCGACTCCAAAGACACGCGCGCTTATATGCGCAAGTTGAAATAAGCGAAGTTAGAAGATAAACGTTTAAACGTTTTATTTAATAGGTATGCAAACATATAATATATAATTGTTAAAAGCATACAACTTTTTTACTTCATTAATAATCTAAAAAAAAAGTTGTTTTTTTTTATTTAAATAATTATTATTGTTCGCGTGCATTTTTATTTGGTATATACAGAATTTGTATACTGAAGAACTAATGCAAGTTGCATCAATATTCCAACACCACATATTCCCCACACCATAATAACATCCAAGCCAAAAAAATTTTTTCAAGCTCATCATCTGCTAAATATTTATTTTTCCTGTTCATTTTGTAAAAAATACAATTTATTTGAAAAAAAATTTGCAGCCGTTTACACACAATAGACTGCCTGACACACTCAAGAATAAACTGCGAGTATACAACTATTTTTCAGACCACAGGTTTTCTGCAACCAACAAGCTACAGCTTGAAGATGCTTTTAAGCGAATATCAGACCACAATCTTGCGTCTCCCAATTTTAAGTAGTATTCACGGCGTTCGAAAATATGCGTCTCCCGCACATATGTCAATCAGAGATTTGCGCGTTTTTGCGGCTCCTGTCGTGAAAGGGTTAAACCTTAAGAAAGACATATTTCTGAGGTTAGCTGTGACGTCACGTGCAGATGCCCTATAACAGCCACACTGCCTACCCGTCGCCCCACTTCAGCTTAGCTTTAACGATGAAACTTTGTGATTGGTGTTGTCTCCTCTTAAGAATCTCAAAGTTTTTTTGCTGAAAACAATTACTTTTTTAGAACACTTGCAAAAAAATGTGGGTTCATAGTACCTCATTTTCATACAAAGTAGCATATGATTATTTGAAACTTATCAATTTCCTGAAGAGCAAGTCCTAAAACGTATGAAAAGAAAAATTCAGTTACGAATTTTGTTCTTCAAAAAAAGCATCTAATTTTACAGTATTAAATAAAGATATTCCAAAACGCATAAGAGCGGCGAAAATAATAACAATTATCTGTTTTATACTTCACCTTAGATGCCGCAATCAATTGGTTGGCCACTCTCCTAGACATAAATTCAATGCTTTCCACCAAATCATTAGCATTAGCTTTTGCTATGCTCTGCAATGTTTTATAGCCGGCATTGAACAGTTGTTTCGCTCTACTCTGAAAATAAAATAACATTTTCACATGATACTATCATCAAGGTGGTTTCCACAAACATCAAAACACTGAAACTTGGTTTAAATCATCTTCTGATGATGGCAACTTGGTTGAAACGTGCGTCAAGTACAGTGTTTTGGTGATTGCAGAACCTATAATGGAATTTCTTAATAGATACCTGTTTTACGGCAGGCAACTCCATCAACGGTGCTAATTCCTTTACGCAGCAGTGGGACAATCTTTGACCCATCCCTTTCAAGAGGTGTGCGTATGCCCAAAATTCTTGCAATTGTTCGCAGAAATTCACTACATTGGAGGCAAATGTTGCTGAAATCGTCATCAGATTCTGGACAATCCCCCGGGTTATCTGAAACATGATCAAAAATGGCATTTAAAATTGCAAATCTAAATTATTTTGGCAAACTTCACGCATTTCTTTTTTATACATACAGGAATACCAACCTGATATTTTTCAGACACTTCGAAAACGGGCATCTCGTTCCACAGATCGTACAACATTAGAGTTACATAAAATCTGTTTATAATTCTTTCAGGTACATTCTAAAAGATAACCGAGTTTAATAATAATAATAATCTAGTTATTTAGCGCAAAGCTAACATATTACAAATATATGAAAAATATATAATGTAAAATTTCCCTAACAATCTTACCTTGATGGGAATGTTTGAAAGCATTTTCACAGCCACGGATTCGTTTAACCCCAAGATTTTGGCCACTTTCAGTTCGTTCGGTTGCAGGTGGGTGAACTAAAACAAAAAAGAAAAGACTTAAGTATAGTTTATTCCATTTCTATAGCGCACATAAAAAAGGCTGCAAAAACTGCCCATAAAAATATTAAAGTCGGCGCTATTACATTCTGACAAGAGTACTACAGGGCCGTACTTCAAATTTTTGCATATTACAATGAACCATTGAGTTAGAATGAAAGGAGAAATAGTCACATATAAGACAGTAAATAAGCCAGAAAAAAGTGTAAAATGTGGAAAAGTGGTGGAACAGCAACGATTTGAAAAATGTCTTTTTTCACGTGTTCCTAGACCTCCAGTAATATTCATCAGCATTGGCCCCTGCATTACCTCCGAAAATGAGAAAAATAGGGGGGGTTTGAAGTGCCCCAAAAAGCAGCTGTCATAAAAAAATTTATAAAATTAATATTTCGCCTCGGAAATGGGCTCTAGGAGATTTTTTGGGTCGGTGATCAGGAATCCGAGGTACAAATTGAAGAATTCCATATTTTAGTATGGAATTCGTGCCATTTTTTTAATGAAAATTCCACTTTTTCCGGCGGAAATTTAAATATGAATATTGTGCTGCGGAAGTGTACTCTAGGGGGTTTTTCAGGTCCAAATTTAAGAATTCCATATTCCAGACTGGAGTACGTGCCATGGAAAATTCCATTTCTTAAGAAAAAATTTACATATTAACGTTTTTCCACGAAAATGAATCTTATTTTATTGGGACTATTTGAAGACTATTTAAAATTTCATAAACATTACATTGAACTAGATTTTGGTTGAAACTGCGGGAAACAGGCATACATTTAAATAATAGCTACGTAATACTTGTAAAGCTTAAGAAATATATATTTTTGAGGTTGTGACGTCACGTGCAGATGCCATATACTCTCGTCATTTGTAATAATTTTAGATAGTCCGGGTCTGCCAAAACCACCATATTGTTGCTACACGTAGACACGCCCACCGGTGACTATATATAAAGTTATTTATATAATTCAGTATTTCAACGAAGTTCGCATTAATAAATACCCCCAAAAACATTGAAAAACAACACAAACAGTTTCAACTTGATTTAGTTAGTTTCTTACCACTTCATAATACACTTGCATATTGGGTCTTATCTGTTCTGCGGTTTCGTATGGAGTTACCAGGTAGAGCAAGTGCAAATGGCCTTGAAGTACCAAATTTGATTGGGCTTGATATAGGTCATCGTACAGCAGGTGAGCTCTCGAGAGTTCTAGTCCACCTTAAAAGAAAAAAAAATTGCCGTGTTTTCCATCACTGTTATCCATTTTTATATTCCAAATCAAATCAAAATATACTTTATTGTCAAGAAAACTATTTCCTATTGACAAAGTAAAGGGAACTAGAAGTAATAAACAAGAAAATGGAAAGTACAATACAAAAAATTTAAAAACCAAAATAAATAAAATATTATGTTACGTTAAAATGTATCGTTATAATTTTCCAAATTATACTAAAGCTTAACAATGAGCAGGGTTTTAACCGCCTCCCTGATATTATTATTCGAACTAATATCTCTAATATTATTAGGTAGATGATATACATCTTATAACCGTTGGCAATAATAGTCTTTGCAGGCGATTAAGGCGAACTTTCCTTTAGTATCAATTTCAGACAGGTCATTAATATATAATAAAAATAAAATTAGGCCAAGAACAGAACCTTGAGTCACTCCACGATTTAATTGGTCATTGTTTGTCTTCTAACCATGATTTTATATTAATACATTGTGCATTTTTTTAATTAGTTATGACTTGCTTATCTTGTAATGAATCATACGTTTACATATTTACATATCGATTTGTATGACACATCCAATGTCAAAATAATTTAACTTAAATGGCAAAATAAAATGTATTATTATTACTTAGATTAACGTACCTTTAACTGCGGCACACCCTAATTCACTTACAACCAACTTCGTATAGTTTGTCAAAACTACCGTCTTTCTTTGTTTCTTAGAACTCGATCCGTTTCCGATGGCAGGTACTGGTATGCTTTGAGACTCTACCTATAGCAAAACACTTGCATATCGTCTGGCCGACTTTGCAATAATTCAACTTACGTTAGCCGTGGACACATCCATCTTGACTGAAACATCACACAAGGCTGATCCCTCCTCACTCTTTCTCTTCATTCCACAGGATTCTTGCAGAGCGCCGAGCTTAAACAAGTTTTTGATGATTTTGTCAGTTAGTTTCTTTATGTCGACTTCCAAACTAGCACTCTGCACAGCCAGTAAAGTTTGAGATGCTACTGCCTGCAGTTGCGTCCGTGTGTTAGCCATTCCTAAGCTTATGCAACTAAGCAACAGATGTCTAGAAGAGAAGACATGACAAAAATTGATATAGTACATTATTAATATTAATCTCATTATCATATCAGTACAGGCTACAAGAATTGTGAAAAAACTATGTCAGTCAAGGAAATATGTGATATAAGCACTATGAGTGAATATTGCATAGCAGCGCCTCCCAAGGAACAATTTAAAAGTCATTTGGGCTTGAGGAGGTTTTAAGAAAGGTTTGTCAGGGTTAGGAAATAGTCATGTGCTTTATTGATGTTGTAGTTAAGGCCTTTTAGGCTTCAAGTATACTTGCTCATAATAGTAAATTTTAAAGCATTCTGTAAGACCTAATTATAAAGCTAACTTGCTTCTAGGATAATATGTATTTGTAATGGATTTATCATAACCTACTAAAACTCCATAAAGCTAATTAGTTTTATGAACGTCTTAAATTCCATTTAGATTTAAAGAGGCTTTAAATTATTCTTTATGGTTTTAACATATTTGCAATAAATGCATTTTAAATCCTTTTTAAAACTAGACATTTTCAATGCCTATTAGTACTTATTAAAGGCCATTACAAAACTAGACTCTTAAAACATCCTTTTATCCATCACACATCCATCTCTTTTAATTCCATAAAACACTTTCCAAAACCTCAATAAAACATTTATTATAAAAATAATAAACAATATGTCTGCCTGAAGTGTCGTTGATGCATGTGTGTGTGTGTTAATTAAAAGCATTTCACGACTTACTGATGTGTAATTAAGTCTTTTTTGGAAAGGTGGAAGAAAATAAAAAAGAGTGGCCATTTTAAAAGGATTGTTAAAACACACACACATACAAATTATTTTGAGGTTAAGTTTTAAGTTTTTTGTATCAAATGTCAACGTCCCAAACGTTTTATTACAGCTTTTATCAAGTCCATGTGATCTTCACCAAGTGCATTTGCATTTTTATAAGGAAGGGATTATTTGTGATAGTATACAAAAAGACTAGAGTAAATGTTCTAGGTCATTACCATTATTAGAATATATAGTTTAATGAAAGGACCAGTGTTGCCAGATCAAAATTTTAAAAGTTATCAGACGACGCTTTAAAAAGTTATTAAATCTTACTAAAATTTCACTAGATTTGAAATTAAAGCTCTCATCTTTAATTTTCAAAAGTTGCAGTGTCTGGAGGACATGTAATTTTCTTGAGCTCTCTGAACACAGCATAGCTTTGAGCGTCCTCTATCTGATTATTTCGTTGCCAGACTTCGTACTCTGTATTGTATTAAATGGTTTGTAACTAGAAAGTACTGTTTGTCTACGAGGCGCTAGAGGGCAACGAGCCCAGGCTATTCGATTGTAGCGATTCACGGTCAATAAACTATACGGTTACCTCAATTAGCAGCTTTTAGATGAGAGAGACGCGCGGTGCAGGGAATCGAATGAAAGATATTCTGTTAGGGTCTACAGCCTACGTCACTACAGGCATCTTTGTCTGTGTCTTTTGCACGGAAATCAGATATGTCTGTCTCTTTCATTCGATTCCCCGCTCCGCGCGTCTCTCTCATCTAAGAGCTGCTGATCGAGGTAACCGTGGAGTTTACTGACCGTGGTAGCGATTAACGTGAACAGTTTTGTATTAAATGGATCACAACTCGAATTTAATGTTTGTCTACCTACCAGTAGAGGGCAATAAATTGGATGATTCAAAAATCATTAAAAATGGGCATTTTCATAAAAGTTTTCACTAAATCACTAGATTTTAAAAAAATCACCAGATCTAGTGAAATTTCACTAGACCTGGCAACACTGGAGAGGACTGTAAAATGACAATTAAGTTTTTAGTTGGCCGGCCATGTTTTTCTTGTTGTATAAAAAGATTCAAAGTCAATCTCACAATTATAATTATCAATAATTATCACTTTTTCGTTAGCAAATCAAGGTAGAATTACAAGAAACAACTGAAAATTACCGTGGGAACCGAGAAGTAGCCCACTTTTTTAATTTGCTGATTACGTGTGTCTATGCAAATTTTGTATGGATATTAAAATCATTATTATTTCTGAGGGGCTCTTGTTTTTTGGGCCTTCCTTATGTAGTTTTAACGATAAACTGCCGTTGATTTTAATTTTTTTGTCATACCTGATGGCTTTTTATTACCTTTTAAATCGGCCTTAGAGAGGTTATAGTGCTCTACGCTTTATACATTTCAAATTCCATTTTATCTTCAATAAGTCTGATGGTGTGTTTGCTTAAATCAGTTTAGAAAAAATAAATGCAATAATAAAATTATTTGGATTCCTTCGTGGACATTCTTATAGCTTCTCAGTTCTAATATGGACTTACAAGAGTTTTAAAAACCAGTTTTAAGGTAGCCTTCTAGGTGTTTTCTAGAAATGCAGGAAGCTAATAGAAAAGCTTCTGACAGCTTTAAAATAGGTTTTAAGAAAGGTTTTAAAATGGCCCGAACAAGGTTTCCAAGAGCAGCACTATGCCTCACTAAGGAGTTTTATGATGGAATTTAAAAAGGCCTTAACAACCTCATAAGGGTGGGCCCTTTTAGTCTACAAGTCGCTTTATGATGGTATTAAGGATATTGTTACAGCAAAATAGATTTTTCAAGGCATTTTATAAATAGTTTTATAGCACCCTTGTATACATTTAAGAAACCAAAATGATTCCTTGGACTTGCTGCAGAGAATTGTAACACTGTCGATGGGAGTCAGCTGTCAATCTATCCAATTTTTATAAAAACCTAACCTAACAATTATTTTAGCGAGTTTTAACGATAAATTATGTTCAAATAGCGCAAGTATTTAACAGCTGACTCCCACTGAAACTTTAGACAGTCACTGATGGTGGCGCTAGTTGCAAATTTGCTCAGTGCCCATAGTGAAAAAATTTAAACCAAAAACTTTTAGTGGGTCTGATGACATCTCACTGAATTTGCCAAAGAAATGCGTAATTGTTATAGCTGTACCATATCTTTAATGCATCATTTAGCCAAGGCATATTTCCAGACATTCTGAAAGCAACTGTGTTACCATTATATAAAAAAAAGGAGATACTAATTATTTGGGAAACTACAAAATTTGCTATCTGTTTTCTCCAAAATTTTACCTTGAGTGAATGACTCCTTTAGATTTACTCTTATGACATACCTAAGACCTCTTCCTTCCATGAGGTGCATTCCAGACAAGGCTTGATTCATTGGGGACATGAGCAGCTGCCTCACCTTAGGCAAGTCTTGCGGTTGTGTTATCAGAATGCTGTCACCAGCCTCACCCAATCCCGCTCGACCGGCCCTTCCTACCATCTGTTTGTACCTCGAAAGGTTTATGAAGTCCCTCCCTATGTAGGGAGACCGTAATATCACCTGTTTATTAAATTATCGTTTTCAATCAGTGCTTTTTTCAATCCCTGTAGTTGGAGCAATGGATCTTTGTATGTACGTTAAGACTTAAGGTGAGTTTAGTGCTAGGCTTTTTAAAGCGGCTTGACGAAACGACCACACACAGCCGCTTTGAAATCACATTGAAAGTAAAGCAAGCTTTAAATATTTACTTTATGGAAATGTCAAAACAACCTAATAAGAAGAAAATTTCCTGGTGTTTGTGGCAGTAGATAAAAAAAAATACAGATAAAAGTAGTTACAATGGATGTGAATCAATGATTGTTGGTGTTAGGAGCATTCTTTTTACTTAAAAAAGAAAGAAAGAGACGTACTTATCACGTACAACGAAAATCAATTCTAGTGTTATAACGCCAGTTTTGAGTATCACGTGACTGTCAGCCAATCACAGTTAAGTATTATGCCAAAGCCAACAACGCCAAAGCCAAAAAGCCTGACACTAAATTCACCTTTAGGCATTGGTTTCTGTCTTTGTTTTTCTCATATCATAACGAAACAGGTTTTAGTTTTGGAGGTAGGTGAATTTTTTGGAAACTCGTCTTTACCAGGCTCACCTTTTGTGTGCTTACAATTTTTATCCTTTAAATAAATAAGATTGCCAGAACGTGTGGGGAAGTCAGAAAAAGAACAGTTGTAAAAGTTGTATCTTTCAGATTGTGAATATTTATTTAAACATTTTGAATACATAAAACTATCCATATAGACCAAGCAACGAATGATTATAGAGGGAAATTTTAGGGACAGAAAATTTGACTTCGGAACTTTGTTTGGACTAGTTTGGGGATGAACACATCAAAAGTCCCCACTCCTAGGTGGTGAACGGGGGGAGGAGGGCACTTTAAAGGTAAAATCTATGCAAAATTAAACATAATTAAATTTCCTACAAGAATGTCTATATTCATTTTCTTCCTGTGTGTTATAGTTTAAAAGAAATTCGCCAGCCAAAATAGATAATTAAAAAAAAAGTATTAGGTACCTTGAATATTTCTATCAAAACGTTTTACCGTGATCTGCTAATAAATCACAGTCACAAAACAATCTTTATTTTACAACACTCGACATATTCACTAACGTAATATTTTGTCGAAATCCATGCATTTTCTTAAATATACAGTGCGACTCACTTAAAATGAAGACGCTCTTATAACTTTTTTATTTTGTTTCTGATTTGAATCAAATTTTATTCAAATATAGAACAAATTAGTATCTACTTATGACCAGAAAAACATTCGCCTGCTACAAAGGCAAAGCCACCTGTGGTACCAAAATATGCTGAAAAATATTAAAAATCATATTAATGGGTCTTGACGAATTTCACGTATCCACCACAAATTGTGGAAACTGAGGACCCACTTTGTCAGATGAGCTTATGTATGAAAAATCCCCCATCCATAACCAAATCAAATTTTGGTGTATTTACGGTTGTGGCGCCGATCCGATGCATTTTTTAGAATTTTTAACATTCAAAATGTTTTTATTTTTTAAGCATATTTTGGTATCACAGAAGGCTATGCCTTTGTAGCGAATCGGAAACAAAATAAAAAAGTTATTAAGGGCGTCTTCATTTTAAGTGAGTCACACTGTATATTTAAGGAAATGCATAGATTTCGACAAAATATTACGTTAGTAAATACGTCGAGTATTGTAAAATAAAGATTGTCTTGTGACTGTGATTTATTAGCAGACCATGGTAAACCGCTTTGATAGAAATATTCAAGGTACCTAACACTTTTTTTTTTTTAATTATCTATTTTGGCTGGTGAATATCTCGTAAACTATAACACATAGGAAGAGAATGAATATAGACATTATTGTAGGAAATTTAATTATGTTTAATTTTGCATAGATTACCTTTTTCCATACGACGCATAGTTTCCGAGATATAAGCAAAAAATCAAAAAATGGGACCTTTAAAATGCCCCCCGGCACCACCTAGGAGTGGAGACTTTTGATATGTTCATCTCCAGACTAGTCCAAACAAAGTTCCGAAGTCAATTTTCTGTCCCTAAAATTTCCCTCTACACCCTCTTTTGAGAACTTGTTGCCTGGCCTAATAGTAAAAATCTTATAAGTTTAACTAGGCAGGAAGAAAGATGTTTTTAAATGTTGAGGAATTTTTTTTATCATATATTTTATATTTTATCTGAGAACTAAAATCCTCTTTTTCAAAATATAAATATAAGATCCTTTAACAACAAAATAGCCTTCCCAGAATGTTATGATTGTTAACAAAAATACCACACATCCTTAAATGTACAGTGTACATTGATAAAAATCCCCATAGCAAACAAATATGTTCCCTAGAACAAATTGACTGTAAAAAGAATTTTTAAGAGCAGAAAAACGGCAGATTCTTGAACTTTTTAACGAATTTAGTGCTGAAAAGGCCACCTAGCACCTAGCCTATTTACGTTGAATGCTACAGTATTGTCTTTACTAGCAGCGACTGTCGATCCATTGTTCCAACTTATTTAAAATTGTCTTACCCGTCTTGCCGGCAAATTAACTCCTGCAGCTAAGGTGGACGTACAGCAAATGACATAAATAATACCGGCCCTGAAACCCTCTTCGATGATTCTTCTTTCGTCACTTGTCAACCCTAAAACAAGATTCAGCTATAACTTTTTTACCATATGCTTTATTACAGTGTCTGCCGTAAAATCTGCTGTACCATACGAGAACTACGTCGTTATTAATTATCAGAATTGGAGTTAGTGTCCGTCCATAACGCTTTTCACGAACTTATAAATACAAATACTGTATGAAAATGATGTAGAATCTACTAATTTCGATAAAATATATTATTAAAACGTATTGCTACATATATCATTAAACCTTTAACCTATTTGATAAATCTGTCTCTTGAGCAGGGAATGTATCCATCGGATTTAAAATTGTCAAAAGTTATTCCGTTGTTTAAAAAAGGCAACCCAAACTTGTTTGAGAATTATAGGGGCATTAGCCTTTCTCCTAGTATGTCAAAAGTTTTTGAGTCTGCAGTAAACTCTAAGCTAATAAGTTTTTTAATGATGCATAATGAGCTTTCTCCCAGTCAACATGGTTTTACAAAAGAAAAAAGCATAGACACTGCTTTAAGTGATTTTGTAAATGGTATTGTAACGTCCATGGATAAAGGACAAATAGCTCTGGGACTCTTTATAGATTTTTCAAGGGCTTTTGACTGTGTAGATCACTCTATATTATTGACGAAACTTGAGAAATATGGAGTTGGAGGTGTTGCTCATGATTGGTTTGTATCATATCTTGCAAATAGAAATCAGCAGGTCTGTATTGAGGATGTTGTATCTGACTCGCAGACTGTCAGCGTTGGAGTACCTCAAGGGTCTATATTGGGGCCCACACTTTTTATTATTTATATCAATGGTATGCTGAATTTTATTCAACATCCATCATGTTTGACAGTTTCGTATGCTGATGATACGAACATTTTAATAAAATCTAATACCCTAGTTGATGCTGAAGACTGTGCAAAAACTATATATGATAAGTAATTTTGTGGACTGAAAATAATAAACAGTGTATTAACTAAAGTGAAACAACCTGTATTCTCTTTAGAACATTGCAGTCTAATATTGTCTTCAACACTAATATCCTTTTATCTCCTACTACAAGCGTGAAGTATGGCAATGAATTGAAAATGCTTGGTTTGAAAATTGACTGTAGCCTTAAATGGTCTAATCACATTCATGATATGTATGGAAAACTGTCAAAGATCTGTTATACCGTGGCGATAACATCTAAACAATGTAGCCTATCAATAGTAAGACAGTTGTATTTTGCTTCTTTTCATTCTTGCATAAAGTACGGTATAGTGCATTGGGGTTCCTCATCCGAGCAAATAGAGTTTTTTTACTGCAAAAAAAGGGCAATACGTATAATAGCCAATCTTGGATATAATACTTCCTGCAGGGAAGTCTTTAAAAGCTTAAACATTCTTACCTTGAACTCTATTTACATTTATGAGTTGTCATGTTTGGTTTACAAAAACAGAATCAAATTTAACGAGATTAAAACTGATCATCCATATAGCACTAGGAAAAAAGATCTCCTTTTACCAAAAGAACACAGGATGGCATTATACCAAAAAAGTCTTTTTTTCGTGGGTTGTAAATTTTTTAACTGTTTGCCTGAGCATATTAAATCTATGACAATATTTTTTAAGTTTAAAAAGGCTTTAAAATCTCTTTTGTTGGACATAAACAGTTATAATGTTGACGAATGTTTACAAAATGTGTGACTACTTTTCTCTAGTTTTTTTATTATTTGTGAATTATACCCTATAATATTTTCAATTGCTCACTGTTCACATGTTTTTTGTGTGTATATGTTTTTACAATGTTGTGATATTTTTCTTTGTATTTCTACCGACAATATTTCTTAACTGCGCTTTGTACAGTTTCTGAAATTAATAAATATTATTATTATTATTATTTATTATTATTATTAAAAATGAAAGTTCAATAAAATATCATAAGTAAATATCTAACTTTTTTTTCCCTTAAATGACTGTCAATTTTGGTAATCCTGTTTATATAAAGAGACAGTAGATGTAAATTGTTATTTAATATCATTTGAGTTATTTATTTTTTCCAGAGATCTCTCAGGAGCTAAAGGGTTTCTCTAATTTTAAGTAGATCATTATACCAATTTATTTTCACGGTTTTATTATATACCACTTTTGCGGTAATACCAACATTGTTTTGCATATGGTGCAGACATTATGATGGACACTGTACATATTATACTACCAGAATGATGGTAAGCGATCCCATACTGCACAGAAACTTTCAAAGTATGGCACAAGTCGCCCGCCTCATCTTTCAACGCATGAATAAGTTGTTCCTTTTCAGTTTTCTTGTGTTTCTTCAACTCGCTAAATTGCAAACAAAGGTTTAGTATCTCACTTTAGAGCCGTTTCCAAACTTACGGTTTACACAGTTTGCACAGCATGTTGGCGACATTCTCACAGTTCTTCTTCGAGGCGCAGAAAACCAAACATGAACCTTTCGGTACCACATCCATAACGAGGCCACCTAACATATCGGGATCTATCTTTAAAAGGGAATCTGAGTACTGAAAAAATAGACAGACCAGTTTGAGGTGGTAAATAAATTTATTTGTTCTCTCTCTACCTTGTAGTCGATTCGTTTCGGTTCAACGAGCAGATCGTCCTCATTGGTAGAGCCCCAATTTACTTTGGCTATTTCTTTCCCACACTTGACGAATTCTGTCAGTTCTACAGGCCTAAAGTTTTTCGTGTAGACGTCAGCATTCAAGAACTTGGAAATATCCGGCAAGTTTCCAATGGTTGCGCTCATTCCGATTATCTGAATGTTTGCTGCAAAGTAAAAACTGATTTATATCAATAATACTTGAGGCATTAGATGGGAAGAATGTAGCACTAGGTTTATTTTTAGACCTACCAAAAGCATATGACTCTAAATCATATATTGTTAAAGAAGCTTGAAAAATATGGGACGTGGAAATGCTTTGCAGTGGTTTAGCTCAAAATTCCGGCCTATTACATGATTATGCTAGTATATTTACAATTCCTCACATTTTTATTTAATTTGGTATTTGGTATTTAATGTTCTAAAATAATTTCTATATATAAAAAAAATTAAATAAATACTATTGAAAATTATATAGACCTTTATAAGATGAGTTAAAGGTTTGGCTATTACCGGACATATATGTTTAAGAAGATTATTAGAAATATTGTCCTCCCCAGATGAGAAGAAATATTGTCCTCCCCAGGAAGCGTAGGAAGCGAGATATTTGCAAAGAACCGATTTTCGTGCCTTTGAAATCTTGACTAGCGGACACGAGATCTTATGAGACTTTTCAGTCCGTCTTTAGAACGTCGAAACAAAGGTCTATGCAAATTTTTGGCTTTCCGACTTTCGTTCAGAGGTTTTTGCCTTATTTGATTGAATTAGTACCTTTAAGGAACATAATTTTTGTCAAGCTGGCCTCCAATGTAGGTCCTCTACCCTCTTCTCCGACCAGATGAAGTTCATCCACTACTATTAAACCTACTTCGTGCAACCTGCCAGTTTCTATGAGACTGTTGATTATTCCTAGCGCTTTCTCGATGGTGGCTATGTACACTGAATTTTTTCTACGTCTCTTTCTAGGTGGGTAAACGCCTTTGCTCGAAGCGTACTCTTCCACTAGAAAATCTAGCGCAACGCCGAAAGGTGAGAGTGCCCATACCTACCGAAAAATACATTCTGGTGAATTATATATCTTTTTTATATTATACATGAAAGTGTCTATGTCGGGGTTAAGTGTTAGAGAGCTATAAATGTAAGGTTAACTTCACCATTAATAAAGACACGTCATTATTGTTATTATTATATATTTTATTATCTTTATATCTTCATATCAATGAATTTTTTGTAAGTTGTAATGTAGCTATTTTCATATCAAATATGTAATAGAATTGTAATATTTAGAATGAATTATCATCTCTCTCTTCACCCTCTCACAACATTCACTTAGGTATAATGTGTTTTGTACAGGGTGGACCAAATTAGATGGGATTTAAGATTTTCTCTAAAACTATGGCAGATAGACCAAAACAATGGTGTCAACCGCCATCTTCTATCTTTTTTGACTACCGAGCTACAGAGTGCTTTTGGAAAATTGGCATTTTTGGATGACTTCTATATAAAAATGCCAATTTTCCAAAAATTACCTTTTCTTGAACAATAGAGACGTATGGCAAAATGAATATGGCATTTCTCTTGTAACAAAATATTTCCCTTAACATCAAAATTTCAGCTACCAGAGTTTTACCACCACTTGTTGGCAACGCATAGATCAGGTTCTTTCTGTTTTCGATAGCTGGTAGTCTCAAGCATTCGTCTTGCCAATCTACAAGGAATGTGAAATAATCAATATTTAGACAATATTCTATTTTGCTTACCATATAATTCCTCAATTCCCTTGTATTGCCTCACTAAATCTTTCACTTTCGATGGCAATCCGTAAAACGGACCCAAGCAGCAAAATTGTGGTTTCTTCTCGTTCAAAGTCATATTCAAAGTGTCGTTCAATGCTTTGTGGGACTGCACTGATTTCGTGGCGTTGTTGATCAAAGCCTTTTTAATAACGGTTCCAAAACTTGCATCGAAACTGACTCCATTTATAAGCGTGTCCTCTGGCCAGTCGATGTTTTGACTATTACCTTTTGAGTTTTCTGTTGTGTCGGGTTTTTGCAGATCATCGCTAAAAATTATATCTAATATTTTATCGGGAATGCTCTTGTTCATATGCTCTGTGCCCATTGCAAAAATTGAATGTTCGATTTGTTCAAACAAGTTGTCTACTTCCTGGCGATACTGGCTGGTTATTTTTTCATTTTCAAAAAGGGTAGACCGCTCGCCTATGGCTTTATCTAGAACAGTCTCATCCATCTTTCCATCTTTTGGACTCTCTAGCTTCTTTTGGAAGGAATATAAAAGTGGTTCTCTAAATATATCATCGCTATTATCGACTGGACTATTGTTAGTATCCTTATTCTCTTTCTCGACTCCACGGTTTTGTTCTTCCAAAACACTTGTATTTTTGTCACCCAAGTTGAAGGCTGTATCAATTTGGTTAATGACTTGCGTATTAAAAAATTGTGAGAGTACACTTTTGTCTTCCTTGGCTTGATACGAGCCATTTTCTTTGGTGCTTGTACAATTTTTATTTAAATAGCAAGCAAAAGCATCGAATTCAGACTTACCAACAGCAGAAGGAATGTTTTCTGAGTCAGCTTTATCCAATAATTTGCTAACGTCTATAGAGTCAAGTGTGTCTTGTAATATGGCCACCCCCGATTCGTTTACATTAAGTTCACGAACTCTTTCTGGAGTAGATTTTACGTCTATCTTCAGCTTTTTCTCATGCACCTGCAGCAAGCGGTATTCATTAGGCCTTTTTGTAGGAATAGATTTTTCTGTACTGTTAGTTTCGATTTCATAATTTTCACATGAAGATATGGAACTAATACCACTTGAGGTTTGTTCTAAAAATTTTAACTGAAAAGAAGTTATCACGTCAACTAAATTAGTACATACCACGTCCATTTTTATTTAAAGGCAAAAGCCCGCACATTTTCTTAGGTCTTGCAGAAGTCTTTCGTATTACATCGAAATCATGATCGAAATCTTCAGAGCTGATAGAATTTAAAATCGTGTTGTTTACATTCAAAGCATCGGCAATATTTGAGTTCGATTCTGAAACAACTGATTGTACTACGTGCTATATTTAGATAGGGGCTTACCTTCTGTTTGTGGCTTAATTTTCTTTCGTGCTACGGTTTTTCTAATTAGATCCATATTTAATATTTACTTTATTTAAATTCACGTAGCGATTGTAGCGAACTTGTAAATCCTCAGATTTAAATCTTAAACATAACCCCATTTTCTTGTTGGTTAGAATCTTCATTATATAAAATTATCAATAATTAAAGCGTCATTTGAACTACACCTCAAGAGGCTTAAATTTTAGGCATCACATTTTAAAATTGAATTGGTCGTTCTCAAGGCTAATATACGAAAGGTGTTTGCTCACGATCACGACCCTTTTCAATGTTTGTAGAATGTATATGTGGAGTATATTTTTTGATTTAAACACAATTAGAAATTGTATACAATTTATTAAAAAAACAACAATATCACAATAATTTAATACCTATGTCATTAGAAAAATATTTAAATCAACTGGCACTTTTAACATTAGTATTTTCCTTATCTATCCTATCTACAAACTTATGTTGATCGGCATGCCCCAGACCTTGTCCCATTTTCACTTGGTCTCCAGGGAAAATCGAAAAATTGAAGTGGATGGGAGCCTCAAAGATTAAAACTATCGTAGACCCCATGCGGAATTCCCCGATAGGATCTCCTTTCTTGAGATCTATAGAATTCCCTAAACAAACTTCTTTACAACGGGTCGTTTTCTTATGCAAATTGGTCTGTAGCATTTTGTCAAAGTATACCCTCACGGTCCCTACATTCGTTGCACCTGAAAAATGTTCACCTTTAATCATTCGGTTTTAAAAATCTCCTGATAATGACAACATAGTTGGTGAAACCAGTATTCATGTGTAGTATTTAATGCTTAGAACATATTACGCTCCTCAAGAAGTTGATACAATTACCATTCCATTACAAAGAAAGAAATGAGAAACTTATTTATCCTGTACTGGTATTGAATTTGCATTTCAATCGAAAGAATCACACGTAAATTTTTTGAAGCTGCACATTAACCACTACAGATATATTTTTTCTTAAAACCTACCTACTGCTGTGTACGAGAAGAAACCATGCTCCCAATGGCCTAAATAAACAACTCTTTCATTCAAACAAAATAGTCCTGGTAGCCATCTTGCAATTCTCGGACTGACAGACAAGAGCTGACCGGCAAAGTGACGCCGATGTGTTGGTTTCCATTCAGCAGGAGAATGAAACCTACAAAAAAAAAATTATTTGCACTAAGTATAACTCTATTTAGAACTATATTCCAGGCAGCACAATTACTTTGTTTTACCAGTATAAAGCCGCAACAGAGTGAGATAGTCGATATAACGCAATTACAACCATTATTTTCAACTTTCAATGCATATGGACTTACCAGGCATTTATTAAGAAACATTTAGGTACCATTAGGTAAAATATTAATTTTCTTAAGAACAGATACCGCAAGTATAATATTATTGTATTTCATGTTCCAGGAAAGTCATAAAAGACAGTTTTATATATCTTTTACCAATGTTTTAAAAACATATTTAAGCTAATAAATTTCTTTTTCTTTAAAAACGTAAAATATTTGATGCACCTTGAAATGTTCTGAAATAGAATAGATATACAGTGTGTCCCAGGATAGATGTAACAAGAGGTGTAATGGACCAAAAATTTTGGAATTTTGGAATGGTATTTGGGGATTGAGTCCTGCTTGTTGTAAAACTAAAGTATACCAAAAATGACTTGATTTGGTGTTCTACAGGGTGTTTTATAAGCAAAGTTGTAAAAATCACCACTAATAAAGTTATTTTTCAAAATATGAAAAAATTACACTAAGAAAAGTTATTTAGAATGCAATTTTATACCTCTATACCAAATTTCAGGAATATAAAATTATTTTTTTGAAACTTCCCATTTTTTGTGAATTAAGAGTTGAATTCATGTTTAAAGTTGTGTAGGAGCAAATGTTAATCATCTCAGAAAGTAGGCTATTGGTAAATAAAAAATTGAATATACGAGATGTAAGAAGGTATATAATGTTAATCGAACTAATTGTAAAACAAGAAACAATTACTAACAGAAGATTAATGAGGTTTAAAAATTATAACAAGTAATAAATGTCAAAAACATAACAGATTCACAAACAAATTAATTTTTGACCAATACAAAACAATGTTTACAATTTTTTTTATTATTCGACGTAGCTACCATCCACATTTCGAACCTTCGCCTGAAGTCCTTAAAACTGTTTCGAATATGATCTAATGGTATGGAGTTTACGGCATTTGTAATCCTCTGCTTCAATACTGCTACATCGTTAGGAAGTGGTTCAGCGTAAACTAACTGCTTGAGGCGACCTCATAAAAAGAAATCCAATATTGATTTCGCCGGCCACTTGATCGGTCCATTCCTGGCAATCCAGTTTTCTCCAAAATTTAAATTCAACCACCGATTAACCATATCTGTGAAGTGGCCAGGGCAACCATCATGTTGAAAATGAACTAAAGGCATATCTCTTAAAATATTTAAATGTTCTTCAGAAAATCTTTCAAGAAGCTGTAAATAAGTGTGCTAGTTTAACTTTCCCTCAATGAAATAAGGTCCAATAAGTCCAACGTGATAAGAAACGGCACACCACACATTCACTTTTTTATAATATTGTCTTCTACAATGAATTCTAAAATTTGGATTTTCAGAAGCCCAAAACCTACAATTCTGAGATGAAAGAACACCATTGGTTGTGAATGTGGATTCATCTGAGAAAATTATGAAATGATGAAAAAATTTCTCTTCCATGATTTTTTCTCCAATGGTCAAACAAAAATCCAACCTACGGCCGTCATCTCCCTCTTCAAGCGTATGTTTATAATCTGCTTTATATGCCCTAATTTTCTTTGCCTTGTAAATTCTTTGGAGTTCAGACTTGCTAATATTAATAAGAGTTGATCTCTTTCTTAGTGGCATCCTAGGATTTTCTATAACGGAGGCATGAGCTATAATAGCCCCAACATTGTCTTCATCATATGCTTTTATTTTTCTTTTCATATTAAGAACACTACCAGTAGCCAGAAACTTTTTAATTATTCTCATAGCCTGAGTACGTGACAAAGCAGTGTTTGGAAATTTCAAATTAAATTGGCTTACCACTTCTCTTAGCGAGTTTTCACCCGCCAATTCCGTAGCATTGCACAATATAATATTTTTCACACACTGTGAGTACCATTTTCATTTCATTTTTTATGCTTGGTTCGTTAATTTGAAACAGAAATTAAGGATAATATTGACTATGTTTGACAGATATGTCAATAATAAATGATAAATGTGTATCCACTGCTTTTCTCATAGCCTATTTTTAGCTTCTACATAACTTTAAATATTAATTTACAAAAAATAATTTCTATGCAGTTTTAATTGAATGGTTCAAAATAAAATACTAATTTATTGAAAAAATGGGAAGTTTCAAACCCCTGAAATTTGGTATAGAGGTATAAAATTGTATTCTAAATAACTTTTCTTAGTGGAATTTTTTCATATTTTGAAAAATAAAGGTACTTTATTAGTGGTGATTTTTACAACTTTGCTTATAAAACACCCTGTAGAATACCAAATCAAGTCATTTTTGGTATACTTTAGTTTTACAACAAGCAGGACTCAATCCCCAAATATCATTCCAAAATTCCAACATTTTTGGTCCATTACTCCTCTTGTTACAACTATCCTGGGACACACTGTATATACAATGAAAATTGATTAGCAGTAAAAAACCATGTGAGGAGAAGGGTCGACACATTACTTCACAGGAATGACATTATATGATGTACTCCTACTCCATGATAATAGATGTCTGCTTACAGCTTATAACTTATAAGTCATCGCTGTAGATAAAACCTTTAGCAGAATTTATTAGATTTTCTTGAGAGAGACTACAGTTGAAAGAGGATAAAAAGGTTTGATAGATATTATGTATTAACGACCACAATTAAATGCAATGTTTACGTTTAAATTACTTATTCAGTCATTATACCCAAGACCCGAGCGGCTATATTTGAGACATATGACTGACATCATTTCATTCCCCATTTACTTATATTAAAAGAAAATTTTAGGTCAATTAGGTTAGGTTAAACATGCATAAGTTGCTGCTTGGAACACTATTACTACTAATAGAGCAAAATATATTAGGCGATATAAAATGTGTGTTAATTTGGTTACATCTAAAGGATACACATAACATCATGTCAATATTTAGCAGTCCGTAAGCTATTTTAAAAAAGCCGACACAACAATTTACTAATCGAACATTGCTACCGACCTATTAACCCAATCTTTAAAAAGAAACAGTTCAAATCCTGCATAAAAGCTGCGATTAAAAACAACCGATCACATAAAAGTGATAAACTTTATTCATATATCACATGAGCTTGATAATCTTTGCACTCGTGAGAAAATTGTAAGTGGATAAAAAAGTTCATGAAACTAGAATCTATTCGAAAGTAAAGTGTAACAATGTAACAACTGCAAATTCTTGTGTCTCTACATCGACTATCAATTAACTTGGCATGAACATGTTGGCTTTGTGGTCAGTAAATACTTTGCTACTGCTAATTTTAAAAACACATAGAATTAAAAACCAAATGAATGTCTATTATGCCTTAAGTACAGGGAAAGATTGAAAAAAATGACTGTAACTCAAAAATTCTGTCTGTCTGTCGGTCTGTCTGTAACCTTTTTTGTGCGCACGTTTACTCTGGAACCGGTTAAGATATTGACTTGAAATTTGGTACACATATGTACTTTAACGAGATCTAGAACTAGATTATATTTTCATCTTGTTCCGTCGAAGGGTTGGGGCACCCCACTACCGATGTGGGGTATCGTTTTATGGGTTTTTGGGGTAGAGGATTTCAAATATTATATTATTAAAGTTCCATAAACAATTATTTCCACATACAAAATTTTTCCGTTGTGGGAGACTTGGATAGAAAATCTGGATGTGGAACTAGTGATTCCTTGGGCAGAGTTTTTTAATTACTGACTACTTACATTAACAAAACTGCGACGTTTTTATTTAATAAAAATGTGAAAAAGTACATTGTTTCTGTCATAATTTCTTTGTTTTTTATGCTATAAAAATAGGGAAAAAAAAATCATTTTCACACAGCGTTTTTGGCCTAAGTGCCATAGTTTCTAAGATATTTAACATTTAACCTAAATACTTCGTCTTATAAACATTCGGACACCACCTTTAGACTTCCATATCTCCGAAACCATAACTTTACAAAAATGAGAAAAAAACGAAATGTATCCTTTTTAGTAGCTTTCTTATAGAGAAAAATTAGCTTTTTTTATTAAAAATTCCCCCTTTTCACCCCCGTATAGGTTCCCGCGGATCCGTAAAATTCCTAAACTTTTTTGTTTCTTGAACTCTGGTTTATTTTGAACCTATATGCAAAGTTTAAGGTCTGCACATATTTTTTTCGAGTTAAAAAAAAGTTTTCTTGTACTAATTTGGTCCTTTATTGGGGCCAGACAACTGAACTGTCCCCCAGACCATTTTTTCTGTGGTCCTGTGTATTTAATGAATCCCTTAGCGGAGCACGGACAGATTGCTAATTAAATTATAAAAGGAACCAAATGTGACATAACTATGTAATAATTTTTTTTACCTATGATAGTCTCCTGGTGCCAAATATATAACACACTGATACAATGTGTTACCTATGTGCGGTTGATGTAACAATGATGTCCTAAAGTCTCCATTGCTATTATGATTATTCCTCCAGGTGTGTTCCCCAAGAAAATCTTTCAGAGAATATGTCACACCTTTCACCTAGAATATTAAAAGAGAAATGATTATGTTAAACGAAAAAACACATATGTAGAGCTCGTATTATACCTGTTCGACCTCTTCCGTATGAACAGTGCCAAAATGAAGTACGGTGCCATCGCATGGTGATACTAAGCAACTACTCTCGTCTATAGCTCTTATACCCTGTTTAAGAGGCCTAGCAAAAAAATCTGCCAGGCTAGGATAAGATGTCAGATCTTCATTTAAAGCTTCGGATATGTTGACGCCGAAGGTGTTCGAGTACAGTTTGTAGACCATGGGCCTCACAAAGACGGGCAGTTCTTTGTCTAAAATACAAATGGATACTTTATAATTTGTTTCTATTAATACAGAGTGGATTGTATAAGGAAAGGTGCTGAGTTTAAGTCGCACATTTTGTTTATTTGCATATTTGATTTTTCTTGAGAGGTCCAAGACCAAGGCATATGCCGATAATTCTAAGAATAGGAACACAACGACGATTTAAGTAGTATATAACAAATCCAACCAAGCACCATAGTCCATCTAGCTTTGGGCCTAGAAGTGAATATGTGGGTGACATTTGGAGCATTTAAGATAATTTCATAAAATAAATATGAGATTGTTTATTTAAAGCTGTTATCAATAATTTAACTGGAAAAGTAAATATGTAAATATGTATGTATAGTAAATATGTGATACAGATGTCTACAAATGTTTAGTGCCAATAAAAATGGCCATAAAAACCGGCCATAAAAATATCAAAGTCGGCACTATTACATGCCGACAAGAGTACTACAAAGCCATACATCAAATTTTTGCATATTAGAATGAACAGAATAATACTAGAGATTTAAAAATCGTGTTTTCGTTAGAAACTTAATGATACTCTGTTTTGCGTCAAAATAGGAATATCTTATGTATCGGTGGACCCACTGCCCGTTCTTCGCGACACTGACAGATAAATTCAAAGTACGGCTCTATTTATCTGTTATCCTGGTTCTAATCCCGACAATAAACTCTATTGAGTTCATTATGAAAAATAATTGAAAAAAAATTTTATGACCGTGTTATGTCCTTCACACTGAAATACAAGACGAATGTCAACATGGATTTAGACCAATAAATCAACGTAAACTGCTACTGAATACTTTTTAAAGAAAATATATGTAAATAGCTAGATGAAGATAGATATGTTGTATCTCTTTTTTTCGATTTATCAAAAGCTTTTGATAGTGTGGATAAGAATATTCGAAAAATTATTAGAAAATATTGCTAAGCTGTATCGAAAGCTAGTGGTAAACTGTAATGATTGTAGATCGGATATCCATGACGTAACTCTGGGTGTCCCACAAGACTCAATTTTGGGGCCTCTGTTATTTTTGCTGTACATTAATGATCTACCAGACCACATTCAACATGGTGTTACGACGTATGCAGATGATACCACTCTCTCTTCTTCTTTTAGCGGGGCGACGAATGGTCGCCGTACTCAGGCCTTGTGGCCCATTGTGCTACCGCTACGAATTTATTGAATTCCCCATTCAGGTCGGATTCTAACCCAAAGGCCAAAATCCTTCCTATAGGGGCGTTCCTTATTTCCTCCAGCACCGGAAAACCAATGCCGAAGTGTTTGTGCCTCAAGTTCATAAGACTAGGGCAGGAAGTAAGGACGTGGATATCACTGTCTCAGTATCAGCTGCTACACAGGAGGAACTTAACCTTAAAAGGACCCCGCACAAAAGCAATGGAAAACGACTACCCGTCGATTTGACTGAAACTTTTAGAAAATGTTCTTCTCGGCATCCCGAACAAAAGTCTCCATGGGCACAACAAAATTCTATGATTAGTTTTCGAGTTATGGGACGCTGAAGTCCCAGATTTTACGGCATCCTAGGAGTGCAAGTAGCATAGGGTAGGTATAATACTGCTGATAATTGAGTTATTATTAATTCCAAACGCAATGAAAGTTATATCTCTTGATATTGCAAGACTTTTCACTGAAAACCAAGCTTGAAAAAGTCGGAAAATGTTGGAAAACCCCGGAAAATTCATGCGAAATCCACGATTTTAAATACATTACGTTGAAACGCGTACAAATATCTAAGACTCAATGTACCACCAGATTTTCCACTTGTAACTCAGATTTAGCGATGTGGAAAACCTTGGAAAATCGCTAAATCTACCTATATGTTACATAATTTTACAGTTTTAAGTTAGTACATAAAACTTTTGAAAATAAGTATAACGGAATAATAATAATAATAAATGTGTAAATAAACACAGAGATGCCCCACTAAAGGCCAAGGCCTGCGCGTGGGTTTACAAAAAAAGAATTATAGCTATATAAAACAATATATATATATATGAAATTATGGAGTGAACTATAAAAATGGAGTGAACTATACATGGTATAGCTTAATGAACTATTGAAAATTCACACAGAAACAGATAGGAAATACTTTACTGGTCATTAACATCATCATATGACTCATTGTCTTGTTAATACAATCTATATTATGAACATTTTTTAACAATTAGTAGGTAACTGTTTAATAGGAATAGACAATATGTACATTTTGTTTCACATTTGTTTACAATAAATTACCAGATGATTAGAAATATTGATCATTTAAAAAAATACAAATTTAGTCTTAAACAATTTTTACTTGCTAAATATATTTATTCGTACAATGAATCCTAATCTGTTTTTTTGTTCATATTTTAGTTACTGCGTTTTATATATACTTCTCGGTAGCGCTCTCTGATATTACAAACCGAATCATGTTTATTTTATGACGTTCACCACCTATCACAACATCTTAAGTAATTATTTGTAAATATATAAATACAATCGTTCCTCTGCCCAGGACTACAAAGCATTAACTTGTTTAATAAATCTAAAAGGGAGCACAAATTTGAAGGGCTGGCATTTCGAGGTCAAGTAAAATTTAAGTCTTCAATCCCGCCAATGACAGATAACGAAAAAATTAATCTACTTCCCATAAAATTAAAAACAAGCAGTGCTTTGTCTGTTTATAACAAAACAAACATTTGTTATCTGCCGTGTTTTTATTGATTTCTATTTTTACTCCAGGGAAAATAATTTATAAACAGGAGACGCCTAAAATGTGTATATTTTTTGCATATGATACAGTTTGTTGTTTTACATAAGCGACTTTTGGTAATCCTTATCAGTGGTCTCATTAGATTAATAATCAGATTGCGCTGGTGACTTAAAACAAAAAAACACTATCTTATAAGTTAATTCATTTCCTGGAAGAAATATAATCAACCTTCTGCCTAACGGAATAAAAAAAGATTGCTATATACGAATGTATACTTAGTAACTCAAATTAAATTCGATCCATGTGAAACTGTACATGCATGTAGGATTTTGTTTATGGAATAAATAAGATATAATTTGCATTGCTTCATGGAGTAAATTTAGGGTTATGCGAAACACGCAAAACTAGTCTGGACAAAAATAAAAGAGAAGAGAATTTTACATGAAAATTTGCGCAATACACATTCAAAAAGTTGTGTAGTTCTTTCAATGTTGTAAGCCTGCAAATCGAATTTTTCTAAACACACATCGTCAGTGAATCTGCATTTCAATTGACATTTACTAGTTGTATTTAATGATTGATCAAGGAAAATACGTCATAGCTGTATTCATGGATTTAAAAAGGGTTTTTGAAACTATGGATTAAAAAAATTGTTGGATAAATTGTCCCCATCTCTTTTTGCTATATTGTTATCATTTGTATTTTTTATCAATAGTAGAGGATAACCCCATGTGTAATTTTGTAATAATTTTGGGTTAATAAAGACTATTTCATTCAAATTATCATAGTATGGTATAATAGGTTTTGAACTGGTTAAAAAATTATTTGACTAACAGAAAGCAAAAACAATAAATTTTGATCTTGGAGTTCCACATGGAAGCATTTTAGGGCCCCTTCATCAATACAAATCAATAAATTTGCCTCACCGTTTCGTATTTACTTGATCATTACAGTAAAAATGAATTGCAAAAAATAGAGCCATGAGGATAATTCCTAGATGCAATAAATATGCACCAATTCAAAGTACACTTCTGTGCAATGAAATCCAATACACTTGAAAAATAAAGTAATCCAGTTTTTACTAATATTGAGTGGAGTGAATCAGTCATTTTGGAATTTAAATTTTTTATTATCATATAGGTTATAAAAAACTGACATTGATTGTGAAACATCATAAGTAAGATATTTGAAAAATGTTAATCCAGAAGAAAAACATACGTATATTTGTTTTTACTTTTTTATACCATTCGATGGGATTGATTTCGGTTTATAACAAATGTAAAAATTGACGTTGAAAAATTCACAGATACGACTGCACACAACTGCGATTGTATTTATTGTATAAATAATGTAACCTAATATTTTGTCATAGCTCCGTTTCCTTCCAAGACGTGATTAAATCTTGTTAGTATAGAAGCAATTAGTCTACGACAACAGTTTTCTTTTTCTCTTAGCTCCTCCTAGCAATTTTCAATGACCGACCACAAATCTTCTTCATTTCTTGGTCCGAAGTTTCGTTCATAATTTTTTTTTTACTAGCAAACCCCAGACATTCTCAATTGGAGGTTTATATCAGGACTGTGCGAAGGCCATGGTAATAATTCAATATTATTGTTTCCAAACCACTGAGTAATTATTCTGGCAGTATTAATAGAGCAGTTGTCTTGTTGATAAATGAGGGTGTTGTTTGGATATAATTGCTTGACCGAAGGAAGCATTCCGTTTACCAAAATATTCCTATAAACCTGTCCATTAAATCTACCATTACCGATAATACGTCACGCTACACCAGGGCCATGCACGCTTGTCCATGCCCAAACATTAACAGAAAATCACCCGGACCTGTTCCGTGGAGACGTAACATAGGTGAAACCTGGTATTTGTAGGATGGTACACCCGAATATGTCCGTCATTACAAGACTAAAAAACTTTTTTATCGGTAAACACAACATTGTTCCAAAACTCCAACGGATGATAGGCATAATTTAAATAAAACGAAATGCGGGCTTGCTTCTGTTCTTCTGTTAATATGGTCTTCTTGGCACACTTGTACGGTTTTTAATTCCGATTTTCCTATGCTTTGGCTAGCTGTCTGAAAATTTGTTATGAACACAGCGTCTTCTGGTGTCTGAAACGGATTTTCCCTCAAATAGCCTGAACCGTCTTTTCTCTTTACGTTACCTTCCTCCTCCCACCTTTTCTCCACACTCATAATAGTACTTTTATTCAATTGATAATGGTTAGCAACTGCTCTGATAGCCAATCCCTTTTCAATTTTAGAGAGAATTAAAATTTTTTAATGTTCAGTTAATTTTGGCATTGCGAAAATATGACATTGACACTGACAAATAAATAAAGAATGAGATTTAATATAGCGAAAAATAGGTGTACGGGATAGTCCTTTTCATCATAGTTGCACGTATGCGCCGCCACTACGTTTGTTTCTGGGTACTATGAAGTGTTCGGACACTTTATTATGTCAAGTTATGTCAACGCTTTTTGTGGGTTAGAAAGCTAACCTATAATTATTAGCAGTCTATTTTACTAATCGACAATGTTGAAAAATTATTTGCATGAATTTTTAAATATTCGCTTGGAGCCAGTACAGCTCCAAGCTAAAAATGCGGATACAAGCATTAAAAATGAGAATAAACTTAAAAAACTCCAAATTTGAGGTTACGTTAGTTACATTATGCAGATTTTCCTTATAATGACATGCAAGAACTGTCCGAACAAACATGGCGGCACTCAACGCATGTGCACAAAAAATTCTCTTTGCTGAAAAGGTTTATTTCATTGCACAGAAGTGCATATTAACCATTCTGGATGGATGCCTGTATCTCTCAGAATTACCTATTGTACAATAATTTTTTTTATATTTAAAACTATGAAGGGTTTAATGCCAGCATATTTGAAAAGATATAGAATATTTCATCATGAAATTCACTCATATAACACTAGATCTCTCATCAATCTTCATATTAGCATTACTAATATGACTGAATATTTTTTTGAAGGGAATTTGTGACTTTAATAACTTATCAACACAAATTAAAGACAGTGTAGGTCTCTAAATATTTTTAAACATGAATTAATAATCTACCTAAGAAATACTGACTATATGTGTACCTATATATTTATTTAATTTATATGCAGTGATCGGAATTTTGGGTTTAATTTCAGGTGCATCGTTACAAGGATTTATTAAAATATGCATACATTTTTAGTTGTACATATGTACACATGTATTCTATTATGCCAAAATAAATGAAAAACTCGTAGGTAGACTCGTATTACATTTAATTTCGATTTATTTTGTAAGAAAGAGTAGACATATATTCAGGCCCCCCGCATCAAATCATGGGCCCCGGTACCAAATTTACTGGCAGGCCCTCGCTACGGGCCCCTCGCGCTTAATAATTGATGAGCGGGGGGGGGGGGGGAGGAATTTTTTGCCAAAATCTGTGGCGGGCTCCCGCTACGGGCCCCTAAACTCAGTAGTACCCAATAAGCCCCTGCATACATTTAATTTAATTTTTTGACGTAAAATTTTTTATACCTATGTGTGCCACTGGAATTGTAGATGTATTTATAATAATAAAGATTATTATTATTTTTATTATTAAAATTTTGCTATATTCTACTCACTAATAATTTTAAAAAAATGGAATTGTTTACTGAACAATCTATTACTATCCAAAATATATATTACCTGCCAGCCATCCCCACCATCGTGACACCGTCCTCAACGGCAACATACAGTAACAATCAATCTCCCACTGTTGAGCGACACTATCAGCAGACCTCCTCCTATAAACTCTCCATTGCATAACAGCTATCAAACACAATCCCACTGGTAAAAAACGAGTAAAAATCCCTTTCCATTCCGTTTGACCTAATCGACAGAAAATCACAAGTAATTAATTGATTTTTCCCAAGAGTGTTCCGCCATCCTAATCTCTAAAATGTTATTATTATTCAGGATAATGTTAACACACAGAAAAACGTCCAGACCTTTTGTTATCAAAAAATAATCTAAGCTAAAATAAACTTCTGTCTGTGTGTATTCCACGGTCGTACACATTTTAAAGTACTGTTTCCAAAGTTAAATTAACAAATAAGAGGGGTCTGTTGTCTGGTAATTGCTTTTATACTGTAAAAATACGCAGGTTATCAGCAATAGTAACCTCTCTTATCTAATTAATAAGTAGATAAAACTCACCCGTCCAGCTTTTCTTTGTTGATATAAATCTGGTGAAGAGCACTTTTTGCAGCGGCATAGGGCCAGTGGTGAGCCCCTTTCGATACAGAGGAACATAGTGTTTGAGGTGGGCAGCTTGGTAGAGCCTTCAACAATTTTAAAACACAAATATGTGAGACACGTAATATACAATTCTCGTAAATTTTTGTAGCTTTTTTATAACGAGGTGTTATAAACAAAAAAATAACTCGAAAAGAACGCGTAAATTACTACGTATTATAAATTAGTATTTCGTGAAATTATGACTTAAAATGAAATGTTTGTTTTATGATTTATCTGTTAACAAATAGAACAGATAAAAGCTTATTATCATTACCAATTAAATTTCTATTTAACTGCGAGCACAGTTTTCTGTTTACTACATTTGATGTTTGTAGTGGTTTATAACATGAGGTCAAATAAAAGGTTAATAATATTTAACTTCAACCGAAATTGAACGATTAAAAAATCCTAATTTAAATAGTATGTATCTAATTTTACTTCCACATCCAGTGAAGTATAGTAACAAAAAAATTTTTAAAAATTTTTATTGTTCAAATAGGCTTAGAATGTCATGAAATGTCGAGATTTTAAGTTTGAGCGAAAAAAAAATTTCTGTCTGTCTGTCTCTGTCTGTCGGTCTGTAACTTTTTCTTGTGCGCACGGAACCATTTGAGATATTAACTTGAAACTTGGTACACATATGTACTTTAACGAGATCTAGAACTAGATTATATTTTCATCTTGTTCCGTCGAGGGTTGGGGGGTAAATTGGGGTAAATTTGGGATAAATAGGTAAATGAAGCAGGTAAGAGTCCGTAAAATTGATATATACAAGAGAAGCTAAGGTCTCAAACATAATTTTGGCATTAGCCACCCCCATTACCATTATTAAAGGGGATGAAAAAAAATTGTGATTTAGTGTGTACAAGAACCAGAAACCTCCAAATATTTGTTTACTTCATCCTAGGATGTTATCGGGAATTTCGGGATTTTTTTCTGAGTACATTTTATCGGCATAAATTTAATTGACAGAAAATAAACAACGCTGACAATGCAGTGTTTGATATATATGATGCGTTCCCATGTCAAATTATTTCAAAGGTGATTTGTTTTAAATTAGTCTATGTCAGATATAAGGTTGACAAAACGTCAACAAATATTACAGAAGTTCATCCAAATATTCAAACATTTACGAATTAAAATCAAAATAGGTGCATGTTGAATATCAGATAGCATATAGACTTTCTTAAATTTAGTTTACTTTGCTGTATATTTCTATTTTAAAGCCATATATTCGGTATTTTTATTCAGCGCACGGAGAAATCGGAGATCGGGAAAACTTTTCCCGTGCGCTAGTCCGAAAAAGCCCATCTTACATTATTACTAATACTGATGAAAATAAGGTGTTTTCAAAGAAGTATAATAAAAATATATTTTCGAAACTGTTTTGACTCACAAGGCACACAATTTAGGCATGTTACAAACCTCAATCCATACTACTGGATGTACAGAAATGATTAGACAAGCCATGGTGTCAAAGTTTTCAAGGTATCAGACTCAAACTTGGTAGCGGGGGTAATATACCGGGTGACATTTAGATATAGCTTTAAGCTTTAAAATTTGTTTTTTTTTTAATTTTTTGGTCCTTGTCACGAAAGTTCTACTTTCGTAGCTAGCAACGCCTTAGCAACCAGGTAACTTGAACGTTTACTTTCGTTATCGTGCGGGTTGCAAAAGTCATTTATATAGATGGTAGGTAGTAGAAAAAATTAAAAAAAAAAACAAATTTTAACGTCTCATAAGTTTGCTTATACCTTGCTTTGAATTTCTTGGGGTAAAGCGAGGCTCAAGCAATATTGGCTGCTTCTTGTATCTCATTTTCATCGCCATCAAACATATTTGTTTATTTTAGTTTGAAACCACCAGAAATTAAAATGTTTAACATAAACCTCGAAGACAGATAGTAAATGTTTCGTTGGCATAAAAACAATTTTCACAGACAGCCTCCTAAACTATAAGATTTATCAAAAACGTCAAACAATTTTAAACAAAAAAATGTAATACATTAAACATATAGGTACACCTAAAATTTGTAACACCTTGTAGAAGGCTACTTCTATTACTCATATGATTAAGTAATAGTGGCCTTATGATACCGCATATAGGCATTTTTGTACACACGTGTGAAGCCAACAGTGTAGACAATATTAAAATATATTAGATTAACTTAATGACTGGATGTAGATATGTGTTGTTTATTTGATAAGGATTGTCAACCATCAGCAAAAAAATATGAGATATAGTAAATATTGATTTTGGTTCAGAGAAAGGTCAAGTAAACAGTGCTGATAAGCATGTGTCCCCAGCGGTACTATAAACATCCTTGACATGATAGTAGTTCTCGGAAGGCATTTAGAAATTTTATCATGAAAAATTAAATATTAGGGAATTTAGGTTTCCTTTTAATTTGCAAGGAAATAAAATGTATATAACCTATATACCGCATACGATATATTCCCATCCCTTTTTAGGTGCTGATTCTACATGAGAAAATAGTAAAGAAACTTCCCATAAACATGTGCCCGGAAATGCTTCTTAACGAAACTACGGCCCGTGATAAAATTTACTTATGGAAAAGGCAATTAGAATTGCTAGAATCGGACGCATACAATCGGTTGGCCGGAACAGCTTGTTGAATAGCCATTCTACAGCAGATTAATAGACATAACAGGGATGATAAGATGAGTCGGAAGCTCTACATCGAAACCAATTTGCCTACCAAACAGGAAAATCTTGTGAGTTAGCAATATATGAGCTTACTCAAAAAATAGAAAGGGCCCTAGACAATAAAGATTGAATAACCTGAGGTTGGTAATGCTTTCTACAGAGTTGCCAGCTCTAGGTTGATTGTGATTGGCATAAAATTGAGTAATTGTTTGTTTTATTAGTTTTTTTAAGTTTTTGTTACTAAGTTAAAAGCATTTCTTTGTTTTTGTCGAAAAGTCACCAGACAGTGACAGCAATAACAATTACAATAAAAGCTAGAATATTTTCTGATTTTTTATTTCAAGAAAACCCCAAAGAAAGTAGGCAGATGCCCCAATTTTTCATCATCAGAGCAGATGATTATAAACACGTGACTGAAACTGACGCAATATCTTGCAGAGATAGAGAAGCTGAACGATTTCTACAACACAATAAAATAAATTTTAATATTTGCTTTTTAGCTACATTAGAAACTAAGAATGTCTTTATTATTTAATATCTGCTTCATCATCGCTTATTTTGTTGAAAGCCTGAAGCTCGGGCTAAGTTACCTCTGACTTTTGATAAACACTTTAGCATGGAGTTAGCGTTTAGCCCCAGGGCAAACCTAACCCTGTATTGATAAACGGGTCCTAAGTGATGCAGTGAAGAAATGCGGAGTCGAAAAGTCAATAACAAGATAATTCGGCTAGAAAAATGCGGAGGAGGTGTAACCAGCAGGTCAGCAGCAAAGTCAAATATTTGGGACAGCTTCTAGACAAAGTGAAAGGACCCCGCACCAAATACATGGGAAAATGGGGCTCGATGAAAAGTTTTGTAACTTTGAGAAAAGGGAGTTCTCGTTGTCCCGATTAAACTTTCAAATGTAACCTGGGTCTGAAAACCTGCCGATTTCGAGTTACAGGGAGTCGAAAAATGTATAAAGTAGGGATTTTCGCTTTCGGATTGATGACACTGAATAATAACTATTATAAGAACAAGTTGCTTTACTTTATATAGTATTTTCGTAAAGGATGCTTCTCAATTGCCCCTCATTTGCCCCTTTATAGCGATATATATACAGTGTGTCCACGGATGGACTTAATTCTACTGGTAAACATTTTTATTTTGTTTTTCGAAAAAAAACAATCATTCTTTTAATTTCTTTTATTGTTTTATAAATACGATTCACGTTGAGAAACTTCGATTTTGTTGTACAGGATGCGCATAAAATATAAAAATATAGAATTTAAAAATTAATTAGTAAATGCGCTTCTCTAAGGTCAGCACCTTTCTGAAGATATTATTTGATAAATCTAAACAAATAATAATGTCACCTAAGCATTATTTCTTAGCAACAATCTTGATTTATATTAACAAAATGAGATGGCGGTCCACTTCCAAAACTAATACGAAGTTAATTCAATTAAGATAGGACCTCAATAGAAAAACTTTAAAACATCCTCTATACCTAAACTTACTAATAATAGTTACAACAACGTTGCATTACAAGTAATACATAGTCTTTAAAAAATAATAATCGATAATAAGATATGAAAAAAAAAATTTGTGTACTTAATTTTTAATATCAAATATCTTAGTAACAATAATTCCCATGAAAAAAAAATTATTTGGCTTTTCGATTACACCTTTTAAGCTATTTAGTTTTAATGCTTCAAAAAGTTTGATTAAAAAATTATTAATTTTGAAAATCTATATTTTTTAATTCTTTGCGCACAAAATCGAAGTTTCTCAACGTGAATCGTATTTATAAAACAAGCAAAAGAAATTAAAAGAATGATTTTTTTTCTGAATAACAGGAAATAAAAATGCTACGAGTATAGTTAAGTCCATCCGTGGACACACTGTATTATATATATCGCTATAAGGGGGCAAATGAGGGGCAATTAAGAAGCATCCTTTACGAAAATACTATAAAGTTAGGCAACATGTTCTTATAATTACTATTATCCAGTGTCATCAATTCGTGAGAAGCGAAAATCCCTACTTTATACATTTTTCGACTACCTGTAACTCGAAAACAGCGGGTTTTCAGACCCAGGTTACATTTGAAAGTTTAATCGGACGATAACGCGCTTTTCTCACAGGTACAAAACTTTTCATCGAGCCCCATTTTCCCATGTATTTGGTGCGGGGTCCTTTACATTTGTATGACAGATCAAATTAGAAAATAAATTATTTTTCTTGATTTCAACATAAATAGAAAAACATTTTTAAGTATTATACTCAAGAAACAAATAAAAATTCCAGTGTTTTCGAGAGTTATGCATATGGTATTTCCAATAAACAACATCCAATTTTATACACATATTATGTATTTCATTTAATCTCCGAATGGATGCCAAAACAAAATGTTGTTTCTTTATCAGAATTAATACAAACAAACCTGAGCTCTGCCCCCAACTTGTATAAATAAATAAATATGTGTTTGAGTATGATAGTGATTGATTTTACTATCATAGATACAACCCTTAATAAAGATAGGACCCTTGTTGTCAGACATCTAACAGTTGACCAAAAGCAGCCACTGACCACCCGTTAGTAACTCTAAAGCTGATGCTTTATCATTTATCAGTGGTATTATACGTACTGCACGAGCTTTAGAAGTGTAAGGCTCTGAATACCACGAGGGGTACAAAAGCGCTTCATACTAATTATTGTATCTTAACTGGAGATATGGTCAAAGAGAAGGGAATTAAATAAGAGAACAGTCAGAAAAAAAAAATTAGGTAAAGATAGTTGAAAAACTCCAATTTAAAGAGACACAGCTGTGTGTCATGATCAGGTGATTCTGTTTGTTTTTGTTTTTGTAAATGAATACATGCAAAATATTTACAAAAGTTGCAAAAATAGGAAATATTTTTAATTCCCTTGAAAATATATCATTTCTTTAGAGTGGTTACAAGGAAAAAGCAGCAAGTCCATATGGCAAGGTAAGTCCATATGTTTAATTTTAATAGTGATATGGCATATCGCTTCTTAGAGAAATAGTAAAAAGTATTAGTTTTTAAAGCCAGCTGGGCATAGATTTAATGATTGTATTTGTATACATACATTTGCTCTGTGAATTAAAACTATTATGAAAAATTAGTATTTATTGTAATAACAAGAAAAACAATAACTAATTAAATAATGAAATGGCACTCCGTGGCACCCCTAAGCCGTGCTTACCGTCTTCCAATGCCCCTGCAATTCGCAATACCATAAAATAGGAAATGGCAACTCTGCTTGAGTTAAAATTAAGCATCTATAATCTCTGATCCATGTCTATAACATTTGATCTGATTTGATATGACACCGAGTTACATTCAGCAATAGTGCGACAACACCAAATTAAACCGACGAGGTCATGAGCACCATTACTAAAAGGTCAAAGAGATTCCGCCGGCTGTCTTTTCGTGTTAATTCTCTACCCTTTGATAATGTAGCATTTTATATCTACATAAAGCAGCTAGCATACCATTCTATTGACGGTAAATAAAATGAAGGTAGAAAATATATCAGATTTTAAAAAAACATGTAATTATGGGGTATATTATTGTACCTTACTGGGTACGATGGAGTTAAAATAATATTAATTTCATTTTGTACTTGCTGATTATAAAACAGAATATGACGATTTATCAATATATAATTAAACAGAAATGGATTGCCTCATTTAAATCTCTTTATTTAATTTTAAGTATATTACGAGTTCGGTACATATATTATAAAATGTCTACTACTTAATTAGAAGTTTCATCTTTTACGGAAAAGAATAATAAATAAGCACAAAGACAAACAATTTAGTTAGGATATTGATTAATATTTAACCGCATCCAGAAGCATCTCTGATATTGATTCTGTTTGCACTAGTTTTAATTTTAAATAATATATTACCCAAATAACTATAGAAATTTTCCATGAGAAAATGTCTTTTTTCTCAAGTTCGTATAAAAATAAAAGTAAGCTTACCAGCTTGAAGTCCTTATAATAAAGATAGACATAATAGTATTAGCAAGCTATGGATAATAAATAAATAGCATTTGAAACAGTTCTTTCTAGGCACTCGAAGTAATTTTAGACAAAAACGACATGACATAACCTACAAAACAAATGTCATTTTAAATATTTGGAGACCATGCTGTGACCAAAGAGGGCTTAGTTTTTGATTTGGATCAAAGAGGGACTGAGTGGCTGACCGCCAGCGCCATTTGCTACGGCGTAAATTATAAAAATAAATAAAATGTCATGATTCTAAACGAGTTCTACTTTTCAACAGATGTGCGATGTTCATTAAAAATATAGTTCACGGAGAGAGGGCGCGTTAATGACAAAATTTAAATGTAAAGTAGGTAGTCATCAAGATTGGTAGACTCTACCAAAGATGTTACCAACCTTGGGTAGTCATCAGGTTTTTATCCTCCACTTATCTTCAAGTAATAGTCCGGAGCTAACGACAGTTTTCTCATATTTTTAATTTTGTAAATTTGTTTTTCGCAATGCACATGTCCTGTTAATTGGTGATTGACGAGTCTACCATGCGAGAAGCGGGACAATGATCGACAGGAGCGTCTTAACTATTGAGACAAATCAGACCACTGACAAATGAATAAAGTGACAATTTGTTCCCCATTGGGGCAGACAATCCCACGGTCAATAAACGATACGGTTACATCAATCAGCAGCTTTATGACGAGAGAGACGCGGGGGGCAGGAAATCGAATGAAAGAGATAGACATATCTGATTTCCGTGCAAAAGACAGAGACAAAGATGCTTGTAGTGTCTACAGGTGACGTACGCTGTAGACCCTACCGGAATCTTTGTCTCTGTCTTCTGCACGGAAGTCAGATATGTCTGTCTCTTTTAATCGATTTCCCGCCCCCCGCGTCTCTCTCGTCCTAAAGCTGCTGATTGATGCAACCGTATCGTTTATTGACGGTGAGACAATCCCCCTTTTGATGGAGCTATCTTTCCATTTTTGTAAGTCAAGGATATGTGATAATACATTGTATAAAATAGCACGAAACCGGTTACGAATAGATTTTGCGAGATAAGAGCTATTTTTTCCTAACCTTAAACTATTTGTTGTATTAAAAAACTGAATACGCTTCTGATTTCCTGATGTCCGCTAGTGCATAGAAAGCTCCGTAGGCACAGATCTGTGCCGTAGAGGGGTCGTTCGGTAAAACTACTTAAAAAAATTTCCATGCAGTCATGTCCAGACATGCTCTTTTGTGTAATATCTAATTAATAAAATGTTTTTACTTTTTGATAATGTTTTTGTGTTGGTTTAGTGTAAAGTGTATGTTGTATGGTGGTGCTGTTTGATGGCTCTATCGCAGAGAGACGGGTACTCGACTAAGGAAAGAGGAAAGCAGTTCAAGATAGGAAATGATCGTTGTTTTTATTTTGCCTCTCTTGGGAATTTATTTACTTTTGATTGCCTGGATTTTTACAAGTTGTTTTTTGTAATTTCAAATGGACAATAAACTCTCAAGAGGTGATTAGCACTAGGCCAATGAACTTTATAGTGGAGTCAAAATAAATGAATGGAGATGTTTTGCGATTTTATGGTTTTTAGTTCCTAAGGAGCTTTCAAAGATTTCTAGGTTATGTGTCGACTGTCGACAATGCATGGAAACGTGTATTTGGACACGACATAGGTGTTTTAAAGGGACTCTCAATGCAGAGTCCACACTGTATACTACCTCTGACAATGTGTTCTAACTTGATTCCGAGCTTGATTCCAATATGCGCACAAAACTTTTTCTAGAAGAGGTACTTGCGTAGGGTGACCATACGTCCGGAATTTCGCTGGACAGTCCAGCATTTTGCAGTACTATCTGTGTTCAAAAAAATTTTTCCTCTCGGTCATCAAAAAATGTCGGGATCAAGAAATGATTTTTCGGATTTCTGCTCCCCCCGCTCATCAATTTTTTTCCCAGCAGAAGTGTCCAGCACAAAAATTAGAAACAATCACAGTATGCATCTTGTCAAATATATTGGCTAAATAATAGACAGTAATAGTAATATGTTTATTTTACAACACTCGATGTATTTACCTACTAACGTAATAGGTATTTTGTCGAAATCTATATATACATTCCCTTAAATATACAGTGTGACTCACTTACAATGAAGACATCCTTATAACTGTATTATTTTGTTTCCGATTTGAATCAAATTTTAGTCAAGTATAAAACAAATTAGGATCTACTTATGACCGGAGAAACATTCGCCTGCTAAAAAGGCAAAGCCACCGGCGGTACCAAAATATGCGGGAAAAAATAAAAACATTTTGAATGTTAAAAATTCTAAAGAAATGCATCGGATCGGCGCCAAAAATGTACATACACCAAAATTTGATTTAGATTATTGATGGAGGATTTCTCATACATATGCTCATATGGCAAAGAGGATCCTCAGTTTCCGTAATTTGTGGTGAATACGTGAAATTCGTTAAGATCCACTAATATGATTTTTTTCCGCATATTTTGCTCCCGCAAGTGGCTTTGCATTTGTAGCAGGCGAATGTTTTGCCGGTCATAAAGATCCCAATTTGTTCTATACCTGACTAAAATTTGATTCAAATCGGAAACAAAATAAAAAAGTTACTTATAAGAGTGTCTTTCATATTAAGTGAGTCACACTGTATATTTAAGGAAATGTATAGATTTCGACAAAATATTACGTTAGTAAATACGTCGAGTGTTGTAAAATAAAAATTGTTTTGTGACTGTGATTTATTAGTATTGATAGAGAAATGTCAGATAACTAATTGATTTATTTATTAATTATCGATTTTCGCTGGCGAATATCTCGGAAACTATAGCACATAGGAAGAAAATGTATATAGGCATTCTTATAGGAAATTTGATTATGTTTAATTTTGCATAGAGTAGGTACTTATTTCCGTACGATGCATCGTTTCCGAGTTATAAGCGAAGAATCGAAAAAAGGGACCTTTATACCAATACCAATATTGTATAGGAATAGTCAGTCTAAAAGAGAGAAGAAAAAAAAGAAGTAAATCATAAAGCACTTTACATATTCAAATATTCATCTAGTTTGTAGAAGGTTTTGTTGATTAAAAATACTTTAAATTTCTTTGTAAATAGTGAAAGTTTATTCGAATGTTTTATTTCCACAGGGAGGCGATTAAAAACTAGGCCCTCCTACTTAACGCACGCATACTAACACTCGCTCCTTATACAGAATTGGAAAGTGTTGGTTTTGGTATAGCAATAAGAGCAAGTGAGAGCGAAGCAGCCAATGATGCACATGTTTCTCTTGATGGGGCGTGTCACTCTTTACCTCTGCTAGAATACTGGTAGACGCCTTTATTGTGGGCGGTCGGTTAGGTCGTTGAAACTAGTGCAATAACAAAAACAACACATTTCGAATCTGTATGCTTGTATTATAAGAGTGCATTGGAAACAATTATGGTATTCTAAACAAGTTTCGAAAACCAATCTTTTCATACGAGTGAGACAGTTCGGTGGAACACACCACAGGCTATTTCCACAGGTCGAATGAGTGTGAAAAGATGTTTTCAAACGTGTTGTTTACAATATTTTTTCTACGACTGCAAAACAAACAGATAAACAGATTAACCATTTTTAACACTCTTCTTTAAAAGTGATGAGGTTTCAAGACTTCAAAGCTGATGTTTAGTTGTTAAATAAGTCGGTTGCTATGAACCTGAATAGGCTAGCCTACTTTAAAAAATACAAACAAAAGGTGTCAGTTCTGTTTTTGACAGGACTGTGTGAAAAACATAACAGTACTGTTTTTTTGGATTTTTACCTACTTCGTGTGAAAAAAGACAATTTGGAGTCATGGTTACTGTGCGTTATTTATCATTTTCGTAGATTCTCATTTAGAAACGTCAAATTATAGATATATTTTTTATGTTCATTTTGAAATTTATTTAATTAGCCCAGTCGATGAAGGTATTTACCTACCTACAATAACTTGCAAAATGAATAATTTTTTTTAATGAGTTCGTGAAAGTGTATAGAATAATATCCTGAAAACTTTACATTTCGCTCGGATGCAAAACATAAAAAAAAATGAAATAACATTTTTTTTTCATACATTTTTTCAAAATTTTGAAATTAAATCAAGCTAGAAAAAATCAAAAATACAGATGGATAGATCGCGTATTTATGAACAAAAAATGTCCTAACAAAATTTATCGCTAAAGTCACGGTTTTCCCGGAAAAAAATAGTCAAGTGTAACGTTATAACTCGGAGCGAAATCCATGCGTGCGCTTGAATACGCATATGACTGTTACATCGACGCACTGAATTACATGTCACTAAATCAAAATTCGTTCAATCTATATATGATCGGAATTTGGGTTTAATTCCAGTGGCGCACATAGGTATATAAAATTTTACATCAAAGAATTAAATGTAAGTTTGTTCTTTCTCACAAAATTAAATCGAAAATTAATGTAATATGAACCTACCTTATGAGTTTCTCATTGATTTTGGCATAATAGGATACATGTATACATATGTACAACTAAAAATGTATGCATATTTTAATAAATGTTTGTTACGACGCACCTGAAATTAAACCCAAAATTCCGATCACTGTTCATTTAAAAGATGGAAATTGTAGCTTTCCGATGCTTCTTTGTTTTAAACAATACAAGCAAAAGATGGATGGGAAATATATACCTACTCATATATATTATCACGCCCGAACTCAATCGTCGCAATAAAAAATATAGAAAAAAATAAAAACCCTTCAGAAAAATTTTTTCTTCATTGAGAACTGTTAAAAAGTATGTACACTTCATGACTATTATGGTTAATTAAGTTGTAGAGTGAAATTACTTAGAGAAGATAACATACTAAAACTACTAAGTTTACTATTTTCGTTTATTAATAATATTGGACAGTCGCAATTAAAATAAATTTCATTTCATCTGTTTTATACATAAAAACGGTTGAATATTCACTATAAATATACAATAAATACCGAACACGACTTAGACAATCGGCACGTGCTAGCGATATCGGTTTGTGCTGATGTTATCTTCTCTAAGTAATTTCACTCTAGTAACGTGGTTTCAAAAGAAAGTACATCTCAAATCATTTTAATTTCCTTGCTTGATGATGTTCTTGATAAATATATATATTTGAGGCTGTAACTTACCGAGACCCATTGGAAAAAATAAAATATCACTATTTCGGAAAAAATTTATACTTTCCGAATGTTCAAACACAAATTCATTTACTTGTTTGCATTTTTTCGAAAATATGATCAATCAGATCATGATAAGAAATTGCGATTTTCACGATCTTATCTTTATAACTATGAAAATATCTTTGTTTTGAATATAAATTCTGGAACTTTTCCAATACATTAACAAATGTATAAGGAATCCATTGGATATAACTGAAATGTGGATAGGTGTACCTGTAATAAATCCAATACAGTAATCCCAGATAGCACAAATACGTACTGAAGACGTCCCACGGAAGTTTGCTTAAGACATTCGTATGTCCTAGGGACGTCCAAATTCGATCCCAAAATGTCTGTAGGACGTACCAGGGACGTCTATGTTACCAAATCATCTGTCCCCAGAACGTCCGTTCTAGACCTAAGAAAGACTTTCAAGTTTCAAAAAGACCTTAATGGGATATATCGGTTTTATAAGCAATTAACTTTATAAAAAACCAACTAAAACTTTTTCGCAATTATTTTAACAAAAAAAAAACCCGGTGTGAGTGGGGATCGAACCGCCGTCCTCTCGATTTGTAACTCAACGCCTTAGTCACTCGACCACTGAACTGCTTTATTATTATGTACTTAAAGACTGTATAGTTGTAAGTAGCAAGTCAGCAACTTGGCTGTAATTTATTATGTTATCATTAATCTTTCATTCTCATCTAATTTTATTAAGGGGAGATACCTGCACAAATAAACTGCCGGATTTTGGACTAATATTTAATTAAAGTTTCATATTTAAAACTGAACTCGGTCATTTTTATTCGTGAAAATTCTTATTTCGCGCAAAGAATAATCCATTTGGATATAAAATGTATTATTTTCCAAATCCAGAGAATATGAAAATGACAGAGGCCCTAATAAGGACGTACTAAAGACGTACATTATTTGACTTCCCAAGGACGTACCGCTATGGGCGTCTTAAGGACGTCCATATTAGGTCTAAGACGTTCAGACCATACGGGGATCAAAACTGGACGTCTTTGGGACGTCGTGTGCTATCTGGGAAGGCACGTAAAAATTCATGCGAGCGGTTCAGCGGCTATGTGTGGTGTCTGTGTATGCGTTCATAATTATATTTCCCTCCATACTCACTATTTATCCTCCTATTCACTAAGAAAAATGTTAAAAATGTGTAATCAGAAACAGAAAAAAGGTTTATTTTACTCGTTAGAACTGCTAAGAATTTTTAGAGGTTTACATAGTATGCATTTGACCATGCGCTTGGCCGCGCAGAGTGACAAAGTTACTTCACTATTTTTTTGCAGGAATACCGCGGCTTTAGCGATAAATTTTATTACATTTTTAGTTCAGAAACACGTGGTCTATTCACCTGTATTTTTTATTTTTTCCTACCCTGACTTAATTTCAAAATTTTGAAAAAATGGATGAAAAAAAATTTTTTTTTCACTTTTTTTTTATGTTCTGCATCCGAGCGAAATTTAAACTTTTCAAGATATTATTCTATACACGTTCACGAACTCATTAAAAAAAACTTATTCATTTTGCAAGTTTTGTAGGTTTCACTATAAAATGTGCTCTGTCGTCTGGGCTGAGGAAACTGAGGACAGTCGTAGAAAAACATAGTGTGCAACACATGAAAATCACTTCATGCAAGTATGACAGTTTGTGACACGAGCTGTAGGCGAATAACGTCACCCTAACGGGACTCTCCAGAAGAAATGAAACACCAAATCAGTATTTTGTTTAATCAAATCAAATGTGATAAATCCAAAAGAATTTCAATAAGGAAAGCTAGGAATTGGAAAATTGGGGTTCTTGGTTGTTAGGCACTATTGCGTCTCTTACACTGAGCACACTGAAATATTCTTTTTGTATATTCGAAAGCGCTCTTTCTTGGTCTGCTAGTTTCAACCTGCAACATAGTTATTTAAGCTAAGTTCATTATTACCAAGGTCTAAGAATCCAGAGATATTTTCTTATTTGCTCAAACATACAGAAGTGTTCACAAATAAAGTAGACATCATCTGGAGAGAGCGAGTCGTCCTCGAACTCTTTAAAATACGTTTTTAAAGCGTCTCGCCGGTTAAGTATATGGAATTGGGCCCAGCGGTTTATTGGGCTATTCATTCACATGAATGTTGCTTATGACTAGGAATGCTCAATAAAATATATAATAAACCTCTATATCCTATATTACCAGAGTTATGGGGGTAACAAACAACTCTCAACTTAAAAATTATTTTTTTTAAACTATTGATGATGATTAAATGAAATTAATAGGATACGTTGAAATAAAATAGCTTTATATTTTACATACATACATTTTTTACATTCTTCTTACGTCATTTAGTATATAAAAAAAATAATTTAATTTTTGAGGGTGCTGTTTTTATGTCAACCCCTTGAGTGATACCTACCACCTACCTACCAAATAAATCTGTATTATTTAACACTAATAATTATCATGTGCAAAAATTACTTCAAGGTCAGGTTGGTGGAAGATGCTTAAAAATATAAATCTAGGTAATGAACACAGGCACATAAAAAAAATTAAGTGCGAAGACCTAAACCACTTAATTCCTACTCATTTGGAAGCTAATAACACCTGCACACAAAAAAAAACTCGAGTGCTAGAAGGCAGACACCAACCCTGCCAAAAATTCCACATAGAAACTTATAAAAAAAAAGTGATGCGGTTTTATCGTTCCTATAAGTTATATTAGTATTCTACAGACAGGATTTTATCTGTTTTATTAAGTTTTAAATCGGTTATGAAACAGTAATTCCGAATGAGCTATTTGGAATTATCATGTTGCCCTTTCATGAGTACTTATATGAAATATACATCAACAAATCTACAGTTTAGTGTCTGCAAATGCACCCTTGCCCTTATATCTGTAAACATATGGAATTACAGATACAACTTTAAAGAGATTCTAAACTTTTCTATAAGTAATATCATAAGAGTTCCAGTCCGTCCTTTCTCCCGTATCTATCGTATGTAACACACCATTTATCAACATGTTTTTATTGTAAATTTCAACATTGTTTTTTATTAGTATTAATGTGGATATACATCTCAACAAATGTACAGTTTCAATTGTATATTTTACAGATGTATTTTTATTGTAAACTTCCATTTTGCTTTTTTATTAGTATTAATTTGGATATGCATGCCGACAAATGTACAGTTTAAATTGCATATTTCAAATAGAAATACTAATATTGTGGTAAACACAAAATTCTTAAAAAGTCCTTATTTCCTCGGGTGTTCTTGTTCTAGCCTAGAAGCAATGAATGAGTTAGCAGTGAAAGAGACTGCTTTGTTTTTAATTTAACAAACACACTTCAGTTCCTTAGGTCACATTAGATTAGATATGAACTAGCTACACGTATACAGCTCCCTCTACTGGAGCCTGGAGTAAAGTTGCTGCTGAAATTTCTATCAGTTTCTACCAGAATGGAGCAGCAAACATTTACTTATACCGCATCAATGAGAATTTATGAGAACAGTATCTAAGGTAAAACGTGCGGCTTTCCGTGGTTAAATGGCAAGTGTTTCTATAAGAAACGAGCTGCATTAGGTTGACTTGCAATTGAAGATTACTAATTATAATGTTTGAATAGGGATTTATGAGATCAGTTTCTATGAGTATTAATGTTTTTTTTCAGTAACATATTAAATGTGTTTTCATTTGTTTGAATGGGTAAAAAGAAAGGTCAGTTTTCAACTGCAATTACAAATACTAGTTTAATCACTTTGAATGGGGTTATATGCGATTAATTTCTAAAAGCATTTATGCTGTTTTCCGAATATAATTGTGATGAGGTTTAATCAGTAACAAATTGTTCACTACTTGTTATGATATGGTCGGACATTCCAAGTACACATTTAGTATTCCTTCAAAAGGATTGATGAGAGCAGTTTCTACGAGTATCTATTTGTTGTTCCTCTAGTAAATTATATAAGTCTTTACATTTACTTATACTATCTCAATGAGAATTTATGAGAACAGTATCTAATGTAAAACGTACGGCTTTCCGTGGTTAAATGGCAAGTGTTTCTATAAGAAACGAGCTGCATTAGGTTAGAACAGTTTTGATTTGCAATTGAAGATTACAAATTATAATGTTTGAATAGGGATTTATGAGATCAGTTTCTATGAGTATTAATGGTTTTTTTTCAGTAATATATTAAATGTGTTTTCATATGTTTGAATGGGTAAAAAGAAAGGTCAGTTTTCAACTGAAATTACAAATACAAATTTAATCACTTCGAATGGGGTTATATGCGATCAATATCTAACAGTATTTATACTGTTTTCCGAATATAATCGTGATGAGGTTTGATCAGTAACAAATTGTTCACTACATGTTACGATATGGTCGGAAATTCCAGGTACATATTTAGTATTACTTCGAAAGGATTGATGATAGCAGCTTCTACGAGTATGTATTTGTTGTACCAATAGTAAATTATATAAGTCTTTATCAGTATGCATTCGGATCTAATTTAAATATGAAAATTATATCAGAATAAAGCAACCAAATATTTTAAACAGAATCTATTTGTAAATCCAGACATTTACTTATACTATCTCAATGAGAATTTATGAGAACAGTATCTAATGTAAAACGTGCGGCTTTCCGTGGTTAAATGGCAAGAGTTTCTATAAGAAACGAGCTGCATTAGGTTAGAACAGTTTTGATTTGCAATTGAAGATTACAAATTATAATGTTTGAATAGGGATTTATGAGATCAGTTTCTATGAGTATTAATGTTTTTTTTTCAGTAATAAATATATTAAATGTGTTTTCATTTGTTTGAATGGGTAAAAAGAAAGGTCAGTTTTCAACTGCAATTACAAATACAAGTTTAATCACTTCGAATGGGGTTATATGCGATCAGTTTCTAACAGTATTTATGCTGTTTTCCGAATATAATTGTGATGAGGTTTGATCAGTAACAAATTGTTCACCACATATTACGATATGTTCGGAAATTCCAGGTACATATTTAGTATTCCTTCGAAAGGATTGATGATAGCAGTTTCTATGAGTATGTATTTGTTGTTCCAATAGAAAATTTGTCTTTATCAGCAGTGGCGCAGCCAGAAAATTCATCTGGGGGGGGGGCAATAGAACCGGCCTCCCCAGAGGATGAGGAAAATTTTTCAGAAAATGGTTGAAAACGAATGTGTATGTAGATTCCTCTATTAGACAATATTGGCATTAATTACAAAATATTTATTTCAAGGGATAATTTAGACACTGCTTTGTACTGCTTCTTTATTTTTTGGCTCATGGAAGAAGGCTTGGGGGGGCCCGGGCCCCATGGCTCCCCCCCTGGCTGCGCCCATGTTTATCAGTATGCATTCGGATCTACTTTAAATACAAAAATTATATCAGAATGACACAACCAAATATTTTAAACAGTATCCACTTGTAAATCCAAACATTTAAAGATATATTTTAATGAGAACCAATCAGAACAGTATCTAATGTAACGCGTGCGGCTTTCCGTGGCTAAATTTTCAAAGTATTTTTAATAAATAGCTTTAACGGATTTGAACAGTTTTAATTTGCAATTCCAGATGAATAGTTTTAATTATTAAATAGGGATCTATGAGATCAGTGTCTTTGCGTAATGTTTATTTTCCAATAAAAACACATTTTATTAAAAAAAAAACATTACACTGACCTCATAGATCCCTAACAATTAAAACTATTCATCTGGAAATGCAAACTGTTCGAATCCGTTAAAGCTTATTTATTGCAAATAATTTTTAAATTTAGCCACGGAAAACCGCACACGTTACATTACATACTGTTGTGATGGATTCTCATTATGATATTATCTTGGATTTACAGGTGGACACTGTTTAAAATATTTGGGGTTTCATTCTGATATGATTTTTGTATTTAAATTAGATCCGAATGCATACTGATAAAGACTTATATAATTTACTGTAGGAACAACAAATAAATACTCGTAGAAACTGCTCTCATTAATCCTCTTGAAGGAATACTAAATATGTACCTGGAATTTCCGACCATATCGTAACATGTAATGAACAATTTGTTACGGATCAAACCTCATCACAATTATATTCGGAAAACAGCATAAATACTGTTAGAAATTGATCGCATATAACCCCATTCGAAGTGATTAAACTTATATTTGTAATTGCAGTTCAAAACTGACCTTCCTTTTTACCCATTCAAACAAATGAAAACACATTTAATATATTACTGAAAAAAAACATTAATACTCATAGAAACTGATCTCATAAATCCCTATTTAAACATTATAATTTGTAATCTTCAATTGCAAATCAAAACTGTTCTAACCTAATGCAGCTCGTTTCTTATAGAAACACTTGCCATTTAACCACGAAAAGTCGCACGTTTTACATTAGATACTCTTCTCATAAATTCTCATTGAGATAGTATAAGTAAATGTCTGGATTTACAAATAGATACTGTTTAAAATATTTGGTTGCTTTATTCTGATATAAATTTTCATATTTAAATTAGATCCGAATTTTTACTGATAAAGACTTATATAATTTACTAGAGGAACAACAAATAGATACTCGTAGAAACTGCTCTCATCAATCCTCTTGAAGGAATACCAAATGTGTACTTGGAATTTCCGACCATATCATAACATGTAGTGAACAATTTGTTACTGATTAAACCTCTTCACAATTATATCCGGAAAACAGCATAAATACTTTTAGAAATTGATCGCATATAATCCCATTCGAAGCGATTAAACTTGTATTTGTAATTGCAGTTGAAAACTGACCTTTCTTTTTACCCATTCAAACAAATGAAACACATTTAATATATTACTGAAAAAAAACATTAATACTCATAGAAACTGATCTCATAAATCCCTCTTCAAATATTATAATTTTGTATCTTCAATTGCAAATCAAAACTGTTCTAACCTAATGCAGCTCGTTTCTTATAGAAACACTTGCCATTTAACCACGGAAAGCCGCACGTTTTACATTAGATACTGTTCTCATAAATTCTCATTGAGATAGTATAAGTAAATGTTTGGATTTACAAATAGATACTGTTTAAAATATTTGGTTGCTTTATTCTGATATAATTTTCATATTTAAATTAGATCCGAATCTTTACTGATAAAGACTTATATAATTTACTAGAGGAACAACAAATAGATACTCGTAGAAACTGCTCTCATCAATCCTCTTGAAGGAATACCAAATGTGTACTTGGAATTTCCGACCATATCATAACATGTAGTGAACAATTTGTTACTGATTAAACGTCTTCACAATTATATCCGGAAAACAGCATAAATACTTTGAGAAATTGATCGCATCTAACCCCATTCGAAGCGATTAAACTTGTATTTGTAATTGCAGTTGAAAACTGACCTTTCTTTTTACCCATTCAAACAAATGAAAACACATTTAATATATTACTAAAAAAAAACATTAATACTCATAGAAACTGATCTCATAAATCCCTATTCAAACATTATAATTTCTAATCTTCAATTGCAAATCCAAACTGTTCTAACCTAATGCAGCTCGTTTCTTAAAGAAACACTTGTCTTTTAATCACGGAAAGCCGCACGAATTACATTAGATACTGTGCTCATAAATTCTCATTGATATGGTATAAGTAAATGTTTGGATTAACAAATGGATATGGCTTGACTCATTTTGCTGGTCAATGCGGATATAAACTGATAACAATTTCAACAGCAACTTTACCTAACTCTTATAGAAACTTATTGACCATATAGGTTCTCATAGATACTTATTAATTTTTGATAATTTTCAATACGGATTGAGGAGATTTTTTTGACAGGGAATCTTTACGTTTTGAGGTCCCAAGAACCCAAAAAAGTCGCAAAAATAGAAAAAGGAACAAATAGCATATGGCAATCAAACAGAATAAAGAAAACTATACAATTCTAAATAGCTCTAAGAAGAAAAGTAAAAACCGCTGCCCAAGGAATCACTACTTCCACATCCAGATTTTCTATCCAAGTCACTCACAACGAAAAAATTTTGTATGTGGAAATAATTGCTTATGGAACTTTAATAATATAATATTTGAAATCCTCTACCCCAAAAACCTATAAAACGATACCCCACATCGGTAGTGGGGTGGGGGTGGTGATAGGAGGTGGTAGTGGGTGGGGGTGGATGAAGTGAAAAAATATTTGGAGGTTTCTGGTTCTTGTACACACACTAAATCACATTTTTTTTCATCCCCTTTAATAATGGGGTGGGGGTGGTAATGGGGGTGGCTATTGCCAAACATTTTTTTGAGACCTTAGCTCCTCTTTAATATACTAAATACCAATTTTCTGGACTCTTACCTGCTTAATTTACCTACTTGCCCCAAATTTACCCCGATTTACCCCCAACCCTTCGATGGAACAAGATGAAAATATAATCTAGTTCCAGATCACGTTAAAATACATACGTGTACCAAATTTCAAGTCAATATCTTAAACGGTTTCAGAGTAAACGTGCGCACAAAAAAAAGTTACAGACCGACAGACAGACAGAAATTTTTTTTTTCGCTCAAACTTAAAATCTCGACGTTTCATGACATTCTAAGCCCATTTAAACAATAAAAATTTTTTTGTCGTTATTATACTTCCACTGGATGTGGAAGTAAAAATCATCAAGGGGTAAATGTTAAGTCCAAACAATATTCCTCTCTCAACAGAGCAAACTTTGTCCGAAAAATTTTTTCTAAAAATATCAGTTCAGTAATATTTTCTTTAGATACTTGAAAATTTAAAAGTTACCCATCTCCGCCTACTAGAGGGTTGATGCGAATATATGCTGAAATGATATTTCTCTATGAAGTTTGCAGATTGCGCTTTCTACGGTATTGTGTTCAGCTCTTGAAAATACGTCGGAAATTGTATGTTCAGATATTATGTAGAGCAAAGTCAATTTCGGGCTATGATTCAGTCATTTTTGGGTACGTTTTCATCCTAAATATGGATTTTACAAGATCGTCGTGCATAAATTCTGACTTGGATTCGATTTCAGTGCTCCAAATTACGTATAGATAAATTAATCAGTTCATGTAAGCTTTTAATTTACTTGTTTGGGATTTTTCGGGCATTTTTTTGAGGTTATTGAGGTCAAAATTCCTAACTGATCGGCTAATTCTGACCTCATATTCAGTTTCAGCGCCCCAAATTACGTATAGATATAGTGATCAGCTCATTTAAGCTTCTTATTTACTTGTTTGAGATTTTTCGGGTATTTTTAAGGTGTTTTTTGAGGTTAGCAAAAATGAGAGCCAATCCATAGTAATATCTCCTCAGGAAGTGACACTAGCGAAAAATGTTTCAGACAAAAGTTGTTCCGTTCAGAGGACAGAATTTCCCACGCCCCACCCCCTGATGAGAGGGGATGGAGGTGTAACTTTCAAATTTTCAAAAACTTGCAGGCGAACATCTCTGAACTAGGGCATTTTTAGGAAAAATGTTTCAAACAAAAGATGTCCCTCTCTGAACAAACAACTTTTGTTTGAAACATTTTCCCTAAAAATGCCCTAGTTCAGAGATGTTCCCAAAAAGTTATCTAATTTCTTCCGTAGAATCAGAATACGCGATAAAAAACATAGGGTGCCATTAAAAATTCAAAACCTCCCCACTCATCAGGGGTGGAAAATGTTCTGCCGAAAAGATGTCTCCCTCTGAACGGAACAACTTTTATCTGAAACATTTTTCGCTAGTGTTCCTTCCTGAGGAGATATTACTGTGGATTGATTAAAATGGCCTAACCATATTGTCTAATACAATCAATACTTGTTAAGCAAAAAAAAATTTGAGAGCCAAGTAAAAGTGGTAGTATATTTTTTTGATTATTAGCTCCAAATGACTAGAAATTCAGTGGCCTAGGTCTTCGGACTTAAATTTTTTTTCTGTGTCTGTGTTATTGTTCATTACCTAAGGTTATATATTTTAAGCACCTTTCACCAACTTGACCCTACAGTAATTTTTACACACGATAATTATGTCAGTGTTAAATATAGATTTTTTTGGTAGGTGTCACTCAAGGGGTTGATATAAAAACAGCTGTAAATGTCGTAATAGGAATGTAAAAAAAATGTAAAATATAAATCTATTTTGTGCCAACGCCTCCTATTAATTTCATTTAATTATCTTCGATAGTTTTGAAAAAAAAAAAATTAAAGTTGGGGGTTGTTACCCTCATAACTCTGGTATTATAGGGGATAGAGGTTTATTATATATTTTATTGAGCATTCCTAGTCATAAGCAACATTCATGTGAATGAATAGCCCAATAAGCCGCTGGGCCCAATTCCATATACTTAACCGGCGAGACCCTTTTAGTCAGGATTTGTATTAGACATACACAGATAAATAAAACATTGTCAAAATGAATATAAATAATACATAAACAATGTAACCATCTTGTATGTCGACGTTTTTATCATAATACGGTGGATTTAACTTAATTTTATAATAAAACTTTAATGTGTTTCTCAAAAACTGCGAGTTTTACGTTTAAACTACTTTGTTTCTAAAATAATAAGTTGAAGTACAATACTTTTCAGAACAGTGTATTTTAATGTCCAGAAAACTCGGAAAAAATTCTCTTTTTTTTAATTATTTTTATAAGGTTTTTAGTTAGTATAGAATGGCTCGCCGAAAATGAAACAGACGGTCCCTCTGAATGAATAGAGATTTGCAAAAGAGAAAGCTGTAATCAAAAATGTAAGCTAAGAGCAATGCATTGCTAGAGGTAGACTTTCGAAAAATTATTTCTTTTACATTCAAGAACACCCCCAAAATTCCAGCGAGCGAGGAAAATCTAATCGTAATCCACTATAACATCAGTACTCCACGCAAATTAGACATTTTAGAAAAAATAATTTATAAAATAATAATATTTGAGAAGCGTACTCGATAGGGTTAGAAACAGATACCCGAAAAGTCCTCCCCCTATTTAAAGGTGAAACGTTCCTTTTTTCGCAAAAACCCCTAACGGGGGTGGTTTTTTGAAAAAGGAACGTTCCATCCTTAAATGGGGGGGGGGGACTTTTCGGGTAGGTATCTATTTCTAACCCTATCTAGAGTACGCATCTCAAATATTATTACTTTGTAAATTATTTCTTCTAAAATGTCTAATTTGCTGGTTTTTCACTATTATCTTGTAAACCGTTCGTCGGAAGAGAAAAAAGTATAGGAAATAAAAAAATTGTCGTTAAATTCTACATAAAAAATACTGTATTCACCTTCTAGCTTATCCTCACCTATTTCGTGCTAACAGCCTCCGAAGAGAGAAGTAGTTTGGAGGCACAGGTAAAAATCAATCCTATTCGAAGTTTCACAGCGAATAGCTTAAAACCGGTTATTTTAGCGAGAAAATGCACAGGAATGAATTTATGAGAGGAATTCACTTAATAAGATGCATGTATAGCGGGTTTTGACGCAAGTGATTTATTTTCCCTTTTTTTTTTCACAAAGCTGAAGTTTTTCATTTGATCTCGTTTCCACACCACCCTCGAGGTAGAGCTCTCGGTGCGTTTTTTAAAGGTTTCCCCTGTAGGCCTATTCCATTAAAGTTCTTTCCAATTTTACTCATCGACGAACTCTTCTTTAAATTCGTAGACATCCTTGCCCATGGCAATTACAGCACATTGTTGAGCAGCGCAATCCAAGCTGCATCGTTTTCCGCAACCTTTTTGCAGCTGCAGGATATTCGCTGTAGGGTGGAAATTGGTTGGTAACTCGGTGCTATAAATGCATGATAAGATGCTGCCTACTTTCTTCCAATCCGTTAGTTCCAAGTTTTCTCTTCGCCAAGATTGAATTTGGAGAAATACTCTGTAAGAATGTTGACGTAATGCCTCAGATGTTGCTGGCAGTCTTGGCAGCACTAGATTGACCGACCAACTTATGGAAAATAATGAACCTTTGATGATTCAAAGATGTCTCTTTTTTGGGGGCTTTGTATAATGCAAGCGCGAATTGCTGTCCATCACTGATAATTTCTTTTTTCGTTGAGCAACGGTTGTTGAATATACGGACAACGTCTTCGAGATCTTTTCTTTTATTGACGCATTCCACCATTTGCACTTTTCCTTTACCAAAGAAAACTGAAGTGGTATTGCATTTGAACGCGCGGACGAACAAAACTGTCTCCTTACAACTTTTTAAAACTTCCGAGGACTGCAAGTCACGAGAACTGTACGCTTTATTTTCTATTTTTCCCTGAGCCTCTCTTAAGAAACGGATATCTTTATCTTCAGGTGCCCGAGCGATAATCAATGCGAGAAGATCAATATCTTGTCCGACGATGACCACTGTATCATTTTCATGAGATTCATTTAAGGCGGTTTGAACTATGAGTACGTCAGCGTCGTCTACAGCAGTAATTGTTTTGATTCCCTCGTTTTTAAATCTCCCCGTCAATGGCGAAATAAACCGGTCCTTATATGTGAGATTGTTTATCATTTTATTTTGCGTTTCAGTCAGTGGCGTGTTCCCACTGAAAATAATTTCCGGTGAAATCCGTTTCAAAAGTCGCTGCTGTCTTTCGATGCTCTTCGTACTGCAGACATTGCCAACGTACCCGTCAAACACTAGTCACTTTTTTGCCGTAATGATTACGAATAAAGCGAACGTCGTCAAAGGTACCCTGATTTGGCCATATTACTCGATGAATCAAATTACCTCCATCAATAATGAACTGGTAATCAGAAAAATCTATTGGCCTCTCTCGTACAGCATTGAAAATATACAGAGACGAATTCTTGGTTTTCCTCATTAACCCTTTCTGACTGAAGAGAGGAAGGCGAATTGAAGTAAGCTGAAAGTTGAAACATGATTCCAAAAATTATAAATACCTGACTGTTTATTTACTTATATTTAATTTTCAGAGTATCAGGATCTGAGAGAGAAGTAAATAAAATGACACAGAAAATGGAATATAATTTTAAGTATAGTATATATGTATACGTTTAAGGTAATTATTCATGTCTGAAGTTTTTATTGCCGTAATCCTTCCGGGTATAGTCTGAGGCCGTCCTTATATCTACGTCGGTACTATACATATTTTACATATAATTATAAACGCATCTGTGTGAAAAAAAGGGAAAAATAAATAAAAATCACCCGAGTCAAAACCCGCTAACATGCATCTTATAGAGTGAATTCCACCCATAAATTCATTCCTGAACATTTTTCTGGTTAAAGTAACATGTTTTAAGATATTCGCTGAGAAATTTCGAATAGGATTGATTTTTACCAGTGCGCTCGGACGCTGTTAGCACGAAATAGGTGAGGATAAGCTACAAGGTTAATAGAATATTTTTATGCAGAATTTAACGACAATTTTTTTATTTCCTATACTTTTTTCTCTTCCGATGAACCGTTTACAAGATAAAAGTGAAAAATCAGCTGTAAGTCCCCGTTACGAGTGGTTTTTGCAAAAAAAAGGGACGTTCTACCCCTACATGGGGGGGGGGGACTTTTCGGGTATCTATTTCTAACCCTATCTAGAGTACGCATCTCAACTGTTATTACTTTATAAATTATTTCTTCTATTCACTGTTTTTTAATCTAATTTGCGTGTTTTACAGTTGTGAACTTTATAAATACCTTATATATTTACTCTAGGTTCACAAATTACTAAGTTTCCAAATTTGCCTGCTATATTCACCATATTTGGTTACACAAACAAAACAATGTCCATTAACTCAACTAACTAGATCTGATAATCCTTGTCTCATGACTCTTTACCTCCCTCAACACTCTCAATAGACTGCTTTGGGTAGGGACGGAAACTCTCGCCAGCACAGCGTCGATTTTCTTTCGCCTCTTTCCTCCCCTACTCCTCGAGCCTATGGAAGCACTTCCGGTTGCTGGTGGAATGGTAATGATTTTCGGCTCGATCACCTGCTGGTGAACTTCACCAACAGTACCAACACTCTCTACCGTTTCGACTCCAACGTTTAGATCGCTAGACCCATCAGTGGTCTCGTTGTTCATCTTAGAGGGCACGTTTATAGACATGTCCTTGTTGCGCTGTTCATTGTAGAACGAGCTGAGAGATTGGGTTCTCTGCTTGTACAAGGGAGTGTCCGGTACTTCCTTCTGTTTGTAAAACGGACATACGAACTGCCTGATATGGGCGCTCGAAAGTTTCCCTAGTATGTTCCTGGGTACGCTCTCTCTCGCTATTGTACCGATCTCTTGGGTCTCTAACGGTTCACATTCCTTGGACATGCTGATGAACTTCGTGGTCACCTGTACGCTAGCCACCTACAAAAAAATGGTCTCAGTTATAAGGAATGCCCAAATCTTATTATATTACCTCTAGGTTTCTGTACCAGCAGGCAAGATAACTAAAAATAGTAGTTGTAACCTCTAATTTCTTTTTTGTGTGGGGCGTAATAATAGAAAAACATTACTTAGTGTAAGACAGAAGGAAGAAGTTTTGATTCGGGAGTGTGTAGAGCTCTTGGTCGAGTTTAAAACGCAATGTACCTGTAATCGAGAATCAGTGGCCACACATTCGATCATAGAATATAAACAGACCACATATAGTAGTCCAGTCGTTGAAAGTATCCAAAAACTTGCAAAATAAATAATTTTTTTTTAACGAGTTCGTGAAAGTGTATAGAATAATATCCTGAAAAGTTTACATTTCGCTCGGGTGCAGATCATAAAAAAAAATGAAAAAACATTTTTTTTTCATCCATTTTTTTCAAAATTTTGAAATTAAGTCAAGGTAGGAAAAAATAAAAAATACAAATGAATAGATCACGTGTTTATGAACAAAAGATGTGCTAACAATATTTATCGCTAAAGGCACGGTATTCCCAGAAAAAAATAGTCAAGTAACGTTATTATACTCGGAGCGAGATCTATGCGTGAGCGGGCTTGAATACGCATGACTGTGACACTGACGCACTGAATTGCATGTCACTAAATCAGAATTTGTTGAATCTATATGAGTGTTGGTTCATTTGAAAGATGGAAATTGTAGCTTTCTGATGCTTTTTTGTTTTAAACAATAAAAGCAAAGAATGAATGGGAAAATATATTTATACAGGGTGTTCCATTAATAATTGGACATACCCTAACTGAAGAATCCTTAGTCCAAAATATGAAGATTAAACTTCAAACACTTTTAGAGATACAGGGTGTCTTAATTATAATTTTAAAAATTATTTTTGTCTATTATTCTGATACTGTTCAATATTTCTTTATCATATTTGGCAGAAAGTTTAGGTATTTTAGGAAACATTAAACTGTAGTAAAAGATAATTTCTTCCTATTACCAGAGGCGTACGGCAGGGACAAAGGTGCAGTTTCCCCCTGTAAATTCTATGCCACTGGTGGAATCGTCTTTAGAGTATATTTTTTTGATTTATTAGGACATTTTTTGTTCAAAAACACGTGGTCTATCCACCTTTATTTTTAATTTTTTCATACCCTGACTTGATTTCAAAATTTTGAAAAAATGGATGGAAATAAATGTTTTTTTCACTTGTTTTTATGTTCTGCATCCGACCGGAATGTAAACTTTTCAGGATATTATTATATACTTTCACGAACTCGTTAAAAAAATATATTCATTTTGCAAGTTTTTGAAGATTTTACTATAAAATTTTCACTGTTGTCTGGGTTGTATGTTATGACACCATATTTGTTAACAAAATGTGTTAATGTGAAGGTCACATCTTAAGAAATGTAGAAAATTTGATTTCTTTTCTAAGGCTATGTCGATAATCTGTGAAAATTTGCAGGCGCGAATATAACAAGCAAGAAAATTTTTTATCTTTCGAAATAGATACCAAGTATATCGAGGACGTATGAAGATGAAGGATGAAGCAAACTTTTTTATTTGAAACTTTTTTTTATAGGATTAACAGTTTTCGAGAACTGGCTGCTGGTTTCCGGGTCTTCTTCCGCGTAGACTTGGTTGAGTGCTTGACGTTTCGACCATCTTGTCGTAGTCTTCTTCTGAAGCGAAGAAGAAGACCAGAAGAAGACCACGACAAGATGGTCGAAACGTCAAGCACTCAACCAAGTCTATGCGGAAGAAGACCCGGAAACTAACAGCCAGATCACCAGCTCCGCGAAAGCCTTAGCACCAAGTTTTCGAGAAAATTGCATAAGTATACAGAATATAATTTTCTTCACAAAAAAAACGCATTTGCCTTGATAAAAGAATCACCCTGTAAAAGATCCTTCTTATCATTTTCTTAATGCCAATTTGGAGTGTAATTTTTTACACGAATTCTCCTCTATTTATCCTTTATAACATACGCAGACAATCAGTGCTATTACCAGTCTCCATCGCTAGAAATATCGACCATCGATAACTTTAATGTTGATAATTTTTTTTATCGAGTTTGCCCTAAAAGTCAATTACAGAACCAACATCGATAAATTCCACCGAGAGCGATTAATTTAATCTACTCGATAATAATGGAGTGAACTTAGCTCAAAATAACATGTAAAAAGAGTTATTTTTATTGATGCCATAAACTCGTAATAGGGGTTTCTACAGACGAGTGACGAGTAGATGAAGGGTCGAAAATTTTATCGATTGAATTAGTAATAGCACCGATTGAAGGTTAGGTATTAAAAGAAACTCTTAAATTTATAGAAATATATACTTATATTTTGTACAAATAAAAAAAACCTAACGTTTATTTTCACAGCCATACCATAACCACTAAATACAGTACAATACACGTTAATGGATCAAGTCTTGCTCTCTATAAAAGGCTTAGGAGCGGGGAACTCGACCGAGGTAACGTGCAAGGGAATTACAATTTTTCCTTGGTCATTGAGCCGAGTCAGTCGAAGCCTGGGAAAAATCGGGAAGCGCGCGTTCGAATTGTATGCGGCCACCAGCTCGTCGACCTTATATATGTTGTGCATCATACTGTCGACGATGGACTTTGAATTGACTTGCTTTATCCTCTGTGACGGTAGTATTTTTTGCCTCACGAGGAACTTTTTTAAGGAGATTATGTGCCGAGCGCTCTCTGTCCACCATAGCCGGCATTTCGTCGTTTTGTATTCTTCGAAGTCGAATTTTCGACAGGTTTTGATTTCGTGAGTGCGTTTTGTGTGTCTGAGGAAGGTGTGTGTCGGGGCGGCGATCCGATCGATCTAAAAAATGGATATTTGTCAACAATTGGGGCACACCAGGAGAGCCGTACCGAGGAAGAATATATTTAAGACAGTTAAGTGGAACTGATTTAATTGTTTTAGGCGACAACGTTCCACCTGAAATTTTATTGTTGAATCACATGTATTATGACCTCTTGATTACGAAGAAAATATTTGCGCCCAAAAATTCCCTGGCGTCAAAAGTTTTTTTGACGCGCTTTCACGGATTTTTAACTTATCTGCTTAATATATATTGTATAAATACTAGTACTACGGGAGCCCACCCTAGAGTGTCTGTGCACCCCCCCCCCCCCCCCCCCATCCTTTAGGACAATGTTTTTCATAAAGATTAAAGCCTAAGGAACAATTTAAGACATGTCCTAAAAAAAAAATGGCGTCCGTTTAAAAAAAATGCAAATATGGTTTCTGTCATTTAACACAAAAACTAAAAAAGATGGAGAAAAACTTTCTGCACAAAAAACAAAGTGCATAAAATTTTCTACAATTTTGTTCCTATACAATATTTGGATAGGAGTTACCGTTTTCTAGATACCACTGTTACCGTTTTCGAGATAAATGTCTGCAAATTATAATATTATTATTATTATTAATTTTTTTCAGTTTATTTTATTTAATTTTTATGTTAATAATATAAAGTTATATTATACGCCTTACAATAATTGTCACAGTTATTTCCTCTAAGTGATTTACCGATATATGAATTTTCATATTTTCTTAATTTTGGACTCATTTATCTGGAAAATGGTAGATATTTCAATCACAAGCGACGTTATGAAATCCTCGGTTAGTCAAAAAATGTTCTAGCTAATAGTAAAAATAAGGATAGCTTTATAAAATTATTGCGCGTTAATAGATAATGAGTAACGTCAAAATATTATGCAGAGAAGACGCCGATACTACAATTGTTAAAACTGCTATTGATTTGAAAACCGAAGACAATCAAATTATAATAGTTGGTGAAGATATTGACCTTTTGGTTATAATGACTCAACTAGCATGGAATCATCATAAAAAAATCTATTTTTACAAACCTAAGATTAATAAAATAATTGACAAACATTGTGATGAAAATAGAATTGTCTGCAATTCCACCTACTGAAGAGGTAATAGAAAAACACTGTTTTAGAGCCTGTTTCCAAGTTCAAAAATGGTTAAGTTCTGACAAAAATCCGTTACAATTCGGGTGGCTTAAAACTGAGAATGGCTTAATGACTTATAATCCAGTAAAAAATCCTCAAAAAATGACCCAACCTCCTGAGTACTATATTTAATTTAGTAACTTATTATTGTCTAATATTATTAGAAATGCCATATTGTACCGCCCTAGCGTGGTTTTTCACAAAACGCTCTCTTTTAGCGCCTATAACTCGGGAACCATTGGGAATACGAGAAAAATGTATATAATCATTTTTGTAGCAAATTTGATAAGCCTTAATTATGTATATAATCAACTTTTGCCTCCGACCAACGATTCTCGAGATATTAACGAAAAATCAAAGGAAGTGCCCTATTTTCGCTAATTGCCGCTAGAGGTCGCCTCATATTCATAAGGACTCTCGGTATATTCATCTTTAGGTACCTTTAAATAAGTATGCGAAGTTTCAAAACTTTCGGATTTTTCAGGAGGTTAAACATTGTTTTGACTGGACTATTAATGTTATGAGTGAAAGTAATGCTTTTCCAAAAAAATTACTAAGTGATATATCTTGTAAATGTAAGAAAGACTGTAAAAATAATCAGTATAGCTGTAGAAAACTGAATATATAATCCTTTACGTCTATCGTAAAGGAAATAATTGTGCCAATGCTTCTTCTACCTGATGAATCGGCTATCGATGAGAAATGCGGTAAAATTATGGCATATGACGGTAATGAAACTAATATAGTATATTTCATTTTGTTTCGATCATAGGCAAGGGTAGGCAACTGCCCACCCAATATTTTGAAAGAGCATTAAATTGTTTAAGGCAAATCTGGTGAATTCCGAAATTTTTCCGGAAAAAATAATAAGTATGACAACTACGCCAATCAAGTCAAAGGTTTTCAATACAATTAGGCAGGGGCGAATTTCCTGTCTATGGTTAAATTTTTTGCAGCACTCGCTTTCGGTCATTTGGGTTTATAGGTTATCGTTTAAGAATTTGCTTCCATCTATTGGGTTATCTGTGAAAAATCCCTGCCTACCCAATAAAAATGCTGAAATTACGCCAATGGTTTCGATGAAAACTGGAGGGTCAGAGAAAATACATTTTTGAAAATAAAAAAATTAACTCCATCCCCTAAAAGTATATAAAATAACGTACGATCGAAAAAAAGTGACGTACACTGCCTCCTTGATAATTGAGGAAGAATTAAAAATTTTATTTCGCCCGGCATCTTTGACCGTTCTATTTGACATACGGTGTCCGGATTGGTGCATTATATTTGACCATAAATGAGCCTTCTTATAGAAAATATATTAAATTTTGATTTTTTCGGTCATTTTTGGCGTTTTCTACTTTTTTCCAAGATGGTGGATTGACCAATACATATCGGACAGGTCTATATTTTTAAGAATTTTATTTCAAATAAGCCAGTATTTTTAAAATTCCCATCCGATTGCTAGTACAAGATATATTAAATTAAGCAGATAACTTGAAAATCCGTAAAGGCGCGTCATAGAGTACATATAACTTTTGACGTACAAGGAATTTTTGGGCGCAAATATTTTTTTCGTAATCAGGAAGTCATAAAACACGAGATTCAACAATAAAATTTGAGTCGAAAAAAATCAATTCAACTGCACTATTTTTATCGTACGCGTCTAATGTTTGTGTTTAATGCTACTTTCTCGAATTAATAATAATGGAGTAAAATCGCTCCTTTATCTCGCTCATTTGTTCTGTTAGTTTTTTATTTGAAGGTATAACTAAACGGGACCTTCACCATCTTGCTTAATTTTAGCTATTCGAAATGAAATGGATTTTGTCACTTTTTTGTATTTCGGATGGCTAAAATTATACCCTACACGATGGTGGAAGTTCCATTTGGTTGTAGTCTAAGAGGTAGTGAATTTTTTTGGTACTTATTTTTCCAGTCAGCGAACATCGATAGAATTGTTCTGTTAGTGATAATATAATCAACAAATTCTGAGTCTCTGGCAAAAATTTTCCGGTGGGTTCACGGGTGGAAAATACAAAGTTTAACTTATTCTTCCCGTTATTAATCTTTTAGATTTACTCAAGTAGATCATAAAACTAGGTATACCTGTGCCACAGATTGAATAAACCAGATGTTTCACTTATGACGTTTATTGGTTTCAATATGCATCGACGCAGATCCTACAGAAATTAAAATTAAGACGAAATTCGTCCTCAATTTAGCAGCTTTCTTATTCGTCTCTAGGTTGTTTTCGCTCAGTGTAATACCTTTCGAGTTATTTGACGAAAACCTATTTGAAATACCTCTTTTTTTTAAGCTAAAATCCAAATTTTCTAGTTATAACTTAATGTATATGAAAAGTTACATAGAACCTTTTCTTCTCAAAATTTGATTATCTTTCAGTTCCAATGATTTTTTTTAGTAGCCCACCCCCTATAAATTAGCAAGCCCCACATAATATAAAAACTTTTATTTGATGCATTTATTATTATGTTGCCAAAAATGAACGAAATCTAATTCATATGACATTATTCCGAAGTAAAAACCCCCTAGTTACTGTTCTGTTAGATGAATCTGACAAGGCTTTGGTGATCTCGCATTATGGCTAGATTGTATGGTTGTCATAATACAAACTGTTAGCCAGGGAGGTAGCGACAATTTTCGTGAAATTATTTCTATAAGGTTAGATTTTTTCCCAAGAAAGTCTAGATAGTCTCTATGATGAAGGTGCAATTCTACTAATCTATAAGTGTTGCAAAAATGAGTAAAAAATTAAACAATATGTTGCAGAAAGTTGCATAATAGCTATTCATGTAACTAGTTACGAAAGACGTTATTTTGTGTAATGAGTGGAAAATAACACGAGTTACACAAAATTGTCTTTCAAAACGTGTTACATAGATGATTTTTTCTAATTTTAAAAGTCTAAAAACAATTTAAACATAAATGAAATAGATGTATTTAAAGATCTTAAAAATTAAGTAATCTTTTTCATAGTTGTTACCTCTGCTGCTATCACACATTATAATTTTAATGTCAAAATTGACAGGCGTTGTTTAGCCAAGTTACAATATTATTTGAAATCCTAATTTGATAACAAGGTAAATCATATTACCTAATGAAAAAGTTTTGTTAACGTATTTTGAATGAAAGAACGATTTAGAAGCTTCCACTTTATGGACTTAATATTCCATTTTATGTTGAATAAACATTGTTTCTTTTTCTTTTTGAGAGTTGTTTATCTTTCCTAATTGATGACATAACGAACTTTTCCTCACCAGTTACGTAAAATCTTACTTTTCATAGCTGGTTACATAAAGTAGGACATTTTGACACTTACGTCAGTTTTAAAAAGTGTCACTTTATATGTCAAAATTAGAAAAATGTATAATGTTCTAAGCGCAGAATGGCGTATTAAACATCGGTCTACGGATACAATTTAAAATTTAATTTTAATGTCTTTCGACAAATTGACCTTGTGCCAGTGAACTCTACAATAACAAGTAGGATATTTACTTAAACATCGATAACAAAAAACATCAAACTTCAGTCGTACGTACGCCATTTTATTTTCTGTTTTGGTAAATCACCCTGTATAATATACGATTTTCTACTTACAATCACTAATTAAACAATCCTATTAGTGTTTGCTGACTGGAAAAATTAGTAATAAAAAAAATTTCATAACTCTTATTAGTTTAAAAAATCGGCATAATCTCGGGCCGATTTTACTCTACTGGAGAGCAACCAGAATTTTTGTGTAAGTCCACCATCGATACGGCCCTCCATCAGTGTTTGATGCTACTAATAACGTTGGCGGAAAAAACCCTCTGGCTGGCATCGAATTGTAAACAGAAATGTTGCTGTACGTACCTCAGTGTCTCTAAACTTCTTCCTTGGCGATCTCGGCCTTGCTCTGTCCGCGTCCTGTTTCTTCTTCGACGCCCTACTTAACTTCGACTTCACCGTTCCTGTGGTGGTGGTGCTGCCGAAGAGTCCTCTGTTCTCTGCCATCTTGATCATATATTTATCGTTCAGTCGAGTTATTTCCTACAACCGGAAGAGTTATAGCCGAAACCGTGTATTGAGTATTTTTTTGATACGATGGCAGTCAGGGCCAGCCTTCCCAACCAGATTTGTTTTATAATTTGAATGTTATACGATTATTTTGTTTTATTGTTATTTTATTAATGCTTCTAAAATGCTAATTGATTATATCAGTATTTTAATCCGTTGCTAAGAAACTTTCAGAAAACAGACTGGAAAAGATCCGTTGCCAAACAACGTTCAACATTCCCGTACGGTTTTTTATGTATATTTTAGACAGTAAATAAATACACACAGACAAACCAACTCATATTAAAATTGCATTTATTAGTAAGCAGTTAGATTGTAATGAAGAAATGTTATGCATTAATACAAATTCCTTAATTTATAATAATATTGATTGTGATTTCAGAAAAAATAGTATGTGTACTTCGGTGTGAAAGCACATTCCCGGACGACGATGCAAATTGTTGGCCGAGGCGCTAGCCGAGGCTAACAAGCATGTTTTCACATCTAAATACACAATATACTATTGTGAATTTTTTTTTTATATTTTTCATTTAAAGTATGGCCCTGTCACAAGACCGTCACCTCTATGACACATTATTTTGTAGATGTTTTGTAAGAATCGCCTATAGTTTAATTATCTTAGAATGCTTGTATTTAACACAAAAGTATTTTATAGAAGGAAGCCATTTTATGACACCAGCTTTCGAGATCATAAATATGACAAGACATAAAAAGTTTAAAAATCGCATTGTTTCAGAGTGTTTACAAAAAGGGTGTAAACACGTAACAATATATTTCAAAAAACTCTGCATAGAGTATAATAAAATCTCTTTGTGTTATGCCCAAGAGCCCCGCATCGGCTTGCCGCCTTGGGTCGTATAAACTGTAAGGGCCAGTTGTACGAACTAAGTTGAGCCAAGTTCAGCTTGAACAAAGATCAAAAGCCAAAGTTACGATTGTTACAATAATTGTAATCATGGATTTTGATCTTAGATCAAGCTGAACTTGGCTCAACTTAGTTCGTACAACTGGCCCTAAGGCGACCCTGATGGCAATTAACACTCACCTTTCTTTTTAATAGCGCCAAGTAGCATCCTTCTCTTTCGTAAATTCTATAGGCATCAGTTGGACACAGAGTCGGCAGATTTGGATTATCGAAAATGTCTGTTTCTGGAATCTAAAAAAATAATAGTATAGATTCATTTTTGAATTTTAATTAATGTACAGGTTTTCACGAAATACCCGCCCATTGGTAATAGTGTGATGGAGTACTATCGTGAGTAAAAAAAATAGGACAACTATTTTTTTCTAATGTAAATCTGTCTCTATTTGAATATGTAATGAGTAGCCGAAATAAAACAGTTAGCACTTATTTTATTTTTTATTGTAATGCTGTAGTTATTGCTATAGCAAATGATGGATGGTCAATGAGACAAGTTGCACTGCGTTATAACATTAACAAAAATTTTGGTGTAATATTTTTAAAAAGTGGAGAATAAACGGCACAATAAGTATAAATCCTGGATGAGGGGACAAAGGATATCCAACTTAACAAGAAACTAACTATTAATATTTCGTTATTACACCATTTCTATTTATAACTTCTATAAGTCTGTTTGGCATAGAATTAAATAACCCTATACAATAATCATCAATAATAATATTTTCCCATGCATTATTTATTATTTCCAGTAATATTTGGGCATTCCGTGGTCTCACATTTAGTTTTTTTTACGAGTAGTCCCCATACGTCTTCCATGGGGTTAAGATCTGGACTATGACTGGGCCAGTTAAGCACATTAATGTTTTTATCTTGAATCCAGTTAGTTACGGTATGAGCACATGAGTAGTATGAACGGAACAATTAATTATCTTGTGGAAATATGAATTCATTATTAGGAAATAATTGTGGCACATAATATTGTCTAAAATCCTAATATTCGTTTCACTATTAAATCGTTCCTCGATATGCCACAAAACACCAGGACCACGTGCAGATATCCAAGCCCACATATTAACGGAAAATCTACCACTTTTGTCATTGTTAGATATATATTTCTCATCGAATCGAGTATTCGGAGGTCGGTAAACACGAATACGACCCGCTGTGTGTTGACTTGTCAAGTTTCTTCTGTAAAAACTACATTGTTCCAAAAATTTACATCGTGCACTAAAAACTCAAGCGCAAACCATAGTCGAGCTTCTTTATGCTCAGCTTTAAGTAAGTATTTCCGTACTGCTGGATGACAGCGTAGCTCCGATTCTCTTACTCCAGTACTACTCGATCCAGGAAAATTCGTTTCTTCAGCAGCCTGAATAACTGAGTAAATAGCCCACAAAAATTAGTCCAAAAAAACGAGGAAACCTAGACAAAAAACCGCTGCCCAAGGAATCACTACTTCCACATCCAAATTTATTATCCAAGTCACTCACAACGAAAAAAAATTGTATGTGGAAATAATTGTTTATGGAACTTTAATAATATAATATTTGAAATCCTCTACCCCAAAAACCCATAAAACGATACCCCACATCGGTAGCGGGGTGGGGGTGGTGATGGGGGGGGGTAGTGGGGGTGGATGAAGTAAAAAAATATTTTGAGGTTTCTGGTTCTTGTACACACACTAAATCACAGTTTTTTTTCTTCCCCTTTAATAATGGGGTGGGGGTGGTAATGGGGGTGGCTAATGCCAAAACTTTTTTTGGGACCTTAGCTTCTCTTGTATATACTAAATACCAATTTTATGGACTCTTACCTGCTTGATTTACCTATTTTCCCCAAATTTACCCCAATTTACCCCCCCAACCCTTCGACGGAACAAGATGAAAATATAATCTAGTTCTAGATCTCGTTAAAATACATATGTGTACCAAATTTCAAGTCAATATCTCAAACGGTTCCAGAGTAAACGTGCGCACAAAAAAAGTTACAGACAGACAGACCGACAGAAATTTTTTTTCGTTCAAACTTAAAATCTCGACGTTTCGTGACATTCTAAGCCTATTTGAATAAAAATTTTTAAAAATTTTTTTGTCGTTACTATACTCGTTACTATACTTCCACTGGATGTGGAAGTAATTAGTAAAAATCTCGCTCCCTCAAATTTGTACTAATATTGCCTAGGTGAAATGCTAATTTCTGTGGGCTATAAAATGGATTTTCTACTAATGTATTTACCAATTGCAAATCTTGTTGAGTTGCTATCCTTCGTCGTCCTGATCCAGGATTTCTACTAATCATACCGTTTATTCTCCACTTTTTTAAAATGTTCACACCGAATTTTTGTTAATATTATAACGCAGTGCAATTTGTCTCATTGACCATCCATCTTTTCCTTTAGCAATAACTCCAGCTTTAACTAAATCGATTATATGGGCATATTCGTTTTTGCACACTTACTTGCAATGAATTTTGACAAATAACTGACAATGTCACAAAAATTAAAGTTAAATGTACACAACTAGATTTTAGCCTTATAAGACTACTTGTCCCATTTTTTTTTGCGCACGACAGTATACTTGCTTTCAAAAAAACCGCTGCCTAAGGTATCACTACTTCCACATCCAGATTTTCTGTCCAAGTCACTCACAACGAAAAAATTCTGTATGTGGAAATAATTGTTTATGGAACTTTAATAATATAATATTTGAAATCCTCTACCCCAAAAACCCATAAAACGATATCCCCATCGGTAGTGAGGTGGGGGTTGTGATAGGGGGGTGGATGAAGTAAAAAAATATTTTGAAGTTTCTGGTTCTTATACATACACTATAATCTAGTTCTAGATCTCGTTAAAGCACATATGTGTACCAAATTTCAAGTCAATATATGAAACGGTTTCAGAGTAAACGTGCGCAAAAAAAAGTTACAGACCGACAGGCAGACAGAAAATTTTTTTTCGCTCAAACTTGAAATCTCGACGTTTCATGACATTCTAAGCCTATTTAAACAATAAAAAATTTTTAAAATTTTTTTGTCGTTACTATACTTTCACTGGATGTGGAAGCAAAATTGACCTTTTTTATTCTTCCCTGAGCCTGGTCGAAATATGCATCTCATCTGTTGACAACGTAATTAGGATAATAAGTCGGTGTCCTGTCCAACAACAACTACTCAAGAACCGTGCCTTGCTTCCTTAATAGCTGCTGCTACGACCTACACATCAACATCAGTTTCGGCCTCTTCTACCTGGACACCCCGACTTCTTAACTGGACGGCTAGATATGTTATACGAAGTTTTTTATTTGCACTGTTTACAAGAAATTCTGCTTGCGTTGTTGTGGTGACAGTATTCAAAGTATTCTCACTTATGTTTATATCTACTGATGTTCTTCTTGTCGCTCTTGTTTCTTGTTCGCATCCATACAATGCAAATTGTTGAGAGGACAGCTTATAATTCAAAAACCGTTCGATTTAGAGAAAAAATGTTAATACCAAAAATTGTTTGTTTTATTATTGTCTACATTTTTTATTTGAAACTTTTTTTCCTATCTGCAACGGTAAAGGATTTATATACAAAAATCTGAAAATGGGCCGCCATTTTCAAATATGGCGGGCGTAGCACAGCTTAGATTTTAGGGGACTTTTAGTATATTCAATAAGATGATAACTGCAACATCTCCACCAAGTTCGCATACTTTTAGGCTTATTTTTCTTGCACTGTACATGAAATACCTAAATGCTCATCTTAAATTTGATATAGGTACTTACTTTAATATGTTCTAATAATTGAATATCACTGTCGATGCTTTCTAGAGATAGTTGAGACTCTGTTAAAACCATTTCTTTGTTTTCATCTATTGTTGGTAATTTTTCGTTGTTGTTTATTTCTTTGGAATCCTAAAATAAAAACACAGACCTAATACAATAGAGAAAACTCTAAAGAGCGATGGAAAAGACACTTCTAGGCGTTCGGCCAACAAATCAAGAGTGGACTGAAGTCGCACGGTTTTACTAACCGAACAAAAAAATTATGAAGCCAGTGCTAATAATAATCCATTGATATTAGGAAAAATACAGAAAATAAACTATGTTTTGCCGTTTGGAAATTATACGCGCAAAGTGGTTAGTTTTCAAAAACGAAAGAGTTTCTAAGGCTACGTTTATAGTGAAGAGGAGAGCAAACAGTAGAGCAACGAGCAGCGAAGAGCAGAGCATTGATGAAAGATGTGAATGCACATATAGTGAAAAATGTTAGTAGCGGCGATAGTCTTCGAGAAAGGCTTTCAATCAATCAATTATTTATTTAAGTAAATAATATTTTAAACAAAAACGAATCTAAATCTAATCTTTCTAAAACGAATATTTTAACATGAGTGAGACATTTTGGTGAAACGAGCCGAAGGCGAGTTCCACAAGTTGAATGAGTGTGACAAGCTGCTCGTATTGTTTACAATACTTTTTCTATGTAAGGAAAACAAACAATTTCATAAGTAAACACATCAACCATTTTTAATAAACTTCTTTAAAAGTGATGTGGTTTAAAAACTTCAAAATTTATGTTGTTAAATAAGCAAGGCTCGGGAGATTTATCTCTGTGACGTCAAAAACCAGGGTTGGCTCTAGGTTAGCGCGGAAAGATTTCTATGCAAGTATCACAATATATCTTACCTTGTACTTTTTTTAGCGAATTTCATAATATCGTAAAGTTTATGATCATATTAACTTTGGATATTACAGAATTCTCTTAAAAGATGCGTATCATTTCCAAAGGGGAAAATATTATAATTTATTTCCTCTATTCGCTGACTTTAGGTCTAAAATTACTGGATGAAAAGAAAGTATCTCAACACAGTACACTTACACTCTGGGCTTCTGTTTTTACAATCAACTCAGGTTTTTTTATCAGATTCACGTGCTTGATTTTTGCAATTTTGTTAATTTCATTCATCGCCTTATTCACCATCACTGTATTTTCGGCTTCTAATTCGGAATGTGTTTCATATAAAACAAACTGGATCTGTCGAGAAATAAAACAAAAACGTATGTAATTTTATGTCTTCCAAACAAAGCCCTTTGTAGGCTAAGAGCCAGTGAATATTTTCCTTACGTCATTGTGGAATGGAAATAACTTTTTTTGGGGGGGGGTCCAATATAAGTTTAAATTTGAGTTTTCGGGGTCGGGAGTGCATCATTTGGCCACCATCTTGAGAGTAAGAAAGTTTACAAGAATGCGGTACCCCATCCGGGGACACAAATTGTTATTTTCTTTTTTTGCACCTAAACTTCGTTTTAAAACTTTTCTTCATAATTTGTTAAATATGAAAAGTTTTCAATAAAAATGTAAAAAAAAAAAGGTAGTTTGTTTAAAGTCGATTTCATATTTTCCAATTTTTAGAATGCCCTGTATAATTTATCTTAAGTTTGACCACTGTTTATGCCTTCCTAAGACAAGCAAAACTTTATAAAGAATGACTTTTTCTCGGCAAATAAAAAATAAGAAAGTTTACAAGAGTGCTGTACCCTATCCAGGGACACACTGTATGTTAATTATAAATAAGATGATATTATTAATGACAAATATATCAAGTTAATATAAAAAACAGAAAATATATTAATATATATGTCTATGTAGGCAGAAATAAAGTACCAATAATTTTTTCTACCTATGTAGGTACCTCACTTACCTTTGATCTTCCTCCCTTTGCAGCGCTAAAATACCTTTAAAAATAATCAAACTATAGAAAAGCAGTAGGTCAAATTATTTGTTATTAAATATTCTATAAGAAAGCCCTGATGCATTTTTTTCATACACGGCAACATATTTCACAAGAAGAGTCAGAATAGGCAGAAGTCCAGAACCAAACACACAAAAAAGGGAGCTTAAACGCTCCCTCACAACACAATGCGGTAACGCATCTCACAAATACCTACACCTCCCATCCCACATTCCTTTACCATGCGCCATGTGGCTCTCGCTGCTGGCAACAAGCATGACCTTAGTCCAACCCAGCGTGGACGTAGCAGGCCCAGCTGTATACCGGGGAGTGGCAGTAATGCCTACGCACGCTGGTAAATCAATCAATCAATCAAGATTATACTCCAGGCAATAGAGACTAAATAAAAGGCTCACCTGGAAAAAATAGGAGGATTTAGTTTTATAAGCTTACCTTCTGTTTCTTGGGTCGCTGATTCCGAATTTTTCACTTCCCACCAAAAATTCCCTCCGGAACCCTCTCAAATTTAGAAAAAAAAATGTTTTTTTATTTTTTTATCTTTTTTTTTTCGTTTTAGATAAAAAATACCCAGATATTCAGAAAACAAATAAAATTTACAACAAAAAAGGTCCTTTGACATTTTGACGTACGACGAACGGAAGAGGAGCGACTAGGTCCCGAAACATGCCCCGAGGCTCATGTTTGTTGTATTTTGTTTGCTTTCCGAATTTTTCCTAAAACGAAGAAAAACAAAAGATTTTTTTGCTTTTTTTCTATAAATTTGAGGGGGTTCCGGAGGGAATTTTTGGTGGGAAGTTAAAAATTCGGATTCGGACCTTTTTTGTTGTAAATTTAGTTTGCTTTCTGAATATCTGGGTATTTTTTATCTAAAACGAAAAAAAAAGATAAAAAAAATAAAAAACCAATTTTTTTGTTTTTTTTTTCTTCTAAATTTGAGGGGGTTCCGGAGGGAATTTTTGGTGGGAAGTGAAAAATTCGGAATCAGCGACCCAAAAAACATAAGGTAAGCTTATAAAACTAAATCCTCCTATTTTTTTCAGGTAATATTCTCTATTGCCTGAAGTATAATAGAAAAAAGTTATTAACAATAATGTTTTTCATCCCCCAAATTTTCATTCATTTTTTACAACAAAAAGTTGCGAATAAAAGTTGTAGATAATATCATTGTGTACAAAATAAGCTCTTTACAAATTTTCCCTGGGAGTTATAGTTTACAAGATATATTAAAAAAACAATTTACATCCTCATTTTCAAGATGGCAGCCAAATGGGTGCACCCCCAGACCCCGAATATTCAAATTTAAACTTATGCTAGACCCCCCCCCCCACATAATAAATAAGTAAAATTGCACCCTACTCAAAATGCACCGTACGTCATTTTGAAATGGTTGAATTTTGGTATGGTGATTATTTATATAACAAAGAGAAAACTATTACCGGGGGGGTCTATTCTTGAATCGCTATTAAAACTATCGACCACGACAAATGTCAGTAATAATTATTCACATGATTTTCTAAAATGGTATTCTCGAGTAAGATTGGTAGAGTATAAGGTGGCCTAATAACTCACGATCCCTTCCAAAAAATGTCATTAGCCAATGAACATCTGGTGTGAAATCACACCAGATGCAGGGCCTTATTCAAAATATTGTAAGAATTTGTGTAATGTTAATTAAGCAAAAAACTCGTAACTGGAACGGGCTCGCAATGACCCGCTTTTGAGGTCGGGGGTAATTATCCTCGTTTTGAGTCACTGTTCTGCATGCTGGTAATGATGATAAGTTGTAGAATGTAACACTACAGTACTACAGATCATAGTATACGTCAGATCATATTTCGGACCAGTACGGACGGTTCTTCTAGAGTGAGATACTGCGCCGATACTGCACGTTCGGAGAACGAGGATAGTCTGACCACGGCCGACTCTAGTTAACGTCTGACGTTTCACCCCCGCGCTAACTTCGCCTAAAAGCTCTAAATTAAGGAACCTCATACTCTACAAATCTTGATTATCGAGTACTAGTAGACAACCGCTAATACCACTGGACAAATACCTATGTCGCATAACGAAGTATGTCAAGACTGTGTAATAAAATGACTACTTTACCAATACAAAAAACTATTTCGCAGCGTTAGATGTCAGTGGAATCGATGTGCAAGACAGAACGTCGATTTGACATAATACCGTTGATTGAAAGTATAACTTTTCACAACGATAATACTAACAACTTTTATCCTCGGCCCGAAAATGACTACTTTACCACTTTATGTCCTTGATATAAAAGCAATAAGCAATTATTAATAAAGCATAGTCTTACCTCCGTTTTCACACTTAGCGCGGAAGCTCTTGGATTAACATTTAATACTTTTAAACTGCAAATGAAGTTCAAACAGATTAGAATCCTTCGTCTATATTGCTCTGCTTCTTCTTGAAATTACAAGTTTTCAATTACAGCAAGCATATTTACTTCATTCAAGTTAGTTATTTTAAAAATTACTAGTTGTCATTAATTCGCTTGCGAGAGTATAATGTCTTGTGGTTTTTACCCACTCGTTGAACATTCTACTGCAAATTACAGAATGCGACAATCGAGAATTTTTAGGTTCGTGCAAATTTTGATAGACATTTTCCCAAAGTTGTACTAGTCCAATCAATGAATGCCCAAAAGGGGATTCTAGAGGACATGGAGGAGGGGAGAATTTTCCTCTTCAGGAATATGTTGGTGGTAGTTAGGAGGTAAACGTACTAAAAGTCCCCGCCTCTAGCCCTGCCGCTTCAGGGGGAGGGGGGGATCCAATGCATTTTTTATAATCCAAGAATCGAAAAAAGGAACCTTTCTACCCCCCTCCCCCCCGAAGCGGTGAGGCTAGGGGCGGGGACTTTTAGTATGTTTACATCCCAACACATTCCTGAAGAGGAAAATTCTGCCCTCCTCCATATCCTCTACAACTCTTTCGTTGACTGGACTATACGCGTTTTTTGCTATTCGAGAATAGACTCCCGGGCCGTCCTCATATCATAATATTACTACCTGCGGTCTCGACATGGTAAATTTCAATGTTTTCCGCTGTTCATCGAGCACTCCTGCTATCCTTTCTCGAGTTTCCTTGGTATCAGCCGATTCCGTCAGTACCTCCAGCATGGAAAGATCACCACCCCGGCTACATACCTAAAGATCGATATATCAACGTAAAAATATTTATGCAATTTTTACATGACCTAATTTAGATGCTATATATTATACAATATAGTATATTATACAACGATGCTATAATGAAGGCTATTGTTATTGAGGATGGAGATTACAACTCGAGCTAGCGCAACGAGCGAGTTAGTCTAGGTGCCCGCGTACATAAATGCAATTTATACATATCCTCGTATAACTTCTTGTACGGCATAATTGCGCCTAGTCTATCACTTTTTTCCTCTGCGAGAATTTTCGTAAACGAGGCGTTCCTGCTCGGCATGAAAAAAACGATTTCCACACGTCAGACTGGAAAATCAGCAAATATATTTTGTCCGACAATTCGAAAATTGGATTTTACACATATATTCTATACATTTCTACAAACTTAGTAATACTATTAGCATTAACATTAACCACTCTAGCAGCTGTAGAAATAGAAGCCGTAGTATTATCCACTTGCTTTGAAATAGTTTCAGCTGTTATCGTTTTATTTCTACAGGTTGAAGAGGACTTCCAGCCTCCGAGACGCTTCAACCCCGTTAATATCGCCATCTCCATCCATAATGTAGACGAAGATCTCCGAAAGCAATGACCGGTGTAAAGTTCAGGATTTGGCAAATTCAAATAAGTTACTATTTAGCATTTACAGTGTAAACCTGGATTGTATGCTCATAATTGCCCCAATAACTCTTCCTCCCCTCTTTCAAAACTCCCGCCAATTGTATTTCTTTCATTTTTTGGACAATTGAAAACAAACTTTGGCAGGAGTGATTACAATGCGATTCGGGTTTTCTTTTCTGAGTGCGTGCAATGAGAAAACTCTCGCCGACTGTATCAATGCAATCCTTTCACCTACAACTACAGTCAAACCGAAAAACCTAGTGGTTTGATTACGATGAAATACGTTCAATTTTTCACAGGTCCGCAATATAAATTGCCGGCCCTTAAGGCCCATATCCACAAGAGACAAGTTTGCTTGTTTGGACGGATACTATCATCAAACCACTTCGGTTAGTGGTTTGATACATTTTTCACTTTTCGACACTAGCTCCTAGAATATAATGATATATTCCAGGCAACATGGTTACATCATTCTACCGTCAATTTTTATGTCACCTGTATCACCAACGCGACGTTACATCTTACGTGAAATGACGTGAAATATGACGGTGTAATATCACAGCTCAAAAACGTCATAAACACTTGTATAGCAACGCGGAGAATGTTCGAATATATCTCTTTCTCAGCTTATACTGTATATGAGAAAAATCCAGAAACTTATCACAAATCAGACTTTGATCAACAAGAATAATAAAACCCGTCATTTACCAAGTCAATGGGATCCACAACGGCCGAGTAGCTATTCGGAGGTGTGGCGAAGACAGCTACGACCTCTTCCATATAGTTGGCGTCCAAAGGAGTGTCGATTAATCGGTTGTGATATACACAAATATTCGTCATTCCAAGTTTTGTAAAATAACTTTCATATTCGGGTGCCCTAAGAGACAGAAAAATACAGTTAAGTTTACATGATATTTTCAGGAACTGTAAAGCCCACCCTAGACGATCAATATAATTGCACAATGTTTGTGCGATAGCAAAATATTGCGCAATATTATTGATCGTGTAGGATCTATATTGATGAAAATATTGAGGATGAAGAATTGATGGTGCCGGGGGAGGTCGGCCAATTAGAGAACCGTTTTAACTGATAATTGCACACAGTTATTGAGTAAACATTGAATCGGTGTAGGGCAAACTAGTAGTTCAATAACAATTGCGCAATTTATATTGCCCAATTTATATTGCGCAAACATTGTGCAATTATATTGATTGTCTAGAGTGGGCTTAAGTAAAATAATTCGCTATACTCTGGACGCTGAATAGATGTATTTATTACCACAATAATCCGGTGATTTTAGCTTCAAAAATAACGATGTTTCGGAAAGTTTTGGGACTAGCCAAAATTAGTCTACCCCCTACAAAATTTCCCCAGGAATCCGAAAAAAATAGTGTTGACCACTCAAAACGGCGGCTTTGTTATTTAACTTTTTTTAAACAAAATGAATTTTGCTACTTAGTTTCTTGCTTATATCTGCGCTTCTAAAGGTCGTAGAAAAACGTTCGACCTGTCAATTTCTTCGTCATGAGTTCCCCTGTAAGGTAGGTATATGCAAAGAAAGAATTCTTTATTGTTAATAACATTTTATAGCAAAAACCTGAAGAAATTGAATTTTTCGATCCTCGAACTTTGAAGTACTGTAGAAACAATATAAAATCTTAATAAAAAGCACTTTGTCCCGTTGCAAAATATTAATTATTTTTTTTGCAATTAGTTCATAAAAAAATCAAACTGTTATATTAAAAGATCAAATTAATATTTTACAGTTCTGTTTCGGTAAATACATTGTATTTGACGTACATTTATATAATCAAAAAGATGCTCCGATGCTTTGGAGCCGAGATATGAAGAATTCACGTATTTTGCGATTACGGCGAAATTTGAAAATATTTTTATTTGAAAATTTAACTGAATATTCCTCAGAGTGTGTGTTATCACATACAAAAAGTGCCATGTCTATATACAGTGTGTCCCAGGATAGATGTAACAAGACCAAAAATTTTGGAATTTTGGAATGGTATTTGGGGATTGAGTCCTGCTTGTAAAACTAAAGTATACCAAAAATGACTTGATTTGGTGCTCTACAGGGTGTAACAGTTGTAAAAATCACCAGTGTTTGAAAATTTCAAATTAAATTGGCTTACCACTTCTCTTAGCGAGTTTTCACCGCCAATTCCGTAGCATTGCACAATATAAATTTTTTCACGCACTGTCAGTACCATTTTCACTTAATTTTTTATGCTTGGTTCGTTAATTTGAAACAGAAATTAAGGATAATATTGACTACGTTTGACAGATATGTCAATAATAAATGATAAATGTGTATCCACTGCTTTTCTCATAGCCTACTTTTAGCTTCTACATAACTTTAAATATTAATTCGCAAAAAATAATTTCTATGCAGTTTTAATTGAATGGTTCAAAATAAAATACTAATTTATTGAAAAAATGGGAAGTTTCAAAAAAATAATTTAATATTCCTGAAATTTGGTATAGGGGTATAAAATTACATTCTAAATAACTTTTCTTAGTGGAATTTTTTCATATTTTGAAAAATAAAGGTACTTTATTAGTGGTGATTTTTACAACTTTGCTTGTGCTGTAGAACACCAAATCAAGTCATTTTTGGTATACTTTAGTTTTACACTAACAGGGCTCAATCCCCAAATACCATTCCAAAATTCCAACATTTTTGGTCCATTACACCTCTTGTTACATCTATCCTGGGACACACTGTATATAAATGGGATATGGAAAAAAAATCAAGGAAATTGTATCTTTGGCGCTTGCGCTGACGCTAGACGCAGATCCCCCTCCCCCACTGTGAGCGGAGTTTCACCGCGACAGCAGCTTTATTTCTCTTTTTCTCGGCTTCAAGAGTGGCTAGATGAAGACGTTTTTTTTAATCCAACTTATTTTTTTCTCAGCTTTCCGATTATTCGATTATTTTTCAATCATTCAATTACGTTGCTTCATAAAATAAATATTTAAAGATTAAATACAATTTATTTGATAATACATTGATGAGTGAATCGTTTTTACTCTTATTGGTAAAAAAATTTTGTATTTAAAAATTAATTTATTGAATATACAAAATTAAGCTTATTTTTTTGTCTTCATTTTTTTTAGGTTAATTTCCTGTGTCGGACTCGTCTGTTTCGGCTCGCACTTCTGCGAAGTAAAAAAAAATTGAAGCCTTTGGTTGTATACACACTAAATCACAATTTTATTTTTTTTCACCCCGTTTATTTTGGAACCCTAGCTTCTCTTATATATACTAAATACCAATTTTATGGACTCTTACTTGCTTATTTTACTCATTTACCCCCAACCCTTCAACGGAATAAGATCAAAATATAATCTACTTCCAGAACTCGTTAAAATACATGCATGTAGCAAATTTCAAGTCAATACCTTAAACGGTTTCAGAGTAATCGTGCGTACAAAAAAAGTTACAGAATGACAGACAGAAATGTTTTTTTGCTCAAACTTAAAATCTCGACGTTTCATGACATTCTAAGCCTATTTGAATAATACAAATTTTGACAATTTTTTTTGCGTTACTATACTTAAACTGGATGTGGAAGTAATTATAAGATGTTCGATCAGAAACTACTGAAATTATTTTATCTAATAAAATAATAAAGCCGCTGTATTACAAGTTCTTTTTGCGGAGGAACGTAAATAATTGAAAAATAATCGAAGAATCGGAAAGCTGAGAAAAAAATAAGTTGAATTAAAATAAAACGTCCACCTAGGCACTCCTGAAGCCGAGGTAAAACTGTCCAAGTACACCGCTAGCAGTGAAGGGGATCTGGCACTAGCATCAGCGCGAGCGCCAAGATGCAATTTTCTCGATTTTTTTTTCCATGACCCTTTTATATATATAGACATGGCACTTTTTGTAAGTGATAACACACACTCTGAGGAATATTCAGTTAAATTTTCAAGTAAAAATATTTTCAAATTTCGCCGTAATAGCAGAAAACGTAAATTCTTCATATCTGCTCAAAAGCATCGGAGAACATTTTTTTTTTAATTCGTATTTTTTATGACGATTGAAATGCCGTTGGTTACAATAAATTTTATGCAAAATCCACTGAGATCTTTATATTTCTTTAAGTTACAAAATTGATTTTTTATAAATTAATTGCAAAAAAAATAATTAATATTTTGCAACGGGACAAAGTGCATTTTATTAAGGGTAAAAATATGTACTATTTCTCAAAATATCGTTAACATACAGATTTTATATTTGTTTCTACAGTACTTCAAAGTTCGAGGATCGAAAAATTCAATTTCTTCAGTTTTTTGCCATGAAATGTTAACAATAAAAAATTCGTTCTTTGCATATATCTACCTTATAGGGGAACTCATGACGAAGAAATTGACCGGTCAAACGTTTTTCTACGATCTTTAGAAGCGCAGATATAAGCAAGAAACTAAGTTGCAAAATTCATTTTGTTTAAAAACAGTTTAATAACAATTAAAGCCGCCGTTTTGAGTGGTCAACACTTTTTTTTCGGATTCCTGAGGAAATTCTGTAGGAGGTAGACTAATTTCTGGCTAGTGCAAAAACTTTGCAAAACATTTTTCTAATATCACCAGAGTATAAAGGTAATTAGGCGAAGGATATCAACAAAGTTGATACTGCTATTAACTGCACATCTATTTGACGGCCGAATATAGCTTCCATAAGTTCTTAACAATATACGAGTTTACCTTTTACCTGCACTGAAAGCCATAAGATTCCTAATTCTTACGTTTCGAGACAGTAAACTTGCCAGATAGGCGGTGGTTCGTGGAGAGTTCACGTGTGTCTGAATCACGCTTCCAGCCAGTTCCATATCAGATATTATTTTACAGAAAGTGGCAGGGCCCAAACAGAACGATTTATCCTACAGACAAACACAACCTTAATTTGCTGTCCCCCTAGGAGCTATTTTAGGGTCATCCCAAAATATACAGTCTGTCTATTTTACCAGGGTCTCGCCAATTTTATGAAAACCATAATATCTACATATCATTGAATCGTAAAAGCTATGCCGGTTAGTGAGAAACAATGTATACATCTATCAACGAAGAACAATGTTAATAAAGGGTCTTTTTTCCTTTTTTGATCCATCCGTGGTAAAGTGTGGAAGCCATCTTTTTTTACTAATTTTTGGGTGCTGAAAACGAATCCGTCATCCGTTTTGGCGAAAAATCTCGGGAACACATGCGTGGTAAGGTGTGGAAATCACCTTTTTTACTAATTTTGGGGTGCTGAATACGAATCTGTCATCAAAATTGGCTAAAAACATCGAGAAGATAGTAAAAAGACAACCCTTGGGGGGTGGAATTGAAATTGCAACAAAAAGTTATTCAGGTGTATTCAAGCGCGCGCACGCGTGTTTCTCGCTCTGAGTTATAATGTTACGCCTTCCGGGAAAACCGTGGGCTTTAGCGACAAATTTTGTTAGGATGTTTTTTGTTCATAAATATGTGGTATATCCATCTGTATTTTTTATTTTTTCCTAGCTTGACTTAATTTTGAGAAAATGGGTGAAAAAAAATTTTTTTTATCTTTTTTTTTATGTTCTGCATCTGAGCGAAATGTAAACTTTTCAGGATATTATTCTATACATTTTCACGAAATCTTTAAAAAAATATTATTCATTTTGCAAGTTTTTGTAGGTAAATACCTTCATCGATTGGGCTATATAGTCTTTGCTTTCAACTTTCAGCCCTTTAATTTTTTTCGTATCTCCTCAAATAAGGAAAATATAAGCGTCTGTGATTTTCTTATTTCTCATGATTTTGTACCATATCTCACAAACTAGGCTATGGATTTCGAATTTTATTTACTGAAATAAAACTCACAAAAAATTGGGATCTTTTACTAAAAAATTTCTTCCACAATAGATATTAAGTGAGATATTTGGCTTGGTCCTGGTAAAATAGACAGACTGCATGTGCATAATACATGCAGATTAAAATTATTATTAACCTAGTAGAAAAGTTTACCACTACATTTATTTGAATTTGTTTATAACCACAATTTCTAAAATTATAAATAAACATTGACTGTTGTACCTGAACGATCAAGACATGGTCTCTAACGAATGGGCTCCTAGCTAACATCGGTCTCATGGAAGCGTGAAATGCCATTATTAGAGGACAGTGCTTATCCCATTTGAAATTATTCCTGCCAATTCTCTTATTGTCATTTATCATTTTCAAGCCGAAGGTTTGCTCTAAATCCTTACAAAGATTGTCGATATCGCTAAAGGGCAGAATCACAGAAAAAATTAATTGTTAACAGCATCACTTGAATTGCTTGCCATTACAAGACATTTATTACGGAGAATAAACAACTTTCTCAATAGGCATTGGGTGGAATTAAATTTATTCTATCTTTATATTAATTCTGTGTTTTCACAAATTTTAAAATCTCATTGACTGTGAAGGTAATACTTAATATTAATTATAACTAAAAACATTTGAATTTCCACAACCAGTTGAGTAATATCTAAAAAAAGTATTTTAAATTTGAATTAAAATTTTACCGCCCAAAACACTAAGCCATATTGGTGACGTCACCTGTCATATTGATGGTAAACACCTAACCTCAAAAATATATATCTTTTAAAAATTTTCGAACAATATGTCACTATTATGAAAATTTCCAGTTGGTTCTCGTACTTTCAACTAAAATCTAGTTCAATGTAATGTTCATAAGGCGATTTTTGTAGGTTGGAAATCCATAATTAGCAGCCCATTTTTAGTAATCAACAATACTGAGACATCATTTGCGTCAATTTTTAAATGTTTGCTTGAAGCCATGCTAGTTTCAAATGAGAATTGCAGATACAATCATTAAAAATGACAATAAACTTAAAAGAACTAAAAGTTGAGGTTGAGATTTAAAAAACACACAAGTTTCGTCTATATCTCGAAAACTGAGGCACGCATAATTTTCTTCTTATAAGCAACGGATTCTACTCAAAAGAGTGTTTCGATTTTCGAATCGACACTTCTTGGCAATTGAGATATAGAGGTCATCCAAAATGCCAATTTTCCAAAAACGCTCTGTAGCTGTAGCTCGGTAATATAGTAAAAAGTAGTAAAAATATAGACGATCGCGGTGTGCGCCATTGATCCACACTGTACTAAGTCGTTATTATTAAAGTCGCCGCTTTGTTCTATACTTATTAAGAAGATAAAAAAAGCTACCTGACTTTCAGCGTGTTAACCCAACAAGTCACAGGGTTGCTTTTGGCCAGCTCCGTCACCTTTTCGTCTTTCAAATGTGGAGGGAGTAGCTCGCTGAGGCACAGCGCGTTGTGTTGGATTCGTAGGCGAGCCACCGCGGCGGCCAGCTTTACCTTTTGAGTCCAGAGTGCGTTCTCTGCGAACGTTATACCAGCGGAATCGAAGAGCCTTCCGGCTATCGGGGCAATTTTGGTTTCGCGTTTCTGGAAGCTGCGGTGGTAGAGGTCGTAGAACAGGAGCCAGACTTGGGGAATTGTATTCTCTAGCTGAAAAATATTCATAACAAATATATAGTTTAAATGTATGCAAAAAATGTTTGTCTATACTCAAAGATATAGTATGGGTAAATTCAACATAAAAAATGGTTAACTAACAATATCGTTAATTTTGTTAAACCAAACTATATTGATGGTATTTTTAAACAAGAGGTGATTGTTATTTTAATTAATAAAAAGTTGTCGTACAACAAAACAAACATTAACTTAAAAAGAATAGATGAATAAGACTATTATTTTGTTCGTCTGACTATTATTTTGTTGAATTCTGTCAAATTAAACTAGATAATAGTATATTTTATTTTTAACTATTATCGAATTGTAATTCTAACCCAGTATATTAGTTCACTGTATTATTGTACTTGGTAGACAAACCAATATTATTGTCGTCTTCTAGAAGTTCTAAAAGAATTACCATAAAATTTGCTTGCTTACCACGTAGTCTATTACAGAAATTATTCCCAGATGACGCCACATACAATAAATCACTGACAATAATCAATCATGCATTATCTTATACTCTTATGAATTTATAGAAAATTAATAACATGATTGCAATGTTCAAATTCTCTCAGGGATCATCGATATATTTGGATGGATCTTATAAACGATCTCTAATCTTTGGTTTGGGTGGTCTGATGTCTCAATACTGAGATTTTGGCTAACCAAAAAAATCTTCATCATACAATAAAGTGTAGATCAACTTAAAAATTAGTTGGTGAACAAAAGACAAAGTCGTTGTACTATTTAATTGTAGACCAAATTGAAAATGGTTAGTGAAAATAAAAAAATGTCATTGTACTATTTAATTTGTTACAAGAAGATCTGATTATTAAACTACTATTTGTTTACGAAAACAAATAAAGTTGTATGACTATTCTTTTCTGATTGATTTAACTATGAAACTAGATAGGCGCGATTTCATATGCTCTTTTTGGTTGAATTTACCTATCATTTTCTTTGAGTGTAGATCCTTAGGTCTGTGCATCCTTTTATAAAAGTGGTACATTAAACTACTACTGCTAGTAGTTTTTTTAATGACCTTATTTAATGTAACGGACTGGCTGAATTTAACTATAGCTGTTCCAGCACTCAACCAGGACACGCTCACGTTGACAACAACACAACAACCATTTCCTGCGACATTGCTATCTGCTACAACTGAGATTCGAACCCGGCAGAGGAGAGCGACTATCCGTGTTGTCTCCCACACAACCGCGGTCTAGCCTACTGCTACTGTGTTGGAAACACGTGAAAAATGCCACTAAACATCCATGCCCTAGCCAGGATTCAAACCCGGGACTCCTTGGTCGCAAGCCTACCATCGTAAGCACTGCGCCACTAAGTCGGTAAGGAGCACATTTAAATAATTCAGGCGCGGATTTATGGGGGGGGGGGGGGTAACGGGGTAATTACCCCCCAAGATTCTATAAATCATCAATTTTTGTTTTAAAATGGTATGATTTTTGTTAATTTTGGGAAGAAAAAAAAATTTTAATAGGGTAATTATCCCCCCCAAGAAATTTTCATTTTAAATTTTTTAGGATGAAAAAATTTTTTTTTGCTGTTCAAAAAAACTGACGAAAAATTTTTTTTTGGACGAAAAAATTTTTTTCGGATTTCCCCCCCTCCGCCCTTCAAAAAATTTTTAGGGCGAAAAATATTTTTTTTGGATCCCCCCCCCCCCGCTCTTCAAAAGAATTTTTTTTTTTTTTCAGATTTTTCCCCCCCGCTCACTAAAAAAAAATTTTGGGTTCAGTGTTACCCCCCCCCCCCAAGCTCAAGGTCCAGATCCGCCCTTGAAATAATTATACAAAATACAAAAATATATATTTCTTTATACGCCTCCCGTTCTATGGCAGCAAAAAATGTTGACATGATATAATTCTTGAACCTCACAACCCTTTTACCAGAGGACAAAAAACTTAATTCAGAATATTTCCGCGTTTCGTGTGGCGAACCAATTTGTAGAATTTAAAGTACTTTATTTGCCTTTTACTTGTTAAATTTGACAACAAAATATAAAGGAAGCGATTAATTCGAACATGCAATTTGAAATTTCAGTGCTGAATTACATTATAAGCGGGCTTGTTTTAATGGCTATGTCGTCGTTCGAGTTATCTTTATAACGTGCTTAACGTTCTTACCCGCAATAAATTTAATTGTCGGGAAGTTTATAACATAATGTAATAATAATAATAATAATAATAAACTTTTTTTGCCCCTTCCTCTCAATAAAAAAGTCTAAACGAATGGAGCGCGGTACTAGGAGCAAATGCTGAATTTATGACAGCTTATCGAAAAGTTAAGAGAGTACGACGTAACTTAGTCGAATATGGTCCCGAGCTCGTCCGAAGCCCAAAACTTGCATCATATGTGTACTTTAAAAAAATTCTCCCAGCCACTTTCTTTATTTTTAGCTTTATTTTTCTCCATTATTGGTTCTATAATTTAATTTTTAATTTAATTTATTGTGGTTATTTTGTGGTTATTATGGTTATACACGAAACGCATGTACACTGTATTATGCATAAAATAAGTAGTCTGTTTGCGAAAATATGTATTTGTTTATTTATTTTCCCATCATTTTAATACCTCAATACCTGAAAAATGTTATTATTATTTTTTCTATTTAACATGTAAATTATATATAGTTCTGTAAATATATTTTATTTCAACTGTAAATTGGACATTTAAACATAATTTACATTATACCGATGATACATTTCATATTAATATTATTTATTATATCCACTTTAAAAAAAAATCAAAAGATAAAAAGTATTGTTCTTTCGTCTGTAGCTCTTGAATGAAGAATTTTCTAGGAAAATGTCAAGAAAAATAAAATGTTTAAAATCAATTTTCTCAACTTTTCTATCTCTTGATATATTTTCGAACAATGCTGCATTTACGAGTTATATTGCATGGAAAGCGAAAAATGGCAAAAAATTAACGATTTTTGAATTTTAAACTGTGTTGCCCCACCTGTCACGCGTGCGGATAGTTGGCATATGTTTCTGGACATCCCAAACTATACTTAAAAAGCACAAAAAAGCTATTCCGACTGGACTAAATATGTAATTTAACTTGTTTGTTTTTCGTTTCATTATCTTTTTATTATATAGAAAATGTTAAAAAAACATAGTTTGTTTTTTCTGTCTTGTTATCTACCATAAGTTATTTTAAATCTCTGTGATACACTTTTTATTTTTACGCGTTCTTTGTTTGTTAACGTATTTTTTGTAGAATTTCACTGTACCTTCCCTGTCCTATAGTTGGGTCAAGTACTTGCCCCACTAGCACACGGTGCCTATTATGCACTTATAGTAGTTACACTCAAAGAAAGTGATAGGTAAATTCAACCAAAAAGAGCATATGAAATTGCGCCTATCTAGTTGCATAGTTAAATCAATCAGTAAAGAATAGTCATACAACTTTATTTGTTTTCGTAAACAAATAGTAGTTTAATAATCATATCTTCTTGTAACAAATTAAATAGTACAATGACATTTTTTTATGTTCACTAACCATTTTCAATTTGGTCTACAATTAAATAGTACAACGACATTGTTTTTTGTTCACCAACTAATTTTTAGGTTGATCTTCACTTTATTGTATGATGAAGTTTTTTTTCGAGCCAAAATCTCAGTATTGAGACATCAGACCGCCCAAACCAAAGATTGGAGATCGTTTATAAGATCCATCCAAATATATCCATGATCCCTGAGAGAATTTGAAATCTGCAATCATGTTATTAATTTTCTATAAATTCATAAGAGTGCAAGATAATGCATGATGGATTATTGTTAGTGATTTGTATGTGGCGTCATCTGGGAATAATTTCTGTAATAGACTACGTGATAAGCAAGCAAATGTTATGGTAATTCTTTTAGAACTTCTAGAAGACGACAATAATATTGGTTTGTCTACCAAGTACAATAGTACAGCGAACTAATACTGGGTTAGAATTACAATTCGATAATAGTTAAAAATAAAATATACTATTATCTAGTTTAATTTGACAGAATTCAACAAAATAATAGTCAGACGAACAAAATAATAGTCTTATTCATCTATTTTTTAAGTTAATGTTTGTTTTGTTGTACGACAACTTTTAATTAATTAAAATAACAATCACCTCTTGTTTAAAAATACCATCAATATAGTTTGGTTTAACAAAATTAACGATATTGTTAGTTAACCATTTTTTTTTGTTGAATTTACCCATGCTATTTCTTTGAGTGTATAAAAAAGATCTTAAAACAAAATTAGCGACGACTACTCTTAAAAAGATTTCTTGATATTTGAAGTGTTGTTGTTTAATACTTTTTCTAAGTAAATTATACTTACCGCTGGAAATATTTGAAAGAAACCGATGTCGTTGAGAGCTTGGTTAAGTACATTTTTATCTGGAAAAAAATATAAAAATTAAAATATAGAAAATATACCAATATACTGAATGCCACAAGTCGTTACTTCCATATGGAACTAATTTAGATAAAGCCAGATGGATTCTCTTTACAATTTTTACCTTTCTGGCTATGGCAATAAGCTATACACATTAAAATCTATTTTTTTTTTTTTATTAATTCTTTAGATTATACATGATATAGGATATGTCAATTTCACAAAAATATGTATTTAATACGTCAATAACGTAAGTACCAATAATACATTGAGTACTACTGTCATAGTACTTCTGCAGATTGACGGTTGCCATGGATATTCCAAGCATCACTACCTTTACTATTTGCTTAGCTAATCTGAAATCTTACTCAAGTAATTATATTTTTCCACTAGTTTTTCGCAAGTTTTTTTCTAGCTTAACGATTCATGGTTATGACGAAAAATATAATATGCACCGCGGGTCGTACAGTGTGATTTTTTGGTCTCGAATACTTGCAAACCTTGGCCCTACGGGCCTCGGATTGCAAATTGTATTTACGACCAAAAAACGTACACTTACGACCCTTGGTACATAAATAACTATTTCAATTAAGAATTTTTTTACGGCCTTCCAAATAGTTTATCAGAAGAGATATTTTTCAATGCTATTGGGAGATTGTTATACATTTCCTTAGAGAATTTCTTGTAAAACTGGTAGATGGTATGGATAAGTTGCACCCAAAATTTATTACGTTAGTTTTAGCAATATTAAATAATGTGAGAAGATTTGAATCGCACCATTGCATTCCTGTACTAAAGATATATCGGAACAGATTTTTTTCTCATACAATATTATCAAATTTTTAATATGCCACAAAATGGTGGTGTTATTGGCAAAAAGCGTAAAACTTCCCGATATACTGGTAGTTGCCAAGTCATTTATACATTTCAAAAAGAGAACAGGGCCGAGAAGAGACCCTTGAGACCCTTGTGGAACTCCGCAACGTTAACTTTATTAGAATATTTTCCTGAAGATTTTATCACTTGAGATCATAAATTTCTATTGTTCCATTTTTTGTGATTCGAAAATGGAGGAACTTACATCTAAACACGTCATATATCAGCGTGTAAACCCTCCTCATCTCTTGTTCATCCTCGAAGGAGGTGTTCTGCGGCGGGTTACTCAGAAGACATCCCGCCTTCGATATGTCGCTCACGGTCCACGTTATGGGCGGCAATCCTCTTATTTTCTTCTTATTTTTCGGTTCATTTTCTGTTTGAGCTTCGCAGGATATCTGTTTAAGTTTCGGGTGTATGTTCCAGTCGTGTAACTTGGCTACTGAAGTGTCGCGCATTAATGGGTCTAACATGCTTCTGAAATTAATAACAGAAAAACGTACAAGAGTTTTTTTTTTGGCATAAAGGCCGAAGCCATACAGCCAGCCACAGAAGAGAAATTACAAAACTACCTCTAGCCTAAACAATAAACAATAAATTACATGACGTACTGTCAGACATACAACAGTTACATAATTATAAATCATAAAAGACTATTATTATTATTATTATAGGCAAGTGTTGCAAAAAAATTTAACACTTCTCAGGAGACAATGTTTTATTTTAAAATTTTTAAAACTTCGTAACCGTAACATTACTACACACAGATCGTATATACCCAACCAGAAAATTTGTTTTATAATTTAAATGTTATGCGGTTATTTTGTTTTATTGCTATTCTATTAATGCTCCTAAAATGTTAATTGATTATATTAGAGTTGCAGAAAACACTATCTGGTTGCCTGCAACTGAACTGTTTTATAAAATCATCAAAACGTTTTTACAGCAAAATTCTAAAATATCTTATAAAGCAGTTAAGAAATTATTTTAGAAACGTTTGCGTGACTAAACTATAAAACATTATAAAATTGAATAATTTTATAGCGCTTTTTTACTAACGTTCGGCAGTATTTTCAGCACCGTTATAAATAACTGTTAAAATTATTTTATAATTATTGTTTCCTACTATCTTATAAAACAGTTATATTAAAGCACTATTTGGGACAGTTTTGCTATTGAAAGTAAATTGTTGTTCCAGAGTCTGCTACATAATTATTATCTAGCGTTGCAATCTACTGTAATACGGCAACGGCTATAAAGTAGTTATAAAATAAATTTTAGGAGTTTTCTGATATAGACACAATTTTTACGTAAAAAAGTTTTAGCTAATTTGACCAAATATTTTTTCACTTGTTCACTTGCCTTCGCCAAAATTTCTCAAACTACTTTTTTTCTACGCTATTTTTATTAAAACAAAAAATCTTTTTAGTGCAAAATATTCTAAAGGACTATTAGAAAGTATCACAATACAAAACGTATGAAAAAAATCATGAATTCGGAATTTTTTTAACTTGACCGCTTGTACATCTTTTAAGCTGTATCTAGAAAGCTAGACGTCGACAAAGTCGACATCTACAACAATTACCAATTTTAGTAGCTTAAACTGAATTAATAAGAAGCCCTTAGGCTATTTTTAACCTCTCGTTAATAATTCAAAAGTTACTAATGTTGATAAATAGTAAATTAAAAATGTTTTACTAATAGTGTACCAGCACACTACATGAAATTAAATATATATTTATTAAAAAAGTGAAAGTTTTCCCAATTTTAGTAGCTTGAACCTACTTGAAACTCTCAAGTTATTCTTAATCTCTAATTATTAATTTTAAGCTGCAAATGTAAATAGTAATTATAGACCTTCCTATAACCTGTCAACTCAACCTTTCTACGTAATACACAGCCTATAACTAACATAACCTAACTTAATCTAGCTGTCATTCTTATATTTATTTTTTCATTTAATTTAGGAGTGAAATTTTCTTACCGTATCCCCACATGCTTTAATTAATTATCGGACATTTTTCAAGCACTAGGGAGATTGCTTAAAATTCATCAAAAACACATGGCATAATTTCACAGTAAAAGGACCCCGCACAAGATCAATGGAAAAAAATCCCGGTCGAATTGGCTGAAATTTTGCAGAGTGATAGTTTTCAGCCTGCTCATCAAAAGTCTCAATGGGCCCAAAGACCTGCTATGTATAGTTTTCGAGATATTGGGCCTCAAAGTGGGTCTTTTAGGAGGGATGACTCAGTAGGTAACTCTGAATAATTATTTGCAGGGCAAAATCTGTAAATAAACATGTGTAAGTTTTTGAGATCGCTGAATCCGAATATGGGTTTTGCAAGACCTTGCAAGGTAGCCTAGAGGTCATTTCAAGGTCAAGCCAAGAAGAAATAATTAGAAAAATCTGTAAAAAAGCATAGGTAGGTTTTTGAAATACGGATTTTGCTTGATCTTGCAAAATCATCCAGAGGTCATTTCAAGGTCAAAACAAGAATAAATGATCAGAAAAATGTATAAAGAAACATGTGTTAATTTGTGAGATCGCTGAATCCGAATATGGGTTTCGCAAGACCTTGCAAGGTTACCGAGAGGCCATTTCAAGGTCAAACCAAGAAGAAATAATTAGAAAAATCTGTAAAAAAGCATAGGTAGGTTGTTGGGATCACTGAATCCAAATGTGGATTTTGCTTGATCCTGCAAAATCGTCCAGAGATCATTTCAAGGCCAAACCAAGAATAAAGGATATTATCACGAATCTACAACTAACCTCAACGTTTTATCGATATATACTCTTTAAGACTCTATATGCACGCGCGCGCGCGCACACACAAACACACACAAACATGAACCGATCTTGAAATTACTTGGGTGAACTTGCAGAGTCAAGAGAAACCCATATTCGAATTCAGCGATCTCAAAAACTTACACATGTTTCTTTACAGATTTTTTTGATAATTTATTCTTGGTTTGACCTTGAAATGACCTCTGAATGATTTTGCAGGATCAAGCAAAATCAATATTCGGATTCAGTGACCCCAAAAACCTGCCTATGCTTTTTGCTTTTTTGCAGATTTTTCCAATTATTATACTCTTCGCAAAAACGAAGAGTATATTGTATTTGATCGGCACATTTCTAAAATCGTAAATATCGCTCGTAGAGAAATAATTTTCATATCATTGTGTTAGTGAACGAATTCTGAACAACTTTCAAAATGTCCGTCTGTCCGTCCGTCCGTCCGTCCGTCCGTCCGTCAGTCACGTTTCTTGTAAGCACGATAACTCAAGAAAGAAAAATCCGATTGTACTGAAATTTGGACAGTAAGCTAGTGTTGGCTAGAGGAAGAACCCCTATTTTTGAACAAAATCGATCAGTAAATAAAAATGTTATTAATAATTTAAATTTGAAAAAAAAAATTTTTGTTTATGTTTTTGTAAGAAATCTGGTGAAATGATATTTCATTTTAATATACAATATTTTTATATTTTACAAATATACATTTTATAATGTAATATACAACCGTGGAAATATATTTTTAGCTTTTATAATGTAAAAATTTGCGTTTTTTTACGTGTTAAGTGGTGGAGTAGTTCTTACGCTTTTGACTCGGAATCCAAGGGTCCCGGGTTCGAAACCTCATGTTTTTTTATTTTTACTTTATTTTACACTGAGTCTTTTACCAACTAAATTCGTATTATAAAATTCAAAATGTCTAAAACTAACATTATTTACAAACAACTGCGAAGAGTATCCTATAGAATGTGTAACAATTATATAAAAAGTTCAGTGAACAGGCGAAGAGTACGTTTTTAGCTTGTTTCTTCTTGGTTTGAACTTGAAACGACATCCAGGTGACCTTGCGGATTCAGTGGTCTCAAAAATTTACACATGTTTCTTTACAGATTTTTCTGATCATTTATTCTTGATTTGACCTCAAAATGACTTCTGGATGGTTTTGCAGGATCAAGAAAATATATATATTCGGATTCAGTGACCCCAAAAACCTACCTATCTTTTTTTACAGATTTTTCTAATTATTTCTTTTTCCATATTCGGATTCAGCGATATCAAAAACTTACACATGTTTCTTTACAGATTTTTCTGATCATTTATTCTTGGTTTGACCTTGAAATCACCTCAGGATTAAGCAAAATCCATATTCGGATTCAGTGACCCCAAAAATCTACTTATGCTTATTTACAGATTTTTCAAATTATTTCTTCTTGGTTTGACCTTGAAATGACGTCTAGGTAACCTTGCAGGGTCTTGTGAAACCCATATTCGGATTCAGCGACCTCAAAAATCCTAGTATACCCTCATCAAGTCTGGTGATAGTATTTACAAGAAATGTTGCTCTGCAAATAATTATTCAGAATCACTCCTAAAAGATCCACTTTTTGAGGCCCAATATCTCGGAAACTATACATAGCAAGCCTTTGGGCCCATTGAGACTTTTGATCAGCATGCTGAAAACTATCACTCTGCAAAATTTCAGCCAATTCGATCGGGATTTTTGTTCCATTGAATTTGTGCGAGGTCCTTCGCATCAAAAATTGCATGCTGTATGGGTTAACATGTCTCTAAAATAATTATTAAGTAAGTTCTTATCCACTATTCAGTAAAATCATTGAAATCTTGGTATATATAGAGATCAACATATTATATATTTGTAAGCATATGTATGCGACTTTTTAAAGACATTTAAGAAATCGTTTTATTTTATTGGTATGGTGTTTTATAGCAATAATAACAAACAGTGAAGTATATGCTTTATAACACAATTAAATGAAGCTTCAATAAAACTGTTTTATAGTGGCGGTACCGAATTTTCTTAGAGTCTGCGGAAATATTTATACAGTTATTTTGTAATGGATGCAATAGGCTTTAGAAAATATCAACAGTTACTGAATTATGTTCTAAGATGTTACCAATTTTACATTTATATCTGTCGTAATAACGTTTTTAAAATGTTTCTGAGAGTAATGTTGTTTTATAAAATTTGTATCGGAAACATTTTTGCAGCTTTTATAAAATACCAAACTGCTAGTTGGGCAAGCTATAGGTTTTGATAACTTTCCTCATTTTCTTCTAAATATGATTTATTCCTATTTCAGAAAATGCTCCACAGTTTGTGAATTTTGATAAGCATTTAAAACGTCTTTATTGATAAAAATAGAAACTGAAAAATAAATTTTAAGCATTTTCTTTCATATAACACCCAGTTACAGTTAAACTATAACGCAATTTTGATCGGTCATAACTACAAGACATAACCGAAGATTTGTTCAGTTTTAGTTCTGCTAGGCTAGTATGAATTGGTACTTTAATCTACATCATTTTCAGCCATTATGCCTTTTAGTCTATATACGCCATTCTGGAAAGTTGTAAAATTTAATTTTTGACAGGCGTTATTCGATATCTGACTCACGAAACTATGAGTACATTTTCCACCGAAACCACTGAACTTCGTAATATTCCTCGACTGACCTTATAGAAAATTTTATTCTCTACGAAATGATGCCATTTTAGAGCGTACTTGTAGTAGGTACGAAAAATAGGAACATGAGGAACAAAACTATTATCATTCTTGAAAAAGTAAATAAAGAATTTGTGTTAAACAGCTTAATTTACATAAAAAATGTAACGGTACTTAAAATTATGTAAAATTTTACCCAAAGATTTGTACTGCCACTTTAATTTAACCATCACATTGACTGACTGACGTTTCCTACTTGACATTTTGTTACATCACATCGAGGGAAGCTCACACAAAATCTACAAGTTGCGTCTTCCCCGAAAGAGCAAATTCTAACGCAAAACAGAAGCTAGACGGTGATAAATAACTTTATTGCAGAAAGTACAAACATTGTTTTAGACCAATACTTTTACGAAAACAGCACCGATTTGCTTTTGCAGATACTATTGGCTCTTTTCCTATTGGGGGACAAAAAGTAGAACCGGTTGACCTGCTTCTTCGTGAGGAAGATAGACTTGAAGGACACTCTGAACCATTTGTCCTTTTTCTTCACGAAAAACACTGAAGGAAATCCGTGATTAGCCGGCGAATTGTTCCCAAATACTTTTCCCTTTTTCCTTTGTCCGTCGTGGTTAAAGTACACTTTCCTCTCCAATAGGTTGCCGTGTTTCAGAAGGATGTCTTTTTTTTTAATGTAGCAGCATTTCTTGTTGTGGTAGAAGATGACTATGAACAACTGTAATTTTTTACTCCTACCCATGATCGACGCCGGCCTGAACAGGCCGTCGCTGTAGCGGGCGAACACGAATTTAAAATTTGGTGGAACAGTGTAGTCGAGCATTCTTTGCTTCCTTATGTGAGTCGTGGAATTTGTTTCGCCTCCAAATATTTCATTTTTGTATCTGACGACAGTATTGATCAACGATTTGAACCAGGGCTGTTCTTTCTGTTCGATTACTGTTCTGTAGCTCCCCACGTTACTGTTGAAATTTTCCGTTTTTACACTATCCCACATCGTACAACAAATATCTAAATATAAACAAAAAGCAAAAACGTTTAATACTTAAATTTACTTTGACAATCGTGTCATTGTGTGAGAAATTGCGATCCATTTCCGACAAAAATGATTACCGACGAGGTACCGCGGTTTCCTTTGTGAGAAGCGGAGCAAACAGAAAAAACATCATGTTACCAAATTCACCGCAGAAGCTGTAGATTCATTGATACTCTTGGGCAATAATTAACCCTGAAATATTTCGTCTAAAGAAAAGTTTCAATATTCGTGGGATTAACAGTGACCTTGGCAGGGGTTAAATTACTTTAATCGCTTTATATCCCCTAAGGAGTACTAGTCCGTGCGCCCACCTATGTTTTTTTTCCCATCAATATGTACATTTGGTAAGCAATATTTTTATTTTGTTTATGTATTCAAGTTAATTGATGGGCAGTTTATGTCCAGTTTTTGAAATTACAGTAAAAAGTATATGTGTAATTTGACATAACCACAAATAAACATTATTATCAACTTTTGGAAAGAATGGAAGAAAAATCCGACGGAAACTAATTGGCATTGGTGGAAGGGATCGGCATACTGACTGGAAGTTGTCATTTTTTTTATAGTGCCAATATATTTTAGTATTCGAGCATCCTTTTGGTATACTATTATCTTTTTTTTAAGAGGAGACAACGCCAATCACAAAGCTGAAGTGGGGTGAACTTGGGTCTAGCGCCTACGTCATGAAGCTGAAGATCATTTTCGGTTGACGTCACGCTGCCGACGTGGAGGGTATCCAACTGATATTGAGATGGGTACAAGCTGTTATTTTTTAATAAAATGATAGGTTGTTAAATAGCAACTTATCTCTAATTAATTGTTTTCATTTTCATTGCCTGTTATTGGATGATGTTTCGGGTGCCCTCCAGACAGCTGCCTCAAAATCAGTTGACCGAAAATGATCTATTATAGAGCATCTGCACGTGACGTCACAGCTAACCTCAAAAATATGTGTTTCTTAAGATTTAAGAGTATTACGCAGCTGTTATTAAAATTTCTGCCCAGAGGCGTAGCGAGCCAACTTTTTGGGAGGTTCTTTTTCAAATTTGCCAACTTCATAAGACTTAAAAAGCTAGCTCTATAAATAATTAAATAATAATTCCTTCAAAAAAAAATTGATGAGCAGGGGGGGGGGGGGGGGCGGAGAAGTTCTAAAAAAAATTTTTCGATAAAAATTGGCAACTTGCATCTCGAATTTCCAACTTTTACCAAGTTCCGCCGAAATAAAAATTGATGAGCGAGAGGGAGAAAATCTAAAAATAAATTTTCAATCAAAATTTCCAACTTTTACACAACTTTTGCCAAGTTCCGCCGAAAAATAACAGTTGATGAGCAGAGGGGGAGAAAATCTTAAAAAAAAAAAACAATAAAAGCGTCTCAAATTTCCAACCTTTGTCCCACGATCAGTAAACTATACGGTTGCATCATCCAGCAGCCTTTAGACGAAGGAGCGCGCGGGGGGAGTAACCCAAAATGACGTAGCCTCTAGACCCAGCCAGGGCCGGCACTAGATATTTTGCTACTCTCTCAATTAATAAACACTGATATAAACGAATAGTATACACTGGGACGACAGCAAACTAGTTTATTACACCAGACAGTGACAGTGCGACGTGCGACAAACAATATAAAAAAAATAAACACACTGTCGTTGTAGTATACCAGACAATTGAAAACACGACACGCGGCAACTAGTGTCGGCTCTGGATCTACCTAGACTTTGACTTTGATCTGAATGATTAAACAAATAAAGCGTACAAGAGAGACATATATCCTATTCCCATGCAAAAGATAGAGACAAAGACATCGGTGGCTACATGACGTAGGCGCTAGACCCAAGTCCCCCCCCCCCCGCGCGCTCCTTCGTCTAGAAGCTACTGGATGAGGTAACCGTTATAGTTTAATGACCGTGCCTTTGTCCAACTTTTGCCAAGTCTGACACAGTTGGGTACCATACCCCCCTTCGCTACGTCCCCGTTTCTGCCTGGTTCCCATATTTTCAACTAAAATCTAGTGCAGTGTAATGTTTATGAAGTTCTAAATACTCTGTCCTAATAAAATAGGACTCTTTTCGTAGGTTGGAAATCTAACCTGTCATTAGCAGTCTATTTTTATTAATCAACAAAATTGAAAAATTATTTACGCGAATTCTTAAATATTTGCTTGGAGCCAGTACGGCTTCAAGCTAAAAATGCGTATACAAACATTAAAAATGAGAATAAACTTGAAAAACTTAAAATTTAAAGTTATGTTGGTTATATTAAAAAGCACTGTACTAAAAATCTTGACTTTGAAAAAGCAGTTTTTAGCCAAACGGCTGGCGTTATTAAACTGAAAAAAAGATATTCTTGTAAGTAAATAATACTACACTTCTATTGAAGAACATTTTTAGCTAAAACTTGTTTATTGGAAAGATCTCTCTTCACATTGGCTTATAAACAAATTTTAGTTAAAAATGTTCTTCAATAGAAGTGTAGTATTCATTTACTTACAAGAATATCTTTTGATCAGTTTAATAACATGAGCCAGTTCGCTAAAAAATGCTTTTTGCTGTACATTTTTTTTAAAACAATGTTGTTTTAGTAGATGGAGTCACTTCGGTATAATTAAAAATGATTGCAAAAATAATTACATTTATAACCGATGCGCACTCATTTCGTGTATTTGAAGCTTGGTCTGGATGTGTTCAAGAATATCTTTTTTTCAGTTTAATAACATGAGCCAGTTCGCTAAAAAATGCTTTTTACTGTAATTTTTTTTTATGCAATGTTGTTATAGTAGATGGAGTCACTTCGGTATAATTAAAAATGATTGCAAAAATAATTACATTTATAACCGATGCGCACTCATTTCGTGTATTTGAAGCTTGGTCTGGATGTGTTCTTGACCTTTCAGGCGTGATTGTAAGTAGGTAGAGCAATAGTGAAAAAAGTACGAACACCAAAACTAGACAACTAACACAACAACTCTCTGTACTTTATTTGCTCATTACCGCCCACTACCTTCTGATTTGATCGCATTGCTCCCTCTTAACACTAATAATAGACTAAGAGCCAACAACGGATTTACTTATATTATTTCAGCAGTCATAAGAATGAGTAGGCATACCCTTCTTAACACACTAGACAAGGAATGTAACGTCTGGCACCCCGGCACAGCCGGGTGTAGTAACCAGTTCAAACTCAATTTTTTTTTCATTTCCAACCTAAAAATTACTAAGACTGACGCAGGCTGTCAAATTTAAACCTTTTTTTAAACTTCCCCGACCGATTTGGTTGAAACTAGTCGAGGCCTCAAATTTTTCCGAAATGTTTATAAAATACTATTAAAATATAAGAGAGTGTAACGGAACAATACCAATATCACACTCTCTTATATTTTAATAGTATTTTATAAAGATTTGGGAAAAGTTTGAGGCCTCGACCGGTTTCAACCAAACCGGTCGAGGAAGGTCTTGGAAATGAAAAGGTTTAAATTTGACAGCCTGCGTCACTCTTAGTAATTTTTAGGTTGGAAATGGAAAGCATTTTGAATTTGAATAGACCATTTTAGGATGACGTCACGATAAGTCGGCCATATTGTCTGAGGGACACCCAAACTGTTTATTCCATTGTAAAGAAAGAAATACCTAATCTCAGTTTTAAACGTGAAAGAAAGTAAAATGCCATCCTTTTGTGCAATGTCAAGAAATCACTTTCTGGCAGAGTCTATTTAATACAACATACGCATAATATAACATGCTTATCACTGAAATCTAGCACTTAGTTATTTAAATGTAAACTTGCCTTGTCCCAGTGGCGGATCTAGAGAGGGGCGCTGGGGGCCATCCCCCCCCCCCGGACCTTCGGAGGACTTTACTCGTCACCACACGTAAATAATAAAAGAAAAAAAGTCGAGGAGACCCCATGTATTTTGGAACGCTGAAACCGAATATGACAATAAAAGAAAATGTTTTAATTGTCCAATTTTCCTCTTCCTTACAACCCTCCTGGGGGATTGAAATTCCACTTGTTCTAAAAATTTAAAAAGCAGGTTTTTTCGGTGCGCTGAAACCGAATATGACAATAAAAACTGATTTGAATCACCCAGTCACCCCCTAGGGCGTGATTGAATTGTCTCGAATTGTCTTCCAATTCCTCACCTGAACTACCATTCTTAGCCGAACCGGACCTGCCCCATCCAACCTTACACCCATCACGGTGCTGCGCCCTATGGTTGCTTGGTTGCTTGGTTGGCTCCGGGCCTGTATTTTTAATTATGAATAAAGTCTTGTTGAATTGAAAAAAAAATGGTCTAACATTAAACATGCCTATTATTTATAGAGAGCTGAGGTCGTTCTGGTGACTTTTGTCGAATCGCTTCGGCAGAAAAATCCAATAACAATTGATTCGATGAACCCTTGAAAGAGAAACAAAGTAGGTCGTGTCGTGATAGGTGTACTTGCTAGAATAGATGTCATGTCAGCGGCTCATCATTCAATGCTTTATATCAGTGCATGTAGGTATCTCGCTTTTTTTATGTTAAACCGCCTCGAGACATTTCTCTGATATGCGAACTTTCAGGCTGATGTTCGCAACAGCTTATATAACCACACATTATTTTAATTATTTGACTCGTATTACTTTATTGGGAGAATTCCATTCTAATGTTTATTTGGGAGTTGAAATAGTTGCCATCACGAAACGGTATAAAAATTGATATTACAAAACCCAACTTGTTTGATAAAAATAGGAACTATAAAGGAACAAATTGGAGAATTAACAAAATTTTACATGTTCATTTGTAACCGACACAAAATTTTAAAAAGAAAACGGTTGTCAAATCGACTCGTATGTATGTATTTTTTTAAACTTGCACAAGCATCATTCTGGATTGGCTAAGCGATTTCTTTCAATTTTTTTTATCCTTCGAAATAAATACCAAGTATATCGAGAAAAAATTAAGAAAAAGGTGACTATTTTATTTGAAACTTTTTGAGAAAATCGCTCTCGCGGACGAAACGGCACAGAGAATTAATGATGTAAAAACTATATTTGTCAGATGGTGGTTTAATGAGTCCGAATTCAGATTTTCCTGCAAAATGCCAAAAAAAGTTTAAATTTTTGGGCAAATCAATGGAGAGTCATTAAATTGCAATAATTACATGAGAGAACACATTGATATGTCCCGCACTAGTAAATTAAGTCAACGGGAAAACGCTATTTTACAGATGCAAAATGTATTTTCATGTTAGATTTCTGAATAGAATTAAAATTTGATATTAAATAAAAAATAAATTAGAATACTGATTATTAGCTTATAACCAGTTGGGAAAACAATAACGCAAAAGATCATAATGATATTCATCAATTATTTTGAAGGTGTTTTCACTAACATTTAAACCCACAGCAGATTTATTTCGAAATGAAAGAGGGCTAAATGCATTCCTTGAATTCCAAGATTTTAAACACTATTTTTGAAAGTTTTTTACAGAATCGTACTCTGCTGCCTCTTTTAATCTCAGAAATGGATGAATTATCGAAAAAACACCATGGAAAGCAAAGGAACACAAACTGACCCGATTTGACTTCAAACAATCTATTTTTATTGGCCCATATCCGAAATCAACATAATTTAAAAAAATATAGATAAAACACCATGAAACAAATTGGTCCGATTTAAGTCCAATCGATCTAATTTCAGCGATCCATTTCCTAATCACCATAATTTAAAAACCGCTGCCCAAGGAATCAATACTTCCACATCCAGATTTTCTATCCAAGTCTCTCATAACGAAAAAATTTTGTATGTGGAAATAATTATTTATAGAACTTTAATAATATAATATTTGAAATCGTCTACCCCAAAAACCCATAAAACAATATCCCACACGGTAGTGGGGTGGGGGTGGTGATAGGGGGGTGGTAGTGGGGGTGGATGAAGTAAAAAAAATATTTTGAGGCTTTTGGTTCTTGTACACAAACTAAATCACAATTTTTTTTAACCTTTAATAATGGGGTAGGAGTGGTAATGGGGGTGGCTAATGTCAAAAAAATTTTTGAAACCTTAGCTTCTCTGGTAGACACTAAATACCAGTTCTATGGACTCTTAACTGCACTCAAAGAAATAGTATGGGTAAATTCAACAAAAAAAAATGGTTAACTAACAATATCGTTAATTTTGTTAAACCAAACTATATTGATGGTATTTTTAAACAAGAGGTGATTGTTATTTTAATTAATAAAAAGTTGTCGTACAACAAAACAAACATTAACATAAAAAATAGATGAATAAGACTATTATTTTGTTGGTCTGACTATTATTTTGTTGAATTCTGTCAAATTAAACTAGATAATAGTATATTTTATTTTTAACTATTATCGAATTGTAATTCTAACCCAGTATTAGTTCGCTGTACTATTGTACTTGGTAGACAAACCAATATTATTGTCGTCTTCTAGAAGTTCTAAAAGAATTACCATAAAATTTGCTTGCTTACCACGTAGGCTATTACAGAAATTATTCCCAGATGACGCCACATACAAATTACTGACAATAATCAATCATGCATTATCTTATACTCTTATGGATTTATAGAAAATTAATAATTGATTGATGATTGCAATGTTCAAATTCTCTCTGGGATCATCGATATATTTGGATGGATCTTATAAACGATCTCTAATCTTTGGTTTTTGTGGTCTGATGTCTCAATACTGAGATTTTGGCTAACCAAAAAAAACTTCATCATACAATAAAGTGTAGATCAACCTAAAAATTAGTTGGTGAACAAAAAACAAAGTCGTTGTACTATTTAATTGTAGACCAAATTAAAAATGGTTAGTGAACATAAAAAAATGTCATTGTACTACCTATTTAATTTGTTACAAGAAGATAATCATTTTCTTTGAGTGTAGGATCTTGTAATTGCATGGGTTAAAAATCATGTTCAAAAATGTTTCCTCCAAAAAAAATATAACTGACGAAAATATGTGTGAAGATTTAGAATAACATTTTTGTGAAATTATAGTAGCAGAGTAGTATTTTCTATAAGTTTAGACGTTAGTCCAAACATTATTTAAAAACATCCTTTAGCACAAGCAATAAGAAAACAAACAGAATGTAGATGTTTAATAACAAATGACTGAGAAATCCGAACTAGTCCAAGACAAACCAGAACACATTTTACTAACTGCGCATGTGCCTGACATCCGAGGACTGTTATTTCTCAAAACCAAAAAAAAACCTATAGACTCGGGCTTTCACGAATCCAGTCCACTGATATGTATAATACATACACATCAGAGATTCAGTCGCAGAAATTACGATGATCACGTTTGTACGATCTAATTCTTGAACCATCTTTTCTTGACTGCCTATATTTACGAATTCTGGTATTAGTAAAATGAAGAAAGTTATAGTATTTCGATTTTGGTAAAAAATATGACCGGTAAAAAATGATAATGTTATTACTCCTTTAATGAGTATTTAGAGGATACATTATGACCACCTACCATATCGTAGTTTTTAAAATCTATTCATGTACTGTTTATATATTGTCTTTATTTTTTGTATTCTATTTTATTCCCTTTTATTTCATTTTTGTATTGATTGACTGACTTATTCTATATTGTGTAACCACAGTCTACAGAATTAATAAATTATTATTATTATTATTATTAATCAAAAATCAAAACTGTTAATGTAATAAAAACATAATCAAATTTTACCGATATTAAAATTTGTGCTGTGCTACCTATTAATTACTGCGAAAGCGAAATCCTATTGACCAAAAATATACCCTGAAGATATTGACAGCTGTAATAAACAAACAAAATAGGCAAATTGATTGGTATAATTAATTGTACTGACCTTAGCTTATTAAACCACATTTTACCGCAGTCGCTCTGACGAACGGGATCAAACAATTGGCTAGAGCCTGAATTGCAAGTGTGTAATGTGGTTTCATGACGCAATTCGAAGCCAAGTATTTAACTCAGTATCCTGGCATAACCGCGATAAATGCAGCTTCTAAATTTGTATGTCACGCGAATTTTTTTTTTTTTTTTGTTGAACTGTGGTAAAATAGTTTCAGCTAATTGTTTTGGGCAACTGAAAGTGGCCTTTTCTTATAATCTCGTAATTTCCTTTAATTGATTTAAATCAAGGAATTGTGTTTGATCCTTTTTACACGCACATTGCGATTGTAATACATGAATTAATTCAAGTTTTACTATACGGAATCCATAAAAGGAGCAGGAAGGCTCAAGCTATTTTGAAAATAACAACTCTATTCATATATATTTTTGCTAATACTGAAGAATAGCGGGGCACTGAAATTTTCCCAATTTTTTTTTTTTTAGGATACGTGAATTTGAGGTCGTAGACCACGAATTTGAAATTTAGTTTTGAGTGCAAATGTTTTTTTTTTTTTGGAAATTTTATTTGATTTCTAATTTCGTGTTCAGAATGTAAGCGCTTTTCAGAAGAATATACCTTTTACATACTGCCAAAAATATAGCTTTTTAATAAAAACTGGTACAGTCGAACTCCAAACTCGAACTTCCATAACTCGAAACTTCTATATCTCATAAATAAGTTCCTATAACAGAAACTGAATGGGCCTCCCGGCAAACGTTTTCAGGGGCCCCCACTCTATAACGAGTGGAAAATGATAATTCTTATCTTCATTACTATTAGGTTCAGGTTTATGAATTTTTTAATTAGTTATTCGTGTGATAATTTAATTAAGGCTCAATAATTATGTATAAAAATAACATTATTTATGAATTTAATTCATTGAATTATGAAATGAAATACATATCTGTGAACAACAAAGCTGGCCGCAGAGTTTTGAATGGGGGTCGGCCATCCGTCAATTTCCACAACCAGTTGAGTAATATCCAAAAAAAAGTATTTTTAAATTTGAATTAAAATTTTACCACGCAAAACACTAAGGCCCGGTTGTACAAACACGGTTCAACGCCGAGTTCATCTAAACCACGTTCAAAGGTGAACTCGGCTCAAATCTGATATTCCGTTGTATACACAATATATGAACTCGGTTTAGTAGAACTGAGTTCAATGAAAAAGTTGTTAGATTGGTAGCGTTCGCACATGCGCAAACTGACTAGTTCTGTCAAATGATATGTTTTGAAATTTGACGGATCGATTTAACCCCAAATAGTTTGTTTATTTTGATATTTTTCATTTTCATAATTTCATACATGGAACATTGGAACATGCATTACACTGTCGCCATTTGTGCCAAATTCATATTAAACTAGGTACAGCCACTAATGTCGTTTACATTGGAATTTTTTTTTAGCTGTACTAGTAGTACCTATACGCAATAAAATCATTTTACACATAAGTTTTACATTTGTAATTTACAATTTTATAACTACTAAGAGCGAAACGAGTTTTTAAAATTATTTTTAGAAATTATCACCTTTGTAAATGAACCAGCTAAAGAGGACAAAATTAATGGCTGTTTTTAAAAATTGTATAAACGATTTTGATGATGACATAATTGTTGAGGAAAATGAAGATGAAATTCTCACTAAATTAGACTACCCAACAAAATCATCATCATCCTTTAATCCCTTCATATTTTCGTGACATTGTTCAGCCATTGCTTAATTACTTCCACGTCCAGTGGAAGTATAGTAACGACAAAAATTTTTTTTAAAATTTTTATTGTTCAAATAGGCTTAGAATGTTATGAAACGTCGAGATTTTAAGTTTGAGCGAAAAAAAAAATTTTGTCGGTCTTTCTAACTTTTTTTGTGCGCACGTTTACTCTGGAACCGTTTAAGATATTGACTTGAAATTTGGTACACATATATATGTACTTTAATGAGATCTGGAACTAGATTATATTTTCATCTTGTTCCGTCGAAGGGTTGGGGGGTAAATTTGGGGTAAATAGGTAAATCAAGCAGGTAAGAGTCCATAAAATTGGTATTTAGTATAACAAGAGAAGCTAATGTCTCAAAAAAATTTTTGGCATTAGCCACTCCCATTACCAGACATTATTAAAGGGGATGAAAAAAATGTGATCTAGTGTGTGTACAAGAACCAGACCTCAAAATATTTTTTTACTTCATCCACCCCCACGACCGCCCCCTTATCACCACCCCCACCCCACTACCGATGTGGGGTATCGTTTTATGGGTTTTTGAGGTAGAGGATTTCAAATATTATATTATTAAAGTTCCATAAACAATTATTTCCACATACAAAATGTTTTCATTGTGAGTGACTTGGATAGAAAATCTGGATGTGGAAGTATAGTGATTCCTTGGGCAGAGGTTTTTTTAATAGAACCAGAACAGAAACAAAATAGGTGTGCAGAAAAATCAATATAAAAATATTATATATTATAATTATCATGAACCAGGTTTAAACCCAGGAAATCGACAGCTTACATGAACCTTCGAAAACGACGGGAAATGGAAGGTTTAAAGCAGAACTTGACTTGTACAACTCAACCTTAAATTTGAGCTTAGTTCAATCTTGAAGCGGACGTGAACTTGGACTGTATAACCGGCCCTAAGCCATATTGCTGACGTCATCGCTCATATTGATGGTAAGCACCTAACCTCAAAAATACATATCTTTTAAAAATTTCCGAGTAATATGTCACTATTATGAAAATTTTCGCTTGGTTCTCGTACTTTCAACTAAAATCTAGTTCAATGTAATGTTCTCCCAATAAAATAAGGCAATTTTTGTAGGTTGGAAATCCAACTTACAATTAGCAGCCCATTTTTAGTAATCAACAATATTGAGATATCGTTTGCGTCAATTTTGAAATGTGTGCTTGGAGCCATACTGGTTTCAAATGAGAATTTCGGATACAATCATTAAAAATGACAATAAACTCTAAAAAACCTAAAAGTTGAAGTTATGTTGGTTATATTAATGCAACCGATGATGTCACATCAAGCCGCTACGATGCATAGTTTCCGAGATGTAAGCTCCCCCGTTCACCACCTAGGAGTGGGGACTTTTGATATGTTCATCTCCAGACTAGTCCAAACAAATGAATTTTTTTGTTACGTCTTGAGACACCGATGTTTCATGGTATTTTGCAGGCATGTATTGCAAAGGGTAACAAAGTAGTACCAAAGAGATCCTTAAAAATAATCAACGGAAAAACGTCAAATACAATCCTCAACACGAAACACTGAAAATGCACGGCACGGCGAATAGAATATTTGGGTATTAGAACGTTCTTTTGTGCATATTTTTTTACATAAATTTTGATTGGTATTTAATTTAACGTAAACTAATTGGTTTAGCTTTTTCTTATACAAAATATGACACTGAGATAATAAGAATAAGTGATTGAAATTTCTATATCTTTTTTGATTTTTAGTTAAATAAATATTTTGTGCCAAAATTTGGAACGAATGTTTAATTTAAAATTTATACAGTATGGGCTAGTAGACAATAACGAAAACAACAATATTAATAATATAGCATTATAGTGCGACTCTCCAATATTTTATAAATATAATTTCAAGGTAATTTTACCGACTATTATTGGTTTTATTGTAAAATGAATATGCTTAAAATCAGGGTGGATTTAAAATAAGGCAGTTTGCCGGATATCTCGTGACGTAGTAGCGTAATAACCTCTAAACACACTTTACATTTGACAGTAACCAGCTACGATGCCACATTTCAAAAAAAGAATGTGTACTACTGCACTGTCTGAAATAAATTTTAATATTAATTTTTAACACTGTTTCAAATATCCAGCAAGTAAATATTTTATATATTTTCAAGGCTGATTGATAACTTGCTAATACAGAATTGTAGTATTACAGAGGATTCCGTATAGCAGTACCGAATATCTTACATTATTTATCGAAACATGGCAACGTAGCACTCGTTTCTCTGTTCAAACCCAAATTAGAATTTGCTGATTCCCTATTACGTCATAGCCAATAGAATAGCCTGAAAATTGATGGCAATATCTAACCGTTTAAACACAGTTTAAACTTCATGTTTTTTTTTTACTATAAGGCATTATTAAAAAAATAAAATAATAAATACAGGTCAACTGTTTTTATGTGTAGATGTTAAAATTATTTAAAAAAAATTGTATACTTGCCCATTACATTTCTTGAATTATTTGAATTTATTTGCAACTTAATAAATTGCAGAAAGTATTCGAAATTTTATACTGAAAAATTTGGTATTTTTATTTTTGCGATGCGGTTACTAGGACCAGAAATAATAAGGGAGATGGCAGAAAATTTTAGTTTTGCAACATAAATTGTTTAAATTTTATATGAAGCAATGGACGCAAAAATCCAAAATTTCTCATTGCACTTAAAATAAATTAAAACAATAAAATCGCTGCAGCGAGATAATTTCTTATTCACTTTTTTGATGTGACACAAATTATTAAAAAAAAAACACTTTGTTTTTACACAATTAAAAATTTTCGCTTTGCCAACTTATTGAAAACACATTTATTAGGCTACATCAAGCAGGAAAGCGCTATGAAAAATACATAAAAAAATATCTTACTCGTCTCTGGGTGTGGTATCGGCCAGCCTTTGTTTTTCCACCAGTTTATAATAAATCTTCGTTTGCCAGGCGTCATCACTTGGCAGGATAACATCGAAAATCTCGTCATCTGCCTCCGCCATGTCCTGAGACAGCATGTTCGTCATTAGCTGGGGCAGTATCGCAAAGATATTCCCCTCCCCCAGGGAACTGAGGTTCACCCAGAGCTGATGATCCCTGCTAGACTCCTCCATTTCTATAGATAATGTTAGGTACAGGGTGACCTGAAAAAATGTTTTATGACAATGTAAAATGTTCATAGCAGAATATGTCTTGTGTTCATACTAGAGAAAATTATTACCTACTTATATTAAATATTACATAAAACAAGCTAAAAACGTACTCTTCGCCTGTTCACTGAACTTTTTATATAATTGTTACACATTCTACAGGATACTCTTTTATACGCAGTTTTTTGTAAATAATGTTAATTTTAGACATTTTTAATTTTATAGTACGAACTTAGTTGGTAAAATACTCAGTGTAAAATAAAGTCAAAATTAAAAAAAAACTATACCATATTCCATTTAGGTTTCGAACCCGGGACCCTTGGATTTCGAGTCAATAGCGTAAGAACTACACCACCATCTTACACGTAAAAAAATTTAAATTTTTACATTATAAGACACGAGCTAAAATCATATTTTCACGGTTGTATATTACATTATGAAATGTATATTTGTAAAATATATAAATATTTAGATATTAAAATGAAATATCATTTCACCAGATTTCTATTCAATTACAAAAACATAAAAATCAAAAAAAAAAATTTTCAAATTTAAATCATTAATAACGTTTTTATTTACCGATCGATTTTGTTCAAAAACAATTGGGTTCTTCCTCTAGCTAACACTAATTTACTGTTCAAATTTCACCACAATCGGAATTTTCTTTCTTGAGTTATCGTGCTTACAAGAAACGTGACTGACGGACAGATGGGACATTTTAAAAGTTGTTCAGAATTCGTTCACTAACACAATGATGAAAATACGGTTCCACAGTAAACGTGCGCACAAAAAAAAGTTACAGACAGACACAGACAGACCGACAGACAGACCGACAGACAGACAGAAAATTTTTTTCACTCAAACTTAAAATCTCGACGTTTCATGACATTCTAAGCCTATTTGAACAATAAAAATTTTTTAAATTTGTTTTGTCATTACTATACTTCCACCGGACGTGGAAGTAATACACTATAATGCCATAATTAAGAATAGACAAACCTAAACATTTACACAGTTTTTTCCTTAGTTTATAATTAATTTTGTGTACATTTAGACAAAGCGAAAACGTCGCCTTCGTATGAAAATATTTTCTCATTCGATTTTTTTGCATATTCACGTTCGGGACATGCCCCTGAATAAGGATCAATTTAAGCTTTAAAATGAGATAATCTGCAGTCTGCACTTACTCTTCAGGATTTTCTTAATGGATGCTCAAAGATTATATTAGAATTTTGGTGAACTCAAAAAAATTTATTTTTACTTCCACGTCCAGTGGAAGTATAGTAACGACAAAAAAATTTTTTTAAATTTTTATTGTCCAAATAAGCTTAAAATGTCATGAAACGTCGAGATTTTAAGTTTGAGCGAAAAAAAATTTTCTGTCTGTCTGTCGGTCTGTCTGTCGGTAGGTCTGTCTGTCTGTAACTTTTTTTTGTGCGCACGTTTACTCTGGAACCGTTTGAGATATTGACTTGAAATTTGGTACACGTATTTACTTTAACGAGATCTAGAACTAGACTATATTTTCATCTTGTTCCGTCGAAGGGTTGGGGTGTAAATTGGGGTAAATTTGGGGTAAATGGGTAAATCAAGCAGGTAAGAGTCCACGAAATTGGTATTTAGTATATACAAGAGAAGCTAAGGTCTCAAAAAAAAATTTTGGCAAATATTTATATTTTGAAACATCATTTGAAGATGCATATTTTGACTAAAAATCATTACTGTCGCCTTTCTTAGATTTATTTTTAAATTATTTTTTGTAGCAAAATTGTAAATCTCTTGTAAGGTACTAGGCTTAAACGGTAATTGTTAGAATCGAATGAGAAATGAAGTTGTGTATCTACAGTGCCATATATTTACAAACACATATGCTATGTAAACGAGATAAAGTAGAGGCCCCAACATGGAGCCTTGAGGCACACCAGATGAAATTAACTGTTTTCAAAAATAATTATTTTCAATGAAACTCTGACTGCCACCAGCAAGAAAAGATGTGAATTTATACGTCTGAAAAACTAAAATAGTGTAACCATTAATAGCATAAAAGTTGATTATTTAATTTATCGGAAGCCTTTGTTAAATCAAGCCGAATTAAAGATATAGCTATTATCCGGGACTCTAAATATATTGTTGGTAACATTGACTAAAGTTGTACTGCAAACCTGACTGAAATAATAATAATAACTAATAATTTTGTGTTCTTCAAGTCATTTAATTGTTGGTGCCCAATTTTTTCAAGAATCTTTGAAAATACTGTTAAAATACATACTGGACGCAAGTCAGAAATGTTTTGAGGATTACCAATCTCTGTCAGTGGATCAACTAGTGCCTCATTTCATTGTTCAGGGAAATATCCTTTGTTCCAGGCGATAATTCATCGTGTGACTTAGATAGTCACCAATGACTGGAACATTGGATTTTAACATTACTAGGGAAATTTTGACAGAACCACGAACATTTTAGAGTTAAAAGTACCTTATTTATTTTTTCTGTAGAAGTCATTTTGAAATTAAAACTCGCATTAGTATATATCCCAGAACTTAACTTAAAATTAACTTATGCTTCCTCAGATGAATCATTATTTCCAAAAACTGACTATAATAGTCATTAATATCATCTGGGTTTTACTTCCACATCCAGTGGAAGTAGAGTAACGACAAAAAAATTTTTAAAAATTTTTATTCTTCAAATAAGCTTAAAATGTCATGAAACGTCGAGATTTTAAGTTTGAGTGAAAAAAAAATTCTGTCTGTCGGTCTGTCGTTCTGTCGGTCTGTCGGTGTGTAACTTTTTTTGTGCGCACGTTTACGCTGGAACCGTTTGAGATATTGACTTGAAATTTGGTACACATATGTACTTTAACGAGATCTAGAACTAGATTATATTTTCATCTTGTTCCGTCGAAGGGTTAGGGGGTAAATTGGGATAAATTTGGGGTAAATAGGTAAATCAAGCAGGTAAGAGTCCATAAAATTGGTATTTAGTATATACAAGAGAAGCTAATGTCTCAAAAAAAAAATTGGCATTAGCCACCCCCATTACCACCCCCACCCCATGTCATTATTAAAGGGGATGAAAAAAATTGTGATTTAGTGTGTGTACAAGAACCAGAAACCTCAAAATATTTTTTTACTTCAGCCACCCCCACTACCACCCCCACCCCACTACCGATGTGGGGTATTATTTTATGGGTTTTTGGAGTAGAGGATTTCAAAAATTATATTATTAAAGTTCCATAAACAATTATTTCCACATACAAATTTTTTTCGTTGTGAGTGACTTGGATACAAAATCTGGATGTGGAAGTAGTGATTCCTTGGCAGCGATTTTTGATATGGCTCGGTACAGTTCTAAAATTTTGTTGCATATTGGGAAACTTTGAGCATTCCACAAATATTTTGATTTTGTAAACCTTGTAACCTCAAATATGCATTATCGTATGCATTTCTACACAATATGGAAAATACCAATTCTTAACTATTTGTTGATTCATCCTGTACAGTCTGATGGTATCCTGGATCACGCAAAGACAATAAAAATATTGCAGAACCACAATTGGATTGTATTAATCAGGGATGAAATTGGTTGGTAATTTTGTTCGAAAATAGTTTCTTTATGGATGCGCAACTTTTATTGTTATGTGGTATATGGGCTAACGATTTACAACCGTGTACGATGTAAGTCATCCAGGAAATTCTTTGGAGTACGAGCATTGATAAATAATTGATGATGTTACGATAGTCATAAACGTTGAACTTGATTATATCAGTTGTGATTTGTGAAGGTTAATCATGGAATGTACCATAACAGAATATAGTTGAATGGATAACCGTTTTATTATCAGAGATAATATAATAACTGGTAGGCTTACGACAATTTTTTTGAAGTGGTACGAGTGTGAAACTAGAGTTGTATTTTTTATAGACAGGAAACTGAGATGAGTTAGAATCTCAAAAAAAAAATGTCAATATGAATTATATTCAGAAACGGAATATAATGAGTAAGTATGTATTGATACTACAAAACAGCAAATAACAAATTATCAGCATGATGAATTAGACTTTCATTAATCATATTAATAAACATCAACCAAAACACATGTAGAACGACTTAATTATTAAAATTATTACAAATAAAATTATGAATATTAAATGACCATATATAAATGACAGATGTTTGAAGCAAATTTTTTCTTATAGTCATAGCAATGCGTATTCATTAAAAAAAACCGCTGCCCAAGAAATCACTACTTCCACATCCAGATTTTCTATCCATGTCACTCACTACGAAAAAATTTTGTACGTGGAAATAATTGTTTATGGAACTTTAATAATATAATATTTGAAATCTTCTACCCCAAAAACCCATAAAACGATACCCCACATCGGTAGTGGGGTAGGGGTGGTGGTAGGGGATGGTAGTGGGGGTGGATGAAGTAAAAAAATATTTTGAGGTTTTTGGTTCTTATACACACATTAAATCACATTTTTTTTCATCCCCTTTAACGAAGGGGTGGGGGTGGTAATGGGGGTGGCAAAATGTTTTTTTGAGACCTTATATACTAAATACCAATTTTATGGACTCTTACCTACTTGATTTAACTATTTATCCCAAACTTACCAATTTACCCCCCCACCCTTCGACGGAACAAAATGAAAATATAATCTAGTTCCAGATCTCGTTAAAGTACATATGTGTACCAAATTTCAAGTCAATATCTCAAACGGTTCCAGAGTAAACGTGCGCACAAAGAAGTTACAGACAGACAGACAGAAAATTTTTTTCGCTCAAACTTAAAATCTCGACGTTTCATGACATTCTAAGCCTATTTGAACAATAATAAATTTTAAAAAAAATTTTTCCTTACTCTACTTCCACTGGATGTGGAAATAATAAAAATAGCTCGGGACATGATGAAATATTTACATCGTTAATTAAAAAATGTATAAATTATATAGTCGCACCACTCACTTATACCATCAATAATCCCCTCAGATATGTGAAAACCGTATAAAGGCAGAATCTAGACACTGTTATTTCCTATGTATAGTAACTCCTTGAAAGACCTCAATATCATATTTTATCAAGCCTTTTGACTTGCAGAATCTGAATTTCAAGAGTTCGAAACCATATACCTAAATAATTTTAGAAATGACCATTTTTTGGCCGAAATTGGTAATTTTTGGGCCCTTTTATGTATGTAACAAAATCTAAAGTACCAAATACCAGATGCTGTTGCTTCTGTTCTTTCAGTTGTTTCTGGTGGAGTACAGGGGATAGTATCATCTGAATCACTTTCCATTCTTTCATCTCAAAACTAACACAATCAAACACATTTCTATAAAACCCCTTTTTACTTTGATTGTTTACGTCTGTTTTTTTTGTCATAGTTAAAGTTCTCTATGGCATTTTTAATGTGCACAGATAGACTGATTCATGCATAATTTTCTGATTGGTACACGAGGGGGTATAATGACCAGAATTCCCTCATCATAATTCCCTGTGGAATTAATTGATGGCATTATGTACCAAAAAATATCATTTGTTAGTCGTATATAAAGATATTTAAATTGCAAAAACAGGCAACGTTTTATTATATCTTAACCTGTTTTATGTTTATATTTTACATATTCTTATACCCTTTAATACTTTTATACTACAAATTGTATTATTCTCTTTTGACTTGCCACAAATGTAAGTATATGTATGTATAATGTGGTCAATTAAAAGTTGTAAGTTGTAATATTTGTTAAAGATCGTTCATTGGGACATTATTTTGGTAATGTACACAACTAGATTTTAGCAAAAATACGTTATAAGACTTGTCCCATTTTTTTTGCGCACGACAGTACATAAAATATAAGAGATAACTAAGATGAAAAAGAAAACTGATATGTGACTTTTTACAGCTGATTATCACAGCATATTTCCGATGAAAAGCATAAAGTTCAAGTTTACACGCTATTAAATCCTGTACCCCTCTCAAGTCCTTGTATTCGTGAACACGAAATTATACGGCAGGTATCTAGGTCAGCATTTAAATTGCTTACAACAATTAACAACAATAACATAATTCAGTTCGAGTAATTCAACTCCAATAACAATAAGTCATAGCACCCACGGAATAATAGTTCCGAGGTATATTTTATTGAATTATACTTGGTCCTAACTATTTACTGTCTTTTGATGCAAATTCACCTAAGTATAGCTCGAAATATCCACCGAACCTAATTCAGAGATAACATAATAACGGACATAAATGTCGTCGGTGAACATTCTACATCGATTTCGACCTTCGATAGGTAAGTTGATTTATTCTGCGGAATAAAATCGAGACGATTTTGTTATTGGAAGTGAGGGATTATTTATCAGACTGAACTTGCAAAACATGAACATTGGAAAGTGCACGCGATATTCAATAAAAAAATTAAATGATGTGAGAGCTAGGTGAGAGACATTTCCATTACTATCACAGGAAAAGAAATCTGACGATTATTATTTTTTTAATTTTATTTTGCATATTTCAGTGCAACTACCCAGATAGAAACATTATATCATAATCCGGAAAGTTTTCATGAATTGGGAAAAATCTGGGAATTGGCCATTCTCCATCCTCAATAATTATAGCCTCCATTATAGCATCGTTGTATAATATACGATTATAGAATGGATTGATAAAATTAGACCATAAACGACATGTGACTGACAAAGTGAGAAATAAGACATTTTTAACACCTCCGAATTTAAAACCTTTTTTAATTCCCTTAAAAAGTTTATGCTAGTAATTAATTACATAGGTGGTTCACGTGATCTGAGGGGCAGAAGCAAAACCACCTGCGGTACCAAAATATGCAGAAAAAAATAAAAATATTTTAATGTTAAAAATTCTTTAAAAAATGCTTTGGATCGGTGCCAAAAACGTACATACACCAAAATTTGATTTGGTTATTGATGGGAGATTTCTCATACGTAAGCTCATCTGACAAAGGGGATCCTCAGTTTCCTCAATTTGTGGTGAATACGTGAAATTCGTCAAGACCAACTAACATGATTTTTTCATTTTAAGTGGGACACACTCTATATTTAAGGAAATGTATAGATTTCGACAAAATATTAAATAGAGATTGTTTTGTGACTGCGATTTATTAGCAGACCACGGTAAACCGCTTTGATAGAAAAATTTCAGATACCTAATTAATTTATTTATTAATTCTCGATTTTCGCTGGCGAATATCTCGGAATTATGTTTAATTTTTCATAGAAATACTTTTTTCCGAGTTATACGCGAAGAATCGAACCCCCCCCCCCCCTCTGAAGCAGCAGGGCTAGAGGCGGGGACTTTTAGTATATTTCCCTGCTAACTACCCCCAATATATTCTTGAAGAGAGAAATTCTAACCCCCCCCATGTCCTCTACAATCCCCTTTGGGGCATTAATTGATTGGACTAAATTGGTCAGAGTAGCTGATACTTAATCTGATGTCAAAAGTTAAGAATTCAAAATGGCAAATCCAATATGGCTACCATAATCGCAATATATTTACAGATTTGCATGGAATTTGATGCATGGGTATTGGAGAATTCAAAATTATCTGATGTCGAAATTGATGTTAAAGCTTAAAATTTCAAAACAACCTAAATAAAGAGTTCATTGAAAAGGGGGAAAAAATTTTTTTACGGTTCAGCCCCCTCTCACACCTTGTATATAACTCAATCTGGTTAGACAGTGATCAAGTAGTTTTCCCTCAGATTCACGATAATTTTCTACTTTTGAATCCACGTTTACCGATTAGTGTCAAAACTTCAATATGATTTCTCGTTCTAATCTTAGCTTCGTTAGGGTAAGGAGTTAACGATTTCTTCGATGAATGAATTAATCATGGAAAAACGACCGTCACAGTATACATACATAGCTTTATAATAATTATAATAGAAGGCCGACAACAATAGACCAATATTAAGTTCACATGTAATTTATAGCAGAACACAAATGTTCTAGACGAATACTTATTTCAAAGCTGTGTTATGTTATAAATATATTATTAGTTGCTGATATACATATGTGAATAGATAAATAAAGTGCTTTGATATTAATCGATAATCATAGAAACTACGTTTTTTGAACTTCTGAATACACAAATTACAATTTCAGAAAGGGAATTGTCTCCTCATAGAAGTACCTACAGGTTTCGTCACTATTGAACATTTGCGTCTGACGTCATCAATTCAGTTAACCTGGGAAACTTGAGACACTTGGAAAGGTCAGTAATTAGGCTTAAGGAAGAGCGAGGGATTTTAGAAAATTTGTTAAGAAATCAAGAAATTCTATTAATTTTCATAAAAAATTAGACAATGACAACATTTAACGCTCAAAATATAAACCAGGAATTATATGTTGCAGCATTTCAATAATAAACAATGTCTCTTTATTGTTCCTAGAATTAACTTGAAATAGTCAGGAACCTGGAAAAGTCGGGGAATTTAATTTTGGAGAATTCCTTTGAACTCTGGTAATCATAAAATGTATTTTTTTTTCAAGATAACGAATGATAATATTTACGTATAAGTATAACAAGCATAATAACAACGGTTTGTAAATGTTTTGCAATCAGTATATACAGGGTGAGGCAATAGTGCGTCAGACTTCCATAACTCGGGTTTTACGATAGCTAGAAATAAAAAAAAGTACAAGTAAACTAGATAAAAAAAGTTTAAAACTGGAAATTATTTTCGAATATACAGGCCGAGCCAAGACGAAATTACAGGATCAAGTGCCTTTGTTTTTAATGGAATGCTACGTATATCAGTACATGTACAGGGTGGCCAAAAATTATTTTTCAATTAAGAACTTTTTAGATTGAATTTTCTCAATTTTTTCAAATGGAACATCCTGTATATTTTTTGACGATGTGAAGTAGAACTGAAAAATGAACATTTTTTTGTAAGTACTTCCCTATGGCTAATTGTAACCATTTTCGTCTTATTGAGCAATAAGTGCAAAATTCAAGAATAAACAGAAAATAGAGGTTTCTTCAAATAATTCATTAGACAAAAATAATAAGTGCTCCACGTGTTGCCCATTTTGATTGGCACACGTCTCTATGCAATTTTAAAATTAGGCCATTTAGTGGGACCATTTCTTCCAATCCGTTGAATTGGGTAAATAGTATTTCACTGGTCCCTTACTGTAATAGTAATAATTTTTTGCTCAGTTTGGTATAAATTAAATTTATTCACAATTTTTTCACATACATACTATGGCTTTTTTCTAATTGTATAATAGGATGTTTTGTTAATGAGGTTTTGTTGGTACTTAGGTAATTATTAGACAATAATCACCTTTACGTACCCAAGCGCGAATTTATGGGGGGGAGGGTAACGGGGTAATTACCCCCCCCCCCAAGATTCTGTAAACCATCAACTTTTGTTTTAAAATGTTGATTTTTGTTAATTTTGGGAAGAAAAATTTTTTTAAAAAATTTATTTTTACTTCCACATCCAGTGGAAGTAATAGTAACGACAAAAAAATTTTTAAAAAATTTTATTGTTCAAATGGGCTTAGAATGTCACGAAACGTCGAGATTTTAAGTTTGAGAGAGAAAAAAATTTCTGTCTGTCGGTCGTTCTGTCTGTCGGTCTGTCTGTAACTTTTTTTGTGCGCACGTTTACTCTGGAACCGTTTGAGATATTGACTTGAAATTTGGTACACATATGTACTTTAACGAGATATAGAACTAGATTATATTTTCATCTTGTTCCGTCGAAGGGTTGGGGGGTAAATTGGGGTAAATTAGGGGAAAATAGGTAAATCAAGCAGATAAGAGTCCATAAAATTGGTATTTAGTATATACAAGAGAAGCTATAAGGTCTCAAAATTTTGGCATTAGCTACCCCCATTACCACCCCCACCACATTATTAAAGGGGATGAAAAAAAATTGTGATTTAGTGTGTGTAAAAGAACCAGAAACCTCAAAATGTTTTTTACTTCATCCACCCCCACTACAATCCCCTATCACCACCCCCACCCCGCTACCGATGTGGGGTATCGTTTTATGGGTTTTTGGGGTAGAGGATTTCAAATATTATATTATTAATGTTCCATAAACAATTATTTCCACATACAACATTTTTTCGTTGTGAGATACTTGGATGGAAAATCTGAATGTGGAAGTAGTGATTCCTTGGGCAGCGGTTTTTAATTTTAGGATGAATTTTTTTTTCGGATTTCTCCCCCGTCGCTCTTCAAAAAATTTTGGGTTCAGTGTTACCCCCAAGCTCAAGGTCCAGATCCGCCCTTGTACGTACCCGATCTTACAAAAGGGAAAGAAATTAACATAATAGCTACTAACTAATTGAAATTAAAATTAGAATAATCGAATGAGCAGATATAGTGAGATGGCAGATTCAATCATGTCTCTGTTAATTTGACATAATTTTGGCAAATGCGATAAAATTCTGTACAACATACAATTTACATACTTCGCTAAATTTTTTGGCATAATTTATATTCTTTATAGCTAAGGGTAACAGATTATAGAATTTTGGGCCTAAATAATTCATAAATTTTGTATTTATATTTGTTCTATTTTTGGGTATTATTAAGTGCTGGTTTACTCTAACTCTAGTATTGTGCTCGTGTGTGGTATAATGTTTTACATTCGCATGCTTGTGCATAAAACAGCAAGTTGACAAAACGAATAGGCTGCGAACGTTACATATCTTATCAGAGTATAGCAGTTTTGTTGTGTTGTGAAAATCCTCACTTTTTTAGGCAAGTTGATAACTATCGCAGATGGTCTATAAACGTTTGGGGAGGAATTATTAGAGAACATGTAATAGCGCCACATTTTTTTGATGGAGCTATTTATCTTCATTTTCTAGGAAACTATCTGCCACAATTATTGGTAAATCTTCCTGAAAGGAAGATTGGATTGGATTGGAAGACTACTAAATGGCCTGCTAGATCCCCAGATCTTGCAAAAATGGATTCCTTTTTATGGGGATATATGAAGGAAATTGTTTATAAAGACACATCAACAACAGTACAAAATATGAAGGAAAGGATAATAACTCCTTTTAGATTTTAGGCAATTTTAGGAACAGTAAAAACCTCATTTCAAAAGCACATAGAGATGTGTGTTGATCAAAATGGGCAAAATAAGTACTTATTATAATTTTTCTAATGAATTATTTGAAGAAAACTCTATTTTTAAAGTTTATTCTCGGATGTTATTGCTCAATAAAACGAAAATGGTTGCAATTAGCCATAGGGAAGTATTTACAAAAAATGTTCGTTTTTCATTTCTTCATCACATAGTCGAAAAATATACAGAGTGTTCCATTTGAAAAAATTAAGAAAATTCAATTTAAAAAGTTCTTAATTGAAAAATATTTTTCACTGCCATTTGTCGCAGCTTAGACTCGACTGCCAGAGGAGAGCGATTAGCCATGTTATCTGTCACACAACCGCGGTTTAGCTCACTGCTACTGTCTCGGTAACACGTGAAAACGGAACTACAGATCCATACCCTAGTCAGGATTAGAACCCGGAACCCCGTGGTCGCAAGCCTTCATCGTAAGCATTACGCTACTGAGTCGGTATATTGTAGTGCAAGTACTGATGGACCAGAACGCGAGAGACGTGCACTTATAAACTTAAAACGGTAGCGGGCGCTGTACAAAAATAATAATACCTCTTAACAACAATAATGCAATGCAGACAATTCTTTTACTAAAAATCTCTCCATTCTTTTCTGCAGGTTTCATATCATAGAAGTATGCAATAGTTCTTAAAATGCTGCCTCGATGCTGAAAATTACTGCACTTGCACTATTCTGGTATGTTTTGTTAAAGCCTGTAATAAGCCTGCGGTGGGAACATAAAATTAATTAATTTTCAGTTCGGAAAAAAAAAATTTACGCCTTTTTGCAATCGCCTCCACATTTTGATCCGCAAGGTCATTCAAGATAATGTACGATTTTTTTCAAAACTATATCTTCGAGTGCACACCCTGACATTTTTGGACCGTCTTTTGAGAAAGTAGATTCCTGACTAATACCTTCTCTGTAGTTCTAGAGATAATCTCCATTGCATACACATATACATTCATTTTGAATCCGTCATTTTGAATTTTTAACTTTTAATATCAGATTCTATATCAGCTACTCCGAAAATATGTAACCACCAATTTTAATGCAACTCCCACGAAATATGAATTTTGTCCAATTTCTGATTTTTCCTAGTATGCCACTAGGCATAGCTAAAGCTACAATACTACAATATAATTTGGAATTGTATTTAATGCCATTTATCACGCCTTTTAAATTAAGCCAATCATTAAATTTTGTCTATTTATTTTTATAAAACTAACAGTTATTTAAAATTAATAATTCCAGCACTGATAATTAGTTAATTAATGAAAACTTTTAATCACAAAACCAATGTAGTTCGATTTCATTTCTAACTATAATAACATTTTACTTCAATCGCACTTTATGACGATAAATGGCATGATATTAATTTACAAATCGCAAAATAAATGGCATTTTAAATTATTTTTAATCTGTTGGTTCCTTTATCTCACTTTCATGTAACTTTTATATTTATATTTCTTTCTATTCAATAAGAATGTGGAGGATCCAAAATTTCCATTCGAGCATCAAATAGACAAAGTATCTCGCTTACCTTCACCGCTTCCGTAAGAAAATTCGCGAGAACGGAAAATTCGCGACTGAAGGTGTTACGTTGAGCGCCGCCACGTGATGGAGCAGTTCTGTCGACCTCAACACCTGTTACCGATACCGATGTCACGCATGCCACCCCCAATCTCCACGTCTTTCTTTCTTTGCCGGCTCCGTCGCTGACACCCCACTTCTGTTGAGGATAAAAAATGTTCCCCACTGGTACACGCACTGTGGCGATTAGTGCCGCGGTATTGTCGAGTAGGCTATCATTTACTTTAATGGTCTCATTTCTTCTGTCTTATTCCACCCACTTCACACTGTAGTGGGTGTGAAATTTATATAGTACGATTTTAATCACTACTATGCAGATGGTCAGAGGCGAAGGGGATGCCCTCCAAGGCGTTGGGCTGATATTGCCAAGGAGCTGTTGGGAAAAGGCTTTGATAAGGCTGCACGCCTAACAGGCAACCACGACAGATGGCGTGTTGCTGTCAGGCGTGCAATGAAAGGTCAGTCAACTAGAATAATTCATAGATCACAAAACGTCTGCCAAGACGTTGTGAATTAGAAAAACCGCTGCCCAAGGAATCACTACTTCCACATCCGGATTTTCTATCCAAGTCACACAACGAAAAAATTTTGTATCTGGAAGTAATTGTTTATGGAACTTTAATAATATAATATTTGAAATCCTCTACCCCAAAAACCCATAAAACGATACCCCACATCGGTAGTGGGGGGTGGATAAAGTAAAAAAATATTTTGAGGTTTCTGGTTCTTGTATACACACTAAATCACATTTTTTTTCATCCCCTTTAATAATGGGGTGGGGGTGGTAATGGGGGTGGCCAATGCCAACATTTTTTTGGAGACCTTAGCTTCTCTTGTATATACTAAATACCAATTTTATGGACTCTTACCTGCTTGATTTACCTATTTTCCCCAAATTTACCCCAATTTACCCCCCAACCCTTCGACGGAACAAGATGAAAATATAATCTAGTTCTAGATCTCGTTAAAGTACATATGTGTACCAAATTTCAAGTCAATATCTCAAACGGTTCCAGAGTAAACGTGCGCACAAAAAAAGTTACAGACCGACAGACAGACCGACAGACAGAAATTTTTTTTCGCTTAAACTTGAAATCTCGACGTTCCATAACATTCTAAGCCTATTTGAACAATAAAATTTTTTTAAAATTTTTTTGTCGTTACTATACTTCCACTGGATGTGGAAGTAAAAGAAGATGCGGATTTGATATTGTACACCGCGCACTATGTAAAGCTTGGGCTAAGGTGTGTTATATTATCGCCCAGCGCACTGGGGCTGAGCTGCCCCAATACAGCTAGCGTTACTGTTCAGATTTTGCATTTGACGATTACTTTAAACTTCAATTATAGATGTACAAGGTGGACCAAATTAAAAGGGATTTGAGGTTTTCTTTAAAATTATGACAGATAGAAAAACCAATATCGATTTTCGAGAAGCAAATAATGGGACAAACCGCGATTGTTTACCCTTTTCGACTACCGAGTTTTTGAAAAATTGTCATTTTTGGATGACCTCAGTTACAAAGTGTCGAATCAAAAATCGAGTAACACATTCTTAAGGCACTTTTTTGAGTAGAATCTGTTGCTGACAAGAAGAAAATTATGCATGCCTCAGTTTTCGAGATATGACTACTAGAAATACTAGACATTAATAAACTAGTCCTCAATCCTCCCCAAATTGAGCATTTGAATAATTTCGTGTTTCATTTGACGTATGATCTGGGGAGCCATCTTGTTGGTAAATTAATCTTTCAAATTGTCTTACAGGCATATTGTCTACAATTTTTTATAATTTAGAACGTGAGTCAAGAGAGAAATGTATATTAAGAAAACGTAATATAATTTGATTATAGATGTGTGGTATTTTATTTTGACTCCCTATACTGGAACCTGGACAGCGACTAGTAAGAACAACATACTCTATTTCTTGTCGTAGAACGTTAACAGAATTTTCAGTATTCAAATTACCATGAAAAAACCGCTGCCCAAGGAATCACTACTTCCACATCCAGCTTCTCTATCCAAGTCACTCACAACGAAAAAACTTTGTATGTGAAAATAATTGTTTATGGAACTTTAATAATATAATATTTGAAATCCTCTACCCCAAAAACCCATAAAACGATACCCCACATCGGTAGTGGGGTGGGGGGTGGTGATAGGGGGGTGATAGTGGGGGGTGGATGAAGTAAAACAATATTTTGAGGTTTCTGGTTCCTGTACATACACTAAATCACAATTTTTTTTCATCCCCTTTAATAAGGGGGTGGGGGTGGTAATGGGGGTTGCTAATGCCAAAAATTTTTTTGAGACCTTAGCTTCTCTTGTATATACTAAATACCAATTTTATGGACTCTTACCTGCTTGATTGACCTATTTACCCCAAATTTACCCCAATTTACCCCCCAACCCTTTGACGGAACAAGATAGAATAGAATAATAGAATAGAATAATGTTTATTGCTCAAATTTATACATATAAATGTAAAATATAGAAGTGTATGAGAAAAGGTGTATGTATATAAAAAAGTAAATGTATATAAATATAAATAAATATATAAATAAACATAATAAATAAACATAAACATGACAATAAACATGAAGAACTCACAGAAGCATTTTCATGCTTGATCGTGAGTATAAACAAGGGAGAGAAAAAAAAGGAAAAAAAATATTATATATAACTACATATACAAAACATATTAAGATTAAATTAAAATTACATGATAATAATTTATATTATGGACATATAGAAGTCAGTTATTTTAAACAATAGAAAAGAAATTGCTAGCAGTAAATATTTTCCAGAATTAACAAAATCAGTACAGTGTGTTTGAAAATCTAGATTTAATATATTACAGGGCATTAGCCAGTGTTTATAAATTAATTTATGATAGAATATTTTGCGTAACTAGCCTTGGTGACTATTTTCAGTTAATATTTTAATATGATTTACAATAGTTTGCCCTGCCTAGTTGTCAATAAAGGCATGTATATTTTTTCTTAATGTACCCTTAATATACTCACATAATTTCTTTTTAAAGCGGTTTGCTGATTCTATTAGTCTCAAGTCTGAGTCTGAGTCTGAGTCTGATGAACATATAATCTAGTTCTAGATCTCGTTAAAGTACATATGTGTACCAAATTTCAAGTCAATATCTTAAACGGTTCCAGAGTAAACGTGCGCACAAAAAAAAAGTTACAGACAGACAGACCGACAGACAGACAGAAATTTTTTTTTTCGCTTAAACTTAAAATCTCGACGTTTCATGACATTTTGAGCCTATTTGGACAATAAAAATTTTAAAAAAATTTTTTGTCGTTACTATACTTCCAAAATGAGGACCTATTATTTGGTATCCAATAAAACCACACCGTACACTAAATGGAAATCATCCTTGATGTTTAACTGTAGTGGTTACTTGCGGATTTTCATGAGCCCAATTGTGGTTATTATGCCGATTAAAAATTCCGGCACTGATTATATGGGCCTCGTCTGTTATAATTGTTCCTTCAAATTCAGGCACTTCAATGCACTGACGCAAAAACCACTGGCAAAAATCGAGACGCCTTCGAAAGTCGTTTGGTCATAAGTAAGTTTCCATTTTTCTCATTTTCTCGTAATAAATAGTAAAAATCTAAAAAATATCTGTAATTTTTTTTTTAAATTATCTCTATAAATAAAATAGTTATGGTCTTTGCAAGTTTAAAATGCCGCGATCATCTGGGCTGAGCTCGATTACGTCACAATACATGATTCCGCCAACAGCGAGCGGGCGCGGGCGCCTTTATAGTCGCTGGCAGGCACCGGCAGTTTATAGCCAGCTTGGATTTGAGAGCCGAAAAAATCGCTAAAACATGCAATTTTGGCACGTTCATATTTTTCGAAAAACACCATTGGGACGGCCGTATGATGTCACGACGTAAAAAGGAAGTCTTCCAGATAAATCTGATCGTAAATTGCACGGCGAAATTCGAAAATTCGGCTTGGCACGAACGAATCAAAAGTGACATTTTGTGACATTTCAGAAAATCGAGCACATACACTAAATAAAGGGAACATACGGCGGACCGCCGGCATGGCAAGTCAGCGCGTTATGTATTGTGACGTCACGGTGGACTTCAGCCGAGGCGAAGTATTCAAATAAGAAATTGAATTAGTTTGTGAGTTTTTCAGATATCGAGATAATTTTTTGTTTGTTTGACTAGTTATCTGAAAGACTACTAAATGAGGTTGAATGTACATGATATTTCTAAAATAGGAAACTTCCTAATTGTAGCAAATCTAAATTCTGAAAGAAAGTTGTAATTATATCCTTCTAGAGGAGTGTTCGCGCTTGAGAAGAAAATTCAAATATTCACTTCGAGAATTGGAGAAAAATGCGAAAGTTACCAGAAACTATAAGTGCCATAATTTTACAGTGGATGGCAGTAACCGCCACATAGAGCCAAACGTGTAATTTTCAGAGTGCCCAAATACATCATAGCATTCAGTTGTTTTTCTCTATATTACTTATTTTTGCCATAAAACATACGAATATATGACTGCCATACCATTCAGGTGAATACAAGAATTAGATTCACCAACATAAAAACAACGGAAGTCGAGGCGTCAATGTATAAGAGTATGGCATTGGTCCCAGTTTGTTATAAATGCATCAAGAACTCATTGTCATACCAACTCACTGGATGGAAACATGTACCATACTTGAAGAAATAAGATAATACGGCAATATATTAAATTTTTTTTCCAAATATAGAAAATAACGATTTTAGAGGAAAATGCAAATTCAAATCTTAAAGTTAAAATTATCATCCTAGGAGTGTTATCGATTAATCATCTTTGGCTGAACTAGTTTGGGGCAGAGAAAACCAGGAGATCACTCCACCTCCAGGGTGACAAAAGTACTGATTTTTTGGAATTCAATATATTGGAATTGCCAGGTTTTATAGTCATTATGTTTGTTATTGCCAATCAATTTCCTATTCGTAAATCGTCGGCTGAGGTGCAAAACCGTGTATGTCAGATCAGGATAATTTTTTTTTAAGTTCTGAATGAAACACTCTAAAAATCGGTTTTGCACCTCAGCCGACGAAATGTTCAAGTTTTCTGCGCATTAAGTAGTGAATGTAAAACTCGGGTCTCAAGCTTCGGAAAATCGTCACTTTTTTAGGTAAGTTGATATAACCAGCACATGGTTCATAAACGTTTGGGGAGGAATTATTGGAGAACATGTAATAGGGCCTGGGCCACATTTTTTTGACGGTGCATTGGCTGGAGCTATTTATCTTCGTTTTTTGGAAAACTATCTGCCACAATTACTAATGAATCTTCCTGAAAGGATTCGAAATGGGATGTGGTTTCAGCAAAATGGTGTTCCACCACATTATTTAAATGCAGTTAGAGACCACTTAAATAATACCTATCTACTTCAATGGATTGGAAGAAATAGACCCACTAAATTGCCTGCTAGTTCCCCAGATCTTACAAAAATGGATTTCTTTTTATGGGGATACGTGAAGGAAATTATTTATAAAGACACACCAACAATAGTACAAAATATGAAGGAAAGGGTAATAACTGCAGTTAGATCTATCACACCGACAATTTTAGGAATAATAGAAATCTCATTTCAAGAGTGCATAGAGATGTGTGTCGACCAAAATAGGCAACACGTGGAGTACAATATTTCCTAATGAATTATTTGAAGAAACCTCTATTTTTTAAGTTTATTCTCGAATTTAGTACTTATTGCTCAATAAAACGAAAATGGTTGCAATTAGCCATAGGGAATCCTCATCACATCGTCGAAAAATACATAGGGTGTTCCATTTGAAAAAAATGAGAAAATTCAATTTAAAAAGTTCTTAATTGAAAAATATTTTTTGAACATCCTGTACATTTTTAGGAAGTAAAAATGATTAAAAACATTAATTAGATGTCTCGTAACTAGCATTCACATAAGTAGGTTGTTGACGAATTTTCAAAAATGGTGAAATATGGTAGTGGAGGACTTGATTTAGTTATATATTTAATTTGGAAGAAAAATTCTTAGCGCAACATATTTTAAAAAATTGTTAAACTTCGACTATTTGAATGTGCCGCGAAAACGGTAGTGACATCATAACGGCAGTTAGATGTGAACTTATAAGCAGAACAGATGAAGACGAATAAGTTGACATTGCTGACAAGAAAGAAAATAACCTCATATGTCAAAAGTAAATTTGACGTTTAGCTAGCAGTGATTGATGTTTGCAGTTATTGTTAATATTTTTTTACAAAACGACTAAGGCAGTAGGTATATCTGTAAAAGCTAATTCTGACATTCTACTTGCGGTAGATATATTTATGGTCAGCGAATTTTTAAAAAGAGACGATCGTTTTGACATTGCAATGGTTGGAAGTGCAAAAGCTGCAAGGTACTTACGTTACAGCTGCTATAGACAGTACAAACTATTGTAATTTCTGCAAGAACTTCCTTTAACTTATCTTATTAATATTACATAATATGTCTAATATGTATTTTATTATTTAATTTAGATGAATTTGTTAACTATACTTTGTATTTTATTAAATATTTCCTTTTCATTTTTTTATTTCCTATTAACTATATACTTACATGCGTATCTAACTGAAAACAACAAAATAAGTTTATCTACTAAAGAAATTATTTATTATCCATTGATACTCACTTCTAAGAAGAGTCAGAATGAGACTTACGAAGATATCAAGAAAGGTCTGTATTATAACAAAAAAATAATAAATAGGTAAGTACTTTATGCTAGTATCTATCCAAGCAATAAACAAATGATATGTATTTATAACACACATAATTCAAAGGGCATTTATAACTACAATCCAACGCATTCGTAGCCATTTCCGACTGATTGTGTTCACCGACTTTAGACGACTTTCACACTTTGTTTCATATAGTTTTTCAACGGCGAGTTTTTAAATTTCCTTTCTTAATTTTTTGATCATCCTAGTATTATGGGGCGTCTAGGGAGCTACATAAATAATCAATAACTAACAAAAACAACTGCACTTTATTCCAACATAAACTAGATAAAATACATAAAAGCAGATTAAATCCATTTCCCTCCTTTTAGGAAGTCAAAGCATGAATAATAACATTCTAATCTAGACCCGTTAAGAATACAGTAATACACCCTGTTTTATCCACCAGTTTGGCGGGTAATTTAAATTTGTAACAGCTAGAACGCCACACAAGTCTTGTAATGCGGCCGTTTTTCCTACAACATAAACCCATATTAAAAATCAAATTCCTACATTAAGATACAACTTATCACAAATAAAACGCTTAGAATACATTGTAATTTGTTACTTTACTTGACATTGAAATGGTCTCCACAATAAGACTTGGTCCTTCTCTGGTGGCTTTGAATCATTCATTATTACGTTCAGCGTTTATTATTGGAACACAACAGTTTTTCTGGTGAATTGGTGGTATTATTTACACAGTACGGCGGAAAACACTATCTGTACTTATATTTATCCATAACTAGATGCTGTTAAACTATACCGAATTGTAACCTATGAACGTCAGTTGAATTTGACGTTAAATATAATGTCAGATTAAACTGTCGTGATTGTCTTTTTTCTCCGTCGCTATCAGCGAGTTTCTAAATTAGTACCCGTTTCTCGTCGTTTTATAACTAACTTCTCTACAGACTGTCGTTATTATGTCATCTCCGTTTTAAATGCATGTATTTTTGTAATTAATATTATAATATTATAAGACTTTCTTTTCAACTTCTACATGTTTCTAATGATTTTTTATGAATAATTGTTATTGTTTAACATAGATTCTCCTCAAATTTTAACTTAGTGCAACAACCCAATTGTGACTGGTGATTTTTTCAATATGCATCTGCAGATGGCATTATTTCAACAAAAAAATTAATTACATCCAAGTGGTTGGGAGATAGTCAATAATAATATAGGAATAAATGGAATCTAGAAAGAGGCTTCAAAAAATGTACTGATATACATAGCATTCCATTAAAAAAAGGCACTTGATCTTGCAATTTCGTCTTGGCTCGCCCTGTATATTCGAAAATAATTTCCGGTTGTAGACTTTTTCATCTAGTTTACTTGCATTTTTTTTTTAATTTCTAGCTATCGTAAAACTCGAGATATCGAAGTCCGATGCACTATTGCCCACCCTGTATAAAACTACATTTGTTACATCTGTAGATTTTGATTACAAACAAGCAAATAATATTCGTGATGCCCTTTTCTATGTAATACAATTAAAAAAACTCGGCTTGTAATAAAAATAAATTTATTATTATTTCTAAAAATATAACAATAAAATCTAAACAGCACACAACAATAATGAACTTGTTCTTGGAATGTAGGTACTTAAAAATTGAAAATTAAAATTTCCTATTAAAGGCTATCTTCGCTAAAGCGTGTATATGTACATAATTCGAATTATTGTCGAATATTTTCTATTCCTAAAAAGACTTGAGACTTATCAGCTTGGCACTCTCAGAGATAAAAACTCATCTTTCTTAGCGAAGTACTCGCTTATTCGAACAACGGCGTACCTGAAAATAAAAACTAGATTAATGTTGAAGCATCTTATGAGATTTTTGGGATAATTTGTAATTCATATTACTAAAACGACAATAGAGGTAATATTTTGAAGAAAATAAGTTAAAAAAACATCGTTCTTAGACTATACACGTTTTGAAAAAGAGTATAATCAATAAAAAATGGGTGTGAACATTCTGTATTAAATAAAATTACAGTTTGACAACTAGAAATATTGTCTTGGTTATTATTATTTCTTACCCCATGAAGTCGAAATCAATATACGAATGTTCTGCTTGAATCAGTGCCCAGACGCCCCAAAACAGGTGGGATATCAACACGAACTTATTAACTTCGACATATAATTTTTCTACTTGTTTCTTTGTTGGATATTCTCCGTTAAATTCTGTTAGATATGTTGTTAACCAGTCCAGTTGCAGTTGCTTCTCTGGGTATTTAGAATAGTCGATGTCCACTCCTATTCCTAAAATGGATATACTAAGTAGAAGCATAACGATTATTCTTTTTCGGTGTACAAAGGTAGGTACACTTTATGTTAAAAATTTGCACAGTGTCAGTAGCCCTGTCAATGAACGTTCAAGGGAAGAGGGAAATGCCGAGATCCCAATTTTTGACTTGAGAGCTGTGTTTGGACTAGTTAGGAGGTAAACATACCGAAAGTCTCCGAACATATAGGAAGTGCGGGGGGTGCAGGAGGGCACGAAGAGTGTTCCGCTTTCTGGTTTCTCGCTCATATCTCGAAAACGATTAGCCATAATCAAAAAGTGGCTATATGCAAAATTAAAACTGACTACGATAATGTTTCTATTAATTACCTCCACATCCAGTGGAAGCATAGTAACGACAAACAAATTTTTAAAAATTTTTATTGTTCAAATATTCTGTCTGTCTGCAACTTTTTTACTCTGGAACCATTTGAGATATTGACTTGAAATTTGGTACACATAATATGTACTTTAACGAACTGGATTATATTTTCATCTTGTTCCGTCGAAGGGTTGGAGGTTAAATTGGGGTAAATTTGGGGTAAATAGGTAAATCAAGCAGGTAAGAGTTCATAAAATTGGTATTTAGTATATACAAGAGAAGCTAAGGTCTCAAAAAAAATTTTGGCATTAGTCACCCCCATTACCACCCCCACCCCATTATTAAAGGGGATGAAAAAAAATGTGATTTAGTGTGTGTACAAGAACCAGAAACCTCAAAATATTTTTTTACTTTATCCATCCCCACTACCACCCCCACCCCACTACCGATGTGGGGTGTCGTTCTAAGGGTTTTTGGGGTAGAGGATTTCAAATATTATATTATTAAAGTTCCATAAACCATTATTTCCACATACAAAATTTTTTCGTTGTGAGTGACTTGGATAGAAAATCTGGATGTGGAAGTAGTGATTCCTTGGGCAACGGTTTTTTTTTTTCGTATCTGTTATGGTTCAGTAATGGATTGTATATCTTTTAACTGTACTCCAATTTTATTATAAATTTATTATAAATTGAAAAAAAAATTTAATAATCGTAGAAAAAATTTTTTTATACAGATATCCGTTTCACAGCAGTCTGAACTCAAATATCGAATGTATTTGTGTCTGTGTGTATATGTATGTGTGTGTGTGTATACCATTTCTTGTAAACATGATAACTTCTGTTAGACTTAAAATATTTAATTACAATTTGGAACATAAACTCAAAAAAAAAAAATTTGAGCTAAATTTTCAAGATGTTTGGGTCTTTTTTTTATTTTTAGGAAGAAATAAAAAATTGGCCAAAATTTGACTAACTTCAACATGCTGGTAAATTTGTAAATGTGAATATTTTTATTCCTAACTTTTTCTGCATTGAAGTACTACCTTGAACTAAAAGATAATGCATTTATAACTTATATTAAAGTCAGTTATTTTTTTATGGGCCTGTGAATAGTTAGAGACGCAAAAAATTAAGAGATAACTATATCATATTGTTATTTTTATATACTAATAAATATCCAACAGTCATCAAAAATGACCACACAAGAGAGTATTTTATATCCCCTTTAAAACCTATTTTGATTTTTCTTCCTAGCTTGTATGGTTTTCGAGCAATTCAGTTTTTTCTATAGGCCGCATGCAAAAAATTTCAAATAAACGAAAATTCGCGCGCATTAAAAATACATATTTTGAAATTTTTTCAATATCGATTCTCGAAAATCATGGCAACAAAATTACAATAGGATTTTTTTTTAGGAAATTAATCAAACTTTCCTTTTTATGATGAGCAATTTTTTTATATCTTCAACGGTTAAGGAGTTATCAATAAAATAAGCCTTTTTTTGGGGGGGGGGGGGGGGTGCGCGCGGCACCCCCAGAACGGATTTTTGTGATGTATAACCCCTCCACTAACAGTTACTGAAGGAAAATTTCATAACATTTTTTGTGGTGGAAATTTTTATAATTATTGGACTATATTTGTTACCTACCGACAAATTCAGCAAAATGATTTCCAATGTCGTATGCCTGATAATTGAACCCCGCATATTCGAAATCTATAAAAGTCACAGAGTTGTCGCTTTCCGTAAAAATGACATTTCCCAGCAGCAAGTCGTTATGTGCAAAAATTACGGGACTGCCCAAGCCTTCCAGGATACCTTGCATTTGTTTTATCTCCTCTTTGATTTTTGCTTTTGGCGTGACCACTGCATGATATCTGAAAACAGGAGAATACAGAGTGTTAAATGTTTACCTTGCAAATTTTGTCATAGGTCGGCAAAAAATATTAGCAGAAATCGATTCAACATGTCGGTTAGTATTTTAGAAACCCGTTACCCATTTGGATGCGGATCTATAATTTTTATCTTTTCTTGTAGTTATGACATTATCATAATATGTGTAAGAAATAAGACAATAATGAGAATAATTTATTTCGTCCCTAGAGATCATACAGTGATATAGAATATGTCAAATAAGTTCTGCAGGGTGTGCCGAAATACCCATATTCCCCTTTAGGTGCTGCTCTACATGCAAAAATAGTAAGAACTCCTATCAAAACATTGCATTAAAGCAAAATTGTAGGCAATTTTATTCAAAATATTATTTGTGAAGACTGTTAAGGGTTAAAAGTGTTGATAGTGACATCTTTTGGATACTGCTGGCTCATTCCAATAAAATTAAATGTAAATTACTTTTTATACGATTGTGCTGTAAGTCGAATGTTCTAACTTCAAAATGACTGCAGAAAATATCACAAGAATTTGCCACACGCCTTGATTACATCTTCACATACCGGAATAAAATAGTGTGTTTACCTTAAAGAATTTTATATTACTTACTGGTAATAACAATTAAATTCTATAAATGTATATTAATTACACATGAATTGCAATTACAAAGTCAAATTTTCCAACTTCAGAATGACTGCGGAAAATGTCACTTTAAATAAAATCTAACAGGCAGCAAATTTAAAATTTTGGAAAGACTTTAAAAAAGGGAAATAACTTCACAACCGTAGAAAAAATAGTATGTAACACACATGTGGCAAGCTTCATTGCAAAACTCGTATGATAAGAACACTCGTTGCGCTCGTGATCCTACTTTCATACATCGTTTTGCAATGAAACCCTTGCCACACTTATATTACAATCTACTATTTTGATACCGGATTTGGCAATAAAAGAAGGCTTATTAACATATCCGCATTAGCAGAAGAGTACGGAACCTCAAAAGTGTTTGGCATTGCTGGGCCTTCATTCATTTACTGGATGCCACTCAGCGTCTTTAAGGGAAAAGGAAATGTAAAACCCCTAAAAATGTTACTTTCTCCCAAATATACCAAATATATCCGATCATTTCAATATTTGGGGAGCAGCTGCCTTAGGAAGTATTTGCGAGCACATGTTTAAAGCAAGTTTTCTTACTAATTTTGCATGTAGAATCGAATCCGATTCCCACCATTTTTTTAAGATGGCGAGCTACTCGTACACGGGATTAAGTAGGAACTTCAGCCTTTGAGCACCCAAGTCCAGCACTCATTTTACTTATTAAATTAATCAATTTTCCTTAAAGTTTTACACGGAAACCTTGTACTCGTACCTTTTGTTCTTCGTGCTGTCCGAGAATTCGTCGGGTACTAGGTCTAGAAAACTCTGCAGCTTTTCCCACAGGACTACCTTAGGGTGATTTGCGTCCTCCCCTTTGACTTTGTGTAGTCTGGCCATCCTCCTCGCCACCAGTTTGTAAATATTTGGATCCCTTACGGTGTTGTCGTCCAGAGTGCATCCCGGAATGAAGCGGTATGCCAGGCCGTTCTCGAAAGTCGCATACAGGTTTGGTGCCAGATCGACACTATTTAGCAAGATTATGTTTCTGGAAAGAGATACTGGTTAGTGAACTTTTGAAAGAAATTTACTCTACATTGAATGATTTTCCATTAACCCCCCTAAATTAATTATTAAATTTTCAATTAAATATAGCCTTGGACATATTTCGTTAGGCAACCCATCACCGTTACTTTTGTTAGCATATTTTTTTTCATAAAAAATAAATTTTGTTCGGTTACCTAATCGGTGAAGGTCGACCTTAGTACGGATCCTGTACTATTACTATTAAATTATAAAAAAAAACGAAATTTAATCCATATATCATGACAGTTTTTCTAAATTAAAATTTCTATAGTTACTGTACTATTGCCACGTCACAACTTTTTGAAGCCTTTTCATTTTATAACTAGTTATAAAATGAATTGTCACTTTTTATCACTAATGATAAAATAGTATAACTTATTATTATAAGGTAAATTGAGGAAAGCAAATCCTTTTTATTTAGTATAAATATTTACACCAAGTTTAATTCCATTTTGATAGGATTTTTTTTAAATCCAACGTAGATGGCATCTGGCATCGATGACCTTAATGCAAAGCCACCTACGATGCAAGACTGAATGAAAAAAAAATCGTATTAGGTATTTTTTATGAAAAAATGTTGTCAATAAAAGTTTTTGCATCAAACCTTGGATTCAGTATACACGGATACATTTAACTATACTTTCTTCATTTTTGGATTACCCAGTAAATCGTAATCCTGAAAATGCCTAAGAACTTTTCAAAATAAGCAAAAAGTTTTTTTGTAGAAATGACTTTTTATCAAAGAACCAAAAATGGAAAAGTTTACAACTATAGTTCAGTCGATCCGTGGACACACTGTACATTGACCATTCCAAAAAACTTTCGACAGTAAACTTTTTAATAAAAGAATATCTAATATACAGGGTGTAATCAGTTTCATGTCATTAAAAAAAAACTGGTAATGGGGACCGACTAGACAAACAAAAAACCTATATGACTTTTTCCTCTAGGGGCACATTGAAGAGAACTGACCTAGGTCAACAATTTGAATATTAGGGTAGGAAACATTTGAGAACCACTGCCTTTCTGGGTCAATGGACGTGTACTTCCCAATTATACGACTTTTAAATTGTCATAAAAATATGCAAAGATTATCGACCGACTCGTTCTCGCCGGCCTACGATTCAAAGCAAAGAAGGGTAGCACCTTTGATGAGCACCCCAACCGAACCAATTATAAAAATATAAATAATTCTTTTTACAGAGCTGCGAGCAAATGATGGGCGTAGAGGTTTAAACACAGCATTTCTTTACATGGGTGTTTTTTTTTAAATTAGGACAAAATATTGGAGCTTCTATTGTTGTTTATAATTTATCAGATTTAAAGGGGATTTATTAACATTTGTAACCTAAGTGAGTGATCTGGGCTGGGTTAAAAGCTTCAAAAATGAGTAATTATTGCATGATATTGGGAAATAAAGAGTTAGACGTCTGAGATACGATAACAGAAAACAATTATGTGTATTTTAAGTTAGGAAAAAATCTGATTTATTTAACGAATTGCCAAACAGGTATCGAAAACTAAAATATTCGATAAATCTAGAACTTATCAATAAATTATTGTTATAAAGCTGTTCCGCAACAGCTGTATTTCCACGACATTCTCCATACATCAAGTGCATATCCGCGAGCTTTGGGTAAGTGTAATCTCCCATAGCGTTCAAAATCATAATTAATGAACGAGGATTGCATTTGCTAGTCTAACCAGGGGCCCCTAAAGTGGCCGGACCCCGGTACCACGGTACCTACTGACCCTCCCCTTGTGGGGGGCCTGCCTCTACTTAAAAGAAAAATGGCTGCCAAAAAATTAAAAATGTTTACACCTACCGAGTTTCCGCCTTCCTGTCGATGAGCAGATCGGTCTTATTTCCATACACCCTCACGAGCACCGTCTCCGAATCCTCAGCATCCTCTGGTTTGCACCCCACCAATTTGTTTGTAATGCCATCTGTCAACAGCTATTCATATTCATCTTTTATTCAAAAAAAATATTTACAAATATCAAGGCGTGCATACAAATAGTCTACAATTAGGCCAGCAATGAATATATTTTAATATAATTAAATGCAAATGCAACTTCCTTACATTGTAAGAGTTTTATAAGTTCTATAAAATTTTAATTCTTACAAAAAAATACTTGTCACAGGTAAGTACAAGCATATATCTTTCTAAACATCTGCTTTGATGGTTATCTGTCTCGATCCATATTGGATTATAAGAAAGACAATATGTACATTACACATTACCTAAAGTACCATTGTCGAAATAATGTTAACACGTAACACGTATTTATGAATGTTTTCAAGTTTGATATGACTGCTATTTTGATGAGTGGTTTTGTTTTATTTATTTTTGGTATCATTGAACAGGGTAGCTTGAATTAAAAGATAACATTATTGTGTCAGTCGTACTGAACGTAATGTTCACATTGTTTTTCTTATATTATAATGCAATGTTGATCGTGACAGATAGCCGATAAAGTAGTTGTTTAGAAAGATATATATACTTGTCTGTGACACATTTAGTGACAGGTTAAAATAATTATTACTGGCATTTTTCTGGAAATACTTTATTCTAATATTTTTAAGTTTGATCAAAATATTTTTTCTTATTGCTAGAACTGACTAATAAACAATACTGTAATTCTTGAATAATGCAAGCGAATTAGATATAAATAAAAATGAGAAAGGGGATTTTGCGACAGTTGGTCAGGAGGGGGTCCTGAACTACATAATATAATTGTTAATAAAAATACCACTCTGCAGAGGCGAGCGTAGGGGCATCTAGAATATGTATGTATTTCTATACAGCGTATTAAGCAACGTTCATCTTGGCTAGAGTACATCCGAGGAAACAGCGATCTCGTCCCACCTTTTAGCGGCTTGTATATCAGCGTATACGTAGAAGTTATGCAATTTAAGGCGAAGATTGCATAGTGCATCCTTCGGAGGGGATGTAGAGCAGTCGGTCCAAGTTAGTCAAGTAAAAGGTCCTCTTCGAAAATCTCGAGAATTATCATACACGCGAAAAAAAATGTTAAGACAAAAACTTGGTAGTTTGTAAAAGAAAGACCAGGCATTTAAAATATTTGTGTCTGACATTAGTCGTCACAGGTCGCCGACATAATTATTATTTTAGAGTGTTTCTAAATTATGTACGCCCACGCTTTTATTGGGTCGACCTTCACTTGACCTTAACTAACTGGGTAATAAGGTCTAAGGAAATGAATTTCACTCAGTTCTAATTGTTGTATCATTATGAAACTTGGCAATTGTGTGTAGCTCTGATGACAATACAATATAGTTTACTCAATATTATAATATGTTCAAAATGGCCGCCGCTCCAAGATGGCGGATTATCATTTTCTTTACAACCCCTTCGATATGGGTATCAAAATTTTTTTTCGCTCAAACTTAAAATCTCGACGTTTCATGACATTTTAAGCCTATTTGAACAATAAATATTTTTTAAAAATTTTTTGTCGTTACTATGCTTCCACTGGATGTGGAAGTAATTGCGATTATCTCCGAAATTTGCCCTTACGGGGTAGACAGAAAGAAAAGGTTCGATGATTATTTTTTGCTTTTTAGTGCAGTATTTATAAAAGCGTGTTTTCTTAGTTTTTTAAACCATTAATTTATTTTTGAAAACCCTCGAATACGTGTCTTTTTATTTCCTCAGAAGAGTCCATCGCTCGAATAATCACGTTTCTGACTTCAAAAATACCACTCCCTTTTTTACCCCTTCAAAAAGTGAAAATCGAAATTTCGTCTTAAACATAGGTATCTAATAGATTTCAACAAAAAATGTTTCTGCCAAATTTCACGCATTTAGATCTAACGAAAAAGCCTAAAATGTCAGCCCTCTTTTTCACCCGCTTGGGGGGTCGAATTTCAAAAAATCCCTTCTCAGTAGTGCCTACGTCATTCGAGGAACCTCTATGCAAAATTTGAAGTTTCTAGACCCAGCGGTTTGAGCTATACGTTGATAGATCAGTGAGTCAGCGTATTCTTTTATAGATATAGATAAATAAATACATAAATAAATATGTAAATAATGTAATGTAAATAAGAAAACAAAATCATGCACAATTTGCATAAGTATCAAAACACTTTCTAAATTTAATATTGCAATAAGTTGTTTAACATTCAAGTTTGGTAATGTCAAAATAACAAACAAGTGATATATACAGAGTGTCCACTTAACTCAGGAAAATCGATAGGTTTGTGACGGTAAGAAGACTGCAAAAGTCTGTTGAATAATTATATGACGTCTAAATTTGAGATTTAAAACAGGTAGTAATTAAATGTAATAATGGTTCAGCAAGATAATAGATGTTAGGTAAAAGTACCTAATAAATGCACAATAGAAATAATAAACGTTCATGAACAGTTTAAATGCTTAGTAACATCCAGCAAAATAATAAATGTTAGTATGTCAGTAAAAATAATAGATGAAAAGTAGTCTACAGACGACCCAGCCAACCGTCCTTCTCGGTACACTTTGAAAATTGCCATAACAACTCTCGCCAAAGTGAACTGGTCTGCTGGAATTCCAGGTCTTCAAAGTGTATCGACAATCGAGCAGACCACTTCAATCTAGCAGACCAGCTCACTTTTACGAGTTCGCATGGCAATCTTCAGTGTACCGAGAAGGTCGGTTGGTCTGCTCCCTGTCGCTGGGTCGTGTGTCGATCCCTTAAAACAACACTAAGGCATTCGGTAAAATAATAGATACCCATTAAAGTAAAAATCATAGGTGAAAAAAAAACTATAAGCGTCCAGAATAGCACAATATAGAACATATTTTAGAAACAATCATTGTTTATTAAAAACAATAGATTTTCAGAAATAATATACAGAGTGACTCACTTTTAACGCCCCCCACCCCCCCATATCTCAGTTATTAGTCACCCGATTTCAACCAAATTTGGTTCGAAAGATCTTTACTATGTGTTTTTGAGTAAATCAAATCTTATTTCAGTCATTGGCGTTCCTTTTTATTAAGAAAGTCAGTTTTTCGAAAAGTCATATGAGACACTTTTTATTGAAAAACTATCGCCATATTATTGATTAGTATGCTTTAAAACCCCTATATCCAAAATTTTGATTATGGTTTTCGAATTACGACTCCCTTAAAATTGCATTTTTGAAATATTAAATAATAGGGAACACAAATTTTCAATTTGTTTAATGTTGATAAAATTAGATTCTCTTTTGGTTATAATAACAGTTTTGATTATTAAACCCCTTGAAATGTGTTGCATTTGCCATAAAATTCAATTTGAAAGCCAACATGTAGTGACATCAAATAGTTTATTTACTCCTGTCAACGGTGTCTTAAAATTCGTGTTCTCAATGTTTATTCATTCGTTAATTTGTTCTCTGGAACTGAAAAATATTGTATTCGAAAAACTTTTGTCACACTCGTTTAGACATTAAAAAGAGTCATAAAAAAATTTAAAACGTCATTTTGAAAATTATTAAAAATCGAAAATCGGCCTTTTTCCTTCATCTTCAAGGCCATGGGGGCGCGGCTAGATATTAACCGATTTTGCTAAAAATTTAGCCGAATTAGTTTCAGATACGTAGCAACAAATTATAAGCTATACCATTTGCAAATTCAAATTTTCATTTTTTTCGGCCCGCCCTAGTGTATATACAATATTGTGTTAATAAATGATTTATGACGCAATAAACATCAAGTTCAATTACGTGGGAAAGGTCCATTACATCGATATTGAAATTTGTGCATTTTCAAAAACTTGGAAACGAATTGTTTTTCGAAAAGTCATTCCTCATTTTCTGTTTAAATTCACTTTTTCTGCTACTCAGTGACATCGTTCCTTTCAATTACACACACACATTTGAGTGTAAAACTAACACTCGTGTCTGTCACATTGTCTAGGACATCCTGTATGTTTCTAAATTTTAATTAGACCATTAGCATAACAATTTTAACGACCTTGGTCTTTAAAAACAGAAACTTCTTTAAGCCATATTTATAAAAAATTTAAAACAAATTCTAGCTGGTTTAAAAAAAAATATGATTTTTTAAAACGTCTGGCGTCTGCCGTTTTTTATTTCATTGGTTTTACAAATTGGATACATTAAGTGTAATCAGTGGAATATTAGGTTTGATTTAAACACAATATTATAGAAATCAAGTAGTAAACAAACAAGTTATTAAGCGAAAATCTAGAAACATATTTCAAATTGTAACAAATTTAAATGATCTCGTCTATTATAATATTGAGTGTAGCGTGTCCTATTTCACAATTATACACGCTGATAACATAGATGATTATTGTTTACAATAATAGTCCAGTCTGGAACGCTCAAAAAGAGGGTTCACGTAGAAATACAAATATGGTGAATGGATTTGAATGAAACCTTTTGTATTATCTTTGTTTTTGCTCAAATATGAAAGCTAAAAACTTTTTAAAAACAGGCCTTTATTATTATTTAGGTGTACTAAAAGAAAAAAAAATAAGTTATGTTGAATTAATTGTCGTAAGAGCCTTGTCGTGCGCGAGAAGTTCATGCAGGTATTATTTTTTTTTACATTTAATATATTTTTTAAATTTTTAGTTGCGTCTTAATCAGTTTTATATTCATTGCTTCGTCCTTAATTAAAATAATACCAGATCTATCGCCATTTCTTAGAATGCAACGTCTGAGTGACTACACTATTCGATTAAATTATACAGTGGAGCCAATAACGATTTTCACTTCGGAAAAATTCCGGGAAACGGTAACTTTTGAGAATACATCTCTGAACATGTCAGGAACAACATACCAAAAGTTACCAACAATAGTCCTTGAGCGTAATATGTCATTAAACAAATTAGTTGCAAAATACCAGTCTGTCAAATATACCTTAAAATATTTTTTTCTTTCAAAAAGTAATTGCACCATTCGAAAGTACGGGAAATTTCACATCAAAAATGTATATGAAGTTTTTTGTACGATCAAAAATGTGGGCTCCAGTTTTTTTTTAACGCACGAAAATGGAACGAAGAGACACGTAATTACGGTGCGCGAAGCGCGCACGGCCTCGGGCGCGCTACACCTGATTTGTTGTAACTTTTGAACTAATTAATGAAATTGACCTCACAAAAATTTAAATGAAAGAAGAAACATGTAGCTATTGAATTATTATATTTTCAAACATAACGATGAATGTATGTAGGAATAGTACATATATGAAGTCGGAACATAAAGAGATTTGCGATGAAATAGGTAAAAGCTCTACCATTTCTAAAAATTTGAAGATAAAACTTAAGTCTTTCACATTTTATTCTTGAAGTAATGTATAAAAAGATCCGATGAGTGAAAAAAATCTCAAAAATTTATTTTTGAAGATGTAGGTACACTTCCAAAATTTCAAAATTTTGAGAAAATGATCTGATTTGATATAATTATATAACTAACTTTAACTACCTATTTCTCTGGTTCAAATCGCGTTATTAGATCTCTGTAGGTGCGATTTTTTAAGCTTGAAATGTATACTTTAAGATGCTTCAAGGGGATTTACCTTAAAAATTTAATTAACTAACTTTTTAAAGAAAATTTAAAAAAATGTGCTCCAAAATTCGTGAAATTATGGGTAAAATAAACGTTAATAACTTTTATATAAAATTTATTTGGCCTACCTATCCAGCACATGTTTATAGTAGGACCTCAAAATAAGTAAATCTGATGATGAAAAAATTTTAGAATATATATAAACCTATAATTACTTTTCCGAAATATTGAAAAAATCATTTTTTTTCGGTAATTCGACTCAATGTTGATACAATTTTTATCGAAAACATTAAAACTATTCACATCCCAAGGAACAATTTAAAAGTCATTTGGACTTGAGGAGGTTTTAAGAAAGGTTTGTCAGGGTTAGGAAATAGTCTTATGCTTTATTGATGTTGTAGTTAAGGCCTTTTAGGCTTCAAGTATACTTGCTCTTATATGGTAAGTTTTAAAGCATTCTGTAAGACCTAATTATAAAGCTAATTTGCTTCTAGGATAATATGTATTTGTAATGGGTTTATCATACCTACATAAAACTCTCCATAAAGCTAATTAGTTTTATGAACGTCTTAAATTCCATTTAGATTTAAAAAGGCTTTAAATTATTTATGGTTTTAACATATTTGCAATAAATGCATTTTAAATCCTTTTTAAAACTAGACATTTTCAATGCCTGTTAGTACTTATTAAAGGCCATTACAAAAGTAGACTCTTAAAACATCCTTGGCAAATGTTGTGATGAAACCGTTATGAAGAAAACAGGCCTCTATAAATTTAAAAGACAAATTTTTATTCCATAAAACACTTTCTAAAACCTCAATAAAACATTTATTATAAAAATAATAAACAATATATACGCGTGCGTCACAGTGTCAAATTATTTTGAGGTTAAGTTTTAAGTTTTTTGTATCAAATGTTAACGCGGTTCGTCTTGGAGGCGGTTCTTTTAAATCCCAAACGTTTTATTACAGCTTTTATCGAGTGCATGTGATCTTCGCCAAGTGCATTTGCATTTATGTAAGGAAGGGATTATTTGTGATAGTATACAAAAAGACTAAAAGAACTTCATTTAGAGTAAAAATGTTCTAGGCCATTACCATTATTAGAATATATAGTTTAATGAGAGGACTGTAAAATGACAATTAGGTTTTTAGTTGGCCGGCCATGTTTTTCTTGTTATATAAAAATATTCAAGGTCAATCTCACAATTATAATTAATAATTATCACTTTTTCTTTAGCAAATTAAGGTAGAATTATAAGAAACGACTGAAAATTACCGTAGGAACTGAGAAGCAACCTACTTTTTTAAATTTGCTGATTACGCGTCTATGCAAATTTTGTATGGATATTAAAATCATTATTACTTCTGAGGCGCCCTTGTTTTTGGGGCCTTTCTTTTGTAGTTTTAACGATAAACTGCCGTTGGTTTTAATTTTTTTGTCATGCCTGATGTCTTTTTATTACCTTTTAAATCGGCCTTAGAGAAGTTATAGTGCCACTCTACGCTTTTTAAATTTCAAATTCCATTTTATCTTCAATAAGTCTGATGGTGTTTTTGCTTAAATCAGTTTAGAAAAAATAAATGCAATAATAAAATTATTTGGATTCCCTCGTGGACATTCTTATAGCTTCTCAGTTCTAATATGGACTTATAAGAGTTTTAAAAACCAGTTTTAAGGTAGCCTTCTAGGTGTTTTCTAGAAATGCAGGAAGCTAATAAAAACACTTCCGACAGCTTTAAAATAGGTTTTAAGAAATGTTTTAAAACGGCCCGAACAAGGTTTTCAAGCTCGGTATTATGATGGAATTTAAAAAGGCCTTAACAACTTTCATAAGGGTGGAACCTTTTAGGTTACAAGTCGCTTTATGATGGTATTAAAGATATTGTTACAGCAAAATAGATTTTTCAAGGCATTTTATAAATAGTTTTATAGCGCCCTTGTATTTATTTAAGAAACCAAAATTGTTCCTTGGGATGGTACAGGGCCATGAGTCAAATTATAATGCTTGACTAATAGAAAGAGGCTGAAAGTAAAACATCTTCGCGGCAATCAGTGCGCATCACCTGCCCCGCACGCTGCGCTGTGTGTGTGTCCGCAGAGCATTGTAAAAGTAGTTTGGGCATCTTTTCACATATCATCTTGTAGTGCTTTGTACAATATCACGTTTTCTCAGCTTCTTTTTAAATTTTTAATGTGATTATTTAAATTGTGTTTTTAATTGAATAGTGTCTTGAATTAGTTTATTGCTTGATGGAAGTCGGCCATATTGAATCAGCCATTTTGAATTACCATTTTTTGACATCATAATCTGTTTCAGCGACCTCGAAACCCCCCTTAAATGTCAATTTGAATTAAATTGCTTTAGAATTTTTCAACTTATAATAATTTTGTTAAAAAAAAGTTTATTTTTGTTTAAATAATTAATAAACAATTCCTCACGATTATATGTTTATAACTTTTTATTTTAAGCTATGTAAAAGTGATACCAAAAGGTTTTAGGTAAAATAGAAGCTTCCCGTAATTATTCCGAAATAATGCATATTTTCAGCCTCTATTGACTCCACTACTAGCATTTGACGAAAGCCGTTTTGAAATACCCTTTTTTTGTAATCGCAATTTTCAAGTCGGTATAACTTGAAGACTATCAAGTTACATGAAAAGTTGCATAGATCTTAGAATTTGATTCTTTTTCAGCTCCAATGTTTTTTTACCCCCTGAGAAGTGGTCGCTTCCACCCCGTATAAATTAGCAGGCCCCGCATAAAACTGAAACTTTTCTCTGATGCACTTGCTATTAAATTGCCAAAAAAATGAAATCTAATTCACATGACATTATTCCGAAGTTGAAACCTCTAGTTACTGTACTATATCACAATCTAAAATCGACTGAAACAAGACGCACATACCTTGCACTTAATGCCGTCCTTATCCCACGTAGGTCTGATCCTTTCCAATATTTTCAAAGCACCATCCTGTATGCTATTCTCATTTACGACCAGGTTAATATGAGGCACGTCCGTCGATTTTTCGCTCATGCTACGGAATTATCTGCAAGAAAATCAGCTGCTAGATTAATCGAGTACGTCCACCACGTTACAGCATACGTTTACGAATGTTATTTGTAGGAACATGAACATAGTATAGATAACGCTGTCATAATACACGTAATTGGAATAAGCAGAGGCGATTGAATGGAATTTGTGTTAGTTTGTTTGCAGTAGATAATGAGGACTAGACGAGACTGACATTGCTGCCTGGGTCTTCCTTTGCGCCTTTTGATCGATGCATTTCGATAATCGGTATTGGGTTTTGTACAGTGTGGTCCGGAAACAATGCAGATAAGCGAATTGTTTTAAAAGATATATAAATTGGTGTACTAGTCAAATAATTTTTTAGAAATAGTGAGGATATACAAAAGTCGTGCAATTTATCAATTAGGATCAATTAGGACATTTTTCTTGTCAGTAAACAAAAAAATAATTTTAATAAGAAATGTGCCTTTTTACTTCTCTCGCTTACCGAATGAAGTATTGTAATAGTCAAAAAATCAATATCCGAGATTTTTTTCAGGTTTTCGCATTTCAGAATATACAGGGTGTCTCACCAGGAAATACATCGATCGATATAGGCAAAAGTATGCACCAGAAAATTTTGAAAATTTAGGGAGCTACTAATAGCTGTGTTGCCAATCCAACTAAAATAATTACAAGCATCTGACACTTCCGGTTATACCGGAAGTCGATACCAACTTGCTTATTTTAAATGGAACACCCTTTATATTTTAGGGGTTTCGAAAAGAACATAAAATTCTGAGTAAAAAACATGTAGAATACTCTATGCCTAAACCCAGCCGTTTCAGAAATATGTGACATTTAAAGAAAATTTGACAGGTGTCATGGTTTGCAATAACCTTTATAACTTTCTTCGTGTAAAAGATACTCATTTGCCTTTTGGCACGTAAAAAGAACACAAGGGGAGCTGCACTCTACAATTCAATTACATTCAATAATAGTACACCAAGTGTTCCATTTTTGACGTTACATTTTGTAAACTTCAAACCGCGAAAACTTGTCAAATATTTTTTTACATCAAGTTATGTAAAATTAAATTCCTTTTTTTCTGATATAAGCATTGTGGGAGTTTAAGTTTTTAAAATAATTTTTATAATAATTAAATTACTTGGGTCATTTTGAAATTCAATAAGGTTCAATTCTGATAATAGACGAAGTGATTAAAAAAGTGAACCCGTTAAGAATTGCGACCTGTGTAGAGTGTTCTGTACGTACGTGCGTACGTACGTACAGACCAACTGACGAAGATATATTTCAGTTTTCAATGCAATTTTAAAACTTAACAAAAGGTCAAATCAATCTAAAAATGGTATCACGCTGAGCCAATTGAAATTTAGAAAAATGTATGTTGGAGATATAACTGAGGTGCATTTGGTAAAAAATGTTGATAGGAACATGGAAAATATTTTTTCAAAATTTTTTTTAGTCATCTTGTCGTTCTGGGAACCACTTAATTTTTAGTAGAATCTTTAAATACTATTTCACAATCATTATTTCATATTGATAAAACGGGTAGTAGTAGTACAGGAAAACTTTATTTTAACTCGAAAAAAATTTGTGCAGAACTTAAACTTTGGTTATAGGTTCAAAATAGACCAAAGTTCACGAAACAAAAAAGTTTAGTTTTACGGATCCGTGGGAACCTATCAGGGGGTGGAAAGGGAAATCTTTAATTAAAAAATTGATTTTTCTCTATTTTCTTGGGAAATATGGTATTTACAAAAAAATTGTTCAAATAAAAGTTGTTTCTGACAAAATTATCTTCAATTTGGTGTTAAATTTAATTTTATAGCAATAATTAACCGAAATACTAGAAGTTTCAACTTCGGAATAATATCATGAATTAGATCTCGTTCATTTTTGGCAGCTTATTAGTAAATGCATAAAAAAAAGTGCGAGGGCTTACTTTTCAGGAGGTGGCACCTAAAAAAAAAAACAAAAACATTGAGCTGAGAGAGAATTAAATTTTAAGAAGAAAAGGTTCTATGCAACTTTTCATATACATTGATAGTTATAACTACTAGAAAATTTGTGATTTTAGCTTGAAAAGTGGTATTCCAAATACGTTTTCGTGAAATAACTCGAAAGGTATTACACTGAGCAAAAACATGCTAGAGACAAATAAGAAAACTACTAAATTAAGGATATTTAGTTTAAATGTTAAATATCTCAGAAACTATGGCACTTAGGCCAAAAACGCTAATAACCAGAATGAAAAACTATTAATTAGGCTTTCAAATTATTTTTTTCATATTTTTATTGCATAAAAAACAAAGAAATTATGATAAAAACAATGTAATTTTTCACTTTTTTTTTTATAAAAACGTCGCAATTTTGTTAATGTAATTAGTCAGTAATTAAAAAAAATATATTCCCATATACTGTTGTTCGTTAATATATAGCGTGACCTAGACGCTCAAAGTTTGTCATCGGCTTACATTGCTTGTTTTAGAAAAAAATTGCATTTTAAACTGTAAAGGGATTTTAGAAAAAAATGTAACATTCTTGTTTCTCTGCAAATATCTCAATAAATATTAGTTTAAGAGAAAATATAATGGACATCAAAAATGAAGCTTATAAACTGATAATAAATTTGTTTTATTTATACATTTGTGTAGGGTTAATTGTTTCGTAGATATTTAATTTTATAGATGGCATCCGAACGTTTTTAGGATGAAGTATTTAGTTTAAAATGTTGAATATCTTAGAAACTGTGACACTTCCATCAAAAGTTCTAAGAAACAAAATTAAAAGTAATTAATCAATCTTTAAAATGATTTCTTGTTTGTTTCTACATCACATTCGATTCAGTGTGCGTTTTCACATTTTTGTTAACAAAATGTCGGCATTTTGTTATAGTAATTGCTCACTAATTAATTTTTCTTTCAAGAATGCTGTTTTTCGTTGATATATAGCATCACCTAGATGCTCAATTTATTCTGTCCCTTTAAAATACTTGTTTTTGAAAAAAATCCATCCGCCACCCCCCCTTCGAGAAACGGCCGTATTTCGGTTAATTATTGCTATAAAATTAATTTAAAAACACCAAATTAAAGATAATCTCGCCAGAAACAACTTTTATGTGAACTATTTTTTAGTAAAACTACCCCATTTTACCCCTGCGGACCCGTAAAACTCCTAGACTTTTTTGTTTCGTGAACTTTGGCCTATTATAACCAACGTTTAAACTCTGCACAAATGTTTTTCGAGTTACGGTCATTTTTTTTCAATCGTTTCCTGTACTATAGGTTATCCTAAAAAAAAAAATTACATATTTTTCTAGATTTCTTTTTGTCTATAAAAAAAATGTTTGCCTTCGATAGACGACAACTACAAATTAATTATATTTATGCTGGCTGTGTTGTGATTTTTGCGCATTGAAATTATATATTGAAAGCAAACACAAGCTACCGTAAAATTACTAGAATTCGCACATCACTCTACAGCAAGGAAAACACAGTCACTCACACTTCACGTTGTTGGAGATAATTGAAACAAAACGCAGTCGTCATACTTGATGCTGGTGCCGGTTCGTTTACTAAGTCAATTATGTAATTTTTAAATCGCATATTCAAAACGTGGGGGAATTATGGAATTAATACTGTTAACATTGTTGCAGCGTGGCTCTCACCGCGATAGACTGTTCATGAAATCTCCATGTTTCCGAGAACCATCGATGCTGGAAATATGGAGCACGCATAAAAGGTAAAAGTCGTTACTAAACAGCGCGTACCCCGCAAGTTGGTTTATCCAATAGGCAATATCCCTGATATCCATAAAAAACCTTGATTTTTAGTTCGTTAATCGGTAAAAAAAAAATGAATGAATACATAAAATAAACAAATAGAAAAAAGCCTGTTTATTTATTTTTTTTAATCGACTTCATACAATTTAAAAAAGAACGATGTTTTCAATTCGACCCGTATACAGGGTGATTCGCGATGAATGTGCCGTAGCCTAATGGCAGATAGAGCACTTCAAGGCGAGTCTAGATCACTAACGAAAAAAATGTTTTGACCACTGGTTAAAAAGATACAGGGTGTTTTATGCTTTTGGTCTGAAAATCCAAAGAGCTATATCTCTGCAACAGTTGGATGTAATCGAATGAAATTTACCAATAACATTCCTCAGCTGGGACTTGTCAGAATGCCCTACTTGGTTTTGAAAAATCCAAGGCGAAACTCGGAAAAATCTGTCCTCTTGGTTTTTGACAAAAAAGTACATTATTCTATCGCATTTTTGAAAAACTTAGCGGATTCGGAAAGTACAGAAAAATGCTATCAGAGTAGCGATTCAATTTTGACGGCACACCTAAACTGTTTCGGCAAAATAATCACAAAAACCAATTAGCGCATCACGACTAACACTTTGACCAGGTATTATCTATGGAATGGTTTCATAGAGTCTATTCAAATGCTTCAGATCCATATCCCTTCTAAGACTTTACATAATACATAGCAAAAAACCTTCCTACCTAGTCGATAAGAAGAACAAAAAACAATAATTACTTTTTTATTAAGTTTTTGTTTAAATTTTTATTGCAACTTGCATAATTTTTAAACGGTTTTGTTTTCCTCTCCTCCGAGAGTAAAGTCCCTAATGTGAAGGGATTTTTATTGTTTGTTTTATTGTTAGCAGAGGTTTTGTTTATAGTTTTGGTTTTGGTACGGGTAGTACTATTTAAAGTACTTACATTTACAATTTCTGTTTTAGTCAAATTATAACTTTTGAAATTAAATCTAACCTTGGTAATTCCGAGTGCATTTTAGTGTTTTCCTTCAATTTTTTTGTAGTAAATTCTAGATAAATTTTATAGTTTTTGTCTAGAGTCACATAAGTCAAAGTGTTGGTAAATATTGGCATCTCTGTCTAGTCATTTACTTGAACAATATTTAACAATTCTTGCCCTTCATTTTTTTTATTATCAACTAGTCCCTCATAATTGCCTATTTTTTATGTGAATACCTGGACCCTGGACCACTCACCATCCGGAGAAAGAACAAGATAGGAACCCGTTATTGTCAACGTCAATCAGAGTTACGTAAGCCAACCTAACTAACATCTGCTTTATTTTGGTCAGAAGAAATTAATGTAAACCAGTTAATATTTTCATTTAGTATTAACTTTTAAACATTTTTAGTAATTTGTTATAATTTGTTTTTCTCCATTTAACATAACTTCATTTAAACATTGTAAAAATATTGTATTTTTACCTCCATTTATTAATTATATTGTTTTTTTAAATACATGAGTTTGATTGTGTTCACCTGTAAAAATTTACAGAATACCACAACTTATTTGTTTTGTTTTTGCTTAAAAATATTGTTGGAAGTATTGTTGAATACGCTGGCACCCAAAACTAGTTTTTTAAACGACTCGAACCTCGACCCAATCACTGAGCTTAGCTGGTTGCTACGTTTCGTTCACTTTTGGTCTTCAGCCGCCAACAGGGGAAAAGGTGACGTTGCAAAATGTTCTCACATTTTAGATACATAGATTAGATGCCATAGTTCGGAACAAATAAAAAATTTCACAAGTAGGGCCTTGTATATTATATATTTTTATCAACAGCATTCAAAACATCCAAACAAGTGTCGTAAACTGTCAGGTTTCCTTGCTCACCTTATAGCAGGTAGAGATCAACTGAATTGAAACGTTTCAACTTCTTAGTTGAGTAAAAGTGCTCCTGCGTTTTACATGTGTTTTAGTGACAATATTATTTTAATGGTATTTGAAGGTAAGTGGCTATAGATTTTTTTTTTATTTAGATTTACAAAGAAGATAAAAATTTAAGCTTGAGATAACATATTTTATAAATAAATAAGCACTAAACTTTTAATTTAGACCTCCGCAGATTACCCCCAACTTGTTATATTCAAATAAAAGCTTCTAATATCATAAAGAAGAAGTAGCGAAAGTTTGCGATCCCACTTGTTTTTAATTAATTTCATAATCAGTGCCCAAATTTCTTGAAAATCATTTTTTTATATATCGGTGTCTAATCCCAGACAAAGCAAGTCAGATAGATGCCATAATGCCTTATCTTTTACAAAAGTTAGGTAACCACTCATTCCCAAATGGTATTCTGAGCAGCATTCGCAGGCCAGTGAACCCCGTTTGTAGCAAGATAGGGCAAATATGCTGAGTCGGGAAGGCATCCGGGGAGATTTGATGCTGGCTGACATTGTTTACCAAGCAATACCCTCTACTTCAAAGGAAAATACTACTATAGCTTGGTAAACAATGTCAGACAGCATCAAACTTCCATCAAGCCAAGAACCATTATGTTTTAAACATCGCTTCTAATGTCTCTCCGACTTAGCCCATGTTTGTCCTATCCTGCTACAAACAAGGTCCACTGACTTACGAATGCTGCTGAGAATATCATGTGGGAAAGAGTGGTTACCTAAATTTTGTAAAACCTGAGACATTATGGCATCTGACTTGCTTTTCCTGGGATTAGAGACCCATATTTCAAAAATTGACCTTCGAAAAATTTGGATGCTCGTTCTGAAATTAAGAAAAACTAGTGAGATCGCAAACTTTCGCTACTTTGTCTTTGTGATATTAGAAGTACACGAACTAAGTGTTTACTTGAATATATAAGATGTTGATGGTACTCTACGGAAGTTTGAATTAAAAAGTTTAGTTATTTATTTACAAAATATAACTTCTCCATGTTATCTCAAACTTAAACTTTTATGTTCTTTTCAAATCTTCTAGAATGATTTTTCAAAAAAAAAATTAGCTTCAAATACCATTAAAATAATATTGTCAGATTTACTCAAGTAACAAGTTGAAATGTTTCAATTCAGTTGATCTCTACCTGATATAGCGAGATCGGAAACACGACAGTTTACGACACTTGTTTGAGTGTTTTGAATGCATTTGACAAAAAATATATATACGCATAAAGTTTGGTCATTTTACTTTCAGGAAATAAGATGATTATTAAAACATCATAACATTTGCCAAAATGGTATTTTGTCCCCCTAGATTACGAGAATTTAACTGTGCGTAAGTAAACACACAAACAAGGCAGCAAAATTACCTACCTGCAAAAATCTGTGTTCGTGTTTCAAATTTGACTTACACTATCTCTTTATCTCGTATTTATCTACAACTCCTGGAAAAACTTTGTCTTTAACTCTTTAAACCCACTCCACTTCGAAATTAGAGCTCTATGGTATTCGTTATTATTGCGGCGCAAGTCCAAAAGTATATCGATTTACAACTAAAATCGATTGGATTGCCTTGAGAACGAAGCACGGGTTGCTTTTTCTTTGACATATTGTAAATAAAAGAAAACGACAAACCTAAATAAGTAATTACAGTACCTAATTAGTAAAGCTAAACATCGACATTCTATAAAATACTACAGTATCCCAGAAAATAAAGAGCAAGCAAAGTTGTTGCACAGTAAATATATTTTTTATACAAATTTCAGGTATTTATTGTTGAAGATTGGAGGAGATGTAACGCTCATAGAAAATTTTATTTATTGGTCGTTTTTTTTTTCTGTGATGAAATAAATTTCTATTTGATTTACAATCTTTTAAGGGTTCTCAATGTATTAGGTAAAAACATGTATCTCTATTTCGATAGAGAACCCTAGTCCATTGTCAGATATATATACCTACTTTTGGAGGATACACAATTCTCCTTTCCTTTTTTTTAATTATCACCCAAGACAAAGGAGGAGTGCCTAAAAGACCGGTTTTTGGCCCCTTTTTTTTTTTGGTAAAAAAATTTCGAAAATTTTTTTTTATTTTTTTTTACACAAGAGGTCGATTTTTTACCGGCCGATTTTTTTGGACAAAAACCTGTTTTCCCATGAAAATTATTCGAAAATTAAGGGAATGGAAAAATCGCGACACGAAGTGGAGCGATTTTTCCTATGTCCCTTAATTCGAGCATAATTTTCATGGAAACAGGTTCGAGTCACTCAAAAAAAATTTACTCAAGTAGAAAATCAACCTCGTGTGTATTACAGAAGATTAATATATGATTATAAAATATTATCCAAAATAATTATTAAAACAACAGAACTGTTTATTTAATGCTTTAAAAATAACGATTTATAATTAAAAATAAACATATTTTCTAATGTTTTTTTATCATGTTATAACCTCAGTCAGTCAAAATATTTGCAAGTTCATCATAGTAGTCGAGGCAATAATGCTCTTTGCAAAAAGCTTTAAATTGTTTCCATATAGAATTTTTAGTGTTTCTCGTTTTAACTGGGACACTTCCATTCATAGCTTCGTTAATATTTTCTTGTAAACATCACCAAATCGCTTTTTCTCTTTAATTTTGTGAACGGAAATCAAGATGAAAACGTGAAATGTCAGATTTTAATAATTTCAATGACTTTTTAGTTTGACACATGATGGTTACTACGAAAAAAGTAACATACATTTTTCTCGATTTTTCCACTTATCGATAGCCGTTTTTCTCACTTTAAACAAATCCTATTGGTCGATTTTTTTGAAAATGTACGTTTTGATTGGTTAATAAAGTAAGAATATATTAATCATATATATTCAATATCTAATCTCTTCCACTCCAAACAGAACTTCTCCTCCATGTAACCCCATTAAATTATTAAAGAACCAGTTTACAGTAGCACACATGCATATTTTTGAACTTGAAAATCATATTTCTTTTGAATAAACTATACCCTAAGCTCCCCCTACTACTAGGCAATACCCCAACACCCCCAACCCCCAATGAAAAGCACCCTCTCCTTCCACAACATAAACCTTTATGCTGCTACCAAATATAAAATAGTTTTAAAAGAACTTTTTATTTATTAAATGTAATTATTAATAAAATTCCAATTCCTCTTATACCCCTCCCCACCAATACCCTTTCTCCCGAACCATTCTGTTGTGTAGATAAAATACTTCTGTTTACACAAGAATGTTATAAAAATGCCGTTATTTTAAAAATTCGGCAAGAACATCATTTGTACGGGAAAAGTGTGCAATTGCTATCATATTTGAATGATAATGTGGTTATGATTCAAATTTCTTGAGCAGTTACACGGCATTAAAGAATCTGCTAATGAATCCGCCTGCTCAACACATTTTCTTAATTATTTTTTTTAGGGTGACCACCCTGTGTATATTACATTCATAATTTTCTTCTTTGGTAGTTGTGTTAACTGCATGCGAAATATGATTGCCCTCCGTCACATCTTTTTCCTTATTTTTTTTATGGTGATCACCCTGTATATTTTTCATTTCTTTCTTTCTTGACAGTGTTAACTGCACGCAAAATATTATCGTTATCGTCACATTTTTTTAATTAATATGTTTTTAGAGTGATCACCCTGAGTATACTTTCATATTTTTCTTTGACAGAATTCTGAAATAATTGAATACCACCTAAACTGTAAGTTTTTTATATAGGGTAAGCAGCTATACATGAAATGACAATTTACTGCAAAATCTAAAAATGTAAAAATATTCAGGGATTTAAAATAAGTTGGTTGCCTCTTCCAGTATAAGTATAACCGAAAGTGATAGAAAACTAAAAATATTTAGTCGTATAGAGCGCCATGGAAAACCTAAACAAAGTCCTAGGTGTATTCTTGACAGTTTCAAAAAAACAGATAGTTTAATGTCGCACCCTGCACAGCTGAACAATCATACACCCTGTGTATTGTTAATGCATCTGTTGTAATCGACAGTATTTAGTAAGAATGCCTGACGAATTTTTAAAATTGTAATTTTACTAGGCGAAGATAATTACATACATTTCGAACGTGACTGAAATAATTTTGCAATAAATGAAATTCTCAGGAAATTATAATATAAGTAACCATAACATAGTAACAGTGTACAGGGTGGACCAAATTAGATGGGATTTGGGGTTTTCTCTAAAATTATGGCAGCTAGACAGAAACGAATATAGAGGTCCTGAGCTCGATTTTCGAGAAACAAACAATGGCGTAAACCGCGATCGTCTGTCTTTTTCAACTACCGAGCGTTTTTGGAAAATTGGCAGTTTTGATGATCTCTATATCTCAATTACCAAGTGTCGAATCGAAAATCGAGTAACACATTCTTAAGGCACTTTTTTTGAGTAGAATCCGTTGATGATAAGAAGAAAATTATGCATGTCTCAGTTTTCGAGATATAAACATAACTTGTGTTTTTTTAAATGGAACACTGCAAATTATTTCATTATTCGATCACAACTTAAATTAGCTATCCAACGATATATCATATGTCATATTTTTTATCTCTAGAAAAAGTGGTTAATTTTTGAAAAATTTAATATACCTATTTGTGAGGAGGCCTTGGAAAACAGCCACTTCTTATAACATAAAATAATTTTACCAAAAATAGAAAAAATGAACTACAATAAATGTTCGAATTGTCTTTCATTGACATCTATGCATGTTTGACACCTTCTCCTTACAGCACTTGTTGCATTTCCAATTATGACAGGAGTTATTACCCGAAACGCAGCTAATGTTTTGTTTTCCAATTTTTCTATGTTATTAGAACGTTCTTTATATATAATATTTTTTAAATAACCCCAAAGCCAAAAGTCGGCAGGGGTTATATCGGGAAATACAGCTGGCCAAAAAATAGGACCATTATTTCCTAAAAATTAAACAATATCTGAACTACTTTGAAGGGGTCTTAAAATTGAAAATAACAAATTACTTTGAGAAGTTCAACTTGTTCAATAACTGTCAGTTTGGTTTTAGAAGTAAATTGTCGACTACCCATGCTATTAACTCTTTGACAGACTCAATCAACAGAGGCTTTGAACAAAACGAAATATTATACGCCCAATTTTTGGATCTAAGCAAAGCATTTGACTGTGTATCCCATGATATATTATTGAAAAAACTTCAATTTTATAAATTCTCTGCTGACAGTCAAAAGCTACTCGCATCGTACCTTGAAAAAAAATGTCAGTATGTGAATTACCAAAATATGAATTCTGGTTTCATAAATATTAAATTTGGAGTACCTCAAGGCTCCGTATTGGGTCCAACTCTTTTTCTCATCTTCATAAATGACTTACCCAACAATACTGTTTCGGCAAAATCTGTTTTATTTGCTGATGACACCACTTTATTAAACACAAACCAGGATATCAATGCATTGCTGTCCAATGTGCGCGAAACTCGGTCAACTATTCAGGACTGGAGTCTATCAAATAAATTAATGTTAAACGAGAAAAAGACACAAACAATGATTTTCAGTTTAAGACAGTACACAATAGATGACATAAATATAGTATCCATGGATTGTATTAAATTCTTAGGAGTTCACGTGGACAACAAGTTAACTTGGGAAAAACATGCCAATTTTCTGTGTGATAAGATGGCTAAAAATTTATTTCTTTTAAGACACCTAGTGAACTGCATGTCCCAGGCAACATTATTAGCAGCATACCATGGACTAATCCACTCTGCAATCAGCTATGCAATTTTGGCCTGGGGTCACTCTTCCCATTCTGCTGCTGTTTTTGCTATGCAAAGAAAAGCAGTTAGAATAATTGCCGGGTTAGGATACAGAGATGATTGCAGAGATTCTTTTAAAAAACTAAATATCCTAACCCTGATTAGTACATATATATTGCAGTGTCTCCTTTACATCAAAGAAAATGAAACAATGTATACACCACGTGATCAGATCCACTCATACTCTACCCGTAATAAAGATCATTTGAATCATGACTTTTTACGACTCTCTAAAACTCGCGATGGAATAAGGTATCACGCAATAAAGTTTTTCAATGCTTTACCCCATCCCATCAAGGAACTGGAATGTAGACGTTTCAAATCTGTGATAAAAAAATTTTTAATAGACCATGCCTTTTATAATTTTAAAGAATTCTTAGATGCTGACTTTTCCACTATGTCTAATAAATAAGGTTTTTAATTTATTTGTTTTTACGGTGTTATTTTTACCTTCAAACACCATTTGTTTTTGTTTTTCTCTCTTTTACTTTAGACACTACATTATGTAGAAAATTGTATCACTTTTTTGACATGTGTAAATACTCTGTATAATGCACCAATAAAGATATTATTATTATTATTATTACTTTGTTGTTTATTAATGTCCAGTTAGCTAAATTAATTGCTAGTTATCAATTTAGTTAACTTATATTAGCTAACTAGATATTGATAAACTAGTCCTGAGTGATATATAGATACCATCCAATCCTCCCCAAATTGAGCATTTAAATAATTTCGTGCTCATTTGACGTATGACCTGGGACGCCATCGTGTTGGTAAATTAATGTTTGAAATTGTGTTATAGGCATATTGTCCACAAAGGGCTCCACTTTTTGTCGTAGCATGTTAATCTCTTCTTCTCCTTGATTTGCCTATTTACCTCCATTTACTTAACATCAACTTAACATCTCGACGTTTCATGACATTGTATTTTATACTCTACCAAAAAAGGTACGTATATAGTGTTTTGCCCTATCTTGCTTAGTTTTAAAGATATTGATGAAAAGGCATAAAAAGTTCCCTTATTTTGTTGCACAATGGGTGCAATACTTACTTTAAATCAACTTCATTTTTTGACAGTGGCCTGTAGAGATTATTATATCAGATACAAATATTTTATTTGCTTGCACTATTTGTATTCTTAAATTTTCTTAGCAGTTATTTTTAACCATTTAGTATAAGCCACCACATAATCTGAGCATCATAAGCTCGCAAATTTCCTGTGTATTACTTTTAGCCGAATCTGTTTTATTTAAATTATTTAACATCACTTAATCCCTGAAGAGTCGAACCCTCTTGGGTGTAACACTGTCAGTGGAGTAATTTCCACAAACAGCATAGTTTTTTCATCTTCGATGATGGCAACTTGGTTACTGAAATGGAATGGAATATGGAACCTACCTCAACTTTTTCATAAATTCAGATAATGAAGTAAATTTCATCTTTAATGATGAAAGTAGGTGTAAAGAAATAATTTTTTTTTTTTTTAATAATCAACACTTCTCCAAAATTTATTGACATCCTCAGAATCATTCGTGTTTTCTCTTGTCCAGATGTGTGAAAATTTAAAAAGAACGTAACACATTGATATGCACAAATAACTGGGTCACCCATAAATCGACTTTTTGTTGTATTTGTTTGTGTATATCAATGTGTTACGTTCTCTTTAAATTTGAATACATCTGGACAAGAGAAGTATTCTTTTACTACAAGCAATAGATTATTTAGCCCCAACTTTCTTGTATCCACTTTTTCTTGCTTCAGTAGTGGTATTTGCATTCCGGACTTAGCATTATACCTGCATCTCCAAAAACAAATGCCATGAATCACCAGTGCCATTATACGAGGAACCATCAGAACTGCTCCTAAACACTATACTTAATGCTGATCTAAGCACTTTTGTGCTCGGAAGCATCATGCTTATAAGAGGACTTTTTAAAATTGGTGCTTGCGTGCACTCCAAAAGCTCCCAAGCACTTCAAAAGTATCTTGCGAGCAAGGCATCACTTCTGCATAAAATTTGTATACTGGATATGGGTATAAAAACGCCGTTAAACATTTGAACTCACCCAATTTAGAAGAAAAAAATATTATAAAGACCATTTAAAAAAAGTTTTTATGACAAACAAAAAGAATTATATCAAATGTAATTTACATCACATCTCATGTAATAATTCTTAGGAAACTGTTTTAAAAGAAATTGTCTTCATTCCTAACTTCTTTCAAAATACTCTAATAATCTTATATAAATTTGGTGTGAGCCCAACGATGATTTGCTTTCTTCGAACATGGCTGGGATTATCATATTATATTACATTACAGGTACAAGCATACCAATTTCACATAAAAATGATACCATTATTATCTATAGCAGAAGTGCCAAAATATTTCGTCTAAAAAAATAACTAAACAATTCTCCAAAACGTGATAAATTGTTTCTATCTTTAAAAATAATTCCCTGTCAAAGGTGAAAATCAAGATAGTTATTAAAAAAAAACAACTTCTACTTTAACACCCTGTATCTGATCCACAACATTTTACTAAAGTATATTGTGTTAAATCTCATATTTTGGTCCACAAATCTGTCATTGCTCCATGGTTCATCGGTAATGGCCCACCCTGTATAATTTTGACCAAAAGTAAATTTTCATACTCATATAAAGAAAAATAACAATTTTTCCAGTGTCTACTCTATATGATAGTTTTTTACTCCAGAGATGAAAATATTTTCATCTTCAAAGTAAAAAAAATTTACTTTCATATGGAGTAGACAGTGGAAAAATTAATATTTATATATGTATGAGTAGAAAGAATAGCATTTCCTACTCCTACTTTAAAAAATACGTTTTTCATATATATGAAAATAACAATTTTTCCACTGTCTACTGTATATGAAGGTGGCATTTTTTTTACTCTAGGGATGAAACTATTTTCATCTCTAGAAGTGAATATGAAAATGTCAAATTTGACATAAAAAATTTAACATTTTCATCTCTAAAGTAAAAAAATGTCACTTTCATATAGAGTAGACAGTGGAAAATTTGATATTTACATATGTATGAGTAGAAAAAAATAGCATTTCCGACTCGAGATGAAATAGGTTTTTCACGAAAGAAACGATATTTTTATCTCTTGTTGTAAAATACACTATTTTCTACTGACGTTTACAAATGTTTTATATTTCAGTACTAATTTGAGTGTGGAAAAGATATTTCTGCACTAAAAAAAGTTATAAATCGATGTTCTTAGAACAAAATATCAATTTATTGTCAAAAAAAAGTAATGTCAAGTATAAAATTTTTAAAAATCTCGGATTAAATCATTTTCCCAAACGGCAGTAGAAAAAATCATGTGTGCAACACAGGAAAATTGTCTTTTCCGTAAGCGGCGCATTTTTAAATACGGCTTATGCCTAATACGGAAAAAAACACTTTTCCTAACTTGTTGCACAAATAGCTATTTTTTTTTTAGAATTTTCACCATTTTTATTTTTATCCTCAAACTTTTTATTACTTCCTCGTAAATACAGATTTAAAAACTTCAATTTGAGGGAATCACTAAAAATAAAAAAGTATATGTAGAGTGCCTTTGGCAAACTGTGTTCCTTCATTGTCATCCTAGGTAGTTTTTGTTGGCCTTTATCCTTTTTTATAAATAACACTTAAATTCAATCAAGATCTAGTCTCAATAGAAAAATAGATACACCATTATTTAAATTTTTTTAAAATGCTTAGTGTTCGTAAATTTAATCATTTTTTCAGTACTTGGTGCTCGAAAATAAAAAGCACTTGAGTGCTTAGTGCTGGCGAGCACTTTTTGTCGGTTCTCGATACAGCTTTGTTCTATTGTGCCATAATTGTATTACAGGTTGTAATAGAAGCCACTTTGAATTACGCATATAAGCGATATGTTAAAAAATGGTGGATAAGTTGCTTCTTAACCCTTATACTCTATTATCATATGGAGCACTAGTTTCTATTTTAAAACGTCTTCTGGGCGGATTATACTCAACAGCCCACACTAAATATACAAGAAACCATTATAGCCCAGGAGATAAGTGTTCAAATTAGTGATTTAGGAGAAAGTTTTGCGGGAGATAAAATTGTGCTTTGAGAGAAAGACTTTTTAAAAACACCAATAAACTTTTTATTTGAACACCTTTTTATTTTTCTACAAGTTCGATGTTGATACAGTGGTTGACAAACTAGATCTGGTCTCAATTTGAAGAGAACCTGTATTTATAAGCTTGCTTATCGCAATTGCTGAGTTTGCATAATCAGCATTTTATTTAGGTTATCTCCAATACCGAGAATTGTAACTCGGGAGTATTGGAAATATGTGAAATTAATATGTGCTGTTTACAAGCTCATATATTACGATTAAAATTTTGTGCGAAAAAACCTCAAAAAATGTGAAAACATGATTTTCCCATTATCTGTTTCAGTGCACTTTTCGAAAAAATATTTCTGTCCTAAATCAAAGAGAAATAAATTGTCTACAAGGACATGGGTAGATAAGGGCCTTTTTCGCCTATCGGCCATGCCATGATATATTTTCCGAGTAGTATATGTCTTAACAAGTAATAAAAAATACTTTTTTGGAATAGAACATTGTGTATCTAGTAGTAAAAGCAATACTTTCCCGAACGACGCACAGTGGGGCAAGAGACCCAAAAATCAAAACATGTAATAAAGTTAACACGATCGCTCTTTTGAGCTGTGTAGCCAACACCTTTACACATAATAAAATAAATCGCAATTGGTCATTACATGAATCATTTCAGCGCCAACATCAGTCAAAACTGAGTAGTGCAGATAGTGCGTTGTGAATTTTAAAGTTTTATTAGATCTTTGTGCTCGTTTGTTTATTACTGTATTAAAATTCTAGTTGTTTGCTAGGAAGTTCAGATGTATATTACATTTTCTAATACTTATAATTTTGTGATAAGCAGAAATATTTTTGTAAATGCCAATTTAAAGTTGTCAATGTAAAATGTTAATTGTTCTTAGTAATAATGGAACATTTAGTTTGGTTTCAAGTGCGACCAAGCCTTTTTTTAAAAATAGATGTATTATTTATTTATTAAATATATTACGTTTGAAATTTGTGCCTTTATTTTGCTCTTCACTTTTAAAATTGAGATTATTTCTAGCCTGAAACGCTTTTTAGCAAGTATATAATAATTATTATATTCGAATGTTTTTTTCGATACTTATAAAACCTTTATAAGTTAGATTTTGTAAAATATTTTTCCCATCTCTAGCATTACAGAATACATAAAAATACAACATTTCGTAATTTTCTGTTGATATAATTTTTCTATAAACCTGAACCTATTTTTGAATCGCATTAGCCAAGCTTCAGATTTTTGGCCAGATTTTCGGGTCTCCTGCCCCATACTGTGCGACATGTAAATTGTTGACCGAGACCAACTAGCATTGAAGTCTGGGAATGTGCAGAACAGAATAGGCATGCTTCTGCTTCTGAGATATTAAAAAATAATGATTTAAAAAATAAAATAAAAAAATTTAAGCCGTTGCGGACACGTGTTCATATGAACTTTTATTCATAAAATGACTGGAAAAATCACACCTTGAAATATTAGCACGTCATTAAGGAACACCCTGTATACAGGGTGCGCCACTTAAAACTCCCCAGACTTGTAACTTTTTTATTTTTGAAGCGATGACTATGTTGGGCACATCAAATTGTAGACATTTTTAAAGACTTTAAACATGCATACAGGGTGATGTAAAAAAAAATGTTTAGAAAGGAAACTAAATTTCTTTGAATATATTTTTACCTCACCCTGTATTAATGTTTTCTTATACAGATTTTAATTAGCTTCAATTTGTTATTAAAATAAAAAAAATTTAAAAATAAAAATTTTGCAATTTCCTATTTAGTACATTTTAATATAAGTTTGTTTTTAAAAATATTTATTTCTTTTGTTTCTTGTTGCTGTTTTGTTACGTTGAATATTTTTTGTGATATGTCTTTTACAGATAAAGCATACAATTATTATTTACATTCTTTTCAAAGTTCAGTTTGGAATCGGAGTGTTTTTAATTTTTTGTTCTAAAACCGAAAAGAATTTCGAGTATGACGTAATGACATAAATTGAAGCTAATTAAAACCTTTATAACAAAACATTAACGCAATTCATGTACAGGGTGAGGTAAAAAAATATTCAAGGAAATTAAGTTTTCTTTATGCATAAAAATCACCAAAGTCACAATTACGGGTTTTAAGAAAAACTTATGTGAATGCTAGTTACGAGACATCCAATTTGAATTTTCTCAATTTTTTCAAATGATATATTTTTCGACGATGTGATGAAGATATGAATACTTCCCTATGGCTAATTGCACCCTTTTTGTTTTATTGAGAAATAAGTAAAATCATTAAAAAAGATTTAATTATTTTCGAAAATATTTGATTTTATTTTTATTAAAGGTACTTCTAAAATGATTTAAGTTATAAATCAAAAATCATTACCAAAGAAAATATTTGAACTCAAAAGATTTAAATAAAAAAAAATGATTTAAATCACAAAAATGATTGATTTAAATCTTATGTTTCAGCTGTTATTTTTAATACTTTTTTTTCTTGTGCAAACAAAAGTATACTGCATAATTTTGAACAGAAATGTGTTGCAGAGAAAATCATCTCACATTTTCAAAACAGCTGCAAAATTTTCTTTCGAAACTACTTATTTGCTGGACTATTCCGAAATTCTTACTTTTCAAGAGGGCCTTAGTTTTCTTCTGCATCGAACTTCGAATAATGATGTGTGACTAGTCCAGTCTAATTTGGGTGCTAATGAATGGATTTTGATGAAACCTTGTACAATGTGTTTGTAATGACGTTAATAAAAAAGTTGAAGAAAAGATTAGAGTAGGAAATGATCGAAAGGGGTAGAAAACACCCCTTTTATCACAGGTTCCGTAACTTGTAGAATTAGGTCAAAAATGAAAAAACAAAACAACATATTTACCTTTTTTTGGCCCAAAATAAAATGTTTTTACTCTTGTATATTTTTTCAAAAAATGCATATTTTTTGAGATATAGCCACTTGAATATTCCTAAAAGTGAGGGAGGGGAGATGTAAAAGTTGAAAAAAAAATCTGAAAAAATTCAGGTGAAGATATCGTTGAGGTCTTCTAAACATTTTTTTGTAACTTGCTAATTTTCCGAGTTACAGGCAGTTTTTCACGAAAAATAATGTACTACATTTTTTTCACATTAAAAATACATGAAAATTTACTTTTTCACATTTTCAATTCAAAAATTTTATTGAACCTTTAAAAATGGTATAACTGAATAGGTTTTATATTTTTTAATAATAATATACAGTGTGTCCCAGGATAGATGTAACAAGAAGTGTAATGGACCAAAAATTTTGGAATTTTGGAATGGTATTTGGGGATTGAGTTCTACTTGTTTTAAAACTAAAGTATACCAAAAATGACTTGATTTGGTGTTCTACAGGGTGTTTTATAAGGAAAGTTGTAAAAATACTAAAAACACTAATAAAGTACCTTTATTTTTCAAAATGTGAAAAAATTCTACTAAGAAAAGTTATTTAGAATGCAATTTTATACCTCTATACCAAATCTCAGGAATATAAAATTATTTTTTTGAAACTTCCCATTTTTTCAATAAATTAGTATTTTATTTTGAACCATTCAATTAAAACTGCATAGAAATTATTTTTTATACCTTCTTACATCTCGTATATTCAATTTTTTATTCACCAATAGCCTACTTTTTGAGATGATTAACATTTGCTCCTACACAACTTTAAATATGAATTCAAGTCTTAATTCGCAAAAAATGGGAAGTTTCAAAAAAATAATTTTATATTTCTGAACTTTGGTATAGAGGTATAATATTGCATTCTAAATAACTTTTCTTAGTGGAATTTTTTCAAATTTTGAAAAATAAAGGTACTTTATTAGTGGTGATTTTTACAAGTTTGCTTATAAAACACCCTGTAGAACACCAAATCAAGTCATTTTTGGTATACTTTAGTTTTACAACAAGCAGGACTCAATCCCCAAATACCATTCCAAAATTCCAAAATTTTTGGTCCATTACACCTCTTGTTACATCTATCCTGGGACACACTGTATATAAATTACGCTCATTCTTCGAATTTTCATGTATTTTTTAATGTGAAAAAATGTAGTACATTATTTATCGTGAAAAACTGCCTGTAAGTCGCAAAATTAGCAAGTTACAAAAAAATTCCAAGAGACAAATATTTAGAAGGCCTCAATGCATACGTTCCAATTTTTTTCAAATTTTTAAATTACATATTTTTAATGCACTTCAATTTCAAAGAAGTTTTTCATGTTTTTCCAGAAAACTCGATGAAAACGCACTTTACAGAAAAGTTGCAAATAAAAAAAGTCTTTTATTTCGATGATAAATTAACCTGATTTTTTTCAGATTTCTTTTTCAACTGTTACATCTCCCCTCCCTCACTTTTAGGAGTATTCAAGTGGCCATACCTCAAAAAATATGCATTTTTAGAAAAAATTCACAAGAGTAAAAACGTTTTATTTTGAGCCAAAAAAAGTTAAATATATTGTTTTTTTTTCTTTCATTTTTGACTTAATCCTCCAAGTTACGGAACCCGTGATAATTCCTTCCGATCATTTCCTACTCTAATCTTTTTTCAGTTTTTTTTTATTAACGTCACACATTGCATAAGATTTCATTAAAATTCATTCTTTAGCACCCAAATTAGAGATTTTGGTCATTTTAGCGCGCTCCGTTGACTGGACTATTTACAAAAATCGCCAGATGTTCTTGCGAGCCCCTCTCACGAACCCAAGCAGGTAACAACACGCAACAGAACCAGAACGCAAAGCGGACACAAATGAAAACAAAGATTGATAAAACAGAAATGTAATGGAATGTACAAATTATTTATTTTCAACATAATTTTGCTGTTCCCTCCGTACAACAGAACCATTCTACATATTATATAATAATACTCTACAACAATAGGTGGGACGTCTGCCAACCGCGTCATAAACGGGCCGGGGCGGGCCGTTGCGCGGCCCACGGCCGCGACGTCGCCGGCAGACGCCCTCCCCCAAGCCTTAACGTGCTGCATTTTACAAGACAGATGATTTTTATGACTAAAAATAAAAAGAGGAAATACTATAACATTCTTATGGGCTAACGGCAAAAAACACGAGTACGGTCCTGGGCTTCGACACCGCGCGCCGCGCTCGTGTTCCTTGCTCAAGCTAGACTACATTGAAGGCTAACACGTATATTAACTATGGACACCAAACCATCAATACATATTTATGTTTAGTGGAGTAAAAATAAAGTTTTTAAAAAAGTATTTGGGGAGGGAAATTTTTCGATGGTATCTAAAGTACACATGCAAAGAGGGATGTCTGTAAGATTTGGATTTCGGGCGCGGTCGGAAGGATATTCGTTTGTCGCTGAACATCGTATTTTTCTCGTTTTTTTTTGCAAATATCTCCAGTCGTATTGGTTCCATTTGAAAAAAAATTCGAACAGATCTAGATATTCAAGAACTCCAGTCCGATTACGAACCCGGTTCTCGGATCTCAAAGGTACGATCTAAAGTCCAATAAGTGTACTATTTTTCTCGTAAATAAGAAACTTGCTCACAGTGAACATTCGAGGTACAGCGAACCTCATTTGGTATATATTATTTCAAAAGTTTTCGGTTATAACGAACTTAGCTGGAAAACAGAGAACTCCAATAATCCGGTAAAAACGTCCGCCTTCTCAGGATAGTCCTAATTGGTCAGCCGGCGTAATCTTATCCTTTTTATACTATATATGTCTTACAATGCAACAATTAATCCTATCAGCCAATGTTTAGTCGCCGATTGCGCAGTACGTTGAATCTCGTAAATTCCTACGAACATGAGTGTTCGTCAGTTTCTTCTCAGTCTCGAAATACCCCGCAGTGTTCTCAATGGACTAGCCGAGGTAGAAATGCGTATTAATGATATTAATCTTACTAAAAAAAAGGCAAACCAAAGTGTATATATTTTTTAGAAAAAGATAAAAAGTCACCGAAAATAATGGTGATTTTTTTTAACCCATTAACGAACCTTTTTTGCCGGCCGATACATTATTGAAGCTGTATTAAAACGTTTAAAAATCTATATACAGGCTTCTTCATTTAACAGAGGTCTTGTACATTTAGACCTGTTCGAATTTTATTGCGAAAAATTTCTATTTTTTATTTTTGCAATGTGACCAATACGACGGGAGATAAGTGCAGAAAAACCGATGTTTTGATTTCAATCGTTAAAACGCAACATGTTCCCGACCTCGCCTGAAGTCCAAAACTAGCAGCCATACTTCTTTATTTGCACCTCAGATCCCAGCGAAAAAAATTCCCCTCCCCAGACACTTACCTTATTTCGATTTTTAGTTTTATTTTTACTCCACTAGTTGCCGTATTTACAACAATGCTCTTCAAGAAGTTTATTTTTGACATAACGAAACCGTCTTTAAGACATATGGAAGGTTACAGTTCATGGAACATAGCACAATGTTCGGTGTATGTATGTGATCTTTTTTTTTTTTACTTTTAAATATAACAAAACAATGAGCAAAAATTTAACAAGTACACGATGATGAGAACAAAACACACCGGATAAGTTGGTTGGCAATGAGTGTGTCGAATGAGAAACAAAAAACAAAAATAATAGTAAAAAGAGGTACGAGAAATGGTCCTTCGGGCCGAATCGCAGGAAATTGAGTATAACACACTACGTGATAAAAATAAAAATTAATCATGATACAACAGTTCGTGAAATTAAAAATAAATTGTGCTACTTTTTGTAACTTTATTTCAAATACTCGACTCAATAGAGCCGTTTTACTTTATTATATATTAAAAGAAATAAGGTAACCTAAATCTACTAATAACTATACAATTAATTAATTTATATTAAGGAGTAATCCGCAATGAAAATGACAGGGCCTCCGGGCCCAGTTAAAATTATTTACAAATGATAGCACGGGTATTGCGAAAAATACGAGCCCCATCATATTTAAATATATTTACACCACAGATAAAGCCTCGGTCACTTTCATGACGGCTTACAGATTTATACAATCATTTTTACATTTAAACATTAAAAACAAAATGATCAGGGGCTTTACGCTGTACTTTTCGTACGCGGAATATTGGGGCTGAGGGGGGGAAAGGGCTTAAGATTTAGTGTAGAGGTAGATGGCTACGATGAGACCGTATAGACCTAATACTTCGGCGAAGATAAGGATGAGGATCATTCCTACGAAGAGTCTTGGCTGCTGTGCTGTTCCCCTTACACCTGCGTCTCCCACGATTCCTATGGCGAATCCTGCCGCCAACCCGGAGAAACCTACCGACAGACCTGCGCCCAAATGCACGAAGCCCCTGAAAAGGAATACAAAAACATTAGTCACATAAAAAAAAATAATTTGAGTAGAATGGCAACATCAAATAATGGAGGGAGAAGTCCTCCATGTCGATTACACATTAGTCAGGTGATTTTAGCTTCAAAAATAACGATTTTTCGGAAAGTTTTGGGACTAGCCAAAAATTAGTCTACCCCCTCAGGAATCCGAAAAAAATAGTGTTGCAAAATATTAATTATTTTTTTGTAATTAATTCGTATAAAAAAAAAATCCAACATCAAATTAATATTTTACAGTTCTGTTTGGGTAAATGCATTAATATTTGTATTTACGTACATTTACATAATCAAAAAGAATATTACAAAAAAAAAATTATATTTTGCAACGGGACAAAGTGCATTTTTAGTACAGTAATTAGAGGTTTTAACTTCGGAATAATGTCATATTGAACGGATTTCGTTCATTTTTGGCAGTATTATAGAAAATGCTTCACAGAAAAGTTTCTATATTGGACGGGGCTAATTTATAGGGGGCGGATGCCACCCCTTCTCAGGGGGTGGCAATTAAAATATATATTTGTTGGTGCTGAAAAAGAATCGAATTTTAAGAAGAAAAGGTTCTATGCAATTTTTCACATAAATTGAAAGTTTTTAAGTTAAAACAACTTCAAAATTGCGATTTTAGCTTAAAAGAAAGGTATTTCCAAACGGCTTTCGTCAAGTATCTCGAAAAGTATTACTTTATCGAAAAAATGTTACAGACCAGTTACAGAAAGTACAAACTTGGAATTAATTATATTTTTTGTTTATTGGTAGGATTAATAATTTTGAAGATATTTAAGTGTTTTGAAATCAACTTTAAAGTTTAAAATGCATTTTTTTAAAAGCAAGTGCTTTAAATGAGCAAACAAAATTGAGCATCTAGGTAATGCTACATTTTAATGAGAAACTGTATTTAGATTATTTTTTTTTTTAGATTACTAGGTAATTAGAGTAACAAAATGGCTACCTTCTTATATAAAAAAATATAAATACGCACATTTTTCCGTCATAACTTCTTTATCTCTTATGCGACAGAAACGAGTAAAAAATAATTTGAAAGCGCAATTAATTGTTTTTAATTTCATTTCTTAGCATGCGTGACGTAGGTGTCACAATTTCTGAGATATTTATGGGAGGTGGCGCCGTGCTTAAGAAAATGATTTCGTAGTTCGAGAATTTCTCCTATATTCCTGAACCGATTGAAAAAATTCTTTGATAGGCTTCTAGAGAAAACTTGATAGAATGGTACCAGACTATTGAAATCAACAAAAAAATTTTAATTTTCGCACGAGAAACATTTTTTATCCTTTTTTAGTTTTCTATAGTCTAGTTGTCTATAAAAATTTATAAAAAAAATTTTTGAATCGGTTCAAGGATGTAGGAGCAATTCTTGAATTACGTTCACCGAACCGCCCACATCAACCTGCATTTTTCATCTCATAAACGCTCGGACGCCATTTGTAAACTTTCATATCTGCGAAACTATTAAATCTATGTAAATAAATAAAAAATCGAAATTCATTATCAGTTTATGAGCTTTATTTTTGGTCTCTACCCATTTTTCAATAAAACTAATATTTATTGAGATATTTGGAAAAGGAAAAAAAATTACGTTTTATTGAAAATACCTTTATAGTTTAAACTGTAATTTTTTCTAAAGCAAGTGTTGTATACAAACGAAAAAATTTGAGCATCTACGTCATGCTATAATATTAATGAGAAACAGTGTTTGAAATTCTTTTTTTTATTTACTGGCTAATTACAGTAACAAAATGGCGACGTTGTTATTAAAAAAATGCGAAGACGCACATTGCTTCGGTCATAACTTCTATGTTTTTTTATGCTACAGAAACAAATTGAAAAACAGTTGAAAGCTTAATCAATAACCTATTATTCTACCTATTAGCATTCTTGACGTAGGTGTCACAGTTTCTGAGATATTTAACTCTCACTCTAAATAATTATCTTGTGAACACTTGGATGCCAAGTCGAAATTATTAATCGTACATCAATAAACAAAAAATATAATTAATTCACAGTTTGTACTTTCTGTAATTGGTCTGTAACATTTTTTCGATAAGGCAATACTTTTCGAGATACTTGACGAAAGCCGTTTGGAAATACGTTTTTTTTAAGCTAAAATTTCGCAATTTCGAAGTCGTTATAACTTAAAAACTATCAATTTATGTGAAAAAATGCATAGAACCTTTTCTTCTTAAAATTTGATTCTTTTTCAGCTCCAATAAATATATATATTTTTCAAGTGCCACCTCCTATAAATTAGCAAACCTCAGCACAATATAGAAACTTTTCTGTGAAGCATTTACTATTATACTGCCAAAAACAAAGGAAATTCGTTCAATATGACATTATTCCGAAGTTTTGCGTATTTTTTACCTCTAGGTACTAACTGTACTATTATTTATGAAAGGTAAAAATATGTACTATTTCTCATATCGTTAACATACCAATTTTATATTTGTTTCTACAGTACTTCAAAGTTCGAGGAGCGAAAAATTTCAATTTTTTCAGTTTTTTGCCATAAAATGTTATTAACAATCAAAAATTGACGTCGGGTGGAACGTTTTTCTACGACCTTTAGAAGCGAAGATATAAGCAAAAAACTAAGTTGCAAAATTCATTTTGTTTACAAAAAGTTAAATAACAATTAAAGCCGCCGTCAACACTATTTTTTTCGGATTCCAGAGGAAATTCTGTAGTACGCGGTAGACTAATTTTTAGCTAGTCCCAAAACTTTCGGAAACATTTTCCTAATATCACGAAATTACTGTAATAATCGGGCTTTCATTGGCCACCATGCAAATGAGTGGAATAATCTCGTTAAAATTTGGCAAAATATTGTTATTGCGAGATAAATACATACTGCAGTAAATTATAACATCTGAGGATTCAAAAAAACCTAATTTAATTTCGATATTTATCTCCCAATTTGGGTGACGCATAATCTAAACACAGCCTCCACTAGAGTGATATAACTAACAATCATAAGTGCTATCAATGCCATGTTGCTATTTTTATCATGTTTTGCGATGGTACTACACTGATATGATCGTCAGGAGTAGGCACATCAGCACGTATCTGTGAAGGTATTTCCCTTTTTAGAGTGACGCTGTGGTTACTAGTGGACAATAAAATGGAAATGGGGATGAAATCGGGTTAAAAACATGGTCGATAGGTGTCAGATTAGGTCAATAAGGCTCACGGGGGCTTAAATGATGCGAGTTCGCTTATGTATGATTTTTTTAATATAGAGTGTGATAACATTTTAGAAGTGGTCACGTAATTTTTTAGTAGATATACTGGTTAGATATTTGTATACTTACTTAATAATAAATTTCCCATAAATATATGACAGGTTTGGGTTTTGAGGTTTGGCGGAAATTTTTAAGTTCCTCAGTTATAAAATAACGGCAATCACGGGTATACGAAGTACGACTTATTTTTAATATAAGTTAATCTGTTTGTCGAGGTTTGCGTATTTCATTATCTGAAATATTCCAATAATCGTTGATTACTTGCCGTAATAATCTAGAATAATTCCATACGATTTAGAACGTTTAAAATCAGGCAAGTGCTTTGCTTTTTTTTACTGTAGAGATCGGTTATCTACATCTTTTAAGTTTTATTATCAATGATTCAGTTAAAGACGTCCTGGTTAAATTAAGGTGAAGGCGCGTTCAGGGACTCAGGTCAAACTGCTTGGCAAGTTCCTGCCAACGTGGTTTTGGGTGCCGTGGCTGTGTCGAAGATACTGGGCATGATTAAACGCCGACTACATTTTTCTGGACAAAAAAATCGTTCTCCTTTTATGAATTCTCAGGAGTAACTAATACATTTTGAATGTCATGACGAAAAACAATTCGAAAATAAAAAGTATGCCCATGAAATAGGTGTCATACAATGATTCATTACTTTCTCGATAACAATCAACTGCTGAACAAATCGTATACGTAGAGTAATTGAATTAGAAGTAAAAGTTTTTAACATTATTATGATGCCGATTTACATTTATGTAAAATAAAAAATAAGAAATCAATAAATGTATACTGTTGTGATTCCCTATCAGTAAAAACTATTTTGCTACATTAGTCATGGATGTTCCGGCCATCTTGAAACCTGAAAAGGTCGATTTAATTACGCTTTGTACCGAGAATGAATGTGTTTACATGTGACGCGAATTCCAGATAATCGAATTTTTACATTAAAACACGATTAAAACCTGATATTCGTGTTTGAAATTACTATGTGGCGTTTGGTTTTGAATTTCGGTTGATAAAGGTCGAATCTCTAGGTAAACTGTTAGAACATGTTGACGAGATTTAGAAAGAAATACAGAGGTGCACGAAAGAAGAACATAAATGAGCTAGACAATATCATGGCTTGTCACTCAGCGAGTTCATAATGACTTCGAAATGGCCATCCGCGCGTCACGTTTGTAATCGTGCTTACAAGAAACGTGACGGACGGACGGACATTTTGAAAGTTGTTCAGAATTCGTTCACTAACACAATGATATTAAATTTTTTTCTCTACGGGCGATATTTCCGGTTTTAGAAATGTGCCGATCAAATGCAATTTCGAATGCAATATACTCTTCGTTTTTGCGAAGAGTATAATAAGGTAAGTAGTTGCTCTTACATCAATTCTCATTATATTAAAAACAGTTTTGGGAAATTATTTCATAAAAATACGTTACATTTACATAAATTTTACATATTTTTGACCTCTAGGTACTTTTATACTATACAATACTATATGTTTTTAGTTAGTTCATCTAAAATTGAACAGTAATAGTAATTCATGTTTGCAAAAACAAAGCGTAGGTATATTGCATTTGATCGGCACATTTCTAAAACGGTAAATATCGCTCGTAGAGAAAAAAAATTTCATATTATGTTAGTGAACGAATTCTGAGCAACTTTCAAAATGTCCATCTGTCCGTCCGCCCGTCCGCCACGTTTCTTGTAAGCACGATAATTTAAGAAAGAAAAGTCCGACTGTATTGAAATTTGGAAAGTAAGTTAGCGTTAGTTAGAGTTGTAGTTGTTTTTGAAAAAATTCAATGAGTAAATAAGAAAGTTATTAATACAATTTTTCTTAATTTTTGTAACTTGAACTAAAATAGAAATCTTGCGAAATGTTGTTCTCTATATATTTTTTTGTTTATACATTTTACTAATATATATATATATATATATATATATATATATATATATATATATATATTTCATAATAATATATCTAACCTGTTGAAATGTAATTCGGGAATGATATATATTACAGACCTACAATTTTTATAATAATATGTAATGGCACAATGGCCTAAAGCTTTTGCCTTGCAAAATAAATAAATGCTTGTTGCTTGCTTGCTTGCAATCCAAAGGTCTTGTGTTCGAATCCATGACAGGGTGGTTGTTTTTTTTTTCATATATTTCTTTTTCACAACAAGTTGGTATCACAAAATTTAGAAGATCCAAAAACTAACATTATTTACAAGAAAACTGCGAAGAGTATCCTATAGAATGTGTAACAATTATATAAAAAGCTCAATAAATCGGTAAAGAGTATAATGCTTCCACTAGTTTGGATTTATAGTTGCTTTAATAGAATGGTGGTGGCTTTTACATCTAGGCCCATTAATAATTGTTCAACTCTCTTTAGGCCTATTTATTATTTGCCTATTCAATTGAAGTATTATAATAACTTTCTTTTGCCTTTTTACTTTTTTTAATAGATATTACGGTATTTCGTATAATTGAAAAAGAATACTTCACTTGTATATTCCCGCAAATAGTGTAATATTTGTAAATTTTTTGTTTTTATGCCCTTAGTAGGTAGTTTAATGTTTTCTGTTTCCAATTTTAATTTTATTAATACCGAAGCCCTTTAAAGAGCACGCATAAAACATTCATAGAAGACTTTCGGAACAAACTGTATAAATTCTCAGTGCTCATATTAATCATCACAAAGTACGGTGCGCCAAATTTGTAGTTTATTAATTTATTATCTCATATTTCATTGATTAATTTTCATGGCGGCCCACGAATGCGGTAAACAGCGTGTGGGTGTATGTTTATACATTTTATTAATAATGTGTTATATATGAAAGCCCACTTATCAATTCATAATAAAGATTGCACTTTATTGAATTAGCAGTTCGGCCGACAGCGAAATACTCGGTGGCCCCCAAACCGGCACATTCTATGAGAAGAGCGCAAAAACAGTTTGCAGAACATCCATATCATGGCGAGTTTTGACCATAATTTTTGTACGTTAGAGGATTTTAGCTCACTCCGAATTGACAGCGACAGTTAGGTCGGTATATATTCTATTTCGATAAAGAAATAATTTCTTGAAACCGCTTACTTCTTATATTTTCCGTGGAATTTCTGTAACCTTCCACATAGTTCCACAGTGTTTATTAGCAAATCATATTTCACGTCTATATTATAAATCTGATGTGTAATTACCTAACACCGAGTAAAAATATTACTTACATAAACAATAGCCATGACGTCAATGCTTTTAAAGCTTTCTTGCTTCAGACCGTACCCGAAATGGCGCACAGGGTTTGGTAAACTAAAAATGGCTTCTTCAGAAGCTATTCCAAATATTGCAACGAAATAAATAGCTTTTTTATCTATTTATTTAACGTCGGCCTGGAAATTTTGCCGAACCTCTTCTAGGGATCTTTTACTTGCCTAACATTTAATAGACAAGGGACCGCCTGTTTTACATCCCCTCCGAAGGATGGTATATCCACTACGTAATCCTCGTCTTCAAATTACGTAGCTTCCGCATATACACTGATATACAAGCCGCTAAAAGGTGGGACGAGATCCCTGTGTTTCCCAAAATGGGTCACCCATCCAAGTACTAACCGCGCTCGACGTTGCTTCAACGAAATATCGACTGACATTCACATTGAAGTCGCCTCTATGCTCGCCCCTAAATAAATAGCTCTTTGTTAAAAAATGAAGGGAAAATTTAGGTATATAAAGCGAACAACTAAGAAAGAACAGCAGTGTGTTAAAAAATTAGAATCGGCGTTTTATTCAAGTGAATACATGTTTTGACCCTCTAATCTGACGAACCAACCGAAAAGAAGATACTCTGTAAGACAATTTTACCCTTCATCGACAAAAATAAACCACAATGGAACCTGATCAAGAAAATAAACATAGCCATCGCGTTGCCAACGATGACCATGACAAAAACCAACAGAGAAAGTCTGAGAAGAGCTGAACGGGATATCCTGCAGCTACTAGCAAAAACACTAAAACTAATGCAACTACATAAAAGTCAACATGTATAAGAGGGGAAACAAAGGTGGTGGCAAACTAATAGCAGGATTTTATGATTTTTCCTATTCTATTTATTGTTAGATTAGGGAACAGAAATTGGTTAGCGAGATCAGCTGCCCACAAGGTTTGTGTTAATTTCTTGTGGAGGTAGTTAAATAATAATTGAAAATTTAATTCTATAAAATAGCCAAGAGAAGGCAAATTATAAACTAGAAAAATAACAAGCAAATATTTAATAATTTATGATAATAAATTTAGAATAATTTAAAATTATTAAAAATAGATATAAGTTCACGATATGTTAAAATTTTCCATCAATACATTTCATGATACCTAATCTTTTTCCACAGTATAGATGAATTCTGTACCTTCAGTTCCGCTTGACTGGTACCTATAACAGTATATAATTATCGTTTCATTTTTTCGATTTATAGGTATATTATAAATTTGTATTACCTAATGTTTATCATAATGTCTAATAATTATTGTATATTTCAATTATTTATACATACGTATATGTTTAATATTTGTATTTTATTTTAAGGATATGTTTTTGCAGAGTGAGAGGGGAATAGGAGTTTATTTTCGATTTATTACAAATATTTAAAAAATCACAAATTATATAATCTTTAAAATAGTTTCAGGTACTTCCCATTGCTCTAAGGAATACCACCATATACAATTTTTATCATAATTTTGTATATAGTTCAAGGCCATGCTCTAATAATGAAATTAGGAACTGTTTTCACTGACGAACTATTTACTTCTTACTTGGGTGACTCGAGAAGCTTTTCAAATGCATTAATTGACACATTTTTAGTTTCGTGCAAGTGACATAACACTTACATTATAGCAATTGTTACACCTTTCACACCTGTGTTAGATTTACATGGTAAGGAACAAGAAAGTCTACGGTTTCTGCTAATGACCAGAAAGCTTTTTTTTTTGAAATAACATAGGAGGTGAAATTACAGACAGCACTGCCCAATGGAATGTCATGAAGTCATGCAGAACTTCCGAGAAAGATCACAGGTTTGTCAACAAAATCAAGGACGTCACCATAAACAGATAATTGTTAACTCCTAATTTCATGTTGTGTTATTCATTGATAATTTTCACATCATTATAGTTAATTCAATAATATAACGATTTATATCGGACGAATTTATAAAGTTTTGAAAATTGGTAGAAATGTTAAGGATAACATAAGAATAGCTAAACCGAAAAGTTCCCTAAATAGTGTGCTTCATCCCCTAGGAGGTCGCTTCCCCCCCCATTTTGAGGTTTTCTAGATTATCTCGGGAACGGTGCACTTTTTGAGAGAATTTTATAAGGAACAATTTTGTATATACTTAGGTATTTTTATCAAAAAGTGCACCGTCCGCGTCCCCGAGATAATCTAGAAAACCTGAAAATGGGGGGGGGTTGAAACGACCTCCTAGGGGATGAAGCACACTATTTGGGGGTGGTAACTTTTCGGTTTACTAATTCTTATGCTATCCTTAACATTTCTACCAATTTTCAAAACTATGAAGCTTGTCCGATATATTAAAATATTAACAACCGTTATTTTACTGAACTAAGTTGAGTTTGGGTAAGTAAAAATATGTGAAAACCATTAAAAAATCCTTTTACACAACAACAAAAAAGAATATAAACTAGGCTGATGTGCAATCGAAACAAAAGCAATAACGAACCATAGTTTCGCCGATATCAAACATGGAACAACTTTAATAAGGCTTAAATATCAACATTGACTTAATTGTAGGCCGTACTGCAAGGACTATGCTCCCATAGAAACAAAACGTTAATAATAATGAATAATTTGTGATTAATACTTCACTTAATAATGAGCTGGAAAAATTATAACGAATGTAATTTAGTAGCTTTTAATGTTGTTACTGAAACAGGCATTTCTTTGCACAACAGTTTTTTTGTTTTAATAATATTTTATGATAACAACGCTGTATTGTTAACAACCTGGCTTGTACACGATTACAAAGTCTGAACCTTGAGTTCAAAATAGTTTACCGAGTTTTAATGGGAGGACGGGTGAAGTTTTAAATTTTTTAATGAATGGAACATGCCTAGAAGTTTCCCATCTGTTCAATTTCCTAGCAATATAGTCGAGGAACGAGACCACTAAATTCGACACGCGCTATGCAACTCCTGAACATGCAGATGGGATGGGATTTTGCAGAGCGAGAGGGAAATATGCGTTTATTTTCGGTTTATTATAAATATTTAAAAAAATCATAAATGGTATAATCCTTAAAATAGTTTCAGATACTTCCAACTGCTCTAAGGAATACAACCATATACAGTGTATACAAAGTTGCTTCATAATATTAATTAATGTTCTAAAATAACTAATAGTTATTTTCGTCATACCTCCCCGTAAGTATACTCTAATTCCATTGTTTTGTCGACAGTAAGTGACGCTTTATATACCAAATACATGTTGCCACTGGCAACGGGTCATTATTTTTCATAACGTCCCCTAGGGAAATAAAGTAAATTTGGGAAAATTTTCTCTTCTATATAACAAGTATTAAATGTTTTAACTTTTTTGGAAGTAAATCCAGACAAGCCTTACTTGCGCAGTGGGTCTCCTAGAGTACAATGGATGCGCAGTAGGTTTCCCCGAGTACTATGGATGCGCAGAAGTTTTTCTTGAGTGCAATGAATGCACAGTGGATTTCCCCGGGTACCATGGATGCGCACTGGGTTCCCTCGAGTGTACTGTACCTGAGTACTATAGGAGTAGTCAGTGAGTATGTAGTACTTCTTTATAGGCATAAGTTAGTATGTAAATGTTCTTAATTCCACGCGCAAGAAGTCTTCCACGCGAATGAAGTCGCGGGCAATATACCTTAAATGGAACTAAGGTATTGAACTTTATCCCCTAAAAGTACATAAAATAACGTACAATCGAAAAACAAAGTGACCTCCTTGATAACTGACGAAGAATTTAAAAATTTTATTTCCTCCACCATGTTTGACCGTTCCATTTGACATACTTGTCCAGGATTGGTGCATTATATTTAACCATAAATGAGTTTTATTTTTGCTAACTTGCTAACTTCTTATAGAAAAGATATTCAATTTTAATTTTTTCGGCTATTCTTGGTGTTTTCTATTTTTTTCCACGATGGCAGATTGACCAATACATATCGGAAAGGTATATATTTTTTAAGAATTTAAAAGCCAGTATTTTTAAAATTCCCATTCGATTATTAGTAAAGATATATTAAGCAGATAAGTTGAAAATCCGTGAAACCGCGTCAAAAAGTGCATATATATAACTTTTGACGCAAACGGAATTTTTGGGGACAAATATTTTTTTCTTAATCAGGTCACAATACAAGAATCAACAATAAAATTTCAGGTGGAACGTTGTCGGCGAAAAAAATCAATTCAACTGCACCATACACTAGTTCACAAGTTCAAAGCCGTGTTAATTCTTGATAAAGCTCGTGAAAATGAGTGAAGGCTCGTTGGATTCGGAATCACGTCTAAAAAAATGTTCAAAATTTTCAAACCCGCACATAAACAATTGCAAAAGTTTTTTTTATGTTATTAAATATTAATTTAAAAATTTAAAAAAATTACGGTATTATTTAGACACTTAAAGGAACAATAAAAAAAAAAAAAATTTTTTCACCGATTTTTCATAAAATGAACCTAATTTATCTATTTGTTTATAAAATGTGTTTAAACAATTAGCAATGAATATTTAAAGTTTATGTGATCTTATAGTACTTCTGAATATAAAAACAGTAATAATTAAAATTAATAAAAAAAAATTTTCTCTTTTTCATTTTTTAGTTTTTGTTAGGTTAAATAATTAATAACTAATAGACTATAACAATTAAAAACATCGGAATGTCATAAAGTATAGTTGACATAGGGTTCCACGAAGCGAAATAATGTTTGTGGCTTTTGTTTAAGAATTAGCAATATCGACGACAAAAAATACTTACTGGCAACTCTTCTAGACCTCAGAATTTTTTTATAAGAATCATGCTAAAATATCCCGTCAAATTATTCTGCTGGAGAATTAAAAAAATAGTTGTGATGATTCATATTCAAGCAGTGATAGTGAAAGTGGTACTTCTCCTTCCAGTAAACAAAGTAAGAGAAACCCGGTTAATGTTACTACTGATATTTAAAACACTTTCTGGGACTGTTTTGAGAATGTGGCGAAAAAAATAGTAGTTTCGGAGAAAAGTTCAATGGTCAGGGAGATTGATTATTATTTGAAAGGAGCACGGATTCATAGAAATAGTGACCGTTACGCATGGTGGTGTACTAACTCCAATCAGTATATACTTTCGTCAAAGTTTGTAAAAATATATCTTTCAGCTCCTTGAAGCAGTGTAAGTCTTGAAGCAGTGTAAGCAGTCTTTTCAGAAGCTGGCAACGTATACCAAAAGAAACGTAATCGTCTACTACCTCTCTAAACGCTGAAAAACTCGTTTTTATTCACCATAATTTACCATCGGTAAACTTTAAGTATTAATTTAGTAACTAATCTATAGATATTTCCAGTTTGTAGTAATAATTATTGTAATGCAGGATGTGAAAAATAATGAAACTGTTTCATTATTTATACCATTTTTTATTTTTTAACTATCCGGTTTTGGCCGGATATCAGGTCACTATCCGGTGCTCAGCCGGATAGTAATAAAGTGGCCGGATACCGGATAGTAACCGGATATTTCGTTGCATCTCTACAGTTTAGAGTGTCTAACTAAATAATACCATAATTTTTAAAAAATTTTAAATTAATTTTTAATAACAAACAAATATTTTTACTTATTACGGCCGGTTTCAGAGCATCGTAACGGCTTACTGTTCGCCGCGTGGAGCTCTACTTTCAACATTAAATTAAAATTATTAATAATAGAGATAGAGTTTCGAGAGGCCGGACTTTTATTGGAAATTTCTTCCTCTTAAGAATCTTTCTTTAAAATTTCTTAAATAGGTACTAATAGTTTTCGAGTTATTTACAAAAAACAAAACTCGATTATTTTTTCAATCTTCATTTGTTTATAACTTTTGCAATTGTTTATATGCGGGTTTGAAAATTTTGAACATTTTTCTAGACGTCATTCCGAATCCAATGAGCCCTCACTCATATTTTTACGAGCTTTATCAAGAATTAACACGGCTTTGAACTTGTAAACTAGTCTAATTATTATAAACACCGATTTTTTCTTTCAAAAATTAATTCAGACCTTGAATTACATTTCATTCATTTATACTAGTACTTGATCTTTAATAATGAACAAGTTTCCTCGACACGGACTTTTTCAATGCCTTTATTGAAAAATCCATGTGATCTCGAATGAAAATATATTTTTTGTACCAGATATTATATCTTTGGTACAATTTTATGTGTGGCAATCGATTCATCATATTTCAGAATATATTTGTCTACACTTAAGCTGAGTCAATGGTCAGAAACAACAAAGTTATGGGATGAGAAATGTAAAATACTGTATTTCCGAGAAATATAACATTGTTTTGCATATTTCGAGGGTCTCGCTCTTCTACTATTACACAGCCAGCGCGCCGCCACTGATAAAATATAGTAGCCAGTTTCGAACACGTTTTGCCAGCATACCTAACGAATTGTGCCAATTTTTTTTGTCGCATATTTAGTAGCGCTCATTAAATTAACACTATAAACCTATTCAACTATTTTCGTTTTCAGACTCGCAAACAATAGAGCGTTATCAAACATGCACGGCCTTTTTATCTCCACGACTCATACCGAAATAGTTCTAGTCAATTAAACATTTTTTTGTTGTCGGGGCAAAGCATCCGAATGAGATCTAATTAAGAGAACGATAAAATTAGCTAGTAAGCGACAAGATCGTTAATTTCCACAGAAACTATACACAACTTCGTTATAGGTATTATTGAAGTGGTTTGAATTTAATATCGGCATCGACACCGTGATACTGAATTTATCTGTTTTGTTTTCGTAAACAATTTATGAACTTCTGATATAGATAGAAAGAATAATGTTTTCTATTTGGCAGACGATGTATTTATCTACATCGTATTAGAATATTGTAATAATTTAGTGTTTGCCGAGAGAAAATAGAATTGAACGTTTCATGGAAGTTCGGGGGTGTTCAGGGTCATCGAATTCTATCTAGTAAATGTACAAACGTCAACGTGGTAAAACGGAAATATACCAGCCAGAGTTTCTTATGGAATAATTTTAGCTGTCAAACGCGCTATGGAAAAGAAATGAAACCCTTGAAGATTACTTTTTCTGGAGAAACTTAATCAAACCAGTGAAAATGCTTGTCACAGTGGTGGCTGGTGAAATTTTAATAATTTTTTTCTCGTCAGTGGCGCATGGGACCCATACGAAATATGGGAAATAACGTCTAGAGAAGCGCTTCTCTAACGACCCCTAAAAAATTTTGAAAAAGCAATTTGTGAAAAAAATGTTCAAAATTCGGTCGCTCCCCTGGCCTAGGGGTTTCTGTTTAAAATATTTTTTTTTGTCATATACATTTGATTTTTCATTGGAGTTTATGAAAATATTTTCATTATTAACTGAAATACAATGAACTGAAATTTTGTAATTTACAATTTAACAAATTACAATATTTCAATTCATTGTATCTCAGTTAGTAATGAAAATATTTCCATAAACTCCAAAACCTATTGTTGTATTTTTATGAAAAGTAAAATGTATATGACAAAAAAAAAATAATTTTAAACAGAAGCCCCTAGACCACGGGGAGCAACCGAATTTTGAACATTTTTTTCGCAAATTGCTTTTTCAAAATTTTTTACGGGTCGTTAGAGAAGCGCTTCTCTAGACGTTATTTCCCATATTTCGTATGGGTCCCATGCGCCACTGACGAGAAAAAATTTATTAAAATTTCACCAGCCCTACTGGCTTGTCATAAATTTCCGCCATTCATAAATAAATTAATCAAGATTAAGAAACAACTAGGTAGGTATACAGTGATATAAAAATCTAATTTCGGATACTCAGGAGACAGATATCTTTCAAAGAAACCATCCCTTCTTTCCATAATACTGTTGATTCAAGTTTGATCACGATATAAGAAATTTCCCTTACGACACATCATACCATAATATCCAACATTTAACATGAAAAAAAAACAAGAAAAATAACCATTATTTCTACCGCGTGTAACAGGATCACGGTACACTCCCTTTTCCAACAAGATGGCGCTCCTCCCCATAATTCAAAGATAGTACAGGACCATTCGACGAAGGTGGCCTCCAAGGTCACCTGATTTAACCCCCTTGATTTTGTTTGGGGTCATTTAAAATATATTGTCTACGTAACCGCCGTTACAACTCCTGAAGTCCTGGAGCTACGAGTAAGACGCGCAATTAATAGCATAACGGCCCAACAATTGGCGAACGTTCTTCGAGAAACAGCTATGCGAGTTCAGAAGTGCATTGACGTTAATAGACAGCATTTTGAACAATTGTAATGTTTTTTGTTCATTTTTTATATTCCAAAGCCACCTTATGTATAACAAGATAATTAGAACAAAATATTATAACAAAATATTCGAGCGGAATGTAAACTTTTCAGGATATTATTCTATACACTTTCATGAACTCATTAAAGAAAAAAAAAATCAGTTTGCAACTTTTTGTGGGTTTCACTATAAAATAATCTCTGTCGTCTGGGCTAAATGAACCATACACACTCTAGCTAATCACCACACGAAAAAAATCCTTCATTAAAAAAAGTAGGTTATATAAAGAATTACGGTACATAACGAACCAGTTTAAAATTATCAAGCTCGATGTGCAATACATTTTATTGTTTTATTGTAGCGATTATTTCGAAACTTTAGATAAAGTACGATAAGCAAGTATTATTTGTGAGTACTATATTGAACGCAATATAAATGTTAATGTAGAATTGATGCAGTTAGAGAAATACTTTTGAAAAATCGTGAAATCACAGACATAGGCGTGTTCGTATTTATTTCTTCAGATGGGTAGAAACTCTATAATGCGAGGTTCGGCCGCGTGATATATCGGGTGCCACAGGCTAGTGGCTCCCCCTTATATTTCTTTATTTTTTAATTTATCCATTTGAAATTTGGGGTGCATAAACTACCTGTAAAAATGGATTTTTGGGCATAAAAAACGATATGAGACCATTTCCGGTTTACCCGGAAATGACCGCAACTTATACGGCCCTTAAGGCCCACATTCACAAGAGACAAGTTTGCTTGTTTGGACGAATACTATCATCAAACTACTTCAGTTAGTGGTTTGATACATTTTTCACTTTTCGACACTAGCTCCTAGAATACTATACCTTCCCAGAGCTGTTTAACTTATACGTTGCTTTGTGATTGGTGCCTACACATGTGATAACTGATTTGTCTGCTTGATAGGCATTTCATTAGTTGTCCTAGTAATAATTATTTTGTAACTACGTTTTTAAACCACTGAAGGATATATTTAACCTATTCCTGTATGAGCTATATTACAATCTTTACATGTAATTTTTACCTGAAGGATCTACTGTCTGATTAAATTGTATATAAGTGTCTATGGCAAATGGGCTTTCATTTAATAAGAGACATAATCGCATTTATAGTATTACATGTATGTTTACACTAGACTAATAAGGAGAGAAAACAATGGGTAATAATTATTATTACTCTCGTTATTACCTATCGTAATAAACCAAAATATAAACAGATAAATCTTGTATTTTTTAAATCAAAGTTAGGTAAACGTCAATCTTTTAATCTTGGTTGTTGATCTCGTTTTTCACCGTCTAATATACATACTCTGATTTTTGATAATAATGAAGAATAAATAGAAATGGCTTTAAACTTTTCCTAAAAATAAATAAATACTCGATTCGAACATGAAAAACGTTTCCGACAACTGCTTTGGGTTGGAAACGTGATAGTGACCACGACTGTACAAGCTCTACACCCATGGCTACCGTGCCCCAAGCTAGTCAAGACGGTAAATGCGTTGGTTTTACCAATAAAAAAATGTAATACAAGGAAAATTAATACTAATTTTGGTTCAGTGCTTAAATATTATACATGTAGTGACTCGTGACCTTAAAACAAATGCTTAATAGATTAGAAAACACTGCCCTGGACATCAATATCCACCGTTGCAATTAAAGAATTGCTTCGAGTGTGCCAAAAATATATCAAGAAGTCAAAACAAACAGATAATTCACATAACCTGCAATAAATTTATGAGTAGAATATCTAATCCTAAAAATGATAATTATTTGCTGTATTTTTTTATTTAGAAACGAAGTTAAAATATGTACGCCCTGTATAATATTGCACACTGCAACAAATTCAGAGGTCGACGATCTAATGCACTGGGTGTGTTAGTCTTTTATTTAGTTTTATTGCGAATAACATACCTGCTATCCGACACAAAAAACGCAGCAGGCTAATAAATCTTTTAAATATTTGTTTTGTTATCTACTGAATTCTTATTTACTTGGCAATATTTTAGTCGTAGATTTCAGTTTAAAATTTGCATAACAACTTTTGTCAACATTTCCTTATTTTTTTTTCTTTCTAGTAATTTCAAAGATATATTCTCTTCTAAAAATAATGTAATGTAATATTGCTGGAAAATAACCACTACGCCTGCGACTTTATGTGAAACTAACAATTAGGGTTTTTTTTTATAAAAACAACGTATTTTGATGCCGTTTTGGAAACAGTGCCTGTTTCCTTTTTCAGAGTTTTATTGAAAATCTTTTACGTGCTGTGTATATGAAACACAATTTTGAAAGCTTGAAAGAGCGGACATAGAATAAATTGGGACTCGACTAAAATTTTAACAAAATAGACGGATAGCAGAAAAAATAAGAATCACATCAGCAATAATATTGAATGAGGATAAATGCGTATCGAATTGTTCTGTAGATGTTTGTACAACTTGGTTATCAATGTTAAAATAATAACAAATTTACCATTGTTTAAAATAAGACTATCAACTATATCAACAGTTGTCTGTAAGCAGTTATGCATCTATGGATATAAGCAAAACACGTTGTTTTTATATTTTTTAATCTTATTTATATCATTTGTCAAAAAATTGTTCTAATTGTTCTTTTCACTAACAGTCATAGACGTAGGAGATCATTTTCCAGTAATATACCGGGTGATTCAGTTTGGTATTCGCCCCCCCGTATCCTTTTTATTTTAACAGAAAACTACAATAAACCATATATTTTGTAAATCGTTTGCCAAGCTCTACCGAATGACGTCCTTAAATCATCTCTTTGATCACATATGCCAAAATAACGATAGTCAACTTTTTTTTTTCAAATGGTATGCTATACATTTTTTTGCAGATTGTTGTAGAGCTTCTCTTTCTGCATTCAATCATGTGAAAAAAGTATACACTTCCATAAGGAAAATTTCGAGAAAATTAATAAAATACGAAAAAACTTCATTTAAAGGTTTTGTTTCTGATTCAACATAGTTAGTCATGGAAACAATTGAATTTTGTCATTGTTAGTAATGTCAAATTGAAAATACTGTTATTTGTGACTGTGTTATTCGTTTCTGTTTTATGTTATACTTCTAAATAGATTTACACAATGGTATCTTGCACTAATGAAGAAAAATTGGACATGATAATTTATGGAGAGTGCGAAAAAAACAGTAAAGCAGCCAAACGTTTATATCAAGATCGCTTTCGAAATAGGCCGGTACCATCAGACAAAATGTTTGCAAAATTGGCAAGAAATATGAGCGAAAGTGGAAGTTTTGAGAAAAAAAGATACGTTTCTAAGCCCAGAACCGCACGAGATGAGGAACATACAGTTGCAGTTTTAGCCCGTGTTTTCGTAGACCCGCATATTTCTATTCGTCAGTTAGCGACAGAAACTGATATTTCATATTCTTCAATTCAAAGAATTCTGAGAGACAATAAACTGCGACCATATAAAATACATTTACATCGGGGCTTGCTTCCAGGAGATTACGAGAGACGTCTAAATTTTGTAGCGTGGTTGGCTCAAGAAATGACTATATTAGATCGCATCATGTGGTCAGATGAAACCCGTTTCCATAATAATGGAATTGTCAATAGACATAACTGCCATTATTGGTCGCAGGATAATCCTCACTGGCTTCGGGAAACTAATTTCCAAAATATCTGGGGAATGGTGTCAACGGACAAATTATAGGACCAAAGTTTTACGAAGGCACGCTTACTGGAGAAAGATATCTACAGTTTTTAAGAGAAGAGTTGTTAAATTTCATAGAAGACGTTCCATTACATATTAGGCATAACATGATATTACAAGATGGGGCACCGCCACATAATGCTATAATTGTAACGAATTATTTAAATGCAGCTTATGCAGGTAGATGGATCGGAAATCGTAGTGAGGGAGTCAAGTGGCCTGCCAGATCACCGGATCTCACACCGTTAGATTTTGTCCTTTGGCCATATCTAAAAGAAAGAGTGTACTTTACACCTCTAAATGATGTCGAAGATCTTAAAAATAGAATACAAACTGAATGAAGCAGATTAAATGTTGAAATTCTTCAACATGTATGTACCCAAGGCGTGATAAACAGAGGACGATTATGTTTAGAAGCGAACGGAGGACTCTTCGAACATATGAGGCAATAAATAATGTTTTTATTTTCTTAATTGTTAGTTAGTTTTCAAGTATTGGTAGTTTTTTTATTGGTAATTGTTATTTATTATTAGTTGTTATTTTAATATTATTGTTGAGTGTTATTATCATTAATTAACTAAAGATACGACATTAAATGTTTGTTTATATAAAACTGAATTACATAATTATTTAAAAACAGAACTTTGTGTGGTCAAAACATTAAACTTTGTTTCGAAATTTTTACGCCTCATCAGTACCGTACACAATCCTCGTACAAATCGGAGGACTCTTTCGAATCTGATTTGCCTAGTTGGTACTAGTTACATTACTTACAATGTCAAAATTCAATTGCTTCCTTGGCTAACTATGCTGATTCAGAAAGAACCTTTGAATGACGTTTTATCATATTTTATTAATTTTTTCGAAATTTTCCTTATGGAAGTGTATACTTTTTTCACATGGTTGAATGCAGAAAGAGAAGCTCTACAACAATCGGCAAAAAAATGTATAGTATACCATTTGAAAAAAAAAAGTTGACTATCGTTATTTTGGCATATGTGATCAAAAAGATGATTTAAGGACGCCATTCGATAGAGCTTGACAAACGATTTGCAAATATATATGGTTTACTGTAGTTTTCTGTTAAAATAAAAAAGATACAGGGGGGCGAATACCAAACTGAATCACCCGGTATATACTACATTTAGATAAATTCTATTATTCTGAAGATTTCTTGAACACAATATTTAGAGAGTGCACGTGACAGACATTCCCCCAGGAATAAAAAAAGAAAAACTCCCACATGATTATCTTTTAAAGATGCTAATGTAAAATTACAAAAAAATTCGATAATTGGCATAGAAACTAGGTTGGATATTACGTATTATGTGAAGTATTTAAATCCTTATCGACATACGACTTAGATACTTAATGCAATATGTTTAAAACCTAGATTTATACATTTTAAGCTAAATCACGTAAAATGAGTTTGTTTTGCAAAGTCGAAAGGTTTGTAAAAAATAACAAGAAAGTCGAAAATTGAATTGTTACTTGTTTAGATGAATTGTAAAACATTTTTTTTATGTAGGTTTTTCCACGTACTTTTCAGTGGTATTTACAAAAAATCACATTAAATTTTTAAATTCATTTTTTGCATTTGTATTTTTTTTTTAAACATCCGAAAATAAAAAATATCAGTACCTATGGCGATGCAGGAGTCAAAAAAAAATAATCACGTCAACGACAGTATGTTGGGTGAAAAAGACTACTTACTTGTATAACGAATAGTTTGCGCTGGTTTCAATACCACCAGCGATAAGTACAGCGATGACCAGACCATAAATGGCGATAATACCAGCCATGACAACTGGAATGATGGATTTCATGATAAGTTCCGGCCTCATGACGGACATGGCGGCGATACCTGTGCCTGATTTTGCCGTCCCATAAGCGGCACCCAGCGCTGAAACACAAAATAAATACATTAATAGACATTCACTAAGTACGCCGTCAATAGACCGATACAAGATAAGGTTTGTGCCTTAAATATACAAGACCACGAACATTTAGTCACAACGAGGTCTTTTTTGTGTAGATCAAATATTTTTATAATATGACATGAGTTGCCCCATTCAGTGATGGTGTAACTAATGTGTGAAGGAAACAGTTGCCGGAGCAAAAAAAAAACATGCTGTAAGTTTGTGATTTAGTTATTCAATGTGGGCCAGTTTAGTTTATCGTCCAAAGTAACACCCAAGAGTTTCACACTGGCATCTTTAGCCACTATTACTCGTAGAAAACAAGAACATCAGAGTTTTATCATCAATCATTTTCAGTTTGTCAGAAACGAAAAAGGTTTTGGCACGTTTAAAAATTTGTTGATATAAAACGTCAAAGTTACTATGAGAAGATACGAATGTGGTGTCATCGGCATAAACAATGCACCCAAGAGGCAATACGAAATGGAATGTACAAAACAAGAGTGACCCCAGAACATATCTCTGAGGCATTCTTTGTTTTACCGGATTTAAATCAAAAGTGATATTATCTCGGCTGGCGCACTGTTTTCTGTTACATAAATAGAGAAATAGTTCTAAATGTCCCTCGCGTACGCCACAGGAACTCAATTTTTCCACGGTCATGCGAAACACATTCAAAAAGGTCCTGGACAAGTCAAGAAATGTAATTTTTACATGCCTTTGCCACTCAAAGCCCTCAACAATTCCCACACCACTGTGAATGTGTAGAATGGTTATATTTGATATAAACACCCCTTGCCAGGGTGTGGCAACTTGTAGCCGAAAGAGAATCAAATTTTAAGAAGAAAAGGTTATAAGCAACTTTTCATATACATACATAATAAATTGATAGTCTTCAAGTTACAACGATTAGAATATTCGGATTTTAGCTTGAAAAATATATATTCCTATAATAGGTTTTCGTCAAATAACTGTTTTTTTTTTGTCATATACATTTGACTTTTCATAAAAATACAATACCTTTGGAGTTTATGAAAATATTTTCATTATTAACTGAAATACAATGAACTGAAATTTTGTAATTTACAATTTAACACATAACAATATTTCAATTCGTTGTATCTCAGTTAGTAATGAAAATATTTTCATAAACTCCAAAACGCATTGTTGTATTTTTATGAAAAGTCAACTGTATATGACAAAAAAATAAATAAATAAACAGGAGTCCCTAGACCCACGGGAGGCTACCGAATTTTAAAAATTTTCGCAAACTACTTTTTCAAAATTTTTTAGGGGTCATTAGAGAAGTGCTTCTCTAGATGTTATTTCCCATATTTCGTATGGGTCCCATGCGTCACAGACGAGAAAAAAATATTGAAATTTCACCAGCCGCCACTGACTATACTCGTAGTTATGAAAAACATCCTCTAAGGGAGGAAACCATCCTTGGTATGTTTGGTAGGCAGCTTCTTACAAGTATATATATCTGTAAGTGATGGAACTGTTTTTCATGAACTTTTCTAAGAAAAGTGACATTGCACATTCTTGAAAATGTGTCTGCTGGTAGAAAGTTCAAAAGTGTGTATCTAAACAATAATTTCTGGAATACATTTTCAATTAAGGAAGTGAGTTCGTATCAAGCGCTTGGAAACAAATTTTGGCCAGGAATTCGGCCTTGATATCTCCCAAGGTTCAATTTTCGTTTTTGTTTTGCTAGAAAACAATTTAAATTTAGAGACTGCAATTTTCGACAGGCAACAAGCACGCTCGCAGTAAACTCCTTTGAAGTCGATATTCAATTAATAAATAAGATACCAGTGAGTATCAACAAAATAGTGCTTACTTAATAACTACCCGTTAACGTCCCTCATAATAGACGCACCAACGACTAATAACCGATTCTGACCGACCAAAAATAAGTATAAGGAGAAATTTTTTAAGGCCGCGAAATTATTTATATTATAACGAGATGATGTATTATGAAATGTTTAAAAATAGCTGCTCCCGACTACCGCAGGTTAAACACTGTCAGGGCGCGGGAACAATATAATTAATCCCCGTTGGCTAATTAATACCGACACGGAGGAGTAATAATGACTGGCCGTAGTACTTTTTCAATGGATTTTACAATGGAAATACGATAAAAACAATCGAGTGTGTCTGAATGTTTAGGAAAGAATTAACGGCTAATTTTGTAGAATTGGAAAGCTACCAAATGTCTATCAAACATGTCTAGCCTGAGAGTTTCGACGATTTTTATTTTCAGTTAACTTGTCTGAGGCGCGCGCTTGCTCTAGCTGGAACTCTATCGAAGTCGCGCTAGTCGTTTTTTTTAGGAGGGGCGTGAGGATTGGGGGAGTGCTTGCACTTTCCATAAAATAAATGGTCCAGGATATACGAAATTAGTTGTAAGGATAACTTGAAATATGTTGGGCAAACAAAAGGTCCAATTTTAACAAGATTTAAGGAAAGTGGAAAAATTGAAAAAATCTAGTGTTGGCCAACACGCCTTTAACAACAATCATAGAATAGGTATCAACAACTTAAGGTTAAATACAATTACAAACTGAATCACGCTATGCTATATCATAAATTGGGTGCTTTAGGTTTAACTGATAGTTTGTTGATATTTTTCTATATCCTATTTGACTACCCAAAGCCAGCATGTGCAGTACCGTGGTTTCCAGTCTGTTAATATCACTGCTACCTTGGGGGTGTCCCAAGGTTCTGTGTTGGGGCCTCTACTCTTCCCTACGTTCATAAACGGCACACGACGCTGATGATTTAAAGCTATACTATTGATGACTGTTACAGGCTTTAAGACGACCTCAACTTACCAAACGACTGGTGCATAGAAAATAAACTATACATAAATCCAAGCAAGTGTAATGGTACAAAATCTCGAAGGAAAAGCCCGATATGATTTTTGTATAACATAGATAATAATTAATATACACTGATGTAGTACATTTAAAGATCTAGGTGTGTTATTCGACTCCAAGTTTACTTTTTCGAATCATATAAATGAAATGATTGCAAATGCTTTTAAATGTCAGATTCATAAGAAGAAATGGCGAACAGTAATAATGTAAATACTATGACGCTATTTTTCAATTAGTATATACGCTTCAGATTAGCATATGCATCGGTGGTATGGATTCCAGGGATGGGAAGGAAGGGAAGATGCTATTTATACAATAATTGGTTTTCCTCAAAATGAGCTTTGGGCAAGGTTTAATATTTTTTATTTAAACTATTGCATAATCAAATTGATTGTCCTGAACTCCTCAGCAAGCTGAGTTTCCGTGTGCCCAGCTTGATAACACGGTATGCGCAATCGGTTTTGTATTCACCTGTCTCTCGGACAAATGTTTTGATTATCTCCATTTTATGTTATGTCCATCAATTATGATAATATTACATATGATATTGATATATTTAATTGTAACTTGGTTAACATAAGAAATTAAATCTTATAGGCTAAATGTCCTTGGAACTAAATATATCTGTTATTTATATTGTGTTATCTATAAACATTTAACATATATGTATGTGTGTATGTATGTGTACCTATATGTATTGACCAACACTGTTAAATGATATTTCTAATTTGCATTTGCATTTTTGTAATTTGTATTTTTGTGATTTTTCTACCCTGTACCTAATTGGACTTGGAGTCTTGTGTTTGGGTAGTATACCGTTTTTTTCCTTCAGGGTCACATATTTAGCATCGTTTATTTATTTATTTTTATTCTCCCTCTAGAATAATAATAGACCCGTTTAATTGTTTATTTTTAAATTACTCGCAGTGAAAATGTTGCCAACGAGCATCGAGCATATGCGCCGCGACTGTCACAGACAATATAAGGACAAGCCAACGTATCAATTGGTGAATTAATTCGAATTATCAAATTAGTCAAAATAAACACGGGAAGCGTAAGAGTCATCGTCGTGCACGGCTATGTGGCTCATAAGATCTATTTTTGAAACGTTTTTCAGCACAATTACTACTTAAGAGGGTTTTGGATATTTATTCTTTGTCATAGGTTTTTACATCACTATACATCCGAGCAAGCGTTCATCTTGTATCCTATCCGGTTCCTACATAATATATCAGGAGACGGACATCTTCAATTATACTCGCAAACTGGAGTAATCAATACTTTTGGCTAGACGAGTTTGGCGGTTGTTCTACATACTACCCTTCGTTAAAATGGCTGTTACATTTTGGCTGGTAACCTCAGCTGAACAGAATCGGTAAACAACAATCACATCTTTATAAATCAGTTTAATTTTTATAAATAGGCTGTTCCAGCGCCTACTGAAGCAAATTCACGAAAATACTATTTTTTACGTCAGAATCGTCAGATTTGATATTCCTCTTTGACTAATTCGAATAAATAACTAGGTACATATATATGGATCTGTGAGATTTTTAGGTGAAACTTACAGCCCAGACGACAGAGAACATTTTATAGGGAAACCTACAAAAACTTGCAAAATATATATTCTTTAAAGAGTTCACGAAAGTGTATAGAATAATATCCTGAAAAATTTACATTCCGCTCGGGTGCAGAACATAAAAAAAAGTGAAAAAAAATTTTTTTTCATCCATTTTTTCGAAATTCTGAAATTAAGTCAGAGTATGAAAAAATTAAAAATACAGGTGGATAGACCACGTGTTTCTGAACAAAAATTGTCCCAATAAAATTTATCGCTAAAGCCACGGTATTCCTGGAAAGGATTTTTCCCATCCATCCTTTGCTTACATTGTTTAAAACAAAAAAGCATCAGAAAGCTACACTCAAAGAAATAGTATGGGTAAATTCAACAAAAAACTAGAGGAAGCATTATACTCTTCGCCGATTTACTGAGCTTTTTATATAATTGTTACACATTCTATAGGATACTCTTCGCATTTTTCTTGTAAATAATGCTAGTTTTTGGACATTCTAAATTTTGTGATACCAACTTTGTGAAAAAAAAAAAATTATGAAAAAAAAAATCCCGATGTGAGGGATCGAACCCGGGACCCTTGCATTGCGAGATGAAGAAACTCTTGCCGCTACACCACCATTTCTTATTACTAAAATTGTTAATGAATGTAATATATACCATAAGAAAATTTATTGTAATTATTAGGAAACACAGTAAAGTATATTAAAAAAAAAAATAGTGATAGGAAATAACATTTCGCAAGGTTTCTATTTATTACAAACCATAAAAAAATATGTAAAAAATATTTTTTTAAATTTTAAATTACTAATAACTTTTTTATTTACCAATCTATTTTGTTGAAAAACAATAGGGTTCTTCCTCTAGCTAACACTAAGTTACCCCCCAAATTTCAATACAATCGGATTATTCTTTCTTGAGTTATCGTGCTTACAAGAAACTTGACGGACGGACAGACGGACGGACAGACGGACGGACAGACGGACGGACAGACGGACGGACAGACAGACGGACAGACAGACGGACGGACAGACAGACGGACATTTTGAAAGTTGTTCAGAATTCGTTCATTAACATAATGATATAAAAAAATTTTCTCTACGAGCGATATTTACTGATTTAGAAATGTGCCGATCAAATACAATACACTCTTCGTTTTTGCGAAGAGTATAAAAATGGTTAACTAACAATATCGTTAATTTTGTTAAACTAAACTATATTGATGGTATTATTAAACAAGAGGTGATTGTTATTTTAATTAATAAAAAGTTGTACAACAAAACAAACATTAACTTAAAAAATAGATGAATAAGACTATTATTTTTTTCGTCTGACTATTATTTTGTTGAATTCTGTCAAATAAAACTAGATAATAGTATATTTTATTTTTAACTATTATCGAATTGTAATTCTAACCCAGTATTAGTTCGCTGTATTATTGTACTTGGTAGACAAATCAATATTATTGTCGTCTTCTAGAAGTTCTAAAAGAATTACCATAAAATTTGCTTGCTTACCACGTAGTCAATTACAGAAATTATTCCCAGATGACGCCACATACAAATCACTGACAATAATCAATCATGCATTATCTTATACTCTTATGAATTTATAGAAAATTAATAACATGATTGCAATGTTCAAATGCTCTCAGGGATCATCGATATATTTGGATGGATCTTATAAACGATCTCTAATTTTTGGTTTGGGTGGTCTGATGTCTCAATACTGAGATTTTGGCTAACCAAAAAAAACTTCATCATACAATAAAGTGTAGATCAACCTAAAAATTAGTTGGTGAACAAAAAACAAAGTCGTACTATTTAATTGTAGACCAAATTGAAAATGGTTAGTGAACATAAAAAAAATGTCATTGTACTATTTAATTTGTTACAAGATGATATGATTATTAAACTACTATTTGTTTACGAAAACATATAAAGTTGTATGACTATTCTTTTCTGATTGATTTAACTATGAAACTAGATAGGCGCGATTTCATATGCTCTTTTTGGTTGAATTTACCTATCATTTTCTTTGAGTGTATAATTTCCATCTCTTAAATGAACCAACACTCACGTAGCTTGAACAAATTCTGATTTAGTGATATGTAATTCAGTGCATCGGTGTCACAGTCATGCGTATTCAAGCACGCACACGCATGGATCTCGCTCCGAGTTATAACGTACACTTGACTATTTTTTTTCGGGAAAACCGTGGCCTTAGCGATAAATTTTATTAGGACATTTTTTGGTCATAAATACGTGATCTATCCATCTATATTTTTTATTTTTTCCTAGCTTGACTTAATTTCAAAATTTTGAAAAAATGGATGAAAACATTCTTTTTTTCACTTTTTTTTATGTTCTGCATCCGAGAGAAATGTAAACTTTTCAGGATCTTATTCTATACACTTTCAGAACTCATTAATAAAAGATTATTCATTTTGCACTTTCAGAACTCATTAAAAAAAAGATTATTCATTTTGCAAGTTTTAGTAGGTAAATACCTTCATCGACTGGTCTATTATTAAAAAAAGCCTTCAAAAAAGATCGCCAAAAATTATAAAAAAAAAAAAATTCACAATTTTAACGATTTTTTTTAAGGCGGCTCATTTTTTTTAGGGATGCGCCGAAGCGGTTTTTTTCGGCTTCGGCCGAATACCAAATCTTTATCCTAAATTTCGCCGAGCTACGAAGCTTCGGCCGAATCATATACCGAAAAAGAAACATCTTGCTCCAGGTTCAAACACGAAATAAGACATCATATACTGTTATTTGTAACCGTGCGTAACTAATTTGCGAGGTGTTTTCCTGTTGCATGCTTCGGCCGAAGCATGCTATCAAATTAACTACAGCGGTTAGAAATAAGAATATATAATTATATCTCATTTCGTGTTTGAACCTGGAACAAGATGTTCCTTTTTCGGTATATGATTTGGCCGAAGCTTCGTGCATCGGCGAAATTTAGGATAAATATTCGATATTCGGCCGAAGCCGCTTCGGTGCATCGCAATTTTTTTCATTCTTTGTAGTGGCGTCTTTAATTAGCTTCAACAGAGAGAACTATAGTTGACAGCAGATTTAACAGGCACTCAAAAAATGTAGGAGCCTTTGACCCATCAAACACGCCGCATCGCAAAGCGAAAGATGCCGACATTTTTTGAGTGTCTGTTAAATCTGCGGTTTACTATAACATCTCTTCTGAATTTTTAACGCCAGGCTCGTTATCAGAGAATCCTGAAACCTCCGTATTTGAAATTTCATGTAAATCTGCAATTATGTTGCCTCAATGCAAATAAAAAAAATAATTAATTGTGATAAAATATTACACACATTTTTCTCTGTGTAGTTCGTGAAACGTGAATGTATTGACTATTATGTAATAAACAGTAATATTTTCACACTGACTATTTTTTATAAAAAGGAAACACAATATGAATAACGTTCTGTGTGGCGTCTATTCTACACATTCTAGTGTGTACATTTTTTTCGTGTCAATATTTTTGTATTCAGAATTTTTAAGTATATTGGCAATGACGTCGTGACGTTTTCTTGGCAGTGATTTTTCGCTAGGTAACGTGTTGGTGCATCCCAGTTTAATGACTCATTTAACGATGAAATTGCCATGTAAACTAGCATTTTAATTCAATTACTTCGTTGATTAATTTATAGTAATTATTGGCATGTATTACATTAGAATTGCGGGTATTTATTTTTTCATTATCTAATTTACACGTTGTCTTGTTTATTTACGTTGCGTATACAAATTTTAAAAAGCGCATTTGATCTTGGACTTTATTTCTTGGGAAGATCCAAAAATAACTTTGCCAAAATTTTGCTGACAGCTCTCGATTTCTTAAGTGCAGATTATTTGAAGTTGGAATTCTCTAGAGTAGAGATAAAACTAGTATTATTAATAAAAAAAATAGCTCTGAAAAGTAGTATATTTACGTCACATATTCATGTTTTGAGTCATCAGCGATCAATTAAATTGAATTGTTGTTTTTTTATACACGGGGTCAGATTAATCCGGTCCCAGCGTGTGTTATGCTCGTAGTTGTTTCGAGAATGAATTTGTTGCGGTAAATATTTACTCAAAGTAAAAATTGCATGAAGCTCTTCTTCCATTTACCCAAATACAAAAAGCCTAAATATAAGATTATAAAAAAATATTTATATATAAATCTAAAATTGCAAAAAAAGAAAAAAAAAATGATATTCCTTCATAGGGGATGTAAAGAAATCAGTCCCTTGTGAGACAAGTAAGAATATCTTCCTTGTATAGAGAGGTCTGGCAAAATTTTCAGGTTGGGTAGCTCGTGATTGGCCGACGTGGAAAGAGGCCTATGTTAAATAGATGTCATTTAGGTGAAAAAGAATCAAATCATTTTCAAAAAGTATTGTCTCTTATGTATATTAAAAACTTTAAATGTCGTAACTTTTATCATTTTAACAATAATAATTTATGTTTATAACTTTTTATTTTAAGCTATGTAAAAGTGATATCAAGAGGTTTCAGGAAAATCGAAGCTTCCCGTAATTATTCCGAAATAATGCATATTTTCAGCCTCTATTGACTCCACTATTACTAGTTTAATTTTAAACAACAGTTCATTCCTATAGAAGTTTTAATTAATCCGGCAACAATTTAAAAACTTGTGGCTCTAAACAATAAAGAGATTTAGATGCTATTGAATATAAAATTTTCTTGATTTTTAAACACATATGCACATTTCAAAAATGTATAGATACACTTGGTAAAATTTTTAAAAAATCGAGGCAGTGAGTTGCCAACCGTTTGAGATGCTAACAAAAGTAATTTTTTTTCTTTCTCACCGATTTTCTCAAAAACGAAGCCTTAAATCAAAAGATTCTTTTCTTACAAAGTTGTTTTGTATTTTTCCCGATGACTAGAATGTTTAATTCATAACTTTATCATTAATAAATAGCGAGATATAGTAATTAATAAGAAATAGTAACAAAATGACTCAATCCACGTGTGTCCCCCCCTTCTTGCCATTGGTTTATTGTAAATTATCATATAAATATTCATCGTCTATTAAATTAGAATATAATAATTCATTTTATAATTACTCATAAGATTTATAGTTTATGTTGTTTAAAACTTTTTGAGGCGTAAATTGATTATTTTCATTTCTTTGTTTCTGGGATAACGCCAATTGCAATAAAAAAAGAAATAAGAAAAAACTCAAAGTCAATACATTTTTTATGTATCAAGAAAAAGTTTTTGGTTGAGTCCGAAAATTTGACAACGTTTTAAATAAACTTTTATCGTTATTTATAATACCTACGTTTTTTTCGTACGTTTTTATATTTTTTTGCTACTGTCACACAGTAGGATATTTTTCACAGCATAGCTGGCCAAAATTCAGAATAGCCGCCATGTTCACTAAAACTAATATCTGTAAGATTTCTGAATCCAATGTTATAATTTTCAAAAACAAAATGGCGGATGTAATATGACCGACTGTAACTCTAAAAATTTATTTAAAAACGTTTTACAGTGCTATTTTTGTTAACAAAATATTTCAAAATGAACGTCCAATTTTAAGTGAAGAAAAAATGAATTTTCTTTGAAAGGCTATGTCGGTAAAATGTGTGAATTTGTGACGGTAAATATAGCAAGCGGGAGACTTTTTTATCTTTCGAAATAGATAGAATGTATATCGAGAATAAATAAATATAACGTGTGAGGCAACTTTTCTGTTTTAAACTTTTTTTTCTAGGATTAACAGTTTTCGAGAAAAATGCCCTAGCGGATGAATGATGTGAGCAATTATTTAACAAAACTCACAATAAGCGCACTAGTACCGACTTAAGTCGATCTGTAAAACTAATTTTCCTGTGAACATATTTCAAGCAAGTGATTTATAATGATAATTGATAACAGAATTAACAAATCATAAATAAAGCTACCGTTGTTGCATATTATTACTATTATTAATTATTATAAGCAATTCTTCGTTTTTTCCATAATGGTCTACAAAGTATGTTATTTTGAAGCGTGTAATCATATTTTATAACATTTTGTTTAGTTGTTATTGATATAACATTCTAACAGATTAAGGAATAATTTATTTCTTATATACACCAGTCATTAATTACATCTCTGCATTGTGTTGGAAAATCCAATAGTCCTCGATGCAAGAAACTACGAAATACTTTCAGATCGTCAGCAAACAGAAAACAGTTCAGGATGATATCGGGACGATATGAGAAACAATGACATTAATAAACATAATGAACAAAAGTGGGATTAGATTAGATCCCTGAGGGACACCTTTAGTTGGTAAATCTTTAACAGGCACGGTATAAAACATATTGATGTTGTTAAGGTAGTCATTTGACAATCCGAAAATGTGTAATTTTTTGCAATAGAATACTCTAGTTTAGCATATCGAAGGCCTTGGAAACATCTCTGCAGATAATATCAAATCGACTACTATCATCAATAGGCCTTTTCATCATAAGCGCGCGCATGTGCTGCCGCTATGTTTGTTTGCGGGAACTATGAAATGTTCGGACACTTGGTTGTCAAAATGGCTGGACCGGTATCATTTTTTCACATTAATTTAGACAAAAGTGTGATTGGCGGTACAAAATTAGTACACAACATTGTGGAAGAACACACTTGTGCTCAATTAAGCTGCTAGCTCAAGTATCCTGACCATAAAATGACTGGAAGCAAGAATAAAGAACTGATTGCAAGGTTAGAATTCAACTATCAACTTATCAATTTATATACAAGTGCATTAAAGGAAAACAAATGTGTTTAGTCTACAACATGCTTAATAACATTCTTCGTGCAGTAATTGATAATGCAGTAAAAATATTTTCTGTTTTTTTACGAAAATGTAGGGTCAAAAATGCAATTGAAAATGAGGTTTTTTGTCGATCCTTCTGTGGATAAAGCTGGCTCCTTTTTTTCAAATTTTTTCAAATAAGTAAACTATACGATACGGCACTCCCTATTTTCAAAATATTGGGAACATATTCATCATTATTTGTTTCTGGTAATTATTTCCACATCCAGTGGAAGTATAGTAACGACAAAAAAATTAAAAAAAAAAATTATTGTTCAAATAGGCTTAAAATGTCATGAAACGTCGAGATTTTAAGTTTGAGCGAAAAAAAAATTTGTCTGTCGGGCTGTCTGTCGGTCTGTGCACACCCTCCCTATGAGTGAATTTGGCACTCCAGATTCGGACTGGAGGATTTGGCTGATTCGCAGATTGGCCTTGAACACCGCGACGCGACCTTGGATTTATTGTGACGCTCATGTTCCAATTTTATTTAGAGCTCCTTATCCAGCTTTGTCTTTTGTATCAGACTCCATAAGATGATAGAGACAAGCTTTTGTGAAATTTACAAACATTAATGTCGGCACATTATTATTACATTTAAAATTACAGCAAACAAGTTTGATTCATCCGGAACTGCACGCATGAAATGCAGTTGTATTATTTATTTATTTATGAATTCTTAATTATTATTGATTAAATAATGGCATCTGATGGGTCCTCATCGCAAGGTTTCAATTAAATTGCCCGCTACTGTCGTTTGTGTTTGTAATGTGAGCACAATCGCCCGGCACGGTACGGCTGAATACGCGCATTGTTAATAATTTTTATCACTTAAGTTGTTTGTTGGCAATTTAATTTTGTGTCCGAAGGTACGGTGGAACATTATTTTGCGCTCAGCAACCGACCGATACCCAATCCCATAGCTAATAAACGCGAATAAGTATAGGCAATTTAAGAAGTTATATAAGCGGCCTTGGATATTCAATGTAAAGATCACCGAACACTGTAACGACAAAAATTCGATTAAAATGCTGAGTTTCATTGAAAAAGACAATTATTGTACTTATTAATTATGCGTGCAGTTATCCGTTAATAAATCATCATGGCGTGCAGTAAAGTATGACGTTTAGTCTGAAATTCTGCCGGTTTCATTCTGGTTTCTGTTGTATAGTCCAGTTGAGTCTGTGAACGGTTTTCACGTAGGAATTCAAGTGTAGTGAATGGATTTGGATAAAACTTTTTGTATAGTCTGTTTTTGGTCAAATATGAAAACTTAAAAAATTAAAGTGCACGCTCTTTATTTTATTACTCGTAAGCCCATTTAACTCTGGGTCAAAAGCGCACTTATGGGGGAGAGAGAAATATACCATAGTAGAATAGTAAATACATTATTTCAAGTATAATAACAAAATACATTTTAATTCAGTGATTTATTTTGTATCGGCCGCGAAATTTAAATGGCAGAAAAGCCAAGAAAACTAAATATCAAGTTAAATTAGATAAGCTACATGTTTTAAATGTTAGTCTTCCTTTTCTAGTATGTTATATTTTAGTACAGAAATAGATTCAAGAAAATCACCGTAACTCGAAAAAAAATTGTGCAGTCTTTAAACTTTGGTTATAAGTTTAAAATAGACCAAAGTTCACGAAACAAAAAAGTTTAGGAACGGGAACCTATAGGGGGTAAAAAGGGGTATTTTTAATTAAAAAAAATCGATTTTTCTCTATTTTCTCGGGAAATTGGTAATAGGTTCAAAATAAGCCAAAGTTCACGAAATAAAAAAGTTTAGGAGTTTTACGGATCCGCGGGAACATCCAGTGGAAGTATAGTAACGACAAAAAAATTTTTAAAAATTTTTATTGTTCAAATAGGCTTAGAATGTCATGAAACGTCGAGATTTCAAGTTTGAGCGAAAAAAAAATTTCTGTCTGTCGGTCTGTAACTTTTTTTGTGCGCACGTTTACTCTGGAACCGTTTGAGATATTGACTTGAAATTTGGCACACATATGTACTTTAACGAGATCTTATATTTTCATGTTGTTCCATCGAAGGGTTGGGGGGTAAATAGGGGTAAATTTGGAGTAAACAGGTAAATCAAGCAGGTAAGAGTTCATAAAATTGATATTTAGTATAGACAAGAGAAGCTAAGGTATCAAAAAAAATTTTGGCATTAGCCACCCCCACCCCATTATTAAAGGGGTTGAAAAAAAATGTGATTTAGTGTGTGTACAAGAACCAGAAACCTCAAAATATTTTTTACTTTATCCACCCCCCACTCCCACCCCCTGTCACCACCCCCACCCCACTACCGATGTGGGGTATCGTTTTATGGGTTTTTGGGGTAGAGGATTTCAAATATTATATTATTAAAGTTCCATAAACAATTATTTCCAGATACAAAATTTTTTCGTTGTGTGACTTGGATAGAAAATCCGGATGTGGAAGTAGTGATTCCTTGGGCAGCGGTTTTTTTAATTAAAAAATCGATTTCCACATCCAAGTAGGGTAACGACAAAAAATTTTTAAAAAATTTTTATTGTTTAAATGGGCTTAGAATGTTATGAAACGTCGAGATTTTAAGTTTGAGCGGAAAAAAATTTTCTGTCTGTTTGTCGGTCTGTAACTTTTTTTTTGTGCGCACGTTTACTCTGGAACCGTTTGAGATATTGACTTGAAATTTGGTACACATATGTACTTTAACGAGATCTAAAACTAGATTATATTTTCATCTTGTTCCGTCGAAGGGTTGGGGGATAAATTGGGGTAAATTTGGAGAAAATAGGTAAATCAAGCAGGTAAGATTTCATAAAATTGGTATTTAGTATATACGAGAAGCTAAGGTCTCAAAAAAAATTGGCATTAGCCACCCCCATCCCATTATTAAAGGAGATGAAAAAACATTGTGATTTAGTGTGTGTACAAGAAGCAGAAACCTCAAAATATTTTTTTACTTTATCCACCCCCACCCCACTACCGATGTGGGGTATCGTTTTATGGGTTTTTGGGGTAGAGGATTTCAAATATTATATTATTAAAGTTCCATAAACAATTATTTCCAGATACAAAATTTTTTCGTTGTGTGACTTGGATAGAAAATCCGGATGTGGAAGTAGTGATTCCTTGGGCAGCGGTTTTTTTAATTAAAAAATCGATTTCCACATCCAAGTAGGGTAACGACAAAAAATTTTAAAAAAATTTTTATTGTTTAAATGGGCTTAGAATGTTATGAAACGTCGAGATTTTAAGTTTGAGCGGAAAAAAATTTTCTGTCTGTTTGTCGGTCTGTAACTTTTTTTTTGTGCGCACGTTTACTCTGGAACCGTTTGAGATATTGACTTGAAATTTGGTACACATATGTACTTTAACGAGATCTAAAACTAGATTATATTTTCATCTTGTTCCGTCGAAGGGTTGGGGGATAAATTGGGGTAAATTTGGAGAAAATAGGTAAATCAAGCAGGTAAGATTTCATAAAATTGGTATTTAGTATATACGAGAAGCTAAGGTCTCAAAAAAAATTGGCATTAGCCACCCCCATCCCATTATTAAAGGAGATGAAAAAACATTGTGATTTAGTGTGTGTACAAGAAGCAGAAACCTCAAAATATTTTTTTACTTTATCCACCCCCACCCCACTACCGATGTGGGGTATCGTTTTATGGGTTTTTGGGGTAGAGGATTTCAAATATTATATTATTAAAGTTCCATAAACAATTATTTCCAGATACAAAATTTTTTCGTTGTGTGACTTGGATAGAAAATCCGGATGTGGAAGTAGTGATTCCTTGGGCAGCGGTTTTTTTAATTAAAAAATCGATTTCCACATCCAAGTAGGGTAACGACAAAAAATTTTAAAAAAATTTTTATTGTTTAAATGGGCTTAGAATGTTATGAAACGTCGAGATTTTAAGTTTGAGCGGAAAAAAATTTTCTGTCTGTTTGTCGGTCTGTAACTTTTTTTTTGTGCGCACGTTTACTCTGGAACCGTTTGAGATATTGACTTGAAATTTGGTACACATATGTACTTTAACGAGATCTAAAACTAGATTATATTTTCATCTTGTTCCGTCGAAGGGTTGGGGGATAAATTGGGGTAAATTTGGAGAAAATAGGTAAATCAAGCAGGTAAGATTTCATAAAATTGGTATTTAGTATATACGAGAAGCTAAGGTCTCAAAAAAAATTGGCATTAGCCACCCCCATCCCATTATTAAAGGAGATGAAAAAACATTGTGATTTAGTGTGTGTACAAGAAGCAGAAACCTCAAAATATTTTTTTACTTTATCCACCCCCACCCCACTACCGATGTGGGGTATCGTTTTATGGGTTTTTGGGATAGAGGATTTCAAATATTATATTACTAAAGTTCCATAAACAACTCTTTCCACACAGAATTTTTTCGTTGTATGTGACTTGGATAAAATCTGGATGTGGAAGTAGTGATTCCTTGGGCAGCGGTTTTTTTTAAAACGAGCTTGCGTTTATTGACTGTAAAACTGTGGTCATTGGTTGAAAGTTGAAATTTAAAAATTCACGAAATGTCATTGGTCTATAATTTATGAGGGAAATAAATCAGAAGGATTTCCTGACCCACACATAAAATGTAGTGGATAAACGGCTGCCAGTACTCACTTTGCCCCCGAGGTTAAAGTTAACCTATCTGACACGCAAATTTAACCTTACATTGATAAACGGGCCCTTTTTTAATAATTTGTGTTGAAAAATACGTTCTAATTTTTTCCAAACTTCGGATCCTTTCCCGTCTTTATAAACTGGACTATATTTTGCGAATCTGGCAAGTTGTGTTTTTGGTTCATTACACTTTGGCACTTTCAGCCGATCGATAAAATTTCTGTTTGTAAAGCTTTTAATATTGTTTGGTAGGAACACACTCGTATATCCGTTTTTATCCAGCTATAAAGAGTTATTTAGTGTAATTGTCTGATCTATTTTAACGCAATTCATTCGTTCAACGGATATTTCTTTAATGACCTCGTCAGCTGTATGAAAAATTATTCGAATGATAGTTCTCTGACAATATATTGTCGATTCCTTTTCACGACCTCGAACTGTTGTGGGGTGGAGGATTTCTTTTAATTGTGGAAATCTAAATTTAAAATGTTAAATTATATTAAGTGCAATATTATTGTGTTCTGTAAGTCGACCAATTGGTATTTTCACTTATTAATAACAATGTCTAGATATGTAACAATTTTTTTGCAGCTTTAACCGTTTTAATGATTTCAATTGCAAAATACTCAAATGATATTTAATAAGATTAAAAAATTGAATTATTTACTGCAGGTATGCAATTTTTTATACAGAAAAATCACTCGAATCAAAACGAAACAAAAAACTCAAAAATGATCATTATTTTTTCAAATATAATAAACTAACCTAACATGGGTTCACAAAAGTAATTTATATTAAATTTCTTTAACTTCAAAATTAACTTGTTTTCATCATGTCTAGGCGTCAAAGTAAATATTATAATAGGGAATCAGCTTTTCATTTTTTTACCATTACGTCAAATGTCCAGTTTGGTCATTTTCGTGATATCCGTGACCTAGATATGAAAGGATTTGCCTTAAGACCTATATCACCTTTTCATGGAACATTGTTTAACTCAAATTCGTCACTCAAAAAAATTAAAATTAAGTACGACATAAATTGTTATTTTTTTTTTTGGGAAAATTATTATTTTTAAAAAAACTGCCACTTACTTTTAATATTCTTTTATCAACAAAACAACACTGCAAATAACAAAAGCGTTTCGTCCGAAATTATTCATTTGGACAACAAAAAATTTAACGGTACAGAGAAAACTGTAAGGAACTTATTATTTTAAAAATACACAGGAGTTTTATTATTTGTCAAACTTCTCTTTGTTTTCAAAGCACAATTTTTATTTGCAGTGTTGTTTTGTTGGCAAAATGAATGTTCTATATCTAATGATAAAGGTAAAAATAAGGGTACTTTCTCCATTTTTTTAATTAATATTATTCACCACCAAAGAACTTCTGCATTTGGGTTAATATCGAACCGATTTGTGATTTGAGGTTATCAATGGATTTGTCGTGAAAATTTGTAGGTATTTAACTACTGAGTACCTAAAAGATATTACCATTTAAGAAAGTTAGCGATTTCGGAAATTTTGGTTGGGCATGCCTATAGTTATTAAATCAATTCGAAAACTTTCACGTTTACATTTTCCTCTTATCGTATTGGTTCATTAGATTCATTTGAGTTTAGTGCACTATGTGCAAAAATAAAAATGGTCCAAAAAATCAAGTGGCCTCAACATTTTCTCGACCTCCGATTTAAATAGTAAGCTCTTATGTGATTTTCTAAATGAGTACATATATAAACGTTTTTGTATTATGTGCTTCCCTTCTATAAACCCTTATGAAAACAGCGCACCCACATAAAATTCTGAGCATCGCCCATGTGACAACTGGGCACGTGATCCCATTAATATTTTCATCCAGACTACCATTTCAACAACGTTATTATTAAAAAAGAAGCACATAATATACTGCTGTAATTAAGACAAGAGCTGGACCTTAAAATTGTAACAAACTTTCTCCTTTTGCAGGACAAGGCGACGCGATTTTAAAACGTCAATATAAAAACCGATCACGTGCCAGCGAACCCGTGATTCATTATAAAATTTTGAATACATTAAAGAGGCCTTTTACCTATTATTCAAATGCTAGAATGTAATCTGGCCTGCACTAAAAATGACGGCTAAACCGGTAAAGGTGTATTTTTAACTGTGATACTGATAACTATATGATTTGTTTATATTACACTTAGGAACGGCTATATGTTATATTTCAGCCTAACACCGGCGTTTCAATTCCTTTTTACATAAATTAGAGTAATTTTTAACATAACCAAATATCACATGACGGCAGAAGAAGATAAAAATATTTCTTTATCTAAATTAACAGCGGTGTGATAAGGATTAAAGTACCTGTATCACGTGAAAGAGGCGTAAAATACGACACAGCAACAGATTTTAATCGCACTTTCTGCTTTGTTCCCAATGAATGACGAGCTCGGTTTGTCAGGCTTTGTTAGGAGGCTAAAACTATGTACAACTAGCATTGAAAAGTCCGTTTGACAAAACATAGATACTGGAGCTGGGCCAAATAATAAATGTTTTATTTATTTTCATTAACCACACAGAATGAACTTCTTATCTTGTAAATGTAGATGTTCAGAATGACTAATCTGTTTGGGTTGGATAGATGAAGTCTGAAGCGTAAACTTTTTGGAAAAAATTCAATGAAATAAATTGAAATCATTTAAGCATGAGTAGTTTTAAGTCAGGGTAACATCAAATGGGACAATCAAAAGTTATATAATAAACATCAAACCATAATTTGAAATTCATGTGATTTGGGTATCCTTGAAGTCACATGGTTCATGTCAGTCAGGTGTTTGCGGTTACACCCACCTGTTTGACCGATTTTTGATTTTTTTTTTATAAAAAATCTATCGAATTTTGTCACCTACTCCTAAATTATCTCATTTTCGAAATCGTTTGTTCTTCTTGAAAGACATCAACGTACCGATGCGACAGAGACACGTAAACAAAAAAAATTACAAAAACACGTAAATATGTTAAAAAACTTGTTTCTTTGAACCAAAAATTGCTTGTTTGTAACCAGACGACAATGAAACAGGATAGAGTTGTTGGATGATGAACGGCAAAACAAGATAATTTAGCAATAAACCGATAACACTTGTATTCCTTAAAAATCAGTAATTTTTCGAAATTTAGCAGCCAGACAAATGTTTTTTGTCTATTATGTTTTGCTGTGCACGATTTTATTACATTTTGCTGTTGTCATTGGTTGGACAAATGATTAATTAAAAATTAAAGTGTGGTAGGGTGGGTCTGTCAAAGCATGTGACCATGTTAAATGGGTCATTAAAAGTCAGTTTGTGACTGAAAAAATACAACAGTTCAGCCCTTTTTCTAAAAGCGCAATAGATGATGAACCTTTTATTTCGACTCATTGATTTTTGCTACGACAAAGGCCCGAAATATGTGTAATCTTGGCATATGACTCGCACTACGCCCATGGATATAGACAGCAATAATTTTGCTTAGAAGTCAAAGTTTGCTTAATTTAAACTATTCTGGCACATAATACTGATAGTTTCAAATGCAGCAGACATTTGTTTAATGTCCGAATGTGTTTGCAAAAACTTTTAAAAGGCCAAAAGACACAATCATCTGATAAATCGATATTCTAGCGGTAAGATGAGTAATATTTTACTTACAACTGAAAATAATAGCGGAGGCTGCTCCCATAACGCCGAAAAAGGGTCCGTAGACGGGGTTTGCCTCAGGAGTTGACATTTTGTTATTTAGGGGAGTATTTACAGGTCAGAACGGTCTAAAAGGTGCACAACACACTACGGAACTAGCGAACCCACTGACAAATATGGCTTACACGGCTGCCACCAGCAAGAATGGGTCATATGACGATAAGAAAATTTCAGGTGGAGTACGGGTATTTCCACTAGCGCCATTGGTTACATTTGAGTTTAAGGCCGAACTTCGGCCAATCAACGCGCCTCCTAGCAGATAATTTGATGATGTCAATTCTCTACACGTCTCGAGTTAGTGTATAAACAGTCAAATTACGTACATTGACAAATAAATGCAATTTAATTTTGGCACAAATTAATAACTGGAATTATTATAGAATACTTTGTAGGCAAGTATTTCGGAAGCACTCGTTTTTGTTTCTGTTAAATCCTATTTTGAATCACATGATTGAGGGTTCATCCGGTGCAGCTAGCTCGAGGCATATTTGCGCCAAGTTTGAATTCAAAATTCTCAGGTAGTAGGTTGCGTTAAGAAAACGAGATTTTGAATTGCAGTATAATTTTGGCATTAATATTGAATATTTTATTTGCATTAGTTATACATAAGTATCTACATAGATCAGCATTTTGTGTTTTTTAAATTCTGGATCCTATAATATTGAAATATTTTAGTTTTCACTTGATCTACATCTTTGGACAGTGCTCCAAATATTTCATTTAACTTAAAAGGTAATTTATGATTTGATTCCTGACCCATTACGTATTTCAAAGTCGTGTAAAGCCATCAGAATATCTTATTTAAAAGTTATAGGTGCACGAGTTGTAAATTTATCAGATATAAAAACGTCATCAGGAACAGATTATGAAACAAATTAACAGCAGAATTATTTACACCTCACGTCTAAATTTCAATAGATTGAGTCAACAGAACTTTAAATGCAGGTAATTAATGCTAATTTTTATCATTTAACTTATGCATTATTGAAAATAAAACAGATTTTTATGATATATAAGCCATTAAATTTTTGTTTTTGAAATTAAAAAAATTATTCAGTTAGTATAGACAGGCATTTTTAATAGGTACCTAGTTTTTAAGATTACATTTTTAAATATCTCCAGATGATTCCATATTGGTTGGCTAAACACACATTGAACATCGTGTGCAGAATTTTACCTTTATTGAATCTACTTGTATACTTACTTAGTCGTTCAAACTATAGTCTTCGGAACAAAAATAAAATTTTAAAACTCAGTTCTTTCTTAGTCAGATTTATTGTAAGGAAGAATTTTTTGTCCTCTATATATAAACAAACTGTTAGGTTTTATAAAAGTGATATATTGAGAATAGTAGGTAGTGTTTAAACTCATTATACAGGGTGGGTCCATTGAAAAGAAAATAAACACATTCTTGGGTAGTTCAATTTGATTTTTATACAATTAGGACTAGGACTGCACAAATAGCTGCTGATAGGTTTTTCTTTCCAACATCTGTTTTTCTGACTTGTACGTATTTCTTAAACTCAACTGTAAATTGTCATAACTTTCACTATTGGTCAGATATGCCAGTTCAAGTGACTTTCATAAAGTTCACACTCAAATTCAAAAATTGAATGTCTGTACTGGTATTTTGGACTGCTTGGTTAATATGCAACTTATTTGTAATTACTGGAAGGTCTTGTCCATTCAATATTCTTTGATATTGATATTATTAAAAATCAGTGGCGGCTGGTGAAATTTCAATATTTTTTTTCTCGTCTATGGCCCATGGGACCCATACGAAATTTAGGAAATAACATCTAGAGAAGCACTTCTCTAATGACCCCTAAAAAATTTTGAAAAAGCAGTTTGCGAAAAAATTTTTGAAAATTCGTTAGCCTCCCCTGGGTCTAGGGACTCCTGTTTATTTTTATTTTTTTTTTGTCATATGCATTTGACTTTTCATAAAAATACAACAATAGATTTTGAAGTTTGTGAAAATATTTTCATTACTAACTGAAATACAATGAACTGAAATTTTGTAATTTACAATTTAACAAATTACAATATTTCAATTCGTTGTATCTGTTAGTAATGAAAATATTTTGATAAACTCCAAAATCTGTTGTTGTATTTTTATGAAAAGTCAAATGCATATGACAAAAAAAAAATAAAAATAAACAGGAGCTCCTAGACCCAGGGGAGGCTAACGAATTTTCAAAAATTTTTTCGCAAACTGCTTTTTCAAAATTTTTTAGGGGTCATTAGAGAAGTGCTTCTCCAGATGTTATTTCCCAAATTTCGTATGGGTCCCATGCGCCAAATGATGGTTATTACCTGAAAGACCAGTTGATGTTTGAATATCGCATTATGCACTGGCTATTAGGAATTTTTTATGGGTCTTCCAAATCGCCAGATTTGTCACCCATGGAACCCATATGTGGTGTCTGGCATGCTATTTTCATTAGTGCCAAAAGTATCTACCACAGTTTTTAGAAAATCATTAAAAATAAATAAACAATTCTCGACAATTAGGTGCTACTGGAACATATTAAATGAATACATTTAAAAATATTTAAAGAAAATGCTTTAATTAAAAAAACTATTGACGTGATGTTTCTGTAATGAACAACCAAACTAAAATTAAATTAAAATATTATACATTATTAAAAATCTTTACTAAAAATAGAAAAATAAAGCTTTTTAAGCTAATTTATACATTATCTTCATCGTTTTTTGTTGTAGATCATCGTAGTATTTCGTCGCAAAAGTCGTCTAGCCTAATTTCACTTGACACGTATCAAAATTTGTTTCTCTTTTTTTATTCGAAATATCCAAAATCTTTTCAGAGACACTCTCATAACGAGACGTCACCGCTTTAAGTCATCACTTTTAAAAATAGCACGTCATTCGACTTCTGTTATTTCTGAAGGCACCAGTATATTTAGTCATGTGCAAATCGTCCTAAAATCGCCAGAAAAGTGTTGTTCCTCTAGGAATGCATGGGTGTACCTTTAAAAAATGCACAATTTTTGTATTAAAATCAAAATGGTTGAAAATTCGACATGTGCTGTTTCTCAAATAACCGACCCATTTATGGATAATATATCACATACAACAATCTGACTACGTAATACAGCAAAAATGAACAAAATTTGAGTATTTTTACAAAGCTAAGCTTAACACTTTCACTGCGGCCCTACCCAGGTAGCAAGGGTACGTTATAATGACGTCAAAATCTGGTGATTCTGGTCAAAAAGACGTCAGGGCACTAAAAATCGACGACAGAATGACGTCTTATAAATGACATTAAAATGACGTGCTACACATCACGTCATATTGTCGTCTTTTTTCGGTGTTAAATTTATTTATATTTTATCGGATTACAAACTTTACAAACTTTAAAACTCGCTAATGACATTTTGTTATCGTAAGCAGAGCGTTTTTATTCGAGAATATAATGTTTTTTAACATTATCCAAAATAATTTATATTCGAAAGAGTTTGCAAAGATTCGGCAGTTTATTTGTTTAAATTATATTTCTATCTATTCTATTAATAATAAAATTAGATTAAAATGCATTAAAAAGCAAAATCTATTCGTTGCGTGTTCCAACTATAAAGTCTTTAGGTAAGTAGCCACAGAAAGGTTGGTGGCCGAGTGCTTAAGGCGTCGTCTTCCAAGTCACGAGGTCGGCGGTTCGGCCCCTGCTCATTCCGTTTTTTCTTTTATTGCGAAAAAAATTTTAGTTGTTTTTTTTAAGGTAATAATTGCTTATTGGTTTTTTCAATTTTAGGTCTGTTTTAGACCATTAAATATTCTATTTATGTTGTAGATGACGATATTACACCTTTACCGTTTTTTCTCCAACACGCTTCCCAGGTTTGTATAAGTTGACTCCTGACTTCCCCTCCACTGCTCATCAAATTTGAGATAAGGAAAATTTTTTTTCAGATTTCTCCCTCTCTGCTCTTCAATTTCGAGATCTGGGGAAAATATATTTTTTTTAACGAACCGCCACTAATACTAATTAATGTAATAATTACATTGTTCAAGAACTACTCGTACTTCTCAGGTGACACTGGTGACAGTTTAATTAAATTAAATAAGTTCTTCTTAATAATTATAAATATATAAAAATGCTAGTAACTCGAAGCGAGAACCTGAAAGATTTTCATATATTTTAAATAAGGCAAGAAATTCAATTTCACATAATAAAGACTTCATTCACCACCATAAATACTGCTTTTAGCATCCAAAATAGCGGTCGCCATCTAGCTCAGTTGGTTGAAGCGTCAGTACTGTAATACGGACAACGGGAGACATGTAGGTTCGAATCCTACGGACCGCAATTGGAAAAGGTAAGTAAAAATGAATTTAATAACTTAATAAACATTATAATTTGCAGGCAACCCTTGTGAGAAAAAGTTGGAGTGATGGTAAACAATATTAGATATGTTAATGTAAATAAAATTACGGATGGCTAACAAACAAATTCATTAGGACAAAACTTATTTATGCTTTAATTATTTTATTTTTATCAAGTAGATTACTAACTAGTATGTAGTTTTATATGTTCCTATTACTAAAAACCTGTGGGGGGATTACCAAATATAACCTGAAAAAGACGTCATTCGTCTGAGACATTAGGAAGTCATTTTCACGTTTCATTTACGTCATCTAACTCGTCATTTCTCGTCACTCCTGACCATTTTTTCACGTCATTTTCACGTGCCTTTGCTACCTGGGTAAAAAAAGCCATTTGGCCATATGCGGAATATATAATTATGTTGGCAATGAGTTTATATTCTTTCTTTGTTTAGGTTGAGGGTTCTAATGTAGTATTGGTGTTTTTTTTGTTGTTTTTTTGGTAAATGCGCATGTGGGTCCTCGGCACATTTTTATAAAATCCTACCGACATGCGGAGGATGCACTTGCATGGCCAATCATTTTTTTCCATGTTATTTTATTATGCTAAAGAATAAACAAAGTGAATGCACAAGCACACTGTCCGCAAGTAGTGGGAGCGACCCTGGGCACACATGTGCACTTTCCACAGCGACAGTGTTAAGAGACATTCAATTCAATTTTTTAGTGTTCATATGATATTAAAATGTTTTTTAAGTAGGTATCTTAAACATTTTCCTTGGACTAATAGACTTGTAAATGATCTGTGTACAGCAGAAACTTAACGTACTTAATATAATTTGATATATTGTTAATATAAATAGTACTAAAGCAATGGTCCTAGTATTGAGCCCTGGAGCACACCTATGTGGAAATAGAAAGTGTGAGTTGCTATTGTCAAATCTTACAAAATTAGGACGGTTGATTAGATGAGTCTGAGAATTTCAACAAGTTGTTATTCACAGAAAACGATCTTAATTTCTCTAATAAAACATTGTAATATACTCGGTCAAATGTCTTTGCTAGATTAGTATATCAATTTGATGTTTATCTCTACCTTTTGCTAATTAGTCACTGAGTGTAGACAAATTTGTAACAGAGGAGTTTTTGTTGACAAACCCATGCTATGAGAGTATACCCTGTTACACAGTGGCGGTCTGGTGAGGTCGGCTAGTCGGCAAATGCCGACTGGGCCCTAGGGCCATGTTTAATGAAGGGCTATTTTGGGATGAAACATTTTTTTGGATTTCTCCCCCTGCTTTAAAAAAAAAAATTTGGGATGACGTTTATATACATGCGAAGCAAAATATTCAAATCGCTGACAAACTGAGTTTGAATGTTTATTGTAAAATGCCGACTAAGCCCTAGACACCCAGACCGCCACTGCTGTTACATATAACTTGTTAAAAATTTTTACATGGTGATGGCAATCTATAATTAGGCGATAATTTATTATTAAACCAGTACTGTCAGTTTTGTATGGAAGTTATGCGACCAATTTTAAAGTTATCAGCAAAAATATTAGCTATTAATGCTTCCGATACATTTATTGAACAACTTTAACAAAATTTTAATTATTTCATTACAATTTCCTGTAGCAAGTTTTTAAGATACAAATATGAAAAGCAAACCTAGTTACTACCTAATTTATGACTGTTAAGTTTTTTTTGGAAGAGGAAACAAATAAAATAATTTAGATATGAATGTTTATTGTTGTTCATAGTGACGTATTTTAAAACATGAATAATCTAAAACAGTTTTTGTTTTTAACATCTGAATTGCCACCTTAAGTAAATAACTTTAGCACATTTCTTTCTTGAATCATATGTATCACTATTTCTTCCATTTTTATCAGTATATTTAAATAGGTTTTGTGTTATATGCAAAAATATTCGCAACCTTATGCTTTGAATTATACTTCTATCTAATAAATTTCTACTATAAAAAGAGGCCATTCTCATGGTGTTGTCTCAGCAAACAAACTATGTAAATAGATTATTTAACGAGTATTTTTATCACATTTTGAAGGATATATCGAGAACATTATACCTCATTTTAAGTAATTTTTAAGCTGATATTGAATGGGTATTATTTCACTATGATTAATATTTAATTAACTTTCCAGTCCAGCCTGCAAAGTATTTTTTCATCCCTATGTACAGATTTGTTCAAGATATAATCAAATAATTTTTGATATAACTTTAATACCAATTCATCAAACACGATATTTGACGTACATTTCGCCAACCAAGCTAACATCATCAGGGGATTCCATTTTGGGGATCCACATAATGTGGCATGGTTCTCGATAGGCGATTGCATCAGGAGGAACAATAAACCAGTACTGTTTATGACAACTTTATTTTATTTTATTTTACATATTGTTAACTTCCAACGAATTTGTAAATGATAAAGAACAACATATTAACAATAGCCCAGACAACAGAGAACATTTTACAGTGAAACCTACAATAACTGGCAAAATGAATCATTTTTTTTTTTAATGAGTTCGTGAATGTGTATAGAATAATATTCTGAAAAGTTTACATTCTGCTCAGATGCAGAACATAAAAAAGAGTGAAAAAAAAATTTTTTTTCATCCATTCTTTCAAAATTTCGAAATTAAGTCAGGGTAGGAAAAAATAAAAAATACAGGAGGATAGACCACGTGTTTTTGAAAAAAAAAGTCCTAATAAAATTTATCGCTAAAGCCACGGTATTTCTAGAAAAAAATAGTGAAGTAACTTTGTCACTCTGCACTGCCAAGTGCACGGTTAAATGCATACTATGGAACCTCTAAAAATTCTTAGCTGTTCTAACGAGTAAAATAAAGCTTTTTTCTCTTTCTGATTACACATTTTTAACTTTTTTCTTAGTGAATAGGATAAATAGTGAGTATGGAGGGAAAATATATAATTATATGAACGCATACACAGACATCACACATAGCCGCTGAATCGCTCGCATGAATTTTTATGTGCCTTTACTGTATTGTATTTATTACAGGTACCACCATCCACATTTCAACTATATTCAATTATTTCCATATACATTTGTTAATGTATTGGAAAAGTTCCAGAATTTATATTCAAAACAGTCAAAGATATTTTCATAATAATAAGGATAAGATCGTGAAAATCGCAATTTCTTATTATGATCTGATTGATCATATTTTCGAAAAAATGCATACAAGTAAACGAATTTGTGTTTGAACATTCAAAAAGTATAAATTTTTCCTGAAATGGGGATACTTTATTTTTTCCAATGGGTCAAGTTCTCGGCAAGTTACAGCCTCCAATATATATATTTATCAAGAAAATCATAAAGCATGGAAATTAAAATGATTTGAGATGTACTTTTTTGTGAATTCACGTTACTACAATTTAATAAACCATAATAATCATGAAGTGTACATACTTTTTAACAGTTCTCAATGAAGAGAAAAGTGCTTTTATTTTTTTCTATATTTTTTATTGTGACGATTGAGTTCGGGCATGATAATATATAAGTATATTTTCCCATTCATTCTTTGCTCGTATTGTTTAAAACAAAAAAGCATCGGAAAACTACAATTTCCATATTTTAAATGAACCAACACTCATATGGATTGAAAAAATCCTGATTTAGTGACATGTAATTCAGTGCATCGATGTCACAGTCGTGAGTGTTCAAACGCGCGCATGCATGTATCTCACTCCGAATTATAACTTTACACCCAGATAGCACAGAGATGTCTTTAAGAAGTCTTAGACGTCTTCCTTAGACATTCACGATGTCTTAAAGACATCCGTGTACGCCTTACAGACGTCTGGAAGACGTCTTATTTAGGCTTTATGTTACAAATCGCGATGTCTTACAGACGTCTTTTCGAGGTTCATTGTTAGTCTAAAACAGACCTAAAATTGAAAAAAATACATTTGCATATTGGTTTTATAAGCAACCTTTATAAAAACCAACTAAAACTTTTTTGGAATTATTTTAACGGAAAAAAAAACGGAATCAGTAGGGATCGAACTGTAGACCTATTGACTCGTAAGTGAACACTTTAACTCCGCGGCCACTGAGCGGTTGTAATTTGTTCTCTTAAAGAATCGTTAGCAAATGCAACGACTAGATTCGGCTGTTATTTATTATGTTATCATTAATCTTTCACTTGTATTTAATAATGTCATTAATAATTTATAAAAAAAGATTAAAATTAAATTATTAATGACAAATTACTACAAATACACAAACAAAATACACTGCACATGTTACAGAAATATCTGTCAAATATAAAGAAAAACATTGTAAAATTGAAAAAACAGTTTTGTTAACATTTTTTTGCTTCTATTGGGCAATACTAACAATGACATCGTAATTACGACGTCTTTATAAGGAATAAGACGTTCAGACCTAAATAAGACTTAATATGGACGTCTTAAAGACTTCTTGTGCTATCTGGGCACTTGACTATTTTTTCCGTGAAAACCGTGGCTTTAGCGATAAATTTTATTAGGACATTTTTTTGTTCATAAATACGTCATCTATCCATCTATATTTTTTAATTTTTCCTAGCTCGACTTAATTTAAAAATTTTGAAAAAATCAGACTTTTCTTCTAGCTAAGTAGGTATGTACACAATTACTATTTTATTTTATGAAATTGAGAAAAACCTCACTACACTTGGCTTATTAAGATGCGCTTACAATTATTTATTTTTCTTATTAATAAATCGAAATCCTCACTTTTATTTCAGATTTTGGCGCCTCCCTAAATGTGGTGCCTGCGTATAGAACACAAAATTTCCCCCCCCAGTAGGAACGGCCCTGATGAACGATTACAGGTTTCTGGTTTCTTGATAGGCAGCCAATAAGGCACAGTTTTATTGTTTTATGGAAATTTAAGGAAGAACATAACGAGTTTACAACAAAAAAATATGTTATGCTCGAGAATAATTTTTTAACAGTCAAAAAATTACCTCATGATGTACCCAATTTTGCCGCCCCTAAACTTCTTCGCAATCTTCGCTTCACCCCACTGTATGGCCCTGGATATAGCTGAAATGTGGATAAGTGTACCTGTAATAAATACAATACAGTAAAGGCATGTAAAAATTCATGCAAGCAATTCAGCGGCTATGTGTGGTGTCTGTGTATGCCTTGATAATTATATATTTTCCTTCCATACTCACCATTTATCGTCCTATTCACTAAGAAAAATGTTAAAAATGTGTAATCAGAAAGAGAAAGAACCTTTATTTTACACGTTACAACTGCTAAGAATTTTTAGAGGTTTCATAGTATGCATTTAACCGAGCGCTTGGTCGCGCAGAGTGGCAAAGTTATTTCACTATTTTCTTCCAAGAATACCATGTGGTTTTAGGGATTAATTTTATTAGAACATTTTTTGTTCAGAAATACGTGGTCTACCCACCTGTATTTTTTGTTTTCCTCTACTCCGACTTAATTTAAAAATTTTGAAAAAATGGATGAAAAAAAATTTTTTTTTCACTTTTTATTATATTCTGCATCCGAGCGGAATGTAAACTTTTCAAGATATTATTTTTTACACTTTCACGAACTCATTAAAAAAAAAATTATTCAGTTTGCAAGTTTTTGTGGGTTTCACTATAAAATGTTCTCTGTCGTCTGGGCTATTGATATAAAAGTGTCTTTCAAATAGAATTTCATTCACTTGTTTAATTTTTGTTGGTAAGTGATTATGAAGATGGACTTCAAGTATACTTGCTCTTATATGGTAAGTTTTAAAGCATTCTGTAAGACCTAGTTATAAAGCTAATTTGCTTCTAGGATAATATGTATTTGTAATGGGTTTATCATACCTACATAAAACTCTCCATTAAGCTAATTAGTTTTATGAACTTCTTAAATTCCATTTAGATTTAAAGAGGCTTTAAATTATTCTTGATGGTTTTAACATATTTGCAATAAATGCATTTTAAATCCTTTTTAAAACTAGACATTTTCAATGCCTATTAGTACTTATTAAAGGCCATTACAAAACTAGACTCTTAAAACATCCTTGACAAATGTTGTGATGAAACCGTTATGAAGAAAAGAAGGCCTCTATAAATCTAAAAGGCAAATTTTATTTCCATAAAACACTTTCTAAAACATCAATAAAAGATTTATAAAAATAATAAACATCGGTTCATCTTGGAGGCGGTTCTTTTAAATCCCAAACGTTTTATTACAGCTTTTATCAAATCCATGTGATCTTCGCCAAGTGCATTTGCATTTATGTAGGGAAGGGATTATTTGTGATAATATACAAGAAGACTAAAAGGACTTCATTTAGAGTAAGGTCATTACCATTATTAGAATATATAGTTTAATGAGAGGAATGTAAAATGACAATTAGGTTTTTAGTTGTATAAAAATATTCAGTCAATCTCACAATTATAATTATTAATAATTATCACTTTTTCTTTAGCAAATTAAGGTAGAATTACAAGAAACGACTGAAAATTATCGTGGGAACCAAGAAGCAGCCTAATTTTTTAAATTTGCTGATTACGCGTCTATGCCAATTTTGTATGGATATTAAAATCATGATTATTTCTGAGGAGCCCTTGTATTTTGGGCATTTCTTTTGTAGTTTTAACGATAAAATGCTGTTGGTGTTAATTTTTTTGTCATACCTGATGTCTTTTTATTACCTTTTAAATCGGCCTTAGAGAGGTTATAGTGCCACTCTACGCTTTATAAATTTCAAATTCGTTTTTATCTTCAATAAGTGTGATGGTGTGTTTGCTTAAATCAGTTTAGAAAAAATAAATGGAATAGTAAAATTATTTGGATTCCTTCGTGGACATTCTTCAATAATGAATAACAGTGGACCAAGTACCAAGCCTTGGGGCACGCCGTGGATAAAGTGTAAAAAAAAAAAATACCACTTCAACTGGATGTTTTACAACTATATTCCTTAAAAATATATTCATACAAATAGCAGGAATGATAAATATATACACACGGACATACACATTTAACTATACAAAATTTAATGCTTATCTAGAGCTTTGACTAAGAGATCATTCATGGACGTCAGGAGAACTCTGGGATCCTCTACGAGTCCAGCTCCCACCATCGAGTTGGCGAATAACTGGAAAAGAAGTATTTTTAAAAAGAATATTCTACAGTGGTATCTACCTATTTGTAGATATTTGTTACTTTTATTATTACAAATAATTCCGAAAATAATGGAAAAATTTTGTAAGACCTTTTTTATGAAATTTTTATATTTTTTTTTTACATATTATTTAACGTCATTATAATATAGTAAATTTTCTAAATTTAATTTTTTCTACTTTTGCTTTGACTTTTAAAATTAACAAACAAATATGTTTCACTTACGAACCAATTTAAGGCACATGTTTATAGCCAAAATTTAACTTATTCTTTGTGTTTCATCGCTCCCCTTTGGGGCAGCATTTGTTACGGGGTGTTCCGTAACAAATGCTGCTCATTGGGGAAGTGATATGATTATTTTCGCAATTATTTGTAATAATAAAAGTAACAAATATCTAAAAATCGATATTTATATTTCCTTTATTTTTTTACTTATCCATTTGAAATTACTACCTGTAAAAATGGATTTTTGGACATAAAGACAGTATGAAACCATTTCCGATTTACCCGGAAATGACTGCAACTTTCGATTTTTAAATGGAATTGGATTCAAGACAACATTCTAAGTATACCATGAGATTTACGCGAATTTTTGAGTCGATGTTCAGTTTTTTGAAGCATTTTAAGACATCCGTCTAGAGTGCTTTGGAATACCAAAATTTGTTCTACGGCAGGTAAAGTTCAAGGGAAAAATATAATTTTTCCTTTAATTTCAGTAATAACTATTTACGAAGCCTCCAAAATTGAACAAACCACTTTTTTATCGAAAACTTTTTTTTTTAAATGGGAAGGTGGTGGCTCCTAGTGTTCAATAAATTATAGAATTTTTTCTGAATTCATTGATATCCATTTCAAATCTATGCTATTTATTTTTCTATTTTATTGAATTTATTTAAAAATAAAAAATCATTTCACTAATAATCTAAAAAAAATCTTATTTTAAATGGACCAATTTTTTTTTTTTAATTATTATTGTTTGCATGTATTTTTATTTGGTATATACGGAATTTGTATACTGAAGAAGATAAGAACTAATGCTAGTTGCATCAATATTTCAACACCACATATCCCCCCCCCCCCATAACATTCAAGCCTTTTTCCATCTAAGAATACAAATTTTTTCAAGCTCATTATCTGCTAAATATTTATTTTTTCTGTTCATTTTGTAAAAAATACAATGTCTGACATACTCAATAATAAAATGCGAGTATACAACTGTTTTTCGGAGCACAGCTTTTCTGCAACAGCTTGAAGATGCTTTTAAGCGAATATCAGACCACAATCTTGCGCCTCCCGATTTTAAGTAGTATTTACGGCGTTCGAAAATACGCGTCTCCCGCAGATATGTCAATCAGAGATTTGTGCGTTTTTGCGGCTCCCATCGAGAAAGGGTTAATGGGCCATAAAATTTCCTGACTTTTCCAGATTTTCCATGACTTTTTTAATTAATTTCCAGGTAACGTTGCGCGCTGAGCGTGCCAATTACTCATCTGGTTGCTAGTTTCGATACTATATAGCCTCACGTTACGTGGCATAAATAAATCTGTTAATTAAATTCGTATAAAATTGAAGACATTGTCTAATATTAAACTGTAATTGATAAGTTCGTTAAAATAAAATTAACTATGGTTTTCCGGGTTTTTAATTTTTTTCCCTGACATTTATCAATATTTTGAAAATCCCCCGACTTTTCCCTGACTTTTTCACATGTTCCCTAAATCCCGGACTTCCTCAGGTTTTCCAAGTGAGGCAGAACCCTGTTATTATTATTTTAACAGGAATACAAGAAACATAAATGAAAAGCAAACATCATAATAATTGAAGCTGTGCTGAAGAATGTTGTTCAGTTCCGTTTTAAAGTGTTATTTCCTATTTCAATAAGGTTCTATTATTATTATTAATCATACAGCTAATTTATGCCATATATATTTATCTAAGCAGGTATTCTAATTTTTAAAAAGATATCAATCACATGGCGTCGCGCAATATAATTAATTAAAAATTAAAAGTATTAAATTGTATGATTGATGTGTTTCTAAGATATTTGTCCCCATGTGACTGATAAATCCTGTTTATTGAAATTACTTGTTTGTTATCTTGTTATCAGGCAATAGGCTTCTACCAGATAACAATTAAAATATAAATTAAATTAAAAATTATTTACAGACACTATGCGTCATATCTAATTGCTTAATTATTGTGATTGAAAACATGTTTATATACTAGATGATGTTTTTTTGGACGTAAAATTTTGCCTTGCTTCTAAAGAAGTTAATAAAAAATTATTTGTCCAAATATTAAATGGTTAGGCTTATATTTGGATTAAAATCGTTGTTTTATAAACTTAACACGGAGGAATCAAAAAAACAACACTCAACGAGAAAGAATTTCCTACTAATTCTACATTTAAACTAGAGGAAGCATTATACTCTTCGCTGATTTACTGGACTTTTTATGTAATTTTTATCATACGAACTTAGTTGGTGAAACACTCGGTATAAAATAAAGTAAAAAAAAACACATCCAAAACCTACGTGGGTTCCTAAAAAACAAAAAAAAGAACTGCAAAATATCATTTCACCGATTTCTATTCAATTACAAAAACATAAAAATCATTTTTTTTATTTAAATAAAACTGATCGATTTTGTTCAAAAACAATAGGAATAGGAACAATAATTTACTGTCGAATTTTCAATGCAATCGGACTTTACTTTCTCGTGATGAACAGACAGACATTTTGAAACCTGTTTAGAGTTCGTTCACTAACACAATAATATGAAGAAATTTTTTTGTATATGAGCGATATTTCCGATTTTAGAAATGTGCCGATCAAATACAATATACTCTTCGTTTTCGTATTTGCAAAGAGTATAAAAATCAAAGTGAGGTTCATGCTTACTTGTCTCGCCAACAACTCTGCTAGATTAGGGTCACTGGATATCAGCTTGTGTAATTTCTTGATAATAGGATGCCTGAAATAAAGAATATCTCAGTAAAAAAAAAAAAAGGTTACTGCCACGAAGAGATTATTTGTCAGTCTTGTCCAATCCTATACACTCAATTTCCTGCGTGCTTCCTTCAAAATTGTTGAAGGACCTCTAAATGTAATAATTTTATAGGATTTTTCAAATGTTGATTTTATCACAAAAATAACAAATGTGAAATATAATTAAATCCTTATTTATAACTATTTGTAGCAAATTTATACTGAAGGCTGACCGATATGATTGTTTTTAACGGATAAAGTTACTATTATTATTATTAATTTACATTTAACTTACCTTGGATTTATCTCAAACTGGGGCTGCAGAATAGCATACCGTCTATCCTCTGGCAGACCATGGCTCTGGGTCCTAATAAAATGCCTAGCGGCTGCCATTTCTTCGACAGTTATCACACACGGATGATTTTCGAGACGTGTTGTGGCATTTACGGCCGCCACCTTTCCACTCAGCTTGTTCTTTAGCCAGCTGCAGAGATCGTTTACTTCGCTACGTTGCAAACTATCCTCTCCTACAATAATGCATAAAAATACGAGAATTATCCATATATACAGGGGAACAGAAATAAGGAACACAAAACAGTTCATCTCCTAATGATGATAACCTGGTTGTCGAAAGATGTACATTAATTAGACCCTTACCCAAATTTGTGAGATCGCTAGCTGCCTTGTCGTCCCTCATATCCTTTTCGACAGACACAAGCTTGAAACCTTTGAACTGCTGCAGCTGCATCAGGACCAGCTCGTCGTAAGGCTCGTAACAGAACAAAACCTCCTGCTGTTTGCTTTTCAAAGATTCATAGTACGGAGAAGATTCGGCCAAGGCTCGACTGAAATAAAGAAATAACCCGTTCATCTTCTTAATATCATGTAACATTAAGGAACTTATTACCTTGGGGCAGCTAGGTAAAATACTGTTCTATTTTCTGTAGCCCGAGTCGTGTAGTCGGTTAAAGTTATTTTTTTTCCCGGCTCTTGACGTGACGACTCAAAGAGAAGCAGATGTGCCGCGTCTTCCTAAAAAACCACAAATAACTCTTTCAACAATTTTAACAATTATTTATCTTTTATCATTTTTGTGGACAAGGAAAAAATATATACTTTTTAAAAAGTACGCCAAAAGTGAACTTAAAATATTTTAAAATTTCTATCGCTTCACAAACATGATGAAATTGTATAGCCATTGTGGATACAATTCAAAAGTATGACAATAAAATTTTTACGAGGCAACGTACTGAAAAGGCGAAACCAAAAAATGTGGCAAAGGCACGTAGCCCAGATATGCAATTATTAGGCAAAAAATAGCAAAAATGGTCAAGGCCAGTTTCTTGAATAAAACAAAAATAAGAATTCATCCAGCGGCTTGTCACCTGGACGAGTGCTTTTGAGAATCGGCATAAAGCTGTGGTAGCAAAACCAAATGCTGGCCTTTAAAGATGGCAAAATTATAGAGGGTGTAATGCAACTTACCCAAAAAATTTGAACCATACCTTTAAATAAGAAGTCGACTTCTTAAAAAAAAATTTAATAAAAGTCTAACACAGAAAAAGATACACATTGTTAAAGTTACAAATTGATGAAAATGGTAATTTATTGAACTCTAATTAATTAGAGAACTGTTGTATTAAAAAATAAATTTTAAAAAAAATTTAAATTTTAAATAGTAGGTTATTTTAACATTTCCATTGACAGAACTAATATTGAACCTACAGAATAGAATAGAACATAAAGAAGTTGAAAAGTGCGACTTTTTTTAATTTCGCAATTACGAATCGAATCGCGCCCTCCATATTCGAATGCGGCAGATCAATTTACAGAAGAATGTGGCTTCAATTTTTGTATATCCGCGAGATTCAAGACCACTTTTATTTTGCGTATTTCCAGGGTCTCGCTCTCCGACTATTCTGATTGATATTTCTCTGAACTCCAAATAAATAGTTTGATCTACAATTTAAATTTCCCGCAATTATTTAGTAACTTTTTGATTAGCGTCTAGAGACAAGAATTCCGTTCCTTTTCCGCCAGGACTTCCGCAAGCGCGATGCGAATTGTCAACCCTGTTCCGTTCACTGGCTCACTCGTTCTCTTCTTGGTTTTGTTCCCTGCACCTCTGCGATTTTAACCCCAAAATTCGTTGTGATTATTTTGTCAGTTTAATATTTTACTGCTTGGTCTGTTATTTGAAACAATGTTTTGTGAAACTTGTAATATGTTACTTTCTCCAAATTCTACAATCATAAACGTCAAAAAGTTTCATCCTGGTAAGAAGATAAACATTTTAATCGTTTGAAATGTAAAGTATAGGTTATTTTAAATTTCAGTCGATTTTAATCAATTACCACCTGGGTATTGATTTTCATAGTTTATATCTTATTTATTTATAATATTATAATTAGCCTAACAACTATCTATACTCAATAAACATTTTCAAAATCCTGAGCAATTAAATAATTTTCCCAAGATGTTATACATTTTTGAACATACCATAAAAGTTTGGGTTTCCAAATTCAAAGCCTATAGGCAATTAGGCACACATTTCATGCTAAAAAATAAATAAAACAAGAAATAGAGCTGGTGACTGGTTTTCGAGTTTTCTTTTGTGTTGAACTTTTTGAATGCTTGACATTTCGACCATTTTATCGTAGTCTTCTGAAGCGAAGAAGACTGATAAAACGTCAAGCATTCAAAATGTTCAACGCAGAAGAAAACTCGAACACTTGAAAATAAAGTAATCAAATAAATTATTTGATAATGCGCTTGATTAATTTTATTTTCAATAACTAACACACTACTGTACACTAGGGTGGGTCGGTTTATAACTTTTTTAGAAAATTCGAAATGCCTGTAGTGAAGAAAGTTGTAGATTGGTCTTTTATTTAAGAAAAAAATATATAATTTTTTTCAAAAATGTTTCAGGCCGCCCGCCGGGCCTCCAAAAGAAAAAGAAATAAAAAAAATATAACTAAGTCGCCTGTGTTGGAAAAGGCTGTTATGGTTCCTTATTTACCCATAAAACATATTTTTAAATTTGTAGTGTATTTAGACCCCCGTCGGCCCCTCAAAACTCGTCTAAATAAAATTTTTATGTTGCGCTAGTACTTAAATAGCTCTGTGCTTATTTCGCACAATAATTATTACACAAAATAACCCAGAACTCACCACGTGGAGGTGGCTGCCATCGAGTTCCACTGCTGCCCACCCATCCACCCTTCCATTTGGGCATTTAATAATTATTTGTCTATACTATCAGAGCTGGGTAATTCCTGATGAAAAAGTAATTAGCAATTACAATTCCTTTTTTTTTCCTGTAATTGTAATTGTAATTAAGTACTTTTTTTTATGAAAGTAATTTGGAATTGTAATTGCAGGAAAATTGTTAAAGGAATTGTAATTTGTAATTATATTATTTGAACTATCTAATTACAATTACTTTTTCCAATTACAATTACTTTTTCCAATTACAATTACTTTCTCCAATTACAATTACTTTCTCCAATTACAATTACTTTTTCCAATTACAATTACTTTAAGAACATGCGTAAGTGATTTAACAAACAAGAATACATTAAAGCAGAATTTTACAGTTGCATAGTTTAAAATGAATCTGAAAAGTTCAAAAAAAGTTACTGACTAAAAATGAGTTTTTGCCGTGGTTCGCTGCACATTTATGTTTTTTTATTAAGTACACAAACTTTTGTATTTTTGTTCAATAAATTTTTAAAAACTAAATGTGTTTACTGTTTATTATTATCATTCTTATTATTATTAGGCATTGTTATTATAGTGGAGTCGATTTAGTCAATAAAATAGCGAGGTTGGGAAATTTTTTAAGATGGATGCAGACCTGGCGGAAATTGTTTATCATGGCAAGTATAACAAAACCCTAAAATCTTGATTTCCAAATAGGGGCGGAACCGTGTTTTATTGGCCGAAAAGCGGTTTTTTGGACATTTTAAGGGTCAAATTTGCAGTTTTAATTTTTTTTTTACCACTTAAACAATTAGTTAAGGAACGAAAATAGTATTCTTAATATTAAAGGAACCTCCAGTTTAAATTTGGTGAAGATCAAACCATCCCCCCCTCTCCTGCTGCTCCTCGTTGCTCAAACAGTCCAGTTCGAGCAACGAGGAGGAGCAGTAGGCAGCATTCAGCGAGAACCTGAAGATGGCAGATGAGATTCTGACGAAACGTCGTTTAGACAACAATGGCTCGAGGAGGAGCCTATCAACTACGTAGGAAAACACCCGGAAGCACACCAACACTTCATTTAACCCCCGCGAAAACCTAAGAAACAACACATATATATACGAAAAAAATTGAAAAAACTAAATTTTGGCTATTTTGATCAGATCTCAACCGATTTGGCTGAAATTTGGAATGGAAAGTAGTCTTTATCACACAAAAATTATTTACCAGATTTCAGCCAAAAATATTAAATAGTTTGGCTGAAATTGCAGTTTCAGTCAAATTTTCTGAAATGTTCAAATTGAAATATCTCCGGACCTAAAAGACGGATCGAATTTTGCTTTATGGCAAAAGGTAGGTTATTTTATGTACTTTTGCATGATATAAATCAAGAATCACTTTTTTTACATTCGGTCGTTTTTTAGTCACTTGCACTATATATATATATAATATATGTGTACTCAGTGACTATGTGTCCGCGCACTGGTATAAAGCAGAAAACAATTGTATTTATTGTTTATAAAACTTTAAAGAATATATATATTTTTTATTTGTATAGTCCTGCCTACAGCTTTGACTAGGTATAGATAAATGTATATTATATTATATATGTGTGTGCGTGTGTGTATTTATTTCTGTAAGTATGTGAATGTGTTACAATTTTAATTTTTTTTTATTTTTACATGACTCAGATAGCCGCTTTATGTATAATCGAAGGATAACCGTAGTCTATCTTTTACTTTTCAAAACGAGTGTTTTGATATATTGTACCACGCCTACCTTTTGCGACAAAGCAAATTTTGATCCGACTTTTAGGTCGGATATTTCGATTTGAAAATTTCAGAAAATTTGACTGAAACTGCAATTTCAGCCAAACTATTTAACATTTTGGTTAACAGTTTTTGTGTGATAAAGACTACTTCCATTCAAAATTTCCGCCAAATCGGTTGAAATCTGATAAAGATAGCCGAAATTTGATTCTCTCAATTTTTTTCGTATATATATTAATATCAGGATGGGGGATGGTCAGATATCTTCCCCAAATTTAAACTGAAGGTTCCTTTAATATTGATTAAAAGTATGCCATTTTCTTTTCTTAACTAGTTGTTTAAGTGATAAAAAAAATTAAAACAACAAATTTGACCCTTGAAATGTCCAAAATGCCCCTTTTCGGTCAAAAAAGCACTTTTTGTAATTTCAAATTTTAGGGTTTTATTATACTCGTCATGACAAACAATTTCCGCAGGGTCTGCATCTATCTTAAAAAAATTTCCAATCCTTTCCTAAACCGACTCCACTATTAAGCTGCCTTTTCTATATATTTATTTAATTTTTCCTGATTACTCTTAATAAGGTCAAACATTCTAATAACGATTCTAATAAATATTAAAACGCAATATTACACAACACTTTTATTTAAAATTTTTAACTTACCTTTTTGTCTGTTTGGTGACTATAATTTACTTTATCATAAAAGTAATTAGAAAAGTAATTGCTAATTCCTTTTTTAGGGACATGTACTTTGTAATTGTAATTAGTTCCTTTTTTAAAAAAGTAATTTGTAATTGTAATTATTTTTAAATTACAAGTAATTACCCAGCTCTGTATACTACTACGTATTCTGATTTGGTACCAAACTTTTGATTTTTAATTTATAATTTTTTTTTATTTTATGTGCTCGGCGGGGGGGTCAAATATTAAAATAAAAAAATATCTCTTCATTTTAGACCATCACACAACTTTTCACACTACAGGCCTTTTGAAATTAGAAAATCGACCCACCCTGCTGTACACATCATCTGTACTTTATTGTTTACGAGTTGTCTGTTCAGACGGTAACGAACATAATTCGCATCGCGCATGCGGAAGCTCTGGCAGAAAACTGGAATTCTCGTCCCTAGATACCAGTAACTTTCTTTCCTTCATTATTCGGCCTTGCCTGTGAGGGATTATGCGCATGTGTAAAACTCTGAACTTAAACTGTCAAATAAAACCGGGAATATAACAGGCGAAATAAAAACGCAAAAGTTTACAAAACACTATCCAAAAACCGTCTATTTAAATCCCGCTGCTCATAATACATCAACAGGTAAATATTTAAATGATTTTTTGAACATGTCGCAGCGAAGTAGCGGAGTTCTAACCTCAAACAGACAGCCCGCAATTTTAAAATCTCAAGAGATCAGGGCGAAAATCGCCGTTTTTAAGGATGCGCTCTCAGAGGTTGGAGTCTCTTTGTCCATCAACGAGGAACCGCATACCTTAACACAGGCACAGTCTCTGGTAGTACGGGATATGGAGAAGTATTTCGTCAGCCCGAGGGATTGTATCGAAGATTTTATAAAGGGGCTAAAATTGTTGTGCAAGAAACAGACGTTCTTCAGAAAGAGTCTGGTAGCCACCAGGTTTAGGAAAAATAACGATGCAAACGAAACTATGGGAGGAGGGAACATACTGATTCAACAAGAGAGTTTGTTTAGGTAATGTTTTTAATAGTGACTTTCTTTTTGCCTTTAGACAAACCGTTTAGCCAGCATAGTGGTTTGGTAGATGTGCTACAACATTTACTTTCTTGCTATGTTACATTTATTCGGTTCGATTCCCAAACGCTCATTTTGTGTAGGTAATTAGTGGCACTTTTTTATATAAGTACACGGTGGTCTCCCGATACTTCTGTGGCAGATATATAAAAATAAAGGTACTCTTTTATACAGAGTTGGCGGCTACTATAGGCACATTCGGTGCATTTGCACTGAGCATCACTTTTTGTAGGGTGACAAAATTCATATAAAAAACAAAAAAGATCGTAACATATTTGTTAATTTATTTATATCTTACTTGGAAAAGCAAATTTTCTCCTTATACCTATTCCTTAATCTAATCAGAAGATTCTAAGCGCAAAATTCTCAAAAAATAATAAATTTGTTACTATTGCTAGAACGTATTTATTACAAGCTTTTATTTAACTTCACCTATTTGTATGTTAGTTAGCATGTGTAGGTCAATTCTTGCATGTCAATTTTAAACCACTTAACGACGTCCAATTGAGCTGAAATTTTGCATACACATAATAATAATAATAATAATAATAGTATTTATTTTCACAGACTTTACAAAAAAGTACAGTTGTGATGACAATACAATAGTATGGTACCAATCCATTCAAGAGCAATTTGAACAACTTCAATCTTAGTTAATATTTTTAATTTATTTACAGCACACCTGTTTTAGATAGATGCCGAAAAGTAAACTTCAATATAAATGTCAAGACTGAATAATATGATTTATATTTAAAAAATTTTAAATTATTTAAAATCACACAGTCTGATTCATTTGGCGCAATGGTTTCTTCCGTTAAATTTTTAGACATCTGCAGAGGTAGCAAAATACCCAATAAACAGTACAAATAAATAAGTATAGACAATGTCAGTAATAAACGTTTTACAATACATTTAATTCCAGAATACTGCTGAAAGTGAACTGCCTTCAACAGGAAGTTGTCAAGATCCTGCTGGAAGAAATAACAACCAATGCGAGCGAAGAATCACAAGACACCTCTTGGTTACGTCTATTACTAAGCCCGTTACGCTACCTGCCGCATATAAAAGAGGCAGAGAACTTGACGACCAAACTGCTGGACATTTTAGAAATCTCCCCCTTTCCCGTACAACTAGAGATATTGGAGTCGATCCCCGACATCCTGCCCGACAGTCAATGTAGTGAAACGGCCAAGCAACTTGGCAAACTCCTAGAAGAAAATGACGAACTCTCTGCGGCCATAATAGACTGTCTAAACGCCCTCGATTTCGATTCCGAGATCCGTTGCCAGGTGCAAGAGAGAATATTCGCCAAACTCAGAGCTGGAACAACCTTAAAAACATTCCCTGTTCTGTTGCAATTTCTCATGACCGATTGCAAGCCACAGAATGTAGTCGAGACCCTGTTTAAAATCAGAAATGCCTTGGATACGATCATGCTGTCCAGCGAGAAGAGCAAAGAGAAAGAGTCGTGCAAGATTCTGATCTTCAAGCTATATGGCCAAAAACGATCTCCGAGGGCTGGTTAAACATGATGGCCACCATCAAGGCACACTCCGATCACAAACCCATCGACTACCTGATATTATTCATGCTTCACGCTACGGCAAAATTCAAAAAACGCATGATCGAGGCCGTATTCCGGAAACGCATACAAGCTGGACTGTTCAAGATAAATCTGCTAGAGAAAATGTTCGAGAGCTACATCCCCCAGCAGCTGCTGAAGGATTACTTTGGCTCGATCGTAGAAATCGGCCGCAACCTTCTACGCACTTCCACCCATCAGACGGTGCTGGAATTCGCGTCCACCCTGTTTAAAATTCTGTTCAATCATAGACACACGGAGACGATATACCGCAAGGAGATGCTGGAGAGCCTGATAGTGCTAACGGGGGCTAGCGGTAAGAAAACGATAAGTTGCGTCTTGAAGATAATAGCGTCGTTGTTGCTTGACAGTGATAGACTGCAACGACATGTCGTGCTGTTGATGGGGTTGCTGGAGAAATTGGACGATTTGGAGCTGAAAGATGTGAGACAGGTGAGGGGTTACAATTTTTATAGACTAAGAATTGAAATTTAAATCTCTGGCTAGATACTATTGTGAAGCATTAAACTGAATTTGTAGTTGATTCCTTGTGAAACATTTTATAAATAATTCTAATTACAAGAAAATTTGCTTTTTAATGTTTCAAAATAATTATTTTGAAACATTAAAAAGCAAATTTTCTTGTAATTAGAATTACTATTGTAAAGATAAAATTTCACACAGACTACTAGAGGTGAAATTAAAAAGTCATTATAAATATCAAGAAGTTCTTGAATCAAACATAGTTCTAATAATAATAATAATAATAATAATAAAAGTGCTTTATTGGCATCACCAAAAGGCCATCGACCGAAGTCCTTCAGCTGGTTACAATTTAAGCATAGTAACTTATATACATATTTTATCTTATTACACTGTATTCGTATTATATGAAAAAAAAGTTTCATTGTAGTTCATTCAGTGTGGTGATGTGTTCCCAAAGAATTAGTTCTGGATATTTTCTTCTGTTGGGTATTCCTTGTTCTCTTGTTCTGCAAAGCGGTTTGATGATTTCTATATTACTTTCTTCTTTAGCGAATTTTGTGAATAACCTTCAGTTATAAAAATGCGTTGTGCATTGGCATCATGTAAAAGTGACAATATATTTAAAACGTATTTATGCGGAGATAAAGCTCATTTATAAAGAACGATGCTTACTAAGAACACTTAGAATCGTTATTTATTCAAAATTCCAATGAGTGCAAGCAAATCCATGATACAAATTCTTTGTATCATGAGGAAAATCCTATGTAATTTAAAATCCCGCTATCACCGCGTGACGTCTTGCGTCAACCGGACCGAATTTGGCACACTATCTATCATACCTTCTATTCTTTGTATCATGGTGTGACATGTTTCCGCTACTAGGAAACCGGCCTTGCAACATTCGTAGGTTCCAAAAATTATCACAGATAACCACTAATACACTTTATTAAATAACTTAGGTACTGGATATTTCACAATACTATTATTAACTTAAATACACTTTTACCGACTGATATTTACACTTTATATTCACTTCGTACTTTTAACCTTACTTGTCAATTCAAAACTTGCCTTCCCGCCGAGAATATGCAGCCATATATACTCCTATCAATTGCTTCTAGAACTTCCAGAAATGACGCGAGCATCATCTAGAGCAGTGTAGAAGTTTCCATCTCCTCCAATGTTCCAGAACGTTTCTAATGTCTCACAGATGGCGTAACATACAACATGTATTTAGTGCTGCCTATTCCCAAGGGGTGGATACTCGTAACAATAGAAATATTGAAAATTTTGTCATCCCAAATCTTCTAGAAAGATTCTGTTTTTTTATTATTATTATTGAAGACCAGTTCCCCGAGCTCCAGATTTCTCAAATTTGTTAACAAATGATTATGATTTAACGTGTCTTAATTTAATTTTTATAATCCGTTTATAAATATATTTAGTTTTAATAAAGTTATAGGTATTAAATACCGCTTTTCTTTATGAACGTTCACACTACAAATGACAAGAAGTGCGTACATCCGAAACTATGCAGTTTTTTCACATTTCTTGTATGTCTATATATAGTGTGTTCCATTTGCTTGGAACCATCCCCATTAAAAGTTTATTTTGGGTCCAATTTAGATCGTTTTTTTTTTAAACGTAGACCTCTGAAAAGTGCATACTTGCAGTACATTACATTTTATAAAACATAAAGGCTCACTCTTCTGCGGACTTTTTTCGGGGTGGAAAATGAAGAAATCTTTTAATGATTTTTATTATTTCAAATTTGAGGATGCCACTGGATTCAACAACCTCTCAAATGGGTTGGTACGAAATTTCGTGAAAAAAATTCTTATTTTTGGATTTTTCTTCAGTAGTATCAGTGTGTCTCATTTTGCTTGGAACCACCCCCATAATGTACCACAAAAATGCACTTTTCAGATGTCTACATTTAAAAAAAGAGTCTAAATAGGACTTAAACTTTTTATGGAGGTGGTTCCAAGCAAAATGGATCACACTGTATATAATATAGTTACAAAAAATATCTAGACCTCTGGAATAAAAATCTTGACTATGTCACTGATACGTAATAACAATTTAGTAGCATGTATGTATACGTAAAAAAAAATCCAAAGTTAATAAAATAGATATTGACTATTCAGAATTTGAAGTAAATCTTGCATTGGGCAAGTCCAAACTCCTCTGATGTTTTCATCTTTCGTCTAGTTGTGAGTTCTTGTAATATTGCCGTATTGATTGATCTTGTAAATTTCCCACTTAATAATCTTTCTTTCAGGTGTTCGAAATCCTCTGTACGTTGACGTGTGGGCCCCGCGCCGAGGAATCCATGTCCGGCTTAAAGGACGAGATCCATATGATAATACGCAAGCAGTTGTCCAGCTGCAAGACAAACGTCAAACACAGAGGCATTATTTCCGCGGTAGTGATGGCCAAGCACGTGGCATTCAGGCTAGAAGAGCAAGACGTCAGCTTCACCGACCACTCCTTCATAACCATCTCCATGTTGCCCCAAGGCCCGGCCAGAGAGGCAGCCGAACTCTTGGACCTCACCAACGTGAGCACCTTGGGATGTCCGGAGCTTATGGGCCTCTACTACGATCAACTGACGTTGATGCTCATGGATACCAATCACCTGGACAAATATTTTATGGCGTGGCTGCACGAGACCATAACCACGGACTTCGAGAGCGTCTACGTCACCAATGTGGTTCCCGATGGCATAAACGACTTGCCCTTTTCCATGCAGTACCTGCTGAACAGCCCGGAGGAGATGGACCCTCCTCTATGTATAAATATCGCGGGGTTGACGATCAAGAGCGAGCACCGAAAGATCTTGCTGCTGGCACCACATTTTCGGCTCCTGCGACTCATTCACTACAGACAGCAAGCCGGAGACATCTCCTCGATAGACAGTTTGCTAGGTTGTGCCATTATCTTGCCAGATGTTCAGGATGTGGAGGATCTGGATACGGATCAGGTCAGGCAGGTGGCGGATTGTCTGTTTCACTGCGCTAATTGGTTCCGGGAAGTGATAAGCGGGTTCGTCCTACAGACGAATAAGAAGCTCAGGGCGAAGGTGGTGCGCAGGTTGCTGGATATGATCGAGGTAATAATAATGATCTTTATTTAGCTTAAGAACAAATAAATACACGATGGTCCACAATTATGTCTCGATATTTCTGTGGCTGATAGTACATTCAAAAATAAAGGTACTCTTTTAATATAAAAATATTTACGAAAATGGAAGTTACACAATATCTTCCGACTGCCTTAAAATATTAAATTCAAATCTTTAAAACAAAAATTAAAAAGTATACTGATAGAAAAGGCCTACTACACTCTAGATGAATTTTACTGTGATACAAACTTTGATCGAAAATAGTTTCCTATGTTTTATCTTCTTATTAACATGTGAGGAAGTGGACACACAGTTCTCCAATAGGCCGCTAAGTTCCCCTACAACCCCACTACTCATCAACACTCGTGGGGATGCAGTACTATTAATTTTTTGTATTTTTTTAACTAAACTTGTGTTTTAACTTGTAATATGACATGCCCTCTGTGTAATGATGTAACTGTGCTACTAATTAGTTGGATTAATAAAGACACTGTCTATCTAATCTATCATATTTTAAAGGAGGATGTTAAAAAGTGACTAATTTTGGCCTAAGCTGAACAACGCAAAATGAACATGGTTTTTGATAGCATTTTTCCCGTAGAATGCGATGATGTATTCGGTTTTACGGAAAAACGGCGGGAAAACGTGGAAAAGTTAAGAAAATACTTGAGAATTTACAAAGTCCTGTCTGAGATATACACAAGTTAAACTTTTAAGATCTGTAATATTTTATTCTAGATTATGGTGGTTTCTCTTAGTATTTTTCTCATAGAATATAATGCTCTACTTCGCTTTGCCGAAAAATGTCGAGAAAATGCGGAAATATTAAGAAAATGCTTAAAAAATCACAAATTCGAGCCTGTAATATTCAAAATGTAACTTTTTCAAGATCCAGCGAAAAATACTATGAAAAACCACCTCAATTTTTAGTTATATACTCTGCATCTCATAAAATTAAAATTTTCATTCATTCATTCATTCATTCATTCATTCATTCATTCATTCATTCATTCATTCATTCATTCATTCATTCATTCATTCATTCATTCATTCATTCATTCATTCATTCATTCATTCATTCATTCATTCATTCATTCATTCATTCATTCATTCATTCATTCATTCATTCATTCATTCATTCATTCATTCATTCATTCATTCATTCATTCATTCATTCATTCATTCATTCATTCATTCATTCATTCATTCATTCATTCATTCATTCATTCATTCATTCATTCATTCATTCATTCATTCATTCATTCATTCATTCATTCATTCATTCATTCATTCATTCATTCATTCATTCATTCATTCATTCATTCATTCATTCATTCATTCATTCATTCATTCATTCATTCATTCATTCATTCATTCATTCATTCATTCATTCATTCATTCATTCATTCATTCATTCATTCATTCATTCATTCATTCATTCATTCATTCATTCATTCATTCATTCATTCATTCATTCATTCATTCATTCATTCATTCATTCATTCATTCATTCATTCATTCATTCATTCATTCATTCATTCATTCATTCATTCATTCATTCATTCATTCATTCATTCATTCATTCATTCATTCATTCATTCATTCATTCATTCATTCATTCATTCATTCATTCATTCATTCATTCATTCATTCATTCATTCATTCATTCATTCATTCATTCATTCATTCATTCATTCATTCATTCATTCATTCATTCATTCATTCATTCATTCATTCATTCATTCATTCATTCATTCATTCATTCATTCATTCATTCATTCATTCATTCATTCATTCATTCATTCATTCATTCATTCATTCATTCATTCATTCATTCATTCATTCATTCATTCATTCATTCATTCATTCATTCATTCATTCATTCATTCATTCATTCATTCATTCATTCATTCATTCATTCATTCATTCATTCATTCATTCATTCATTCATTCATTCATTCATTCATTCATTCATTCATTCATTCATTCATTCATTCATTCATTCATTCATTCATTCATTCATTCATTCATTCATTCATTCATTCATTCATTCATTCATTCATTCATTCATTCATTCATTCATTCATTCATTCATTCATTCATTCATTCATTCATTCATTCATTCATTCATTCATTCATTCATTCATTCATTCATTCATTCATTCATTCATTCATTCATTCATTCATTCATTCATTCATTCATTCATTCATTCATTCATTCATTCATTCATTCATTCATTCATTCATTCATTCATTCATTCATTCATTCATTCATTCATTCATTCATTCATTCATTCATTCATTCATTCATTCATTCATTCATTCATTCATTCATTCATTCATTCATTCATTCATTCATTCATTCATTCATTCATTCATTCATTCATTCATTCATTCATTCATTCATTCATTCATTCATTCATTCATTCATTCATTCATTCATTCATTCATTCATTCATTCATTCATTCATTCATTCATTCATTCATTCATTCATTCACCAATGACAGGACAAGGAAGCAATGGAAAAAAAAAAGAAAAATACATATCTAGATATGCGTGACAAACAATATAAAATTAATTACAAGTGCGTAGTGCACTTGTAATCTTCACATTATTATACTCTTCGCAAAAGCGAAGAGTATATTGTATTTGATCGGCACATTTCTAAAATCGTAAATATCGCTCGTAGAGAAAAAAATTTCATATCATTGTGTTAGTGAACGAATTCTGAACAACTTTCAAAATGTCCGTCTGTCCGTCCGTTCGTCCGTCCGTCCGTCACGTTTCTTGTAAGCACGATAACTTAAGAAAGAAAAATCCGATTGTACTGAAATTTGGACACTAAGTTAGTGTTAGCTAGGGGAAGAACCCTATTGTTTTTGAACAAAATCGATCAATAAATAAAAATGTTATTAATGATTTAAATCTGAGAATTTTTTTTTTGATTTTTGTTTCTGTAAAAATTTACATTTTTTACATTTTTAGGTAGTTCTTACGCTTTTGACTCGGGTCCCAGGTTCGAAACCCACGTGGGGTATGGTATAGTTTTTTTTATTTTTACTTCTTTCACCAACGAAGTTCGTACTATAAAACTAAAAATGTTTAAAACTAACATTATTTACAAAAAACTGCGAAGGGTATCCTATAGAATGTGTAACAATTATATAAAAAATTTAGTAAACCAGCGGAGAGTACGTTTTTAGCTTGTTTTAATATTATGGGACGCTGCAATTCTTAAGAGAAGTATGAATTGTATTGACCGTGCAGTTGAATATATCACAAGTATCACAAATTGAATTGTAGTTAGCGCAAATAACGAATATAGGAGACTTCAGCATTATATTGGTTCGCGCCGGTTGACAATAAAATGTAAGAGGGTTGCGACTGGCAGCTCTTGAAACCAAAAAGTTCAACTGGCTTAGTGCAGGAGGGCCGTCAACCCTGTTGTGTATGAGCAAATACAGGAGTTTTACAGCGTAAAATTGCCTTCTAAATTGTAATAAGTCGAAGTTGAACATATTTAACAGATAAGTCTGGTCGCAGCCTCTGTTTGGATATCAACCATCAGCGCGGAAGCAGAGTAGTTTTAATAATTTTCTAAGAACGGACTCGATTCATTTGACTTGATAATCATAGATGGGGCTCCAAATAAGAAAGCAGTACTCAAGTTTAGCCTGAATATAGCAATAAAATAGTTTGATTAAGACGCCATTGTCCCGGAAGACTTGACTTAGTCTTAAAATAAACCCTAAGGTTTTCATAGACAGGAAACCATTAACTCGATATGCTTGGTAAAAAATGATAATTTGTTATCGAAGAATACTCCTAGATTTCTGGTTGAGTCGGTATGGAACAAAAATTATGTGTCGATATGTTAGTCGTAATCAATGAGTTCCTCTTTTCGTGGTTATATTTAGAGCAAGAGTTTAAATGACACTACTGTGCTACTTTATTAAGTTCCCTTTGTAGCATATGACAGTCGTCTATGGAGTTTATTGACGCAAAGATTTTTAGGTCATCTGCGAAAAAAGCTTGTTGCGGCAGAGAGTGTCTTTGAGATCATTGATTAAATCCCGCAATAAAGAATTTACCCTCGTATCCTATGGAAAAAATACTACAAGAAACCACCTGAATCTCGTATAATAAGCTATGGGTCTTAAAAAGTTTAAATTTTAAATATCACAGACTCGAATTTGTAAATATTTGGGCATTCTCTAAATTTTCTGTCATTTTCCTGACATTTTTCAGCAAAGCGAAGTAGAGAATCATATTCTATGTGAAAAATACTAAAGGAAACCACCATAATCTAAAGTAAAATATAATAGATCTTAAAAATTTAACTTGTGAATATCTCAGACAAGACTTTATAAATTCTCAAGCATTTTCTTAATTTTTCCACATTTTCCCGCCATATTTTCACAGTACCGAATACGTCATCGCATTGTACGGGAAAAATGCTATAAAAACCCGTGTTCATTTTTCACTTAGGCCAAAATTAGCCACTTTTTAACATCCTCCTTTAGATGGACACCAGTTTACATTGTATCAGTGAAACCTAAAAAAAAAATTTTTGATGAAAATATGTTAATACAAATTTTCAACATTTCACCCCTCCCCCGCACCCCCTCTCGACAGGCCTGGTATTATATAACCTCAATAGGTTATATAAGTTGTTTTCTATGTTTGGATTATAACTTTTCAATTTTTACAAAAAATAGGCATTCAATTGCAAAAGGGCAAAGAAAGCAGGAATGACAGAAAAAAGGGCCAACAACTTACCCATTTCGCCTGGTTTGCCTGTTTCCCCTCTGTTCTATTGGTGTGATATCCAGAATTATCAAATCACACTTGGAAGTCCCCACATCAAACTCAAAACACAAAAATACTTGTTTTAGCAAGGGTTGTTCCTGCAGCCGAAATAGCCGCCAACGAATCCAAAAAGATACTGCCACTATATGGCACCAAAATTCCCAAAATGTGGTAGCAATTGCCAACCCAATAATTCCTGATTCCCACAAAAATCCCCCAAATGCAATAAATGCGCCAAAATTAAAATTCTACATTCTGCAGTGAACATAAGTGTATCGTGTATTTCTTCTTTGTAAACAAACTGTATGTAGGGTATATACTCTTCGAAGGACCACTTGGACTGGACTGTATTATAGTACCACTTTTTTAATTACGGCGAAGGATGGAAATAATAGAACTTGTAAATTTAGAACACTTGTGCTTTACTGTAATCTCGGACTTGTATAATGGATGTAAACTGTTAAGTTCTAAAGCTTGTGTGTGACTCTTAAAAACTACCCTCATCCTACAATATCTTGTCTACCTACTTCCCCACTCCCTCATCTGGTGAGTGTTACGCAAATTGCCGGCCAGACCATAGTGCTGACAACTATTTCTAAATTAGGCAAAACATAAAGTAAACAAAAACAAAAATGCCTCTACGTCCTCAACCCTGTATTTTGTAAATAAATTACATTATTATTATTATTATATTAAATACCAAACAATTTATAAGTGACATTTATCTTAATATATGACTTATTAGACTTAGACTTTAATTGTTAATATTTAAACATGGTTACTATTAGCCACAAAAATATTGGGAGACAATTTTGGATCACTATGTACAACAGGTAATTTTCTTCAAAATACAGCATTATCTGTTCATATGTACTGCTATCTCAAGTATTTTTCCCTCCATTAGTGGAATGTTAATTGATCAAAAATTTATTGAATTATTGCTATTCTTTAATTTGGGAATAGGCAAAAAGTGGTGATTTTTTTAATTTTCTGATATTTGCCGAATTCTTAGAGACGTATTAATTACGTTAAGAATGATGTGCCCACATACTTCAAAAATATCCTTTATAAGAACCATATTTAAACATTCACCTGAACAGCTCTTATTTTCCAGTCATTTTATAATTTTCCTTAATTCTGGCATAGGTGGAAAAGAAGCTTACGGCCTGCATGGAGAAGATCCCCGATCACAAACTACCGGTGAGCTATTTCGATTCTGTGTCCGAGGTAAACCAACAGATTGCTTCGCCCGCCAAGCAGGAGAAAGCGAAAAAGAATCCCAAGAAGAAGTTCAAGTCGGCCGCAACGGCGAACGACGCCGACGAAACGATAGCTTCGACGTCGGCTGCCAGTCAAGCCAAGAAAAAGAAACCTGCGATCAAAGTAGCTCCTCGGGAACTTCAGATAAACTTTAGAGAAGTGGACACAGACGTCATACTTTTACTTAAGTACCCTTTGAAGCTGGATGATGACGACGTGGGACAATTCTCTACCCAAACTGCGACGTTAACTATTGACCAATTAAAGTTCTTACTGAAAGACTACATCTCGAAACTGGAAATTCTAACTCAGGGCAAAAACATCGGGCTGTCCCACTTGAACGTGGTGGTCCCATCGACGATCATAAGCGACTCCGTCCGCGTCCTGCCGAACCTGAACTTCCACTTGAGAGTTGTAATGAAAAAGATCGACAAGCTGCTAGAAACCACGGACGGTAGACACGACTTACCGGAGATGTTCACAGAGGAGGCTCTGGATGTTAAAACTTGCTTCGGGCTCATCCTCGACGCTTTCTACTTCGTGTTCAGCTGGACGGGCTTCCAGCACTCCCACAACCTCGACCTGCTGAAAACGCTCCTCAAAAGCATCCGTCCTGGACAGTCACAGACCTTGAACTCGGCGAACAGACTGATAATGGAGTTCGTGACTCGGCTGTCTGGTTACTACGAGCAATGCCTGCAACTGTCCCACGCCGTCAGCCTGATGAAAACGATTGAAGCGCTATACTCTGCGACAATACCCAATCCCGACATGAACAAGAGAATCGTCGCCGTGGCTCAAAAACTGCTGAACAAGCGATGGTATAATTCCGGCGGCAAGCTAGAGTCTGGGAAGAACTGCAACGCAAACATCGACGTTTTAACGAAGACGTACCTCAAGGGGGCTAAAATCAAGACGCTCTGCGGTCTGGTGGGGACCCTGATAGACCAGGCGCCGACATTGAACTCGAAGGAAGACTGCTTGCCGATGCTGGTGAGCATCGACAAGCAGAACTTCCATATATTCTACATGGGGCTGTGCAACGCTCTGCTAGACAGAGTTAAAACCGAAGTCGAGGGGTTGAGCAACAACCAGCACTTGACCCTATGGCACACGACGGCCGTGATGATGGAGGGGCTCATGAGGGTGGCCAAAGCGCAGGTAATTACAAAGTTAGATTAATAGAGTATTTAGAAAACAAAAAAAAACTATTGAATCCATGTCAGTATGGGTACTGACAAGGTAAATCAACCATAACGGCATTAACAGATATGATCAATTTTATAAAGATGAATTTGAAAAGGGAAATCTTATGGATCTCTATCGAAGGCATTTGATTGTTTGTGTCCAGAAATGTATGGAATCAAAGGTTCAGCATTATTATTTATAAAAAGCTAGATGGCTAACAGTGTGTTCACATAAATGGGAAAACGTCTACTTTTAATTTGCTTGATTATGGAGCAAGCGCGGATTTATGGGGGGGGGGGGAATCTGCCCCCCAAGATTCTGTAAACCATCAACTTTTGTTTTAAAATGTTGATTTTTGTCAATTTTGGGAAGAAAAAAAATTTTTTACCCCCCCCCCCCAAGATTGTGTAAGTTAATAACTTTCATTTAAAATTTTATTTTTTACATCAATGTTTTTCGGATTTCTACCCCCACGCTTTCAGTGTTACCCCCCCTTAAGGTCCAGATCCGCCCTTGCTATGGAGTCCCACAGGTATCAATACTAGGGCCAGTCCTATTCATCATTTATGTAAACGATATAGCTGATTTCATCACATCAAAATCTGTAGGGTATGCAGACGATATCACCTTATTGACAACAACAAAGTAATAGGGAACTGCATGTGAAATATTATCGTGCTTCGTCTTATTTAAAAAAAAAATTGTTAGAGTGACCACCCTTTATATATTTTATTTCATATTTTTCTTTTTTGACAGTTGTGGTGATTAGGCACATGCAGAAAATTGTCTTCCGACACGTTTTTAAATTTTTTTTATACTTTTTTTCATATTTTTCTTCTTTGAAATTGTGAAAGAAAAGGTTTCTTTCACAGTCATATAATTGCATGCAAAAAATTATCATTCTTCGTCACGTTTTTATTTTGTAGGGTATATTTTTTTTTCATATTTTTCTTCCTTGACAATTGTGTTAACTACATGCCAAATATTGCTGTCTTTTATCATATTTTCTTCCCCCTTAATTATATTCTTATGGGGTCCACTCTGTATATTTTTCAACGGAAGTGTTATCCCAGTTCTTCGTTACCAGTAGCGCCAGCTACTTATCAAATATTCTTCTTCGTCGAGTGGTTTTATATATATAACGCCAACAGACATACAGGCTATGCCTTTGTAGCAGGCGAATGTCTTTCTGGTCATAAGTAGATCCTAATTTGTTCTATACTTGAGTAAAATTTGATTCAAATTGGAAACAAAATGAAAAAGTTATATCTTCATTTTAAGTGAGTCACACTGTATATTTAAGGAAATGCATAGATTTCGACAAAATATACATCGAGTGTTGTAAAATAAAGATTGTTTTGTGACTGTGATTTATTAGCAGACCACGGTAAACTGCTTTGATAAAAATATTCAAGGTACCTAATACTTTTTTTTTTTCAATTATCTATTTTGGCTGGCGAATATCTCGTAAACTATAACACACAGGAAGAAAATGAATATAAACATTCTTGTAGGAAATTTAATTATGTTTAATTTTGCATAAATTACCTTTTTCCATACGACGCATAGTTTTCGAGATATAAGCGAAAAACCAAAAAATGGGACCCCCCGCTAACCACCTACGAATGAGGACTTTTGATATGTTCATCTCCAGACTAGTCCAAACAAAGTTCCGAAGTCAAATTTTCTGTCCCTAACATTTCCCTCTCCACCCTTTTTTGAGCATTCGTTCCCTGGCCTACGTTGATCATGGCCGTTATAATATTCAATAAATTACCAACCTCTTTGAAGTCCTTACCTACCTTTAATCTATTTAAATCGGATGTTCGTAATATTCTGGAAAAACATAGTTTTTATTCTGTCGGTGAATTTTTAAATTATGACAATTTTGTCTTATGATTGATTGTACGTTTACATTTTGGTACTGAATTGTATTTTTGCTGTTTTATACTATATTTTATTTATTTTTTTCCTTCTTAACTACTGTTAAACCTGTAATTCTCTATTTTTTGCTTGTATACTTATTAACTATTTTTGTGACAATATTCTACACTTGTATCTACAAGTCTTATGAAAATAAAGTCTACTATTATTATTATTATCATTAATAATTATCTGTTATGTGCGTAATACTTTCGACTAATGACTTTTACCATATTTTACCGTTTCTATGTATCGTATATTCTTTGTAAGTTTTACTTTATTTTAACTACTAAAATATCCGACGAGTGTAATTTTCTTTTTGCAGGAGACTAAAACGAATCTGGCATGCTTCCTCAAGAAGTCCATCGGCATCCTGAACGTATTCCTCTCCCACGGCATCCCCATGCTGGAGATCATGCTGCGGTCAAAGCCCGACGAGGTCGTAGAGATACTTAAGAAGATACAGATAAGCACCAGGTTCCTGCACCACCTCTGCTGCTATTCCAAGCTGACGAAAGACGCCAGCTTGATGGCTTACGTGCCGAAATTCAGGCTGACATTGGAGACACTGATCTACAGGGTCAAAGCCGCTTTAGTGGCGAACAACTGCTCGCAAGCGTTCTGGTTGGGCAACCTGAGGAATAGGGACTTGCAGGGTGAAGATATTTTGTCGCAGAGCACCGTGGTTACTGAAGACAGCGAGCGGAATAGCGAGGAGGAGTTGCCGGCCGACGACAGCGATGAAGATATGCTCGAGATCGATAACGCTTCTAGTAGATCGCGGGAGAGCGAAGTGTTTGATTAAAACTAAAGCGCTTACCTTTTCAGCTTGGTTGTAGTTGGTGATGATTCCTTCTTTGATGAACAGGCCGTAATCTTGGTAGAATTTCTCGTAGTCGGCTTGGTTCTTTTTCAGTTGTTCTTGGAGGAATCTTACGATTCGAGCGGTTAGTACATCACGTAGTTTCCTTTAGAAAAGGTTCAGTTTTAGTCTATTATTGTAAGAGATATGAAATTTTATTTTTGTTAACCATTTACACTGAGTTTTAAGTATAAAAATGTTAAGCTTTTCCATAATTATAGAAATATCATGTACCTAGACCTGTATTTTTATATTAAACGTTTTTTTGTATAGTTTCTCCTTTATTTTAACATTAAGATCCAGAGTAAAGGAGGATGTTAAAAAGTGGCTAATTTTGGCGCAAACTGAACAATGGAAAATGAATACGATTTTTGACAGCATTTTTCCCATAGAATGTGATGGCGTATTCGGTTTTGCGAAAATATGGCGGCAAAATGTGGAAAAGTTAAGAAAATGCTTGATAATTTACAAAGTGCTGTCTGAGATATTGACAGGTTAAACTTTAAGGATCTATTATATTTTACTTTAGATTATGGTGGTTTCTCTTAGTATTTTTCTCGTAGAATATGATTATCTACTTCGTCTTGCCGAAAAATGGGGAAAAATTTAGAGAATGCCCAAATATTTACAAATTCGAGTTTGTGATATTCAAAATTTAAACTTTTTAAGATTCATAGCTATTATGCAAGATTCAGGTGGTTTCTTGTAGTGTTTTTTCCCTAGGATACGAGGGTCAACTCTTTTTTGCGGGAAAATGTTTGTTGGGAAAAGGTGTAAAAATTAAAAAGATGGTTGAAAACTCACAAAATTTAGCCTAAGATAGTCATAATTTTAACCTTTTAAGAGGCAAAGTATATAACTAAAAATTGAGGTGGTTTTTTATATTATTTTTGCTTTGGAATACGATGGTCTACTCTGTTTTCCATTAAAATTTTCCATGATTCAACATAAATAAAATAAATACATTTATTTTCCCAAAAGGGCCAAAAAAATTTTGACATTGGATGTGTCACAAAGATATATAGGTACATAATACGAAATACAAAAATATTTATAAACATATATATAATATAGTACACAATTATCCTAAATATTATTTATAAAAAAAAATACAACATACGTCAATTCAATAAAAGAAGAACAAACAGAGACCACACGAAACACGGTAAACGAATATTGCAAAACAACAACTCGCGAAACAGTAATTCCAGAGACTCTGATCCAAGGAGGTTCAGCCATTAATATATTCATTAAGTGAATAAAACGTTTTATCTAATCCTCTTTAATGTGATTACTTAACTTGTTTTAAAACAATGCACTTTGATAGTAAGGGCTCAATTTATATAATTCCAGACGATGGGATTCATATTGTAGGTTGCTATTACCTCTAGTAGACACTTGCGAAAGTTTTTATGAAATATTGTATCAAATTTTTGAAGCTTGTGTACCGAAATTCAGACATAATAAGGCCAACAGATATCCTCCATGGTTTACTTTCGCTATTATTAAAGACATTAAATTAAAAGCTAGGAAACTGGAAGAGTATAAAAATAACGGCGATGTCGCTTGCTATAATGAGTTTAAATACCTTAGAAGAAAAATTAAAAACAACATTGACGTCTCGTATAGAAACTATGTTGCAGCGGCTGAAAATAATATAAAGAATAATCCTACTAAATTCTGGACGTTTTTAAATGCGAAAACATATCAAATGTTATGAAATATAATGGCAATGAAGTTCATGAACCTATAGATATATTAAACGCATTTGCCGATTTTTTCAGTAACACTTTTGCTCCTAGTAGTCATCTCCCTGATAACTTAGTTGCACACAATATTCCCAACAATAATGCGACAATACATATCTCGGAATTTAAGGAGGAAGATGTACTAAAAGCTCTACAAAAGATAAAAAATAAAATGACAACCGGTCCAGACGGCGTACCCGCGTTTTTACTAAAAGATTGTGCCCATATTTTTGCTTCTCCTCTGACAATTATTTTTAATTTGATTTTGAAATATAGTAGCTGTCCAGATGTATGGAAGCGATCTAAGGTGTGTCCTATTTTTAAGAAAGATGATAAATCTGACATTTCCAACTTTCGGGCTATATCTATAATATGCAACTTTGCCAAGGTCCTTGAGATTCTGTTACATGAAGTTATACACTCGCAAGTACATAACCAAATTTCAATTCACCAGCATGGTTTTATGTGGGGGCGTTCTACGACAACAAATTTGCTTTGTGTGACTCAATATGTATCAGAAGCTATAGATAACCAATCGCAAGTGGATGTTATTTATACGGATTTTTCCAAGGCATTCGACAGGCTTGACCATTCAATGCTGCTTATGAAACTTGATGAAATCGGGCTATCCCATAATTTATTATCACTAATATATTCCTATTTGTCAAACAGGACTCAATACGTGGCATTTAATGGTCTCAAGTCTGCCGAATACATGGCCACTTCTGGAGTACCACAGGGGTCTGTTCTTGGACCTCTCTTTTTCATTATATTCATTAATGATATTGTAGATGGTTTAGATAATGTTAACTACTTAATGTATGCTGATGATTTGAAACTCTTTTCTGAAATCAGCTCTGGATGACTGCATTCGATTGCAAAAAAACTTAGACAAAGTCAGTGACTGGTGTATTAAATATAAACTCCCGTTAAATTCACAAAAATGCAATGTTATGTCCTATACACGCAAATTGAACACAATATCCTATGACTATACCATAAATGGTACCATACTTCACAGACCTGAAACTCTGCGAGATTTGGGGGTCATATTTGATAAAACTCTATCATTTAATGTACATATAAATACCATTGTCACTGAGTCTAATAAAATGTATGGACTTATAGTTAGACATTCCCGTGATTTTTCGAACTTAGATACACTTAAGTTGCTCTATTATTGTTTTGTTAGATCAAAACTCGAATATGCCTCACTTGTTTGGACCCCACACTACAATGTGCATGTTAATAGTTTAGAATCAGTACAACGTGCATTTTTGAAGTTATTGCATTTTAAATCTGAAGGTTTTTATCCAGCGATAGGTTTTCCGCAAGAGGACTTGCTGTGTTTGTACTCAGTTGTTAGCCTGAGCCGTAGATGAGAATGTTCTTCACAAAATAATTAACAACAATATCGATGCGCCACAACTGCTTTCAAAAATTGGTTTTAATATTCCCCGAACTTCTCGTTACGGCAATGTTTTTTACTTGCCTACACCACGTACGAACATCTTAAAATTCTCGCCAATTTATGTAGTTTGCGACAACCACAACGCAATCTGTACTGATATTGACATTTTCAACTGTAGCCCCACTGCTCTAAAAACTTATTTTTATCGTAGAGTTTGATTTATCTGTATTTTCTTTTTTGCGTCTTGTTAACTGTGTTTAATTGTTTTTTTGTGTTTTTTTTTCTGTTGTACTATTTGTGCTTACGTAATTTACGTTAACTTACTTTGTATTTTCTTTTAATCTCTCCTTATATTTCGATGTATATTTTTTATATATTTTGTATATTTTTGTATATTTGTATATTTTTTTTTCTTAGGACTTTCAATATGCAAACTGTATTTATCTAATGTTATAATACTTTGCTATACCTCCTGTCCTGTAGTTGGGTAGTAACCTGTAGGACAGTGTAAATAAATAAATAAATAAATAAATAAATAAATAAATAAAGTAGCATAATTATGATTATGCATATTTAGTCTGCATCATTCCTAAATGAAATATATTAGGAATCAATGTTAATAACTTAAGATTATAGTGTTTTTCATACTTATTCAGTGAAAAGAGAAGGTTAACACGGCTATGCGGGAAAACCCCGGGAAAATTTGGAAAAATTAAAAAAGTGCATAATCTATATTTAGCCTGTAACAACCACAAGTTAAATTCATTAAGATCCAGAGTATCTAACTTAATTTCAAGTTAAACAAAACCACTATAATCTCAAGCTAATAACGTTGGTTCTTTTTTTTTCACATTTTTCTAACATTTTCCTGCAACAGAGAGTAGACCCTCTTATCCTACGAAAAAAATACTACAAGAAATCACCTGAATTTCGCGTAATAAGCTCTGAATTTTAAAAAGTTTTCATTTTGACTATTACAGGCTCGAATTTGTGAATTTTTAAGCATTTTCTCGATATTTTTCGGCAAAGCGAAGTAGAGCATCATATTCTGAGAAAAATACTAAGAGAAACCACCATAATCTAGAATAAAGTATTATAGATCTTAAAAGTTTAACTTGTGTATATCTCAGACAGGATTTTGTAAATTCTGTGACCCCATCCTCACCTGTTTGGCTTTATTTTAGCTTTAGATAATAATCTTAACTATAGGACAGGATGTCATGGCTCGCGGCTGCTTTCAGTCTGGTGGCTGGGCGCGAGTAAGTTACAAAAATTTCCAGCAAAAAAATAATATCAACGTTATTAATTGAAGTTAATTGTTGAATAAATTATTGAACAATTTTAGTACAAAATGCTGTTCATTCTGGGCGCCACTTAGACATAAAAAATCTAAGAATAAGTTTAAATTTCTGCTGTTTGGATGTGAAAATAAAGCACAGTTTCTAAAAATACAATATAGTATAATGAATCAAATTCCCATTTACTACAGGTCATATGTATTTAATAAAATGACTAGATATAATCGGAGAAAAAAATTACTTTGCCAGAAAATACTGCATAAGCTTTTCAAAAAAAATTACTAAATATCAATTAACATTATTTTGTTCGTTTAGTATTTCCTCGAATAACATTATTTTCGGATTACAACTTATCAAAAAAACCATCTAAATATTTTCGTAAAATGAGGCCTTCTACTTAAATATATCACACTTTAGATTAAAAAAATATATATACAGTTAATGAGGCTTTCTACTGAAATATATCACACTTTAGACTTTTCAATCAACGCTTTAGATTAAAAACATATATACAGTGTGTCCCACTTCGTACTAAGCCACCCCTATAACTTGGCTACTTGTATTTGGATTTGTATATATGTTTTATAGCACATAATGAACTACCTTTGGAAGGTAGAACTGTTACTCAATCTCTATTTCAAAGCCAACTGTGGTGTTTTTAAAATGGGAATTTTGCAAAAGTAACATTAGCGATTGAGATAGAGGAAAAATGTATTTGGAAAAGTCGTTCAGAAAAATTAAGTAAGTTCAAATATGAATTTTCATTTAAAAATATTGATTTTTTGTTTTTTTGAAAAATATTGCAAGTCAGAAAAATGTTTTCTTTTAATTAAATAAATTATCAACATTATGTAAAATGGTTTATTAAATTAAAAATTTCCAACTATTTTCTGGAATTCATAGCAATCTGGATGCTCTAAACTAACCCCCAAACCTCGAATTTTTCTGACTTGCAATATTTTAAAAAAAAAAAAAATCAATATTTTTAAATGAAAATTCATGTTTGAACTCACTTAATTTTTCTGAACGTCTTTTCCATATAATAATATAATAATAATAATAATAATATACTAATATACATTTTTCCTCTATCTCAATCGCTAATGTTACTTTTGCAAAATTCCCATTTTAAAAACATCACAGTTGGCTTTAAAATAGAGATTGAGTAACAGTTCTACCTTCCAAAAGTAGTTCATTATGGGTACTATGTGCTATAAAAAATATATACAAATCCAAATACAAATAGCCAAGTTATAGGGGTGGCTTAGTACGAAGTGGGACACACTGTAGATAATTAATGAGGCTTTGTGCCCCTAAATATTGTAGACAAAAATCTTATAACCTTGACTAAAAATAATTTTGAAATTAATTAATGACTTGTGGTATCTTGCAAAAACGTTTAAGTTACTTAGAAAATTGGTTGGACCTGTTCCTTAATCTCTCCCAATGGAGGACAAAATGGTGGTTACAGCTTGGGTCAGAGGCGGTATGATAAGCGATACTTCTGTCTCCAAAATTCCCTGCTGCAAGCGGCGGCTGGCAAAAGGTTTACCTCCTCATAGCGAAGGTCTCACGACTTCCTATTCGGTTAAATGTTGTCGTTCCCCAACTACTTTAACTGCATACCATTCTCTATAATAATACTTGAGTGTCTGGCTTTTTATTTAAAGTGGTGTTCCCAAAAATTTATCCTTTGTTTTTATTCTCTCAATTAACGTAATTTTTGTTGCTTATTGTCTTATAAAAAAAGAAGGAGAAGGAGGAGATCTACAATAGAAACATTTCTTAGTTCCTGATATGATTTACTTAACTTTGCTTAATTTAAAAAAGTTGATTAATTACCTTCTTTTTAAAGAATGGCCATGTACTAGCAAAAAGTTTCACAAAACTCGAGCAGGCGCTTGAACATGTATTATACTTGGACACCACAATTAAAATGAACCTCGCTTTCCAAAGCGTGAAAATCTGTTGTTTTTTTTTCATAGCGCCCACGTCTACCACTTTTTACGTGTTCTACTTTCGCGTCACCTATTATTCCCCTGAAGTATCGCCATCCTTATTACCTTAAATTTTATCTAAGAGATGTCGTCGCCTGTCCCTCTCTTGAATAAAATATTTAAGTTTTCAACACTCATTGCTTTTGTTTAATCTATTTTGGCTAGCAAATCTGTAACTTTCCAATTATATAGGGCGGCCGCAAAATTTGCTGTTACAATTCTTAAGTATTTTCTTAACTTTACCACATTTTCCCGCCGTTTTTCTGTAAAACCGAATAAATTATCGCATCCTACGGGAAAAATGCTAGGTCAAAAATTAGCCACTTTTTAACATCTTCCTTTACTGTTAGTCCTATCATTGGCCCATACTATGCAAAACATACTTACTTAATAAGCGTACTGTTCTGCAAAAGTTCTCGACTGAGATTCAACGGTATATCTTCTGAATCCACAACGCCTTTGACGAACCTCAGCCACTTCGGCAGAATATTGTCAGCCCGACTCTTAATAAGAATTTTCTTGGTGTAGAGAGCTACACCCGATTCTGTTTCTCTTGACATTTCAAATAAACCTGAAAACAACAGCAGCAAATCATTTGTGTCTCAAAACTCCCTGTATATTGTTGTTAGCTATAATACTTGATGGCATTTTTTTCTTTCAACTTTTTTGGCCTTACTCTCTAAAGTAATTCCAAGTATTTAAAAAATTAAACATAAAATGTCAGTTTGATTGGATAATGTTAACTCATGCCTCAAGGCCATTAATGTTCACCATCAAATGCAATTTTCATCTATTCTTGATAGTACCATGATAGAACCATGAAACGTTGGTCATATCGAAAGTTCATACATATACACGGTGTTTGGTACATTGATAGAAAATTTTAAGGGGGTGATAGAAGGGGTGATTTGGAACCTATATGACCATACCGAGTGGCTCAGCCGATAGGGACACTTGTAATTTTTGAATGGAAGAATGGATTTTTTTCAAATTTAGTGTATAGGTGATTGATATAGGATGAAATTTCCAATTATATGATATAAATAACCAAAATGGCCAACTTCCGGCTTCGATGCAATTTACATGAAAATCGAATTTTTAAATGGGACAACCTGTATATTTTTGCATATATGGATCCTGTTGGCCAAAACACATAAGATCTGACCTTCAAATATTATTTTGATTTTCAGAAAATATTTAAAAATATATATATATTTATTTAATTATAAATTTAGTACAAAGAAAAGGTGGCCATTATGCATATCATTTTCTTCGTAATTTAAAGATCTAATTAAATAACAGGTTGTCCCATAGTTTTCGTTGAAAAACCCATATCGTTGAACTTAAGGAAGAATAAATCGTGTTTAATATTAGTATCTGAGGAGATAATATTTTAAAAGTACTTTCAGACTGATTTTTAACAATTTTGGCAAAATCGCGGCCTTCTATGATTAAAACTAAAAATTAAAAAAATCTATATTTTTTGGAAATCAAAATAATATCCCAAGGAACAATTTTGGTTTCTTAAATATATACAAGGGTGCTATAAAACTATTTATAAAATGCTTTGAAAAATCTATTTTGCTGTAACAATATCCTTAATACCATCATAAAGCGACTTGTAGACTAAAAGGGCCCACCCTTATGAAGGTTGTTAAGGCCTTTTTAAATTCCACCATAAAAATCCTTAGTGAAGTATAGTGCTGCTCTTGAAAACCTTGTTCAGGCCGTTTTAAAATTTTTCTTAAAACCTATTTTAAAGCTGTCGAAAGCTTTTTTATTAGCTTCCTGCATTTCTAGAAAACACCTAGAAGGCTACCTTAAAACTGGTTGATAAAACTCTTATAAATCCATATTAGAACTAAGAAGCTATAAGAATGTCCACGAAGGAATCCAAATAATTTTATTATTGCATTTATTTTTTCTAAACTGATTTAAGCAAACACACCATCAGACTTATTGAATATAAAATGGAATTTGGAATTTATAAAGCGTAGAGTGGCACTATAACCTCTCTGAGGCCGATTTAAAAGATAATAAAAAGACATCAGATATGACAAAAAAATTAAAACCAACGGCAGTTTATCGGTAAAACTACAAAAGAAAGGCCCAAAAAACAAGGACACCTCAGACAGAGCTGGGCAAATATATACTTACAAATACTTCATAAGTATTTAAATGCTAGAAAGTATTTGAATACCGAGTATTTAAATACTTCTTGTAGCAAGTATTTGTATTTGTACTTGCAAATACTTTATCTGAAATATTTGCTACTTAGTATTTGTGAAAAGTATTTATGAATACTTAAATTATTTAAATAACTGCGAAGTATTTAAATACTTCTAAAAAAGTATTTAAATCCTTTTCTGACAGTATTTAAATACTTTCAAAATTATTTGAATCTCAAAAGTATTTAAATAAATATAACAAATATAATGAAACACACCAGGGAGACAGGCAGATACTCGTCAAGAATCAAGACATGTACCATACTATGTAGTTAATAAACACTTTGCATCATTCAGTCTTCAGTCATTCACGTCTTAATTTCCAGAAAGTTGGTTGAGAGCAGACATAGACAGTAAGTGTTAACTGTTAAAGTTAGGATTTTGCAGAGTGAGAGGGAATTATGCGTTTATTTTCAGTTTATTATAAATAATTAAATAACCAAATATACTATAATCTTTAAAATTGTTTTAAATAGTTGCTATTCTAACGAATACAACTATATATTTTTTTTATTGTAAATTTCTGTTGAACTTGAATATCGTAGTTTGTCAATGAAAATAGTTCCTAATTTCATTATTAAAGTATGGCATTTAACTATATACAAAGTTTATGATAAAAACTGTATATGGTTGTATTCCTTAGAGCAATGGGGAGTATTTGAAACTATTTTAAGCATTATACCATTTGTGATTTTTTAAATATTTATAATGAACCGAAAATAAACGCATGTTTCCCTCTCACTCTGCATGTATATGTTGTGTGATTGTGACAGAGAACAGTTGAACTAGTGCCATAGTCTGTGTGCTTTATTTGGATATTTGCAGAAGACGCAAAGGTCTAGCTCTACGGATAAGTAAAAGTCCAATACCCAACTAGAACTAGTTAAGTAGAGAGGTATTAAAATAGTGTTGTAGAAGTTCATGAAAGTCACGAAACCTAAAATTTTGACACCTCAAATAGTCAACTAGTATTTAATATAATAATAATAATGATAATGATAATAAGTCTTTATTAATTTCTACAAAAATAGAAAAATACAATTTGGCGAAGTTTAGCCATTAAAGGCTATTTTTATACACTTAACTATGCTTCAAAATATTTCAGTGTTATCAAAGTATTTAAATATTCAGAAAGTATTTAAATACTAAGTTTAAACTATTTAATTACTTTTGTTATTTATTATTTAAATACTTTTATCTTTTGAAAATACTTATTATTTAAATACTTTCAATTTTCTAAAAGTATTTAGTATTTAATATTTAAATACTTTTTCAAAGTATTTGCCCAGCTCTGACCTCAGAAATAATAATGATTTTAATATCCATACAAAATTTGCATAGACACGTAATCAGCAAATTTAAAAAAGTAGGCTGCTTCTCGGTTCCCACGGAAATTTTCAGTCGTTTCTTGTAATTCTACCTTAATTTGCTAAAGAAAAAGCAATAATTATTAATAATTATATTTGTAAGATTGACCTTGAATATTTTTATATAACAAGAAAAACATGGCCGGTCAACTAAAAACCTAATTGTCATTTTACAGTCCTCTCATTAAACTTTATATTCTAATAATAGTAATGACTTAAAACATTTACTCTAAATGAAATCCTTTTAGTATTTTTGTATACTATCACAAATAATCCCTTCCTTACAAAAATGCAAATGCACTTGGCGAAGATCACATGGTCTTGATAAAAGCTGTAATAAAACGTTTGGGACGTTGACATTTGATACAAAAAACTTAAAACTTAACCTCAAAATAATTTGTGTGTTTTAACAGTCCTTTTAAAATGGCCACTCTTTTTTATTTTCTTCCACCTTCCCAAAAGACATAATTACACATCAGTAAGTCGTGAAATACTTTTAATTAACACACTCACACACATGCATCAACGACACTTCAGGCAGACATATTGTTTATTATTTTTATAATAAATGTTTTATTGAGGTTTTAGAAAGTGTTTTATGGAATTAAAATTTGCCTTTTAGATTTATAGAGGCCTTCTTTTCTTCATAACGGATTCATCACATTTGTCAAGGATGTTTTAAGAGACTAGTTTTGTAATGGCCTTTAATAAGTACTAATAGGCATTGAAAATGTCTAGTTTTAAAAAGGATTTAAAATGCATTTATTCCAAATATGTTAAAACCATAAAGAATAATTTAAAGCCTCTTTAAATCTAAATGGAATTTAAGACGTTAATAAAACTAATTAGCTTTATGGAGAGTTTTATATAGGTATGATAAACCCATTACAAATACATATTATCCTAGAAGCAAATTAGCTTTATAATTAGGTCTTATAGAATGCTTTAAAACTTACCATATAAGAGCAACTATACTTGAAGCCTAAAGGGCCTTAACTACAACATTAATAAAGTTCAAGACTATTTCCTAACCCCGACAAACCTTTCTTAAAACCTCAAGTCCAAATGACTTTTAAATTGTTCCTTGGGATTTAGATCATGTATTTTGGCCAGCAGCATCCAAAGGGGCCATCCATAAATGACGTCACGCCAATTTTTGAGATTTTAGACCCCCTCCCCACCCATTGTCATGTTTTGTCACGCTGAGTTATACCCCCCCCCAAAAAAAATTACATCACGCTTATAAAGACCCCCCCCCCCTATATTTTTTCGATTCCGTTATTTATTATTCACGATATTTTTCGCCTCATGCTAGAAACAATACACAAACATTTTTTGCCCCCTCATGGGGGGTAAAAGTCCAAAAAACATTTTTTACCACCTCATCGGAGGGGAATGCTAGTAAAAAACCAAAAACAAAAAAAAGTTTGTCACCTCATGGGCGCCAATATTTTTCTTTTCTTGATTCGTTCACCTTTCGTTATGTCACACTGAGTCAGACCCCCCCCCCTTATCACACTTAGTCACGTAATTACGACCCCCCCCCCCCCCCCCCAGAGCGTAACGTCATTTATGGATGGCCCCAAATATGCAAAAATATATAGGTTGTTCCATGTAAAAATTAGAATTTCATATCAATTGCTTCGAAACCGGAAGTCAGCTATTTTGGTTCTTTACATCTCATATAATTGAAAACTTCATCCTAAATCACTACACCAAATTTGAAAAAAATCCGTTCAAGAGTTACAAGAGTGTCCCTATCGATTGAGCCACCCTTTTTAATTAAAAAATTTTGTTTTTAGTTCACATAAATTAGAGAAAAGTGGGTTACTTTTAGACTAACTGAAATGAAAATAACACTTCCGGTTTAATCGGAAGTGATATAAACTTTTTTTTCTTAAATAGAATGATTATATTTTTTTGACAGTTTCTTATTAAGCATAAAATTCTAAGTACAACAGTTTTTTTCCAATTTAAAAAATCCAAAAAATAAGTTATTTACGAACAATTTTTATTTTTTTCAAAATGAAAATTACTAAGTAGGCTATGGAAATTATTAGTAAGGTTGTAGACTTGTTTGCAAAGAACAAAATAGTCCTATGGAAAATTTCTTAATGAGACCTTTTATTAATCAGAAATAATGATTCATAAACTTTAATTTTTTTTGGCCAGTAATAATTTCTTAATAATAAAAGTATTTTTAAAAGGTGAGCGGCAACAGATAATTTTAATATGGTACCTATCTACATTTAAATCCAAAATTGCAGATAGCCATGAAAATTACAAGATATTAACATAATTTTTTTTAAAATTTGAAATTAGTAAAAATTTTCAAAATATGTAATAATATAAGAAGTATGGAATATAATAAGATAAAAGTTCTAAATAATGTAGCTCCAAAACGGCTGGTATTTACAAAATTTTTTACATAGTCAAAATTATTCACGATTTATTCATTAATCGTATGAATCGTGTTTCAAGGTTCTAGCCATCGAAAAATAATTTCTCACCGCAGCGCCATCTCTGTGCACTGCGAAGGAACAATTCTAACTGCAGTTATTTAAGACCTTTTTTGGTGTCGCGATTTACAAATTTTAAATATCTTTATTATTTTACGATATAATGACCCAGGCACTTTTAGCTGAAACACCCTCCCTGTATATCACCAAAACTGAATTTTAAAAAAATGGTAAATACCCCATTGGAATGACGTCTAATTTATATGTTGTACATTACACAATAAATTTTAGGTGATAAGACTAAGAAAATTCCAAGCTTGCAAAATAAACCACTACCTTAATGTATTTTATTTACCTGGTTTCCCCTCAGGAAAATACAACAGTGCCCTTATAGACAGCGGCGCCTCAGTTTTATAATGTAACGTATACCTGGGCACGTCATAGCTGCCACTTATAAACCTATAAAAATCGTTGTGTTGTTGTACGGTAATAGTCTTAGGATCCGACAGCCATATCGGCTGTACTATATTCGCCTTTTTACCATTTAAGTACAACGGACTGCCCACAAAGTTACTATACTTGTTGATAACGTTTTTAATGGTGTCTTCATCGGCAAACTCCCTACAGTCAGTCTTGAGGTGTAGAACGATTTTGGTGCCGAACTGGACGCCCTCCGCAGGCTGGATTTCATATGTGCCACACCTACGAATATAAATCCTTAGTGTAAATCATATCTTCGATGAGTTTTATTAAGTAGTACCCGTCAGACGTCCATTTATGACCTTGTGCCTCACCAACAGCCCTAGAATAAACTTCGACCTTTTCAGCAACCATGAAAGAACTGTAAAAACCTACGCCAAATTGTCCTATGATATTATTGTCTCCACTGGATTGTTTAGATTTAATTTCCTCTAAAAAAGCCTGCAAAACAAACAAACTATTATAATACAGGAAAAGATGACTGTATCTCGAAAAAAATTTATGCAGGCTTTAAACTTTGGTTATAAGTTTAAAATAGGCCAAGGTTCACGAAACAAAAATGTTTAGGAGTTTTACGGATCCGCGGGAGGGAGTAAAAAGGGGATTTTTAATAAAAAGAAATCGGATTTTCTCTATTTTCTAGGGAAATATGGCATTTACGAAAAAATAGTTTATATAAAAGTTGTTTCTCGCAAAATTATCTTTAATTTGATGTTTTTTATAGCAATAATTAACCAAAATACGGCCATTTTTGGATGGGGGGAGATGGCGGATGGCTTTTTTTTTTTTTAAACGTGTTTTAAAGGGACAGAATAAATTAAGCATGCTATTATATATTAATTGCATTTTTGAAAGGAAAATTCATTACTGAGCAATTATAATAACAAAATACCGACATTTTGTTAACAAAAATGTGAAAACGCACATTGAATCGGCCATTTTTTGTGATGTAGAAATAAACAAAAAATCATTTTAAAAATTGATTAACTACTTAATTTTGTTTCTTAGAACTTTTGATGGAAGTGTCACGGTTTCTAAGATTTTCAACATTTTAAACTAAATACAAAAGAAATTTATTCTCAGTTTATAAGCTTCATTTATGATCTCTAGGTCACCTTCTCGCTCCTCGGTCCTGTAACTTTCTAATTTTTTTTCTCTTAATTGTATGGTTCATCCGCAATTTTTTTTTCGTAAATGTGCTCTATTTATTATATATTATTCATTACTATTCAGAAAATTTGCAAAATCCGAGATACCTAATCTTTACAGACCCCATATTGTTCGTCAAAAAATACCCTCTAACTGTTCCTTTGACGTAAAATTTACAGGTGTAGCGGTTTTTTCCCGGATAATTGTATTACTTTGTAGATTTCACAAACACTATTTTTAAAAGAATATACAAATGACAAAGAATCCCTGAAAAATTTAATATATATATATCTTTGTATATACTTACTTTTGACCCAGACTTTGCAATGACACCTAAATTTGAAACAAGATCATCTTTCGTCATTCCAATACCGGTATCCTACAGAAAAGTAAGGTTATTTCACAAAGTGTACTTTGCCCCCTTACATGATTCTCACCTGTATTGTCAACGTACGACTGTGCTTATCTGTGGAAATGTGAATTTCCAACGGTCTGTCCACATCTTTTAATTTTGCAGCTGTGTCATCACCAGATACCGTTAAGTACCTAAATTTTTCCAATGCATCGCTCGCATTTGAAATCAATTCCCTAATAAAGACTTCTTTGTCTGAATACAAAGAGCGGGCAACAATATCCAGTAACATTCTTGTCTCTGCTTGGAACTCATGTTTCGTACTTTGTCCTATAAGAGACAGAAACTTATACTAACGTGCGGTAGCAAAATGCAATTTTACCTATTGGGTTTTCTGTGTTTTTGATAATCGAGTGAAAATCATCTTGGCTCTGAGGAGATGGTGATGGGTTATTCAGCGTGCTAGCCAGTCTCAAAAAAGTTAAACTAGCTGAAAATACAGTTTTTAAAAAGCACGATTAGCAAATCTAACCTCAAATTAACCTTACCGGAGTTTTGATGAATTTCCTTCATAAGTTTTCCATGTTTATATGTTATACTTCTAGAATAGTTGGGGATAGTGGGTTTAAAGGATATTAGTCGGTTCAGTCTACTGAATGTGGACATAGTTTCTCTCCAAAACTGAAAAGAATTCAACAAACAAGAGGCAAAGCGATTTTTGCTTCGAAATCTATTTTCCGATTGAGGGCAACTGTCGTCTGTCATATCTCATAATTCTCATATCATCATAAGTGAAATTCGATGGAAACCTGTAATAAAATAGATATTATTTAAGTTTATTTCATCAATTTCAAGTCGAATTGTTGAGGTAAATTTAAAAATTTGTGAAAGGAAAATAATGTTTGGCACTTCAAATTTGAAAAAATATATTAATTTGACTTTGAGAGATAATTATAATAGCAACTAAATATTTTTTATGGACAGCGCGAGAGTTTCATAAACAGAATTCCAAATAAAACGTTAATCAAGCATTAACATAAGTAACATGAGATGGAGCTAGTAACACCAGAATGAATACGAAATAATATGAATAATTTGGTACTTGCGCCAACAGATGTCACGAGCTTACCAATAATTTGAAATTAAATTTTTTTTTGGAGATTCAAACACAATAAATGAAAACTATGACCACTGAATAAAGAACCGCCTTTACTTAGATGCAATCGCTTTGTAATTTTTTAAAAGCTCTACTAGTCTATTAAGAAATAAAACTGCTGAGCTACATTTTTTTTACACATTCGTAGTCAAATCCTTTGTTTACGACAATGTCGAATGCTCGAGTACACACGAATACCCAAAAGGGTCAAAATAAAAACACCTCTTCAAAGGGTTCGTCTGAATATCACATCGCCAAATCCTTCTTATCCCTTTGTTAAAGTGTCGGCCGAGTTTTGGTGATACGTCTTTTCTTTCAGATGCCGCCTCCAGATTTCAAATAAATTTTAAAGAATTAAAGGATTTGCGATGGGGCTTAGAGTTTAATAACCGTAAATTTGGCACTCTTTTCTTTTTACTTGATCTTGAGCTTGGAGGTGTGGGATGGTTTTGTTTGTTATTCATATTTTTTAATCTGTGTTTGGTAAATTTTGAGTTAAACACCGAAAGATTTTCCATATACGACTCAATGAAAACAAACATTACATTATCAGTCGAAGAAAACTGAGTTTATTTCAGCGATTGTTTTTGAGGGGGGATGTCGAAATGGAATCTGTATGTTATAAGGAAGTTAAAGACTGTAACTTCCTTCTAACACTGTACTTGTCCTTTTAATTATTGTCCGTTTTTTGAAGCGCTTTTAACAAATGTTGCATCTATTTGGCCGAATACATCTTTAAAAAAAAAAAAATGCATTTTACAAAACTGCACATATTACTTCCACGTCCAGTGGAAGTATAGTAACGACAAAAAAATTTTTTTAAATTTTTATTGTCCAAATAGGCTTAAAATGTCATGAAACGTCGAGATTTTAAGTTTGAGCGAAAAAAAAATTTCTGTCTGTCGGTCTGTCTGTCTGTCTGTAACTTTTTTTGTGCGCACGTTTACTCTGGAACCGTTTAAGATATTGACTTGAAATTTGGTACACATATGTACTTTAACGAGATCTAGAACTACATTATATTTTCATCTTGTTCAGTCGAAGGGTTGGGGTGTAAATTGGGGTAAATTTGGGGTAAATGGGTAAATCAAGCAGGTAAGAGTCCACGAAATCGGTATTTAGTTTATACAAGAGAAGCTAAGGTCTCAAAAAAAAAAATTGGCATTAGCCACCCCCATTACCACCCCCACCCCCTTATTAAAGGGGATGAAAAAAAAATGTGATTTAGTGTATGTACAGAAAGCAGAAACCTCAAAATATTTTTTTACTTCGTCCACCCCCCACTATCACCACCCCCACCCCACTACCGATGTGGGGTATCGTTTTATGAGTTTTTGGGGTAGAAGATTTCAAATATTATATTATTAAAGTTCCATAAACAATTATTTTCACATACAAAGTTTTTTCGTTGTGAGTGACTTGGATAGAGAATCTGGATGTGGAAGTAGTGATTCCTTGGGCAGCGGTTTTACTTTAAAATATTATTAAAAAAAATATATTTTTAGTACCATTGTAAACACGTTTAAAAAGCCATCATTTAATAATAAAAGAAAAGATTTGGTGGAACTAAATGGCAGTTTTTTTACGCTTCAAACATATTTAAAAAATCTCGATTTTTAGAGAAAGTAATAAGTGTTATTATTTGCAATTTTGCACAATAGTTTATATACAGTGGAAGTGGAAACACCTTCGTAACTCAGTTATTGGTCAACCAATTTCAACCAAATTTGGATCGGTATCAAAGATCTTTAATATTTCTTTTTTGAGTGAAATAAAACTTATTTAAATCAGTGGCGTGCATTTTCACTAAGAAAAAAAGGGTCGATTTTTTGAAAAATCATAGGCATTTTTTTGTTGAAAATCTAATGCAATATTATTAATCAGCATGCTGTAGCATGCTATATTCAGAATTTAACAACATTTTGATTTTTGGTTTTCGAATTACGGTCGCCTTAAAATTACCTATTTTAAACATTAAATAATCAATAAATTGGTAACGAAATTTAAAAAAAAAAGTCATTCTTCGTTTTCTCTTTCAATACTTTTTCCACTATCCCATATCATCGAAACTTTCAAATTTCGAAGGCCAAGAATTTTCATTGAAAAATTTTGTCATCAGGCCTGTAAATTATTCGGGCATTAAGGATTACCGAATTTGAACGTATCGATGATATGGGGTGGTAGAAAAAATGAATTTAAAGAGAAAATAAAGAATGACTTTCTTTTGAAAAAAGATTCGTTACCAATTTATTGATTATTTAATGTTTAAAATAGGTAATTTTAAGGCGACCGTAATTCGAAAACCAAAAATCAAAATGTTGTTAAATTCTGAATATAAGGGTTCTAGAGCATGCTGATTAATAATATTACATTAGCTTTTCAACAAAAAAATGCCTAATATGATTTCTCCGGAAATCGACCCTTTTTTTCTTAATAAAAATGCACGCCACTGACTGAAATCAGTTTTGTTTTACTCAAAAAAGAAATATTAAAGATCTTTGATACCGACCCAAATTTGGTTGGAATTGGTTGACCAATAACTGAGTTACGAAGGTGTTTCCACTTGAAATGGGTCGCACTGTATATAACCCCCGCAATTTGGATAAAGATAACGCCATAGATTTATCTATAAAAAAAATACCCGTTTGTGACCGCGTTTCCAAGCAGAAAAAAATGTTTCTTAATACAAAACGTATAACGCTTCTTACATGTGCCTTATAAATAACAGCACAGCAGAATGGGCATTGTTCAGTTGCGAAAGCAAAAGAAGCCACGTTACGTTTTTGACAAGGTTTTGACTGATATTTATCCGCTTGACTTGCACCGAAAGGAAACATTTTCGTCCTTTGTGGGCGTTGTATTCAAAGGATTAAATATGCGATAATAACAAACATGTTTTGCACAATGCCCTGGCATACAAATCCTGCCGCAAATCTTTCTTATACGCCGCGGCAGTGGCGGAGGAATTTCGTGATTTCTAAAAAGATGTTAGACACCATCGGATATTGGGAGATTTGTATTTGTAATGAATGAAATGTTTCTGATTTTGATTTCGATGATAAATTTTGTATGCAAAATAAGTGCTCTTTTCATAATTTGTCATTAACAATCATGTTTAAACAAATAAACTGTTAGAAATCCTCATTGTGCACGAAAGTTTAATGCATTTACTACCTCCCAAATATTGCCTTTGACATCCATTTATTTCAAAATTACATGCATTACAGCTTTATAAATAATTATTTGAATATAAGCGCCCAATGTTTTATAAATTAAATGTTAAACTATTATTTTGTTTTATTGTTATTTTATTAATGCTTCTAAAATGCTAATTGATTATATTATAGTTGCACAAAATACTATTTGGTTGTCTGGAACTGAACTGTTTTATAAATTTGTCATTAAAACGTTTTTACAGCAAAATTATAAAATACCTTATAAAGCAGTTAAGAAATTATTTTAGAAGTATTTTCAGCACCGTTATAAACATATATTAAAATTATTTTGTAGTTATATTCTTTGCAAAAACGAAGAGTATATTGCATTTCTGAAACAGTAAATATCGCTCGTAGAGAAAAAAATGGCATATCATTATGTTAGTGAACGAATTCTGAATAACTTTCAAAATATCCGTCTGTCCGTCCGTCACGTTTCTTGTAAGCACGATAACTTTAAGAAAGAAAAGTCCGATTGTACTGAAATTTAGAAAGTAAATTGGCGTTAGCTAGAGGAAGAACTCTATGTTTTTGAAAAAAATCAATCAGTAAATAAAAAAGTTATTAATCATTTAAATTAAAAAAAAAAAAATTCCTAATTTTTATCACTTGTGCTTAAATAAAAATCTCTATAATTTTTTTTTGTTTATACATTTTACTAATATATCTAATTCGTTGAAATACAATTCTCGAATGACACAAAAATTACTACAATTTTTTGTAGTAATGTGTGATGGTCCAATGGCTAAAGTTTTGTCTTGCAAGCCAAAGGTCGTATGTGGTGGTGGTTTTTTCTTTTCATTTTTTTTTTCATATATTTTTTTCCAAAATAAAGTTGGTATTACAAAATTTAGAATGTCCAAAAACTAACATTATTTACAAGAAAACTGCGAAGAGTATCCTATAGAAATGTGTAACAATCACATAAAAAGTTCAGTAAATCGGCGAAGAGTACGTCTTTAGCCTGTTTTTTTTATACAATGAATGTGGTGTAAATTACATACTCTCAAAGCACTAAAAAAAATAAAATTTATTTAAGTATGTGTCTACCTATAAGAAACATTAAATTTTTGTACAACTTTCAAAGGATCCAAATTCAATACATGCATCATACAAATACAGAATGGAAATCAAACTAAAGGTAATTTTATCAAAACAGTAAAGTCCTTAGAGGCCATTAAAAAAATATGTTCGCTTTTGGAAGTGGGCTACCGAAAATATAACAAAATACACGATGGGGGGAAAAATCACAAAAGTGAACGTTCTGACAAAAAAAATTGTAATTGAAAAATAACTATATTTTAAGTTCGTTCTCGTGGCAAAGTAATAAACAGAATATTTTTAAAAAAACTTTAACAAAGGAACGTTTGTTTACGGGAAGATTGGGGGGGGAGGGGTGCACAAATGTTATCAGATGTATAAGCCCCATTTTTGTGAACTTTTTTTGGACGGTATCTTATCTGAATAGTTCAATAAAATTATTTTTTTATTTAAAATTCAAGCATTCAAACGACACGAGGCAAAACGTTATCAACTATTTCCTGGTACGTGGTACGCCTCTGGTTAAAGCTCCATATCAGGTGTGTAAAGTATTGTATAATGAAATCCGATAATACAGCACTGATTACATCGGAAATACCTTTCATTCTGTAACTATACTATTGTTAAGTACATTTAAAAGGGTTATGTTACAAGGGATTATATTAAATATTGTATTATTTTTGTGCATATATACAGGGTGCTACGGAAATAACTCTCGTTCTTAATAATGACGATAATGATAAAAAATTTACAATTTTTACAATACAACAATTCAAGATTACATTTTTACCTCGGCAGATGATTTTTTTGATAGATATATGAATAGCAGACGCCTCTTAAAATAACAAAAATCACACTACGGTGAACTACATTTATCAAAAACAAGTTTACAGTTTACCTCAATCGATTCATTTATGCAGTGCTATTTTGAAACGCGCTGCCCTATTCTTTAGTACTCGGTGAACTCTATTTGACTATTTCGAAAATAATTTTCATATTTTTTAAGTGGGACACCTGTATATCCTAAAACAAAAACGTCGGCAGACGAAGTAATTAGCAATAATTTTGAAGCAGGTGCTGTCAAAGTGACAGGTACGATTTTGACGAACGATGGTTTTCAAGGAAAATGAATGATAAAAACCGCTGTCCAAGGAATCATTACTTCCACATCCAGATTCTCTATCCAAGTCACTCACAACGAAAAAACTTTGTGGAAATAATTGTTTATGGAACTTTAATTATATAATATTTGAAATCCTCTACCCGAAAAATGCATAAAACGATCGGTAGTGGGGTGGGGGTGGTGATAGGGGGGTGGTAGTGGGGGTGGATGAAGTAAAAAAATATTTTGAGGTTTTTGGTTCCTGTACATACACTAAATCACAATGTTTTTTTCAGCCCTTTAATAATGGGGTAGGGCTGGTAATGGAGGTGGCTAATGGCATTTTTTTGGGACCTTAGCTTCTCTTGTAAATACTAAATACCAATTTTTTGGACTCTTACCTGCTTGATTTACCCATTTACACCAAATTTACCCCAATTTACCCCTCAACCCTCCGACAGAACAAGATAAAAATATAATCTAGTTCCAGATCTCGTTACATACGTGTACCAAATTTCAAGTCAGAATCTTAAACGGCTCCAGAGTAAACGTGCGCACAAAAAAGTTACAGACAGACCGACAGACAGAAATTTTTTTTCGCCAAAACTTAAAATCTCGACGTTTCATGACATTCTAAGCCTATTTGACAATAAAAATTTTTAAAAATTTTTTTGTCGTTACTATACTTCCATTGGATGTGGAAGTAAAACTATTTTCATGATATTTTCATACAGACAGTTTTTTTGGATATCTTGCGTTTTCCGATTCTGTCTCTTTCGGCACACTTTGCTTAGGTTAGTCATTTTTTGTGATTTCAATTATCTTTGGCTACATTGTACTTAAAGGCTGTTAAGATTATATAAAAACAAAAAATAGTGCTTAGTATACTAAGTAGCGTTTCGCTAACCAAGCTGGAATCATTGGGAGGTGATTACATTTAAAAATAGAGCAATTTTAGCTAATACATTGACTTATTTTCAAAGAAATTCAAAAAGTATCCTATGGAACAATTATATAAAAACTTAACAACAATAAATCGGGGAAGGGTATATTGTTTACACCTAGTTTTTCATAGATTTCCCTAATCGATTAAGCAAAAAAAAATTCTTTCGACTGACATAAAAAAAATATGATGATTTACAATTTCAAGAAAAAAATTTTCTCTGAATATTTTTGCCGAGTATTTATTAAACATGTGCCACACTTTTGAAACTTACTGTATATTACGCTTGTACTGAAATGTTGAATACCTGAGCACATGTGCCTAAAACAGGATAATTGCGTTTATATTTATTTCTGTAAACAACATCGATTTTTTCATGGCATTTTACCTTTCTCCACAATTCCTGGGATTCTACCCAAGACCTTGTACAGATTGCACAACCAGATACAAAAATATGATCTTTTTGACTTTATGGTTGCCAGTAAATTACTTACAATAAAATAAAATAATAAAAAGAATCCAAAAATTTCCAAACAACTTATGCAACGGGGACCTCCCTTTCTTTGACAGTAAAATGGTTTAGTGGCCCTTTTAAACCTGACAATGTGACAATGAGTATAAAAATTTTGCGAGGATAATATGCAAAGTAGGTCTAAAATTTATTGGCAAACGGACGGGTTCTAGGAAAGGATAGATATTGCTCTAGTTTCGTCTGGGTGCATTATTTGTAAAACCCAGGAACCGTAAAGTAACCCCATTTCATAATTTGAAATCCTTTGAGGTATCCGACTAGCCGTTGGCTATTTGTATTTTGCAAGCGACTGCATAGTCACAAAATTAATGACCTAAAAATGTTTGAAATGAAACTGGACCGCCTTCAAAAAGGGTCGCAAAAAATTATGAAATAAAATTTTTCCATCGTGTCGCCAGTTAATTGAACCTATTATCTAATATCGATATTGAAGTCGGTTAAAAATATGTTTGAATTCTTTATCATCTGTTCATTATCACACCGACCTCAATATCGACTTCAATTAACTGGGCGGCGCGGAGCGACGGTGATTTTCTATTTCACAATTTTTAGCGATCTTCTTGAAGGCGGTTCAATTTTTTTTTACTTCCACATCCAGGGGTGGTCAATTGGGGTAAAATTGGGGTAAATTTGAGGTCTCAAAAAAAAAATTTGGCATTAGCCACCCCCATTAACACCCCCACCCCCCTTATTAAAGGGGATGAAACAAAAAATATGATTTAGTGTGTGTACAAGAACCAGAAACCTCAACATATTTTTTTACTTCAAATAAAGCGAGTCTATACAATTTTAAATTATCACTGGTCAACACTAAATTTATCTATCTTATCTATTAACTAGCAAAATTTTACTAAAGAATATTTGGTTCAATCTTCTATTATGATCTCTGGAATATACAACTGAAGTATGTACCAATTTAAGAGCAATCCTGTATAAGAAAAAACATCTTAGAATTGTTGATTTATATACATTATCACTAATATATTCAGTAACGCTTTGCAGATAACCGTATTATAATATTGCCGTACACCAACCAAAGTTTTGGAATCGTGATTTCTCTTTCAGTTTAACTTGGGCACCCCTGTTCCACATAACTGGAACCTATAAAAAGTGACACAAATACACATAAATCTAGTCCCAAATTCCGTAATGAGTAGCCATGTGCAGGAAAGTGCAAGGTTCTAAACACCGAACGTCTTAGCACCCAACAATGGGTTAAATAATTCTTTAACCGAGGCATTTACCAGCTTTCATTGTTCGGTAATGGTCCAGCTACCGATACTATTGTCGATTTTTTTGTCGACTCTAAAATGTAAGGCCATTTATTACCCCTTTAGGTGACATTGATGGTCCTCTTTGTAAGTCACTGTTACATTTATCTGGCAGAGTCTCCGCCCGACAGACTATCATCTGGGACATTTCTGAATATTTACTTAGGAAAACGATGTTAATACTGTTATTTTTTGTTCGCCTAAGGACCGTAACTAATATTAATGATTGGAAGTGTCCAGTTGTCCGGTTAATGACAACTTACGCCCCGCCGTTTAGTCCCGTGTTCCACTTCACAAGACGATGGCGATGATCATTTTTGCTGGATGTTAATGATGTGTTGCAAGATTGTTTTGTTCACCGGTAGAAATTCAGTTGTGTTTAAATGTAAAAGAGAACACAAGAGAGAGCAATAATAATAATAATAATAAATCGTCTTTATTGAATAAAGGAAATACACACAGGGCGATGTGTAGTTAGTAAACCATTCTTACGTATTACCCCGCATAAGAATTGAATTTACAAGTTATGCCAGGGAAACCTTTATTTACATAAAACTAATCCCACTATTATCATCTACTTATCACACCATATAATGTTTTAGATGAAAAACAAACTTATAGTCTGTTTGGATTTTTCTAAAGCATTTTATAGAATATAAGTCATATACTTTTATGGGCAAGACTTAAATTTTTGGGCTTCAAAGTTCCTCCTAGACTTCTCAAGTACTTCTCATTCCAGTAATAAATGGCAAACAGTATGTTATAATAATACCTGAATCTAAGTTAAAAATATTCTCAGGAGTACCCCATGGATCTATATTAGGCCTCCGATTATATGTACCTACTAATAATATGTAGTAACTGTAAAGTTCAGGCTTATAAAGGTGACACCCACATTTATAATAGTTTTAAATAAAGACTATATATGTAAGCTTGTGCTCTGTTCAATAGAGAGTTAGAATATAAAATTACTAGCTTTTGAACATAACCTAAAGGTAAATTCTGATAAAATCCTTAATGACGTTTAGGGATAAAAATAATACTTAATTTTTAAGAGACCTTAAGTGACGACCCACTAAAGAAGAAGTATAACATCATGCCTTTAGCCAGAAAAGAATTGTAGGGTGTGGTCATGAGCAGATTTCAGGGGAATCCAAGTTTTTTAAATTACAAACTCAAATGCAGCCTTTAATATATTAAAAACATCAAGCAATAACGAAAAAATAAAACAAATATTTTAATTAAGTAAAAAAGGACGAATTAATTAACAAACAAACTCAATTCAAATTAATTTTTCAACTGTTATTCTGGGACGCCCTGTATAAATACAGAGTAGTCTATATATCTGCGTTTTTTGTTATTAAAAAAATAAAATTATTTTTATCATTACATTTTCTTCTACGGTTTATATTTCAGGATAATATTTAAATAAAAATAAAAGTGTCGGTAGAGGATTTTAAAATGCCTATTTTACTGTTATAGTGGCACTGGTCACGTCCGTTCAATTTCCACTTTTCTGGCAGTTTGCTCATATCCGGGTTTGGCCCGCATCTGCTGCTCTGCATTCCACCCCCTCACCCCCTGTCCTGATTGAACGATCCCTCGTCGTTGCATAACATCTTCGTCATCAATTATTACGTATACATTAAGTTCGCATTTCCTTGTTGAGTGCTCCAAAAATTATATACCTTTTAAATTCGCATTAAAATATTTTTTGTATTGTTAATTTTTATTAGGCATTTGTGATATTTATTTATTTGTTCATTTATTTTACAAAGCCAACAAAATTTATGCTCCAATTACAGAGTTGCATAGAATTGCTGCAAATATTTCTGTGGGTACTTTGTACAGTGATATTCAAAGAAAAAAATATTTAAAGTTTACCAAACTAAATATAAATACTTTTAGCCAACTATCTGAGCCGCATGAGTACGAAACAAGGCACGACAAACTACTAAGATATCCTCCACATAAAACTGCAACATTTAAACATTCTCCAAAATATAACTATCAATATGTACAATATGTTACCTACACGTCACTTACGTGAAATAAGTTGCCCTGGATTATTTAAAAAGTCAATTAAAAACTTTCTATTAAAAAATGCTTTGCATAGCGTTGACAAATTTGTGTCCGGGTAATTTTTACTTCCACATCCAGTGGAAGTATAGCAACGACAAAATTTTTTTTTTTTAATTTTTATTGTTCAAATAGGCTTAGAATGTCATGAAGAGATTTTAAGTTTGAGCGAAAAAAAAATTCTGTCTGTCTATCGGTCTGTCTGTCTGTAACTTTTATTGTGCGTACGTTTACTCTGGAACCGTTTGAGATATTGAATTGAAATTTGGTACACATAAGTTTCATAAACAATTATTTCCACATACAAAATTTTTTCGTTGTGAGTGACTTGAATAGAAAATCTGGATGTGGAAATAGTGATTCCTTGGGCAGCGGTTTTCTTTTAAATATTTATTGACTGAATGACGTACCTTATATTTATTGTTGTATTTGTTTTCGTATTGTTATTTCTTTCATTGTAATAATGTTTGTTCAACATTATGAATATTATATTATTTATTTATATTATTACTTGCCATATATGCACTGCTATGTATCACAAGTGATCAATAAAGATTATTATTATTAAAATTGTTTTAGATACTTGCTATTGTTCTATCGAATACAACTATACATATTTTATCGTATGTTATACTTGAATATTCTAGTTTGTCAATGAAAATAGTTGCTAATTTCATTATTAGGAGCATGGCATTTAACTATATACATAATTTATAATAAGAACTGTATATGGTTGTATTCCTTGGAGCAATGGGAAGTACCAGAAACTATTTTAAGGATTATACCATTTATGATTTTTTAAATATTTATAATAAACCAAAAAAACCGCTGCCCAAGGAATCACTACTTCCACATCCAATTTTCTATCCAAGTCAACTCACAACGAAAAAACTTTGTATGTGGAAATAATTGTTTATGGAACTTTAATAATATAGTATTTGAAATCCTCTACCCCAAAAACCCATAAAACGATACCCCACATCGGTAATGGAGTGGGGGTTGTGATAGGGGGGTGGTAGTGGGGGTGGATGAAGTAAAAAATGTTTTGAGGTTTCTGGTTCTTGTACATACACTAAATCATAATTTTTTTTCATCCCCCTTAATAAGGGGGTTGAGACCTTAGCTTTTCTTGTATATACTAAATACCAATTTTATGGACTCTTACCTGCTTGATTTACCCATTTACCCCAAATTTACCCCAATTTACCCCCCAACCCTTCGACGGAACAAGATGAAAATATAATCTAGTTCTAGATCTCGTTAAAGTACATATGTGTACCAAATTTCAAGTCAATATCTCAAACGGTTCCAGAGTAAACGTGCGCACAAAAAAAAGTTACAGACAGACCGACAGACAGACCGACAGACAGACCGACAGACAGACCGACGGACAGACCGACAGACAGACCGACAGAAAATTTTTTTTTCGCTCAAACTTAAAATCTCGACGTTTCATGACATTTTAAGCCTATTTGAACAATAGAAATTTTTAAAAAGTTTTTTGTCGTTACTATACTTTCACTGGATGTGGAAGTAATAAACTCAATTTCCCTCTCACTCTGCAAAATCCTATCCTTAACAGACGTATTTTGGACTTTGAGAGAATGTTCCGGTAATGCGGCTGCAGCTGTGAAACGTTGTAAGGAAAAAAAACTTTTACCAAAGCTCATTTTAAAGGTCCTTTCAAGTACTTTTAAAAATGTCTTAATATATTTTTCTCCAAAAAGGAGGGGGTACACTTTCTATAGAAGAACGGCCCAATTATGAGCAAAAGCTAGAAGCAATTTAGTTTTGCGATATTTTGTGAATTTTACTTTCTAATACAATAAAGACATAATAAAAAAAGTGCTACTATCCTTCGCCGTATATAAAAATCATAAAAGTATATTGAGAAATAATGAGCGAAAATTGCACATTTTTTAATCATATTTTATGATTTTTATATACGGCGAAGGATAGTAGCAATTTTTTATTATGTTATTATTGTATTAGAAAGTAAAATTCACAAAATATCGCAAAACTAAATTGCTTCTAGCTTTTGCTCATAATTGGGCCGTTCTTCCTCCTTTTCCGTTTTTCCGTTATCGTTGAAAGGTTCGAAATTCAGTTTTCGGCAAACAAAAAGTCACATTCAAGGAGCCATAACTCGGTTCGTATTGCATCTACGGAAATAATAATAAAAAAACCAATCGATTTGTTATTTTATAGGCTTCATTTTTGTTTAGAACAATTTTTTTGATAAAACGTAAGGTTCTGAAGTTATTCGTGAAAAATCGTTCTTAAACATGCATTTTTAGGTATATAATCAACATTTTCAATCACGAATAACTCAAAAAAAACTTCATAGAACATTTTTTGCCTAGAATTTATTCCTCTATCGATTTCTGCGATTATTTTGAATGTAATAATTTCCACCTCCGAGAAGGAATGGCATCCACCCCCAGAGTAAAAGCACACATCGGCACTATATAACTTTTGTTCCTTGAGCCATTCCCTAATTACTGTCCAAATTTCACGACAATCGGTTTTATCCGAAAGAATTCTGGGCGAAAAACCGTCAAACACTGGACTATTTTCAACCCCCTACATTTTACAGGTAGATGATTCAATTAAACAATTTTTATTCGTAAAGTATACGTTATTACCTACACGACTACAAAGTTTTAGCAAGCCATGTATTCATATCTTATTACACCAATTTTCCAACCTTACTTCCTGCGCCTACTATTATAAATAAAAATTCTAACGAGCAAATCTCCTCGATTATGATGAAAACAATAAAATCACAAGTTGTCTATTTCTAATGTTTGTGCACTGTTGCCGTTCTTTGTAGAAGACTTTGTTCACAGCCACCTAACTATTATTAATCCGCGACAAACTAATTTGCAATATTTTCAGCGATTGATACAAGAAATCTAAATAATGTTGTAAAAGAACTAGGTAGATTGTTACGTATGTACACACGTAACGTGGTTGGCCGTGCAAATTTTCAAACAAAACACAAGCGTCAGAAACAATAGTTGATGGCCTGAACGAGCATTGTTGTACAGTGGCGTTATTTGCATGTGTACTTAACAAACGGCAATGCTTGATGTATTTAAACCTGATTTAAACAGAGCTGCTGGAAAGTGTGAAAAAACCGAGTTTTTAGATAGTGTATGTATGGTGTTAATACATACAAAGGAGCTTTAACTAAGTGAATGCAGTTTAAAACATAAGCAGATTTGTTAAATTAAATAGGTTATAACATGAAGTTAAATTTAAACTTTAATAATATAATATTTGAAATCCTCTACCCCAAAAACCCATAAAACGCTACCCCACATCGGTAGTGGGGTGGAGGTGGTGATAGGGAGTGGTAATGGGGGTGGATGAAGTAAAAAATATTTTGAGGTTTCTGGTTCTTGTACACATACTAAATCACATTTTTTTTTCATCCCCTTTAATAATGGGGTGGGGGTGGTAATGGGGGTGGCTAATGCCAAAATTTTTTTTGAGACCTTAGCTTCTTTTGTATATACTAAATACCAATTTTATGGGCTCTTACCTGCTTGATTTACCTATTTACCCCAAATTTACCCCAATTTACCCCCCACCCATCGACGGAACAAGATGAAAATATAATCTAGGTCTAGATCTCGTTAAAGTACATGTGTACCAAATTTCAAGTCAATATTTCAAACGGTCCCAGAGTAAACGTGCGCACAAAAAAAGTTACAGACAGACCGACAGACAGACAGAATTTTTTTTTCGCTTAAACTTAAAATCTCGACGTTTCATGACATTTTAAGCCTATTTGAACAATAAAAATTTTTAAAAATTTTTTTGTCGTTACTATACTTCCACTGGATGTGGAAGTAATTACCGAATAGAAACATTTCTGATACCAATTTTTTTTTAAGTACCGATAAAAAATCATAGATGTTGGCCGTATAAGAACCACAAGAACTGCTGGCATTGAACAAGGAATAATAGTTACTGAAATGGAAGATCCTATGATGATAAGTACCAGACTTAAGAATTTCACATGAATAAAAATTGCACCAGTTTCATTATCGAAAAATTCAGGAATTATTACTTGAAGATATGTCAATAGGAGTTAATTTTTGTTAATTATTGCTTAAACGAACGCAAAATACTCCAAATTTTTACTTCAAATTCTCTTTTACTGACGATGCTACATTCACAAGGCAAGGCATGTTTAATTTTCGGAATATGCATTTCTGGGCTGAGGAAAATCTTAATGCAACAATGCAAACCCATCATTCAAAATAAATGTTTGGACAGCAACTCTAGGGAATCAGTTTATTGGATGTCATATTTTTCCTGTCAATTTTAATGATGATATATACTGTGGTTTTTTGGAAAACACCGGGCATAAATTATTAGGTAAGTAATACTTCATTGCGAAGGAGAAGAATCATATTTTTTATGCAAGACGATGCACCACCGGGATGCAGATAGATAGATACAAGTGGCCTGCTCGTTCTCCTGACCCTACTCCTCTTGACTTCACTGTGTTTAATTATTTAAAATTAAGAGTTTATAATACTCATGTTGACGCCATTGAACAGCTGAGAGAAAAAATCGATCATGAGTTTACGATGATACAGAATGATTCAGGAATTTTACCCCATATAACATAGTTCGTACTTAGTACATACTAAGTACAAACTGTGTTATGTAGGGCAGGGTATTGAACATTCCTTAAAAAAATATTTAAATTGTCCGTTAGGAAAAATGGAGGACATTTTGAACAAATTTATAATTGATAATTAGCAATTTTCTATGATTATAATTTAATTACTTTAGGTATGGTTAATATCTGTATTTTCAAATTTAAAAAGAAAGTAAAACAAACATATACCCATAAAAGACTATAATTTCTTGTTTCCAGTCCTGCTCTTCCCTTGTCAAATCTATACGAAATTTGCTACTCCTACTAATATTATTTACTTTTTGTGCATTCTTGCTAGTTGTAAAGCAGAATTAAACACCATACAAATACAAGACAAAATGTCCCTCGCATATCTTTTCTCCCTGTCTTAGACACATGGACATTGTCCGAAGGGGCATTAAAAGAAAATCTAACGGCCGGTAGCTATCAATCACCGTTCAATATACACACATTGCAGAATATAACTACATTTTAAACTTAAGGTGGTGCAAACCTCTTCCATTTAAGGGCGCTGTGAACATATCGTGGTACGAATTTTGAATATCTTGAGTTCTTACGCAAAATCGGAGACCCTTTCGAGAGTTCACCCTTGCTAAAAATCCCAGGGCTGTACAAAGTAAGATATCTGTTGCTGTGCCTGTGGCTACAGAGAAAAAAATCTTCAACAATTATTTAAAAAAGTCAATAATCCGAAGAAGAGTATAAAGCTACTCTTCGTCGAATTATCGACTTTTTTATATAATTGTTGAACATTTTATAGAAATAAAAATATATTTACTTTACCATAAATTACCATTTATTTCCATAAAAACTGTTTCGTGCGAATATCTCGCTCCCTATATGTATTAGACCGCACATGCAAAAAACCGTTTTTTTTTTAAATTTCGACCTTGAATATCTCGAAAATGGCGAGGTTTTGGGAAAAAATGTAAAATATCAATCTTGTAGATAATTGAATTATCTACAACTTTTGTGTTAACTTTATTGCTGCCCAATTCCTTTGGCGCGAAATATTCGCGAAAAATCATGTTTTTGAAACTTTGACCTTGAATATCTCGAAAAGGGGGGGCGGTTTGGTAAAAAATAAAAAGACTACTTGTAGATAATTTAATTCTCTACAACTTTCACATTGACCTCATGGGCATCCGATGCATAGGATGCGAGATATTTGCAAAAAAAATTGACCTTCAATATCTTGGGTAGCCATGTTGGGGGGTTTTTGTGATTTTCGTGGATTTAGATTTAGGACACCTCAAAGAACGCCTGTGTAAAAATTCAGATTTCTACTAATTTTGTCCAGATCAAATGCTAATTTCCGTGGGCTATAAAAGTGAAAGTATCTCTACAAATGCAAGAACTGAATTCTCCTTTGTAGCCCATTCGATTTCAATCGGTGAGTAGTGCACTCGATATCTTAAAACTGCTTGTCTTTTCACTTAAGCGACGTATAGTCCGTCGGAATTAGCATTTTTGGTCGATATTTTTAGTGCAGCAATGTGACCTATACCAAATTGAAAGTTTTTACATTAGAAAGAAAACTGTCACAACCCGCAGTCATAAAAAAGGGTGATTTCCGAGAAATAGACATATATAGTGTGTGCAATTTAGGACGGTTATTTTGGAACGTGTTGGCCGATTTTATTTTTTTTTTTGACATATAGTGCTCGACGAGCGTTATTTAACTGTTTTGAAAATTTTGTAATTTTCTTATTTTCAAGGCCTACTATGCTCCTCTAAATGGGTCGAAATTTCGAGATCGACTATTAGGCAATTTTTTATTGGCAAATTATTCAAATACGTCCATATAAAATTTCAGCTCGATATCTCATATATGGTGTTTGTTATTCAATAGCGAAATTTAAAATTTCTCACTTTTCACCTGTATAAAAGTCGATTAGGTTTACTAAAAAGATAGTCATTCGACTTAAGGAATATCAGACACTAAATGAGGAAGAAAGAAGAAAAGTTATTCTTTAACCCTTTAAGGTTCTCAGTCACTATATTAACCAGACCCGATTTAAAAACGCGCGAACATTTTGAAATTATTTTGCACATGCCAAATAAAGCACATGGTAAAACAGTATATGGGCTATAGTTTCCCAGCACACTCTAATGATCATTTCGGTCAGTGCGCGGGAATTTGCAAGAAAGTGATCACTATACTGACTTGTGAGCCTTTAGGTAAAATTCAAATTTGTAGATAGGTGCAGATTCGCATGTTAGACGAGAAGCAGAGCGGACGTGTACAAAAACTAATCTTAAGTGATTACCTAAGACATAATAATTAGGTTAGTGTTAGTGTAGTGAAATAATTTTAAGTGTTTATTAGCGACAATTAGTGATAAATTATAAGTGATGAGTGGACAAAGCGGGGGTAGGCCCCCCGATACAGACCCAGGTGCTTCAGAGGGTGGTAATAAAAATGAATATTCAGACATGGATTTGAATTTCGAGGTTGAAAACAATTACGATAACGTACAAAATCAAAATTCCACAGCAAGTCAAAACAAGGATACTGTAAGTAATATCAGTGAAGACGCAAATACCCAAAATAAAAAAGTACAAATCCAACGTGATCAGTATTTGTATCAAATGAGTGACACAGGACCCTTTCAAATTTATATTGAGAATTCAGATAAGGAATTTAATGGCAAATTAAACCCGATAAAAATAGGAGAAATTATTTATACCTGTCACCCCGAAGTCGACAACAAAATCAAACAAATAGAGTCCATTGGCAAAAACAGAATTCGGGTAATAGTTAGAGAATATACAAGTGCCAACATCCTAATCAAATCTGCAGCCCTAAAACACCGCAAGTTGGAGGTATATATCCCCAAATTTAATATTTTTAGAGTAGGTGTAATTAAAAAAATTGATACAGATATTCCTGATAATTATTTAAAAACTAAAATAAAACCTTTCGACTTGCACTGTAAATTTTCCATAGAGAATATTAAGAGAATAAATAGAAAGGAAAAAACCAATGACTCTGTTATATACGTACCAACAACATCAATCATAGTTTCATTTAAGACACAAACATTACCTAAGTATGTATCCATTAATCACGTCTTATATAAAGTAGAGCCATACATTCAGAGAGTAGTCCTGTGTTACAATTGCTGCAGATATGGTCACTTGGGCAAACAATGCAGAAGTAAACCTCGCTGTCTTAAGTGTCACCAAGAACACATAAGCACAGATTGCCAAAATTCTGACTACGACCTCAAATGTTTTTCATGTGACGGAAGTCATTTAACTTCAGAATTTCAAATTTGTCCGGAATTTAACAGACAAAAATTAATCAAACAGTGTATGTCGGAAAAAAATATGTCGTACAGGGAGGCCTCGTCAAGTATTCCCAAAACAACATATGCATCTGTTACCTCAGGCCCTAGCAACGGAAATACACCAGTCTTACAAACACCCAAACAAAATTCCATAATTACTTCTTCTAATTCGCATACTAGTACACCAAATAATCAAACACCCCATTATTATTTTACCCAACACAGAACGCAAAATACGCCTTATACAGCCAAAAATTCCCATAAAAGACCTCGTACCTCAATCACAAAAACAGACACTACAAATATAGCACACAGAGAAATAATAGCACCGTATACAACCCCAAATCAAAAAGGGGGTATTTTGGCGAGTAACGCATATCAGGACAATATTCAAACTCCTTTTAAAAATATTGAACAAATAATAGAGCTAGTCTTATTCGTAATAAATGTACTTAAACAAAAAAATACTTTCGATATTCAAGAAACTGATATTTTAAGTGTAATTCAAAATCGATTAAGTTTTAATTCCAATGAATCCGATTCCGATACCTTCTAATACTTTTAAATTCAATTTTTGTCAGTGGAATTGTAGATCAGCAATTTCCAATAAAAATAATTTAGAAAATTTGTTATATCAAAATCAAATTAATGTTGCACTATTATCTGAAACGTGGTTTAAACCAAATAAATATATAAATTTTCCCGGATATAATACAACGCGGAGCGACAGGCAAGATGGTAAAGGCGGTTCAGCCATATTACTCAAATCAAATATTATATATCAGGAAACTCCTCTTTCCTACACCTTACCATCAGGTGTAAATCAAATAAGCGTAAAATTCAAACTAACTAAGGATGTTACTATACACGTTATTTCACTTTACATTCGTCCAAACACGAACATATCCGTAGCACAGTGGAACGACTTTTTTTCGTCAATACCCACCCCATTTTTGGTAGGGGGAGATTTTAATGCACATAACCTCGTCTGGGGTTGTGATCAATCAGACAGTCATGGAAAAATATTGTTAGACGCAATGGACCAAAATAACTTGGTGTTTTTAAATGATGGCTCACCTACTTATGTGGGCCATTTAAATAATAATAACAGTGCTATAGACATAACAATATGCACTCCCGACATAGCCAATTTGTTCAGCTGGAAAACAATACCTGACCCACATGGTTCGGACCACTTGCCCATTCTAATAAATTGTAACCTCACACCCCAGTGTCTAGTACAGAATGGAACCAAAAAATGGAACGTTAGAAAAGCAAACTGGGACTTATACCTCTTGGAAGCCCATCATCAATTCTCGCAGAACAACATAAGTGAATATAACAGTTTAATATCAACAATAAATTATTCTGCTCAGTCCTCCATACCCATGTACAAAAACTCAAACTCCAATACTCGATTCAAAAATAAACCTTGGTGGAACGAAAATTGCGACCAGGCAGTTAACCACAGGAGACAAAAATTCCAGAATTTTAAAAATAATCCATGTCGAGAAAATTTGTTAGAATATAAAAAGTCAGATGCCATGGTTAAAAGAACCACTAAACAGGCAAAGAAAAATGGGTGGAAGGAATACTGTTCATCTTTAAATAAAAGCACTCCGCTAAATGAAATATGGGCAAAAGTAAATGCATATAAAAACAGAAAAGTTGCCAATAGGATACCCATAGACATAAATGAGGCACAGTGGATAGAGCCTTTTCACGCAAAACTCTCCCCACCATGGACTAACACACCACCACCAAATTTTCTTCTACAAAATTTACAAACACCAATTCAACAGGATAATATATATCTGGTTCAACCATTCACAATCGAAGAATTAAACAGAGCCCTCAAACAACACAATAATTCGTCACCAGGAATGGACAACATACATTACTCTATGCTATCTAATCTGCCGAATAATGCAAAATATACACTACTGGACATTCTCAATGATATCTGGTTAAACAATAAACCAGTGCCGGAAGAGTGGTCTAATTACATCATTATACCCATTTTAAAATCAGGCAAACCACAAAATCAAGAAGAGTCATATCGACCGATCGCATTAGCGTCCTGTGTACTCAAAACTTACGAAAGAATGATCAAGAATCGTATGGAACACTGGTTAGAGTATAAGAAATTACTACCATTAAGTCAATTTGGGTTTCGTAGAGGAGCATCCACACAAGAAAGCATAGGTAATCTGGTCACAGACATTCATCTTTCTTTTACAAAAAACTACGCAGTCTCTGCAGCATTTATCGACATCAAAGGCGCGTACGATAACGTCAACTTAAATATTTTGGCGAAAAAAATGGAAAATATGGGAATCCCAGTCCTCATGATCAGAAATATATATAACCTTTACCAAAACCGTAACATATTCGTCAAGGTATCCGATCAGATCCTAGGCCCTCGCCAAACATCCCTAGGATTACCTCAAGGCAGCATATTAAGTCCTCTTCTGTATATAATATACTCCCATGATTTCGAACTCATATTCGATAGGGACACAAAGATATTACAATTCGCTGACGATATTTGCATATACGCTGTGGCAACGGACATAGACACCTGTCACTTAAAATTAACTGAGACCATGAAAAATGTACACAATTGGATCACAACAAATGGATTATCAATAGCAGAAAATAAATCGGTAGTCGTTACTTTCACCAGAAAACGGTTTCAGCCTCCGAATAATATTCGATTACACGATTACAGTTTCGCATACAAAACATCAACAAAATTCCTGGGAATTATTCTAGACAAAAAATTAAACTGGAAAGAGCATATACAATACCTAATCAGAAGAACTGAAAACGCCCGCAATATTCTGAAAACTTTCTGCCACCAAAGATGGAGTGCAGATCCCAATATTGCTCTCCTGTTTTATAACAGCCTCATTAAATCTATGTTAGATTACGGAAGTATATTTTATGGATCTGCTGCTGATGTTCATTTAAATAAATTAGAGGTGATTAAAAACAAATGCATCAGAATGAGTATAGGATATTTACCAAGCACACCGATTGTAGTACTAGAAGCCGAAGCTGGAGAACCACCGTTGAATCTAAGAAGAAAATACCTTAGTGACAAATTTCTAATAAAGTTACAAGCAAAAGAAAGTAACATAATACCGAAAATCTGCCAACTTACTACTTTTTGCTTAACACACAAATATTGGAACAGCAAAAAGACTCCACTTTTAGTAGAAAGTTTTACCGATGTTTCGGAATATATGCATTTATTATACCAAGGAAACACTCAACCCAACTACTCCATAAAATATGAAAATTATATGCCGGTAAAAACTGACCTACTTGAAGACTACTCAAAGGTCCCAGAAGCATTTCGGAACAACTTATTCAACGAGCATGTAAAAGCCAAGTGGAATAATTATGAACAAATATTTACCGATGGATCTAAAATTAATGAAGCAGTAGGAAGCGCGGTATGGTATCCCAGAGAAAACATTCAGCTAAAATATAAGCTATCTAAAATGGTATCCGTTTATACTGCGGAACTTCTAGCTATAAAAGAAGCAGTACTTACTTGTTTAAAAACGGAGAAATACAATTTTGTAATTTTTGCGGATTGCAAAAGTGCCGTATGTAAATTAAAATCGACAACCCCATCAACAAATAGTAACCATATAATAGCAGAAATTCTATTCCTCTACTCCGAAGCAGTTAAACAGTCTAAAACTATATATATAGTCTGGATAAAGGGTCACGCAGGTATTGAAAACAATGAAATAGTCGACAAATTAGCTAAAGATGCGACAGAAAATGGAGAGAACCATCCCTCATTTAAAACACCAAAAGAAGATTTATATCCCATATTTAAGGAAAAAATGAAATCGCAGTGGCAACTGCAATACGAAAACTCGGTTAAAGGAACGTTTTACAAAAATATACAACCCCAAGTTTCATTTACACCGTGGTTTATAAACATTACCAACAAAAATTTTATAAAAACCATTTGTAGACTCAGAAGTAACCATGCTTTATATCCACAGTATAAATCGAGACTTGGCCTGGTAGACAACCCATACTGTATCTGTGAAGAAATTGCTGATCTACAACACATTATATTGGAATGTATACTTGAAGAAACAAATATTGATAGTTTGTATAATGATTTAGTCCAGGAAAAAATTCCATTTCCTATAAATATTTCCACATTATTACAGACAAAAAATATTAAAGTATATTCGTCATTGTACAAATATATTAAAAATATCAACATCAAATTATAAATATAATAGCGAGTATACACACTACTATAATTTGATTCCATTTTTAGCAGGGTTATGTAGTTACAGTTATAACGTAGGTGTAGATATAGAATTAGTTTAGAAAGTAAGGGTTAATTGTTAATGGTTATTACCATCATCTCATGACCACATATATGAGGTTAAATGTAATATTTAAGTGCGGTATGAAAAGAACAGAAAGGAGTAGAAACAATACAAACAGAAAGGAAAAAAAAAAAAAATGATTAAAATAATAATAAACAAATAAATGACAAACAAACAAGAGAAAAAAAAAAAAAAAAAGAGTTAAAAAAAAAATAATAATAATAATAAAAAGCAAATAATAAAGAAAATGAAAATATATATATATATATATATATATATATATATATATATATATATATATATATATTTATGCTCATATGCACGTAATACGATACATAAAATTGTAATAAATTTAAGTACTAAAGTATTGAACAGTATGGGAAAAAATATATGTGTGGGTATATAGATGTGTGCATCTGTATGTATATATGTGTATATATGTATATATAAATGAGTAGTTGTAAATAAAGATATAGGGAGGTACCGGAATCATACATACAAATGATATCAAGAGGTGATCAAATACTTTCTTTAAAAATAAATAAATAAGACTGGCTAGTTGGCTTTGACCAGTGCCATTAAACTCACACACACACACGTAGATAGGTGCAGTGTTTGTTTATAAATAAGTTGTTGATAAGTAAAACACAATTTGCAACAAAATATTGACCATTATTACATAATAAAATTATTGGGTATAATAATTCAGAAGTTTGATCTACGATTTATTTATTTTTGAAGTCGATTTCTAAAAGTTCAAATTTTTATTTTCATTTCGTCGAAAATTGAGGTTGTATTCAATTTATATATTTTTTTAACTACAGTAATGTTTTTTGTATTTTGAGTAGCAATTTATAAGAACACTAGTACTATCTTTCTATTCCCAAGTTTTTGTATTTGGAAATATTTTCCGCTTAGAAGTTATATATTGTTATTTGAGAGAAAACACGGATTTATAGTTCCAATTTTTTTACAGATTTGTTCACTGGTTTCAAATTGTAGTGATGTCGCAAATGCAACTTTTTTGTTATTTCTATTACACACTTATTTTGAGGAATTTTATAAATTTTCAAAAATTTGATGTAGTCAATGGCGGACTAACAAAAATTATATTGAACAGAGGCGTGTCGGTACCATCAGAGTAAAACGTGTTCATTTACTGATGATTCCGCTTCCGCCTCTAAATATATTTTAATTCCAATAGGTATATATTTTTATTTTCCCAAATAATAAAGCAAATATAAAGAAAAAACTTTCGTTTTAATTTTCTTTACAAATTACTGTTATGATTTTATTTTTCAAGTAAAAACTGATTCGTAAGATTTTTTAGTAAAACTTGTTTTTTCAAGTAACAAATAATATATCTGTTCCTTTTCAAGTAAAAACCGCTTGGTTTTTATTTATTTTTTGTAGAAAAACTTTGTTTCTTTATTTTTTTTTAAGATGGTTAATAAATTGACCACAAATTAGCTATGTATGGGAAGGTACCGAAGTCATTTTATTAACCACCCATTTTTTCGAAAATAGTGCATAAAAGAATTTTTTTGTTATTTTTTTGAGCTTCTCTGTACCCAACTTAATAAGTTCCCGACGCTAAATTTCGATTATTATTAAAAAACCCTTATGCGCCTTAAAGAGTTAAATAAATAGTGCTGCTATACATTATTCGATTGCTGTACGTAGGTGCCTTAATGAAAATTTTTCAAACAAACTTCAACTTTCAAACAAACACTTTTATTGTCTTTTATGGTATTGTATTGTATTTAGGGCCATTGGAGGAGCACCATCTAGGTGAAATGGTGCCTATTTACCATGTAGATTATATTTTACTTCCACGTCCAGTGGAAGCATAGTAACGACAAAAAAAATTTTAAAAATTTTTATTGTCCAAATAGGCTTAAAATGTCATGAAACGTCGAGATTTTAAGATTGAGCGAAAAAAAAAAAATGTCTGTCTGTCTGTCGGTCTGTCTGTCTGAAGCTTTTTTTTGTGCGCACGTTTACTCTGGAACCGTTTAAGATATTGACTTGAAATTTGGTACACATATGTACTTTAACGAGATCTAGAACTAGATTATATTTTCATCTTGTTCCGTCGAAGGGTTGGGGGGTAAATTGGGGTAAATTTGTGGTAAATAGGTCAATCAAGCAGGTAAGAGTCCATAAAATTGGTATTTAGTATATACAAGAGAAGCTAAGGTCTCAAAAAAATGTTTGGCATTAGCCACCCCCATTACCACCCCCACCCCCTTATTAAAGGGAATGAAAAAAAAAGTGATTTAGTGTATGTACAGGAACCAGAAACCTCAACCCACTACCGATGAGGGGTATCGTTTTATGGGTTTTTGGGGTAGAGGATTTCAAATATTATATTATTAAAGTTCCATAAACAATTACTGGAACATACAATTTTTTTTCGTTGTGAGAGACTTGGATAGAAAATCTGGATGTGGAAGTAGTGATTCCTTGGGCAGCGGTTTTTTATGGTAAATAAAGATATTATTATTGTTACTATTATTAAATGGATTAGTCGGCCAGGCTTTTCTTTTTTCTTCCTTATTTAGTATCTGATGTTGATGTCACTAAATAAGGAAGAAAAAGAAAAGCTATTCCGTCCAATTTATTTGTTTGAAAAATTTTCATTAAGGCACCTACGTACAGCAACCGAATAATGCATAGTAGCACTATTTATTTAAAGAATAACTTTTCTTTTTTCTTCCTCATTTAGTATCTGATGTTTCTTAAGTTAACTGCCTACTTTATCTTTTTAGTAAACCTAACCGACTTTTACACAGGGCCAGTCGAAAAGTGAGAAATTTTAAATTTGGCTATTGAATAACAAACACTCTATATGAGGTATCGAGCTAAAATTTTGTATAGAGGTATGTGAGACAACTGCGAATCAAATACTCTATCCAATTTGCCTATAAAAAATTGCCTAATAGTTAGAGGAGCATAGTACCCTTGAAAATATGAACATTCCAAAATTTTCAAAACAGTCAAATAAAGCTCATCGAGCACTATATCTCAAAAAAAAAAAAAAAAAAAAATTAAAATCAGCCAACGCGTTCCAAAATAACGGGGTGTTGCGGTCTTAAATCGCACACACTGTATATATCATTTTTCGCGTTTTTTCGCATTTTTTCACATTTTACTCTAAAACTATGCATTTTAGGGAAAATATTCAAGAGACAAAAATTGTAGAGCGGAAAAATTCCGATCGATATGGTATGAAATTTTCATTTAGTGGTAAGTTTTCCCGCGTAAGCACTCAGCATACTTTTGCTCTTTTGCACTTTTCTTCTGTATTTTGAGCACAAACGATGCATTTTTATGAAAAATGACAGGTAAAAATTTATGAAAAAAAAAAATAAAAAAGAAAATAAATTTAAAAAAAGTTTTATCGGTAGAAAATTTTCCGCTCATCAGCTTTTGCCTGCTGTTATTTTTCATAAAATGCATCGTTTCTACTCAAAATACTGAAGAAAAGTGCAAAAACATATATACATACATGCACCAGCGTGCTCACGCGGGAAAACCAACTACTGAAGGAAAATTTCAAATACTCACGTCAGTCGGAAATTTTCCGCTCTACAATTTTTGTCTCTTGGATATTTTCTCTAAAATGTATAGTTTTAGAGTAAACTGTGAAAAAAGGCGAAAAAACGCAAAAAATGATATATACCGGGTGATTCAGTTTGGTATTCGCCCCCCTGTATCTTTTTTATTTTAACAGAAAACTACATTAAACCATATATATTTGCAAATCGTTTGTCAAGCTCTATCGAATGACGTCCTTAAATCATCTTTTTGATCACATATGCCAAAATAAAGATAGTTTTAATATTATTGTTGAGTGTTATTATCATTAATTAACTAAAGATACGACATTAAATGGTTGTTTATATAAAAATGAATTACATAATTATTTAAAAACAGAACTTTGTTTGGTCAAAACATTAAACTTTGTTTCGAAATTTTTACGCCTCATCAGTGCCGTACACAATCCTCGTACAAATCCCTCTCTTTCGAATCTGATTTGTCTAGTTGGTACTAGTTACATTACTTACAATGTCAAAATTCAATTGCTTCCTTGGCTAACTATGCTGATTCAGAAAAACCTTTGAATGACGTTTTATCATATTTTATTAATTTTTTCGAAATTTTCCTTATGTTGAAGAATGAATTTTAACATTTTAACATCTGCAGCATTTAATTCGCATTCTAGTTTTAAGATCTTCGACGTCATTTAGAGGTATAAAGTCAACTTTTTCTTCTAGATAGAACCAAAGGAAGAAATCTAACGTTTCTTTTTTTCTCAAAACTTCCACTTTCGCTCATATTTCTTGCCAATTTTGCAAACATTTTGACTGATGGTACCGGCCTATTTCGAAAGCGATCTTGATATAAACGTTTGGCTACTTTGTTTTTTCTGCACTCTCCGTAAATTAATATCCAAGATACCATTGTGTAAATCTATTTAGAAGTATAACATAAAACAAAAACGAATAACACAGTCGCAAATAACAGTATTTTCAATTTGACGTTACTAACAATGACAAAATTCAATTGTTTCCATGGCTAACTATGTTGAATCAGAAACAAAACCTTTAAATGAAGTTTTTTCGTATTTTATTAATTTTCTCGAAATTTTCCTTATGAAAGTGTATACTTTTTTCACATGGTTGAATGCAGAAAGAGCAGCTCTACAACAATCGGCAAAAAAATGTATAGCATGCCATTTGAAAAAAAAAAAGTTGACTATCGTTATTTTGGCATATGTGATCAAAGAAATGATTTAAGGACGTCATTCGATAGAGCTTGACAAACGATTTACAAATATATATGGTTTATTGTAGTTTTCTGTTAAAATAAAAAAGATACAGGGGGGGCGAATACCAAACTGAATCACCCGGTATATATATATATATGTCATAAATTATAAATTTTTGTCCAAAAAATAAAAAGAAACTTTCTGGATCGGGCCACCCTCATCACCTAGGGGTATAAAAAATAGCCTATGACCTATTCCCAGACCTACCAAATATACACCAAAAATTTCATAAAAATCGGTCAAGCCGTTTCGGAGGAGTTCGATAACAAACACTGTGACACGAGATTTTTATATATTAGATATTCCCATATACTGTTTTTCGTTAATATTCAGTGTGACATAGATGCTCAAATTTTTTCATCGGCTTACATCGCTTGCTTTAGAAAAAAAAAATTGCATTTTAGTAAACGTATTTTAGAAAAAAACGTAACATTCTTCTTTCTCTGCAAATATCTCAATAAATATTAGTTTGGTCGACATCAAAAATGAAGCTTGTAAACTGAGAATAAATTTATTTTGTTTATATATTTGTGTGGGGATGATTGTTCCGGAGATATTTAATTTTATAGATGGCATACGACCGTTTTTAGGATGAAGTATTTAGTTTAAAATGTTGAATATCTTAGAGACTGTAACACTTCCATCAAAAGTTCTAAGAAACAAAATTAAAGGTAATTAATCAATCATTAAAATGATTTTTTAGGGTGTTCAGTTTTCTGTTACTGGTAGCAATTTATGCCGCATTGACTTTGATTTGATATTAAAAATGTTGAGGCTGAGTTCCACATAAAATGAATCAAACAATAGCCATTTCAAGTGCCTACCTACCAGTATGGCCCTTGGACGATTAGAGCTTGTTATCCCTGAATAGATTTTTTTTCAACTTTAATAAAACAGATGTAATAAAAGACTACTAAAAGTACTAGTATAATAAATGGAGGTTATTTCGATAGAAATCTTAAATACATTAATAACAGTGTAATAATTTATCTGGGTATATTACTCAGGGCACACCACTACTATTTATTTTGTTAGCATTTTATTATTCAGAACAAAGCATTTCATTTTTTAATATTAAACTGTATCTGATGTGGCCAGTCTCAATTTTCTTATTTTAGAGTGCAATATATACTCTACATATGCTTCAGTGATTAGATATTTTTTTTCTCAATCCATTTATTTGGGTATCTAAAGAATGACATATTAAGTTGGTGCCTACGTTCAAACTAGTTGTAAGAGAAAAAGCTGATAAGGTACAAAGAAAGTACGTTTAGTAGTCCTAATGGTTTTTAAAATATACCTACTTTCCCAAAAAATCCCAATTTATTGCTACTTTTGGTCCAAATATCGTACATTTCAGATTTCTTGGTATCATACGTAAAAATAAAATAAAACATTTGAAGGAATTCACTATTTTAAAATGATTATTTCACTCATTAACGTGATAGTCAATGAATGCCCGTTTTTTTACAACATTGGACCAATCAAATGTCCTTATTAGTGGTAAATTACCTAGATCGGTTTTTGATAGTACCAAACCGAAAAATTTCATCAGTTTATTATCTGATTAAATCCCGAGCGGTTAGCGGGAGGGATTTAATCTTTGTTAATAAACTGTCAATTTACACGAGTTATATTACTTTTGGCAACTTAACCTGAGAGAAAATTTATAGATAAAATTTAAAAGCACGAGTGGTATTTGGGGAGAATATTTCACAAACAAATAAAGTACATAAAACATCTTCAATATTAAGTTTTGCTAATAACTGTTTCCAGAAGTTTTCTTATAATTTTTTAGTGTTTACTGACCTTTATTTTCAATTTCATTATTTACGTCACATAAAAATGTATTTCCAAACCGATTCATCTAATAAAGAACAAAGTAGGTACAATTACTTAACAATTACAGCTGTACAAACTTAAAAGTCCACGGAATTTGCCTTATTTTAATGACAATCAATAAACCAATATGGCTTGAACAGGTATTATAACGCATAGATCATAGACTGGTAACTGGTCCAAAACTGCTGAGACTCTCAGAGTCTGTCTCTGTCTACAGTTCTTAGGTATGTTTCAACCAATCACATTATGCATAAAGACACAGAGAGTACTACCAATGCTTCGACTTATGTTCTATTTTAAGTTGATCAAAGAGAAATGAAATATAGAGTTCTGGTACCGCCATCTAGTAACAGTAACGCTAAAAGATACATACAGAGAATCGGTAGACAGTGTAACATACAAGAATTGTTTATAAAGTGTTTATTGATATATTTACTTATTATACTCTTCGCAAAAACGAAGAGTATATTGTATTTGATCGGCACATTTCTAAAATCGTAAATATCGCTCGTAGAGAAAATTTTTTTATATCATTGTGTTAGTGAACGAATTCTGAACAACTTTCAAAATGTCCGTCTGTCCGTCTGTCCGTCCGTCACGTTTCTTGTAAGCACGATAACTTAAGAAAGAAAAGTCCGATTGTATTGAAATTTAGAAAATAAGTTAGTGTTAGCTAGAGGAAGAACCCTATTGTTTTTGAAGAAAATCAATCAGTAAATAAAAAAGTTATTAATTATTTAATTTAAAAAAAAATTTTTTTTGTCAATTTTTGTGGCTTGTACTAAAATGGAAATCGCGAGATATTATTTCCATAACAAATTTTTTTTTGCATATCAAGTTTACTAATATTTCTTAGAAGTAAAATATGTATGAATGTCGACAGATATATATTACAGACAATCAATTTTCCTAGCAACAGGTGGTGGCGCAGCGGCTAAAGCTTTTCGTTGCAATCCAAGGGTCCCGTGTTCGAATCCCGCAGGTTGAATTTTTTTTTCATTTTTTTTCATACAATTTTTTTCACAACAAAGTTTATATCACAAAATTTAGGATGTCCAAAAACTAACATTATTTACAAGAAAACTGCGAAGAGTATCCTATAGAATGTGTAACAATTATATATAAAAAGCTCAGTAAATTGGCGAAGAGTAAGTACGTTTTTAGCTTGTTTAATTCTTATTTTCAATTTAAGGAAGGTTGCTTAGTTAAGCAGAGGGTATTTATACTGTGAGAATCGAATTGGAATAAGTGTCATGAATTATTGTAATGCAGGGTACAGAGATGGATTACCATATGTAAATACATTTGTGTTTAACATGAAATAATTGATAAAATTTAAAAGCAAGACTGAACTTATTTGCGAAAAACATTTCACGAAACAAAACATGACATATATGTCAAAAAATCGCAATATCTGTAGACGCGTCGACCCAAAAAATTAGAGCGAAAATTTTTTGACAGTTCTAACAACTAATCATATTTCGTTATTTCTTATCATGGGACACAAATCACCCAATCATTTTAACATTACACTGATAACACCATCCAAGGAAATTTTCAATCACTATGATAATAAAATTATTTAACTTTGACAACTTCGTAATCTATAGTAGAAAAAAATAACCAATCTAATGCTGCGTTAAATTTTAGTAAATTAATCTTCTGTAATACATACGAGGTTGATTTTCTATTCGGGTAATTTTTCTTTTTTTGACTCAAACCTGTTTTCCATGAAAATTTTGCTCGAATTAAGGGACAGAAAAATCGCTCCACTTCGTGTCGCGATTTTTCCTTGCCCTTAATTTTCGAATAATTTTCATGGGAAAACAGGTTTTTGTCAAAAAAAATTACTCGGTTTATTAATACTCGATAAAATTTTAAACACTAGTGGTATTACATACGATAGTTCTTTAAAAGGGAAGAAACAATCTTCTTTTAATGTAATTAAAATAATTAATTAATAATGCGAACTCTTTTTTTCAATTTTTTTTCTCTTTAGTCGTTTTAAAAGTTTACCTATATCACTATATTTTAACAGCATGCCTAAATGAATTAAAATTATGGCAACTTTTAAAAATGTCAGCAGTTACGAGAAAAGTGAAACTAAGTATTTTATATCGAATAGGTTATAGTTATGCAACGACAAAATGTGGAACGAACTATCGGAGCAAACAGGTAGGTATACGGAATTAAAATAGTGGATAGAATGCATAACATATCGGATGAATGGAAAAGGAAGATGATGTGACGCACATTTGACGATTCCTAGAAGTCGGGTGGTAGTTGCGCTTTTTACCCCTGACGTCACATCCCGTTTTGACCTCGGTCAACAAGTTTCCCTGCGGCATACACCACCCACATATGTGAGCTGCTCATATCTAGGCACCGGGTGCACGACATTCGCTATAAATACATGGAGAAATATAAACTATATAAAGCGAGTTCAAAAGTATAACAAATTTAGTAAAAGGCGGATAGATTAGCATTTTTTAAATATTACATTTGGATGTGATTTTTTAATCCCTATCGCCATTTTTCTTATACTAACTTTGTTAGTTTAATTAGTTTTTCAAAAAATAATAGGACATAAAGAAAGACAAAACGATTTTACTCAAAAAATATACAGAGTGGACTATTAATAATAGACCACAGTTCAAGGGTACATTCTTTGGATCAAAATATGAGGATATAATCAAACATGCTTTAGTAAATTGTTGCTGTGAAAAAAGATACAAGGTGCCAAAGTTGTAATTTTTTTCTTTTTTTTGCAACATCTCAACTACCTCTTGACCGATCTTCTCCCAATTTGGTAAAGAAACGTTTTTTAAGCTAAGAAATAACAATTTATGTATCACATCACGCTAGCCTACAGAGGGCGCCTCATGAGCTATACCTGGTGATGAATATCTTTTCTCTTTTTTTTCACGAAACGTTGTGGCACTATTGACTAGAAAATCTCATGCAGAAGTCATTTCTACGTAAAAAAGGTACACTTGATAGATCTTGATAATTCCAACCGTTTTCGAGAAAACTGCCGCACTGTGACGTCACCAAAGCACACTTTTCAATAAATACAATTTGTCCTTTTCAAATTGAGTTTACTTTCAAAGAATTCTTGAGATCTATGCGGCAGTTTTCTCGAAAATGGTTGGAATTATCACGTTCTATCAAGTGTACCTTGTTTACGTAGAAATGACTTCTGCATGAGGTTTTCTAGTCAAAAGTGCCACTATGTTTCGTAAAAAAAAAGAGAAAAAATATTCATCATCAAGTATAGATCATGAGACGCCCTCCACAGGCTAGCGTTAAGTAATACATAAATTATTGTTTCTTAGCTTAAAAATGTTTCCTTACCAAATTGGGAGAAGATCGGTCAAGAGGTAGTTAAGATATTGCAAAAAAAAACGAAAAGAAAATACAATTTTGACACAAAAAATTACAACTTTGGCACCCTGTACCTATTTCCACAGCAACAATTTACTAAAGCATGTTTGGTTATATCCCGATATTTTGGTCCAAAGTTTAGGTTAGCCACTGCAAATCTTCCAATTTAAATTTTGAATCTATAATGTGAAATTCGTAATTAGTAATCTCAAAAACCGCCATGTGCAACATTTTGATGTACTTTATTACGATTTTTGTATGATTCTCAGGTAAGTCATTTTGAATCCGCCATTTTTAATATTGAAATTATAATATCAACGTCGACAACCACTGTATGAATTTTTTTTATAATTGTATCACTAGAATTGTTTAAGTTATCACAGTACACAAAATATGTAAGATAGATTTTTAGTTTCTTCAAAAAATTTTGATTTGCACAATTCTTTAATGGGTAAAACTTTTAAATTGGTCATTTTTAGTGACAGTCTAAGTATTTTCGTAATAACGCACCTATTTTTATCTACATGCGCTAAACTAAATGTTAAATGAATACATTTTTATTTTGCCAATATTTTTAAGGTTCTATACTCAAAAGGTAAAAACGGAACTCTTGTAGGAGTAGGTAGCTATAGAAAACAAGTAATTATTATGTGAATGTGTCTGTGTGCTTGGGATCGGTTAAGTTGCAAAGGAACAAAAATTTAAAAAATTGCTTCCACAATTATATCTTCCTTGACAGTACACTAATTTTGCTGTTGGTAATTCTCCCTGCTGTTTGTACAATTCCTACGTTATTTCATACATTTTTACTATGAGAAATTAACTCCCATATAAAAAGTCTATTTGACAGTCACATTTTTTGTCACTTTGACAGCGATAAAAAAAAGGTGCATCGTTTTTTATCACCGATAAAAATGCCTGTTCCTCAAACGCAGAGTACATCTAGTAGTCGCACGTCACTTTAAAATCTGTACTGTCAGCAATAATTTACGAATATTCGACATGTGTGGAAACTAGAGAAGAGAATATTGAAATCAGTACACCAAACCAAACAATTTTACAATTTATAACAACTGTTCCTTCAAATAATTGTATAAATAAAGATAACACAGGCACACAAAAAAAAAGTTATTTGAACTGGACCTCTGAATATACTTTTCTTTAGTACTTTTTCCCGCTGATTACGAATCTGAAGTCAGAATGGGGGGTTAATGCGCATATTACAGAGAAAAACCCTAAAAACTGTCGAAAAATGCGTTTTTTTATGGATTTTTGGGTGGTAAAATATGCATGTGGCCTGTTCGGTTAGGCTGCATGTATTTTTCTTATGTTTTTTTGCCCCACTGACCTCGAATCTTGTTAGAACCCAGGGCTAATTGTCAAAATGTTGAGGAAAATAAAAAAACCGTAAAAAATCGCGTCTCTCGCGGATACTATGTTTTTTTATGGATATCACGTTTTTTTCATGAATACATAGCAGGTTACGATGGCCTGCGTACACTTGTTTTGAGTAATTTTTCCCGCTGATCACAAATGTTGAGTCAAATTTGAAGGTCAGTGATGAAAATACTAAGAAAAATTAAAAAACTGTCAAAAATCGGATTTTTTTCATGGATGTCGCGTTTTTTCATGAACGCATAGCGTGTTCCAATAGTCTGCATATAACTTTTTTAAAAAATTCGAAATGCCTGTAGTGAAAAAAGTTGTAGATTGGTCTTTTATTTAAGAAAAAAAAATATAATTTTTTTCAAAAATGTTTCAGGCCGCCCGCCGGGCCTCCAAAAAAAAAGAAATAAAAAAAATATAACTAAGTCGCCTGTGTTGGAAAAGGCTGTTATGGTTCCTTATTTACCCATAAAACATATTTTTAAATTTGTAGTGTATTTAGACCCCCGTCGGCCCCTTAAAACTCGTGTAAATAAAATTTTTATGTTGCGCTAGTACTTAAATAGCTCTGTGCTTATTTCGCACAATAATTATTACACAAAATAACCCAGAACTCACCACGTGGAGGTGGCTGCCATCGAGTTCCACTGCTGCCCACCCATCCACCCTTCCATTTGGGCATTTAATAATTATTTGTCTATACTACTACGTATTCTGATTTGGTACCAAACTTTTGATTTTTAATTTATAATTTTTTTTAATTTTATGTGCTCGGCGGGGGGGTCAAATATTAAAATAAAAAAAAATAAAAAAATATCTCTTCATTTTAGACCATCACACAACTTTTCACACTACAGGCCTTTTGAAATTAGAAAATCGACCCACCTGCATATACCTTTATCGAGTAATGTAACAATTTGTGGAGAGTCTTTGGGAAGTGAAGAGGAATATGTTCCTGTTGGCGGAGAGCGGGCTCCACGAAAATTTGATCAAAATAGTCTGAACGATTTGATTAGAAAATGTCATCTTACAAAAGATGTGGCTGAATTTCTAGCTTCAGACTTGAAGAGAAGATATATACTGGAAAAGGGCACAAATGTTACATTTTATCGAAATCGAGAAGCAAGTTTCCGTAAATATTACAAAGAAGACTCTGAATTACTATACTGCACGAATGTTAAAGGACTTGTAGACGAATTGAAGCCTGGCCTTTATAAACCTGAAGACTGGAGGTTGAACATTGACTCTTCAAAGCGAAGCCTGAAGGCGGTTCTCCTTTCTCCTTCATAATACAAATAAATTTGCTCCCTTACCATTAGCACATTCGACTGTATTGAAAGAAAAATATGAGAACTCGGAAATGTTCTTAAAAAAATTAAATTATGAAGATCATAAATGGCTTATTTGTGGAGATTTCAAAATTTTTTCCATGATACTTGGGCAGCAAGCTGGTTTCACAAAATATCCTTGTTATTTGTGCATGTTCGATAGCAGGGACAGATTAAATCATTACAAAAAGAAGGTGTGGGAACCCAGAACGGCTTTCGTCCCTGGATTCAAGAATATTATAAATGTACCGCTTGTCAGCAATTCTAAAATTCTCATTCCTCCCTTGCACATTAAGCTTGGGCTAATGAAACAATTGGCGAAAGCTGTTAACAAAGATGGTCAATGCTTTAAATACTTGAGTCATTTGATGAGTCACAAATCTGATGCTAAATTGAAGGAAGGTATCTTCGTTGGGCCTGAGGTTCGAAATTTATTTAGGGACCAAGAATTCGTTGATTCTATGAATGAAGTAGAAAAGGCGGCATGGTTAAGTTTTAAAGACGTGTCCACAAAATTTCTCGGTAATACCAAAGATCAAGACTACAGAAACATTGTATCAAAAATGATAGAGAATTACGAAAAGTTAGGTAGTATGATGAGTTTGAAATTGCACTTTCTCGATTCACACCTGGATGAGTTTCCAGAAAATAATGGCGACTTCAGCGAAGAGCAAGGAGAAAGATTCCACCAAGATTTAAAAGACTTTGAACGTCGATTTCAGGGTAAATGGGATATCAACACGTTGGTAGATTACTGCTGGATGCTACAAAGAGAAGTGAAACCAAAAGCAACGATCTTACACAGATCGTTTGAAGATAAGCGCGTTCGAAAACGAAAACCCATATAAAATTGAAATACTATACTATCACCCATAATGATTGGGTATCCTGAAAAAAAACAGATTTTTGACACTTTTTTGATTTTTCTCAGTGTTTTCATCACTGACCCCAAAATTTGACTCCAGATTCGTGATCAGCGGAAAAAATTACTTTATAAAGGTATATGCAGACCATTGGAACACGCTATGCGTTCATGAAAAAACGCGAATTCCATGAAAAAACCGATTTTTGACAGTTTTTTTTATTTTTCTCATTATTTTCATCACTGACCTTCAAATTTAACTCAACATTTGTGATCAGCGGGAAAAATTACTCAAAACAAGTGTATGCAGGCCATCGTAACACGCTATGTAATCATGAAAAAAACGTGATATCCATAAAAAACATGGTATCCGTGAGAGACGCGATTTTTTACGGTTTTTTTATTTTCCTCAACATTTTGACAATTAGTTCTGAGTTCTAACAATAGATTCGAGGTCAGTAGGGTAAAAAAAACATAAAAAAAAATACATGCAGCCTAGCCGAACAGGCCACATGCATATTTTACCACCCAAATATCCATAAAAAACGCATTTTTTGACAGTTTTTCGAGTTTTTCTCTGTAATATGCGCATTAACCCCCCATTCTGACTTCAGATTCGTAATCAGTGGGAAAAATACTAAAGAAAAGTATATTCAGAAGTCCAGTTCAAATAACTCTTTTTTTTGTGGGCCTGTGTAATTATTGTTGTTCGTTCACATACTCTGTCGTTTTATCTTGCTAAAAAACACTAGAGCTGTTCTTTTATGGATAAATTTCTTTTTAACTCAAAATTTTGCCAACCAGTAATTTTGCTCGAAAAACTGACATTTGACAAAATCGCTCGACCTCCGGTCTCGCGATTTTTTCATGTCAGTTTTTCTTATAAAATCACTGATTGGCAAAATTATTTCGTTACAAAGAGAAATTTATCCGATAAAAAAAGCTCTTGTGATTTTACTGTTGATAAAACGGAAACATTTCATTAAAATGTTAATTAAAAAAATACTGCATTACGCCCTCACAATAAATTTCCTTGCAAAATTAATGCACATGAGGCCATCACCATCAATATGACTATGCAATAAGCAATAAACCCATAAACATGGAAAGGGTTACCTTGTGCTCGATCGGTGGTTAACCATTTTACCGCAACTCGTACCGTGCGATTGCAATGAAAGGGTGAAATGGCCGAAATGGCCCTGGTTGGCCTCGCAATTACTGGGGTGGAAAGAGTTGAAAGGGTTCCCTGGCCTTCGTTCTTTATGCGGGGTAAATATGCGGAAAACTATTTCCAATTATTAGTGGACGACCACTTCTGTTAACGATATTGTCAATATTTTCAAAAGGGGTAATATACTTAAGTTAATAAAACCATGTTTACATTAGGTATTATATCGTAGGGGTGAAAAATAGATTATGTGAATTAATAAAAACGTATGGGGTTGGTAGAAATTTAAATAGACTGAGGGTGTTTTTGTCTTAATACTTAAAGTTAAGTACATATTATGAAAAAATCGATAAAATTATCAATAGAGCAGCAAAATAAAATTGCAAAAAATTTACATCACTTTTGGTGTCAGCTACTCCGAAAATACTCTATATCGGGACACTATGTATTTCCCTAATAAAAAGGCATATATGTTAAAGAAAAATATATCATTGTCTTTTTAACAAAATTAAAACTGCTCCTTATTTTAAGACATTTCATTGTTTTTATCGTGACGTCAAGACACAGAGGTCAATAACGGTGACTGTCCCGACGACAGTCCCGATATATCGGGACGGTTGGCAACCCTACATTTGAAACATGTATTTTCTCAACATTAACGTTTGTTAAACTTGTTTAATTTGTGTTTACTATCGTCACTCGTTTGTGAAACAGCCCTTAATAGGTGATTTAGCACCTACTGACTTTTTAAATCGAGTAGAAGTACCGAAAATGATTTGGCCGGAATGTTCTCCCCTAAGTAGATGAATTGATACTAGATTATTAGCTTATACACCAGAAAGCAGTTTATGTTTGAAACGTCCTGTATAGAGTCGAAGCTCTTGCAATTTTAAAAAGTAAAATGTAAATTGTGTTTTCCTGTGTAAATGCGAGCAGACTCCCACCCCAATAAACGTAAACTGAAAGTAATGCAGAGCGACAATAAACGGAGTGACTTATTTACGACACCCGAGATACAAATTGCACAATATGAGGTAGGTAGACAGCCGATCTGCCAGATTTTGCATAATTTACGTATTTTACAATGCAACTTTTACTTTTTATGGCGCATGCAGATTTACTTTTATGTAGTATGGGGCTGTAAAACAACAATCTTTACTATGGTTTAAGGTCCAACTTAACTGTTAATCAATGTATTTGCTCACATTATCTTTTATTTTCTAAAAATATTTGCTCTCGCCCTACAGGGAGTCGCATTTTGGTAGGAGGCTGTAAAAGTACCTCAAATGAAATGCTGGCGAATATTTTAGCTCATCACAAACTATATACAGAGAAAATACATTTGTGAAACTACTGAAACTTTTAAGTTAGTATGAGAAAATAGATTAGTACTGAGAAGACGTGTCACGAATAATAGCAATGAAAAATTCCGTGGTATTCTTTTTGAAATTGGCTGAAATGTTTTTTCAAACACCAAAAATAACATAGATTTTCTGTCAAATTTTCTTGTTACAAGTTATACAGGGTGTAATTAGTTTCATGTCATTAAAAAAAACTGGTAATGGGGGCCGACTAGACAAACAAAAAACCTTTGTGACTTTTTCCTCTAGGGAAAAAACTGACCTAGGTCAACAATTTGAATATTAGGGTAGGAAACATTTGAGAACCACTGCCTTTCTGGGTCAATGGACGTGTAATTCCCTTTAAATTGTCATTAAAAAAGTGCAAAGATTACCGACCGACTTGTTCTCGCCGGCACGCGGCGGCCCGCGGTTTCAAAGCAAATAAGGGCGGCACCTTTGATGACCGCCTCAACGGAACCAATTATAAAAATGTAAATAATTCATTATCTCTTTTTGCAGAACTGCAAGCAAATGATGGGCGTAGAAGTTTAAACACAGCATTTCTTTACATGTATGTTTTTTTTATTTTAGAACAAAATATTGGAGCTTTTATTGTTGTTTATAATTTTTCAGAAAACTAAAATATTCGATAAATCTAGAACTTACCAATTTTGTTGATTTACATAAATTTTTCGATATGGCTTCCGTCTGCATCAATACACATTTCGGCACGTCGAACTAAGGACATACGCACTCCGTTCAACACATTTGGTAAATTAGGATCATTTTTTATGGTTTCCATGCACCTTAAAATACTACACTAAACTATCAAGTAACGTTGTAAATAAAGAAAATAAAAACTTGGTCCAAAATGCAAAAAACAACATAAAAAGAACGAACAAGTAGTGTCTGTACGTAATCAAGAACTTAACGACTTGAACGGTAAGTCAATAAAATAAATCTTAACTGTAAATACATGGCCCAAAATTCAAAAAGAACAAAAGCAACGTACAAAAACAACGAACGGGTTCGACGTGTGTACTTAAAGAAGTGCCCACGGAAACTAAAATATTGCACAAGGGAGAGCATAATTCTCTTCAGATCTACTAAGCACTCAGAAAATTTTCGAAATTTTTGTTTATTTTTTTTTTCTAAAACTATGGGTTTTAGACCTCATGTTATATAAGGTTTTTTTTGTTCGTTTAGTCGTTCTCCACCACCAGTTTTTTTAATGATATCTTAAACTCCGAAAATAAAGCTAGAAATGGCTGGAGATTAATAAACTTTGAGCGCAACGAAAAACATTGGTCTGAAATTGGTCAAACTTTAACAGGAAATAGTTCTAATCAATGTTTTATACGCATCTGAATTTAAGATGTCATCGCCAAAGCGGAGAGCCCGTGAACTGATTAATGGGCCCTTCTTTGTTTATATGGCGAATTGCGTACCTTGTTTCTTTCTGTTATTTTTGGCATTAAAAACAATAATTTTAGTAATATATAGCCTAATGGTTTTCAAGATTTTGTTTTAAGTGATTTGCAAGATGTTAATGGCATTATTCAGCAAAATTCATATTTCTTTAGGTTACCCAGTTTTTCCCTTGAAAAGTACAGTTTCTTCGACATAAACGGTGTCTGGCTAGTTAAATATGAATATACTTAAATATTTTTTAAAATGTATGTACAGTTGTAGTTTAAATCACTTTTTTTTCAGGAAACATGAGTGACATTTATGTTAAGCATATTGCAATGTATGGAATATTTGGGAAGCACTAAAAATGTAAAAATTCTAAGCGTGAGTATGAAGGGGAATTTATGTTTTAAATGCAGAACATATTATTTTGTGTGGTACAACTCATTCAACATAAAACTTAATAAATGTGTATGCTCTATGTTTACAAACAAGTGTCTCAGATGCAAATACCATGAAATTAATGGTACAACATTGAATATAACTGAAAAGATATTTATTAATTCTTTAAGTAAACTAAATGAAACAGTATTTTGTAAAATATGAAATAGAAATATTCATAATGGTGCAATAGTATATATTACTTTTAAATATACTGGAATTACATATATTTATTTATTTCAAAAATTTCACTTACAATGTGTGATTGTCCAGGCAACTATTATTGCCACTCGGGGCCACGGTTATTTGCACCAGCTTTTTCTCTCTCAATGCCTGGTTAAATGTGTTTACACCAAAGAGAGTATGCTTTGAACATTGCCGTGTCAACTCAACTTTCACGAATTGTCCCTGCAATCTACACAGGATTGTCTAAATGCTATCATATTTTTAATAACTTAATATCTCAGTTTATCATTTTACTTATTGTTGATATCATCGTACCCTAAAGAGAGAATGGCCGAATGTCCCAGTAATTAGTTTGACTAAAGATCACCGGGTGGCGTACGCTTTATTTTCAGGCGCCTATTACTGTAGTTGCGAATAAATAATCTAGCTTCATTACCAAAGAACGATATTAATTTAAATGCTATATTGCAAATATACTTGCTACTGCAGACTCTTTCTATATAAGGCCACTCTTTACGTATGAAGTTTTAGATGCGGTAATTACATTAAAAAATTCTCCCTGTACTGATATATATGATTTAAATAGTCAAACATTTTAGGAAACTATTGAAATCATCTGTATTCACTTACCATCGATAAATAAATGTTTCCTATCAAAAATATGATAAGGGGTCATTTTTAAATATTGAAATGAACTGATCCTGGCTCAGTGTTTTGTGGAACACCGTACTCAACCGTTTTCATATGACTATATGTCTTACCTATATTAACCGTGATGATTTTCTTAATCAAGCTTTGAAATAATGTTGTCTTACTGAGTGTGGATTTCTTTGACATCAAAATGTACAAGGTAACAGTAAAGGCAACAACGTAGTTACTCATGAACTTGTACAAATGAAATTAACAGAGAAATCTTAGAGGACGGGACAAACGTATTTATATTCTGTCTTATTTATTTAGTTACATGAAAAATAAAGTAAATAGAAATATGTGAATTATATTTAGAAAGATGAAACGGTCTTTTTATATGAGGGATGTAAACATTTAATTAAGTGGCAGAAGCAGTATGGACTATTTTCATCATTCCTTACCACATAGGAATATAAATACATTTTTGATTATATTTTGTTACCTCACTCCTATGAATTCCATTGACCTTAATACTAAATGTGGGAGTCTATTTCTACCATCACAAATATTTATAGCTTGATGAATCAATGATTTAAATCTGCAATGAAGAAAATATAAACACAAATATTACCTCGTCCTTAAAAAATCGGTTTAATATGCCCAACTAAAATAATTCAGATTATGTTGCCTGTCAAAGATACAAAACAAAAGAAATAGGCCATTCTATTGTTTCTGCATTTGGATTTAGGCCAATTCTGGGAGGCCAAAAATCAAATAAAACAGGAGTACCTATCTCTGCATTTTCAAATGTATTTCGATGTAAATAAATTGTACTTATATTTGCAGAAACTAAGTCGAAGTAAAAAGAGATTAAATACGTCAAAACAGATAATTTTCTTTATTTTTTTTGGGTTATAACTCGAAGATAATGTAATATTTCGTAAAAGTGTAAAATATTTTTTTGATTTCTATTTTCTAATAGAGCGCCAACTGTACTTTATAACGGGTATAAATTTGCAATAAATTCCAAGGTAACGACAAATTTTTTTTTTTAATTTTTATTGTTCAAATAGGCTTAGAATGTCATAAAACGTCGAGATTTTAAGTTTGAGAAAAAAAATTCTGACAGTCTGCCTGTCTGTCTGTCTGTAACTTTTTTGTGTGCACGTTTACTCTGGAACCGTTTAAGATATTGACTTGAAATTTGGTACACATATGTACTTTAACGAGATCTAGAACTAGATTATATTTTCATCTTGTTCTATCGAAGGGTTGGGGGATAAATTTGGGGTAAATATGTACGTAAATCAAGCAGGAAGAGTCCATATAAAATTGGTATTTAGTATATACTAAGGTCTCAAAAAAATTTTTGGCATTAGCCACCCACATTACCACCCCCATTATTAAAGGGGATGAAAAAAAAAATTGATTTAGTGTGTGTACAAAACCCAGAAACCTCAAAATATTTTTTTACTCCACCCCACTAGCACCCCCCTACCGATGTGGGGTACCGTTTTATGGTTTTTTTGGGGTAGAGGATTTCAAATATTATATTATTAAAGTTTCATAAACAATTATTTCTACATACAAATTTTTTTCGTTGTGGGTGACCTGGATAGAAAATCTGGATGTGGAAGCAGTGTTTCCTTGGGCAAAGGTTTTTACATATTATCTCTTAAATTACATCATTTTGTCTTTGATAACAGAGGTCAGGTTGACGTAGTGTACAGCGATTTTTCACCTTTGGCACTATAGAGAGTAAGTTATTAAATGAAGAATTTAATTATATTTATTTTAGTAATTGCATATTCCAATTTTGACCTCACAAATAAATTAAACAGAAAAGAAAATGTCGAAATAACCCAAAAATGCCTAGAATTGTTCATAATAAAACCTAGATTTGTGTGGGCATTAGCAGTAATGGTATTTAAATGGGCAATAAAGATTAATTTTGAATCAAGAATGACTCTATTAACTGCTATTAACCGTTTCGTTGTCTATTTTATACGAAAAATGCATTGGATTATTTCTCTTAGTGCGTTACATTTTGATATATTTAATCTATTAGATTTACACTATAATTAATTTTTCAGAGAACATGTTGTAAATGACAACAAGCAACATCAGAGTTAATAGATGCAAACAATTTAAGATCATCAGCATTTAGAAGAACATTACTTTGAATATCTCTGCAAATATCATTGATAATGAAAATAAATAACAGCGGCTCGAGAACGCTCGATCTCTATGGATGTTACTAACAGATCAATATATCGTCGTTGTCGTTTTAACACATCCTATGTGACAATATGATCAAAATTAAGATTTTAATGAAATGAAATTAGTCTATTTGTGCTCCACAAGAATACCAAACCTCCTATGTGTGGTGGGCTTCATAGCTTTACAACAGGCCATTTTAATTTATCCTGTGTTGTTTTTAATTTCTCCTATGTGTAGCAATAATGTATCCTGTGTAACCAAAATAGGCAATGAATAACATCCTATGTACATATAGAAGCATTGAAAAAATGTAAACCTAAAAACGGTTTTTCTTGTTTTTCTCAAAACTATATATCATGCGCATATGATGTATTAAAACAACAACAACGATATAGTACTTATATAAGTTTTATCAATTGTAAAAGTAAAAAACCGCTGCCCAAGGAATCACTACTTCCACATCCGGATTTTCTATCCAAGTCACACAACGAAAAATTTTGTATCTGGAAATAATTGTTTATGGAACTTTAAAAATATAATATTTGAAATCCTCTACCCCAAAAACCCATAAAACAATACCCCACATCGGTAGTGGGGTGGGGGTGGTGACAGGGGGTGGGAGTAGAGGGTGGATAAAGTAAAAAAATATTTTGAGGTTTCTGGTTCTTGTACACACACTAAATTACATTTTTTTCATACCCTTTAATAATGGGGTGGGGGTGGTAATGGGGGTGGCTAATGCCAATTTTTTTTTTGAGACCTTAGCTTCTCTTGTCTATACTAAATATCAATTTTATGAACTCTTACCTGCTTGATTTACCTATTTACTCCAAATTTATCCCAATTTACCCCCCAACTCTTCGACGAAACAAGATGAAAATATAATCTAGTTCTAGATCTCGTTAAAGTACATATGTGCACCAAATTTCAAGTCAATATCTCGGTTCCAGAGTAAACGTGCGCACAAAAAAAGTTACAGATCGACAGACAGAAATTTTTTTCGCTCAAACTTGAAATCTCGACGTTTCATGACATTCTAAGCCTATTTGAACAATAAAAATTTTTTAAAAATTTTTTGTCGTTACTATACTTCCACTGGATGTGGAAGTAAAATAGCAGATAGCTAATAAAGGTTTTATTATTATTATTATTATTAATAGATTAGAAGCCTTGATACTTACTGCACATTTAATTTTCTGCTGGTAAGTTCATTGATTTAAATTTTTTAGTACCTTTAGAACATCTTCTTCGGTAATGGAATGTCAAGTTTATGAAGCTAATATATGAAATGAGGTGAGGTGAGGTACGGTATCGATTTCAGTTTCCGGGGAGACACATATTTTTAATATTAATATAAATAAAGTTATAGTTTGATTTGATTTTTTTTTTTGAGTGACAAGACCTCGATCGCCGAAGTTAAGGCACGCCGGGCGAGTCCGTCACTTGAATGGGTGACCGTATCTCATCTCGTCGTCCTGGTTAACTGGTAGAGCAGCATTAGCTAAACGTCGCCAGGACGATAATATAAATAAGGCATAACAATGTTTTTTTTGACATTTTTGCATTTTTCAACCATAATTTTGAACCGTAATTAGATAAGATTATATTAGTAGCTGAAAGCGGTTACTCATTTTTTTTCGTTATAAAATAAAGAAAAAAATAAGAATTCCACACTTTTAAAAAAATATTATATTGTTTTCGAATTGTAACGCAAAAAGTGAAAAAACGACTTGTTTTGCAATTTTTGTTGCTTTCCACCTCGATTTGGCTTCTGCAAATCTAGGTAGAGTGAAATTACTTAGAGAAGATAACATACTAAAATTACTAAGTTTACTATTTTCGTTGATTAATAATATTGGACAGTCGCAATTAAGGTATTTGTATACTGATAAGAGCGAATCTAGCGGTGGATTTAATAAATTAAAGCGCGAGAGAGATAGAGTAAAAGGATTTGGCAACACTGTATTAAATACGATTGTCATTACTGTCATATACTAATCTGCTACAATTAATCTGGCTATATTTCGCTCGTGTCGAGCCGAATTTTCCAACTTCGATATGCAATTCACGATGAGGTTTAACTGGAAGTCTTCCTCTTTACGTCGCGACATCATACGGCCGTCTCGCCAAAAAATATGAACGTGTCAAGATCGCATGTTTTTTGTAATTTTTTCGTCTCCGAAATGCCAGCTGTTTTTTACTATTTTTTGCAGATATGTCCGAAATGTTAAGAGCTAGCTCGAAATAAAAAATTAGGTCAAACAAGTATTTTTCACTGCGAATCCTTTGCTACCATCAGAATTTTAACTTTTCTCTTCGTTACGGAGATATTTACTGAAATGTCGACGATGTAGGGCAAAAAAACGCAAATTTTGTACTTCAAAAGTTGTCAACTTATTAATCTTGACTCCTACGCCAAAAGACTATTCTAGCTAATTTAAATAGAATTAAATTTGCTAAAACTCTTTCTTTTATTTTTTGAATTTCGGCAAAAATTAGAGAATTAGAGGGGGCGGAAATTGATACTTTTCTTTCTTCTGTAAAATTTCGCCATTTTGTCACCTTAATTAATCGTTTATTAATTAAAATCGATTTCATATACGATGTCCACTTAATATCATGTATTACCTAGATACTTTATTAATTTCGGCCCTTCAAAACAAAGATTTCTGACAAAATTGTTTTTTTTAAGATTTACATGCATTTTCTAGGAAAACGTGAAATTTTCTCCATTTACTCGAATATCTTACTTTTTAAAAATTTAAATATTCACACCATCTTCTTAATATACAACGTTGCCAATCAATTTCAACAACTGTGTCATTTACACAAATGTTGGTCTTAAAATTGATTAATGTTCTAATAACTTTTATACTAGACGGACGATTTTTTCAGGGTTTTAACAGAGTGTTAATAAGTAACTACTTAATGTTATATTAGTTTTTGAAGCATATTTCTCAAAAACAAGCGCGGTCCTACGGGGGGGGGGGTAATTCCCCCCCCCCCCCCCAGAAGGGACACAAAAGGAAGAAAATATCAAGTTTTTTATAACTTTATTAACTCTATACAACAAAAACGAACAAAAAATACGAACTTATTAAAAATTACCCCCCCCCCCCCCAGAATATCAATCTAGGACCGCCCTTGCTCAAAAATTGTGGTAATAAGAGCGAAAATTAACTTGAGCCGATCTCTACTACGTCAAATAAGGCATCTTTGCCTAAAAAAGTCAAACTTTCCGAATCAATTACTCCGAAACTAAACAGACGATTTTATTTTTATTAAAAATTCAAGTGTAAAATCACTTTATTTATTAGTATACCAAATTACATTTAAAACTGTACAAGTTCATTTTAGTATACAAGTACCTTAAAATAAATTTCATTTCATCTGTTTTATTCATAGACAAGGTTGAATATTCACTATAAATATATAATAAATACCGAACACGACCTAGACAATCGACACGCGCTAGCGATATCGGTTTGTGCGGATGTTATCTTCTCTAAGTAATTTCACTCTACACTTTATATAAGTCGATATGCAGCCGAAAATGCAGCACTGACTGGCCCAATTCTACTCGTTCTTTTTACAGTTTCCGTAATCAGCGCGGTTCATCTTTCAGTCATAAGACCACATTTGCGTCCTCTACGGCTGAGCTAGACCACATTTCTTTCTGCACTATCCTATCTACGCAGCTTCCTAAATGGCATTTTTTTCTCACCACCTACCCTTCTGGTCTGGTACCGTTTTCTTAATCTGCGTAGGTAGCATATTAAAGGAAGGGCCATTAAGTCAACCCCCTTCGTGCACCCTCATCCACCCCATACAGGAAATACACATGTGACCTGCGACCCATTGCCAATACACCGAGAAGCCTCAACTCGATATCACTAATTTGTTGCTCTTCGGGTCCGCTTCCTCACTTGAATGTAAACTGACTAATAAATATGGATTGTTTTGAAAACATTTTTGGGAATTCTTAAGGTTTACACATAATTACCGCGTCATAACTTGCACCTTGCACTGACAGATTTGTAAAAAAAACAGTAGCGCCGACTTTCCACATTTTTAATGGGGCTCATTGAGGCCTACTTGTAATTAGTTACGCAGAATTTCCCAGTCAAGAATATAGTAGAAATATTGGCTAAGAAGTGAAGAAAAGTGGTAGTTTTCTAGCAGGTGTAATAGTATAATAACGAGTGTAGCGAGTGTATACAATTTTTACGAGCTTGAAAACCCACTTTTCTTAAGTGTTGAACATGCTATTTTTCCTGTACTTATGTAAAAGAAAACAAACAAAATTTCTAAAAGGACACCGCACGTTTTATAGGTAAATTGGTGGCCTGTCAAATTTGATGAATTTTTGATATGTTGTAGTTCAACTGATTCTGAATAATAGGTTCCTCAGGAAAAACTTAAAATTATGGACAGTTTCTCCTATAGATGTCTCCAAAGGCTGGACCTACCCCCCGATACTGTATCAACGATTTCTCAAAACGTACTACAGGTATTGAAATGATAACTACTGGAAATGAATAACCAGACTATTTACTATTATTTGATCTTAGATTGATGTGCCTGAACTTCCGATTTTGCCGGAAGTGACGTCAAATCACGTTTTTCGAATGTACAAAACCCGTTTACTTCGATTTAATGCATCATATATATAAGTAGTTTCATTAAAATTCACAATCTTAGTAAATAAGTGAGTATGTGCATTGACTTATAGAACACTGATGCTAGCTTAATACCGGGTACATCATAATCTTGGTACAAAACAAAATTGATTTTATTTTTCAAGATATAAAATTGCAGTTGTGTTTAGTCAAAAAAAACTATTTATCTACTCTTATTAGGTTATATACTAATTAATGAACTGCTTTTGATCAACTAATAGTATCCATAAACAAACAGCATGAGTTATAATACGTGAGTTATTATAACTCACGCTAGGTACAGAGCCAATCACCTTTATCTTCATGCCTAGCCTATCCAATCGACGTAACGCGCGAGACACGAAGGTGGAACCAGGGAGGTAGTGACAGATTATTCGCGTTAATATCTATACAGATTTTCTGAAATGTCACAAAATGCTACTTTTGATTCGTTCGTGCCGAGCCGAATTTTCGAATTTCGCCGTGCAATTTACGATCAGGTTTATCTGGAAGACTTCCGCTTTACGTCGCGACATCGTACGGCCGTCCCAATGGTGTTTTTCAAAAAATATGAACGTGTCAAGACTGCATGTTTTTGCAATTTTTTCGGCTCCGAAATGTAAGCTGTTTTTTGCTATTTTTCGCAGATATCTCCGAAACGGTGGGAGTTAGCTCGAAATAAAAAATAAGGTCAAACGAGTATTTCCCACTACGAATTTTTTGCTTCCACAAGAATTTTGATTTATTTTTTCGTTTGGGAGATAACTATTGAAATGTTGGCCATGTACGGCAAAAAATCGCAAATTTTGAGCTTCTACAGTTGGCAACTTTTTAATCTTGGCTCCTACGCCAAAAGACTACTCTAGTTAACTTAAACAAAATTAAATTTGCTAAAACTCTTTTTTTTATTTTTTGAATTCCGACAAAAATTAAGGAATTAGAAGGGACGGGATTTGGGACTTTTTTTTCGGTAAATTTTCTCCATTTTGTCACCGTAATTAATCGGTAATTAACTGAAATCGATCTCATATACGATGTTCACTTAATATCATGTAGTACTTTGACGCTTCGTTAATCTTGACCCATCGAAACAAAGGTTTCTGAGAAAAATTATTTTTATAAGATTTGCATACGCTCTTTAGGAAAACGTGTAATTTCTTACATTTCCTCGAATATCTCGATAACTATCGTTTTTTTCGAAAAATTTGTAGATAGCTTATGTAAAGAGAATTGATTGAGCTTTCCGATGTTTTTTTAATTTGTTCTCTAACATAAAAAACAAGACTTTTGACCGAATATGCGCTCCGGGCTATTGCAGTTCGCGGAGAAGTTTTGCATTTTCCGCCGCGTAATATTAATCTACAAAGCTGATTTTTTGTCTACAAGCAGTTTGTGCACTATTTCGATTAAAAATCACATTCTACCACCGCTGAAAGGTGGCTAAATCTTTGAAGACAACAAATATAAAAGGGTGAACAAAAATCAAATTTTACAGCTAATTTTATTAATAAACAAACTGAGTAATTTAAACAAAATTTTCTCAATTTAATATTTATTGTTATAATCGTAGATAAAGTATAGTATTTAACTTGCGGTAATGGGAATAACTCACTTGATGAATTACAGCACTCGCCTACGGCTCGTGCTGTAAACTTTCATCTGCGTGAGTTATTACCTACATTACCGCTCGTTGAATAATATACTATTATTTGTGAGACCTTTAAGTAGAATAGGCAGTTTTTGTTTATTTACAGTATACTAAACTTTATTATTTTTAGCAAAAATTGCATAGCTGATTATTTTATTGGCAATCTTCAATCAGCCCAGTACAAACAAAAAATAGTTATTTAAAACAGGTCGAAATTTTTTACTTTGTATGAGCTGAAATTGGAGACCAAAATCAATCACCAAAGATATCGGCTATACAATAAAATTTATTCTTGTTGCTTACTATAGGCACTGAGCGAATATTACGTGGCAGCTCCTCGCTGTGGAGAATCGTAACACTTTCGAACAGCACACATATTTGACAGCTGACTCCCCACTGAAACTTTAGATTTTCTGTGATTTTGGCACATTGCAAATTCGCTCAGTGCCTGTACAACCATGAGAATGGTTGTTTTTACAGAAGTGTCATACCGCCTATTTTTTAGCGTTTTATGAATTTTAGATTAGAAAAGAATCAATTAAAATGGTCAAGTGGGTCGTGAGATATAGCTCACTAGGTACTCGATGTCCGCCATTTTTTCAAGATGACGAGTTACACATAAGTGGAAACTTGGAGGTGTTCTAGAGAATAAAAACAGTTTTCCATCGTTGTATAAAAACCTTAGTTAGCTGCATTAATTTTGCTCTCCATGGCACGTATGTTGACAGTTGTCGACATCGAAGATGTCTGATTAAGTACATAATAAAGAAAAAAACGTATCTTTATAATTACGTCGGAAGTGGGAAAAGTCAATAAAATTGTATTACATATATCGACGATATTTGAGTTTAAGGGCACTAAACATCCATACCCTAGCCAGGATACGAACCTGGACCTCCTTTGGTCTGAAGCCTAATGCGTAAGCATTGAGTCAATGAGTCAATATCTTTATCTATTCTATATCATTGTCGAAGTTAGATTAAAAAAATTGCCTTTTTCTCATACACACGATTTAAAGTTAAACATGAAAATAACATTTTTCGAATAAAAGTATAATATATATTTCGGCTGGATCTGCGTTCGTCAGGCCACGAAAAATTGTGTTTGAATTAAGATCCCCCATCGATTTCGTCGTGATATCGGTGATTAATAAAATCCAACTCTCTGCACAATAAACATTCCCTTTATGTAATAAATGAGTTTAATTTTTGTATATACAACCCCGATTAACTAAGAAAATTGTAATTTCAACCCTCATTTAGCTCGATTTTGAATGCGATAAGGAAATAAATTTCGTTACATTAAGATTGATCAATGATTGCAAGATGGCGGATCCAAATTAATTATTTATCCCTATATATTGCTTCGCCTGGTTTGTCACTTCCACCCCGCGCCTCCACCATATAATAAAAGTTTAATTTTATTACTTTCAATTTCTTAATGAGACCCTTTGAATTTGGGATTGATGTTTCAGAACATAAATTGCGGTTTCGCCAATTTGTAGAAATTTAAATTGAAATCCACCCGTGTGGGAGGTATTCTTGTTTTTCTAATTTTATTTACAGGAATTAAATGGAAATGTACGGCTTGTTAGGGATTTTAAAGTAATTGCTAGACGTTTTATGTATTGGTATATCTGTAAATTGATATTTATTTTTTTCACAAAAACCTTGCGCGAGTGACTTCGAGTAATGCGTTGAGTCACAGCAACGCACTATTATTGCTTTACTCAACGGTGAAGGTTACAGAAGGTTCAATCAGGAATTTTAAGACTTGAATAGTAAAAAATTAGATACTGATGTTTTATATACAGTGTCCTGAAACCACAAAAAAAATTAACTGTAGATTTAATTATGGGGGTTCTTCCCCTTAATGGGGTAAGTTAAAAATGATTTTAAACATTTTACATGAAATGTCAAATTCCAAAAAACGAAATATTTGTTGCTGGGAGTAGGTAGTGATCAGCGCGTCTAACTTGCACTCTGAGCATATCTAACGAAGTGGGTTCGAGCAAAAATGTTCATTTAAATTATCCCCAAGAAGTATTCCACTAAAAAAAAAATCACGATACCTTTAAGTGTAGTAGATGTACCAAATATTTCATTTTTTGAAATTTGATATTTTAAGTGAAGAATTTAATACCATTTTTTAAGGTACTTACCCATTAAAGGACTCTAACTTTTGACAGCGAAGAGATATTTTGAAAAATGTTCTAAGTACAGTTTTGCTGTTTCTTTAGTTTTGTCGCCAATACTTTTTCAGTAAATGCATTTATTTTAGTGAAAATATCAATTTTTAATTCCTTAGAGTACCTACTAATGTTCATTCAATTCAGCTTTGGAGATCATATATTTAACGAACCGGGATTGACTTTCAGCACTCCGAGGTACAGTAAGGTAAAGAATATGTAAAATTTCGGAATAATTTCATATGTAATGATATTTTTTTAATGGGTTATTATTGTAGTAAAAGGTATCGACTTCAGTTTCTATATGGTATGGATGTTTGCTCCTACTCTCGAAGGGTAAAAACTACTCCCAAATTCAATATTTGAAAAAGTATTACTACTTTATTAACTAAATCCTAAAAACGGTCGGATGCCATCTATAAAATTAAATATCTCCGAGACACTATCAACCCTACACAAATATTTAAAAAACCGCTGCTCAAAGAATCACTACTTCCACATCCAGATTTTCTATCCAACTCTCTCACAACGAAAACATTTTGTATGTGGAAATAATTGTTTATGGAACTTTAATAATTTAATATTTGAAATCGTTTTCCCCAAAAACCCATAAAACGATATGCCACATCGGTAGTGGGGTGGGGGTAGTGATAGAGGATGGTGGTAGTGGGGATGAATGAAGAAAAAAATATTTTGAGGCCTTTGGTTCTTGTACACACACTAAACCACAATTTTTTTTTCACCCCCTTTTACCATGAGGTGAGGGTAGTAATGGGGTGGCTAATGCCAAATTTTTTTTTGAGACATTAGCCCTTCTTGTATATGTATACTAAATACCAATTTTATGGACCTTACCTGCTTGATTTACCTACTTACCCCATTTACCCCAATTTACCCCCCAACCTTTCAACGCAATAAGATGAAAATATAATCAGGTCCAGATCTCGTTAAAATACAAACGTGTACCAAACTTCAAGTCAATATCTTAAACGGTTCCAAAGTAATCGTGCGCACAAAAAAGTTACACAGACTGACAAAATTTTTTTTGCTCAAACTTAAAGTCTCGACTTTTCATGACATTCTAAGTCTATCTGAAAAATAAAAGTTTTTAAAAACTTTTTGTGGTTACCAAACTACAGAAGATAAAAGAATTTTCAATTTGAATTAAGTTTATGAAGTCAAATATGGTTCTCAGTGCAACTCTGTCCAATAATAGTGTTCAAGAGCAAATCGTTTCCAATTACTGCATCTTGGAAATTAATATACTTTTTTTTAAAGCACGAACAATTTAGTGCAGCCACAGTATCAGATTTAAATTTGAGGTTATGTTAAGCACTGTAATAATTACGAAATCAACGAGATAAGGACTGAATTCCTGAAACTCGACTACTAAAAAAAGGTGTTTTCATACAAATAGGTAGGTACACTGGCATAATTTAACTTCATGTTATAACCTATTTTATTTAACAAATCTGCTTATATTTTAAACTGCATTCACTTAGTTAAGGCTCCTTGTATGTATTAACACCGTACATACACCATCTGAAAACTCTGTTTTTTTACACTTTCTAGCAGCTCTGTTTAAATCAGGTTTAAATACATCAAGCATTGCCGTTTGTCAAGCACATAAGCACACATGCAAATAACGTCACCGTACAACAACGCTCAGGCCATCAACTACTGTTTCTGACGCTTGTGTTTTGTTTAAAAATTTGCACGGCCAACCACGTTACGTATGTACATACGTAACAATCTATCCAGTTCTTTTACAACATTATTTAGATTTCTTGTATCAGTCGCTGAAAATATTGCAAATTAGTTTGTGGCGGATTAATAATAGTTAGGTGGCTGTGAACAGTCCTCTACAAAGAACGGCAACAGTGCACAAACATTAGAAATGGACAGCTTGTGATTTTATTGCTTTCATCATAATCGAGGAGATTTGCTCGATTAGAATTTTTATTTCTAATAGTAGGAGCAGGAAGCAAGGTTAGAAAATTGGTGTAATAAGATACGAATACATGGCTTGCTAAAACTTTACAGTCGTGTAGGTAATAACGTATACTTTACGAATAAAAATAGTTTAATTGAATCATAGAATCATCTACCTGTAGAATGTAGGGGATGGAAAATAGTCCAGTGTTTGACGGTTTTTCGTTCAGAATTCTGTCGGATAAAACCGATTGTCGTGAAATTTGAACAGTAATTAGGGAATGGCTCAAGGGATAAAAGTTATAAAGTGCCGATGTGTGCTTTTACTCTGGGGGTGGATGCCATTCCTTCTCGGGGGTGGAAATTATTAGATTCAAAATAACCGCAGAAATCGGTAGAGGAATAAATTCTAAGCAAAAAATGTTCTATGAAGTTTTTTCGATGAGTCAATACTTTTTGAGTTATTCGTGATTGAAAAATGTTGATTTTATACCTAAAAATGCATGTTTTGATTTTGTGACTTTTTGTTTGCCGAAAACTGAATTTCGAACCTTTTAACGATAACGGAAAAACGGAAAAGGAGGGGATACACTTTCTATAGAAGAACGGCCCAATTATGAGCAAAAGCTAGAAGCAATTTAGTTTTGCGATATTTTGTGAATTTTACTTTCTAATACAATAATAACATAATAAAAAAGTGCTACTATCGTTCGCCGTATATAAAAATCATAAAATATGATTAAAAAATGTGCGATTTTCGCTCAGTTCTCAATATACTTTTAGCATCAAATAATAAAGCTCAATGTAATACGTTTCCAGTTTTTTGACGAAAACCTATTTAAAATACCTCTTTTTCTAGTAGTTATAACTTAAAGACTATCAATTTATATGGAAATTTGCAAGAACCTCTTCTTCTTAAAATTCGGTTCTCTTTCAGTTCCAATGTTTTTGTTTTTTTTTTTTAGTTGCCACCCCCTGAAAAGGGGTAACCAAGTAATTTAGTTTATATAAACCTATTATCGTATGCATGTATAATGATATAAGTAATGAAGATACATATCTTGAGAACCAGTAGTCATGTTAAAACTTCTCAGTATTACTCTAATTAAGTAGACAACATCAACTTGTGATTAATTACTTCCACGTCCAGTGGAAGTATAGTAACGACAAAAAAATTTTTAAAAATTTTTATGGTCCAAATAGGCTTAAAATGTCATGAAACGTCGAGATTTTAAGTTTGAGCGAAAAAAAAATTTCTGTCTGTCTGTCGGTCTGTCTGTCGGTCTGTCGGTCTGTCGGTCTGTCTGTAACTTTTTTTTGTGCGCACGTTTACTCTGAAACCGTTTAAGATATTGACTTGAAATTTGGTACACATATGTACTTTAACGAGATCTAGAACTAGATTATATTTTCATCTTGTTCCGTCGAAGGGTTGGGGGGTAAATTGGGGTAAATTTGGGGTAAATGGGTAAATCAAGCAGGTAAGAGTCCGTGAAATTGGTATTTAGTATATACAAGAGAAGCTGAGGTCTGAAAAAAATTTTTGGCATTAGCCACCCCCATTACCACCCCCATCTCCTTATTAAAGGGGATGAAAAAAAAATGTGATTTAGTGCATGTACAGGGACCAGAAACCTCAAAATATTTTTTTACTTCATCCACCCCCACTACCACCCCCCTATCACCACCCCCACCCCACTACCGATGTGGGGTATCGTTATATGGGTTTTTGGGGTAGAGGATTTCAAATATTATATTATTAAAGTTCCATAAACAAATATTTTCACATACAAAGTTTTTTCGTTGTGAGTGACTTGGATAGAGAATCTGGATGTGGAAGTAGTGATTCCTTGGGCAGCGGTTTTTTAACTAATGTTGCGCGACTAATGTTTTCCCGTCCGGAAAACTGTTTTTTAAAAACAATTAGAAATTTTCACAAGCAAAGAACAAAAATACAAAAAGTAGCAATTTATTATGCCGATGTGTACAATACAAGGTAAAGTGACAAAAAGCCTGAATTAACATCTTCCGAGAGAATAAGTAACTTTAGCTTATCTCTTGCTGTGACGTTGGGATGCTGATCTCAGCTGGAAGTCAAGGGGTACTGGCATCTATAACTCCTCCATCCTTAGAAGAAGTTTTATGGGGATGAAAGAAAACTTCTTGTCTGCCGGTTGAGGTCTTCTTCTTCTTCTGCATTAGTCTTTCTCTGCATTTATAAATGACGAATATTATCAGTAGGGTACCAATAATAAATAATGGGGTCGTCCAGAAGTGGGTAGAGCTTTCTCCTCTTTTGGTAATAGATAAGGGCAGAAGCTTCTTTTGGTTTTGTTGAATCTTCTGAAGTCCATCTAAGGGGATTTTGTCGATATTGAGATGGTGTTCTTCCGGGTCTTGGATGACTGCCGTTTCAATTTTCGGTAGTGTTAAGGGCTGTTCTTGAATTTCTGTTTTTGTATTTAGATAAACAAAATTTAACGTCTGGAACTGACATCCTCTGGGAAGTTGAACTAGGTATACTCCCTGTAGCGTTTGAATTTCTGTTGAAGTACATTTTGTTAGAACTTTGGTTTGCCTTGGAAATATAGCGACATAGTGGGCTTCTGTTAACTGCTCTATTAAAGGTGTGGTCATCGCGATTTTCGTGTGATGGCAACTAGCTTGTTTATTGTTTAGTTGTAATATTTGGAATATGCAGTCTTTCTTATCGACGTCCTGAATTATCAAAGTGTTTTGACATAAGTACATGGTTTCCAACTGCATACAACGCTTGCTGTCATACTGATAGAGTTCAGCATTCATTGTTAAGAAGGGTGAAGGTGGTATAATGGTTGTGGAATTTTTCGTGGGTATCGAATATAAGTGATAGTGGGTAAAGGTTTCAGGATGTATCAAAGGGAAGTGCAAAATAAAGACTATTCTGTGATCCGAGTAGTAGGCATCTACTGTGATTATCTTATAATATTTTATTAATTCTTCCTTCCGTACATAAAGTAATTGTTCGGAAGGGTGATGACTTAACATTATATCAACAATTGAATTTAAGTTTTCAAAACTCATTATACTATTATGTAAGATACCTATTTTTGCAAATGTTATTGAATTTTCAATATCTGTTAATAACTGCAAGGTGGTTTGTAAGGCTAAGTTTAATTGATCAAGTATGTTTCTAGCTCTCATGTAATGATTGAAATCAAATACGAATTTCTTTAAGTCTGAGCTTACTCCATTTATTTGCGCGGTGATTTCTTCCTGATTGTGACTCAGTAGTGAAACTGTTGTATTAAAGTTTTCAATTAAATCGCGTGTAATGGAAATATGTGAGTTAAGATTTTGCACAATATTTTCTTGGTTGTTTTGTAATTTTTCAATTGCCTTGTTATATCTTTCAGCGTCTTCTTGGTCTAAGTTACCTGAAATGGCTTTTATTATGCTTCCTAACCCATTTATTAGTCCGCGTTTGGTCCGGTGAGTTGGGTAAATAGTGTCTAATTTCCGTTTCGCGCTCTTGAGTTGATACTTCAAACTTAGATCGAAATTTTGTAAATTTGAATGGTATGCTTGACAGCTATTTATTGCTTTAGTTATTAGATCGTATTGCAGAGAAATTGTTTCGATTTCTTGTGATATAGGTTTTAAATCGTAGTAATGTACGAAATCGTGTAAGCTTGTTTGAATTCGGGCTTGTCCAAGTTTTAGTGGAAGGATTCCGGGGTTAGTTTCTAGGTTAGTTATCCGTATGTCCTGGGGTTGCACTTGTACTAGGATGTGCGTCAACCTGTAAGGATATATTCTTGTCAGTTTGTTTGGTTGGAATATTTTTTATAAGTCTTTTATGTCTAGTTGTTCCGGGGATGCCGATAGTTATCTTATTATTTTTTGTAACCACTTGGGGTGTATATTTTGGATACATTTTATTTCGTATTTTGCTGAATCTTTTGACATAAACCTTTTGTTTGGGTTTATACTTAATTGGTTCTTGTCTTTTTTTGTTTAGGTTGTTTATGGCTGCAGTTTTCTTTTCGACTGAACATTTATGTATTTTCGCGTAAAGTTCTTTTGTTTTTTCGCGGTGCTGAGAAATATAATTATTTAGTAGAGCATTGTCTAGTTCTATATCAAAAGGATCTTTAGTTGATAGGTGGCCATTTATAACATCAATTGGTTTTTGTTTTGTTATTGAGTGGATCGAATTATTGTAACCTAAAATTGCATATAGCATTAATTCCTTAATGTCTGAATTATTTTTGTCATATTTAAGTATCCGTAAATGTTCTATCAGTGTGGAATGAAACCGTTCGATTATTCCATTCGATTGTGAGTTACCGGGAGTTGTATAATGAATCGCGGTTTTATGGGTTTCCATGAACTCTTGAATCATTTTGCTTTTAAATTCACCTCCGCTGTCCGCTACGAATAAATGTGGTAAGCCGTGGTGATTAATATAAGTTAGAAGTGTTTTAACGATATTTATGCTACAAGCTCCTTCTACTGGGTATGCTTGAGCGTATTTGGAAAAACAATCAACAAGAGTTACAAATTTCTGTTTTTCGACTGAGAATACGTCGGCATGTACAATTTCGAAGGGTTTCGTGGGAGTAGGCGTGATCATAAATTTAGGTTTAATCGGATTTCGATCATATTTATTAATTTGGCAAATATCGCATTGATTTATGTAGTCTTGTATGTCCTCTTTAAGTTTCGGCCAATAATAGGTTAGTCTAATACGGGTTTCGGTTTCAAGCGTGCCACGGTGATTTGTCTTACTTTCGTGGTATTTTTGGATGATTTCTTTCCGTTCGTCCTTAGAAGTTACATCTCGTAGTAAAGTATTACACTTAACTAGGTCAAAAGAAGAGTTTAAGAATGATTGTCGTAGTATTTCGCAGACTTCTTGGTATTTGTCGTTATTCTCGAAGTAAATAGCATGTTTAGTTTTTGGTGGTACGTAATCTTTAAAGAAATTGACAACGTTGGACTCGAATTTATCAAGTCCGATGGAAACAGTTAATCTTTTTTTATTCGGAAAAGGTTTTTTTATTTTTGGTATGGTGATACCGTAAAGTATTGTTTTAAATATTATTTGGTTGGCATAGTAATTTAATGGTTTTTCTGATATTGGAATAGTTAGTATGGGTTCTTCTTGATTTGAGTGGTTGGTTTCGTTGTCGTGAGTTTGGTTAGCGGTTTCTTCTTGTCGTTCGTCATCTCCTGGGTCTGCGATTGTGCTGTTTTGGTTGTTATAAAGAGAAGCGTCATCAACTTGACTTTCTTCCTCATGTGCTGACATTTCGGCATTGAAATCTCGTATATATTTTTGTAGGGGTGTCATTTCCTTCGTGTTAATTTCGATACGGGACAGCGCATCGGCGTTGGTGTTCTTCTTTCCCTTTTTATAGCATATATCATAATCGAATTCTTCGAGCCTAAGCCGCCATCTCACTAGTTTGCTGTTTGGTTCTTTTAGGGAGAACAACCACTGGAGTGGTTTATGGTCGGTCAAGATCTTAAATTTTCGGCCAAACAGGTAGGGCCTGAAGTATTTGGTCGCCCATACTATTGCAAGTGTTTCTTTTTCAATGGTTGAGTAGTTTGTTTCAGAGTCGTTGAGGGTGCGAGATGCGTAAGCTATAGGTTTGTCGCTTCCGATGGGCCCTTGAGATAAAATGGCGCCTACGGCATAGTTGCTAGCATCGGTTGTAAGGTTGAATGGTTTCGAGAAATCCGGGTACTGTAGGAGAGGTTCATTTATTAATAAATTTTTACAAATCTCGAAACATTCGATAAAGTCCGGGGTGTGTTCTATTTTTGAATCCTTCTTCAAACAAAGAGTAAGCGGTTTGGTAATTTTGGCGAAGTCCTTGATGAACTTTCTGTAGTAGCCAAGTAGTCCAAGGAAGCCTTTTATCTCTTTGGTTGTTCTGGGAATCGGATATTTCAATATCGCCTTTATTTTCTCGGGATTCGGTTTTATACCCTCTGGCGTCACGATGTGGCCTAAAAATGCTACTTGTTTTTGCAAAAACTCGGACTTATCCAGCTGTATTTTAAGGTTGGACTCTCTTAATCTTTGGAAAACTTTGTTTAAATTTAAAATATGTTCAGCTAAAGATGTTGAGTATACGATGATGTCATCCATGTATACGAGACATATATCGTTTTGAAGTCCTTTCAAAACGTTGTCCATCACCCTTTGGAAAGTGGCTGGAGCGTTCTTCAACCCAAATGGCATTCTTGTGTATTCGAAATGCCCGTTTTCCACGTTAAATGCCGTTTTTGGAATATCTTCTGGGGCCATTTCTATCTGGTGGAAGCCGCTTGCGAGGTCCAGCGTGGTGAAGTATTGGCATTTGCCAAGTTTGTCGAGGATATCTGTGATATTTGGTATTGGATATCGATCGTCTATGGTTTTTTCGTTAATCTTCCTGTAGTCGACCACGATGCGCCATTTAACTTTTCCCGAGGCGTCCGGTTTTTTCGGCACTATCCATATCGGTGATGACCATGGCGAGTTGCTGGGTCTTAAAATACCTTGGTCCAACATAGAAGAAATTTGTTTGTTTACCTCTATTTTGTGGACATAAGGGTACCTGTATGATCTCGTGTAAACAGGAAGTTCGTCCTTCGTTTTTATTTGATGTTTTACCTGATTTGTGAAACTTAAGGGTGAATTTTCTTGATGAAATATATCTGAATACTTTTGGCATAGTTTTAATATCTGCGTCATTTCCTCACTATTCATATGATCTGTGCGAATTAGTTGGTGAATTTGTACATCTTGTGTGTCTAGGGGTAGAATGTCAGCTGAATAAAGGTAGAAATTTTCTAAGTCAATGCATGATGTTTTTATGGGTTCTTTTAAAGATATTTGAAGTTCGTGTTCGCTGTCATTAATCAATTCTGCGTACGCGAAATTATTGTTAGCGTGTGTCAAGGTTTCATTGATTTTTGCGCCTTGCACATTTTGCGTGGGTATAATTACAGTGCCATTTTTGTCAACGGGAAGTTTAACTTTAGTTATAGTGTTTGGATCTAGGGTTATTGAATAAATTTGAGGTTTTTGGGCTTCATAATATCTGATAGGCAGAGTTGAATGTTCCGTAATTAGTTTTGATTGGGGAAAACTGATATGAGCATTTAGTAATTTTAGATTATCTAGGCCTATTAGACCATCAAAGACATCATGAAATTTAAAAAGATAAAACTTTAAATTTGAGTCTGAATTAAATTCTGAAAAAGTCGGAATGTTAACACAATATTCTTGCGAATGATTTTGAAATATGGAAGTGACTACAAATGGTTCATGTATTAGTTTATCTTTGTAATATTTAAATCCTGTTTGGGGGTTTAAAAATGATTTGGTAGCACCGGTATCGATCAAAAGTTTTAAGGGTGGATTTTTTATTTCGATATACGGAAGTTCTCTTTTATTGGTGTACATATGTAGTTCAACTATGTCTCGTTGTTCGGGTACGGATCGTAGGAAAAATTTTCATTTTGTTCATCTTGTGTGTTTTCAATATTTTCTGACGGTATTTCTTGAGTGTAGTCGTAACCATATGCTTCTTGTTCATATTCTTCAGGGTATTCGTCTTCTACGGTTGGTGTTTCTTGTTCTATGTTAAAAAGTTGTTCGGTACCAAATTTTTGTCCTTGTGGTTGTTGATTTCGGACAGGATTTTGTTGAGTGAATGTTCTAGGCAAAGTTAGCCTTGATGTTGTGCTCATCGGTGTGGGCCGTGGTAGTTGTTGAGATGTGTTAGGGTTTGGTTTCCATACATTCATCGGTTTTCCAAATACTTGTTGATTTGTTGGAAATCGTGGTTGTTGGAAATTCATGCGGGGTCTGACATGTATGGGTCCTTGAGGGAATCTTGATTGATTTTGATTTTGGAAGTAATTGACACAGGGTTGTTGTGCAAAGTTCTGTTGGTGAAATCTTGGCGTGAAGTTGTGCTGTGGTTGTGGTCTCGGAATTTCTGAAATAGGTCTTCCGGATGGTACATTTTGTGTGCTAAGATGACTTCTCTGTAGATACCTAATATTAAGTTCTTCTTGAATAAATTGTATTGCTTTTGCTAAATCTTTTGGTCTCATAGCGCGTATTACTGATCCGATAGGTTCGCGAAGTCCGGCTAGAAATGTTGTTAGGGCTTGTTGTTTAAAAAAGTCCCTTTTACTTGTTGTTATTACATCATTACTGTTATGAAGATCGACGTAATTATTAATTGTATTTAATAGTCCCATTACCCTCTCATAAAATTGCATAGGAGTGTCGTTTGGTAACTGCTTTAAATTTACAAGGTCTCTAGTTAATGAATTTTGGTCACGTTGGTCTCCGAAATTTTGAATAAGCGTCTTTTTTATTTTATCAAAGTCATTGCAACCATAAATTGAAACGACCTCTTTTGCACGACCTCTTAATTTACTGATAATTCCTTGTAAAATTAAAACATTTTGTATACAACCGATATTTTCTGGTCTTGGGTCAAAATAATGATTTAATAGTGTTACCGAAACTTTAATAAAATCGTACAATTCATTAGGATTGCCGTCGAAAGGGGGCAAAATGCATAGAGTTTTTACGTCAAAAACTGGCGGTGCCATTTCAGATAAATTAGAAGCAAAAATACTTTAATTAGAACTACACTAATATAGGCAAGATAATAGTAATTTTATAATAAAATAAAATTTATAAATACGTTCATAAAGGTTTGCGAGAAATAATAAAAGTAAGGTCAAACAAAAATAAACACTCAGTATATGATATTATTTAATTTATGTGTATAAAACTGTAAAGTTTTAGAAGGCTTAGAAACGTGCTTGTTGGAATACAAGATAAATTCAACGACGGAATGATAAATGTAATATAATCACTTTTGCATAATTCGCGGAAATTAATCTTAACTAACTCGTTCTAGGTAATTGCGATAATAATTTTATATGAATGATATAACAAAATATTAATTCTAATTCGGGAAATTAATACTAATAGAAAACACTTTATTGTAAAAAGGAATTAATAATTATTTATTGTAAAAAAATAGTTTAATTTTATTCAAAATTTATTTTAATTTTTTTTTTACTTTGATGCTACTAACTACTCGGTTTACCCTATTTTGCTTTAAGTATCGTGATTGACTTTAGGCAAAGGGGAGGAATAAACAATGATTGCTACTTACAGTATCAGCGATGCTCGATGCATTCTTCAACCGTTGCACTTGTCTTCACTTGGAGAATTTTAATCCCTGGGCCTTGCTCGATGCTGGTCCTGGTTGGGGCTGGATTCTTTACGTTAACGTTTGAAAACGAAAAAAGTATCACAAAAGGACTTTTCCGTAACTCCACACGACTGCGCCACTAATGTTTTCCCGTCCGGAAAACTGTTTTTTAAAAACAATTAGAAATTTTCACAAGCAAAGAACAAAAATACAAAAAGTAGCAATTTATTATGACGATGTGTACAATACAAGGTAAAGTGACAAAAAGCCTGAATTAACATCTTCCGAGAGAATAAGTAACTTTAGCTTATCTCTTGCTGTGACGTTGGGATGCTGATCTCAGCTGGAAGTCAAGGGGTACTGGCATCTATAACTCGCGCACTGTTGGAGCCCACTGTTTAGAGGGAATTAGTAACAAATAAGGTATTTTTGTAGAAGAAAATAACTATGTACGATTTTAATTTAGTCATCTGTAAACCCATTAACAGTATTGGTTTTGTGTTTGGTGATTATTAAAAAATCTATTTTTTTTTCTGCCGACCAGAAAGTACACCCCTTCTTATCTGCCAGAAATTAACGTTTTCCCGGGCTAGACCGGAAAGTGACATTAAAGATCGGCAAAAGCGTTTCCGATCTCTGTTATTCTCGTTGCTATGGAAATAAATGTGTGTTAATTGTTGAGATAAGAAGTGTCAAATAGATAAATACTCTTAACTTTTTAGTGCAGTTGAATTGATTTTTTTTTGGCGACAACATTCCTCCTGAAATTTTATTGTTGATTCTTATGTATTCTGACCTCCTGATTACGAAAAAAATATTTGTGCCTAAAAATTCCTTGTGCGTCAAAAGTTGGATGCACTTTTTGACGCGCTTTCACGAGTTTTCAGCTTATCTGCCTAATATATCTTGTACTAGTAATCAAATGGAAATTTTGAAAATACTGGCTTATTTGGAATAAAATTCTTAAAAAATATAGACCTGTCCGATATGTATATGTCAATCCGCCATCTTGGAAAAAAATAGAAAACACCAAAAATGGCCGAAAGAATCAGAATTGAATATCTTTTCTATAAGGAGTAATTTCACCAAAGTTGGCAAAAATAAAATTCATTTAAGTTGTGTGTTTTATATTTTTTTCCAATATGGCTGATTGACAAATACATATCGGACAGATCTATATTTTTTAAGAATTTTATTCCAAATAAGCCATCCGATTACTAGTAAAAGATATGTTAAGCAGATAAGTTGAAAATCTGTGAAAGCGCGTGAAAAAGTGCATATAACTTTTGACGCACAAGGAATTTTTGGGCACAAATATTTTTTTCGTAATCAGCAGATAGCCCGTCGGGCAGAGCGCGAAAAGCCTTCTCTTTCTTGACCTATCCAATACTGAAGTATAACCAGATGGGACCTTCACTACTTATTAAAGCATGTTATTTTACATAGGAAATCAAAATTGACGACACTCTCCAATGGTCGAGACCGAAGATATAAGAAAAAAACTAAAAAAAAAGAAATTTAGAAATTTAATATTTAATCAAATATAACTTTAGAACTAAAACAGATAAAAATAAAATTTTTCTCTGGTTTTGACAAGTAAACATTGCTGTTTATTTTTTCAAATTCTTAACTCGCCATAACTCGCTTATATAACGAGCTATTCAATTTTTTCTTTCACCAAAAACTGACAAATTTAATAGGCTTCATTTTTTCTCGATTCATGCCAGATCTAATTTTTTAACTAAAAGCGCTACAGCCCTTGAAACACAACGAAGCACACTACGACGACGAAGACACGAGGCTTTCTCTCTCGCCCCCGCTACGCTCTCGGCCCATCAAGAAACGTATCGGCTGCTGGCCTCATTATTGTCTGGATAAATATTAATATAAGTATATATTATTTTATTTACATTTAGGCTATTACAGTTTATGTATATTGTAGATACATTATCAATGAAAAAAACTGCATGTTACTTTTGCGAAACTGCTGAAAGCAGAGAAAATCTAATGGTAAAAAACCAACTGTTAATGGCAGGTCTATTATACATTGTGCAAATGAAAGAAAAAATTCTTATAAAACAAAGTGGTGGCACTTATTTGCACACTCTTCGGTACTGATTTCATTATTCTTGTCGGACATCTCTTTGTAATAAGAATGATATTAGTAGAGACAAGACATATTGCCTCTGATATTAGTAAAGTGATTAAAAATGTAAGTGAGCCTTCATGTGGTTATAATGAAGATAAAAATCAGGTTAAAATAATATAGCATTGTCTGATCTGTGGAAAATCCAGAAAAAATAAGAATAAATTAAAAACATTTTTAAGAAGCAATTTGTACAGGAACGGGTGCGGAAACTAGAAAAAAAAAATATATTAAAGCTGCGGTGACGTATTGTGATATAGAAATAAAAGGCAGGTTTTACTTTTATTCAAATTTATTTGGGGATGACGGAAATTATCATAAAATTTGTTATGCAAAATATATTAGCAAAAAAAAATTAAATGTGTACAAACTAAACCACTGAAAGAAAAAATGAATTTAAGGTAGCGTTAAACATTTTATTTAGGGAAGTTGAACTTGCTGTTTTGCAAAAAAGAATCCTTAACTTTAACATTTCTAACAACACTCCTTAATGATATATTTGAAGAAATCACGGAAGAAGAATTAGATTATTATAGCAGCGGAAATATAAGAAAAAGACTAGAAAGCATTTAAACAAACAGTGTTTTGGGAATACAAAGGAAATACAACAGTTCATTCAAGTGATAATAAAGCTAAAAAGACTAACGAATTTTTGTTGTCAGACACAAGTGCTGCCTGTATCTTAAATGAAGCTATAGGTGGACATTTTAAAACTGTAAAAAAACACGACTACTATTCAGAATAATCATCAATGTAAACAAGAAGCTTCAGATTTGTTATAAACATTTATGTCATGGATACTAAATATGTCGGCACAGACAAATTTGATTTAAACGTTATTTCTATAGTAATGCAATTTATATTAATAATTATGAAAAAAAAAAACAACCAGCATAGACCACTTTTTTAATCTTTTCCATATAATTACATGTGTATCGTGCCCTCAGAAGAAAAAAACTTATTGATATGCTTTATTCTTTTGGCTATGGTTATTTCTACGATGAAATACGGATATTGAACATCTAGCTAGTCACGTATTAGTAAAAACTACGACATTTTTATTCCTGGAGTTCCTCCAGTAAGTTCTGAAGAAAACAATTACATTCATCGACATCGACAATTTTGATCAAAACTAAGACAGGCTAGATGATAAAAATCCCACTCCCATTACTGCTTGGAATGGTATTATTTAAAAAAAAGATCGTCCTATTTACACAAGAATATCTATCCAATAAATTTTAACTGATTTTAACCCTTCCAGTTTACATAAAAACAAAAATATAGATGTACAAAAATCCAACTAATCGTTCAGATCCTCTACGAGTTAGTGAAAGCATGCTAAATAACTGTTTTGATTATGTGGTTACCTCTGACACTTATGGAAAATATTAAAATTTACGAAGCAAAGTAGAAACTTTACTAGCTGGCATGAGTTTAACAATGATATATCTGAAAATCAGTTATCTCTGTCTGATACCTATTATTTTCCATATATTAATGCACCACCCGCGTTGTACGACTCCATATATAGCGGAGTATTACAATTAATATCATATTATTCAATTTGATTTGTGAGTATTCAAAAGTCAATTCACAAGTTACGGAAAATATGGATTCAGATTTTGAAGCGTTACAAGCAGAAATTGAAGTTGTATAATAGTGTCGGTCGTAAGAATATTTTATTTAATTAGTTATTATTGTTTGTCGTTATATTTAGAAAATTTATTTAAAAAATAATACAAAATTGATTTTGTGTGACAGTGTCGGCCGAAAAAAATATTGTACGTTACCCAACCGAAAAACAGTGTTTTGCAGGTCCCCCCAAGCTTCCCAATCTGCTTGGGTCAACCTGCAAAACACCCCTTTCCGGTCTTGGAACGTAAATTACTATTACGAGCTCCTAAATGAGTAATCTGTCCCACTGTGCGTCGCCCAGTTAATTGAACTTTATTACCTAAAATCGACATTGAGCTTGGAGAAAAAATGAAAAAAAACCGCTGCCCAAGGAATCACTACTTCCACATCCAGATTCTTTATCCAAGTCACTCACAACGAAAAAACTTTGTATGTGAAAATAATTGTTTATAGAACTTTAATAATATAATATTTGAAATCCTCTACCCCAAAAACCCATAAAACGATACCCCACATCGGTAGTGGGGTGGGGGGTGGTGATAGTGGGGGGTGGATGAAGTAAAAAAATATTTTGAGGTTTCTAGTTCCTGTACATACACTAAATCACAATTTTTTTTCATCCCCTTTAATAAGGGGGTGGGGGTGGTAATGGGGGTGGCTAATGCCAAAAATTTTTTTGAGACCTTAGCTTCTCTTGTATATACTAAATACCAATTTTATGGACTCTTACCTGCTTGATTGACCTATTTATCCCAAATTTACCCCAATTTACCCCCCAACCCTTCGACGGAACAAGATGAAAATATAATCTAGTTCTAGATCTCGTTAAAGTACATATGTATACCAAATTTCAAGTCAATATCTTAAACGGTTCCAGAGTAAACGTGCGCACAAAAAAAAGTTACAGACAGACAGACCGACAGACAGACAGAAATTTTTTTTCGCTCAAACTTAAAATCTCGACGTTTCATGACATTTTAAGCCTATTTGGACAATAAAAATTTTTAAAAAATTTTTTGTCGTTACTATACTTCCACTGGACGTGGAAGTAATAACAAATTCAAACGTACTTTTAACTGACTTCAATATCGATATTAGGTAAGAAGATTCATTAACTGGGCGACGCCGACAATGAAATTTTATTTGATAATATTTGGCGACCTTTTTTGAAGGTAGTTCAATTTTTTTTAACATTTTTTTTATTTTACGACTTTTTAAATGTAAACGTCCCCTTCCAGATCATTCTCTCATTCAAACTTCAACCAAACTTCAACTCCCTATTTAATTAAAACAGTCCAGTTCGGATTGTAACTAAAATACACTCATAAATGTATAGAATCCACAAAATAATTTTGTATTAATGGCAAATATCACATTTGCTCGGTCTCATATTTCCGAACATAATGAACAAAATGCAAATAAACTCCCCGCCGATAAAATACAAGCGACAGCTGCACGCATAATATAGTAAACCGAATCAGCGACTGCAAACCCTTAAATTCCAAAAATATAACATTTTATACAAATTGCATTCAAATCAGCTCCGGCGGGCATTTCGTCTACCCCGTACGACCCTCTCTGGGGTAAGATTGCGTTGCCTGGTGCATTGTGTGATGCCCAGCGCTGACGTTATTGTGTTTCTCGACACAAAAAGGCTTTTTCAACAGAAAAACCGTCGCTGCTTAGTTTGGATATGCCTTTTTAATTGCTTGTTCTCTATGCTTGACGTGTTGTTGGAGTAATAATCCAATGAATTTAAAAATATGATATACTCAGGCTTTGTTATCGAACAAAGTAGAAAATTATAATATTGGCGTTTAATTTTCAACGTAATACGCGGCAAATCAATTATTATTACAAAAACAATTTGAAAAATATGAGCTTCGTTGAAACAAAAAATATTTGACAAATATTTAATGTTTTATTGTTTTTTTTACATTTAGAATGCAGGACAGTTTATTACGAATAAATTGTTAAATATTATTACTTATCTAATTATCTCTATACAACAAAAACTTCCTCCGCCGCCGTCATTCTACTGCGTCATTCTACTCTCAGGGGGTTTCTTTTAGCTCTTAAGTAACGATTTAGGATCGGAGTCCTGTGATAGACGAAAAAGACAAAGATTCTATACTCGCAGTTAATTACTAGGTAGGTACCTAGAGAGAGATATTGGAGAGAGAAATAGGTATCTACCTATTTCTCTCCAATATCTCTGCCTTCGTTGATTCAATGTAGTTTATCTGTTGTATGCTTTAGATTCTAATCACATTATCTCTAATCACTTTTATAGAATTACCTCGTTAGTTCCTAGAGAGAATTGGAGAGAGAAATAGGTATCTACCTATTTCTCTCCAATATCTCTGCCTTCGTTGATTCAATGTAGTTTATCTGTTGTATGCTTTAGATTCTAATCACATTATCTCTAATCACTTTTATAGAATTACCTCGTTAGTTCCTGTGCTATAATCTAGATTCTGAAGCAGAAGTGATCAACTGTGTGAAGTTCCTTAAAAATTAGTTATCGATTCAACAAATAGAATCACGGGAGATGTTAAAACTTAGCTAGTCAAGAAATACATTAAGGATTAAAATAATAGGAATAGTTAAAGTACTGTATAACAATTTGTAAAATGCCTAATCAATCAAGTATTAAACAAATCAGATCTGCAAACCAAATAGGCAACATCAACATGTTTAACAGCAACTACTTCAATAGTGAGAGTGGTGGTATCACTGTTTCACAAATAAATTATCTCTTAAGTCCTGAAAAAACGCATATTCATTTCTCAAAAAATGTGGATTTAAATGGATTATATTTTAATCTTATGCCAAAATTAACACGACTGTGGTGACTACTTCACTCCAAAAACATTCAAAGAAAAGGTGTTTTCATACCAATAGGTACACTGGCATAATTTAACTTCATGTTATAACCTATTTTATTTAACAAATCTGCTTATGTTTTAAAGTGCATTCACTTAGTTAAGGCTCCTTTGTACGTATTAACACCATACACTATCTAAAAACTGTTTTTTCCTTTCTAGCAGCTCTGTTTAAATACATCAAGCATTGCCGTTTGTTAAGCACACATGCAAATAACGCCACCGTACAACAATGCTCAGGCCATCAACTACTGTTTCTGACGCTTGTGTTTTGTTTGAAAATTTCCACGGCCAACCACGTTACGTATGTACATACGTAACAATCTACCCAGTCCTTTTACAACATTATTTAGATTTCTTGTATCAATCGTTGAAAATATTGCAAATTAGTTTGTCGTGGATTAATAAATAGTTAGGTGGCTGTGAACAAAATCTTCTACAAAGAACGGCAACAGTGCACGAAAATTAGAAATGGACAGCTTGTGATTTTATTATTTTCATCATAATCGAGGAGATTTGCTCGAATAGAATTTTTATTTATAATAGTAGGCGCAGGAAGTAAGGTTAGAAAGTTGGTGTAATAAGACACGAATGCATGACTTGCTAAAACTTTGCAGTCGTGTAGGTAATAACGTATACTTTACGAATAAAAATTGTTTAATTGAATCATCTACCTGTAGAATATAGGGGGTGGAAAATAGTCCAGTGTTTGACGGTTTTTCGCTCAGAATTCTTTCGGATAAAACCGATTGTCGTGAAATTTGAACAGTAATTAGGGAATGGCTCAAGGGACAAAAGTTATATAGTGCCGATGTGTGCTTTTACACTCCTTCTCGGGGGTGGAAATTATTACATTCAAAATAACCGCAGAAATCGATAGAGGAATAAATTCTAAGCAAAAAATGTTCTATGAAGTTTTTTCGATGAGTCAATACTTTTTGAGTTATTCGTGATTGAAAATGTTGATTTTTTACCTAAAAATGCATGTTTTAGAACGATTTTTCACGAATAACTTCAGCACCTTACGTTTTATCTAAAAAATTGTTCTAAGCAAAAATGAAGCCTATAAAATAACAAATCGATTTTTTTTTATTTCTGTAGATGCAATACGAACCGAGTTATGGCTCGTTGAATATGACTTTTTGTTTGTCGAAATCTGAATTTCGAACCTTTAAACGATAACGGAAAAACTGATTTTTGGAGAAAAATATATTAAGACATTTTTAAAAGTATTTGAAAAGACCTTTAAAATGAGCTTTGGTAAAAGTTGTTAGCATAAACGGAGTTAATGATGAAAAGAAAATGGTTGTCTCGTTTTTTCGGAGAAAATATCAGTAATGGAACCAATGGCTTCACCGCAAGAATTGAAATTGAAGGTAATCCATTTACAGTTTACTTTATTTAAGTACTAACAATATGTTCTAGAAATTTGACCGGTTTGGGGGATGTCTAGATTTGAAAAAAGTTTGATTCAAATTTGAACTGATTTTTGAAATTTCTTTAAAAAATTTTCATTCTTTCACAATAACTCCAAAACTGAAGAAGATGCATAAAAAATGCTGGAGTACAAAATTTAAGTTTTTTTTTTGCTGTGAAATTATCGTCCCTTGTTCCGACAGTTGATGCTCTGAATAAGCACATTAAGAGGGTTTATTTACAAACTCAGATGTGGCATGGGAACAAAAATATTCGTCCAACTGATTGGGGATGGATTAATAATGAAGGATCTTTACTACCAAGCAAAATGCTGAATATGCCTGCACCGGAAGAACTCCTTAAAATGATATTTTGTAATTGCAGAAAAGGATGCGGCGGCGCAGCTCGTAGCTGCGCTGAAAAGTTGGACTTTTTTGTAATGCAACATGCGGAACATGCTCTAGTGACAACTGTCAAAATCGTCCTGCAAGGTCGATAGTTCTTCTGATGATCCACAGATTTTCAATAATAAAAATGCTATTATAATGTACATACAATTTTTATTTTTCCCCTTTTAACTCATTCAATAATTTCAGTTTTTAATTTCAAGTAAACATGGTAGTTAATTTTATTACGAGGGCGTTTTGTAAGGGATGAAACGTAGAAATAAATCATAAATTATATTATAAACAGTGACGGGATAGTTATCGATTCAACAAATAGAATCACGGAAGATGTTAAAACTTAGCTAGTCAAGAAATACATCAAGGATTCAAATAATAGGAATATATCAAAGTTAAAGTACTGTATAACTATTTGTAAAATGCCTAATCAATTAAGTATTAAACAAAATCAGATCTGCAAACCAAACAGGCAAGTAAGGATGCATCCCACAGATGATGTTTAACCGCAACTACTTCAATAGTGAGAGTGGTGGTATCACTGTTTCACAAATAAATTACCTCTTAAGTCCTGAAAAACGCAAATTGATATCTATTATCTTTCTCAAAAAATGTGGATTTAAATGGATTATATTTTAATCTTATGCCATCAAAGGTAATCCAAGCAACAGCCCAGAAAATGGGGATTTGGTTTATGTACAAGAACCAAGGATTTCAATTTTTTTAGCATTAGCCCCCTCACTACCACCCTCGCTCCATTATTAAAGGGGGTGAAAAAATAAAATTGTCATTTAGTGTGTGTACAAGAACCAAAGGCCCCGAAATTTGTTTTGACAACAGCCATCTCCTCTACCACCCCCATCTCCACCCCATTATTAAAAATGTAAAAATAATACTGTCATTTAGTGTGTGCAGAAGAACCAATAGTCCAGTCGGTAAAGTAAAGAATACACCAGAAGCTCGCAAAAAATGTTATCAGAGATTTTCCTTCAGTAACTGTTAGTGCAGGGATTATACATCACAAAACCACAAAAATCCGTTCTGGGGGTGCCGCGCAACCACCCCCCCCCCCAAAAAAAAACACCCCTTCGGTGAAAAGAGCCTTATTTTACTGATAACTCGTTAACCGTTGAAGATATAAAAAATTGGTCATATTGAAAAGAAAGCTTGGCTAATTTCCTAAAAAAAAGTCCTATTGTAATTTTGTTGAATATGCCATGGCTTTCGAGAAAATCGATATTGAAAAAAATTCCAAAATTTGTATTTTTAATGCGCGCGAATTTTCGTTTATTTGAAATTTATTGCGCGAGGCCTATAAAAAAAATTGAATTGCTCGAAAACCATACAAACTAGGAAGAAAAATCAAAATGGGTTTTAAAGGGGATATAAAATACTCTCTTGTTTTGTCATTTTTGATGGCTATTGATATTCATTGGTATATAAAAATAACAATATAATATAGTTATTTCTTAATTTCTTGCGTCTCTAACTATTCACAGGCCCATAAAAAATAACCGACTTTAATATAAGTTATAAATGCATTATCTTTTAGTTCAAGGTAGTACTTCAATGCAGAAAAAGTTAGGAATAAAAATATTCACATTTACAAATTTACGAGTATGTTGAAGTTAGTCAAATTTTGGCCAATTTTTTATTTTTTATTTTGATTTTGCCAATATAACCATTTTATATAAAGTTTGGCCGTTTTTCCTCTCTTTTCAATTTCCTTCATTTTATTGAATAATTTTTTGAGCTAAATTTTCAAGATGTTTGGGCCTTTTTTTTAATTTTAGGAAGCAATAAAAACTGGCCAAAATTTGACTAACCTCAACATGCTGGTAAATTTGTAAATGTGAATATTTTTATTCCTAACTTTTTCTGCATTGAAGTACTATCTTGAACTAAAAGATAATGCATTTATAACTTATAATTTTAAAGTCAGTTATTTTTTATGGGCCTATGAATAGTTAGAGACACAAGAAATTAAGAGATTATTTTTATATACTAATAAATATCAATAGCCATCAAAAATGGCAACACAAGAGAGTATTTAATATCCCCTTTAAAACCCATTTTGATTTTTCTTCCTAGCTTGTATGGTTTTCAAGCAATTAATTTTTTTCTATAGGCCGCGCGCATTAAAAATACAAATTTTGTAATTTTTTTAAAAATCGATTTTCTCGAAAACTATGGCATATACAACAAAATTACAATAGGACTTTTTTTTTAGGAAATGAGCCAAGTTTTCTTTTCATCATGAGCAGTTTTTTTATATCTTCAACGGTTTACGAGTTATCAGTAAAATAAGGCTTGTTTCACCGAAGTGGTGGTTTTTTGGGGGGGTTGCGCGGCACCCCCAGAACGGATTTTTGTGGTTTTGTGATGTATAATCCCTCGGCTAAGAGTTACTGAAGGAAAATATCAGATAACATTTTTTGTGTTGGAAATTTTTATAATTATTGGACTACAAAGGTCTCATTTTTTTTGGCATTAGCCACAAAATTGAGAAAATAGACTATAGAATGTTCAACAATTATACGAAAAATTCAATAATCTGGTGAAGAGAATAAAGTATACATCTAGTCTAAAACTTATTCAACTTGAACTAATCTGGACAATAAACTCACAAATTAATGTTTAACTTTTCAGCTACCTGTTAAAAACCGCTGCCCAAGGAATCACTACTTCCACATCCAGATTCTTTTCCAAGCCACTCACAACGAAAAAATTTTTGTATGTGGAAATAATTGTTTATGGAACTTTAATAATATAATATTTGAAATGCTCTACCCCAAAAACCCATAAAACGATACCCCACATCGGTAGCGGGGTGGGGGTGGTGATAAGAGGTGGTAGTGGGGGTGGATGAAGTAAAAAAACATTTTGAGGTTTCTGGTTCTTGTACACACACTAAATCACAATTTTTTTTCATCCCCTTTAATAATGGGGTGGGGGTGGTAAGGGGGGTGGCTAATGCCAAAATTTTTTTTGAGACCTTAGCTTCTCTTGTATATACTAAATACCAATTTTATGGACTCTTACCTGCTTGATTTACCTATTTTCCCCAAATTTACCCCAATTTACCCCCCAACCCTTCGACGGAACAAGATGAAAATATAATCTAGTTCTAGATCTCGTTAAAGTACATATGTGTACCAAATTTCAAGTCAATATCTCAAACGGTTCCAGAGTAAACGTGCGCACAAAAAAAGTTACAGACAGACAGACCGACAGACAGAAATTTTTTTTCGCTCAAACTTAAAATCTCGACGTTTCGTGACATTCTAAGCCTATTTGAAGTATAAAAATTTTTAAAATTTTTTTTGTCGTTACTATACTTCCACTGGATGTGGAAGTAAAATTAGTTTAACGTATATTTAAAACAATAACGTTTGACCTCGACAACTTGTCAAATTTATTATCACCGGATAGCAAAGAGCAACCATCAACGACCTAAACGTCATTAATAAAGTTTGAAATGGATGGAGTTCACCTGCGAAAACGGATCACTAGAGGCAGATTGCAGCGCAGGCCATATCATATCTTTCTAAGTAACGTGGATACAGGTGGCACAATTGATTGCCAAAGTGTGCTCGTTGTCGATGTTATCTAAAAATATATATAGGTTGACTGCAAATGTGATGGTTATTGCTAGTGTTTTGGCCCATTTTCTAGTTGTAGCTTTTATTTCCCCAATCAGAAAATAAATTTATTAAGTTGACGTTTGTCCGTCGTTGAAACGGCATATCGGCAACAAATACAGTTGCCTAATAAATTCTTCTGTGGACTTGAGTGATGTCGTGCCACAAAGCACCCTGTATAATAATTCTAAACATCGCAAGTTTTAAAAATGGCCTAATATATCACAGACCTAACACATACCAAAAAAATACCACTTCGCATGAGTGTAACAGACACATATTAATGCCATAGTCTGCAAGCCTATCTGCATTGACCCTCAACCCTGTTGGAGAGGAAGAGACAGTTGCAGAGAACCCTCTTGCTGTCCACTACGACATTATTTATTACATCGGCTGGACGTGGTCCACATAAAGGGTGCAATCCTGCACCCGGCCCATAAAAAATCCCTAGTTCGCCATTTTCCTAGAACACCCTAAGCCATCGATAATCTATTCAGTTGTCCGAGATAATGTCCCTGTCGGTTACTGTAAAAAAAGTTTTTTTACATGGTTATTTTCACCCTTAACGTTGGAAGTGAGTTAAATATGGGTCAAAGACGGTTCATGCTTATTTGCAGGTTGACCGTTGTAAATGAGGGTAGTTAGGATCACAAGAAGCGGCAAACATTAGTTTTTTGCATACACTGATAGTTTAAACTTGCGATGTAGGGCAAACAGAGAAGGGGGCAAATGAGAGTGAATATGTTGTATTGTTAATATTTCCTTATTATATATTATTATTGTGCAGAAGAAAACTATTTGTCACTGACAAAATAAAGTAGTACATGAAAAAATGGACAAAAATAAACAGAACGTGGAGACGATACAATAAAAAAACAATTGCAAAACAAAAATAAATAAAGTATCATATTACTACGGGAGCTTACCCTAACTGTACTACCCCCCCCCCCCACCTGATTCTTGGGGACAATATTTTTCATAAAGATTAAAGCCTAAAGAACAATTTTAGACATGTTCCCACAAAAAAAACTGGCTGTACTTTCAAAATGGCGTCCGTTTATACAAAAAAAATTTGCATATATTGTTTTTGTTCTTTAACACAAAAACTAAAAAAGATGGAGAGGAACTTTCTGCGCAAAAAACAAAGTGCATAAAATTTCCTATACAATATTTGGATAGGAGTTACAATTTTCCAGATAAATAATTGAGGTCTTAAAATAAAATATAAAATTCGATATAAAACGTAACACCTCATTCGCTTTCAGATTCACTGTCGCTGTCTCCCGATACATCGAATACTTCTTCCAAGTCTTCTTCCTCTATTGCTTCATTTATGATATCATTATCCTCACTTTCGTCTATTATAATTTTATTTGGAATCATCTCCTGAAGATATGGCACAAGTAAACTCTCCTAATGATGCGATTAATTTATCATCAATATTCCAGCTGCTCCCCAAATCTTGAAATGTTCAGATATATTTGGTATATTTGGGAGAAAGTTACCGCTTTCGAGATAAATGTCTGCAAATTATAATATTATTATTATTGTTAATTTCTTTCAATTTATGTTATTCTTTGTTATGTTAATAATATAAAGTAATATTATACGCTCTACAATAATTATTGTCACAGTTATTTCCTCTAAATGATTTACCGATATATAAATTTCCATGTTTTCTTAATTTTGGACTCATTTATCTGGAAAATGACAACTCCTATCAAAATATTATATAGGAACAAAATTGTAGAAAATTTTATGCACGTTGTTTTTTGTGAACAAAGTTTTTGTCCATCTTTTTTAGTTTTTTTGTTAAATGACAAAAACAACATTGGCAACTGTTTTTTTAACATATGGTCGCCATTTTGAAAGTACACCCAGTTTTTTTTTTAGGACATGTCCTAAATTATTCCTTGGGATTTAATCTTTATGAAAAACATTGTTCTCTGGTATAGGGTGGGCTGCCCGACTATATTACATTACATTAAAATATAATATAATAAGCTTCCATATAATAAGATTTAGATAATCTTCCACAGAAAAAAATGCACTAGCACAAGGAATGTTTTTAGATTTGATTTTTTAAACAATACTAATCTTTTACTTTCTAAAACTCTTTGTCACGTTACTTATCGAATAAATTTTTTGTCGGTCTCAATCAGTACCCTCGATGTATATTTTTTTCCGGCAAGTTTAAGCTGCATAATAAAAGTTTTATCTTGATTCATTACTAGTTTGTTGTTGAGATAATGAATCAACATGAGTGGATTTGTATTAAATTTGTGAGTAATATTATTTATCAGCTTATCACTTGCAATAATAGTAATATCGCCGGTAAATGCACCCTAAAATGTTGCTAAATTGTTGTCTAAATCATTTGTGTATAGAATAAACAACAGTGGACCCAAAACATTTCTTTGTGGTACACTAAAATTGATAGGCAGCTCTCCAGATTTAGTACCAAGAAAATCCACGAGCTGTGATTTAGGACTCCAAAATTGTATTACCCACTACTCGTATTCGTGTACCAAACATTCAATATTTTCCAAAAGAATGTCATGCTTAACGAGCTCAAATGCTTTAGAGAGGTCTATGAATAATGCGGTTACCTTGTTGACCATATTGATTGAAGATAAAATGCTGTCAGATCAGGTTTGGACAATAACTTTTCAAATGTCTTGGGAAATACGATAATTACATTTTTTTTATATTACCTAATCACTTTTATATTATACAATAGTTTTTATTTTGGAATGGTATAGGTAGGTATTTTAGAAACTATCAGGACTAAAATATTATTCTCCTTTGTTATTATAAGTACAATTTTCTCTTAGATCTACTTCGATTGTTTTTTGGACAACCAAACAAAAGGTTGTGTAAATTTTTTCAACCACCTAATGTATTGCGAGGTTTGATTTCGACCAATACACATGTGAATAACGACTGCTTATTCCTTTCAGAAGTTGGATTTCTGTTTGTAATTCTTCTGACGCATTTAAAATGCAAAATTCGATGTCAATTTCTCAAACAGCCGCCCACAATCATTTTCCTAAAAATGGAATCGATTCTTCTTCGACAAGCGCTAATGTAATAATCGAATAAATATTTATCTACCAGTATTTGCGAGGCATCTCATACAGTTGGCGCCTCGCCGTATTATTTTTTGGGGTAAAAAGGTTTACATTCCAAGAGTTCTCATATATCACCCGGGAGTATGAACAATGGAGGATATTAAATAATTTGAGATCTTTAATAACAGCGATGTCAAGAGGAAGATTAATGACCTGATGGTCTATTGTTTGTCGGAGGCTACAATCATTTAGGAGATATTAGGGGAATATCGGGATCGGAGATAGCCGTTATGATGCGACGAGCACTAAGGAACGGTGGTCGAAGAAATAATTTGAAAAATTGATAAACTAATAATGAAAGGAGTAGACGATCAGCAAATGATTTGTTGTTTTTTTATAATAAATAAATAAGTAAAGCTAACCAATTACGAGGCAACAATGATACAAACATATATATCATCTTCAAATTTGCAATATACAGGAAAAAATTAGGAGATCAATTAATTTAACTATTGAAAAATATTATTTTTGGTAGTTAGTACCTAGATAACTTCCCTATATAATCATCTAATAGCACAGTACCTAGAGGTAAAAAATATGTAAAGTTTAGAAATATTCTCATATGTGCTGATAATTTTTTTTATGAATTATTATTGTAGCAACAAGTATCATCTTCAGTTTATACAGGGTGTCTCACCAGGAACTGCATCGATCGATATAGTGAAAAGTACGCACCAGAAAATTTTGAAAATTTAGGGAGCTACTGATGGCAGTGTGGACAATTCAACTAAAATAATTACAAGCATCTGGCACTTCCGGTTATACCGGAAGTCGATAACAACTTGCTTATTTTAAATGGAACACCCCCCATTTAAGTTTTCAAAAGGAGCCTAAAATTCTGAGTCAAAAACATGTAGGATACCAAATGCCTAAACCTAGCCGTTTCAGAGATATTTGACATTTAAAGAAAAATTTGACTGGTGTAATGGTTTAAAATAACCTTTATAACTTTTTTCGTGTAAAAGATATTCATTTGCTTCTTGGCATATAAAAACAACACAAGGAGAGCTGCACTCTACAACTGAATTACATTCAATAATAGTATACCCAGTGATCCATTTTTGACATTACATCTCAGAATTTTTTATGGAAGTGTCATAGTTTCTAAGATATTCAACATTTAAACTAAATACAAAAATAAAAGTTGTATAAACTCGAATATCTCCAAAACTATTAATCCTACTTTAAATAGAAATGAAATTAAATGTAAAAAAACATTTTAAAAACAAGCTAAAAACGTACTCTTCGTCGGTTTACTAAACTTTTTATATAATTGTTACACATTCTATAGGATACTCTTTGCAGTTTTTTGTAAATAATGTTAGTTTTAGACAATTTTAATTTTATAGTACGAACTTATTTGGCGAAAGACTCAGTGTAAAATGAAGTAAAAATAAAAAAAAAAACTATACCATACCCCATGTGGGTTTCGAACCTAGGACCCTTGGATTCCGAGTCAAAAGCATAAGAACTACCTAACACGTAAAAAAATGTAAAAAGTGTAAATTTTTACAAAAACATAGAAATCAAAAAAAAATCTCAAATTTAAATCATTAATAACATTTTTATTTAATGATCGATTTTGTTAAAAAAAATAGTGTTCTTCCTAGCTAACACTAACTTACTGTCCAAATGTCAGTACAATCGGATTTTTCTTTCTTGAGTTATCGTGCTTACAAGAAATTTGACGGACGGACAGACATACAGACGGATATTTTGAAAGTTGTTCAGAATTCGTTCACTAACACAATGATATGAAAATAAAGGAGCGATATTTACGGTTTTAGAAATGTGCCGTCAAATGCAATATACTCTACGTTTGCGTAGTTGCGAAGAGTATAACAAGCTTTTATTATTATTTAGGAGTACAAAAACGAAAAAAATAAGTGATGTTGAATTAATTCTCAAAAGTTTGTCGCGTGAATAGAAAAAAATGTTTACTTAGGTACTTACATCTCTGTCAAACAAAATTAATGCCTGTATGAACATAATTTAACATAATTTACTTCTTTCGTTTTAGTACACCTGAATAATAATAAAAGCTTGTTTTTAAAAAATATTTTTTTACATTTAATTTTCTTTCTAAATTTATAGTTATGTCTTAATTAGTTTTATATTCATTTTGTCGTTCTTACTTAAAATAATACCGAATCCTTCGCCATTTCTTAAAATACAATGTATGAGTGAATACACAATACGATTAAATTATAGTGTTAAAACTAAAAAACACACTTTTTGGTACCACATTATTGTATTGTCACCAATATCAGATCAATTGGACGCCGTTAAATGGTTCAAAATTGACTTGCAAGATTTTAATTAAACATACTAACATATTAGCTAACTAACTAATATACATTCAAAGAAAGTTAAATAAAAGCTTGTAATAAAAAGAAAACAAATTCATTCTCAGGTTATCAGATTTATTTTTGATGTCTGCCATTTTTCCCTAAAACTAATGTTTATTGAGATATTTGCAAAGAAACAAATATTTTACGATTTTTCGAAAATTCCTTTGTAGTTTAAAACGCATTTTTTTTTTCTAAAGCAAGTACTGTAAACGGGCAAAAAATTTGAGCGTCTATGTCACGAAAAACAGTATATAAGAATATATTTTTTTAATTACTGGTATTTTACTTCAACAAAATGGCGACGTTTTTATTAAAAAATGTGAAGAACATTGTTTGTGTCATAACTTCTTTGTTTTCTATGTTATAGAAATAGTCAAAAAATCAAAAGCCTAATTAATAGGCTTTCATTTTGGTCGTTAGCATTTTTGACGTAAGTGCCATGGTTTCCGTGATATTTAACATTTAAACTAAATATTTCATCGTATAAATGTTCGGACGGAATCTTTATACCAGATCTCCGAAACCATTAATTCTACAGAAATTAGAATAAAATGAAATTCATCCTCAATTTAGTAGCTTTCTTATTTGTCTCTAGCATGTTTTCACTCAATGTAATACTTTTCGAGTAATTGGATGGGCACTGTTTTGAAATACCTCTTTTTTTTCAAGCTAAAATCCCAATTATTCAAGTCGTTATAATTTAATGACTATAAAATATGAAAAGTTGCATAGAACCTTATCTTCTCAAAATTTGATTGTTTTCCAGCTCCAATGTTTTTGTTTTTTTTTACCCCCTACAAATAAACAAGCCCCCGCATAATATAGAAACTTTTCTTTAATGCATTTACTATTAGGTTGTCACAAATGAATGAAATATAATTCATACGACATTATTCCGAAGTTAAGACCTCTAGTTACACTCAAAGAAATAGTATGGGTAAATTCAACAAAAAAAAATGGTTAACTAACAATATCGTTAATTTTGTTAAACTTAATCATATTGATGGTATTTTGAAACAAGAGGTGATTGTTATTTTAATTAATAAAAAGTTGTCGTACAACAAAACAAACATTAACTTAAAAAATAGATGAATAAGACTATTATTTTTTTCGTCTGACTATTATTTTGTTGAATTCTGTAAAATTAAACTAGATAATAGTATATTTTATTTTTAACTATTATCGAATTGTAATTCTAACCCAGTATTAGTTCGCTGTATTATTGTACTTGGTAGACGAACCAACATTATTGTCGTCTATTAGAAGTTCTAAAAGAATTACCATAAAATTTGCTTGCTTACCACGTAGTCTATTACAGAAATTATTCCCAGATAACGCCACATACAAATCACTGACAATAATCAATCATGCATTATCTTATACTCTTATGAATTTATAGAAAATTAATAACATGATTGTAATGTTCAAATTCTCTCAGGGATCATCGATATATTTGGATGGATCTTATAAACGATCTTTAATCTTTGGTTTGGGTGGTCTGATGTCTCAATACTGAGATTTTGGCTAACCAAAAAAAACTTCATCATACAATAAAGTGTAGATCAACCTAAAAATTAGTTGGTGAACAAAAAACAAGTCGTTGTACTATTTAAGTATTTAATTGTAGACCAAATTAAAAATGGTTAGTGAATTTAAAAAAATGTCATTGTACTATTTAATTTGTTGTTCTACAAGAAGATATGAACTACTATTTGTTTACGAAAACAAAGTTGTTATATCACTATTCTTTTCTGATTGATTTAACTATGAAACTAGATAGGCGCGATTTCATATGCTCTTTTTGGTTGAATTTACCTATCATTTTCTTTGAGTGTACTCTATATAATATTTAATAAAGAATTTTGAAAAATAAACGAACCATTTTCAAAAATCTGTAAAAAATTGTAATTACAGCCGCTAAATTTGAGTATCTCGCCAAATTTGAGACTAAAATAAATTTGTTTCTCATTTTTGCTCACCTTACACCAAACGTAGGTAGCATGATGACATTTATGGAACAACTGCCGAACCATACCCTGCATATTGTCACAATTTCAAAGAATAATAATTAAATGAACATAAAAAATGCATCGAATTAAGAACCTTCTTCTTTTTTAAATTTTTTGTCGGTTAAAAAGCAAATTTAATTAATGCGAACTACAATCACTGGAACAAATCTTTTGAAAGGACACAACAAACCCAAATATATTTATCATGCATCAAATGTTATACATCTGTTATTCGAAAAATTCTAATAAGCCCAGTCGTCAAAAAATTTGAAAGAGACAAACATGGGGATGTGCCATTTATCTCGAACATAATCTCGATCTTATTTAAACCACCGTAAATATTCAACTAAATTACAATGTTCGGCTCCCTGTTTTCCGAAAACGTATAAACCAGAGTGTGCCACTTGAAAAACCGCCAGGTCTTAAAAAACTTAACATGACGGCCACATTATGGGACCCTTTGTTAGGGATCGCTACCAAAAGATGACCGAAAATGCGACAAAGGACTCGTGCCGGCTTTAAAAAATCGACGATGTTTTTTAGGACCCCCTCAATATTTAAATTACCCAAGTCGGACATCGTATTTTTTACATTAGGGATTGAAAAAATCAACAGATGCAGAATAATCTCTGTAGAAATGGAGAACGGTGAGGGTAAGGTTCAACACGTGGATAATACACAATGACAAAATAGGTAAAAAATTACGAGTTTTTATTTATCAGGGTTTGACTTTTTAGCACGTGACTGTTGTTATATGGTTGAAAATACAACCGTCTAGTTATTAAACTACAAAAATTCTCAGTATGTGCCCAAATTGTACCACTGTCTACAAACAGATTATTATATTTAACAAAATTACGTAATGGAGTTAATTTAAATCGATTATTTCACTCATTAACGTGATAGCCAATGAAAGCCCGTTTTTGACTACATTCACCAATCAAATGTCATTATTAGTAGTAAATTAACCTAAAAAGGATTTAGAAAATACCAACATTTTGCACTTAAAATTTTTAGACAATTAGAATAATAGCGAAAGCAGGTTATCAATAATTATCACTGTCAACCTCTGTTGGAGTAATATCTGGTGATCGAGGTGGCTATAAAATGGGTCCATAAGTGCCTGTTCAGCTATCTAGCATAAATAGAATAGAATAATTGTTCCTATTACAGCAGTGCCAGGTGAAGCCCCATCTTGAAAACATGAATAATTTAATCTTTCTGCCAATGTTAATTCATAACGAAAATCGTTTTACAGAAGGTATCTGCGAGTGGTTAATTTGCCATTATAAAAATAAGGTCCAATTCCTTTGGTCCCTAAACATTTTTAGAAAATCTTTCTTGGAAGCGGTCTCTATGTATTTCCATGTGTTCACTAATGAATATTTCTATTGAAATATCCATTATTAGAAAAAAATCGAGTCGTCCTACCAAAAAATTGTGTTACATATTAGCTGGTCACTACTTCTCTTATTTGACAACCATCTCCAAAATCTTACTCGCCTCGGCTTATCTCTCTCAGTTAAATATTGAACTTTCTTTATTCTGTAGCATTGAAATCTGTTTTTTTAGCATTTTTTTTATGCGACAGCTTCTCTCAAAGTGGTTTCTTCATTTTGGTTAACACTATGGGCTTGTTACCGATAATTATTTTTTCGTTATTTTTTATGGCATTCAATAGAATTCGATCATCTAGATAAGCTGTTAAAATTTCAGCTTCATAAGTATATCCAATCATTAGATATTCAATGACAAAGATTGAGTTCCAGTACAAAGCGCTTCGCCCACTCGTGACATCATTCTGCATAAACACTACTCATTTTAAGCCAGCAAGAAGATAAAACAGATATAATTTAACAATCAAACGCCGTTTCCATAGAGATACACAATAACACCCGGCACACACGCTTGGGGCATGTTCATCATATAACTAACATAACCTCAATTGTTACGTTCTTTAGGTTTATTCTCATTTTCTCAAACTGGCTCCAAGCAAATATTTAAAAACCGCTGCCCAAGGAATCACTACTTCCACATCCAGATTCTCTATCCAAGTCACTCACAACGAAATCCTCTACCCCAAAAACCCATAAAACGATACCCCACATCGGTAGTGGAGTGGGGGTGGTGATGGGGGGATGGTAGTGGGGGGGTGGATGAAGTAAAAAAATATTTTGAGGTTTCTGGTTCCTGTACATGCACTAAATAACATTTTTTTTTTATCCCCTTTAATAAGGAGGTGGGGGTGGTAATGGGGGTGGCTAATGCCAAAATTTTTTTTGAGACCTCAGCTTCTCTTGTATATACTAAATGCCAATTTCATGGACTCTTATCTGCTTGATTTACCCATTTACCCCAAATTTACCCCAATTTACCCCCCAACCCTTCGACGGAACAAGATGAAAATATAATCTAGTTGTAGATCTCGTTAAAGTACACATGTGTACCAAATTTCAAGTCAATATCTTAAACGGTTCCAGAGTAAACGTGCGCACAAAAAAAGTTACAGACAGACCGACAGACAGACAGACCGACAGACAGACAGACCGACAGACCGACAGACAGACAGAAATTTTTTTTTCGCTCAAACTTAAAATCTCGACGTTTCATGACATTTTAAGCCTATTTGGACAATAAAAATTTTTAAATTTTTTTTTGTCGTTACTATACTTCCACTGGACGTGGAAGTAAAATTCACGCAAATAATTTTTCAATATTGTTGATTGATACAAATAGACTGCTAATTATAGGTTAGATTCCTAACCTGCAAAAAGTGTCTTATTTTATTGTGACAAACTATTTAAAACTTCATAAACATTACACGAATTAGATTTTAGTTGAAAGTACAGAAACCAGGCAGAAATTTTAATAATAGCTACGTAATACTTGTAAATCTTAAGAAATATATATTTTTGAGGTTAGCTGTGAAGTCACATTAAATCTCGACTGTCGCCTGATCAGCATCTGCAAAGTGACGTCACGCGAAGCTCCGCTCCGTTTTCACTTTGGTAATTTATTTATTTATTTAAGGTCCTAACAAAAACCTAAAAAGGAAATTGCCTTAAAAAGTGTTCTACTTTCGATTTCTAAAATAAAAAAAAAATGCTGAACGGGCCTATTCAATACTCTATTTGCTTTTCTTACTTTACCCGTAACATGCCCTCGCCTTACTACTTTTTTGGAAAATGAACCACTTTTCCTATCCTGACTCAATTTCAAAATTTTGAATTTTTTTTATGTTTTGAATCCGAGCAGAATGTAAACTTTTCAGGATATTATTCTATACTCTTTGACGAACTCATTAAAAAAAATATATTTATTTTACAAGTTTTTGTAGGTTTGACTATAAAATGTTCTCTGTCGTCTGGGCTATGATATAAAACTTGTCTTAGAACAACGACAACATACAACGGTGACAATCAGTAAAATTTGTTGATAGCTATTTATCAGCTATCATGGCATAGCTGATTTTTACGATTCAGTGATATGTAGAGATATTATAGTTTTCATAAAATTTTTAATTTTGGCACTATCTGTTAAAATTTTTATGACATGGGCTACCTTAAGATTTGTTCTGTTCCGCAGGTTATTATCAAAAAAATGTAATAAACTGTCAATTTACACAACTACGCTCTTGAAAAAAATTTTTCTATAAAATTATAAGCACTCGTGATACGATAATATCTTGTTTCGTTTTGATACAACTGGGTTTTATCATTCGAAAAGGGTTAAAAACAAACATAACACTTTGTACGTGGTAACGATTCTGCTGTGTTCAATTAAGATACCACAATAAGGAACTCGACTTTTTTGTATCAACCTTTTTTTTTTTCAACTCAGTCATACTGAGCCCGACGAATTTGGCACCTGCCTTGCGGAAGGGTGAAATTAACCCTTGACTAGCTGATTACACCACCTGTCTCCTTCGATAAATGTATAAGGGCACAAGGGGGTAACGGCACAAAATTCACTTTCTCGTTAAAATGTGCAGTTTTCCGTCGTTTAATAACCGCTTGTTTAAGGACGAGCATCTAAAAAACCACCCTTAGCTGCAAGGGGTTGTCGCGTGCCACTACGTCGTTTAAATATCTCCACCAGTTTCCGGCGTATCCTATTTTATAAAATATATGGCCTGTTATGCTATAAAAAAACCCATTTTCTTTGTGGCGGAGGAGAGGGCACCGGTTAAATTATTAGATTAGGTTTTGAAATTAACGCGCGCCGTGTACAAATTTAATTTCGGGTAGATTTTTAATAATTTTAATTTTGCAGGACAAAGGGCTGGCTGTTTGCGGATCGGGTTAATCAGATATGCTACTGTAAGAGACTCATTTTCTGTTAAAGGAAAGTTAACATATTTAAATGAGATATAATGTACAGCATATTCAGATTACATTAGGAAGTGTGTAGCAATTGTAATTCTTGTGTTGTTACATTTTTAATATGAACTGAGTGTAATGGATTCACCCTTTCTTAAATAAGTTTATAACAAACAAAGGAATATCATCACTTACTCACAATTTCAAATATACACCCTCCGTCGAATGTTGACGGGGTTTAGCTTAGTTATTTTGTATTTATATATTTCCCAAAAATATGTTAGGTTTCTTCCTTGAGAATAAGCGTACAAAAGATTATTTTTTTCAGTAAAACAGCTTTTTAGATACAGCGACCACAGACAGACAGACAGATAAACTGAATTTCTGAAAGTCTGAACGAATTTTCATAATCTAGGTCTACAAAAAAAAAATAAAAATTCTCCTCCAAGGACTAAATCTATCATGCCTTAAGTATTTTTGTGTGCTGAAACCGAATTTTCAATTTAAAAAAATTTCTACCGGGTAGATTTCGAGTAAATGTAAAAAATTTTCAAAAAACCGTATTTTGGCGATAAAAACCGGGATTTACTCGAAATCTACGAAGTAGAAAATTTTTTTAATTTAAAATTCGGATTCAAGACAAAAATACTTAAAGCATGATAGCAGATTTTTTTTTTATATAGACCTGTGTAATGTAAGAAAGTGATTTTTTCACTTTGACAGCAAGGGATGTAAAAATTTATAAAATTATTTGCAAAAATTTAATATACAGGGTCATTCACGGAAAGCGGGTATTAGACGTTTCTTGGGATCTGTCAAGTTTAGAAATTTGAAAATTGGTATGAGGAGGTTTTTGGATATGGCGGATCCAACGAAAATATTTTCATGCTTGTGCTACTTCCGCTTATACCGGATGTAGCACCTAACTTTGTTATTTTAAATGGAACACCCTGCATTTTATTGCATATTTCGATTCCTCATAAAATTTTAGCTTAGGTTTATGTACCATAACATACTCTTAAACATACCGGTTTTCGAGATAATTAATATTTTTCGAGATTTTTGACGGTTCCCACTCTTCGGAAAAAAAATTCAATATCTTCTATCCTGTAGCCGTCTTTTCAAACTCTTACAAGTATCCTATGACCTAACTAAAAGTTCTCTTATGTTTTCACAATATCATACAGAGTATTTTATTTTCACAGTCGAACATTGTTTTAGTTTAAACGTCAAAAAGTCATTTTTTTCAAATGGAACCCCATGTATATTTTCACAGAATCTAATAGAGGATTGAATTTTGCATCGATTGATGTTACCATTCCCTATACCTATCTCTCTTTGTTTTCTTATTATGGATGAATATTTGTTAAACGTACAAACAAAATCAGCACTGTTTGTTAGTAGGCAATACAAGTCATAACTTGGTTCCCTTTTTATCATAAACGAGAATAATCATGTAGATAATTGATAATCATTTGCTTATTATCAAGATGACAGCTTCAAAAACGAGAGATTAGATTTATAACAAATACTTTGGGACAAAAATTTACAAAATTAATTAACACTTTGAATATAAATATTTAATGCAGCAACTGTTCAAAATGCTCTCCACTTGCACTTACAGTGGCTTGGCTAATTCATGGGGATTTGTTAAAATGTAGCCCGTTCTCTGTTCTTTGGATCTTCTTTGGTAGCAAGGATGGCATAAACAATATTTTTAATACCCCAAAGGTCCAAAGTCTAAGGGGGTCAAATCTGGCCATCTCCAAGGTCCTCGGTAGCCAAACAACCTATCTTCGAACGTCGCTACTAATTCTTCATAAACTTCCCGTGGACCGCAACCATTCATTTGAAAATACATAGAATTATAAATATTTAGGGGCAAATTATCAATAAAAGTTACTGTTCGCAAAATCTTCGCATATTTATTGCTATTTAAATTCTTCTCGTAGATATGATACTATCAAAAATATTGTTTATGCCACCACGGCTACTACCAAAGAAGATCCAAAGAAGAGAATACGGACTGCATTTCAGTAAATAAATACCCACGAAATTCGCCAAGCCATTGTAAGTGCCGTAAATTCCAGGATATTGGCTTGTTTGGAGCAGAATGGAGAGCATTTTGAACAATTGCTGCATTAAATATTTATATTCAAAGTGTTAATTAATTTTGTAAATTTTTGTGCCAACGTATTTGTTATAAATCTAATCTCTCGTTTTTGAAGCTGTCAAAAGCAAATGATTATCAATTATCTACATGATTATTCTCGTTTATGATAAAAAAGGAACCGAGTTATGACTTGTATTGCCTACTAACAAACAGTGCTGATTTTGTTTGTACGTTTTACAAATATTCGACCATAATAAGAAAACAAAGAGAGATAGGTATAGGGAATGGTAATATCAATCGATGCAGAATTCAATCCTCTATTAGATTATGTGAAAATATACAGAGATATCCATTTGAAAAAAATGACTTTTTGACGTTTGAACTAAAACAATGTTCGACTGTGAAAATAAAATACTCTGTATGATATTGTGAAAATATAAGAGAACTTTTAGTTAGGTCATAGGATACTTGTAAGAGTTTGAAAAGAAAATTTCCTAATCGGCTACATGATAGAAGATATTGATTTTTTTCCGAAGGATGGGAACCGTCAAAAATCTCCAAAAATATTAATTATCTCGAAAACCGGAATGTTTAAGAGTAAGCTAAAGTTTTATGAGGAATCGAAATATGCAATAAAATACAGGGTGTTCCATTTAAAATAACAAAGTTAGGTGCTACATCCGGTATAAGCGGAAGTAGCACAAGCATGAAAATATTTTCGTTGGATCCGCCATATCCAAAAACCCCCTCATACCAATTTTCAAATTTCTAAACTGGACAGATCCCAAGAAACGTCTAATACCCGCTTTCCGTGAATGACCCTATATACATAAACAAATCAAATCTGTAATAAAATATAAAAAGAAGTAAAAAAATGGCTGCTGAACATACATTACGCAAACACAGATACATTTATTAATACTGGAAGTCTTTAAGATTTCTAATTTCTTAAACTTCTATGATCTTACGTTTTGTAACTTTTTCGTTTTGTTAAGCTGTTTTAATATTTAAGGTCTAAATATTAAGATCTGAAAAGTACCCCATAACAATTTTTTTATGAATAAATATAAATAAATGTTGTATAAGATCCAAGGTGGCTTTGCATTTGTAGGAGCTCAATGTTTTTCGGCCATAAATAGATCCTAAATTGTTCTATATTTGAGTAAAAGTTGGTTCAAATCGGAAAAAAAAGTTGTTCTTACTCTTGGGGTTCTTGCAACTTTGGCATGGACTAACCCTCTGACGAAGCAGCATACAACTGTCGGCAAAACGTCAAGATTTATTCACAAAATACCACATCAGATCCGGAAGCACTAATTCTTCAAGTGACACTTTAATTGTAGAGTGGTTAGTGCAGTCCATGTCCACATGTATCAGATGACTACCACTTCTACATTGTTAAATAGTACAAGAAAACTTTATACTCGAAAAAAATTTGTGCAAACGTTAAACTTTGGTTATATGTTCAAAATAGGCCAAAATCCACGAAACAAAAAAGTTTAGGAGTTTTACGGATCCCCTGGAATCTATAGGGGGTGAATAGGTGTATTTTTAATTAAAAAAATCGGATTTTTCTCTATTTTCTCAGGAAATATACAAAAAAATTGTTCAAATAAAAGTTGTTTCTGACAAAATTATCTTTAATTTGGTGTTTTTAAATTTAATTTTATAACAATAATTAACCGAAATACTAGAAGTTTCTATATTATTAAATTTTCTTAAGAGAAGGTTCTATGCAACTTTTCACATAAATTGATAGATTTAATTTATAACTACTAGAAAATTTGGGATATTACCTTGAAAAAGTGGTATTTCAAATACGTTTTCGTCACATAATTCGAAATGTATTACATTGAGCAAAAAAATGCTAGAGACAAATAAGAAAGCTACTAAATTGAGGATGAATTTCGTCTAAAGGTGGCGTCCGAACGTTTATAAGACGAAGTATTTAGTTTTAATGTTAAATACCTCAGAAACTATGACACTTAGGCCAAAAACGCTAATAACCAAAATAAAAACCTATCAATTAGTCTTTCAAATGATTTATTTCCTATTTTTATAGCATAAAAAACAAAGAAGTTATGACAGATGCAATGTAACTTTTCACATTTTTTTTAAATATAAACGTCGCAATTTTGTTAATGTAAGTATCAATAATTAATGTAATGTATACTGTTTTTTGTTAATATATAGTGACTAGACGCTCAAATTTTTTCATCGCTTGCTTTAGAAAGAAAATTACATTCTAAACTGTAAAGAGATTTTAGAAAAAACGTAACATTCTTGTTTCTCTGCAAATATCTCAATAAATATTAGTTTTAGAGAAAATATGGTGGACAAAAATGAAGCTTATAAACTAAGAATAAATTTATTTTATTTATATATTTGTGTAGGGTTGATTGTTTCGGAAATATTTAATTTTATAGATATCCGACCGTTTTTAGAATGAAGTATTTAGTTTAAAATGTTGAATATCTTAGAAACTGTGACACTTCCATCAAACGTTCTAAGAAACCAAATTAAAGATAATTAATCAATCTTTAAAATGATTTTTTATTTGTTTCTACATCATAGAAATTATGGCCGATTCATGTGCGTTTTTACATTTTTGTTAACAAAATGTCGGCGTTTTGTTATTGTAATTGCTCAGTAATTAATTTTTCTTCCAAAAATGCTGTTTTTCGTTAATATATACCTAGTTGCTCAATTTATTTTGTCCCGTTAAAACACTTGTTTGTTGTTCGTTTTAGAAAAAAATTCCATGCCATCCCCCATAAAAATATGGCAGTATTTCGGTTAATTATCGCTATAAAATTAATTTAAAAACACCAAATTGAAGATATTTTTGCTAGAAACAACTTTTATTTGAACTATTTTCTTGTAAATTCCCGTGGATCCGTAAAACTAAACTTTTTTGTTTCGTGAACTTTGGCCTATTTTGAACTTATAACCAAAGTTAAAGCCTGCACAATTTTTTTTTGTTACGGTGATTTTTTTCAATCTTTTCCTGTACTAAAAGCGACGTTGACATTTTCGAATTCTGACACGAAAAATTGTAAAACAAATAATTAAAAACTTGTTAACATAAGTTACATATGTACAATTTTTGTAACATATGACATAGGTATACATATATCATATTAATAGGAGGAATGCATAGGTTTAGTAAAATATTTCGCCGCCAGGCGGTTACCGATCGGCTTTGGGTACACTATTCATTGTGTTCTGTGCTTTGTAGTTTTGATGTGTTGAAATAAGTTTGTTTATTTGAAACCTACGGAAAATGGATAGTTTAGGTGAACTAACAAAAAAGCTTGGCATTTTTAAAGAAGTAGTAAACAAAGATGCACAGAAAATGAGGTTATGTTGCAGTACCCAAACGCAACTCTGACGCCGCCTACATGCATTCGGTCTATTGGTTTTTATATTTCATATTTTAGATTTTATGCGAGTTTCCATGACAAAACCGATATTGTTTCTGTAACAAGATGTATGGTGAATAAATTTATTCTATTCTGTTCTATTCTATACGTGTTATTAGTGTCTTATGTGTCCTATTTTAAGAAGCGTTATTCTATATGTTGGTAGGTAGTTTAACCTTACATTGGTTAATTCCTACCATTAAAAGCGTTATTTTTTTAAATAAAATTTCGCCACTTTTATTTTTACCCTCAAACTTTTTATTACTTGTAACTAAAGCTCTAGCCTTAATAGATACTCCATTATTGAAATTATTAAAAAGCGCTTAGTGCTTGGTGCTTGTGAATTTAGAACACTCTTTCGTTACTTAATGCAATATGCAATTAATTACAATAGTTAATAGATTTCAGTTAATAAATCGAAACTGAAAAAATAACCAATATTTCTCTCTATGTCTAGAATATGGAAACCTTAATAAGGACCAATTAAAAAAATACGGAATAAAAGACACATGCAGGAATACAGCAGTAAAAAATCTAAACCGTCCCCTATAAAGATACACATCACATAACGTCGTTATCGTAATTTTTCTGTGCAGTAAAACTAAATTTCGGCAACTAGTAATTCGGACGTATTTTAGATAAAAAGCGGCACATTCGTGAATTATAAGCTATTTACAGATAAAAGTAATCGTGCAGATTACTGGGGTGCCAAGTGTAGGGCGGCGGTTATCACTACAAAAATGGACGCCGTATTTTTTACGTTAATGTTTTTTCGCGTGACGATGTCAGTAATAAAATTTATCGTTTTTTCGCGGTTTGGTGAATATTTCACACAGGGGACTTAACATTCGACCACTCACAGACGTTTTGAGTACTTCCAGATAACTGTGGCCAGTGGCGGAGGGACCAGCGGGGTAAAAATCGTTGAGAAATAATCAGTCGCCGCGCCGGCTTAAAATATCCCCAAAAAAAATGTTAAATTACATTGTTGAGAGAAAGGCTAATCACATAAGAACAAAAAGTGATATCAATCAATCAAGTTTTCTCGAGAGGATCAGACAATTATCCAATTGTGGTATATAAGTATCTAGTGCACATAACACTGACGCACTTCAAGCCTCTCAACAACCCACTTTTTACGACAATCTGTACATTCTACATTATTTTTACTTCCACGTCCAATGGAAGTATAGTAACGACAAATAAATTTTTAAAAATTTTTATTGTCCAAATAACCTCAAAATGTCATGAAACGTCGAGATTTTAAGTTTGAGCGCAAAAAAAATGTCTGTCTGTCTGTCGGTCTGTCTGTAACTTTTTTTGCGCGCACGTTTACTCTGGAACCGTTTAAGATATTGACTTGAAATTTGGTACACATATGTACTTTAACAAGATCTAGAACCAGATTATATTTTCATCTTGTTCCGTCGAAGGGTTGGGGGGTAAATTGTGGTAAATTTGGGGTAAATAGGTCAATCAAGCAGGTAATAGTCCATAAAATTGGCATTTAGTATATACAAGAGAAGCTAAGGTCCCAAAAATTTTTTGGCATTAGCCACCCCCATTACCACCCCCACCCCCTTATTAAAGGGGATGAAAAAAAATTGTGATTTAGTGTACCTATGTACAGGAACCAGAAACCTCAACATATTTTTTTACTTCATCCACCCCCACTACCACCCCCTATCACCACCCCCCCCACCCCACTACCGATGTGGGGTATCGTTTTATGGGTTTTTGGGGTAGAGGATTTCAAATATTATATTATTAAAGTTCCATAAACAGTTATTTTCACATACAAAGTTTTTTTCGTTGTGAGTGACTTGGATAGAGAATCTGGATGTGGAAGTAGTGATTCCTTGGGCAGCGGTTTTTACATGAGATATCAATATCATTCATTCACTGCACGGTTGGTATTGTTACATGTACAGATACATCTATGGGAATTTTCCCTAAGTTCCATGTGTAATCAACAGAAAATTAAGTTGGTTGGTTAGTTTGGCTATCATCCCAGAGATGGCGCTCGGTGTCCTAAACTAGAATGTTACAGATTAGTTGAGACTATTCTGGAGCCCCCATCTTTGGGTATAAAGGCATGGAGAAGCCGAGAGAGGACAGTTGAGTACAGTTCAAATAGCAGAGTAGTACAGTTCAGTAATTATTTGTTGTAATTAGTGTTAGTGTTACCCTGGTGTTATAATTTCCGAATTCACAGTACAGGGTTTACATGTAACAGTATTTATGCTCTTTCATACTCAATACATTTTATATCTATAACTACCAATAACAAAATTGTTGTAAGGGCATGTCATTGCGAATGGATGAAAACCGACTTCACCATCATGTGTTAAATTCAAAAAAGCAGGAGATTTGTTACATTGTTCTTCGATCGCTTCCTACACCGTCTTCTGTTTTTTTGCATTCTTGCACGCGAAATAATGTACATTTATTACAAGGACTAAATAATTAATAATTACTCATATGTGCATGTCTAGTAAATAATGTATGATTTTGTTATACATAAGTAAAAATTATTTATTATTTCGTTTAGCTATCAATATATACACATATAATTCTACTACTATATATACACATATAATTTATATTGCTACTGTTTTTGACAATTATATAAACAAAGAAACTGAACTAGTTGTCCTTTGCGCATCCTTCATTCATGTACATGTACAAGTATTATTACATGTAATTAATTGTATTTAGTTCGGTAAATTGTAAAAAGAAATAGACATAGCACATATGACATGCGGAATTCTCTTAATTTGCCCGAAATTACGTCGAACATTAAGTTGTGTTTTGAAAATTAATGGTTCGGAATATAAGATTGGTGCGTGAGTATGAGTTATTAACCTTACCGATCGGTAGGTATACCATTTTTTTATATAAAGGAAGACATACGACAAGCGTAATTTTCTTAATTGTTCGTGATTTAAGAATAAAATATTACTACAATGTACCCGATGCATGACGTCAATATTTTAGAGTTCATCACATTTTAAATGTTCAGAAATTAAAAGAATACGCGGAGCAAAAGCCAAACTTGTCTTGACACTTAGAGCAACGGAAATTCAACTTCACAAATAGATCATATCCTGGTAGGCAGAGAGATAAGAGAACGGGTCAAAAACATTAAAGCAAAAAGGACAACAGAAGGTAACATAGACCAGAAAATATTACACGGGAAACTTGAAATACGAAACGGAAATAACGAAACACACCCATCCCTCGACTATTCACCACGGTCCTAGACCAAGTGGTACCAAACACAATAAGGGAAACGCCAAATTTTAAAGAAAACAGAAACATTGACAACCCTGATTGTACTAGCATTACGGAGCCCCTGTCCGAGCCTAAACGAGGTATTTCCAAATGGTTGGATAGGAAGAAGGAGACTAATTGAGTGGCCACCCAGATCGCCAGACTTGACGCCCCTAGATTATCCTTAATGGGGATATTTTAAAAGCAAAGTATACGTGAATCGTCCAGCGAATGTGGAAGATTTAAAAGAAAGAAGTCATCAAGAAACGCGGCGCGTATCACCGAGAATTATCGACAACATTCAAAAAGAACTTATTAATCGTCTTGGCTATAGTCGGGCTGCGAATGATGCGCAGTTTGATCACTTAATTTAGTTGTTTTTGAAATTCCTTTCTGGTAAAGTTACCGTATTGTATGTAAAAAATGCGCTGTTTCAAATTCAACAAGAAATGGCGGTTGCCTTAATTACAAAAAATTCAACGGCTTGGCATAGCCACTCGCATTTTACATTTCATTCTCCACAGGAGGTATTTTCAGTGGATTGATTTCCTATCCCAAGAATCCAATTTCAGACAGTACATGTTCTTGTTCTACAATGAGTTATACTTGTTTAATTCGTCATGTAACTACCTTACTTCCCTAATGAATCTAGGTAGGAGTAGGGTAATGTAACAATTTATTTTATTGCACCCGACCTCGTTCCCGCCCAGCCCTTCAACTGCCGCGGAGCCTTGGCTAACGGATGCCCGGCTGGATATACACTCAAAGAAATAGTATGGGTAAATTCAACAAAAAAAAAATGGTTAACTAACAATATCGTTAATTTTGTTAAACCAAACTATATTGATGGTATTTGTAAACAAGAGGTGATTGTTATTTTAATTAATAAAAAGTTGTCGTACAAAAAAACAAACATTAACTTAAAAAATAGATGAATAAGGCTATTATTTTGTTCGTCTGACTATTATTTTGTTGAATTCTGTTAAATTAAACTAGATAATAGTATATTTTATTTTTAACTATTATCGAATTGTAATTCTAACCCAGTATTAGTTCGCTGTATTATTGTACTAGGTAGATAAACCAATATTATTGTCGTGTTCTAGAAGTTCTAAAAGAATTACCATAAAATTTGCTTGCTTACCATGTAGTCTATTACAGAAATTATTCCCAGATGACGCCACATACAAATCACTGACAATAATCAATCATGCATTCATTATCTCATACTATTATGAATTTATAGAAAATTAATAAAATGATTGCAATGTTCAAATTCTCTCAGGGATCATCGATATATTTGGATGGATCTTATAAACGATCTCTAATCTTTGGTTTGGGTGGTCTGATGTCTCAATACTGAGATTTTGGCTAACCAAAAAAAACTTCATCATACAATAAAGTGTAGATCAACCTAAAAATTAGTTGGTGAACAAAAAACAAAGTCGTTGTACTATTTAATTGTAGACCAAATTGAAAATGGTTAGTGAACATAAAAAAATGTCATTGTACTATTTAATTTGTTACAAGAAGATATGATTATTAAACTACTATTTGTTTACGAAAACAAATAAAGTTGTATGACTATTCTTTTCTTTAACTATGAAACTAGATAAGCGCGATTTTATATGCTCTTTTTGGTTGAATTTACCTATCATTTTCTTTGAGTGTAGAAACGAGTATCGAGAAAAAATTGTATTCTTAAATATGGAATAAATCTTATTTGATTTTTTATATTCACCGTATTGTATGTAAAAGAATGAGCTCTTTCAAGTTCCGCAACAAAAAATGGGCGTTACCATCCAAAAAAACATATCGTCACAGATCATGGCTTTGTAAAAACTTGAAAAAAAATTGATGATGATCAAAAGAAGACATTCATTATGAACTTATTGACTTATTCGAGCTATTGTTTCAAAAAAGATGTGAACACTTTTTGTTGAATTTATCCACAACATTCCAAAAGCACTGTATAGATTATTTGGAGTGATGACGCGTACGGGTGGCTCAATGATAGAAAATAAACTTTGATAACGGGGAAATGAGCGGTTGTATCAATCAATATTATAATGATCAATAAATAGGTATATAAAGTAAACGTACCGTATACCTCATTATTCTCCAATTTCCTTGCGGGGGTTCAAGATGAATGGACGAAACGTTTATTCCTTACACGAAAACGTTCTGTTATTCATAATCCCAATCTAAGCGAAACCCGATCCGTCGTAAAATAATATTTAAACAACAAAAGACCCAATTTCATTCTGTCTTGACGCGACTCCCTGCAGGCCGCGCGATGCTCTCAAGAAACTGGAAGACAACAAGAAATTTCCGTAAATACGTAATCCAATACTTATCAATAGAACAGCTTACAGAAACAACTGTGGAGGGTGGTCCACGTATAGCATATGGGGCGACGTCAACCAAATTCCAATTATTTTTGCAAAAGCCGCGTGCTCGGAATAGCAATTTATCAGAATTTGTGCAACCACCACGATGAGTAACACGGAAGGGTCAGGCAGAGGATGTGTGAGTGAAGGAGCGTGTATGGCGGCGGCGGCGGGAGACCCTAGAGGACGATGGACATTGGCTGGACACACCCCACGTAGTTGGGGTGCATATCGCACAATGAAATTATCCTGTGGTGAAGCTAGTGACCATGGACGGCGTGTTACGGGCGCTAGAAACAAGTTTATTGTGTCTTTTTTCCTAAGACACTTCTTTCAATATTTTTAGTCCACAGTAGGTAGCGCCCTTTTTTTTTTTAATGATTAGTAACGGGCTGAATTTTCGTGAGTAGCTTCGTTTTGACGAGAAGCCCAACTTTTCCCTCTGCGAAAATTCTCGGTAGTGGTAGCGAATAACTGCGCTTTTGGGTGCAGTAACAGTTAGTTTTTTATTTAAATCTTGAGATAATTTGATAAAAAACACGAAAAAACATTTGTCCTACAAAATCGATGGTTTGACCGAATCGTCCCCCACCTCCAACATGTCCAAATAACGAGGTCACAAAAATGATTAGTAACCAGCTGATTTTACTTTTTACTATGGCTTAATTAATGTTTTTACAATGAAATGGCCACATTGGCCTACAAATTGAATAGTATGGTTTTTCAGTCCAACGCTCGGAAATTGTCAGTTCCACGCTAACACTTTTCTCATTTTCGTCTTTTTCTCTTGGTGTGGAACACGATTTTACTAATGTCCTACAAAAAAAGTGGTATATATTGATAAAAAAATTAAAAACACTTATTTTGAAATTTCATTCCATAGATAAAAGTTTTATATTATTTTTTAAATATTTTAATTGAGTTGATGAAAATAAGTTGTACAAAATTAATAAAAGAGGTGCTCCAAAATCGAATATTTTAATAATTTAATATATTTTAATAATTTATAGTCTGTTAAAAAATATTAAATTACACCTAGAAGTGTGTAAATCCTAAAATGCTTGTTAATGGCCAGCCCGTGTCATTTTTAAATTATAATTTTTTTTAAACACGTAAAAAAACATACAAAAGCAGATCATTACAAATTTTCTCCAATAATTTTAAAACGGTTGAATATACAATGTGACTTACTTAAGAAGAAGACACCCTTATAACTTTCTTATTTTTTTTTCCGATTTGAATCAAATTTTGATCGAATATAGAACAAATTAGGATCTAATTATGATCAGAAAAACATTTGCTTGTTACAAATGCAAAGCCACCTGCGATATCAAAATATGCGGAAATAATAAAAAAATCATATTAGGCATTCCTTTATCGGAAAATTTTGCTAATGAAACTTCAGAATCGTCCAAAAACCGTCCAAAATTGAATCGAAAAAAAAAACGATATTGAAATTTTGATTAAAATAATGTCCAAGTCGAAAAATGTCATTTTAATGGGTTTTTTGTTTAGAAAACTGTACTATGACAATTTTGTTTTGAAATTTAATCCAAGCTGCCAGGTAGTTGTCAAGCAATTTGCAGTTTTTTTAAAATAATTATTTTTGAAATTAAAATTCTAATTTTTTTATTTTGATTAAATTTTGGACATGAGGTTTGTGGATAATGCTGAACAGGTTTCTTTAACGAAATTTTCCGATAAAAAAAATGCCTAATATGATTTATTGATTTTTTCCGCATATTTTGGTACCGAAGATAGGTGGCTCTGCATTTATAGGAAGCGAATGTTTTTCTGATTATTGGCTAGGTATTCAAAAAAAAAAAATTATTTTTATATAAATTTTTTTTTTAGTAATTTCCCCAATTTTTTCATAAAACTTTTCATATAAATTATGTTATTTTCGAATTAAACAAACACTTAAACATTAAAAATAATATTACATTAGAATTATAAAGAAAATTTTTCGGTCTTGTAGTCAAACATTTAATAAAACATAAAAGTGCATGAAAAATTCTAATATTTGCAACGAATCTAAATATGCAAATTAGATTTAAAATCAAGAGAAATGTCTTTTGATAATCTGAATGTAGCCCAGTCGATGAAGCTATTTTCCCACAAAAAGTTGCAAACTGTGTAAACTTTTTTTTTAACGAGTTCGTGAAAGTGTGTAGAATAATATCCTGAAAAGTTTACATTTCGCTCGGATGCGGAACATAAAAAAAAGTGAAAAATAATTTTTTTTCATCCATTTTTTCAAAATTTTGAAATTAGTTCAAGCTAGAAAAAAAAACAAAAAATACAGATGGATAGATCACGTATTTATGAACAAAAAATGTGCTAACAAAGTTTATCGCTAAAGCCACGGTTTTCCCGGAAAAAATAGTCAAGTGTAACGTTATAACTCGGAGCGAGATCCATGCGTGCAAGCGCTTGAATACGCATGACTGTGACACCAACGCACTGAATTACATGTCACTAAATCAGAATTTTTTTCAATCTATATGAGAAAATATGCTTATATATATATATATATATATATATATATATATATATTATTATGCCCGAACTCAATCGTCGTAATAAAAAATATAGAAAAAAATTCTTTCTTTATTGAGAACTGTTAAAAAGTATGTACACTTCATGATTATTATGGTTTATTAAGTTGTAGTAACGTGGATCTAAAAAAAGTACATCTCAAATCATTTTAATTTAATTGCTTGATGATATTCTTGATAAATATATATATTGGAGGCTTTAACTTGCTGAGAAATTGACCCATTGGAAAAAATAAAATATCACTATTTCGGAACAATTGTATACTTTTCGAATGTTTAAACACAAATTCGTTTACTTTTATGCATTTTGTTCGAAAATATGATTAGAAATTGTCATCGTCACGATCTTATCCTTAAATATCTTTGATTGTTTGGAATATAAATTCTGGAACTTTTCCAATACATTAACAAATGTATAAGGAATTCAATGGATATAGCTGAAATGTGGATAGGTGTATCTGTAATAAATACAATACAGTAAAGGCACGTAAAAATTCATGCGAGAGATTCGGCGGCTATGTGTGGTGTCTGTGTATGCGTTCATAATTATATATTTTCCCTCCAGACTCACTACTTATCCTCTTAGTTGCTAAGAAAAATGTTGAGAAATCGTAATCAGAAAGCGAAAAAAGCTTTATTTTACTTGTTAGAACTGCTAAGAATTTTTAGAGGTTCCGTAGTATACATTTAACCGTGCGCTTGGCCGAGTGACAAAGTTACTTCACAATTTTTTTCCGGGAAAACCGTGGCTTTAGCGATAAATTTTATTAGGACATTTTTTGTTCAGAAACACGTGGTCTACCCACCTGTATTTTTGTTTTTTCTAGCCTGACTTAACTGAAAAAATTGATTAAAAAAATTTTTTTTCACTTTTTTTATGTTCTGCGTCCGAGCGGAATGTAAACTTTTCAGGATATTATTCTATACACTTTCACGAACTCACTAAAAAAAAATTATACAGTTTGCAAGTTTTTGTGGGTTTCACTATAAAATGATCTCTGTCGTCTGGGCTATGACTCCATCCACTACTAACAAAAAACACGATTTGAATTTTTTTTTCAATTTGGAATTCACTGGAACCAAAAAACGGGCACTTTTTTGTGTAAAAAATCAACATTTTGCCTTTATTTTCCTTGAACCGTTTTTTATTTTGCAGGTATCAAAATCTGCCAACAAAATTTGAAGCTACTTTAATAAGCTTTAATTTGGTTCAAGGTACATGTTAAAACGTTTTTTTAAACCAGTTTCAGGGCTACGTTCAAATGCACCTAACATTAATTGTATCTTGGCAACGAGGAGCCTAAACAAAATTTTCATTCAAAGATCAATAAAACTTTAAAATATACTTCTATCGGCGTACTTACTGAGCAATTGATAACTTAATAAGCATTTTAAGACAAAACTTTTAAAGTAGAATTATTCACAACTAACAGGGTTTATGCATACAGCCTCCATTATTTCTAGCGCTCAGCCATATTGGATATATAATATAGAATGTCAGACAACTATTTTATGCCCACTACAATCAGATACTACCAATATCTTACCAAATTGTTGGTGCTCAAGATTAACATTTTCTACTAATTCTTCAGACATTCAACCAGTTTTGCACAATCCGACGACTTTGCAGGCGCGTTTTTTACCTGTTACTTTCACCCTTTTGTATCTGCAGCTAAAGAGATGAAATGGGTTAAATTAACTATGAAAGAGTTACATTTTAAGTGACAAGAGGGAATTATGGATGTGCATTGTTAGCCGAAAACTACCTGCCCGTATCCGCAAAGGGTTATTGTTACACACAAAGGGTTAGGGCAAATTACAAAATAAACATGATCGATCCCTTTATAATGTTTATGTTATAATAATAATGATTTTATGGTGTTAAAGCAAACCGGGTAAACACAATTGTGCGAATTGATCCTTTGGATTAGATAAAAAATGGGAAACTAATGGGTTAATCGGTTAGGTGGGACGTGTATGAATTAGTTTTAAATAGGAATTTAGTTGATCGCTTGTATAACAGGTCGATGAGAAATACTATATTTTTAAAAGTCCATTTTACATACCAAATTTTACAAAAGTAAGGAATAACATTTCTAAATAACGAAAAGTAGGTACTTTGAATTTAGAAACTGCTGCTATATAACACGAAACTACTCCTCGTTTAATTTATTTAACGCTGTTGAGTTATGTAAAAATATGACCGGCAGTAGAACATGTTTAGGTGAATTTCTCGTTGCAATATTTCAAACAAATTACATTAAAAGTTACCCGTCTAACCCATTAGCGTGGCCATGTTTAAGTAATTGCTCGGAGTGATACTGAGGACGCTTTTAAAAAGGGTGTGTTGCAATTTGCTCTAAGAGATTGATGAATAATTTCTTAAGTTTCAAAATAAGTGGATTTGCATCCATCCCCTCGATGCTTTCAGCGGGGCGGAATTTATCAAGAAAGACTAAGTTAGGTAAAGTGTAGCTCATAAATTGTTTATCGACTTGACTCGGAGGTATTTATATACTAGTTAATAGTAGTAGGCGTGCTGCAGCGTTTTTATCCATCATCTGGCATTTGGTAGATCACATTGATGGTTTGAAAGAAAAATCATTTGAATATTCATGATCATGTGCCATCAAAATACATATTAATATTATCAAGGCAACCGATAGGTAGGTGTACATAAAACACGTTATTCTTTACTGGGGATACACAGTTTCCCTGAACAAAAGTTCGCTGCTAGGCAAAGTAAACTACAGGATACACATTACAAAACAACCTTATTTGGGTGCCATAAAGTGAAGATTCTCATTTTCCCAACCAAAAGTCAGTTGAATAATTAAAGATTTTTTTAATATAAAAAACAAGTCATATTTTGTAGATTAGTGATATGGACACCAATCCCAAAAGTGTGAGAAATATTCAGGGGTGAGAAATATTCATCTGAATTGACTAAATCACTAAAGATAAAAAGACATCAAACTGGGTGATTAGAGATTTCTTTTGCAATTAAAAACAATAAAAACTCTAAAAATATAAAATCCACCACCTTAATTGATGGAGATTTGTGCGTAAGAGTATTCAGAAGTAATCACATTACAACATGATAATAGCCATTTAACGAGAAGTTCTGTTTTTTTTTTAATAAATAAATAAATAACCGTATATTAGATATTGTAACTTACACCGTTCTTATAGGTGGTGAAGGGTGAGGAAAACGAGGGGAGGGGCGATTTAGAATTTTGATAATAGTGGGGGTGGATGAAGTAAAAAGAATTTTTGAGGCCTTTGGTTCTTGTACACACACTAAATCACAATTTTATTTTTTTCACCCCCTTTAATAACGGGGGGCAGGGTTGGAAAAAAAACAGTTTTTTCATTTTAAACAAAAAAAACCTGTTTTTTTGTTTGAAACAGTTTTTTTTTAAATAGTTTTTTCGATGTTTTAAATGGGTTTAAAACGTTTAAAACTATATTCAACTGAAATTAAATGGTGCCAAATTACTGTGTCTCCCACTACTACTTGATGCCAGATGGCGCTCTTAAACGGATTTTATAGCACTCTACAAATAAAATGTTCAGTTTAGTGCATGTGACCACTGACCGTTTGACTCATATGAGTAAGTCTACAGAGGCTATTTTTTTGTGAGTGTGTTTACTGTTTTTATCGGAATTATTTATCGGAATGAACCGTCATCGGCACTTTTCCTGCTTTTCCACAAAGTCCAAAATAAACATTTCTTTAAAACATCTTACTGTGTTTTAAACAGTTGTTTAAAACATCGAATTGTGTGTTAAAAATGTTTTAAACGTTGTTTTAAACACGGTGCGATGTTTTAAACATGCCAACCCTGGGTGGGGGTGGTCATGGGGGTGACTTACCTTAGCTTCTCTTATATATACTAAACACCAATTTTATGGACTCTTACTTGCTTGATTAATCTATTTACCCCCAGGCCCGTCGAGAGGGGGGTGGTGCGGGGCCCGATTTTCGGACCAAAAAAAATATTTTTTTTCGGATTTCTCCCCCCCGCTTTTCAAAAAATTTCCCCCTATTAAAAAATTTATTTTCGAATTTCTCCCCGCCGCTCTCAAAAAAAATTCGGACTGAATTTTTTTTTTCAGATTCCTCCCCCTCGGGCCCGTATTTCTCTCCACGGCCCTGTTTACCCCAATTTAACCCTCAACCCTTCAACAGATTAAGATCAAAATATAATCTAGTTCCAGATCTCGTTAAAATACATATGTGTACCAAATTTCAAGTCAATATCTTGAACGGTTCCAGAGTAATCGTGCGCACAAACAAAGTTACAGACAGACCGACAGACAGAAATTTTTTCTGCTCAAACTTAAAACTCGACGTTTCATGATATTCTAGCCTATTTAGACAACAAAAATTTAATTTTCTTTTTTTTGCATCACTATACTTCCACTGGGCGTGGAAGTAATAAACGACAAGGAAATAATATCTGGAATGTGGTTGACAAGGACGGAAATTTGATACATTTTTGGTGAAAAAAAATATACAAAATGGTCACTGAACAAATAAAATAATTAATGGATAGAAGGTATGAAATAGAGAAAGGAGATTTTTTGCAAATCATTTTACAAATTCTTTATATCCCTCGCTTACCGAAGAGAGAAGTATTTGACTGAGAAAAATAATATTTGGGTGGTAATTGAGCCTTATTGCCTTGAAAAAAATCTGGTATATTTTGATCGAAAAATAAAGAGACCAAACCCCATCTTGACTTTGATTGATACCCGTAATACACTCAAAGAAAATGATAGGTAAATTCAACCAAAAAGAGCATATGAAATCGCTCCTATCTAGTTTCATAGTTAAATCAATCAGAAAAGAATAGTCATACAACTTTATTTGTTTTCGTAAACAAATAGTAGTTTAAAAATCATATCTTCTTGTAACAAATTCAGTGGCGCAGCCAGAAAATTCATCTGGTGGGGGGGGGCAATAGAACCGACCTCCTCAGAGGATGAGGAAATTTTTTCAGAAAATGGTTGAAAACGGATGTGTGTAGATTCCTGTACTAGATAATATTGGCATTAATTACAAAATATGTATTTCAAGGGATAATTTATATACTGCTTTGTACCGCTTCTTTATTTTTTGGCTCATGGAAGACGGCTTGGGGGGGGGGCATGGCTCCCCCCTGGCTGCGCCCATGAACAAATTAAATAGTACAATGACATTTTTTTATGTTCACAAACCATTTTCAATTTGGCCTACAATTAAATAGTACAACGACTTTGTTTTTGTTCACAAACTAATTTTTAGGTTGATCTACACTTTATAGGCCAGTCCAACACGCTGTCACTTTGCTTTGTTTGTACTACAGCAGCCATTTTTTGTTGGTAAGTTAGGGTTTTCGACAGGCCTAAAGGGCGCCATACACGTTCAGTAATCTCATTACCTGAATTTTCGCATTTTTTCAATCATACTTAATTCAATAATTATAGCTAGATATGCTTTTTTCTTAAATAATGGGCATGTAAGGTGTGAAAAATAATGACAGGGAATGACGGGGAAATTTTTAGTAATGATATTTCTGTAATGATGTGCTGGAATGACATTATTGCTGAACGTGTATGGTGTCCTTTAGGCCTGACAAAAACCCTAACTTACCAACAAAAGATGGCTGCTGTAGTACAAACAAAGCAAAGTGACAGCGTGTTGGACTGGCCTATTGTATGATGAAGTTTTTTTTGGTTAGCCAAAATCTCAGTTATTGAGACATCAGACCACCCAAACCAAAGATTAGAGATCGTTTATAAGATCCATCCAAATATATCGATGATCCCTGAGAGAATTTGAACATTGCTATCATGTTATCAATTTTCTATAAATTCATAAGAGTATAAGATAATGCATGATTGATTATCGTCAGTGATTTGTATGTGGCGTCATCTGGGAATAATTTCTGTAATAGACTACGTGGTAAGCAAGCAAATTTTATGGTAATTCTTTTAGAACTTCTAGAAGACGACAATAATATTGGTTTGTCTACCAAGTACAATAATACAGCGAACTAATACTGGGTTAGAATTACAATTCGATAATAGCTAAAAATAAAATATACTATTATCTAGTTTAATTTGACAGAATTCAACAAAATAATAGACAGACGAACAAAATAATAGTCTTATTCATCTATTTTTAAGTTAATGTTTGTTTTGTTGTACGACAACTTTTTATTAATTAAAATAACAATCACCTCTCCTCTCACCTCTTGTTTAAAAATACCATCAACAGGTACCATACGGCTAAGCGCTCCCTACTCTTCGTGCTCTATATCAAGAACGGTTGAATGTATAAAATATTGCTTGAAACAAATTTTGTAGAGAATTTTATGCTCTACAACTTTTATAATAAATCACAATGACATTTAGAGCATAGAAAACGAGATATTTACAAAAATCGATTCTTGCAACCTTTGACCTTGAATATCTTGACTCGCATACGCGAGATCTGAGACTTTTGAGCCAACCTATAAAATGCCAAAACAAAGATTTATACAAGTTTACAGCTTTTTATCTTTCATTCCGAGATTTACCCTTTTTTTACCTGATATGACTGGATTATAAATAAACAAATTTTAAAAAAAAGATGCTAGATTAGCGTGCTTCTGACTCTCCACATTTTTCAGTATTGAGGCATGTCCACCTCGCTTATACATTGCCCACAGGCTTGCATAAAAACCCAACAAATTTGAATTTGTAATTGGCTGCCGCTGTCAACCACCATAGTGCTTAATCCGCACACCGCAGCATTACTAACTCGCCCACCGCCGTCGGTCTGCTCCAATTTGCCGCTGTAATTACGAAAACTTGAAGAAGTTATTACCAAACGCCATATGATCCGCTTCCAGTCGACGCCGACGTATGCCATCGAACCACAAATGTCAACGAAATCATATCAGTGATTGCGAAAACGATCGGGTCCAAAATTACTTAATAACCTCTTATTAGTGGTACGTACAGCTTAAGACCCAAAAAGTAGACTTTAAATTAGAGTTTATTAAAGACGTATTATTTCGCGGCAATATGGAAGTACCCGCCCTGTTCCGGTTTCAAATTAGCGGTTTTATTTTACCTTTTTCCAACAAAAGTAAAGCCAAATAATAGACATTTACTTCTACGTCTGCTATTAGTATTAAAACAGTCTCTTAAGTTCGTATTATGCTTATGGGTATCTAGTTTCTTCGGTCGGGCTAAGGAAGGACCTATTGATTATCGGCAATCGACAGATGCTTCTTTAATTTTTGGTTCTAGCCAGCGAGGGACAACTGTTGGTGGCCAACGCTGGGCTTGATTACGTGTAAAAATTCATGAGATAATCTGTTTCAGGTTTTGTACTTTGTTAAGTTTAATCGTGAGATGGGCAAGGTGTAGAAACTTCATTTATCATTTTATGCTTAATATTTGATGTAAAATGAGTGTGAAAGGTCGTTTTCTAAACGTTTTAAGACTCCAACTTCCTGTCTTTGGTTAATACTCTAGTATAATATAATTAATTTTAATTAGTTATTACGAAGGTAATATGCTAGGGTACCAGGACGAGCAATAGGTCGCCGTCGTGTTTATTTTTATTTTATTTTATTTTAGAAATACCCCATCCAACAGTAGAAGTACCAATTACAGGATGGAAAACAACAAATAATATACTGTATACAAAGATACATAATAAGTTGTACATAACAAATCACAACATAAAATGATAATATTACGTTATATAATAAGATATTATAATTTCCAGTTTTTTATTGTTTTTAATTGTGTATCAGAGGCGTAACTAGACAGACGTCATGGGCCCCAGGGCAAAAAGTTGTTGGGGCCACCTATTATATTATTTTCTTAATACCTAAAAAAAAATTTGTTTTGATCCCAACATTTTTTGATGAGCCAGCTGGGGCCCTTGGTCTCCCGGGCACCGGTGATTGACTTGTGTAAAACAAATTTGTACTAGCACCAATAAATTGATTTGGTTTGTACCTAAATATATGTCTACATTGTATTGAGGTTGGCTAATTATTTATTTTATAAAGTATACAAAAATATTCAGAGAGTGCCACTGTGTCATGTCGCCATCAAAGAGTAGATAATTAATTTTTGTTGCTGTCGCCTATTAAATATTTTCTGCTCAGCAGTCTAAGAAAGTACAAGATATCAAATCGATAACTTCATACATTTGTCACATTTGGTCGACTTTAGGATTAAAGAGAGGAACCATTTATATCTTATAAAAGACAAAACCGTCATAATCTTCAATTTAGGTATATGGTAGAATGTAGTCAACACTTAAGAAAACTCATGCATAAATTTTTTTTTTTCACACATGGGAAAAAGTACCACTTTGTGCACTTGTTGCACAACTAACTTCTCCTGGTGTTCTAATAGGCGTTGATTCACGTTTCGGAAATAAGCAATATGGAGAATTTAATTATAGATTTATGCATCTCAAATTTATAGCGATAACGCTATAAATAAAATTAAAATCGAAGTAAATATATGTATATTTGTTTTTAATACATGTTCATATTTTATGTGATTTTGGTATTTTTTAGTATATTGATATTATATTTTTATATCGAATGTTTTTATTTTTCTTAGCGACTCCATGGAAACTTCTCCATTATGGATCGAGTTTTCCTTTTTGTTTCTTAGCGACTCCATGGAAACTTCTCGCTTTTGGAACTTCTCGATTTCCAGTGAGTGAGTCGCTATAGTCGCTATATAATAATAATCTTTGTTATCATAATAAGGACAGAATCTAATTTTATTGATAAATACAGTCATATTTTTTTGGCGATAGGTAAAAAAATTATGTCAACCTCTAGTACAGGGAAAGTTTGAAAAAAATCACTGTAACTCGAAAAAAAATTGTGCAGACTTTAAACTTTGGTTATAGGTTTAAAATAGGCCAATGTTCACGAATCAAAAAAGTTTAGGAGTTTTACGGATCCGCGGGAACCTATAGGGGGTAAAAAAAATCGATATGGCATATAGAAAAAAATAGTTCAGATAAAAGTTGTTTCTGGCAAAATTATCTTTAATTTGGTGTTTTTAAATTAATTTTATAGTAATAATTAACCGAAATACTGCCATTTTTCGATGGCGGGATGGATTTTTTCTAAACAAACAAAATAAATTGAGCATCTAGGTGATGCTATATATTAACGAAAAACAGCATTTTTGAAAGAAAAATTAATTACTGAGCAATTACAATAACAAAATGCCGACATTTTCTTAACAAAAATGCGAAAACGCACATTCAGTCGGCCATAACTTCTTTATTTTTTGTGATGTAGAAACAAACAAAAATCATTTTAAAGATTGACTAATTAGCTTTAATTACTTCCACATCCAGTGGAAGTATAGTACCTAACGACAAAAAAAATTTTAAAAATTTTTATTCTTCAAATAGGCTTAGAATGTCATGAAATGTCGAGATTTTAAGTTTGAGCGAAAACAAAAATTTCTGTCTGTCGGTCTGTCTGTACCTTTTTTTTGGGCGCACGTTTACTCTGGAACCGTTTGAGATATTGACTTGAAATTTGGTACACATATGTACTCTAACGAGATCTAGAACTAGATTATATTTTCATCTTGTTCCGTCGAAGGGTTGGGGGGTAAATTGGGGTAAATTTGGGGTAAATAGGTAAATCAAGCAGGTAAGAGTCCATAAAATTGGTATTTAGTATATACCAGAGAAGCTAAGGTCTCAAAAAACATTTTGGCATTAGCCATCCCTTTACAGCTTACCCATTACCACCCCCACTCCATTATTAAAGGGGATGAAAAAAATGTGATTTATTGTGTGTACAAGAACCAGAAACCTCAAAATATTTTTTTACTTCATCTACCCCCACTACCACCCCCTATCACCACCCCAACCCCACTACCGATGTGGGGTATCGTTTTATGGGTTTTTGGGGTAGAGGATTTCAAATATTATATTATTAAAGTTCCATAAACAATTATTTCCACATACGAAATTTTTTCGTTGTGAGTGACTTGGATAGAAAATCTGGATGTGGAAGTAGTGATTCCTTGGGCGGCGGTTTTTTGTTTCTTAGAACTTTTGCTGTCACAGTTTCTAAGATATTCAACATTTTAAACTAAATACTTCATCCTAAAAACGGTCGGATGCCATCTGTAAAATTAAATATCTCCGAAACAATCAACCCTACTCAAATATATAAACAAATAAATTTATTCTCAGTTTATAAACTGATTTTTGATTATTTATTGAGATATTTGCAGAGAAAGAAAAATGTTACGTTTTTTCTAAAATCCCTTTACAGCTTAAAATGCAATTTTTTTTCTAAAGCAAGCACTGTAAACCAATGAAAAAATTTGAACGTCTAGGTCACACTCTATATTAATGAAAAACAGTATATGGGAGGGAATATATTTTTTTAATTACTGACTATTTACATTAACAAAATTGCGACGTTTTTATTTAAAGAAAATGTGAAAAAGTACTGTCTGTAGTTATCTTTGTTTTTTTATGCTATAAAAATAGGAAAAAAATCATTTGAAAGCCTAATTAATCGTTTTTCATTTTGGTTATTAGCGTTTTTGGCCTATAAGTGCCATAGTTTCTGAGATATTTAACATTTAAACTAAATACTTCGTCTTATAAACGTTCAGATGCCACCTTTAGACTTCCAGATCTCCGAAACCATTAACTCTATAAAGATTAGAAAAAATGAAATTCATCCTTAATTTAGTAGCTTTCTTATTAGTAGTTATAACTTAAATCTATCAATTTATATGAAAAGTTGCATAGAACCTTTTCTTCTTAAAATTTAATACTATCTCAGCTCTAATGTTTTTGTTTTTCTTTTAGGTTCCACCCCCTGAAAAGGGGTGGCATCCACCCCCTATAAATTGGCAAGTCCGCGCATAATATAGAAACTTCTTTTTTTATGCATTTACTATTAAGCTGTCAAAAATGAACGAGATCTAATTCATATGACATTATTCCGAAGTTAAAACCTCTAGCATTTCGGTTAATTATTGCTATGAAATTAAATTTAAAAAACCAAGTTACAGATAATTTTGCCAAAAACAACTTTTATTTGAACTATTTTTTTGTAAATTCCATATTTCCCGAGAAAATAGAGAAAAACCGTTTTTTTTTTTAATTAAAAATACCCCTTTTCACCCCCTTACAGGTTCCCGTAAAACTCCTAAACTTTTGTTTCATGAACTTTGGCCTATTTTGAACCTATAACCAAAGTTTAAGGTCTGCACAATTTTTTTTCGAGGTAAAGTACAGTTTTCCTGTACTGCTCAAGTACTTTTAAATGTGCCAGGATAATCGACACTACAAACTATCAAAACCCTTTGGACCTACCAACAACAAAGAAATCCTATAATGTAGCTTTTTACCACTTATTAGTTTATTACACACCCTGCCGTAAAATGAGTAGGAAGGATTCCAATTCATTAGAGAACCCTTTCCTGTAACGCGTAAAAAACGGAATGGTACCCCTTTTTTACCTGGTCGCGTGCCCGGCTTATAAAACGGCGATAATAAGCGGTTAACCTCTAATAACTTAATAAAAGGAATACCTTTAACATGTCTTCTTAGTCGGGAAGGCCTAGTAACCCTTGCGATGTCGTTTTTTTGGTAGTTTTTTACCTGGCCACGCGCCTCTTGTATATTTTTATAGCGGGCTATAAAAACTATTGTAAACAAAGGGTGGATAGGGTTTACTATTATTATTTATACAACTAATAAGTGTTTATTTGTGGTTTAAACCCTTGCGGTATTTGATGTTTGGAAGATGGTTAGGATTTTTTCTGGTGGGATTGTAAATAATTTCTATTTAGTCGGAATTTGGGATAGCGTAGACAAATAAACAAGTAAAAAGAAAGCAGTAAGATAATTTGTAGTTATTTATTACAGTTGGACAGATGACGTTAGTTTTGTTAGTTCTGTTCCGTTTTACGGAGGTACTTGTGTACTGTCTATTGTTTTTTTTTTCTAATCAAAGATTCATGTTTGAAAATTATAAAAGGAGGGGCGGAGCGGAGCGTCTTTTGATTATGACATGACTCAAGATTTTAGGGCATTGCGGACTACTTGCCTTATGTAGCACAGTGCAGTTTAGTTTTGAAAGATCACATAATGATTATAATATCGAATAAATATATTTTAACTGTACAAATTTAGTTTCTTCTTTATATGTATTTTACTAAAATATACAACGATTTTACATATGTAAACTCTAGCATCCATTACCAAAGAATCTGGTAATTTTGAAAAATATCGCATTCGCCAAGCGGAGGGCCGGTGAGTAATATTGATCACGGCCTGACCCCCGTGCTAACTCCATTATTATTGGCCAGCGTCAAACTATTGGGGTAACTTGTTCCCCCAATGTCCATAGGGACTGACCCTTCCAAATACTTGTTTTTATTTCATTCTGTACCCATTACGAACATTTTACTAATGCAAAAAAACCACCGTTGACTTCGTCCGACTCATACGGGTAGGACAGAGACAGCACGCTTTGTGCGTCCGAATCCATAAGAAATGCCGGCCGGTGCTCAGTTAAACAAATATGGTGGTTAAAAAGATGGGGTGGCAAGGTCGCGTCAAGGGTAATTTGGAATATTTTACAGATTGAATGGACCCACACAAAAATGTGAAAATAACATATGTACGCACATAATGGTCAGTCGGAGAATAGTATTCTGATATTAAATGGGTTCTTCTATTGCTGGAAATAATTGATGGCCTTTTGTCGAATGTATTTCAATTGAAACAGATTAATGTGTTCCTCAATTGAGCGCGCAGCCTTAACTAATTATAACGTTAGTTTTTTTTTGTCATTCAAATTACCTAGTAATAATGCTACTTTTGGTGTAGTATGTTTTTGCGTATATCCATTTTAAAATTTGATTTAATGAGTAAGGCATAGAAAATATATGTTGAATTTATAGCATGAACTGAAAATGTTCTGAGCGGTGGATTTTGTATATTGTACTAGTTGTTTTTTTCAGTTGAGAACGCTGTGAGTGTTTTATTTTTTTAATTATCAAATTATTCACTCTCAATAAGGGACCTAGGCAGCGTTACCACATTTGGTAGATTTTGATTTCTTTTTAGTAGAATTTTAAGGACTTTTTGTAAAGTTTGGTAGGTAAAATTTGCTGGTAAATTTCTGATAATTCTATCAGAAATCTACCAGCAAATTTTACCTACCAAACTTTACAAAAAGTCCTTAAAATTCTACTAAAAAGAAATCAAAATCTACCAAATGTGGTAACGCTGGACCTAGGCTATTCTTTAATATACAAAATACAACAAGACAATGGTTAGTTAACACTATTTGTGGTTATAACTGCTGGTTTTCTTCTTGCTCTACTGTAATCTGCCCATTACTCTGTAGTTGTGACTTTTGCGTTTTTCTTTAAAGTTATTTTTTTGAAAATTATTGAGGTTTTAAGATACACAAATAAAGAAAAGTTAGACATGCTAAAAATGTATTTCGAATCAAATAGAAATACTAACGAGACATCACGAATATATGAGGATTACTTTCTAGAACGTGTGCAACTGAATCAAAAGTATTTTAGGTACCCTGTTATTAATTTAATAAATTATATCGAAGATTTAATGGAAAAAAGAAATGATTATGAGACAGATAATGAAGAGAGAAATAACGTTGTATTAGAATACGTATAAGACTACAGCATCTGTAAGACAAATTTCAAATGAGTTTGTCCCAAAACAACTATATATACAATTTTAAAGAAAAAAACCGCTGCCCAAGGAATCACTACTTCCACATCCGGATTTTCTATCCAAGTCACACAACGAAAAAATTTTGTATCTGGAAATAATTGTTTATGGAACTTTAATAATATAATATTTGAAATCCTCTACCCCAAAAACCCATAAAAGGGCGGTGACAGGGGGTGGGAGTGGGGGGGTGGATGAAGTAAAAAAATATTTTGAGATTTCTGGTTCTTGTACACACACTAAATCACATTTTTTTTTCATCCCCTTTAATAAAGGGTGGGGGTGGTAATGGGGGTGGCTAATGCCAAAATTTTTGTTTGAGACCTTAGCTTCTCTTGTCTATACTAAATATCAATTTTATGGAACTCTTACCTGTTTGATTTACCTATTTACTCCAAATTTACCACAATTTACCCCCCAACCCTTCGACGGAACAAAATGAAAATATAATCTAGTTCTAGATCTCGTTAAAGTACATATGTGTACCAAATTTGAAGTCAATATCTCAAACGGTTCCAGAGTAAACGTGCGCACAAAAAAAGTTACAGACCGACAGACAGACCGACAGACAGAAAATTTTTTTTCGCTCAAACTTGAAATTTCGACGTTTCATGACATTCTAAGCCCATTTGAACAATAAAAATTTTAAAAAATTTTTTTGTCGTTACTATACTTCCACTGGATGTGGAAGTAATTATTATTACCCATTCAAACCAACCATCGTTCAAGGTATACAAGAAAATGAATATGGGATAAGAGTCGCCTACTGTGGAAGCTTCATACAAAAATGTCCACAGGACTCAAAAGTATTTTATGGTCAGACGAGGTTCACTAATTGTTATGTTTTCAATGGACATAACAAGTCCTCATATAATTTCAAATCAAATTTGGACTCAACTTTTGGTGTGGCATCAAATCATCCATTGACGATAGTTCATATAAAAAAAATACTTTCCAGGTAATAGTACTATCGGACAATTTATTTATAATGATAATTTGAACGGTGCAGATTATTTGTGAATGCTGCAAGAACAAACAATACCAGCTCCTAGATTTGCTGTAGAAGATATTAATCATATTTGGTTTCATCATGATGGTTGCCGAGTACATAATAGCGGCGTAGTAACACGATACTTAAGAGGAATTTTTGATAATAAAATTATTGCAATTGATGGAAATGATTTATGGCCAGCCAAATCTCCCAATCTCACTCCGTTGGACTATTTTTATTGGGGCATATAAAATACAAAGTTTATGCCTTTGAATCATCAGAAAATGTAGAAGTTTTAGAAGAACGAGTAAGAAATACTTTGGCTGATGTTAACAGAAACAAGCTAAAAACGTACTCTTCGCAGGTTTACTAAACTTTTTATATAATTGTTACGCATTCTATAAGATACTCTTCGCAGTTTTTTGTAAATAAAGTTAGTTTTAAACATTTTTAATTTTATAGTACGAACTTAGTTGGTGAAAGACTCAGGGTAAAATAAAGTAAAAATTAAAAAAAAAACCATACCATACCCCATGTGGAAAGTATGGATTCCGAGTCAAAAGCGTAAGAACGACCTAACACGTAAAAAAATGTAAAAAATGTAAATTTTTTCAAAAACAAAAATTCTCAAATTTAAATCATTAATAAGATTTGTATTTACTGATCGATTTTGTTCAAAAACAATAGGTTCTTCCCCCAGCTAACACAAATTCCAGTACAATCTGATTTTTCTTTCTTAAGTTATCGTGCTTACAAGAAACGTGACGGACGGACGGACGGACGGACGGACATTTTGAAAGTTGTTCAGAATTCGTTCACAAACACAATGATATGAAAATTTTTTCTCTACGAGCGATATTTACGATTTTAGAAATGTGCCGATAAATACAATATACTCTTCGTTTTTGCGAAGAGTATAATAATACAATAATAAATTAGTATACATAGGAATGATAATATTTTAATTATTGAAAAGGCGGAGTTCAGCTGAAAAAACAGAAATGTCAGATCAGCTGGTCTTACACTCAACCATTAGCTAGTAGATAAATGACAACATCAAACATATTTGAATTATTTGTACAGTACTTAATATGAGTATAAAAATACCTTTGTCGAGGAGTGTTTAATTCAATATTAAAGCAATGTGAAAAGTGTATCAGTCAACAAGATCGACATATTGAACAATACATTTAAGCGTGTTTTAATTATTTTAATTTTAAGTAGAAGCTGATGAAATCTTTTAAAATAAATTTTCTTTATAGTCTGCTTAAAAATATTCGATTTCTTTTTACTCTCCGACGAAAAGAGGGGCCTATTAGTGACCTATATGTTGGTGTGTGCCGCAGTATAACTCAAAAATTTCTTTAGTTTATTTTACTGAAATAGTAGTTTTTTTCAGATTTTTAGCTACGTGGCATCAGGCAGCCACCGGTCAGAGAAGATTTTCTTCCTGTAGCTCTCCAATGCATCAATCAAATTAGATGTAGTTCTCTTTCCCAGATCATCTCACTTTTTGACCACATCAACCGGAGAGAGAATAATATAAAACGGTTGATAGTTAATGGAAAACCAAATGGTATGAAGTGAATAGGGCGCCATTCAAAACGTTAGGCTGATGGGAAGGAGCTTTGGGAGGCCGTGCATCTAACAGGCAACTAATGGCAGGATGCTGCCAAATATGCTATGCAGCAAAGGGAGGTCAACTATTATAACGAATGGATCACAAAAATCTATGAATCTATCAAAATATCGTGAATAGGAATATTTGATGTCGGTTTTTTAAACGTTTGTTATGTGTAATAATAAATAAGAATAGCTAGTAACTATTAATATAAGTGACAGTACAATTTAATAATAAATACACATGGCTAGTAGCTCCTGAGAAAGAATTGCCACCATCATCTTGAGCAAATTCGACTCTGCGTAGCCCCAAACGATTTAAAGCTTTCGAGTTTGGCACATTATACAGATGTAATCACTTATTTAATCCTTTATTTTTGTAAATCCACACGTGGGTAACTGATTCTGACACAGATTTTTCTCTTTTTTGTTAGGCACTATTACGTGGGATTACGTTCAGAATTGAGTTGTACCTTTTTCAGAGATCTGATAAGTGGCGAAAGAATAAAAGGCCGTAACTAAACACTTTGCGTTGGTTATATGAACGCTCACTATCTTCAAGACTATTCAGTATCTTCCACGTAAAACATTATAAATATATGAATTGAGAAGTTATGCCATAAGGTATTTATTAGAGCATCTGTACTCACTTTGTATTTCAGCAATAAATGGTATTAACTGTGTTAACACAAATTTTTATTTAAAAAATGTTTGGTAAAGCACAAGTTATCTATGGATGATAATTCTAAACCAGGTTACCAATGACGTGTTTGTTGTCAACAAGTTTATTCATCAAAAGTTAAGTAATAGTCTAATCATTTAGTGGTCGAGATCGGTTCTACCTGGAAAGTTTTGGAGTTCTGATTTTCGTTTCTTTTATGTTTTTTTGGGGTGCTGATTACGAATTTCCACTTTGCCACCTCAAAAAATTTCGGGAAATATCAAAAAAAGCAAAAAAGAAAAAATGCATCTTTTTGTTTTTTAAACCATGCACTTTTTGATAAAAGTACTATGAAGAAAATCAATAGGCAAAATTTCCTATAATTTGACTCCCCCCCCCCCTTCACATTTTACTCCCTCTGTGTTTTATTTGTGATAGTGTATTAGAAGTTGGAAGTAAAGTGACTGTAGATAAACAAAAGCGGTTAAATACATTTAGTGAAGCAAGTAAGCAAAGGAAGGATGGAAAAGGAATCCATTTGAATGGAAAAAGATCAATTGAAGTTCACGAAAAATGTAGAAATCAGTAAACGTCAATAAAAAACCGCTGCCCAAGGAATCACTACTTCCACATCCAGATTTTCTATCCAAGTCACTCACAACGAAAAAATTTTGTATGTGGAAATAATTATTTATGGAACTTTAATAATATAAAATTTGAAATCCTCTACCCCAAAAACCCATAAAACGATACCCCACATCGGTAGTGGGGTGGGGGTGGTAATAGGGGGTGGTAGTGGGGGTGGATGAAGTAAAAAAATATTTTGAGGTTTCTGGTTCTTATACACACACTAAATCACAATTTTTTTTCATCCCCTTTAATAATGGGGTGGGGGTGGTAATGGGGGTGGCTACTGCCAAATTTTTTTTTGAGACCTTAGCTTCTCTTGTACATACTAAATATCAATTTTATGGACTCTTACCTACTTGATTTACCTATTTACCCCAAATTTACCCCAATTTACCCCTTCGACGGAACAAGATGAAAATATAATCTAGTTCTAGATCCCGTTAAAGTACATACGTGTACCAAATTTCAAGTCAATATCTCAAACGGTTCCAGAGTAAACGTGCGCACAAAAAAAAGTTACAGACAGACAGACCGACAGACAGACAGAAATTTTTTTTCGCTCAAACTTAAAATCTCGACGTTTCATGACATTTTAAGCCTATTTGGACAATAAAAATTTTTAAAAATTTTTTGTCGTTACTTCCACTGGATGTGGAAGTAAAAATAATTGCTGCCCATGTGAAGAGAGCACAACAGAGTGGTCAAACGCTTCAATTACGCTCGTCTGTACTTGGTCTTGGCTTCAAAGATCACAATGCTGATAACACCAGAGTTTATACAGGAACAAAAAAGACTTCCTGCTTCTAAGCGAAATCCTGTGTATAGTGTTAGACAGTTAAAAGTTAGAGAAAACGTTATACAACTCGCTGAAAAACGTAATGATGAATATAGACGAGCCATACTACGACGTGTTGGGCCAGTTCCTAACTTAATAACAGCTGATGGACAGTATCATCTCATGTGTATGAAAAAAATCCCGAGGAATATGGGTGAAAAACGCTCCAGAAGCTATATTAAATCACATTTCATGCAAATGTAAAAAAGGCTGCCGGGGGAAAGGCAGGTCTATATTGTTCGCAAATTTGTTTAAACTGTGAAGGAAACTGCGACAAATTGGAGAAAGCTGATATGGACGAGGATATCCAAAGGTATTTTAAATACTACTTTTACGAACGCAACTTTGAATTCTTCAATATCCTACCCCCGATTGATTTATACCGTAGTCACACCTTGATAGAATTACATTGAATTAACAAAACTGTTCTACATATTTTCTTATTTTTCAGGCGAAACAATCAGAAGGTATTTTTATTGATACATTTAATTTGCGAACACAACTATACATATCTTCTTTAATATTCAAATTGCCATGGTTTTATACCTTAGCTTTGATACAGTCAGGTTGACCTAGCATTACATTTGTTTACGTCTTTCCTAGGAGAACAAAATTCTTGGGATGAAGACAACAAGGACTTCGGACAGCCCGGACCTTCTGCGATAAAGGGCCAAGACGATTCTAATAATCTGTTTAATTATTACATAGTACATATTTCTCTTGTATATTATATTCCCACACATTTAAGAAAATTATTAATAATAATGTTCTCCGCTTACTCTCTGTAATTTGTATTTGCAGGTACTAATTTTTCTCGAAAAGTACATAAGTTTTCATGCCACAAGGGAAAAATCAAAAAAGAAACTTTTTGGGTTTCTTTGAGATTTTTTTATATTTTCGGGAAATTGTCGAATTGGCAAAGTACAAATTCGTAATCAACACCCCGAAAAACATACAAAAACCAAACATCATAACTTTAAAAAATATTTTCCAAAAAAAAAAGAAAGAGACTCTTTTTTTTGCTTTATTTGACATTTCCCGAAATTTTTCAAGGTGGCAAAGTGGAAATTCGTAATCAGCACACCAAAAAACATAAAAGAGCCAAAAATCAGAACTTCTCCAAAACTTTCCAGGTAAAAACTACCAAATGATTGGACTATAAGTGTGAACATAAATAAAGTCATATCCGATTTAGATATTCCATCAGATATTGAAGAAGCCGCTACAAAAGTCTCTTTTACCTGATAAATCAAGAGTTAAATATGAATTGACGTATGGCCAGTACAGAGGGTGGAGGTCAAATACAGTTACATCGAGAGACACGAAGAGAATTCATAAGCAAGAAATGAGCATAAATTAAACTATTTTCAAACTCTTTGTCGTCTAGTATCATAGTTACTAATTGTATTGAATTAGTTGTTAATATTAATGAGTAGAGTTATACATATTGTCTTGAAAATTATATGAATAAATGGTTTTCTAAAGTCTGTTATTTCTCTCATTAACACTCTAGTGCGGTAATATAGATCATTACCTAACTAAAACAAGGAAGATAAGTGGTTCTTATCTAATAATTGTAGCTAACGATTCTATTCTATTTTTTTTATTTTCTACTTGTACAATCGCATCGTAAAAGTCAAAATCTTTATAAGCGACCATTCCGATCTACTCCAACCCTGCTTTTGATCATCGCTCTCTCCGCTATTCACCTCCATCTAACACACTAAACACATACTGACTCTCTTCCTTGCTGAATCGCTAACGATCTTTGCCTTTTTGTATTTACAAATCCCGCCAACTACACGGCACTCACGACCGAAGTATTAACACGACCGAAGTATTAACACGTAATTCAGACACGGTGTGCTCCATTTTGCTTTATGTATCAATTTTACAAAGGGTAAGGCGGTAAGGCCGCACCGCACGCATTATCCACTTTCGCCTTAATGCGTTCCCGAAAAGTTTTTCGTTGTTTCATCTATTATGCAACCAAAAAGTTTATTAAGTATCGAGGAAACGTAGGTACTTAGTGGAGGTTGAAATTTTAAAGTGGAAGCCACACTCTGTTGTGGTAAATAGGAAGTAGCCGGCCAATTTAATAATAAGTATTTCAATATTTTAACCTATGAAATTAAATCATCCCCAAATATTAAGATTTTTAGTAAAGTTTGCTATACCCTAAACGAATTTTTTGCATATGCTTTTGTAATAACTGTAATATTACACCATTTTACTTTTTACATGCTTTATGTTATTTATTTATTTGTTACTTCCACATCCAGTGGAAGTATAGTAACGACAAAAAAAATTTAAAAATTTTTTTATTGTTCAAATAGGCTTAGAATGTCATGAAACGTAGAGATTTTAAGTTTGAACGAAAAAAAAATGTATGTCTGTCTGTCGGTCTGTCTGTAACTTTTTTTGTGCGCGCGTTTACTCTCGAACCGTTTAAGATATTGACTTGAAATTTGGTACACATATGTACTTTAACGAGATCTGAAACTAGATTATATTTTCATCTTGTTCCGTGGAAGAGTTGGGGTAAATTTGGGGTAAATAGGTAAATCAAGCAGGTAAGAGTCCATAAAATTGGTATTTAGTATATACAAGATAAGCTAAGGTCCCCCACCCCATTATTAAAGGGGATGAAAAGAAATTGTGATTTAGTGTGTGTACAAGAACCAGAAACCTAAAAATATTTTTTTACTTCCACACTACCACCCTCTATCACCACCCCCACCCCGCTACCGATGTGGGGTATCGTTTTATGGGTTTTTGGGGTAGAGGATTTCAAATATATTATTAAAATTCCATCTACAATTATTTTCACATACAAAATTTTTTCGTTGTGAGTGGCGGATAGAAAATCTGGATGTGGAAGTAGTGATTTCTTGGGCAGCGGTTTTTTTAATTGCGCTCGTTGACAATTTTAATGTTTATTACTATTTTTACATTTGCACATTAGTTTTAAGGACTGTCGTATTCTATATTTTGTTGTATGTTTGTTACATTTTAAATGTGAAAATAAAATATCATTATTATTATTAACGCTAGTATAATGGTATCAATTGAACCTAGAAACGATCAATCAATTCAAATTAAATGCATTAACTCTTGAAAAACATTCCCAGAGAATTTAAAAGATTCCATATCAAAACACCTACACCGCACAAAAGGTCAGGTGATAGTAACATTCACACTCTTTCCTACATTACATGTTAAATTCTCACACGTTTATTTGTCTAACTTTGATTCTGAAAGGTCCTCCCAGAGCACACATCCTTTACGTCCACTTCAAGCAGCTTGACGCAACTTCCCACGCACGTCAACGTTACACAAATTTAAGGAATATCATCCAACACCCAAAATTGCACATTCCCATGAGCTTGTTTACGTTGCGGAGGTAAACGACCATCGAACGGAGAGTGAAAGGCTTGCGAAATGCTGCAAGGGTTGATAATGAAGGAAAGAATGCAAGGGTTGAACGGCCAATGATGGCAGGTAGAGAGATTCCTTCGGGTTCAACGAGAGGGAAAGGGTTGCGAAAGGGGAGACGTAACGAGAGCGTGCAACACATCGAGACAAGTGAAAGGGTAAACGACCTGCGGAGCACGGAGCTAACGGGTTACGGAAAGGGTGACGAGGGCCAATGGGAAAGGGGTAAGGGTGTGACTGAATTAATTAATTCGGTAGTAATTGCTCCGGTTGCGATGGCGGATAGTTTGATCGCGGCCGGCCATAGCTTGGAATATTAATAACAATATTGCCTATAATTAATTATTTGTGGCACATTCATGATTTTTTTTTGTTTGTTAGGTTTTTGCCAGTGTAAAAATATTTAAAAATTTTTATGAAAAAAACATCTGCGCCAAAAGGATCAGACAGAGGCTGATTTTTAATACTTCTATATACAAAATGTCTCACACCTAAAAATATATAAACTGAAACAAAATTGTTAAATGATAATTAAAAAAAAAATTAATTGAAGGAGGTTGTTAATCTTTCGGAAAATATTATTTCCTTCTTCGTTATCAAAACTTTGACTTCAAGTACATCAAACATGACAGTTTGTTGTCTATGTATTTCCATAGTCACGTGAGACATTAAATTATATTTATTTTATTACTACGGGAGCCCACCCCAACTGTACACTTATTTGCAATAACATCCCGTACACCTATTTTTCGCTATATTAAATCATTCTTTATTTATTTGTCAGTGTCAATGTCATATTTTCGCAATACCAAAATTAACTAAACATGAAAAAATTCTCTCTAAAATTGAAGAGGGATGGTCTATCAGAGCAGTTGCTAACCATTATCACTTAAATAAAAGTACCGTTATGAGTGCAGGTATATTAGGTTGTATTATTTAGAAAATAAACACGATAGTGACTACTGTACTGTCTAGTCGGTGTAGCAAAAAAAATACGTGCACTGTCCAACATGCGCAGACGGTACAAAATTTTATTGACAGTTAAACCTCGCCAGCTCTATCTCTTTTAGTATTTTATTCGATATTATTAATTGGGTATTAAATTTATTATTAAATTATTAAATTTATTAAATTTACCATCAACTTAAGTTATTCGGAGACGTCTAAGGCAGTGGCTACCCCAGCCTTACTGACTCAGTTCATAGGGTAGCTTTCAGAATCTGGCCTTATCTCGGACACAGTTTTTCAACGTCAATGTTTACATTTGTTATAAATCGAAATCATTAAATCATTAACATTTTTCCTAATACCTTACTTATGACATTTCACAATCAATGTCACTTTTTTCTAACCTATATGATAATAAAAAATCTAAATTCCAAAAAGACTGACTCACATCACTTAATATTAGTAAAAACTGAATTACTTGATTTTTCAAGTGTACGGGATTTTATTGCACAGAAGTGTACGTGCGCACGCACCACCCCCCGTTCCTTGGGAACAATGTTTTTCATAAAGATTAAAGCCTAAGGAACAATTTTAGACATGTCCTAAAAAAAATTTTGCAAATATTGTTTTTGTCATTTAACACAAAAACTAAAAAAGATGGAGAAAAACTTTCTGCCCAAAAAACAAAGTGCATAAAATTTTCTACAATTTTGTTCCTGCACAATATTTGGATAGGAGTTATCATTTTCCAGATAAATGATTCAACTCTTAAAATAAGATATAAAACGTAAGAAACACCTCATTCGCTTTCAGATTCACTATCGCTGTCTCCCGATACATCGAATATTTCTTCCTTTACTGCTTCATTTATTATACCGTTATCATCCTCACTTTCGTCTATTATGATTTGATTTGGAATCATCTCGTGAAGAATTTCAGTAAGTGATTTAGGCAGTATTTTATTAAAAATCAACTTTAGTGTCAATTGATAAAGACAAATCTTTGTCACTGCATTTCTTTGATCCATATATAGCACATGTAAACTCCTCTAATGATGCGACTAATTTACCATCAATATTCCAGCTGCTCCCCAAATCTTGAAATGTTCAAATATATTTGGTATATTTGGGAGAAAGTAACATTTTTAGGGGTTTTATCTTTCCTTTTCCTTTAAAGGTGCTGAGTCGCATCCAGTAAATGAATGAAGGCCCAGTAATGCCGAACACTTTTGAGGCCCGTACTCTTCCGATAATGCGGATATGTTAATAAGCCTTCTTTTATTGCCAAATCCGGTATCAAATAGCAATTTACATTTAATTTTATTGGAATGAGTCAGAAGATAATCCAAAAGATGTTACTACACTTTTAACCCCAATCTGTTTATAACCCATTGTTTCCGTTTTCGAGATAAATATCTGCAAATTATAATATTATTATTAGTATTATTAATTTTTTTCAGTTTATTTTATTTTTTGTTATGTTAATAATATAAAGTTATATTATACGCCGTACAATAATTGTCAAAGTTATTTCCTCTAAATGATTTACCGATATATGAATTTCCATGTTTTCTTACTTTTGGACTCATTTATCTGGAAAATGGTAACTCCTATCAAAATACTGTATAGAAACAAAATTGTAGAAAATGTTATGTTCGTTGTTTTTTGTGAAAAAGTTCATTTTTTTTTAGTTTTTGTGTGAAATGACAAAAACAACATTGGCAACAGTTTTTTTTTTTGGGGGGGGCATGTTGAAAATTATAGAATAATTAGAAATACATTTATCCCCATTTAACAAAATAATAGCGGATTCCTTAAGTTTTCTTTTAGTTGAATTTCTTTTCCTAACTTTTCGCAGAGTCTCGCTAGATCCTATGATTGTAATCCAATGCGTGTACTAAAATTTTTGACTTCTGAAATTCTCCCTTTCTAGTATATCTTTGTGTTCGCCAAGCCTTACGTTGGAAGGTCTAGATGACTCACCTACATTATATTTACTGCACTCACACAGAACACTATAAATACTATTTTTAGAATTTTGAAAAATATTTACCGGCTTAGTTTTTGATAAAAAGATCTTAATGTGGGGCCCGTTTGAAAAATCGTTCGTACAGGAAACGATTTTTCGTAATTTAAACGATAAACCACGTACATATAGAATTACATGGAATAACGAACCCAATATGGCTTCGATAACTGCAGTATTTTTGCAGATTTACATGAAATGTGATATATAGATTTCAGGATTCTCTTATAAGGATCCTGGGCGTTAAAGGTTAAAAATTCCAAATGATGGTTATTTTCTTTTCCTGTGTAGAAGCTAAATAAAGAGACCATTAAAAGGTCAACAAAAAAGTCGCAAAAAATTATGAAATAATTTCACCGTCGTCGGCAAGTTATTTACCTTATTACTACTGATGGTGTAAAAGTGAACAAGTAACGAAATCAAATGTATTTTTAGCCGACTTCAATATCGATAAAAGGTAGGAAGTTTAAATAATAGTTTTATTTCATAATTTTATGCGACCTTTTTTCAAGAAGGTTCAATTTTTTTTTGTCTGCCAAACTTACATCGACTTGTATTCGCAAACATTCACGGAATACTAAAAAATCTTCAGATTAAAGATCTAAAGATTTTACAAAATTAATGCATCTTGCCTACTCTCTATTGTCATTTTAAACATCACCTCCAATAAACACTGCACAAAAGCGAATACGCTTCTATGTTACTCGTCCACAATTGTCAATTAAATTATGAGCATCCTTCCCACGTTCCGCAATCCATCGAAATCAATCAGTCGCATTTGAGATCCGAAAACGTCAACCTATGTCCATCCCAACCTCCGCAACCCATTTGCAGCAGCGTTCCCACGTTAGAGGCCCGAAAGTATTATACAAAATTCGAAAAGTCTTACATAAATCTAGTCCTTTCGTTACACAATGCTCTGTGCACTGGCCCATCTCCCTCATAATTTCAGCATACCAAAATAATAATCGCCCTGTCTTTGTTTGACCCAACAGCGTTTGGACGAGTCAGAGAGAGAAGGCGCACAAAAATTTGCTTCTCATGTATTTACCTGGTCAAAGGAAAATATTCTATTACTATTATACCTGAGCGGCCAGAGAATAATGCGCCTATTTGCAAGTCTAGCCTTTCTATAAGTGCACTTTCTTTTAATATTCTGAAAGGTTTTATATTATTTGGGTTATTTTCGTCAGCTGAGCTCGAGCGCAGTTACGTAAAATTTAATCTGACCGTGAATTGTTCGGTTCGGTGGGTTCGAATGTCGATTAATATTGCCGGTGTATGATTTATCCTTTTCTTCTTTAGTAATGTTCTTAATTTATGTATTCAGTCTGAATTATACATATTTACGAGTATAAAGTTTGAAAAAAATTGAAATAATTTCAATATGCTTGAGAATATTGGGGTGGGGGTGGTAATGGGGTGGCTAATGCCAAATTTTTTTTTGAGACCTTAGCTTCTCTTGTCTATATTAAATACCAATTTTATGAACTCTTACCTGCTTGATTTATCTATTTACCCCAAATTTACCCCAATTTACCCCCCAACCCTTCGACGGAACAAGATGAAAATACAATCTAGTTCTAGATCTCGTTAAAGTACATATGTGTACCAAATTTCAAGTCAATAACTCAAACGGTTCCAGAGTAAACGAGCACACAAAAAAGTTACAGACCGACAGACAGACAGAAATTTTTTTTCGCTCAAACTTAAAATCTCGACGTTTCATGACATTCTAAGCCTATTTGAACAATAAAAATTTTTTTAAATTTTTTTGTCGTTACTATACTTCCACTGGATGTGGAAGTAAAAATGAGAAACAAAAGATATTTGATTGTTATCAAGTTTACATAAAGTACTTATAGAGATACAGATCTAATCAAAATTTGAAAATATTATCTTCTATATAACGGAAGTTATTGGAAATAAATATTTTTTTATCTCACTTTAAGAGGATGTACTTCCTCAGGGATGCATTTTTGGACTAAGGTAAGTTGGGTTATGCGGGCCCAATATGAACTCAAGAATCACAGATTTCCGTCCGGAAACTCAATTCTGGGACACCCTGTATGTTTTATACATTAAAAATAATATTCTCCTAACATGTGGTTTTTATTAGATATACTTAATTTTTTTCTGTTTGTGCTACATCAGGGAAAGTTATTTTCACCTATACAATTGCATATTGTATATATATGTGTCAAATTTATTGTATTTAAGTAAAATTCAGGTAATTTTGAAATGGTAAAAACGTGAAAACGCGTTTTTTTGTATTTAATCACCTCTGAAATGGTTAAATACAAAAACAGATGACTCTATTTTATAACTTATCTAAATTATAGTTAAAAACAATAAATTGGCCCATTCATGTTTACTGAAAATCACATGCACCCTGTAAATTTACAACAAAAATTGTCAGGAATTCACGTAAAATCACGTTATAGTTATGGCCTCCATGTAACTATTTCAATAAAACTCAGAAGTTCGTGTAAAATCACATTGTATAATTATGGCCTTTATGTGCAATAGGGAACTTGCCCAAAAAATAAAATTAATTAAATAAAATTAATTAAATAAAATCGTAAACTAACATCATTAAAAACCCCATAGACAACAAAAAAATAATAAAAAAAAAAAACTCCAGAAATATAAGCGATTACAATCTGCCCGATTTTACCCACTCCTGAAACGTGACGTCAGATCAAGAAGGTCGGATGACGGCGTCAAGCGACACCGATTCTGCTTTGGCTTTGATAATTCCGCATGTGCATGCGCATTGTTAGAAACAACTGGCAGTGAACACAACCTAACCTAAAATTTAAACGTATTCATTGGAAAAACATCTTCAACATTCTGAAATGTCACAAAATGCTACTTTTGATTCGTTCATGCCGAGCCGAATTTTCGAATTTCGCCGTGCAATTTACGATCAGGTTTACCTGGAAGACTTCCTCTTTACGTCGCGACATCGTACGGCCGTCTCAATGGTGTTTTTCGAAAAATATGAACGTGTCAAGATTGCATGTTTCTGCAATTTTTTCGGCTCTGAAATATAAGCTGTTTTTGCTATTTTTCGCAAATATCTCCGAAACGGTGGGCGTTAGCTCCAAATAAAAAATAAGGTCAAATGAGTATTTTCCACTACGAATCTTTTGCTGCCATCAGAATTTTGATTTTTTTTTTTCGTTTCGGAGATAACTACGGAAATGGACATGTACGGCAAAAAATCGCAAATCTTGAGCTTCTACAGTTGGCAACTTTTTAATCTTGGCTCCTACGCCAAAAGACTACTCTAGCTAATTCAAATAGAATTAAATTTGCTAACTCTTTTTTTTATTTTTTGAATTCCGACGAGAATGAAGGAGTTAGAGGGGCGGGATTTGGGACTTTTTTTTTTTCGGTAAAATTTTTCCATTTTGTCACCGTAATTAATCGGTAATTAACTGAAATTGATCTCATATACCATGTTCACTAAATATCATGTACTACTTTGACGCTCCGTTAATCTCGGCCCTTCGAAACAGAGGTTTCTGAGAAAAATTATTTTTTTAAGATTTACATACACTTTATTAGTCGGGGAGCCCTCCCTAGCTGTACGTGCACGCCCCGCCCGATCCTCGGGGACAATGTTTATCATAAAAATTAAAGCGTAAGGAAAAATTTAAGACACGACTGGCTGTACTTTCAAAATGGCGACCATATGTTAAAAAAAAACTGTTGTCAATGTTGTTTTTGTCATTTAACACAAAAACTATAAAAGATGGAAAAAACTTTTTTCACAAAAAACAACGTGCATAAAATTTTCTACAATTTTGTTTCTATACAATATTTTGATAGGAGTTACCGTTTTCCAGATAAATGAGTCCAAAATTAAGAAAACATGGAAATTCATATATCGGTAAATCACTTAGAGGAAATAACTGTGACAATTATTGTAAGGCGTATAATATAACTTTATATTATTAAAGTAAAAATAAAATAAAATAAACTGAAAAAAATTAATAATAATAATAATATTATAATTTGCAGACATTTATCTCGAAAACGGTAACAGTGGTATCTGGAAAACGGTAACTCCTATCCAAATATTGTATAGGAACAAAATTGTAGAAAATTTTATGCACTTTGTTTTTTGTATAGAAAGTTTTTCTCCATCTCTTTTAGTTTTTGTGTCAAATGACAAAAACAATATTTACATTTTTTTTAAACGGACGCCATTTTGAAAGTACAGCCAGTTTTTTTTTAGGACATGTATTAAATTGTTCCTTGGGCTTTAATCTTTATGAAAAACATTGTCCCCAAGGATCGGGGGGGTGCATGGACAGTTAGGGTGGGCTTCCGTAGTGTTAGTTTCATATTGAATTTTATATTTTATTTTAAGAAATGAATCATTTATCTGGAAAATGGTAACTCCTATGCAAATATTGCATAGGAACAAAATTGTAGAAAATTTTATGCACTTTGTTTTTTGTGCAGAAAGTTTTTCTCCATCTTTTTTAGTTTTTGTGTTAAATGACAAAAACCATTTTTGCATTTTTTAGGACATGTCTTAAATTGTTCCTTAGGCTTTAATCTTTATGAAAAACATTGTCCTAAAGGATCGGGGGGGGGGGGGGGGTGCACGGGCACTCAGGGTGGGCTCCCGTAGTATATAGGAAAACGTGTAATTTCCTACATTTCCTCGAATATCTCGATAATAACGTTTTTTTCGAAAAATTTGTAGACAGCTTATGTAAAGAGAATTGATTGCGCTTTCCGACTCAAACATAAAAAAACAAAAGACTTATGACCGAAGATGCGGACGTCTCAAAACCAACCGCCGCCCAATCTATTAATTAGGGTGAAGACGGCTAAAGAGCGCCATAATTGGGACACCAAGTGAGACTAGCCCTCTCGATATGACGTCACAGTGCTTTTCGTGAGGAGTGGCGAGAATCTCAACTTTAATTATTTATTGCAAAGTAAGTACTGCGATTTAAGAGCTGATATTCGATGTGGCGTGTTTTTATACATAAACACACACTTTAATGAAATTTAAAAAAAAATGGGTAAGTTCCCATTAGGCCGAAGAGTTATAAGAGTATACGTAAAATCACATCACATTGGACATATATTTTTACAACAGTGGTATAATTAGGAAGTTTCCATTTTTCTCATTTTCTCGTAATAAATAGTCGTAAAAATCTAAAAAATATCTGTATTTTTTTTATCTCTATAAATAAAAAAGTTATGGTCCTTCCAAGTTTAAAATACCGCGATCATCTGGGCTGAGCCCGATTACGTCACAATACATGATTCCGCCAACAGCGAGCGGGCGCGGGCACCTTTATACTCGCTGGCAGGCACCGGCAGTTTATAGCCAGCTTGCATTTGAGAGCCGAAAAAATTGCTAAAACATGCAATTTTGGCACGTTCATATTTTTCGAAAAACACCATTGGGACGGCCGTATGATATCGCGACGTAAAGAGGAAGTTTTCCAGATAAACCTGATCGTAAATTGCACGACAAAATTCGAAAATTCGGCTCGGCACGAACGAATCAAAAGTGACATTTTGTGACATTTCAGAAAATCGAGCACATACACTAACAGGGAACATACAGCGCGCCGCCGGCATGGCAAGTCAGCGCGTTGTGTATTGTGACGTCACGGTGGACTTCAGCCGAGGCGAAGTATTCAAATAAGAAATTGAATAAGTTCGTGAGTTTTTCAGATATCGAGATAATTTTTGTTTGACTAGTTATCTGAAAGACTACTAAATGAGGTCGAATGTACATGATATTTCTAAAATAGGATACTCCTAATTACTTCCTAGGTATAGTAACGACAAAAATTTTTTTTTAAATATTTATTGTTCAAATAGGCTTAGAATATCATGAAACGTCGAGATTTTAAATTTGAGCAAAAAAAATTTTCTGTCGGTCTGTAACTTTTTTGTGCGCACGTTTACTCCGTTTAAGATATTGACTTGAAATTTGTACTTTAACGAGATCTAGAATTAGATTATATTTTCATCTTGTCACGTCGAAGAGTTGGGGGGTAAATTAGGGTAAATTTGGGGTAAATAAGTAAATCAAGCAGGTGAGAGTCCATAAAATTGGTATTTAGTATATACAAGAGAAGCTAAGGTCTCAAAAAAAATTTTGGCATTAGCCCATTACCACCCCCACCTCATTATTAAAGGGGATGAAAAAAATTGTGATTTAGTGTGTGTACTTTACAAAAACCAGAAACCTCAAAATATTTTTTTACTTCATCCACCCCCACTATCACCCCCCATCACCACCCCCACCCCACTACCGATGTGGGGTATCGTTTTATGGGTTTTTGGGATAGAGGATTTCAAATATTATATAATAATAAATAAAAAATAAATAAATAATAATATATAAACAATTATTTCCACATACAAAATTTTTTCGTTTTGAGCGACTTGGCTAGAAAATCTGGATGTGGAAGTAGTGATTCCTTGAGGAGCGGTTTTTTACATCCAGTCTGTGAAATTTTAGTCATTATCACTGTAACAATTTAAACCATAAAGGGATTTTTAGTTAAAAAAACGGGCCAGCCAGACTCAATATAGTTTCATAAACATAATGCGGAAGTACAGAACTCCCACAATTATAAATATTACATTTTTCGAGAGGCCCTTGACAAACAAAAGATACCCTGAAGATCTAGAACATGTGCGCGAATATATTGTTAAAAAAATGGAAAAAGGGCGCCCGGACCTTATTTGCACAATCCACCAGAGGTCAATGCACCAAAAAAGAAAAAAACATCATTTAATATCGGCATCTTTGTGCTCCGTTCTCACAAAGCCCAAATTTCACGCGAGCAGGATACGTATGTACCATTTCGCCCTTAGAAACGTTACAAATAAGGGCCAAGCTCAGCGCGGCAGGCACCCACTACATGTGGATTGAAAGTGAAAAATGATTCCTCTTATTTCTCGAAATCCGCCCGGCCACATTGAGAAGCCAGCGTTATAGGCTAGGGGCACTTTCAACAAAAGTAGCTTTTAAAAAATGATGTAGCAATTGGGTGTCTGGAATTTCCACTCAATTTCAATCCTGCCGAATACTTAAATCAAATCAAATCATGAGAAGCTCGATATTTAAAAAAATGGAGCCAATTTTCACACTTCTTTCAAAAAAATGCTCGTAGCTCGAAAAATATTATTGATACAGAAAAAATTCAAGAAAGCAAAGGGTCTCGCCGCGATGGTTAAGTATATGGAATTGGGCCCAGCGGCTTATTGGGCTATTCATTCACATGAATGTTGCTTATGACTAGGAATGCTCAATAAAATATATAATAAACCTCCATATCCTATATTACCAGAGTTATGGGGGTAACAACTCTCAACTTTAAAATTATTATTTTTTCAAAACTATTGAATATAATTTATTGAAATTAATAGGAGACGTTGATATAAAATACCATCATATTTTACATTTTTTTTACATTCCTATTACGTCATTTAGTATATAAAAAAAATTATTTAATTTTTGAGGGTGCTGTTTTTATATCAACCCCTCGAGTGACACCTACCAAAAAAATATATATTATTTAACACTAACATAACTATCGTGTGTAAAAATTACTTCAATGTCAAATTGGGGGAAGATGCTTAAAAATATAAATCTAGGTAATGAACACAGGCACACAAAAAGAATTTAAGTGCGAAGACCTAGACCACAAAAAATTTTCATATCATTGTGTTAGTGAACGAATTCTGAACAACTTTCAAAATGTCCGTCTGTCTGTCCGTCTGTCCGTCCGTCACGTTTCTTGTAAGCACGAAAGAAAGAAAATTCCGATTGTACTGAAATTTGGACACTAAATTAGTGTTAGCTAGAGGAAGAACCCTATTGTTTTTGAATAAAATCGATCGGTAATTAAAAATGTTATTAATGATTTAAATTTGAAAAAAAAAACTTTTATTTTTATGTTTTTGTAATTGAATAGAAATCTGGTGAAATAATATTTCATTTTAATATCTAAATATTTATATATTTTACAAATATACATTTCATAATGTAATATACAACCGTGAAAATGTGATTTTAGCTTGTGTCTTACAATGTAAAAATTTACATTTTTTTACGTAGGTGGTGGTGTGGTTTTTACGCGTTTGACTCGAAATCCAAGGGTCCCGGGTTCGAAACCCAGCTGAGGCGCATTCATGTCTTTAAACGTTAATAAATATCTTTGATTTGGTTCGAAACCCAAATGGTGTATGGTACAGTTTTTTTTTTATTTTTACTTTATTTTACACTGAGTATTTTACCAACTAAGTTCGTACTATAAAATTAAAAATGTCTAAAACTAACATTATGTACAAAAAACTGCGAAGAGTATCCTATAGAATGTGTAACAATTATATAAAAAGTTCAGTGAACGAGCGAAGAGTACGTTTTTAGCTTGTTTTGAATGTAATAATTTCCACCTCCGAGGAGTGGCATCCACCCCCAGAGTAAAAGTACACATTGGCACTATATAACTTCTGTTCCTTGAGCCATTCCCTAATTACTGTCCAAATTTCACGACAATCGGTTTTATCCGAAAGAATTCTGAGCGAAAAACCGTCAAACACTGGACTATTTTCCTACATTCTACAGGTAGATGATTCAATTAAACAATTTTTATTCGTAAAGTATACGTTATTACCTACACGACTGCAAAGTTTTAGCAAGCCATGTATTCGTATCTTATTACACCAATTTTCTAACCTTACTTCCTGCGCCTATTATTATAAATAAAAATTCTAATCGAGCAAATCTCCTCGATTATGATGAAAACAATAAAATCACAAGCTGTCCATGTCTAATGTTTGTGCACTGTTGCCGTTCTTTGTAGAAGACTTTGTTCACAGCCACCTACCTATTATTAATCCGCGACAAACTAATTTGCAATATTTTCAGCGATTGATACAAGAAATCTAAATAATGTTGTAAAAGAACTAGGTAGATTGTCACGTATGTACATACGTAACGTGGTTGGCCGTGCAAATTTTCAAACAAAACACAAGCGTCAGAAACAGTAGTTGATGGCCTGAGCATTGTTGTACGGTGGCGTTATTTGCATGTGTGCTTATGTGCTTAACAAACGGCAATGCTTGATGTATTTAAACAGAGCTGCTAGAAAGTGTGAAAAAACAGAGTTTTTAGATAGTGTATGTATGGTGTTAATACATACAAAGGAGCCTTAACCAAGTGAATGCAGTTTAAAATATAAGCAGATTTGTTAAATTATGCCAGTGTACCTATTTGTATGAAAACACCTTTTCTTTGAATGTTTTTGGAGTGAAAAGTAGTCACCACAGTCATGTTAATTTTATCCAGAAGCGGATTAAGTACCTATATTATTTTAGATCTGCAGTTCTATCTTTGGTCTTCTGTATTTTAAGATCAAAAAGTACAGTATTCGTCACAGTCCTCACTAGGTAGTTTACTGTTGGCAAAAACTCATTTTTAGTAGAGAAAAACGTGTTAGAACTTAATAGGTAGGTAGTTGAGTTTCAGGAATTCAGTCGTTATCTCGTCGATTTCGTAATTATTACAGTGCTTAACATAACCTCAAATTTAAATCTGATACTGTGGCTGCACTAAATTGTTCACGGCGCTTTAAAAAAATATATATTAATTTTCAAGATGCAGTAATTGGAAACGATTTGCTCTTGAACACTATTATTGGACAGGGTTGCATTGAGAACCATATTTGACTTCATAAACTTAATTCAGATTCAAAATTCTTTTTATCTTCTGTAATTTGGTAACGACAAAATTTTTTTTAAAAACTCTTATTTTTCAAATAGACTTAGAATGTCATGAAACGTCGAGACTTTAAGTTTGAGCAAACCATTTTTTTGGTTTTTTGTTCATTAAGGCGAATGAAATAGTATACAAACCTTGGTGGAAAGTTTCATTGCTGTCTCGAGAATTAGTTGACCTCGCCGCTTCGCTCCTCGGCCAACTATCTCACCTCTCGACAACAATGAAACACTTTCTACCTCGGTATGTAATATACTAGTCAATTACTTAAAAAGAAAAACACTTATTTTTTCTGTTCTCTTTTTACTTTTATTGTTATTACATTGCAGTTAGATAGTCCCTTTTGACTTTTATTTTTTTCACTCAAAGGTCTTCGCACAAAACGATAGGATTTTTGACCTCACTGAAAATGTCTGCATTTATGATATGTTACAGCTTATGACCTATCGATCAAAAGTATTGCATTTCATAAGTAAAATGAAGATACCGTTAGGTTTGACGATTTATTTCCACTTCTGCAACACGTGAGTTACATTTTGTATCTTTATCGATTACATTTAGCCTGGCATTGTTTAATGTCACATGTATTGTGATATTGTTGTAGAACTCTCCAAAATCGTCCTAAGTTGAAGACAATCAAAATTCGACTTAGGCAAAAATTTCATTTAAAGACATTTTCGGGAGTCTGCAGAGGCGCAGATCAGTCCACAAGGACCGTTTTGGGTTCTATAAGGCGTTGGAAATGACCAGGCGAAAATTCGAAGAAACACCGAATTTTCACTTAGGAAAAATGTTTTTGGTTCAGAATATCAGAGTAGAAGTATATAATGACAAAGATTTATGAATAATATACTTTTTCAAAGGTACCATAAATTGGACTTTGAAAAATAATATTTTTGGAAGGGCGTCAAAATTTGGCCCAAGAATCGATTTATCGAAAGTACGCCAAAGTTTCACTTGCAGACTAATTTTTCAAAACTGCGTTGAAATTTGGCTTGAAGATCGATTTTTCAAAAGTACGCCAAAATTTCACCCGCAGATTAACTTTTCAAAGGTACCTTGAAATTTGGCTTGAAAATCAATTTTTCAAAAGTACGTCAAAATTTCACCCGCGGATTAACTTTTCAAAAGTACCTTGAAATTTGGCTTGAAAATCGATTTTTCAAAAGTACGCCAAAATTTCACCCGCAGATTAGTTTTTCAAAAGTACCTTGAAATTTGGCTCGAAAATCGATTTTTCAAAAGTACGCTAAAATTGGTCTTAAACTGGATTTTTCAAAAGTACCACGAAGTCAGTTTAAAAAGTACCACGAAAATATACTTTAAATTATTTTTTATTTTTTTCCTCAACCAAAGACATTGACCTTTGAGGTACGATCATTGAAAGCCCAATTCTAAAGTATGAGCATAAAATTTTAACGATGCACTGCATCCAAAAGGCAAAATAGAAGATTTTGTCAAAGCCGGCGTAGTGCCGATAAGCAAAAATTGATAAAAATCAATGCACATGTACAAGGCCGGTTTCTCGCATGGAAAGAGTTTGGATTGACCCAGCGGCTCGCAATTTGGCCGAGCGCGTTGAGTAGTCCAGACAAAGCGATGGTAGAAAAGCCAATAACGGGGCTTTTCAAATGACAAAGTTATAGAGGAAAACGCCTTGTGCATAAAAATCCAAAAATTCAATTTTGCCTAATAGTCGCTCGAAGGTGAGACGCTGCCAAATCGATATTATTAATCGACTGTGATAAGGGTTAGTAAGTCGTGGACTGATCGAACGCCACTCAACTTATGCAGTAATAAGTCCTCTGAATGTGTTTGAGTACGTGAATTTCCACGATACAAGAACTTTAAAGCTAGGTAGTCTCTAGCGAAACTAAATTCATTTAGTAAAACTTTTTTTAAGTTAATTTCAGTCAGCCTTAATTATTCATTTACCCAGAGTCTGAAATGATTCTAAAAGCTCGCATTTTGATTCTGAGAAGGTACGTATGAATCTTTTCTACCTAATCGATCGTTAGCGCGAGCGCTCTCGCTTGTATGGTCTGAAAGTCACTACCTTGATTGGGGAAGGCACGATTCTTTCTTGAGAATTTTGTATAACCAATTCTGTTAAATAAACGGATTCTTTGAACTAATGTTTCTTAATTGATCTTGAGGCCTGTTGACGGTCTATAATCCCTGGAACTTTCGTATAGAAAACCGGATGTGTCGAGTTAATTCGCATTAACGTTCGACCTTCTGGTTGTTTTACGGAGGTTCGATAGGGATTTTTTTATGCGTTTTTTGAGAAATATATTCCGTTATTAATGGACCAAAACGCGATTTTCGCGTACCAAAACTAATCCCTCCGCAGAGAAATTCTTCGGTTGGGATTTTTTTATGCAAAAATTCAGGAAATTAAGAGGTGCCTAAACCCCTAACGAGGGAATTCGGGTCCAGAGAGAGCGTAGTTTCCGATCTGTGGTAGTGCAGCCTTGGTCCCGCTTTTCGGCTACCGAAGTCATCTTATCTCGAACCCGCCTGGGAGGTAGAAGAACGGGGTAATACGCGACTGGCGCCCCCTGAGAAATAAATTGGTGTCGCGTCATTTTGACGCCCGGTAGTGCGTTCTTCTACATGGCGCCCAACGTGGGGCGTTGTTAGTCAGCAGGGCTTTCTGGAAAGGATATGGATGAATCAACGCCTTTCCAGTTTTACGACGAGCCGACATCTGTGATGGACAACGTCTCTAGAGGGTTAGAGAGGCCGTGCGCGGAGGATGTACTGGGTAGTTCGGGGGTTGGCCCGAGTACCACTGAAGGAGTCATACAGCCCTCCTCAGAACAAGTGTTCGCCCAAATGGCAGCAGGTCTTGCCAAAGCTCTAAGCGAAGCCACGCACGAGCATAAGTATCGGTCGAAGCATCCAAATGCGGAATTTCATGGCTTCGAACACGAAGACCCTGAAACCTTCATTTATCAAATGGAGGAATTTTTCGTCCGAGTACGAATTACGCAGGATAACGACCGACTATATAAAATATCAGAACAGCTCAAAGATGATGCTAAGAAATGGTTCGAACAATATCGAACCCTAATTACCACGTATCCTCTATTCCTCGAGCGGTTCAGAAGCCGTTATGATTCAGGTGAAGTACTCACCGAAGCAGTAGCTAATTTATATGGCAAGAAACAAGATGCCGAGGAAAATACGTCAGTATTTATTTCAAGGAAGGTATGCCTCTTCAAGAGGATCGATCCGTTTAAGCCGGAGGCGATGAAGGCGGCTACCATCTTCAATCAGTTGAGACCTGATATGAAAATGCTCCTAAAGAGTGCCGTCATACTAGATACAAATACACTAGTGACGATGACCGAACAAATGGCCAAAATCATGGATGAGAATAAAGAATTCGAGATTCTGCAAAATGCAAAGAAAAGCAAAGACCGAGAAGCGTCCACCTCTACCGCTTCAGCTCAAGGGAATCAGCAATCGAGCAGTAACTGGAGAACGGAACCCTCCGCATTAGCGAAGCCGTCCTCCAGTTCCTTTGGTGCATCTAGGACACCATTCAATGGATCTCAAAGAAGAGATAATCCGCCAGCACCAAGGGTGCATTTTGCAAATAATATTTCCTCGCTGCCTAGAGGGGATATACCGAGAAGGGGTACTGGAGACGTAAGGAACTCCCGAGTCCCGTATCGCCCTTGCAGATATTGCCCAACGGAGCAGTGGCATTTTCATGCGGAATGCCCAAACAATCCCTATCGTAATATGAATACGGGAAACCAAGCGGGGGTCAGAGGCGATGGCCCAGGCCGAACTGTACCAGCCCCGCCTACCAGGCCCCAGCAGGCTCGAAGCGACCCTCGGGGAAGCTCCGAAGCAAGAAGTTTAAATTAAAAAACTTCGATGACCTTCCTGACCTTAATTACCTGTTTAAGGATCAAGAAGTCAACCTATCTCCCCACCGATTCACTCCATTAGAATCTATCAATCAAACCAACGACGCTTTCCCTCTGCCTCGCATTAAGATTATAATTAATAATCGAGCGGTTAACGCTTTATTGGATACAGGTTCGACAAGGAATATTATCCAACCGAAATTTTTGAACGACATTGATCAACTTACAGCTCCCCAAACTTTTGTTATGGCTTGTGGCGATGGTTTAGTAGAATCCCTCGGGACTACGACCATAAACGTTAATGTACTAGATGTACCCTTTCAGACCACGTTTCAGGTCATTCAAAATTTAAACGAAGAGCTCATTCTGGGAGCCCCCTTTTTATATGCTCACAATGTCGTATTCGATTATCAACGTAAATGTGTCTACGTCGGCACCGAAGAGCGAATAACCGTCTTCTGGAATCAAGCGGCACATCAGGCAAGGAAGCAATGCCGGCTTCCCGAAGAACTGATCATCGAAAACGATAATTTAAAACCTCTATTCGAGGAATTTGCTGAATTGTTCACCGCGGTGCCTACCCAAGCTACCACGGTGACAACAAAACATAAAATAAAAATTAAAGATGACCGCCCGTTCAATATCAAACCCTACCCCATGTCTCCTTCTAAGAAAAAAGTTATGTACGATCAAATTGAAGAGATGCTGAAAGCCGGGGTCATAGAACCGAGTACCGCTCAGTACAGTTCGCCTCCCATTATAATTGAAAGGCCCGGCAAGAAGCCTCGCTTCTGCATTGATTATCGTCACTTAAATGAAGTAACGGAAGACGAAGCATCCGTCTTACCAAAGATATACGAGAGTATAAAGGATCTAGGAAACGCCAACATATTTACGGTGTTGGACCTCAAGAGCGGATATTGGCAAATCCCTCTTGAGGAGTCGTCAAAAAACTATTCTACGTTTACAACATTAGATGGAGCATCTTACCGATTTAACGTGATGCCTTTCGGATTGAAGACCGCTCCATGTACATTCCAAAAATTTATGGCAAGAGACGTATTGACCGGCTACTTGCATCATTTCTGCAAAGTATATCTCGATGATATTATCATCTACAGCGAAAATATAGAACAGCATGTAAACCATCTGAGAGCCGTCTTTGAACGCCTGCGTTTGCATAATTTAAAGGTGTCACCGGAAAAATGTGTGGTAGCCACGTCAAGCATAACCTATCTCGGGCATCAAATAAATGCCAACACCACTCAACCATTAGAAAAACACATATTACAGATACAAAATTATCCGGCCCCTACGACAAGGCGCCAGCTTCAGAGTTTCCTTGGTCTATGTAATTGGGTACGTGAATATATCCCTAATGTTGCAATAATTACAAAGCCCTTGACCCGACTACTCTCGAAAGACTGGCGCTTCAAGTGGAATCCGGAAGCCCAAGAAGCTTTTATTTTACTAAAAGAAGTATTGAATAAACCTCTAGGACTGCACCGGCCAGATTTCAATAAAATGTTCATACTGCAGACGGACGCATCCTTAATAGGATTATCTGCAGTATTATATCAATTGGGGGATAATGACCAGAAGCACATCGTCTCTTATGCTAGTAATACGTTATCTCCGACGGAGAGAAAATACCATATTAATGAATTGGAATGTTTGAGCGTCGTTAATTATATAAGAAAATACAAAATATATTTGGCAGACCGTCCATTTATAGTCAAAACCGACAATCGAGCTTTACTATGGTTAAATAAGCATAAGGACGAGAAAACGAAATTTACTCGTTGGTCATTATTACTTCAGGAATACAGCTTCACCATAGAACATTGTCCCGGCAAGGAAAATATATTGGCTGACTATCTTAGCAGGAATCCTCAAGGCCCAAACGTCGAAGCAGACGACGAAGAGGAGAGAATGTACCCACCAAAATTCTCGTACAAGGAACGAATATCAGTGATTACCACATTGGAATTAAACGATCAGGTCAGAGAAGCGCAAACGCACTCCAGAGATATCCAAGACCAAATTGAACGATGGAATACTCTAGTGCGACAAGCAGATAAAACCGAGGCAGAGGTGAAATTCGTCAATACAAGACAAGTGATAGGCGGCACACTTTGGACGAGAGGCGAAAATGTTATAGAAAAATTATACGTACCAAAACGTATCGTCATGAGAGTAATATCTCATTTTCACGACCGACCGGAAGTAGGTCACCCCGGCCGCGATGAAACTGTTAGAATCATCTCGGGCCGCTATTATTTTAATAATTTGTCGAGACTAGTTAACAAATATTTAAATGAGTGCATTATTTGTAATTCCGTAAAAAGCAGACAGTCACAACCGAAGGCTCCTCTCAGAAGCCATGCTCCATCGCATCCGTTCGAAGTTCTAAGCGTCGATGTAATCGGACCGCTTCAGCGAACCAAAGATGCAGATAACCGATATATATTAATGGTAGAGGATGTATTTAGTAAGTGGGTCGAAGCCAAGGCGTTCACCCAAGTCAGTGGAAAAACAATAGCACAATTTATCGAAGAGGAACTAGTGGCGAGATATGGCGTTCCGAGGGTCATCATTTCCGACCAGGGAGGCCACTTCAATTCCGGCTTTTACGATACGTTCTGTACACGTAACAATATTGAAAGATTCTTCACAGCAGCTTACCACCAACAGGCTAATCCAATAGAAAGGAGGGTGCAAGAAGCTAAGAAGATCTTAAAAACCTTATTATATGGTTCACCCAACGACGAGTGGGATCGACATGTTAGTCAGATGGCATATATCTTGAGAACAAGAAAAAACGCCGCTACGGGGCATACGCCCAGTTTCGTAGTGCTCGGCTATGAATTACCGCAGATTGGTGATTGGAATATGTTCGCTTATAGACAAGAACGTCGTAATCAAGCGGACGTTCCCCGCCTTGAAAGAGTCAAGGAAATTCGTAAAAATCAAACAAATTACCAATGGCGTTACGCGCCCAAAGTGGCGGTAACGCCGGTCGTATATAAAGTGGGAGATATGGTAATGACTAAAAGGATCAGGAAGGATCATACCTTCACACCGTCGTGGAGTGGGCCACACAAGGTTTTAAAGAGATTGTCTAATGAAGTTTACCTCATTCACAAGGGGGTAACTTCGACGAGGTTACATGTCGATGCCATCAGGCCGGCACCTAAGGGAGACCCCGATGTTGAATTGGAATTGTCTGAAGAATCAGAAGATAGTCCGGATGAAACTCATCTTAGTGACGACGCTTCCTCATCAGACAATGAGATCGCGCCCAGGTCAGAGCGACGTAGCGATACCACACTAGTTCAAATCAATGTTCCCGCAAGTGCTCAAGATGAGCCGGATGTAATAAGTCGAGATCCCGAAGATGCTCGAGATGAGCCAGATATAGAAGAGTCACCTCTAGATATTTCTGAGGTCGACCACGGCTAATAGCCGTTTTCGCTTTTTTTTATATTTTTTCTCAAAATTCTAAGTGGCGATTTTGACCTGTATGCGGTCGAATCGAAAATTTAAAGTCTACCCCATGAGCAGACATGGAAAGACGGCGAACCCGACGCAAGAGCGCGATCCGGTAAGCCTAGCTTCTCAAGAGCGAGAGCCGCCAAGTTCGAGTAATGGACGTAGGCATAAGTACGAATCAGTACGAGTTTCGGAAGCTGTTTTTCTTATGCAAGAAGACAACTTCAATTTTAATCATTTTAAGTCAACAAAATTAACGTATACCCCAAATGGAAACTACGAGTTTCAGAAGCCGTTCTTCGCTCAAGAAGACGCTTCAATTTTTTTTTTTTATACTTTTTTCACAAGTCGTGATGACCGCACGAGTATCGTAAGCCGATTTAATCTACCTTACGAAGTAGAAACTACGAGACGAGTTTCAGAAGCCGTCCTTCGCTCAAGAAGACGCTTCAATTTTTTTTTTTTTTATTTTATACTTTTTTCACAAGTCGTGATGACCGCACGAGTATCGTAAGCCGATTTAATCTACCTTACGAAGGAGAAACTACGAGACGAGTTTCAGAAGCCGTTCTTCACTCAAGAAGACGCTTCAATTTTTTTTATACTTTTTTTCACAAAGTAGTGATGACCGCACGAGTATCGTAAGCCGATTCAATCTACCTTACGAAGAACCAATTTCTAACCATTATAAGTTAACAAAATTCATGTTAGAAAAATATTTCATTAAAAACAACACATTGTGTTTGTTAGTCGACGCGTTCCAGTCGACGACTTGCTAAAAAGTCAATCTAGTTGCAGAACTGCATTTTCCATGTGCAAAAATGGAAAGATGACCCAGCCTGTCGCAAGGGCGCGGCATGGTGAAGTCTGGAACTCAAAGGCGAGGACCGTCCAAGCTGCGGCATGGAGATATAGACAGCCTCTTCTAGAAAGGACCGAAGTTAAGCAAGAGCGAGACCAGGGCAAAAAAGCGAGTGCAACGAGTTAGTGAGAGTGGACGCTAATCAAAATTGTGCTACGCTTCGCTTCGCTTCGCACCTCGACGCGGGTGTAATTAAGTTGATAAAAATGTTGTATCAACTTGTCGTATTGTTTAAAAAAATGTATTTATTTTAAGTTAGATAGGCGAATCAGCCGTCTGCCCCAATTAAGGCCGTTATTTTTAAAACATCTGTACCATAGGTCAGACCGTCAAATGAAGGCATACAGACATACAAGTGAATATGGAAATTAAAGGCAATCGATGAGTAGAAAAGATTCAACCAAAGGAGGGGAGTGTTGTAGAACTCTCCAAAATCGTCCTAAGTTGAAGACAATCAAAATTCGACTTAGGCAAAAATTTCATTTAAAGACATTTTCGGGAGTCTGCAGAGGCGCAGATCAGTCCACAAGGACCGTTTTGGGTTCTATAAGGCGTTGGAAATGACCAGGCGAAAATTCGAAGAAACACCGAATTTTCACTTAGGAAAAATGTTTTTGGTTCAGAATATCAGAGTAGAAGTATATAATGACAAAGATTTATGAATAATATACTTTTTCAAAGGTACCATAAATTGGACTTTGAAAAATAATATTTTTGGAAGGGCGTCAAAATTTGGCCCAAGAATCGATTTATCGAAAGTACGCCAAAGTTTCACTTGCAGACTAATTTTTCAAAACTGCGTTGAAATTTGGCTTGAAGATCGATTTTTCAAAAGTACGCCAAAATTTCACCCGCAGATTAACTTTTCAAAGGTACCTTGAAATTTGGCTTGAAAATCGATTTTTCAAAAGTACGCCAAAATTTCACCCGCGGATTAACTTTTCAAAAGTACCTTGAAATTTGGCTCGAAAATCGATTTTTCAAAAGTACGCTAAAATTGGTCTTAAACTGGATTTTTCAAAAGTACCACGAAGTCAGTTTAAAAAGTACCACGAAAATATACTTTAAATTATTTTTTATTTTTTTCCTCAACCAAAGACATTGACCTTTGAGGTACGATCATTGAAAGCCCAATTCTAAAGTATGAGCATAAAATTTTAACGATGCACTGCATCCAAAAGGCAAAATAGAAGATTTTGTCAAAGCCGGCGTAGTGCCGATAAGCAAAAATTGATAAAAATCAATGCACATGTACAAGGCCGGTTTCTCGCATGGAAAGAGTTTGGATTGACCCAGCGGCTCGCAATTTGGCCGAGCGCGTTGAGTAGTCCAGACAAAGCGATGGTAGAAAAGCCAATAACGGGGCTTTTCAAATGACAAAGTTATAGAGGAAAACGCCTTGTGCATAAAAATCCAAAAATTCAATTTTGCCTAATAGTCGCTCGAAGGTGAGACGCTGCCAAATCGATATTATTAATCGACTGTGATAAGGGTTAGTAAGTCGTGGACTGATCGAACGCCACTCAACTTATGCAGTAATAAGTCCTCTGAATGTGTTTGAGTACGTGAATTTCCACGATACAAGAACTTTAAAGCTAGGTAGTCTCTAGCGAAACTAAATTCATTTAGTAAAACTTTTTTTAAGTTAATTTCAGTCAGCCTTAATTATTCATTTACCCAGAGTCTGAAATGATTCTAAAAGCTCGCATTTTGATTCTGAGAAGGTACGTATGAATCTTTTCTACCTAATCGATCGTTAGCGCGAGCGCTCTCGCTTGTATGGTCTGAAAGTCACTACCTTGATTGGGGAAGGCACGATTCTTTCTTGAGAATTTTGTATAACCAATTCTGTTAAATAAACGGATTCTTTGAACTAATGTTTCTTAATTGATCTTGAGGCCTGTTGACGGTCTATAATCCCTGGAACTTTCGTATAGAAAACCGGATGTGTCGAGTTAATTCGCATTAACGTTCGACCTTCTGGTTGTTTTACGGAGGTTCGATAGGGATTTTTTTATGCGTTTTTTGAGAAATATATTCCGTTATTAATGGACCAAAACGCGATTTTCGCGTACCAAAACTAATCCCTCCGCAGAGAAATTCTTCGGTTGGGATTTTTTTATGCAAAAATTCAGGAAATTAAGAGGTGCCTAAACCCCTAACGAGGGAATTCGGGTCCAGAGAGAGCGTAGTTTCCGATCTGTGGTAGTGCAGCCTTGGTCCCGCTTTTCGGCTACCGAAGTCATCTTATCTCGAACCCGCCTGGGAGGTAGAAGAACGGGGTAATACGCGACTGGCGCCCCCTGAGAAATAAATTGGTGTCGCGTCATTTTGACGCCCGGTAGTGCGTTCTTCTACAATATCACGGGGTCAAGTTGATCTAAGTATGATCCTGTCAGAAAATGATCACATATTCCATGTAAAAACCGACGATTCTTCTATTGACGCAGCCAGGTTTAGGTAATTCTATTACATTTCCTGCTCCTAGAGTGACCGATATTAGGAAATGCTCCTGGTCTATTATGGGCATGGCATTGGGTAAAAAAACAATTCGCAGGCCATGTAAATATATGTTGAGCGAGGCCCTTTTCTACCGGGTTGATCGACCTTCAGGTAGGTTACGAAATTCAAGAGCCCGGATCATCTAAAAAAACCACCATTCTAACAGAAAAAATATCTGGTTGGGGGTCGATTCCGGGAAACTATTAAGTTCATTGTCCTACTGTGGTAGTGTTTTAGCCAATTTTTCATCTTCGGACCAGAGAATTTGAAACGCATCGGTTATATTTAATTATTACGGTGCCTTATGTTGTTGGGTTTTAAAAGAAAGTCATTATTTTTTGGCCATTCGAACGTATTTTCGGGTTTTGTTGGTGTAATTTGTTCGGTTTCCGATTTAGATTAGTTCTATTTTATTTCTATTTGATATTAATGATAATCGAACGGCTTCCGAAATAGATGGAAATGAAATATGAATCTGTGAGAATAGAATTTTTTCAATACGTGGGTCATAATGTCTGAGGAATCGATTTAATTAAAACACAATTTTTTTCCTTGTCACTACTACAGTGAAACTCACTGCAAAATCCTAGAAACGATAATATTCCAACCATCCTACACAACGGGACGTACACCAATACTTAAACTTAGAATGGTACTAGGTTATAATTTTATTGTGTAGCAAATATGATTTTAATGGGATTAAGAGACATGAAAGGGTTGTCAAAGTGCCGAAAGCATGGGGTTATTACACGAGGCATAAACATAAAATTATTAATCAGGTAATATTTGCATCTCAACGGCCTCCTGTTGTTTGTTTATGTTTACTCAAAGGATTAGGTTTAGCAGTGATGCCAAGGACAAGAAGCGGTAGGGTATAAAAGTGCAGAAAGTGAAAGTGTTACAAAAATTACGTGAAGGCATGTGCTTGACTTCACGGCAATCACTGTACTTGTCTTGGCCAATGGATGGTTTATCATTTAATACTGTCAACTAATAAGGATCTCATATAAAATACTAGATAATCTTTATATTTCGTACGGGTGAAATTGATAATAAAATATGTTTTATCAGAAGACCGTAAATTTTAAAAATGTGAAATGAAAAAAAAAATTTTCATGCATTTTTTCAAAATTTTGAAATTAAGTCAATCTAGGAAAAAATAAAAAATACGTATTTATGAACAAAAAAATGTCCTAACAAAATTTATGGTTAAAGCTACGGTTTTCACGAAAAAAAAATAGTCAAGTGTAACGTTATAACTCGGAGCGAGATACATGCATGCGCCCGCTTGCATACGCATGACTGTGACACCGACGCACTGAATTACATGTTACTAAATCAGAATTTGTTCAATCTACAGGGTGTCCAAAAAGTCAAGAAACGGTCAAATATCTCGGGAAATACACATTGGATCCCAAAAAGAAAAAACGCAATTTCAAAAGGGTTATCCAATGATACCAAACGCGACCCGCCCCACTCCCACCCCTTGGAGTGGGGCGGGGGGCAACTTTAAAATCTTAAATAGGTATAGGATTCTACGTAAAAAATTACGTCAAGTTACGTTTTTTTCGATTCGTGACAGATGGCACTGTAATCGCAAAAATATTTCTTTTCGTAATTTCTAAAAAATTCCACGGAAGAATGAAAAATAATAAAGTACGAGTTCATTTTCTTGAAAAAGCCATTCAATGGTGTTAAATTTAATAACCCTCCCTTCCCCTTCCACTACCACCATGAGGGGGAAATTGTGGGCAACCTTAAAATTTGAAACGGAACCCTATATTTTTTATTGGCGAATGTAGAGTCTGGTGAACAAACAATTCAATTCAAAAAAAAAAATTCTTCGTTTTGGCGAAAAAAAAATTTCTTAAAAATTAAACATTTTTCATGAATAATAAAAAATCAGCATTTGAATATTGCCCTCCACTTTCCCTCCCCCACAGTGGTGGGTATTAAATTTAACACTATTGAATGGCTTTTTCAAGAAAATGAACTCGTACTTTATTATTTTTCATTCTTCCGTAGAATTTTTTTACAAATTACGAAAAAAAATATTTTTGCGATTACAGCGCCATCTGTCACGAATCGAAAAAAATGTTTCAGACAAACTTGACGTAATTTTTGCCGTAGAATCTTCTGCAATAAAAAAATAGGGATTTTAAAGTGGCCCCCCGCCCCACCCAAGGGGTGGGGTATCGCGTTTGGTATCATTGGATAGTGCTTTTAAAATTAAGGACGTGTTTTTTTCTTTTTTGGATCCAATGTGTATTTCTCGAGATATTTGACCGTTTCCAGACTTTTTGGACACCCGGTATATGAATGTTGGTTCATTTAAAAGATGGAAATTGTTGCTCTCCGATGCTTTTTTGTTTTAAACAATACAAACAAAACGAAGGATGGCAAAAACATACTTATATATATTATCACGCCCGAACTCAATCGTCGCAATAAAAAATATAGAAAAAATTCTTTCTTCATTGAGAACTGTTAAAAAGTATGGACACTTCATGATTAATTAGTATGTTGTAGTAACGTGGATTTAAAAAAAAAGTACATCTCAAATCATTTTAATTTCCTTGCTTGATGATTTTCTTGAGAAATATATATATTGGAGGCTGTAACTTGCTGAAAAATTGACCCATTGGAAAAAAATAAAATATCACTATTTTGGAAAAAATGTATACTTTTCGAATGTTCAAACACAAATTCGTTGACTTGTATGCATTTTTTCGAAAATTTGATAAATCAGATCATGACAAGAAATTGCGATTGTCACGATCTTATCCTTATAACTATGAAAATATCTTTGATTGTTTTGAACATAAATTCTGGAATTTTTCCAATACATTAACAAATGTATATGGAATCCATTGGATATAGCTGAAATGTGGGTAGGTGTACCTGTAATAAATACAATACAGTAAAGGGACGTAAAAATTCATGCGAGCGATTCAGCGGCTATGTGTGGTGTCTGTGTATGCGTTCATAATTATATATCTTCCCTTCATACTCACTATTTATCCTCCTATTCACTAAGAAAAATGTCAAAAATGTGTAATCAGAAAGATAAAAAAGCTTTATTTTACTTTAGAACTGCTAAGAATTTTTAGATGGTCCGTAGTGTGCATATAACCGTGCGCTTGGCCGCGCAGAATGACAAAGTTACTTCACTATTTTTTACCAGGAATACCGCGGGTTTAGCGATAAATTTTATTATGATATTTTTTGTTCAGAAATACGTAGTCTATCCATCTGTATTTTTTGTTTTTTCCTATCCTCACTTAATTTAAAAGATTTGAAAAAAATGGAGGGAAATTTTTTTTTTTCCCACTTTTTTATGTTCTGCATCTGAGCGGAATGTAAACTTTTCAGGATATTATTTTATACACTTTCACTTTCATAAAAAAAGGTATTCATTTTGCAAGTTTTTGTAGGTTTCACTGTAAAATGTTCTCTGTCGTCTGGCTGGGCTACATATGCACTTGATTTTCATATCCATATCAAGAAAGCATACTCAAATGTGAACGAACGAAAACATAATAACATTAATAGGTGTATCTAACTAGTCAAATTCCGCTAAATTGCATATGTTATGTATATATCTTTAACGTACCGGTTAATTTTAATTTGGCCAGTCTAGGGTCTCTTCGCCTACAGTCACTAATCCTGTAATATGTGGTAGCGACTTTTGTAAATTGGCTGTGGTCTTGTAGTGAGGTGGGTAGTTACTGGAAACAAAACAATGAACGTGTTATTATAAAACACACAAAAAGAGATTATAATATTCCCTGACCGTTAAGAAATAATGGACTGTAGAAATATTTTTCTTCGATTTCATATTTTTTGGCCATTTTGGGTGATAAATTTTACATTGTATACAATTTGACCTTCCCTGAATCCACTGTGATTGTCTATCCGTCTGTTCGTGCGTCCATATATTCACTATGCTTTCAGTCACAAGAGTTACAAACAAAAATTATGACGCTTTCTGGGTACTTCAAAATTTCAGTTTTAATAATAATAAAATCGAACATTCGTTCCCTTATTTAACAAAATTATATAAGCGTGAATAGATTTAAAAAAAAATCCATTCCTCCGAACCCTCTCAGGTGTCTAATGCCTATTATTTGCGAGGCAAAATTGAATGTGTGGGATTTTTCAATAGATTTTATACAAATCGACAGGAAACCTTATTTACATTGAACCAAATAGTTGAATGAATCGAATAACATGTAATCTTAGATGATTCTGCTCAAATAACGAAGGTCCTTGCCCTCTGAGTTTTGCGGGTAGCTGAGAGTTCTCACCCCTAGAGACGCTGCGAACGGACAGTGGTCGTCGGTTTAAACTTGCATCAGGTAATAACAGGTTAGAAATTTGGTCTAATATTGCGTTTTACCTTTTCAAATAGATATATAATATTCGAAGACCCAGAAGACTAGTTCTCGTGGTGTTAAGTTTCGTAACTATGACCCAGTGAAATTATTATGAACATCTAGTTTTTTGTTTTCCATATACGCAATGATGATAATTTGTATTTAATTGATAACGTCAAGGGTTTTTTATTTGATAGAATTCGACGATCTAGACGTTCCAATAATCACTTTTTTGTTTTTTTTAAATCCCTGAGTTGGTGTGAAACTCACCCCCAACGAAAAAGCACCCTTATTATACTCTTCGCAAATACGAAGAGTATATTGAATCATTACTTATGTTAGTGAACGAATTCTGAACAACTTTCAAAATGTCCGTCTGTCAGTCACGTTTCTTGTAAGCAAGATAACTTAAGAAAGAAAAGTCCGGTTGTACTGAAATTTGGAAAGTAAGTTAGAGTTAGCTAGAGGAAGAACCCTATTGAAAAAAATCAATCAGTAAATAAAAAAGTTATTAATCATTTAAATGAAAAATTCGTTTTCTTAATTTTTGTCATTTGTACTTAAATAGAAATCTTGCGAAATGTTATTTTCTATAATTTTTTTTGTCTATAAATTTTGCTAATATATATATATTTCATAATAATATATCTAATCTGTCGAACTATAATTCTGGAAGGAAGAATATTACAGACATTGAATTTTTACAGTAATGTGTGATGGCCCAATGGCTAAAGCTTTTACCGCGCAATCCAAAGGTCTTGCGTTCGAATCCCTGACAAGGTAGTTGTTTTTTTCTTTTCATATATTTTTTTCACAACAAAGTTGGTATAACAAAATTTAAAATGTTCAAAAACTAACATTATTTACAAGAAAAATGCGAAGAGTATACTATAGAATGTGAAACAATTATATAAAAAGCTCAGTAAATCGGCGAAGAGTATAATGCTTCCACTAGTTTCTTTTCAATATTTCATATTTGTCCCCTTTTTGAATCAAAGTACCCAAAAATATTTGAATTTAAAACTGCTTATAGAATTAGTCCAAAGTGAGATTACCAAATTACTGTACTATACAATATACATAGCCCATTAATAAAACTGAATATGAAAAGTTATTATTATATGGTGCATAAGTTGGTCATGTTGAATTGCACTGCATTGTATTAGTCAATTATTTCCTAATTATTTATTTGGGGTATAATGGAGACGATAACAACAAAGAAAGTTTTGACTAGGGTTCGGAAAATATTATTTGTAGCTAATTATATAATATCTGGAATGTAGCTGACAAGTATGAAAATCCGATACAATTTTTACAAAAAAAATATACGAAATGATCACTGAAAGGAATAAGATAATTAATGAATAGAAGGTGTCAAATAGCTTACCGAAGAGTATTGTAATCGTAAAAAAATCAGTATTCCAGATTACTTAGGATTTTCACATTTCAGATTTAGAATATAAAAATTTAGGTATTTCATTCTGCCGTCTGACTTTCGGTCGGTTTCTTCTAAAAAAATATTTGACTGAAATAATATTCGGCAGGTAAATAAGGCTTATTGCCATATAGAACTGAACTGAACACTCAAAAATAAAATTAAGGAAAAAATGTTACGGAAAACAATAATATTTGACATGTAGTTAACACGATTGCTAAGGAAGAAACCTCTGTTAGTTTTAGTGAAAAAGATATACGGGGTGGTCACTAAAAGAATAAAATAATTAACTGGACTAAACATGTCAACATTTGACGGAGGATGTATAGAGTATGTTTTTATGAACCACTCTAAGAAAAAGTGAGGTCATTACGTTGAAACAGGACCGCGAATTTCTCGAAAATGTGAGAGCTGGTAGTAAGTCCAAAGGTATTCCTCCAGAGAAGGCAACGTATTGGCTGATAGCCTCGCAAGAAAAGGGGCTGAAGCCTCATTTTTTTGACCCGAACCGTTCTGTGGCTTATCGGACACATAACGGAAGAGGTCCTAAAATGGGAAAAGGAACAAATGAAGTCCTACTGACTGGAGAAATACTTCAGGCCAAAGACAAGCGAAAAGGTTTACAACCTATTCAACAAAGAATGCCACAAGGCTTCTCAAACTTGAAAAGTCCGACTTAAGGCTGATCACAGGCCATTGCCAGGGGCGTAGCGAAGGGGAAGTATGGAGAGTACGTTACCCAACTTTGTCAGGCTTGCCAATAGTTGGAAATTTGAGACGTAAGTTGGCAATTTTCATTGAATTTTTTTTTAGATTTTCTCCCCCCACCGCTCATCAACTTTTATTTCGGAGGAAATTGGCAAAAGTTGGTAAAAGTTGGAAATTCGAAATGTAAGTAGGCAATTTTAATTGAAAAAAAATTGTTTAGATTTTCTTCCTCCCGCTCATCAACTTTTATTTCGGTGGAACTTGCCAAAGTTGAAAATTTGAGACGCAAGTCGGCAATTTTTACTGGAAATTTATTTTTTAGAATTCCTCTAGTTCATCACGTGGATTAGGTGATGTATCAATTTTACTTTAAAATGCTATTGAAATATTTCTAACAAGACCATTACGAAACGAATTAAAATTGCTGTCAGATGTTGCCGACAACGAATATCTATTAAACACGACAACTTTTGTTCAGTAGCGTAACTTCAGATTTGGAGCCCTTAAAAAAAACACAAGATAAAATAAATTTAATATTTATGTTGAATTATATATATGTAGACATTTTACTAGTCCAGTTACCTCTAACTTGAGTGCTAATGAATGGATTTTGATGAAAACTTGTGCAATGTGTTTGTAATGACCTTAATAAAAAGGCTGAAAAAAAAGATTAGAGTAGGAAATGACCGGAAGGAGTTATTTGTAACTTGTAGAATTAGGTCAAAAATGGAAAAAAGAAGATATTTTTACTTTTGTGAATTTTTTAGAAAAATGCTTATTTTTCGAGATATGACCACTCGAAAATTCTTAAAAATGGGGGAGGGAAAATATAAAAGTTGAAAAAAAATCTGAAAAAATTCAAGTGAATGTATCATCAAAATATAAGACTTAAGAAATATAAATATATAATTTAAAAATTTGAAAAAATTCAGACGTATGCATTGAGCCCTTCTAAATATTTTTTGTCTCTTGGAGTTTTTTTGTAACTTTTTGTAGTTTATAGATTTTTTTTGATTGAACAGTATGAGCCACTATCTTCCCATTTGAAAAAAAATTAATTTGTTCAGTTTTGGAGGCTTCGTAAATAGTTATTAATGAAATTAAACGAAAAATTATATTTTTCCCTTGGACTTTACCTGTCGTAGAACAATTTTGGTATTCCAAAGCACTCTAAACGATTGTCTTAAAATGCTTAAAAAAACTGAACATCGACTCAAAAATTAGCGAAAATCTCAAGGTATACTCAGAATGTTGTCTTAAATCCAAATATGTAAAAATATACAGAGTATTCCATTTAAAAATCGAAAGTTGCGGTCATTTCCGGGTAAACCGGAAATGGTCTCATACCGTTTGTTATGTTCAAAAATCCATTTTTACAGATAGTTTAAGCGTCCCAAATTTCAAATGGATAAATTAAAAAATAAAAGAAATATGGGGGGGGGGCACTAGTCTGTGGCACCCAACATATATTTTTTAAATGCCTTTCAACGAGCTTTAATATTCGTGAGGGCTTTTATCAGTTCTTAACCACTCCTCGGCTTCAATAGCCAATAATGTTAATAAATTGAGTCACGCTGGAGACATAGTAGTTATATAATTTTTGATTAGCTTCAGTTTCGAAGAAATAAAAAAAAATTTGAACCGCCTTCAAAAAAGATCGCAGAAAATTATGAAATAAAATTTGAATTCGTTATTTGTTAATTGAAGCTTATTTTATAAGACTACTCTTCTCATTTTTATTACGTATGTAATCATCACAAGCGTTTATTAACGCTCTGAATAACATTTCGACATTTTAAGCTGGAAAGCTACATGTTTAGAGCCATAAATTATAGAGACAGTAAACGCCGTCAACGGTGGGCCACACGCCATTGTGGCAGGGGCGCAAAACACAGTACTGGCATTGTGGGGCATTGTTACAATTTTTTTATGAAGTTTTATTGTATATTATATCGATGACAGTGGGGAGTGAGATCGCAATGGAGTTCGAGTATGGGGTGGAACATCACTTACACAGCCTTACGTTGGTACAACGGAAACTGCTTTTTATTTATTTGTTTACTAACTATTGAATGGCTTGATAATTTCAATATTGGAATATTCTAATAATGTAAATTAAAAAAAAATTAGATTAAGGCTAAACTATAGGTATATCCTTGAGAAAAGTATTGCTATTCGTGTTTATCTAATTGCTATTAAAAGATATCATACGTCTGCACCAGTCCTTTTAATTCCATAATGACCCGTTGATTAGTTTAAATTAAATAATTATAACACCGCCACGAGTTTTCGTGAATCATTTCTCTCGTTCCCAGCGTTTATTGGAAACTAATTTAAAATAAAGTAAGACAATAATTATTTCTTCGTTTAAGGATAGGATTTTGCAGAGTGAGAGGGAAATATGCGTTTATTTTCGGTTTATTATAAATATTTTACAAATCATACTTTAAAATCGTTTCAGGTACTTCCCATTGCTCTGAAGAATAAATTCTGTATACAGGTAAATGCCATACTCTAATAATGAAATTAAAAACTATTTTCATTAACAATCTACAATATTCAAGTACAAGAGAAATTTATGATAAAAAATATATACATTGTGTCCTAGGATAGATGTAATGGACCAAAAATTTTGGAATTTTGGAATGGTATTTGGGGATTGAGTCCTGCTTGTTGTAAAACTAAAGTATACCAAAGATGACTTGATTTGGTGTTCTACAGGGTGTTTTATAAGCAGAGTTGTAAAAATCACCACTAATAAAGTACCTTTACTTTTCAAAATATGAAAAAATTCCACTAGGAAAAGTTATTTAGAGTGCAATTTTATGCCTCTATACCAAATTTCAGGAACATAAAATTATTTTTTTGAAACTTCCCATTTTTTGCGAATTAAGAGTTGAATTCATATTAGGAGCAAATGTTAATCATCTCAAAAAGTAGACTATTGGTAAATAAAAAATTGAATATACGAGATGTAAGAAGGTATAATGTTCATCGAACTAATTGTAAAACAAGAAACAATTATTAACAGAAGATTAATGGGGTTTAAAAATTATAACAAGTAATAAATGTCAAAAACATAACAGATTCACAAACAAATTAATTATTGACCAATACAAAACAATGTTTATAATTTTTTTATTATTCGACGTAGCTACCACCCACATCCACACACATTTCGATCCTTCGCCTGAAGTCCTTAAAACTGTTTCGAATATGATCTAACGGTATGGTTTACGGCATTTGTAATTCTCTGCTTCGATACTGCTACATTGTTAGGAAGTGGTTCAGCGTAAACCAACTGCTTGAGGCGACCCCATAAAAAGGGTCTGGGGATCTCGCCGGCCACTTGATCGGTCCATTCCTGGCAATCCAATTTTCTCCAAAATTTAAATTCAACCACCGATTAACCATTTCTGTGGAGTGGCCAAGGCAACCATCATGTTGAAAATGAACAACACCATTGGTTGTGAATGTGGATTCATCTGAGAAAATTATGAAATGATGAAAAAATCTCTCTTCCATGATTTTTTCTCCAATGGTCAAACAAGAATCCAACCTACGGCCGTCATCTCCCTCTTCAAGCGTATGTTTATAATTTGCTTTATATGCCCTAATTTTATTTGCCTTGTAAATTCTTTGGAGTTCAGACTTGCTAATATTAAAAAGAGCTGATCTCTCTCTTAGTGGCATCCTAGGATTTTCTATAACAGAGGCATGAGCTATAACAGCCCCAACATTGTATTCATCATATGCTTTTATTTTTCTTTTCATGTTAAGAACACTACCAGTAGCCAGAAACTTTTTAATTATTCTCATAGCCTGAGTACGTGACAAAGCAGTGTTTGGAAATTGGAGTTTTCACCGCCAATTCCGTAGCATTGTACAACATAAATTTTTTCACGTACTGTGAGTACCATTTTCACTTAATTTTTTATGCTTGGTTCGTTAATTTGAAACAGAAATTAAGGATAATATTGACTACGTTTGATATGTCAATAATAAATGATAAATGTGTATCCACTGCTTTTCTCATAGCCTACTTTTAGCTTCTACATAACTTTAAATATTAATTCACAAAAAATAATTTCTATGCAGTTTTAATTGAATGGTTCAAAATAAAATACTAATTTATTGAAAAAATAAGAAGTTTCAAAAAAATAATTTTATATTCCTGAACTTTAGTATTGAGGTATAAAATTGCATTCTAAATAACTTTTCTTAGTGGAATTTTTTCATATTTTGAAAAATAAAGGTACTTTATTAGTGGTGATTTTTACAACTTTGCTTATTAAACACCCTGTAGAACACCAAATCAAGTCATTTTTGGTTTACTTTAGTTTTACAACAAGCAGGACTCAATCCCCAAATACCATTCCAAAATTCCAACATTTTTGGTCCATTACACCTCTTGTTAGAGTGAAATTACTTAGAGAAGATAACATACTAAAACTACTAAGTTTACTATTTTCATTTATTAATAATATTGGACAGTCGCAATTAAAATAAATTTCATTTCATCTGTTTTATTCATAGAAACAGTTGAATATTCACTATACATATATAATAAATACCGAACACGACCTAGACAATCGCATAGTTCAAGTGGCAGTCGACGAGTGCAGACCTCCAGTGTGCAGTTGAAGACAGTGCGAAGCGAACTAGTGAAGTGGCAGCCCCACAGAGAGTACAAGAGGAGAAATATCAGTCGTCTTTATTAAGACGCTGATATAAAAGATAAATAAAGTCCCCCGCCTGGGGACACTTGTATTTATACCTTTCCCGATTCCTTTCCTATTTTTCTTTTTTAGGTTAACAAGAGGACGACATGCCGAGGAAGAAAAACACGGACAGAAGCTTCGATATGGAGACGGACGACTCGTCCAGAGCGTCAACTCCAGCGAGGTCACAAACAGAGGAGAGAGATGTAATAAAAGCGAGGCTCGAGGAAGAAAACAGGATATTACGGGCCCAGATAGCGAATCTCCAGGCAGAGCTAGAACAGCTCACCATACAGATGCAAAATCAAACCAAGCAGGCGGAACTGCAGAGAGAAGAAGGCAACAAACAGCATGAAGAGCTAATGGCACTCCTCATAGCCTGCAACAACACCATGAAGGTCCCCGAGACGAAAGAAGCCCTGAAAAGGAAGAACGTCCCTGACAGTGACGATGAGGCACCCCCCACAATAAAAAAGACGCCAACCCCCAGCCACGACAAACCGTCCACCAGCCAGGTTGAGAGCACGGCGACCATGGACGAGGAGACCCCTGCAACCCCCCGGATGCCCCCCGTTGTACTGAGGAAAAAGGAGACTTGGACCGAAGTCACAAACAAGCTACACCACGCCCGGATAGGCTTCAACAAAGCCAAAGTGGTGAGAGAGGGCATCTCCATTGAACCTGCGTCAAAAGAAGACCACGCCAGGATGACCACGCTGTTCGCCCAGGAACAACGGGAATTCCACACCTACGCCCTGCCCGAGGAGAGGATGCTGAGAGTAGTAATCCGGGGCATTCCCAGCGGCGTAGGCACAGACGAAGTCAAATTGGACCTGGAGAGACAGGGATTCACACCCATCTCTGTCCAAAGGATGACCTCCCGAAGGACTAGACAGGAAATCCCCCTGGTTCTAGTACTGGTTCCCCCGACGCAAGAGAGCATCCTGGCAGTCAACCGTTGCTGCTTCCTGGTAGTCAAAACTGAGAAACAACGGGCAAAACAGACCATCTCCCAATGCCACCGGTGCCAAACATACGGCCATGCCCAAGGACGGTGCACGGCACAACCCAAATGTGTCAAGTGTGGAGAGACCCACCACACCAAGGACTGCCAGAAGCCCAAGGACACCCCCGCTAAGTGCGCAAACTGTCAGGGTGCGCACCCCGCAAGCTACCGAGGATGCCCCCGTTGCCCCAAAAGGCCAGCCAGCCACCAGACACCAGCCCCCCGGAAGCCACCCGCCCACAAGTCAGCAACCACCAGGACAACCCCCGGGCTAAGCTACGCCAGAGCAGCCCAGGGAGCAGCAGGGACACCTACTAACCCTGTCCTACCACAACAGGCCCCCCCAGAGGCTGGACAACTCGCTGCTGTACTGGCCCAGATGCAGCAGATGTGTACCATGATGGGGGCCCTGTTCGCAAACCTGCCCCACCTTACCCCCCAGTGACGCCACCTGGACCACCCCGTCGATGGAGAAGCCACCAGAAGAGACATGACAACACCCAACACCCTACCCACGACCCTGCGGGTACCGGACAACATACCGTCCAGTACCTGTAGTCCCCTTGGCTCCGGGCAGACCAAAAATGCTACCAATAGCATTTAGGTCTGCCCTTCCTCGAGCTACATAGCTCATCCTTACCCCACCGACGATCCGGATGACAGGATGTCATTTGACATCCTGTGTACCGGCAGTCTCTCCTGCCAAAACTTCCAACACACCCTACAGACAGATGACTACCCCCCGGGGGGAAACAAGCTGGCGAAGAAAAGAAAACGAAGACAGAAGAACGCCAGAAGAGGCCTTAGCCAGCAAGGTCCAACGAGCCAGGACCCAGGGAGGTGGGCCGAAATCGTCTGCACCGCTCACATTTGTGAGTGGGGCCGACGCAAAGTAAGTTCGCCCGCCCTGCACGAGGCCGGTCCCCGGTCTACAGCGATGTACTGGGGTAAAGGGCAATAGTCCTGCCTGGCCCCAGACATCCGAGACCGACATCTCTAGCCAAGAATATTGGCGCCTAGACAATCGGCACGCGTCAGCGATCTCGGTTTGTGCGGATGTTATCTTCTCTAAGTAATTTCACTCTAAATCTATTCTGGGACACACTGCATATAGTTGTCTTCGTTAGAATAGCAAGTATTTAAAACAGTTTGAAAGATTATACTCATTTTTGTCCTTCTTCGAGAGTTGCGTTAACTACATGTAAAATACTATTATTGTCCCCCGTCACACTTTTCATTATTTCTTAAGGGTGACTTCCCTGCACAGTTTTCATATTTTTCTTCCTTCACAATTGTGTTAACTACATGCTAAATATTACTGTCTTCCGGCACATTTTTTTCCTTAATTATTATTTACCTCGTATATTTTTCACTGGAAGTATATCTCAGTTCTTCGTTGCCAATGGCGTCAACTACCTACCAAATATTATTTTTCTCCGTCAAATGATTTTTGGATATAGCTCCAACAGACAGACAGACAACGTGCTCTTTGCCGGTTTACTGAACTTCTCCCTTCGGTAAGCGAGGAAAGTAAAAATATGATGGAAGAAAATAATATTTGGCATGTAGTTAACAACGACTCACAGTGGGAAATTATGGACTTTTTTGGACAAAATTCGCCCGACAATTGAATTCGCAACGAAAGCTAACATTTCTTTTTTAAATTACATAGAAAGGTTGTTGCTACAATATGGTGCTGCTACAAAGTGAATAAAATTAAATCTGACCTGAAAAATCTTAATACAATTCCTATTAAACCTTTCAGTTTAGTCATTTTTGGTATTTTTGACGTTTTTATCAAATTATTTCAAATAGAACATATATTTATTCCCAATTCCAATGAAATTATATGTTTTTGGGTTGCTGATTACGAATACAATAGATATTTTGACCAAATTGGACACACTTCCAGATATTTTCCATTTCTGGGTATTCTTTGATGCTTTTATCAAATTGTTTCAAATATAAACATATCTGTATTTCAAAATTCAACGGATTTATGTTTTGTGGGTCTCTGATTAATAATAATACAATAGACATTTTGTCCTAATAATTTCATTTGATTTTTTTAGTGCCATATCCAGCTCATATCAATCTAATGGATCAAAACGATCAAAACTTTAGAAACTACGACTTGTCTAATAATTTCCCCAGTCTGTGTGTGTACATTGATACTTTTGTATTTTTTGCATTGACCTTTTACGCAGCAGATGTTGAAATTTCGTACGAAAAAAGTAATAACCTCCTTTGGTCAGCGTCGAGAATATTTCGTACATAATCCGGCTTTGATGTTTTATTTGCCAAAAAATATAATATCACATTGAATATTTTAAGAGGCCGTGGTTTTAAGGATAATCATAAAAGTAAGATTTCCCTTTGTATGTAAATTCTTGAAATATTCAGGAGCAGCGCAAGACGATACAAAAATTCGCAAGTAAATACCCACTTTGTCTGCATATTATCTGATCAGGACGTAAAAGAAATCGAGAACTTTTATGCCCACGGTCTGTCCGGGCAAACAACTAAGAAAGGAGATCGTCCTGCTCTAATAAAAGAAACCGATCGTAAGCCCCGAAGTGGACAAAAGGTATATCGAAGGTCCTTTCCCTTATAAAAACAGCACTGACCGTTTTCCAATCACTCCCTGATCTCTTTTGAATATAATAATCTGCGATCTTTGTGTTGTGTAACAGATTTTTACTTACCTTTACCTTTAACCTATTTTTTTTCCTTTTGTCGAGGCCTGGCTGGCCACCGGCCGGTGTCAGGGAGATTTGTTTAAGGGTATAATAGAAAAGATTTTATTTTTTCACGGTTTGCAGCACACGCTACACGTCGAATAGAAATCGGGAGTTTGTGCCGCAGAAATTACCGGGATTAAACTTTTTATGAATTCATAAAAAATGGCAGATGCGATGGCCGAGCACGTGACAAAACTTTTTGCGCTCGGATGGAGAAATGAATGACGTTCAGGTGCCTCTGCTGGAGTGTGTTGTGAAATTTCACGTCGATTTGCAAAGCAACGGTTGATTGATATGAATATGAATATGTATACGAGCGGTGACTATTCCATGAACTTAACCGATTCTCTAACAGAGAAGGATTCAGTAATTTTTCGGATGAAAATAATACAAATGAATGAGTAGATGATGGTCTTACTCGATAAAAATGTTGTTCTTTAGAATGCATATTCTTTTATTAGGAATTTTTGTTTTAAACGAAAATGTAAACCGTCAAAGTTGTAGGTACTGGGCTACGGAAAATCGTATTGGATGTAAGAAAGTAATGGACATTACTTAAACAACATTAATATTTGGGCATTGTAGTTGCCATTGATGACGTATGATGTGCCCAATTTTTCAATACGAATAAAATAGAATAAAATATTTTTAATTAATTTTAAATATTGTTAAAATACAAATAAGACATTTGTATAGAAACATACTTAATATTAAATACGAAATACAATAAAATACGATGAAACCATAAACTAAAAACGTACTCTTTGTCGATTTACTGAGCTTTTTATATAATTGTTACACATTCTACAGGATACTCTTCGCAGTTTTTTGTAAATAATGTCAGTTTTAAACCTTTTTAATTTCATAGTATGGATTTAGTTGGTGAAAATAAACAAAAAACGAATAACAAACAACAAAAAACTATACCAAAACCTATGTGGATTTCGAACCCGGGATTCTTTATTCATTTTATATTTTTACATGTCAAGGTTGTATATTTATTTATCTCATTTATATCAGTCATACAATGAAGCGTAAGAACTACACCAAAACCTGCCACGTAGAAAAATGTAATTACTTCCACATCCAGTGGAAGTGGAGTAACGACAAAAATTTTTAAAAAATTTGTATTGTTCAAATAGGCTTAGAATGTCATGAAACGTCGAGATTTTAAGTTTGAGCAAAAAAATACTACTTAGGAAAACACTTTAAAACACTCATCATTGGAGAACCAATCAAAACAACTACTTTTCTAGCTAATACTGACGAAGTACTGAATTGCATGATAGGTTTCCTAGCATTTTAAGGCATTTTAAAGTATTTACCTAACTAGTATATTAGCGTGCCCAGATTAGGGCAACAATATACAGAAAGTAGGTATTTTTATAATAAATAAAAAGTGTGTACGTTGTGATTTGCATAATACCTATAGTACACTCACAATGATGTCAAAAAAGAAACAAAAAAAGACGGCTTCCTCCCATTTGAACATTAAAATATCCCTCGATCGCCGACGTTAAATATTGCCAGAGGAACTGAAATTTTATATCGGGGAAACTGAAATTTTGAAGTTTGCCAATTTCCAAAAGAACGAGAAACCGGGGAAGGGAGAATTTTGGGGGGCCTTCAGGATTTTAAAAAATGAAAGTTTTCCGAGGGGTGGCACCAATCTCGCCGCATCCGGAGGGGGTTAACCTAGAGTGACTCAACCTAACCCAACCTAACCTAACCAACGCACAGTGGTCCCAAATTAAGTTTTTGGGTTCAAAAATGGCTAGACAGCGCAAATCTTGTCGGAAATGAACATTTTTTTTTTTTTTTTAATTAAAGCTTACCCAAAGTTCAACAAATCCTCGGAGCCCGAATTTTTAAAATAAATTTTCCTTGGATGGGTGATGGCCGTATTTCATCTCGCCGTGTCCTGGTTAAATGGTGGAGTGATGGAGTAGTATTAGCTATACTTTGCCATATAAATAAGCCATTAAAAAAAAATACAATAACATAAAAATGAAAAAAACATTTTTTCAAATTCAAATAATAACTATTTTATTTACCGATCGATTAACATTTACTGTCCAAATTTCAATACAACCGGATCTTTCTTTCTTAAGTTATCGTGCTTACAAGAAATGTGACGGACGGACAGATAGACGGACATTTTGAAAGTTGTTCAGAATTCGTTCACAAACACTATGATATGAAAATTATCTGTCTGCGAGCGATATTTACTGTTTTGGAAATGAGTCGATTAAATGCAATATACTCTTTGTTTTCGTATTTGCGAAGAGTATAATAATCAGTACACTACATACCTTTTCAAAAGGAAGTATACTAACAATGTTACTTTTCAACGCTTCCCGAACATACACGGTGGTCCAAAATTGTCTCCCGATATTTCTGTGGGCTGATATACATACATACATCACAGTTATATTGTCACGAAAACAAAAAACCTACTTTTATAATTCCGTCGTGTTACTTAACTGGATAATAGAGGATTTCCCAGAAGTCAATTAGGACCGAACTAAACAAAAGTTAATAAGTCTTTGATCTTTACAGGTATATATTTTGCGAATGACTATTATTTAACCTAACAGGATTTAATTTCTAACAGAAAGGGATTATTAGCACCAACACAAACATAATTATTAATCGGGTACCCAAGGCCATAATTTGGGAGGCACCGACAGACCGACCAGCTAAAGCAGACGGATATTTAAATATGTCCTAAAGTTAAAGACGGATTACCTAAATTTACTGTCATATTTCTTGTTTGGTGGTATAGCCGAGGAAATATATTTTTTAGGAGGAAATTAAGAAGAGAAAAGTTTTATAGTGATAGCAACTATGAGGACAACCTTCTGTATCTATTGTTATTGTTCACGCATTTATTTTCGGCTTGTGCTGTAAACGTCATCCTCTTCAGTAATAGCCATTATTGCACGCTCGTTGGATAATATACTATTATAATTGTTTAATTTCATTAATAATCATCAAAAAAAATACATTATATTGTATAAAATGCAGAGTTTCAAGTATCGAGTGTACCTTTTCTCATCTATATAGCATAGATGCTGCTAAAACCCATCGTACTTATTAGGGTATTAACAGGAGTAGCCTGGCAAACAAAAACAAATATTCAGTAACGTAATATTTCTCGAAATAAAAACAAACAAATATGAACATGGCAGATTCGTTGTAACCTAAAACTCTTAAGCACACAAAACAGTTACCCACGATGACCGATCTGCCAAATGTCCGAACGATGATGACATAACATTAGGTCAGACTGTACGACTTCCCTTTCCGGGTCCACACCCTTCATTTTTGCAGAATTTAGGGAAAGATCGGGGTTTTACCCCTTACACAACCGGCCGCGCTGGATATCTGTCTTCCTATTACTTCTGCAGTAATTCGAAATTGTCGATCGGCCAGACAGAAGGGTTCGCTATGCTCCGCTTTTAATATATCTTTATTGGAAACGGGGTGGGTTTTGTGCGGAGACAGTATAAGACCGAAATTGGGGTGAATCGTGTAATTTCTGAATTCGTTTTTGCACATTGTTTTAATGTCGATCCGAGGGTGGATTGTGCAAGGGTGGATTTTATCCTTTTCTCTTGCAAATGTTCGACGGTACCCCTTCATAGATTTCTCATAATTGATTCGTTAGATTTGCTGACGTCATCGTGCAAGTGGTTTATTTTTATCTCGTAAAAAGACCGTTTTGGCAGTCATGGCTTTGTCCGTCGGTGAACTGAATAATTGGGTTTTAAAAAATAATGTTTATTACTCACTATACATACTATCATGCCCAAACTCAATCGTGGCAATAAAAAATATAGAAAATAAAAGCCCTTAAAAAAATTCTTTCTTCATTGAGAACTGTTAAAAAGTATTTACACTTATGATTATTATGGTTTATTAAGCTGTAGCAACAAGGATTCAAAAAAAGTACGTCTCAAATTACTTTAATTTCCTTACTTGATGATTCTTTTGATAAATATATATATATATTGGAGGCTGTAACTTATCGAGAAATTGACCCATTGGAAAAATAAAATATCACAATTTCGGAAAAAATGTATACTTTTCGAATGTTCAAACACAAATTCTCGTTTATTTGTATGCAGTTTTTCGAAAATATGATCTGATTGATCATGATAAGAAATTGCGATTTTCACAATCTTATCCTTATAACTATGAAAATATCTTTGGCTGTTTTGGATATAAATTCTGGAACTTTTCCAATACATTAACAAACGTGTCAGGAATCCATTGGATCGAGCTGGATTGTGGATAGGTGTACCTGTAATAAATACAATACAGTAAAGACACGTAAAAATTCATGCGAGCGATTCAGCGGCTATGTGTGGTGTCTGTGTATGCGTTCATAATTATATATTTTCCCTCCATGCTCACTATTTATTCTTCTATTCACTAAGAAAAATGTTAAAAATGTGTAATCAGAAAGAGAAAAAAGCTTTATTTTACTCTTTAGAACAGCTAAGAATTTTTAGAGGTTCCATAGTATGCATTTAACCGTGCGCTGGCCGCGCAGAGTGACAAAGTTACTTCACTATTTTTTTTTTCAGGAATACCGTGGCTTTAGCGATAAATTTTATTAGGATATTTTTTGTTGAGGAACACGTGGTCTATCTACCTATCCACCTGTATTTTTTATTCTTCCTTACCCTGACTTAATTTCAAAATTTTGAAAAAATGGATAATTTTTTTTTTTCACTTTCTTCTTATGTTCTGCATCAGAGCGAAATGTAAACTTTTCAGGATATTATTCTATACACTTTCACGAACTCATTAAAAAAAAATTATTCAGTTTGCAAATTTTTGTGGGTTTCACTATAAAATGTTCTCTGTTGTCTGGGCTAAAATAATTTTTTTGAAGTTTAATCTCGCAGTATAAAATTTGTTTACTTTAAATTATAGCTAGGAAACAGTTACTATTTTATAGTAGTGCCAAAAAATACATTTTTTTCTATTTCTACAAGTTTCTTGAGACCCCAATATTTTTATTACCGCAACTAATCTTGTTATGGATATTGCGCAATATACTTTGCGAATCTGGTCCCTTTTATTACTTTTTACTAGTTTTTACTGAGTTTTTTCGACTTTTTGATTTCCGTAAACAGACCTATCTTGATTTCTGGGTGATTTACTGTATTTACGGTCAAATACCAGGTATTTGAACTTTATATTTTATTATGCTAAACTGCCCAATTGCTCAATAATATTCCACTGACTATGTTTTTACGAACCATAATAAAAGTTTAACAATATTATAAAATAATTAGATTTATTGTTGTTATTGTTAGTTTAGGCAAGAAACTACGATAATAACCTCGTTAAATAATGCGAAATGCTACGAAATCCTTGAATAGCTGTTGCATATTGAATGCACAACACAGTTGTATTCTAACACTGTTTTTTATGTTATTTGAATTTACTCAACGTAGCTTAACTAAAATTAAATTAAGTTGCAAATCGAAACGATTATTATTATTTTCATAACTTACATTACAAATAAATAATTAATCTGTCTTTGTCAGGGGTTCTAAAGTTTTTGTAATGTCGGTAGTAGTAAAATGTTTTTTTTTTCTACTGGTGCTTGAAAGAGTTCTATATTTAAGTATTAGTTTGAGTTGGGAAAAGTTCAACTTTCAACTTTATCAGTTCTTTGTCTTATAATTACTTTCACATCCACGTAGTGGATGTGGAAGTATAGTAACGGCAAAACAAAAATATATATTTTTTTAGCTCAAATAGTAGCCCTGTCAATAAACGTTCAATAAGGGGGTCTAGAGGGAAATTCCGAGATCCCAATTTTTGACTTGGGGGCTGTGTTTGGGCTATTTAGAAGGTAAACATACCAAAAATCCCCGGACATATGAGGTGCAGGGCGCACGAAGAAGGTCCCGGTTTTTGTTGTTTCGCTTTCGCTTTCGAAAACGGTTAGTCCTACTCAAAAAGTGGCTGTATGCAAAATTAAAGCTAACTAAATTTTCAACAATAATGTTTCTATTATTTTTTTTCGTATCTGTTATGGTTCAGTAATAGATTGTATATCTTTTGACTCTATTCCAACTTTATTATAAATTGAAAAAAAATGAATAATCATCGTAGAAATTTTTTTTTTGACAGATATCCGTTTCACAGCAGACTGAACTCAAGTATCGAATAAAAAATGTCTTTGTGTCTGTAAGTCTTAAAGTTCTATAAACAATTATTTCTTCATATAGTGCAACTATAGTTATAAATTTTTTTTTTCGTTGTGAGGGACTTGGATAGGAAATCTGGATGTGGAAGCAGTGATTTTTTTACTTATTTGACTGCAGTAATAGTAATCAAATAATAAATAATGTAATATTTAAATATTAATCGAATTGAGAACCTCCTTATTCTCTTTATTTTTGTTTTAAAAAATCATTTGCTTCCACACGATTAGATATTTGGATTTTATTACTTAAATTTTTGTTGGTGCCCAAATTATGACGCTTCATACTTCATTCTTCTCTAATATATTATAAACAATTAGTAGGTAACCAAGAAATATTTTATTTTAACCAACAATGAAATTGTCTGTGCAGCATCGAGAGAGCTAGCTCAGGTATAAGACACGCAAACACACACACACGTGAAAGGTTATCGACAGTTGCCCACTGGTCTCTGACAGCTTTGGATTTCTCCACCCCACATGATATTTTTTCAATCGACAATGAATAAGGCATCGGTTTTTGATGTTTTTTCAATTTCTGTATCCGATTAACTTGTTTATTTAGAAATGTCCGGTCCAAACGTCTTCTGCAGATTACCTCCAGTGGAATTCAATAACACGGACGAGGGCAAAAAAGAATTGAAAATATGCTTATAATACGAGACGCCAAAATACCACAATGATCGAGGCGCAAGCACAACGCACGATTTAAAAATCGGCTTAGGGATATTAAATACAATATGTTATCTTCAACCAAAACGTATGGAGATTTAAAACGAGTAGATGTTGCAGTCGGGCGCGGCCAACTGCAAACACTTATTTGAGAAGCATTTTACTTGAATACGGCTTCAGTTTTACGTTGTGTCACTGAGATTCAGTTCACAGCAAAGATTTTTTATTATCATTACTTAAATAGCTATTTGCAGTCGACAACGCCCTTTTATACAACTCTCACTTGTTTCGTAACAGTTTAAAACCACTGCCTAAGGAATCACTACTTCCACTAGATTTCCTATTCAAGTTTCTTACAATGAAAAAAAAATTAATACTATGCACTTTACTATGTGGAAAGAATTGTTCATAGAACTTTAATAATATAATATTTGAAATCTATTCCAAGAACCAAAAAAAAAAACGATGTCACATCGGTAGTGGGCGTCGCTGAAGCCAAAAAAATTTTGAGCCCTTTGGTTCTTGTACACACCGTAAATCACAATTATATTATATTTATATATATAAAGTAGACCTTTTGGCTCACATTTTGAAAGCGCAAAGTTGACGTTTGCCGAGGAACTGTGAATAATATCACTTTGCCTCTCGTCTCCCACGACAACGAGCGGCAAAGTACTTTTACGCTCGCTCGAGTGCACCTGTTCTTACACAAGTTTGGTTGGAACATTGACAATGTATTTTTATGAAATAATAATGCCCCAAAACTGTTGTTAATATAATTAAAGTATATGTAAGACTAACAATTAATTACCTAATTTATTTACACGAAGAATATGAACTTTATAATAATTAATAAAACCTAAATAAATTGACAGCGATTGTGTTTTGTTTGTCTGTTTATTATTTTCAAATGATTGCAGATAAAATTGTGTGTGTAATTCGAGTGCAAAGTGTCATTGTCGCTCTCTAGTGTCAACTTACACTATCGAACGGCAATGAGGCACTCTGCGCTCCTAATATACAAATAGCTATTTTTACCTCCTTTAATAATGGGGTGGGGTGGGGTGGGGTGGTAATGGGGGTAATAGTGGGGGAGACTGATGCCAAAAAAATTCTCGTACATACGCCAAATCCCAATTTTTCTAGAGTTGAAATAGAATGTAAGGTTCAATAATTGTTGTGAATGACAGAATTTCAATAAATGATTTAAGTATTTTCGATATTTTTTTTGCCTTAAAATGCTAGGAAACCTATCATGCAACTCATTACTTCGTCAGTATTAGCTAGAAGAGTAGTTGTTTTGATTGGTTCTCCAATGATGAGTGTTTTAAAGTGTTTTCCTAAGTAGTATATTAGCGTGATCAGATTAAGGTACCAATATACAGAAAGTAAATAGTTTCATATTAAATAAAAAAGTGTGAATTACTGAATTTAAATATTTGATATAAGTATTTTTTAATATATTTTTACTTCCACGTCCAGTGGAAGTATTATAGTAACGACAAAAAAATTTTTAAAAATTTTTATTGTCCAAATAGGCTTAAAATGTCATGAAACGTCGAGATTTTAAGTTTGAGCGAAAAAAAATGTCTGTCTGTCTGTCTGTCCGTAACTTTTTTTGTGCGCACGTTTACTCTGAAACCGTTTAAGATATTGACTTGAAATTTGATACACATATGTACTTTAACGAGATCTAGAACTAGATTATATTTTCATCTTGTTCTGTCGAAGGGTTGGGGGGTAAATTGGGGTAAATTTGGGGTAAATGGGTAAATCAAACATGTAGGAGTCCATGAAATTGGTATTTAGTATATACAAGAGAAGCTGAGGTCTCAAAAAAATTTTTGGCATTAGCCACCCCTATTACCACCCCCACCTCCTTATTAAAGGGGATGAAACAAAAAATGTGATTTAGTGCATGTACAGGAACCAGAAACCTCAAAATATTTTTTTACTTCATCCACCCCCTACTACCACCCCCCTATCACCACCCCCACTCCACTACCGATGTGGGGTATCGTTTTATGGGTTTTTGGGGTAGAGGATTTCAAATATTATATTAGTAAAGTTCCGTAAACAATTATTTTCACATACAAAGTTTTTTCGTTGTGAGTGACTCGGATAGAGAATCTGGACGTGGAAGTAGTGATTCCTTGGGCAGCGGTTTTTTATTTTAAAATGTTAAGAATCCTATCAAAACATTAAAAGTATTGAATTACATAATTTAATACTTCGTCAGTATTAGCTTGAAGAGTAGTTATTTTGATTGGTTTTCCAATAATGAGTGTTTTAAAGTGTTTACCTAACTAGTATATTAGCGTGCCCAGCTTAGGGCAACAATATACAGAAAGTAGGTATTTTCATAATAAATAAAAAAGTGTGTAAGTTGTGATTTGCTTAATACCTAAATAATATTCTCTAATCTCAATAAATTAGTTTCAAAATGGTGGAGATCAAAAATAAAGCTTATAAACTTGGAATGAATTTGTTTTTTTATATATTTCTGTGGAATTAACAGTTTCGGAGAGTTTAAAATGGCGTCGGAACGTTTACAGAATGAAACATTTAGATTAAATGTTGAATATCTTAGAAACCATGACACTTGCGTCAAAATGCCAAGGACTAAATTGAAGATAATTCATCAATATTTAAAATTATTCATTCTTTGTGTGTTTCCGCATCATCAAAAACCAAGAAGTTATCGCCGAAACAATGTGAGTCTTCACATTTTTTTTAACAAAAATGTCGCCATTTTTTGGCTGTAGTTATTCAGTAGTTAAAAAAAATTCTACTGGATACTGTTTTTCGTTGATATATAACATCACCTGATGTTCAATTTCTTTTATCCGTTTAAAACACTTGCTTTGAGTAAATATCCAACTTTTCAAAAATTAATCAAACTTTCTCAAATACCAAAATTACACACCTTGGGGGTAAGAGCAAATATCAGGACCATATAGAAACTGAAGATGATACCGTTTACTACAATAATTACCCATAAAAAAAATTATTATTATATATGAGAATATTTATAAATTTTACATACTTTTTACCTCTAGGTCCTGTACTATTATTGTTGATAACATTTCGGATCTATCACGTATAAAATGCCCAATTATACCGCAATTAACAAAAGACACACTTGACGTGGCAAGCATCCGCTCAGAATTTACGACTGTTTAGGATACAAGTACTTTATTTTTGCCTTTAGAGACGACAGGATCTGTTGTCCAAGCGGGTGTTCGAGCGCGGCATCTGAAGAAGTCACGTATGGCACTCCACTTCATCCCGAAAACGCTCAAAATCTATTGCACAAGTCGAAATAAATTAAGCGGAGCATAAACCTGAGTCTACTACACATTGTAATAGGGACCGGCCGGCGGGTGAACAGTCGAGTCACGACGGCCCTTCACGTGTAGAAATATTAGAAAAATCGCATGGTCTCCTCTAGTCGAGTGTCCTCCACATAAATGATGTGCCTCGATTTATCATTCGTACTGAATGGCCGCCATATTGAATTTATACGGCATGTCAATGACAACTGAGGCGCTTTGTCCACAATGAATGGACTGTAAAAAAAGATTATGTGGAATCACTCTAATAGAATTCCATTATTCCGGGTATACAAAACAAGATGTTTTTGCGGAGAAATAAACTGGGCCTCACGTCTGCGGGAAATTTATCGAATTCGCTGTGAGGGAGTGTTTCGTAGTTCTCATTCTTTCCTCGTTATAATTTTACCTAAAAAAGCCTTCCTCGAATTGGTCACGTTTATTTTAGCTCGTTACTTTTAATAATTAATACTATCCAAAATCTGTACTATTGGCCTTCTTTGTATTTTGAAATATACGATACACTAAATAATAGTGTTTTTCTAGCGAATAAATTCGAAAATCGCTGGAACACGTCAAAAAGTTCATATTGAATGATATATAATTGTCTTTAGCAAGTTTTCACAAAGCTATGATGCCATCAATATTTTTTTTACTTACACATCCAGTGGAAGTATTATAGTAACGATAAAAAAATTTTTAAAATTTTTTATTGTTCAAATAGGCTTAGAATGTCATGAAACGTTGAGATTTTAAGTTTGTCTGTCTGTCTGTAGGTCTGTCGGTCCGTCTGTAACTATTTTTTGTGCGCACGTTTACTCTGGAACCGTTTGAGATATTGACTTGAAATTTGGTACACATATGTACTTTAACGAGATCTAGAACTAGATTATATTTTCATCTTGTTCCGTCGAAGGGTGGTAAATAGGTAAATCAAGCAGGTAAGAGTCCATAAAATTGATATTTAGTATACAGGGTGTCCCGAAACTCCCGCCTTCCCCTTTAGGTGCTAATTCTCCATGCAAAAATAGTAAGAAAAGTTCCTATAAACATGTGTCCGGAAATGCATCCTAAGGGAGCTACGGCCTTCTATGGATGGCGCAAAAATAGGTGCGCGGGGGGCTCGCCAGTGAATTTGGTGTCAGGTGTCTGAGTCCATGATTTGATGTGGGGGGTGGGGTCTGGATTGAGTATCATACGAATAAAAATCCGAGTTAACGCAAAAAGAATTTACATTCTTGTGAATTTCAAGTAAGGTAACATAAATGTCATTATACCAAAACTCTTCAGTGATCTTTCCAACCAGCATTAACAATTAACCTGACTGCTTTCTTCTGCAAACGAAAGATTACAACTGCATGGGATGATCCACCCCATAGGAGGAGAGCATAATTAATATGATCATGAAATAATGAAAAATAGCATGTTCTTAAGGTTTTAGAACAGAGTTGATTTTTTAGTCTACGTAGCATAAATATAGAACTTGATTATTTGTGTGAGACTTGCTAAAACACCAAGAATTTGAAGACTACCTTTAATTAGTGAGTTATTTGTTGAAAATAAAATTTGTTTTCGTCAGCATAAGCGATGCATTTTTTTGGTGACATAAAGTGAAAAAAATCATTAACATATAAGATAAAGAGTAGATGCCCCAAAACAGAGTCTTGAGGCACTCCATGTTTAACCGGAAGTTATGAGTTTATATTATCTATAGAGACACACTGATGTCTGTTGTTAAGATAGGAATAGAAAAGATTCAATGGTAAACCTCGAATACCATATCAACCATAATTTGCGTTTCCTTTTAACTTGTACTATATTTGTAGAGTTTCTACTCATTTTTTCAGAAATATTTCATGTGTGACACAGTCAAAGGTCCTGGAGAGATCACTCAACCTCCTCAAGGCCCCCAACGATGTCGCACACTAATTTAAAAACTGCCATAATGATGGAAAATTTATTTCTAAAACCAAACATTAAAAAAATATATCTTAAGGTTTAAAAATACTCAAAAAAGCAAAGCACCATCCTTAACCTGAAGACGATTTTGATCGTCAGCATATCCTTGGAGTTTGCAAACTTTTAGTTTCCTAAACATATTAGCTGTGTATATTATGAATAATAAAGGTCCAATGATTGATTCTCGTGGGACTTCTGACAGAAATTTTACATAGTAAATAGTACATTTTTATTCGTAATATATCTGAAATGTTATCAAAAATAACATAAATATGACATTTTCGTATTTATATATCAATTATTGGGTAGTTGAGAAAGGAAAAAATTAGATACTATTTTATTTAATAAAATGATTTAGGTACTTAACTGTTATTTATATTTAAAAAAAAATCACTGAACAATATGGAAGCGTTATTTTCAAAGTGATCACTAATTAGTTTAGCGTGAATAGAATTACGATCAATAGTATATATGTGAAAATTATCTGCTAAATGCCCAAAATAATATTTTTGAATATTCATGAAGGCAGAAATAAAAATTCTTAAATATTAAGAGAAACATTCTTACTTTTTATCATTCACACTATTATATTCACGAGTATTTCTCACAGTATAACCAGGAAATGTTTGCTTTAGAATGTTAATAAGGGTTGCCTTAATCTCAAATATAAGGGCGCATCGACATTTTTGATAACAATGTGGGTTTGTAATGTCGCCTTATCTGCGTTTAGAGGAAGTTCAGAACAGTTGAGTTAACTTTTAGCTATATCAACCATAATTTGCGTTTCCTTTTAACTTGTACTATATTTGTAGATTTTTATTTATACTATAGATAAAATATGTGGCGGCAACGAATATGTAGAATTGCTTCACGTCTTCCGAATTTAATAGTTTATGTTATTTTCAGATTAAGCATCAACTACTTCGAAAATCTAACTACCACTTTTAATACAATTCTGACGAAATTTATATTTTTTCTAGTTTTTGTCCTCTGGTCGTAACTTGATGAAAAAACTAAAATGGAATCACCGCCGGGCAGGCCTGTAGCTAGGGGGGGGGGGGGGGGGCAGGACGGGCGATGCCCGTCCTGGAATAAGTTTCGCCCGACTTACGGTAATAATGGGGGCAATTTTGACTGTCTTTTTAATATTTTGAAAGACATTGGGTAAAATTTTTTAATTTTTTCGGACTAAAAAGTTTTTTTTGATTTCCCTTATTAAAAAATTTTTCGGACAAAATAAAATTTTTTTGGATTTTCCCCTCCACTCATTAAAAATTTTTTTTGGATTTCTCCCCCCCGCTTATCGAAAAATTTTTCGGACAAAAAAAATTTTTTGGATTTCTCCCCCCTCCGCTCATCAAAAAATTTTTCGGACTTTTTACGGACCCGTCCTGAAAAATTGTTTGCCAGCCCTGAAAGCACTTTCTAGCTACAGGCCTGCCGCCGGGCCAGAATGGTGATAAAAGCTGAGATATCGAAACATAGAAATACACCATTAGAAAATATTATTTAGGTATTAAGCAAACCAAAATAATTAATGTAAAAATAGAAATACACCACACAACACTAAATAGCTGGCTGTAAAGGAACTTATTGTAAACTCGCTTATGTCTGAACGTGGATCATCTACCTTTTTTCACCATCTTCCCACATTTTCAATACCCTTCTCACCACCTCACCTCACTTTCCTACAATCTTCCTCCACCCTCCCCTATATTTTCTTACAGACGGACGGATAGACAGACAAAAATTCTGAACATACATCTTCTAATTCTGATATCATTAAACACAAACAAACAGTCAATAATATCGAAAATTCAAAGAAAGACCACATTATTTAAAATTTTTGATATTTTTTTTTCAACACTCTGTATACAAGAGAAGTCGCTCTGTGTTCTATAGGTGTGAAAGAGTCAACAAGCAAAAAATTCCCTCCTCTCATGAACGTGTCAAATGCAATCCACACAAAATATAATAACAAAACTAATAAACGATGCCTGTTTTTGGCAGATGGGTGATAAGGCAGGTCAAGAATAAACATCTGATAAAGTTAATCAAAAACAAATTACAAAACTACTTCTATATTTACCTTAGCGATAGAGTCACGTAAAATACACATTACAATCAGCTGGACTGGTTTATTGAGAACAGAAATATATTAATATAGGCGCCAAAACACAATTTTTTATCGTGTTGTATCGCTGGAGAATGCGTGCACTAATGGAGATGTTGCTGATAACGATTGAACCTGCTGGATTTGGAGAAAATTGTGTGCAATTATTGAGAAACTTTCACGGGGTTTGTCGATATTATTATACCTATACTATTCTAAAGTGTCCGAATTAATCCAGTCCAATTGGATTGAAAAATGGTCAATCTGAATACATATTTCTACCCAGCTGAATTTTTGTCCGAAACATCTTTTCGACATTTTAAACAAGTTGCCAAAGGTCTTTGTACATACCACTGGAGCTATACTGCCGTCATACAGTGAAGAGCCGCATCTACATATTTGTCATAAATGAGATTCTAATAATATATGAACACCCAAGAGTAGTTAACCTAGTTCTGCAGTTAAAAAAATTATAAAAAAAATCTAAAGTACAAAAACATAGGTACATAAAAAGCCGCATCTACATGACGTCACATTTTCTTTGAGATAACAACCGCTTTTACACATAATGGGCTAAAAGGTTGCATCTCAGATAAATATACAAAAATACAAGAACCAATAGAATTTGAATATATAAAGTACCTAAGACACATTGAAATTGATTTTCTGAATTAATATTTCCTAGTTGGGAAAAGTACAAACGCGTTTGTTACTTTCCTCGACAACCGACAATTTACAGATGCGGTTATTCTCCTTATGACGGCAGTATAACTGTTACAAGAGGTCAAAGGTCAAAAAAATCTGTTTCTTGCAAAATTACGAGAAAATATCCGATTTGTAGTTTGGAAAATTTGCTACATAAAAGGTTCTATTACTATTTCTCGTAGGAGTAACCATTTAAGGTAAATCATTAAGTCTGGAACATTTTCTAAGCAAAATTTTACAAAAAACAGTTACCCGCAGTTTATCCGATAAAATTCAGAACTAAATAAAGTTTCCTATATCCTAGATGCTTCATTTGCGTAACAGAGATATTACATCTTTTTACATGCCTTAAATTTTGTTGTGTATCTGTTTACATTTTAAATGTGGAAATAAAATATTATTATTTGATTCAATCAAATAAGTATATTATAACCAAACAAACATTTTTTTAATAGTCATCTTGGATTTTTTTTTACAGAAATCCTATTCGGGGTATGAATGTTTGACTGAATGTTTTATATAGGTCAATTTGGAAGAAAATCCAGCTCTTGTCTCGAGTTCAGTTCATATCTATAAAATCCTCATCTTTCTATTGAAGACCCCTATAAAAGTGCGACAACTAAAATAACCCAGAGATGACCAGAGCAGGACTGGTCCCAACTGCATCAATCAAGACTTAATGGACAAGAAAATTTATCTAGCAACCCAGAATCTAAAGATCTGCTAAATAAAACACAGAAAATTATAATGTGATAGAAAGTCGAAAAAAGTGCTTACAACGATTCTAAATCTTATTTTCACCATATATCTTTGCATACTTATTGAAACTATTTTTCTAAATATTATTTTATGGTTTATATGATCAGTTGATAGTGTATTCTGTGATTTTACAACAGTATTAAAGAAACATTTCTAGAAAATTAAGGATAAATGAAAACTTAGTGATTTTTCATACTATTTTACCACATTACTTTTTACTAATAATTATAAAGATCAAAGACCAGTTGGTATAAGTTGACAGCATAGAGCTCTTAATAAATTGTATCTATTATTTTTCCAACCGAAAATGAGTCTGATGCCATATTGAATAGTTGTGTCTTTCAAAAACTGATTTCTCTGCTCATGCTTTTTATATCTTTTACTTACTTATTTACCGAAATGAAGTGTTGTAATAGTTAAAACGTCACTCTCCGAGATTTTTTCGAATTATTACATTTCAGACTAGGTAGATTACGAAAGTTGAGGTCTTCGAATTCCGCCAGGCTCTGTGTGTTCGTTGATAATATATCTACAAAACTATTATGTTTGAAAAATAATATTTAGATAGAATACTATGTGATCTTACAGAGAGAGAGGTTGGCCACCATGAAGTTAATAGGAATTATCCACTGTTTTAAAAAGTATATGATTGATAGTGGATTGTACAATATTGAGAACACAAGTCAATATTTTTTTTTTATTTACATTGATTAGAGTTTGTAGACTTTTTGTTGGTACGAGTCATAGTATGAAGTCCGTTTTGCTCTAAAAGGCATCAATTTTTTTGTAGCTTTACTTGCTAACCCCAAAATTATAAAAAAAATCTATAATTAAATGCAATTGGCAGAACAGTAAATTTACATCCCAAAAGCTAGTTTGTATGTCAATACTAGGCTTCAAAGTCAACTAAAAGATATTGTGTATATCAGCCTTACTACCCAAGTAGCATTTTAAGCAACATTTTGGCAAACGTTTCTAACAAATTGTGTCTGTTACCATGTATAAAATGGGAGCTGTTTCCAACATGTTCCCATACATTTCCGACACACGTATAATTTCTTATGATCATACAGTACATGTTTCTATTGTGGTGGCACTAGGCGTTTCTTGATTCATTTCCGTACACACGTTTTTACAAAGGGAACAAATGTGTGCAGTCAGTTTCAGAAAATTTTATTATCTTTCACCTAATGAGAATGTGTTTCAATATTGTGCGTATTTTTTATTACCTTTCAATATGGAAACGATTAAGGTACACATAGAATAATAACAATAATGGTGGTAATACCTATAATATGAAAACTTTGTCGTCATTTTTAGCCATTGCCTGACCTGAAGAGACGTGCGGCAAAAATGTTATCGATTATTTGGCGGAGATACTTTGATATTTTTAATGGGCCTCACAAATATAAACATTTCAAATATATTTCTTTATTAAGCATAAAAATTTATAGGTTATAAAATATATTTTTTTCGATTATTTTGGTAATATTGAGTATACCAAATTATATATTTTTTTCGTAATTATCAAATTACTGATATTCGATATTAAGCCTTTGCCTACGTTTACTTTTAAAGACTAAAATAGCAAAATGTCAACACTTAACACCATAGTGTTACAGAAACAGTTCTGCATATGTTTCGAAAATTTAGATCATATTTTATGAAAAGAAACTTGATTCTCTAATGTATCCACTCGGTTCCGATTTCAGTAGCATATTACCTCCGAAAGAAACTTGTTTCGAAACTTTTTTGGAAATGTTAACAATCATTTTCTTAAAGAAACAATTTTCTCTTTGTTTCAGTCTGGTTTCGGAAAAGTTGGCAACACGTGAACAATGGTGGGCAGCCAGCTGTGTTGCGCTCAGATAAACAAAGATTTTTTTGTTTATCTGAGGTGTTGCACGTGCATTCTGGTATTTTCGGCGGTTTTTAGTTGAGGTCTTCCATTAATTCATATTTTGGTTCTGCAGCCTCCTCTTTGAAAATCAGTATCCAGTTAATTGGTTATTTGTCTTCTGACATTCCACAGCAACTTTTTTAAAAGTCACTCTTGGTTTCACAATTCTTGTATACTTTAACAGGGTGAAATACCTGGAAGAATGTTTAAATTGTTTGGTTTTTCCCATTTTGCATCTCTCAACTTTTCTGTGGCTTTAATAATAATAAAATGTGAGGTTATAATAACTCTGTTAAAAAAGTTCACGGTTTTGATAATCTATTTTGTTTCATGGAAAAAATGGAACTAGTTTGGAAACATTTGGAGACATAAGAATATGTTTCATACAATTTCAATAATGTATCGACACAGGTTTATAATTTAGAAATGATTAACAGATACTGCAATATGTTTCGAAAATGTGTTCAAACACTTGTTTTGGAAAAAAATTATATCTAAAAGTGGAAACAGCTAAACTGTTCCATAATATTGTTGTGCTATCTGTAAAACGTAAAAAAATGGTAACAACTTCAGAAAAAATGTTGGAAATGTATGGAAACCTTTGTATCCCTCATAAGTATCGAAACAGTTACAAAACGGTTTCCCACTACACTAAATTTGTTCCTAAACTGTGTCTAAAAATGCTACTTGGGTATAAACTATCTCTCACTCCACTCACTTCAGGAGGTGAAAAAGTAGTTTCTTAATATACAACAGGATATGTTGGTGAAAAAAATATATACAGCGAATAATCTGTGCCCTCATATGAAGAAGAAGATACGCTATGTACCACACTTATTACAAAATAACCCGTGCTTTTTTTAAAATCTCTTTCAGGGGGTGAGAAAATTATATCTTTCTATAAAACATCCCTTGTCAACAGAATGTGAATATGAAGGAAAAGATGTGCTGTACACTAGATTTACCATAAAACACTCCCTCACCTCTTTGAATTCCCTTAGATGGTGGGAAAATAATTTCCCTCTAAACAATAGAGGCCTGGTATACAATTTGGTATATCCACACCTTCCACACCTATTTTTTACCCTTTCCAATTCTGATTTATTGATTGATCTTTTAGCATTTCCCAGAGATTTTAAATCAGGAGTAGGATTTATTTCATAAATGTCTATCAATAAATTTAAAGGATATCTGTCTTAAATCATTAGTTAAACAATTTGGTTACTTTAAAAAATATATTTTTCTGGAAAAGCAAATCTCAATGCGAAAATAACAATATTTAAACAAAAAATCATAAGAAATCTGAGGCCCAATGTGACGGATCTAACCCGACCCTGGCACATTACGAGAGCGATAAAGAGTGAATTACTACTATTTTGTGTTTTTTACACACGCGCCTCGCCGGCCTCTTAGAAAAGTCTGTCTACCACGTGAACGAAGCACGCGTACAAAAATCTAACCAGAACTTCCAGGTGCACGAGGATTCCCGAAACAGGGAAATGTTTTCACGCTAAAAAACACACAGTGCAAGAGGGTGGTTTTTTGTTACAGTCTGCCATCAATGGGATAGACTGTTAAATTTTATACACATGTACAATTGTCATACGAAAATAGAAATGTGGAGAACGGGGGAAAAGGATTGTTAAAAGGATAGGTTTTGTAGAAAATGGGTTTGTTTAAAAATAACTTATTAATGACTCGACGAGCGGGATATTTCTTGCATTTAATATTGATACCCATCTCAGTAGGTAAAGGAAATGAAAATATGGCTTGAGACTGTTAGACAAAATTGTCAATAATAACACTGTTTAATATTATTATTATAAGGAAACATTTTCTGGTTTTCACCCGTTTTTTTTGGAAAATAAAATGGTATTCTAAAAACAATGTTTAATAATATTCATGGGGAAATTCGCTTTTTATAGATACCACTTTCCAGTGGCGGCTTTTAGAAGGGGGGGGGGCTTTTTGCGCAACCCTGAGAAGGTTGAAAACGTGGTTACGTTCTCAAATGGGAGAGAGAGACTCACTGGTTTTGGCTTTATTGCATATTCATCGCAACATACCTATATCTGTAGACGATATTATAAATAGATTCGCAACTAGCCCCAACCGAAATGTGGATTTTGTTTTATAATTATTATAATTTTATATTTATGTATTTTATTATTTTTTTCATATTAAATATTAGTAAAAAATATTAATAGTTCAAATTGGTGTTATTTTGTTTGGTTCCTATAGTAACAATATACAGTATAATATATCACCAAATTCTCTAGGAATCCATGGAAGCTGGAAGTCCAAAAATATGCTCTATGTTGAGGGTTCTTAACTTTTTTCGGAAATTTTCTCCTGTTAAGCACATTTTCTCATTTTCATTAATAAATTCGACTAAATCGTAATTTTTTAAATGGGTTTCAAATTGAAAAGTATAGTGCAATTTGCAATTTTAGTACATATTTTGCGTTTTTAATCCCGAATTCGCCCCCTCTCCCCTCAGGAAAGGGTCAAAGCCGTCTCAGCACTAATTTGTATAAGACTGAAAACACTGAATAAAATAACTAAAAATCAAACATTAAAAAAGCAACATCTCCTTATTAAGATTGTCCATAAGGAAGACAATAATTTTTAACCTACTACAAAAAATTTATTAACCGACCGAAAGATACATATCCCAGTCAAGATATGTATCTTTCGGTCCTGAAGAGGACCCTCCCTTGACCGTGGTAGGGGTCAAGGGGGGGTCCTCTTCAGGAAGTGTTGGGGGTAGTTAGGAGGTAAACATACTAAAAATCCCCGCTTCTAGCCCTATCGCTTCAGGGGGGGGGGGGGGGGCGCCAAAAACGTACATACACCAAAATTTGATTTGGTTATTGATGGGGAATTTCTCATACATAAGCTCATTTGGCAAAGGGGATCCTCAGTTTCCACAATTTGTGGTGGATACGTGAAATTCGTCAAGACCCACTAATATGATTTCTAATTTTTTTCAGCATATCTCTTTTCCTTGCCACGGAAAGTGCCTGGGGAGTTTTATGTGAATCACTCTGTATAGGCTTACTATTCTGTAAATGGATATTGTGTAGGATATTGTTTTAAAATAAATAAATATAAAAGGTGTAATATAAATTTACATACCAACATTCCTCGTGCTGAGAGTTGGGATCGTTTTGAGACATCATATCCTGAAATGAAAATATTAATTTTCATTACAAAGAAACACGAACAACCTGCGAAATATTTCAAAGAGTTTTTAATATTCCATTTCCCCGACAGGCAGGCAGTACCTGCAAATCCTCCCAGACTTTTTTAATTGCCTCTCGAAGCAAAATCGCCGGATCGAAAGTAATTCTGCTTGTGTGCATTTGAAGGCTTAATGAATTTTATAATAAAAAAAATCTGTTGCTGCTTATTGTTGGCTGACAATAAAGACTAGACGACTTAAAATGCGAAAAAGCTTACCTAATTAGCAAAGTTTTGCGAATAAAAGCTAAGATATAAAATTAATAAAATGAAATTCCCGTTTAATAAGTGGCATGGAGTAAAGTAGGGCCTCTTTTAAAGAAATACATCAAAAGCATATTGTCCGTGACAGATCCCGCTTTGAAGTTTCTTCCTTCTTTTACCGGTTAATTATTAACAAGGAAGAAGCTTTATAATGCGCTCGAGACACGGGCGCGTCGTCAGCATCGGGAAGGTTCGCGCTGCATGTAATCACTACACTGAAATAATCTACTACCCCAAACATGCTGTGCCAATACCACAGAGTAGTATTACTGTGCCAATACTACCAATGTAGGATTTTTTGACGTAACTGTTGCAAGCAATAGCCTATAGACATTTTAGGTAAACTGCTTCAATTGAAACGGACCAAGCGAATTTTTAGGTAGAATTTAAAGTCAAATTTTTTGAGCAGTAGAATAGATATCAATGGTTTTCAGGATTTTAGAGATAATTTATTTGTAAAAACGCGAGTTTGGTCAAATATTCTTAGTTTGTAGCACGTTGCTGTGTACAGAAAAGCATGTTTTTTTTTACCAAACTTTATAACTATAGAGATTTCGCAGAAATAAACGTTGAACAAATTTATGTAAAGCTAAATGTTTATTTAGTAACTCTATTATCCCTCCAAGAAACATGAAAATGTTGAATTTGCACATACACTTATCAAATTGTGGTATATATATCTAGTGCACATAACACTGATGCGCTTCAAGGCTCTCAATATTCTGTTCTTTATATTAAACTAAATATTCTACATAGATTTTTACATGAGATATCAACGTCATTCATTCACTGCAAGATTAGTGTTTACGCTCTTTGTCTTCATATGCCTAATACATTTTATATCTCTAAACAACCAATAATAAAATTATTGTGACGGCATGTCATTGCGAGTGAGTGAAAACCGACTTCACTACAGCTAGAGGGAGATTTGTTACATTGTTCTTCATTCGCAAGCGAAACAATGTACATTTATTTCAAGAACAAATAATGTACAGGGTAGTCACGGGAACATTAGAATCCTATTTAACTTCGTTATATTTGAAGTTGCGTAAAAAAGTTTAAAAATGAAAGTTATAGACAATTACATGTATTTTCCAAAAATCATGTCAGTAAAACATTGAAAGCCGCATTCCGGAAATATGAACTTTACTTGGCACGCCTATGGATGCTTTATAACTCACATAATGCCTTTTAACGTCTACCTTTATGAGAGTTTACTTTTTATTTCTCTAAGAGAACATGTTTATGACATGGTGAAAAACTGAAAATATACATTTTTCGCTTAAAATTGTTCAGCCCTTTATAATATCTCGCTCCGACAAAGTGCATATTTAATCTCTTATTTATCCTTAATAAATAATCAAAAATATAATTTATAAAGTATTGCAGCTCCTTCTAGTGTGATTTACTTACAGCAGGGAGGGAAAGTAGATTCTTAAAACCAGAAAAACATCATCCTTTGTCATTTCCTCCGAAACTCATGAACATGTCCAATTGACAAGTTCTTGTGAATGACACAATCACTATTTAGTTCCTTCAAATTAAGAAAAATTAAAGAAAATTTTTCCACAGCTATGAGACCTGTAAAAAGTGAAGTACTTGGGTTGTCTAAACATGATTTTCGCCCCCTGCAGTTCTAAAACAGGGTTGTTTTTGAGAAATATACATATATATATATATAAATTTTAACATTTTTCGCCTTTTTCTCTATTTTGAGGAAAACTATGCATTTTGTTGAAAAATATCAAGATAGCAAAAGTATAAAACATAAAATTTACTATAAATTTTGTCTCTACTTCTTTTTTCGAATTCCGCATAGTTTCGCCGCTAGAGGGCGCGAGAGAATATACATATTGACTTTTGCGCCTTTTTTTAGATTTTGAGCCAAAATTATGCATGTTTATGAAAAATTACATGAGATCAAAGTTTTGGAACATAAAATATCTATTACACTATCTTTAGGTGTTTCATAATTCGTTTAATTTAGTTCAGTTCCGCCATATACATCGTGATTTACCATGATATGCGAAAAATAAAATGATGTAATAGTCTTCAATGTGAGAAAGCCCGCGCAAAATTTTAGAGTGCTCCGAGGTAATTAAAAAAATAAAAAATGATTTAAACTTACGAAGATACACTACTGTTATTGTCTAGGCCAGTAATAGGGCGATAAACTTACTTGTGAAAAAACATATTGGAGATGTTTACATTTCCTTAATTGGTATAAAAAATTTAGGCCGGCGGGTGAGGTCAAAGTGCCGCGTTTTTTGCTTTCGGTCGAACAATCAGGACACCGGCAGATACAAAGCACCGCCGAAGTTGGTGTTTTTGTGTTGATTGACGGGTTTAAGTAAATATCTCTTATATCTACTTGTTGTAGTAGAGTTCACTAGCATAGGGTAAATATTTTTTCGATTTATTTCGTTATTTTTGTAGTGTGATTAAAAACCAAAAAGTCACTTCTACCCTCTCCAGCTTTGCTGTCAATAGTGTCAATCCCAAGTCTGTTAAAGTGATATGGTTGTACCACGTTACGTCAGATTGGTTAAAACCATTGGCGGCGCATTTCCACAATAAAAATAAAGTAATTTTTGGTCATTTTCCGCATGTCATGGCAGATCACCTTGCATATATTGATGAAACATACGTTGCTACCTCCGTTATCACCTCATATTATATAAAGTAGTGACCTCCGTTTTCGGAGGTGACAACGTTTTGCTTAGTTTTGCACTGCATAGCATCATAGATGGTATAAGGGGACTAAATTAAAATTTTTGTCTGGAGGTAACAAGTGACCCCATTCTCATAAATTGAATTTTTAGTTCAGCTACAGATCGGTGGCGCTAGTGTCGCCCTCACTTGTACAACCGACAATACGATGTTACCTCCGCTTCTATATATTACTTTTTGTAGTATAAACTATAAGCTGTAACCTCCGAATATTGGCAACGTCGCGTTATAATCTTGAAATGTCACTTATTTGGTATCGTTGGATTCAGAAAAAACCGCTACCCAAGGAATCACTACCTCCACATTCAGATTTTATATCCAAGTCACTCACAACAAAAAAAAATTGTATGTGGAAATAATTGTTTATGGAACTTTAAGAATATAATATTTGAAATCCTCTACCCCAAAAACCCATAAAACGATACCCCCACACGGGTAGTGGGGTGGAGGTGATGATAGAGGAGTGGCGCTGGGGGTGGAGGAAGTAAAAAAATATTTTGAGACTAAATCACAATTTTTTTTCATCCCCATTAATAATGGGGTGGAGGTAGTAATGGGGGAAGCTATTTTATGGACTCTTACCTGCTTGATTTACCTATTTACCCCAAATTTACCCCAATTAACCCCCAAACCCTTCGACGGAACAAGATGACAATATAATCTAGTTCCAGATCTCGTTAAAGTACATACGTGTACCAAATTTCAAGTCAATATCTTAAACGGTTCCAGAGTAAACGTGCGCACAAAAAAAAAGTTACAGACAGACCGACAGACAGACATTTTTTTTCGCTCAAACTTAAAATCTCGACGTTTCATGACACTCTAAGCCCATTTGAACAATAAAAATTTTAGAAAATTCTTTTGTCGCTACTATACTTCCACTGAATGTGGAAGTAATTATGCAAAATTCAAAAATGCAATAATATACAGGGTACTCCATTTAAAAATCCAAAGTTAGTGTCACTTTCGGCGAACTGTCAAAAGTGCCGCTTATTATGTATGCAGTCTTGTAACTTTTTTATTTTTGAAGCGATGACCATGTTGGGTACATCAAATTGTAGACATTTTTAAAGCCTTTAAACATGCATACAGTGATTTAAAAAAAAAAATTTTAAAAATTGTTAAGAAAGGAAACTTAATTTCTTTGAATATTTTTTTACCTCACCTTGTGCATGAAATGTGTTAATGTTTTCTTATAAAGGTTTTAATTAGCTTCAATTTATGTTATCAAAAAAAAATGTCTCTTAAATAAACAAAAACTTTGGTATTTCCTATTATTTAGTACAATTTAATAAAGTTTGTTTTTAAAAATATTTATTTCTTTTGTTTCTTGTTGCTATTTTGTTACGTTTAGGATTGTTTGTGATATGTCTTTTACAAATAAAGCGTAAAATTATTATTTACATTTTTTCAGTTATTTTAAAAAAAAAATCAGTTTGGAATCGGAAGGAGTGTTTTTAATTTCTTTCTCTAAAACCAAAAAGAATTTCGAATATGACGAAATAACATTAATTGAAGCTAATTAAAACCTTTATAAGAAAACATTAACGCAGTTCATGTACAGGATGAGGCAAAAAAATATTCAAGGAAAGTGTTTTTTTCTTAACTATTTTTTCACAATTTTTTTTTTAAATGACTCTGAACACATGTTTAAATGCCTTAAAAATATTTACAATTTGATCGTCGCATAAAAAATAAGAAAGTTACAAGCTTATCAATTTTAATTTTCGAGGAAAAACATTTTTGTTATTTTCAGCACGCGGCTGTGTTACCCCCCAAGCTCAAGGCCCAGATCCGCCTTCGAGTAGCGCACCCTGTATAGGATATCCCAAATTTCAATCAATTATCTTCAAAACTAAAGGAGAAAAGGATGTACCATGATCCTGTTACACCCAGTATATATATTTCTCAAAAACAACCCTTTTTTAGAACTGCGGGGGATGAAAATCATGTTTAGACAACCCAAATACTTCAGTTTTTACAGGTCTCATAACAGTGGGAAGATTTTCTATAAAACAGTGATTTTTTGACTAATTTGAAGGGACTAATTAGAACTATAAAGCTAGCCATAAGCACATCAAAATGTTTAGAAAAATATTTTTATATTAAAATCGTCAGTTCCAAGTCAAAGTGCTCTCATACACTTTTTGGAAGTTGTGAATCATTTTCTGCCAAGCCGATTGCTACTACGCATTCTCCATTCCCTAGTGGTTGAGATACACGTCATCTGCCATGTTTAGTAGGCAGATTCTAACAAATATTAGGTAGGTTCTTGCACATTTACTGTGCATTTTTTTAACCAATAAATGGTGATATTTGAACTCTTGAACTTGAACTTTGAATTTTTTTGATTGAATAATTAACTTTAAGCCTAACCTCTCCGAAGCTTTTGATTGTTAGGTGGACAACTGAATGAACGGAACTCTCAAAGGACCTAGGGGGGCAGCTGTGTCACGTCCTTCAGGCACTCCAAGGGGTAAATATGAGGAACCCGCTGATATTATCTGATTGTCATTAAGCTATGTACACTTACTCCCAGAACACCCTGTATAACCGATAATGCATTAACTCATCTTTGTAATTGTGTTATCAGTATACGTAACGGTAGGTAACAAACTTCACAGACAAGAATCACCATCCACGTTGTGAACCATTAGAAATAACATTTTTAAATTTCTTCTAAAATGTTTACATTAATAATAGTAAATCATCGCATCGACAAATATTTGTTTAACATCAATTAAGACCATTAGTTAACACCAGTGGCTGGAGGCGAGCTACTCAGGCGTCGATAGGGTGATTAGAACGAGTTGTTTCTGATCAGAAAAATGTCGAACGATCAACAAAGTCGTCGTCATTTTCTTATATTAACTGGAAAACGGAATTTAACCAGCAGATAAGGATGGTAAAAGTAGAACTCAAGGCCGCGTTAGTCGAACTACAGTTTAATCAGTAATCGGTCCGAGTACATGCTAGTTGGGGACCCTAACCTATCCTAACAAAATAAATAATGGTCGATTGTGGACTGATGGCTGTTTAAAACAAATTAGACAAATACACGACGGACGATATGCGATAACGCTAGTGATTATTTAAGTTTCTAATATACATACATATTTGTATGTTTGAATTGAGGACTGGTTATTAAATTTATATTATTTTTGTGTTATTGAATTATCTTGAACGGAAGTAGTTTTTTCGGTAGGAAACCTGAGTCAATATTTTGCTTTAAAGAAGTGCCGTGCCTTGATATAAATAATATAACTATCACACATTCTTTTCCCAATTATGGAATTTAAGCATTTTCAAAAATGGCTTGCTCAATGATGTTCTAATCTGTATTTTGGATTTCAACAGCTATCATGTTGGTAATTAATATACTGTTCTTTCATTGTATAACATTTCCGTTACATTTATTTCGGCTAAAATTCAATGAAACAGTTTTTCCAAAACCTTTTCGCACAATGAGTCTTTTGACCCATTCATTTAGTTATTAATTTTCCCAGCTTATTTTTGAAACAATCTATTTTGGGTAGTTATCCAATAAGCGACGTCAGGTTTATTCAAAATCCATAAGTACATATATTGTGAATTTTCTAAGATATTCTGTTATACAGGGTGTATGCCGTATACGTACAAATATTTTGCAGGATGATATGTTGACCAAAAAGAAGTAAAAAATCCTTAATAATTTTTTTTCTAACTCAAACCTATTGTTCTTATTTAAAATTAATCAAAACTAGTCAATGATTTCATAAAGATACTAAAACCGTTTTACTTTTCCCTTGTTTAATCAGTTTTGAAATGAAAACACTAACTGACATTTAATATTGATTCACTCATTGCCATTTTAGCAATTTTTCACAAATCATAATTATATAGAAAAAGTAAGAAGACCAGGTCGATTTTTTGAAGCTCCTTGTGTCTTTATTGAAAAAATGTCACTGATCTCAGTAATTGACTGTCAGCAAAAATGTACTTTAACGATGAGAAACAGTACCATTTTTTTTATTTATTGTAGAATATCTCTTTAATCACTGTAGTAAATTAAATTATAGCGATTTATTTAATTTAAATAAATTTATCAACTCGTTCATACACCGTTTTATTTATTTATTTTTTTTACTATAAATTTACTTTAAAACTAGATAAATGTTATTGACAATACGGTATGATTGGTAAGCAGCAGCATGCCTTTATGACTAAACAACGAAGTATGAAAAACACACGAAATTTTTTTATGAAGCGCTGGCTGGTGCAGACAGCGGAGAATGCTTTATTAAAGAGACACCGGTGTTTTTTTTTTAATTTTTTTTATGTCTCAATATCAACACAATACACAATAAAAAGAGAGATGTCAGTGGCAAGAAGACATTGAACTTGGTTTTAGTTTGTCCGGCAATACAATTATTATAGTTACTTTGTGGCCTGAAAATATCGTATGTCTAGAAAATAATTAATTGAAGCAAATCCATTGAGGTTAAAGCAAAAATTTTACAGGACTTCTTTGCTTCTCTTCGATCAATATATTATCATGCAAAATATTTGTACGTATACACCAAACACCCTGTATATTTTCGTTATATTCGTTTTGCTCAATTTTAGTGAAACAGTTTTTTTCGAAAGTTTTGGCTCACTGTGTTATTTTACTGATTAATTTAGTTAATAACTTTAGAATGTAATTGTAATAATTTGGCTTATTTATTTATTTCCTTTCTCCTTACTTATTTCACTGTTTATCAGGCGCGTGCTGTGGGCCCTCAAAAGTGCCTCGAAAGGGCCCCAGAGGATTTTCTCCCCCCCGCTCATCAGTTTTTCATTTTGGAGGAAAAAAGCAACACGCGCCTGTCTGGGGGCTCTTTCTAAGTCATTTTCCCGGGGCCCAAAAGCGTCCCAGCACGCACCTGCTGTTTATCAATTGTATCAGCTTATTTTTAAAACAAGCTATTTTGGATATTTAACCAATAAAAGACGTAAGATTTATTCAAAAACCTTTTAGTACATTTTAAACACATGCATTTAAATTTGTCACAATTTGTCAGGGAATTATTTTAAATTTAACTGGCCCTACCACTGTTTATTTTTGAGAATCAAAGTGCATCACTGAATGAACTAAAATCCTACAATCATTTTTTTAAGATTATTTTTCTAATCCCATTTATATTTTGGTCAGAAATTTAACATTTAGTCCCTATATAACGTTTAGAATTTTAGAAAGGAAATAAATATTTTAAGATAACCACTGTCTAAGGAATCACTATTTTCACATCCCATCAAAGGGGGTAATTTGACAATGATGCGGGAGGAGAGAGTGAGGGTGTTTCCGTCGATGACAAAAAAAAATTGAGATCTTTGCTTCTCGTACACACACTAAATCACATTTTTTTATCTCCTTTAATAAAGAAATGGGGGTGGAAGAGGGCAACAAATTTTAGGCCTTTAGATCTTGTACACGCACTAAATCACAATTCTGTTTTACCCCCTTTAATAATGGGGTGGGAGTGACAATGGGGGTGACAGATTAATCATACGTACAAAAAAAAGTTACAGATAGACAGACCGACAGGCACAATTTTTTTGCTCAAGTCATTCTAATAATTTCTTTTATCTTTAGTATGCTTCCGTTGCACTGTGTGGATGTGGAAGTAAAATAATCTTATCATATTTGTTCGATTTTAACGTTGAGTACAAAAGAGTATTTATTATTTTAGTGGTTATTTCATTTTGAACTATCAAATACGTGTATCCTTTATTAATTGATTCTCTTCTATCCCGATTCTTTCTCCGAGGCGCTTTTAGTACGCTCTGCTAGCTATAATACCAGTGTTCTGGTATTATATTAATAGTAACCAACCCCAAGTACTTTGTGAGTTTTTAAGGGTTCCAAGCATGTAGCGACACCTCTTAAGGGATGTCAGAATTAAAAATATTAACTTCATTTACCCAGGAAAGTAAAAGTAATTGTAGTAATAATTGTTAAATTTGCTCAAACGCAATTTTGGCATTTCTTATTTTAGTTTTAGTGATAGTACAAATCTATCGATCGGAGTATCTAATTAAACTGGAAAATAATCAGTTGTACTTTCTAATACTGTTACAAAAAGTTATTATTCAATATTAGACAAAGCGAAGTTAGTTCGACGATTAACAAAAAACTTATTATTTCTTTCTGTTGTTGTTTACAAAAATTGATAAAATGTGTAATATAAATTTACAGGAAACAATAAAGAATAGTTTATAATAAAAAAAGACGAATATACACAGAAGTAAACGTCGGTTATTTATTATTTGATTAAATCATAGAAAGTATTTTTTTGCGGAAATCGTTTTACATCCTAAACTTAAATAACGAAAAAGAAAATATCTCTGTAAATACAGAGTGACGGATATGTTTGTCCAAGTTTCTCGTTAATTACGGGAAAAGAACTTATAACTTCCAAACTTAACAAACTGTTTCCAATAGTCTCAATTAACAACGATAATACTGTTTTGTTTAATTTGGAAATAATAAAAACAGCTAAATTCATTTATAGTGCAGTACTTAGAGGTGGGAAAGATGCACAACTTAGAAAGAATATCATATGTAACTACACTTTTTATGGATGATATTTACTGATTTATTACTTCCACATTCAGTGGAAGTATGGTAACGACAAAAAAAATTTTTGAAAATTTTTATTGTTCAAGCAGGCTTAGAATGTCATGAAACATCGAGATTTTAAGTCTATCGGTCTGTCTGTAACTTTTTTTGTGCGCATGATTACTCTGGAACCGTTTAAGATATTGACTTGAAATTTGTTCTACGTATGTACCTCAACGGGATCTAGAACTAGATTATATTTTCATCTTATCCCGTCGATGGGTTGGGGGGTAAATTGGGGTAAATGGGGGGGGGGGGGGGGGGGTAAATAGGTAAATCAGGTAACCAAAAACTTCAAAATATTTTTTTTTACTTCAGCCACCTCCACTACCACCCCCTATCACCACCCCCCACTACCGATGTGGGGTATCGTTTTACGGGTTTTTGGGGTAGAGGATTTCAAATATTATATTATTAAAGTTCCATAAACAATTATTTCCACATACAAAATTTTTTTGTTGTGAGTGACTTGGATAGAAAATCTGGATGTGGAAGTATTGATTCCTTGGGCAGCGGTTTTTTTTATTGTGATACTTTTTAACATTGTTTTACAATATTTGAAACCAATATATTTTTGGTTTAATAAAAATAGCGTAAAAAATTAAATTTGAAAAATTCTGGCGAATGTGTCAGAAATTCATCCTAAAAATAACAAGTGAAAAAAATTCGGTCAAATTAGCTAAAACTTCATTTACATAAACTTTGTGTTATTGAAAACTTTTGGAAATTGTGACCTATACTACTCCACCAAAATATCTCGAGATTTTAAGTTTGAGCAAATAAAAAAATTCTATCTGTCTGTCTGTCGGTCAGTGACTTCTTTTGTGCGCACGATTACTCTGGAGCGATTTATGATTTGGTACACCTATGTATTGTAACATAAACGACATATGGCACTAGATTATATTTTGTTCTTATCCCGTTGAAGTGTTGGAGGGTTAAATAGAAGTATATAGATAAAGCAAGCAAATAAGGGTCCATGAAATTGGAATTTCGGACACCCCCACTACTAGTAGTGGGGGTCCTATTATTAAAGAGATGTGTGTACAAGATCCAAAGGCCATCCTGTTTTTTGGCATCGGCTCTCCCCACTATCGATGTGGCATATCGTTTTGTGGGTTTTTGCAGTAGACGATTTCAAATATATTGTGTATTAAAGTTCCATAAAAAATTATTTTCACATAGTGGAGTGCAAATATAATATCATCATTTTTCTTTGTTGTAAGACTTGGCTAAGGAAATCTGGTTGTGGAAGTAGTGATACCTTAGACCAGGGCCGCAGCCATGGGGGGAGGTGACCCTCCCCCCAATGTTGTAAAAAACCGGTGAAAGTTGGGAAAATTAAAGCTTAGTTGGGAGAATTTGAGAAAAATTTCACCCCCCACCCCCACCCCGCGCTTATCAATTTTCATTTTGGAGAAAATTTTTTTAAGGAGTTGGGAAAATTCCTGTGATGAGAGTTGGGAATTATTACCTTCCTACCTCCCAAAAAAAAACCCTAGCGACGCCCCTGCCTTAGACAGTGGTTTTTTTCTAATTACTGGTTAGTTACAGTAACAAATTGGAAACATTTTTATTAAAAAAAAGGGAAGACGCACATTACTTCGGTAATATCTTCTTTGTTTTTATGCCACATAAACAAAAAACCATTTGGATGCGTAATTAATAATTTTTAATTTTAGTCCTTAGCATTTTTGACGTAACCGGAGATATTTAGCATTTAATCTAAATACTTCGTCTGAATAACAATCGGATGCAGGCATGTCGAGAGGAGGAGGGGGTGGGGGGAATTCCCCCCGGGCTCGTTTGGGAGCCCAGTTTTGAACTGTTGAAAATCTATATTTTAATTTTTTTTTTGAATTTTTACTGCTCATCAAAATGTTTCCTGATTTTCGCCGTCTGTTCTTCAAAAAATTTTTTGGGATTTTTTCCAATTCAATTTAGAGCTTCTTAATTTATAACATAAACAAAAGTAGGTTATCAAAAGAATGCAGACTTGAAATTATTAAAAGCTTTTAGTTTTTTTTAAACACTCAAACAGAATACACCTAAAATGTAAATAGTTGTAGTGTGCAATTCAATAATATTAATTAATTTCTCTGATGATGATTCAATAAACCGAAACGTAAGAAAACAGTAATTTTATTATAAAGACCGATAACCCAGGATTTAAATACATCAAGTTAATTTGATATCAACGGTCACAAAAATAAAAACATCTACAGTGTGTTTCACTTGAAATTGTAACACCCCAATAACTTTTTTTTTCCGATTTGAATCAAATTTTACTTAAGTATGGAACAAATTAGGATCTACTTATGACCAGAAAGACATTCGCCTACTGCAAATGCAAAGCCACCTGCGGTACCAAAATATGCGGAGAAAGCCATTTTTTTATCGGAAAATTTTGTTAATGAAACTTGTTTAGAATTGTCCAAAAACCTTAAGTCCAAAATTTAATCAAAATGAAAAAAATATATAAATTTTGATTAAAATAATGTCCAAGTCCGAAAATATCATTTTAATCAGTTTTTTTGTTTAGAAAACTGTACTATGACAATTTTGTTTGAAATTAAACCCAAGCTGCCAGGTAGTAGTCAAGCAATTTACAGTTTTTTTTTTAATAAATATTTTTAAAATTTTAATTTTTCAATTTTTTTATTTTGATTACATTGTGGGAATAGGGTTTTTGGACAGTTCTGAACATGTTTCATTAACAAAATTTTCCGATAAAAAATGCCTAATATGATTTTTTGATTTTCTCCGCATATTTTTGTTCTTGGCTTTGCGAATGTTTTTCTGTTCATAAGTATATCCTAATTTGTTTTATACTTAAGTAAAATTTGATTCAAATCGGAAAAAAATAAAAAAGTTATTGGGGTGTTACCATTTCAAGTGAAACACAGTGTATATATTATTAAAGTTCCATAAACAATTATTTCCACATAGTGGAGTTCAAATATAATATCAATATTTTTTTTGTTGTAAGAGACTGATAGAAAATCTGGATGTGGAAGTAGTGATTCCTTGGACAGCGGTTTTTTGTATTGTATAGTTTTCTGTGAGAATGTTTTTACTGTGCTTATTTTCTGGAATGTTCGTTTATTTTATTTACATTATATGAAACGTTTAAAAAAAAAATCGAATTTGATATCAGTTGTGACTTTTTTTAATTTAAATCATAGTTTAAATCGTGATTTAAATCAAGCCAACCCCTGGTCTTTTCGCATAAGAGCCCTCGATAACTTTTTCAATAATTATTTCATTATGTTAGCCCATTTATTCCAATGCATTGAATGATTCGTCGTTTATATTGCTAAAATATTCGACATAGGAGTTTTGAAACGACCGGAAAATAAGTTTTAAACGCCCTGAATAACGCATTTTAAGCTTTTTAAAGCCTCCAATTAGGGACTCATAAAACTAGCCCGATTCCTCAAAATATGCAAAAAAGCGCTCATTTAAATAGACTTTCTAAACCAGCTTTCTCATATCTGATTTACGACCTTCCGCCAAACTGACAATTCGCAAAGTGCAAATCTGCAACCGTACAATAGCGCAAGGATAATAAACTACAAGACCAAGTGAATTTGTCGTCCTCGCTCAGGACTTCCTTGTCTTAGGGGGTGCTCCAGTTCTCCCCTCCACTCGCCCCACTCACTGGAGGGGGTGGAAAGCACGTTAGGCTAGGTCAACCCTCGCATGTTGAATTTCGGTAGTAAGCGACAAACCGTCAATAGAATTAGACTCTGTACCACTCTCTGTTTGGTACAACACGATATTTTATGTAAATTATATAAACAAAACTGAAATTGCTGGATTTGGCGGAATTGATGGGAATAATTTTTTGTTTTTTTGAGTGTTAGTGACCAGTGATGCGGTCGGACCTAGGTTATATGTGAGAAAACTGTGTTAAACATGCCACTTTTGCAAGAGAGCACCCCGAAAAGAGGTGAGTGATTTTTTAGGGGTGCCAGAATCTGGATAGCCAAAGTGGGGAGTTTTTCTCGATTTAATTTTTTTTAAAGAAAGTTCACGTGCAAAGAAAACTCACTTTCAGATTTTGATACACCCATGATTAATTATGTTGTAAAATCAGTATATTTCCAAACGTATTTCACTACAAATCAGATGGTGGATGCGCCGGTTGTGCAAAAATTTCCAAAAGATTTCTAATGAATTGTTTATTTTTACGTATAATGCAGTCTGTAGAGCAAATAAACTAGAGATACCCCCAAACAAGTCTTACAAGGATCTTTTTTTAATGTTGGGGGGTTGCCACAATTATTAAAATTTTCCACAAAAATATCATTTCCGTTACGGCTGCCGTGTTGGAAAAATGATGGACAAAATAGGTTTTCCTCGATTATCTCTTTTTCTGTTAGTTCCACCCTAAAATTAAGTAGCTATCATTTAAACAATATTACTCTATTGCTTTACGATTTACAGCTGCCAGAAAAGTGACAATGTGTGCTTTACTGCAGATTTTTGCAATTATCTCTGCCTGCATTGTTCTCCATAGTAATTAATTATACCAATATTGTAGATTATAAAATTCCCTAAAACTATTGTTCAAACAATTTTCTTCCACGATTAACTGTTTTAAAATTACATCAGCTCCATGTTTGAAAATTATGAAATTTATAATATCCATAGTAATTACATTGTACATTCACCAATCATTTTCAAAATTTGATTCACTCATCATGACTATTATGGTATAAAATCAGTATGCTTCCAAACGAATTTATTTCACCAACAATCAGATGGTGGAGGTGCCCGTCACGCAAAAATTTTAGAAAAGTTTTCTAATGAATTGTTTATTTTATACTATTAAAGATACTCCATGACAGGTTGCTACAGTGATTAAATATTTCTTCCGTTTTTATTAGGAACTTTCACTTAACAGTAGCATTTAAATACTAACTACATTATGCTATTCGCCGGTTTATTGAAACTTTATATAATTATTGAACATTCTATAGAATACGCAAATTTTTGAAAAGTTTGTTTTCAAGATATAAATGCTACATTTGGAACTTTTATCATCCCCCGATGATTCTGGCTTGGTTGACGAAAGTTTTGTAGAACATGGACTTAATTTATTAAGTTTCATAATTTTATAGTTACTGACTGATGAAATAAGGTTCCAATACGATCGAATCTTCTCTTCTTAAATACTTAAAAGAAACGTGACGAACAGACGGACGGACGGATATTTTGGAAGTTGTTAAAAATTAGATGAGTAACACCATATCAATGTTTTTTTACAAGGTTTACGTTTACGATTTCAAAAAAGTGATGAGTAGATATAATAAGAAAGTTGTGAAAAAAACTTGACTTTTTTTCAATAAACTATGAAGCGTGATTGAGGTTTTAAGATAAATTTAGGTGTAACAGAATCTCTTTGGTATAATACAAAAACGATCTATATATAAACACTCTTCCACACTTTAATGAAGATTTTCTATAATTACTGAACATTCTGTAGGATAATCTATATTTTTAATTTAATCCTCTCCTGATTATGCTTCCTTATCATTCTTACATGAAACGCGACGAATGACAGACGGACATTTTAAAAGAGTCGGCATTCGATGACATACACAACACTGTCTTAAGTAACTAATGGAACTTGAGTAGTGTCACAGGGTTCTCACTTGGGGCCATTGCTGTTTTCAATTTTTATTAGTGACACAGAAGAGTGTTTTAAAAGCTCTTAATATACAGGGTGTCCCACTTAAAACACCCGGTGCCATTTTCTCGGTAAATAAAAGAGATATTTGAATTCTGTAAAAGTTGTTCACTAGAATATATAAATGATATCAGTTTTGAGTAAAAACGGTAATTTTACAAATTGAGGTATAGATGGCGTTGCGACGCAAACAAGTTATTTGATCTTAGGAACGTTGAAATGAGGTGCAAGTGATCGTCATAACTTTTTAGACGATAAGTCCTTTGGGACATTTTTCATAGTGAATTCAGGCTGATTTAGATGGCAATGAAAGATATATATTTCAAAACACAAAATAACTTTTTTCAAGTAAAACAAAGGGGGGACTGCAATTTCTATTTTTCTAATTTTTGCGTCATATTTCTGTTGTATGTTCGACTAAATTTTACACTGTAAATTGTACACATATAAAAAAATGCAATTTTCGTTACTTGAAAAATTACATTAAAGTTCAAATATCTCGAAAACCGGTGATTTTTCGAAAATTGTTCATATTAAAAAAGTTGCTTAGAATATAATTCTTCATCTCACGCACCTCATTTCATCGTTCCTAGGATCGAACAATAATTTATTTATTCTAGTGGATACCTTCTACAGAATTCAAATATCGCTTTTGGTTATCGAGAAAATGGCGCCGGGAGTTTTAAGTGGAACACCCTGTATATGCGTTTGTTATAAAAATGTTTTCAATACATGACATGGTAAACCCACAAAATATATCTTTACAAAATTTAAATCGATTTTTTGAGTCGGAAATATGATAAAATGGCTATTTGTTGATGTTTTAGAGAAATCTATCATTTTTTCGTAAAAAATCGACAAAACAAAGATTTTGTATTTATAAATTGGTACAAACATGTCAGTTTGTTGTTTATGTATTTCCCGTTAGACATTAAACCAAATTAATTTAATTTTTTCAGAGGCATTACCTTGAACTGGTGTCGGTCTTATTTGTCAAGCTGTGGCCAAATAGTTAAAATTTCAACCTATTCCAACAAATTAAACATAAATAGGGTGCCTCAAGGCTGTGGTCTTGGGCCAATTTCGTTTGTGTTGTATATTAACGACCTGACAATTTGATTTAATTAAAGGAGAACACTCCTATATTGTGACATAGCAAACATGGTAATACCCTATCAGAGCAAATGAATTCTGATATAAGTAAGATCAAAGATTAGTGTGACTAGTTTGCTTTCTCTTAATGTCGACAAAACAAATATAATAGTCGGGGAGCCCTCCCTAGCTGTACGTGCTCTCCCGATCCTTGGGGACAATGATTTTCATAAAGATTAAAGCCTAAGAAACAATTTAAGACATTCCAAAAAAAAAAAACTGGCTGTACTTTCAAAATGGCGGCCATATGTTAAAAAAAACTGTTGCCAATGTTATTTAACACAAAAACTAAAAAAGACTTTTCACAGAAAACAACGTGCATAAAAGTTTCTACAATTTTGTTCCTATATAATATTTTTCCTTTTCCAGATAAATGAGTTCAAAATTAAGAAAACATGGAAATTCATATATCGGTAAATCATTTAGAGGAAACAATTTTGACAATTATTATTGTAAGGCGTATAATACAGGGTCATTCACGGAAAGCGGGTATTAGACGTTTCTTGGGATATGTCGAGTTTAGAAATTTGAAAATTGGTATGAGGGGGTTTTTGGATATGGCGGATCCAACGAAAATATTTTCATGCTTGTGCTACTTCCGCTTATACCGGATGTAGCACCTAACTTTGTTATTTTAAATGGAACACCCTGTATTTTATTGCATATTTCGATTCCTCATAAAATTTTAGCTTAGGTTTATGTACCATAACATACTCTTAAACATACCGGTTTTCGAGATAATTAATATTTTAGGAGATTTTTGACGGTTCCCACCCTTCGGTAAAAAAATCAATATCTTCTATCATGTAGCCGATTAGGAAATTTTCTTTTCAAACTCTTACAAGTAACCTATGACCTAACTAATAGTTCTCTTATGTTTTCACAATAGCATACAGAGTATTTTATTTTCACAGTCGAACATTGTTTTAGTTTAAACGTCAAAAAGTCATTTTTTTCAAATGGAACCCCCTGTATATTTTCACAGAATCTAATAGAGGATTGAATTCTGCATCGATTGATGTTACCATCCCTATACCTATCTCTCTTTGTTTTCTTATTATGGACGAATATTTGTTAAACGTACAAACAAAATCAGCACTGTTTGTTACTAGGCAATACAAGTCATAACTTGGTTCCTTTTTTATCATAAACGAGAATAATCATGTAGATAATTGATAATCAGTTGTTTATTATCAAGATGACAGCTTCAAAAACGAGAGATTAGATTTATAACAAATACTTTGGGACAAAAATTTACAAAATTAATGAACACTTTGAATATGAAATTTAACGCAGCAACTGTTCAAAATGCTCTCCACTTGCACTTACAGTGGCTTGGCTAATTCATGGGGATTTGTTAAAATGTAGCCCGTTCTCTGTTCTTTGGATCTTCTTTGGTAGTAGCAGGAGTGGCATAAACAATATTTTTAATACCCCAAAGGTCCAAAGTCTAAGGGGGTCATCTCCAAGGTCCTCGGTAGCAAAACCACCTATCTTCGAACGTCGCTACTAATTCGTCATAAACTTCCCGTGGACCGCAACCATTCATTTGAAAATACATAGAATTATAAATATTTAGGGGCAAATTATCAATAAAAGTTACTGTTCGTAAAATCTTCTCATATTTATTGCTATTTAAATTCTCCTCGTAGATATGATACTATCAAAAATATTGTTTATGCCACCACGGCTACTACCAAAGAAGATCCAAAGAAGAGAATACGGATTGCATTTCAGTAAATAAATACCCACGAAATTCGCCGAGCCATTGTAAGTGCCGAAAATTACAGGATATTGGCTTGTTTGGAGCAGAATGGAGAGCATTTTGAACAGTTGCTGCATTAACTATTTATATTCAGTGTTCATTAATTTTGTAAATTTTTGTGCCAAAGTATTTGTTATAAATCTAATCCCTCGTTTTTGAAGCTATCAAAAACAAATGATTATCAATTATCTACATGATTATTCTCGTTTATGATAAAAAAGGAACCGAGTTATGACTTGTATTGCCTACTAACAAACAGTGCTGATTTTGTTTGTACGTTTTACAAATATTCGTCCATAATAAGAAAACAAAGGGAGATAGGTATAGGGAATGGTAATATCAATCGATGCAGAATTCAATCATCTATTAGATTCTGTAAAAATATACAGGGGGTTCCATTTGAAAAAAATAACTTTTGAACTAAAACAATGTTCGACTGTGAAAATAAAATACTCTGTATGATATTGTGAAAACATAAGAGAACTTTTAGTTAGGTCATAGGATCCTTGTAAAAGTTTGAAAAGAAAATTTCCTAATCGGCTACATGATAGAAGATATTGATTTTTTTTTCCGAAGGGTGGGAACCGTCAAAAATCTCCAAAAATATTAATTATTTCGAAAATCGGAATGTTTAAGAGTATGTTATGGTACATAAACCTAAGCTAAAATTTTATGAGGAATCGAAATATGCAATAAAATACAGGGTGTTCCATTTAAAATAACAAAGTTAGGTGCTACATCCGGTATAAGCGGAAGTAGCACAAGCATGAAAATATTTTCGTTGGATCCGCCATATCCAAAAACCCCCTCATACCAATTTTTAAATTTCTAAACTCGACAGATCCCAAGAAACGTCTAATACCCGCTTTCCGTGAATGACCCTGTATAACTTTATATTATTAACATAACAAAAATAAAATAAACTGAAAAAAATTAATAATAATAATATTATAATTTGCAGACATTTATCTCGAAAACGGTAACAATGGGTTATGAACAGATAAGTGTTGATAGTGACATCTTTTGAATTCTGCTGGCTCATTCCAATAAAATTAAATGAAAATTACTCTTTAATACCGGATTTGGCTATAAAAGAAGGCTTATTAACATATCCGCATTAGCAGAAGAGTATGGACCTCAAAAATGTTCGGCATTACTGGGCCTTCATTCATTTACTAATTGCCGTTATACAGAAATGTGGTGACAAAGATTTGTCTTTATCAATTGACACTAAAGTTGATTTTTCTTCGATTCCACCATCAAGAACTTGCTTTATCGAGCATATTAAAAGGAGTGTTTACCAAACGCGTATTTGGCGTTTATCCGACGAAGGTATTCACAATATTCTAAAGCCTTGGAATGATTACAGATGGCAAGAAAATGGAGAACCTCTTTGGTGTTCAGCAAATATTGCCTCGATCGCTTCCTGAAATTATTTAGGAGATGATTCCAAATCAAATCATAATAGACGAAAGTGAGGATGATAACGATATCATAAATGAAGCAATAGAGGAAGAAGACCAAAAAAAAAAATTCGATATATTGGGAGACAGCGATAGTGAATCTGAAAGCAAATGAGATGCTACTTGCGATTTATATTGAATATTATATTTTATTTTAAGAGCTGAATCATTTATCTGAAAAATGGTAACTCCTATCCAAATATTGTATAGAAACAAAATTGTAGAAAATTTCATGCACTTTGTTTTTTGTGCAAAATGTTTTTTTCCATCATTTTTAGTTTTTGTGTGAAATGACACAAACACTATTTGCTAATTTTTTATTTTTAAACGGACGCTATTTTGAAAGTACAGCCAGTTTCTTTTTAGGACATGTCTTAAATTGTTCCTTAGGCTTTAATCTTTATGAAAAACATTGCCCCGAAGGGTCGGGGGTGCACGGACAGTTAGGGTAGTGTAATGACCTGCCAAAATGTAATCTTTATAGGTAACCACGTACTTACTTGAATATAAGTGACGTTCAAAATTCCTCGGGCTAAATATCGACTTTAATCTAAAGTTTAAACAATATGTTATTATAAACTACCATCTGGAAGCTATGTAACCAAAGTCAGAGTTAGGCTGGAAATTTGCAGAATATTGCATGATATTTTTCATTAATTGAATCACATTTGAGATATGATTCCTTGTGGGGTGCATGCAGTAATTATTTAATATACACTTTAAAAGCATGCTGTTCGATGTCTGTGTAAAGCGAAAATTCATGATTAACGCAAACCACTTCTTTTGGATCATAGAATTCTTACAGTGATTCCGTTTACATTCTGGAAATTATGTTTAATTCATAACCATAAAAGCAATGTCAATACTACTTCTCCCTATTATGCCACTCGTCAAAATATTAACCTTGATTTAAAAAATTACAAGATCTTCTCAAGATTCGTTTATTTTCAACAGTCACAAGATGCACAATCATCAACACGAATTCAAATAACAATTTGAGGAAGATGGTTAAAATTCCGCTCAGTGTTAAACCATATTATAACTTAGAGGAATATTTATGATATTACATTTTAATGTAGTGTAATATTTTCTTTATTTTTGTTTTTTAAATTATTTTAAATTGTAATAATTGTATTGTTTCTGTTTTCTCTGTTTTTTTGTATTTCATTTACTTGTTTATATACTTCTTCTTCCCTTTACTTTGCCAAAGAGAAACGGTTTTCTTTTAGACAATAAAGAATATTTTGATTAATTAATTGGTAGAATAGCATATTTATTTTTAATTTGGCAGATCTGTCGCCCTTGTGGCACGCCACTGGCGATTTTCCTAATTAATAATTCAATTCTGGAGCATATTGTAACCAAATATGTAATTCGCCAGTAGCAAGAACATAATCGATTTTTTATTGAGTGAGCGGTATTCAATTAGTACCAAAAAATTCGAAAGCGATTTTAATAGTTCTATAACATAACTCTGAATAATTAAATTCAGGAAATATTTTTAATAATGGGGTTTTAATTACTTATTACTTAAACATAAACATGACGAAACTAACAAAACATATCGGAGTAATTACCAAATTTAAAAACGGTGCCTTAACTCATTGATATTTGTAATTGTCGTAACAATTCCGCTTTCGATTGTAGTAAAAGTCTATTATGGATACGAACGGTTTTTTTGGTGCAAAAACTCGAATAGCTCAGCAGATTTTGTTGTTATACGTATTTGATTTAATCAAGTCTGTGTATTATAACCGGACAAAAATCTTAAATCATCTTAGTAAAAATTGTTCGAAAAAAATGCGTTTGATAACATTCTAAACTCAAATATCGAATAAAAGAAAAAATATTTCTGAGATTATTGAAACGCAATGACTTTTGATACACTGTTTTTTTTTTAATTTAAATTTGATACATTTGTAAAGAACACAGCTATTGAAATTGGACTATAAGTTATACAGCATGATTGCTGAAATCTCGAGTACAATATGTTTTAGGTAAACTGTCTTTTTGCTACAAACGTTTTTTTGTTAAAATTTTTGCCCAGTCCCAGTTTATTCTACATGTTTATCTATGTCCGTTCTCCCAAGCGTGTTGGCAAGTCTTCAATCTCTGAATTTCATTATTTCTGATGCAATTCCTGTGTTCGCCCTTTCTTACACTGATGCACCCATATAATGTTTGTTACACTCACAGGAAATACCCTAAATGCAGTTTTTTTAAATTTTGTCCATGGTTAAGAGGTTTTGTTTTGTTTATAAGAACCTCTTTGATAAAACAATTCCCATCGTTTAACATTAGAAGAAATTATTTTGGTCCTATCATGTAAAGATTTTATAATAAGCACTGAGATTTGTTCAAATTTAAGAATCTATTGGTACGTGTGTGTTTTCTATAAACATTTGTTTCAATTGTATTATTATACTCTTCGCAAAAACGAAAAGTATATTGTATTTGATCGGCACATTTCTAAATCAGTAAATATCGCTCGTAGAGAAAAAATTTTTATATCGTTATGTTAGTGAACGAATTCTGAACAACTTTCAAAATGTCCGTCTGTCCGTCCGTTACGTTTCTTGTAAGCACGATAACTCAAGAAAGAAAAATACGATTGTATTGAAATTTGGAGAGTAACTTAGTGTTAGCTAGAGGAAGAACCCTATTGTTTTTTAACAAAATAAATTGGTAAATAAAAAAGTTATTAGTAATTTAAAATTTAAAAAAATAATTTTTACATTTTTTTATGGTTTGTAATAAATAGAAACCTTGCGAAATGTTATTTCCTATCACTATTTTTTTTTAATACATTTTACTAATGTGTGTTTCCTAATAATCACAATAAATTATCTAATGGTATATATTACACTCATTAACAATTTTAGTAATAAGAAATGGTGGTGTAGCGGCAAGAGTTCCGTCTCGCAATCCCTTCTACGATAACTTACCGTTAAGTTCTGTTTTCCCGTGCCACCAACCAAAATTAAATAAGTGCTTTGCCTAGTGAGTGATAATTTTTTACAGTTTTCTTTTAATTAGCTTTAGGTCCGTGTGGACACATTTTTAATTTTATTTTAGTTTTTAAGTCTGCCTGTGACAGACAGGAGTACTAACTAAGACATCCGTCGTTAAGCCAAACCGGACCTGCCTCGCCCAGCTCTGCAATCACCACGGCACTCAGCGCCGTGGTTGTCTGGCTGGCTCCGGGACAGGTTCCGGCAAGGCGCATAAATGTATATACAAATGTTAATAAATTGTTATTGTTGTTGTTTTGTCTCGCAATCCAAGGGTCCCGGGTTCGATCCATCGCATCGTAATTTTTTTTTCATATATTTTTTTTTTCACAACAAAGTTGGTATCACAAAATTTAGAATGTCCAAAAACTAACATTATTTACAAGAAAACTGCGAAGAGTATACTATAGAATGTGTAACAATTATATAAAAAGCTCAGTAAATCGGCGAAGAGTATAATGCTTCCTCTAGTTTACTCTTGTAATAAAAACATTAAAAACGGTAGTTCATTTCTACTTTCTACTACTGATGTGAATTTAATAGGGGGTTCCTTATAATCTATATTCTCCAAGAAATTATCTACTCTATGATGTCAAATTGCAAAAATGTCGTCGACGTATATCCACCAGATAATCAGTTTGTATATGCAATTTTGAATAGTCTGGTCTCAAAAAATTCTCCATAATTATATTGCTAAAATTGGTGATAATTAAGGCACCATTGCCATACCGAAAACCTGCTGATAAAAATAATTTTCCAATTGAAAATAGTTGATTTCATACACATCCTTAAAAATTCAATTTTACTATTTATACGTAATTTAGTTCTAGTTCCTAAATTATTATCCTTCAACAACTGATCCTTGAATTATTACTTCCACATTGACCAAAACGCTAAGTTCGTAAGGTCAAAAATTAGAGGAAAAAAAAATTACTTCCACCTCCAGTGGAAGCATAGTAACGACAAAAAAAAATGTACTGTTCAAATTTGTATTTAGTATGTACAAGAGAAGCTAATGTCTGTTTTTGGCATTACTATCCCCATCACATTATAAAAAAAATTGTGATTTAGTGTGTTCAAGAACCAAAGGCCTCAAAATATTTTTTTACTTCATCCATCCCCACCCCGCTACCGATATGGCATATCGTTTTATGGGTTTTTGGGATAGACGATTTCAAATACTATATTATTAAAGTTCCATAAACAATTATTTCCACATACAAAATTTTTTCGTTGTGAGAGACTTGGGGAGCAAATCTGGATGTGGAAGTAGTGATTTCTTGGGCAGCGGTTTTTTAAAACCTTTATCAGAAAGATGGCAAAAAGTAAAATTAAAGAATCAATCATATTGTTGAATAAGGATAAATTCATGTCGAGTTGTTCTGTGGATGTTTGCATAAAGTGGTTGATTACCAATAATTGAAGAACTTAACAAATTAAAAATTAAAATAAAATTATCAACTACCTATATCAACAATTCTGTGTAATTAATAAGTATTTTTAGATACTTCAGAAGTTTTGGATTAAGTCTAATCATTGCTTCATATAAAATATAACTAATTTATGATTTATAAGTATATTGAGGAGCAATATACAAAAAAGAGTTACTAGATGTTATAAAAGTAAAGAATTTTGAAAAAAGTACGGAATGGACCATATATTTGAAAAATTTGGACATATGATTTAAGGTTTCTCCCCTATGATATTGGACATTTAACCCAATAGGATTGGTTTGGAGCAAACTCAAAATAGAAAGTGCTCATCGCATCTGCAGCACGATTTTTCAAAAAAATACGTTCCCCAAAGGATCGTATTCTGCCAAATCCTCTAACTCTTTGGTCACATCAATTAGAGAGAAAACAATATAGAACGGTTGATAGTTCAGGGAAAACCAGAACAAAAGACGAAGAGGACGTCATCCTAAACGTTGGACTGATGTCACCAAGGGGCTGATGAAAAAAAGCATTGGAGAGGCTGTGCGCGTAACAGGCAACTGCGACAGTTGGCGTGATGCTGTCAGACGTGCCTTACAGCAAAGAGAGGCCAATTAGAATAATTCTTGGATCTGAAAACGTCTGCCAAGACATTGTGAACAAAAAGAAGTTGGCTGAGGAGCGGCGAAAGATAATTCAGCCTGTTATCAAAATAGAGGAGCATTTCCAATTATTTCTCTTAAATTTTTAGTAAACTCTTGTGTACATTTCTTTGGCCGACCACCACTTCCTTTCGTTTCACGCTGCCTGTCCCACGAAATAGTTTAAGAGAACGAAGCCCGTCGAGATATTATATTGCATTCAAAAACAATAGTAAGGGCGAGTCGTACCATCTAAGTTGAAGCCAAGTTCAGCTCGATTCAAAATCAAAAGCCAAAGTTACGATTGTTACAACAATCATAACCATGGACAAGATGGTTGAAACGTCAAGCACTCAACAAAGTCAACGAGGAAGAAGGCTTGGAAACCAGCAGCCAGATACTTTACTCTAAGTTACGGCTTAGAATCCCTCATCTCTCTACTGTTAGAATGGTCGTTTTTTTTTTATTAATTACGGAAATCATAAACACGTCCACAGCTGGTTCTTCAGAGGTAGCTTTTTCAAATTCCGTATTAGCCATTTCATATTTAATCACATGTAAACCGTAAATAAAGCTATTTCAGCCATTAATGCAATCAATGACGCCACCACCAATCACAGCGCGTTTTCAATTGTTCAATTATTCAAATTGTATGCTATTTATTTGCTGATATTTTAAATTGATACATGATAGAATGCTGCTTAAATGTTGGGAAGTGCTTTAATGCATCAAGCTCTTCATTTTGAAATCAAAAAAGCAAATTTTCATATAGTGAAAACATCCAGTTCAAATGATTTAACTGATAAATATCAATAATTAATGTATACCAAAACGGCCTTTCACACAAGCAACATTTTCCAACGTCCTGATTCCCTTTAATTAAAATCGAGCACACATTTTAAACCTAAAGCCTTCTGATACGAGAGCAAGGCGCAAATTCAGTTTCGAAAGTAATTTTAAATTTAATTTTTGTTGTTTTTGTTAGATTAAACGGGGAAGTCGCCGCTATCGAGGATGAATTTCTTATAGGAAAGGATCCCGGTCGGTTTTCCAGAGAAATCCTTTTTATGCAAAGTAAAAAAATAATTAGAAAATAAATTGAAAGAGATAAGCTTTTAAATGGGTTTTTTCTATGCCTGGGAGCTCGGGATCTCGTAGAGAAAGCAAGGGAAAGCCATCAAGGATGGGAAGGGAAGGGTTAAAAACGGAAGACGTTGCTAATGAACGAAGGGAGGAGATAATGGCAAAGGATAATGGCTCGCGTCTGCGCTCCTTCGCGCAGGATAACGCTGGGAGGAGTTGCTGGATTCATCTTAAGGATTCATTATATTATAGCCCTTTCTTTATTAAGACCGGGTCCTAATGGCCCCATATAACTTATACTGCTGCGCCGTTATTTTGTTTAATGTTCTCGGTGCGAGGAGCGGGGCCCTATTAAAAAGGGGAGGTGGAACGACAAATTAAAAATTTATCAATTACACTACAGCAAACTAATGCAATTACTAGAGGATTTATGTCGTCATAGAGAAACTTTTACTTCGAATACACAGGTTTTTAATACACATTTAGTGTTTTAGGCGAGTGAATTTCCATACCACAAACGGATTCATAATGTTGTTTCCCATCACACTTTAACATGATCTATAAACTATATTTATTTATATGTATCTAATGTATGCTGTCTATCTTCCAACACTCTTATGTAGTAAACGTTTGATTTAGAAATATGAAATTTTGCACAAGAGGTTGTTCCTTCTCCATAGTTTTTCCGGATGTGCCCGAAACCCCATAATACTACCTATACTGTAAACCCACACATCGCCAAGTATTTGGCACATAGTTGAAGCTATCGCTAAGGAAGAAAATATAAAATATTTTTAGTGGAAATAAAAAGATCAATTGGAAACAAATCGGGTCAGTTTGTGTTCGATTGCTTTCTGTGGTATTTTATTGATAATTCGTCATACGTCTACATGCAGATCGGTGTAACTAAGTCCATTGTGGTTACATCGAATCTACATACAGTGTGTTTCACTTGAAATGGTTACACCCCAATAACTCTTTTTTTTCCGATTTGAACCAAATTTTACTTAAGTATAAAACAAATTAGGATCTACTTATGACCAGAAAAACATTCGTTTCCTACAAAGCAAAGCCACCTGCGGTACCAAAATATGTGGAGAAAATCAAAAAATCATATTAGGCATTTTTTATCGAAAAATTGTGTTAATTAAACTTGTTCAGAATTGTGCAAAAACCTTGAATCCAAAGTTTAATCAAAATTAAAAAATACTGAAATTTTTATTAAAATAATGTCCAAGTCCGAAAATATCATTTTAATGGGTTTTTTGTTTAGAAATCTGTACTATGACAATTTTGTCTGAAATTAAACCCAAACTGCCAGGCAGTTGTCAAGCAATTTACAGTTTTTTTAAAAATAATTATTCTAAAAAAATTTTAAATTTTAGTTTTTCAATTTTTTTATTTTGATTAAATTTTGGACATAAGGTTTTTGGATAATTCTGAAGTTTCATTAACAAAATTTTCCGATAAAAAAATGCCTAATATGATTTCTTGATTTTCTCCGCATATTTTGGTACTGCAGGTGGCTTTGCATTTGTAGGAGGCGAATGTTTTTCTGGTTATAAGTAGGTCCTATACTTCAGTAAAATTTGATTCAAATCGGAAAAAAAATAAAAAAGTTATTGAGGTGTTACCATTTCAAGTGAAACACGCTGTATATAATTTCCTAATCTATGACTACGTTTAGACGCTCTTCTGCAGTAATCGCCTGATCTAGAAATGTGAAATATTATGTTAAGTTATGCTACGAGAGGAGAACCTAACTAAGCCTGATGCTCGATTTTTCTACTCGACAGTTTTCTCGGTGGTGCCATATAGCCCATAATAATATCGTCAAGTACTCGACACATAGTTGACACTATTGCTTAGAAATATTTTTTTTATATACAGGTATTTGGTACATCGACAGAAAATTTTAAGGGGATAAAGGGGGTCATTTGGAACCCATAAGAGCATATATACCATTATACAAACTATTACAAATTTTGAGATATCGGCCATTTAGATCATTACATTATTGAAAAGTTTTACCTGTGTTAAATATACATTTTTTAATCTTCAATGGATAGTTCCTCAAAACAATACAAAAGTGTTCGGAATGGGATTATAAAAAAAAATTGCATACAAATTAAAATGCTTGACTGCGTTTCTGTAGAATTAAATTTGAAATTATCGCAAAAATAGCACACATAATAATATTAATACTAGTTCTTTCATTTGTCCCTAGACGTGAAAGTCGAGAGGTGTCAAGTCTGGGGATCTTGCTGGTCGCAGTAACTAAAAAGGCCGATATCTCAAATCTGTGATACTTTGTATAATGATATATATGGTCACATAGGTTCAAAATGACCCCTTCTATCACACCCTAAAATCTTCCTACGTATGTACCAAACACTATATATATTTTTAACGAAAAAAAAAAAAAGATCGATTGTAGATAAATTGTGTTCCATTGTTTTCTATGGCGCTTTATCGATAATTTTTAAAATAATAGTGATTTTCATGCTTGTCAACCACATTTCAGACATTATTTTCCTGTCGTTTTGTTTTTTTTAAATGTCCAACATGTACATTTTTTATCAAGCGTTGTCAGATCTCTTTCTTAGCAATAGCGTGAACTACCTGTCAAATATTATTTCTACCCATCAACATTTTGGAAAGTTTTTTTACGATTATAATTAACTACAAATAATATTTTCCGAACTCTAGTCAAAGCTTTCTTTGTTGTTATCGTCTCCATATACCCCAAATAAATAATTGACTAATGCAATGCAATACAATTCAACATGACCAACGTGTGCACCATAAAACGATAACAAATTTTCATATCCAGTTAAATTATTAATAAACTGTGTGTAAGATGTCACAAATTAACAAATAAACAATTGCCGTCACCTAAAATAGGAAAATGGGAATTGCAAGCTGGCAATCGCTGACACGCTGACTCCGACAGCATTTACTCGGATCTCTTCTATTAGCTGCGGCATCTACAGTCTATACGGGCCTCACGCAAAAATATATTTTTGTATCTAGGGTGCAAATTACTACTTTGGTGATCGAGAACGAAAGTTTTTTGACGAGACGCAGCCGAGTCAAAAAATCGTTCGAGATGACCAAAGAATTTTGTACCCTAGATGCAAACAATATTTTTTCTACAACTTTCATTTGATTAAACTAAAACCATTAGTTAAAAAAATCATACCGTTTTTAAAATAAAGTAATTTAAAAAATTCTACTTTCAGTTGATTTATTTGATAAAATAATAAATATTTTTGAACTAGATGTTTGTTTAATTCTCGTGTATACATTAAAAATTATAAAAAATAGGCAATAATAGGGATGTGATGTGCAAAATATTTTGCACCCTAATGCGCAAAATATTTTGCGCACGGTGTCATAGTAACGAAAAAAAAATAATGTCAATGAAAAAATGTCTCATTTTAGACACTGACATTAATGCGCAAACATTGCCTTTTTTGACAGTTGTAGAAAAATATAATTTTAGTATTTTTTAGAATCTTTACTTATATTACTTAAGTATATTGATACAAAACACAGTGTGTAAAGGATTTTTTCTTATTTTTTCTTTTACAGAGGGTACTCAACGTTAAAGTTTGAATAAACCCGTTAGGCGCGCAAACAACGCGTGACGTAATGCATCAGGAGAGGCCACAGTGCTAGCGAACATTTTAAATTAATTCCATATATGGACGTTGCCCTTGTAATAGCTTGATAGTGGAGCGAAATAGACCATAAAAGTCTCTCCGTTCTCGACCAAAAAAAAATCATCGTAGAATGAGACCAGACCTTAAAGTTTTTATAAAGTGAATAATTCTACATAAGAAATGGCTATTTACGATATTTTTTGTGGTACAGATATTTTTTATTTTGAAAAAACTTGAGAAATTGATTGATTATAAAAGTCGTGTTTTTTAACATTTACACCGCCATATCTTCAAATCAAATCGAGCTATCAATCTGACTTTTTTTTTTAAATTCAAGTACATAAACAAGCGCTTCCAATGGTCTTTTTGTTTCTATCGATTATTATTTATTATTTTCTTTAAACAACAATGAACTTATTACTTCGCTAAGGATGTACTCATATTTTGACTAAGCGACAAACTTTTTTATTTTTGCAAATTTTCATATACATGCAGTGAAACAATTGAAGCCAAAATAGAAGAGAAGTTTTTGAAGAAAATTTTCATCTTTTTATTTATGAATATTTTTGTGACGCAGCAGCATGTGGCATACACCCGGCAGGCGTACGGCGTAAATTTTCCGATTGACTTTTGAAATCACCCTTTTTTTTTAAACAATTTAAACCCTTTTAAATATGGTACACTTAAATACACACTATAATTTAATATCACGGACCGAATACAACTAAATAATTTTAGGAAATAACCACAAACTGCACGAATTATATGTCCGAATCATATACTGTTAGATGGCGTCACGTCAGTAGAAATCTCACTTGAAAAGTGCATGGAGATATGTCAATCAAAATGGGAAACATGTTGAGCACTTATTATCATTCTTTTTGTCGAATTATTTGAAGGAACCTCTACTTTTTTAAGTTTATTTTTGAATTTGGTATTTATTGCTCAATAAATCGAAAATGGTTTTAAATAGCTATGGGGATGTACATATAAAAAAAATTTCATTTCATTTTTTCATTTTTACATCACATCGTCGAAAAATGTACAGGGTGTTCCATTTGAAAAAATTTAGAAAATTTAATTCAAAAAGTTCTAAATTGAAAAATAATTTTTGATCACCCTGTATATTTTTAGGAAGTGAAAATGATCCAAGAACATTAATTAGATGTCTCTTTACCAGTATTCACATATTTTTTTCTTTAAATCCATAATTGTGACTAGTGATTTTTTCCATGTGCATCTGCATCGAGATTCGAAATGATATATTACCAAAAAATTCACTACATCCAAGTACTGATATAAATAGCATTCCATTTAAAAAGATACACTTGATCCTATAGAATCGTTTTGGCTCCAAAATAATTTCCGGTTATAGACTTTTTTATCTAGTTTATTTGTATTTTTTTTTTAATTCCTAGCCATCGTTGAACTCGAGATATCGAAGTCCGACGCACTATTGTCCCACCTTGTATAAATCACCTGATATTCTTCGATTAGTAACTTTCAATAAGTTACCTGCTCGTATTAAATTTATTACTTGCTTTCGATCTTCTAGAGTCCAGCTTAAATAATTTTTAATAAAAAAGCTACTATCATGCTGAAGATTTTCTGTAGTGATAGATAGATAATTTGTGTAGTTAAACTAAAATGTAATTATTATTTTATCTGTAAATTGTGTCTTTATTGTAATAATTTATGTGTAATTATTTATCAATTTGTAATTAATTTCATGATGATTTCCATACATTGTATTATATCGAAGGTAATATAAAGCATCAGGTATATTACATTAAGCATGTTAGCACCATCGTGATTTAGCCCTATCCTGTATAACCCAATATTGAGCAAAATCAAGAGTCGGTGCCTGAATTCTCAGAACTGATTCTGCAAGAACTGCAAGAACGAACGCTTCCATTCAAAATAGTCGTGTAATAGAAACGGGTGAAACGCCTCGAGATTCGAAATGTTTGGACAAACAAACGGGAAGCAGTAAGAGCCCATTGAAATTTCGCAACACAAGTATAAATAAAATGATAAATATAGGTTGTCCGATGGCATATGTGCACATCATTGCCTTATTGAGCTCCACTCTACCGGAATGTCTCTAAAGTATCCTTTAAGACGTTCAACAATGATCCCAAAGACGTCTCAATGGTCCCCGTAACCATGTCTCATCGTTTCCGCACGAACGCACCCCCAAAATACGCATATATCGACGGCCCGGCCGTGCCGTGACCGTCTCCTTATTTATACAACATTAGATCGAAAACTGTTTGATCTCCGTCAATAGATATCGTTTCTCGATGCTCTTTCATAGGATTCCACACAATAATGCTTTCCCGCTTTCACGCGCCTGACTCAACATTTACCATTCAAATTTTCTTCGGATTCTATTTTATTTTTATTGTATTATCGCATACCCCATTCAGGGCCGATATTAAATATGTACTCCGGTCGATAAATCACCTCCGTGTTTGCATAAATAATACACGGAACGCGGGCTTTTATCTTCCGCTGTTATTAGGCGCTGTTTAAAACGAAATACTGGCAAATTTAGAACGGGCTTTTGTCATAGGCCACACAATGGAGTTTTAAGTTAATACAAATTACTTTTTGCGGTATTATTTACGTACGTGCTTATATTTATATGCTTCTAATGCAGGAATTCGTCGAAGAGACTGACTACTATACCTAGAGGCCGGTCAATGGAGAGAAAAAATATACCACAACAGGACAAAATTGATTGTACTTGACAAGATATTCTATTTATGCTTATGTAAAAGACAAATTTTTTAATAACAATAGATAGAGAGAGAGATATATAATTCTTAATTCTCACAAAACAATATTTATTTAGTCAGTTTCGTAAACAATACAAAAAATTACAAAACATACGACAAGAATTATCTATTTTAGAAACTATATGATAACAAGCTAAAAACGTAGGTATTCTTCGTCAATTGACGATTTGCACGAAAGAAGGTTCAGTAAAAAGTGTCATGGCGCACAGTATAATGGTATCACTGTAATTCACTGTCATAAATAACATCGTTTTCATTATCTTTAATGTTAAACCTGCTTCCATTGAATATAAATAGTCTTTATTAGGTTGTTTCGTAGTCTACAATATTTAAAAAATGTCGAATTATGCAATTTGTCAAACACTGTTTTCAACTTTCAGTTTACTAGAAGAGTTGGCAGCAGTGATTGACAAATTGCATAATTTGACATTTTTTAAATATTGTAGACTACGAAACAACCTAATAAAGATGATTTATATTCAGTGGAAGTAGGTTTGACATTAAAGATAATGAAAACAATGTTATGATTATTATATTATAGGTATTTAATTGTTGCAAAGTTTGGAAATTAGACGAGTTGGTCAACATGTGCAGTGAATTACAGTGATACCATTATACTGTGCGCCATGACACTTTTTACCAAACTTTCTTTCATGCAAATCGTTAATTGACTTCATGGCCTGGACTCTTTCAATTATTCTATGAAGTATTTTATTTAACCGCAAAAGTACACATATAGATACGTTTGGAAATATTGATGATTTTATGTCACAACAATTGCTAAATGTATTTTGTCATAACAAATCATGGTTTATTTCAGATATCCTATCAACAAAGGAAATGAAGGTCGAAGAAGAGACTTCGCTCAAGAACCACCAAACCAATTTCGGTTATCCAGCGTTTCCGAACCCCGCCATGTTCACGCCCTCCCAGCTAATAATGGCTAGCCAGCTGATGGCAGCTTCCGGACTGACGATTTCCGCCAACCCGGCCTTCTTCCATCCAGGCCTGCTACCGATGGCTTGGCCAGCCAATTCGCCCCCCTCTCCGCCGGTAAGCACCGAACCGCTGTCTCCTTCCCTAAAGTCCCGGAAAGTAAACAACAACAACAACAACAACATAGTCAGCAGCAGCACCACGGCAGACGTCAGAAAGAGAAAGTGGAAAGTCGAAGAAGAGGCTTCAGTGCCTCTGCCTTCGCCCACGTCCAGCGTGTCCCCACCCTCCGGTTCGGACGTCAAAGACGCCAACAGGGACAAGCAGTTTACCTGTGGGGTTTGCAACAGGTCCTTCGGTTACAAACACGTCTTGCAGAACCACGAGCGGACGCACACCGGCGAGAAACCTTTCGAATGCCCGGAGTGCCACAAGAGGTTCACCAGGGACCACCACCTCAAGACCCACATGCGCCTGCATACCGGCGAACGCCCCTATCACTGCGAGCATTGCGACAGGCAGTTCGTGCAGGTCGCCAACTTGAGGAGGCACCTCAGGGTCCATACTGGGGAGCGCCCTTACTCCTGCGAGCACTGTTCTGCCAAGTTTTCAGACTCGAATCAGTTGAAAGCTCACGTTTTGATCCACACCAACGAGAAACCATTTTCGTGCGACCGCTGCCAATGCAGATTTAGAAGAAGGCACCACCTCCTGCACCACAAATGCGGAGTAGCCGACAAGGAAATGAGCCCAGAGTCCGACGACCACGAAGAGGAGCTGAGGAGAAGGAGGATGCTCCATCCGCCCTCAACCCCCCTGATAACGCTCCCCTTACAAGTGACTCTGCCGGAGCAGACTGAGCCCGAGGATCTGAGCATGAGCACCGGGATGAACTCCAACAGCAGTAGCGGTGGTTCGCCGGCGAGGAGTCCTAGCTCCAGGGAGGACGTGGAGGAGGAAGACTACGATCCCCAAGAATCGGCTGCGATATTTTTACAAAGAAGGCCCTTGGGTCACTCCTAGTCTATTTAATTTATTCGAGCAAACATACGGGTATGTCTATAAAGTCAAATTATACCAACCTCCGTCAGGGATATTAGTATTATTTTTTTTATTTGTATTATAACGTCTATTGGTATGCAAGTTCCTCAAACAATAGCTAGCTAGTTCGTTGTCGAGCGTGAATGGTTTTTGTTTCGATCAAAAACAGGCTGAGGGGCAAGTTGTAGAACGTCTAGGCGGTTTCATTTTTTAGAACCGGAGCCCATAACATAGAAAAGGGTATAGTCGTACTCAAAAAAAAACACATAAGTTTACTATTTAAATATCGGAGGTCAAGAAAATCCAGCTGCCATACCTGTGCAAAGGATGGAGATTCAGGACCGACCACAGAAATTGTTAATAAATGCTGGTGAATTTTATTGTAGCATTCACTCTGGGAGTTGGTTTGAGGACTGGAGAAAAATGCGAGAATTATCCTAAACTAGGTACCATACTATTACAGTAGATGGAAGTGTCTGTTACATATATAATTTTTAGAGCGCCAAAATACGTCACAGCATTCAGGCTGCCTTTTTTGTGTATTATTTATTTTTACCATAAAACATACAAATATATAATTGCCATATTGCCCAACTACATGGAGAAGTTAGACATACCAACGCAAAGGTGTCGGAAGTCGAGGCGTCAATGTCTCACGTCAAATAGTGTTGCATTGGCCTCATTTTTTCTTTGAGATAAATGCATCGAGAACATATAATTGCCATACCAACTTACTGAATGTAAATCTTTGCCATACTGAAAAATGAACAAGTAAGTTCGTTAGCGCGACCTCATTGAATGAAATGTAAGTGCTTGGATAATATTATATCATTCAGTCGGTGGCAAATTTTAAACTATAATTATACTGTAATATAGATGCCATACCAAAAACGCGGATGAAAGGCCTTACCACACTACATTGAAGGCCGCATAGAAATATTGTTTAGCACAATCGCGACTTAATGTATACTTTTCAATGTAGTATAGTATAGTATATTACATATTAAGAGTTATAAGAAGCATATTACGTATAAGTGGAAGAAGTTACTCCACGGGTGGAGTAACTGGATTACTGGATTAATGTAATTGGATTACATTTTGAGTTCTGTTTCTTCATTTCATCCTCAATTTATTTACTTTTTATGTTATAAAATTGATGATATAAATTCATATGGAAACAGTCGACATACACTTTTCGTTTTGCTTTTTGTGTCTACTATGTTTTAAACTAATCGCTATTTTTTGTGTTGTGTTACATAGGGCTTTTATTACTCTGGTCAGATCGAAGAAAATTCAATTCCAGCATCCCAGAATGAGAAGAAAAGTAAGTCTCTTTATATAACGAAAATGGCTTTGAACCTGATGTACGTAGAATTCAAACGTTAATTTTGATCCTTCGAGACGGAATGAATCTATATCACCAATTTTATAACATAAAAACAAATTAACGACGAAACAAGTGGTGTACTATAATTTTTCAGATGTTTCTACAACCGTACTTATTCCCATTGAATAAAATAGAGATACCGAAGGATTTGATTAAAAACATGGCAAGAAAGATAAAACACGAAATTTTTAAATAATCACATCTCCTTTAATAAATGACCGGGAAGGCCGTACGATGTCGATATCGAAAGAGCAAGAAAGTTATTCTAAACGCGTCGTAAACCGCGTGCGCCAAATCGAAAATTCAAGCCGACCAGAGCATACGAAAAATGGCATTTCTTGACGTTTGGAGAAATAGACTTGACGTCTTGCACGAAAATTGTTCAAAATTATGTTTGGCTTTGCGTAACGGTCACTTCCATCCCCTGTAATAAGTATGGCACGTAGTCTCTGGTAGTTTTCCCATTTTTCTCCATCCACTGTACAGGTACGGCAGTTGAATTTTCTCCGATATTTAAATAGCAAGCTATGCGGTTTTTCAGATGAATACGAACATAATACTTTTTGTGTTATGGGTTCATATTCTATTTTACCTTTATGTGATTTTGTACATATTATTTTTAAGTTTGGATTTGTGTTTGGTAGAAATGAAGTGCTATATTGATGATTGTTGAAGTTTTCGTCGCGATTTGCGTTCAAAGAGGATAATTTACCACATACGGCTACCGATCTAAAGAGAAGAGTATTTGTAAGTGTAAAAATTTAAATTTATTTATTTTTATATATTTATTTTAAGTGAAAATTAGATAATTATTTTTTAAATTTTATAATATTTGTGGAAGGATATTTGTTATTGATGTTGAATAACTTCTGACTATATAAAAAATAGGTTTTTCGTGTGCATTAAACAAAATAAGATAATAGTGTTACAGACAAGCAGATTGAGGATGGAAATTTCGATAATTCCGAGGTCGAAAGAAATTTACACCACATAATAAAACGTTGATTTTGATTATCCAAATCGTCATCTCTTAAAAAAAATATTGTCTGTAATTTTTTCACATTTTTTTACCAATAATTTCTATAAACAGGTATAGAAATTGTTTTATATAATAGAATTTACTACCAGGACACTCCTCATATTTGTAAAATATACAGATTAAAACTCTCATTAAAATACTGTATTGCTGATGAGGGGGTAATAAATGGAAACGGCACAAGAAAAAATCAATAAATTAGTTGATTGACGGAGAAATCCAAGAATCAGGTCAATATATTTGAAACCAACTGTCAAGAGGGACAAAAATACTTCATAAATTTTTATTTATTTATCAAGTTGTTCAATGCCCATACGGAATATTTTCTTCAGTGCTATCTGTATACACTTGCAGGATGAGTCCCACCGGTGAATTTTTAGTAGTAGTAGTTTATTTCCTTACTTCTAAGAAGGTCTTTTATGTATATATTGCACAAAATGCAAATTCTTAGGCAGCGTTTGCGAAAATGTGTGGTAAAATTCTTTACCTGCAATTGTTACATTTTAAATTAAAATTTGCATGTCGTAAATTTTACAAGCAAGGCTATTTGCCTTTGTACAATTGCTCCAGATAACTGCAATGCCCTTTGTTGGGGCTTGGCAATTTATTTGAGGGCTTTTAGACAAATGACGCCCTGACTTATAGTCCAGTCTGTCGGTTTTCGCGCAGGAATCCAATTGTATTGAATGGACTTGAATGAAACCTTTTGTATCGTCTTTGTTTTTGCTCAAATATGAAAGCTGAAAAATATTAAAGTGTCCTTTCCTAATTTTTTTATTGTTAAAATAAACAATTACAAAATTGATACCTAAATTGGCAAAAAATACGATATTTATATTAACTTTTTAAAACACATTTGATTATTTTTCGCGTGAATGGTCAATCGTTTTATTAACTTTAAAATTGGCGAAGTCATGACGAATTGTTTATATAAAAAAAAAGTCGAGTGCGTGAAAATTGGTAAGCATTCAATATTTTAAGTAGTCTTTGCTAATAAAAGTCACATATATTATATGACTCTTTTCAAAAATGGCCATTTCTTCAGTTAAAACTGTTATTTTGGCCATTTTTTATTCATTTTTGGCAATAATATTAATAGTTGTCAATTGATCATACATTCTATTGACTTCAAAATTCCTCAGGAAAGAATTCTGTATCTGTAATACATCGTTTTTTTAACCACTTACACTATCAAGGATTTTGATGAAAATGATATAATAAATGTATTGTTATTTTCTGATCTGTAGAATTATTTAACAACAATTCGTCATAGCTTCGTTATTTTTAGAGATGTTCAAAAAGTGCTGAGATTTTCATGAACTTTAAACAATCCTAACTCTCAATTTTTATGATATAGAGACCAAATTAAAGGTCTTTTTTTATAACCCATTAAAACGTCCTTTACGGTTTCTTGTATCTATTATAGTTTCCGAGTTATACATTTTTTTAACTATTGCCGATGCAAAAGGTTTAATTCAAATCCATTCATTGTAGCTGGATTCATACGTGAACTTCCTTTTGAGATTCGCGACTGGACTATTTTAGACAAATGATTCTCTGGCTTAAGACTTGTGGTCGACGCGTCTAGAGACGTTTAAAGATTGACAGGGGTCCTAATCCCTTAAATATCGCTCTTAAATACTTAAAAATCTCGAAATATTGAAAATTTACGTTATCATCGCCTTCGTCATTATTTTCCAGAGCTTAAGCCGTTAACTGGCTTTTAAATTAACTTCTTTTGTGAGGCGAGGCATTTTTGTTCTGATTCAATACGGTTTTTGTCAGCGGGCAAACGGGTTTTATATTGAGAAAATTTGCTGAAATTCGATAAGGGCCTAGACCAGTTGGGATATACTAGTTCTCGACTCAAAGGGTGGTCAACCTTAAAAAATATTAGCGAATGCAGATGTATCGACTTTTTTGTAACATCTGGTGTAATAATACTTTCCCCGCGTGCGTTTAAGAACTACTGGTTGGCGCAAAGAAGTATTTAATTTTTTTTTTAAGGATCTACGGAAGCGTATTGAAGCCGCTATTAAAAAAAAAATAGCTGTAATTTCTACCGAAATTTCAATTCATTAAGTTGAAATTTCATTTTATTCCATGTCATTAACTTAATGAGTCGAAATTTCAACATAACAAGTTATTTTGTACTAGATACAGGATGCATCCCAGGTATGTGCACAAAATTTGTATGCATATTCTACACATAAAAGTAACTCGAAATGCATGTTATGATGGAGTTTAAATAATCCATTGTGAAGGAGATAGTGAGTGCTCTTTGGAGATCAGACTCTCAATCTACTCTTCTTAACCGACTTCACAAAATTTTAAAGTGAAGGAGGTTCTCAATTCAACCCGTATGTATGTTTGTGTTTTTTTTTACATATGTTTAATCAAAACTCCGGATTGCCTTAGGCATGAAATCTATCTCAAACTGAGAACAAAAATTTCTCTAGTCGAGAATTTGGCCAATATGCTAGCGATACAAAATTTCATTTTGTGATAGAAAATTCAAATTTCAAAGGAATTTCATTAAAATTGATAGGTATTTTAGGAGTAGCTGATACCGAATCTGATACTAAAAGTTAAAAATTCAAAATGGCGAATCCAATATGGTTGTGATAATTACAATATTTTCTCAGATTTACACGAAATTTGATACATGGTGATTTTTCAATTCTCTGATAACGATCCTGATGTTAAGCTAAAAATTTATAACGACAGATATCTTGTTTCATTGAGTAGAAGCTAGATAAAGAATCCACTAAAAAGGGTGATTATGAAATTTAAATTTCATAATATTTATTAACCTCTTTGAACCGGGTTCAATTTATTTCCAACATTTTTTTTTTTTTTTGTACAAATTAGATGGGATTTGGGGGTTTTCTCTAAAAATATGGCAGATAGACAAAAACCAATAAAAGTGTCCTAAGCTCGACTTTCGAGAAACAAACAACTCATACATACTCCACCTTAGAGTTTACCGGATTATAGTAGGAAAACGAAGAGTATATTGCATTTGATCGGCACATTTCTAAAACTGTAAATATCGCTCGCAGACAAAAAATTTTCATCGTGTTAGTGAACGAATTCTGAACAACTTTCAAAGTGTCCGTCTGTCCGTCCGTCCGTCACGTTTCTTGTAAGCACCATAATAACTCGAAAAAGAAAAATCAGATTGTACTGAAATTTGGACAGTAAGTTAGCGTTAGCTAGGGGAAGAACCCTATTGTTTTTTAACAAAATCGATCAGTGAATAAAAATGTTATTAATGATTTAAATTTGAGAATTTGTTTTTGATTTTTATGTTTTTGTAAAAATTTACATTTTTTTACGTGTTAGGTGGTGGTGTAGTTCTTACGCTTTTGACTCGGAATCCAAGGGTCCCAGGTTCGAAACCCACGTGGGGTATGGTACAGATTTGTTATTTTTATTTTATTTTACACTAACTCTTTCATAAACTAACTTCGTACTATAAAATTAAAAATGTCTTAAACTAACATTGTTTACAAAAAACTGTGAAGAGTATCCTATAGACTGTGAAACAATCATACAAAAAGTTTAGTAAACCGGCGAAGAGTACGTTTTTAGCTTGTTTCACTATTCGATCACAACTTAAATTAGCTATCCAATGATATATCATAATGTCATATTTATCTGTATAAAATGGTTAATTTTTGGATGGAATGGAAGACAATTCGAACATTGTAGTTTAGTTTTCCTATATTTGGAAAAATTATTTTATAATATAAGAAGTGTTGTTGTTAATAGTTGTCCATGGCCTCCTCACAAATATATTAAATTTTTCGAAAATTAACCACTTTTTCTAGAGATAAATATGACATATGATATGTCGTTGGATAGCTAATTTAAGTTGTGATCGAATAATGAAATAATTTACAGGGTATTCCATTTAAAAAAAAAAAAGAAGTTATGTCTATATCTCGAAAACTGAGGCATGCAAGCTCGGTAGTCGAAAAAGATAGACGATCGCGGTTTGCGTCATTGTATGTTTCTCAAAAATCGAGCTCAGGACACCTATATTGGTTTTTGTCTATTTGCCATAGTTTTAGAGAAAACCCCAAATCCCATCTAATTTGGTCCACCCCGAGCTGCGCAACTGCTAGAGGTAAAACGACTATAATTTGGTAGAGTATACTTAAATCGAAAGGCCTAAAAATGTATTGGTTAAAATAAGGTTATACAATTTATAAGTGTAGTTTAAATCCTTCACCTTACTATAAAATAAATACTTACTATAAAATAAATATTTTACCTTCCACCACATGTTTTCTAATATAGAGCTATTATAATGGCTACTGACGACCTTGCTTTTAATAGTGATTTAACCGGTAGCGGTACCACGATTAGTCTAGGGTCTTATTCTTTTGATTTCACTTTTCTCCACTTGATGTCTCTAAATAAATTTCAACTTAAATAAGGTGACATTTCGGCACCCACTAATAAATTTGATATGAAAGGACAATGCTAAAAATAGCTGATTATTTTTGGCCCCCATCTCGGAACGCATAAGACCCAAAGAAAATGGTTGGAAAAGGCTCAAATTTAATAAAAATACATATTCCTGCTATCAAAAGGCTGGGGAAAATTCTATTTCACCCCCCACGTCATAAGAACCAATAGAGACATCGTTTTATTTTAATTTGCTCTGTAAATATTCGGTACTAGATGCTGCTCTAACATCTCTAAATAACAGCAGTTTTTCTTTATAGGGATGCTATTAAGTAATCAGTATAAGTGTTGATATAATATTTTATTATGATTCTATATATTTCATAAAATGAAAATCTTCTCTTTCTAATATTACATTATCTGACAGGCACTTTGCCTGTCATTCCTAAACTGGAGTAGATTTTGATTCATTTTAGTCACCTTGTTTCTTATTTTTTTAGTATTTGAAGCGGTGAATATGATTCTACCACCTGAATAGGGTAGTTTGGTTGTTTTCGAGGTTGCTAAATAATTCACTATTTGTTCTTTATTAAAAAAACGTGTTGACTAAAACCATACAGATCTATTGTAATATTACATGCTGTAAATACTTTTCATATTCATATAGTTAGTTTTTCGTAATAAGGATATCACGTCAAGACAAAGTGGATGTCTGTCTCTTTTACTAGTAGAAAATAATTTAGGGCATTACTAAGTGCCGTGGCATTTTTTTAGTATTCGAGGCTGTGAATAGAATTTCACCCTCAAATAGGGTAGATGAATAATTTCCAGGGTCGCTAACTTAAGCTCTTTTTTGTAATAATACTTGCTGCGAATATTATTTCATACCCTTATAGGGGTTGTTTTTGAAAATAGAGATGCTGAGGTCAGTTGAAGGTTTGGCTCAACTAGTATTAAAAAATCATTTTGTACATTTTTAATCACCTTGGTACCTATTTTTTAATATTACGTGCTGTGTATGGCATTCCACCCCCTGAATAGGGTGTTGTTGTTGTTATCTCTATTGAATCGATACATAATAATTACCATAAAATGAATATAATGTTCACCAGTATAAGCTATTATTCAAAGTAATTTTATATTTTCAGGGGTGAAATAGAATTTTCCCCAGCCTTTTGATACCACGAAGACGTATTTTTATTGATTTTGATCCTTTTCCAACTATTTTCTCTGGGTTTTATGCGTTCCGCGAAGGGGGCCAAAAATCAGCTATTTTTAACATTGTCCTTTCACGTAAATCTGCAAAAACATTGCAGTTATGGCAGCCATATTGGATTCTTAACTTATGACATCAAATTCGCTATCAGTTACTCCTAAAATGCCTAACTGCCAATTTTATTGTCGACGAAGAATTTTGACATTAGCGCCTCCGTCAGATTTGCAAAATGCTATTTTCAATCTTTGGTCACCCGAGACTAGACGTGTAGCTTGATGAAATTATTGTGGGACCACCACCGAGCCATGCTTTGCAATTTGAGGGCTAAAGCCAAACCAAAGTACATACATAAAAAAGACTTCATATTTTTAAAATTTTTTGAAGTCTGTTAAAAAACAGAAAAATCAAAGAATTCAATAATATTAAGAATAACCGTTCATATTTGTTGCTTCCACCCTGTCGTGTAATCGTAGACACCTTAATAATGCAATGCAACCCAAGAATTTGCGTTTGACATCATGACATCGAACCCTTTTCACAACATGATAACCCGTTTGAAACGAGTTTCCTTTGCGGTTTATTCATTTCTGTAATTGATATCATTGTTATTCGTTTCGTTCTACAATTTGCCCCTGCATTATGGTATTTTTCAAACATATATTTTTTGTAAATAGTCTATACATATCGATTTTTATGAATGTATTGTATAATAAGTGTGGTTGACTGTTTTTCTTGCATAGAATAACCGTAAAAGGTGGCTGTTTTTTTGTAATTGTTATGTAATTTTATTTGTTGATCTGGTAGATGTAAGGTCTGTATACGGTCCAATATTACAAATGTTTGCAATATATCGACAGTTTTACATATTAGACTTAAGGGCATTTTCTATAAAAGTAGCTCTAAAATGAACAAGAAGTAAGCATTTCTCTTCTATTTCGATCCTGCTGAATACAAAAATGATGGGTGTCAGAACAAATCTTCCACCGGAAGCACGATATTTAAAAAAAAGGCGGCAATTTTCGTACTTTTTTCAATCAAATGTTTGTAAATTGCACCCAATGTTTTTATACAACTGTGCAGAAAATAGCATTAATTTCTGATGACACTTCACCCGCCCCTGAGCAGTCAGATTAGTGAAAAGATTTTTTTTTCTGAAATCGATCGGCAATGTCTACATTTTCGGCGCGATTTCAGATCGAAAAATGCACAATTCCAGTATTTTAATCCGTTGCTAAGAAACTATCAGAAAACAGACCGGAAAAGATCCGTTGCCAAGCAACGATCAACAAAACTGTATGGGAATGTTACTTTTTCTGAAATCGATCGGGAATGTCTACATTTTCGGCGCGATTTTAGAGCGAAAAATGCACAATTCCAATATTTTAGTCTGTTGCTAGGAAACTATCAGAAAACAGACCGGAAAAGATCCGTTGCCAAGCAACGATCAACAAAGCCGTATGGGAATGTTATTTCCCGGCCTAGGCCGGGAAGTAACATTCCCGTACGGTTTTTTATATGTATTTTAATATGTTAATAATTTTGATTTTTATACGTTTAAAATAGTATTGATTGTGATTTCAGAAAAATTTTTTTTTAAATGTTTATATTTTTGATTTTTATACGTTTAAAATAGTATTTATTGTGATTTCAGAAAAAATAGTATGTGTACTTCGGTGTGAAAGCACATTCCCAGACTTCGATGATTGTTGGCCTCGGCTAGCGCCTCGGCCAACAATTGCATCGTCGTCCGGGAATGTATCGCTTTCACACCTAGATACACAATATACTATTCCCGGCCCGGCGGTTTTTTAAATATATTTTAGACAGTAAATAAATACACGCAGACAAACCAACTCACATTAAAATTGCATTTATTAGCAAGCAGTTAGATTGTAATGAAGAAATGTTATGCATTAATACAAATTCCTTAATTTATAATAATATTGATTGTGATTTCAGAAAAAATAGTATGTGTACTTCGGTGTAAAAGCACATTCCCGGACTTCGATGCTTCGACAATTTGCATCGTCGTCCGGGAATGTATTGCTTTCACACCTAAATACACATACTATTAAATGAACAATTTGTTACATAAGATTAAAAAAAATCTCTGACTTCCTCATTATACAAAGTCTAACATAATTCCACATTCTTAATAAAATAAAATAAGGACTCCACTGAATGTAGTATATAACAAGCTAAAAACGTACTCTTCGCCAATTTACTGAGCTTTTTATATATAATTGTTACACATTCTATAGGATACTCTTCGCAGTTTTCTTGTAAATAATGTTAGTTTTTGGACATCCTAAATTTTGTGATATAAACTTTGTTGTGAAAAAAATTGTATGAAAAAAAAATGAAAAAAATCCAACCTGCGGGATTCGAACACGGGACCCTTGGATTGCAACGAAAAGCTTTAGCCGCTGCGCCACCACCTGTTGCTCGGAAAATTGATTGTCTGTAATATATATCTGTCGACATTCATACATATTTCACTTCTAAGAAATATTAGTAAACTTCATACACAAAAAAAAATTTGTTATGGAAATAATATCTCGCGATTTCCATTTTAGTACAAGCCACAAAAATTAACAAAAAAATTTTTTTTTTAAATTAAATAATTAATAACTTTTTTATTTACTGATCGATTTTCTTCAAAAACAATAGGGTTCTTCCTCTAGCTAACACTAACTTATTTTCTAAATTTCAATACAATCGGACTTTTCTTTCTTAAGTTATCGTGCTTACAAGAAACGTGACGGACGGACAGACGGACATTTTGAAAGTTGTTCAGAATTCGTTCACTAACACAATGATATGAAAATTTTTTCTCTACGAGCGATATTTACGATTTTAGAAATGTGCCGATCAAATACAATATACTCTTCGTTTTTGCGAAGAGTATAATAATATAGCCCTATCAACAAACGTTCAATAAGGGGGTTTAGAGGGAATTGCCGAGATCACAATTTTTGATTTGAGGGCTGTGTTTGGACTATTTAGGAGGTAAACATACCAAAAGTCCCCGAACGTAGGAAGTGGGGGGGGGGGCACCAAGAAGGTCCCGGTTTTTTTTTAAAACGGTTAGCCCTAATCAAAACGTGGCTATGTGCAAAATTAAAGCTGACTAAATTTTCTACAATAATGTTTCTATTAATTTTTGTCGTATCTGTTATGGTTCAATAATGAATTGTATATCTTTTGACTGTATTCTAACTTTATTATAAATTGAAAAGGAAATTCTTGTACAGATACCCGTTTCACAGCAGACTGAACTCAAATATCGAATAAAAAATGTCTTTGCGTCTGTAAGTGTGTGTGTGCGTATAAATGTATTTGTGCGTGTATACCGTTTCTTGTAAACACGATAACTTCTGTTAGACTTAAAATATTTAACTACAATTTGCAAGCAACATATTACAATAATCCCTATTGAAATGGGGCCATATCTGTATTACATGGTGATAACCAGAGGCTTGCAAACTCTTACGTAAAATAGGTTTTATTTTAATTTCAGAGCAAAATGTTATAAGGTTTTTGATTAAGCATACAAAAATATGAAGATGTATAAGATTCATAAACCGCAATATGCGGGGTGTATGTTAGGCAAACCAACTTTATTTAAATTAGATGATATATCAATGTTATCCTAAAATATGGAACATGGTATTTTTAATAAGATTATTACGAAGTGAAAGTTTGTAGACTTCTGGTTATCACCATATATTACAGATATGGCCCATTTTCAATAGGGAATATTATAATATGCTCTTTTACATATTTTCAAATTGTAATCAAATATTTTAAGTCTAACAGAAATTATCGTGTTTACAAGAAACTATATACACGCTTACATACATACACACACACACACTCGCTTACAGATGCAAAGACATATTTGAGTTCAGTCTGCTATGAAACGGATATCTGTTCAAGAAATTTTTTTCTACGATGATGATTAAACATTTTTTTTTCACTTTATAATAAAGTTAGAATAGTCAAAAGATATACAATTCATTACTGAACCATAACAGATAAAAAATTAATAAACATTATTGTAGAAAATTTAGTCAGCTTTAATTAGTAAGCTTAATTTTGCATTATGAGCGAAAAACCAAAAACCGGGACCTTCTTCCCCCCCCCCCCCCCTCCTAAAAAGTCCAGACACAGCCCTCTTCCTTATATAACTACTTTAAAAAGTGCAAAGATTGAGTTTGTAGAAAGACAGCGGGAAATTATGCAGTAAATCAAAGAATGTCACTTTTTTCCCTATGAGTGCTGCAGTTTTTTTTTGAGTAAATGGATCCGTCAACGTATTTTTTATGCTCTACAAATTTGATCTCTTGTATTTTTCCCGTAACTATTATATTTTTTGAAAAATTGTCGCCGTTTTTTTAAATATTGAACTTCCCTTGGAAAATTTGATCTAGCATCCATCATTTTCTTATTCAGCAAGGTTAGAATAGAGGAAAAATCGCAGATATCCAATAATCACATTTCATGCTAGAATAAACGATATTAGAAAATGCTCTGGCCTATATTATTATAAGCATCAACAACATTCTGCGTATTTTTGTAGGCTTGTTGATTTTCCCACGAAACAGTATATTTTTCTATGTGCCATTTGTTTTTTTTTATTGATAATTTTAATCGAACGGGTTTTGATTTCCTATTAGTTAGGTTATTATATATTATAAAAATTATACAGGGTTACCAAAACGAAATATATAATTTAGATTATATTTTTTTAGTTTTTTTATTTTCTTTTTCCACTTTTTCGTTTTCCGAAACTGGAGCTTCTACAAGCGAACCTGTTTTTTATTTTTGTACATATAGTTAGAGTGTCGTTTGTCTTGTAGAAGATCCTGAACTTTTGAGTTTATTATATGAACCTGAGTGAGAAGTTTTGAAATTTCACGCTGGTGGGATTTCGATTCTTTTCGAAGGTCGGTACAAAATCTACCTCCAAGTACCTAAAATCTTCTCCGTAAGAACTCCACAAGACTGATTTTTATTAGATTCTATGATATATATTAAAAGCAGAGATTTTACATAAAAAAAATGTAAATATTACAATAGAAATACGTAGACATACACATATATGCATTCTCAAGTTGCGTAGGGCGAGGAAATTCGATGCCTTAGATGTTATGTTCAGAAGTGGTTGGGATGTTTAAAAAATTCAAAATATTTGAGAATCAGGAGGTATGCAGACAGTTTTGAAGAAATTTGTACGTTGTACATAGGATGACCTTGTAGATCTAAATGTGGAAGGCGTCATTCTATACGCGATAATAAAATAGCGTGAAAATGTTTTCTCGGATTTTCTTTAATACTGAAAATTTATCAATTTTATGTTAACGCCGCGCCGTATATACAAGCTTATTTCTTAATGATTTTTAAAACCAATGGAAAGCTTATTCTTTCTAGATTCAGGTGCTGTTAAATTATTTTTGAAATTGTTGTTAACAAATGCTTTAGAAATTGTGTAAACAAAGCATACATGTAAATTTAAAAAATGTATCGGGAACTGTAGTTGTAGCATTGCTGAGTGTTAATCTCGTTTAAGTATGCATAATGCTGTTGTGTTGTTATGTTTCATATACAAAAAGTAAATTTAAATTTATTTAGTTGTTTTCTGTATCTTATCAATATTTTAAGTTATAATTTATAATATAATAGTTTTTGCTCGCAAGTTAATTAATCTTCAAATTTATGTTTTTTTTTTTTTTCATAATAAGTGATACTACTTACGTATATATAATAAGCATAATAAGAACGTATTGTAAATGTTTTACAATCACAACATATTGTGGTGCGAGTCACTGATCGGTCAGAACACGCGAGACTTATAAACTCAAAACGGTAACAGACAACAACGAAATAATTATATCTTTTACAACAGCAAAGCAATGCAGATATTTCTCTTACTAAAAATGTCTCCATTCTTTTCTGTAAATTTCATGTCTAGAAATATGCATCTATCTGTCGCAGTTTAAAAAATACTGTGATGTTGAAAACAGCGCCTTTCGGGTACACTTTGCTTAAACAATTTTTGTAGTTTTTATTAACCACAATTTCGAATAAAATTTGGTGGCGCCTGAATCTGTAAATCCACGGGTTTTAAAATTCATTAGAAATGTTAAATAATAAACTTCTAAATGATATAATTAATCAATTTTCAGCAAAAAAAATCTACAATTGATTTTTTACTTTTTTTTGCAATCGCGGACAGAATGACGACTTCTATATTTACATCCTGAAAGTCATTCCAAATAATGAATATATTGTGTCTTCGAATAGTGAGTTCGACATTTTAGAAGTGTGTTTTGAGCAGCTAAACCAGATTGTACCGAGTTTCTTAAATTTCTTCAACCGCTTCTAGAAACATGGCCTGGGGCGTCTGTTTGGATCGCCCTATACATCATAACAAACCTCACTACCTCAGAACAAGTACAAAATAGACGTCTAGATTAATTTGGTCGTTTTTGAGAGGTTTCTTAATCCCTTTTTCGAGGTGAATGAAAGGTTTCTAATGATACTATTAAGCGTGACTTTCATTTGTTTTTCGACAAAATTGGATCAAAGATTACTCGATATGTGAACTGTTTGTTGTGTTCTCTTTCTCTCTCTCTCTATGATGTATATGGATATGGTGTTAACCCCTCCCCACCCCGCCCCCGAAACCAATGTGATCTCTTTTGATCTATGTAAATTATTGTAATTACATTTCATGTAATTCCATGTCAATACCTATTTTATTATTAAAACATGTTCGTTATAAAAACTATAGGTGTGTTTTATTTTTCCTCTAATACCATCCACTAAAGTTTTGTTAATGTTAATAATACAGAACTTCCACAATGTTCCCATAATAAATAATAATAGGATCAACTATGACAAATACATCAAATGTTTTGTCATCGCACAATAAATGTCGTTGATAAAACCAAAAATGCACACCCCACAAGCTTTATCCAGTAAGTGCTAGGTATGATGATAAAACAGTTTTCCGCTTGCTACACTTACCACTGCAAATTCTTACATTTTATTAAGAATTTTTAAAACGATCATATTTTCTACAATATTGCAATTTGATCTTTTTATGTTAACACACTTTGTTAACAAATATGTATTGATAATGTAGAACGTGGCAAAATTGGTCAAAATAATAGCAATTTTTCCAAACTAACCTAAAAATCGATGAAAAGTTCTCAGTCTCGAAAGTCGTTATGTCGCCCGACGAGATAAAATTTTAAAAACTACGTTAAAATTGGAAAATGCATCGAAATTTTAAAATTTTTACGTCGTCCAGCAACAAAAATTTTCGAAAGAATACCGAAATCCAAATTTTTCGAAAATGCACTAAAAACTAAATCTATGTTCATTTCGGAAGTATGCTCAAAACTGATTTTCGTTACGAAAAATACAGTATTCAAAAGGAGAGTTTTTAACATTACAAGGGGTTATTTTCATCCGGCGACAAGAGCTTTGGGCAGAAGCACTCGATAGTGACAGAGCCAAGTTTTATTCATGCCAAATGGCCAATTACTAACTGCTAACTGAAAGAAGTATCAAAAAATGAGTGCACGGTTATCTTCATAAGGACCGCTACTTTAAAAATCATTTCAAAGTGTTTAGCCCTGACGAAGGATATAACCAAAACCAAAATTGTTAAACATATTTTCTAGAGCATTATTCGTATCTCTTTGTGTCAGTCAATTGATACTATCACTCTCTAAATATAGTTGAGATTAAAACCAAAACATAATTGCCATGTTTGGTATGCAGACATGATTTATTTATACAATTAGTTGGGCATTTTACAAATCGTTATACTGCATACAAATGGAACTTTGATTAAAATATATTCGTATTATTTGAATCCTTGCCATATTTCTTGATGCGTGATATATACCGTAATCTTTTTTCATCATGAAAATTTGTGTACAAGTATACTGTCTTTGCTGAAACCGCCGGGTTGCTTATCAAAAACCTGGCACTAATAATAACAGTACAATAAAACTAGTGGAAGCATTATTTTCTTCGCCGAGCTTTTTAAATAATTGTTACACATTCTATAGGATACTCTTCGCATTTTTCTTGTAAATAATGTTAGTTTTTGGACATTCTAAATTTTGTGATACCAACTTTGTTGTGAAAAAAATATATATGAAAAAAAAATCGCCATGTGAGGGACCGAACACGAGACCTTTGGATTGAAAGGCAAAAAATCAAATCAAATCAAAGATATTTATTAAAGTTTAAAGATATGAATGCGCCTCAGCTGGATCTGAAAGGCAAATGCTTTAGCCATTGGGCTATCTCATCTTACCAGAAAACTTGAATGAATATCGTTCAAGAATTATATATATGTCGTAGTCATTTGATGAAATCCGTCATTTCGTGAAAAGCCTAGGCAGTACATGAACTACCGGCATATCATGTAAATTTTTGACGTTGCACAATCTGCCTAGGCATTTCGTGAAACGCCGTGGTTGTCTCGGCACATGATGTTTAAAGTCGTTCTACACGATCTGCCGCAAATTAGATGTTGACTGTTCATGAAGTGACATACCCGGCAGATTGTGTTGTGTTGTGTGTTTGAGATTAGGTTAGTTGCCGTTTCGGTCGATTTGTTTGCTCGGAAACTATGTTGTGCTGTTTGTTTTGTTTATTGTGGAAATTCAGAGTGAGAAAGACTTGTTCAGTGATCTTTACAAGGAGGGAAAGATGGGGATGTAATTAATTTTGAGGTTAAGTTCAGATTTATTTGTTACATTTAAGGTTTTAGAGTGCTAACGAAATTACGAATCACGCATATAATAACTTAATCTAACCTATACGGTCATTTATTGGCCTTTGCTTCATAATAGGATTTGTAATGATCATTGAACAAGTCTTCTTCACTCTTACTTTCCGTAATATACAAAACAAAGAGGCTCAAGTAATAGAATCTACAATCTGCCAGTCTAAGTTGCGGCAGATCATGTAGAATGACTTTAAACGTCAAATGCCGAGACGACCACGGCGTTTCATGAAATGCCTAAGCAGATCATGCAACCTCAAAAATTTACATGATATGCCGGCAGTTCATGTACTGCCTAGGCTTTTCATGAAATGACGGATTTCATCAAATGACTACGACATATAAACGGATTAGATACATTATTATGAAATATATATATTGGTAAAATATAAAAACAAAAAAAAATTATAGAGAATAACATTTCGCAAGATTTCTATTTAAATACAAATGACAGAAATTATGAAAAAAATTTTTTTATTATTTAAATGATTAATAACTTTTTTATTTACTGATTGATTTTTTTCAAAAACAATAGGGTTCTTCCTCTAGCTAACGCTAACTTACTTTCCAAATTTCAATACAATCGGACTTTTCTTTCGTGCTTACAAGAAACGTGACGGACGAGCGGACAGACGGACGGACGGACGGACAGACGGACATTTTGAAAGTTGTTCAGAATTCGTTCACTAACATAATAATTTTTTCTCTACGAGCGATATTTACTGATTTAGAAATGTGCCGATCAAATACAATATACTCTTCGTTTTTGCGAAGAGTATATTGTATTTTAAAATGTAGTGAAACTGAAATGTAAATTTTACTTGCTTAAATTATTACAACGAGAGCTATCGTTTAGTCAGTGTCGTCTTGAAAAATGGTGAAAAAAAACCTCTACCACTGCCTGGGGTGCGGGACAAGATGGCGGATAGCAACTTTTTCCAATTCATTAAAAAATATCTAGAAAAATGTGACGGGTGTTTATTGAAATTTTTGTTCATTATTTTACTCAATTATTATTAGTGCCAGGTTTTTTATACAACCTGGCCGTTTCATCAAAGGCACGATACTAGAAGCTTGTATAAAATTTTTTATGATGAAAAAATATACAGGGTGTTTCAGCTAAAAGTTTCCGAGTCATTATCTCGTAAAATAATAAAGATACTTAAAACTTGCAAATCGCGGATAACTGACACCAAAAAAGGTCTTAAATAACTGCAGTTAGAATTGTTCCTTCGCAGTGCACAGGGATGGCGCTGCGGTGAGAAATTATTTTTCGATGGCTGGAATCTTGAAACATGATTCATACGATTAATGAATAAATTGTGAATAATTTTGACTATGTACAAAATTTTGTAAATACCCAGCCATACTGTATATATATACGCCTGATATATATGTATATCACGCAGCCGGCTCTCGCACTATGACTAATTAACATTAAGTTTTAACATCCCATGTGATTTTGTGTGTTGGATTGGCAACTGATTTTTTTTAAGGAGCTTCACAGAGTTCTTTACGTCTGTTTCATGACATCGATTGCAGCACAGAAATTAACGCGGAAATTCTATAGAAGTTATTAGAATTTAGGACATAGGTATATCAGATAATGTGCTCCGAAACAGCGAAGGCAGAGACAGTGAAGAAAAGCAGGTAACAATTTACAGTAAGTATAGAATTTTGTGTATTTTTCACCCATCACAGGACTCCGGTCCAAAGTCGTCTCTCAAGAGTTATAAGAACCCCCTCAGAATAAAAAGTCACCGTCGAACGTTGCAAAAGGCATCACTGGTGCGGCACAAATAGTAAGACTTTCTACAATAAAACCGTAGAAATTTCAGAATAATTCATTATTTCGTTTTTGAGTTAAGGGAGTTAAACTAAAAAATAATTGTTTTAATTATCCAATAGGGGAACGAAAGAAACGATCTACCAAAACTCGTGACCATCGGCTGTGTTCGGATATTACATCGGAGATCAGAGCACAGAGCAAACATATAAAATTACACGTGACTTCGAAGGCATTTATTTCATGAACAATAAAATCGAACGAACTGGAGTGGTCTACAAGCAATCTGTTAAAACATAACCTCTCATGTTTGTTTATGTTGCATGTTAATCAATTGCTTGATATTACAAGATTATTAACAGATAACGTTTCGAAGGTTTTGTAGAAGATAGCGAAAAAAGGTAACACAGAATTTAGCTAAGGTTACACTCTAACCTCAATAAGTCAATAATATTATGGACAATTCAAGCACACTACGCATGCTTTAAATTAAAATCTTTCTGCTCGATATATACGTTTATGTAGCTGCCATGATACTATGACTAAAATATTATGATTAAAGAGGAGATACATTCGGTATGAGCGTGTGTTTGGAATGGCTATGAGCATGACGTCACATGATGCATATTTGCAAATCGAGTTCGCATACTATTTTTGAATTTTTTTGTAAATAGGAGAAAAAACAAGATGCTAAAAACTAGTGTCATTATTTTGATTCCCATTCTTAAATCTTGTCTATAAGCTCATTCAAAAAAGCCCTGGTATCGACCCTGGTGGTTCATTAGCTACTTTCTCTTAAATGCTATATAGAATTGCAACTAATTTTAACTGATGAACCAACCACTCTTTTTTCAATATTTTTTTACTAGTTCAATAAAAAAATGTTAGTATATATTTTTTGTCAGATGAAGGGAAAACCAAAACTGTGGAGTTACAGCTTTGTAGTGGCAATTTTAACAATGTCTTTGCTCTTTCCAAAATTACAATCGAAATTTGCATTTTACTCTACCATTAATTTTATTGCTCTATCGCACAACTGGTTGAGATTGTTGAAGTCCTAAACCGCTTGTAGTTTTCAACACTTTTAAGTAACAAAATAAACTGTCCAACCTCCGTGTAACCAGAGTGTTTTCAAAGAGGGTAAACATCATTATTAATATTGTAAGCAAAGGATTAAATCCGCACGGTACCGACAAACGAAGGAAGGATTGATAATAATAAAATATTTAAAGCCTGGAATCATTTGTTGTTCAACAATATAAACTGTTTCTTAAAGTTGCTATATTCAAAATAAAATAGGAAATCAGTAAGTGTGATATATATTTCTTTCTTTTCTACTGAGAAGAAAGAACTAATTATAACTTTTCTAATTTTTTTTTTTCGTTGAAAGAAAATTCTATCACCACATCTACTACGTGTGGTGTGTTTAATATCTTAGAAAATAATAATAATAATAATAATAATAAATTTTATTGCCCAAGATATATTATAATAATGTTTAGGTTTGCCCAGTAGTAAAGAAAACAAAATATGTATAAAATTCTAGACAAAATAAAACAGTGACAAAACCATAGCGTAGAAAAATGTTCAATTAAAAAAAAGTAGAATTGTATATAAGAATATGCAGATATTTTTACATGTATATTGAATTACTATTTCTGGACATTTAGTTCTAAAATTACTTTAATAACCGCTGCCTAAGGAATCACTACTTCCACGCCCAGATTTTCTGTCTAACTAAAATAAAAAAACCGCTACCCAAAGAATCACTACTTCCACATCCAGATTTTCTATCCAAGTCTCTCACAACGAAAAAAATTTGTATGTGGAAATAATTGCTTATGGAACTTTAATAATATAATATTTGAAATATTTTACCCCAAAAATCCATAAAACGATATCCCACATCGGTAGTGGCGTGGGGGTGGTAGTGGGGGTGGGGGTGGATGAAGTAAAAAAATATTTTGAGGTTTTTAGTTCTTGTACACACACTAAATCACAATTTTATATCATCCCCTTAAATAATGGGGTGGGGGTGGTAATGGGGATGGCTAATGCCAAAAAATTTTTGAGACCTTAGCTTCCCTTGTATATACTAAATGCCAATTTTATGGACCCTTACTTGCTTGATTTACCTATTTACCCCCCATTTACAAAAATTTAACCCTCAACCCTTCAACGGAATAAGATGAAAATATAATCTAGTTCCAGATCCCGTTAAAGTACATATGTGTACCAAATTTCAAGTCAGTATCTTCAACGGTTTCAGAGTAATCGTGCGCACAAAAAAGTTACAGACAGATCGACAGAATTTTTTTTCGCTCAAACTTAAAATCTCCATGTAGCTTTGCTTTTATTTGGTGGATTGTTTATAAAATTTGAATTTGCTGTTTGTTTTGCTAGTGTGATTTCTTTTCTATATGTACTTCTCAATTCATTATATAAAATGTTGACTTCGGTAGATTTAACCATATTACTTCCACATCCAGGGGAAGTATAGTAACGACAAAAAATTTTTAAAAATTTTTATTGTTCAAATAGGCTTAGAATGTCACGAAACGTCGAGATTTTAAGTTTGAGGGAAAAAAATTCTGTCTTGTGATTTTTTTTTACTTCATTCACTCCCACTACCACCCCCTATCACCACCCCCACCCCGCTATCGATGTGTGATATCGTTTTATGGGTTTTTGGGGTAGAGGATTTCAAATATTATATTATTAAAGTTCCATAAACAATTATTTCCACATACAAAATTTTTTCGTTGTTAGTAACAGATAAAAAATCTGGATGTGGAAGTAGTGATTCCTTGGGCAGAGGTTTTTTTAATTACAGACACAGCCTCAAGCTTTTTCTCACATTTTTTAGTTGATGGTTAACCTCCTGATTTTAATATTATATTACCTTTGATTCACATTTTTTTCAGAAAAATAGTTGATTTATTGACAAAAAATTCAAAAAACTTTAAAAAATAGTTTATTTGTACCCAGTGTCAGATATAATGCTAACCAATCAGATTGCTTCTTATCATTGTCAAAAAGTTTTAGTTTAACAGAAACATGAACTGTGAATACCGAGGTTAAGGAATTATCTCCTCATTCCCAAGTCCTATTCCTGTGGCAATGTCACATTGATAAGGAACAGCAATTGCGAAACGGCAGAGGTTAATAGGTAAATAGGTTTTATTAGACTAGGGCATGAAATGGTTCGAGTTTTATTTTTTATAATTTGGTCTGATATTTGGCATATACATCAATGAAACGTTACTACGCAATATACATATACCTCAAGCTCTGTTATGCTTTATAATAATTAATTGTTTTTTTTTATTACATATTTAGCAATAATCAATTTTTGGCCAGCTATTGCAATACACACTTATTAACCTTAATAATAATGTGCCTGGTAATTTGCTAAAAATTACTTGCCTGCAGTAATACTGAATGGGTTTACATCTGCATACAGTGGTGTGGCTGCTTCGAATCAAAAGCTCAAGACCTGAAACAAGAAAATTATAAATAAAGAAACATTTACTTCCACATCCAGTAGTGGTAACGACAAAAAATTTTTTAAAAATTTTTATTGTTCAAATAGGCTTAGAATGTCATGAAACGTCGAGATTTCAAGTTTGAGCGAAAAAAAATTTCTGTCTGTCGGTCTGTAACTTTTTTTTGTGCGCACGTTTACTCTGGAACCGTTTGAGATATTGACTTGAAATTTGGTACACATATGTACTTTAACGAGATTATATTTTCATCTTGTTCCGTCGAAGGGTTGGGGGGTAAATTGGGGTAAATTTGGAGTAAATAGATAAATCAAGCAGATAAGAGTTCATAAAATTGATATTTAGTATAGACAATAGAAGCTAAGGTCTCAAAAAAATTTTTGGCATTAGCCACCCTCATTACCACCCCCACCTCATTATTAAAGGGGATGAAAAAAAAAATGTGATTTAGTGTGTGTACAAGAACCAGAAATCTCAAAATATTTTTTTTACTTCATTCACCCCCACTACCACCCCCCATCACCATCCCCTATCGATGTGGGGTATCATTTTATGGGTTTTTTAGGTAGAGGATTTCAAATATTATATTATTAAAGTTCCATAAACAATTATTTCCACATACAAAATTTTTTTACATACTCCCAACATAAAAATTTTACATTTTCAGTGGTCTTTGGGGGGATTACTCTGTCTTCTGGCAACGTTCGCGTTTAAAGAGGGGACGCGCAGAAATGCCATTTTTTTGATTTTTATTGCTTTTCATTTCAACAACGTTGGGTCGGACACTCCCAACAACTTATCTAGATTTTAACTTATTATACTATTTGTTTTTTTTTATGACATACTTGGATATTTTTAATTACTTTATTTGTTGATTCATGATGTAATTTCATACCATTACCTCCAAGTTTTAAGAACCTAATCAGATCAATCAGAGTTTATACTGATTTAAAATTAAGTGAATCAAACAATATCGTACGGACATGTGTCGGCGATGTGGCCATGCTTACGGTTTAACAAAATCATTTATTTGACACGCCTGTCGATTACAGATGTTAAATTACTTTTTATTTTATTAAATTGAAATGTTCGCACAGTGACGTCCCCTGATATAACGAATTAGTGAAAATTGAAGAGTTTTTCACTTTATGAACTTTTAATATAATGTAGCTCAAAGATGGCCAATGGAACGTAGAACGAATTATTTGAGCACACATTATTTATTTCGGCGATTGGGTCATTTGATGAAATTTAAGTTTTTTGTTTTTTATTCTTAATCACATTTTACACCCATTGTAAGTTAATTTTGTTTTAATCGCCTTCAAGAATTTTTTCTAAAAAGTAAGAAATAAAATTTCACTCAGTTTTACAAATACCTGTCTACCTATTAGTGCAAAGCAGCAAGGAACTACACCTTATTACCAAATATCAATTTGAAGTCGATGCAAAAAAAATTACTAATTTCAAAAATATGTTTTGCACTGACTTCAAATTGATATTTGGTAATAAGGTATAGTTTGTACCAACGATAATCCAGCGATATAAAAAAGTTCGCAAAAAAACGTAAAGGGTACCGACCTGTATCAATTTCAGTCTATTTACATAAAAGGTCATAAAAGTGTTCGGCTTCTTTATTATCATCACAAAAAAATGGTCACATATTTCGGAACAAAAATGTAGGCCACTCCCACTGAATATAATTGGTTTAAATTTTCTCTACCGGAATTATGATAGGTTGGTGGTCAACGTGGACTAGCGTTGTCAAATTGGACCGGCTGGCGGTACACTAACTAGAAGCGGTCGGCATCCTTTATGCTTTTTTGCGAGCTTTTTTGCATTGATCAAATATTTGTGGAATACACTATACAGTTTCTTGCTACTTTCCACTAATAGGTAGACAGGTATTTGTACAACTGAGTGAAATTTTATTTCTTACTTTTTAGAGATATTTTTTAAGGCAGTTCGATTAAAAAATATATATATTTTTTCAACTGTTTTAGTAATATCACATATTTCAAGGTCTGGAAGATAAACAAATAACACATCATAACCTCATTTTAGTTCCTTATAATAATATTCTTTCAGTCCACAGCACTGGGGCCATCCATAAATGACGTCACGCTCCAGGGGGGGAGGGGGTTCGTAATTACGTGACTAAGTGCGATAAGGGTGAGGGAGGGGGTCTTACTTAGTGTGACGTAACGAATGGTGAACGAATCAAGAGAAGAGAAATATTGTAAATTTTTTTTGGTTTTGGATTTCTACTAGTACTCTCCCCCATGAGGCGAAAAAATTTTCTTTTGGATTTCTGCTAGCACTCTCTCATGAGGCGAATTTTTTTTTTTTTTTACTAGAACCCCCCATGAGGCGAAAAATATCGTGAATAATAAATAACGGAATCGGAAAAAACATAAGGGAGGGTCTCTATAAGCGTGACGTAATTTTTTTTGGGGGGGGTCTAACTCCGCGTGACAAAACGTGACAATGGGGAAGATGGGGTCTAAAATTTCAAAAATTGCGTGACGGATGGATGGCCCCACTTGGCAAATAGTTGTTTACTTTTCGGTTTCCGCCATTGTATTAGGTTTCACGTAAATCTACAAAAAATTTGCTGGCATTATCGCATCTCAATTAAAAACCATCATGCAATGCAATCGTCATCATTAACTGCATTGAAAACAACGATGTGAGCAAAAGTATGCTGTATAATTTGTTTGTGAAAGCAAATTGTTCAACGGGCGCGTTTCTCAATAAAAGTCTCAGTTATCCCAGAAAACATTCTTCGGCTGATTCGCCTTCATGCAAGGCTCTCTTTCGTCGCGAAATGGTATATGACATTATAGGAAGTTATAATAATGTCCTGTTGTTTGTGAAAAATTATCATTATTATAAATCGAGAACTAAGTTTTATGCTCATAATATAAAAAATTGTTTCCAATCTTTGTTACTTTACAATAGATAGCTTGATAATTTTAGTGTGAGACCACCGCCAGACCATAGCCTACAGTCTGGTTTGACAGAAATCGCTTAAGCTACGCCAGAGTAATCATTGAACAAATATAAAAAAACATACAAACGAGTCGAATTAAGAACCTTCTCCTTTTTTAAATTTTAAGTCGGTTAATGAACACACTCTAAATACGTAGTATTTATAAAACGCCTATATAAATAAAATGTAAATACATAAACAGTGCGAAATTAAAGACAACGGAGGCCAACTCTTAAAATGTGTCGTTCAATTCCTTCAGAAGACAAAGTAAATTCGTGAATTAGTGATTCCCCAGAATTGCAATTTGACTACACAGAACTATATTGCACAAGATGTAACAAAGTGCTTTTCACACATACATTTCCTTCAAACAGTCACAAAAGGAGAGTGGATAGTGGTACTACTAATAGTGGCGGGTAAAGAAATTTTAACTTCTCAAGTGTAATATACCGTGGACCAAACTAGACAATCCAGTATTCAGACCATTTTTGCAAAAATACATTAATAGACAGTGTAGTGACATGTGCTATCAGAAGCGGTACTAAGAAGAAAATATTTAACATAAAGACATGACAGTATTAAACAAACAAAAGATGGTCTGGACTGAATGACAAATGTGTCTGGTTTAACGTCGATGAAATTACCAATGCTTGCGGTTGGAAGTTAGTAAATGTTTTAGTAGAGGAAAATTGTTCAATGCACGGACACTTGATTGCATAAAAAATACTAGAAACTATAGATTCGATGATAAATATGTAGAAAATACGAACAAGTCATTATTATTTGTCACCGATGGAGTATCTTACATTAGTAATATAGTAATATAATTACTTCCACATCCAGTGGAAGTATAGTAACGACAAAAAATATTTCTAAATTTTACTTCCACATCCAGTGGAAGTATAGTAACGACAAAAAAAATTTTAAAAATTTTTATTGTTCAAATAGGCTTAGAATGTCACGAAACGTCGAGATTTTAAGTTCGAGCGAAAAAAAAATTTCTGTCTGTCTGTCGGTCTGTCTGTAACTTTTTTTGTGCGCACGTTTACTCTGGAACCGCTTGAGATATTGACTTGAAATTTGGTACACATATGTACTTTAACGAGATCTAGAACTAGATTATATTTTCATCTTGTTCCGTCGAAGGGTTGGGGGGTAAATTGGGGTAAATTTGGGGAAAATAGGTAAATCAAACAGGTAAGAGTCCATAAAATTGGTATTTAGTATATACATGAGAAGCTAAGGTCTCAAAAAAAATTTTGGCATTAGCCACCCCCCTTACCACCCCCACCCCATTATTAAAGGGGACGAAAACAAAAATTGTGATTTAGTGTGTGTACAAGAACCAGAAACCTCAAAATGTTTTTTTACTTCATCCACCCCTCATCACCACCCCCACCCCGCTACCGATGTGGGGTATCGTTTTATGGGTTTTTGGGGTAGAGGATTTCAAATATTATATTATTAAAGTTCCATAAACAATTATTTCCACATACAAAAATTTTTTCGTTGTGAGTGACTTGGAAAAGAATCTGGATGTGGAAGTAGTGATTCCTTGGGCAGCGGTTTTATTGTTCAAATAGGCTCAGAATGTCATGAAAGGTCGAGATTTTAAGTTTGAGCGAAAAAAAATATCTGTCTGCCTATCAGTCGGTCGGTCGGTCTGTCTGTCTGCAACTTTTTTTGTGCGCACGTTTACTCTGGAACCGTTTAAGATATTGACTTGAAATTTGGTATACATATGTACTTTAACGAGATCTGGAACTAGATTATATTTTCATCTTGTTTCGTCGAAGGGTTGGGGGGTAAATTTGGGATAAATAGGTAAATTATGCAGGTAAGAGTCCATAAAATTGGTATTTAGTATATACAAGAGAAGCTAAGGTTTGAACAAAATTTTTGGCATTAGCCATCCCCATTATTAAAGGGGATGAAAAAAAATGTGATTTAGTGTGTGTATAAGAACCAGAAACCTCAAAATATTTTTTTACTTCATCCACCCCCCACTACCACCCCCATCCCTCCATCGATGTGGGGTATCATTTTATGGGTTTTTGGGGTAGAGGATTTCAAATATTATATTATTAAAGTTCCATGAACAATTATTTCCACATAACAAAATTTTTTCGTTGTGAGTGACTTGGACAGAAAATCTGGATGTGGAAGTAGTGATTCCTTGGGCAGCGGTTTTTTATCATTGTGATCGCTAGTTAAAAATACATGTGTGTGTGTGTTTCAATTCTTTAACTTTGGATGAACGAAATTGCCCAAATAACGACAAAGATAGTTTGTTGTATATGCATGATCATAATATTTACGTGGTGGCACCCGGAATCAATTCTAGTTTTGACATCATTTATCGTTCCTTCCCGAGCTTCGTTATTACTACAAACGCACTGACGTTCACGAGAGTTACACAAATTTAGTGAAGTGAACAATGAAATTTGAATGTCATACAATAATTACCTAATATCGATTATGTATAACGAGACCCAGAACAAACCCTTGTGGAACGCCTCAGTTTATAAATTTTTAAATCCGAATTTTCCTCTCGCTAAGTATGATAAAGTAATGTAATTATTTGTTTATCAATTAGATATCGGCGATCCAGCTTACATGCATGAATTGTCGCTACAATGGAAAATATTACATTGTTTCAAAATATATTCTGATTGTGTTACACGTTTCACAACGCGCCTACTAAATAATATAATATATAGGGCACCGTGTATTATAATTTCTGCGATTAAATACCGGTAAAAAAATACGTAACCCCTAATTACAACAATTGAGTAATGACAGGGTTGGCCAACGAAAAAATACGCTCTACGCAATTGGCTTTTTAAATAATCATGTAAGCAGCCACATAGCGTGTCAATTTTTTCCAGTCGAGCAATAGAATGGTATTAAAAGTACTGTTATGGTCCTTTCCGTGAATTTTTAATTTTATAAATCATCGTTTTCAAGATTTAATTTATATGCCAGTGCAATTAGACAGTCTCCTATATAATCACTTGCATTTATTTTCCGGTATTCGAAAAATGTTTTGGTGTCATTCAACTGAGCTTGATGGAAATATTTGTGAGTATTTGTAAGGCTTTCCAATGTATTTAACATTACAAAACATTTTGAAATTTCGACGATGAAGTTTTTTTGACTTTTCATCACTCATATACTTAGTGAGAACGATAACAGATATGACAAAAATGCACTGGATATTTTTCGCAGAGCATCGAATTTCCTACAAGAAACTCCACGAGAGTATTTTTTATCTATGATATTTTACGAGCTACAGGTGCTTGCGTGCAAGTGTAAAAATTACAGGATGTTGGCATGTTTAAAACAAAATATTTTGAAAACATTTTTTAAAACATCGTATCATGTTTTAAACAAATGTTTAAAACATACTTAATACACAATGTGATGTTTTAAGCAACTGTTTAAAACCATACCATTTAAAACACTGTTTAAAAAAAAACTGTTTAAAACAAAAAAAACAATTTTTTTCCAACCCTGAAAAATTACCGATCCTCGGACAGAAAAATTTTAGATTTCGGTGTTGAGAGTTGAGAGCAAGCGAAACTTTCATACTGATAAGAAATTATCTTTTTTTAAACTACTATTCTCGTTCTAGTTCTGAATATATTAATATAATTAATAGTATTAGGTAAAAAATATTCTACTAATACACACTTTAAAATAAAAATTATTGTAAAATCTATTACATTAACCAAATTATAAAAACTGTAGTGAATAAGAAACCGGCTTATAAAAATACGTCTAGGTGTTAAATAACAATAAAATTAATGTAGACAGTAGGCAGCAGTACTAGGCCATCTAGCGGCGGCACTCCCAGCTACGTACCCAGGTAATAAGATTTATCCATAACAACTTAAAAAACTCGAAATATTTTTAATGTAACGCCTCAAAGTGCGGACGACACTAAAGGTGCATGTATTCGGTGTAAAAACAATTCAATAAAGCCAAGATTCATAAGCATAATATTATGCACAAATTATGCATTAGTGAAAATTGAGAATTCTTTTTCTGACCAATTTGATGTGGATCTTGGCACCCCCCAAGGTAGTGTTTTAGGACCGCTATTGTTCCTTTTATATATTAATGATTTACCAAACTACATACACGAAGGAAGAGTTTTCATGTATGCAGGTGATACTACTGTCTTAATCTCGGGAAGAACAAGGCAAGAGATAATTAACAAACTCGATGCAATATCTCAACAATTTGTAGATTGGTGTACCGCAAACCACCTAATAATTAATCCAAACAAGACAGTGTATCTAGAGTTTACAGGTATGTTCAAAAAATCATTAAATTTACATTTAAACGGTCCCACTGAACAAATAATATCAAACAATTCAACAAAATTCCTGGGTACTCTTTTAGATGGATCCCTAAACTGGAACGAGCAGATTGATCACGTCTGTGCAAAATTAAACAGTTACTTTTTCGCACTAAAAACTCTAAAAAATACTCTAACTGAAGACTCACTACTCAATTTTTACTACGGCTCTGTATATCCAGCGATGTCAAATAACATAATAGTCTGGGGGCAAGCAACTGAGCACTCACGTGTATTTATTATTCAAAAAAGAATAATACGTCTAATTTTTGGTCTGACACAAACTGAATCTTGTAGGGATACATTTATCACAAAGAAACTGTTAACTCTTACATGTATTTATTTATTAAAATTAGTAACATTCATTCACCAAAACAATGATTGCCACAAAAAACATGCAGATGTCCATACATACTCTACTAGAAATAAAAATAATATCTACATCGATAAATTTAAACATAGCTTTTACAAAAAATCTCCATACTTTGCTGGTTACACGTACTATAATATGCTATCTCCTGAATTAAAAAATATTAAATCATTGCCAATATTTAGAAAACAAGTAAAAAAATTACTATTGGAAAAATACTTTTATAATTTAAAAGAATTTGAGGAATATTTCAGAAATGCATAATATTCGTGAACATGTACATATTATATGTACGTACGTCATAATTACAAACTTTTTTACACATATTGTAAATGTTCTTTTATATTTAACGTAAATGGTTTTTTATTGTAAAATTTTAATCCTTTTATATTTTATTTATTTATTTATTTAAACTTTTTTAATAACTAAAAATACATTTTTTCTCTGTGTTAATTTTGACAAAATAATGTACCCATACTAATGTCTGTATAGTTCACTCCTGTTTCTCTTTTCACTGACAAAACTAATCCATTATTGTTATGGCTATAAAGTTGAATAAAGAATTTGAATTTGAATTTGAATTTGAATGCAGGTAGGTCTACTAACATCATACATCATTAATTCGCCTTTTGAATATTTCAACGATCGGAAATTTGAACATCCATTCACTTAATTGTTCATTAGTACTGTTTGTACTTGTGGGATGATTTAAATGATAAGACGTTTAAAATCTAAATTATACCAGCCCACTTCATTTATGAGTTGGTTCGTCGTCATTTTGCATATCTGATTAATAATTATGTTTACCTATTCCGAAATAATCCTTTTACGTTGGAAATATTTATTCTATCATTTGAGTAAATCTAAGAGTTTTCCAGAAAGTTGTTCTTTGCCGGCGTTGATTTTTGCTAATCCCCATTGGGAGGTAATAATAAAATTCGTAAAAGAACGAGTAGAAAGCACTATTTATGGTAGTATTGAACTTGATCCTGAACACGTTTGCAATTATATCTAATAATATAATGAAAAATGATGTTCTTAAATCCATTAAAAAACTTAAAAGTGAAAAGACTATTAAGCTAACAGTATCTACCAAGTTACGCGATTAAGGAATATTAGGGCATATTAGTGAAACTATTTGTGATATTATTTAATATTCCGCTCAAATAACGCATATTTCCAGACAAGCTTAAAATTGCACGAATAACTCTTATGCGTAAAAGTAGTGAAAAAAACAATATTATCAATTATTATCGATCTATTGCCATCCTATCAAATATAGCCAAGGCATTTGAAATAATAAATTGTGAATGTGAACTTGATTTTGTGAATTGCACAACACCTTATCTAATAATATTCAAGTAGTCATTTATACAGACTTAGCGAAGGCATTCGATAAGGTTGATCAATCTGTCATTTTGCCAAAAGCTTCGTTATTACGGCTTCTCAAAAGATATATTTCAATTTACTGCCTCCTATCTCGCCGAGAGCAGAGACAATATGTCGTCATTAGTAATTTCAAATCCGATATTTATGTTCCAACTACTGGAGTGCCTCAAGGATCGAATTTGGGCTCACTTCCTTTTCTTTTATTCATTAATGATGCAGTAGGTTATGTGAAAGATAGTCATATGTTACTTTTTGCCAACGATATAAAAATATTTATCCATGACTGTCGTAAAATCATTGCATTATACATTTAACAATTGTCAATAGTCATAATTCCAACCTAACGTATTATGAACATAATCTCATTATAACGCACCTTTGACCAATCAGGAACTAGAAATTTTCATAATCAACGGGCGAGTCCATTTTTTAAAACGTCAAACAAAGTTTTACTGTGAACTAACTTTATTTTTTCACTTTTAAACGATTAAAACAGTATATAAAGTATAGAATTCTGTTCGAGCCTTCGGCTCGTACCGTAAGCATCACCCTCGTGATTAATTACCATCATTATACGCTTGCTGATTAATATACTATTAAAGAAATCACTTATCATCACATAGTATTACAAAACGAAGTTAACAACTTATGTGTATGGTTTGAAAAAAATCGAAACCATTCGATATAAATAAATATAAAAAAATTACTTTCTCTCACAAAATGTTATTTATGATTATAAAATGAACAATCTCATTCTGGAAACATCAACAAACTTCACAGATTTGTGCTAGCATTCGATATAAAATTAGAATTTAATGACCATATTATTATTGCACTTACACAATGTTATAATTACCTGGGATTTGTATAACATAACCGCGAATAGAAATATTAAATAACTAAGTAAAACACACTACTATATTGTTTACCACTATTTGTGCAAGATGATTAACTACCACATAGTAACGGCTCCTTCAATCAACTTTTAGAAATATTAAATATAAATATTGTCTATACGCGTCTACAGGATCAAATCCACGTCGAAATTTTTAATTTTACATTTGCTATTGATCTATGACTGCAGAGCGTCTTCCCTGAGGGAGGGGATTTTGGTCTTTGTAATTTTAAATGTAAAAGAACTATAGTACTGCTTTTTATTGTGAAATTCAAACTATTATTCTATAGTTTGGAATCCCTATTCTTGCGCGCATGCTAGTGGTATATATTAGTTCTGATGTACCTAACACACCTCTTAGTAGCTGTAGGAAAAAATTATGGACTCAGTCTGTAATTAGGTTAGTTACCTGTACGACTGTTAAATAAATGAATAAATATAATTGGCATAGAATTAAAAATAAAATTATAAAAATTACAATTGCCCCAGAAAACCATAAAGACCAAAATCCCCTCCCTCAGGGAAGACGCTCTGCAGTCATAGATCAATAGCAAATGTAAAATTAAAAATTTCGACGTGGATTTGATCCTGTAGACGCGTATAGACAATATTTATATTTAATATTTCTAAAAGTTGATTGAAGGAGCCGTTACTATGTGGTAGTTAATCATCTTGCACAAATAGTGGTAAACAATATAGTAGTGTGTTTTACTTAGTTATTTAATATTTCTATTCGCGGTTAGACAAGACCAAACTCAGAGCGTATCAGAAACGAGATGTTTACTTTTTACGATCGACAAATGAATTAAGGAAGGGGTAGTTTGATTAAAATTCCATACAAGTCTCGGGGTTGCAAAACTCTCTTACTATAGAATTCAATTTAATTAGAGTACCGAAATTGCCGAACGAGATTTGCATGTTGATACAGTTTTCCATACTTCTAGTTTACTTATTTACCAAGTCGATGTAAAAGTTTATCGAATTTTGGCAAAGGTAATGGTTTAAATTGTGGGTTCGGGGAGATGTTTAATTCACTTTGGAAGTAACACACCCGCAAACGCGGGAGATATTTTAATTTAATTGAATCAAGAGATAACTGTACAAAGTTTTGTTATTCGTGTATACGATTGTTAGTACAGTCAACCTGTCATTTGACTCTACTAGTACAGTAAAACTTTACTATAACTCGAAAAAAAATTGTGCAGACCTTAAACTTTGGTTATAGGTTCAAAATAGACCAAAGTTCCCGGATCCGCGGGAACTTATAGGGGGTGAAAATGGGTATTTTTAATTAAAAAATCGATTTTTCTCTATTTCCTAGGGAAATATGGCATTTACAAAAAAATAGTTCAAATAGAAATTGTTTCTGACACAATTATCTGTAATTTTGTGTTTTTTAAATTTAATTTTATAGCGATAATTAAAATAATTAAAATTTGGGATTTTAGCTTGAAAAAGTGGTATTTCAAATACGTTTTCGTTAAATAACTCGAAAGGTATTACATTGAGCAAAAACATGCTACAGACAAATAAGAAAGCTACTAAATTAAGGGTGAACTTCGTTTTTTTTTTCTAATTATTGTAGAGTTAATGGTTTCGGAGATCTGGAAGTGTAAAGGTGACGTCCGAACGTTTATAAGACGAAGTATTTAGTTTAAATGTTAAATATCTCAGAAACTATGGCACTTAAGCCAAAAATGCTAATAACCAAAACAGCCATTTTCCCTCAAAATCATTAACATTTAACGGAAAACCAACTCTTGGAGATTTGTACCCGGATATGACGCGTACCATCTGAAAATTCCTGCAATAAATTCCCGCATTTCCGAAGAGCACGCATAACGTATTCACCGTCCGACTCGTTAAAGCAGCCGAAATAAAAAAAGGGTTGATGTGTGTCCGTTCCCCGGGGCCTACTAGAGTGCGCTATTGATTTTTTTTTATGGTTTTAAAAGCGAGTTATGAGTGTATTTTTTCCGTGGGGTGGCTTGAAGCATTCTTAGCATTAGCAGAGAATGGAATAGACGTCGGCGAACGCCGCGCCGTAAACGTGGGGTAACCCTATCGCTGCTCTGGGTATAAGACAAGAGATCGATATAACTCTTCCGTGGGGTGAAGTTGGTGTGCGTGGGGTGAGATGCTCTCTACCCGGAGAGAATTGCGCCCTCGGAAAACATCCAAGTATAAGAGTATAGATAGCCCTGCGTCTCCAAACTTTCTGCGAAAGTTCCGCAAATTATATATTACTGGAAGCAGGATTAGAGGTTCCTTTATATAGACTGGGCGCTTTCCTTTTATTGTACCTTCAGTAATTCCACATTATGCAGGGAAATATACAAATACATACAACAAGATGTACTAAAAAAAGAGAATCGTAGGTACATTTTTATAACTGGTTGTTTTCATTAAATTATTAAGGCGGGCAAAAATTTGGAATAATCATTGCAGAAACAAATTTTTGTACATAAATCAGTTTCATAAGAAGCCGAACTCAAATATCGAATAAAAATGTCTGTGTCAGTAAGTGTGTGTGTATCTTTTAAAGACGATAACTTCTTCTAGACCTAAAATATTTGTTTCAAAGGCCATGGCAGGTTAAGGTATGTGTCCGTGCCTTTGCAAGCTTTTTGCGTGTAGTTCCCTCGAGTGATGTATCTTTGCATAAGATACTACCTCAAAAAGTTTTGATCTCAAAAATTTCATAATATCTGGAAAAAATGTTTTTTCGAAAATCCAAAACAAACTTTTTTTTCTTAATCAAAGGAACCATTTTGTTTGTATTCTATTATTTTCTTTGTAATCTACTCAAGACAATTTGTTAATGATATTTTCAAGAAATCTTCTCACGAAGAAAACAAGAATTGATGCTTTTGAATTTTTTGAAAAATTTAAATACGTACTTAACACGTTAGCGACCACCACCATTTTTTTACTAATTACACACCATGCAATAAGCTATAACATATATTTTCCCAAAACTCTATAGAAGATTAACGTAGTCAAACTGACAAAGATAATGTTACGTGCTTACACCCCTGTATCGTGGGTTCAGAAATTGTAACACCAGGGTAACACTAAACAGTAATGTATTTACTTACGTACTAATTACAACAAATAAAGAAAAAGAGTATAAATTGGTTATAAACTTGATATATTAATAAATATATAAATAAACAAACAACTGCTTGAATTACACGTATTGAAAATTTTTTGCAGCAGCTTACGTAAGTATTTTTTTGAAATAACGAGATGTATTTTTCACAATACATGTATTTTCTACAAAACTCCATCGAAACGGTAATACATAAAAAAATATGTGTTTACTAATAAGAATACATAATAAAAAAACATGTTATGCTAATGATATATTAGTCGTCTTCATCATTGTCCTCATTTATTGTAACCCTGATATCTGCGAATAATTCAGACAGTTTTACTGATGGTTTCGGAATATCGTCGAGAAACCTTGCATATGATAAATCCATCTATAAGTAACAGAAAACTAACTAACTTAGTTTTCTCTTACTGATACATGAACTTATCATATGCAAGGTTTCTTGATTATATTTCCAAACCATCAGTAAAACTGTCTGAATTATTCGCAGAAGATATCAGTGTTACAACAAATGAGGACAGTGATGAAGACGACTAATATTATCATATATCATTAGCATAACATGTTTTTTTATTATGTATTCTTATTAATAAACACATAATTTTTTTATGTATTACCGTTTCGATGGAGCTTTATAGAAAATATATGTATTGTGAAAAATACATCTCATTATTTCAAAAAAATACGTAGGCTGCTCCAAAAAATTTTCAATACGTGTAATCTATTGTTCATTTATATATTTATTAATATATCGAGTTTCGGAGTTTCTAACCAGTTGATACTCTTTTTCCTTATTTGTTGTAATTAGTACGTAAATTAATAAATTAGTGTTTAGTGTTACCATGGTGTTATAATTTCTGAACCCACGATACAGGATGTTTACTAAGGGATGGCCTATTTTATGGTCAAATCTGATATTGTGATACCAAATAAATGCATAAAATTATATTATTTAAATGACTTTTACAGACTTATCAAATATGGAAAGTTTCCTCTGCACATCTCTGATTTTTTTTCTACTGCGACGATTATTACAACTTTTTGTTCTGTTTCACTATTTCTATTCGAGTAAATCAAATAAATGCGTGTCTAAAATTACATTACAATTCCAATTCCAATGGAATTAATCTATTTCTTGCATAAATTGAATAGGTACACTCGCAGTATTATGACCAGAGTGGCGTTGTTGGCTTTTCCATAAAATTTTGTGTTCTAAGTTAAAGGGTGCGCTTGTACAGATCCGTGAGTTGATAGATAAAAGAAGGGCCTGTTTAAAATATAGGGCAGCATTGCAGAGTTTCCAGGAAAGCGAACATATGCGAGTCATTATCTGAAGAATTCCGAGCAAAAAAAGAGTAGAAACCCCGAACCGAAAGATCGTCGACGCGCCCGCCTAACGGGTGTTCGCAATTCTTATAGTTATAGCAGAAAGGATGGCCCTTAGAAGGAGTGTGTATGTTGCGGGGTGTCGTGTGTTCTTTCTCCTCATTCCTTCACCTTTTGTTATTAAGCGAATCGGTTGAAAAGTGGAATCGTGTGCGGCTCGGCGTCAGATGACTTGTGACTAAAGGGGGTTAAAACATGCTGTTACGTTTGCCGTTTTTACCTCTTTTATTATAAAAAATAAAATAGGTCACTGGTTGCACACGCCTCGGGCTCAGGTATATAATTTATGAAATTTAAAGCCATTATAACTTATACTCAAGTGGAGAGAGAGTTTTTGATATGATCATCTGTCGCGGCTCATGTTGCCACTTTCTTATATAATTTTTGTAGAAAGTGACGGAATTACTTACTCCCTTAGGTGATTAGAAAATGAACCACAGACTTTCTAAAATAAAAATAGCGACGGCGACAGGGGTGAACGTGTACAATTTATAATTATTAAAAATGCACCTGCAACTTCTTTTGGATTACTTTTTGGGTGCAATTCGTTTTAGAGCTTTATACTAAGGGCTGGTGAACTTTTTTTACACTGCGATATACTTGTAATCTTATCAGAGAGCGATACATTGGACCTAGTCTAGGTCACGGAATCGGAAGCAGAATTGAATGTTTCCGTATGTGATAAGTTTCTTGTACCAAGAAAAAATGAAAATTTACTTCAAATATAATTGCGATATACAGACGCAAGAAGTTTTTACAGCACCGGGGGCTGTGGCAAAGTTAAAAATTAAAAAAAATACAAAAAAATAACGAGAACGAAAACATACCTAATAACTAATTCAAAATAATTTAATGGATTGATTTAAAATTTAAACATAGTGGTACAGTTGAATTGATTATTTTCGGCGACATTCCACTAGAAATTTTTTTGTTGAAAATATTTGCGTCCAAAAATGTTTTCTACTGATCTGCTTAATATATCTTGTACTAGTAATCGAATGGGAATTTTAAAAATACTGGCTTATTTGAAATAAAATTCTTAAAAAATATAGACGTGTCCGATGGGTCTGATCAGTCCACCATCTTGGAAAAAAATTGAAAACACCAAAAATAGCCAAAAAAAAATCAAAATTTAATATCTTAGGAATAATTTTACCAAAATTGGCAAAAATAAAACTCATCTATTGTCAAATATAATGTACCAAACCTGGACGCTGTAAGTCAAATGGAATGGTCAAAGATGTCAGACAAAATAAAATTTTTAATAGTCAAGTATCAAGGAGGCATTGTGGGTCACTTTTTTCCTTCAATTGTAGGTTCCTTTAGGTACTTTAAGGGAATAAAGTTCAATTTTTTTTATTTTCAAAAAAAGTGCATTTTCTAAACTTTTCAAAAATGCATTTTCTTTGACTCGAATTTCGAAACAAAATGAAATATACTATAGAAATCCTCGTATAAATTCAAAAATTTAATACAAAATGAAACTTCATTAATTTGAAAAGGAAATTTATTATGCATACGCATAGTAATAATAACAAGCTAAAAACGTACTCTTCGCCAATTTACTGAGCTTTTTATATAATTGTTACACATTCTATAAGATACTCAGGATACTCTTCGCAGTTTTCTTGTAAATAATGTTAGTTCCTGGACATCCTAAATTTTGTGATACCATCTATGTTGTGGAAAAAATTATATGAAAAAAAATGAAAAAAAAAATACCCATCCTGTGTGGGATTCGAACACACGATCTTTAGTTTGCAACGCAAAATTTTAGCCACTGCACCATCACATATTGCTACGAAAATTGATTGTCTGTGATATATATCTTTCGCCAATCATACATATTTCAACTCATTAGATATATTTCTATAAAATATATATTAGTAAAACGCATAAACAAACAAAAAATCCCAAGCAACACACGTTAATCAAATATACGTTTATTTTTCATCTATATCAGATGTCTAGATATCATATAAGTATACGTCTAAATGTCCCCGAGATAAATGTCTATATTTGATCTAATTCATAGTAAGATGTAAATTAGACAGCTAATAGACGTCGTATATATACTACTGGTTCTTTCGGTAACAAATAGAGATCTAAAAAACGTCTATAATGCGTATTTCCTAGATGAAAATTGGCGTAGATGGATAATGGATGTCATAGATGTGTTTTAGACCAATTATAGAGCATATTGTGTTACTTGGGATATATTATGGAAATAACATTTCGCAAGATTTCTATTTAAGTACAAGCGACAAAAATTAGAGAATATATTTTTTTTAAATTAAGTAAATAATTAATAACTTCTTTATTTACTGATCGATTTTCTTGAACATTTTCTTCTTCTTTAGCTAACACTAACTTACTTTCCAAATTTCAATACATTCGGACTTTTCTTTCTTAAGTTATCGTGCTTACAAAAACGTGTCGGATGGACAGACGGACATTTTGAAAGTTGTTCAGAATTCGTTCACTAACACAATAATATGAAAATTTTTTTCTCTACGAGCGATATTTACGATATTAGAAATGTGCCGATCAAATACAACATACTCTTCGTTTTTGCGAAGAGTATAAATACAGGGTGCATCACAGTTAGTGGTCTAACTACATTGGAAAAACTACAAATAATTTGAAGCTGAAAATTTAGGAATACGGGTTTTCAGGGGTGCTCTATTTAATGAAAATAATGTCACGTATGTGGTGACACTTCCGGTTATACCGGAAGTTGACATCAACTTCCCTATTATAAGTGGCATGCCTTATTTTTTATGCAGGATTCCAATTCCATTCATTACACAGGTTTACAAAAAAAAAAAAAAGTCCGACCAATGGGATTCCATTACCGTACCGAAGGTTTTTGATGTGCTGAACACGATGCTGTAGTCCGTTTTGCGCCATCACGTCAAGATTTCGAGAAAACCTAACTTAAAAATGTTAAAAATACCTTCTTCGTTTATGTACAAATTGATTCAGTCAATATTTTGACCTGAATTTTGTTACTCAAGAGTTTTTGGGATTGCTGACTACGAATCTGAAGTCAGAATTTGATAATTTCTAAATTCAAGATGGCGGGTCTAATATGGCAGATGCTAGAATCCAGAAATTCATCAAAATTTGAAGATTGTGGCCCAAAACTTATTACTCGGTGGTTTTTGGTATCGTTTTAGTGAATTAATTTGTGCACCAACGAAGGCGAAAAAGGTATTTTTAGCACTTTTAGGTTAAGTTTTCTCGAAATCCTGACGTGATGGAGCAAAGCAGACTACGGCATCGTGTTCAGCACGTCAAAAACCTTCGGGATACGGTAATGGAATCCCATTGATCGGACATTCTTTTTTGTAAACTCAACAATATCAGTCCTTATCTAAAAAAACTAGTTTTTGGGATGTTTCGATTTTAATGAAATCTGATGCGAAAACCAACTCCTAGCTGGAAATTAATAACATTCGCTATGGAAAATTCCGATAACCAATTTTTCTCCCTTATGTTGGCTTGAGAGATGGAGCTTATGTTGGCTCAAGCTACAAACACCCCAGAATATATAGGGTTACCGATAACTTCGACATCCATTAAATCGCTTACTTCAAATGAAACATACTATATTTTATAAGTCTATTCGTTTCTCTCTTTTATTACCTTTAAACCTATACGTACATACATTCTCTATAGCTAAAATGTACGATTATTTAGTTGTTTAAAGTTATTTAGAAAAATGATTAAATTAACATCAATATCGACAATAGTGTGCCATGAGAATATAGTAATTTACAATAATTTTGTAAAAGAATCACCACTAAAATAATAATAATAAAACGACTTTATTAAGGCGAAGTTTAGCCATCGGCTACTCTTACATTTAACGTTAACCTTAAAAATGCTTAAAGTTCATCAGGAATGATAAAAAGTTCTATTTATTTGTGTTCGGGATCCCAACTGACTTCAATATCGATATTAGGTACCTAATGAAATTTTATTTCATAACTAGCTGACCCAGCAAACGTTGTTTTGCCATATAAATTATAAATTTTTATCCAAAAAATAAAAAAAAAATTTCTGGATAGGGTCACCCTTAGCACCAAGAGGTATAAAAAATAGTCTATGACCTATTCTCCCTCGGTATGAGGTATTTTTTGAAGGCGGTAACTTTTTTTTTTAATTTTTAGATTACATTTCTACCCATTTATTTTCAAAGACTTTAAGAATATATTTTCAAAGAAAAAATGTCATTATTACAATGGATTAGTAGGATTTTGCCCAAATGGAATTATTATATTTAAACAAGACTGCGGTATCGAAATTGTACTCCCTAATATTTCAACCAGGTGGAACATTCAATTAATTGAACAACTTAAAAAATATTTTCTGAAACATGATATAATCCTACACTCTACAGAAGGATTCGTAGTCGTATCTAACATCCCACCGACTCGGGTCTGCTCTCTCTCCATCCCTTTTCTTAGATTACCCACCACACATTCAGCGGCACGCGAATAACGAATGCGTGTGTCTGGCCCGACCGAAATCGTAATCGCCGACGACACTATTTACAACCCTTGCTGAGTGCAAGCGCGACTACATCCACTTCCTCGCGTGTCGGACTTTTTTTGCCTTTTGTTTCTGATCCTCACACAAATGACACTTCATGTTAACGCCGTAATTTATTAGACAAATAAATTAGGCTTAATCTGGGATGGAGATAAGGCGGTGCATTCGTTCGGATTAACCGCTACTAGCGAACACCTATGGCTTTTCTATTGTTTGTGTGATGTATGAGGATGTCCAAGGCCTTCACACCTGGTGCCTTTCAGTACGACTCGACTATTGAAAGTGCCTTTCAGTCGACTTCTTTTAGCTGCTGCTGTATACCCCGTGTTTCATTGAAAAATCGAAATAGAAATAATTAAAGAAGCATTAAAAAATATCCCGACCAAATGCATGTATCGTTAATTTAGCTGTTAGCCGGGCCCGTTGCCGCTGAGCTATGCGATGCAAGTCTCCGTTCTAGAACTTACACCTAATGATCCACCGTTGCAAGACTCGACCAAGTATTACTTCCACATCCAGTGGAAGTATAGTAACGACAAAAAAATTTTTATTGTTCAAATAGGCTTAGTATGTCATGAAACGTCGAGATTTTAAGTTTGAGCGAAAAAAAAATTTCTGTCTGTCGGTCTGTCTGTCTCGGTCTGTCTGTCTGTAACTTTTTTTTGTGCGCACGTTTACTCTGGAACCGTTTGAGATATTGACTTGAAATTTGGTACACACATGTACTTTAACGAGATCTAGAACTAGATTATATTTTCATCTTGTTCCGTCGAAGGGTTGGGGGGTAAATTGGGGTAAATTTGGGGTAAATAGGTAAATCAAGTAGGTAAGAATCCATAAAATTGGTATTTAGTATGTACAAGAGAAGCTAAGGTCTCAAAAAAAAATTTGGCAGTAGCCACCCCCATTACCACCCCCACCCCATTATTAAAGGGGATGAAAAAAAATTGTGATTTAGTGTGTGTATAAGAACCAGAAACCTCAAAATATTTTTTTACTTCATCCACCCCCACTACCACCCCCACCCCACTACCGATGTGGGGTATCGTTTTATGGGTTTTTGGGGTAGAGGATTTCAAATTTTATATTATTGTTCCTTAAACAATTATTTCCACATACAAAATTTTTTTCGTTGTGTGTGACTTGGATAGAAAATCAGGATGTGGAAGTAGTGATTCCTTGGGCAGCGGTTTTTTTGATGGGAAATGAACGGAAAATAGTGAAGTGTGATACTGCTGTAGAACCTAGCAAAGTTGATTAAAATAATAAAAATGGTAATTTTTTCAAACTAAAAATCGACTTTTCAGTCTTACTAGGCGTTATTCAAATTTTTCATATCGCCCGGCGACATGTCGCTCGATGGTACGAAATTTGGAAAGTGCAGTGAAATTTAAGTTTAGCAACCCTCAAACTTGTCTTGGGACCCCACCCTAACTGTACATTGTCCCCTCATCCTTGGGGACAATGTTTTTCATAAAGATTAAAGCTTAGACATGTCCCAAAAAAAAACTGGCTGTACTTTCAAAATGGCATCCGTTTATAAAACAAAGTGCATAAAATTTTCTACAATTTTGTTCCTGTACAATATTTGGATGGGAGTTACCATTTTCCAGATAAATGATTCAGCTCTTAAAATAAAATATAAAATTCAATATAAAACGTAAGTAACACCTCATTCGCTTTCAGATTCACTATCGCTGTCTGCCGATACATCGAATATTTCTTCCAAGTCTTCTTCCTCTATTGCTGCATTTATGATATCGTTATCATCCTCACATTCGTCTATTATGATTTCATTTGGAATAATCTCCAGAAGAATTTCAGTAAGCGATTGAGGCAGTATTTTATCTGCTGAACACCAAAGAGGTTCTCCATTTTCTTGCCATCGGTAATCATTCCAAGGCTTTGGAATACCTTCGTCGGCTAATCGCCAAATACGCGTTGGTAAACACTCCTTTTAATATTATCGATAAGGCAAGTTCTTGATGGTGGAATCGAAGAAAAATCAACTTTAGTGTCAATTGATAAAAACAAATTTTTCTCACCATATTTCTGTCTAATGGCAGTTAGGCTTTGGTACGCTGAGCCATAATGTGAAGTCCGTTTTGCTCAAAGGCCTACATTAAACTATAAAAGTTCTTTGACAAAGATCTTTTATAAAACATATTTTTTTAAGAGAAATATTACAATATTTTATGAAATATGGTTGATATTTTATAAATTTTGGTCGATTACACTATCACATTTTTCATAATATATCTTTTATAAAAGATCTTTGTCAAAGAACTGTTATAGTCTAATTCTGGCCTCACAGACCTCAATTTTTTGCAACTTCACTTGCCAACCCCAAAATTATAAAAAAAGCTATAATTAAATGCAAATGACCCAACAGTACATTATTATCCCTAAAGCCAGTTTGTACGTCAAACTAGGCTTCAATGTCAACCAAGAGATATTGTGTACCTATATCAGCCTTACCATAAACTACCCTCTCACTCACCCCTGTTCAGGGGATGAGAAAATCGTTTTATACTATACAACAGGACATGTTGGCGAAAAAATGTATACAGCCAATAGTTTGAATCCTCATTTGAAGAAAAAAAATACGCTAAGCACCAGAAAAGTTTTTGTACACGAATATATACCATACTGTGTGAGTTTCCTACAAGTTTTATAAGCAACAGAAAGCTAAGTTGGTTGGTTAGTTAGTTTGAAAATCGGCCCAGATATGGCGCGCAGTGTCAGAGCCTGGAAGTTGTAGACATGATTTATAAAGACAAGGATTATGGACGCTAACGGGAATTCCGAAGAAAACTGATCCGCAAATGTGAAGAAAGAAGATGGCGCTAGTAACACTAGCAAAAATGTCATTAGCCAATGAGCAGCTGCACCATCTATAATTCCTGTTCCTTTCTTCCAGTTTCACGGAAATATTGAAAGCATGGCGTACGTTATCCTTGCCTTTAGTATTCATGGTTGTAGAAAGCCTACTAGAAAGTGACAGATTAATCGAGAATCTTCTGGACTCCTCATCTTTGGGTATATAAAGGCATGGGGAAGCCCAGAGTTGACAGTTTAGTACAGTTCAGACGGTCAGTTAGTGAGAACAGTTCAGGAAGTAAACAAAGTGATCAAGTGACTGAAGTAGTGAATTATAGTACACAGTGTAATATTAGTAGAGAAATTAATTGCTGTAATTAGTACGTAAGTGAATAAATTAGTGTTTAGTGTTACCCTGGTGTTATAATTTTTGGATGCACGATACATAGTGTAACAATCTCCGATTAAAGAACTTATATCTAGATACATAATGGCATTGATTTATTTGTCGCTGAAAGACTCACAATCTAAGGCACTTCTTCCCATAAGTTGCTGATTGGCCCATCGGCGTATTCGCGGCCGCTCGTGCACGATCGGCTTCAGTTCGATTATCATAATCTCAGTTGACAGTTCGGCCATTAATGTCATTAAATGTTTTTCGTGTTCTCCGACCAAAAACTGGTGAAAAAGTAATTTTATTTTAAGTTGTGATTTGCTTAATACCTAAATAATATTCTCTATTCATATTTACACAGTTTAGTGACAATATATTTTGTGCAAATAAATAGTGAAGTGCCGTGCCGTTTGCAGAAAGCAGTTTAGAAAAGAAGAAAATCGATCGTTCCATAGTCGTAACATGATGAAGTTCAGTTTACAGTTATAAAGTAAATAGCAATTAAATTTTAATATCCTTTCAATACATATTTATCTTACTGTTTTATCTTACTGTAATATCGTATGCCTACATCACGTTATATAAAGAGCCGGTAATGCAGGAATTGCAATAATTCATTTTAATGAAAATATTTACCATTCTACACATTTTCTACACACACAACGCCACTGTTGCCTATGGGATGTGATGTTCATCTATCCATTTTAATGGACATATAATGTGACTATGTTAGGAGCAAACAAGGTATATAGTGAAAAGATAGCCTGTTATGTATCCAGATATAAGTTTTTTAATCGGAGGTAACAATACATAGTGTAACAATACTATAATATGTATTGGTCCTTTCCACTCATTTCAGCCATTGTAATGGGTCAAGAAACCACTTAGATCTATACAATAGGAGTTATTGACGAAAAAAAAAATTACAGTCAAGTCTGTGCATCAATATGAGGGAAAAGATGTACTGCACATTTACCCTACAACACCCCCTCACTTCTTTCAGTCCACTTTATAGGGCGGGAAAATCATTTTCTTCTATACAACAGAACTAACTGACCAAGTGGAGCAAAAGGTGTGGATATACCATATTGTATTCCAGGTGTCTGTTTCAAGTAAGAAAGTTGCCCCTCTCTCTCCTCTATCTTTATTTCTTCTTGGTGTATTTGGTATTTATTTCTAGAGAAAAAAAAGTTTCCCACGTGCTATATTTACCCCTGCGAATTTTCACAATGATCGACATAGCCTTAAAGAAAGAAAATAATATTTTCTACACGACATATTAAAATTTGACAATCATATTAACACATTTTGATCCCAAATATGCAGCGATAACACACTAAAAATTTGAGACAATTCACCGTTTTTGAGTTAGAGTGAGATAAAATAATTACTGATAGACGCCAAAAACCCGTGACGGTGTTAAATAATGATTTATTAAAGGTAATTGAATTATTCGAAGGATTATTTATTATCGAATTCAATAGGATTCTATTCTGACGGTAGATCAGTAGAGATAGTAGAGCTTAAAAAATCAAGTGTAAGTATCACGACCTGTAGAGTATATCCGTACATGCATACGTACGTACATACGTGCATACATATGTACAGACCAACTGACAGATTTATTTCAATTTTCAATAGCAATTTTAAAACTTAATATAAGTTCATATCAATCTAAAAATGAATTTATTTTTTTAAGTGGAGTAAAAAGCTAGAATTAAAATCGATTTCTTGCAGCATTAACCCATTAAAAATGACTGTTGTCGCAATAGAGGAGTGTGCAATCTAAATTACACACGAAAAGAGTACATTTCTTCGAGAGATTCTGCGGCCAGAAGTTCGACGCTAATAAAAACATGAATTTCTTTATTTCCCCTCAGAGCAAAATCGCTACGTTGAACCATCTCCGAACGCCGGAGCATAACAATAAAGTAAAGAGTTTTAGCAGCACAATCAGACAGTCGCGTGGGACAGAAAAGAGTTAATATTGATCCGTTTTTTTATTTGAGTCACCCCCACGGTTTTTTTTCACCCTCGCTTTTTTTCATCCCCGGATGAGTGTTACTATAGCAACTGTACAGCAGGTGCCAGCGAACACGCAACATAGATATCATGTCACTTCCAGTTTCTTACTTAACTTCTTACATCGCCAATTACATATGCCACGAGATAACGCGACCCCGAACTACCTTCGAACCACTTTTCAGGGAAAATGTTTTTGTTTCTAACGGCGATGACGGCCTCCGTTCGGCTGGTTGGAGCATAACTATCACTTTTAGTTGTAAAGTGCAGCAAGGCTGAAGTTGTGGTTAGACGCCGCAACGTCTTGATGTAAAATTTAAAAACATACGGGGTGATTCATAGTGAACAGGTCATACTGCGCCCATAATTTTATGTACTTAAAGACATTTCACATGTCGAAAATGTTTTCCTGCCGAGATACAGGGCGTTCAGTTTCTATTTTTTAGACAATTATTTGAGAACGTGTTGAGGTGTTGATGTAAAGAGTTAGAAAAATGTGATCTCTGGTCAATATATAAGTAGGATTTAAAGACATAGGTAGCCTCAGATTTTTTAAACTATTCAGTAATGTACAGGGTGGACCAAATTAGATGGGATTTGAGGTTTTCTCTAAAACTATGACAGATAGACAAAAACCAATATATGGTGCTCTGAGCTCGATTTTCGAGAAACAAACAATGGTGCAAACCGCAATCGTCTATCTTTTTTCGACTACCGTGCAACAGAGCGTTTTTGGAAAATTGGCATTTTTTGATGACCTCTATATCTCAATTACCAAATGTCGAATCGAAATTCGAAGAACTTTTTTAAGTAGAATTCGTTGCTGATAAGAAGAAAATTATGTATGCCTCAGTTTTCGAGATATAGACATAACTTGTGTTTTTTTAAATGGAACACCCTGTAAATTATTTCATTATTCGATCACAACTTAAATTAGCAATCCAACGATATATCATGTCATATTTAGCTCTATAAAAAGTGGTTAATTTTCGAAAAATGTAATATATTTTTAGGCCATGGAAAATTATTAACAACAATACTTCTTATAACATAAAATAATTTTGCCAAAAATAGGAAAAACTAGACTACAATAATTGTTCGAATTGTCTTCTATCATTGACATCTATACATATTTATCGCATTTCTAATATTTATTGAGAAGGCCATAGTCAGGGCCGGCGACCATAGTGGTGCTCGCAAGCTCGAGAACCACACGTAAAACAAAGTGGTGGTGCTGAGCACCATACGCCTAGCAGCGACAACTAGATACGTTTTTGAAAATACAATCGTTCTCAGCTGTTATTAAACTTTTAACAGAATGTACAGTTTCTAAAATTTACCTCGCCTGCGTGAGCGTGTGGTGCCGTTTAAAGTAAGTACAGTAGGATCATACTGAACGGGCCCATGCGCGCTTATGTTATTACCAGCCCTGTCTATTAGTACCCCGGTAAAACTACAGCTATCGACAACCGCATGAATAAAGAAATTATTTGGTTAGTTAACGTGTTTGTGGATCAGTAATCAGTTAGTTATTACAGTGTGATACTAATTTAGAGGATATTACATGTACGTGAATTTGTGATCCGTCAATTCAATGATGTAAAAATAGACGGGGCATTCCATAAAAAAAAAGATAGTAAAGTTCATATCTCCGAATTGCAACTTTGATTTGTTTTTCTGAAACAATTCTTGGAAAACGTGATTTTCTATAACTTTTATTTTTAAACTTATTTACGTAATTCCAAAACTAACGAAGTTAAAAGACGTTCTGATGTTCCCGCGACCACCGTATACTTGTATGACTAATAAATAATTAAGAAAGTCTGCAAAGTTGATTTCTCCTCCGGTATCCTTCTCCTTCACACTGTCTCAATATTTACTACTAAACTGAGCATCACACGTTAAATTAAAAAGATGCCAGTCCTGGCCATAGTAAATAAAAGAAAATCGGAAGCAAAACTGTGCCAAAAGTGCCGCCTAAACAATATTTTTAGATATCCAGAAAAGAGACAGCCAGGCATAAAAATATTCAAAAGGCTACAACAAAATTTAAAAGAATTTGGATCATTTGTAAAACCTCGAGCAAGAATATATAATAAAGCAGGCAGAGAAGCTGTAGAAAATATTGTTTTAGAAACTTTAAGAGAAAATCCTAATATATCATCTCGCGAAATACAGGAAAACTTAGGAATCCAAAAAACAACTGCGTTGGGTTGCTTAAAAAAAAATAAATTCAAACCCTACAAAATTAGGATTAAGGGGTCTACACACGATCCAGCGGCAGGGACCCGACATTGTCGGTACGCTTTGAAGATAATTGGAATTCCAGCGGACCAGTTCACTTTTACGAATGAGTTCAAAGCATGCCGACAAGGCTGGCTTCCTGCCGCTGGATCGTGTGTAGACCCTCAAGTCACCATTTATACCCGAATGACTTTCAAAGGCGTCTCGATTTTTGCCAGTGGTTTTTGCGTCAGTGCAATGGAGTGCCAGGATTTGAAGGAAAAATTATATTGTGGACAGATGAGGCCCATATAAGCAGTGCCGGAATTTTAATCGCCATAATAACCACGGTAACCGGTATACCGAAAATTTTATTAACATTCTACACGACAAGAAATAGAGCCCTTTGCAGACAATATGCCTGTAAGACAATTTCAAAGATTAATTTACCAACACGATGGCGCCCCAGGTTATATGTCAAATGAAACACGAAATTATTTAAATGCTCAATTTGGGGAGGATTGGACAGGTACCTATCTATATATCACTCAGGACTAGTTTATCAATATCTAGTTAACTAAATTGATAACTAACAATTAATTTAGCTAACTGGACATTAATAACCAACAAAGTAGTTTAGATATTGTTTAATTTTTAGGAAAAATTGCGACGTAAAATACTAACTGTTTCCTTATCGAAGGTCTAGAATGCCTACAATAAGACGGTAACTTCAACATTGATGATACAAAATCTAATCCCATTAAGAGAGTTAAAAACAATTCATCCCTACCTCTTATAGATTTCATTCTTTACCTAACTACGCTTAGCTAAACCACAAAATTCTGAAAATTTAATTTGATTAAAAAAAAAACATCTTTCCGGGATGAAAATACTAACAAAAACCGCTGCCCAAGGAATCACTACTTCCACATCCAGATTTTCTATCCAAATCACTCACAACGAAAAAACTTTGTATGTGGAAATAATTGTTTATGGAACTTTAATAATATAATATTTGAAATCCTCTACTCCAAAAGCCCATAAAACGATACCCCACATCGGTAGTGCGGTGGGGGTGGTGATAGGGGAGGGGGTGGTAGTGGGGGTGAATGAAGTAAAAAAATATTTCGAGGTTTCTGGTTCTTGTACATACACTAAATCACATTTTTTTTTCATCCCCTTTAATAAAGGGGTGGGGGTGGTAATGGGGGGTGGCTAATGCCAAAATTTTTTTTGAGACCTTAGCGTCTCTTGTATATACTAAATACCACTTTTATGGACTCTTACCTGCTTGATTTACCCATTTACCCCACAAACGACGGAACAAAATGAAAATATAATCTAGTTCCAGATCTCGTTAAAGTACATATGTGTACCAAATTTCAAGTCAATATCTTAAACGGTTCCAAAGTAAACGTGCGCACAAAAAAAAGTTACAGACAGACCGACAGAGAGAAATTATTTTTTTTTTGCTCAAACTTCGACGTTTCATGACATTTTAAGCCTATTTGAACAATAAAATTTTTTTTGTCGTTACTATACTTCCACTGGATGTGGAAGTAATTAACACCTGATAAAGGCCTTTTCATTAGGAAAAATCGCTCCACTATCACCTGAATCCTCCACCTATAAATCATGGCGTAATCGATTAGAAAAGGTTTAGCGTACACACTAAAATCAAACCGTCGTCGTGGCATTGACCTTCAATCAATACGGAATAAAAATGGGCAAAGGGTGAGAAAGGTGCACCCTTTTTTTATTCGACAGTGCATTAAAGGGATAGAAGAAACTGCTCGTTCGCTCGCTTAAAAATATTCACGGAACGAGACTGAATGCATTTCGCTTATTAAATTGTTACACCCTAGTTTTTTTCGGGAGATTTCGTCAGAAGATAGCGGACACAGGAACAAGGATAATTTGTGGTAGAATGCACATATTTTATTTAGTACGCGGGTTCTGTTGAAATGTAGATATGCAAATATGATCCATTATAATTTTCAACGTGGAAATCACTGTTATTTTCAAGATATTGCGCGGTGTTTATCAATAGAGGCGACAATATGAAAAATATTGTTTTCCTGACTACGGCAGTTTTCAAACCGGCAGCCAAACGGTTTGATCGACGAAATTACAATTTTCGGAATCTGTATACTTCTACTTGTAAAGATAAACCTTGGAAGATGTTTTTTTTTTCAAAACTGTACTTTGCCTTTTCGCTTAAGCGGGGAAGTAAAGAGTAGTAAACCGAAATTGATTGGAAATGGAAAATTTTTGTTATTAAATAAATAAATAATTAATTAAAAATATCTTTATTTGACCTGTCTGTATATCAGCTCGCAAAGCTGCTGTAAATGCTAACCAGGCCAGTGCCACCAGAAAACATTTTTATCTTTCGATATAGATACCAAGTACATTGAGGACACAGGCAATTTTTTTATTTGAAACTTTTTTTCTAGGGTTGGCAGTTTTCGAGAAATTCGCATGTGAAAATACACAACACCTTTGTGGATGAAAAGTTCAATGTTAACATGAGAATTGTCAAATAAGTACTAATAGCATAGTCAAGTTAATGAATTATTTTGTATTTTCCTATTGAATAGTGTGCAATAGGTAACAGCATGTAATCGTATGATATAGAGCATCAGTAGATCGTTCATTCATGTTTAAATTTGATTTAAAAAATAATTTGTTTTATCCACAACTACCGTAATATAAGTACATTTTACAAATGTGGAATATGTGATTTCATATTCCACGATTAGGATTAAAAGTGAATAGATCTAGCATAGTCGAAGCAATGGATCTTTGAACTGACGTCATCATCCTATTCTCCCTGAGCTAATTTGTTAAAGGATTTGTGAAAGAATGATTTCACACCGCAGGCGGAGCAAATTTATTATTAAAATAAATTATTAATATCATTAATAATGATTAATAATAATAAATTCGACTAGACTAGACATAAAGAATCAGATTGGCGTTGGTAGTACACTCAATTAGAACAAAAACCAGATTTGTAGCTTGCGAATACAGGTATAATACCAGGTACCGGGTGTCAACGGATCATGGTAGACCCCCTTTTTCCCCTTATTTTTTAGAATATCAAAATGAAACTTGGTAGATATATTATATGACCAAGAAGACACTTTTTGACATTTTTCCCCTTCCGGTTTCACCGGATTTTTAAATGGAACACCATATCATTAAATTGTTGGAATCCTTGAAAAATTGTGAGTACAGTGATACCCCATATAGTACAGGAAAAGATTGAAAAAATCACTGTAACTCGAAAAAAATTTGTGCAGACTTTAAACTTTGGTTATAAGTTTAAAATAGGTCAAAGTTCACGAAATAAAAAAGTTTAGGAGTTTTACGGATCCGTGGAAACCTTTAGGGGGTAAAAAGGGATATTTTTAATAAAAAAAAAATCGATTTTTCTTTATATTCTCGGGAAATATAGCATTTACAAAAAAAATAGTTCAAATAAAAGTTGTTTCTGGCAAAATTATCTTTAATTTTGTGTTTTTAAATTAATTTTATAGCAATAATTAACCAAAATACGACCATTTTTCGATGGCAGGGTGGCGGGTGGAATTTTTTTGTAAAACAAGTGTATTAAATGGACAAAATAAATTGAGCGTCTAGGTGATGCTATATATTAACGAACAACAGCATTTTTGAAAAAAAAATTAATTACTGAGCAATTACATAACAAAATACCGACATTTTGTTAAAAATGTGAAAATTCACATTGAATAGGCCATAACTTCTATTTATAACTTTATTTTTTGTGGTGTAGAAACATACAAAAAATCATTTTAAAGATTGATTAATTTACTACTATAAATACCATACAATTTCCCGAGAAAATAGAGAAAATCGATTTTTTAATTAAGAATACCTCTTTTCACCCCCCTATAGGTTCCCGCGAATCCGTAAAACTCCTAAATTTTTTGTTTCGTGAACTTTGGCCTATTTTGAACCTATAACCAAAGTTTAAGATCTGCACAAACTTTTTTCGAGTTATGGTAAAGTTATCCTGTACTAATAAGTGACATTTAGACTCTATGAAAAAAAAATTTACTCGAAATTTGTTGGTGCATCTAGAGTGTATAAGAAAAAAATGCTTGTAATAGACCGATATACTGTCAGAAAAATCAAATCGAGCTCTTTGAATAATATACTATTTTCAACCGATATCGATATAGCTTTCTTTATAAGATATAGAGAGATGATTATAGGATATGGACGGGGGGTTAAAAATGTTCAATTTTACTTGTCGATATGAATTTGTCTATACTCGATTTTAGGCACTGCCCTGCTACAACCGCAGCATTATTTGTCCTCATCAAAAGTACCTGCTTAACATACAAAAATGTCTAATCATTCGGAACGTCAGTATAGGACAGCGTCCATGAATATTTCATATTATTCATATCTTATATAAACAACGTCGGCGGTGTTTTTGTTCCTTCGGGAAGTTCCTTTGTTTTATTAAGGGGTAAAGATAGAAGACAACGAGGCGCGGTGGGTTTCGAGAGGGGATTAAATTAATTTAGCGCGCGCTAAACAATGGCCGCCCCGCTAATGGTGCCCGTTTGCCGAAATTGCCTCTGCTATGCACGGTTATTTTTTATGTAGATTTTTTTCCGGTCCCTCGGGCGAAGCGCCGCTACCCTTTCGCTGGGGTCATGCATTTTTATAGCGCCGTTTTATGAAGGGTTTAGCGGCTACCAAAAGTTCCGACTACGGTTCTTTTACCACGACACTATTTTACACACACGCTTTCGTAGTCGAGGTGACAGATTCAGTTTCGCGCTGACATAGTAAATTTAATTCATAATAAACAACCCCGTAAGTTGCTTTACCCTATAGGCAATGTTCTTAATTTCCACAAAAAATCATTTTAGTTCGTTGATCGGTTAAAATAAAAAAAAATGAATATGAAAAATAAACAAGTTAAAAAAATAATTCCTTTTCTTTCCATTTTCTATTTGATAACTATGAAAAAAACAAATTTTCCTTAAGAAATTGTTTGTAACAATAGGCCCGTTCAGCATTTTATCTTTATTTTAGAAATAGAAAGTAGAACACTTTTTAAGTAAATTTCCAAATTTTTAGGTTTTTATTCGGACGTTTAAGCCTTGGACCGCGCGAAAACGGGGCGGAGCTTAAATTATTAGCTTTTAATTATTAGCCACCCTAATAATTAAAAAACATTAGAGACATGCTAGAGACAAATAAAAAAGCTACCAAATTGAGGATGAATTTTGTTTTTTTTTTTTTCTAATTTCTGTAGAGTTAATGGTTTTGGAGATCTGGAAGTATAAAGGTGGCGTCCGAACGTCTATAAGACAAAGTATTTAGTTTAAATGTTAAATATCTCACAAACTATGGCACTTAAGTTAAAAGCGGTAAGAATAAAAATGAAAGATTAATTAGGATTTCAAATAACTTTTTTTTTATTTCTATAGCATAAAAAACAAAAAAGTCATATCAGAAACAATGTACTTTTACTTCTACATCCAGTGGAAGTATAAGTTTTTTTTTTTTAACTGTTTAACGTCGGCCTATTTCCGCTACCAGGGCCTATCACCGACGCCAGGAGACGAGCTACCCCCAACCTGGAAATTTTGCCGAACCTCTTCCCTTAAGAAGAGTAGGGATCTTTTACTTGCCTAACATTTAATAGACAAGGGACCGCCTGCTTTACATCCCCTCCGAAGGATGGTATATCCACTACGTAATCCTCGTCTGAAATTACGTAACTTCCGAGTATACACTGATATACAAGCCTCTACAAGGTGGGACGAGAACGCTGTATTTCCCAAGATGGGAGCCCATCCAAGTACTAACCGCGCTCGACGTTGCTTCAACGGAATATCGACTGATATTCACATTGAAGTCGCCTCTACGCTCGCCCCGGAAGTATAACTAACGACAATTTTTTTTTTTAAATTTGTATTGTTCAAATAGGCTTAGAAAGTCATGAAAAGTCGAGATTTTAAGATTGAGCAAAAAAAATTCTGTCTGTGGGTCTGTCTGTCGGTCTGTCTGTAACTTTATTTGTGCGCACGTTTACCCTGGACTCGTTTAAGATATTGACTTAAAATTTGGTACACATATGTACTTTAACGAGATCTGAAACTAGATTATATTTTCAGCTTGTTCCATCGAAGGGTTGGGGGTAAATTGGGGTAAATTTGGTGTAAATAGGTCTCACAAAAATTTTTGTAAATAGCCACCTTCATTACCACCCCACCCCATTATTAAAGGGGATGAAAAAAAAATGTGATTTAGTGTGTGTACAAGAACCAGAAACCTCAAAATATTTTTTTACTTCATCCACCTCCATCCCACTACCGATGTGGTGTATCGTTTTATGGGTTTTTGGGGTAGAGGATTTCAAATATTATATTATTAAATTTCCATAAACAGTTATTTCCACATACAAAATTTATTCGTTGTGAATGACTTGGATAGAAAATCTGGATATGGAAGTAGTGACTCCTTGGGCAGCGTGATTCAATTTTTGTTTATGCAAAATGATGTCACGAGTCGGCGAAGCGCTTTGTACTGAAACCCAATCTTGTACATTGAATATCTTATGACGCTGAAATTTTAACAGCTTATCTAGATGATTGAATTCTATTGAATACCATAACAGAAATAACGAAAAAAATTATCGATAACAAGCCCATTAACAATTTTATGAATAATAATATTTAAAAACAATGGGTTTTATTATAATTTATGCTAATTCTATGATCAAAATAAATCAATTGCTTCAAATATATACACAGGAAAACTTGACAGATTGACATTTGATAACTATTTAATGTACGATCCACCGTTTACGAAATAAAAAGGAAATCTTTTTGAAGATATCGATGCTTACTTCTTATCTGAGCTAATCATCTTTTTTAACATATTTTTTTTCTGGCTTAGTTTGACTAATCCTGACGGCCATGACATGTGTACTGACACAACTTTTTTTAGAAAACAAAAATATTTTGTTCCAAAATTCTTTAAAATATCCTAATGCCAAATAGCCCAGTCGACGAAGGTATTTACCTACAAAAATTTGCAAAATGAATAATTTTCTTTTTTAATGAGTTCGTCAAGATGTGTAGAATAATATCCTGAAAATTTTACATTTCGCTCGGATGCAGAACAAAAAAGAAGTGGAAAAAAAATTTTTTTCATCCATTTTCTCAAAATTTTGAAATTAAGTCAAGCTAGGAAGATATAAAAAATACAGATGGATGACCACGAATTTATGAACAAAAAAATGTTCTAACAAAATTTATCGCCAAAGCCACGGTTTTGAATGTTCAAACAAAAATTCGTTTACTTGTATGCATTTTTTTCGAAAATATGACTAATCAGATCATGATAAGAAATTGCGATTTTCACGATCTTACCTTTATGACTATGAAAATATCTTTGATTGTTTTGAATATAAAGTCTGGAACTTTTCCAATACAATAACAATAACAAATGTATAAGGAATCCATTCGATATAGCTGAAATGTGGATAGGTGCACCTGTAATAAATGCAATATAGTAAAGGCAGTAAAAATTCATGCGAGCGATTCAGCGGCTATGTGTGGTGTTTGTGTATGAAAAAAAATTGTTTTCAACAACTTAATAATTGATGAGCGGGGGCGGGGAAGAAATTTGAAAAAAAAAATTGTCAAGATCTCTGATGGGTCCCTCGGAAGCCCGGTCCCCTAAACTCAGTACCCAATAGTCCCCCACCCATTGGGGCCCACAAATATTTCTGGAACACGGGCCCCTTCCAATGAAGTCCCGGCGCTGGTTCATAATTATATATTTTCCCTCCATACTCACTATTTATCCTCCTATTCACTAAGAAAAATGTTAAAAATGTGTAATCAGAAAGAGAAAAAAGCTTTATTTTACTCGTTAGAACTGCCAAGAATATTTAGAGGTTCCATAGTATATGCAATTAACCGTGCGCTTGGCCGCGCAGAGTGACAAAGTTACTTCACTATTTTTTTTCCAGGAATACGGTGGCTTTAGTGATTAATTTTATTAGGATATTTTTTGTTCAAAAACACAAATTTTTTTTTCACTTTTTTTATGTTCTGCATCCGAGCGGAATGTAAACTTTTCAAGATATTATTCGATACACTTTTACGAACTAATTAAAAAAAAATTATTCGTTTTGCGAGTTTTGTAAGTTTCACTATAAAATGTTCTGTATTGTCTGGGCTAAAATAGCTAGTTTTAAAGAACATAATACAAAAAACATAATACAGATATAACGTTATTTTATAATGACTCCATTTATAATGAGTAACGATATTATTTACTATGCGTACTATACATGGTAAATTCGGAGTAAACAATTATTTTTCAAAAATGAGCTGTCCTTAAATTGAGGTGCAACTTTTGAGTACCGCTGTCGCAGTTGTGGGTGCCGGGAGGCTTCGTGGGGTGGCGTATTCTGGGGTAGCGTTCGTAATTATATTTTTTAATTTATCTTCCTTAGCATTTCCCGCAAGGACACTGTAATAGATAACGGGCACAAATACATTAGCCGATGAATTCTCGTCCTCGTCACTTTACAAATTTATAAAGCATCCAATTTAGGAGATGACACCTTGCTCACGGCGTGACACCGCCCTGGAAAGACACCTGTACGGAGGGAGGACTTGCGATAACGACGTATCAAAGTGGTACACGAAACAATGTGTGCCAGGAGAAATTTACAAGATGTCACGGACCCTGGGAAAATGGATAATTTATAATAGTGAAGTCAAACTAAGGCGAATAAAGAATTGTCTTGCTGCAGCTATTTTATTGTTTTAATTGGTTTTTAGGTGAGACAAGTGCAATGAGAAATTTTGGATTAAACGTTCCATTGCTTCATAGAAAATAATTTATGTTGTAGCATTAAAATTTTTCACTATTTTTTTTATTGTTTCCGGTCCTAGTAATCGTATCGCAAAAATAAAAATACCAAATTATTGGCAATAAAATTTAGAACAAAATTAAACCCACAAATAATTGGTTAATTTGCAAAAGAAAAGAAACCATTAAACAATTACCCATTTTTGATAATTTAAGAAAGGCACGTAATCTTCTATTTATACCGGGTGGCTTAGCGATAGGGACACTTGTAACTTGATGAGCGAATGCATTTTTTTCAAATTTATTGCAGTGATATGGAATGAAATTTCCAATTATATGATGTAAACAACCAAAATGGCCGACTTCCGGTTTCGATGCAATTTACATGAAAATCAAATTTTTTAATATATTTTTGCATATTTGGATCCTGCTGGCCAAATTATAAATGATCTGCCCCTTTATTATTTTGATTTTCAAAAAATATTAAAAAAAAAATATTATTGTTATTATTATTTATTTAATTATAAATTTAGTACAAAGAGAAGATAGACATTATGCGTATCATTTTCTTCGTAATCTAAAGATATAATTAAACAAGCTAAAAACGTACTCTTCGCAGTTGTTTGTAAATAATGTTAGTTTTAGACATTTTTAATTTTATAGTACGAATTTAGTTGGTAAAAGACTCAGTGTAAAATAAAGTAAAAATAAAAAACTTGGGTTTCGAACCAGGATTCCGAGTCAAAAGAAGAAGAAGAAAACAGATTTTATTCTTAAGTTTAGTACAACTATGTGCCTTTCCGGATCCTGGCCCGGAGCCAACCAAACAACCACGGCACGTGGTGCTGTGGTGAATGTAAGGTGAGACGGGGCAGTTCCGGTTCGACTTAGCGGTTAACGGGGGGGAGGGGGATTAGCTCTCCTGTTTGTTATAAACAAACTTAAAAACTAATAATAATATTAAAAATTGCTGTCTACGCAGAGACCTAAAACTAATTAAAAATAACACTTGGGAAAGCACTTACAAAATTTGGGTTGCTGACTCGGGTAAAAAGCTAAACGAAAAAACCCGTACGAGAACTGTCGGCCTGGTGGTCTCCCTGCCTCCAGGAAGATATGATAATGTAAAAAAGTATCGTTTAAAATGTTATAATTTTCAAGAATTTTCTCGGCCTAAAAAGAATTTACGAACAAAATGACAAAAAGAACAAAAAGAAAAAAAACAGAAGCATAAAAACGAACAAATAGAAAAGGAAAGAGAGAATTAAAGATAAAGTTTAGGAAAGATGATAGGATATGGTTTTATAAAGGTTATGGTAGGTGAAGATTTGGCTAAGGAGTTGCCAGAAAATAGGCAACGTCTGGTATGGTAGGCGGTGTCTCAGATTGAATAATATTGCATTATGCTGTCTGATTTGAGTTATGTTGCGGGTTAGCGGACTATCGCCCAGTTTGGTGGTGTAAAATTTTTGGGAGATTTCCTGGACGGAGTCAAAAGCGTAAGAACTAACCACTTAACACGTAAAAAAACGTAAATTTTTACATTATAAAAGCTAAAAATATATTTCCACGGTTGTATATTACATTATAAAATGTATATTTGTAAAATATAAAAATATTATATATTAAAATGAAATATCATGTCACCAGATTTCTTACAAAAACAAAAAACAAAATTTTTTTTTCAAATTTAAATTATTAATAACATTTTTATTTACTGATCGATTTTGTTCAAAAACAATAGGGTTCTTCCTCTAGCCAACACTAACTTACTGTCCAAATTTCAGTACAATATTTTTCTTTCTTGAGTTATCGTGCTTACAAGAAACGTGACGGACGGACGGACGGACGGACGGACGGACGGACGGACGGACAGACGGACGGACAGACGGACGGACAGACGGACATTTTGAAAGTTGTTCAGAATTCGTTCACTAACACAATGATATGAAAATGTTTTCTCTACGAGCGATATTTACGATTTTAGAAATGTGCCGATCAAATACAATATATTCTTCGTTTTTGCGAAGAGTATAATAACAGGTTGACCCATAGGAGTTCCATCTTAAAAAAAAATTATTTTCGTTGAAAAACCAATATCGTTAAACTTAATGAAGAATAAATCGTGTTTAATGTTAATATCTGAAGAGATAACATTTTAAAAGTACTTTCGGGATTTTTAACAATTTTGGCAAAATCGCAGCCTTATGATTAAAACTAAAAATTAAAAATCCATATTTTCCGGAAATCAAAATAATACATAAGGGTCAAATTATGTGTATTTTCGCCAGCGGCACCCAAATATGCAAAAATATACAGGTCGTCCCATTTAAAAATTTGATTTTCATGTCAATTGCATCGAAACCGAAAGTCGACTATTTTGGTTCTTTACATCATATAATTGGAAATTTCATTCCATATCACTACACCAAATTTGAAAAAATCCATTCGCCCGTTCAAGAGTTACAAGAGTGTCTCTATCAGCTGAGCCACCCGGTATAAAAGAATACCCTGACTGACTGATCTATAAACGCACAGCTCAAACTGCTGGCGCTGGACCTAGAAACTTCAAATTTTGCATAGAGGCTCCTCAAATGACGTAGGTAACCACTAAGAAGAGACTCGACCTCTAAGAGGGTGTTGAAATTTTAGGCTTTTTTGGAAACTGTTAGATCTAGATGCATGAAATTTGGCAGAAATATTTTTGTTGTAATCTATTAGCTACGTGTAAGAGGAAATTTCGATTTTCACTTTTTGAAGGAGTGAAAACGGGGGTGGTAGATGGTTTAAAGTGCACCCGTATTTTTGAAATCGCATGTCAGAAACGTGATTATTCGAACCGTTGATGAGCCGATAGACTTTTCTGAGGTAATGAAGAGACGCGCATTCGACGGTTTTCAAAAAGAGATCCCCGAACGGGTGAACGGGGAGGGGGAGGTTTTTAAGCTTTTCGGAAACGATAAAACCTAGAAGCATGAAATTTGGCAATTTGGAATCTATTAGACACGAGTAAGACGAAATTTCGATTTTCACTTTTTGAAGGGGTGAAAACGGAGGTGGTAGATGGTTTAAAGTATCTCTGAAGTTGCGTAAGTCAGAAACGTGATATTCCAGCGATGGACTCTTCTGAGGAAATAAGGAGACACGTATTCGACGGTTTTCAAAAAGAGACCCCCGAACGGGTGAACAGGGAGAGGGATGTTTTTAAGCATGAAATTTGACACATACCCGCCCATGTGCTTTATTGTCGATTAAAGTAATTATCTTTTCGTTTAAGTCGCTCCAACACAAAAATAGAACAATATCAAATTGCGATGTGCAGTGGGTTTCCCCGGGTACCATGGATGCGCAGTCGGTTCCTTCGAGTGTATTTCCTGAGTACTATAGGAGCACTCAGTGAGTATGTAATATCTATTTATAGGCATAAGTTAGTCAATGTCAATGTTCTTATACGCGGACGAAGTCTTTCACGCGAACGAAGTCGCGAGCATCAGCTAGTAATACATAAATCTTAACGAAAGTAGGTGAAATTATGCATTTTATTAACTTTAGCGTAAAATATCTATTTAGAAAAGACTCAGAAAAAATTCCGCACACCACAAATGGAAATCCGGTATCCATTAAATTTCTCCAATGTTGTTCTACTGATTCAGTAGATCAAAAGCCCCAAAAACACACCCTTCTACCTGTTTTTACCCTCTATGTGGGTGAAAAGCGGTCGTATACTACATTTCTATAAGAAAATATTTGTATCTTTCAGCACGGTAAAAAACCTCAGTCGAAGGACTTGACTTACATTTAGACACTCTTCCACTTTTTTCCACCCCTTCCGGGGGGGGGGGGGGGTGAAAATCGCTTTCACGGCAGCACAGCGATATCTTTGTTCCAAAAAAAATTATGAAACTGCTTACTTGAACAGAAAACTTTAAAAGACGGTACAAAAATCACTCTGAAGTACCCTCTAACGCTTTTTAACCCCTCTAGGGGGTGATTCTCAATAAAGCGGCTGCACAGCGGTATCTTTTTTTCAAAAAAAAAAATATATATATGGAACCACTCAGATGTGCAGCCATGACTGAGCCAATCCCTGATCATTTTCCAACCCTTCCAAGGGGGGACTTGTTAATGGGGCACTCTTTTTCAATGTACGTTTTGACATATATTTTGCAATGATATTAAGATCAATATCGAAATCGGTCTAGTAGGAGCCGGCTGGCAATGCCGTAGAAGAAAAACGCCTTGTGTTTTAAAAATACAGATTATACAATAAATCCTAATTTCTTTCAATCTACTAATGGTACAGTACCTAGAGGTAAAAAATATGTATTTAGGAACAATTTCATACGTAATGATTATTTTTATTCATGGGTTATCACTATAGTAAAAGGAATCATCTGCAGTTTCTATACGGTCCGGATTCTTGCTCCTACCTCTAAATTAAGATATTTAACATTTGAAAAAGTATTACCGATTTATTTTTGATGTTTTTGGAGAAAAAAAAATGATATATTAACTACAAACAGCATTTTTGAAAAAAATTTAATTACTGAACAATTAGAATAACAAAATGGCGACATCTTGTTAAATAAAATGTGAAAACGCACATTGTTTTGGCCATATTTTTTTTATTTTTTATGATACAGGCACAAAAGAAAATCATTTTAAAGACTGATTAATTATTTTTTTCTATTTCTTATTGGAATGCTCTGCCACGTGTATTTTCTTCTAAACAATGTCTGAAATCTACAAAATAATACAATTAACCAGTATTTTACTGGAAAATAACCTCTACGCCTGTGACTTTTATGTAAAAGTCACGGGAGTAGAGGTTATTTTCCAGTAAAATACTGGTTAAGTGTATTATTTTGTAGACATTGTTTAGAAGAAAATACATGTGGCAGAGCATCCCAATAAGAAATAGAGAAAAATTAGGAAAATGCCACAACCAACATTTAGACAATATTTTGATTAATTATCTTTAACTTTGTTCCTTAGAATCTTTGATGGAAGTGCCATAGTTTCTAAGATATTCAACATTTAAACTAAATAATTCAACCTATAAACTTCCGGGTGCTTTCTATAAACAAATATCTAGGAAACCATTATTCCTACGTAAACATGTATAAAAAAAAATCGTTCTCTCAGGTTACAAGCTTTATTTTTAGCGTTCACCATTTTTTCGTTAAAACTAATATTTATTGAGATATTTGCAGAGAAACAGACATTTTACGTTTTACGTCTAAAGCAAGTGCCGCAAACGGATGAAAAAATTTGAGCGGCAAGGTCGTACTATGTGTTAACGAAAAACAGTAGGTATACAATAATATATTTTTAATTACCGACTACTTAGTACTACTTGTACGAAATAAGTTAAGCCATGTTCAGCTTGATCCAAGATCAAAAGCCAAGGTTAGGATTGTTATGACAATGGTAACCATGGATTATGATATTGGATCAAGCTGAACTTGGCTTAACTTATTTCGTACAACTCTGCCTTTTTTACGTAACAAAATGGCGATTTTATTAAAAGAATGTGAAGAAGCACATTGTTTCCATCATAACTTCTTTGTTTTTAAGCTACAGTCAAAAAATCATTTGAAAGCCTAATTAATAGTATTTCATTTTGGTAGTTACCATTTTTGACGTAGGTGATATAGTCTCTGAGATATTAGCATTAAAACTAAATACTTCGCCTTATAAATATTCGGATGTTATCTTTATACTTCGAAATTTCCAAACCCATTAATTCTACAGAAATTACGAAATTCATTTTCAATATAGCAGCTTATTTGTCTCTAGCATGTTTTCCTCCAATTGACGAAAATCGTTTTGTAATATCTCTTTTTCAAGCTAAAATCTCGATTTTCAAGTCGTTATAACTCAAAGACTATTAATTTATATGGCAAGTTGCATATAACCCTTTCTTTTCTTTTCCGGCTAAAATGTTTTTGTTTTTTTTTTACGTGCCACCCTCTAAAAGACGGTGGTATCCACATCCTATAAATTATCAAGCCCCCGCATAATATAGAAACTTTTATGTAATGCATTTAATATTAAATTGCCACAAAGAAACGAAAAATCTAATTTATATGACATTATTCCCAAGTTAAAACCTCTAGTTACTGTATTATAATCGCAATTTCGGCTTTTTATCAAATATGGTCCGGTAACCTTTTGCGCAAAACTCCGTCTGACGCCCCTGATCTTTATGCCGTCGTCGGCAGTAGCGAGGTAGCGTTCCAAATCCTTTGAACTTCCAACAACCTGATGAACAGTCCCACAAACTTACACGACCGACGTGTCGATATGTGCCGGATATTCACTCTCCGACATCCTTCTGCCAATAATTCACGCTGCCGATGCCTCCACATGTGTTGCAGCCACTCAAAACCCAAACCAGAAATTGACAATAAATACAAATCACATCTGAAACGTATTTGTCTTATCTCTTTTAGTGCTTCGCTTCTGATATATGCATTTTCAAGTGTGTGATATATAGGATTTTACGAGATATTGTCCTATTTTAAAATGAACTTGTTTGTTATTTAGTACCAAATAAACATATTTAAAGAAAGGTAATAACGTAATAATCCTTTTGTTTCCTTCCTGAATAGGCAGTTGTAAAATTAAATGTAATTTTATTTCTTAATTTTTATTTTTAGGGGGCGGCTCTTTAAAAAAACAATTACTTTAACATTTTGAGAGACTTGTTCTAATTCTACATAGAGCAGGAAAATATTGAGGAATTGAGAAATTTAAAACACTTAGATTCCTGTCCTTTAAAGACTTAAAACTGTTAACAATTCCTATATTATTTAGTTATTTTTAAAACCAGAATATATTTTGAATCATTTAAAACCTCGAATCATTATGATATAAGGGGCGCTGACGGGATAAACTATGTCTTTCCTAAGCATCATGGTGCATTGCTCGAAAAAGGTGCTGTCTATTCATGTATTAGATTTTACAATAGTCTACCTAGGCCTGTTAAAAATGAACGCAATGTCAACAAAATTAAGATAAAGTTGATTAACTTGCTAAGTGACCTAGAACCGTATGATATTCATGCAGCAGATCGATTAGGGTTTACCGATGATTCTTCCATAGATATTGAAGTTAAATCTGAATGTTAGATAAAATGACTTCTGCTCTGGGCGTGCTTTTTCCAGTTAAGTCCAAAATTTTAACCAGTAACTACAAAGTTAACTTGGTACACTGATGATTTGTGACAATTAAGACATACATTATATTTCCTTCTTGATATTTACAAGACAAATCCTGCTAGCGATTTGAAAGGTTTGATTAATTTTTTCATTACTAATTTCAACACTAAAATTGATTACTATATTTTCTATAATACCTGTAGTTCCGTAAATGGGGGTTCTGTGCTGGATAAAAATGGTATAAAGCAGAATTTCGGTATGGACGTTCAGAATTAGGCCCAAAAACAATAATCCGTCGAGTCCCCACGAAGGATGAAGTAAAAAAATATTTTGAGTGGCTTGCTATACACACACACACTAAATCACTTTCTTTTCACCCCCTTAGATAATGGGGTGAGGGTGGGAATTGGCTAATGCCAAAAAAATGTTCTCTCTTACCTGCTTGATTTATCTATTTACCCCCATTTACCCCAATTTACCCCCAACCCTTCAACGGAATAAGATGAAAATATAATCTAGTTCCAGATCACGATAAAATACATACGTATACCAAATGTCAAGTCAATATCTTAAACGGTTTCAGAGTAATTGTGCGCACAAAAAAAGTTACAGACAGACAGAAATTTTTTTCGCTCAAACTTAAAATCTCGACGTTTTCATGACATTTCAAGCCTATTTGAACAATAAAAATTTTCAAAATTTGTTTTGTCGTTACTATACTTCCACTGGATGTGGAAGTAAAAAATAAATACAAAGTTGTTATTCATTGATTTGTAACAAACTCTCTAAGGAATACAACCATATACAATTTTTTTCAAAATTTTTGTATATAATTAAATGCCATGCTTTAATAATGACATTAGGAACTATTTTTATTGACAAACTACGATATTCATATACAACACAAATTTACAATAAAAAACCGCTGCCCAAGGAATCACTACTTCCACATCCAGATTCTCTATCCAAGTCACTCACAATGAAAAAATTTTGTATGTGAAAATAATTGTTTATGGAACTTTAATAATATAATATTTGAAATCCCCTACCCCAAAACCCATAAAACGATTCCCCACATCGGTAGTGGGGTGGGGGAGGTGATAGGGGGGTGGTAGTGGGGGTGGATGAAGTAAAAAAATATTTTAAGGTTTCTGGTTCTTGTACATACACTAAATCACATTTTTTTTTCATCCCCTTTAATAAGAGGGTGGGGGTGGTAATGGGGGTGGCTATTGCCAAAATTTTTTTCTCTTGTATATACTTAATACCAATTTTATCGACTCTTACCTGCTTGATCTACCCATTTTCCCCAATTTACCCCCCAACCCTTCGTCGGAACAACATGCAAATATAATCTAGTTCCAGATCTCGTTAAAGTACATACGTGTACCAAATTTCAAGTCAATATCTTAAACGGTTCCAGAGTAAACGTGCGCACAAAAAAAGTTACAGACAGACTGACAGACTGACAGACAGACAGAAATTTTTTTTCTCTCAAACTTAAAATCTCGACGTTTCATGACATTTTAAGCCTATTTGAACAATAAAAATTTTTTTAAAATTTTTTTGTCGTTACTATACTTCCACTGGATGTGGAAGTAAAATATATAGTTGCATTCGTTACAGCAATAGCAAGTGTCTAAAACAGTTTTAAAGATTATACCATGTTTGGTTTTTTAAATATTTCTAATACATCGAAAATAAATGCATATTTCCCTCTCACTCCGCAAAACTTTATCCTTAATAAGTGATATTTTAAACTGGAATTTGTGGGAGACAATGAATTTGACTTGAAATATGCGTAAATCTTTTTCTCCGTTCTTAAATTTTACTTCCATGTCCAGTGGAAGTATAGTAACGACAAAAAAATTTTTAAAAATTTTTATTGTCCAAATAGGCTTAAAATGTCATGAAACGTCGAGATTTTAAGTTTGAGCGAAAAAAAAATTTCTGTCTGTCTGTCGGTCTGTCTGTCTGTCGGTCTGTCTGTAACTTTTTTTTGTGCGCACGTTTACTCTGGAACCGTTTAAGATATTGACTTGAAATTTGGTACACATATGTACTTTAACGAGATCTAGAACTAGATTATATTTTCATCTTGTTCCGTCGAAGGGTTGGGGGGTAAATGGGTAAATCAAGCAGATAAGAGTCCATGAAATTGGCCTCTTATCTGCACCTCCTTATTAAAGGGGATGAAAAAAAATGTTATTTAGTGCATGTACAGGAACCAGAAACCTCAAAATATTTTTTTACTTCATCCACCCCCCCACTACCACCCCCACCCCACTACCGATGTGGGGTATCGTTTTATGGATTTTTGGGGTAGAGGATTTCAAATATTATATTATTAAAGTTCCATAAACAATTATTTTCGCATATAAAGTTTTTTCGTTGTGAGTAACTTGGATAGAGAATCTGGATGTGGAAGTAGTGATTCCTTGGGCAGCGGTTTTTGTTTATAGTTCGTTTATAAAATTTACATTTATTTTAAGCTCTTTACAATATATCTATCTAATAAAGAACTCTTCTCCAACTCGGATCAAATCTCTAATTCATATGAGCAGAATAAGATCAAAATACAATCTAGTTCCAGACCTCGTTAAAACACATATGTGTACCAAATTTAAAGTCAATATCTAAACGGTTCCAGAGTGAACGTGTGCACAAAAAAAGTTACAGTGAGAAATTTGTTTTGCTCAAACTTAAAATTTCGACGTTTCATTACATTCTAAACCTTTTTGAACAATAAAAATTTTCGTTACTATATTTCCACTTGATGTGGAAGTAATAGAATTAAATGCTCCAAGATGCTGAATTTTAATATTAATAAAAATGTATTCTTGAAAAATGCATCCTTGCATTTACTTTTAAGTCATGAGAGATACAAAATTCGCCCTGTATTTCCCCTAAGATGACCTAAAAATCTCCATTTTGTTGTAGCGAAAGAAACAGTAGTCGTTTCCAGCGTTAGAGTAAAGGGAATAAAAAGCAAACTAAAACCGAAAAAATGTAAACTGGAGTCGTAAAATGAAGCTGTATTTTAATAGGCGTAAGAGCGGGTGGTGGGGAGCATCCACCTGCAGTAATTAGTCAGTGGGCGGAAGCTCGGAGGTTATCCCGACACGCGCGTCCTTTTTCCTCCAGGAGTTCTTTGTGACTTATAATTAATGTTTTGTTACCAGGATTTCTCTCAAAGAACCGACCCAACTTCCATTCATTTGATCTCGTTCCTTGTTAGAGACACCGGCAATTTCATTTACTCTACAAGGAAAGATTAAATGTTTAAAATTAGAATAATTTCAGGACGAGAAACGGGAATTATGACTGGGAATAATTAAGATCCCTCGGTTCTGACGCTGACGACGGTGAGAGAAAAAAATCTATAAAAATGTTCGAAACGCAATATGTAGATGTGTATTTTTTCAAAATATGTAAAGAAAATTTCTCTTAGACCTCCTGTTTTTTCTATATTTCGAAATAATGGAAAATGAACGGTTATATTGCGTTTCCATTTCAATACTAAATATTTACAAAAGTTCCAAGGAATTAAACGAAGAACCGCTGCCCAAGGAATCACTACTTCCACATCCAGATTTTCTATCCAAGTCACTCACAACAAAAAAATTTCGTATGTGAAAATAATTGTTTATCGAACTTTAATAATATAATATTTGAAATCCTCTACCCCAAAAACCCATAAAACGATACCCCGCATCGGTAGTGGGGTGGGGGTGGTGATAGGGGGTGGTAGTGGGGGGTGGATGAAGTAAAAAAATATTTTGAGGTTTCTGGTTCTTGTACACACACTAAATCACATTTTTTTTCATCCCCTTTAATAATGGGGTGGGGGTGGTAATGGGGGTGGCTAAAGCAAAAATTTTTTTTGAGACCTTAGCTTCTCTTGTATATACTAAATACCAATTTTATGGACTCTTACCTGCTTGATCCACCTATTTACCCCAAATTTACCCCAATTTATCCCCCAACCCTTCGACGGAACAAGATGAAAATATAATCTAGTTCTAGACCTCGTTAAAGTACATATGTGTACCAAATTTCAAGTCAATATCTCAAACGGTTCCAGAGTAAACGTGCGCACAAAAAAAAGTTACAGACAGGCAGACAGAAATTTTTTTTTCGCTCAAACTTAAAATATCGACGTTTCATGACATTCTAAGCCTATCTAAACAATAAAAAATTTTAAAATTTTTTTTGTCGTTACTATACTTCCACTGGATGTGGAAGTAAAAATAAAATTAATTATTAAAAGTGCATACCCTCAAGTTGCTTTGCGCAATGGGCAATGTCGCTGATGAAAAAATTGCTCGAATTTTCGTCCGTTAGTTGGTCAAAACAAAAGAAAGATGATGGACATAAAAAATAAATAAATAAAAAAATAATAATTCTTCTCGTTTTCTATTTTCTATTTGACAATTAAACAGAAACAAATTTAAGTTAAGAAATTGGTCCTAACAATTAACAATCATTAATAATAATATGCAACAACAATTGGCTTTCTTTACTTCCCTGGCTAATCGAAGGGAAGCATGGGAATCGTGAAAAAACCACCCTCCGAGATTTTTCCGGATTTTCATTTAATTATGTCAGTCTATTCGTCGGTCTGGTGTCTGTCTGTTAGCGTTATATCTACAAAATCATTTGACAGAGAATAATATTTGATTTGACTTTTTTGCCGTTAGGCCTTATTTGTGTTTCGTGCAGGTACAGCTAGGGAGGGCTCCTCCCCGACTATTATGATTTTTTCTTTAAAATATTAATAACAATAAGTTCATTTTTTGTAACATTTTATTTTTATTGCTCCATTAATAATAAAAAATTTGGTTCTTCCCTTTTTTTAAGTTGACATCCAGTGGAAGTATAGTGACGACAAAAACAATTTTATTGTTCAAATAGGCTTAGATGAAACGTCGAGATTTTGAGTTTAAGAGAGGAAAAATTCTGTCTGTCTGTAACTTTTTTTGAGCGTACGATTACTCTGGAACCATTTAAGATATTGACTTGAAATTTGGTACACGTATGTATTTTAACGCGATCTGGAACTAAATTATATTTTGACCTCATTCCGTTGAAGGGTTGGGGGGTAAATTGGGGTAAATAGAGGCAAATAGGTAAATCAAGCAAGGAAGTCCATAAAATTGGTATTTAGTATATATAAGAGAAGCTAAGGTCTCAAAAAAATTTTTAGCATTAGCCGCCTTCATTATCAACCTCCACCCCATTATTAAAGGAGGTGTAAAAAATAAATTTGTCATTTAGTGTGTGTAGAAAAACCAAAGGCCTCAAATTTTCTTTTACTTTATCCACCCTCACTACCACCCCCCTTCCATCATCCCTACCCCCCACTTCCGATGTGGCATATCGTTTTATGGGTTTTTGAGGTAGACGATTTCAAATATTAATAGACAATTATTTCCACACACATTGTTTTTTCGTTGTGAGAGACTTGGATAGAAAATCTGGATGTGGAAGTAGTGATTCCTTGGGCAGCGGTTTTTTTTTATTGTTGATTTAAATTTCATTTTATTCCATTAAAAGGACACAAACTTATTTTTCGTCTTTTTTTGTGAAAAATAATAAAATACTACTTGTTTCAGTAAACCCCTTGACGTGTGTGCCAAATTTCAACTTATCTTTATCCGTTCTGGAGACAATGGAGCCTTCGTTTTTTACATTTTGATGTAAGGAACCCAAAAAAGGTTCACCAATCCGTGAACGTTTACCGATTTTGGGTACTCCACTGGTCACCATGAACTGAAAGGGGAAAAAATATATTCATTATAATTATTTGAAAGACGCCATCATAAAAAAACACAATAAGGCCTAACGGCAAAAATATGGAAAAATGACAGATTTATAGAACATCGGTATCTCATAAAATAAGAGATATCGAAACTCTGAGAAATTATTTTGTCCCACAAACCAGTGACTAAAAATGCGCATCAAAAAAATAGTTTAAAAAAATTGTGAAATATAGGTGGGTACTTGGTTATAAAGTTTGACAAAAAAGACACGCTTTTATTTCACACCCTGTAGCCAGTAACGTGGTTCAAAATAAAACAATCGGGCCAAACTCGCTGTTTCACAAATAAATTATGTCTTAAATCCTGAATACCATACCTGCACTGCTTCTCAAGAAATGTGGCTTTAAATTCAACCTAGAAATTCGCTTAAATCAATCAATCAATAACAATTTATTGTAAGTAGATAAGCTTCTAGAGGGCAGAATATTTACTAGTGAAATATTTTGTCGAACTCCTCTAAATGTTTCCTTAAATATATAAGGAATAAGAAACCAGACTGCAACCAACAGCTATTCTCTGGACTAATGTATTGCCACAAAACGCTAAGTTTCGATTGTAATAAACACCAGCCGAAAGACTTATTCCCATTCAAAATCTCGTCATGTACCAAGAGTGAACAAATGCCTCGTTACAGCCGTCTCAGACCTACCTTGCACTGACGAGAGCCAATAGCTCGAAACTGCAGTCTGCAAGTGGTATGAGGTGGCTGGCACGAGAGCTCCTTTGAATGGAAATAAGTCTTTCGGCTAGTGTCTATTACAATCGAAACTTAGCGTTTTGTGGCAATACACAGTTATTGCACTTAACGCGGCCAGGCTTGTAATTCGTAATTCAGCGCTCGGCGGGGCATTAATCCGGAGAACAGCTGTTGGTTGCAGTCTGGTTTCTTATTCCTTATATATTTCAGGAAACATATAGAGGAGTTCGACAAAATATTTCACTAGTAAATTTATTGTAAATTCAAGGTACAATAATGCGCCTAGTCGGAACCCGGTCCGGATCCAACCACATAACCACGGCGCGCCGCGTATATCCTGATACACTGTACAATTATGCACGATCCATGAAATCTCGAACGCTCATCAATTAGTTATATCCAATTTATTTTACCCGCCCCCTAAACAAATTACCGAATTACACATTACTCATATTTTCTTGCCTAAACTTATATGTTATACGATATCAACGAAAAAAAGAAAGAAAATTAATCCTAAGAACCCCAATATCGCTCATTAAATATTTATGGCATTAAAGAAGTTTCCTGGTCCCGCTACGTGCCGCAGGAGGATCAGGATCTCTTTATCCTGTGAGAACGCGGAACACGGGGATTCGATAACGGAGTAAGGAGAGCGCAGATCGACCGACACTCGTTATAGATGAAGGATAAGTAATTCCTCTAAGAACCCTAACGTAATTAGTTGGGGTTGAAAAAAATAAGGGTTGAATATTTCATTCCAACTCTCTTGACGCTGCGTAGTATGCGGCATTCAAATCACCCATCCGTTTAATGAAAAGGGTAGCGTAGTAATACATATTCTCCCTGCAGGATTCTAGTCACTTATTTTAATATTAATATTCCAGCCTAAATATATTTAGAGAGAGATAACGCAAAAAATCATAAGTTTCAAAGTAACATCCGAACTAGGAAAGAACATACCATTTCATATTTTTCGGTAGAAAAATAAGAAAACACGGTAAATAAATGTCTTTACTAATGTTGTAAAAATGTAGAAATCATAATAAGTACCATAACATTTTCCAATATTATTAAATACAGTAAAATTAGATATTTACGTGAACTAAATACATAACTAATTTTTTTACAGATAAATTTACGCTTTACGCTTCAATCGCCGAATCTCGAGAAATCATATGTTGCTTTGTATGTTACAAGTAAGGGTAATACATATAACTATATCTGAACATTTTTGCTAAAAATAATATTTTTTGAGACACTGCAAAAAAAACTCATTTTAGTCCAAAGTTTATAAAGAAGCATTCAAAATGTGTTTTGTATTGCTTTATGATAGAAATTGACCAAGATATATTTTTTTTGAGGGTGCAACAATTCCTCACTGTTTTCGAAAAAACGTTTTTCATGCACGTTTTTTGCATTTTACCCAAAAACAGTTGGTTCTAAATTACGTTAAAATTACCTTATATTTAATTTTCTGTAATCTGTTTTTTTCTTACCGACATGATTAAATTATTTTGGTGTTGGCATGATTAAATTATTTTGCATAAAATCATGATTTAAATCAACGGTTTTTTAAAATGTTAATTAATAAAATGTACTATTTTAAGGTACTCTTTATTACAACTCAATTTTGCAGTTTAAACTGACTATATGTCAATTGTTTTCATTGTATAATTGAAATAAAAATACTAATTTTACTGCCTTTGATGACTTGATTTCATTTAATTGATTCATATCGCGCTTTTCTTTTGCAATGATAATTACTTCCACGTCCAGTGGAAGTATAGTAACGACAAAAAAAATTTAAAAAATTTTTATTGTCCAAATAGGCTTAAAATGTTATGAAACGTCGAGATTTTAAGTTTGAGCGAAAAAAAAATTTCTGTCTGTCTGTCGGTCTGTCTGTAACTTTTTTTTGTGCGCACGTTTACTCTGGAACCGTTTAAGATATTGACTTGAAATTTGGTACACATATGTACTTTAACGAGATCTAGAACTAGATTATATTTTCATCTTGTTCCGTCGAAGGGTTGGGGAGTAAATTGGGGTAAATTTGGGGTAAATGGGTAAATCAAGCAGGTAAGAGTCCATGAAATTGGTATTTAGTATATACAAGAGATGCTGAGGTCTCAAAAAAATTTTTGGCATTAGCCACCCCCATTACCACCCCCACCTCCTTATTAAAGGGGATGAAAAAAAAATGTGATTTAGTGTATGTACAGGAACCAGAAACCTCAAAATATTTTTTTACTTCATCCACCCCCTATCACCACCCCCCCCCCCCCCACTACCGATGTGGGGTATCGTTTTATGGGTTTTTGGGGTAGAGGATTTCAAATATTATATTATTAAAGTTCCATAAACAATTATTTTCACATACAAAGTTTTTTCGTTGTGAGTGACTTGGATAGAGAATCTGGATGTGGAAGTAGTGATTCCTTGGGCAGCGGTTTTTTAATTTGTTTTTGTGGGATCTAAAAATAATGCGAGGTAATGGGCTGGCGTTAATACCAGATTTTTATCGTTTTCTGAAAAACATTTATTTGCTTTATTTAAGTGTAAGGTCTTCAAAGTATTGTTCCCACTCCTTCCAGAGTTTTATGGCTTCAGATAAAATTGCATTTTTTCTTTGCGGAGTATCTAGTGTAACTGCTTTTGACTTTGAGACCTTCAGAAATCCCCGATATTCCATTTTAAGCTAATAATAGATACTATCGTAGAGTCCAGAATCTAATGTAATTTTGTCTTAGTCACAAGTAGTTAATATCTTGTTCTATATGCACTTATAAATCAAGATTATCAGCTAGAGTATTCCATCGAACTAGAAGAAAGACTTAACCACCTGCCTCCCTGTACTTAGCATTGGCGAAGTAATTATTTCTAAAATCTTCGCAATATCAACGACTTGGCCTCTTATATCTTTTTTTGTACGAAAAAACTTCTTTGTTTATTTACAATATCTGTTGCCAAGACGGTAGGTTATGTTTATTGATTGCTAAGCCTAACACGTCGGTAAGTAATTTACTTACCGACGTCTGAACGGTAAATAAAACAAGCTAAAAACGTACTCTTCGCCGGTTTACTAAACCTTTTATAAAATTGTTACACATTCTATAGGATACTCTTCGCAGTTTTTTGTAAATAACGTTAGTTTTAGACATTTTTAATTGTATAATACGAACTTAGTTGGTGAAAGACTCAAAATAAAGTAAAAATAAAAAAAACTATACCATACCCCATGTGGGTTTTGAACCTGGGCCCTTGGATTCCGAGTCAAAAGCGTAAGAACTACCTAACACGTAAAAAAATGTAAAAAATGTAAATTTTTACAAAAACAAAAATCAAAACAAAAATTCTCAAATTTAAACCATTAATAACATTTTTATTTACTGATCGATTTTGTTAAAAAACAATAGGGTTCTTCCCCTAGCTAACACTAACTTATGTTCCAAATTTCAATACAATCGGACTTTTCTTTCTTAAGTTATCGTGAGTACAAGAAACGTGACGGACAGACAGACGGACATTTTGAAAGTTGTTCAGAATTCGTTCACTAACACAATGATATGAAAGTTTTTTCTCTACGAGCGATACTTCCGGTTTTAGAAATGTGCCGATCAAATGCAAAATACTCTTCGTTTGCGTAGTTGCGAAGAGTATAATTAATATAATAATACATATGTTGGTTTGTTTGAAAGGCCCGGATTAGACTATAATAGTTCTTTGACAAAGATCTTTTATAAAATATATTTTTTTATGAGAAATATGTAATATTTTATAAAATTTGGTCTATATTACATATTCACATTTCTCATAAAATATCTTTTATAAAAGATCTTTGTCAAAAAAATTTTATAGTCTAATGTGGACCTTAATATCGCTAAAAACCGCTGCCCAAGGAATCACTACTTCCACATCCAGATTCTCTATCCAAGTCACTCACAACGAAAAAACTTTGTATGTGAAAATAATTGTTTATGGAACTTTAATAATATAATATTTGAAATCCTCTACCCCAAAAACCCATAAAACGATACCCCACATCGGGGTGGTGATAGGGGGGTGGTAGTGGGGGGTGGATGAAGTAAAAAAATATTTTGAGGTTTCTGGTTCCTGTACATACACTAAATCACATTTTTTTTTTCATCCCCTTTAATAAGGAGGTGGGGGTGGTAATGGGGGTGGCTAATGCCAAAAATTTTTTTGAGACCTTAGCTTCTCTTGTATATACTATATACCAATTTCATGGACTCTTACCTGCTTAATTTACCCATTTACCCCAAATTTACCCCAATTTACCCCCCAACCCTTCGACGGAACAAGATGAAAATATAATCTAGTTCTAGAACTCGTTAAAGTACATATGTGTACCAAATTTCAAGTCAATATCTTAAACGGTTCCAGAGTAAACGTGCGCACAAAAAAAAGTTACAGACAAACAGACAGACAGACAGACAGACAGACAGACAGACAGACAGACAGACAGACAGACAGACAGACAGACAGACAGACAGACAGACAGACAGACAGACAGACAGACAGACAGACAGACAGACAGACAGACAGACAGACAGACAGACAGACAGACAGACAGACGGACAGACAGACAGACAGAGACAGAAAATTTTTTTTCGCTCAAACTTAAAATCTGGACAATAAAAATTTTTAAAATTTTTTTTGTCGTTACTCTACTTCCACTGGACGTGGAAGTAATAATGTCTTGGAAACATATAACACAGCCGTCTAATTTTATAACAAAATACAAATGTCATATTTGACAAGTTGGACTTACCGCGAAATATAAACGTCACTTTTGACTTGTTTATTTAGTAGAAATTATAGTTATTTACACTATAAGGGAGGTAAGTAGTTTTTACCAGTCGTGGACGATTTTCCACCCGAGCGTAGCGGGGGCTGACAACAGAGTCCGAAACTAAGTAATTTTTTTGACATCAATGAATGTCACGCAGTCTGCTTTGATTTTTTCGTTAAACAAATATAGCAACTAAGTGTCGCTGGCTCGCTGTTTCGCGTGCAAAAATGCAAAAATACAAAGAAAGACGAAGGAAGCGAACGTAACAAATCTCTTGCTAGTTCGAATGTGAACATTATATACTGGTGAAGTCTAGGGATTGCAATTTACCGGAAGTTTTAATAACCGGTAAATCGGTAAATAAACATGTAAATAACCGGTTAACCGGTATTTACCGGTAATTTTTAGAATGGATGATTAGGGTGGCGAAAATGGCAGTTGTCTTTTTCCATGTACAAAATTGTCTAAATTTAACAAAAAAACATTTTTATATACATACGTATATTTAATATAATGAACAAACAAAAGGTTTTTTATCAACAGTAAAAACACAAGAGCTTTTTTTTTATCGGATAAATTTCTCTTTGTAACGAAATCATTTAGCCAATCAGTGATTTTATAAGAAAAACTGACATGAAAAAATCGTGAGACCGAAGAAGGTCGAGCGATTTTGTCAAATGTCAGTTTTTCGAGTACAATTACTGATTGGAAAAATTTTGAGCTAAAAAGAAATTTATCCATAAAAGAAAAGCTCGAGTGTTTTTTGGCAAGATAAATTAACGACAGAATATGTGAACGAACAACAACAATAATTTATTAAAAATAATTATAATTTTCCCAAAAAGACTCATATTGTACAGTATAGTTTCCACAATACTTAAAAATTATAGCTGACAGTACAGATTTTAAAGTGACGTGCGACTACTAGATGTACTCTGCTTTTGAGGAACAGGCATTTTTATCGGTGATAAAAAACGATGCACCTTTTTTATCGCTGTCAAAGTGACAAAAATGTGACTGTCAAATAGACTTTTTTATATAGGAGTTAATTTGTCAAAAGGAAAAAATATAAATAAAATAAATTTAAATAAATAATTATTCTGTAAATAACAAAAATTATAAACATAAACTCAAATAGGGCATTTACTGAATACCTAATCTAAAAATACAATATTTTTTAAAAATAGCCTGTTAAAAGGGTTAGTTTTTCAAAGATATATCTGTTAGTCGTCTGATATTTGTGCAATTGGTAATAACATACTTCTAAATGTATTCCACGGATATTTGCGGCAGTGAAATATTCAATTTTCTATCGTAAGATATTGTCAATGTCTCTCTTGTATTTCTTAGGGTTTGATGTTTGGAGTTTACTTTTTATAATAATATTTATTTATTGTTAAAATTGCTCGGTGTTGGGACAGTCACCCTGTATTTAGTGAATACTAGTCAGTGACATAAATAGAAACGTTGAATACGTGACATATGGTAAGTTCAGAGTTTACCGAAATAACCGGTAAAAAATTAAAATAACCGGTAATTATCGTCATGTGTTTTTTGTCCTGATAACCGGTTAACCGGTAATGCAATCCCTAGTGAAGTCGGTTTTCATTCAATCGTCAATACAACAATTTTTTGTTATTGGAAGTTTGAAAATATAAAATGTATTAGGTACCTATACAATGGTGTGTTATGCGCAATATAGGAGGCATTTTAGGAAAGTTACTGCATGTTTTAAATCACGGATATTCTTTGGAGATAGTTAAAATAACCGTAGAAATATATGACGAGAGATAACTTCTAAATATTCCGCAATTAACATTGTACCCACGCCATTCCCTTATCAGATCAATTTGTCATTTTGTGTCAATCCTAATCTAGAAAAAATCATTTTCGGAGTCCGTTATTGTTATTAATTATTTCCGTAAAATCCTCCGTTATTTAAAGCACGCGACACCGAGATTATCGAAAACAAAAGAAATACTATTCTGATTATCTTAAAAGCCCTAAGTAGATGATATTTAAATGAAGATACATGGAATGAAATACGTGGGGTTAAAAAACTGAGGGCACGCATTTTTTGTAAGGATTCGCGTGGGGTAGCAGTTGCCGCGGGGTGGTTGCAGCAGCGCAGGTAGTGAAGGGTTGAAGGGCGCTATGTTGCTTTCACGTACGGGACTCCAGATTTCCCGTAAATAAATATTCAAGGCGCAACTAGCAGATCGCTAGTGTTTGAATTTTTCTTTAAGCGTCGCACATTATTCAACAATCCGTAAAACTTCAATCCTAAACTCGACGTAAACAATGTTGTGCTAGTAATCTATAAATCTGTATACAGGGTGCAGAGCTGGGCAAATACTTTGAAAAAGTATTTAAATATTAAGTATTTTCAAAGTATTTAAAAATAAATAACAAAAGTAATTAATTAGTTTAAACTTAGTATTCAAATACTTTCAGAATATTTAAATATTTTGATAACACTGAAATATTTTGAAACACAGTTAAATAGAACAATAGCCTTTAATGGCTAAACTTCGCCAAATTGTATTTTCTATTTTTGCAGAAATCAATAAAAACTTGTTATTGTCATTATCATTATTATTATACTCTTCGCAAAAACGAAGAGTATATTGTATTTGATCGGCACATTTCTAAAATCGAAATATCGCTCGTAGAGAAAACATTTTCATATCATTGTGCTAGTGAACGAATTCTGAACAACTTTCAAAATGTCCGTCTGTCCGTCCGTCCGCCACGTTTCTTGTAAGCACGATAACTCAAGAAAGAAAAATCCGATTGTACTGAAATTTGGACAGTAAATTAGTGTTAGCTAGAGGAAGAACCCTATTGTTTTTGAACAAAATCGATCGGTAAATAAAAATGTTATTTGAAAACATTTTTTTTTTGATTTTTATGTTTTTGTAATTGAATAGAATTTTGCATAATTCTGGCCTTAAATTCGGTCATTCTGGAGCCATGTTAATTATTCATTTTTTAAATACCAGATTCGTAATTAACGACATTGAAAACCCCTAAGTGAATATTTTCAGGTCAAAACACTTGACATTTTTCGAGTTAAATTTTCAGCTATAATATCCCAAGGACGTTGATAATACGAAATAATTTTATCACAGTTTCCGAAAGCACCTGCTTGGCAATATCCCGACGCCGTAGGCGGAGGGATATTACCTAAAAGCAACGTGCTTGAGGAAGTTGTGATAAAATTATGAGCTATTTATCAACGTTCGAGGGGTATTCGCATACAAAATTTTTTGCAATCTATTTTATTTATTTGTTCAAAATTATTTATTAAAAACATAATTATTAAAAGAGCAATTTGTAAAATTAAATGTAGATTATGTATTATGTATTATTTGGTGCGGTTTCCTCCATTATTATATTCATTAAATCATTATTTGCAGTTCCAAATCGATATTGTCAAAAAATAAATTTTAAATTATTGAACTGTCATTACTGTCAAACTGGATGACATAAGTGAAAAGATCCCTCAGGGATCTTTTCAGTGTAATTCTGTTCTGATTGGTTGTTTCAGCACACGTGATTAAAAATGGACGAATTTAATAGGATTGCTATTTGAGCTAAAAATTTTCGAAATAATTTTTCATAAAAAAATCTGTTTTAGGAGTTCCAAAAAAGATATTAGCCGGCAGAAAAGGTGATAGAAAACTTAATTTATGATTATAGAAAGCTCTTTTAGGCAAATCCATTCAGACCCAATCCATTAACTAATAATAATATTACTTTTTTGGTCTAGGCACTATACAGATCTTTGAGACCCGAAAATCCTCTTCGCCCCATAGTGCGCCGTTTCTGGTACGCCCATGGCCGACTGCATCCCTAAACACCGAGGCAATACAACCCAGGCCTGGCTTAATGCATAAAAAATAATCGTCCCACGTGTCTATCGTCCCACATCGAAATATCAGTAGAGGAAGGCAGCAGAGTCATGCCAATACGGCCATTTAAGATTTGTAATTTACCGAAAACTTATCCTGTCACGGACGCATATTTAATTTTCCTTCATCGCGCGATGACTCACGCGATTTGGGTTAATTATATTTTTTTAAGTAGCGACTATTTACACTCTAGTTTTTTATCTGGATCGGCGTTGGCAAATTTAATTTCATTAGGTAGATTGGTTTCTTATTGAATCGTGGTGCAAGATTAATGAGTTTCTAATCACTTGTGGATTTAAGTGGATGAGGACCGATAAAAGAAATTGATTGAGGCGTCGAGTAATTGGTGTGGAGAAGTCATTTTGGAAGAGCCACGTGACAAAATGTGTGAATATACCGGATATCATTGAGATATGTTTCTGGTGCAGAACTTAAATAAAGGTCCGATCAAAGAGTACCCTCAAAATTAATTTCTGTTACGAAAATTCCAGTTATTCAAATCGACGATTTTAAACATTATCAAGTTATTTTATAGTACAGGAAAACTTTGCTTTAACAAGAAAAAAAATTGTGCAAGCCTTAAATTTTGGTTCAAAATAGGCCAAAGTTCACGAAACAAAAGAGTTTTACGAATCTGTGGAACCTATGGGAGGTGAAAAGGGATACTTTTAATTAAAAAATCGATTTTTTTCTATTTTCTCGGGAAATATGGCATTTACAAAAAAATAGTTCAAATAACAGTTGTTTCTGACAAAATTATCTGTAATTTGGTGTTTTTAAATTTAATTTTATAGCAATTATTAACCGAAATACTAAAAGTTTTAACTTCGAAATAATGTCATATGAATTTATCTCGTTCATTTTTGGCAGCTTCTATGCAACATGTTCTATGCAACTTTTCATATAAATTGATAGATTTATGTCATCACTACTAGAAAATTTGGGATTTTAGCTTGAAGAAGTGGTATTTCAAATATGTTTTTGTCAAATATCTCGAAAGGTATTACATTGAGCAACAACATACTAGAGACAAATAAGAAAACTACTAAATTAAGGATGAATTTAATTTTTTTTCTAATTTACTTCCATATCCAGTGGAAGTATAGTAACGACAAAAAAATTTTTAAAAATTATTATTGTTCAAATAGGCTTAGAATGTCATGAAACGTCGGTCTGTCTGTAACTTTTTTGTGCGATCGTTTACTCTGGAACCGTTGGAGATATTGACTTGAAATTTGGTACACATATGTACTTTAACGAGATCTAGAACTAGATTATATTTTCATCTTGTTCCGTCAAAGGGTTGGGGGGTAAATTTGAGGTAAATAGGTAAATCGAGCAGGTAAGAAAGAGTCCATAAAATTGGTATTTAGTATATACAAGAGAAGCTAAGGGCCCAAAAACATTTTTAGCATTAGCCACCCCCATTACCACCCCCGCCCCATTTTTAAAGGGGATGAAAGGAAAATGTGATTTAGTGTGTGTACAAGAACCAGAAACCTCAAAATATTTTTTTACTTCATCCACTCCTACTACCACCCCCCTATCACCACCCCCATCCCACTACCGATGTGGGGGTATCATTTTATGGGTTTTTGGGGTAGAGAATTTCAATATTATTAAAGTTCCATAAACAATTATTTCCACATACAAAATTTTTTCGTTGTGAGTGACTGATAGAAAATTGTGGAAGTAGTGATTCCTTGGACAGCGGATTTTTGTAGAGTTAATGGTTTCGGAAATCTGGTAGTCTAAAGGTGGCATCCAAACGTTTATAAGACGAAGTATTTAGTTTAAATGTTAAATATCTCAGAAACTATGGCACTTATAGGCCAAAAACGCTAATAACCAAAATGAAAAACTATTAATTAGGCTTTCAAATGATTTTTCTCCTATTTTTATAACATAAAAAAACAAAAAAGTTAGTACAGAAACAATGTACTTTTTCACATTTTCTTTAAATAAAAACGTCGCAATCTTTTTTTTTTTTGTTAATGGAAGTAGTCAGTAATTAAAAAAATATATTCTCATATACTGTTTTTCAGTAATATATAGTGTGACCTAGACGCTCACATTTTTTTAACGGCGTACAGTGCTTGCTTTAGAAAAAAAATTGCATTTTAAATGTAAAGGGATTTTAGAAAAAATGTAACATTCTTGTTTCTCTGCAAGTATCTCAATAAATATTAGTTTAAGAGAAGATATGATGGACATCAAAAATGAAGCATATAAACTGAGAATAAATTTATTTTGTTTATATATTTGTGTTGGGTTGATTGTTTCGGAGATATTTAATTTTATAGATGACATCCGACCGTTTTTAGGATGAAGTATTTAGTGTAAAATGTTGAATATCTTGGAAACTGTGACACTTCCATCAAAAGTTCTAAGAAACAAAAGGCAATTAATCAATCTTTAAAATGATTCGTTGTTTGTTTGTTTCACAAAAAATAAAGTTATGGCCGATTTAACGTGAGTTTTCACATGTTTGTTAACAAAATGTCGGCATTTTGTTATTGTAATTGCACAGTAATTAATTTTTCTTTCAAAAATGCTGTTTTTCGTTAATATATAGCATCACCTAGATGCTCAATTTATTTTGTCCCTTTAATACACTTGTTTAGAAAAATATTTCATCCGCCATCCCCCCCATCGAAAAATGGCTGTATTTCGGTTAATTATTGCTATAAAATTAATTTAAAAACACCAAATTAAAAATAATCTCGCCAGAAACAACTTTTATTTGAACTATTTTTTTGTAAATTCCATATTTCCCAAGAAAATAGAGAAAAAATGATTTTTTTAATTAAAACTACCCCTTTTTACCCCATATAGGTTTCCGCGGATCCATTAAATTTCTAAACTTTTTTGTTTCGTGAACTTTGGCCTATTTTAAACTTATAACCAAAGTTTAAAGTCTGCACAAATTTTTTTCGAATTAGTCATTTTTTTAAATCTTTTCCTGTACTATTCGTACAGCGACAAGAACCATAAAATCAAAATTGATGAACACATTCTCTAAGCAGGCGCGAATTTATGGGGGGGGGGGTAACGGGGTAATAACCCCCCCCCCAAGATTCTGTAAATCATCAACTTTTGTTTTAAAATGTTATGATTTTTGTTAATTTTGGGAAGAAAAAATTTTTTAACAGGGTAATTACCACCCCCCACCCAAGAAACTTTCATTTTAAAATTTTATTTTTTAGGATGAAAAAATTTTTTTGGATTTTTGCCCCTTGCTCTTCAAAAAATTTTGGGACGAAAAATTTTTTTTTCGGATTTCTCCCCCCCCCCCCCCCCGCTCATTAAAAAATTTTGGGTTCAGTGTTACCCCCTCCAAGCTCAAGGTCCAGATCCGCCCTTGTCTCTAAGGAATTGTTTGAATATTTTCATGTTAGTTGATTGATACTCTAACTCTCATCATTACATGTAGTTATGATTAAACATCATCCATATGATTGTATTCCTACTTGTCATATTTGGTGTGTAGATCTGAATTATTTGATACATAATTAGATGGTCATTTTACGAATTTTTACATATTAGCGGGTTTATACGTGCATGGATTTAGTGGCGCCAGTAGATATTGTCACGCCAGTAAAAAAAATATTGCACGTATAAACAGTTACTGGCGAGAACTGGCGAGCAAGTCTTGACCTTGCATGCACTGATGCATGCTCGCCAGTAACTGTTTATACGTGCAATATTTTTTTACTGGTGTGCCAGTATCTGCTGGCGCCAATAAATCCATGCACGTATAAACCCGCTATATGTTCATTAGCATTGAACTTTTATGCCAAAATTGTACTATTTTAATATTGGAAACCTTGCCTTATTACATATACTCTTCGCAAATACGAAAACGAGGAATATATTGCATTTAATCGGTACAGTAAATGTCGTTCGTTGGGAAAATATTTTCATATAATTGTATTTAGTGCACGAATTTTGAAAAATTTTCAAAATGCCCGTCTGTCTGCCCGTCCCTCCGTCACGTTTCTTGTAAGTACGATAACTTAAGAAAGAAACTTCGATGATATTACTTCATTACAACCAAAAATCATATATATTTCAATCACTTAACCACAGCCATTTAAAAAATCACCCACTTTTAATGCCCCGACCGTAATTTTTCAATTAAAATTCTTGGCTTACGAAATTTGAAGGTATCGATGACGAACAACTCGTTTCCTAGTTTAATAAATAAATACCCATTATTTCTGCTTACATCATTGTTAAAAAATATTATTTTGGGTTTTCAGCAGATAACTTTCAAAGAAAAAATTCGTTTCTTTCATATACCATTGGTGCAAGTCTGACCAAAATAGAAGACCAACAAGACTCCCCCTACGGTGACTTGTCGACTTCTTTCATACACCTACCATATCTAAGATTCAGCATGAAAAGCAATAAAACAACTACTCTTTCTATATATTGATGATTCAAGTCTGATCATGCTGATATATATAATATTAAGTATCTCTAGCCCTACCTAGAGGATACTACATCACAATCAAACGTTTATTACATTTCAAAGTCAAGAAAATACTAAAAAGCACAAAGAAAATAGTTATAAATATAGAAAGAGTGGTTGTTTTATTGCTTTTCATGCTGAATCTTAGATATGGTAGGTGTATGAAAGAAGTCGACAAGTCACCGTAGGGGGAGTCTTCTTGATCTTCCTTTTTGGTCAGACTTGCACCAATGGTATATGAAAGAAACGAATTTTTTCTTTGAAAGTTATCTGCTGAATACCCAAAATAATATTTTTTAACAATCGTTTCCTAGTTATTAATTATTTAATGTTTGAAAAATGTAATTTTAAAGGAACTGTAATTCGAAAATAATAAATCAAAATGTTAAATTTGGATTTATGGGTAATAGCTGCTTTTAAATTGTGTTAGTTTTTAAGTAAAAAAAAATACGACTTCTCGAAAAACCGACCCTTTCCTTTTTTAATAATAACGCACGCCAATGACTGAAATAAGTTTTGTTTTACTCAAGAAAAACACAGTGGAGGTCTTTGATACCGAACCAAATTTGGTTGAAATCGGGTGACTAATAACTGTGATATGGAGGGGGGACATTAAAAGTGTGACACGCTGTATACTGAGTGCACATACCACAACCTATTCCCAGCAAATTTTAAACACTTAACAATCATAATATTTAAAATCAAAATATACAAGCTCGTTATAGAAAACTGTTTCTCTAACCTAAGAGAGTTCAAGTCTCAGCTGCGACCGATGGTAATGTCGCAGGGAATGGTTGTGGTGTAGTTGTTGTTGTGCATGTGTACGGGTTCAGTGGTGGAATAGCTATGGCTAAACACCACCAGGGTGTTAATATAAAGAAAACGCTGAAATAGAAAAATAAAAAGGGTAAGTTATCAAGAGGTGTTACTGCAGTTATCAAGGAGTGTCCCTGTGATTTGTGAATTCTAGAATGGTCTCTAAAATAGAATCTGTCCACGCAATTGCGTGAAACACTGTATGATTGTAGTCCCAATAAAGAATGTTCCTATAGTCCAATTAAAAGGTAAAAAATTGCTGTGCCCATATTGAGGCGTAAAATAACAAGTTACTCTCACAAAATCAACAAAAAGCTCGCCAACATAATTAGAATATCATCACCTGCGACGCCATATCACGTCGTTTTGATTCCACAAAACGCAGCGAAACATTCATCTTATCTACCCTTATTTTTCATATCATCCCCATTGTTTTATCTATTGTGTACAATATTTACAAAGGGAAAGAGTAAGGGTAAGGTGTAGCCCGAGGGAAATTAGACGGAAGGAAAATTAGCATTTAGAAAAAATTATGCAATATTCTACCCTCGCTTTATTTTATACGGTGGGACCGAGCTACGCGCCGAAAATATTTCAAAATGTCACATCGAGGAAAATGCCTAATTAGGAAAATATGCTTTGTGATATTTTGTCGGTTTAATGTACGGGGCAGGTCAGAAAATTGGCTTTCGTACCATTTTTATTTTTAATCTTTTTCTTGTTGTAACGCTAAATCTGCATAAGGTGTCTGACGTTATGTTATATCGCTCTTAAATTTTTTATTTATGTTTATAATCTATACATAAAGATACCTGTAGTCGACACACACGTGCTGACAGGCTTCTTGAGGGTGCATATACAGAGTGTTCGGAAAATGCTTCAGGAAACTTTAGAAAGTGATAATTTTTGCAAAAATATGAAAAAAGTTTTTCGCAAAGTAGTGCTCAGCATAAAATGACTCGCGGAGATACAACTTAAACAACAGACTTTGTACAATCTTCACCGATACATGTTCCTTGAATCGAAAATCATCATTTAAGAGCAGACCCAAATGTTTACACATTTTGTCTATTAAGAGGCTTCTATACCTACACCGAAACTAGTTTTGCAATAATTTATGTTAAAATCGTCTGATTTTGATGCGGTTTGCATCAGTTTTCTTAGAAAAAAATGTAGTTTTGTGAAATCCTAAATTCATATTTTTGATTACGAATAAATTATATTGTATAGAAAGAGAAATGAAAAATGAAGGTCATTTCACAAAACAATGAATTATTTTAGTAATTTTGACATGTTTTTTGTTTTAAAATAATGTAACAAGTATTAATTTGAAAAGAACAATGTGCATTTTAAATGATCCGTATAATGTCGCCCTCTAGCCAAGCTATTCAGTACAGACACAAGTGCAATGCTATGCATCCTATCCGAAGTGCCGCGCCGTGTGCAAAAATAAGGGTTGAGGAATTTTTATTGTTCCGAATTCCTACTTTTATAGTTTTTACCTGCTTATCTTGACACAATATTTTATTCAGATATGTTCCATCAGCCGTTAGTGTCGCAAGTATTGTTTTCAGTTGTTGTGTTCTTTATTGTGTATTCGTTGTGTAGTGTAGAGATTTTTATAATGGGAAAATTAATAAATACTAACAGCGGACAGCAAAGGAAACATCTTTATTTAAGTCAACGTCGTTGTAGTCGCAGACGGGCTCAAAAGAGACGGTACGTAACTATTTAAATACTTTTTCTCTATTTTCGTGTATTATACAGGGTATCTCTTTTAAATGTGGAAGAAGACTATATGTAACTTTCTTATTTATAGAACGATTTGAATATATTTTTTAAATATAGAGCCGTAAAGTTTGTATCAGTAGGTAACACTAATTTTGTTTTAATTTAATTACATGGTCTCCTACGATGTATTTTTTATCACCAAAAATCACAGTAATATTAGCGATTTATTTTAAATTGATGATAGTAAGTATTGATTGATTTATTCTATTATATTATTCATCAGCATCCCTTAAAATTTCTTGATACGTTTGGCGACGAGCGGGGTTTGGAAGGGGTACACGTGGTCTTTGCGCATCTTTGGTTGCAGGTAGTGTATCCTCTTAACAAATTTACATTGGATCTGGTTCTTAAATTTTTGGGATCAAATACCATTACGTTATTTGGTTTTATTTTTACCGATTTTCGGATAATAATAATAATAAAGTCTTTATTGGGAGAGCATGTACAATATGTACATACATAGAATACATCCGTTCGCAAAGGTGAAGCCTAGCCACAGCTATTCAACTTAACTTAACCTTACCTAACATAGCCCAACATAAAATACATAATAGTGGTTACATAAAATGAATACGAATTGAATACATCAACAGCCTTAGCTGTTTTTCATAAAGATTAAAGCCTAAGGAACAATTTAAGACATGTCCTAAAATAAACTGGCTGTACTTTCAAAATGGCGGCCATATGTTAAAAAAAAACTGTTGCCAATGTTATTTTTGTCATTTAACACAAAAACTAAAAGACGGACAAAAACTTTTTTCACAAAGAACAACGTGCATAAAATTTTCTACAATTTTGTCCCAGATAAATGAGTCCAAAATTTAAAAAAAACATGGAAATTCATATATCGGTAAATCACTTAGAGGAAACAACTGTGACAATTATTGTAAGGCGTATAATATAACTATATTATTAACATAACAAAAATAGAATAAACTGAAAATAATTAATAATAGTAATAATATTATAATTTGCAGACATTTATCTCGAAAACGGTAACAATGGTATCTGGAAAATGGTAACTCCTATCCAAATATTGTATAGGAACAAAATTGTAGAAAATTTTATGCACTTTGTTTTTTGTGCAGAAAGTTTTTCTCCGTCTTTTTTAGTTTTTGTGTTAAATGACAAAAACAATATTTGCATTTTTTTTAACGGGCGCCATTTTGAAAGTACAGCCAGTTTTGTTTTTTTTTTTAGGACATGTCTAAAATTGTTCCTTAGGCTTTAATCTTTATGAAAAACATTGCCCCCAAGGATCGGCGGGGGGTGCACGGACACTTAGGGTGGGCTCCCTTAGTAATTATAGTACGTATAGTACGTGAATAGAGGAAAAATAAAAATTTCACGGATAAAATGAAAATGAAAAAATAGTAGCCACGAAGGAAATAATAATTTACACACTCAGCGAGGTGTGCAAAATTAAATTCAAAAACTATACAAAAACAGGGAAACTACCGATAACTTAACTCAGCAAAATATCAGAAGCTCTTTAAGCCTGTATTTTTTTATTTTATTTTTGAACGGTTGCTTATTACTCATACCACTTCTGTAAATCTTTATGGCCTCCAATAAAAAATCTAAAAAGTTCCGTATTGCCTCGCTTCACCCAGTTTAAATAAGGGGTATTGTGGTCACAAAGACGATTTCAAAAAACCGTAATAACTTCTTTTTTGGCGTGTCGCTCGACTTGTCGGTATGCCCCCATAAACCGCTACTTGCAGTGGCACAGTTTCGTTTTTATTGCACATAATGCAGCGCCAGCAAACCATACCTTGTGGATTTATTGCAGGCCGGGGTGGATTTTATTATTTTTAGTGTTTTTAGACTTTTTCCGTGTTTGCCTTTTAACAGCTGTTTTAAATATTTGAATACAAATAACCTGCACAGGGGCATTCGGAACTGCCGTTATTTCTGCTTTTTGCCATCTGCGGTGTATGCAGCAAGGCGATCCGGGTCCGGGTTTTCGGTGAATTATTCAAATTGGGGCAGTTTTAATTTATAGGACGTCGTATAAGAGTTACTGAGTTGTTAATTATGGCATTTATGATGACTTCATGACTCCGTTGACTTCCAAAATAAATGGTAAATCGTTTTAAAAGATAATAAAATATTTCACTACGAGGTAAAAGTATCCAGCTAGAGCAGGCATATGCATAATTATATACTAGTTCTGTGACGAACCTTTCCGAATGCGATTTTGAGAGAAAACAGTGTGTGTGTGTGTGTGAGTTACTGGCCATATGCTAGTGAGGAGTACAGTACCCTGAAACGATTTCAAAATGGCCTTTATTATATCCATAGTGCCCTTCGTTTCTGATATACAGCGTGTATTCTATTTGTTGCCAAAATTTCGATCGGCCATATTTTTTTTATTTCTCTTCATCAAATCGAACCAAATTTAGTAAACATGTTTCACTACTAGAGGTTTTCAGAATTCAGTACCGCAAACGAAGAATATCAGGAACGGACTCAATTTTTTTCTTTTGGCATTTGCTTTAAAATATCACCCTGTATATGAATTTTTAGATTTTGATTTTTCAATACCAAATTTAAAAATACTCTATCTAATAACGTATTTATACCATGTAATTAATTTATTTGGCGCACTTTTAATGCTTCGAGAATTAACAACAGTTTCATAATAAATCAATTTTAAAAATATTTGGGATCCTCCCGGCTACAAAAACCCTTCCAAATTCACTTTGTTTTAAATAAAATGGAAAATTTCAATGACTGATAAAATATATTGTATTTTTCGGACTACCGCCATGACTTAATGGTAACAAAATATAAATAATCTAGTATATTTTTTTTAAATGCTGTTTTATATATCATTAAAAAGATTTATGGCCTTTCAGATGGTCAAAAATATACTGGGTCTCATTAAAAAAAAAAAAGCGAAGTAATGATTTTTGGAAAGTACATGTGATTTTCAATAACTTTTATTTTTTAACTGTTTTACGTAACTCCAAAAATAAAGAAGTTAAATGAGTTTCTAACGTTCGCGCGACCACCCTGTACATAAAATACGTTTCTGGAATTGCAACCTGAGATACGAGCTCCTATTATAACAATTTTTGCTCACTTTACGTTAGACGTAGCATCATAGAAATCGCTTAAACCAATTCACGTACATTCGGTTTGTTAAAAATTCGACTTAATTAGATTAGATATTCAGAATTTAAAAACATTTTGATTTTTGGTTTTTGAAATACGGCCCCCGTAAAATTACCCATTTTAAACATTAAATAATCAATAAATTGGTAACGAATTTTTTTTAGAAAAAAAGTCATTCTTTATTTCATCTTTACATTCATTTTTTCTACCACTCCATATCATCGACACTTTCAAATTCGGTAATCCTTCATGTCCGAATAATTTACAGAGCCGATGGCCCAACATTTTTAGCAATTTCTCACTGAAAATTTTTGGCCTAAGAAATGTGAAAGTATCGATGATATGGGATGGTAGAAAAACTGAATTTAAAGATAAAATGTAGAATGACTTTTTTTTGAAAAAAATTTTGTTACCAATTTGGAGGATGCATGAAGGATTATCGAATTTAAAAGTGTCGATGATATGGAGTGGTAGAAAAAATGAATGTAAAGAGGAAATAAAGAATGACTTTTTTTCGAAAAAAAATTCGTTACCAATTTATTGATTATTTAATGTTTAAAATAGATAATTTTAAGGGGGCTGCAATTCGAAAATCAATAATCAAAATGTTAAATTCTAGATATGGGGGTTCTACAAGCATGCTGATCAATAATATTCCATTAATTTTTCAACAAAAAAAAAATGCCTAATATGACTTCTCGAAAAATCGACCCTTTTTTTCTTAATTAAAATGCACGCCAATAACTGAAATAGGTCTTGTTTTACTCAAAAAGGATATAGTAAAGGTCTTTGATACCGATCCAAATTTGGTTGAAATTGGTTGACGAATAACTGAGCTACGAAGGTGTGTCCACTTGATATGGGTCATACTGTATATAAAACATAGTATATTAAAAGAGAACATGTGCATAATTAAAAATAAAAAATATACATACGTGGATACATTACAAAGATACACTGTCATAACAATTTAAAATTAATCATTTATACCCGCATTTAAGAACTCATCAAAATTATAAAATGCCTTTTAACCATGCATAAAACAAGTTAAAATAACTAGATTTTCGAACAGACCCACCTCGAGAAATCATACCTGCTCCCCCTGCCCCCTCCGAAATTGGCTACTTCCATCTGTCTATACACATATTTTTTTCTCTAATACGGTAGAAAATAGAGAAACGATCTTGAGGCCATTTGATAGAGCATATAGCACCTAATGAAATAAAAATTGATTTATATTAATTAAAAAAGTTCATAGCATAGAAACCATGCTGAATCGAAAACATCTTAAGTTTATTTTTAATAACCTGAAGAGGCCTATTACAGTAATTTGTCTTTTTTATATTGCAACATATTATCAAGTAGCATTTGGAGTTTAGCAAAAGAGACATTTCCCACTTTTGACAGTTACAGCTTTAAAAAAATGTTAACGGTAATTTCAGTGTAGTGTATTTTTTGCACCCAGTGTGTTCTAGAGCACAAAGCAAAGTAACCGCCTTCTAAGCAAAAATAACGTATTCAAACGAGTCTTGAAATCTGCATGAAATCAATGAAATACTAGAAACCGTTTATTGTGGGAATACCGTAAAAATAACGTTTAAACTTCTGAGAAAAAAATGTAATAACACACGTATCTGAAAATAAAATCTGTTGTTAAAAAGTATTCAAATAATATGTAAAGCGTCGAAAATAGACTCCTTGTCCAAAATAATGAGGTAGAAGTGTCAATCTTTGTCATGTTTCCGCCAAATTGACTTCCTGTTCGGAAGTTAAATGCTCTTTAAGTATGCAAAGGCGAATAATAGAAATTTGGACAAAAGTTAGAGAAACCGTTGCGGGATGGAATATTTAATGGCCACTTGTGAATTATTTCCTATTTTGACTGAAACGTCACAATATGAATATGTCAACGTGGGCACTGTGACGGGACAGCTGAAGAGATTATGTGGTGCAATTGCGATTTCAATGACTCTCGACCGTTTAATCTAGCGGAAGAAATACGTTTTATACTTCCGCTTTGATTTTATCGGCAAATCTCATTATGTTGCGGTAATTCCGTTGAAGTGTCTTTGCATCTATGCATTTCTTCTCTGGCCGTTTCGTACTCTGATCGGTTTGATGGATGTTGAGATAGTGTCCAGTGGTCGAATGTCCGTTACGTCGAGATGGAATCTCGAGGTTTCTTAAATATTCCCACATTGATTAGCGATTAACGCTGCTTGAGAGTTCTGAAATCTGACGCAGCTGAAGATGCTGTTAAGGTGAATTTGTTTTTTTTTTTTGTATTTCTTATGCATACATGCTATTTTATATGTATAAAGTGTATTAACTCGAGGACGTAACGGGAAAACGGGAAAACGGGAAAATTAAGTCGAATTTTTAACAAACCGAATTTACGTGAATTGGTTTAAGCGATTTCTATGATGCTATGTCTAACGTAAAGTGAGCAAAAATAGGAAACAAGATAATTCACTATCACAGTATGATGATCAATAATATTGCATTCGTTTTTCGACAATAAAATGCTTAATATGACTTCTCGAAAAATCGACCGTTCTTTTGTTAATAAAAATACACGCCAATGATTGAAATAAGTTTTTGTTTTACTCAAAAAGGATATAGTAAAGGTTTTTGATACCCAAATTTGGTTGAAATTGATGACCAATAACTGAGTTACGAAGGTATCATATGAAATGGGTCACACTGTATATCTTAATATATGTATGTACTAATTTTTACTTCATTATACTTCACAACATTATACATTATACGTGTCTGACTGTGTAATTACACTGAAAAGGTAAATAAAGAATTTGAATTTGACTTGCTTTTACTTAAAATTGGAGGTATCAAACACCTACGTCACTAAGCTTGGCCAAAACTATTGGCTGCATACATTCAACAGGAACTTTTCCTATTATTTTTGCATAGCAAACAATTACACATTTTGATCGAGATGATCAGTAAAATCTACATTTAGGCACCACACTCAGAGGGCCGTAGCTCCCTTAAGCAGCATTTCCGAACATATATTTATTTATAGGAAGTTTTCTTACTATTTTACTTCCACATCCAGTGGAAGTATAGTAACGACAAAAAAATGTTTAAAAATTTTTATTGTTTAAATAGGCTTAGAATGTCATGAAACGTCGAGATTTCAAGTTTGAGCGAAAATAAAATTTGTCTGTCGGTCTGTAACTTTTTTTGTGCGCACGTTTACTCTGGAACCGTTTGAGATATTGACTTGAAATTTGGTACACATATGTACTTTAACGAGATCTAGAACTAGATTATATTTTCATCTTGTTCCGTCGAAGGGTTGGGGGATAAATTGGGGTAAATTTGGAGTAAATAGGTAAATCAAGCAGGTGAGAGTTCATAAAATTGATATTTAGTATAGACAAGAGGAGCTAGGGTCTTAAAAAAAAATTTTGGCATTAGCCATCCTCATTACCACCCCCACACCATTATTAAAGGGGATGAAAAAAAAATGTGATTTAGTGTGTGTACAAGAACCAGAAACCTCAAAATATTTTTTTACTTTATCCACACCCCACTCCCACCCCCTGTCACCACCCCCACCCCACTACCGATGTGGGGTACCGTTTTATGGGTTTTTGGGGTAGAGTATTTCAAATAATATATTAAAAAGTTCCATAAACAATTATTTCCAGATACAAAATTTTTGTGTGACTTGGATAGGAAATCCGGATGTGGAAATAGTGATTCCTTGGGCAGCGGTTTTACATGTAGAATCAGCACCTAATGGGCAATGGGGGGATTTTAAAACACCCTGTATAAAAGACGTGCATACTAGTCGAATTGAGAACCTCCTCCTTCGCTTAAAAAGCGTTCATAAACATTTCAGTCAGACTGTAAGACCAATAAGATTTCCAGTAGGTAGCTAATTACACTCTGAGCCTAAGAACTGCCTCGGCAAGCCCGATATTAATCTGCAAAAACTAACTTTGACGTAAGAAACTTTAAAACCCCATTAAAATAAAAACCCACTTTGCCTGAAAATTTATAAAGTCTAAGGAGGCGAGTTCTTAAGGCAACGTGTCCCGTAATTAATTAAAGGGACATTAAGTAATCCATCACGGAATTTAATTCGGTAGGTAATAGAAGTAAAGTGCAGTGCTCTTAAAATTAAATCCTCTCAAGGAACACCGTGGAAAACGGAATGGCAGATCCTTGACAACCTTAAGCCAGCGACGTCCTTGCTTGGTTACCCTAAAACGACTCACGCTAAATCTGGGGAAGTTGACATTTTATACACTCGCAGGATTTCAGTGTTTCAAGGGCCGCATATACACAAGAAACAATTAAATACTGAAAATGAGTAGGGCAATCGAATAGAATATACCATTAATTGAAAGTGTTGTAAAATAAATGAAGTGCAACGAGTACACTAAGATAAACAAATTATAAATGAAGTAATGGCGGCTAATGTACAAAGAAAAAATTAAAACTTTCTATAATTTGCATTTAGAAAAGTTTTGCCGAGGCTGTGCCACTAACAGGCAATCGCGACAGATGACATGGTGCTGTCAAACGTACCCTTCAGCAAAGAGCGGTCAATCAGAACTTGAATAATTTATGAATCACAAAACCTCTACCAAGTCGTTGTCAATAAGAACTTGCAATAGGTGCAATATATCGAAAATTTATTTGGACTTCTTAGTTTAATGAAAGTTTTTGAGATACATCAAAATTTCTCACCTATAAGTGTGTTTATTTCCTGTACAAAATAAGATCCAGCGCAAAATGTATATCTGCATTGTACGCATAAAAACTTTAATAATGTCATACCTATATATATATATTTTGGGTAATTTTTGTAGCAAAAGTATCTTCTTCAATTTCTACATTGTTCCGACATTTGGTCTTATCCCTAAATCGAAAAATTTAATATTTGAAGAAGTATTACTGGTTTATTTTTTAAACATAGCATATTTGTATTTTTTGTGGTTGCTGAAGTCGAAATTAAAAAAATCAAAAATATGGGGGGTTGAATTCTTCTAAAGCAAATGCTTTAAACGGACAAAGGAATTAATCAGCTAGCTAGATAATGCTATATTTTAACAAAATAACAATATCTTCGTTCTTTACGCTATACAAACGAAAAATCAGTTCAAAGCTTAATTAATAACACAAGTCTACAAAAAAAGGTTTTGTCCTAAAGTTCTGATCTAACTTTATTTCTGAAGTATTTTGACGCATGAAGTCAATTTTGGACACAAAAATTTTTTATCGTGTCAGTTTCCCTCTGCCACCTTTTATCTCCTAAAAAGGACGATAATGATGTTTTCCTTCTTATATCGGCAGTTAATAGACAATATTTTTTTATTTGTAAAGTTCTGAGCATGATGATGTCGACATTACCAAAATTTGAATCTTCCAGCCCATACCAACCCTTACTGCCTCCCCAACAAACACTAATAAGTCTAAAAAACGGTTTATATGCTGCAGAAGCTTACGTCGAAGAACGGTAAACTTTAACAACCGTAGTGCAATTGAAAAGGCATCGCCCTGGAGGAACCGCCTTATTGATCACAGCACCACTATACCAGGTAGCGTGATTAGATTTACCCTCTTCAAATATATTTGCCTGTCTAAAGTATTTGACATGATAAAAATGATTCAAAGTAAATCAGCAACTTAAAACTAATCTAAGTGCGTTCAATAAAAATTAATAAAAGAAATAAATTAGTTATTTGGTTGTCTTTCTGTTTTTAGTGGGTTTTAAGTGCATCTTTCCAATAAAAGCATTTTGATGAACTCTGTTGTGTTCTGTCAAATAAAAAAAAAATGGTTTTGGTGGATGACATAAAAAAATATGTTGAGGTTTCTAGTTCTTGTACACACACTAAATCACATTCTTTTTTCACCTTTAATAAAGGTATGGGGGTGGTAATGGGATGGCTAATGCCAAAATTTTTTTTGAGACATTATAGATTCTCTTGTATATACTAAATACCAATTGTATGGACTCTTACCTGCTTGATTTATCTGTTTACCCCCATTTAGCCTAATTTACTCCCCAACCCTTCAACGGAATAAGATAAAAATATAATCTAGTTCCAGATCACGTTAAAATACATACGTGTACCAAATTTCAAGTCAATATCTTAAACGGTTCCAGAGTAATCGTGGCGCACAAAAAAGTTACAGACAGACCGACAGACACAAATTATTTTCGCCTCAAACCTAAAATCTCGACGTTTCATGACATTTTAAGCCTATTTGAACAATAAAAATGTTCATTTTTTGTCGTTACTAAATTCGTTGCTAGGTATACTTCCACTGGATGTGGAAATAATAATATAAAACTTCTTTTGTTTTATTTCTAACAAACCAGCTTCTTCAACTTTGGAAATTGTATTAAATGTATTTTTTAACAAACACGATTTAACTGTAAAAAAAATTGATAAAAAAATTTCTTTTGAAGAACCCTATGTGTTATACCGTGTTAGAATCTGTATTAAACGGATAACTTTTTTGTATAGTACATTTTTTTCTGCTAGGGTCACTTAAAAATTAACTAGAATTTTTTTGTGAACAAAAGTATTCACAAAACCATTTTTTTTATTTCACAGAAGATAACAGAGTTCATGAAAATACTTTTATTGGGAAGATACACCCACTTAAAATAAAATACAAGCAAACAACTCATATATATTTTTTTAATAACTTTTTAGTGAACGCACTAGGCAATTTTAAGTAAAAATACAGAACTGAAATAACTTTTGAAGCATCAACACCAGGTTATTTTGATCGAAATCACCCCACTTCGTTTGATTGTCCACTTCTGAGACACCCTGTACAGACAAGGAAAATATATTTTTTTAAAAACCGCTGCCCAAGGAATTACTACTTCCACATCCAGTTTTCCTACCCAAGACTCTCACAACGAAAACATTTTGTATATGGAAATAATTGTTTATGGAACTATTTATTTAATATTTGAAATCGTTTACCCCAAGAACACATAAAACGATATGCCACATCGGTAGTCGGTTGGGGGTAGTGATAGGGGAGTGGTAGTGGGGATGGATGAAGTAAAAAAAAATATTTTGAGGCCTTTGCCCAAACCACAATTGTTTTCACCCTTTTATAATGAGGTGAGGGTAGTAATGAAGGTGGCTAATGCCAAATTTTTTTTTGAGACATTGGCCTCTCTTGTATATACTTAATACCAATTTTATGGACTCTTACCTGCTTGATTTACCTATTTATCCCCCATTTACCCCAATTTACCTACTCCCTAACCCTTTCACGAAATAGGATGAAAATATAATCTAGTTCCAGTCCTCCTTAAAGTACATACGTGTACCAAATTTCAAGTCAATGTCTTAAAACGGTTCCAAAGTAATCGTGCGCACAAAAAAAGGTACACAGACAGACCGACAGATAGAACATTTTTTTTGCTCAAACTTAAAATCTCGACGTTTCATGACATTCTAAGCTTATCTGAAAATTTTTTTTTTCTAATTTTTTTTGTCGTTACTATACCTACTTCCACTGGATGTGGAAGTAGAACTTATGACATTTTTGCTTGATAAATGCTTATACAACATACCGATCTATTTTAATTAATAGGTATAACACAATTGATATACTAGCATCTTGTTTAATTTAATGTACCTATTGACTCACAGACTCAGAAGAATAAAGAATTTTGAATTTGAATTAACTTTATGGAGTCAAAGATGGTTCTCAATGCAACCTGTCCAATAATAGTGTTCACGAGCAAATCGTTTACAACTGCATCTTGAAAATTAATATAGGTAATTTTTTTTTAAAGCACCGTGAACAATTTAGTGCAGACACAGTATCAGATTTAAATTTGAGGTTATATTAAGCACTGTAATAATTACGAAATCGACGAGATAACGACTGAATTCCTGAAACTCAACTACCTACCTATCAAGTTCTAACGAGTTTTTCTCTACTAAAAATGAGTTTTTGCCAACAGTAAACTACCTAATGATGACTGTGACGAATACTGTACTTCATTTTAATCTAATACAGAATACCAAAGATAGAACTGCATATCTAAAATGATATAGGTATGTACCTATAGGTAGGTATGTACCTACGTAATCCGCTTCTGGATAAAATTAACACGACTGTGGTGACTACTTTTCAACCCAAAAAAAATTCAAAGAAAAGGTGTTTTCATACAAATACACTGGCATAATTTAACTTCATGTTATAACCTATTTTATTTAACAAATCTGCCTACGTTTTAAACTGCATTCACTTAGTTAAGGCTCCTTTGTATGTATTAACACCATACACTATCTAAAAACACTGTTTTTTTACAATTTCTAGCAGTTTTGTTTAAATACATCAAGCATTGCCGTTTCTTAAGCTCACATGCAAATAACGCCACCGTACAACAATGCTCAGGCCATCAACTACTGTTTCTGACGCTTGTGTTTTGTTTGAAAATTGCACGGCCAACCACGTTACGTATGTACGTAACAATCTACCCAGTTCTTTTACAACATTATTTAGATTTCTTGTATCAATCGCTGAAAATATTCCAAATTAGTTTGTCGCAGATTAATAATAATTAGGTGGCTGTGAACAAAGTCTTCTACAAAGAACGGCAACAGTGCACAAACATTAGAAATGGACAGCTTGTGATTTTATTGTTTTCATCATAATCGAGGAGATTTGCTCGATTAGAATTTTTATTTATAATAGTAGGCGCAGAAAGTAAGGTTAGAAAATTGGCGTAATAAGATACGAATACATGGCTTGCTAAAACTTTGCAGTCGTGTAGGTAATAACGTATACTTTACGAAAAAAAATTGTTTAATTGAATCATCTACCTCTAGAATGTAAGGGTGGAAAATAGTTCAGTGTTTGACGGCTTTTCGCTCAGAATTCTTTCGGATAAAACCGACTGACGTAAAATTTGGACAGTAATTAGGGAATAGCTCAAGGAACAAAAGTTATATAGGAGTGTCGATGTGTGCTTTTACTCTGAGGGTGGATACCACCCCTTCTCGGGGGTGGAAATTATTACATTCAAAATAACCACAGAAATCGATAGAGGAATAAATTCTAAAAAATGTTCTATGAAATTTTTTCGATGAGTCAATACTTTTTTATTTATTCGTGATTGAAAATGATTTTTCATCTAAAAAATGCATGCAAAACGATTTTTCACGAATAACTCCAAAACCTTACGGTCTATCAAAAAAAATGTTATAAGCAAAAATGAAGCCTATAAAATAACAAATCGATCGGTTTTTATTTCTGTAGATGCAATACGAACTGAGTTATGGCTCGTTGAATGTGAGTTTTTGTTCGCCGAAAACTGAATTTCGAACCTTTCAACGATAACGGAAAAACGAAAAATTTTTGGAGGAAAATATATTAAGACATATTTAAAAGTACTTGAAAAGACCTTTAAAATGAGCTTTGGTAAAAGTTGTTAGCATAAAAACTAACGGAGTTATGATGAAAAGAAAATGGTTGTCTCGTTTTTTTCAGTAATGGAACCAATGGCTTCACCGCAAGAATTGAAACTGAAGGTTTATAGTTTACTTTATTTAAGTACTAACAATATGTTCTAGATTGGGATGCCTAGATTTGAAAAAAAGTGATTCTTTAGGGTTGCCATAAATGTCCGGAAACTATATCGGGACACTATGTATTTCCCTAATAAAAAGGCATATATGTTAAAGAAAAATATATCATTGTCTTTTTAACAAAATTAAAACTGCTCCTTATTTTAAGAAATTTCATTGTTTTTATCGTGACGTCAAGACAATAACGGTGACTGTCCCGACGACCGTCCCGATATATCGGGACGGTTGGCAACCCTATTCAAATTTGAACTAATTTTTGAAATTTATTAAAAATTTATTTTTCTTTCATAATAACTCCAAAACTGAAGAAGATACTTAAAAAATGCTGGAGTACAAAAATTTAGTTTTTTTTACTGAAAATTTTGTGTTTTTTTTTATTTCTCTAGGCTAAAAATTAATTGAGATATCACCCTTATAAGTTTGCATTTGAGTGCGAGGACCACCTTCCCCGAACCCTATAAAGTCAAAAATCTCAAAAACGAAAGGTTCAAGGAACTTCAACTTTACATGCTTTGTAGCACTTAAGATTCCCTGCAAAATGGTTTTCGGAGTGATTAAATAGCTTAAAAATGAAGGAGGTTATCGTTGAAAAACCAATCGCATTTTATCGGTGAAATTTTCGGTGCAGGTAAATTGTTTTATTCTCGACAATTTTGGAGCATTTATAAATATATGTAAACACGTATGCCTGTATCTATATATGTATGTATAAGTATAACCTCATACACGATGCGCTATGAGTCCTTTATTAAGGCTACCACTAAAAACAGTGGTGTGAAATTATCGTCCCTTGTTCCGACAGTTGATGCTCTGAGTAAGCACATTAAGAGGGTTTATATACAAACTCAGATGTGGCTTGGGAACAAAAATATTCGTCCAACTGATTGGGGATGGATTAATAATGAAGGATCTTTACTACCAAGCAAAATCTTCTGATGATCCATAGATTTTCAATAATAAAACATGCAATTATAATGTACATAATTTTTTTATTTTTCCCCTTTAAACTAATTTCATAATTTCAGTTTTTAATTACTTCCACGTCCAGTGGAAGTATAGTAACGACAAAAAAAATTTTAAAAATTTTTATTGTCCAAATAGGCTTAAAATGTCATGAAACGTCGAGATTTTAAGTTTGAGCGAAAAAAAATTTCTGTCTGTCTGTCGGTCTGTCTGTAACTTTTTTTTGTGCGCACGTTTACTCTGGAACCGTTTAAGATATTGACTTGAAATTTGGTACACATATGTACTTTAACGAGATCTAGAACTAGATTATATTTTTATCTTGTTCCGTCGAAGGGTTGGGGTGTAAATTGGGGTAAATTTGGGGTAAATGGGTAAATCAAGCAGGTAAGAGTCCACGAAATTGGTATTTAGTATATACAAGAGAAGCTAAGGTCTCAAAAAGAAATTTTGGCATTAGCCACCCCCATTACCACCCCCACCCCCTTATTAAAGGGGATGAAAAAAATTGTGATTTAGTGTATGTACAGGAACCAGAAACCTCAAAATATTTTTTTACTTCATCCACCCCCCCACTACCACCCCCCTATCACCACCCCCACCACTACCGATGTGGGGTATCGATTTATGAGTTTTTGGGGTAGAAGATTTCAAATATTATATTATTAAAGTTCCATAAACAATTATTTTCACATACAAAGTTTTTTCGTTGTGAGTGACTTGGATAGAGAATCTGGATGTGGAAGTAGTGATTCCTTGGGCAGCGGTTTTTTAAGTAAACATGGTAGTTAATATTACCACGAGGGCGGTTTGCAATAAATCATAAATTGTATTATAAACAGTGACGGGACTTTAATTCATTATAAATGCACCATTAAAACATTTCAAGCTGTTGAAAACTAATTTTTCTTTAAATTTCCTCATAAGGGGAGGGTTTAAAGGGTTGAAACGTTGTAACACACCATCAATTATGTTCAAGAACATGAAATAATGTTTATTCTACATATTTGAATACGATTTCAATATATGTAAGGCTTAAATCTATGGTTTTTAAATTTTTTGTCAGAAGGTAGTTTTCACCCCCAAAAAACAAAAAGCACACATCAGGAACATATAACTTTTGAAGAGGAAGGTTAAATAAACTCAATTATAAATTTTCATCAAAATCGATGTTATCCGAAAGAATTTTGAGGTAATAAAATATCCTATTTTTACCGTTAAACACTAGACTAAAATATAGAGAAATATTTTTAGTAAACATCTCTTTAATTATTAATCCTACATCAATAAACAAAAAACATAATTAATTCCCAGTTTGTACTTTCTGCAATTGGTCTGTAACATTTTTTTCTATAAAGTAATACTTTTCGATATACTTGACGAAAGCCGTTTGGAAATAATTTTTTTTTAAGCTAAAATCGCAATTTTGAAGTCGTTATAACTTAAAAACTATCAATTTATGTGAAAAATTGCATAGAACCTTTTCTTCTTAAAATCGTATTATATTTCAGCTCCAATAAATATATATTTTTTTAAGTGCCACCTCCTGAGAGGGGGTGGCATCCGCTCCCTATAAATTAGCAAGCCAGTTACTGTACTATGAAGTGAATTATGCTTTATTTCGTAAACCTAAGTACTGTGGGTAGGTACCTATAAGTACTGTGTTGGGAGAATAAATGGTTAATTAATTCTAGCGATATACATATAAATTACATTTTTTTACTAACGCAAAAGAATTCTCCATCCATGTTTCGAACTGTTCGTATCATATAACGTTCGTCGTCTATCTATTTTTATTTATTCAAAATTATAGCAGCCTCTGTGTACATCTATAATTTGAAGAATTTGATATTATAATGCATGGACACATCCTTAAAATCCATTGAAATCGCTACAGTATTTACACGTCACCAGAGCCACCGCGTGTTTATTTACCTTGTTCTTCAAAAAATGCCGTTGTCAGAAATCCCGATTCGACATAGAAGTATATGGAGCGCGTACCCCAGGCAGGTGAGAGCATGTGGCACATGCTATTTTTTTCACAAAAAAAGCCCTTATAAGGGGCTGTACGTACATAGTTTCCACTTTTTAGGTGTTTTTTCTGCGTATCAAGATTAGATTGCTTTACAGCGGGACACAGGATTGCATTTGAGGCTTCAGAGAGGGGTTGCAAATTAATTATGGTAAGTTTCTGGTGACAGCTTTAGAAAAGGGATGAATGGAAAGCAATTCTGTGTTTTAAAACTGGGGATCGAGTGCTCGTGCCCTGCGCGCTTGCCCGTGGTTTGCAGATTAATTTTTACTTACTACCTAAGGATAATAAATATCTTTTTTGGGCTTTTTAAGTGAAATTACTGTTTTATGTGTTGATTTATGAGGTATTAATAGGGCAGGTTTATTACCTTTGTGAAGGTACTTGGAATTTCAATTGGGATTGTCGTATAACTTTGTTTTGAAATTTTGTCGTGCATTTTTTACGGAAATTAATTCAACAGATTCTTATTTGTTACCTACTAATTAATAATAATTATTGAATTATAAATAATAGTTGTAGTTCAGTGCACTTAGACGAAAAAAGTAAGTTATTAGAAAATTTATTGGACCTGAAAGGATTTGCTTAAAAACTTCTTTAATGTCTTTATATAATCATAAATGAAGTTTCCTACTACTTTTTTCCAAATTATTTTTTTTAGCACTTTAAAGACCCGTTTTGTTATGAAGTTATTTTAAATAATATGTTATAACTCGAAAAACTTTGGTTATTATGGCTTGAAAATATTCACCTGAAGGTTCACGCGACCACAGATTATAATCTGGTGTTTAAAAAAATTAATAAATAAACAGGCTGCTTCAAAATGATTTTAATATTTTTAACAACTAGTGACGTTAAAAAATAACAGTATAATCCACAATAGCCCTGATGAAGACACTGAAGAAAATTTACTAAATATTTTATATGGATTACGAAAGTTATAGCAGCACGGTAGTTCGGTCGGTTAAGGCGGACAGAAGTTCTAGCTAATAAATCATTGCCGATAAGCCGAACCGGACCCACCCCACCCAACCACACGTCCACCAAGACGCTTCACGTCGTGGTTGTCTGGTCGGCTCCGGGACGGGTTCTGACTAGGCCCATCACATGTACTAAAATGTTGAATAAAATCTGTTTGAATTGAATTGTGTATTGAGTGGCGAATATGCTGACCGCGTTCTGGGTTCGAGCCCCAGCCCCGATACTGACAATACCGGTGGGTGTGGATGTATATCTGCGTTTTTCCAAATGAGTGTAACCCCCTTCCGGACAGCCTTGGCTTTGGATTTGGGTGTGTGGTGTGTTTATGTTTATAAATATATTTCTTTTAGGACCGGTACTTTCACTTAAGTATAAATATACTATCCGCCGAGTAACTGACAGATAAGATAACAGGAGCTTACTATCTGTAGGATAACTTGCATGCGTAATTTCATTCAAAATATACCCTCTATTATAGTCTTGTCAATGGATGGTTTCTAGAGGAAAATGCCGAGATCACAATTTTTGTCTTGAGGGCTGTGTTTGGACTATTTAGGAGATAAACATACCAAAAATCCCCGAACATATGAGGTGGGGGGTGCAGGAGGCACGAAGAAGGTTAGCCATAGTCAAAAAGTACGTACCTACGTAAAATTAAAGCCGACTAAATTTTCCACAATAATGTCTGTATTAATTTTTATCGTGTCTGTTATGGTTCAGTAATGGATTGTATATCTTTTAACTGTATTCCAAATTTATTATAAATTTATTATAAATTGAAAAAAAAATTTAATAATCAACGTGGAAAAAAATTGTTGTACAGATAGCCGTTTCATAGCAGACTGAACTCAAATATCGAATAAAAAATGTCTTTGTGTCTGTAAATATGTGTGTGTGTGTGTGTGTGTGTGTGTGTATGCATTACATTAACTGTGGAGGAACACTCTGTGAATAGAACTGAATTGTCGAGGATGACCGAATTGTCGAGGATTTCTCAGTCATCGACAATTTTTTATCGCTGCAATGAGATTCTCGATGCCTGCTTTGCACAGAAACGCAATAAAAAAAAATCCTCCAGAATTTGGGATTATGGTCAGTGTGTGAAAATCTGATTCATCATTAATTGTGGAGGATTTAAATTTATTGGTTTCAGCGCCCCCTATCGGTGTGTATACTTTTACGGTGATCTATTAACAGTGGAGGAATGTGTTAAAATATGTGTAAAAATATACCCAACGGTATGTCACATAATTGTTCAAAATAAGGATTTGGATGGTCAAAATTCTGAAAATTTGGTCATACCTTCAGTTTGTTGAGGTAATGACAAAACAAACATGAAAAAAAACCGCTGCCCAAGGAATCACTACTTCCACATCCAGATTTTCCATCCAAGTCCCCATTTACCCCAATTTACTCTTCAACTCTTCAATAGAATAGGATCAAAATATAATCTAGTACCAACATCTCGTTAAAGTACATACGTGTACCAAATTTCAAGTCAATATCTTAAACAGTTCCAGCGTAATCGTGCGCACAAAAAAGAGGTAACCCACTGCGCATCCATTTTACACGAGGAACTCCACTATGCATCCATACTACTTGAGGCAACCTATTGCGCATCAATACTATTCGAGAAGAGCCACTGCGCATCGATAATACTTGAGGAAACCTACTGCGCTTCCAAACTACTCTATGTAACCCACTGCGCATCCATCTAACTGAAGGAGGGAAGCCATTGTGGATCAATACTACTTGGGGTAACTCAACGCGCATCCATTTTATTCGAGGAAACCCACTGCGCATCCATACTACTCGAGGTAACCTACAGTACAACCATCCTACTTGGAGTTACCTACTGACCATCCATTGTACTCGAAGAAACCCACTGCGCATCCATACTACTTGAGGTAACCTACTGCTCATCAATGGTACTCGACGAAAGCCACTGCGCATTCCTAATACTTGAGGAAACCTACTGTGCATCCATATTCCTCGAGGGAACGCTCCGCGCATTCATACTACTTGGGGTAACCTACTGCGCACCAATTAGTACTCGAGGAGACCCACTGCGCATCCATCCTATTCGAGGTAACCCAGTTATTATAGAATCAAAAAAATAATAGAAGATATATAAACACCGTACAAGTTGCATGGTATTCTAATCCGAAATCGTAGAAGTTAGAGACACAGTAGTAGGGATGGATGAAGTAAAAAAAATTGAGGCCTTTGTTTCTTGTACACACACTAACTTGCAATTTTATTTTTTTCACCCTCTTTAATAGTGGGGTGGGGTGGTATTGGGGGTGGCTAATTCCTAAAATTTTTTTGAGACCTTCTCTTATATATACTAAATACCAGTTTTATGGACTCTTACTTGCTTGATTTACCTATTTACCCCCACTTACCCCAATTTACGTCTCAACTCTTCAACGGAGTAAGATCAAAATATAATCTAATTCCATCCTGCGCATCCATTGCATTCGAGAAAATCCACTGTGCATCGATAGTATTCGAGAAAACTCACTGCACATCCATAGTGATCAGGGAAACTCACTACGCATATATTGCACTTGAGGAAACCCACTGTCCACCCATAGTACTCGAAGAAACCCACTGCGCATTCATTGCACTCGAGGAAACCCACTGCGCATCCATTGTACTCGAGGAAACCCACTGCCCATCCACTGTACTCTAGGAAACCCATTGCGCATCTGTAGTACTCGACAAAACCCACTATGCATCAAACCTACTACCATCCCCGCTTTCACTCCTTCAAAAAGTGAACATCGAAATTTCGTATTATACGTATCTAATATATTTCAACAAAAAATAGTTCTGCCAAATTTGCATGCATCTAGATCTAACCATTTCCGAAAAAGTCTAAAATTTTTAACCCTCTCTTTCACCCTCCTAGGGGTCGAATTTCGAAAAATCTCTTCTTAGTGGTTGCCTACGATATTTGAGGAACACCTATTGAAAATCTGAAGTTTCTAGACTCAACGGTTTGAGCTGTGCATTAATAGATCGGTCAGTCAGTCAGCGAGTCATGGTATTCTTTTATATACATAAGATCTAGAGGGTGGTCACCCTGAAGAAATAATGGAAACAAATGTGAGAGAAGACGCTAATATTTCGCATGTAGTAAATACAATTGCGTGAAAGATCTAGGGGGTCGCCTAAAAAGAAATAATGAAAAAATTTTTACGGAGGGCAATAATATTTCGCACGTAGTTATCACAAGCTTTAGTGAAAACTATACAGTGTGGTCACTCTAGGCAGAGGAAAATAATATTTGGAATGTGGTTGTCACTATTGCCAGGAAGAAAACCTGATATACTTTTAGTTAAAAAATACATACAGGGTATTCATCATACAGACAAGATATTGAATAAAAGAAAGATGCTAAATAGAAAGGGAAGTTTTGCGTAAATACTTTTATATATTTTTATTCAATATTTCAGGATCCCTTAGTCCTAGAGTGATGAAATTTTACGGTACGTTATATAGTATCAATAAAAGTTATTATTTCTTGATACTGGCCAATATGAATTTCAATCTCTCTTATAGGTAATCCAATTTTTTTTCTTCGGTTTCCTTTTTTAATTTTGGTACCGGGATATGATTTCCTTATCAAATTTGCACAAAAAAGGCCCCCTTTGTTAAATATAATAGGACCAACCGTTTTTTTTTTTATAAAAACTTGTTTAAAATAGTTGTGGTTATTTTGTGGCCGAATTTCAACTAAAAATTTAAGTTCTGGCTTTGAAGTCAAATGTGGTATGTGTGATTTGACAACAAATCAATGGCACAGAGCATAAAATCTTAAGCTTGCGACCACGGGGTCCCGGGTTCGGATCCTGGCTAGGGTATGGATGAGTAGTGGCATCTTTCACGTGTTGCTGAGACGGTAGCACTGGGCTAGACCGCATGTCTCAGCTGCGGCAGATGGCAATGTCGCAGAAAATTAGTGTTGAGATATTGTCTATGTGTACGTGTCTTGGTTCAGTGCTGGTATAGCTACAGTTAAACTCCGCCAGGACGTTAATATAAATAAGACTCAAAAAAATCTTTAAAAAATTGAAATCAGCATTTTTCGTACTTGTAAAATCTAAACGGTGTGATTTTGAACAAAGGAGTTGCACATTTCTATCTTAATTTCTAATATTCTATCCAATAATGGCTGCTTCCGATTTAGCAGGCAGTATATCTTTCTGGTCTTGGGTCACTTCCCGTTTAGCATTGTTACATAAATTAATATATAGATTAATCAAAACTAAAACAGAAATGTGCAAGCGTTCTCATTTAAACCGTTTTGTTTTACAGCCTCATAAAATACGTAAAATGTTGATATTCAAATGTGAATATCTCGAAAACAATTAAATTATATACACAAAATTTCATATGAGTTCACCATAGAATTCAAAAATGCAAAAATATATAGGCTGTATTATTAAAAAATATATGTACCTGAAGTTTCGAACGTTCACTTGAACGAATTTTAGATGAGAAAGAAACGTTAATAAAACCCACGATTTAGGCGTAAACACTTCATTGCCATATTTGCTGGCGATAATATCCACAATACTTAAATTTTTACACCTAGGTAAATCGAAGTGTGGCTTTATTAATTTTGCTTTTTCCTATGAAATTCGTTCAAGTGAACGTTCGAAACTTAAGGTACATAAAAAATACATATTTGATGTGGTATGACTTTGTGAAAGACCCTGTATCACCTCAAATATTTGTAAATTGCCGGCATTTACCCTGACATTCATATGAAGATGGCAGTTTTTCGCTATCTTTTTCAAAAAAGCTCATAAATGATCAAATTTAAAACTTTGGACCACTATACATGTAAAGATAAAGTATAAATGCAAAAGTAAGTTAGTAATAATGTGCGTATTCTCAAAATGTGGAGGATTCTAAGAATAGATTTCTATTCCATTCAAAACGCAAATATCAACACGTAAGTGTGTTAATAATATGTCTATTCCCAAAATGTGGAGGATTCTAAAAATAGATTCTTATTTGGTTGGGGAAATGTAAAAAATACCAAACTAATACGATGGGCAGTACGTGTGTTAGTGATATGTTTATTCCCAAAATGTGGAGGATTCTAAAAATAGATTTGCCGACTGGACAAAAGGAAGTGATAAATGCTTTTATACAGTTATTGGGAATTAGTTCTTCAGTTCTAATGCAATCTCTTAAGAGGAAGCAAAAATATAAAGTGCATTAAGATTTGGTAACTAAAACTACTTGTCTAATTTCGCAACTACTTATGGGTACAATACCATTCCTTTCAATCACAAAGCTACTTGAGATACCAAAATAAATAAAAATTTAAAGAAATCGTAGACATTTTTTTATTGTAAAATTTTACTGATAGAAGTTGTTCAGAGTAGCTCAAAAAGCGTAAAATCAACATTTGATTAAATTCAGAAGATATGGAGTTTTTATTATTATTATTTTTTTTTCATAAAAAATAAAACACTAATAATAACTTTGAATTTAATTTTTAATCTCTAGGAAAAATTTTTGACAACCACTACTACTATACTTTTTATACTGAATGTACACTCAGTACATTCAGATGTTGAGATATTATCTATGTGTACGCATCCTGGTTCAGTTGTGGAATAGCTATAGCTAAACTCCTCCAGGACGTTAATGTAAATAAGACTTAAACAATAGTTCAAGTGCACAAAAAGCCCGCCTTAATTCTGAAAAACCTCAAAAAACAATTGAAATCAGCATCGTTCGTACTTTGTGAGGCTGTAAAATCTAAACGGTTTGATTTGGAACAAAATCTTATTTTCTAATATTCTATCCAATAATGTCTGCTTTCGATTTAGCAGGAAGTATGTCCCGCTTAGCTGTCATTATTATATAGATTATTAAAAACTAAAGTCGAAATGTGCAGGCACTTTCATTCTTATTTAAACCGTTTTGTTTTTACAGCCTCATAAAATGTGCAAAATGCTGATATTCAATTCTGAATATCTCGAAAACAAAAATTATATACACAAAATTTCATAGAATTAAAAAATACAAAAATATATAGGCTGTATTATTTTAAAAATGCATATTTGATGTGTCATGACTTTATGAAAGTTCCTGTATTATGTCAAATATTTATAAATTGCCGACATTTACCCTAACAGTCATACGAAGGTGACCGTTTGTCGCTATCTTTTTTTAAGAAAGCTTATAAATGACCAAATTTAAAACTTTGGACCACTATGATGCATGTAAAGATAAAGTATAAATGGAAAAGTAACAAATTGACGATTTGTACGAAAGAAAGTTCAGTAAAAAGTGTCACGGCGCACAGTATAATGGTATCACTGTAATTCACTGCACATGTTGACAAACTCGTCTAATTTCCAAACTTTGCAACAATTAAATATCTATAATATAATAATCATAACATCGTTTTCATTATCTTTAATGTTAAACCTGCTTCCATTGAATATAAATAGTCTTTTTTAGGTTGTTCCGTAGTCTACAATATTTAAAAAATGTCGAATTATGCAATTTGTCAAACACTGTTTCCAACTCTCAGTTTACTAGAAGAGTTGGCAGCAGTGATTGACATTTTTTAAATATTGTAGACTACGAAACAACCCAATAAAGATGAATTATATTCAGTGGAAGTAGGTTTAACATTAAAGAAACATAAATGAAAACAATGTTATGATTATTATATTATAGGTATTTAATCGTTGCAAAGTTTGGAAATTAGACGAGTTGGCCAACATGTGCAGTGAATTACAGTGATACCATTATATTGTGCGTCATGACACTTTTTACCAAATTTTCTTTCATGCAAATCGTCAATTCACACCGCACGTGTGTTAATAATGTGCGTATTCTCAAAATGTGGAGGATTCTAAGAATCGATTAGTATTTCATTCAAAACGCAAATAATATCAACACGTGTGTTAATAATATGTCTATCCCCAAAATGTGGAGGATTCTAAAAATAGATTCTTATTTGGTTGGAAATGTGAAAAAATACCAAACTAATACGATGCGCAGTACGTGTGTTAGTGATATGCTTATTCCCAAAATGTGGAGGATTCTAAAAATAGATTTGCAGACTGGACAAATGGAAGTGATAAATACTTTTATAGAGTTATTGGGAATTAGTTCTTCAGTTGCAATGCAATCTCTTAAGAAGAAGGAAAAATATGAAGTGCATTAAATTACTTGTCTAATTTCACAACTACTTATGGGCAAACTGGATACCTGCTACCTGCGATATCAGAATAAATGGAAAAATAAAAAAAAATCATAGCCATTTTTTTATTGTAAAATTTTACCTATAGTTTTACAGAATTGCACAAAAAGCTTAAATTCAACATTTGATTAAATTTAGAAAATATAGTTATGTATCAATTTTCTTTTCTTTTTTTTTTTCATAAAAAGTAAAACACTAATAATAACTTTGAATTTATTTTTAATCTTTAGGGAAAATTTTTCACAAATTAGAATAAACACAACGCAAAAAATATTATTATTTTCTATCATACCACCACTACTATACTTTTTATACTGAATGTTGGAATTTTCAGTCCCAAATTTTCATATAGATTTGGTAGAGGTCTTTTCGGGAACACCCCACAACCTACATTTAACTCGATTATTTTTGCAGATACTCAAGTTCTAGAATTACAATTTTAGTATATTTACTTTATATACATTAGAGGCACGGAACTACGTTGGGGCCAGGGTGGGTCATGGCCCATCCAAAATTGCTGTTGTAGATGTAGAAGCTCCCAGAATCAACCTGAGTCGAAACATAAATAAAAAGTCCGACTTAAGAAAACTTTATTTAAAAGGCAAATTTAGAGCACAACTATAACTAACCATATACGAAAACCAAAGATAATAAGAAAAATAGCAGAAAATTTTAATATTGCAACATAAATTATTAAAATTTTTATGAGGCAATCAAAACCGTCAGTCTTGTGTTGATGACTCATCGATTTTTGAAAAACGAGTGTTGAAATTTGACTTTTGGAGAGCAGTTATGATAGTTATGTTAACTACAGGGTAGTCGCGCGAACGTTAGAACCTTAAACTTCGTTACGTAAAAAAGTTCAAAAATAAAAGTTATAGAAAATAATATGTATTTTCCAGAAATCATTACAGAAAATTAATTGAAAGTCGCATTTCGGAGATATGCACTTTACTTTAGTTTCTTTAAACGGAACACTCCATATATTTTTACACCGTCAGAAAGGCCGTAAAAGAGGCTTTTTAATGATATATAAAACATAATATTTTTCTTAAAAACCATACTAAATATTACATTTTGTTATCATTAAGCTCTGATGGTCCGAAAAATTTATATCAATCGCTGAAATTTTCCATTTTATTTAAAACAAAGTAAAATTAGTTACCAACAAATATCTTGACAGAACTAAAGTATTGTTCACATTAAATTACATACTTTTGTTACCCACGGTTATTTTGATAAATTGTAAATTTAAAGTAAATTAGACACATTTTTTTTTAAGATAAATACTATGTTGCATATATCATTGAAAAGTTTTTTTATGGCCTTTCAGATGATGTAAAAATATACAGGGTGTTCCATTAAAAAAAACCAAAGTAAAGTTCATATATCCGAAATTCGACTTTCAATTATTTTTCTGAAATGTTTTTGGAAAATACAAGTGATTTTCTTTAACTTTTATTTTTAACTTTTTTACGTAACTCCAAAAATAACGAAGTTAAATGAGGGTCTAACATTCGCGCGACCACCCTGTACATACGATATCTCCCCCACATTTTTTTCATTATTATTTTTTTAGGTGACCACCCTGTATATTTTCGTATTTTTTTCCTTGACAGTTGTGTTAACTATGTGCAAGATATTATTGTTCTTACTTGGCAATTGTGATAACTACATGTGAAATATTATCGTTCTCCTTCCCATTTTTTGGGTGACCACCCTGTATATTTTTTATTTAAAGTAAGCAATTTTAGGTTGAATATCATTGATTTATTAAACTCTAAAACTAGCTTCAGCAAATTTTTTTAAAGATATCCTTGCGAAGTATTCTTTATTATCGAACACGTAAATACATAATAAAAAAATGAGACGTACTAAATATTCCCAAATCAGATAAAAAAAAATTGAACAACCAATTAATAAATAATCAAAAATTGCGGACCATCTCTAAAGATTTAAATTGTAGATTTTACCATTGCTAGTAGTTTCCTAAACAAGTGACTGCTGACCATTGTACGGATTTGGCGGGAATTGTTAGAAAGGTAGGTACATACCTAACAAACATCTGGAAATCGACCAGGCTCTAGAGTCTACAGCATTGGCTTTCGTAGTTATTTTAAATGTGTAACTAATAGTTTCTCAATTTGCTATAATATACAGTCATAAATTTTTCACATTTTAAATCATATATAGTGGAGTAAAATTAAGCAACAAAGTAGGTGAATAAGAAATTCTCTGGCTGCAGCAATTTTATTATTTTAATTTGTTGTAGATATAATAACAAGTGCCATGGAAAGTTTTCGATTAAATCGGTGGTGCATTGCTTCTTGTAAAATTTTAACAATTTATTTTTCAACACTGAAATTTTCTGCTCTTTTCCTTATGATAACAAGGAGATATACGGTTCTAATAATCGTATCGCAGAAATAAAAATAGCAAAAGGCTATGAAAAAACTTTCTGATAATTTGTTAATTTGTAAGAAAATAAAAACCACCAAAAATTGCTTTTTTTGACAATTTAAGAAATATAAGGTAATAATGCATCCATTTTAACAAAAGTTGGTGGAAATATGCCCATTATTGAACTAAACCTTTGTGCCAAATTTTAGCATAAAATATTTATTTAAACGACTAAAATAAAAAAAAGATTTCGAAATTTTAATCGTTTATTATTGTTTAATTGCATAGATTCGTAGAATATATATTTTTTCAAAATGCAGGTTTTTAGGTTTTTACATGTATTTTACAATGGTAAAAAAAAAATTATCTTCATTTAGACAATATACAGGGTAGGTCGATAAGTACTTTAGAACATATTTAGCCTCGCTTACCTTAGTACAAACTCAAGGTTTCCGAACTAATCGCCAATTGGGATTTTTTTCGAAAAATCGTGTAGATCCGAATTTTACTTCCACATCCAGTGGAAGTATAGTAACGACAAAAAAAAATTTAAAAATTTTTATTGTTCAAATAGGCTTAGAATGTCATGAAACGTCGAGATTTTAAGTTTGAGCGAAAAAACAATTCTGTCTGTCTGTCTGTCGGTCTGTAGCTTTTTTTGTGCGCCCGTTTACTCTGGAACCGTTTGAGATATTGACTTGAAATTTGGTACACATATGTACTTTAACGAGATCTAGAATTAGATTATATTTTCGTCTTGTTCCGTTCCTAAAGGTTGGGGGGTAAATTGGTGTAAATTTGGGGTAAATAGATAAATCAAGCAGGTAATAGTCCATAAAATTGGTATTTAGTATATACAAGAGAAGCTAAGGTTTCAAAAAAAAAATTGGCATTAGCCACCCCCATTACCACCCCCAGCCCATTATTAAAGGAGATGAAAAAAATTGTGATTTAGTGTGTGTACAAGAACCAGAAGCCTTAAAATATTTTTTTACTTCATCCACCCCCACTACCAACCACCCCCTATCACCACCCCTTCCCCACTGCCGATGTGGGGTATCATTTTATGGGTTTTTGTGGTAGAGGGTTTCAAATATTATATTGTTAAAGTTCCATAAACAATTATTTCCACATACAAAATTTGTTCGTTGTGAGTGACTTGGATAGAAAATCTGGATGTGGAAGTAGTGATTCCTTGGGCAGCGGTTTTTTCTCTTGCTCTAATATAATTTTTTTATGTTCAATACGTTAACGATTATCTAAAGTTAAAGTAAAGATTAATAATGCCATTTAAATTTTTTTAAGTATCTGAATACAGGGTGTATACAAATTCACAATTTTGAAATTCCCTGACTTTTCCAGGTATACCAAGACTTTTCAATAAAAATTCCAGAAAAATTTTCTGTTCGAAAAATGAAAATTGAGCGGATGGTGAAATGGAAAACATTTTTTAACGAGCGAGGTGGCGCAAGATGGGAACAACTTTCAGTCACGACTTTTCAATTTTGCACATAAGTTGTTTAATATAATTTTTAATACTTTCTTTAAAAATTTTCCCCCACCCATTTTTGAAAAAAAATGTCCTAGAAGTAGGACATCGTGACTCAATGGATAATCCACACAAAATATGTAGCTAACAATTCTGAAACAATAAAACATATTTTTTTGTGAAAAAAATGTTTATTTTTTAATTTACATCAATAATAATAATAAATATAATATTATTATTTGGTATGAATTTCAGGAAACAATTCTTCACTAAGTGCGTATTGCGTATTTTCAATTTCATCAGCATTTTCTGGCAAATACTCTGGATCACTATCTCCTAATTGTTAGTTCCCTAAATGATAACACATTTAGCTATAAATTTTGAAAAAAATACCAATGGGGTAGCCAAAAGAGTCAATTTTGCAACCATCATCATATTCATCGGAGAGACATTCCACTTCTGATTCATCAAGATAGAGAATATAGAGTATAGTTTCTGGTTGGTTAGATACTTCTTGCCAGTCGCATCAACTGTGAAATATCGTAACTTAGCTGTGACGTGTGTTTGTGATTTTTTTTTTTTTGAAAAGTGAGATTAAGTTTACATGACAATTTTGTGGTGTTGTGTCAAGCTGTTCTAATTCTAGTACACTATTTTATTTATAAATAAAAGTCTAAAATGTGCCCACAAGTTCAAACAAAAAATCTCACACTGCACAATAAGTCCTTGTTCACTAATACAGAAAAAATCACAACAATTCGTTAATTGCAAGTATTATAAAAATATTTGTTTTGCTGCACTCTCACATGGTATAAAATTTCTACAGACCCCATCGTATGTTTGCTTTCCTACATTTTTCTATCTATATCTAAATGGCCTCAAACTTTTCCGACAATGAAGAATAATGTATAATACCGTGTGTGTAGTCGCGGGCTAGGCATGGGGAGTAGAATTGCAACATCGCGTGTGCCAGCTGGCTGAAATGAAATAACGGAGCTGGAATGCTCCACCGATGGACGAATTTACAGTTGCCGGTGTTGTCATATTTCTCGCGCTACGTGAATGTACATGCCTAATGGGAAATTACACGCACGGTATACAAAAACCTGTTCTAATTAAAAAAATAAAAAGTAAATGTAATCCAATGTACTATTTCTAGGACAAGGTGAACGAAAGGGATAAGTCGTTTTAACAAATTTTCCCTGACTTTTTTATAAATTTATAAATTCCCTGACTTTTCCGTGATTTCTCTGACCAAAATCAAATTCCCTGACTTTTACAGGTTTACCCCGTTTTCCAAAAATACACCCTGTGAATAGCGTAGTTTTCTATTAATCTTTACTTCATCTTTAGATAATCGTTAACGTATTGACCAGAAAAAATACATATTAGAGCAAGAGAATAAACTGAAAGAACAGACATAGCAGCTCTCATTAGCTTATAAAAATGGATCTACGACATTTATTCAAAAAAATTCAAACTGGCGAATAGTTCGAAAACCGTAAGACTTTGTACCAAAATAAGTCTGGCGAAATATATTCTAAATGACTTATTCTGTAAGTTCCTAAAAGGGTTTTATCGACTTACATATCACCCTGTATAGACATTATTTAGGTATTACTGAAGGTAACTTCCATACTAATGAGAAATTACCTAGGTTTTTTAAATATTTATATTGATGCTTAACTTCTGAACACACAATTATAATAGTATATTAGGTAAAGAAAAAAATGTAGAAACACTTTAAAATACAAATGATTGTAGAATACATCAAAACAATGCTAATAATTGCTACTAAATGAAATTTAATTGTATAAAATGATTCATAGCTAACATTTTGGGGTCTCGTTTTTGATTATTCAGTGTGCAAGTTGTTTTAGTAAGTTTTTAATTTTTTTCTAATTTCCGTATTTTTCTCCTACATAATTCTGTGAAATCTATTATATAGTTCAGTTTCTTCTAGTATTAGCAAGAATAGGCAGTTGTTTTAATAAATTTAACAATAATTTGTATTTTAAAGAATTTGTTTACCCAATACACCATTATATTTGCATATTCCCTCAATATAAAGAAATTAGATATTTTGTTATGAGTATGAAAGTTAGCTTGAGTAAGACCTAAATAATGTATATGTACATTATTTCTTTTCTTCGTACAAAAGAAAAAGTCTGTAAAAAAAGAAAATGTTAGATTGTGACAAAACTTGATAGTGTATGCCTAGCCTAATAGGCCTACTCTTCCATAACATGTTTCAATTCAATTTATTCATTAGAACGCCCAAAAAACAATAACAAAATTAAAAATTGAGTTGCAATAAAGGAATAGGTGCAAGATTTTTCAAACTGTATCATTTTTATATACTTAAGATACCAAAAGTCATTTTAACCACTATTAACCGTTTTTTCGGCCTTATATATTTTTTTTATAAAAAGAATCATATATAGATCGTTCACTATTACATAAAATTTTCATATATACTAATAATATATCGAAAGAGGAACAATAAAAAAAATCCTCTGTCAATTATTTACTAAGATACACTGTTGCCCTTATGCACTTTTAAATAAAAATAAAATAGTTATTTTGGCCTCCAACATGACCGAGAATGATAATTGATAATACATGCAATACGTAAAATATATTTCGTACTATATATTCTGAAGTAGCGTGAGGTTTAAGTGGAGTATTTATACGTTTTTTTAAAGCTAAATAATTTTTTACGTAGATTCCGATTTTTATATTAAATTTTAAACTTTTTAAATATATTTTTTGTCATTTAAGAAAAATAAATTAATATTTCAAAGAACTAGATCAAATAATACTCCTCTGACTATTTTCAGAATTTGACAATATAATTTTTTAAACATTTCTCGTATTATAACAGTTTGTAGCTGTAAAATAAGGTAGGTAATCTATGACATTTAAAGCTTAATGCACGTTTGTCTGAAAATGAAAACTAACTTTCCGATGAGCTAGACCGTTGAATTTTACTCTCAAAACGACGGAAAAAACTGTTAACCAGGGGTGAGATACAGGGGTTGAAAGATATTGCTTTCGAATTCCGAGAAAGGCCGGGTTATTCAGCTAGTAGGTAACAGATATTTCATGAATAACGTACTACACTGTTTCATATTATAATATTTGGAAATTTGGAATGAAGTGATTATAAATAAGTTGATATTTTTATTTTATGAAATAGTACCTATACCTATAATGTAGTTATGTATAATTGTGTGTTAATAGTGGAAAGTAGGTTCTCCGCATGAGCATAGAAATTACTATAAGCTATGCGAAATTGGAGAAGGTACTTTTTTCTCATCATACACGCATGATTTTTTCAACAACACAGGTGTTTTTGTAAGACAGTATAATTTAAAATACACAAATTATTAATTCTCAAATATCATGACATTACCATAATTTGACAAACCTAAAATTTGTCGGAATGACTTTCTGTGCATTACCGATGGTAACTGACGTCTATTATTGATAGTTTGACTAATTTTAAAGCATATACAAAAATAATATTTAATAATATAGTACAGTAACTGCAGGTTTTAACTTCGGAATAATGTCCTATGAATTAGATTTCGTTCATTTTTGGCAACTTAATAATAAATGCATCAAGTAAAAGTTTCTATATTATGAGGGTGTTTGCTAATTTATAGGAGGTGGATACTACCCTTTTCAGGGTGTGGCACCTAAAAAAAAAAAAAAAAAACAAAAACATTGAAGCTGAAAGATAATCAAATTTGGAGAAGAACATGTTCTATATGCAACTTTTTATATAATTTTTTTATCGCCTTATTTATTTTAATGTCCTGACGGAGTTTAGCCGTAGGCTATTCTGCCACTCAACCAAATTAATAGTATTTAAGTTGTAACGACTTGAAAATTGGGATTTTAACTTGAAAGGGTATTTAAAAACGATTTTCGTCAAATAACTTGAAGTAACACATTGAGCGAAAACGTGCTAGAGACAAATAAGAAAGCTACTAAATTGAGCGATGAGGTATTTGGTTTAAATCTCAGAGACTAGGGCACTTACGTCAAAAATGCTAACCACCAAAATGAAAGACTATTAATCAAATGATTTTTTATTAACTCTATAACATAGAAGTTATGACAAAGACAATGTGCTTCTTCACATTTTTTAAATAAAATTGTCGCCATTTTGTTAATGTAAGTAATCAGTAATTAAAAAAAATATTTTCCCGCATACTGTTTTTCGTTAACGTATGATATGATCCAGATACTCAAAGTTTTTCGTCCGTCTACAACGCTTGCTTTAGAAAAAAATTGCAGGTTAAATTATATAGGGATTTTCGATAAAACGTAAATGTTTTTATTGTTTGCAAATATCTCAATAAATATTAGTTTTAGCGAAAAAATTGTAGAGATCAAAAATAAAGCCTATACATTGAAAATAAAGTAGGATAGTTTCGTACATATTTAAGTATAAAGATGGCATTTGAACATTTATAGGAAAAAGTATTTAGTTCAAATGTTGAATATCTTAGAAAATATCACACACGCCCATCAAAATTTCTAAGAAACAGAATTAAAGATAATTTATCGGTCTTTAAAATAATTTTTCGTTTGTTTCTGTACCATAAAAAATAAAGAAACAACATGCGTTTTCACATTTTTTTAAACAAAATGCGGCCATTTTGTTATTGTAATTATGCAATTACATTTCTTTTCTCAAAAATACTGTTTTTTGTTAACATATAACATAACCTAGATACGCATTTTTTTTGTCTATTTAAAACACTTGCCTAATTTTTTAATTTTGACTTCACGTTTCAAAAACAAATCAGCAAATATTAAATATCTAAATTTTAGAGGTGATTTTCACCCCTTGCAGGTAAGAGCAAGTGTCCGGACCATATAGAAACTGAAGATGACACCTTTTACTACAATAATAACCCATAAAGAAAAATTATCATTACTTGTGAGATTATTCCGAGATTTTACATATTTTTTACCTCTAGGTACTGTACTTTCTCTTAAAAAATGTTAAAATCACAAAAATGTGTATTTCAAAACAACAAGCGCGTAAAATATCAGTTTCATAAAATATAAATGTCATTTGATTTACAATCTTTTGATTCTAAATATTAGATTATGAAATAGTTTAATAGGTACTATGATTTAAAAATATCATTTATTACCTTATTTATTTTGTATGAATTATTACATATGGTAACGTTGTATTTCAACGTTAGTATATTTAGTTGAATTTGTACAATTACTTTAATTATAACAAAGGGTTAAATTAGGGTTGATTACCACACCATTCTACTTGATTTTATTTATTAGAAAACTATCATAGATACCCTTCAGTTTGGATGAAAGTTATAAAGTATATGGACCTTCAGCGTTGCTAAATAGGTTGTTTTCAGAGTCATCCCATTCTCTAGTCTATAAAATGGACAAGTGCCCCTAATAAATAAATGTTTGTATTATATTATCTTAAATTAGTTACGGTTCAAATGGGCAGATGCATTAAAGTTTTGTCAATTTTCAATTCATAGTTATATTCTCGGTTATATTATAAAGTACAGTTCAAAGTGAGAAATAATATAAATATCTATCTACAAATTGTTGTGTATAGGGAAGGAAATTTTATGGTTAGTTTGTGGGTACAGGTATTAGAAAAACGATAAGAAGGCATGGGTACGAGAATATTAGCGAGTGCCACGTTTTTATAATAGTAATAATATAAATGATGTTATTCCACCCTAGTTAAGAAATAGCCCTATTTGTATACCTATTTATCTGAAAGAAATGATCACCATATTCAGGATAAAGGGAGTAAAGTGCAATACAATAATAAAAAGGTTTTGCTTGATAACTGGCGGTACGCACCTGCAGTTCGGTGGCAATAATTGCAATTTAGAGCTTAAAATTAATCTTACAGGGAGGCAAGGTACCTGCCCTCCTGAGCCAAACAGGCGTTTCTCAACATATTATTTTGAGATAGAAGGCATTTTATTTATGACAAAATTTATTGCAAAACAGCACAGAATAATTAAACATTTACATGGTTTTTATGAGTGAACACAATGAAGCTTGAGACAACAATTGACATGAATTTGAATTGTCACGACAATTCAGTTTATGCAAGCATAAATTGTTATTTTTCTATTTAATATTAATCAAAAAACACTTTTAGTTCAGGAAAATTAGTTTTTAAAAGCAAAAAAAAGTTATTGCTGCATTTTTTCTTAGGAAAGGTGTACTTATTTAATTACATTTTAAGAGTGCCTAGCAAATGACAAATGCATTTCCCAGTAAATGGGTCACATATGCTCATAAAATTGACTTTTGGTCGATATCTCGAAAACTATGCAATTTAACGGAAAAATAAAATACCTACTTTTTAAAGGTTGTGAAATTCCTTTTCTTTCTTTTTAAAACCTGTTATTTAACTTGCAATGTTTGTATGTGTGTATGTTTGTTTAAGTCAAATCTTGGAAGCTGAATTTCGACTAGTTCTAATTAAGCCTAGAGCTTTGAAATTTGGCACACGTGGTGGGGATGGGGTGGGAAGAGGTGGGAAGGGGGAGGGAAGGGGTGGGAAGAGGTGGGAAAGGGGAGGGAAGTAGTGTTGGAGAGGTGATAAGACGGGAGAGGGAAGGGGTGGATGGCGGAGGCAAATGAAAGGTTTTATCGGTCTGCCTGTAAAATAAGAAGACTAAAAAGTAAAAAATAAAATTATATAAAAAAAATATTTTTAAGAAAAAGCTTTTATTTGCAAAAACTACTAAAAAGTAAAAATAATTTTTTGAAAATTCATGCACCTGGAAACCAAAAGCTTTGGGGGCGGTGAATTGAGCAAAGTAACTATGCAATAGCGCTATATGACCATCCCCAAAGCTTTTGGTTTCCAGGTGTATGAATTTAAAAAAAAATATTTTTATTTTTCAGTAGTTTTTGCAAAAAAAGTTTTTTCTTAAAAATATTTTTTTTATATAATTTTATTTTTAGTTTCTTTGTACAATAAATAATGACCGAGATAGAATTTTTTGAAGGTGAGAACTTTTTATCACCTTTTTTGAAAAAGTCAGTTATCAGGCTCGTTTCTTGCCTTTTACTAGAAAACGGTGCGATACATTTTATAAATTTAAAATTTTGCGGAAGCTTTTTGTAGAAGGTACAGAGGTTGACCTAAGTAAGATGATTCTGTCTTTATTTTTCTCGGAAACTGTAAGAGCTATGTTTTTGTATATACTGGGTGTTTCACTTAAAATAACAAAGTTGATCTCACAAGAAAAACTAATATATTCACCTCCTGTATAAACAAAGATATCATAAATAAAAATTTGCTTGATATCAAACAACTTTTGTATAAAACTTTTAGTCGTAGCTCTTACAGTTTCCGAGAAAAAGTACAGAACTGTCTTATGTGGGCCATCCTTGTATAAGTTATATACAGGTTCGGCATGTAGTTTTATATATGGGTTCTGAGATAAACGAGAGCAAGAAAGAAAACAGAGAATCAGTAAAAGAAAGACGTATCTACTTCCACTATAATGTGCACGCGGTTAGAAGCGATAGGTACTGATTTTCCAAGAAAAACTTATTCTTTATAAAAATTTATAAAGTTATAATTTGATATGGGATTTGCTTTGAAGTAACAGGAGAACAGGATGTTACGGTGATATGAATATTCATACAGGGAAATTAAATCACAAAAATCTGCTTAAAATACTTTGTCATTTGATAAAACTGTATGTTTTTTGTAGATGGTGTTAATGAATGTATAGAGTTTACCAGCTTGTTTGTTTTCCCGGTGCAGGATTCTTTAAGGGAGGAAAGGATTGATATCGAGGGATGTTTGTTGGGGTGGGATATGCTAACTCTGGAACAACGAATTTACTTGGTCAAATGCTGTGGAATCGGAAATGTTTCTTATAAATAGGCAATAGAAGTTTAAAATGAGAAGTGTTCAGATATTAAAGTGACTTGCAAAGCAGTATGGCAGTACGTAAATTAACTTATAAATTTGATTCCACTGGGGATGTAAAAAATATCAAAAGAACCAAAGAACAATTAAATGAAGATAACGCTGCTACTGTTATAGATTTAGTTAGATTCTGTACAAGAACACCCAAGATGGTCGTTAAATAATCAATTTTAGGTAGTAGCAAATCTCACATTGAGAGGATTTTAGTCGGCCAAAAATTTTATTCATTCACGTTCTTCACAAACTTCAAATTGGAGATTATGCTCTTCGTTTAACTATGGGTGAGAAAATTTTTCATCGAAACATTTTATTCACGGACGAACCTACTTTTACTACTAATGGGGTAGTCTCGTCTCAGAATTGTAGGTACTGGACTCAGGAAAATTTCCGAATTACCACTAAAAGTCAAAAGTTTAAATTGTTTGGTGCGACAAAATGTATCACAGAATAAGCGGTACTTATTTAAAAATTTTCAATAATTTTGTTTCGTTCGAACTGGACAATGAAAATTTATAATATAGAAGAAAAATAAATTTACAGCAAGATGGATGCCCAGTAATTCTTCAATTCTAGTTAGACAATCACTTCCACGACAGGTGTATTGGCAGCCATGGGCAAACAGCATGGCCTGCCCGTTCGCCAGATCTAACCCCGTTGGATTACTTCTTATGGGAGTATTTAAAGCAAAAGTATATGCAAAAGATTTCGAAAACGACGTAGATTAATCAAAGAAGAAATTGTGGATGCTGTTGCAACCATAAAGGAAGATGTGTACTCATTCTGTCTGAAGAATTTAGAAAAAGATTAGAAAAATATGTACTAGTAGGAGGTCTACACTACATGTGGAATAGTTTTCAACTTAGTTCAATAAAATGTTATTTTCTTTTTAAATTGCTATTTCCTTATTTTGCAACTATACTCATACTTAAGTTTTTCTTCATAATTGAAAAACATTGTTAAATAAAATTTTCAATAAAAATCTAAAAAAAAGGTTCAAGTCGATTTAATGTTTTCTAATTTATAGACTACCCTGTATAATTTATCTTAAGTTTGACAACTGTTTATGACTTCCTAAGACAAGCAAAACTTTTTATAAAGAACGCCTTTTTCCCGGCAAATCAAAAATAAGAGTGCGATACCTCATCCGGAGACACACTGAATAATCCGTAAATATTTTATTATCAGGCAAAGATCATAGAAAGATGCTTTTGTTGGTGTGAACTGCACTATCATTCTGACGGAGTGTAATTCAACATAAAGTGTGGAGGAGCGTTAACACATTTTCATATGCCACATTAACTGTCGATGATTAACACTCACGGTAGATTGTCAATTAACTGTGGAGTATATTTTTTTTTCTGTATAACTCCTAAACAAAGGAGTGTAAAGAAAAATTAAAAACAGTAACAATACAAGTGAACTAAGAGCAATCCGAAATTTATAAAACCAGCAAGTCTTCCACTATTCGGTACCAGGACGGTCCTCCACAGTGCATTACCGTGCGTGTATGTGTGTGTGTGTGTGTGTGTGTGTGTGTGTGTGTGTGTGTGTGTGTGTGTGTGTGTGTGTGTGCGTGTATATGTATGTGTAAACCGTTTCTTGTAAAGACGATAACTTCTGTTAGACTTAAAATATTGAATTACAATTTGGAACATATGTAAAACAGCATAGTACAATAATCCCTATTGACATTGGGCCACATCTGTAATACATGGTCATAACCAGACCTACAAACTCTCACTATTACGTGAAATAGGATTTATTTTAATTTCAGAGCAAAATGCGTTTTTTTGATTAAGCATATAAAAATATGAAGATTTATAAACCGCAATATACCGGGTGTATGTTAGGTTCAAACCAACTTTATTTGAATTATATGATATAGCAATGTTATCCTAAAATTTGGAACATGGTCTTTTTAATGAGACTATGTTGTGAGCGTTTGTAGGCCTCTGGTTATCACCATATATTACAGATATGGGCCAATTTCGATAGATATTATTGTACTATACTGTTTTACATATGTTCCAAATTGTAATTAAACATTTTAAGTCTAACAGAAGTTATCGTGTTTACAAGAAACAGTATACACGCACACACACACTTACAGATGCAAAGATTATTTATTCGATATTTAAGTTCAGTCTGCTATGAAACGGATATCTGTACAACAAATTTTTTCCCACGATAATTATTTTAAAAAATTTTCAATTTGTAATAAAGTTGGAATACAGTTAAAATATATACAGTATCGGAAGATTTTGGATTTGTGTGGCAGGCATAGTTTCAACGGCTTGACAGACCGCCTACAATAAAGGCGTGTACCAGTGCTCTAGTAGAGGGAGCAAATGATGACGCGCTATCAGGAAAACACGTACATCATTGCTATTAAAAATTTCAGGACCATTTATTGTAGTTGGCTCTGTTCAGTATAGGTAATATTATTACATGCTTTAATAACTAAAATTATTTAACTCGTTATACTTTCAAAACGAATCAAATAATTCTTTACATGTCCCGCAGACAGAGCTGCCCAGGTACATGTAGTGGGGAGAGCAGGTGGCACGAGTAGGATGTGTTTATACGACAAAAAAGAATAGCCTAGTTGCTTCGTTCTCGCTTGCTCTCATTGCCGACCCAAATGAAACATTTTCTGACACTGTACAATCCATTACTGAACCATAACAGAGACGACAAAAATTAATAGAAATATTATTGTAGAAAATTCAGTCCGCTTTAATTTTGCATATTAGTTCAGTCAACGAATTATTATAGACTACATGGAGGGCGGCAGAATTTTTGACTTCAGGGATGAGGGAAACATACTAAAAGTCCCCGACCCTAGGAGGTGAGCCTCGCGGGGGAGGAGGGACTTCCGGAAGGCCCTAAATTTCGAATTTTTTTGGTTTTTCGCTTATAAATCGATAACTATTGGTCCTTGAGAAAAAAATTTTTCTTACCTTTTTGAAAGCTGACATAATTTCCTAGATTTTTTGCTTCAACAAAAAGTTTCTAACTTCAACCGTTCTCGAGTTATCCGCTTCTGAAAATCGCCGATTTCCGGAAAACACTGTTTCGGATCACATTTTTCGTCATACTCTGCTCTTAACTCCTCAAATCTTCTTTGTAAAATAAAATACAACCAAATCAAGTGAAGAGGATTAAATTGGCTTAAAAATTATATATTCTACATATAATTAATGGCTGAAATGGTGGGTTTCAAGATTTTTTGCTGTAATGTGATTGGGTTATTGCTTGAAATCATTACCTACATTTTGCATTTTTTTTAAATCTATTTATTGTTGTAAGTTGTTGCATTTAGTATAGTAATAAGTAGCTACACATAAAACAGTGGGAAAAAGCAGGTAGGGTATCTCTATAAAGGTACTTTTATTTACATATAATTGGCTAATAGCTAATTAGCTAATGCTTTTTTTAAAGAAGAAAAAAAACGATCAATTTTCGTACGGGGGAATAGTTTATGGGGACACCACGCCAGCAGAAGAGGAAAATGAATCCTCCAAAGAAACTACTATGTCATCAAATTCTTCATCCTCCTCAGCCTCTTTTATGGGGACTCCATTGCGGCAGTTGCCCTGGCAGTTGAGGCATGCTGACGAACAATTTAATGATGTCTTTCTGCATCGACTTGTGTTGTTCACTTGACGAATCCAAGACACCACAATATTCCTCGAGTGAAGTACATATTATCATTAGTTGCAGACATTCCAACAACCCACTTACTTATAGTACTATCCGTGATTCCTCTTCCTCAGTGTTGCCACCACGGCTGTGGAAGTTACGCATGAGAGTGGTCTCAATCGTCATATCGGATCACAATCCTGACCAGAACCTACCATCACTTCGCCTCATTGTGAAGTATCGTTTCTCCACAAACTTTTGGTACTCTTCAGTTGACATTAGGGAAGACAGTTTTTCCATGTCCTGCACATAAAAGTGGCATGACTTTGCATAGGGGAAATGCCCGGCTGCATGAAAGTAGGAGTTAAGAGCAGAGGATGACGAAAAATGTGATCCGCAACAGCGTTTTTCGGAAATCGGCGATTTTCAGAAGCGGATAACTCGAGAACGGTTGAAGATAGAAACTTTTTGTTGTTGAAGTAAAAAATATAGGAAATGTCAGCTTTCAAAAATGTAAGAATAATTTTTTTCTCAAGGACCAATAGTTATCGAGTTATAAGCGAAAAATCAAAAAAAAGTCAAAATTTAGGGCCTTCCGGAAGCCCCCCCCCCCCCGCCCGCGAGGTTCACCTCCTCGGGTCGGAGACTTTTAGTATGTTTACCTCCTAACTACCCCAAACCCATCCCTGAAGTCAAAAATTCTGCCGCCCTCCATGTAGTCTACACCCCCATATTGATAAATTCGTTAACTGGACTATATAGCCACTTTTTGATTATGGCTATCCGTTTTCGAAATATGAGCGAAAAACCAAAAATCGGGACCTTCTTCGTGCCCCCCTGCACCCCCGCACCTTCTATGTTCGGGAACTTTTGGTATGTTTACCTCCTAAATAGTCCAAACACAGCCTCAAGTAAAAAATTGTGATCTCGGCATTTTCCTCTAGACCCTCTTATTGAACGTTCATTAACAGGGCTATATCCCATAGATATGGCTTTAAGTACTTCCCAAAGTAAGTGTTGCCAACTTAAGACACTGTGAGCTAAGGAAGTTTTATGCTTCAAATAGATATAGAAACAGAAACGATCTCCCTACTGTGGTATGTTGCCGGCTTATGAAATCCGTGTTATTTTCATGATCATATTGTTTGAAATAGTTGTGCATCATATAACTAACATAAACCTGAAATAAATTTTAACCTGAAATCTTAAGTTTTTTAAGTTTATTTTCATGTTTGCATCGCATTTTCAGCTTGTAGCTTGTAAACTGGCCCCAGGCGAACATTTAAAAATCCACTCAAATATTTTTTCCATATTGATGATTAATAAAATAGACTGCTCAAAAATAGTCTTATTTTGTTAGGACAAAGTATTTAAAATATGCATATTATGATCTAAGTAGTCTATGATATCATTTTATAAATGTTTTTTTAGGCCCCGACCCCAAAAGAAGGGTGTTATAAGTTTGACGCGTATGTTTGTATGTCTGTCTGTCTGTGGCTTCATATATCTTCAACGGGTGATATGATTTTGATGCACTTTTTTTTATTTGAAAGAGTATTTTGTCGAGAAGGTTTTTGCCATACTAGATTTTGCTGTTTGGTCGCCATCTTGATTACAAGCTTTTATTTAACTTGCCTTGTTCCTGTGGGTCAAATCTTGCAACTAAACTGAATTTTAAAATAGTTATCCCCAACCGATTGAGCTGAAATTTTGCACACATTTAGTTTGGATGACAATGCATGGTTAGCTAAGTGACGTCATTCCAAATCCAATATGGCGAAACAGTTATTTTTTATGCACCCCCATGATATGGGTATCAAATGAAAGGGTTTGCTGAGAAGAATACGAAAATAAAATGACGTCTCACTAAATTCAATATGGCGGACGCAACTGAATTTTAAAACAGTTATCCCCAACCGATTGAGCTGAAATTTTGCATACACGTTTAGTTTGGATGACAATGCATGGTTAGCTAAGTGACGTCATTCCAAATTCAATATGGCGAAACAGTTATTTTTATGCACCCCCATGATATGGGTATCAAATGAAAGGGTTTGCTGAGAAGAATACGAAAATAAAATGACGTCTCACTAAATTCAATATGGCGGACGCAACTGAATTTTAAAACAGTTATCCCCAACCGATTGAGCTGAAATTTTGCATACACGTTTAGTTTGGATGACAATGCATGGTTAGCTAAGTGACGTCATTCCAAATCCAATATGGCGAAACAGTTATTTTTTATGCACCCCCATGATATGGGTATCAAATGAAAAGGTTTGCTGAGAAGAATACGAAAATAAAATGACGTCTCACTAAATTCAATATGGCGGACGCAACTGAATTTTAAAACAGTTATCCCCAACCGATTGAGCTGAAATTTTGCATACACGTTTAGTTTGGATGACAATGCATGGTTAGCTAAGGAACGTCATTCCAAATCCAATATGCCGAACCAGTTATTTTTTATGCACCCCCATGATATGGGTATCAAATGAAAGGGTTTGCTGAGAAGAATACGAAAATAAAATGACGTCACACTAAATTCAATATGTCGGACAAATTTTTTTTAGTCTTAACACTATAATTTGACCGTATAATGTATTCGCTCATACGTTGTATTCTAAGAAATGGTGAAGGATTCGGTTTAAACTATAAGTTTTATATCTCGGATAGGAACGACGCAATGAATATACACTTTTCCAAAAAATTAACGGACCACCAAAAAATAACCAAAAGTTTGAAGTTAGTTTTTTGGATAGTACTCCCCCTTCCCCCCCTGCCCCCAATAAAATGGGAATGAAAAAAGTCGTTTCTAGGGAGTCAAAATCCATCTTTGCACATATTCGTTCCCATCGCTGTAGAAAAAAATTTTCGATTTTATCCGAAATTAACTTTTATTAAAATTTAAGGGGCGAATTTACCCCTCACCTCCACCCCCTGTGTAGAAGAAAGGGATGAATAACCGTTGCATGATCATGTCTTCAAAAACATGTAATCATAAACTAATTTACAGGACGAATATTATTTTGATTAAAATCAATCAGTTTGCAGTGAAGATTCTCGTTTTCATCCCTTGTAGGGGTGGTTTCAGCGTTTTTTGAGAGTAAGTACCGTTGAATAATCAAGAATAAAACGACACTAGAGATTTCTGCTCAAACAAATGCTCGAGATTGCAATAGACGGCAATATAGTTAACATTACTACGATTCACCCCCAATGGGGTAGTTTTGGGGGGGGGTTGATTTTAATAAAAATTCTCGCCGATGATAACATAATGTTTGAGTATGTAAAAAATTAGGCGATAGTTTTTAGCTTGAATTCATTGTTTGACAACATTTACAGTGTACCTAAACCTGGATTTTATGCTCATAATTGCCCCAATAACTCTTCCTCCCCCTTTTCCAAAATTCCCGCCAGTTGTATTTCTTTCATTTTTTTTTGGACAATTGAAAACATTTGCCACAAACTTTGGCCGGTTTGATTGCAATGCGATTCGAGGTTTTTTTTTCTGAGTGCGCGCACCGCAACGCTCAATGAGAAAACTCTCGCCGACTGTATCAATGGAATCCTTTCACCTACAACTACAGTCAAACCGAAAAACCAAGTGGTTTGATTACGATGAAATACGTTCAATTTTTCACAGGCCCGCAATACAAATTGCCGGCCCTTAAGGCCCATATTCACAAGGAACAAGTTTGCTTGTTTGGACGAATACTATCATCAAACCACTTCGGTTAGTGGTTTGATCCATTTTTCCCTTTTCGACACTAGCTCCCAGAATATTAAAACAAATGTGAAAAAAAATGTTTGTTCGAATAAATGTCTAACTTAACTGTACTGTGAGACTCAGTAAACCGTTTTAACTCGACTCTATGTATATTTTGTTGCCGGCGCCCCTTTCTTTACCTCCTTTTAGTCGACAAAGATTGTTCCACGGACTTTAAACCGATGCCATTAAGGCCGAGCCCAAATGAAATTGGTTCGCCGCCGACGACGCCGCGAATATTATAAGAAAAGAATAAACACCGAGGATAACAGAGGGACGCAAAAAGGCTAGGATGGCATCTCACGAGCAATTTAGCATTTTTAATTAGTGCGGTGAGGGTGAAGATTTATATTTTAAGTCGGCCGCGGCGGCTGGAAGATGGGGCGCAAAACAATGGCAGTTGTCGGGGTGAAAGACATAAACATAAATTTATCTTCTGATTAAGAAAAAAGCTTTCTATAATTCATACGCTGCCACGGAGATGTCGTCTAATATGCGCGGTTATGATTATGGAATGAGCGGAAAGCCATTCCTGCGTCCCGTTTTTCTTTTAAAGGGTATTGATCGGAGGCTTAACAAACGCCGTTACCTATACACACAATAATTAAGGGAAGCTTTAAAATGGAGGCCGTGCTTTTCGGATGGATACTGTTACAATACGAACTTAATAAGTCGATAGGTTTTAAGCAGGCCTATTTGATCATTTTATATAGTGGCGCTTTGAGAAGAATCATTTTAGATCAAGAAAAATATTCTTAAAAACATTGTTTGGATAAGTCACGGAAATTAAATTCTTCCATCGAAATTCAGTATTAGCCCAGACGGCAGGGAACATTTTATAGTGAAACCCACAAAAACTTCCAAACTGAATAATTTTTTTTAATGAGTTCGTGAAAGTGTACTACGGAACCCTCCGATTAAAGAACTTATATCTAGATACATAATGGCATCAGTTTATGTGTTCCTGAAAGATTCCCAATCTAAGGCACTTCTTCCCATAAGTTCTTGATTGGCTAGTCGATATATTCGCGGCCGATTCGAGCACTATCGGTTCCGTTCGATTATCATAATCTCAGTTTGACACTTTTGACAGTATACGCCATTAATGTTAATAAGTGTTTTTCGTGTTTTTCGATAAAAATGTGGTGAAGAAGTATTTTTATTTTAAGTTGTGATTTGCTTAATACCAAAATAATATTCTCTATTCATATTTACACAGTTTAGTGACAATATATTTAGTGCAAATAAATGATGAAGTGCTGTGCCGTTTGCAGAAAGCAGTTTAGAAAAGAAGAAAATCGATCGTTCCATAGTCGTAACATGATGAAGTTCAGTTTACAGTTATAAACTGAATAGCAATTAAATTTTAATATCCTTTCAATACATATTTACCTTACTGTCTTATCTTACTGTAATATCGTATGCCTAAATCACGTTGTATAAAGAGCCGGTAATGCAGGAATTGCAATAATTCATTTTAATGAAAATATTTACCATTCTACACACACAACGCCACCGTTGCCTATGAGATGTGATGTTCATCTATCCATTTTAATGGACATATAATATAATGTGACTATGTTAGGAGCAAACAAGGTATATAGTGAAAAGATAGCATGTTATGTACCTAGATATAAGTTCTTTAATCGGAAACGGAACCTCACACCACACACAATTTTTACGTGCCTTTACTGTATTGTATTTATTACCTATCCACATTTCAGCTATATCCAATGGATTCCTTATACATTTGTTAATGTATTGGAAAAGTTCCAGAATTTATATTCAAAACAATCAAAGACATTTTCATAGTTATAAGGATAGGATCGTGAAAATCGTAATTTCTTATCATGATCTGATTAATCATATTTTCGAAAAAATGCATACAAGTAAAATAATTTGTGTTTGAACATTCGAAAAGTAGGTAGGTATACATTTTTTCCGAAATAGTGATATTTTATTTTTTCCAATGGGCCAATTTCCCGGAAAGTTACAGCCTCCAATATATATATTTATCAAGAAAATCATCAAGCAAGGAAATTAAAATTATTTGAGATGTACTTTTTTTGAATCCACGTTACTACAACTTAATAAACCAAAATAATCATGAAGTGTACATACTTTTTAACAGTTCTCAATGAAGAAAGAATTTTATTTTTTTCTATATTTTTTGTTGCGACGATTGAGTTCGGGCGTGATAATATATATAAGTATATTTTTCCCATCCATCCTTTGTTTGTATTGTTTAAAACAAAAAAGCATCGGAAAGCTACAATTTCCATCTTTTAAATGAACCAACACTCATATAGATTGAATAAATTTTGATTTAGTGACATGTAATTCAGTGCGTCGGTGTCACAGTCATGCGTATTCAAGCGCGCGCACGCATAGATCTCGCTCCGAGTTATAACCTTACACTTGACTATTTTTTTCCGGGAAAACCGTGGCTTCAGCGATAAATTTTGTTAGGACATTTTTTGTTCATAAATAAGTGATCTATCCATCTGTATTTTTTATTTTTTCCTAGCTTGACTTAATTTCAAAATTTCGAAAAAATGGATGAAAAAAATGTTTTTTCATGTTATGCATCCGAGCGAAATGTAAACTTTTCAGGATATTATTCTATACACTTTCACGAACTCATTAAAAAAAAAATTATTCATTTTGCAAATTTTTGTACCTTCATCGACAACAAATATAGGTAATCAGGTGATAAAATTTTGGTCATTTTTCATGAAGTTCAATGGAATACTCTAGCTGATGATTGTCTTGAAGCATATATATGAGTAGAATAAGATAATTATTTGCGAGGAACACGAAAATCTCGACGAAAATACAATAGATTCTGTAGTCTACGATAAAGTGTCTATTTATGTTAAAAACAAATGCATATTTAGTTGCCATATGCAATAAACAAATCTTAATTTTGAACTATAAGATTATGAGACAAAAAAAACGAAGAACTATTTTTAATAATTTTACGTAGGTATTTATAATGATAACCAACGTGTGAAAGAATTACTTATAGCTACCGCCACCCCTGCGTAAGATTTATCGAATCTCACCTTACCTCCACATCACCGGCAAATGTTTGGGACTGATAAAAGAAAAACAAGTCTTTTATTATATTAGAGAATAATATGGAACTCGAGTAGGATTCCAGGGGCAGAAGTCAATAATAGTCTGAATAGCATAATGATTTTGCATGTCATATGTCAGAGTCGTTCCCGTTGTTTTGGAACTTGGATCCGATTTCATGTCACCTTTTATATTCTTTTCTACTTTGATACGTTACACTTTATATAATTTACAAAGTATGCTTGTTAGTTCCAATGAAAAACAACGTTTTATGCCCATTTGTTCTCTTCTGTCTTCTCGTTCTCATGTTTTTTATATCACATGACGAAAATAGAACATGAAGTTCGTGTGCTTATTTAAGCACCTTTACGACGTGCCCCGTTACGGTTCGCAATTTTTTATGTTATCACTATGCGAAATTTATTTTGTTCGCAAACTTATATAGATATATTGGACGAATTTATCAAATGAAATTAAAAAAAGTTTATACAAAAATTGAACCACCTTCAAAAAAAAAAAGGTAACTATAAAAAAACCGCTGCCCAAGGAATCACTACTTCCACATCCAGATTTTCTATCCAAGTCACTCACAACGAAAAAATGTTGTATGTGGAAATAATTGTTTATAGAACTTTAGTAATATCATATTTGAAATCCTTTTGAGGTTTCTGGTTCTTGTACACACACTAAATCACAATTTTTTTTCATCCCCTTTAATAATGAGGTGGGGGTGGTAATGAGGGTGGCTAATGCCAAAAATTTTTTTGAGACCTTAGCTTCTCTTGTACATACTAAATACAAATTTTATGGACTCTTACCTCCTTGATTTACGTATTTATTCCAAATTGACCCCAATTTACCCCCCAACCCTTCGACGGAACAAGATGAAAATATAATCTAGTTCCAGATCTCGTTAAAGTACATATATGTACCAAATTTCAAGTCAATATCTTAAACGGTTCCAGAGTAAACGTGCACACAAAAAAAAGTTACAGACAGACAAACTTAAAATCTCGACGTTTCATGACATTTTAAGCCTATCCGAACAATAAAAAGTTTTAAAATGTTTTTTGTCGTTACTATATTTCCACTGGATGTGGAAGTAATTATGAAAAAGTTTCACTCAGTCGTCCACATACTAATACGGATATTGGGATCGGTTGAAAATACATTTGGTTTCGTTATTTGCGCATTTGTACGCTGACCTCAATATCACTACTGGTAGTGGTATAAAAAAAATGGAAATTATGTTGAAAAATAAGAAAGTCTATGTGCCAAAAGAGCACTAAACAGCATCAGCTCATGTACGGTGCTAATTTTACCCTTGTGTCAAATTTTCTCAAAATCGGTTTACTAGTTTCGGCGTTTCGTGTCCACACACATACATACCTATAGACATTTTTTAAAAAACACTTTTTCGTGTTCCTAAGACCTCAAAACGTAAAGATTGGTCTTATTTCAATTTTAAATTTCAATAATCTAATAGAATTTGAAAATAAGTAAAATATTTTTATACGTTAAATCAAAATATCTCGACAATTTTTGATCGAGGGAATAATAAGGAATCATGATTTTGACATATTTGTGAAAGGTGTAAGTTTAATGGTATTTATTGACCATTCCATATAATAATGTTTGCTTCTGTGACATACGTATGGACGGACCAGTCATTCTTTAAGGGATGCGTTTTTCACCTTTCAGTATGAAACGCTGCCAAAGGAATCACTATTTTTACATCCAAATTTTCTGTGGCTGATGTCAAAAATAATTTTGAAGCCTTTGGTTTTTGTACACAAACTACATCACAATTTTATTTTTTTTACCAACTTGAATAATGAGGTGGGGGTGGTAGGGGGTTGATAGTGGGGTGGCTGATGCCGAAACAAATTTTGAGGCTTTTGGTTCTACACTAAATCACAGTTTTATTTTTTTACACTAAATCACAGTTTTATTTTTTTTCGCCCCCTTTAATAATGTGCTGGGAGTGGTAGTGGGTGTGGATGATGTCAAAAAATTTTGAGACCTTGGCTTGTTATTCGTATTCAATTTTATGGACGCTTACTTGCTTACTTTACCTATTTACCCACTAACCCTTCAACTGAATAAAATCAAAATATAATCTAATTCCAGATTTCGCTATAATAAGTAGGTGTACCAAATTTCAAGTCAATATCACAAACCGTTCCAGAGTAATCGTGTGCACAAAAAAAAGTTACAGACAGACCGACCGTTAGAATTTTTTTTTTTGTTTAAACTTAAAATTTCGACGCTTCATGACATTTTACAGTAACTATACTTATACACGATGTGGAAGTAATTAAAGACTGACTCAATCTTAATTACTTCCACGTCCAGTGGAAGTATAGTAACGACAAAAAAATTTTTAAAAATTTTTATTGTCCATATAGGCTTAAAATGTCATGAAACGTCGAGATTTTAAGTTTGAGCGAAAAAAAAATTTCTGTCTGTCTGTCGGTCTGTCTGTCTGTAACTTTTTTTTGTGCGCACGTTTACTCTGGAACCGTTTAAGATATTGACTTGAAATTTGGTATACATATGTACTTTAACGAGATCTAGAACTAGATTATATTTTCATCTTGTTCCGTAGAAGGGTTGGGGGGCAAATTGGGATAAACAGGTAAGAGTCCATAAAATTGGTATTTAGTATATACAAGAGAAGCTAAGGTCTCAAAAAATTTTTTGGCATTAGCCACTCCCATTACCACCCCCACCCCCTTATTAAAGGGTATGAAAAAAAATTGTGATTTAGTGTATGTACAGGAACCAGAAACCTCAAAATATTTTTTTACTTCATCCACCCCCCAACTATCACCACCCCCCACCCCACTACCGATGTGGGGTATCGTTTTATGGGTTTTTGGGGTAGAGGATTTCAAATATTATATTATTAAAGTTCCATAAACAATTATTTTCACATATAAAGTTTTTTCGTTGTGAGTGACTTGGATAGAGAATCTGGATGTGGAAGTAGTGATTCCTTGGGCAGCGGTTTTTTTTCCTACAATCATTTTAAAGTTTGAAAAGTGTATTTTCCCCACGAACTGTCTTCCAGCAATTTACTTGCAATTTCCTTTTATTTATCTTCAGCTAATGACATCATTTCTAAGTTCATTAGCCTATTTTAACACATTTTTTTAATTTCAATTCTTCAAAATTATTGGACCTAGCTTTCTGGAAGTCATGCATTTGAAATTTATATTATATCCATAAAAAGAAATCCTTTGAGGTCAGATCAGGAGATCTAGCTGGTCATAAATTGTCTTTGGGGAGTTTTCATTATCATTTCTTTAAGACATTACTAATATAGTAATAGTAATGTTAACTTTATATAAATAATTTGTTATTGTTAGTTTTTTTTGTATATAATGTATGTTACATACATACATTCTGTTTATTCTTATATGTGATTTTATTTCTTGTCTAATTTCTGTGGTGTATTATTTTTTTTAAGGTTCAATGCGGTTAATTTTTTCAATTATTTTATTTTACCCTTTTAAATACAGTAATCATATTCCTGAAAATCCACAAAACTGCTGTAAACCTTATAACTAAAAAAACAAACCATCAAGAATAGTCAGTAGGTGACTCTTAAAATGTTGTAAAAAATAACGGACCAAAAAGATAGTGTCAAGCTGGGTAAAAATGACTAAAATGAAACGGATAGGTAGCGGAGTAAATAAAAGACAAGGTGATATTCAACTCAGATTGAAATAAATTAAACTTAATTTTTTATTCAAGTTTATTTTGTACATTCAGAACTGTTTTATGTTATCCAATCAGGTCCTATGCCTACTGTTAATGCGGGAAAAAATATTATTCAGTAAACTCTTTAATTCACTTTTAAAAATTTTTGAACGCACCTTAATACTTTTTTGGGGATTTTATAGTTTCTCTATTTGCATTGTCCGTATTTGGCAGACGTCAACTAGAAGTGTCATACTTCACATTTTGTGATCAAGTTTATTAATCTGCTAGTTTTAAATCATCACAAATTTGATTTTAACGAAAAAATTAAAAGCGGGGTAAAAAAAGAGACTAAAGAGACCAAATGGGCAGAGTGAAGCAGGCACATTTCAGCTTCCTAATTTAGGAAAATTCTGCAAGCCCCTTCTTGTTTAGTAAAAAATCTGAATAAATTGCATACAAAAGAAAAAACCCTCCTCTGTCTTATTTTTGCACCTCTATTGTACGACGTCAATAAGAATGGGAATAAATCACGTGTCTTTCATTTACCCTCCACTGTCTTTTTTTTACCCCACTTGGAGGGTAAAAATGAGACACTGTTTATTTTTGTTTATCAATTAACGGTACTTTTTAGTAAAAAATACATGGAAATATAGTTTTTCCTGTCATTTTTAGATATGATACCAACCTTTCATTAAATATGACTCGATTCTAAGCAAAAATTGAAAGATGAAAGATGTCATTTTGTCTCTATTTTTACCCCGCCCGACCTTAATGTTATTTATATGAGAGACGGGCGGCAAAATGAAACTGTGACCGGGGCGGCAAAATACCTGGAGCCAGCCCTGCTCTTCCACGTCCGCCATATTGAATTTAGAATGACAGTAGTCTTTTATTTGCATGAGGATTAGTTCACTTGGGTCACATCTGACCAGGTCAAAATTGACCCGACTTAAAGCAAATAAAATAAGACAGTTTTGTTTGGAGTTTTGACAATTTAAAAAGTTAATTTTTGCTAATTTTAAACATGAATCAATTACCAGTTAATTTAAGAGATCCTGAGACAAATTTATTATATTCATTTTATATCCCAGAAGAAGATTACGACAACTTTGATACACCTAGGAATTGTATAAAATTTTGTTGCTATGTACAAATAATGTTTGTAAACGGGAATATTCTTGATTTGTAGGACTGTTATTCTTCAATATTTTTAAATTGAAATTTCGACGAAAAAAACTGTCAAAAACGTCAGTAATTCTACCCCACCACTTAACTAACCAAAAGTTCAGAAGTGAGTATCCTGTGCGGGGTGGATCAGCATCGGGAAGGGGGGATCTGACCTGATTACTTCTGACTTTAGATCAGTTCTAAATAAAATATGACAAACTGCTGAATTATGTGACCAGACTCAGAAGTGACCTGATCCTCATGCAAATAAAAGACTACTGATGTCACATAGTTTATCGTATTTTACTCGTCAAACCCTGTCATTTGATACCCATATCACGGGGGTTGTGACTAAAAAGCCGATCCGCCATCTTGGGACGTGCGCCATATTGGATTTAGACCGATAATGGCTATACTATGTTGCATTGTCACCGGACTTATACACGTGTGCTAAATTTCAAAGCTCTAACTTAGTTAGAAATAGCCGAAATTTTGAATGCAAGATTTGACCTAAACAAACATACATACATACAAACATTGCAAGTTAAATAAAAGCTTTTAAAAACATATACCCTTCTTTATATATATTGTACGCGATGCATTGATAATGGAGTTCAATTATAAATTTTTTAGAGCAATTTTTCTAAAATAGGTAACCTACAAAAAAAATTATAACCCTAATGTATCTATCATATTTTCCAATAGTAAATCAATTTGTATTGCCTAAATGATTAAGATTTAAATTCATAGACTGATCAGTTTGCTGAAAGGAAATAAAATGGATCCAAAATGTGGTGATATAATGAACCTGTACGCGATTATATACAAAACCCCATAATTACAACAACCGATAAAAAAATGACAAGTATAAGGACAATTAGGTGATTGATATTAAACCCGATAAAGAAACCTACCTGTACGCGAGGTGTGACAAAACATAAAAAAGTGTGTCAACTGTTGTAGCATGGATAGGAGGTAATTTATTACCTGGGTGATTATTTCATACCTGCGGCCCGCGTCGCGGATGCACGCTTGTTACCTGCGAGATGACTGGATGACATGTGCTCATGATTATTTTATAAAAAAAAAAACGCATCCTGGCAACAGGTAGGTCGTCGGAAGCTGCTTCTGGCTTCTAATTGGCTTAATATCTAATGTGTATAATTATTTTGTATCGGAAAATAAAAAAAATTATTTATTATTTATGCCACTATAATTAATAATTACAAACGAAGTTAATAAGTAACAAGCTATTCGAAGGATGATTGTGTGTCTAAATGAAATACGGAATTAGCCAAACCAGCAAGTACTTTTTACAGTAAGTTTCACAATCGATGTTTAACTAATGGTTAGGATTTGACCAATAATTTATTATAGAAATAGTCCTGTCAATGATTGGTTTCTAGAGGGAAAAGCCGAGATCCCAATTTTTGACTTGAGGGCTGTGTTTGGACTATTTATTAGGTAAACATACCAAAAGTCCCCGAACATAGGCGATGCGTATGGTGCAGGGGGCACGAAGAAGGTTTTTGGTTTTTCACTCATATCTCGAAAATGATTATCCCCAATCAAGTGGCTATATGCAAAATTAAAGCTGACTAAATTATCTACAATAATGGTTCTATTATTTTTTTTTCGTATCTGTTATGGTTCAGTAATGGATTGTATATCTTTATACTGTATTGCAACTTTATTATAAATTTATTATAAATTGAAAACAAAATTCAATAATCGTAGAAAAAATTTTTTGTACAGATATCCATTTCATAGCAGACTGAACTCAAATATCAAATGAAAAATGTCTTTGTGTCTGTAAGTGTGTGTGTGCGTGTATACTATGTATATGTGTGTGTGTATACCATTTCTTGTAAACATGATAACTTCTGTTAAACTTAAAATATTTAATTACAATTTGGAATATATGTAGAACAGCATAGTACAATAATCCCTATAGAAACTGGGCCATATCTGTAACACATGGTGATAACCAGAGGCCTCCAAACTCTCACTCTTACGTAAAGTAGTAATTTGTAGGCCTCTGGTTTACACCATGTATTACAGATATGGCCCAATTTCTATAGGGATTATTGTACTATGCTGTTCTACATATATTCCAAATTGTAATTAAATATTTTAAGTCTAACAGAAGTTATCGTGTTTACAAGAAATGGTATACACACACATACATATACACTCACACACACACTTACAGACAAAGACATTTTATATTCGATATTTGAGTTCAGTCTGCTATGAAACGGATATCTATACAATTTTTTTTTATCCAATGATTATTATTTTTTTTTTTTAATATAAATTTATAATAAAGTTAGAATACAGTTAAAGGATATACAATCCATTATTGAACCATAACAGAAACGACAAAAATTAATAGAAACATTATTGTAGAAAATTTAGTCGGCTTAATTTGCATATTGCCACTTTTCGTAGAGATGGGTCAGTATCTGTGTAACGCTATTTTGTCGCGGTATTTTTAGGTAACGTACCGTCGCGCTACTAAATGCTAAAATAACGGGTTACTCGGAGCGAACGGTTGGTGCCTGACTGCATCAGCACATAACGCTGTCTGTCAACGTTACCAGCGACCAACGCTTGTAAACTTTAACCAGCGACAAGCTGGAAAGATGCAATGCCGTAAAGTGAAATTCCTTAGAGAAGATAACATCGTCATAGAATACGCAGAGACCGATATCGTTACCACTTGCTCGTTACCTAGGTAACGATGCTATTTTTACAGCTACATGGGCGTTAAGACTGCCAACTACTCTTGATTAATATTTAAATAAAAAATTGGTGGCACGGGGCATTGATATTATGCCAACTTTTATACGCGATGTGCGACTTGATGTTATCTTCTCTAAATAATTTCACTCTACCATCAGAGGTAACGAGCTTAATGTTAAGCTCTTTACTGTGGCCCAACTAAACTAAGATAGGTTTTTATATATAGTGTTGCCAAGCGTTGTATAATTATTCGACTTTTGCATCTTTTGACCTGGCCATTGTATTATACAATGACCTGGCTGTGTATATATAATTTTCTATCCCTAATAAAAATCCGTAAAATTTGGTATGTATGTTTTGAGTTTGTCAGAATGTTAAATTTTTATAATATGTAAGAATTTACAGCACTTTTAGGGCCACAGAAATGTGGTATCACTTTTCGAATTTCAAATCCTCGATATACCAGTTGCATAGTGTTTACCATAGATAAAATACCAGTGTTTACTTTTACTGTTTAGTAAGAAAATGTAAAAACCTAATAAACCTGTCGCGTCGTTCCAAAGTAGCGGTATTTTGTCGCGGTATTTCTCTGGAGCGATCGCGATTGTAACGCTACATGAGTGGAACCGCTTTTCCCATCTCTTAACTTTTCGATTAGGGATAACCGTTTTCGATATATGAGCGAAAAACCAAAAACCCCCTGCACCCCCCTCACCTCCTATGTTCGGGGATTTTTGGTATGTTTACCTTCTAAATAGTCCAAACACAGCTTTTAAGTCAAAAAATGGGATCTTGGCATTTCCCTTATTGACAGAGCTATAATCAGACATTAAGCACCCAGTTTTACAATTATTATCGGTTAATTAATGGTTAGGTTTAGTGATGGGATCACTCGAGTGAAAAATAACCGGTTATCCGGTTATTGAAATAACCTGCATTACTCGGTTATTGTCAACGAGTACTCGAGTGAAAAATAACCGAATGTTAAACAGTTATTGAAGTAGTCATATCACTCATCACTCTTACAAATAGATTGAATGTTAACTCGTATCGTATAATAAACGAGTGAACATCATTATTAACCTACGTTTCTAAAATAAATATTAGGCATATGAATTCGAACCAATTGATGTAGTAATGGTAGTAACCAGTATATCTATATACTCTTACCTCTTATTTATAATTATTTTATTTCTATTTCTATTTATTATGTCAAGAATAATCAAACTATGTGCGATTTTAAAAAGAATCATTTTTTCCTTTTCACAAAAATTGATTGGTTGATTGATTTTCACATGAAAATATTGAAAAATTTTTTATGAATTGGAATTTGAACAAAAATTGTTAAATAACCTTGTAAGTTATGCGTAGCATTCAAGTGACCATCACTCGAATGATTATCCGGTTATTGAAATCACTTGAATACCTAGTATTCGGTTATTGAAATTAATCGGTTATGCCCATCACTAGTTAGGTTTTGACCAATGATTTATTACTATAATGTCTGGTCAAGTTTGCATATGTAAAAAGAATGGTTTTTTTTGTCTTTGTTGCACTTTTTTATCCTAAGTTTGAACCGCAATACCTAAAGTTGTACAAAGTTCAGTGGATTCCCATTTTTTTCTCTATAAATAAACAGAGAAAAAGTGTTTTATACACTTTTTACAAAAAATTCCATGATTTTCGAGTTATATCACAAACAGTGAAAAGAATTACCTGTTTTGACAATTTTCAACACTTTTCACCTCGAATTGGTTTCTATTCTGTTGCACATGCCATATTTGCACATGCCATATTCGGATGTGACGCTACCTCTGTATTCTATAAAAATGGCAAAAAACAGTATTTTCAGTTTTAGAAAATAATACTGAACTAAGTAACAGCCTATTAATTTTCAAAAGTTTTGCTGAAGCATACCAGCTTGCAGTAATTAGGGAAGAATTTATTTTAAGATGGTATGGCAGTAAAAGAACTAATAATTTAAATGATTACAGGTTCGTTAGAAATAATCAGATTTTTGCTAAGCAAAATATTTTCCAGCACTTCGATCTAACAGTTCTTCCGCCAACATTCGATGCCACTAAATATCCTACTTATAGAGTGTATTGGCAAATTCAAGTCTGGTTAGGCGACAATCTTAATCCAGAGAACTGGGGTTGGAAAAACAGCGGTTATCTAGAACCAATAAAAACAGTACAAAAGTGTGCCCCTGATTTCATTTTAAATATTTTATTCTGTGGTTGCAAGAAAAATTGCAAACAGTCTTGAATATGTAAAAAATATAACCTTAAGTGCAGTACCAGTTGTGTAAATTGCATTGGACAGGGCTGTGACAATTCTTCATTCTTACTTTCTGAGAATGAAGCTGGTTTTTAGTTAAAGCTCGTATTTGAGAGTTTTTTATGCTTATGTAATTTATTCATGCTTTTTAAAGAGTTTATAGTTTATTTTTTCACTATTTATGAGTTTTGTTATTGTGTTTGTTGTTACGTTCTTTTGTTTTTAGAATGGATTTTATTTTACGAATGTATTACTTTAATTAATTAGTATTACCAGTAATAATTGTTGTTGCCTTTTGTTGCATTTTATGGTATTAAAATACAAGAAGTATTCTTTTTTATACAAATCTGTCATTTTGACAACCGTAACTTTGCTAATATTTAACCGATTGCAAAAAAACTTTATATCACATTAAAACTTAGCTCTTTCTCTCAAAATTTTGCCTCTACTTTTTTCCTAGTGTCATCCGTGTGGGCTATTACCGATTAAAGGAAAAATAGTGCCTAATTTCAATATGGCGGTGCATCTTTATAATTTCTGCACGGCGGATTTTTGGGATTTTCAGTTAGAGACTCCTGGATAGCCATAGAATACAATCCTGAAGAAATCAGCTTGTTACAAATTTGTTTCGGGTCAACTTTTAATTCTACTATACCTACTACCTGTGGAGTTAATAAAACTCGACTTTTTACAAGTCAAACTGAAATCTACCAGGCATACGCAACAACCCTGCTTATTTCATAGATTTTTACGCTCTACCCAAAAAATGCCAGTAAATTCAAACACAGAAAATGAAACTCAAACCTCAATCTGGTTTATTTAACAGGTAACTTTTTCAAATTTAAATCTCAGTCACCTTTCACCTGTCGTCAAAGTACCTACTGCTACCCATTTCACAACAATAACACTGATAGCATAAAAACCTCACTACGCTTTCAACTTTCAACACCATTTTTTGTTTAATTTTCACCGAACTAAAGCAAAGAAACAAAAGAATGTTAATCGGGGAGCTTGCGCACTCGTTCCAACATAGCCAACTACTTTTATTTGAACAAAAGTGTTCAAATTACAGTAATGGGCTTATTCATAGTTAGATTGATCAAATTTATTACTATTTATGAGATGAATAAAAAAAATGTAGAAAAGTACCTAGATATATTAACCTAAAATTCGTTTTGTAAAATTCTAGACGAATAGCTGAAAAAATTCCGTTGACAGTGTATTATTAGTAACTCATCATCATTCTGAATGTTCCGGTTTAATTTCTGAAAGCTCATATCATATTAGATTACCACAAAAACTACCCCATGACAAAGATTGGTATCATTTTGCCGTTGTATAAAAATACATTGAATATAAAATTATTTAGTTTGTGAACTTATAACGTAATGTTAGGTAGGTAACCAACAATAAAATGTTCAACAAAAAGTATGAATCACCCATCAATAACTGCTCTTTACGACGAATATTCTCCAAAGTAGCATAAGAATCAATATTATCGACTAAGAAAATTACTGTAGATTTGCGATCGAAATTTTAAATTTGAAATTCACTTAGGTACCGAGTTAGGTACCTTCTGTCGACAATCGAAGAACTGCGATCCATTTTACACTTTTTCCAACAGAGGAGCAACTTTTTCTGGCACATTTTCCACAAAAACCACGTATCACTGTTATAACATGTTTCATTTAATTGAACCGAACTGTAGACTGCAACATTGAGAAACAAAACAAAATTACAATCAAAATGGGGTTGACGCATGCGCACAAAGTTTTCATTTCAGCCAACTCTTTAGTTAAAGAAATATCCCTACGTAAGTTATACCTAAGTGTTTAACTGATGTAATCAATATAACTTTACATAATGTCTAATAGTTTTGCATATTTTTTGTGATGTTCTCTAATAACTATTTACAAATAAATATCCTCCTGTTGATCCGTAGCTGAATTATGAAAAACTATTACGCTTAGAGCCTTAGACGTACTTATTTTTGTTCTTTTATAATAAAAGTGAAAGAAAATAGGTATAGTTTTTAGATGACGCGATATTTAAGATTTCCCTACCTGCTTTATGTAGCCACAAAAAAAATAATGAGGTCATGCGTAATTCTGGGAACAGAAGGGTTTCAATTCTCACTCAATTAGGTAGGGTACCTATTATTAATGTTATCAAATAAACTGTTTCTTGATCGAATAGAATACATATTCTATACAGTATATTTATTTACCTATCTGATCTACGTTTACTTCCACATCCAGTGGAAATATTAGTAACGACAAAAAAAATTTTTGAAAATTTTGATTATTCAAATAAGTAGACTTAGAATGTCATGAAACGTCGAGATTTTAAGTTTAAGCAAAAAAAAATTTCTGTCCGTTGATCTGTCGGTCTGCACGATTACTCTGGAACCATCTAAGATATTGACTTGAAATTTGGTACACGTATGTACTTTAACGGAATCTGAAACTAGATTATATTTTCATCTTATTCCGTCGAAGGGTTGGGGGGTAAAATGGGGTAAATAGGGTGTAAATGGGTAAATCAAGCAGATAAGAGTCCATAAAATTGTTATTTAGTATGTACAAGAGAAGAAAAAATTATTTTGGTATTAGCTACCCCCCCAATTACCGCCCCCATTATTAAAGGGGATGAAAAAAAATTGTGATTTAGTGTGTGTGCAAGAACCAAAAACCTCAAAATATATTTTTTTCATCCACATCCACTACCTATCACCACCCCCACCGCACTACCGATGTGGGATATCGTTTTATGAGTTTTTGGGATAAACGATTTCAAATATGTTATTACCTATAAAGTTCCGTAAACAATTATTTCCACATACAAAATTTTTGGTTGCGAGAAACTTGGATAAAAAATCTTGATGTGAAAATAGTGACTCCTTGGGCAGCGGCGGTCTTAATGCTTTTAAAATTACGATTTTAACTTGAGAAAACAGGTATAGATACTATCTCAAAACGATTTTGGTCGAATAGCTCGAAAAGTATCATGTCTAGAGAAAAAATGTTAGTGACCAATAAGAAAGCTTATACACTGATGATGAATTTTAGTAATAGTTTCAGTTACTTCAAAAATAACGATCGAAATAAAATATCATTAATTAAGCTATTTATGTATCATAAAAAACAAACTGAAACTTGAAGATCTAAGGCGAAAAATGCAAAAATGCAATATTATTGATCACCATGCATTAGAATCTCTATTTCAGGTAATATGACTTCTCGAAAAATTGACCTTTTGTTTCTTAATAAAAATGCACGTCAGTGACTGAAACAAGTTTTGCTTTACAATTAATTATTTTTTATTTTTTTGCTTTTATCATTAGAGAATATTATTTAGGTATTATGCAAATCACTTTTTTATTTATTATGAAAATACCTACTTCTGTATATTGTTGCTCTAATCTGGGCACGCTAATATACTAGTTAGGTAAATACTTTAAAACACTCATTATTGGAGAATCAAGTATTGAATTACATGATAGGATTACTTTTCTAGAGTTGAAATAGAATGTACGGTTCAATAATTGTTGTGAATGACTGAATTTTAATAAATAATTTAAGTATTTTCAATATATTTTTTGCTTTAAAATGATAAAAATCCTATCATGTAATTCAATACTTCGTCAGTATTAGCTAGAAGAGTAGTTGTTTTGATTGATTCTGCAATAATGAGTATTTTAAAGTATTTACCTAACTAGTATATTAGCGCGCCCAGATTAGGGCAACAATATACAGAAAGTAGGTATTTTCATAATAAATAAAAAAAGTGTGTAAGTTGTGATTTGCATAATACCTAAATAATATTCTCCAAGTTTTGCTTTACTCAAAAAATACATAATAGTAAAGGTCTTTGATACCGATCCAGATTTAGTTGAAATTGGAGACAATTAAACTAATAACTGAGCTACGAAAGTGTCATCGTGAAAAGTGGGACACTCCGTATATAAAGGTAAATTTATATTTGTCCGGAAATGAAAACCCCTTTCTAAATAAGCTAGACAGTTGAAATTTTACACACTTAACCATCAGAACAACGAGAAATATTCCAATTCCTAAATATTTTAACCAGGGATATAGGGATCAACGATATTTTTTTCCGGGACCGAACGACGTCGAGTTTTTCGTCATTCAGCTGGTTTAGAATAAAAGAAAGAATATAATATTTAATAGTTTTGCTAGTTGGGAAGTCTACGATTAATAGTCCCGTCGAATATTTTTACTTCCACATCCAGTGGAAGTATAGTAACGACAAAAAAATTTTTAAAAATTTTTATTGTTCAAATAGGCTTAAAATGTCAGAAAACGCCGAGATTTTAAGTTTGAGCGAAAAAAAAATTTCTGTCTGTCGGTCGGTCTGTCTGTAACTTTTTTTGTGCGCACGTTTAGTCTGGAACCGTTTAAGATATTGACTTGAAATTTGGTACACGTATGTACTTTAACGAGATCTGGAACTAGATTATATTTTCATGTTGTTCCGACGAAGGGTTGGGGGGTAAATTGGGGTAAATTTGGGGTAAATGGGTAAATCAAGCAGGTAGGGGTCCATAAAATTGGTATTTAGTATATACAAGAGAAGCTAAGGTCTCAAAAAATTTTTTGACATTAGCCACCCATTACCACCCCCACCCCCTTATTAAAGGGGATGAAAAAAAATGTGATTTAGTGTATGTACAAGAACCAGAAACCGCAAAATATTTTTTTACTTCATCCACCCCCACTACCCACTACCACCCCCTTATCACCACCCCCACCCCACTACCGATGTGGGGTATCGTTTTATGGGTTTTTGGGGTAGAGGATTTCAAAAATATTATATTATTAAAGTTCCATAAACAATTATTTCCACATACACAGTTTTTTCGTTGTAAGTGACTTGGATAGATAATCTGGATGTGGAAGTAGTGATTCCTTGAGCAGCGGTTTTTTACATCATGTCTAACAAGAAAATATTATTACCAAGGTAGGAGATTGTGTTTAGAAAATGACAAATAACCGCAATTCAGTCAACATCATCATAAGATGTTAAAACGATATTATATATCTTTTGTATTTATTCGTGACACCCTACAAAATCAAATGTTTACAAAAGCACTCCTAGGACATTTTAACACAATGTAGTATGCAAAAAAACTTCCTGCCAATCACCGAAAAAAATATCTATAAATCGAATTGATAGGAAGTGGAACATTAGAAATTAGAAGTACAATAAGAGACAAGAAAAAAAGAATAAAAGGTACCTACATCAATAGAATCGTCAATAATATAAGTCAGGAGTGTATAAGTATTACAGGGAGTGAATGAATCCACAATAAAACAGAATTTAAATCTTTACAACAGGCTGTAATTTTATATAGATTTTAAGGGGAATTTACAAGTTTTGAAGAATCATAATTTGACGGCTTGAAGGTAATACAATAGTTTCGTTATGTGTCAATGTAATAAAAAATCGGCGTACTTAGTAACAATATATACCGTTTTAAATTAAACAATCACCTATCACTCAAAAAAACCAAAGCCATTGTCCCAGGGTGGGTATGAATTACCAATAAGTAGCAAGTCGCGGAAAAAGAAGGAAATATGTGTGATTGCCGATATAAAATGCCAAAAAAACTATTGTGAACAAAATATTTCAGTTAAAGTTCGTTGTAAAAATAGACAACGAGTTTTTAATTAAAAACGAATCACAATTTTTAAGGTTTTGAATAAGAACTGAACCCTTATTTATTTATTTACTGTATTCGAATAATACTACAATAATAATATAAGAAGTAAAAAATATTTTCTGTCTGTCAATCTGTCTGAAACTTTTTTGTGCGTATGATTACTCTGGAACTGTTTAAGATATTGACTTAAAATTTAGTACACCTATGTAGAGATCTGTAACTAGATTCTATTTTGATCTTATTCCGTTGAAATTGAGGTAAATAGGTAAATCAAGCAAGTAGGAGTATATAGATTGGTATTTAGTAGCAAAAGTCTGCACCATATGGGAAATTGTTGTTATTGACTTTCTGAAAAATTTTATTTGTGACAAAAGTGTCTCTAGAGTAAACTACATTTATTTTTGAAGATATCGAAAAATGTTATTTAAAGAAGTTGTTTTGAGAAAATGCTGAATTTCTTGGTGCATAGTTCTTCTCTTCTCTTTTTCTAATGTTAACTTTTTCGAAATTTTTAAATACAAATCGCTAAAAGAAACTCTTTTTAAGCGATTTGTATTAAAAATTTTCGAAAAAGTTAACACTGGAAAAATGAAAACAACTATGTACCAAGAAATTCAGCACTTTTTCTCAAATTATTTATTTGGTCAAGAAAGTACTGCTAAAAGTTCTTATTATTAAAGGGCGTGAAAAAAATAAAATTGTGATTTATTGTATGTTCAAGAATCAAATGTCTCAACATTTTTTTTTACTTCCGCTTAATTAATCATCTTCTACTTTGGTCGTTAATATTTTTGTATAGTTACTGAGATATTAAACATTTAAATTAAATACTTATAAAAATTCGGACGTCGGCGTCGTCATTAAACTTTCATATCTCTGAAACTACATAAATTAGAGATAACAAAATTTTTCCTCAGTTTGTAAGCTTTTTAGTTGGTCTTTAGCATTTTTTTTCTAAATATGTAAGACTTTTCGCGTTATTCGACGAAAACCGTTTTGATGCACCTTTTCTATGAAACTAAAGCGCAATTTCAAGTCGTTATAACTTAAAAATTATTAATTTATATGAAAAGTTGCATAGAACCTTTTTTCTTGAAATTTGATTCTCGTTTAGTCCAAATGGTTTGTTATATGTATAAAAAATGTGTAAATGTATAAAAAAGTGTCAAAATTAATTCATATGACAATCTTTCTAAAACCTCTATAGGTGCTGTACTATCTTTGCAACTAAGATAATTTCGTTAAATAAGGCATTGATGAATAACGGCATCTGTTTTAAAATATGCTATCAATATCTGTTTTTGCATTTGCAAATTGTACTTATAACAAAAGTTTTTCGCACGAAAAATATTCAGTATTTTTTAAAGTAGTAAATAAAGCAATTAAACCTTGCTGAAACCATTTGCCTTTTACTCAAAAATTCAATTTGAATAAAAATTTCAGAATATCTGATATGAAATTTTCACAACACAAAACATTGTGGTAAGATCTTTATAGACCAGAAGAAATATATATATTTGGATGCATAAAAATAATTTTACAGATTTTCCTTTACCAAAACCTTGAAAATAAAAAAAGAAAATCTCACGAAACTATATAAAAAAAAATCCGGAAAAAGTGTGTACTTACCTGATTATGAATACTTGAGACATATATGGTGATGCCATCTATGAACCACAGGTTGAAATATATTTAAGGGTAATATCGAAGTATAAACAGATGGCGGGAGAGTTTACCAATAGGCGCATTAACTGGGGGAGACTGCAGGTACTTAACCACCCTAAAATTTTAATAATAAACATCACAGAGTTTTAAAACAGGAAGCATTTTTTTCGCGACTGTAGTAGTCTGTTGTGGTATGAGTGAACAATTTGTTTTTCGCTGATTGACAGCAAAATACTAATTTTGCTGACTAATGTCAGTCAGCAAAGTGCCACTTTTCCTGCCTAGGCAGCAAAGTACTCACTTTGCTGCCTGGGAAGCACAATGATTGGTCGTCATGGCAACTAAATTATTTGACACTTGATTATTACGGTGACTATTGACATGTCCCCTAATAGCACAAGATGTCCGCCGGACGTCCGTTTTATGTCCATTTAATGTACTGACGTCCATGGACATAAACTGGACGCCTACCGGACGTTTATCATCGGATTTACTTTGAAATTGTACGGAATGGACGTCCTCGTATGTCCATTTTATGTACTGGAAGTATGTACATTTTATGTCCATATAGGGACAGGAGATGGACGTCCTTTTCGTGTCCGTTGATTTAAATATATTTTTGCAATAAATGATAATATCTCCATACCGCTTTCTCTCCAACACGTTTCTGAAATATGTATACATACCAGCGAATAGCACACTTAACCAGTGGCGGTCTGGCCAGGTCGGCTAGTCGGCAAATGCCGACTGGGCCCTAAGGTCGCGTCTAACGAGGGGCCATGCTTATCAAAAAAAAATTTGGTACGGGAAACATTTTTTTTAGATTTCTCCTCTGTACGTAAAATTTTTTCGAATTTCTCCCCCCCCCCCGCTCATAAAAAAAATTGGGACGACGTTTAGATACATGTGAAGCAAAAATATTCAAATCGCTGACGAACTGAGTTTGAATATTTATTGTAAAATGCCGACTAAGCCCTAGACACCCAGACTGCCACTGCACTTAACGTCCAACATATGTGCCACAACGGACGTCCTTCGGCAAGTACGCACATTTTAGGTCCCTATAGGGACAGTAGCAGGACGTCTATTTAATATAAAAACAAAAAAACGTTAACAAAACTGGTTTTTCAATTTTACAATGTTTTTGTTTACATTTGACCGTTATTTCTGTAAAATTTGTAGTTTATTTTTTATAGTAATTTGTAATTTATCATTAATAATTTAATTTTAATCTTTTTTGTAAATTATTAATGATATTATTTCATACTAAATATTTATTAAACATTCAAATAGGTACCTTCTACATTTTGAAATAAATAGTTATATTAGTCAACTGTACAGTCTTTAAGTAAACACTAATAAGCCAAGTTGGTGGCCGAGTGAGAGAATATCGAGTTACAAATCGCCAGATCGACGGTTCGGTTCCTGTTCATTCCGGTTTTTTTTTCTAAATAATTAGAATGTACAAATATTGTCCCAAGTTGTGACATTTGTACGTCCTTCGGCTGCCCGTCGGATGTACTTTGGACCAAAAACGAACGTCCATCGGATGTACTGTATGTCCGTCGAGGACGTCCTTCAGATGTCCACAGGACAATGTTGTGCTATTAGGGTCAATAGAAACCAACACACAACAACTGCGATTTTAAATGAATGTATTACAATAACAAAAATAAAAATATAAACACACCACAGATAGTAGAAAACCCCCAAATCCAAAGCCAAGGCTGTGCGGAAGGGGGTTACACATTTGGAAAAACGCAGACATACGTCCATACCCACTGGTATTGTCAGTACCGAAACCAGAGCGCGGTAGACAGTCAATCAGCATATTCACCACTCAATACGCCTTAACCGATTGAGCTACCGCACCGGTAGCTCAATTATGGGAATTGTAATAATTTAAATATTTTAAAATAGGTATATTTAAATAATCGGAGAAAAAATTATATATTCAACACAGCAGCAAAATAGTAGATTGACTAGTAGTACATCATTTGATCTACAAATAACTTACTACTTCAGCTTCCAACTGACTATGGTCATCTTGTATTCAGCGATGTTCTGAAAACATTTTTACCAGTTCACACACTATTTCATTTTCACGACAAACTATGTTATGAGAGATAGCATATGAAAATAGAAAGAGAACGAAATAGTTACCACATCTAAGATAAAATATCTATTTTCAGTCACAAAAAATGCTTATGATCAAAGGTGATGTAGTGCTGGAGCTAGGTTGATTTTTTTGGAAACTCATCGTTCCAAGCATTTTCTATGCGTTGATTAATTATATTGAACTTAAATCACAAAATAGACTTCAGGCATATGTCAGCCCGTCAGTTTGGCAATAGTACAAGAGATAAAAAACAAAGAGATTATGTCATCGCTACAGGACTCATGTTATATGCGTACGAAGCTCATATTTTGCAAGCGGATAACATTTAAAAAAAGACAAAAGTTGTTAAATTTCTTAGAACAGTATTTACCGTGGAAGTCACAATTAAAAACCCGCTGCCCAAGGAATCACTACTTCCACATCCAGATTTTCTATCCAAGTCACTCACAACTAAAATATTTTGTATGTGGAAATAATTGTTTATGGAATTTTAATAATATAACATTTGAAATCCCCTACCCGAAAAACCTATAAAACGATACCCCACAACGGTAGTGGGGTGTGGGGGTGGTGATAGGGGGGTGGATGAAGTAAAAAAATATTTTGAGGTTTCTGGTTCTTGTACACACACTAAATCACATTTTTTTTCATCCCCTTTCATAATGGGGTGGGGGTGGGAATGGGAGTGGCTTATGCCAAAAATTTTTTTGAGACAACTTCTCTTGTATATACTAAATACCAATATTCTGGACTCTTACCTGCTTGATTTACCTATTTACCCCAATTTACCCCCTAACCCTTCGACAGAACAAAATGAAAATATAATCTAGTTCCAGGTCTCGTTAAAGTACATATAGTACAGTAAGAGAAGCTTTTAAATCCCAGCCTGAAAACGATATAATTAATTTCCCATTTTTTTTCTTTGCATGTGCTTCATAAAGTATGTAGATAAGAATCTATTCTGTCATTTTTCCTGCTTTTTGGTTTTGATTCTTGGGGGTTGTCACAGAAAAAAACAAAATTACACATAATCTGATGGAGAATCAAATTATAAGAAAGAAAGGTCTTATACACTTTTTTGGTAAAATGCATATTTTTCGAGATATTGTGTACTGAAAATTGCAATTTTCACCTCCTAAAATCAGTATTCCCAGACGTTTTTTTTAAAATTACTCAAAAAATGTGGACTTTAATAAAAAAATGCAAGGGTACAAAATTAAAGCTTTTACAAAAACAAATCGAATAGTTTTTTCTTTTTTTTCTCTGATGTTTAGTATTGGAAATATGACATTTTCAAAATGGCGCCGAAACGTTCAGAAAAAATATACGACGTTAAAATCTAAAATTACTCAAAATCTACACTATGAGAAAAATTGTAAAATAGTAAAAATTAAAGGTATTGAAATTTTCTTTCGATTGAGACGTATTACAACCTTTTATAATGAAAACTAAAAAAGTTACAAACAAAAAAGTAGCGCATTTAAAAATTTACGCGCCATTTTTTTTAATCTTATTAATTCAAATTTTTTAAAGATCCTTCTAGATATTGTTAATGCATATTATTACTAACATGCTCAAATTTTTTAGAATTTTTTAAAATAATTATTTTTCATTCTGTATCCACTTTCAATAATGAAAATTTTCATAATTTTTTTTAAAAAATCGGGTTAAAAAAAGAAAAGTTTGTTTTTTTTAATTTTCCTACGACAAACTATTTCCAGAGATATAAAGGTTTAAAGATGGCGCTTGAGCGCATACGCAAGAAAATTATCCCAGCAAACACTCATAATTGGCACATAAATGGTCATATGCACAGTCGCCAGCATTATCATAATCATAATTGGCATTTTTATGGGGAGCCACAAGTGGACCATTGGAGAAATGTCCCACCGGCCAGCAGCTGGCCATCCTTCAATTTGCCAACAGTGTACAATAATATTTATACATCCATAAAGTACGATGTATGGAGATTCTACTTTTTTTATATAGATACATTATTCATGGCGCTTTTTACGAAAAAGTACAGCTTTGACATGTAAGTATTTTACTTGATAAAAATGAAGTAATTATTAATGCATAAATATTGTAATATGAATTTGTTTGTTATCATCCGTATATTTTATTTACATATTTAATATTGTTTACCATAGCTCCAATTTATTCTCATAAGGGTTATTAAATTCATTTTTACTTACCTGTACCAATTGCGGTCGGTGGGGTTCGAACCTGCATGTCTCCGATGTCCGTATTGCAGTACTGACTCTTCTACCAACTGAGCTATCTTAATAACCGTTATTACGGATGCTAAAAGCAGTATTTATGGTGATGTGTATGAAGTCTTTATTATATTATGTGAATACGTAGTTATTTATTTCAAAATGTAGAAAGTATTTGAATGTTTAATAAATGTTTATGAGTAATCTCAAATAATATCATTAATAATAATTTACAAAAAAACGTTACAATTAAGTTATTAATGACAAATTACATATAAAAAATAAACTACAAATTTTACAGAAATAACGGTCAGATTAAGTCAGATTATACCAATTTTAATAACCCACAGGCCAAGCATAGAACGAAAATGCAAATGGCGGATGCTATGCTCGGTGAAGCCTTGAGAGGTTTTTCACAATGCGCATGCGCGTAATCATAAAAATATTAGCCTGCATATTTCCATAAAAGTACCAACGTATAAACCGAAGCAGCATTTTTTATGGTTGCACAATAATTGACCATTTCTGGTTATTATGTGGCAATTCATCACAACATGAAGCTATGGTACGCCTGCATATAATTTATTATGGACCACAAAAGTATCAAGCGGTTACATTGGGAGTTCCTCAAGGATCTATTCTTGGACCGCTGTTGTTCTCCATCTACATTAATGATTTACCGAATCATATTACCAAAGGACTTACAATTATGTATGCTGATGACACCACCATCTGTATTTCTGCCTCGAGTATTGAGGAGCTCAGCTCACATATAAATACAACGCTGGACGAAATGCGAAGTTGGTGTGATCGTAACAAATTGATGTTAAATGGGAACAAGACGGTATTTATAGATTTTAAAATGAGGAGAAATATTGTGCTCAAAGATATCCCCTTAAGTGAAAGCTCAAAATTTCTGGGTACATTCATTGACAGTACATTGTCGTGGGTTCCACATATCGACTACGTGTGCAACAAATTAAACAAAGCATATTATGCAATCTACCAATTGATAAACATATTAAATGAGGAAGGCTTACTAAATGTCTATTATGCTCTAGCCTATTCTCATATAGCCCTAAATATTTCTCTTTGGGGAAAATCTAGTGAAGGATCAAGAGTTTTTATACTTCAAAAACGGCTGATTAGACTTATTTTCAAATTAAAGTATAGAGAAAGTTGTAGAGATACCTTTATCTCCAAGAGAATATTGACAGTTCCGTGTATATACATATACAAGTGTTTAATACATCTAAAATCCAATCTACATAAGTTTCATATACAAGCTGAAAACCATGACTATAACACGAGACATGGACATTTACTAACTATTCCCTTTCACAGAACCTCTACTTTCAAAGAATCTCTTTATTATAACGCAATAATGCTACACAATAGCCTTCCTGAAAATGTTAAAAGTTTAAATCTCTTGAGATACAAAAAAAAAGGTTAAGGACTTACTACTTGACAATGGCTACTACAGCGTTAATGAATTTTTACATAGAACTACAGGGACATAATTCATTGTCTCTTTCTATTTTGTCTTATTTTTAATTTGTCACTGTTAGTCTAGTAGATTAAGTTGTTTTTTTACACATTATTACTGTTGTTGTAATTTAGATATATATTCATAGTTTATATTTTTACTGACTTACCATATATACATATACTGTATCTATACAAAAATGGTGAATAAATATTATTATTATTATTATTATAAAGGTTAGCCTATGCATAAGAAAGCCATTGATCGCTACAGTGGCCGCAATTTTTGTGTTTGCTGGGATGTATTTAAAATTGAAACATCTCAAAAACTAGAAGATTGATAATAATGAAATGAAGCTTATAAAAAAACGAAGAGTTTGGGTTTTTATATTTTTTCCTACGACAAACTGTTCCAGAGATATGATAGTTTGAAATAATGTTGAAACTTTTTAGTTTGTACGCGCATATTAAATGTCTATAGTAGGTAGAGAAACGAGCAACAGCCGTCTATTTTTTCAAAGAGTACGCAGAAAAAGCGGGTTGCATTGCATTTTAGCATGTTTAGAGTGCAGATTAAAAATATTATTTAATTAGTTTACTTAATTGTATTAATCTGATTTATTTGTAACAATCTGTGTTTTTAATAAAATTAGACATATTACTATATACTATTTTGTGACCATTTTTAATCCACCATTTTTTGAATAAATTTAGACCGCGTAATCATATTCAGCGAACTAAAAAACATAGTATATGGATTTTCGTGAATTTCTTTGTAACATTAGAAAAATTATTAATTTTTCAGCATATAAGGGTGGTTTCGACGCTCAATATTTTCGTCTTTTCTATGTTTTGATCATATTCAGCGACCCCAAAAGCATAAATAAATGGATTTTCGTTAATTTATTCGTAAAATTAGAAGACATTAATTTTTCAGTATTTAACCAACCCTTAATATTTTCGTCTCATAAGTTTCGATCTCACAGTCATATTCAACGACCTCAAAAACATAAGTACATGGATTTTCGTTAATTTATTCGTAAAATTAGAAGAGCTATTAATTTTTCAGTTTTTAGGGATGGTTTCCAACCTTAAAAATAAAAAGCAGGTAATGCGACAATATAGATTTTGATGTACGTATTTTATAAAGCATATTGCAAAAAAATTAAGGAAATTCCTTTCATTGTTTTCGGGCCGGGAATTTTACCATTTTTACTGCTTCGTCTACTGTACTAATATGTGTACCAAATTTCAAGTCAATATCTTAAATGGTTCCAGAGTAAACGTGCGCACAAAAAAGTTACAGACAGACAGAAATTTTTTACTTACTCTGACTATCAAGATACCAATTGAAGAAACAAAAAATTTGATCATAGTTAGGAGGGTCTACAGATATATTAAGATAAATTTGCATCCAACACATTCTCCTAAGTTAGCGTCCTATTTGGAATAATCAGAATAACATCTAGAGAAGTACTTCTCTCAAAAATTTTGAAAAAGCAGTTTGCGAAAAAAAATTTTTAATTCGGTTGTCCTCCCTGCCCCTACGGACTCCTGTTTAATTTATTTTTTTTGTCATATACATTTGACTTTTCATAAAAATACAATAACAGGTTTTGGAGTTTATGAAAATATTTTCATTATTAACTGAGATCCAATGAATTGAAATTTTGTAATTTGTTAAATTGTAAATTACAAAATTTCAGTTCAGGATGGATGATTCAGAGAAGTGTTTCTCTAGATGTTATTTGCCATATTTCGTATGGGTCCCATGCGCCACTGACAAGAAAAAAAATATTGAAATTTCACCAACCGCCACTGGGAATAATAACAGATTAGTCCTGAGCCATCGCCTGTGGATGATTACTTGGGAGACGAAAATAAACCAATGAATTTTGCATAATAAATTTTATTTACATTAATTTATAATAAATACAATACTGGGTATAAGAAATAAATATTAAAATTTTGTGTTAAAAATAGCATAAATTATTAATGTACTTTTGATTCCAAAATACCCGTGCACCGTTACACAACCTGAGCAGACATATACTCTTTGTATTTCTTCTCCTGTGCCTGAAAAAGCTTCTGCAGTTTCTTTACTTGGCCTTTGCTGATTTCTTTGCCCTCCACATCATGCGTTGGAAAACCCTAGAATGAGGACATGAATAGAGAAAGTTGCAATAAAATATTTGTTACCATGATACAAAGAATAGAAGGTTGGAATTTTGAATAAATAGGGATTCTTAGTGTTCTTAGTAACCATCGTTCTTTATAAATAAGTAAAATAACCCAAAAAACAACTTTCACGGACGTCGGCAAACTCACTTTTACGAAGGAAGCGGGTAGAAAATTATCACCGCGTGATGAAGCAACTGTCGATTTGGCTCCGCCCACATGCGCAATGTCATACCTTGTATTCTTTGTATCATGATTTGTTACTATTAAGACATAGGACACTAAATATTCAGCAGAGTAAAACTAATAAATCCAAGTCCTGAAATAAACAAAAAATCATTTTTAAAACAAGTTTTTCTCTGTTTTTTTTTCTCAAATACCTATGGTTGTGTAGATCGTATCGCAATAAAAAAAAATACAGATCGTCCATTATGAAACTGGAGAAAACTAAATCTCTCCGAACATTTTTTAATTTTTAAATCGCAAAAAATTAGACTGGTCATTTTTAAACAATTGATAATTCAAATAATAACAAAAAGTTTGTAGAAAAGCCTCCAGAGGCTGTAGAAATCAGCTGCTAGTGAGTAAGACCATCACATCAATTGCACAGAAATCTGCATGGAATGGGGTGGATTACAAAAAGTTGTTTGACAGCGTTCCCCACACATGGATTGTTGTCATTAAAATGAAAACGCCAAGTTGGTACAAGTTCCAGTAAAAAAATTGTTATAGTGAGACGATTCCTTTTTAGGTGATTCAGACTTAGTTTTACTCTACTAAAATATGAATAGAAAGTTACATTCACTTACATTCTCATCGAATTTAGAATACTTGTCGGTTTCAGATTTGAACATTTCACTTGGAGGTATTTTCCGTAGAGCATCCTTCGCGGCCTGCGCAGCGGCTAACTCTATTCGTTTCCTCTCCTTCTCGGCAGCCTTTTCTTGATCGGCTCTCCTCTTAGCTTCTTTTTCTTTCAGCAGAGACTCTCTGTCCACCAACTTAATCGCACTGGGCTCACCTATTATTAAACAAAGTAAATACATTGTCATTAACAGACTTAAATAGGGTCGAAGAAAGTCAAATAGATAGAAACATTTATAAAACAAGCTAAAAACGTACTCTTCGCCAATTTACTGAGCTTTTTATATATAATTGTTACGCATTCTATAGGATACTCTTCGCAGTTTTCTTCTAAATAATGTTAGTTTTTGGACATCACAAATTTTGTGATACCATCTTTATTGTGAAAAAAATTGTATGAAAAAAAAAAATATCCAACCTGTGGGATTCGAACACGGGATCTTAGGATTGCAAGCAAGCAAGCAAGCAAATAAAATTTATTAATATTCATATATACATATGCGCCTCCCCGAAACCTGCTTCGGAGCCAGCCAGACAACAACGGTGCGCAGCGCCGTGGTGATTGTAGGGCTGAGCAGGGTAGGTTCGGCTCGGCTTGGCGACAATGACAAAAAAAGGAACAATTAAAATTCCTACCCACCTAGGGTGGATTTAAAATGAATAATATATTTGAAAATAATGCTGCCCACAAAGGCCTAAAACTAATGCATATAAAACTTAGAACTAGTTGCTGGTTGTCACACTGAATAAATTTTGGCTGTTGACTCGGGTGAAAAGCTAAACGAAAAAAACCCGTACGAGAACTGCCAACCTGGTCTGGTGGTCTCCCTGACGCCAGGAATATGTGGTGGAAAGAGAATAGGGTTTAAAATGTTTGAATTTCTAAAGGTTTATCGGCCAAAATGGAATTTTTGGTGACAAAAAGAACAAAAAGAATAAAAAAAAGAACATACAGAAAGGGAATAGAGAGGATTGGAAAGATAAAGTTGAGGAAAGATCAAAGGTGGGGGAATGGTAGGTTGTGGTATAGGAAAGTATGGCTAGGGAAAAGGTTGCCGGAAGATAGACAACGCCTGGTATGGTAGGGGGCGTTTGGTCTGAAATGGGGCATTATGCATTCTGATTTGAATTATGATGCTGGTTAGCGGACTATCGCCCAGCTTGAAGGTGTAGAATTTCTGGGAGATTTCTTGGACGTAGTCCGCTAGTGGGGTTATGTCGTGACATCGTGCGTATAGATCTCTGAGGGAGGTGTATCTGCCGGAATCAGAAATGTGGCGCAAAAATTTGTGTTCGAGAACCCGAAGTTTTCGCATTGTCGTGGCCGGAATGCTGCACCACACCGGCGCCACGTATGTGATGGCCGGCCTGATCACCATCGTGTACAACAGTTTCTTATTTGTCCCTTTAAGTCCGCTACCCCTGGTCACATTTGTATTCTAACCTTCTCTATCTTCCAGCCTAACTCCAACATTCGGTAACACCTCATCTCGAATCCTGTCACACTCTTTGAGGATCTCAGTCGCTTTCAATGTCCTTGCATTTGTCCTAATGACGTCTCTAAATTCAGCTAAAATACTTAAGTACGGCCGTATTACACATTCCACCTGAAAAAAGAAAAATGTAACGTACTTTTATATACAGCACTACAAAAAAATATCCTACTTACGTCACTGGAGGATCCTTTCGACACAGGAAATCCGAGTTTACTAGGTTCCGCAATAGCGCCAAAGATGGTCAACATCTTCGTGATGTAAACAGCTATGTCGTGCAGCAGTACGTTGTTAGGAGGTTTCCGTTCTCTCAGGTAAATATTACTACTGCTAACGAGTTCTCTTAGGTAATCTAGTGCAGACTTAGTGTCTATATTATCTGAAATAAAAAAAAAATTTAGCATATAATACTTCCAGTGTGCCTAACAGGAAACCGAGGTATGGCTTGATGCCATCAGACGTGCTTAGGTTGAAAACCTTGTTGTGGCCACAACTGTACAAGGTAGTTGGAAACCTTACTGTGACCAGGCCTGTACATTTCACATAAAATTCCATTCCATTTACTTCTACTGAAATGGGCATGTAGTATTACTTACCACATAACGCCCTGTGAACATTCTCCTTTGTTTGTAAGTATTTATCATTCAGCGCTTTTTCTTGCAAACTCCACTTCGAAAACGTATTAAACGTCGTGTTTTCCCTGCAGAAGCTTTTCGTGGCATCCTTAACATTCAAAAAGAATTCCTGCGGACAAAAAAAAACACATGTAAGTTCGACATGAATATTCACTTTCAGCCGAGGCCACTTACATTGAACTGTTTTTCATATTGCAGCGCACATTCCATGGTGTTCTGGCTGTAATCCAGGGTGTCACGCCAACAATGTAAGAGGAATGCGAACCTTAACTGTCTCGCTGTGTACTTCGACAAGGCGTCTTGGATGCTAACGAAGTTCTTCAACGATTTTGACATTTTGCAACCGGCTATGGTCAAATGCCCGGAATGGAGGAAGTATTTTACCCAATCCGGGTTGCAGAAATGGGCCTAGAAATATAGAAATCACCAATTAGTATTCATCGTTATTGAATAAGGCGTAGCTAAAGTCCTGGAAGTCCGAAATGCTTGAACACCACAAACCTGCTTCGCCTATTGTGTTGACATCATCAGGAGATGTTTAAAACTGGGTTTTAAGACGAGTGCTCATCGTATGTTTTTCCATCGTATAGAGGAAAATATCGATTCACATGAGTCCGAAATTTTTTATACGATAATCGTGTATTTTAGTAATATTTAAGCTTGATTTTAGTAACTTTAAGAATAGTTTTCGAACATTGTAAAATGTTCAACAGTATTCAAAAGTTCATTGAAATTATTGGCAGACATGAAATAATTAATCAATCCTACCCCAAGGACCACACTCAAATGATAAAATTTTCAGGGGAATATTCTAATAAGGTTAAGATAATGCTTATAATTTATTATTTGTAGCATATTCATTTCTTATGTTTGTTGAGTATAACATTTTTAAATATTTTTACAGTGGCAAAATACCCAACAAACAAAAGTAAGTTAAGATAACTTGCGAAGTTCTGCAAGGTTCTGTTCTTGGCCTAGTTCTCTTTTGCTATATATAAATGACTTGGAAGCTATCAATATCGGATATATTGATAGTATCAGGGTTTTGCCGATAACAACACCATTTTGTGGAATAATGAAAATTTTAGGATACCTATTACATGAGAAAATTTGTTCCAATGTCTCTGTAGTTAAAACATGGTGCATTTCAAATCTGTTCACATTTAATATCGCTAAAACAAATGCAATAGCCTTCGATTGAAACTTGGAAGAACTTTTCCTTGAAAATCATATTCTGGAAAATAAAATGCACACAAATTTTGACAACAAATTAAATTTTCAAGAACATATAGGAATCTAATTAATAAGTTAGCCTCAGAATGTTACGCTGTCCACATAATTTCTATCGAATTGGGATACTCTACTGCAAAGACAGCTTACTGGGGATTGTGCAGTCAACAATTATTGAACAGTCTACCCATTTTGCCAAACCAAGCTATAGGATATAGTTGACGGGAGGCAACTACGTACATCGGGCCGGATTTACATGTGAAATAAATGGGCAACCAACCGTCGGCTGAGCCCCCACCATTTAAATTCCTTTGTATCGTTGCTCATTCAATCTGCTTCGCACCTGTGAATATGAAATGGTTAGTTGCCCATAAATTCGTAGGTGTACGAACTTGGCTTCCGTTATCTGTATGTATAAAGACGTTTGAGAGACTCTTCCAAACAACTATTTGTTGCTCACAATAATCTCCATTTTTATCCATGAAACGGTGCATGCTTATTTCATAAAAAACGAAATAATTTTAAATTTATAATAGTAAAAAAATTTTTAGAATTCGACAGACCAGTAATATAAAGCGTTGTAATAAATGCTAAGGTCATTACCTCACTCTGGGCAATTTCGTTATCGTGATGAGGGAATTTAAGATCAACACCTCCAGTGTGGATGTCCAGGGTTGGACCGAAGATATTTGATGCCATTGCGGAGCATTCGATATGCCACCCAGGTCTTCCGAGACCCCACGGAGATTCCCATGCTGGTTCTCCAGGTTTGCTGTTTTTCCACAAGGCAAAGTCATTTGGAGAACGTTTCTCACTTCTTTGGTCAGCTGTTGTTAAGTCTCCTGTAACGAAAAATGACAAAGTTGTACATTTGCCAACAGCGATCACAGTGAAATATTGAAAATGCTTTTGCAGTCGTACGACAAAAAGTTACAGGAATCAACATAATTTAATTTACAAATGTAGAATGTATTATTGTAACTATCTACAGATCCTCCAATGGTAATCTGGAATGTTTTTTGCCATTGTGTATCAAATTTTACAAATATTATTTAGTTCAACCAGATTAGTAATTGAATAATATAGAATATGTACAAACAAGCCTTCCAATACAGATTTCCGCAAAAATAATTATCAATTTTTTGAGAAAACAGTAGTTAAAATAAGTGGAGGAACAGGTGTCTTAAATTGGTGACGTAGGTAGTTTGTATGGATTTGTTGATAGAATGGTTTTATACAAAACAGTGTGACGTTGCCAAGATGAAATTTCTTCTCTAGATCTAATAAAGATAATTCAAGAAAACTGGAGACTAAAGCTTATTTATTAAATCAATTTTAATACATTTATCCACGAAATTTAATTTTCTTATGTAAAAAATAAAATAGGCGTGAATTATCAAATATTTTAAATAATTTTTAATGCTGATTAGATTTTTAAAAACATATTTAACAAAACATGACAACAATGTCAACGGCTAGTCAAATGACAGATGTGTTCTAATGTCGCCGTCGTGTTGATTTGAAGCATTTCAGTTTCCTTCATCGAGGTATTTGCTGTAATTTACAAATAGTAGATAATGTCAATTTTATAAAAAGTTGTGGAAACACAAATATAAGTGCTTCGGAAAAAAATTTTGTAACTGTTCCAAAAAAATTGATATTCGAAGAACTTGGTAGCAAGCTTCTAATATTTTTGATCCCTTCAAAAATACAAATTTTGTTATAAAAAGAATCTATCAAGTCATAATCAACTTCGGGCAAATTGGACGAATCTCCTTTCACAAAATTCAACTCCATCTTAATAGTTTATTGATAAAGTAAAAATCAAACGTCACATAAACAAACAACAAATAAATCTAACCAATACATCTCTTTCACTTGTATTGTGACAAAAAGTGATAGCTGGCGGCACACAAGAAATGTTGCCACATAATCCTCGCCGTGAGTTTTGTTTACATTTTTAAGATAACTTCTACATAATAACAAATATAAATACCTTTTAATTCCTTCTAAATACATATATATATATATATATATATTTATAATATTTATTGATACACAATTTGGCATTCATATAAGATAGTTACAGTATAAGTGAAAGTTGTCTATGATTGGTTAAATTATTTCCCGCCAACTAAAATCATTTGAAATCTGTGTCTAGACGGGCGTATTCTTAGTACTTATTTTTATTTAAGAAATTATTGTTTTGGTTTAAATTGATTATGCAGTAATTGTTAAAATAATAACATTACTTGATATATATCACCAAAACTAAATTTTAAAAAAATGGTGACTTTAATCCTAAATTCAATGCTAATGACCTGATTTCAAACATTTTCATCTTAACAACCTCACAGAATGTGCAAAAATTCAGATTTTCCTAATTTTTATTTAGGTGAAATGCTAATTTCTGTGGGCTACTAATGGTTTTTAAAGTTAACATATGTAACCTGTCCTCAATAGAATGTTACTGTCAGCATACTAATCATCAATGAATAAAAAAAAACAATGAGTAGGTAAAATGATGCAACAAAAAATGTATTTAAATCAACATTGTTATCATAAGAAGCAATCGAAATAAAAAAAATAAACACAATTATCAAGGAATGTTATCATAAATAATAGCAAAAAGTATTATTTTTTGACAGATTACAAATAGATTATCTCTTGAATACATTTTTTTAAAGACATATTTACATATACCCACTTATATAAGATTAGATCTAAACAATAAGATAAATTGAGGTAATAATCGAAGTCACTCCCACTAATTTACTCACAAACATCTGGTAAATATATAAAAAAAAAGTGGGAACCCCAATACATAAAACATAAAGATGTACATAGTTATTCAACCAGAAATAATGATAAGTTTTTAAACTAGGGATGCGGGATTAAATTTTTAAACGTTGTACCGGATTCAGTAAAAAAAAAACAGCTGCCTAGGGATAAAAAAACAAACACTTCGGAACTATAGGGTTTCTGATTTCCCGACTTTTTTTCGTTCCTGGGAATCGGGAAATAAAAACAGACGTTCCCGATAATCCCAAGATATAATAAATTTTGTATATATTTGCCGAAAAACACAATTTTGTTGCTTCAAAATGATTGTTAATCTTGACATCCAAATATACATTTTTTTTTAAATGTGTTTGTGTTTTCTTCTTTTGACCAAAAAAAACCTGTTTTGTTTTATTTATCATTAAAAATAAACAAAAAAAGGAAATAACATAAAAAGTCTTAGGAACCAGAGATATAATATAATATTATATACTGCAATGAGTGAGAGAAGTCCACCGCGCGCGCGCGCACTCGGTTAAATTCGGTCGGTTTCTCTCTCCACACTATCCACGTCTCCGGTGACTGATATAATTCGCGGGAAATCCATTCCCGGGATTACCGAGACTTTGGCGGCCGGTACAAATCCATATACCGTGTGTGTAGCCGAACGCTAGGCATAGGGAGTAAAATTACAACATCGCGCGTGCCAGCTGGCTGAAATGAAATAACAGACTGGAATGCTCCGCTCGACGGAGGACTTTACTGCAGCTATGTTGTCAAATCTATCGCGCTACGTGGATGTACATGCCTAACGGGAAATTACACGCACTGTATAATACTTTTTTTTAATTTGATAAGATCTGAAATATATTTATCTGTAAAAAATCTAATTTGGAATTTCTGATGACTTCGAACTTTTAAACAACATCAAATGTAACATACCGAAAATAATATGGAATTTTTCCGATTCAACTAATTGAAAAGTTCTAAGCTATCGAACAATAAATCAAACACCCTGTAGGCGATAAGCAAATAAAGTTAAAGTTATTTATAAACACACAGATTATGTAATGTGACATAATTAGAACTTGTTTATTTTACTAGCAACAACAAAACCACATAACATAATTGAACCATTTTTAAATAAATAAATAACTATGAATAAAGAGGGTCGCGCTAGAGCAGAGATTTTAAATTCCTAAAGAAAAACTTTCAATCAACCACACAATAGTAGGACCATTATAGAGGTTTTGCCTCATTTTGTAAATATTTTCTTTTATTTGTGGATTAATTATACATTAGGTTTTATTCGTGCAACTTTAATCTTCAAGTACCACAAAATATTATCATATTTATAAGAGCATACATAACTCAGATATTTAATCAATCTTTCCTGTATTATTTATCTTTTCATTCTTCTTAGTCCTTATTATAGATTTAATCATATAAGCATGTATAACCGGACAAAATTTTTTGAAAGTCATCATAGAAAAAATGTTTTGTGCAAAAATCCATTGTCGTTGTCTGTATTAATTTTTTATGACAGCAAATAGTAAAAGGCAAAAAATGCTCCTTACATGGTTTTTTTCAAATTTTATTACTTAAATTAAAAACTATTTGAGTGAACGACATTAATAACTATACAGGTTTCACTGTTCTGACAGTAGTTCGGGGTTACCACAAGGTAGTAATCAAGGCCCATTATTGTTTTTTATTCTTATCAATGATATTACAACAGTTATGAAATGATCCGAATGCTTGCTATATGCTGATGATTTGAAATTGCTTCTCTCCATAAAACCTCAAAAGCTAACTTAAAATTGCAACGATCTTCATGGGATTGAATATTGGTGTCAAATAAATGCTTGATTGTGTTCTTTACAGAAAATGTAAACATTCTAACCTATGATTATAACATATAACATAAATAATACTGTTATAACCCTTAAGAGCATTGTAAAAGACGTAAGTATCACATTTGATTCAAAGTTGATGTTTAATGATATATTTGCTAACTCTATCTCTAACTTTTGGGCTTCAAAATAAGAAAATAATTAATTAATTAATAATCTTTAATTCATGCAAATCTCTTGATATACTGTACCAATCAATTGTGCATTCTAATTGAATATGCCTCCCTTGTATGGTCTCTGTTATATGAGAAGTATATTTATTGTCTGGAAACTATTCATAGTAGTGATACTTAAAGTGTAAACATTTTACAGCTAGTTTCATAATCGAAATAAAGAAAAGCCAATAGCTAGACAATAATTACAGAAAGGAGACCATAATTTATAATCACCGGACAGAAAATGTTATGTTAGGATGATGATGAAATGTCAGAAGGCAGTCAAATTGCCCAGTGGCTAATGTCACTCTACTATTTCAGAGACACCAACACAACAAATATTCCAAAATCCGAGCTTTACCTAACAGGAGGCTTAATTTGCTTTATGAAACAGAACGGACTGTTGACTGCTGCTCTATATTTGGTCACCTACCCTATATGTGCACATATTTTTTTGATAATCCTTTATATCTATATTCTATCGAAATGCTACGACGGTATGTCGGCCAGAGCCGCCACACTCACTACCTGACATTCACAGATTTTTGCCGGAGCCGACACGCGCACTCAATGTGTTAAAGAGAATTTAAAATCAACTTTATCATAAAGTTCACTTTACTTAAAGGAACCTTTTGCCCATATTTATGAAACTGGCTGTTAGAGAAATTGGGACTTAGTTAATAAATGCTAGTGATTTTTATTAAAAGTAAAGAGTCGTAGGGACATTATTTGCTTACAAAATTTACATAGTTGCATAAATAGTTATATGGATAATGACGTTATGTTAAGCAGAATAGCTTTGGGAGTTTCAAAATCTAGTACTAGCAGATTGGGTGATATTTTCTACTGTCCTACATCTAGATCAATTTTGCATCTAAATTCCCCTTTACTTAAAAGGATAAATATTTATAATATTTGTAAAAAAGAAATTGATATTTTTTTTGTTATAAAAGAGACAAATTTAAAAAACATACGTATCGAATTGAGAAGCTTATCTTTTTAAATTTTTTGAAGTTGGTTAAAAAGGACCTTATGCTATTCTGATTTGAGTACTATTCTAATATCTACTGAGGCAACTGATATATTCTAAATTTTTGATGATGTTTTTGTAATTTTCGTAATTATCGGAGGCACTCTGTTGTTCATTAGTTGGTGTATACTGTTGAACAATAAAGTCTATTTGGTTATTTATTTATATTTTGCAAAAGACTTTACATATGTGTGTAGACTGTTTCTTGTGAACACGATAACTTTAGATTTAAATTTTTTATTTCGAATTGGTGCATATCTCGAATAGCATAGTGGGATGATTTCTATTGAACATGGGCCATATTCATCATACAGGGTGATCGCTAGAGGCGTGTAAACTGTCATATTTTACATGAAGACATAGTTTTCTTTATTGGAGTAATTATTCAGATGTACAAAAAATCTTCAGAAGTCTGCAGAAGAGAATAACAAGAAGCGTGTTTAATTTTGATTACATTAACTTATGTAGACGTTACTTTATACAGCATGTCATGTTTACTGTGTGTATGCATACCTTACAGACAGTGTGTTGTGTAAGAATAAATATTAATCAATTACCAAAATGTAATGAAATAAAAAAGTATAACACTGGAAGTGGTAATAATGTTCATATACCACCACTTAGATTAAGCCAAGTAAACGGAGGTCCTTTCACCACAGCAGTCAAGATGTATAACCTTTTACCTCAAAAATTAAAAGATGTTAACAGCTTCAATTGCTTTAAAAGTGCAGCTCGGAAATTCCTGGTTACTCAATATTTCTACACGCATCTTGAATTTTACTATTTATGTAATACTTAATTGACCTAGTCAGTGATAATTGTGTTTATATTTATGTAATTATTTAATTTGTTGTTTGTTTTAAGACCTTGTTTGTTATATATTCAAACTAACTATGAAATAATATTTTGAATGTTCTTCATTTTATTTTGTGACTGTGAAATGAAGGTTTTTTTTCAATGCATATATCAGTATTACTATTTTTTGATGCTCTTGGTTCTTGTACACACACTAAATCACATTTTCATTTTTTCACTCACTTTAATTAATGGGGTGGGGGTGGTTGTTTGAGACCTTGGCTTATTGTACATACACTAAATTGCAATTTTATGCACTCTTGCCTGCTTTACCCATCTATCACCATTTACCCTCCTAGTCCTCAACGGAATAAGATCAAAATATAATTAAATTCCAGACCTCATTATAATACATACGTGTACCAAATTTCAAGTCAATGTCATAAACCTCATCATAAACTCTATCAGAGTAATCGTGCGCACAAACAAAGTTACATACAGATAGAATTTTTTTTTACTCGAACTTATAATCTCGACATTTCATGACATTCTAATAGGCTAAGAGCCAGCAATGGATTTACTTATGTTATTTCAACAGTCATAAGAATGACTAGGCATATCCTTCTTAACACAGTAAACAAGAAATGGAAGGTCTGGCACCCCGAGACGGCCGGGTTTATTAAACAATTCAAATTCAACGATGTTTTCCATTTCCAACCTAAATATTATTAAGTGACGCAGTCTGTCAAATTTAAATCCTTTCTTAGTTCACACGAGCCATCCATGCGTAAAATTATTGAAAATACACTTACATAGTAATTAATAAAAAAATAAGTTTAACACAATACACAAACACAATGCAATTATAACAATACGTAATTATCACGTCTTTAATAATTTTCAATAACCAGTAACTGAAATTAAATAATTCTCAAGTCGAAACCAAATCCAAATATGCTCTTACGCAAGTTGCATACAACTGAAGTCAAAATAATCTTTTTGTAAAATGGGTATGTTGAATGCTTCGACATCGTCTGGAGTATATTGAATACTTTAACATTATAGATTGTCAGACAAACTACTTAAACTATAAGTTGTGACATCAAAATTAGTGAAACATTAAACCTAAAAATTGGAAAATATTATGAAAATAGTAAAAATATTCTATGACTATTGACACTCCATATTAGCATTGTTCCATTACACTCTGTTATATTTTAATAGTCTATTATAAAAATTTGGGAAAAATTTGAGGTCTTAACTGGTTTCAACCAAACCGGTCAGGTAAAAGGTCTTTGAAACGAAAAGGTTTAAATTTGACAGACTTAGTAATTTTTAGGTTGGAAATGGAAAAAAAATTTGAATTTGAATTGTTTAATAAATCCGGCCGTTCCGGGGTGCCAGACCTTCCAATTCGTGTTTAATATGTTAAGAACTATTAACTTAGTTGGTACAACTCGCTCTTCGCCGGTATCTAAACATAACATATTACAAAAATCAATTTTTTTACTGTTACTGTAATAGGCCTCTTGCATAAAATATAATTTTGGCATTTTTAGAATCTTTACTTAATACAAAATACAGTGTGTAAAGGATTTCTTCTTATTTTTTTCTTTTACAGATGGTATTCAACATTTAGGTTTGAATAACATGTGACGTCATGTATCAGGTTACGCACAGCGCTAACGTACATTTTAAATTAATTCCATTCATGATCCGTAATCACTGATCAGTTATTTGAATTTGAAAAAATTAGACATAAACACAACATTTGTCTTATCCATTAACATAAAAACCTAAGCAAACATTTTCTGTTTGTGCTGGTTAATCGGAAGGTCACAAAAATGAACCAAGAAAAATTGGAAATTATTTAGGAATGTGAAGGTTATGAAATATTATTTGCTTTTGATTTTAGTGGCCAAATAAATCAAGCTTTCGACACTGGGGCTTATTAAACTATTCTTTATTTAAACTGGATAAAGTTGTTGCGGTACTAATAATCCCAACTAATTCAGATTACAGCTGCTCCCTGTCTATCATGCATCATAGTGACAGAATACAACGTTCAGCACACAACTGATCAATGACGTAAATGATAAGTGATCGCTTAGTTAGGGCTACCACGTGATGAACGCAACCATTTCACACATGCACGCACAGCGATATAACTAGTGACAGATGACGTCAACTCTAATATGATTTGCCCCTTCTCCCGGATATTAGTCGGTGATTTAAATACTTTCCAGTTAGAAATTATGAAAACAGATTTGATAATTGCTAATGTTTAGTAATACTATATTAATATATATAGATTAATTTAAAATATACAGCACATGCAAGAGGCCTATTCCTCTCCACTACATGGATAGGGAAGTAATTATAGACAATTCCAACACATAAAGCAAATGTGAAGGAAATAAAGTTGTTATCATTACTAATAAACTAGTTTTTATTATAATTTTAGAGCAAAATATTACCAAGGTTTTTAATTAAGTACAATTGGCTGTACTTTCAAAATGGCGTCCGTTTATAAAAAAAAATTGCAAAGGTTGTTTTTGTCATTTAACTAAAAACTAAAAAAGATGGACAGAAACTTTTTCCACAAAAAACAACGTGCATAAAATTTTCTACAATTTTGATAGGAGTTATCATTTTCAAAATAAATAAGTCCAAAATTAAGAAAACATGGAAATTCATATATCGGTAAATCATTTAGAGGAAATAACTTTGACAATTATTGTAAGGCGTATAATATAACTTCATATTATTAACATAACAAAAAATAAAATAAACTGAAAAAAATTAATTATAATAATAATAATATTATAATTTGAAGACATTTATCTCGAAAACGGTAACAATGGGTTATGAACAGATTAGGGTTACACGTACAGTTAGGGTGGGCTCCCGTAGTATAATATGCATTTTTAAATTGTTATTAAGGCATTTTTAATAAGACTATTATTACTAATCGAGTGAAAGTTGCAGCCGGTTCTACTTGATAACTGATTCAGATTAAAATAATTTATGATACCATAAGTAGGTATCTCATTTAATTTCGTCATAAATTAAAAACATTTTTGTCTGCATTTCTAGTCACGTCAGCGAGAAGTAAAATGCAAATCTGACATAAATGTTACATTCAAAAGCACTTTACCCACCTATACATAGAACTACCTTATCAAAAAGGTCATTTTCGTATATTACACGTAAAATATACAACTCTAAACTCTCTCACTCAAATCTCACTCTGTCTCCTCTTTCTCTAGAATGCATGAACGTACTTTTTCTTCTATTTAGCTATAATCATCATTTAGTCTCCTTTTAAAAGTGTCATTTTCAATTTAATTTCGAGTATTTTGGCATATATTGTCGATGTGTCTGTTCTATTTTACACCTGTACTTTTTTTATACACACTGTCCACCATTATGACTTGGTTAAGTGTAAAACCAGGTTAGATAAATTTCTAGCTGAACTTCACATTTTCAGTTGATATTAAGGTAGTTAATGTTTGTATTATGTCCAAAAAGTATGAATAAAGTATTTATTATTACTATTATTTTACACTTGCCCAAACGAAAACTACTCTAATAACAAAATCATTACCCTCTCCTTCTTGCAAACTGTTGGTGTCTCCATAAGCCTCCGGCACCAATTTGGCATAATGATGCTTCTCTTTCCTATCAAATGCAGCCACATCAAAATAGACTGACCCATTTGCTTCATATCCGAATCCATTTTCAATAATTTTTTCGATGTAAGAAACAATCTCTGGCATATATTCGCTTACTCTGGTGAGGACATTCGGTCTAAGTACCTGAAAACAATTTATTGTCAACCATGTACCTATATAAGGTGAAAAATAATAAATATTTTCCTATTCCTATTGGGAATTTGCAAACTCACGTTTAACGAATCCATATCCTTGTGAAACTCATCTTCCCAATGTCTGGGCAACGAGCTAAAAATTGCATTTTCCCTAACCGTAGACCCATATTTCGTATCCAACCAATCTGACAAAGGATCTTTGCATTCCCTGATGAATTTTTGCTGCGATTCCTGTACTTTAGATGCATCGCCATTTTTTACTGCATTTTCCAATTCCTCAACTGAGTTAGTCAGTCTAGAAAAAAAATTATACATAAACAAAAACCTTAATAGACTCATCTACGATAGTTTTTTATTTTAAAATTTGAATGTCTCATTGAATTAAAACCACTTTGTAACAAATTAGAATGCTCTGAAGCCATTGACTCCTGTGCACGTCCGAGTTACAGCGCGAACTAGGCGGTGACGTCACCATGACCGTTCTAAGTATTGTAGTATAGTATAGACTCACATCGTAACTAGATGTATAGATGCATGTAAAGGTATTTTGTCGGTACGGTTTCGTTTTATATATTGAATTGAAAAAGTAAAGTCTGCGGTAACCATCAATCTATGCTTGTTGATGAAAATACAGTTCATATCAAACTTATAGCAACATGAGGCCCAGTGTTTCAATGCAAAGTTAAGCACTTTATCCTACAAATAAATTAGCTAGAAGTTTAGAATATGAAGTTGCAATATTAAAGTGTTTAATAAAAGCATATTCTAAACTTCTAGGTAATTTATTTGTAGGATAAAGTGCTTAACTTTGCATATAAGTTTTGAGTAGGTTAGTATATAAAATAAATAATTAAGATTATTTAAATGGAGAAGTCGAAAAGACAATCTTATAAATATTGTATAGTGCCTTAATGTATATCAATTTCAGTTATTTCTCGTGCCGGCTGACATAAAGACAAGAAAATTATCGCACAGAGCTATGATGAGATCAAATTTTGTGGGAGGCAAAACAAATGCAGTTATTTGCAAAGGTCAGTTTAAAGTAAATACCTATTTAATAACTTTTAATATATTAACGGTAAAAAAAATTGAATTTTTTTTGTTCAAATAGTGCTAGCAGCACTAGCACTAATTCAATCGAGAATATTTCTCTAACTATTCATTCAATTGGTCTCAAATTTTCATTAGACTATATTTACTGAAAATACATTACAATATGATATAAATGACAGAAATTAAAATTTTATGAAATACCTAAGTCTATTGTAGAAAATATATTACAACTTACCTAACCAGTAATTTCTCAAACATCTGCTTTTTATCAGGATCTACAGTCGTCTTTACTTTGTGTGATAAATTTTCTAATACCTTTAAAGTGAGAAAATTACATTACTTAACAAGTAACAACAACTAACATTAATTAAAAATATACCTGTTTTGCATCACTAATAACAGTCTCCAATGTTTGTTTCTCAGAAGCGTACTTCTCAAATAAATAATTCTGTCTAGCCCTTTTAATAATTTTGTCATCGATATCGGTAATGTTCATTGCATAAAACACATCATAACCAAAATAATCAGATAACACCCTACGCAGAATATCAAAGGTAATGTATGACCTAAAAAAAATTGCCTATAGGTTTATTTTCATTAAAAAAGATGATGTAAACTTACCTGGCATGTCCCATGTGCGAGGCATCGTAAACTGTCGGTCCGCAACTGTACCAAGTCACTTTTTTCCCAGAAATAGGCACAAATTCCTCCTTTTGTCTAGTCAAACTGTTGAATAATTTTAACACAGGTTTCTTTTCCGGCTCTGGTGGTGACCAAACCGGCTGTACTCGTCTGCTGCACATTTTTTTAAACACTTACCACTTTTTGAGACTTATAGGTTATAGGAACTTTAACTACGTTTTTGTCTACTAAACTTTCACACACTTAAACGTTTCGTTGATGACTAATGAATTGAAGATAAAACGTCAACTTATAAGTTATAATTCATTGAAAAAATGTTGCATCACCCACATTTAGTACAATCAGGTAGAATTGCCTTTTACTCGGCGAGAGGTCTTTACTGATTTGACTTGACACTTGACAGTTAACACAGGGACAAGCCACATTACAACCTGGCAGTTAGCAAGTTAGTGGTAAAACCAAAGAACAGAATAGAAAGTCGGCAAAAATCCTTAGATCTTTTCTAGGAAACGTCCGCCATATTGTCGTTAAGGGAAGTCAGGAGAGTACTCAATGTTTTTTACTACCTACTTTTAGGAACGGCCTGGTGAGATTTTTAAGTCAGAAAACCTGTGAAACACTAGATGAAGACAAATATTTTGTTTTTTTAGTTTTTTCAATGTTTCTTAAAATTTCTTATACAGTGTGTTTCACTTGAAATGGTAACAGCCCAATAACTTTTTTATTTTTTTCCGATTTGAATAAAATTCTACTTAAGTATGGAACAAATTAGGATCTACTTATGGCCAGAAAAACATTCGCCTCCTACAAATGCAAAGCCACCTGCGGTACCAAATATGCGGAGAAAATAAAAAATTTTGAACAAGTTTTATTAACAAAATTTTCCAATAAAAAAATGCCTAATATAATTTTCTGTTTTTCCCCTCATATTTTGGTACCGCAGGTGGCCTTGCATTTGTATATCATATAAGTAGAGTGAGAATCCATTCACAAGTTCCTGAAGATTAAATTATTTAATTAACTAAAATTTAGTAGATATTTACAATTTCACATATTTATTTCTAAAAAGCTGTTTCATTCATATATGATGATTTTTAACAAATATAGTAACTAAAATATATTTTCTTTCGAACTAGTGCATACTCACCTCAGTAATAGTAATTGTAATCAGGGCCGGATTATCCATAAGGCTAAATAGGCTATAGCCTAGGGGCGCCGAACCGAGAGGGGGCGCTTCGGCGCTAATTTTATCTCCCGATGGCCGACGGATGACATTTACTAGTTACCATTAACCTTTGAAAATAAAATGTATTGTAGCGTCGTATAATGCATAAGGGCTGGCGAAAAAAACAGCCACAAAATATTGTTGGGATATAATGAGCGTAAAAAATTACACTAGTTCACAAGTTCAAAGCCGTGTTAATTCTTGATAAAGCTCGTAAAAATATGAGTGAGGGCTCATTGGATTTGGAATGACGTCTAGAAAAATGTTCAAAATTTTCAAACCCGCACATAAACAATTGCAAAAGTTATAAACAAATGAAGATTGAAAAAATAGCGAGTTTTGTTTTTTGTAAATAACTCGAAAACTATTAGTATCTAAAAAATTTTAAATAATGATTCTTAAAGAGGAAGAAATTTCCCATAAAAAAGTCCCGACTCCCGAAACTCTATCTCTATTATTATAAGATTAAACGAACTTACCTTAAGTGAAGTTCGATCTTAATTATATGAACGCCTTGCTCGAAATGATCACAATTGTAGTTCTACTATCGTCCACTGTGTGGCGCCACGAATAACAAAGCTAAAATGTATTTGTGCCTCCTTGTATTACCTTTCTCACTCATCTTCAGCCGTCAGTTTCTTTAGAGCAAGATAGGTTCATTCCTTTGCACTACAAGTGTAGCGCTTAGCTGCACTGGTGTAAGATTGTCTCTCTTTAACTTATGATATCCGCATTGATGCCATCTCTGTCACTCAAAATTAGTATCACACTTCCCGTGCAAAGGAACGGACCTAATATGATCTCAAATCAAATGATCAAGGGTTTATTTAGAGTAGCTAGAGCCGTTAAGTTTGGTCTTTGAAAATTCAGATTCGATTCAATCTAATCTTTACCAAAATAAATAATTTTTTGTATTATTATTTGATCTGCCAAATACATACTACCTACGGAATATTTGGGATTGCATAACAAATTGTAGATATTTCCATGTAAGACGAATAGGTAATTTAAATAACGGAGTTGACAATTCGATCTTGAAAATAAAATCGTTTTATTTTGAATAGCAATCTTAACAACTCTAGTTCAGTACCGCAAAAGGTAACTCTGAGTGGGCGGGGAGGGTTTGATCATTTCGAGCAAGGCGTTCATATAATTAAGATCGAACTTCACTTGAGGTAAGTTCGTTTAATCTTATAATTATATTCACGCCTTGCTCTCATGATCACAATTGTAGATGTTCAGAGCGATTTGAGATCTTCGAGAGATTGCATTAAAATCTTTTCCATAAACAAGAATATTAATTTAAAGGTTCCGCTAAACATGTTCTGTATTTTGTTTAATGTGAGTATATTTGAATTTTCTGTTTTTTTTTACAATATGCCTGTTGTAACCCTTGCAAATTATTCCGAACATTTGTACTGCCCTGTTGAGCGTTTAAATATTTCATTATAATGCCCTTAAATTTTAAATCCTATCAGTCATACAGCCAGCCTCACAATCACTGGCTATCTTTTTGGTTGACTAAAACCCGAACCTGATAGTCTAAGATAGGTACGGATCCTGTACTATGAAAGTTATAATTATTAGTAAACACAACTTTACCAGACATCCTTGCCTTTATAGTAATAAATCATTGGTCAAATCCTAACTATTAATCAACCAACAATTGTAAAACTAGCTGTTAATGTAACAGATTTTTATAATAAAACTATTGGTCAAATCATAACCATTAGTTAAATAACGACTGTGAAACTGGATGATAAAATCTCAGAACTTGTTTTCATTTGATGACTGTTATTAAGCTCAATCATAGAAATTGTTTGTGTCTTACGAATCGTTATAAGAACAAGGATGAGGGTGATTAATTCATATAATATTCAAGGAAAGTATACAAAAATGTATTTAAGTAGTTTACAATTATGGTGGGGTACCATAATATACTACCATATCTTGAAGCAGTAGGCTTAAGGTTATTTGTACACCTTGAAAATTAATTTTATTGTTATACTCTAATTATCAAAAAGGCATCAATACTAAGGCAGAGCGAGAGCAATTTACGGAAGGAAACCTTTTCAGAAAATCTGTTAAGAATGGCAGAATTCAATAAACGAAGTAATTGTATGTGGGATAAGTTGACATTATATACAACGAGGCTAAGGTTGAGTGTAAGAGCGCTGCTTTTTCGATGTTCACATCGAATAAGTGCGAACTCTGCCCTTTGCATTCAGGCATAATTATTTCGTATATTGTTATCTTATTGTTTGTACATTTCAGCCTGAAGCAATAAGAGATTTATTATTATTATTATTATTATTATTATTATTATTATTATTATTATTATTATTATTATTATTATTATATGCAATATCTCCACCATAATTTTAAACAACCACTGTGTTATTTTCCATTGATGTCACTTCTGTATGCCGTCACTATGTGTATTGTCTCCTATGGAAGGCCCTTTAGATTAAAGTTTAGCTCCTATGGGTTAAGGTTTATGTCTAGGCATTGTAAATTTTCACTGCCATTTGAGATATGGCATCATAAATTGGGGAAACAGTGCACACATTAACCGTATATTCATTTGCAAAATATGCCTTGGAATTTTTGCAGGACTTAGGTGTTTGTGAGATGAATTGCCATGGTACATTTAGAATTTTAACTGTAATTAATTTATATATTTATATATATTTGACACGCCTACGTTTACAAGAATAAGCATAAGCATTGCTAAACAATTTCTTTTACAATGATTGTAAATATTTTAATTATTTATATGACATGGCATTAAATTTTCTAACATCCTATTTTCAAAGTAAAATATAAAAAATGTATATTATATATACCAATAAATATTATTGCTGTTACTACTCAAGATTTGTCCCATAATAGTCCTGCGACCAGGGAAAGCTTACTCACTATTCCTTTGAAGTCTGAACAAAACATCGCAATCTTTTAACTGGTTTACAAAATGTGCTGATGCTAATTAGGTACAAGTCAGACATAAATAATCGTTTAATTGAGAATGTTTATGATAAAATCATTTTAAATTTTAGTTTAACTTAAAAACAACAAAAGTTTGCTTATGTTGTTGTTAAGTACTTTTATGTTTATATACTTACATCTTTTATAAATTTTCAATGATTTACCATATTCACATCTCAGGTCAAAAAATTATTCCACATGTGCACCTATACCGTGCAATTATGATATTATTTTCGTATGACCCATAGGCTTTTAAGTCAAGTATTTAGCCTGTTAAAATTGTTTTACATAAAGCCACCTAAACTCAGTGATGGGGCATATTCTAGTTATTTTCTCTACAATCTATAGTAAATATTTGCCAGTTCTTATATCTTTGAATGACACGTAGTCAATTATGTATCTCAAGGTGCTTCTCTGGGAAACTTCCATCATAAAATCAGTATTGTATAAATTTCTAGAAACTTATATTGTTACTTTTCTTAAATTTGCGATAAACTTAAGCGTAACATGTAATATTGTTTTACGTTATTAAGCCGTTCCCTATGGGTTACTGACCAACAGAAAAAACATACAGATACGCTACTGATATTCCGTGGCATAAATGAAGTAGAGATGTAATAGTTTGATGCAAATAAAACAAACTGAAGCAGATTATAGAAATTCATGTTGTAGACTTGTATATGGGCTCCGTAAACATGACAAGCCAAGATCTGCCAGAATAAATATTACATTGATTAAATGTAAATAATAGGACAAAATTACACCTCTTATCCTTTGCTTATTCCATGAGATAATGTTCAATATACCAGATTTAGAACATCCTTATTTAAAATCGTTCTCTTAAAATGCAATAAAAACATAATTCTTTACCTACTTCTCCAAATCCTGTAATCCTTACCATTTAAGTGTAAGAGTAATCCTTTGGGGTCTAAACTTCACTCTGTATATTTATTATTATTATTTTTTTAAATTTTTTTAATAAAGATGTTTTATTATTACCCTCATTAAGAGTTTGTTAAAGTCTAAGGGAGTATTACAGAGACCAAGGAATTCCTGTAAATTCATACGAGGCGTTTTTAAATTCAAATCTTTCTGATAAATTGCCCCCAAATAACCAACCATTCAAGGGTGTGTTCTGCAGTAACTCCCCTGACAAATTTGTCGAGGCTACCACTAACCACGTTGGCTGAACAGAGACTGCTCATGGTATATATCTGATCTGCCAACAACCTCTAACTGCATCATTTACTGATTGGCAATTACATGCGAGAGCTTGTCCCCCCCCCCTTCTTCTTTCTGAATTGCCCGTTGGCTTTGTCCAAGTTTGATGGGCTTATTTCTTTTGCACCTGTAGTTTTCTTATGTCGATATATACTACCTAAAATGTTAAATACATACCTGTTTTTAAATTTCTCTTTCCTGGCCAACCAACAATTTGTCATACCATGACCTTCTAGAGACGTAGTCAAGTCAAATAGGCTTATAATTTTTATAAGGGTCTGCAGCTTGTCATACACATGACCTTCTAGAAAAACTTACATAAGTTAACTAGGTTTCTAATTTCTACAAGGGGGTCTGCTGCTTGTCATATACAACTAGGTTTATAATTTATATAACCAGTCTGCTTTATTCACGACCTTCTAGTGCACTTTATCCAATCCACTATGTATAATATTTCCTATTCTCAACCAAAACCTGAAATTAAATTCTGAATTTTGCTTTCAACTTACTGTGACAAGGGACTAGCTACGTCCTCCATTTCCCTATTTGTTGGGACGTTTAGTGATAACTCATATTTAGGAATGTATTTACATCGTTGCGTCACTTTTTCTTTTTCATTGACGAATACGTCTTTAAAAGATTATGAATCTTCGGTGATGAAATGTATTTTCGTTTATTTTCAACCATTTTCCGGCGAGCGTATTTCGTAGCCGACCATTTACAGTACACGAAAATAAAAAACTGACGGCTGAACTGGCTGAAGATGAGTGAGAAAGGTAATACAAGGAGGCACAAATACATTTTAGCTTTGTTATTCGTGGCGCCACACAGTGGACGATAGTAGAACTACAATTGTGATCATGAGAGCAAGGCGTGAATATAATTAATAATTTTAATTTAATGTTGAAAATAGATCTCCGCGCGGCGAACACCAATCCGTTACGATGCTCTGAAACCGACCGTAATAAGTATAAATATTTTTTAAAAATTATTGTATTATTTAGACACTTAAAGGAACAATATCCCGTTGTAAACAACATTTTTCGTTTGCGTTTATATTTCAAGTCGGATAATTATTAAACAAAAGTCACTAAAATTATTTCGCTTCGTGTCAACTATACTTTATGGGATTATGACATTGCGATGTTTTTAATTGTTATTGTCTATTAGTTATTAATTATTTAATCTAACAAAAAACTAAAAAATGAAAAAGAGGTTAAAATTTTTTTTTAATTAATTTTAATTATTATTACTGTTTTTATATTCAAAAGTACTATAAGATCACTTAAACTTTAAATTTTCGTTGCTAATTGTTTAAACAAATTTTATAAACAAATAGATAAATTACGTATTTTTGAAAAAAACAATTTGTTGCCATTTTATTGGTTATAAAATATTATGATTAAAAGAAAAAAAAATTTTTTTTAAAATTTTTTTTAATTGTCTATAATTTTTTTCATTTTTTCAATATTTAAACTAATAATTAAGAAAAAATTTTATTCTTAAAATTTATTATTTGCAATTTTCTATAAGCTGGTAAAAAGAAAAATTTTTTTGTTGTTAATTTATTTCTTTATTTAATAAACAATTTGTTATCAACAATCGCCGAATGTGTTTATATTTTTTATAGACAGAAAAAAAAATAACAAAAACAACTGTATACATAAACATGTCAAAAAATTTTTTTTATATCTTTTATAGAATTTTAAATTTAATTTTTTTTTTTTGACATGTTTATGTATACGGTTGTTTTATTATTTTTTTTTTTCTATCTAAAAAAAAATATAAACACATTCGGCGATCGTTAATAACAAATTGTTTATTAAATAAACAACGAAATTAACAACAAAAAACAATTTTCATTTTTCCAGCTTGTAGAGACTTGCAAATAATAAATTTTAAGAATAAAATTTTTTCTTAATAATTTGATTAAATGTTGAAAAAAGGAAAAAATTATTAGACAATTAAAAAAAATGTTTAAGAAAATTTTTTTTTCTTTTGATCATAATATTTTATAACCAATAAAATGGCAAAAAAAAATTTTTCAAAAATACGTAATATATCTATTTGTTTATAAAAGTTTAAACAATCAGGAATGAAAATTTAAAGTGTATGTGATCTTATAGTGCTTTTGAATATAAAAACCTCCCCCACCTCATCAATTTTGAAACCGGGACAACCTTCCCGCTTATCATCTTTTTCCATTATGAATAAGAGGGCGCAAGTACATGATTAGTCTATGGGCGCGCTGATCCTTAATCCGGCCCTGATTGTAATAGAGTATTTAACAACAATTTAATATTGTAAACAAGCTAAAAACGTAGGTACTCTGTGCCAATTTACTGAGCTTTTTATATAATTGTTACGCATTCTATAGGATACTCTTCGCAGTTTTCTTGTAAATAATGTTAGTTAGTTAGTTTTCTTAAATTTTATGATACCATCTTTGTTGTGAAAAAAATTATATGAAAAAAAAATGAAAAACAAATATCCAATCTGTGTGGGATTCGAACACACGATCTTTGGATTGCAAGGCAAAATTTTAGCCACTGCACCATCACATATTGCTACGAAAATTGATTTTTAAGTAAAAGCAACAAAAATTAAGAGAATATTTTTTTTTAAATTAAATAATTAATAACTTTTTTATTTATTAATCGATTTTCTTCAAAAACAATAGGGTTCTTGCTCTAACTAACACTAACTTACTTTCCAAATTTCAATACAATCGGACTTTTCTTTCTTAAGTTATCGTGCTTACAAGAAACGTGACGGACGGACGGACAGACGGACATTTTGAAAGTTGTTCAGAAATTGTTCACTAACACAATGATATGAAAATTTTTTCTCTAGGAGCGATATTTACGACTTTAGAAATGTGCCGATCAAATACAATATATATACTCTTCGTTTTTGCGAATAATGCGATATAATACTATTACAAACAGTAAAACTAAATTTTTAAATTCATTGCACCTTGTAAAGTGTTCTTCTTTAAGCTATGGTAAAATAAAATAACTTTAAAATTTAATTCTATTATTTATTATTAAATCAGAAATGTTCTAAAAATATTTGGCATCATCGCATCTCTTCTTCTAATTCACGACGTTTTCTTGTTTTCTGATTCATGAATTATTCTCATACGCTTACCGTATAGCTCCTTTAGCGGCATCATATGATACAAATTGTATCACGAGGCGGCATCACGCCACACGCCATTTGTCGCAGACGATCCGGTCACAGAGGAAATCTGTGATCCGGTCCTGGCACAATTTATTACCATTCCGTTCGAGATTGACAGTGCGCGAACTTTTCCCGCCAATGAGATATTGTGTTCTGACTGTTATTTCTTCTGTGGTAAAACTAGGACATTACGTTGCTAATGTTGGTGCTTTGGGAAAACCCTACTTGAATAGTTTGAATCTACTTCAGCAGAAGTTCGGGTATTCGATATTAATAAACACACTAATTAGAAACTTTTAATGACCCTGGAATAGATTCTACAAATACCTAAACATTTCTTGCATATTTACTTAACGAAATTGGTATCATCATCGTAAACCTCATGTTGATGTGATGGTGCCGTTGTTCAAGAAGAGCAACAAGGAGTACTCAACAAATCTTGGTGCTCAAAAACCACGGTCATTAAACCATACGGTTGTCTCAATCAGCAGCTTGATGGCGAGAGAGACGAGGGGGGAGGGAAATCGAATGAAAGAGACAGACATATCTGATTTCCGTGCAAAAGACAGAGACAAAGATGCTTGTAGTGTCTACAGGTGACGTAGCTGTAGACCCTACCGGAATCTCTGTCTTCTGCACGGAAATCAGATATGTCTGTCTCTTTCATTCGATTTCCCGCCCCCCGCGTCTCTCTCGTTCTAATGCTGCTGATTAATGTAACCGTATCGTTTATTGACCGTGCTCAAAAACGAGGTTTCATAATACCAAAGTTTGTTTCTACAAGTCAGCAAACGAGCAAACGTTTGCAAACCATACGAGTTTGCGTACAATGATTTTACAGCATCGAAAATCATTGTGCGCAAACTCTGTGGTTTGGAAACCGTGTTTCACCTAAATTTCTACATACTACCGTATTTCGATTGAATGTCAATTCCAATAAATGTCACCTTACAGTTTTTTGAGGGTTGACATTTTTGAGAAAGACGATAAATGAGAATCTTTTAACACCGAAAAGGTGATGAGCGTGGTGTGTTGCAAAGTAGAGTTTTTATATTTTTCTAAAAAACAATAAAATAAGTGTTCAAAATGCAAGTACCACCTGTATTTATTGATATGTCCCTTGAGGATCAGGTAAAATTTAAACCGTCAGCTCTGTAATTCTAGAACAGGACAGTATAACAAACCATATGACAGTAATTTTGAGGTTATATTCAATTTTTAGGCCCAGGAATTGAGAGTATATTTGAAAAGCTTAGGAGCTGAAATTTCGGAAGAAAAATCTCCGAAAGGTATAGAAGATGATTTACATAAGATTATTGGTGTTTGCGATGCTTGTTTTAAGGAAGGGCAAGAGGCAGAAGTTGAGATGGTCCTAAATGACATCGTATCAATTATGGTTCTTGTAAATTCCTAGTGATGCGAATTATTAACTTATTAACAAAATGTGATTTCAGATTCCATTGGAACGTTCGGAAAATATTATTTTGGCTTTTTGCGAAAAACTGACCAAAGCACAGGGGCCCAAATTGGGGCTAGTTTGTTTACGAGCGTGAGTATTATTAGATTTCTACAGACCTTATGCTATTAACAGGGTAACATTTTAGTCTGTGGCTACTATTCCAATCACTCGATGACCGTTCGCCTATGCGCTACCCCGTTTATTACCATCTAATTCAAATTGCTAAACAGACGGATTCCGTACGTTCAGTATTTGAGAATATCGAACACTTGAAACAGCAATTTGCCAACTGCCCACCATCCAGCGATCAGTTACAAAAGTTGTACAGACTTTTACATGAAGTTTTATTGAAAAGTAATCAAAGGTATTATAGCTTCAACACTCTTAGAATTTTTTTTTTATAAACTCTTTTGTAGCGAACAAGCAGCTTTAGTTATGATAGAGCTATTAGGAACGTATACGGATAAAAATGCCTCCCATGCGAGAGAAGATGCTATCCGTTGTATTGTTTCTGCCCTAGCGGACCCAAAAACCTTTCTCTTGGATCCACTCTTGGCGTTGAAACCGGTTCGGTTCCTCGAAGGAGAGCTGATACATGACTTATTAAATATTTTTGTTAGCGAAAACCTGGCTGCTTATTTAAAGTTCTACCAGGAGCATAAGGAGTTTGTTACTACGCAGGGTAAGTTTATGTATGACATTAGAGAAATACAATATAAAAGTGTAGCTAGTAGTCGAATAAAAATAAAGCTAAAAATTGAAATAAAGGAAGTGTCTTTTGTGTTGGAATCTGAAGTACACATGTAGAAGAAGTATGATCATAAGTTTTGGACTTCGTCCGATGTCGGGACATATACCTACTCGTTTAAACAATTAAAATCTCAAAACATCATTTTTTTTTCATTTTCTTTTACAAATATCTCTGACCGTATTGCAAAAATAATAAATGGATATTGTTTGCAACAAAACTTCAAACGGATCTAGATATACAATATCCCAGTCGATGAAGGTATTTACCCACAAAAAAATGCAAACTGAATAATTTTTTTTTTTAATGAGTTCGTGTCAGTGTATAGAATAATATCCTGAAAAGTTTAAATTCCACTTGGATGCAGAACGTGAAAAAAAAATTTCATCCATTTTTTCAAAATTTTGAAATTAAGTCAGATGAATAGATCGCGTATTTATGAACAAAAAATGTCCTAACAAAATTTATCGCTAAAGCCATGGTTTTATAATTCGGAGCGAGACCATGTGTGCGCACGTTTGAATATGCATGACTATGACACCCACGCACTGAATTACATGTTACTGAATTAGAATTTGTTCAATCTATATGAGTGTTGGTTCATTTAAAAGATGGAAATTATAGCTTTATGATGCATTTTTGTTTTAAACAATTCAAGCAAAGGATGGGAAAAATATACTTATAATATTATCATGCCTGAACTCAATCGTCGCAATAAAAAATATAGAAAAAAACAAAAGCCCTTCAAAAAAATTCTTTCTTCATTGAGAACTGTTAAAAAGTATGTGCACGTCATGATTACTATGGTTTATTAAGTTGTAGTAACGTAGATTCAAAAAAAAGTACTTCTCAAATCATTTTAATTTCCTTGCTTGATGATTTTCTTGCTAAATATATATATTGGAGGCACTAAAAAAAAAAAGGTTTAAAACGTGTAATCAGAAAGAGAAAAAAGCTTTATTTTATTCGATTGAACAGCTAAGAATTTTTGGAGGTTTCATAGTATGCATTCAATCGTGCGCTGGCCGCGCAGAGTGACAAAGTTACTTCACTATTTTTTTCCAGGAATACCGTGGCTTTAGCGATACAGTTTATTAGGATATTTTTTGTTCAGAAACACGTGGTCTATCCATCTGTTTTATATTTTTACCTACACTGACTTTGTTTTTTTCACTTCTGTTTTATATTCTGCATCCGAACCAAATGTAAACTTTTCAGGATATTATTCGATACACTTTCACAATCTCATTAAAAAAAAACTAATCAACTTATTGTGGGTTTCACTATAAAATGTTCTCTGTCGTCTGGGCTAAAGAGACAGATACCAGTCACGATATGTGTTGGCCAAATTCGATTTGCCTTACTTTTATTTGAAGGACCGATCCGTTCCAGGTCCGTAGTTCATTGCCTTATATGTGCACTGACCATAGACAAATAACAATAGTGTATCTTTGCAAGTTTTAATGCAAGGAAATATACTAAGTCACCTCGGATCACTCTAAAATTTTGCAGGGGCTATTCCACATAGAAGACTAGTACACTGGGCAAATAAAATATGTGCTTGAATTATGGTTACAAAGATCAAACAGGATGAAAAATGTATAGAGAGACAGGCAAAAGTGATGTTCTGTAATTTCAATTGTTTAAACCAATATGTTTCCAACCTCACTTGAAGTCCAAAACTTCCAGGCATACTTCTTTATATGTGTACTTATATATTTAACATATTTTTAGTCTGCTATAGAGACAGAACGTCCACATTTTTATTAATTTTTTTTTTTCACTTCAGGATTAAATCATGAGCAAAACATGCAAAAGATGAGACTGCTGTCATTTATGCAGCTTGCTGAGAGTTCGCCTGAAATTTCTTTCGATGTTATTGAACAAGAACTTCAAATGAAGCCTGACGAGGTGGAAGCTTTTATAATCGAAGGTATGATACGAAATAGTTACATAATACTAGCAATATGCCAGTGTTCCGTTACGGATTCGTAAAGATGCTACACTGAAAAAAAAAAAAAACATTTTGATTTAAGAATATATTGGTTTATATACCGGGTGATTCAGTTTGGTATTCGCCGCCCCCCCGTATCTTTTTTTATTTTAACAGAAAACTACAATAAACCATATATATTTGTAAATCGTTTGCCAAGCTCTATCGAATGACGTCCTTAAATCATCTCTTTGATGATCACATTTGCCAAAACAAGCTAAAAACGTACTCTTCGCCTGTTCACTGAACTTTTTATATAATTGTTACACATTCTATTGAATACTCTTCGCAGTTTTTTGTAAATAATGTTAGTTTTAGACATTTTTAATTTTATAGTACGAACTTAATTGGTAAAAGACTCAGTGTAAAATAAAGTAAAAATAAAAAAAAACATACCAAACCCCATTTGGGTTTCGAACCCGGGACCCTTGGATTCCGAGTCAATTTCAATTAAAAGCGTAAGAACTACACCACCACCTTACACGTAAAAAAATGTAAATTTTTACATTACACGAGCTAAAATCATATTTTCACGGTTGTATATTACATTATGAAATGTATATTTGTAAAATATATAAATATTTAGATATTAAAATGAAATATCATTCCACCAAATTTTTATTCAATTACAAAAACATAAAAATCAAAAAAAAATGTTTTCAAATTTAAATCATTAATAACATTTTTATTTACCGATCGATTTTATTCAAAAACAATAAGGTTCTTCCTCTAGCTAACACTAACTTACTGTCCAAATTTCAATACATTCGGATTTTTCTTTCTTGAGTTATCGTGCTTACAAGAAACGTGATGGACGGACAGACGGACATTTTGAGAGTTGTTCAGAATTCGTTCACTAACACAATGATATGAAAATTTTTTGTCTGCGAGCGATATTTACAATTTTAGAAATGTGCCGATCAAATACAATATACTCTTCGTTATCGTATTTGCGAAGAGTATAATAACGATAGTCAACTTTTTTTTTTCAAATAGTATGCTATACATTTTTTTGACGATTGTTGTAGAGCTTCTCTTTCTGCATTCAACCATGTGAAAAAAGTATACACTTCCATAAGGAAAATTTCGAGAAAATTAATAAAATACGAAAAAACTTCATTTAAAGGTTTTGTTTCTGATTCAACATAGTTAGTCATGGAAACAATTGAATTTTGTCATTGTTAGTAATGTCAAATTGAAAATACTGTTATTTGTGACTGTGTTATTCGTTTCTGTTTTATGTTATACTTCTAAATAGATGTACACAATGGTATCTTACACTAATGAAGAAAAATTGGACATGATATTAATTTATGGAGAGTGCGGAAAAAACAGTAAAGCAGCCAAACGTTTATATCAAGATCGCTTTCGAAATAGGCCGGTACCATCAGACAAAATGTTTGCAAAATTGGTAAGAAATATGAGCTAACGTGGAAGTTTTGAGAAAAAAGGATACGTTTTTAAGCCCAGAACCGCACGAGATGAGGAACATACAGTTGCAATTTTAGCCCGTGTTTTCGTAGACCCGCATATTTCTATTTGTCAGTTAGCGACAGAAACTGATATTTCATATTCTTCAATTCAAACAATTCTGAGAGACAATAAACTGCGACCATATAAAATACATTTACATCGGGGCTTGCTTCCAGGAGATTACGAGAGACGTCTAAATTTTGTAGCATGGTTGGCAGTTGCTCAAGAAATGACTATATTAGATCGCATCATGTGGTCAGATGAAACCCGTTTCCATAATAATGGAATTGTCAATAGACATAACTGCCATTATTGGTCGCAGGATAATCCTCACTGGCTTCGGGAAACTAATTTCCAAAATATCTGGGGAATTGACGTATGGTACGGAATTCTCAACGGACAAATTATAGGACCAAAGTTTTACGAAGGCACGCTTACAGTTTTTAAGAGAAGAGTTGTTAAATTTCATAGAAGACGTTCCATTACATATTAGGCATAACATGATATTACAACAAGATGGGGCACCGCCACATAATGCTATAATTGTAACGAATTACTTAAATGCAGCTTATCCAGGTAGATGGATCGGAAATCGTAGTGAGGGAGTCAAGTGGCCTGCCAGATCACCGGATCTCACACCGTTAGATTTTTTTCTTTGGCCATATCTAAAAGAAAGAATGTACTTTACACCTCTGAATGATGTCGAAGATCTTAAAAATAGAATACAAACTGAATGCCGCAGATTAAATGTTGAAATTATTCAACATGTATGTACCCAAGGCGTGATAAACACAGGACGATTATGTTTAGAAGCGAACGGAGGACTCTTCGAACATATGAAGCAATAAATAATGTTTTTATTTTCTTAATTGTTAGTTAGTTTTCAAGTATTGGTAGTTTTTTTACTGTTAATTGTTATTTATTACTAGTTGTTATTTTAATATTATTGTTGAGTGTTATTATCATTAATTAACTAAAGATACAACATTAAATGTTTGTTTATATAAAAATGAAATACATAATTATTTAAAAATAGAACTTTGTTTGGTCAAAACATTAAACTGTATTTCGAAATCTTCCTTATGTTGAAGAATGAATTTTAACATTTAATCTGCAGCATTCAATTTGTATTCTAGTTTTAAGATCTTCGACGTCATTTAGAGGTATAAAGTAAACTTTTTCTTTTAGATAGAACCAAAGGTAGAAATCTAACGGTGTTTAAAAACGTTTCTTTTTTTCTCAAAACTTCCACTTTCGCTCATATTTCTTGCCAATTTTACAAACATTTTGACTGATGGTACCGGCCTATTTCGAAAGCGATCTTGATATAAACGTTTGGCTACTTTATGTTTTTTCCGCACTCTCCATAAATTAATATCATATCCAATTTTTTTTCATTATTGTAAGATACCATTGTGTAAATGTATTTAGAAGTATAACATAAAACAAAAACGAATAACACAAATAACAGTATTTTCAATTTGACATTACTAACAATGACAAAATTCAATTGTTTGCATGGCTAACTATGTTGAATCAGAAACAAAACCTTTAAATGAAGTTTTTTCGTATTTTATTAATTTTCTCGAAATTTTCCTTATGGAAGTGTATACTTTTTTCACATGGTTGAATGCAGAAAGAGAAGCTCTACAACAATCGGCAAAAAAATGTATAGCGCATACCATTTGAAAAAAAAAAGTTGACTATCGTTATTTTGACATATTATGTGATCAAAAAGATGATTTAAGGACGTCATTCGATAGAGCTTGACAAACGATTTGCAAATATATATGGTTTATTGTAGTTTTCTGTTAAAATAAAAAAGATACAGGGGGGCGAATACCAAACTGAATCACCCGGTATAAGCAAATAAATAAATTCTTCGTAGAAAACAAATACTTTTGTTTCATATATAATTTATTTATGACCAGCTTTTGATTTCTTGCCACAAAATGGTAATGGATTTCTATGGTTAATGCCTTCTTCAGGAAGTACAATTTACTATTATAACATCACCAGAGATGGCGCTACAGTTTATAATAAGGAACATTTGAAACAGATGATTAAGAATTAAATTTTAAACAAAATTGTTCTTATTCCAAAAAGTCAGATCTGCAGTAGTTTTTGAGTTATTTTAATTTTATTATCTAACTTTGAAGTGTTGTATTTTTAATTGCTGTAACTTTTTTAATCTTGGTTTTTGGACGTAGGTTCTTAGTAACCTTCTTGCCTACTATAAGAAAATTATTTACTGGTGGGAAATTTCTTTTAATAGCACTTCCAATTTTACTGGAAATTATTTTAAATTGAGAAAATTAAATTAAAATAATTGAATAATTTGCAGTTTTATTTATTAACTGTCAGAAGTTTAATTTTCGTCTGTGTGTTTCATTTTAAGAATAAAATTTATCCAAAATATGGCTTACACCAATGTTGACAAAGTTAAAATGTTATTAATTTATGGAAAATGCAAAAGCAGCCAAACGTATGTATCAATTACAATTTCCAAACATATCACAACCCGGTCACAAGACTTTTTCCAATTTGTGTAACAACTTATTACAATATGGTGATAATGTTATAATAGTAAGTTGTACTTCCTGAAGAAGGCATTAATCATAGAAATCTATTACCGTTTACAGAATAAAAATATATTTCTTAGTTTCTGAAATATCGGCTGTGGGAATGTTAACTGAAACACACTGTAGATAGGATCAATTTATTTTTAATTGTCAGAACGAACAACTTATTTACAATTGCTTGTTTTAGTTTTGAAAACGAAGCTGGTTAGGGCACGCATGGACCAAGCATCACGCAAGGTGTTCGTTTCTAGCACGATGCACCGGACGTTCGGCAGGGCGCAGTGGCAACAGCTTCGCGACTTGCTGCACTCCTGGAGAGGAAATTTGAGTTCGGTGCAAGAAGGAATGAAAAGTATAACCGCCGCCCAATTAGAGCTCCTCAACAACCAACAATAAGTAGGAAATTGTAACATGATACTTTTTTAAGTAATAAACAATCATTATAATTTGGATTTGTGTTTCCTCTACACTCTAATGAATTATGGTAAAAATTCAGTGAAACATGCTCGAACAATTTTGCCAAATTATGACATGGCCAAGTTCTTATTTAAAATTGTTAATCCATTATCTGTAAATACCGACTCGTATATTAAAAATAGCAAAAACTTTATAGAAAAAATTTATGAAAACAATATTCTTGATACACACCTAATGGTTAGCTATGATGAAGTTGGCCTCTTTACCAATAATAATAATAATATAGATCTGCAAGGTTTGGCTGTTTAAATGATAGGAGGTGTTTCTAAAGTAACTTTTCGCGTAGAATCCGAATATGGCCACAAAATTTACCCATCACGTCAGAATTTTGATATATTTAAGGTTAAATGGCTTTTTTGGCTATATTTGAGGTTATGTATGGGAAATAAAAACAAGCAAAAAACGTAGGTACTCTTCGCCAATTTACTGCGCTTTTTATATAATTGATACACATTCCATAGGGTACTCTTCGCAGTTTTCTTGTAAATAATGTTAGTTTTTGAACATCCTAAATTTTGTAATACCAACTTTGTTGTGAAAAAAATATATGAAAAAAAATTGAAAAAAAAAAACATCCACCCTGTGTGGGATTCGAACACACGATCTCTGGATTGCAAAGTAAAACTTTATCCACTGGACCATCACATATCGCTATGAAAATTGAATGTCTGTGAGAATCATATTTCAACTCATACAGGGTGGTGTCCCACGAAGAACTGTGGCAATCGATATCTCGAAAAGTAGACTTTGTAAAATTTTGAAAATTTGGTAGTAAACTAATGTCGATGAGGGCAACTCGGCTAAAATATTCTCAAGATGATGGCACTTCCGGTTATACCAGAAGTAGATGTCAACTTGCTTATTTTAAATGGAACCCCTATATATTATTACATTTTTGGATTCTATGCAAAATTCTAGGCTGCTTTTGTGTATCATGTATTTTACCTAAGTCTCTCCGTTCAATTTTTAATTCAAAAATGACGTTTGCAGGCCCTAAAAGAATTATCAATTTTTCCTATAAGGGAGCCTTTATTTTCTAATTTGGGTTGGATTCTTTGTTGAGAAAGACCTACTTTAATAGTGTTTTTATAATAATTTTGATAAGTATTAATACAGAGTGTTCAAAAAATAAGAATAAAAATGAAATTGAGAAAACTGTCAAAAATAAATTTTTTCAAATGGAAACCCCCAATTTTTATAATCTTATCTTATTTACCATTAAAATGGATGTCTGGATGTCTATTCCGAAAATTTTTAGTTTTCGAAATATTGCCAATTCAATATTTTTATATGGGGATTTTGCTATGGATTTTAAGTTCAAATACTCTTAGTTGGCATGGTTGGTATGGATGGTAAGTGACAGCTACATACATTTGTTTCGCACCCAACGCCGTCATAGCCAACTAAAAGTATTTGAACTTAAAAACACTATTAAAGTAGGTCTTTCTCAACAAAGAATCCAACCCCAATTAGATAATAAAGGCTTCCTTATAGGAAAAATTAATTTTAGGGCCTGCAACGTAAAGCTTTAGTCGCTGCGCCACCACCTATTGCTAAGAAAATTTATTGTCTCTGATATATATCTTTCGACAAACATACATATTTCAACTCGTACTTTTATGAAATATATATTAGTAAAATTCATAAACAAAAAAAATATATTATGGAAATAATATTTCGCAAGATTTCCATTTTAGTACAAGCGACAAAAATTAAGAGAATATTTTTTTTAAATTAGTAATTAATAACTTTTTTATTTACTGATCGATTTTCTTCAAAAATAAGGTTCTTCCTCTAGCTAACACTAACTTACTTTCTAAATTTCAATAGAACCGGACTTTTCTTTCTTGAGTTATCATGCTTACAAGAAACGTGACGGACGGGCGGACAGACAGACGGACATTTTGAAAGTTGTTCAGAATTCGTTCACTAACACAATGATATGAAAATTTTTTCTCTACGAGCGATATTTACGATTTTAGAAACGTGCTGATCAAATACAATCCCTAATAGCACAACATTGTCCTGTGGACATCTGAAGGACGTCCTCGACGGACATACAGGACATCCGATGGACGTTCGTTTTTTGTCCAAAGTGCATCTGCCGGGCAGCCAAGGGATGTGCAAATGTCACAACTTTGGACAATATTTGTACATTCCAATTAATTTAGAAAAAAAAACCGGAATGAGCAGGGATCGAACCGTCGACCTTGTCCTTTGTAACTCGATATTCTCTCACTCGGCCACTCTCCTAGCTTATTAGTCTCTACTTAAAGACTGTACAGTTGACTAATATAACTATTTATTTCAAATGTAGAAAGTATTTGACTGTTTAATAAATGTTTAGTATCAAATAATATCATTAATAATTTACAAAAAATATTAAAATTAAATTATTAATGATAAATTACTATAAAAAATAAACTACAAATTTTACAGAAATAACGGTAAAATGTAAACAAAAACATTGTAAAATTTAAAAACCAGTTTTGTTAAAATTTTTTTGTTAATATATTAAATAGACGTCTTGCTGCTGTCCCTATAGGGACCTAAAATGTGTGTACTTGCCGAAGGACGTCTGTTGCAGCACATATGTTGGACGTTCAGTGTGCTATTCGCTGGTATGTATACATATTTCGGAAACGTGTTGGAGAGAAAGCGGTATGGAGATATTATCATTTATTGCAAAAGTATAATAATTAAATCAATGGACACGAAAAGGACGTCCATCTCCTGTCCCTATATGGACATAAAATGTACATACTTCCCGTACATAAAATGGACATTCAGAGGACGTCTATTCCGTACAATTTTAAGTAAATCCGATGATAAACTTCCGGTAGACGTCCAGTTTATGTCCACTGACGTCAGTATATTAAATGGACATAAAACGGACGTACGGCGGACATCGTGTGCTATTGGGGATATACTCTTCGTTTTTGCGAAGAGTATAATAACACAGGTCTACACAAAAAGGTCTTGTCTAAAGGTTCTAATCTAACTTTTGTGAAGTATTTTGAGCCGCTGAAGCCAATTTTGGACAAAAAAAAACTCTCCCGCGTCAATTTTTCATCTCCTAAAAAAGGGCAAAGAAAGATAATTTTTCTGAAGTATTTTGACGTGCTGAAGCTAATTTTGGACAAAAAAAAAAATTCCGTCTACCGTCCCCTTTATCCCCTAAAAAACTGACATGATAGAATTTTTTTTTAAATTTTTGTTTTGTACGCATCGAATAAAGGTTAGTTCTTCAAATTTTACTTATTGTTAATTAACACCTCCCCGGAAGCCTACTCTGGATCCGCCACTGCCCAAATTGTGTAAATCCTAAATTCATGAACCCAAAACCTATAAATCATAATCTATATATCAAAATCGATGAGCTCTTTAACCAAATTAGTTCCACATACTGTTTTAAATTGGTACTTGTACATAGTAATTTGACTAATAAATTTGAGATCACATAATAGAATATCGATAAGAAATATTATTTATTCACAAAATATTTCCCTTAAAACAGGACTCTACTCTGCAACTGGATAAAACAGATGCATCCCAGTCCCCACCGCGAACTTCTGATTGTAATTTTGTTCCTAAACAAACCGGTTTTACCTGAATTGGGATTTCTCCTCTATCCTTTAAACCTCCTTGGTTTAATCTTAGCCATATATTTATTAATATACATACATATAATAAGTATATTCCCAGGTAGCAAGGGTACGTTATAATGACGTCAAAATCTGATGATTCTGGTCAAAAAGACGTCAGGGCACTAAAAATCGACGACAGAATGACGTCTTATAAATGACATTAAAATGACGTGCTACACATCACGTCATATTGTCGTCTTTTTTCGCTGTTAAATTTATTTATATTTTATCGGATTACAAACTTTAAAACTCGCTAATGGCATTTTGTTATCGTAAGCAGAGTATAAAGTTTAAAAAAAAATAAACCGTGTCGTGAGGGATAGGTATTGGTGTTTTTATTCGAGGATATAATGTTTTTTAACATTATCCAAAATAATTTATATTCGAAAGAGTTTGCAAAGATTCGGCAGTTTATTTGTTTAAATTATATTTCTATCTATTCTTTTAATAATAAAATTAGATTAAAATGCATTAAAAAGCAAAATCTATCCATTACGTGTTCCAACTATAAAGTCTTTAGGTAAGTAGCCTCAGAAAGGTTGGTGGCCGAGTGCTTAAGGCGTCATCTTCCAAGTCATGAGGTCGGCGGTTCGGCCCCTGCTCATTCCGTTTTTTTTTATTGCGAAAAAAATTTTAGTTGTTTTTTTTTTAAGGTAATAATTGCTTATTGGTTTTTTTCAATTTTAAGTCTGTTTTAGACCATTAAATATTCTATTTATGTTGTAGATGACGATATTACACCTTTACCGTTTTTTCTCCAACACGCTTCCCAGGTTTGTATAAGTACCTCAACTTAAAACTTTAATTCTTAAAATAGTTGACTCCTGACTTCCCCTCCACCGCTCATCAAATTTGAGATAAGGAAAATTTTTTTTCGGATTTCTCCCTCTCTGCTCTTCAATTTCGAGATCTGGGGAAAATGTATATTTTTTAACGAACCGCCACTAATACTAATTAATGCAATAATTACATTGTTCAACAACTACTCGTACTTCTCAGGTGACACTGGTGACAGTTTAATTAAATTAAATAAGTTCTTCTTAATAATTATAAATAAATAAAAATACTAGTAACTTGAAGCGAGAACCTGAAAGATTTTCATATATTTTAAATAAGGCAAGAAATTCAATTTCACATAATAAAGACTTCATTCACCACCATAAATACTGCTTTTAGCATCCGAAATAGCAGTCGCCAAGCTAGCTCAGTTGGTTGAAGCGTCAGTACTGTAATACGGACAACGGGAGACATATAGGTTCGAATCATACGGACCGCAATTGGTAAAGGTAAGTAAAAATGAATTTAATAACTTAATAAACATTATAATTTGCAGGCAACCCTTGTGAGAAAAAGTTGGAGTGATGGTAAACAATATTAGATATGTTAATGTAAATAAAATTACGGATGGCTAACAAACAAATTCATTAGGACAAAACTTATTTATGCATTATTTTATTTTTATCAAGTAGATTACTTACTAGTATGTAGTTTTGTATGTTCCTATTACCAAAAACCTGTGGGGGGGATTACCAAATATAACCTGAAACAGACGTCATTCGTCTGAGACATTAGGAAGTCATTTTCACGTTTCATTTACGTCATCTAACTTGTCATTTCTCGTCACTCCTGACCATTTTTTCACGTCATTTTCACGTGCCTTTGCTACCTGGGTTATTATCACGGTCATTAAACCCTACGGTTGTCTCAATCAGCAGCTTGATGGCGAGAGAGACGCGGGGGGCGGGAAATAGAATGAAAGAGACAGACATATCTGATTTCCGTGCAAAAGACGAGACAAAGATGCTTGTAGTGTCTACAGGTGACGTAGGCTGTAGACCCTACCGGAATCTCTGTCTCTGTCTTCTGCACGGAAATCAGATATGTCTGTCTCTTTCATTCGATTTCCCGCCCCCCGCGTCTCTCTCGTCCAAAAGCTGCTGATTGATGTAACCGTATCGTTTATTGACCGTGGGTTATTAGTATTTCAGAGATGTCTATTTGAATTTGAAGTTTTTCTATCTTACGAGATTTTGTTCCAGTGATAATGTCAATAAAATGCGGGAAGATCGAACGAATTCAAATTTAAATTTCCTAAGCACCATTTAATTCGATAAAATCAAGGAATAGCCGGAAAAAAAATTACAATCAAAAACCTATTAAAAATAATATACAAGTTTTAATTAAACGCGTAGATATATCCTGGAAACAAAAAAATGATGCAACAATTCAAATAATAACAACAGGTGCTAATTCTAATTCAATTATTGTATGTGTATACCTATATGCGCCTATGCGGCAAATAAAAATTATAAATTCTTGGCGCATTGCCAAGATTTGTTTTCTAGAAAAACCATTTAGATTCCTAAAATGTTTAAATGGCATGTGTGCGAACGCATATTACGCATTTTTCGTTGCATGTATTCGCCAATTTTCACGTATCTTGTTTGTCTTGTGCGAGTTTGTTCATTGCGCCGCTTGCCGCCAACGGCGCTCAGAACGTAAAAGGGCGCCGCTAGCCTGCCTGAGATAAATTTCTTTGTTTCAATTTCCACGAAGTTTAGTGTAATTTTTTTGTACGGATATTTTACTAGTTAAATTAATTATCCCGGGAACAAACCTGCAGCGACTAACGTTCGGTGATTGTCTTTTATATGTAAGAAATTAATTTGTTTATTACTTAGAACGGTTTCCGTAAACAAAAAATTTCTCACTGCCACTGGCCTCTAAAATCAGCTGTGTATCTTCGCCTTGAAATATGTGTATCAATGCGAACTAATAATTATTTTTAAAGATCGTTTCTTTTCTATTTGGTATAAAGATTAGCACAAAGTGTTTTGAGCAGCTTAGGGAAACATGTTTGCTTGTTTTTGTTTGAATATCCTGATCGAGACCGGACCACCAAGTGACTTTCAGAAGGTTACTGCCGAATCCCTAAATTTAAGCGATACAGAAAAGAACGACGAATTTTTTAAGCAAGTATGGATAATTTTGAAATAACCTAGATTCATGTCTTAATGTGATTTGGTTTTAGGATTTTCTTAAAGTTGGGAGATTGATCAACATTAACAAAGTCCATTCCAGCATAGTACAATCGAGAAATCTAGACTCCTGGACTGTTACACGTTGTGCTAATTGTGAATGCCATTCTCATGCCGTACACAGGGAAAGTGGAGCTTCGTTTGTTTTGGTTTATAAAAATTTACTGGTAAGGGTGGCTCCATTATTAGGGATTTAATTCGCAGGACAGAAATATGACCATAAATTCGTGGTTTGATGAGTATTTATGGAAGAAGCAAATACAATAGGGTTTTTTTCTAAGAGAGCTAAAAGCTAACTGTAAAAAGCACTTTTTTTTACAATTCAATTAAAGGTCAGAATACACATCTTCACGTACAGATTCGGCAAATGTAGTTTTATATATGGGTCCTAAGATAAACGAGCGCAAGAAAGAAAACAGATAAATTAGGAAACGAATGATTGGTCTACTCCCACTATAACGCACAGGCGATTAGAAGTATTATGTACTGATGCCCTGCGTTGATACACGAAAAGGTGATAAAAATAAGAAGCATTTTTTCGTGAAGCTTACTACAACTAACTATAGTTAGTTGTGGTAAGCTCACGAAAAAATGCTTAAAATTTCTGGAAGTGTGGTACGTGCTGGAAGCAGTACATCAGTCTATCTTTTCCTAATTTCTCTGTTTTCTTTCTTGCTCTTGTTTATCACAGGATACCGTGCGTGTAATTTTCCATTAGGCATGTACATTCTCATAGCGCGAGAGATTTGACAACACCGGCAGCCGTAAATTCATCCGTCGGTGGAGCATTCCAGCCCTGTTATTTCGTTTCAGCCAGCTGGCAGGCGCGATGTAATTCTTCTCCCCATGCCTAGCCCGCGACTACACACACGGTATATAAAATTGCATTTGCTGATTCTGTATATGTCTTTAAATGTTGTATTGTGTATCCTTGGTGAATCCAATTTGAGCAATCACTTTCGTACATTATGTATTATTAAGTAGCACCTATCACCTATTTTGAATATACCTATGGTCAAGTTAGATCAACAAGACCTTGGTGATTCATTTTGACTTAAAAACAAAGCACATTAGGTTAGAATTCTTAAAGTGAACACAATAAAGAAGTAAAGTTATGTGTACCTTATAAAATGGCCATTTTTCCATGATAGCTGCCGTGGTTCAAGAGTTCTTTGTATATTTGTGGCGATACTGACTGTATGCCTTCCATGCGCAATCATCATCTACAGGCTCTAAAAATACTATTCAAATAAAAGACTGATAAATTTTGAAGCGAAATAATACTAAAAAATAGTGTTGTACTCCGTACATTAAAGTTTCCGATGGATAAATATCGACCAGTCACGCATTAAATAAGCAGATATTATAGATAGATAAGATTTATTTACACTGAAACTTCGAAACAATTCATACAGTACAAGAACATACAAAACAAATATAACATTTATATAATTATATATAAGAAAACTAGCTGACCCAGCAAACGTTGTTTTGCCATATAAATTATAAATTTTTGTCCAAAAAATAAAAAGAAATTTTCTGGATAGGGCCACCCTTATCACCTAGGGGTATAAAAAATAGCCTACGACCTATTCTCAGACCAACCAAATATACACCAAAAATTTCATAGAAATCGGTCAAGCCGTTTCGGAGGAGTTCGATAACAAACACTGTGACACGAGATTTTTATATATTGGATTTAAAAGAGGTGTAAATGTGAAATGTAAAATGAAGCCCTATTATATCGCATACTATTAAAAAAATTAAGAAAATTTTGTATTTTTCAAGGTCAAACACTCTAAAATGAAAAGTTAGAAATTCGAGTAGCAAAAACATTTTCTTTAAAAAATAGGTTTCGTCAAACGAATTTTCTTTTTTTTCGTGTAATTGCAAAAATATTTAAAGGTTCAAAGTGCTAACACGTAGTCTGACTCAACCACGGACCACGGTCTAAAGCAGATTGCTACCGTCTTGGTAACATTTTTAAAAACGCCACTAAACACATACTCTTTATTAACATTTATTGACATTGAAAAATAAAGAACGAAATAAAAAATTTAAACAAATAATAATCAATAATAATTATGACTAATATTGTCTACATAAACATTTCTAGACATAAAAAAAACAAAACAAAAATAATTCTAAGGTTTCAGAGGCCAAAAGAAAAAGAATGAAGACCTTAATACATCAGAACTTTCTTGAGCAAACTTGCAGAATTTGGGATGGACAATAAGAGGTTAATGGGTTAATTTTTTATAAATCACATCTGGAATTTATCAGAGTCTTTAAGATAGCAGCCTGAAAATCACATCTGAGACTTCTTTCGTTCTAAGTAAGGACTAAGGAGGGAAACAAGCTGCCATTTACATTTTTTTGCCCGTTTGCCTCCCCTGTCCCATCCACCCCTGTACATCAGTCTAAATTAGGGAAATATTGTGTACAGTATATACAGTGTGTCCCAGGATAGATGTAACAAGAGGTGTAATGGACCAAAAATTTTGGAATTTTGGAATGGTATTTGGGGATTGAGTTCTGCTTGTTGTAAAACTAAAGTATACCAAAAATGACTTGATTTGGTGTTCTACAGGGTGTTTTATAAGCAAAGTTGTAAAAATCACCACTAATAAAGTACCTTTATTTTTCAAAATATGAAGAAATTCAACTAAGAAAAGTTATTTAGAATGCAATTTTATACCTCTATACCAAATTTCAGAAATATAAAATTATTTTTTTGAAACTTCCCATTTTTTGCGAATTAAGAGTTGAATTCATATTTAAAGTTGTGTAGGAGCAAATGTTAATCATCTCAAAAAGTAGGCTATTGGTAAATAAAAACTTGAATGTAAAAAATAATTTCTATGCAGTTTTAATTGAATGGTTCAAAATAAAATACCAATTTATTGAAAAAAATGGGAAGTTTCAAAAAAATAATTTTATATTCCTGAAATTTGGTATAGAGGTATAAAATTGCATTCTAAATAACTTTTCTTAGTGGAATTTTTTCATATTTTGAAAAATAAAGGTACTTTATTAGTGGTGATTTTTACAACTTTGCTTATAAAACACCCTGTAGAACACCAAATCAAGTCATTTTTGGTATACTTTAGTTTTACAACAAGCAGGACTCAATCCCCAAATACCATTCCAAAATTCCAAAATTTTTGGTCCACTTGTTACATCTATCCTGGGCCATACTGTATAGTATATTAAGAATCATTCCTCCAAAATCATTGGTAACGAAAGTGGTTCAATTTGTTAGACCATAATAGTTATGTTGGGTAGATACCTAAGAATAAACTTTTACACAGTTTTGTTTACTTACCTAAGACTTTTTCAGTTCTATAATTTTTTAACGATTTTTTTCTTTGATGTATGCAACACATGTCTAGAACTTATGCATATCAATGCTGCTTTTAAATTTCAAAATTTGTGGTAAATTCTGCTCCGCTTCCTATAATATTCGTGAAATAAAATTTATTTTAATTATGAATATGAAAGGTATAATTTTGTAATAGTAAGAAATATTTGGATAACTCGACATCATTAAAAAAACCGCTGCCCAAGGAATCACAACTTCCACATCCAAATGTTCTATCCAAGTCTCTTACAACGAAAAAAAAAATTGTATGTGGAAACCATTGTTTATGGAACTTCAATAATATAATATTTAAAATTGTCTATCCCAAAAACCCATAAAACGATATCCCACATCAGTAGTGGGGTGGGGGTGGTTGAAGTAAATAATGTTTTGAGGCCGTTGGTTTTTGTACACACACTAAATCAATTTTATTTTATTTTATTTCTTCACCGCCTTTAATAATGGGGTGGAGTGATAATCGGGGTGCCAAATGCCAAAAAATTTTTTGAGACTAGCTTCACTTTTATATATTAAATACCAATTTTATGGACTCTTACTTGCTTGATTTATTTATTTACCCCCATTTACCTTAACCCTTCAACGGAATAAGATCATATAATCTAGTTCCAGATCTCGTTAAAATACATACGTGTACTAAATTTCAAGTCAATATATAAAGGTACGGTTAGACACAGCTACTTTAACTGTGGTGCAGTGTAAAAAAACTGCTCAGTTCAAGTGCATATTCATGTGAATATTCAATTCAATAGGAGCTAGCAGTCCACCACCACTAGTCCCGCAATCTAACACTCTGTAATCCACTAATCAAAGTTTATTTTAGAATACTCATTTACGGGACTCTTGATGGGTTTTGTTCTGCCTGCCGCAGTGTGGCAAAATGGTCAAAAATCGCTTAGAGAGTCAACTTTTGAGCTATCAACGTTTTTTCTTTTTTTTAAATACTTGCAAAGGAATCACTGCCGCTTTGACGAATTTTACTTCCACATCCACGTAGTGAAAGTATAACGCAAAAAAATTTTTTTGTTTTTTTTTTTTTTGTTGAAATAAGCGTAGAATGGCATGAATCGTCGAAATTTTAAGTTTGAACAAAAAAAAATTCTGTCTGTCTGTAAGTTTTTTTGCGCGCACGTTTACTCTGGAACCGTTTATTATATTGATTAGAAATTTGGTACACGAGATCTGAAACTAGATTATAATTTCATCAAATTCCGTTGAGGGGGTAAATGAGGGAATATAGGTAAAGCAAGCAAGTAGAAGTCCATAAAATTGGGGTTTAGAGCATGTACTAGAAGCTAAGGTCTCAGATTTTTTTTTTTTTTTGGCATCAGCCACCCCCACTATCACAATAAATATTTTACATTGACTAATGTAAAAGTGTTTATAAATACTATAAATGACACTATGTCGAATCAACGAATGCATAATGAACAACTGTACATCGTATTAACAAATATAACTGGAGTGGACGCAAGGACACCGGGGCAATGAAGGCAATGAAAAGCAGATAAGCTGGCCAAAGAAGGCGCAAAAATAGCAAAGACACCGGCATTTTTTACACACATAAGAATTATGTAGTCAACTATATTATATTGAGATAATAGGCTTTCGTCTCCAAATGATGTCAACTTCATTGATGAAATTCTCTTCACTCCTAAATATCAATATAAAAATGCCACAATCACACAGTGTTAAGAGTGACTAAACCAAAACATAATTTTTTCAAATGCATAGTTCTGAGTTTTGCAGACCGTTCCTTTTGAAATACGCTAATCTTTGATGGCACCTCTGGACAGCTATTGACTGCACATATTTTTTTGTAGGATTCCGAAGCGATAGCGAACCTGAAAGCTAGTGACGCGTTCTCTCCAATTTTTAAAATAGTAGTAACCCCAAATACAGAGGTGACTGATGATATCAACTTCGGATCATGTAAGTACAGTACAAAAAAATTAGGAGTACTAGAGTAGCCCTTATGCCCACTCAGAAACGAAATATATATCCAATGCCACATTCACGTACCACGTACCAATTGTCAGACACGAAGTGGCTCACTATTAGTTGATATAACTTCTAATCAACTCTCAGTTTGTTTTCTAGAAAATCAAATGCCGTTTGCACGTTTACAAGTCTTACCTACCTTAAATATCTCAAATTTTAATAGTTAATAATATTTAATACTAGTTGTCGCGCGTTTTGTAAGATACATGCATGCAGAGTGTAAGCAGAGCTTGTGTCTAATATCTTCCGTCATCATTTCTGAACATGAAAATTTATTTTAATTTTTATGTCTGAACCCGCTTATATTGGCATTCACATGTTGGCTTGCGAGAATTTTTTTTCTTCTTTTCTACTAGCAAAGACCTACTTCTATGCAAGATTTCACATAGGGATTATTTCATACCAGCTCAAAACCACTGGGGACCGGGCTAAGACATAATACATGTATTTATTTATAACAATAATAATATCGACCCTCCCAATGAAAACTATAGTAACTCATAAAATTCGTGTTTGAGTTACAATAGTCAGAAAATTAAGAAGGTAAGATTTTCTGTGAATTGTAGACAACTAATAATGCATTGTGAACTGTATAGTAAGTTGTTACAATTCTTCGATTCTTAACGACACCATTTAATAGTATATTACGTAATGAGAATTGTAAGAAGCATATTACGCACAAATGGAAAAGTTACGCACGATGCCGCGTGGCGGCGAGTGCGTATTTCTATGAGTGCGTAATTGCTTTACAACTCGAATTATGTACTATACTTTACCTACGATCATATTTATTTATTTATTTAGTAAAATCTGGATTAATTTACTAGTCAACAATGTCATTCAACTAATATTATGTTAGTTTTGACAGCATTTGAAAATTACGTAGGCGCATTTAGCGATATAAGCCACCTATAATTGGGTGTCCCGTGCGTTTTGTTTACCATGCGATTTGTTTACAGTGTGTTTTGTTTACAATATGTAAAATATAACTTACATGAATGGCAGGTAGTGTGTTTTTTACTATTTACAGTACTTAGTGATCGTAGGTAAACATTTAAATACATTTTTCTCAAAACTGAAATTGAGTTACTGTTTTCTTTGGGAGAGTCGTATACTCTTTATGGTGCCAAGAAGATGATAATTCTTACTATTTTTTTGACGACAGCAATAATCTCGATGAATGTCATAGATTTATTGCTGTTTATTTTGTAGTTCAAGCCAAAGAAGTGGATTCCAGCATCAGGGACCTAAGGGTGATGATGAACGAGTATATTAGAAGGGAAACTTTGGAGGTAGCTAATAAACTGGAGCAGTACAAAAAGCAGCTGTATGACGAATACGAGAAGAAGAGGGAAAGGGCGTGCAAGGAGCAGATGCACCTGGCGACGTGAGTTATTTTTAGTTTGTTAGTCTCATGATTTAGTATGAAAAAAAAATTGAATAAAAAGTTAGCAAAAAATATTAGGTAGCAGAAAGGGGTTGGTTATTTACTACTAGTATTTTGAAAATACTGTTATGCCTAGGGCATACTGAAATGTAAAATTATTCTTTTAGGACATTCAAAGAGTAAAAGTAAATTAAACCCAAGCTATAAACAAAAAACATTAATTTTACAATATGAAATATATAAAATATATTACATTGAAATGAATTTGTGGTTGGTTCCTTAGAAAGCGTCTTGTAAATAATTATAATACAAGAAAAAATTGCTTTTTAATATTTCAAGATAAGTATATTGATGCTCTACATATGTTTCGGCATATTAGGTCTCTTTCAAGAGTAAATACAAAGATTATTAAAGCTATAAAACAAAATTCTACTATTTATAACGGTACTAAATTCGGAAAATTACAGATTAGAAAACCGGGCATGCATAATTAATGAAGAGTTCAATTATAGGAATATTAATGAAATTTAGTTGGTCTTTAGTGGTACAAGGATTATTTCTTAGGAATTTTTTAATTTCTAATTGCTCGAGAAGATCTAAATCTTTCCCTGTTGTTTCTACATGGATTAGCTTTACATTTTTAAAGTCTAAAATGGTTATTATATTAATACAATAAGTGGACTCAGTGTTTTTATTATTGTTTCAAATTGAATTTTTGTGTTCTTTTACCCACTTACCAATGCTCCTTCCTACTAACCTACCCTGACCAATATAAACTGCCTCACAGTCACTACATTTCATTTAATAAACACCAGATTTACTTAATTTAGTCATTTTTTCTTTATTGTTAACTAGTAGTCTCCCTAAATTTGTTTTATTTACGTTTATTTTAGACGTACTTAAATTTTTGGTTTTTGGCTAATTTATTTTTGAATAAAAAAAACTAAAAAACATGTTTTTAATATTTACTATCAATATCGAATTGATTCAATCCCAAACGAAACTTTCCCCCACCCTCCCTCACTTTGATTTCTCCTCTTCAAATATGTCATTTAAAAGGTAAATTTACTGACTATTATTGGTTTTATTGTAAAATGAATATGCTTAAAATCAGAGTGGATTTAAAATAAGGTAGTTTGCCGGATATCTCGTGATGTAATAGCCTAAAACAGGGACACTTTACATTTTACTGTAACTAGCTAGGTTGCCACATTTCTAAAAAAAGAATATGCACTACTGCACTGTCTGAAATAAATTTTAATATTAATTTTTAACACTGTTTCAAATACCCAGTAAGTAAATATTTTTTATATTTTTAAGACTGACTGATAACTTGCTAATACAGAAATGTAATATTACAGAGGATTCCGTATAACAGTACAGAATATCTTACATTATTTATCGAAATATGGCAACATAGCACTTGTTTCTCTGTTCAAGCACAAATTAGAATCTGGTGATTACGCTATTACGTCATAGCCAATAGAATAGCCCAAAAATTATCAGCAATATCTAACCATTTAAATACAGTTTAAACTTAATGATTTTTTTTTACTACAAGGCATTATTAAAAAACTAAAATAGAAAATACGGGTCAACTGTTGTTATGTGTTTATACAAAAAAATTGTATACTTGCCCTTCGCTTTCCGAAGTTCTCTGTGTTCAGTGGACTTAAAAGAATAATTTGTTGCAAAAAGAGCTCTGACTACCTTGTCTAATTCATTCTTTTCGCCTTGACATATTCTTACAACAAAGGAGCTTAACTAGTGTTACTGTAACTATTACCACTCTAAAGTTTCCGCTTGCTGTTTATTGGGAATTTTCACTTTGGCTTGTACTAGCTTGGCACTCATTCACTTGACTGATTTTTACACGTTTCTCAGTGATTTTTATGTCTCTCGACAAGCCCCTTAATTTTCTTATTTCATTTTTTACATATTGCATGGCATCCAAGTTTGCTCATAATTTTTTTTTTTTCAAAATGTTGCCAAACACTTTTTTTTCCTACCTCGACTAGACATTTATTTTTAGTATACATCGTGCGTCAACGGTAAAATTTCGCTATTTTGTCACCGTAATTAATCGGTAATTAACTGAAATTGATCTCAATTACGATATACTCTTAATATCATGTGTTACCTAGATGCTCCATTAATCTCGGCCCTTCAAAGCGAACGTTTCTGGGAAAAATGATTTTTTTTAAGATTTACATGCATTTTCTAGGAAAACCTGACATTTTTTCCATTTTCCCAAGAATCGCGCTAATTATTAGTTTCTTCAAAATATCTTTAGACACCAATTCTAAAGAAAATTGATTGAGCTTTCTGATGCTTTTTTTATTTTTTCTCTAACGTAAAAAACAACAAAGTTGTGACCGAAAATATGCGCCTCTTCATACTTCCTAAAATTCATAAAATATTTATTTGCAAACTGGGAAACGAGAGGTTAAAACATTAGTATTACATTTGAAGTTTGTTCCAACCACAGCACCGAACCAGTTTGGGAATCGTCCAGTACATGTGCAAAGTGAATTTAGAGCTGTAAATTCACTTTGCGCATGTACTGGACGATTCCCAAACTGGTTCGGTGCTGTAGTTGGAACAAACCTTTGGTATTGACAGGGCAGCAATCTAACAACAATAAAATTACCAAAAAATTACCTCTAACCATTGATGTCATGTGTTAATAAAATTTAAAATGAGTAGTATAGTTTTTGTGGATTTATGAATAATTAACAAATATCAGAGTGATTTTAATTGCTGTTACGTTATTCTCGTATATTTTACAGTTCAAATTAGTAGGTATTTTTAAGTTTTTTACACACATGACACACATTGGAAAGTGGACCTAATAAATTGTACACTAGTTTCACAGTTAAATTAATCAGTAAAGAATAGTCATACAACTTTATTTGTTTTCGTAAACAAATAATAGTTTAATAATCATATCTTCCTGTAACAAATTAAATAGTACAATGACTTTTTTTATGTTCACTAACCATTTTCAATTTGGTCTACAATTAAATAGTACAACGACTTTGTTTTTTGTTCACCAACTAATTTTTAGGTTGATCTACACTTTATTGTATGATAAATTTTTTTTTGGTTAGCCAAAATCTCAGTATTGAGACATCAGACCACCCAAACCAAAGATTAGAGATCGTTTATAAGATCCATCCAAATATATCGATGATCCCTGAGAGAATTTGAACATTGCAATCATGTTATTAATTTTCTATAAATTCATAAGAGTATAAGATAATGCATGATTGATTATTGTCAGTGATTTGTATGTGGCATCATCTGGGAATAATTTCTGTAATAGACTACGTGGTAAGCAAGCAAATTTTATGGTAATTCTTTTAGAACTTCTAGAAGACGACAATAATATTGGTTTGTCTACCAAGTACAATAATACAGCGAACTAATACTGGGTTAGAATTACAATTCGATAATAGTTAAAAATAAAATATACTATTATCTAGTTTAATTTGACAGAATTCAACAAAATAATAGTCAGACGAACAAAATAATAGTCTTATTCATCTATTTTTTAAGTTAATGTTTGTTTTGTTGTAAGACAACTTTTTATTAATTAAAATAACAATCACCTTTTGTTTAAAAATACCATCAATATAGTTTGGTTTAACAAAATTAACGATATTGTTAGTTAACCATTTTTTTTTGTTGAATTTACCCATACTATTTCTTTGAGTGTACATTTCTCCATCTCATATTTAACTAATCTGTTCACCTTGTCAACAACTCCAAAGGCCATAAACTTGTTTACTTGCAAAACAATGCACCTTGCAACGTGATAACAGCCAGCCAGCCATAAATTTAGGTATTTGCGTGGGTAACGGTTAATTATTATAATTACATTATTGTCTGCTGTGAAAGTAAATGTGGGTTAAAAAGCTAATTTAAGTTGTTGTGTTTGGAGTGCCATTAATGTCGTTAAATGGACGATAAGTGTTATCTCTAATCTATATATAAAAAAATGTGGCCAGTAATTCACGTCCAATAAAAGTTGTTATCAGCCACTGTGAACTATCCTATTTAGACAGGGCTAACAAACACACAGATTAATTACAGTAATTGATAAAGGCAACTCTGTATCCAGGTTGGTTGTCAAAAGCGTTTTTAATTTATCTGTAAGAATGCAATATTTTGGTGTATTGAAGGGTTGTAAGGGTTTCAGAGAATAAAAATAAATGGAGGTTTTTACTTTTAGTCGAATAAAAACTACTTTTTTTTACGATTGCATTTTTTTATGGAAATGTAATCTTAATTATCAGGAAGTTACACTAAAGTTTTGTCCAATTAAGTTTTAATTTGGAAAATGTGTTTTTGTCTCGTTTTTCTTAAATATCTCTAACTCTTTTCATCGGAGCAGGTCTAACGAACAAATCAAAATGTTTGTAAATAAATTATGAACAAGCTAAAAACGTACTCTTCGCCAATTTACTGAACTTTTTATATATAATTGTTACACATTCTATAGGATACTCTTCGCAGTTTTCTTGTAAATAATGTTAATTTTTGGACATCCTAAATTTTGTGATACCATCTTTGTTGTGAAAAAAATTATATGAAAAAAAAAACATCCAACCTGTGCGGGATTCGAACACGGGACCTTTGGATTGCAAGAACAAATTTATTTTAAATTAAGAATACATATTGTCCTCCCCGCGCACTCATCCGGAGCCAGCCATACATCCATCCGCAAAGCTTTAGCCGCTGCGCCACCAGCCATTGCTGCGAAAATTGATTGTTTGTGATATATATCTTTCGACATTTATACATATTTCAACTCTTACTTCTATGAAATATATATTAGTAAAATTCATAAACAAAAAAGAAATATGTTATGGAAATAATATTTCGCAAGATTTCCATTTCAGCACAAGCGACAAAAATTAAGAGAATATTTTTTTTTAAATTAAATAATTAATAACTTTTTTATCTACTGATCGATTTTCTTCAAAAACAATAGGGTTCTTCCTCTAGCTAACACTAACTTTCTAAATTTCAATACAATCGGAGTTTTCTTTCTTAAGTTATCGTGCTTACAAGAAACGTGACGGACGGACGGACAGACGGACATTTTGAAAGTTGTTCAGAATTCGTTCACTAACACAATGATATGAAAATTTTTTCTCTACGATGTTTATGATTTTAGAAATGTGCTGATCAAATACAATATACTCTTCGTTTTTGCGAAGAGTATAATAACTGCAACTAAGTGCATAGGTCCAAATCTGATCTGCCATTTTGTTTTTTTTGCAAAAAAATAAAAACTACTTAAATTTCTAATTTTGCATGAAACTGTGAAATTATAGGTCTTATAGGTGTAAACTTTATGGAAAATTACAATTAGATAACTGAGTTACCTAAAAAGCACAGAGTCATAACAAAAAAAATAAGATTTGCACTTTGTTATTGCACTTTGACAGCTAGCTGACAGCCTGTTGACAGCTGCCAATTGTCGAATTATTGTATTCACATCATACATGAACTGAGTTACCTAAACAGCATAAACTCATAACATAAAAATAAGATTTGCACTTTGTTAAGGCATTTTGACAGCTAATTGACAGCTGTCAACTGTCAATTTGGACAATTTGACATCGGATTTAAATTCAGCAACCTCAAAAACATAAACCTAGACATTGAAATCGAAAAAATAAGTTATTTAAAAATCTATAAGGACTGCACGAATAAATAAATCTGTGGTGGAGCTTTGAAGCTTTCAAGCTCCGTAGCAGCCAAAATATTGATTTTCGAGCTTTGTGCCCATTGAAACTTTTGCTTCGGATGACGAAACCTAAAACATATCCAAAATTCAGACGATTTGACCAAAACCCAATTTCCATAAGATTATTGCAGGGTCCTTTTGGATATAGGAGTTGCTGCATGGAGCATGCTGATCAATAATATTGCGTTAGTATTTTTGTAAAAAAATGCATATCTTTTTTTTTTTTTGGAAAATTAGGTTCATTTTTCTTCATAACGACGAACGCCGCTGGTGGGTTTTTAAATGTTTTACAGTGACACAATCTCCTGATGAGTAATCACCTTTCACCCAAATTTTTAAAAAATCGCATAGTTAATAAGGGAGCTGTGATATGGAAGTTATGCATCATTTCAAATCCAATGAACCCTCACTCATATTTTTACTAGCTTTATCAAGAATTAACACGTGTTTGAACTTGGGAACTAATCTATTTGCCAGTCGCTTTTATCGGCTTTGGCTAGTTTGTAAGCAAGCTTTTCGACGAACCATCCTACCCCACTGCCCTCCAGAATATTTCGTGCTGCAATTATATTTGTTTTATATAAAGAATTTATTTATTTGCTCATAAGATTCATGATTCAAAACATTATATTTATGTGTTTGAAAACCATCTCCGATAAACTACCTGGGCGAGCCGGGGTTTGATTATTATTACCATTATCTTTATCAACTTAAAAAAATATTTCACATATTCATTGTCATTTGTTTTCTAGAGTGGTACAAATTGCATACAACCAAATGAGACCTGAGAGTACATCAGGGAACAGGGTTGCCTCGGCTGTATCCCCACCACAACTTGACGAGGAAATATCGAGCTACTTTAATACACTTTTGCTGGTAAGACAACCAAAAAATATATTTTTGCCAAACACTTTTGCAGTTATTTATATATTTTTCTTGTAACATTGACATGTTCTAAGTCCAGAGATTGGAAAAAATTTGGACAAATAAAATATAGTCTATCTGAAGTGAATTTGTGGTAGGTTCCTGCTTTTAGATGTATCAAATACATTAGAAATACACTCTACATATGTTTTGGCTTGTTAGGCCTTTATCAAGAGAACTACAAAATTAATATTCGTTGTATTCATAATATATTGTTTGATACCAGAGGAACAAAATCCTAGGCTTCCTAGGAACAAAATTACAGGTAGCTTTAGCGTTATTTTCAGAAATTGAGCAAACTATTTTTAAATCCTTTATCACAAGAAATCGTCTTTTGGTATAGATATGTAGGTGATATTCTAGTTTGTTATTCAGGAGACCCTTGAGAAATACATAGAAGATTAAATATTAGCATTTTATTAACATTAACAAACATTTCATTCACCACAGAAATTGAAGAGAATCAACAAATTAATTTTTTAGATCTTACCATATGAAGACAAAATACAAATAAACTATCGTTTAATGTCTACAGGAAACCAACATACCGGCACATTCAAGTCATCCTTTTTCTCACAAAATAGCCGCATATCGATCTATGGTTCATAGAGCCTTCGCTATACCCGTGTCGGAAGAAAACCTGAATAATGAAATAGAAGTCATAAAAGAAATAGCAACTAACAGCGGTTTTTCAGTGGATTCCTTAGTAGAAAAAAGCACATAAATACCCAGTAAAATTGGAACAAATTTCGACATTTGACAGAAAAAACTGATAAAGTTTTGAAACTTGGCAAAGATGTTCATTAAGATTTACTTTTAAACATACTAAAAGTCCCCAGCTCATACTGTTGCACACGAGCCGCTATCTTGGAAAAATGGCGCTCTGATTCAGTTTATTGCTTATATCATTCTAACCATTAGCGATATCGAGATTTAGTTTATATAAAAAATAAAACTTATAAAATTCTCTACAAAAAAATGTTATATGCATTTTTTTAGAATCTATAATTATACCCGTTGGAAATACGAAAAGTATATCGCATTTTTTCGACACATTTCAAAAATACCTAGTAAATATGGGTCGTAGAGAAAAAAAATTATATCATTGTATTGTCATAGAATTTCAAAATGTCAGCGATGAGTCCGTTTTTCTGTCAGTCCGTTCGTCTGTCCATCTGCCTCTTCATCGGTCATGTTTCTTTTAAGCTAAATAACTTAAAAGAGAAAAGTCCGGTTTTATTGGAATTTGGACAGTAAGTTAATGTTAGCTATAAGAATCCCAGCGTTTTTTGAAAAAAATCGATCAGTAAATATAAGACATTTTATGAAAAAACCACTGCCCAAGGAATCACTACTTCCACATCCAGATTTTCTATCCAAGTCTCTCACAACGAAAAAAAATTGTATGTGGAAATAATTGTGTATGGAACTTCAATAATATAATATTTGAAATCGTCTACAGCAAGCAGATATATAAGAGATATTTAGTTAAACCCAACAATAACACAGTGGTGTCCTGATTGTTCTACCGAAAGCAAAAAACGCGGCACTTTGATCTGTGCTTGCCGGCTTCAGTTTTTATGCCAATTAAGGAAATGTAAACAACTCCAATACATTAAATCACCAGTAAGGTCGTCGACCTATTTCTGAACTACTCAAAATCAGTAGTGTATCTTCGCAAATTTACTAATAATTTAATATACTAAATTACCTCAGAACACTCTAAAATTTTGCAGGGCTTTCCCACATTGAAGACTAGTACACCATTTTATTTTCCGCATATCATGGTAGATCACGCTGTAGGTATATTAGAAGCAACTGAAATTAACAAACATAAAAATAACTCAAATACTACCCTTCCTAACCCTGCTTATGTCTTATTATCAGTGCTTTTCAATTAGATCCTCACTCACAGATGTCTTTTTTGTGTTTCAGAAGAACGGACATTCCCCCCATCATGGAAGTCCCACGAACATGCATAGGACGCCGAGATCTTTTGATGCGGAGGGTGTGTTTGATTTTGAGGGCACCGATGAAGCTCCCTCCCTCTCATCGACTGATCACGATGACAGTGACCCAGAAGGAGGTGACTATGCCATAATAATAATAATAATAATAATAATAATACCGGGATGGGTCGAGGAAACTTTCCATATTTGATAAGTCTGTAAAAGTCATGTAAATAATATAATTGTATGCACTTCTTTAGTATCAAAATGAAGCTTGCATCATCACAAATAAGATTTCACCATAAAATAGGCTATCATTACACCCAATGGAAAGTTAGAAGGAAAACTCCCTGGAAACTTTCCGTTTTGAAATCTTTCCAGGAAGTTTTCCTTCTAACTTTCCATTGGGTGTAATGATAGCCTATTTTATGGTGAAATCTTATTTGTGATGATGCAAGCTTCATTTTGATACCAAAGAAGTGCATACAATTATATTATTTACATTATTTTAATAAGCCTAGGTAGATGATTGTAAAATCTAATACATAAATAGTGAGCACCTCTTTCGAGCAATACACCGTGATACTTAGGAAAGACATAGTTTCAAGGTTTTAACGAGTCAAAATATATTCTTATTATTTTAAAAATAAATTTAATACAGTCATAAATAAACTAGAGGAAGCATTATACTTTCCATATGAAAGCTTCCGGAAAGAAGTTTTGATAGAAATTAAAGTTTCCAATAAAATATTTGAATATTGCAAAAATTTCCAAAGAAAAGTTTTTCGGAATTTTGGAAACTTTCAAATATTCAAATATTTTATTGGAAATTTTCATTTTCATCAAAATTTTGTTCCTGATACTTTGCTTTGCCCTTCTCTGAGAAATAGTCAGGGCAGGGTTCCTAGCGACCTGGAAAACTCGGAAAAGTCAGGGAATTTGAAAATAATTTTTCAGCCCCCTGCTCATCAAATGAAATTTTGAGTTTTGTTCCGATTATCTTGTAACGCCACAGTGTGCCTACCCCGCTCATCAATTATTAGACCTGGAAAAAACCTTCCAATAGTCCTGGAAAACCTGGAAAAGTCAGGGAATTCAAGTTTGAAATATTGCTAGGAACCCTGCAGGGACAATTGCGTAAAACGCATTTATTTTAGTATATTTCTTGTTTGCAGCCAAAAAATTTTTATTCATTGCGAATTAGGCCCGAGTCAATCTTAAGCAAATAAAATTATATAAAAAAATATTTTTAAGAAAAAGCTTTTATTTGAAAACATTACTAAAAAGTAAAAATAATTTTTTTTAAATTCATACCCTGGAAACCAAAAGCTTTGGGGACGGTCATATAGTGTTATTTTGCTACTTTGCTCAATTGACCGCCCCCAAGGCTTTTGGTTTCCAGGTATATGAATTTTAAAAAAATTGTTTTTACTTTTTAGTAGTTTTTTCAAATAAAACCTTTTTCTTAAAAATATTTTTTTATATAATTATATTTTTTACTTTTCAGTCTACTTATTTTACAAACAGACAGACAAAACCCTTTATTTGCCACCGCCATCCACCCCTTCCTTCTCCCGTCTTCTCACCCCTCTAACACTACTTCCCACTTCTTCCCACCTCTTCCCGCCCATTCCCCTCCCCTTTCCCATTTCTTCCCACCTCTTTCCGCTCCATCCCCACCTCTTCCCACCCCTCCTCTACCTCCCCCACGTCCGCCATATTGAATTTAGAATGACGACACATTGTTTATCGTATTTTACTCGTAAAACTCTTTCATTTGATACCCATATCAAGGGAGTTGTGACTAAAAACCCGATCCGCCATCTTGGGACGTCCGCCACATTGGATTTAGACCAATAATGGCTATACTATGTTGCACTGTCACCGGACTTATACACGTGTGCCAAATTTCAATGCTCTAGCTTAATTAGAACTAGTCGAAATTCAGCTTGCAAGATTTGACCTAAACAAACATACAAACAAACAAATGAACATACATTGCAAGTTAAATAGAAGCTTTAAAAAATTGCACAATTAGGCAATCAATTTTGAATCAAAGTTTATTAATATTATGTTATGTTAGGTAAACATTTGTTATATTTTATTGTTATGTAAGTAATTTAATTTACTTTGTTAATTTTTTCATTAATAAAATATAAGAAGCAGTTGAAATTGACTTTCGGGTCATAGAAATTAGTCAGAGAAAACTGAAGTTTATCAGTCAGGGAAGTCATGGAAAAGTCGGGGAATTTGGTACAAGTGTATAGTTAAGCGAGTATTTTGGACTTATTCTTAGACAATTCGATGTCTTTCAGGTGGTAAGGATCCCGATGAGCTATTTATACCGAGGCCTGCGAACAGGGAACCTAATAGAGAGATAGCGCAGTCTCTACCGATGAACATTCCCTCCTTTATGCAAGCTAGGCATCGTTCTACGGAAGACATGGAAGACGTTGTAAGTACAAATCCTTGAATATTGTCGCGTTGTGCTACCAAATTCATACTGAGCTACTCTCTGCTACGTCAACTTGTGCATGCACGCGCGTAGCTTGTGCAACAAAACGGATGTTTTGGAGTTTAACAGGTTGAGTGCTCGTGACGGCTCTGGCCAACATACCGCCGTAGCATTTCAATAAAATATAGCGTTACTGTTTTGCATGTCAGCTATAGCCGACATTAGCACTGGTAGCAGCAGTCAACGTTAGGGTGGTCCTTATTTTGCAACATTGAAATTGGTTTCGTATTTTTAAACTAGTGGAAGCATTATACTCTTCGCCGATTTACTGAGCTTTTTATATAATTGTTACACATTCTATAGGATACTCTTCGCAGTTTTCTTGTAAATAATGTTAGTTTTTGGACATCCTAAATTTTGTGATACCAACTTGGTTGTGAAAAAAAAATATATGAAAAAAAAAATGAAAAAAAAACACCCTGTCAGGGATTCGAACACAAGACCTTTGGATTGCCAGACAAAACTTTAGCCATTGCACCATCACACATCACTAGAAAAATTGAATGTCTGTAATATATCATTCGAGTATTATATTTCAACGAATTAAATTGCAAGAAAAAAATATCGATGAAAATTGGGTCTAATGGTGAATTTTAATTGCCTTGGGGCAGGGGATAGCGTTATCCAATCGAGTTATAATTTTGTATACTTTATTTTTTAAATGATTGGAACCACTTTAAGGTGAGACCGAAAAAATTGTAATAAAAAAGTATCGTCAAGTATAGCTAAGGACCACCCTAATCAACATGTTAAGAAAAAAATTACCTGGAAAAAAGTGGTAGAAAATGCTATGTAGGATTAATCTATATTAAGACATAGACATTAAAAGATTTTTTAGGGTAAATCCATTCAGGTCTGATGATTTCTCTAATATCTTACTTTTTTCGTCTAAGTGCACTCCACTAGTATAGTCCAGTGATTTTAGATTAAAAAATAATGATTTCTCAGAAAGTTTTGGGACAAGCCAAAAATTAGCCCACCCCCTACAGAATTTCCTCGGGAATCCGAAAAAAATAGTGTTGACCACTCAAAATGGTTGTTATTCAACTTTTTGTAAACAAAATGAATTTTGCAACTTACTTGTTTGCTTATATCTTCGCTTCTAAAGGTCGTAGAAAAACGTCAATTTCTTTATTACAGGTTCCCCTATAAGAAAGGTATAAGAAGATAAGGAAGAAAGAAAGATAAAGATTTTTACCCTTAATGAAATGCACTTTGTCCCGTTGCAAAATATTAATTATTTTTTTTGCAATTAATTTATAAAAAAAAAAATTCAAACTGTTATACTAAAAGATCATATTAATATTTTACAGTTCTGTTTTGGTAGAAACATTGTATTTGACGTACATTTACATAATCAAAAAGAATATTTCAAAAAAATTTTAATTTCCAACTTTTTTACGCAAAAAATCAATTTTTCAACTTGAACAAATGTAAATATCTCAGTGGATTTTGAATACAATTTATTGCAACTAAGGGCATTTTAATTGTCATAAAAAAACACGAATTTAACCCTTTCGCATCGGGCGTTTTTTTAGGTGACTGGCCTCACAAACGAGGATTTTTTGCGTTCGCGCAATCGTGCGTCTCCCGTTTATTAGTTTCGTGCATTAATGCGGTTCCCGACTCCAAAGACACGCGCGCTTACATGCGCAAGTTGAAATAAACGAAGATAGAAGATAAACGTTTTATTTAATGGGTATGCAAACATATAATATATAATTGTTAAAAGCATACAACGTTCTTACTTCATTAATAATCTAAAAAAAAAGTTTTTTTTTTTTAATTATTATTGTTCGCGTGCATTTTTATTAGTATATACAGAATTTGTATACTGAAGAAATAATGCAAGTTGCATCAATATTTCAACATCACATATTCCCCACACCATAATAACATCCAAGCCTTTTTACATCTAAAAAAAATTTTTTCAAGCTCATCATCTGCTAAATATTTATTTTTCCTGTTCATTTTGTAAAAAATGCAATTTATTTTAAGAAAAATTTGTAGCTGTTTACACACAATAGACTGCCCGACACACTCAAGAATAAACTGCGAGTATACAACTGTTTTTCAGACCACAGCTTTTCTGCAACTAACAAGCTACAGCTGAAAGATGCTTCAGACCACAATCTTGCGCCTCCCAATTTTAAGTAGTATTCACAGCGTTCAAAAATATGCGTCTCCCGTACATATGTCAGTCAGAGATTTGCGCGTTTTTGCTGCTCCCGTCGTGAAAGGGTTAAGAAAAAAAAATTTTTGCTCCGATGCTTTGGAGCCGAGATATGAAGATTTCACGTTTTTTGTGATTACGGCGAAATTTGAAAATATTCTTACTTGAAAATTTAACTGAATATACCTCAGAGTATGTGTTATCACTTACAAAAAGTGCCATGTCTATATATTTAGATGGGCCATGGAAAAAAAATCGAGAAAATTGCATCCTGGGTGCTCGCGCTCACACTAGAAGCCAGATCCCCCTCCCCCTTTACTGCTAGTGGCGTACTTGGACAGTTTTACCGCGGCGGCAGCTTCATTTCTCTTTTTCTCGGCTTCAGGAGTGGCTAGATAGAGGTTTTTTTTTAATTCAACTTATTTTTTTTTCTCAGCTTTCCGATTATTCGATTATTTTTCAATTATTCAATTACGTTGCTCCGTAAAAAGAATTTGTAATACAGTGGCTTTATTATTTTATTATTATAGATAAAATAATTTCAGTAGTTTATAATCAAACATCTTATAATTATTTCCACATCCAGTGGAAGTGTAACGCAAATACAAAATTGTAAAAGTTTTTATTTTTTAAATAGGCTTAGAATGTTATGAAATGTCGAGATTTTAAGTTTGAGCAAAAAAGTCTGTCGCTCTGTCGATTGCTCCGTCTGTAACTTTTTGTGCGCACAATTACTCTGGAACCATTTAATATATTGACTTGAAATTTGCTACATGTATGTATTTTAACGAGATCTGATTAAGATTATATTTTGATCTTATTCCGTTGAAGGGTTGGGGGAAATGGGTGTAAATGGGTAAATTAAGCAAGTAAGAGTCCATAAAATTGGTATTTAGTGTAAATAAGAGAAGCTAAGGTCCCAAAAAAATGTTTTGGTATTAGCCACCCCCGTTACCACCCCCACCCCATTATTAAAGAGGGTGATAAAAATAAAATTGTGATTTAGCGTGTATACAAGAAGCAATGGCCTCAATTTTGATTTTTAATTCATCCACCCCCACTACCACCGTTCCTACCCCCACTACCGATGTGACATATCGTTTTATTGTTTTTTTTTTCGTTGTGAGAGACTTGGATAGAAAATCTGGATGTGGAAGTAGTGATTCCTTGAGCAGTGTTTTTTTTTCCCATTTTACAAACATTCTATAATTTAAGCAATCACGCATTATTGTTATGTTATGAATTAGATGTTTATTTCGCTGTTTAAAACAAATTAAATCAATATTGATGTCTGTCAGTTTAAATTAAATGAAATGCAAGAAAATGAGGAAGTTATTGGAAATGTTGATATAAATAATGACGATGATGACAATAATTGTCTGTACGCAGAAATGCAAGACGAAACGGACAGCGAGTCCGACACAGGAAATCACCCTAAAAAAAAAAACGAGGACAGAAAAATAAGCTTTAGTTTGTACATTCAATAAATTAATTTTTAAATACAAAATGTATACCTTTTTTATCCACAATAAGAGTAAAAACTAGTCACTCATCAATGTCTTATCAAATAAATTGTACGTAATCTTTACATATTTATTTTATACAGCAACGTAATTGAATGATTGAAAAATAATCGAATAATCGGAAAGCTGAGAAAAAAAAAATAAGTTGAATTAAAAAAAAAAAACGTCTATCTAGCCACTCCTGAAGCCGAGAAAAAGGGAAATGAAGCTGCCGCCGCGGTAAAACTGTTCAAGTACGCCACTATATAGACATGGCACTTTTTGTAAGTGATAACACACACTCTGAGGTATATTCAGTTAAATTTTCAAGTAAGAATATTTTCAAATTTCGCCGTAATCACAAAAAACGTGAAATCTTCATATCTCGGCTTCAAAGCATCGGAACACAAATTTTTTTTCTTAAATTCGTGTTTTTTATGACAATTAAAATGCCCTTAGTTGCAATAAATTTTTCAGTTTTTTGCCATAAAATGTCATTAACAATCAAAAATTAGTTCTTTGCATATACCTACCTTATAGGGGAACCCATGGCGAAGAAATTGACGGGTCGAACGTTTTTCTATGACCTTTAGAAGCGAAGATATAAGCAAACAAGTAAGTTGCAAAATTCATTATGTTTACAAAAAGTTGAATAACAATTAAAGCCGCCATTTTGAGTGGTCAACACTATTTTTTTCGGATTCCTGCGGAAATTTTGTAGGGGGTAGACTAATTTTTAGCTTGTCCCAAAACTTTCCGAGACGTTTTCCTAATATTACCGGACTAGTAGTACAGTAACTAGAGGTGTTTTAACTTTGGAATGCCATATGAAACGGATTTCCTTAATTTTTTGCAACTTAGTAGTAAATGCATCAAGGAAAAGTTTCTATATTATGCGACGGCTTGTTAATTTATAGGGGGTAGCAACTAAAAGAAAAAAATGACCCCAATCTGCATCCTTTTCTGCAAATATGATGCAGCCCATATCATGAGGATTTTACTTATAGATCAAGATTACCTATGTTAATTTTATGTTTAATATTAACTCAGTTTTCTATGTTTCCGTTGCAGCCACAGGGTGAGAACGTGAACATTCCCGAAAGTATTAGAGCTCTGGCGCAGAGCGTCCACGGAGACGCTGTCTTCGGCGACCTGCCGAGGCCGAGGTTCAGCAACCAGCTATAAGGAAACTGACGCTCTCTTCCATGATTCTTCCCTACCCTCATACACACACACACACACACACACACACATTTTTATACTAAGCGAACGGCGGAGGGTTCCAGGTGGTGAACAGTTGCATTAGCTCATTGAAAAAGAATGATTAAGTTAAGTCAAATTATTATTTCCAAGTCTGTAGTCGGAAATCCGGCTTCTCAAAATGTCAATGTGTGTACTACGTAAAGCATTTTTTCTCGACTGAAAAATAATTGGTCTTATGTGTGGTAACTATTTTTTCGTTCTCTTTCTATTTTCGGAATTATCATTTTTGGTCGATTTTTTTAGTGCAGCAATGTGACCTAGACCAAATTAAAGGTTTTTACATTAGAAAAAAAAATGTCACAACCCGCAGTCATAAAAAAGGGTGATTTCCGAGAAATAGACATATATCATATTTCGCCTTTTTTTAACATTTTACTCTAAAACTATGCATTTTAGAGAAAATATTCAAGAGACAAAAATTGTAGAGTGAATCGACATGCGTCTTTTAAGATTTCCTCTAGTACTTTATTTTCCTGCAAGAGCCGAAACGTACATATATGCATAATTTGGCACTCTTTTCGCATTTTATTCGAAATGTTTGTATTTTAGAGAAAGAACACAACAGTCGAAAAATGTAGAGTGGAAATTTTCCAATTGAACTGGGTCTTTTATATTTTCCTTTGGTAGTTGGTTTTCCCGCGTGAGCATGCTGGTGCATGTATGTATATATGTATAAAGTTCATTTTCTATCAATTTGGATTTTTAAGATTTTTTCGCACTTGATTTTTTCAAAAGATCGCGCTGGCACGTTTTTTTTTTATCTTGGGCAAAAATAATATAATATATTATATCATATAGGCGTTATTGGTTCTTAGTCTGTAAGAATTTATTTTCAGAATTATTTGGTGAATAGTACCTATATTATATAAATTTTTTTTTTTTTTTCAATTTATTTATTTCAAATTTTTTTTTCTTGTATGTTTTCAATATTTATTAAAAATTGAAAAAAATGTCAAAAATGGATTTCTAGAGGAAAAATAGGATCAATTACATAAAAAAAAAATTTTAACGTTTTTTTTTTTAATAAATAATAAAAAGAAAAAGGAAAATTCCAAATCCCCTTTTCGATCGGAATTTTTCTGCTCTACAATTTTTGTCTCTTGAATATTTTCTCTAAAATGCATAGTTTTAGACTAAAATGTAAGAGGCGAAAAAACACGAAAAATGATATACCTATGTATATCATCATATCATCAGAGCAGAAAATTTCTGATCGACCGACATGGGTATTTAAAATTTTCCTTTTTTTTTTATTTTCTATTCAAAAAAAAAATGTTGAAAATGTCTATTTTTTTTATGTAATTGATCCTATTTTTCCTCTAGAAATCCATTTTTGACATTTTTTCAATTTTAAATAAATAATGAAAAAAAATTTTGAAATAACTGAATTGAAAAAAAATTATATACTATTCACCAATAATGCCTATATGATATAATTAATATTATAATATTTTTGCTCAAGATGAAAAAAAACGTGCCAGCGCGATCTTTCAAAAAATCAACAACTGCGGAAAAATCTTAAAAATCCAAATCGATAGCAAATTTTTTGCTCGTGAACTTTTGCCTGTTCTTATTTTTCATAAAATGCATCGTTTGTGCTCAAAATACAGAAGAAAAGTGCAAAAGCATAATAATAATGTTTATTTGCGATATAAAGAACAATACAGTATAAAAGTAAATAAAAATACAAGTAATAATAAACAACAATACTAAAATACCAAAGTTTTCAATACAGTTAAATAGTATACTTATAAATGTAGATATATTGTTTGCAAATAAACAGGAGAAATCACTGAAGTATTTAAAAATAAATACAAATTAAATTAAATAATACATGATATATGTTAAGATTAAATATTCTTTTTTATATTAGACCCTATATTATACAGATACATATAAGAATTGGTGTTGGATTTTAATAAAATTACAAGGCAGCTAAGTTCAGTTCTATTTCTACCATACATATAAACATACATATATACACACATATATACATATACGTGCATACATATTTTTAAATTTCTTTATATTTTTACTTTATTTGTATAATTGTCTAATTTGAAAAAAGAAAAAAAAACTATTTTTGATTAATTAAATTGTGGAGTAAATGTATTGGTGTATTTAAAAGCCATTGCTTAATTTGATTTTTGAAAGTGTTATATTTGTCTATGTTTTTAATTGTGTCTGGAAGCATATTGTAAATTCTAGGAGCTAGATAATAACAGTTTCTTTGACCTACTGTTTTTTGGCAACGTGGCAATTGGATTTTATTTTGTCTTTGTCGGGTTTGATGGACATGTGTTACAGGATCGATTTTGATTTTATTTTTAAAAATGCTTGTTAGCATGTTCAAGCAAAACAGTTGTCGTATGTCCAATATTCTACTTTGTTTAAATAAATCGCTGCTAGAGTAGAACATGTTTTTACCGTAAATTATTTTCAAAATCCATTTTTGTAAAATCGTCAACTTTTTCAGGTAATAATCGCTAACACCTCCCCATCCCAGAATACCGTAAGTTAATTGTGACTGTATCAGTGCATAGTATATTGTTTTGAGATGTTCGACGTTCATGATATTTTTTAGGTACTTAAATCTATAAAGCAAACCTCTTATTTTATTGGCAATATTTTTTGTTTGCAGGTCCAACCTCAAATGTCGGTCGATTACTATGCCTAGGTATTTTATTGGCTCGGCTTCTGGAATAGTGGTTTCTTCGTCGATGTTTAATTGACCGAAGTTAGGTAAATTACTTGAATATGATGTAAACGTTAAAAATTTCGTTTTTTCACAATTTAGTGTCAGGCTATTATACTGAAACCACATTTTTATTAATTTGAATTCTCTTTCTATTGTATCTTTTAAGTGGATCCAGCTATCTGCTTCGAATATAATTGCAGTATCATCTGCAAAACTAATTATGGTACCTGAGATGTTTGAAGTTAGTAAACTGTTTATGTATAAGGTAAAAAGCAAAGGACCCAATACCGTCCCCTGGGGGACTCCATAGTTTACAAGCCTTGAATCACTAGTACTGCCATCAATTTCTACATATTGTGTCCTTTCTTCTAAGTAATTCTTTAAAAGAGCAAGTATTTTACCTCTAAGCCCATAAGTTGTCAGTTTATTTAGTAGTGTTTTATGGCATACAGTATCGAACGCTTTTGCGAGGTCTATAAATATGCAGATACATGGTTTGCTTTTATCTAATGCATTGTAAACATGTGATGTTAAATGACATATTGCATCTTCTGTAGATTTTCCCTCCCGAAAGCCATATTGATGGTCTGAAATGATGTTATATTTGTTTAAAAATTTTGTGATTCTATGCTTTAAGATTCGTTCTATTATTTTTCCTATATTTGATATAAGCGAAATTGGCCTGTAGTTGATCATTTGATCATTTTTTCCACCTTTATATAGCGATTTTTAGACACTTTGGAAAACGCCCTGTATTGAAACAAGTATTGATTATATATGTTGGAGGTGTGGCTATTTCCTCCGATATATATTTTAGTGTTTCACTGCGTATTTTATCGTGCCCAGGTGCTTTTTTTGGCTTTAACTGTTTAATAGCAATGTTTAACCTCGAGTTCTTCGGTAGGATACAAATACATTGTGTTTTCCAAAATATCTAATTCCTCGATGAACTCATCTGGTTTTTTAATTTTATTAGCATATGTTTCTCCTAAGCCACTATAATGCTTATTAAAATTATTTGCAATGTCACTTTTATTTGTTATTATGCTGCCGTTATCTAATTTAATTTTGTTTATAGTTGTTTTAGGTTTATTTTTATTACAAATGCTATTTACAGATTCCCAAATTTTTTTTGATGAATTTTGGTTATTTTTAATTTGCAGTTTATAGTAGTTTGTTTTTGTAATTTTAATTAGTTGAGCCAGTTTGTTCTTAAATATTTTGTATTGTAGTTCTAGATTTTTATTATTAGGATCTCTTAGTAGATCTTGGTACATTTTATTTTTAGTGTTCACTGATTTTACTATACCTGTTGTTATCCATGCCTTTCTCTTCTTTTGTTTGTTCTTAATTTTTATAGTTTTAGTATTCTTATCAATAAGTTCTATTAGTTTTTGTATGAAGATATTTGTAATTAAATCTACATTATTATCCGCATAAATTTCCAACCACTTCTCTTGTTTTAAGCTGTTTTTTAGATTCTTATAGTTTATAAATTTTTTGCAGTATTCGTTTTCTTGTCCTACTTTGTTTTCTATTACCTTGGTTTCTACTGGAAATAAAATTATTATGGGAAAGTGGTCTGTTATACTATGTCTGTAAATAATAGGTGTAATTTCGTCTTCTCTTACGTGTAAATCACTTTTAATGAAATAATGATCTAAGCATGTTTTTATATTATTTTGTATTCTAGTGTATGTTTATTTATGTATGAAACAAACCCTTGAGCGTTTAAAATATTTTGATATTCTTCTGAATAATCAGTGTTTGATAATATATATATACATACATGCACCAGTATACTTACGTGTTAAAACCAACTACTAAAGGAAAATATAAAAGACCCAGTTCGATTGGAAAATTTCTACTTTACACTTTTCGACTCTTGTATTCTTTCTCTAAAATAAATACATTGCGAAAAAAGTACCAAAGTATACATATATGTACGTTTTGGCAAGCTCTTGCGGGAAAATGAAGTACTAGAGGAAATCTTAAAAGAACCTTGTCGATCAGAAATTTTCCGCTCTACAATTTTTGTCTGTTGAATATTTTCTCTAAAATGCATAGTTTTAGAGTAAAATGTGAATAAAGGCGAAATACGTGAAAATGATATATATGATATGTCTATTTCTCAGAAATTACCCTTTTTCATGTCTGCGGGTTGTGACAGTTTTTTTTTTCTAATGTAAAAAACTTTCAATTTGGTATAGGTCGCATTGCTGCACTAAAGAAATCGAGAACTACCCTTTTTTTTGTATAGTTCGGATGGACTACATAACAGAGTTTGCCGTGAACATGTTAAGTGCTAAAATGTTGTCAGAGCATCGCTGAACAGGAAAACCATTACTCAGCTGGAAGCTGAAGTAGTAAGTTCTCTGACCTAAAATGATGACGGCACATTGTGGGTTTAATAACATTATATGAAACCAATTTTTCACTCATACGTGAAAAAGTGCTTACAGTTTTGAAAAAATACGTACCTTATTTGGAATAACCTTGCGCATCTACATATAGAGGGCGCCATTCTGTCTGCGGTTGCAAAGAATTTTTTAAAAAATGTCCCGAAATTTTTGTATTACTGAAAGTTGATGAATTTTATGTTTGAACCGCATCTACTGGCTTATTTTTTAACATCTCCTAATCATTTTCAAACCAACGTAAAGCTTATTCTGTCTAGATTCGGGTGCTGCCCAATTATTCTCGAAATTGTCGTTGACGAATGCTGCAGAAATTGTTTAAACAAAACGTACTCGAAAAGTGCGGCGTGAATTTCCAGATCGAGACATTTTTAAAGCTATTTTTTTTATGTTATTGATATGTATTACATAGTAAGACAGTAAGACTTTTTGTTAATTGTTCTGTCTCATATGGGGTGTTGTAGTGCTGCACTTGTATTTTAGAACAAATAGATTTTGATTGATAGATGCATACTTCTATGATATAAAATGTGCAAAAAAAATCGGTCAATTTTTAGTTTATCTGCATTGCGAAAGATACGATTATTCTTCTACATCGCCCCGTTGTTTCCGCTACCATGTTAAGTTTATAACTGCAAAACATTTACCTAACTTTCCAATCACGCTTATTACTTATACAAAAACAATATCGTTTATCATAAAAATAGCAGAGAAATGTAAAGATTAACTTACTTACAAACCAAAAAACGAAAAAAAATTTGATATACACTTTTACTGGTAAGACAACCAAAAAATATATTTTTGCCAAACACTTTTGCAGCTATTTATATATTTTTCTTGTAACATTGACATGTTCTAAGTCCAGAGATTGGAAAAAATTTGGACAAATAAAATATAGTCTATCTGAAGTGAATTTGTGGTAGGTTCCTGCTTTTAGATGTATCAAATACATTAGAAATACACTCTACATATGTTTTGGCTTGTTAGGCCTTTATCAAGAGAACTACAAAATTAATATTCGTTGTATTCATAATATATTGTTTGATACCAGAGGAACAAAATCCTAGGCTTTCTAGGAACAAAATTACAGGTAGTTGTAGCGTTATTTTCAGAAATTGAGCAAACTATTTTTAAATCCCCTTTATCACAAAATATCGTCTTTTGGTGTAGATATGTAGGTGATATTCTAGTTTGTTATTCAGGAGACCCTTGAGAAATACATAGAAGATTAAATATTAGCATTTTATTAACATTAACAAACATTTCATTCACCACAGAAATTGAAGAGAATCAACAACTTAATTTTTTAGATCTTACCATAAGAAGACAAAATACAAATAAACTATTGTTTAACGTCTACAGGAAACCAACATACCGGCACTCAAATATCGATCTATGGTTCATAGAGCCTTCGTTATACCCTTGTCGGAAGAAAACCTGAATAATGAAATAGAAGTCATAAAAGAAATAGCAACTAACAGCGGTTTTTCAGTGAATATAATGGATTCCTTAGTAGAAAAAAAGCACATAAATACCCAGTCAAGTTGGAACAAATTTCGACATTGACTGAAAAAACTGATAAAGTTTTGAAACTTGGCAAAGATGTTCATTAAGATTTACTTTTAAACTTACTAAAAGTCCCCAGCTCAAACTGTTGCACACCAGCCGCTATCTTGGAAAAATGGTGCTCTGATTCAGTTTATTGCTTATATCATTCTAACCATTAGCGATATCAAGATTTAGTTTACATAAAAAATAAAACATAAAATTCTCTACAAAAAACTGTTATATGCATTTTTTTAGAATCTATAATTATACCCGTTGGAAATACGAAAAGTATATCGCATTTTTTGACACATTTCAAAAATACCTAGTCAATATGGGTCGTAGAGAAAAAAAATCATATCATTGTATTGTCATAGAATTCGCAACAACTTTCAAAATGTCAGCGATGAGTCCGTTTTTCTGTCAGTCCGTTCGTCTGTCCATCTGCCTCTTCATCGGTCATGTTTCTTTTAAGCTAAATAACTTAAAAGAGAAAAGTCCGGTTTTATTGGAATTTGGACAGTAAGTTAATGTTAGCTATAAGAATCCCAGCGTTTTTTGAAAAAAATCGATCAGTAAATATAAACGTTATGAAACATTTTATGAAAAAACCGCTGCCCAAGGAATCACTACTTCCACATCCAGATTTTCTATCCAAGTCTCTCACAACGAAAAAAAATCGTATGTTCAAATAATTGTTTATGGAACTGTAATAATATAATATTTGAAATCCTCTACCCCAGAAATCCCTAAAACAATATGCCACATCGGTAGTGGGGGTGGATGAAGTATTTTTAAGGCCTTTGGTTCTTGTATACACACTAAATCATATTTTTTACATACATTTTTACCCCCTTTAATAATGGGTGGGAGTGACTGATGTCAAAAAAATGTTGACTTCTTGTACATACACTAAATTCTATGTAACATAATTAAGAAATGTTAATAAACGAGCCTGCATATGCGGTGTAAACATAATTGAGAGAGAGGTGTAGTATCAAGACGTACAATCTCCACATTTTACGAAAATTGAGATGAAATATGCATCCTATGTAGAATTTTAAACTGAAGACAACTATGACTTCATATAGTTGCAAAACGTTCAATATCCCAATGTATTTTGCATTTAAACACTAGATATAGTTTCAAAGTGTACAATCCCCACTGATAAATGAGCTTCAAACGACTTAAATCTCCACTGATCAGTTTCAAAGTGAACAATCTCCAAACTTTTTTGTCCAGTAGAGACAAACCTGTAATTTTTCTTTGAGTTTTCAAATTGACAGACGTCCGCCATAACTAAATAAAGTTTCTAAATTATTCAGAAATATGTTTTTCTCAATATTCTGATTAATAATCGTTTTTCTCGATTTTCTCAAAAAAAGCACGCAAGGACATTGCACATTTTCTAAATATTAATCAACTTTTAGTAATACATTCCGCAAGGTCATTCCAGATAATATATGTATTTTTTTAAAACAATATCTTGCACACCACGATTCCCGACTACTAGTTTTGTTTTGGTTGTGAGAAATTGTTCCAGGCCAACAAAATATCGTTATGTAAGCGTTGAGACTTTATTGTGATTGTACCTTAAGTTAAAAAGAAAATGTTCCTTACGAAACACACACGGAGTGGATAAATTCTGTACGATCTGTAACTTCAAATATGGCCAGTAGGAGAGAAATTAAGAATTCGACTCAGGTACGACTTTCTAAATGTAAAAAGAAATTTAATTCGTTGAGAATTTTGAAATTTTAAAATTTGTACAAAACTGGCATTTATGGGACAGAGGATGCATGTTTTCGAGGGTCGTTTTGTAGGGTGTTGTTTGTATTTCTTTTTCTTTTATTTGTAGGGCGATTCTGGACGAGCAGTGTGCATCTCGACTGATTATTACTGGTAGTTATAGAGTACATCGCAAATTGAAGCTGCATATATTGCCATCACCGTAATTATAAAAGATAGAATAAAACGAAGAAAGTTTTGGCAACTTGCACATTTTTTTAAATTTCTTTAGTGTTTATTAACTTGATGTAGATATATCCTGGGTTATCGGTCTTTATATAATAAAATTACTTTTTTCTTACGTTTCGGTTTATTAAACCATCGTCAGAGAACTACAATTAAGTGAAGATATTTTTTTTATAAATGCTATTTTTTATATACATGGTTATAAGTTACTTACATTACTTAATATTATTGCTGAATTGTACTAAAACTATTTACATTTTAGATGTATTATATCTGAGTGTTTAAAAGTTATTTATATGAAAATTAGGCATAACAAATATCAGTTCTTAAATCATAAAATTTAATTTAAAACAAATAATTAAAGTTGTAATTAATTTCAAACGAAACAATAAGCTGTGATGTAATACGTCGAAAAGAGAATTAAAAGTTCTATCTGATACACAAAAAAATCCAATATAGATAACAAAAATTGTAATCAATATCTCAAAAACAAAAGGCAATATTTTTTCTCTTCATCACTGTATAGATCTTTAAAAAATGACTCTACGGCCTGTAAGTTAAAATAACATTATAATTTAAATTAAGGAAATACGAGGAGTTCTCAAATATGCACGATTGTGGTTTCTCCCAATTATTTCATAAACTGAAAAAATCAAATCAAATCTGAAAACACCTTTGAAATGACCAGAAAATTATTTTAACCTCCTTCCACTTATCTAACTTTCTATCTTTTATAATAACAGAGCTAGCAGTACATGCAGCACCAATTTGGGACACATTGTATACAAGTGGGAGCCTTCTGCAGTGCTCAATCGAAAAGAGTTAAATACATTTTAGTTAATTTCTGCATACTTTGATAGTAAAGCGCTCCGCTCCTATCAAATTTCGTTTGTTCAGAAAGCTAGAACTGTACCTTAACCTCACAAAAGTAGTTATACGAACACCCTGTTCGCTAATTGGTGGTAGTCCTTATAATGGTGGTTAGTATTTGTTTAATGGAATAACTTTTCTATATGGCATTTTTCTTAAAAAGGCATTTGAAAACGAGGGCTGAAATTAGAAAATAATTTATGTAGCAACATAGCAAAATCCAGATGGTCTATCTAAATGAATATTTTATATTTCTTTAAAAAGTAACATTGATTAAATATTCGACTTTTTTACTTAAAAGAAATGCACAATAAATAGGTGATTAGATAATACACTTACCCATTCTGTAAAGTAACTGTCTAGCAATGGCACGTGTATTAACGCCTGCATTTTGCTCCATGATTCCATCGTAAAACATCCTCTTCTAGGTCCAATACTCTGTGAGTGCGTGGTCTACCGGCATTACGTATTCAAGGAAGTAAATATCTAGTGCCTAATACTCTTTGCGATAGCCTAACAAAGGTTCTAGCATCCGATCTGTGGCAGTTAGGAAACCGTTGGCGGTACAATTTCTCTGCACGAGAGCTATTTATTCTGGCTTCACCATAAAGAATTACCATGTGATATTCATGCACAATAAATCCCTCCGCTCACTTATCAAAAATCTGCACTGCTCTACTGATAATGTAAATAAACTAGTGTAATCGCCTAATAAGAAGCTGCCTGGCGCAATAATAAACACTGATCGACCCACATCGAGCGATCGATGACAAATGTAACGTGCAACGTTGCCGGCTTGTATCAGTTTTCCATATATCTTAAAAATTTATTAATTTTTTATTTCAGTTATTTGGCATTGTAGACAAAAATGTTAAATAGAAAAGTTACTCCATTTTATGAGCACAACTATTCTTTGAAAGGACTATCCCCAATTAGCGAATACCCTGTATCTTCAATTTCTAGTCTAATCAACTGGGCTTACATATGACAGATTGTATATTTGCGAGGCACATTTTTTAATAATTTTTGGCGTAGCACGTAGGAATTTAATCTGTACAATTTTAAGCATAAACATTGCAGAAGGGGCCCATTTTTATTAAAATGTGTGTTGAAATGAGCCGTCTAAATGCAAATGGCGACATCTGACAGATAAATCATTTTGAGATAAATAGAAAAAACCGTATTGAAGCCTATTTTTTAATAAAAATTATTATTATTTTTTTTCTTTGAAAAGTGTTTTTAGTCGGTCAAGTCAAAAAAATGTCTTAATGCAGAATTTTATTAGTAATAATAATAATAATAATAATAATTTATTAACCATTTGTTGATACATTGTATGTATATGTGGTAAGTCAATAAGCATAACAAACAAATAAAAACAAAATAAATAAAATAAAATAAAATACTATGTACAGAAACATAGTATAAAGACAGTTTTAGACTGTGTGTTACTATACCTATGTTAAAATTGTATATAACAAATAAAAACATTACTTGCACAGTCAATAAGATAAATGTAAAGTAACACCAACAGTTCAAAATAAAAAATTACTAGAATGAAGAAAAAAAACATAAATTATCAAACCCCTACAGCGAATCATCAAGATATTCATTTAGAGAGTAATATGATTTTTCTAATAGAAAATGTCTTATTGTGGCTTTGAATTTATTTGTGTTTAAAATTTTAAAATCACTGGGTAGTTTATTATAGGCAGTTATAGCTAAATATTTTGGACTCTTTTTATATGTGGCCAAGTTATGGGTAGGTAGGTATTTCTAAAATCAAATTATTTCTGGTAAGATAGGAATGATTATCATTTAAAGAATTGAAACTGCTTAACTCGGATTTAACACAGAGCAGTAAATGATATATAAATATACATGGCAGTGGTAGCACACCCAATTTCTTAAATAATTCTCTGCAGCTATCGCTTTTTCTCATTCCCATTATGTATCTAATAGCCTTCTTCTGAAGTCGAAAAAGTCTGATACTTTCATGTGAAATACCTACCCCCAGCCTATAATACCGTAAGAGATCACTTAGTGGAAATGAGCATGGTAACACATTAGCAATACAGATCTGTCAACCACATTTCTCAACTGATCTTTTTGCAGTTTTCCTCAATGTGGGTTGTCCAAGTTAAATTAGCTGAGATATGTACACCTAAAAATTTGTTTACATTTTCTTGCTTAAAGCTTCCACTATTCGACCAGATTAACAGGCTACGATCAAATGGTTTTTTAGCTAAACTAAATCTCAAAGCCGCGGATTTCTTGTTATTCAGCAGTAACTTACTTTGAATAAACCAGTTATTAGCTTCTTTTAATTGCAAATTGGCTTCCTTAACAACAGAATTAACATTTACTTCAGCATACATGAGAGAATTTGACACGTGAAAATCGTTTACATAAATTATATATAAAAGCAGACCTAAAATACATCAACAGTAGAGGGCAGTAGACTGGATTTATGACCACAAATGTCAACGTATTGCATTCTATCCTGAAGATAACTAGTGAGCCACATCAGAGGTATTCCTCTTATACCATATCTTTCTAAGTTATTCAGAAGAAATTTGTGGTCCGCTAAGTCGAAAGCTTTGCTTAAATCTAGGAATATGCCTATAATTTTTTTTTTTCATCTAGATTTTTATATATGTTCAAAAATTCTGTTATGGCACTTACAGTAGACAGACCTTTACGAAAACCGAGCCGAAAAGGATTAAAAAGCTTATGTTTATCAAAAAAACTTACAATTCGGTGTGATACTAGTGGTAAAATTTTTGCCGTTTTCAATTTATCTGGGAATACACCTTCATTGAGTGAACAGTTTATTAATTCAGTTAAAGGTTTAACAATTTGATACATACATTTTTTTAATAGGTTTGTGCTTAGCTGAATTTGAGTTTTTTAATTGTTTAATGATGTTTAGTATCTCTAATTCACTAGCTGGTTCAAAATAAAGTGATTGAATATTACTTTTGAACTGAAAGGTGGGCGAGATGTTTTCTGTAATGTTTGCTTCCAAAAGAAGTGAGGGAATGTTATTAAAGAAATTATTATATTGATTGGACACATATTCAGGATCACTGATAACTGAGTGGTCAGGTTTTTCCAACTTATATTCTGTTATATTTTTGTTGCTGTATTTATTAGGTTTAATGATGATTGAAATGTCGGATTTTGCACTTTAATAAGGTGGACTATGATGTCTGAAAAATGAAAAATGACCAGGGTTTTTGTGTCCTAAATTTACTTTAAAAATGCAAAATAATACACTATTGGCCGTTAAACAATTAGACTATACACATTTCTAACATCAACTGATTACAAACTGATTAGACTGGTCATGCGACGCGAGAACTTGGGCGCTGATTGGTTGCAAAGTAAATGTCGGCGTTTGCAAGTCATTTTAAGCGGTATTTGTCAGGATTTGCATCTAAGGTTACATTTAAAAAGTTATATTTATATAATACTATAGTAGGATTTTGAGCCTAAAACCTTCAATAAGCACTCGTGAAGCAAATTTGAGATAGGAAGATGTAAAAAATGGAATATTTTTAAATTTGTCAGTAAGATGTCGTCTTTTGCATTTAGACGATTCAAATAGTAACTGAAATATGATTTTTTAAGGTTATACCTAAAAACTTTTTGTGTTAGCGAATCGCCCTGATTGATACTATTATTTCTAGTCCAACAAAAGTGTTTTGTCTTGTATTTTGTGATGTTTTAGTCACAATTTTAAAAATGTGATTATCATAGATCATTGAAAACATGTATTTTCCAACCACATAGTTTTACTGTGTTAAAACAGCAGCACAATTTATTAAATAGTTGAGTTGTCTAGTAGTTTCCCCTAATATTGTTGTAGTTTGTGTACATTTTTTTTAATCGATTTTTTTTGTAATTTTAATATTTAAGTTACCTGTGCCATAGTTTCTTGTATCGCCAAAGCAGTTTTTATTGTTGTACTGGTTTCCAGGATCCATTTATTATATTTTTATTGTTATTATAATCAGTTGCTGTGTTAATTCATTAAGGATCTATTCATTGATCTGTTATTTTTTAGTTACTTTTGTACTATTTCTGTCTTTGTAAGATATTTTTGCATTATTATTTTTGGACTTTGTTGCTGTATATACCAATTAAATTTACGAAACACTGAAATGTACAATTTATAGTTTGTAATTTTTTAGAGTAATAATGTTCTTTGATTGTTCATTAATAAAAGATGCAAAGTTGACGACGTGTTTTTTATTTCGATAATGCCACCTTGATTGACGAAAAATCAGTTGGATTCCTTCGTGGACATTTTTATAACTTCTCACTTCTGATGTAGACTTACCACGGTTTTAAAGGTCAGTACGTCTTTGCAAGGGGGCAGGAAAGTCCCATACAACTTATATAAAGCCGAAACAAACACGATTACCAAATGTGAATGATGAAATCACATATTTGGAACTTTTAAAGCTAGCGACAAACGAACCAAAATTCAAGTGAGTATATTGTTGAAATGTTTTTGAAATCTCGATTGGTAAACTTTTTCGACCAAAATAATATCATACATTGTAACACTTTGATTTTGCCTCACCACCCTGTATAAACGAAATAAATATAGCATTTCCTAAGGTTGCTAGTTTTTAGTATATACAGGCTGTCCATTTTATCAGGGCCCTCGAGAATATCTCACTTAATATCGGTCATGCAAAAATAATGTTTCTACGAAAATTGTGCCAATTTTTATAAGCTACAAGATGGTTTAAAAGCATTTGAAATCCATGGCTTACTTTAAGAGTTATGACGGAAAATATCGAAAATGCCGAATATGTCTAAGCAAAATGTCTCCGTTATTTGAAGAGATACGACGAAAATTCTAAGGCGAAATTTTTTTGCAAAACAGTATTCCAACGAGGTTTTATCTAATTTTTTTCAAAGCCGCTGTATTTTGAGATTTACTCTTCAGGGTGTTAAAATTTTTTTGAAACGGGCGGGAAATGTCGGCATTAAATAAAGTATTTTCTTCCCTTTTCAACGATATATCACATGCCATATTTATTCATTAAAACTGAGCAAGTAATTATAAAAACATTTTTTAAACCAATAATTTTTTTTTTTAAACTAGCATCATACTTGCCGTGGAGAAGTATGATTAAATAAAACAATTAAACAGTTCAGTAAGTTCTTCAAATCTTACTATAATCAAAGTGTTCAAAATGTCCACCGCGATTTCCTTGCAGAGTCGAGCGCGGTGAGGCACTGCATTCGGGGCTGATTTAGTGCCTGTTGAATTCACAGGCGCAAATTTGTAGGAGCTGTAGTTTTTGAACTACAGCCCGTTAGATGAAAAAAATAATGGTTTTTTCAAATTATCTCGTTAACTCTTTGTCGGAGTAAAAAATGTCTTATGGCAATTTTGTAAAGCACGAAATTGTCTACAATTTCTTTCACAGGCGCAAGTTTGTAGGAGCTGTAGTTTTTGAAGTACAGCCCGTTAGATGAAAAAAATAATGATTTTTTCAAATTATCTCGTTACCTATTTGTCAGAGTAAAAAATGTCTTATGGCAAGTTTGTAGAGCACGAAATTGTCTACAATTTCTTTCACAGGCGCAAATTTGTAGGAGCTGTAGTTTTTGAAGTACAGCCCGTTAGATGAAAAAAATAATGGTTTTTTCAAATTATCTCGTTAACTCTTTGTCGGAGTAAAAAATGTCTTATGGCAAGTTTGTAGAGCACGAAATTGTCTACAATTTCTTTCACAGGCGCAAATTTGTAGGAGCTGTAGTTTTTGAAGTACAGCCCGTTAGATGAAAAAAATAATGGTTTTTTCAAATTATCTCTTTACCTATTTGTCGGAGTAAAAAATGTCTTATGGCAAGTTTGTAGAGCACGAAATTGTCTACAATTTCTTTCACAGGCGCAAATTTGTAGGAGCTGTAGTTTTTGAACTACAATCCGTTAGATGAAAAAAATAATGGTTTTTTCAAATTATCTCGTTACCTATTTGTCGGAGTAAAAAATGTCTTATGGCAAGTTTGTAGAGCACGAAATTGTCTACAATTTCTTTCACAGGCGCAAATTTGTAGGAGCTGTAGTTTTTGAACTACAATCCGTTAGATGAAAAAAATAATGGTTTTTTCAAATTATCTCGTTACCTATTTGTCGGAGTAAAAAATGTCTTATGGCAAGTTTGTAGAGCACGAAATTGTCTACAATTTCTTTCACAGGCGCAAATTTGTAGGAGCTGTAGTTTTTGAACTACAATCCGTTAGATGAAAAAAATAATGGTTTTTTCAAATTATCTCGTTACCTATTTGTCGGAGTAAAAAATGTCTTATGGCAAGTTTGTAGAGCACGAAATTGTCTACAATTTCTTTCACAGGCGCAAATTTGTAGGAGCTGTAGTTTTTGAACTACAATCCGTTAGATGAAAAAAATAATGGTTTTTTCAAATTATCTCGTTACCTATTTGTCGGAGTAAAAAATGTCTTATGGCAAGTTTGTAGAGCACGAAATTGTCTACAATTTCTTTCACAGGCGCAAATTTGTAGGAGCTGTAGTTTTTGAACTACAATCCGTTAGATGAAAAAAATAATGGTTTTTTCAAATTATCTCGTTACCTATTTGTCGGAGTAAAAAATGTCTTATGGCAAGTTTGTAGAGCACGAGATTGTCTACAATTTCTTTCACAGGCGCAAATTTGTAGGAGCCGGAGTTTTTGAAGTACAGCCCGTTAGATGAAAAAAATAATGGTTTTTTTCAAATTATCTCGTTACCTATTTGTCGGAGTAAAAAATGTCTTATGGCAAGTTTGTAGAGCACGAGATTGTCTACAATTTCTTTCACAGGCGCAAATTTGTAGGAGCCGGAGTTTTTGAAGTACAGCCCGTTAGATGAAAAAAATAATGGTTTTTTCAAATTATCTCGTTACCTATTTGTCGGAGTAAAAAATATCTTATGGCAAGTTGGTAGAGCACGAAATTGTCTACAATTTCTTTCACAGGCGCAAATTTGTAGGAGCTGTAGTTTTTGAAGTACAGCCCGTTAGATGAAAAAAATAATAGTTTTTTCAAATTATCTCGTTACCTATTTGTCGGAGTAAAAAATATCTTACGGCAAGTTTGTAGAGCACGAAATTGTCTACAAATTCTTTCACAGGCGCAAATTTGTAGGAGCTGTAGTTTTTGAACTACAGCCCGTCGGATGAAAAAAATAACGGTTTTCTCGAATTATCTCGTTAACTATTGGTCGGACTAAAAAATGTCTTATGGCAAGCTTGTAGAGCACGAAATTATCTATCTTTTCTCTCACAGGCGCAAATTTGTAGGAGTTATAGTTTTTGAGCTACAGCCCGTCGGATGAAAAAAATAACGGTTTTCTCGAATTATCTCGTTAACTATTGGTCGGACTAAAAAATGTCTTATGGCAAGCTTGTAGAGCACGAAGTTATCTATAATTTCTCTCACAGGCGCAAATTTGTAGGAGTTATAGTTCTTGAGCTACAGCCCGTCGGATGAAAAAAATAACGGTTTTCTCGAATTATCTCGTTAACTATTGGTCGGACTAAAAAATGTCTTATGGCAAGCTTGTAGAGCACGAAATTATCTATAATTTATCTCACAGGCGCAAATTTGTAGGAGTTATAGTTTTTGAGCTACAACCCGTCGGATGAAAAAAATAAAGTTTTCTCAAATTATCTCGTTAACTATTGGTCGGACTAAAAAATGTCTTATAGCAAGCTTGTAGAACACGAAATCATCTATAAATTCTCTCACAGGCGAAAATTTGTAGGAGTTATAGTTTTTGAGCTACAGCCCGTCGGATGAAAAAAATAACGTTTTCTCAAATTATCTCGTTAACTATTGGTCGGACTAAAAAATGTCTTATGGCGAGTTTGTAGAGCACGAAATTATCTATAACTTCTCTCACAGGCGCAAATTTGTAGGAGCTATAGTTTTTGAACTACAGCCCATCGGATGAAAAAAATAACGTTTTCTCAAATTATCTCGTTAACTATTGGTCGGACTAAAAAATGTCTTATGGCAAGCTTGTAGAGCACGAAATTATCTATAATTTCTCTCACAGGCGCAAATTTGTAGGAGTAATAGTTTTTGAGCTACAACCCGTCGGATGAAAAAAATAAAGTTTTCTCAAATTATCTCGTTAACTATTGGTCGGACTAAAAAATGTCTTATGGCGAGTTTGTAGAGCACGAAATTATCTATAACTTCTCTCACAGGCGCAAATTTGTAGGAGTTATAGTTTTTGAGCTACAGCCCGTCGGATGAAAAAAATAACGTTTTCTCAAATTATCTCGTTAACTATTGGTCGGACTAAAAAATGTCTTATGGCAAGCTTGTAGAGCACGAAATTATCTATAATTTCTCTCACAGGCGCAAATTTGTAGGAGTAATAGTTTTTGAGCTACAACCCGTCGGATGAAAAAAATAAAGTTTTCTCAAATTATCTCGTTAACTATTGGTCGGACTAAAAAATGTCTTATAGCAAGCTTGTAGAACACGAAATCATCTATAAATTCTCTCACAGGCGAAAATTTGTAGGAGTTATAGTTTTTGAGCTACAGCCCGTCGGATGAAAAAAATAACGTTTTCTCAAATTATCTCGTTAACTATTGGTCGGACTAAAAAATGTCTTATGGCGAGTTTGTAGAGCACGAAATTATCTATAACTTCTCTCACAGGCGCAAATTTGTAGGAGCTATAGTTTTTGAACTACAGCCCGTCGGATGAAAAAAATAACGTTTTCTCAAATTATCTCGTTAACTATTGGTCGGACTAAAAAATGTCTTATGGCAAGCTTGTAGAGCACGAAATTATCTATCTTTTCTCTCACAGGCGCAAATTTGTAGGAGTTATAGTTTTTGAGCTACAGCCCGTCGGATGAAAAAAATAAAGGTTTTCTCGAATTATCTTGTTAACTATTGGTCGGACTAAAAAATGTCTTATGGCAAGCTTGTAGAGCACGAAATTATCTATAAATTCTCTTACAGGCGCAAATTTGTAGGAGCTATAGTTTTTGAACTACAGCCCGTCGGATGAAAAAAATAACGATTTTCTCAAATTATCTCGTTAACTATTGGTCGGACTAAAAAATGTCTTATGGCAAGCTTGTAGAGCACGAAATTATCTATCTTTTCTCTCACAGGCGCAAATTTGTAGGAGTTATAGTTTTTGAGCTACAGCCCGTCGGATGAAAAAAATAACGGTTTTCTCGAATTATCTCGTTAACTATTGGTCGGACTAAAAAATGTCTTATGGCAAGCTTGTAGAGCATGAAATTATCTATAATTTCTCTCACAGGCGCAAATTTGTAGGAGTTATAGTTTTTGAGCTACAGCCCGTCGGATGAAAAAAATAACGGTTTTCTCGAATTATCTCGTTAACTATTGGTCGGACTAAAAAATGTCTTATGGCAAGCTTGTAGAGCACGAAATTATCTATAATTTATCTCACAGGCGCAAATTTGTAGGAGTTATAGTTTTTGAGCTACAACCCGTCGGATGAAAAAAATAAAGTTTTCTCAAATTATCTCGTTAACTATTGGTCGGACTAAAAAATGTCTTATGGCAAGCTTGTAGAGCACGAAATTATCTATAAATTCTCTCACAGGCGCAAATTTGTAGGAGTTATAGTTTTTGAGCTACAGCCCGTCGGATGAAAAAAATAACGTTTTCTCAAATTATCTCGTTAACTATTGGTCGGACTAAAAAATGTCTTATGGCAAGCTTGTAGAGCACGAAATTATCTATAATTTCTCTCACAGGCGCAAATTTGTAGGAGTAATAGTTTTTGAGCTACAACCCGTCGGATGAAAAAAATAAAGTTTTCTCAAATTATCTCGTTAACTATTGGTCGGACTAAAAAATGTCTTATAGCAAGCTTGTAGAGCACGAAATTATCTATAAATTCTCTCACAGGCGAAAATTTGTAGGAGTTATAGTTTTTGAGCTACAGCCCGTCGGATGAAAAAAATAACGTTTTCTCAAATTATCTCGTTAACTATTGGTCGGACTAAAAAATGTCTTATGGCAAGCTTGTAGAGCACGAAATTATCTATCTTTTCTCTCACAGGCGCAAATTTGTAGGAGTTATAGTTTTTGAGCTACAGCCCGTCGGATGAAAAAAATAACGGTTTTCTCGAATTATCTCGTTAACTATTGGTCGAACTAAAAAATGTCTTATGGCAAGCTTGTAGAGCATGAAATTATCTATAATTTCTCTCACAGGCGCAAATTTGTAGGAGTTATAGTTTTTGAGCTACAGCCCGTCGGATGAAAAAAATAACGGTTTTCTCGAATTATCTCTTTAACTATTAGTCGGACTAAAAAATATCTTATGGCAAGCTTGTAGAGCACGAAATTATCTATAATTTCTCTCACAGGCGCAAATTTGTAGGAGTTATAGTTTTTGAGCTACAGCCCGTCGGATGAAAAAAATAACGGTTTTCTCGAATTATCTCGTTAACTATTGGTCGGACTAAAAAATGTCTTATAGCAAGTTTGTAGAGCACGAAATTATCTATAAATTCTCTCACAGGCGCAAATTTGTAGGAGCTGTAGTTTTTGAACTACAGCCCGTCGGATGAAAAAAATAAAGTTTTCTCAAATTATCTCGTTAACTATTGGTCGGACTAAAAAATGTCTTATGGCAAGTTTGTAGAGCACGAAATTATCTATAACTTCTCTCACAGGCGCAAATTTGTAGGAGCTATAGTTTTTGAACTACAGCCCGTCGAATGAAAAAAATAACGATTTTCTCAAATTATCTCGTTAACTATTGGTCGGACTAAAAAATGTCTTATGGCAAGCTTGTAGAGCACGAAATTATCTATCTTTTCTCTCACAGGCGCAAATTTGTAGGAGTTATAGTTGTTGAGCTACAGCCCGTCGGATGAAAAAAATAACGGTTTTCTCGAATTATCTCGTTAACTATTGGTCGGACTAAAAAATGTCTTATGGCAAGCTTGTAGAGCATGAAATTATCTATAATTTCTCTCACAGGCGCAAATTTGTAGGAGTTATAGTTTTTGAGCTACAGCCCGTCGGATGAAAAAAATAAAGTTTTCTCAAATTATCTCGTTAACTATTGGTCGGACTAAAAAATGTCTTATGGCAAGCTTGTAGAGCATGAAATTATCTATCTTTTCTCTCACAGGCGCAAATTTGTAGGAGTTATAGTTTTTGAGCTACAGCCGGTCGGATGAAAAAAATAACGGTTTTCTCGAATTATCTCGTTAACTATTGATCGGACTAAAAAATGTCTTATGGCAAGCTTGTAGAGCACGAAATTATCTATAATTTCTCTGACAGGCGCAAATTTGTAGGAGTTATAGTTTTTGAGCTACAGCCCGTCGGATGAAAAAAATAAAGTTTTCTCAAATTATCTCGTTAACTATTGGTCGGACTAAAAAATGTCTTATGGCAAGCTTGTAGAGCACGAAATTATCTATCTTTTCTCTCACAGGCGCAAATTTGTAGGAATTATAGTTTTTGAGCTACAGCCCGTCGGATGAAAAAAATAACGGTTTTCTCGAATTATCTCGTTAACTATTGGTCGGACTAAAAAATGTCTTATGGCAAGCTTGTAGAGCACGAAATTATCTATAATTTCTCTCACAGGCGCAAATTTGTAGGAGTTATAGTTTTTGAGCTACAGCCCGTCGGATGAAAAAAATAACGATTTTCTCAAATTATCTCGTTAACTATTGGTCGGACTAAAAAATGTCTTATGGCAAGCTTGTAGAGCACGAAATTATCTATCTTTTCTCTCACAGGCGCAAATTTGTAGGAGTTATAGTTTTTGAGCTACAGCCCGTCGGATGAAAAAAATAACGGTTTTCTCAAATTATCTCGTTAACTATTGGTCGGACTAAAAAATGTCTTATGGCAAGCTTGTAGAGCACGAAATTATCTATAATTTCTCTCACAGGCCCAAATTTGTAGGAGGTATAGTTCTTGAGCTACAGCCCGTCGGATGAAAAAAATAACGGCTTTCTCGAATAATTATCTCGTTAACTATTGGTCGGACTAAAAAATGTCTTATAGCGAGTTTGTAGAGCACGAAATTATCTATAATTTCTCTGACAGGCGCAAATTTGTAGGAGTTATAGTTTTTGAGCTATAGCCCGTCGGATGAAAAAAATAAAGTTTTCTCAAATTATCTCGTTAACTATTGGTCGGACTAAAAAATGTCTTATGGCAAGCTTGTAGAGCACGAAATTATCTATAAATTCTCTCACAGGCGCAAATTTGTAGGAGTTATAGTTTTTGAGCTACAGCCCGTCGGATGAAAAAAATAACGGTTTTCTCGAATTATCTCGTTAACTATTGGTCGGACTAAAAAATGTCTTATGGCAAGCTTGTAGAGCACGAAATTATCTATAATTTCTCTCACAGGCGCAAATTTGTAGGAGTTATAGTTTTTGAGCTACAACCCGTCGGGTGAAAAAAATAAAGTTTTCTCAAATTATCTCGTTAACTATTGGTCGGACTAAAAAATGTCTTATGGCAAGCTTGTAGAGCACGAAATTATCTATCTTTTCTCTCACAGGCGCAAATTTGTAGGAATTATAGTTTTTGAGCTACAGCCCGTCGGATGAAAAAAATAACGGTTTTCTCGAATTATCTCGTTAACTATTGGTCGGACTAAAAAATGTCTTATGGCAAGCTTGTAGAGCACGAAATTATCTATAATTTCTCTCACAGGCGCAAATTTGTAGGAGTTATAGTTTTTGAGCTACAGCCCGTCGGATGAAAAAAATAACGTTTTCTCAAATTATCTCGTTAACTATTGGTCGGACTAAAAAATGTCTTATGGCAAACTTGTAGAGCACGAAATTATCTATCTTTTCTCTCACAGGCGCAAATTTGTAGGAATTATAGTTTTTGAGCTACAGCCCGTCGGATGAAAAAAATAACGGTTTTCTCGAATTATCTCGTTAACTATTGGTCGGACTAAAAAATGTCTTATGGCAAGTTTGTAGAGTACGAAATTATCTATAACTTCTCTCACAGGCGCAAATTTGTAGGAGCTATAGTTTTTGAACTACAGCCCGTTAGATGAAAAAAGTAACGGCAAAAAAATTTCAAAAAATTTTTATTATTCAAATAGGCTTAGAATGTCATGAAACGTCGAGATTTTAAGTTTGAGAGAAAAAAATTTTTAAAAATTTTTATTGTTCAAATAGTCAATGTCATGAAACGTCGAGATATTAAGTTTGGGCGAAAAAAAAATTTAAAAATTTTTATTGTTCAAATAGGCTTAGAATGTCATGAAACGTCGAGATTTTAAGTTTGAGCGAAAAAAACTTTCGGTCCGTCTGTCGGTCTGTAACTTTTCTGTGCGCACGCTTACTCTGGAACCGTTTGAGATATTGACTTGATAATTGTTAAAAAAAAATAATAATGATAGCTTACTAGTTTGTATTCTGGAAGAATTTATTATTTATTACTTCCACATCCAGTGGAAGTTTAGATCCGGCAAAAAATTTTAAAAAAATTTTTATTGTTCAGATAGGCTTGGAATGTCATGAAACGTCGAGATTTTAAGTTTGAGCGAAAAAAAAATTTTAAAAATTTTTATTGCTCAAATAGGCTTAGAATGTCATGAAACGTCGAGATTTTAAGTTTGAGCGAAAAAAAATTTTCGGTCTAACTTTGTGCGCACGTTTACTCTGGAACCGTTTGAGATATTGACTTGATAATTATTAAAAAATGATAATAATGATAGATAGCTTCTTCGTTTGTATTGTGGAAGAATTTATTATTTATTACTTCCACATTCAGTGGAAGTTTGGTAACGGCAAAAAAATTTAAAACAATTTTTATTGTTCATATGGGCTTAGAATGTCATGAAACGTCGAGATTTTAAGTTTGAGCGAAAAAAAATTTAAAAAATTTTTATTGCTCAAATAGGAGAAGAATTTCATGAAACGTCGAGATTTTGAGTTTGAGCGAAAAAAAATTTTCGGTCTGTCTAACTTTGTGCGCACGTTTACTCTGGAACCGTTTGAGATATTGACTTGATAATTATTAAAAAATAATAATAATTGATAGCTTCTTCGTTTGTATTGTGGAAGAATTTATTATTTATTACTTCTACGTTCAGTGGAAATTTGGTAACGGCAAAAAAATTTAAAAAAATTTTTTTTGTTCATATAGGCTTAGAATGTCATGAAACGTCGAGATTTTGAGTTTGAGCGAAAAAAAATTTTCGGTCTGTCTAACTTTGTGCGCACGTTTACTCTGGAACCGTTTGAGATATTGACTTGATAATTATTAAAAAATAATAATAATTGATAGCTTCTTCGTTTGTATTGTGGAAGAATTTATTATTTATTACTTCTACGTTCAGTGGAAATTTGGTAACGGCAAAAAAATTTAAAAAAATTTTTTTTGTTCATATAGGCTTAGAATGTCATGAAACGTCGAGATTTTAAGTTTGAGCGAAAAAAAATTTTAAAAATTTTTATTGTTCATATAGGCTTAGAATGTCATGAAACGTCGAGATTTTAAGTTTGAACGAAAAAAAATTTTCGGTCTGTCTGCCGGTCTGTAACTTTGTGCGCACGTTTACTCTGGAACCGTTTGAGATATTGACTTGATAATTATTAAAAAATAATAATAATGATAGCTTCTTCGTTTGTATTGTGGAAGAATTTATTATTTATTACCTCCACGTTCAGTGGAAGTTTGGTAACGGCAAAAAAATTTAAAAAAATTTTTATTGTTCATATAGGCTTAGAATGTCATGAAACGTCGAGATTTTAAGTTTGAACGAAAAAAAAATTTCGGTCTGTCTGTCGGTCTGTCTAACTTTTTTTGCGCGCATGTTTACTTTGGAACCGTTTGAGATATTGACTTGATAATTATTAAAAAATAATAATAATGATAGCTTCTTCGTTTGTATTGTGGAAGAATTTATTATTTATTACTTCCATATTCAGTGAAACTTTGGTAACGGCAAAAAAATTTAAAAAAATTTTTATTGTTCATATGGGCTTAGAATGTCATGAAACTTCGAGATTTTAAGTTTGAGCGAAAAAAAATTTAAAAAACTTTTATTGTTCAAATAGGCTTAGAATGTCATGAAACATCGAGATTTTAAGTTTGAGCGAAAAAAAATTTTAAAACTTTTTATTGTTCATATAGGCTTAGAATGTCATGAAACGTCGAGATTTTAAGTTTGAACGAAAAAAAATTTTCTGTCTGTCTAATTTTTTTTGCGCGCATGTTTACTCTGGAACCGTTTGAGATATTGACTTGATAATTATAAAAAAATAATAATAATGATAGCTTCTTCGTTTGTATTGTGGAAGAATTTATTATTTATTACTTCCACATTCAGTGGAACTTTGGTAACGGCAAAAAAATTAAAAAAAAATTTTATTGTTCATATGGGCTTAGAATGTCATGAAACGTCGAGATTTTAAGTTTGAGCGAAAAAAAATTTTCGGTCGAAATGTTATTCTCTATATTTTTTTTGTTTTTACATTTGACCAATACATATATTTCATAATAATGTATCTAATCCGTTGAAATATAATTCTTGAATGATATTCATTAAAGTTTTCTGGTAAGGTGAGATAGCCCAATGGCTAAAGCAATTGCCTTGCAATCCAAAGGTCTCGTGTTCGATCGCTCACATGGTGATTTTTTTTTCATATATTTTTTTCATAACAAAGTTGGTATCACAAAATTTAGAATGTCCAAAGACTAACATTATTTACAAGAAAAACGCGAAGAGTATCCTATAGAATGTGTAACAATTATTTAAAAACTCAGTAAATCGGCGAAGAAAATAATGCTTCCACTAGTTTATTACTTCCACATCTAGTGGAAGTTTAGTAATGGCAAAAAAATTTTAAAATTTTTTTATTGTTCAAATAGGCTTAGAATGTCATGAAACGTCGAGATTTTGAGTTTGAGCGAAAAAAAATTTTCGGTCTGTCTAACTTTGTGCGCACGTTTACTCTGGAACCGTTTGAGATATTGACTTGATAATTATTAAAAAATAATAATAATTGATAGCTTCTTCGTTTGTATTGTGGAAGAATTTATTATTTATTACTTCTACGTTCAGTGGAAATTTGGTAACGGCAAAAAAATTTAAAAAAATTTTTTTTGTTCATATAGGCTTAGAATGTCATGAAACGTCGAGATTTTAAGTTTGAGCGAAAAAAAATTTTAAAAATTTTTATTGTTCATATAGGCTTAGAATGTCATGAAACGTCGAGATTTTAAGTTTGAACGAAAAAAAATTTTCGGTCTGTCTGTCGGTCTGTCTAACTTTGTGCGCACGTTTACTCTGGAACCGTTTGAGATATTGACTTGATAATTATTAAAAAATAATAATAATGATAGCTTCTTCGTTTGTATTGTGGAAGAATTTATTATTTATTACTTCCACGTTCAGTGGAAGTTTGGTAACGGCAAAAAAGTTTTAAAAAATTTTTATTGTTCATATAGGCTTAGAATGTCATGAAACGTCGAGATTTTAAGTTTGAACGAAAAAAAAATTTCGGTCTGTCTGTCGGTCTGTCTAACTTTTTTTGCGCGCATGTTTACTTTGGAACCGTTTGAGATATTGACTTGATAATTATTAAAAAATAATAATAATGATAGCTTCTTCGTTTGTATTGTGGAAGAATTTATTATTTATTACTTCCATATTCAGTGAAACTTTGGTAACGGCAAAAAAATTTAAAAAAATTTTTATTGTTCATATGGGCTTAGAATGTCATGAAACTTCGAGATTTTAAGTTTGAGCGAAAAAAAATTTAAAAAACTTTTATTGTTCAAATAGGCTTAGAATGTCATGAAACATCGAGATTTTAAGTTTGAGCGAAAAAAAATTTTAAAAATTTTTATTGTTCATATAGGCTTAGAATGTCATGAAACGTCGAGATTTTAAGTTTGAACGAAAAAAAATTTTCGGTCTGTCTAATTTTTTTTGCGCGCATGTTTACTCTGGAACCGTTTGAGATATTGACTTGATAATTATAAAAAAATAATAATAATGATAGCTTCTTCGTTTGTATTGTGGAAGAATTTATTATTTATTACTTCCACATTCAGTGGAACTTTGGTAACGGCAAAAAAATTAAAAAAAAATTTTATTGTTCATATGGGCTTAGAATGTCATGAAACGTCGAGATTTTAAGTTTGAGCGAAAAAAAATTTTCGGTCGAAATGTTATTCTCTATATTTTTTTTGTTTTTACATTTGACCAATACATATATTTCATAATAATGTATCTAATCCGTTAGAAATATAATTCTTGAATGATATTCATTAAAGTTTTCTGGTAAGGTGAGATAGCCCAATGGCTAAAGCAATTGCCTTGCAATCCAAAGGTCTCGTGTTCGATCGCTCACATGGTGATTTTTTTTTCATATATTTTTTTCATAACAAAGTTGGTATCACAAAATTTAGAATGTCCAAAGACTAACATTATTTACAAGAAAAACGCGAAGAGTATCCTATAGAATGTGTAACAATTATTTAAAAACTCAGTAAATCGGCGAAGAAAATAATGCTTCCACTAGTTTATTACTTCCACATCTAGTGGAAGTTTAGTAATGGCAAAAAAATTTTAAAATTTTTTTATTGTTCAAATAGGCTTAGAATGTCATGAAACGTCGAGATTTTGAGTTTGAGCGAAAAAAAATTTTCGGTCTGTCTAACTTTGTGCGCACGTTTACTCTGGAACCGTTTGAGATATTGACTTGATAATTATTAAAAAATAATAATAATTGATAGCTTCTTCGTTTGTATTGTGGAAGAATTTATTATTTATTACTTCTACGTTCAGTGGAAATTTGGTAACGGCAAAAAAATTTAAAAAAATTTTTTTTGTTCATATAGGCTTAGAATCTCATGAAACGTCGAGATTTTAAGTTTGAGCGAAAAAAAATTTTAAAAATTTTTATTGTTCATATAGGCTTAGAATGTCATGAAACGTCGAGATTTTAAGTTTGAACGAAAAAAAATTTCGGTCTGTCTGTCGGTCTGTCTAACTTTTTTTGCGCGCATGTTTACTTTGGAACCGTTTGAGATATTGACTTGATAATTATTAAAAAATAATAATAATGATAGCTTCTTCGTTTGTATTGTGGAAGAATTTATTATTTATTACTTCCACGTTCAGTGGAAGTTTGGTAACGGCAAAAAAATTTAAAAAAATTTTTATTGTTCATATAGGCTTAGAATGTCATGAAACGTCGAGATTTTAAGTTTGAACGAAAAAAAAATTTCGGTCTGTCTGTCGGTCTGTCTAACTTTTTTTGCGCGCATGTTTACTTTGGAACCGTTTGAGATATTGACTTGATAATTATTAAAAAATAATAATAATGATAGCTTCTTCGTTTGTATTGTGGAAGAATTTATTATTTATTACTTCCATATTCAGTGAAACTTTGGTAACGGCAAAAAAATTTAAAAAAATTTTTATTGTTCATATGGGCTTAGAATGTCATGAAACTTCGAGATTTTAAGTTTGAGCGAAAAAAAATTTAAAAAACTTTTATTGTTCAAATAGGCTTAGAATGTCATGAAACATCGAGATTTTAAGTTTGAGCGAAAAAAAATTTTAAAAATTTTTATTGTTCATATAGGCTTAGAATGTCATGAAACGTCGAGATTTTAAGTTTGAACGAAAAAAAATTTTCGGTCTGTCTAATTTTTTTTGCGCGCATGTTTACTCTGGAACCGTTTGAGATATTGACTTGATAATTATAAAAAAATAATAATAATGATAGCTTCTTCGTTTGTATTGTGGAAGAATTTATTATTTATTACTTCCACATTCAGTGGAACTTTGGTAACGGCAAAAAAATTAAAAAAATTTTTATTGTTCATATGGGCTTAGAATGTCATGAAACGTCGAGATTTTAAGTTTGAGCGAAAAAAAATTTTCGGTCGAAATGTTATTCTCTATATTTTTTTTGTTTTTACATTTGACCAATACATATATTTCATAATAATGTATCTAATCCGTTGAAATATAATTCTTGAATGATATTCATTAAAGTTTTCTGGTAAGGTGAGATAGCCCAATGGCTAAAGCAATTGCCTTGCAATTCAAAGGTCTCGTGTTCGATCGCTCACATGGTGATTTTTTTTTCATATATTTTTTTCATAACAAAGTTGGTATCACAAAATTTAGAATGTCCAAAGACTAACATTATTTACAAGAAAAACGCGAAGAGTATCCTATAGAATGTGTAACAATTATTTAAAAACTCAGTAAATCGGCGAAGAAAATAATGCTTCCACTAGTTTATTACTTCCACATCTAGTGGAAGTTTAGTAATGGCAAAAAAATTTTAAAATTTTTTTATTGTTCAAATAGGCTTAGAATGTCATGAAACGTCGAGATTTTGAGTTTGAACGAAAAAAAATTTTCGGTCTGTCTAACTTTGTGCGCACGTTTACTCTGGAACCGTTTGAGATATTGACTTGATAATTATTAAAAAATAATAATAATTGATAGCTTCTTCGTTTGTATTGTGGAAGAATTTATTATTTATTACTTCTACGTTCAGCGGAAATTTGGTAACGGCAAAAAAATTTAAAAAAATTTTTTTTGTTCATATAGGCTTAGAATGTCATGAAACGTCGAGATTTTAAGTTTGAGCGAAAAAAAATTTTAAAAATTTTTATTGTTCATATAGGCTTAGAATGTCATGAAACGTCGAGATTTTAAGTTTGAACGAAAAAAAAATTTCGGTCTGTCTGTCGGTCTTTCTAACTTTGTGCGCACGTTTACTCTGGAACCGTTTGAGATATTGACTTGATAATTATTAAAAAATAATAATAATGATAGCTTCTTCGTTTGTATTGTGGAAGAATTTATTATTTATTACTTCCACGTTCAGTGGAAGTTTGGTAACGGCAAAAAAATTTTAAAAAATTTTTATTGTTCATATAGGCTTAGAATGTCATGAAACGTCGAGATTTTAAGTTTGAACGAAAAAAAAATTTCGGTCTGTCTGTCGGTCTGTCTAACTTTTTTTGCGCGCATGTTTACTTTGGAACCGTTTGAGATATTGACTTGATAATTATTAAAAAATAATAATAATGATAGCTTCTTCGTTTGTATTGTGGAAGAATTTATTATTTATTACTTCCACGTTCAGTGGAAGTTTGGTAACGGCAAAAAAATTTTAAAAAATTTTTATTGTTCATATAGGCTTAGAATGTCATGAAACGTCGAGATTTTAAGTTTGAACGAAAAAAAAATTTCGGTCTGTCTGTCGGTCTGTCTAACTTTGTGCGCACGTTTACTCTGGAACCGTTTGAGATATTGACTTGATAATTATTAAAAAATAATAATAATGATAGCTTCTTCGTTTGTATTGTGGAAGAATTTATTATTTATTACTTCCACGTTCAGTGGAAGTTTGGTAACGGCAAAAAAATTTTAAAAAATTTTTATTGTTCATATAGGCTTAGAATGTCATGAAACGTCGAGATTTTAAGTTTGAACGAAAAAAAAATTTCGGTCTGTCTGTCGGTCTGTCTAACTTTTTTTGCGCGCATGTTTACTTTGGAACCGTTTGAGATATTGACTTGATAATTATTAAAAAATAATAATAATGATAGCTTCTTCGTTTGTATTGTGGAAGAATTTATTATTTATTACTTCCATATTCAGTGAAACTTTGGTAATGGCAAAAAAATTTAAAAAAATTTTTATTCATATGGGCTTAGAATGTCATGAAACTTCGAGATTTTAAGTTTGAGCGAAAAAAAATTTAAAAAACTTTTATTGTTCAAATAGGCTTAGAATGTCATGAAACATCGAGATTTTAGTTTGAGCGAAAAAAAATTTTAAAAATTTTTATTGTTCATATAGGCTTAGAATGTCATGAAACGTCGAGATTTTAAGTTTGAACGAAAAAAAATTTTCGGTCTGTCTAATTTTTTTTGCGCGCATGTTTACTCTGGAACCGTTTGAGATATTGACTTGATAATTATAAAAAAATAATAATAATGATAGCTTCTTCGTTTGTATTGTGGAAGAATTTATTATTTATTACTTCCACATTCAGTGGAACTTTGGTAACGGCAAAAAAATTAAAAAAAATTTTTATTGTTCATATGGGCTTAGAATGTCATGAAACGTCGAGATTTTAAGTTTGAGCGAAAAAAAATTTTCGGTCGAAATGTTATTCTCTATATTTTTTTTGTTTTTACATTTGACCAATACATATATTTCATAATAATGTATCTAATCCGTTGAAATATAATTCTTGAATGATATTCATTAAAGTTTTCTGGTAAGGTGAGATAGCCCAATGGCTAAAGCAATTGCCTTGCAATCCAAAGGTCTCGTGTTCGATCGCTCACATGGTGATTTTTTTTTCATATATTTTTTTCATAACAAAGTTGGTATCACAAAATTTAGAATGTCCAAAGACTAACATTATTTACAAGAAAAACGCGAAGAGTATCCTATAGAATGTGTAACAATTATTTAAAAACTCAGTAAATCGGCGAAGAAAATAATGCTTCCACTAGTTTATTACTTCCACATCTAGTGGAAGTTTAGTAATGGCAAAAAAATTTTAAAATTTTTTTATTGTTCAGAATGTCATGAAACGTCGAGATTTTGAGTTTGAGCGAAAAAAAATTTTCGGTCTGTCTAACTTTGTGCGCACGTTTACTCTGGAACCGTTTGAGATATTGACTTGATAATTATTAAAAAATAATAATAATTGATAGCTTCTTCGTTTGTATTGTGGAAGAATTTATTATTTATTACTTCTACGTTCAGTGGAAATTTGGTAACGGCAAAAAAATTTAAAAAAATTTTTTTTGTTCATATAGGCTTAGAATGTCATGAAACGTCGAGATTTTAAGTTTGAGCGAAAAAAAATTTTAAAAATTTTTATTGTTCATATAGGCTTAGAATGTCATGAAACGTCGAGATTTTAAGTTTGAACGAAAAAAAATTTTCGGTCTGTCTAATTTTTTTTGCGCGCATGTTTATTCTGGAACCGTTTGAGATATTGACTTGATAATTATAAAAAAATAATAATAATGATAGCTTCTTCGTTTGTATTGTGGAAGAATTTATTATTTATTACTTCCACATTCAGTGGAACTTTGGTAACGGCAAAAAAATTAAAAAAAATTTTTATTGTTCATATGGGCTTAGAATGTCATGAAACGTCGAGATTTTAAGTTTGAGCGAAAAAAAATTTTCGGTCGAAATGTTATTCTCTATATTTTTTTTGTTTTTACATTTGACCAATACATATATTTCATAATAATGTATCTAATCCGTTGAAATATAATTCTTGAATGATATTCATTAAAGTTTTCTGGTAAGGTGAGATAGCCCAATGGCTAAAGCAATTGCCTTGCAATCCAAAGGTCTCGTGTTCGATCGCTCACATGGTGATTTTTTTTTCATATATTTTTTCATAACAAAGTTGGTATCACAAAATTTAGAATGTCCAAAGACTAACATTATTTACAAGAAAAACGCGAAGAGTATCCTATAGAATGTGTAACAATTATTTAAAAACTCAGTAAATCGGCGAAGAAAATAATGCTTCCACTAGTTTATTACTTCCACATCTAGTGGAAGTTTAGTAATGGCAAAAAAATTTTAAAATTTTTTTATTGTTCAAATAGGCTTAGAATGTCATGAAACGTCGAGATTTTGAGTTTGAGCGAAAAAAAATTTTCGGTCTGTCTAACTTTGTGCGCACGTTTACTCTGGAACCGTTTGAGATATTGACTTGATAATTATTAAAAAATAATAATAATTGATAGCTTCTTCGTTTGTATTGTGGAAGAATTTATTATTTATTACTTCTACGTTCAGTGGAAATTTGGTAACGGCAAAAAAATTTAAAAAAATTTTTTTTGTTCATATAGGCTTAGAATGTCATGAAACGTCGAGATTTTAAGTTTGAGCGAAAAAAAATTTTAAAAATTTTTATTGTTCATATAGGCTTAGAATGTCATGAAACGTCGAGATTTTAAGTTTGAACGAAAAAAAATTTCGGTCTGTCTGTCGGTCTGTCTAACTTTTTTTGCGCGCATGTTTACTTTGGAACCGTTTGAGATATTGACTTGATAATTATTAAAAAATAATAATAATGATAGCTTCTTCGTTTGTATTGTGGAAGAATTTATTATTTATTACTTCCACGTTCAGTGGAAGTTTGGTAACGGCAAAAAAATTTTAAAAAATTTTTATTGTTCATATAGGCTTAGAATGTCATGAAACGTCGATATTTTAAGTTTGAACGAAAAAAAAATTTCGGTCTGTCTGTCGGTCTGTCTAACTTTGTGCGCACGTTTACTCTGGAACCGTTTGAGATATTGACTTGATAATTATTAAAAAATAATAATAATGATAGCTTCTTCGTTTGTATTGTGGAAGAATTTATTATTTATTACTTCCACGTTCAGTGGAAGTTTGGTAACGGCAAAAAAATTTTAAAAAATTTTTATTGTTCATATAGGCTTAGAATGTCATGAAACGTCGAGATTTTAAGTTTGAACGAAAAAAAAATTTCGGTCTGTCTGTCGGTCTGTCTAACTTTTTTTGCGCGCATGTTTACTTTGGAACCGTTTGAGATATTGACTTGATAATTATTAAAAAATAATAATAATGATAGCTTCTTCGTTTGTATTGTGGAAGAATTTATTATTTATTACTTCCATATTCAGTGAAACTTTGGTAATGGCAAAAAAATTTAAAAAAATTTTTATTGTTCATATGGGCTTAGAATGTCATGAAACTTCGAGATTTTAAGTTTGAGCGAAAAAAAATTTAAAAAACTTTTATTGTTCAAATAGGCTTAGAATGTCATGAAACATCGAGATTTTAAGTTTGAGCGAAAAAAAATTTTAAAAATTTTTATTGTTCATATAGGCTTAGAATGTCATGAAACGTCGAGATTTTAAGTTTGAACGAAAAAAAATTTTCGGTCTGTCTAATTTTTTTTGCGCGCATGTTTACTCTGGAACCGTTTGAGATATTGACTTGATAATTATAAAAAAATAATAATAATGATAGCTTCTTCGTTTGTATTGTGGAAGAAATTATTATTTATTACTTCCACATTCAGTGGAACTTTGGTAACGGCAAAAAAATTAAAAAAAATTTTTATTGTTCATATGGGCTTAGAATGTCATGAAACGTCGAGATTTTAAGTTTGAGCGAAAAAAAATTTTCGGTCGAAATGTTATTCTCTATATTTTTTTTGTTTTTACATTTGACCAATACATATATTTCATAATAATGTATCTAATCCGTTGAAATATAATTCTTGAATGATATTCATTAAAGTTTTCTGGTAAGGTGAGATAGCCCAATGGCTAAAGCAATTGCCTTGCAATCCAAAGGTCTCGTGTTCGATCGCTCACATGGTGATTTTTTTTTCATATATTTTTTTCATAACAAAGTTGGTATCACAAAATTTAGAATGTCCAAAGACTAACATTATTTACAAGAAAAACGCGAAGAGTATCCTATAGAATGTGTAACAATTATTTAAAAACTCAGTAAATCGGCGAAGAAAATAATGCTTCCACTAGTTTATTACTTCCACATCTAGTGGAAGTTTAGTAATGGCAAAAAAATTTTAAAATTTTTTTATTCTTCAAATAGGCTTAGAATGTCATGAAACGTCGAGATTTTGAGTTTGAACGAAAAAAAATTTTCGGTCTGTCTAACTTTGTGCGCACGTTTACTCTGGAACCGTTTGAGATATTGACTTGATAATTATTAAAAAATAATAATAATTGATAGCTTCTTCGTTTGTATTGTGGAAGAATTTATTATTTATTACTTCTACGTTCAGTGGAAATTTGGTAACGGCAAAAAAATTTAAAAAAATTTTTTTTGTTCATATAGGCTTAGAATGTCATGAAACGTCGAGATTTTAAGTTTGAGCGAAAAAAAATTTTAAAAATTTTTATTGTTCATATAGGCTTAGAATGTCATGAAACGTCGAGATTTTAAGTTTGAACGAAAAAAAATTTCGGTCTGTCTGTCGGTCTGTCTAACTTTTTTTGCGCGCATGTTTACTTTGGAACCGTTTGAGATATTGACTTGATAATTATTAAAAAATAATAATAATGATAGCTTCTTCGTTTGTATTGTGGAAGAATTTATTATTTATTACTTCCACGTTCAGTGGAAGTTTGGTAACGGCAAAAAAATTTTAAAAAATTTTTATTGTTCATATAGGCTTAGAATGTCATGAAACGTCGAGATTTTAAGTTTGAACGAAAAAAAAATTTCGGTCTGTCTGTCGGTCTGTCTAACTTTGTGCGCACGTTTACTCTGGAACCGTTTGAGATATTGACTTGATAATTATTAAAAAATAATAATAATGATAGCTTCTTCGTTTGTATTGTGGAAGAATTTATTATTTATTACTTCCACGTTCAGTGGAAGTTTGGTAACGGCAAAAAAATTTTAAAAAATTTTTATTGTTCATATAGGCTTAGAATGTCATGAAACGTCGAAATTTTAAGTTTGAACGAAAAAAAAATTTCGGTCTGTCTGTCGGTCTGTCTAACTTTTTTTGCGCGCATGTTTACTTTGGAACCGTTTGAGATATTGACTTGATAATTATTAAAAAATAATAATAATGATAGCTTCTTCGTTTGTATTGTGGAAGAATTTATTATTTATTACTTCCATATTCAGTGAAACTTTGGTAATGGCAAAAAAATTTAAAAAAATTTTTATTGTTCATATGGGCTTAGAATGTCATGAAACTTCGAGATTTTAAGTTTGAGCGAAAAAAAATTTAAAAAACTTTTATTGTTCAAATAGGCTTAGAATGTCATGAAACATCGAGATTTTAAGTTTGAGCGAAAAAAAATTTTAAAAATTTTTATTGTTCATATAGGCTTAGAATGTCATGAAACGTCGAGATTTTAAGTTTGAACGAAAAAAAATTTTCGGTCTGTCTAATTTTTTTTGCGCGCATGTTTACTCTGGAACCGTTTGAGATATTGACTTGATAATTATAAAAAAATAATAATAATGATAGCTTCTTCGTTTGTATTGTGGAAGAATTTATTATTTATTACTTCCACATTCAGTGGAACTTTGGTAACGGCAAAAAAATTAAAAAAAATTTTTATTGTTCATATGGGCTTAGAATGTCATGAAACGTCGAGATTTTAAGTTTGAGCGAAAAAAAATTTTCGGTCGAAATGTTATTCTCTATATTTTTTTTGTTTTTACATTTGACCAATACATATATTTCATAATAATGTATCTAATCCGTTGAAATATAATTCTTGAATGATATTCATTAAAGTTTTCTGGTAAGGTGAGATAGCCCAATGGCTAAAGCAATTGCCTTGCAATCCAAAGGTCTCGTGTTCGATCGCTCACATGGTGATTTTTTTTTCATATATTTTTTTCATAACAAAGTTGGTATCACAAAATTTAGAATGTCCAAAGACTAACATTATTTACAAGAAAAACGCGAAGAGTATCCTATAGAATGTGTAACAATTATTTAAAAACTCAGTAAATCGGCGAAGAAAATAATGCTTCCACTAGTTTATTACTTCCACATCTAGTGGAAGTTTAGTAATGGCAAAAAAATTTTAAAATTTTTTTATTGTTCAAATAGGCTTAGAATGTCATGAAACGTCGAGATTTTGAGTTTGAGCGAAAAAAAATTTTCGGTCTGTCTAACTTTGTGCGCACGTTTACTCTGGAACCGTTTGAGATATTGACTTGATAATTATTAAAAAATAATAATAATTGATAGCTTCTTCGTTTGTATTGTGGAAGAATTTATTATTTATTACTTCTACGTTCAGTGGAAATTTGGTAACGGCAAAAAAATTTAAAAAATTTTTTTTTGTTCATATAGGCTTAGAATGTCATGAAACGTCGAGATTTTAAGTTTGAGCGAAAAAAAATTTTAAAAATTTTTATTGTTCATATAGGCTTAGAATGTCATGAAACGTCGAGATTTTAAGTTTGAACGAAAAAAAATTTTCGGTCTGTCTGTCGGTCTGTCTAACTTTGTGCGCACGTTTACTCTGGAACCGTTTGAGATATTGACTTGATAATTATTAAAAAATAATAATAATGATAGCTTCTTCGTTTGTATTGTGGAAGAATTTATTATTTATTACTTCTACGTTCAGTGGAAATTTGGTAACGGCAAAAAAATTTAAAAAAATTTTTTTTGTTCATATAGGCTTAGAATGTCATGAAACGTCGAGATTTTAAGTTTGAGCGAAAAAAAATTTTAAAAATTTTTATTGTTCATATAGGCTTAGAATGTCATGAAACGTCGAGATTTTAAGTTTGAACGAAAAAAAATTTCGGTCTGTCTGTCGGTCTGTCTAACTTTTTTTGCGCGCATGTTTACTTTGGAACCGTTTGAGATATTGACTTGATAATTATTAAAAAATAATAATAATGATAGCTTCTTCGTTTGTATTGTGGAAGAATTTATTATTTATTACTTCCACGTTCAGTGGAAGTTTGGTAACGGCAAAAAAATTTTAAAAAATTTTTATTGTTCATATAGGCTTAGAATGTCATGAAACGTCGAGATTTTAAGTTTGAACGAAAAAAAAATTTCGGTCTGTCTGTCGGTCTGTCTAACTTTTTTTGCGCGCATGTTTACTTTGGAACCGTTTGAGATATTGACTTGATAATTATTAAAAAATAATAATAATGATAGCTTCTTCGTTTGTATTGTGGAAGAATTTATTATTTATTACTTCCATATTCAGTGAAACTTTGGTAACGGCAAAAAAATTTAAAAAAATTTTTATTGTTCATATGGGCTTAGAATGTCATGAAACTTCGAGATTTTAAGTTTGAGCGAAAAAAAATTTAAAAAACTTTTATTGTTCAAATAGGCTTAGAATGTCATGAAACATCGAGATTTTAAGTTTGAGCGAAAAAAAATTTTAAAAATTTTTATTGTTCATATAGGCTTAGAATGTCATGAAACGTCGAGATTTTTAGTTTGAACGAAAAAAAATTTTCGGTCTGTCTAATTTTTTTTGCGCGCATGTTTACTCTGGAACCGTTTGAGATATTGACTTGATAATTATAAAAAAATAAAAATAATGATAGCTTCTTCGTTTGTATTGTGGAAGAATTTATTATTTATTACTTCCACATTCAGTGGAACTTTGGTAACGGCAAAAAAATTAAAAAAAATTTTTATTGTTCATATGGGCTTAGAATGTCATGAAACGTCGAGATTTTAAGTTTGAGCGAAAAAAAATTTTAAAAATTTTTATTGTTCATATAGGCTTAGAATGTCATGAAACGTCGAGATTTTAAGTTTGAACGAAAAAAAATTTTCGGTCTGTCTGTCGGTCTGTCTAACTTTGTGCGCACGTTTACTCTGGAACCGTTTGAGATATTGACTTGATAATTATTAAAAAATAATAATAATTGATAGCTTCTTCGTTTGTATTGTGGAAGAATTTATTATTTATTACTTCTACGTTCAGTGGAAATTTGGTAACGGCAAAAAAATTTTAAAAAATTTTTTTTGTTCATATAGGCTTAGAATGTCATGAAACGTCGAGATTTTAAGTTTGAGCGAAAAAAAATTTTAAAAATTTTTATTGTTCATATAGGCTTAGAATGTCATGAAACGTCGAGATTTTAAGTTTGAACGAAAAAAAATTTCGGTCTGTCTGTCGGTCTGTCTAACTTTTTTTGCGCGCATGTTTACTTTGGAACCGTTTGAGATATTGACTTGATAATTATTAAAAAATAATAATAATGATAGCTTCTTCGTTTGTATTGTGGAAGAATTTATTATTTATTACTTCCACGTTCAGTGGAAGTTTGGTAACGGCAAAAAAATTTAAAAAATTTTTATTGTTCATATAGGCTTAGAATGTCATGAAACGTCGAGATTTTAAGTTTGAACGAAAAAAAAATTTCGGTCTGTCTGTCGGTCTGTCTAACTTTTTTTGCGCGCATGTTTACTTTGGAACCGTTTGAGATATTGACTTGATAATTATTAAAAAATAATAATAATGATAGCTTCTTCGTTTGTATTGTGGAAGAATTTATTATTTATTACTTCCATATTCAGTGAAACTTTGGTAACGGCAAAAAAATTTAAAAAAATTTTTATTGTTCATATGGGCTTAGAATGTCATGAAACTTCGAGATTTTAAGTTTGAGCGAAAAAAAATTTAAAAAACTTTTATTGTTCAAATAGGCTTAGAATGTCATGAAACATCGAGATTTTAAGTTTGAGCGAAAAAAAATTTTAAAAATTTTTATTGTTCATATAGGCTTAGAATGACATGAAACGTCGAGATTTTAAGTTTGAACGAAAAAAAATTTTCGGTCTGTCTAATTTTTTTTGCGCGCATGTTTACTCTGGAACCGTTTGAGATTGACTTGATAATTATAAAAAAATAATAATAATGATAGCTTCTTCGTTTGTATTGTGGAAGAATTTATTATTTATTACTTCCACATTCAGTGGAACTTTGGTAACGGCAAAAAAATTAAAAAAAATTTTCATTGTTCATATGGGCTTAGAATGTCATGAAACGTCGAGATTTTAAGTTTGAGCGAAAAAAAATTTTCGGTCGAAATGTTATTCTCTATATTTTTTTTGTTTTTACATTTGACCAATACATATATTTCATAATAATGTATCTAATCCGTTGAAATATAATTCTTGAATGATATTCATTAAAGTTTTCTGGTAAGGTGAGATAGCCCAATGGCTAAAGCAATTGCCTTGCAATCCAAAGGTCTCGTGTTCGATCGCTCACATGGTGATTTTTTTTTCATATATTTTTTTCATAACAAAGTTGGTATCACAAAATTTAGAATGTCCAAAGACTAACATTATTTACAAGAAAAACGCGAAGAGTATCCTATAGAATGTGTAACAATTATTTAAAAACTCAGTAAATCGGCGAAGAAAATAATGCTTCCACTAGTTTATTACTTCCACATCTAGTGGAAGTTTAGTAATGGCAAAAAAATTTTAAAATTTTTTTATTGTTCAGAATGTCATGAAACGTCGAGATTTTGAGTTTGAGCGAAAAAAAATTTTCGGTCTGTCTAACTTTGTGCGCACGTTTACTCTGGAACCGTTTGAGATATTGACTTGATAATTATTAAAAAATAATAATAATTGATAGCTTCTTCGTTTGTATTGTGGAAGAATTTATTATTTATTACTTCTACGTTCAGTGGAAATTTGGTAACGGCAAAAAAATTTTAAAAAATTTTTTTTGTTCATATAGGCTTAGAATGTCATGAAACGTCGAGATTTTAAGTTTGAGCGAAAAAAATTTTTAAAAATTTTTATTGTTCATATAGGCTTAGAATGTCATGAAACGTCGAGATTTTAAGTTTGAACGAAAAAAAATTTTCGGTCTGTCTAATTTTTTTTGCGCGCATGTTTACTCTGGAACCGTTTGAGATATTGACTTGATAATTATAAAAAAATAATAATAATGATAGCTTCTTCGTTTGTATTGTGGAAGAATTTATTATTTATTACTTCCACATTCAGTGGAACTTTGGTAACGGCAAAAAAATTAAAAAAAAATTTTATTGTTCATATGGGCTTAGAATGTCATGAAACGTCGAGATTTTAAGTTTGAGCGAAAAAAAATTTTCGGTCGAAATGTTATTCTCTATATTTTTTTTGTTTTTACATTTGACCAATACATATATTTCATAATAATGTATCTAATCCGTTGAAATATAATTCTTGAATGATATTCATTAAAGTTTTCTGGTAAGGTGAGATAGCCCAATGGCTAAAGCAATTGCCTTGCAATCCAAAGGTCTCGTGTTCGATCGCTCACATGGTGATTTTTTTTTCATATATTTTTTTCATAACAAAGTTGGTATCACAAAATTTAGAATGTCCAAAGACTAACATTATTTACAAGAAAAACGCGAAGAGTATCCTATAGATTGTGTAGCAATTATTTAAAAACTCAGTAAATCGGTGAAGAAAATAATGCTTCCACTAGTTTATTACTTCCACATCTAGTGGAAGTTTAGTAATGGCAAAAAAATTTTAAAATTTTTTTATTGTTCAGAATGTCATGAAACGTCGAGATTTTGAGTTTGAGCGAAAAAAAATTTTCGGTCTGTCTAACTTTGTGCGCACGTTTACTCTGGAACCGTTTGAGATATTGACTTGATAATTATTAAAAAATAATAATAATTGATAGCTTCTTCGTTTGTATTGTGGAAGAATTTATTATTTATTACTTCTACGTTCAGTGGAAATTTGGTAACGGCAAAAAAATTTAAAAAAATTTTTTTTGTTCATATAGGCTTAGAATGTCATGAAACGTCGAGATTTTAAGTTTGAGCGAAAAAAAATTTTAAAAATTTTTATTGTTCATATAGGCTTAGAATGTCATGAAACGTCGAGATTTTAAGTTTGAACGAAAAAAAATTTTCGGTCTGTCTGTCGGTCTGTCTAACTTTGTGCGCACGTTTACTCTGGAACCGTTTGAGATATTGACTTGATAATTATTAAAAAATAATAATAATGATAGCTTCTTCGTTTGTATTGTGGAAGAATTTATTATTTATTACTTCCACGTTCAGTGGAAGTTTGGTAACGGCAAAAAAATTTTAAAAAATTTTTATTGTTCATATAGGCTTAGAATGTCATGAAACGTCGAGATTTTAAGTTTGAACGAAAAAAAAATTTCGGTCTGTCTGTCGGTCTGTCTAACTTTTTTTGCGCGCATGTTTACTTTGGAACCGTTTGAGATATTGACTTGATAATTATTAAAAAATAATAATAATGATAGCTTCTTCGTTTGTATTGTGGAAGAATTTATTATTTATTACTTCCATATTCAGTGAAACTTTGGTAACGGCAAAAAAATTTAAAAAAATTTTTATTGTTCATATGGGCTTAGAATGTCATGAAACTTCGAGATTTTAAGTTTGAGCGAAAAAAAATTTAAAAAACTTTTATTGTTCAAATAGGCTTAGAATGTCATGAAACATCGAGATTTTAAGTTTGAGCGAAAAAAAATTTTAAAAATTTTTATTGTTCATATAGGCTTAGAATGTCATGAAACGTCGAGATTTTAAGTTTGAACGAAAAAAAATTTTCGGTCTGTCTAATTTTTTTTGCGCGCATGTTTACTCTGGAACCGTTTGAGATATTGACTTGATAATTATAAAAAAATAATAATAATGATAGCTTCTTCGTTTGTATTGTGGAAGAATTTATTATTTATTACTTCCACATTCAGTGGAACTTTGGTAACGGCAAAAAAATTAAAAAAAATTTTTATTGTTCATATGGGCTTAAAATGTCATGAAACGTCGAGATTTTAAGTTTGAGCGAAAAAAAATTTTCGGTCGAAATGTTATTCTCTATATTTTTTTTGTTTTTACATTTGACCAATACATATATTTCATAATAATGTATCTAATCCGTTGAAATATAATTCTTGAATGATATTCATTAAAGTTTTCTGGTAAGGTGAGATAGCCCAATGGCTAAAGCAATTGCCTTGCAATCCAAAGGTCTCGTGTTCGATCGCTCACATGGTGATTTTTTTTTCATATATTTTTTTCATAACAAAGTTGGTATCACAAAATTTAGAATGTCCAAAGACTAACATTATTTACAAGAAAAACGCGAAGAGTATCCTATAGAATGTGTAACAATTATTTAAAAACTCAGTAAATCGGCGAAGAAAATAATGCTTCCACTAGTTTATTACTTCCACATCTAGTGGAAGTTTAGTAATGGCAAAAAAATTTTAAAATTTTTTTATTGTTCAAATAGGCTTAGAATGTCATGAAACGTCGAGATTTTGAGTTTGAGCGAAAAAAAATTTTCGGTCTGTCTAACTTTGTGCGCACGTTTACTCTGGAACCGTTTGAGATATTGACTTGATAATTATAAAAAAATAATAATAATGATAGCTTCTTCGTTTGTATTGTGGAAGAATTTATTATTTATTACTTCCACATTCAGTGGAACTTTGGTAACGGCAAAAAAATTAAAAAAAAATTTTATTGTTCATATGGGCTTAGAATGTCATGAAATGTCGAGATTTTAAGTTTGAGCGAAAAAAAATTTTCGGTCGAAATGTTATTCTCTATATTTTTTTTGTTTTTACATTTGACCAATACATATATTTCATAATAATGTATCTAATCCGTTGAAATATAATTCTTGAATGATATTCATTAAAGTTTTCTGGTAAGGTGAGATAGCCCAATGGCTAAAGCAATTGCCTTGCAATCCAAAGGTCTCGTGTTCGATCGCTCACATGGTGATTTTTTTTTCATATATTTTTTTCATAACAAAGTTGGTATCACAAAATTTAGAATGTCCAAAGACTAACATTATTTACAAGAAAAACGCGAAGAGTATCCTATAGAATGTGTAACAATTATTTAAAAACTCAGTAAATCGGCGAAGAAAATAATGCTTCCACTAGTTTATTACTTCCACATCTAGTGGAAGTTTAGTAATGGCAAAAAAATTTTAAAATTTTTTTATTGTTCAAATAGGCTTAGAATGTCATGAAACGTCGAGATTTTGAGTTTGAGCGAAAAAAAATTTTCGGTCTGTCTAACTTTGTGCGCACGTTTACTCTGGAACCGTTTGAGATATTGACTTGATAATTATTAAAAAATAATAATAATTGATAGCTTCTTCGTTTGTATTGTGGAAGAATTTATTATTTATTACTTCTACGTTCAGTGGAAATTTGGTAACGGCAAAAAAATTTAAAAAAATTTTTTTTGTTCATATAGGCTTAGAATCTCATGAAACGTCGAGATTTTAAGTTTGAGCGAAAAAAAATTTTAAAAATTTTTATTGTTCATATAGGCTTAGAATGTCATGAAACGTCGAGATTTTAAGTTTGAACGAAAAAAAATTTCGGTCTGTCTGTCGGTCTGTCTAACTTTGTGCGCACGTTTACTCTGGAACCGTTTGAGATATTGACTTGATAATTATTAAAAAATAATAATAATGATAGCTTCTTCGTTTGTATTGTGGAAGAATTTATTATTTATTACTTCCACGTTCAGTGGAAGTTTGGTAACGGCAAAAAAATTTTAAAAAATTTTTATTGTTCATATAGGCTTAGAATGTCATGAAACGTCGAGATTTTAAGTTTGAACGAAAAAAAAATTTCGGTCTGTCTGTCGGTCTGTCTAACTTTTTTTGCGCGCATGTTTACTTTGGAACCGTTTGAGATATTGACTTGATAATTATTAAAAAATAATAATAATGATAGCTTCTTCGTTTGTATTGTGGAAGAATTTATTATTTATTACTTCCATATTCAGTGAAACTTTGGTAATGGCAAAAAAATTTAAAAAAATTTTTATTGTTCATATGGGCTTAGAATGTCATGAAACTTCGAGATTTTAAGTTTGAGCGAAAAAAAATTTAAAAAACTTTTATTGTTCAAATAGGCTTAGAATGTCATGAAACATCGAGATTTTAAGTTTGAGCGAAAAAAAATTTTAAAAATTTTTATTGTTCATATAGGCTTAGAATGTCATGAAACGTCGAGATTTTAAGTTTGAACGAAAAAAAATTTTCGGTCTGTCTGTCGGTCTGTCTAACTTTGTGCGCACGTTTACTCTGGAACCGTTTGAGATATTGACTTGATAATTATTAAAAAATAATAATAATGATAGCTTCTTCGTTTGTATTGTGGAAGAATTTATTATTTATTACTTCCACGTTCAGTGGAAGTTTGGTAACGGCAAAAAAATTTTAAAAAATTTTTATTGTTCATATAGGCTTAGAATGTCATGAAACGTCGAGATTTTAAGTTTGAACGAAAAAAAAATTTCGGTCTGTCTGTCGGTCTGTCTAACTTTTTTTGCGCGCATGTTTACTTTGGAACCGTTTGAGATATTGACTTGATAATTATTAAAAAATAATAATAATGATAGCTTCTTCGTTTGTATTGTGGAAGAATTTATTATTTATTACTTCCATATTCAGTGAAACTTTGGTAACGGCAAAAAAATTTAAAAAAATTTTTATTGTTCATATGGGCTTAGAATGTCATGAAACTTCGAGATTTTAAGTTTGAGCGAAAAAAAATTTAAAAAACTTTTATTGTTCAAATAGGCTTAGAATGTCATGAAACATCGAGATTTTAAGTTTGAGCGAAAAAAAATTTTAAAAATTTTTATTGTTCATATAGGCTTAGAATGTCATGAAACGTCGAGATTTTAAGTTTGAACGAAAAAAAATTTTCGGTCTGTCTAATTTTTTTTGCGCGCATGTTTACTCTGGAACCGTTTGAGATATTGACTTGATAATTATAAAAAAATAATAATAATGATAGCTTCTTCGTTTGTATTGTGGAAGAATTTATTATTTATTACTTCCACATTCAGTGGAACTTTGGTAACGGCAAAAAAATTAAAAAAAATTTTTATTGTTCATATGGGCTTAAAATGTCATGAAACGTCGAGATTTTAAGTTTGAGCGAAAAAAAATTTTCGGTCGAAATGTTATTCTCTATATTTTTTTTGTTTTTACATTTGACCAATACATATATTTCATAATAATGTATCTAATCCGTTGAAATATAATTCTTGAATGATATTCATTAAAGTTTTCTGGTAAGGTGAGATAGCCCAATGGCTAAAGCAATTGCCTTGCAATCCAAAGGTCTCGTGTTCGATCGCTCACATGGTGATTTTTTTTTCATATATTTTTTTCATAACAAAGTTGGTATCACAAAATTTAGAATGTCCAAAGACTAACATTATTTACAAGAAAAACGCGAAGAGTATCCTATAGAATGTGTAACAATTATTTAAAAACTCAGTAAATCGGCGAAGAAAATAATGCTTCCACTAGTTTATTACTTCCACATCTAGTGGAAGTTTAGTAATGGCAAAAAAATTTTAAAATTTTTTTATTGTTCAAATAGGCTTAGAATGTCATGAAACGTCGAGATTTTGAGTTTGAGCGAAAAAAAATTTTCGGTCTGTCTAACTTTGTGCGCACGTTTACTCTGGAACCGTTTGAGATATTGACTTGATAATTATAAAAAAATAATAATAATGATAGCTTCTTCGTTTGTATTGTGGAAGAATTTATTATTTATTACTTCCACATTCAGTGGAACTTTGGTAACGGCAAAAAAATTAAAAAAAAATTTTATTGTTCATATGGGCTTAGAATGTCATGAAATGTCGAGATTTTAAGTTTGAGCGAAAAAAAATTTTCGGTCGAAATGTTATTCTCTATATTTTTTTTGTTTTTACATTTGACCAATACATATATTTCATAATAATGTATCTAATCCGTTGAAATATAATTCTTGAATGATATTCATTAAAGTTTTCTGGTAAGGTGAGATAGCCCAATGGCTAAAGCAATTGCCTTGCAATCCAAAGGTCTCGTGTTCGATCGCTCACATGGTGATTTTTTTTTCATATATTTTTTTCATAACAAAGTTGGTATCACAAAATTTAGAATGTCCAAAGACTAACATTATTTACAAGAAAAACGCGAAGAGTATCCTATAGAATGTGTAACAATTATTTAAAAACTCAGTAAATCGGCGAAGAAAATAATGCTTCCACTAGTTTATTACTTCCACATCTAGTGGAAGTTTAGTAATGGCAAAAAAATTTTAAAATTTTTTTATTGTTCAAATAGGCTTAGAATGTCATGAAACGTCGAGATTTTGAGTTTGAGCGAAAAAAAATTTTCGGTCTGTCTAACTTTGTGCGCACGTTTACTCTGGAACCGTTTGAGATATTGACTTGATAATTATTAAAAAATAATAATAATTGATAGCTTCTTCGTTTGTATTGTGGAAGAATTTATTATTTATTACTTCTACGTTCAGTGGAAATTTGGTAACGGCAAAAAAATTTAAAAAAATTTTTTTTGTTCATATAGGCTTAGAATCTCATGAAACGTCGAGATTTTAAGTTTGAGCGAAAAAAAATTTTAAAAATTTTTATTGTTCATATAGGCTTAGAATGTCATGAAACGTCGAGATTTTAAGTTTGAACGAAAAAAAATTTCGGTCTGTCTGTCGGTCTGTCTAACTTTGTGCGCACGTTTACTCTGGAACCGTTTGAGATATTGACTTGATAATTATTAAAAAATAATAATAATGATAGCTTCTTCGTTTGTATTGTGGAAGAATTTATTATTTATTACTTCCACGTTCAGTGGAAGTTTGGTAACGGCAAAAAAATTTTAAAAAATTTTTATTGTTCATATAGGCTTAGAATGTCATGAAACGTCGAGATTTTAAGTTTGAACGAAAAAAAAATTTCGGTCTGTCTGTCGGTCTGTCTAACTTTTTTTGCGCGCATGTTTACTTTGGAACCGTTTGAGATATTGACTTGATAATTATTAAAAAATAATAATAATGATAGCTTCTTCGTTTGTATTGTGGAAGAATTTATTATTTATTACTTCCATATTCAGTGAAACTTTGGTAATGGCAAAAAAATTTAAAAAAATTTTTATTGTTCATATGGGCTTAGAATGTCATGAAACTTCGAGATTTTAAGTTTGAGCGAAAAAAAATTTAAAAAACTTTTATTGTTCAAATAGGCTTAGAATGTCATGAAACATCGAGATTTTAAGTTTGAGCGAAAAAAAATTTTAAAAATTTTTATTGTTCATATAGGCTTAGAATGTCATGAAACGTCGAGATTTTAAGTTTGAACGAAAAAAAATTTTCGGTCTGTCTGTCGGTCTGTCTAACTTTGTGCGCACGTTTACTCTGGAACCGTTTGAGATATTGACTTGATAATTATTAAAAAATAATAATAATGATAGCTTCTTCGTTTGTATTGTGGAAGAATTTATTATTTATTACTTCCACGTTCAGTGGAAGTTTGGTAACGGCAAAAAAATTTTAAAAAATTTTTATTGTTCATATAGGCTTAGAATGTCATGAAACGTCGAGATTTTAAGTTTGAACGAAAAAAAAATTTCGGTCTGTCTGTCGGTCTGTCTAACTTTTTTTGCGCGCATGTTTACTTTGGAACCGTTTGAGATATTGACTTGATAATTATTAAAAAATAATAATAATGATAGCTTCTTCGTTTGTATTGTGGAAGAATTTATTATTTATTACTTCCATATTCAGTGAAACTTTGGTAACGGCAAAAAAATTTAAAAAAATTTTTATTGTTCATATGGGCTTAGAATGTCATGAAACTTCGAGATTTTAAGTTTGAGCGAAAAAAAATTTAAAAAACTTTTATTGTTCAAATAGGCTTAGAATGTCATGAAACATCGAGATTTTAAGTTTGAGCGAAAAAAAATTTTAAAAATTTTTATTGTTCATATAGGCTTAGAATGTCATGAAACGTCGAGATTTTAAGTTTGAACGAAAAAAAATTTTCGGTCTGTCTAATTTTTTTTGCGCGCATGTTTACTCTGGAACCGTTTGAGATATTGACTTGATAATTATAAAAAAATAATAATAATGATAGCTTCTTCGTTTGTATTGTGGAAGAATTTATTATTTATTACTTCCACATTCAGTGGAACTTTGGTAACGGCAAAAAAATTAAAAAAAAATTTTATTGTTCATATGGGCTTAAAATGTCATGAAACGTCGAGATTTTAAGTTTGAGCGAAAAAAAATTTTCGGTCGAAATGTTATTCTCTATATTTTTTTTGTTTTTACATTTGACCAATACATATATTTCATAATAATGTATCTAATCCGTTGAAATATAATTCTTGAATGATATTCATTAAAGTTTTCTGGTAAGGTGAGATAGCCCAATGGCTAAAGCAATTGCCTTGCAATCCAAAGGTCTCGTGTTCGATCGCTCACATGGTGATTTTTTTTTCATATATTTTTTTCATAACAAAGTTGGTATCACAAAATTTAGAATGTCCAAAGACTAACATTATTTACAAGAAAAACGCGAAGAGTATCCTATAGAATGTGTAACAATTATTTAAAAACTCAGTAAATCGGCGAAGAAAATAATGCTTCCACTAGTTTATTACTTCCACATCTAGTGGAAGTTTAGTAATGGCAAAAAAATTTTAAAATTTTTTTATTGTTCAAATAGGCTTAGAATGTCATGAAACGTCGAGATTTTGAGTTTGAGCGAAAAAAAATTTTCGGTCTGTCTAACTTTGTGCGCACGTTTACTCTGGAACCGTTTGAGATATTGACTTGATAATTATAAAAAAATAATAATAATGATAGCTTCTTCGTTTGTATTGTGGAAGAATTTATTATTTATTACTTCCACATTCAGTGGAACTTTGGTAACGGCAAAAAAATTAAAAAAAAATTTTATTGTTCATATGGGCTTAGAATGTCATGAAATGTCGAGATTTTAAGTTTGAGCGAAAAAAAATTTTCGGTCGAAATGTTATTCTCTATATTTTTTTTGTTTTTACATTTGACCAATACATATATTTCATAATAATGTATCTAATCCGTTGAAATATAATTCTTGAATGATATTCATTAAAGTTTTCTGGTAAGGTGAGATAGCCCAATGGCTAAAGCAATTGCCTTGCAATCCAAAGGTCTCGTGTTCGATCGCTCACATGGTGATTTTTTTTTCATATATTTTTTTCATAACAAAGTTGGTATCACAAAATTTAGAATGTCCAAAGACTAACATTATTTACAAGAAAAACGCGAAGAGTATCCTATAGAATGTGTAACAATTATTTAAAAACTCAGTAAATCGGCGAAGAAAATAATGCTTCCACTAGTTTATTACTTCCACATCTAGTGGAAGTTTAGTAATGGCAAAAAAATTTTAAAATTTTTTTATTGTTCAAATAGGCTTAGAATGTCATGAAACGTCGAGATTTTGAGTTTGAGCGAAAAAAAATTTTCGGTCTGTCTAACTTTGTGCGCACGTTTACTCTGGAACCGTTTGAGATATTGACTTGATAATTATTAAAAAATAATAATAATTGATAGCTTCTTCGTTTGTATTGTGGAAGAATTTATTATTTATTACTTCTACGTTCAGTGGAAATTTGGTAACGGCAAAAAAATTTTAAAAAATTTTTTTTGTTCATATAGGCTTAGAATGTCATGAAACGTCGAGATTTTAAGTTTGAGCGAAAAAAAATTTTAAAAATTTTTATTGTTCATATAGGCTTAGAATGTCATGAAACGTCGAGATTTTAAGTTTGAACGAAAAAAAATTTCGGTCTGTCTGTCGGTCTGTCTAACTTTTTTTGCGCGCATGTTTACTTTGGAACCGTTTGAGATATTGACTTGATAATTATTAAAAAATAATAATAATGATAGCTTCTTCGTTTGTATTGTGGAAGAATTTATTATTTATTACTTCCACGTTCAGTGGAAGTTTGGTAACGGCAAAAAAATTTAAAAAAATTTTTATTGTTCATATAGGCTTAGAATGTCATGAAACGTCGAGATTTTAAGTTTGAACGAAAAAAAAATTTCGGTCTGTCTGTCTAACTTTTTTTGCGCGCATGTTTACTTTGGAACCGTTTGAGATATTGACTTGATAATTATTAAAAAATAATAATAATGATAGCTTCTTCGTTTGTATTGTGGAAGAATTTATTATTTATTACTTCCATATTCAGTGAAACTTTGGTAACGGCAAAAAAATTTAAAAAAATTTTTATTGTTCATATGGGCTTAGAATGTCATGAAACTTCGAGATTTTAAGTTTGAGCGAAAAAAAATTTAAAAAACTTTTATTGTTCAAATAGGCTTAGAATGTCATGAAACATCGAGATTTTAAGTTTGAGCGAAAAAAAATTTTAAAAATTTTTATTGTTCATATAGGCTTAGAATGTCATGAAACGTCGAGATTTTAAGTTTGAACGAAAAAAAATTTTCGGTCTGTCTAATTTTTTTTGCGCGCATGTTTACTCTGGAACCGTTTGAGATATTGACTTGATAATTATAAAAAAATAATAATAATGATAGCCTCTTCGTTTGTATTGTGGAAGAATTTATTATTTATTACTTCCACATTCAGTGGAACTTTGGTAACGGCAAAAAAATTAAAAAAATTTTTATTGTTCATATGGGCTTAGAATGTCATGAAACGTCGAGATTTTAAGTTTGAGCGAAAAAAAATTTTCGGTCGAAATGTTATTCTCTATATTTTTTTTGTTTTTACATTTGACCAATACATATATTTCATAATAATGTATCTAATCCGTTGAAATATAATTCTTGAATGATATTCATTAAAGTTTTCTGGTAAGGTGAGATAGCCCAATGGCTAAAGCAATTGCCTTGCAATTCAAAGGTCTCGTGTTCGATCGCTCACATGGTGATTTTTTTTTCATATATTTTTTTCATAACAAAGTTGGTATCACAAAATTTAGAATGTCCAAAGACTAACATTATTTACAAGAAAAACGCGAAGAGTATCCTATAGAATGTGTAACAATTATTTAAAAACTCAGTAAATCGGCGAAGAAAATAATGCTTCCACTAGTTTATTACTTCCACATCTAGTGGAAGTTTAGTAATGGCAAAAAAATTTTAAAATTTTTTTATTGTTCAAATAGGCTTAGAATGTCATGAAACGTCGAGATTTTGAGTTTGAACGAAAAAAAATTTTCGGTCTGTCTAACTTTGTGCGCACGTTTACTCTGGAACCGTTTGAGATATTGACTTGATAATTATTAAAAAATAATAATAATTGATAGCTTCTTCGTTTGTATTGTGGAAGAATTTATTATTTATTACTTCTACGTTCAGTGGAAATTTGGTAACGGCAAAAAAATTTAAAAAAATTTTTTTTGTTCATATAGGCTTAGAATGTCATGAAACGTCGAGATTTTAAGTTTGAGCGAAAAAAAATTTTAAAAATTTTTATTGTTCATATAGGCTTAGAATGTCATGAAACGTCGAGAATTTAAGTTTGAACGAAAAAAAATTTCGGTCTGTCTGTCGGTCTGTCTAACTTTTTTTGCGCGCATGTTTACTTTGGAACCGTTTGAGATATTGACTTGATAATTATTAAAAAATAATAATAATGATAGCTTCTTCGTTTGTATTGTGGAAGAATTTATTATTTATTACTTCCACGTTCAGTGGAAGTTTGGTAACGGCAAAAAAATTTTAAAAAATTTTTATTGTTCATATAGGCTTAGAATGTCATGAAACGTCGAGATTTTAAGTTTGAACGAAAAAAAAATTTCGGTCTGTCTGTCGGTCTGTCTAACTTTGTGCGCACGTTTACTCTGGAACCGTTTGAGATATTGACTTGATAATTATTAAAAAATAATAATAATGATAGCTTCTTCGTTTGTATTGTGGAAGAATTTATTATTTATTACTTCCACGTTCAGTGGAAGTTTGGTAACGGCAAAAAAATTTTAAAAAATTTTTATTGTTCATATAGGCTTAGAATGTCATGAAACGTCGAGATTTTAAGTTTGAACGAAAAAAAAATTTCGGTCTGTCTGTCGGTCTGTCTAACTTTTTTTGCGCGCATGTTTACTTTGGAACCGTTTGAGATATTGACTTGATAATTATTAAAAAATAATAATAATGATAGCTTCTTCGTTTGTATTGTGGAAGAATTTATTATTTATTACTTCCATATTCAGTGAAACTTTGGTAATGGCAAAAAAATTTAAAAAAATTTTTATTGTTCATATGGGCTTAGAATGTCATAAAACTTCGAGATTTTAAGTTTGAGCGAAAAAAAATTTAAAAAACTTTTATTGTTCAAATTGGCTTAGAATGTCATGAAACATCGAGATTTTAAGTTTGAGCGAAAAAAAATTTTAAAAATTTTTATTGTTCATATAGGCTTAGAATGTCATGAAACGTCGAGATTTTAAGTTTGAACGAAAAAAAATTTTCGGTCTGTCTAATTTTTTTTGCGCGCATGTTTACTCTGGAACCGTTTGAGATATTGACTTGATAATTATAAAAAAATAATAATAATGATAGCTTCTTCGTTTGTATTGTGGAAGAATTTATTATTTATTACTTCCACATTCAGTGGAACTTTGGTAACGGCAAAAAAATTAAAAAAAATTTTTATTGTTCATATGGGCTTAGAATGTCATGAAACGTCGAGATTTTAAGTTTGAGCGAAAAAAAATTTTCGGTCGAAATGTTATTCTCTATATTTTTTTTGTTTTTACATTTGACCAATACATATATTTCATAATAATGTATCTAATCCGTTGAAATATAATTCTTGAATGATATTCATTAAAGTTTTCTGGTAAGGTGAGATAGCCCAATGGCTAAAGCAATTGCCTTGCAATCCAAAGGTCTCGTGTTCGATCGCTCACATGGTGATTTTTTTTTCATATATTTTTTTCATAACAAAGTTGGTATCACAAAATTTAGAATGTCCAAAGACTAACATTATTTACAAGAAAAACGCGAAGAGTATCCTATAGAATGTGGAACAATTATTTAAAAACTCAGTAAATCGGCGAAGAAAATAATGCTTCCACTAGTTTATTACTTCCACATCTAGTGGAAGTTTAGTAATGGCAAAAAAATTTTAAAATTTTTTTATTGTTCAAATAGGCTTAGAATGTCATGAAACGTCGAGATTTTGAGTTTGAGCGAAAAAAAATTTTCGGTCTGTCTAACTTTGTGCGCACGTTTACTCTGGAACCGTTTGAGATATTGACTTGATAATTATTAAAAAATAATAATAATTGATAGCTTCTTCGTTTGTATTGTGGAAGAATTTATTATTTATTACTTCTACGTTCAGTGGAAATTTGATAACGGCAAAAAAATTTAAAAAAATTTTTTTTGTTCATATAGGCTTAGAATGTCATGAAACGTCGAGATTTTAAGTTTGAGCGAAAAAAAATTTTAAAAATTTTTATTGTTCATATAGGCTTAGAATGTCATGAAACGTCGAGATTTTAAGTTTGAACGAAAAAAAATTTTCGGTCTGTCTAATTTTTTTTGCGCGCATGTTTATTCTGGAACCGTTTGAGATATTGACTTGATAATTATAAAAAAATAATAATAATGATAGCTTCTTCGTTTGTATTGTGGAAGAATTTATTATTTATTACTTCCACATTCAGTGGAACTTTGGTAACGGCAAAAAAATTAAAAAAAATTTTTATTGTTCATATGGGCTTAGAATGTCATGAAACGTCGAGATTTTAAGTTTGAGCGAAAAAAAATTTTCGGTCGAAATGTTATTCTCTATATTTTTTTTGTTTTTACATTTGACCAATACATATATTTCATAATAATGTATCTAATCCGTTGAAATATAATTCTTGAATGATATTCATTAAAGTTTTCTGGTAAGGTGAGATAGCCCAATGGCTAAAGCAATTGCCTTGCAATCCAAAGGTCTCGTGTTCGATCGCTCACATGGTGATTTTTTTTTCATATATTTTTTTCATAACAAAGTTGGTATCACAAAATTTAGAATGTCCAAAGACTAACATTATTTACAAGAAAAACGCGAAGAGTATCCTATAGAATGTGTAACAATTATTTAAAAACTCAGTAAATCGGCGAAGAAAACAATGCTTCCACTAGTTTATTACTTCCACATCTAGTGGAAGTTTAGTAATGGCAAAAAAATTTTAAAATTTTTTTATTGTTCAAATAGGCTTAGAATGTCATGAAACGTCGAGATTTTGAGTTTGAGCGAAAAAAAATTTTCGGTCTGTCTAACTTTGTGCGCACGTTTACTCTGGAACCGTTTGAGATATTGACTTGATAATTATTAAAAAATAATAATAATTGATAGCTTCTTCGTTTGTATTGTGGAAGAATTTATTATTTATTACTTCTACGTTCAGTGGAAATTTGGTAACGGCAAAAAAATTTAAAAAAATTTTTTTTGTTCATATAGGCTTAGAATGTCATGAAACGTCGAGATTTTAAGTTTGAGCGAAAAAAAATTTTAAAAATTTTTATTGTTCATATAGGCTTAGAATGTCATGAAACGTCGAGATTTTAAGTTTGAACGAAAAAAAATTTCGGTCTGTCTGTCGGTCTGTCTAACTTTTTTTGCGCGCATGTTTACTTTGGAACCGTTTGAGATATTGACTTGATAATTATTAAAAAATAATAATAATGATAGCTTCTTCGTTTGTATTGTGGAAGAATTTATTATTTATTACTTCCACGTTCAGTGGAAGTTTGGTAACGGCAAAAAAATTTTAAAAATTTTTTATTGTTCATATAGGCTTAGAATGTCATGAAACGTCGAGATTTTAAGTTTGAACGAAAAAAAAATTTCGGTCTGTCTGTCGGTCTGTCTAACTTTTTTTGCGCGCATGTTTACTTTGGAACCGTTTGAGATATTGACTTGATAATTATTAAAAAATAATAATAATGATAGCTTCTTCGTTTGTATTGTGGAAGAATTTATTATTTATTACTTCCATATTCAGTGAAACTTTGGTAACGGCAAATAAATTTTAAAAAATTTTTATTGTTCATATGGGCTTAGAATGTCATGAAACTTCGAGATTTTAAGTTTGAGCGAAAAAAAATTTAAAAAACTTTTATTGTTCAAATAGGCTTAGAATGTCATGAAACATCGAGATTTTAAGTTTGAGCGAAAAAAAATTTTAAAAATTTTTATTGTTCATATAGGCTTAGAATGTCATGAAACGTCGAGATTTTAAGTTTGAACGAAAAAAAATTTTCGGTCTGTCTAATTTTTTTTGCGCGCATGTTTACTCTGGAACCGTTTGAGATATTGACTTGATAATTATAAAAAAATAATAATAATGATAGCTTCTTCGTTTGTATTGTGGAAGAATTTATTATTTATTACTTCCACATTCAGTGGAACTTTGGTAACGGCAAAAAAATTAAAAAAAATTTTTATTGTTCATATGGGCTTAGAATGTCATGAAACGTCGAGATTTTAAGTTTGAGCGAAAAAAAATTTTCGGTCGAAATGTTATTCTCTATATTTTTTTTGTTTTTACATTTGACCAATACATATATTTCATAATAATGTATCTAATCCGTTGAAATATAATTCTTGAATGATATTCATTAAAGTTTTCTGGTAAGGTGAGATAGCCCAATGGCTAAAGCAATTGCCTTGCAATCCAAAGGTCTCGTGTTCGATCGCTCACATGGTGATTTTTTTTTCATATATTTTTTTCATAACAAAGTTGGTATCACAAAATTTAGAATGTCCAAAGACTAACATTATTTACAAGAAAAACGCGAAGAGTATCCTATAGAATGTGTAACAATTATTTAAAAACTCAGTAAATCGGCGAAGAAAATAATGCTTCCACTAGTTTATTACTTCCACATCTAGTGGAAGTTTAGTAATGGCAAAAAAATTTTAAAATTTTTTTATTGTTCAGAATGTCATGAAACGTCGAGATTTTGAGTTTGAGCGAAAAAAAATTTTCGGTCTGTCTAACTTTGTGCGCACGTTTACTCTGGAACCGTTTGAGATATTGACTTGATAATTATTAAAAAATAATAATAATTGATAGCTTCTTCGTTTGTATTGTGGAAGAATTTATTATTTATTACTTCTACGTTCAGTGGAAATTTGGTAACGGCAAAAAAATTTTAAAAAATTTTTTTTGTTCATATAGGCTTAGAATGTCATGAAACGTCGAGATTTTAAGTTTGAGCGAAAAAAATTTTTAAAAATTTTTATTGTTCATATAGGCTTAGAATGTCATGAAACGTCGAGATTTTAAGTTTGAACGAAAAAAAATTTTCGGTCTGTCTAATTTTTTTTGCGCGCATGTTTACTCTGGAACCGTTTGAGATATTGACTTGATAATTATAAAAAAATAATAATAATGATAGCTTCTTCGTTTGTATTGTGGAAGAATTTATTATTTATTACTTCCACATTCAGTGGAACTTTGGTAACGGCAAAAAAATTAAAAAAAAATTTTATTGTTCATATGGGCTTAGAATGTCATGAAACGTCGAGATTTTAAGTTTGAGCGAAAAAAAATTTTCGGTCGAAATGTTATTCTCTATATTTTTTTTGTTTTTACATTTGACCAATACATATATTTCATAATAATGTATCTAATCCGTTGAAATATAATTCTTGAATGATATTCATTAAAGTTTTCTGGTAAGGTGAGATAGCCCAATGGCTAAAGCAATTGCCTTGCAATCCAAAGGTCTCGTGTTCGATCGCTCACATGGTGATTTTTTTTTCATATATTTTTTTCATAACAAAGTTGGTATCACAAAATTTAGAATGTCCAAAGACTAACATTATTTACAAGAAAAACGCGAAGAGTATCCTATAGATTGTGTAACAATTATTTAAAAACTCAGTAAATCGGTGAAGAAAATAATGCTTCCACTAGTTTATTACTTCCACATCTAGTGGAAGTTTAGTAATGGCAAAAAAATTTTAAAATTTTTTTATTGTTCAGAATGTCATGAAACGTCGAGATTTTGAGTTTGAGCGAAAAAAAATTTTCGGTCTGTCTAACTTTGTGCGCACGTTTACTCTGGAACCGTTTGAGATATTGACTTGATAATTATTAAAAAATAATAATAATTGATAGCTTCTTCGTTTGTATTGTGGAAGAATTTATTATTTATTACTTCTACGTTCAGTGGAAATTTGGTAACGGCAAAAAAATTTAAAAAAATTTTTTTTGTTCATATAGGCTTAGAATGTCATGAAACGTCGAGATTTTAAGTTTGAGCGAAAAAAAATTTTAAAAATTTTTATTGTTCATATAGGCTTAGAATGTCATGAAACGTCGAGATTTTAAGTTTGAACGAAAAAAAATTTTCGGTCTGTCTGTTGGTCTGTCTAACTTTGTGCGCACGTTTACTCTGGAACCGTTTGAGATATTGACTTGATAATTATTAAAAAATAATAATAATGATAGCTTCTTCGTTTGTATTGTGGAAGAATTTATTATTTATTACTTCCACGTTCAGTGGAAGTTTGGTAACGGCAAAAAAATTTTAAAAAATTTTTATTGTTCATATAGGCTTAGAATGTCATGAAACGTCGAGATTTTAAGTTTGAACGAAAAAAAAATTTCGGTCTGTCTGTCGGTCTGTCTAACTTTTTTTGCGCGCATGTTTACTTTGGAACCGTTTGAGATATTGACTTGATAATTATTAAAAAATAATAATAATGATAGCTTCTTCGTTTGTATTGTGGAAGAATTTATTATTTATTACTTCCATATTCAGTGAAACTTTGGTAACGGCAAAAAAATTTAAAAAAATTTTTATTGTTCATATGGGCTTAGAATGTCATGAAACTTCGAGATTTTAAGTTTGAGCGAAAAAAAATTTAAAAAACTTTTATTGTTCAAATAGGCTTAGAATGTCATGAAACATCGAGATTTTAAGTTTGAGCGAAAAAAAATTTTAAAAATTTTTATTGTTCATATAGGCTTAGAATGTCATGAAACGTCGAGATTTTAAGTTTGAACGAAAAAAAATTTTCGGTCTGTCTAATTTTTTTTGCGCGCATGTTTACTCTGGAACCGTTTGAGATATTGACTTGATAATTATAAAAAAATAATAATAATGATAGCTTCTTCGTTTGTATTGTGGAAGAATTTATTATTTATTACTTCCACATTCAGTGGAACTTTGGTAACGGCAAAAAAATAAAAAAAAATTTTTATTGTTCATATGGGCTTAGAATGTCATGAAACGTCGAGATTTTAAGTTTGAGCGAAAAAAAATTTTCGGTCGAAATGTTATTCTCTATATTTTTTTTGTTTTTACATTTGACCAATACATATATTTCATAATAATGTATCTAATCCGTTGAAATATAATTCTTGAATGATATTCATTAAAGTTTTCTGGTAAGGTGAGATAGCCCAATGGCTAAAGCAATTGCCTTGCAATCCAAAGGTCTCGTGTTCGATCGCTCACATGGTGATTTTTTTTTCATATATTTTTTTCATAACAAAGTTGGTATCACAAAATTTAGAATGTCCAAAGACTAACATTATTTACAAGAAAAACGCGAAGAGTATCCTATAGAATGTGTAACAATTATTTAAAAACTCAGTAAATCGGCGAAGAAAATAATGCTTCCACTAGTTTATTACTTCCACATCTAGTGGAAGTTTAGTAATGGCAAAAAAATTTTAAAATTTTTTTATTGTTCAGAATGTCATGAAACGTCGAGATTTTGAGTTTGAGCGAAAAAAAATTTTCGGTCTGTCTAACTTTGTGCGCACGTTTACTCTGGAACCGTTTGAGATATTGACTTGATAATTATTAAAAAATAATAATAATTGATAGCTTCTTCGTTTGTATTGTGGAAGAATTTATTATTTATTACTTCTACGTTCAGTGGAAATTTGGTAACGGCAAAAAAATTTTAAAAAATTTTTTTTGTTCATATAGGCTTAGAATGTCATGAAACGTCGAGATTTTAAGTTTGAGCGAAAAAAATTTTTAAAAATTTTTATTGTTCATATAGGCTTAGAATGTCATGAAACGTCGAGATTTTAAGTTTGAACGAAAAAAAATTTTCGGTCTGTCTAATTTTTTTTGCGCGCATGTTTACTCTGGAACCGTTTGAGATATTGACTTGATAATTATAAAAAAATAATAATAATGATAGCTTCTTCGTTTGTATTGTGGAAGAATTTATTATTTATTACTTCCACATTCAGTGGAACTTTGGTAACGGCAAAAAAATTAAAAAAAAATTTTATTGTTCATATGGGCTTAGAATGTCATGAAACGTCGAGATTTTAAGTTTGAGCGAAAAAAAATTTTCGGTCGAAATGTTATTCTCTATATTTTTTTTGTTTTTACATTTGACCAATACATATATTTCATAATAATGTATCTAATCCGTTGAAATATAATTCTTGAATGATATTCATTAAAGTTTTCTGGTAAGGTGAGATAGCCCAATGGCTAAAGCAATTGCCTTGCAATCCAAAGGTCTCGTGTTCGATCGCTCACATGGTGATTTTTTTTTCATATATTTTTTTCATAACAAAGTTGGTATCACAAAATTTAGAATGTCCAAAGACTAACATTATTTACAAGAAAAACGCGAAGAGTATCCTATAGATTGTGTAACAATTATTTAAAAACTCAGTAAATCGGTGAAGAAAATAATGCTTCCACTAGTTTATTACTTCCACATCTAGTGGAAGTTTAGTAATGGCAAAAAAATTTTAAAATTTTTTTATTGTTCAGAATGTCATGAAACGTCGAGATTTTGAGTTTGAGCGAAAAAAAATTTTCGGTCTGTCTAACTTTGTGCGCACGTTTACTCTGGAACCGTTTGAGATATTGACTTGATAATTATTAAAAAATAATAATAATTGATAGCTTCTTCGTTTGTATTGTGGAAGAATTTATTATTTATTACTTCTACGTTCAGTGGAAATTTGGTAACGGCAAAAAAATTTAAAAAAATTTTTTTTGTTCATATAGGCTTAGAATGTCATGAAACGTCGAGATTTTAAGTTTGAGCGAAAAAAAATTTTAAAAATTTTTATTGTTCATATAGGCTTAGAATGTCATGAAACGTCGAGATTTTAAGTTTGAACGAAAAAAAATTTTCGGTCTGTCTGTTGGTCTGTCTAACTTTGTGCGCACGTTTACTCTGGAACCGTTTGAGATATTGACTTGATAATTATTAAAAAATAATAATAATGATAGCTTCTTCGTTTGTATTGTGGAAGAATTTATTATTTATTACTTCCACGTTCAGTGGAAGTTTGGTAACGGCAAAAAAATTTTAAAAAATTTTTATTGTTCATATAGGCTTAGAATGTCATGAAACGTCGAGATTTTAAGTTTGAACGAAAAAAAAATTTCGGTCTGTCTGTCGGTCTGTCTAACTTTTTTTGCGCGCATGTTTACTTTGGAACCGTTTGAGATATTGACTTGATAATTATTAAAAAATAATAATAATGATAGCTTCTTCGTTTGTATTGTGGAAGAATTTATTATTTATTACTTCCATATTCAGTGAAACTTTGGTAACGGCAAAAAAATTTTAAAAAATTTTTATTGTTCATATGGGCTTAGAATGTCATGAAACTTCGAGATTTTAAGTTTGAGCGAAAAAAAATTTAAAAAACTTTTATTGTTCAAATAGGCTTAGAATGTCATGAAACATCGAGATTTTAAGTTTGAGCGAAAAAAAATTTTAAAAATTTTTATTGTTCATATAGGCTTAGAATGTCATGAAACGTCGAGATTTTAAGTTTGAACGAAAAAAAATTTTCGGTCTGTCTAATTTTTTTTGCGCGCATGTTTACTCTGGAACCGTTTGAGATATTGACTTGATAATTATAAAAAAATAATAATAATGATAGCTTCTTCGTTTGTATTGTGGAAGAATTTATTATTTATTACTTCCACATTTAGTGGAACTTTGGTAACGGCAAAAAAATAAAAAAAAATTTTTATTGTTCATATGGGCTTAGAATGTCATGAAACGTCGAGATTTTAAGTTTGAGCGAAAAAAAATTTTCGGTCGAAATGTTATTCTCTATATTTTTTTTGTTTTTACATTTGACCAATACATATATTTCATAATAATGTATCTAATCCGTTGAAATATAATTCTTGAATGATATTCATTAAAGTTTTCTGGTAAGGTGAGATAGCCCAATGGCTAAAGCAATTGCCTTGCAATCCAAAGGTCTCGTGTTCGATCGCTCACATGGTGATTTTTTTTTCATATATTTTTTTCATAACAAAGTTGGTATCACAAAATTTAGAATGTCCAAAGACTAACATTATTTACAAGAAAAACGCGAAGAGTATCCTATAGAATGTGTAACAATTATTTAAAAACTCAGTAAATCGGCGAAGAAAATAATGCTTCCACTAGTTTATTACTTCCACATCTAGTGGAAGTTTAGTAATGGCAAAAAAATTTTAAAATTTTTTTATTGTTCAGAATGTCATGAAACGTCGAGATTTTGAGTTTGAGCGAAAAAAAATTTTCGGTCTGTCTAACTTTGTGCGCACGTTTACTCTGGAACCGTTTGAGATATTGACTTGATAATTATTAAAAAATAATAATAATTGATAGCTTCTTCGTTTGTATTGTGGAAGAATTTATTATTTATTACTTCTACGTTCAGTGGAAATTTGGTAACGGCAAAAAAATTTTAAAAAATTTTTTTTGTTCATATAGGCTTAGAATGTCATGAAACGTCGAGATTTTAAGTTTGAGCGAAAAAAATTTTTAAAAATTTTTATTGTTCATATAGGCTTAGAATGTCATGAAACGTCGAGATTTTAAGTTTGAACGAAAAAAAATTTTCGGTCTGTCTAATTTTTTTTGCGCGCATGTTTACTCTGGAACCGTTTGAGATATTGACTTGATAATTATAAAAAAATAATAATAATGATAGCTTCTTCGTTTGTATTGTGGAAGAATTTATTATTTATTACTTCCACATTCAGTGGAACTTTGGTAACGGCAAAAAAATTAAAAAAAAATTTTATTGTTCATATGGGCTTAGAATGTCATGAAACGTCGAGATTTTAAGTTTGAGCGAAAAAAAATTTTCGGTCGAAATGTTATTCTCTATATTTTTTTTGTTTTTACATTTGACCAATACATATATTTCATAATAATGTATCTAATCCGTTGAAATATAATTCTTGAATGATATTCATTAAAGTTTTCTGGTAAGGTGAGATAGCCCAATGGCTAAAGCAATTGCCTTGCAATCCAAAGGTCTCGTGTTCGATCGCTCACATGGTGATTTTTTTTTCATATATTTTTTTCATAACAAAGTTGGTATCACAAAATTTAGAATGTCCAAAGACTAACATTATTTACAAGAAAAACGCGAAGAGTATCCTATAGATTGTGTAACAATTATTTAAAAACTCAGTAAATCGGTGAAGAAAATAATGCTTCCACTAGTTTATTACTTCCACATCTAGTGGAAGTTTAGTAATGGCAAAAAAATTTTAAAATTTTTTTATTGTTCAGAATGTCATGAAACGTCGAGATTTTGAGTTTGAGCGAAAAAAAATTTTCGGTCTGTCTAACTTTGTGCGCACGTTTACTCTGGAACCGTTTGAGATATTGACTTGATAATTATTAAAAAATAATAATAATTGATAGCTTCTTCGTTTGTATTGTGGAAGAATTTATTATTTATTACTTCTACGTTCAGTGGAAATTTGGTAACGGCAAAAAAATTTAAAAAAATTTTTTTTGTTCATATAGGCTTAGAATGTCATGAAACGTCGAGATTTTAAGTTTGAGCGAAAAAAAATTTTAAAAATTTTTATTGTTCATATAGGCTTAGAATGTCATGAAACGTCGAGATTTTAAGTTTGAACGAAAAAAAATTTTCGGTCTGTCTGTTGGTCTGTCTAACTTTGTGCGCACGTTTACTCTGGAACCGTTTGAGATATTGACTTGATAATTATTAAAAAATAATAATAATGATAGCTTCTTCGTTTGTATTGTGGAAGAATTTATTATTTATTACTTCCACGTTCAGTGGAAGTTTGGTAACGGCAAAAAAATTTTAAAAAATTTTTATTGTTCATATAGGCTTAGAATGTCATGAAACGTCGAGATTTTAAGTTTGAACGAAAAAAAAATTTCGGTCTGTCTGTCGGTCTGTCTAACTTTTTTTGCGCGCATGTTTACTTTGGAACCGTTTGAGATATTGACTTGATAATTATTAAAAAATAATAATAATGATAGCTTCTTCGTTTGTATTGTGGAAGAATTTATTATTTATTACTTCCATATTCAGTGAAACTTTGGTAACGGCAAAAAAATTTTAAAAAATTTTTATTGTTCATATGGGCTTAGAATGTCATGAAACTTCGAGATTTTAAGTTTGAGCGAAAAAAAATTTAAAAAACTTTTATTGTTCAAATAGGCTTAGAATGTCATGAAACATCGAGATTTTAAGTTTGAGCGAAAAAAAATTTTAAAAATTTTTATTGTTCATATAGGCTTAGAATGTCATGAAACGTCGAGATTTTAAGTTTGAACGAAAAAAAATTTTCGGTCTGTCTAATTTTTTTTGCGCGCATGTTTACTCTGGAACCGTTTGAGATATTGACTTGATAATTATAAAAAAATAATAATAATGATAGCTTCTTCGTTTGTATTGTGGAAGAATTTATTATTTATTACTTCCACATTCAGTGGAACTTTGGTAACGGCAAAAAAATAAAAAAAAATTTTTATTGTTCATATGGGCTTAGAATGTCATGAAACGTCGAGATTTTAAGTTTGAGCGAAAAAAAATTTTCGGTCGAAATGTTATTCTCTATATTTTTTTTGTTTTTACATTTGACCAATACATATATTTCATAATAATGTATCTAATCCGTTGAAATATAATTCTTGAATGATATTCATTAAAGTTTTCTGGTAAGGTGAGATAGCCCAATGGCTAAAGCAATTGCCTTGCAATCCAAAGGTCTCGTGTTCGATCGCTCACATGGTGATTTTTTTTTCATATATTTTTTTCATAACAAAGTTGGTATCACAAAATTTAGAATGTCCAAAGACTAACATTATTTACAAGAAAAACGCGAAGAGTATCCTATAGAATGTGTAACAATTATTTAAAAACTCAGTAAATCGGCGAAGAAAATAATGCTTCCACTAGTTTATTACTTCCACATCTAGTGGAAGTTTAGTAATGGCAAAAAAATTTTAAAATTTTTTTATTGTTCAAATAGGCTTAGAATGTCATGAAACGTCGAGATTTTGAGTTTGAGCGAAAAAAAATTTTCGGTCTGTCTAACTTTGTGCGCACGTTTACTCTGGAACCGTTTGAGATATTGATTTGATAATTATTAAAAAATAATAATAATTGATAGCTTCTTCGTTTGTATTGTGGAAGAATTTATTATTTATTACTTCTACGTTCAGTGGAAATTTGGTAACGGCAAAAAAATTTAAAAAAATTTTTTTTGTTCATATAGGCTTAGAATGTCATGAAACGTCGAGATTTTAAGTTTGAGCGAAAAAAAATTTTAAAAATTTTTATTGTTCATATAGGCTTAGAATGTCATGAAACGTCGAGATTTTAAGTTTGAACGAAAAAAAATTTTCGGTCTGTCTGTCGGTCTGTCTAACTTTGTGCGCACGTTTACTCTGGAACCGTTTGAGATATTGACTTGATAATTATTAAAAAATAATAATAATGATAGCTTCTTCGTTTGTATTGTGGAAGAATTTATTATTTATTACTTCCACGTTCAGTGGAAGTTTGGTAACGGCAAAAAAATTTTAAAAAATTTTTATTGTTCATATAGGCTTAGAATGTCATGAAACGTCGAGATTTTAAGTTTGAACGAAAAAAAAATTTCGGTCTGTCTGTCGGTCTGTCTAACTTTTTTTGCGCGCATGTTTACTTTGGAACCGTTTGAGATATTGACTTGATAATTATTAAAAAATAATAATAATGATAGCTTCTTCGTTTGTATTGTGGAAGAATTTATTATTTATTACTTCCATATTCAGTGAAACTTTGGTAACGGCAAAAAAATTTAAAAAAATTTTTATTGTTCATATGGGCTTAGAATGTCATGAAACTTCGAGATTTTAAGTTTGAGCGAAAAAAAATTTAAAAAACTTTTATTGTTCAAATAGGCTTAGAATGTCATGAAACATCGAGATTTTAAGTTTGAGCGAAAAAAAATTTTAAAAATTTTTATTGTTCATATAGGCTTAGAATGTCATGAAACGTCGAGATTTTAAGTTTGAACGAAAAAAAATTTTCGGTCTGTCTAATTTTTTTTGCGCGCATGTTTACTCTGGAACCGTTTGAGATATTGACTTGATAATTATAAAAAAATAATAATAATGATAGCTTCTTCGTTTGTATTGTGGAAGAATTTATTATTTATTACTTCCACATTCAGTGGAACTTTGGTAACGGCAAAAAAATTAAAAAA